>OU026157.1:61950344-66950344 GCA_907269105.1 Volucella inanis | reverse complement strand
CACGGTTCTGTAAGCGAATTTTTTTTAAACCTACCGGTAATCATGACCAATCTATGTCATGACAAATGATTGTTCTTGCTTCAATTTTTAACTCATGGAGAAAAGTTTAGGGTTCTAATACTACTCCATAGGGCTTTGTTCTTCCTAGTTAATGTTAATGCGACTTTGCAGTTGCTGATTGTGTGATAGTGCGGTTTTTTTTAACAACTTCTGATACTATTTCATATTGTAGGTCGCGATGTAAATCGCTATTTCTTATATACTAAGGAGCATTTACTATCCCACGAAGAACTTTATGTTGGAATGTTTAGATAGTTTCTAAATTAGTTTTCTTTGTACATCCCCATAGTTGGATGACATACGTCTAAACGGGTTTAAGTACTTGTTTGTATAGCATTATTTTGTTCTGGATAGATAGTTCCGATAGTAACCAGTACATTTTTCTATATTTAAGATTTAGTTCTTCTCTTTTCTTTTTTAAGTGTGTTATTTCTACTTTAGCTTTGCGTCTAAATTCATTTCAAGATATTTGGCAGTATTGACATAGGGAACAGCGTTACCGTGAATAAAAATTGCAGGATTGTTTATCTTTTTATTTGCAAAGTTTGTATGAATTGATTTTATTTCATTATGACGTTTTTATCAGGTACTACATATTATTGGAATGCCATCTGCAAATGTGGCCATGATATCCCTAGTATATAGCAAATACAGGATAAGTCCTAGGACACTTCCTTGTGATACACTGGCTTCAATTTGCTTAAGTTGCGAATACTCTTGTTCATACCTGACCCTAAGGGTCGCCCTGTAATATATGATTTCAGTACTTTATAGTACTGACTGGTTAAGCCTTTATGCAGTCTGTACTCAATTCCCAAATACCATACCTTGTCAAAGGCTTGAACAGCATCTAAAAATAGAGCCGAACATACTTGTTTTCCTTCTAGTGCTTTTTTCATAAGTAATTCGATGTATATGGTCTATGGTGTAGTGTTTATTTCTAAGACCAAACTGGTGGATTGGGATTAGTTTTCTTTCTTCTATTATTTTGAAGAGTAGTTTTCGAATACTTTTGCCATAATTGGTATAAGCGATATTGGTCTATAAGATGTTTCTTCAGTCGGTGGTTTACCCTGCTTAGGTATAACTACAATTTCTACAATTTTGCAATGATGAGGCACGTATTGGAGCTTGAAGCATGCATTTATGATATATTGGTCATAGGGAGGTCGTAGGGAGGTGAGTTTTTGTTTGATAATATGTGTTGGCACATGCTTTTTACTTCTTTGAGTGTGACTTTGGGAATTTTACATTCGTCATTCCTAACTGTAAGTTATCTGTAGTTGCATTTACTGGGATCTAGCGTTTTAGCATTTTTTTAGTTCCCTCGGCTAAAATTTTCGGTCGGGGGACAGACATTGTCTTCGAGTAAGGAGGCCATCATCTTCGTAAATAACAATTTTGCAGAGAATGAGGCCAAGTATTGTTTGGACGGGTTGAACGGATGGGAGCATTGCTGGGAGAAGTGTAAAGACTTACAAAGAGACTTTGTAGAAAAATAAAAAAAAAATGTCAACAATTTGTTAGACCCATCATCTATTGTAAGTTGTACGAAACACGGTGGTCCACTTCCAACGATGTGTTGGATTAAATGAAGGGCATTTGGACGATATTATCTTCAAAAAATTAAATTCAAACAGAGACCAGAAATTTCGGACGTTCAGAATATTGGAGGCACGCTTTACGATGGTAATATGATTAATTTGGTTTAGTGTTTCATGATCCGGAGACTTATGTATATTAAGATGAGAAAACTGTGTGCTTGCTATAATGGTATTTTGTCTCGCTGCAAAGTCCATAAACCTAAGTCGATTCCCACTAACGTTCTACCAAATACTTCTTTTTTTCCTATCCTGGCGTTAAAATCGTTCTAGACGATGCTTTTCGAGTAACCATAGAAACATTATTTGATGGTGTCGTCCTTGTCTTCTGTGGAACCACGAGCGCATATAAGGTGAATATGTGAATTCAGTCTTGATGCTATTGTCATAAGATGCTCGTCCTCGTGTCGGAAACTTAAGACTTTTGGCGAAGGTCTGCTGCGTATGTCAAATTCAAACCCGAATAAGTGCTGTTTCTGTTCCCTATAACAATAACATCGCACTTCCAGGATGGCGGCGATATGGGTGTGGTACAGGCAAGGCCCTCATACAGGTTTTACGGCTACACGTGTCATAAGGGTCCGAATAATCCATTCCATGCTTTATTCGGTTGCCAGGTTTGTCAAAAGTAAATCCGTATTCTTAAAGTAGTGCTTGCCCTATTTCCGATTGGCTGTCAGCATTTCTAACTTAGTGTAATTGCAGAAATTCCCTTGTGAGTTTTTGAACGCATTCAATGCGCAGATATATCTAAGTACGATCGTAGTGTGTAATATTTTGTGTTCAAAAACGTCATAGCGGTGCAAAAAGAATTAATATTCAGCCAAATCTTAGATTTGCTTTTTTCAAAAGAAAAAGGTTATTTATTGGGTATGTAATTTAATTCGTACGGTTTTTTTTTCAAAATTTGAACGGTTATTTAAGAACCTATGACTTTTTCCCATCTTTCTGGCAATTTGTGGATCCTATCCCAAAAAAAAACTGCGCCGGCTTGGCAGCCAAGAATGGATCAAGCCAATTTTTGATATTCTGCTCTGATGTGGACCGTATTTCAGTGAGGGCGTTCTGCATCGACCGGAACAAACGGTAGTCAGAATAGGCAAGATCTGGGCTATAAGGCGGGTGGGGTAAGACTTCCCATCCACTGTTTTCCAAATAGTTCTTAACCGAAATAGCAACGTGGGGCCGAGCGGTGTCATGATGAAAAATTATTGCCTAGTGTCTGGTCGCATATTCCGGGCGTTTTTCGGCTACTGCTCTCTTCAAACGGATTAATTGTGTTCGGTAGCGTTGGCCATTAATGGCTTCACCCGGTTTTAGCTGCTCATAATACAGCACAATCATCTGATCCCACCAAATACAGAGCAATACCTTCGCGCCATGGATATTCGGCTTTGCCGTTTATTTGGCTGGTTGGCCGGACATATGAATTTTTGCGCTTGGGGTTGTCGTAATGGATCCATTTTTCATCACCAGTAACAATCCGATGCAAAAATGACTTCCTTTTGTGGCGTTTCTGAAGCATTTCGGACATGCAAAACCGCCTTTCGACGTCTCTCGGCTTGAGTTCATGTGGAACCCAATTTCCTTGCTTTTGAATATATCCAGCTGCTTTTAAACGTTTTGAAGTGGCTGCTTTAGTGACACCCAAGGATTCTGCGAGCTCTTCTTGTGTTTGGCAACAATCTTCATAGAGTAATGCTTCCAGTTCTTCATCTTCAAACTTTTTTGGCTGCCCAGGACGTTCATCGTCTTCCAAGCCAAAATCACCACTTTTAAATCGTGCAAATCACTTTTAACACATTCGCTCAGCTAGCGCATGTTCACCATAAACTTCCACCAAAATACGATGATTTTCGGCAGCAGTTTTCTTCATATTAAAGTAATGAAGAAGAACTCCCCGCAAAAACAAATCTTCAGGCACAAAGTTCGACATATTTGAGTGAAAAAAAAAACTATTGTTGTTTACGCTTCAAATGAATGACATATACTGAAATGACGTACAATGATAGTAGCTATGCAACGCATGTTCCAATGGAATAATAACAATAGAATAATACAAGTTACGCCATCTCTTAGCAAACCGCACGAATTAAGTTATAGACCCAATATTTTTATTACACATTATTTTAATAGTTCTTACGTCAAAAAGCACAAAACTATTCCGCACTAAAATCTTCCATCTTTTCCGCGGCCGCTAATATATTAAAATGCCTTTAGTTCAGATGCAGATTAGTTCTGCACAAGTATGACGATATACTGACGTTTATGAACACAAGGGTAATATGTACAGTTTGACTAAGAACGAAACTAACGCAGTTATTTGTTAGTCTGACGTTTTTGAAAATACCCTAAATCCTTACTCATGCAAGCCAAAATGTCAAATGCATGCTCGATCACTAATATAATACTGCCCTACGCTTATCATACGGCACACAACCCTATACAGAAAAAAAAAGTAACGAACCAACGAAGCCATTGTACCTACAAACATTTAAAAAATAAAACATGAGTGCTTTCTTAGTTCGCCATTCAAAAAAAAAGAAAATTTTATTCACACATCAAAATTCGTACAAACTATCAGTCATACAAAAATGTTTTTTCGCTTTTTATTTATTTTGATCTCAAATAGTGACTAAGGAATATACAGTTATTCGGTTCACTTAAGTTTTAATGTTTTTTTTTTCATCATTTGTTGCTTATGTTTAATAATTTTCATTTTGTGTTTAAAATAAAAAAAAAAATGTTTATTCAGAGAAGTGAATTAAACATAATTCTTTAAAACTTTCCTCTTGAAAAGATAGACAAAAAAAAAACATTTCTATAAGTTATTTTAAGTTTTAATTTTATAGTTATTTGTTTTGTTTTAATGTTGTGTGCTTTTTATTTTGTTTAAATTGAATTTGTTATGATCATTTATGCCTGGCGCTTTCAGACAAAAAACACATTCACTCTCTCACACACACATAATATACGCGCGCGCTCGCAGAGTAGCATTAACATACGCATTCGCACGAAACAACATTTTCATTTATCTTTTGTTTTTCTCAGTTTTTCGTTTTGTTTTTGTTTCTTTTTATCGTAAATACATACTAGAGTTTTGAAAAAGTTCCTTGCATTGTATTTTTTTTTTTTTTTTTTTTTTTAGTTTTTGTTTTGTTTTATTCATTTATTACAAAATATTTTGATATCCTAATAGTATTTTGCATTTTAGTAAAGTGTAAAAAAGAAGAAAAAATGTTTTACTTATTATTTTAGTTAACTTTAAACTTATGTTGCAAGAAACTTTCTCGTAATCACAGACACATTTCATTTTAACAATCGTACTATTTTTTTTTTTTTTTTTTTTTTTTGTTTGTTTCAACATTTCCAATTAACTATTTAATTGAAATTAAAAAAAAAAAGAAAACAGTTTTTTTTTATTTGTTTTTTTTCTAATTTCTATAAAATAGTTAAGAGCAAATGGAATCTATTTTTTATTATTGATATTTTTTTTTTTTTAATTCTAAAGTAATTCTAAATTCGTTCACAACGACTTCTTTCGCTCACAGAGTTTGGTCACACTTGGAATGATACCACAGCTACTTAAAATTTAATTTCTTTTATTCTCTCTCACAAAAACACCTGTAAAAAATTTTGAAAATTCATGAGTATCATTTTGTTTTATATTATTATAATTATTATTATTATTTTTATGTTGTAAATGGTAATTTAAGGTAAAAGTGGTTTGGTTTTTTGTTTGTTTTTCCTCTTTTTTTCATTTTTTTTTTTTTTAACTTTTCGTTAAAGAATGTAAAAAATAGTTTGAAATATGTTATTAGTGGATACTTACACTTACACCTTTATATCACACGGTCTGTCGATTGTGTTTGGTTGTCCTCGTCGTTAATTCATCGTAATCTTCGTTTGTTTTCATCATCGTCGTCATTATCATCGTCCTCATCAATATTATCATTAACACCATTATAATCCTAAATCATATCATAACTGACACACCTTCTGATTTGAAAGCAAATTTCATATATAACAATAGAACAAAAGAAAGGCATACACTCGTCCCAAACTTACATCTAAATAAATAAAATCAATAATAAACTTCATTCAATAAACCTTCATAAACTGTAATTTCGCTGCATTACTACGCTTAGGACATATCGAAAAATTGTTGTATATATCTGCTTTGTTTCATATTTATGCAAATCCTGCATTATCAATTGCAATAAGTGTGTTAAGTCCTAAAGTAGGCTCTAGTGGTAATCGTAGTCAAATATATTTTTTATATTAAACTGATGAAAAGATAAGATTTAAGGCCAGAGACCTAATTTCCGTACACGGAATTCTATTAAATTCTTTACTCTACTCTTAATTCAAGGACATTTGTATACTAATTATTGAATTAGCGCTGGTGCTTCGGCGTCACTTACCAACCACGAAATTAAAACACCGACTTAACCGTTAAAACTTCAACAGTGTCGACACGTAATACACGTAAGCATTCGCATTCTAAGCTGGAAATTCAAGCTTCAAAGTAGATTGAAAGTCTAGCAAAAAAGCCTCACAACTATTTATGATGAAGAGTAAACAATGCTAAGCGTATACAAATTAACAGACGATGACGATCCATATTAAAGTTCATTTTTTATGTGGTTTAACATTGCTCAGAAAAAATTAACAACCAGTAAACGAATTACAAAATCAACACCGTTATTGAAAAAATCTTTGGTAGAAACATTCGTGCATTGTTTGCATCTAAGGATTATACTGACATCTCTACTAAAGTCCACTGCGAAATCATCTAAAATGAACTATAGTATTGACTTGAAAGAAAGATGGAAATGCCAGCGCTGCATGAAGACCAATTTAGCAAACAATATTACATTTTCCCAGGGTATAAGACCGAAAAGACTTCACGAAGACCAAATTTGAATGAAAGTCTTGTTCTGGGCTTGCGTCTACATCAAATTTATATAAAACAAACTATAAACTGTTACTTGACTTTACGACCACCATAAATGATTGCAATTTATTTTCTAATATAAAACAGTAAAAAAAAAAAAAAAAAAAAAAAATAAGAAAAAATCTTATACGGCTACGAAGAAGAAAATTTGGTCAACCGATTGACTTTGTATTTTCGTTTGATTTTGTTTTTTGTTGCATTTTTATTGTTGTTGATTTGTGTTATTGTTTATTTAACTTTGTATTGTATATGTATGTGTTTGTTTTTTGTGTTCGTTTACCTAACATATCTTTAATTCTAAGCGTATTTAACTCTATTTGTTGAATAAGTGTTGCATGTTAAAAAAGGTTAGCTTTGTTTATTCTCTGTATTTTCAATTCCGTTTAAAACCTTGAATTTTTATATATTTTGTTTTGTTTTTTGTTTTTTAACTACATCCATTCTTTCTACGCTAAGTTCAGTTCTACATTCACAGCACCTTTCTCTTATCTACTTTTATTTCTTTAAAAAAAAAAAAACAAAAAAAAAACATTCAATTGTAAGTTGAATAGATTTTAACAGTTTCCTACAGTTTAGTAATTTAATTAAAAAAACTCAAAAATAAATTTTTTTAAATCGAGAGATGAATGAAAAAATGAAAAAAAAAATATTTCAGTAAATTTACAACAGGCACGCTCACAGGCAACTACTAATGCATATCACAACAATCAGACATGTTTTTTCTTTTTATGAATTAGTTAAGAGTTTATTGTTGTTTTTCGTTTTTTTTTTTAATTTGTTTAACACTATCGCAGCCATTTATTAAAATTTAAAGAGATTCACACAGCATTCAAAAATGTTTTATTCATTAGATGCATTTTGAAACAATCACACATGGGGTTAGAAATTGTTAGCTCAAATTTTATTTGTAGAATAGTTTATGCAAGGTAAATGTTTATCCTTAAGCGGTACTCATAGTGCACCCTTTTTGTATTCTGTGATTGTCCATTCAAGGTTATGCAAAAAGTAGTGCAGACAATCAAAGTGGCACATGAGAACGCGCTTTACCGAAGATCAGGACAGCGCAAAACGATTTCATTGACAGACAAAGGTCGAAGAATTTCTGGTTTAAGTCTGAGAAGGGCATCTGGGAACCCAAGTTATTCTCTTAATATATATTTCACACATAGAATCCAGTTTATGATCATAATGATCCTATAACTTGCACTTGCACCACTGACAGTTTATTTTCTGAAGACTGCAGCAAATGACAACAATAAAATCATTACTCTGTACCCGTCCATACTGATAATATGAATTCAATTGTATCATATTATGCCTTAGCAAAGTGCACAGACCAACTGGCATTAAAAATTATCAACACGAGAACAACTACAGTTTTCATGAGTTTTTCTATGTAATCGGGTATACAAACGATATTAAAATTACGGCGTTGTCTTATAATGATTTTTACGACGACATTTAAATAAAGTTCATACTGTTGAATATAATGCATATAAATATATAATTTAGTTAGGGTTCAACTTAGGCAATAGTTTCTACTTCAATCGTACCAAATCGCACACTGACTCTGAAATCTTACTTGACGAAAGGAAGAATACAAAAATTAAATGTAGTCCCCGGAAAGCATTAATTTTCGAATCCAATCGAGCGCATGAATAACTACATTATATATCAGATTTTCGAATAACTTATCTGGTTATAGGAATTAAAACAAGAATCCAAATTAGAGGGATATATATCATATATCAGATGCCAGTAAAAAATAAGATCTCGAGTTAAAAGCTGGAAGTCGCTGGTAAGTAAACAAGTTGACCACTTAAGTCTTCCCTAATTCTTCGTATGATATGTTTCGTGAAAAATGAAATCATTTCTTTTCGTAGAATAAAGCAAGCCACGGTTGAACGATGATTGAGAGATACCTTAATAATTTATTAACTTTGTAGAAATAACTATGCGTTTTACAGATTTTTCAAAAAAATATAGGTAGTAATGAGTTTCCAAACTCCCACTTCTCTCTTCGTTTAGTTTTGAGTAATAGTTGAATGCATTTCTTTAAAGTTCAAACGAGTAAAAATGCTTAGATTTACCGGGCCGGCCCTCTTGTAAAAAATATAATTTGGATTGCCCAGATGATTAATCTTGCGAAAATATCATAAATTTCCTAGTCGTCGTCAGCATGGAGACTGAAAGGTCATGATATTGAACGGAATTCGGTACTATGGGAAAACTGAACGGGACAGAAATGTCTCATAATTTTCCAACAAAATAATGTCGCCGTTCATACTACCAGGATTGTGAAAGAATACGAGTATCTCTCAATTGTAGGATGGCCAACACTCTCCTTTAACTTTAATGTAATTAAAAATTGCTGGGGATATCCCCCGAGAAATTTTATGCTGACAATAGGCCCTACATTATAGATCTCAAGAGCCTTACAGATAAAAAAGTTATTCAAATTACTTCCAAGGTGTATAACGGAGGATTTTGAAAAAAAAAAAGAAGGATCAACTCATTACTAATAGCTGACATTTTTATTCCAATAATCCCAAAAATGTACTCTCTTTGTCGTACCACTTTGGCACTTTAAGTCACATTGTCTTATGTCTATATTAAATACTTGTTTTGGTTTTGATTTTAAATGCCAGCATTTTATCATATTATCCCTTTTGTGTACAAAATTTCGTATAAACAATATAAAAATGTGTATGAATGTGTGCATTTAAGATTTTTAACTTTTAATATGTCGTTCTTGGACATGAAACATACACGACGTAAATACGATGAAAAATTGCAACACAAAATGTCTTTGCAAACTAAAATAGATCTCCTGAACTTGGGGTCAACGTTATACAGGGCTCTGAATATCAAAGAATTTGCATTTCTTCACATCCTTGGAGACAAAGGAAATTCTTCTCAGGTGTTGAAGGCAAGGGGATTTAAATAAAAATTCCAGTGGAACTATACCTAAGTACATATACTTACAAATTCACGAATTATTTGAAAAATTCCCACAACATTACATAATCTTTGTTATGTTTTGAAAAAGTGATTTTTTTTTTAAATCACCTAAAAAGATGAATAAATAAATAAAGAAGTGTATGGTTTCGATTATATTTATTTTCATACGGTAATGCCGTAAAAAATCTGTTTTTTGTTTTCCAAATATGATATGTTTTTTGGTTTCGTTCAGATAAAGTGATCTGTTGTTTTTGGATGAATTATTATTTAAGAATTTTTAAAGATTTACACCTGCTTTACTCTATTCCTTGAACAAAATTTGACAACGATCTAACCCGATTTAACATACGATTATCACTCCAATAGGTCATGGACAGTCATACATTCAAACTACATACTAAACTTAGTATACACATTCATTCGAAAAGAAAGATCACACATCGCATTCGAATGCAGTCACACAATTTATTATTCATGACACTTGCATCTAGTAAACTAATAAACGCACGCACGGACGCACGCACGCACACACGCACGCACGCACACACGCACACACACACACTCACACACACGCATATGCATAAATATTCATACAAAAATTGTAAAGAATCAGTCTCACATTCATATATTTAGTTTTTTAAACCACATATACTTGGATTTGTTTTGTTTGTTTTGTTTGTTTATTTTTTTATATTTTTTAATTGATGAAAAATGATAAGTATTTAAGTTTTGTTGTATTTAAATAGAATTAGTATTTGCGTACACCAAAAGAAGTAAAACATAACGTCAGCAGAACCTCAAACACACCTTAGAAGAAATGAAAATAAGAAATCCAGCCAACACAATCTCAACTCAGGCAGTTGAATAATAAAGAAGAAACTAACTAAAACATATGATCGACAAATTCGCACAGTAATAACATTCACACAAAAGAGGTGTTAATTATTATAATTATTATTTTTTCTTAAAACTTTTCTTAAACATTTAATTATGATTTTGTTTCTTTATAATTGTTTTGTTCTTCGTTCTTTGTTTTTAGTTAATTTGTTTGTTCTATTTTTGTTTGGTTTTATTATTATTATTATAAATACGGGGAAAATAAAAATAGAAAATTTAAGCTTCTTATAAAGCTCTGCGATAATAAAGTATCAAGTTTTCTTTTGCTTTTTTTTTTTTTTTTTTTTTTTTTTTAAATGGACATTATGTTTTTGTTTTACAGAATTTTCTATGGTTTTGGTTATTTTTGTGTTTTGATCTTGTTTTGCTTGCAGTTATAGTTTTAATACTTGCAACCACTTCGGAATAGAAAGAACAAAATTTGTATAAAAAAAAATAAACAATAATTACTAGAAGTAGATAATCATAAAAAAAAAATTGCCTCATCGTTCTTTTTAACGAGAAAGATGTTGGACACTGAGTTTAATAAATACAGTTGTTGTTTTAATCGTTAACTAAGAAAACAAACCGGTCACACCCAATTTTTTTGTTGGTTTTTTTTTTTTTTTTTTTTTTTTTTAAATAATATTTTTGATGTTATGTTGAAAGTAAACAGTGTGTTTGAGAGATGCATGTAATGAAGTCTAGAATGCATCTGATCTTTTTTTGCTTGGAGTTTATTTTAAATAAATATTTGGAGAAACCTGAAATAAAGAAAAGTAAAGTTGAAGCAAGTGCTGTTTAATTACCCACACATATTTACATAAATAAAAAAATAATTAAATGATAGTTAAATTCTATTTTAGTTTTGAATAACATACTATGAAATTACAAAGAGAAGTTAGCCTACTGTTAGAATATAACAGCTATTCCAATTCCAGAACACACAAAAAAAGACAGACGCAGTAATATGCTCTGACTACCTGGCGGGTAATTTCTCCGACCTGGACTTTTTGCCATTGCAAGGACTCATGGCCTACTGTGGCAGATGGAAAGAGGAGACTCCAGCTAATAATTGGATGTGATGCGAGTGCTCACCATTCTAACATTACAAAGTTCTAACAAAACTAGGGAAGAAATCCTACTTCATGCTGGAATAGGGCGAAACGCGATGTAAAATGGGCTGAGTACTTTGAAACTCACAAACCATAATCGAAAAATTAGAAGTGCTTCAATAGAGTCATGGAAAAAGTTTTGTCATGATCTCTCCGACATTCGAAGCAGCGCTCGTATTCACAGAATTATATCCAAACGACACAAAAATCGAATCGGACTAATAAATAATCTGAATGGCACCTATGTGGAAAGCTGTCTGCAAAAGTTACAGACCAAAATCCATTTTACAAATAATACCATATCTATTGCTCCCGATGATCCTTTCCAGAGAAAAACCAGTAGGCCACCAATCAAGAAGACTGGAAAAGGTCAAAGGAAATTTTTTTTATGGACCAAAATGGGCCACCAATTCATTTGATCCATTGACCCATACAGGGTCATTCTTCAAAAAGGTATAACGCCAATAACCTCACTTCTGATGACTGAATTATCAGCTCCATATGCCCCACCTACAAAAAAAGGTGATTCTATGTCTTGCTAGAACTATCGAGGCATATCCCTGCTTAATGTCGCATATAAGATCATATCCAACCTACTGTGTGAACGTCTTAAACCGTTCTGCAACACACAAACCGGCACGTACCAGTGTGTCTTTCGGACCGACTATTGACTACATTTTCCCACTGAGATAAATACTAGAAAAGACCAACGAATTTCAGGTCGAGACTCACCACTTATTCATCGACTTTAAAGCCGCATATGATAGTATGCATCGTCAAGAAAAACTGATCCATATATGTCGCGTGACGCTTGAAAATGTGTTAAGTTTTTTTGGAAAATGGGACAGAGAGAAAGATTTTTGGAATGTGGTTATTTCGCTCCATGGGTAACATCCGACATTTAATTTGGATACTAAATTACTAGTGTAAATTGACTTGATGTTGTATTTAGGCAACCATTCATCTAATGAGATTTTAGTTGCCTGAAAAAAAGTCTTTGCCCAATTGGAAAACCATAGACACTATCTTACACAGGTCCTTTCATCTATTGGGATATGCGGACGATATTGACATCATCGGTCGTTCCCAGCATGCATGCATGATAAAGCCTTTCACGGTGATTAAAGAACAGGCGAAATTTGTTGGCCCTGAAGTAAACGAAGACGAGACTAAGTACATGATATCAACAAACAAACAAACAATAGCCACAATTTAGAGGTAATTGAGTAGTACACCTATCTCGGAGTAAACGTAAACTCCGCGAATGACACCTTACTAAAGATCAGACGAAGAATTACCCTAGGAAACTGTTTCTACCTCGATCTGGCAAAACAATTGAGTTCGAAATTCCTAACTCGAAAGACGAAAAGTATGCTTTACAAATCCCTTATACTGCCAGCTGTATGGCGCCGAGTGTTAGACAATAAGGGAGAACTGATACTGGGCTGCTTCGAAAGAAAAATTCTTCTACGGATCTTTGGTCCTGAGTGCGAGAAGGGCGAATGGGCAAGAAGACACAACCGCGAACTTTATGAGCTGTATCAAGATATGGATGTTATCCAAAAAGTCAAAATTTGTCGAAAACGTTGGCTCGGAAACATCAAGCGAATGGACAATAATGCTTCGATTCTTAGCCCCCAGGTTCGTGACCACAAGGCCAAACCTATGTTTTAAAGACCAAGACATACCGGATGCTAGATGGAAGGCTACAGTATCTCATGCAGAGACTCTTCACTAGTCGGGAGCCCGTAAAGTAAGTAGTTGTTAAAATTTTTGTGTCGTCTTTGAATGTTAGTTATACAATTGAACAAGAAAGCAGTCCCTCCACTGGTCAAGCATTCGCTAGCCATCATCATTTCATTGAACAAAATTGCGAGACATTTAAACCAACAATTTCCGATTGTCGGCGATACTTCGGAAGGTATATGACCTGGCTGACTCCATGGCTTCAATTTTGGCGTCATCTCTTCATGGGCGTGTACATACACGTTTCGGCGATTGAATCTCACACATATGCAGTGTGATGCAATATTAAAATAATACCGCATTTGTCTATTCTTTGCAGTAGCATTTCTTCTACTGCTTATCACTTGCTTACGTGTTGTGAGGTACCTCTTCTAATTCCCGATATAACGCCTCTACTGCTATTGCATGTGCTGTAACTCCCGCTTTTTTCGCTTCCTTATTTTTCAATTTTTATAGTATATGGTAAACTTGAGACGCGATTTATTGGATCCGCTACTTCACTGTACTAAGTTCACGCTCTTGTTTTATTTGCTTGCCTTTGTTTATTACCACCATTTTTGTCTCATCGTCCCATCAATACGATTCTTTACCGCAAAACATTTCACACGCTTGAAAAAATTGTCCACAGCTTGGACAAAAGCTCGCTTTAAAGGATTATATACAGTTAGATTTCAGTATTGATTATGATTAAAATATGTAGTCTTAGTATTAAAGATTATTATTACAAAATGTTATCTTTAATCATGATTACAGATTAATGAAATTAATCAAACAAAAGTAATCATATGGTATTCCATGATTAATGGTTAGAAATTTGTAATCGTAATCCAGATTACTTTTTCTGATTGATAAAGAATAACCGCGAGAATTATGAAAACTAAAATAGTACATACTTGAACACTTAATCATCTTTATTTTTTATTCATTTTAGGAATAATTATTGATATCAGAATATTTTTACGATGTGTGGCTTAAATTAGTTTTCAATAGTACCCTCTTCTCAAATATTTCATCTGAGGTGAATTTGTCATAGTTACCGAGGAAGGTAGAGGCGTATACATATTTCCTAAAAACGGTTTTGATCTCAGAATATCTATTTAGCATAGAAATATCTTTATCTTAATCTGCTAAATAATGAGAAATAATGGCATCTGCTTTTGATCATTGAACTTGGCGTATATGTCCTGTTGAATCAGTCTCTGAAGAATCAGTATCAAATTCAATATAGCTGCCTTCATATCTTTTACTAGGTGTTTCTTGAAAAATTCCAGGCGCCTCATGGACTTCTTTGATCACAGCTCCTTTGAAAACTAATTCGATTCTAGAATGGTGTTCTAAGTTTATACAAGAGACATTGCAGCAACTGCAGCATTTTGAATTACCTTCGAAGAAGTGTCAAAGAATTCAGAAAATCGCACTTCTACGTTTTCTAAATAATTCTCTGCCAGCGTTTGGCAAAAAATTAGTGATTCTCTGTTAAGCTTTTCCAATACATATCCTGTACACCTTGTAATATGTCCAGGACATCTGCTATTGGTTTTGAACAGCGCAAGTATTCATTTATGTATTGAAAATCATTGGTACGTACCAGGTGGAGTGAAAAGTAACCTCCTTGACCGGCAGATTGCGCTGCTACTGCAAAAAAGGTTATGGTGCCTTGAAGTCCGTTCATATTTAGGCAGACAAGCCAAATTTCAGTGCGATACTGTCTTTAGTTTTGTTTTGACAGCTGATTGTTGTTGACGTGCTTGGCATCTTGTTGAGTATGGCCAAAAACGATTTTCGTTCTCTCATAAAACATTATTTTTTGAGAGACAAAACGGCGAAGGAAACAAAAGAAAAGTTGGAAAAACATTATGGGGTTAATGCTCCGTCAGATTACACCGTCAAATATTGGTTTCGAGAGTTTCGTGGTGGCCGCAACTCCACTACCGATCATGTCCGCAGCGGCAGGCCCTCCGATGCGGTTACAGAGAACAATGTCAAAAAAATACATGAAATGGTGTTGGCTGACCGGAAAGTGAAGGTGCGCGAGCTAGCAGATACCACAAAGATTAGTATTGAGCGCACACGCTATATTTTGGGCAATATTCTACATATAAAAAAGTAAGCCTGCCGCTGAGTGCCGCGCATACTCACTCCTGACCAAAAACACGAAGGCGAGAGCATTTCGAAAGTGTTTGGACTTGCTGATGCGAAATCGGGCCGACTTTTGGCGTCGATTGGTAACTATTGAACACCAGAGAACAGAATGAGTGGCCGGCAATGAACTGACGCCGGCACGAGTGGTCCGAAGCCGCCGATGGAGGCTCGATGGGTTGGAAAGGTTATAGCGTCGGTTTTCTGGGATTGTCATGGCATACTCTTCGTGGACTACCTCGAAAAAGGGAAAACCATCAACAGCGAGTATTACTGTGCATTATTGGAGCGATTGAAGGCCGAAATCGCTACAAAACGGCCTCACATGAAGTGAAAAAAAAATTTTGTTTTTGCAATACAATGCACCGGCGCACAAGAGCATCGCAACTATGACTTAAATCAACGACTTAATGCTTTAATTGCTATCGCATCCTCCGTATTCGCCCTATTTGGCTATTATCTCTTCCCAAACCTCAAAATATGGCTCATCAATACTCAAAACCCCTCCGACGCCACGGAGGGCGTCTTCGGAGGGGATCAAGAATTTGGAAAATCGCAAGAATAAGTGTATCAAACTAAAAAGGGACTATATTGAATAAAATAAAAAAAAACATAAATTTTTTTTTTTTTTTTCATTCCCAAGGAGGTTACTTTTCACCCCACCTAGTATGTCAACAGACAACATGACCGAGTTTACTTGCCTAGAGGTCCTTCGAAAATTTACACCTTCGGACGGCCACCAGAAAGCAGGCAGCACCGATGGTGATGGTTTGGGCTGCCATAACCGCCGATGGTCGCTCTTCGCTCGTATTTTTGGACCGCGGCGTCAAAATTAATGCGATCGTATACCATGAAACTGTCTTAGAGGCAGTATTGAAGATTTGGTCAAACAATCATTTCGGTCGGAGACAGTGGACATTTCGACAAGACCGTCTCACAAAGCGCGCGTCAACCAATTTTGATTAAAAAACAATGTTCCACACTTCATTTCTTCGACACAATGGATTGCAAATTCTCCGGATGCAAATACGTTGGATTTCTCTGTCTCCGGTATTTTGAAGGCGAAGGTTGGCACTAAAAAATAACAAAGTTTAGACCACCTCAAAAAAGCACTTCCCCGGAAATGGGCCAAAATACCGCAGAGCCACTTGCGTGCAGCGTGCGATGCTTTCTTTGGCCGTCTCAAGGCCATTATTCGCCCCAAAGGTGGACATATTGAAAACTACTGATACAATTTGAAAATTGAAGTATTTGCCAACATTTTTTGCTTTGGCACATTAAAATTTATAAAAAAATAAAAAAAATGATAGTATTTTAAAAAGTTGCAGTTCGAGTCAAGCAGGGTGTAGATGCAATTTGTTTTAGTCCATCATAAAGGCTATTCCATCTAGTGATTTCCGGTTAAAGGGTATGTCCAAAAATACCATGTATTATTTCAGCTGATTTAGGGCGTCCGGCACATTCATATAAATTGTTGCATTTTTTAATAATTTGGTCATGAATATCGGCAATAGTTGTTCCGGTATTTCGTAATACCTTTTTAGCGTCCGTAGTGGCACATAGATTGAGCTTGTGGACAGAATATCTTAAATGTACGGGCAATTCTAGGTTTGTTGACTGATGAAAAATATGCTAGGTATCTAAGTTTTCAGCAATGCTATCACTATCACTTTCAGTATTCATACGTATGCCAAATTCTTTAAACACTTTGACGAAATTACTGCCATTATCAGTGACCGTGGCTAGTGCTTTTTGTGAGTCTAGACAAATTCAGCATGTATTGCTTCACCTAAGAGAGCTAATCGGTCATAGTTGTGCGTCCCTGAAAGACTTTGGTATGCCAACGCAACATCACTCTTCATGTTTGTAATTTCCTTCATATAATACCCGTAGTATTCGATCAAGCGTCTTAAAGTTCTTCTGTTGACAACATTCAGTTCTCAAATGAGTTCTCACGTTCTCAAATTTTGTTTATTTTTTTAAAAGACTCTGATACTCTTTGAATATATGTATTTTCCTCGTGTCTTCGTTTGAGATGAGTAACAAAATTAGATGTTAAATTGTTAAAATCGCTTATTTTCACTTCTTTTGGTCAAGATATACAAATTGCTACTTCTTTAGTATTTGTGGATTCCGTTTTAGAATATATAAAAAAAAAACTTGCCGAGTGCAAGATAATACCTCTGCTGCTCCTTCTTCATTCTGCACAATTTTCCAATTCAGAACTATTAAACAATGAGAGAAAAGAACTTGACGTCATCTCACACGAGATACCAAAAAACTTAAAAACAAAATTGCACTTCTTTGGTAACGATACTAAAATGACGTTCGTCTCCTTCTAACACGTATAACGCCACCACGACTGGGCCTTCTAGAAGTAAACAAGCTAACTTACTGTTAAACTGATGGCGTAGAAAACTGTAAGTTAACGAGAATTATGTTCACAAACACAACGTCATCAAAACAACAAACAGCAAACAACGAATTCCATTCCCGTAGAAAACAAGTGCTCAGTTGCACCTGTGACAAATGACGTACGTGAGTGAGTCTGCCGACGCAGCACTTTGTTGAGGCTCATCAAGAGTATTTAAACTTATGAAAATTTATGTTAGTTAACTCTCAACTATTGATTTTAAAGTGTAAGGGCAACCGCCGCTCAATTGTGAATTGATGAATTAAATAATTTTTTTTTTTTTAATAAATTAAACTTAATGTTTAATTAATTTAATGAATAAATACATTAAATTGAATTATATGTAATCTTGATTTCTAACTAAAGATTACATGTGAAATCTTCATTAAAAGTAATCCTGGCTACTTTAATCTGATTAAAGATATTATGATTACATTTAATCTGAATACAAAAGTAGTTGATTACGCCCATCTTTGTTGTTAAAATTTGCAAAAAATCGATATCTTTTTGTTTCATTTTCATAATGTATATATATTTAACTACACACTCAGAAAATTTTAAGTCAATCCGACAATTATTCTGGAAGAGAAGACCGGAGCAAAGCACGTGACGATCTCCAAACAAAGAGCGCATGAGAGCACACCAGAGGGAAGAATGGCCCGCAGACAACACCAACTGAAATTACTAGAAGCTGCCGAAGGAGCGGAGAGTTTATTATATGGTCCTGGAATAGACGACGCGATGTAAGTAGAAAAAAAAAAAATAATAAATAAATTTACTCTATGTAAAATCCTTTTCAAACTTTCAACGTATTTTTCTTAAAACCATGTTTTTATAGTCGGTGACCAAGGCTTCTCGGAAACTGCTAAACCGATCTGTCGCAAATTTTAACACAAGCTTCTTAAGTATATTTTTAGTAATTAGTCAAAGGTTTTTTCTCACAGAAAAATCGTTTTTTTTTTCTTAAGACGCCACTTTTGCAAAAAAAAAATTTTGCTTATTCCTTCGATTAATAACTAGATTATACATTACTTTAACGATATACGTTTGGTCTTTTCATTTTAGATGATCTAGTCCAGAGATATCGTGGTCGCCGCAAGACGCCTTTTTTGAGATGAGCTCCTGGAGATCAGCTATATCAGACTTCAAAATTATTATTTTTATAGTTAAACAATGTTAAAATACAATTAAAAGTTACCAGAACATGTGTAAAATTTTTACATTAATAAGTTTAAAAGTTTTCTCGGGAAAAAAATTTGAAAATTCATTTTTTTTTAGCCCTCTTGACTGTATATAACCCCTTAAAACTTATAATTTAGCACTTTACTTATATTTTAACACTTCGTTTCACTAAGCTTCTTCAAGATGACCTCGATAGGTTTTCTATTTAATGATTCAAAAACAGCTGTTTTTTTCCAAAGAGTAAAAGAAACAAATAATTATCATTGCGAGAAAGATATGCGTGTTTTCAACAGTGACCAACTAATAACCAGAATAGTTATAGACTAGAATGAAACAGCATTTTGAGTGGATCACATCAACACCTTAGAGATCATTATTGCAAAATGCCTTGAATTCAAACCCAATTTCCTAACCCTGCTTCCACTTTTGTTCATAGATGAATGTAGCTTGAATGAAAATGGTGTATTGCGAGCCTTGTATAGGTGAAGCAAACCAGAAAAGTATAGGGTTTTCTAATAACGACTTGACAACTTTTTTTTTTAAATAAAAGGCAAACCATTTGAGATATTTCAAGAACTTTATTATTGGCTTGAAGTACAATCAAAACTTTTATGAATGGAACTCGACTTCGTTCATATGACCACCGCGGGCACATTTGCAGCGGTGGATTCGTTGGACCTAATTTTCAACGACTCGGCCACACATTTCTGAGCTCTTCCAACGGCATCGGCGTGTTGGCATAAACCAATGACTTAACGTAGCCCCACAGAAGATAGTCAATCGACTGGCCCAGGTCTTGAGATAACACGCTCACCATACTTACTCTTCAATAAATCGATTGTAGCTTGTGCTGTGTGGCTTGTGGCACCATCCTGTTGAAACCACATGTCGTCCAAGTACATATCTTCCAATTCGTGCCAAAAATAATCGGTGATCATGGCGCGATAACGCTGATCATTCACAGTAACGTGACGATCTTTATCGTCGAAGAAAAAATATGGCCTAATAACGGCGCCGGCATGCAAACGGCACCAAACAGTTATTTTTTGTGGATGAAGTGGTGATCCATGAAGCACATGTGGGTTTTCCCCCGACCAATAACGCATATTTTGCTTATTGATGAATCCATTGAGCCAAAAATGAGCTTCGTCACTGAAGATGATTTTGCTATGAAATTCATCATCTTGGCGCATCTTCTCCAGAACCCAATCGGAGAACGTAGCCCGTTAATGTACTTTACCATAATACTTACAATAATACTTTTACTGAATAAATTGACAGAGACAGTTTGATGATTAGTGAAAGAGTGCGTTCACAAATTAAATTCAAAGTTGTCAAGTCCCTATTGGAAAACCCTATATATACCAGAATGTATCGATCTACGCAGCGGTAAAACATTAGAAGAAAATGAAGTCCGACAGGCATGTATTCTTTCTCTATTACTACTTTTTGTTATTATCAGTGATGTGATCCCGGAATTATTGTCTAAAAATTATGGCACTGAGATAGACTTTCATATTTTACTACGCTAAGGTGACGAAGTTTGCCCGTTAGAGGCAAAGTATGTTTGAAAAGAAACACGATTAATTCAAAAAATAGCAACTTAGCATTGCCGAAAAACAAATAGATAAAGGACAGCTAACTTTACCTAGAATAAGAAGTACGGTTTCAGCTAGAGCTGATACTGTACCGAATTATGAAATATGAAATATGGAATTAACATTTATCTGATTCAGTTTTTAACGAGATATGAGTACTTCAGATAAGACGGTGTTTTGGAAAGTACTGAAGACATATGTATTTTTACAGCCCACAATACGAAATCGTATTATGCGTCTTATTGACGTATACTCAGTCTGTTTTGGAGCTTACGAGTATTCCCTGGTAAGAATATGGCACAACCAATAGGATACAGACTTTTTTGTTTTTAATAACATATTCACTTTCGTACGAAAATTAAGAAAAATACCACTGAACATTTTTCACATAGCTACGGCGAGATTCCAGAGCAAATAGCTTTATTCGCGTTAAAGTTGGGTGATTTTCAAAGTCTTATGGGATCATTGAGGTAATTAATGATGAGAGAAAATCAAGTTTCCAATCATCCTGAATGACCCTTATCGAACGATTGATTCCACAAGAGTCCACAGTGAATAAATACTTCCATTAAAACTTTTAAATCTGATTTCAATCAGAATTAGTAAAACAAAATATTTCTACAAATCATAACACACCTAGTTTAAGTTTGCTACACTTCAATAAAAATAAAAAAAAAGGAACAAATTTATACTTACCAATACACATACAACGATTACTCGGCTGCTTGGCTGTCACGTAATTTTTTAATCTCTTTAATAGCCCAACCGCAGAGCGTTTTTGTGCGGTTCGCTTTGCAACGTTTACCATCGGTAAGGAATTGGGTAATTGTCATATCCTCAACCAAAGGATACAGTTGCGGGCCAAACGCTGTACACAAATCTCCAATTAAACCAGCAGAAATTCCCACAATAGAATCGGATAATTCGCCCTCCAGTGCCATGGTTTTGATAAAATTAATTATATGACCAATGTGAGATTCCATGTGGTGTACTTCTGAATTTGGTTTTGGTTCTGCGCCTTTCAAACCTTGCAAGATGCCAGTATATGCCTCGAGCACACTTTCACGTAATTCGCTCAAGTACTCAACCATGTCATAACTGCTTTGATCGACTTGTACGCGAGATGCATGCAATAACATTTCCAATACCACTGGCAGATATTTTACAAATTCAGTACCAATACTCAAGGCCATATCACCAAATACAGACAAAATCTGAGGTTTAACAGAACGATGTAATGTAGGTTGGCTAAGGTTGTCGCAAAGCGTTGCCATGAATTCATCACAGAAGGGAATAACTTGAGCTTTAAGTGCGCGGCATATGTCGCCAGTAAGGCCTATTGCAGCGCAGCAAACTTGATATTCCTGATAGTTTTTCAGACCCATAAATAAATATGGCTTGAAAGCTTCCATGTACTTGATGAAATCTAAGCCTAACAACTCAGCCAGAGTGGAGACGGCGATGAAGGCATCTTCTTGAACTCCACCAACTTTGCTAGAAGATGAACTGAACATGGTCAAAATTGCTGTCATTATGGCATCAGATATCTTCGGAGCATCTTCTACACGAACCTTTCGCAACACCGATTGTAAGGTGGCATACAGCAAAGATTGTATGTCATTAAATTGACTGCGGTCATTATGGTTCGATAGGTGAGCCTCCATTTGTAAGACTTGATTCAATCGGTCCAAAATAACAATGGTAGTTTTTTGTACGATTAAGTAACAATCGCTTGGTGAGTTCTTGATCATATCCATAAGAGCTTCATATGCCGCAGCACGCAAATTTGCTTGTGCACCGTCCTGACGATCTGTTGTTTCCAGCAACTGAGTGATGATATACTCAAAGTATGGGGATAAACAATATGTCTCTGGAGTCTTGCCATCAGTAGTTTCTGCTGCTTCGTATGCAGCATCGGATAGGCCAATGAAAGCCCAGCAAACATTTGTCGCAACCCTTGGCTCAGCCTTAAGGCCCTTAATGAAGCATTCTAGGAGAGTATTTAAATATGTTTTGTTTATCGCCGCTTCAGGTATTATCTAAAAAGAAGAGAACAAAATTTACGATTACATAATAATACAAATTAATTGAACAATTATAAATCCTCTTACGTCACAAATTCTTCCAAATGTCCATGCCGTTGTATCTCTGACAATTACACTCGAATCGTACATCAATCGAATAAGCGTTGGCATTGCTTGCTCAACCAATTGCTTCAAGTTATTCGTTTCAACACCACTAAGTATGGAACCGAATGTCATGACAGCAGCATCTCTTAACCTCCAATTGGGTGATTCAATATTCTCCTTGATAAATGGTAAGACATGAGGAACAATGTCATCTTCACAGCAAGTCGCGAGCAACATCAAACAAACGCTTGCAGCTTTCGATGGACTCCAACTGTCCTCATCGTCACATTCATCTTGTCTCGTCAATTTCTCCATCAGTACCGGTGTCAAATATTGCAATGCACCTCGGGCATAATGCTTTGAAGAACGTGTTGGGGTTCGTCCAGCATCGATAGCTTCTTGACTTTCTATAGCCAAATCGACTTCTTCATCGCAGACATTCGACCAGAATTCAATGCCTTGCAATGCGATCTGATCATGTTCGGATTTCATAGCCTCCAAAGTGATGGGGAAAAGCGCTTGTCCCATGTATGGTTCCATGTACTGATAGTACAAAGACAGAATCTTAACAAGGCATTGCAACGCAGCAACACAGATTTGTGTGTCCTGTGACTGTGTGGCTTCACACACTACTTCCATGATGAAATTGCGTTCAGTGTCCTTTTCGAAGTTGGCCTTTGTAAACTCCAATGAGTTCAAAAGAGCTGTGGTCGCAGCCAAACGAACGTGATTACTTGGTTCCTGTTTACGCATTCCATGAATGATGGCTGTGAGAATTTGATTAGCTTGATGTTCGAGTACGCCCGGGCGGATATCTTGGCAGATGTAACCTATATCAAGGAGAAATCAATTTATTTTCAATTCTCTAACGTTTTCCATTTAAACAATGATTTATTTACCAATTGCCTCCAGGGCAGCTTCACGGTCCATTTCATTCGATCCCCCCGTAACAACTTTACTCACCAAAGTGCTGATGAGAATTCCCCATCGGCCGTTCGCAAGCTCAGTTACGGCCACGTAAGCTACACACTGTGCTGCGCATGATGGTCGGGTATTTTCTGTACCCAAAGAACCTAGAATCTATAAGTTAAAAGACAAAATAAATTTAGTTATTTACAAATATATAAATGTTTATGTATATGAAGCTTGGCTTACATTCTTTTTAATATATTCACGGGTCTCCTCAGGGAACTGAAGCCATCGTTCCTGGTATTGCATATTTATCATTTCATCTTTGCTGGTAAGGTGGTTCTTCAGTTGCAGGCCAGCTGCCATACGCGCTACTGCGCTATTGCTGGTTGTGGAGAGAATTTCTGACAGAGCCTTCAGAAATTCGGGGAGATTTGTTTCTGCCGCATGCTCCAAAAAGTTTTTCGCCGAGAGCAATTCATTTTTGTCTGAAATTAAATTAAACAATCAGCTGCGATTAAAAACATTTTCTAAACTAATTAGCATTGGAAACAAGCTGAAGTAACGAACGTATACAACGAATATACCACGCAAAATAGAGTTGGTGTAGATTTTCCCATGGTACCTCTGGTACATTTCCTATACCCCATTAATCTGTATAAGATTATTAAACATTTAATTCGAACCCTTCAATCGGATAAATCTATAAGCTATAAAGTTCTATTTGCATTTGAATAATTAATAGGAAGCATTTCTGGTCATTCACAGCTTCGTCAGATTAAATATTCATAAGTTGATTCCTCCGTTAGCAAACTTCCAAAACCAGTACAGGGTTCCATAACATACCAGGATTCTAGGGTTGTTTTAGATGAGTTTAGGTAATTTTTAAATTTTTTCTTCGAACCATTTTACATATCCCTGTTCAGAAGCTAGGCAAATACGTTTTTTTTTTTAATTTTGTACTTAAGATGGCTTATAACAACATGCATCATATTTTGATAGTAAGTCTGCATTACCTATTGATTCTAATAGTTCATCAGATTGAAGATTGATCGGTTAATGGGTGCGTGCCTTTTATCCCTCAATGATCAGATCGGTCTATTGTGATATCTTGAAAATAGAACCCAGCCATATGTTTCTGGAATTGATTAGAAATGCAGCAACGTTTTACTAGCCTTAACGAGGAGGCTATCTAGCCAACGGAGTCATGTGTCAGTGAGGCAGTTTCAGTCGTACACTATCTGACTTGAAAGCAAATAGCACTTTTATCAGGGAGAAGAAAAATGTTTTTACAATAAAATACTCGTATCTCCTTGAAATCTCTCTAATGCACGTGTATTTCATCATGAAATAAAGAGAACAATCTAAATTGTTTGAATACAGCTTGAATAGAGTTTGGCTTACCATAAACGATTTGTACGGCTTAGGAAGGAATCGCAGTAATTTACAGTTCCTTCAAAAATGGATAAATTGATGAGCGTTCATTACGAGACGCAAGTAACTTTTGATGTGTTTAAGGGGCGAAATGCTAATCGCAATTTCATTAAAGCACTGGTGGTGAAAATCATTGCTGATAAGAATCAACCTAGAAACTTTTACAATGCAAAGCGCAAAAGCTACCATAAAATTAAATTGGGTTCATCGATTATCATTTTATGATATTCTTTATGAATTGTATGTTATCATACGTTTCTGAGTCGGAGCCTATAGTGCAATGAAGCGCAACTAAAGAGAAGTCACAACACAGCACTTTAAGTAGATATCTGAAAAGTGCTCAAATTACAGCTATCTTATGAGTAATGAATTCTGTAAATGATTAAAGAATATGTACAAATGCGGTAGCTTCAAAAATTACAAAAAATGAGAAGGGAAATCTCGATTTTGAGGACATAAATACTCAAGCTTTAGTTCCTAACTATAGCATTATGGGTTGAGATACAGTCAGAAGCGTGAAAAAATGAACATTTAGAACAAGATTTTTTTTATTATAATTAAGTTTATTTTATAAAACTGATTACGCAGAGTTTTTATATCATCCTTCAACTTGACTACCACATCTAGAGTGAAATTTCCAAATAACATACTAAAATGAATATCTTAAATAGTTTTTGAGTTACAGCCTTCTAAAGAGTAGCCGTTAAGCGGTTTTATCTTTAAACGCGTTTTTCTTGAAACTACATTTTTCAAATTTTCTGCAGTTGTAACTCGAAGACAAATCATCCGATTAATTTTCGGGCAAAATTCGAAAATGTTTTCAAAACTCTGCCATTTCGGTTAATTTCGAACTTTTTCCATAATCAGTGTCGCACGACACATAATAATCATTTTATTTTTTTTTTTTCCACTGCTTTACTGCAGCTTTTTTGTTCAATAGCTTGGGAGATAGCGAATAACTCGCTGAAAATTTAATTGTTTCCTTTGAAAATGTCAGTGTCTTGAGTATATATTTTAATTCGTGCGGTTTTTTTTTCAAAATTTGAACGTTTATTTAAGAAAAACATGTACAATAGTATTATTCAAAGTATTGCCCATCTGAAGCTGACTTTTTCCCATCTTTCTGGCAATTTGTGGATCCCATCCCAAAAGAACTGCGCCGGCTTGGCAGCCAAGAATGAATCAAGCCAATTTTTGATATTCTGCTCTGATGTGAACCGTATTTCAGTGAGGGCGTTCTGCATCGACCGGAACAAATGGTAGTCAGAATGGGCAAGGTCAGGGTTAAAAGGCGGGTGGGGTAAGACTTCTGGTCGCATATTCCGGGCGTTTTCGGCTACTACCGTATTTGGTGATTCCACCAAATACAGAGCATTACCTTCGCGCCATGGATATTTGGCTTTGCCGTTGATTTGGCTGTTTGGCCGGGTTTCACATATGACTTTTTGCGCTTGGGGTTGTCGTAATGGATCCATTTTTCATCACCAGTAACAATCCGATGCAAAAATGACTTCCTTTTGTGGCGTTCCAGCAGCATTTCGGACATGCAAAACCGCCTTTCGACGTCTCTCGACTTGAGTTCATGTAGAACTCAATTTCCTTGCTTTTGAATATATCCAGCTGCTTTTAAACATTTTGAAATGGCTGCTTGAGTGACACCCAAAGATTCTGCGAGCTCTTCTTGTGTTTGACAACAATCTTCATTGAGTAATGCTTCTAGTTCTTCATCTTCAAACTTGGCTGCCCAGGACGTTCATCGTCTTCCAAGCCAAAATCACCACTTTTAAATCGTGCAAACCACTTTCGGCACGTTCGCTCAGCTATAGCATGTTCACCATAAACGTCCACCAAAATACGATGACTTTCGGCAGCAGTTTTCTTCATATTAAAGTAATGAAGAGGAACTCCCCGCAAAAACACTTTTTCAGGCACAAAGTTCGACATATTTGAGTGAAAAAAAAAAATTATTATTGTTTACGCTTCAAATGAATGATATATACTGAAATGACGTACAATGACAGTAGCTTTCCAACGCATGTTCCAATGGAATAATACAAGTTACGCCAAGTTATAGACCCAATATATTCATTATTTATGTATAAATGCAAATATTCTCCAAATTTTAGAACATTTGATGCATTTTTTTTTAAATCACACTAGATGTGCCCCTTAACACAATGGTGGTTTTTGACAATTAACTTCCAGCTTTCCGGCCAAAAAAGCAACAGTTTATTGTTAAAAGAATCAAAATTTTTAACAAAAATAAAAATCCTTCGATTAAATACTAGTTTTTGATGCCATTAATAAGCTGTAAAAATTTCGTCAAAATACATCGAGTGGTTTTTGAATTATAGTGGTCACCGATTTGAAAACGAGAAAAACGCGTTTAAAATTGTTCGATGTAGATACAGTATTAAATTTTCGTTAAACTACGTCACCAGTAGACCTGTTGCTATAAAACCGTACTGCCGGTCATTGACAAGTTTACGTGTTTGAAGGTAATTCATGAGCTGGAGGTTTATCAGCATTTCCATGAGAGAGATGATTAACCTTTTTTAGGAACGGGCTAGACAAATACTGTTTTAAATCTTCTCGGAAAAATCCTGAAGAGAAGGACTGATGAAAAAACTTACAAAGTGGTTTTAACAGCGTGAAAGAACACCTCTCAGAAGAAGAGGACATATACCTGAACCAATGGATTTGTGTATGTTGTTTAAATACTCTTGCTATTACACGAGGCGGAAATTTAATATGTCTTGTTGACGGGTGTAGGCGGGGCAAAGCACAAACTGTAGAGAGATGACACCTGGAATGTCAGTATAGAAGACCGTTTTGATGGAGGATGAAGCTGAATTTTCAATGTAGGGATAATTATTTCAGTTGAAGTAAGACAGCGCATCCAAGATCGAATTATTTTCCGGTTTGAGATTTCTGCAAATAAAGCAATACTGAATAAATTGGTTACGGAGATGGAATTTTAATCACATGAAATTGAATTCTGAATTGGAACAGGGATTATATTGTGGTGAACTTCGGTAAGTTGCATCACTATGCACCTAAATGGCGATACCGCGATAAGAGAAGAATAGTGGCACTACTTTGTAGCCAGGTAGCTTCAAATCAGATTGATCTGGGAGGTGTGATTACTTTTTAGCCCGCGTCATTATATATATATAAAAAAAAAAACACTGACGATGCTAAGCAAGACAGTGAAGTGAAAATTTCGAATTAGTTTACCGAATCAAGTTGTTGTAGGTGTTATGCAAGTGCACTAATAAAATTCACACTCATAACCCGTTTGCCATCAGATCTTACATGCACTCAGTCACCGCTTCTTCCGTTTGACAACTGCAGAGATGTGGGATGCTCGCACTGATTTGTATTTGTATTTTTTTTTTTTTTAATTCACAGCACCGCTCTGAGAATATTATTTCTTTTGTTGCACTTTTTTTTTTATTCTTTTATTTATTTATTTATTTTTTTTTTTTGCACAAAGGTGTGCAAACAAAATGAATTTTACGAATGCACTGATGTCACGTGTCCATTCGTCTGAGGTCAGCTCGGTTCAACCATCCAAAACCGACAACTAAATCGACCACCATGTACATAGATGCACCCATTTAGCATACCGCATGTACGCATTTTCAGAGCAGAAGCCGTAAAGACTGCATCATCTTCTCGTTGCTGTGAATGCCTACGTCCAAAAAAAAAAATTACGTTTAACCGTTCACACGGCTGGCATAACCAGAGAGAGGCTCTTCGATTTCACTTCACCCACTGCTTGACGCCAAAACTCATTGCATTCAATACCATAAAAGGGGTTTTTAAGGGTCATCCGACGTTAAAAATACCAACTTCATATGACCCTTCTAAAAAAAAAAATGTAATACTACGTCTTTTAAGAACAATTAAGGCATATTTCTGTTAAGTTTCTCGTATGAGATCGTATCCAACGACTTGTGTGAACATCTCAAGCATTTCTGAAACATTATTAGCAGACGGTAGTACCAGAAGTCAGTTTTTGGGCTGACAGATCGACTATTGACACAAATTTAACTTTTTTTTTTCAAATATGGGGAAGAGTAAATGGAGGAACAAGTATAACCACCAACGCTATGGGTGATGGGAAGCCAAAATACGTAGAATAGCCCACTCGGTCAGAAGAGCTATAATGATCATGACAAGAAATTTTTCAAATCTCTGCTCCCAGACTCGAGAAGACAAGGTAAACCAAGACCCAGTTTTAAAGACCGATATGGTGCATGCCAGAGCATTCCGTCTAGAAAACGGGAAACAATTCCATGTCATGTTGTCAGGTCGTGTCGGGAGCTAACTGTAATACAAATAAATATAACAAAAAATATTGTCCGAATTATGCAATAAAGCCACGGAAAACTGGCTGCAGGGCATCCACTCATGCAAGCGCTTCCGCAGAGGGCATTCGAATGTTGTCATATTTCGTAACTAATGGTATTTACACAATTCAAAATGAACATTTCTTTCAGACCTTGGAAACATGTCTTTTTGTTAAAAACTGTGGTACATCAAACAGTTTACATTAAACCGAAGTCTAAGCAATAAAATTAAAAAAACAACAAAAGAAATAAAATGAAACATTGAACCATCATCTGTTTCTTTAAAAGTTGAAAGAATTACAAATAGAATTACAAAGTGGAATAAAACGAGTCAGGGGAAAAATACGATGTTTAAATGTTTTCAAAGAGAAAACCGCAAATCATGATAAGAGATATTAGTGAAATGTGGAAGTGCGAAGAGTTGGAAATGGCAATCAAAAACAAAGTAAAATGTGTAAGTGTTTAGCAACTATAAGCTAATAATCGAAAATCGAAAAATCAATATCGAATAGGAAAAAAGTCTCGTAATTGAATATTTTAAATTAAGTAGATGCTATTATTGCTGGGGATTCCGCCACATTGCAAAAACCTCTTCGAAAGGATAGTGAATCGAGACACACGTGTGGTGTAGGTTAAGGTCATCCAATTCGTGTTCCGGATTTGACATCCCTGTTTCATCATCCGAGACTGTGTACGTTGAGTTTAAGGTTTACCATTTTACAGTAAGGATGGATCGTTTAACAATTGCTAAACGTGTTACAATTGTGAAAACTTACTACAAAAATAGTGATTCTGTAGCAGGTACGTTTCGCGCATTAAGAACTGATTATGGTCGACATAATCGCCCATTTGAGCGTACTATAGGCAAAACTGTAAAAAAAAAAAAAATCTAAGAGACTGGCTCTGTTTAACCACAAATGTCTGAAGGCCTATCCATCATCAAAATTCACATTCTACAGAAAATATGGCTTCCGTTAGTAAAAGTGTTGAAGAAGATCTAAATCGATTGTCTTACGGCACATTATGGCGTATTTTGTGTTTGGATTTGCATCCACACCATTAAGAAAGTCAACTCATTCAAGAATTGAATCCGGCTGACAACGGAATGTGTAGAACATACGCCGATTGGGTGTTTTAACATTTTTAATCTGCGTTTGGATGACCAATTTTCACAACATTTTCTTAAGCGATGAGGCTCATTTTTCACTCGGTGGATACGTTAACAAACAAAATTGTCACATATGGGGAGGCGAAAATCTTTGGCCTTAAATCGAAAATATGGATGTGAAAGACATGTGGTTTAAAAAAGACGATGGCACATCGCACACAAAACGACCCGTTCTGGCTTTATTACAAAAAATAAAAATAAAAATTCATAGGCGAATTATAACGCGTTTTAGTGATGCGAACTCTCCACCAAGATCGTGAGAATTGACGCCGTTGGATTTATTTTTGTGGGGCTATACAAAAGATCGTGTTTATGCACACAATCCACAAACTCTTTACGCTGTGAAAAGAATATTCGTCAAGTTAAGACCGAGTTATTGTCATCGAAAAAAACCTTTTAAGAATCTCCCATTTAAGACATTTAAATGATGTTATATTTTATGCATAATGATAAGATAAATGTGTTTTATTTAAATTTTACTTTTGGAACCACAAAATGGATGACCTTGTATACATATATGTAAGAAATTGTTTTGAGGTATGCGATGTAGCAAAATCAAAAGAATCCAAAGTATGGTGGCTTAAATGGAAGGTAACAAAAAATAAGCAATCAGTGTACCTCTCTGGTGTCTGATCCTGTATGAGTGAGCAATTCGTTATCCAATTCATGCAATTTTGCCATTGGGACTACATACTTGTGGGCCGGTACGTTGTCTTGGTTGAAGAGAACCTTTTTCCTCGCCATGGCCGTTTTTGTTTTTACCCTCTTCAAGGTAATCGATATGAATGACACCGCGCGCATCGCAAAAAACTGTCGCCATGACGTTGTTGGTCGACAGACGCATATCGGTCTTCTTTGGCTTCGACTGTTTCGAATGTTCCTTGGTCTGTGTTGTGTTAAAAATTCATGTTTCGCCCACGGTTACAAAACGGCAAAAATCTGGTTCGGATTTTGACTGAACATCCCCAAACATTCATTTGAAGTTGTCACACGATTGCGTTTGTTGACAATTGGAAGTAAGCCCGGATAGTTTTTTCATATCCAAATATTTTTGCAAATTTGGAATTAATAATCTAAATTCGCGCACATTCATTCGCTTATATCATATCGTGGATTTTATCGACCATTTATGATGTGGTGATCTCAATTAGGCAACCAAAACTTTCGGCGTCACTTGTTCTGGTACGACTGCACCAAAATTGAGTAAACCAGTGGTGGATGGTTCCAATTCTCGTAGGCATCTGTTTCAAATGGCTGTCACAACAAAACAATTTGACAGACCAAATTTTTGCGTGTTCTTTTAAAAGATGCTTCTTCACAAACAAAATGTTGGATTTGAGGTAGCAACGCCATCTGTTTTAGTTTTCAAGGACATATTGACCCACATGCGTAAATTTATAATATTTTTTTCACACATTAAACCTATAAAAGAAAGTAAAGTCAGTAGCTGCAAAATTCTAAAGTACAACCGAAGACTAGTTTTAAGCAACCTTAGAAATGGTAGTGCACTTGAGTCTAAATATGGTATATAATGTTGAAAATGGGTAAAGTAATTGGAAATGAACTCCCAAGAATAACAAAACTGTGTATCTTTACAAAAACAATAAAAACCACAACAAACTGCTGGTATATTAAGGCATTAAAAAGTATGAAACCAAACAAAATTGCTAAATATCAGGAATTTAGATTTTGCAATAGTGAAATTTGTTGGAATAGTTACCGATAAATAAGAAATCGTTATAAAATAGAACCTTTAAGAGCAAAAAATTAAAAAAAAAAAAAAAACGCAAAATATTAAGCGCACGTGGGAAAAAACCGCTGCCAATCCATTCTGACTATTACCCCACCATCTATCGGTGGAACATCTTTTCAATTTAAGTAGATTTATATTACACAAATAAAAACTGTCGAAAAAGTAAAAGGAACAACTTAATGTGAAAATGTTCGTCCTGTTCACGAAAAAAGCTTGGAAAAAGTAGTCCAAATAGAATAGAATTTTAAAACAAACAACCTTTTCATTGGAAATCAAACTGGGTTTAGAAGAAGACAATTCTGCGGATCAGTTTTAACCAGTGTCATAATCAGCTGAAAAGAAGATATTGAAGAAAAAAAAAAAAATCAACATTGCTGTTTTTCTTGATTTCAAGTTTATGAAACCACAGACAGAAACATTCTTCATATCAACGAACAGTGATAAATGGTAAAGATAAAAATGGGAGTCCCACAACGATCTATACTTAGAGCGTTACTTTTTATCATATATATGTATGGTATGTATGCATATACATATGTCGTTATAAAGAATGTGCTTCGATACTTAAAGTTTGCATTGATAAGTCGAGCATGTTGTTCAAATCAAACAAATTAAAGCCAAATGTCTCTAAATCTTAATTCATGATCTTTAAACATAATCACTTTGATTCACATATAGACTATATAGGGTGATTCATCGTGAGGTTTGATTTTCAATAGGTTTTTTTTTGACAGATCACGCATTACTCCTATCAAACTGCTTTGTCATTTTTGTTCAGTATCGTTTGGCAAGTCATCAACAAAAGACTCACACCACAGCGTCTCCAAATTGTTCAACTATATTACGAAAATCAGCGTTCTGTGAGAAATGTTTTTCGTGCGATTCGAGCAACTTACGGTACGCATAATCGACCTACTGAAACCACTATTGCCAATACCATTCGCAAATTTGAGTCCCAGTTTACATTAGTGGATGACACTCGACCGCTTAGACCACATCCAGCTGTAGCTGAGAGTGTACGCGAAGACAGTGACAAATCGATTCGTCGTCGTTCTCAGCTGCTTGGCTTGGCGTATTTTACGTGAGGATCTCGGCCTAAAAGCGTACAAAATTTAACTTGTGCAAGAATTAAAGCCAGGCGACTTGAATTTGCGTCATATTTCCAGTCAATGGGCTCTGGAAAAACTCAATGAAAATCAGGTGTTTTATCGCGAAATTTTGTTTTGATGAAGCCCATTTCTGGCTCAATGGATACGTTAATAAACAAAATTGCCGTATTTGGGCTGACGAGCAACCCGAAGAGTATCAAGAGCTAACATCACATCCATTAAAAACAACCGTATGGTGTGGGTTATGGGCTGGTGGAAACATTGGTCCATATATCTTCAAAAATGAGGCAAACCACCGTTTTCGTGCCATCTTAACGAACTATGTGCTTCCTGAAATTCAAGCACATGGTCTCGGTGAACTCTGTTTTTAACAAGACGGCGCTACGGGCCATACGAGATGGCTGTGTTGTAGTAGTATATTCATAGACTCCTCAAGCAGAGGGTCGCGGGTTCGAATCCCAAGCTAGGCAATTCTCTGAAAAAGTCTTTTCATAGAATTTGTATGTAGTTATATGAAAATTCCGTCGGCATCAACTCTGACATGAAGGCATAACACTGATGTTGGAGTGGTTGCTGGCTGGGCTTAATGTAACGAAATAACAACCAGCACGTACTAAGACACACTGGTTGAGGATGCACTGGCTCCAGTTTGACAACCACCTCTGGGAAAAATATCGAAACCTAATACACCTGAGTTTCAAACTATTACACCACTCGCCCGCGCCCTGGTGCACTTGGTCCGCGCGCAGGATTAAAAAAAAATAAATAAAAAAATAAAAAACAGCGCGTGAAACAATGAAAAATCATTTTGGTGAGCACTTAATTTCACGTAAAGTAAAGTTTCAGGTCTTCAGGAATAGGCCAGCTACGATTGACGCTTTGGAAGCTAACATTACTCGTTATCCGCGAGATACCAGGCCCTATGCTCGAACGAGTCGCCCCAAATTGATCTTTTCGAATGGACCACCTCAGACGTAGTCGTGGCCAACATTTACATTATGTGAACGTTTTCATTAAATTAAACGCACACATGAACGGAACACAACATCGTTCATGTGAACTCCACGTCTTCTGTTGCAAGCGGCCATCCGACGATCAAAATTATCAATGACATTTTGTGAAATAAGTGGGTCAATGGCCGCAATTTCAATTTGGATGGTATGTGTAAGATCCTAAATTGTCCCTGGGTTATTGGCATAGACCTTGCTCTTCAAATAACCCCACAGGAAGAAATCTACAGGTGCCAAATGGCATGGCCTTGAAGGCCAAATTTCGTACGCAATAAATTGATTGTTGATGGCTTGTGTGGACGGTACTCCCATCCTGTTAAAATTTATTAAATATTGAAAAAACATAGCCGGTCGAAAAAGTACTGGCCAATGATGCCGCCAACCTATAATCCGCACCATACCGTGACTTTTTTTTGGGATGCATTGGTTTTTCATGAATCTCGACAATTTTGTTTATTTACGTACCCATCCACCCGAAAATGAGCTTCATCGGAAAAGATCAAATTCGATGACCAACTGTCCTGGCGATCCAACATCCAGTTAACAAATCTGCGACGTCGTAGATAGTCGCAAGGCTTCAAATATTGTGTAATTTGGATTTTATGAGCGATCAACTTTTAAAATTCGCCATAACATGCTATATGAGACCTACATTACAAATACACCACAAAATAGCATTGTTTACAAAGGATCTCTTTTGGGACGAAAGAGTGTGTGTGTTTTTGTATTTCGTCGATTATAAAAATGCTTTCCATAGAGCGCAACTTGATAGCATTGCGGATAATCTGAGGAACAAACAGGTAGAAAAGAATAATGTGAGAGTCATTAAGAATCTTTACTGGAACCAAAAAGCAAAAATGTGTATAGAAAAAGAAGAGTCAGAAGAAATAGAAATTCGCAGAGGAGATTATGTTCTTCGGAATAACTTTTCAAAAACATTTTAGTACACGCAGAAGGAGGAATTAAAGTAAATGGAATTCTAATCAATAACATTAGGTACACAGATTACGCGGTAACAATGGCAAGCAGCACAGCATAAACGAGTTGCCAATCATTATGGACAAGCTCAGCGCCGAAAGTATCGTTTGGGTTAAAATTAAATGCAATTCTGAACTTAAAACAAACAGTAGAAAGAGTAGATGCAGTTAAATATATGGGAACAATAATATAATAATAGTAATCCTCGTCAAAGGTATTAAATACGCAAAATCGAACAAGCGAGAGCAGCATTCTGTAAATTAAGAAAACAAAAAAAAAAAAAAAAAATCCTTTATAAACAGGGAAATAAATCTAAACCTTAGAATGAGATTGGTCAAACAGTCTGTCAAGAATTCTGCGAATTCCTTTGGTTAACAGAATAAAAAACGATTAAGTCTTTGGACGAATAGGAATGACAAGAGAAATAAGTCTTTTAATAAAGAAAATAAAGATAGGGCATATTACCATATGAAGAAAAGTAAATATTGAAAGTTCTCCAATTAGTTTTACAAGGAAGGATCGAAGGAAGAAGAAGTGTATGGAAGAAGTGTTAGAGGACTAAAATCGACATGTTTGTCAAATTTAAGAGAATGGTGCTATTTTTCAACAGTACACTTATTTAAAGGAGGGACAGACAAACAAACAATTTAATCCGTTTCGTGAATCTATAAGAAGAAAGAAGAAAAACTATAAGTTTTACAAAATGTAATTTTAAATATAATGTGTCATTAACTTTCCTGCTTGTCTAATATTGATAACACATACGAGCATGTACACCCTGATTCGAACTGCAACCAACTTTAGACTACTATAATTTCCAAACCGTTCATTACTGTGAGCTCAAATTTTTACACATGACAGATAATTTTACTATTTACAAGCCTTTTAAACGATTTGCGTCTCTGTTGTGTTGAAATTTTTTTTATCCGCGATGGAATTCAAACGATAGTGTGATTGCCCTCCAGCACCTCAACGTGAATAAATCATTTGTGTTTCGAACCATAGCTCGTTACCGTGATACTGGCAGCGTTGCTAAACACCATGGAGGTGGTCATAAAAAAACAGCAGCATCATCAGAAATGGTTCGGAAAGTGAAGGCTCGAATTGAGCGAAATCCACGTCGAAGTGGAAGGAAAATGGCTCGTGAGCTCAACATATCGTTGGAACGGATGCAACACATACTGAAAAATGAGCTTGGGCTCAAGCCACTGAACTTCCAAAAAGCATACGATCTTACACAACAACAGAAAAAAGTTAGAGTCGAAAGAGCCAAGGAGTTACTACGCTTGCACGAAAGTGGTGAGTTGCCGAATTTGGTTTCTTTTTGATGAGTCCCCGTTTGTTATAGAGCAATATGTCAACAAAAAAAATGACCGAGTTTACTTGTCAGAGAGGTCCTTCGAAAATTTACACCTTCGGACGGCCACCAGAAAGCAGGCAGCACCGACGGTGATGATTTGGGTTGCCATAATCGCCGATGGTCACTCTCCGGTCGTATTTTTGGACCGTGGCGTCAAAATTAATGCGATTATATACCGTGAAACTGTCTTAGGGACAGTATTGAAGCCTTGGGCAAACAATTATTTCGGTCGGAGACCGTGGACATTTCAACAAGACTCGGAACCGTCTCACAAAGCGCACGTCAACCAAGATTGGTTAAAAAACAATGTTCCACACTTCATTTCTTCGACACAATGGATTGCAAATTCTCCGGATGCAAATCAGTTTGATTTTTCGGTCTATGGTATTTTGAAGGCGAAGGTTGACACAGAAAATACCAAAGTTTGGACCACCTCAAATAAGCACTTCGCCGGGAATGGGCCAAAATACCACAGAGCCACTTGCGTGTAGCGTGCGATGCTTTCTTCGGCCGTCTCAAGGCCATTATTCGCGCCGAGTATTGAAGTATTGACAATTACTGATACAATTTGAAAATTGATGTATTTTTCAACATTTTTTGCTTTGGCACAATAAAATTTATCAAAAAATAAAAAATTATAGCATTTTAAAAAGTTGCAGTTCGAGTCAGTCACCCTGTAGTGTGAAATTCTTGTAATATGTACTCATAAGTAAAAAAAAAATAAAGAAATCCCACGAAAAACTCTGTGCATATAACATAACATCAAACATCATATCTTAAAATAGAGCTCATTGATTTAATCACAATTAATTTTTTGTCGTTATGTATTTGTGTTTGTTGTAATCGGAAAAAAAAAATAGTATTGCGCACATGAGGTATACGTAGCACGTGCTGCTAAGCTTTCCTGAAGATTTCCGAATATATACGTTGACGTATTGCACAAATGTGTATTGAGTACGGCATTAGGTTTGATAATAATTAAATATACGATATCAACAACAAAAAAAAGCTCCCCTTCGACGTTTTAAAGGTGTCATTAATTAATTTTGTTGCTATCCCATTTCGTACACATCAATTATTCTATGTACATGTGTACACGTGGTTACAATCAGGGTGAGCTGTCAGCTTAGCTTTTAGTTAATCGGTTTATTTCTGAAGATTGCAGCAACAACTACACTATACCACACGGCGCTAAATGGTTTAGCAGATGTTTTATCTATTCATATCAGGTTGCTATAACTTTCGAGAATATGACTATTGTCGATGAACTGAGCGAGCACATAAAGATTTTTTTTTTTTTTTTCTTATATTTTTGCAATCATATAAATCGGTTTTTATCAGAAGCTAGGTCATCAAAAATTCCATTCAGGCAATAAAATCGACATTTACTTTCCTGCTCGCCAAATGCTTCGAGTCGTTTTCTTGCATAAACCACCAATTTAATGACATCCCTCACGCAGCATCTCTTCTAATACCATGTCCTTAAAATTCTGGTCCATCTTATGCAAAATATTTCACGAAAAATATACCTAATCCATGGTACTTCTGTTTTCTTTATTTTATACAATTTTCGACTAATTCGAGCAAGATTTTCATCATAAATTGGTGCGTACATTTAACAGCAATGATTACTGACTGAATATAAGATATAAATGACCGTGTCGGTAACAGAGATAAAACTACTTCTTACAACGCAGGTTTTTATTAAGTCAGCGGACTTATTAAACATTGAGTTAGAGAATCTCAAAAGGCAAACATATTCAGGAAAGCAAGCATGAGTCAGCAAAAGGGACAATGTCTAGCAAAAGAATCTCATGAAGGAAATCAACCTTGAAAACTATAGCCACATCTTAAAAATGGATCTTAAAAGCCTTAGGATCCATGGTGGTTATTAAGGTTTCTAATCTGTTGATTTTCAAGAAAATTTGTCATCCTGCGGATCTATAACTGACTGAATGCCAAGAGAGAATAGGACCGCAACCTTTTCACTTTAAAAATCCAAATTTGAACAAAATAAATTTGAATAATGACTATTGACCAACACAGACTGCTTTTCAACCAATTTTGCATGCAGTGTCAATTTTCGTACAATACTTGACGGCGTTTATAGTTTATCTTGGTCCTCGTTTAATTAATGTCGAGTTTCTTTACCTTTTTTATGAGAGAGAGGTGTTGACTTTATTAGCCCAAAGTTTTCAAAAATCCGTTTTTTTTTTATAATTTTGGACAGTAGAAGAACTGACCTATATGGTATGAAGGATACTTATATGTTCTGTGGAATATTCCGCACCGATTTCATTGAGTGCGTTTCCGGTTCGTTTTCGACACTGAAATTTCCGGAACAGAACTTTTTAAACCAACATTGAACGGTGCGTCCTCTTACCGCTACATCCTCAAATGTGTGGATAATGTTTCTCGCTGACAGACGCATTATATCACAGTTTAAATTTATAAAGAAAACGATTCCGAATTTGAATTACCGACAGTACATTAAACAAAAAACAAACAAACAAAAACAAAAGATAATTGCACGTTATAGCATATATGTTCGCTAGAGATTATTTCGGTGTAAAGTAAAAATCGTACATTTATTGTGCTACAATAAAATTGTAGCAAAACAGGAAATATGCCATCTATTCGTAGCAACTTAAGGCCATTAAAGGACACAACAGAATAAATAGCCTCATCCGTCACCAAAATAGTTTTAGAGGGAGCTTTTTTTAAAACAATGACGAGATGTATTGAGCTTAAATACGATATGGGATGCCAGGCATAAAGCTATTTCGGTCCCATTTTGGACTACTCTTTCAAGCATTTGGGGCTATATTTTACCAAATATGGCTGGTTTATTAGTATGCACCAAGGACTTAAGTAGGTTGTTATTGAAGTTTAGAAGAAAACTAGTAAAAATAAATATTTGTCATCAAAAATGGCTTTATTGCTTTTCCAAATTATCTCCATGAAAATTGATTCACTTTTATATTGGCTTGAACCAATTTTCGAAGCACTTTTTCCACTCCAAAACATGCATTTTAAACGTATTTTTGATGTGCGGGAATAAAAATAAGTTATTGGGTGCCAAATTGAGGCTGTACGGCGAACGACGAGGATTTGATTTTTTGAGTGCTCAAAAAGTCACTTGTTTAAGCCGACCTGTGGGAGCTCGCATTGTTGTGGTGAAGAATGACCTGTGATTGGCTGTTATTTTTTCTTATTTCTTCAGACTTCAGGCAAACAAATAGTGATATACCATTCCGAATTGACCGTTCTACGTTGCTCTAATGGCACATTGGCAACATTTCCGGTTTTTCCGAAGAAACAGGTGTGCGAACAACCTTTGTTTTGTATTTGGCTCTTTATGAAATACCCATACAGTCGACTGATGTTAAGTTTCAAGGTCATATAAGATATTTTTTGAGCGATTGTCAAATTATGCGGCCTCCCATCTAGAAGAAATCTTTTTAATGGCCAAAAACTCATGTAATATTAAATGGTGGAACTAATGTCTAAGCATGCTTTAATCAACGATAAATCACATGACGATCTTGCAATATCAGATTCCGCATAGCATTGATGTTTTCTAGCACTACAACCGATTTTGGACGATCTCCACGAAATTCGTCCTAGAGGGAACAACGACTACAATCGAATTCGGAAAACCAGAGAAACACGGTATTGCCTTTTCGTCATGTAAAATATATATTGTACGCAATTTATCAACAGCACAACGATTAGAAAGTTCAGTTGGTAGTTTATGAGGACCAACAAAATCACGTAATCTTCTTTATTTTTCGCGAATTAAATAAAGGCCAATTTTCAAAATATGTTTGAACGATACGGAAGGGTATTTCAGGTGTAGATATAATAATGATAATTTTTCAAACAATACTTAACATTAATACCAAAAATTATTGCAGTTTGAAGAAGACAATTTTAAAACAAAAACAAGATGTTAGACCTCACGGAAACGGTTACAATTGATACAAGAACTGACAAGCACGCTGTTAAGCTGTATATTTATTTATTCAACATCAACTACCGCAGAAGTGAAAGCGTTTTCTTTTCTAGGGAGACACTATTCTGGACAAATGATAATTCTTTAGCTAACTCTCACGCTGAGACTTCAGACATAAAATTCGGTCTTCTCAAAAACTCTCGGTGAACTGAATATGCGGCTTTAAAACGGCGTTACGATGTAATTTTCAATAGAGAAGCAGTCCATTCTCCACTATACCAACAAACAAAAAAAAAATTAAAAATCCAACAAACTGCAAGGGAAAGGATTGAAGAACACCCATACATAGCCCTTTCAGTTTTTGAAACAACGATTTGAACTCTGGACAAGGAAAAAAAAATTTTTTTTTTTCAAAGATAGTGTGATTTTCGCCGAAACCATCTTTGGAACTAAGTCATCACGTTCTACCAATCATGTAATTGTTCGCCGAAAATGTGCATCTTCTATCGACCAACATCAGTTAAATAAAGAAAGAAAATATTTGTGCGCAAATTAGCAGATGTTGTAGGTTTGAGCAAGCGTTCTTGACAATTAACAAAGAATAAACAGAAAACCAGATTTAATACCAAGACAATAATTTTGTGATTAGGTTGCCCACAGTAAAACATTCAAGCGACTCGCAAAGCAAGTTTGCGCCACCGATAAAATAGATAAGTGAACCACTTCAATTTGGAATGCTGTGTAATTTTTGCTAGCGAAAATTACAACCGAGGGGGAACGATATCTAATCTAATCTAGCCGAGCAGCTGCGATGAGTACACTGCAGTTACAATATTAGTTAGCGACGATTGACTGTACAGACACTGACTGAAGTTTGAATTTTAAAATAACAGCAGGCAGTTGGTTCTTGACATTCTATTTATTGGTCTAAATTTCTCCTAGACCTTCAAGAAAAATGCCAAGCATTTTACCTTTCTCAAATTTTTTTTACTAAAGACGCTTACCAATCCAATAATTTTTACTTGTTCTGTGGTAAATGCTCAATGCCGCACAAGTAAATGTTAGTCCACCCTCCACTAACTCCAATAAGAGGACCTACCCATCAAAAATTGTTTGTTAAACGTGCAATGCCATTCTGTGCAAAAACTGGGTGGCAATCAGAAGTTCATTGCTTATCGATATTGGCGCCTGAATTTACCAACCCTCCTCCAGTAGACATAGCATTTTCCGGATTTCCACCTCCAATCGACCCTAAACGAGATAAGTGCATACTCGCACCATTTCAATTTCAGCCGATGACCTAAGTTAACCTATTTGCGGATTCAGAAAAGCAAAACTTACATCTTAATCCCACAGAAATTTGGAAAAAATAATATAATTTGTTTTTCAAGCAATTTATGTCTTAAATGGTGGCCATTTAAAATTTTGAACTTTTCCTTTCGGGCACATAACGACAGAGCAGCGAAGGTGGTGGTGAATGATGGTGACGACCCTGAGTTAAAATGTCACTATTGTGCAAACGGGAGGACAACGAAAATGAAAATGAAGACAGCGACGACTACGACTGCAATGAAGACTGCTATTGGGAAAGCTTGCAAATTTCTTATCATTCTCCGCGCACTTAAATTTTTTCTCAATTTCATTACTTAGTCTGAGATTTTGAGATTTAAGTGAAAAATTAAAAGATTGCCAAATCACTTACCGGGCGAAACAGTTTTCTCCAATATTTGTATGAGCTGCAGGTTCACTTGCATATTCATTTTTTTTCTTTATGTGTGAGATTTTCGATGGCGTCAAGATGGCTAATTATCGGAATTTGATTGTAGATTTTTAGCTGAATGGGTAAATGGTGGTGTTACGCTGTGTTTTGCAATCCGTTTAGTGGTGATACGTTGACTTAAACTGGATTTTTAGTGAATTTTCTTGAGTAAGGGCCGGCTATACTACTTCCACATGGAAGTTGAAGAGAAAAAATTCGAAGCAAATTTGATGATCGCCTTTTAACGTCTATTTCTGTGATTGAGATTGGAAAAATGTGAATACGTGATGAGGATGGAATTCTATATGGTAAATGGATGCATTCAGTGATTTTGGCTTGTCAATTTTATTAATCCTTCTCTTATATATACTTACTGTTTTATATATTCTTATGTACAATCAACTATACGAAATAAAATTCCTTCAATCGCTTTTTAACTTTTTAGAAAATTTGTGTAGAAAAATTGTTTGATAATTTTTACAGAGTGATGTCTTATTAGCACAGAATTTCAATTTGAATGCATCATCTGTAATGGTGTTTTCCACTGAACTAAGTATTCTCATGAGACCACTTCGAAAAATCTATTTTTTTTTTTCATATTTCGATAGTAAAACCTATTGTTTTCACTGGTCTTTTATACCTGTGTACGAAGTTTCCCTCAGGTCACAAAAACTGGCAGAAAATGATGCGTATAAACCCACCGAACGATTATTGTATGGTCCAAGCACAGCAGATTAGTGTAAGTATAAATTTACCACGAAATTTCTGCTCTTGAAACTTTAAACGCATTTTTCTCGAAACATCATTTTCTAAAACTAGAAATATAAAAAATGTAAAATAAGAAAAAAATTGTTCATACAGTTTAAGATACAAATAAAAACATAAAAAAAATTAATATGACTGAATTTTATTGTCTTATAAAAAAAAAAATCCCTAAAAAGATGTAAAATTTATGCGTTCACATGAGAATACCCCCTAGAGCGAAAAAATGTTGCTTTGGCACTCTTTTCCAAAGATTTAATTTCAGTAGAAAAATGTTTCTTGTGGATTTTATATCAGAATATACTAACCCATATAAATATAGATGTCAAATAGTTTTGGATGTCAAACCAGATTTTAGTTTGAATGTTCAAATTAATTTGGAAGCCATCAAAAAAAGTTGAAAGCAGAAATAAATATTTAATTCTACTATCTTCCCAATCAAAAAAATTGTGAAATAAAAACTTAACATTCAACCAAAACATTTAAAAATTTTGACAACAAAATCAAAAGAAAGCCTTAGTTTAAATTGAAATCCGAAGCAACTAACTTCCTGAAAACGCAGTAAATGGCTACATATATATTGTATCAAAAAGCATTATACTTTTTGATACAATTACTTATCTACAATTTATAGTTGTAAATCAAATGATTCGAATTAATTTCACTATAAAAAAATAATAAAAAACATACCGAATAACTTACTTAACCCGTAATCCTTTATTATACAATTTTTTGTAAGTAGAAATCTGATTTTCTGTTTTTTTTTTTTTTTTTTTTTTTGAATTTAAAAGGCATTAACATATTCTTTCTAATACAAAATCACTCAAATAATTTTGCGCTTGAGAAAGCCAATTATTTCTTCTGCAGTATAAAGCAGGACTGCAATGATTATTCATTTGCTGTCTTAGTCCGAAAAAAAACCGGCGATGGGCAAGAGTAACTCTTTGTTCATCTTAAGGACTTTGGAACTTTTGCTTGATATACAAGTACATTTATGATAATTTTGTCCTATTAAACATTCATTTATGGCCACTACCACAAAAGATATGCTAGGAGAGATCCTTCTCTGACCATTTTTGTGGCTATTGGTAATAACCGATAAAATGGAAACGAAAATTGGTAATTAACTACAGAGATTTTAGGCTATACGTCGTTGTTGTTTCTGTGACGTGCTAAATTCACTTTAATATTAAATCAGATCCATAATAGGCAAAGCGATCCTTACGTGCACGTATGTAAATGTTCGAATACAAGCAATTTGTATTTTGCACCTCACACATGGGCTAAAAAGTCAGTGCCGTTTTATAGTAAAACACAAAATTTTTTGCAAAATTCAACTTTATATATCAATACAGTTGGCTTCAAGGGCGATACAGTGATTGAAACGATTTTTCAATCTTTCGATACCTGTTTTGTAGTAAAATTTCGGTTTAGCCTTAAAATAGGCCTCTGTTTCGGCGATTACTTCTTCATCGGTTTTAAATCTCTTTTTGAGGTTTGCGAACAGGAAATAGTCGCTGGAGGCCAAATCTGGAGAATACGGTGCATTGTCTTGATGAAACATCAGTTTCCTTTTCTTCAAATGCGGCCGTTTTTCTGCGATTTCGTCCTTCAAACGCTCCAACAACGCAATGTAATAGTCGCTGTTGATAGTCTTCCCCTTTTGGACGTAGTCGATGAAAATTATTCCATGTGTATCCCAAAATACGGATGCCATAACCTTGCCAACTGACTGTTGAGTTTTTGGTCGTTTTGGGCGAGGTTCGTCGCCTGCTCGCCACTCAGCTGACTGCCAACTTGACTCTGGTGTGAAGTAATAGAGCCAAGTTTCATCCATTGCCACATACCGACCCAAAACTTCGTCTTTATTTCGGTTGAACAGCTTTAAACACTCCTCTGAATCATCAACACGTTGTTGTTTTGGTCGGCTGTGAGCAAACGCTTCACCAACTTTGAACAGAGCTTTCGCATGTCCAAATATTCCTGTATGATATATCCAACACGCTCTTTTGATATCTTCAGAGCCTCAGCTATCTCGATCAACTTCAATTTACGGTCATTCGTAATCATTTTGTGGACTTTTTTTTATGTTTTCATCTGAAACAGCCTCTTTTGGACATCCACTGCGTGCATCATCTTTTCAATCCGTTTGCAAATGGTTCGTTTGGTTGGTGCAGAGTCCGAGTAACACTTATCAAGCCATTTCTTTGCATCGGCTGCATTTTTTCCCATCAAAAAGCAATGATAAATCAACACACGAAATTGTTTTGAATCCATTTGTTTTCACAATAACAAAAGTTGCTTCACTCACAACGCTATATCTCGAGAACTAATCGTCCGACAGCTGTCAAATTTATACACGTATCTTTTGAAGGTTGGTACTAACTGAAAATGGTATGGACTTAATTCAAGTGGTGCCCTCTCTTAGAAACGGCACGGCCATGTGTTATAATGCCAAATTGCTTAGTTTCGCCCTTCGCTTTCGTACGAAAATTGCTGTTTGTAATTTCAAAAAGGTGTGGTTGTTAGAAAAGGTTTATTTTTTTCGCGTTTTTAGTAGAACGAACACAGCTTATTTGATTATAATATTTATTTAAAATTCGAAAAAGCAAAAAAAAAAACAAAACAGTTGTTCATAGACGTTAATTAAATAATTTTCGCGAACAAATAAAAATACACGTACACAAAAAACAAAAGAAATGAAAACTTGACTTGAGAGATAGATACGTTTTCAAGATCCCATTATGGGCAACTTATCCATTTGTAGTAACTTAAGAAAACTTTTTATCCATTTTTAACATCAGCTTCAGTTTGCATTCTCATATTATGTTCGAGTCTTAAGCGACTTAAATAGGATATGTCTACCTAATTGATTTAACAAAATTGGCCCGTGTGACCTTGGAATTAACCCGGCGAAAACCGAAATGTATCTAGTATTTAGAATACCATGTAAAGAAGAGTCGACGCTGTGGTTTTCAAAAGGTTCTAAATATATATCGTGGCCTAGTCCTTGATAATAAACTCAACTAGGTCTTGATAATGGCAAAAAGGAAGCAAACATTTTTTTGTGATCTGGGGACCATCCCCAAAGATTTAGTATGTATGATAAAATGCCTCTCCGATGCGATGCGAGTAATGAGATCATCAGCAGACTCTAAACAATTTCGAACAAGGCCTAGACAGTGCCCTAGCTCAACCCCGGATGGGGTTAAGAACTATACAACTTATATTTTCTGGAATGTTAAACGCTTGTTTCAGACTGCCTTAAAAACTATACATAGAATAAGGTTTATCTATCTCTGAGTATAACCCAACAGTTTAAGATGGATTAGCCTGACATTTATCATGTTTAACATAGTAAAGATGCGTATCTCCAAATAGACCGATAAACCCACCATTAAAAATATAGAAAAAAACGAAACAATATCTCAGCTACTAAATCACCCAGATCAATTCTCAATTCCCATCTTAAACATGACCCCAACTAAAGACTCAAAACCAAAATATTTCCAAATGTTTATCTTCTTATCTCTATCTTTAAGCAACCCCCTTCATTTCGCTCACATATGCACCAATTGTATCTCTTCCATCTAAGCTCCAACATCAACGCGTTTCTTTGATAGATCCTTATGCCCCTGATACAGTCGCTGCCCAATCAGCCACACCCCCTCCTTCTAATAACTCCTTTCCCAATTTCGAGCTTAAAATAGGAGCCAAATATCAAAAATTTATTAGCTCGCATATCTCTAATCCCGTTTCTCTGCCCCTATTTTCGATCCCCTTTCGCCACCTAACGTCAAATTGACCCAACAAAATATAGGCATCTCGGAATGCCGTTATGTTTCTCTAAGTTATCTTCACAAAAAATCCCACTCTATTTAGTTTAAGGAAAAAACCAAAACAAGCATCATGGTCTCCATCCAGCAGGAAGACCTCTTTACTGATAAAACTAGTCTCCGGAATCTTTACAGGTACTACGAAATTTTCAATACACCTCCCCAAAAGAGGGCGGATGACCTCGCTGATTTCTGGAATTATAATATACTATAAACTACCTTGATCTACATTCCCGGAATTTATTCAGAAAATTAAAAATACAAGTTGATTCATCTTAATCTATATTGTCCTCGTTAAAGTAATCCCCATCGACTTCAGCACGTTTATGCCAGCGCTTGATCCAATCTTCGAAACATTTTTTATATTCGGTTTTCGGTATGTCCATCAGTGCTTCCTGCGATTTTTCCATTACTTCCTCTCGGCTGCTGAAACGCAATAAATTTTTAACTCGATTCAACAGAAAGAAGTCACAGGGAGCCAAATCAGGTGAATTCGGTGGCGGTTGGATGGTATTTGTTGCATTTTTCGTCAAAAAACTACGAATAATGTTAGCACTGTGCGACTGTGCGTTACCATGGTACAAAATCCACTAATTCTTCGCCCACAATTCGGCGAATTGCTTCATGCAAACGTTTCATAGCGCCCAAATAATACTCTTTGTTTACTGTCTGGCTTTCTGGCAAAAATTCATGATGCACTACACCGTTTTAATCCATGAAAACCGTGAGCATTGCCTTCTTTTTGGACTAAAAACGACGTGGTTTTTTTGGTCTCGGCTCATTTGGTGAACGCCAATCACTTGCCTGATGTCTAGATTGCATGTCGTACTCATAAACCCACGTCTCTACTCCACTAATGATCCCTTTGATGAAAGAAATAAATTATGGGCGGTTTGTTTTCGCACCAATTCTTTTTCCGACTACTCTTACTACATAGGAGCCTCCAATTCACCCAGCTTTTTAGACACTCAGCAGACCAACGTTATCCACGATCCTAAGTTGGTTTTATTAATACGTCAATTACAAAAGAAAATCAAACCTCACCACATATTATTTTTAAGCAGTCATTTGCAGACAACCCCTTCGTACCCGACCACATGTGTTTCGAGTACCTTCCCAATTTCTCCATTGGCCTTGCTCTCCATCAATCTTTTGATCCTTCTCTTATCGAAGAAAAGTTGCAAAATTTTAATGACAAATTTCTACCAGGTCTAGACGGGCTCCCCGCAATATTTCTCAAAAATTGTGCCTCCAAAAATACCTTTCCCACTTTCCACCTTATTTCACCTCTCCGTCACAAAAATGGAATTTCCTCAAGTTTGAAAGACCTCTTTCATAACATCGTTTCTCACTTAAAGTCCTAAAGTGTAAAGAGTGCTAAGCTTTCAGTGCAAATCACTTAAATCATCCAATCAGCATGGATTTATGAAAGATAGATCAACTATTACAAACCTACTTGAATACTTGAATTCATATCCTTTGCGCTTTCAGCCCTAGAAAATGGCAACGAAATCGACGTTATTGCTACAGATTTTGCAATTGATCATTTACGAATTGTCGTCCCTCGGTTTTGATCCCATATTATTAAAATCGATATCTTCTTATCTGGAAAATCATTACTATAATGTTCGCTGTAGGTTCAGTTTTCTCAACACCATTTCCATTTCTGATGTCCCACAACGCAGCAGGTTCTCTTTTTTTCATTTTAACAATAAACTATCTTAAGGGAATTATTAGTAGGTCGATGTCTGATTGACGATAAATCAAAATTCTCATATCCATCACATAAAGATCCTAAGCAGTGAAATCGACAGGTATCTTCTAAAAGCCATATTTGCTGGATACCACGTCATTGCGAAACTGGCGAATTGATATAATGAGCCTGGTTCGGTATATGTTAAACCAATTAATCTGCCTTAAAAACACCACCAAGCTAATATTGAAAGCATAAAGTATACTGAGCTTGTCCTATAACGGGCTACCTCGGATTTGGAGGAAACGACGCAGGAGTCGGGGATATTGCTTCGAGTCAGCCTAATTATGAAATTGTCCACTCTTATTAGATGTCCACTCTTATGTATAGGACCTAGTATTCTGTGCAAGCCAAGACATTAAATCCTTTGCAATAAGCTTACTTTAAACAACACGGGATATGTAAATTGCAAATTGGTTGGTTTGCGATCACGTTGAACGCAATCATGTCGTCTGCGTACGGTCGGGCATGGTGAAGAGAGATCACGAGATCGTTTTTGTAAACGTTGAATAGAAATAAGCGAATTTGCCACAACTTTCAGACCGTTTTAATGTCAAATATTCCTCCAAAACTCATATTCTTCACGATGTACTTTCTGCTAGTAAGCATATTGAAAAGAATGCACAGACGTGGTTTACTTATGGCAAGCGTGTTTAGCTTAAAGAAATGGGCCTCTAACCATACGGCGTCAAAGTCAGTTAAGCAGGAATTGTTTCATGCATTTGTTCCATAAGATACCTGATACCAATTTAGATATGGCATGTGATATATCATGGTCAGCTTCGAAACCAAATGATTATCCGAAACTATATTTTTGTCCTCAATGCACTTAGTCACCTTATTGATTACCTTCTGAAAGGAATTCGAAAAGGGACTTATCGACCGAAGACGTTATTGGACGTTTTTATATTGGCGGATAATGGGGATTATCCAATGTATTATTAACCATAGTGGTATAAACGTCCATCGTCTTAAGTGCAATATGTCAAAGGATCTCTCTCTCTCGTCGGTTCTCGCTAATTTCTTATTTTTCAGTGATACTATGTGGGTCCCTCTCGTCGACAATGATATTGTTTACTGAGTTTTCACCATAAAACCCGGTGAAACCTGAGCTCCTCAACCACCATTGAGTGCGAATTAGAGCCATAAAATCATTCCTGGAGAGTGATTCCTTTAGTCTCCAGAGGAGGTATTCATTAATAGCTCTGTTCTCGTTGTTAGTACAAGTCTCGATAGGTGTACACTTTTATATTAGTAGAATGCATCAATAGTTGAGCTGCGGAAAGTATCTTCTTTGTCGGTGTTTTAATAGCGAGGTATCGATTTATCCACTGTTTGTTTTATGGTCTCATCCATTAGTTTGAGGAATGTATGTAACATATCTTTTATTTTCCTGGTTTGACAGATTCCGATTGGACCAACATACCATATCATAATTGTAGGAAAACCTTTGTATATGTATATTCCTCCAATTCCGCAATGTAATTGGGAATGGATATTTTGGCTCTGAGGTCGGTATTAGTCACTGTCATATACGAACGTGTGTAGGCAGTTCATAGTATGTTAGTTCGTGCCTGTCAGTTGCATCCGTGTTTCGAAAAACAGCAAATCCAGATAGAAATCGTGTTTAGTAATATATTCAAATTTCCTTTGTTGATACATATTAAGATTTACATTTGTATATAATTATCTGCGAAGCCCTAGGGGATTTTCGGCATTATACAATATATAAGAAATTCGTTACTACTTTTTGAGATCAAATGAACATTTAAATGTAATCACAATATTAAGACGTAAGTTATTGTATTTATAGAACTCGATATGTACATTTTTTTATATGTTGATACATTCTTCATAAATGTTTTGCATCTGACGTTTTCTTGAAGTTGGAAATGATGTTTGCGTTTGTTTTCTGAATATGTGATGGACGAATATGGCATTTGTCTTCGCATTTATCACCAGACCATGATTATGTCAACATGTTGTGTATTATAGCGTTGAACTCATTCTGCATTATCCAGAGATCATCCACATATATTATGAAAAGCAGTAATCCAAGTTTCTCTCGGGATTGTTATAATAATCTTGGATTTAAACTTTGAAGCTTCGATTGATTTAATAGATTTCAAACCACGTAAGAACAACCCGTCGTACGCCGATTATATAGGGTTTTCTAATAACGACTTGACAACTCTTTTTTTAAATAAAAGGCAAACCATTTGAGATATTTCAAAAACTTTATTACTGGCTTGAAGTACAATCAAAACATTTATGAACGGAACTCGAATTCGTTCATATGGCCACCGCGAGCACGTTTGCAGTGGTCGATTTGTAGGGCCCAATTTTTAACGACTCGGCCACACATTTCGGTCGAAACGGCCGCTATTTCGCGTTCAATGTTGGCTCTGAGCTCTTCCAATGTCGTCGGCGTGTTGGCATAAACCAATGACTTGACGTAGCCCTACAGAAAATAGTCAAGCGACGTTAAATCGCACGAACGAGGCGGCCAATCGACTGGACCATGTCTTGAGATAACATGCTCATCATACTTACTCTTCAATAAATCGATTGTAACGTGTGCTGTGTGGCTTGTGGCACCATCCTGTTGAAACCACATGTCGTCCAAGCCCATATCTTCCAATTCGGGCCAAAAATAATCGGTGATCATGGCGCGATAACGCTGACCATTCACAATAACTTGACGATCGTTATCGTTATCACCCGACCAATAACGTATATTTTGCCTTTTGACGAACCCATTGAGCCAAAAATGAGCTTCGTCACTGAAGATGATTTTGCGATAAAATTCATCATCTTGGCGCATCTTCTCCAGAACCTAATCCGAGAACGTAGCTCCTTAGTTTACCTTATCATGATGGAAAATTTGAGCTTACTGAATAAATTGACAGTGACAGTTTGATGATTAGCGTAAGAGTGCGTTCACAAAATAAATTCAAAGTTGTCAAGTCCCTATTGAAAAACCCTATACAGTATTTTTGTGGCACAGTGACTCAAATGCTTTTTTTAAATCTATGAACAAAACTACATATAGTGATATGGTTTCTATTCGGCTGGCAAAATCTCGTATTAGTTGGTTAATACTTTCATTCATCCGAAAGCCGAATTGGTTATTTTCAAACAGCTCAAATCTTTCAAGATATTTATACAGCCTTTTTGAGGAAACCTCTCTTAGAACTTTGTCCATTACTGACAAAATGGATAACGGCCAATATCTAAATATAGGATTTTTTCTCCATTCTTGTGTATTGGCCTGACAATAGAGACCTTGAGCATTCCAGGGACTATGGATTGTGATATGTTTTTATTGATCAGTTTACAGATCACTGCTAATGATAACACCGCATTTTATTTGAGGTCTCTTTTCCTTATGCCGTAATCAACAGGAATGATTATCATTGAGTGTTTGGAGAATATTCTGGACTTTTGTTGTGGTTATTTCTTCTATATACATATACGAGTATATATTTTTGGACATCTTTTGACTGCACCCGTATATAGTGTTGTTTACCACTAAAGTTACCTGGCTTGCAATTTTATTAGCAAAATCTTTTTTATTCAACTTGTTTGGGAAATTTTTCAATATAACGCCGTCGAGGTTTGGGGAAACATTTCCTAAAATGTTATTGATGAGCTTCCATGTTTCCTAATTTTCCATTTTATGAAAAAACTTTTTTGAAAAATTTCGATTTTGTAGCATATCGACACCGTTTATATTACTTTACATATTCATGATTTCTTCTGGTGTTTTTAAACCCCTTGTGTAATCAGTCTCTTTCTTTGCATGAATTCTTTAAATCCTTTGTCACTCATTTGCATACATTACTACTTTTCTTCTCTTTCCTTTTTGTTTTAGCCGTTTTATTATATTTCAGTATATTTTCTTAAATTAATAATAGAAGTTTATTCCAATCAACATTTGCCATAGCTTGAGTAACTTTGTAATTACTTACGTATTATATTCTTTCATTATTATTTGTCTGTCTTCCGTATTGCCTTGCATTCCAAGTTTGCAGCATACTGCATAATGATACTATTTTCTTGTTTGATCGATCGATTAATATGCTGACGTTCCGTGTTAAAGACATTTTGATGCGATCATTGAGAGTTAGTTTCTAGTAGTTCGTATCCTCTTAGATAAAAACTGAATGTTGTCATCTGAATCATACATGACAATTCGTTAATAAATCCGTTAATATTTATACGCGGTGGTCTGTAAGCATAAATAGGTGTGGCAGGAAATTGCTCGCGATTAATGCGTAAGATCAGACTCTCAAAAAAAAAAAAACTATTTTCTGGCTTAAAAATATCAAAGACGCACTATCTATCCCTTTTGACGAAGCCGATGAGTTTAGAGATAAATAATGTGGAATAATTGATTTCCATATGCCCATACTGTCTTCTTAGGCCTTTTAATAGAGAAAAATCATTCTCCTCTTAACCAACTCCCCAAAACATAATCAAACAAGTCTCAAAAAGTTTGACGTAAACAAACTATCACTGAACGCATTCACGTTACTTCGTAAGTCGTCTTCTATTCTATGTTGCCGAGAGAAGAAAAAAGAATACACGAACAAAAAGAAAAACGACAAAAAAAACCAAAGACAAAAAACTCGATGTGGTGACGTTCCTGTCATGTCGTTCAAGAAATTTTGTACAAAAGTTCACAATTTGTTTACACGTATTTAGTTAAAAAAAATCAAAAAAAAAAAAGTTCTACTAAAAATATATTCGCCTATTAGTCAGCGGATTGCGAAAATACATCGCAACACTCTTAATTTTTGATAGTAGCGCGTGTTTTTGGCTATTTCGTTCGTTTGTTCGGCAAAATGACACAGAAATGGAATTCGTTGCTGTATTCCATTTTGTTGATGGTGTTTCTCCAGCACATCGGGTTTAGTCATCAATTTTACTTGCCCGGGTTAGCTCCTGTTAATTATTGCAAAAAATCCGAATCATCTGGCCCCTGCAAGGTAAGAAATATCAAATCCTAATCAAATGAGTGGGGGGTTATTCGCATTCGAAGTCAAAGACCAGAATACCAATATAGAAATTCTAAAAAAATATAATATCTAGTATAGGATGTTGACCTGTGAAGTAATCAATCAAATGTGTACTCCAGATCCTCTGAGGTAGTTTTTGGAAATGCTTGTAAACTCTCGTGTATCACTTAAACTGGCAGGCAAATGCCCTAAGGAAGTACTTTATCGCAAACATAACTCACGAACTAAGAGGTATGAATTTCCGTGCATTTGTTATCGACTATAACTTTGAGTGGTCTTTCGATTTAAAGAGAGTACAGCAACTATTCATGTTAGTTTAGAAACATTTCTATGTCCATTGCCAGTGATATTGTGAATCTCTATCAATCAGTTAAGTGCTGTTATCAGCTGACAACAGTTTATGAATTTATTTTCTTCTATTGGATAAATTTTAAATTGTTAGACGATGCCTATTTCGGTTGACTAGTTGATAAGAATCGGCCAAAGAGGAGAGTAGCGATAATTATAATTTGAAAGGTATCTATACGATACCTGTTGAAAGCCTGATAGCAAACTTCGACAGGAGTTAGATTTGTGTTCGGTTACATCCGCTGCATAAACCAGCTAAGGGATTGTAAGCGATAGCCCACCAGAGACTAATAGAGCTTTCTAGCTAGAATAAATTACTCTCGATACAGCAAGAGAATAATTTTCTGGCTGATAGTCGTGGGCTTGAGTGCATCAACGATTGAAGGCATACAGAGTCCATTTTCAAAATGATTTATTCTCGTCAAAAGAGTCATCCACACTGAGGTGCAATTTAAAATTATTTATATTTTTTCTTTGGAGTACTTGATTATTGTTCAAATGTCTAGGTCCCTTCCAAAGTTGCTCTTTTATTTTAAATTGCATTTCATGTTTTGCACAGAGCCCCTTTAAAATATTTCCAACGTCGAAAACTCTTGTTTCTCCATGATTTCATGTTTTCTGCTATGAGGATTTTTCCCTTTCAGAACTTGCCTTCATACGAATATGTGTTTTACTTGGTAAGTAAGTAAGTGCGTCGGGAGTGTTTAGTGCGAAAACGTGTCACCTCGGAAGTTAATTCGAGTATAAGATACATACGTAGTGTTGCTCATTGCACTCCCTTTCCACAACAATATAAAACATTGTCAGAAGAATAATTTAATTTAAATTACACAAACTGTACAAGATATGTGTTTCTACTGTGTTGTCTTTATGCAAGTAGTAATCTAAAACTCTTCCGGCGGGAACATTAATATCCATTAATAGAGGCCTTTCTCCTTAACATATTGGTCTGTGGCAACTTTTTATACGTTTCAATGAACAATTATAAATGACCCCTGATGATATGGCCAATGATCTCTTTCCTTTTGCATCTCATATAAGTTTCAAACTCATAGAGAATACGGTCTAGTTTCAAAAACTACCATCGCTCCTAATCCGCGGATCAATTAATTAAGTAGTTTAATTTGACTTGTTTTTGTATTCTAGTTGACTAAAAAAGAATGTTTTCGGGCACGGTTGGGATTGAGCCCCGAAGCATCCGATTGGGAAAGCCAATGCACTACCACTTGAGCCACGGCCACCCACAATTTATGTGGCCGTAGTATACTTCTAGCTATACACTCTCATCTAGAGAGTCTCCCTTTAAAAAATCGTCAACTGCATTTTTGAATTTGTTTGCGCTAGAATTCCTACTTCAAAGCACAACCTAAATACAAAATTTGTTGCTACTATATTTGCTACTCCCTATCAATTCAAGATTACCAGTAAGCTATGGATTGACCTCAACGACGCATCGTACGGTAAATCGCAAATCTAGCTGGTCAAAATTGTTACTTATATATGTTGTTATTTAATGAGTTTAAATAAATAAATGGTAATAAAAAATGTTTTAAAAGGTTGAAAGTTTTATAAAAAAGAGGCAAACAAATCAGTTGCTATTGTAAAGAAAAAAATTTTTTTTAAGATGGGAAATTTTTTTGTTTAATATGTCCTTGAAGATGGCTTTAAATAGTAGCATGTTGATTGAATTTTTTAAAGAATTTATAATAAATTAAATTATGAAGTGAATTTTTGTAAAAAAAACAGTCAGACAACATAATTTTTATTGTTATGAAAGAAGCTTCATAAAATATTTAATAATAACTGTTTTTTTTATTTTGCTTTCGCTTTACACATACAATTTAGAAGCTAAATAGATAGAAACAAATTTTTTTAATTAGTCACTTTCGTATCTATCGTTAAATACTTCTTTTTCAAGGCTATCGACAGCTTATAACGAAACAACTTTTTCACACCTCCAACTAGTATAGGAGTGCGACGCAAACTGACTATAAAAGGATCTAAAGAAATTAAGATTCAAATGAAAAGATCTGTGTTTGTGTTCACTCTCCAAGTTTTTCTTGTTAACATCTCTCTAAATTTCCTCATGTCTTTGTTCCTTGCCTCTTGAATTTTCTCTGACAGCTGTCCTATAGGTAGAATGCAAGACCTTGTAGTATGTTCTGCATGAACATGCATGACGGAAGAACCGCCTAGCAGTATTGCCGTTATTTGTATTACCTGCTTGTTGTTTTGGCAAGACCACAAGCAACCGCATCTCAATATGAAACCTCCATTGAATATATTTTTTTTTTTTTACTTCTTTCGTCGAGCTTGCCAAGTGATGATAACAAGCTTATATGCTATGTGAAATGTACACATCATAGAATGAATTCATGAATGAAGTGGAGACATTGCAAAAGATAAAGATCTTTTGTCGACAATTCTGTTTAAAACCATAGATGCTTTACTTACATCACTTGGTTTTGCTCCACGTTTGGGAAGAATTCGTTAAAATTATTTATGATCTGTCAAGAACTTACCTTAGTGGCAATAGGAATTTTCTTTTAAGATAGGCCTTATCCCCCGTACACGCGAATTATGCTAAGCACCTCCAATTTTTTTATTTACATCCAACATTTTTATATTGTGAAAGTTAATCTAAAGAAATATTTGAATTCTATCACATCTGTGATTTCGAATTTCCTGTAAAAATATATACAAGAAGACGTCATCTATTGCCTGCAAATCTTAGAGATGCACATATATAAACTGGAGTGACTAAGTTTTGCAAAACTGTCCTGGCCAATTTGTTGCTGGTAGCCTCCCTGCGGTAAAAACTTCAAAGTGACTGCGTGTCTTATCATGACCGTAATTGCAGTTTTTCTTTTTGCACTCGGAAGTTTAGGTTGTGTTGCTTTCAATATCTTTAAGAAGGGCTTAATCGACAGCCGAGTTTTTCACAAATCTTTAATAAGCAAATAATAATTTTCGCTTTAAAAACAACTCAAATGATTTTCACCTCTGATTGCTCAGTTATTGGATGTTGCAGCTATTTTTCAGTCTGTTTGGTTATTATTATTATTAAAAAAATTTTCAACGTTTTTGGTTATCCTCAAAGTATAAGGCCATCCATCATCAAGCCAATTTTTGCCAGTGCGGGCTTTTAGGTGTTTCCCAACAGTACGCTTCTTACATGTACCCGTCCATGTAAGATGCAAGGCCCTTTTTTGAAACCAGTAATCTGCTTCGATGGTATGTGTCACGGTAAGAAAATCAAGCAGTTTTACCTTTTTCTTGGTTAAATGATATTCATTACCCCAAACAGATAATGAATCAGGTCAATTTAACAGAAGAAAGACAATGAGAAATAACGCCTTAGACTCGAAATTGGTTACCTGCACTGTATGCAAACATTTTAAGGGCATCAACAAATCCATGAGCGTACAATAATTATAATAAAAGACATTATTGCTTGTCACGCTAACGATAAATAGCAAATTTACAGTGAAATGGAGATAGCACAGTTTAAAATGCAGTCAGCATGCTTAATGCATTGTGTTTATTTTTAGCACTATTTTAGTATTTAAGGCATTAAATTTTAATAAAGTTTTTAGTTGACTTGAACCAATCAGTAAGAATACAATACTTTTATTTTCTAAATAACTTTCCCCCAGTGGTGGGGGGTCTTTAGGAAAATTAATTGTACTGTTGAAAAAATATGAGTTGTTCAAACGCCATCATCTCTATTTCTGAACCCTAACTAATTCTGAAAATTCGTTATTGATCTCAGCTCCAAACACGCTGAAGTAGCTCATATAAGACTATCGAGGACACGGTTAATTCAGTAAATATGAATTCATCAGCCTTATGTCCTTCTTCCGAGGCTCACTTATTTCGAACATTACATTATAGCTAGCAACACTTGAGACTATAAATTTGACTCGTCCAACCAGGCTTGTTGGACGGATCTTAGATCTATGTGTTTTATACGACGCGCTTTCCAGTGTAGACTACCATTTGGAATGCAGCGGCTGTAGTTTGGATATAAAGAAGTTTAATTCTAATGTCATTTAATTTTATTGCCCAGACTTGCTGTGATTTTATGGCGTTGATACATTCGGCGAACTTTGATTTAGATATGGAAATATGAAAGCAAATGATATCGACATGAAACCAATCATTAATTGCTTTAAGAAATTGAATAAGTAACATTATCATCTGCAAATTCTATTTGGGTTGTTGGATTCATACTTTCACTACTTTCACACTTCAATATTTTTAACTACGTGAACTCGGCTACGGTAAATCTTTCTTGGTAACAAGAAATTCTAGTAATAATAAATTGGGATATACTCATAAACTCTAACATATGAAATAAAATTTAATCTCTTCGAACCTAAAAATTAGGTTGCCTTATCTTTCTTGAATTGTTGTATTTTTTCTAATGTTCTATATATTAGTGGTGTCTTGGTTTAGATATTCGGAAATGACCCAACATTTTCGTGATTCCGATTATAGCTAGCATTTCCTTCAATATACCCCACTTCATATTTTATTAATTATAAAAATATGCGTGTACTTCACTATGGCACATCTTATGTAAAATATATGTACATATTTTTTCTATAATATATATAGGGTGATTCATCGTGAGGTTTGATTTATAATGTAAAATAAAACACATACATTTGAAAGTGAACTTAAAATTTTTGTTATCGGTTAAAAGAACAATTCATGGCATTTGTCTTTTGAAAATGATGTCATGTAAACTTTGGCCACGACTACGTCTGAGCTGATCCATTCGGAAGTTCCAATTTTGGAACACTTGTTCGAGCATAGCATCTGGTATCTCGCGGAAAACACGAGTAATGTTTGCTTCCAAAGCGTCAATCGTAGCTGGCTTATTCCTGAAGATCAGAGAAAATAGTCTAAAGGTGCGATATCGCACGATCTAGGCGGCCAATTTACCGTAGCAAAACCTGAAATTAAGTGCTCACCAAAATGATTTCTCAACAAGTCCATTGTTTCAGGCGTTGTATGGCTCGCAGCGCCGTCTTGTTAAAACTAGAGCTCACCGAGACCATGTGCTTGAATTTCAGGAAGCACATAGGCCGTTAACATGGCGCGATAACGGTTACCATTGACGGTAACAATCTGATTTGCCTCATTTTTGAAGAAATATGGGCTAATGATTCCACCAGCCCATAAACCACACTTTTGGTACTCTTTGACTTGCTCATCAGCGCAAATACGGCAATTTTGTTTATTAACGTATACATTGAGCCAGAAATGGGCTTCATCTCTGAACAAAATTTCACGATGAAACACCTGATTCTCATTGAGTTTTTCCAGAGCCCATTCACTAAAAATATGACGCAAATTCAAGTCGCCTGGCTTCAATTCTTGCACAAGTTGAATTTTGTACGAGATCCTCACGTAAAATACGCCCTTTACAACGTACGATATCTGTATTGCTACTGGGCCGTTGTAGTGTGGAGTTGCTTAAATATATTTTTTATTATTTTTATTAAAAAATAAGGTGCTAAAGACTTTTTGAAAATCATCGGCATTTCCTTTTACCACTGACCTCATGCATGGGGAAATTGTCCATTATTTGGCCTAAGGATGAAGTACGATGTTAATTAGGGGGGACATCTTTTAAAATTGACCACATGTCGTCTGAAGGGTTAATGGTTGGCGGTAACTAACCAACTAACTTTTAACACATCACTTTTGAATTCTTTCTCATCTCTGTTAGCTGGGAGAAATGGATTAATATAATTAATATAATGGGTATAAATCTTCTAAAAATGCTTTCCTTATGCTTAAGCTTCCGAATTAAGTACGTGTTTTAGGTGATTTTCGTGGGCATTGAATTCTCGAATATGACGATCGCGTGCAATTCAATCGTACTCCGCTTTGGGCTCCATATTCTCGAACACTTTGACACAATTAAGTGCAATCAGAATGGAAGTTTGTCCTTAACACATTGTTTTGTGATGATCTTCTTAACTTCTTTGCTTTTTTTGTACGTTTGTCCTAAATGTTTGCAGGTTATAATGACTAGAAAATAAAGAGCTTCACAGCCATTCTGAGTTGTATAGGTCAGGAAAGAATCGCGATATTTCAAAGCATGTCCGAAAGAGAAGATTGAAGGAGCGGAATGGTACTGGAAATTTCAATAGACCTCCGGAGGTGAATATTCCAAAAGCCATTACGTCGGTATTCGAGGGGGTCTATTGACTCTACAATATTAGCAACTTATCAATTTTATTGCACGATTTTGAATTCTATCTAGCAAGTGAACAGAGGTCGTTCTTACAATGCTTCAGCAAGCATAGACATTTCGTCGACTTTTGAAAGGACGTAAGTAAGTGCAATGGGTGTTTAGGAAGAGTACACCTCTTCAGAACAAGGAGAGATATATCATGTGGACCAACGAATTTGTGTATTTAAAATCTTTGAGTACTCTTGCCATTACACGAGCGCAAAAGTCGATTCATCCCAAAAAATGTCCGATGCACTCTGGAGCAGGTAGAAAAATGACAAAATATGAAATCGTTGAACTGACCGAAGTGCACAGCAAGCCAATTGGTTTTGTCCAAAGAGCTGACAAATGGAATATCATTATATATGAAGGTTAGATTAGAGTATGAGACAGCATGTAATATTTTTACCGAACGACTAATAATTTGTACTAACTTTGGAACAATGTAGTAGTTTTTTTGCCTAAGTTGTTGGTCGTATTGAAATTCCATAAACTTAAAAAAGTCTTTGCCGGCTTTCCTGGCTCGTTTGAACTATTTCGGTTTTTTTTATGTCAGGTTGGCTTTGTAAGATTGAAAACAAGTTTCTAACCCTGGCAGCTTTTTTGTAGCTTGAATGGTACCACGCCGTTTCTTTCGGTATAAAGGATCTTATTTCAAAGAGAACAGTGTTTGTGATTGTAGAAGCAGCGGCATCCATGTCATTAACGAAAAAACGTAATGACCTATTAAAATTCCTAAAAAGCTATTAAGTCCGTTCCGATTGCCCTTTGCACTATACAGTACTTTTAGAACTATTTTCTCTGTCTGGTAAGTGCACTGTAGGCACATCAGCGATGTTCTTATTAGAGCGAGAAGTTATAATAAGTTTAGTGGCGATACGGCTAACAAACCGGAGTAAGATGTGTTTCACAGTGAAGATCTCAATAAGCTGAAATCACTTGCAACCACGATTTCAGAATGAGACACTTTTCAGACACACTGTTCTTCATATGGCGTCAGAAAGGGAATCAAACTTGTTAATAATCGAATTATTGTTGCCCAATTTTAGAGTGAATTTTGGTCCTTGAGAGTTCCAACATTTGAATTTAGGCTTTTGTTTTCAAAGTGAGCTTCTGTCCTCGTAGCATTTTAGAAGGAGGCTTGAATAAGAGTGATCGCTGAAAAAAAAAATCTCACTGGCTTTTAAAAATCCAAATTTATGTGCGCTTAGGTAGTCTGTATAAACACAACTCAATGAAAAGAAAAAAGGAATTAATACCGCAAAAATAAAATTTCAACCACCTGCGTCACTGATCACTTAGACCAGCGGTTGGGTACACTGTATCCATTTTTAAGTTTTCATCCCGAAACCTGCAGAGAGACCGTTGATAAAGATATGAATCTGGGTATGTACTTCCGCATGTTTCTAACGCCAACAACACAAGGGATCCTAATGCAATTTTCCATTTACTTGTATTTATTAAACGGGCTTAATATTGCTTAATTTCGTTGGGCACTGATCCTTTCAGCATGGCAATTGGCCGTTGCCAATTTTACGTTGATTCGAAGAATTAGTAAATAATAAATCGAGTGGAACTCGCCCATCCATTCTTTTTTAAGTAGTTATTTCTGCTTATATTTTTGGATCGCAATATCAAAGTTATAAAAAAAAGAAATTAGTGCGGCTAAATACTTGTACATCTCAGAAAACTTCTAGCTAGTGGAGTTTAATGTATGGGCTGAAAAGTCCATTTTGTAAGAGAGGGCACCACTTGAATTAAATCCATACCATTTTCAGTTAGTACCTACCTTCAAAAGATACGTGTATAAATTTAACAGCTGTCGGACGATTAGTTCTCGAGATATAGCGTTGTGAGTGAAGCAACTTTTGTTATTGTGAAAAAATGGATTTAAAGCAATTTCATGTGTTGATTTATCATTGCTTTTTGATTGGAAAAAATGCAGCCGATGCAAAGAAATGGCGTGATAAGGGTTACCCGGACTCTGTACCAGCCGAACGAACCATTCGCAAGTGGATTGAAAAATTTAAAAGTGGTCATACAAGCACCGAAGATGATGGACGCAGTGGACGTCCAAAAGAGGCTGTTTCAGATGAAAACATCAAAAAAAGTCCACAAAATGATTACGAATGACCATAAGGTGAAGTTGATCGAGATAGCTGAGGCTCTGAAGATATTAAAAGAGCGTGTTGGATATAATATATGAATATTTGGACATGCGAAAGCTCTGTTCAAAGTGGGTGCCGCGTTTGCTCACAGTCGACCAAAAACAACAACGTGTTGATGATTCAGAGGAGTATTTAAAGCTGTTCAACCGCAATAAAGCCGAATTTTTGCGTCGGTATGTGACAATCGATGAAACTTGGCTCCATCACTTCACACCAGAGTCAAGTCGGCAGTCAGCTGAGTGGCGAGCAAGCGACGAACCTCGTCCAAAACGACCAAAAACTCAACAGTCGGCTGGTAAGGTTATGGCATCCGTATTTTGGGATACACATGAAATAATTTTCATCGACTATCTCCAAAAGGGGCAGACTATCAACAGCAACTATTACATTGCGTTGTTGGAGCTTTTGAAGAACGAAATCGCAGAAAAACGGACGCATTTGAAGAAAAAGAAAGTGCTGTTTCATCAAAACATTGCACCGTGTCACAAGTCTATGAAAACGAGGGCAAAATTGAATGAATTCGGCTACAAATTGCTTCCCCACCTACCGTAATCTCTAGATTTGGCCCCCAGCGAGTATTTCCTGTTCGCAGACTTCAAAAGATTGCTCACCGGAAAGAGACTTAAGACCGATGAAGAAGTAATCGCCGAAACAGAGGCCTATTTTGAGGCTAAACCGAAATCGTACTACAAAACTGGTATGGAAAGATTGAAAAATCGTTTCAATCAGTGTATCGCCCTCGAAGCCAACTATATTGATAAATAAAATTGAATTTTGCAAAAATTTTGTGTTTTACTATAAAACGGCACTGACTTTTCAGCCCATGTGTTATGTACATATGAATACCTAGTCGTATTAGTTGTGTTCCACTGTTTGGGATAATCAAACAGTTAACTCAGTGAGGTTTGCTCTTAATTTAGATTCAATATTATAAATTCATACAAAACAGTCATACACTAATGTAGAAAGAAGGTATTTTATGTCATTTCTATCATAGTTTCTGATTTGTTTTTTTTTACTCCAAGATATGTATGTTGTTTTTCCACTCAGGCAATCAAGTTTTCATTTTTAAAGAGTCAGAGTTGTTCCCGTTAAATTTTGTGAATAAACATTGACACAGTGCTGAGTAAGAATGCAGCAGAACAGAAGTTGTCAGTTGGTATATTTTATACAACTATAAGCACATAATATAAACACGATTCGGCATTAATTAACTTTTTTTTTTTCTACTATCATGTAACGCAAATTAGGTTCCGTGTCATCATTTTACGCAAATTTTCTGAATACGAGGCAGAATGAACATTTGCTGATCCATCCTAATTCTATTTAGGATATTAAAATACGATTGACACGAAGACCCAGTGTCAAATTTGATATATCTATTCGATTATATTGCAAATGCCTACATAACTTGTACTAACGATCGACAGTGAACTATGAGAGACTGAAAGTGATTTACTTCTTCTTGTTTTATTAACTATTAAAATATGTAATGTGTATAACAATATAAAATGCTACATAGGTGTATTTTTCCCGCTTATGTACGTTAGTACTGCGCCGCTTGTGGGGTTGGCTAAATTCGCAAACCTTTGCTATTCTACAGACCGTGCTTTATTGGATTGCCTCGTTAGTGAGGCCAAGAGTTTGCTGAAGTGTTTGCATTTGACTGTTCCATATAGTTTTCTTTTAGCTTCATTTTCTAAACATGACTGGAACTTGTCCTCCATGGAACTGCGCATCCACTTCGCGCTGCATCTAATTTAAGTAACCCAGTAGTTACTGACCCTGAATTTTGATAAATAATTTGGATGATTTGTAAACCTTTTTGAAGCGCCTATTTTTTTTTAATTAAATCAATAAAAGATAATCTGGAACACAAATATGACATCCACCAAAATATAGTACGCAGAGAATCCCTTTGGATAAAGGGCTGCATCTGATCGAAAACCCCTTATCAGCATTTAGCCTTTAGGTATTTATTTGTCACAAAATACTGTATGTTGATGAGAACTTCTTCATCGCAGTTTTTGCCATAGTTTATCACAGAACGTAAGCATTCAAATTATTTAGCTTTACGACCTACGCCGTATGTCGACCTACCTCCCATAAAGCTGCACTTACTGCTATGAAGTTGTTGCCATTTCTCATGTCGCCTTTGCTCTTATTGCAGTGAAACAAGAAATGGTAAAACTTTGAAATCTTATATTCACGATTGCCGATCATATTTCGGAGGTTATGTTCTTTTTGCTGACTGCACTTTCTTGACTTGTTCTTTTTACTGTTTTACTAATTCGGTTTCCGTAAAATCTACTACGGAATGTAATTTCGAGGCAGTTCTTCGTTTGCTTTGATTTTCTTCTATTGCCTATCATCTGTACATAGGTTGTGAGGGATATCTTTCTAAAAGGCTTGAAATAAATATGCCCTAATCTAGCATATTATTATTATTATTATTATTTTTTGCTCATGGGACAACACAGTTTTTTTAGTCTAAGATTTGCCAACTTTCTTGTACGAAATAGCTTGACAATTTAAATTAGGGCTTCACAATGGAGAATTCATGTTTCGCAAGACATGCCTTTTCTGACTTCTTCTAGTATGTCCCAATAAATAGAAATTACGAAAAAACATAAGGTTTGGGCAAATGTTCTTCAACTTTTACATTGTACAAGCCAAGGTTTACCGAAGATGATAGGTTTAAGAGGTCAAACAATAACAGCAGCACTAGTGCTACACTGGTGATACATTTTAATTATTTAGTTAATTAGTTTTTGTGGTGTCGTTTCTTTAACGGCTTCATTGTCGGATACATTTATGTAAGGTATGGTGCATAAGCTGTGACTTTTGAAGAATTGTGGTATTGCTTTATGTATTTACACCCATCACTAATTTTCTTTATTCCTTTTTTAGAACAAATACGCTTAACAGAATAGAGTTTGTCTGGATTTGAAGGGGAAATGACTACGAGTATATATTTCGAGTTATTGGATATCGCATGTGTTGGGAGTACACAGTTTAGGTCTATATGGGTATAGTTAGGTTTTTTTTTTTTGTAGATCCGGTTCGGAAGTCACACCGAAATATAGCGCACCGTGCCTATTACATGAATCGACGTTGAGCCTGAAAGCCAGAGGAAATTCACTTTCATTTTATATTTTGACTCTCTACTTTATGCTATTTTATTGCAGCTTTCAATTTTTCAATTTTTATCATCAGGAAAGTAGCTCCTCTTTTGATCCTAGCTGATTTCTTCTGATTCTATAATTTCTTTTCACAGTTTTTCGATATATTGATGAACTCAAACACATTTTCATATTTTCAGTCTGAAGTAGTTCTTTATGTAAATCGTCTAAATACAGAAGAATCAGTTATTCCCTATGAATATCATCATTTTGATTTTTGTACAATCGATGAGCGTAACTCGCCGGTGGAAAATCTTGGGCAAGTTGTCTTCGGAGAGAGAATACGCCCTGGACCATATAAAATTGAATTCCTCAAGGATCTTAAGTGTGAAAAGGTAAATTCTTTTTCTTTTTTTCATTTAAATTGAAAATAAAATGTATTCATTTGTTTAAGGTTTGTACGAAAACATATACTGGCGGTGATCCAGACAGTGATCGCCGTATGATGGTCCTTAAGAAAGGCATGAGTCTAAATTATCAACATCATTGGATTGTGGACAACATGCCAGTTACGTGGTGTTATCCATTGGAAAATGATAAACAATACTGTAGTACAGGTTTCCCAATGGGTTGCCTTGTAAGGCATACAGCCGAAGGTGATGAAAGCTGTCCTATCAATCCAAGTTACAATAAACCAGGCATCTACTATCCATTCAATCATGTTGACTTGACTATCACCTATCATAGTGGTGCTACAGAGGAATGGGGTGTTGGTTTCGGTGCTAATGGGGGACGAATTATTTCAGTTAAAGTTGTGCCCAGTTCGATTAATCACAAGAATCCAGATAGCCCCGATTGCAATTCACACGAACCAATTGAAATCCCTGTCAACACTTTGCCACGTAATTCTAAACTTCAAATCACATACACATACTCGGTGAAGTTCATACCAAATAATACAGTGAAATGGTCATCACGTTGGGATTACATTTTAGAATCAATGCCCCATACAAATATTCAGTGGTTTAGTATATTAAATTCCCTTGTAATTGTTTTGTTTCTTTCGGGTATGGTTGCTATGATTATGTTGCGTACGCTACACAAGGATATAGCACGTTATAATCAAATGGAAAGTGGTGAAGATGCACAGGAGGAATTCGGGTGGAAATTGGTTCATGGTGATGTTTTCCGTCCACCGCGGAAGGGAATGCTACTATCCGTATTCTTAGGATCTGGTGTACAAGTAACATGCATGACATTGATAACACTGGCGTTTGCATGTTTAGGATTTTTATCGCCCGCTAATCGTGGTGCTTTGATGACCTGTGCGATGGTTTTGTACGTATCATTGGGGACTCCAGCAGGTTATGTTTCAGCAAGAATTTACAAGAGCTTTGGTGGTATTAAATGGAAGAGTAATGTTCTGTTGACATCGATCGTTTGTCCTGGGTAAGTGCAAATTTAAGAAGTTCTATTTCAGTGTGAAATAAGTTTGTAAGTAGCTTTCTCTTGATCGTATGTTCGATTTTGTGTAGGCTAAGCCATTGATTGTTATATATTTAGAAAAATTATGAGAATAAGGTTAAGAAAAATTGAAAAGCATCGCTTGAATGATGAAAACAGCTTAAAAAAGGTTATGCTCTTTAAAAAATAGATTAGATCTATATTAAGTTTGCTTTAAAGGGTTAAATATTTTAAAATTAAATTACATTCCTCTACCCCATAGTGGGTCGCAAGAATCGCAATCCTTCCTTACAAATATAAGTTCCTTTCTATGGATTCCCTTCTTTATTTCGGCCGGGTAATATATTGTGACCTTATATTTTCAACCAATGCAATCAACAGATTTGTTGCAGTTCAATAACTTGCTTGTAGGAGCTTCTTCTGTTGTGTCATCAATAAAATGTAAATTAAAATATATTTTCCTAATTCTGTTGACTATCCGAACCTTCCGAGTTCCAAATATCGATTCGGGTCACTATCAATTTGTATGGAAGGCATGAAAGGTGTCCCCGATACCACAAGTCGGAGGCTGATTAGAATTGTATGTTTTAAGCTTATCTTTCGCCGGTTAACTTTTTGATTCCAGGATAACTAGTTCAAAATCTTTTTATATTATTATCAGTATCTATTAATTATGTACTTTCAATATCGTTATGGTTTTACCTCATCTGCTATTATTTCAATTCCTAGATATACGTGTTTATCAGTATATACTACAGCAGATTAGCTTCAGAACCGTTTTAGTACCCGTTTGTTTAGCAGTGTCAGTTGTACACCAAGCTGCAAGAGTACCCCCTAATGATTCACTATATTTTGTTCAGTTCTTTCCATATTTCCTTGTCATGCGCTTTAAAGCACAATATTGCATATTTCTTATGGTAGGTGCTTTCTAAATTTTTAAATTACCAATCACTTTATCAAAAGTATGCGTTACATAAAGAAAGATATTAGATAAGATTGTCTTCTCTTAAACTTATTTTTATAATTATTTATTTTAAATTGATGCTTTGAACTTTATGATTTTTTTACTATCTTAGTTGGGTATATATTGTAACACACATACTCTGTGAATGCGAGGCAATATCGCGTATTCAAAGGAAATTTTTAAGGGAAATACTTTTTCGAAAACCTAGAGAAAATAGGCGGCACGGACTTTAAAGGCCTTCTTGGCTTTTGCAAACCTTCACTACCTGATAAATTTGTTTAAGTAATTTTTTTTTTTAACTTTGATTAGCAGTAAAGAGGGCTTATAATAGGAGGTTGCTTGATTATTAGGCTAATCTGATTTAAGTGCAATCACATTCGTCTGTCAGGCTTTTTTATTTTTCTTTTGTAGTTATTCCGTTAAAGTTTCGATTCGAAAGGGTGTCTGGATTTCGCATATTTTTTCCATTTGATGATGTCCATATGTTTGGAAGACGTTTTCTAATTATTCTTATTGACATAAGGGACACAGGAAATACTGCCGATTGTATATTTCTCAACTCATTGAAAAGCTATAATCCTCAAACTTCAAATAACGAAATTCAGTGGCATCACTCTCAACAGTAATCATCAATGCTGCCTTTGAAGTGATTAGTTTTATTCGGCCTTAAATATCTATATTTGTATTGTATTTGACGATAAATACCCACTAGCACTACAGGTGAATGCTACTAGCAAAAGAAACGAAAAGAAAAGTGCAATGGATAGTATCAAAACTTAAAGACAACAAGACTGCTGAAATGGAACGCATCTAATTTGCTTATTAAATATATATGTAGTAATCTTCAAATTTTGATCGGATTAACGCACTATAGAAGCATCAGTCTTTTAAAAATCGTTTACAAGACTGTTTCTAATATGTGAACGCCCTCGAATTTTTTGGAAAATCCAAGAGTGCCAGATCAATATCTACTATTTGGTTATCAATTTTAAGTTCGGTTATGACAGTGTAAATAAAGACAGCATCCCGATAAAACTTGTCTGTTTCTGAATAATTTTGATAAACAAATCGTTAGAAACTCGCAAGTCAGCACCAGAGGTACAATAAGGCTGTAAGTAAAATATTTGTTAGCATCATGACAGAAGACAGTTGAATGGGCTTGGGAGTGAAGGTTAAATGGATGCTGTCTACAGGAAAAGAAATACAACATTCTTTTATAAAATATCATCATCGCCAGTTACAATTTTGAAGCAGTAAAAAGTTCATTTACGTACATATTGATCATAGAAGTCCTATTGAAAGCCACCAAAATGATTTTACACACACTCTTAACACCCGAATTCTGCATGAGATTGCATCTGTCGGATGAAAGTGTGAACATTTCTCGTGTGATCAATGGTCGCAATGAGAAAATCTCTGCAGCGACTAAGGTGGCTAAGACATGGAACAACACACTAGAAGAAAATCGCAGTAAAGGAAGCGTGCACAGTAGAACAATTATCTTAATAACTTGTGCGGTACCAAACAAAAAATGTGAATATCGCTTGCAGGAGAGTATGGTAATAGAGAGAATTGTAGCGCCATCAAAGCAATGTTAAATGAAGAAAGCAAATCGTTTCTTAAAAGATTGATGGTTCTATACTCAGGCATAGCCATGGATAGTACATTGCATGGTTTTACTTAGACACGCATCTCGAAAGCATTGCCAAGTCGCTTATGTTTCAGTTATTTATAGGCATCATGCTTTTACGAACTATAATAACGGCTGGAACAGTTTTCACTTTATTTTACGCATTTTTTCGTCTGTCTATTGGGTTTGGTAGAATTGAGTTCTAGAGGTGAAGTTTCATTTGCCTCATTAATCTGAATTTTAAAATTAAAAGTATGCGCTTAATAAAAAGTGATAAATTGTAGTATTTATTGAAAATTATTTGTAGAATGTGATGAGCCATAAAAGGAAACTTTTGGAACTTTGGAACTTAATTAGCTTATACGATTATACATATAGGAGACTGTTGAAATTCTTTTAGAATTAATAAGAATTTTTTTCATTTCAGTATTGTATTCTGTTTGTTTTTTGTGATGAATCTTGTTCTATGGGGTGAAGGAAGTTCAGGCGCTGTGCCATTCAGTACTTTGGTTGCACTTTTGGCACTATGGTTTGGCGTATCAGTTCCGCTTACATTTGTCGGAGCATACTTTGGATTTAGAAAACGCGTAAGTTAAAACGTAACCATCAACATTTTCGATTTATTTAATTTTTTAAATTTTTTTATAGGCTCTGGAGCATCCAGTTCGAACGAATCAAATTCCACGACAGATTCCAGATCAATCGGTTTACACACAACCAATTCCTGGCATCATTATGGGCGGTGTCCTACCCTTTGGCTGTATTTTTATTCAACTATTCTTCATTCTCAACTCGATTTGGTCAAACCAAATGTACTACATGTTTGGTTTCCTTTTCCTTGTTTTCCTTATTCTAGTGATTACCTGTTCTGAAACGACAATACTTCTCTGCTATTTCCATTTATGCGCAGAGGACTACCATTGGTGGTGGCGTTCCTTCTTAACATCAGGCTTCACCGCTGCCTATCTCTTCATTTATTGCTGTCATTACTTTGCCACAAAACTCTCTATCAAAGATGGAGCATCGACGTTTTTGTATTTTGGCTACACCGCCATCATGGTATTTTTGTTTTTCTTGCTCACAGGAACACTTGGATTCTTTGCGTGCTTCTGGTTTATCCGCAAAATCTACAGTGTGGTTAAGGTTGACTAAACTCTATGGGCTTTCAAAGAATACGCTAGGTACTCACGCCCGCCCGAACGCGCAATAAGTTAAATAATTTTAAATAAAACAACAAATAATAATTATAATGGTAAAAAAGAAACAAAAAATATATAATGTATTTTTCTTACGTTAAACAGTTAAAATAAATTTAAAAAATGAGATAAAAATTAAATTTTAATTTCAAGCAAACAAGGACGGACCTGAGAACTGATCAGAGTATCTAACTATAATATACGAAATAATTATTATTATTATCTTGTTTTATTATTTAAATTATAAACTTCTTTATATTAAATATAATTTAAAACGATATTTTTTTTGTGTAATATATTCAGAATACGAAAGAGAAATTAAACAGTAAATAACTACGTTGAATAATAACAACCCACATAGCAAAACAATCCAAATCACAAAAACTACTCGTACACAATTCTTATTTTATGCTAAAGATGAGTATGACGTTTTTTTTTTTTTTTTTCTTATTTTCCAAAAGAACTTATATGACACTTTCATTGGTCTTTAATTTAGGATAGACAAAGAGAATTTATTCTATTATCTGTAGATGTAGTGAAAGGTGTGGTAAAAAACTGTGTAAGTGTTAGCTGTTGGAGGTAATTTTAAAAATTACTAAAGCTAGCGCAGTTGAATGTAAAAAAAGCATTAAGTAAATTATTTTAACGTCAATCCGTCTGCGCGAACAGATGTTTTTTTTTTTTCTCGACTAAAAGCTTATGAAAATCCATATAAAAACAACTTTTTTCTTTTCTATTACTGGATATGTATTACCGTGTATGTAATATGTGGATATGTATACTTCATTTTAAGTACTACATAAGTCAGATGAAAAAAAAAAATAATAATAAAAAAAAAATTTAAAAATGAAAATTATGATACTTAAAATTGAAAAAAAAAAAATGTTTAATTTTTTATTTGAACGTTGAAAATTTAAGTAAGTTTCAGAAGTAGTTGCAACAGACCTGAATAAGAACTTTTGATAAAAAGATAAAAAAAAAAATAAAAATAAAATAAGTCGACGGAGTCGTATACAACAAATGGCCATAATGATGGCCATATTCAGCAAGTTTCACAGACCCCTTACAGCACTATAAATAGCAACACAGATAAATCTTATATAAATTAGATCTGCCAGTGTTTCCGCCGTCAAACATAAGCATCTAGAAGCTAACTTTTATAGGCGGGTAGCTACTGATTACTTTGCGCCCATCACCAGCGAAATGGGAAACTATAAGAATGAAAAAAAGATCTGTGGAGAGGAAGTCAGCAGGAGAACGAACATCTGAACATTGTTTGGTGCTGTTTTAGTGGAGATACAGTAGGCAACATCTTTAAATTCAAAGTAATAATGAGGAAGAAACAGTACCAAGAAATCATTGAAAATAAGTTGATCCCATCTCCGCGCATACTCCGCTAGGGAATCATTTTTCAGCGTGATAATGACCCTTAACATTCCTCTAAGCCCTACCAAAAATACCTGGAGCAATGGTCAGTAGAAAGAAAACTCAAAATAATGATTTGCACATCAGTCTCCAGATCTGAATCCCATTGAGAACGTTGAGAAAGTTGGTCCAATATCCAATGAAGACCCAGTTGTTACTATTAATCTTTCATTATTCAGGGTTGTAAGGAAACCATTTATTTCAGCTAAAAACAGAAGATATAGACTGAAATTTGCAGATGACCATATTAAGTATTTCCACACAGTATCGAATTGGAAAAGGGTACTATTCTCTGACGAATCCAAGTCTAATCTAAGGGATCGGATGCCTTTCGCCCGTCAATCATTGATGCATTAAATCCTCGATATTTACAGGGCACTGTGAAGTATGGGGGCAGAAACATTATGGTTTGGAGATTTTTCTCTGGACCTAGAATTAGCCCCATACATAAAATAGACTAAATTATCGACCGATTTATTTACAAAATTATATTTGAAAACACTATGCTGTCAAATGCGACTTTAATTGAGAAATTTTACACAATTTATAGAGGAGTTTGTATTCTCCATAGCCATTCTACAAAAAATTTAACAAAATCTTTTTAGTACCAATAAGAGTGGGTGGCCAGGGCTCAAGTGGAAGTGGGCTGGATTCCAAATTGGGAGGTTCAGTGGGTGAATCCCAAACTCGCCCGAAAGACATTAATTTTTTCAGTTAACAAAAATCAAGTAAGATGAATAGTTGACTAGAAATCAACAATAAGCCAACCTCCACTAAGAATTTAGTCTCCCCATTAAATGTTGGATGCCACCCATGCACCGAAATAACCACTGAGCCCAGACATATTTCTTTCTCTCTCTATCCCATTTTCCAAAAAACTTAACACATGCTGAGGCATTATAAGTGTTAAGTTTTTTTTTATTTAAATTTTGATACAAATCGGTCAATATTGTGGGATGTAGGCTATGTTCGGTAGCTGATAGCACTGATGTTGACGTAGATGGATGGTGTAAAGTTTTCGTGCTGGTAATAAATAGTTCTGAATTTACATCAGTTGGACATATTTTTTTGTTTACATATAATCTAATCACCTTGTTCGGTTTGCACAAAGCTTAAGTACTCACTTCACTATTCTACGCTTAGTGTTCTAAAGTGTAATGGTAATATAACTCAGTCCCTAAACTGGTTTGATGTATGTAACATGGGTTTGCTAATTTGGTGTAAAGCATATCCCAGAAGCTCTCATACTATATGTTACGGAGAGATCCATTTACCAAGATTTTTTTTTTTTTTTTTGAATGAATCCAATTTCTATCTGATGAGTCGTAGCTGAAAACATTTCTTTTACAGGCTTTGGATAGAGTACCAAAGATTCTACTGTCCATGTCGAATAAAGTGCCACTACCAGATGAAACGGTGCTTCCTAGCTAGGAAGCCGATTTTGTTGAAATTCCTAACGGCTTTGGTTTTCGACAAACTTATCTTTAGTTCTAGTCTACTTGCCATAGCTTCTAAGATTTGTATTGGAGGATTTATAACTTATGTTAAGACATCTGGCTGTTTTAAATAAGACACCGTTATCTGTTGTATTGTTCTGTTTTTTTCTAAGATTGCAGTGCGGATAACATCGCTGCTATTTGGAAAACAATCAGTAATAAATCAAAATCTTTTTTATAAACCTTTTTGTGAATTTACTAGTTTTTTTGTTTTTAATTGTATGATTAATATTATTTTTATTATTATGGTGGTGATTACATTCGTCAAGGTCCAGTTTTTAATCAAAGAAGAACACTGAAATGTGGGAAAAGCTATTTTTTTACATCATTAATTTTTCAGTAGGCAATGGCAAACCTTCGAAAGTTAGGTTTCTTGTAGGTCCCTCTCTCACCGCAGTGTCATGATATCAATTTATTCATTCTGATTAAAGTACTAGGTGGGGTGAAAAGTAACCTCCTTGGGAATGAAAAAAAAAAATTTTTAAATGATTTTTTTTATTTTATTCAATATAGTCCCTTTTTAGTTTGATACACTTATTTTAGCGATTTTCCAACTTCTTGATCCCGTCCGAAAAGTAATTTTCCGCAAGGTCTGCAAAATACTCCTCCGTGGCGTCGATGATTTCCTCGCGTGAGCTGAATTTTTTATTGATGAGCCATCTTTTGAGGTTTGGGAAGAGATAATAGTCCGAGGGAGCCAAATCGGGCGAATACGGTGGATGAGACAGCAATTAGAGCCGTAAGTCATTGATTTCAGCCATGGTTGCGAGCTCTTGTGCGCCGGTGCATTGTCTTGCAAAAACAAAATTTTTTTTCGCTTCATGTGAGGCCGTTTTGCAGCGATTTCGGCCTTCAATCGCTCCAATAATACACAGTAAAACTCACTGTTGATTGTTTTTTCTTTTTCGAGGTAGTCCACGAAGAGTATGCCATGACTATTCCAGAAAACCGACGCCATAACCTTTCCGAACCATCGCGTCTCCCTCGGCTGCTTCGGAGCACTCATGCCGGCTTCAGCCCATTGCAGGGCACTCATTCTGTTCTCTGGTGTTCAACAGTTACCAATCGACGCCAAAAGTCGGCCCGATTCCGCATCAGCAAGTCCAAACATTCTTTCGAAGTGCTCTCGCGTTCGTGTTTTTGGTCAGAAGTGAGTATGTGTGGCACCCAGGGGCAGGATAAATTTCATATGCAGAATATTGCCCAAAATATGGGGTGTGCGCTCAGTACTAATCTTTGTGGTATCTGCTAGCTCACGCAACTTCACTTTCCGGTCAGCCAACACCATTTCATGAATTTTTTTGACATTGTCCTCTGTAACCGCATCGGAGGGCCGCCGTTGCGGACTTGATCGGTAGTGGAGTTGCGGTCACCACGAAACTCTCGGAGCCAATGTTTGATGGTGTAATCTGACGGAGCATTAGCCCCATTATATTTATCCAACTTTTCTTTTGTTTTCTTCGCCGTTTTACCTCTCAAAAAATAATGTTTTATGAGAGAACGAAAATCGTCTTTGTCTATACTAAACATGATGCCAAACACGTCAACAGCAATCAGCTGTCAAAACAAAACTAAAGACAGTATCGCACTGAAATTTGGCATGTCTGCCTAAATATGAACGGACTTCAAGGCACCATAACCTTTTTTGCAGAAGTAAGTAAGGAATAAGTAAAGGTATTCCATTATGTACGAAAAACCAACACACGCAGGATGGATTTGGCTACGCTCAAATTCAGTGATCAAGAAAATCAATGCCCTCAGCTAGGCTTTTAAAACTTAATAATGGAACATTTTTGGAATTTTTTACCCAATTCATAATTATTACTTCATCCTATTCTTCGAGAAAATGCAAATTTTCATATGCGCTTGCTATGATGGATTTCCATAGTTATGTTTTTGGTCCTAGTAGAGCCTGAAAACAATTCTACAGTGCTCACTGCCTTATTCTTCTTGGGCGATTTAATCGCGTCTCTGAAATACACGCATTCATCACATACTTGTCGCTTGGCTCCTTGCCATTGATTCTTTCACCACATTTGCAATTTCATTTTCAGGCGTTAAATTGTTGTATCTATATTTCTCATATATCAAGGCCAGACAAACAATAAAACGATTAAACCATAACTTAAAAAACATTTTATTCTGAAAAGCCTTAAAAATGAACACAAAACTAAAATTAACTATAATCACAATTCAATAATGCCACCAACATGTAAACTGTGATTCATTCACAAGAACAAGTCTTATTTCGTTTAGTATAGGGTTTTCTAATAACGACTTGACAACTTTTTTTTTTTTAAATAAAAGGCAAACAATTTGAGATATTTTATAAACTTTAATATTGGCTTGAAGTACAATCAAAACATTTATGAATGGAAATCGACTTCGTTCATATGGCCACCGCGGGCACATTTGCAGCGGTCGATTCGTTGGACCCAATTTTCAACAACTCGGCCACATATTTTGGCCGAAACGGCCGCTATTTCGCTTTCAATGTTGGCTCTGAGCTCTTCCAACGTCGTCGGCGTGTTGGCATAAACCAATGACTAAACGTAGCCCCACAGAAAATAGTCAAGCGGCGTTAAATCGCACGAATGAGGCGGCCAATCGACTGGCCCATGTCTTGGGATAACACGCTCACCATACTTACTCTTCAATAAATCGATTGTAGCGTGTGCTGTGTGGCTTGTGGCACCATCCTGTTGAAACCACATGTCGTCCAAGTCCATATCTTCCAATTTGGGCCAAAAATAATCGGTGATCATTTCGCGATAACGCTGACCATTCACAGTAACTTGACGATCGTTATCGTCGACGAAAAAATATGGCCCAATAACGCCGCCGGCATGCAAACTGCACAAAACAGTTATTTTTTGTGGATGAAGTGGGGATTCATGAAGCACATGTGGGTTTTCACCCGACCAATAACGCATATTTTGCTTATTGACGAACCCATTGAGCCAAAAATGAGCTTCGTCACTGAAGATGATTTTGTGATGAAATTCATCATCTTGGCGCATCTTCTGCAGAACCCAATCGGAGAACGTACATTGCTTCAAATAGTCCGTAGGCTTCAATTCTTGAGTCAGCTTGATCTTGTTTGGGTGTAAACCAAGATCCTTACGCAAAATACGCCATAGTGTGGTCTGAGCCATGCCCAATTCTTGAGAACGCCGTGGAATTGACTGATTTGGATCGTTTGCTACGGACGTCTGAACAGCAATCGACCAATCCCGTTGTTTCACTGGCACGGCAACATCACACAACGAATATGTAGACTCAAATTTTTGCACTAAACTTGTTATTGCCTGTCTACTAGGGAGAGAATTACTACCGAAAATTGGGGTTTAACACTTTTAAAGTTGCAGTCACACACTCCGAATATCTACAGAAAATTTTTATAATTTACAGATGTTGCTCTTTAGTGTACTTTACCATGATGAAAATGTTGAGTTTACTGAATAAATTGACAGTGACAGTTTGATGATTAGTGAAAGAGTGCGTTCACAAATTATATTCAAAGTTGTCAAGTCCCTATTGGAAAACCCTATATTTGACTAGTGTAATTTCTTACCCTCTGTAGAAATTTTAGTCCATGAATAACACTTTTGCAGTCTACTCTAAAATTTTGTCCTTAACATCTTGCCACTGCCTAGTTTTCACGATATGAGTTCATACGTCCAACGCTGGCACGCATTCAGCTAGCTTCCCAGAGAGAAGTAAATACAGTGTCCCCGGTTGAAGAAGCGAACTTATTTACATCCTAAAATCCTGTTTTTTTTTTCAGCTCAGAGGTTCATTTTGCCCCTTATATTCTCTTTCATGTTGAAGAAAAGAGGAAAGACGTGTTAATTTTCATTTAAAACAAAAAAGTTTTACAGATAAACGGTCCAAATAGCTCACCAATTTTTCTCTTCACTTCGCAATCGCCCAACAAATATCCACATGTGCCGCGTGTAACTAATAATAAGTGTTGATTGCCGGTGATGCAAAGTGCTTGCAGAGACTTTATCTACATACTCCTATTTAGAGACCTGAGACCCGTCAGATACCGCTAATTCTTGAGGGTTTTATAATATTCGTTATCATTAATAATAGAAAGTCTCCTTGAGTTCCTTAAAATAGGCTTTGTATTACCGCACAGAAGGTCGTAAAGGAATGGCGCTATTGATAGGGCTCATATGGATATGTTTAATTAAAAAGGCAGGATTCAAAGAAATAAAGAAGTAATGATGCTTTGTATTTTATTTATGTGAATAAAATAACATTATATATAGATTAAAATACAATAATAATGTTTGTAAACAACATTCAAACGTTTTTTTTTTTTTTTTGTTCATTTCATAATATATGCCCCGTTGGTTGGTTTTTTTTTTTTTTTTTTTGTTTATTATTATTATTAAAGAATAAAATTGTAAAACAGTCTATATTCTGTTTTTCTTTTATGACATAGGTTTCATAATCCCTTCTTTGCTTTTTTTTCTATACGAAGTAATAGATTTTTTTGCGTATGAACTTTTGTTTAGCTTTAAAATTGTTTTAAAAAAATGTGTTTTAGATCTTTTTATTTCTATTCAAAGGTTTTCTATTATTAATAAAAACTAATGAAAATGCTGAAAACTAAAATGTCTTAAGTTTAAATTTCAAAATAAAAATAAAATATTAAATAAAAGGTAAATGGTTCCATTAAATGTCGTTTTATTCTTTTAAGGAGTAACCTCCGTCGTTATACCCGCTTTCGATTTCGAACTTTATATACTACATTCTTAGTTTATTGCGTGATTTTTTATTTTTTTATTTGCTTATTTATTATTATTTTCTTTTTTTTATTTATTAACTCACCACATTCATTCACATTATTTTCTGTTTTTTTTTCTTATTTTTTTCTTGTAAAAGTATTAGGCAACATTTCTGAAAACCTAAAAGAAATTTAGATATTTTTTTTTTGTTAATTTTTCTTAAATCAAAAACAAATATATCAAATGTCTCATACATATACACAATTAAATCTTAACCAATAAATTATGATATTTATTACCAATTTTTTTGCTTGTTTGCTTAATTCTTTTAAAACATTTAGAATTAAATAAGATTTTTTATTTTACTAAATTTATTATTTTTCATTTTCTAATAATGATTTAGAGAGATTTGTTTGTTGTTTTGTTTTTATTTTTTATTACTTTTTTTTTTTTTTCTTAATAAGTACACATGCCAGTGGGAGAAAAACATGTATGTAAATTTTCTAAAATGTCACGTGTATATTTGATTTGTTCCTATAAAAAAAAATGTTTAACAACTTTTTCTTAAACAAATTCAACACATTGGCTACAAGTGTAAGTGAATTTTGTATTAAGATCCCGGAAAACATTATGAAATAACAGGCGGCACTGGTTTTGTAATTTTGTATTATATTGTATTATTACTATAATCCTATCATCCTTTAGGGTTGTCTTTAAATGCTTCTTATGGTGATGTAGGTGCTTGCTAATATTTATAAATCCGTCGGTAAACCAATTCGTTCTTTTTTCATTCTATACTTAAAAACTATTCCCTATTTTGGCCGAAGGTACGGCTCTTCTGTATAGACAATAAATTATTCAAAAATTAGTGATATCAGCTTTAAAGTAAATTAAAAAAAAAGAACAAAAAAAAAAAAAAAATACAAAAAATGTGAATTTAAAAGTCGATGTAAAAACTAAAAAAGCACCTACATATTTACGAGTATGTATGATACATATACAATACATATCTTCCTGATGGTTAGACGGAAAGTATAGCCCACCCGAGCATCGACTAAAAATGCTACGATATACTGATATTATACCAAAATTTCAATTCTAAATATGAATAAGCATATTGATTGTAATATTCGATGCAAAATACTCAGCCAGTATGATGAATAAATTATCGTCTAGTGCAAGCGATGAAAGGAGTCACATGATTTAAACAATTGAAATATCCAGGTGAATACACAAAATTTAATCTTTTCAACCGTGGCTTTTGACATCAGTCTTCATCAATAAAAAAATGAATATTGTCTACAATAATGTCTTACTGCAAAAGTTGTTAAATTTGTTTAGTCACCTTATTTCGGGTAGAAGATACGTCGAGCCATATCATAATCAACTTAAACAGATCTAATAAGTCAAATGCATATAGCTAATTTTAAACATTTTCTCCTTTGTTAGAATTAGAATATTTAAAATTGTCAATTTGAAATTTTTAGCCGCAAGCATGACTGGTAACATTTTCAGTATGACATTTAAAACTTTGCTATCAGGCGAAACCAAGATAATAAACAGTTTTTCCATAAAACGCAAATATAGAGCACATATAGTACGCATCAGTTCACCAGATAATACTGCCAGACTGATGAATGCAAGAACTTATTTGTTGTTATTTTCAAACGCTTACCGCAGCGATTTTGTCAATATCGTTAAGAACAAGAATTTTTTGAAGTTGGTGGGTACTTTCATAATGATGTAGGAAATACAATTTGATAACAAACGTAAAACATAGAACGTGCACAGCACATTGACATCTTAAGCAGCACGTCTTATTTCACAGAAACAAGTTAAAAAATATTCTTGTCTTAATCCGCAACACTTTTGGTACAGTAAGTAAATGGGAAAGGAAAAAAAAAAACTTTTCCAATAACTACTTCTTTGAGGGTAACAAAGCTGTTGAGTTCTTTTGAGAAAACCAAAACCTTGTACATACATAAATACATTTTAAATAGCTCTTTAAAAAACAAAAAATTCCTCAAATGAGTGGAGTAGCCGATAACATCATTTACCTTAAGCGAAATTAACTGGTGCCTGACTGATGAAGAATTCATTTGTTTATCAAACTAGCTAGAAAGACTTTATGAATGATGCCCAAAATATGGCTCATATATATATGCCATATAAATATGGCATTATATAGGTATAGTAGTTTTTTTTAAAGAGTTTAACGACTACCTTTAAAATGCCTTGACATGTGTTGTTTTTTTTTTTGGAAAATTGGACAAGAGAAAAAAAGGTGTTCGGGCTATTTCGCTCCAAGGGTGGCATCCAATACTAATTTTTTTTAGTGTAAACTTGTGTGTTCTCAGCTACTTTTAAAAATTAATATCTTTCAGGACCGGTTCGAATTTGTACCCCGAACCGTCCGATTGGGAAGCCAATTATAGGTTTATGCTTTTTTTGTCTGAACAGCTACCAGTAAGAGTTATTCTTGTAATGCAAATGTAATGTAAGCAAACTAATCGGTGATAGTCCGGTGTGGACCACGGTCTAATCTCTCCACTTGTGGGTGGCCGTGGCAGTGTATTCACTTACCAATCAGACGGTTCGGGGTTCAATACTAGCCTTGATTGAAAGACTTTTTTTCAGGCAACTAAAATCTCGTGAGATAAATGGTTGCCTTAATACAAACAATATCAAGTCGATTTACACTAATAATTTAGTCTCCCCATTAAATGTTGATTGCCACCCATGGTGCGAAATAACCACTGAGCCCACAAATCTTTCTTTTTTCCTCTGTCACATTAAAAACTTAAATTATGCTCAGGCCTTTTTAGTGTAGTCATACCCACTTTAGTGTTAATTTAAAAAAAAAAAAAAAAAAAAAAAAAATACATCCCCACTCACGGTGTTGTTCGTCTTATCATTTTTTTTTTTTTTTTTATTTTTATAAAGTGGGAGTTCTAGGATTTTCTGCTAAAATTCTATAAAAAAAAGGTTGGGGCATCGTTACCCATAAATAATACCTGACAAGTGGCAATAGAAGAATAATTAGACAAGTGTGTAATGAGACCTACGATATGGTTCTAGGAAATAGCCTTTGGCATAGATTGCTGCAAATGGAAGCGTTGTTTAAAAAACCTTTCAAATATTTTCCTTTGGAAATGCTTTTATAAAGATTGGCAATCTTAATAAACACGACATTTTGGTCCACATTTTAAGAAAATAAATGAGGTAAGATATAAATATTTCACGGTCTGTAATAATCAAATTATTTCAATCAGTTAACTCTCAAGCTCTTAGGTTCCCAAAGTAGTCAATGGATTTGAATAAAAAAAATCAGGAAACTAACAGCAAACCATGTGAACAAAACAATAACGGATGAGACTTTTTTTGTTCCTTCATTAAAAACGTTTTTTTTTTTTTTTTTTAAATTCCTCGATGATTAGCGCTGTGCAGGAGTTTTGTATTCAATATTAATTAATCCCATGTGAGAGCAACACATACCATATGTACTCATCATTTGGGCGAAAAACAACAATAAGCAGTCTGCCACGTTAATACCAATATCCAAGATCCGAGAAGGATCCGATAAAAAAAGGCTAAATTCTTTAAAATAACTTTTCAACATATGATTATGATATATGCTATACAAAACCGAGTGTAGCTTTGCCACGAAATTCATTTCTATATTCAAATAATTATCAATTTATTTTATTTTTTTTTCTTTTTTTAATAATAACCAAAGTGTAAGTTATTACTCTTTTCTAGCTCACCAACAGATGAAAACATATTACTAGTATATTTTAAATAAAAACTTATATACCGACATCACCACAAAATGAATGGATAAACTAATTAAAAAAAAACATCTACTTCAAAATTTTACACAAACTCTAACCATTTTCCTATTGCAATTCCTAACGTTAATCTATTTTCTAGTTTCAATGAATTTTCACTGTTCGCTTCGTTATATTTCTGTTTAATTTATTTAAACATATTTGCAATATGTCTTAGACAAAACAAATATTTCTACATATGTTCGTATTTAAAAAGTGAGTAGATATCACAAATAAAAGAAATTAAAATCTAGGGGAGAGAAAAAATATACATTAATATCTACGATTTATAAGAAAAAATGTATTCATGCATAAATATATATACTTCTTTTATATATATATATATATATATAAAAATACTACTTTAATTTAAGATCATTTTTCAGCGTATTAGTATTATGGTCTAAAAAAAAAACTTTGATAAATTAAATAAAAAAATATCGCGTTGACCTTTGTTACAATAAAAAAGTTTAAAAAATAAAATAAATTGTAATAAAATAGTCTACATTTATTTCGCCTAACGATTGATTAAGGAATACTTGAGAATGAATTTTAGAGATACTTTCTATGCATTTGAGCTTGTAAATAAATGCAAAACGATCTTTTATTGCCTCTGTGTGTTGGCCTTTTGCCATTACAGCAATGGATAGCAAGAGCTATGGTATACCAAGTCTTTAATTGCATATTTTATATGTACACAGATATCGCACTGTTTGCTTGACGAATTTTAATAAAGGAGTAAAGATATTCGGCAGTTTTGTGAATTCTTAATTAACCTCCCATAATTGATGAATTGGTTAATATATATATATGTATATAGCAGAAGCGCTTGGTGGTTGTTTTAGTAAAAACGATAAAGCAAGGAACGCAGTTTGTTTTAAACTAGACCAAATTTTCACGTATGATCGCATTGTCATCAGCAGAAATCTTCATTTCAGCTGCTTAGCAATTTCTTAATAAGCGAACCTCCGAATTGCTCATAGAAGCAAGTTAACATCTCGTAACATAAGTACATACATACATTGGAGAACTAAACGTTGATTTATAGGTACAGATTAATAATTCAATTAGAAGAAAGTAAAATTTTAATCAACATTCATCTTTCTACAACAAGAGTCAAATCTAGAGAATTAAAAATGGTTATTTCACTAACTAAAGTCGAGTGTTCACCTAGGAAACTTTTGAAGAATTGGTTAGATTGAGGTCACAAAATAGGTTCACCAACAAACTCAAAATCGACCAACAAATGGTCGATGACCTTGTCCTAAAGCAAGATTAAGTCTTCTACCTGAAGCTCTGCATATGGATTGAAGAGTCCTTTTTCAGTAATTAATATTTTCATCAATTTAATGTCTCCTGTGTAATAATACTATGTACTTAGAAAGTATAGAAGTAGCCGTTAAATCAACAATACTGCTCTCCAGGATTACATAAATTGACATCACCATTATTGTACCATGGAGATTTGTTGTTTTAACTTGAATAATTATTATTTTCCATTCAAAAATCATTTTGATTAATAAAACTTAACTAAAAAAAGGATAAGGACATTCAGAATTCAGCTGCTTACGCATTCGTTGTTCCGTAAAAATTCTGTATACCATTGGTAGATGCAAAATTTAAAGTAGCTTTCTGATAAATCTTCATAATACACAATCAATTTTGATGTACTCGTATCTCTGATTCTGCAATGAATATGATTTATATAATTTGTCGATGTGTGTATTTTATGAGAGCAAAGTTTTCGATTTTTTTTTTTGTTTATAGACTTGAAAAAATGTATTGCGCTTGTGAATTTTATGAACTCCATGCATCGGCGAAGAAAACATTTCCTTGCATTGTTATCTATGGCTGACATATGGAACTTTATGCTTTAACAGCTTTAGAGGATCAGGTATATTTTTCGGCTTGTATCATTAAAATTTAATTTGCAATTATATAACACACATCATGGACCAACAAGCATGTTGTAATATAGCAGTTGTGAGTTTCATGAGCTATATAAACGTTTACACCAAGACATTACTTGGAATAACTTCATAATCTAGTAAGTTTTCGCTTCTTATTCGGTAATTTTCAGCAAATGATATTATTACATTATTCAATACGTAGAATTGATGAAAATAGAAGGAAGCGCGAACTGCGAAATAAATAAAATAAGCAACATCCAAAATAAAAATCAACACAAACAGCAGGACCAGATTATGGGTGTAGAACAAAATGCATGAATCAATTTACAAGTAAAAACAATACCATAATATGTAGACCGTACAGTAGGTGTTCTAAAATCAAATCAGAATTTCGTTTTCGAATTGTAGCGTTATATGATTACCTAGACATTAAAAGTTCCGATAGAGTAAAATTGTCACAATGGGTTCATAAGCTAACATGCCATTTTCTTAAAAGCCCTTCACCGTGCAACACTGAATCATTTCCAAAAATAACCCTCGTTGTATAACATAGTTAGCTTCTGACTTTACAGTTCGAAAAATGTAAGGTCATCAATATTTTTGAAGACTGTTGAATTATAGTATGATTTTAAATTTTAAAGGCCGAAAAAAGAATTTTCCTTTACTGTTAATGTCTATTCAGAGAATACCATAGACTTGTGAAAACTTGTGCTTTCAGTGTCAAATCAGAAAACAGTTTTATACAGCTAAGAAATATTCTATCGGGATTTACAGTATTAAAAGAGTAATAACAAGCTTTGATTGTATATGTGTATGAGTATAGAAGGAAAAGATTTCTCTCCCTGCGACAGACACCTTTCCATTCTTAAGCGAGTTGTATGTTGCTTGTTCGATGGTTAAATCACATCCGTTCGTAAAAAAAAAAAAACAAAAAATATTTACCATATATGAATAACAATCATTTGAATTGCAAAAATAAATTAATTTAGCTTGTTAAAATTTAAAAGAAAGAAAAATAATAAGAAGGGCTTTTATTAGACTTCTGTACCTTGCTTTACATCATATTCCGCTGCAAATTGGAGTAATAAATTTGTTTGTATACATCTTTAGGTCTTGCACTAATATATGTTACGAATACGACATCCACTGCCTGAATGTCATACTTTACTATATGGTCGTTAGAACGAAAATTGTCTATAACATGGCATGCGTATTCTTACAAGCTGTGCCTCTCTAACAAATACGTCCGAAAAGAAGAAAACCTATATTAGTTTAGGACTGGTTATACTGTTATACTGCAACCGACAGATTACGAACACATAAGCACAGAAACAGTATCACACACGATTCTTATGGTATAAAATCATATTTGACTGATCAGCAGAGCATAGGAAAGAACCGTTTCAGTTTGGTGGTATTAGACAATGTACAGAATTATTCGAGATTCACTATTGCTATAGGCAATGATCGTTAAGCATGCTTTCTAAAATTCAATAAATGTATTTTCAAATATAATAATTGGACAAAAAAAGTATAAAAAAAACACTGATATTAATTCGAATAATGTATAATACGAGTATGCTGAGTAAAACTCCCAATAGGTGTCTTCTAAGAGAAACTTATTAAATTGTTACACTATATTTGAAAAACCAAAAAATAAAAAATAAAAGTCTACATTAATTATTTGTTGTTTTAGAATACACACATAGAAGAAAAACAATTTTTACAAATAGATAAGGAAGGAGAAGAAATGCGTTCCGAAACTCGATTGACAAAATATATATGTACTATACAAATAATTCTTTTGATTTTGATTTAGAATTTTCTAATTTTCTATTTTTTAGTTTTTTTTTTTTCAAGTGAAATATAAATATTCAACAACATTAATTTGATGTTCATTTGTTTTTTTTTTTTTTGTTTTGTTGTTTCTCTTGCTGTTGAATTTAATTTAATTTTTTTTTAATTTACCATTTATACTAATTTAACACCATTTTGTTGCAATGAAACACTTAAAAATTGTGGAGGACACACACAAAAATATAAATAATTGGAATACTTTTTCCCTTGCTTTTTGTTTGCCTTGTTATCCCAATCAGAATAGACATTTAAATCAGGCACAATTCACATAGAGCTAAAAATTAGTATATGTGTTAAATAATAAAAAAATAAAAGTAAATAAACTATAACAAATGAAATGTCAAATATACCAACAGTTCCTATTTTTAGTTAACATTAAAAAATATCGGTTTTTCGCATATTTCTCTTACACAGTAAGTGTTATCGTAAAAATAAGTCAGACTAAAGTGGTTCAGATACTTATTTTTCCTACGAATCACAATTATCGCGATTTCAAACATCGAAAATACTAATATGCACTCATACTCGGCCTGTGTACAATATATCATTGAACGTTCGATGTAAGTAAAAATGTGGAAGTATTGCTTGTATACCATACCTGCCGTTTTTTTTTTTTTTTTTTCATTTTTTTTTTAATTTTATGAAGGACGTAAACGAAATAAATACTCTTCGTATTATTGAAAGTTACTTTGCAGTAAACAAACGAGCTTATATTTTTGATTTTTGTTTGTGGTGTTAAATTATTTTTAATTTTTTAATTAATAATGCAAAAGTATTTACAAAGATTGACTCTTCTGCACATGTAATCCTCATAAATAGATTTCCCTTTCATCTTGATATATATGCAGCTCGAAAAAAAAAAAAAAAAAAATGATTCTATAGACAAGTATAGATATTTAAGATTTGCAAAAAAATACATAGAACAATAAAACAGTACAGTTGTCTTGTCTTTCTCCAACATTTGCTTTTTAACACTTATATCGTGTATTCTTAAACTTGATTAAGTGGGGCTAGGCAATGATCTGGAACCAGAGGACTGGGGATGGAAATTAATAGATAATAGTTGACTCCAAACTTTCATTCAGTAAAAATGTGGCTGTCAAAAAGACAGATTATTTTGTTCACCGGTATGTATTATATTAATTTTCAAGGCCAGTCTTGCCCCAATGTTGAATCAAGTACAACAGATGATTACACTTATGATATTAAAGAAAAAACAATTGATGCGTCTTTTTTTTTTTTTTTTTTTGGAACAATGTACAAAAATCCAGCTAGGAGAGCAAGAAGAAAGCGAATTAATAAATCCGTTCCACTTGCCTACTAGGAAAACCATGTTACAAAAAAAAAAAAAAAAAAAAAAAAAAAAAAAAAAAAAAAAAAAAAAAAAAGCGCCAAGTACGGTCAATCATAGGTGGAATTTGGAATCGCGATTAATTAATTTTTGTAGACAATAATTACATGATCTAATAATTTTGTCTGACCTATTTTTATGATAACATTTACCGTTTAAAAGAAATATGCCAAAAATTGATATTTTTTATTTTAGACCTTTAATAAAATTTTTAACGGAAGTAGGATCGTGGGGATATTTAACATTTCATTTTTAATAGTGTATTTAACACCTGAACCAATTTTTAGCTCTATGCGAATTGTGCCTGACATAACAGTTTTTTTTTTTGTCTACTTTGACTGGATTATAATGGTTTTTGGCTTTATTAAAAATTTTTTATTTTTTTATTTTTTCTTTTATAGTGGCTTTTTGATATATATTTTTTTATATAATATATGTGTGTGTATAAATTTTTTTTTACTAGCAGCAGCTTGTTTTGTTTCTCTTGTTTTTAAGTAAATCACATTATTCCCTCAATAATTAGTACACATTTAATAAATTGAAAGAGGTAAATTGATAACAATTATCTGAGATACGAGTATATAAATGTATTTCTAAAAGAAAATAGAAAGAAATTGTTTTGATTTTTGGTTTTTTTTTTTGTTTTCATTCAAAATTCTTAAATCTCGCATCATATTTTCAGAATACAATTTTATTTCATGTTTTAATATTTTTATTTATAAATGGGTAAAACTTAAGGGAATTAATATTTTATTTAAATATTAAAAAAAAAAAAAAAAATGAAACAAACATTAGAACTTTTTCATTGACTTTTGTTTGATGGTATAGATATTGATTTTTTTTTTAAATAATAAGCTTTCCTTTTACTATTGTAAAAGGACGATAAATACATGAACTGCCAATCGCAATAACTATCTATTATTGTTCGGCTTTAATGACTTGGATAACCTGTTGCAGTATGTAAAACGATAGCAGTTGATTGGTTAAGATGATTTTTTACTTCTTTGCTCTTAAATACATATTTAAAAGAATGCCCTCCGCGTATGAGAGTAAAAAATTGTAAATTAAAGAAAAAAGAAATAAAAATAAACATTTGGAATTGAAGAAATATGCGGGTAAGATCGAATTGTCTACACGGCTTGATCCGGCAGATGTTCCTTAAATTTGAGCGTTTCTTCGAATATTAATGTTTTGAGGGTTTCGCGTGGAAGATCATCGAGTTCCATGCCGATGCGGAATGGTTCATCGGCAACGGGCTAAAAATGACAAATAAAAATAAATATATCCATGTTAGATTTAATAAAACTGAGAAAGAGTAAATGTGGATACTCACTTCATCACCAGGATCGTAGTATTGTTCCAAATATGGATGTGCAAGAGCTTCTTCCACTGTTATTCTATTGTGGGGATTAAAAGTAAGCATTTTGCCTAAGAGATCTAGTGATAGCTGGTCAGCATTGTGGAATAGCCGTGACCAGGGTACTTTTGGCTTGAATGGCAATGATTGCAAGTAATTACGAGCCTGAAAACAAAAACAAATTTACAATAATTGTTAAGAAATAAGAAATAAGATTTTTACTAATTTTACTACATTTCGAGGCAGATCGGGGAACGCGATAGATAAATTAAAGTAAATCGATGAAATGTTAAACTACACTTCTTAAAGTGGGAGAAGGTGGACGCTTTTTTTTTTTATAACTTCTGAAGCCACCTAATTTCATTAGTAAAGAGATAAGGTAAGGAATATAAGGGATATCGCGGCACCAAAGTCGGTTTGTTTTACATTATTTTTTATAATACTCGTATAACTAAGGAATGCAAGGATCGGAAGGATATCCCACATTCGGGTAGTTCGGCTAATTTGACCGCAAGAATGTGCTGCTACTGCAAAAAAGGTTATGGTGCCTTGAAGTCCGTTCATATTTAGGCAGACATGCCAAATTGTTGATAGCTGATTGTTGTTGACGTGTTTGGCATCATGCTGAGTATGGCCAAAAACGATTTTCATTCTCTCATAAAATATTATTTTTTGAGAGGCAAAACGGCGAAGGAAACAAATGAAAAGTTGGATAAATATTATGGGGCTAATGCTCCGTTAGATTACACCGTCAAATATTGGTTTCGAGAGTTTCGTGGTGGCCGCAACTCCACTACCGATCAAGTCCGCAGCGGCAGGCCCTCCGATGCGGTTACAGAGGACAATGCCAAAAAAATACACGAAATGGTGTTGGCGTACACGCCATATTTTGGGCAATATTCTGCATATGAAAAAGTTATCCTGCCGCTGGGTGCCGCGCATACTTACTCCTGACCAAAAACACGAACGCGAGAGCACTTCGAAAGAGTGTTTGGACTTGCTGATGCGGAATCGGGCCGACTTTTGGCGTCGATTGATAACTGTTGAACACCAAAGAACAGAATGAGTGCCCGGCAGGGGACTGAGGCTGGTACGAGTGCTCCGAAGCGACCGAGGGAGGCTCGATGGGTCGGAAGGTTATGGCGTCGGTTTTTTGGGATTGTCATGGCTTACTCTTTGTGGACTACATCGAAAATGGAAAAACCATCAAGAGCGAGTATTACTGTGCGTTATTGGAGCGATTGAAGGCCGAAATCGCTGCAAAACGGCCTCATATGAAAGCGAAAAAAAAATTTGATTTTGCAAGACAATGAACCGACGCAAAAGAGCATCGCAACCATGGCCGAAATCAATGACTTACAGCTCCAATTGCTGTCGCATCCACCGTATTCGCCCGATTTGGCTCCCTTGGACTATTATCTCTTCCCAAACCTCAAAAGATGGCTTATCAATAAAAAATTCAGCTCACGCGAGGAAATCATCGAAGCTACGGAAGAGTATTTTACCGACCTTCCAGAAAATTACTTTTCTGGACTTCGTTTTAACGACATATTTTGGGAAACATTAATTTGCATTCTTATTTAAACCCCCCTTAATAGAACTTTGATGAGCTGCCATTTCCAATTTACGCCTGAAAAACAAGGACCCTAATCTGAGAACGAAAATGTAATGCTCTCTGCTGTAGATAGCGAATAAATAAAGAGTGTTCTGGATTGGGATACAGATATTTTTGGATCTGATTCATTGGTTCATGTTGTGAAAAAAAAAAAAAATCGTGTGGGAGGGGGGTTTATCTTCAATACTCACTGAGTTACAAGAGAAATAGGTGTACCAACAGTTTAATTATAATTAGAAGTTAAACTTTAGTTATAACTTGTATTAAACCTAGAGCAACCAAGCTGGGTTCGTTTGATATCTAATTGATTAATGGTTAATTCATGCTTAAACACTGTTACCATTCACGCTTTCAAGGTATTGATTTTCAACCACAATTTATTTTATTAAAATTTTGGGAATGTCACATTTATCTACGAAAAGTGTGCTTATAATTGGATAATTTTGGTGTGCCATAGTGGTACCTACAAATTCAGCATACAGTTTTTATATTGGGCTTACAATTCTTCTAGGTGTAAGGTTAAATAAATTAATCCCCAAAATGACTATTGGGGCAGTATTGTGCTGAGTTTCGCCTCATAGTCCCAATGAAAACTCTGGTTCGATGAAGAATGGTGGCAGAACGCTTATGACGAAAAAAAAACTTGCCTGCGAAATGACACTTCGCGCAACCGAAGCGAAGTCTATGGTCGCTAAAGGCCAAGACTTCCGTCCACCAAAAGCGGTAAAAATGAGTTAATTTGTACATTAAGGCCAAGTCAAACGTACACTGTCAATGAAAAAAAAAAAAAAAAAAATCATAAAATCGGACAAAATGTCATAATTTGTGGGGGTTAAAGTTTAGTGCGAAAACAAAAATTTGCATCAGTCACAATTCGCTGGACATGAATGGATACTAATGCATCGGGCCGAAAACTTTTTGATTTTAACCCGGAGGAACAGTTAAGTTTAGAAACACACTTTATAATTTGGTTTATCATCCTTCATCAATTGTAATAATATTCGAAGCGGTATTCTCGACGTTATTGAGGAACAGTCTAAAAATTTAAAGAAATCCCAAGGGTCTAAAGATAATAAAACATCAACGGGGGAGAATTAAAAACACAAGTCCAAAGAGGCAAACATTAGGTAAAGGAATTGGTTCATTTACAAACTGGACTAAGTCGCTCTCAACAGCGAAATTTCAACACACCTTCCTACCAGCATTGTCCGTTCTTAAATACTTGCACAAACAAAAATATTAGAATTCTGGATAGAAACACAGACTGAGAATATAACATTGTTTCATGTAAACAAAAATAAGCTAGTCGAATCCAAAAAAAAAATGAAACCTATCGACAAAGAATGTTGTCGACCGTGAGTATAAAAAAGTAGCATTTAACCCGACTTTTTATTTAGCCTTAAATACTGTATTGACGGCAAAACAACAAAAGTGTTATTGGCTTATCAACGGATCCGTTTTTTTCTATCGCCTTCTGCAGTTACTCTGTTTTAAATGTGATCCAAATGATGCAACAAATGGTGCAACATCTAACAAATGTCAAATATATTACTGATTTCAACGTCTTAGCAATAACTAGAACAAAATTTCAAAATAATTGGGAATTTAATTAACAAACTGAGGTCATGAGGTCTGGGCACACTTTTATGATAAGTACGCCCGGCCAATAATCTTGACGAGAATCATGGTTGAACAACGCCGCCAAATGTTTTATATTTTCTTGAAATCGTCTACGTGATAACAGACAAATCCGGGATTTTTTTGGCGCCAAAATAATTATCCAAATGAGCAAGTGAATAGATATCGTTCAACTACTCTCTAATTGATCAATAAAACTAATACGTCAGATGAATGTGCACAGCCTTAAAATCTTGTACTTAGCTCCTGCAAGATGGAGTTGACGCAAAAATTAAAGCCACAGTATCCTCGAACTTCGTTGTGAACAACGATAAGCTATTGTACAAATTGAGGTACATTCACAAAAAGACATTGTTTTGTGAAAAAATGCTGTATTTTCCTTTGCAGTAATTTTTCTTTTTTTAACAAATCTTAAACTATGTTATCAATGTAAATTGCTATTGTCCATCATACATGTAACAATGAATTTATTATTTTTTTTTTTATAATAGATGACATTGACAAGGGTCAGATGACTTTAACAGAATGTCGTTACGTGATGTACGGCCATCGAAACCATGCGTTTCGGCAATAAACTGATATTGATAAATAGGCTCGTCAATCGGCCTCTGAAACTATGTATGTGATCTACGGATTATTATTGGAATAATTTTTTGTTTAACATACTGTCATGATTAAAAAGTGTTACGTTAATCGGGTTTGGTTGTTATATATCAAGCGCACCTAGCAAAACTTATGGGAGCAACTTTCCCGACAATAAGAAGAACAACAACCCTTCAACTTTTGCGTTATCACAGTTCGACTCCAGGAATAGAGCTCAACTAGCAATTATGTTGCGCACACTCTTATTGGACGCAAATGATAAATACGTACTAATGTTTTGGGTATATAATATATAATCGTGCGGTTTGCTAAGAGATGGCGTAACTTGTATTATTCCATTGTTATTATTCCACTGGAACATGTGTTGGAAAGCTACTGTCATTGTACGTCATTTCAGTATATGTCATTCATTTGAAGCGTAAACAACAATAATTTTTTTTTCACTCAAATATGTCGAACTTTGTGCCTAAAAAAGTGTTTTTGCGGGAGTTCTTCTTCATTACCTTAATATAAAGAAAAATGCTGCCGAAAGTCATCGTATTTTGGTGGAAGTTTATGGTGAACATGCGCTAGCTGAGCGAACGTGCCAGAAGTGGTTTGCACGATTTAAAAGTGGTGATTTTGGCTTGGAAGACGATGAACGTCCTGGGCAGCCAAAAAAGTTTGAAGATGAAGAACTGAAAGCATTATTCTATGAAGATTGTTGCCAAATACAAGAGCTCGCAGAATCTTTGGGTGTCACATAAGCAGCCATTTCAAACGCAGCTGGATATATTCAAAAGCAAGGAAATTGGGTTCCACATGAACTCAAGCCGAGAGACGTCGAAAGGCGGTTTTGCATGTCCGAAATGCTGCTGGAACGCCACAAAAGGGGAAGTCATTTTTGCATCGGATTGTTACTGGTGATGAAAAATGGATCCATTACGACAACCCCAAGCGCAAAAAATCATATGTGAAACCCGGCCAACTAGCCAAATCAACGGCAAAGCCGAATATCCATGGCGAAAGGTAATGCTCTGTATTTGGTGGGATCAGATGGGTGTGCTGTATTATGAACTGCTAAAACCGGGTGAAACCATCAATGAACAACGCTACCGAACACAATTAATCCGTTTGAAGATAGCAGTAGCCGAAAAACGCTCGGAATATGCGACCAGACACGAGGCAATAATTTTCCATTGTAACAACGCCCGGCCCCACGTTGATATTCCGGTTAAGAACTATTTGGAAAACAGTGGATGGGAAGTCTTACCCCATCCGCCTTATAGCCCAGACCTTGCCCCTTCTGACTACCATTTGTTCCGGTCGATGCAGAACGCCCTCACTGAAATACGGTTCACATCAGAGCAGAATATCAAAAATTGGCTTGATTCATTCTTGGCTGCCAAGCCGGCGCAGTTCTTTCAGGATGGGATCCACAAATTGCCAGAAAGATGGGAAAAAGTCATAGCTTCAGATGGGCAATACTTTGAATAGTACTATTGTACATGTTTTTCTTATCTTATCTTTATCTGCAAAAATTACAATTATAGAAAATCCTTAACTATTGTAGGAGTAGAACTTACTTTAATCTTGTATAAAAATAATTAATTTTTCGAGATCCTACCTTATCATTGATTATACATTCCAAATCCTCTTGGGATGGTGTTCCTAAGACCCCAAGAATGTGATTTAATTGATCGAGATAATGTTTACCAGGGAATATTGGGCGATTACTCAGCATTTCAGCCAATATACAACCAACCGACCACATATCAATTGATTTCGTATAACCCTAAAAATAATAGTTTTGGAAAATTATTGCGTTAAAAAAACATTCCAACTAACTTACTTTTGAGTTCAGCATAATTTCTGGTGCCCTATACCATCGTGTAGCAACATATTCCGTTAAAAACCCTGTATGATCGTGCTCTGGATCAGCCACACGTGCCAAACCAAAATCACAAATCTAAAAATAAAAAATTAAAAAGTGATATTTTAAATAAAGCAACAATTTTTAGTAATATTCTAGACAAAGCTAAGCTTACCTTAAGGTCGCACGTTGTATTTAACAGTAGATTGCTTGGTTTCAAATCCCGGTGCAAGACATTTGCAGAATGAATATATTTTAAGCCACGTAGAATTTGGTACAGAAAATAACATATGTGATCGTTACTTAGCCTCTGTAAAAAAGTTCAAATATATATTTTTCAATTTAGAGGTCATGTGTTTCTTTAGAAGCAAAGAAATGGAGATCAAACTAAACATCAACACAACGTTTAAAGTTGTGGAGTAATTCATTGTTTAAGCAACTCGTATTTTTGTACGGAGTCTGGTTCATAAGTTCGTGGACTAAAGAAATAATAAATCTTAAAATTAAAAGGGGTTTATTATGGTTCATAGTTTTAAAGAAAACTTCTTTCATATAATAATCTAGAGGTCGGAAGTTCAATAATTGCGATAAGACCATACGTTTCATTAATAAATCGGCGATTTATTGGGTTATATAAAAAGTCTCCGCGGGTTTTTGGTACATATTTGAAAAAAAAAATTTCTTTATTTAAAATCAATTTCAATCAAGTACATATTGGCCATTATTATTTATGACCTTTTGCCGTTTTCTGGGTAGCTACGTAATTCCATCGGTGTAGAACTTCTGTGATTTATCAGCGAAAAACTTGGACAAGTGATTTTCAGCGGCTCCTTGGTCGGCCAATTTTTTACAATCAAGAGAGTTTTGCAAACCCCAAAACAAATAGTAATCAGAGGGTGCATGGTCCGGGCTATAAAACCGATGCATCAAAACTTCCCAACCAAGCTGCGTCAATATGTTCCAGGTTATCAAAGATGTGTGTGGCCTAGCATTGTCATGGAAGACAACTCTCTTTCTGTTCGCCAATTTTAGCAGCTTTCTGGAAAGCTTCATTCCAACGGTCAAGTTGTGCACAGTAGATGATCGAATTGACCGTGTTGCTACGTTCTAGCAGCTCATAATAGACAATTCCTTTTCAATCCCACCAAACACTCAACATAACTTTATTTGCCGTCAATTCAGGCTTTGAAGTAGTTTGTGGTCGGTCACCGGCTTTTGACCATGATCGCTTGCATTGGATATTCTCGTATTTAATTCATTTTTTATCGCTCGTACTGAATCGCTTCAAAAATGGTGCCATTTCGTTACGTTTCACTGATCGTTATTCGGTTAGTTAAATTTCTTTGCGTTAATTCATGTTTCACCCAAACAACGAGCTTTTTTGAGTTGCCTGCTCGTTTTAGATGATTCCAAACTGTCATACGGTTAATGTTTAGTGCCTCCGCTATCTCCAGACAGCTTCCGTGCTGGTCTTGCTCCATCAGTAGCAAAATTTAAACGACTTTTTCAGTGACAGGCCGAGGTGCAACTTTTACATCGAATTTTCCGGAACGGAATCGAACGAATCATTCCTGGGTCCGGCGTTCACTTACAGCATTCTCACCGTAAACTGCACAAATTTTTCGGCATGTTTTTGCAGCGCTTTTCTCTTTTTTACAGTAAAAAAGCATCACATAGCGTGTTTATTCAGATATTTCACTCATATTCAAATCAGTAAAACTTTTAACACGAGCAATGAATTACACAGCTGTCTTCACAAAAAATGTAGCCTGACATGTTACCCTTCAAACACGTGTCCGTTTAACACAATCAGATAATTGTTTCCAGATAAATGGACACCAACACTATCTAGTGACAAAAAACCGCGGAGACTTTTTATATGACCCAATATTTCCCCTGAACTGAACCATTTCCGTGCAGGAGGGAAACAATTTCACTACAGATGAGACGTCTAACTCGAGGTTATCATTATGAAAACGTTTGTATCACTCAAAAATGGTTATCCGATTCAGTGCTAAACCACTTACTAATTATGAAGCTAGCCACATTATTGCTAGCCACTGTTCCTTCTTCTCATCCATCTCTCGAGTCTGCCCCATACACAGAAGTAATACTAGATTACATTTTTTTGTTTTTTTTTTTATAATTAGCGCGCTCAAAACTCACCTTTGAGTTTTATCGTAAGGTTAATTAAAAGGCTGAAATAAAAATAGTTCGAAAACGTATGGGTCGCTCTCTGTACTATAGTTTTGATCTAAACACATAATTTTTATAGCTGAATTCGGTTTTGTGGAAGCACCTATTTCATTCTTTATGAACTCGTCTTTATTACCCGGCCTGAGTGTGATCTTTGATAAGGAACTACATTTTTGGCGCCCATATGAATAATCTCTGATGTTTCTGAAGAATTATCAAGTTGTCAAACTGGAGCCAGTGCATCCTCAACCGGTGGGTCTTAAGTACGTGCTAGTTGTTAGTTCGTTACATTTAGCCCAGCCATCAACCAATCCAACTCAGTGTTATGCCTTCATGTCCCTCGCACGGGATTCGAACCCGCGACCCTCTGCTTGAGAAATCTATGCATATACCAGTACACTACAGCCACCCCCAAATTTGATTCGATTCATGAGGATCGCCTTAATCAACTAATGTTCAATTATCTAAATGGTGAAGATGTTTCAGACGTATTTGTTAATTAGCTGTTCGCTGATCACTAACTCCCTGAAATGTTCCAAATTATATCTAATGGCACCAACATAATCCATGCTTCTTAACCATCAGTCAATTCGCTGTAGTCCTGAAGAGCCTTGAAACTCTATCCAGAAAAGTCAAAGTTTGATTCAGTTTTTACGTCATGATGGTATCGGTTATTATTATTGGTTATGATAGTACCGTCGATCCTTATTGTTTTTATTTTTTTCCAAAATATGAGCTCGTATACGCGTAATAATAAATGTAGATTAGAACTAGATTTTCAACTTGATGCCCTACATTCCATACAGCAACTTAAACGATTGATTTATTGATTTAATATTCCGTGAAGTAAGCGTGTCAATTGCCTTCCGAGATTATGCTATTTGATATACTCGTTACATCCTTCTTCGTGAACGCATTTCGGACATTTATTCGAAATGATAAAGGTCGATTTACTTGAAACTGGTCGAAAATTGGACTGGATGAACTTAATAAAAGCCAAAGGCTGATTACCGTACATCCCCGAAATTCTAATCAAACAGCAATTCCCAATCATGATTTCTGAGTACCCCATTTCAATTTAAACTTCCCACGAGCAGAAAAAAAAAAACAGTGATTTACATAGAAAAGTTTTGTTAACTCGCAGCCCGCTCAAGAATATCGCTAATAACGGACGATTAAGATTGTCAAAAAATAAAATACTGCTTTATATGAGAGACACATTTAATCAAACGTCCCTACAGCAGCATTAATAGAAAAAATCACCAGGCTGTCAATGGCGTGCTCAACTATTGAAACAGAAGCTTCAAAGATAGATCTGACTGTAAAAGGAGATAAAACAAAAAAGTTTATGTTAGTGTTGACCAGAATCTGTTTATGAAGTTGACCCCACAATGGAAACATAAAACATATCATCTTGTTAAAAGCACCCGAATTCAACGACAAACTTTTGTAACATAATATGCGAAAAAAATCTAATCTACAGCTATAAAACTCTCTATCACCCCAATCATAGTTCTTGAATCTGTTAGTACCAATAAATTAATCATGTCGCAAGTTTTTGGTGAAACAAATATACAATTCGAAGTAAATTCATAAAACTTCCTTAAATGGAATCTTAATATAAAATAACCGTTGCATATAAATATTTTTTGTTTTTAAAGTTTATCGTCATTATGATAGCAAGTATGACGTCCTTTTGCAACGAAAATGACTAACACCAAATAAACTTTATGTGTATTTATAAATACACATTCCGTGACATGCATAATCAATTCTACTTTGACCAAGTAAATCAAAATAACAAAAATACCACTCTGGTAAACAAAATACCTAACACAATTAAAACATCTATTTCGCTTTCTATTAGGAATTTCAGTAAAAGGAATGAAATTCCTCAGAAATTAGTCAATTAGACCATTTGTGTCTCATAGGAAACATACGCAAATATTTTCGTAGATGTCTTCTTCTTCTTCCACCGTATGTTTGATAATAAAAAAGCGATTCCATTTTCAACACACAAAAAAAAGCCCAACAACAATATATAAATGATAAAAAATGAACAAAAAAAGAGGAAATAAAAAAAAAAAAAATAAAAAATAAATAACCAGCAACAAAATGAAGAAAGAAAAAATCAGTTTCGTGAATCACATCCAATGAACCATGCAAAGCGCGCACTGTCCTCTTTCAGTGGCCCCTTTTTCGTTCCTTATCCGCTGCCGATCGCACATTGAAATTTCAGAAATCCATGTGATGTCATATTTTAATTTAAGTAATTATGGGGAAAAAAAATTCATAATTATTTGATTTGCGATGACGAAGAAAGCAACAAACATTGCATAGTGATAACAACAAACCTGATTTAGTGTACGAATACGAATAGTAGTACACATTTGGTATCTATTTTTTATCTATCTGATAAGGCACACGGTAAACGTACTTATATGCGTAGATATAAACGTTCTGATAGTAGTAAGTGTTTAGGAATAGTTGTTTACACTGTGACACAATCCGTCAATCTAAACTTGTTGCGTAATTTTGCTAAGATGGACTGTTAAGCCCCATGCCGCTATTTCTCGCTTTGTAAGTGATTAAAAGGAAAGTCTTTTTTTTTTTAATAACAAGGTTACAACGAAATTATTAGTATGCAACCATTTTCTATAACAATATATGATAAGGTATGAAAAATTTGACCATGATAATGATTAAGATAGCCAGAGTATTAAAAATTGGGAACGCTTCTAAGACCAAACCACTGGCAGTAGGATAACACGTAATTGAATGTTTGTAAGAATCCATAATGTAAAGACAAAGGTTTTCGCTAAAACATATGGAAATGACAACGAATTTTATGAAAGCAAAGCAATGATTCGTTCAATTAAATTTAGAAATCATTCATCTTTCATACATACCAGTATGTGCCAGTGGCCACGAAGATATTCGAGAAGACACTTTAAGGATTTTTTTTTTTTCGAAAAATATTCTTAGACAAGTTCAAAGACAAGAAGAGATGAAGCGTACTGTCGCACATGTCTCTGCCAGAGACTAGGTTGAAACATTTCAGATGTACACTTAACATACATATATGATACAATAGAACCACGAACCATTATGCAATCCAAAATCTTTGATAGTCCGCAATCAATTCAGTTTAACGTTCATGGGGGAATCCTTATACACGCTTAAAAATTCCAGCGGCACCAATGTGATTTAACATAATTTTACCTGCTTTACTTCAACTGGAATTGGGTCTCAATCAATCGCTCGCCCAAAGTTTGTCATCTGAGCGCGCTTCCTATGGCAAGGTCTTCATTGACCGTATTTTTCACGAAACATAGACTACACCATACCCCAGACATCAATTTAATGCTGAAACCGTTATTGAAATTAGTATTTCGGATATACAATACGAGTAATGTTCATTCAGATTACAAATTTCATTGTATTAATTTTAAGCATTTTTATCCGAATTATTCGGTATATTTTATTATTTTTGTCCCAGAAAAAAAAAAAAAAAAAAAAAAAAAAAAAAAAAAAACAACAGAATGGAAGTGAAGTCAGTAGAGAAATCTAAAATGTGTATGAAGAATATGTTTGCAGCGAGTCCAAGTATCGCCGTTGGTTTGAAAAGTTTGGAAATGGCAATTTTGACCTAAAGGATGAAGCTCGTTAGGGTAGGCCTGAAGAGATAAACGATGAGCTCTTGAAGTCCACATTCGAAAGCAAAAAAGGGAACTCAACGTAAATCATATTACCATCCATTGACATCTAACAAATATGAGAAAAGTTTTAAAACTAGGAAACTGAAAACCCCAAGGTTTCACTGCGCTTCTGTCGCATCACAATCAAGAGCCATTTTTGAACATTTATTGTAACATAACATTAACTACCGCCACCAATGGCTTGGTCCAGACCAACACAATATCCCGGACGGGGACATCACACCCTTAAAGTGTTACTGTATGTATGGTGGGATGCTGATGGAATAGTCCATTTTGAGCTGTTGTCTCATAACCAGACTATCACTGCAGAGGTCTACTGTCAATAGCTGTGCAAATTAAATTCGGCACTAGTGAAGAACCGGCCAGGCTTTTTTAATCTAAGGGGTATTCTATTCCATCAGGATAACGCTCGCCCTCATGCGAGCACAGCTTTCTACCATCATAATCTTATTGACTTAATTAATATAAAGAAGTCTATTGAGTTTCATCTGATTTAATTGGTTTAATGACTAGAGAGAGTTTTCTAGATTCATGTGGTGGAGACATCATTTATAGTAGAATAAGTATGTCGGCTTTCTTTTGATACATGAAACCCACAAAATTTTCGTAATTTAGTTGGTCGAAGATGGACTAGCCAGGTTTAAAACCGCACCGCAGACTTTTGATATAAAAATATATGTTATACATTTAAAAGGCTGTAGTTGATAGACGTGAGGGTTTGGTGTATACACGTTAAGGTTTTATAACGTTACGTGCACGTTCAACCGTTTATTCTGCCTGGCAGCGGAATATTATTCATCATCATTAAATAGTCTGTAGACGTAAATCTTCCAGATTTTCTGAACCAACTGGTTACACGTTCCTACTCTTATCCTAATATGATTTTAATCGAGTGTTGTTGACATATTCTTATTCTAAAAGTTTAGCTACATTCCCCTATGTTACATAAGCAACTTATGGTCTTCGAAGGAAGAATAAGCTTATAAGTCTGAAATTTACTGATAACCTTGGAAAATTCTAAATTTTTTAAATGTTTTATCGAAAATCCTTTCAATTGGATTAGGGGCAAAAATATTAACTTTATTATTAAAATAATTTTGAATGTATTATAAATTTAGCTATTGTTGATAATTTCTCCTTCTTACAAAGATCATTCGTAGGGATGTAGTCTTATTAATATTCTAAATTAAGGGCATTCGTTTCTAATATTTTTTATATCAGCACACAAATTAATTTACGCTGAAAGCCGCCCCATGATATTATTTACAAAATTGAAACTTTGAGCGCCCTGTGTTACATACAATTCACAGCAGGTAAAGAAATTAAATATTAAAGATGTACCATAAAACTGGGTATTTTTGTGTCCTGTTTTTAAAGAAAAAAACAGTAGACACCTGTAGCCTTTTAAATCGCTATTTCACGATTATTTTTCTCCCAAGAGCAAAAAGGAAAACAGAAAAAAAAAGCACAAAATGAGTTTTCCTAATACAACGAAACTGAAACAAGCATCTATGAGTATTGGGGGAAGGAAGATTTGATGACTGCTTGATATCACATAAAAATGAATTCGTGAATTTCTTGGAAAATTTTGAAAATTGCTTTGGGTAAAAAAACCTTTTCCTAAAATTGCTATAATCCAGAATTTAATTACGGCTGCTTCATGTTGAAAATTATATTACGTTGCAACGCAAGGTACTCGTACGTATCTACTAAATTCCTGGACATCTGTCCACCATTTTTACATATATTTGAAATTTTGTACTTCTATTTGATTTTGATTGATTTTGTATCCAATAAGGTTTGGTTACCATTTGATTTGAATGGTAACATCCTACTGATTGTAACTGTCTGAATAAGATAATACAATTTCTGTTTCCAAAGAAGGTAGTGCCATTCATACAATTGGGGAAATGGGATTCATCGAAGCATTGACATTTCATTGAAAGTATTTCGATATTAGGTGGTCTTTGGCTGCCAAAGCATTAAAACATTTTTTTGCATGGAAGTTTTTGTAGCAACTTTACTCAGCTTGTACTCTTTATGCTTATTCTATTCCTTTTGTATCAAAACCTTTTCCTTTTTTAGTAGTAAGGTAACAAATGTACCAAATCGCTAAATGTAAAATGTGCAATACCAAATGTAAGTTAAATTCTGCAAAATAAAAAATATATTTATCTATTTATCTATCTAAAATTCATTTAAGCGTTTCAACTGGAATTTAATCTTTATCTCTATTACTGTATCTTATCAAATGCTTATCAGATAGTTCCGAACTGAAACTTTAATATTTTTTATACAATTCGTAGGTTTCAAATCAAAATAGTTGTTACTGACATCTTATTCAGAAATGAATGTTCGAGTCTGGCGTTTACAACCTCATCTGAAATGTTAACACTAATTGAATAAATAATTGGTATGGCAGTAGGTTATACAAATACTAAGATTAGATATTTAATTTAGTTGGTGTTACATGCTAAGGTAGACTCGGATCTTTTGTAGCACTTAACTCTACCTCAACGACAGTAACAGTAAGAATTGTGAGATGAAGATTGTACCAATCGTGTTCCATGACAATATACGAGTATAACTCTTTCATACGCCGGATAACAACGAATGACAATTCCGGATTTTGAATCCACTGCGATATATAACATAAATAATAACATCAAAGAGTACTAGCTAATGACTTACTGAAAGCCTTGAAAAAGTGGAAATACTAAGATAGTCGACGTCTTTGCGATCAACCAACAATTTGTTTATCAAATATAATGTTCGCAATAATCTCACGTAATCTGAGAGAAAAATACAAACATAACTGTATACGAATATTTTTTTTTATAGGTATGGGATGGAAGCAGCAAAAAATGGTTTCATCTGCGAAAAAACGTTAAGAACAAAACCTCATTACCGCTGAAGTAGAAAGCTATGTTACGCATAGCGTAACGGCGAATCTGGACAAGGAGTACTGAGATCTGAAGGAAAGTAGTTCTATCATATTTAGTTTTGAATAAGGATTAACCTTGTAGATGTATGATTTTGTAAACTTTTAAATTTCAAAGTCCATATGGGTCCAAATTCGAAATACTCATAATTTATGGATTAACTTACTTAATTATCGAACATTTGATTGCGCAAAGGTCTCTGCCTCAGGAGTCTTTCAACCTTTCAATCCGGGCCAAACCGGGCAAGTGATCGATTGTTCTTTAAACTATCGATTCGGAAAAGGTATGGTACGATTCGAGTTGTAAAGAAAGGGTAAGAGTTCCTACAAGATCAACCCGACAGAGAAATTACGAAAAAATTTCAAACGAGCTTGAAATGACTGGAACGTCTTCCTTAAGCGTGCGAAATTCCAATATGACCACTGCTTTTGGGCGTTCGTTAAAAATATCAGAAATTCTGGCGCATCCTTCATCCCAACGTTAATTTACAACGACATTCCAGCTGTCAGCTCTTTAGATAAGGCCAATCTGCTTGCTGCACACTTTACGGCCAATGCAACACTTCCAGATTGTGCTTTGTCTCCGCCTGAATGTGAAGTATCTTTAATGGGACGAATCCACTTTAGCACTCGTGTAATAGAGTACATGTACTTAAAGATCTTAACGTACATAAATCCGTTGATCTAGATGGTATATTTCCAATTCTACTGAAGAGATCTTTCACGCTGTCAAAACCACTGCGTAAGCTTTTCATTCTATCATACTTTTTGGGACGCTTTTTGAGAAGATGGAAAAAAGCAGCTCGTCCCAAAAAAAAGGCGAACTTTCTAATTTCACCTCTTATAAACCCATTGCACATGCGTTACTTCTTTGCAAGGTCATGAAAACGGTGATAAACCATCAGCTCATTAAATATAGCACTTTCTCGTAGCAACGGCTCCACTGGTGATTTGATGGCATGTCTCACCGAAACGTGAAACCACATCGTACATCATCTAACATCATACCTGGCGAAAGCCAGGCCCCTCTGATCTGACCTCAATATATATGGCATTTATCCACTCAAAAATGGTGTACAATGCCCACATCTGGTCAGGTGTTCCTTAAACCTTTTTGTACTAGATATAATTCAAAGCTGAGCGATAAGACTCAGGTGATGCTGATTTTTTTTTTTTTTTATTTATTTATAATTCCACGCGCGCACCAAGGGGATATGAATACCCTTTTACTGGCTTTTCACCAGGACGCGGGCGGTTGGTGTAGTAGTTTTGAAACTCAGGTGTTAGGTTTCAAACTGGAGTCAGTGTATCCTCACCCAGTCAATTGACGACCTCAAACACCGACGAAATGTCTTCTATTTTACATTGCTGTATCGCTATTTTCACCACCAGTGCTCAAACTCTTAATCGCATCACTTGTCTCGCTATAAATGCTCATCAGTTTACCCTCAAATCAACTTTAGGCGGTACATTGAAATATCATGATTCTTTCCTAGGCCGTACATCTCGCTTATGGAATGCTCTGTCGAGCTCTTTATTTCCTAGTCACTATAACTTTTAAACATTCAAAAAGAACATACATCGGTAGCTCCGTTTCTTTCCTCCTTAAATTTCTTTCGCCCGCGTTGTGTGAAAACATTTTTAGGGTACAAATAACTCCTTGAGTGCGCGCTAACTGTAAAAAAAGAACCCATTGGCTTAGAGTGCCAAATAGTAATGAATAATGTTTGTTTAAGAAGCCCCGGGTTTCGCATAGGTATAACTGTGAAATTAGCTGTCTAAAGTTGCAAAGTCTAAGAATTTAACAATTGAAGTCGTTGGATTTTGGCATGCCTCGAACTTTTGCTAAATGCTAGAAAAAATGGTAAAAAATTAAACGCTTTTTTCAATTGCTTTGTCCAATGACAAAAAAATTATCTTAAAAAAATTTTTTTAGGTCAAAAACCAATGTCGCGTTATTTTATTTAAATTTATTTTCCGGACCCTTTTAAAAAACAGTCTTTAGTAGCGGATGGAAAAACAATATTCTTTATAGGATTTGTACCGATGTACAGGTAGTTCTTACAAGAACCTGTTTAATGTCGCATATGGATATGTGCTATAGCTAATTCTTAAAAAAAAAAAAAAATCGCCATTCTGGTCTCAGAATTCATACATGTCGGCAAATAGCCCCACAAAATTCTTACAAAACTTAAACAACTAAAAGGCATACTAGACTAAAAGTTGAATTAAAACGATTCAGTGCTGTTTACACATAAACGTAAGTCATATAGAAATTGACAACTATACTCGAAGTTGAAAATGGCAGTTAAAATATATCACCACAATATCTCAAGTATTTCTGTATTTCTCAGATTAAAAATAAGTAAAGAACCATGCACACAAAGCCAATCCTTTAAGTGACCCAACACGTGGAGTGGGCTCTAAAAAAAATTAATTCATTTAAATTGACAATAAGAAAAAAAAGATTTGCTTCAATGTCTCGAACTTCCTTTATCCGTAGAGAATTTAAGAATAAACAAATTTAAAAGTTGCACAGGAAGTTGTTACCACAAGTGTATTCCTAACTTATGAATTTAGAATGCTATACACGAATAGTTTACCAGTTGACAACCTTTGTTGTCACGGAACGCTAACGACTGATTGTAATAGTAGTGAGTAAATATCGGAAGAACGGAAGTAAGAAAAATTGTATTTACATCAGTATGAAATGTTTTAATAATTTACCTGAGTTTTGAGTAGTTTATATAGATCAGTCTCCATTAAACACTGTACAATATATACATCTTTCATTTGTTCTATACTATCTACCCGCAGGATGTCTCGTATATCGATTATCTGAAATGAAAATTAGATGAAATTACATTTTTGCTCATAGAGATAGAGATCTTTCTTCAAGAGCACTAGAAGTGAGTAGTATTCACGTATGTGCATATATAATAAAAACACATACAGTTTGATTTTTGATTGTGATTAACTTACATTTTCATGCCTAAAACGTGTTAGAATCTTTATCTCTCGCAATGTCCTCTGACAATAAGTCTGATGTTCGAACGGAGAGATTTTCTTAATTGCCACCTTGTTATTTGTCAAAGTGTCCAGAGCAGATCTAATTAAAAGTAGAAATGACACATACACACATCGTTAGATTAGTACACAAAAGTAAATAGAATTTAGTTAATGAAATTAGAAAAGAAAAGTAATTCATCACTTACACGACCATTCCGTATGCTCCTTCGCCGATATAAGCTAAATCCTTATATCGAGGGCCGACTTCAAACACTTGATCTCTAATCACTTCGGCGTTTGGATTTGATGTTGCGGCAACACCGTTGTTATTTGTATTGTTAGACGTCGCCGTTGCTGCTGTCGCACATGCTTCTGCCATGATAGTGTTGGGTATTTTTTATTATTTTTTCTTTGCTTCTTTTTCTTTCAAGTTTTCGCTGTTTTCGTTTTTTTTTTTTTTCTGGTTGATTAGTCCAGATGCACTCGATTTTAGTTGAAGGTAGTTAGGTATTTCTAATAAATTGAGATGAATAGGTGTAAAAAGTACAATAAGCACAACAGCACGATACACTATCAAGCACACGATAGATTTTCAGTGGGGCACCAACAGGTCCTGTGTCGTATGGGGCGCGTCTAGTTTCACTTTCTTTATACCGATTATTTACGAGAAAGAGATATATAGAAGACAAGGGGTGGTGGTGGTGCTGCTGGTTGAGAAGGTGGTGATGTTTTGTGGAGAGCCGATGGCACCTTTGATTTTTTTTTTTCCTTTCCGCTTCTTTTTTCTGTTCACTGCGTTTAATTATTCCCACACCGTATGATTGGAGGTAAAAGAAAAGACAAAAGGCGGAAACCGACAAGTAAAGCAACAGCGAAAAAACAATTTTTTTTTTGTTTTTGGTTTAAATGTGACTTGATACGAAAATATATCGTTGAAGGATTTCTTTTCGATGGATTTTTTTTTTCGGCTGCCTTTCGTTCCCTTAGTGGTTTGAATTGCAATTTTTTTTTGCTTCTTCCTTTCTGTATTATCTTTCACCTCGTAACTCTCTTACGCACGCACAGAATTTCGTATTGTGTTCTTTTATTTTTGCGTGTGTTCTCTTCTGTTTTTAAGGTGTAACTAGAAATTTTGTTGGTAGATACATTCCTCGCCGGCGCTGTCACTTCAGCTTTGTGCTCTGTGGAGTAGAATCAACCCCCCAAAACAAGAGGAAAGAACAAATTTAGTGTTGCCAATTTTTTTATTATTTATTTCGTATATTAAGAGAATAATTTTACAATGAAAGTACTGTTAAGATTTGTCTGTGTTTGTCTGTTCAGGTTAAAATAAAATAGTGGCGACATTGTTTGGATAAAGAGATTTATTTAGAAATGTTTTAAACCAGAGGGTTATTTTTATAATAATTATTATAAATATCAATATAAAAAGGTTTTCATTGTTTTTTTTTTGTTACAATTCTGCGTACAGTAAATTTAAAATTGAACAAGGTTCTTGCGATCTCAATATAAAGTGAAACTTCTTTGATATTTACAGAGAAGAACACAACAATAGGGAAAATCTCTGTGATAGTTAATTGCATATTTTTTCGAAGAGCAATTGATGCCGTGTATTGCATATGTAAATAAAATACAATTTTACCATTCCAATACTAATTTTTATATACCATCCATACACTCAACAAGTTTCCAACATCGTTCAGTGGGGGTCTTATACCAGATTCGTCATAAAAGACTTAAATTTTATGGGTTTTCTTCCTAAATCTTTTTTCCTATACCATTTCACAGGTTTTCTGTTTTCTGTGGGAGAAACTTTTCGTAATAGAGCTCCATATGGCTCTGAAGGATCTTTTTGTATTTATATTAATCCAAACGCCCTTCTATTTTCACAATTGGAGCAACGCCGTGTATGCAGATATGCATCCACAAACCATTATGCTCTCCGTGTTAAATGGTATTGATCGTGTACCGCGGGTTAAATTCTTAACATGGGGAACGTCGTACATACGTTTTACCTAAAGATCTGAACCTATTAAACTTAGATTCATCGGCCCATAAAACATTTTTCCAGAAAGAAACAGGTTTGTTAACATGAGCTTTTGCAAATCTTAATCTTTTCAACATATTTTTTCTCCGATACAGCTGGTTACTTCCTTGCGATTCGATTCAACGACGTCGTACGATCACTGATGTTACTTTAATATTATATCGACCCTTTATTTGGTTTTTGGTTTCAGTAAATGTTAAAAACGGATCTTTTTTGCTGAGACGTTGCATTGTTCTGTACATATGACCAGTGGTCTTTTTTGGCGCTGGCTTCTAAATTTTATTGGATATTGTTTCTTCCACTGTGATATACTTTATAGCGTTTTGAATCAGCTTGTTGAAGCAGTGGAGCAGCCTGCCGATGTTAGATATTGTCTCAACTTTACGTTTCATACCTAAAATAACTTCTCGCTTTTCTGAGGTGCAGTGTTTTCCACGACCCATTATTTTTTGTCTAAATTTAATTTCCAGATCTTTCAAATACTTTAAATATCTTAAATGTTAAGATAAACTTCAAATAAACCTGAGCTATTTCTCTGAACAGTTTAATTGCGCGTTTGACGACTAACAATCGACGCGTATTATAACCAAACTTTTAAATTCAATATTTCCTTGTTTCACTGTTGTCTTTAAGGTCGGTCACGCAACGATTTTTTATCGCTAACAGACATCTGATGCCACAGCATGAAAATTTATAACAGTTACTTCAAAATTTCAAAGGGGATGCGTGGTGTATGTACTCGAAGATAGGTAGGTACATTTTCTATCATATGACGAGTTTTAGGTCAGTTAATCATACGTATAGTTCATATTGTGCTGTTCTTTATCCTGTACGTAAAAATTATATGAAAAAGATCGTAGTATTCTACAAAAATTGATGACCCAACAGAAATCACTTAAATTCAGCACATTGAAAATGTCAGTCGATTTTAATTGCTCTTTCAAGAATCACAGCCTAAGGAACAAGTAGCAAACAAAAAATACAAAAACGACTACAAACTGATGACTCCCATATTTTGCTAATATCAATGACAGGCCTCTTTTTGTCATCTATAGCAGGTGCCGCAGAGTTTAAAGATATAGTCAGTGCCCCAAATGTCCACAGAATGTTGCTGTAAAATAAAGCTAAAGAATTAAAGCTATATTCCGTAACATTCTTCGAAGTGATGAATCCAAAACATTTGCAAATGTTCGGTATGTTCAGGGTAAAATGAGTTCCACATCTTTTCTTATTAGAAAAACCGATGAAATATCAAAGCGCTAGCATTATTCTGTAGAGTTACATTTTTGGTTTGATGTTGAGCCCATTTTCCAAATTAAGTATATCATAAACATAGAGTGTTACCGAGATATCTTAAAGGACTTGCAACAGGGCAATCACTCATCGGGCAGAACAAAAAAAAAATTTTTTAGCGACATAGGTCATTTGAGAAAAAAAAAAAAAAAAAAATATCAATTTTGAACTGCAATTGAGTCTTAGGAACGTTATTGCAGTGAGTAGGTGTTAGAATTTCACAGATTTTATGTCTGGTAGAATAGAGAATAAAATTAGTCATTGAAGTCATTATTTAATAACATTTAATTTTTATTACTATTATTAATTCATTTTAACAAAAACATGTGTTTACTTTGAACAGAACTACGATAAAATAAACATAAACAAATTATGTGAGTCCCATTAAAAATTATTTGTTTTAAATAAAAATACTAATATTTCGCAAAACATTATTAAAATTCCTAAAAATTATGCGGTTTTCTCTTTCGCTATTCTTTTGAAAAAGCCCTCTATATTCGAGAAATGACAGCTCAAAGAACCTTTTAAGACTATGTATGCAACCTTTTTTTTTTTGCCTTTTTTAATATGTAACCGTTATTGAATGAAATGGTTGATTTTCTTCGGTCTAGTAATAATAATGTTCCGCTTGTTTGTGAACAAAGCGATATTTTAATTTTTGCATTAAATTTTTTTTAAGTGGCTCTTAACATATCAGAAATTTCTTAAGATTTTTGGCATACCTGCAAAGCGCGGCCTTATCAAAAAATTTAGTTGGAACAATAAATCGTAGATCGATATTCAAAGCCTTCTTGGTTGCTTAACGAAACTTATTAGGACTGTCCTTACATACTTATTGAATCGAAAATTATGAAACGGAAGCCGATAATATCACAGATTAGTTTTATGATGTGTTAAATGTTGAGGCAAACATTAAAATGGTGCCCAGACGTAAGACTTATTCTGAAACGCAACTAGTACAAAAGTAGACGCCTGTCGAGACTTAAATCTTCGTAGGTTATGGCATTGAAGTCATCGATTTAAAACCTCCAAATATAAATAAAATTCGTGCTGTTAACATCATCAAAGTTCCCGAAAATAAATAAAATATTTCGGAGAAAAGATGATAATGACCTTCTGCGTCTAAAGACTTAAAACGGCAGATAAAGACCTAGGAGAAGCTGTTGATTATGACATCTTTGTGACAACAGGAGATACTTTAAAGGTATGAAGAACGGGATGATATTATTGACCGAACCACAACACAAATCGAGTGAAATAGAGAGCTGGTGATTCCACAACTCAGGGTTCACTCAGTGCAATGACGATAATATGACAGATAATGTTATCACCGACGAGAGAAGGCAACTCCCGGTAATTTAGAAGAAAGAGCTAGATGGAATTTTTGAACACTGAGAAATAGGAAATCTCATTAGAAGCGATGGAAATTTACCTCATATTGTTTAATAATACTTTAAATGAGGATAATTATCCATCGCATTGGAAGACAGTGGTATAGGCATTTAATTGCCAAAAGTAATAAATATACGTCAATACTAGCAAGGTATTCGAAGAGGTTATTAATAGAGTCCTGACTAAGTGGCGTTGAATCGGCCCAATAAATGGACGTAGTATGCTCCTGTGATTGTTTTTCATATGACGTTCAGGATATGGCTAAAGCATTCAGTTGAGATGCTTGCTATATCAGCCAAATCGCTGGCGGTCCGCCAATATGAGATCATGGATTTTGTTCACAGTTTTCTCTGTGGTAACCGTTTTTGGGCCACCTGAGCGCGGTTCATCAAAAGCCGACGTGCGATCAAGGCGAAACTCTGTGATTAAATGGTAAACGGTTGCACGGAAAGGTGAATGGGTTCCATACACACCATCGAGGTAGGTTTTGCCACTCAAAAACAAGAATCGGATCACGGACCGATACTGCTCTTTTTCTATACTCGAAAAAAATACAAACACGATGTTTTGAAATGGGTGTCAAAACAAAACTAAGAGTCGGATTGTCACCAAATTTTGACAGGCGGTTATACTAAATGATGGTACATTCATTTTGGCTCAGTAGCGCCACCTATATTCCAATCCGGGTACTCATCAAACAGCCCTCGTATTTATGTGGATCAAATAATTGAAAACACTCCTGATTGTGCTACTAAGCCACGTACCTGGAGGAGTGTTTGAATTTTCTAGCAATTTTTCTGATAGAAATTAGTTCCTGAATCCTTTCATTGCTGGTCAATAAAATTTATTGATAATCAAGTTAATGTTTTATTAGAATAATCAATATAATTAATTCAAATTTATTCACTAAACTAATTCAAAAAAGAAGTGGAACTTTACACAAAGGCCTGTCCCAAAGTTACAATTGTAGATATATTATATATATTTTTTTGGTTTCAAAAGCATTAGCAGTTTCTTCTCTCATTGGAATAGAAGTACTCAATATATGTTTACAGAAAACAGAAAAAGCTGTTTTTAATATTTGCAGGTTTGACTGTCTTTGAAAGCACAAATATAGAAGGGTGGGCTTTTCTAATGTCCCACCAGGCGCAACTATTTCACTACATTTACACCTAGAATAAACTGAACGTCTGGCTTTCACTTACAAGGATTATAATTGAATAGTTCTTTATCTATTTACTAAGAAATATAACACTATTTTGATGATATAGATACATTTTGATGGTAGTTGAACAAATTGACTAGACAAATTTGTTACCATATATATTAAAAAAAATTACAAATTTGTTTTCAATTTCTCTTATTTTTTCCCCAATACATTAGTTGTAATACTATAATTTTGACCACAGCTAACATACTATATATGATAATTGTGCATATCTGCGTGGATTTTAAATTCCAAAAAGCAGAATCAGTTTGGGAATGAATAGTTATTGAAACTTGAAACAGTAGACTTACTTTCCACGTAGGAAGAAGTTGAAGTCCGTATCTTCAAATAAATGACTGGATTTCTAGCCTATGACTGATTGACTTTGTAAAAAATTATGCGAGTGGTTTAGAACAACACTGATTTGCCAACAAGTTCTGAAAGCCTGTTGTTGTCGTTAATTTTCTTTATTCGTTGAAATAATCAAATAAGTAGTTCATAGAAATAAAATTTAGTGAATTTTCGGTGAATGCAAATTCATTTAAGCTGTAAGTTCAAACACGATTACAAGTTATTCAATTTATTGGGCAACGTTTCAAATATGTCTTTCTATTAAAAGTAAACTATGATGTGAAACAGGTGTTGCAGAATGGGACGCTGTATAATATAGAAGGACGTGAGCTGCTCACAATCTTTTTCAACAAGGGTGACGTGAGAAATATTACCTCTTCCGAATCAGGAATAGATAGGCAAGAGTTCGATAGAGGTAAGCTGGTGTTGTAGTATATAATTTCACTTGGACGTAAAAAGGAACGTGGCAAGGACACATCTTTCGAACAGAAGCATATATGGATACAGATGGGAACTTAGTGGTAAAGTCGGAGTTGGTGTTAAAAATCTGGAAGCCCTACTTTCACAGACCGTCGATGGGGACCAACATTCCCTGTTCTTAGACTAAACCATTTAACGCTGACTGCGACCGAAAGCGATCACCCAATTTTCGACATCCTCGTAGGATTCGAAGTTGTTCACCAAGTTTGGTGAATACGGCGGGTGGGGCAGCAGCTCTCGGCCAAGTGCTTTGGTTGTATCCTGAATCAGTTTTGCTTTGTGTGTAGGTGCATTGTCATGGAGAAAAATATCCTTGCCGTGTCTTCTGGCCTATTCTGGTCGTTTTTCGATCAATGCATGGGTCAAATTGATCATTTGTTGTCGGTAGCGATCTGTACTAACGGTTTCACCAGGTTTTATGAGCTCCTGGTACACCACATCTTTCTGGTCCCACCAGACACGCAGCATTGTCTTCTTGCCGAATCGATCTTGTTTTGCAGTCGAAGTTGATGGTTGTCCCGGATTAACCAAAGATTTTTTCCATTTAGGATTCTAAAAATAGATCCATTTTCCATCGCCAGTAACAATTCAAAAGTGGATTTTCGGTTTTCCATCTATCTTTCATTCAATTCATGTGGCACCCATTTTCCAGACTTTTGGTACTTTCTCATAGCTTTTAAATGGTCAGAAATTGTTTGTTGTGCAACATTTAACATTTCTGTCATTTGTTTCTGACTCAAAGTGTCATCTTCATCCAATATTGTTTGCGATTCGGCGTCTTCAAACTTTTTTGGTGTACTTCAACGTCCTTCATTTCTCATATCAAAATCGTTATTTCTGAACAGTTGAAATCATCTTTTGCATGTTGCTTCTGATAGAGCATGCCTCAGCAAGCATTCGATGCGACTCTGCCTTACTTTTCTTCAAATGAAAACAAAAAATTAATGCTTTCCGCAAGTCATCATACATCAAGCTCAATGACTTGATGTATACTAAATATGTTTGACAGGTGTCATAACAACCAAACAAAAAAAAATTAAGTCCAGTTCTCAATAAATGTTCCCTGTCGAGACATTTGTATCCTGACGCTTATTTCATACTGGTACAACTGGTATATGTGTGTATGATAAATGGAATCTCAATATTGCATTATCTAGAGAGCAATCAGTCTTTTAAACATCGCGCACAAAGTACTGTTTGATAGATATATATGACACATATGAAAGCGTTTAAAGTCGTGCTATCTTGAGTCAATTTAAGCTCGTCATGCCTGCCAGCATACATTTTAACTCATGTCCTTCTCGATTTAGTTAACCATAAAAGTTACAACTTTATAGTGAAGTATTAAAGTGTCAAATCACTACTTGCTTTTTGTTTGCAATACAAAATAAAATAAATCCCATAGATCTCTAGAATAAGATTGGTGGATTCGGAATATGAAAAAAAAAAAAAAACTGATCTGAAAGTTTGGCATGGACTTACGATGTTGAAACAAATGCTTCCAGAGTTGCAGAATGAACTTACTCGTAGAGTTTGAAAATATTGCAAATTTTAAGACTGCACATATATTATTTGAGGAAGATTGAATTTAAAGCTATACTAAAGCTCAATAAGATGAAATTATGATATTTTTTTGAGTCCGTATTTGTCATAAAATTTTCTGGTAAATTGGCAAATTTAAAATGTTGTGGTTGTCGTTGGGTTGGAGACATGTCATGTTGACCTAGATACTTTAGCCAGACTATTTAAAATGGGGTTGTGTAGTGACGTGTTTGGAGAACAGATAGGACGTTTCAAATCACTATTTCGGCTATCGGCTATTTTATCGCCGATTTCACATTACTTAAGGACTTACCGTGCAACGGAGTTAAACTGACTTTCCGAGCTCCAAGAATTCATGTAATTCTTTTGAAATAATGTATCAACAACTAATAGTTTAACTGGTGAATGATGACCTTGACCTTATAGAAACTACAGCAATCTTTTAAGTTTCTAGAATTGCTTTGGAAACGAACCGAAAGGTATACCAACGCTAGAACAACGCAAAAGCTTAAGTCCTTCTGCGTGTTTTCCAGAAACAGAAATACATTATTACGTTGAAATTGATCAATTATTTGAAGATAAGGTAAAACTGAGTGGACAGATAACGTAAACGCAAGTACTAAATTACGTCTCTATGACACCCGTTAGTATTGTACTATTACATTGTATAGACACAGAGCACAGAAAAAACCGCGATTAAGTAATCGACAAAATTAAACGGTTATACTTGTTAAAGAAATGCTTCTTCTAAACTTAAATGATTGAATTGATTTTTCAAAACGACTAATGAATGTATGTACGAGTTGTTACAAAACTTCAAACGATCTTAAGTGCAAAAAAAAAACTTATTTCAATGCAAGCTTGCCACGGACGGCTTTCATTAAGTAATTGTCTATTGACGTTCCTCACTGATGAGACATTATTGTTTATTAACACAATGTCTCAGCTCTTAGGTGCTTATTCAATACCATCAACAAATAAGATTCATGTGTTGAACAAGTAATAATCAGATCAAGATTAGATTACAGTGAAATGTACAATGTGTAGAATGTATTTCGAATAATAAAATTGTAAATTCCATAAATGATTTTTTTTTTTGCAAATAAAACCGCAGTTATGGTATTTATTACTTGGAAAGAAATTTGTAATCGAGTTTAAAAAAAAAAGAAAAAGAAAGAAAGAAAAGAAAAGATAAATCACCCAGTAAACAAGACAAACGAGACGTAGTAGCAGAAAACATGTACAGGTGCTGAGTGGAACACTAAAATAATACATAAATCCTTCCGAAGATTCCTGTATTTACGACGGATTTTACAAAGTCACAATCATAGAACCATTGGTCTTACTAACATTCGGGAGGCAAATAGCCACATCAGGAGTAGCTGTACCATAGTAATCAATCGACTTCAAACATGTTTATATAATATTGAGCATGGAGATGTTATTCATCTAACCTAGCGGCATCAATAGTCTGTTCTGTAGAGCGTGTTCCACTCAAATAGGCTCATTTTGGTAAATTTAAGTGTGAACAGGTAGCTGTTGGTGTTATAGTCCAGAACTCGTCGTCGATCGTCAAAAGACCTCGATATTCTACGAAGATAGAAACTTACAAAATTAAAATAGCTCAGGAATCAGGCATCAGATTTCAGGTATCGTTATCATAAAAAAGTGGCTAACTGTGACAACCTTCAGCGATGGAGTATTTCAATCAATTCCTTACCTTTCACGATACAACTGCCAATCCTATAAACTCTATATCCACTTTGAGCACAATGCTGAATAAAAATGGTAATCGTGTATATGTTACATAGCCGTATCTTACACCCTTTAATTTGATTTGCTTCTCTCAAGAACAGCTCATAGATGCTGTCTGAGATGTATGGTGTATCAACCGAATAACAACACAAAGTTTATGGTTATTGACCTTTATATTCATTTATATGCATTTTGTGCTGCTAATTAAAAATTTAGATATTATTAAGTACTTGGACACAGCAGTAAGCAGTATCTCATTCCATGTTTTATAGAATCGAGCAAGCAGGTGTAACTTTCTGGAAAATGGAAGAGTTTAAGTAATAAGGAAATAGCGCTAAGATTACGGCTTGTGATGTGTTACTTTTTGTTTGCCTACTGAATTTTTGTAAAGATACATAGACTCTGGAAGTGCTAAAGAAAGTTTGCAAAATTACGAAATAAGGCTTTAGAGAAGAATATTCTTGGATTGACAAAGTATTAAATTAAGGAGAGATGAGACGTATAAACATAAAGAAAGTTCATGGGCATTATTAAGAAAAGAAAAAATTGCTAAAACTGGGAACACATATATTCAGTGGAGATAACACCGAAAGAAGGAATCGAATAAATGCTTTTTTAAAGATGCTCGGGCGATTTGGAAAATATCGCGTTTCGAAGAAGGTCACATTAGACGGTAGGTAAGACAAAGGTGTAAGGAAAATGTGGTTACGCTATCCTCTTCAACGAATCAAGAAGTTTAAAAAACTACTTTACTAACTGCCATGCTATACGAATATGCTAGTGTTTTCCTGATGAAAAACTTTTGTAGAGTTTATGAATAGGCGAGGCGCTTGTGCAGATTATTTGATTATTATTACCTGCTTGAATCTGACTTTTCATTTGGTATTATAACACGCTTGTTTGGATACAAGAAATGCAATTTTACAACTTTCGTGGAGGATAAACGTGTGACTGGTTCTAAATTTTGAGGTCATTGTATAAAAATCATCGTCAGATTTATTCATTTAAATCACGGCTTTCAGTTAGAGTGCATTTCCCCTTAGGAATGCTAGTGGAGGATGGACTTAGTGCGCTGATGATTTGCGAAAAGTAAAGGCACGTCTGGACAGACTATTTATAAGTCTTTTCTTTCAAGTGATAATTTGTAGATATAACTAACTCAAGTGTTACATTTTTGGAGTGAGAGTATTCTTGCAGATACTTAGATTTAAATGTACTACAGGAATCTTTTAATGAAAAACAGGATATATCCCAAGTAAAAGAAATAATTTTTTTAAAGATGCAACGACCTGATCCGAAGAATCTTAAGTGCGTACCTAAGGAAGGTCATATCTAAGCTGGTGCGAAATGTCTGTCGGATCAACAAAGTTAATGAATCTTGACAACCATTTGCTGTCTACATTCTTCGCAAAAAGTAATAAAAGGCCATAGAAATCTTTAAAGAGATCTCAATGGCTTAAGAATATGTAATGGAGATAACTATAATGATAAGAATCTATCCAATATCTATCTGTTTGAATCGTCCAGTTATGATGGTTCAGGAAGAAAACTTTAAGGAATTCACGTTTGGGACCCTATAAATAAGTTAGTGGTACAGTGAGTCAATGTATAGAAAGAACAGAAACAGCAGAGAAGAGCGTAGACTATCAGAAACAATTCATGATTTAAAACCATCGGCATCAAGGATGATAACTACGAATGAGATTAGCCGACTTCCAATCCAGACTTGACACATAGTGATTAATCTTAATTCCGGCAAATATTAAAAGTATAAAATATTATTGATTAAATTGTTTTGCATCGCCCCTCAGTAGCTCCGTAGCTCGAACTCAAGAGCACTTTGCGATCTTCTCATGATTTTTTTAATATCACTTTCATCGGTCTTCCTAGCAGTGTGAGATTGTCCTTGTTTTGATTTAATGTGATTCCAGTGGTCCTATTTTAATTTGTAGTGACCGCCGGAGGCATTTCAGATCCACTTTAGAGGTGTGAGCTTTATTTTTCTTGATTTCCTTAGCGTGATTCTTATATGCTAAACTTCCTGCCTTCAACTGGGTATGTTTCATGTCTTTGAAAACCTAACATACTACTGAAGAGTTTGCACTACGCGGAACAAAATAACTGTAATTTTCCATTTTTGTCACCTTTGACTCAAATCTCAAGTACAAGTAATGTTTTCTTTGCCAGGTGCAATCATTTGGGTGTAATGAAGGCATCTGGTGTTTTGGTCGTTTGCAAAGTTTAACACCATTTTATCACGACTAGTCCCAAGACCTAAGAGCATGTCTTATTCTGCTGGAACCTCTCTCAACTTGGTCAATTATTTGGGTGCCGCAGTCCTAACGGACAAGGTATTGTAAAAGTTTATCGATGGATCAGTATATTTCTCTAATGATTCAGTATTACCGTGATTATCAAATTCAGTAGCTGAGCTTATTAAATTATGTAATTCCAGTGAGAATCGGCTTATAATACGTTTGGATGTTCGGAATTGTTGCTCATAATAATTCTTCGGAAAGTTGACGTCAACAATGACGTCTCTCAGCCATCTTTTGTTACAAAACGAAGGCAGCAAGTAATATCAGATACACTAAGGGAAAACCTTTTTGGAAGAACAGCAGAATCGTATCCATTATAAGAACATCATCTACACTAAGTATTCTGAACTGTCGTGCTTAGGTAGGAAAGACTCGTCCAGACTTTTTGGACATTTTCAACTGTTCTAAGGGGAATGCAATGACTTTATAAGCAAACCAGAAAGTTTGTAAGACTAAAGACTAACTTAAAAAACTTCTTACATATCCTCTCAAAAAGAATATGTATGAGGTGTTAAATTCGAATAAGATTTAAAACCTATCATAAAACTGGGTAAAGACTTCAAAAAGAAGAAAATCTAATGCACCTTAATTTGCTTAAAAACGTCTGGAAAAGATGGATATTTCCAGGTATACTACAAAAAGTTATTAGTTGCTACCAACTCTGAAGAGAACCTTCACTGCTAGTCTGGCACTAGTCTACATGCCGAGCCCGAATAGAGCAGTGAAACCGGCTCTTACATCGAAAGTTGGTAAAGATGACTCACTCGTAAAGAGCTTCAAACGTATCAGTTTAACTTCCTTTTGAAGAGGTTGGACAGAATGGTTGAGCTTTATGTGCGTAAACGCACAACGCTGAAAATCTTGTAAGACTCCGTTTCAAAATCTAGTGAAGACAATTCAAATTGTTGGGCATTTTCAAGGACATTGAGAGTTCTTTCGACTGAAAAGGTCTTTTGTACTACTAGTCAGAACTATAGTTAAGCTAGTGAGTTTTCTATCTTCCGAATGAAGTTGATAACACTATTGGCAGAGGAATTCATTAGTTCGTTGAAGTCGAATTCTTCCGTGAAGAAAATCTGCTGGACATTCGCATGTATTCAGCAGTTTCGTGTTCTTCAGGATAAAGTCGACACTCCGGAGAGTCGATTAGTTTCATTTTGTTAAGGCGATACCTTAAACGGTGGTCTCCTGTGAGGTTAGCTACTAAGTTTTTGACTAAGATTTAGACATCTATTGGCATTTTTGTTAGAGGGCATCTCGATGAAATGCATGCTCCCAGCTATTAATAGCTAAACTGACTGTTTATTGAAGAGTGCAGCAGAAAGGTTTAGATCCATTAAAGGGAGTTTCTGAGCCTCTTCTGGACAGGTCATCGGCGTTTTCATTTCCATCATGCCGCCGGGTTCTTGCACCACAGTTTGATTTTGTTTGAAGTCAATGGTGTGCGAGCCAAAGGCAACTATAGCTACTTGACTGTATGTGAATATATGGATGCTTGCGCCTTTGATACCAGAGTTGTTATTATGTTTGGTACAAATTTGAATGGCGTGGAGTTCTATCTGGAATATACTGGGATTATTGCCCATAGTTATGGTTATATTTAGATTTGGTCCGTGTATTCCAGCTCCCACTCTCGAATCGAATTTATGCCATTATAACTGTTTGGTGAGTTATTGTTAACCTATATTTCTTTGCTGGGAATTTTCGTAGAGAAGCTTTTATTGAAGCAAAATCTTTTTTGAATGCGGTTTGTTGCCGTGCAGATCATATCAAGTTCCGGTATTTCTTTAGGTCAGAATGTTTGCTAAGACTTAACTCTCTAATTTGTAATGCCACTTTGCTTATATATGAGTGCAGGGCGGTTAGTCCTATAATTGCTTCTATCGCAGCTACGCTGTACTCTGTTCAGCTCTAAAATACTAGTCTTTTGCGTGACTTGTTTGTCTTTAGGGCCAAAGTTTATGGGTATCATTCTGCGTAGTAAACTTCTTCGAACTAAAGATGTCGCGTCGAAAACTATGAAAATACTATCGGTTTTCTGTCAGTGCAAAACCAATTCTCTTATTTATTTATTTAAAAGACTGACTATTATAAAATTACAAGTTAGACTAGCAACAAAGGCCTTAAGTTTATTGGGGTTACAAATAGTTTTTTTTTGTTTGTATATTAGATGGTATAATTTACATTGTTTGAGGAAATTTAAATGATGTTTTGGGGCTAGGATTGGAAAGTAAGTTTCTTTCCGAAATAGGGACAAGGGTTGAGAATATGCCCAATGGAGATAGTTGAATTATTGCAGTAGGCGCATTAAGATGAAGCTGTTTTATCAAAGTAATGCAGATGGTTAAGTTTACTGTATCTCAGTCTGAGTCTAACAGTTTTAGATAATTTTATTTTAGTTTCTATATTGATTTCTTTGGTAATCATGTAGTCTCTTATGCATTATGAGTTGGTTGTTTGGTGAAATAAGCTTTTCGCAAATGCGTCAAACCTCCTTTTAGTAGTTAAAAAAGAATCGTTTGTATCGGCGGTATAGAGGTTTCCCTTAAACACCGACTTTCAACGAGGTCGTAAAAATATTCATGCATCCAACATTATCCAAACTTTGCTAAAGGCATTTTTTGATCCGTTTACCACTCTTATACTAATTCGGGGGCCCAAAACTTCTCTCAGAGTCTTGTTACATACTACAGCGATTTAACTGTTACCAATTTCAATAAGTAAAAGATGGGGCGTGTGGAAAATATTAAGTATTATTATTATTATCATAATTTGTTACCATATAATTGAAATTAAATATGTTTACAATGTGTGAGCGCTTTCTGCGAAGGTTTTCGACTAATATTGTAACTAAAACTTATGTTTGTATAACTACATTAGTACAAGGTGGGTCATAATGTATGACCCTATCGGAAAATCCCATAGGTATATATTTTAATGTTGAATGTCAATGAATAAATGCCCAAATAAACATTTCAAAAATGCACTAGCTTTTTTTTAGTCTATTCCAAGGATATAGCTTATGAAAATAGCGTCATACATTATAGCTCATATTATACTTATATTCGTAGCTAGATAATACATTTTTTTAAATTGATACTTCTTACGGCTCGTTCTTGAACTCTGATGAAACGAAAAAGCGACACGAAGTGATTCCGAACTATGATGAAACGAAACCTAAGCATTGTTTGCACACATTGCATGGCATTCAAAACCGTGTGGCAATACTTGTATATAACACTAATATTATCCATCAACGATGTAGTGTTCATTGCTTCACAAAGTTTTATAGCTATTTCCACCAGTAGTGCTCATACGAAGCTTTGAAGTTCTTTCACTTGAAACCCTCCTTAACACCCGTCTCGTTATGAGTGCTACAACTCACACAAAACGAAAATGGAAGGGGTAGCGTACTGAAAATAAAATCATACGCTTCTGTAAGAAGGTATTAGTCTAGTTTTTAAACAATCCTTAAGGAGCACGATCTTCTCCTGGAGCCTGATTTGAGTAGTAGTATGTATAACTCTGATGACATTCTGGAAAGTTATAGGTCGATCTAAAGAGTTTACTTCGATGTGAGGTAGCGCACATTGCATATGGCTTTGATTTTGCGGTTAAGCGTTTTTGTCATCTTCCAAAAGGACCTACTGTTTTTAATGTTCGCAAGCGCTGACGGGAGGCTCTGAATCCACAGTCTTTGTTTCTGCTCGCAAATGCTTTTGAATTTCTTATTTGCAATCTGGTACACGCATTTCGCATTTTTGGTGCCCATGATTCTCATTTCCAGTCCTTAATTACTTGTTTTAGGTTGCAAGGGTTTAGCTGCGTTTGAGATACATGTCGTAAGCATTTCTATGTTTTAAATGGATTGGTATATAAGACGTTAGAATGAATGAGAATGCGCAGAATGAATGAGCGATTTAGGTCGCTAACCATTGATAATTAGTATTAATATTCTTTTTTGGTTTGAGAACAGGAAGTATAGTTAGCAGTTTCCAAATTTTAGGAATGGATCCAGTATTAAGAATATGGTTGTAAAGTGCAATAAGTCTAAACACTGTTGAGGGCGTAGGGTTTTTTAACATAGGATATGCAAAAACACTTGGAGTTTTGCCTTTTTTTTTCTTTTTTATATTTTTATATTATTATTAGTACTCTTAAAATGTTTGCAAACAGCGTGGGCAACGCAAACTCAGGTTGGTTTTAAATGTTTGGAGGTTAATATGACTAGGAAATAAAGAGCTCGGCAAGCGATTACAACCGGCTTGTACGGCTTAGGAAAGAATCACCATATTTTAAAGTACGTCCAAAAGTGAGCTTAAGGGTATATTAATGAGCATTCATGGTGATATGGGTGTTGCTGTTAAAAGGTTGAATGCTACTTGCAATTTCGGTGGAGCACTGGTCGTAAAAATAGGTTTTCAAGCGCGTGAATTGACTGTGCAATATTGGCGTCACCTATGAATTTTACCGCACAGTCTTGAATGTTATCTAGCAAATGCAAAGAGGCACCTGACCAGATGAGGGCATTGCACTTCTATCGAATGTTTTTCGGCTTCGACGATGCAAGTGCCATTCATTTATAATAGCTCTGGGTGTTCAAATTTCACTTTAATGACAGCAGACAGCAAATTGGTTTTGGAAGCATTAAATTCCACTCTGTTGACAGTTCACCAATGGTTATGCTATAGAAATTTAATGAGTTTAGCATACGCTTCTGTTCCTGTTCTACGGCCGAGGAGGAGATACGTTGATCCGGGAACAAAAATGAAAAGCAGAGAGTACTGCTGTCAGCACAGAAATATGTTGATTAGAAATGTAATAGCAGACAAGAGATCATTGATAAAAATTAAAATGAGTGTCGGAGACAAAACGGAGTTTTGGGGCACAACAGTATTAAGTTTGTGAATATCAGACTTAAAATCAAATCAATTCAATCATGAGTTGAACGTTCCGAGAGGTAGTTTCTAATCCATTGAAGAAGAGAGTCGCAGATCCCAAAAGAGCCTGATGTTAAACTCTGGTAAATACTTCAGAAATATCAAGTGCGACTGTTTTGCTTCCGCTAGATTGAGGTACGCATTGGTGGACCTGTTGCTACGAAAACCGAACTGCCAATTATTGAGAAGTTTTCATGTTTTTTATGAACGTCCAGTTCAATGGGTCTATATGAGTAGAGAGAAGATTCGCCTTTTATAGGGGCGAGTTGGGCAAATGCTGTTTTCCATCTGCTCGGAAAGATTCATACGCAGTTTTGTCAGTGTGGAATAATACCTCTTCATAAGTAGAAGAGGTGTATGTTAGACAAGTTCATAAAACATTTTTTTTTTTTTTTTTTGATTAAGTTATTGTTGATGGAAGAGAAAACGTGAGTTTTGTTATGCGTTACTGGAAGTAGATGGTGAGGCGACTTGGAGATTTTCCAATAGGGGATAGGTTGTATAAGTTTGTCTATTTAGATTTGGTAATGGTAAAAGAGAAGATTTAGATGGAGTGTTGACTGGTGCACAGGGTGGTATAGTGGCTGTAAATATTAACTTTGGAGACATTGCTATTGGATAAAGGAGGGTTATCTCTTTCTATGGACATAGTTGATTTATTAAGGATATAACGGTATTACGAGTGTTCCTACCTAGCACAACAGTGCGCGTGGCTTGCCTGGCTATGATTTGATGCATTTGATTGCAAATACGTCTAGCTTACACAATTCTACACCTGTTTTTGGTTTTAATTGTTAAAAGTTCTTAGTTTTGAAGATTTTTGGGCAGGTTTTGAGGAAGGATATGCATCAAAGCACGCATTGTGCGAATGCCTTTTACTTGATTGTGTGGGGGAATTTTTACAGTTTTTGCATCTTTTATCCGTATGTCCAAGAAGTTGAAAATTACATCATATCGGGTACTCTTGAACGTTGTTCTTATTCCCGGCTATTTCGCTATTTGTAGCGAACAAAATTAAAAATTATATGCTCGGTAGCACGCTGGGTGTTTACTTTTTGAGATTTCATTTCGGCCACAATTTCTTCTTTCTTTATATTAATGGTACATAGATTATGTCTTTGTTAAGTTTGCGTAAGGATTGACCGTAACCAATTTGTCAATTTGCTAAAACGAAGAAAGTTTGGGTGCAACCTTTTGAGACTTAGCTAGTATGAGAATATAACCATCTGAGTTGAGAAATGTTTTCATATTCTGTGCTAAACGCGTCGATTGCTTTACTAAGTATGAAAACACTTATTGAAGTTAGCGTTTTATTTTTTTTCATTTTCTGCAGATATGTATTAGAATTATTGGAAAATAGGAAATTTCTCCCAGTTGGATTGTTTTTTTTTTTTTTTTTTTTTTTTTAGCCTGTGTTGTTAAATCAGTGAATCCTCCAACTCGCTAAATCGATTCCCGGGATTACTTTTTCTTCGTTCCGGGGTCATTAAAATTAGGAAAAATTGAAAGACTACGAAAATAGCACACGTGGTTAAAAAGAGGCGAAAAAAAAAAAAAACATATCACTGGGAAAAGCCATACGAAATGAACGATGCAATAAATAGTCGCTGATCGAAATCGGAAATAATTGTGATGCACCTTGCAGTGAGTAATGCATCTCCAAATAGCTTTGTTCAATGAGGTTGTTTCAAGTATCCGCTTTGTTTTCAATGGGTGTGTTCCAAGCAAATTGTAACATGATTTTCTGCACCTTAACTTAAGGTAGATCAGATTTGTGAAAAGTATCAAAAACAACATTTGCATTTGATTTGATTCCAGCGATTTGTGATTGTAATTTTTCGTTAAAGTTAAACATGGAAAAAATTGAACTTAAGACAGAAAAAGGGTAATATGCAGTGGTAATTTGGTAAGTGCAAAATTTAATGGAGTTAAACATGTTTTACGCTAATTTCCTTTATTCTTTGATATGACAATTTTGAACCGCTAGACCTATAAAATATCGAATGTTAAAATTATTGACAGCTAAGGACAGGAAGTAGTAAACAAATAAAACAATCGGGTTTGCTCAACGGATATCTTACAAAATCGCAAAGGCCACCTTTCGGAAATGTACCGGCGGTAAGACCCCCCCCCCTAAAAAAAAAGAATCACAACCACTAGTATATTTGAACTTGGAGTCAAAATGAATTCATTGGAGTACGGCTGGGAGCTACATGAGCCATGATCAGAAAACAATTCGGATTCACACCATTCACGTTTATGCAAGAATGACTGAAAACGTTCCGTACCCCGTTCCGACCAAACAATTCATCAGACGCAATTCCGATGGACTTGTGTATTTAAAAAGTCTTGGGGACAAGCGTGAGCAGTAAGAAATATGAAAGTGTTTACGCGCTAAAAGAGGTTCTTCGCCAGGAGTAGTTTAAAATAACAGACGCTTACCTGGGGTATGGATACAACTCGTTCATTGACCGAATCAATACTATCATCAAGACAACAGATGTTCACATCGAAAAATTAATGTAAACACTTGGAATATGACGATGAAGTAACTTTTGAGCCAAATACAGGCAGTCTAGATAAGTATTCGAAAGATATATAGATTTAACTATCGATGATAAAGGCTTTCGTGAATACATGACATCAAAAGCTGATTCCTAGAGATAAACTAGGCGAACAGCGCAAATATTTCCATGACCGTAAGCCCCACTCCGATAATGAGTATCTATAAATGCCCAAAAATTCACACAACCAATGGTCGACAATAAAATAATAATTATCAACCCCGGCCGCCACCGCCACTAATTCGTTTTCACTACACCGATAACGCGCCTTTATCTCGCTTTCATGCATAATTCAATCAAACGCGGCCTATTCCACGAGCCGTCTCCAAACGCATACTTGTACATGTATTCAAAATGTGCGGAGCACAACAAAAGCCCGCCAAATTAAATTCGACTTGAGAAAATCACTATAAAGTTAATACTACAATTCACAGACTCAAGAATAAATAGACAACAATTTAGTACTCACCTAGTACTATGTCAAAGCGCCGCTATCACATCAAAGTGACAACACTGTTCGTCCCTTGCAATAAGGGAAGCTGACCACAAGAATCGTGAACAGGAAAAAGGAAGGAAAAAAATAACCGAAAACGAATACGAAACGAAAATCCCTGACTGCTTTTCGGTCCGTTCGGTTTTTTTCTCTTGCAAAAGGAGTAGTCTTCTCTTCTCGTTGAGTTGGGAGACTTTTGTTTTTTGTGGTAGAACAGTGGTGGAATACCGCAAACACTGATAAACCAGATGGCGCAGAAGGATTGAGAAAGGAGAGGAAAATTTCAAATTTCGTTTTCGATTACAAATTTGATCCAATGGGCGGATTCGCCAAGCACAAGCCAACTATCTGGGTGTTGCATGCAAAGAATGCGATTTTTCTCTTTTTTGACTTTGGGTTCGATTTTGGTTTTAATTTTCTTGTTCTTTAGAGCTCACCGCGTCCGATTCCTTCTTCCTTTGTACATATATTTTCAAGCAATTATTTCGTAAATTCGATTTTTTTACTTGATTAACACTTTGTGCACTTTAGATTCACACACGAGAGAGACAAGAATCCGGAATAACTAATGGGTAGCACCACGGAAACTATACACAATCTGTCGGTTGTCGAGTAAAAATTCCGACTTCTTGAGAAGCAACGCACGATAATCGTGAAATGGATGAAACTGTGACCGCCGCGGGAGACGATGATAATCTTTCTTTCTTCCTTTTTTCGATTTTTTATCTATTTTGAAATTTTTTTTCGGTTTTGCACACACCTGACTTTTCTTTTTGGTTGGGCACTTATGTGTTGTGGAGCTGGAGCGGGAGCACTTTGACAGAACTGGGCGATTAGCTGATTTTCCTTTCTTATGATTTTTTTTTGTTTTTATTTTTTGTTCTTGTATCGGATATTGAATTTGATTTGATTTTTAACTCGAGAAAGAGGAATGATGTTAAGAAAATCAATCACTACATCGCAATATGTCAACCAACTCAACAACTTGCTAAACTTGTTCTTCACACAATGTTTCGTTTCGGTGACGTTCCATCGGATGGGATGGGAAATGAAAGAGGAATCGCAGATACACTTGTTTCAGAAGATTAAATGTAGCTATGGCTTAGGGGTGAGTTCGTTAATAGTGAAATAAATTCCTAAAAGATGTTTAAACGGTCAAGAGATTGTGTGAAAATTAAGTTGAAATCTTAAATCGCACAGTAGCGCCTGTTTGTTTTTAAATAACAGCGAATGTATTTATATATCTGCTGAAAACAGATATAATACTGTATCTTAAGCGGCCCTTACACAGTCAATCGGGTGGGATCATGCATCGTATATGTGTGGATTGACGTTACCGCTTACACGTTCAATCAACTGACATCAAATTTTGAGTTCTTGTGAGTTTTCGAGGCGTACGGTCGATTGCATCGTATTTCATACGTTGCTCTTTTACTTTGCATGATGGGGAAAAAGAGAAGAATGTCAAAAAAGATGAGATTTTGTATAAAGGATTGGTTAAGAAGAAGGATTCAGTTCACACACGAATATCTTTTGAATGAATTGAAAATTTTTGCAGAAGGAGATTGTAAAAGCTTATATTTTTCTCTATATTTTTCCGGCAAAATCTCATATTTTTGGGATTTTTTGGTTCGTTTCCTATAGTCCTCATTTTTTACGTTCTATACAGCTCTTCATGACCAATAAATTTCAATAAATTTCTCTTCCACGACACAAAACACAATGAAGTAATGAAGTCAATCCAAACTTTACACACATCAAACAGGATGGCACTCATCAGGTAAAATTCAACATCCTTTGATTTTCGTCAATCGGACTTTATCAAATATTTGTGAATCACATATATGCATTTTTATAAATACATGTAAGTTAATCGATTAATCGTGTAAGGGCCGCTTTAGTATATGGTAAGCTTAACCGCAGTAACATATGAACTCAACATTATATGGTATCCATACAGGTATCTTAGGTGTGGAAAAAATGCATCTACGTACGGTTTTGAATGTTTTAGTAATTTCACTCACCGAATTCACTCTCACCATCTAAACTTATACAATTTTGCAACCAAGATTTACTAGGTGGGGTGAAAAGTAACCTCCTTGGGAATGAAAATTTTTTTTTTTAATTTTTTTTTTTATTTTATTCAATAGAGTCCTCTTTTAGCTTGATACACTTATTCTAGCGATTTACCAACTTCTTGATCCCGTCCGAAAAGTAATTTTCCGGAAGGTATGCAAAATACTCCTCCGTGGCGTCGATGATTTCCTCGCGAGAGCTAAATTTTTTATTGATGAGCCATCTTTTGAGGTTTGGGAAGAGATAATAGTCCGAGGGAACGAAACCGGGCGAATACGGTGGATGCGATAGCAATTGGAGCCGTAAATCATTGATTTTAGCCGTGGTTGCGATGCTCTTGTGCGCCGTTGCATTATCTTGCAACGCTTTTTTTTCGCTTCATGTAAGGCCATTTTGCATCGATTTCACTCCAATAATGCATAGTAATACTCGCTGTTGATAGTTTTTCCTTTTTCGAGGTAGTTCACGAAGAGTATGCCATGAATATTCCAGAAAACCGACGCCATAAACTTTACGACCCATCGAGCCTCCCTCGGCCGCTTCGGAGCACTCATGCCGGCGTCAGTCTATTGCCGGGCACTCATTCTGTTCTCTGGTGTTCAACAGTTACCAATCGACGCCAAAAGTCCGCCCGATTCTGCATCAGCAAGTTCAAACACTCTTTCGAAGTGCTCTTGCGTTCGTGTTTTTGGTCAAGAGTGAGTATGAGCGGCACCCAGCGGCAGGATAACTTTTTCATATGCAGAATATTGCCCAAAATATGGCGTGTGCGCTCAGTACTAATCTTTGTGGTATCTGCTAGCTCGCGCACCATCACTTTCCGGTCAGCCAACACCATTTCATGTATTTTTTTGACATTGTCCTCTGTAATCGCATCGGAGGGCCTGCCGCTGCGGACTTGATCGGTAGTGGAGTTGCGGCCACCACAAAACTCTCGAAACCAATATTTGACGGTGTAATCTGACGGAGCATTAGCCCCATAATATTTATCTAACTTTTCTTTTGTTTCCCTCGACGTTTTATGAGAGAACGAAAATCGTTTTTGTCCATACTCAACATGATGCCAAACACGTCAACAGCAATCAGCTGTCAAAACAAAACTAAAGACAGTATCACACTGAAATTTGGCATGTCTATCTAAATATAAACGGACTTCAAGGCACTATAAGCTTTTTTGCAGAAGTAGCGCATTCTGGTGGTCAAGGGGGTTACTCCACTTGGTAATTGGTGGAGACATAAGATAAGAGCCCAACGTAATTCTTCACAAATTCGTCGTTGCGTCAGCTTATGATTCGGTGTTACCGCCAATATCCAAAGTAGTAGCCGAACTCATGAAATACTTTAATTTCAGTAGGATAAGACTTATCATATGGTGCGATGTTTTCTGTATCTTATATTATCGCCTGACCTGGTTGTTAATAATGTTGACTCCCAGCCAACGTTTGTTATGAAAGTATGACAGAAAGTCATCGACTTAATGCTGTCAAACTAATACTTCAAAGAGATAACTGACTATAAAGTACTATCGGAGGTTGCCATGTCAGACCATAGGTAAGCCAAATTCAGAATTGGATGCGAGGTATCGACCTTTTTGAAAAGGAGGAGACCGGGGAAAACCAACTTAGCGAAGATGTTTAAAATTCAAAGCTAGCTCACAACCAGATCCTAACAACGAAGCTACAAATAAGCTGATGAATGAGGCAAATTAATATACTGTTGCTTTCTTGGCATATATCTAGTTAAAATACAAAACGGCATAAACCGGCTACCGGCATTTTTCAAGAGAATCTTCACAGTTAGCTTCACCGTGGCATACTTATTGAAATCCTGGCGAGCAGTGAGAATAGATTAATAGACTAAAATAGAATATGTCTTCTAACGCGGAAGATCACGCAACAATGTGTTTCAAAATCGGGTGATTAGAATTGAAGGCGTAATCGAACAAAAGGAGTAAGCGCTTGGCATTTTCATTGACATTAAGCGACATTTGGAGCATATTGCTCCATTTTCCAGCATTGGATATATGAGTTATGCCCGCAGGAATAACAAAATGAAAAAGCTAACGAAAGTGGGAAACTTGTTGGTTTGTGGAATCTGGAGAGAAGTTTCCTGACTTTGTAGCAAACAATAACGGATACAAAATATTTTGGTTTCAATTTCGTTAACGGTAAGTCTGGCTTTATGCATTGAATCTGCTTAAATAATTAAAAAATAACGCTTTACTGACATTCATAAATAGCTAATTTATTTTTCCTATCATTATTTTGGGTCTAAGTGTAACGAAGGCTTTTCACCATGTACATTTCTAAGATTTTTCGAATTAAAAATTTCAAACTGTAAGTTTGGTTCGTGTATTAGATGGACACAATTCAGTTTTCTCTTAGAATAATTTTGTTCCATATATCACGACTTTTCTTACTACTGTATCATAGTCTTAATAATGTAAATACAGTACTAAAGAAAACTTTTTATGATTTATTTACATTATTTTAAAACAATACATATTCTCAAACATTCAATTCTTTGTTTTGTTTGTTTGTTTTAATTACAAATGCAAATGCAAAGGCGAAATTAAAAAAAAGCATATTTGTCTGTCAAGGCTTGTACCTATTAAAGAGAAATTCTAACATTGAATATAGTGTGGACAGGATCTGCTGGGAGCTGAATACAGATCTTATATCATTTAACTTTACCAAAATGACCAGAAACAAAAAGCATTTTTTTTTTTAAGTGAAAGGATATGGGAGCTGAATAGAAGGGCACGTCGATAACAAGGAATCTAAGTTAAGGTAGAGGTAACATCAGCTGGCGACGTAAAGCCTTTACTTTAATGTTTAAGCCTGTGATTAAGCTGGTTGGGTTTTCTCACAGAATTCGTGGATATCTAATTTCTTGAGATGCTATTTCAGTGAGCGATGACCGTCTTAGAAGTCAGTTAATATCTTGTTAAGCAGTATGTCGTCTGTGATCTTCAAAGGCTTCTTCTGATGGACTTTCTGCTACATACCTCTGCGCATTTGGAACAAAACATTTTTACGCAACGCTAGGAAGTAAAAAATTGTTTCCTTGGCAGGTGGAACCAGAGACGCACTACATTAGTATTAACTTTCTAGGTTAGTCATAGCACTTTTTTAAAGGCTGCAATCAATGCATAGGTTTTTACTGGGGTGACGATGGTGAGGAAGTCTAGTGAATTATCTTTTGTTTTAGTGTTTGATGAGTCCGTGAGCCTGGAGCGGACTCAAAAGGCATTTGTCGCTATTATAAGAATCGGTAGCTTTGTATTGCCTCTAAGTCGAAATAGCCCATCTAATGGAGTCGGCAGATAACTTCCTTTTTGATTCCTAAGTGGTAATTTTACAGAAAAGAAGTATGTTTATTAATATCTGAACTTCGGAAAATAAGTTTGCGAAAGCAATCTTAACGTTTCTCTGTAGCTCTGAAGCTACTTTCAGATTTTTCTAGGAAACCCATCTCATCAGATGTTCTTCGAGCTGTAACGGCCGACAGAAATTGTTGAATGATTCGCAAAACTGTTTCCTTGTAAGCCTTTTAATCTTCTAATATCAGAGCTATACTTATTTGCTTATTTTTCGAAGGACTTTTCTCTCGAAACAACCGAGGATATCTTCATCGTTTTCATGCTTTAGCGCCATAAAGTAGGACTGGATACTAAAGTCTTATACAGAGTTTTCTAAGTTTTATGTGACAGGGCTTTACTACTGAAAGACACAACGTGTTGTTCTCAGATGATCCGAAACATCAAGTGAGTCTCACCTGTGCCATGGCATCTGGAGCATGACGGGAAGAAGGAAAAGAAGGAACAACACCAGAAGGGAAAGAAGAAAAGAGGACGTCAACAGATGGATATCCACTTAATGGGTAATTACCAAAAGAGTGGAATTTTATAATGCTATTTGCTAACGTTAAAACGAAATTTAAAAATCCAGCCATTATCCATGAATTGCACTTGCATCGTTGAAACCGAAAAACTTTCCATTCTCGGTCGCTAAAAATACTGTGAAATGTCAAGGTTTCCTCAAGCGATGTAAAATATATTTCACCCATTCTGATCAGGGCTTAATATATAGGGTTTCCTACTAACGACTTGACAATTTTTTTTTAAAATAAAAGGCAAACCATTTGAGATAGTTCAAAAACTTTATTATTGGCTTGAAGTACAATCAAAACATTTATGAATGGGACTCGACTTTGTTCATATGGCCAACGCGGGCACGTTTGCAGCGGTCGATTCGTTGGACCCAATTTTCAACGAATCGGCCACATATTTCGGCCGAAACGGCCGCTATTTCGCTTTCAATGTTGGCTCTGAGCTCTTCTAACGTCGTCGGCGTGTTGGCATAAACCAATGACTTAACGTAGCCCCACAGAAAATAGTCAAGTGGCGTTAAATCGCACGAACAAGGCGGCCAATCGACTGGCCCAAGTCTTGAGATAACACGCTCACCATACTAACTCTTCAATAAATCGATTGTAGCGTGTGCTGTGTGGCTTGTGGCACCATTCTGTTGAAACCACGTGTCGTCCAAGTCCATATCTTCCAATTCGGGCCAAAAATAATCAGTGATCATGGCGCGATAACGCTGACCATTCACAGTAACGTGACAATCGTTATCGTCGACGAAAAAATATGGCCCAATAACGCCGCCGGCATGCAAACCGCACCAAACAGTTATTTTTTGTGGATGAAGTGGTGATTTATGAAGCACATGTGGGTTTTCACCCGACCAAAAACTCATATTTTGCTTATTGACGAACCCATTGAGCCAAAAATGAGCTTTGTCACTGAAGATGATTTTGCGACTCCGAATATCTCTAGAAAATTTTTATAATTTGCAGACGTTGCTAGTTAGTGTACTTTACCATGATGAAAATGTTGAGTTTACTGAATAAATTGACAGTGACAGTTTGATGATTAGTGAAAGAGTGCGTTCACAAATTAAATTCAAAGTTGTCAAGTCCCTATTGGAAAATCCTATATAAGGCATTCATTCATCTACAACTGTAGTAAAATGTCCACAAATTCAGAACCGCGCGGTAAAACTCATAGGAGATGCCAGTATCACTCCTTCAATTTACACTCACAAACAACGGAGTAATGTCTCCTGTCTTATTTTGTTCTGTTTCTATTTCAACCGTCATTGCTCCATAGAAATCGCGCTTAAGATGTTGTAATCCATTCCTAAGCCGTACAACTCGGTTATGGAATGATCTAGCGAGCTCTCTATTTTATAGTCATTATAGCTTTCAAACATTTAAGACCAACGTAAATCGGTATTTCTCTTTCTTCCTTCCTAAGCCTCAGCATGTGTTAAGTTTCTTGTAAAATGGGATTGAAAGAGCAAGAAAGATGTTTGGGCTTAGTGGTTATGTCGTGACATGCATCCAATTCAGTCCCAATTTAATCTCTAAATTGTTAGTGGAAGCTAGCTTGCCGTTGTTTTCTAGTCAACTACTAGATCGTGATTGGGATTCGAACACCGAACCTTCCGATTTGGAAGCCAGTTAACTGCCACTTGAGAAACGGCCACCCATAGGTTTCCTTCGCCCACGCTGTGTGGAAAGATTTTAGTGGTACCAAAAGCCATTTGATCCCTCAGTAATTGTAAGCTTAAAATAAAAAAATTAAATAAAAGTATCCTGGTCATAAGAATTGAAATATACTCCTGCCGGTATCAGAACATGCTTGTAATTTTCCCGTGATGATACGTTGAAACCATGACTCTGGGAATGGAGACGTGTCACAGAACTGCTTAGACATTTAAGATATTTGTGTTACAACTCTCCACTTAGATATACAAATTTTGAAGAGGACATAGTATCCGTTTTACAGATGAGCTGCTTCCCTACCTCCCTCAAGTTGTATTAAATATTTTATCTGTGTATTATGCACGAGAAAGCACACCATCGGTCGAAGAAATCGACTTTCTTCCCATTTTTCTTGTGATAGCAGTTAGGAGGAAACGTTTTTTGCTCATGACCTGAGAGGGAATGCTGCCAGAGTGTACTCCTTTAACTTGGCTTCAAGTGATTGCTTCAAGTCTTCGTGGTGGCCCATGAAAACTGTTTAATCACTTTTATAAAGACAGATGTACTACGGTGTTGTCGACGGTGTTGCCTGCACACAGTCTTTTTATCTTGTGATCCTTTTCACGGTTACTATGGAATGGAAAGACGAAAAACTATGGTGATTACTACGAGTACCAAGCTTAAGGTATATGAAGGAGCGTCACATGACAATCCGCATTAGGGTTGAATTCGCCTAATGAGCATCATCAAGGAGGTTTTCATGCTCCATATGCTCAATTCGAAGACAATTTGAATGCAAAGATATGAACGGGGGACATTTTATGTGGCACAGTCGGTCCTACGACAAGGAATTAAGGATTAATGACCTCTTTGCTGCGAAATGTTATCATATCAAGAACGCAGTTTATGGATGTCGACATTTATCATTGGACTTGGAGGTGGCCTGATTAATTTATCACCAACTAGATTGATCACATTGCGTTAGATACAAGGCGCGCTTTAGTAATCTGGATCCTCAAATAGTCCGAAGGTCTATTGACTCTTATTACTATCTCGTTATGGGTAAGATAGGATTGCGAATATCGTTAACGCAGCAAGAAGAGGGAACGCTGAGAGAAATTTTGACACTAGATAGTTGAAATAGCAGGATGTCTTGAGGCCTAAATTTAGGTCTAACAAGGATGCTGGTACTGACGACAATGAGTCAATGTCACAATGAGTAGGTATAACTTCGAGGTCATAAATGACTGTGTATTCATAGCCTCCGCAGTTAATATAAGGAAAACACCACCTTAGATGTGATGATCGATTGGGCTCAAAGACAATCGAATGTAGAAGCTTCTCTCGGATAATCAAGATAGCATTTCTATAAAACGTTGATCACCCAGTTCTACTTTACCGCCCAGAGACTTGTGTCATACATAAACAAAAGAGGATAAGGAGGCGTATGGTCATTTCAAGCGAATAGTATAGTCTATACACTGACATGGACTAAGCTTAAGGACTAAGAATCGACCGGCTTAAATGGCTGGGACATGTAAATGGTTGAAGTCCAGCGATCTACCTCGAAAAGTAATCGAATCTATCACGAAACGAAAACGCAGCAGATGAAGAGTCGACCTCTCTAGCGCACGCACATGTGAAATTAAAATCAGGTAACGAAAAATAGGGCTGAGTGAAGAGGAATGTTGGTTGAGGCTCAGGTCCAGCCAAGACTCTAGGATCATCTAAGTAAGTCAGTAAGTAAGGAGGAGTGCACTAAGCCATTGAATCGAATTATGCCGAATTGGTTTCAAACCTAATACAATACTTTAGTTTCATTTTAAATAAATTTTTTTTTTAAATTTTTTATTTTTTATTTACTTAGCTGCCCAACAATTTAAAGTTTAAAATTTAAATAAAGCTCGTTTCACGTAAGTAATTGCGACTTGTTCATATTGACAGTTCTCAACGAAAAATCCTTTGATCCTGGCCACTGACTTTATTTGGAAAGTTGTGAACACGTACATTTCAGGTGTGCTCCAGGCATAACCCAATTTCATGCTTTTTAGATATGAAGAAAGCGTTAAATTTTTCCTTTTAGGTTTCACGTACCCAATGTACATACGTAGGCACGTGTAGTACTCACAAATGTGTACACAAATATGTTATTCATAAACGTATTACGTATGTATGTACCTTTAAAAAGTTGTTCACAAGAAAAGCATTCTCTCCTTAATGAGATATGCAGTGCTATTTGCAGGACATGTTGTTGATTTGTCCTGATTGTGGGAGAAGTTATTTTTTTGACTTCCAACATGCATGAGAAGGATGACGACGTGTGCGATGATATCTTGAGAAGTTACATATCTGGGTCAGTGATAGAGCTTTGGAAATAAATATTAATATCTTCTCCTTACTACTTACTGACCGGAAGCCTTGAAAGAAAGCGATTTTTTTTAAAAGGAATCTTCCTCTTTTCGACTGAGTAAGAGTCGACTGGCAATTGTGTCTACTGATTGGTTGGATAATCGATATTTTTTAATGGGGCATACATTGCCCTTAACGAATAACTTGCTTTATTTAACTGGTGTAACAGCCACCAACACATCCAAATATACTTATCGCTAGGCTATGGTCTGAGCGTGGCCTCGTTGGCTCGCTTGGAGAAATTAGGAAGTTTTTTCCATGCAGTTTTTCTAGTCAGTCAGTCGTCAGGTTTGGTATATGTATCATCTTGCTGCTGCTTTCCTGAGAGGCCAATTTAATTATTCGGTTGCAAGTGGGTTTCGTTTAGATAAACTATCGACGGGAGACATGCCGGTGGAAAAATGTGTTGCGTTGCAACATCTATCTCCGCCATTTCTTCGTGGTGTATTCGAAAATCCTCCAACCTGGTATGCTGGTGTTCGTCCGCTCTACATGCCCGTTCTTTGTGCTTGCTCTTTTTTGAAAAGACAGTTCGTCATTGTGTCGTCCTTGTTTACTTTGCGTACTAAACCGGAGATCACCAAACAAATCTTGTTTTCTCAAAACAATATTTGGTGGCCTCATCCAGCTTTCTGATTTTATTTTTGCTTCTGTAAAGCCGGTAACTTTTGTTTGTAGCGCTCAAAAGCATCTCTGGTCCGTATATGCAGTATCGCTTTGTGCGCTTATTGCTTGACTGTATGTGCGTGCTGGCATTCTTCGTCGAATAAGGGATTTCATTGTGGCGAGAGGGAAACCAGCTCATTAGAGACGGCATCTCTGATGAATTTCTAGTAGCGCTGGCACTGGTCTTCAGTATATAAACGATGGCTCTTTAGGGGCAAAATCTTGTCTATGTCATATTTAAGATATCCGCAAACATATCTTGGCTTTAACAGTATAGTGATTCTGATCAATGGTAGCCCCTCGGAACGTTTGGACACCCATTATATTTGATAAATTTTTTATCGATCGGTAGGTTTCCATGTTTCCTTGTGAATGTTCAAAAGAGGAAATAAGATCAAGTTACGTTCGACCACTCTGGCTTGTACTGAAGAAATCATTTCAGAATATTAAAACGCCCTGGCTCCAGCGTTTATCTATCATGAGATATTTTCCACAGAATATCGAGTATGAGCTAAGCTTGCTCAGGTCAGATTAAACATTATGATTTGATTATGACAGCAAAAAAGTCCACCTAAGAACTCACAAGGGTGCAAGACAAAGATGACATTAGGTCCGGGCGTACCTGGGCCTCAATAATTGCGTTTCTGCATTTACTATAGTGCAATTTTGCAATTATGCAAAACATTTTGGCTGAGGTCCCTTTTCAATTGAGCGCACTATCTAAGACAAGGTCTTCCTTTATTCCCCTATCCCTCCAGGTGGGAATCGAATAATCTTCTGTGGGGGGTCGTTTCTTCAAAGCCCCCCATCGTTCTAAGTCAACGTCCAGATTCCTATGTTATCGAGCTGCGTCGTCCCTCCGATTAGGAATAGAAGACTCTCCGGAACGAAACTTTAATATTCATTCGCTTTATACCATATGTCCAAGCAATCTCAGAGGATTAATGCGCATTTTCCTGATCAGGTCGATGTTACTGTACAGGCCGAAGAGTTCGCTTTTACATCTTCCCCTTCAAAGCCCATCAACAAAAATGGGACCTAAAATCTGACGTTCAAAACGGCCAAATATATAATTATCTGATTTTGCGACATAAAGCAGAAGGATTATTAGAGATAATGGCAAAACCGAGGTAGACGAAATAGCTATCTTCGTCAAACGTAATGGCTGCACATGATGATGTTTTTTTCTGATTTGTCCATGTTGTGCGTACATTTTTGTTGAGAGCATTTAAGAGACTGATACGTTTATACTCGTAGCTGGCGTAGTTTAAAGAGTTTGTTTTCTTTCTGCGAATGATGCTGTGACTCCATTCATCATGGATTATTTTCTATAACCAACTCTTGGAAGTGAGTTGATGTATGAGTATGGCCACGTCTACAAAGTCACTTCCTGCTCTAAATATCTCGTGAGGTAGTCCATTCCACTTGGCAGCCATAAAATGCTTAATCTTAGATATTGCCATTTCCATTTCATTTTGGTCTGGTGGGCAGGAATCTTCGCTTTTATCTGGGGCTTAAACTTTAAACTAACAAGACTGTTTAATACGTTCGCCTTATATTTTGGTAAGTCTCCTGACCTTTGTTCCCGGAGTAGGAGCCCTATGTTTATCTGATCGCTTGCCTCTTATACTGTTAATGAACTTTCCCTATCTTTTGGTTGTAGAATGCACAAGCCACTCTCGTTCTTCTATAGGCGAGCTGTTTGACAACACGTGCTTGTCCTTACTCCATCAGAACAGTGCATCAGTTCTGCATTTCTTAGGGTTTATTCAGCTGATATTCAGCGATTAATGTATGTTATACAGGGGGCGTTGATAAACGGTTCGGTGATTTCTGGGACTGCAGCTGTGAACCGTTGTTGTGATATCTTAGATCTCAATAGATGTACCTAGGTTGTACTCTGTGTATTTTTTGGCCCTCCGAAATGTTAGAGAAGTGGAGTTCTTGACTATTTTATGAGTTCATCCGGCATTATCCCAACACCTTAACTAGTCTTGAAAAACCCTTACTGACTCTATATGACGCAAAGCTAACAATGTGCCAGTGTTTCTGGAGTCTGGCAAATCCAGACTCATGAGACTCAATTACATTCACGAAAGTATACTGTTTGGTCCTCCTGCTGGTGGCATCATCTGTCTTTAAACTTTGAAAAATGAGGAACATCATTGGGCAAGGGTTTACGACGATGAAGAATGATTTTTTCTTTGAAAATTGAATATGCTTTGGTGAATGCTGATAAACTCCAAACTATCTCCAATTCAACTATCATTGGTCAGATAGGGCCCCAGATACTTAAATGGTGGGCTACAATTGTACCAACAGTATGAGTTTTTTTTTAAAAATATTCGAGAAAATCATTACAATCGACCTGCGTTGCGATTGAACGAGCATCCTATAACTTGGATTGTAGCTTTCGTAACGAAGTGTTTGCCTTACCTCCCAGTGTGAGTGAAGTGGTGGCCTCCGGTAACCCTTACTCATGCAGGATAAAATAGCATAATACTGGCTTAGACTGTCAAACTCACAAGCTCACAAGCTTATACAGAAGAGAAGATAAAGAGATGTGACGAACCAAATATCGGCCTCAGATAAATATGGGCTCAATTTTGATGACCCTAGCAAATGTTTAAAGGATAACAAGCTTCGAATCAGCTCGTGGTGTATTCAGACTCTTAACAGCCGAACGTACAGCCGAGTAATTAGCAGAGGTCCTTGATATCATGTAGATATCACCGCCATCCATAAAGTTCAATGAGATAGACCGGACATAAGGGGGATGAAAAACTGTGACATATGTATAATATAGTATGGCGATTGTTATAGAGAAAAGAAACAGTTCTTATTTGGATGCGGATTCGCCATTTGCGCAGATTTAAGCAAGAAGTCATGAGATTCCGTCGTATGATAATCCACATTAAGGCTAAATTTACTAACATAAACCTAATATCACGCGATCTATGATATTGAGTAATTGTACTCCAAGAATAACGTACAGACGTTTTACCAACATGTAAAAAGAACATGCTAGTGTTAGGAGGATATTACAGAAGCCTCAAGAGATGAAGAAGGAAAACTTATATCAGCATCATTCGGTGCTGAGAATATGGAAAAAAACTTTTTCTGCAGACTCTGTAACGGCGAAGAAGCCTAACATTTCGCTGTCAGGCAGAATAGACCATTGAACTTAGAGGATGATAGCCAAAACTTCCGTCCACCTGCCTCAAATGAAGTAAGGATATGAATATCTAAACTGAAATCCAATAATGCAGCTGGACCTGACGGCCTATCAGTCGAAGTATTAAAAAGCTGCTGGAAGTGACATTGTGGAAAGCATACACGAAACCCAATGGATAACGGGAAGCGGGAGGGAGCAGGGTGATTACCTATGCGGACGACGTTGCTATAGCCATCTCAGGTAAGCATCTTAATATCATCAAAGGAAATATAAAATTCCAATCATAGACCCTCCCTCATTAATCGGTACCAGTTTAGTGTTTTCCGAAACAGCAAAATAATTGGGTCTCATTTTTGACAGAAAACTAAACTGGTAACCTAACATTCAAGAAAGAGTCAAGGAAGCTACAATAGCTTCCTCTTGGAAGAATGGAATCAAATGGTGCCTTCAAACTAGAAGAACCCACTGGCTATACATCTCGGTCTTAAGACCGATAGTTACTTACGGTTTGGTTGTCTGGTGGACGGCTTTAGACTTTGCAACCAACTTCCAAAGAACAGCAAGTCTATGCATAAGCGGAGCGTTGAGCGCTCCACTCCATTCGCGGCTTAAGACATTCTGTTTCACTTAACGCCCCTCGACATCTTCACAGTGGGAAAATAATTTATTTGGCCATGCTAATATTCTTAATATACATTCCTAATATGTCCACATAGAGGATTACACATATCTTTTCGGTTTGGCAAAGACTTTCATGCGAGCTTCCCCTCTAAATCCTTCTGGGAGGAAGCTGCTTTCATGAAAGACAAGTCTGTCCACATCTATACAGATGGATCTTAAACCGATAGCGGGATTGGTGGCGGTATTTTCACAGAGAAGGTAACTCTAAGCCTATCCTTCCGTCTACCAAATGACTGTAGCGTGTACCAGGCGGAAGTTTCGCTTGTCTTGTCTGAAGAAAAACGTGATATCTGCAAAGGATATCCGCGTCTTTTCGAGTAGTCAGGCCGCTATCAAGTCCCTGGACTCTAAAACCGCCCGTAGATGCCGAGCATCTCTTACGAAGAAGGCAGAGCAGTTCAACCTTCACATTTGTTGGGTGTCGGGCCACAGGCACATTCCAGGGAATTGTAGGGCCAATGAATTCTCCAAAATTGGAACCACTCTACCTATTCTACTGGAAATAGGTATACCAATCGCTATTTGCATGTTATTATTTAAGCAAGATGCTAATAAAAAAACAGACTTAGATGGACCGGTGTGCCAAAATATCTAGCGACTAAACAGATCTGGCCAAAACTGGATCTGCATCGCTCTAAGCATCCGATTCTTTTCAATAGGAAACATCTCAGCGCCATTAAAGGTGTCATCACTGGACACTGCCTTATAGGCAGACATGTAAGAAGGCTTGGATCTTTTACAAACGATTTCTGTAGAAGTTGCATGGACGAGGAGGAAGAGAAGACAATCCTTCACCTTCTCTGTACATGTCCAGCTCTCTCATAGAGAAGAAAACTGACTTAAATGGTCTAAAGGATACATCATCATAGGCCAAATTGGTTCCATGAGTAAGAGGATCATAGATCCACGTGGCAGCATAACGGGCCAATAGACCTAAGTGGGCTGGTTTTCCAACCGCCACTCTAACTAACCATACACCAACTCATTTCTCAGATCTGGTCAAAAAGACGTCTGCCTGATGAATGGAATCTCAACACCGTGTGCCCGATCCATAAAAACGGAAACCCCCTTAGTTGCGCCAATCGAAAACCCTTCGCCAACAACCTTATTGGTCACTATTAATGCGGTTTCAGCTCAGGAAAGTCCACAACCGACCAAAACTTCATACTCCGGCGGATCACGGAAAAAACTCACGAAGTACAAATCGATACTCACCATTTTTTCATCGATTTTAAGGCTCCATACAACAGCATTTAAAGAGACAAGCTATATAGAGTCATGTATGCTTTTGACATCCCTGCCATATCGTTCTTTTATGCAGAATGACAATTGAGAGCACTCGTTGCTCTGTCAAGGTCGATAACTTCTTAACCGATACTTCTGATGTCAAAAAAGGTAACGCGCTGTCATGTGACTTCTTTCACATCACACTTGAAAGAATTGTGCGGAACACACAAGCAAACACTGTAGTGACAATCTTTCAAAATGATCATATCTATATAATTGGTAGAACACAGCGCGTTGTCACGGTGCGCTCGCAAGTATTAAAACGAAAGATGTCAAAATGGTTTTAGCGGTAAATGATGGAAAAAGCATTGGACAGAACGTCACAATGGAGAGCTATAATTTCGATCTAGTAAAGGACTTTCATCTATCTTGGCTCTGAATTATTCTAGGCAATCGTTGGTTTTTTGTGCTAAGAAGACAATTGACTGGTAAGACCTTATACCGAAAAGCTAAAGGGACTCTATATAAAACTTTGATCACCCCAGTCCTTCTTTATGGTGCTAAAGCAGCATAGGAAGGAAAGGAAAAATCCTTTCCCGTTTGTGTTGATGAGGTTTGAAGGACAATTCAACGACGAACTATACAAGCTGTACAGCGACATTGACCTAGAAGAAGGCTGCGCATCAGTCGCCTGAAGTGGCTAGGATGTATAGAGTGAATGGTCACCAATTCTCCCTCCGCAGATTTTTCGAATCTTACTCAGAAGGACACACTCTCTTTAGGTACTGCGTATAAGTAGAATAGGATCTCAACCGATTTGGAGTTAATGGAGAGGCTTGTTGAGGCCCAGGTTCGAACCGAACTGATGGGTTTAGCTTAAAGCAGAATCACTTAGCATGAAAAATACCTAGTAGCCGCTGCTATTAAGCCTTAATCAAGATATGCTCATTGGCCTAATGCTATATATAACTTAAACTTTCTGCGAAAGTATTTTATAAAGCATCTGAGAGATAGTCGATCTGACTGGGTGTTCTTTTTGCCTTTGAGAAGATATCCAGTTGATATTTTCTAGATTTTGCTTTAGGCATAAGCTAGTGTTGTGATTAATTAGTTTTAGAGACCGTCCTTTTCATCATTTATGGTTTTTATGAGACATAAATGTTGGTTTTCCAGAGTAAGAGCATGATAGTGTTTTTAGCAGATAACGGTATTTTTGAATTATTCATTTCATCTTGTACTGATAACTCTTTTTTTCTTAAATTGGAAAGTAAGGCGTTTGAAGAACGTTTCCCTTTCAGAGTTCTAATTGTCCTTCATCAATAAGTTTAAAGAGGTCTTTATCAGATTTATGGTTTGTAGCCCAAAAATGTTCATGGAACTTTTTTGAAAACTGTAGTAGGACAAAAACATTGGACATGACTTCAAGACAATAACTCCACATCTGACATAATGACGGGACTGAATTAATTCATTTGCACTTCCATAGATATCGAAAATTGATTCTGTCTGCAGACATACAAGTATGTACTCGTGAACTCTTTTACTTCAGATACAATAGACACTTCTATCTCAATAATGGGGCGCGCATGTTAACCAACATAAAAGTAATATTTTCAGTAATTGTTACCAGAGCAGACGCTTCATAAAGAACTTCAAATGAATGTGAAATTATCTGAAAAGTTATGATTCTCAAATTAATTGCGACCATCACGTAGTGCTGAAAGAGACTCAAATATATAATGGCCAGCAGACAGAACAAATTACCAAAAGGTCCTTTTGTTTTGTCATCGTGTTGTTTGTTTATGTTGGTGCTCGTGTTCGATCGACCAATAACTTTTCGAGAATGGTCATGGTTTTGCGAAGTGCACTATATTAACTCGGCCGTTTGCTGGTAAATCGAATTTATATTCAATGGTTACCCGCCAAGGATGGGGAAAAGATAAATCTTTCATATATGTGAGCTGCGGTTTATAAATATATTCGTACACATATGCTGTTGTAAGGGAACTTTTCAATTGAACTGTGAGCCTAAGAGACATAAGTCATTTCAAAGTGTAACTCGATAAAGAAGATCTTTATGAATGGAATACGACACAATAGCTGATATGCAGAATTCGTTTTTCTACTCATAGTGTGAGGAAAAATAATTACCCAAAAAGTATGGAAATTTAATTGTTACGCCATTTTATTTCGCTTAAAACATAAAATGATTAAATGTAAGAAGTCTTCTCTTAAATGAGGGGTCACTAAACGATATTTGTCTGATTTCTGATTGTATTTTTTATATTGTCTATTAAATAGAAGACTGTTGTGATATGACGCTTATTGAAAGTTGAGGAAATCCCTTAAGTGGATTCGAAAAAATGCGAATGCCGGTCCTGGGGGCTGACCCAACCCAAGAAAATAACTTATTTCGAATACGTTATAAAATCTTTATTGTATAAGACCTTTAACAAATAGAAAAAATAAACTCGGTTTTCGTTGCGATTACAACTGAACCTACAATCTGCTTCAATCTAACCTCAAAGCTTTGTATCCATCCAAATGTTCCCATGGATATCTCCTGACTCGTCAGTTTTGATATTTCGCATAAACTTCCATTGGAATGAATTAGCTGGGAACCTTATTCGAACCTGAGTTCGAGGCGGTGTGCCGTATTCAATATTGCTGTGCAAAATGCAATACTGATTTGCCACAGCAGTTCTTGAAGAGAACGTTTTCCGATATCAATATCATGCTCACTTTACCGATCTCACCCATCACGCGTACATGGGCTCTCTCAATTGTCGTTCTGGCCTAGATAAGCCTGCGTGGTGGGATGAGAATTTATATAAGGTGGCACAAAATTAATCACTTATATTTCACATTTGTGAACTAGACAGCTGCAGTATACAAACAGACAAACCACGGATCGCTATTCTCCTCAAGAGCGTGGAATAATTGTGTCGATGTTTTTGACCAAAAATCTATCGGTGGTCTTAGCGCAGCGTGAATTTCGACGTCAGTTTCCTTATCGTGTCGCGCTAACTGGAAAAAAATTCCGGCGTTTAGCTATTTGACTCGAGCAGAGTGGGACCACAGAAGACCATGCATGGCGTGGGTGCCACCGGATTGGTCGTTCGGCCGAGAATATCGCAGCTGTCGCTGCCGATTTCGTTGAAAACGAAGAAACATCAAATAGACGACTTACACATGTTCCCGTACAAAGTTCAAACAGTGCATCAATTAATGCCTTCTGATCGTCAGTCGTGTGTGAATAACTGTAAAGCCATCCTCAATCTCAACAACGAAAAGAACGATTTTGTGTCGAAAATCATCATGAGCGTCAAAATCCTCAATAAGCAAAATCTTCGTTTTTGGCACTCAAAATCCGCTTGTGATGCACGATGAGCCATTACATCCACTCAAAGCTACTGTGTGGTGCGGCGTTCACACGTGAAGAGTGATTGGGCCTTTTTTTTATTTGAGGACGCCATCGGCAATGCGGTCACTGTTACTGGCAAACGCTACAGGGCCATGATAAACGACTTCTTACTACCGGAATTGGATAAGCGGGGCTTGGTCAACATGTGGTTTAAAAAATACGGTGCAACCACACACACAGCACGAGCCACAATGGATCACCAATAATCTCATGGAAAATGTAATAAAACGGGCACAAATGTGTACCAAAACTACACCAATTCTAAAGGTCCAAATAAAGATTTCCATCACTCAAATTCAATTTTATTTTTATTTAGTGAAAAATAAATTAAAAAACAAAATTAGATAATTAATTTTGCTCCACCTTATAGAAATCACTTATAATAGAAGAGCGGATAAATTATACCTTTTGTCGTGACCACGTGTAGGAGTAAATGAAATCAACTTGACTTTTTATACAAACTTAGTTCATAATTAGTTTATTAAAGCAAAAAAAAAAAAGAACAGAAACTCTTATAGTATTAGTTATAATATTTAGTAACAAAATGTTAATTTTAAAACAGAATAGAGAAAAAAAATATAACAAACAAATTAAAAAATGATCTGAGGCAGAGTTGATTGCAATGAGATATGTTAAGAAGAAAAGTACACATACAAGGTAGTTTTGAAGCTAGCAGTGTTTGACAAGCACTTTTATAGCCAGCTGAAATACAATGTTAACGTAAGCATCCGTATACGCGACCAACAACGATATTAATATGGTTATAGCCAGAAAGCTTTCGGCTTATGGTGATACCTAGACTTGTAGCCACCTCAACTAACCTAATCTTACTACCGTCTAAGCAAACATCAGGAACTAGACATACCTGAGAAGACTTCTTTGATATCGGAATTACTTTTCATTTTTTTGGTTCAAAGTTAGTCCATTTTTAGTTGCTCATTCAAGAATAGAAGCGAGATCCTCATTTTATAGTGACACTAGATCACTCATTTTTTTAACCGGATGAGATAGGTAAAGTTGAACATCGTCAGCATAGAAATGAATAAGTGCGTACTTACAAATCGATGCTGTCATTTATGTACATGCAAAACAAAATTGTGCCCAATATTGATCCCTGAGGGACCCCTTTGACAAACTGATCGGGGAACTGAGCGGTTGTTCCCAACAACGACTATTTGTCTTCCACATAAAAAGTTTCGAATGAGTCTTACAGCTCTTTCACTGAAACCATAGTAATGGTGCAGTTTCCAACAAAGAATGGCATGATTCACTCTGTCAGAAGCCTTAGAGAAATCAAGCAGGCAAAGCAGCGTCACATATCCTTTGTCAAAATCTTGCCTGATATCATCCAAAATTTTTACCATGGTGGAAGAACAGCTATGGTTCTTCCTAAAGCCCGATTGGAATGGGCTCACCAGGGAATTTTCAGCCAAGTGTTTTTGAATTTGTGACTCTATTATCTTTTCAAAGACCTTAGACAGGCAAGGAAAGATACTAACAGGTCTGAAGTCAGAAGCATCGGAAGCGGTGGTCTTTTCAGAAACAGGTACAACCTTAGCACATTTCCATGCCAGAGGAGTAGTAGATGTTATTATGCAATAAATGATTATATGTGTTAGATGGCCTATGACGTGCGGTAAAATAAGTGAAGCGTAATGGCAAGCCGTCTTCACCAATAACATTTGATTTTAAACCTTTAATAATACATAGGACATCAATCTCTGTAACTACTTCAAAATCAATTTCTTGTTCAAAGCCTCTGCTGGAGATAACGTCATACTCGAAACAATCGGCAGCAAAATCATTTGTAACTAATCTAAATCAATAGCGCAGTCCTGTCACTACTCATACCAATGCCAACTTGGCGTAGAATTGTCCATAGTTCCTTGGAGGGTAAGAAAGTGCTCAGTTAAGATGAATAGTAGTGTCGCTTAGATGCACGGTTGCAGCGTTATGAGCAGCTTTGTAACTGTTTCAGTTAATCGCGGTTTGGCTACGCTTACACTTACTGTACAGTCTGATTCGCTTCCTGTTTCGGATCGCGACGGTTTTTGTTGGTACATGATCATTAAATAATTGCATTACAAGCGTCTGGAAAATAGTTAGCTTTTCATTTGGATCGGCAACCATTCTGCAACTCCACCATGGGACCGAGCTTGCTGCGGTCGTTAGTGCTTCGTGATTTATTAATGAGTAATCCCTATAAACAAAGAAGCTTGAGGAAGACTTGTGGTTAAAGACAACATTGTAAGTACAGAGTAAAAAATCATGTTTCTCAACACCTTCGAGAGAGATCTGATCAAACAGTAAGACAGAAGGTGAATTAGACACAATAACAAGGTCTAAAAGGTTCGGCGGTGTACCTGGCCGGAAACATGTTGGATAGGAATTATTTACAATTTCAAGGCCACTTACCGCCGCCATGTATTTCACTTTATAAGACTACGAATCATTTTTAAGCATGATGACATTAAAATCATCACAAACGATAATGTTATTATATAAAGGGGAGAATTCGGATAGAGAAGAGAAAAAAGGTTCAGCTAAAGAAACACAGACCCATCAGAAACTTCTGCAATCAAATACTTAACATCAGTTCCTAGCGAATTTTTTTATGGCTTCACATTTTAAAGCTTCCCTGCAATAGATCGCAACACCAAAATCCAGCTATTTTATAAAAAAATTATCAATTCCAGGTTCAAACTATGTTTCATCAAAACATATGACAGCAACAGAAGAGTTATTAAATAGATAATTAAGATAATTAAATTTAATTTGGTTAAGACTCCGTGCATTAATATGATATACGTTACCAAGTGTACCGGTATGAAGTGAAAATAAAAAACTAATTTTTAATGAGAAAGTATTGACCATGGCTAGCTACACGTTTTCCCATCTTTCAGGCAATATATGGAATCCACGCCAATAAAACTGTTTGTCTTTTGAAGCAAACAAAAAAGTCGCCCAATTTTCGACTTCCTCGTATTATTTGAAGTGAAGATCGATGAAAACAAATGGTAGTCGGAAGGAGCCAAGTCCGGTGAATATGGCGGGTGGGGTAGCAGCTCCCAGCCAAGTGCTTTGATTGTATCCTGAATCAGTTTTGCTTTGTGTGCAGGTGCATTGTCATGGAGCAAAATAACCTTGCCGTGTCTTCTGGCCCATTCTGGTGGTTTTTCGATCAATGCATAGTTCAAATTGATCATTTGTTTTCGGTAGCGATCTGTACTAACGATTTCACCAGGTTTTAGGAGCTCCTGGTACACCACATCTTTCTGGTCCTACCAGGCACACAGCATTGTCTTCCTGCCGAATCGATCTGGTTTTGCAGTCGAAGTTGATTTTTTCCGTTTAGGATTCTGAAAATAAATCCATTTTTCGTCGTCAGTAACAATTCGAGTCAAAATTGATTTTTTTATCCTGTTTTTGAAGCAAAATTTCGCAAATGGTTTTTTGGTTTTCCATCTGCCTTTCATTCAATTCATGTGGCACCCATTTTCCAGACTTTTGGTACTTTCCCATAGCTTTTAAATGGTCAGAAATTGTTTGTTGTGCAACATTTAACATTTCTGTCATTTGTTTCTGACTCATGGTGTCATCTTCATCCAATATTGTTTGCGATTCGGCGTCTTCAAACTTTTTTGGTGTACTTCAACGTCCTTCAAATATGAAGTTGTTTGCTCAATGACTTGATGTATACTAAATATGTTTGACAGGTGTCATAGCAACCAAAAAAAAAAAAATATTGAGACATTAGTATCTTGACGCTCACTTCATATCGGTACACCTGGTAAGCCCGCTTTTTTGACACGAAAGAAGGTTCAACATTGTGCGAGTCTGAACTTCATTCATGCAACGACTATGACGAACATTTGTGCTATAAAAAATCATAAACAAATAAAGTGCAAATCATACCACAAGCTTCCAAACAAATTCGTGTTCAAGCAAAGAAAAAGAAAGTAAAAAGAGTAAAATAGATCACAACATAATAAAGGGTTTTCCAATAGGGACTTGACAACTTTGAACAACTTTCACTAATCATCAAACTGTCACTGTCAATTTATTCAGTAAACTCAACATTTTCATCATGGTAAAGTACACTAACGAGCTACGTTCTCCGATTGGGTTCTGAAGATGCGCCAAGATGATGAATTTCATCGCAAAATCATCTTCAGTGACGAAGCCCATTTTTGGCTTAATGGGTTCGTCAATAAGCAAAATATGCGTTATTGATCGGGTGAAAACCCACATGTGCTTCATGAATCACCACTTCATCCAGACTTACAGGTGAAGTAGACCAAAACTGCTCATGGAAGTAGATGTGTTCAACCGCTTGTCGAAGCCGTTGGCCACAGATTCCAGATGGGGTCGAATTTCCAGTGGCCATGTTTCTTCTTTTGTTTTCGTCGAAGCTTTTGGAACTCATAGTTACCAGACAATTTTGCATATTATACAAAGGCAAGACAGGAACAGTCATCCAGTTAGAAATGAAGAAATGAAGTGCTTTTTGGCAATCAACTTGCTTATCGGTAAACACATACATATGTATATATATTCACAGATTCTTATTTTAACTCTTCGAAATGCGTACCACGGGTATTGAGAGGCTTTCCAGCTATAAGAACTTTTGGTTGTCAAAATTGGAATTGCGCGATAATTTCATATCTACAAAAATGTAATGACTAATCTACATTTAAATGACAGCAGTTAGCTGCAAACAAATTTTGACAAGTTGTATCAATTGAAACCTTTATTAGATCAACTGTCAAACACATACAAAATGTACTACCTTCCTATTAAACATAACCCAATCGTTAAATCTATGATAAAGTTCAACGGAAGAAGTTTACGCCAATATACCATATGCCACTGAAACCCATAAAAAGAGGATTCAAAATGTGGGTTAGAGCCGATGGAAATACCTTTGTTTCCCAATTTTAAATATATGTATAGGCGCGAGAATTATGAAAGATTTGACAAGAGATTTGGTTGGAAAATGGGATGAAGTTTATTTTGACAACTACTTCAACTCAGTAAAGTTGCAACAAGAGTTGTTAAAAGATAGCTTATATGCATGTGGAACTGCTTGGAAGGGGAGAAAAGACATTCCAACGGATTTTTCAAGAGAAAAAACTTTGAAAAGACGAGATTTCGATTGGAGAATTACTAAGGACGGTGTATTGGCATTGAAATGGTTTGAACCCAATTCAATTTTTGAGTAACTTTCATGATCCTAACGACGAACAAGAGGTTCAAAGAAGGGGAAAAGATGGAGGTAAGGAAAAGGTAAAATTAGTCAAATACTATAATCGACGCATGGGCTATGTTGGCAAATTGGATATGCTTCAATCATGCTACAAAATAGATAGAAACCAAAATAATGGTGACATCATTGACATGATTTGACAGATGTCAATGCTTTTATCCTGCGCAAACTACGTTCAACTGGGACACCAATATCATTAAAAGATTTCAAACTGGCAGTAATCACAGGCCTCGTAGGAGCTGAACCTGGTCTAGACCGAAAAAGAAAAACAGGTACAAAGTAAATGTACCTCTAGAAAAAAGACTGGACAAGCTTTATATATGCCAGTACATGGCACTAAAGTTAGATGTGCTAATTGAATCACTAAGGCAAAACCTCACAGAACATGATGGCATTGCAAAAGCCTGTAATGTTGGGCTCTGTCTTGCAAAAGACTAAAATTGTTTTTTAATTTTTCATGAAAAATAAGTGCGTTTATTTCCTAGTGGAACAAACTGTTTTTCGAAAAACCAATAAAGTTATAGATTGACACTTTTTTAGACACAAAGTGGAAAACCTATCGACATCTTCTTGAAGGAGAATTGGAAAAATACAGTCTTGGAGTGAAGAAATAGTTTTGGGGATCTTAGTGTCGTCGGCGTAAATGGATACGTAACAGTTTTTAATAATTCTCTCAAGATCGTTTATAGTTAAAATGGAAAAGAGGGGACCTAGATGACTACCTTGTAAGATACCAGAAGTGGTTAAAAATAGGGTTGAGAAGGCTGATCTAAAGCGAACTCTATAATAACGGTTCTTCAGATAAGAAGATATCAATTTTAATAATATGGAGCTAAAACCTAAGGAAGACAATTTGAAAATGATCCATTGATGTGATATTTTATCGAAAATCTGTTGCAATAACATCGATTTCGCTCTAATTTTCTAAGGCTTAAAGCGCAAAGGATATGAATTCAACAAAGGTTTTAGTAGTTGATCTACCTTTCAGAAATCCATGCTGATTGAGTGATATAAGTGACTTGTACCGAAAGCTTAGCGCCTTGTATAAAATACTTTCAAATATTTTAAGTATGTGAAAAAGCTTAGCAATGGAACGGTAGTAAGATGCATCATTCTTTGATCCTTTTTTGTGGACCAGGGTTATGAAAGAGGTCTTCCAAACTTTGGGAAACTTTCCTTGTGTGAAATATATAGAAAAGTGAGAGAGAAAGATTAAAAGATACTTAAAATGTATAAGGTCAGGTATGCAGAAGTTGTCGCAAATGATTGTTTAGAAAAAGATCCAAAATACATAGTTTGCAGTAGTATGTGGGTTGGTTGAAGATATATTATCGACTGAAAAAAAGGGGGTTGAGGGGGGGGTTACAGCGAAATTTTCTTTTGTAATTGATAAATTGATAAAAAGACCTACGATTGTTGATAAGCTTGGTTTGCGAAATGTCAAGAAAGCGCTGATAGAGGCAGTTTTAGAGCTGGTTGAGTTTGAGGTGGGTACCAAGGTATATTAGTTAGAGTAGTCAAAACAAAAATTGCAGTGAAGGAAAGCTGCCCATAATTTATTTCTTTTGTCTTGTAAAGAGCGAAGTCTTCTGTCATGGAAGAGAGAAGTACAAAATATAGATGATGTTTCACGGCGAGGAATGCGGATATAAAGAGAAATATAATTAAGTACTTCACTGTAGAAAATGGAGAGAGCATCAGTTAAAGATGCTTCTAAGAACAGACAGCAGGGAAAGAAGTGGAATGTAGTAGAGATTTATAAAAATTTAAGAAGAAGAGGTAGGTGAAAATCATCGATAGCTGATAAACCTAAGAGACGAAACGTTACTATGGTGTTAATGGGATTGTTAGTGAAAATATTGCTGATTGCCTATCGATGGAGGTTAAGTTTGTCATCTGATCAATGGTTGAACTAGCGTTAGACGTGGTAAAAAAGAATTGATCATCCGATGGAATCCACTTCAGCAGAGGGAGATTAAAGTCACCTAAGATTAGAATATCGTCAATGGAATCACTTAGGCCAATTAATTGGTTAACCGCTTTAAAAGCAAGGGTGTATGATTCGATGGGTTAAGCCGGGAGAAACAGAAACCTATTAGGGATTGTTATCTTAATTATAATTTAATCTAGTTTAGCAGAAAGAGAGATACATAGCGATAATAAGAGGAGAGAAGAGTTTAATCTATTGTGAATGACCAGATCGTAATTTCGCAAAATATTATAAGAAGATGGAAATAGGTTCTGGCTCTTTATGTCGGGGATCAGATTGGTTTCTTAAGAGCGTAGACGTCCAAAAATACATCATGAAATGTAGACAAAATACTGCGAGTCTCGGTAGTAAAATATAAGATGGAGTTTGTTGCATGGAAGAGTAGGAGAATATGGTTTAAATGAAGATGAAGAAAGTAAGTTAGGAAAAAAAAAAATCATCATGGTCAGCTCGGCTAAGCTGAAGGTGAGAGATTCTTTTAGAGTGTACATAATTCTGGAAATCACCGAGGTCATCCGCAATCTTTTAGTGAGGTGTGTTGAAAATTTCGTAGAATCTGTACCTGTTGTAGAGATTCCTGCGACTAGTTTTATCAGTAGGGAGGTCTTCCTGTTAGATGGAGACTATGACACTTTCTTTGGTTTATCACTCAAAGCAATCAGAGTCAGGTTTATCGTAAAGATATTCGAGAAAGAGGCGTTTATTTTCATATATCTTTGTATCCCTTAGCCTAGAGAACGCATAACGACATTCCGTGGTATCTACATTCGGTGGCGAAAGGGCATCAAAAATAGGAGCAGAGGCCTGTGAAACCGAGGAAAAAGGCAAGTTAGAGCGGGGCTTAAAGTTTAAATATTTGGCTTCAGTTGTAAGATCGAAATTGGGAAAGCAGTTACTAGTTCTCGTGGGAAGGAAGGTAGGCGGTTGAGCAGTGACAGTATCAGGAAATTAATAGAAACGCGTTGATTTTGGGTCTTGAATAAAAGACAGGCAATTGGTGCTTTTGTGAGGAAACGTAAAGAAGGTTGCTTAGGAATATATACAGGAGGGGAGAAATTAAGAAATATTTTGGTTTTAAGACTTCAGTTGGCGTCAGGCTTAAGATGTGAATGGGGAATGGAACTGAGAAATTTAAAATTAGCTTTATTAGATGAGACGTTGCTTCGTTTTTTCTTTGTTTTTAATGCTGGGTTAATTCGCCCATTTGGAGGCCAGCATCTTTCCAAGGTTAAGTTTACTGTTGGATGGGTTAAAAAATATCCACTCATATCCAGCCGGTACGTTTAGCTTGAGATTATGTTTGTTTTTGTGGTGGGATGTAGGGAATATTGTGCATTGGCAGATGGTGATGCTATACCTCTTTTTGAAAAATTCAGAAATCCAAGCAACGTCTGCGTAATTTGGGGTATCTTTGACGAGTAGGGAGTGAACATCTTATTCGTTGTACGGAACCGGCCTAGCTTGCTTTGCCATAGTAATATCACCATAAGATTGTTAAGATTTGGGTCGAAATGAAACACCGTGACTTTCAACGTATTGTTTGGCGAGAAAGTCTTCGACAGACCTATTGGACATTATAGGCTACATACTGTAACATGCGGTACTTCACCTGCTGATTTTCTACCAATGCGAGTACTGAAACAACTCGCTTCAGATTACATGGACCAATTTCATATTGCGTCGCATTGTATTGTGCACAATTTTTATGATGATGATATCATGACAGGTTCGGATTTTGTGTCAGGAATCTTAGGCTTAAAAAAGGAGCTGGTTGAGCTATTGGCCTGTGGACGTTTGTAGTTGAGTAAATGGAACTCCAACTTCTGGCCCATTTTGAAGGGTTAAGTTGGCAAACCAACCTTTTTCTTAGAATTTGACGGCGTTAACAAATGGATCAAGGTTCTCGGGTTAGTTTGGAGTCCTCACCGCAATACCTTTACCTTTAAAATTTCTGTAGTAAAGGAGTCTTCATCGCTACCCATTAAGCGAATGCTGTTGTCAGAGATTTCAAAAATATTTGATCCGTTGGGCTTTCAAGTGCCTGGCCTTAATTTGTTCAAAATATTGTTCCAGGAGTTATTGGTGCATGAGACGAAAATGGGATGGGATGATCCATTGTCCACTGAAATAGCTGAAAAATGAATTTCCTACCGAAAGAATTTAGCCCATTTTGAAAGCATCGTGAGAATGTGAGAAGATGTGTTAGAATAGAAGCGGTTTGATTTGATTGAGTTCTCAGATGATTCTGAGAAGGCGTATCCGGCAGTTGTTTACGCGCTTAGTTTGCCTGAAAGTGAAGCCATAAAGAGTCAACTTGTTGCTGCTAAAATTCGTGCCGCTCCTGTAAAACAGCTAACCATAAATAGTCTGGAACTGTATGGGGCTCTGTTGTTAAGTCCTGTAGTTCAACTCATTCGTTCTTCTCTGGATGTAAGTACTGTCCAAACACTTGCTTTTTGTGATTCGCAAATCGTGTTAGCATGGCTTTCTTCTCCCTCCCATCGATGGAATTACCTTCATCGCGAACCTTAGAGATTCTTGATATTCTTACCCGTTCTGCTTGGAACTATGTTCGCTTAGAGGAAAACCCAGCTGACTGTGCATCAAGATTGATCGAGCCCAGAAAACTACTGCAGTTGGTACTTTGGTGAACACGTCCGGATTGGCTCTCAAAGAAATCTAATTTCTGTCCGATTTCTGCTGAAAATGTCGAATTAGGGGATGTACGAGAAAGGAGGAAAGAATCTGTTGTTGCCAATATATCATCAGTGGAGGAAGGTGTTCTAGACTAATTGGCAAAAAGGGTATCTTAATGGTTTCAACTTTTTCGGATTGTAGCCGTAGTTCTTCGTAATGTCAACAATTGTCGGTAACTGATCGTTTGCTAGATTTTATTAGATCTACAGAATTGTTTTCTGCTCAGCCTTTTATGGGCTCAAAAGGAGTTTATATGCAGAAGAGGTTGAAGCTCTTAAGTTTGACAAATATGTTTTTAACCGATCTAAACTTTCGTCTTTATCACCGTTTCTTGATAAGGTTGGCCTGTTGCGAGTTGGAGGAAAACTGTTCAATGCTGTAGAGGTTCCATATGCGGTAAAATATCCTATAATCCTGCCAAAAGGCCATCCGGTCACCCAATTGTTTCTTCGAGAGGATCATTTAATTTTTCTCAACTATACGTCAGGAGTTTTGGATCGTTGCAAGTAGAAATATAATCAGAAAAATTGTACACGATTGCATGAAATGTTTTCGTCTACGTCAAGCCACATCTTCACACGTCATGGGAAACTTTCCTTCTCTTGCAATGTTCTCTACTCGGACAACGGAACCAATTTCCAAGGAGTTGCGAGAACACTGTCCGAATGATAACCGTTGGTACGATCCAAGGAACACAACGAACAAATTTCAACAACACTGGCGGCTAAAAGCATCAAGTGGGAGTTTATTCCACCTCACAGCCCTCACTTTGGAGGGTTTCGGAAGCGGGGGTCAAATGCGTAAAACAACATCTCCGCAGAGTTGTAGGGAATAACATATTAACCTTTGAGGAGATCTCTATTTTGCTTTCACAAATTGAAGCATTATCAAATTCTGGGCCCTTTTGTGATATTTCTGATCAGATTTAAATCCTCTAACTCCATCTCATTTCTTTATAGGCAGACCGTACACGGCGATATCGGAGTCCAGCTGCCTAGACGTCCCACTTAATCGACTTGGATGATGGGAGCTCTTACAAAATATGTTGCAAGGACTTTGTCGTCGATCCCACTTTAAGTACCTAACTTCGCTTAAACAACGCCCTAAATGGAAAAATGCGACTGAAAATTTCTAAATTGGTGACCTAGTTGTTGTTAAGGAGCCCAATATACCACCATCAAAATGGGCACTAGGACAAATTGACGCACTTCATCCGCGAAAAGATGATCTTGTACGAGTGGTTTCTGTTCATACAAAAAATGGCGTTTTTAAACATCCAACAATAAAGCTGGCATTTCTACTCCATATAACATATAACTTTCATATATTCCATCTTTTGTCAAAAAAAAACATGTCACACAATACCCTATGTATAGTTTCTTTAACAATTAAATTTTTGTACTAGTTAATCATATGGACAACGGAATTATCTCGTAGAATTAAGCTTCGTGTGCGGGTGCATCGCTTTCAACTAGCAACCATCAACCTCGAAACATCAACTAACAGTCCACGCCGTTTAATTGACATTTAGTCCTGATCACTGGCAATTAGAAGTAAAACAAAAATGATTGTAACGTTGTTTGAATTTTGTGCCTTTTTTTTCTTTTCTTTTTTTTTCATTGCTGATCTGTTTTTGTTGTGCAGCGGGGAATGGTTTGGAAGACCATCGATTTTGTGACATACTGTTTCAATGAGCTTTTCCAAATCATTCAATATTGTTCTGTTCGTAGTGAGTTCATCATTAAGCTCCTATATTTTATCGAATATGACGTCAAGCATGGACTCGTACTGCTTTGAGAGTGGATGATTGCATGGATTGGGAATGGATATTGGATGTGAATGACTGGATATGACTATCTATGACTTTCCGGTGAGTGTTGATGGAATTAAACTTAAGCATTTTCTTGTAAGAATCCATCATTGCTTAACCACTAAACACTTTGACGAGATGGCGCTTGGAAGTTTCTTAAGATTCTAATTTAATTAAACGCGTAATTTGATTTTCGATACTCCGACCAAAGTCTTCCACACATCTAACTGGAAGAAGCGATATGAGAATTTACAATTATGGAGTAAAGTTAGAATCCTCTTGAGTGGGGAACTACTAACAAAGTGAAATTTAATGCTCCCAAAACAGAATGCAATCTGCTGTGCTTAAAGTAAAAGATAAACAAACAGCCATTATCCTTGAATGGTTTGTGTATCAGTGACAACATACCAACGTCGTAGAAAGATCACACATGCGATGTCACCAAAAATGCTGAGAAATGCAAAAAATCCTTTTTTCCTTCAATCTGTTCTTAATATATAAAGTATTTATCTGATCAAAATTGGAGTACATTGCTTACATTTGCTCATGTGTTGTTAAGATCTTTCATGTGATAATGATATTTTTTGCACTACCTTGTTTTATCTCTATTTTCAATAAGGACGTTCTATTGAAATTACTAGTAGCATTCTGCCCCTTCAAACTTTCATACATAATAACCGTCTCGATAAGAATGCTCAGTTCATTCAGTTTTGGACTCTGAAGTATTATTATTCTTTCCTAAGCCGTACAACTCTGTCAAGCTTGTTTTCTCTTCTATTCCTTATAACCTACAAACATTCAAAACCAACGTATTCCCTTCTGATATTCCTCGCCCTGTTCGCAAGCATTTTAATGTATAAAAAAACATTTTTCTTATCGCTAGTAAATCTCATTTAGGCCTACAATTACTCAATTCATCGGCAGATTCTTTCGATAGAGGGGCAAAATATCAGCACATTTTTCTAAAATTATCAGAAAAACTGAAGAAGGAATGCTCTTATTGAATACATATGTGCATATGTTAAAATATCAATTAAGAAACACGCATTTCAGAATTAAATTTGAGATACCGTCAAACCCAAAGGAACAAGTATTTTTCAACGCTCTATTGTTTTTGGAGATTCTGATCCAGTAGTCGGATTGAATAAAAAGATATGTCTGCGCAAGGGTCCCCTAGGATTATGAAACGGGCTACTAATGGTGTAACCATGCATTTTCCAGCATGTTGTTAAATAACAGCCTTTCCTCTTTCAAATTTAAAAAATATAAGATTTTAAATGTTTATATATATTTTCTTGGGTTTGGAAAGACTTGTTTTAACATATGTTTAGGTAAAAACTGCACACTCGAATTGTATACATACATAAATGCTTTTACTGTTGAACTAGGATTGACTTTGTTAAACTTCTTGTTACCAACTCAAATAAATGCGGTACAAAAAAGTCTCTATAAACCTTGGTTTGCTTTTCCTATTCATATGTATCAACACGTTTAAGGGGCTGCAACAAATCTACCATAATAACGACACACAAATCCTTTTAGACTCAATTCTGTTAGAAAAGTTTTTCTCACGTTCACTTGAGGTATAAGTTTCGTTAGTTCCACTTGAAAACCGAATCACGTAGGGTTGCTCAAGAAATAAATGCCTTTCTCACCTTTTAGATTTATGAAGATGTGAAAAATTGTTATTAGAAATATCTATACGAATACTCGTATATTAAAACAGTTTCTTAAAAGTTTGTATCAAAAGTTGGTCGTGCGTTTTGGTATTGCGATTTTTGGAGAAACGTGTTTACCATTCCTTAGAATGTATTCTCAAGGTTTGGAACATTGTAGCTGTTGTGGGAGCATTTCAAATTAAGTTTTCATTTATAGTTTGTAGGACTAAAATAGGAAGACACAAGTTTTCCAAAATTTGACTGATAATGTTTCGAATATGGGTCATGTTTTGCATAATGAAATTTTATTTAGTCTCATTAGGTAAGTTGCTTGTTCTTTGATTTGGCGAAAAGCAAAAACAACTTTTCGTATTTTAAAATTATTCTTGTGACAGATTGAACAATATTTTACATTCACATCTATCACCTTTTTCACTAAGCAAACTTGTGTCTTTTTAAAAAAGTTCTTATGCTTTAAAATCAAAAAAATTGTCATCTGGGTCAATAAATAGCCTATTTTAAAGGTAAGTCTGCTAAGTAGAGAGAGAAGTTAGAGTTAACATCCCAAACCTGTTATCTTCTGAAACGTTAATTGTACTGCATATGGTCTTGAATTGGAATTTATCAGAATACGACCTTTACACCTTATGTACATGACTTTTTGGATGGGGCTCGTTTTACTTTAACATGTCCTCTGGATGATTCACATACGTCTAATCATTCTCCTGAGTGTCAATTTTATTAGATATAATAGGTGTGCAGTTAAGTTATCGCTGCTTTTTTTTTAATGAAAATGTCACTTTATTGTAAAAAAAGGTTACAAATGAATCATTCAAAGTATTGCCCATCGGTAGCTAGAGAATTTTTCTCATCTTTCTGGCAGAGCTGGAATATGCTGCGGTAAAAGAGTTTATCTTTTGAGACTATCCACGAATCAAGAAATTTGATGTCTTCATATGAACGGAACTACTGACCAGACCATGTAGAATTACTTTTTCTTACTTCTGCTCGTATTGTGGCCATTTTTTGCGCAGTGCTCGGCTCAATCGCATCAATTGAAATGGATACCGTTCCTAAATGATGTTTTCGTTGTGTTTCAACAGTTCATAATAAATAACACTGACCTGGTCCTACCAAATACACAACATAACCTTTGCAGCGTGAATATTCGGCCGAGCCGACGACGTAGAAGCATGACCGGGCAGTACCCATAACTTTCTTCTCTTTGAGTTACTGTAATAAATCCATTTTTCATCACTCGTCACGATGCGATGAAGAAAACCCATCCTTTTTTGCCACTGGAGCAGTTGTTCACAGGCGACAAAACCTTGTTTAACGTCCCTTGGCTTCAAATCATAAGGAACCCAAGTTCCTTGTTTTTGAATCATTTTCAACGCATGCAATCGCTTGGAAATGGCTTGGTAGGTAACTCCTAATGTAGAAGCAGTTTCTTCTTGCGTTTGGTACAGATTCTCATCGAGCGATTCCTCCAATTGAGTCTTCGAAGGATTTTGGCCTTTCTTCACGCGGAAGGTCGTCAACTTAACTTTTTGAAGCTCTCGGCGCGCTTCAGCCGCCATTTTCTTCGAATGAAAAAAGAAAATCAACACTTCCCGCAAATGACGAATATATGGCACAAAATCAGACATTTCTACACAACCAAAAGTATGTGACTCCACGACAAAATCACTAATGTTTCAAAACGGTTGTTTACCATATCTGTAAGCTTGGTTCATGATGTTTTGGATATGTCAAAACTAACCAGCACTTACTTCTGGAGTCATCTAGCTGGAGAACTTAGTTTCGCAGTTAATATATATTTGTTATGTAACATTAACTATCGCATTTGCAACATTGTTCAATAAAAATTAAAATCAAAATAGTAATTTAGATGTGCGGGGAGTTCAAGATCTAATGTGGAGTATCGCAGGGCTGCATTTTATCACCAATATTTTTCTTGTATGTGTTGAGTAATGTGCTTTGTTTTGGTTTGTATACAGGAAACGCCTGTATAGCATCTCTAAGGCTTACATCAATTTGTAAGCCTTATCTTTCATAGAATTCTCGGTCTCCACCAAAAAGCAGATACTGTAGAGAGAAAAACAGAAATTGTTAACTAAGAGAATGGTTCATTTCCAGTATTTTCTCGAACGATGGTGGGACTGAACTGGACGTAGTCAGCAGTCAAGAATCGTGGGGATGTTAAGGATCTTCTTGCCGTATAAAAATCAATGAAGAAAGTAGCAAAGGATTGGCTTGGCTTTCAAAAAGGGCTCAGTAACAAAGCCAATCAATTTATGAAGTGTAGCTCTTAGAATTGATAAGGGGAATGTCTGCTGGTGGTACCGGTTTCAAAAAATATTGGCTTATTAATTTGCTGGATACAAGATTGTAATTTGTGCAACCCCCACTGCAACTTGTAGCTGTTATATAACACGCAAACGTTCTCCCCAACTCATGTTCTGCGAACTCACAAGCTCTTTGTTTTTTTATTAAACATAAAGCAAGGACATGGTAAAACCGGAATGTCTACTCATGTACGAATGAATGTATAGGTGCGTAATCGTAAAAGGACCTTAACTTTCAATTACTACATTTACTTGCAGTGGTAAAGCATTTTAAGAATTGCCAATCCCATTTTAGGTTTATTTATTTATAAAAAGCTAAATGCCTCTAAAAGTGTTAAGGCTAATCCTATAAACTTTGCTAGCATGTATTATACAGATTAATTGATAAATGAGTGTCTGGCAGTCAATCACATTCTCTTCTTATTCGTAAAACTGTCATAAACCGGTCATAACTACGGTTATGAAGCTATTGCCTGACGGATGTCTCCTAAACACATCTTTAAATCGTATTGGCTCTATCCTTTTCTTGCTGATTATAATAGGTATTAAAGATGTCCTGTCGTAACAAAGTGGAAGTGTCTGGGGTATTTAAAAGGTGTCGAGAGCTATGTGGGCATGATAAATAATAGATTAGCCCGTGCATTCATGTTGTCGTTTTGGATTAAACATACAATTTGAAACCATCAAAAACCAAAAGAAGAATGATACAGTTTTGTGGCCATATTTTATGCATTTACGTGGCAAACGTACGACAAATTTTACCCAATGAAACATATATTCGCAGTTACTTCTTTAATTTGTCGTTTAATTTCGCGGTTGTTTTGCTTCCTGTTTTGTGGATGATTTTTAACATATTTTCAACGTGCGCAAAGCTAGAATGCATACAATGCATTTGTTTACGTTGCTTTGAAGAAATGGATGGATTTTAAAAAAAAAAAAAAACTTTTGTGTTGGAATTCATAGAGATTCTCCAGTTAGATCAACAAGATTCGAGATAGTGGAAGCTAAAGCAGTAGCAGCGGTAGTTAAGTTCGTGGAAATAAATTTGTTTTGCAGATGGAAATTGTACAGTTTTTTCTTTGATATAGACAACTTACTTTTTTTAGGAGACATGCATATAGACGTATCAATTTTTGTCTGTTTTGCCAAAATATCAATACAAACACCACAATCCTTAAGTCGACATGCTCGTAATTTGAAAAGGTAAATCTGGTGACTTGAGCCGTGTCTTGAGAGTAGCTAACGGATACCCAAAGTTCTGGCTTTTATGTTCAAAGCTGGCGTGGTTTTTCATTAGCTGCGCTCATGTTTTTGAAATAAAATTACGTGCCTATAAAATCTTAATTTTAATTGATACATTGATACATGGATGCGCTGGACACAATTTTTTATGACTTTTGCGCATCATTCGGATGATACCCGAGCAATTTCACATGCTTGCTTCCAAAGCATCTAAAGTTTGTTGACATAGACCATAGACTCAATGTAGTTTCAAAGAAAAGTATCTAAAGGCGATAATTCGCACATGTGAGGTGGCTGAGTGGCTTTTTAATAAGTCGATTGTGACATGTGCTGTGTGGCAAGTGGCACCGTCCTCTGTCCTCCAAGCCTTTTAGATACAATTCGTTACAAGAAATAAAGAGGTTAAAATGAAATGATAATTGACTGTAACCGATTGGACGGCATCATCTCAGAAGGAGTATGGGTCGATGTAAATTTTTTCGTATACAATGGCTGCTGTGAAAATACCTCCAGTCGTTCGCCTTACCAAATGCACCAAATTTGCTTATTAACAAAAGCGTTCAACCAAAAATTAAGGATGAAAATCCGGATTTTAACTTGTATAGAGTTCATACAGGGATAGTTCAACGTGATTATTAGCTTTATTTCTTGATTCAATGCGATCTTGTACGGTCGTATAGCCAAGCCTTTCTGTAAAATATGTCATGTTCGAGAAATGCCCAACTCTTGGAAGTTTAGCGGAATTGATTGATTGTTGTCTTGACATACCAGCTCACATAAAATCGCAATATTTTATTCAAATATATTTACTAAGCGCTAAGGCCGGAAACCCTTGTCAATTCACGCAACATAGTTGCAGCTGAGCGCGGACTTTCATAAAAAATTGGATCAATTATAAACCTCGTTAAAAAGTTTTGCGAACAGTTTGAAGCAGTCGGTGAAAGCAAATCAGAGTCCTCAAAAGCGGGAAATCACTACACTGAGTTGAAAGCAGAGACTCTCCTTCTCATGTTCGAGAGTCGAGACTTATATCCCAGGTAACCTAATCAGAACCAGCTCATTAGCAGGTTCGTAACTAGGATTAATATAACACAAATTAGCTGGTATATGTCATCGGTTGTGGTGGCGGATAAGGTCAACAAACATGCTGTTGCTTTCCTTAATGGTTTCAAGTTGCCTGGCACCGATGCGACATTTCCAGGTATGTTACAAAAAAGTATGGGCCAACTGAAGAAGAATTTTCACTACTAGCTTGGTACTGACATAATAGGTGGAGAGAAAGTAATCTCCTTGATCGCCAGAATGCGCAACTACTGCAAAAAAGGTAATGGTGCCTTGAATGACTTACGGCTCCAATTGCTGTCGCATCCACCGTATTTTGGCTCCCTCGGAGTAAACCTAAAAAGATAGTTCAGTATTTTGCAGACCTTCCGGAAAATTACTTTTCGCTGGAATAAGTGTATCAAACTAAGTGGGGCTAAATTGAATAAAATAAAAAAAAAAACATTTAAACAAATTTTTTTTTTTCATTTCTAAGGAGGTTATTTTTCACCCCACCTAGTACATACCGAAACTCCGGCGAATAGTGAAGGTAGCTTTTATACCGAAAATCGGAAAAGAGGACTATACGCTCGCAGAGAGCTTCAGATCTATAAGAATGAGCATCTTCTTATTAAACAGCATGGAGTGCATAGTCAAGCTCCATATGCACAAAATTGCTCTACAAGTGTATCCTCTATCCAAGATGTAACATGCTTACCAACGCGAAAAATCCTACGAAATTACGATTCAAAATGTGGTAGTCAGAATTAAAAGCCCACCCAACAAGAAGGAATACACCCCGAAGATTTTTATCGACATTGAGGATGCTTTCAATAGCGCAGCTTTTAACGGCCAGAAAATAAGGGGTAGACGAATCACTAGTTTTTTGAATAAAAGCAATGCTGGTGAGTAGGACACTGATTGTGGATGCTAGCTGCGGCCAATATATGAGATTAGTTGAAAGACGGCGGTCTGTCTCCACTGCTGTGGTTCTGACGTCTCTACACAAGCATACGTGGATGATGTAGCTGTACTGTCTGTTGGATCATGTCTAGAGATTGCCTGCTCTAAAACGCTATTGGGCTACACTCTCAAAACCATCTTCCCTTTAAAGATACAACATACACTGGAGTTTTGATGGCCTTGCACTCCGACTGTTTTTTGAATCTAGCCTTATGAACATGGAAAAAAAAATACGAAATCGACTTTCCCTGTGACCAGGAATAGTTTTGACCAGAATCCGATCCAGCAAAGAAATGTTGTGGAATTTTCACAGATAGCTCCCAAACCGATTTAAGATGCGGTGACACTATCGATTTATGTGTGATTCGCTGAACGCATTGGGAAGGTTGAATTCACTGAATTTTGCCTGGATCCCAGACAACAATAATTTCACGGGAAATAAAATTCATTACCAGTTGGCTTTCATAAGAGCATAACTTGGGATGGCATGATTCTCCAAGTCGACGGCAAAACAATCGAATGCTTGCCCATGTCTCTAAGAGGTTAGCGACTTTCCTGCTATCACTTAGTAGGAAAGACTGCAGGGTGCTGACTGGCGTCGGAGAACAACGATTTTACTAAGTAAATACTTATGTGTTCTCTGTGAATGTCCAACCTACGCTCACATCAGGCTGCAGGCTCTCTGCAAAAACGTGGTGGGTGGAATTTATAGGTAATACAATAGGCTAGTTCTGTGTCTAAGGGTTCTTTTCTAATACCAAAAAAAAAAAAAAAAAAAACACATAGTTGAACCCTATATATTTTCATCATTAAATCGAAGCGAAAAAAAAAAAAAAATTTGAGAGGAGAAAAGAAAGGTACAGATGTACATACATTGTTCTTAAATGTTAGCAAATTATAACGGCCAGGATATAGAGAGTTCGGCAGGACATTCCATAAGCCAGTTGTATGGCTTAATAACGAATAACGATATTTTAGAGTATATTCGAAAGGGGGCTTGAGGGTATACTAATGAGCGGATGTTAAGGTAGTAGTGCTACTGGCTATTTCAGTGGAATATGAAATATATGAAATATTACATCTGCCGGAGGATGGTATGCACGAGTAAAATAGATTGTCGGCTATTTTAGAAAATGCATCTCATAAAAAGCTGTTTAAGGTCTTACAAACTTCGGATGTTTTTTTTTCGCAGGACTCTTTGATTCCTTTTTATTTAATTTTTTTCCGCCTGCCTCTTGGCACGTCGAGTTTTGGTCGAGATTTTTCGCCTTCGAAAGTGCATACATTTAGCACGTGAGGATATGTTACCCATCGATTACCTCTTGTTTGATTTGGCAATTGATTCGACCATTCAGAATGACACAGGTCTCTAAGTTGATCATCTTGTGGAGTGATATTACCACGGTAATTCATATAGACTTAAATTCTGCAGAAATTGATTACCATTGATTACCATCAACATCAGCTCCGAAGAGTACGAAAATACTTCTTTACAGGATCTTCGGCTTCATCGATTGGGGTCTGTGTCATATTGATGAAATTGTCTTGCATTGCACGTCGTGCTAACTTTATATCTAACGATTTTCTTGAAGGCAGTATTGCAATATCTTACTACGCACCGAGAATTGCATTAATAAACAGGTATTTAGTATGAGAACAGTATGAGAACATTTAACTATGACAAGTTAGAGAGGCATAAAGTACATATAGTTCTACAATGTTCTACAATGTAGGCAGTTGTTGTGCTAACAATCTAAAGAATTAAATAGTACAAGTACTTGGCAACCAAATCATTGGTCTTTACTTCCCTTCCTTACCTTAGTTTACCAGAACCCCTAATTTAATCTCTTCGCGACTTTTGCATTTTGTGTGACAGGGAGCTAAATTTCCTTTGCATATCCAGAAGATAGTCCTTACACCAGTCCATCCCTTGGCTTTCTCAAACGCTAATTCAACAAATTTCCCAACCCTATGGTGATCAAATCTCTGTAAATGTCTTTGTTAGTTCACTTCTTGAGTAAACCTGTCAAGTGTGGTCTCCTTTTTAGCGAGTTCATGTGGCCAGATTTGGGGACATTTAACCTCGTTTTCCTACCGATGTTCTTTGGGGTTTTCCAAGATAAGACACTAGAATCATATCTCGCTCTTCAGAAACAAAAGGACGTAGAAAACATTATATCCATTCATCGACTCTTCTCTGATTATGTCGATTAGGCATCTATTTACAAGTCTACTGTCCTAAAAATTAACTCTCGTAGTTTACAATACTTTGGTATCTTCTATTTATCGACCCACACAAGCTCTCGCACGTACAATCATTCAAAACATCTATAACATACCATGAATGGTATATAATGTATTGTATATTAAAGCGCTTGGTTTTTAATTGTCAAAAAAGATACAGAAAAACTGCAAAAGTGTATAAAATTTTTATTTGAGTTAATAAAGCAATCCTTGCGGTTTACTTTTGAAAGATTATTTTATGTATGGTACATGTTGACCACGACTACGTTTTATGTGGTCCATGTGGAGCGTCCAATTCTGAATCACTTTTTCGAGCCAATTGGCTGGTATCTCACTTATAACACGTGTAATGTTGTCTTCCAAAGCTGTAATTGATGCTAGTTTATCGGCATAGATGAGTGTTTTGACGTTTCCGTTTAAAAAATTCGCCATTTCACCGGTCCGAGTGATAAAGTGCTCATCGATTTGGCTCTCAATTGGTTCTTTATTGGTTCGTGTTCTGTGTGGCATATAGCGCCGTCTTGCTGGGACCACATGTCAACCAGGTTCAGCTCGTGCATTTTGGGCAAAAAAAAGTTCAAAGTCATTCATTGATAGAGGGTGCCGTTGTTCCAAAAGCCATTTTTAAAAAAATACGGGCCAATGTTTCCGCCGGACCATAAACAATACCGAACAGTACATTTTTCCGGGTACTGCATTGGTAGCTTTTGTATTGAATAAGGATGCTCATACCCATTCAACTAGAAATTAGCTCCGTCGCTGAAGACAATTTTTCGATAAAAAGCGTATCTTGCTCTAGCTTTTCTAAGGCCCTTTCACCGAAAATTCAACGCTGTGGCAGGTCGTTCGGTTTTAGGTCATGCACGAGCTATATTTGTAAGATTTTAAACCAAGATTATTGCGTAAAATGTTCCACGTAGTAACACGATAATAATTGCTGTGAACTGCGACAGATGGACAAATTACGATCTTCATCAACACTGACGGATACAGCAGCATTATTTTCCTCTGTACGCATTCTACGAGTACCATTTATAATGAAGAGCAATATTCCAACCATCCCAGCGTAAAGAACGTCGAAAGGGGACCGCACTGAATATTGCTTTTAATGAACGTTTCAAACTATCACTATCTTGTAGTCAAAGTGGACATTAGAAACGTTGCCAATACGAACCGAAAAGGTTTTTCACTGGAAGACGAAAGACAAGACAACACAAGACTAAACAAACTTCAATTCTTTGCAAAATTTTAAAAAATCTGAAGTCAAATTTTCCAAACTTTTTTGTGTGTCGATATTAAAAAATAATTCCGCATCATAGAAGTTAAATTTCCTCTATACCATATATATTTTCATACTTTGACAAATTTCTAAATATTTACATCTTTACTTGGAATCATATAGAATCCTTCGGTATACGAGTATGTAACATAGTAAAATAACATATCCATGAAGAAATTCTTTAAGGCTCTTCCGAAAGAAACGAAACCCTTTGATTAGTTTACCAACAAGATAAAGTGTCTGTTGATGTGGGTGTCAATCTCACATGTGCCAGACAGGACTTTGTAACCCGACTAATCTTCAAACTAGGTTTCTTTTCATGTGGCACGATAAAGCAGACCAGAATATCATTGCTTAAGACTAACATTCAATTAGATTTTATCAATTAAATTTCCTCTTGGTGTTTGGATGTCATCATGTTTCTTTAGATAGAAATGGATGTTTTCAATTTCAAAAGGTAGTTCTTGTAGCTACAGATATTAAGATACCCTGACAAATCCTGGTGTTTGTTTCGATAAATGCCAATTAGCAGGAGAAAATGTCCTAGTGTCTATGTAAATTTATTTATTTATTTTCTTTGAAAACAAATTTATTCTGCTACGAAGGATACAAACATTTTAAATAGTGAAAGACTGTGAAGATGAAGATTGTGCTGTTGTGGTATTTTAATTTGAAAGGAATAATTTGAACATGCAATTAAATTATTTAAAAGAGATTTGGAAAATAAGAAGATTGGAAGTACATTGATTTTGCCTCCAGCAGGTGCTTAAGATAAATTAAATTCAAACTTATTAAGCAAGGATATCAAAATTCGATTTCTTGTTAATATGTGAAGTGAAGTTAACAAAAATATTATTCAGCAAAAAGTGAATCATTTGATGGCATTTTGAAATATATTCTCGTCATGGGCGCTAAAAACAGAACCACTTATCATGATATTAACGAAAACCGAAAAAAGAAAAATGTTTTTGTAAATAATTAAAAGGGGTCTCACAATATACGCAAGGAGTAATTTTAGTAGAAAACACAGGTTTCTAATTAAGAATTGTAAATTTTTTATTGATTCATAAATATATGGTACAATATAGGGTAATGCATTAAATAGTATATTGGGTAAACGGCTTCAACGGCATAAAAGCAATGAACAGAAAATCACTCAAGCTGTTGCGTAAAATTTACCACAACAAGTTCTACTCTTTCCCTTTCCTGTCGGCCTCACTCATCCACATTCTTTTCCGTTGGTTCTTCAAAACCCTGGAAGGGTTTCTTTCCTATTAGGAAGTTTCCTTAGCCTTAGAAGGTATCTCCGCTCCATTACTGTCTCTCCTGCCCGATCCGCTTTTTGCTCTTCCCGTTCACTTTATGTGCGTTGTCTCCTTGGAGAAGTATATTAGCGCAAAGAATTAGTGGGTTCTTGAACTCTGTCTGTCTACTTTTATGCTTGTCGGAGGGCACAACCAATCGGTCACTTCCACCCAAACCCTTTACGCCTAGAGCCAGGCGGACGGTCTGGAACCCTCTGGGTATAACCCTACGTCTTATCGTGGGAAAATATTAGCTCGGGCCAAAGGGAAATCGCAAACTTTGAAAAATTTCCCCAGATGTGGGAATGGGACGTTTGAGAGAGGGAAAGCAACGGAGGTCCAAGGATCTGTGGCACACTTCAGAAAATTTGCGGAGTGTTGCACACAAAACCCAAAATTTGCCCGTTGCACCCGTCTGAACGGGGAGTGAATGTGGATATATGCGTGAGACCTATGGTCCGAGCTAATAGCTATGGGATAGGGTTAATCACTTCTTGGTTGACCATCAAAAAGTTTAAAACAAATTTGGAGAGCAGTTAAGCAAAAAAAAAAAAAAAAACAAAAACAAAACAAAAAAAAAAAAATGAAAAAGCACGAGCGTTTTGTCAAAAAATAAAAAAGGGAGTGAGGAGGAAACAAGGACGAATTCAAGACTGACAGAGAAGGACTAGGATATAGTCCTACGGATGAGGAACTTGTTTAAGGAAAGAAATGATAAGTACCCCTCGTTTAATACGTAGAAATAAGTTTTTATACATATGTAGTGTCATATTACCCCGAGTGAATCCTTATGTATTTTCTAAAAAAAAACTCGCGATACTAGTGTCGTGCTTCGCAATTCGCGGTTTAAGCTAGTTTCTGTACCCTGTTCACAAAGAAACGTTATGTTGTTGCCGCCTTTCGGCCTTATATTGTTCCTATTTTCTTGTAAATAAACTCCACTTTTAACGTACTATAAAAACAGCATACGGTTTTGCACTTCCAATCGGAAAAAGTGTAATTTTCTTCATAAGTACAATACTTTCCTGAACAGCCAATAAGTTCAGCAAACAATTTGCTGCCAGTGTAAATTTCCCCAAGGCATTTTTTTCATCCCTGATCCCAAGTGACAAATTGTTGCACAGATCTTAAAGAATTGTACAATAAAGCAGTAATTAAATTATTTATTGGCCTGCATGGTATCATGGTATGTGGCACTGCCTTGTTCCAACCACATGTCGTCCGCATCCATATCTTGCAATTTAGGCACAAAAAGCTTGGCTATCATGTGGTGTTGACTGTTATTGCCTAACCAGCCGTATTTTCAGCGAAGAATGGTTCGATGATGAAGATCAAGATCAAGATGAAAATGAGCCTCATCGCTGAAGATAATTTTGCTTGAAGTATAGCTGCCAAACCTTCATCATTTTTAAAATATTGCTCAACAAGAAAAACGTATTATATATAACCTTGAACGGTTATATATATATTATATATATAAAACGGTCAGTTTTCACGCAGTCATTTTTTGTTTGCAACAGTTTAAGTTAAGGTTGTGAGAATTTGGGACACCCTTTATATAAATTGAGAGTGATATTCTGGACCTACAGAATGGACCTTGCCTCAAGTAAGCTGACTGGTATCGGAAAACAGCTTGCCTTATTTAGTATTTAAGTCCTGCCAACACTTAGATTTATTCTGTACATTGTACCTCGCCTAAAGGCTTGTAGGATCATTTAATAACATCTTTAGCTTTTTTGTTGGTGACTGTGATTTTGAACCCAATATCCTCGAAATTCGTATTTGTATAGTATTGGCTGTCCTATGCTTAAAATAATTAGCTTATTCACCTCTCGTTAATTTTTTGAAAATTGGGAGTTGCACACAGAAAAAATGCAGAAAACGTGTATGTGTCAAGTACATTTTCAGATCGATAAGGACGATCGATGAATTTGTACATTAAAGGCTACCGATGTTCTTCTGTAGTTATCCAGTAACTTTTTTTCGCGCCATACATCGACATGCCGGCCATAGAGCAGGATTAGCTGGCATGGAGCTTAAAAATATTACGTAGATGGCTAGAAGTCTCTCATATATTTGCACCTGTCGGGTGTTGTATCATAGCAATTCCTTGTGTCACCTTAATACTGTGGAACAGCTCTTTTTCACTGATTAAGCATCTGATAAATTCTCATCATTTTAATAAACGAAATTCCGGGAAATCAAGAATATGTCACCCCACGCAACTACGCGACTAAATCCATTCTTTTTACTGCTTCGTTAAGCTTAAAATTCTTACATTTTGTGCCATACTTCAATTTTCGTCTTAAGCTTGTTTTTTGAAATTTTGAGCAGAGTTGTTGATAAGTTGTTCCAAAGACCGCACTTAGTTATTTTACTTGGTCTATAAGATTTTGGAGCCCTCTTTCAAATTGAATTGGCATTTTTCGGTATTTATGGTAAGTTGTGAAAGCTGATTTCTTCGACTGATGTCAGCTTTCGCTTTGTCTTTCCCCGGTTTTTACAATTCTATCAACAAAAGCCGACGCTGCCTTGCTAGTATAGCCTTAGAATACTTTATTCGTATTTCAGGTTATTTCAGCACAGATAGTTATTTTTAAGGGCTTGGTGTGCATTGCTGCAGTACGTAATCAATGATGCTCTGCCACTCAAATGGCTCACCGCCTATTTGCCATTTGTAGGTTCTAACAATTCCGCGATTATTTTGCTTAATTCCGTGATAAAAAATTTCGTTAGCTTTCGTTTGTATTTATACATATTTGAATTCAATAGTTTCTTGAACGATTTAAAGTTCTTATAATATATTTTCTAGGTCGAAACTTTTGCTCGTCCTGGTTCCAACATTGCATCTTTCCGCATGAAATCGACTTTCTGAAAGCATTATATTGGCCGCATCTGGGAACTGCCGAGATGGAACTGAAACGAATATATCCACCCGTATCGAGATTCGTTCTCCGATGCCGAGTAGTGTATTCGTACATATATGTATGTACTCGTACCTCCATGATGATGTACTATTGCTCTATTCTTATTCATACATTAAGCGCTGGCATGCATTTATGACTTTTCTTTTGCTCCACCGGAAGTCTTCAGACGTAAGAGCCCGCTCAAGCAAACAGACTTGGGGAAGCCTTATTAAATGTTAACGCGCCTCAATGTCATATTAAGTGTTAAAGTGCCTGAATATGATTTTTTCTAAATTAACTCGTCCTTTACGACATGCAGGCAAAGAACTGCGGCAATATTCGGTCAAATGAGCACCACCGCTCAAGCGGATATAATTACCCTTTTACTGGCTTTTCTCCAAGGCGCGGGCAGGTTCTGTATTAATTTGAAACTCAGGTGTATTTGGTTTCGATATTTTTCCCAAAGGTGGTTGTCAAACTGGACGGGACGAGCCAGTGCATCCTCAACCAGTGGGTCTTAGTTGTTAGTTCGTAACAATAAGCACATCCAGCAACCACTCCAACATCAGTGTTATGCCTTCATGTCAGAGTTGATGCCGACGGGATTTTCATATAACTACATACAAATTCTATGAAAAGACTTTTTCAGAGAATTGCCTTGCACGGGATTCGAACCCGCGACCCTCTGCTTGACGAGTCCACGGCCACCCCGTAGCTCGGAGTGTATTTGAATCTATAACGAAGGGAAATGCGGTAAAGGGGTAAAGGAACATGAAGGAACCTCAGTTATTCATATAACTGAATATTCAAATTATAAATTCATATCATATACATCCGCTACTTGATGTCGATTACCTCGGCGTTCGTAAATGACTTCACATGGAAAAAAGAGAAAAGAAAGCTTTTCACCACTTTGACTACTGTGTTCGTTTAATAGCCACGAAACCTTTGATATTAAATTGATAGGGAAGTTTGCGTTTTCTGTTAAAAATTTTTTTGTTTTCTTCCTATTTTACTTCGATTTGTTGTCTGGGCTTAAAACGAATTTGTTCTAACTCCCCGTTAAAATTTTTAACAGCTCTTGTTTATCCCGCTTAGTCCTAAATTGTCTTTTTCCCTGATTGGACGCCCAAAACGAACTTCGAAAGGTGTAGTTTATAAAGATCTCTATATCGTGCTATTAATTGCAATCTGGATAGATAGCTTTAAAATATTAAGTATGACGCGGTTCGTTTTCTCGGCCTGACCGTTCTTTCGTGGCATACCCGTAGTGATGAGAGTGTGTTCAATATTCTCCTCGCTGCAGAAATTGCTTAAACTGTCTGACGTGAATGCCCCACCGTAATGATTTTGTTACCAAATCGATTAGTCTTCATCCTAAAGTTTTCATATGTCTTTTGCTTAAGTACTTTTTTGATTGATTAGATAAAATCGTCTTCTTCTTGTGGTTTTTAAGGCGTGCTAAAAGTTCTGATTGCAACTGATAGGCATATCTGCTCAATATATTCACTTGTTTCATTCTTTTTCCTGACCTATGCTCAACAATATAATCAAAATCTAGCAGATAAATTATCCATCTTCTCACGAAATTCGGCAGTTCCTTTTTTTCATAATCGTTTGTCGGAACACTATAAAATCGGTTACCACTTTGAATTTTGTTCCGAGAAGGTAAACCTGGGATTTCTCTATAGTTTTATACACTGCATAAACTTCAAGTACGTAGTTGTGCATTCTTTGCTTGCTTGCGCTGTTTATGCGGCTGTAGCAGAAGACGGCATGGAGATTGTTGTCCTCACTTTGGTACATTAATATCCCTCCAATGCCGTCCTGACACGCATCTGTGTGCACCTCAGTGTATGTGTTCTGCTTGTAAAAATGTAGAATGGATCGGTTTATTTACCAAGGAATACCCCTGATGAATTTTCTAAAAAATCCACTTAGACCAAGAAACGCCTGAACATTTTTTATAATTTTATGTTCTTTGAAATTTTCTGCTGCTTTTGACTTACCAGGTCATTTTCTATAATTTCTCCTAAAACTTCCTCTTTTCTTTGTAGGAACTTGCATTTCAACCAGTTGATCCTTAAGTTGTAAACGGCTGTTGTTTCTAAGAAAATCTTCAAATTCTCTATATTTACCACCTCTGTCTCCGCTGCTATGAACAGATCGTCTATGTACGCCTTAAGAACTTTTCTTACTATCAACTCGTAAAGGATCTAGTAAACAAATCGCACGAAAGCTGCAGGTGCGTTTAATAATTCAAATGGCACTACGTCTGAGGTGGTCCATTCGGAAGGTTAAATTTTGAACGACTCGTTCGAGCATAGCGACTGGTATCTCGTGGATAACATGAGTAATGTTGGCTTCCAAAGCATCAATCGTAGCTGGCTTATTTCTGAAGACCTGAGGCTTTACATATCCGCAGAGAAAATATTCCAAAGATGTGATATCGCACGGTCTAGTTGGCCAATTTACCGTAGCAAAGCGTTAAATTAAATGCTCACCACAATGATTTCTCAACAAGTCCATTGTTTCACGCACTGTATGGCTCGTAGCGCCGTCGTGTTGAAACCAGAGCTCACGAAGACCATGTGATTGAATTTCAGGAAGCACATAGCCCGTTAACATGGCGCGATAACGGTTACCATTGACGGTAACATTCTGATTTGCCTCATTTTTAAGGAAATATGGACCCATGATTCCACCAGCCCATAAACCACACCATACCGTTGTTATTATTGGGTGTAATGGTAGCTCTTGGTACTTTTCGGGTTGCTCATCAGCCCAAATATGGCAATTTTGTTTATAAACGTATCCATTGAGCCAAAAATGGGCTTCATTACTGAACAAAATTTCACGATAAAACACCGTATTTGCATTGAGGTTTTTCGGACCTCATTCACTGAATATATGACGCAACTTCAAGTCGCCTGGCTTCAATTCTGACGTCAGATACGCCAAATTGTCGAATACGCCAAGCCAAGCTGCTGAGAACTACGGCGAATCGATTCGTCACGGTCTTCGCGTACACTCTCAGCTAGAGCTGCTACAGTCTCTTCACTACGTGTTGGATGTGTTCTAACCAGTCGAGTATCATACACTATTGTAAACTGGGACTCAAATTTGGGAATGGTATTGACAATAGTGGTTTCAGTAGGTCGATTATGCGCGCCGTAACTTCCCCGAATCGCATGAAACACATTTCTCACAGAACGCTGATTTTCGTAATACAGCTGTACAATTTGGAGACGCTGTTGTGATGTAAATCCATTTGTGATAATTTGCCAAGTGATACTGAACAAAAATGATAAAGCAGTTTGATAGGAATCACTCGTGATCTCTCAAAAAACGCCTATTGAAAATCCAACCTCACTATGAATCATCCCTAATATGCAATCGGAACATGGAAGTATTCGTCTTTCAAATCTAATGTTAGATCGTTCAAAAATTCTTCTGTCATCGGGATTGGCAAGAGAAGATTTTACTTGTAATTTTCGACCAGACGTTTAATCTCTTCATTGTATGGAAAAGGTGTGTTTATTTCAGCGTTTTCGTTAATTTCGATCTGCATTACAAAAGTGTCTCCTCTGTAATGAAAATCGTCCTGTTTTTAAAATGTTGCCCCTTCATTATCAAAAATTACCTGTGCTTTACGGATGATATCATAACCAATAATAACTTCAAAGCTAATGGCTAATCTTGGCACAACCATCAGTTGTGACTTGATGTAGAACGTCTACATTTACAATATTGCTTATGAAACTTCCTATTGTTTTGATTTGAGCTGATTCTAATCCGACCAAACTTACTTGAGTACTACTGAGAGACATGTATCATATCAGCGATTTGTCATCAATATCTGCTAGCTGATCCATATCCTGTATCTTAAAGACATACTCGCGAAACTGTTTCCCTTTAAACATTCTGTTTAAAGTTTATTGTAAGTTTTGGATTTACAAATCAGTCTATGTGTGACAGTCTCATTACAGTCACAGTTTTGCTTTTAGATCCTTATAAAAGGGGCCTACACATGCTCTAATAAAACTATGCGCTCGACTTGTTAACTGTTTCTTAGCAAATATAAATTTTTCAATTTCTGACCACCTTAACAATGAAGCAAACTCCTCAAATTCGGCCAGCCACACTGTGATTATAATATTATCATCAGCACTAAATTAAGAAAGTAAATTTTCAATATGTTTGACTGCAATCCGGCTCATAGGCTCTAGTCCAGTTCCCTTCTGTTTTGGAGTTTCCTGATAAGAACTGATTTTATATCCGTTGTATCGAGATTAAGACCAGCTAGCCTTTGTCTCAATTGTTCAACAGTTAAATTTTTATCATATTTTAACCACGGAACAGGTTTTTAAGTTGAGCCCCCAAATATGTAGGAAACTGAATATTAAAAATGTAAATTCATTTATTTGGTAAAAATTAAAAAAATGTGTGTAAATACTGCTGCATTGCCTAGTGTGTTCACCGACGATCACTCAACAGTCTCCGCTTGACTATCTTGTTCAGCTTTTATATCTTCTATATATTGATGATGGTTTGATTATGGTGTGATGTGGCGTGGTTTCTGTATGTAAGCGTTACGAATATCTACCATTAAGTCTGTACGAGAATAAAATACTTAAGAAATCTATTTCCGAATTCAAATCCCGCCGACACCTTTTCATCTACTGTCATCGAATGTATCTTGAATCAAATTAGCGATTTTCTACAGAATACCCTTATACCTTATTTCTACGAAACCTTGTCCAAGTGTTTCGATTTAACACAAAAAGAAAATTTTTGGTTTTTCATGTTGCCATTGAATTTAAAAATCAGAAGAAACTTAAATAACTCTTCTTCGTCTTCAAAAGCATCAGGTTGCGAATGAATTTATCTGAAGATTAAGTTGAGATACTTGTTTAAAAGAATCAAAAGGAACTTAACAGAAAAATGGTTATGGACAATGTACATACTTCCTGCATGTTCTGCTAAGTAAGAAGATAAATCGGAAATGACCAACTTTTTCTTATTTGAAATCTTCTTTAATTTTAAATCTCTTGTTAATCTTGAAAGAAATTTCCTTTAATTAAGATAGAAGGGCACTTGAGAAATTTTGTTAACTATCCCAAAATGTCCATGTCTCTGTCCTTTACAGCAAACAGTAGATTATTCTCAAATTTAATTAGAACAAACCCGTTAAATGGAGACTTTGTACGCATCCTTTAATTTAAAAGGGAGAAAATACGAGTAGTGCAAGGAAAGTGCAAGCAATCGAGATAGTTCCTAACAATAATTTATATATCATGGTGCACGAACAATTTAATAATAAATTATCTCGCTTCCTGGAAGCTGGTCCTATCCTTATACAATTAGTCTTTGAAAGAGGTATAAAAAAAGCAGTAAAATGTGCTCACAAATATAACGTTGTAGTTTTTCTTATTAATTATTTTAATTAGCTTGAATTTTAAGTAAAAAAAAAAATAGTAAGTATACGCCTCCTAGCTTTTTTTTAGGATCAACATGTACGAGTATTTTCCAGGGGGATGTGCTGTATATTGGAGCCTCTACGTCCCAGAGGTTATTTTAGTGATGGTAAATTTTCTTCGTGTAGTAAAACTAATTCCCCAATTTGCACATTTTCTACTGGCGCAGACCATTTTTGGCGGAGTTGAAAATTGTGAAGTACTTCTCTCTGCCATCGCTTTCAAAAGAGCTGTTGAAAATAGATGATTCGCTGATACCTATCGAGTTGCGTTGATATCCTATAAAAAGGGTTCCTTAATGCAGGTGGGTGATGTGCCAATTAAAAAATGTCGGTGTGCGGGCTTGAAGATTGTTGGGGTCCGTCGACAATGGTGAAAGTGGTCGAAGATTAATTATTGCCTCGATTTCACAGAGCAATGTAGCCATCTCCTCATAGTTAAGAGATGCGTTGGACGGCAATTTGAGTAGATGGTGCTTAGCAACTTTTACAGCAGATTCAAACGAATCTGCTCTTAGCGCCTACAAAGTTGGTAGAGTTATTAGAATAAAGCTTAAAACATTTACCTCTTCGTGCTATGAAGCATTTGAGCGCCATGAGAAATCCTTTTGTTGTGAGGTCTGCGACCAATTTCAGGCTACAAGCCTTCGTTGTGAAACACACAAATACAGCTACGTATACTTTGATGGGTGGCTTTCCACGGATTCCAGTTCTAACGTAAAAAGGGCCGCAGGAATCTACTCCAGTAATTGCAAATGGACGAGATGGAACTGCACGATCAGATAGTAAATTAACCCATTATTTGTTGATTGTAAACTGGACGAGAACAAAAGCATATAACGCATTTTCGAATTACGGCATTGATGAAACGTTTTCCAGATGGTATCCAAAACCGTTGAAATATATTCAGCAATGTTTGGCAGGTTGCATGGTGGTGGACGTGTTAGTACCAAATAAGTGATTTTGTAAAAGCATGACTTTGTGGCAACAACATCGAATGCTTAGTATCAAAGTCGAGATTCGCGTTTGGCAACTGGCCGCCAACACGTATAATTGTGTCAGTATCGGAAAATGGGGGTAACTTTATCAGAGGACTGTTCGAATCCAATAGTTGCTTATGATGGCTCGTAATGCACCTTCCAATTCTTGTGGTATGATTGGTGTTGCTTCCTTTCCAATGCAGCTATGGTAGAGACTCGTAAAGCGACGAACGTAAGAAAATACTAGAAATAAACGAAAGTATGAGTTAGCGAATTTGTTGCTAATAACTAGGTTACTTTCATTTGAATATATGGCCAAGTAAAATATTTGTTGTTTTCGTTCAGGTAGAGTTGTATCTGCGGTGTTGGTGAAATTATCCGGCCAGAAACTGACAGGATGCCTTAAGAAGTTGGGTCCATTAAGCCATAGAGTTGATTCAGCTAAATCCTTTGATGATGCTCCACACAATACTAAGTCAGTTGGATTATCTTTTGTGGGTACGTGTCTCCATGTGTATGGCTTGTACTGAATGCATGTATCTGTATAGAAGATTGAGCAGAAATATTATGTGCATACCTGGGTATTTTAATCTTGCTTAGGTGTGTCATATCTTGAATGAATCTTCTGATTTCGTGTAAAGGTCATGCGGTTAGCTCTCATCCCAATTAGTTTTTATTTCCATAAGTGCTGAAGGTAAAGCTTTGCCGTGACAACGATTGGATTTAAAATTCCCAATGGATCGAAAAACTTTCCAATGTTTGACAGGACAGTTCTTTTTGTGATTGCGTTTTTCTTGTAATCATTATCTAAATAAACACAAAATATGTCATTAACTGGGTTCGAATTGATAGCCGTTGATTTCCAATAAAGTTTCCCGATCTTCATCCGGTATGTCTTCCAATATGCGAGCGGAGTTTGAACACCATTTTCTTTAACAAAGTTTCTACTTCTCTTTTAATCCTCACCAAGTCGTCTAAGTTGTCAGCACCAGTCATAAGGTTATCTACATAAAAATCAGAAAAAACTGTATTAGTGCCAATACGTAGGTAGGTTTAAACCTTCATCCTGTGACAACTGATGCATAGGACGTATTGCGAAAAATGGTGCTGGAGCGGTACCTTATGTAACTGTGCGAAGCCGATATAATTTGAAATTGTCCGTTGAATTATTGCGCTACAAAATATACTGAAAATTAGCATCTTCTTTATCCATTGAAATCTGCCTGAATATCTTCACGATGTCAGCACACAGTACATAGTGATGCAGATGAAATCGAAACAAAAGCGCGAATATGTCATCTAGTATTGTGGATCCAACCATCAAGATGTCATTTATGGATTTCCCAGTGGTGCTTTTTACTGATCCATTAAACACCACGCGCAATTTCGTGGTAGAGCTATCTGTCTTTAAGACTGCGTGATGGGGCGAAAAGTACTTGTGCCTGATAGTAACATCCATCGATGGTTGAATTTCCTCCATGTGACCTAAGGAAGCATATTCCTCCAAAAACTTCGAATACTCAAATTACAACGCTGGATACTTGTTAAGTTTACGCTCCAAATAGTAAAATCGACGCAGTGCAATTACGTATTAGTGCCCAAGAACAGCCGGTGGTTCTCGTAAAGGCAACTTTACGATGTAACATCCTTCTGTTGTTCTGGCCACATTTGATGTGAAATATTTTTCGCAGAGATTCTCCTCTACCGATCTATTGTTCTCAAGGGCTTTTAGTTCCTCGATTCGACAAAAAGATTGAAAAGTTTCGTTAAATGAATCTTCATTTTCGATCCTGAACGATAAAGGAGAAAATAGTGAAAATTTAGTGGTTGGTAAATTTCCTGCAACAATCCATCCCAGAAGAGTTTTTTTTTTGTAGAATCGGGTATTCCTCTCCACTTTTAAGTTGGATTTGGCCAACGCTGAGCAATGAATAAATGTGCGATGCGCCAATGAGAAGGCCAATTTTCTGAGGCCTATTGAAGGCTGGGTCAGCTAACTGAATGTTCTTTGGGGCCTTAAAATCGTTAGCGTCGAAGAAAAAAGGCGGTTGAAAAACTGTGATTGATAGTACGACTACCGCTTCCATGTTGGCAGTCCACCTTGTTTGCATCGAAGTAATTGAAATGCTTGTTCTTCTGGGTGAAGGAACATTGAGAGTGCATATACCTCCAAACTCCACGACTGATTTTAATTTTCCTTGATAAAATTCAATTGTGATCCACCATCTAGTATTGCCCTTGCGAGTGTATACAATCCATCAACGTTCTTGACCTTAACAAAAACAACTGCCAAAAGAACTTTTTTGGAAGAATTTGTTTCTGCTAGTGATGATTGCTCTTGGTTGAATCTGGAAATGAAAGTTGGATTATTATCTAATTGAAAATTTTGATTAACAACTTCTGCAGTTTGAGAATGTTCCATGTTTCCTGAATTATCCGCTGACACTGTTGGCATCATTAGCGTTTGCTGAGACTAATAATGTAGGAGAGTGTGATGTTTTTTTTCACATGCTTGGCAATGCCTAGATGCCTTGACATGTTCCCCGAGTGACCAGAGCGAAGGCAGTTGATGCATAAGTTGATATCGTTGTCGCTGACTCATCGCAGTAAACTTATCGCATTTAAATGCCATATGCTGTTCTGCACAAAAGCTACAGTGTGTTGAATTAGGTGTTACTACTAGAGATGTTCTCATCAGTTTCCCATGATAGTTGTGCTTTGACATGTTGCGAAACTGCATTGAAACTAGCGATTTTCGTGAGATATCTAGCCGTTTTAAGGTTCCGCATAGCTCTTCAATGAAATTCGCAACGTGTTGCCAAGATGGAATTTCAATTTCTCCTCATGTTCACCTAGAAGAGACATGTTTCGATTAACTATTTGCCGTCTTTTCACTTCTTTTTCCCATGAAAACTGAGTTACGCTGTCGACCTTTGAGAACAAGCTTTGAACCACTAAGCCATCTCCGAATTGCTCCTTGGTTGCTATTGTGAGCATTGAACGCATATGTGCATTAATACTGTCAGCCATGTCATGTAAATTTTTAATGGAACCTTTTTGTGCACTCTGTAACTGAAAAATTTCATTAATATGTGCCTGAAATATGTACCGCTTGTTAAAAAAACAGGCCCTTAAATGCTCAACTGCTTTATCATAATTCTCTGACAATAGCTCCATAGACTGCAATATCTTTGACGCATTGCCTGTAAGACAATTTCGAAGGTATTGGAGTTTGTCCACGTCCTTTATCTTGTCGTTTTGATGCACAGAAGACTTAAAGACACCCAAAAAGTTAAGCCATTTGGCTAGGTCACCAGAGAACGTGGTAAGTTTTAACTTAGGCAAATGTTATGACGGAATAGTTTTATCTGCAGAGATAGTAGACGGTTTTGGCCTGAGTTTGTTATTAAAACTGAGTAACTTTAATTTTCAATAGGTGTCTTCCAACAATTCCCGTTTGTTGTTCTTTAATTCGGATTCATTTATTTCCTTCGGCTTTGATTGACATTTGCTAAAATTTGTTAAATATGTTTCCAGCATACCTTATTTGGTTTCCAATTCGAAAATATTGCTTGACATAGCTTTATTGTCTACGAAGGCCTTCATCTTGCTAATTTGCTCTTAGATCACTCCACGTTCCTGCTTTAATACCGTTGTTGCCATCGTATCACAAAACTGTTCCATTTTCACTATACAAATTGTTACAAATTATTGAATAAAAATTCAATATTCGCCAAACCAACTGTAATTTACTTTCAAATCTAAATCTCAGTGGAAACTTCAAAAAATGTTTAACACACGATTTTTTGGGAATTCAAAAAATCCAATTGTCAAGTTACGAAGATCGCCAAACCTCACCAAACCAGTGCAAAAAGATAGCCAAAAAAAAAACTTGATTAATTCAAAATGAAAATTTATTGAGCCAAACCAATGTGTGTTCAAAGAAAGGGATAATCGGGAGAAAAAACCAAACGCGAAAAGCGTTGGCTGGACCATCACTTATATGGACCAGGGCATGTTGGTTAGCACATTTCAAATTTATTGCTCCAACACCACCATTTTTACGTAATAAAAAAATTTTTCTTTTTTCTGTAAAAAAGACGACCTGGGGGTTATCAAAATGTTGACTTTCAGACACATCTCACTAGGTGGAAAAGCGGCTCTCTTCAACAAAGTAATGGTCTGTCATCAACAATATGTACATGTGCGTGATCTGTATGACCTTCTTAACAAGATAGCCACCCTTTCAATAGAAAAAAAAAAAATCATTTTTCGGCCAAAAAAGGAAGACGACCCGATGGTCATCAAAATGTTGAATTTCAGACACATCTCACTATGTGGAGAAAGGGCTCTCTACAGCAAAGTAATAGTCTGCCATCAACAAACTATACATATACAATACGTAGTCTGAATTGTACATAAGAAGATACCCATGTTTTAAGCCCGGCCAAAAAAGGTAAATTCTTTCGACTGACTTGGTCTTTACATTAGAGAAATGAGAAAAATGTAATAGTTAGAGTATCTCTTACCTTAAGAAAATTAGTATTATTACTCTATATCCCCACATAATGCAATGAACCTTCACGTATGGCTAATTTTTTCTGTGAAAATACGGCTTAAGTTCGCTTAAAACTTCCTTTCTTCAGCCATTTACGTCATATTTCATTACCTTAGTAAGCACTTTATCCTTAGATATCGACTGCCACTTTTAGACTGATTGGAACTTTGGACTTTCTATTGATATATTTAATTTACGTGCACCCGGTTAAACTGCCCCTGATTGTACCTTTTTTTCTATAGCAAGTCGTGATAGAAAATTTGCCCCACTTTCACTTGACTTGGCGTATTGTATTTTCAACGTGTTTATAAAAAGAAAAATAGCATGCCGTTGTTATCTGCTTGCAGCCATTTGAGGAATTCTATGCTTCTCTGCAAAGATTGGTGTAAGTGGCTTGTAATCTATGAGTAAAGTAAATTCTCTTCCGAAAAGATATTGGTGAAAAGTTTTGACTCCCCAATGAAATTTCATAGCTTCGCTATGAGTTGTCGCTAACTCCAAAGGCCACTCACTATTACAATGTGCTTCTGGATAAGTTAGAATCAGCTTAACCTCATCGAAAGCTAATTGACAATCTTGAGTCCAATTCCATTTAACTTCATTTCAAAGTAACAGGTCCTAGTGTCTGTGACAATAATCGATCGAACTTTCGATAATTGTTGATCCTACCCAGAAATGACTGCAGTTCTTAAACTTATTTAGGTTCCGGTGTCTATAACGAAACCTAAATAAGTAACCTTCTTTTTAAAAATTCACAATTAAACTCGTTTACGGTGAGTCAACAATCCTGCAGTTTCAGAAGTACCTGTTCTAGTCTACGTAACAAATTTTCCCGTGTTTTATCTGCCACTAATATATCTTCCTTCTTTAACATTATTCGCCTTTCTACTTCGTAAAGCAGGATTATTTTTTTTATGGTCAACTCAATCCTGAATTTTTTTCATAAAATATCGTCTTAACAAGGGCGCACAATGACATTTTATGACATCAATTTCCATGCTTTCGCACTTGTTATTAAATTGAACTTGTAAAACAACTTTCCCAAGTTGTCTATATTAACTTTTTATTTTCCTCGTGCTTCTTCCATCTTAATAAAATTTTGTTTAACATAACATTTTTTGGGTTGTACATTCCCTAAATTTTTACATTTTATTACATTCGTACTGTTTGTAAGGGCTAATTCATCGTGGATTTGATTTTCAATAGGATTTTTTTGACAGATCACGCGTGACTCCTATCAAACTGCTTTGTCATTTTTGTTCAGTCACAACAGCGTCTCCAAATTGGTTAGCTGTATTACAAAAATCAGCGTTCTGTGAGAAATGTTTTTCGTGCGATTCAATGAACTTACGGTGTGCATAATCGACCTACTGAAATCACTATTGCCAATACCATTTGCAAATTCGAATCCAAGTTTACATTAGTGGATGATACTCGACCGGTTAGAGCACATCCAGCACGAAGTGAAGAGACTATAGCAGCTGTAGCTGAGAGTGTTCGCGAAGTGCGTGACGAATCGATTCGTCGTCGTTCTCAGCAGCTTGGCTTGGCGTATTCGACAACTAGGCGTATTTTATGTGAGGATTTCGGCGTTAAAGCGTACAGAATTCAACTTGTGCAAGAATTGAAGCCAGGCGACTTGAATTTGCGTCATATTTTCAGTGAATGGGCTCTGGGAAAACTCAATGAAAATCCGGTATTTTATCGTGAAATTTTGTTCAGTGATGAAGCCCATTTCTGGCTCAATGGATACGTTAATAAACAAAATTGCCATATTTGGGCTAATGAGCAACCCGAAGAGTACCAAGTACTTCTACTACATCCATTAAAAACAACGGTATGGTGTGGTTTATTGGCTAGTGGAATCATTGGTCCATATTTCTTCAAAAATGAGGCAAATCAGAATGTTACCGGCAATGGTAAACGTTATCGCGCCATGTTAACGGACTATGTGCTTCCTGAAATTCAAGTACATAGTGTCGGTGAGCTCTAGTTTGAACAAGACGGCGCTACGAGCCATTTAGCGCGTGAAACAATGGACTTGTTGAGAGATCATTTTGGTGAGCACTTAATTTCACGTTTTGCTACGGTAAATTCGCGGCCTAGATAATGCGATATCACACCTTTGGAATATTTTCTCTGGGGATTTGTAAAATCTCAGGCCTTCAGGAATAAGCCAGCTACGATTGACGCTTTGGAAACCAACATTACTCGTGTTATCCGCGATATCAGTCGAACGAGTCGTCCAAGATTTGAACTTTCAAATGGACCACCTCAGACGTACTCGTGGCCAGCATTTACATGATTTCATTTTCAAAAAGTAAATGCCATAAATTGTTCTTTTAACAAATAATAAAAATTTTAATTTTACTTTGAAATTTATGTGTTTTATTTCCAGTGTCGAGAAGAGAACCGTTCAGGTTTGAGCTAAAACTTTTAATGGAAAGCTTTCGGATTCTTCTGGCCCATTCCTGAATTCCCTACGAAGGCTATGTTAAACTTCACCCTCTCTATGAGCATAGGTGTTATGGAATTGAAGTGTTTGTTCATGATTTACACGATTTCCCCGAATGTTTTACCATTCTTGGGTAACGAGAATAGTTTAAAAGGGAATACGAATCTTCTGACAACTTCGTCAGTAAAACGGCTTCTTTTGTACTATTTTAGCAGGGAAAAAATTGCAGCAACCTTTTGTGGAACACTGCCAATCCATGATGAAACTCTTCAAGATATCCCAAGGTTGATGTTCTTTCCATTTTTCGTTTTATTTATCCCATCCTCGTTACCAATTTTATATCTTCTTAGGTAGGTAGGTAGGTGAGAGTGGCGGTTGGCCTATTGGTCCATTGTGCTGCCACATAGATCTATGATTCTCTTACTCATGAAACCAACTTGAGCTGAAGCTCAGGAGTTTGTTAACGTCTTAACGTTTATTAGCATTCGGCTTTAATAATGATTTGCATGTCGAGGGGTGTCAAGTGAAACAGAATGTCTAAGCCGCGGAAAAAGTAGAAAGTAGAGTTCCACTTACGCACTGTTTTTTTAAGTCTGCTTAGTTTGTTGCAGTTGACTGCAATGTCTTAGGCCGTCTACCAGACAACCACACCTTAGGTGAGTATCGGTCTTATGATCGAGATGTATAGCCTGTGGGTTATTCGAGTTTGAAGGCCCCATTTGTTCCCAATGGCTTTTTTGCAAGAGAATAAAGCTACTGTAGCTTTCTTGAGTTTTTCTTGAATGTTAGTTTCCAGTTTAGTTTCTTGTCAAAAATGAGACCCGGATATTTTGCTGTATCGGAAAACATTAAGTTGTACCATTTATTGGAGAGGTTCTATAACTGGAAGTTTATATTGTATATCCAGGAAAAGAGGACAAGATCAGTTTTATGGGAGCTTACCCCAATCCCCAGCGATGCTTCTAAGGGGTAATCTGTTTAGATTTGGCTGAGGGAGTTCTCTGATGGTATTAAGACGGCTATTGCAAATGCATTTACCTTGCTACCTCCTGCTTTCAGGTATATCAGCAGTTCATTAACCACTAAGTTCCAGAGAAGGGGAGAAAGGACAACACCTTCAGGCGTACCTCTGCTGATACATTTTTTAGCAAAAGTCCTACCCAGTTTAGAGCTGATTATACTGCTGTTTAGCATAAGACTGCTCAACTTCTCAAGTGAGTCGTCTATCTGCAGAAGTGACGGAGCAGTCGTGATTGCGGATGTGTTGACGTTGTTAAAGGCGCCCCCTATGTACAGGAAAGCAACCATTGTGAACTCTCTATATCGTAGGCACCGTTCGATGTGGCTAGTCAGCGAATGCAGAGCCGTTTATATCGACTTTCCTTTACAGAAGGCATGTTGAGCCGTTGAAAAAAGTTTTGGATCAATACGGATATCGATCAGTTGTTCTAGTGCTTTCACAAGGAAAGATGACAGACTTATTAGTCTGAGGTTCCTTTGGAAAAACATGAGATTAATACCTTCTTTCTTTCAAATGAAACACAACTTTAATTTACATTTTGACTCTACTGATTGGGGCTCGAGAAGGAAGTCCCTTCCTCAAGTAAGTTCTTCATAATCATAATCTCAGTCATCACTGAGCACTGTCTTATAAGCAACAATGTACAAAAGCTTTGCGTTCTTACAATCGACTTCATGCTGAAGCTGCAAGGACCTGTGAAACTACTATAGTATAAGCATATTTGGTTTGTGCTGTTGATTTAAATCCTTTTTTTCGTTTTTGGTTGACGTTTAAATCGTATGTCCCGTCTAGAAAATTTTTGAAGATGGACGTGATCCTAATATTCCGTGTGCAAATCCCAATGCTTCAACCTATTATTTTTGCAGATGCAGACAGAAGCTAGTTGGCCTTCTTCGTACAACCATTTGAATATTTTTGGAACAGTCTCGTCTAATTTATTGGCACATATATATTTTCTCAAAAAAAGGGGAACAATACGTCGTAAAAGTAACACGTAATTTCCAGACAATCTTTCAAACAGCATACTAGTCAGCCATCGAAATGTAATATGCCTGGGCAATTCAAAACACGTAAGCAATACCCATACATTTAAAATCTATTCCATAAACATTTATTTTTTTTATTTTTTTTGGAAACTTAATGTCGATTTGATTTATTATTATTCTTTTATCAAAAATGTGTTAGACACACTCCAGAACATTGCAGTTCGTGCGTAGTAATTCGGCATTAAAAGAGTTTTTTTTTTTTAATTTTGCACCGAGTACGAATACATGTGCACATAACTTCCAACTACTCCATAATGGATTATCGTCACATTCAAGGATATGAACCGCTTGGATACATTTAAAATAAATTGCAGACAGGAGGCAATTTTCAATTTACTTATGTACAGCGAGATTATGACAATCCATGGTTTAAACAAATGTGTATGGGGCTTAAAAAGAGCGAAAAAATCGATTTGGCTTTTTAAAAATTTATAGTATGTCTACTCAAATAAAATTGAATGTATGATTGGTCCTGAAAATGCCTCAATTGATAGTATAACAGAGGAAATAAGTAAAAAGTTTGCTAGGACAACTGAGGCTCAAAATGAAGTGTTTATCACTACGACGAAATGACGAGGAAAGTCTGTAATGAGACAATACAAACATTTGGTGGAAACCACCAGAATTGGTCTGATGGGAGCCCAACGATAACATTCCTAATGCGTTAGTAAGCATTTTGTAGTTTTTATATAATAAAGATATAACATATACATATACAATATACGGAGCAAAAACAGGGACGAAAGAAAAAAAGATACCGAGGCACCTCGGTTTTAAATGTCTTCAAGTTGTTATGAGCTCAGTAGGAAATTTCATAAGTCAGTTGTACCGTTTAGGAAATAATAACGATATTCCCGAGTACGTCTGAAGGTGGGCTTGAAGACAAATTGATGAGTGTTTTTAACGAGATGAGTGTTACCGTTTAAGGTTTGAAGAGGCAAAAAGCTTCTACTAGTTGCATTGGCGTTGCTAGACACAATGTCAGCGGTATAGTTTATCAATTGACTATGCAATATTATCGATATGCATACGAGTAAGCCATATTGCACCAATCCTAACGAGTGTGTGAAAAGGTTTTGGCAGCACCTGTCCAGATGTAAGATTTCGGGTTTATTAGTGACATGGATATACTAGTACATTGCTAGGGAAAACCTAGAATGTAAGTAGCATTCATGGATAATTTCTGTTTAACACCAGAAGACAGTTTTACCACATTGATCAAAAATGTTTATTCAGAAAATTAAAAATACAAGTTGATTCATCTAAATCTATATTGTCCCCTTCAAAGTAATCCACATCGACTGCAACACACTTATGCCAGCGCTTGATCCAAACCTCGAAACATTTTTTATATTCGGTTTTTGGTATGTCCATCAGTGCTTCCTGTGATTTTTCCATTACTTCCTCTCGGCTGCTGAAATGCGTTCCCCGTCGTGGTTTTTTAATTCGATTGAACAGAAAGAAGTCACAGGGAGCCAAATCAGGTGAATTCGGTGGTTATTGGACGGTATTTGTTGCATTTTTCGTCAAATATGTTATATATGGTTATGGTGTTATTATGGTGCAAAATCCATGAATTTTGCCCACAATTCTGGTCTCTTTCGGTGAATTGCTTCACGCAAACGTCTCATAACGCCCAAATAATAATCCATGAAAACCGTAAGCATTGCCTTCTTTTTTGACTGAAAACGACGTGGTTTTTTGGTCTCGTTTCATTTTTTGAACGCCATTCACTTGTCTGATGTCTGGATTGCTTGTCGTACTCATAAACCCACGTCTCGTTAACCAGTAATGATCCTTTTGATGAATGTGTGATCGGATGCAGCCTCGCAAATCATCTCTCATGTGACGTCAACACGGTCTCTTTTTTGCATGAAATTGAGGTCTTTTGGCACCAAATTTGCTGCTGCACGACGGAAACCCAAATCATTAACCAAAATATCTTAGACGGATCCATAGGCAATGTTCAAGTCTTCCACTATCTCACTGATGGGTAATTTGCGGTTATTGACCAACATTTCTTTTACTTCATCAATGTTTTTGTCGGTTTTCGTTGTCGATGGTCTGCCACTACGTTCATCATCTTCGATTCACTTTTATAACCACCTTTGAACCGCTCGTACCACTGGTATACGACCGTTTTCTTTAGAGATTTGTTGCCGAAACACTTTTCCAACATTTTCAACGTTCGCGCACCATTAAATTCGTTTTTTACACAAAATTTAATACAAGTTCGTTGTTTCAAATTTAAATCCATTTTTAAAATTGTTTAAAATCGCCAACACACACAGAGATAGATGTACTCTTGGTTACGTTACTTTTGCAAATATCAACCTGTGATGCTAAGATTTAGAGAGAATGTCAATAACAGATGTACCAACTTAGCAAGAAAAAAAACAAAAAAACTCAAATTGGAACAATGAGAGTGCCACACGGTGGTGCGCCGGTAACGTTTTGGTCAAGGGATACATTTTGGGGAAAATTAATTCGAGTCGGTTTTTTTTTTGTTATATTTATTTACATTTTAATTTTACATCAATTTACATCAATTTACCCGCAAAGCAAAGTGCTTATCTGCAGGTTGTTGTTAGCATTGGTATCATTAGTTGGTTTTGAGGTGATTTAAAATAATATTTCAGTTTCATTACATGAAGGATTAGCATGGATCGGACGAAGGGGTCCGATGCAATCGCCTGCTAGAACACCTGATCTTACGTCACTTGATTTCTTTTTGTGGGACAACTTAAAAAGTGAGGTTTAGAGAAAAAAGCCAACAACACGTGAGGACATGAAAAGACGAATAATTGAAGCTTGCCGGAAGATTACGCCAGAAATATTTCTCAGTTCTGTTGGTTCATTTAGAGCGCAGATAGACAAGTGTATTAAAATGAATGGTCACATTTTTGAGCATTTGTTGAAATAGTCTCCGGCTATAAACGTCGAAATGGAAAGTATTCAATGATTCAATAGTGGGAGACAAGGGGACCTACTCTAATTAATCACCCCGAAGAAAACAAAATACTGCTACGTCCACGTCGTTGTTTCTGGGTTATGCTAAACGCAGTAAAAAAAATGACAAGCCTACGAGCAATACAACTGAGCAATGAAAATCAGGAATTATAAAAAGTGACCTTCGTTTGACCTTGATAATGGCTCTCAAGTTCAAACTCGTGGTCACCATCTTATGTCTCCTTCAGAACCTTGTGACTTTTGTCTTTTTTAATTATTTTTGCGTTTTCTAAGGTTAGGAATGTATTTCAAAGATTGGGGAAGTTTGTTCATAAGTATTGGAATAGCATAGCGTAGTTCTCGTTTTCCATAGATGTTGAATGTTTCTGGTAGTTCTAGCATTCCTTAGGCTCGTCTTCTGGTGTTTTGCGTATGACATATAGGTTGCAGAAATCTCTGATCATCCATATAGTGTATTAGTGTTGTCATCTGAAATATTGTAAAAAATGTGTAAGCAGGTCTAAAAACTTTAAATAGACGATGTTGAAGATTCAATATCTTATCAATATGGCATCTGATTCTTGATTCTGCTAGCGAGTAGTATACTTGGTTCTGCACTTCAAAATAGGAATATCTTTTAAGGTATACCATCGCAAATAGCGCGCTCTTAAGTTGAAGAAGTAGAGTATTTATATGCTCTCGCCATAATAGGTGCTCATCTATAATTATCCCGAGGTATTTCATGCTTTTAACTACTTCAATTTCTTTATTGTTGGCTGACTATGGGCAGTGTTCATTTCTTAATAAGCGCAGGAGTTCGTTTGTATAGACGATAAATAACAACGGGCCCAGTATGGAGCCTTGTGGTTCACCGTATTCACTTGGTTTTTCCTCGCTCATTTTGTCTGAGACCTTAACTTTTATGGTTCTATCTTTCAAATAACTCTTAAGCCAGTTTGCCATTTTTCCTCAAAACCCTATTTTACTGAGGCTTTCGATTAGCTTTTCATGCATTAGTGTATCGAACGATTAACTGAATTCAATAAATAGCACGAGAACATGGTGATTTCTGTTCAGGCCGGCATTAGCAGTTTTGGTAAACTCACCAGAGTAACATTCCAGTACTTTTGTTTTTCCGAAAACCGTATTGGTTTGGATGTAGTAATTGGTGCTTAGTTATAAAACTGTTAAGTCGATTAACAACTACCTCCTCCATACACTTTTCAACAACTGACAAAATTGCGATTGGCCTATAGTTTTCAGTGTTATTTTTGGATCCTCCCTTGTATATTGGTCGAATAATCGATGTTTTCATCAGCCTTGGAACAATGCATTGATTTATACTTTCGTTAACGATTGTCTTTATAACAGGAGCTAGATACACTGCATTTATTTTTAAATCAATTGGTCTAATGTTATCGGCTCCAGGACATTTATTGCAGTTCAATTGATACATCATTTTATAAATTTCCGCTTCGGTTGCTTCTTCTACGTAAATACTTTGCTGTAGTTACCAGTTTTCATGGTTTGATGTTCTAACATTACACACATGTATACTTTTTGTAGACTGGTTTGAGAATTGCTTCGCAAATTTCTAGGCCGTTTCATTCAAGTCTTCGTCGTTACCGAAATTGTTTGTAATGGTATCATCTATAGAACATTTTTTCCTTTCATTAACGACATTCCATGTTTTTCTTGGGTCATTTTTAGCATTTACGAATTGTTGCTTATAAAAAGTAGCTTTCATATTTTGTATATTTTTATTAACAATATTTCGTAAGTTCTTGTACTGGATTTCTTGGGCAGTTTTTCCATCTTCTATAGAGTTCATCTTTCTTTTTGCACATTGAAATTATTTCTTTCGTAATCCATGGTTTTGATGTTTTTCAACATTCCTCTCTTCTAGTATATTTTGACAGTTCGTTTCGCTAATAGATGCTCATTAACTTTTTGTTGGCTAATATGTTTAATGTCAGTTTGATCATTCGTTTGGTTTTGGCTTACACTTTTTGTTGCATACAGAGTTATATAGTTATTGGAAAGTTCCGTTTCAATGATTGCTGAGAATATATCTAGTTTTGTGATGGTAACATAACACATAGGCTGAAAAGTCCGAGCCGTTTTATAGTAAAACATAAAATTTTTGCAAAATTCAACTTTATTTATCAATATAGTTGCCTTCGAGGGTGATACACTGATTGAAACGATTTTTCAATATTTCTATAATAGTTTTGTAGTACGATTTCGGTTTAGTCTCAAAATAGGCCTCTGTTTCGGCGATTACTTCTTCATCGGTCTTAAATCTCTTTTCGGCGAGCATTCTTTTGAGGTCTGCGAACAGGAAATAGTCGCTGGGGGCCAAATCTGGAGAATACGGTGTGTGGGGAAGCAATTCGTAGCCGAATTCATTCAATTTTGCCATTGTTTTCATCGACTTGTGACACGGTGCATTGCCTTGATGAAACAGCACTGCGGCCGTTTTTCTGCGATTTCGTCCTTCAAAATCTCCAACAATGCAATGTAATAGTTGGTTTTGATAGTCTGCCCCTTTTGGAGATAGTCCATGAAAATAATTTCATATGTATCTCAAAATACGGATGCCATAACCTTGCCAGCTGACTGTTGAGATTTTGGTCGTTTTGGACAAGGTCCGTCGTCTGCTCGTCGTCCGCCACTCAGCTGACTGCTGACTTAACTCTGGTGTGAAGTGATGGAGCCAAGTTTCATCCATTGTCACATACCTACGCAAAAATTCGGCTTTATTGCGGTTGAACAGTTTTAAACACTCCTCTGAATCATCAACACGTTGTTGTTTTTGGTCGACTGTGAGCAAAAGCGGCACCCATTTTGAACAGAGCTTTCGCATGTCCAAATATTCGTGTAATCCAACACGCTCTTTAGATATCTTCAGAGCCTCAGCTATCTCGATCAACTTCACTTTACGGTCATTCGTAATCATTTTGTGGACTTTATTGATGTTTTCAACTGAAACAGCCTCTTTTAGACGTCTACTTCGGTGCTAGTATGACCACTTTTACATTTTTCAATCCACTTATGAATGGTTCGCTCGGCTGGTGCAGAGTCTGGGTTACACTTACACACGAAATTGCTTTGAATCCATTTTTTCTCACAATAACAAAAGTTGTTTCACTCACAACGCTATAACTCGAGAGCTAATCGTCCGACAGCTGTTAAATTTATACACGTATCTCTTGAAGGTAGGTACTAACTGAAAATGGTATGGATTTAATTCAAGTGGTGCCCTCTCTTAGAACGGACTTTTCAGCCCATGTATTATATGTGATCAATGAGTGTTGAGGTGCTCATTTCTCGTGTATGTAAGTTTTCTTACTATTATGGTTTATTTCGATGTGTATTCCTTCATAGTTTATTGTGTTTACTGGTATTATATCGTATTTTATATTTATTTTTAATAAATATTGCAACACCTCCCCCGCTGTTGATGATTACCTAATTAGTTACATTCTTATTATGGGAATGTGTGACTCATATTGAATGTAATTTCCAAATCAGTGAAGAAGAGATTCGTCGTTCCTGAATGCACTCATTTTCGGCAAAAGAGTCGTATGCCATGCTTTGTAAAACACCTTTGCAATACTGAGTGTATCTAACTGGATACATACATATATACGACGGCTATTTCAAAATCAACCTCCGAATTGAAAAATATTTTCTTAAAAAAACCAAAAACAGTAATTTTTTGCACAAAATAGTTTTATATAACAATCAACTGCCTCGCCACACTGAAAGCATTGTGTCCCACTAGATCACCGAAATCAAGCAGTGTTGGGCGCGGTAAGTACGTAGGTGGGTGACCACATGGGAACTCAGTACTCCGCGTGCTGTTGACAAAACGCGCCACATGGGCATAGTACCCCGGCGTTAAATCCCAGACCGTACAAATTAATTTGTATCGTTCCCTTGATAATAATAATAATAACTGGATTTCACTAGATTGCTATAGAGATGCCATAAAATCAGTAGTTAAGGAGAAGATAGGTTTTTTTTTTTATAGAGATTGACTTGGCAAATGCTTTCTTCAATATAATCAGATAAAGTCCTAAAAAGTTATATTGCAAAAGCTTACACACAGGTTTTGATAGCGTAGTACAACGTTCATTTACAATGACATTCCGGTTATCAGCTCTTTGGACAAGGCCAATTTGCTTGATGCACACTTTTCCGTCAGCTCCACACTTCAAGATTGTGCTTTGTTTCCGCTTACATTTAAGTCCGTCGAACCTTTAATGGGACGAATCCACTCTCGCACTGGTGTAGTAGCAAGAGTACTTAAAGATCTTAGCATACACAAATTCTATGGTCCAGATGGTATATCTCTCCATCATATGAAGAGTTGTTCGGCTTCGCTGGCATAACCACTGTGTTAACTTTTTCATCAATCCTACTCTTTAGCTCCCTTTTCGAGCAGATGGAAAACGGCATTTGTCAAAACCGTCCCTGTTTTCCTACAGACCCATTGCACTTACGTCCCTTCTTTCCAAGGTCATGGAAATGTGGAATGTCAGGTTTTTTTTCTCGAAAATACGTCTTTTAGATGAATATTTCCTTCCTTTCGGAATGTTCATTTTAAGTAATCTTGGATGATTTAAAGTTTCATATACACAATTGCTGGTGTGCCTCAGGGCTCCGTTCTGTCTCCGACAATTTTTTTAATTTTCATTAATGATCTTGTCTGATCTTGTCTGATACTTCTAATCTAATATATTCCTTTTCTGATGACCGTACTTTCTGTTTTTCATATTTGTTCCCGAAGAGCAGCGTATGTTAAGTTCAATAAATTCTGATATTAACACGCATAAGCAATTGTTGAACAATCAATAGAATGAAATCAAATGGTTTGATACTTATATCAGTCAGTCAATTTACACACTTGAAAATCGACGTAATGTCTCCTGCCTCACTTTGTTTTACTGCTTTTTCCACCACCAGTGCTCGCCAGTGGCATTTCCCCTCTTCAAACCTTCAACCGTAAGACCCGTCTCTCTATGAACGCTCATCAGAATACCCTCAAACCCACTTTTGAACGTACTCTGAAATATCATGATTCGTTCTTAAGCCATACAACTCGCTTATGAAAAGCCCTATCGAGCCCTCTATTTCCTGGTCATTATAACTTGAAATCATTAAAGAACAATGTACACCGGTACCTTCCTTTTCTTCCTCCCTAAATTTCGTTTGCCCGCGCTGTGTACAAACATTTTAAGGATACATAAATCCCTTAATAGCACGCAAATTATAAAAAAAAACGAGCAGTAGGGAAGCTATGCTCTCTTTTGAAGTAAGTAAGCAGCAACTAACCCTTATTATAAATGAGCATTGGAATGAAGGATAGGCCGACGTTGATAGTGTTTTCGAAAAACACACAATCATTACTACTACCTTTGGGACACTGCATTAATTTTTGCCTCAATTTTTGATCGCATCTTCGAAGGTACATTGCAAGAGAAATAACCTTGACGAATAATTTGATCCCCAGAGCTCACTTCACCTTATTATATTTACCCTAGAGTGATTCATCCCTTTGAATCGTTTTTCTAATTAAATACAATAGGGCTGTACTACATAGAAAAGATTGGCGGTTCCGGTTGTCTTCTTGTTCGTTTAAACTTTTGCGGCAGGCGACTGCATTACGGCAAAGGCCTCACATGCCTGTGGAGTGTTTCTGTTTAAGTAGAGTGGTAAGGAGTCATTTTAGAGAGATGTCTGAGTACAAGGAATTTTGGTGTTCTGCAAGGAGAGGAAGTTAAAGTGTATTTAAGAAGGTTGACAACTTTTTTTTTTTTAAAGTATTACTCTCAAACAAAAAAACTATTCCACTGTATTCAACTAGAATTTCTCAGTCTGTTGTATTAAGTTAAATTAACTCTACAGTAAATAAGAGACTACAATATCGGCACCAGAGTACCTCCAATCTGATGCGAGCGTGCGTTAGACCCTAGAGTCTTTCCTATTGTGACAGAAGGAAATAAGATTACCACTTGGAAACGTCAGGAAGTATTTATTTGATACGTTGACATTATGAAATATTATACCCTCTGCAATTTCAGCTACATGGAACCCAACCGCCAATGGAAACTGTAACAAAGGAAACAAGGAGCAGCATCGCACCTTCTGAATCTTGCCTAGTAAATTCATCGCCGATCACATTATGTTTGACTCCATTGTGATCTGAGACTCAAGAAAGTCTTAGTAAATTCAGCCTTGCCTTCTGAAAAATAGTAAGGCCTTAAGCGTAGTTTCGCTTGTCATAACTTTGCCATTAGTTATCATAACAAGGACTGATATTATCGGTCCAAAGGTAAAAGTCATTAAGTATTGGGTCTATAACTTCGTGCGGTTTGCTAAGAAATGGCGTAACTTGTTATGTTCCATTGGAACATGCGTTGGAAAGCTACTGTCATTGTACGTCATTTCGGTATATGTCATTCATTTGAAGCGTAAACAACAATAATTTTTTTTCACTCAAATATGTCGAACTTTGTGCCTGAAAAAGTGTTTTTGCGGGGAGTTCTTCTTCATTACTTTAATATGAAGAAAACTGCTGCTGAAAGTCATCGTACTTAGGTGGAAGTTTATGGTGAACATGCTCTAGCTGAGCGAACGTGCCAAAAGTGGTTTGCACGATTTAAAAGTCGTGATTTTGGCTTCGAAGACGATGAACGTCCTGGGCAGCCAAAAAAGTTTGAAGATGAAGAACTCTATGAAGATTGTTGCCAAATACAAGAAGAGCTCGCAGAATCTTTGGGTGTCACTCAAGCAGCCATTTCAAAACCTTTAAAAGCAGCTGGATATATTCAAAAGCAAGGAAATTGGGTTCCACATGAACTCAAGCCGAGAGACGTCGAATTGCGGTTTTGCATGTTCGAAATGCTGCTGGAGCGCCACAAAAGGAAGTCATTTTTGCATTGGATTGTTACTGGTGATGAAAAATGGATCCATTACAACAACCCCAAGCGCAAAAAATCATATGTGAAACCCGGCCAACCAACCAAATCAACGACAAAGCCGAATATCCATGGCGCGAAGGTAATGCTATGTATTTGGTGGAATCAGATGGGTGTGCTGTATTATAAGCTACTAAAACTGGATGAAACCATCAATGGACAATGCTACCGAACACAATTAATCTGTTTGAAGAGAGCAGTAGACGAAAAACGCCCGGAATATGCAACCAGACACGAGGCAATAATTTTCCATCATGACAACGCTCGGCCCCACGTTGCTATTCCGGTTAAGAAAAGTGTGGATGGGAAGTCTTACGCCACCCGCTTTATAGCCCAGACCTTGCCCCTTCTGACTACCATTTGTTCCGGTCGATGAAGAACGCCCTAATGAAATACGGTTCACATCAGAGCAGAATATCAAAAATTGGCTTGATTCGTTCTTGGCTGTCAAGCTGGCGCAGTTCTTTTGGGATGCGATCCACAAATTACCAAAAAGATGGGAAAAAGCTTCAGATGGGCAAAACTTTGAATAATACCATTGTACATGTTTTTCTTAAATAAACGTTAAAATTTTGAAAAAAAAAACCGCACGAATTAAATTACTTACCCAATACATTGCACTTAAAAGCATGTAAATTTACTGCTTTTTTCTAATAAAAAATATGACATCAAGTGCGTAAAAGTAAATAATTAGCAAAAAACAAAAATCCATTTTTTATCTGTATAATTGAAATTTTAAAACCAAAAATATCTTTAAATTAAATTAACTCCTTGTGTCTAAATATTTTGTTAGTTAATGACTTTTACCTTTGAACCGATGATATCTAACCTCGCAGATCGGTTATTGTGCCAGCCGACTATAAGCACTCGAATACATTTATTTCCTCATTCCTTAGCTAAGAATTTGGCCGAAACCATTCCTGGGCACAGAAAAAGTTGATTTTTTATTTTCGTAGTAACACACATTTTGGTGTCACAGCGTCGAACAACATATCCATAGCACAGGACCATCAAAACTCCAGTGCGTGTTGTACTAAAGACCATTTTTTTAAAGCGAAAAATAGGTTTGAAACTGCAACTCATGATCTGAATATCTAGATAAGGGAGAGTCATCAGTGCGTCTTAAAGGCATGGCATGCGAAGGAAAATACCTATGCCAGAAAGTCAACACGTTTTTGAAGTGAAATATTTATCCCAAAAGAGTTTCTTATCCAGGATCACATCTAAACATTGAGCTTTGCTAAAATAACAGATGATGATGACCGTAAGCTTTAGATGATTCAGACTAGTCGACTTCCTCCTTCTCTTATGGAAAACAACTTCAATTTTAAGAGGATTGTCTGAAAGTCCATTTCCAATGCACCAATTTTCCATCACTTTAAGGGCTTCCTGTGCTAGGCACATTCCGCCAGAGATCATTTGCATGTGCCTGAGCGTAAATATTAGAGCTGTTAAAGGCGTTGAGAATCAAGAAATATTTACCTTAACAGTTTAGTCAGAGAGCACGCAACTTTTGATTATTCATTTCATAACATATTGGCGGCAGTATCGCCAATCAGGGTCCTATCAGCTAGATGAAAATTCTTTTCACAATTGTCAGCAAATGATCTATACCTTCTTCAGCACAACTGGATACCAATCAAGAATGTCTTGTGAAGGAAATGCTTGTGAACCAATTTTGATTTGATTATTATATAAATGTTGTTCTAGATTTTATAAGAAACAACAAAAAAGGTACATGTACTAAGTGTTCGGTTAAGCTAAACGGGATAAAAGCTAAAATAAGGTAGTTAAGTTTGTGAAGCTATTTTCAGCTGTATAATAACCAAATGTGTGTATTTAACGAACTTACGGAAATTAAACCGAACCGCCTTTTTATATTGACTAAATTCTAAATTGATGGTTTTGTCCCACTTCAGTTAATTCACAATTTCTCTTAAATTTCAAATTGCATACCCGCTGGGTAACAAAGTAGTTATCCGCAACCGCAAGAATGAGTCTAAACAAACTCTCATGATATTTATCACAGTCAACATTGACAGAAAAAAATTCTCTCAAATGATGCGTATCTATGCGCAGGTCGAAGTTTTACAGATTCTAAATGTGACCACAAAAAATTCATTTAAACTCGGCAACATTTTCAGTTGAAAACCTACTTCGCTATTAACCGGTAGGATACATCTGCCAGCTTCGGTAATATATTCGCCGATTCGAAAGCCTACACTGGATGTTCTAAAGCGAAAAATAAAATGTTTAGTGAAAAATACGAGTACATAATTTGACTGTCCGCTCAATTTTGTTTAGTAACAAAGAAAACTTAGATCTCCTTATGGTTGATGTTTATTTGATATTTTATATGATGATGCAGGAAATATCTTGACTCAGTTCACTATATTATTTGGTGATGTGGAGATTTGCATTGCAAATGATGTTTTTCACATTCTTAATCAAATGTTGAAACTGAAATTCTAGATTTACTATTTTTTGTTTTATATATATTTTTTTATTTCATTTAAAAGATTTCTGTTTCGTTGCTCGCCCTGGTTATGGTCTACAATTTTTTCCACCTCAGAGTGGCTTATATCTATTTTCAAAATTACATCAGGCTTAAATCGTAAGGTGTTTGTCTAAACGATTGGCGTGGTAGAGTACGTGAGAGTACCTTAAGAAATGTACTATGTATATACAAATCTCAGACACTGTAGAGTTCAGTAAGTCACATCTTTCGGCTGTCAATTTAGGACAACATATACTAGCTTCATAGCATCAGTATTACATATATTAATTGAATTATTGTACTTGTTAACTAATGTAAAGCCATAGAAACTGGTTGAGAGATTGCTATTATATTAAGTTTGGATTTGGAAATTCTTGGGACCAAAGTGACCTATCTATGGTTATAGTAAAATTATTCTGATTATTTTTATCAGTTATCAGACTGCCTTTTCACAGCAAAATAACAGAGTTGTGTAATTAGAATAGCGTTGTTCAAAGTAGCAAAATACTTGAAGTAGATAAAGCATCTGAGCACTTTTAAGGTATAATACTTTCTTGTAATTTCTTGTATCCTTATTTTTTATTGGTTTAAATGCTTTCTTAACTATCCAGAAATGATACCCAGAAGTTGTAGGATATGCTAGGTAAGAGTGGCTGTTGTAGAGACTTACCCACTTAGGCCTATTGACGCATTATCATGTCACGGGGATTTGTGATCCTCCTACTCTTGGAACCAATTTGAGTTTATGATGAAGCGTAGGAGACTTTAAACCACTTTATTGTCTAAATCGCTTAAGTCATTGTAGAAGAAAATTTCTATGTTAAGTTTCCTTCCTTAAGAGACAGCTGGGCAAGTACAGAGTAGATAAATGCAACTTGTGCAGAAGTCAATTGGTAATGATGTGATGACATCTATGATAGTGCTAAAATGTTTCCTATTATGAAAGAATCAAACTGTTAGAGCCATTCAGATCCGGCTTTGTACATTGCGATTGGTATGCCGATCCTATACTTTTCCGCTAAAATAGTTCCAATTTTGGCGAGTTGGTCGGCCCTACAATTCTCTGGAATGTCTCTGTGGCACCAACAAAGGTAAAGGTTAAACTGCTCTGCCAACTACGAGATAGTGGGCAGTCAAGAGCGGTTCTTAACCTTTGTAAGATTCAGTCCAGGAATTTTATAGTGATATTCCAAAATCATACTGATATCACGTTTGTCTTGAGCCAGCATAGCTGCAATGATTTGGAAAGTAGAAAAGACTATCAGTCTTGGATCTATCTATGTAGAAGTGGATTGACTTGTCATCCGTGAAAGCGTTAGAAGGGATTCTTACATAAAATTTTTTGTCAAACCAATATTGGGTCATAGTTGATGTTGTGTAGTTGATGTCCTTTGAAAAGATTCCCAGTGTGTTAAGAATATTAGCGTGGGCGAATACTTTATTTGTCCACTGTGTAGTCGCTTTAAGGCGAATAGCTTTTTACTTGATGAAAATATCCAGGGGTGTCATTGGAGAGTGTAGAGCGTAGAGCAAAGAAAAAAATTAACGTAATGCAAAGACATGCTTTGCTTTGGGTTTTCGTTAGTTTACTACAGTTGACTGCAGTGTCTAAGGCCGTCCACCAGACAACCACCCTGTAGGTAATTATCGGTCTTATAGACGAGATGTACAGGATAATGCGATAATGTAGGCCCCATTTGTGCCCAATGGAGCTATTGCAGCTTTCCTAACATCCATCTCTATTGTTCTTTTATTTATCTTTTTTAGTTTTTTATAATTTTTTTTTCTTAATCCTAACCCAATTCCACCTAAATCTATGAAACTAGTCTGATGACCGACTGTGCTTGCTAATAAAGCTGCTCTGTATTTAAGGAAACCAACGAAGAAATTTCCTCTCCTTCAAAAAGCAACCAAAATGACTGGTTCTGCAGAGCAACATTTCTCATTTCACGACTCCCTACCGCCTTTCTGAATAGGAGACGCTCCGTGCTGTTTTAATTGAGTCGTTTGTCAACAGCTGATCGAGCGACGTGGAAGATTAGCGGCATCGCTAATCTGTCCTAGATCAGACCTTTCATATCGAGGTAGAGGAACGCTTCCGCCAAAGCGTACTCTATCATGATACATACAATTGGGGTAGTAAGACCCAGTGAAATGTTTTTTTCGTCGAGGTCATTGCTTTTCGCCCTATTGTACATGACCTCATTAGGATAGATTTTTATGTGCTTGGACTTCAGTGTTCTATATAAGCTAAGACAAGCTTTCTCAAACCTCTGAATCGTTTCTATTAAACTTCCTCTCACGTTGAACTACACGGGTCATCCAAATACAAGCAAAGGACGGATAAGGCCCATGTAGCAGATAATCTTCACCCTCAGGTGGCTTCTATAAAATAGTTTTTTTTTTTGTAAATGCAAAAGCATCTTTTGATCTAACCAGAGCAACATATGTATGTTTATTAAAATGCAGATATTGATCTAGCCAAATTCCGAGGTATCTGACTACATTTCGACCAGCAAGTTGTTTCCTTCGTTGACCCATGATCGAAAACTTTCGCCAGTTCTTTCTGGTATCCGCAGAGGCCCCAGACAGAGGCGTCGTAAAAAGAATGGTTTCCAACTTCTGAAAGTTAATCTTCAACTTCCAGTCATCGTAATATCACCATATCATATCGAAGTCATGTTGGACCTGATCTGTACGCGATAAGGAGTCGTTAACGTACGCTATGGCATGGTGAAGTGAGCTTGCATATATGTTGAATAGTATCAGCGTATTGACGCACCTTGTTGCAGAACATTTTTAATGTCAAATATTCTAGCAGAAGTCACATCGCTATTCTTCATGATGAATTGCCTACCGGAGAACATGTCGAAAACAATGTATAGCGGTGGTTTACTTAGCCTTCCTACTCAGCTTAAAGAATGACATTATGACAGCAATGGCGATAACATTATTTGCAATATTTTCGTCATTGAACTCAGTGAATCCTGAGTTCTTGAATCGGCAGTGTTCTATGTCATTTCGAAGGTTGGCATTGTGCAAAAGGTTCCGATTTTTCAGGTCGTTGTTTGGGCTAAAGACAACATCTACCTTTTCCTGCGAATCTTTGATCAGAAGAATTTTTCATCATATACAGCTTCTTCTGGATCTTTAGCTGCTGTTATCAGTATTTGTTCATTGCCCGTCGTTCGGGCGATCTTTAAACACAAAAGGTCGTTTTGATCTTTCCTCCGAAATATTTTATTTATTTGTGGGAACATATTCAGGTTGCTGGTGTTTACAGCCCGAATTTTGTTGTTCTAAAAACTTACAAATTTACAGAATTTCTGTTTCTTTATTAATGTTTGGAGGTTTTTTGCTCGACAACTTTAATGTCATGATCTCCGGGTTATGTCTATCTGTGTTAAGTTTTAAGTACAGTGCGTCAATAGTTGCGTTGCCGCATAAGGTTTCGTTGTCAATGTGTTGATACTGAGGTATCGTTTTGTCCATTGTCCCTTTAATTGTTTCGTTCATAAGGTTTAGATACCTGTCAATTTCCTCGTTTGACAGCTTTCTGTTGACCAATGGTAAATTCGTTTAGGGAAGTGTGTCTAACGCACCTTGCTATAGTTGTAGAAATGCCTTTCAAACTCATTTACTCCGCAGTTTCGTTCGGAACGGTTATTTCGGTACTGAGACCGCAATGGTCACTGTCATTCACAAAAGTGCATGAATGGAGTATCTAGGAACAACATGATATCCGTCGACTTAAGTCCGAGTCGGTACATTATACTGTGCTGACCACATCAAATGAATAGTAGGTTCTCTCTAGTATTTTGTGCGGAGATGAATATATACGATGCCTGCTTCCAGAACCTGGAGTTTACGTACTACACGACTATATATTCTTTAAAAACGCAGTCCTTTTCTTACAAGGATAGCAACTCCTTCTCCTTGAATGGAGTTGGGTCAGTTTCTTCGTACTACTCTACACCTTCTGTGTCTCTATATCTTTTGTGTCTTTTGGTAAGCTTAGTTTCGCTAACTAAAAGCACATCAGGGGCTTGGTCTTTAAGCATTTTGAATATTGCCGCTCTTCTTTCGAACCTAATAAGTGAATTAACATTCACTTCATAACTCCATAATCTTCAGGATTTATTCACCAAATAGTTACAAGTGTACATACGTACATGTGTATTTATGTATGTATATATCAGAACATAAAATTTTTTGTGACCAAAAAAAAAAATCTGCACTTAATATCGCATCGTAGTATATTCGATTGTACAGAGTAAACTATCATAAATTTTATCGTTCATAGAAGTTCACATTCGAACTTTGTCAACCATATTTCATAACATTCGTCATAAAAAAAAGTTTCATAGCTCTTAATTGACCAACTAGTCTCCAGCATTTTCCAAATGCAAGGGAGATTTCCATCATTCTCAAAAACACATATGTAGATGTACATACGAGTATACCGTACGAGTAGATACATTTCGCAAAATTTGTTATGTAAAAGCTGATATGACTGATAGTCAATTATCGTAGATACAGGAAGAAAATTCTCTATAAACATAAAAACCGTAGATTTATTATCAAATGCACTCTGATACATTTTGTATATTAGTTTATCCATCAGCGTGACGAATGCAATCGATGCAAATAAGATAAACAACATGAAGCGCTGTCATGGAAATGAAAATAAAAATCGATCCACTGGATGCAAATGCAATTAATATTGTAAGAAAATAAAAGAAAATTAAATAAAAATTTTAGGTAATTTAGAAGTGTTGCTGTATTCGATCTGGTAGCAGACATAGTTTTTATCGATTCATTAATTGAATGTGAATATGATATACATACCACCTCGATAAAAAGTTTTATTTATTAAAAATACAAGTTTAATCATCTAAATCTATATTGTCCCCTTCAAAGTAATCTCCATCGACTGCAACACACTTATGCCAGCGATTGATCAAATCCTCGAAACATTTTTTATATTCGGTTTTCGGTATGTCCATCAGTGCTTCCTGCGATTTTTCCATTACTTCCTCTCAGTTGCTGAAACGCGTTCCCCGTAGTGGTTTTTTAACTCGATTGAACAGAAAGAAGTCACAGGGAGCCAAATCAAATGAATTCGGTGTCTGTTGGATGATATTTGTTGCATTTTTCGTCAAAAAATTACGAATAATGATCTCACTGTGCGACACTATTGTAGTCTCTTTCGGCGAATTGTTTCACGCAAACGTCTCATAACGCCCAAATAATACTCTTTGTCTGGCCTTCTGGCAAAAATCCATGTAATCCATGAAAACCGTAAAGATTGCCTTCTTTTTTGACTGAAAACGACGTGGTTTTTTTGGTCTCGGCTGATTTGGTGAACGCGATTCACTTGCCTGATGTTTGGATTGCATGTCGTACTCATAAGCCCACGTCTCGTCTCCAGTAATTATCCTTTTGATAAATGTGGGATCGGATTCAGCCTCCCAAATCATCTCTTTTGCGACGTCAACACGGTCTCTTTTTTGCATGAAATTGAGGTATTTTGGCACCAACTTTGCTGCTACACGACGGAAACCCAAATCGTTAACCAAAATGTCTTAGACGGATCCATAGGCAATGTTCAAGTCCTGCGCTATCTATCTGATGGTTAATTTACGGTTATTGACCAATATTTCTTTTACTTCATCAATGTTTTTGTCGGTTTTCGTTGTCGATGGTCTGCCACTGCGTTCATCATCTTCGATTGACTCACGACCACATTTGTGCCACTGGTAAATGACCGTTTTCTTCAAAAAATTGTTACCGAAACACTTTTCCAAATTCCATTTCTAAGCTTTAGAGAGAATGTCAACAACAGATGTACCAACTTAACAAAAAAAAAAAAAAAAAAAAAAAAAAAAAAAAAAAAAAAAAACAGACCTCAAATCGGAACAATGGGAGCGCCACACGGTGATTATTCCGATTTTTTTTTTTTTGGTCTAAGTGTTAGCTTTTATTGGGTCTATAACATTCGTGTGGTTTGCCAAGAGATGGCATAACTTGTAGTATTCCATTGGAACACGCGTTGGAAAGCTACTGTCATTGTAAGTCATTTCAGTATACGTCATTCATTTAAAGCGTAAACAACAATAATTTTTTTTTCACTCAAATATGTCGAACTTTGTGCCTGAAAAAGTGTTTTTGCGGGGAAGTTCTTCTTCATTACTTTAATATGAAGAAAACTGCTGCTGAAAGTCATCGTATTTTGGTGGAAGTTTGTGGTGAACATGCGCTAGCTGAGCGAATGTGCCAAAAGTGGTTTGCACAATTTAAAAGTGGTGATTTTGGCTTGGAAGACGATGCACGTTCTGGGCAGCCAAAAAAGTTTGAAGATGAAGAACTCTAAGCATTACTCTATGAAGATTGTTGCCAAACACAAGAAGAGCTCGCAGAATCTTTGGGTGTAACTTAAGCAGCCATTTCAAAACGTTTGAAAGCAGCTGGATGTATTCAAAAGCAAGGAAATTGGGTTCCACATGAACTCAAGCCGAGAGTGGAACGCCACAAAAGGAAGTCATTTTTGCATCGGATTGTTACTGGTGATGAAAAATGGATCCATTACGACAACCCCAAGTGCAAAAAATCATATATGAAACCCGGCCAACTAGCCAAAAACGGCAAAGTCGAATATCCATAGCGCGAAGGTAATGCTCTGTATTTGGTAGGATCAGATGGGTGTGCTATATTAAGAGCTGCTAAAACCGTTTGAAGAGAGCAGTAGCCCAAAAACGCCCGGAATATGCGAATAGACACGAGGCATGATAACGCTCGGCTCCACGTTGCTATTCCGGTTAAGAACAGTGGACCTTGCCCAGACCTTGCTCCTTGTTCAGGTCGATGCAGAACGCCCTCACTGAAATACGGTTCACATCAGAGCAGAATATTAAAAATTGGCTTGATTCATTCTTGGCTGTCAAGCCGGCGCAGTTCTTTTGAGATGGGATCCACAAATTGCAAGAAAAATGGGAAAAAGTCATAGCTTCACATGGGCAATTCTTTGAATAATACTGTTGTACATGTTTTTCTTAAATAAACTTTCAAAATTTGAAAAAAAAACCGCACGAATTAAATTACATACCCAATATCAAGGTGTTATGTATGCATGTAGCTAGTTTATAGGTTTCAATAATTTCGTTTACATTTTATCATTTAAGGGTATGTAAGATATGAGTACAATTAAACCTTGAAAATCACTTCAATGTAGGTCAAGTATGGCATAAATTGATATCGATTTTGCTTATACATTAATAAAAAATTATTTTCCTTAATAATGAAATATCATTTTGTGGTACCTCAATTTGTAGAAAATTAGAATAGATTGATGCCGAATATTGTATACTCCATTGCGGGTAATACGAACAACATTCTTTTTTTCTTTTTTCAATTTTAATGAGGAAAAATCTCTACGCTTTACTCTTCGAGATAAATCGAAACGTCAACGTCTTGAGACTTTGCCTAAGGACTTGAAAATTGTATTTAGGTTGATGGTCTTATTTATGAAACCGTTGCTAATCTGAAAATTCATTTAATCGCACGATGGACTGGATAATCTTCCACCTAGAAAAATTCTGAAGAAGAACTTCCCGAAATAATGGTTAATGAAAAGGTAAGCAATGTATTCTCTTTTATTCCTATATTTTTGCGTAAGAGAAAAACAATTTATTACCCTGTAGAGTTTTATTATTGTTATGGAGATAATAAAAATACAATGCAGCAGAAACCATAATGATGATATCCATACCGTCACTGAATTGGAAAATTCTTTCATATAAATGTTTGATTCCAAGAAAACAACAAGTGTTCCTATTACACAGGATTGTTATTAAAATAAATTGCGTTTTTGTTTAAAAAAATAAAAGAAACGAATTGTACAATATTTGAATTCGGCATACGGATTTTCATCTTTTTTTCGGCAATTATTGTATGTTTAACACTGACTCTGGTAACTGGCAGTCCGGCCCTAACCTACTTTTTCCTTCCTTTTTTATCTTTGTTTTTCTTTCTTCTTTTTAACTTTTGGTAACTGAGGCAAGGTCGAAAACAAAACTCGTCATCTTACCATATAAAATACTTTACTGGGGTTAATTAATTGCGTTTTTCATAGAATTGTCAGTGCCTCCCGTGAGGACAATATATTCGAGTTAATATTTTCTGCTCAAAAGGCAATAATGCAATAACGCGAATCTGTGGCCATATAAAAGATGCCAACTATACTAGGTGGAGTGAACAGTAACCTCCTTGACCGCCAGAATGCGCTGCTACTGCAAAAAGGGTTATGGTGCCTTGAAGTCTGTCCATATTTAGGCAGACACGCCTACTGCGATACTGTCTTCAGTTTTGTTTTGACAGCTGATCGTTGTTGACGTGTTTGACATCATGTTGAGTATGGACAAAAACGATTTTCGTTCTCTCAAAAGACATTATTTTTTAAGAGGCAAAACGGCGAAGGAAACAAAAGAAAAGTTTGATAAATATTATGGGGCTTATGCTCCGTCAGATTACACAAATAAATATTGGTTTCGAGAGTTTCGTGGTGGCCGCAAATCTACTGCCGATCAGGTCCGTAGTGGCAGGCACTCCGATGCGGTTACAGAGGATAATAAAAAATATATGAAGTGGTGTTGGCTGACCGGAAAATGAAGGTGCACGAGCTAGCAGATACCACACAGATTAGTACTGAGCGCACACGTCATATTTTGGGCAATATGATATACGCGAGAGCACTTCGAAAGAGTGTTTGGACTTGCTGATGCGGAATCGGGCGGACTTTTGGCGTCGATTGGTAACTGAACAGAATGAGCGCCCGGCAATGGACTGAAACCGACACGAGTGCTCCGAAGCGGCCGAGGGAGGCTCGATGGGTCGAAAAGCTTATGGCGTCGGTTTTCTGGGATTGTCATGGCATACTCTTCGTGGACTACCTCGAAAAATTAAAAACCATCAAACAATTTTTTTCATTCCCAAGGAAGTTACTTTTCACCACACCTAGTACATATGAACTGATTTGGGAGCAAGTCGAAGCGACGTACAACCAGACATGCATCATGCTTGATCGTAAATTTTTGAAAATGAAGATTTTCGGTTGGATCCAGTAACAGTCCCCACTTTTGATGGTTCATTGCATAATTCGTTGGCCGTCAAAGACACGTTTGAAAAATTTTTGAACCCTACAGAGTACCAGGAATCCTTAAAGTTAAGTAAAATTGGTCAGGCAGCCGACGCCACAAAAGTACCTCTAAATGGTAGTATGTACTCAGGTGGATAAGACGATGTGTGGGAATCATAAAAGGGGCAATTTTATAAAACGAAACTATTAGCCGGAGTTCATGTTTCTCGTTTTATAAATATCAAACCTGGTGAGATCGCAAAGGCTTTGCTTTCAGCTGTCGACACAGTACATGAATCACTTCGACTTCTACGTGTTAAAAAGGTACCTGTTGACAAGTGGGATGCTTAAGCAATTCCTATTAAAGGGGGGGGGGGGGGTCAACAAGTCCCTAAAAAATTAAATAAGGAGCACTCTTTCCGGCAAAGAAACGTTTTATCTTTCAACTCGATACATTTTTTTTAGCTCGATTAGCTCGATAAATTTCGTTCAACGTTTCTCCAATTTGTTGATGTTCAAACAGGGAACAGGGAACAGAGAATAGCTAAATTTGGACAATATGTTGGTACAATGTTCCGGTGGAAGGGAACTTTTTTCCTCTGCATATGCGGTCGTATTTACTTCAAATCGGCGACAAATTGATCCAACAGCTCTCCATAATAAGCGTAAGCGATTACGTTTGTTGTAAATTGTGAGCAAGCGCGACATAGCTGTTTCATATCCAAAGATTTTTTGCAAAACTGAAATCACCGACCCATATGATAAGTCTGTAGTCTCTACAGGTTCACTTACCTTCACTCGCCGTGGACTTTTAATAGAAACACGAAATTCACGAATCTGAGATATTCGTATACGTACCTTGGCTATAACGAATTCGTCGTCCAAGTCTAGATTCGCAGCTCGGAACATTCAGACATTTATTATACTGAAAGAGTGTATTGCGTCGATCGCAATGTGATCAATTCGAATTTTGATTTATTGTTCGGGTGACTACTATATCTGTGTGGATATAAAGGTGAGAAAACCGTGTGCTAACTATATTGATGTTCCACCTCGCAGCAATGTAAATTAGTCTTAGTCAGCTTCCATAACGTCCTGCAGGCTGTGCTTTCTGGTTCCGCTGCAAGATAGTCTTTGACGTTTAAATCATCTAAAATATTGTCTGCAAATTTTGTCGAGTATTTCGTAGAAATATTCTTCGTTGGGGTCGCATGTCAGGCTGATGTTCGCTTATAGAGCATTAATGCGTATTGTTTTAAGCGTTTGCTTTTATTGTTTTTAGTTTAAGACTTAAGAGGATATGACCACTCTTAAAATGCCGAAGCATTCTTAGAAAATTGGACAGTGAGTGAATATAGTTAAAATGTTTGGACTCAGTGGTTGTTTCGCTCCATGGGTACGACCCAACAGTTAATGAGGAAGCTGAATGCTTATTGTAATTGGACTTGTTGTATTCTAGGCAACGACTAATTTCACACGATTTTAGCTGCCTACAACAAAAAATGTCTTTCGATGGGACGAATAGATTTTCACACTAGTGTATAAGCAAGAGTACTTTAAGGTCTAAACAAACATAAATCTGTTGATCGAGATGATATATCTCTCCTTCTTCGAAGAAATGTTCTTCCACGCTGGAAAAATTACCACGTAAGTCTTTTCATTAATCTTAATCCGAGTAGATGAAAAAAAGCATTTGTGCAGCCCGTCTTTAAAAAAAATCGAATTTTCTTCTCTCTCTAACTAAAAACCCCCTTTACTTTCAGCTCATGAAATATCTCGAAACACGAAAACTTCTAAATGACGAGCAGTAAGGTTTTCGTATCAACCTGTCCACTAGTGATATGATGGCATGTCTCACCGAAAAGTGGAATCGAAGCGTACATTAATCTGGTGAAAGCAAGATAGTTGCACTTGATATCTATAAGGCATTTGACAGAGTTTGCCATTAGGCTCTTTTGTCGAAAATGCCTGCTTTTGGGATCGATGACTCTCTTCTTCAATTACTATAAAAATTATATTTCGGAACGTTCAATTCAAGTTCTCTTGGATGGTTTCAAGTCTGATATTTACAAAATAAATGCTGGTATGCCTTAAGGCTTCGTTTTCTCTCCGACACTCTTTTTATTTTTTCCAATGATCTCTTGTCTGCTACTTCTAATCGAATATATTCCGTTACTGACAACAGTACTCTCTGCTTCTCATATTCGTTCCCGGACTCGCGTCCCAGTTCTTCGGTTGAAGAACGGGAACGACAGCGTATGTTAACCTCATTAAATTCCGATATTAACAGCATAACCAATTGGGGAACTATTAGCATTCAATTCAATGCTTCAAAAACTCAATGCTGTCTTCTGTCAGTAAAACGAAATTTAAATACCCAACCATTATCCATGAATGGTACTTACATCGTGGAAAACGAAAAATTTTTTATTCTCAGTATGTGTGTGAGTGACAACTTACGTCGGAATGACCATATATTCAATGTCGTCCAAAATGTTGTGAAATGTTTAAATTTTCTTAAGCGATGTATGAAGTATTTCACCCCCTCTAACCGGGCAACAAAAAACATGGCGTGTATCCGCATTAAATTGAAATCCAATGCCCACATTAATTGAGGTGCTCCTAAGATCTCTGCACTTCCTAGGTAGGATCCAAAATCGTGCAATAAAACTCATAGGTGATACTTATACCAGTCAGTCAAATGACACCCTCGAGCACTGGCGTAACTTGCTGGTGCTCCACCAAAGTTGGCAGCATCATTCCGCTCCTTCACACTATTAGCCGTAACACCCGTCTTCTTATGAATGCTTATCATTAGTACACCCTCAAGCCCACCTTCAGACGAACTCTGAAATATCGTGATTATTTTCTAAGCCATACAACTCGCTAATGGAATGCCCTGCCAAGATCTTTATTTCCTAGTCACTATAACTTGCAAACATTTAAAACCAACGCATATCGGTGTCTCTTGCTTTTCCCCCCCTAACTTCGCTTTGTGCAAAGATCTTAAAGGAACATGAAATTATTGCGCCTGCCAATTATAAAAAATAATAAAAAAAAGAAAAAAAAAACTTAAAATAAAAAGCCGACTGTTCCATCATATTTCTAAGACTGCTCTGCTCCTTTTTGCTTTTTTTTTTTTTTTTAATTTCACTGTGCCAATGCGTGCAGTTTTTGCATCTTCCTGTGGATGTCTACCTTTGCCCGGAATACTTAGATACCTATGAAAAAATTTGAAATTTATCTTTCGATCTGTCTGCAGTGTAATATTGGAAAATTATGTCGAAAGTACTTGACTACATTGGCGGCCCCACACTGCACGCTGAAATGTTCGAGGTTAACTCTGGACCCGTAGGACATTCGTACATAAAACCGATAATAGCAGTGGTGTCCCTATACGTGAGTTCACTTGGGAAAACATTTTTCAATCGGATTGTGATGAATTTCGGTTAGTGACATGCAAATAAGATTTTCGGATATTTTATTTATTTATTTTAATTCAACATCAATCGGTAACGGATGATTGAATAATTTTGGTGAAATAATAATTTTTTTATAATTTTAGGAAGTCAATCAGAATAATCGAATCGAAATTTATCTGATATGCATGTCCAGAATGATTGTGGAATTCACGCAAATAACATGTTTACCCACTTTTAGTGGAAAATAATAAAAAAGTCACAAATCAGAGAGCTGATTGGATTAAGTTTTAAGTTTAAAGTTTCAATATCTTTTGTTTAATATAACACAGCGTTGAGTTTGTGTATCTTGTCTTGAGTTAGTCTAGTGTGATGCTTAACTTGCTTGTGTTAAATGTACTCATCTGAAATGCAGACAATGGAAAAGTTTTTTTCTAAATTCTGCCACAAAATTTGGTATGGGTAGGAAGATATCCTTTTTTTGTCGTTTTACTTTCACCACACTACTTAGAATTTTGCTTTGTATTCGAATCCTGACTTTTGTTCAATGCATCTGAATAGCACAATCTTTTACAGTTGCCGTAGTATAAACTGCCAATTTGAAGAGGCGAAGTGAGTGCATTCATAGATTCACATTCTTTGTTGCGATTGCACATCTACTTCTGTCGCATTTATCTCTGGAAGAGAGTGTGTATTCGTATTTGTTGTTAAGCGCATTGTTTCACTTCCGAAATAAAAGAAAAAAATTCCTGCCTGTTAATTTTCAGTGGATTTCAAGAGGGCCTTCTTCACAATAAACTTCAGAGGAAGTATCAAAGGAGAACGCCAAAAAAACTTTTCAAATGTTGCAGTTCAATACTATAGATAAGCTTATCTGCACTTTGACTTAATCTAACACATGGGCTGAAAAGTCGGTGCCGTTTTATAGTAAAACACAAAACTTTTGCAAAATTCAACTTTATTTATCAATATAGTTGCCTTCGAAGGCGATTGAAACGATTTCGATACCAGTTTTGTAGTACGATTTCGGTTTAGCCTCAAAATAGGCCTCTGTTTCGGCGTTTAGTTCTTCATCGGCCTTAAATCTCTTTCCGGCTAGCATTCTTTTGAGGGCTGCGAACAGGAAATAGTCGCTGGGGGCCAAATCTGGAGAATACGGTGGGTGGGGAAGCAATTCGTAACCGAATTCATTCAATTTTGCCATCATTTTCATTGACTTGTGACACCGTGCATTGCCTTGATGAAACAGGACTTTCTTTTTCTTCTGCGATTTCGTCCTTCAAACGCTCCAACAACATAATATAATAATCGCTGTTGATAGGCTGCCCCTTTTGGAGATAGTCCATGAAAATTATTTCATGTGTATCCCAAAATACGGATACCATAACCTTGCCAGCCGACTGTTGAGTTTTTGGTCGTTTTGGACGAGGTTCGTCTCCTGCTCGCCACTCAGCTGACTGCCGACTTGACTCTGGTGTGAAGTGATGGAGCCAAGTTTCATCCATTGTCACATACCGATGCAAAAATTCGGCTTTGCTGCGGTTGAACAGCTTTAAACAATCCTCTGAATCATCAACACGTTGTTGTTTTTGGTCGACTGTGAGCAAACGCGGCACCCACTTTGAACAGAGCTTTCGCATGTCCAAATATTCGTGTATGATATATCCAACACGCTCTTTTGATATCTTTAGAGCCTCAGCTATCTCGATCAACTTCACTTTACGGTCATTCTTAATCATTTTGTGGACTTTCTTGATGTTTTTATCTGAAACAGCCGCTTTTGGACGTCCACTGCGTGCATAATCTTCGGTGCTTGTATGACCACTTTTAAATTTTTCAATCCACTTGCGAATGGTTCGTTCGGCTGGTGCAGAGTCCGAGTAACACTTATCAAGCCATTTCTTTGCATCGGCTGCATTTTTTCCCATCAAAAAGCAATGATAAATCAACACACGAAATTGTTTTGAATCCATTTGTTTTCACAATAACAAAAGTTGCTTCACTCACAACGCTATATCTCGAGAACTAATCGTCCGACAGCTGTCAAATTTATACACGGATCTTTTGAAGGTTGGTACTAACTGAAAATGGTATGTATTTAATTTAAGTGGTGCCCTCTCTTAGAAACGGCACGGACATGTGTTAATTTAAAAATGCATTTGAATAGAGAAAAACGTTTCGAATTTTTTTATGAATCCATTCACGCCAACCACATGTTGACATCCTACAGATTCTATTTAGTTATTATATTCCTTATAGTTCAGAAGAACGAAATTAATACACTGCTTTTAAAACTACGAGTATATACGATAGCATAACTGGCACCGCATCCTGGATATGGACTGATTAAGCGATGGCAACTTTTAATTACCAAGCGAATGTTTGGAATATCAGCTAGATTCTCAACCCAAAGGGCACCTTCACTGCTGACAATTACTCGTACGCCAGTTCTAGATTTCGAAAAATCGTTGCGAATGTCCGTACTTTTATAGATCTTGCTCCTGAGCAATGCTCATGCGACGGTTCTTCTGATCAAAATTAATAAGTTTCGGACCAAACTTCGCAGATACACGTCTCATGCGCAAAAATTACATGACACGAGCCGACCGATATGCCAACATCCACAGAAGCTTTTTTTATGGAAACCCTAAGATTTTCCAGAACAATTTTCTTCACAGCTTCAACGTTATCATCTTTTGTTGATATGCTGGGACGTCCAGAGCGAGATTCGTCACTGGCATCTTCTCGGCCATCTTGGAAGAGCTTTTACCACTTGTATACATTGTTTTTACTTAAAGCAGACTCACCGTTAATATTTAAAGTGTTTTAGAACACTTGGTTCCATTTTTTACACAAAATTTGAGGCAAATTCTTTGCCCAACACACCAAAATACGTCTAAAATTGCTATCTGTCAAGAATGAACTAAGTATGCTATACACTTGAAACTGTGAACGTATATTCGGGACGTGTGTACCAAAAGAGCAAAAAAAAAAAAAAAAAAAAAAAAAATCGATAATCGAATGTATAGTATTTCAAACGTCACTTTACTTTTTGATCACACCTCGTATGTGCTAGAATATTTAAAAGGCTTCTTGATAGTTGCAGTATTCTGTCCTATTATAGTTGTTGTATTAGGTATATGATATTTGATTTTCTGAAGTATAAAATTCGTAAACTCTAGAGTCCATCATCTATGTGGATTACCAAATTTGTGACTCAGTACACTTCTTTGTAATGTGATTTTAAGGTTACTTTGTGGCACTAACAAGTTAAATTGCCAAGCTACAATATATTTCAGATATAGTTTTTAGACACAACTCAGGTAAATAATGCCTTTCAAAAGCCTAAAGGAAGGAACCAGCTAAAGATTCCCATTAATTGCATCTTTCTAAAAATTTTTTCACTCAAACTTCAACATTTGATTTCTAATTGCAACCTTACCTTTGACAACCTAGTGGCATTTGTTCCCACGATTTTGCACCATCTGGTACTAAAACGAGAGTTAATCAAGTAAGGAAATAATTTAATCTTTTATAGAGTGACATTCAGCAAATAAAACTCTAATTCCACTCCGAATAAGATTGCATTTTAACTTAAATGCCATACAAGGTGCGCTCCGAATGTGTTCGTCTCCAAAGCGTACAGATGCATCCAGAAGATGACTTTCATTTCACATAACAATTTGTCTTCAACATTGATTGAACAGATGCTTGTATCTTTTCCCGACTATGGTGTGAGAAGATGCTGTATGAACATTAATATCCGCAATACTTCATGTCTTCGTGTTGATGGTTTTGCTTAGATAACTCTAGGCAATGTCTTTTAATTACATAGCTTGATACAAGCAATTACAAGTATGATTGTATCTACTGCATGAAATTGAACTGTTGACATCTGAAACCGTTGTGAGTGACAACTTTGTAAGGAGTATTCTCTGTCTTTAAGCAGTCGCTTAAAAAAGACAGAAAAATTTATAGAAAATACTTCTAGAATAAATGAGATATTTTTTTTTTGTAGTACAATATAAAATAATTATATAAGACAATGTGATTTTTTTTATTGTATTTCAGCGGGTATTTTTGGAAATAACACAGAACATCGGTTGAAGATGGATACTTTGGAAATTATCTTCATCAGATCGTTAAATGTATTGTGCATATCTATTTTTTTTTTTATTCTTTTTTCCTTAAAGAATATTAGTTCACAATTACGAAATAACATTATAGATCATAAGAATAAGTAGTGACATTCATATTGATTTTAAATTTAATAGTAGCAATGCCACTTCATAGCGAAAATTTAGAAAATTACAAAAAGTTATAAAATAGTTACAAAAGAGTTTGGTATAAAGTATAAATAATTTAGTTTTAAGTATTCAAAATTTAATTCGGAATTTTTGCAAATTTTTGATTTCTTCGTGATCGAAAGTTAGAAGCCAGTTTTTGATTTTTTTAAAAATTTGGTTGGACGAATTATGAAAACGAATATTTTTTGGAAGCCTGTTAAACAATTTGCAGGAAACGACAGTGAAAAAGTTTTTGTATAAAGTTGTTCGAAATAACGGCACTTGAATAAAATTGTTAGATCCGCTTCGTAAATTATGTGAATTTTAGATTGGACTCTGCAAATAACCACTTCTTTTAAAAAATTTTGGACACTTTGTAGTAATATAAGTGCTTTAAAGGTAAAATTTTCAACGTTCTAAACAAGATCATAGACCGTGCCAAACGATTAGTATTACAAATTTTTCTAATAAAATATTTTTGTAAAGCAATTAAAGGCAATAACCTTGCGTAACCATACTGTAGTTTAGAATCAACCAATCCAAAGTACACTGACTTCAAAGTTTCATTACTACAGTAATGAAATAGGACATGAGTTGCAGAGCGTAAATATTTTTTCAATGATGTAATATGGTCAGACCATTTAACAGTCGAAATTTAAACCCAGGTATTTATATTGATTCACTGGTTCAATCTTGAAACAACTCGCATCACATGTCGTTTTTAAAGAATTATTCAAATTACAGTTGCAGACCAATTCATTAGATATGGGACATTTGTTTGAGTGGAGCCAGATTTCCAAGTTTAAAGAATCACGAGTATTAGTACCAAAGTTCATGACTTTTATTTTATTGCTTGCGATTAACTTATGCACCCGAAACCAAGTGATTAAGATGTGGACATCATGATTAATATCAGAAGTTAAATCGAGAAGACTTTTTGAACTATAGGAAATACCAAGATCATCCGCAAAAGCAGTGATCTTGCCCAAAAACGGTTGGCTAAAAAGCGAATTGATATAAATGAGAAATAAAATTGGGCCAAGGACTGAGCCTTGGGAGACACCTCGACTGATAACTTTTGGATTACTTGCAAAGTTGTCTATTAAGACCTTTTGATTTCTATTACTGAAGTAGGAGGTAAACCATTTGAGCATAAAACCGCGGAATCTTGCACAAAATAATTTGTTCAATAAAATATTATGATTCACCATATCAAAGGCCTTGATGATATCCACAAAGCCCGGCGCAGCACATTTTAATATCTAAAGATTTGTAGATAAATGAACAGAACTCTAGAAGAGCATCTTCTGTACAAAGACCTTCTCTAAATCCGAATTGAGCGGGGCAAAAGAATTTTTGTTTTTTGAGAAAGTTTAATATACGCCTCTTTACGACTTTTTCAAACACTTTTAATATTGATGGTAACAAGGAAATGGGCCTGTAATTGTTTTTGTCTTTTCTATTGCCTCTTTTAAAAAGAGGTATTACATTGGCATATTTTAATTTGTTGGGAAAAGTACCCGAATGCACACTTAAATTAAAAATAAAGGCTAAAATGTTAGCTACGTATATTGCAATTTTTTTAAGTGAAATATTTGAGATACCATCATCGCCACATGACCTTGAATTGCTGAGTGAGCATATGGTACTAAATACCTCTGAACCTGTAATTTCTTGAAAAAAGAAGCTGTTATTACAAATATTTCCTTCCACTAAGCTGTGTCTAAAGCAACTTCTACAGTTATCCGTGTCTTGATCAGCTAAAAGGACTACCGATGAAAAAAAAAAAAAGAATTAAAAATGTTAGAAATTTGCACTGGATCATCGACAATAGTTCCATTGTTATCAAGTGTTATTGATTTAGAGGAATTGGGTGATTTACGACCAATTATTTTATTAATGAAATTCCATTCTTTTTTAGGGTTGCCTAGGGCACCATGTATCTTTGAATGATAGTATCTATCTCGAGCCACTATTATTTCTTTATTAACGATCTTATAGATATTTTTGGCTCTTAGTTTAAGCCTTCGATTAAAGGGATGCTTGCGCGCTTTAGTCACTAACTTGTTTTTAAGTTTAATTCTCTTAAGTAAATTATTATTAATCCAAGGTTTCAATCTGTATTTAGATTTCTTGTGTAAGAAAAATTTTTTACGTAGTTTTGAAAAATTTTTAAAAATAAATCATAAGCCTTCGATGCATCACTTTCAGAGTAAATTTCACACCAGTTTTCAGATTGTAGTTCAATAATAAGTAAGTAATAATTTGTCTTTGTAACAGTAGCTGAACATGTATTCTTAATAGTCTTTGTGCGCATTTTATCATTTAACCATATACCAGTCATACAATGATCAGTTATGCTTAAATCGAAGTTGACACCAAAACTTTGATTTGTAGATAGGTTTGAAAATCGTATAAATACATGGTCAATGCATGTCCTGGAAATAGGCCTAGAAATTTCGTTTATGAAGCAATATAGACCATTATGTAAGGTAAGAATTAGCAAAAGAGCTTGATTTTAAAATGTCTATGTTAAGGTCATCTAAAAAAATAAGGTTAGCTGTCTTCTCACTATTTAGGAACCTTGAAAATTCATCTAAAAACACTTGCACACCATGAAAATGAAGCCTGTATAAACAAATAAATTTAAATTTTTTATTACAAAGGTTAAAATAAGTTTCTATTAAATCGGCGCTCACAAATTCCAGATTTTTTACTTCAAAATTGCATAGTAATAATTCTTCGCGAACAAAAACTCCTACACCTCCAGCAACATATGTTTCATTGGTGTTCGCAAAAATTTCATAACCTGTAATTCGATAATTGCTTATTTCACTATTAAAAATCCATATTTCACTATTAAAATCATGCCGGCAAAATATTGGATTTACATATAGGCCTTCATCGGTGCGTGGTCAGGTAGTTTGAATTGATTGATAAATGAGGCATGAGCATAATAAAAAGCCTAATATTCTTCACCTCAATATCACCTTCCTCCATAAACTCCAACGAACAGTGCACTAAAGAGTGCCCAAGAAAACTTTGGGCTATACACCATTCTCGGGAAATGTGCGTTTTAAAAAAATGCAAGAGCTAGTCTAAGGCCTCTTCCTTTCTGTGGTTGCTTTTTATCGATGGCTTACTAGTCAAACTAGAAAATTTAGGGCACAAAGTAATTGGCTACGCCGATGACTTGGTCGTGAAAGGTTAGCAATACAAAATTTATAACAAAATGAAAAATGTTTTTAGAAATAGTGTCTGACTGGTGTTTTGGAGGAGTCCCCTCAACGAGCCTCTGAAAGGCTACCCTAGTCTCCTTCTGTCGTAGAAGGATATTGAAGATATTGACCAGATATCTTTTAATAAAACAATTATAGAGTTTCCCAATGAAGTGAAATATTTAGGAGTATTCTAGGCAAAAAATGAAATTGGAACTCACATAAATTAACTAATTAATAATTAATAATAAAATATCGAAGCTATGAAAACCATATGTGTAAGTATACGCACGTTTTCTTAGCCCCGTGATCGTCTGCTCGCCAGTAATAAATTGAAAGTAAAACCACCGTATCAAAGTTACAATGTTTTCAGAGGCTCACGTGCACAGGTTTCTCCGATGCTATGTGAACCTGCCGACAGGTCAGCTGCTATTGAAGCTTCATTGTCCTTACTTCACTTCACATATTTATTAAAAGAGTGGGAGTACAGTCAGTGTATAACAAACAGGAGAGATGATGCTCGTAGTACAATCAGACTTCCAAGCATTATTTCTGATTTTAGCCTTAAATGACCGCATACGAACAACTTAATGCTTCAACAGGAGGTTGAACTTACTGATATCTAATCGACAAACATGGAATCTCCATAGCCCAACATCAAATCATAAAGATAACATAAAGTAGTATACGGATGGATCAAATGAAATCGGGGCAGGTGTAGGTATCTAAGGCTCAAAAACATAACGTTGCGAGGCCAATAAGAAAACGTCACAGCGTTTTTCATGCTAAGTTTTATGCAATGTAAAAATGGGCCAGTATTGTTCTGAGAACAAGAGTGGAAATCGCTAATCTCAAACTTATTTGACTCCTAATCGCCGATTCACTGTTCCAATATTCGTCAGGACTTATTTAAAGGGTGAACAGATAAGGACGATAGTAAAAAAAAAAAAATGAAATATAACAACAACTGTGAGAGATATAAAATTCTGATTCTGATTCTGGCTTTATTTTAAAGCCTCGAATTTATCCAAAGTCGTTGGCTTATAAGAGTACATAAAGTACTTGACGCAGCTCCAGAGAAAATAATCAGGTGGTTTTAAATCGCGTGATCGTGGAGGCCAATTGATAAACGCTCGCCGTGAGATGACTAGGTCGCCAAATATCTGACTCACAACTTCGAACGCTGCGTCGCTTGTATGGCATGTTGCGCCATCTTGTTGGAACCACCTGTCGGATATATCGATGCTGTCGAGATCTGACCACAGAAAGTCAGTTAACATCGCTGTACACCTGAGACTATTGACTGTAACGGTGTTCTTTCCCCATTTCGAATGAAATAAGGTCCGATGATGCCGCCATGCCATAAACCGCATCAAACAGTAAATCTTTGTGGATGCATTTATACTTGGCTGAACACTTGTGGATTGTGTTCACTCTAATAATGGCAATTTTGCTTGTTGACATATCCGCTGAACCAAAAATGGACCTCGTTCGAGAAAATGATTCTTTGACCAAAATCCCGATCTCAGGCCAACATTTCCAGCGCCTAATTAGCGAACTCACGGCATTTTCTATACTGAAGGCATGATGACGACTGACCTCACGAAGAAACTCATATTGCGTATTTACAACTGCGCCGGAATTTCAAGAATATATTTGAATAGTTTTCGCACGTCCAGCAAGCTTGAAACGATGCATGATGAAATGGAAAACCTTACAGAATAGGTAAGTGAGAGTGGCGGTTGGAGAACAAACCCACTTAAGCCTATTGGCCCATTGTGCTACCGCGTGTGCTAAAACATAACAATTGGACAAAAATTTCATGGATATCTTCTCACACGTTAAAAGGAACAAAGTTAAGCTCTGGTGGGTTCCAGGACACAATGGTTTTGGTTTTAATGAAAAAGCCGTTGAGCTGGCTAGAAAAGATTCAGCTGATCCGTACCATAACCTATACCCTTTCTGCAGCATTCAGAAATCAATCAAAAGTTGGGAGAACAAAAAATACTATCTTATTGGGAAAATATGCCAGACCTTTTATTTAACTGAATATCGACTTGTCGGAACTTGTAAAGCATTAAGTGAACGGGTGCAAGTGATAACCGAAGCATACAGATGTCTTTATGCTGCAGCATTTGAACGATCAGGAACAGAAGTGAGACTTACCAACTGAAGTATGTGTTGGTCGATGAGCTTATCAGTATTGACATACTGTTCTTGCAAAAGAACAATAGCGGATTCATAGCATTTCTCTGATCGCGTGAGTCCTCCCATTGCCCTATTGGCGTCTCCCGTTAAAACTGTTTCCAAATAATTAAATTTTTCGGTTGGCGACAATTTGGTATGTATGACAATTTTCTCATGGAAGCCAATGTTGAAAATTTCCGTCAAAGTGCTTTAGTGGGAGTTTTGGCAAATGTAGTCCACTATGGCTTGAACGCATGCGAGGGGAAGGATGATATCTGGATTTTGTCTTTTACGCAATTTAATTAAACGCATGTTCAGACGAGCCAATCCGTCAATGGCTTGGTCATGGTAATCGACAATCTTATCATGAGGATCTTCTGATTTTATTTAGCTCTTTTGCAAAAGGTCATTGTTTTTGGAGTTCAAACTTTCGTTGGCAGCAGAAAGCCGTTGGATTAAACACTCGAGTTCCTCTTCGATCTGGCCATATTTTTAGATGTTGGCTTCTGTTATTTGTGAGCTGTCTTCCTTAAGAAACTCGATAGCACTGTTCACTAATTTAGTCACCTGGCCCCTATATGCAGCATGTGCGGAAAACTCAATTCTCCTTAATCTTTAGTCGTGGTTAGTTCTTTAAAAGCAGAAAAACAGTAAGACTTTCGCGTTATTTCCCGACTGATCCCGTGTGTTCCCGGGTTTCGGCACAAAATATAGAAAATGTGGGAAAACTCAAATGAAAGTCTTTCGTTAGTTTTAGTCTTTATTGTAACACAGAAAGTACTTCACAGATCGGAGTTCATATGGCGACTGACTTTTAAACAAGTCGAACAAGAAAAAAAGAGATAAAGAGAAAAAGAAAGACGGAAAGACTGTTTAATTTTTAACACCTATATTTATCGTCAAACCAGAGGTTTCTTTGTGGTGGCGCTTTGTAACTTATCGCATCAAAAGTAGTTTTTCTGAAGGGCCGTTGACAATATTGCCATTGTTGTTCTGTGATTTTGGTATTCCTAACCCAGCTTATCGTTCAGATCTGTCCATATCAGAGGGTAAGAGTAACAAAATCAATATGATATCCTCTAAGAGATACACTGTTGTGCTATTATATTAAAAGATGTTTTAGACAGATAAAAATAAAAAAATTTTCCCTAATAATAGCGTGATAAAATATTGTAGGTTGAAGGAAAAAATTTTATAACTGGCAACCAAAATTTACTAGGAAATGTGGCGAAAATTCGATGGTGAAAAACTACAAACCTCACACTATGAAGCTTAAAAACAAAATCTTAAAGGCACACCGGTATACTAAATAACCATACAAACAAACCAAACATCTATTTAAATATTTAAGCCTTTAAAAGAATTTAAAGAACCAAGAAATACTGTATTTCTTCGCTGCAGTAATGCACATGCCACTCCTCGTACATATCTCAGCATCTTGTTCCACTACGTAAATTTCATATTTTCCTGAATCTCATGTAAGTGCATACCTCGGCACATGGTATTCATAGGTTGTGGTTCGTTGGCGAATTTTTCGTCCCTAAAAGGAAATGGTAATATATTACCCATCATGCATGCGAAGGTGCATTCTCCATGTGCATACGGCTGGCAGTGCAGAAATTCAAAAATTAATAGATAAGAGTGTTTGGAGTCTGCAAAATATATGCAGCTGTTGGATTTTTATCATTTCCTCCAGAGAAAGTAATCAAAATTGGATTTCCAAGGTCCACGTTGGCATAACTTCTGTTCAAATATGTACCCTGTAGACTTTATGGAAAGATTTTGGAGTTTTAGATGGGGAACTATAATGATTTCATGAATCCATTTGTAAGAAGAAGAAGTGAAAGCCAATTCAGAATGCGGTCATCAATGATATGTACTTCATATTTAAAGTTGCAATACGAGATAAGTAATTTTATGAGCTGTTAAGACGGATTTAATTGTCATTTCATATTAAGCCATATGCGAGTGTTGTCCCCAAAGTGTAGTTCTAACAAAAAGTCCTCAGATAACCACAGTCGTTTTCAACTTAACGAGGTCGTTGGTTCAACAAAGACTGCACCCAAGATGCACGAGTACAAAATTTTCTAATTTATGGTAGAAGCTTAAATTGTAATAAATTTGGCTTTGGTTAGAAAGTAATTCCTTGGAAATGTAATGTTAGAAATGGATTGCTACATTATAAGTCGGAACGATATAGTTCTTATAACAAATTAAAATGAGCATAAAGATACTTAATTAGAATGTGGTGGTAAGGCTTAGGTTCAGTCGTTTAATATTTATGATATGGGGGATAGCAAACAACAGAAGAGTTTTCGGCGAAGTGGCAATTTTGGATCAAAGAGGCCTATTGTCACCGATGAAGGCACTTCACGTTACGTACATATGTTCAACCAGTTTTGTGATCAGGATCCACAGAGCCAATGGTCCGTTGAAAGGTGGAACCAAACGATCTTAGCACTCCGATAAATGATGTTTTTCGTCAGCTTAATGACGACGTTGTCCACTCTTAATAAATTCGGCTTGTTGTACAATACAAGACCTCGTTATGATAATATTATATGTACTCGGATTTTGGTGTTTTGTACAAGCGAAGACAAGTCCTATGACAGGCCCTCTCAAACACCCGAATGTTTTCTAGCCAAATTCCAACAAGCAAGTGTCTTTCCGTGTTGACCTACGATCGAAAACTTTCGCCAGTTCTTTCTGGTTTCGGCAGAGGGCCCAGAAAAAGGCGTTCTAAAATTTTGCATTTTGATTATTTGCAAATATAAACAATTGTTCGTTTTATTTTATTTTTTAATAGTTATCGTGTGGTGTGCTGCGATCAAAATTAAAGTGATCGAGGGAATTGCTTAGTGGATATATTAGAAAAACTTTGAATGGCAAGAGAAAATTAAATCGTAAAGAAGCATTAACAAACATCTCAATACTTGTTGGTCTAGTAAGCAAATTTAAAGTGAAAGAGTTATTTGAGTCCTAAACAATTGACCTTGTTTTCTTTTGTTTCATTTGAAGAAAAGACGTTGCACATTCCAGAGTTGAGTCCATGGTTTTGAATATAAAAGCGCATCAGCACATTTCCCGCTTCTCTGAGTTGTACTGCAATTCAGAAGACGGCGCGAGTTTTTATTTACCCAATGCGTGTATTTGTTATCGTTAAGATGGTTGTCATTGTCAACTTACCCAAATGGAAGCTTCGGCCTCGTCCCCAATTCAATACTCACGAAAGGTCACTTCCTTATTGCCAGATTCAATAATCGATCAAAGCCAAAGTCTCCGTTCTCGACGGCTTTTGATTGAAAAGATGACCCAAAACTTTTTGACGATCTGGTCAACAGAGTACCTATCCCATTTCCAAAAGCGTTCTTAATGGAAATGAAGGGAATTCAATATCCATAAAGGAGATATTGTACTGCCCGGGGATGACCACCACCAACTAAGTGGATGTTAGAAAAGATTTCGGAAGCACATTCGGTAAAAGATAAAGAAGTTCGTGCTGTAACTGTTTTTAGGAATAACAAATATGAAGAAACCGATAACCAAACTTTGCCCTCTACCCATTGAAGACAATTCGAATATATGAACCAGGTGAATCCAGTTAAAGGAACCCAAGGAGAAATGACGGTTTAGGATCAACTCATTATTGCTTGTGTCGTTAATGGTAAAACTCATACCATCATACCTCACAACAAACCTTTAATGAAGTGGAGATAACTCATTTCAGCAGCCAGCCAGGAATATTCTTTGAAAATGTTGGTAGTGCATGTTTTTAGAAAGAAATTGTGTTTTGTAACCTGACTAACTACTGGTCAGAATTCTACACATATGAGGAATGTTGACAAAAAAGAGTGACATAGTATTACTCAATTCAAACGCCAGCTTCAGCAAATCCAGATAGATCAGCGATTTGTCCAGAAATATGAAGAAACAATTCAAAACGTAGGCAATAATGAGAACCACATAATAGAGCTCATGGAAAATCAGACTACAATCATTGATTCCACACTAAATTTAATTAAGGAAGCGTATGATTCAACCAAAAAACAACTGAAGCTACTTACTAAGTGTTCAACAACTAACAACTCGGACGATGATGATACTCGGAGAACGGAATTACGAATTACGAAATCCTACTTCTGCTTCCGAAGGGAAGAATTATGGGAAACAATACTACTCCTTTTATACAACAATGATTTTAAGGTTTTTAATGTGTTACCAGTGACAACAAGCCACAATGAAAACTTTACATTCATTGTATCAGCACCGGAAAAGGACCACTGTTACCCAATGGCTAATGCGGAGTTTGCTTCTTCTAATGAAAGGTCAATAAACATGTATTGGTGCAATCTGCAACATCCAATATTTACCGCCAGTTCGTCAGTACGTTCCTGGAAGATGAATATATTGGACCATAACATAAACTTTTCATCATCACGCGAAGCCCCCAATATTCCAACAAAGGCTTAATATATAGAATCGAATCATCCAAACACCTGGATATTCTTCATGCCTAGAGAAACTACTATCGACATAATTTGCAACTTTAACATGCTGACAAGTACATTACTCGTAAGCAGCAGTGGAATCCTGCGACTGCAATTAGGATGTATGATACGTCAAGAAACAATCATAATCATCGGAAAGCAAGCCATCACCAGCAGTTGGGACGTTTTTATTATGCTAACTACTAATCTGTCACAGCAGTTAATTGATTTCTGACACATGCAAGAGGAATATCACGTTTTGCAATCAGATTTTACTAAGAATATGACAAATTTGGAGCATGCAATTAAAATTCAAAAACGTCACTTTAGCACTTTAGGACACATAAAATTCAACACTACACTATCTTAAACTTTAGATCCATAAACTAGTCGTTAGTGATAAGACCGAGCTAATGTTTTTTAATCTTCCGTCCTCTGATCTCCATTCTTCGGATTCACAGTCGTGACTTTTAAAACACCTGTTTATGCTCTGAAACCTCTCGATCATCCCATAATGCGTGTAATGTGCCCTTCTCTACAAAGTGCTTTAAGACTGCCAAGGTTTAAAATTTTAAGTGACTTTGACAACAAAATGTGTTAAAATATGCACACTGCGCTCCTTAAAAAGTACCTATCCACAGCTACTTATATGTTGTATCATTTGATACGTTTTTGCTCCAGAAATCTATTAGAAACTGTCTACTATCGTTTGGTTCAAACTTAGATGCAATACGGGTTAGTTTGCTGGGGTGACAGCTACAACTATAACATCCAACGTCGAATAGTTGCTCAAAAGCATATTCTAAGAACTATGTGGAGTCGAAATCACAGTTTTTCACTCTTAATCAATTCTGCCATTCTCCTTTTAAAATATCTTTACTTTTACACAGTTCTGCAAGCCGTAGTACCAAAATCTAGCACTCTTCAGTTCCAAAATTATTATTCTTCTGTAGCACCTAGGTTTTTTTTAACAAACTGCCTGCTGAATTAAGGAGTAGGTATCTCGAGATTTCTCATAAATCAACAATTTATTAAATTTGGTAATATAATTTAATCTTTGTCCTAAATGTTGTATCTTTTGTATTTAACTCTTTCCTCTCTTTTGTTCTATAGTACAACCAATATTTCTAATTTTTCTAATTAAATTAGAAGGTTATTGTCTATCATAAATTCGATACTGGTTTCTTTTAACTAATAAATATAGTCAAATTATTTTTCAATAAAATCAATTATTACAATTACAATTATTCCGCAGCGTTAGTTCTGATAATAGTTACAGTGTTAATCCTCATCCAGTAGCAACGTGCTCGAAGGCGACCACCACAAGCAGCAATAAGAACGCAGTAGAGAACAGAGGGCACCACTTGAATTAAATCCATACCATTTTCAGTTAGTACCAACCTTCAAAAGATACGTGTATTAATTTGACAGCTGTCGGACGATTAGTTCTCGAGATATAACGTTGTGAGTGATGCTACTTTTGTTATTGTGAATGGATTCAAAGCATTTTCGTGTGTCGATTTATTATTGCTTTTTGATGGGAAAAAATGCAGCCGATGCAAAGAGGCTGTTTCAGATGAAAACATCAAAAAAGTCCACAAAATGATTACGAATGACCGTAAAGTGAAGTTGATCGGGATAGCTGAGGCTCTGAAGATATCAAAAGAGCGTGTTGGATTTATCATACACGAATATTTGAACATGCGAAAGCTCTGTTCAAAGTGGGTGTCGCGTTTGCTCACAGTCGACAAAAAACAACAACGTGTTGATGATTCAGAGGAGTGTTTAAAGCTGTTCAACCGCAATAAAGCCGAATTTTTGCGTCGGTATGTGACAATGGATGAAATTTGGCTCCATCACTTCACATCAGAGTCAAGTCGGCAGTCAGCTGAGTGGCGAGCAGGCGACGAACCTCGTTCAAAACGACCAAAAACTCAACAGTCGGCTGGTAAGATTATGGCATCCGTATTTTGGGATGCACATGGAATAATTTTCATCGACTATCTCCAAAAGGGGCAGATTATCAACAGCGACTATTACATTGCGTTGTTGGGGCGTTTGAAGGACGAAATCGCAGAAAAACGCCCGCATTTGAGGAAAAAGAAAGTTCTATTTCATCAAGACAATGTACCGTGTCACAATTCGATGAAAACGATGGCAAAATTGAATGAATTCGGCTACGAATTGCCTCCCCACCCACCGTATTCTCCAGATTTGACCCCCAGCGACTATTTTCTGTTCGCAGACCTCAAAAAAATTCTCATCGGAAAGAGATTTAAGACCGATGAAGAATTAATCGCCGAAACAGAGGCCTATTTTTAAGCTAAACCGAAATCGTACTACAAAACTGGTATCGAAAGATTGAAAAATCGTTTCAATCAGTGTATCGCCCTCGAAGGCAACTATATTGATAAATAAAGTTGAATTCTGCGTAGGAAAATTTCGATAATTAAAAAAAAAATGGCAGTCTAGAGAAATTTATTTCCCTTTTTCACAGAAATATTTCATCGCTTATGAAAACAAAATAGAAGGGGGCCCTTTATGAAAAAACGTGTTGCCATAGAGACTGCATTTTTGAACATTTTAAGATCTGGTACAGCCAAATCGGATGAATAGTTTTTTAAATATGTTATCAACCAGGTTAAAAAACGTAGTTTCGAGAAAAACGCGTTTAAATTTTTTTTTTTGTTTCTCATTCCTGAACCATAGTACAGCTCGTCAGCATTCAGAGATTCATCATTTTTTCCGTGTTTTGCACGCCGACGACCTTCATGAGTGCTTGTTTTGGCTTCGTGCTCGGCGTCGCATATCCGCTTCTCATCAATGTCTAGACAATATGGGTAGAGTGCTTCATCAATTTTTATTTTCAATATTTCCAATACATAAATGAAGTCAATATGACCATTGTTAAAAAGCATTGAAGTATTACAAAGTTAAAACACTCATTGTTATCCTGGTGAAACTCGCCTAAGAGGAGCATGGTTCAAGAAGCTCGTCTTTATTAAGGTCCACGTATGTACATCGGTTTCAATGCTTTAATGACATTTGCAGGTAATGCAGGAGTATGTGTATATTCGTTTAAAGCTCTTTTGGCATTCGCCTGCTGTCACGAACACCACGAGTTTCTACATCCGGGCAATACTCATGTTGGCGACTTTCATCTGTGAAACATTTGTAATAGAATGTAGCCTAGATAGCTTTTTTCATATTTTCCAACAAATCACTATTCCGACGAATTACAAGACCGTTGAATGCAGTTAATTCTCCAATGAACTTTCCAGTCAATTTTCCCTTTCCACCGAAGCCCATATTTCCTTTTTTACAATTTCGTAATCTTGTTCTCTCCCGTTTTTGAACATGGTTCACACATCCTTTTTTCTTCACATCATACGGAAGAGCTTGGACGATTTTGGTATATATAGAGTTTTCTAATAACGACTTGACAACTTTTTTTTTTTTTTAAATAAAAGGCAAACCATTTCAAAATATTTCAAAAATTTTATTATTGGCTTGAAGTACAATCAAAACATTTCTGAATGGAACTCGACTTCATTCATATGGCCACCGCGGGTACGTTTGCAGCGGTCGATTCGTTGGACAAAATTTTCAACAACTCGGCCGAAATGGCCGCTATTTCGTATTCAATGTTGGCTCTGAGCTCTACCAACGTCCTCGGCGTGTTGGCATAAACCAATGACTTAACGTAGCTCCACAGAAAATAGTCAATCGGCGTTAAATCGCACAAACGATGTGACCAATTGACTGGCCCATGTCTTGAGATAACACGCTCACCATATTTACTCTTCAATAAATCGATTGTAGCGTGTGCTGTGTGGCTTGTGGTACCATCCTGTTGAAACCACATGTCGTTCAAGTCCATATCTTCCAATTTGGGCCAAAAATAATCGGTGATCATGGCACGATAACGCTGACCATTCACAGTAACGTGACGATCGTTATCGTCGCCGAAAAAATATGGCCCAATAACGCCGCCGGCATGCAAACCGCACCAAGCAGTTATTTTTTATGGATGAAGTGGTGATTCATGTGGGTTTTCACCCGACAAATAACACATGTTTTGCTTATTGACGAATCCATTGAGCCAAAAATGAGCTTCGTCACTGAAGATGATTTTGCGATGAAATTCATCATCTTGGCGCATCTTTTCCAGAACCCAATAGAAGAACGTAGCTCGTTAGTGTACTTTACCATGATGAAAATGCTGAGTTTACTGAATAAATTGACAGTGACAGTTTGATGATTAGTGAAAGAGTGCGTTCACAAATTAAATTCAAAGTTGTCAAGTCCCTATTGGAAAACCCTTTACTATAGTTAGTTGACGTATTTCGTTTCGTGTAATTTGTCCGCTCTTTGAAACATCTCAACAGGATGCAGCATGCAGCATGGTCTTCTAGCCAATTTTGATATTCCTCTGAATCAGTTTTCCCTTTCCACAGAGCACGGATTTCATTGATGTGCAGATTTCACAAATATCAATAAATTTGTTCAAGCAATAACCGATAAGTTAATGAACTGAGACCGCGCTTGCGCCAACTTCCGATACTAGAAACTGTCAATCCATTTACTTTTCCACACTTTTCGGGTGTTAGTTTTTTTTTTCTTCTTCACCAGCTTGTTCGAATGACATTGTCTTTATAAATTCTGTAGCATCACGAATCTGTCCCACAGTAGTATCGTAGAAATATTTAAAAATAGGGCACGGTAAGTCCATGAAAGCACAAAATTTTTCTGCTGCAACTAATGACACTCCAAGCAATCGCATTGCAAAAATAAATCGACAGTTAACTTCGTATGCATTTTGGATTAACGGGCATGAAGTAATTTCTTTTGGCGTACAGGACTTACAGATTATTACAATTTTAAATCCGAGTCCTTTTCGAATAGATTCACAAGAGTCTATTACACGTGCGCACTTATTGCCGTAAAAAAAGCAGTGAAATTTATCAATCTGGACCCGACTCTTGTATTCACCGTAATGGAATCTAGTTGGCCAGTGCTCAACTTACTCGCAGAGCTGCTCTCGGCTCTTCTTTCTGCACTTCATATTTATTAGGTGGACCCGATTTCGATCGTTTCCTATCACTCCTTCTTGTCGGTTCTCCGACGGTATGTCTTTCTGATTTTTTATCCATCACGATGCACAGAACGATATGAATCGAATGACTACCGAAAAACAACTGAGTATTTCGTGTCGAAATCGTCTACGCTTGGTAGAAGATTTTGCAGGTCTAACAGCCGAACGTCTGCTGCTCGGCGCTTGAAACGGTTTCACATAAAATGCTGTACCAGATGTACCGGTATGAAGTGAAAATAAAACACTAATTTTATTCAAAGTATTGGCCATTGCTAGCTACACATTTTCTAATCTTTTAGGCAATTTATGGGTTCCACGCCAATAAAGCAAACCATTGAAGCAAACCAAAAAGTCACCCAATTTTCGACTACCTCGTAGGATTTGAAGTGCTGCTGAGCTAATGTGTGTCGTAGGCGTTCTAAAATTTTGCATTTTGATTATTTGCAAATACAAACAATTGTTCGTTTTATTTTATTTTTTAATAGTTATCGTGTGGTGTGCTGCGATCAAAATTAAAGTGATCGAGGGAATTGCTTAGTGGATATATTAGAAAAACTTTGAATGGCAAGAGAAAATTAAATCATTAAGAAGCATTAACAAAAATCTCAATACTTGTTGGTCTAGTAAGCAAATTTAAAGTGAAAGAGTTATTTGAGTCCTAAACAATTGACCTTGTTTTCTTTTGTTTCATTTGAAGAAAAGACGTTGCACATTCCAGAGTTGAGTCCATGGTTTTGAATATAAAAGCGCATCAGCACATCTCCCGCTTCTCTGAGTTGTACTGCAATTCAGAAGACGGCGCGCTTAAGTTTTTATTTACCCAATGCGTGTATTTGTTATCGTTAAGATGGTTGTCATTGTCAACTTATCCAAATGGAAGCTTCGGCCTCGTCTCCAATTCAATACTCATGAAAGGTCACTTCCTTATTGCCAGATCCAATAATCGATCAAAGCCGAAGTCTCCGTTCTCGATGGCTTTTGATTGAAAAGATGACCCAAAACTTTTTGACGATCTGGTCAACAGAGTACCTATCCCATTTCCAAAAGCGTTCTTAATGGAAATGAAGGGAATTCAATATCCATAAAGGAGATATTGTACTGCCCGGGGATGACCACCACCAACTAAGTGGATGTTAGAAAAGATTTGGAAGCACATTCGGTAAAAGATAAAGAAGTTCGTGCTGTAACTGTTTTTAGGAATAACAAATATGAAGAAACCGATAACCAAACTTTGCCCTCTACCCATTGAAGACAATTCGAATATATGAACCAGGTGAATCCAGTTAAAGGAACCCAAGGAGAAATGACGGTTTAGGATCAACTCATTATTGCTTGTGTCGTTAATGGTAAAACTCATACCATCATACCTCACAACAAACCTTTAATGAAGTGGAGATAACTCATTTCAGCAGCCAGCCAGGAATATTCTTTGAAAATGTTGGTAGTGCATGTTTTTAGAAAGAAATTGTGTTTTGTAACCTGACTAACTACTGGTCAGAATACTACACATATGAGGAATGTTGACAAAAAAGAGTGACGTATTATTACTCAATTCAAACGCCAGCTTCAGCAAATCCAGATAGATCAGCGATTTGTCCAGAAATATGAAGAAACAATTCAAAACGTAGGCAATAATGAGAACCACATAATAGAGCTCATGGAAAATCAGACTACAATCATTGATTCCACACTAAATTTAATTAAGGAAGCGTATGATTCAACCAAAAAACAACTGAAGCTACTTACTAAGTGTTCAACAACTAACAACTCGGACGATGATGATACTCGGAGAACGGAATTACGAATTACGAAATCCTACTTCTGCTTCCGAAGGGAAGAATTATGGGAAACAATACTACTCCTTTTATACAACAATGATTTTAAGGTTTTTAATGTGTTACCAGTGACAACAAGCCACAATGAAAACTTTACATTCATTGTATCAGCACCGGAAAAGGACCACTGTTACCCAATGGCTAATGCGGAGTTTGCTTCTTCTAATGAAAGGTCAATAAACATGTATTGGTGCAATCTGCAACATCCAATATTTACCGCCAGTTCGTCAGTACGTTCCTGGAAGATGAATATATTGGACCATAACATAAACTTTTCATCATCACGCGAAGCCCCCAATATTCCAACAAAGGCTTAATATATAGAATCGAATCATCCAAACACCTGGATATTCTTCATGCCTAGAGAAACTACTATCGACATAATTTGCAACTTTAACATGCTGACAAGTACATTACTCGTAAGCAGCAGTGGAATCCTGCGACTGCAATTAGGATGTATGATACGTCAAGAAACAATCATAATCATCGGAAAGCAAGCCATCACCAGCAGTTGGGACGTTTTTATTATGCTAACTACTAATCTGTCACAGCAGTTAATTGATTTCTGACACATGCAAGAGGAATATCACGTTTTGCAATCAGATTTTACTAAGAATATGACAAATTTGGAGCATGCAATTAAAATTCAAAAACGTCACTTTAGCACTTTAGGACACATAAAATTCAACACTACACTATCTTAAACTTTAGATCCATAAACTAGTCGTTAGTGATAAGACCGAGCTAATGTTTTTTAATCTTCCGTCCTCTGATCTCCATTCTTCGGATTCACAGTCGTGACTTTTAAAACACCTGTTTATGCTCTGAAACCTCTCGATCATCCCATAATGCGTGTAATGTGCCCTTCTCTACAAAGTGCTTTAAGACTGCCAAGGTTTAAAATTTTAAGTGACTTTGACAACAAAATGTGTTAAAATATGCACACTGCGCTCCTTAAAAAATACCTATCCACAGCTACTTATATGTTGTATCATTTGATACGTTTTTGCTCCAGAAATCTATTAGAAACTGTCTACTATCGTTTGGTTCAAACTTAGATGCAATACGGGTTAGTTTGCTGGGGTGACAGCTACAACTATAACATCCAACGTCGAATAGTTGCTCAAAAGCATATTCTAAGAACTATGTGGAGTCGAAATCACAGTTTTTCACTCTTAATCAATTCTGCCATTCTCCTTTTAAAATATCTTTACTTTTACACAGTTCTGCAAGCCGTAGTACCAAAATCTAGCACTCTTCAGTTCCAAAATTATTATTCTTCTGTAGCACCTAGGTTTTTTTTAACAAACTGCCTGCTGAATTAAGGAGTAGGTATCTCGAGATTTCTCATAAATCAACAATTTATTAAATTTGGTAATATAATTTAATCTTTGTCCTAAATGTTGTATCTTTTGTATTTAACTCTTTCCTCTCTTTTGTTCTATAGTACAACCAATATTTCTAATTTTTCTAATTAAATTAGAAGGTTATTGTCTATCATAAATTCGATACTGGTTTCTTTTAACTAATAAATATAGTCAAATTATTTTTCAATAAAATCAATTATTACAATTACAATTATTCCGCAGCGTTAGTTCTGATAATAGTTACAGTGTTAATCCTCATCCAGTAGCAACGTGCTCGAAGGCGACCACCACAAGCAGCAATAAGAACGCAGTAGAGAACAGAGGGCACCACTTGAATTAAATCCATACCATTTTCAGTTAGTACCAACCTTCAAAAGATACGTGTATTAATTTGACAGCTGTCGGACGATTAGTTCTCGAGATATAACGTTGTGAGTGATGCTACTTTTGTTATTGTGAATGGATTCAAAGCATTTTCGTGTGTCGATTTATTATTGCTTTTTGATGGGAAAAAATGCAGCCGATGCAAAGAGGCTGTTTCAGATGAAAACATCAAAAAAGTCCACAAAATGATTACGAATGACCGTAAAGTGAAGTTGATCGGGATAGCTGAGGCTCTGAAGATATCAAAAGAGCGTGTTGGATTTATCATACACGAATATTTGAACATGCGAAAGCTCTGTTCAAAGTGGGTGTCGCGTTTGCTCACAGTCGACAAAAAACAACAACGTGTTGATGATTCAGAGGAGTGTTTAAAGCTGTTCAACCGCAATAAAGCCGAATTTTTGCGTCGGTATGTGACAATGGATGAAATTTGGCTCCATCACTTCACATCAGAGTCAAGTCGGCAGTCAGCTGAGTGGCGAGCAGGCGACGAACCTCGTTCAAAACGACCAAAAACTCAACAGTCGGCTGGTAAGATTATGGCATCCGTATTTTGGGATGCACATGGAATAATTTTCATCGACTATCTCCAAAAGGGGCAGATTATCAACAGCGACTATTACATTGCGTTGTTGGGGCGTTTGAAGGACGAAATCGCAGAAAAACGCCCGCATTTGAGGAAAAAGAAAGTTCTATTTCATCAAGACAATGTACCGTGTCACAATTCGATGAAAACGATGGCAAAATTGAATGAATTCGGCTACGAATTGCCTCCCCACCCACCGTATTCTCCAGATTTGACCCCCAGCGACTATTTCCTGTTCGCAGACCTCAAAAAAATTCTCATCGGAAAGAGATTTAAGACCGATGAAGAATTAATCGCCGAAACAGAGGCCTATTTTTAAGCTAAACCGAAATCGTACTACAAAACTGGTATCGAAAGATTGAAAAATCGTTTCAATCAGTGTATCGCCCTCGAAGGCAACTATATTGATAAATAAAGTTGAATTCTGCGTAGGAAAATTTCGATAATTAAAAAAAAAATGGCAGTCTAGAGAAATTTATTTCCCTTTTTCACAGAAATATTTCATCGCTTATGAAAACAAAATAGAAGGGGGCCCTTTATGAAAAAACGTGTTGCCATAGAGACTGCATTTTTGAACATTTTAAGATCTGGTACAGCCAAATCGGATGAATAGTTTTTTAAATATGTTATCAACCAGGTTAAAAAACGTAGTTTCGAGAAAAACGCGTTTAAATTTTTTTTTTTGTTTCTCATTCCTGAACCATAGTACAGCTCGTCAGCATTCAGAGATTCATCATTTTTTCCGTGTTTTGCACGCCGACGACCTTCATGAGTGCTTGTTTTGGCTTCGTGCTCGGCGTCGCATATCCGCTTCTCATCAATGTCTAGACAATATGGGTAGAGTGCTTCATCAATTTTTATTTTCAATATTTCCAATACATAAATGAAGTCAATATGACCATTGTTAAAAAGCATTGAAGTATTACAAAGTTAAAACACTCATTGTTATCCTGGTGAAACTCGCCTAAGAGGAGCATGGTTCAAGAAGCTCGTCTTTATTAAGGTCCACGTATGTACATCGGTTTCAATGCTTTAATGACATTTGCAGGTAATGCAGGAGTATGTGTATATTCGTTTAAAGCTCTTTTGGCATTCGCCTGCTGTCACGAACACCACGAGTTTCTACATCCGGGCAATACTCATGTTGGCGACTTTCATCTGTGAAACATTTGTAATAGAATGTAGCCTAGATAGCTTTTTTCATATTTTCCAACAAATCACTATTCCGACGAATTACAAGACCGTTGAATGCAGTTAATTCTCCAATGAACTTTCCAGTCAATTTTCCCTTTCCACCGAAGCCCATATTTCCTTTTTTACAATTTCGTAATCTTGTTCTCTCCCGTTTTTGAACATGGTTCACACATCCTTTTTTCTTCACATCATACGGAAGAGCTTGGACGATTTTGGTATATATAGAGTTTTCTAATAACGACTTGACAACTTTTTTTTTTTTTTAAATAAAAGGCAAACCATTTCAAAATATTTCAAAAATTTTATTATTGGCTTGAAGTACAATCAAAACATTTCTGAATGGAACTCGACTTCATTCATATGGCCACCGCGGGTACGTTTGCAGCGGTCGATTCGTTGGACAAAATTTTCAACAACTCGGCCGAAATGGCCGCTATTTCGTATTCAATGTTGGCTCTGAGCTCTACCAACGTCCTCGGCGTGTTGGCATAAACCAATGACTTAACGTAGCTCCACAGAAAATAGTCAATCGGCGTTAAATCGCACAAACGATGTGACCAATTGACTGGCCCATGTCTTGAGATAACACGCTCACCATATTTACTCTTCAATAAATCGATTGTAGCGTGTGCTGTGTGGCTTGTGGTACCATCCTGTTGAAACCACATGTCGTTCAAGTCCATATCTTCCAATTTGGGCCAAAAATAATCGGTGATCATGGCACGATAACGCTGACCATTCACAGTAACGTGACGATCGTTATCGTCGCCGAAAAAATATGGCCCAATAACGCCGCCGGCATGCAAACCGCACCAAGCAGTTATTTTTTATGGATGAAGTGGTGATTCATGTGGGTTTTCACCCGACAAATAACACATGTTTTGCTTATTGACGAATCCATTGAGCCAAAAATGAGCTTCGTCACTGAAGATGATTTTGCGATGAAATTCATCATCTAGGCGCATCTTTTCCAGAACCCAATAGAAGAACGTAACTCGTTAGCGTACTTTACCATGATGAAAATGCTGAGTTTACTGAATAAATTGACAGTGACAGTTTGATGATTAGTGAAAGAGTGCGTTCACAAATTAAATTCAAAGTTGTCAATTCCCTATTGGAAAACCCTTTACTATAGTTAGTTGACGTATTTCGTTTCGTGTAATTCGTCCGCTCTTTGAAACATCTCAACAGGATGCAGCATGCAGCATGGTCTTCTAGCCAATTTTGATATTCCTCTGAATCAGTTTTGCCTTTCTACAGAGCACGGATTTCATTGATGTGCAGATTTCAAAAATATCAATAAATTTTTTCGAGCAATAACCGATAAGTTAATGAACTGGGACCGCGCTTGCGCCAACTTCCGATACTAGAAACTGTCAATCCATTTACTTTTCCACACTTTTCGGGTGTTAGTTTTTTTTTTCTTCTTCACCAGCTTGTTCGAATGACATTGTCTTTATAGATTCTGTAGCATCACGAATCTGTCCCACAGTAGTATCGGAGAAAGATTTAAAAATAGGGCACGGTAAGTCCATGAAAGCACAAAATTTTTCTGCTCCAACTAATGACACTCCAAGCAATCGCATTGCAAAAATAAATCGACAGTTAACTTCGTATGCATTTTGGATTAACGGGCATGAAGTGATTTCTTTTAGCGTACAGGACTTACAGATTATTACAATTTTAAATCCGAGTCCTTTTCGAATAGATTCACAAGAGTCTATTACACGTGCGCACTTATTGCCGTAAAAAAAGCAGTGAAATTTATCAATCTGGACCCGACTCTTGTATTCACCGTAATGGAATGTAGTTGGCCACTGCTCAACATACTCGTAGAGCTGCTCTTGGCTCTTCTTTCTGCACTTCATATTTATTAGGTGGACCCGATTTCGATCGTTTCCTATCACTCCTTCTTGTCGGTTCTCCGACGGTATGTCTTTCTGATTTTTTATCCATCACGATGCACAGAACGATATGAATCGAATGACTACCGAAAAACAACTGAGTATTTCGTGTCGAAATCGTCTACGCTTGGTAGAAGATTTTGCAGGTCTAACAGCCGAACGTCTGCTGCTCGGCGCTTGAAACGGTTTCACATAAAATGCTGTACCAGATGTACCGGTATGAAGTGAAAATAAAACACTAATTTTATTCAAAGTATTGGCCATTGCTAGCTACACATTTTCTAATCTTTTAGGCAATTTATGGGTTCCACGCCAATAAAGCAAACCATTGAAGCAAACCAAAAAGTCACCCAATTTTCGACTACCTCGTAGGATTTGAAGTGCTGCTGAGCTAATGTGTGTCCCATCGATGAAAACAAATGGTAGTCGGAAGGAGCCAAGTCTGGTGAATACGGCAAATGGCATAGCAGCACCCAGTCTAGTGCTTTGGTTGTATCCTGAACCAGTCCTTGCCGTGTCTTCCAGCTCATTCTGATCGTTTTTCGATCAGTGAATTTTTTAAATTTATCATTTGTTGGGGTAGTGATCTGTATCAACGGTTTCACTACGTTTTAGGAGCTCGTGGTAAAGTACAACTTTCTGGTCCCACCAGATACACAACTTTGTCTTTATGGGATTAACCCAAGATTTTTTCCGTTTAGGATTCTGAAAATAAATCCATTTTTCATCGCTAGTAACAATTCGATGCAAAACTGATCGTGTCTTTGAAGCAAAATTTCACAATTGGTTTTTTTGTTTTTCCATCTGTCTTTCATCCAATTCATGTGGCACCCATTTTCCAGACTTTTGGATCTTTCCCATAGCTTTTAAACGGTCAGAAATTGTTTGCTGTGCAACATTTAACATTTCTGCCATTTGTTTCTGACTCAAAGTGTCATCCTCATCCAATTTTGTTAGAAATTCGGAGTCTGCCACGTTCTTCATTCCTCACATCAAAATCGTTATCAATGCGACTCTGCAGCACTTTTCTTCAAATGAAAAAAAAAAATTACACGATGAAGAAATATGATGTTGTTTGCTCAAAAATAAATTTACCGTGGTCTGGTGCTTTAGCAAAATTTGTTGTTTTAAATGAGCTTTAGCGAAGCCGTTGGCAAAAACGGATTGAAATTGATTATAAGAACTCCAAGATAACTTTAATCTCATTTTTATCTACTATACTATTCTATAATATAAAACTTTAAGTAATTGAATAATTTAAATTTAAATTGATTTAAAAACATTATGTTTGCACATAGAATTCAAATTGAATTTAAGTAGTACTATTCGTCATTGAAGTTCGTTTTCTATTGTCTTTATCACGAACTTTATCAATACATTTATAAAAGCGACGCTCATTTGGAAAAAAAAATAATACTTTTCCATCTCGATTTCAAAATTAGCTAATTTAAAAAAATCTTTCATTAAAACTTTCCGAAAGTATGCTAATTTTCGAGCACTTAATGTGATACAAACAGGAAGCAAATTTTACGCTACTTATACCTTTCCAAAACGTATGCTCATAGTAAAATTCCATTATAAAATAGATATTTCTTTTTATTTACATTAAAGTTTAAGTCCTATATCGGTATATACAAGAGCTAAGTAACGATGTAAAAATCACCCTTGAGCTAGATACACACGCATTTAAAGTTACATTTATTTTCTTCTGCAGTGTTTATCTTGCGACTTCACAAGTCCAATGAATCAAGCATAAATTACGTTAAGATGTCGATATATCCATCTGTATGTAAGTACGAATCAATTTGCTACTACATACATATATTTACAAATTACATCTACACAGGATAGGGTTGCGAATAAAAATGGAAGCTCATGAAACTCATTTTAAGTGATTTAATGGCAGTCATTTTGGCATATCATGATATCGACGGGGGTCTGCGTTCTATAGCTATGCTCGTATATCCTTTTCCACTTAGTTACAGCCTTGATGTTGGTTTTTTTAAGTGGAGAAGTGAACTTTATTTGGCAAATTGGAAGGATTTGTTGCACCCTGCTGGTAGCTGGTGTTTTGTACAGATTTTGTACATGTAATACATTTTTAACACACATGCATATAATGGGGGAATTGAGTGGAACTTAATCGTTAGGTTACCTTGAACCTCTCTTCATCAATTTTCGTTTAAAAGTAGATTTTTGGCTGACTTTTTAGAAAAGTCTATCGTGAATATTTTTTTTAAATTTCTTTTTAATAAAGTGGTTTGCTCTGACATGCCTTTAATGTTCTATTGGAATAAAATGGGCCATTTGCTGATATCAGCCATGGATAATGAAGTCCAGCTCATTGGCGAGACAATGAAAAGAAGGAAAACTACTTTTCGATACTGTCAGTACTGGGAACGATGCAGGATAAGCATATAGAATTGCATCACTCATAGGAATGGATCTGGATTTTATTAAGCTGGTTAAGGTTTTTTGGTTTTTTCTCATTTATAAAGCAAAACGTTTGTTTAGGTAGAGAAAAAGTTTAAAACTTGCAAGTAGAATCTACAACTTTAAGGAACTACCTACTACTAGTCTACTGCTATACCTCTTTATGGAGTATAGTAGGATGTCAATAATGCATTAGAACTACATTTTCAAATTCTCCGCAACTCATCCCAAATGTTTTCAATTACTCCTCTAATATTATGCACTATGTCATCATAAAACCGCCAAATCGCCGTTCTACCAGCCTGAAATGTTAGTTTCATTGCATTGCGCACTTCGCCTTGCATCTGCTTTATCGCTACCAATTCAACTTCCTTTGTTGAGCAGAGCTCCTGATCTATTTTTATATGGAGCTCTTCATTGGAGATACATAAATTGTAGTTCATCTAGAAATCTCTCAGTAGTGTGCGTGCATACAGTGTCATTGGAAAAAATGTGCTCAAACTTTTTCTTAATTTTTCAGGCGACATGTTTTTCTAATTTTGAAAGCTGCAATGTTTTATTGCACTAAGTAGCAAAATGTCATTCAAGTGGTATATAAAAGTCAGTTCGGAGTGTAAATTTACTATATCATATAGCAGTATTGTGTGCCTGCAAGATCAGTGAGGAAGAAACTCATAAAAGCAGGACATTTCTATATAAATCGAGACAGCACTGAAGCCGGATTTCCCAATAAGAGTCATAGAAATAACTTTCTCTAGGGAGTACTCACATATAAGTAGCATTCAATCATGCAGTTCGCTTTATATATTGGGTCTATAAATTCGTGCGGTTTGCTAAGAGATGGTGTAACTTGTATTATTCTATTGTTATTATTCCATTGGAACATGCGTTGGAAGCCACTGTCATTGTACGTCATTTCAGTATATGTCATTCATTTGAAGCGTAAACAACAATAATTTTTTTTTCACTCAAATATGTCGAACTTTGTGCCTGAAAAAGTGTTTTTGCGGGGAGTTATTTTTCATTACTTTAATATGAAGAAAACTGCTGCCGAAAGGAAGGAAATTGGGTTCCACATGAACTCAAGCCGAGAGACTTCGAAAGGCGGTTTTGCATGTCCGAAATGCTGCTGGAACGCCACAAAAGGAAGTCATTTTTAAATTGGATTGTTACTGGTGATGAAAAATGGATCCATTGCGACAACTCCAAGCGCAAAAAATCATATGTGAAACTCGGCCACCAGCCAAATCAACGGCAAAGCCGAATATCCATGGCGCGAAGGTAATGCTCTGTATTTGGTGGGATCAGATGGGTGTGCTGTATTATAAGCTGCTAAAACTGGATGAAACCATCAATGGACAACATGCATGGAATATGCGACCAGACATGAGGCAATAATTTTCCATCATGACAACGCTCGGCCCCACGTTGCTATTCCGGTTAAGAACAGTGAATGGGAAGTCTTACCCCACCCGCCTTATAGCCCAGACATTGCCCCTTCTGACTACCATTTGTTCCGATCGATGCAGAACTCCCTTACTGAAATACGGTTCATATCAGAGCAGAATATCAAAAATTGGCTTGATTCATTCTTGGCTGGTAAGCCGGCGCAGTTCTTTTGGGATGGGATCCACAAATTGCCAGAAAGATAGGAAAAAGTCAAAGCTTCAGATGGGTAATACTTTGAATAATACTGTTGTACATGTTTTTCTTAAATAAACATTCAAATTTTGAAAAAAAAAAAACCGCACGAATTAAATTACATACCCAATACGTTCTTCGAAATTACAACCACAGCTCTGAAAATTAAAAAACCACAACTACCACCACATTGGGGATGGTATATTATCGGGATACCGTTTCTACTCTGCAGTAACCCTTAAGTATCTACATATGATATATAGAATCAAAGGATACTCTCATAGTACATAGAATTGAGGTAATAAGCCCAGAAGAATAGGTTATTGTCGCTGATCACCGCTCTTGCAAGCTGCCTTCGAATTACCTTAATCAGGAAATTATCAATGCTGTTTAGTTAATCCCATTCGTAAAGTGCCTTGTTGGGATAATACTTTATGAACTCAGTTTCTGGTATTCTATATAATCTAGGACAGGTCCTGAGACATTGCCTTACAAACACCCGAATTGTTGTCATATAATACGTTGAACTACATGGGACAACTATAAGTGATGATTGACCTGGTTAGGGCGACGTGTCGTGTGGTGAGTCAAGTTGACTTCTGTGAAAAAGTTTTCTTGTTAGGGCCAAAGCCTTCTTGGCTCCAACTAAGCAAGCTTTTTTTTTCTTGTAAAGAATTAAACACTCAAGTGGATACACTTATGTTATAGTGCCTCAGCATGTGTTAAGTTTTTTGAAAATTGGGATAGAGAAAGGAAGGAAGATATTTTGGCTCAGTGGTTATTTCGCTCCATGGGTGGTATCCAACATTTAGTGGTAAGACTAAATTCTAAGTCAAAATTCAAATACTTATGGAGTCAGAAACCAGTGTATCTAACTACGCTTCTCACCTCTAATGGCAGTCCTTTTTGTCCAATGGCGGCAAAATTTCTCCATTGATTTCTGATATCCCAAGAAGCCCATCTTTTTGGAGTTCTAAGCAATATTGTTTTCGATTTTTTAAAATAGATTTTCAATTTTCAGTCATCGCAATACGCCTAAATATGACCGAAGTCACACAGCAGAAGAGTATTGAAGACGTAGATTTTTGGACCAGCTCTGTACGCCAGATCACTCGTGTATACCATATGTCCAACCGCTTCTAATTATAAGCCGTTTTTAATATCAAATATTTTTTCTGAAATTGCGTTGCCTCATTTGACAACGAGCTTCTTTCCCAAGAGAATGTCGTTACCAATACAATTACAATACAAGCTGAAATGAAAACACCAGAAGACACCAAGCGAAAACAGGATCACGTCTGAATTGTAGAAAAAACGGGGGGAGGGGGACTTTATAATGCAGGCGACAAACTCGACTGCAAAAACTACATAAGGATAACTCTACTAAATACAGGTATTATTCGATATATTCAATAAAATAGCCGAAAATAAAATAGGAGAATACAAAAGTGGCTTTCAAAGTGGACGCTCAACAATAAATCAAATATTTACGGTAAAGCAAACAATACAAAAATATTACGAACAATGAAAATATTATTAGGAACGTTCGTTATTAACTTTGGGGTCGAATATGGAGATGCCCTAGCAGCCCATATATTCAATACCGTATTACTTTACGCGACAAACAGAAGGATAGCACAAAATAAAACAATAAACAACTATGACATTGCAGAAGTCGACAACTTTAAACACTAAGGAGTATTGATTAACAACAAAAACGAAAATAAAATCACAATAGATGAGAAACTCAAAGGCGCCAAAAATTGGTACTATGCTCATAAAAAATTATTGAAATCAAAATTTCTTAGCCGAAGTTTGAAACTAACACTATACAACACTATACAAAACCGGTAATTACATACAGCGAAGAAATATGAACTATGACAACTTCCAAAGAGATCAAACTAAAAATCTTTGAAAGGAAAATAACATACCACCTTGATAAAAAAAAAAAAAAACGGAATAACCAACCCGATTTCAGTTCTGTTTTTTTTTGTTAAGTTGGTACACCTGTTGTTGACATTCCTTCTAAATCTTAGCGGCATAGCTTGACATTTTCAAAAGTTAAGTTGCCAAGAGTACATCTATCTCTGTGTGTGTTGGCGATTTTAAACAATTTTAAAAATGGATTTAAATTTGCAACAACGAACTTGTATTAAATTTTGTAAAAAACGAATTTAATGGTGTGCAAACGTTGGAAATGTTGGAAAAGTGTTTCGGCAACGATTCTCTAAAGAAAACGGTCGCTTACCAGTGGCACGAGCGGTTCAAAAGTGGTCGTGAGTCAATCGAAGATGATGAACGCAGTGGCAGATCATCGACATCGAAAATCGACGAAAACATTGATGAAGTAAAAGAAATGTTGGTCAATAACCGCAAATTAACCATCAGAGAGATAGCGCAGGACTTGAACATTGCCTATGGATCCGTCCAAGACATCTTGGTTAACGATTTGGGTTTCCGTCGTGTAGCAGCAAAGTTGGTGCCAAAATACCTCAATTTCATGCAAAAAAGAGACCGTGTTGACGTCGCAAAAGAGATGATTTGAGAGGCTGAATCCGATCCCACATTTATCAAAAGGATAATTACTGGAGACGAGACGTGGGCTTATGAGTACGACATGCAATCCAAACATCAGGCAAGTGAATCGCGTTCACCAAATCAGTCATCGTGAGTCAATCGAAGATGATGAACGCAGTGGCAGATCATCGACATCGAAAATCGACGAAAACATTGATGAAGTAAAAGAAATGTTGGTCAATAACCGCAAATTAACAATCAGAGAGATAGCGCAGGACTTGAACATTGCTTATGGATCCGTCCAAGACATCTTGGTTAACGATTTGGGTTTCCGTCGTGTAGCAGCAAAGTTGGTGCCAAAATACCTCAATTTCATGCAAAAAAGAGACCGTGTTGATCGCAAAAGAGATGATTTGGGAGGCTGAATCCGATCCCACATTTATCAAAAGGATAATTACTGGAGACGAGACGTGGGCTTATGAGTACGACATGCAATCCAAACATCAGGCAAGTGAATCGCGTTCACCAAATCAGCCGAGACCAAAAAAACCACGTCGTTTTCAGTCAAAAAAGAAGGCAATGTTTACGGTTTTCATGGATTACAACGGTGTGTTGCATCATGAATTTTTGCCAGAAGGCCAGACAAAGAGTATTATTTGGGCGTTATGAGACGTTTGCGTGAAACAATTCGCCGAAAGAGACTACAATAGTGGGCAGAAAACTCGTGGATTTTGCACTATGATAACGCACCCTCGCACAGTGCTATCATTATTCGTAATTTGTTGACGAAAGATGCAACAAATATCATCCAATGGCCACCGAATTCACCTAATTTGGCTCCCTGTGACTTCTTTCTGTTCAATCGAATTAAAAAACCACTACGGGGAACGCGTTTCAGCAGCCGAGAGGAAGTAATGGAAAAATCACAGGAAGCACTGATGTACATACCGAAAACCGAATATAAAAAATATTTCGAGGATTGGACCAAGCGCTGGCATAAGTGTGTTACAATAGATGGGGATTACTTTGAAGGAGACTATATAGAATAAAATTGTATTTTTAATTTTCTGAAAAAATTCCGATTTTTTTTTGACATGACTTTACTTTTTAAAAGAAAGACACTCTTAATATTGGTTCCGTGCTATGGCTATTATTCCTTAAGTTATTTGAAATTGATTTATATTTTTGATAGGAAAAAATAAAAGTTATCAACAACTTTTACTGACGATTTTTATTTAAAAAAGTTAGAGATAACTATTACCATTAATTTTTTTTGATTGCATTGTTTTTTGTAACTCTTATTTTAATTTTTTTATTTTTTTCTTTAAAAGAGAACTCCAATAGTATTGGGTATATATTTTAATTTGGCAGCCAAGAATGAATCAAGCCAATTTTTGATATTCTGCTCTGATGTGAGGGCGTTCTGCATCGACCGGAACAAATGGTAGTCAGAAGGGGCAAGGTCTGGGCACTAAGGCGGGTGGGGAACGACTTCCAATCCACTGTTTTCCAAATAGTTCTTAACAGGAATAGCAACGTGGGGCCGAGCGTTGTCATGATGGAAAATTATTGCCTCGTGTCTGGTCGCATATTTCGGGCGTTTTTCGGCTACTGCTCTCTTCAAATGGATTAATTGTGTTCGGTAGCATTGTCCATTGATGGTTTCATCCAGTTTTAGCAGCTTATAATACAGCACACCCATCTGATCCCACCAAATACAGAGCATTATCTTCGCGACATGGATATTCGGCTTTGCCGTTGATTTGGCTGGTGGCCGGGTTTCACATATGATTTTTTGCGCTTGGGGTTGTCGTAATGGATCCATTTTTCATTCAACATAACAATCCGATGCAAAAATGACTTCCTTTTGTGGCGCTCCAGCAGCATTTCGGACATGCAAAACCGCCTTTCGACGTCTCTCGGCTTGAGTTCATGTGAAACCCAATGTCCTTGCTTTTGAATATATCTAGCTGCTTTTACACGTTTTGAAATGGCTGCTTGAGTGACACCCAAAGATTCTGCGAGCTCTTCTTGTGTTTGGCAACAATCTTCATAGAGTAATGCTTCCAGTTCTTCATCTTCAAACTTTTTTGGCTGCCCAGGACGTTCATCGTCTTCCAAGCCAAAATCACCACTTTTAAATCATGCAAACCACTTTTGGCACGTTCGCTCAGCTAGCGCATGTTCACCATAAAGTTCCACCAAAATACGATAACTTTCGGCAGCAGTTTTCTTCATATTAAAGTAATGAAGAAGAACTTCCCTGCAAAAACACTTTTTCAGGCACAAAGTTCGACATATTTGAGTGAAAAAAAATTATTGTTGTTTACGCTTTAAATGAATGACATATACTGAAATGACGTTCAATGACAGTAGCTTTCCAACGCATGTTCCAATGGAATAATAACAATATAATAATACAAGTTACGCCATCTCTTAGCAAACCGAATTAAGTTATATACCCGTTTTTTTTTTTTAATTGAAATGGAAACAGATTAAAAATAATATTTACTTTATAGGTTTTTGTTTTTTTTTTTGGTAAGAATTCCCAACCATTTTTTCGGTGGAAATGTGAAAGGAAGAAGCAGACAGGTAAAATGGTATACTTAACACACTGACTTTATCATACTTTCCTAATGATTTTTTTAACGAAAAAATGATCCTCAAATGATATCTGGCACTTGGAGTGTTACTGCCGCTCCCTGAAAGCTTTGTTTTGGGCTTGTTGCTTTTGCCTTGTAAAATCGCTCTCTCCTTTAATGTGAATTAAAACTAAAGCGAGAAATAAAAAATAATGTCGACGTTTACATTTTGTGGGCTTGTCTACGTCAAGAAAACCAAGGAAAATTGCCGATGTCCTGACCATTTTTACCACTATATCACGGACAACAACATTAATACATTAATTTAGTAATTACTTTTTTTATATATAAATTTCTTATATGCTTTTCTCTTTTCTCTTCTCTATTTCTATTTTTATTTGAATCTAAATTCTTAAAAAAATTTTTCTAATGCAGTTACTATTTCATAAATATCTATTATCATCATATTTTTTGTCTTCTTATGACCTGTTCTTCTTCCTAGAAGTATTCTGCAGCTTATATTCCTATATGAAATGAGGTTAAATTGGAACCTCCTTTTCTTATTTTTTAAGAATGGTTGATTCCAATGACATACAACACAGATATTCCACAGATGTTTTAACTCAAAATGATACAATGCTTCTAATGGTTAATGTTATGTGTAGTCAACGTAATGGACTGCAAATTTGTTTTTTTTTTTTTTGTTTTATAATCCCGCGCGCACCAAGGGGATATGAATACCCTCTTACTGACTTTTCTCCAGGGTGCGGGCGGGTGGTGTAGTAGTTTAAAAATCAGGTGTATTAGGTTTCGATATTTTTCCCAGAGGTGGTGGTCAAACTGGACGGGACGAGCAAGTGCATCCTCAACCAGTGGGTCTTAGTACGTGCTAGTTGTTACAATTTTTTTAGGCTTAGTATACAGGCCAAATCGAAACATCGATACTTCATCTCTTTTTAAAGATATAGATGAATTGTCTTGTATGTCACCCTTTGTTATTGTTGTTGACGACTTTAACAGCAACGTACTTGGGGACTTGTCCCTTTTTTATGATGTGAGTGCTTTAAATCTTTTTCCAGTAAATACATCATCACTCACGCACTTTACCGATCACAGAAATACACTTCTTGATCTCAGACATCTGTGAAAAACTCTACATTTTAATTAAATCTCTGCTCCCGGTTGTTCGCGTCACGATCTGATCCATTTGACGTTTCAATGTAAGCCTTCGATTGCAAGTAGGACTATAAGCTTTCGTGACTTTAAAAACATAAACATGAGTCAATTGGAAAATGATTTAAGGAGAATTGAATAGTTTCGGGACAAGTAGATTTCATTTAGGACAACATAAAAAAGCTGCTTGATTTCCATGTTCCACTAATTACAAAAACAATCGCAAGAAAAACACATGCAATGGTTCAGTAGTAATATAAGAAAACTGATACATGAGCGTGACCAGGCGTATAAAACTTGGAAGCGTTTTCGATAAGATGTTTTACTTTATGATTTGAAGAGGCTGATAAACAAGGTAATGACCGAGTTACGTGAAAAAAGGAGGCGTTACTTCGCCACCCAACTAGTCCTATCTCAAGCAAAGCATAAACTCTGGAAAAACATACGTGATATTGGTATTGGCCAACAAAAAAAAAAAAACAATATTTTTGATAATATTGACTGCAATCAATTAAATAGAAAATTTATTAATTTGCCATGTCAAAAATCCACTGATGACTCTATCAACTGAGAACATTTTCTTTTCCTCATCAAAATTTAGTTTTTCATTGTCATTCTAACATTTCTATCTAAGGTCCTAGAAAGAATAATGAATAAACAAATATATACGAAAATTCCTGTGCAACAGAAATTTGGTATGTGCTAACCAATCAGGTTTTCGTCCCAAACATAGCTATACTTCAACTCTCATTAATGTGGATGAAAACATAAGAGAAGATGTTGACTGTAGCAATGTAAGTCTTCTAATCCTTTTGGATTCTTCTAAGGCTTTTGACACGGTTAACCATAATGTCCTGTGTAGTAAGCTAATAAGCAAGTTTAAATTATCCTATTCTTCAACAATGTTAGTCCAGTGCTACTTAAATTGTACATAAATATCAGGCAGTTGTGTCAAACTGCTCCGCATCTGAACTTATCAGGTTAAATAGAGGAGTCCCATAGGATTCAATACTGGGACTGCTATTATTCTCGATTATATTGCTTACAAAACACTCATGTAGATATTTATACTGATTAGATGCGGAAAAGTTTTCCCCTAGGTCTGGTGGAAAATGCAGCTCTCGAAGTTTACGAAGATTAAAACAATATTCACAATTGATCACACAGTTGATTGACCCGTTAGCCCACTTAAGTGCTGGGTTATCCCAAAAAAATCCAACAATACGTCAGATTTCCCCAATATATACTGTGAAAGTAATCAAATTGAATTCGCCGATTCAGCTAAAAAGCTTGGTATTACCTCCACAAAAACACTTTCTTGGAATACTCATATCAGATTGATAATTGGAAGAGTTTATGTAGGGCTTCATATGCTGTGGACCAACTATAGAATTACATCCTTAAAAACAGGACTCATGCATCTCTTGCTTCATCGTTGTGAACTTTTTTACAATTGTGATTCTGAGCACAAGCCTAAGTTCCATGTTGCTTACAACAGCATAGCGAGGTATATAATCGTATAGGGCGTAAGAAGATGTGACCACATTTCTCAATTCTCCAAATCGACATATGGCGTTACTCTTGGACATCTTTTTAAGGTAAGAGCTTTAACATTGCTAAACAATACAAGTATTGTTATCGTGTCAACGGCCTTACCTTTTTAATAAGATCTTCCAGCATATGTTTCAAGTTTGAAAGCGCTACGTTGTTAAGTATTTGTTTGGCAGCCATCAATAGTGAACGTTGTCAGTGAATTTGTGAATATGGAGAAAATTTATCATCGTTATGTGACACAATACTTTTATTTGAAAGACCTCAGCCCAACCAATATAAAAGCTGAACAGGATTCCACTGGGTGAGTCTGCTCCGTCGCTTACAACAGTAAAATTTTGGGTTTGCTGAAATTAAACGAGGCCGAAAGTGCACGAGCTAGCAGACACTGTAGGCATTTCAAAAAGTGCGGTATATCGCATATTATTTAAAAATTTGGACATGAGAAAGCTGTGTGCAAGATGGGTGACGTGTTTGCTCACACTCGAGCAAAAACAGTGTTGTGAAGATGTTTCAATTGAGTGTTAGCGAAGTTTCACAGCAACAAAGCAGAATTGTTTGCTCCCTTTCATAACAATGGATGAAACATGGGTTCATCACGTTACACCCGAGAAAAAAAAAATAATCAAAACAGTGGATTCAAATGGAAGAACCGGCTTCAAAGGGGGTGAAAACCGTTTCATCTGCAGACAAGGTCATGGCGTCGACTTTTTGGGATGCGCATGGGATAATTTTCATTGACTATCTTGAAAAAGGAAAAACTATCAACGGCCAGTATTAAGCGAACTTATTGCAACATTTGAGCGAAGAAATCAAGCAAAAACGGCCACATTTGGCTAAGAAGAAAGTGTTGTTTCATCAAGACAATGCGCAAGCTCATAAATCTGTTATTGCAATGGCCAAAATTACTGAATTAAAGTTTGAATTGTTACCTCATGCACCCTATTCGCCAGATTTAGCCCCCTCGGATTATTTTCTGTTCCCAAACTTGAAAAAATGGGTCAGTGGTCAAAGATTTTCCAACGATGAAGAAGTGATGTCGGCAGTTGATGGCTATTTTGAGGAGCAAGACAGTTCTTATAAAAAGGGTATCGAACTTTTTAAACAACGCTGAAAAAAGTGTATAGTATAGACCTGAAAGGCGATTATGTTGAAAAATAAATGAATGTTTCTCCAAAATTTTTGTGTTTTCGTTGTTGGGTAGGGTACTTCTGGGACCGATACGTCTATGGAATTCTCTTCCTCGACATCTAAGGATGATTAGCTGTACAGCGCTTTTCGGTTGGAGGCTCAAGGAGTACTTGGAGACATTAATATGATGGTGATTTTTTTATTTTTACATAGTTTTTATTAATCCATCCCATTACTTTCCTTTTTAATTATTTCCTTTATCATTCTCTCAATGTTTTTTTTTTTCCAATTGGATTCAAATATAGGGTTTTCTAATAACGACTTGACAACTTTTTTTCCAATAAAAGGCAAACTATTTGAGATATTTCAAAAAAATTTATTATTTCAAAAACATTTATGAATGAAACTCGACTTCGTTCATATGGCCACCGCGGGCACGTTGGACCCAATTTTCAACAACTTGGCCACATATTTCGGCCGAAACAACCGCTATTTCGTGTTCAATGTTGGCTCTGAGCTCTTCCAACGTCGTCGGCGTGTTGGCATAAACCAATGACTTAACGTAGCCCCACACAAAATAGTCAAGCGGCGTCAGATCGCACGAACGAGGCAGCCAATCGACTGGCTCATGTCTTGAGATAACACACTTACCATACTTACTCTTCAATAAATCGATTGTAGCGTGTGCTGTGTGGCTTGTGGCACCATCCTGTTGAAACCACATGTCGTCCAAGTCCATATCTTCCAATTCGGGCCAAATATAATCGGTGATCATGACGCAATAACGCTTACCATTCACAGTAACGCGACGATCTTTATCGTCGACGAAAAAATATGGCCCAATAACGCCGCCGGCATGAAAACCGCACCAAACAGTTATTTTTTGTGGATGAAGTGGTGATTCATGAAGTACATGTGGGTTTTCACCTGACCAATAACGCATATTTTGCTTATTGACATACCCATTGAGCCAAAAATGAGCTTCGTCACTGAAGATGATTTTGCGATGAAATTCATCATCTTGGCGCATCTTCTCCAGAACCCAATCGGAGAACGTATGTCGCTTCAAATGGTCCATCGGCTTCAATTCTTGAGTCAGCTTGATCTTGTATGGGTGTAAACCAAGATCCTTACGGAAAATACGCCATAATATGGTCTGAGCGATGCCCAATTCTTGAGAACGCTGTGGAATTGACTGATTTGGATCGTTTGCTACGGACGTCTGAACGGCAGCGATATTTTCGACACTTCGACACTGACACGGCAATATCACACAATGAATATGTAGACTCAAATCTTTGTACTAAACTTGTTATTGTCTGTCTACTAGGGCAAGAATTACGACCGAAAATTGGAGTTAACGCTCTTAAAGTTGCAGTCAACGACTCCGAATATCTGTAGAAAATTTTTATAATTTGCAGACGTTGCTCGTTAGTTTACTTTACTATGATGAAAATGTTGAGCTGACTGAATAAATTGACAGTGACAGTTTGATTATTAGTGAAAGAGTGCGTTCACAAATTAAATTCAAAGTTGTCAAGTCCCTATTGGAAAACCCTTAACCTTTGCAGGAGCCTAATCAGCAGTCGGTGAAATTACCATATTAGCCCGGTACTCGTCTCAGTTTTTTTTTATAGAGATTGATATCCATTAGATATACCACTAGTCGTCGAGAAAGGAATGTTCATCTGTAGACAGACCTGTTGTGTACAGATAAGGCTAACTAATCCGGAGATAGCCAGGTATCCGGATAATCCGTTCACAACTGAGCTATTTTTAGAGATACTGGACCCTCAGCCAGGCTGGACCTCGGTACGGGTGGTATAGATTCTTAATTCAGCCCATAGGAGAAAGGAGTAGAAGGGGAATGCGGTGAGTCTTTACAACTCGACAAGTTCTATGCTCAGAGTAGAGTTGCAAACAACTTGCCACTTCTTAATGCAATGAGCAATTTTGCAGCACAGTATATGGTAAATCTATCACATAAATCCAAATTTTTGATAATGAATTGCTTGTGACAGTCTTGCCAAATAAAGTTGATTAGTGAGGACTTGTCAAATTAATGACGTCCATTTAGAAGAGTCACGTAACCAAACATTTTTGTAATATGGTATTCATTAGAACAAAGTCAAGAGGATATGTTGGACATTTTTTCTTTCAACAAAACGATATTTGCACATCTGTACGAGTACGCAATCGTAAAGCCTCAATAAATAAGTTTGAAGGAGTTTATTGTCTCACGTAGAACCAACATAATGAAATAAATTAATTAATATTCGATAGAATGAATTTCTTTAAAGCTCGATTGTTTTCGAGTTGGCGTTATTACGTTTATAACGATGACTTGAGACAAGATTTTTTCCATTGTATTGTGAAATATAAGAAGAATGGAAGACTGTAATGAGCTTAACAATCGTTGTAAGTGAGCACAAATAATGAAAGTTGATATTGCGAACTTATTTCTAAAATACTTTACCAATTATACGATTTCCTTTATTACATCTTAATGTAAGGTTTTTTTAAACCTCTCCAACGTGGAGCAGCGGCTTACGCAATTCAAGACTAAATAAGGAAAAATTATATTCAAGGATTCTGACACTTAAGGCGATGATGATTGACACCTTACATTTTATGAAGCTTCCCAAAGTCTGTATGCCTCATCCAGTTCCCATGTCTGGAGACAAAGTAAATTCAAATACACCTTACATTTAACATATATATTTACACATTTAAACAGCGTATGCGGCAACGTAGAAGGGGAATGAATGCTTTTTATAGCTGAATAGATGAATAGAAGTACGAGTACGAAGATTACCATTGAGTAGACGGTTTCTGAAAAAAAAATCTCATCTCAGGAAGATATACCATACTGGACAAGTAAAAATTACCACCTCCGTATTCTTACAAACGCTTCATTATAGCTATGATTTCAAGTTTTAAGTGGGTCAAATCTATGGAAATTGCTTTCATAAATTATTAATGGGCCCTAATCCTCTGATGGATTTTTTTTATTTGGAGAGTTTTTAGATTAATATTTAACTACAAGAACGTGCTAGTGTAATGCAAAAGTAAAGTTTAAGAATAAACATTTTGAAAAAATTTAAGTGGATTCCAGAAAAGTAATTTACTTTTGCTTAAGTTTTTTTATCTGAAGCATCTAAGCGGATAAGTTTTTATGTCTTCCGCCTTGATTACCGATTGAATTGTGCGAGTCATAGTAGGTATTTATTAAACATTGATAGTATTCACTTGTTATGTCATTTTTATTTGCTGTTTTAAATTCATCCTTGCTCTTTGGATTACTCGATACTACTTTGGACCCATCAGTTCTCAATCAGGTTCAAATTGGATCTTGTTCCAGGACTACGTAGTGTTTTTCACCCGATACTGGTTACAAAATCCTTCACCTAATAGCACACAAGGTACAGAGCACGAATGAGAAAGTGCACAGTCATCGTAGGTTTTTATTGACATACATACCAGGTATGAAAAGTTTTCCAGTTTCGACGATACAGGTGATATTCATGGATAATGTTTGAGTGTTGAAATTTCGTTTTAACGACAGCACACTGCATTGTGTTTGGAAGTATTAAATTCCAGTCTGTTGGTGGTTTCCCATTAAGTAATGCTGTTTACATAGGATTTTAATGAGCTAAGCATACGCTACCATTCCACAGCCGAAGTGCAGGAGATTCAAAAGACTGCGGGCGACAGAACGGAGCCCTGTGGCATACCAGAGAGTTATCCATTCTAAATGCACGCATTTCCGACGAAAGAGCCCAAGGCCAAACTATGTCAAATGCCTTAGAAATATCAAGTGCAACTATCTTGCTCTCGCCAGATTGATGTATGCTTTGGTTCTATATTTCGGTGAGACACGCTCTTAAATCACCAATGGACCTGTTGCTACAAAAACCGTACTGCCGGTCATTGAGAAGTTTTAGGGTTTCGAGATACTTCATGAGCTGAGAAGAAGAAGGAGAGAAGAAGATTCACTTTTTTTTGGGATGGGCTGGACAAATCCTGTGTTGCATTTACACCGAAAGAGTCCTCAAGAGCAGGATTAATAAAAAGGCTTACGCAGTGGTTTTAGCAGCGAGTAAGAATACCTCTTCAGAGGAAGGGGAAATATACCATCTTTTTTTTTTTTTCTTTTTTTTGGTTGCACCAAATGATGTGTATCGTCATAAATACCAGTATCCTGGGCTACTAGCATGCACTTTTCGCTAACTTTATTGTTTGATAGCTAAACTACGCACTTCCACCATTCTCCACGCGGGTGCGTCGTAAGGTATTAATTCATGGGGCTGGTGGGCAATATCTGCTAAATTTGCTGCATCAGCACGTCTTATTCTCTCGATCCTTCGCAGCTCGTTTTGCACGTTTGTTGTGAATGTGTAAATCTTTATCCAATTTTCTTCTGGCTGCATCATTTGGTCAATTATTGACTGCAGGTTTGGTATATCAGTTCTCCAGGCCAGAGAGCGTATGCAATGGAATAATGCATGCTTTGTGTCTTCTTCCTGATATGAGCAGTCTCGGAAAAAAAAGGTAAGCTATCGTGCCTAAAACGGTGTTGACACTTCGGTTTGTCCAAACTTCTATGAATCGGATCTATCTGTAGCTCCATCCGCTTCATAGTGGTATTCTATCGATCTTGTAACGTGGTCACTGAAGTAGCTCTTCCTTCTTCCTTACTAAAAGTTTTTGCTTATAGAGGCAGGGAGCCCGTCCGCAAGGATATCGATGGGAATCATCCTGCTTATAGGAAAAGCTCCTTAATTCGAAACATTCTAATGTCACTGATTACTGATGATCGATGATAGCTTTCTTTTTGCTTCTTTTGCCGCTAGGGCCCCCACACAAAATTGGGTAGCGTATAACAGGACTGAGTTTACTACCTTGCGTATTAATATTCTTCTTACATATTCGAGTCCTGTGCTATCTGCTGTTTTGACGCCTTTTTGCCCGAATAGTTATGGTAAGGCATAAAACTAGGTAGTTTATATAGTCTTTTGATCTAATGATTTGACTTATGTCAAATTCACGTATTCAAAATTGTTACGACTGGTTATTGAGACGGCCTCAAGCTCGTCTTTGACAGGGTTGATTGCATTATTCGTAGCTGACTCTATCTCGCAAATATTCTTTGCGACACTTTTGGTTCGTTGTTATGAACATGTCTAGGCTCTTTTGAATAGCGGCTTTGACTGCCTTATTTGGGATGCTATCGGGTCCAAGCGCTTTGTTGATGCCTATCTGAAAAGTTCGGTGTTATTATCGAAACTCCGTCTGTGCTGGATTTCCTGACTATATTGCACAAAGTCGATTATATCTGTTGGAATAAGTGCTCTTTAATAGACTTTAGCATTGTTGGACTTTATAATTTTGGATACCAAAAGCCCTTTAGCTGAGTCATTATCATTCCAGACACCGTGCTGTAAAGATTTATGTCCGCTTCGTCAAACAGGCGCTTAAAGAAACTTGCTTTACTTTCTTTAGTCGTCTTTTTTAGGTCCCTTCTTGCCAATCGGAATATGTCTAGTCGTTCGTGAAAATCGGCTCTCCTTCTAAAAGGCTTCACTCTCTGTCGGGCTTGTAAGCAGTTTGCTCTGAGTGCATTAATTTCTTAGCTATACCGGGAGCACGGTGTACCTCTTTTACTGGGTATTCGTTTGGTCATTGCTTCGTCATGTGCTTTGGTCATAGTACGAGTGAGGTGAAGACCTAAATTCTCTGCTATTGTGCTATTGGCTACCTCGCTAATATTGATAATTTCGTCAAACACGTCCTTGTCGAGGGCTTATCTTTCTATTTTTTGCCTGATAGTTTAAGGTATGCTCTTTAATATCAATTATTATCACCTTATGGTCACTGAGGGTATATTCCTCGCTGACCCTCCATTCTGTGTTGCGCAGTAGGGTGTCACTCATGAAGGGAATATCAATAAGTGATACCATTTCCGCTTTCCTAAAAGTATTTGCTCGACTACTGTTTGCAATGCTTATATCAGAGGATGCGAATGTTTGCAAAAGGATGTATCCTCTGGCGTTCGTGAGCCTGCTATTTCACTCTGCTGCCTAGGAATTAAAGTCTTCGGCTCTAGTCACTGAAGATCTTTTACGTACAATGCGCGTATGCCTGGAATCCACTCGTTGTTCAACTTGGTCGCGCGTAACAGCTATAGAAGTTGATCCCGTTATTTTTTGCACGTACGTACCCAACCGCCTGATCGCTGGCATCTTGGAAGGTATGTTTTCCACATGTCCAAAGTGCAGAGTGCCTTTATTTACCCCAAATCCAGATACCTCCAAATCCGCTCCCTCGTCCTGGGCTGTCCTACAGTTGTTTAGGGTAATCTGTAATGTCTTCATTGTTATTTGCTGGTAATGGCTTTCCTGAAGACCGGCTACAAGCTTTGTTGCTGTCTTTAGCTAAATTGCCTTCTTCTCCACATCTTCTACATTGCTTGGAGCGGTCCATCTCAATTTTGCATTGGCGTTCAAAGTGACCGATTTCTAGATGTTTGAAACATACACATAGTTAGAGTTTTTCGTTTCCGAACTCGACAGTTTTCCCATCCAATTTTGTTTCTGCCTGACTTTAGCATTTTATGTGCACTGCCCGCAGGCAAGCAGATCCTCGCAATTTGGGTACGTAAAAAGCCGTTCCTTAGGCTAATTATGTCTGCATTGTCTATTGTTATGTTTTGTATTGTATGTTATTCAACTGATATTGCTGTCCGTCTGATTCGCAGATCGTCTCCTTCGTCGAGGCCTCGCCGATGTCCTTTACTTCCAGAGCAATGCGGTGTATCAGAGCCCGAATATGCATATTGCTGCCGAGGATTTCATCAGTTATCTTTTTAAATTGGTCTGCTTTTTCTCCTGTCTTCTTCAGTTGCATTAGCAGGCTTCCTTTCTGGGTTTGTCTGATATTCGTTAGCGATTCAACAAGGAAACTGAGTACTTTGCTACTACTTGCGAAAGTGGATTCGTCCCATTGAAGATTCGACGCACTCAAGTTTAGGGGGAGACAAAGCACAATTTGGAAGTATTGAGCTAACCGCAAGGTACAGATTGCGGACAGATTGCGCTTGTTCAAAAAAAAAAAAAAAAAAAAAAAAACGGAAGATAATTTGATCGAATTTGTCAGCAAAAATGAAATAAATAAACGTGCCAGGTAAATATGCACAGAATTTGCAATTAAATTTTAAACATTTCCTTTCGTTTGGAGTACATTTGGAAACCTTTGTAGCTTCATGTTGGACATTCCCCTCACTTCTTCAGTTAACTGCGAGCCTCAATGCCATGCACTCCAACATCTACACAAGCTGGTATTTTAGATGCAGATTTGTCCACCACGGTTAAAAAAATCAGAAAATTGACGAAATATTTGAAGATGGTCAAACCCAGATATCCAGTGTTGTGACAAACAAGTAGTTGATGCGAAGCTGTCGGCAATAGAGTTTTCGCATCTACAAATTGAAATGCTTTCTGTCTTAAATAAAATGTTGCTCGAAAGACAACAAAAGCACAACTAAAATTTGAATGTTTTTTTTTTTTAATTTAGTTTGTACAAATAGTCTTTTAGAGAATCTCTGGTAAATATTCTGCTTTGATTCAGTGGACTTACTTCTTGACGCCAACTATAGGGTGATTCATATTGAGGCTTGATTTTCAATTGGCCTTTTTGAGGGATCACACGTGACTTCTATCAAACTGCTTTGTCATTTTTGTTCAGTATCGTTTGCTAAGTCATCATGGAAAGACTAACACCACAACAGCGTCTCCAAATTATTCAGCTGTATTAGAAAAATCAGCGTTCTGTGAGAAATGTTTTTCGTGCGATTCAAGGAGCTTATGGTGCGCATAACCGACCTACTGAAACCACTATTGCCAATATCATTCGCAAATTTGAGTCCCAGTTTACATAAGTGGATGATACTCGACCGGTAAAACCACATCGAGCACGTAGTGAAAAGACTATAGCAACTGTAGCTAAGAGTGTACGCGAAGACCGTGACGTATCGATTCGTCGTCGTTATCAGCAGCTTGGCTTATCGTATTCGACAACTTGGCGTATTTTACGGGAGGATCTCGTCCTAAAAGCTTACAAAATTCAACTTGTGCAAGATCTGAAGATAGGCGATATGAATTTGCTCCATATTTTCAGTGAATGGACTCTGGAAAAACTCAATGAAAATTCGGTGTTTTATCGTGAAATTTTGTTTAGTGATGAAGCCCATTTCTGGCTCAATGGATACGTAGATTAACAAAATTGTCGTACTTGGGCTGCTGAACAACCCAAAGAGTAACAAGGGCTACCATTACATCTATTAAAAACAACGGTATGGTGTGGCTGGTGGAATCATTGGTCCATATTTCTTCAAAAATGTGACATATCAGAATGTTACCGTCAACGGTAGCCGTAGCTACCTTAAATTCAAGCACATGGTCGCGGTGAGCTTTGGTTTCAACAAGACGGTGCTACGAGCCATACAGCGTGTGAAAGAATGGACTTGTTGAGAAATCATTTTGGTGAGCACTTAATTTCACGTTCTCCTTCGGTAAATTGGCCGCCTAGATCGAGCGATATCACATATTTGGACTATTTTCTTTGGGAATATGTAAATTTTCAGGTCTTTAGGAATAAGCCAGCTACGATTGGCGCTTTGGAAGCCAACATTACTCGTGTTATCCGCGAGATACCAGCCCTTCCGAATAGACCACCTCAGACGTAGTCTTCGACATTTTCAGGTAAAACATTTAACAGATTTGATAGAACTCTCCACCTGGCAGTTAAAATACCAAACGTATTCTCAATCCGTACCCGGGGTTGCGATAGCTTTTTGTTGAAATTTTCCTTATCAGTTTCCTTATCAATTTCACACAAAATGTTGTGTTTTTAAGGAATAGCAGCATCTGCGACGAAATAGAATAGATATTCGACGTTGGTGTTCGGAAGATGTTCGGCTTGGGAATATTAATGGGACTTGGTGGAGTGAAAAGTAACCTCTTTGACCGCCAGAATGCGCTGCGAGTATTACTGTGCATTATTCGAGCGATTAAGGGATGAAATCGCTGCAAAATGGCCTCACATGAAGCGAAAAAAAATTTTGTTTTTGCAAGACAATGCACTGGTGCACAAGAGAATCGCAACCGCGGCTAAAATTAATGACGTACGGCTCCAATTGCTGTCGCATCCACCGTATTCGCCCGATTTGGCTCCCTCGGACTATTATCTCTTCCCAAACCTCAAAAGATAGCTCATCAATAAAAAATTCAGCTCACGCGAGGAAATCATCAACGCCACGGAGGAATATTTTGCAGACTTTCCGGAAAATTACATGGAATTGTCGTTCATTTTCCGTGTAAATAAACCGTGTCCATATTCTTCTCTTCTTTCTCGCACAGTAAACGTGACATATAACATAAATAAAATGAACATAACATTGAAGAACACATAATAAAATTGTTATTTTTCTTAATTTTTCACGTCTTTCAATGTTTATTGTGAAATAATTTGTTTTTGAAATTTAAAATGTGACAATGTGGCACGTCTGTTTCACATGCCTTTCTGCATGCATTAATTGCACGATGCTTTGCTGCACATGTGTTTCAGGCTTTAGTGACTTAAAATATGTGCAGTCAAAATTGTAAAATTCTATGGTGAAAATTGCAGAGAAAGTTTTCTCTGTTACTATTGGTATTGATGAAGATAATTCCAGAGAGGAAGAATATTTCGTAGGGAGAGTAAAAGAAGAGCGTCGCAATATATGATCAAGAAATCTAGAAAACTTCACGAAGATCAAAGTGTTCCATCAACTTATAAGAAAAGCTTAGATCAATATCAGGAGTTTAATGCCGGGAAAAAAGACTACGTATCTATAGGGTTTTTTAATAACGACTTGACAACTTTTTTTAAATAAAAGGCAAACCATTTGAGATATTTCAAAGACTTTATTATTGGCTTGAAGTACAATCAAAACATTTATGAAAGGAACTCGATTTCGTTCATATCGCCACCGCGGGCACGTTTGCAAAGGTGGATTCGTTGGACCCAATTTTCATCGACTCGGCCACACATTTCGGCTGAAACGGCAGCTATTTCGCGTTCAATGTTAGCTCTGAGCTCTTCCAACGTCGTCGGCGTGTTGGCATAAGCCAATGACTTAACGTGGCCCCACAGAAAATAGTCAAGCGGCGTTAAATCGCACGAACGAGGAGGCCAATCGACTGGCCCATGTCTTGAGATAATACGCTCACCATACTTACTCTTCAATAAACTGATTGTAGCGTGAGTTGTGTGGCTTGTGGCACCATCCTGTTGAAACCACATATCGTCCAAGTCCATATCTTCCAATTGGGGCCAAAAATAATCGGCGATCATGTCGCGATAACGCTGACCATTTACAGTAACGTGACGATCGTTATCGTCGACGAAAAAATATGGCCCAATAACGCCGCCGGCATGAAAACCGCACCAAACAGTTATTTTTTGTGGATGAAGTGGTGATTCATGAAGCACATGTTGGTTTTCACTCGACGAATAAGGCATATTTTGCTTATTGACGAACCTATTGAGCCAAAAATGAGCTTCGTCACTGAAGATGATTTTGCGATGAAATTCATCATATTGGCGCATCTTCTCCAGAACCCAATCGGAGAACGTAGTTCGTTAGTGTTCTTTACCATGATGAAAATTTTGAGTTTACTGAATAAATTAACAGTGACAATTTGATGATTAGTGAAAGAGTGCGTTTACAAATTAAATTCAAAGTTGTCAAGTCCCTGTTGGAAAACCCTATATAAAGGTAAAAAAAATGTATTTTCTCAGGTTCAAAAATAAGACGTTTTACTTTTTTGTTAGATTGCAAATCAGAAAAAACATATTCAAAAACGCCTCGTTCTGTCTAACCTTAAGGAGATATATTATAAGTTCAAAGAGGTTCATAATAATGTTAAGATTGGATTTTCCAAATTCGCGTCGTTAAGACCAAAGAACTGCATTTTGGCCGGAGCATCAGGAGCACATCCCATGTGTGTTTGCATCATCCAACAAAATATCCAACTCATGTTTCGGGATAAGCATCTCAATGACAGCAGAGCCTGCTTAGCTTTGGTAATTTGTAACCCTCCTGATATAAATTGTTACTTGGGCAAGTGCCTTAATTGCCCAAACTATTCTAAATTAAGGGGAATTTTTGACACTGCTTTTAGAATTCACTTCATAGAAGACGTAACATACTATCAGTGGACCCACACAGACCGATCAAAATTGGAAGTGAGAATTGAAAACTCTGAGGATTTCATTCAGAGCTTTTTGAAACGGTTTGGAGTTTTCATTCGTCATGTTTTCATAACTGATCAACAAAACTGGTACATAAAGGAAGTCAAAACTCTCTTAGCGAAAACGGATATACTTCTTCTATTGGATTTTTCCGAAAATTATGGTTTTGTTTTGCAAGATACCACTGGACTAACAAACAGGCCACGATGCACCCTTTAGCAATATATTACCGGAACCAGATGGATGATATTAAAAATGAAAGTTTTCTTGTAATCAGTGACTGCTAAAAGCATGACACTATCACAGTACACTTATTTTAGCGCCGTCTCTTAGAGTTAAAGAAAATTATTTATTGTTCCGATGGATTAAAAACAAAAAGAATTTTTTTAATTTAACATTGCATGAACAGGATTTTGGAGTGAATGCGGAATGGAACTTCTTTGCGACCTCTCATGGTAAGAGCGCATGCGATGGACTTGGTTTTACAATAAAAAAGACCGTATAGGTAACACATAACAACTCACTTACAGTTATATAACTGGGCAACTGTAAATATAAAGAGTATGGATTTCTCCTACGGGACCACACAAGAGTATAATGAAGAAAATTTATTGATGGAATCGGTATTTTCTAATTTGAGAATTGTGCCGGAAACAAGAAAACTTCATCATATTTCATCTGTGTCACATGGAGTATTTAAAGAATTTTTTTTTTCTTTTTCATCGGAAGAATATATATTTACTCCTTAAAGATAATAAATAATGATTTGTTTTTAGGTTTTAAGGCCTTGGGATACAAAGGTCCCAGTATTTATTACAGAATATTTAGCCGCTTATAAAGTATTATATTGGCGGAACTCATAGAGATCCCAACTTGAAACTTGAAATCGAAATAGAGAACGAATCTCTCTATTATATATAAAAAAATAAGAAAAAACAAAATACCATTTTTTGACTTATTCAAGAATATCCTGGAATAACCTTTATCCTTGAATCTTTGAAAGTTCACCTTTTCCTGAATTTAACAAGGTATTCAACAATGTTGCAGCAAATTAATCCACATATTGGATCTATAACGTGCGGTTTGCTAAGAGATGGCGTAACTTGTATTATTTCATTGGAACATGCCTTGGAAAGCTACTGTCATTGTAAGTCATTTCAGTATATGTCATTCATTTGAAGCGTAAACAACAATATTTTTTTTTTCACTCAAATATGTCGAACTTTGTACCTGAAAAAGTGTTTTTGCGGGGAGTTCTTCTTCATTACTTTAATACGAAGAAAACTGCTGCCGAAAGTCATCGTATTTTGGTGAAAGTTAATGGTGAACATGCGCTAGCTGAGCGAAAGTACCAAAAGTAGTTTGCACGATTTAAAAGTGGTGATTTTGGCTTGGAAGACGATGATCGTCCTTCGCAGTCAAAAAAGTTTGAAAATGAAGAAAAAGTTTGAAAAAGAAGCATTACTCTATGAAGATTGTTGCTAAACACAAGAAGAGCTCGCAGAATCTTTGGGTGTCACTCAAGCAGCTATTTCAAAATGTTTAAAGGCAGCTGGATATATTCAAAAGCAAGGAAATTGGGTTCCACATGAACTCAAGCCGAGACACGTCGAAAGGCGGTTTTGCATGTCCGAAATGTTGCTGGAACGCCACAAAAGCTAGTCATTTTTGGATCGGATTGTTACTGGTGATGAAAAATGGATCCATTACGACAACCCCAAGAGCAAAAAATCATATGTGAAACCCGGCCAACCAGCCAAACCAACGGAAAAGCCGAAAGGTGTGCTGTATTATGAGCTGCTAAAACCGGGTGAAACCGTCAATGGACAACGTTAACGAACACAATAATTCCGTTTGAAGAGAGCAGTAGCCGAAAAATGCATGGAATATGCGACCAGACACGAGGCAATAATTTTTCATCATGACAACGCTCGGCCCCACGTTGCTACTCCGGTTAAGAACTATTTGGAAAACAGTGGATGGGAAGTCTTACCCTACCCACCTTATAGCCCAGACTTTGCCCCTTCTGACTACTATTTGTTCCGGTCGATGCAGAACGCCCTCACTGAAATACGGTTCACATCAGAGCAGAATATCAAAAATTGGCTTGATTCATTCTTGGCTGCCAAGCCGGCGCAGTTCATTTGGGATGGGATCCACAAATTGCCAGAAAGATGGGAAAAAGTCATAGCTTCAGATGGGCAATACTTTGAATAGTACTATTGTACATGTTTCTCTTAAATAAACGTTCAAATTAAAAAAAAAAACCGCACAAATTAAAATACAATAATACAATAATAGTTAACTAAAAAAAAGGAAAATGGTTTGTCCTATTTTTCATGTGCGAGTATAGTCTTAAAGGCTTTAAGTAACTATAAACTGAGTTCCTCATTTCAAGTACATTCACGTTGATGTTGGGCTCTGAAATGATGTTTATTTCTGTGTCCTTCCTCTGTATTGAAATTCATTGACTTCATTACCTCTCCGAAGGCCGCATTTTAATCGAACCAATGAAAAGCGTTCGCCGAAGTTAAACTTTGCAAAAAAAAAAAAAAAATCATGATGGTATCAAATGAAAAGAATTAATAAAAGAAAGTCAATTACTTTCCAGACATTAAACCCATATTTTGTAAAACAACCGAATAGTAATCCGAGTAATCGGAAGGATTTTGAAATGGTCTCGTATTCAAAAAGTTCGATAATAAATTATTGGAAATGAGGATTTAGAAAATGCTAGCCGGATCATGGGCAGATAGACTCGTTTTAATAAAAACATTTCCTTCACTAACTTATCCGTATCTGACATAATTTCAAATGACTGAGATATGAGATACGAGTATTTTTGACACACACAATGGGTTAGGAATAACATTTTCTGTAATCATTTTAATTTATTTCTCCATAAGGACCATTGCGCTCCCATATGAGCGCATTAGCAGAGGAACATACTACATACGAGTAGAAATCATTGTTGTCATGGTACTCGTAATGCTAATCCATTTGATTTACGTCGCACCATTCAGACATCCTTTTAACAAATTACATTAGACTAGTCTAATAGGGTTTGTTATCCATCATTAATGGGATTATCTTCTTCTTTTTACGTTAGCTTAACGTATTTTAATGCTCTCGAAACCTTTTAGATATTTTTATTTCAATTGTACGTTCTGTCTGGAAAACTAATTGGTAGTCTTTTTATCAGAGTTTTATCACACGACACTCAGTTTTAGTGCTTTAAATGGTGAGTAGAATATTTTGGCTTTGGCACACCTGCTTCACAAAAGGTAATTACGAATGTTTTAGCCATCACACAATGAAGGTCATTCAAAATGATAATAAGCGGTTTTCCTTTGATTTTTTAAAAGAGTATTTTTTTCTTTTTTTAAATAAGATTCTTATTTTATTCGATAAAAAAAGAATTGCCATTTATGAATTTACTGATATTTGGCATATGATATTTGATTATGATTGGCGTCGTCTGATATCAAACTGTTGGCTCTTCGTAATAGTATGCCAGTGCCTCTACCATTTCGTGTCTCTTCTAAATATCAATTTAATCGATATATCTTCGATGTTTTGCAGCTTCTTAATGTGTAGTTTAGCTGCGCCAGCTAATGAAGTACCATATCTAAGTGTTGATTCCATGCCAGCATGGTAAACTTGCTTTCGTAAAAAATACGTGTATGAGCCGTACATTTGCATTGCAGACAGGTAAACGTTAACAGGAACCCCCGCACCTTATCACGCTGATCATTTATATAGTTTTCAAAAGTGATGCACGTATCAACAAGATGAATGCCTTCCACAAGTATTTACGTATATTAAATATGTACGAGGTATGTTCAAAAAGTAAGGTGACTTTATATTTATTTATTCATCAATATTAATGGTGTTCCATTTTTTTCCATTTTAATGCATTTTATTTCACTCTTCTTAAATTAACTATACTTACATGCTAACAGAAAAAATGCTTAAAAGCTAGCTTAACATAACTTAATTAATTTATTCTAACATACTTGCCCTCCAAGCTTAACTATTATCTTATTCTATGTCTTTAGACGTCTAAATTAACATTTTAAAAAATAATTATTATTCATGAAAAATCTAGTTAAATTAAGAAAATATTAAATATTAAAAAAACTTAGTAAATGAACATTTTTTTGTATTTATTTAAAACTTAAACTACTAAAACTAAACACCTATGCTAACTTATATTAAACTTTAAACTACTTAGCCTAACTATATAGTCTAACCTAACCTAATTGTTAGCAAACTTCAAGTTGTTAACTTAATGCTGGCAAGCCCAAGGTTGCCAACCTTCATACCTTAAAACTACCCTATCCTATGTAAGTTGGCCATTTGCTAAACATAGCAAGGAAAATATGGCCCATTTTGCCTTCTGACTAGACTAACATGGACTTGAAGGAAACGACGAAGAAATCGGGTCTTCTTCACTCAACAATCAAATATCTCGGCGCTGCAAAACAACATCTTTCTTATCGCGTTTTGAAATCGCCCTGCTAAATCTGAGATTTTCAGTACTGCCGCGTGCGACGTCTCTGTTGTAGTTGAGTCGCTATTCACCAACTGTACGAGATACGTGAAAGATTAGCGGCACCGTAAACCTATCCTGGATCAGCCCTTTCATGTCAAAATAGAGGAACGCTCAGGGGGGACGAAGCCATTGCACTTGCAATATGCTCCCGAGTCAGCTTAAGTGAAATCGTCCACTCTTATTAGTTGTATAGGACCTCATTGGGATAGAATTTTATGCACTCTGATTCTGGTGTTCTGTAAAGGTGAAGACAAACTCTAAGGCACGCGCTCTCAAACACCCGAATCTTTTCCATTAAACTTGCTCTCACGTTGAACCACTCGGGACACTCATATACCAGCATGGGCCGGATGAGGTGTCCATGTAGCAGATAACTTTCATCACCGCATCGAGTCGTCTGCTATAAAACAGTCTCTTTGTAAGGGCAAAAACACCTTTGGCCCTGGCCAGAGAAGCATCTACATTCTTGTTAAAATATAGATACTGGTCTAGCCAGATCCCAAGGCATCTGACTACTTTTCGACTAGCAAGTGGCTGGCCATGTTGTCCAATGATCGCCAATTCCTTTTGGTGTCCCTAGATCCACCCGACAACGACGTTCTAAATAGAATGGTTTCAGACTTTTGGAAGTTGATTTTCAACTTCCAGTCATCGCAAAATCGCCTAATTTGCTCAAAGTCACGTTGCAAAAACATGTTATTGACCTCGACTTTTGGACCTGTTCTGTACGCTATCAAATCATCTGCGTACGCTATACTATGGGAAGTGAACCTATCAAATCGCTTGTGTAATTGTTGAATAAGATCGGCGAATTAACCGCACCTTGTTGCAGACCGTTTTTAATGCTAAATATTCCAACAGAAGTCGCATCGCCATATTTCACGATGAACTGTCTGTTGATGAGCATATTATGAAGAATATACAAAATTGGTTTGCTGATATCCAGTCTCTAACCCCTCTAACCATACGGTGTTGAAGGCCTTTTCCAAGTCAATCAGGCAGGCTCCAGTACACTGGTTTTTATTCCATTGGATATCTGACACCAGCTTGAAACCGAATTGATTATCCGGAACTATATTTTTGTCCTCAACCCACTTAATCAGGACTTCGGATAAGACTCGGACCCAGGATAAGACTTCGGAAAGAGACTTATCTTTACCCCTTTTAGGGATGGGATAGACCACCGCCGTTTTCCAATGCTCTGGACAATGTACATTATTCAATGCATTGTTAAACAGGGTGGTGTAAATGTCTACCGCTTCTAGAGGGATATGTCAAAGCACAATGTTTGGTATTACCATCGATTTCCACTGATTTTTTACTTCTTATTGTGTCGAAGATCTCATGGAGTTCTTCCTTTGAAATGTCTTTTGACAAAGACAAGTTCTCAGTTTTTGTTGATTCTACTATCAAATTTTGCTGATACTAGTATACACTTGTGGTCATAAAAACCGCATCATATCAAAATGATTGAAAAATTGTTAATAACTACGATAATAGTTTTTATAATGAAATGAAATTTTTGTTGAGTACTCCGCAGTAGTTTATAAGTATTTCTATCTAATTTCCATCTGTTTATTGAATGTTTGAAAAAAGATATTAACAAAGAAAGGAAAACCAGTTAATTTTCTTATTTTTTTAAAATATTTAAATACAGTCATTGGTTAACAAAATCAAACGATACATTTTTTATGTATGTGTATATAAGATGTTTAGATATGCCACTTTTACAAAAAAATTATCAATACCGAGTTGCTCCTCCTTTGGCGGTTATAACCGATTTTATTCTAGAAGGCATCGAGTTTACTAGAAGTTCAGTAATATCCCTTGAAATTTCAGTATTCCATACATGTTCCAGAACTTCATTTAGCTTTTTTTACTCTCTGGCTTATGTTCAGCCACCTTACGTTTCATTATATGCCACAAGTGTTCGATTGGGTTTAAATCGGACGAATTAGCTGGCCAGTCTAGTCTGGTAATTCCGAGGTCATCGAACGTTGTCTTGAGCTAAAAATTATTGAAAGACTCTAGTTACTTGTCTGTTTATTATTTATAAAGTAGACATCTAGAAGTCGATTTACAACACTTTACTTACGGATTTGGCGCGGTGTCAAGGTGCAGAATCATCTTGTAAAATGCACTTGTCAGTATACGAATGATGCTGTTCAATTGCTGGTACCAAAAACTCCCTTACTACTTCTCCATACTTTTGAGCGGTCATAGTTCCATTAACGAAGTGCAAAGGGCCCAAAACGTAAAAAGAAAAACATCCCCAAACCATCTGGCTTTGAGGAAACTTCACTGTTTTGACTATGCACTCGTCCTTGAACCTTTCACCTGCTGACCGTCGTACGTATGGCAAATTGTCGGCACACACAATTAATTTTCCTTTCATCGGACCATATCACACGTCGCCAATCATCCTGTGTTCAATCTTCGTACTTTTTTGCCCACGTCAAGCGAGCTTTTTTCATTTTTGAGGTTAGGATAGGTTTTTTCGCTGGTCGTCTTCAATATAAACCTATCTCCCGTAGCCGTCGGCGTATGGTTTCGGCGCTTAGATCAACTTGATGAAATTCACTCAGCTCTGCTCTTATACAGACAGCACTTTTAAAGCGATCTTTCATGCTAATTCGTTGTAATACATTGTCCGTCTTCTGGGTTGTTTTACGTTTTCGTCCCGAGCCTTTTTTCCTTTCCATTGGATAGAAATTTTCTTTTTTCTTCATCAGTCGTACGATAGTTGAATGACAGCATCCTATTTTAACCGCAATCTCACGATAACCAAACCCTTCTTCGACTAAAGTCAATATTTGAACTTTTTCGTCCCGAGTCAGTTGATGATATTTACCAGACATTTCACTTTTTTTTTACTTGTCACCGTCACAACTCAATTCAAAATGATTTTTTTTGCACTGAATACGAGGCCAAACTCCGCTATGGGGAATACTCTTCTATAAAATGGGAAAAACCCTTACGATCTGATGTAATTAGGCATTTTTTGAAAATTCATTAGGTGATGCGGTTTTTATGTGTAGGTTTTACCCTGACTAAGTTTGCGGGAATGGATTTTACACGGTAGCTCCTACTAACATATTGTACATATAGGGTTTTCTAATAACGACTTGACAACTTTTTTTTTTAATAAAAGGCAAACTATTTGAGATTGATTGGCTTGAAGTACAATCAAAACATTTATGAATGGAACTCGATTTCGTTCATATGGCCACCGCGGGCACGTTAGCAGCGGTCGATTCGTTGGACCCAATTTTCAACGACTCGGCCACACATTTCTGCCGAAACGGTCGCTATTTCGTGTTCAATGTTGGCTCTGAGCTCTTCCAACGTCGTCGGCGTGTTGGCATAAGCCAATGACTTAACGTAGACCCACAGAAAATAGTCAAGCGGAGTTAAATCGCACGAACGAGGCGGCCAATCGACTGGCCCTTGTCTTGAGATAACACGCTCACCATACTTACTCTTCAATATATTGATTGTAGCGTGTGCTGTGTAGCTTGTGGCACCATCCTGTTGAAACCATATGTAGTCCAAATCCATATCTTCCAATTCATATCGTTATCGTCGACGAAAAAATATGGCCCAAATGCATGCAAACCGCACCAAACAGTTATTTTTTGTGGATGAAGTGGTAATTCATGAAGCACATGTGGGTTTTCACCCGATCAATAATGCATATTTTGCTTATTGACGAACCCATTGAGCCAAAAATGAGCATCGTCGCTGAAGATGATTTTGCGATGAAATTCATCATTTTGGCGCATCTTCTCCAGAACCCAATCGGATAACGTAGCTTGTTAGTGTACTTTACCATGATGAAAATGTTGAGTTTACTGAATAAATTGACAGTGACAGTTTGATGATTAGTAAAAGAGTGCGTTCACTTTGACTTTGAAGGAATAGCGAGAGTTCTCAATCGTCATTCTGCACACACGGACGAACTTGGCAGGAATGCTAAGCATATATATGGCTCTGTATACTTCGTCTCTTTAAATGCCTTAAGATCGATGAAAAGATGCTGGGTATCGATTTGGACTTCTTGGGTTTTTCCCATGATCTGCAGATCATCATCATGAGTGTGAAGATTTAGTCGATTGTACGAGTGGACTTCTCTGGTCTAATACCTCACTGAAAGGGACCAATATGGCAGATAAGATCTTGTATGTGGTGTTGAAGAGACTTATACGTTTATAGTTGGTGCTGAGATTCCATTCATCAAGTATACACTCTTCTGACCAGATCTGAGAAATGAGTTGGTGCATGTTCTTCATAAAGTCATTGCCAGCAGCTTTGAATAACTCAGCTGGTAAACCATCAGGTCCACCGTTTTATTGGATTTAAGCTTACTTTATTTTTGTCAAGTGGACCGAAGTTTTTGCTATCACCGTCTGAGTTAAAAGGTTTATTCTGCCAAACGGCGGGTTTTTGGGCTGTGTCGCTACTATACAGTCTGCAGAAAAAGTGTAATCTTTGCAAAAACTATAACTCTTCTACAAGGTTTCCTTCTTCATCAAGCATCAAACTAGGAATATTTTGATGTCGTGAGCTCTATCAAGGTGTAAGCCAGTATAATGCTATTGGCCATAATGAGAAACTTGTTTGTTGCGTTGCTGATCCGCCAAATTGTAGCTTCGCGCAAAAAAGAAATCGGCCAAACGGGAACTAAAGTATTTTTATTTGGTAAGAACTCTACACTATCAACATGCAAGAAAAGTAAATACAGAAAAGTCGAGTGTAAAAAGTTTCGGCTATCACCCAAATGACCAAGGGAACCAAAAATTACATTTCACAGTATAAAAATATCCCATCCAATAATTCTGGCAGTCGATTTATAGAAAGTTAACGCATCCGGTTATGAAAGTATTCCAAGTATTTATTAAGATGGCTTTTCGGACCATCTCAAACGATGGATCTCAAACGATGATCTACTTGTGCATACTTGTCTATACAGGTAGAAATCGACGCTCTTCGAAGCCTAAATATCTATTCGCATTTTATGTTTTGTTCCAACAATCTTTGGCTGATGTTGCATACATTTTAATGATCCGGTGTTGCTGTATATCTCCTAAAATTCTGTCTCATGTTTTGTTGGCAATGTGGGTTAAGAATAATACAAAACGACCAATCAAACTTTCTTAAAACCAAACCTTGAAAATGTACGCTCTCTCTGATGTCTTAAATTGTTCGGTCAACTTATTATAATTCAATTTGTGTGCTGCTATCTTTCTTTAATTTTTATAGGCTCGGGGAAAATCTTGGCCTTTGAAAGTGGAGTTTATTTAACACGTTTTTTAACAGTGTGTCGAAGGGGTTTTTAATAACCGTATCACCGGCTATGCGTAAGCCTACTACTACATATTTGTGTTCGAGTTTTGCAGGCTCAGTTAATTCTTTTCGACTTTGGGTAAACCCTCCTAAAGGTGTCTTAAACGCTCTCATCCCACGCCTTCTTATTTTTCTCCGCAAAATTCGATGTTTTTTTTCTTCTGGTTTGCTTTTTGAGCATCCGAATCGCTCTCGTTTATCTAAGCTGTGATGCTTTATAGGCGTGTTGTTTTGTTACATGAAGTAACCAGCACTTTTTCTTTAGCCGTAGGTCTGGGTGGCCATCTTTAACTTAGTCTATACGTTTTGGAATTTCTGACGGCTTCTTACTATATAGAACTGTCCTTTAACACCTAATGTAAGTTTAAAGGACTTCAATTAGAGGTTGAGGGTTGCTTATGCAGCCATTCGTATAGGATATCCGTACACATGCTTTGCTGCAATTAGATAACACTCCGAGTCTACTATATATTGGCTGCTCTGATACTTGTAATACGGAAAGAATGTATTGTGTCAATCACCTGAAATAATTTTAATGTCATATATACTTTAAACATCGTAGCATCGCCTCTCTGACCCATTAAAGATTAACCACCACCATTTTCATTCCAGTAATCCGACTAGCCTTATTTGCACCTGACTGATGAAGCTACAGCTGATTAATTCACACAAATTCGTTCGCCATTCGTCCTTATTCTTAAGTTCTGTCATTTTTAAGAGACAGTATAGTGTGGCTATATTCTCCTGCTCAACGCTTACGCTTATGTCGGATCCGTTTGGTCTAGTATAGTACTACGAAGCGGTAAAATAAGTACAATTGATGTGCTGTCAGTCAAATTTACAATAATCGACATTGTTATCTTGACTCTGCTTAGAGCGCACCCTCATCGTACAACAAAAGTATCAGGAAGTCTAGCAATTAAATGATCACTTCCAATTCCAAATACACTGATGAGACTGTAAAGTGATTGGCGAAAGTTTATCACTCCGATTCTCGTAAAAGTTGTCTATTTTGTTCAAGGCATCTTTTTTATGTATTGCTCGAGTTTTTCTTTCCTCTTATTCTTTCACAAACTTGAACTATTTTTGGTTAGCACTTCGAAAGTACCATCCTGCATTGGACTGAAGTGGTGATGCATCAGTTTGGGAAGCACACTCCTATACGTTTTTGTGGTAGGATTTTTATGTGTTGGGGGGCAATTCCTTAGATAATACTCCTCCTGCCACTGAAAAATATAAAAATCGAAATAAAAACGAGTACCAAAAAACAAGTTTATTTTTTTCTAAATTGTTAAAATGATGTCTAACAAGCAAGTTGCATGTAATTTTGTAACCAATGAGCCCTTTCAATGACCTCCTTTCAATGAGGTTAGTCTTCTATATGATGGTTCTCTTCCTCGATGAAAGAATATTAAATGCTCTTCCCCCCCCCCCCTCCACCCGACTCAATCTAGAAGTTCAATGATTTTTCTCAATACTCGAATTCGTCTTGAAGATACCTCTATAACAAAAATGCAAACACATAAAGTCATCATCGTTGCAAATAACTGAAAAGCTCCCAATAACTTCACAATGGACAAAGAAATCGGTTCCCGATTATCCAATTTGTGTTGAAAATTCTGAGTGCTCACATAAATATTTCGGAATTTTTTTATATGTCCATGTTGGACTAATTGCGCCAGACGATTATTCAATTCGTCCTGAAGAAACGAGAATTTTGGCATGTAAATGCTGAAAAACAGCATTCTGTATGGGTTCTTGACGATGTAATATTCACTGTACCTCGACGAATTTGTTTTGTATAATGACAAGTAAGTTTCCTTAGTTATTAACGCATACTTTCCCTGATGTCTGTCAAATATATCAAAGATCCCAAACAAAGGAACTTCATACTGAATGACTCTTCTAGCCAACTCTGGAATCTGATCGACGAAAAAATTGAAACTGGTCTCACATATGAATGTGAATTCTTGGTCGATGGCCTCGTTTAGATTAAGTGGGATTCCTTTCTCTGGCTGACTATGAAGAAATTTGAAAATTGAACCTTCATACGAACTACGTAGAATGAGAAAGGTGAAGAACCACAGCATCAAACGAATCGGTACTAAGTACTTCCGAGAACAGGTTGCCTCTGTGATTCTTGTGAGTTTTTGTGATACTTTCATACAGAACTTCCGCAGTAAAAGTATCAAAAGGATTAGAATCCATGTAAGCTGGTCAAAGGGGAATAATAATATCTCCAAGGAGCTATAAGCCGGAGGTCTTTTGACAACAATTATAAGGAAGGTTGAGTGGTATTCCAGCGTATAGGCAAAGAGTTCCATTCGAACTTTATCAGAAGCTAGTCCTCCAATTACGAGATCTCCTTTCCGTTCATTTATCTAAATAAAAAAAGAAAACAAATTCTCAAAAAATAGCAAAAGAAAAAATTTTTTGAGGAAGTTTACCAATTTAAAGGAACCCGTCATATTTTTGGTGGAGAAAATCCGCCCTCTCCCCTTAGGGACCATAACAATTTCAATTGTAAAATTCATCAATTTTGCCAAGTAGTTCAAGGTATTTCCATCGATTCCGGAGAGCTTGCCATCATCATTTATCATCATGTAGGGAAATTCCCTCCATATACCGGCTCTCAAAGGACATCGATGAAAGTTCTCTGTTTTCCGTGGAAAGGATGGTTTTGCCCATTCAAGAACTCCATTGATGAAACGATTTTGAACGATTGGACTCGTACTCCTACAATTATTTTCATTGAACGGAAAAAATGTATACAAAGTCACAATTCCACTCGAGTTCTCAATGAGAATGTTCACGTTTATGATGAAATTGTCCGAGCAGTAGTCTATCATTTCATGCATTACCTTCATTGTGTCCATTGAGCCACCATTTGGCAGAACAATGAGAAAAAGTTCATTTCGTCCTGACAAATTATGTTCGAGACTTCGTTGTTTCTCAACTAAATATCTAAAAGAAATCGGTCAATATTTGTCAATTTAAGAAAACTAGTCACTTACTGAAACGACTTAACAGAATCGACGAAATACAAACAGACGTGAACTTTGTATAAAGGACTTGCTCTTAAGTCGAGCGATACGAGAAAATCATCGTTTGCGTTGAGAAATTGATTGACTGTACTTTCGAAATTCCTTCGGATGACCTTTTTTTCCGCTTTAATTTTTAATCGGATATTTATGGTAAAAGTGACATCTTCATTGCGAATCAAAACCGACAGACACTCAGCGATATTGTCCTTATTTCTTTGAATATTCACAATTGAAGTTGTGGTGGCAAGTACGAGAACTCGTATGAGCAAATAGATTGTCAAAAAACTTGCCATTGCCTCGAAATCAAGGAATCTACTGACGTTCGTGTGTAAAAAAAAATCACATTTCCAAATGGTAGCTATTATGCGATGAATTGCTGTGTCATAGGCATTTTAAAATGATTAAATCTGGCAATAAAAAAGCTAAAACAGGCTAAATAAATTGCAACCATTTAGGGGTTAGGCGTAGTGTTTGTTTTGTTAGTCGAACGGGTAAGCTACATGTCTGCACACCGTGAAGGTGCTAGTGCGAGTCTCCTACTCACTAAAACCCTACCTCCGAAAGGAAATATCGTCTTTGTCTTCGTCCCGCAGAACTGCCATGAATCATAAATTTATGGGGTAGAAATCATTGGCTTGTTAAGCCGATGACGGTTTCCAGAGGGTCTGCTCTGTGTGGGTGTGTAGATTTTTGTGGTAGTGTGGGTAAGTATCTTATATATGTATGGGGAAAAGACAAAATGAGGTGTTAAGTATGTACGTCGAAATAAAGGGAAAGGAGAGTTGTGGGTCTGTATATGTGGCACGTATCTGCGACTTTTCTGTGTTTCCTAGGATGCCCATCACTATTTGGCCAACTTCACTTTATTTTCCCTCTGAGGAAGTCATTTTAATATCATTTACACTTGCATGGGAAAAGTTGAAACCTGGTCTTCTGAAGCATGGGCAGTGAAAAATTGCGTTATCTGCATCCTCCTGGGGAGCAGTCACGTACGAATTTCTATATTTTCTGAACAAACTGTGACCGAGTAGAAATTGTGTGATTCAACTTCTACAATTTCATAGAAGTTTAGTTTTCCAGCTCTTCTGTCCATCCAAGGTTTTATTTTCGGGATAAGTTGGCGTGTCCATATTCCTTAATTGCTATTGTTACAATGGTTCTGCAAATTTGGAATTGAGACATCCCTTTCCTCATTATGGAACTCGCCAGTTGATCCATTGTGTGGCAAGAACGTATTCTCGTGCGTACACGTCTCAATTATTTGTGCATTATATAGGGTCTCTCAACAGAAACACTTGAAATTTGTTAGGTTATAGCGACAATGCTGTCGCTGTCAAGTTTAATGTGAATTATTCGGTAGTGTATGGCAAATCACCATAAAAGGTTATAAAATCTACGTCTACGTACAACGTCTAAAAATAATCAAATTTGTAGTTTAAAGTTGACCATAATAATAATCGTCAACGGCCAGCGCCAAAAATCCATGATAAGCAATTTTTTGTGCCCTAAACTGGATTTTTTTCTATAATTTTCGCACGCTAAAGGGACTTAAGTATACTTAAAATGCTTGCCCACGAAACAGGCAAAGAAATATCAGGAAGGATTGAAAAAGAGGTACCGATGAACGTTGGTTTTAAATGTTTAAAGGTTATAAGGACTAGGAAATAAAGGTATTGATGGAATCACGATATTTTTGAGTAAGTCCGAAAGTGAACTTGAGGGTATACTGATGAGCATTTGTAGCGTTACGGTTAAACGTTGGAATGGGCGGAATGATACTTGCGATTTTTATGGAGCCCTGGTGTTGGATTTAGCTATAAACGAGAGTGAAACACAAGACATTATGTCGGTGTTCGATGGTGTCTATTGTCTTAGTGATATTAGCATCATATATGAGTTTTATTGCACGGTTTTGAATCCTATCCAGCAGGTACAGAGAAGTTTTAAAAGCATCTGACCAGATGTGGGCATTGTACTCCAATATTGGTTGCATGAATGCCTTATAAATTGAGGCCAGATGAGAGAGGCGAAATATTTCTTACATCGCTTAAGGAAACCTAAACATTTCGTAGCATTTTTAACGACATCGAATATGTGGTCATTCTAACATAAGTTGTCACGGGCATACATACCTAGAATAGAACATTTTTCGGTTTCGACGATGTAAGCGCCATTCATGGATAATGGCTGAGTATTTAAGTTTCGCTTTAATGAAAGTAGACAGTATGGTGTTTTAGAAGCATTAAATTCTACTCTGTTAGTGGTTCCCCAATTAGTTATGCTGTTAATATTAGAATTTAATGAGCTTAATATACGCTTATGTTTCCGTTCTACAGCCGAAGAGCAAAAACGTGAGATAGGGAACGAATATGAAAAGCAAACAGTACTGCCGTCAGCAAAGGAATACATAAAGTTAGTTAGAAGAACAGCTCTGGGGTACACCAGCATTTATTTTGTTAATATCAGACTTGAAACCATCCAAAACAACTTGAATTGAACGTTCTGAAGGGTAATTTCTAATCCATTGAAGAAGAGACTCATTGATTCCAAAAGCACGTATTTTCGGACAAAATGATAGAAAAGCTTATGCAGTGGTTTTGCCAGTGAGGAAGAACACCTCTTCAAAAGAAGGAGAACTATGGTATATCATCGGAACTAGCGGATTTGTAAATGTTAAGATCCTCAAGAACCTTTGTTACTACGGGAGCACGAAAGTGGGTTTGTCCCATTGAAGATTCGACGCATTCAAGTGTAGGCGGAAACAAATCACAATCTGGTTATGTTGGGCTAGCCGCAAAACGTGGAGCAAGCGGACTGGTCTTGTCCAAAGAGCTGAGAGCTAAAATGTCATTGTAAATGAGCATTAGGATGGAAGATAAGGCAGAATTTCTAATGTTTTTGATGAACCCCCAACAATTTTTACTACCATTGGGATATTGTAGTATTTTTTGCCTTCGTTTGGTCGTATTGGAATTTCACACAGTTAAGAAGTACGTGGCAGTTTTGAATTCGTCAGCATTTTTTTCCGAAAAATATCTAATTTATATTTTCTTTAATCCATTCTAAAATATTTACAAACAAAAATAAAGCAGGTCATTTCGCTTTAAGTTAGTAATTTTCTTGATAAAAGCCAACTTTTTGAAATATGTTAAACATTGAATTAAAAATAGTTAAAGTTTTAGTAGAAAAAACAATAATATTGATTGTTTAGTTTTATTTTTATTTTCGTCATCAAACCGTATCATATAAATTGTTTAAATTCCAAACTATTGGTTCGTATTCGCGCTAGACCTCGTCTTTGAAAGATTCTAACAATTTCCATTCTTTCCCATTCTTCTCTGACTTTTGTCAATCCTATGGTTTAAGTCGCCTTATCATGTTATTTCTAATAACTTGATAATGTCCTTATCATCCAGATCGTGAGCACATCATCTGCCTTACGGCATTAAACAAATAAAATTTATCATTTCGGAATGTCTAAACTCGGTTATTGCCCTAAAGAGCACCAGATGAATGCTCAAAAGTATTCATTAACTGTGTAACGCAATTTTTTAATTTTGTAATTTTGTAAATGAGACAACACTGAAACCTTCCAATGCTACAGGATGCATAAGCTTACCCTATACTCTGCAGTGGATACCACTACATAAATATGATGAGTACTATCCAGACATACTCGTACTTCAATGAATAATTCAAAAAAATTTCAAAACTAGACAAAATCAGTAACAATTGCTTTCCAAGCGGAAATAACGTGTTTTCAAATTCAAAAAAATTCCCAAAGGTACCCTCAAAAAAGTAAACGAACTGCAAATTTACAAATTCCGGTGATTTACAAATTTAATTGCAAGTTCGTTAGGATAAAATAGATTACGGTCTAATAATGTAAATGAAATCGATGGAATTGCATTAAATGGGATATTTCGGATTATACAAAGTCCATTTATAGATTTATTTCAAACGAAACTACAGTACTTTGCCATATTATAAGACCAACGCAAAAAAGTTTTTTTTTGTTAAGTGTTTGCTGTAATTAAATTTATAATAAATATATACTTTTTGCATTGCTTATTATAATATAAAAAATAGTAAGAAAAAAAAAACTTTTGTAAGTAAAAAATTAAATAATTTTTAATTTAAAATTAATGGAGCATTTCGAGTGCACTTCATTAACGGCTAAAAGTGTCCTTATTTGGCTCGGCATGACTTCTATGCAAGATATGTGGGTTGTGATTCCACTCAAAAATAATTTTTTCTGTCAGCTTTCTTTTTGTTTTTATTGTAGTTTTAGCCACTGCCGGCTTCAAGAGCTCCCAAATTTTCTCAATGGGTTTCAATATCAACAGAATTTCCCGGCCAATTCATAACGTTTTTTTCATTAAGAAACGATGTTATACTCCTGGCTTTATGACAAGCAGCTCCATCGTGTATGAATATATGTTCTTCGCCCACCGAAAACCATTCTCGAAGCTACGATATAAGCCTTGTTTTCAATACTTTCTTGTACTGATCCTGCCGTAAAGTCATTTGGACAAGATAAAGCCGTCATGTACCTTTCCCGGAGATCACAGATTAAATTGTCATTGATGGTGGATGTTTGATTGTGGGTACAGTACACTCCGGTTTATTTTGTTTGCCGGTTCTCCTTCGCACATATCTTGCGTTTTCTTCCACCATGACTTGAAAGACAGATTCATCAGAGAAACAAACTCCCAAAAACATAAGAAGTAATGATTTTAAGGTTTAAAAGGCGGTTATGTATTCATAGTATATTTGGCTTTACGTTTGTCTTATTATATTGCCTTTTCTCAATTCTTAATAAGGAATTGTTTATAATTATGAGCCCAGTCGAGCGGCCTTTGATCATGTTAGCAGTCAGTGTTAGTTTTCCAGCTGGTTTCCTGACAACAAGACCAATTTCGCTGAGAAATTCTTATTCTTTCATCGGATGCCTTCTATGAGAAGTGCCTCGAGGATTGGAAAAAGCATTGGCACAAGTGTAGATATTATATCTGAGGGGGATTACTTTGAAGGCGACAACATGAATATTGATGAATTAAAAAATATTTTCTTTTTTTTATAAAAATATAAAATCACCACTCCAGGCGAGTTCAACGATATCTGCCGTCTTTTCATTCAGGAATCGACTTTACTGATTCCATCAGTTTCATCTTAAACGTATTATTGAAGAAATGCTGCCAATATTTCAAGTTACTTGAAGCTATCCAACGACCCGAACGCCGAAGGCCACAAATTCGATGTTGCTAGTTTTTCCTATATTTGTTACTTCCACCACTACCGGATGCAGTAACCTAACTGATAGCACACTGTAATTCAAAGATGATAAAACTTTTCATATGCTGAGATGATAATGCTCAGAATATTTTCGGGGCAGTAGCAAATGCGACGTAAAACCAATCATCTACTGACCTACTTGTAGGCACATTTATTATTGTTTATTATTTATTTATTATTATTGCCCCCCGTGGTATAACGTAACAAAAGAAACAAATTATGGGCAGTTTTCCTCCAATCCAACTCTTTTGTTGACTATTCAAACTATCGCGGGGCATACCTTAAATTCGCCCAGCTTTACAACGTTCTCTATTAGCGATACCTTGATTGTGCGCAATCAAGGCTTATAAACGATCCTAAGTCTTTCTACCAATTCGTTAACTACAAAAAAAATCTGAAGGTTTTCCTCCATCCCTCTCATACGAAAACACATCATCAACCGATCCGCATACCATAGCCAACTTTTTTGCTACTTTCTTTAAGCAATCTTTTGCCGATAATTCCTTCGTACCGGATCCCTCTTATTTCAAATATCTGCTTAACTTCCCCACCGGCCCCTCTATTTCTCAAAGATTTGATCATACAGTAATAGAAAATAAATTACAGCAACTTAATGATGAATACTTACCCGGCCCAGATGGCCTTCCATCCATATTTCTTAAAAAGTGTTCCTCAACACTTTCTCCCACCCCCTTGCAAATCTCTTCCGATTATCGCTCTCTCAAGGTGAATTTCCACAAATATGGAAGTCTTCTTTCATAACACCGATACACAAAAAGGGATTAAAGAGCGAAGTCACTAATTACCGCCCTATAGCTAAACTTTCTCATATACCCAAACTTCTCGAGAGCATTTTGTATGAAGCCTTAAACTTCCAGTGTAAATCTTTTATTTCCCCTAGTCAACACGGCTTTCTGAAGGGTAGATCAACTACCACTAACCCCGTAGAATTCGTGTCCTCTGTTCTCTCAGCCTTAGAAAGTGGTAAAGAAGTTGACGTTGTAACAACTGATTTCAGTAAGGCTCTTGACAAGATATCTTATAAGTTAATCCTGTTCAAATTGTCCGTCCTGGGCTTTGAACCCATTTTGCTTAAATGGATATCTTCTTACCTGGATAATCGTTTTTATAGTGTTCGTTTCAGGTCTGTCCTATCGGCCCTTTTCTTGGCCACTTCAGGTGTTCCTCAGGGTAGTCACCTAGGTCCACTTCTCTTCATCTTAACTATTAACGATCTTGAAAGGGTGATTTAATACTCAGCACTTTCTCCCTATGCTGACGATACCAAATTTTTTAAACCCATTTCCTCACAACATGACTCTAGCCTCCTTCAAATAGATCTAAATAGTTTTTCCACCTGATGCATCAAGAACTGCTTGGAACTCAATGTCACCAAATGTCAATCGATTACCTTTTCACGTAAATGCAACATGTCTACTCCCAGAATTTACGTTCTCCACGGTCAACGGGAGCTTAATTTCCGTTCGCATACTGATGAGATAATTACTAAAGCAAACTCATCACTTGGCTTTGTTAAAAGATGGTCCAAAGAATTCTGCAACCCGTACGTGACCAGATCACTATACATCACTTACGTTTGCCCTCTTATCGAGTACGCTAGCCAAGCGTGGTGTCCCTTTCAACGAGTTCATGTATCTCGTATTGAGAGCATCCAGCGTCGTTTTCTTCGATTTGCTCTTCGAGGTCTACCTTGGAACGATCCTTTTATCTTACCTCCCTACCGAGACCGTCTCAAACTTATTAACCTGAATACCCTTGAGGAACGAAGGGACGCAGCTGACATTCTTTTCATTCACCGACTCCTTTCAGGCTTCATCGATTGCATGTCTCTTTGCAACTCCATTTTCTTTAACATTTACTCTCGAAATCTACGTTGCCCCCGTCTCTTTTATCTACCTATCCACCGCACCACATATGGCTCTAACGAACCAATATCCCGTATGCTGCGTAAGGTAAACTCCAACCTCTCCGTTTTCGATTTTAATCGGAGCACACATTCCTTCAAATTTTAAGTCATAGTTTTTTAAGCTTGTATTAAGCAAAATAAAGGGCATTAGTCCCCACCAAAATTAAATCAATTTCAGACAACAAGTAATCGACTTGAGAATACCCACCATACGCTATAAGGAACCGGTAGGCAGGTAAGCACTATCGGATACTTCTATTTCTGACCATATCGAATTCGAAACCGGAGGTGAGGTCTCGATCTTATTGAAGAGAAGTTATCTACGAAAAACCAACTGTACAAGCTTTAAGGAGCTTTTATCCAACAAATGTTTCACGGTGGGACACAGATTTGTGTAATTTTCACGTAAGGAAACTTCGGAGTAAGACGAGTATAGCAGGCTAATTGGGATTTCAAGGCGTACCACGTATAACGGATTTTGCGAAAGATTTTTTTTTTATAATTCCGCGCCCGCGCCCCTTGGGGCGGGATTCGAAAACGTGACCCTCTGCTTGAGGAGTCTATGCATATACCACTACTGAGCAAAACCAGGAGACCGGTCAAATTAGCTAGACTGGAACACTCAGAACATCTGATGACTCGATTGAGTTGAAGGCAAGGACTTTCTGTCTCATTCTTGACACTTATTTTCCAGGTTACCTGGAGCACTAAAAGCTCCTGCCACTGAAATTATAAGTATGCTGAGTTACACAATCCGTCATAGCTGATGTCTGTCAGCAGTTGTAGTAACGGACTGCTTGTCAAAAGCTTCATACTTGGAGCCTGACTTTTTTCAGACTATAAAGCATGAAGAGAATGGCTGGGATTCACGTAAGCAAGGCTGCTTTGCGAACGTGTCTAAAATGCAACATACCTACTCTTACCAACGCTTAAAATCCTCAGATATTACGCCTAAAAGTGTAGTGATTTCGGAAGTGAAAAAAGTTTCATCAACGTTGACGGCATATGTAACCCGGCCAGGTAATACGTCGTTTGTAGACAATTCACTAATTTTTCAGACTAAAATATTGCTGATTGCAGTTGCTTACAGCTGCAGATATTCTGTGGTTGACTCTCAGTTTAACAATGAAATTGTTTTCTTTATGAGAAGAATGATACTCTCTGGCCTTACTTACTTGATTCTTAAGTGCATTACCATCAATTTTTGAGTAGAGCTATGTATACGGATGTCATCGTAATTGATAAATTTATTTGAACTAAACAAGCCTCCTCCTGGATCTAAACGACTATGATAATACCATATATCTGTAATCTGATGAATTGCTTACCAAACTTTAAAGAACGGCTACATGGGGGTTCTTTCTACACGTCGTCTGAATTTGCCCTATATGATGACTATTCCTCGCCTTCGTGTTCGTGTCATGGGTTGCAATCTTAAAGCCATTTTCGTTTATAAAACAATTTTACAAACCTTCCCAACTGGTCACTTGCCCCATTGGTAAACTAATGTAAAGTACCTCACTGCATGGAAATGCAGTGGAACACGGATAGAAGTAAATTATTGCTGTACATTCTTTCTAATTAGTTCAACAGTAGACATTTCGTGGTGAAGAATGGTGATGCGATCTCTAGTTGAATATTTTTAATATAAAACAGTCGGGAACATACAAACTCCCGACTCTATAACTTCGTGCGGTTTGCTAAGAGATAAGAAAAAATCCATTGGAACATGCGTTGGAAAGCTACTGTCATTGAACGTCATTTCAGTATATGTCATTCATTTGAAGCGTAAACAACAATCATTTTTTTTCACTCAAATATGTCGAACTTTGTGCCTGAAAAAGTGTTTTTGGGGGAGTTCTTCATCATTACTTTAATATGAAGGAAACTGCTGCCGAAAGTCATCGTATTTTGGTGGAAGTTTATGGTGAACATGCGCTAACTGAGCAAACGTGCCAAAAGTGGTTTGCACGATTTAAAAGTGGTGATTTTGGCTTGGAAGACGATGAACGTTCTGGGCAGCCAAAAAGTTTAAAAAATGAAGAACTGGAAGCATTACTCTATGAAGATTGTTGCCAAGCACAAGAAGAGCTCGCAGAATCTTAGGGTGTCACTCAAGCAGCCATTTCAAAACGTTTAAAAGCAGCTGGATATATTCAAAAGCAAGGAAATTGGGTTCCACATGAACTCAAGCCGAGAGACGTCGAAAGGCGATTTTGCATGTCCAAAATGCAGCTGGAATGCCACAAAAGGAAGTCATTTTTGCATCGGATTGTTACTGGTGATGAAAAATGGATCTATTATGACAACCCCAAGCGCAAAAAATCATATGTGAAACCCGGCCAACCAGCCAAATCAACGGCAAGGCCGAATTTCCATGGCGCAAAGGTAATGCTCTGTATTTGGTGGGATCAGATGGGTGTGCTGTATTATGAGCTGCTAAAACCGGGTGAAACCTTCAATGGACAACGCTACCGAACACAATTGAAGAGAGCAGTAGCCGAAAAACGCCCGGAATATGCGACCAGACACGAGGCAATAATTTTCCATCATGACAACGGTTAAGAACTATTTATAAAACAGTGGATGGAAAGTCTTACCCAGACTTTGCCCCTTCTGACTACCGTTTGTTCCGGTCGATGCAGAGCGCCCTCACTGAAATACGGTTCACATCAGAGCAGAATATCAAAAATTGGCTTGATTCATTCTTGGCTGCCAAGCTGGCGCTATTCTTTTGAGATGGGATCCACAAATTGCCAGAAAGATGGGAAAAAGTCATAGCTTCAGATGGGCTATGTACATGTTTTTCTTAAATAAACGTTCAAATTTTGAAAAAAAAAACTACACGAATTAATATATATACCCAATATTCAGCATCTATATAAGCGATATTGTGAGCTCAGTGCACTATACCACAGTGCACGCAGGCGACTTGATCGCATTCAAGTCAGGTCCAACGATCGAGGTAACTAATATATTTTTGCCAAGGTATCTCACAAGGTCAATGTGTACATTTTTATAAACATATGTTGCTCAGGTCAAAGTCAAAAGTGATTTCGCCTTTACAGAGAGGCCTTATCCGGCCTTTGCTTGAATGTGAATGTTTGAGAGGGCTACATAAAATTTTATCCTAATGAGATCTTTTACAATAGAGAGGAGCTAACCAGATTGGACAATGTCGTCATTTAGTTGGCTCGAAAGTACATCGCAAGAGAAATGGCACCGGAGAATACTCTAATTGCTGGGCCCCTTTTTTTTCCGTCGAAGTAAATCATTTCGGGGCTTACTACTTCATTTATTCATATCACAAGAGCGTGGGGAGTACGGGTTACGCACATGTATGACTTTACCTGCCTGTACTTTGAAGATTATATATTCAATGTTCAATGTTCTGAAGAATACTCCTTCGCGAATAATAATAAAAAATACGTATATACAACTAAATATGTAACTATATGCACGTACGCCAATATTAACCTCCAGTCAAAAATAAAAGTAGGTAACATCAGCATATTCACTGATAGTCAAACAGCACTCCAGACGCTGAGTTATCTACTCAAAAACTGCTCCAATACCCTCCAAGACTTACCCAAGCGCAAAAAAGTTAGAATCGGTTGGGTATCAGATTATTCCCTATAAGTAGGTATACATGTAAAAACAAATGTGTTTCTACAGTTTAAATTATAATAAATAATGTTTTGCTTAAAGGATGAATTTGCATAATGCGTATTTTTGCATTGATCTATTTAAAAAAAAAAAAAAATGTCTACGAATTCAAATATCTACCACTAACCCTAAAATTGATATGCGCGTATACCTATATCACGGATATTCGTTGAGTTGAGAATTAAAGGTTTTTGGAATTTAATGCAGAATAGAAATGAGTCGTTCCTGTCAAGACATCTGTGTATTGTACAAGTTTTCCATTTCTTTTTGAATTTCTTGGTTTATTGAAAATATATTCAAATTTCGTTTGGCTAAATGCTACAAAATCTGTGGGATAAGCATTTCGTATAAATTTATGAATTGAATTTGGAACCTGTTGATCAGGAAATTTAGGTTAAACTCTTGGGATTAAAGTTAAGTCGATTTATTTGCCACTTTTGTTCGGCAAAGGAGGAAGCAAAAAATATGCTACCAGTAAGGATTGTGAACCAAGATGTGTCATAGTACAAGGTGGTGCAAAAGTTGTCACCAAATTTGGTTCTGCTTTTCAATTATGTTTACTTGATGTCTTAATTTTTTTCCATGAACCCTATAGAAAGCTAACGTGTTTGAACTACCATGAAAAGCTAATCAGTCGACTTTTTGACGAACATTAAAAAACTGTTTTTTTTTATTAGTAATTAAATTTTATCTAAGTTAATAGTATAAATAAGAAAAATAGGTTATTAATAAAAGTTAACTATAACAAAAATAAATATTTACTTCATTTTTAAATATTTAAATCACATCTTTAATAGCACATGTTTTTTTGATATCAACAGGAGGAGTTGCAGAATTAGATGGTCCAGAAATTTGACCTTCACGTTGACCTTCAAACAGTTGTTGTCTTTTACTTTTCGTGTCATTGTTGTTGTTTCTAGACGATTTTCAAGCCATGGTTCAACAAAGTTTCTCATGCAATTGCATCACGTAGCTTCTTCGAGATAATGGTTCACCTCCCAATACACCCACCGACATAATGGCAATAAATTATATACGATGCCAGCTATATTAAGCATATCATAAAATATGCTCATGGGCCACCTGTTTGCCTTCCGGTTGCATGACATATTTGAATACATTTAATCGAATATATCTACACCACCTTTAGTTGCATTGTAAAATTCAATCATGTTTGGTTTTCTGGATGAGGGGTTGATATTTGCTTCTTCATCACATCATGACAACAAATAAACAATTTTTGTAGGCTTTGGTTTATATGACACGAGAGTAAGTGGCCCATCAAAACAAAACATCGAATTTCAAATTGCCCTTGCAAGGGTGTTCTTCATTTCTTTGGGGATTTCTCTTTCATTGGCTGGCAAAGTTCCGACAATTGTCAATTTGTAAAGTTGATGAAGCAATTATTTTGATATAGGAATTGAAGTAAACCAGCTATCGGTGGTAAAATTCCTGTTAAAACCATGGATACTCCGTGTAATATTCTTCACAACATTTTACACAAGAGACATGCTTTCTGTGTTTGTTCTTTTTCCAAGGTACGGCATGGCATCAACCATGTATCTGGTTGCACTATCACACATTATTTAAATTTTTATACCATACTTGGCCGGTTGGTTAGGAATGTACATTTTAAATTTGCAGCGACCGCGGAATGCAAGCAATGCAAGCTCGACACGGAATCATCAGTAAGTTGCATATTTTCGGAATTAGTGTAAACGGATCGGACTTTATGGTTTGAATTCTTAATTTCGTACCATTTTACCTTAGGCATCTTATGAGGAAATCAAACCTTTGTGGACTTATACATGCAATGAATCGGTTTCTGCAAAAAGCTGTGTTGAACAACTCATCGCTTGTAACGTGGTGTTCCCTCAATGCAGCTGTTAAAAATAAGACACCACAAAGAGCATTGAGTTCCATCATGGATAAATCATTTTTAGTTTGATACCAGCACATGTCATAGTTACGTTTCAACGTTGGTCCATTTAAGAACTTCTTTACAAATTTGCTTTATGATAAAAGATTCAAATAAATTGAGAAGATTTATCATATTTTTGAGTGAACGGGCTGGTCATCTAGCCATGCGGACAATATTTATGGCAGAATTTTGGGAAAAAGATTGTCCTTTCCGAGTAGCTTAAACGTGACGGTTCTTACCTCGAATACACTGTACATATATCAAAAACAATAACACATACAAGCAAAATACATCTACCACCGGTGACTGAGTTGGCGCGAAAGCACGATTATGTAAGTCAAACAATAAAGAAAGGAAAGGGAAAAATTTGTTGGAAGTTCGTCACTTTGACGAACATTAGCTTTCTATTGTTAAGTCGAGAAAATGATATCGTCTAAGTGGTCGCCGCCAGAATTGATGACCATTCGGGATCGATTTGTGGCATTTTCCATCACTAACTCATCAGGCTTATTGACATAGCCCCGTGACTTCAAAAAACCCCACGAAAAGAAATCGGGAATTGTTAAATCATGCGATCTTACCGGTCAGTGCAAATGATTAAAACGAGAGATAAGATGACCCGGAAATACAGCCCTCAAAATTTTTGTTGTGTCTAGTGCAGTATGCACTGTTACTCCATGCTGTTAGAACCACATATTCTCCAGTCTCAATTCATCCAATTGAGGAAGAAGAAAGTCGTTGAGCATGGCTCTGTACTGCTCGCCGTCCACACTAGTCACTTGGTCTGCGGCGTTTTCGAAAAAATAAGGCCCAATGATGCCTCCAGCGTAAACAGCACACTATGCAGTAACCTTGAGCGGGTGCTATACGGGGTTATACGGGGTTTTTCAGTGCTCCAGGAGTAATAATTTCTCTTATTCACGTATCCACTGAGATGAAAATGGGACTCCTCGCTCATGATGATTTTCGATGAAAAGTTGTCTCTCTCGTGGTCGACATTTAGGATGGCTTGAGCGTAGGTTACACGCGCTTGGCGATCAACAGCTAATAGCTGATGCATTGTCTGCTATAATTAAGGTAACATCTTACAGTGTTTCAACAAAATTCTGTGTAAAGACCTCCAATTGATGCCCAATGCTTGGCACGTCGTCTGGTCGATACTCCGGGGTCCTCTGCGACATTTCAAACCACAGCTGCGATATTCTCACCAAAACGGCTACTCCGGGGCCGGCCAAACTTGGCAGCATCTCGTGTTGTTCCTTATTATTCTCGGCGAATGGCTAAGAGTCGTAGTGTTTTCCCAGTTAATGTCGGAGGACCGGGAAATCTGCACCAAAACCACCGACGAACTACCATATTCGGAAAAAAAAAATCGTAACGTATAGCGATTCATGTCTTGTTGACGTGTATTTAGTATCTGTTTACTTCACATCAAAAACGGCGCTGATGTACAAATAAAAAAATTAACAGTTTTTAATAACTAATTCGATGAATTCAGCCCTCTACTGATGGCTTGGATACGCTAAGAATTGCCGCAGGTGCATGATAACTGATAGCAAAATCATAACAGAGTGACTTTAACTACCATTTTTCAATATCCAAAATTTTTTCCTTATCTGAGACAAAATCTTTTAAAAGTGTGACATTACATTACTTAAAAATATATAAATTTTGATCCTTATTAAACGTTGACATGCTATGGCATAATTACATCTAATGTCATAAATCTGTATCTGTATCTGTATCTGTATCATGTACTTGCATTGCTATTTCGTTGTTCGTGGGGTTGGCTAAAATCGTGGAACTTAACACAATTCCACAGGCCTATCTAATTCAGATCACCTCGGTACTTACCCCAAGAGTTTGCTGATGTTTTTGTTTTTCGGACCGAATTTTCAGATGATCTTTGATTTGCTCAGCCTAAAGTGCGCCCACTATTTTAATGTGGATACTCGTACTCCCGCAAATGCGTGTACTTTCATTCTGTGACATTTCGTTACAACATTCGTAACATTTTTATTTCGGTCGCTAACTTTTTTTCTTCATACTTCTTGTATGTCGTTCATCACTGCACTGCGTATGCAACAAACGTTAAAAATTAAGCAACATGTTTGTATCAGAAAATTCTGCCGAGTTTTGGTTAACAAGAGATCCTAAAGGTTTGACGAGTCAAGTGCCTTTATCTAATTACTAAGAGTTGGCTGAAGGGCTGTCACTACCTTAGATTTTGGACACTACCTTGGAGTACTTTTACTTTGACTTTGATTTCTTCGGCAAATCCCGCTCTCCACTAAGCCTTCTTTTCAACATCTTAGTATATATCGCCAGTCATTCTATGGTACATTTTCAGTTCTAAGCACAGAAGTCCTCTCTAAGAACTCTATCGAAGTTTTTTTCTAAATCGAAGATGGCAGTAGTCCTCTATAAGAACTATATCGAATCCTTTTTCTAAATCGAAGAAGGCAGTGCCAAAAATTGCCACCCACAAAAGGCTGGATGCTTTAGCCCCCACAATGCTTATTAATATTATATTTTTTATTATTATAGGGTGATTCATCATGAGGTTTGATTTATAATGAAAAATTTTGTAAAACACATAAATTTGAAAGTGAACTTAAAATTTTTATCATCGGTTTAAAGAACAACACTTTTACTTTTTGAAAATGATATCACGTAAATGTTGGCCACGACTACATCTGAGGTGGTCCATTCGGAAGGTCCAATTTTGGGCGACTCGTTCGATGAGACCTGAGACCTGAGACTTTACATATCCCCAGAGAAAATATTCCAAAGATGTGATACCGCATAATCTAGGCGGTCAATTTACCGTAGCGAAACGTGAAATTAAGTGCTCACCAAAATGATCTCTCAACAAGTCCATTGTGTCACGCGCTTAATGGCTCGTAGCGCCTTCTTGTTGAAACTAGAGCTCGTCGAGACCATGTGCTTGAATTTCAGGAAGCACATAGTCCATTAAGATGGCGCGATAACGGTAACCATTGACGTTAACATTCTGATCTGCCTCATTTTTGAAGAAATATGGACTAATGATTCCACCAGCCCATAAACCACACCGTACCATTGTTTTTAATTGATGTAATGTTAGCTCTTGGTACACTTCGGGTTGCTCATTACCCCAAATACGGAAATTTTGTTTATTTACGTATGCATTGAGCGAGATCCTCACGTAAAATACGGCAAGTTGTCGATAAGCCAAGCTAAGCTGTTGAGAACAATGACGAATCGATTCGTTACGGTCTTCGCGTAAACTCTTAGCTACAGTTGCTATAGTCTTTTCACTACGTGCTGATGTGGTCTTACCGGCCGAGTATCATCCACTAATGTAAACTGCGACTCTAACAGAACGCTGATTTTCGTAACACAGCTGAACAATTTGGAGACGCTGTTGTGGTGTGAGTCTTTTTACGAGGATTTGCTAAACGATACTGAACAAAAATTACTGTCAAAAATGACAGTTTGATAAGAGTCACGCGTGATCTGTAGAAAAAGCCTTTTGAAAATCAAACCTCACGATGAATCTGACAGTTTCACCGTTCGAAAATTATTGCAATTTTTCGTGTCAGATTTGTCTTGTGGAACAAGGTGGTGAGACATATACTAGGTGGGGTGAAAAGTAATCTCCTTGGGAATGGAAAAAAAATTTTTTTAAATGTTTTTTTTTTTTATTTTATTCAATATAGACCCCTTTTAATTTTATACACTTATTCCAGCGATTTTCCAACTTTTTAATTCCGTCCGAAAAGTAATTTTCCTGAAGGTCTCCAAAATACTCCTCCGCATAGATGATTTCTTCGCGTGAATTTTTTTATTGAAGATCCATCTTTTGAGGCAATTGGAGCCGTAAGTCATTGATTTAACCTATGGTTGCGATGCTCTTGTGCGCCGGTGTATTGTCTTGCAAAAACAAATTTTTTTTTTCGCTTCATGTGATGCCGTTTTGCAGTGATTTCGGCCTAAACAGTAATACTCGCGTTGATGGTTTTTCCTTCTTCGAGGTAGTCCACGAAGTGTATGCCATGACATGCTTCAGTCCATCGACGGGCAGTCATTCTGTTCTCTGGTGTTCAAAAGTTACTAATCGACGCCAAAAGTCTGCCCGATTCCGCATCAGAAAGTCCAAACACTCTTTCGAAGTGCTCTCGCGTTCGTGTTTTTGGTCAGGAGTGAGTATGCGCGGCACCCAGCGGCACCCAGTGGCACCCAGCAGCACCCAGCGGCAGAATAACTTTTTCATATGCAGAATATTACTCAAAATATGGCGTGTGCACTCAGTACGAATCTTTGTGGTATCACTTTCACTTCACTTCACTTTCCAGTCAGCCAACACCATTTTATGTATTTTTTTGACATTGTCCTCTATAACCGCATCAGAGGGCCTGCTGCCGCGGACTTGATCGTTAGTGGAGTTGCGGTCACCACGAAACACTCGAAACTTATATTTGACGGTGTAATCTGACGGAGCATTAGCCCCATAATATTTATTCAGATTTTCTTTTCTTTCCTTCGCCGTTTTGCCTCTAAAAAATAATGTTTTATGAGGGAACGAAAAGAACGAAAAGACAGTATCGCACTGAAATTTAGCATGTCTGCTCAAACATGAATGGACTTCAAGGCACCACAACCTTTTTTGCAGTAGCAGCACATTCTGGCGGTCAAGAAGATTACTAGTAATCACATCCCATCATTGCTTTCAAGACTTGCAAGGCTTGTGGTTTGTTGTTGTAAACGGTACATTTAAAAAGGGCTGAAGAGAAGAAGGCTGGCACCGTTACACGGCCTGAGCTGTGTGAGCGGTTGCTTCGTCCTCCTGGAATCAATAATGCTCGAGACCCAATTCAGTACCAGTTGTGTATAGTACGTCTAGGTACATGACGTATTACTAGACTTACTAGTTTTGTTTGCATGATCCGGTGACCGGTAACCCTTCCCTTGTTACTAATGAGAACAAAAATTTCATATCTAAACTTAAAAATCTCTGACGTCGGACCTCGACCAAATACTAAAAACAAAAAGCAAAAACGTTTGTTGTCAACGAAGGCACAGATACTGATAAAACTTGTAAAGTTGATGAGTATCCTCCCGTTCACAAAGATACCAACGCATATCGTTGTGTGATGTTGCCGTGTCAGTGAGACAACTGACTGGTCTAAGTGTCGAAAATATCGCTGCCGTTCAGACGTCCGTAGCAAACGATCCAAATCGGTCAATTCCACGGCGTTCTCAAGAATTGGGCATCGCTCTGTGGTCTGAGCGTGGCGTATTTTGCGTAAAGATCTTGGTTTACACCCATACAAGATCAAGCTGACTCAAGAATTGAAGCCGATGGACCATTTGAAGCGACGTACGTTCTCCGATTGAGTCATCTTCAGTGACGAAGCTCATTTTTGGCTCAATGGGCTCGTCAATAAGCAAAATATGCGTTATTGGTCGGGTGAAAACCCACATGTGCTTCATGAATCCACAAAAAATAACTGTTTGGTGCGGTTTGCATGCCGGCGGCGATATTGGGCCATATTTTTTCGTCGACGTCACGTTACTGTGAATGGTCAGCGTTATCGAGCCATGATCTTCGATTATTTTTGGCCCAAATCTGAAGATATGGACTTGGACGACATGTGGTTTCAACAGGATAGTGCCACAAGCCACACAGCACACGCTACAATCGATTTATTGAAGAGTAAGTATGGTGAGCGTGTTATCTCAAGACATGGGCCAGTCGATTGGCCGCCTCGTTCGTGCGATTTAATACCGCTTGACTATTTTCTGTGGGGCTACGTTAAGTTATTGGTTTATGCCAACACGCCGACGACGTTGGAAGAGCTCAAAGCCAACATTGAACGCGAAATAGCGGCCGTTTCGGCCGAAATGTGTGGCCGAGTCGTTGAAAATTGGGTCTAACGAATAGACCGCTGCCCGGTGGCCATATGACCAACATTCATAAATGTTTTGTTTGTACTTTAAGCCAATAATAAAGTTTTTGAAATATCTCAAATGGTTTGCCTTATTTTAAAAAAAAAGTTGTCAAGTTTGGAAAACCCGAAATTTCTTTTCTCTAATTAACTCCGGTAGTCCGATTAGTTTAATTCAACAATCAAGTGTCCCTGGATTTGTTTAATTGTCAGACGTTTCCAACGCAACTAATTTCCTCGGTCTTGGCAAAAATAAGATATTTAATACATGGGCTGAAAAGTCAGTGCCGTTTTATAGTAAAACACAAAATTTTTGCAAAATTCAACTTCATTTATAGATAAAGTTGGCTTTGAGGGCGATACACTGATTGAAACGACTTTTCAATCTTTCGATAACAGTTTTGTAGTACGATTTCGGTTTAGGCGATTACTTCTTCATCGGTCTTAAATCTCTTTCCGACGAGCATTCTTTTGAGGTTTGCGAACAGGAAATAGTCATAGGGGGACAAATCTAGAGAATACAGCGGGGAAGCAATTCGTAGCTGAATTCATTCAATTTTGCCATCGTTTTTATCGATTTGTGACACGGTGCATTGTCTTAATGAAACAGCACTTTCTTTTTCTTCAAATGCGGCCGTTTTTTTTGCGATTTCGTCCTTCAAACGCCCCAACAACGCAATGTAATAGTCGCTGTTGATAGTCTGCCCCTTTTGGAGATAGTCGATGAAAATTACTCCATGTATATCCCAAAATACGGATGCCATAACTTTGCCAGCCGACTGTTGAGTTTTTGGTCGTTTTGGACTAGGTTCGTCTCCTGCTCGCCACTCAGCTGACTGCCGACTTGACTCTGGTGTGAAGTGATGGAGCCAAGTTTCATTCATTGTCACATACTGACGCAAAAATTCGGCTTTATTGTGGTTGAACAGCTTTAAACACTCCTCTGAATTATCAACACGTTGTTGTTTTTGGTCGACTGTGAGCAAACGCAGCACCCACTTTGAACAGAGCTTTCGCATGTCCAAATATGATATATCCAACACGCTCTTTTGATATCTTCAGAGCTTCAGCTATCTCGATCAACTTCACTTTACGGTCATTCGTAATCATTTTGTGGACTTTTTTGATGTTTTCATCTGAAACAGTCTCTTTTGACGTCTACTGCGTGCATCATCTTCGGAGCTTGTATGACCACTTTTAAATTTTTCAATACACTTGCCAATGGTTCTTTGCATCGGTTGCATTTTTTCCCATCAAAAAGCAATGATAAATCAACACATGGAATTGCTTTGAATCCATTTTGCTTCACTCACAACGCTATATCTCGAGAACTAATCGTCCGACAGTTGTCAAATTTATACACGTATCTTTTGAAGGTTGGTACTAACTGAAAATGGTATGGATTTAATTCAAGTGGTGCCTTCTTTTAGAAACGGCACGGACTTCAGCCCATGTATTATGTGCCACAGGAAATGGAAGAGAATGTTATCACAATGTTATCCGTATGATACATGAAAAGATAGGGTATTTGGGTTTCGATAAGTGCTATGATGAAATACGAAAGAATTATTGGTTTGCTAACATGAAAGGTAAAATTAGCCACTTTATATGAAATTGTATAAAATGTATCCTAAATTCTGCACCAGCTCGCATAAACGGACATAACTTGTTTAATATACCTAAAAACTCAATTCCCTTTCATACAGTTCACGTAGATCACTTTGCCCCCCCTGCCTTCAATCATTTCGAAACGTAAACATGTGCTTGTCGTTGCTTGATGCATTTACAAAATTTGTTCCCTTATATCCAGTTAATTCAACAAGGAAGTGTGTGTTGTGCACTGCAAAAATACTTTATATACTATAGTCGCCCCCGACGCGTGATTTCTGACCGCTGTTCTTGTTTTAATTCTAACGAGTTCAGTAATTTTCTACTACCTCAGGCCAATCGTGTCCTTAGAGCATCGCTTAGTAAGCTAACGGAGTCGGTTCAACACGCAGACTGGGTATCAAAATTGGATCAGGTCGAATACGCTCTAAACAACACAGTACATAGTACAACGAAGAGACACCCAGTCAATTGTTGTTTGGAATAAATCAAAGGGGTAAAATTGTTAATGAATTAACCGTACATTTGGATGAGAAATTTAGTAAGGTCAACCAACGCGATTTGGATAGAAATAGGCCAAGGGCATTAAATGCCATAGAAAAGTCCCAACAGTCGGCCAGCAGGGCAATATTCAGCTGACGATTATGTTGCCATAAGACATATTGATACAACCGTAGGGCAAAACAGGAAGTTTGTACCGAAATACCGCGGCCCTTATGTAGTCCATAAGGTATTACCTAACGACCGGTATGTGGTTAGAAACGTGGAAAACTGTCAGTTGACTCAGCTTCCATATGATGGTGTTGTGGAAGCTAATAAATTACGTAAATGGTTAGAACCAAAGGAATCACCGAATACTGAAATCATTAATATCTGTCAGCCACCTGACACCGAATTAACGTTAATGTCAGAGAAGCAACTAAATCATCTATTTTAAATTATCTTGATCGAGGTCAATCGAGTGTCAGATTGGCCGAGCTGTTATATAATTCCTTTTGGCAACTTAAGCGACCTGTGTGGTCTTGTAAAATGTAACTTTTTATAGAAATTGTTAAGTTGGCAAGACTTGAAAAGGGTCCGCCATTTTTTTTTTTTTTGCTTTCCGGCACTTTTGAGATAGAAACGAAAAGAAAATGAATAAACAGAAAAAAAACAACATAAAAATCCGCAAATTTTTTTTAAATCAAATTATAGTTTACAGTTGCTTTAACTGTTAAACTTGAAGAGTTAGAACTAAAAGTTATACTTTGCTCTGATCATGTGATAAAAAAGTTGAGTCACTGTATATCTTACGCATTCGATGACAAACTCTCATACAAGTGAGCCCCTCGAGCTTTCACCGTAGCAGATGTATTAATTTTTTCTGTTTCATTTCGCCTTGGTTATCCTTATCCACTTGGTATTCGAAAGCACCTGGTCGTTGTATTTTTAACGTTTGAATGTAACGGGATGGGCTAAATTTATCTTAACAGAAGAAGTTCTTACTTTCATCAAAAAGATCTAAGTTTCCTTTATGCAAAGGTTTGTGAGGTTTAAGACTGTATGGCAAATATTAAAGTTGCATGCCAACAAGGTACTACTCCTAGCCATAAGTCGCGTTTTCAGTAGCAACCAGAGATGCGGTTAGGGTATTAATGGGACGATTTTAATGCCTCAAACCAGTTTACTCACAACTAGGCTCACTTAAATATTGCTATCCAGTAGCCTCAGGGTACAGGTAATGATGTTACCTACTTTTACTTTCATTTTTATCTTCTCTTCATGCATATTGAATGATATCTATATAAGCCGGTTTCATTGACTTCATTGTTAGGTAAGCTCAAGACATATAGTACTTTTTCTTTTGACCATATTTTTCTTTGCTAAGAAGATTACGTCTTTGTTAATTATCGATCTTCCCTTGGCTACGATTCAAGTAAGTTCTCCCCATAGAAGCCATTTTCCTTCGTTTTGCAATCATTATTTCATTTCCTCTTTTATTACTGGCTCTGGTCGATTGGCTTAATCCGATTGGAGCGTTACAACTTATTCTAATTACCGACAATGGAAGTGTTAATAATATAATCAGAGGAAATCCCTTTTTTAAACTATAATGGATCCTAGTTCGATTCAAATGGTGCACCTGAAATTACTAATTTCAACTAACTACGCCAATTGCAATGTAGAAAATAGAAATCTGAAATCTTTTTGTTTAATTTTTTCAGTCAGCGGAACAGAAAATTCTATGTTTAATCGATTGGAGTACCTTTAAAAACTTACCTTCGAAAACCTACATACATAGATACACTCTCGAAGCTCCGAAAATTTGCACATATCCTGGCATTCACATATGTGTAAATATGCATGCATCGTGTTATAGAAATGAAAGCGACACTATCATGTTACATGGTGTCATGAAAAGCGGAAACTCCTTTTTTTCCCCTAAGTCCAAAAGTCCTTTTACTCGTGAGTCTTTTCAACAATGTCTTGCGAAAAAAAAAAAACAGATGAACAGGCTACAGTTATCTAAGGTAAACTATTTGATACCCTATAGATAGAAGTTTAAAGGGGTTATGTGGCAAGGGAGGGATTAAGAGGAACTCCACTAAGATTCATGGATTTGGGAGAAATCCTTATTTTTAACACTCTTTGGACACAATGGGCTAGTTTTAAGGAAAGATCACCTGACGAATTTAGTTAGAGCGATAGATTTTCCAAAGTCAGCTTAGAATATGTGTTGAAAGCTCTATTGATATTCTTATTCAACGTACCCTACACATCCTTGTGATAGAGAGAAAAAAGGTTTAACGTCATTGATGGGGCAGGCTGGGGTGGAGGTGAGTTGTTACCACTAACTTTGGGTTGTGCCAAAACGACAGGAGGGCGAATTGCAGATGACAGAAGTAAAATGCGGAAAAACTGCATGCATTCGTTGGAATAAAACGAAGAAAGAATAGACAAACTTGCCATAAAGGAAAAGTCGACGAGGCGTCTTGCCGTGGTGGACGGGTTGGTTTACTCAAGGATATGAAATTTCTTTTAATTTTGAAAGAGTTCCGTTCTGTGAAATGAAAGTGTCGCATAGAGAGTTGTAAATTGCTTCAAGGGAGTCAGGAAACAAATGCGCAATGTCGGGTTCAAGTTCATGATTTCTTATACCAATTTTTTTAATTAAATTTATATTGGAGCAATGGTGCTCTTCACATGATCGCACTGTAAACAACATAACTTTACGAGTCCTCTACTCGTATCGTGATGATTATGAAAGGCTTAAAATACGAGTGCAGTAGAATAAAGAAGACCGATGCTATGAGTAACATAGAGGAAGGGAGTTTCCTTTCCGTTTCCGGTTAAGTGAAATTAGTTTCGAAATTTAAGAACTTAAGTAGGGAGATGAATTTAAGGGAGGGAATTTAAGAAATTTACGAGAATGCGAATATTAAGACTGTTAACGATGGAAAGAATACTTTCGAGGGTTTAAAGAGAAAAGTTGGTTGGGTTGAATAATTTGTACTTTAATGGCTTAATTAAGTTTTGGCACGCATGAGTATATACATGACTTAGAAAGGAGGTTGTAGAAGTCGTGCAGTCATGTAGCCGTGTAACCGTAAGTTGTACGTGCTAAACTTCGTCGGATTGTTTGAATTTTATTGTCGTAGGTTATTACTGCGATGAAAATGTGAAGGAATGCAGAAAGTAGCGTGACGTAATAGAATAAAAGCGCCATACGGCAATTTAGTTTTATGTAAGAATTTGGGGTAGTAAAAAAGATTTGGTGTGGTGTTTGATTTTGCAATTTTTTGCAATAAAATATATAAGTCAGGCCAAGAAAATTTCGGTTATATTCAGATATTTTGCAATAAAATATATAAGTCAGGCCAAGAAAATTTCGGTTATATTCAGATATTAATAAACGAGATATCGAAAGCATACCAAAAATGCTAAAGCAGTAATGAGCATAGAATTTGAGTATTGTTCGTGTTCCAGCTAAGTTTAGATGTTTTTGAATGTTTGCAGGTTACAATGACTAGGAAATAAAGAGCTCAGCGTGCCATACCAGAACCGAGTTGTACGCCTTAGGAAAGTATTTCAGAGTAATTACAAAAGCGGGCTTGAGATTAACTGATGAACTTTGGTAGTAAGACGTGTGTTGCGGTTTAAGGTTTGAAAGGTCGGAATTCTAGAGGTCATTTCACTGGTTTTTTATCCCTTTGTAATGAGGTAGGGTGTTTAAGGGTGTCAAATAACTGTGCCATATGAGAAAGACTTATGAGCTTTACAGTACAGTTTTGAATCCTATCTAGCAAATGAAAAGAGATCTAGGGAACACCTTTTCAGACGTGCGCAATTTCGAAGAGGTTAGGTATTTCTTACTAAGGAAAGGAAAACTAGATATGTAACAGCATACCGGAAATGGAAAGTTTTCCGGTTTCGATAATGTGTTTAAGATGCGGTAAATTTCATTTGGTCCGTAGCTCTTCAACTGTAATGCTGCTTATTGTATCGTATACAGGAATTAATTGAACTTAACATACGTTGCCCTGCCGGTTCTACAGCCTAAGAATATGTTAACCAGAGTAAGCAAGGGAATATATTGGATAAAATTTTTCAGATTTTTCAACTTAACAGAACGCATTCTAAGCGCACACCAGTATTTAATTTAGGGGTTAGAATATACCCGAGGTAAGGCATGCCTGTCGTAAGAGGCGACTAAAATCCACTGGGCCGGATTAAGGTGTTAAGCGATCCGTGCCAGAATCGACCAGGTTGGGGGCCCAGTATAAAAATAGCTCAATCTCTAACGGAGCATCTGGATACTTGGCGACCTCAGGATCAGCCAGCCTTATCTGTCTAATGCGGATCTCTGGACAGACGGACTACCCTTTCTCCGCTACTCGTGGGAACTAAAATGAGTTCAAATAATATTCAAATATAAACCAGGACCCCTTTAAAAAATGCTCAATGGTCACGAGATCTCCAGCACGCGGATCGCTAGGAAAATCATGCGAAAGCAAAGACCAAACACAGTCGGTAGCTCAGGGCAATAGCATTACACCAAATAAGCTACAAAATCTCGAACGCAAAAATTCTAATCTCCGCGCTAGACTCCAAAATATGGAATTGCTCTGTGCCGAACTAAAAAAGCAACTTGATGCCATTAAGCCGCAATCTAAATCTGAGTCTGAGTCTGTTTCGCTACTTGACCGCCCCGAAAACTCGAGTTTTCACACGGACGAAGAAGAGCTAGTCTGCAAAACGGACTGGATACTTAAAAAAAAGCCAAGTAAGAAGCGCAAAGCTACTTCCCCGCCTGATATTGAACAAACAAAGAAGCAAGCCAGCTTTAACACTGCTGAGGTCGATAAGGCAACAAAGCAACCAAAACAAAGACCGCCGCCGACAATAAACGTTTTTGGAATCTCGGACTACAACAAGTTGCAAATAATCCTGAAATCACTGTGCTCAACCGATTGTAAAGTAAAATCTCGCAACAATGATACATGGACTATTAATTTCCTTAATCCAGACAACTACTGTTCGCTTTCTCAAAAATTAAATGCCGAGAAGATTTAATGGCAAACATCTGACTCGAGAGTGCAGCGATATGCATTAACTGCAAGGGAAAACATCCAGCTAATTATCGAGGCTGCGAAGTCGCGAAGGAGTTGCAAAAGCTACGAGATCAATCAAAAACGAAGCCTTTGAAAAACGCAGGGACAGATAGAATGAGAAATAACAACAGCGGTCCTACTCCAAAGCCTTTAAAGAAGGTAATGGTGACAAACGCTAAAATCACCAATAACAACAACGTCAAAAATAACAATGCGCAAGTGCAAAGTGGAAAAACTTACGCGCAAATAGCGGCGCGAGTTAATATGACTAACTGTACATCACCGGATCCTGCCTCAAATTTTTTATCAGTAATTCTCGAGAGACTAGAAGAACAGACTAAAATAAATAAGATAATAGTCGAACGGCTTCCTAAGTTTGAAGCCAGTTTCTGTAACTAATTATGGCAAAGAAGCTCAATATACTTGCGTGGAATGCCAAAGGGTTCAGAAAAGGCTTGATGAACTAAATATTTTTATACAGGAAAGAAATTGACATATGTTTAATTTTTGAAACTCACCTGGCGACAGAATCGCGCGTGGAACTAAAAGGTTACCGCGACTACCACGCTCATCGGGAAACGCAAGAGGCGGGTCATCTCTATTCATAAGAGACTGCATTGAACAGACTTTGGAAGCTATAATTGAACTTGACAAATTTCAAATGACCGTGGTGCGTGCTAAAAATAAAAATTACTCTTTTAATATATCCTCAATTTATTGCCAATCGCGCTGCAAAATAGAAAAACAAGAATTTATTGACCTATTCAACTCTCTTGGACTAATCTTCATTATTGGTGGCGAATTTAACGCGAAGCACACCTTTTGGGGCTCAAGATGTATCTCTCAAAAAGGCAAAACTCTTTACAGGGCTGGTATGGAATGTGGTTGCTATTTTTACTCAACAGGCAAGCCGACATATTGACCCTCGGATGTCGCCAAAACACCCGATCGAATAGACTTCTTTATCGGAAAAGGAGTAAACGCTAGTTACGTCAAAGTTGAAGAGGGCTTCGATCTTTCCTCCGATCATTCTCCAGTTATCCTCTCACTGTGCGAATCCTTGGTTAAGAAACAAAGACCACACAGATTAACTAACAGCAAAACTAACTGGGAAGATTTCCGAATAGACGTTGTAGACAATACTGAGTTGAAAGTAGCACTTAGAACGCCGTATCAACTTGAAAAAGAAGTTGAACGTTTCGTTGAAGTCATACAGCAAGCGGCCTGGAAAAACACTCCCAGCAAATCGAACAAAGTTCCCAAAGTCGGCATAAGATATCCACCGGAAATCAGAGAAATGATAAGGAAGAAACGAAGAGCGCGGAAAAAGTGGCATGAAACCCGGGCACCACAAGATAAAACGTCCTTCAATAGGCTCTGCAACTAGTTGAAAAAATCGATCAAGGACTTCAATAATCAAGGTATTAATAACTACCTTGAATGACTTACAGCGACAAAGGTTACCAACTACTCCATATGGAGAGCCGTTAAAAGTGTTTGAAAGTCCCAAATACACGTGGCGCCAATAAGAAGAAACCAGGATGACTGGGCGGAAGAAGATAAAGAAAAAGCTAATGTTTTCGCCGACCATCTTGCAGAAACGTTTAAACCATTCGATGGGGGGGGGGGGTGCTTCCTGAGAATGTCAATACGCTAGACTTGACGACAAACTTTCCAGTAGAAAAAGCTACACTTAGGGAACTTAGACAAGTTATAGACACGCTTAAGCCCAATAAAGCCCCGGGATATGACTTAATAACGGGAGAGATACTTAAAGCGTTGCCGAAAAAAGGTTTGCTAAAGCTGCTCTATCTTATAAATGCCAGCATTAGATTAGAGCACGTACCGCACCAGTGGAAAGTAGCCGAAGTTATTATGGTTCCGAAACCCGGTAAACCGCTGACTGAAGTCAAGTTATATAGCCCAATATCGCTTCCTCCGATTACATCGAAGGTCTTCGAGCGAATCCTTCTTAATCGTCTTAAACCAATTACCGACACAAATTCCCTCTTGCCTGATCATCAATTTGGTTTTAGAAGCCAACATTCTACAGTTGACCAAGTGCATCGAATAACCGATGTAATTGAGCGAGCAATCGAGTGTAAGTTAGTCTGTTCAAGCGCATTTCTTGACGTTTCGCAAGCCTTTGATAAGGTATGGCATGAAGACCTAAAATATAAACTCCGACAAGCCCTACCCCAGCAATTGTCTTGTATTTTACTCTTTACTCTTCGGAAACGAACATTCCACTTTTAAGACAATAAAGGCGGGGGTGCCGCAAGGAAGTGTACTTGACCCTCTGCTATATTTAATTTTTACTCGTGATATACCGCAAACAGACGACACTATCCTAGCCACATTTGCTGATGACACTGCCATTTTGGCAACGGCTAAAACAGTCGAAGAATCAACTGCCAAGTTGCAACGTGCCCTTAACAATTGAACAAAGACTTGGCGAATCGTGCTTAATGAAATCAAGTCTGTCCACGTGAACTTCACTCTCAAGAAAATTTGAGAATCCACCGGTGTTTATCAACGCAGTACGAATTCCTTACGCGAACGAGGCGGTATGACACTCGACGCTAAACTAAAATGGAGCGCACACGTCAAGAAAAAGCGTGAAGAGATTGAAATCAAATATAGAGATATTTACTGGCTTATTGGAAAGTATTCCAAGCTTAGCTTAGAGAACAAACTGCTGTTATACAAGCACGCGCTAAAACCGATCTGGACATATGGTGTATAACTTTGGGGTTGTTGGGGTTGTACTAAAAATAGTAACATTAATGTATTACAGACATTCCAAAACAAAGTTCTTCGGGGTATTGTTAATGCGAAATGAATCGAAAACGTTCAGAACGTAATGAAAATGTTTGCGCGAAAACATAATAATCGATTACAAGGTCATACGAATATTTCTGTTCAACAGATCCTCGACGAGACAAATTTATTGCGCCGTCTGAAAAGGACTAAGCCTCTCGATCTAGCGCGGTGATTAGCAGCGCAAAATTTTCCTAAAGTACACAGGAATTTTCAATGGAAAATCGCCTGCAGGATATCTTAAAAAAACAAAATAAAATGCGATAGAAGAACTGCTTGTTGAGTGTGAACTCAGTCGTGGTTTGCATAAGGGAGGTGTTTTTTAGTGAGTAAGAATCTCACACTACTATAGGCTCCGGGCCTATAGTGTCTATGAAGATTTCTCACCTTCCCATGAAAAAAAAAAAAACAGTATTTAATTTTCGAATATCAAACTTGTAAAGATTCACCGATTTCAGGTGGACGTATTTTCACAAATAAAAAACCTCAAAACAAACTCTGTCTATATCAAGTGCTACTAACTTGGTTTACTCGGATTGATGTACGCTTTAGTTTAACTTTTCTGTGAGACTGTAACGGTCATTAAGAAGTTTTCTTGTCTCATAAGCTGGCGGCTAATCAGTGTTTCCATGACCTTGGAAAGAAGGAATATAAGTGCAATGGATTTTGTAGAGAGATTCGCGTTTTTTAGGGATGGGCTTAAGAAATGCAGTTTCCCATTTATTAGGAAACTAGTACTAGGGTGGCATTTCTGATAAAGCTTACGAAGAGGTTTTGTCGGAGTGGAAGAACACCCCTTTTCAGGAAAATTGGAGACATATCACCTTGATCAAAAAGTTCCCTTTAGCGTCACCGTGTGGGGCTCACATTGTTCCTCTAAATCTAAGCTTCATTGCTTGACATTTGCAAAAGTTACGTAGCCAAGAGTACATCCATCACTGTTGGCGATTTTTTACAATTTAAGAAATGGATTTATATTTGCAACAACGAACCTGTATTAAACTTTTCGTAAAAACCGGATTTAAGGGTGGGCGAACGTTGGAAATGTTGGAAAAGTATTTCGGCAACGATTCTCTAAAGAAAACGGTCATTTACCAATGACAGGAGCGGTTCAAAAGTGGTCGTGAGTTACTCTAAGATGATGAACGCAGAGGCAGACCGTCGACATCGAAAACCGACGAGAACATTGATGACGTAAAAGAAATGTTGGTCAATAACCGCACAATAACCATCAGAGAGATAGCGGAGGACTTGAACATTGCCTATGGATCCGTGCAAGACATTTTGGTTAATGATTTGGGTTTCCGTAGTGTTGCAGCAAAGTTGGTGCCGAAAGATCTCAATTTCATGCAAAAAAGAGACCGTGTTGACGTCGCAAAAGAGATGATTTGTGAGGCTGAATCCGATCACACATTCATCTAAATGATTATAATTGGAGACGAGACGTGGGTTTATGAGTACGATACGCAATCTAGACGTCAGGCAAGTGAATGGCATTCACTGAGTGAGCCGAGACCAAAAAACCCAAGTCATTTTCAGTCAAAAAAGAAAGCAATGCTCACGGTTTTCATGAATTACAACGGTGTAGTGCATCATGAATTTTTGCTAGATGGCCAGATAATAAACAAAGAGTATTAAATTGGGGGTTATGAGACGTTTGAATTTCCCGAAAGAGACCAGAATTGTGCACCATGATAACGCATTGTTGCACAGTGCCACCATTATTTGTAGTGTAATGAAGTGTAGTGTATCATCTGCATACGATGACTTCATCGTGAAGTCTTGAATAGGCCAAATCGCAAAAAATTTCTTAAGCCGTGGATGACTACAATGTTATGATAGTACATAAAATAAAGTTCAAAAACAAACTCGCTGTAAAATGCAAGAAACATCCGCATAATCACAGCCTTCACAAGTACTATTCCATGTTAATGTTAAACAAGAATGGAAGATAGTTAATCAGATCTTGGGTAAAGAAAGAAAGCCTCAAGAAGTCTATAATTTATATGAAAATAATGAAAATATTTCTGACCCTTTCGCAATTGCCAAGATTTTCAATGATTACTATCCGCTTAAGGATAGTTGCTCCTGTAGCATTTCTAATGGTCTCATACAGCAAAGTATTGTCACAAATAGTTTCGTTTTCGACCCGTTTACGTTTTTTGAGATTTTAAAATTAATAATGTCAATGCAAAGTAAAAGTTCGTCCACAAGTGATGGATTCTCAGTTATTGTTCTCAAAAAAATTGCTTGATATGTTATTGATGTGTTGTGTTACTTGTTCAATTTTAGTGTTAAGAGTGTGTGTGTTTGTTTCCAAGTCAGCTGAAATGGGCAGAAGTTATTCCTCTTTTTAAGGAAGGGAACCGCAAGGTTATTTCTTCGTACTTCGTACAGATTTTACTTCTTTCAACTTTCTCAAAAATATTTGAGAAAAACATAAAAAGACATATGGTTTCGTTCTTAAATCGAAATCTTTTTTGATGTCAACAGAAGATGCAATCTTGAACTTCAGTTGCAATCTTTTTAAAGGAATCAACGAGTCTAAGACCATGATGGCCGTTTTCATTGACATGACAAAAGCGTTTGACATGGTTTATCACAAGTTACTTTTAAATATACTTTACAACATCGGTTTCAGAGGTCTAATTCATAATTGGTTTCGGTCGTATTTGTTCGAGAGACAGAATAAAGTTTGTAATCATGGTATTTTTAGCTATTTTTGGAAATTAAATAACGGTGTACCTCAAGGATCGGTGTTGGGACCTCTTTTGTTTCTGATTTAGATAAACTCATTTTTTGAACAAAAATTCAATGGTTTATCTTCTGCTTTTGTAGATGATATAGCGTTTTCTTACGAAGGGACCTCTACCTTTGATTGCATCGTAAATAAAAAGGAAGTGGTTGACGTTGCATAAGCTTGTGCTTAGCGATAAAACCAAAGTAATGTCCTTTAAGATTACTGGTGCTTTCTTCGATCCAAATTTGTTTTTTCATGCTGCTGAGTGCAAAAAGTTTTCTTAGCCAAGCCATATCTTTGGAAAGATAAACTATTCTTCATCTGTTAGTTGTTCCCCCAGTTGCTTTAAGATAGAAGAAGTTGACTGCTTCAAATACTTGGGAGTGCTTATTGATTCTAAATTTAACTGGAAACCTCATATATCTTCTGTAAAGGCACATTTATGAAGCGTTGTCAGGAAGATGTATCGACTCCAACCCATATGTTCAAAAAGTGTTCTCACCAGGATTTATTATGGTCTTGCTAATTCAATACTGCAATACGGCCTTTCGAGTTGGGGAGGAGCTTATGTAAGTTATTTTGGGTCCATACTTATTGCGCAAAAACATCTTGTAAGAATAATTAGTAGGTTTTTCTTTAACAAATTGTTTTTAAACAATTTTTTGTTAATTTTTCTCTGTTTACCCCACATCAGAAATTTAGTTATGAAATGAAATTAAAAATGAGAAAAATAATATCCCACGCTGACCCTCAAAACTTTACTCAAAATCTTTGGATTAGAGTCCTTCAATATGACATTGTTCCAAAGGTGTCCATTGGATACAGATCAGCACTTTGGCTGGCCAAAAAAATATCTTCTGCTTCGAAAGTCAATTCCTTACAAAGAGGCGAAGAATGCTTTGGGTGATCGTCATGCATTAAAGTCGATATAGGTACATGGATTTACAATGCAATAATTCTATAGAATGATTTTTTATTTATTTTGAAATTATTACTATTATTATATTTTCTTATACAAATGTCACTACATATTCTTAAGTCAAACATCGTTGAGATAAGATTTAATAAAAAGTTTCTTTTTTGAAAAAATGTCGCGTATACCATATAGTGTTCCGCTACAATACTATATTCCCACCCCAGAAGCACTATACAGGTCAAAGACAAAATGCCGACTCAACAATAAGAAACACTCATTCCCACTTCAAATGCATTCACTCCGAAGCTTGCTACATAGGCCAAAGCCAAAATGCCTACAATAACAACGCAGCGCAGGCAAAAAGTGTTGTTGCATTAGGCAGCATGCAGTTGTATCGAAGGAAAGGGTAACTAACTGGTACACTTGGGACGATCGAACCGGAAATCTAAATTAATAAATGAAAAATGCTTTGTGGGAATTATTTTGTACTGAGGCTATTGCGTAAGTATGCAAGCAGAATTATCTTCAAATGTAGTATAAAAGGCAGTGGTTGGGAAGGACAAAATCAGAGATTTACAATTACTCCAAACAATAACAGCCCTTGGTTACACAGCGGCCCTTTAACTATATTAAATTAAATACTCGGAAAGCACCGTATACAGGGCGTAATCCAACACCATACGCTAATATTCTCTTTATCCTGCAGCTAACGGCAAGTTCGACTATCGCATGCCGCTGTCTTAGCTCGTTTTTTTTAATATAAATCCACACAATTTGAAGTCTGTTCCTTAGCTAACGACCTATGTTTTTGCAGGGCCATTTTGTCATATGCTATGTGAAACTAATAGATTACACCACGTGCGGAAGTACTTTAAAAATATTTTTAACAATCACCTCTCCCAACTCTCAACTTTCCCACGATGCAGTGCAGTGCACAGCTCATTGAATTGCCTTTTGTATTTCTTTACTCAAGCTCCATCAATATAAATAGGACTTAAAATCGTTCAAAGACCCTTGCGTTAAAAACGGCCAAGCATACTCACATTACCATAGGTATTAAGACCGAACCCACTAAGAGCTTAATTATGAAACACTGGAAATAACGATTCGGATTTAAAGCTTTGATTGCTGACGTTTGTAGTATTCTCTAACGCTACAAGCGCCTCCGTCTCATTAAAACCTTAGTAGACCTCAAGAAACGCTCAATGTTTCGTCGTCATCAAGTTGATGGTGTAGGTATAGATGTAAAATTCCTCTTTAATATCAATCTGGCTCTGGCACAAGACCTCATTAGGGGTTGTGTCAATTCTATCTGCTTGCACAGACAACTACACTTTGGAACATTGATAACGACCTTGAGTGAGGACCCAACAGAAATGATTACAACCAAAAACTTAAAAAAAAAAAAAAAAAAAACGGGGTACGCGAGGAGAAAGAAATGAACCCCTTCCAGAGAAGTTCTAGGGTGCAAAAGTTACCAGCAAAGCAATTACTAACGCCACAAGTGAGCAAGGAGGTTTGCTCGGCACCCCTACTTTCCGGTGCACCTGAAGTGCTACCAACAACCCAACCGTCGGCCTTCCACAAATTGGGTGAACAAATAAAAAGTTTGGTGGAAACGCTGGAAGATGGTAAGAGGAACTCTATTCACCAACAAATGAGAGACACCATCGAAAGCATTAAAGCCCTTTAAATTGGTATAAGAACCAAAAAGTGGCCCAAAAACAATCGGAGAAACATCTAGATGAGCCCCGCCTCCAGATGAGCGGATTAAGGCAAGCCCTTCTCGAAGCACTCGCATTACTCAATATTAGTCAACAACGGTGCAAGAAACACGTTTCGTAAAGCAGGCAAGGGGTCCATCTAAGATATCACCTTTATGAGCAACTCACTTCTGCGTAAAACGAAATGTCAGGTAAGCGAAAAATATACGCACAGCGAACACCAGGCGATAATATTCAACGTTGACAACGAGAAGCCCAGGTAGCACCGCAAACTAACAGGACGGAAATGGAAAGAAGCATCTTTCGACAAAGGTGCGTTCGAAGGACATCGATGGACATCGACCTGTCAGGTAGTTACGGATCATTAGAAGCCCTATCGCTTCATTTGACTCAAGCATTCACCACAGCGTGTGATGCAGCTATGCATTGAAGGAGTGGACCTTGCTACTGGTATAATGACAAAATCAGAGCACTTAAGGCAAACTGCCATCGGACCGGATCGCAATGTTTATCTACGTTTAGACTAGCGAAACGCGATCTCGAAAAGGCCATCAAGGAGAGCAAGGAAAGATGCCTCAAACAACCGTGTAACAAAGCAGATAGTAACAAAGAAACTGAAGAGTACTATAGTTAGTCCCCACAAATATCATGTCCGACAATGCTAAAGACAATAGTTGAGCATCTATTCAGCCATAGACCAACTACGCAACGCATCCCCTTGCGGGCAAGAAACCCGGAACATATACCGAAAATCACAATAGATGAGTTGTACAAAGCATGCAGAAAAATAAGTGACAATTAAGCACCTGGACCCGAAGGCATTTCAAATATGGCTGTCAAAGCAGCTGTTATAAGAGGCCAGACCTTTTTATAGCGACGATGCAAAAGTGCCTTGAGTAGGGTATTTTCCTGAACCATGGAAACTCCAGTATCTGGTCTTGTTACCTAAGCGAAATTAAAATCAAAAAATTGCGTTCTACCGTAGATGCCATAAAGGCGGAAGTAGATACAGCAGCCGTAGCAATACAAGGAATGAGATGGAGAGGAGGCACAAAGGAATACTACGCAGTATTAACGCTTAATGTTAAAAACGCTTTTAACTTTACCAATTGGACCTGTATTCACTGGTCAGAATAATCGAACCAAAGTATTTATTAAAGATAGCTGAGGAATCCTTTATCGACAGGAAACTAAGATATCAGACAGACGATAGCCTTAAGTACTGCAATATCACTGCGAGAGGTCCATAGGGGTCAGTAATGGGACCACTTCCGTGCAATATCATGTACGATGGCGTTTAGGGCCTAACGCTACCGCAAAGAGTTAAGGTGATCGGTTTCGCTGACGATATCACCGTGGTGATTGTGACCAAGCATATCCACGAGATAGAGTTCGTTACGGATGAAGCAGTCGCTTCAAAAATTAGTTTGACTTGACCGGGTTTGAACTAGCTGACCAAAAAACTGAAACTCTCATAATAACCATCAGAAAGACTGTGGAATATTCATGTTTTCGGGTTGTGAACTATACAATCTGGTCTAAATAGGCATTACAATACAAGGGAGTCATGCAAAACAGGCTGAAATTAAAAGTTCAGGAAAAATATTCTAGTAAAAAGACAGATGCATGCAGCGTTTTATCGAATGGTGCTAAACATCGGCGGGCCTGGATACGCAAGGAGAATTCTACTATCCAAAGTGTTTAGTTCCATCTTGTTGTACGCTGTCCCAGTTTGGGCATCTGCATTCTCAACAAATGAAATAAGAAGAAAAATTTCGTCGGCGTAAAGGCTTTGAGCAATCAGAACAATTTGCGATTTCTGAACAATTTCGGATAAAGCAACCCGTATAATAGCTGGAATGGTCCCTATTGATATTCTCACTAATGAAATGCAAAGGGTATACATTTGGCAAAGGAGGAAAAAGGACAACATCTGCAGCACTTTGGCAAGCCAGGTGGGACAATACTACCAAAGGTAGATAGACCCACCAGCTGATTCCCAACATTGAAACTTGGACAAAAAGAAGGCACTGTAATTATCATCTTACGCAGTTCCTGTTTGGGCAAGATGGCTATCGAAAATACTCCACAGATTTAGGCACGATAGCTTGCCCTTTGCACAGAATGCCTAGAAGAGGAAGAAGACGCGGATCACGTTATGTTTCAGTGCAAAAGCTTCACAAGTGGCATAGCGAATCTACGAAGCCCGGAGCTCCTAATAGACCCCATGATGAGGCCAGGGGACGACTGCGTAGATTGGAAGCATTAAGAATAACCGAGGAGGCAAATAAAGATAATAGAGCATTAAATACTAACCAGCTCCGCGAATAATACCTTGCTTAGACATATCTACTTACTTGTAGGAGATGTGTTATAGACATTCAAATGCTCTTATCCAATAATACAATTGAGACATCCCAAAGTTTGTTCCTTTTTTTTTAATGACACTTTTTTCGTTATTCATCTCCTTGGGAGATGCACCACAAATATAGCATTTTTGAAAGAGTTATTATGCGACAAAGCACTAAAAACCTTTCCGTCTACCATCGTAAAAAGAAGCTCGTGCTCCCATTGTACTTGCATGTCATTTAAAAAAAAAAGTTTGTTGGCATAGGTTGATTGATTTGATCTTGCATAAGATTTTTCTCGATGTTAATAAGTTTCTTGTTTTCTTTTTTCAAAATAAATCCTACAAGCCTGCGGTACCGTGTCGAATTTGGCCTTTGGTTTTGCCATATAATTTTTTTTTTTTTTTTTTATTTTTAAATACCTTCAATCGAATGAAGTGCCACACATTTTAATGAGAATAAATTCTCGTCACTACATTCTACATTGCTTATACCGACTTTGTGCTAAGCTACCATTACAGCTCCATTTGGAGATTAGGCGCACCTAAATCTGATAAAATTCAGCAAAGTCGTTTTGTGCCAGTAAAGCTTGCAATTTCACTTCAGCAGAAATTTCTTTGTCTCTAGAACTAAGTAGCAAACCGGGTACACATTTGAATTTATACCCTTAAGCTGCTGGCGCATTATTTTAATTTGCTTTCTTTCATTGGATTTAGCCTATTTTAAATTGGTAGCCCTTGCAGGGAAACTAAATGCTAGCTCCTTTACAAGATCTGGATCATCTCTTTTGCCAGCTGATCGTAAACTCACTTATACTGTTATAGCATTTTTGCTTGCGTTTTAGTGCACACAAGTTCTTTTATTTTTATTTTTTGCACTTTAGGTGCACATTCTTCAAATACTGACGAAGTTCGTCCAGGATTCGATTTGTGGGGGCTGCACTCACCCACTACTAATGTTTCAGTCCTTACCATTCCAAAACAATGTTACTTGGCCACAGGAAGATATTTTCTCCTTCTTCTTTCTTGACTACTTGAGCTGTGCGGATCGATTCTTCATCGTAATTTCAATTTGTATACTTATTTAGTACTTGAAGAGTAAGTTAATAAAATCCAGTATTTAGTTGTTCGTGGTTTTCATTTTCTTCGACAAACAATCCACTACAATTGGTGATCCCGACGTGATTATTAAGAAGGACAACTAAGAACTTTCATTACGTGACCGACTTTTAAATCGAAAAACACGCTCGCGCACAAGCCAACGACACATCGAGACATCCAGTTTCAGGGCCCAACCAGCCAGCACAACAAATCGAGCCTAGTGGAGAATGTACTGCAGAAATCGCAAAAATGTCGGTAAAAATTCTCCCCTTTTGGACACTCCAACCAAACCTCTGGTTCTTACAAGTAGAATCACAATTGTTCACATCGAGCATATGGAACTACGTTACAAAGTACCATACAGTGGTAGCTGTAGTAGCAAGCTGCATTTTTGCCTAAAATCACTCTGCAGCGTTTTAGCAAAGAAGATGCTATTTCATGTTGCCGGGCTGGTTAACAAGATTTTTTTTTTTTTTATAATCCCGCGCGCGCCCCAAGGGGATATGAATACCCTTTTACTGGCTTTTCTCCAGGGCCAGGGCGGGTGGTGTAGTAGTTTGAAACTCAGGTGTATTAGGTTTCGATATTTTTTCCAGAGGTGGTTGTCAAACTGGAGCCAGTGCATCCTCAACCAGTGGGTCTTAAGTACGTGCTAGTTGTTAGTTCGTTTAATTTAGCCCAGCCAGAAACCACTCCAACAAATTCAACTACATACAAATTCTATGAAAAGACTCTTTCAGAGAATTGCCTCGCACGGGATTCGAACCCGCACCCCTTTGCTTGAGGAGTCTAGGCATATACCACTACACTACGGCCACCTCCGTGGTAGCAGAGGTAAGTGAGACATCGTATATTGCTGCCGTCAAAACGAAATCATCGTCCGTCTCATTCACGAAAACCGACATAGAGCATAAAATTACTCATGTCACACAGAAAATAGATGAGTTGAAATGCTGTGTTACCGCACTTACCATATACATATATCGTCGAAGCCATTGACGCTCAACTTTTAGAAACCAAAATGCACCTCGTGGTCGGACCAAATCAAGCAATAATCGAAATGACTACTGTTGATACCACAATCAGCATGGATCTAAAGCGAAAAATTTTCGTCCTCCTTGCTCTTGAAAGGTCTTCAAAAAAACAGGAAAATTAAAAGGCCTGTCACTTGAAGCGGCATCTGATAGCAGCCAACTTAGTTCCCGCTTATTCGTCGAATGTGCTGCCAACATTACTGCAAAAACGAAACAGCAACAGTGATAACTATCTCTACGCCGCCAACCTACGGTGAAAAACCAATTGTTATAAGTTTGGGGTTAAGGCGAGATGGTCTTTTACAATTGCCGAAGTGCAACGCGCAATTGTAGGAGTAGACTTTCTTCGCTATTTCGGCATACTTAAAGATGTGAAGAAGCGTTTATTCGACAAAACGACAATCATCAAATCTAGTGGTAGTTTAGCTCATAATGACTCTCTTAAATAAACAAATATCTGTATAACTTCTTCTTTCAGAGTTTAAGGACGTTATCCAACAATTGCCCAAACCGGACCAAGCATCGCACAACGTTACTCATCACATTTTCAAGTGAGGCTCGCCAAAATATTCATCATCACGACGGCTGTCATAATAAATTTTGAAAATGGCCAAAATAAAATTTCAAACAATGATCGACCAGGGAATCTGCTGCCCATCAAAGAGCCCATGGGCCACTTTACATATGGTGTTAAAAGTAAACGCAGAGTGGCGTCCGTGTGGAGATTTCCGTGGGTTGAATGCAGTGACCGAACCAGATAGGTATCCCGTACCACACATTCGGGATTTCACGTTTTTTCTAAGCGACCAGAAGGTTTTTTCCACGATCGACCTAAGACGCGCATACCACCCAATCCATGTAACACATGGGCTAAAAAGTTAATGCCGTTTTATAATAAAACACAAAATTTTTGCGAAATTCAACTTTATTTATCAAAATAGTTGCCTTCGAAGGCGATTGAAACGATTTCGATACCAGTTTTGTAGTACGATTTCGGGTTTGCCTCAAAATAGGCCTCTGTTTCGGCGATTACTACTTCATCGGTCTTAAATCTCTTTCCGGCGAGCATTCTTTTGAGGTCTGCGAACAGGAAATAGTCGCTGATGGCCAAATCTAGAGAATACGGTAGGTGGGGAAGCAATTCGTAGCCGAATTCATTCAATTTTGCCATCGTTTTCATCGACTTGTGACACGGTGCATTGTCTTAATGAGACAGCACTTTCTTTTTCTTCAAATGCGGCCGTTTTTCTGCGATTTCGTCCTTTAAACGCTCCATCAACGCAATGTAATAGTCGCTGTTGATAGTCTGCCCCTTTTGGAGATAGTCAATGAAAATTATTACGTGTGTATCCCAAAATACGGATGCCATAACCTTGCCAGCCGACTGTTGAGTTTTTGGTCGTTTTGGACGAGGTTCGCCATTCAGCTGACTGCCGACTTGACTCTGGTGTAAAGTGATGGAGCCAAGTTTCATCCATTGTCTTATACCGACAAAAATTCGGCTTCATTGCGGTTGAACAGCTTTAAACATTCCTCTGAATCATCAACACGTTGTTGTTTTTGGTCGACTGTGAGCAAACGCGGCATCTACTTTGAACAGAGCTTTCGCATGTCCAAATATTGGTGTATGATATATCCAACACGCTCTTTTGATATCTTTGGAGCCTCAGCTATCTCGATCAACTTCACTTTACGGTCATTCGTAATCATTTTGTGGACTTTTTTGATGTTTTCATCTGAAACAGTCTCTTTTGGACGTCCACTGCGTGCATCATCTTCGGAGCTTGTATGACCACTTTTAAATTTTTCAATACACTTGCCAATGGTTCTTTGCATCGTCTGCATTTTTTCCCATCAAAACGCAATGATAAATCAACACACGAAATTGCTTTGAATCCATTTGTTTTCACAATAACAAAAGTTGCTTCACTCACAACGCTATATCTCAAAAACTAATCGTCCGACAGCTGTTAAATTTATACACGTATCTTTTGAAGTTTGATACAAACTAAAAATGGTATGGATTTAATGCAAGTGGTGCCATGGGACTTTTCAGCCCATGTATTAGAAGAAGACGACATCCCAAAGACTGCTATCATCAAACCGCTTGGATTATACGACTTTTGCAAGGTGACGTTTGGACTACGCAACGCCGGTCAGACTTTCCAGCGGTTTATAGATGACATCTTTCGCGGCTTTGAATTTCGTACGTGCTTATATAGACGATATATGTTAATTACTGCATCGCGCAACAGAGACGAACACCTAAAGCATCTTCGAGAAGTGTTTCAAAATCTAAGGGACAACGGAATTGTCATGAATGTGAACAAGTGCCAGTTCGGAAAACCTGAAGTAAGTTTTTTGGGACACATAGTTAGTGAGAGTTGTATAAGACTCCTACCCGAAAAAATCGACATCATCCGAAGCTTCAAACGACCTGAATTGGTGTGCGAGCTCCGTCGTTCCCTTGCTTAGGAAGGTTGTGGAAATCCAAACTTGTCTACAAAGTCACATCAAAGGCAACAAAAATAATGACCGAAGCAGAATCGAGTGGACAGACGACGCAACTTCAGCTTTCGAAAAATGCAAGCAAGCACTCACACTGGCACACTCCGATCCAAACTGTCAACTCTCTTTGATGGTTGATGCATCAGACGTCGCCATAGGTGCAGCTTTTTATCAACTGATCGAGAAGTCCTGGCAACCGTTGGGATTTTTTTCCAGAAAATTATCGGCAAGTCAGATCAAGTACAGCACCTCTGATCGGGAGCTTCTCAGCGCGTTCTGTGGGGTAAGACATTTTGAACATATGCTAGAAGAAGGTTAGTTGTTAGTTAGTTGCTGACACTCTATCACGCATCAACGCCATCACATCTATGCGTTTCATAGATTACGATCTGCTTTACGAAAACCAACAACAAGATGATGATTCTCAGACGCTACTTCGCGCCGAACCGTCAAACCTCAAGCTGAAGCAGTTTCCTATGCCTGGGAACGAATAACGCATGGTATACTTAATTTAATTTAATTTATTTGTATAATTCATCTCTGTACAGATAAGTTTTAATATTTTTAGTTTGCACAAGCACATAAGTACAAAATTTAAATACAATAAAATTTAAATTGATAAGTCTTAAATGCTAAGATATAAGAAAAGGATGGGACAGAAAAAAGGAAAATATGGACTTCATATCAAAAGTTGCTGTTTGCAAGACAAATAAAAAGATGATTTTTGAATTGCTGTACTGTGTTCAATATTTTTAGGTGTCGGGGAAGTCGGTTCCACAATTAAATAGCATGTACAAAAAATTTTCGACTAGTCACTGAATATTTATGCCTTGAAGGAATTAATTGGAAAGATCTTCGGGAGCGTACAAACTGGCTCTTACATTTGTCATGAATGATCTTAAAAAGGGTTAGAAGTGTTCTATAGTTTATTAAGGATTGTAAGGTAGAGCCAACTACTTTTTTTTCTGTAAAAGCAGATATGTAATAAAATCTGTTTAAATTCAATATAAATTTAGCGCAACTGTTGAAGGCGACATTAAATTTTCTAGTCCAACTTCAAGTTTGAGAAGATTTCACACACTTATATTATTAAGGGTAAAATATACGCCTTAATAAGTTTCTTCTTAATTTATGGCTGTTAATATCGTCTGGTTGGACTCAAGCCAGAAGTAATACCATAATTCTTAGACACAATGTGATACGCAAACCTAGCTGCCGATTGAAATAAATACCCATCTTGACGACTTCAACTGGACAATCACAGTACCTCTGAAGTTTCCTCTATTTTTCGTAAATGTGTATCGAATTTAAGGGCTTTCGTTTTTGAGGAATTTACCACATGAAAATAGTATTCAAATCAATATTTTCCGCTGAAATTTCATCTTTTTCATTCGACTGCGAAAATTGATTATATATCTCGACATCATCCGTATAAATATGGTATTTGCAATTTGAAATACATTTCAAGATGTTATTAATAAAAAGTGAAAACAGAAGGGGACCCAAAACAGAGCCTTGAGGTACACCCGAGGTAACGACTAAGCTATGAAAAGACTTAGATCCACAGTATACAATTTGTATACGACTGCAAAGGTATGATGTTATTAGCTTACACACATATTCTTCGAAACCGAATTGACTTTTTAATTTATGCAATAAGATTTTATGATTTACTGAGTCAAAAAAACAGCTGACGTTAAAAGATCTGAGTCAAGCCCTGATCTAATATCATCACTTACTTTTAAGGCTGCCGAAATACAATTATGTTTATTTCCAAAACCCGACTGAAACTCTGTTATCAGATGCTCTTCATCAAGAATTGTTTTGGTATTAATTTTTCAAAAACCTTGCTTAAAAAAAGGCAAAATTGCCATCGGCCTGAAGTCAACATTATTCCCTGAAGTTAATTTAGGGAGAGGCTTAATTTTGGTACATTTCTATCTATCAGAATAAACACCAGTTTCACGAATGGTTTTCCAAAACTGTGCACTTGACTTCCTCAAACTAAATTTGCTTTTAAAATATGCAGATTTCGATCTACGAATTAGCAAAGTAGCAACATTGCGCATACGCTTGTACTCATCGTACATCCTTTGGCATTTGTATCGACGCCATCTGTAAAAAAGAGTATCTCGCTTTGCTAACAACGCTTTAATCTTCTGGGTGAACCATGGTATTTTGCTAGTTTTTGCCTTTCTAGTTTTTGGTGGTACATGCTTATTAAATAGGAAGTCAAGATAAGAATTAAAAAGCGAAACTTGAACAATTACATCAGAGGTACAATACAAAGGCGACCAGTTTAGCTTTTTGGCAGTCATCAAACAGTTAAGCAATATTAACCGACAGAAAGTGACGAAACTCATTGACAATATTTTGCTCCCCAGACGGGAAAATGCTTAAATACAAAACAATTAAATCATGGACAGAAAACCCAGGGGCATCAATTTGATCATAATGATTAACAAGATTAATATGCGTCACCAAAAAAACATCAAGAAGAGACGGTTCCTTGTTTGGGACGAAGTGAGTGGGATAAACGGTCTTAACTAAATAAAAACCTAATGAGTTAATTGTATCAATAAAATTTTTATTCCTACCACTTAAAACATCAACAAGATCACCGCAAACAATGCATTTAGTGTATACCTCACTAGACCCACCTCTTCAAGCATGTTCCTGACTACAGTACAATCAGTAACATCTTGTGCCATATATACCGCACTAACTAGAAACTGTTGCTGTCAATAGTAATTTCAACAAATATGAACTCGGTCTCATCTACTTCAGTCGATTTTTTTTTTAAAAATTCGCCCTTTATATTTTTTCGCGATATACTTACTATCATGGCTTGAGGAAAATTTTTTTTAAGCATCTAACCTAAACAGATTCCCCTCCATATCTCGTTTTAATCATGTTTCGAAAATACAGAAAATGTCCATACAACCCTCCTCAAACAAACAACCAGTACAGAATACCAGTACTAGGCATTGATAACAAAAGAAATGATAATTTCAAGATACATCCTTTTCGTTTAAACATAGCAGCATCAGAACTTCACCAGAACTTCCTTGCAGGTAATTATCATGGACCCACCATTGAGTGTACGCACTCGCACTTGTCCATTGAAGACATGCACGCTAGATATTTTGTTGGTCTTCTTAAGTTTGAGTGCACTGCGATGAATAATGTAATTATTCCTCGTTAGACTATCGGTGATGTCGGTGAAAAATAACCTCCTTGGGAATGAACATTTTCAGATGCAGAATATTGCCCAAAATATGGCGTGTGCGCTCAGTACTAATCTTTGTGGTATCTGCTAGCTCGTGCACCTTCACTTTCCGGTCAGCCAACACCATTTGTATTGTATTGTATTGTATTTTTTTGACATTGTCCTCTGTAACCGCATCGGAGGGCCTGCAGCTGAGGACTTGATCGGTAGTGGAGTTGCGGCCACGACGAAACTCTCGAAACCAATATCCCTCGCCGTTTTGCCTCTCAAAAAATAATGTTTTATGAGAGAACGAAAATCCTTTTTGACCATACACAACATGATGCCAAACACGTCAACAACAATCAGCTTTCAAAACAAAACTAAAGACAGTATCGCACTGAAATTTGGCATTTCTGCCTTAATATGAACGGACTTCAAGGCACCATAACCTTTTTTGCAGTACCATCGCATTCTAGCGGTCAATGCTGGTCTGAGTCCATACCAATATCACGGAGAGTTAAGCCCATTTTTGTTTGCTTATACCGGGCTGCACATCGTTTCAGCAGCAAATTCTTATTATACGGCGAAGCAAACTTTATTATGATGGTTCCATCGTTCGATGAGTGTTTGCCTTTTTGAATAGAAGGTTTCATATGGAAGATGTTATTTATTGGGGGAGTAGGAAGGTTGACAGCTTCACATACTACCGACCGAATACGACCATTTGTGCCGATAGAATTCAGACGTATAGCCTTTGAGACCGTACACGCAATGGCTCACCCCGGCATACGAGCAACGTAAAAGATAGTAGCAGTAAGGTTTGTTTGGCCACGTGTAAAAAGTGACTGCAGCAGATGGGCTAGATCGTGTGTACAGTGCCAGCAAATGAAAATACGGCATCGCAACTATTCATCCCCCGGGCAAGTACAACTGTAGACCAATGATTTCAACTTATTAACGTTGAAATTGTGGGTCCCCTGCCGCCGTCACAGGGACAACGATACTGAGTAACGATCATCGACTGATTTTCTAGACGGGCGGAGGCAATTCCGATTGATGATATTATAGCCGAAATATTTGCATGAGCGTTGTATGAAACTTGGATTTGTCGATTTGGAGTTCTCAAACGCATAGCAACTGACCAGGGCTGACAGTTCGAGAGTGTGTTATTTAAGTAGTTGACGAAACTACTGGGGATATAACAAATCTGCGAACCACTGCTTATTATGCGAAATCAAACGGCCTCATCGAACGTTGGCTCGGCACGCCATCGACATCGATCAAATGCCATACCTCAACAAATTTGGTTGACGTTCTTCCCACCGTTTTATTGGGCCTTACGAACAGTGTTTAAGAGGAGCTGGGAGCAACAGTTTCGGAAATGTTGTACGGCATAACAAAAAGTATCCCAGGTTAGTTCGTTAACGTTTCGACTAATAACATCCCTGAAGCAGATTTTGTAAGATCATTGAAAGCTGCCATGTTTGTCATACGTTTTCCACGAACATCATCTCACTCGACAAGGCTGACCTCTATACCATACATGCGAAACGACTCGGTTAAGGTTTAGGTACCACTTTAAAGCTCCGTACGATGGCCTATATCGCATTTGTCAACGCAACGAAAAGTACTTCACTATTCTGAGAAATGGGAAAAAAGTCAATATCGCAGTCAAGCAGCATATATCGAAGACACAGTGCTGCATAGAGCTGACAACTTACAAAAATAAACTAAAACTACCATACGTGACCCGATATGGATGAGCCGTTAAATTTAAAAATATCTGAGTAACACTATCGTTGGGATGGAAGTACTGTGGGTATGCACGCGCCTACTACTAACGTTTTAGTACATACCATTCCTAACTTGGCCACAGGAAGATATTTTCTCCTTCTTCTTTCCTGACTACTTGACGTGTGCGCATCGATTCTTCATTTTAATTTCAATTTGTATACTAATTTAGTACGTGAAGAGTAAGTTAATAAATGCTAGTGTTTCTAGTGTAATTCGTGGTTTTCATTTTCTTCAATAAACCATTGGCAGACTGTCATAAAGTTCTACAGACAATTGAATGTCCTCTTCCAACGATATCTTATTATTCCTCTGAAACCTTTTAATATCTCGCATACTTCATTGCCACCTTTCATTTATTTTATAACTCATAGAGCCCAAATACGCCTACAGCACTTTCCGTACCTTATTAGTGTCCACAAGGCCAAAGCTTTCCACTTTGTGGCCGAAATTTGCCTATTTCGGTCCTCTGTAAAAGTTTTTCATAACTCAAAAATCGGTTACATTTTTATTTTCTTATGGAGTGAGCACTCAAGAGCAAAAAGTATAAATGAATTTAGATAAATTAGGCACAAGAGAGATACATGCGGATACATATTTAAAAGTCTTCATAAAGTCACAAAACATGCAAAACAAAAAACAACAAGCCTAAAGCCTTCTCACAAATCAATTTTTTCCATTTTCATAGCTGATAAATAGTTTTGACTAACCTTAAAAAATCATCAGATTATAGCAAATAATAAAAAGTTAATTATGTAGATTAGCTATGCCTATTACTTTCAACAACAATGACCAATTTGACTCACAATATGCCACTGATTTCATCTATTTTTTTGGAAACGTTTTGCGGCTGTTTGTGATGTAACACAACGGCAGATACTGTTTTCATAATCTTTTTGTTGTTAACATGCTATTGTCTGAGGTTTTAACTGCCATCTCATACCAAAGCATTATAATTCAATCGACTTAGATTTTTGAATCAAGTTGCGATAATTGTGCAAAATTACACAGCGTACGTCGCTTTAAATGCCTCTGTCACCGCTGATGAAATAGAATTTAATCGTAAACCAGTGAATGTGACAAATGTGATGATTATGGGGAGCAAACAATCTGCAAACAAAAAAGCTTAATACTTTGCTGTTTGGTGATAGATGTGATGAAAGCAGTAATACCTAGTCTAGTCATAAATATTGTTATTTAACCAGTTGCTTTTTTGTTTTTAGTTGTTTACAATCATGGAATGGGGTGACAACAAAAATCGTGTCGATGTGATTGGCTTATATATACCAATGTAATATGGCAAAAGGTGATATCTTTCGGATCTTTCGATCACTTGGAATCACTTGCTGTTTTGTTTATCCCCATTGATGACGCCGGTCTCATGCAAATTTTCGAAATGTGTTACTTATATAAGGTTGTTCATCGTGAGATTTGATTTTCAATAGGCTTTTTTTGACAAATCACGCGTGACTCCTATCAAACTGCTCTGTCATTTTTATTCAGTATCGTTTGGCAAGTCATCATGGAAAAACTCACACTACAACAGCGTCTCCAAATTGTACAGATGTATTACGAAAATCAGCGTTCTGTGAGAACTTACGGTGCGCATAATCGACCTACTGAAATCACTATTGCCAATACGATTCGTAAATTTGAGTCCCAGTTTACATTAGTGGATGATACTCGAGCGGTTAGACCACATCCAACACGTAGTGAAGAGACTATAGCAGCTGTAGCTGAGAGAGTACGCGAAGACCGTAAAGAATCGATTCGTCGTCGTTGTTAGCAGCTTGGCTTGGCGTATTCGACAGCTTCTTGTATTTTTCGTGAGGATGTCGGGAGTACAAAATTCACATTTTGCAAGAATTAAAGCCAGGCGACTTGAATTTTCGTCATATTTTCAGTGAATGGGCTCTGGAAAAACTCAATGAAAATTTGGTGTTTTATCGTGATATTCTGTTCAGTGATGAAGCCCATTTCTGGCTCAATTGATACGTTTATAAACAAAGTTGCCATATTTGGGCTGATGAGCAACCCAAAGAGTACCAAGAGCTACCATTATATCCATCAAAAACAACGGTATGGTGTGGTTTATGGGCTGATGGAATCATTGGTCCATTATTCTTCAAAAATGAGGCAAATCAGAGTGTTATCGTCAATGGAAACCGTTATCACGCCATGTCAACGGATTATGTGCTTCCTGAAATTCAAGCACATGGTCTCGGTGAGATCTGGTTTCAACAAGACGGCACTACGAGCCATAAAGCGCCTGAAACAATGAACTTGTTGTGAAATCATTTTGGTGAGCACTTAATTTCACGTTTTGCTACGGTAAATTGGCCGCCTAGATCGTGCGGTATCACATCTTGGAATATTTTCTCTGGGGATATGTAAAGCATCAGGTCTTCAGGAATAAGTCAGCTTCGATTGACGCTTTGGAAGGCAACATTACTCGTGTTATCCGCTATGCTCGAACGAGTTGCCCAAAATTGGACCTTCCGAATGGACCACCTCAGACGTAGTCGTGGCCAATATTTACATGATATCGTTTTCATAAAGTAAAGTCCATGAATTGTTCTTTTAACGGATAAAACAATTTTTAAGTTCACTTTCAAATTTATTTTACATTATGAATCAAACCTCACTATGAGTCAATCTATAGTTCTTGTTTTTTCCTTAAATATATGTTCTTTGACAATAAAACAAAGTTATCCAATCAACATAAGCTCTTTAATTTCAATACTGAAATTCACAATTTTTTTTTCATTAGAGCATTAAAAACAACAATGTTTTTAGTAATACATTTTTTAAAATTAAAAAAAAATATATATAAAGTACGTATTCATAAAGGAAAACGTTTTTTAGTTTTTCAACATTAGAAACTTTTACAAAATAAACAAAAATTGGTTTTCTTCCCAAGAAAAAATACCCAAAAAATACATCTCAAAAACTTAGTTTTTTCAAGTTAACAGCTGCTGCAATACGGCACTACGTGTTCAAGACACAAATATTATTGACATTTATGGCAGGAGTTTTCTTGGTTTATGATTTTGTTTTTTTTTTTATCCACATTTATAGCACCGGCCATTTCTTGAAGGACCCGATGTCCCAGGTACATCATCTGTACGTTAAATCTTCGACAGTTTTAATCTCATTGATCGTGACAAGTTCAAGTGCGTTTGCCAATCTCTTATCTGAGGTTCAATTAGTTTCATAGCTAAATTCTCTATAAAGTTACAACGTAGTATTCTTGTGCCTTAGTTGTTGGTTGTATGTTTCACCTGGCTATTTATGGTACTGAAATTGAGCATAGCGTAGTAGACTACCATAGGTCATTGTCTTGTTGCTCGAGCATAATTATAATTCGCACATAAATAATCCACGACATCGACGCCGCCCTTGATGTCATTGTAGCTCAAAACTATATCAGGCTTTTGAGTTTCGGCATCGACTTTTGCGTTATTGTGCATTGTACTGATAAAAAGAATATTTTTTCCTTTCTTTGGAACATGTGACACCAAAACCATTTTATCACGAAAACCAAACATATTGGACTTTACATTTCGACCGCGCAATATGTTGAAGTCTGTAGGAATTCTTCTTGTTCTTTTTGATTGTTTCGATGGTTTCGAAACTTTTTGCAGCAATGCTTCAGCTAAGGGTATACTGTTGTACCAATTGTACCAATTGAGACGTTGCGCCCTTTATTGAAAATTGGTTCGTATAATCTTTGAACAACAGCGAAGCCAGCGAAATTGTATTGGCCTACTTGTGGTTGTTTTCCGGGATAAATTTCCATATTATATGTGTAGAACATTTTGACGTCACAAAGGGCTTGAATTTTGATGCCATATGAATTTGGTTTGTTTGGAATGTATTGCCTAAATCTTTCCAACTTCTCATCTATAGTCACAAAAGCAGATAAAGTGTAATTAGCCTTACAATTGTGAACGATTTTCTCAAATATAGAAAATTTTGTCAAATTACTTTGTGCTCGTGTACAGTACGTTTCGAAAAGGGGGCGGAATCGGGGGGTGTTTGCGTATACTCGTTGGTCGTGTATCACTGGTATTAACCCACTGACGTGGTTTTTTGACACCCTTTCTCGTGTCAAACCTCTCCGCGGGAAATTATTTAATTGCTCTAATTTAAATGGTTTGTTGTTAGTCTTTTCAATTATTATTTTCTTTTTTTTTAAAGTTTTTTAGTCTAATCGTAAGCTATGTGACAAACAAACTGACACCCAGGATCATGGAGTGTTAATTTTGTATTTATGAGTGTCACAGACTGGAGCTAGCAGTGCTCTTGCATCTGAGTTTAAAAGTAATTTTATTTAAACAAAAAATATATATATATATATATAATAATAATAATTCAAAGTGCCAATTAAATGTTACTACAAATGATATACATTGTCAAGTATTTGTGGTGTGAGGTGAAAAAGGGACAAAATTTCACTTTGTTCCTATTGTTCTTTTAGATATTATGGTTCTCGCAGATATTAACTATATCAACTATGTTCATGAGGTAAGGTGTTTACACAAATTGTTCTAAAATAGTATTCAAATTATAACTAAATTAGATGATTATTAAAAAAGTTTTCCATTCATTGCCCTTTTATAAATTTAAGTTTGCTTTCTGTATCTACTGGCTTTAATAATATTTTAAATATCCACAGAGAGGGAAGACTGGAAGAGTCATATTTGATGATTTGTTCTAGGGTTAAAGAATGCCTGTCGTCTGATCGTTAAAAGAATTCAATATATAGATAAAATGAAATTGTACCTAGGCCTTGTGGTGTGCATCTGGTACTATATAACCATTGGACCAGATTTCCAGACGAACCTCTTTAAACACAGCAAATCCCAATTAATTTACTCAATCTGAAGTTTACCACTATCGGTGTATTAATGTGAAGACTTCCGTTTACTTTTTATCAGATTTATATTTCTCTTTGTCGAAACCGAATATCCTGATTGAACATATTACCTCTCATCATCCTAGCTGTGACAAGACGAGCTGCAACGAAAAATGCTTTTACTTGGAGTCCGTAAAGGAATTTAAGTACCTTGGGATCATAATAGACAATAAATTGAGTTGAAAATCATATATGACGTCTCTGAGAAAGATACTGCACTCGTATACATATATCCTTACATAAAATGTATTACTTACGTATTTCATACACCGGCATAGTATTTAAATTTTTCGCAAATCGACTCCTAAATTGATATCAGGAGTAAGATTCGCGGGTTCAAAAAAGTGGCAATAAAAACACCCGGTCCTAATACGACTTACCAATTATAAAGAGTTTCGTTAAAGCACTATCAAATCGTTCTGCACTTATCAATTTTGCTGCTTCAAAAAAAAAAAAAAAAATAAATAAATAAATAAAAATCGGCGTTATATAGTACACTGCTTTGGTGTACTCCAACTTTAACTTCGAATTCTTTGGTTATTCCGGCTGTGCATTTAAATTCTGTTTTGACATCAAAATTCTGTTTATACATGGCACTCCTTGAGTACATTAGCGTCGTCTAAGCAGGATCTCTACGAACTGTCGAACGCTTATTTAATTCGACAGTCTACTATCGACGTACCTTTCTCAAAGCTACAATATTGCGTTGTGGACCGTCTATCTTATATTTTCATACTAAGCGACATTAACTTCACTGAACTATAACCGTTACAATTCTCGTGTTAACTTTAAAAATTGAAACAAGAAACCTAATCCTCCGCTGGTTAGTCATCCGATCGCCTCTTATTATTTTATTGAACAAAATCGCGACCCGATTTTCTCCCATACTTCGAAGAGTATACGAGGGCTGTTTGATGAATACTCGGATTAGAAATGACAACGCAACTTTTTTAGGTTTTGACAATTTATTTTTCAATATAATCCCTTTTCAACTCGATACACTTTTCCCAACGGTACTACTCCCATCCGTATAATACGATTTTTGTTGGCTTGCAAAATACTCTTCCCTGGCGGCGATGACTTATTCGTTCGAGCCGTACTTCTCTCGCGCGAGCGATCTTTTACGGTTTGGGGACAAAAAGAAGTCCCAGGAGCTAAATCCGGATGGATGGGGGACCAATTCGTAATACAATTCGACCAATTTGGCTGTGGAGACTGCGGTGGTGTGAGCTGGTGCGTTATTGTGGTGCAAGAGCATTTTTTTGCGCACCAAATGTGTTAATTTTTTTCAATAATAGTCAACATGGATCACATATCGCGCGTTCCTAAAAACGGTGGCCATCACCTTTCCGGCTGAAGCACGGATTTCGCCTTCTTTGGAGCACGTTCACCGGGTAAAACCCATTGTTTCGATTGTTCTTTAGTCTCTGGTATGTACCAATGAATGCATGTCTCATCGACGGTTACGAAACGCCTCAGAAACTACTCCGGATTTCGATTAAACCTGGCCAAGCACGCCTTTGAAATGGTCTCACGATTGCGCTTGTTCTCCTGTATTAGCAAACGCGGCATCCATCGCGTGGACAGCTTTCTCATGCCCAAAATCCCATGCAGAATATGGCTGCTTCTCAATCATATCTTCGCCAACTCGCGAATTCTCACTCGGCGGTCCGCAAATACGAAATTATGGATTTTGTCCACGGGTAACCTTTTTGAGCCATCTGGGCGTGGTTCATAAAAAAACGACGTGCGGTCACGGTGAATGGTACCCATACACACCACCAAGAATGGGCTTGATTTTCTCGCAGGTTTTGTTACTTAAAAACAAGAAATCACGAAACGATATTGCCCTTTTTCCATGGTCGCAAAAAAACACTAACATGATGTTTTGAAATGGGTGTCAAAGCAAAACTAAGCGGCGGATTGTCACAAAATTTTGACAGACGGGATAAATGATAGTACACTCATTTTGGCTCAGTACCGCCACCTATCTTCTAATCCGGGTACTCATCAAACAGCCGTCTACGAGGGCTTTCCATTTTGAGTATGTATTTCCTTTTCTTTGCTTTTAATCAAATACTTATTCGCATTACTAGTTTCATAGATGGTGTTCAATTCTGGTCTTGAATCTGACCACAATTAGAACAAGTTAAGTTGGCTCAACTGTAAGTATTTAGCTTCGCATTACAAGGTGCATGAAGTATCCTTTCATTTGTATTTAATTTTATTCTTCACTTAAATCTTAGTTATTTTCGATTGAAAGTGAATTTCAATTCTTTGGTTCAGTTTATGTATTATTTTTCAAACATGAAGTAGATAACCCATCAACGTTTATTTTGCAAAAAAAAAGTTTAAATTGTTTGCTCTTCCTGGAAAGATAGATTGTTGGGATTTTCACAATTGCTGGCCTTTAATCTGTAAAGATGACGCCAATTGCATTTGTATTTATTTCAATTATAAGTTTACTCAAATAATTAGTAAGATTAAGATTTACGGTGTATGAAAATACTGTTACATTCCCAGACAAAATGATAAGAGTTAAAATTAAATGATAAGATAAATTAAAATTAAAAAAAAAAAAAAAAAAAAAAAACAAAGCGTACATCATAAAATTATTTGTGAAAAAACCCGTACTTTTCTTGTTTTTGCGGAAAAACAGAAATTTTTATGCGGCAAAAAGATGGGACTGGCGGGCTTTAAAATTAAATAACGACATGAAAATTGCAATATTTTATTTTATTAGTAACGTGTGCCTGCTCTTTTATTTTCTGTAATTGCTAACATCCTCTTAAGTATAGAGCTTAAAAATGAAATACGAGCATCATTTCAAAAATATCATTATACACACTGTTCAACGATATCGCGCAAACTTTAAATCTATTTCATGTTGCATTGCTTTACAGTCTTTCATTATAGCCTCCCTGCTTCTCAATCATAAATTTCAAAAACCGTTTTAGAGAGCAAAAACGGAGTCCACGTAGTAGTATCTTTTGCTTTGGGAATAAGTTGGAGTCTTGTGGCTCGTGTTTGAGTTGTACGCCATACCAATTTACTAGGTTATATAAAAAGTCTCCGCGGTTTTTTGTCACTAGATGGTGTTAGTGTCCATTTATTTAGAAACTCTAATCTGATGTCAAACGAACACGTGTTTGAAAGGTGACATGTCAGGCTACATTTTTTATGAAGACAGCTGTGTAATTCGTTGTTTATGTCAAAAGTTATGCTGATTTGAATATGAGTGAAATATCTAAAGAAATACGCTATGTCAGGCTTTTTTACTATAAAAAAGGGAAAAACACTGCAAAAACATGCCGAAAAATTTGTGCAGTTTACGGTGAGATTGCTGTGAGTGAACGCCGGAGTGGTTTGTTCGATTCCGTTTCAGATATTTCGATGTATTGGGTATGTAATTTAATTCCTGCGGTTTTTTTCAAAATTTTAACGTTTATTTAAGAAAAACGTGTATTGACCATCTGTATTTGCCCAAAAATCTCTGAGCAGACATTGAAAGCGGAAATATTTCAATTGAACCACCACCCGTTCGAAACAACTATTCAACGTTCAGATAATTAGATTTTTTAACACCAGCTAAAAGAAGCAATCCTATCAGGCAATATATTTCTCTGCTGAATTTATCTTTCACGGTAGCAATATATTGGTTGGTATACTTGAAAATTATATGAATAATAGAGTCCTCAAAAAAGTGTCTCCAAATTTCAAGAGGGTCTTTTTCATTGGCTATAACCCGCTTTGATCCTGGTAACTGTGAAACTATGTTGGCACTTCTACAATAGAACGAACAGATTGGCGTGCAGATTCCTTACTCTATTTCGTACTTTTGTCTTTTCCAATACAAAATAAAGATTTTTATTACTTGAAGGCTCTCGGTTACACAATTCCACTTCGCTGTCTGAATTTTGTATTTCCTCTAATTCGTAATCATTCTCGGATTGACTAAAAAACTTGGTGGTATGTACATATCAAGTGTTTTTTGTTGTAGAAGGCATTCAAGACGACACTGTTCGCTTTCGTAAGACATGCTGTAACAAGGTTTAAAATATGAAACACACATATAAACACACAAATTAACATATATAAGTATGCATATAACACAATAAAACAATAATAAATAGATAAACTAGGTAAAATACGCGAATAATAAAATATTAGGCCTTGATTATTTTACTTACATACACGGTGACACACGGTCTCACGAACAGGGTTATTAACAAAATATTCAACGTGTGCTCACAAGGCAGTTTCGATGTGATCTGATAGTGGGGGTAGTGCAATGCGGCAGCTACTCAAAATGGCAACAATAAACAATAACGGAGAAGAAAGTTATTAAAATTTTTTAACACATCCGGTCTCACAGTCACAAAGTCACCATTGGCGGGTTAGATTACCTCCTTGATAACCACCGTATAGCGCTCCCATTGTTCCGATTTGGTTTCTGTTTTTTTTTGTTAAGTTGTCTGTTCTTGACATTCCGTCTAAATCTTAGCGTCATAGCCAAGAGTACATCTATCTCTGTGTGTTTGCGTAAAAAACGGATTTAATGATGCGCGAACTTTTTAAATGTTGGAAAAGTGTTTCGGCAATGATTCTCTAAAGAAAACGGTCGTTTACCAGTGGCACGAGCGGTTCAAAAGTGGTCGTGAGTCTATCGAAGATAATGAACGCACTGGCAGACCATCGACATCAAAAACCGACGAAAACATTGATGAAGTAAAAGAAATGATAGCGGAGGACTGGAACATTGCCTATGGATCCGTCCAAGACATTTTGGTTAATGATTTGAGTTTCCGTCGTATAGCAGCAAAGTTGGTGCCAAGAGACCCCAATTTCATGCAAAAAAGAGACCGTGTTGACGTCGCAGAAGAGATGATTTAAGAGGCTGAATCCGATCCCACATTTATTAAAAGGATCATTACTGGAGATGAGACGTGGGTTTATGAGTACGACATACAATCAAGTGAATGCGTGAATGGCGTTCACCAAATGAGCCGAGACCAAAAAAACCACTTCGTTTCCAGTCAAAAAAGAAGGCAATGTTCACGGTTTTCATGAATTACAACTTTCGAATCCTACCAACTCGCTATCGATGTAATTGATCAAATAATCAACTTATCTCATCCTCTCAATGATATAATTGTATTCGGCGATCAATCTACCTCAACTGTTCTGAAGACAATCAGATAATGAATCTCTTTTTATCGCAAACCCTAACTCGAGTAAAGAATGCCTCTTCTTGGATGAGCGATCCTAAGGCTTTTTACCAATTCGTTAACTACTAAAAAAAAATCTGACAGTTTTCTCCATCTCTCTCATACAAAAAAATAACATCAACCGATTCGCATAGTCGACTTTTTTGTTACTTTTTTTTAAAGCAATCAACTACCACTAATCTCGTCGAACTCGTGTCCTCTGTTCTCTCAGCATTAGAACGTGGTAAAGAAGTTCACGTTATAACAACTGATTTCAGTAATAATCGTTTTTATATGGTAGTGTTCGTTTTAGGTCTGTCCTATCGGCCCCTTTCTTGACCACGTCAGGTGTTGCTCAAGGTAGTTATCTAGGTCCACTTCTCTTCATCCTTGCTATTGACGATTTTGAAAACGTCATTCAATACTCTCTATGCTGACGATAACAAATTTTCATTTACTCACAACCTTCAAACAGATCTAAACAGTTTTTCCATCTGGTGCATTAATAACTGCTTGGAACTCAATCTCATCAAATGTCAATCGATTACTTACTCACGTAAGTGCAATAAGTCTCCTCCCCGGATATACCTTCTTCACGACCAACCTATATCCCTTGTTCAGTCTACCTTGACATATTATGCGTCAGGCAACTTAATTTCCGATCGCATATTGATAAGAAAATTACTAAAGCAAACTCATCACTCGGGGTCGCTAAAAGATGATCCAAAGATGGTAAAAAGAACTCTGCAACTCGTACGTGACCAGATCACAATATATCACCTTTGTTTGCTTCCTTTTCGAGTATGCTAGCCAAGCGTGGTGTCCCTATCAACGAATCCATGTATCTCGATTTGAAAGCACCCAGCGTCGTTTTCTTCGATTTGCTCTTCGGGGTCTCCCTATCGAGACCGTCTCAAACTCATTAACCTGAATACCCTTGAAGAATGAAAGGTCGCAGCAGACATTCTTTTCATTTACCGACTCCTCTCAGTTTTCGTTGATTACATTTCTCTTCACAACTCCATTTTCTTTTACATAAACCCTCGAATCTGCGAACCAATCCCCCGTCTGTTGCGCAAGGTAAACTCAAACCTTTCCATTTTCGATTTTAATCGCAGCACTCTCTCCCTCAAATTCGATCTCCTTCACCATCCCTAGCTTTAAGCCCCAGTGATAAGTCATGATTCCTAACTTAGTTTAAGCTTGTATTTAGCGAGCCTCCACCAAAATTAAAATTAAAATTAAAAGTCAAAGAGATTCATAGTATTTTCTTTAGCAATATTGTTTTTAATTATCCCCTGGTTTGCTATATATTGGATATTCAAACAAACGTCTTATTCTACGAGTCTATCTTTGAAACCTTAGAAAGGTATATTTTTTTCTCAGCAGTCAATGCTTATGCAATTGATTCAATAGATTCTTTGTAATATACCTAACGATACCTCATTATGCTGACATCCGCCATATATCAGGTATTCCATCTCCAGTTGGCGCCTACACCAAGTGGATGCACATATCAGATTGAATTTTCGAACTAAATGTTCAATCAGCTGATGACTGTCCACATTGTTATGATAGCTCAATTTTAAAATTCATAACGGCGATTTATAAAAGCCATTTATCGGAACACCAACGCCCGATAACCCACACTTTGTCCAAGCGCAGTCTGTTTCCAAAACAAAATGCACCAACCAAGCGAACTACACCAACTAAGTCAACAACCAACAAATTCAACCATCCATAGGATAGTGTCCACTAAACTCTCATATTTCTCTGACTCTTCCATTCATGCATCATGAATTTTTGCCAGAAGGCCAGACGGAAAACAAAGAGTATTAATTGGGCGTTATGAGACGTTTGCGTGAAGTAATTCCCCTTAAGAGACCAGAATTGTGGGCAGAAAACTCGTGGATATTGCACCATTATAACGCGACGTCACACAGTGCCATCATTATTCGTAATTTTTTGACGAAAAATGCAACAAATGTCATTCAACAGTCACCAAATTCACCTGATTTGGCTCATTGTGACTTTTTTCTGTTTAATCGAGTTAGAAAACCACTACGGGGAACGCGTTTCAGCAGCCGAGAGGAAGTAATGGAAAAATCGCATTAAGCACTGATAGACATACTGAATACCGAATATAAAAAATGTTTCGAGGATTGGATCAAGCGCTAGCGTTAATGTGTTGCAGTCGATGGGGATTACTTTAAAGGGGACAATATAGATAGAGATGAATAGACCTGTACTTTTAATTTTCTGGATATATTCTTTTTGATCAAGGTGATATTTTAACATTCTGTTTTAGCCCAGCCCAGAACCAGAAGAGCAGTTGATGAATGAAGAGAATGTCAGATACGTCTCTGCGTTTCTCTATTGTATTCAGGTTAAGAAGTTTGAGGCGATCGGGATAGAGATGTAAGTTAAAGAGGTCATCTAAGGGTAGTCGAAGAAAACGACGTTGAATGCTCTTGATTCGGAATACTCGTATATGAACTCGCTGAAATGGGGACCACATTTGGATGGCATATTCGACAAGGGCCGGACAAAGGTATTTAATGTAAGGTCACTTGTCACATAGGAGTTGCAAAATTCTTAAAATCATTGATTGACAAAACCGAGCGATGAGCTGGCTTTAAGGATCATCTCATTAGTTGGCCATGCAGAAAATAACGTCGAGGAGGAGATTGACAAGATTTACGTAACAAAGTCATCGATTGACATTTGGAGATATTAAGCTCTAGGCAGTTTTGTAGACACCAAGTGGAGAACCTGTTAAGGTCTTGTTGAAGGAGAATAGAGTCTTGGGGTGATGAAATAGTTTTGGAGAACTTAGTATCGTCGGCGTAAATGGATAGGGAGCAGTGTTCCACAATCCTTTCAAGATCGTTTATACCGTAATTAAAATGAAAAAGAAGGAACTTAGATGGCTGCTTTGTGGGACACCAGAAGTGGCTACAAGGGGTTGAGAAGGCTGACTTAAAGCGAACGCTATAATAACGGTTCTCCAAATAAGACATCCATTTTACCCATGCTGAATGGGTGATATAAGTGATTTGCACTGAAAGCCTTGCATTGGGAAAGGTAGTAAGTTAATGGGACCGCTAGTGAAAATAAGGTCTAGTTGCTTACCGATCGAGTTAGGGACGCCACTTACTATACTTGGCTTAGACTTGAGCCTATTAAACGATCAATGAGCAGACATTCCTTGGATGAACTCGCGTTTGACGCGGTAAAAAAGAAGTGATTATCCGATGGAATATAGTCGATGGAATCATTTAGGTCAGTAAGTTGGTCTATCGTTTTTATAGCAAGGAGTAGGATTCGATAGGTTGCGCTGAGGGAATTTAGCAACACATAGCCTACAGGAACCTATTGGGAAGTGTTATTTTAATTGAAAAAGTTAATTTAAGTCAAGTTTGGCATAAGAAGAGAGATGAGTTGAGGTTATTGTGAAAAGCAAGTAGGACACCTCTGCATGGAGAATTAACTTAAGAGAGGGCAGGATCATTAGCCATAGGGAGAGTAATCGTTGTTTCCGAAAACCTTATAAGAGAATATGAATAGCTCCTGGGTTCTTATGTTGGCTATCAGATTGATTTCTGTAAGAGCATAGACGTCGGAAGAGAGGCCATCCGATTTATACAATACAGTTTTAGAGCGCAAGCCTCTTACGTTTTGAAGGTAATCTTAAGAGATAGTTTGTTGTAAGGTGAATAATGTGATTGGAAAGAGGATGCAGGCACAGAAAGTAATTTAGAAACAAAAAAAAATTATCATGGTCAACTTGGTTACGCTGAAGGTGAGAAAATTGTACATAGCTGCAAAAGCAGAGAGGTCATCCGCAACCTTGCGAGGAGGTGTGTTGAAAATTTAGTGGTATTTGTTGTTAAGTTTCCTGAGACTAGTTATGTCAGTAGGAAGGTCTTTTTGTTGGATGGAGACTATAACACTTGTTTTGGTTTTTCCTTCAAACCAAACAGAATTGGGTTTATCGTAAAGATATGCGAGAAGGTAGCGTATATTTTCGCATTTTTTTATCCCTTAGAGTAGAGAGCACATAACGACTTTCATTGGTGTCTGTATTCTTTTGGGTCAACTTAACGTTAGGTGGCGAAGGAGGATCAAAAATAGGGGCAGGGGCCGTGTTACAATGAAAGAAGGCGAAATAAAAGCAGGATTTAAGATATGCGAGCTGATAAAGTTTGGATATTTGGCTCCTGTTGTAAGATCAAAATTGGAAAAGCGGTTGTTAGTATATCATCTCACCGGATGATTTGCCAGGTGGTAGTCTGGACCTCAACCAATATTGGGTCTTTGAAAGGAAAACCTGTACTCGTATTCATAGTACATCATGTCACATGATAGTACAACATAGTGCGGGGCTGTGCCTGGAGTGCTAGTGTCTTGGTTTTCAAATGGAACCATACGGGGTTCAATACCAGCTGCGGCCGAAAAATATTCTTTTTTTCAGGCATCTAAAATCACGGTAGACGAGTGGGTGCCTACAATTTAACAATAAGTCCAATTACATTAATAATTTAGTTTCACCATTAAATGTTGGATACTACCCACGAAGCAAAATAACCAGTGAGACCACAAATCTTTCTTTCACTTTCTGTCCCGTTTCTCTAAAAACTTAACACGTGCTCAGGCACTTTAGGTGTATTTATGCCCACTTAATTGTGTTAAGTACCTAAAAAGAAAAACCAAAACATAAGAAGCCTGGTGTGTATTCTTGTAGTGTTTGTGGCCGGAATATAAAATCCTTAACTAACTACGCTTTCTATTTTTGCGCTAACGATACTTATTCAGTGGTGGGAGTGGGAGTATTTGTGAAAGATTTGTATGAACCTATTGTCGGTTCAATCACCCCTTCTATTTGTAATGTAAGCTTTAAGATAGTGCATACTGGTTGTAGCCTGTGGAATATGCTCCTGAAATTGTTTTTTAATGAATTTCCAGTCTCTTTAAGCAACAAAAAATCAGTTAACTTTATAATAATTGGGGTCTTTAACATCTATATTTGGACCTCTAATGCCTTAGTTGAAACATACGAATGAATATTGGATGTATATGTATACTCGTTTGTAAATAACATAACTAGACCTACCTCCAGAACTTATATTGACCATGTATTTGGTCATTTCCTTAAGATGGAAGCGAACCAACTTGCAGGCCTTAATCTCGATCTATAAATTACCAACCACTGCATGACAAGACGTAGCTTACGAAAAAACAAATTTCTAAACAGCAATATAAGAAAGCTTACAAAAATTAACAAACAAACTTTTGAGAGAAAACTTTAAGGAGACATATGCAGAAGAGAATGCTTTCTAGGCCTATGGATCATTTTTGATTTTTTTTTAAATCCACACACATAAATAAATCTAGTGTATTGGTAGTCGAAATTAAACCATGGGTAAACCATAGACTTTGCAAACTGAATAAAATTGAATATAAGCTGCACAATGAAACCTACAAACACATCCTTAATCTACATTTACAAAGTTTTTACACTCATTTGTGCCAAAAAGTTAATAAAGAAATAAAATTACATCTGCCGTAAAAATTACTTCGAAAACAGAAACTCACAAGGAAACCACAAAAAAGAATAAAGAGTTATCAATTGCGTAATTAATCGAAGAATAATATAATGAATCCTTTGTTATTGTTGCTAATAAGTTCAACCAGTACTCTGCATCAGTTGTAGGTAAAGATATTTTCTCATTGTGACGTTCCAATTTCCAGCACTCGGACTGCATTGCTTCTATGAACAGTTTCATTTTCTTACCCATGTCGGGGTAAGAAATTCCTCCTCCATGAAAAGCTTCGTTTAAATGTGGCAAATATTTTGGCTCACCTTTTTGGGAAGCTTTCCTGAAATATTAAAATCAGCCAATGTGATTCCTGTTTTCAAAATACCTAACAAAAAAAAAAAAAAAAAAAAAAAAAAAAAAAAAAAAAACTAACTACAGAACAAATTCTTTACTCTCAGTAACAATTCTAATGCTATTTTTACAGTACACCACTCACCTCAGTTGTGTTGTTATTAGGGATTTCAATCCCGAAGCTAATTTTCAATCCCGGGATATAGACAGAATTTTTTTTTTTTTAAGAAATCAAACCAAAAATTGATGTCATCTTTAAAAAAAAATCAACTTCCGATAATTGCTCACAAAAATCGAGAAATTAATTAAAAGTGCTCTATCTTTTTAAATAAAAAACAGCGTAACTACAATGCTCTGCATTTTTTTTTTGTTAGTAAAATGAATGAAAAGAAACAAAATTTAAGAAGTTTATTTAAATTAATAAAAACTTAATTGCTAGGAAACAAACAAATATTTACACTCCATAAATGTTTATTTTTGCTCTTGGTCTTCATCCGACCTTTGGAAATATAACCGCAGGAAAATAAGGGCATCATCCCCAAGTCGGTTTCTAAATTTGTTGCCAATATAACTGGCCGCTGAAAAAGCTCGCTCTGCTTCTACGCTTGTTGGTGGAATGGACAGTAAATATTTGTGAACTAAATCCAGATGATGTCCTTGGGTACCTCCATTTTTAAAGAGATTCAACTCTTTTCTGAGGCACGCTGTTAAATCCGATTTTGTTTGCGTTTCTTGTACAATGGTTTGCATACTTTTTTTTATTTCTGCTTGTAGCTGCTGCTTTATTGTAAGTTGGATGGGTGGTTTCAATACATTCCCACTGTTTTCTTTTTCTTGAAGAAAGACTAGGTGACAAGAATACTTCACCAGAATATTGTGTTGATGGACTTTGGAGATAGTTTAGCAAACCAGTTAATTCTGTGCGACGGCTTTGTTTGATTATTTCTGACAATGATTTTGTAATTTATTTGGCCAAAATTTTATTTTAACTGGCCAATTGATCGAAACAAAATCTTAATGCTGCATTAGCTGTACACAGAGTTGATTCTTGGCGGCAGATTGCTTCAACAGCTAGTTTTAATGGAGTATAGTAAGTTTTCATTTGTAAATTTCTAAAGTTATGTAAAATCAGTTTTTTTTACTATCATGATGGAGTGAATCCAACGCTAGTGGTGTGGATGAGCGGACGGACCGTCCATCGATGGGGCCGACTGTGACCAGACGTGACGCACAAACGATGACGACATGACAGAAAATGCCGTGACTCACATTCGCTGACTCCTTTTTTTACAGGTGGCGACTGGAAGGAACTTCGCTAAGGAGCTACCATTCAGAGTTTTGACCAGAATGGTAGGAAATGGTCGCGTTTAAGTGCGATAAGAATGGGTCTGCCATCTTCAGCCAATAACACCCGGATTATTTCAGGTAATAACGGGTTGTCATTAATGTGTGATCCTGGGATGTATTACTCGGTGTAGGGTACATAGGATTACGTTAGCTTTAAGTCTTGTTTTAATATGTTAAATTAACCCTAGGAGGTTCAACCAGGTCTGTGCAGGCTTTTTGCAAATAAAACGGTGTATTACTTTTTTGTTTTGCGTGTTAAAGAAGAACCCGTCCATGAATTCCTAGAAGCGAATATTGAGAGCACGTTGAGCACAAAACCAGACCGCTTATGGGATTTAGTCTGTAGATACCTATATGTTTAATATGTATGGTGTCTCATGCGATTTAACCTTAATGTCTTGTTTGTGTTTAGAATGTGAATGTTATACAAGGAGTTACAATAGTATAGCAGCAGCGTTTTCAATTGTAATATATAAAACGCTATATACTACCGAGATCGTAAGTATAATTATGCGTGAAACGAACTGTGAAGCCCAGGTTTTATGCCGTCCATGGTCTGAAATGTATACTGATCAGACACCACGAACGTGGACGAAACCTGTAACCGAAAATTAAATATACGCCTTTTTTGGTCTAACTTCGTTTGCCGGCATATTCGGGTCGAACAGTTAGCCATGAGTTGTGGGGCCACAATGGAAACCCTATCTACAGGGCAACAATGTCTGCGCACCGATATAAAGTTATTCTAAAATATATTCGATTTAAAAACGGCAACACGAGGCCCGCTCAACTATTAGAGAGCAAATCGGCCACCATCGACGACGTTTGGAACATGCTCATGAAGAACTTGGAGCGTCTTTATGTTCCGGGTGCCCAGATAACTATTGATGAGCAATTGTTCCCGTACTGACGGCGAACGCGCTTCACCAAATATATACCATCGAAGTCAGCCAATTACGGAATTAAAATCTGGTTAATGTGTGACACCAATTCCATTTACCCACTGGAAGGAATAGTATATGTTGGAAAACAGTCAAATGAAGATCGTTCGGTAAATCAAAGTGAAAACATTGTTCTGAAATTGGTCGGAAAATACACGGGTTCTTTTCGCCTTATGACTTGGTCGCGGTCTTGATGACAAAACGTATGGCTTATGTAGGCACTATGCGCAAAAACAATACCTGCATACCGAAGGAGATGTTTGATCCAAATCGAGATGTATTCAGCACAATATTCGGTTACCAGAATAATAATATCGCCCTATGTTCCTACGTTCCTACGTGGTTCTCATCTCGACCGAACTTTATAATATCACCGTCGACTCATCGAAGTTATCGAAGAAGCTATTTCAAAATCTGGGCTACCTAGAATATGTATAAATCTGGAGTAGACACCATGAATCAAATGCTTGGCGGTTACACATGCAAACAGGACACAAATCGATGCCCGTTAGCTGCGAATTTTAACATGTTGGACGTGGCGGGCTTATCTGCATATATGATTCATGACAAATTGGGGCATGTCAAGAGAAACGATTGTAGACGTGTTTTTCTCATAAAATTGGCAAAATAGCTGGTCATTCTTCACATAGAGCAAAGAGAAACGAATCCCATTGTACGAGGTATGCAACACGTCAAACAAGCAATGGCGTTGTTAGGTGTAAAGGTAAGCATTTTATTTATTCACGCATTCAATTCAAATACTTAAATCAATTGTTGAGTGTTTTTTCAAAGGTGGTTACAGGCGCACCGATAGATGATCAATCAGCCCATGCCGCCTCCCCTTCAACTCGACCATCGGGCTCGCTGTCCTATAAAATTGATAAAAGGCAGCTAAAAACTCGTTTTTATTGCATGTATTGCTAAAACCCGGCTTATCAACAGCATGCACATGCCTTGAATGCCGGGTTTAGACTTAATTTTTTTACCTATGATAAATAAAAGAGGGTAAATTGTGATCTGCAAAATGTAGAAGTACATGTCTTTTCACCATGTCTTTTTTCTAGCATTAAATACATTTACACACACTTTCAAGATATCTGCCTATGTATTTCCATACAAAAATAGGTCTGCGCAGACCTGGTTGTGCCATTTAGCTTAAAAAAAAGTTAACCTCCTGGGTTAACTTCTGTATTAAGGGTTAAGGATAGCGTAGGATTAGTTAGTTTTAAGCGTCTTGGTATTGCACAGTGGTAATGGCCAGAGATGTGATCTTGTTTCCTTTCTTCCTTTTCTTTCTATTATTTTTCTCTCATCCTGTCTTTTAAGTCCGTTCATGTAGCAACGTAGCTTTCTTCTTATCTATCCTTCGTGTTTTTTTTTTTTTTTTTTGATATTTTGAGCCAGATAAGAATGGATAAAAGCCGAGCAACAGCGAACGTATCGCTGCCATCTACTATACTCCTGCATCAGTAATGCCTCCGTGGCCAACTGACTCCTAACAATACATATTAGATGGGCTGAAAAGTCCGTTTCTAAGGAAGGCACCACTTGAATCCATACCATTTTCAATTAGTACCAACCTTCAAAAGATACGTGTATAAATTTGACAGCTGTCGGGCGATTAGTTCTCGAGATATAGAGTTGTGAGTGAAGCAACTTTTGTTATTGTGAAAAAAAATGGATTCAAAGCAATTTCATGTGTTGATTTATCATTGCTTTTTGATGGGAAAAAATGCAGCCGATGCAAAGAAATGGCTTGATAAGTGTTACCCGGACTCTGCATCAGCCGAACGAACCATTCGCAAGTGGATTGGAAAATTTAAAAATGGTCATACAAGCACCGAAGATGATGCACGCAGTGGACGTCCAAAGAGGCTGTTTCAGATGAAAACATCAAAAAAGTCCACAAAATGATTACGAATGACCATAAAGTGAAGTTGATAGAGATAGCTGAGGCTCTAAAGATATCAAAAGAGCGTGTTGGATATATCATACACGAATATTTGGACATGCGAAAGCTCTGTTCAAAGTGGGTGCCGCGTTTGCTCACAGTCGACCAAAAACAACAACGTGTTGATGATTCAGAGGAGTGTTTAAAGCTGTTCAACCGCAATAAGGCCGAATTTTTGCGTCGGTATGTGACAATGGATGAAACTTGGCTCCATCACTTCACACCAGAGTCAAGTCGATAGTCAGCTGAGTGGCTGTATCACCCTCGAAGGCAACTATATTGATAAATAAGTTGAATTTTGCAAAAATTTTGGGTTTTACTATAAAACGGCACTGACTTTTCAGCCCATGTGTTACTTCAGTATTTAACAAAATTGAATCAGTTTGTTGTCAATCCATACATTTGCAATTGACTGTACGGAAGACAGCAAGATTTTCTTTTTCTGGTAATAAAAAATAACCATTCTGGTTAATTTTTTAATCGTCATATTACAATTATAACAGTATTCTGGTATCACCACCGCATTTCAAAAATTAGTATTAAAAGTGAGATGAGAGTATTGCAGTACTATCTGCAAACATTGCTTTTTCACATTGGACATAAACCAACTGCACAAAAATGGACCAAAAAATGAACCTTGAGGTGTACCTGACTGAAAAAAAAAATGATTAGAAACGCTGCACTTGGGAAGGACTTTTAAAGGACGACCTGCCAAAGACGGAGCAATGTTGTATCTAATCTTTTCATATAAGAAACCATCTTCCCAATCAGATTCAAATGCTTTTTCGATGTTCAAAAGCATCATTCCTGTTGATTTGCCAATTTCTTCTTTGAATAATTCTCAGTTTAATTAATTCTACTGTATGAGGAGGAAGTTTTTTGCAAAATGAAAATTCATCTATGGCTTTCAGGGTAAGACCATTGAAGTCAGTGACTACAGCATCTTTCCTAGTAGCAATATTTTCACTCTTCCCCGAACTTTATTGAACTCTTCTTCTTATAATTGCACGATAAAGTTTCCAGTTTCCACTTTCTAAGTCTTGAAAATATTGTATTTGTAACTTTTCTGATAAAAGAAGTGGGAACAAGACAGGATTGTGGTCATAGCATAGCTCGTTCAACGATTTTGGTTGTATTATAAAATAAGGACAATTTAATACAATAATATCGAGGATAAAAATACAGCCACGAAAACTAACTAGAACCTACGCAAGATATAGAGGATACATATTTGAGATGGGAAATGATTCGGAAAGGCCCAAGAGTAGAAACGATGCCTATTTTTCACTCATCTAGCATAGTTTCCTTTCCGTACAAATCGTAGAAATGAGCTAGTGTTTGCCCTGAACTAAGTGATCTACTATCGTTTCAAATTGTTCGGCAGGTAGGTGATTTCGCCAAGTTAGCTTATTATGTTTAAGTTTAGCAATGCTATCTTCTCTTCGTTTTGGTTATTTGGGCAGAAAATTCGTCACTCTTCGCCCAAGTTAAATGTTTGACAGCGGAGTTACTGACTGTCGCGATCATATAACAGCCTGTAGAAGCGGTTTTTCTATATCCACGTTTGGATTGATTGTTGATTTGATACATTTTTTTAATGCTAAATTTTTTGAGCGCAGTTCTTCAAGTAGTACCTCTGTATGTCCCTGATCGTTCGCTTCTCATGTTATTTTTTTCTCCTGAGAAGCCGATGTTTTAAAGTGTGAGCCAACAGCTGGTGTGGGACTTTTTGTTAAACTAAATACACATTTCTTAAGAAATTAATACAGAATTTTATTGATTAATAAACTTTGGTCCTTGGCAATTATGAATAAAATCTCAATCTGAAGGCCAAAATTAGGAATGACTTTTTGAAGAATAAGTGGGTAATAGCCGCAATTTCAGTTTGCATGTTATGTTGGAGATTCTGAACTGTCGCTCAGGTATTGGCATAGACCTTACTCTTCAAATAACCCCACAACAAGAAGTCTAAAGTTGTCAAGTTTCATGACCTTGGAGGCCAATGAACTTCTCCTCTAGCCGAAATAATGAGATCTTCAAATTTCGAACGCATTAAATTGAATGATTTGTGGCTTGTGTGGGCGGCAATTTTGGAAAAAAAAAATAGCCGATCGAAAGGTGGCGGTAACTGTCTCTTTAGTCTCATCTTCAAAAAAGTACGTACCAATGATGCCGACAACCCATAATCCGCACCATACAGTGACTGTTTTGTGATGCAGTCCCAGAAACGAAAATTCTGTTTATTTACGTATCGAACTATACAAAAATGGACTTCACCGTATCAAATTCGATAATAAATTGTCCTGGCGATCTAACATCCAGTTAACAAATCAACGAACTCTTAGACGATCCAAAGGCTTCAATTGTTGTCTAATTAAGATTTTATAGGTGTTATAAGTGAGGTCCAATTGTTGACTTTTCGCCGGCGAATTGAAGTGCCTAGCTTGTTTTGAACCCAGTGATTATGCCCACAGTGATAATGTTTTGGCGTGTACGTGCTGGCTTAGCATGCTGATATGGAGTTTGACTCGATACCAAGGCAGCTTCTTCAAAACGCTTCACTGTTTCACGAATTCCGGGCTTGTTGATCGAAAATTCACGAATTTTACGAAATGTTAATTTTACAGATCGCCCATTTTCTTGATATGATTATATATGTAACAAAAATGTGTTGTTGCGTCGTAGACGACTCAATAACTAAAATTGTCAAAGATTGTATGACATCTGTCAAAAAGATCAGCCACATTGAATTCAGAAAATGACAGTAATTGACAGCCAACATTCACACTATTTGTTGTCTCACCATTTGTGCACTTGTAGCCAGGTTTAAAATTTAGTATGGCAAATATTAATACCGAAACTTATTTTTGTGAAAGAACTAATAAGTTTTTTATATAAAATTCTAATAACAATCCATGAGTCGCTTAAGATATTAATTTGAGTTTTACAAATTGAACCATTATAACGCTCCATATAGAAATGTTAATAACGGTTTTGGGTCATGGTAAATATTTACGTCCTAATTATTACAAATAAAAAAAAAAAAAAAATAAAAAATTAATAATTATAATAGCTTATATGTAGATAAATACTGTATAAGCATAATCAGCCTCCACGAACTTCAGATTTATTATTATCTAAGAACTCTGTCTAATTATTTCAAACGGAAAATAAAGATGTTTCAGAGTCTTGTGGTAATTTAACTATCTAAAAATAAATGCATTTGTATGTACCATTTGTCATGACTTTATTCTCGGTATCGTAATTAAGCGTGGAATTCTATAAAAAACGAACGTTGTATTCGTGAGGCAGGCAAATTCAAAACCATATACCAACACACATATGTAAGTATATGTGAATCCTTCTGTGAGACATACTAAGGACGACTTTTTCAAAAGTTTGCAACTCAATACACAAAGTTTCATCCAGTAGATGCTCGTACAAAATGTTTCAATTTGTAGGTGGCTTATGAACCTGGTAAGACGTACTGTTTTGTATTGAAATTGTGGTTACATTTTGAAAATGAGATTTTGAAAAGATTAAATGTAAGTAAGTTTTTGTAAGAAGTATTTGAAAGTGTTTGAAACTTATGTAGGCATAAGCATACAGAAATACGTTTTCTTGTTCTCATAGTGACAATAAAGTAAACAATAGTATCTGGAATTTATATTATTTGTATGCAACAAACTTATGACTTTTTGAGAGAACTTCTACAAACAGCTTTGAATTGGATATGAAAAGAGTGATCGATATTTTAATGACAAATTGGGGAACGAAAATATAACATATTGCAAATATATGTCTGGGAAAACAATGCTAATATAGGGTATTCCAATAGGGACTTGACAACTTTGAATTTAATTTGTGAACGCACATTTTCACTAATCATCAAACTGTCACTGTCAATTTATTCAGAAAACTCAACATTTTCATCATGGTAAAGTACATTAACGAGCAACGTCTGCAAATTATAAAAATGTTCTACAGATATTCGGAGTCGGTGACTGCAACTTTAAGAGCGTTAACTCCAATTTTCGGTCGTAATTATCGCCCTAGTAGACAGGTAATAACAAGTTTAGTGCAAAAATTTGAGTCTACATATTCGTTGTGTGATGTTGCCGTGTCAGTGAGACAACGAGTTGGTCGAAGTGTCGAAAATATCGCTGCCGTTCAGACGTAATTGTCAGCGTTATCGCGCCATGATCACCGATTATTTTTGGCCCGAATTGGAAGATATGGACTTGGACGACATGTGGTTTCAACAGGATGGTGTCACAAGCCACATAGCACAGGCTACAATAGATTTATTGAAGAGTAAGTATGGTGAGCGTGTTATCTGAAGACATGGGCCAGTTGATTGGCCGCCTCGTTCGTGCGATTTAACGCCGCTTGACTGTTTTCTGTGGGGCTACGTTAAGTCATTGGCTTATGTCAACACGCCGGCGACGTTGGAAGAGCGGTTGGTTTGCCTTTTATTGAAAAAAAAGTTATCAAGTCGTTATTAGAAAACCCTATAGTACTTAATTATGAGGTTCTAACAGATCCCACTTTATAAGTCTAAGAGGCACAGACTCCTCTTCTAAGTTTGCTTATTTATAAAACTTAGAAAGGAGTGATTTATTACTATCTCCGTGGCTCAATTCGGAAATCCGTACTTATATAGTCTGTCGTTCGCAACGTCGATAGCTAAGCAAAATAACTGTAAGTCAAATTTATAATCTCGATACAGTTATAAAGGGTGATTCATCGTGAGGTTTGATTTTCAATAAGCTTTTTTGACAGATTCCTCATGACTCCTATCAAACTGCTTTGTCATTTTTGTTTAGTTTCGTTTGGTAAGTCATCATGGAAAGACTTACATCACAACAGCGTGAGAAAAGTTTTTCGTGCGATTCGAGAAACTTATGGTGCGCGTAATCGACCTATTGAAACCACTATTGCCAATATCATTCGCAAAATTGAGTTAGACCACATCCAGCACGTAGTGAAGAGACTATAGCAACTGTATCTGAGAGTGTACCCGAAGACTGTGCCGAATCGATTCATCGTCGTTCTCAGCAGCTTGGCTTGGCGACAACTTGGGGTATTTTACGTGAGAATCTCGGCCTAAAAGCGTACAAAATTCAACTTGTGCAAGAATTGAAGCCAGACGACTTGAATTTGCGTCATATTTTCAGTGAATGGACTCTGGAAAAAACTCCCTGAAAATCTGATGTTTTATCGTAAAATTTTGTTCAGTGATGAAGCCCATTTCTGGCTCAAAGGATACGTTAATAAACAAAATTGCCGTATTTGGGATGACGAGCAACCCGAAGAGTACCAAGAGCTACCGTTACATACAATAAAAACAACGGTATGGTGTATCTTATGGGCTGGTGGAATCATTGATCCATATTTCTTCAAAAACGAGGCAAATCAGAATGTTACCGTCAATGGTAACCGGACTATATGTTGAGAAATCATTTTGGTGGGCACTTAATTTTACGTTTTGCTATGCTAAATTGGTCGCCTAGATTGTACGATATAACACTTTTGGACTATCTTCTCTGGTGGTATGTAAAGTCTCAGGTCTTCAGGAACAAGCTACAAGCTAGATTGACGCTTTGGGAGCCAAGTCGCCTAAAATTGGACCACCAATGGATCACCTTAGACGTAGTCGTGGTTAACATTTACGTAATATGGTTTTTAAAAATTAGATGCCATGAATTGTTCTTTTAACCGGTGATAAAAACTTTAAGTTTGTTTTCAAATTTATGTACTTTATTTTAAATTATAAATCAAACTTTACAATGAATCACCCTATATTTGAACTTATATCACTTTGAATGACATTATAGTCTGGGTTAGACCTGCGCCTGAGTTGAGCTCGGTTCGATTATGAGTATTTGTATCTAGTTGCATGCACAGAGTGGTTAGGTTAATTCGTTTCCATTTGTGCTTACCATCTTATAGAGTTCGAGTTGAGTTCTTTAATTTATCCAAAGTGAATTCGAAAATTCTTTGAGTCAGAGTGGTGAAGTTCATGCTCTTTAGGAGAAAATGTCTCAGCCATCGTAATCGCTGATTTTTGATTAGTCTACTCAATCAATTTGAAATTGCTTCTTTCTCTTCATTTACTACCAATGCAAAGTGGCTGTGGAGCACCCGAGAAAATTTAGTCTTAAAAGAAATCTAGGTGGCCTAATCCTTTCTTGATAAGGTCCATACTTTATGTCCCATATATCTTCAATCGGAATTATAATGATCTTTTATAAAAGCCTTGCACCAAAAAGCCATTTGAATAGCATAATTGCTCCTTTAGACCAAATAAGAAGCGATCGCTAAAAGTTTCTCATTGTTTGAACCTCTGTGTTTTTGTCAGAGTTAAAAGCAGCCTATAAAACTTATACCTGTCAGAAAGATGTCTGTGTTGAATATTATTTTTTTCCTGGAGAGCACATACTTCTTTCTGCCCTCAAAATAATTGGTTATCATCAACGATCCAAAAATGTTCTATCAATTCATCTACTACGAAAAAAGGTTATCCCCCCCCCACAATCACTCGATAGACAATATCATATAACTATCACTGACATATATCATATACATATATCCAAATCACATGACCGTCCTCCATATGTGCAGAGTGTTCTAGGCCGTCCTCCTGGCTCTGACAGGTTTACGCTTCACAAGAAGCGTAAATGCAGAAGTCCGGGATTGGAATAATCCACAGGTGTCTTCCATGCAAATACGCTCATTCAAAGCGACAACGCACATGACAGGAGGCGGGTCAAAAAAGTGAAGGGTTTAGAAGCTGGAGTGATGGAGGGGAATGCCTTGGCTCTACTCGAGGCTGGAGACTGCCAATCAGGGGAAACAGAACGACACGTGGGTCAAGGGGCGCCTAATTTGCGCTGGACTTTTGTAAAAACATGTCCTATAGAGCGCTTTTTTCGCGTTCTTGTAGCAGGCCGACCGCCTGCGCTGTTGGAGGTTTTTCCAGTCCCTCCTACCTGTTTATGTTGTCCTTACAAAATCCTTAGTGAGAGTGCCGCGATGACTGATGCGCCCATGGCTGCCTATCACTCTCTTAGGATGTTGAAAGAACAACTTTTCATAGAGAAAGGGTCCGAAAGAGTTAAGACCCTTTAAAACTTAGGGGAAAACAGTCCAGCTTGTTATAGTAAATTTTACCGCAACAAATTTTGACAAAGCTTCATCAACTAGGACTTCGGCTAAATAATAGTTGTATAGGGTTTTCCAATAGGGACTTGACAACTTTAAATTTAATTTGTGAACGCACTCTTTCACTAATCATCAAACTGTCACTGTCAATTTATTCAGTAAACTCAACATTTTCATCATAGTAAAATACACTAACGAGCAACGTCTGCAAATTATAAAAAATTTTCTACAGATATTCGGAGTCGGTGACTGCAACTTTAAGAGCGTTAACTCCAATTTTTGGTCGTAATTCTCGCCCTAGTAGACAGGCAATAACAAGTTTAGTGCAAAAATTTGAGTCTACATATTCGTTGTGTGATGTTGCCGTGTCAGTGAGACAATGGGTTGGTCGAAATGTCGAAAATATCGTTGCCGTTCAGACGTCCGTAGCAAACGATCCAACTGAGTCAATTCCACGGCGTTCTCAAGAATTGGGCATCGTTCAGACCACATTATGGCGTAATTTGCGTAAGTATCTTGGTTTACACCCATACAAGATCAAGTTGACTCAAGAATTGAAGCCAATGGACCATTTGAAGCGACGTACGTTCTCCGATTGGGGTCTGGAGAAGATGCGCCAAGATGATGAATTTCATCGCAAAATTATCTTCAGTGACGAAGCTCATTTTTGGCTCAATGGGTTCCTCAATAAGCAAAATATGCGTTATTGGTTATATGAAAACCTACATGTGCTTCATGCACAAAAAATAACTGTTTGGTGCGGTTTGCATGCCGGCGGCGTTATTGAGCTATATTTTTTCGTCGACGATAGCGATCGTCACGTTACTGTGAATGGTCAGCGTTATCACGCCATTATCACTGATTATTTTTGGCCCGAATTGGAAGATATGGACTTGGACGACATGTGGTTTCAACAGGATGGTGCCACAAGCCACACAGCACACGCTACAATCGATTTATTGAAGAGTAAGTATGGTGAGCGTGTTATCTCAAGACATGGGCCAGTAGATTGGCCGCCTCGTTCGTGCGATTTAACGCCGCTTGACTATTTTCTGTGGAGCTACGTTAAGTCATTGGCTTATGCCAACACGCCCACGACGTTGGAAGAGCTCAGAGCCAACATTGAACGCGAAAGCGGCCGTTTCGGCCGAAATGTGTGGTCGAGTCGTTGAAAATTGGGCCCAACGAATCGACCGTTGCAAGCGTGCCCGAGGTGGCTATATGAACCAAGTCGAGTTCCATTCATAAATGTTTTGATTGTACTTCAAGCCAATAATAAAGTTTTTGAAGTATCTCAAATGGTTTGCCTTTTATTTAAAAAAAAGTTGTCAAGTCGTTATTAGAAAACCCTATATAAATGTTAATACCTTTCTCTATTTTAAAAAAGTGTTTGAATTCCATAATACTTACTACTTACCCACTAAATACAAAACAAAGGAATAAAATATGTATATACAATATACATGTGGTTTATATTTATATATTGGTTCCTTTCCTCTTTCCAGTAAGGTTTTTTTTGTATTTATCCATTACCAACATGTCGTTTTAATTTTCGTGTTTTACTTCATTTCGCATCAATTCCAGACGAAGGTTGTGATATTCTCTTTTAATATTTGTGTTTTTTCGTTGCTGAAAAACATCAACGTCTGCCTTTGCCGTTGCCCTTGAATACATTTTAGTCGTTGAACTGGAGCTTCTTTTGGCTCCACCATACTCATACTTGCAATTGTTTCCCCGATAAGTTTAGTAAATCCTGTTTAATATTGACAGGTTTCACAACATCAATGCTTTTATTTAAAAATTCAATTTCGACATCTTCGGTTAACATATCTTTCACAAGAAAATCTCCTTCTTGCGTTCGGTTGTATCACAGTCATTATGATACCAGTGACATGCCGTGGTATTTTCATGGTATTGAGGCTTTTTCTGGTCGAGTTTATCATACAATGCTGCTGATCCGGCAATTTAATTCCTTCCCTCTTGTGGCGTTCAGTTTGCATTTTCTTTTTAATGGATTGCCAAGAGTCTTTTTTTTGCTTAACATCCCGTCATCTTTTTTTTTTGTAATCGGTGACATGCAAATGTCTTCCAACCATTTCTATCAGCATTTTCTTTTCTTGTTGACACTATTTTTACTCTCTCATACGTTTCAAATTTTTCTTGTTATTCATCTATGCTACGAGTATAATGTAATTGAAAGTGTTATAATGAAAATGATTATTTTTGTGAAATTGACTTCTGTCCAGTAGCGTATGTCAATTCGATTCAAAATACTCATATACTTACTTATTTACTGGTGGGGCTGCAGTTCGGGTTGAACCTGAGCCGCAACTAAAAAGTCTCTTCAGTTAGTCCGGTATTTAGCTAACTGCCTCCAGTTGCGCACTCCACGTCGATTGAGGTCCCCTTCAACTTGTGTGCGATACCTAAGATGAGGTCTTCCTCTACTGTGTTGTCCCTCCAGTTAGATTCGAAGATTCTGCTGGTCCGATGCGCAGTTTTCTGACTAGGTCGTCGTTGAATCTTCTCTTCGAAAATCCGTCAACGCAAATAAAACCGAATATTTTTCGAAATACTCTTGAAACGACTGAGGATATCCTCATTCGAGTTCATTCTTCTGCGCCATAAAGTAGGATTTTGATGATCAAGATCTTATGCGAGTATAGAATATTCAATTGCTTCCTTAGCCCAAAGAAACAGCGATTGATAAGAGTGATTCTTCGTTTTATTTCTGTTGATGTGTTGGCGGCTGAATTCATAGTAGAACCAAGGGGACAAAGTCCTTCATTATCTGGAAATGATAGCTGTTGTTTTTGAGGTCGACATTGTGTGTCACTTCCTGCTGACAAAATATACTTGGTTTTGCCCTCATTTACCGCTGAACCCATTTTTGCAGCTTCCGTTTCAATACTAGCGAACGTAAGCGTGCTGAGTTCCCCAATTACATCGATATCATCGATGTACGCTAGTAGTTTTTCAAAGATTGTGTCTCCAGTGTTCGATTCTGAGGTCTGCACTCCTCCAAGTTTTAAGCCTTTTTCGACATCAAAGCTCTCGTTTAAGTCGTTACCGACCTTGATGGAGAGCGAGTGTTCTTAATCGTCGTTTTGCACAAATGGACGAGTCTGATTGGGATCTCAAAAATAGGCTCTATATAGTTCGTCTCTATAAATGCTGTCATCAGGCATACAATTGTTTGGCCAGATCTGAAAAATGAGTTGTGGCATACTCTCCACAAAGTCATTTCCAGTAGTTTTAATACCTCGGCCGGTAAGCCGTGTGGTTCAATTGTTTTTTTTTTGACTTTAGCTTACATATTGCTATCCTTTTTGATAAGGTGGATGAAAGTTTTGACGATCATCATCTATGTTGAATAGTTCGGTTTGATGGCGGGGTGTTTGTTCTCATCACCGTTATACAGTCTGTAGAAAAAATTTTTCCATATTCTCAGTACTGACTGTGACTCTACTAAAAGGTTTTCTTCTTCATCTTTACAGGCTTCTGTAGGGCTCCGACAAGTTCTTCTTACCTGTTGGTAAAATCTCAGTATATTATTCCTGGAGTACAACCTCTTGATTGCCCGCTTCTCGTGCTCTTCTTTCCCCTTCTGGATAAGACGATGTACTTCCCGTCTCTTCTGCTCGTAGAGGTCACGAGCATCTTTCGTCCTTCGTTTCACTGGTGCCGCTTTAAAGGCGCATGTGCTTGCCGGCGTTCTTCATAAAACCAGGAATGTTTTAGTGGCGATGATCTATGGTGATTTATGAGTAAGAGCTGCGTTCAATCACAATGACTGTAAATTAAGGTTTAGTTAGACTAGAGTTCTTGTTAAATAGCTGACTATGAATAGGTGCCGTAATATTTTTCGATTACTGCCAGAATGCAGCTACCTACTCGACGCATTTTAACTTGAAAATTTCCCACTACAAATAGCTTTCAGCTTTTTAGGTTTATTTAAAGAATTGCATCATTTCATTTTTTCCCGGTCTACTTGACTCTACCGATGTCAATTTTCACCTTTTTGTCAAAGAATAATTTCGATTTTAACCGGAATAACTGAAAGACCATTTCTATTGTCTAAATCATAGATTAGGCCTTGGGGTCTTAGACCTCTGTGCAATTAGGATTGGGACTTATGGGTACCAAATCTACCATAAAGATTCACTTTAATGTCAACAGCTATATCAAAGGGGCTTGCTGCATTTCTTGCTGGATGTCATGATGCGATTGTACACACAATCACTTCAATTGTAAAATCTTGGATGGAGTGGTATACAAAGGGTGTCCCAAAATTCGCACATGAATTCATTTTTATTGTTTCATAAAGTATACAGTATACCCTTGTATATGGAATATCATATCTGGCTTCGTAGACTATTTTGTTGTTACAGCGCCGAATTTGCTCCTACAGGGTATGGGTAGTCATTCTAGCCATAGAATTCGAAAAACCCCTGAAGAAAAAGTCCAAGTCTTATCTGGGCGGCCGAATTGTAAAATTAGTAGACCAGGAAATGACTCACGCAGTAAATGAATGGTGTTTTGGGCTGCATTGCACGTGGTCCGCATCCATATCTTGCAGTTTAAGCACATAAACCATTATCATGTCGCGATATCGAATACCATTAACTGTTATTGCCTAATAAGCTGCGTTTTTAAGGAACAATGAACCGATGATGCTTCCATTCCAATCCCCATCAAACAATGACATTTTGTGGATGCATTTGTTTCTCAACCATCACCCATGGACTTTCCGAACTCCAAGAACTTCACTTGTAGTTGTTCTATAACCCATTCAACGAACAGTCTTTAATGTTTGTGGTTAGTAAGTCTTAGTTCTTGAGTCAATCGCACTGCATGAAGACGAAAATTCTTCGTGAGAATGCGCTGTAGAGAGCTTCTTAAAGTATCAAACTTTCAATCGCGCTGCCGAATCGATGTTTCTGAACTCACATCAACACTCTTACGAACTGCTACTCGATTTTTTATTGAACGATCATCACTAATTGATCCAGTCTCAATGAGTTGTTGAATTAAACTCTTTATAGTTGCTAAAGCTAAATCACTATTCTGACCACATTTTATACGAAAATGGCGAACTGTTGCTGACAAACCTTCTTTCTTAACCATTGCTCAACAATGAAAACACGTTATTCTTTCGTCTAGCGCTCCATTTTTAATAACTCTGAACCAGCTGTTCTATCTTACCGTACAGCTAATGTTCTGCCCGTTTATGTAACCACCGTTTCTGTTACACTATCTGCTTTATTTGAGAGCTCGTGTCGGTCTAGACAGTCTTCGTTGCATGCTGTGAAAGTACTCAAATTTTCATTTGCAAGGTTTTTAGGTTAGAAAAAGAGAAACTTGCCCATTAGAGATGCATCTTCAATAAGGGATTAACATCGAGGTTCGCACTTTAACTACATATTTTCTCATCGTGTTGCCCCTTCGCCTTTCATCTTCTTTTAATAGGAAACTTTTGAGCGCGTCACATTTCGAGCATGGTCAAACTATTCGGTTAGTCTGGTTGAGTTTCAAAGCACTTTGCAAACTAAATACTTATTTAGACATAGGATACTGAAGTTTATGTTACAACATATGTATACTGGTCAATTGCAACATACGTTTATTACAAAAATTTTCTTCCTCTTTCTTTTTCTTGTATCATGAGCATAAAATTCTCTTACGAATAAACACCAAGTCATAAAAAAGTGTGAGTTTAGAGTAAAATTTATCAATATCAATTCTTAATTTTGTTGTAAGTCTTCCTTTATACAGATTAATACAAATCCATTTCAGAATTTTACATTATCTCACCATCACCCAAAATCTGCGTGATACTGTAAGAAACGTAAATCTTCCATAAAATTAAATTTTTCACTTCGCAAAGGAAAAATGCGAAATGCTCTCTTTGAAGGAGTTTTTAACCCGTGCGGAAGACATTCCCAAGTTACTTTCTGTATTTCTTATAAGAGATACTTGTTCTTCAAAAGTTGGATCTACCCTCATTTGCATGCATCATTACAGCACCTCTTACAACAATAATCTAATTTTTCTCCACAGGATATACCTTTTAGGAATGTATATACTCGTACATCCAAAACACTCGTATATACTCGTACCTACATAAGTACAATGATTTTTAATGAATGGGAAAGTGATTTCTTAAAGATTAAAGTCGCAACCCTGTTTAAAATTTATTTTCAAGAAAATAAATGTACGAGGGTGTTCAAAAAGTAACATGACTTTATATTTATATAAAAAATATCTTTTTATTCATCAATATTAATGTTGTCCCCTTAAAAGTAACCCCCCTCAGATATACTACATATTCCAATCCTCGAAACATTTCTTATAAGCATTTTTGGTTTAGCCTTTAGCGATGCCGTTTTTATTTCCTCAATCGTTGCCAATCTCCGTCCCCTCAAAGGTCTCTTCAGTTTTGGGTACAAGAAAAAGTCGCATGGGGCTAAATCCGGTGAACATGGTAGTAATACTCCGTTTTACTTCTCGCAAACGGCGCATAAATTCAAGGTAAAAATTCCTGATGCACCACGCTACGGTAATAGAAAAAAAAAACTGTGATCAAGACTTTGACATTTGATCGAACTTGGCGTGCTTTTTTCGGTCTTGGCTCTCATGGCTGCTTCCATTGGGCGACGTTTGGGCTTTGATTTCGACGTCATAACCATAGACTCATGATTCGTCACCAGTTATGACCCTTTTAAGCAAGCCAGAATTATCACTGAGCGTTGCTCATGAGACGGTTCTTCTGATCAAAATTGAGAAGTTTCGGAACACGTCTTATGCCCAAAACATCCGAAAAAAAAAATGCATGACACGAGCTGAACTATATGTCAACATCCTCATCAACTTTTCTTATGGTAATTCGACGATTTTTCAAAACAATTTTTTTCACAGCTTCGACGTTATCATCTTTTGTTGATGTGATAGGGCATCCAGAGCGAAGTTCGTCATTGGTGTTTTCACGGCCATCTGGAAAGAGGTCAGACTCACCGTATGCCACTGTCAACATTTCAAATATTTTAGAACCCTTGTGTTCATTTTTTAACACAAAATTTGTTACAAATCCTTTGCTTCATTGTTGGTAATAATTGAAAATCGCCGAGCACATCAACACACTTCTAACCTTTCTATCTGTCAAAAACAAACTAAGTATGCTATATACTCGAAACTGAAAACATATGTTCGGGACATGTGTACCAACACAGCAAAAAAATCGATATTCGAATGTACGTTGCCCGCGAAATTTCAAAAGCCACCTTACTTTTAGAACACACCTCGTACGAATATTGCCTCATGACAGAATTACGAGTGAATAAGGACTGCCGAATTTATAAACGCATGTGCTGAGGAAGAGAAAAGAAAACTATATTTCACTGTCAGAAAGGACTGAACTTCAGAAGGAAGATGGCTGATGAGTTCACATCATTGAATCGATCGAAGGTGGGTATCTCAGACGGTCAGTATCTCAGATACCAGGCATCTGTAAGCTTTTCCGGGGTCTGTACTCGAACGAGCAACGTTTATAAATTATTAAAATTTATTTCAAACATTGGGAGTCGGTGGCCTCAACTTTAAGAGCGCTAGCGCCAATTCTCTGTCGTTATAATCGCCCCACCCGACTCGCAATTCGTAATTTAATGCAAAAATTTGAGTCTACATTTTCACTGCAAGGCAAGGAGTGCTAAAAATATTGATTCCGTAAATGCGTCTGTCTGACCCATTTCGCACCGTTCGCAGGAATTAGGCATCGCCAAACAATGTCGTGGCGAATTTTACTAGAGGGTTTTGCCCTTTCGACTCATATAGTGATTCGCACGGCCTTAAAGCATGTCAAATGAGAGTTTTAGATTGTCGGTCGGGATGTCTTTTAGGATGTCGGTACAAGCCTTTTGGATGGCTTCTACGTCCATATCGTCCTTTCATCGGCAAATGATTTTTTCCGAAAAGGTAAGAGTCGATCGAAGAGATGGCGATTATCGTGCAACAAACGCCAACTTCGACGTAACAACGACGAATATAATACACCAAGCGCTTCAAAATACCAAGGCAGAATTGTACATTAAGTGTTTGGTCTACTGAAACGAACTCTTTGTGGACAATGCCCTTGGAATCGTAAAAGTATTTTACTCTGTTTTCACGAAAAATTTATTTGCAGGTGTAAACTTGATGAGATTGAGGTGTAAAATTGATGAGATTGAGGTGTAAAATGATATCGGTAAAATGACTTTCCTTTGAGTTGATGTACATTTGTGCTCGTTTTACGGGATTTTAAATGGTTTCTAGCAAAACATCTGGCCCAAATTATTGATTTCTTCTTCAATTTTGGCTTTCAAGACTTGCAAAGTTTGTGGTTTGTTGTGGACAGTTGCTCCGTCCTCAACTTTAGTTGAAAAAAATCATTTAACATCTGTCTGTAGCGCTCACCGGTTACGGAGACCGCGGTGTTGTCGGCGTCCTCAAAAAATAAGGGACAATCGCTTTTTCACTGCAATTGCCCCACCAAACAGTCACTTTGTGGGGATGCAATGGCTCTTCGAGCATTTCATGTCCATTCTCCTTGCCCTAAAAACTCAAATTTTGTTTATTGGGATGAGGTTCTTCGCACATTATGATTTTGAATACGAAAGCATCCTCATTTTGTAGCAGGTTAGACAGAGCATGGGAGAAAGTTAACTTCACTATTGGTGCACAGTTTGCATTTTTTAAGGGAACATCTTTAGGTCTTTCTACAAGCCTTGACGCAACGACGTTTCTGATGCCAAATTGTGTGCATCGTTGGCGTTTTCGGCCAGAGCAGTAATAATTTCGGTCGAACGAGCAATATGGGGCCGGCCACTTCTTGCGACATCTCTAGTGGACCCAGTTTGCAAGAGACGCTCAGCCAAACGCTAAATTGTTCGCCCACATGGTACATGACAATGAGGAAAACAACGACATTCACGCTTGGTTAAAACCATAGACCGGAAATTGGTCAATAAAGTAGTAACAATAATTTTGCGTTCATCAGGTGTATGTTGCCACATTGCTTATTGTCGCCATTTGGAAAAATTATGGCACATTCACATTATGACATAGCTTTTGGCCCACCGTGTACCCTAGTTTCCTGTTGTTGAAATAGTTCATTTTTAAGGTCTAGCATAACTACTGCACAGTACGCCTTTGTGCCGTAGAGCCATCTCTCTCCTTCGTTGGCACACTTGGCGATATTCACTAGCGCTCGTATGACATCAACAGTTGAACGCTCTTTTCGGAAGCCTAATTGGTTGTGTGAGAGGGCTTCTTTCTCTTCTGCTACTGCTTGCAGTCTTTACCCTTATTAGCTACCCTCTTGAGAATCTTTCCCAGGGTACCCAAGAGGTAAGAGATCTTCTTTCCTTTTGGTAGCAGGACCAAATGCTGTGTTTTCCATCTTTCGAGAAAGGTTCTTTCTTCTAAATACTGCTGCATTGCTGCTATGAATTGTCACAATCTCTTTTTCACAGTCGCCTTTATTGCCTTGATGTCATCTATCTTGCCGCATGACCTTAGTAACTCCTCCGAGGTAATTATTGGGAATTCTTTTGGGCTGATTTATCTTATGATGTTGCATATAGTGGCTGATTTTTGTGAAAAACGGTGCTCTATTATCGATCTCAGTATTTTCGAGCATGTTATCGGGGGATCTTATAATTTTGCCATTACCATTTGATATGGTGAATCCCATGGATTTATATCGGCTTCTTGACAGAGACTTTTGAATCATGTAAATTTGATTTCTTTGGTGGCTCTAGTTAGGTTGCATCTCGCCAGTCTAAGAGTTTTCAGCTGTTGTTGGTAGTCTGATCTCCTTCTTGCAAAAAAATTTTTAAGGTGATTTTAATGCCAAAATAGTAAGGGAGGCCATTATTGGTAGCGGAGCTGGAAAGCTTAGCCTGCACGGCACCAAGTCTGGAAACGGACCATAGATGAGCTAATATATGATAGATAGAAAACTTTCAAGATTTTGGACATTTTAAAAACCACTTTCTACTGATTGCCTCTATCGGTGTGCCCTTGTCTGTGAATACGTGTGAATTGGCAACAATCTTAATTTCCCTCACATTTTACACAAAAATGTCATCCATATAACACACACATAGTGAACTTTACGTGCAAATTGCTCTCATTCTTGTAAATTTTAGCAGAAAACTAGTTTAGACAAGTGTTGGTAATTCACTTACAGTGTTTTTGTGAAGAGTTTAGGGGATTGCAAAAGTATTAGTAGATTTTGACATCCACGATATTTAATCTATCAAACGGACGTAGGCTGACTGCGTCAGTATTATAAATTTCCGAACTTCCCCAGTGGACAAAAATAGGTAGAGTCGGCTGCCTCGCTGCAGCCAAATACAATACATCTGCGGATATCTCACGGACCAGTACAACGAAGAAATACTGTGAAAAAATATAACGTTGAACACTTGCAATTGCAACTAACCACCGGAGTCTTTGCCGATGGCGTATCCTGTAACCAACGTTAAATTCTAAAGAGTAGTGGTATTGATGCCAAGAAGCCATCAGAAAAAACAACGAGAGCGGTCTGCGAGCTCTACAAGCACAAGAGGAGGGTAAAACATCGCATGAGAAAGAGCATGAGAAGCGCACGATCGAAATAGAGAGATGTTACTTCAGGAACAATATTTGGAAGTAAAAGGGACCTGTCAAGCCAACAAGACAAGATGAAACATAGAAGAAGTCGGTATTGAGGTCTGAGGATATGGAAAACCTCTTCTGCTGAATATTAAACGTTGAGGCCAACTCCAACTCCGCTTTCAGGCAGAATGAACGGTTCAACTTTGAGAGTAAAAGTCAAGAAATGTGTCAAGACAATCAAAATGAAGTGGGGATAACAATATCTGCTAGACTAGATGGTCTACCTGCTAGAATATTTAAGGCAGCGAGAGATGAATTGTTAGAAAATATGGGGTTTTCTAATAACGACTTGACAACTTTTTTTTAAATAAAAGGCAAACCATTTGAGATATTTCAAAAACTTTATTATTGGCTTGAAGTACAATCAAAACATTTATGAATGGAACTCGACAACAGTCGATTCGTCGGACCCAATTTTAAACGACTTGGCCACACATTTCGGCCGAAACGGCCGCTATTTCGCGTTCAATGTTGGCACTGAGCTCTTCCAACGTCGTCGGCGTGTTACCATAAGCCAATGACTTAACGTAGCCTCACAAAAAATAGTCAAGCGGCGTAAAATCGCACGAACGAGGCGGCCAATCGACTGGCCCATGCCTTGAGATAACACGCTCACCATACTTATTCTTCAATAAATCGATTGTAGCGTGTGCTGTGTGGCTTGTGGCACCATCCTGTTGAAACCAATTCGGGCCAAAAATAATCGGAGATCATAGCCCGATAACTCTGACCATTCACAGTAACGTTACAATCGTTATCGTCGTCGAAAAAATATGGTCCAATAACGCCGCCGGCATGCAAACCGCACCAAACAGTTATTTTTTGTGGATGAAGTGGTGATTCATGAAGCACACGTGGGTTTTCATCCGACCAATAACGCTTATTTTGCTTATTGACTTACCCATTGAGCCAAAAATGAGCTCGTGACTGAAGATGATTTTGCGATGAAATTCATCATGTTGGCGCATCTTCTCCAGAACCCAATCGGAGAACGTACGTCGCTACAAATGATCCATCGGATTGAATTCTTGAGTCAGGTTGATTTTGTATGGGTGTAAACCAAGATCCTTACGTAAAATACACCATAATGTGGTCTGAGCGATGCCCAATTTTTGAGAACGCCGTGGAATTGACTGATTTGGATCGTTTGCTACGGACGTCTGCGATATTTTCGACACTTCGACCAACCCGTTGTCTCACTGACACGGCAACATCACACAACGAATACGCAGACTCAAATTTTTGCACTAAACTTGTTATTAAATGTCTACTAGGGCGAGAATTACGACCGAAAATTGGATTTAACGCTCTTAAAGTTGCATTCACCGACTCCGAATATCTGTAGAATTTTTTTATAATTTGCAGGCGTTGCTCTTTAGTGTACTTTACCATGATGAAAATGTTGAGTTTACTGAATAAATTGACAGTGACAGTTTGATGATTAGTGAAAGAGTGCGTTCACAAATTAAAGCTGTACAGTCCCTATTGGAAAACCCTATATGTACCAACTCATCTACATATACAAAAAGATGACTGTCATAATTGTGCTAATTAAAAAGGCATCAGTCTTATTTTATTTGCCGTCTTGTGTGAATGTCTGAAGTCATTATCGCCCGATAAGTCCACATTCTACCAAATATTTATACCAAATATCAAATTCTGGTCAAGAAGTCAAAAATCGATACGAACCACTGATTTATTGATTTTAAGGTCACATATGACAGTATCCATAGAGTCGAGCAACAGAGAGCGATGTGTAATCTTGGAATCTCTGTCAAATTTGTTTGATTGTGCAGAATCACGAGCGCTTACTGTTCCATAGAGGTCGAAAACAATCTCTCCTAGATTTTCCATATCAAAAAGGATCTAGACAACGTGATGGGCTGCCATGTAACTTTTTCAACATCATGCTTGAGAAAATTGTACGAAACGCAGTTGAAATCTCAAGTCAAAAGCGGATGCACAATTTTCCAAAAGTCCATACAACTACATACATACTTACTTACTCTAATGATTGATGATATTGATGATTATTGGCAGAACTTAGCGAGTTTTTATTGGTGCGTTCGCAGCTGAAGCGAATGAGTTTAGTCGTAATTAACTGTCACTGTCCTTCATTAGATGTGTAAGTATAGTAATCACTTCTCAGAATAAACCAGCTCCTATATCATACAATTTAAGAAGCAAACCTAAGAACTTAACCGCCACAATGAAAACTTTAACTTACCTCTCCCAACACTTCAAAGTTGTATGTAACTTACGAACTTAATTACCCCTATTCACAAGGCAGACTTCTGGAATACGTACTTATTCACACATACACACAATTTAATTCTCTTCGTTTTAAATGAGATACTAGTTAAATATTGGTAATAATACTCGTACCAGACTGCTCGCCCATGTTTAATTAAGATTGAGGAATTAAGACGCTTGTTGGTGTCGTATGTTTATCAGAATTTAATCGAAGGAAATCAATGGGATTTTGTAAATTAGAAATTCCTACAAGGATACATCTAAGGGTACGGAATGTACGGATATATTGATATCAACCTGTCTCTTATCTAAAATTCTCCTTGGGCTGGTCAAAATAGTTGTAGGTTTGATTATTTACGAGAATAGAATACAATGGAAGAAAGGGACTCCATGCAGCTTGACGATGACTTGATGGTAGAAATGACAACGTTCATGATGAGATTATCAAATAAATTATAGTAATAACTGATAAAAGGTGATTAAATAAATTAGGAAGTTACACTTTCAGACAGGCCCAACTAAGGGACTTAACGAACTAATATAGAACTCACTCAAATCTGGTTAAAAGGAAGAAAACTTAGGTCCCTTTAAAAATCCTTTTAAATGGAGGGACACACAAGGTTGAATAAAATTATTTTAAGTAGATTGCCAGAACACCTGCCAACATTCGAGGGATAAAGAACGCAAACTTAGTCTCAGCTTCTCAACCGTTCTTTAGCTTATCATTTTATGTGACAGGAGAGCATTAACTGATTACCCTGCCTGGACCCTGAACTGTTTTAAGCAATTCCGAAAATATTTTACTTTTGTTACTCATGTGAAACCGAGATAACAAAATCATAACAATCACGATGTTCTAAACATAACATTGAGGTAATCTCTGACTGGTCTCGGATGACCAGTATTTCAAAAAGTATTTAAAACATTACATTGACCAATACCTTGTTGTCAAACTGCGACTGCAAATATTCCGCTCGCTAATACACTGACGAAGAACTATGGGGAAATTTAGCGTCAGGCAACCAAATCACAAGACACTTCTATGGCTTATTTTGGTCGAGTCTTCTATTATATGCTGAAAAGTCCTATGTTGCTACAAGCAAGCCAGAGACGATGCATCTGATATATCGGGTTTCACCTAAATATTACAACACGAGCCTTGTTTTGTGCACGACAAACACGTTCTCAAGTGTCAACTAATAAGTAGCTCCTTATAAAAAGTATTAGGTCAATAGATGTCTTTAGCAGTAAGTGCTGGTCGATTTTGACATATACAAAATATTGTCAATATAACAAACCTTTTTGGCAATATAGTAATCTTGTTTTGGTTGTGTGAAAATGTCTGATTTCGTTCCGTCGCTTCAAAGATTGTGATTTCGATGTTGACGACCGTCCGTGTGAAGGAAGGCCAAAATCCTTCGAAGACGCTAAATTGGAGGCATTGCTCGATGGGGATCTGTGCCAAACAAAAGAAGAACTTGCTTTAGCATTAGGAGTTACCGCCAAGTCACTTCCAAGCGATTGATGCATTGAGAACGATTCAAAAACAAAGAACTTTGGTTTCTAATGATATGAAGCCAAAAAACGTTAAGCGTTATTTTTTTGTCTGTGAACAACTGCTCCAACGGCAAAAAATTTATTCATTGAAAAAAATGGATTCATTACAGCAACTCAAAGAGAAGAAAGTTATGGGGACTGCCCCGTCATGTTTCTACGTCGTCAGCTCGGCTGAATATTCACGCTGCGAAGGTTATGCTGTGTATTTGGTGGGACCAGGTCGGTGTTATTTATTGTGAACTATTAAAACTCAACGAAACCATCACTGGTGAACGGTATCGATATCAATTAATGTGATTGAGCCAAGCACTGCGCGATAAGCGGACACAATACGAGCTGAGGTACGAACAAGTATGTTAATTCTACAGTATGACAACACTCGGCATTAAGTTGCCAAACCCATAAAACCTACCTGAAAACGCTGAAATGGGAAGTCCTACCCCACCTGCTAAATCTCCCAGATATTGCGCCGTCCGATTATTAGTTGCTCCGTTCGATGGCACATGGTCCGGTTGATCAGCAGCTTCGCTTATATGAAGACTTAAAAAAATAGCTTGATTCGTGGATAGCATCAAGAGATAAACACTTTTACCGTAACGGTATTTCAGCTCTACCAACAAGATAGGAAAAAGTTATAGCTAGCGATGTCACAAGAGCAAGGAAGCGGTCCCTTCCAACTCTACTAAATTGTGAAGAAGCATGGATTTTATTAAATTGCCTTAGTTTCTTTGCTTCCATCTATCAACGGTGTTCGCAGTAGATACAATAATAAATTTTATGGGTTTTGCCACACCGCTAACCTTGGCAGAAGCATCTGACGTACTTTCCAATCAAACAACAGCGCTTCAACTCGGAAAGTCGTTGATAGCATTCATTCAAAAAGAACGGTTGACTTCCCTGTATGACTTCAACCAATTTGGTATCAGCAACTGGAAGCATTTAATGCAAAAATATAGATTTCATTGGAGGTGACTGTAGTGCCATAAAAAAGTAAGTATATCGCAATACATATCGCCCTTATGATTGTGTATTATTCCTTGGCTTTGTTTTCGGTAGAGTAATATTCGTATCATAGTTGTTAGGCTTAATCCAGCCAGTGATCCAGCATTTTAGTATCAGCGAATTGTTTGGTTGTATATCGTTATAATGTTTTTTACAACTCAGGGAGTCGATTTTGAACTTTGCATGCACTTTAAAAGTGTGTAACTTTTGCCAGCACACTGAGATGCTACGCAAAAGCATGTTGCACCGATAAGTAGCTCTTAACCTTCAGACTAATAAGGAGCAACAGTAAATTCGCTGAACTCTTAGGAATGTTGGGAGGTATTTGTTTGAACTGTCGACAGCCTGAAGTACCATGCCATCTGTAGTTCTGCTGTCAATAAAACCGTTATCAGAGGATGAGAGAATTCCTAAAGCAGAATCGGGTTCTGAGAAAATCTCCCTTAAGCCGGGTCTAATAAGTTCATCGATGATCTAGTTTGTGACGTTGCCATTGCGAGTCAAACACACATTGAGACCAAAAGTACCTTTGGCCCTGGCCAGAGCAGCATCTACATTCTTGTTAAAATATAGATACTGCTCTAGCCGGATCCCAAAGCATCTGAATACAATTCGACAAGCAAGTGGCTAGCCGTGTTGTCCAATGATCGACAATTTTCGTCAATTCCTTCTAAAGTCATTAGGCACCCGACAACGGCGTTCTAAATAGAATGTTTTCAGACTTTTAGAAGTTAATTTTCAACTTCCAGTCATCGCAAAATCGTCTTATTTGCTCGAAGTCAGCATGTTAATGACCTAGACTTTTGGACCTGTTCTGTACCCTATCAAGACATCTGCGTACGCTATGCTATGGGGAAGTGAACCTATCAAATCGCTTCTGTAAATGTTGAATAAGATCGGCAAATTAACCGCACCTTGTCGCAGATCGTTTTTAATGTTAAATGTTCCAACAGAAGTTGGATGAGCATATTATTAAGAATATACAAAAGTGATTTGCTGATATCCAGACAGCTTGTAGAAAAGCTCCTCTAGCTATACGGTGTCGAAGGCCTATTCCCAGTCAATCAGGCAGGCTCCAGTACACTGGTTTTTGCTTTTATTCTACTGGATATCTGACACCAGCCTAGACGCGGCATGTATGACATCATAACGCGCCTTGAAACCGAATTGATTATCCGGAACTATATTTTTGTACTCAACCCTCTTAATCAGGACTCTATTGATCACTCTCCCGAACACCTGACTGATATTCGGAAGGAGACTTATTGACCGGAGATTAGCCGGATTGGATGATGTATCTTTACCCCTTTTAGGGATGGGATAAACCAGCGCAGTTTTCCAATGCTCTGGATTATGTACATTATTCAATGCATTGTTAAAAAGGGTGGTGAAAATGTCTACCGCTTCTAGAGGGATATGTCGAAGCACAATGTTCGGTATGCCATCGATTCCCACTAATTTTGTACTTCTTATTGTGTCGGGGGTAGGTCCCCTTCATTGGCGATGACATTATTTGCCATATTCTCGTCACTGAACTGGGTGAAACCCGAGCTCTTGAATCGCCAGTTCTGTATGTCATTTCGCAGGTAGAAATTGTGCAGAAGGACTCGATTCTCCAGGTTGTGATTCGAACCAATGACATCATTGGTTTTATACACTTCCTAAAAAGTCGCTCCTATGGCCTCAACCTTCTCCTGATTATCTTCGATCACAAAGAAATTGTCATTATCTGCGACTTCACTTGGATATATATGCCTGCAGTAGTCAATAATCGTTCGTTGTCCGTCGTTCGAGGAACCCTAAGACACTGTAGATCGTTTTGATTTTTTCTCCGAAATATTTTATTTATTTGCGAGAATTGCTGGAATTTACAGCCCTTGTAAATCTCTTGTTCCAGTACAAACTTACCGATGCCCTGTTTTTCTCTTTATTATCAATATTTGGAGATTTTTAATTGAAGATTTCAGTGTCCTAAGCTCTACGTTATGTCTGTCAGTAAACTGCCTGTACAAGGTTTTGAGTCCTGACAGCAGTCTACTTTTGTGTCGGTGCAGTGCGTCAATGGTAGCATTGCGTACTATGTCTTCGTTAGGTGTGTATTCATACCGAGGTATTGTAATGTCCATTGTCTGTTTAATTGTTTGGTCCAATTGTTTTAGGTACCTGTCAAGCTCCTCGTTAAACAGATTCCTATTGAACGGTGGGTAGAGCGAATATGAGGAGAGTGCTCTTGTCAAGGTTCTGTCGTAAATGAATGTATGCAGACAGTTTAACGTTTGTAGATTACTCCCAGTCAGTTGTATCGTACAGAAATAAGTTCAAATAAGAACTGTGTCTGGGAAACGACGGACTGTCCGTTGCTTTCAAACCAAGTCTATACATGACACTGTGCTGACCCCACCAATTAAGTACTAGGTTCCCTCTAGTACTTGGTACATGATTTTCTCAATCTCTGTGTTTGGCATTAAAATCCCCGCCGATTATATAAAAATTCTCCTCCTATTCCAGTCTAAGGAATCGAAAGAGTCTATCGAGCTCTGAGATGAATAGCGTGGATTGAGAAGCATCAGGCGCGTTGACAGAGACCATGAACAACCACTTTCCGCTACGGAGAGTGATGCGCACGACACATGCCTCTAGCACCCGAAACCCATGCAAAACACCCTTGTACATTCTTTTAAATTTAAATTTTTTTCTACTAAAGACCGCGACACCACCTCCTTGTGTGGAATTGGGTCGGTTTCTTGTTCTACTATTATATTTACTATGTTCCACATTAAGCTTATCGGTAAGCTTATTTTTGCTAGCGAAAAGCTCATCAGGAGCTTGGTCTTCCAGCATCTTAAACAGAGCGGCTCTTCGCTCGATCCTAATAAGTGAATTGACATTCACTGCAAGGATTGATCAGCTTGTAGATTTGATCAAACCATTTAGCCTGTTCCTGTACTTGACGTTGAAGCTGAGCCATCTGCCCTTGAATAGAGAGCAAGATTGCTAGCATGTTGGGTGCAGCTTCCGGTGCTCTCGGCGCTGGGGCCAAGGAAGCAAACGTGGCTTTTTGTACTATTGTACCTCTACCTGCCGCCATTTGAGCGAAGGTAATTCGGGGCGTGACGGCTGGAGTTTGAAGCTGAGCGAATGGACGCTTAATCTCCGCTTTCTGCTGACGAGCCATGTTGATTTTTTTATGTCTTGGAATTTGCGACAATCCCGATAGTAAGCGGTGTGTCCCGAGTTCCTGCATAAAGCACATGAGAGTTGACTTTTATCTGACTCTCTCTCCTGACACAAAGTACATTCCTGTGAATTGTGTTTCTTTCAGTGCGGTATGGCCGAACCTTTGGTAGCGAACACATTGCATAATGTTATCGCTCCTTTTTAATTTCTCCCAGTCCAGGACTTTGACACTCCTTAGACTATAGACTCTATATAAGAGTTCCTCGGGATCAGTAGACGGTTCCAGGTCCCCAAAGCGTATTCAGTTGCACTTACTTGAATTCCTATCATTATGGTTCTATAAGAATCTTGTTCTACCATCTGTTAACTTGAAGCACCGTTTTATATTGCCTGACGGGACTTCGAATACAGAGGGAAAATGGCTCTAGCGGACATAATACATAGGTATATGTTCGTATAAAGTAGAAAGAAAGGCGGAAGAAAATGTTAAAATAATTAGCCAGTGTGAAATGGCGACCTAGTCTAACTTGCAAAAGTTACAAATTTCGTTATACTCATAGGGGTGGCCGTGGTGTAGTGGTATATGCATAGACTCCTCAAACAGAGGGTCGCGGGTTCGAATCTCGTGCCAGGCAATTCTCTGAAAAAGTCTTTTCGTAGAATTTGTATGTAGTTACAATATATGAAAATCCCGTCGGCGTCAACTCTGACATGAAGGCATAACTCTGATGTTGGAGTGGTTGCTGGCTGGGCTAAATGTAACGAACTAACAACTAGCACGTACTGTGATACCCACTGGTTGAGGATTCACTTGCTAGTCCCGTCCAGTTTGACAACCACCTCTAGGAAAAATATCGAAACCTAATACACCTGAGTTTCAAACTACTACACCACCCGCCCGCGACCTGGAGAAAAAGCCAGTGAAAGGGTTTTCATATCCCCTTGGTGCGCGCGCGGTATTATAAAAAAAAAAAAAAAATACGCCACATCACAAAATTAAATAAATCCTGATATAAAGTTATTCGCTATCCTAAATTACTTTTATACCGTTGATAATGAGGTTCTATGTTCGTGTTTTCTGTGTTATCATGTTCCACGTTAAAACGAGTTCGTCTCGTAAAAAAAACCCCAAGTTTTTCCTTCTTCGTATCAGTCAAGGTTTAAATCAATTTCAAAAGGGATCAAAGAATTTTGCCTATCCTGAACATACCTCATACAGGTTGGTTTTGTCAAATTAATTCCAAGTATTGCAAAATGCTTTCAACAGACGTTTTATTATTAAAACGAAAATGATTTCATGCCAGAAGTACCTATGCAAGAGACAAATCCCCTTCTGTTGCTTTAGAAAATAAGGAAGACATCTCCTGAGATAAAAATAAAAATTTCCAAATTTGTTTTGTTTGGCTTGTGTCATATACGGGTTTTTTTTTTTTGTATTTTCTTTAGGTAATGTTCTTAGGTGTTTTTTCTATTTATTTTGGAAAGATATGTACGTGAGATAATCCCCATGACACATGGCAATATGATCTGGCATATTCTCATTCCGACACTTGCGTGACGTATTTGTTATACACATGTGTCAACATCCCAATATGTTTTCCGAGAAATTGGTAACTCAATTAAAATTATTTGATTTATAGGGGCACGAAGTGACTTCCTTCATCGTAAATCAGGATAAATGTGCTGCAAGTATCAATACTCTAAAGCATCAATGTCGTACGTGTTTTATTGTGAACACACATGTGTTACATATTCGTACATGCTTAAGTAGACACTACTCTTGGCCAACCTTTTTTGCAAGAAATTTTTCAAAATCATTCCATAAATAGCTCGAGATTTCTTGACGTACATTTGTACTTTGCTCTGTCAGATACAATTTAATGTGAAATGTTGGAAAATTTGCATTCTTCTTCAAGGTTGAAATGAGTGTGTAGAATTCTGTTCATAATCAGTATGATGGAGAGAAGCGTAGATTTACATGGGCTGTAAATAAACGAAGTCATTTGTGGCGTCAAAGATTTAATTTTTTTTTCTTATAATCCCGCGCGCGCACCAAGGGGATATGAATACCCTTTTACTGGCTTTTCTCCAGGGCGCGGACGGATGCTGTAGTTGTTTGAAACTCAGGTGTATTTGGTTTCGATATTTTTCGCAGAGGTGGTTGTCAAACTGGACTAGTCGAGAGCCAGCGCATCCTCAACCAGAGGGTCTTAGTACGTGCTAGTTGCTAGTTCGTTACATTTAACCCAGCCAGCAACCACTCCAACATCAATGTTATGCCTTCATGTCAGAGTTGACGCCGACGGGTTTTTCATATATTGTAACTACATACAAATTCTATGAAAAGACTTTTTCAGAGAATTGCCTCGCACGGGATTCGAACCCGACCCTCTGCCTGAGGAGTCTATGCATATACCACTACACCACGTCCACCCCCTAATGGACAAATTACACCTCTCCACCTTTATTATCCCATTTTAGAGAGGCTTTCGCAGTAAAGAAAATCCAGCAAAGGATTTGCTTCTTTAATTAGTTTATGTTTGAAATTGTTTGAAGAGGTGCTTGTCATTACAGTCTCTCTCTCTCTCTCTCCACGAGACAATTCTGTTAGACATAACACCCGACATCTAGTATATATTCATGCCTTAATTTTCCTCCGATCTCATGTTTTGACATAAAACGTTCATGCCCTGTGGAGATGGGCTGTTAAGAAGAGGAATTTTAGATGAAAGTCAAAATTTATATATCTGTGGTATATGTATATTAGGTGCGCAACTAGGTGCGATAAAGAAGTTTGTCCATTTTGACATATACAAAACCTCATGAAGCAAGGTTAGACATGTGGTAAACAAACCGTTTTGACACATTAGTGATTTTGTCTTGGCTACATATAGTTTTGGTTGTGGGAAGTGTTGATTTTCTTCTTTTATTCGAACAAAACGGCGGCTGAAGCGCATCGAAAGCTCTATGTGAAACAACTTGCCGTCATTGGTTCCGCGTGAAGGAAGGCTAAAATCCTTCGAAGACGCTAAATTCGAGGCATTGCTCGATGGGGATCCGTGCCAAACAAAAGAAGAACTTGCTTTAACATTAGGAGTTATCTGTCAAGCCATTTTCATTGCATGCGTTGAGAATGATTCAAAAACAAGGAACTTGGGTTTCTTATGATTTGAAGCCAATGGATGTTGAACGTCGTTTTTTCGCCTGTGAACAACTGCTCCAGCGGATTTGTTTTTAACTTCCCATTCTGATAAGTACATCAGCTTTTCCCTCGTAAAACTACCATGCAGTCAAAGAATATATTCCTAAAAGAACCATATGGCAAAACGAAAAAAAAACCCATTGGACCTTCTTTTGGAATTTTAGCTGGTCGAATAAACATTCGACAACGAGGTGGATGGCCCTGCTGATATGATCACAGAAACTATTATCTTTGGAATGAGATCTATTATCCCTCATCGGAGGAAGACTATCAAACCGAAAGAAAAGGCATGGGACGACTCAAGCTGTAAAGAGGCTGCCGAGAAATGTTTTTTCGGTCCTTTAAGACCAACCCGACAGAGGAAAACCGAATAAAATTTCAAATGAACCAGAAATAACTAAAACGTCTTTATGAAACGTTTGAAATTTTAATACCATCAAGAACTAAGCCAAGTAGTAAAGTCCTAGAGGTAGTTAACACTCTTGGTCGTTCGTCAAAAAAGCTAGAAATTCTGCTTCATCCTCCATCGCAACGCTCATTTACAATGATATTCCAGCTGTCAGCTCTTTGGACAAGTCTAATCTGCCTGCCGAATACTTTGTGGCTTGCTTAACACTTCCACCTTCTGCTTTGTCTCCGTCTACACTTGAGTGCAAGAGCACTCAAAGATCTTAATATACAAAGATCTGCTGGTTCAGATGGTATATTTTCGCTTCTTCTGAACAGATGTTCTTCCTCGCTGGAAAAGCCACTGCCTAAGCCTTTTTATCAATCCTACACTTAAGAAAATAGTATTTATCCATCCCATCCCATGTCACGTAAAGATCCATTGCACATAAGTCCCTTCTTTCTAAGATCATGGAAACGCTGATAAACCCTCAGCTCTAAAGTCTAAAGCATTTGACGGAGTCTGGCACCAGGCTCTTTTGCCCGAAATGCATGCTTTTGGGATCGATGACTCTCTTCTTCAATGGATTCAATTAAAAATTACTTTTCGTAATTTTTAATTCAAATTGTCTTGGATGGTTTCAAGGCTGATATTCACAAAATAAATGCTGGTGTGCCCCACGACTCAGTTCTGTCTCGGACACTTTTTTTTTCATTATTGATCTCTTATCTGCTACATCTAATCCAATATATTCCTTTCCGTCCCCGGACTCACGTTCCTCCTCTTAAGTTGTAGAACGGGAACGACAGCGAATGTAAAGCATATTAAATCTCGATATTAGCAGGATAACTAATTGGAGAACAATCAACAGAGATCCACTCTGCTTCAAAAACAATACTGTCTGCTGTTATTGAAGCGAAATCCAAACATCAACCATTATCCATGAATCGCACTTTCATCATCGAAACCGAAAAACTTTCCATTTTCGGTATGTGTTTCAACGAAAACTTATGTTGGAATGACCACATATTCGATATCGCTAAAAATGCTGCGAAATGTTAAGGTTTCCTCAAGCGGTGTAAGAAATATTTCATCCCCTCTTATCTGGCCTCAGTATACGTTATAAGGCATTTATCTGCCCGAAATTGTAGTACATTCCTAACATCTGGTCAGGTACTCCTAAAACATCTTTGCATTTTCTACATAGGATCTAAAACCGTGCGATAATACTCATAAGTGATGACAATATTACACAATTATTCGACATTCGATACAGACTTCGACAGGATTCGACAGGATACAGACTTAATGTCTGTTGGGTTGGTTAAATAAACACAAAGTTTTTTTTTTTTCGATTTGTGAAATTCATTGGGAAGATTACGAGTATTTCATGTCATTTAATATTTGAAAATATTTTATGTCATATGTCCACCACGGCTGTCTCGTACATGTTTATCCAATTTTTTTTAACAAATGGGGGAAATATTTTGCCCCAAAGCGTCACTCTTTGACAGTTTATCAACACAAAACTAGAGACATAACGTAATAATGGCATCAAATCACACGATCTTGCCTAATAATTGGTCCATTTCGTGAAACGACACGTATTTTCAATAAAGCAATGTTTTCTTTGGTAGTATAGGATGAAACACCATCCTGTTGAAACCACAGTTCTTTCACATTGATGTCGTGGACGGTTGGCAATAAATCGTCGTTAATCATCGCATTGTACCTATGTCTATTGATAGTAAGTTGTTTTTCGGCCTTATTGTTGAAGAAATAAGAACCGATGATACCACCTTAGATTCTGAAAATAAATTTCAGCAATCTGTAATCGTTGTCGTGACGCTAATCTTTTTATTATGAAATGGCAAATTGTAGTTATGTGCTCAATGTGACATCTGATTTGACATTTAGTTCCTGCTGAAAACTCTGACACTGCAAATAAAAAACATTATACTTAGATGTATGGCCTTGTAGGTATGCATGAGAACTCGGTACCAATTCTGCGTACTGTTGACATCCGTAACACATTGAGAACCAGAAAAAACCAGAAGAACTAAGGTTTATCATATACTAAAATACTTCAGAAATTAACGATGGATCCTTTAACTGAAAACTACCCTCGTCACACAAGTATGCGAATGTAAAAATAGTGGTAGAAGTAGAGGTATTTTTAGCTTCTAAAGTAAGACCAAATCACCAAGCCAAAAGTGTCGAATCTGAACATATAACCGGTAACCTGAGATGTCCTAAGTACCAAAAACACGATAAAAGGTATCGAAAGAAAATATCTCGCAGCTCAATCTCAATCACTGCGAAGGCTTCTAATATTGAGAATTAAAAAGCTTTTAAAACGTTAGAAATAAGATCTCCATGTTTCATATAATTAATCATAGAGTAAGAGCTTAAATAATAAAACCCATCATATAAGTGTCGAGTTTATGCAGCCTAATTCGAGCGTAGAGACTCACAGAGGTAGTGCTCAACGATGTCGTCATCACAAATGTTATGTCACTTTTGTCAAGCACACTTAAGTGCTTAGAAAAAGTGCTCTGCACTCCTTCCTATCTACATAGATACCTAAGAGTGTCGGAAAGCATTGGATTCATGAAACGTGAGTTTCATATGAGGCTAATTTATCGACGACTCCATTTTCCGAGATCCCATTGTGACTTTTTTTCGCAGAAAAGACTCAATGAACTTAGTCTTCCGACTGCATTCAGCGTGGTCTTGCATTCTTGAAATAGCTTGGAAAACGGGAGAAAATTCAGGAAGGCTTTGGGTGTCGCTTTGCACTCGTTGTAGGTGCAAATGCTTCGCCCCCTTCAACAAATCTTTAGAGTATAGTTTGTTTGAATCAGGATTGCGTAATTCTTTACTTGAAAAAAAGACGCACGTTTTTTTAACGAAAAGTGAAATCTAATGTTTTTGTCCTCGAGAAAGGTTTTGTAAAATTGGTTTTATAGCCATCCCGAATGCATTTATTTCCTGGCTCAGGTTCTGGCTGAAGCCATTCCTAAGCACAGGGAAAGCTGATTTCGTATTTTATTCTGCAACAGAAAGTTTGTCACCTTTGCGTCAGATGCAAAGTCAAAAGACTGTCGGAGTGTAAGGACATCAAAATTTCAATGCGTGTTTTACTAAAAGTCACTCTTCTTTATACGAAGAGAGCTTTGAAAGTGCAGCCCATGATATGAATATCAAAGGGAAGGAGAGTTATAAATGCATCTGCAGCAGAGCTAGGCATGCACGGGATTCCGCTGCTTGGAACCAGTAGTGACATACTTTCGTGAAAGCTTGTCCCAGAAGTTTCTTATCCAAAATGGCATACAAGTGTTTTAATTTTTTTGGAGAAATGGAAAGTGATGCAATTAAGAAGTAGGTAAGTCAGAGTAGTCCACAACAATTTACATAGTCTTTTAGATCTAGTAGTAGTAGTAGTTGTTGTTTTATGTCTACAGATTGATCTTATGTGTGATCAGCTATTATTTGATGTTTCAATTTGTCGAAAATCGCCGTCCCTGACACATTTATATTTAAAGATTTCAATTGCATTGACGCTATTGTCCTTCAAATTGCAAATCTTTCTGCTCCCTGGGATCAATATCGATTAGCTGCTGATCAAAATGAAACAGTAAGATTCATTCAGTCGTATGACGAATGTGTACCAATTAGAACAAGCAGCACGTAATAACTCAACCACCATCCTTCGTAAATGAAAAGAAAAACTTTTATGCCTCCAAGTTAAATACTTTTCTGTCTGCGAAAAAAAATTGAAGTTAATTACGAAAAATTGGTATCTCCCGTGGAATCAATGGTTCTGAGTGTGCTCTTGATCCGGATGCTCTAAATAATTTTTTTGCAGTTGATGATGCTACTGTTAGTTGTTTTGATTATTATCTGAGAGTAGACATTGTAAGTTCTGTACCAATAGCATAGCTCTGCTACTAAAACGCAATTACTGCAAGGCTAACTCCGTTGGGCAGATTTCCATTTTCCCTTATTAACTTTCTAGTCAATCTAATCTACACCGAATACCTAGACAGAATTAGATAAGGCTTACAATATAATTTTATTTCAAATAGTAGAAAAAATTTTTATAGCCCAATTCTGGTCGCTCTTTCTTGATAGCTTCATTCAAACGGTCAAGTTGTTCACAGTAGAAGATCGAATTGACCGTTTCGCCACGTTCTAGCAGCTCATAATAGACAGTTCTCTTCCAATCCCAGCAAACGCTCAACATAACCATGTTTGCCGTCAATCCAGGCTTTGAAGTCGTTTATAGTCGGTCACCGGCCTTTAACCATGATCGCTTGCGTTGGATATTCTCGTATTTAATCCATTTTTCCGCGCCTGTAATGAATCGCTTCAAAAATGGTTCAATTTCGTTACGTTTCAGCAGCGTTTCACTGATGGTTTTTAAGTCAACTAAATTTCTTTGCGTTAATTAATGTTTCACCCGAACATCGAGCTTCTTTGAGTAGCCTGCTCATTTTAGATGACTCCAAACTGTCATACAGTTGATGTTTAGAGCCTCAGCTATCTCCAGACAGCTTCCGGGCCGGTTTTGCTCCATCAGTTGCAAAATTTCATTGATTTTTTCAGTGAGAGGCCGACCAGTGCGAAGTGCATCTTTAACATCGGAATCGGAATCGAACAAGCTGGGTCCGGCGTTCACTCACAGTATTCTCACCGTAAACTGCACAAATACTTCCGCATGTTTTTATAGCAAAAAGGCATCACATAGTGTATTTCTTCAGATATTTCACTCATATTCAAATCAGTATAACTTTTAACACGAGCAACGTATTACACAACTGTCTTCAAAAAAAAATGTAGCCTGATATGTAACGTTTCAAACACGTGTTCGTTTGACACATTTAGATTAGTGTGTCCAGATAAATGGACACCAACAAGATCTAGTGACAATAAACTTTTTGTATGACCCTTAATAAAACGACAACAAGGATAAGAATTAAGAAAAAGAATTGTTAAATTAAGCAGTAAAATATTATGAAATAAGATAAGAAATAAAGGGAAATTATATGTAAATTAAGAAACAGTGAAAAGCACAATATTATCAACAAAATAAAAAAAACCTTTTTAAATTCTCCAAAAAATGTCGAATAAAGTCCTACGTTCACCCAGAATCAGAATAAGCTTATCATTCTAACGCGAATTTTAATGTCCAGGCGACCTCAGAGCTGGAAACTTTTACAACCAGTATACTTAATAGAGTTGTTTATTAAAGAATGTAGGAATAGTATGCAATCAATTAAAGATCCTGATACCTTATTCCGTGGGGGAATCGATCAAACCATTGATCCAGAACACAGATCCGTTTTGATCGGTATAGAGAAAATATCAGACGTGGAACCCCTTCTAAGTTTAGCTCCTGGAGCAAGAATGTCTCTTGACATTTACAACATCTAAGAATAAGTAAATATAGGAAAATTGTGGAAAATGCAGATGCAGTACATGGGAACATTGGAGTACCAGCTGAAAGCCTTTTTTAAAGGAAACAGCACAATCGCGTCTTATTACCAATCAGTGCATAACCGACTTTTATAGATTTTAAATAAATGAGCTTGTCACCTGAGGTTCTATTTTATCTGACGTCCACATTGTTCTGGGCTAGATGAGCCGAGAATTATTTTGGAATAATTGGAGAAGTCTCCGAATGCTTAAAACAATAAAACACGTAATTTCTTATTTTACAATATATTGACCTTTATTTGATGAACAGGTGAATTCAACTGTTTCAATCTGCTCTACGCACTAACCTCGTAATCTATGTACCTTGTAAAACACCTGGTTTTTCTTTACATTGGTACGTATATGGTCATTGACCCTGCCTTGCATTTTATGTGACATTTATAATATTGTTACTTTTGTTAACAATGCCCCCTACTTTACATTGTGTGAACGGGATGGCCCTATCGATGATTGCCCTCTCACTTCATGTGTTGACAGCACTTCCATTTGATTGAAGGTGGTTGGAGTGACCTTTTCCCAGTCATTTGTGGGAGTGAGTGAGTGAGTCGGCATGTTCCTTGACCTGCTGCCTGTCATTCTTGTGACGGTTCGGCAGATCATTTCGTGGTTTGTAATATTTTGTTTGCGTTGTAGGATATTTATTTATATGTAGCTGGAAATATTGTTGGGAACCAACATGCTCCCCGCCTCCGAGTTTAGTGGTTGATGCTGATGGAGTTTTGCTCTGGTATCGTTTTTCTGTTCCAGTCATCATGTTCCTCGTTTGGGTTCAGGTAAGGTGCATGTACAAAAAATAAAAAGTATTAATTAGTAATTTGCTAATACTAATAGGTCTAAATGGTGAAAATGGATATTTATCTGCATGGGTTAATTCATCCTATTGGGTAAGTTGACCTTAAGCACTGGGTTCGTAGTACTTTCTTATGATGTGTTTTTTTTTTTTTTTTTTTTTTTTTTTTTTAATAGAATTCATAGGGCTTATCGAGTTCAGAGTAGATTGGGGGTTCGGTTCGTTGATTCAGTTCATGGATTTTCATAAAGCTCAGATTAGATTGGGGTTCGTTAGATCAGTTCAGGGGATTTTCACTTGTTTTCTATTTTAGAGTGTTTTACTTCGATTGGTCGACGAGTTCGCTACCGGCAAGGGGGATAGATTTGCGATCGAACGTTTCAATATTGAGTTTTCAGTTTTTATGGTCATCACGCGCGTAAGACCATCAGAACCCGGATGTAGTTCGATAACTCGCGCGAGCAGCCATGCGGATGGTGGGAGATTGTCTTCTTTGACTAAAACAATATCGCCGATTTTGATGTTGGTTTGAGTTTGCAGCCATTTTGGTGGATGTTGAAGGATGTGGAGATATGTTGAACTCCACTGTTTCCAAAAGTCTTGTGTTAAACGCTGCATGAACTTCCATCTATACAAATTGTTGAGGTTCCTTTCCTTTAAATTTCTTTCTGGAAGCGTTCGCAGTGGTGCTCTGATTATGAAATGGCCTGGCGTTAGGACATTTAAGTCATCTGGATCTGTTGTCATAGGACACAGTAGCTTCAATCTGTGCGAAAAGTGTTACATACTTTTCGAACGTAAGTTCTCTTTAGGTGATGTTTTATCGACTTTACTCCCGCCTCCCATAGCCCACCGAAATGTGGTGACGATGGAGGATTGAAGTGCCACGATGTTGCCAAATTTTGTGCGACATCAGCTGACCATTCCGCGAATATGAACTTGGCTTCCTTTCTGAGCTCATTGTTGGCTCCCTTAAAATTTGTTCCGTAGTCGCTGAACATGTTGCTGCAGCTTCCTCGTCTTGCGACAAATCTTCTGAATGCTGCAGCGCTTAGGTCGCTAACGAGTTCGATGTGTATGGCCTTTGTGGCCAGACACACAAACACGGCTATGTATCCCTTTGTTGATCTGTTGCACCTCCCTTTCCATAATTTTCTTTTCAATTGGGCCAGCGTAGTCGACACCTGTATTTGCGAAGTGTCGGCTAACCCTTACCCGTTCTGCTGGTAGGTTTCCCATTAATTGCTGTTGCATTTGGGCATTGTAGCGATGGCATCGGATACATCCGTGGATCATTGATTTGACCATTCCTTTTAAGTTTAGAATCCAATAGCTCATTCGAGTTTCTGCCATCATCATCTGTTGTCGACCATGCATGGTTCGTTAATGAACGTCGGTTTACACCAACCTTGAAAAATGATGCCTTTGGTGAAGGATGATTGGATGCCGTTGATGGAATGGTAGTACTGAGTTGAGCAATCTGCCTCCCACTCTTAACAGTTAATCTTCATCCAGAAATGGATTCAGATTGCGAATCACACTTCCTTTCGGTATTACCTTTTTCTGGTGAAGTGCCTTGATCTCTTCTTTTAACATCTCCTTTGAGCAAGTTTCACAAGTTGATCATGTGCTGATCTTCGTTCATTTGCTGTAAGGGGGATTGTGTTTAGCATTATTCGTTTTTTAGGGTTTTTTAAATAGAACAAATAGCGCCGACATATAGCTATGTTGCACACGAGGTGTTGTAGTGTTGAAAATTTTTGAAAAAAATCATTGTTGAGCAGAATGCTGTACGAAGTTATTTGAAAAAGACTGGTTACTGGTCTTTTTAGGTTTCTACTGTAGAAAGATTCCACCGTATCCTGTGTCAATTTCTTTTCCTTACTTTCCACATTTGTTTCTGGTGGAATTGTTGTTGGAAATTCATCTGCCTTAAACTTGTGAAGAAAATGGCGCCCATGCCACCACAACTCGTTACTAATGAGCTTCTCTGGGTTCAATCCGCGGGATCCAATCCGTTGCCTTGATGGTCAACCTTTGGATTCCGGTTATTCTGTTGGCTACAAAGTTGTTCCGGGTGGATAGATTTCCTTTTATCCAAGCTAAGTTGACCATGGAATCCGACCAGGCAAAGGTCTTTACCTCTTCCAGTTGCATAGCGGTAGTGATTTTGTTCAGAAATCTTGCCAGAAGCACTGCTGCGCAAAGTTCTAACCTCGGTAACGATATACATTTTAAGGGAGCGACTCTTGTTTTGGATGCTAACAAGTGTACATGTTCTTGACCATTTTTTGACACTCGTGCGTATATCACCGCCGCATACGCCTTTTCGGAGGCGTCGCTAAACCCATGGAGCTGCACCTGGAATCCGTTTTCGTAGCCTATCCAACGTGGAATTTCCAAAAGTTCCAGTTTTTTTAGGTTGTTTCGCAATTTTATCCACTGCCTTTCTACATCAGGACTTATTGTCCACAGTTGCTGCATAATGATCTTGGCCTTGATTATCCATGGCGCTATCCATCCCAGCGGATCGAATAGGCGTGCGATGTCGGCTAATACGGATCTTTTAGTGTGATTTCCGACCTTGGGTACGTCGATTTTAAAATTAAAGGTATCTTTAATTAAATAAAGGTATCTTAATTCTTAGAAGTCGAAATCATTCAATGCATAGCAGCTGTAAAGTCAAATTCCTTAAGTGAACATGACCTTCCAATGCGATTCACCAAACTTATTTTACCTCAAATTACCTCTCATCTCACTGGTGTATAACAGCATAAAATTTTTCTCAAATCTGGAAAACTGCACGAGTCTTTTCAATAGCAAAGAAGTATAATCCATCTTCTCCTGGTGATTTTAGCATTCTACCTTGTCTGTGAAAGGCATTTGAGCAAGTCATGGCTAAGTAAATAAAAAAACACTAATCACTCAAGAAGTTGCTGTATGCTTAGCAATCTAGTTTCAGGGCTAACCATAGTTGTTCCATAGCTACAATATGATTAATTTACTAGAAGAAATAATGCATGACTTTGACAGGGGTAATACTTCGTTGCTTTGTTTGCTAGATTTTTCGAAGAGTTTTGATAATGTGAATCATAAAACCTTTGTTGGAAATAACTTTGGTTTCAGCGAAAGGACAGTTAAATTTATGTACGGTTTTCTTTCCGGTCGATCGCAAAGGGTTTTTTTTTCAATGCATTTTCTTCAGTTTTAAAAAAAATCAAGCAGGGCTCAATATTAGGACCGATACTTTTCTGAATTAGTTTGTAAATATGCCTCAGTACGCCTACATGCGCATACGCCTTGAAACATTTTCACACTTGGTCGGTAGCTAATGCGAAACTACTAAATGCAGAAAAATCCTAAGTAACTCCCATTTCAAAAAATTTTTTTAACTTGAATGATTTACCTGATATTATCATGAATGACAATAAAATTAAAACTGTTGAGTCAGTAACTAAGCTTGGCTACACAGTAAACCGTACTTTGTCTGGGTATAATCACACAAACATGGACATCTACGGATGTCTTCGGATGTCACTTCACGAGAAACACGACGGTAGTTGGTAATTACCTCAAAATATTGGGTCTATTACTTGCTATTATTCCATTGGAACATGCGGTGGAAAGCTAATGTCATTGTACCTCATTTCAGTATATGTCATTCATTTGAAGCGTAACAATAATTTTTTTTTTTCACTTAAATATGTCGAACTTCGTGCCTGAAAAAGTGTTTTTGCGGGGAGTTCTTCTTCATTACTTTAATATGAAGAAAACTTCTGTCGAAAGTCATCGTATTTTGGTGGAAGTTTATAGTAAACATGCGCTAGCTGAGCGAACGTGCCAACAGTGGTTTGCACGATTTAAAAGTGGTGATTTTGGCTTGGAAGACGATGAACGTCCTGGGCAGCCAAAAAAGTTTGAAAATGAAAAACTGGAAGCATTACTCTATGAAGATTGTTGCCAAACACAAGAAGAGCTCGCAGAATCTTTGGGTGTCACTCAAGCAGCCAAGCAAGGAAATTGGGTTCCACATGAACTGAAGCCGAGAGACGTCGAAAGGCGGTTTTGCTTGTCTGAAATGCTGCTGGAATGCCACAAAAGGAAGTCATTTTTGCATCGGATTGTTACTGGTGGTGAAAAATGGATCAATTACGATAATCCCAAGCGCAAAAAATCATATGTAAAAATCGGCCAACTAACCAAATCAACGGCAAAGCCGAATATCCATGGCGCGAAGGCAATTGTCTGTATTTGGTGGGATCAGATGGGTGTACTATATTATGAGCTGCTAAAACCTGGTGAAACCATCAATAGACAACGCTACCGAACACAATTAATCCGTTTGAAGAGAGCAGTAGCCGAAAAACGCCCGCAATATGCGACCAGACACGAGGCAATATTTTCCATCATGACAACGCTCGGCCCTACGTTGTTATTCCGGTTAAGAACTATTTGGAAAACAGGGGATCGGAAGTCTTACCCCACCCGTTTTATAGCCCAGACCTTGCCCCTTCTGACTACCATTTGTTTGATGCAGAACGCCCTCACTGAAATACGGTTCACATCAGAGCAGAATATCAAAAATTGGCTTGATTCGTTCTTGGCTGCCAAGCCGGCGCAGTTCTTTTGGGATGGGATCCAAAAAGATAGGAAAAAGTCATTACTTCAGATGGGCAATACTTTGAATAATACTATTGTACATGTTTTTCTTAAATAAACGTTCAAATTTTGAAAAAAAAACCGCACGAATTAAATTACATATTCAATATATACCGATGTAGTCTACAGCAGTCTTGACTTGTTATCCCTGCATAAATTGCAAGTTGCCTTTAACGACGCAGTACGTTAAAATTTACGGCATCCAGAGATAAGGCCATATTGATTGGTTGCACTTTGCAAAAATACATCATCGCCAGGAACTGTGTATTCTTACATAAAATTATAAATACTAAAAGTCCATCGTACTTGTATAACATGATTAATTTCACTAACTCCTCAAGAACCATTAACCTAATTCCCTATCGTTATAATTTTTCTTCGCGTTTATTTTTTATCCATACTGTTAGACTTTGGAATTCCTTACCTTTACAAATCAGAAATATTTTAAATTATTCCAATTTTAAAAATGCAATCCTTCAACATTTTTTTAATCTATCCCGACATATCTAAATATTCACAATATCCTCGCCTATATTTCACTTCTTAGGTTAAGATACGAGTACTTAATGTATACAAATTAGTTTTAAGACAAACTGAAGTAAAATTACTAAGTCCTATAAAAGATTGTATCTGTTTTAATGTACAAAAATATTAATGAAATAAAATGAAAATGAAATCGTCGATCACATCTACGCCACCCTTGCTGACCACCCTTGTTTATTTTCGCCAGCACAGCCACGGTTAACATCCACAATAAATTATTTACCAACATTGCTTTTATTCACATAAAATCTACAGCTTTTACGCCGTGTTGTTTGGCTGAGTATCGCATGCCGTCCAAAGCTGCGTTCTCGACAGGACGCTCAACATCGATGAATATGCCCAGAACGTACTCCTTCTAGTTAAGTGCGCTTTCAAGTCTGCACGAAAGATAAGCATGTTTTATCTTAGACAGAGTCTACAAGTACATTCGCAAAGAAGTTTTATTCACAGTTTGTTCAAAAGTTTCACTTGACAGAAGAAAAGTACAAGGGATCCAAAGATACGAGATACCATCTACTTAGGAAAATACTTCTACTTAGTACTAACACCACTAAGATATAAAAAAATGTGAACTTCTTCAGAAGCTAATAGAAGTCCCACACTGGAATCACAGCAGATCACCAAATATGGTATACCATACATCACCATACAGAATGAACCAATCATCATTATGTCTCTCATACGACAATAGGCTTGTTAAAAATCGGCCATTATTTTGGTGTCTATTCCATCAATGATCTTGGATTCACCAGCGCTAACGACGCCACCATGTCATAACATCTTATTGGGCCATTTTTCCTTCATTGGTTTTTTTTACATCACAGGAAATAGTTCATAAAAGTGTCCCCTGGATCTGTTTGCAACGATCATGAGTCTATCGTGTGTCTTAGAATTGAAATTATCGCGTATCTTCCTGTCTGAAGTCATTCCAATATACTTGACATAGACTGTCAATGTGAACTTATCATCCAATTACTAAAATAGTTTGAAACTGTGAATTTTATATATTTTGATAAGCAGGCCGAAAGCAGGATTTACCTTAAGGCCACTTACTATACTTTAGTTTACCTGTCAAACACTGATAACGCATTTTTTTTTAATGTCGCTAAGCACTATGCATTTCGATGGACGTTTATAACGAAGTCAGCTAAAGAATAGGCAGTAACGTTAATGCAGGTTCTATTCAGTTTTTTTTAAAGATACCAAAACCCGTCAAAGTGGGAAGATAACTCCATAATTGATTCGATATCGAGTACAAGTAAGTAATGCCTATTTGTATCTGCGAGTGTAAGCGTCCACACTGCTTTGAGGGTACTGCTTTTGATTGTGCTTAAAGCTCCTTCGATTTTCACACGGTAAGCATCGTATTTGCTAAGATGACGGGATGGCCTCTTACATTTTTACCACGATAAGCCTTTTAAGTAGGCGTGTTTAAAGTCGCTCAGTGGATCGAACCTACTTCTAACGTATAATTAAATTTTGCTGCATGCTGAAAAGAACTTTCTGTGTACGTTTACATTGTATACAAATCCGACAAAACAATCTACATATACATATGGTACGTACAATACATGCGTATGCTTCCTTAATTTCTTATGCAATCGATTTTCAACAAAATTGCCTCTTTTCTTGAAAGGCTATACACTTAATTGTGATCGTAATAAATTGTTTGTTCTGGTGAAATTAATCCACTCTATTGGAATTCGATTTCTTTTATTTTACTTGACCAGGACAATGATGTACTAATTGATATTCTATTAAATCCTTAGACAATCACTAGCATTAATACAAACACTAATACACATAATACAAATTATGTACGCTATTGTAATGCGCGTTGATTATTCCTACCTGCCTGCTTGATTGAATTCATTTGCCAGATTTAGCAAAGGGGAAAACAGATGTATTTCCTCAACCATGTGGAAGTTATTAATAATCGGAATGTTGGTCCTGTCCTTGGTATTGTGTCTGACGTTAAAGGAGAGATTAATTACGTTTCTAAACGATGACAGGCGTGAATGTGCGGATCAAGTTTGCATTGTAATCTCTGCGCTTAATTATAACAGGGCCTGTAGACGACGTTAATAAAGTTAATCTTAATTAATAATAGGCAGAACATCAAAATCAAATACTTCCGTCGAGTAAAATATGTTATCATTCCTTAAAAAAATTTTTTCTTATAAATTGGGAATTACTTTTGGTCTTTGCAAAGCAAATAAAATTTTTAACTATGTTGAACTCTTTGAGTAGAAGAAAAGAAAAAAGAAATCAGCAATTGGAATTGAGTAGCGCCAAGCGATGTAAGTAGGGTATATTCTAAAAATTAACTGGATTTAATGGCATGTTTCACCATGGATCGAATATGACCTGTATCTACTGAGTTGATGAAATTCACTTTTTTTCAATACAAATGCTCCAATTTCCTGTTTAAATAAAAAGACATGTTTTTAAGGCAACAGCGATATTTTTATTTTGAATTGAAAGGAAGTTGATACCATTAGTAAAATTACAATGAATTGTCTCCAATCTTCAATAGAGATCGTCTAAGGTAACAAGTATTTGGCGGTGATAATCGATAGTCGCTAAAATTGGGATAAGCATACAACCTACATACGTTCGGCCCTAAGAAGAGCTCTATATGGTTTATCTCTTTTACTGTCTTATTTTTCGCCATCTGTCCTAAGACAGGATTATTATTATTATTTGAATCAAAACTAAGATACGGAATTCTTGTATGGGGCAATGTTTTCAGCACACACTTCCAAAAACTGCAGCGGCTACTAAACATATCAGAACCGAAAGTCTCCGTATTTTCAAAATTCTGAATGTCCAAAATATATTTAAAATTAAGTAATTGCTGAAGTATTATGATGACGCACGTTTTAAGAAAACAATTAAATATGAACAGAATACCAGAATATGGGTTCAGGAACTACTTTGAATCCAAATAACATTCAGCACATACGAAAAAAGACAACTAGTACATTTAAAAACAAGAAAAAAACTTCTAACAGATTATTTTTTACTTTAAACTTAATTTAAAATTAAAACTAAAAATTATTAACAGTTAAGTTTAAAAATAAACTTTAAATAAACTTTAAACTCTCGAAATTCAAACTCCTCCAGAACAGCCAACACCGCTTTGTGGGAAATGTTTTATATAATTTATTATATAATTATAAACAATATAAAAATTATTGTTAGAAATTATACAATAAGTAAAAAAATATGACGTCATTTAAATGTTGCCTACGGAATCACTTGCTTGTTTGGATACGCTGGACTCAATTGTCCATAGCTTTAAGCTGGAATAGCTTTAAGTCATTTTAGGTTTCTTGCTTGTTAGCACAAACCTGACTATCTATGTAGCCTAAATAAAATATTCAAAAAGTGTTAAATCACACGAGCTCTCTGGCTAATTGACACGAACATTTCTGGCGATAAGACAATTACTGAAATTCGTGTTCTCGTTTATTCAATGTATACGATTTGGTGGTATCATTTCGAAAGTAGTACGGGTCAATGATACTTCCGTCATGGAAACCACAACAAACAGGCAATTTTTTCTCACGCATATACGAGGTATATTCAAAAAGTAAAGTGGCTTTATAATTTTTATAATATTAATGTTGTCTCCAACAATGTAAACCCCCTTCTCATAAGCACTTTTTGGTATAGCCTTGAGCTATGCAAATCTCCGTTCTTTTATAGGTCTTTTCAGTTTTTGGAACAGAGCCAGTTATTCGTCACCAATTTTGACCCTTTTGAGTAAGTCAGGATCATCATTGACGTCATTCAAGAGCTCGTTAGGAATGTTTATGTGACGGTTCTTTTGATCAAAATTAAGAAATTTCGGAACAAACTTCGCTGACACTCGCTTTATACCGAAAACATCCGAAAAAATTGCATGATACGAGCCGACCCTTATGCCAACATTTTCAGCACCTTCTCTTACGGTAATCCGACAGTTTTCCAAAACAATTTTCTTTATAACTCCGAAGATGATAACTTCCGTTGATGTGCTGGCTGGTCCAGAGCGAGGTTCTTCATTGGCATCTTCTTGGACTTCTTGGAAGAGCTTGTACCACTTGTAAACATTTTTTTTTTACTTAGAGCAAGCTCGCCGTCAACATTTCAAGTATTTTAGAACACTTGATAATGCAAATTCCTTGCTCCATTTTTTATAATAAATTTACAACAAACTAAGGATGTTGTAAATTGTAAACTGTTAACATATGACCGGGACATTTGTACCGACATAATAAAAAAAAAAAAAAAAAAAAATGGCAATCTAATGTATGTTGCCCGGTAAATCTTAAAGATACCTCACTTTTTGAACAGCCACATTTCTTGCCTCGTTGAGGGCACACTATCTGCTAGCTCGCGCGCCTTCACTTTTTCGGTCAGCCAACACCATTTCATGTATTTTTTTGACATTGTCCTCTGTAACCGCATCGGAGGGCCTGCCGCTGCGGACTTGATAGGTAGTGGAGTTGCGGCCACCACGAAACTCTCGAAACCAATATTTGACGGTGTAATCTGACGAAGCATTAGCCCCGTAATATTTATACAACTTTTCTTTTGTTTCCTTCGCCGTTTTGCCTCTCAAAAAATAATGTTTTATGAGAGAACGAAAATCGTTTTTGTCTATACTCAACATGATGCCAAACACGTCAACAACAATCAGCTGTCAAAATAAAACTAAAGCACAGTATGGCATGTCTGCCTAAATATTAACGGACTTCCAGGCACCATAACCTTTTTTGCAGTAGTAGCGCATTCTGGCAACAAATAGGTTACTTTTCACCCCACCTAGTATTGTTGTATTCGGTGATAAAAATTGTTTTGTACATGCAAATTTTAAAGTTATCTTCAGTTGCTCCTTCATATAAATTATACATTCATTTTACGAAAATTTCTTAAAGTTTAACAAATTTAGTTTAAAAAAAACCTTTTTCCACCCTTCACTCAGTGCCTAAAAATTGTTATGGATTGCAAAATGTAAGGTCTCAGAAAAATATGTTGTACAATTGTAGGAGCATTCAGATCCACAATTCGGCGGTTTCACTTTTTTTCCCGCATAACTCAAATATTTTTGTCCTTGTTCACGTAATTGCTTTTTAATTACCCTTTTCGGTTTTCGTTTTGGTGGCGCACTCTGCCCTGCTACATTTCGTGGAAAAAGCAATGGATTTATTGTATTACGGGGACAAATTGTATTAGATGGGGACAAATTAATATCCCAAGAGTTGAAATCAGAAGTGCAACTGTCTCTAGAAATTACTTAACAACAGGCCTTACAATTAAATTGAATTAGTTATCTATGTTAACTTACTTCATTTCTCCCTTCTTCATTACTCCCGGCTTTGTCTTCTCATTAACGAAATGCAATTTGGTAGGTAAGTACTTAAACTTGTCTCGTTAAAAACCGATCATGTCCTGAAATTTTCCATCAATCAGCCTATTTCCTTTTTAATGAATTATGTTGTCAGTTAAAATACCGTTATAGATTTAGAAGTGCATCATTTGAGATAGACCGAATGAGAATTTCTCATCGGTTAGAATAAAATGTCCTTACGAATTGTTTGTACAGTACTTGGAATCTTGAAAGTGTATGAAAACTTGTTATTTCCATACCATCATGTCTCTTCGAACAATTTAGAATGTATTTCTCTTTAACAATTTAGCTCTTAGACCAAAGGGGGTATAGACTATCTCATAAACAGAATGAGATACACCAACACTCAGATTCACAAAGAGCGTTTTTAGTAAATCCGTGTTATTAATTCATTTTCTGACTTTCCGCTGACGTTATTTTCAGACCAGCAAAAGAAAGAAAAAAAGAGGTACCAATGTACGTTGGTGTTAAATGTTTGCAATTTATAAGGACTAGGAAATTAGACATTCCATAACCAAGTTGTATGGCTTAGGAACGAATCACGGTATTTTAGAGTGCATCAGGGCTTGAGGGTGTATTGATGAGGGGGACGGGTGTTATTACGTTTGTGTTCGAGAGTGTCGAATGACTGTGTAATACTGTCATCATCTACCAGTTTTACCGCATGGGTTTTGAACCTATGTTGCAAGTGCAAAGATGTCTAAGAAGCACTTGATCAGATAAGGAAATGTATGAAAGACGTGCGTATAGCAGTTGGAACCCTGAAGACGATTCTGGTAAAAATCATGTTTCGAATTATTTTCTCGGGAAAGCTAAGCTAACCAAAAGGAAAAAGACAGGGCCTTATCATCAAGTTTGTGTACGTTCCCACAATATCATAAGACTTCTTCTCGGAACGAAAATTGATGTACGGAATGCCACAACTGAAATCGAAAGTCTGAAGTTGTTTCTAAACGAGACCGTCAAAAGATTAAAACGACTTCAACGAATATATACATTGAAAAAACTCGAAGCAAACACGAAAGAGATCGGGAGGCCAGGACGACTAATGAGCTAGAAATTGGTGCTCTCATAGGAATACTTTTTTGATTAGCACACTCAGATGTGTCAGAAAGAATTTGCAAAAATTTGGGACAATTCCAAACGAAACGAATCGTGTTTCTTGGCAATGAGCGAAAATCGGTCTCTATTTCTCTTAATGTCTCTGAGACTTGATGACGCGTTTACGAAGGTTGAGCAAAAATTAATCGATAAGTTGGCACCTATTAGGGAGCTTTTTAAAAAAATTCTTGTCCAATTTTAATAATAATAGAAGAACAGTTGTTAGCATTCAGAGGACGTTTTGCATTTAAGGAATATATTCCCACAAAATCAGCAAAATATTTTGTAAAAATATTTGCGTTGGCGGACGTTAAGATATTCTACACGTTTAATTTAGAAACGTATGTGGAAACCCAACATGAGGGCCCATATAAATTTAAAAGCATTGGAGAAGATATTACTCTGCGAATGGTTCAGCCAATTGAAAATACCAACCGAAATATAGGTTTTTTCCAATAGGAACTTGACAACTTTGAATTTAATTTGTGAAACTCTTTCACTAATCATCAAACTGTCACTGTCAATTTATTCAGTAAGCTCAACATTTTCATCATGGTAAAGTACACTAACAAGCAACGTCTGCAAACGTTCTCCGATTGGGTTCTGGAGAAGAATCGCCACGATGATGAATTTCATCGCAAAATCATCTTCGGTGACGAAGCTCATTTTTGTTTCAATGAGTTCGTTAGTAAGCAAAATATGCGTTATTGGTCGAGTGAAAACCCACTTGTGCTTCATGAATCATCACTTCATCCACAAAAAATAACTGTTTGGTGCGTTTTGCATGCCGGCGGCGTTATTGGGCCATATTTTTTCGTCGACGATAACGATCGTCACGTTACTGTGAATGGTCAGCATTATCGCGCCATGATCACCAATTATTTTTAGCCCGAATTGGAAGATATGGATTTGGACGACATGTGGTTTCAACAGGATGATGCCACAAGCCACACAACACACGCTGCAATCGATTTATTGAAGAGTAAGTATGGTGAGTGTGTTATCTCAAGACATGGGTCAGTCGATTGGCTGCCTCGTTCGTGCGATTTAACGCCGCTTGACTATTTTCTGTAGGGCTACGTTAAGTCATTTGTTTATGCCAACACGCCGACGAAGTTGGAAGAGCTCAGAGCCAACATTGAACGCGAAATAGCGGCCGTTTCTGCCGAAATATGTGGCCGAGTCGTTGAAAATTGGGTCCAACCGCTGCAAACGTGCCCGCGGTGGCCATATGAACGAAGTCAAGTTCCATTCATAAATGTTTTGATTGTACTTCAAGCCAATAATAAAGTCTTTGAAATATCTCAAATGGTTTGCCTTTTATTTAAAAAAAAAAGTTGTCAAGTTCTTATTAGAAAACCCTATATAACTGGAGATAATTGGTTCACCAGTCTATCGCTTATTAACAATTTGAAGAAAGAGAAACTGACGCGAGGCTCCTTCCGAGTTTCTGCCCAAAAAGGATCGAAAAGAAAAGTAATCTCTCTTCGGTTTCCAAGCTGATAATACTTTAGTATCATACTGCCAAAAGAAAAACAAATCTGTTATACTAATTTCAATACAATCAGTGAAGAAACAGGAGAAGAAAGAAAGCCAGTGATAATACCTGATTACAATCACACCAAAATTGTTGCAGATTTTATAGGCCAGCTGTAGTAATGTAGTAATGTAGTAGCAATGGTAGTATTCTATGATTTGCTCAAAATTTCTGCCATAAATGCTCTCTACGTGCATAAAGCAAATAATCCAGAACAAGCAATAGTACGTAGCAGTTTTACTGAAAAGTGAGATCTAATGGAATCTAATACGACCACAAATTGAAGTAGGATCAACCATTTTGGTTGATCTAAAGAGTTGAGACGATGATCAAAGCTCCTATTGGCAATAGTGGACGTTTCACCACCCCTTAATAGAAACGGAAGTTATATCGGACGTTGTATAATTTGTCCATGCAAACGGATTCTCATTTCAAGGATTTTCTGTATAAAATGCGGACAATGTGCTTGTAAAGATCACATGCATAACATTTGCACCCAATGCTTTTGCATCTAAAAATACGATTCTTCATTGTTTGCCTATGCTTTGTTATAAAAAAGAAATATTTATTTTTTAATCAATTATATTATTTTTTTGTATTTATAGTTATAAACTTTTGTTAATAAGCCTTAAAATTGAGATTGCATTGTTTTTAATTTTCGTTTAACAGTAAATAAATACAGGTCATATAAAAAGTCTCCGCGGTTTTCTGTTACATTTTTGAAAACAAATTTTCTTTATTTAAATTAACCCCAATCAAGTACAATTGGCCATCCTACCATCCTATTTTTTTTTTTACATATTGGCCATTATTATCTATGACTTTTTGCCATTTTCTAGGTAGCTTCATAGTTCCATCGGTGTAGAAGCACTCGGTGTGATTTATCAGCGTAAAACTTGGCCAAGTGATTTTCAGCGGCAATTTTTTACCATCAAGAGGGTCTTGCAAAGACCGAAGCAAATGGTAATCAGAGGGTGCAAGTCCGGGCTATACGGTAGATGCATCAAAACTTCCCAACCAAGCTCCGTCAATTTGTTCCGGGCTATCAAATATGTGTGTGGCCTAGCATTGTCATGATGGAAGACAACTCCCTTTCTGTTGGCCAATTTTGGTCGCAATTCTTGATAGCTTCATTCAAATGGTCTAATTGCATAGTAGAGAACCGAATTAACCGTTTCGCCACATTCTAACAGCTTATAATAGACAATTCCGTGAAGCCAGGCTTAGAAGTCGTTTGTGGTCGGTCACCGGCCTTTGACCATGATAGCTTGCGTTTAATATTCCCCTATTTAATCGCCCGTAATGAATCGCTTCAAAAGTGCTTCCATTTCGTTACGTTTCAGCAGCGTTTCACTGATGGTAATTTGGTCAATTAAATTGCTTTGCGTTAATTCATATGGCACCCAAACATCGAGCTTCTTTGAGTAGCCCGCTAGTTTTAGATGATTCCAAATGTCATAAAGTTGATGTTTTGATGTATAGTTTGATGTTGCTCCATCAGTTGAAAAATTTCATCGATGGTGTAGTGGTATATGCGTCGACTCCTTAAGCAGAGGGTCGCGGGTTCGAATCCCGTGCAAGGCAATTCTCTGAAAAAATATTTTCATAGAATTTGTATGTAGATATATGAAAACCCCGTCGGCGTCAACAGTGACATAAAGGCATTACACTGATGTTGGAGTGGTTGCTGGCTGGGCTAAATGTAACGAACTAACAATTAGCACGTATTAATACCCAAGGATTGAGGGTATGGATACACGGATGCACTGGCACGTCCCGTCCAGTTTGACAGCCATCTCTGGGAAAAATACCGAAACCTAATATATTTGAGTTTCAAATTACTACACCACTCGCCCGTGCCCAGGAGAAAAGCCAGTAAAAGGGTATTCATATCCCCTTCGTGCACGTACGGGATTATAAAAAAAAAACTTTTTCAGTGACATGCCGACCAGTGCGACGTGCTTCTTTTACATCGGACTCCTGGGTCCGGCGTTCACTTACAGCGTTCTCACCGTAAACTGCATAAGTTCGGCATGTTTTTGCAACGTTTTTCCCTTTTTTATAGTATAAAATCATGGCAGAGCGTATTTCTTCAGATATTTCATTCAAATCAGGATAACTTTTAACACGAGCAACGAATTACACAGCTGTCTTTACAAAAAATGTAGCCTGACATGTCACCTTTTAAACACGTGTTCTTTTGATACAATCAGATAAGTGTTTACCTATAAATAGACACCAACACCATCTAGTGACAAAAAACCGCGGAGACTTTTTATATGACCAATATATTCATTTTGGAACAAGTAAATATGACTGATAACAGTTCAGCATGCTTACTGCATACGATTGTAGACCTACGTCCCAATCAAGCACGCTCCCACTGAAGGGTTACCATTCGCTGTCGTTCTCGTTCTACAGCCGAAGAAGAGGAACGTGAGTCCGGGAACGGAAAGAAATATATTGGACTAGATGTAGCAGAAGATAAGGGATAATGGGGCACACCCGTACTTATTTTGTGAATATCAGACTTGAAACCATACAAGATAACATTAATTGAACGTTCCGAAAGGTAACTTCTAATCCATTGAAGAAGAGAATTATCGATCCCAAAAGCACACATTTTCGACAAAAGAGCCTGATTCCAGACTCTGTCAAATGCCCCAGAAATATCAAGTGTAACTTTGTTGTAGTATAGTGTAGTGTAGACATGGTAAGTCATGTCATCAAAACCAGTGGACCTGTTGCTACGAAAACTGTACTGCCGGTCACTGAAATGTTTTTACATTTCGACATATTTCATGAGCTGACAGTTTATCAGCGTTTACATGACCTTGAAAAAAGCAACTTATGTGCAAAGGGTCTGTAGAAGGAGACAGAAGAAGATTCGCCTTTTTAGGGACGAAATGGACAAATGCTATTTTTCATCTGCTCGAAAATCGTCTTTAGGTGTAGGATTGATGAAAAGGCTTACACAGGGGTTTTTCCAGCGAGGAAGTACACCTGTTCAGAAGAAGGGAAGTTATACCATCTGGATTTCATCCCTTTGAAGATTGAGTGCACTGAAGTGTAGGCAGAAACAAATCACAATTTGCAACTGTTGCAAGCAGATTGACTTTGTCCAAAGAGCTGACAGTTGGAATGTCATTGTAAATGAGCGTTGGCATGGACAATGAGGCAGCATTTCTTATGTATTTACTACCTTTGGGAAGTTGAAATGTTTTTGCCTAAGATTTTGGTCGTATCGGAATTTGGAACGCTAAAAAAAGACGTTGCAGTCGTTCTTGGCTCGTTTTTCCTCTTTCGAGTTGGTTTTGATAGATAAAAATAAACCTTTCTTTGATTCTGACAGACTTTTTGCAGCTCGAGTTGTACCATGCCTTTTCTTTTGATTTGAAACTCCTGATACAGAGTAATAAAAGATCTCATTCCAAAGAAAATAGTGTCTGTCATCTTATCAGCAGAGGCATCCACGCCATTATCGAGGACCTTCTTAGTGACTATCGTATCCGTACGTGGTGGTTTTTTAGCATCCATTTTCGTCTTTTTCGTTCCTATTTTCAGTCATACTAGCTCCGACTTAAGCAGATCATTTTTTGTGTGGCCGGTTTTTTCGATGTTTTTTTCTTTTCAGAGCAGTAGTTTGGTAAATTTGTCCTCGGTCGGGTTGGTAAGTCCGTCACAATCCTTCATTATTCTCCAAGCATTTCAGCTGAAAATCTTTATGCTTTCTCGTAGATCAGATTTCTCAATCCGTAGATCGACCACCTCTGATTCAGTCCCTAAAAGTCAAATTTATGAGAGTGCTAATTTTCCTAATTCCTCCTGGACATTCTGCTTATTCGTATACAGATCAATAAGACCGTTGATTTACATTTTATTTTTCTTGTAATTGTCATTGCTTCGAGTAAATAAATTTTTTTTCTATAATATCCAGCATCCAGTTTTGAATTGTTGCATTTAAAGTAAGGTAAGCCCCGTACTCATTTTTACCAAAGGTGCTCTCATTGTATCCATTTTAATATGGTTTGTTGCTTTGCGAAAAAAAAAATGACGCTAGGCCTCTTATAGTTTTGAAATGATCTGTCATCTTCAGGTTTTATGAAAGTCAAAATCGTGCTGTTATATGATACTGGCAAGTAATCAATGTGAGTAGATAGCTAAGCCTAGACGGATAATTTCAGCAAAATGTGAATTTCTCGAGATTGATCTTGACTCAAGCAAACTATCAAAATATTCCTGACAAATTAAGCGCAAAATTTGAAGATATCACGCATGGAACCTTATGAGTACTCGTAACATGTTGGAGTTAGCTTCAAAAAGTCCTTTTTTTCAATTAAAGATTTGTTTTAAATTTTCTTAATTTTTTGTTGTACATTAGCTTATATGGTGTACTCACTGATTAGGTATGTTGTTAACCCAAAGACACATTAATTAGAAAAGGGATCCAATCAACTGTCATGTCATATGCCATTCAGAAGAAAATTAATTTCAAAAGGTTTATGTGGCAAATAGAAAGCTCATAGCAAATTCATGGTATTCCGCAACTGGTATACTTCATGTTACATATACTTGTGTTTAGTCATCTTCTCATCCTGATGTGTTGGAACTATTTCCATAAATGCTTCTCAAATGATACCTAAGTAGGTCAGTAAATAATTTCAAGTGTCAGAACATCTGGATAAATATATTGTGGAGTATAGATATCCCATCATGCTCCCAGGGCAAATGGAATAAATATTTTGATTTATCTTCTTGTTTTGAAAGTTAATGCCAAAGCGATTTGCATTCAAATATTTTCTTGAGAATACTAAATTTTCATTTAATTTATTTACTTTGGAATAGAAGAAGTGCTGTTCAGAAATGACATCTTTAGAAAGTGACCGAGAGAAGGAAATTCCATTCGCTTTAAAGGTATATCAAAGACCAACGTTCTTTTGGACTTTCTTTGCCCTTTGGTGCTTTCTCTACAAAATGTACTTTAAAATAATATTTCATTTGGACGTCGTTTGCTTCTTACAAATTAATTAAAAAAAGTTTGCTGCTGCACGTAGTAACTCAAATGATTTTCTTGCAGCATTTTTGTTAACTACTTCGGGGAAGAGACGAGAAATATAAGTACCACCCTACCTTTAATAAGGTTGTCTTACTTATCTTACTTAGGTAAGAAACAATTTGTGTTTTCTGTTGAATGGGACAAGTCAGGCAATATAAATAAGTTTTGATCCTTAGATGAATGCAGTTTCTTGGAAATAATTTTTAAGAAACTATCCTCATTTAAATGACTATCTTAGGTGGACAGTTTGGATTTTCTTTGGACAAAAAGACTCATTCTACCATAAGAAAGAAGTGTTTTGTCTCTTGCAGAAATATGGCAATTTAGGGATTTTAATGAATGCCTTACCTCACAGTGGTAGTCCCCGGTAACTGGATGAGTAAACCGCATATGTAAACCCTTACGTATGCAGGCTAATATGGGAACGTAATGCTCTGCTTGTAGCATAACACTGGCCTACGCCGTCATATAACTCACAATACCATACTGAAAAGTTAAAAAAGATGTGGCGAACTAACTAATGGCATGAGATAAAAACGGGTTCACCATTGATTGTTCTGGTAAACGCTTAAAGAAAAACCATCTTAGGATCTGCACGTAGAATATTCAGACTCTTAACAGGCCACGTGCAGTCGAGCAGAGACCCTTGACTGTTGTAAAAAGTTATGATATATACCAGGATTGGTATAGGGAAACGAAACAGCGCTTATGCGGATACAGATTTGCAATATGCGGCTCAGTTAGGCAAGAAGTCTTGAGCCCCGACACATGAAGGAGTGTCTTATGACAATCCGTATAAACGCTAAATTCGCTTATATAAGCTTTAAGACAAAAAGGATGCACCAAACAATTTTTTACTAGCTACTCCACAGACATATAGGAAATATTTAGACAACTCCTTCTTTTACCTCCGCGTTAGTGACTGGTGTGTGCCTAGAACCTCGACGGCAGTTTGAGTAACTAACCCCTTTGGAAAGTCATTGGTGGCAGCAGACCAGAGAGCACTTCTTCTTGTTCCAGGCGGCAACGGGCCTGGAATTTCATCTCGAGATGAAATTAACCGTGGCGTTTACAGTACCAGTTAGGCTGCACTACTAAGTGTAATTCCTATATGAGCTGCTTTGACATATCCGGATACCAGGTCTATAGGGATTTCTAATATTGAGACAGATCTCGCAGAGTTGCTGACGGATGAAACCTTAATGGGCCAACGGCAGCGCTCATAGCACAAAATGGGTTGAGGGCTGGGGGCCAAGCAAATAGCGACTGGCTTCAAGAACGGAACACAGGCTCTTCGAAACTGCAAAGGAAATCTAAGCACCGAATCACAGGGTATAGTAAATATATTTAAGCCGCATATCCAGCATCGCACGATATTCCTGAATAATGTCGCATATTAAATCCTATCCAACTTGCTGTCTGAATGTTTCAAACCGTCCTGCAACACATTAATCGGCATATTTCAGTGTAGCTTTGGCCCGTAGATCGACCCTATACCAAATTTTCACACTGAGACAAATCCTGGAAAAGATAACCGTATAGTATCTAGTATTTATTTATTTAGATCTACGATAGATGTACATCAACAGATCAAGAAAGAAAGAAAAATTATATAAAGTACAATAACTATAAGTTATCTTAATGCTAACAATGCGAGTTTTTTTAATCTAGTTCTGAGTAATACAATATCGAGTTGAACATATACAAGATTAAATAATCTACAGCAAAACGTAACAGGCTCATTAGCTCCATATGAAGTGGGTGATGAACTTCAAATAACAATGATCTTGCCCTATGAACCCGTAGGGGGGCATTAATACAAATTAATGAAAGCAAGTACTCACAGTCAATGGAAAAACATAGTCGATCTCTAACGAACATAACAGGAACTTTGAGGGAATCAAAACCCAAAAGTAAACATTTAGAACGATTAAAATAGTGGACATTGTCATTCAGAAAGAAACGTCGTAATGCCTATTCTATTAATGTTTTTCAACGAAAAAGGGTTCCAAACAACACTACAATATTCCAGACATGGACGAACCATGCTGACATAAATGGCCTTGAGAGTAGAGGGGCCCTTGAAGTCCGATGAATTCTTTTCAGAAATCCCAGAGCAGATTTAGCTTCTGACATCAATTTGTTAACATGGGGATCAAAAGTGAGTTTACTATCGAAAACAACTCCAAGGTCCTTAAATTCAACTGCAACATTAATTAGTTGGTTTCCAAGACGACAAGCAGGGGTTTGATTATATTGTGTTCTATTATATTACATGGTGACACATTTGTCGATAATGAGATGCAGATGGTTCATTTTACTTCATTCAAAAAATAATCTAAATCACTCTGGAAAAGAAGACAGTCACTGACATTAGAAATAGTCACAAGAAATTTTATATCATCCGCATACAAAAGACAATGACAAAATTTTAGAATTCTCGGCAAATCATTTATAAAAAAAGTATTGGCCCAATTGGCTTCCTTCTGGGACACCAGACACAACATTAATTTCAACCGAAATTGTTTTCTTTCAAACACATAGGACTTAAACCATGAAAGAAATTTGCCGAAAAATCCGTAGCTTTTTTAGAAGGATACGCAAATTAATTCTACTAAAGGCTTTCACGAAATCAGTATAAACTACGTGCACTTGCTTGTGCTTCTCGATGGAACTCAAGCAAAGATTGGTAAACTGAACTAGGTTAGAGCAAGTCGAACGACCTTTTCAAAATCCGTGCCGAGAATCACTAATAAAGCTGCTTAAAATGAATAACATCCGTTCCTTCACTAGGCGATCCAAAAACTAAGGTATAATAGACAGTTTAGAAACTGGTCTATAATTCGAAATTTTGTCTTTTTTTCTGATTCAGACGTGTCGCGTGACGCTGGAAGACATGCGCTGCAATATGCAATTTAGACGTAGCTCCTACTATTTCAAACGTGCGCCGGATTTCGGCTCTGTTATGTGACTTCTTCAAACACGTTCTGGAGCAGATGGTGCGCAGAGTAGGTGTGAACACCTAGTAGTAGTTTCAGCTACTAGGATATGCAGACGATATTGATATTACTGGTCGTTCCCAGGATGCCGTGATAGAGGCTTTCGCGGCTATAGAAGAACCTAGTCTCTAGTGTTTAACGTAGACGCCTGTTTGAAAAACTTAAGTCCACGGGATGCCTATACATCCATAGGAGTAAGGATATGAATTGCTATCGTTCTCCTTCAATCCTTTAATACCAAAGTAGAACTCGTGTTAGAGGCAGAAGTTCCACCCTTGGTATGGGTCGAGGCCAATAAGACAAGTACATTTTGCTCTGCCCCCGCTTTTTATTAGAGAACCGCGAACTCTATAGACTGTATCAAGATGTGGATGTAGTCCAGAAAGCCAAAATACGTCGACTACATTGGCTCGGCCATATCGAGTGAATTGATAATAATACTCCACCTAAGTGGATCTTCGATCCTCAGCCTCCACGTACAAGGCAACAAGGAAGGCTGAACTTCCGTTTTAAAGACCAAGCCATTGGGGATGCCAGAGCACTTGATCTAGATAACTGGAAGCAGCGTGCCCGGGATCGTAGATAATGTAAATAAGTAAGTGAGTGGGTGCTATCATAGCCTGATTGAGTGTTGTCCCTTTTAAAGATTTTTACTAGCTTGCTGATTTCATAAAGTATATCGATCTTTTCGCAAAAGTCTCGAGTAAGCCTCTCAAAGTTTTATTATGTTGATGTGTAAAGTTTATAGGCACCTCCTTTATTAGTTTCAAGAGACTCGTTTAGAGATTACATAACAACAACAAATGTTAAAATATGAATACTATTTACTTACTTCGGTGGCGTTATAGTTCGGGGTGAACTTGGGCCTCAACTAACAAGTCTCTCCAGTTAACCTGGTCTTTAGCTTACTGCATCTAAATGTACATTCCAAGTCGTTGAGCTCCCCTTCTACTTGTGTACGCCACCTAAGGTAAGATTTCCTTTGGTTTAGTTTGGTTTGGACTTGGGTTTTTTTCAAGATCTGCTGGAGTATGAATATTTGGTCGATTGTGGACTTTCCTGCTCTGAAGGCGCACTGGTAGAGTCCAATCAAGTTGTTGACGAAGGGTTTCAGACGTTCACAGAATATGTTAGATATGATCTTGTATGCGATTTTGAGGAGACTTATACCTGTATAGTTGGCCCAGTTGGGTTTTGTGAATCAGCAAACGATGCTAAGATCAGGCTTACACTGTTCAGACTATGGTAGATCTAAATGAGTTGGTGTATGCTCTCCATAAAGTCATTTCCAGCTGCTTTGTTGTTTTCCAGTTTAGATTTTGCTAAAATGCTGATGCTGAGTTTCTTCGTCGTTATACAATTTACAGAAAAAGTTTTTCCTTATTCTCAGTACCAACTGTGACTATTTCTTCGAATAGGAATACTAGTTCAGATTTGAGACGTACCTGCTTTTTGTAAGTGTAAAATTAAATAAAAAATAAATGCAATTGGTTATTTTAAAGATTATTGTTATAAATTAGATTTAAACAGTGCGAATTTTATTTTTTAAACAATATTGCCTAAATGGCGAATATTTCTTTCACAACATTATTGCAACTGCTCCCTACATCTGCGAATATGCGAACACTCCGCACACCGGAGTGCGGATTGTCGCCGCCTTGCTTCATTAGAATTTTATTGTTGTTCCCGAAAGCAGCTGTAGTTGTTTTAACAGAAACTCGTTGACTATTCCCCAATACACTTCAACTATCAGTGTTTTTGATTATCCCTAGAGCAGAAGTCAAGGACCCGTCTGTAGTTTTGTTGAGACCCCAGAAATGCATGTTCTGCTTATTCATAAAGCTATTGATTGGAAGTTTGCTCCAGCACACAGTATGTTTCAAATGCTTAAGTAAGTTACAGTGTTGTTCTTACGTAGGTTTCTCGCAAAAGGTAGTCACGTTAAACAAGACCAAGCAGAAGTCATCTGGGATGGGTGAAACTTTAGTTTTCTTTTTAAAGTAACGCACATTGCTGATTGTTAAATTCTACAAGTAGTTACAATCATTCACAATCAAGCCACATGATCAAGCGTCACCAACGAAATTGATGTTCTGTTGACTATTGTACGTTCTTGTCTTAACCTTTGGAAACATGAACAAATTAGTAGCCTGGGCGTAGCATGTAATAGTGTAGTGTTAAGGTAAATGCAAGGAGCGTGATGTGTAGGATTCAATAATTGTCAGGTTATCAAATATAGCCCAAAACATGTACAATAGTAGTATTCAAGGTATTGCCCATCTGAAGCTATGAGTTTTTCCCATCTTTCTGGCAATTTGTGGAACCCATCCCAAAAGAACTGCGCCGGCTTGGCAGCCAGGAATGAATCAAGTCAATTTTTGATATTTTGCTTTGATGTGAACCGTATTTTAGTGAGGGCGTTCTGCATCGAGCGGAACAAATGGTAGTCAGAAGTGGCATGGTCTGGGCTATAAGGCGAGTGGGGTAAGACTTCCCATCCACTGGTTTCCAAATAGTTCTTAACCGGAATAGCAACGTGGGGCCGAGCGTTGTCATGATGGAAAATTATTGCCTCGTGTCTAGTCGCATATTCCGGGCGTTCTTCGGCTACTGTTTTCTTCAAACTGATTAGTTGTGTTCGGTAGCATTGTCCATTGATGGTTTCACCCGGTTTTAGCAGCTCATAATAAAGCACACCCATCTGATCCTACCAAATACAGAGCATTACCTGCGCGCCATGGATATTCGGCTTTGCCGTTGATTTGGCTGGTTGGCCAGGTTTCACATATGATTTTTTGCGCTTGGGGTTGTCGTGATGGATCCATTTTTCATCACTAGTAACAATCCGATGCAAAAATGACTTCCTTTTGTGTTGTTCCAGCAGCATTTCGGGCATGCAAAACCGCCTTTCGACGTTTCTCGGCTTGAGTTCATGTGGAACCCAATTTCCTTGCTTTTGAATATATCCAGCTGCTTTTAAATTTTTTGAAATGGCTGCTTGAGTGATACCCAAAGATTCTGCGAGCTCTTTATGTGTATGGCAACAATCTTCATAAAGTAATGCTTCCAGTTCTTCATCTTCAAACTTTTTTGCCAAATTGTCACTTTTAAATCATGCAAACCACTTTTGGCACGTTCGCTCAGCTAGCGCATGTTCACCATAAACTTCCACCAAAATACTTGCGGCAGCAGTTTTCAGTAATGAAGAAGAACTCCCCGCAAAAACACTTTTTCAGGCACAAAGTTCGACATATTTGAGTGAAAAAAAATTATTGTTGTTTACGCTTCAAATGAATGGCATATACTGAAATGACGTACAATGATAGTAGCTTTCCAACGCATGTTCCAATGGAATAATACAAGTTTTGCCATCTTTTAGTAAACCGCAGAAAAGTTATAGACCCAATATTTCTTTTTCAAGTGCAAGGCCTCCAGGTGTGATCAAGATCAAGTGAGCCATTTATGACCGAAACGTGGGACGGATTTAAGGGGACGATAGTTTAGATATTTTAGAAGCTATTGGCCACATGTTCAGACTATTGCGAGTTTTGTATTTAGAAGCGTCGATTTTAGTCAATGCCGTGCAGTGAAACGTTCAAGAAGGACGCTATTTGAGGAACGTTTGTTTTCTTATTAATAATTGTGCTATGTTTTTTTTGCTTTGTGAGTGTTGTTGGTTAGATTTTCATATGAAAGACAAAGTGTAATGTGGTCAAAAGAAACAACAAAACAATGAAAATATCTGGAAGAATTCCGCTGAATCGACATGAGTTAGAGACACCAAGTGAAATAAATGCTAGTACATCCGGGAAAAAATCTAACCAAATGAAAAATATGTACGATATTGAAATGAATCCAGGTTTTGGTTTTCGTCTGATAAGCTTTATTGCAGTTTTTTCAGCTGTTTTAAACGTTGTCGTTTGTAAAGTATGCAAATCACAAGTGAAATTTACGGAAAGTTTGGGATTCAAAAAAGTAGTTTCCTGTGAAAAATGTGTACAGACTGAGATACCTATTAGTCCATTTACTGAAGCAGGCAATGCAATTAACCGTAGAATTGTAATTCCCATGCGATAATTGGAATTGGATTGCACACAATAAAAAAGTTTGGTGAATTCATGGAATTACCTCTGCCAATGTTTTACGCTTTCTATGATAAGGTTGTCAAAAGAATTTCAACTGCAACTAAATTAGTTTGCAAAAACAATATAATTAAAGCAGCGAAAAAGGAGACAACTATTTCTATTAAAAAAGGAGAAAGTGGAATTGTGGTTACCACGATGATTCGTGGGGAAAACGTGGTTCAACGTCCTTATTTAGACAAGTGGCTCTTATTAGAAATTACAGTGCAATTATTATACACGCAGTGAAATTAAAATACTGTATGGCGTGTGAGTACTGGAAGAATAAAGAAGATACCGAAGAATATACGGAATGTGCAAAAAATTATAAAGATAAGTGTTTTCAATTGAAGTGTATGAAGCTATTTACGAAGAATTGTACAGAGACGATCATCTTACTCGATGCACAGGCGATTGACAACCGATCTGTCAAAGTGGTTACAAGTTTAACAAAGAGCTCCTACAAAATATTGTTAAAAATCCATAATTGTATTAATCCAAAAAGCTAACCCCAATAAATGAATAAGAGAAAACTGCTGGAAACTTCACCTGACCAAACTCGAGAGGAAAAGCGTGGGACTATTCTAGCTTCAACATATATAACACCTTCTGAACAAGCCATGGAACCATCCTCAACAATAACTGTGAAATCTTGAAAGAAATCCTGGATGACAACATGGAAAAGCTCGTCAAGGAGCTTCCCTCAAAAGCTGACTTCCAAGTACTTTGCGCAGAGCTTACCGGCTTAAAAGTGAAGTACAATGAAATCTTTGCTAAACTTATTCAACTTATTCAGCGAAACAATAGTTTGGAGGATCAAATGGATAAATTGTTGCAGAAAAGTTTGGAGATGAATGTAGTAGTTCACATTCCAGCAGAAGGCAACGCGGACATGAATGAAAGAGTAAAGTCTGTGTGCGCTGGCCTCTTGGACACTAACGACACAGGAACAGTGGTTGAATACAAACATTCTGTATCCTCTCCTGGCGAACGCACTGCAATTATAGTTGCCAAAATTAAATCACATAATGATGTTTCGGCAATACTACGAAGCGCCAAAAAACTAAAAGACACCAAAATCTAAATCCAAAAAGATTTTCTGTACAACACGCGACGTTCAAAAAACAACCTGCACACAATTGTCAAATTGGGCATGTAAATGTGTCAAACACAAAACGTCAAGTTTGGCGACGGAACTCGGAAACACTTTATCTCGAAGAATGGGCAACAGCCGCTGTGCAAAATGCAGAAAATTTGGGTGCACACACAAGTATGCGCTTGAGTTTACACGATAGAAGAAATTGAGGCGAACCCGTTTACCAGGAACATGTATAGAGTTAAAAATATTAGGTCATAATGTCGCAGGACTAAAAAATAAGTTTTTTTGAAATTAAGTTGTTTAAGTACGTTGAAAGTTTTGAATTATTTGTACTTTTTGAAACTCATGTCTTAGAAGGTGAGATAGGGAAATTCAAAGGAATATGTAGGTACTACGAATTGAAATAGATTCCAGCAACGAAATCAAATACATTTGGAAGAGGAAGCGGGGGAGAACTACAAGGCTATCGAAAGTCTTGAAGGAGTTGTTATGAATTTTAAGCGAGCAGGAGAAATGAATGTCTTGAGAGTAAAAGTCAAGGGTTCTGTCCTCTTTGTTGTACCAATCTACCTGATGGATGGATAGATGAAGGATGAAGTGTGTGAAAGGAAAGGTTCTAAAATGCTGGAGGTTGCTGACGCTTTAGACACAACGATTTTAAATGGAAGCTGTAAAGGAGATCCGTATGGTGAATATACGTTTATTCGAGGAACGGTGTGCTCTGTCATTGACTACTGCCTTGTGGCCGGAAAATGGAACTCTATTTTTAGAAACTTCAAGATAGCTGCACAAACTTCCTCCGACCACATGCCTTTGGAAATTGCTTGTACAGTTTCGGGAACTGAACAAACGCTCAAAACAAATGGGGCCACTCCCAAGGTTTCCAAAAGATTTCAATCTTTGTATCAAAATAATTTAAATCAGGAATTTGCTAAACGAAGGTTGTTAAATAATCCGCTGCACATGGAGGACCTAATTCGAGTAATGATTGAAGCTGTGCCTACAAGTACCGTAGGCAGGCGTAGGGTTACTCCAAAACAGATATGGTTTGATGCAGATTATCAAAAAGCCAGAAAAAAATCTTTTTCGCTTCTAAAACTCTTAAGAAAATACAATACTTCATTTTTCAAAAATATGTATGCAGTAGCCAATAGGGATTTTAAACTTCTCTGTTCTGTCAAAAGGAAACATCTGGAGCAACAAATTGTACCGCTTTTAATTCATCAAGATCAGCAGAATTTTGGATAGCGGCCAAAATTATCAACGGGAGAAATAATATAGTTGCAACATCCTTACAAGCAGCCGAACTTCGAGTCTATTTTAAGAATCTACTCCACCTTTACCACAGTATGCGGCACCACTTTTTGAAGTTGGTAAGGCACCAGGAGACGACCGCGTACCAGTAGAATTCTATAAAAATTGTTCAGCTGAATTTCTGTCCGCATTAACCAACGAATACAATAGAATATTTGAAACAGCAAGTGTGCCAGAAAGCTTTAAAAGGACAATAATTTTTTTTCTACACAAGAAAGAATTGTACGACAACCCTGAAAATTAACGAGACATTTCTTACCTGAATACGTCAGTCAAGTTGTTTAGTTCTTTAATCTTCAATAGACTTACATAGTGGATCGATAACAAGAAAATACTGAATGGATTTCAAGCTGGACTTAAGAGAAACTATTCAACCTTAGACCAAATATTCACCCTGACAAATATTGTGGGGAGCTACAAAAGAAGGAACAGAAAGTTATATGCTTTTTTCTTCGACTTTCGTGCTGCATTTAGTACTTTTTTACAAGCTGTATAATATGGGAATCTCTAGCAAAATTGTTGTTTTATTGAAAGCGATGTACGAAAGTAACGTCGCGTATGAATGGGATGGTAAACTTGTACCTAAGGATTTTGAAAAACAAATGGGAGTCAAACAAGATTGTTTTCTGAGCACGTTACTTTTTATCTTATTCACAAATGATATTGTAGAGGCAGTTGGATGAGGAATTTAGATTGGAAGTATGCAGATATAAGGACTTCTTTTCGCTGATGGTATAGTTTTTTTTCGGAATCAATTGAAAAGATGCAGCAAATAAGCAAGTGACTTTAGAGTTATTGTGAACTTTGGAATCTATCTGTTAAAATTATGATATTCATAAAAAAATGGATCTATAAAGAAGAGACTGTTTCAATAGCTCGAGAGTATAAGTATCTAGGCGTTATAATTATGGCGAATCTTAGTATGAAAAAGCATCTCCAACTTAAACTAGCTGAGGCGAAAAGAGCTGTTTCTTCAGTATGATGCTGAATATCAATAATAAATATATTGATCACAGCTCTAAGCTTAAATTATTTCGTGCGACTGCTGTCTTTATATTACGCTATGGTGCTAAAGTTTGGGGTTACTACCAGTTTGAAGAGGTTGAAAGATTCCTTAGATATTTTCTGTAACTCATTTTCCGGTTATAAAGTCCACTTCAAATTATTTGCTGCATTTGGAAACAACAGTACCACCACGCTTTTAGACACGCCTTAACTGCACTTTGAATATGTCATAAAATACTGGAGATGGATGAGGATCGGCTGCCTAGACTAGTACTTTAATACTAGTTATCAAAAGAGCTATATCGACAAGGGGAAATCTCGTCAGAAAGTAGGGGGAGTTGGGGGATAACATTTGTGAAAATGTAAGCATTTCCATGGACATTAGCACTGCCGACTTAAGGAGGATTTTTACAAAACTATTAGAGAGAGCAGGCTCCACTTTGTACGACCAATGTAAAATGGAAGAAATAATTTCACAGCATAGAATGCTTTACAGTCAACTGAATTATAATCTTCAAGAACGTACGTACTTCTTTAAGCGCTTTCCGCTGAAGCTTTCCTGTCAATTCTATGTGAACTGTGTAACCTACAAGAAAGGGAGAATGTATACCATTTTATTGCCAGATGTCGTCCTATCTTAAGCGAGTTTCGTGTGAGATACTTTGGTGTAAACACAATGGATATGAACGATGTTCTGAATATTTTAAACGGTGAACTTGGTTGGGAAGCTTTGAATATATACACTGCAATCGCACTTAAATACAGAACACATATTATTGAAGGCGACTTCTAAATAAACATATGTATGGGCTGTCCGTTTCTAAGAGAGGGCACCACTTGAATTAAATCCATACCATTTTCAGTTAGTACCAACCTTCAAAAGATACGTGTATAAATTTAACAGCTGTCGGACGATTAGCTCTCGAGATATAGCTTGTGAGTGATATTCGTGTGTTGATTTATCATTGTTTTTGATGGGAAAAAATGCAGCCGATGCAAAGAAATGGCTTGATAAGTGTTACCCGGACTCTGCACCAGCCGAACGAACCATTCGCAAGTGGATTGAAAAATTTAAAAGTGGTCACACAAGCACCGAAGATGATGCACGCAGTGGTAGTCCAAAAGAGGCTGTTTCAGATAAAAACATCAAAAAAAGTCTACAAAATGATTACGAATGACCATAAAGTGAAGTTGATCGAGATAGCTGAGGCTCTGAAGATATCAAAAGAGCGTATTGGATATATTATATACGAATATTTGGACATGCGAAAGCTCTGTACAAAGTGGGTGCCGCGTTTGCTCACAGTCGACTAAAAACAACAACGTGTTGATGATTCAGAGGAGTGATTAAAGCTGTTCAACTGCAATAAAGCTGAATTTTTGCGTCGGTATGTGATAATGGATGAAAATTGGCTCCATCACTTCACACCACAGTCAAGTCGGCAGTCAGCTGAGTGGCGAGCTTACGACGAACCTCGTCCAAAACGACCAAAAACTTAACAGTCGGCGGGCAAGGTTAGGGCATCCATATTTTGGGATACACATGGAATAATTTTTTGAAGGACGAAATCGAAGAAAAACGGCCGCATTTCATCAAGACAATGCACCGTGTCACAAGTCGATGAAAACGATGGCAAAATTGAATAAATTCGGCTACGAATTGCTTCCCCACCCACCGTATTCTACAGATTTGACCCCCAGCGACTATTTCCTGTTCGCAGATCTCAAAAGAATGCTCGCCGGAGAGATTTAAGACCTTTGTGAAGTAATCGCCGAAACAGAGGCCTATTTTGAGGCTAAGCCGAAATCGTACTACAAAACTGGTATCGAAAGATTGAAAAATCGTTTCAATCAGTGTATCGCCCTCGAAGGCAACTATATTGACAAATAAAGTTGAATTTTGCAAAAATTTTTTGTTTTACTGTAAAATGGCACTGAGTTTTCAGCCCATGGTTACTAAATTATGAAAACAGAATTTATTTAGCGAATAGTCAAAACGCTGCACAGCCTTAATTTTTAATAATTATGTTTTATAGTCACTCAAATGAACAAAAAACTTCCACCTTGATATGGTTTATGTGTTTTCTGGAAGAATAAAAACATTAAAAGCCAATTTTTACGGCCAATTTTTAATTGCCCTTAAGCAATTACCACCTAAATTTAAAATTTTTGCTGAGGGCACCCTTAAGAAACGTTAAACACTATATTTTGCTACCAAGTACAAAAAAAAAAAAAAAAATCTTAATACGCTCCTTTACTAACCCTTGGAGTATTTTTCAGGCATTTTTAACTCAACATTTTTATTTATTACTTTCGGTTAAGCACGTCGAAACAACAGACCATCCTATTATTTATTGTTTCTTTTGTTTTTAAATAAAACATTATTTGCTGCCATTTATTCCCATTTACTATATTTTAACGTTTATTGAGATAAAATCAATTTATTTGTCGGAATTTTAGTTTATGTACCTGAAATTCGTATTTGGAAACTCTTGTACTATTGAATTGAAACTTTATTTCGAGTTTATCTGGTGAAACAAAGGTTGTATAATGTATACGAGTATCCTGAATTCCTAAAAAACAATGCACATTGCTGGTTTTGCATTTGTAAATCAATGTAAAAAAGCAGATATATCTATAGTTGCAAATAAAATACAATTTCCAAGCACCTTAAAAAACAGCTACATTTTTATCGGTAGTTTAATTAAAACATTCTCTTGGATCGTAAAAATAGTAGTGGTCAAATTATCAATGACAACAACTTGGAACCATTTGTTTGTCCATTTTTTATTTGAATTTTTCGCAACATTGCAATTAATGAGTCGTAAATGATGATGACAGACTATGTATTTACTATATAGGTACAGTTGGTTCTGAAGTAAAAAAATAGATATTATCTGACTTCATTTTGTTTTGTAAAATTTAACTATTTACTGTATTTTTCACATTCAAACCAAACTATTTTGTTAGGTAGGGAAATTAAGGGTAGCGAATCGCAATCACCCGATCTGCAACACATTTTTTTTTTTTTTTTTTTTTTTTTTTTTTTTTTTTTTCATGGGAAGGTGAGAAATCTTCATAGACACTATAGGCCCGGAGCCTTACTCGGAGATTCTTACTCACTAAAAAACACCTCCCTTATGCAAACCACGACTGAGTTCACACTCAACCAGCAGTTCTTCTATCGCATTTTATTTTGTTTTTATAAGATATCCTGCAGGCCATTTTCCATTGAAAATTACGCGCTGCTAATCACCGTCCTATATCGAGAGGCTAGGCTAGGCTAGATGTCTCGTCGAGGAACTGTTGAACAGAAATATTCGTATGACCTTGTAATCGATTATTATGTTTTCGCGCAAACAATTTAATTACGTTCTGAACGTTTTCGACTCTTAAGTCTGTGGTTATCATCGTTTCTAATGTACCACGGCGTATAAACAATACCTCGAAGAACTTTGTTTTGGAATGTCTGTAATACATTAATGTTACTATTTTTAGTACAACCCCAAATTTGTAGACCATATGTCTAGATCGGTTTTAGCACTTGCTTGTATAACAGCAGTTTGTTCTCTAAGCTAAGCTTGGAATACTTTCCAATAAGCCAGTAAAGAAATCAAATCTCTATATTTGATTTCAAGCTCTTCACGTTTTTTCTTGACGTGTGCTCTCCATTTTAGCTTAGCGTCGAGTGTCATACCGAGATATTTGGCCTCGTTTGCGTAAGGAATTCATACTGCGTTGATAAACACCGGTGGATTCTCAATTTTCTTGAGAGCAAAGCTCACGTGGACAGACTTGTTTTCATTAAGCGCGATTCGTCTTTGTTCAATTGTTAATCCGTGTAAGGGCACGTTGCAACTTGGCAGTTGCTTCTTCGACTGTTTTAGCCGTTGCCAAAATGGCAGTTTCATCAGCAAATGTGACTAGGACAGTGTCGTCCGTTTGCGGTATATCACGGGAAAAAGCACATATAGCAGAGGGCTAAGTACACTTCCTTGCGGCACCCCTGCCTTTATTATCTTAAAAGTGGAATATTCGTTTCCGTGTCTCACACGGAAGAGTCGGTCTTCCAGATATGAACCTAAAATACAGGACAATTGCTGGGGTAGGGCTTGTCAGATTTTATATTTTAGGCCTTCGTGCCATACCTTATCAAAGGCTTGCGAAACGTCAAGGAATGCGCTTGAACAGACTAACTTACACTCGATTGCTCGTTCAATTACATCGGTTATTCGATGCACTTGGTCAACTGTAGAATGTTGGCTTCTAAAGCCAAATTGATGATCAGGCAAGAGGGAATTTGTGTCGGTAATTGCTTTAAGACGATTAAGAAGGATTCGCTCGAAGTCCTTCGATGTAATCGGAAGAAGCGATATTGGTCTATATGACTTGACTTCAGTCAGCGGTTTACCGGGTTTCGGAATCATAATAACTTCGGCTACTTTCCACTGGTGCGGTACGTGCTCTAATCTAATGCTGGAATTTATAAGATAGAGCAGCTTTAGCAAACCTCTTTTTGGCAACGCTTTAAGTATCTCTCCCGTTATTAAGTCATATCCCGGGGCTTTATTGGGCTTAAGCGTGTCTATAACTTGTCTAAGTGCCCTAAGTGTAGCCTTTTCTACTGGAAAGTTTGTCGTCACATCTAGCGTATTGACATTCTCAGGAAGCACCCCCATTGAATGGTTTAAACGTGCCTGCAAGATGGTCGGCGAAAACATTAGCTTTTTCCTTATCTTATTTTGCCCAGTCATCCTGGTTTCTTATTATTTGCGCCACGTGTATTTAGGGCTTTCGAACCGTTTTAACGACTCTCCATATGGAGTAGTTGGTAGCCTTTGTCGCTGTGAGTCTTTCCAGGTAGTTAGTAATACCTTGATTATTGAAGTCCTTGATCGAATAATTGTAGATATCTATGTACATTTCGTATATCCTCGATTCAAATGATTTATTGAAAATTCCTTGACGGAGAGCTAAGACTTTTGGGCCGTAAGGAAAAACTTTGTTGCCTTCGTTGAAATGTTGCAAAATAAGTTCCAATGGCAATACGTCAGCTTTGGAGATATGACTCTTTTATTTCTTAAGAACTCGTCCTTTTCTAATAAAATATAAAATCTCTTTTCTTTCATGTAGAAGAACAACGCTCACAGAGCACTGGTAAGAAATCTTTATGCAAAACATACGATACTTTATCTTTCAAAACTCGTCACTCAGCATTTGTTCCATCTTCATTTTCCTTGCATTTTATGTGCTCTGGACATTGGAAGTCCTAGTTCCTTTAAGTTCACGTTACACTTCCTTAGCTGATATACAATAGTATAAATGGCTTTTTCAATTTTTTTTTCATGCATCATGAATCTTCAAAGCCCTCTATGATATGCTATACATGATGTGTTCAAAAAGTTAGGTGACTTGGAATTTCGCGGGCAACGTACCTATATATATATACATACATACATTTGATTAACGTTTTTTTTTGTGCTGTGTTGCTACATATATCCCTTACATATGTTCACAGTTTCAATTTTATAGCATACTTAGTTTGTTTTTGACAGAAAAATACTTGAAATGTTGAGTAGTAGTACAAGCTCCTCCAAGATGGGCAAGAAGATGCAAATGACGAATTTCGTTCTGAACGCTCGAGCACATCAACAAAAGATGATAACGTGGAAGCTGTGAAGAAAATTGTTTTGGAAAATCGTTGAATTACCATAAAAGAAGTTGCTGAGGTTCTTGGCATATTGGTCGCCGCGTGTCATGCAATTTTTTCGTATGTTTTGGGCATGATACTTGTGTCAGCGAAAATTGTTCCAAAATTTCTTAATTTTGGTCAAAAGAACCGTCGAATGAGCATCGCTCAGGAGCGAGAGGAAATAAAAACGAAATAAAAAAAGATCTCATGGCTATACCAAAAAGTTCTTATGAGAAGTTCTTCGAGGATTGGAAAAAGCGTTTGCACAGGGATATCACTTTGAAGGGGACAACATTAATATTGATGAAAAAATATATAATTTTGTATAATACCTACTTTACCTTTTGGACACACCTCGTACATGTAGCTCTATAGCTTTTATTTAATAAAAAACGTTATATAAGGTCTTCCCTCATTAAGCAATACTAGCTTCGTCTTGTACAATGAAATATCTAGATCTTAATTTTGACGTGAATCTAAACTAGAAACTTAATATTTAGGAAATATAAAGAAAGCTACGATAGCTTTATTGTTTAGCAAAAATTCAATTGAGAACAAGTAGGTCTTTCAACCTCGCATTACCCACAGGCTATGCTATGGGTTATAGTGTATGACCGATACTATACCTACGGAGTGATTATCTGGTGGACGGCCTTAGACAATGCAGCAAAATAAGCAAAGTTCAAAGTACAGCATTCTGCTCCCTCCGCAGCACTGGATATTCTGTTTCACTTGACACCCCACCATATTTTTGGCAGATAAATGGCAGATTACTATACGGCCACGATAAAAATCTTAAACAATAGGAATACTTCCAGAGAACATTGACTACATTGTGCTCCAATATTGGTTTGACAAAGACTTTCATGTAAGCATCCTCTCTAGATTTTTCTGGCAGTAAGATGCTCTCATGTATGACAAGTCAATTTCTACACCAATGGATCCAAGACAGAAAGCGGGGTTGGTATCTATGTTTTCACAGATAATCTTAACCTAAATCTCTTTTTCCGTCTTCCAAATCACTGTAGTGCACTTCAAGGGGAAATTTTTGGCGATTTAAAAAGTCTTGTCCTAGCTGAAGAAAAACGTCATATCTACAAAAGATATTAGCATTTTTCGGACAGTCAGACTGCTATCAAATCCCTGAACACAGTCTTACTAAGTTTTAAAACCGCCCTTGATTGCCGATCATCTCTAAGGGAGACGGCACAGCAGTTCAACTTTTATCTATGCTGGGTGGCAGCCCACAGATATATTCCAGAAATTGTAGGACCGACGACTCAACAAAATTGAAACCACTCTACCTATCGTACCTGAAAAAGGTATCTCCGGTATACCTATATGCTACGGGCAAACTAAAACTTAAGTTGGTTGATAACTTAAGAACAAACCCTAGGTGTACTGTTGAGTCAACATGTCTAGTGATCAAACAAGTCTGCCCAAAACTGGATCTGAATTTCTCGAAGAGTTTGATATTCATAAATAGGAAGCATCACAGATCCACGTGGCATCGCAATGGGCCAGTAGACTTAAGTGGGTTGATTTTTCCAACAGCCACTGTTGGAATGGCTTAGAAGTCAGTGGAATAGTAAAACTCTCACTCAAGCATACAAAAGGACTTTATACAAGAAAATGGATGAAAATGCTTTCAACCGTTTCCAGGAAAAAGGTCTTCGAGTAATTTTCGGTCCCATTTACATTAATGGAGAATGTATGTTAGAAGCCGTTTCAGCAGATAGTTATACATGCTTAGATAGCGAGGTCACCTTGAATGCATGATGGTAGCACCCCGAAAAGTTTGCGACTCTAACGCAAAAGAACACCAGGCAACTTCGTGTTCGCAATTGGAGGCAGCTGGCAAAAGGCCGCTCTAGCTGGAGTAAGAAACCGTTTTGAGTCCGCTTTCTATGCTACTGAAGTCGATCAATTGCGTAATTGCAAATTATTCTAAATTTTAGTCGTATTCGAGTTTCTATTTGCAGTTTAGAGACCATCACTCCCCAAGGTTCTAGTCGTCCAATCAAGTGGCATTGACTTATTGTATTTCATGGATACAGATGCCTTTCATGCAGATTTCAATAATAAAAATTACAGAATATGGTACCCAAACTTACAAATCAAGGGATACTCCTGCGTATTACCTTTTTCGGATTATTTTTTAGACTTTCTGGGGGAAGTAGAAACAATGAACATATTAACCCTGAAATCAGTTCAATAAAGACAAATTGGCCAGGAATAACTTCCTGATGTCGTTCAATAGTATGCACATATGAACATTTGTTTTATTGTTAGTAGTCACAGACCCACACTTAAGTGAACCTTTCTCGCTTCGGTAGATATATTTTCGGTTTTCCAGTTTACTTAACTGCATGCAAATATCACAAGTTATTTTGGGATAGAATTGGTCTCATCATGTCGTCCCTTCTTAAAATTATTTTAATGAAGGGAATTCTAGTTGATTATTTGAAAAAAAAAGAGAAGAAGGAAAGACCGGGTTATTTTGCATTGGAATGTTTATGAATTTCTTAAACCAAAAATGTAACTAAGTTTTAAACAAGGTCACAAGAATGGAACAGAGGGTGCGTCATCATTTTAGCTTAGGAATCCTGCGTTAAGCATCTTATTACGAAGCGAGATATCCGTAAAAAGATGTGAATAGAAGCTAGATAACGGATATTCTACGAGGGTTGTTTGATGAATGCCCGGATTAGAAATGGCAACGTAACTTTTCTTAGATTTTGACAATTTATTTTTCAATATAATACCTTTTCAACACGATACACTTTACCGACTTTTATTGGCCTTCAAAATACTCTGTCCTCGTTCGACTCGTATTTTTTTCCGGCAAGCGATCTTTTAAGATTTGGGAACAAAAAGAAATTGCAGGAAGCCAAATCCGGAGAATATGGAGAATGGAGAATGGACCCAATAAATCGACGTAGTATGCTCCTGTGATTGTTTTTCCCTTCTCCAATTAGTCAACATGCGTCCTAAAAAACCGTGGCCATCCCCTTTTTGGTCGAAGGCACAGTCTTCGCCTTCTTTGGAGCACGTTTACTGGGTAAAATCCATTGTTTCGATTGTTTTTTAGTCTCTGGTGTATATCAATGAATTCGTGTCTCATCGACGGTCACACAACGATGCAGAATCTCCTCTGTATTTTGATTAAACAAAGCCAAGCAGGTCTTTGAAGTGGTCTCACGATTGTCCTCGTTTTCCGGTGTGGGCAAACGCGGCACCCATTGAGCGGACAGCTTTCTCATGCCAAAAATCTCATTCAGGATATATATAGCTTACACGTTCAGGGATGCCTACTATCTCAGCCAACTCTCGAATTTTCATTCGGCGGTCCGCCAATGGGATCATAGATTTTGTGCACGGTTTCTTCTGTGGTAACCGTTTTTAGACCACCTGGGTGCGGTTCAACAAAAACCGACGTGCGGCCACGGCAAAACTCTGCGAATCAATGGTAGACGGTTGTACGGGAAAGTATGGGTCCCATACACACCATTGAGAATGGGCTTGATTTGCTCGCAAGTTTTGTCACTCAAAAACAAGAATCGGATCACAGAGCGATACTGAACTTTTTTTACGGTCGCAAAGCAAAGCGTCGAATTGTCACCAAATTTGATATTCTGACTAAAACAGGTTATACTAACTATTAGTATACTCATTTTGGCTCATAAGCGCCACCTACTTCCATTCCGGGTACTCACAAAAACTCACAAAAACTCACAAAACAGATCTCGTACTCTGATTAAGATACATTTTTTTTTTTGTTTTTTTTTTTGCTCTGGGAATGTACAGCTTACGTTTGCATTATGTCGCAGACATTTTACGCTGATGTGGTAAGTGCTGGTATTTTAGACATTTTATTACTAAAGTCAAATTTTTTTTTATAAAAAAAACTGAACAAGTTCCTTACCTGCTTTCCCCTTCTAACAAAAGCAGAGCTTCTACTTGCAATACTGAGAAAGTACAGTATTAGATTGTGTATTAGGTTTTACAGGTATTTTTCATCCGATCAGCTTAACGACCTTAGCTCTGCTAGTTATACCATCATAACTCCAGACATAAATTAAAGGAAATTTATATTGATTACCTTCTTCGATAGAGGTTTCCTCAGAGGAACCTCAAAAGGAAGGAATGCAAAAAAAAAAAAAAAAACAAATATTGCAATAGCAATTGATAAAACTTTTCAGGAAAGAGTAGTTTAGGTGGTAAGAAAGCGTGACCGCCTTATCTATTTAATATTTACAATAGAAAGGCAAAGCACAATGAACATTGTATTAGTCTATGCACCTCAAGTAGGTTGCTTTAACCAAGAGAAGGTCGATTTCTGACAAAGATCTAATCCAGTACAGTCAATACCATCGGGCGCACTAAAATATTGTAAAATATTTGTTTGGGTCCAAAAGATAGAACACATTCCTTTTAACATAATGGCTTTACTCAACACAATTACGATTCAATCACTTTTCCCAACCACATCTATTTTACTTAACCTTTTACCATAACTCGTAATGCACATTTCAAATTCCACTTTAGAACTGAAGTGCACCTTTTGTGGGACGCTGATATTTATATTCCCTGACATTTTTCGAAAATCTTTTGCACTATCCAGGGTTCGATGTAACTTTCTGTTTTACTAGAATATTCGCTAAAAGTTTCCATTCTCCAATCATTGAGTCTTTTACTCTTCAAATATGGAAATCATCTGCTATTCAAGTATAGATGACGCTGTTCAAGTTTAAAGTGATCATCACAATACATAGGTTTAAGCTTGAATGGTCATATTGGAGAAAGCAGTAGCATATGCAAGGAATTCCATTGCGGCCAAGAATAAGGGTAAGGATTACCTAATCTGGCTGTTAATAACAACTTTTTCAACAAAAACTTGAAAACCTGATTACATACAAAAGTGCAAGTACTGAAACTAAGGCTGACTTTATTCTAGCTGAACGTAGGTTATTAAGAAGCTTTAATGAGTGCAAGATGATTCCTAGCACTAACCATACAAAGCATCAAGTGGAAATATATAAATGGAGAATAACGCAGAAATCTAATAGATAATCTCAAAAATCATATGACAGATAGCGTGAGAGAACAGAAAAGTCTCGAACAAATGTGGTCGAACTTGGCAGAACTTTGCATAACTAAATCAAATCCTACGCTTGATATTTCAAGGTGGAATAAGCACAAACAAAGGCCCCGTCTATTAATTTTTTGAAATATGACAAAAATCAAAACCACCAAATGTATAAACCCGCCAAGGTCCTGGCGAAAAGAAAGTTCGTCGCAGAGAGAAACGAAGCTACAAAGAAGTCTTATGGAGATAAAGAAAACGAGGCCAACGAAAACGACATCTACAAAAAAGCAAAAATCGGAGAGCCACCTAAATACACTAAGGACGAAAATGGACATTCGGTAGCCTCGAGCAAAGTTATAAATTCCCATTTGCGGTAATACTACTAAAAACTTCTAAGCGACCGATTTGAGAGCTCATAGTAAACTGAAGAACAGTAGTAGTAGTCCCATTATCACAAAATGAAAAATTTGTGGATTTGACACCACGTGATGTTTAACCCTCTAGACACAGCCTTTAGCTCTCGGAACCTCGCGAACGTTTTTCTGATCACAACATAGTGCACAATTTGGTTAGAAATTACTGGGATATAAGGACTGCTTATGATAAATCCTTTTTTATTATTTTGTCGATAATACAATACACGTGGGCTATTCCAAAACGATCCTCCAATGTGTTACAATTCATTACATACGTGCACTTCGGTGACGTGTTTCTGCAATCAGTAATTTATTCTCTAATAATATGCCAAGTTTCGACAATTTTCGCTCAGTAGTTTTCCAAAAGTTGCCCTTTTAACATGAAGAATACAATTTTATCTCACTCCTGTGAGGTTCGAAGTGTAATATTCATTTTTTGCAAGCCGAAGGAAAACGAACGCACAGATGTGCATAATGACAATAATGCGACAAGATTTTCCAAAATTTCTCGAACTACTATATACAGAATCGTGTCTGAAAACTTGGGTTACCACAAGTTCTGTAGCGGTTGGGTCCCAAAACAGTTCACAGATTTCCACAAGACCCAACGTGTCAATGCAGGAAAAGCATTTCTCGATCGTTTAGAAATGGAAGGTTAAGAAGTGCAATCCAGTATAAAAGACGAAGAATGCTTATTAAAGTTATGCTGCTTGACCACACACGACTGCATGCACAAAAACTTTAAGGGAGGAGTTCAATTGGGATATTTTTGATCACCCTTCCTACAGTCCTGATTTGGCACCAAGTGATTATCACCTTTTCTTTAAATTGAAATCATCCATTGCATCTCAACATTTTGGAAGTAATGAGGAACTTATAAACGGTGTGAATAAATGCCTCAACGCACTAGCGATGCCATTTTTTAAGGAGGGTATACAAAAGCTTATCTCACATTAGCAAAAGTATATAAAGGGTTTTCCAATACGGACTTGACAACTTTGAATTTAATTTGTGAACGCACTCTTTCACTAATCATCAAACTGTCACTGTCAATTTATTCAGTAAACTCAACATTTTCATCATGGTAAAGTACACTAACGAGCAACGTCTGCGAATTATAAAAAATTTTCTACAGATATTCGGAGTCGACGGGTGCAACTTTAAGAGGGTTAACTCCAATTTTCGGTCTTGCCCTAGTAGACAGGCAATAACAAGTTTAGTGCAAAAATTTGAGTCTATATATTCGTTGTGTGATGTTGCCTTATTAGTGAAACAACAACGGGTGGGTCTAAGTGTCGAAAATGTCGCTGCTGTTCAGACATCCGTAGCAAACGGTCCAAATCAGTCAATTAAACCTCGTTCTCAAGAATTGGGCATCGCTCAGACCACATTATGGCGTATTTTGCGTAAGGATCTTGGTTTACATCCATACAAGATCAATCTGACTCAAGAATTGAAGCCGATCGACCATTTGAAGAGACGTACATTCTCCGATTGGGTTCTGGAGACGATGCGCCAAGATGATGAATTTCATCGCAAAATCATCTTCAGTGACGAAGCTCATTTTTGGCTCAATGGGTTCGTCAATAAGCAAAATATGCGTTATTGGTCGGGTGAAAACCCTCTTGTGCTTCATGAATCACCACTTCATTCACAAAAAATAACTGTTTGGTGCGGTTTTCATGCCGGCGGCGTTATTGGGCCATATTTTTTCGTCGACGATAACGATCGTCACGTTACTGTGAATGGTCAGCGTTATCGCGCCATGATCACCGATTATTTTTGGCCCGAATTGGAAGATATGGACTTGAACGACATGTGGTTTCAACAGGAGGTGCCACAAGCCACACAGCACACGTTACAATCGATTTATTGAAGAGTAAGTATGGTGAGTGTGTTATCTCAAGACATGGGCCGGTCGATTGGCCACTTCGTTCGTGCGATTTAACGCCGCTTGACTATTTTCTATGGGGCTATGTTAAGTCATTGACTAATGGCAACACGCCGACGACGTTGGAAGAGCTCAGAGCCAACATTAAACGCGAAATAGCGGCCGTTTCGGCCGAAATGTGTGGCCGAGTCGTTAAAAATTGGGTTCAACGAATCGACCGCTGCAAACGTGCCCACGGTGGCCATATGAACGAAGTCGAGTTCCATTCATAAATGTTTTGATTGTACTTCAAGCCAATAATAAAGTTTTTGAAATATCTCAAATGGTTTGCCTTTTATTTAAAAAAAAAGTTGTCAAGTCGTTATTGGAAACCCGATAGATTTAAACGGAGCCTATGTATTGTAAAAAAATAATTTAGATGTTAATAAAACTATTTTGTACAAAAAATTACTGTTTCTGGTTTTTTTAAAAAAAAAATATTTTTCAATTCGGAGGTTGATTTTGAGATACCCGTCGTATATATGTATGTTCCTCTTCGTTGGTCGGAAAAATAAAATGTTTATCTTATTCCGAAAATTAATCATCAATTATCTCACAAAAATGCTTATTCATTTCTCAGACTTGCAATAACAGGTAGTTCGGTTGCCCTGTTATTTTCCATTCAGTTTCCATCTCTCCTTAAGGATCAAATGCCCACCATCAAAATACTCAAACAAACTGGGTTTTCTTACATCGCGAGCTATAAAACTTTTGTGCTTCGGGGAGGCACAAAGTCCCCCTTATTGCTGCTTAAATTGAATAACATCATTACAGGGATTTTCATTTCCTTTTGTTACAAGTGCAAGAAATAAACAATCAAAGGAAAAAACAGAAAAGTACTCCTACTCCTCGAAAACACTTCATCATCATTCTAAATCCCCCTTAACGAATGCGCTTTTCCCTTTTGTTATGATTCTTCGCTTTTTTTTTCGCCTCAGTAACTACGGATACCAAGCTAACACTCTAACCTAATAATTTTACCAAACTGTAATAAGGACGACGAGAGGAAATATGCCAACATTCCCATATCCGGTCGGCCAGTAAGTGTAGCTTAATACAATGTTCGAGTAATACTCGTACACTATCAGGCTAAGATGGAAATTAAATATCCTTTTCCATCGGAAAAAATAAGTGATTCTCGGATACGCATCATCCAACGTCTTCCACAGAGTGAAAATTTGCGGAAAGGGGAAACGATAAAAAGGACTTGAAGTAGTTTCCGGCATACATTCTACGATAGAATGTGTACGATAAAAATGAAAACACGACAAAGGCGACTTTTAGTGGTCCATTGACGCGGGCTTTTTATGACTGGCAGTAAATTCAGGCAATGGGTAATTGACATTTTGTATTTAGTTAGTAGTTAGTTATGGTTCCAAAGCAATAAGGAGAAATTAAGGTGAAAGTAAATACTAAAATAACTGCACGTATTTTGGCAGACTAAGACCTTTTGTAAAGACAATTCTGAAAGATATCGTCCTATACGTACTTTTAATAGAGTTACCGTTCTCAACTGACAAGCCTCCTTATCCTGCTAAATTGTTGTTTTACCTCACGGAGTAGGTAATCTGAATTATTTAGCTGGAAAAACAAATTATGACAAATTAAATTAATATTTTTTTTTTTTATAATAAGCGCGCGCTCAAGGGGTTCTAGTACCCTTAGAATGTTTATACACAAGGCGGCGAAGGAAAACCAGGGATGTAAAAAAGAGAAAAATGTACGTTGATCTTAAATGTTTGCCAGTTACAATGAATAGGAAATAAAGAGCTCGGCAGGGCATTCCATAAGCGAATTGTATGGCATAGGAATGAATCACGATATTACGTACGTCCGAAAGTGGGTATACTGATGAAAATTTATCGGTGTTCAAGGGTGTCAATTGGATGACTGATAGAAGTACCATCTATGATTTTATCACTCGGGTTTGGGTCCTATCTAGGAGGTGCAGCGATGTTTTAGGAGCACCTGACCAGATATGCCCATTGTACTCCAATTTTGAGCGGATGAATGTCATATATCATGATGCCATTTCAGGGGGGCTGAAATATTTCTTACATCGCTTGAGGAAACCTAAATATTTCGCAGCATTTTTGACGACATCGAATATGCGGTCATTTTAACATAAGTTGACACTGACGCATATACCAAGAATGGAAAGTTTTTCGGTTTCGATGAGGCAAGCAATGGATAATAGCTGGGTGGGTTGGATTTCGCTCTATTACAGCAGACAGCATTGAATTTTTCGAAGCATTAAATTCCATTCTGTTGATAGTTCTCTAATTGGTTATGCTTAACATACGCTGCCGTTTTCATTCTACAGCCGGAAAGAAAGAACGTGAGTCCGGGAACGAATATGAAAAGCAGAGAGTACTGTCATCAGCAAAGGCATTTATTGGATTAGAAGTAGCAAATAAGAGATCATAAATGAAAATTAAAAAGAGTGTCGGAGACAGAACGGAGCCCTGGGGCAGACCAACATTTATTTTGTAAACATCAGACTTGAAACCATCCAAGACAACTTGAATTGAACGTTCAAAAGGTAATTTCTAACTGAATCCACTGAAAAGAGCCTGATGTCCCAGAGTCCCCACGTAAGTGGAATGGGTCTGTAGGAAAACAGAGAAGAAGATTTGCCTTTTAAGGAACGGGCTGGACAAATGCTGTTTTCAATGTGCTCGGAAACAGTCACATAAAGTAGGATTGATGAAAAAGCTAGCGCAGTGTTTTTGCCAGCGTGGAAGAACACATCTTCAGAAGAAGGAGAGATATATTACCTGGACCAGCAGATTTATGTATATTGAGATCTTTAAGTACTATTGCTACTACACGAGTGCCAAAGTGAATTTGTCCACTGAAGATTCGACGCATTCAAGTGAAGGCGGGACAAAGCAAAATCTGGAAGTGTTGAACTGGCTGCAAAATATGCAGCAGACTGATTGCTGACAGCTGGTATGTCATTGTAAATGAGCGGTAGAATGGATGATGAGGGAGCATTTCTAATGTTTTTGACGAACGACCAAACATTTTTACTACCATTGGGACACTGTAACATTTTTGTCTCAGTTTTTAGTATTGGAATTTCACACGCTTAAGAAAGTCGTTGCAGTCATTCCTGACTCGTTTGAACTTTAATCGGTTTTCCTCAGAGGGGTTGCCCTTGTGAAACGGAAAAAACATTTCTTTAATCCTGACAGCCTCTTTACAGCTCGAGTCGTATCACGGCTTTTATTTTGGTTTGATATTCTTCATCCGAAGAGGACTAAAGGATCTCATTCCAAAGAGAATGGTGTCTGTGATCATATCAGCAGCGGCATACACGTGGTTATAAAGGAAACATAACGACCAGTTAAATTTCTTGAAGAAACCGTTAAGTCCGCTCTAATAGACTTTCTCATTAGTTGGTATGTGCCTGTTCAGAATGTCGAAGCCACTCAAAATTGTGTATATTGAAATCGCCCGTAATAACGATTTCAGTACGAGGATATAGGGATACTATTTTTTGTATGGGGTAAGAGAGCGCATCAAACTTATTAAAGGTAGGATTGTTGTTCAGTTTGGCGCTTCTGTAAATAAAGCAGTACTGGTTAATTTGCTTTCGGAGATAGAATTTTAACCACAGGTTGAATTCCGGATTGGAATAGGAACTACATAGTGGTGGAGTTTGGTAAGCTACATAGAAATATATGGCAAAAATAGAATAATGGCACTAGTTCGTAGCCAGGTAGCTTCAGATCAGAGTGATATGAGAGATGTGGGCAAGGAACTACCTGTGTTTTACTAAGTGCCAAAACAGCTGGTCCGCATTAACAGACGTGGACGTACGCAGAAAAGTGATAACTTTTTAGCCTGCGTATGTAAGCTACGTCAGCCCTGAATTCCTTACTTATAATCACAAACAAACACAGAAAACACAAGCTCCGAAGACGCTAAGCAATGCTGCGAGTTTACAGAATCAATTTGTGGTAGGAGTTAAGCCCTTACAAAAAATTGAAACAGTTCACGAACAAAATTCACACCCGCAACATGCGTTCAGCCATTGCCAGTATCGTTTGATAAATATAGGGTTTTCCAATAAGGACTTGACAACTTTGAATTTAATTTGTGAACGCACTCTTTCACTAACCATCAAACTGTCACTGTCAGTTTATTTAGTAAACTCAATATTTTCATCATAGTAAAGTACACCAACGAGCAACGTCTGCAAATTATAAAAATTTTCTACAGATATTCGTAGTCGAAAAACCATCTTCAGTGAAGAAGCTCATTTTTGGCTCAATGGGTTCATCCATAAGCAAAATATGCGTTATTGGTCGGGTGAAAACCCACATGTGCTTCATGAATTACCACTTCATCCACAAAAAATAACTGTTTGGTGCAGTTTGCATGCCGGCGGCGTTATTGGGCCATATTTTTTCATCGCCGATAACGATTGTCGCGTTACTGTAAATGGTCAGCGTTATCGCGCCATGATCACCGATTATTTGTGGCCCGAATTGGAAGATATGGACTTGGACGACCTGTGGTTTCAACAGAATGGTGCCACAAGCCACACAGCACACGCTACAATCGATTTATTGAAGAGTAAGTATGGTGAGAGCACGAATTAAATTACTTAAATTATTTATACTTAACATTTTTAATACTACATATGTAAATAGCTCTTTTTTCATGTAAGATACTACGTTTTGATAAGATAAATAAAACTAATTTTATTGTTATTATAACGCGATTTATTTTGTGATATTATGTTTTTTATATATGATAAATATTTCATGCCTGAATATACTCTGTTTTAAAAAAAAAAGCTTTTTTGTCTTGTTTTAACCCTCTAGTAATCATAACAACCATTTTCTAGGCCAAAATGGTATGATTTCATTGTAAATCCGCCTGAAAAACAATTCTTTGAAACCTGTATGAAACCGCTATGTAACGCCTTCGATGTCCTGGTCCATGAATCTCTGCCATTTGTTTGGCATCCTTTTAACTCCAAACATCAGCCTATTAACTTTCTAAATGCCCTTGTGTGTAGTTATGGCTTATAATGACCTACTCTCATCATCCATAGGCATATAGAGTGTACAAAAATACTTCCCCCCTCCCCCCATTAATTTGGAGAAAATGTATTCTATGATGTTCCTATTAAGGATGGCCTTATATTCTGCGCATAGATGAATATAACGATTTATTATCGGAACAAATGGAGCACCGCAATTAGAATGGTGAACTCTCTCAATAATTTTATCAGCCTCCAACCTGTCTACTTCTCTTCCAACTCGGTCTTTGATTGCGCATGGAACACCCCTAACTTTGATAAAAATTGTACCTTCATTTGGTATTTAACCTATCTTTTCAGAAAACACATCAAAAAAATCTTTGATTAAATTTTGAATTTTTAATTTGCATTCATGTGCCGTACAGTCCCTTAGAATTGAATTTATTGAAAATTGTATGCGTAGTTTACTGATCTAAGCTCTTCAAAAAATACAATTTACATTCCGATTCTTTAATGCAAACAAATCTACGTCAGCCTATTTGTTTTAGTACTGGATTTGTACAGAGCAAACCCCAACAAGTTTTATCGGCTTCTGTGTGTAGGTGCGCAATTTTACCCCTGTTTTTTGTTAATATTTTATTTGGAAATAATCGGTGGAATTGAATATACGAAATAGTGAAAACTGCAGCACCTGTATCAAGTTCCATTTCTATAACCTTACCATCAATCTCAACTTTGACATTTGCTAATTTCAAATCAGACTTGATTTGATTTATTTCATACTCACAGTCATTTTCCGATGTGTTCACCCTATCCAACAGGTCTATACTTTGTAGTCGTGATTCTGTTCGCCTTCTGGAAACACACAGAACTTACGTGGCCAGAGTAAATTTCGTCTACGACAACTTTCACCCAAATGCGGCTTATCACCACAACAGAAACATTTTGGTTTAGATCTTCTTTTTTGCCTTTGGGCTGTGCAAAATGGCATTTGGACTCCGGAATGCTGGGCAAATATTCCTGCGAGATTTAGAATTAGCCCACGCATATTTTGACGACATCTCTCAAGACGAAAAAAGACATCTACAGTACCTCAGACAGGATTTCCAGCGATTTCGTCAAGTGGAAGAAGTGATCAACGTGCGAATGTTTCGGTTCAGAGAAAGAGAAGTGTGGATTCTTAGTCATGTCATCAAATTACTCCCTGAAAAAGTGAATACTAGTCAGATTTTTAAACATCCCTTATAAGTGTCTGAACTTCGTCTTCTACCGAAAATTTCTATAGAAATCAACATTGGCGAGAATAATTCTTAGACTTGATATCTGACCGGAAATCTGGAACATAATGCGCACTTTTTTCCCGAGATTGAATTTATGGTATAAAAAACATGTTAATGATCAGAACTTTGTTCGTTTAACTAAAAGGTACCTATTTGGAACGGCTTCTTGAAATGTAAGTTGGGCTGGGAGGCTTTAAGACCGAAATTGGTAGATATTTTGTTTTTCTTCATTTTATCTAAGTGAATGGTTCTTTTATTATATTATTTTTATTTTTATATAATATATAATACATTATTCTCATATAATATAAATATTTATAATTATAATATTTTTTTTTATTAATTTTTTTGTGTTACTTCTAAGCGTCATTAATCATAATTCTTGTCGATTCAGGTATACGAGTATTGTATGGGGTTTTCTAATAGGGACTTGACAGCTTTGAATTTAATTTGTGAACGCACTCTTCCACTAATCATCAAACTGTCACTGTCAGTTTATTTAGTAAACTCAACATTTTGATCATGGTAAAGTATACTAACGAGCAACGTTTGCAAATTATAAAAATTTTCTACAGATATTCGGAGTCGCAAAATCATCTTCAGTGACGAAGCTCAATTTGGCTCAATGGGTTCGTCAATAAGCAAAATATGCATTATTGGTCGGGTGAAAACCCACATGTGCTTCATGAATCACCACTTCATCCACAAACAATAAATGTTTAGTGCGGTTTGCATGCCGGCGGCGTTATTGGGCCATATTTTTTCGTCGACGATAACGATCGTCACGTTACTGTGAATGGTCAGCCTTATCGCGCCAAGATCACCGATTATTTTTGGCCATAATTGGAAGATATGGACTTGGACGACATGTGGTTTCAACAGGATGGTGCCATAAGCCACACAGCACACGCTACGATTTATTGAAGAGTTAGTATGGTGAGCGTGTTATCTCAAGACATGGGCCAGTCGATTGACCGCCTCATTCGTGCGATTTAACGCCGCTTGACTATTTTCTGTGGGGTTAGGTTAAGTCATTGGCTTATGCCAACAAGCCGATGACGTTGGAAGAGCTCAGAGCCAACATTGAACGCGAAATAGTCCAACGAATCGCCTGCTGCAAACGTGCCCGCGGTGGCCATATGAACGAAGTCGAGTTCCATTCATAAATGTTTTGATTGTACTTCAAGCCAATAATAAAGTTTTTGAAATATTTCAAGTGGTTTGTCTTTTATTTAAAAAAAAAAAAAATTGTCAAGTCGTTATTAGAAAACCCTATATTTGTATTTATTTTTTGTGGTTGTTAGAAAGTATGTGGAGTACATCATTTTGGTGTCTGGGAATACTTTTGAAGTCTTTCCTTTGCAGATCCAGCGGTAAAAGGAACCATAACGATCAGAGGTGTTGCCTTTATATTGGCTTATTTTTATTGCTGATTTTTTAATCCCCCTTTTTGTTATATTTTTTTTAAATTCCTTTTATGTTTATTAAAACTAATTACAATTTATTTTTCTGTATAATCTTCATTTTATTTAATAAAAAAGTAATTTTATTAATTTTTTTTTTTTTAGGTTGCTGCTCTTAACAATAGTAATGAAGACCATTCAGCGATAGAACTTACCTTAACTTTCATTTATTTTTCTATTTTGCTTTGGATATAAATGCACATTTTCAACGGTGAATATCGATGTGTTATCTGGTAAGTTGTATAATATTTTTGGCAACTGTGCAAAATACTGATATTGAAGAACTTCATAAGCTCCTTTTCTCTATACCGGACTTTATTACTCTCATTTCTTCGTTTCTTCCTCAATAATATCGTACAACCTAGGAAAACTATGACCTAACTTACATGCTCTATAAAAACTTTATTTATGCGGTTTATAGCTCGGAAAATGTGTTACACCCTGTTACGCAACGCATATTACGATGATACAGACCAGAATATATTGCGATAAACCCATATTAACATATTCAAAAATAGAAGTTAACGTCTCTTTTATGTGCACAATAGTTTGTAGCTTTACATTATTTGAGTGCTTCAATTCTTTTAGTAGCTAGGCTTTACGAATGTGGCACCTTCCTCCTCCTGTAGTCTAATTTCTTTTAGCGCAACTCTTTGATGGGTTAAATTGCTGAAATCCTTGTAGATAGTTGCATATGATTCTTTGTCGAGTTATTCCAACCTGTTCTAAAAAACGTTTCCTCTTGGTCTCATTATGACTCGTACTGACCTTCACGTAATTTGTTGTTAAGCTCGCTAGCAATATATTTGCTCTTTATAATTCATAACCAATTCAATCGCGTGCAAGTTTTTCTTAAGTCTAATTAAAACGAAGCATCATAACGTCCTCAAACACGTAATATCCAAAGATCAGCATCATATTTGAGTCGCAATACCTTCATTATTTTTTGTTTTCCACTAAAGTGGAACGCTAAACTATCCGTAACAAAAGATTGCTTATTAAAACTGAAGCAACAAATTTGTTTCCATAAATAAAAATAAATATAATTATGCCTTCACCGATTTTGTTTGAAGTCTGTTACTACCTTATGAGCTCACTTGAATTTAATCTTATTTCACAGAGGTATTAAATAAGCATGAAAGTACCCTAGGTCTTGACTTAAAGAAGTTACACAAAGGTTCTGCAAATATCAATTTTATTAAGTTCTCAGTTGGCGTAATTTATTTAAAAAAAAAACCTATTGTGAGCATCATTATACCAACTTACAAAACTAAAAGGATTTCCAAAGGATTTTCAAACGACTTTTTATTACTTCCCTCTGATTTGCTCGAATAAAACAATAAAAAAAATGCAAAAAGGATAGCTGAAGTTGTTTACAGGCTGACTTCCAAACTTTATCATATTAAGTCAATAACGACACTCACGACATTAACGGTTTTCAATAAAAAAGTTTGAACCACCTCCAAGCAGTTATCTCGCTTTAACGATGTCATTTACAAGTTGACTTTTCAATGGTATCTAGCCTATTTTTGGAAATCAACTTTCTGGCAGCGAGAGTAACCGCATAATCAATAAATTTGAGATTAACCTTTATCTACTATTAGTAAGTATGGCATAATCATGGTTCTAATGATTGATTAGTGATGAAAGATGCTTTAGGTGTTTAGATATGGAATTAATGGTTAATATTTTACGTACTATGGCCCGTTTGATGGATGAAGTTCAAAATGCCATTTATTTATGATAGGATATTTTGACGTTAAATATTGCAAGGTTATTTGTATCTTGACGACAGTGTCAGCTCTAACATTTTTATTTATGGTACAATAACTTTTGTGAATTTAGGCCAATAAAACCGAATAACTGGCACTAATGATTGATTGATAACATACGTTGCTAAAATAGTTAAGGGCCCAGGAAGAATGGCACATCTTTTGACCGTCCAAATAGAATGTTTGCTATTGAAATTGTGTAAAATTGTATAATAGCAAGACACAGACACCAGAGCAACAATCTAGGTTCATTTTTTTGGTTGTTTCCCTAATTGAAGAACATTTGCCCAAATAATAAATGATTCTCAGAAGTCTTTTCAGCTCAATGTAGTTCAGATCTCCTATCCTAGTCAGATATTTAACAAATGACATTATTCTACATTCCAGTATCTTATGTATCATCTCTACTGCTCCGTTGTGTAAGCTTTGTCACAGTTAGATAATGCAACTGAATACAGTGAATTGAAAAATTTCAGTTCAAGATCTGTATAATCTGAAATTCTCAGTGAATTCATTTGACATATTGAGTCAATGTCAAAGACAGCTGCAGCATCATTTGAAATGCTTTGACATACTCATATTTCAGGCCTTTTGAAACATTGTCTCTATGGACCAACTAAGTTAAAGGTCCGAAGTGAGTTTCTGTTAGTATCCTTCTGATAATGTAGCCTGATTTAGGGAGAGGAGAAAGTGGGTTGTTCTTGCTAAATTCAAAGCTAAGACTATTAAACTTCTCAGCAGGCCCCAACAAAATCATTGCTATCAAAAATATGTAACATTTCAATATCGACAAAGGGATGATAAACTAACAAACCATACACAGACTGATTTCCCGCTACTACAAGAAGTCAATTTCTTTTTTTTTCCCTCTAACTCATCGTTGATATGGATGTGTATACGAGTATGTAACACATTTTCGATATAAGGCTATCTATACTTTTCTAGTAGTAGTATTTTCCTACTAGCCGCTCTATTTTAAATCACCACTTAAGTGAGTCCTGGGTTTTTGAGATTTTTTTTACTTTTTGAAGATTTTCGACTATCTGTACTTAAAAAAGGACTCTTACGCGAATGCGTGTACTTCTTACAAGATCACATTTTGCCATGGATGATGACTTTTTAATTTCCATCGTTGTCATTCTTACTTTAATATTTTCGTACATCATGAATAATGCACAATCGTCGTGTATAACGAATATAAGCGCCATTTTTTGTCACAACATGCCGCGAATTTTTCGCGCCATTTGAGTCATCCTACGCTAACTCAGTATGCGAACTAGTAACTTTGTCTTCCTGTGTAGTTAACGGTGTAGCGCAAGGTCCATAGGTTTTGTGCTTCGGAGGCGATGTAATAGATTTCTCTCGTCCATTTAGTCGAATTTTGTGTTTTCCCGCGAAGTAATCAATACATTTCTCTGTATTTATTTTCGAGTTCTTTGCGTTTTTTTTTTTTTTTTTTTAACGTGTGTCTACATCGAACGTCATTCCAAGATGTTTGCCTCAATTGCAAATGGAATGCAACCGACTCGTTTTTCTGTATGTGAAAATTACATGAACCGATTTGGTCTCATCGATGGCTATCCGCTGAATAGTAGTGTCAGCGGCAAACGAAGCTAGAACGTTTCCCTCTTTTTGGGGTATATCTTGGCTATATAGGTGTTACAGAATTGGACCGCGAACTCTTCCCTGCGGTAGTCCGATAAAAATCGAAGAATCGAAGAGAAAACGGAAAATTCTTATCTCAAAATTCTTTTTCAGTATATAATTGAAGCTCATTAGGAAGACCTACCGTAATTTGAACTTAACCCTTCATGCCACACCTTATTAAAGGCTCGCGAGGCATCAAGGAATACATTTGAGCAAATCCTTTTCTTTTGTCAAAGACTTTCTCAGTAATGTCGGTGATTCTATGCACCTGATCAAGAGTTCAATGCATACTCCTAAATCTAAGCTGGTAATAAGGGACAAGATTTTTTCCGTCAATAATTAGCAATTAACGTTTCAGAATTATCCTCTCAAAGATTTTCAATAAAATTGAGAGAATTAAGGCAGCATTTTAGAGACTTTTCCGGTTAATAAGTTGTAACCGCGAGCTTGGTTTGGTTTTCATTCATTGACTAGAAAAAAGGTCAATGCTTTCATCAACTTTGTAAATGAGTATTTGAAAGGAAGAAATCGATAAGGTCGGGTATTTTTTTAGTACCAGTCGGCCATTATGTCAGTTTTTTCGTCGAATGGATGTTACAATTGTGCTCCATACCAGCTTCATTGAGCTTTCTACATATCTTGGAGATATATATTGAGCCCCAGAAGATGTGTTTTGCCTTAAAATCATCGCCAAAAAAAGCCTGATTGAAATGTATATATGTCAATATAAAGATTGACTGTTTGGTGCAGTTTATTTCATGGCAGAATAATCGGAACTTATTTCTTTCGAAATGAGGATGGAGACACCGTTACCGTCAATGATACAGAGCGATGTTAACCGACTTTCTGTGTTGAGAGCTCGACAACATCTATGTATATATCCGAGATGTTTTTACAAGAAGACGAAGCTACATGCCATAAGGACGATGCAGCGCTCGAAGTCTTGAAGGAGAAATTTAGTGACTGAGTTATCTCAAGGCGAGCGTTCATTAATTCGTCACCGCGATCAAGCGATTTGACACCACTCGATTATTTTCCCTATAGCTACGTCAAGTCTCTCTCTCTACGCTAACTTCGGGCGAGCTCGAGGCCAACATTAGATACCCTATAACTCCGTTTATATTCGACCGAGTCATAAAAAATTGGACTGCCAGCGAAGCCGACACGGCCATTTAAATGTTATGCTTACCACACACAATGAACGTAGCCTTGAAATAAATCCAGAACACAACAACAACAAAGAACACAACGATTTTTTTTCCTAAAAACTGTCTCTCCTTCCTATCTACATACCTACCAACTGTGACTTCCCAATAAACGTGTAGAATCTTCCACTTCAGAAAGCTAGATAAGCTTTGAGTACAGAAGCACTATTCGAATGCTAAAAAAAGTTGCGGACCTTAAAATTTCGATTTCTCAAAAATGGGGGCATTGGTCCAACAATACTGCAAAGAATGTAAACTGGCATGTCCCGCTGACTACCTTTATGTGGGATTGGGAAAAATTGACAGAAGATACCTTACGTAAAACGTACGACAGTTAACATAGATATATATTGGGTATATAACTATTCGTGCGGTTTGCAAAGAGATGGCGTTCCATTGGAACATGCGTTGGAAAACTACTGTTATTGTACGTCATTTCAGTATATGTCATTCATTTGAAGCGTAAGCAACAATAATTTTTTCGAACATCCTGGGCAGCCAAAAAAGTTTGAAGATGAAGAACTGGAAGCATTACTCTATGAAGATTGTTGCCAAACACAAGAAGAGCTCGCAGAATCTTTGGGCGTCACTCAAGCAGTCATTTCAAAAAGTTTAAAAGCAGCTGGATATATTCAAAAGTAAGGATACCGGGTTCCACATGAACTCAAGCCGAGAGACGTCGAATGTCCGAAATGCTGCTGAAACGACACAAAAGGAAGTAATTTTTTCATCGGATTGTTACTGGTAGTGAAAAATGGATCCATTACGACAACCCCAAGCCCAAAAAATCATATGTGAAACCCGGCCAACCAGCCAAATCAACGGCAAAGCCGAATATCCTTGGCGCGAAGGTAATGCTCTGTATTTGGTGGGATCAGATGGGTGTGCTGTATTACGAGCTGTTAAAACTGGGTGAAACCATCAATGGACAATGCTACCGAACACAATTAATCCGTTTGAAGAGAGCAGTAGCCTAAAAATGCCCGGAATATGCGACCAGACACGAGGTAATAATTTTCCACCATTTGCAAATTTGAGTCCCAGTTTATATTAGTGGATGATACTCGACCGGTTAGACGTTAGACCACATCTAGCACGTAGTGAAGAGACTATAGCAGCTGTACTTAAGAGTGTAGGCGAAAATCGTGACGAATCGATTCATCGTCTTTCTCAGCAGTTTCTTGGCGTATTCGAAAACTTGGCGTATTTTACGTGAGCCTCTCGGCCTAAAATCTCGGCAAGAATTGAAGCCAGGCGACTTGAATTTTCGTCATATTTTCAGTGAATTGGCTCTGGAAAAACTCAATGAAAATCTGGTGTTTTATCGTGAAATTGTGTTCAGTGATGAAGCCCATTTCTGGCTCAATGGATTCGTCAATATACAAAATTGCCATACTTGGGCTGATGAGCAATCCGAAGAGTACCAAGAGCTACCATTACATCCATTAAAAACAACGGTTTGGTGTGGCTTATGGGCTGGTTGAATAATTGGTCCATATATCTTTAAAAATGAGGCAAATCAGAATGTTGCTGTCAATGGTAACCATTATCGTGCCATGTTAACGGACTATGTGCTTCCTGAAATTCAAGCACATACAGCGCGTGACTTGTTCGACTTGGTGAGCACTTAATTTCACGTTTGGCTACGGTAAATTGGCCGTCTAGATCGTGCGATATCACACCTTTGGACTATTTTCTCTAGGGATATGTAAAGTTTCAGGTCTTCAGGAATTAGCCAGCTCCGATTGACGCTTTGGAAGCCAACATTACTCGTGTTATCCGCGAGATTCCAGTCACTATGCTCGAACGAGTCGCCCAAAATTGGACCATCCGAATGGACCACCTCAGACTTAGTCGTAGCCATGATGTCATTTTAAAAAAGTAAATGCCATGAATTGTTCTTTTAACCGATAATAAAAATTTTAAGTTCGTTATAATTCAAACCTCACGATGGATCACCTTATAGAAATCCAAAACTATAATCCGAAACCATGCGAGTTTTTTACCATAGAAATCACAACTTCACAACATTCCCACGAAAAGCATGCTGTTATCACATGCACACATCATTATTCACCTGCAACGAATACACATACCGAAACTAGATCTGCACCTGAAGGATAATCTCCTGACGCTACGTCCGTTCACTTGTTGCAATAGGTTATAAAATTGTGGTTAGTTCTAAGTTGACTCTCAAAGAGTAATAAAGTATTTTTTTAAATAAAATTAATTAATAATAATTTAATTTATATGTACGGGTATGTACGTTGGAAATCTGAAAGGAATAATTAGTTGGTTCAGTACATACTGTCTTTTACTTAATCATAATTATCAGCATTGTTCTTCTGTTTAAAACAAATGTGGTCTTTGGAATGAGAAGTCCTGGAGTTGTGGTGACCTTGCCTATCCTTTCAGTCCGGTCGCATGGACACTAATGACACTGTCAGAGTCAGTAAATCGCCTTTCCTTCTGCCCATGAATGATTTAGACTAGTATTTTAGCCGGGAAAGGAATGTATGTAATTGTTTCTATATGATTAGCTTTAGTAACGATCTATACTTCTATACGAATTATCGATTTATACTTATAAAATATCGGAACAGAGCACTCAGACAAACAACTAGTTCATGGTACTCCTTGTAAAGTGCATTTTAATAAAATCTTTCAGTCTTGCGAAGCAAGTTGAGTAAGCTCTTCAGTGATAAGGTGCCTACAGTACCAGCACATCCCCCGTCACAGCCAAGCACCTGCTGCCTGATGCGAGCGTTAACCGGTGTCTTCATCACTTTCAAAGCAAGCATCGAAGGATGTTGCGTCACTTATAAAAAAGTGTAATGTGCTGTCACGACGCCAATAAGCAACCTGCAATCTTTACTGCTGAGAGACAGCAGAGAGGCCACTGACTTCCTAGACACATTGGGAAGCATTTGTTTGTTCTGACAAGTTTATCGGCGATTTCATTTCCCGTGATCCTGTTGTGACCTGGGACTCAAAGACGCAGTCGAAAGGCTAAATTCAGTGACCCTAGCATTCTTCTGCTCTGTCTTGCATTCTTGAGCTTGCTAAGAAGTCGAAAAGGATTCAACAAGGTTCTAAACGCAAATGGTTCGAACCATCCACCGGTTCTCCGCAATTTAGTTCACTGCCATCAGTTTGCGTAAACTTCTGCTTGGAAGACAGATGCAAGCTTTCCTAACTTGAAGTGAAATCTAACGTTGTCGTCTTCCAGAAAAACACCAGCGCTCCATCTTATATTGGTTTTGGATTCGTCCGTAAAGACCCGACTGCATTCCTTTCCTGGCTTAAATTCTGGACGAAACCAGTCCTGGGCACAAAGAAAGTCGATTTCGTATTTTTTCCACAAATGGAGTTTCAGTTCCATTGCATCAGACGGCATGTCCATAAGACCGTAGACATAAGACAGCCGGCGCGTAAGGTCATCGAATCGCTAGTGCATGTTGCACCAAAGACCACTTCTTTTTAATCGGAAGATGACTTTGAGGGTGCAGCTCATGATATGCTTATCAAGGAGAATGAGATTCATCAATGCGTCTAAAGAGGAGACAGGAGTGCTTGGGAAAGCCTCTATGCATCCGTATTTTCGTGAGAGATAGTTCCACCAGACTGTTGAGTTTAATGCTTTATTAAGACTAAGGAAAAAAGACATGGTTTACACATTTCTTAACACATGTGTTATAAGTATGTATGAGTGTGATTGCTGGTTGTTCAATTCATAACACCTTCCCTGAACAATATATTCACACTCGTGCAACTTTTACATTAAATATAGGGTTTTCCAATAGGGACTTGACAACTTTAAATTTAATTTGTGAACGCACTCTTTCACTAACCATCAAACTGTCACTGTCAGTTTATTTAGTAAACTCAACATTTTCATCATAGTAAAGTACACTAACGAGCAACGTCTGCAAATTATAAAAATTTTCTACAGATATTCGGAGTCGGTGACTGCAACTTTAAGAGCGTTAACTCCAATTTTCAGACGTAATTCTCGCCCTAGTAGACAGGCAATAACAGGTTTAGTGCAAAAATTTAAGTCTACATATTCGTTGTGTGATGTTGCCGTGCGATAACGGGTTGGTCGTTTAGACGTCCGTAGCAAACGATCCAAATCAGTCAATTCCACGGCGTTCTCAAGAATTGGGAACGCTCAGACCACATTATGTCGTATTTTGCGTACGGATCATGGTTTACACCCAAACAAGATCAAGCTGACTCAAGAACTGAAGCCGATGGACCATTTGAAGCGACGTACATTCTCCGATTGGGTTCTGGAGAAGATGCGCCAAGATGATGAATTTCATCGCAAAATCATATTCAGTGACGAAGCTCATTTTGGCTCAATGAGTTCGTCAATAAGCAAAATATGCGTTATTGATCGGATGAAAATCCACATGTACTTCATGAATCACCACTTCATCCACAAAAAATAACTGTTTGGTGCGTTTTGCATGCCGGCGGCGTTATTGGGCCATATTTTTTCGTCGACGATAATGATCGTCACGTTACTGTGAATGGTCAGCGTTATCGTGCCCTGATCACCGAATATTTTTGGCCATAATTGAAAGATATGGACTTGGACGACATGTGGTTTCAACAGGATGGTGCCACAAGCCACACAGCACACGCTACAATCGATTTATTGAAGAGTAAGTATGGTGAGCGTGTTATCTCAAGACATGGGCCAGTCGATTGGCCGCCTCTCTCCTGCGATTTAACGCCGCTTGACTATTTTCTGTGAGGCTACGTTAAGTCATTGGTTTATGCCAACATGCCGACGATGTTGGAAGAGATCAGAGCCAACATCAAACTCGAAATAGCCGCCGTTTCAGCCGAAATGTGTGGCCGAGTCGTTGAAAATTGGGTCCAACGAATCGACCGCTGCAAACGTGCCATATGAACGAAGTCGAGTTCCATTCATAAATGATTTGATTGTACTTCAAGCCAATAATAAAGTTTTTGAAATATCTCATATGGTTTGCCTTTTATTCAAAAAAAAGTTGTCAAGTCGTTATTAGAAAACCCTTTATTTATATGAAAATATATACGTATGTATATAATTCAAAATAAAACTTTGTATTTCAAAAACAAATTAAACCCAAATATCTATTGCAAAATTTAAAATTCAATTCAGACAAAATTTTACTGTAAAATGCAGAAATTTACAACTGGTTACTCCTTTCGTGAATAAATCTGAAACCATATCGCAGGTTGATAAGTACTGTAGTTCAATTTCTTTGCCATCTATTTTCGAAGGGATGAATTCCGCCTTAATGTCCGCATGTTTGGTGCGTGAAGAATGGAAATTTTGCTTCGCTATTTGTATCGCGTCCTTGTTGTCGCAAAATAAGGTAGTAGTTCTTACTTCTTGAGGAATTAGCCCTTTTACCATGCGTTTCAGCCATATCGACTCTTGAATAGCAGTAACTATCGTCATGAATTCTGCCTCTGTTTATGACAAGGAAATTGTTTTTTGTGTTTTATTTGCCCACGATACTGCTCCACATTGGAAGATGAATACTTTACTGATCGTCGATCATTTATATCACTCGCCCAGTCCGCGTCGCAATTTTGTAATGGTTTCTGGTCATACGTTTGGCCTTTTTCAGCAGATCCTTTGAGATAGCGCATGACACGATTAACTGCTTCACAATATGACTTCCCTGTCCCTACTCAGAATACTTACAGCATAGCAAATGTCTGGTCTAGAGCTTTGAGCCGCAAATAATAAGCAACCGATGGCTTGGATATAGGACACATAAGACATTTGTCTTTTGGTGACATGTTAGGAGATATTTTCTGATTGCAATAAGTTGGTGTTGAGGCGGGATTACAGTCACCCATTCCAAAACGTTCAAGTACTGATGATTGGTCGATTTTTATTTTACCCTCACTACGAGTGATTTGCATGCCCAAAATGGACGATACCTCACCCATATCTATCATTTTAAATTTTTGCAACAATTTTTTTTTCATTTTCTGGTTTTAGCTCACATCATTGGACAATAGTAAGAAATCGTCCACATATATTGCGACGATTACTCTTTTGTCATTTGATCTTGTGGCGTTGAAATAATTGCATTGATACACTTCACTTCTTATTAAGCCTATGTACTGTAACTCGAAGTTACGGGTATCATTCCAAACTCGGCCGGATTGTTGGAGGCCATTATTAGATTTCAGCAGTTTGCATACTTTACCTGAACCATCGTCAAATCCGCAAGGCTGTTGCATGTAGACATGTGCAAATTTAAGTTTTTACATACAGCATCCATTTGATGGATTTTCATAACATATTTGACTGCCAGCAAGAACCTTATGGATTCGCATCTTATAACAGGTGCGAAGGTTTTAAAATAATTGATTCCGGCTCTTTGTGAAAAACTTTTAGCACCAAGTCGAGATTTCCTGAGTATTAAGCGTCCATCACTCTCGATTTTTGTCTTATAGACCCACTTCGACTTGATGGATTGGAAGGTTTACTAACACATAAGTTGCATTAGGCTTTCGATCTCATTTTTCATCGCTGCATCCATTCCTTTGCATCCTCTGATGATGTAGCGTCAGGTTTTACGGTCATTATGAATAAACTTCATGGCACAAAAATTATATGAAGGTGTCTGCTTGTTAGCGATTCTTTAAAATCAGCGAACTTCGACGTTGGTTTTATCTTAAGATTGGGCTTAATCTTGTTCTTCCATTGTTAGCTCAGAGCTTAACCCATCGAAATCCACAGTATCTTCAAATTCTTCTTAAGAAGTTTCATTTGAAGTAGATTCATTTACTGAGGTGTCAATAGAACGGCGCGTGCATTAGCTTCTCCTAAATTGACATATCCAGCAGAAACTGGATCTGGAAAATTAACATTATTAGTGAAATTCTCTTAAATTCAAGATTTGTTTTTAAGGAACACAATGTCCCTGTTTATGATGATTTTATCGTTCTTTGGGTTGAACAACCGATAAGCCTTGCATTCGAAACTATACACAACCATTATACATTAGACTGATTTTGGTGATAATTTGTGACGTTTTGACAATGTAGTGCATTATTGTTGTCTCTTACCTGACCATATTTCTTCTTGGCAAATTTGACTCTCTCTACATGGTACACGGTTGGGAATGTATGCAGCTGTCACAGTCACTTCAGTCCGAAAACGATTTCTCAAGCCGCTGTCAATTATCATGCAACGAACTCTTTCCATTAACGTACGATTCATTCTCTCCGAAACACCGTTTTCCCCGGAGTGTATGGAATAGTATTTTGGTAAATAATATCACTGTTTTTCAAGAATGATTCGAAATCGTTTTGAATATATTCTTCGCCTTTATTGGTGCGTAATATTTTTATCGTAGATGAGCACTGATTTTCGCACAAATTTTTGAATTCAGTAAATTTCCCAAATTCATTGTGAGGTTTGATTTTCAAAAGGATTTTCTGACAGATCACGCGTGACACCTATCAAACTGCTTTATCACTTTTATTCAGTATTGTTTCGCAAATGACAGTAGAAAGACTCACACTACAACAGCGTCTCCAAATTGTTCGACTGTATTACGAAGATCAGCGTTCTGTTTTTCGTGCGATTTGAGGAACTTACGATGCGCATGATCGACCTAATGAAACCACTATTGCCAATACCATTCGCAAATTTGAGTCCAAGTTTACATTAGTGGATGATACTCGACCGCTTAGACCACATCCAAAACGTAGTGAAGAGATTATAGCAGCTCTAGCTGAGAGTGTACGCGAAGACCGTGACGAATCGATTCGTCGTCGTTCTCAGCAGCTTGGCTTGACGTATTCGACAACTTGGCGTATTTTGCATGAGGATCTCAGCCTAAAAGTTTAAAAAATTAAACTTGTGCAAGAATTTGCGTCATATGTCAATGAATGGGCTCTGGAAAAACTCAATGAAAATCCGGTGTTTTATCATGAAATTTTGTTCAGTGATGAAGCCCATATTTGGCTCAATGGACACGCCAATAAACAAAATTGCCGTATTTAGGCTGATGAGTAGCCCGAAGAGTACCAAGAGCTACCATTACATCAATTAAAAATAACGGTATGATGTGATTTATTGGCTGGTGGAATCATTAGTCCATATTTCTTCAAAAATGAGGCAAATTAGAATGTTACCGTCAATGATAACCGTTATCGCTTCCTGAAATTCAAGTCCCAGGTCTTCAGAAATAAGCCAGCTACGATTGACGCCTTGGAAGCCAACATTGGTCGTGTTATCCGCGAGATACCAGTCATTTATCTTTTTTAAAAAAGTAAATGCCATGAGTTGCTATTTTAACCAGTAATAAAAATTTTAAGTTCGCTTTCAAATTTATGTGTTTTATTTTACTTTATAAATCAAACCTTACCTTGAATAACCCTATACATCAGACTTTTGTTTAATTGGATAAACAAACACTTTTCTGGAATGGTCATCAACAAACAGACCAAATACATCAGAATTTATTTTATCCAGTAGTCTGGAAGCGCGTGTGCCAATTACTTTAGTTTTGTTTTTTGTTTGTTTTGCTTTTAGGCATGTAATGCATTTTAAACTTTTTGGTTTTTCAATTTCAATGTCGCATGCAAATTTGTTTATGTCTTCAATGCTTTTGTTACACACATGACCAAATTTACGATGCCATAGATTAAGATTAATTTTAGTGACCAGAGCTTTATGGTTTGTTATTTTGTTTCACATTTTAGGTCATAGAAATCATTTTCGACTGTAGCAAGTGCCATAAAGTTTTTATTTTTATCATTAATTTTGCACTGAGCACCTTCAAACTTTTTTGCCACTTTTTGTCATTTGCCGTACAGAGAAAAGAATCGCACACAATTCAAGCACGTATTCAATATTTTTTACTACACATTCTGCTGTCGTTTTGTTTTTGTTTAGTAGAACTATCTTTTTATTTTCAATTTGTCGTGTGTTGTGCAAAGTGTTTTTATTATTCGTCATGATGCGTCATGATGCGCCAGAGTCGATATATTAATTTCCGTCCGTTTTGCTTGATTCTTTTGCAAATAAGACAGAATCATCTGATCATTTGGTTCTGTACTGCATATTATTGTGTGCAACTTTATTCGATTTTTTCCTTGGACAATTTTTCGAGAAATGTCCAACACCGTTACATGTATGACACTTAAACAGTTTAGATTTCTTATGATTTTTGTTGGGAAAGAAAGCTGTTTCTCGATCATTTATGTGGTCAAATTTGGCATCCTGTAAAGGTTAATTTTTCTTTATAGTTTTCGATAGCCATGACCATCAGCTTGTAATCATTGGCGAGTCCAGCAAGCATCAGAGATGCCACCAACTCGTCATCTACTTTTAAACCAGCAGTATTAACTTTAATAGCAGTCATAAGCAAATTGTTAATATGTATATTCTTGGACGAAGCATGATCTTCAAGCTTTGTATTCACCAACTGTTTTAATAAGTCCACCTTTCTTATTAATCCAGTATCCGCATATGCTTTTATAAGAGCATCCCCAGCTTCTTTGGAACTCGTTGCAGCAGTTATGTGGCTATACCATAGTTACTCGGATCCACCATCAATGTTATTTCGGCTAATGCTCGTTCGTCGTTAGCAGTATCCTTGTCGCTTGTGAAACCTTTGTCAACAACACTCCAGATACCTTTGATAATGAGACAAGATTTCGCCTGCTTCTTCCATACATCAAAGTTTTCACGACCACGCAACCGTTCTATGGTAAAAAATCCCGCACCAGAAATTCCCAAATTTAAAATTTTTGTTTTTATTTTTTTTTACAATTAGTTTCGCACGCGTAGTTTAATGTTGAGTGGGCCTTGAGTTTAATGCTTTATTAAGCCTAAGGAAAAAAAAAAACATGATTTTGACATTTCATTACCATATACACGTGTTATAAGTATGTTTGAGTGTGATTGCTTGTTGTTTAATTCATAACACAGACAACCGACGCATAGGATATAATTGGCCTTATCATAGCCGTGTAGATAAAAAGGACCCCATAACTTACCGATAGCTCCTATACACTGCCAGAGAAGTTTGTTAAACATGATGACACCCAAATATTTAGCTTCTTTGGATAATTGATGACTTTAGGCACTAGATGCGTCAGACCAGGCGGGTTCCTCCTTATCGTAAAGAGAATATTCTCAGTTTTGGGAGGATTGACTAAAAGCTCATTATTAGTGCACAAGTTGTCGATCACGTCTAGGGCTCACTGCGCTTTGGAGCAGACAGTCGCTAGACACGATCCGATAGACAGTACAGCTACATCATCCGCTTATGCTTGTGCGTAGATTTTAGAACTATTGAACGCTTTGATCAGTGGAGAAAGAACGCCGCGTTGCGGTCAGTCCTTGTTTACACCCGCCGCCACATATTGGCGTCTTTGTCGTGTTCTCTGGCCGAGTTCCATATGCCATCAAAAGTTGCGTTGTCAAAATCACCCTCAACGTCGATGAAAATGCCCAAGGCTAATTCCTTCTTGCTGAGTTCGTCTTCAATTCTGCATACCAGATTCTGAAGCGCACTCTCGCAGGATCTTCCGCATTGGTAGGCGTGTTGCATCGTCGACAGAGGGTGCATTCGCAAGAATTTCTTTCGATGCTTTTCAGAGTGAAGGAGCTCAGACTTATAGGAACTCTTGGCGAGCGAGTAGTTTTCCTTTCCGGTTTTTTGCCGACTTTCACTGTTCGCCAGGGATCCGGTATGTATTCCAGTGCCAGGCTAGCAGTGAAAATTATTTTCAGAGCTGCCAGCAGCTGGTCTATACCTTTTTGTAGCATAGCTGGGTAAATACCATCGGTGACAGGCGACTTAAAGCCATCAATGGGAGCAACAACATGTTTGTTGGCCTCATCCGCCACGACAACCGATGAGATATACCAGCCACGGCGTGTTATGTAATTCAGCCCACTACCAGCTTCGTTGATAGGAGACTGTTTTGAGCTGGTTTCGATCAGGTTACCTGGGAAGTGAGACGGAAACATGAATCTCTGCTTTCGACTCAGTATAAGTACCATCAGATTTTTTGAGTGATTCCAGCTTAGTTAATCTCCCCCTTTTGAGGACTTTTCACCGATAGTTGCGATCTTTTCGCAAAAAGCTTTGTAAGAGGCGCTCTTTGAAGTCCGAGTAAGCTTCTTAAAATTCTTTGTCTTTGATCTGTAAAGATTCCAATCTTCCTCCAATCTTCAGGATTGCTTACTAACTGTACATGCCATTTTGAAACACTTGGTGAGGGTACCGTTCATGTTCTGAACAGCTTCCTCAAGCTTTTATTTTGTTCTGAGTCTAGGAGGAGCACTACTGTGTTTGTCGAGCTCCTCCTTAAATCGTGTCCAGTTGGTTTTATGCGGATTCCTCCTCCTCAGGTCGCTCGTCATAAAGTGGTGTGAAACCCCTTAAACTTTCGAAACCACAGATGCGTTTATTCCACATCCATGGTTCCTGTATGTCTCCTACAAAAAGATGCAGTAGCAGACTTGAAATGCTAAAGGTTGATTTGAGTTCACAGAATAGGTGTGTACTAGGGTGGTCATCTTCTATCCGCGCTTATTTGGAAACAAAGTAGAAATTAACCCTTCCAAGGTGCAACTAGAGACGTGATTCATACCTAGACTTAATGGTCAGAAGTTTTGTTTAAGCCCACAACAAGAAAAGATCCGTCCTTGTTTTCCGATTCTTTTTCTCCCTGTGAGGGTAGATTTTCTATTTTTTAGTGTAAAGTCTAGGGTTTCTGATTTGAACACATATCAGAACATCTCCCGTTTCTCGGAGCTGCTCCGAGACACAGAAGTTGACGTGCGTCAGTTTAAGTTTTCCAAAGACCTCGAAAATCTTGGTCTCTAGGGGTGGGATTTTCGGCACAGATTTGCACAGCCATTCTACTTCGAAGCACCAACGAGGAGATAGTAGCGTCTTTCTAGGTCTCGTTCCCTTTTGCGTTTCGGAGTTTTATTGGAGGTAACTTTTCCAGCGACGATCAAGTTTCGTTCGTCAGAGTTGCAACTTGTGTTGTTTGCATCACCGGTTTCAACCGGATCCTGTGCGCTGGGAAAGCCACCACCAGGGTTGTTTCTCAGCGGGGATTTCACCGTTTCGGCCGACTTTCATCGATCAGAGCTACGATCTTTGCTGGTTGTAGTACTGACCCTGTTCGGGCGTGGCGTGCGTGTGAAACCGCCGCTTGTTTTGATATTGGCAATGGGTTTGAACGCTTTAAGCGATTTTTTTGTTCACCCGAGCTGCAGCTTTTGCGGTTTGCAGGACCAGTTTCATCAGGCCATCGTGCGCGGAGAGATCCATCGATGGGAATGTCAGAAATTTTCTTCGTCTTGGCCCTGTCCGGTATAGAAGAAAAGGGCGCAACTTTAGATCTGAGAGGTTGATCGGTTTCAGTGGGTGTCACTTCCACCGACCTGTGTCTTTTCTTTGTCGCAGCTGGGAGAGTGTTACTTTTGGCACGCGCGCCTTCGACGGCACTCCCCATCTCCTTGCTGCTTGCGTTTGCCTCGCGTCTCCGTCACCTCTTCAGCTTTGTGTCTCTTCTGGACCCCTTCCACCAGTACCCTGACCAACCACTGGTCTATTCTTATGAAGTTTAACCGTAACAGGCACGGCTTCTCCAGTACTCATTCCATCATTCCAGTTCAAACTACTGAACGTGTCGTAGAAAGAGCCGCAGGAGTCGTCGGAATCAAGTGTTCCAGAAGCTCTTCGGCCAGCTTCGGAAGCAGCGGGGGATTGTGAAGTATGTCGGGTGGGGCCTCCGGAATTCGTGCTTGTCGCCATTGCCAGTACCACCTGGAGTATAATACTATTGGGTTACCTCTATACTGTTAACTTTCTTACGTCTAGTTAAAACATCTTTGAGGCTAAGTTTGACGTTTTTCTTTAACTCTTTTCAGAACCTTAGGATTTTTGATTCTTAAGCCTTCCTGCCATGGCAAGGCAGCCAAAGAAAAGAGGTGCCTTTTCGATTTATTTACAGTATACACAATTTTGCTTAAAGTCATCTTGATGAAAGTGAACTATTGTATATCTGAATGGTGAAGGGAGCAAAGAAATTGCGCAAAGCTATGCTTAAAGCTATATTTTCCTTCCAAGCTGATTTAAGAATGAAAGTTTTCTCTGCACGCAATCAGAAAATTCAATTCAAAGAGTCTTGTTTGTGTCCCGGGTCACAAGCGGATCAATATAAAACCGCCGACGGTTTTGCTGGGCAGGCTCAGAGAAACTTTTCCAGAATTCGACCCGACCCAATTGGGAGTCGCTTAGATATACTCGTTTAGTTTTGTATGAGAATAACTTCAAGTGGCAGATCAAATAAATGCTTTCCTATCTCTTTGAGAGGTGGGTGACTTTTGTGCTGTACTCAGAACGACAACTGTAGGATGCCTACTGGCGTCGTGACTTGGTAAGCAACTAAGTGGCATAGCATCACATGACATTTGCTACGAGAGTGAGGACAACATAGCGGATCATGGCCTCTGTAAGTGTCCGACTTACGCACGTATCAGGCTGCAGGTACTCAACAAAGACGTGATGGGTGCTGATACTGTTGGCACTTTACCACTGAAGCGCTCACTAGTCATTCTACGCAGGACTGAGAAATTACAGTAAAAGGAATACACAAGGAGTACAATGAACTTTTTCTTTGTTTGAGTACTTTGTTTCATTAGAAGGAAAGCACATCACTGATTCCCACATTTAAGCAGGATAATTTTCCGTAAACTAGTGCGAATGCGTAATATTTCTTTTGTTCCAAACATATGGTTTTTATGCCTTTATTTTATTAACAATGTCATTAGCAGTCGTTCATGTCACCCATAATTCAATTCATTAATACATCGTTATACTTGTGCATTGTTTCACTCCAGTGCCTCCAAAGAGCACGGAGAATTCGAAGAGCAAAAAACATTCCAATTTGTGCATAAATGTCAAAATAATGTAATTGAAAATGAAGAATCTATCACAAGTATACAGGGGTGTTAAGTGAGTTTCATTTCAACGTTTTCAATTAGCCAAGGTACAAATAATACGAGTAAATACGCCACAAAAAAAAAAAAAAAATATGGTTCGTTTCGGTTGGTTTATTTTGAATTCATTAGGCTGCTACACTGTTCCCAGTACTGCCTACTTTTCCTTCGAAATGTGACTACTAGACCATGAATATCATGGTATTATCACCACATGAGAACACACAAAACAACATGAGGGCAGTAGATAGCGGAACCTTGAATTTTTTAATAAAACTCAGTGACAAACGCATGCGGTAGACTGTGAAGTTCTGGGTATTTTATTCCTAATAAAACGTCAGAAACCTGTTGAAGAAGCAAAAGAAAGCTAAAAGAACTCCTTGTATGCATCCCATCCGATATTTCAAGTCTTAAAAGGTGAACATTTGAAAAAGATTTTCTTTTTATTTTCGTTGCATGTCTACAAAATTTCACAACTTCTGAGAAATGTTTGGAAATTGAAAATATGTGCCACAAAAATTGTATTACCTCTCCGATAAATCAATTTCAATTTATCATACTCGTAGTAACAGTGATGTGCAGCAAGCCCCCATTAATTTTTATAAAAGTTTATAAGCAGAAAGTGTTGCCTGAACTCAACTGGTTCTGGGCTTTCTTTTCAAAGTTAGGAAAGGCGAGAGATGTGTTTTTTTTTCTTATGTCACTGAAAGAAAACTCAATCAGACTTTAAATTATTGTTCCCTTGACAGCAAATATCTAGAATCTGATGCATTGACGGCCGAAAAGTGATTTAAAAAAAAAAAAAAAATAGTACATTCCATTTGCTGCGTGCTTTCTTGGGGAGAGGATAAAGTTTTTCAATTTATCAAAGTTGTTGATTTTCAAAAATGTCGTCATAATTGATTTATATGGGAAAAAAGGCTCTCAATTGTTAAGTGATTTCTGCAGAAGTTATGAACAAGATCGGAAGGGGTTGTAGCCCAAAATCAACGTTGAGAATATGCGTTGTTAGTTGGATAGACTTTTAAATTTGCTCAATTGACCATGGCTGCAATTTTCTATACAAACGAAAGTTATTGTGAAGAGCAATTGATGAAGTTGCTTCTGAAGAATTTTCTTTATTGCGAAAAATATCTGTGAGATTCGTAGAAGATCAAATAGGGAATATGCAAATGCTTTTATGAAACAACGAAACACTCTAAGAATTTAGATTATGATCAGATTTTAACACGGGTTTAATGCTACCAAGAAGGGCTTTTGCTAGCTTCTGTGACCGTAATTCCAAAACAATGATAATGACAACCTATGATAGCGCTGTGAGCACAAGTACAAGAAAAAATATGTCCTAAACTGCACTCCATCCGAAAAATAAAATACACTAAACCCTCCACATACGGGGCACGTTTGCAGCTGTCGATTCGTTGGACCCAATTTCGCCATTTCGCGTTCAATGTTGGCTCTGAGCTCTTCCAACGTCGTCGGCGTGTTGGCATAAACCAATGACTTAACGTAGCCCCACAGAAAATAGTCAAGCGGCGTTAAATCGCACGAACAAGGCGGCCAATCGACTGGCTCATGTCTTGAGATAACACGCTCACCATATTTACTCTTCAATAAATAGATTGTAGTGTGTGCTGTGTGGCTTGTGGTACCATCCTGTTGAAACCACATGTCGTCCAAGTCCATATCTTCCAATTCGGGCCAAAAATAATCGGTGATCATGGCGCGATAATGCTGACCATTCACAGTAACGTGACGATCGTAATTGTCGACGAAAAAATATGGCCCAATAACGTCGCCGGCATGCAAACCACACCAAACAGTGGTTTTTGTGGTTTTCACCCCACCAATAACGCATATTTTGCTTATTGACGAACCCATTGAGCCAAACATGAGCTTCGTCACTGAAGATGGTTTTGCGATGAAATTCATCATCTTGGCGCATCATCTCCAGCACCCAATCGGAGAACGTACGTCGCTTCAAATGGTCTATCGGCTTCAATTCCTGAGTCAGCTTGATCTTGTATGGGTGTAAACCAAGATCCTTACGTAAAATACGCCATAATGTGGTCTGAGAGATGCCCAATTCTTGAGAACGCCGTGGAATTGACTGATTTGAATTGTTTGCTACGGACGTCTGAACGGCAGCGATATTTTCAACACTTCGACCAACTCTTCGTCTCACTGACACGGCAACATTACACAACGAATATGTAAACTTGTTATTGCCTGTCTACTGGGGCGAGAATTTCGACCGAAAATTGGAGTTAACGCTCTTAAAGTTGCAGTCACCGACTCCGAATATCTGTAGAAATTTTTATAATTTGCAGACGTTGGTAGTAAGTGTACTTTACCATGATGAAAATGTTGAGTTTACTGAATAAATTGACAATTTGATGAATACTGAAAGAGTGCGTTCACAAATTAACTTCAAAGTTGTCAAGTCCCTATTGGAAAACTCTATATAAATTTATATGAAGTATTAGCATCACGTAGTCCTTCCGTAGTTTTTGCACTTCTCTTGAAATTAGAATCAATAGAATCGATGATATCTGTAACTTCATTAACTTTACACATCAATTCTTCTAAACTTTTGATTGTCATTTGGTTAGATTCTTTTTCTGGATTTTGGTTTTCACCCGATTCGTCTTGCCTTTCAAGTTCAATAAGTTCCTGTGCAGCATCATGCGCTTCTAGGATCTCGTTTATATCATCTAGTCGTGAAAGTCATCCACCCCAATCCGTCGTAAAAGTAAAAGTAATTTTCTGCACTGCATTCAGGAGTGTCGCCTGCTATGCTTTTTTATGTCATACAGGATGGTTTGATTAACTTTATTGCATCCGCAATATTGAACTTGCGCCAAAACTCCTGAAGCGTAATTTTCATAAGTTCATCTATAGCTTCTAGGTTAGGTTAGGTTAGGTGTGAGTGGCGGCTAGAAAACCAACTCACTTAGGCTTATTGGCCCATTGTGCTGCCGCCACTTGGATCTAAGTTCCTTTTACTCATGGAAACAGTTTGAGCTTATAAGACGCAGGAGACTGTTAACGTCTGTATTCTTTAGATCGTTAAAGTCATTGTAGAAGAAAGCTCCTACTATAGGTGGAGTTTTCTTTTCTGAGAGAGAGCTGGACATTTACAGAGAAGGTGGAGGGTTGTGTAATCTTCCTTCTCATCGATGAAGATTCTACAAAAATCGTTTGTCAAAACGCCAAACCTTCTTGCATGCTTGCCTATAAGGCAGTGTCCAGTGATGACACCTATAATGGCGGTGAAATGTTTCCTTTTTAGAAGAATCAGACTCTTAGAGCGATTCAGATTCAGCTTTGTCTAGATCCAAGTCCATCTATGGTAAGGTCTGTTTTTTTTTTTATATTGGGTATGTAATTTAATTCGTTCTGTTTTTTTTTTCAAAATTTGAACGTTTATTTACGAAAAACATGAACAATAGTATTATTCAAAGTATTGCCCATCTGAAGCTATGACTTTTCCCATCTTTCTGGTAATTTGTGGAACCCATCCCAAAAGAACTGCACCGGCTTGGCAGCCAAAAATGAATTAAGCCAATTTTTGATATTTTGCTCTGATGTGAACCGTATTTCAGTGAGGGCGTTCTGCGTCAACCGCAACAAATGGTAGTCAGAAGGGACAAGGTCTGGGCTATAAGGCGGGTGGGGTAAGAATTCCCATCCACTGTTTTCCAAATAGTTCTCAACCGGAATAGCAACGTGGGGCCGAGCGTTGTCATGATGGAAAATTATTGCCTCGTGTCTGGTCCCATATTCCGGGCGTTTTTCGGCTACTGCTCTCTTCAAACGGATTAATTGTGTTCGGTAGCGTTGTCCATTGATGTTTTCACCCGGTTTTAGCAGCTCATAATACAGCACACTCATCTGATCTGATACAGAGCATTACCTTCGCTCCATGGATATTCGGCTTTCCGGTTGATTTGGATGGTTGGCCGGGTTTCACATATGATTTTTTGCGCTTGGGGTTGTCGTAATGGATCCATTTTTTATCACAGTAACTAGCAAAAATGACTTCCTTTTGTTGCGTTCCAGCAGCATTTCGGACATGCAAAATCGCCTTTCGACGTCTCTCGGCTTGAGTTCATGTGGAACCCAATTTCCTTGCTTGGCTGCTTGAGTGACACCCAAAGATTCTGCGAGCTCTTCTTGTGTTTGGCAACAATCTTCATAGAGTAATGCTTCCAGTTCTTCATTTTCAAACTTTTTTGGCTGCCCAGGACGTTCATCGTCTTCCAAGCCAAAATCACCACTTTTAAATTGTGCAAACCACTTCTGGCACGTTCGCTCAGCTAGCGCATGTTTACTATAAACTTCCACCAAAATACGATGACTTTCGGCAGCAGTTTTCTTCATATTAAAGTTATGAAGAACAACTCCCCGCAAAAACACTTTTTCAGGCAGAAAGTTCGACATATTTGAGTGAAAAAAAATTATTGTTGCTTACGCTTCAAATGAATGACATATACTGAATTGACGTACAATGACAGTAGCTTTCCAACGCATGTTCCAATGGAATAATTACAATAGAATAATACAAGTTACGCCATCTCTTAGCAAACCGCACAAAGTTATAGACCCAATAGTTTCCAGCTTAAATAATAATTTGCACGTATTGGTATACCTATGCTACTTATTTTCGGTGAATGGGCAGTGGTTCCAATTTTTTCGAGTTCGTCGGCCCTAAAATTCTCTGGAATGTCCTTGTGGCCCTGCACATACAAAGATGAAGGTTGAATTAACCTTTGGTTGAACTAAGGGCGCGTCTAACTTTGTGAAAAAGGTTTGGCGCAAATACAATTTCTGAAAGGTGGCAATAGCTCTTTGGTCCATTGGACCAAGTCCTAAAATTACAGTTGCGAAATGTCAAACATATTATTTACTTTGGTGTGATTTCTGTCGTTTAAAGTAAATTTCCCCTTGCTTTTGCACTTGTTTTTTTGAGTACCTAGTGGTAGTTATCAAACTTGTGTGGGAAAGGATTTTGATTTGGAGCTAGCGCAACCTACGGTCTCGATTGTTTTAACTGAAGTGATCCAAAAACTTGAAGAAAAAATTTGTCCGCCTTGGATCAAATTGAACATTTTCGAAAGAGGCTCGTAATTACTTTTTCAGGACGACCAGATTACCTAGAATAATCGCATATTATGGAATACATATCGGAATTGTTAAACTGGTTCAGCTAAGCCACCAGTATTTATATCGTAAGGGGTATTACAGTTTAAATGCGATGATAGTGAGTTTTTGGTTTGGTTTTGTTAACTTTATTTTATTTCCGGCATGTGACCACAATATAAACATCCGCTACGTCGAAGCCAGATATCCCGGTTCCACAAAAGACGTCTTTGCGTGGAAGTACGAGTTTAAAATGATGTTGGAAAGATGGTACCAAAATGGAGGAAGGACAATGTATCTCGGTGTATATTATGTTTCTCGTTTTATGAAAATTCAATCAAAATTTGTATTTTTATTACATTTTAGAAAACTCCGGTTATCTTCTTGAAGCTTATTTGCTTACTCCGTTCAGAAATGCAAATTCGGAAACTAGAGAGGCACGTTTCAACGATTGGAGTTTTGAAAATCCGCTTAATATGCCTTCTAAATGAACGAAAATTGCACTACGCTACGAGAAAAGCCACAAGTATAGTGAACGTGTGTTGTGAGTTGTACAATGTTTGTCATAGATACAGCGTTACAGAGCCTGAAATAATATATGAAGAAAACTTGATCTCTCCAGGCGAACTATCCGAGTCTGTAATGCCAAGCAAAACTTTGGAAGGAGCGCGAAGAAGAAATGAAATTTTAAGTACATTGTAGCAGCTTTATTCTTTAAATTTACTTATTTTATTGTTTATAATAAAACATGTACACACAAATTACCATAAATGACTTACATATTCAATTTTCTTTAAAACTATCCAACAATAAAATTTAAAATTCCATTTTTTGATATTGCAAGTCTAAGTTCAAGGTTCGCTTTATGACAGCGGTTTTTTTCAAAATTTTCTTTTTCTTCTTTAACTAGCTTTTCTTTAGTTAATTCTAAGTTCTTTGTGTTATACAAACTGCTAATAGCTCGGTTTTAGTTCTCTGATTTTCTTTTATATTTGTTTCACTCACGGTTCTGCTACGTTTTGGCCTGAAAGTTTGTTGTAGAGGTTCTTGCAAAACTTCTTCAGTTCCGCTCAAAAGATCTGATGATTGGGGCGAAATGTGAAAGCTTGACCCGAAGCATTTATCTGTTGGGCTTACAGATTGTTGTAAGCTGAGCAGCTAATCTACTGCCTGTTCCAGAGGAGACAAAAAGACCTGTGTGTAAGGTCCCCCTCCGATTGCCACTTCAGGCCTTTTATTGGATTAAGCTTGATTTTACAGTCTGCTTGCCTCGAACTGAAACTGAAACTGAAAATTTTATTGTGCCAAAGCAAAATATGTTGGGAAATACATCAATTTTTAAATTGTATCAGCGGTTTTCAATTGAGACGGCCGAAGAAAGCATCGCACGCTGCACGCAAGTGGCTCTGCGGTATTCTGGCCCATTCCCGGCGAAGTGCTTGTTTGAGGTGGTCCAAACTTTGGTATTTTTTTGTGCCAACCTTCGAATTCAAAATACCCTAGACAGAGAAATCCAACGGATTTGCATCCAGAGAATTTGCAATCCATTCTGTCGAAGAAATGAAGTGTGAAACATTTAACCAATATTGGTTGACGCACGCTTTGTGAGACGGTGCCGAGGCTTCAATACTGCTTCTAAGACAATTTCACGGTATACAATCGCATTAATTTTAACGCCACGGTCCAAAAATACGAGTGGAGAGCGACTATCGGCGATTATGGCGGCCCAAAACATCACCATCGGTGCTGCCTGCTTTCTGGTGGCCGTTCAAAGGTGTAAATTTTCGAAGGATCTCTCTGGCAAGTAAACTCGGTAATTTTTTTGTTGAAATTTTCTTCCACTTCGACGCTGATTTCGGTCAATTCGAGCCTTCACTTTCCGAAGCATTTCTGCCGATGTGCTGTTTTTTTATGACCACCTCCATGGCGTTTTGCAACGCTGCCAGTATCACGGTAACGAGCTATGGTTCGATACACAAATGATTTATTCACGTTGAGGTGCTGGAAGGCTCTAACGATAGCTACTTGTGGTTTTCCAGCCAAATATAAAGCAATCGCACTATCACGTTTGAATTCCATTGCGGTTACAAATTTTTCAACACAACTGAGACGCAAATGCTTTAAAAGGCTTGCAAATAATAAAATTATCTGTCATGTGTCAAAATTTGAGCTCACTGTCATGAACGGTTTGGAAACTATAGCAGTCTGCAATTGGTTCCGTACCGGCACAATCTTTCAAAAGTCTGTCCATTTGTTCGCATACACCGATGATACTGATATAATCGGAAGAAAGCAGCGTGATGTTGGTGGCGCTTTCGCGAGTATTGAGTGGTGAAGATGTGTTAAACGGTCAACGAGGCCAAGACCAAGTATATGCTATCAACCAGAAAGGATACCCAACACCGACGTCTCCGACAGATATAACTGCGAAGTAGCTAAAGACTTTGTCTACCTAAGCTCCTTTACTAATTTAGACAATGACACCAGCGCTGAAATCAAACGAAGAATAACTCTTGCCAATCGCTGTTTCTTTGGGCTAAAATTTTTAAAAGGCAATTGAGTAGTAATGCTCCCTCTCAAGCCTCAAAAGTGTTCCTATATAAGACTTTAAAAATTCCAGTCATCTTCTACTTTATCAAAAATGGATGAGGATACTCTTGGCTGCTTTGGGAGGAAAATTCTTCCAGAAAAGTGAAGATCCAGAAGAGATGACTGAGATCCGTTGTCAAGGGACAGCGCACTAGTTTCCATAAGAAGCTATAGTGATTGGAGTCCTTCTGTGGCAAATTAAGTTGCAACTCAAAACCATCCACTCGAAATTATTATTTTTCGAAATTGAAAATGGTTCTGGGGCTATAATAGGTTAGTTAGTACACCAAGGCAGTATACAATATCCATTACTTTTTAACGTCGGGAATGAATATTAGTGTACCAAAAATAGCTAAGCTATCTTTTCTACAGACACAATTTTGGAATCAATATTTTTGAGTTTGAGCGACAAAGATACCTTATACCATACGTAGTAGATATATCTTTATACCAGGTAAATATTAGTGTTGCGCTTGCAGTTGCAAGACATTCATTTCAAAGATATAACAATCAACCTAACATAGCAATATGTACTAACATTTCTCTGGGATCTACACTAAAGAAAATTAAAAACTTTTCTTTGAAATGATTCGTTTCATTTCATCATCTTCGTCTATTCTTATCGTAAAAATATGTATGCATGCTCCGAAATTGACATTACAAGTATCACTACCTTTAAATTTATGGTCTTTCTTAGATTTCAGAAACATACCATTTTTATTTCAGGGAAAATGCAAATGAAATCAAGTCTTAAGAACGATATGAATTGGGTCCCTGTTTAGGGATCACTGACAATCAACTATGGTATCTGTTGGTTTCATTTCCATGATACAATACAAGATTGTCATTAAGATAGACATAAGTAAGGACTTTAACTTGCGTCTTAGTAAAAATAATAATGTGCTAAGCTGTTGTCGGAGTGCCATTCAGTCGATGATAGCATCAGTAATGATGACATTAACGATTAAATTGAAAATTTCCCTGAGTGCTAAGATAGAATGAATGAATAAATTTATTTATGCAGAAATTTCCTATTTTTTTTCGTGTTTCTTGGGTTAAAATATCGTATAACGGTTTTTTAGTTCATTATAGGTGAGTGATTGATTTAATATTAATTTATTTTGGAGCAATTTAATGATGTATGGTTTAAACAAATGGCCTTATGCAGTGAGTGCACGTCAGTCTTTCACAGACGCTCGTGAAGGCAAAATGAGGTTAGGCAGGCACTTCGCTACGAACTTAATTGGTAAGCTGCTGGACGAATCCAAGTTATAGGATAATCATCAGCGCGGCTTACTAAGAGATATACATAATTACAGGGTCTTGACATTGAAGTCGTCGATATTTCGAAGGAAAGATCAAAACAACCTTTATTGCTGTTAAAGTTAAAACAACAACTAATACTCTTTTACTTTTCTTTTGGCCTAGACCCATCCACATTATTTTGCATTGGTTCATGAAAATCCTAGATGGGTGGCGGGCAGCCATGATTTTCTTAGCCACTGGTTCACCCTCCTTAACAACCGCAGGTAGCGGCCGATCTGCAAAAAGTGCATTACGTCTAAAATATAATATTGTACAATAGTTTAAAGTTTAATTATACATATCGTTTTCCCTGAACCCAACCCAGTTGAGCAGCCACTTAGTTTAGCAAACGATTTACTGCCTTTGGAAATTTCTGCCAGGGCATTTTCTTTTCCCCTCGAATCACAAGTGACCAACTGTATAGTTCGCCTTTTTTTTTTTTTTTTTTTTTTGGGGGGGGGGGGGATTTTGCCGGAAGCCCGACAATTTACTTCATTATTCTTTGTCTAACTAGGGCAAAATAAGCAAAACTTTTTGTGTTAATTGATCGCCACAGGATAAGATGGTGTGAGTTATTCGCGTGAGTTCAGTAAGATAAAACGATTTTCATTACGATAACTGGACGTCAAAAAGCAACTTTCAGAGATCGGAAGGCATAGTTTTTAGCACGTCTTTCTTGGCCTCTAAAGACGCGGGAAAGAATTGGCGAAAGTTTTCCATTGTAGGCCAGCATGGGTTTCTCTGGTCATAGCCAGTTATCTTTGCAAAACGACTGTTTTATCGCAGCCAACTTTAAGTGACGGTGAAAGTGATTTGTAATACAGCTCCTATGGCCACTATGCAAATTCCTTAGACAAGATACTGATGTTTGAAAAGGCTTGGCTAAGGGCTTTGCTTGTTCAGAACATGAGAATGCAGGTACATAAAATGCTGTCATAATTTAGTCTTGCACAATAGGGCGAACCAGTTGATAGTGAAAAATTTTGTTACTAAGTTGACTCGAAGGTACTTTGCAAGAGTAATAAATCCCTGAACAACCTGAAACCCTAATAATATGTGTCAGAAGGGTATGTGCTTTGAAGAGTTTGCTAAATATTTGATCTTTATTTAGAGAGTAAAATAAACTTTAAGGAACAACCTGTGGCAACAACTTCAACATCCATCAGCATGCTCTGGTAACACCGTAAGATGCTTAGTATTTGAAAGTGGCTAAGTGCAGTATAGAAAGAGTAAGCACTAAGTAGTGTCCGCTTGTGAGTGGCGATGACCTCATTCAACCTCCACATAATAGCCGATAAGTACTTGTCTTGTCTACTTAAACTGATTCGTTGAACATGGGGAAGAAGGAAATAACTGCTTCTCAGAGGGAGGACATGTAGAACAAATCACGTGTTTTTCGTGAATACCTATCGTAAAATGATCTAATATCACGGGATATCCATACATTCATTCGAGCTAGGATATGCCTAGTCAGTGGTCACTGTCATTTCTTTGATGGATTCGGAAACTGTGTTGAAGAAAAAAGATTCCACCATTGGTTTGAGTCGAGGTTGACCTAAAACCCCTTGCCGATTTTAGGCGCATGGCACCCAGTACTTATTGCAACTCTTCATCGGTTGAACCAACTTTGTGAAAGAGCCTTTCTGCGATTTTAGGCTTAAACTACATGACGCTCCTACTAGCAGCTCAAAATTTACAAGCCAGACCAGGATTGAAGTTTCGAGGGTCCTTACTAAAAACGGGACCATATCACCGGCCGCGTTTAACTGGAAAAATCACAGCAACCTTCCGTGGTATTAAAATTTGAAAATCATTACGATGAAACAGTTTTGCGTATTACGTTTATTATTACCCTTCGTCATTGATGGGCATAGCCTTGCCTCTTTGTTTTAGAAGACACACATTGATACAGATTTTTTATACGACCTACTTTAACACATTCTTATTTGAAGTCAACAAGCATCTTGACGACTTGTTTGGGTCCTGAAACAGCTGTGAAGCCGGATAAACCTTTGAGAGTGTGGACATCCAGATTGAGAGCCGTGCGTTGAATAAGCCACCCAATCATGTAAAAACTCTACCTCAGGATTCTCCAAAACACTTTCGAAGACCCTGCCGACTGTAAAATGGCAATGACGACACTAGTTTTACTATCAGGCAGAACGAAAAACTACCAGCGTGGACTGTAAAACGGTAAAATTAAGTAATTATAGAAATATCTAAACTTAAGCACAGCCCAGACTGCTTATACCATCTGGTCTTTTGCATTATGTGAAGCAATTTATCATGGATCTATTACTGCGATTTAAGGCCTGGGTTGGCCAAAATTTACTAAATATTCACAATACAGGAGATAGTGACAAAAATCTAAGACGTTTCGATCGATACCCACCACCTCTTTACCAATTTTAAGCCCACCTATGGCAGCGTCAACAGAAACGAGCTATACTCTGCTTTGTCTAGGCTTAGTATACCTGCTATTTTATCACATTGTGCAGAATGACAGTGGAGAACGCTCGCTGATCAAAAGACGGAAGCGACCTCCCGAGTCCATTTAAATCAAAAAGAATAAAGACTCTGGCATGTGAATATTTCAACATCATGCTTAAGAAAATTAAGCGATACTCAAAAACTAACACATAAGGCAGAATTTTACAAAAGTCTGTGGCAATAGTTATACGCTGATAACATTGATAATGCTGATATCAGTAAGAAGCAGAACACAGCGAGCCGTCACTGTTGCGTGATTTTATTTTCATAACTGCGAACTTCAATAATAACGAGCCACTTGCCAATCGCTGCTACTTCTACCAAAGGAAACACTTTGCAAGCCCCTCATGTCCCCAATTCTGCTTTATGGCGCAGAAACGTTGATATTAACGTGGGCTAACTGTGTCATTTCGGCATTTTTGGTCCTCTTTGCGCAGATGAGCCTTAGGGGTGAGAATTTGAAAGCGAAATTTGTTAATTGAGTAGTGACATCAGCATTCAAAAGAGTGTGCATCAACCGCCTTAGATACCCGAGATATGTAGAATGAATTAACACAGGTGTTTGAGTTCGAAAGTGTTTTGAACGAAGGACCTACCACAGGAAGTGAGCAAAGGTGCACAGGTAGCTGAATCCACTTGGGCCGTGCAACTGTAGGCAGTGAGCCAAAAACCGCTCCTATTCATCCCGGGCTTTAGCTGGTAGTCTAAAATGTGATTATCGACTATCAAGTGGCATGACTTTTTTTTTTTACAATTGAAAAGTTTGATGGGTTTAGAAGTTTGTGTCTCTAGGAGCTGCGATTTACTTTTCTCAGTGCTTAGCTTTCATCTAGTGCAGGCTCGCTTCTTTAGTCAACTCTTCCTATAGAAAAGAGGATCTTACGTTTTACAAAATTATCTGCCACAGAAGAAGGATTGTTAAATGCCCAACATATTTGAATACATAGCGTCTTAGCCTACTTCAAGAGACATTCTTTCCTAAGTTTACTCTTACGAGTGCATCGCTTGATGTATTCATTCCTTGCGGAACCTGGAATAGCCAATGTTACTGACTTTTCCGTTCGAAATAAATGTTTGCAATTCTAAATGCATCTCTTGCTGTCCTTCATAACACATTTTCTTCACCATTAAATCTCAAAATGCTTTGCAAGTACTGCCAAATTGCTCGGCATCCCAAATGCATCTGCTGAAAGATATGTATCTTTTTACATTTTCAGTCGCGTTTACCGACTACCTCCTACACCCGGCACACCCACTCTAATTAACTCTTCACTGTAGAAGTTGCGAAAACACAATTGCAAATTGTGAAATTGCGCAAAATTACGAACACATAATTTCGGGATCAGCGGTCGGAATAATTGGATAGCTTTGAAGCAATTAGATGGAATCAGAGCACCTCCTAGGGTATTACACCGAATTCAATTATCGTACAAGTCTCCGTTAGCCGCCAGAGATCTGATATACTTTTCTATTAATATTCTCGCCAACGTATATGAAGTAGTAATAGTACCATGGTGATTTAAAGAATAATTTTCCTATCAATGGTTCCTTCAAATCAGGCCATATGAGCTACTGAACGCTATTAGAATGCATCCTACCGGAACCGGAACATGCTTTTTCCATTGCATGATGGAAATTAATGACGGATTGAAGGAATATGCAGACGATGCACTGGGAGTATAATTAGTAATCGGCTGAAAGTTATTTTCATGTGTGGATAATGGTATCTCTAACTGCGATAACTAACAGTTTGTTAGTTCTAGTCAATAGATTTATTAGAATTGGTCGATATGCTGTTACAAATGAATAGTTTGATCGGCATCTGAATACACATATACAGATATAACTGACTAAGGGGGAAGAAAAGAATGTAACATCTTCTGGGAGAAACATAGTTAAGTTATTAACTTGCTTTTATATAGCCGGTCTGGCGATAAGGTAGATTTATTCCGTTCAGATGAAATCGGAATGCCTCTTCCAGAGAAGTATAAGTAGAAGGACATTAACAATTTGGCAAAACACTTCTTAAAATAAAAACCATACTTTAGATAGCAGTCCTTAAACACGCAGAATTTGAAGACAGCTAGTGAAAGTTATCTGAAGCAAATTGTGCAACTTAAGTAGGAAATCGGGGGCGTGGACGATGATTAAACGGGTACCTGCTGACCGCCGAAAGCAAAGATAAGGCTAGTAGGGCAATGATTCAAGTTGGCGTTTGATGCTTTCTTTATCTCCTCGCAGGGACCTCCGAAAACTACATGTGTCAACCCCCATATGTCACATATATGCAGGCTAAAATTGCAGGTTGGATCCAGGACTCTTTGAATAAAGGAACAACGGATCAACTCCCCAGATGTAATCAACGGTGTTTTCTACATGCAACCCCTTGACTTGGTGAACGTTTTCAGTTAATGTTCAGTTGCGGAAACTGTGCGCTGTGTGGTATTTGGCTCCTATTATATAATTGTATTATGCTAAGTTCATTTCGAAAACGAGGGCTTGTGTTTTTATTTCTATTGAAACTGAGCATTCAGATATAGAATCAGTCCATTACCGTCCTTGTATATTCATTTTACTTGAACTCATCAATCTTCAAGAAAGATGAGTAAGCTTATCAGTGATAAAGTGCACACTGCACTAGAACTCACCTTGTCAGTTGCAAGTACCTGAAGCTTGATGCGAGCGTATGCAAAACATTCACAGTGCTCTGCGGTGTCGTAATCTTCTTCACAGAAAGCTGCTAACCTCGTAGAGACGTTGGAAAGCATTCGTTTTTTTTTTCTCCGGGACATAATTAGTTGCCATCAGGATTGCGTACATCTCCGTTTTGAAGACAGATGCAAGTTTTTCTTACAATAAGTGAGATCTAACATTGTCATCCTCCAAAAAGACAACAGATCCGCATCCTAAGTCGGTCTTTCAGTCATCCGTTCCTAGATCATTCTTCCTAGATCAGATTCTGGTTGAAAAAATGCCTGGTCACAGATTTCGTATTTTTGCGCTCACAGGAGTTAGCGTAAATTAGTAAGCTCTGATATCATACACTAGATGGCATGTCAATAAGACCAGAGTCTGAGCGAGGTCATCAGAACTTCAACGGAAGATGGTTTGAGAATGCTGTGGATATCAAGGGGAGTAAAATTCGTCAGTTCGTGCTCATTAAATTATCTAGCAAGTGTGTCTTAAGCATGAGACATAGAATCTCTGCTTTCGACGCAGTGTAGGTGTCATCAGATTTTTTGAGTAATTTTAGCCCGAACTAAATTTGAGAACTTTGACTAGCCATTTGGCTGCACCGACTATTTTGATCTTCTAGCACAAAACCTTTACAAGAGGCACATTCAAAATCCGAATTAGCCTCTTATGTCCTGTTGTCTTGATCAGTAAAAATTCCAGTCTTCTCCATAATAGTTTCGAATGTCTTGTTTCATAGTTTTGTAATTTCTTTACATAGTCGCTGCGGATCTGAATTCTTCCATGAAACGGACTATAGTACTTGCTGTTACCTAGATTTACATGCGATTTCAAGATAATTGGAAAGGGCACCATTCGTATTCTGAATAGCTTCTTCTACCGTTTTCTTTGTTCTAAGTCTTGGAAGACATTAACAAACTTGTCCAGTTGGTTTCTCGCAAATTTGTCCTCTTCAAGAAGGTCGACATTTCTCATCAGATTTTGAATTCGATATACCTATGATCTGACATGAAAATCTACAGGAGTACTCTCCGACCGGTAATTTCCTTAGCGTTTCCTATCTCTGGATGTCTGCTTCCATCTGTACTACCATGACGTCCTCGGTTCCCAACTGATTTTTAAAACCACTTTAAACGATTTTCATGTCATACTTAGGACATTGCTCGTAGGCTTGGTCATGAACCCAACTTTTGAAATTTCGCGGCCAACGTACATTTGAATATCGATTTTCTTTGCTGTGTTGGTAAACATGTCCCGAACATATGTTCACAGTTTCAAGTATATAGCATACTTAGTTTGTTTTTGACAGATAGAAAGATAGACGAGTATGGTGTGCTCAGCGATTTTCAATTATTATAAGAAATGGAGCAAAGAACTTCCATCAAATTTTGTGTAAAAAATGGAATCAAATGCTCTAAAATACTTGAAATGTTGACAGTGTCTACGGTGAGTCTGCTCTATATAAAAAAAAATGTTTACAAGTGGTACAAACTCTTACAAAATGGTCGAGAAGATGCCAATGACGAACCTCGCTTTGGACAAACCAACGCATTAACAAAAGATGATAACGTCAAGGCTGAGAAGAAAATTGTTTTGGAAAATCGACGAATTTCAAGAAGAAGAAGTTGGTGAGGATGTTGGCATATCGGTCGGCTCATTTCATGCAATTTTTTCGGATATTTTTGGCATGTGTCAGCGAAGTTTGTTTTGAAACTTCCTAATTTTGATCAAAAGGAGGAGCTCTCGAATTGCGTCAATGACGATCCTGATTTGCTCAAAGGGGCCATAACTGGTGACGATTCATGGGTATATGGTTATGCTTATCGTGGCGTAGTGCATCAGTGGTTTTTACCTCAAGGTCGTACGATTAATAAGGGGTATTACCTTGAAGTAATGCGCCGTCTGCGATAAGCAATACGAAAAAAACCTCCGGAATTCTGGAAAAACCATTCATTGCTTTTGCATCACGATAATGCACTTGCTATTTCATCGTTGTTTGTGAGAAATTTTTTGGCCAAAAACAATACGACAGTCATACCTTAGCCACCATATTCATCAGATTTTGCCCCTTTTTCTTGTTACCAAAACTGAAGAGACCTATGAAAGGACGGATATTTGCACCGATTAGGGAAATAAAAACGGCATCGTTGGAAGAGCTCAAGGTTATAACAAAAAGTGCTTATGACAATTAGAAAAAGTGTTAACACAAGGCGCAGCTTTTATTCCCCGTAGTACTCACCATAGAAAAGCGTGTGTTTGCTAAGGGTTGTGTGATTTTAAATTCAGATAAATCACACAAAGCTAAGCAAAGAGCAATGATGAAAAATGATTTCGTACATATGGCTACCATAGCAGAGTCTCAAGGACCGCATCCTGAAGCTCCGAATTTCGACCTCTTTTAAGCACATTGTTTTCTTGCACACAGCGCAGGCGAAGAAAAATCAGAGAAGAAAGAAAGAAAGATGCCGATGTAGGTTGGTTTTAAATGTCTGAATGTTATAACGATTAAGAAATAAAGAGCTTAGCAGGGCATACCATAATCGAGTTGTATGGCCTAATAGCTGGGCGCTTAAGTTTCGCTATAACGGCAGCAGTCAGCATTGTATTTTGGAAACATTTCGTTTTGTTGGTGGTTCCCCACTTAGTAATGCTGCTTATATAAAAAGTAGAGAGTACTGTCATCAACAAAGGAATGTATTGGATTAGAAGTAGCAGACAATAGATCAATGACGAAGATTAAAAAGAATATCGGAGACAGAACGCAGTCCTAGGGAACGCCAGCATTTATTTTGTGAATATCAGACTTAAAAACATTCACGACAACTTGAATTGAACTTTGCGTGCGAATGCAATTTCGACAAAAGAGCTTGATGCCAAACTTTGTCAAATATCTTAGGAATATGAAGTACAACTATCTTGCTTTCGATCGATTCGAAGTGTTGAGCTGGGCGTAAATTGTGCAGCAAGCAGATTGGCCTTATCCAAAGAACTGACAACTGGAATGTCATTATAAATGAGTATTGGGATGGACGATGGGGCAGAATTTATAATATTTTGACGAACGACAAAAAATGTTTACTACCTTTGATTATTGTTGTATGTTTGACTCAGTTTTTGGTCGCATAAAAATTTGACATGCTTAAGAAAGACGTTACAGTCGTTTCTGTTTTGTTTGAACTTTTTCCAGTTTTACTCTTTAGTTTCGGTTCCATAGGACTGGAAAATTATTTCCCTAATCTTGGCAGTCTCTTTCTAGCTACAGTCGTACCACGTCTAACTTCATTTTATGAGGGATAAAGGATCTTATTCAAAATAGAATAGTGTCTGTGATCATATCAGCAGCGGTATCCACATCTTTATCGAGGAAACATAACGACAAATTAAACTTCCCAAGGAAGCATGTAGCAACGGCGCACGTCAAATACTAGCACAGAAAATAGTCCAACCTCGAACACGAAAGCCGAGCCAAGGGTATATTTCAAAAGATATCATTGTCATCGAACATTTTCTTCTTCACCAGAAATATGGCATAAGGCATCATTTTGTTGAAACTAAAAATTCCGCAGACCATGTGTGGAAATAAAAAAAATTGTTGAAAATGGCAACCAATGCGTGCAACAGTGCATCTTTCGGGGCTTAGCGATAGCTCATGGATCGGCTTTTAGATTTTGTTTGCTTCAAATCCGACTTTCTTATTAGCCACTCAGACAGAAGAGACTCTTATCTCTGAAAAAAAATTTAAGGAAAAGCAGTGGATCTTCTTTCTAAGTTATGCCGCACATGATAGTCACTTGGCTTCAATCCTTTTGTAAACTAAGAACCTCACACAAAATCTTTCACAAAATCGAAAGACAGAGGCCAAATACTTGATGAACCTATTATAAACGAATTATGATCTTCCTCAGCCGGCCTCAACCTCGCCGATATTTTTAACTGTGCGGGCTATGTGCATTATTAAAAATTGCCTAAAGTCAAAAAGAGTAAATGTGAAATTGGCGTAGCGAACAGGTTAAGAATCTGAGGGATCAATGAATGCTCAATTAATGACAAACATCTTAGATTTGTCAACGTTAAGTCGACAGACGTACTTTTTGAACAGTAATAGATACGAGTGAGATCTTTATTTAAGAGCTCAATTGTAATATATGGTTCGTCTCATTTATTAGAAGTTTCACTGTTTTACAACATTAAGTAAGTCATTAACGTACATAGAGAAAAGGGCGGGTCCGAGGATAGATCCTTGTGGTACGCCACTTTGTATTATTCATTATTAAAGTTGAAAAAATTCTTAACAACACAAATTCATTGCTCCTTCCCTTTAAATAGTACATAATTTATTTTTGAATTTACTGCAGAAAATATCATGTTTTACCGTATCGAAAGCCTTTGAGAAATCAAGTAAAGTTAAGAATATCGGATGATTTCTATCCAAAGATTTACTGGTTTCCTCAACTACCAATAATAGCCCAGAATAGAAGCTACAATTGGGTCGGAAACCGGATTGATGCCGGCATGGAAGATCCTTGCTATTGATGGATTTGTTTTTGTGCTAATATCTTAAAAGCCTTTGACAGGTATGAAAGGATTTCAATGGGCCTATATTTAGTTGCATTCCTCGATCCTTTTTTTTAATTTTTTTTTTTTTCAATTCAGAAGGAAGCTTTGAGGCTGTAAGCAAGAAATGAAATATATGGGCTACCTAAGACAGAATATAAGGTAGCAAAAATTTTACAAATCTTGGGTTTAGACCATCGAGGTTAGTAGAAATGGACTTCACTGAGAGAAGCGCTTCCACAACATCTATTTCGCATAGTCTATTAAAAGAAAAGTTTAAACCATTTCTACATTCGATAAGGCAATTTCAAGATATGTGGACCTAGCAACTGAGGGGTTTGCTTTTTCGTTGAGAGGAATGTGATTCTCATATAGCTGTAATAACTGTTGTTGGAAGAAAACAACTTGATCGTCTACAGAAGGCATGAAATACATGCGATCCCAAGTAATGCGATTAATATCATGAAGATGTTTATTGTAATCTATATTACTGAATTCCTTGCAAAATCGTTTCGAGACGCAGCTGCTTAACTTCATATTGAGTGATGTAATATAAATTAAAAAAGCTTAGAAAAGTCAGGAGCGGAAAGTTGATAATACCACCTTGATCGAAAAAATCTCGGAAATTATTCAGAAAATTAAAAATACATACAAGTTTATTTATATAAATCTATATTGTCCCCTTCAAAGTAATCTCCATCGACTGCTTGATCCAATCCTCGAAACATTTTTTATATTCGGTTTTCGGTATTTCCATCAGTGCTTTCTGCGATTTTTCCATTACTTCCTCTCGGCTACTGAAACGCGTTCCCCGTAGTAGTTTTTTTAACTCGATTCAACAGAAAGAAGTCACAGGGATCCAAATCAGGTGAATTCGGTGGCTGTTGGATGGTATTTGTTGCATTTTTCGTCAAAAAATTACAAATAATGATGGAACTGTGCGACGGTGCGTTATCATGGTGCAAAATCCACAAGTTTTCTGCCCACAATTTTGGTCTCTTTCGGCGAATTGCTTCACGCAAACGTCACATAATGCTCAAACAATACTTTTTGTTTACTGTCTGGTCTTCTGGCAAAAATTCATGATGCACTACACCGTTGTAATCCATGAAAAACGTGAACATTGCCTTCTTTTTTGACTGGAAACGACGTATTTTTTTTTGGTCTCGGCTTATTTGGTGAACACCATTCACTTGCCTGACGTCTGGATTACGTGTCGTACACATAAGCCCACGTCTCGCCTCCAGTAATGATCCTTTTGATGAATGTGGGATCGGATTCAGCCTCGCAAACCATGAAATTGAGATCTTTAGGCACCAATTTTGCTACTACATGACGGAAACCTAAATCATTAATCAAAATGTCTTGAACAGATCCATAGGCAATGTTCAAGTCTTCCGCTATCTCTCTGATGTTTATTTTGCTGTTATTGACCAACATTTTTTTTACTTCATCAATGTTTTTGTCGCTTTTCGATGTCGATGGCCTGCCACTTCTTTCGTCATCTTCGTTTGACTCACGACCACTTTTGAACAGCTCGTGCCACTGGTAAACGGCTGTTTTCTTTAGAGAATCGTTGCCGAAACACTTTTCCAACGTTGGTGCACCAATTAATCCGTTTTTTACGCAAAATTTAATACAAGTTCGTTGTTGCAGAGTTACAGAGTTAGATGTACTCTTGGCTACGTAACTTTTGCAAATGGGAAGCTATGACGCTAAGATTTAAAAGTAATGTCAACAACAGATGTACCAAAGTAACAAAAAAAAAACAGAACTCAAATCGGAACAATGCAAGCGCCACACGGTGGTTATTCCGTTTTTTTTTTTTTTTTTGATCAAGGTGGTATGAAAGAGTATTTGAGATATCACCAACGAAAATAGCGTCTAAATTGGAACATGCGTCCTCCAAAAACTTACTTTAAGCGGTTTCATTGAGTCAGAAAAGAAAGAAGATCTGGACTTATCCATTAAGTTACAGTTAAGAAAGCCACAAACGCAAAATTTCTCCTAGAATTTTCGTATGACTTTGCCTTTCCGGGAACTTTTTATGTATATAGCTGCACGATCGAATAAAAGCATAAACACGAACTAGTTTATAATCAATAAAAGATAATAGGAAAGAAAGGATTTCTTTTAACGGAAGGATTTCCATATAATTCAATAAAACACTAATTTTCAGTCATAAATGTGTCACTTAAAGCTGCTATATGCATACGTACAGACAGGTAAATATTTATTAGATTAAATATTGAATAAAATGAATACTGCCTTAGGTTCTAAAAGGATAAGCGAAGCACATCTACAATATTTGCACACATACGCATTTGTATCTAAATCTGAATCTTGAACGATTGTATATGTGTTCTATTCATACCGGTATGAAAGTGAATTGCTCTATTTCTTGCGTCCTTATTTGTACTCGTATTTGAAAGTATCTACTTGAATGTTTGCCTGGAAGACTTAACAAATAGATTGGCTTATCTATAGTTTAAAGATAAAAGTATCTACAGTTCTGTGAATGGATGAAACCAAACAAAAGACAAACTTTATGCAGTGCCATGATGGCATAGGAATGCGAACAAATACAATAGAGTTCAGTTACAAAGCAAGCTCTATGTACACACCAATAAGGACTGTAACGTCCTTTTGTTTTAGACCAGAAACGCATGAAAGGAGAGGTGTAAATGTAAAAGGAGCCTTAAATGTGATAACGTTAAAATGTTGATGTAACTCTGCTTGGATTAAATTCAAGGAATGAATTTGTGAAGTTTTAAAAGGAAACTCAATTTCCAAGAGAAAAAAAGGGAGTTTGCTTTAAACAAAATTTCGTAATTAGATGTCATTTCACATTAGCCGAAGGTTGGTTGGATTTCAAAGTATTTTAATTTTATGTGAAAAAAGGGAACAATCACCATTCCGGTAATTTATTTTTGACGCTTTCTTTGCAAATATGTAACATTGCAAGGATGCCATAACCGAATTGCACTTATAATTGGGTATGTGTGTCGCGCCTTATGATAGTTCTTTCAAATAACACTGTTCATAAGCAAGATTGAGGCTACTTTACTGGCCCAACCAACCAGCCGAAGAGGACATCAAATCTTCTTTTTTATTCCAGACTTTTATTTGAAAATCTAAGCACTCTAGTGGCTAAAAATCACATTGATTCCTCGTGTAGCTGGTGTTGATCATACGGGTCTGCAAGATTATATAGGGACTCTACCCGAATATCAGGCAACATACGAGTACATATTCGAAAGTGGATTATGCATTTCTTTGCAATTCTTCCAATAGATTTTAAGTAAAAAGTCACTCGGTCAAAAAGCTTGCTCCGACATCTGACGACATCTAAAGCTCTAGCTTTTAGAGCTAGTATGACATATTCGAAAACAGAGACTCACTCAGGAATGAAATTGCACTACGTTTTGAGGTTTGAGTATGCTCCTGTATGAACACTGAAGGGGACATAAGATGGTGACCACGAGTTTGACTTTGAGACCCATTTTCAAGTCAAACGAAGGTCACTTTTGATTTTTCAAATGATAATTCCTGATTTTCATTGCTCAGTCCTATTGCTCGTAGGCTTGTCATTTGTTTTACATACTGCGTTTAGCATAACCCAGAAACAACGACATGGACGTAGCAGTATTTTATTTCCTTCGGGGTGATTAATTAGAGTGGGTCCCCTTGTCTCCCACTGTTAAATCATTGAATTCTTCCCATTTCGACGTTTATTTAGCGAGACTATTTCAACAAATGCTCGAAAATGTGACCATTCACTTCAATACACTTGTCTATCTGCGCTCTAAATTAACCAACAGAACTGAGAAGTATTTCTGGCGTAATCTTCCGGCAAGCTTCAGTTATTCGTCTTTTCATGTCCTCACGTGTTGTTGGCTTTTTTCTGTAAACCTCACTTTTTAAGTAGCCCCACAAGAAGAAATCAAGTGACGTAAGATCAGGTGATCTAGTAGCCCATTGCCTCGGACCCCCTCGTCGGTCTCGTTCAATTTGCTGAAGTGCCCATTGACAAAAGGAAACCCGGTTGCGATAATCCTCACTAGAAAGTTCTTGATGCATTGAAACATGATAAGAATTTTATTTATACCGATGTAATATCTTAGAGACAGTCGTTTGAGAAATTCCTGATTCACGACTTATTTGTCGAGTGCTAATGTGAGGATCGTGTGCAACGGCAGCTTTTTCCTTTTCTTTGGTTGCACACTTAATTCACCAGTGAATTGTTGGATGACCCGATAAAAGGAAGCGCGCGATCGTATCTAGTCTGGGAAACGTTGGGCTAAAAGAGCAACAGCAACATCGATGTTCCTTCCACTTTCTCCATAAATCAATATCATTTCAATTTTCTCTTATATTGAAATAGCCTGCATTAATAATCTGGAAAACGTTCAGTTCCTCAAAACAAATATCGAACTTCTTAATGAAGTACAGTTCCGTTCAAGTAGAAAAAAAGGGCAGAGTGCACATCATACACTCTCAGATAAGTTTAAGACAATTTGTCTCTATCTGAAATTTCTTTGAGTTTTAACTTCACTCGAGGCAATAATGACTTCCTCAAAACAAATCTCGACCTTCTAACACCAGTTGTATCTAGCACTGAATGAATAAGTCCTTTGAGACAAAGTCGTGTGCCCCATTTAGGAATACGACTGAGCAATGAAAATCAGGAATTATCATTTGAAAAATCAAAAGTGACCTTCGTTTGACTTGAAAATTGGTCTCAAGGTCAAACTCGTGGTCACCATGTTATGTCCCCTTCAGAACCTTGTGACTTTTGTCTGAAACATTTTTCGCGATATCGCGTATTTTTCGAGTAATTTGGATGCCTCAAGTTAAAATACTCACCCGGTATAATTCGGGAGCTAATTAGAAACTAGAAAACATCATCTAGCAGTTAATGAACGATGTAGCTGAGATTAAAAAGAAACCCTGGGTTTGTTACTATCCACAATTGAAACCGAGATGCAGATTCGTTGTGGAAAATATACTTAAATCAAAAGTCATGGACTTTAGTCCAATAAATTTATGTTGGATTTGTCGGCAAATTTATTCAAAAAAGGTGAATTATAAGAACAAATTAGGAATTAAATGCAAAAACATCCTAATAATGCTCACCTTCGTAATCTCTATGAAAAAATCTGCAGAGAAGCTATTGCTGATATTCACAATTTCAAGGACAGTAAAAAAGAATGGGCAATTTTGAACAATCTACTCAACAAAAAAGTATCTCTGAATAACAAAAGTTGCGTAAATTATAATGGCAAGGACGTCTATGCACACGTGAAGATGGCTCATGCATTCAATATCTTTTTTAGAAGTGTGGCCTCAAATACACTTTTTGAAGCAGGTTTTGATTTATCTGTTGATAGCTACTCATGCTGTTTAAACAAAGAAAATTCCCAAGTGCATAGTATTTTAGCTTTTGATCCGATAACATCCTTTAGATGTTTATTACCATTAAGTTATTAAAAAAATTTTGTTCGCCAATGATTTTCTATTTTTTTATTAAGAAAATCTTACTCTATATTGTTGATGTGTTAGCACATATTAATAATAAAAGTATTTACTTTGGTATTTTTCCAGTGTACTTAAAAGTTGCTGAGGTGGTATCTACAATTAAAAATGGGAAAAGAAGCAATTTAAATAATTACAGGCCTATGTTTCTTCATCCCGCTCTTTTAAAAATTTTTGAGAAAGTGATTAAAATAGAATCGTCTCTTTTTTCCAGAGCTATTCTTTTTTTAGTCTAGTTTAGGTATACAACACAAAGCGAAAAACAAAAAACAAATAAAACAAAAACAACTCCAATATACTCAATTTTGCACCCGTGCATTGTTCGAATGTTTTCAGCAAAAATAACTAAATTTACAGTAAGAATTGCATTTTTTTGGTTTGTTTATGACTTGTTTTAAATATTTTAGTTTGAGATGTGTTTTATTGCGTGTGGTAAGAATTTTTTCAAGAACATTTTAATTAATAAAATAAGTAAATAAATATAATTTCATAGCCCTTTAAAATAATGAAGAAACTATCACAAGATATTAAAGATCGTATTGTGGCCTTGTCAATGAGTGGCTCCTCGACGCGACCGATAGCAAGCTTAAATACAATAAGCCAGTCAGTGGTCATAAGAGTCCAGGAAAGGCGAGGAACTGTATCTAAGCCACAAGTCAGAGGCCGTAAAAAAATATTAACTGAAGCGGACACACGTCTCATGATAACGGAGATGAAAAGGAACAAGTTTTTAACAACAAAAGATGCTTCTATAGCAATAAACAAACCCGTTAGTCGATGGATTGCAAGCAGAACCCTCCACGACATTGGCTACATATCAGCGGTAAAAAAGCAAAATCTTGCATTGTGGGCAAAAAATGTTAAGGCACGGTTGAAGTTCGCCAGAGAACACAGAAACGTGTAGTGTAGTCAGACGAATCAAAATTTAATCGGCTTCAGTCTGATGGAAAACAATACTGCTGGCTACACCCTGGAGAGACCATTCAAAGGCACCATGTCAAAGAAACGGTGAAGCATGGTGGAGGGAGTGTCATGGTATGGGGTTGCTTCACATTGTGGCACGTTGGGTCACAGCATCAAATCGATGGAATAATGAAAAAAAAGATTATTTGAATATTTTGCAGACTCGTCTTTCCGATTTTGTCGATAGAAGCGCCTACTCTGAGGAGGAAGTCCTATTTCAACACGATGGCGTCCCAAAGCTTAGCTTTGTTATTTCTATTCTTATGCATTCATAAGTGCAGGAAGTACAAACATGTACTCATTTGTGCTCCCCACTGTATATCAATTTAATGTTTCATGGATAATTGAAAGGGCTACAAACCGGGTTTGCAGATGACACAGTTTGATTGTATTCAAATGCGTCCACCTTGGATTTATTTCCGGATATATTGGGTCTAGAATTCTATATATATAATTCGTGCTAAGGTTTGGTTTGCTAAGAGATGGCGTAACTTGTATTATTCCATTGGAACATGCGTCATTTCAGTATATGTCATTCATTTGAAGTGTAAACAACAATAATTTTTTTTTTCATTTAAATATATCGAACTTTCTGCCTGAAAAAGTGTTTTTGCGGGGAGTTCTTCTTCATGAAGAAAACTGCTGCCGAAAGTCATCGTATTTTGGTGGAAGTTTATGGTGAACATGCGCTAGCTGATCGAACGTGCCAAAAGTGGAAGACGATGAACGTCCTGGGCAGCCAAAAAAGTTTGAAGATGAAGAACTGGAAGCATTACTCTATGAAGATTGTTGCCAAACACAAGAAGAGCTCGCAGAATCTTTGGGTATCACTCAAGCAGCCATTTCAAAACGCTTAAGAGCAGCTGGATATATTCAAAAGCAAGGAAATTGGGTTCCACATGAACTCAAGCTGAGAGACGTCGGAAGACGGTTTTGCATGTCCGAAATGCTGCTGGAACGCCACAAAAGGAAGTCATTTTGCATTGGATTGTTACTGGTGATGAAAAATGGATCCATTACAACAACGCCAAGCGCAAAAAATCATATGTGAAACGCGGCCAACCAGCCAAATCAACGGCAAAGCCGAATATCCTTGGCGCGAAGGTAATGCTCTGTATTTGGTGGGATCAGATGGGTGTGCTGTATTATGGGCTGCTAAAACCGGGTGAAACCATCAATGGACAGCGCTACCGAACACAATTAATCCGTTTGAAGAAAGCAGTAGCCGAAATACGCCCGGAATATGCGACCAGACACGAGGCAATAATTTTCCATCATTATAACGCTCGGCCCCACGTTTCTATTCCGGTAAAGAACTATTTGGAAAACAGTGGATGGGAAGTCTTACCCCACCCGCTTTATACCCCAGTCCTTGACCCTTCTCACTACCATTTGTTCCGGTCGATGCAGAACGCCCTCACTGAAATACGGTTCGCATCAGAGCAGAATATCAAAAATTGGTTTGATTCATTCTTGGCTGCCAAGCCGGCGCAGTTCTTTTGGGATGGGATCCACAAATTGCCGGAAAGATGGAAAAAAGTCATAGCTTTGGATGGGCAATACTTCGAATAATACTATTGTACATGTTTTTCTTAAATAAACGTTCAAATTTTGAAAAAAAAAAAATCGAAATAATTATATACCCAACAAATCATGACTTAGAAAAACTTAGACATTGGTTCAGTAATCATAAGCTAGTGATAAGTGATAAAACCAAAATTATGATTTTCAGCCTATCATCTAATATTACGGAACTCCCTAAAATAACTTATCACGGTACAAATTGTAAACATATGTGTTATAAATGGCCTTAAGCCAACCCTGCTTCACTAAAATACTAAAAGCCTTATAAAATGACTTTTAACATTGAACATCCTTTTCCAGTGGTCAAGGATGCCCTCAGCTTTTAAAAACGGAGAATGAATCTCTTCTTCCTACAACAGTCAAGCCGACCACACGCTTCTACTTAAGTCTTGAATAGTTATAATTAAATTAGTAATTTAGTAATTAGTGACATATATTATATTATTGACAAATAAATAATTAAACTCAGTTGTGAAATTCGCATTTTACTTAAATAAGGATATACAACTGTAAAGAAACACAACAAATTGGCGACGAGGTTATGTCAACAAACCCACCGTCAGGTCCGGACGTGTTTCAATTTCGTTCCGCGATAAATTGTGAATATTTGTTTTTCTGTTTGACCTTTTTCCTTTTTTGATCTTGAAGCCACCACAAAACCGTAACTGTCTACTTTCTTCCTCCAAGCTGCCCCACGTCACGCAAGCCCGTCCTGGATCAAAGACCTTTTTAGGAAGAAATTTGGTATACAAGACATCAAGTGTAAACAAGTTGGCAAAGTCAAGAGCAAAAACGGCATGTGTTTTGAAATACGTATACCCACTAAATACGATTGGATGGTCATCACCCAACGTAAGGATATGGTATATAATAAGTTTGCTAATAAAAAAAAAATAGCACCCACAATTCTGCCCTATCCCATCAACATTCTGACTCAAACTGGTCATTTAATACTCAAGTCTTTACGAAATTCTCCTCACTCCTTCACCAGATTGGCGACACCAAATCCTCTCGCTTCCCTTACCCTGACCTTGCTCTTGCGCCTTCTACCCAAGTTCCAACTAACGTTGCCCCATCAGTCAAATATCATAATTTTATCAGCTCCCATATACTAAACCCAGCCACCCCTTCCTCATCTTCATCTTCATCCCCTGATCCAACCCCCTTCACTAGTCAAGATTCTAGTTCCGGGTTGCTTGAACAACCTGTCCCTTCTTCATCCGCTCGTAGTTCGCCTGCCCCCGATTCTTTCACGAAATACCTTGACCCACTCCTCCACCGACTGTCAAACTCACTATCAAAATTTTCTGATATGAATGATGACAGTCGTTACGTAATATCTCGTTTGAGAGACCGCCGGATTTATGAAAATGTTCGGCTCTACCTTGCCTATTTGCACGATAAACCCAACTCTGTTTGCATTGATGGCATAACCAAAATAAACATTACGGTTTCGATTCAACGAGAAAGTCTTTCTATTAAGCCAGTGGAATTGATGCAAATTTTCTTTCGCTACCATAAGAGTTTCGACATCTCTCCTAATGAAGTTCATAATGATCTTACTACGCTGTCTTCGCATGTCAGCTCTAAATGTCTCTCCCACTTGCAAAGAATTCGTTCAAATTTTTAAAAACTATTATAGTTCCTAACAAAATAAATCCTTTATCCTCCAGTAAACAATGCCTGTCCATTAACTACCAAAATGTAAAAGGTTTGCGCTCTAAAATCTCCGTCGTATATCTCAATTCTCAAAAGTTACCCTATGACATACTTGTTCTTACGGAAACAAATCTAACATAATTCCGGACATAAAAAACCTTGAGCTGTTTCCTCCAAATTTCAACGTTTTTCGAAAAGATAGATTTGAAAGAGCTGATAATCCCTATGGCCGAGGTGTTTTACTAACAATCCAGAACTCTTTTCACGCAACTCCTGTTGATATTCCACACACTGACAACTTTGAGTTGTCTTTAACAAATTTAAAAACCTCATCAGCAATATAAACCAATTTTCTCCATTTTCACAAATTCACTGTCAAAGTTCACTATTGATGGCTGCCAAACAAATACTAAACAACGTGGCGCTATCAAACTTGAAACATATGCTTTAAAGACTGCGTATTTTCCGATACAGTTTTCAACATTTTCAAACAACTAGCGCCATGCATTGGTCAGGCCGGGTACTTCTGGGACCGCCCTCGTATTTAAGATTTTTTAAGTTCACAGATGCCTTGGATAGGATGAAATTCAACGTTCAACTGAAATGAGAAAAAGTGTTAAGTCGAGTTGATTGGTGTTTAGTCAGTCTTTTCTAAACAAGAGACAACATTATTTAAGGATGCGGGCTTGCAACGATCATGATATGATGTACATTCAAATCTAACAATAATCAGGTTTCTTTCGTGAAAAATATTGGTCTTACCAACCTCACAAATATCACACTCATATCTTCACCTAATCCAATGATCCCTATTATTTGCACGTATAACACTTATACAGGTGTTATAATTTTGCAAATTTCTATACGGATATTAAATTTGGAAACCATATGTTGGTGTCTATTCAAGCAAGACCTGAGTACCGTTACTTAGTTTGATTGCTTTTTATTAAAAGTTTTAAGTAGCTCTATAGTTGTTTGTTTGCAACCTATCCTTTTTCAATGAAGTCAAGTACAAAACTTTAAAGAACCATTTCTATTGCACCCTCAAATACCAAGTCCATAAATTGAACACTCAAAGTCTTGTTACATGAATTAAATTCTTGGTAAATAAAACCTCATGGAAGAATTCATCGACCTTCGAAAGTGCAAATATTCAAGCAGTTCCATGCAGAAATCTTAAAGCGAAAACATTTCGTAACTTTTGGGAAGAACATAACTAATGTCGCTGGATACTGTGTGTACTCGGTTTGTTTTTCTGCTATCTTCTTGAAAACTGTCGATTCAAAACTGGCACAGGAATCTGTGAAGGCTGTTGAGATTTTCCTCCTGGATAGGTTCTCGTTTCACTTAAAAGTTGCTCCTTTCGCAAGGAGATATGCGTTGGTATGCATGGCAGCAGTTGATACAGAATATTGTATTTAAGCAAAACGCATTAATATCTATGAGTATAAAGGATTTATGTTAAATATGTGCGATGGAAATTATGAGATGACGATTTAACATGAAAAAGGACTGAGGCTGAAGAGGTATATGGAGATATGCACGGGTATGCATATTGTGAATATTTCTTTAAACATTTTCAATTGCGAAACCCCATTGTCTGTTCAAAAACCCGTCTTGTTATTTAAAGAACATTTTCAATTGATGTTTCCTTTAATATTAAAGGCTCTCCCGCCGTCATTCGTAAAAAAAATTACACATGTGTTGAGTATACATTATTAAAATTCTATCTTTTGCTCGCCCTAGATACATTCCTTAAGAACACTGAACAATGTCTTACGATATACCGTTCACTGCCAGTGATTCACTGTAGTGAATCCCTTTTGAGAATTCAAAGTGAGGTTATGAGCCCAAATTTCATAAAATTAATAAAGTTAAACGAAAACAGAGCCACAAAATCGTTTTCTATTAAACTAATTCGCGGATAATTCGAAGAGTCGGTGAGAAATATTTCTATAATTTCAATATCGCGAAGATTTAACGAAATTAAGTTTTTTTTCCAGTAATTAAATTTGCCTTCGTAGTTAAAATTTAGTTGTGCGAGCTTAATTTAATTGCTCATAACAAAAAAAAAAAAAAAAAAACGTGACAAAGATACGATTAAAATCGAAAAGTTGCAGTGCAGGAGCGACCCTGCATGGAAGGTCGAGATAAGCATTCCTTTGAATTGAGGAAATCTTCTTGAAGTTACCAATGAAGCAGCACGACTAAAATTAAGAACTTGCCGAATGAAGAATAGAAAAGCAAAGAAAATTATTGTTTCAACCACCAGTCAACGGCTGCTAGTGCATTGTTCTACATCACAGAAAGTGTGGTCGATCAGAAATCGAAAGCAATCATTAATATACCGCGGCAAAGATTTCATAGCTTTTAAAAAGACAAACACGATGATATTGCAACCCATATTAACAAGAAGGAAAGTCAACAGCTGAGGTATGCCAATGAACTTGTATCAGAACCAATTCTTATGACCTTGCCAGATAAATATAAGCAATTTTTTAGCGCTTGCAAATTCACTGATGAAAAGCAGAAAAATATCAACAATTTACGGTCCATGGAAAAATAAAACTCGTTTGTACATAAATTAATGTCAAACCAAGACTTCAATCACAGCATTGCTTACAAAAAGTGGCAACAATTATAAATAACCCACTAACAGCCACAATCAAAACTATCGAAAACGTAAAGACAAATGATTTTTTGTGCAAGCAGTTTGGTATTGAAAAAAAACAAATTGTCGCAGTACTATGTTAATAATTCAAAGCAGTTCAACTACATATCATGCGGCTGATTCTTAAGTTAGAGATGGAGTCAGTGTTTGTGAGATGGTAACAGCGGACGACTGGATTCTGTAGTCTGACTAAGAGGTCAGATGTCTCTTAAGTTGGCAGTTAGTTAAAATGGTTAAAAGGATTTTCCGAATTTAATTGCCACTCGGAATATATGTAGAAAAAAAAGACAAACCAATAAAGAACCATTTACAGAATTTGCGTTTTTATTGAAGATAAACCAATTACAATAACATTTACAGGAATTTACATAGTGCCAGAATGACCGTCTTAAGTCGTGTCTCGAATCCAACTACCATCTTTTATACTTCCATACTCCGTCGTCACAACCAATTCTATAGTTGGTACCAGCCCCAGGCCTTAGTTACCCAGCTCATAAGCCATCCGACCCTACAAGCCACAGCAACAAAAACGACCACCTGTACTCACTTTGCCATTGCTTTTACTTCAAGTATTCCTTCGCTTGGATGTTATTTAAATGCACACAAATTAGGTCTTTCCTCCAACTCATTAATCATTAAGTGGTCGTGCACTTGCTTGGCGGATATGTGATACTGCCAATTTGTCGTGTGCCATTGCTTCATGACTATAACTTATCATTGAGTGTGCCATGTCAGCGTTCTGGGAAGAATAGACTCAGGAATGCGCCGTGCCGGTGATACTCTATCCCACATATGTATATGTAGGTTTATATTATGACGCATTCACAAAGGTCAAAGTTTAATATTTGATCTTAGGTCACAGCACCGTACCAGACTGTAATGTATAATTAAACTGTGTATCTATATTTTTCTTGCTCTCCTTTTTGTGAATTTAACCTCAACATGTTGATAACGCATTTGATGGCGCATACCCCCTTACTTTCTTTTACAACTGCCATGGACTACTCATATGCGAAATAACGTTCGTCTACGTCACTTGATTATTTAAAGATATAATAACAAACTAAAACATCAATAACATTAGTGGGACATATTTAAGATCAAAAAGTAATTTATTAAGGATATTTCTTTTTAAGAATTTCTTTTTAACAGTCAGGATACAGTTCTCTGTGCTTCTATATACATCGTAGAAAATATTGCTTTTGTTCTCCATTGTCCGTTAATTTGCCATGCAAACCTTAAGGTATTGCAGTTTCACTGTTCTTTCTGCAATATCGTTGACTGCTTTAAGATGTTTAACATTTCATTTGGCTTTCATACCAACAGTCTTATCTTTCCAGGTTGAGACACTTTCTTGAAGGAAAGTGCTTTTAATGTTTAACGTAGATACAAACTGATCTAAGCCTCTTTCTGAAACAAAAGATTTTTTTTTTTTTTTTTTTTCATGGGAAGGTGAGAAATCTTCATAGACACTATAGACCCGGAGCCTATAGTAGTGTGAGATTCTTACTCACTAAAAAAACACCTCCCTTATGCAAACCACGACTGAGTTCACACTCAACAAGCAGTTCTTCTATCGCATTTTATTTTGTTTTTATAAGATATCCTGCAGGCGATTTTCCATTGAAAATTCCTGTGTACTTTAGGAAAATTTTGCGCTGCTAATCACCGCGCTAGATCGAGAGGCTTAGTCCTTTTCAAACGGCGCAATAAATTTGTCTCGTCGAGGATCTGTTGAACAGAAATATTTGTATGACCTTGTAATCGATTATCATGTTTTCGCGCAAACAATTTAATTACGTTCTGAACGTTTTCGACTCTTAAGTCTCTGTGGTTATCATCGTTTCTAATGTACCACGGCGTATAAACAATACCTCGAAGAACTTTGTTTTGGAATGTCTGTAATACATTAATGTTACTATTTTTAGTACAACCCCAAATTTGTAGACCATATGTCTAGATCGGTTTTAGCACTTGCTTGTATAACAGCAGTTTGTTCTCTAAGCTAAGCTTGGAATACTTTCCAATAAGCCAGTAAATATCTCTATATTTGATTTCAAGCTCTTCACGTTTTTTCTTGACGTGTGCTCTCCATTTTAGCTTAGCGTCGAGTGTCATACCGAGATATTTGGCCTCGTTTGCGTAAGGAATTCATACTGCGTTGATAAACACCGGTGGATTCTCAATTTTCTTGAGAGTAAAGCTCACGTGGACAGACTTGTTTTCATTAAGCGCGTTTCGTCTTTGTTCAATTGTTAATCCGTGTAAGGGCACGTTGCAACTTGGCAGTTGCTTCTTCGACTGTTTTAGCCGTTGCCAAAATGGCAGTTTCATCAGCAAATGTGACTAGGACAGTGTCGTCCGTTTGCGGTATATCACGGGAAAAAGCACATATAGCAGAGGGCTAAGTACACTTCCTTGCGGCACCCCTGCCTTTATTGTCTTAACAGTGGAATATTCGTTTCCGTGTCTCACAAGGAAGAGTCGGTCTTCCAGATATGAACCTAAAATACAGGACAATTGCTGGGGTAGGGCTTGTCAGATTTTATATTTTAGGCCTTCGTGCCATACCTTATCAAAGGCTTGCGAAACGTCAAGGAATGCGCTTGAACAGACTAACTTACACTCGATTGCTCGTTCAATTACATCGGTTATTCGATGCACTTGGTCAACTGTAGAATGTTGGCTTCTAAAGCCAAATTGATGATCAGGCAAGAGGGAATTTGTGTCGGTAATTGGTTTAAGACGATTAAGAAGGATTCGCTCGAAGACCTTCGATGTAATCGGAGGAAGCGATATTGGTCTATATGACTTGACTTCAGTCAGCGGTTTACCGGGTTTCGGAACCATAATAACTTCGGCTACTTTAAACTGGTGCGGTACGTGCTCTAATCTTATGCTGGAATTTATAAGATAGAGCAGCTTTAGCAAACCTTTTTTTGGCAACGCTTTAAGTATCTCTCCCGTTATTAAGTCATATCCCGGGGCTTTATTGGGCTTAAGCGTGTCTATAACTTGTCTAAGTTCCCTAAGTGTAGCCTTTTCTACTGGAAAGTTTGTCGTCACGTCAAGCGTATTGACATTCTAAGGAAGCACCCCCCCCCCCCCCCCCATCGAATGGTTTAAACGTTTCTGCAAGATGGTCGGCGAAAACATTAGCTTTTTCTTTATCTTCTTTCGCCCAGTCATCCTGGTTTCTTCTTATTGGCGCCACGTGTATTTGGGGCTTTCAAACACTTTTAACGGCTCTCCATATGGAGTAGTTGGTAACCTTTGTCGCTGTGAGTCGTTCAAGGTAGTTATTAATACCTTGATTATTGAAGTCCTTGATCGATTTTTTCAACAAGTTGCAGAGCCTATTGAAGGACGTTTTATCTTGTGGTGCCCGGGTTTCATGCCACTTTTTCCGCGCTCTTTGTTTCTTCCTTATCATTTCTCTGATTTCCGGTGGATATCTTTGCCGACTTTGGGAACTTTGTTCGATTCGCTGGGAGTGTTTTTCCAGGCCGCTTGCTGTATGACTTCAACGAAACGTTCAACTTCTTTTTTAAGTTGATACGGCGTTCTAAGTGCTACTTTCAACTCAGTATTGTCTACAACGTCTATTCGGAAATCTTCCCAGTTAGTTTTGCTGTGTGGTCTTTGTTTCTTAACCAAGGATTCGCACAGTGAGAGGATAACTGGAGAATGATCGGAGGAAAGATCGAAGCCCTCTTCAACTTTGACGTAACTAGCGTTTACTCCTTTTCCGATAAAGAAGTCTATTCGATCGGGTGTTTTGGCGACATCCGAGGGTCAATATGTCGGCTTGCCTGTTGAGTAAAAATAGCAAGCACATTCCATACCAGCCCTGTAAAGAGTTTTGCCTTTTTGAGAGATACATCTTGAGCCCCAAAAGGTGTGCTTCGCGTTAAATTCGCCACCAATAATGAAGATTAGTCCAAGAGAGTTGAATAGGTCAATAAATTCTTGTTTTTCTATTTTGCAGCGCGATTGGCAATAAATTGAGGATATATTAAAAGAGTAATTTTTATTTTTAGCACGCACCACGGTCATTTGAAATTTGTCAAGTTCAATTATAGCTTCCAAAGTCTGTTCAATGCAGTCTCTTATGAATAGAGATGACCCGCCTCTTGCGTTTCCCGATGAGCATGGTAGTCGCGGTAACCTTTTAGTTCCACGCGCGATTCTGTCGCCAGGTGAGTTTCAGAAATTAAACATATGTCAATTACTTTCCTGCATGAAAATATTTAGTTCATCAAGCCTTTTCTATAACCCGTTGGCATTCCACGCAAGTATATTGAGCTTCTTTGCCATAATTAGTTACAGAAACTGGCTTCAAACTTAGGAAGCCGTTCGACTATTATCTTATTTATTTTAGTCTGTTCTTCTAGTCTCTCGAGAATTACTGATAACACTGATAACCGGTGATGTACAGTTAGTCATATTAACTCGCGCCGCTATTTGCGCGTAAGTTTTCCCACTTTCCACTTGCGCATTGTTATTATTGACGTTGTTGTTATTGGTGATTTTAGCGTTTGTCACCATTACCTTCTTTAAAGGCTTTGGAGTAGGACCGCTGTTGTTATTTCTCATTCTAGCTGTTCCTGCGTTTTTCAAAGGCTTCGTTTTTGATTGATCTCGTAGCCTTTGCAACACCTTCGTGACTTCGCAGCCTCGATAATTAGCTGGATGTTTTCCCTTGCAGTTAATGCATATTGCTGGGGACTCTTTCGCGGCATTGCACTCTCGAGTCAGTTGTTTGCCAGCGCATTTTACACAGCGAGGTTCCTTCTGGCAGTAGACCTAAGTATGGCTGAATCCCTGGCAACGTGTACATTGGGGAATCAGCCTAGAGTTTTTCCGCGGAGGTTCAATTTTGACAACAAGTCCCAAAATTGAATTTATGGCATAAATTCTTTCTAGGCTTTCGGTTTTGTCGAAAATTAGCCTAAAGAGGGGAAGGTCGCGTCTTGGGGTCGTCCTCTCGATTTCAACATTGCGCTGTTTTTGCGCAAGTACATTAACTGCGTCGATTATCTTAAAATCTTCATTTTTAAGGTCATTTACGATGTTTTCTTTAAGGCAAGAGGGATGCAATCCTCTAGCTACAACGCGTTTGGGTCTTTCCGTTTTATTTTCGTACGTATGTCATTGAATCTTCTCGGCATTAAATTTTTGCCAAAGCGAACAGTAGTTGTCTGGATTAAGGACATTAATAGTCCATGTATCATTATTGCGAGATCTTACTTTATAATCGGTTGAGCACAGTGATTTCAGGATTATGTGCAACTTGTTGTAGTCCGAGATTCCAAAAACGTTTATTGGCGGCGGCGGTCTTTGTTTGGGTTGCTTTGTTGCCTTATCGACCTCAGCAGTGTTAAAGCTGGCTTGCTTCTTTGTTTGTTCAATATCAGGCGGGGAAGTAGCTTTGCGCTTCTTACCTGGCTTTTTTTAAGTATCCAGTCCGTTTCGCGGACTAGCTCTTCTTCGTCCGTATAAAAACTCGAGTTTTCGGGGCGGTCAAGTAGCGAAACAGACTCAGACTCAGATTTAGATTGCGGCTTAATGGCATCTAGTTGCTTTTTTAGTTCGGCACAGAGCAATTCTATATTCCAAAAGATGTTTATATTAGATACAATATATAATTATTTCTTATAAACGAATTTGTATTTGTATTTAACATGACAGTTGGGAGATACATAAAAAGTTGCTGTAAGAAATTCTCGAAATTTTTTCTTTAGATGGCATGTACCTACCGCTTCTGTAAATGAAAACAACTTTTTTTTCTAAATTAGCTACAATTCGCTTCATCATTCACTGGAACAACAAAAATAGACAATATAACGATTGTTAAACCTGCTTGGGACATGACTGTATCAATTCTCTCGTATCTCTATAATATTTTCAAAAAGCACAAATCAAGTTGAAGTACTTTAACAGCCACACTACATTCAAGCCATGGTCTAACATAAACGGTTACAATAAACAAGCAAACATCTCTCAGTGCTTATATCTACTTTTCGGCCACTTAAAATAGAGACTGCAACAAACATATTTTTAAGGAATACATTGCTCTTGCCATCCCTTGCGCTTGATGCATGGCACTAGGAATCTTTATTTAAAAAATTGATTGTTTTAAACACGTTTCTTAACACAAGCATATAAATAGGATTGCGACAGAAAACAAAAACAGCTCCTTTCCAAGCCTTTGTCCTAACAATGCACCTGGCCATTGAGGTCCCAATCATAAAGTCTTATCTAATCACGACGTCAGGTACACGATCTTGAAAATCTGTTTTTAACAATTGTGTCCTTTGCTTTCGCAATTGTGATCGAATCCTTTGAATGGATGACTTATCAATGAGACTAAATAAAACTTGTGAAGCAGGGTACAAGAAATTATGAAACAAAGTTAATAAAATTATTTTCTTGCAAAAGTCCAGCTTCTATAAAAAAGAATTTAACAAAGTTAGAAAGGATCCCCATAAAATGTGGAGCCATGTCAACGAAATAATGGGAAGAAAAAAACAAAACTTGGACGAGGTACTTGTGGAAAATTTCCCATCGGAAAAATGTTTTACAACACTTTCAAACAAATATGCAGAACATTTCTCTGAACAGACGATTATCCACAATTGTGATGATCAATAAAGCCCTACACAACTACATGTTTATAGAGGAAACGTGCGTTAAAGAGGTTTATAAAATATAAACGTTACTGAATAAAAACAGATCAGCAGGGATCGATGGCATTAGAACAAGAGAAATTATAGTGTCTTTGTCATGTTTATAGACTTCAGCAAAGCATTTGGCACCCTGAATCATGCGAAGCTGATAAAAGCCTTAAGCCGACTTGGAATAAGAGGTACTTTAGCCGAGTGGCTTCATGACTACATATTAAAGTAGAAGAACTTTTAAAGTTAAATAAAAGAATGCCCTTAGTAAGGAGACTACTGCCCCATTTGGAGTTCCTCAAGGTTTTAAGCTTGGACCCCTGTTATTCATACTTTTCACAAACGAGCTGATGTGAGTTTTTACAAATGGCATTCCATTCGCGTTCGCGGATGATACAGCGATAGTCGTTAGTCATAGGGGTCCTGTCACTGGCTTACAAGTAATGCAGGAGGAATTCGATAAAGTTGTAAACTGGTGTCATGATAATGGCCTGATTTTAAATGCGGCGAAGACGAAAATAATTTACATCGAACCAAGAAATCGAATTAGTAGAGACCCACAAATATCTTGGGGTAACCATCGACCGCCATCTTCTATGGAATGTGCACATAGAGAAACTCAGCTCCAACATCAGACAACTACAGCATAGCGTCCAAGCCGCATTCAATCAAATACCAAACTCCCTGAAGAACGTCCGAAACCCGAATCTGCGAAAAAAAAATAAAAAGAATTTTTCTCTTCATAAAACCAAAAAAAAAAAAAATTTATTTATTATTGGGTATATATTTTATTTCGTGCGGTTTTTTTTTTCAAAATTTGAACGTTTATTTAAGAAAAACATGTACAATAGTATTATTCAAAGTATTGCCCATCTGAAGCTATGACTTTTTCCCATATTTCTGGCAATTTTTGGATCCCATCCCAAAAGAACTACGCCGGCTTGGCAGCCAAGAATGAATCAAGCCAATTTTTGATATTCTGCTCTGAAGTGAACGGTATTTCAGTGAGGGCGTTCTGCATCGACCGAAACAAATGTAAGTCAGAAGGGGCAAGGTCTGGACTATAAGGCGGGTGGGGTAAGACTTCCCATCCACTGTTTTCCAAATACAATAGTTCTTAACCGTAGTAGCAAAGTGGGTCCGAGCGTTGTCATGATGGAAAATTATTGCCTCGTCGGGCGCTTTTCGTCTACAGCTCTCATCAAACGAATTAATTGTGTTCGGTAGCGTTGTCCGTTGATGGTTTCACCCGGTTTTAGCAGCTCATAATACAGCACACCCATCTGATCCTACCAAATACAGAGCATTACCTTCGCGTCATGGATATTTGGCTTTGCTGTTGATTTGGCTGATTGGCCGGGTTTCACATATGATTTTTTGCGCTTGGGGTTGCCGTAATGGATCCATTTTTCATCACCAGTAACAATCCGATGCAAAAATTACTTCCTTTTGTGGCGTTCCAGCAGCACTTCGGACACTCAAAACCGCCTTTCGACGTCTCTCTTCTTGAGTTCTTGTGGAACCCAATTTTCTTGCTTTTGAATATATCCAGCTGCTTTTAAACGTTTTGAAATGGCTGCTTGAGTGACACCCAAAGATTCTGCGAGCTCTTCTTGTGTTTTGCAACAATCTTCATAGAGTAATGCTTCCAGTTCTTCATCTTCAAACTTTTTTGACTGCCCAGGACGCTAATTGTCTTCCAAGCCAAAAAAACACTTTTAAATCGTGCAAACCACTTTTGGCACGTTCGCTCAGCTAGCGCATATTCACCATAAACTTCCATTAAAATACGATGACTTTCGGCAGCAGTATTAAAGTAATGAAGAAGAACTCCCCGCAAAAACAAAATTTCAAGCCCAAAGTTTGACATATTTGAGTGAAAAAAAATTATTGTTGTTTACGCTCCAAATGAATGACATATACTGAAATGACGTACAAAGACAGTAGCTTTCCAACGCATGTTCCGATGGAATAATATAAGTCACGCCATCTCTTAATAAACCGGACGAATATATATAGACCCAATAATTTTTCTTTTTTTAATTTCCAAAACTTTGAATTTTATATGTTAGGCTCTTAATTATGCCGAATTGCATTTATGTATGTAATCTTCTGCAGATAAGCCTTTGTTAATAGATCAACCGTGACTCCTATCAAACTGCTCTGTCATATTTTTTCAGTATCGTTTGGCAAGTCATCATATAAGGACTCGCACCACAACAGCATCTCCAAATTGTTCAACTATATTACGAAAATCAGTGTTCTGTAAGATGTGTTTTTCATGCGATTCGTGGAACTTACTGTGCGCATAATCGACCTACTGAAACCACTATTGGTTTTCCAGTTTACATAAGTGGATGATACTCGAAAGGTTAGACCACATCCAGCACGTAGTGAAGAGACTATAGCAACTGTAAAGCTGAGAGTGTAAGCGAAGACGAAAGGCGAAACGACTCGTCGACATTCTCAGCAGCTTGGCTTGACGTATTCGACAACTTGGCGTATTTTACGTGACGATCTCAGCCTAAAAGCGCACAAAATTCAACTTGTGCAAAAATTGAAGCCATTCGACTTGAATTTGCGACATATTTTCACTGAATGGCCTCTGGAAAAACTCAATGAAAATCCGGTATTCAGTGATGAAATTTTATTCAGTGATGAAGTCCATTTCGGGCTCAATGGATACGTTAATAAACAAAATTACCGTATTTGGGCTGATGAGTAACCCGAAGAGTACCAAGAGCTACAATTACATCCATTAAACGGTATGGTGTGGCTTATGGGCTGGTGGAACCATTGGTCCACATTTCTTCAAACATAAGGCAAATCAGAATGTTACCGTCAATAGTAACCTAGATCGTGCGATATCACACCTTTGGACTATTTTCTCTGGGGATATGTAAGGTTTCAGGTCTTCAGGAATATGCCAGCTACGATTGATGCTTTGGAAGCCAACATTACTCGTGTTATCCACGAGATTTTCGACTTTCAAAATTGGACTTTCCGAATGGACCACCTCAGACGTAGTCGTGGTCAACATTTACATGATATGTTTCTTTAAAAGTTAATGCCATGAATTGTCTATTTAACCGATAACAAAAATTTGAAGTTCGCTTTCAAATTTATGTATTTTATTTTACGTTATAAATCAAACCTTACGATGAAACACCCTTTATATACAGCTTCGTGCAAAAAAATAGCACCAAGAATATGTATTTAGTATTCATCTGCAATATTTTATATTTAGCTTTTTTTTTTTAAACTTGATAGTTAAATACTATTAATCGAAGTATGCTCGTTGTGGGTGTACAAGAAAAAAAAAGCACTGCCTACAATAATCAATGAAAATAAACAATCAGAGGACTTCTTAAATGAAATTTTTTTTTTCAGAAGTAAATTAAACACTTAATATATTTCATACTTAATCAGTACTTCGTTGAATAGCCTTTATTGGCAATAACTGCCTTACAACATCGTGGCATTGAATCGACCAACGACTGGCAACTTCGCAAGGGGATGGCGTACCAGGAACGTTTGAATGCTGACCAAAGGTCGTTAATGTTCCTCGGTTTTTCTTCAGAAACTCCTTTCTTAATCGGCGCGTACATTTTTTAACGGATTTTAGTCTGGCAATTGAGATTCCATCACACTGATCTCTTTTTCCGCGATCTGGTATTTTTGAGGTCGTTGTCTTGTTGGAAGACCCACCTTAACGGCATTTTTTCGGAAGCAAATGGCAACATGACTTTTACCATAATTTTTATATAAACATGTTGGTCTAGGATAGCCTTGATCCAATATATTGGACCAACACCATGGTAGGAAAAACATACCCTAACCATTATGCTGCAACCGCCATGTTTAATCTTTTTTGTAGTATAAGTTGGTATGAATTCCGTGTTTGAGGGCCTTCTCACATAACAACGAGACCGCACAACAACACTACAACACTACCAAACAGCTCGATTTTGTTCTCATCGGTCCAGAGAACGTTCCTCTACTTTTGAGCCAGCTAATCGATATGGTTCCTGGCAAACATCAATCTTTTTGCCACGTGACAGGGTTTTAGCAGCGGGACTTTTCTTAGCCTGCGAGCATTTAAATAATTTTCAATCTCAATCCCCGACGCACTGTATCAACACTGGCTGATTCATTTCTTAACTGTACAGCTGTTTTGAAGGGCTTCTTTTTAGCGTGTCCTAATACGCGTTTTATTTAATGAGAGGATATTGCTGGCTTTCTACCACGTGTTTCTTCCTTTGGTTCAATAAAATTGCATTCCGAATCAATTTATTTGAACAGCTGAAAATTTTTCTTACTTCTTTTTAGGTTTTTCCTTCGAAAATCAAGGTTTTGGTAATGTTTCAATAATACTTCTGTTAAGTCTTACCTTCAGAAATCAATTTTTTAATCAATTCTCTACTGTCTATTGCCGCTACTATTTTTTTTCTGAAATAAAATCCTCTCCCCCTCTTTCGGCTGATAATTCAGTAGGTAGAACAGTGGTTGGTGTCTCCAACAAAGGTTCCTCGTCTGAACTGAAATGGGTACTTTCGATTTCATCTTGCGCGAGACAATCTTGTTAAATGAATTTCCTGTGATTTTGTACTGCACTCGCAAATAACTAAATTGGAACTTTCACTAAAATTCTATTTTGCATCACAAATGTTTTCAAACAACACCTGCTGATTGGAGGGCAGTTTCGGGCCTGTTATGTGATGATTTGCCTCCCCGACTAGGGTACATATATACTTTTGTTAAAACTTCATAGTTGGATGGGCATTTTATTCAAATTATTAAAACCGTATTGTTATCGCAACTAATTACAATTGAATGGCAACAAAATGAAGGTATGGGACACGTGCGCTTAATATTCTGTAGTAACTTGTACGAATATATGGTATATCGGATGCAAGTCGGCACGTTTAAGGTGCGAATGTTGTACACTGACATGAAAAAAAGTTTGACCTAGTTAACATAATAGATGGGCTGTGCCGTTTCTAAGAGAGGGCACCACCATATCATTTTCAGTTAGTATCAACCTTCAAAAGATACGTGTATAAATTTAACAGCTGTCGAACGATTAGTTCTCGAGATATAGCGTTGTGAGTGAAGCAACTTTTGTTATTTTGAAAAAAATGGATTCAAAGCAATTTCGTGTGTTAATTTATCATTGCGTTTTGATGAGAAAAAATGCAGCCGATGCAAAGAAATGGCTTGATATGTGTTACCCGGACTCTGTACCAACCGAACGAACCATTCTCAAGTGGATTGAAAAATTTAAAAGTGGTCATACAAGCACCGAAGATGATGCACGCAGTGGACGTCCAAAGGAGGCTGTTTCAGATGAAAACATCAAAAAAGTCCACAGAATGATTACGAATGACCGTAAAGTGAATTTGATCGCGATAGCTGAGGCTCTGAAGATATCAAAAGAGCGTGTTGGATATATCATACACCAATATTTGGACATGCGAAAGCTCTGTTCAAAGTGGGTGCCGCGTTTGTGACAATGGATGAAACTTGGCTCCATCACTTCACACCAGAGTCAAGTCGGCAGTCAGCTGAGTGGCGAGCAGGCGACGAACCTCGTCCAAAACGACCAAAAACTCAACAGTCGCCTGGCAAGGTTATGGCTTCCGTATTTTGGGATACACATGGAATAATTTTCATCGACTATCTCCAAAAGGGGCAGACTATCAACAGCGACTATTACATTGCGTTGTTGGAGCATTTGAAGGACGAAATGGCAGAAAAACGGCCGCATTTAAAGAAAAAGAAAGTGCTGTTTCAACGATGGCAAAATTGAAAGAATTCGGCTACGAATTTCTTCCCCACCCACCGTGTTTACCAGATAAGGCCCCCTGATACTATTTCCTGTTCGCAGACCTCAAAAGAATGCTCGCCGGAAAGAGATTTAAGACCGATGAAGAAGTAATCGCCGAAACAGAGGCCTATTTTGAGGCTAAACCGAAATCGTACTACAAAACTGGTATCGAAAGATTGAAAAATCGTTTCAATCAGTGTATCGCCCTCGAAGGCAACTATATTGATAAATAAATTTGAATTTTGCAAAAAATTTGTGTTTTAATATAAAAAGGCACTAACTTTTCAACCCATGTGTTATGTGTCTAAAAATAATCAAGTTGAAAAATAAGAGACACTCTACTAAACACACACTGGTTTGTTTGTTGTTTGATTCATTGTTAAAAAAAAAAGTTGAATTTGAGAATGTCAAAGGACCCTTCTTTATCTGATCTTGAAAGTCGCAGTTTACAAAAACGAATTACCATTATAGCCGAGTAATATTTAATCCATGCTTTGTTAATAACTACAACAAGCATTTCTTTTTCTTCAAACTAACTTTCTTCGTCACAGTTATTAATTTTAGCGATCTCCGACTCCTTTCTGTAATTCCAAAAAGAAGCTCTGGGGTAACCATTTCCAGATGGGTTTTCTAAGACTGATTAGTCATTCTAGTGTTTTCAAAATAGTATTGCATCTATGGCACTGTCCAGTGATGTAATTGTGACGTGTTTATCACCGTGTAGTGGTCATATTTAACCGGGCCTGACTTCTTAAAGTTTTAAGCAGAGGAAAAAATCAACTCCTTAATGTCCTGTTAGCAATGACTGAACCTAAGAAGAAGGACGTATGTTATAACGGATGAATTCATATGACAATTATTCCTTTTTCAACGTTTATGGGTCAACTAATCGCTCATATTCAATAGTTGTGTGGCATGTAGCGCGCCCAGCTGAAAAAAGTATCGTTCACATTCAAAAGTCAGTCAAAAGTCGAAAAAAGTCAGTCAAGCGTTCAGAACGCAATTCATTGACTGAAACCGTGCGACAGCATCATTTTCAAATAAAATGACACCGTCAGCCCAAAAACCCGCACCACTCGCTGTGGATGGAGAGATTGTTCCACTATTTTACTTGGGTTTTCAGAGCCCCAGTTACAACAGATTTATTTGTTGTACCCGTACAACCAGCGAAAGTACGGTTTTGTTCGTAGTCTGCTGGATTCAGTTCTCATGTCAACTGGACCTTATAAGCATGTAGGCCAAGATCTTTGTGTAAAATGCGGTGCAAAGTTATAGGGCCAATTCCTGTGATTGTCTCGAAATGGATATATGGGTTTTCAGTTACACTCTCATCTACGGCGGCAATATTTTCAGCTGACCGTACCAGACGAACACGAGTTGGTATCCTAACAGCACAAGCCTGTTCGAGATGTTCAAATTTATAAATTAAATTAACTTTAGCTATACGGTATGAACTGAAGTATGAACTCTACGAAATATTTCCGTGACATTTCCACCGTTTTACAGTGATTTTTTTTTACACTTTGTACGAGTATTTATGAATTTTTATGTAATAACCTTCTACTTCTGTCAGAAGTCATCATAATAATAGCAGAGTTGTGCAAGCTCAATAAGGGCGATAATGAGAAAATGACATCTCTTATTGGATAACCCTCTACTTTATCACTTATGCGCTTACTTATCTTTCTTCGAATGACTAAGGATGAGTTTAATGCACCATTTCTTTGTTTGAGTGTTCTGTTTTTATAGAAAAAAAAGAGAATCAGGACGAACCATTTAAATTGGGCAATAAACTCAAGTTTTACACCCACCTGGCCAACTTTAAGTAATGATAACAACGTTTTAATACTGGACGTGGTACCTGCGAAGCCATGTAAAGTAGAAGGAGATGACTAGGCACAGAGCACGCAATAGCTCATTTCCGCGATTAAGTCAAAGTTAAATATATCCAATGAATGGAACCTTTGAATCGTTTGTGTGATTCATAAATTATATAAAGGCATCAGACTCCTTAATATCGCGTACAAAGTCATGTCTGCCTAATGTTTTTTTTTTTTTTTTTTGTCGGAGGAAGGAAGCTACATGTTCGCATACCGTGGAAATGCCAGTGTGAGCCTCTGTCTCACTAAACCTTCGCAGGAGGAAGCTACATGTTCGCATACCGTGGAAATGCCAGTGTGAGCCTCTGTCTCACTAAACCTTCGCACCCGCGGAATCTCCGTTAGCATAACTTTGTGAGTCAGACGAGTTGCCTTTGAATAGAAATTATGAGCTTGATAGTTGAATGATAGTCAAGGTCTTGATTGGTATTTCGTCGTGTTTTTGGCTAATGGGGCCGAGGACACGATCTCCTAGGTGTGTTACGAATGTTGAAGTGGATTTGTGTCTCAGTGTGGGTAAGTATGTATTTGTGGTGAAAAATCAGAATGACGTTTAAGGGTGTATGGCTGTACGATTATATATACATCGGAAGTTGTGGGCCTTTGTATGTGGCCCGTAACTGCGACTTTTATTCATGCATGTGCTTGTGTTTATATTTGTGTGCGCAGAATGAACCTTCCTTTTTCCATGGGGCTGGTTAGCAGTTTTTTCTATGTCCGCGTCTACCATCTCAGCAATATTATTTTCCTTCACACTCGAATCTTTTCAGTTCTCGTAGGATAGCCGTCACTAACCAATTTCATTACAATTTCCGTTTGAGAGTGTCATTTCACTAACAACCGCTCTTGCATGTGAAATGTTTCCACCTGACATTCTGAAGCGTCTGCAGTGAAAAATTATGTGATCTGCATCCTCCTCCTGGTTCGGACAAGATGGAAAGATTGGGAAAGACTCAATACATACGTACATATCAAAACCCTTAGAAACTGTGTGATGTAGAAGTTTGCTTCTCCACCTCATATTGTAGGCAGATATTGAATTGGTTGAAAATAAGCTATGGAGCTATACACTCCATGTTACCCCGTATTGCTCGTTCGACCGAAAATTTCATTGCTATGGGCGAGGACATCCGAGAAAGTCTACCAAACATGAACGAATCAACGATGCACACAATTTGACATCAAAAAATGTTCGTTGCGTCGATTTTCAGTGAAATACCTGAAGACGTTCTCTGATGCAAACCGTTCACCGTTTACCAAAAGCTGACTGCTTACCGTCAAATTAGTTTAACTATAATTCATGATATTCATGATAATCTACATGAAAGGCATAAAGAATCATTGCATCCTCTCAAAATGACTGTTTAATGCGTCATTTGCAGTGAAAAAATGACTGGACCTTATTTTTTTTTTTGCGGGCGCTGACGGAACCACTGTAACCGTTACTGGTGACCATTACAGTTGCTAGCAGGACGAAGCAATCGCTCACATAACTCTCGGGCAACGATGGAGATTTTTAGTCGCCAACTTCCACGCCATGTGATCTTCTGTTTTGGCGGCGCCAGGCTTCTTTCCTTAGGGTTTTATGAAATCTCCTGTTTACTCAACAAACAAAAAACCTGTTAAGCCTTCAGAGCCAATATTGAAGAAGAAATTACCAATCTGGAGCCAGATGTTTTGCGAGAAACATTTCAAAATGCCGTAAAACGAGCACAAACGTGCACATCAACTTAAGAGGTGGTCATTTGACCAATGTTGTTAATTTTACAGCTTAAATTAAACATCTTGTAAAAACAGAGCTAACGTTTTTGTTGACATTACTTTTGTCCCGTAGAGCAGAGCATAGATGAAAAGGGTTTAGAGATAATATGGTTTGACATGTGACTTCTTTAACATTATTCTTGAGAAAATTGTTCGAAACTCGTAAGCTGACACCAGTGGTACAATTTTCCAAAGGTCTGTGCAACTATTTGAGTATGCTGATAAAATTGTTATCATTGGTATTGTAGTACACAGCGAACTGTCATATATACTGCAATAATACATGACCGGTTTAGGTGAGTTCTGTTGTGACTGAGGGAAAGATCAAAAAACAAGAAGGAACGTACAACAACAACAAATTGCATGAAACGTCACAATTGACAGCTATAACTTTGAAGTATTTACGGATTTTGTCTTCGGCTAAGCTTTTGATGAAGATTTGGAGTTATCAACCGCTGTTTCTTTGGCATAGGAAAATAATTGTGTAAAAAAGAAGCACTCAATATATAAATCCTGTTTGTGTTAAATTGCTTCGAATCAGGGAATATAACAATGAACCCTACGAGCTGCACAGTGACATCGAGCTTGGGGAGAAACTGATAAGATAGCTGGGACATGTAGATCGAACGAATATTAATGCTATTGCTCGTGGAGTCTTCGATTCTTACCCAGAGAGCAACGCAGTATAGGAAGACCTGTAAATGGATACCGGATACCGTTGCCCAAAAATCGCACTTACTGGAGGTATTTATTAAATGTCGCACAGGTCCAACCTGGACAGTTATGAACTTTTGTAAGTAAGTAACTCCTATAATAAGAAATGATGTATAAAATCTACTGACAGAAGTTCTGCAGAAAATCATCAAATAGACAAATATGCTTACTCAACAAAAAATATTTTGTATCTAACGGCTTCGATCACATTTCCCCGAACAGGAGACTGAATACGGATAAATACCCTGGTGCTGGCTGGTTTTGGATACAAGTATCACTGCATCCGTTTTTATTTATCAACATTATTTCTTAACATTTTAAGTAATTCGCTCCTATTCTATTAGAATATCTATTAGAAGATGTTTGGGCAATGTGTAGGGCAAACCAATAATCCTTGTGGCTGTTACTAAATGTGGTCCACCTGTTGTGCTTATTGTATGACATTCCCTTAGTTTCGTCATTCTTGGCTGGTACGTAAAAATGAAGACCGCAGCGAACTAAACTATTATAAGTTTGTTTGCCATTTCCAACAGTTTTAGGCACGCATCTGTTCAGGAATTACTTCAGCTAATGAATGCATTAAATTCACTTCAAATTTTTTGTACGTAACGATAATAAAATCCAAAAGTTATCATACGTAAAGATATAATATACGTAACAGATTTAATCAAGTAAATTATATGGACTTTTACTTCCCAATTCAAATTACAGTCACGAACATCACAAGATCGTTAAACTAAGCAAAATACTTCGGTAATAAAAGTAATCACCTTTTTCCCGATTATCTTTATACATCTCCGTTTACATTATTCATCTTTCTTCACTTGCTATAGGTTGAATAACTGGTTTTAGTATGATTGCGAAACTGATCAAGTTTTTGCAATAACCTTTGCCCATGACAGATCTATGGTGACATTTTCCTTCTTTGAGTGACCTTCCCGTACGACTTGGTTCAATGGCATATGCGAAAAATATAAAATTGAAATGCGTTGTTATTAAGTCGTATTCATAAAAAACGAAGGATATCCTCCCAAGTACAAGGTTGAAGTATAAAGCCTGATATACATGTGCAGTAAAGCATCGTGCAGTTAATGCACGTAAAAAGTTGACATTTCATCGCATAGTGTGCTGACATTGTCACATTTTAAATTTCAAAAACAAATTGGACATTGAAAGATGTGATAAATTTAGAAAAATAACAATTTTATTATGTGTCGTGTTTACTGTGCGAAAAAGAAGAGAAGAATATGGACGCGGTTTATTTACACGGAAAATGAACGACAACTCCACAGATTTTATAAAAAAATTTTCCGGTACGAGCAATGATACGGACGAATTAAGAAAAGCTACTAGAATGGCGATAAGTGAATTCATGCTTTTGAAGACTCTTCTTTAAAACAAAATCAAGAAAAAAGATTTTATTAGGGAATCCATTTTGCCCAGAATGTTGGCTAATTATCACATTGTTTCTGTGCATGTAATGAAAACTGCTGTTTTGACCAAAGAAATACTTAGCACACCGTGTTTGTCCTCAAATTTTGGCTGGTTATTCCGAATAGGAGTATCTGCTTAAGCCAAACGAAATTAAATGAAAGGAATCGCTGACGATTTTTATGAGAAAACTGGACATTGTATGTGTCATCGGCGGAAAGCATATTGAAATAAAGTGTCCTTCTAATACAGGATCACTATCATACCGATTATGGAAAACGGCGGATTGACTGCGGAGAGACTTCATCGAATCCGTAAAGGGACATATGGTATAGTCTTAACGTTATGATAGTAGTACCCACTTTTATGAACGTTTCTTCTAAGATATGTGATTATAAGCAACGGATTAGGAGTATAGACTCAAGATATCCTGGACCAAGCCATGATGCTTTTATTTGGGGCAATAGCGATGCCTTTTTTTTATTTTAATTCATTGTATGTCGCAGGGGACAGAAATACGGGATTGTTAGGTAAATATGCATTTTAGGTTTATTAAAAAAATTCCATTACAAAATTTTTTAAAATAGGAGATGCGTTTCTTTATTGAAATGGCTCATCGCACCATTTTGAAATGCTGGTGTTAGTACTCTAAAAAGTATTGGTTCTATAACTTAATTCCTGCGGTTTGCTAAGAGATGGCGTAACTTGTATTTTTCCATTGTTATTATGCCATTGGAACGCATGTCATTGTACGTCATTTCAGTATATGTCATTCATTTGAAGCGTAAACAACAATAATTTTTTTTTTTTCAAATATGTGCCTGAAGAAGTGTTTTTGCAGGGAGTTCTTCTTCATGAAGAAAACTGCTGCCGAAAGTCATCGTATTTTGGTGGAAGTTTATGGTGAACATGCGCTGGCTGAGCGAACGTGCCAAAAGTGGTTTGCACGATTTAAAAGTGGTGATTTTGGCTTGGAAGACGAGGAACGTCCTGGGCAGCCAAAAAAGTTTGCAGATGAAGAACTAGAAGCATTACTCTATGAAGATTGTTGGCAAACACAAGAAGAGTTCGCAGAATCTTTGGGTGTCACTCAAGCAACCATTACAAAATGTTTAAAAGCAGCTGGATATATTCAAAAGCAAGGAAATTGGGTTCCACATGAACTCAAGCCGAGAGACGTCGAAAGGCGGTATATAATTATTTTCGTGCTGTATTTTTTTCCAAAATTTGAAGGTTAATTTAAGAAAAACATGTACAATAGTATTATTCAAAGTATTGCCCATCTGAAGCCATTACTTTTCCCATCTTTCTGGTAATTTGTGGATCCCATCCCAAAAGAACTGCACCGGCTTGGCAGCCAAGAATGAATCAAGCCAATTTTTGATATACTGCTCTGATGTGAACTGTATTTCAGTGAGGGCGTTCTGCATCGACCGGAGCAAATGGTAGTCGAAAGGGGCAAGGTCTGGGCTATAAGGCGGGTGGGGTAAGACTTCCCATCCACTGTTTTCCAAATAGTTCTTAACCGGAATAACAACGTGGGGCCGAGCGTTGTCATGATGGAAAATTATTGCCTCGTGTCTGGTCGCATATTCCGGGCGTTTTTCGGCTACTGCTCTCTTCAAACGGATTAATTGTGTTCGGTAGGATATTCCATTGATGGTTGCACCCGGTTTTAGTAGCTCATAATACAGCACACCCATCTAATCCCACCAAATACAGAGCATTACATTTGCGCCATGGATATTCGGGTTTGCCGTTGATGTGGGTGGTTGGCTGGGTTTCACATATGATTTTTTGTGCTTGGGGTTGTCGTAATGGATCCATTTTTCATCACCAGTAACAATCCGATGCAAAAATGACTTCCTTTTATGGCGTTCCAGCAGCATTTCGGACATGCAAAACCGCCTTTCGACGTCTCTCGGCTTGAGTTCATGTGGAACCCAATTTCCTTGCTTTTGAATACATCCAGCTGCTTTTAAACGTTTTGAAATGGCTACTTGAGTAACACCCAAAGATTCTGCGAGCTCTTCTTGTGTTTGGCAACAATCTTCATAGAGTAATGCTTCCAGTTCTTCATCTTCAAACTTTTTTGGCTGCTCAGGATGTTCATCGTCTTCCACGCCAAAATCACCACTTTTAAATCGTGCAAACCACTTTTCGCACGTTCGCTCAGCTAGCGCATGTTCACCATAAGCTTCCACCAAAATACGATGACTTTCGGCAGCAGTTTTCTTCATATTAAAGTAATGAAGAAGAACTCCCCGCAAAAATACTTTTTCAGGCACAAAGTTCGACATATTTGAGTGAAAAAAAATTATTGTTGTTTACGCTTCTAACGAAAGACATATACTGTAATGACGTACAGTGACAGTAGCTTTCCAACGCATGTTCCAATTGAATAATAGCATTGGAATAATACAAGTTACGTCATCTCTTAGCAAACCGCACGAATTATGTTATAGACCCAACAATAAAGACTGTTTGTAACGCTTAAAATCCTGAGATACTGCGCTTAAAAACGTAGTGAATAAGCACACCACAAGAAGTAATTCGCCATGGGAAATTTCATCGACGTTGAAGGTGTTTTGACATTGTAACTTTTGATGGCATATAGTAGTATAACCTGGCCAACCAATTCGCCAGCTCTTTACTTTAAAGCATTGTTGATTGGAGTTGCCTTCAGCTGCATAAATAACTACTTCCTGTCTTCACTGCGTGTTGATTGACTCTCTGTTTAGCAATAGGATTGTTCTAATTACGAGAAGGAAGAAACAGACTGGTCTGACTTATTTAATGCTATAGGGAATTACTATTCGTTTTCGAGTGAAGCGTATTATTTAAATCTTATCATCAGGTTAACAAGCCTGGCCGAAAATTTCCAAGGCTGACAAATGAAATAAAGTATCACGTTTTCACCCTCATATTTATTTTTAAGTCAGTGCTCCCTATTGCAAATGTCCGTAACGCTCACTTTCACAATATGTCAAAAAGCAACTGCGAATCCAATCAGTTTCCCTGAAGCCCTTCAACAACTTACTTGACAAATGATGCTCTAAGCCATCTTCATTTGCAGCAAAAGAAAAGATTAGTCCAATAATTCATCCTCAGGAAAACTTCTACTCTTGCACCATAACATTGTAAATGATGTCATGATAAGAAGATACCTTTCCGGAAATGACTTGAGAAAAAAAATATATATATATACAACATCTAGTGATGACGCAACCTAAAGTGATCTCGTAACTACCAATCATATGCAACACTGAAGCAAGCATTTGGCATATTGACCGAACAATTGTTGTGCGGAGCTTAAGTCTTCAGACGTTAAGTAGGGTTACGTACCTGGAGATGGTTAGCCACTTGATGACACTCAACTGCTGAATTGGGTTAAGAGATAATTAATTGAATAATAATGGAAAACAAAAACCTAATAAACATTTTTTTAATTGTGGTTCATGAGTGGACAACATGGTTGGCAGGAAAGTGCATTTTGTTTATTTCATTCAACAAAAAATTGTAAAAATTTACTCGAGGGAGTGATACTTCAGTCAATGGAGTAAACAATTGAATTCAAGTGCTGCAGGATAACATGATTTTCAAAACACTCTTCGAAATTATATAATCTGACACTTAAATTCTGAATATTTCGGTACTTATTACAAAAGTATTCTTCAACTGAGCTGTATATGCCTTTGTATTCAATAAAATAGTGATCATGTAAGTGCAATTAGACACAGTGTTGAGTCCATTGCGATACCTTCAAGAGAGCGTGGGAGGGCGATGTCTGGGATACTCCTGGAGCATTGAGATTTCTTGACGAGTTTATCAAGATCGGTGCTCTTCATTCAGGAATTGAAAACTCTGATGCATGACAAGGTAGAGCAAAAGTAGTACGCCACATCTTCTCTTTCTCTTTGTCTCGAAAATAAACAATCGCTGCGCATTTTTCAATTTTCATATGAGGTGATTGTACTCGCGCGTTTAAAAATGTCTCCTCTACTGAGTTAAATCAGCTTCCTTGATCGCTTAGGATCGAGGATGTGCCATATCATTCTAGATATCTCACAGTTGTCTTGATGAGTCCACCTTTGTTTGGCACAAGAGTGCTCTTGAAAGTGTGTTATTTGTTTGACGTAGTACATAAGTGCCTGTCATTTATTCCAAGACATTTAGATTTAGCCAGTTTATCACCGACGTAGTTCCTGCTACATTCGGCAACAAAGTCAGATCTTCTGCTGCTCGACTATATATGTATATATATTGGCTATGTAATTTAATTCGTGTTTTTTTTTTTAAATTTGAATGTTTTTTTTAAGAAAAACATGTACAATAGTATTATTCAAAGTATTGCCCATCTGAAGCTATGACTTTTTCCCATCTTTCTGGCGATTTGTGGATCCCATCCCAAAAGAACTGCGCCGGCTTGGCAGCCAAGAATGAATCAAGCCAATTTTTGATATTCTGCTCTGATGTGAACCGTATTTCAGTGAGGGCGTTCTGCATCGACCGGAACAAAAGGGTGAGGTAAGACTTCCCAACCACTGTTTTCCAAATAGTTCTTAACCGGAATAGCAACATGGGGCAGAGCGTTGTCATGATGGAAAATTATTGCCTCGTGTCTGGTCGCATATTCCGGGCGTTTTTCGGCTACTGCTCTCTTCAAATGGATTTATTGTGTTCGGTAGCGTTGTCTTTTGATGGTTTCACCAAGTTTTAGCAGCTCATAATACAGCACACCCATCTGATCCCACCAAATACAGAGCATTACCTTTGTGCCATGGATATTCGGCTTTCCCGTTGATTTGGCTGGTTAGCCGGGTTTCATATATGATGTTGAAGTTATCATAGCGGACCCATTTTTTATCACCAGTAACAATCCGATGCAAAAATGACTTCCTTTTGTAGCGTTTCAGCAGCATTTCGGAAAAGCAAAACCGCCTTTCGACGTCTCTCGGCTTGAGTTCATGTGGAACCCAATTTCCTTGCTTTTGAATATATCCAGCTGCTTTTTAACGTTTTAAAATGGCTGCTTGAGTGACACCCAAAGATTTTGTGAGCTCTTCTTGTGTTTGGCAACAATCTTCATAGCGTAATGCTTCCAGTTCTTCATCTTCAAACTTTTTTGGCTGCCCAGGACGTTCATCGTCTTCCAAGCCAAAATCACCACAGCCAGCGCATTTTCACCATAAACTTCCACCAAAATACGATGACTTTCGGCAGCAGTTCTCTTCATGAAGAAGAACTCCCCACAAAAACACTTTTTCAGGCACAAAATTCGACATATTTGAGTGAAAAAAAAAAATTGTTGTTTACGCTTCAAATGAATGACATATACTGAAATGACGTACAATGACAGTAGCTTTCCAACGCATGTTCCAATGGAATAATACAAGTTACGAGATTTCTTAGCAAACCGCAAACCGAATTAAGTTATAGACCCAATATATAAAAAAATAAATAAGCTTTGGCACTTTCATTCAATTTATTTCTGTAGTGTCTGATGGTAAATTTGGATCAATTTCTGAAATAATTAATGAATTACTTTTATTATTCGTATGATTAAGGAAAAGAATGTATCTTCTAACTTCATTATAAGAGGGCAACTCTACATCGATTAAAGCCGTCGAGCAACTTGACAGATTTGTATTCAATGAAGCCCCAAAACATTTTGTTCCAGGAACTCCCACAGCGCAGTATTTCAAGCAAACGAGCTCAATTTTTTCCTCCTCTAAGGGAATAAAAAAGTTTCTTTGTTTTTCCCGCCAACTGTAGCACTTCTGTCCCGATTATTGTGAGCCAGTTTTTTCCGTAAAGCCGACTAAACCTAAATTAAAATAATCCTAATAAATACTGTTATTTTAAGAATATAAGTTAAAACATTTAAATAAAAAGTTTTTTTTAAAAATAATTTTTCGGAGGATTACCCTCTTTATTTTGATGTAACTTAACAACAACTGACTACTTAAAAACTAACAATTTGACTTATCACCTAACTTATTCTAATGTGGAGCATCGCAATCATGAGGGATTTGTGGGATCAGCAGATTTCGGTGTGGGAACACAGAGTGGGTTTCAGATGGTGGAATCCACTGTGGTAAATGATGTGCATGGGAAATATGGGAAGGTGTCATGTGCCGAATTGTGCATAGAAATGACAAGTAAATCATGTGAATGATGACGGGATGCTCTTGGAAGTGTTGTCTTGCACAATTCTTAGGTGTTTGGGAAAATCATCGATGTCGTGTTAACTACTTCTTTTTAAACATCAAACGTCCTCGTTTGACACAAATTCGAAAGAATGGGATTTGGCTTATTCTGGGTGGTTTTTACAGGTTATTTTTGATGTAGGTCTTTTTGGTTTTTACTATTGTCTTCTTGTATTTTCGGGAATTCATTGGTAATTTTGACTTGTGGCATTTTCTCGGCACAAGTGGTTTTTACTAGGATAAACAGGATAAATATTGATATTGTTGTTATCAGTCCAAAATTAGTGATCGAGTTTATTTTTGTTTTTGCTTCAACGATGTAGATGATTGTTTAGGTGAATTTCTATTAGCATTTCGAGTGTCAGAATTTCTTTGAAAGAATCTTTATTAAATTAAAGCTGTATAAGAGCTGGAAGTGGTCTATATCGGCCTTCAAAACTTGACAGATATGTTGTGTTTCCCCATAATGACTGAGGAATTATGTTTTTTTATCAAAAGTATACCAGTAAGATTGAGAAGATCGTTGTTTTCGAAAATTGTTCCGCTGAAGTTGTTTAAGAAGATGATTCCGGGAAGTATTTCTTCGATAGTGGGTATGTGTTGATTGTTGATTTTAGTGCAATTTGAAGGAATGCTTATATGGAGATTAGGTATGCACGATGTTCCACTTTTATTTATTATATTATTGCTATTACATATGGATAAACCATTAAAACTTTTGCAGGCTGACTTAATACCATAAATTTCGAAATATTTTCATAATTAATTTTATTGACATAAAATAGTTTTAATAGGTTTATAAGAATAATTTAACATGATTCTAGGCTAATAGTAGGTAAGCTAACAATGTAAATAGTAATAGTATTGTTTGTAGCGATTTTTATGTCTGCAAACTCTATGAATTCATTAATTGATTCATATGGAAATTTATCATTGTCTGAAATATTTTTTATTATATTTAATTCTGTTTTAGAAAGCAAAAATGAATTTATTATCTTGTTTTTCCCCAATGTGTTTAATAGTAGAGTAGCATAAACAAGGTCTATTTCAAATATTCTATTAGTTTTTTTTATTATAAAGTTTGTTTAGGATCTCGTTAGTAATATTGTTTGATTAATTTATTCTTTCAATTGAAAATTTTGTTCATTATTATTTGAGTGTTGTTTTTTTTCGACTATATTTTTAATTTTTTTCTTTAGAACATGGAAGTCGTCATGGTCAGGATTTCCTGCTATCCATTTCCATTTGCTCCCCATAATATTCAGTGAAGGTTTTACTCTAGTAAGTTTAATTCTATATAAAAATTTTGGATTTGGTACAGTTCTTGGCAGAGGAAGTAATAGGTCGGGTAATTTTTATTGATCTTAGTGCTAATGCATGTTGATATTTCATCAATTAACTTTTCGTAAATATCTAGGTCTATTTCGTAAATTATAGTAATTTGAATGAGCCGTTTTGAAGCCTTGTGGTTACTCTCTTTACTGCTATCGCTTTTGATTTACTATAGTGCAGGATTCGCACTTCGCCGAATGTAACCGTGGCGGTAGTTAATCTATTTGGATTTTTAATATTGGTTTTATGAACTACTTTGTTTGATTGAGTTAGTATTTGGGTGTTCCTATCTTCTTTACCTGTTTCAATTCTGTATATGGGAGTAAGTATTGAATTATACTGGGTATTTGTTTTTCCAAGACGTGGTTTACAATACTTGCGATTAGTGCTTCAAATTCTTGAGTTATGGCAGGTTTTTGACTTTGCCGTTCAGCTCTGGAAGAAGAAGATTGAAAGGAGTTATTGTGGCTTGGCTCATTGTTTGATTCACGCGATGTGCTTGGTACAGAAGTAGGAGAGGTAACAGAGGTAACAAGAACAGTTTCGGCTTGTAGTAGTTAGTGACCCTGTTGTAGGCATGTCAATTTAATTTAATTTTCTCGAATTATCAAAGCTAAAATTGAAGACGAGTTAACTAATTGTAAAACAATTGTTTGATAAAGAAAAATTTGTTATGGATATTTTTTTTTGTTTAATGTAGATACACAATCTTAAATCTAATTTTTGATATATAGGCACTTAAAAATTAAATTTAAATTTCTTTTCATTTTTTTTTTAAATAATATTGTTTTTTTTTTTTGGGATATGTTTAAATATGATTTTCTTATTTGGAAATAATTCTTCAACTTAATATAGTAGATTTCTTTGCGAAACGAAAATAAACTCGTTCACTTTAGCGACTTGTACTGCTGGGTCCCTGCTCGGGCGCCAGTTACAACATTTAATTAAAAAGTTTTTAAAAAATTATTTTTTCGAAGGATTACCCTCTTTATTCAGGTGTAACTTAACAACAACTGACAACTTAAGAACTAACAATTTGACTTATCACCTAACTTATTCTAATGTGGAGAATCGCAATCGTGAGGGAATGTGTGAGATTAGGGATTTCGGTGTGGGAACTGTAGTAAGTGATGTACATGGGAAATATGAGAAGTTGTCATGTGCCAAATTGTGCACTGAAATGATAAGTAAATCATGTGGATCTTGGCTATTTCCTTGACTGGAGCTGCGCTTTCAATTCATCCCAAAATCTTTAAACAAATTCAGAGTCTTTCTTGTTGAAGTTTTTGGTAATGTCCGGATATTTCGTCATGGCACTGAACATTGCCTCAAACTGCAACCGTGTTGTTTGTTTTCTAAAAATGAAAGAAAATTATTTTTGTTCATTTTAAATCTTAAACTAACTTTCTGTTGCACCAACACATTTTTCTTTCTGGAAATCCGTAACCAATTTGATTCGGATTAAAAACGTCACAAAATGTGTCCAGTGCGGATGAGTTGCGTTTTCCATAATAACATTTTTTTACACTACTTTGCTGACATTCGCCTATTTTCTCGATTGCGTTATCAATAAAAGGGAAACAAACGGATGCGAAAATATTCCCTCCGCAATCAATCCATCGTTTTCCATAATCTACATGTCAACGCTTGATCCAATCCTCGAAAGATTTTTATATTCGGTTTTTGGTAAGTCCATCAGTGCTTCCTGAGATTTTTTCAATACTTCCTCTCACAGGGAGCCAAATCAGGTGAATTCGTTGGCTGTTGAATGGTATTTGTTGCATTTTTTGTCAAAAAATTACGAATAGTGATGGCACTGTGCGACGGTGCGTTATCATGGTGCAAAATCCACTAGTCTTCTGACCACAATTTTTGACTGAAAACTACGTCGTTTTTTTTGGTCTCGGCTCATTTGGGGAACGCCATTCACTTCTGGTGTCTGGATTGCGTGTCGTACTCATAAGCCCACGTCTCGTCTGAAGTAATGATCCTTTTGATGAATGTGGGATTGGATTCAGACTTGCAAATCATCTCTTTTGTGACGTCAACACGGTCTCTTTTTGCATGAAATTGAGGTCTTTTGGCACCAACTTTGCTGTTACACGACGGAAAACAAAATCATTAACTAAAGTGTCTTGGACGGATCCACAGGCAATATTTAAGTCCTCCGCTTTCTCTCTGATGGTTAATTTGCAGACATTGACCAACATTTTTTTTACTTCATCGATGTTTTCGTCGGGATTCGATGTCGATGGTCTGCCACTGCGTTCATCATCTTCGATTGACTCACGATGACTTTTGAACCGCTCGTGCCACTGGTAAACGACCATTTCCTTTAGAGAATCGTTGCCTAAACACTTTTCCAATATTAAAAACTTTCGCGCACCATAAAATCCGTTTTTTACAAAAAATTTGTTGCACATTTAAATCCATTTCTAAAATTGTAAAAAATCGCCAACACACACAGAGATAGATGTACTCTTGGCTACGTAACTTTTTCAAATGTCAAGCTATGATGCCAAGATTTAGAGGAAATGTCCAAAACAGATGTACCAACTTAACAAAAAAAAAAAAAAAAACAGAACTCAAATCGGAACAGTGGGAGCGCCACACGGTGGTTATTCCGGGATTTGATAAAGAGTATATTTCAACTACAAAGAATATTTCAGTATTGCACTTCTTGCTGCGTATGATAGCATTAATTCATCTACAGCTGTTGATATTGGAGTTCATGGAAGCCAGAGTGATGGAGGTGCTTTGAAAGCGAGTGGTTTTGGGAAGCAAATCTTACAACATACCAGTAATATTCCCAAACCCGAACATCTTGCGAACACCAACGGCGAATATCCATTCTATTTCGTTGCAGATGCTACCTTTCCCCGTAAACACAACATGGTGGGGCCATACCCTGGAAGACTGTTGTCACCTGATAAGGAAAATTTTAACAAATAACTATCGAAAGCCCGGGTACGGATTGAGAATACGTTTGGTATTTTAACTTCCACCTTTTATCAAATTAGTTATATTTATTCCTGGAAAATGCCGAAAAAATCGTTAAAGCGTGTTTAGTTTTGCATAATTTCATCAAATTTCACGACTTTAATAATTATTGCTCTCAAAACTTATCAGAGAAAGTTGGCGTCAAGAAGTAAGTCCACTGAGACAAAGCACACTATTTACCAGATACAACGCAACTAGAAACGCAACTAAATTCTCTGAAAGACCATTTGTACAAACTAAATTAAAAAAAAATATTGGACAAATCATCTGCATCCAGATACCATACTAGCATGTGCAGATATTTGAGTGCAATGCGATGGAGGCTCACAGCTATCTAAAGAAGTGTGGGGGTTGTCCAACATGAAGCTACAAAAGTTTCAGATGTACTTTAAATGAAAGGAAATGTTATAATGTACTTTACACTTACTTTGTGCTCGCGATTACCACATTTTTTATGGAAAGTTTTAATTTCCATCCACTTCCACTTTTTCTTCGGACTGCCAGCCCCGCTACCAGAAGACAGATTCTCATTCTTCATCTGCTTGCAGAATCTGTCCCGCAACGCTCTCCACCTATCTTTCAATCTTTTTGCTGAAAAACAAAATGAATAAGAACGCTCGTTCAAAACAATTTAATTGCAAATTATGTGCATTTTTACCTGGCACGTATATTTGCGTCGATAGCTCTTTAAACGCTTTGTCTCTTAAAAACACATTTTTATAATTTCTGTGTTTTTCGTCATAAAGAAATTCATTTTTGCTGACAAATTCGATCAACTTCCCTTCCAATTTTATTTTTTGAATTAGATTTTGAACTACCAATATGGTACACTGTTCATAGTGCCAACTTTGAAACGTCAAATCACAAAAATTGTACTAAATTGTACTATTTCGCTGTTCTACTACTGGAGGTTTGCATCAAAATTAGAATTAACGTCGACTTGCACTGCTGCTTATATAGGGTTTTCTCATAACGACTTGACAACTTTTTTTTTAAATAAAAGGCAAACCATTTAAGATATTTCAATAATTTTATTATTGGCTTTAAGTACAATCAAAACATTTCTGAATGGAAATCGACTTCGTTCATATGGCCACCGCGGGTACGTTTGCAGCGGTCGATTCGTTGGACAAAATTTTCAACAACTCGGCCACACATTTCGGACGAAACGGCTGCTACTTCGCTTTCAATGTTGGCTCTGAGCCCTTCCAACGTCGTCAGCGTGTTGGCATAAACCAATGACTTAGCGTAGCCCCACAGAAAATAGTCAATCGGCGTTAAATCGCACGAACGAGGCGGCCAATCGACTGGCCCATGTCTTGAGATAGCACGCTCATCATACTTACTCTTCAATAAATCGATTGTAGCGTGTGCTGTATGGCTTGTAGCACTATCCTGTTAAAACCACATGTCGTCCAAGTCCATACCTTCCAATTCGGGTCAAAAATAATCGGTGATCATGGCTTGATAACGCTGACCATTCACATTTACGTGAAGATCGTTATCGTCGACGAAAAAACATGGCCCAATAACTCAGCCGGTATGCAAACCGCACCAAACTGTTATTTTTTGCGGATGAAGTTGTGATACATGAAGCACATGTGGGTTTTCATCCGATCAATAACGCATATTTTGCTTATTGACGAACCCACTGAGCCAAAAATGAGCTTCGTCACTGAAGATGATTTTGCGATGAAATTCATCATCTTGGCGCATCTTCTCAGAACCCAATCGGAGAACGTACGTCCCTTCAAATGGTCCATCGGCTTCAATTCTTGAGTCAGCTTGATCTTGTATGGGTGTAAACCAAGATCCTTACGCAAAATACGCCATAATGTGGTCTGAGCGATGACCAATTCTTGAGAACGCCGTGGAATTGACTGATTTGGAGCGTTTGCTAGGGACGTCTGAACGGCAGCGATATTTTCGACACTTCGACCAACCCGTTGTCTTACTGACACGGCAACATCACACAACAAATATGAAGACTTAAATTTTTGCACTAAACTTGTTATTGCCTGTCCACTAGGGCGAGAATTACGACCGAAAATTTGAGTTAACGCTCTTAAAGTTGCAGTCACCGACTCCGAATATCTGTAGAAAATTTTTATAATTTGCAGACGTTCCTCGTTAGTGTACTTTACCGTGATGAAAATGTTGAGTTTACTGAATAAATTAACAGTGACAGTTTGATGATCAGTGAAAGAGTGCGTTCACAAATTAAATTCAAAGCTGTCAAGTCCCTATTGGAAAACCCTATATAAGCATATCCTTTTCTTTATGAATACGGTCCATTTGATTAAGGTGCACTGGTCCATATTGATGGAAGATTGCATTTGTGTTTGAACTCTGATCCTTGAATTGGAAAATAGGTATTTAAAACGTGTTTCAAGGAGTACACTTAATATTTCGCCATAAACTTCGTACAATTGTAATGACGAAATAGTTGATCTCTAGAAACGTTATTGAAAATATTCTACGTTTTCTTCTTTATACAAATATATGTTACGTAAATAGCACCTGTATTGGTGGCTCGCTAAAGGATATCCTTCTTTCACTTCTATGACTGCAAATGTCAGTCTGACAGAGTACATTTTGATTATTTGACAAAAACAGTATTCTGTTTACGACACGTGTTATATTGACAGTGAAGACAGCAAGATTATATACAACTTGTTCAAAGGGGGGATACAATGGCATACTTGGGTTAGCGCTGCCAAATCAGATTAATTTATAACCTTCTTTTGTAGGTAATTAGTCTGGGGCTAGACCGAATAATTGTGCGGCGGCTGGATTCATTCAGTGAGCTTTATCTTCTGAGGTACTCACTGTTTTAAGAAATTGTTGAAATCCTTTGGAGGTATCGTCGGATTCGCCCCTTCTAAGCTGAACATCCTTAGATGTTGGCTGAACCTTATCTAATTCCTTCAAACGTTGCATCTAGAGAGCACTTGCCTTGTTTATGCTTAGAGTCAAAAGACAGATTGGATTTTTGATTGAATTGGATTTAGTCATTACTGAAGCTTGACAAATCAATGTTTGTGTGTGAACATTCCAATCAAGAAATAACAATAAGAATGAGTCAGAGAGTAAAGGCTGCACATATTTGAACGACACATAAGTTCTCGAGATTGAAAACTAAAAATCTGTTAAAAGTAGGCCAGTAATGCAAAATCTGCCGATTTCAAGATCCCGCAGTACGCAGTATAGTACACCAAAAATTATTATTCCTCATAAACGTGCTCAAAATGCTCTGCATATCTCTTTCATTCGCAAACGCCTTTTAATTTATTTTTAAACGTAAGAGGGCTTGGTACAAAAACCTCTACCATATATTAACCCACAGACTCTCCTTTACGACATTTTTGCTCCTATAGAAACCAATCTAGTGCCTAACATTAAAGTTATCGAATTATTTACTGAAGACTTGATCTACACCATGTCGATTGTCAGGTTTAAGAACAGAACTTATATGGCCGTGCAGTTCTTATAGATATTCCTTTACATCATATTTTAAATTTATCTGTGCGCGAATTTGCATATTCGAAACATTATCTTTACATATGTCGTTGTTATATTCGTCCTTCCGTACCAACTCATGGTTACCAGCTGTAAATACAATTGATTGCATATTCGATGTTGTGGATCATTGTATCCATTATAACATAAGTTTTTCGGTTTCGACGATGCAAGTGACATTTATGGATAATGGCTGGGTGTTTGAATTTCTATTTAACGAAACAGACAGCATTGTGTTTTGGAAGCATTGAATTACAGTCTGTTGATAGTTCCCAATTGGTTATGCTGTTAATATCGGAATTGAATGAGCTTAACATATGCTGGCATTCTCATTCTACATCCGAAGAGCAGGAACGTTAATCAGAGAACGAATATGAAAAGCACAGAGTTCTGTTATCAGCAGAGGAATATATTGGATTAGAAGTGGCAGACAAAAGATCGTTGATGAAAATTAGAAAAAGTGTCGTAGACACTTTATTGCGAAAAAATGGTTACAAATGGATCATTCAAGGTATCGCCTATCGCTACCTACATCTTTCTGGCAGAGTTCTAATATCATTACGGTAAGAGTGTTTATTTCTTGAGGCTATCCACGATTCAAGCCATTTTTTGATATCTTCATATAAGGGGAACTCTGATCAGCCAGACCATGTGCTATTAAACGGAACAAGTAATAATCGGACGGCGAAATATTTGGGCGAGTGGGGTAGAACTTCGCATTTGAGCGTTTCTAAGTAGGTTTTAATGGATTTGGCAAGGTGAAGCCGAACGCTATCATGATGTACAATCACCTTTTCGTGCCTCTGCTCGTATTGTGGCCGTTTTTCGCGCAGTTCTCGGCTCATTGGCATCATTTGAAGTCGATACCGTTCCCCAGTGATGGTTTCGTTGAGTTTCAACAGTTCATAATAATTAACACCGACCCACCAAATACACAGCACAACCTACGCAGCATGAATATTCCATTTTTCATCACCCATCACGATGCGATGAAGAAAACCTTTTACTAGGAAAAAAAACGACGCCAAACGACTCTTGGCTTCAAAGCATAAGGAACCCAGACGCTTGGAAATGGCTTTGCGGGTAACTCCTAATACTGAAGCTAGCTCTTCTTGCGTTTAGCATGGATCCTCATTAGGCAATGCCTCCAATTCAGCGTCTTCGAAGGATTTTGGCCTTCTTTCACGCGGACGGTCATCAACAACGGCAAAAAAAGTGCGTAATGTAGTTTTAAGAATAATGTAATATATATTGACCACATAAGGAAGATAGGAAAGAAAAATTTAAATAAAACAACAACAACAACAGTTCATGCCATTATATGTGGAATAGCAAATTATTCAAATGGACGCCTCGGCTCTAATGACAATGCTTCAAGCGATCGGTCCGAATAGTTCGACGTTATTCCATCAATAGCGTGTCGAATATTGGCCTCGAGCTCGTCCAAAGTGGTTGGCTCGTTAGCGTAGACTAAGAACTTGACGTAGCCCCAGAGAAAATAATTGGGTGGTGCCAAATCGCATGATCGCGGATGCCTGATGAACGCTCGCCATAAGATAACTCAGTTGTCAAATTTCTCTTTCACAACATCGAGCCTTTCGTCGCTTATATGGCATGTAGCGCCGTCTGGTTGGAACCACAGCTCTGATATATGGATGTTGTCGATTTCTGACTATAGGACATCGGTCTATACCTGGAACCATTGACGGTAGCGGTATCTCCTTTCTCATTTAAAAAAAAATAAGGTGCGATGATTCCTTGCCATAAACCGCACCAAACAATCAATGGTTGTGGATGGACGGATACTTGGCTGAACACTTGTGGATTGTTTTCGCAACGATAATAGTAATTTTACTTACCGACATAGCCGCTGAAGAAAAAATGTGCCTCATGGCATTTTTTTAGGTGATTCGGCCTTAATTCTCGCGAAGGCCTAATCTTATAAGCATGTAGGCTTAAATCCAACCCCAAAATAAGCTAAAATGACTCTCTGGCGATACCCAGTTTAACTGATCGGAGCCGAATCAACATTTTTGGGTCTTCCTCGATACTGGACGCTACTGGGGCTTTCGCAACAATTTCTATCTGGTTGGTGACTTAAGAGCTAAAAGCGTGTACTCTATGCGTGCTTGAACACAACTTAGCTGGAATTTTGATAATATTTCCGCACGTTCGGCAAGCGTAAGACGATGCTTGATAAAATGGTAAACCTTACTGAATTTGACAGCTGGATGTCATTGGTTACATGGTAGTTGCTGAAACATAACAATAATAAAAAACTATTATTGCTATCTGATCACCCGTTATTATGTCAATGACATACAATTTCAGTATCAGATACATTAAACAGTTCAAAATTTGTTGAAAATTTCACTCCAACCAAATATCAAATGACAGGCTAACATCCCTCTTTCCCAGATTACTGCAATGTAGAGGGTTTAAATAGTTATCTATCCATCCATCCAGCATATGCCGTCGTTAAGACGACCCATCTTTTTGAAATTTTAGGTCATGAGCGATTAAGATCTTCCTTGTCTCCACGGAACGAATAAGGGTAACATACGAGTAAAGTATGTTTCAACAAAACAACATATTGAATGCCCATCTCCTACATGAAAATTTAACATCAAGAAGCATTCCAAAGGAACTTAACTTTTACTCCAAAAATTTGTGACAAATATATAGAAAAGCTAGTGTAAAATATAGGCAGAAGCACACCTATGGTAGATGAAGATATATTGGGTGAGTGCCAGAGGCAAGAACGACATAAGTTACATACCTCCATAAGACTCGGTTGTTGAATTTTATTCAATTACACTTAATAAAAGCAACCATTCTATGTCAAGGTATAACATAATTTGATTCTACGGACTACACAAAACTCAAAAGTAGTTGTCTTGCAAAGTCTGTTACCAATACAAAGTTGTCCTCAACCAGAGTTCGACGTTATTTAAAGTTAGAAAGGTCCCAGATCCACCAAATCGTTTCCATGGGGTCAACTTAACTGAATTACATAACGAGCTTGTCATATGAATTTCTTGCCTAGCCTTACCTAACATGTTAAATCTAAACTAACATTTAAGCCAACCTAAAACTCAGATTTAACTTATCTAAATCCAACCATGCGATCAGATCGAAACTGTACGATACTAACGCATTTATTATGCTTCACAGTTGTGAACACTGTTAGCCAGCTTACGTTACAACATCATGGTCAAAGGCAGTAATTTGGACCAACCAACCTATTTCAAAGACCGTCCACACTACTACTTCTAACACCAACATCAATTGCTACGTCAATTTAACGGACCCACAAACCAGTTTCCATATTGTTCATATGTAATCGAATCCCTACTGAAATAGCACCAGATACTCGTACTCTCAAATAGACAATTTCGACTTTAGAGCTAGAAAATGCCGACAATTACCGCATTGCACATGAAACGAATTCACATGACCGAACCGAAATCCCACTAAAACCTCAGCATGTGCTCCAAAGTGAAAGGTGCTAAAGCTGATGCGGAATTCGATTTGATAACCTAGCCGAGCCCCCTCCTCAACAACAAAAACAAAAAAAAAAAAAAGAAGTCAGACTATCGATGTGACTCCAGGCAACCTGGTGCAGTACAAATACGAGTACTTGTATCTACCTCCCGAACAAATAAAAATTCCAAATGTGTTTTTGTGCAGAGGTTTTAGACGTTTAATTATAGGTACGAGTTCGGATATAACATACTAGGTCTGGCTAAGTTATGCGATTTCCATCGAATATGATATCAGCTTCCTTCTAATCAAAATGAGGAATCGATTTTTTCCAAACCCTTACATAGATCTAACCTTTCATAATCTTAAAGACATACTCGAAGACTTGTTTGGTTTTGGGGGATTTAAAATTTCTGTTGGTGACTGTCACTTATCATTCAGTTTGATGGTGTTTTCACATCTGTTCCTGTATCTCTACTTGTAAAATCTAATTTCACAGATGAATGGTGCTAATTTGGATCATTGTTGCAGTGTGTGGAAAGGTGGGTAGGCAAAATACCATAATAGATGACTTTCTGATGGAATTTTAAAAAAGTCATTACATGTGAAGTGTATCTGCTATTTGGTAGGCAATTATTCAATATGTTATTATGACGCAAGTACATCATTTGTGACGATGAGCATAACGAAACCTATTCCACAAATGTGCTGGAAATTCTCCCTACTTTCGTTAGTCTTCTGACATATTGGTCCTTGAGACTATCAGTAAAATTTATTCACATTCGTCTTTGAGTAGGCGCACGACAGAAGTAAGCTCTCAATTAAATTGCAAATTCCATTTCCATTCCAATGAACTCTGGATACACTTTCGCAATGTCACAGCACATTAGTCGGTTATTTCCATCTTCAAAATTATACAATTCATCGTATATTTTTAAAGACTTACAGCGGAAAGTGAATCTGAAATTCTATTGCTACTCTGTGTGACGCAAAGGCTTCTGAAAAACGATTGTATTGTAAATTTCGTCGTTTTTTTTTTTCTTATTTTTATGCCTTTATTCAAATGTAGTCTAGCTGATGCAAATAAAAATAAAGTCCTGCGGACATGAAGAGGCGTATTGTATTTTTATTCTGAAAATTTGTTTCATGCTGTTGCTTCTTTGCAATGAAGACCAAGCACCCTTGTGCATATGAAATAAATTTTGGAAGAAGTTTACGTACGAAACAAATGGCATCCTAGGGTAGATGGAGTATTTCTTGGTGAAGGACAATTTTAAAATTTTTGTTCTAGGACTGTAGACCTTCGTAGGTCTACACCAATAACCAGTAGTCAGTATAGATTTTTCATGATTGCCGCTTATTTTTTTGATATATTAGGTTGCACTACAGTCAAGGTTGTCCTGTCTTCGGCAAACAGTTATTTGCAATCAGCGTGATCTTGTGCTAATCACCCCCAGTCTCGTACATCAAGTCCAAAATTAAAGACACCAAAACCCCATTGAGCCTACCAATTCACATCTCTGAAGTCTTTTAGCGAAGTCCTAATAGAGGCAATAACGGCCCAGACAATCACAAGTAATGCTTGCTGTAACCAAGGCTACGTCAAGCTTATCGCTTGTTACGGCAAAAGATTTCTCGACCTTTACATCAAAGCCATAGGTGTTTTAGGAGACGTCTGGCAGGTGCGAAGATGGAGGTCATGACTATCCTCCCATGCTGACTTAGAACTCGTACCTGGATCCCAGCCCCTACCACAAAAAAACATTCTGGAGATCATCAGGCTCAGTAACCCTATCTTTCCGACTTATGACTGGAAGTTCGCGAAACTGGAGGAACTTAGAGGACCTTTTATTGTAGATGCGCTCTAATCGTGATCAATAAGAAATCTATTAACCTTCTAGCGCAGAGATTTGGTATAGTTTCGAGTCAATAAACCTAATGGCTTACAAAATGGATGAGCTGGATGCAGATAAGCAACCACTTCCACCTTTAACCGAAATAGCAAATTCAGCCTCAGATCCTGGAGCGTTGTTATCATTTCCTGAATTGGATAGCGACAACTCCAATCTATCAGAAGCAAAAACTAGGTCAACGGTCTCCACCTCTGACACCTTGTGAGAAATAGGAACTGACAACGAATTAAAAAGTTTCATTTTTAGAATCGGAGGACTCGTATGACACCATGGCGGAGGTTTTTCTGAAGGATTTATGCAATGATGATGTTGTTTCATTCATCACTATGAGAAGGCCATGGCAGCACTCATTCTGCGTCTATCCAAAAACGCAGAAGATATCTTCCTAATCCCGGAACCATGAATTGTAGAAGGCGTGGTACGTATACTTGGGTAACCTAAATGAGTTCCACTCTATACAAGAGACCAAAATAACATAAGACTAACAATTGTATATTAGTGAAACGTAGCTTTAATGCACTTTTACTTCCTAATCTCCTTGATTAGGTAACTTTGACATTACCGTGCCAGACGGGAGACTGCCAAAGTCACCTACTGGCAGCCATTGACATATTTTGGCCACGACTATGTGGCTCTTCTACCTGGTGAGAACCTAGAAGGGTGGTACTGGCAGCTGAAAAGCTAAGAACTGGCTTTAACTGCACATCACACGGTATGGGGCAGTACCGACACCAACGATAGAGGTGGGAATCCCTCACAAATTTATAAAAATAAACTAAGAAAGACAAAACCTTTGATGTCTAGCTGGTTAAAAAAATTCGATGGCTCTTGGACGATCTCAAGTTATGAATGACTCAACCTGCTACTGGATATCCTAATTCAAGTTATGTCCTTATTCACGTTAAGTAACGACTTTAGCAGTTCTAAACAGACTCGACTAAAATGCATAGTCTGGTTGCAAGGGACAAGCTGCTCTGGGCGCTGTCTCCTGTACTGGACGGCTTAATACCTTCCGAGCTACAAAGACCCTCCAATAATATTATGCCAACGCAAGAGAAAATTATCAGGAGCTGCGAAAAATTGATCCACATACCCTTGTCATGGAGAGAAAAAAATGTAGTTTTCATTCCCAAAGCTCATGTTGTCCCAAAAGACCACAGACCTATAAGTCTATCATCCTTCTTTCTGAAAACTCTAGAACGACTGACTGATTTCCATATACGATCTAAAATTGATCCAAGACCTTTGTCTACTACTCAACATGCCTATTGCCTACTATAAAGGGAAGTCGGTGGAAACGGCTCTACATTCACTGACCAGCCACATCGAACGATCCTTGCATTATAGAGAATACACAATAGTCACTTTCCTGCATATAGAATTCAATTCAGAAGATAGATGACTCACTTGCAAAGTTGATCATTCTGATGGTAAAGAACAGCACAATCAACTCTAAGCTGGGTGAGGCTTCTGCTTAAAGATATGTCAGCAGAGGTACACCTTCCATTTTATCCGATACAGAAATAGCTTGGTCTTTTTTTTTTTTGACAGGAAACTAAACTGGACACCTCATATTCAAGAAAAAGTGCAGTAGCTCTATTCTCTTACAAAAAATTCATTGGATACAAATGGAGCCTTCAACCTCAGATTACCCACTGGTTTACTCTGTTATAAGCAGAGTCCAAAGAACAGCATTTCTGTGCATAAGTGGAGCCCTACACACTACTCTGTTTTACTTGAAACCTTTCGATATCTACAGCACGCAAGTAGCTGCAACCGTAGCTATTCGCCGTAAAGTGATCCAGAGTGGATAAATAATTTATTTGGCCACGGTAATATTATCAATAAACTAGGAATCTCCACAAAGAACATCGATTGCACTATACACCAGGAAGGGAGAAAATGCTTTCATGGATGACTAGTCAATCTGATATCAGGGTTGGTGGCGGCTTAATCTAAGCTTCTCCTTCCGTCTTCCAAATCACTGTAGCGTGTTCCAGGCGGAAATTTTGGCGATTAAAGAAGTCTTGTCCTGGTTGAAGAAAAACAGATATCCACATCTTTTCGCATAGTCAGGCCGCAATCAAGTCCTTGGGCTCGTTTTCAATAAATTCTAGAACAGCTCTTGACTTTCGATCATCTCTCAAGCAGATGGCAGATCAGTCCAACTTTCACCTATGTTGGGTACCGGCGCAGAGATAAAAACATTCCAGGGAATTGTAGGGCAGACGAGCTTGCCTAGATTGAAACTACTTTGCCTCTCCTACCGGATCATGTAGTTTGCAGTTGATAACATGGAAAAATTACTTCCAGTCGATACGTTTACGGATTTTGTAGATTCAATTTGTGACAAACAAGGGACTTCAGGTTGAATATGTGACTTTCTAATATTCAACCAATAACAAGTTTTTATCGTTGGTTATTAGCGTAATTAGGAGCATCTCCACTTAGCATATGTCGTCAGCCATACTTTCTTTCAGTTGATAAGTGGCGATCTGTTTCGGGCCAAATTAAGTTGTCGACTTTTTGAAGAGGTCGTGATAATTATGAAGTTTGGACTTTATGATAGCACTCAGTAGAGTGCAGGCCACTAGATTCCTATATGATAAATAAGAATTTGCCTAACTGTAGCGATGTTAGACTTTGGATTGTAGATACTACCTTGAGTCCACAACCTTATCTTACGTGTAGAGATAACTTAAGCTCTCTCGTTTGAATTTGCTACATTTCCTTTCCATCTTTACTTTGTTATACAGGATCCAGAATCCAAGACATAGATTAATGGCACAAGAAACTTAGGAAGGTACCATTTATTATTGTTTTGATTCAACTTCAAAAAGGAGCAGATTCATTTGGGACAGATTAATTATAAAGAAATAGCTGAATAGTAGTAGCTTAGAGTAGTAGTTTACGCCCAATGCGCATTGGAAAATATTAAAGAGTGCCCTTGGCCAGCAAATAGACGTCATCTGCGTAAGCAACCAAACCGCGTTCTGCGTCCCCTAATTTGACAGGCAGTGATTTGAGATCTACTGTTGAGAATGAAAAAATTTACAATGAAGGCAGAATTATTAACATCTTATTCATAAAAAAAGAGAAATGAACGAGAAAGTTTTTACGTTGTTCAGAGCTCTGCCGATCTCTGGGTAAACCACCATTGTGTACACCTTGGGACTATGATGGGTTATAAGAGGAAAAGTCCTGTCTCAAATGATTTTTCGTTTGTAGGCCAATTGAGAGTTGTATAGCTTCCTGAAATTGAGGATGCTTTTAATGTGAAGGTCGAAAATACATTCGCGACACTTTCAGAAGAGAGTTGATATATTGATAAGACTTAGAATTTGGGTGTCTTATCAATATTTTTAAAATATGTGGTGTCAATCCGCGTTTTTGATTGAACTTCGGTCTTAGATATTTGTTTTTGTTTTGGTAAGGAATTTTGGGACTATTATAAAAATTTGATTTGCAAACTTCTGGCTATTCCGGAAATATGCTCGAAAAATCAGACTGATACTCGACATGATCCGGATGATCCATTGATCCAACCCACTTCGATCCCACTGTCAACTGGAATTGGCTCCCGCCCAAATACTAAGGATTCACCTATCAATGACGTTGTCTTATAAAAAGTGGAGGCAGAGAAAAGTACTGGTCTTGTTGTAAATGTTTTCTAAATTTAACGCCTCTAAAGGTTGCTAGAATTTGACCAGTTACAAGCGGCCGGTCATAAGTCTTGTTGGCGGCAGGACCACCGATAGCCCTACCAGGACTTAAATCATGGGACTCAGAAGCCCCCCAGATCTGGGTCCGGGCCTGACTTATTGAGCAGGCCAACCCAAATTCGGGATGGATCTTCCTGTTGGTTTGACCCACTGTAGAGTTGCAGGGAAGTACTGCATGCTGTGACACTAAGTTCAGCATGGGGTTTTAGGTCACCTTGACTCATACCAAGAGTGTAACTTTGTGCCTCCAACACAAGTTCTGCTTTAGAAAAGAAAATGAACCTAAAAACTAGAAGACTAAAAAACAAACAGCCGATACTGACTTCTTCTACTTGGAAAAGATAAAAACTAAATAGCTGTATCAACTCTGAGTAAGAGCGCAATACTATACAAAACACAAATCCAGGAAATTGAACTTTTTCGACTGCGTATTTACATAGTTACTTAGGTTGACTCTAGGGATACGAACATCAGACAGAAGGTCTTGACATTTAAAATTTAAGCATCAACTGTCACTTTGCTTGCCGCTTCTTTCTCAAGATAATCACCCAAATCAGTGGAAAGTGTACCATTAAATTCTCTTTACTTCAAGTGATAACCTTTGAGGTATGAATTAAACAAGTAGAATGTGCATATACTGATTAACCGCACATATAGACAGGCAGGTGCTTAACTCGACTTATAAAATCTTTCTTTTAATTGTAATAAAAGCAAAACAAAGGGAACGATTTCATAGAATAACACAAAATGAATTAGATTAACACATCTAAAACGGCTCGGATCAAAGCAGATCTGATAACCTGCAGATACAGTTGTATAGTCCGTTTCAAATAACCGTGCAATTGGAAAGCTGCATACAGAGAGCCTGGTAGCGCATACTACTCATTTGCTTACTGGAAAGTAATATTTACGAAACGTCTGAGCTTTCTGCACTTCCTTTCATTTTTAACCCATTTGCATCTACTTTTTGTAAGAAAATTCAATACTTCTTGCAATAAATATATATGTAATAAAAAAGGATTCAATTCGAACACATTTTTAATGAAAAAAGATATATAAATGCGCAAAAATGTAATTTTAAATCTAGTCTAAAAAAATCTTTGCAAATAATAGAAGGAGAAAAAAAGTAAATATATATACATACAATGGACCGCTTTAAGCCAGGAAAGGTTTTAACACGCCAAGCACAAGTGCTAACACTGAAAATTTACCACAAAAACTTGGATTAGGAAGATCCTACGAGAGAAGCTGTAAGGAAAACAGCTGAATTTGTTGGGGTTTCGCACAGGACGATATACAAAATATTAAAAAAACAAGAACAAACTGGAACAGTACAATCACCCAACAAGAAAATTCCTCATCAGCACTGGATCACTGGATTAGATGACTTCGACTTTGAATCCATTAAAAGGACGATCTAATCCTTCCACCAATTTGACAAGAAAGTCCATTAGAGAACAAATCCGTCAAGAGCTGCAAATTATAATAAGCAAAACATCCCTTTGGAGGCATCTGAAAGCCAAAGGCTTCCTTTTTCGTAAGACGGAAGACAATAGGAAAATCCTTTGTGAAAGGACGGAAAAGAAAATTCAAAAATTAAAATATATCCGTCAAATGAGGAACCTTCATAAAAGTGGATATCAGATAATCTATGTAGATGATTCATATATACATAGCTCCCACACAAGAGGAATGTCATGAACTGATGGAAGTATTGAAGAAGTAAAAGATCCTATTGAAAAAGGATTTCGGCTTATAATTGCACACGCTAGTGGTTAAAATAGATTTGTCAAAATACCGTCTTCTAATCTTTAAATCTTAATCGAAGTCGGCTGACTATCATGAAAAGATGAACTAGTAGGTGCAGGTACAGGTACAGGTACTGAACCAGCTAGAGGAACCGTCGGTTATTGTAATGGACAACGCCCCCTATTGAAAAACCGATCCCCAACTTCATCAGCAACGAAATTGGAGTTAGTTAATTGGCTAGTAGAAAATAATGTGAAGTATGAACTAAGTTGAGATACCTTCACCGAGAGAATTGTTACTAGACCCGGTGAAGAATCATCAACTGAAATTGAAAGCGACGGCGAGAATAATAATACCACTGATGACGATTAAGTGCATTAATCCTGAAAAAATAAGTGTTAGATCACACAACACACCATAAAAAAACAAACTCTTAACTCCAATTTATTCAACTTTTACTAGATGAGGTGAAAAGTAACCACCTTGGGAATGAAAAAAATTTTTTTTTTATTTTATTCAATACAGTCCCCTTTTCGTTTGATACACTTATTCTAGCGATTTTCCAACTTCCTGATCCCGTTTCTGGAAGGTCTGCAAAATATTCCTTTGTGGCGTCGATGAATTCCTCGCGTGAGCTGAATTTTTTATTGATGAGCCATCTTTTAAGGTTTGGGAAGAGATAGCAATTGGAGCCGTAATTCATTGATTTTAGCCGTGGTTGCGATGCTCTTGTGCGCCGGTGCATTGTCTTGCAAAAACAAAATTTTTTTTCGCTTCATGTGAGGAAGTTTTGCAGCGATTTCGGCCTTCAATCGCTCCAATAATGCACAGTAATACTCCCTGTTGATGGTTTTTCCTTTTTCGAGGTAGTCCACGAAGAGTATGCCATGACAATCCCAGTAAACTGACGCCATAACCTTTCCGACCTATCGAGCCTCCTTCGGCCGCTTCGGAGCACTCGTGCCGGCTTCAGTCCAGTGCCGGGCACTCATTCTGCTCTCTGGTGTTCAACAGTTACCAATCGACGCCAAAAGTCCGCCCGATTCCGCATCAGCAAGTCCAAACACTCTTTTGAAGTGTTCTTGCGTTCGTGCTTTTGGTCAGGAGTGAGTATGCGCGGCACCCAGTACTAATCTTTGTGGTATCTGCTAGCTCGCGCACCTTCTGTTTCCGGTCAGCCAATACCATTTCATGTATTTTTTTGATATTGTCCTCTGTAACCGCTTCGGAGAGCCTGCTGCTGTGGACTTGATCGGTAGTGGAGTTGCGGCCACCACGAAACTTCGCTGTTGTGCCTCTCAAAACATAATGTTTTATGAGAGAACGAAAATCGTTTTTGTCCATATTCAACATGATGCCAAACAGGTCAACAACAATCAGCTGTCAAAACAAAACTAAAGACAGTATCGCACTGAAATTTCGCATGTCTGCCTTAATATGAATTGACTTCAAGGCACCATAACCATTTTTTCAGTAGCAGCGCATTCTGCCGGTCAAAGAGGCTACATTTCACTCCACCTAGTAAATTCATATTTTAGGTCAAATTCATATTAGCAAGTCTTCTTTTCAGCACAATAATTGTAAAGAGAGTGCTTTCTACATGTAAAATCGTCGTTAAGAACTTCGCTAAAAAAATATATAATGGGCAAGCCTTCCACGTCTAAGCATTCACCCTACACTCTGCTTTCGCATCTGTCAATACCGCATCCAGTCCCATTCAAGCAGATAATCAGTACGCGCTGAGACTCAGTGCAACCAAAATCAAAGTACCATATAGATAGGGTTTAATTTTGTCTGGATCACTTCTAGGATTACCTTAATAGACGGAAAAGAGGGAACATGCGCAAGAAATTGCACGGTGATTTGAAACGGACTAAAGGAGTAATCAGAAACCGTTTTAACACTTTTTCTTATTTATTGTATTTTTCTCAGAACGTACGTGATGAATTAAAAGTGAAATTATAAATCATTGAATTAAGATTGAAATAGAACAACGCCATTTAACATGATAGACTTGTATAGGGTGATTAATCGTCAGGTTTGATTTTTAATGTAAAAAAAAACACATAAAATTAAAAGTGCACTTAAAACTTTTATTATCGGTAAAAAGAACAATTTATGACATATACTTCTTGAAAATGGTATCATGTAAATGTTGGCCATGACTGCGTCTGAAGTGTTCTATTCAGAAGGTCCAATTTTGGGCGACTCGTTTGAGCATAGCGACTGTTATCTCGCGGATAACACGATTAATGTTTGCTTCCAAAGCGTCAATCGTAGCTGATTTATTCCTGAAGACCTGAATACATATCCCCAGAGAAAATAGTCCAAAGGTGTGATATCGAAATACCTGGGCGGCCAATTTACCGTAGCAAAACGTGAAATTAAGTGCTCACCAAAATGGTTTCTCAACAAGTCCATTGTTTCAAGCGCTGTATGGCTCGTAGCACCGTCTTGTAGAAATCAGAGCTCTCCAAGACCATAAGCTTGAATTTCAGGAAGCACATAGTCCGTTAACATGGTGCGATAAGGGTTACCATTGACGGTAACATTCTGATTTTCCTCATTTTTGAAGAAATATGGACCAATGATTTCACCAGCCCATAAACCACACCATACTATTGTTTTTAATGGATATAATGGTAGCTCTTGGTACTCTTTGGGTTGCTTATCAGCCTAAATACGGCCAAAAATGGGCTTCATCACTGAATAAAATTTCACGATAAAACATGGATTTTTATTGAGTTTTATAGAGCCCATTCACTAAAAATATAACGCAAATTCAGGTCGCCTGGCTTCAATTCTTGCACAAGTTGAATTTTGTACGCTTTTAGGCCGAGATCCTGACGAATAGATTCATCACGGTCTTCACGTACACTTTTAAATACAGCTGCTAGAGTCTCTTCACTACGTGCTGGATGTGGTTTAACCGGTCGAGTATCATTTACTAATGTAAACTGGGACTCAAATTTGCGAATGGTATTGGCAATAGTAGAATCGCACAGAAAACATTTAAGAGACGCTGTTGTGGTGTGAGTCTTTCCACGATGACTTGACAAAGGATACTGAAGAAAAATGACGAAGCAGTTTGATAGGAGTCACGCGTGATCTGTCAAAAATAGTGTTAATATATGATATTTGGCAATGCAGGGAAGCAAAATGCAGGAAAGATATGATCGCTTCAATCCAATCGCTAAAAGGGGTCCTGGGTATCTTCACATCAATTAGCACGTTGTCTGATTTTTCATATCAAGATTTCTGAACGAATGTCGAAATAAAACATGTGAGGATTTCCAGTTTCTCCATATTTGGTTGCAGCTAAAGGTTGACTTAACAGATAAACGCAGAGAAACCTTGCCATAGCATTATATAAATGGCTTTTTAGGTAATTCGATATATACACACATAGGTAAAGGCACTAGTATCCGGAAAGTGAGCATATTTCCTAACGTTATTTTCATTTCGTTCGCCAGCAATGAAGGCTTCCGCAAGAAGTAATAGTGATTGTAAAAGTAAAGATATTTTTCAATAATGTTAAATCCACATTATTTTTAAAAATTATATAAAAACAATTTTTTAAAAGAAAATTTAAAATCATTCGATTTGTACCACTTTTATTCCAGCATCCAGACACAAAACTTTTGTGTGAAATATTTGTACTTTTTGTCATAAATAAATATTAAAAGATTTTAAATTGTTATTAAAATATAATTTAATTCATTCTTAATTCGTAGTACCTCCACAATTTAAAGTAGGTAAGGAATAGAAAAAAAAAAACATTAATAATACACGTTCATAATAACTAAAAAAAAATTAAGTCATTCCCCAATACCTAATATATTATATTAAATACTTATCTACATATATATAGTAAGGCTTATTAGATGTAAAAGTTTGCTAATTTAAAAAAAAAAGCTTGTAGTTACCTATCTACAAAAAATATATTTATAGAAAACAAAACAAAACAAAAAAAAAAAATAAATAAATAAATTCACTCCATGTAGATTATACTACTTATGTACATTATATGGTTTGTATGTAAATAGTTAGGTACATTGTAATGTAACCGTTTAATTTATATAGGTAGTACTTAAAAAAATTAAAATTATTACAGCAATAATTGCATACATAATCTTTTGTTGACGCTAACTCGTAGTCCAAATCTGCCATTGAAGTGCAACCAAGATGAAACCATCTAACACATGTATCGCATCCAATGTTCTTGAGGCTGTCGTCTTCAACGTCACTTTGGAGCTCGTCAAAGCATTCTTGGCATTTTTCTTGTTTTTTGATTTCTTTTTTTGTCAATCTTTTTAGCTTCTTTTTTGAATTGCCTCAATTTTGTCATGGTTATCTTTTTCTTTATTCGCTTGAATTTCTCGCCAAGATGAAATTGCGCTTGGTGATCTACATGCAGTATTCGGCCCCTGTTTTATTTTATGTTTTTTTACTAAACAAAGTTAGATTTGTATAAAACAAATGGGCATACTCGCGTCGAGATTGTTTTACTTGCGATTGTTCTGAGAGAGACTGCCAGAGATTTCTTGGGTTTTTTTTTTTTCTTATTTTCCATCCCTATTTGGAACGCTAGCCCAAACGCTTAAATCTCCTAATCCTACTGCGATCTCTCCAAGTGCAGCATTTACTGTCATGTCCAGTAAGGGATTTTTTGTTAAATCGTTTTTTGATTTTGATGCTTCGATTGGTATCACCTTTAAAACGACATTACTGTCTAATCCAACAATTTCCAACTGTCTTGATAGTGCCTGTACCACTTCTGCAGCAATATTAAATTTGTATATAGAGGACTTTTCACGATCAAAAGATTGGGGAGCTTCAGCAATTACAAGACTTTCAGACCTTCAAACTTTGTATCAATGGATACAAGTCACATTTTCTGAAACCGTTTTGTATGGAAGCCATTATATTCTTATCTTTGACTATTGCGTCATTCAATAGGAAACAGAAATTTCTTTTTGTTAACGCATATCCAATGCATGTACCGAACGTTGTTTTCCAGTCGGATTTCAAGGGCTTGAAAACGCTTACGTCCGCTAACTGCATGATGTGGGTGGTATTTGGTGGCAACGTAAACAAAATAATTTCGTTCTTGCTACAGAATTCACTAAGTTTTATCGTTAAATGTGATTTGTGCCCATCGACAAACAATATAACGGGCCGTTCGACGTAGTCAGCCAGTAGACGTTTGTGAATGCAGTTAGCAACATACTCGAAAAACGTTTCGCTTCCCATCCACCCGCTTTCGCTTCTACCCAAAGACCACGATTTTGGCATACTGTCAACGATGTCTTTCGGCGGACGCAACTATGGACACGCCACCATTTAAAATTCTTCTTGGACCATTTAGTATATTCTCCTGGCTAATGCTTTCTAAATATTCGTTAAGATCCTTAAACCATTTCAAGATGGTTTCTTTTGTGACTACTGCTCTACACTTGCTTATGATTTCCGCTTCTCTCATTGATAAGGAAGGGTTTCGTTTTATAAAAGATCGCATCCACTTTTTACCCGGCCGATCATTTTAAAAGGAGTTTTTCTATTCGTGTCTTTTATTATCTTCTGCACCGTATTCAACAAATCATCTGTTTTTAGGGGAAAACCACATTTGCAGAGATTGGCACACCATTGAGTAATTTACTCTTGCTCTTCAACCGTTAAATGAGGATCTGGGCCCATTTTTGTTGGCTTTTCGCCAATTAACTTTTTACCCTTTAACCGGTCATGTAGTGCTGAACGAGATAAAACGTATTTGATTCGTCCTTATGTCCTTCAATGGATTAGCTATTTTATCTGCATTAATTCTTAAAAAAATTAGAAAAGGTAGGAAGGTTATATGAGTAAATTACATACAAAATTGTATTGTCCGGATAATGAATCTAAATTTTTAGTATCCGGTCAGCTGCTACCTAGTAAGGCCTAATCATAAAGAACATACCAAGCTATGAACACTAAAAAGAGAAAATCACGGTAGGAGCACAACAGCATTTTTTTCAAAATCATCGTCACCCTTTCGGCTTGCAATGGCAAACCTCCGAAAGTCAAATAATGCCTATGAAAAAGCTTCTTAGAAGAGCCGTTCGGAACCGGCAATAAACAGTAGGCCAACAAACCAACAAAGCCAACGAATTCACCTGATTTGGCTCCCTGTAAGAGGAAGTATTGAAAAAATCTCAGGAAGCACTGATGGACTTACCAAAAACCGAATATAAAAATCTTTCGAGGATTGGATCAAGCGTTGACATGTAGATTATGGAAAACGATGGATTGATTGCGGAGGGAATATTTTCGCATCCGTTTGTTTCCCTTTTATTGATAACGCAATCGAGAAAATAGGCGAATGTCAGCAAAGTAGTGTAAAAAAATGTTATTATGGAAAACGCAACTTATCCGCACTGGACACATTTTGTGACGTTTTTAATCAAATTGGTTAAGGATTTCCAGAAAGAAAAATGTGTTGGTGCAACAGAAAGTTAGTTTAAGATTTAAAATGAACAAAAATAATTTTCTTTCATTTTTAGAAAACAAACAACACGGTTGCAGTTTGAGGCAATGTTCAGTGCCATGACGAAATATCCGGACATTACCAAAAACTTCAACAAGAAAGACTCTGAATTTGTTTAAAGATTTTGGGATGATTTGAAAGCGCAGCTCCAGTCAAGGAAATAGCCAAGTGGAAAAAAGTGCTTACATTTTTTTAAAATTAAATATAAGTTAACATCGGTGATTTTCCAAACACCTAAGAACCACATGATTTACTTGTCATTTCAGTGCACAATTTGGCACATGACAACTTCTCATATTTCCCATGTACATCACTTACTACAGTTCCCACACCGAAATCTGCTAATCTCACACATTCCCTCACGATTGCGATTCTCCACATTAGAATAAGTTAGGTGATAAGTCAAATTGTTGGTTCTTAAGTTGTCAGTTGTTGTTAAGTTACACCTGAATAAAGAGGGTAATCCTTCGAAAAAATATTTTCTTAAAAACTTTTTAATTAAATGTTGTAACTGGCGCCCGAGCAGGGACCCAGCAGTACAAGTCGCTAAAGTGAACGAGTTTATTTTCGTTTCGCAAAGAAATCTACTATATTAAGTTGAAGAATAACTTCCAAATAAGAAAATCATATTTAAACATATCCCGAAAAAAAAAACAATATTATTTAAAAAAAAAAATGAAAAGAAATTTAAATTTAATTTTTAAGTGCCTATATATCAAAAATTAGATTTAAGATTGTGTATCTACATTAAACAAAAAAAAAAATATCCATAACAAATTTTTCTTTATCAAACAATTGTTTTAAAGTTAGTTAACTCGTCTTCAATTTTAGCTTTGATAATTCGAGAAAATTAAATTAAATTGACATGCCTACAACAGGGTCACTAACTACTACAAGCCGAAACTGTTCTTGTTACCTCTGTTACCTCTCCTACTTCTGTACCAAGCACATCGCGTGAATCAAACAATGAGCCAAGCCACAATAACTCCTTTCAATCTTCTTCTTCCAGAGCTGAACGGCAAAGTCAAAAACCTGCCATAACTCTAGAATTTGAAGCACTAATCGCAAGTATTGTAAACCACGTCTTGGAAAAACAAATACCCAGTATAATTCAATACTTACTCCCAAATACAGAATTGAAACAGGTAAAGAAGATAGGAACACCCAAATACTAACTCAATCAAACAAAGTAGTTCATAAAACCAATATTAAAAATCCAAATAGATTAACTACCGCCACGGTTACATTCGGCGAAGTGCGAATCCTGCACTATAGTAAATCAAAAGCGATAGCAGTAAAGAGAGTAACCACAAGGCTTCAAAACGGCTCATTCAAATTACTATAATTTACGAAATAGACCTAGATATTTACGAAAAGTTAATTGATGAAATATCAACACGCATTAGCACTAAGATCAATAAAAATTACCCGACCTATCCAAAATTTTTATATAGAATTAAACTTACTAGAGTAAACCTTCACTGAATATTATGGGGAGCAAATGGAAATGGATAGCAGGAAATCCTGACCATGACGACTTCCATGTTCTAAAGAAAAAAATTAAAAATATAGTCGAAAAAAAACAACACTCAAATAATAATGAACAAAATTTTCAATTGAAGGAATAAATTAATTAAACAATATTACTAACGAGATCCTAAACAAACTTTAAACTAATAGAATATTTGAAATAGACCTTGTTAATGCTACTCTACTATTAAACACATTGGGGAAAAACAAGATAATAAATTCATTTTTGCTTTCTAAAACAGAATTAAATATAATAAAAAATATTTCAGACAATGATAAATTTCCATATGAATCAATTAATGAATTCATAGAGTTTGCAGACATAAAAATCGCTACAAACAATACTATTACTATTTACATTGTTAGTTTAATTACTAATGGTCGCCATAGAGAACGCTTCGAAAGCAATAATTGTTTTAGATGAAATTCCCTCTACATCTCATGACACCATGGTATTAGGAAGACCAAGAAAAAGCTTCTAAGAGTGCTGTAAGAAGACCAAGAAGAGAAAAGTACAAACACTTCTAGATTCATTTAGCACTGAAAAAATCAGAACTGCAAATAAAATAAACCTTAGGAAAGCTGGAAAGAGAAATACTGCTATTGCAGTTAAGCAATTATCAATATGTTTTCTAAAAAGAGGTTAGTTTTTTGCTTAAGTCAATTTTTTTTTTCTTATAAATTTTATTATTTATACCTAAGGTTTAATTGTTAAGAAAACACTGGAAACACATACATCTGACTTTTTGCCAATATCTGCAGATGATGCATTAGCAATGATAACAGACGCACAACTATCCACTCATCAGTACGATATATTGTAATACGTCAAGAAATAAATATATAAATGTTCCAAATCCACTACCTTCGTACCACAAAATTAAAGAGGCTAACGCAAAATGCTATCCCGATAGCAGAATTGTGAGTGAGTCTTCTGGCAAATCATAGCATTAAACGTTTAGCTCAAAATGGGGTTGCGATGGTGCTCAACAAAAACAATACAAACAAAAATTTTCATCAGGTCATCATTTCGATGAAAACCTCTTTAGTATTTCCATGGTGCCAATTCAGCTATATTTCTTACAGGAAGAAAATAAAAAAGTGGTTTGGCAAAATCCAGCTCCATCATCCACAAGATACTGCCGGCCTATTAAATTGAAAAAGAAACGACAGAATTGATCAAGTTGGAAGTAGATTCAATACAAGAACAAATTAAAATGTTACAGCCAGTTGAGATAAATAATGACAGCTTTCATATCCAAATAAAACCAATTTTCTTACTTATCATGATCGACGGCAAAATATGTGCTGCTTTATCACCTTTAACTTTTTCGTCACAAACCTGTTATATTTGCGCAGTAAAACCATCTGAAATGAACAATTCAACCAAACTTTCAGAAAAGCAAGTGGACCAACAAGCAATGTCCTATGGGCTAAGTCCCTTTCACTCTTGGATCCGATTTATGGAATGTATCCTACATATCGCTTATAGATTGTATGTTAAAGTTTGGCAGGTTGGAGACCAAGAGAGTAAAGAAAAGGTTAAAGCAAGAAAAAAGTTGATTCAGGATAGATTTAGAGCGGAAACTGGGTTATTGGTTGATATGCCAACTCAACAGTGAGGCAATACGAATGATGAAAACACGGTCAGAAGATTTTTCAGAGATGAGGGAAAAACTGCTGAAATAACAGGGATAAATAAGGAAATTATCAAAAAATTTCACATAATTTTAGAAGCTATTGGATCTGGGTTACCAATTGATAAAGATGCCTTCAAAACATTTGCAAGAGAAACGAGAGAGCTATATATCAAAGAGTATGGCTGGTTTTGTATGCCAGTAAGTGTACATAAGGTATTATTTCATAGAAAACAAATAATTTCTACTTGTATACTTCCAATTGGACAACTGTTTGAGGAAGCTAAAGAAGCTAGAATTAAGGAGAATCGAAAATTTAGGAAGCTGTTTACAAGGAAAACCTCGCGAGTGGATACGAGTACTGACTTTTTTAATAGGTTGCTTTGTAATATCAGATGCATTCCAAAAAAAAAAAAACAATAATTGAACACGAAGTTCTACAATTGTTAAATATACCAACTGAGTAATTAAATGCAAATTATTGGCTGTTGTATGTTTTTTCTTCATCACAACTGTTATAGATATGTTTACAAAATTTATTACATTTCATTCTATAAATAATTCTCATAAAAGTAAGTAAAAAACATTTAAATCTAAGCGCTATTAATTTAATCCCACAAAATGAGCGAATTGTCACACTGTGCGCTGTTGTGATATGTGTCTTTTTATAATGACTTGCCAAACGATATTGAACAAAAATACTGAAGCAGTTTGATAGGAGTTGCGCATAATCTGTCGAAAAAGGCCTGTTGAAAAACAAACCTTACAATGAATCACCCTATATATTCAAGCTATGCGGTTGATCCAGCAAAACCTTCCATCAAAGTGAGTCGTAAGATAGTAAATAGATATGAGTAGTAAGTATTTAGATTAAATGCACAGCTTTTTTCCACACCTAAAAATTGATTGACTGTATCTTTGAAGTAATTTTGATTGAATTTTGATTTTTTTTTAAAGATGTTACGAATTAAACGCGGATGAAATTTTTCACTAGCTATATACATATAATTCGCAACATGTTTTTCGGAACTCAGACACAAAATTTATCCTTTGTACTCCATGTGTTCCGATTGTCAACAGCACGCGGATTAATACTGAGTTTTCATGCGGTCCACCATCTTTGTACTTAAGCGCCCAACACTGCTAGATTTTGATGATTTAATGGGAGCCGATGCTTTCAGTGTGGCGAGACTGTTGACTAATTTTGATTTAGTTTTTATTCGAATTCAGTTAAGGTAAACAATTCAAACAATTGACCATTTCATCTTCCATTCTGTCTGATTTTTTTTGAGCCACATAAAACTGTGTGTGCAAGTAACAAATCCATTGTACTCAAATTAGAATTCAAAGTGATGTTCGACTCGAAAGACTAAAACAGGACTGCATATTGTTGCCTTATATGAAACAAATTTTAAAACGATGAGCACTGGTAGGTGATTTGGAAAACTGATATCCCAGCGTTTCTGTTTTAAAATTTTCTATGAAAATGTACGTGGTCCGTAAAAGTATTTTCTAAAAATACTCGTATAATCGTGTTTGAATTGTTGTTAAAAACTGGAATGTTCGACTTAAGTTGAAGCTATACCTAGCCAATAACGTGTTCAGTGGAAACTATTTAAATAGACAAATCCACTTTTATATAAGCTGTTACACTTTGGTTCGCATCTTCTGTACTGCAACCGATGCTTGCATTAATTACCACATATTCGTGGTTGGAGCACCGTAAATCACAAGCCGAAATCGTGTATAAAATATGTACCTGCCCGATGGTGGAAAATTAAGGACCAAGTCCAAGTAATTCTCCATGCCATTAGGGCTTACGATATAGCTACTATGTCACTCCCACAGAAGGACCTATCACAATAAGTCTAGCTGGAATCGAAGGTCCAGGGTCTTTCCATATCAATGGGATATAGCTTCTGATAAAACTCTCGTTTACTTGATGATATGGAAACATATCATGTTGGTTTGGAAACATTGCAGTCGCGGACTGATTTTATTTAGTCCTCAGATTAGTATTGTGGGATACATATGTGAGTTTTACCACTTTTACCTAAAGACCAAGATAAACCTTTGTAGCAATCAAAATGTTTTAGTACTCATATTACTGCTATAAACAATTATATCGCTTACTTGCCATTTCGTTGCCTCTACTTGAGTGATTCAAGTTAAATGGTTCAATGGTAGGTGTATTAAGTTTTGGATAGTTGCCTGTAGTCGACAATTCATTTAAAGGTCTTAGTGATACGGGGTAACAGTTAATAGGTCAATTGCTTTTCAACGTGATGTGTCTTATCATTGCCTTTAAAATGCTTGTTTTGCTGAGCTCCGGCCTCAGGAGGACTTTTGTTCTGCTTAGAGACTTAGATCATTCAAATAAAAATGTAAGATCAGGAAAGATGTCCAGTAAGTATGCAAATCTCCGGCATTGTCCGAATGATGCATTAATCCAAATTATAAGATGAGAGTTCACATATCGAAAACAGGATGAAAAATGATTACCCCTTAGTTTTCGATAGGTGAAGGCAAAGGTTTTACTTATCTGTCCTACGGCAGATTGGGAAATTGTCATAGAAAAATCGAACATTGAACCCTATCTGGTGGATTGATGTAAATAGATTCCCCCAATCGTTACAAAACGTTACAGGCTTTCTGAAATCGATAGCTAGGAAACATTATATACTTTAATCGACACTCCCAACAGGGAGCTCCATATCTGGTGTTTAAAATGATTGAATATCTACTAGCGAAACTGCCTTCAACTTTTAATATTGTACTCGTATGTTATCTTCCATATTAACAGCATAAAAAATGAACTTCAAGGAAAGCGAAGACAAAAGCACGACACGTGTGTTACGATGAAGCGCATCCTTGAATGATGAAAAAGGGATTCTCAGACAAAAAAAAAAAAAAAAAACACAAACAGCTGGTGCTCATTTTCCCTCTTTGCAAAAGATAAAGACTAAACAGCTGTATAAAAGCCGAGTAAGAGAGTAATACAAAAATGTAGTCAGGTTGCCTCTAGGGATACAAGAACCAGACAGTGGGTGTTGTTATTTAAAATTAAAGCAATCGACTGTCACTCTATTTCATGCAGCAAATTTTTTTGTTGCTTTAGGTAATCGCACAAATCAGTGTGAACTGTACCATTAAATTCCCTTCACTTCACGTGATAACTTTTGAGATGTGAATGATACAATGTACATCAACTGATTAAATGGACTGCAGGCAGATACTTAAGGCAGCTTATAGTATCTTCATTGGGTAATTGGCACAGCCCAGGGTAAGATTCTACACAACAACAGAAACTGAGTTAGATTCATTTTAATGGATCTGAAGGGCTTGCCTCAAAGCAGACATAATCTCCATTAGCTATAATTATTTTTATTTAATTACGCTATTAACACGAAGGCACATTTGTTAGGAGTAATCAAAAATTGTTTTAACATCTTTTCTTATGTATTTTGGGGAGTTTTTGATGAAATTTAATCATTGAATAAAGATTGGAATAGAAAAACGCCATTTGACTTGGTAGATTTGGAAATGTAGTAAAATCCCAATTTGCCAATAACTCAACAGAATCAGTCCTAAGATATCTGCCAAAGCAAGAGAAGAAAAACTAGCAAAGATTTTAACCAAACAGTTCAATGGGCTTGCCAAGATTTAAGGTTAGGTTTGTAGGGTGACGGGGTATCTGGAGCCATCAACCTAGCACCTCATCTCTCTTTAGTCTATGTGGACACATTATGATCCCCAGGCGAGAGAGTTGGAATGAGGTGGGAATTAGATTGCGGTTACTTATTGTAGTTTTCGCTTTCCGTTTCGCGTTGGGTGACATTAGGCGGGACGTAACGTCCACGTCACCACAGACGTAGCTTTATTGAATTCGCCTCCAGGAAATCATGGTCTCTGACTAATCCTACTAGCGTGGATAGTTCATATCTTCCTTTCAAAGGGATCTCACTTAATTTGGGTTTGCTTAGTTCCGACAATAATTGTCTTAAAAATTTCATAGGTTGAAAAGTTTTCCCATCTTTCATTTGTTTCGTATAGTACTTGTATCGTTTGCTCCATATATGTACACAAACTTCGAATTATCTAAGCCTTTTAAGTTCACATCGTCGAAGAAGTTTCTAGTGCCGGTTCCAACCTCAAACAAAATCTTCTATCAATGTTCTTGTAAATGTTAATGTCCCTTGCCGTTTTGCTTGTGAAAATACGGGCGAATAGTATTTTAAAGTCATGATGGGTAATAAATAGTTTCCTTATTTAGATGTATGCTTTATGTATCGGAAATAGTCCCAGCATTACATAACTAAGACAATTTCAGGTCAAGAGTTGATTTACCATATGAGACTCGTAAAAGCCTTAAACACCACTCTCCGAAGTACTCATATCTGATAAATTATTACATTCTGTTCGATGAACTTTAAAAATTTTACGGAAATGGGATACCAAATAAGATAAGAACACCAATTTCGAATACATGTCACATACTCGTATCCTTTTGAAAATATATATTTTTCATTCTCCATCACCGGAAAGTGCTGAATTTTTTTTAATGATTTTCTCTCTCTAAAGCGCTTATAGGAGTATTCTGACAGTTTTTCACGGCAATTGTCGCCAATCGGACATTCCCAAACGTTCAGCCATTGTAATGTCGATAGCATAAAATTTTTATTTTTCAGAGTCCTTGCATCCGGTCATTGAATTTATTTTAACCAAACTCAACATTGTAGCGAAGGAAATCCAATTTCGCGCGTTAAACCATTTTTCGAGTTGAGTACGAAAATGGAAAAGACAAACTGAAATGGGATTGCAATACGAGCAACCGTATTGATAGTCGATGTCAGTAGTTACACTTCCATTGTTCAAATAGAGTTCTTCCACCGTTTATGGGGGTATTAAAAATATAAAAACCACACACACAAACACATTTTTAAAAATTTATTTATACGAAATGGAAGAAGGAGCTTATTTGGTGGAGGAAATCGATTCTTAACATACGCGCTCATTTTCATTAGGCTTCCATTAAACCATTCCATCAAGTCTGTCAGGGCAATGATGCTTTGTAGGACATTTACCCGTAAATTGGACAATGTAAGCCGTTCATTGGAAATTCCGTATCTCGATGAGGAAGAGCATTTATAGAAATTTTAAAACCAATCTCAACGAAATTTATTACACCTCATTAAACCATCTTTAATTAAGCGGCAATAATTATTGCATTTTGTGCTTCCATAAATTGAATTCAGATTGGCATGGTGAACTCTGTGTATCTGATCGGTTTCCTAGATTAAAAATTCAGTTTTTGTACAACCGCTGTGACTGTATATGTACATTTGGATAAGAAGCATTAAACAGGATTGGTGCTCTAGACCCAGGTGTGGTAATCAGGACAGAAATAACAAAACGGAAAAGTATACCCTTAAGGAAGATCATGTCGATTGCAAGTCGACTGTAGTGATTTTTGTTACTCGAGTTTACATGACATTTGTTTGTACTGATTAAAAAGATTCAAAAGGATATCAGGTTAACATCTGGTAACAGATCACCAATCTGGAGCTTAGTTAGAGAATTGTTCAGACTTTGAACGCTGCATTAACGAAGTGCCAGCTAGGAAACAATCCTGCAGATTTTCCGTTTTACGGTGGAACGCAGACTTGCAGCGAATACGTAAGAATAATAGAAATATTCTGAACAACTCACTTAAGACTAATTTGGAGGACAACTGGAGTTTTCACAAATTCTTTATAAAGACTTTTGCAAAAAGATCGATAGATCGCCGATCAAAATCGCCAAAAAGGGGAAATCACCCTGTCTGGAATCACTCAGACGATTTGATTGTACCTACATTGACTCGAAAGCGGACACTCTTTGCCTTATTTAAAATTCTCCGGTAACATAACTAGACCAACTCAAAAGCAGCTGCAAATGAGCTCAATACACAAAACGTCACAGCTGGTATCTGTCTTCGGTTGCGGTAACGGCTGGGGCCACCAAAAATGCTTCAAACCTGAAATCGATGGCATGCATCCATTTGTGCTACAAAAGGTAGACTGACTATTAACTCTAAAGAGATTTTAGACTGGCTTTATACGGAGATCGGAAAAGATGACTTCATGCTCGCTAGGAGCTTCAGACCTATTAGTCTAACCTCATTCATATTGAAGAGTTTGGAGGGAATGGTCGCGTGCGCAGAACTGCTATTCGTATGCATTATGTCTCTAATGTTGAACATGCCTACATATCATTGGAGAAGATCCTACCGCAGTGTGTTTCAAATGCTGGTGGTCAGAATTGTGCATTTTTATCAGAGAACACGGCGAAAACGAATCACTAGTTTCGTGGTTAAAAAAACGCCGGTGGATAGGGCCCTGATTGCGAGTGCTAGTTGCGGCCAATATGTGTGCCCGTGGTAAACAGCGTATATATACTAATGACTTAGCTCTTCTGTCTGTTTTTCGCATAAGGGTGTCTGCTTTAGGGCACATGTTGGGTCAGGCGTGATCGGGTTTGGTGCGCTTCTAGTCAATTCTCTCAAAACTGAAGTTGTTCTCTTTATGAGAAGGAGGAAGCTGACTGGTCTGACTCACTTAGTACTTAAAGGTATTGCCATCCATTTTTTAAGGAAACCAAATGTTTGGATGTCATCCCGGATAACAATCTTCTTTGAACTAAACATGTCGACCGAAAAACCTTCAAGGCACTGTCGGACTTCTGACAGTGTAAATGAGCTTGACACCAAGGAAGGTCCTCTGAATCTACACGGCTGTTCCGCAAAGCCAATCATATCCTATGCGTCGTTTGCCTAGAGGATCAAGTGCTAACAAAATAAACAGAACTCCAAAGAACAGTCTATCTCGATTGCATGGGGGGATTCCCTAGCACGTCTGGCTCAGCTCTAGAGGCATTTATGAATTTCTCCTCTTGGCATTCTTGTCATGAGCACCTCAAAGACATATTTCATTTAAAAAGAAGTAGTCTTTGGTAAAACACTCATTTAAGTTTTGATGACATTGACATTGTCGACAGTCTTCCGCTTTGGTTCTATGGGAACACCCTTTAAAGCAATAACACCAGAAGTCCTGTTGCAATAAAAATGTGAAGCTGACTTCTTCTGTGCCCATCACTGGATTCGGACAGAATAAGGGGCAGGAAAGAAATGTAGTCGGGCTTACACGCGAATGTTGCTCAGCGATTGACTCGATATTACATTAAAATTAAGGTGACATAAAGAAAATGCATTTATATAGCGACAGCTTACGGTTTTTAATCAACCTACATAAATATATTGACACTGCACTTTATATCGCAACGACTTACGGTTGTTGCCCAATATAAATGTGCTGATTACTTTGTCTTTGTAACTTAAGGTTGTTACGCGAAATGTGTATTAGTGGAGGTCACGATACAAATGTTTAACTCTCGTAGCTCCAAAACCTATTTAGGACTCAACCCTGTGTTTCTAGAAGACAATAACGTTAGATTTCAATCCTCGTTAGGAAAACTTGCGTCTTTCTTTCTATCGGAGATGACAGCGGACTATATTGTGAAGAATCTGTGGAGGATCCAAAGCATTTGCATCTATAGCGAGAGCCAAGAAGCGCCTAGGGTCTTGCTAAACCATCTTACGACTTCCAATCCCAGAACGCAAGACTTCACTGAACGCAGGTGGAACGACGAATTCCCTGAGTCTTTTTTCGGTCCCAGATCATGAACTTTTTAGGCATTGATCAAAAGATAGTTTTTCAATAAATGAACCTATGCTAGATCTGCTAACGTCATCGGTTAGGGCTTCAAGTGTCAGTAGATTTGCATCATGTAATCTTCAAAAAGTAAAAAAGTATACTCGTTTGGGCGATATCGTTTTGACGACTAAACAATTGCTTCATGTAGGATGAAAACTGTCAACTGCAATCGTCCATAATATAGTAATTGAACGATAGCTATTTTAATATCATTGTGTTGTTGTGAAGTCATAAAAGTAAAAATTAATTTTAATGAAACAAAAGCAAGGAAAAATTTAAGGTGTTCTTTATTCGACAATACGAACGATACGCGAAGAATACTAAGGACACATTGGACCCTTTATCACTTCCATCAAATTGGTAAATTATTATAAAATAGATTCCTTCTTACCTTACAAAGGTAATATAATATAATTTTAGCTTTAAACAGCGTTTTCGTATCTCAAAAGAAGCATTTTTATTCATTTTGGCCGAAATTAACTTGGAATGTGGTTTTTGGTTCACATATATTCCTCCTATATTGAAAATTTTTGTCACTCTAGAGATTCTAGGTAGTGGTGGCTACCAGTTTGGTAGCAGTTTGGTATTTCCGTCGCACAAAGCATACTTTCGATGATTATGTCTGAAACCACAGAGGCTTTAAAAGCTAAAATTTGACGATTTTGGATAAAATGGTGCTCAAGTGAAAATAAAAAACCAGAAACAAAGCACTGGTTTTAGAGAAAATTCAAAATTCTCGGAGGTATGTTTGAATTATGCGCGTAACATAAATTTTACTTACCTATTCCCTTTTCAGTAATAGGCACGGCTCTTAAATATTTTTTCAAATGCCCCAACAAAATGAAGAAATTTATTTTATTTCAATAGAAATAATAAATTAAAATGTAATTTAAGATTTAAGATTATAAAATGCGTATAATGGGAACAAATCTTAAATACTCTAGAAGTGCTTATGATTCTCTTGTTTGGAGATAATGTAATGAAAGTTCAATGAACGAGAACATAACCATTCGCTTCTAGGTGATAGTACAAATCTGATTTATAAGTTTAGGTGAAAATATTGCAGGTGACAATGATTACTACTTGGAGCTTCAGTTACTTCCACCATACGATTATATAACCTCTACTGATCCGACAATTTTAATGACGTTCATGCCAAGGCTAGAAATATTATTGAAACGTATTTACAAAGGTAATAAAATTGTTACATTAACATGCTTGAAAATGTACATTATATACAATGCGAACAAAATTGCTTCGCATAAGTTACTTATACGCTACAATGTTGAAAATGATTTTATGATATTTCTACTCGTACTGAAGTAAATGCGTCTGAATTGGAAGCTACAAAAAGACCTCCCAATGCTGCCATTTCTAATGACCGTAGGAAACAGTTGGCGTTATACCAATGTACAGTTGAGTATACCATCATTTAGTGAAACCTCTTTTAACCCGCTTGTCAAAGTTTCGTGACAATCCGACCCTTAGTTTCGTTTTGACAGCCATTCTTGTTATGGTTTTTTGCTACCATGGAAAAAGAGCAGTATCGCTCCGTGATCCGATTTTTATTTTTGAGTGGCAAAACCTATGAGGAAAACAATCCCATTAATGATGGTGTGTATAGGATCCATTTACCTTTCCGTACAGCCGAAGAGTACTAAGAGCTACCATTAAATGGTGGAATCATTGGTCCATATTTCTTTAAAAATGAGGCAAATCAGAATGTTGCTGTCAATGGTAACCATTATCGTGCCATGTTAACGGACTATGTGCTTACTCTTACAGAAACCAATCTGATCCCCGACATAAAGAGCCAGGAGCTATTATCATCTTCGTTAAATGTCTTCCGAGATGATGAATTTCAAGCACATACAGCACGTGACTTGTTGAGAATTCATTTTGGTGAGCACTTTATTCCACGTTTGGTTACGATAAATTTGCCGCCTAGATCTTACAATATCACACTTTTGGACTATTTTCTCTGGGTCTTCAGGAATAAGCCAGCTACGATTGACGCTTTGGAAGCCAACATTACTCGTGTTATCCGCGAGATACCAATCGCTATGCTCGAACGTGTTGACCAAAATTGGATCTTCCAAACAGACCACCTCAGACGTAGTCTTGGCAAACATGTACATAATATCATTCTTAAAAAGTAAATGCCATGAATTGTTCTTTTTACCAATAATAAAAATTTTGAGTTTGCTTTCAAATTTATGTGTTTTATTTTACATTATAAATCAAACCTTACGATGAATCACCCTTTAATTTTTATCAGTTCATTGCTTACAATTGGCTTCCAAAAACTGCGTATGTGAGGAGTCTAAAAAATTGACATAAACATGCATATGCCAATGTATCTCTGAATCCCTACTGCCGTTACAGCGAACTATTTGCCTGGATCACATTGGCAAGCATACAAATTATACTCAGTTCCTATTGATGCAATAATGCTCGAATCAAAAAGAACTTTGAAGAAAGCATAGGGTGTATCTAGGTCAATGATATTCTTAGGTAATTCCGAACTACCCCGGAATTCGAAATTTTCGCCATGAAATTCGACTTTCTTCCATAACATTTTTGAATAATGCGCCTTAATGGTATTTAGTTCTTCAGCTGGTGACGGTTGTTCTATTACGGCCATTATATATTCCGCGATGATAACAGGCAAAGACACAGTATAATTATCAATTAGGATTTCTTTCTGGACCTCGATATCTCCAGCAGAATTTAAATCTTCTGGCTCCTCGTTTCTAGCTTTAATTAAACTTTGTGACTCTACATCAAAATCAAAATCATCCATATCATTCCCACCTTCACATTCATCCTCACTTTCATTACAATTGCTTATTAGCTTTAAAATTTCTTCGTCAGAGATAATTCTTGAGTCCATGGTAAACTAAAAAAAATATACCTTTACTGAATGAACAGTCATATATGACATATGGTACATATCATATATGATTTGTGCTTTTTCGAACTCGTTGTTGCATGAAATATCATGGCATGCTTATGTTTGTGATTCTTTCTTAATTTTAAATACTTAAACTCAAATTTTTATAAAGATTAAACAATTTCAAAATTGTAATATAAAAATATATACTAAAAACATTAGAACTTACCCCGTTTGTTTATTAATTATTAGCACAAATAAAATTGTCCACAAGAAAGTAAAAACACAAACCGTTACTCTTCGCACTTTTTTGTTTACTGTAAATGCTGCGACCAAAAAAGCACAGCCTACTCTGGATGTAAATAAAGTTACCATACATTGTGTTTGTGACAATATTCACTCAATAATTGGAAGAGGGTAAGAAACAATCCATTAGCCACCGACCAATCATATATTTTTGATAAGTCTTCATTTGATTTTGACTCAAGTTCAGGGATCAAATTCATGGGGCGAGACAGATATACGTTAGCTGAACGTCGACAGCGTACAAATAGACCGTTGCATGCTGGCATACTGATGACATACTGAATGCATAGAGTAAGATAGGACCGAAAATCGATCATTGCAGTACAACTTGTGTAATTATTTTCGAGGCTGAGGATTTGCCACAAATGACAACTTTCTGCGATCTACTGGAAAGATAACTTCTAAGAATCTGAACAGCTGTGTAAGTTGTGTAATTCCAGTATAATTCCAATATAATTCCCTACTTCTCCACGAAACAAGCTACCTTTTACATTTTACTACTACTACTTACTTTACTGTCTTCCGAGATGACGATCACTTTCTCCCTATGGTTAATGATCCTGGCATTCCTGAAGGTTATTCTCCATGTAGAGGTGTCCCACTTGCTATTCACAATAAACTCAACTCTTCTCTCATCACTATCTCTTCTTCTGCTAAAATTGACTTTGTCGCAATTCAAATAACACTTCCCAATAGGTCCCTGTGCTGCTACATTCTCCCAGCTCAACCTATCGAATCCTACATCCTTGCTATAAAAGCAATTGACCAACTTATTGACTTGAATGATCCCATCGACTATATCCTTATCTTTGGAGACTTCAATCTGCCCCTGCTGCATAGATAGCATAACTGACTCAAGCCTGTGCCAAGTAAGTGGCGTCCCTAACTCTATCGGTATGCAACTAGACCTTATTTTCACTAGTGATCCTATAAACTCCACAGTAACGTTTTGTCCCTTTCAAACCAATCTTCTTCTCTTTTTTTTTCATAGCTGTCAATCCCAGCCAACTTCTTTAACTACCATCTCTTCTTACAACTTCCATAAAGCTAATTTTCGCAAAATCAATACCTATCTAAGCAAATGTTCTTATGATCTTACTAACCTATTCTTATCTGATGATGTCTCTATTTTCTACAGCGAAATATTTAATTCTATTACTCTCTACGTCCCCTTTTCACTGCATAAAACATCTTCTATTTCCCCTCCATGGTACAACAGAAGACTTCGCTCTTTACGTAATAAAAGAAACAAATTATGGGCAACTTTTCTTCGCACCAATTTTTTTTACGACTTATCTAACTATCTTGGAACTTACCTGCAATTTCCGCAGCTCTATAACTGCCTCAATCAGCGCTTTCTCGACGCAGAGCAGACCAACCTTATCAATGATCCTTAGACATTTTATCAATTCGTCAACTACAAAAAAAAAGTCAAATAAATATCCCCCCTCTCTCTCGTTCGATAGCATATCATCGACCGACCCACATATTATTGCCAACTATTTTGCAAACTTTTTTAAGCAGTCATTTGCAGACAACCCATTCGTACCCGACCCTATGTATTTCAAGTACCTTCCCAATTTCTCCATTGGCCCCTCTCTCTCTCAACATTTTGATCTCACCCTTATCGAAGAAAAGTTACAAAATCTCAATGATGAATTTTTATCCGGTCCAGATGGGCTCCCAGCAATATTTTTCAAAAAGCGTGCCTCCAATCTTTCGCACCCACTTTCCTCACTATTTCTCTATCCCTCACACAAGGGGAATTCCACCAAGTTTGGAAGACTTTTTTCATAGCCCCGGTTTACAGAAAGGGATCAAAGAATGAAGTAACCAACTACCATCCCATTGCTAAGCTTTCTCAAATAGCTAAAATGTTCGAAAATTTTTTATATGATGTTCTAAGCTTTCAGTGCACGGATTTCTAAAAGGTAGATCAACTACAACAAACTAAGTTGAATTCGTGTCCTTTGCGCTTTCAGACTTAGAAAATGGCAATGAAATTGATGTTATTGCTACAGATTTCGCTAAGGCCTTCGATAAAATAGCACATCAACTGATCCTTTTCAAATTGTCTTTTCTCGGTTTTGACCACATTTTGTTAAAATGAATATCTTCTTATCTGGAGAACCGTTACTAAAGCGTTTGCTTTAGGTCAGCCTTCTCAACCTCGTTTTTAGCCACTTCTGGTATCCCACAAGGCAGCCATCTTGGTCCCCTCCTTTTCAGTCTAAGTATAAACGATCTTGAGAGGATTATAAAATACTGCTACGTATCCATTTACGTCGATTACACTAAGTTCTAAAAAACTATTTCTTCACCCCAAGACTCTATTCTCCTTCAAGAAGATCTCGATAGGTTTTCCACCTGATGTCCAAAAAATTGCTTTGAGCTTACTGTCTCCAAGTGTCAATCTTTGACTTAGTCACGAAATTCCAATCAATCTTCCATCGTCTTCATTTTATGCATGACCAACCTGTACCCAAAGTTCAATCCCTTCGGGACCTCGGAATTTTATACCATAGAGAGTTCAACTTCCGTTCTCATATTAATGAGATAATCCTTAAAGCCAACTCATCGCTCGGTTTTATTAAACGTTGGTCTAAAGAATTTATCAACCCTTATGTGACAAGGTTACTTAGCATTATGCTTGTCCGCCCCCTTCTTGAATATGCCAACCAAGTGTGGTCCCCCTTTCAGCGAACTCATATATCCCGAATAGAGAACTGGAGTGACCCATTTATCTTACCTCCTTATCGCGACCGCCTCAAACTTTTTAACCTGAGTACCCTCGAAAAACGCAGAGTCGTAGCTGACATTCTCTTCATTCATCGACTGCTCTCCGGTTATGTGGACTGCGCTTAACTTTAAAACTCTATTTCCTTCAACACTAACCCTCGTAATTTACGCTGTCCTCGTTTCTTCTATAACCCAACCCATCACACCTCTTATGGCTCTAACGAACCGCATACTCCGTAAGGCCAACTCAAACCTCCCCCTTTTTGATTTTAACCTGAGCACTTCTCGCCTTACTCCCTAACCCCTAAGTTAGTCCTTGTTTTTAAGTTAGCTTTTTGAGTCCTAGTTTTTTAAATTAGTTTAAGTTTGCATTAAGAGAAATAAATGGGGGCATTAGCCCCCACCAAAATCAAAATCACTCAATGATTGGAAATTTCCCGTTAAAAAATTAATAAAAACATGAATTTAAAAGAGGATATTATATATGATATGCTGTGCAGTAAAGAGTTAGGAAACAATCCATTAGCCACCGACCAATCATATATTTTTGATAAATCTTCATTTAATTTTGACGCAAGTTCAGGGATCAAATTCATGGGGTGAGACAGATATACGTTAGCTGAATGTCGTCAGCGTACAAATAGACCGTTGCATGCTGGCATACTGATGACATACTGAATGCATAGAGTAAGATAGGACCGAAAATCGATCATTGCAGTACAACTTGTGTAATTATTTTCGAGGCTGAGGATTTGCCACAAATGACAACTTTCTGCGATCTACTGGAAAGATAACTTCTAAGAATCTGAACAGCTGTGTAAGTTGTGTAATTCCAGTATAATTCCAATATAATTCCCTACTTCTCCACGAAACAAGCTACCTTTTACATTTTACTACTACTACTTACTTTACTGTCTTCCGAGATGACGATCACTCTCTCCCTATGGTTAATGATCCTGCCATTCCTGAAGGTTATTCTCCATGTAGAGGTGTCATACTTGCTATTCACAATAAACTCAACTCTTCTCTCATCGCTATCTCTTCTTCTGCTAAAATTGACTTTGTCTCAATTCAAATAACACTTCCCAATAGGTCCCTGTGCTGCTACATTCTCCCAGCTCAACCTATCGAATCCTACATCCTTGCTATAAAAGCAATTGACCAACTTATTGACTTAAGTGATCCCATCGACGATATCCTTATCTTTGGAGACTTCAATCTGCCCCTGCTGCATAGATAGCATAACTGACTCAAGCCTGTGCCAAGTAAGTGGCGTCCCTAACTCTATCGGTATGCAACTAGACCTTATTTTCACTAGTGATCCTATAAACTCCACAGTAACGTTTTGTCCCTTTCAAACCAATCTTCTTCTCTTTTTTTTCATAGCTGTCAATCCCAGCCAACTTCTTTAACTACCATCTCTTCTTACAACTTCCATAAAGCTAATTTTCGCAAAATCAATACCTATCTAAGCAAATGTTCTTATGATCTTACTAACCTATCCTTATCTGATGATGTCTCTATTTTCTACAGCGAAATATTTAATTCTATTACTCTCTACGTCCCCTTTTCACTGCATAAAACATCTTCTATTTCCCCTCCATGGTACAACAGAAGACTTCGCTCTTTACGTAATAAAAGAAACAAATTATGGGCAACTTTTCTTCGCACCAATTTTTTTTACGACTTATCTAACTATCTTGGAACTTACCTGCAATTTCCGCAGCTCTATAACTGCCTCAATCAGCGCTTTCTCGACGCAGAGCAGACCAACCTTATCAATGATCCTTAGACATTTTATCAATTCGTCAACTACAAAAAAAAAGTCAAATAAATATCCCCCCTCTCTCTCGTTCGATAGCATATCATCGACCGACCCACATATTATTGCCAACTATTTTGCAAACTTTTTTAAGCAGTCATTTGCAGACAACCCATTCGTACCGGACCCTATGTATTTCAAGTACCTTCCCAATTTCTCCATTGGCCCCTCTCTCTCTCAACATTTTGATCTCACCCTTATCGAAGAAAAGTTACAAAATCTCAATGATGAATTTTTATCCGGTCCAGATGGGCTTCCAGAAATATTTCTCAAAAAGTGTGCCTCCAATCTTTCGCACCCACTTTCCTCCCTATTTCATCTGTCCCTCACACAACGGGAATTCCCCCAAGTTTGGAAGACTTCTTTCATAACCCCGGTTCACAGAAAGGGATCAAAGAATGAAGTAACCAACTACCGTCCCATTACTAAGCTTTCTCAAATAGCTAAAATGTTCGAAAATTTTTTATATGATGTTCTAAGCTTTCAGTGCACGGATTTCTAAAAGGTAGATCAACTACAACAAACTTAGTTGAATTCGTGTCCTTTGCGCTTTCAGACCTAGAAAATGGCAATGAAATTGATGTTATTGCTACAGATTTCGCTAAGACCTTCGATAAAATAGCACATCAACTGATCCTTTTCAAATTGTCTTTTCTCGGTTTTGACCCCATTTTGTTAAAATGGATATCTTCTTATCTGGAGAACCGTTACTTAAGCGTTTGCTTTAGGTCAGCCTTCTCAACCTCGTTTTTAGCCACTTCTGGTATCCCACAAGGCAGCCATCTTGGTCCCCTCCTTTTCAGTCTAAGTATAAACGATCTTGAGAGGATTATAAAATACTGCTACGTATCCATTTACGTCGATTACACTAAGTTCTAAAAAACTATTTCTTCACACCAAGACTCTATTCTTCTTCAAGAAGATCTCGATAGGTTTTCCACCTGATGTCCAGAAAATTGCTTTGAGCTTACTGTCTCCAAGTGTCAATCTTTGACTTAGTCACGAAATTCCAATCAATCTTCCATCGTCTTCATTTTATGCATGACCAACCTGTACCCAAAGTTCAATCCCTTCGGGACCTCGGAATTTTATACCATAGAGAGTTCAACTTCCGTTCTCATATTAATGAGATAATCCTTAAAGCCAACTCATCGCTCGGTTTTATTAAACGTTGGTCTAAAGAATTTATCAACCCTTATGTGACAAGGTCACTTAGCATTATGCTTGTCCGCCCCCTTCTTGAATATGCCAACCAAGTGTGGTCCCCCTTTCAGCGAACTCATATATCCCGAATAGAGAACTGGAGTGACCCATTTATCTTACCTCCTTATCGCGACCGCCTCAAACTTTTTAACCTGAGTACCCTCGAAAAACGCAGAGTCGTAGCTGACATTCTCTTCATTCATCGACTGCTCTCCGGTTATGTGGACTGCGCTTAACTTTAAAACTCTATTTCCTTCAACACTAACCCTCGTAATTTACGCTGTCCTCGTTTCTTCTATAACCCAACCCATCACACCTCTTATGGCTCTAACGAACCGCATACTCCGTAAGGCCAACTCAAACCTCCCCCTTTTTGATTTTAACCTGAGCACTTTTCGCCTTAAACATGATCTCCTCCACCACTTCCTTACTCCCTAACCCCTAAGTTAGTCCTTGTTTTTAAGTTAGTTTTTTGAGTCCTAGTTTTTTAAGTTAGTTTAAGTTTGCATTAAGAGAAATAAATGGGGGCATTAGCCCCCACCAAAATCAAAATCACTCAATGATTGGAAATTTCCCGTTAAAAAATTAATAAAAACATGAATTTAAAAGAGGATATTATATATGATATGCTGTGCAGTAAAGAGTTAGGAAACAATCCATTAGCCACCGACCAATCATATATTTTTGATAAATCTTCATTTGATTTTGACTCAAGTTCAGGGATCAAATTCATGGGGCGAGACAGATATACGTTAGCTGAACGTCGACAGCGTACAAATAGACTGTTGCATGCTGGCATACTGATGACATACTGAATGCATAGAGTAAGATAGGACCGAAAATCGATCATTGCAGTACAACTTGTGTAATTATTTTCGAGGCTGAGGATTTGCCACAAATGACAACTTTCTGCGATCTATGGGAAAGATAACTTCTAAGAATCTGAACAGCTCGATCAATGAAGCCAAACAAGTTGTGTAATTTCAGTATAAAATGTCGTGATTTACCTTATTAAAGGCTTTTGGAAAATCAAGTACGTATCCCTTATCAAAGTCATGCCTAATATCATCTAAGACATTGATCATAGCCGAGGAACAGCTATGTTTACTACTGAACCCAGATTGGAAAGAGCTAAGGAGATTATTTGAAGAAAGATGACTCAAACCCTTGATAGACACTTTAAGAGTCTTATGAGCCTTAAGTCACTGACGAAGGCGGCATCCGATTTTTTAGCAATCGGTATAACCCTTACAATTTTCCACGACTGTGGAAATGTGGATTTCATTATACGAATACAGTGGTTAAGAATGTGAGTCAGGTGGGTTATAATTTCGGGTAATAAAAGCTTAATGAAGCTAATGAGTACACGGCCCACGCCAATCGAGTTAGATTTAATAGCCATAACACAGTCAACAACTTCACCTTCGGTAACCTCCTTAAAATTATATGAGCAGGTGGATCATTAATTTTATTTAGATGAAAGTCAGGCGTGTCGGGGCTACGTCGCTGGCAGAAGTCATTAAGGTCATCAAGATCTAGGTCACACTTAGCGCTGTTCACACTAATAGGGACACAAATTCGAGGCAAGTTAGTACAGAGTTGTTTAGATGGAAGTGTTAGACTTAGCTTAGTAGCATAATAGTTTCGCTTGGCAGTCCGGATAACTAAGGTTGCTTTGTTACGCGCTCTTTTTTATATGCAGCCAATTTAGAATAGGAGGGTTTGTACTTCTATTTGTCATAAAAGTTGTTCCGATTTTTAATTTGGGCATCAACTTCACTCGTACAGCAAGGACAGTTTTTATAACGAACAATTACAGACTTAGATTATGCATCATAAAGTTTACACACAAGGTATTGAAAGTAGCCTGCAGCCATACCAAGGAGCTAAACGGGTTGCGATTAGTAAAGCTAGGATGTCGACAGTGTTAAAATCTTTTAAAGTAAAGGACAGTGGTAAAGAGGAAAGAGAAAATTCAATATTGTAGGTGCAGAATAGGGGATCATCGTCAGATATATAGTCCAGAGAAAGTTGGTCAAAAAGCATTACAAATGATGGTTCCGAAACCGGTTCCGTCAAGCAAGCTATGAGTTGAGATGTCAGAAGATCGCTTTGGGTTGAAGTCATTAACTATTTGGTACCCAAAAGAAGATAACATATCTTTGGTTTGGAAGGCACGAGAGTCATTATTTAATAAGTCAGCATTGAAGTCGCCTTTTATAATGGCATGCTGAAATATATTTTAAGGCCTTTTGTACAAAGTATGCATTATATTATTGTAGCGGATTATATATATGAAATAAGATTTTATTACGATTGCTCAAAAAAAATGTATGTTAATGAAAATTAGTAAAAACCGAGTGCTAGAGTAATTAATGAAGTAGAGGTAGTTGAACAAAAAGTCAGTAATAAAACATACCTCATTATAATCATAGTACTGTTCGTTGCCCACTTGGTAATTAATTTTTATAATTTAAAGATACAAGCAGCCCGTGGGTGAAATTTTTCCCACAGTTGCAAGAGCTCGAACATGAAAGCAACTTGTGTCGCTGTTCCCACGACAGGAATGCAAATACCCGAAGAAAATACCCGGTGCTGACATTACACATCGATGTAAGTTCGATTTTAAAGTGAACTAACAATACAAGTATTTTTTTTTTTTTAACAAACTTAAATAAGTTAAAGTTTAATTGGCTCCCAACATGGACTTCATGTGAAAAAAAACGCTTAATTTAAAAGTACAAACCGACCTCAAGTAGTTCGTGTAGAATTATCGTTTAAGTCGACCCCGAACACAAAAAAAAAAGCAATACTAGTGAAAGTGCAGTGTGAGTTACCTGAGTTCTACCCACAAAGGCAAGTATCAATTGATATTGTCACCAACGAGGGAGTACGAAGAAAGGAGCCCAATTAACTTAAACAGAAGAGGAAAAGAACATGAGCCCCTTTCGCCAACGTTGCAACAAGATATTCCACGAAATCATGGAAGATAGACCAAGTTATAACTTAGAATTATTTAAGGGGGAAGTCTCCTGTTCGATCCTTAAAAAAAATCGATTTTTTTTTTTGCATACTTTCAAAGTTTAATAAGTTGAGAAGATACTGTGAAAATTTTACACCAATACACTGCGTACCCTGCAACTGCCTTTCTTCTCCAAACTTTAAACGCGTTTTTCTCGAAATTACTTTTTATCCGTCAGCCCGGATGATTTAAAAATAACTATTGCACTGATTTGGGTGATATTTTAACACAATATTCTACACATGAGTAGTTCTGTCCATTACCAGAATTTTTGTTTACAAGACCGCTTTTTTGTTTATTTTCATTCAAATTTTTGAAATCTGCTACGGAACAGAATGACAACTTTATTGAAAAATAATCTTTTTTGGAATTTTGAATTCAGATGATTACAAAAGGAGCAATCAAGGAGACCAGCCACCTACTTTTTTTTGAAGAGACCGATATGAGACTACCCCTTTAAAAGGAAAAATAAATACCAGTGAATAAATAATTGAAAATATTACTAAAATAATAATACCTAGTCCTGCCATAAGTTCTGTTACAAATATAAAACGCTATAAAAAAAGAGCAGTAAACATATTGTATTCAAAATTATTTCATTTATTAGACCACAGTATTGATTATTAAAAAAATTTAATTAGCTCAAAACAAATAAGCTTCCAAACAGTGTGGCCATTGGACTAAAGCGGCACGTACGGTTTCCATGAAGATCGTCGACACTGCTCTGGTTAGTGCTGTTTTAAGGCTTTTCAAATTTCTGTGGGGAGTCTTGCAGGCCATGTTCTCCAATTCTGACCACAAACCTGTGCAATTAGATCTGGACTTTCTGACGTCTAATATTCTGCTGCTACAAAGCCAGGAATATTGATTCTAAGCCACTCCTGCTGTTTTGGCTTTGTGAGCTGGAACAGAATCCTGTTGGAAAATTCATCTGTATCCATTGAAAATGGTATTGGTCGAACCGTTCACAACACCCTCTAACACATCTTCTTGGTAAACCTTTGCACCAGTTTTTACGCCTTTTTCACAGATAAATAGTGAGAGACTCAAATAGTTTGAGAACTCAAATCAGAACAATGAGAGCGCTACACGGTGACGTCACCGGGAACTTTTTGATCAAGGTGGTATATTCAGGTTTTTAATAATATTAGCTAAATGTTATGTCGCGGCCTATCAGCGACATTTTGACTTTTAACGATACTTGTTGCATTATATTTTCTTATAAAACGTAAAATAATCGATTTAGTATTATTTTACGTTTTATAAGAAAATATAATGCAACAAGTATCGTTAAAAGTCAAAATGTCGCTGATAGGCCGCGTAAGAAAATAATTTTCGGAATTACAGGCCGTGCAACAATCCGATGCTCACAAAATGACATTTAAGGAACAGGTAGTGCAATTAAATTCTTTAAACATAATTCAAATCGAATTTTCACTACTACCCTGGCACTAGCATATATACCGAATCCCTGGTGAACAGTGAGATTGAGAGTGGCTGGAGGATCCTACGAGAGCGCGCTTCAGCATCTGGTGGGCAAAATTAAAGACGCACTCGACAAGAGATACGCCTTGGGCATTTTTATCGACGTTGTTTTTGACAACGCAACTTTTGATGGTATGTGCAACTTGGTCAGACAACACAGCGTAGATGAGTCACTGGCCTTGTGGATTAAAGCAATGCTTGTGAATAGGACATTGATTGCGGCCAATATGTGGTGGCGGGTGTAAACAGGGGCTGCCAGAAAGGCGTCGTTCTGTCTCCACTGTTGGTCGACTCACTGAACAATACACTCAATAGCTCTGGCGTCTACGAACAAGCATACAGTAATGATGGAACTGTACTTTCTGCAGGCAGCCCTAAACGTGATCGATGATTGGTGCACTAGTAATAGGCTTTCAGTCAATTCTCTCAAGACTGAGGTTGTTCTCCTTACGAGAAGGAGGTAGCTGCCTGGTCTGACCCGTATAGTGCTTAAAGGCATCACCATCTAATTATCCAAAGAAGCTAAGTATTTGGGTGCTATCCTGGGTAACAAACTTTTCTGGACTAAACATGTTACGACGAAAGCATCTAAGGCTCTTGACCTTCTAGAAGTGCAGGGGAGCTATCGGCAAGACATGGGTCTGTTACCGAAAAAGGTTCTTTGGATCTATACTGCTATGGTAAGGCTAATTACATTCTATGCGTCGGTTGCCTGGTAGAATAAGCTTTCGCGAAAATACGTGATTGCTGCTTTCACCAGACTCCACAGACAACGGTTTCTTTCGAATGGGGGCTTTGTCTTTGTACTGACTCCGCTCTAGACGCATTAATGAATCTCCCTCCCCTTGATATTCATATCATGGGCTGCACCCTCAAAGCCATCTTTCAGTTAAAAAGAAGTGGTAATTGGTACAACACGCGCTGGAGCTTTGACGACCTTGCACGCCGGCTGTCTTTAGACTCCGGTCTTATAGACATACCGTCCGATACAGTGACACCAAAAGTCCTGCTGCGAAAAAATACGAAATCAACTTTCCTTGTGCCCAGAATTGGCTTCGGACGGAATCTGAGGCAAGAAAGGAATGCAGTCAGGTCTTCACAGACGACCCAAAAAACAATATAGGATGTAGAACGGAGAATGGATAACGACAACGTTAGATTTCACTTCACGTTTGGAAAGCTTGCACCTGTCTTCCTAGCAGAAGTTTACGCAATCCTAATGGCAGCGAACTATATTCCGGTGAATAGGTGGATGAAACAAAGCATTTGCATCTGCAGTGACAGCCAAGCTGAGCTTAGAGGCTTGATAAACCCTCTTACGACTTCCAAGCTAGACCGAGAATGCAAGAGATCACTGAACGCAGTCGGAAGATTATATTCAGTGACCTTTGTCTGAGTCTTAGGTCACAGTGGGATCACAAGAAATGAAATCGCCAACGAACTAGCCAGACACGGTTCAGAAGAGAGTTTTTCAGAACTAGAAAGTTGGGTCTCATACGAGCACAAATGCAGATGGCACAACTCCGTGGGATGTATGCAGACCAAACGAATACTTCCCGACATCTCTAGGAATCAGCGGCTTCTCCGCTGTCTCTCATTACATAACACTTTTGCAAAGCTCTCAAATTTGCTGGGCATTAGCTCGAACAACGCTTACAGCTTTTGAATTTTATTATCAAGCATTTACTGAGCAAGCAATTCAAGCCATAGTGTCCAAATTTCGCACCAATTTCACTCTACTGGACATCAGGCCACATACCCGTATGTGTAGAGTGCGTACAGAGGAAAAAATTTCTGATGTATCCGCCAGCGTTAATGAAGACCGTGATTTATTGTCGTTCGCAGATCATGTAAGAATTGAAGCCAACCGATCTCTCACAGCGTCGAATTTTTGGTGAGTAGGCCTTAGAAAAGCTAGAGGAAGATACGCTCTTTTATCGAAAAATTGTCTTCAGCGACGAAACTAAATGCACTAAATGCACTGTTTAATGCAGTTTAAGGTCCGGCGGAATCATTGGCTCGTATTTTTTTTAAAGATGACCGTGAAAAGAGCGGTACTGTCAATAGTGCCCGCTATCGTTTAATGATATCGAACCTTTTTTCTTTGCCCAAAATGCACTATATGAACCTGGTCGACATGTGGTTCCAACAAGACGGCGGCGCTGAGTTCGGTGAGTAGTTTATCTTTCGTTTTGGACCGGTGAACTGGCCGGCTAAATCTTGCGATTTGACGCCTTAAGACTATTTTTTTTATAAAGATACTTCAAATCGCTCGTCTATGCCGATAACCCGTCGTCAATTGCAGTCAATTGGACTCTCCCTATGGACCAATTAAAACGTAGTATTTTATGAAAGTAAATGAAAAGCACTGATTTATCAACTTAAGTTAAAATGTTGTACAACTTTTCAATTTTCCTGTATTTTTTTTTTGACAACTAAAAATCAAGTGGTTAAAAAATTACCATTTTTAAAGATTTTACCGTTTGTTTTTATATTCCCTAATGAGTAGTTTTGGTCCGTTTGTTTTCCGCACCTCACTACGTCACTTTGACATTTCTATTGCTATTATTTGTGCTGTTATTATTTCGGGACTGGCTAAAATAATTTTTATTGTTAGAGTTTTTATGATTTCCGCGTCTACGTCCACGAACTTAACCTCGTCCAAGAAAATTATTATTTTTTCGATCATTGTAATTTTAATAATAATTTCTGCTTTTTTTTCTTTTTTTTATAATCCCTCGCGCGCACCAAGGGGATATGAACACCCTTTTTCTGGTTTTCTCCAGGGCGCAGGCGGGTGGTGTAGTAGTTTGAAACTCAGGTGTATTAGGTTTCGATATTTTTCCCAGAGGTGGTTGTCAATTTGGACGGGACTAGCAAGTGCATCCTCAACCAGTGGGTCTCAGTACGTGCTAGTTGTTAGTTCGTTACATTTAGCCCAGCCAGAAACCACTCCAACATCAGTGTTATGCCTTCATGTCAGAGTTGACGCCGACGGGATTCTCATATAACTACATGCAAATTCTACGAAAAGACTTTTTCAGAGAATTGCCTCGCAAGGGATTCGAACCCGCAACCCTCTGCTTGAGGAGTGTACCACTACACCACTACTGCGATTACTCGCATCTCTAAAATGAAGTATTGCACTTGTGTAGCCATAAGCTTCAATTAGCAGTTTACGAATTTGGCCACTGCCTAATTTATGCTGTTGAATTGACCAGACTCTATTAAAAATTTTACCTTATCGTTGTTGGAATTCTTGATCATGGTTTTTATGGCCTTTTTGGTGCAGTATGTCTCAACCAATTAAAGTGTAAGTCGGTATGAAATATACGCACTTTGTAATTTTTTGCTAAGTTCCTTAAGGCATCCATTGACATTTGGGTTTCATATGAGTACAACTGCAGATGGCATGACTCGTCAGGTTACAGACAGACCAAACGAATTCTTCCCGCCGTCTCTAGGAAGTCAACGGCCCTCCTGCTGTCCCTGAGCGGCTTATCAGCATACGCTAAAGACTTTACATAGTCCCTCAAGGAGTAATAGAGTAGCTTCAGATTGCAGGATCTCGACGGTCAATTCACAGATCTGTTTCACAATATAATGTCTTCGAACTTGCATCAAATTCTCAGTAAATCAATGCTTTCATAGGTAGTATGGCTCGTAGATCTATTCAGCTGTAACCACTTTTCATCGGAATTCATCAGTGACGTCGGTCTAACACATGCTCCGACCTGCAGGTAACACCAACGTGGAGAGCATGCCAAACAACGCATTTTTGTGGATGTAATTCAGTTTCATAAGTCTCTTCTGGATTTGGCTTTTCAGACCCATGACGGTAAAAAAAATTCTCGTTACTAAACACGATTTTTCCATAAAAATTAGGATCGACTTTAAGCTGTTCAGTAGTCCAGTGGATTCAGTTCCTGCATCAACTAGATCTTCTATGGCTGTATGCTAATATCCCTTCGCACGAATTTCCATAAAGTGTTCATACAAAGGACGAACTGACTTTAGCGCCGAATTGACAATTTTAAAATTTCAGGCACACTTTCGTTTATAGTGACTTTCTTCTGTTCATACATGTCGTTGACATGTTCCTGATCTAAAAAATATGTCTTTTTTCAAAGCGTATAAGAACGTACTGTCGACAAAGAGTACCTTGGGGTAGCAAGTAACTTTATCTACTTCGGCTCTCCTATTAAATCTGACAAGGACGACCAGCGCGGAAATTATGCGAAGAACCATTCCTGATAATCACTGTTTCTTCTTTGCTTAGAAGGCAATTGAGAGGTAAAGCTCTCTATCGGACAACCAAAAAGTCCTAATTTACTGTGTAGAAGTTTGGACATCGATGAAAATGAGGGATTTATTCTTCAGATACTTATTCCATTTGCATCAATGGAGAACGGAGCAGACGTTTCAACAGCGAACTGTACCGGTTATACACAGAAACTCACCTCATAAGAAAAAGTGCGTTGATCCGGTTTAGATGGCTAAATCATCAGCGCCCTGATCCAGAAGGTTTTCGGCTCTTACCCAGGGGGAAAATGCTTTAGACTCAGTGGCGCAAGGGTGCATTCAACCAACTTTGTGTACGCAGTTGGAGATAGAGTGACAAAAGACCGCGTTAGCTGGAGAAGCATGGGCCGTACCGGCATTTAAGTAAGAAAACAACAAAGTATTGCTATTTTGCCATTGAAAGCCATTCTATGGAGTTGCGCAGTCATATTGATGCAGTCACACAAGCCTCTTTGATAAGATAAGTACTGTCTGGAGGTGCATCTGTATTTTGCATTTACTACATCTATTCTCAAGATATTTTGTACATTTTAGCTTAAATTTGTATTATTGGCATACAGATTTATCTCTTATCCGATACATAAATGCTTAATTGCAGTGATTTTAGCAAGTTGCTTTCTAACATTGAGTAAGCACGAACGAACCAATTACTCTACTTCTCGTTGTATGCAATAAGTTATCAAATTGGCTTATTCCTACCTATAGTTGCTTGGAAGTGAATGTATGTGTATGGTTTGAAAACGTTCTGGACGTGATACATCATGTCGAATAAAGCTATTAAGCCATCAATACCCGTTTCCTCGTCCACAACTTATTTAACTGCTTTAAAGTCCATTCATATATGGCCTACCATCATAACGATCATGTTCAGAGAAATAATTGGATCAAATCACCACTATACACTTTTATACAATACGATTCACCTTGGAAGCTCTCATAAGCTAAACAAACAAACTCTTCTAAATCATCGTTTACGAACGTAATCACCAATTTCAATAGAATCCCGTACCACCCTATATTAATTGTTTTAACCTTCGGTGTTTAATATGCTAGCAACGGTTATACCACGCCAATGATGGTATTTATTAAACCAAATCATAACCCAGTAGGTATACGTAATAAAATAAAAAGTAGGTCTATCGCATGTCAGACTACATTGAGTCAATTCTAATCAATACTTTTCCACTTTCTCCATGCCATCAACTACGTGCCAACATTTTTGTCCTTTGACATAATAAACAAGCTGCAACTACACCGCATTATCAACGAACAAATACTCCTACTTTTAGTTCACTTGCTATCTAACACGAAACTGCATTCCGGGCCTCACCTCATGTGACACAGTGACATCCGTATCTCCAGCGCATGTCATGAAAATAAACCACCCTTACCCCGTCTCCTGAACTTTGACAGATGTAAGTTCTCCCAAGTAAAGGGGTTTGCAAAGGCATTTTACTCTCTGTTTACAATCCACAAAGGGGTTTCAGTTTATTTCCAAGAGAGTCAAAGCTAGCCTGACTCAATTTTGTGAACACATTCTAAGGGAGTGAAAGAAAACGTCAGGGTATTGCAGACGCTAGCTTATGAAGTTTTCTTCTTTCAGAGGAAAAGTCTTCATCATCCTGTCAATCCCTACTTTCGTGTTTAGTGTCTGGTGTTGTTAATTTTTTTTTTTTTTTTGTATTTTCCCATTTCGATGCAATTGTCGTGACCCGAAGTGCAATTTATAATTGTAAACAAAGGAATAATGTTTACAAATCTGCGTAGTATTAGTTCGTAGTCGTAAAACGAAGCAATAACACCAATTTTCAACATAACCTCAACAAATCTGACAAGGACAATAAAAAAATCGTGTCTAACCTTAAACTTAAGTGACGTTTGTATATATTTTTGTATATATATATATATATATTTTTGTAAAATCAAAGTGTCTTCAGGTAAAATGTGTGGAAGTGAAATGAAATTTTTTTGGAAAAATCGAAAAATTTTAAACGAATACTTGGCGAAACGGGGTGGGTTATTGTGACTTTAATAATTTTTTGACAGTTCGCTCTTTGCAGTACTCTTGGTCGATTTAGAGCGGAGTGGTACTCTTTGGAGGGAATCGCTTTTTTGTTTTTAACATGCGGCCTGAAACTGATTCGTTATCCGCTCGGTAGTTCTGGAGTTTATTCCGCTTAAGAGTGACATTTGTCATTTCTGTTTACTTGCGTCGGGGTGATTTGTTTATCATGATTAGGAGAAGGTAAATAAAATCACAGCAAACCTTTACTCATCGCTTGGGAAAGTAGGTTTGTTAGTTTTGTGTTTGTTTAAAGAAGAAATTGTTTTGTGTCGAAACACAATGGAGGTCTTAGTTATTAGACTTTTAGAATAGAACGTCTTCTCTAGACTGTGCTATTCAAAAGATAATGAAAACTTTTCTGCCGAGATTTTGATCTGTTTTACGACGAGTTTTTATACATAGTCACGATTGTGCTATATTTCCTTTAAGACTTGAGAGTTGTTTTAGAAACTTGACATGTTTTTTTATACGTAAATATGCCGTCTATTCTTACCGCATTCTGCAAAATATTTGATACAAATGCAGCGGACTGAGATGTTAAGGGGATCTTATTGCTTTTAACTCTCAATCTGGACGGGAGATATTACGGTCCAAAGTCTTCGACTACCCCTACAGTTTGGTTTGATTTAGATTGGGATTCCTTAATCGTTATCTCATTTAGTTCTCAGTTCAATGCTCCCATATTGTGTCATGTTTTCGTCAACATTTGAGCGTGCCAAACAAAGTTTGGTATCAGGAATCACTTCAGTTTTATTAGAAATCTCTTTTCTCCATTATTGATGTATTTTCTACGCTTCTAATCCAGTATATTCCTTTGCTGGCGATATATTCGTTCTCTGCTCTTCGGGTGTAGTTCGGGGACGGCTTCTTATACTAAACATAAATAGTTAATTGGGAACCACTAACCGTGTGGAGTTTACTGCTTTTACAACGCAATGCTGTCTGCTATCTTTCAGACGAAGTATTGCTTATGTTACATCTGGTTAATTCCTGTTAAAATGTCTCTGTAATTTCTGGAATAGATTCATTCTCTTATTTACGAAATGAAGCTTGTCTCCTTGGTAGGGTAATATTCAAGCTTTGCACGGGTCAATTGCCCCCTTATTATGCAGCCCTATACTAAATGCTAACTCCGTTTTTTTTTTTTTTAACACAATCTGGCTCTAATGGCTTCCAGGAACTTACATTCAACAGGTTGAGATTCATTTCCCTATGATCAGAATTAAGATACCAAAACGTTCCCGGAATAGATAGTGTGTGGCGCTCTCGTTTGACCGATGCGATTCGCAGAAAGAAAACACAAAAATTTTATTTTTTTCCAACATAATAGCCTTTCAGCTTTATAAACTTTTCCCAGTGATGTACAAAAAGTTCGATACCCTTTTTATAATAAGAACTGTCTTGCTCCTCAAAATAGTCATTAACTGGCGATATCACTTCTTCATTGTTGGAAAATCTTTGACCACTGAGCCATTTTTTCAAGTTTGGGAACAGAAAATAATTCGAGGGGTCTAAATCTGGCGAATAGGGTGCATGAGGTAGCAACTCAAACTTTAATTCATTAATTTTGGCCATTGAACTAACGGATTTGAGAGCTGGTGCATTGTCTTGATGAAACAACACTTTCTTCTTAGCCAAATGGGGCTCAAACGTTGCAGTAGGTTCGCATAATACTGACCGTTGATAGTTTTTCCTTTTTCAAGATAGTCGACGAAAATTATCCCACGGACATCCCAAAAAATCGACGCCATGAACTTGCCTTCGTCTTCGGTGAATTCATTGAAACATCTTCACCACACGGTTTTTGCTCGAGTGTGAGCAAACGCGGCACCCATCTTGCACACAGCTTTCTCATGTCCAAATTTTCAAATAGTATGCGATGTATCGCACTTTTTGAAATGCCTACAATGTCAGCTAGCTCGCGCACTTTCAGTTGACAATCATCCAGTACCGCTTTGTGGATTTTCTTCACCATTTCTGGAGTCGTCATCTCAGTTGGTCGACTACTGCGATGCTCGTCTTGGCAGCTCGTACGGCCTCGTTTAAACTCAGAAACCCAACATTTTACTGTTGTAAACGAAGGAGTATACTCACCCAGAGTAGAATCTAGTTCAGCTTTTATATTGGTTGGGCTGAGGGCTTTCAAATAAAAGTATTGTATCACATGAACAATTTTCTCCATTTCCACAAATTTATTGACAACGTTAACTATTGATGGCTGGCAAACAAATACTAAACAACGTGGCTCTTTCAAACTTGAATCATATGCTTTTTAGACTGCGAAATTTTTAATACAGTGATACTTTCAAACAACTACCGCCATGTCTTGGTCAGGCCGGGTACATCCCCATCAAATTTTAGCGTAATAGCACATCTGACATATGTGAAGGATATAGCGTTGTGTTTTTTTCCTTTTTTTCAAGCCGATTTTTGAAATGGCTACGAAGACTGAAAAACGAATTTGCATAAAATTTTGTGTAAAAAAATTAAATTAAGTGCACAAAGGCACTAGAGATGTTGAAAAGCGTTTTGGCAACGATTGTCTAAAGAAAACTTAGTTAACCATAGGTACCCGGGCTTAAGAAGTAGTCATTAAGCCGTTGATGATAACGGCCGTTTTGTTAGACCATCGACATCAACATGTCGATCGGTGAAAGTAAAGATTTATTGATTGTAAGCAGCAGGTTAATTATCAGAGAGTAATCAGTGATGAGTAACCATCCGTTCGTGGCATTAAGCTAAGACCTGTCCTTGCAGAACCAATGTCGAAGAACGTTTTTTCCTGCAGAAAAAAAAAACAGCATATGCACATTGCAAAAGACATGCTTTCCGAGTTTGATTCCTGCCAAACATTCATCAAACGTATTATTACTTTAGACAGAACGTGGGTTCATGATTAGGACATACAAACCGAATTTAAAACGAGTGAATCACATTCTTCGAATGAGTCAGAACCGAGAAAACCACGTCGTTTACAGTCCAAAAAGAAGTCAATGGTCATTGTTTTCATGGATTGCAATGATGTTGTGCATCATAATTTTTTTTTCTGATGGCCAGACTCTGAATAAGGAGTACAATTTGGGCATTATGCGACTTTTGTGTGAAGTTAATCGCAAAACAAACGCAGAACGTCTCAATTTTGGAAGGACAATTCGTGAATTTTGCATCACAAAAGCGCCCCATCTTACAATGTATTGACTTTGCTTGTATTTCTTTCCAAAAACTCTACGACTTTCGTCCAAATTCAACTGATCTGGCACAGTGTGCCCTTTTTCTCGTTGGCCGAGTAAAAACACAGCTTTAGAACACGTTTTAACAGCCGATTATGTGGAAATGGCTGAGAGCACTGTAGGACAAATCAAACATCGGGCACTGGACTAATCGCTGGCATAAATGCGTTGCTTTCATTGGAAATTAATTTGAAGGGACAACATAATTGAATAAATTTATATTTATTCATTTAAGTGGCATTTTAGTTCGGGGTGAAACTGGGCCTCTCCTAACAAGCATTTCCAGTTGGCTCGTTCCTATACAAAACGCCCCTAGTTGAGCACCCCAAGTTGATTTAGATCCTCTTAAAGTTCTTCGGTCTATTTTAAGTTCATCATCGTATTTCTACTCGGCCGATTCAATCGCACTTCCTGAATGGTGATGATATCAGCATATTATTGTACCAGTCAAGGGCCTCTTCTAATTTTATGACTGCACGTGCGGATCCAAAGATCTTTGTCATTGTTTCAGTTTCTGGGATTGTTAATAGTAATGTCATCTATATACGGTTCTTATTTTTATTTTTTTGAACTTGTTTTTTGCGGTAAAGAGTTACCCCACAGCCCAACCCCCAACCAGGAAAGTCAGGTCCTTGGTTTTAACTCCTGAGACAAGGGACCGGATGCTCCAGTGCAAGTGGCCCACTTCGGAAAGTTGAACACTGCTGTTGTTTAATCAAGGGCTCATCAACCAGAAACACTTTCTCAAGACCTTACCTTAGCCTTGAATATAGACATCTGAAGAAGTTTGTCCATCAAGTCAATGATGCATCGCTGGTATATGCGTGCTGAACTTCAGCCGCTAAGCTTTTTTTTTTTTTTGTTTTTTATAATACCGCGCGCGCACCAAGAGGATATGAATACCCTTTTACTGGCTTTTTGTCCAGGGCGCGGGCGGGTGGTGTATTAGTTTGAAACTCAGGTGTATTAGGTTTCGATATTTTTCCCAGAGGTGACTGTCAAACTGGACGGAACTAGCAAGTCCATCCTCAACCAGTGGGTCTCAGTACGTACTTGTTGTTAGTTCATTACATTTAGCTCAGCCAGCAACCACTCCAACATCAGTGTTATGCTTTCATGTCAGAGTTGACGCCGACGGGTTTTTCATATAACTACATACAAATTCTATGAAAAGACTTTTTCACAGAATTGCCTCGCATGGGATTCGAACCCGCGATCCTCTAGTTGAGGAGTCTAAGCATATACCACTACACCACGGCCACCCCTAGCTTATGCTATTGTAAGTGTTCAGCTCCACATTCATATATACTATCAGACACCGCATACGCTCATTATTAAATCGCTATTTGGTAGTTATCCGGTTATGCTATTTTCCGCACTATTTATAGTGCAGGCTGGACATCCAGAATAATAGTGATGTGTCTTGCATTGAATTGAAATTAATCTGGTTGACGGCATTTTCATCAGTCTCTAAAGACCTTAGGGTATTTCTGTGGGTATTGCAATGCGGGAAAGCCGTGTCAGCACTGATGGCATTTTATCTTCACGCAGAATTAATTTCTCCAAGTCTGTTTTGCGGAATATTGTTGTGAGTTGTGTTATAGCTGTGCTAAAAAAATCTCACCTATTATAATCCCAGAGCATGATTCCTAAGTCGTGCCATTGCCAAAACATTTGGGCAAGGAGTTAAAAGAGCAGTCCTTGGTAAAGTCATTTTGCTAACCAAGGGCTGTTGCCTTTTCTTGATTTGACTATTTGTCGTTACGGAGAGTATATATGTGAAATTACGAAGTCGATATACTGCATCGGCTTAGATGACCAGGGGTCTAGTTACCTTCGAATTAGGCTAACACCGAAAACCAATATAAGTAATTTTTTTGGGGTTACCATGCTGGCATTGGAATTCTTCTGCTTATGAAAGGCTTAAGGCAGAGTATTCGGAAAAACAGTAAAGCTGGTATTTGATGTACGGCTTATTCGTAGATCGCTTTATTCCACCGCTTTATCCACAGATTTTACCATCACTCAAACAAAATCTCTGAGAATTTTATAGTTTTTCCAAATCGATGAATATGATCCCTCGTTATAAGGAAATATGAAATCCCATCGGACATCCTACAGGCTCATCGATCGATTATTGTTTCAGTTTCTTGTGACACCATTGACTTTATATAGTGGAAGAAAAGAGCTCTCCATTTTTTGTTTGGGTATCGGATCCAATCTAATTATTTTGTTAAAAAAATATCGCGCGTCTTTTAAATGAAAGATATCAAGACAGCTTGGCGTACTTCATGCTCGGTAAAATCCATTGTTTTTTCCTAATTCACTACAGAACAAGAAATGGTACTTTGAGGAATTCTTTGTTAAGTTCCGGGTTTAACTGCGCCTTTCGTTTATTATATTTTGACAAACAAACCTTTTGTGAACTTCTTCTGCCTTGATTTTGAGGGGACTTCTTTTAAGTCCCGATACGAAGTTTGTGTGGGTAATGCTCGTGATCATATTTTAAATCTAGACACACTTAACAGATTTTCTTGTTTTCGATTGCCTTTTGTCATTTAACTCTGTTTCCGTCCTTGGTTTCAAGTTTCTTGGAAGTGGATCTCTTAAGATCATTTTAATATCCTTTATTCGACATTTTAATTAAGTGCCGTTCTTGGTTAGGGAATAACGAATTTAAAATGATTAAACCGGGGATCTAGAACATCTTTTTCCAGGAAGATTTTCTTCACAAAGTTTTTTTTTTATATAACAGCCTAGGCATTCAGAAGTTCGGTTTCCCGAGGAGTCCGTTTACCATGAGAAAAAAAAAATTTTCTTTCTTGCTGTCCTATTTAAAAGTTCTATCACAATGCCGCTCAAAATATTTCTTTTTGCTCACTACAAAATCGCGTCGATTTTTGGTCGTTCACTCCGTAATAAAACATTTTGGGCGGACCAAACGTTGTGCTTTGTCCACACAGATTAGATCCGAAGACTCTGCATGCCTAATTATCTCAGGCGAGTGATGCACGATGACGTTCTACGGCTTGCATAGTTCTTCGTTGAATCTTCTACACCAAAGCCAGTCAACGTAAGCTTTGGAATACGAAACGAATGAGGATAGAGTCTATGCTTCATGGAGGTAAAATAGGACTGAGATGATCAAGATCTTACATACCATAGAGTCCCCCAATTTTTTGGAATAGGACCTAACTAAACAATTGCCCTCTTAGCGCAAAGTTTTTGGCAGAATTCATAGCAAACCTAAGGCAGACAAAGCAATTTATAACTGTCGACTGTGACGTTGTTGACAGCATGTACTTGGTTTTTCCCTCATTTACCGCTAAATTTATTTTGGCAGTTTCCCCTTTAATACTAGCGAATGCACTTGTGGCAGCCCACTTGTCATTATATTGCAATTATGTCGATATCATAGGCGTACGGTGGTAAATGCACAGACTTTTAAAGGATTAAAACTTCAGTGTGCGCTTGTGAGTTCTGCACATTTCTTTCAAGTACTCGTATAAAGTTAAATAAGTCACATGACGACGTGTAATCTTTTCTTAACCCTTTTTTGACAACAAAGGACATAAATAAGTTGTGTCTGTACAAATGGGAAGCTAGAACTAGACATGGCTTCTATAAATGCTGTTATCGATGAAAAGATAGTGGGTATGGGTTTGTGTTTGTTGAGTTTTTTCTAGATCTGCCCAAGTGTGAAGATTCGGTTGATTGTGGACTTTCCTGGTTTGAAACCGCACTGATATGAGCCAATATTTCAGATAAGACCTTGTATGCGATGTGGAAGGGACTTATTCCTCTAAAGTTGGCGCAATTGGGGTTAACTCCTTTTGAATTGAGAAAATGATACTGAGATTCCATAATCACACATACACTCTTCTGATCAGATCAGGGGAATGAGTTGGTATACCATATGCTCTTCAATAGTCATTTCTAGCAGCTTTGAATACCTCGGCCGATAAGCCGTTGGATCTAGCAGCTTCATTAGACTTAAGTTAGATATAACTTCTCTTACATACTTTATTTTAATCAGGTGGACGGAAGTTTTGGATATTATCGTCCACGTTGAATGATTTATTCTGCTTGTCGGCAGAATGTTGGGATTCGTTTCCGTTACACAGTCTACTGAAAAAGTTTTCCATATTCTCAACACCGATTGTAACTCTACTATAAGTGGAGTTTCCTTCTTTATGTCTACAGACCTATATATAGTACTGGTCTTCTTGCCTTGACACGTTTCGTACGTGTACGTGTACGGTACGATCGCGTGCTTCTCGTGCTGGTTTTTTAAGAAACAGCTGATGTTATCCTCGTAGAGCTCACTAGAACCTCTCGTCCATCGTTGCAGCGCCGCTTTGTATGCCTCTTGTTTAGCTGCATGTGCTTGCTGGCATTCATCGTCAAATCAGGAATTTCTTTGTGGTGGTCGGGTAAAACCGTTCGGCGAAGATGCTGGCGTTCTTGCGATTGAAGCTTTTCTAAGCTATATCTTCTCATATTAGTTCTTCTTTGCGATGGCACCTTGACTGCAACAAGATAGTGATCTGGAATACTGGAGGGATGCCTTACGTCTATCGCTAAATGATCAGTTGGATTTAGCTTTTTATAATCCGGAGTGCTTGATACAGTAATATTTCATCTCACCGTGAAGTAAATAAGCCTAATTCCGCTGCCAGACGTGTTTGTTGTGTAGACTTTACCTACCAATAGTCTCACCAAAGATGTCCTCCTTTCCTATCCCTGTGCTAAAATCGCCTATACTTCGGACATTGCTCTTATGTCTTGTCGAAGAGCTCATAGAAACATTCATTCGTGGCGTCGTCCTTGTATTTCGTAGGGGCATGGGGGAATATTAGGCCTATGAGAGCGAATATAATCTTGATTTAACGAATTGTCATAAGACGGTCGCCAACAAGTTAGAAGCTCAAGACTTCTAGTCTAAGTCTACAATATCCATAGTATATATCACTGTTTTTCATCCTCCTTATGTCTGGCCAATCCCATCGCACTTCCAGGATGGCGGTGATATCTGTGTGATAGCAGTCAAGAGTTTCTACTAATTGTTCGGCTGCACGTGGCCTGTTAAAGGTCCGAACATTCCACGTACAAATCTGATGGTCGTTGTCTTTTAAATTTTTGATATGGTCGTCAGCTGTGAGTCCATTTCCATCCGAGGCTATTAGTTAATCCGTCACATACATATATTAATTTCTTTCGTATAGGGTTGTGAGCGCTATGATGGCGTAGTCCAGTATAATGCTTCTGGCCGGGCATGCTCTTGCCATTTTAGCCTGGATGAGTAAGGGTTTACTCATGCAGTTAGCGGGACCGCTACTGCGAGATTAATTAAGCACTTCGCTACGAACTTGATTGCTGCCATACTGAACCAATCCAAGTTATAGGATATTCTGCAGTTTTCCGACCAATAGCCACATTAGTCCCGGGTGAATACATGCTAGGAGGTTAAAAAAACTTGAAAAATATACCGGAAACCTTTTGTAAACTCCGTACTACTTTTGATCATCATCAAGCACCTTCTCGAATAGCTAAAGTAAATTAAACCGATAAATTTGAACATTTTGGACAGGCTAGTGATATTAAGATACCAACTCGTGTTCGTCCGGCAAGATCAGTTGAAAATATTGCACCGCATTTTAAACAAAGATCTTGGCCTACATGCTTAGAAGGTATAGTTGACATGAGAACTTAAGTTATCAGACTTCGCACTGTACCGAACTTTCGCTGATTGTGTATGCTTTTACAACACTTTTTATACTTTTTACAAACAATTTTTCTGCGTGATATGGCTCATTTCCATTTGCCCGGACTTGGATTAGCTATTGTTAGAATTTCAGGACCCAACGCCCTGGCTTCTTCTCGAAACACTTTATCTTTCAGGTAGCCTTAAAGAAAAAAATCCGGTTCCATTCAGTCGGTCGAACGCAGTGGCCAGTTTAAATCTAAAAATCGGATATTATTCGATCATTAAAAATTTCCCCCAGGAGAGCCATAGTTTGACGGCATGGATTGTTCGCCACCTCTGGCCTTAAAAAATTATCAATCATTTGACGGTATTGAATGCCATTCACAATAACAGCATTTTCTTCGTGGTTTTCGAAAGACTATGTTCCGATGATCCTTTCAGATAATTGTGTGCACATAACTTGGTGCATTTGATGTTCAATAATTATTTTTGGATTTTCGGCGCCGAGCACATTTAATACGTATTTGTATATGATTTTGATTTTGTTCGCGCTTACTCGCCAACTCAGTTGCATCAATTACATCTGCTGTAAAATTGTTTGCAAATATCGCCTAAATAGCAGCAACTGCTAAGAATGTCGCCTAGTGTAAGTTTCGGGGTTTTCCTAAAAACTTGCTCGCACCCAAACAATGTTAACGTTATTTCGAATTGGACGAAGTCTTTCGGCATGTGGCATATTACAGACAGTCCCGTTGGGGGCTACTGTTGGAACAGTAGGGACATTTCAATCATTAAAGAAACTATGACATGATCTTTGTGCTGGAATAATCGAATGATGCCTCTCAAAATAAATTTGTTCTGTTCTCTGTGCTGAGTCTCTACATCATAAATTTCGCAATTTTTTCAAAAAAAATTAAACCATATTCGCCACCTTGCATATATGAAAACATTCGTAATGTGGCCACGATAGCCTCAGTTGAGACTGAAGTTTTCTTGTTGATGTTTCTGGATTATTCCCAACATTTTTCTTACTCCTGGCTGACTCCTCACTTTCAACCTCATTTGCACAGATGGATTCACCTTAAATCAACTTTGATGGTTCTGCTGATTACAAAAAACAGACTCCAATATTTGCCTTTCCATATTTATGATAAGTTTTGATCGCAGATGTTTGAAAAATAAATATAAACAAAAGGAATACTCGAATATGGAAAGATTTTAGCCCAACAAATGAATGTTATTTTTCAATAATTGCTCTGTGACGATATTTTGATCAATAAGTATACAAACCTTGTATCTAGAGGATGACAAAATTTAATTACTTTTTATTGTACTGCTGAATATGTATAGTAAAAACTGACCAGATAAGAACGATAGGCAAACAAGTTTAAATTAAACAACACAGGTGAGAGATATAAAATTGATTCTGGCTTTATTTTAAAGCTACGCTCATGTATGTATGTGTGGAATAGCAAATGACCGCCTCGGCTTTGCTGGCAGTGTTTCTTGCGGTTGGTTCAATTTTTGAAGACTTGGTGCAATATGTGCGGTGTTATTCCGGCAGAGAAAATAATCGAGTAGTGTCAAATCGCATTATCGCGGCAGCCAATTGGATATGTATATAAAGATATATTGTCTGAACCATAGCTCGGATAGTTCGATTAATATCGCTCTACTAGATGGGGTGAAAAGTAACCTCCTTGCGAATGAAAAAAAAATTTTTTCCAACTTCTCTATCCCGTCCGAAAAGTAATTTTCCGGAAGGTCTGCAAAATACTCTTTCGTGGCGTCAACTATTTCCCCGCGTGAGCTGAATTTCTTATCGATGAGCCATCTTTTGAGGTTTGGGAAGAGATAATAGTCCAAGGGAGCCAAATCGGGCGAATACGGTGGATGCGACAGCAATTGGAGCCGTAAGTCATTGATTTTAGCTATGATTGCGACGCTCTTGTGCGCCGGTGTATTTCTCTTGCAAAAACAAATTTTTTTTTCGCTTCATGTGAGGCCGTTTTGCAGCGATTTTGGCCTTCAATCGCTCCAATAATGCACAGCAATACTCGCTGTTGATGGTTTTTCCTTTTTCGAGGTAGTCCACGAAGAGTATGCCATTACAATCAGAGAAAACCGATGCCTTAACCTTTCCGACCCATCGAGCCTCCCTCAGCCGCTTCGGAGCACTCGTGCCGGCTTCAGTCCATTGCCGGGCACTCATTCTGTTCTCTGGTGTGTAATAGTGGGTCCAAATTTCATCAATAGTTACCAATCGAAGCCAAAAGTCCGCCCGATTTCCCATCAGCAAGTCTAAACACTCTTTCGAAGTGCTCTCGCGTTCGTGTTTTTGGTCAGGAGTGAGTATGCGCGGCACCCAGCGGCAGGATAACTTTTTGATATGCAGAATGTTGCCCAAAATATGGCGTGTGCGCCCTTTGTTGTATCTGCTAGCTCGCCCACCTTCACTTTCCGGTCAGCCAACACCATTTCATGTATTTTTTTTGACATTGTCCTCTGTAACCGCATCGGAAGGCCTGCCGCTGCGGACTTGATCGGTAGTGGAGTTGTGGCCACCACGAAACTCTCGAAACCAATATTTGACGGTGTAATCTGACGAAGTATTAGCCCCATAATATTTATCTAACTTTTCTTTTGTTTCCTTTTGTCAACAACAATCAGCAGTCAAAACAAATCTGAAGACATTATCGCACTGAAATTTGGCATGTCTGCCTAAATGTGAACGGACTTCAGGGCACCATAACTTTTTTGCAGTAGCAGCGCATTCTATACCACCTAGTATACCTGAGATCATTGACGATAGGTAAGGTTAGGTTATTAGCCTGTTGTGCTGCCACGTGGATCTATGATCCCCTCACTCATGGAACCAATTTGATCTTACGATGAAGCGCAGGAGACTATTTTTTTATATAGTTTAAGTCGTTATAGAAGTAGGCATGTACAGAGAAGGTGGAGGATTGTCTCCTCTTCCTCCTCGTCCATGCAGATTATACAGAAATCATTTGTAAAAGCGCCAAGTCTTCTTGCATACTGGCCTTTAAGGCAATGTAAAGCTATGACACCTATAATGGCGCTGACAGGTTTTCTTTTTAAAAGAATCAGACTCTTAGAGCGATTCAATTCAAGCTTTGGAGAGATCTGTTTGAACGCTAAACATGTTGTCCCACCGGTTAAGCATTCAGCATAAATAATAATTTGCACGTAGCGATTGACATACCCTTTTCCAGTAGAATAGGTAGAGTGGTTTCAATTTTTCACGAGTTTGTCAGCCCCCTAAAATTCATTGGAATGTCTCTGTGGCCCGAAATCCAACAAAGGTGAAGGTTGACCTGCTCTGCCATCTCCATAAGAGATGATCGGCATTCAAGGGCGGTTTTAGAATTTAGTGAGACCGAATCCAGGGACTTGATAGCGGCCTGACTATCCGAAAAGGATATGCTTTACAGATATCACGTTTTTCTTCAGTCAGGACAGCTACAGTGATTTGGAAGACGGAAGGAGAGGCTTAAATTTTCGGATCGGTTTTAGATCCATCTATATACAATAGAAATGGATAAACTTGTCTTCCATGAAAGTACCTTTCTCTCAGCAGGATGTAGAGGGAAAGCTCGCATGAAAGACTTTGTCAAACCGAAGTTTAGGTATGTTGTAATTGATGTCCTCTTAGTGGATTCCTAATACATTAAGAATATTAGCGTGGCCAAATAAATTATTGACGGTAACGGTGTCTCTTACCTCATTTCAAAAGATGGATGCATTGATGCTCGGCCTGAGTCGAAAATGGACCTTGTCCTAGAAGATAATTTTTGGTCAAAATCGGGATCTCCGCCCAACATTTTCAGCGCCCAATTAGTGAACTCACGGCGTTGTCTTTGGTCTATGGTCAATGGTCATCTGGCTTCAATTCTAACGTCAGTACAATCTTCTACAGATGTAGCCACAAATTCAACCGCAAAATAAGCCGGGTTGACTCTCTGGTGATTCCCAATTCAGCTGATCTGTGCCGAATCGACATTTCTAAGTCATCTTCGTACTTTCCGTTACTGCATCTATGTTTTCTTCATTTCGCAACAGTATCTGTGTAGTAGGTAGATTAAGATCGAAAAGCGTGTACTGAAGCCATGATGATGACCGATCTCGACAAAATTCACGCTGCGTACTAGTATTTACAGCTGAGCCAGAATTCCGATAGTATTTTTTTAATAATTTCCGCACGTTCGGTAAGCGTAAAACAATGCATGATGAAATGCATACCTTACTGACTATTTCCACAGCCGGATTTCATTGGACACTTTGACAGCTGATGATAGTAATTGGGTAAACTATCATTGCTATCTGTTCACCCGTTATAATATTGATTTTAACAGCCTTAAGGTTGTGCAAACATATAATTTAGTTTATACAGTGATATAGGGTTTTCTAATAACGACTTGACAACTTTTTTTTAAAAAAAAAACCATTTGAGATATTTCAAAAACTTTATTATTTGCTTGAAGTATATACAATCAAAACATTTATGAATGGAACTCGACTTCGCTCATATGGCCACAGCGGGCACGTTTGCAGCGGTCGATTCGTTGGATCCAATTTTCAACGACTAGAACACACATTTCGACCGAAACGGCCGCTATTTCGCGTTCAATGTTGGCTCTGAGCTCTTCCAACGTCGTCGGCATGTTGGCATAAACCAATGACTTAACGTAGCCCCACAGAAAATAGTCAAGCGGCGTTAAGTCGTACGAATGAGACGGCCAATCGATTGGCCCATGTCTTGAGATAACACGCTCACCATACTTACTCTTCAATAAATCGATTGTAGCGTGTGCTGTGTGGCTTGTGGCACCATCCTGTTGAAACCACATGTCGTCCAAGTCCATATCTTTCAATTCGGGTCAAAAATAATCGGTGATCATGGCGCGATAACGCTGACCATTCACAGTAACGTGACGATCGTTATCGTCGACGAAATAATATGGCTCAATAACGCCGCCGACATGCAAACCGCACCAAACAGTTATTTTTTGTGGATAAAGTGGTGATTCATGAAGCACATGTGGGTTTTCACCTGACCAATAACGCATATTTTGCTTATTAACGAACCCATTGAGCCAAAAATGAGCTTCGTCACTGAAGATGATTTTGCGATGAAATTCATCATCTTTGCGCATCTTCTCCGGAATCCAATCGGAGAGCGTAGCTCGTTAGTGTACTTTACCATGATAAAAATGTTGAGTTTACTGGATAAATTGACAGTGACAGTTTGATGATTTGTGCAAGAGTGCGTTCATAAATTAAATTCAAAGTTGTCAAGTACCTGTTGGAAAACCCTATAAATTATAAAAATGAAATGACAGAAATGGTAGGACTAATTAGTTAATATCCCTTCAGAAGTGTTTCATGTATCTATATACGAATTTCCACGTATTTCTGAAAACAAGGACATTACCGAGTAGACACAAATCGTATTAAAATATTTAATAAATATTTATAGTAGTTCTAATTCACAGATCGTTTATGTTATTGTAGAGGACACATAGCTTGTTAACAAAGGTACCGAATAGAGGCCTTAAATAGTATTCTTCCTATTTGTTGTTTCTATAAGTAAACAGAATTTCTTATGACCATATTAGTATGAGTATAGTATATAAGCTATACAGCAACGTTAACCTTATACCATAGAATTCATCAGCTGCTATGTTTAGGACATGTGAAGCAAATTAACACCACTGTTTTGACTCAGATTGTCTTCGAATCCATCATCTGAGGACAAAGAGGGAAGAGTAAGAAAACGGAAGACAAATCTTTAATAATAATAATAGAAAAGTGGTTTATTTTTCCTTTAAAAGAAACGAGTACATCTAATAGAGAACACTAATGCTACTGTGTTGATAAAGGGACACAAAAAATTTCCTTCTCATTAAATCCAAAAAAACAACTTCGTTCTTCCATGGCATTTATATTTGTTTGAACTTGAGGTGAAGGCTGGATTTCAAATAGTCTCTTGACTTGAAAACCTCGTTAACATGATGGGTCCATAAAAATGTAAATATATCAATAGAGGTCATAGAGTTCAAGATAGTTCATTCTCCATTATCACGTACCACAGTAAAATATCCAAAATGAATCACGTGTTTTGGAGGTTTTCAAAGAAACACGTTCAGTTTGGACATAATCTATTTGAGGGCAGTCGATGAATGCTATTATATACGGCCTTGCCGACCTTGAGCTAAGATTTCCAATTCATAAATGTTTTCTGATACTGGTCCAGATATCAAGTTTTGGTTTACATATAGTAGGCGGTAGTTTGCAGTGCTATTTTATGGTATAAAAACAGAAAAGACTTTCATTAAATCCCACGTTACGGTTGTTGAAACCACCAATAATAAGCTAGGAATACTAAAAGCATGTGGGAAGAATTCTGCTTGCCGTTTCTTAAACTAACAGAAGCTGTTGCTCAGTCAAAGTTAAGAAAGCTGCTGAGGCTCACAAAGAGATATATGAAGTTTATGGGTTTGACTACCTCACATAAATTACGTTTCAAAATTGATTTAATTAATTCCGTTCTGAAGATTTTTACCCAAAGGTGACAAACGTTTTGTTAGACCAACCGAAGTAGATGATGGCCAAATCAAAGTTATAATCGAATCAGATCGTCATACGAATGTGCCAGAGATAGCAGAGAAGTTGAACGCGTCACACACAAGAAATCACTTAAAACGTCTTAAATCCGTCGCTTTTTGAGGTGCATGCATCTCAAGCGCTATGAAATTATTCGTTTTTTTAATCGGATAATCATTTTTTTTTATGAAAAGTGGAATGTCTACATAACATCAATAGGAAACGATCATGAACGATGAATGAACCATCACAAACTCTATGCAAAGCTAATCTATATCAAAAGAAGGTTATGTTGCAAATTGGTTGTATTATAAAGGTTTCCTGCATTATGAACGCTTCCAAGGAACCAAACGATCAATTCATATGTTTATTGTCAACAACTAATGAAACTGGAGGAAACAATGAAAGAAAAACGGCGAGAATTGGCAAATCGTATTCCACCATGAGAACGATGGACCAAACGCATCTTTGGTACAAAGTGGGGCAAAAATAATGTCATAATGTGTATGTTATTCACTGCCATTTTTTAGAAATGAAAATAATTGGACTCTATTTATGTGATGGTTCAAAATTGATGACTTTAAATAGAAAAAAAAAATGATATCGGTCAAATGACCATCTTCTGAGTTGATGTGCACATTTGTGTGGAATTTTTGCTCGAAATTAGTGTTTTCTTCTTCAATATTGGCTTTCAAGACTTGCAAGGTTTGTTGTAGTAATTGTGTGAGATTTCAAAAAAGGAAGGCAAAGGAAGAAGTCTGGCGCGTCAGATCTGGTGATATCTCCATCGTTGCCTGAGCTGTGTGAGCGATTGCTCCATTCCTCTGGAACTAGTAATGTTCGAGATCCAATTCAACAACGCACGGCAAAAAAGCTCATTTAACGATTGTTTGTACCGCTCACCGGTTACGGTTTTTTGTTAAGAATTTAACACTCAAAAGGGTGTGACTACTTTTACAATGCCAGAGCATGTGTTAAGTTTTTCTGAAAATTGGATATAGAGACAGGGAAAAATCTTTGGGCTCAGTGGTTATTTCGCTCCATCGGTGGCATCCAATATATAACAGAGAGACTAAGTTATTAGTGTAAATTGACTTGATGTTGTATTTAGGCAGCCAATCATCTCACGAGATTTTAGTTTCCATGAAAAAGTCTTTCGAGCATAGATGGTAATAAACTCAGAACCATCCGAATTGGAAGACAGCATACTACAACATGAGCCACGTAACGAACATGTGCTGATGCCAAATTGTGTGCATCGTTGTCTCTTTTTTGGACTCTCTCAGTCGTCCTTGGCCAAAGCAGCGATATTCTCGATCGATCGAGACGCTGAGCCAAATGCTTAATTGCTAGTGCTCACAATGCAGAACGACGACGAAATTCACGCTGCGTTAAAAAAATAGCAGACGTTAAAATAACAGACTGGTCAAGTAAGCAGTAAAAACAAGAACGCATTCTTCAGGTGCTTTCCATTGTTTATTCTCAACTTATTCTTTTTATTTGTCTACAAAAAAATTGTCAAAGCATAATGGGTTTTGACGCCAGTTGCTAAAATTATGACACATTCACATTATGACATTACTTTTGCCACATCTTGTAGCTCGAGAAAAATGATTGAACTTTGGTTGGGATGTAATATCATTTCCACCATACAACCTCGACCTTCCACCATCAGATTTTCATTCGTTTCGAAGTTTGCAAAACTGTTGGTGCAGTTGTATGCTTTTTTGTGATGTTGCCGGAAAGATGGCAGATGCCCATTGTAAAATGTTAAAATTAAATTGTATATACGAAGTGTGTTCAAAGGTGACTTTTGAAATTTCGCGGGCAACGTACATTCGATTTCGGCTTTTTTTTCCTTTGCTGTGTTGATACAAATGTCCTGCACATACACCCTGACTGACTCGAACTGCAACTTTTTAAAATGCTATAATTTTTTTTATTTTTTGATAAATTTTATTGCGCTAAAGCAAAAAATGTCGGAAAATACATCAATTTTCAAATTGTATCAGTAGTTTTCAATATGTCCACCTTTGTCACGAATAATGGCATTGAGACGTCCGAAGAAAGCATCGCACGCTGCACGCAAGTGGCTCTGCGGCATTTTGGCCCATTCTCGGCGAAGTGCTTGTTTGAGGTGGTCCAAACTTTGGTATCTTTTAGTGCCAACCTTCGCCTTCAAAATACCTCAGACAGAGAATTCCAACGGATTTGCGTTCGGAGAATTTGCAATTCATTGTGTTGAAGTAATGAAGTGTGGAACATTGTTTTTTAACCAATCTTGGTTGACGCGCGCTTTGTGAGACGGTGCCGAGTCTTGTTGAAATGTCCACGGTCTTCGACCGAAATGATTGTTTGCCCAAGGCGTCAATACTGCCTCTAAGACAGTTTCACGATATACGATCGCAATAATTTTGACGCCACAGTCCAAAAATACGAGCGGAGAGCGTCCATCGGCGGTTATGGCGGCCCAAACCATCACCATCGGTGCTGCCTGCTTTCTGGTGGCCGTCCGAACGTGTAAATTTTCGAAGGACCTCTCTCGCAAGTAAACTCGGTCATTTTGTTTGTTGACATATTACTCGATAAAAAATGGCGACTCATAGGAAAAAACCAAATTCGGCAACTCACCACTTTCGTGCAAGCGTAGCAACTCCTTCGCTCTTTAGACTCTAAATTTTTTCTGGTGCGGTGTAAGATCGTGTGCTTTTTGGAACTTGTATGGCTTAAGCCAAAACTCATTTTTCAGTATGTCTTGCATTCGTTCCAACGATATGTTGAGCTTACGAGCCATTTTTCTTCCACTTCGAGCCTTCACTTTCCGAACCGATTCTGCCGATGTTGCTGCTTTTTATGACCACCTCCATAGCGTTTTGTAACGCTGAAAGTATCACGGTAACGAGCTATGGTTCGAAACACAAATGATTTATTCACGTTGAGGTGCTGGAGGGCTCTAACGATAGCTACTTGTGGTTTTCTAGCCAAATATAAAGCAATCACAATCATGTGTCAAAATTTGAGCTCACTGTCATGAACGGTTTGGAAATTATAGCAGTCTGAAGTTGGTTGCAGTTTGAGTCAGTCAGGGTGTATGTGCAGGACATTTGTATCAACACAGCAAAGGAAAAAAAAGCCGAAATCGAATGTACGTTGCCCGCGAAATTTCAAAAGTCACCTTTGAACACACTTCGTATATACAATATAATTTTAACATTTTACAATGGGCATCTGCCATCTTTCCGGCATTTCCACTATTTTTGACAGATAGTGGGATTAGACGTGTTTTGGTTGCTCGGTGATGTTCAATTATTATAAAAAATGGGGCAATAAATGAATGAATGAATGAATCAGATCTTGTGCAATAAATGGAATCAATTATCCTAAAATACTTGAAATGTTGACTCTAAGTAAAGGAAATGTTTACAAGATAAACATGATACAAGATAAACATGAAAAGTTGCCGATGATATTGGAATATCGGTAAGCTCGTGTCATGCAATGTTTTGGGCATGAGACGTGTGTCAGCAAAGTTTGTTCCGAAACTCCTTCATTTTGATCAGAAGAACCGTCGCATGAGCATCGCTCAGACACTCTTGCATGACGTCAATGATGATCCTGACTTGCAAAAAATTCTAGTGACGATGAATGGGCTTGTGGCTCTGATGTCAAAACCAAAGCCCAATCGTCCCAATGGAATTACCCATGACAGCTAATACCGAAAACAGCACGCCAAGTTCGATCAAATGTCAAAGTTTTGATCACTGATTTTTTTGATTACCGTGGCGTAGATCATCAGGAGTTTTTTACCTCAAAGTTGAACGGTCAACAAGGAGTGTTACCCTGAAATTTTGCACCGTTTGCGAAAACAAATACGAAAAAAAACGTCCGGAATTGTGGAAAAACAATTCATGGCTTTTGCATCATGATAATGCACCTGCTTATGTGAGAATTTTTGGCTAAAAAAAGCAAGACAATTATGCCTCAGCCACCATTTTCACTGGATTCTCAAAACTAAAGATATCTATGAAAGGACGTAGATTTGCAACGATTGTCGAAATAAAAATGGCATCGCTGGAAGAGCCAAAGGCTTTACCAAAAAGTGCTTATAAAAAGTGCTTTAATCTTGGGGGGGGGGGGGGAATACTTTGAAAGGGACGAAATTAATATTGATGAATAAATAAATATATATTTTTTTAAAAAAATAGAAAGTAACCTTACTTTTCGAACAGACGTCATATAACTGATTAAAATTTATTCTTCTGATAAAAAAAAATTCGGATATATATCTACCATGGCTGCCTTTTTGCTTGTATTTTTCTAACAATGTTTTGCTATAAAGTGTAATTTTTTTTGTTTAACTAGTAACTTGACGTAGTCCCACAGAAAATAACCCAATGGTGTCAAATCGCACGATCGTGAGGGCCAATTAAGAACAAATAGAATTTTTAGTAAAGCAATGCTTTCGTTGGTAGTATGAGGTAAAACGCCATCCTGTTAACACACATGTTCCACATTGGTGTCTATTGACTTTCACTTCTTCACTTTTGAGGAAATAAAGACCGATGATGCCACCAGCATGCAACTGCACAATGCAATACATTTTTCTGCATGCAATGGTATCTGGTTAACTTCTTAAGGATTGTCCTCGCTCCAAATACTGCAATTTTACGGTTAAAATCTATTTCAACCTTCAGTTGACTTAATATTATTATTTATCTATTACTGAACAACCGACGCAATAAATGGTTACGCGCCACTTTCTCGTGCACCAATCGGATCTTACAAACCTTGAGATCAAGATCTTTACGCAGAATTTTCGAGATAGTGGATGGGTAAAGGCCAAGCTGTTGCGAACGACGACAAATCGATAACTTGTGATCCTCTTCAACACAAATTGAGAGAATTGAACCCTCTGTTCTCCTTCTTGTTGGTATATGGGTATCCAGTCGCGTGAATTAGGTGCAAGATTTCTAAATCATTCGATAAATAGCACATCCATATGGCCGATGATGTCTACCGTAAATTTCATATAAATTTGGCGAATGGAGCTTCGAATTTTGAAGTAAATTTCAACGATTTGAAATCTTTGTTGTAGCATCAATCTTTCAATATTGAAATGGCAAATTATACTGAAAATAAATAAAATTTGGTAGCTCAATGCGACAACTGCCGGGCTCTACTTATAGCAAAGCTCTTATTGAAGCTTCAGTTGTTTACCATTTGTAAAACCAATCGTTCCAAAAAAAACTTCCAGGTATTTTTCTTTCGTAAACTAGCTTCTCCTGTCTCTGAGATGGGAGACATCGGCAATGTTACTCACAGGCTCGCGCTACAATTGACTGTGGTACGTCTTCGGATCAGCGTCACAGTACCCATGGTCATAGTTTCACAGTCAGGTTCTTAATATCTGTTGTTCGGTGTTTTGATGCACTCTTCAAACCTGTCCTCGCTTCCCATGTCATTGAAACCACCTGACACAATTTTTGTGAATCGGTCGTGCATACGCTTGGGGAGTTCATAGACATCAAATGAAGAAAACGTAGTAAAAAATTTGCAGAAATTTCTCCTCTTCCTGAATAGGCGCACCATAATGCTGTGCCATCCGGCTTATTGTTATAAGCTATAGCGCGGCACCTTCATTCGTATGGATTCGAAATACCAGGTTCATATCCCTAAATTATTTTTTTTTTTAGAAATCTCTTGTTAGCCTTATGAGAAGCTATTTTGGATGCTTTTATTAAATGGGAATAGGGGGTAATGCTGGTTGCCGAAAAACAGGGTTTTTCAGTAGATACATCTCAATTCGTTCTTTCATAAAATTACGTTTGTTTAAGGTATTAATGAAATCCACGGAATTGCTTGTAGGATGTATGGACCAAAAAAAGTATGAGCGGCGTTGCAAATTTACAGCGTTGTTTAGTCGATTGTAACACGTTCCGTGTGATACCGTTCTGTTGTAACAACATATACTCCAAACTTTTCAGTTTCAAATATTGTCTCTTACTAAAGATGCTTCTGTCTCGCCAATGAACGTTCCAGGTTAATTTTTTCCTTAAAGCCACTTTTTCATAGAGTGGAACAATAAAAGTCACAGGAGCGACCAAGGTCGGGTGGGTAGAGCACATGTGGAAGCAATTAATATAATTTGGCCATAGCGATTCAGGATAAGTGATGTGAACACTTTTTTCTTCGCTTAATATTTGTGTAAATTTCCTACAAAGTCGGTCTAATAATTCACTATAGTACTACCTTATGATCATGTTTCTTTTCTTTAAAAAAAGTTATTTTCGTCGAATTCCAAACAAAATTTTAGTCATAATCTTTTTAGCCGATCGGGTGATCTTTGCCTTCTTCGAAGCAGATTCGCCTGGTCGCTAAGTCTCTGGCATGTACTAATGGATCCAGTTTTGAACGACTCGATGTTTAAACTCCTGCGAATTTCGCTTAATGGGCTTTGCAATAAACCGTATTGCTTCATTCTCTGCTACTTTGCGCATTTTCATTCGGCGATCAAAAATCATGTCAAAGACCTTTTCAAAGATTTTCTCACCAATCACAGGCGGACTGGCCGGTCTTTATCAAAAACAAATATCTCGCGGTTATCATAAATGATGAAGAGTTCCCAAATAAACCATCGAACTTCGCTTTTATCCATTCGTCTTTCCATCCAAAAATAAGAGCGAATTACGAATCGATATTGCAACTTTTCTTAGTACTTGTTGATCCGTCCTCGTAGTCTTTTGTTTTTAACAGGCGATCAAGTTCCATAGTTCCATTTCAATTAATCACATTGCCTATTGTTAGGTTCTTATACCTCAAACTGTGGAAAAATATTTCAGATACGAGTTGGTTTGGTCTTCAGTATCAATTACAATGATAAATAGAAAATGTCTCATTAATTATATTTTGTGTGATATTATAGCGAATACGTATGGAAACGTACATACGTACAATATACAATATATACCCCAGTTTAGCGGTAATTGATTTCCACAAATAAATTAAATAATCATTCAATCTCCAACGGCAACACTTTATTTCAAAAATTTACTCTTTTCACTATTCTCTTAACACGTCTGTCATTTCTCATGACTCAATTCTATCTTAACAAATTCGTTTTCATCCAACAATTGCATGATATTTATTCTCTCATGCGAATAACGTCATAGTAAAACAACAGAATTCATTGATAAACGAATGCCTCACACCGTTCACGGCAGCCAAAGAGGGTTTGTTTCTCTGCATTTTCGATTGGGAACCGTTTCTCTTACGCAGGCCCCACAATCATAGTCAAGTTGGAGAAGCGCCACTGCCAACTATTGCTGTTTACCAACAAAACAACATTTTAGGTCTGTGGCGGAGTTGTGAAAACCCCCCCAACAAATTCAATGGCACTCGGCAACATCTTTCAGTTGCAAACTTTCAGCCCATCCAAGCGGTCGGCGTTGGATACGTTCGCTGGCTGAATAGCTTTGTTCGATCGGTCGTTTTCTATCGGATTATTGTGTACTTTTTTGAATTACTTTATCCAATAACTATTTGGTAACGGTCGTGGTGAGTTCGTTGTTCTCCTTTCAATCGGAAATCCATCGGACGTCATTGTTGGATTCGTCCATCGGTCAATGCTTCATCGTTGACACTTGATTTTGGTTCATGCTTTGCTTAGTATGCAAAGGGTTTGTTCAGTCCTCTATAGAGTATCTTTAGGTGCAGTACAAATTAGTATACGGGTACGAGTGTATTCCGCCGTTTGCGGTGCTTCGATGGTTTAGACAAGTATCTCTAGTTTATATCCTCCCGTTTCGCCATATACCTATTTACATTTCAATCAAACGCATATCAGTGGTGGATTTTCAAATTCAAAAAGCAAATAAATCTAATCGCAGAGTCATTAGGGGTGCAGTGCAATTACGAGTTAATAATCACCCCAGTCCCGGTTAAAAGTGAGTGATTAGATTTAAATAATAAAAAAAAAAAAAAAAAAATTCAAAAAAAAGCTAAATCACTGTGAATCTACAAGTATCTACAAGTGAAACAGTGTATAAAATTTAAAATCCAAACCAAATCGGTGTTACCATCTGTGAGTCTCAATCCCAACCAAACACAACAGCTGTCAAAATGCGGCGAAATGTCAAATTGATTGTATTTGTTACTGCTATTTGGATGTTCGCCATGGTGTACTATTTGCAATCAAACACTAGCAAGGTGAGTTCAGACGTAAATATACATTTGTATGTTAAGTGGACAGCGAATTTGTTTATTTTTATCTGACAGCAATAACGAGTGACAGTGATGTTCAAATAGAAGAATACGAGCACACTTGTTATCAACGACCACGACGATGATAGATTATGGGGAGGAATTTCATATAGAGATTATAGATAATCCACAGGAAAACGTTTGTGAGATAAAAAAAGAGAGCCTTGAACTAAGATAAGTCTAGAGATACAGCTGCTACTGAAAGAGTCTATGTACGAACAGTTGATTCGATATTCACTTACAGCAGATTGAATGATAAAACAAGTTAAGTCACGTAAGACTTCATTGGATCGGCTAGTCGTTGTTCTTGTTACGAGTATCTAACATATGTATCTATAGGCAGTGAATTGCCACTTAAACCTACTGTAAGACCGGGGGCGTTGACTTATTCAACTTCCTTTTTGTTGTGCTATTTGCTATTCGATTTTGTACAAAGTCGTTCTTGAGTAATCCTGCACGTGCTCACAATACCATGAGGCGGTGGGTAGCCATCGAGAAGATGGTTTCATTTTTCAATCGGTTGTTGGTTTGTTGTGGTTTACAGAAAACCACGGGTGGTTTTCGTGGTATGAGGAGTAAGAAATTGTCATTCTCGATTCGTTTCAATGTAGGATAGGATGTAGGGCATAAGAATGTAGGTACTATAAAATACTTGAGTTACAGATAAGTGCAATATTCAGATTTTTATAATTCTGGATTTAGGTACCCACTCAGACTGCTTGTACCCCTTAAGTACGTTTATATAGGGAGGATTCCTCCTTACAATGCAGAAGTAAATTTACGTGAAGTGTTTGTAATTTTGGTACAAATTTTCCTGTCCCTTACATGATGGTTTTGTTAAAGGCATCGTGACTGGAAAAATTAACTACTGGGAAGTTATTCTGAAGGACGTGAATGTCTCAAAACAAAGAAAGAAAACTGTGGAGTATAGGAAATTTATAAAATATTTAAAAAACAGTTACTCAGGTAACCTACAATGAGAGCGGCTGATGAAGAGAATGGAAGGAACTATATGTCAATTCTCTGGTTGGGACAATTCTTATGTTCGTAGTGGAGTTTTGATTATTTTATTATGTATATATATATTTTTTTTTTGTCAAATGATGTCTGTATGTTATCTAAAGCACTTTAAGGTTTGTATTGCAGATATCTTTATATTTTATTACTACAAAAGGGCCTTACTGACCATCTTGAATAAATTCGTTTCGACTTTCAGAGTTTCTTGTCATATTGCCGAAGATTGGAGGCAAATTTATTGGGGTATGGCTATGACGATTCTTTTGTGATATTTTTCTATACGGTCCGGTCTAAATAATCTTTCATAAAACATTGAAATACGCAATGCGTGTAAATATGTCTAATATTACATACATATGTATGTCTTCCAGTTGTGGGGTTGGCTAAATTTGCGAACCTTGGAATTATTTTACAGACTGCTCTATTTTGTATCACCTCGTTACTAATACCAAGACTTTGCTGATAGTTTTGTGTTTGCGTGATCCAATTCGTTTTGAGCTTCTACATACCTACAGCTTTTTAGACCAGACTCATTGAATATGGCAAAACCAACTGAATTGCTCAGCAAAGACTTTTGCGAATGCACATTCTTCTTATAAATTTCTGTGGCTGTAATTTTTTTTACTTTAGTTCTTCGGTTAACATCGCGACGCGTATGTTAAAACTGGATGAATGACTGTCGTATAAAACATAGCGTAATTTTTCTATCACAAAATACGTCCCATTTAAGCCACCCCATCTTAATACTCTGAGCTATATCGTCAATGTACCTTAACTCCCTTGTGGTTCACGGCCGTGCCTAAGTATTTATATTTTTCGCAATTAAGCACGATAGTTCCTTCTTAATAAATGTCAGAATATGGGTCTGCGAGTTCTAAAAAACGACAAGATATTCGGTTTTAATGTGACCCATTCTCTTCAAGGGCTTTTATCTATCTATTAAGAGTTGGTTGAACGGCAGCCTCATTTCTTAGCGTAAAAAAAGAAAAAGAAAAGTTGTTCCGGACACGTCATTCATTTAGAGCAATAACAAGCAACGGACCATGTAGACAGCCTTCATGTACTCCAACTTAACTTCTAATTTTACCGTTTCATTCTCATTGTAAGTTTTGGGTATGTCTTAGCGCCAAATGATGTTTTTCATTGCTAAAAATATAGCTTGTGAATGATTAAAGATTCATTTACAATTGGCATCATTGCTTTCAGCATTTACAAGATAAATTAGTCCTTATTCCTTGATTCATGTGTTTCTTCTGAAAATTCTTCGATTGAAAAAATTTATTGAGTTGTCCACCTTGCATTTTTCATCTAGAAAATACGAAGTTTTCTTGAGTATACTCGTCGAATTTATCTGCATTAATAGATTCTTTAGATGACTTGCAGTCTCTTAATAATGTCTTCATATAACTTTATAGAGGTTGGTATTTTGAAAAAATCTTCGAATATATCCTGCATTTGTATTAGCATTCCTTCCCTCCAGGATTCTTTTATGTATTTTAGCTTCAAGTTGAACCCATGTTTGTAAAAGTGAGAATCTAACCTCGGCTTCCGGTGCCTTTTGTGTAAATGATTTTACGGAACATTTGTCCGTACTGCAATCATAGATACTGGTGTGTTTATAATTAGATTCGAGCTTCAAGTAGAATTTTTTGGGGTTTCTTTTAGACTAGATGTGAACCCATATCGCATGTTAGGTCCTTTGAGCGAATATTTTTAAGACGTATGATAGATGGGAGTTCTTCCAGTCTTTGGCAGTTTTTATCTGCTCTTTGATTTTCTCAATTTTATGCTGAATCCGGGTCCGTTGATGTAAAAGTTTTCTCATCATTCTGACAAGTTGTTTTAGATATTTATTCTACCATGGCCCTCAGCTTTTAACTACTTCAGTTTTGACTTTACAACTGCTCCTAAAAGAGGATCTGATTGAGCTGCAAAGATGCCTTGTCTATGTCCTCAGTGGACTGTGGTGATGTAGGCAGATTTCTGGCACTGATGGAGAAGGTTTCTCTTGATATTGATTCCTTGATGTAAGTAGTCTTTCCATGATGCGCATTATATCTTATGTTTTACCTTGGAGGTGATATAAATGATTCGCTGAACACGTAGCAGTCTTCAACTAGATAGCACATAAAAGGAGTTTTTCAGTTGGGCGAATAGTATTCCTTGCGGTTGCATCTTAATAGATTTTTGTTAATAATGTTTGTGTCATTCCTATCCCAGGTGATATTGTAGGGGCTTGCATCGCATCCAATGAACAGATGTCAGCAGTGAAGGTGACATGGTTATCTAAGGTCTTGTACAGCAACGGGAGGGATATTATTTTCATAGCTGAAGAAGTAAGCGGAAGCGAACACATCTTCTATAAATGATACTTTTACTGTTGGAACCAATTTGAGCGTCTAACGAAGCGTATAAGACTGTTAACGTCTATACTGCTTAGATAGCTTAAGTTATTGTAGAAGAATATTGTAGAAGAGTTAAGTTTCCTTCTTTGGGAAAGAGCTGGGTATGTACAGAGTAGGTGGAAGATTGTTTCCTCCTCCTCCTCGTTCACGCAAATTCTGCAGAAAACATTTGTAAAAACGCCATGCTTTCCTACATGTGTGAAAGAATATATGATATATATATATGCATCTATGATAGCATTGAGAACTTTTCCATTTAAAAAAAAAATCATATTCTTGTAGCGCTTCGGATCCAGCTTTGGCCAGATTTGTTTGGTTGCTAGACATGTTGACCCAACAGTGCACCTAAGGTATATTGATTGGTATACAGATGCTAGGTTTTCCAGTAGGGTGGGTAGATGGGTCATCCGCATAGGCAACCACCTTGCCGCTACCTGCTTTCAGGTTCGAAGTATGTTCAAAAAGTTTTATTTATTCATCAATAATATGTTGTCCCCTTCAAAGTCATCCCTCTCAGATATAATACACTTGTGCCAAAGCGTTTACCACTAAGTTCCAGTGAAGGGATAAATAGACATCGACTTGCGGTGTACCTCTAGTTCCCAATCTTTCAGCTGAAGCCCCACCCAGTTTTAAGTTCATTGTCCTGCTTTTTAACATAGACTGATCAATCCCGCGAGTGAGTAGTCTTCATCAGAGTTGATAGCGCAGTTGTGATTGCAGATATGTTGACGTTGCTAAAGCACCTTCTATGTCTAGACACGCGTCCATTTTTTACTCCATATAATGTAGGGATCGTTCGATGTGGCTAATCAGTAAATGTAGAGCCGTTTCCACCGACCTTCCTTTACAGTAGGCATGTTGGGCCGTAGGCAAAAGTGGTGGATCAATTCTAGAGTTTTCAGAAGGAAAAATGATACCCTTGTAAGCCTTTGGTCCTTTGGGTCAATATGAGGACAATTTTCCGGCTTTGCGAATGAAAGCTACACTATCTTCTCTACATGACAAGGGGATGTGGATCATTTGTTTGTATCTGTGGACATTTTTAGCTTGGCATTTTAACCTCTTGGTTAAATGAGAGCGCAGGAAGGACCCATATCAAGTTCGTATGTGTTACATGGGTGACTTAAGAGTTCAGAGTAGAGTATGTATTTTTAAAAGTGTTTCTCTGTATTTTGGCCAAGTTTTCTGATAATTCCTGAATGCTAGTTGGCGGGGAAAACCATCATTCGGACTGAGTTGTATGTATCTATGATCTGAAAAAGAATGTTTACATGATACCAGCCAATTCGTAATCATTTGAGTGATGTTGTCATAGACAAGAGTGACATCTAGCAGTCATTTCGGTTTTCAGATTTGGAGGTGGGCTCATTGCCAATATTTGAACCAATAAGTTTAGCAAAACAAAAAAAAATAAAAAATGTGCGTTAGTATCGCACCCGATGCCAGTTCGAAGACCACACTTTCTAGCTTGACACTAGGGAAAGGGCCCAGATAGTCGTGACCAGGATATGCCGATGCCTGTCAGAAGGTATCTTTGGCAGTCTCCAGTCTATCAACGGTTACATCGAGTTCGCTGGAATTAGGAAGTAAGAATACATTAAGGCTATGTTTCACCAATACACGAGTTCTGATCTTACAGCAGTACGTATTAAAGTGTCGCACATCCACGAACTATGCCTTCTAGAAACCAGTATTCCCAGATTCTTTGGATAGACACAGAACGAGCACGACCGAGTCCTTTTAGGTCCGTCGTTACTTTCCATTTCCGATACAGTATCAGAGAGATCGTCATATTGGTTGTCATCTCGGAAAGATTGGACTCGTCGCTATCTATTTCACGATTTTGAAACTGTCGTTTCTGTTCTTCTTATCAAAATCCCTTAGGGTTATAGAATTTAAACCCAATTTTGCCTTAAGTCTGCGCCAGAGATTTAAGGGATTCGTTATTGATCACAAATAATGCGCATCTATAATGGCCTTAATTCCTTATTTCCTCCAGTTTCGCGACTTTCTGGTTGGTTCTGAGCTTGAGGCTTGGGGTTACTAATCTCAATGATTTCCTAAATGTCTTCCGGGGAGAAGGGTTTAGTTGGGTGCTCGTTACTAAGGGGTTTAGATTTATATCAACCGGAACCATCTGACATGATTCATATACTTATATTGCTATACGAACTCCTATCATCTTTTGTGTATAGGATGCAGGTCCAACACCTTCCCTTCTTCACTTCTTATCACTGTGTCAGAAAGCCCAATTGACGTTAGAATCTATAGCACTATAATAATAACGAGCGCAATTGCGTTCCATGCAGTTGATATATTTATCTCTAATGCAAGTCTTATGTCTTCGTCTTGACCGGTCACCAGAGCCCGTTTTGATAAGAGGAAATCGAAGGTCGGCTGGTATCCAAAGTTTGCTTTATAATGATCCCCTTATCCTTGCCCCTTTGGCTTATGCTGCTCTACCTTGGAATATGGATTTTTTTTTAAGAGGTTCACTTCTCTCGTTGCTCACTTGAGTTGGAAGTCAAGCCGCCTATTTACAGGTTACCGAGAGAGTAATTCCGAGAGTTTCCAAAAGAAAGGAATACATTATCAGTTAAAATATTTAGTTGCCACACAACTCATGTCAACCGGTGTCCTCCGCGTGGAGTTGGTGAGTTTTCTTGTACCAGTTACCAGTTTTTTCAACTCTGCCCTACGACCAGTCATCTGAAATACTAAAAATTCTCCTCACTCTAGTTCATTATAGTAGTGGTCGTTGTTTGAATGGGTTTCGAAAACTCTGTTGCGTATATAAAGCAGATGAGGGTATCGGATTCCTTAAATTCACGATAAATTCTTTATTGAGACGAAGGAAAACGAATGGTGCCATAAACACATATGTTTGTATCAGATACAGCTCAAAAGTCTTCTGAAATATTTGTTTGCACTCGTGTCTATCGTGTCCCTATTTTCTTAAAATATTAAGATTTGTTGGTAAAGACTATACATCGAGAACATGTATTTATCTCCCAAGGTTGCAAGAAGTTGCAGCTGCAATTTTGCGTGTTAATTAACAAATTATTGGCTGATATCCTGTTCAGTTTGATTCGAGTCAAGTTGGGGCATTTTTTGTAGCTCGATGCTAGTCCCAAAAACTGGCATCTTTCAGTTCCTACACCATCTCGATCATATGCATGCGTAGTACTAGATCCTTTAAAAAATTGTTCCACGAAGTAGGCGGATTAAACTGTTGCAATCGACGCTGAATTTCCGAATTTTCGCCACACTTTTATTCACAACGTCTACAGTTTGCTCTATACACGCATTAGCTTTGCATCGTGAAGAGAGGATGTGGTACATATGATAGTCTATCTACGAGTACAACACAAAAAATAGCCCGCTCAAAAGTCAACCTTCTATAATTTGTACAAACTGTCAATAAAGATAGTCTTGTCATTGCTGTGGTGGTGTGGTGCAGTCAGTATATAGTATTCACCGACTATACGCCAGAAATTCTGGGTTCAAAACCCGACCAACACGAAAAATAGAAAAAGTAATCTCACCTCCCTTTCAGGGGATAATTTTAAACCTTCAAAAGTGAAGTCTTGTGCCAATGAAAAAGTCTCTCTTAGTTCAACGTCGGCAAAGACAGTAATTGGAAAAGCATATACCAAAGTTTCACCCTGGCTGTTGTGAAAATTTATTTATTCTTATTTTTACATTTACATTACGTCGCTTATTGTGTTTAGGGATCTCTTATACCATATTTAGTATGCTGCAACATTTGTTTGTAATAATGAAAATTTAAAAAGAAAGTCTTTTCACAGTGAGCTCTTGACCTAATACATTTCTAAGGTGCATCACGGTGCATGTTAAAATAAACTGCTATATGTGGGATACAAACATTTGCATACGAATGGCATTTATTCTTCGCGCATGGTTGTGTTTCGAAAAGTTTCCTTCCTTTTATAACATTTACTCCTTGGAATGATTCTCGTTGTTTATTTATTTTTCATCACTGCTAATTTTAAGCTTCAGGACACTTTTCGCTTCTTTTTCCCCTTTATTTCGGGTTGAGATGGCAACATATTTAATTTCTTCTATTAACAAGGGTTAACCTGCATATCATCAATTTATTTTGTAGCTACAGAAAAGTATCATTTATAAATCGAATATTTGGGAGCAGGTAAGCCACTTTTTTAAATGCCTAACCTATACTAACCTCCTCTTACAGCGAATATTGCTTCCCAATTAATCACATAAGGTGTATCGTAGCAGCATTAGCAGACTCTTCAATAGGTCGTTTGTAGCCAAGTAACACATTTGCACTCTAAAAGTCTAATAAAAGTGAAAGGGAACTGCCATTTTTAGTGCTTCATCTTTGTTGTTTTGATGGCGTGCATATTGCACCAGTCCATTTGGTAGTTAAAAATATGGATTCCATTAAAAAAAAAAAAAGTGAAAGGGAGTATTTAAACCTGGTCGTCTTAGGCTGTGATATTTTTCAATAAAATTCTTGCTTATATGTGGCCTTCTTCTTTAGGTTAACCTGCAACAAGGAAACTTTATCAACGGATTCTACACTTGATAGAACAATTTTAGGAGAAAACACTCTTGCGTTTGGTTCAGTATACGATATATGAATCCCAAAAGATCAATCAGATTCAATAACTTAACCTATATGAACTAATGGGTGATTCATCGAAAGGTTTGATTTATAATGTAAAATAAAAAAAAAAATTTTATTATCGGTTAAAAGAACAATTCCTGGCGATTACTTTTTGAAAATGATATCATGTAAATGTTGCCCACGACTACATCTGAGGTGGTCCATTCGGAAGGTCTTATTTTGGGCGACTCGTTCGAGCAGCGGGACTGATATCTCGCGGATAACACTGGTAATATTGGCTTCCAAAACGTCAATCGTAGCTCATTTCTGAAGTGCTCACGAAAATAATTTCTCAACAAGTCCATTATTTCAGGCGCTGTATGGCTTGTAGCACCGTCTTGTTGAAACCAGAGTTCTCCGAGGCCATAAGTTTGAATTTCAGGAAGCACATAGTCCATTAACATGGCGCGAAAACGGTTACCATTGACACATTGGTAACATTCTGATTTGCTGCATTTTTGCAGAAATATAAACCAATGATTCCACGAGCCCATAAACCACACCATACCGTTGTTTTCAATGGATGTAATGGTAGTTCTTGGTACTCTTCGGGTTGCTCATCAGCCCAAATACGGCAATTAACAATAATTAACGTATTTGATCTATAACTTAATTCGTGCGGTTTGCTAAGAGATGGCGTAACTTGTATCATTCCATTGGTACATGCGTTGGAAAGCTTCTGTCATTGTACGTCATTTCAGTATATGTCATTCATTTGGAGCGTTAACCACAATAATTCTTTTGTTCACTCAAATATGTCGAACTTTCTGCCTAAAAAAGTGTTTTTGCGGGGAGTTTTTCCTCATGAAGAAAACTGCTGCCGAAATTCATCGTATTTTGGTGGAAGTTTATGTCCAACATGCGCTAGCTGAGCAAACGTGCCAAAAAGTGGCTTGCACGATTTAAAAGTGGTGATTTTGGCTTGGAAGACGACGAACGTCCTGGGCAGCCAAAAAGGTTTGTAGATGAAGAACTGGAAGCATTACTCTATGAAGATTGTTGCCAAACACAAAAAGAGCTTGCAGAATCTTTGGGTGTCACTCAATTGGGTTCCATATGAACTCAAGCCGAGAGATTTCGAAAGGCGGTTTTGCATGTCCGAAATGCTGCTGGAACGCCACAAAAAGAAGTCATTTTTGCATCGGATTGTAAAAATGGGTCTATTACGATAACCCCAAGCGCAAAAAATCATATGTGAAACCTGGCCAATCAGCCAAATCAACGACAAAGCCGAATATCCATGATGCGAAGGTAATGCTCTGTATTTGGTGGGATCAGATGGGTGTGGTGTATTACGAGCTACTAAAACCGGGTGAAACCATCAATGGACAACGCTACCGAACACAATTAATCCGTTTGAAGAGAGCAGTAGCCGAAAAACGCCTGGAATATGCGACCAGACACGAGGCAATAATTTTCCATCATGACAACGCTCGGCCCCACGTTGCTATTCCGGTTAAGGTACTATTTGGAAAACATTGGATGGGAAGTCTTACCCCACCCGCTTTAAAGCCCAGACCTTGCTCCTTCTGACTACCATTTGTTCCGTTCGATGCAGAATGCCCTCACTGAAATACGGTTCACATCAGAGCAGGATATCAAAAATTGGCTTGATTCATTCTTGGCTGCCAAGCCGTCGCAGTTCTTTTGGGATGGGATCCAAAAATTGCCAGAAAGATAAGAAAAAGTCATAGCTTCAGATGGGCAATACATTGAATAATACTATTGCACATGTTTTTCTTAAATAAACGTTCAAATTTTGAAAAAAAAAACCGCACGAATTAAATTACATACCCAATATATTTCACGATAAAAAACCGGATTTTCATTGAGTTTTTCCAGAGCCCATTCACTGAAAATATGAAGCAAATTCAAGTCGCTTGGCTTCAAATCTTGCATAAGTTGAATTTTGTACGCTTTTAGGTAGAGATCCCTACGTAAAATATGTTAAGTTGTCGAATACGCCAAGCCAAGCTGGCGTTTCGTCGCGGTCTTCGCGTACACTCTTAGCTCAACAGTTGCTATAGTCTCTTCACTACGTGCTGGATGTGGTCTAACCGGTTGAGTATCATCCACTAATGTAAACTGGGACTCAAATTTGCGAATGGTATTGGCAATCGTGGTTTCAGTAGGTCGGTTATGCGCACCGTTAGTTCCTCGAATCGCACGAAAAACAATAATCACAGAACGCTGATTTTCGTAATACAGCTAAACAATTCGGAGACGCTGTTGTGGTGTGAGTCTTTCCATGATGACTTGCCAAACGATACTGAACAGAAATAACAAAGCAGTTTGATAAGAGCCATACGTGATCTGTCAAAAAAAGTCTATTGAAAATCAAACTTTACGATGACTTACCCTTTGTATTACAAAAAAATTAGCAAAAATACGTTTTTTTTTTAGCCTTCGAAACCCCGAAACCCATGTAACCCAATAAGGCCGATTATATCCTATGCATCGGTTGTCTGGTTTAAAAAGATCACACGAAAATACATGATTGCTGCTTTTGGCAGACTCCAAAGAACGGTTTTTCTCGGCTGCATGGGGGTTTTTCCTAGCACACCTGGCTCCGCTCTACACACATTGATGAGTTTTCCTCCCATTGATATCCATATCATGGGCTGCACTCTCTAAGCGATGTTTTTTATAAAAAGAAGTGGTCTTTGGTACCGCATGCACTAAAGCTTTAATAACCTCGCGGCGAATGCCTTATAACTCTGGTTTTATTGACATACTGTCTGTCTGTCTGTCGGCTCCAAAAAAATATATTAAATATGGCCCTGGTGTTTTTTTGGACGACAACAGCGATAGATTTCATTCCTCGTAAGGAAAACTTTCGTCTGTCTTCCAGAGATATACGTAATCCTGATGACAACCAACTATGTTGTGAAGAACCGATGGAGGCGACAAAGCATTTGCATCTGTAGCGAAGGCCAAGTTGCGCTTGTAGTTTTGCTGAGCCCTTTTACGACTTCCAAGCTAGTTAAAGATTGCAAGACATCATCTGGATACCAGGTGTCAATGGGATCGCGCTGATAGCGATGAACTCAAGGGAGAGTTTTGAGGGTCCGAACCTACGTTGGGTCTGCCTGAGTCCTCGGTTCAGGATACCATTGCAAGTTGTGTTTCATATGAGCACAACCGCAGACGGGATGACTCCCCAAGTTGCTGGCAGACCAAACAAATGTTTCCCGACGTCTCTAGATAGTCAGTGGTCTTCCTGCAGGTTCCTTACTGGCGTCGTGACGGGACACCCACTAAACACTGCGGAGCACTGTCTGTGTGAATGTCTGGGTTACGCTCGCATCAGGCCGCAGTTACTCACCGACGTGGTGGGTGCTAATATCATACTCACTTAGTCATTAAATCGCTTACTCATCTTCTAGAATCCATTAAGAGGAGCTTACAAAGATTGCAATGGACTAGTTCATTGTCTGAGTGTTCTGTTCCGACAGAACTGTTGTGCACTGCTGCACATTTTCTCTTTTTATAAATCTTTATATCATTGTACACCCAAGCGTAAGTTTGACCTACACGTTCTATTTACATAAGAGGACCTGAGACTGCTACGCAGCATTCACCACAAGCAAATTATTGAAGAAATCCTTCGATTAAAGCATAATTTCACGCTGACCTGTGAATTGAGCTAAAAGATCGTGTGATTTTAAAACTTTGAAACATTTTACTTGAAAGTTCGACTTCCATATAGAGCTTTATTCAAGTCAGCAGCGGCGTCCATGGACATACATATCAAGGTAGGTAGTTTAGGCTTAGACCTCGTTCCAAATGCTGCCAATACTATATCGATGATTCAAAACGGCTATATGGGTGTTTACTTGGAATACTATCGGAAGCCCCAAATCTTTCTTAAGAGCTGTCAACCTTTTGTATCATACTCGTTGTTTTCACCCATATCAAACTTTGCTCCAGCGCAAAGAAATGAAATACAGTACAATCAATTCCAATAGTTGTGAAAGAATCAAAGGCATTATGTATGAGTAAGAAGAAGAAGAGAGCCCAACAACCTAGATAATAACCTATGCCGCCCAAAAGTTTTTTTTCATTGTTCCTTGGTTATAAAATCGGTATTATACCTTGAATTCATGAAGTAATATTCAGAAATTTGTGACAAACCATTACACGGAGCAGCGTGATTTGGAAGCACCACAATATTTTGAGATTTACTGTTTTGGGGTACTGCAGTACCCCACAGCTGGATGTCACAGGACCAAAAAGTTTTTGTGACGCCTATATAACATACAGGCATATGTTAACAATTTATTCTCCATAGCTAGCGCAAATACTCCAATTAAAGGTCTGTAATGTTAAGTACTTAACTGGACTAAGCACACTCTCGGTCTTGCCGCATTTAGTTTGGTCGCAGTAGAACTATGTGCCATACTTTGTAAAGTTCTAATATATTTGTAATTTAAATGTTCGATTTGTACATATTCTGGCTCCGAAGAGATAGTTAGGGATGATGTCCCTACTTTCTTAACTAGGAGCCATTCTTTTGGGAAATACATTTTTGTATACTTTTAACTTTTAAAGAGATTGGAAGGAGGAAGACGGTTTACGTCTTTAGGGTTAGGTATCATGTTAATCTGGGTTACCGTCCAGTTTGGAGAGCAGAGGCGTCTTTCAGGAGAAGTTAAAATCTGAACTCAACCTCTGGTAACTATTTTAGACTTTTGGCGGTTATGAATTTATAACCTGTAGGTTTTCATAGCATCTTGCTGATTTTGTTTTGTTGAAAAGGAACTTTTTTTTACCAGAATATCCAACTGGTATGCTCCATTAATCTCCTTGTTCACCATTTATTCTATCGACTTTGGATATTCATTTGACTTTGGTACAAAAACTTCGCAAAGATGCTTAACAGCTTTTCCACACTGCTCCTGGCCCAATGGTTGGTTTCTTTTCTAATCGCCGGATGGGCTACGATCAGACATTTTATTCTCTTCGTCGTTTCCATTGTATATGTTTTTTAAGGTAAATCTCAATACACATAGAGCATTGTTTTAGCTTTATAAAAATTTTATTTTTTCTAGGAACACGTCTAGTTTGCTGCCAAGGTTTTCTAGCCTTAAGTTGTTTCTGACTTAAGCTTTTTTGTCTTGGAGATATTTGAATTTTTTGCGGAAATCCGAACCATTTATTAAGAACTTTGGTATAAATTAGTGCACGGAAACCTTTCTTTAAAAAAAAGTAGAATTTCTGATGAACTATGACGAATTTATAGAAGAGCAACGAGGTGCACGGTGTGGTAAATATGTCCTTAAGCATGAAAAGTCCGTAAAATATATCTATGGTGATTCATCGTAAGGTTTTATTTTCAATAGCCTGTTTTTGACAGATCGCGCTTGACTGCTATCAAACTGCTTCATCATTTTTGTTCAGTATCGTTTGGCAAGTTATTATGAAAAGACTCACGCCACAACAGCGTGTCCAAATTGTTCAGCTGTGTTACGAAAATCAGCGTTCTCTGAGAAAGGTTTTTCATGCGATTTGAGGAACTTACGGTGCGCATAATCGATCTTCTGAAACCCCTACTGCCAATACCATTCGCAAATTTGAGTCCGAGCTTACATTAATGGATGAAAGGTTAAACCACATCCAGCACGTAGTGAAGAGACTATAGCAACTGTAAAGCTGAGAGTGTAAGCAAAGACCGTAACGAAACGACTCGTCGACATTCTCAACAGCTTGGTTTGTCGTATTCGACAACTTGGCGTATTTTACGTGAGGATCTCAGCCTAAAAGCTTACAAAATTCAACTTGTGTAAAAATTGAAGCCAATCGACTTGATTTTGCGTCATATTTTCAGTGAATGGGCTCTGGAAAAACTCAATGAAAATCTGGTTTTTTATCGTGAAATTTTGTTCAGTCATGAAGTCCATTTCTGGCTAAATGGATACGTTAATAAACGAAATTGCCGTATTTGGGCTGATGAGCAACCCGAAGAGTACCAAGAGCTACCATTAAATCCATTAAAAACAACGGTTTGGTGTGGTTTATGGGCTGGTGGAATCATTGGTCCATATTTCTTTAAAAATGAGGCAAATCAGAATGTTACCGTCAATAGTAACCGTTACCGCGCCATGTTAACGTACTATGTGCTTCCTGAAATTCAAGCTTACGGTGCTACGAGCCATACAGCGCGTGAAACAATGGACTTGTTGAGAAATCATTTTGGTGAGCACTTAATTTCATGTTTTGCTACGGTAAATTGGCCGCCTAGATTGTGCGGTAAAGCATCTTTGGACTATTTTCTCTGCGGATATGTAAAGTCTCAGATCTTCAGGAATAAGCCAGCTACGATTGACGCTTTGGAAGCCGAATGGACCACCTCAGACGTAGTCCTGGCCAACATTTACATGATATCATTTTCAAAAAGTAAATGTCATGAATTGTTCATTTAACCGATTACAAAAATTTTAAGTTCGGTTTCAAATTTATGTGTTTTGTTTTACATTATAAATCAAACCTTACGATGAATCACCCTATATAAAATGAAATATTTTATTCAAACAATTTAGCATGGAGCCTGTTCCATCTTTTCGGTTTCCCGAGATAAGCCGTCAAAACTGCACTCTGAGCAACCACTGATCTTTTCTGATGGAGTTAAATTATATACGGCGAGGTCTCTACGGTACATTCTTCATTCCAGCTCAACTTATAAAACGTATCCTAGAAAAATTCGCAGACTTGGGCCTCTAGAATCTGTTCCCTGGCCGGGTAGATTATCGCTATTGCTAGTACAATCTGCAGTATTATTCTTTGGGGTCCCTTCCTTTGTTTGTTTGCTTTATAATTCCCGAAAGAATCGATAGGAATTGAGTGTAAGATGGTTGTTAAAGGGAATCTGACCGTTTTTATTAAGTGCTGCAGTAATGTTTATTTCTTTTTATTAATTGTATTCCGAGATGTGACGTGGTCAACAAGTGTCAGTGACTTGCCATTTCACCTTCCTGGGTCTGGGATCTGTGAACAACACAGGTTCCGTTGTTGCTGTATATCTACGAGGGATCTATGAGGACGCTGGTTAAGTTTAAGTTACTTACATTCATATCATAGTTAATAAAGTTCACAAATGTTCAATTAAAAGGATTTAAATGGTTTTATACTACCATAAACAGAACGAAGGGGTAGATGATTCACTTAAATCTTCAAAGAAATGCATCAAAGAATGGCCTGTACTAGAGCATTGACGTTATTTAACTAAACTACTCGAAATACATACATCTTGTACATATATATGTCATAGCAATAAACTAAACAATACATTGGAGCTATAATTGCTTAACTCAGCCTTGAAAAATCAAAACATCACTAGCCTTTCATTACACAACGACAAGTGGGAGATACTTTTTCACAGACCCTTATTTGGACTTAATTAAAAAATGCATTTCCAAGGGAAATTTTCACTTTCCCGTGCACACTTCATGACTGAATGCAATAGAATTGGTGTCGCTTGAAAAATTACAGCTGGGGTATTATTATGGGATTCCAGAATCTCTTTAAGAATTGAGTGGTTTGGGCTGTCATATATATGATTTAGTTGCAGTTAAAAATTCTCTTCCCCATGTAATAATCATTTGATAGAAGATTGGTTTACTCATTAAGATGGATGTTGTGTGAAATTTCTGACATCTGGCGTTTTTGGGTAATCGCTTTCAAATCATAATTGAGATAATAAGATGATGAAATATCGAGCTAATATTGGATGGATATATTGTATCTTATGTCGATATCGGAAAACTTAGGAAGTACTTACTAATGGTCAGATATATATTTATTCCCTTTAGATCACCAAGTGTTGAAAGTTTTGATTTGTGACACATTTTAGGCCGTGATACCATTAATATTTTCTAACTAGGAAGAGATGATCAACTGGTACTTCTAATAGCCAATAATTGCTGGCAGAAAGGATGGCTTTCTTTGGTCTACTAACATAGCTTAGTCGATTTTTCCGCATGAAAAACATGAACTATGTATGTGCTTACTGAATCCAGCCTTGGTTTTAAAAAAAGGGACTCAAGTCTTTAACGGTTCTTGCTCATTTGCTTTACTGTTATTTCTCAGACTTTCGTGGAAAGATAATTCGGCGCTTCAGCAGTAGATTGTCTATAGTACCTTGTAAGGTACAGTATCTGAACGCGCTTTATAAGCGCCGAACACCTGCAACCTGATGAGAACGTAGGCCGGACACTCACAGAGATAGTGCTCCGCGGTGTCATCATCATTGCTTAGAAAAACGTAGTGCCCTGTCACGATGCCAGTAAGCAGTCTATAGTATGTCCTACTCAATGACAGCAGAAAATACGCCTATCTCTTAGAAACTTCAGAAAGCATTTTTTTCGTGTGCCCACAACCTAGAGAGTCATACTGTCGACAGTTATACTCACACGAACCGCAACTATCATTTGAAGCTTTAAACGAGAACCAGACAGTCCTTATGGAAATTCTGGTATTTAATTCAATGAAGTCAGATTTGAATTCCTGCATCCTTGAACTAGCTTGAGAGGCTGTAGCGAGGCTCTTAACACAGCATGGCTGTTGCTACAGATTTCGATACTTCGCCCCCTCCATCGATTCTTCACAATATAGTTCATTCTGTAAAAGTCCATAAGGATTGCCTAAAACTCCGCTTGGAAAGAAATGAAAGCAATTTCTGAAGATACGAGTAAATTTCTTTCACGGCACAATGAAAGTCGATTTCATACTTTCGGACCAACAGTAATTCTAGTGACATTCAATTAGATTGCATGTTCATAAGACCAGAGTCAAAAGAAAGTAGGCAGGTAGAGTCATCCAAGCTCAATTGCTTTCTATGCTTTCTTTTTAAACCAGAGATAACTTAGGGATTGCAGCCCACGATATGAATATTAAGGGGAGGAAGATCGTTCAGTGTATCACGACTAGGTCCAGACGTGCTAGGGAAGCCTCCATGCAGCCTCGATATACCGTTGGTGGAGTCTGGGGGCAAATTACCGCAGACGTGATCGAGCTACTAGTTACATTTGGTATTCTCGCACACGCTATCGAACTTCCAGTATGGTAATTTGACATTCCTCCATCCATCATCGAGTTTCAGTCACGTACGAAGACTAACAAGCTCACGTACGAATGGAATTGAGGTCCAACGAAGAAAAAAAAAAAACGATAAAAACGAAGATATAACTAAATATTTATTTTTTCAAATTTTATGCATTTCTATTGATATTTTACAATAAACAGGTCTCGAAATATTGACAGCGTAGCAACTTATTTTGATTTTGTCGCAGTCTAAGGGCAAGTAAGAACTGTCGGAAATTAGTTGGAGCAGACTTGTACTAATACAATTTAAAGCTTAAAATAATTTCATACGTCAGCTAACGTGTACCGCCATCCAAAAGCCGTGTGCGGGTATTTAACCCTGGTTGAAGTAGCAGTATAGTACTTTCATGAAAGCTTATTCCACCAGGCAACCCACATATATCATATAATTGATGTCATCATAGCCATGCAACACCTGGGTGGAAAAGTCAGTGCCGTTTTATAGTAAAGTTGCCTTCGAGGGCGATACACTGATTGAAACGATTTTTCAATCTTTCGATACCAGTTTTGTAGTAAGATTTCGGTTAAGCCTCAAAATAGGCCTCTGTTTCTGCGATTACTTCTTCATCGGTCTTAAATCCCTTTCCGGCGAGCATTCTCTTGAGGTCTGCGAACAGGAAATAGTCGCTGGGGGCCAAATCTGGGGAGTACGGTTGGTGGGGAAGCAATTCGTAGCCGAATTCATTCAATTTTGCCATCGTTTTCATCGACTTGTGACACGGTGCATTATCTTGATGAAACAGAACTTTCTTTTTTACTTCAAATGCGGCCGTTTTTCTGCGATTTCGTCCTTCAAACGCTCCAACAACGCAATGTAATAGTCGCTGTTAATAGTCTGTCCCATTTGGAGATAGTCGAGGAAAGTTATTCCATGTGTATCTCAAAATACGGATGCCATAACCTTGCCAGCCGACTATCGAGTTTTTGGTCGTTTTGGACGAGGTTCGTCGCCTGCTCGTCACTCAGCTGACTGCCGACTTGACTCTGGTGTGAAGTGATGGAGCCAAGTTTCATCCATTGTCACATACCGATGCAAAAATTCGGATTTATTGCGGTTGAACAGCTTTAAACACTCCTCTGAATCATCAACACGTTGTTGTTTTTGGTCGACTGTGAGCAAACGCGGCACCCACTTTGAACAGAGCTTTCGCATGTCCAAATATTCGTGTATGATATGTCCAACACGCTCTTTTGATATCTTCAGAGCCTCAGCTATCTCGAACAACTTCACTTTACGGTCATTCGTAATCATTTTGGGGACTTTTTTGATGTTTTCATCTGAAACAGCCTCTTTTGGATGTCCATCATCTTCGGTGCTTGTATGACCACTTTTATATTGTTCAATCCACTTGCGAATTGTTCGTTCGGCTAGTGCAGAGTCCGGGTAACACTTATCAAGCCATTTCTTTGCATTGGCTGCATTTTTTCCCATCAAAAAGCAATGATAAATCAACACATGAAATTGCTTTGAATCCATTTTTTTCACAACAACAAAAGTTGCTTCACTCACAACGCTATATCTCGAGAACTAATCGTCCGACAGCTGTCAAAGTTATACACGTATCTTTTGAAGGTTGATACTAACTGAACATGGTATAGATTTAACTCAAGTGGTGCCCTCTCTTAGAAACGGCAGCCCATGTATTAGATCCTAAGGGGTTTCCTTGGTAACAAACCCCAAGTCTTAACGACAACTTTTTTACATTATCAAGAGGTCGGCAGCACCTTCGCGTTTTCGACGTTTACGGACACGTTTCGACCAAAAAAGTTTTTTCTCCAAAATCTTTTGCAAAAGAAGAGTGACCAGATAAGGACGGTAGAAAAAAAAATTTAAATAAAACAACAACGGTAGAGATAAAACATAAAATTAATTCTGGCTTTGTTTTGAAGTTAAGTTCTTGCTATTATGTGTGAAATAGTTCATCATTCACATAACCGTCTCGGTGTCGCTGGCAGTGCTTCAAGCTGTGCGTCGCACAGTAGGGCAGAATAGTCAAAAAGTTGGCAATAAATCCGAAATTGAAATTCTCTCTCTGGGTCAGTTTTTTTTACTTTCGAGTGCTTGTATATCACACTCATCATAAACTAACTCTCTTATGCCGTTATCTTAGTCACATACCATGAAAAATGCATAAGTACCAGCGATACATGCTCATTGATAGCAAGTGCCTAGTTAAATGAAAGTTTGTAATATTTTTTGTGTGTAAAAATTTTCTGAAAACTTGAAGATTGTTAAAATTTTTAGTATGAAGCCATCAAACTCAGGTATGTGTTAAGCTGAATTTTTGCGTGAAAGTGCATTTAGTTGTAAATTACGGTGACATCCATCGAACCAAGTTTCAGTGCAACTAATTTAGCGTTTGTTTTGTAAATATTGGTGAAATTAATTATGTTCCAAAGCCGTCCAAGCTTCAGTTTTTTTTTTTGATTGTTTGTATGATGTACTTTGATAAAAATTTAAGTTTGGGGGCTACTTTTTGCAACTCTTGTTGTACGATTTTTAAAAAAATGTATTTTCTGGAAAAAATATTTTTTCAGTTTTATTGTAGTTTTTAATGAAATGATTTCAACTTTAGGGATTAGTTCCAACACTCTATTTATTACTCGAATGGAGCTTTTTAATATAATGAGATCCGCTGAACATACTGAAATGCAACAGCAATTTACATTTTTAACGGAAGAACTAAAAAATCAAACACGAAATTTTAATAATGAAAGCTTAATTAAATTACTAATTCATTTTAAGTCACAAGATAAATCCCGTTGGGTTAAAGCACATAGACGACTCGATTTGTTTTTAAAAACAAATAGTACTTTTCTTAAGGCTTCTATTTCTTTTCTTCGTTGTCCTGATCAAAAGCGTGGTAGACTAAGTACTCCTTTCGAAGGTTGTGCCGAAAGAACTAAAAAAAGGAAAACTCAGAAATTGCCAGAATCCAGCCAGAAGTCGTTGGAAACAAATTCTTTGAAGATATCAGGTGAAAATGCGCTTGCAATTTCGGCTTAAGCGCAATTATCTCGGCATCAATATAAGATATATAGAATGAATGCACCAGAAAAATTGCCTTCTTATAAGATTATTCAAGCCGCAAGACAAGAATGCTATCTCCCTTCCGAACACATTGCAATTACCACAAGTGTGGTAAACCGTGATCAAACTGTGCTTGTTTGCAAAGCGGGGGTTTGACGGAAGTTCAGCACATAGTTCCTACAAACAGGTTTTTCATGGTTTTGAAGCATCTGATAACCTGTGATGCAAAAATTGTATGGCAAAATCCACGACCGGCTTCTACAAGGTAATGCAGGCCTTCAAAAATCGAGTTCGTAAAAGAATCAACAGAAAAATCTATTGCAGAAAAGAACAGAGTAGATCAGCAAATAAAAAACTTGCAAAACACAGCAGCGCTGATTGAGGGCAGATCGCTGCTTGTTAGTCATAACTTAGTTCTCACTATGAATGACGGTAAAGTGTTCAATGCTCTTACGGAGTCGTCATCAACACAAAAATGCTATTTGTGTGGCGCAACTTCTAAATAGTTCAATTATAGGGTTTTCCAATAGGGACTTGACAACTTTGAATTTCATTTGGGAACGCACTCTTTCATTTATCATCAAACTGTTACTGTCAGTTTATTCAGTAAACTCAACATTTTCATCACGGTAAAGTACACTAACGAGCAACGTCTGCAAATTATAAAAATTTTCTACAGATATTCGGATTCGAAAAATCATCTTTAGTGACGAAGCTCATTTTTGGCTTAATGGGTTCGTCAATAAGCAAAATATGCGTTATTGGTCGGGTAAAAACCCACATATGCTTCATGAATCACCAATTCATCCACAAAAAATAACTGTTTGGTGCGGTTTGCTTGCCGGCGGCATTATTGGACCATATTTTTTCGTCGACGGTAACGATCGTCACGTTACTGTGAATGGTCAGCGTTATCGCGCCATGATCACCGATTATTTTTGGCCTGAATTGGAAGATATGGACTTGGACGACATATGGTTTTAACAGGATGGTGCCATAAGCCACACTCCAATCGATTTATTGAAGAGTAAGTATGGTGAGCGTGTTATCTCAAGACATGGGCCAGTCGATTGGCCGTTTCGTTCGTGCGATTTAACGCCGCTTGACTATTTTCTGTGGGGCTACGTTAAGTCATTGGTTTATGCCAACACGCCGACGACGTTGGAAGAGCTCAGAGCCAACATTGAACGCGAAATAGCGGTCGTTTCGGTCGAAATGTGTGGCCGAATCGTTGAAAATTGGGTCTAACGCATTGACCGCTGCATACGTGCCTGCATATGAACGAAGTCGAGTTCCATTCATAAAAGTTTTGATTGTACTTCAAGCCAATAATAAAGTTATTGAAATATCTCAAATGGTTTGCCTTTTAATTAAGAAAAAAAAAAGTTGTCAAGTCATTATTAGAAAACCCTATATATAGAGGATATGATTGCACGAAAAGTTGAAACCGAGAACTTGGAGTTTGGCCTGTCCGCTCTTCTTGACTGGATACGAATTTTCGAAAATTTGCTACATTTGTCTTATAAGCTACCTCTCAGAAAGTGGCAAAGCCATTGTTGCGGAAAATAAAGCGCGGATCCAAAAAGAATTCAGAGAAAGATGTGGCCAAAAAAAAACAAAACCCGGATTTGGTAATTTATTTTTTTTCAAAATCCAGAAACTTCTGCAGACATAACCAAAGTTGATATACAGCTGATTAAAAAGATACACATTATTATGGTAGCTGTATCTAGTGGCATTGAAATTGATGTCAAGAAGTTCAGGAAATTTTCGCATGATACAGCCAGATATTATGTTGGGAAGTATCCCTGGTATAACATGTCACCCACGGTCCACAAATATTTCAATCATGGACCAGAAATAATATCACATGCTTTATTTCCAATTGGCCAACTGATAGAGGAAGCCCAAGAAGCACGAAACAAGGACTTCAAAAAATATCGAGAGCATCATTTGCGAAAATCTAGTCGTGAAAAAACTATTATCGATGTTTTTAACTCTTTTTTAATAAGTTCCGATCCAATAATCTCCTTATATGCGGCGTTTTTGTGGGTGTAGTCATGAGTGGACTGGATATGTTTTTATACATAAATTCAATAATCATCAGACGAAATTTCAGGCTCCTAGCCTTATCGGTTGATTTGATGCCAACTTTGAGCTTAATCTGCCCCACTGTGCGTCAGTTCAATTTTTAATGACTCGGTCCAATACCGTATGTACGACGCTATTCCAGCAAAAGCGTGTCGAATGTTGGCCTCGAACTCGTTCAAAGTGATTGGCTTCAGAGCATAGACTAAAGACTTGACGTAGTCCCAGAGAAAATAATCGAGTGGTGTTTAATCGCATGATCGTGGCGGCCAATTGAGGAACGCTTGCCGAAAGATGGTCCAGTCGCCAAATTTCTCCTTCACAACTTCGAGCGTTACGTCGCTTGTATGGAATGTAGCGCCATCTTGTTGGAACCACATCTCAGATATATCGATGTTTTCGACGACAGAAAGTCGGTTAATATCACTCTATACTTGAGATACTTGACGGTAACGGCGTCTACTTCCACATTTCGAAAGAAATTAAATCCAATGATGCCGCCATGCCATAAACCGCACCAAACAGTCAACCTTTGGGGATGCATTGATACTTGTGGAATGTGTTTGCTCCAATAATGGAAATTTTACTTGTTGAATTAGCCACTGATCCAAAAATGGGCCTCGCCCGATTAGATGATTTCTTAGCCAAAATCCGTATCTCTGGCCAACATTTTCAGCGCAAAATTAGCGAACTCATGGTGCTATTTATGGTCGTTCGGCTTCAATTCTTGCTCAACCTTCTACGGAAGAATGCCCAAATCCAACCGCAAGATAAGCCAGGTTGACTCTGGCGATGCCCGACTGATCGGCATCAAATCGACATTTCTGGGTCTTTTTCGATACTGGCCGCTACGATGTCTATGTTTTTTTTTATTTCACACCAATCTCTTTCTGATTGATGGCTTAAGATCCAAAAGAGTGTACTCACGCTCAAACGTTACCACGAATTGGGCGAACTCAAGATTAAATTCACGTTGTGTATTTACAACTGAGCCGAAATGTCGATAATATTTTTTAATAATTTCCGCACGTTCAGCAACGATGCATGATGAAATGACAAACCTTGCTGAATATTTTGACAGTTGAATGCCATTGGTAACTTTGTACAAGTATTATTCAAAGTACTGTCCATCTGAAGCTATGACTTTTTCCCATCTTTCTGGCAATTTGTGGATCCCATCCCAAAAGAACTGCGCCGGCTTGGCAGCCAAGAATGAATCAAGCCAATTTTTGATATTCTGCTCTGATGTGAACCGTATTTTAGTGAGGGCGTTCTGCATCGACCGGAACAAACGATAGTCAGAAGGGTCAAGGTCTGGGCTATAAGGCGGGTGGGGTAAGACTTCCCATCCACTGTTTTCTAAATAGTTCTTAACCGGAATAGCATGATGGAAAATTATTGCTTCGTGTCTAGTCGTATATTCCGGGGGTTTTTCGGCTACTGCTCTCTTCAAACGGATTAATTGTGTACGGTAGCGTTGTCCATTGATGGTTTCACCCGGTCTTAGCAGTTCATAATACAGCACACCCATATTCTGCTTCCTTTTGTGGCGTGCCAGCAGCATTTCGGACATGCAAAACCGCCTTTCGACGTTCATGTGGAACCCAATTTTCTTGCTTTTAAATATATCCAGGTGCTTTTAAACGTTTTGAAATGGCTGCTTGGGTGACACCCAAGGTTTCTGCGAGCTCTTCTTGTGGTTGGCAACAATCTTCATAGAGTAATGCTTCCAGTTCTTCATCTTCAAACTTTTTTGGCTGCCCAGGACGTTCATCGTCTTCCAAGCCAAAATCACCACTTTTAAATCGTGTAAACCACTTTTGGCACGTTCGCTCATCTAGCACATGTTCACCATAAACTTCCACCAAAATACGATGACTTTCGGCAGCAGTTTTCTTCATGAAGAATAACTCACCGCAAAAACACTTTTTCAAGCACAAAGTTCGACATATTTGAGTGAGAAAAAATTATTGTTGTTTACGCTTCAAATGAGTGACATATACTGAAATGACGTACAATGATAGTAGCTTTCCAACGCATGTTTCAATATAATAATAGCGATGGAATAATACAAGTTTTTTTGAATCTATTGGATTTTGTTAATATTCTCCAGCCATTGAAGAGGATCGGGAGTCAGGTTATGTATATCTTCTGCATTACCATTGAACATATGTAGGAGGCAAATAGGTATAATGTGGCTTATGGTTTAGCGAATTTCGCGACAGTCGCAAGCAGTTGATGATATTGTGGTCCATTTGTTTAAGAAGTCAGTGCAGCGGCCGGGTTTGGTTCTTATCCTGTTGAGTTAATATAGCTCTTCGTAGTTTGAACTTAGGTACGCGGATGGTGGAGTCGGCGGTAATGCTGAAAATACTCCCCAATTTTTTGTCCATTCCACTTTGACGTTGAAGCCTTGAGTTACGCAGTCTTTTGGCTAATTATTATTGATGGTTTCTTTGATTTTAAGTGAAAGCGGGCATGTCAATTATAAACTCGTGAATTGGAAGATTTCGGTTGCTTTGGATTTTGATATACTCGTTTTATCTAACAAGCGGTCAAAGGGATGTTACTCATCACTGATCTTGTCGTTCCGGTGATTAAGCGCATTACGATGTGAAGCTGGCTATCAATCAACTTGGTATGAGCACTGTTTAGTCATATGGGAGCTCCAAACTTTGCAGAGTCTTAGAGCAAGTTATTTCTGGTTTTGGTTTTATTCGAAGTTTTTTTGGTAGTGTAGTGTATATGTCAAGGTTCTGTTTTGGTTGCCCGTTATATGGAAGTAGAGAATCGTTGATTTGCACCTCCAGTGACCGGCAAACTAATTGACAAGTTAGGCTGGGTGTAAGTCTCCATTTTTTGATGTATTCATTCGAGAGTTCAAGATTCTTGGAGAGGGTATCTTCGATAATGACTACGTTATGGCTTTGTGTGGTATTAGGTCATCTGCATACGTGAATTTTTTGGAAAGCGTGGCAGGCATACGAGTGCCATGGATGTACACTTAAATTACAGTCTGGACAAAACAAACCCGTTATTGAGTTGTCTGATCTTTCTCGCACTATCGTTGATAAATACTTAAAATGACCGATTACTGAGGTTAGCTATCTTGAGACTTGGAATTAATCTCAAAAGTTTGAAAATCATGCCTTTATGCCAGACTGTGTCGTAAGCTGCTGTAAGTTCCACAATTATACCACCTGTTTTCAGCTTATTTTTGAAGCCGTACTCAGTATGAGTGGCTAAGGCCTGGACTTGGTCAGTGTAGCTGCGAACTGGACGGAAACCAGATTTCAAATTGAAATTATGTTGTCTATGACTCCTGCAATCCTGTTGTGGATGAGATGCTGCAGGCTCTTATAACAGATGCCTGAGAGGGCTGTAGGTCTATAGCTATCAGCTCTGTCGTTTGGTGTTTCAGGTTTCAAAATAACAACTATTTGGTATTTTTGAACTCTTCAGAAAGGGTTCCAGACAACAGGATGTTGTTATACAACTTAAACAACCAAGCCTTTGTATTATTATCAAAAGTTTTTATATTGTAAATTCATGGTAAATTTCTTAAGTTCCTGCAGCTTTTCCAGATTTGCAGTTGGCAATTGCAGTTTCTTACTTTACGATCGTAAAGGTACTACAGTATTTAGGTTTATCTTTCGTCGTCGCCTTGATTTCATTTAAAGCTTTTTTGATAAATCGTGTATGGGCTTTGTCAGAAATGTCTTTGAAGGTTTCCACATTGTTCATTGCGACAAGTTCGGGGTCAATCTTCAGCTTTTGAGACAAAATGGAGTTAGTTTCCCTAAGTTTCCGAAATAAGCCCCATGCTTTCCTACTAGAACGGGTGAAGTCTTAGTTTTCCATAATTTACTATAGCTATTAGGAATCGGGGAAATCAAGTAGAACTCACCTGGCTATTTATTGTCGTCTGTCTCCGTGATTGAATGAAGCAAAACTTAGATCGGAATTAAAGTTCTTATGCCACCTCCTTTTTCCGTGGGATCGAAAATTACTGATAGATGATAAGATTCCGTCCAACCAGCCGGTTTTTTTCCGTTTTCGTCATTTGTTTAATACTTCCATAGAGCGTTTTGACTGTTGAAATCTTCTGCTTTAATTGCCGAATGTTGATACCATCTCTGTAAGCAATAGGATTCTTATAGGTTTGTAACTGTTGATAATTGTTAAGCCGGATAGTGAGATTGCTACCAGAAACGAGTTACAGTTGGCTTTGTTTATATAAGATTGGATGCTTTTATAGAAGATCTTACATGTGAAGCAATACCATAGGCTTGGTGATAAAGACCCCCTACTAGTGTGTACCCATTGGTTTTCCCAGGTTTGGTTCAACCCTGCAGTTTGTTTCTTGAACGGACATAGAACGGACAGTTGCTAGGCGTCATACAACAGACCTTGTTGACCTGGCCATTCTATCCATGCTCCAAGGAAGTCAGACTAATTGGTTTCAAGCTCCTGGCAAATTTGTAGTGATCTCTTTCGATTTTTGATATGCTGGTAAGGCTGACATTACTGTTCGCCAGAGTTCTGTATGTACGCCTTGCCATGGCCTGCACACCTAGTCTTTTTGACGAAATTTTCGATGACATTTTGGCATAGTGTTGGCTCAATTTCATCATTGGCACGTCGAATCTCACCTTTCAGTTCAGGAATTGATCTTGGGTTATTGGCATACACCATACCTCAAAGACAATGGATTCAAATCGTATGATCTTGGTGACGAATTTAGGTCGCCACAGCGCGAGATAACTTTCCCTTCAAATTTCGTCTTCATTGATTCTATTGTATCGATTGATGTGTGTCAGGTTGTGCCGTCAGAACAAGTTATTAATAATCTCATGCCATATTCTCGAAGGAAAACCGTCTAATCACTCCGCCAACCCAAAACATGTGACCTTCCAATATATAACATAGATTGAGACAACTATTTTTGAAGTGCTCGGTACACCTTCAAGATTAAAGGTATAGGTACATTACAAGTAATCTATTACCGAAAAATTATATCCGTGGCTTTTAAAGTAGCAGGTTCTTAGAGCATCAGCAATATATCTTTTTTGTTGACATTGACCTTCTGATATTGCCAGCGACTTGTTAAATTTATCATCCATTTGCAGATGTATCAAATTCCCTCAATTAAAACCAGAAAGGAATAAAAAATTCGTTCATGCAACCTATACTTTACTTTACGCTAAGTCTTTCTAATTTCGGTGGTTTCTGGTTACCCACTTCTGCCTGCGGTCTCATAAATCGTTCATAACTTTCGTCTCACCACGATTGTCATGACTCCATGTGCCTTATTTGTTTTCTGCTTGTCTGTCACTTGAAACGAAAAGGCATCCAAGCAAACAACACTTTTAATTATTTTAACACCTTTCGTGACGAGTTCAAAGCAGAAATATTCATCGCGGTTTTCGTACAGAAGATGAAAACTCACCCTTTACCAATTTCTCTGTATTCTTTCCTCTGTGGTAAAAAGAACGCTGCTGACAGACGTCAGGCAATAAACAAAAAATTTTTTTAATGAGTTTTTTACCTAAAATGGGAAACTTCTGTAAAGCCACATGGGATGGAACGACAACTGCTGTTTATTTTTTGGCGAAAATTAAATTAGAATTCGTTTGCACGTGATACTGAAGGTGACGTTTACTTTGAACTCTCACTGGAAAAATAATTCTAACGAAAATAATAACAAAAGTAAGAAGAAAAAGAACTGTTTATGCTGCTCTAGTTGTTTCAATTCTGCTCTAGTGGCTCATTTAAAAGAACAATAATTGTTCTCTGTAATTACTATTCCATCAGTGCGCACTAATAACGTATCTATTACAAGAATTGAACGTTAACCAAGTTGGAATTTTGAAAATTCTGACAATTTGTTGGCAGTAGATACGAACGCCATTTTCATCTGTCAAGTAAACTATAACACCAGTCAAATCGAAGGAATTTTCAGTTGTGGTAGGCGGTGAGCACATTGAACAATACTTCCACTTACAGCATGTGCGACCACACAATCAATATCGCCCGAGGGCGCAACAGTTCCGTTCCATTAGACAAAAACCACCAATATAATGTCACTAAAGATATTCATATGTACATAACGGGGCATAGATCCGAAATTCGATTTAATAAGAGAAAAAAGAGCTCAAAGTGAAAGGTGCTATGATTTCATTTGGTTTTTCAATATCCATGAAGTACTTTGTCGTTGTCGTCGTTGTTATTGCCGTTGCCATAGCAGGAACGTACTCAATCGTTTGAAAATTGTGTAACAGATGCACGTTGTGATTTAATGAAAACGATTGCCACAGTGAAAGGCGGTTACAATCTGATGAACGGTAACTATCAACTCACAACTGGCGACAATTTCAAAGCGCCATAGAAATTAAAGTTCACTTAATGCTTGAAGCATGACAGTTGACAGATGGCAGATGACACATGACGCAAGACAGAAGACACAAGATCCGTCTCGACTTTTTGTTTCATTGGGATGATTTTCAACAAGACACTTTTAAGAGAAACTAAATTCGTATATACCATATATATGTACGAGCATAACGAACAAACTGTCAAATCATTAGTGTCAGGGACGACACTTTTAAATGAACGCTATGCTAAATATTTGTTCGTCCTTAAAAGCTGAAAAAAGAAAAAAAAAAAACAAACAAATGAGAAGACATCGCAAATATTCGTATTTCTCCTTGGGAATTTCGTGAAATGTTAATTGGAACGGAATCAACAAACTGCAGTTGCATGTGTGATACTCGTACATATTTGAATTTTCGAATCACTGCTATCTGGGCAATAGTGTCAGATGTTCCAATCAATGAATCAATGCAAGCAAACTCGAGATCCACATAGAGTCTAACTAATCTATTGGATTTGCTCTACTATTATACTTTGGTATCTCTATCGCTACAGAAGTAAAATCCCATAGAGATACGAGTACGACATGTAGCATCCGTCAGATTGGTGTATTAATTTATTTTTCACCGTGTTTTCATTTTATGAAATTCATTTGCACTGATTAAATCTGACCGTAGTCATCGTATCATTCTAGGGCGAGGGGAATAGCAGTTATAAGCTTCGAGCTTATGGTAAATGCATCGAAGCGAATCCGATTCGGAATACGAGTAGCAATAGATGCATATAAAAATACACATACAGAATGCTTCTTCTTATCTATAATTGACTATCAGTTGCGAGCTATTCGCATAGCAAGCGTTACAATAATAATCGCACTTCATAGAGCAGAGCAACAGAGAAATGTATATGGAATATGAATTTTCGGAATCAGCGGTCGGAATAATTACAATAGCAGCTAGCTAGTGAATGAGAGATTAGTAAGTGAATCAGAACAACTAGACGGATTGCGATGCAAGTGCATTTAATTGGCGCTCTGTGGTTCATGGATAAAGTGATACAGAACCAGCACCATGGGGGAAAGTCATATGGCATTGATTTGACTAACAGAACGAAACTAGAGGGTGATTTAGAGATGTGACGTAGGTATAGTCAGATTTGTATAGCCTTGAAAGATTCATATTCACGCACACTACATTACGTTGCAAGATAGGAAAGAGATTAGGTCTATGTTGACCTTGAATAATAGAAAAGAAAATGGGCATTATATTGTATTATATAACTTTGACATTTAAATTTTGTTTTTATCTTTGTGTGTTGCATACGAATAGACTTATCAAGATTTATAGACAAGCAAAACAAACTGAGCGATAACTGTTTTGTTTTGACGCCTATGCGGCAATATGTTCTCAGAATTTGAGTTATCTACAAGTCATTATTTATGAAATTCCTACTAGGGGTTTGATTAACTAACTTCCGCGAAAGATTCGTTGAACGTTGGATGAGGGCAAACAAATAATATGCACCTCAGATGGTGGCCATAATCACTTTAAAGCATAATGTTGAATTTGCATTTCGGTTGAAAAGTCAGAAGCTTGGTGATAACATAAGTGAATGTGCGAGCTTCTATCAAAGTATTTCGGATTGGTAATCCTTTGAAAACTTCTTCAGCAAGGGCTGTATGTATATACCAAGTGTACCGGTATGAAGATACAAAAATATGAGCCTCAAGATATAAATGCCTTAATTTTTTTTGTTGCTATGACACCTGTCAAACATATGGTATTTACATAGTATACATCATGTCATTGAGCAAACAACATCACATTTTTTCATCGTGTTAAAAATGTCGAATTTTGTATCAGAAAATGATGAAGAAAAGTGCTGCAGAGTCGCATCGAATGCTTGTCGAGGCGTATGGTGATCATGCTCTATCAGAAGCAACTTGCAAAAGATGGTTTCAATGGTTCAGAGATAACGATTTTGATGAGAGAGATGAAGAATGTGGAAGACCACCAAAAAAGTTTGAAGACGCCGAATTGCAAACAATATTGGATGAAGATGACACTTTGAGTCAGAAACAAATGACAGGAATGTTAAATTTTGCACAGAAAACAATTTCTGACAATTTAAAAGCTATGGGAAAGATCTAAAAGTCTGGAAAATGTGTGCCACATGATTTGAATGAAAGACAGATGGAAAACCGAAAAACCACTTGTGAAATTTTGCTTCAAAGGCACGATAAAAAATCAGTTTTGCATCGAATTGTTATTGAAGATGAAAAATGGATTTATTTTCAGAATCCTAAACGGAAAATATCATGGGTTATTCCGGGATAACTATCAACCTCGACTGCAAAATCAGATCGATTCGGTAAGAAGACATTGCTGTGTGTCTATTGGGACCAGAAAGGTGTGGTTTACCACGAGTTCCAAAAGCCTAGTGGAACCATTAATACAGATCGCTACTGACAACAAATGTTCAATATGAACTAAGCATTGCTAAAAAAACCACCAGAATTGGCTAGAAGACACGGCAAGGAAATTTTGCTCCATGACAATGCACCTGCACATAAATCAAAACTGGTTTAGGATACAACCAAAACACTTGGCTGGGTGCTGCTACCCAACCCGCCGTATTCATCAGACTTGGCTCCTACCGACTACCATTTTTGGTTTGCTTCAAAAGACGAACAGTTTTATTGGCGTGGAATCCATAAAATGCCTGAAAGATAAGAAAAATGTGTAGCTTGCGATGACCAATACTTTGAATAAAATGTTTTTTACTTTCCTATTAAAAATTAGTGTTTTATTTTCACTTCATACCGATACACCTGGTATATATCTGGGAAGAGTCCACAGAATATGAGTAAAGCCTTACCATCTGAAGCTGGAGAATGCATTACTATTCCGTCCATCACCTTCAGTTTGATGCGGTTTTGGCTTGTATAGCTAACACGTTAATTGGATTACGTATTCAATACCCAGCAATTCGACTCTTTGTGTTGTATATATTACATATATACTACGAATATGGATACCGCTGCAATTTGAGTTTTGAGTGAAACACGTTAGCCGGCTGATAGTCTTGATACTCCCGCTTCTCAGATGAGATCTGGTCCCTGGATAAGCTTAGCACGTTGTCACGATTGCTACCACTAGAAGCAGTACGGAGGCGTAATTGAGTTTTTATGGAGATACCATTTCATTATAATTTCAGATCCCTCACTTGTTGTTTAAGAGTGAACCTTTAAATCGTCAGTGAATACCAATGAATGTAGTCAATCCGCTGCCTACTGTATGAAACTGAGCTAATATTGTGGTGTATCTTGTGCGCAAAAAGTCTTCCTCTTACATTTCCTTGTCCTTTGGTTTTTGAGGCCGAGTTCACTTATCCTATGTTTGAGCACATCTTCAACTGTAGATGCATTCGTTCTCTGCTGAGCTGTCTCTCAGGCTTAGATTCGAAGATTCTATCGAGATATCCATTTAGTCAACGTCATGCAAGCATCTCAGGCTTTGTATCTGTAGACGTCTTACTAGACTGATGCTGATGTACATGATGTGCATGTTGGTGATTAAATCTTTTTATCTTATCAATAAAAACGAGAGCGAATCCCCCCCCCCCCCCCCCTCATCTGATTTTGACATGGTCCAAGCCTCTGCGTCAAAGATTAGGTCCGGGATGGTAAGAATGTTGTATAAAACTAGTTTGGTCTTGCGAGAGGGGGTTCTGCTATCCAACTGCTCCTGAAACCAGAGAAACAGCAATCGACAAGAGTAATTCTGCGTGATTTATACGATGCTATAGTTTCTGCCTATAACTGCAGAGCCAAGGTCTTTAACTGTCTCAAAATTATAACTACCAATGATAACGGCCAAGTCGTCGGTTGTGTGCGTCATTTTCTGATGACGACATGTACTTTGCCTTGGTCTCGTCTACTTTCTGATGTAGCTTGTGCGCTTCTGCCGGAAAGCTTTATTGACGGCTTACTGCGTTCGCCCAATCACATCAATATCGTCGTACGTAAGTAAATGTTCAAATTTAAAGGAGTGCATGCTTCTTTTGTACGCCATTTAGTTTTAAATAATTCGTACTGGGGCAATGCTAAAAACTTTTCTTCACATAAAAGATCTCGGGTAATTCATTTTTCAATATATGCCGTAGTGTGAATATTTGATCGATGGTGGAGTTTTCTGGCGTGAGACCGCACTGACATGGACTAACCAGATTGTTCAAGAATACTTTCAGATCGTCACAGCATACAGCAGAAAAGATAGAATAGATATAGGATCTCCTTAATTATGAATCAGACAAACGACACTGAGTTTTCATACTTCGGGCATGCTGTTTTGTGGCCATACCTTCCAGAAGTTCAGAGTATCGGCGACCCATGTAAAAGTTTTGACATCCCAGCCAAACTCTGTCTGTCCAGAATGGCAATTAAGGACGTTCGCTGTGCGGTCAAGGTCGGTAATAACTTAACCGAAACCTTTGTCGTCAAAAAAGTTTTTAGACAAGGTATGGCGTTCTCATGTGGCTTCTTTAACATTATACATGAAAGAATTGTACGGAACTCATAAGCAAGCACTGAAGGCATAGACTTCATCGAAAACGGGTGAAAATATCCTGAATCGTTTTGAGGGTCGTGTACGTTGACGAGCTTTAGAGAAGAAGATTCAACGATGAACTATATGCTTTTTGTTCGGCTGCACGTACCTGTCAGACTCATCTTTAAACCAGAGGTTCCTCAATCATATTAGAAGCTACTTCTCTGATTGCAACATCAACACAACATTCCAATTGGTTTTCTATGGTTTGTGTATGAGGGCTAGGATTTTGGGAGAGGGATTTTAAGGGGAACGATATAGGCAAATATTCTTGCGGTCTCCCGCGATTGCAGTTTTAGTGATCATACTTGAACCTGTTGTGGTTCTGATATTTGCATTAGTGTCCTGTCTGCAAAAAGTCGACGTTGACTGCTGGGAAAGCTCAGACTCCCAGACTGCTTAAGTGACTATTGGTGTTGAACGTAATATGATCAGTCAAGTTGACGGTTGATTGATCAGTGGATACCACGTCCGCTACAAATTCAAAAAATCTGAATCCATTTTCGGATGTGGTGTTAAGTAGGCTGTGTTTTCCTATGACCCGTTTCTTACCTTTGTGTTAAGATCTCCTAGCACAATATTAGTATCATAGTTGGGACACTAGACATATGCCCGGTTAAGGAGTTGTGTGGCAGTTCCCGTAGTGTCTTAGCTTTTCATACACTTTTTGCTCTGCCCATCCCATCGCACCTATTTTATTGTGGTAAAATGTGCTTAACAGGAATTCAATTCTTCCCCTAGTTGTCCGGTTGCATATGGTCTGTTAAGAGGACTAACATTTCATGTCTAAGGACGAAATGAGTTGTCTTTAAAACATTTTTTGAGGTGAGGAGTTTACCTTCATGCGAAACTTCCAACCTGGGGGCTTAAGTCCTTAATGAAACCCTGAAAAAAGCGCCTGGTTACACTTCTTATGCTACTAAATACGACGTTATAGTCCCGATGGCTTTAGGAGAATCTGTTTGTTATTCTTTGTTGTTGCCCAACTGAATGACCATGCGCCACTAAAGATATTGTAATTGCACTTGTACTTAAAATAAAATTGAGCACAAAATTTCTCGACAAATATGTTCACTCTATCACAATTAAAATGTCAAATATGCCAACATCAACTTTCAACTAAGTGATTATCATTTCAATTTATGTTCTTTTCTATTCAAAATGGTTGTCTACGAATGTTTCAACACTTCCTGTATATCTTTGTTTAAGTCTGTACATTGTATATCAGTTATGTGCCTTATTTGATATCATTGTTGTAGTTATTATACGAATATGGCTTCAAAAGAAAAAGATAATATAAACCGCTTCAAATTTGGCTCTCTTTTGACCGGAATCTCGTAAACATTTCGATTACATTCAGTAAGCTGTCAAGATTGATAGATTGAACGCCAGATGCTTGCAGGCTATTATCTTTTGGGTCTACTATGAGTCATTCAGCTTGATGATATTCGCAGCCATTTACATTTTACTTATTATGTATCCTGCCTGGGAAGTCCATGCTTCCCTTACCATACCACCTCATATGACTTCAGACATGTTCAACTTTAATTCATCAAAATTGATTTCTCATGGTTACTGGTCTATTTCCTGGGTATCCAATGCATAACCAACCTTCAGTGGACATCTGTTAAAATTATTTATGGCTCCCAATAAATTGCGAAGCCCACTACAGAAACAGGCTCTACCGAAAAAAAATTAATCAATATTTTCATTTGATTTCCCATCGGTATTTCCTCATAAATTTTCCTTTCTTATCCGCAAGTATTCGTAAATACATACGAGCTAAGCTGGAATTGCTTTCCAATAAATTCTTATCTCCACGGAACAATGTCAAAAACACAGTAATTCACGTTGCATCTTTTCTCCGACTGACGGCGATGCGGCGCAGCGATAAGCGTTTTTCTTTTTTAACTTGCCAACAAAATAACAAAATTTACATACATAGTAACCTCTATAACCCTGAACTGAGAGCTGGAGATTGATAACCCATCCAACCATAGCAGGGAGAGCCTTATGGGTGGTTGTTGTGGTTATGTCGATTATGTTGGGCGTAGCGACCAGAAAAAAGACAGCCACATTAACGACTTTTTGTGGAAACGAGTACTGACGATATACACATGGATGACGCACTGCATGGTAAGGCATCAAGTACTCGTAGCTAGCCTTCAGTTAACCGACAACGTTTCATCGTTTGCGTACCATTAACGCCAATCTGACACTGAGGCTGACACTGACAACCGATAATTAATGCCTAAGACAGCTCGTGTCCAACACTAAATGCTTTATTGCACACACGTTTGCTGATCAGATAAACTGATTTGAATCGATTGCCAACCGCTGCAACTCGGAAAAAACTCTTTGGGGCATTATCCGTATTTCTTGCGTTCCACTTGGCACTGAGCCAAATGAGAGGTGGGCCATGGGATGGATTTCCTATCAAGAAGTATAAATACTGCGAATACAAGTGTATGTGTATGTACATATGCACTCATTCGTTTGAACGCACCACCCTGTGTCCTTGTTACAGATATGGAGTTTTTGGCATCCTACAAGTGCCCATACATTTTATGTAGCAGCCATTAACCTAGTGTTCGAGTTTTTGGACGAAATTAGGGGCACAGCATGCGGTTCTCAGCTAATCGAATGTTGAATATGCAACAATTCGACTTCGACTATGGGTATCTCTACTTAAACTCGTTATCCAAAAAACAAAAATTTAAATCTATTTCACTCAAGATTGCGTAGATATGAATAACTGCAGGATGAATTCAGTTCACTGCTCCATTTAGCAATCTTTATATGCTTCTACCAGGCTCATCCAGCTTTAAATGGCAGAAGCTCAACTGGGCCAACAAACTTTTATCACATCGAGTGCCATTTGGAAGACCGCAACATTTCTGAATCCTAATGGCAATATTTCTATGTTCTAGTGTTGTATAGAACAACGAACAACTTAAGTGGTGGAGATGCATTCAACTGTGACAGATAGCCTTGCTGATGTTGGAGTGCTGTTCAATTGTGAAGAAATCCATACAACAGACACAATTTTCTGTAACCGCTGTTTCTTTGCTGTTGTTCCTCTGCGCATCAATAGCGATGCATCTGTAAAATATTTGAAAAAAAAAAAAAAAAAAAAAAAAAATATTAAAGAAAACAAAAACAGATTGCAGCATCCAGATACATACATTACAGATCACACCGCTTACAACCGTTTGAATAACAATGCAATGATCTAACGGTGAAGAAAGGGTGAAAACACATAAACAGGAAACATGAGCTAAATTCAAAAACACAACTTCGATGGCGAAATTGAAGAGGAAAAAATGGAAAAAAACACAAAAAAGGAAAAAAACAAAAACAAAATTATTGTGTTCCCGTTTGGCTTTGTGTATTGTACATGCATATATTGGAAGTTCACCACCATTACCCCATCCAACAACAGATACTCGTATCCGTATCCGTATGGCTCCAGGTTTGAACTATTCAAGTTGAGGTGGATTAAAGTTGGTTTCTAAGGTTACCCTCCTCTTTACGGATACTATGCGATTTATTGCGTTCGCGTTCAATTTGAGCAAAAATTGCCGCTTCATATTTATGCAAATTGTGGAATAGTCAGAGTTGCCGTCGTTTCACTTCTGGAATACATCGAGATTCATCGGAAGCAGCATTATTCACCTAGATTTCGAGTTCTAGTTTGGCCAAAAAATCAAAAAAAAAAAAAAAATAATAATAATAATAATAATAAAATAAATAAATAAAAATAATAATAATAATAGTAAAAATATGTCGAGATACCACAGGGCTTAGTTTTCGGCCCTGTACTCTTTAAATTGTTGGCGGTTTAATTGTAAACTTCCTGCGTTTCAGGTGAATGCGGACCTCATTACTATACAATTTTGAAGGGCAGAATTTTAAGATTTTTGGAAGCCTAGCAAAGGCTTAAAGATTCGAAGTTAATAGTACTTCTGAGTGAGATCCACTTTTCAGGGTTCAGTGATTCTAAGAAGTAATCAGAAAACCATCGAGTGATTACAATTTCAATTAGGGACCAATTTCCGGCGTCCGGTTCTCCATCGCGGTATAAGTGGTGTGCGGCCCGTTCGACGGTGTAAATGTTTTAGATGACGTTCCTTATGATTTTAGTGTAAACAGTAGCGCGTGTTTTGCTTTTTCATATATCGATCGATATGTGCTACAATATATTACTGAGAATTATGTTTCTAACATCATTGTGGTTCTTAAACGTTCTAATATTGTTCTCATAAAAAACTAGTAGCTTTCGAAAAGACCTTTAGTTCTTTTTCAAAATTACGTGCAATGTTGATTTTTTAATTTCAAAAAAGAGCGCAATTCTTGCAGATTCTGCGTCACATACTCTGGCATTGCTGCTGCCGTTGATCGTTTAAAAGATGTTCTGCCAGCAATTAACCCACTAACTCGAATTGAATATTTAAGTTCGTTTAAAAAGCTCGACGTGGACGAGTCTCCTTGCTTGCTGACTCATAGCAAATGGTAAATCCTTATAGTATGCGCGTCGAACGAATATGTCATGAAAAATTCTTTTAATTTTTAGATAAATTAGTTTCTCTAATCATAGCCAGCAGGATGAATCGTATTGGGTGCTGAGTATGGAATGGAACTAAGAATTGTTTAGTCAAAAATTTCTCAGAGCCATAACTTGCGTAAGAATTCATGTATTAGTAAAGTTCCGAACTTAAAGATAGGCCAATCTATTTCTACGAAACATTGTTTTGCATCTTAACAGAGCACCCTGGCTTTCTTTAGCATGTTAAAGTAAAGACATAAACGTAACTAGGTTCATAACTACCCGGCTGGAGGATGTCAAATGTTTTTTTTTTTTACGTTGGAAGGTGAAAAAGGTGCCTGAGACATCAGTCGACTAGCGCCTGTTGATCTTAAGCTACCTCCATCAAAACAGACCGATTTGTGACCGCCGTGGTCTCGCCGTAAGGTTTTATTTCAAGGGGATTCGTTTAATCTACCGATTTGATTCACGTTGACGCTCACACCATCTAAAGTTGCTAAGTTTATGCTATAAAACTAACAATAATCCAGTTTTCGTCGATTTGAAGCATACATATATGTATGCAACGATATTCTGGGAGTGTTCCACTGACCAAATTGTAATTTCCAGTTTCACGATACACTAGGTGGAGTTAAAAGTAACTGCCTTGATCGCCAGAATGCGCGGCCACTGCAAAAAAATTTATGGTGCCTTGAAGTCCGTTCATATTTAGGCAGACATGCCAAATTTCAGTGCGATACTGTCTTTAGTTTTGTTTTGACAGCTGATTGTTGTTGACGTGTTTGGCATCATGTTGAGTATGGGCAAAAACGATTTTCGTTCTCTCATAAAACATTATTTTTTGAGAGGCAAAACGGCAAAGGAAACAAAAGAAAAGTTCGATAAATATTATGGGGCTAATGCTCCATCCGATTAAACCGTCAAATATTGGTCTCGAGAGTTTCGTGGTGGCCGCAACTCCACTACCGATTAAGTCCGCAACAGAAGGCCCTCCGATGCAGTTACAAAGGACAATGTCAAAAAAATACATGAAATGATGTTGGCTGACCGCAAAGATTATTACTGAGCGCACAAGCCATATTTTGGGCAATATTCTGCAAATGGAAAAGTTATCCTGCCGCTGGGTGCCGCGCATACTCACTCCTGACCAAACACACGAACGCGAGAGCACTTCGAAAGAGTGCCGGCACGAGTGCTCCGAAGCGACCGAGAGAGGCTCGATGGGTCGGAAAGGTTATGACATCGGTTTTCTGGGATTGTCATGGCATACTCTTCGTGGACTACCTCGAAAAAGGAAAAACCATCAACAGCGTGCATTATTGGAGCGATTGAAGGCCGAAATCGCTGCAAAACCGCCTCACATAAAGCGAAGAAAAATTTTGTTTTTGCAAGACAATGCACTGGCGCACAAGAGCATCGCAACCATGTCTAAAATCGATGACTTACGGCTCCAATTGCTATCGCATCCATCGTATTCGCCCGATTTGGCTCTCTCAGACTATCATCTCTTCCCAAACCTCAAAATATGGCTCATCAATAAAAAATTCAGCTCACGCGAGGAAATCATCGACGCCACGGAGAAGTATTTTGCATACCTTCCGGAAAATCACTTTTTCGGACGGGATCAAGAAGTTGGAAAATCGCTGGAATAAGTCTATCAAACTAAAAGGGGACTATATTGAATAAAATAAAAAATCATTTAAAAAAATTTTTTTTTTTCATTCCCAACGAGGTTACTTTTTACTCCACCTAGTATGGTAGATACTTTGGAAAGTTTTTTTCTGAAACAGCATTGATCCGTCAAAAACTGAGTCAAGTAGTAGTCAGATTCCAATTAATCCATACATCGATCCGTGGTATAAAATGTATAAGATGAACATCTTCATTTTCAGGATGTGATCCATTGCTATTCTCAGGATGTGGGCTTATTCTTAAATTTTTAAATTTTAAGCGAATACATTGCCTTCCAATGAGTGTAAAACTAACATAGCTGTGGGAAAAGTAACCGATCAAAACAATATCTGAAATTCGACAAGAAAGCCAGGTTGACGGGTCCAAGCTAGAAATTGAGGCTTATTACAATAATGAAAGAATTTTGAACACTGAAATACAGGTCATTGCAGATATTTTAGAAGCACTTCTAGAACTGGCTAAAGGGGCATCATGTACAGGGTGTCCGGTGCCAGAATAAGGATTTAAGCTTCGAATTGTTCTAATAATATTAAGTCGTGTTCGATTTGTCATTCGTGCGGGTTATTTAGTCACGATATCGTAGTGGACGGATGAACAACATGGGTACGCAACCGAAGCATTTCTCAATGTTTCTGATTCTTGTGCTGTTGCTCGTCGAAGATTTTGTTTACGGTGATATGTCGGAATTTTACGTAAAGCGCCAAGTGAACATTTAATTCGATTATGGGTTCGGATGTTCCGGACAACATGCGATTAAACTGCGCCTGCGGCCCAGGCTGATAATAACTTCGAACTAGTCACGAGCAGCGATAACTAGCGTCAGTTCGTGCGGGATGGGGTGGCTAATCTAAGACTCCTAGAAACGATTGTTCACGAAATATTAAAAAAAAACCTATAATAGCATCTCTTTGAAATTCAAATTGCGCAAGCACTTAAGCCTAATTGCTACAATTTGCGTAAGAGCTTCTGCGGCAATGTTGCAGCGATTTCGTAAACACAATCTTTTGGAGTGATGAGGTCCATTTTCATTTAAATGAATATGTGAACAAACAAAATTGTTGTTAAATGTTAAAACCGACCGCGACGTTTGAAAAATCAACAGCTACTCCATAATCCGAAAGTAATTGTTTGGTGGCCGTTATCACGTCGTAATTCGACATTGTTTTCGAAAACTCTCTATTACAAACCATCACTTGGCTTGACCTTTGGACTACTTTCACCGTTTTCGTACTTTTCCTCAATCCCCTTAGTTGACCTGCATTTCACCGAAAGTTGTAACAATATTCTCGGCTGTTCTGTCTACGGGGCCCTCGCCTGATTCTCAAGGCTTCTTCCATGAAATTGTCTAATAAAAAGTGAAAATATATCAAATACTGGTCTTATTGTAACGGTTTTCATTACGGCTGGTATTAGTAATTCAAAGTTATTGTGATCAGAGATTAACTAATTGGTTGATTAGTGTTACTGTTGCTAGATGCTGAAAGTTTGTGTCTCATGCCTTCAATAATTCAAATTTTTGTTGCATGCTGAGTTTGTTTAGATAGTGGTGAGAGTCCGCACCTTTTATGCTTGTACCATTGTATAGTGTATATATATCCCTGTAAGTCTAACGTGGAAATCTATGCTGTGTTCTGGTTCAGGTTCTGATCTTATTAGTTTTGCCAACATGGGTCGTTTTATTGAGTACAAGTTCCTTTAAACTTAGTCCTCTTTTTTTCTTTCTTCTGTCCAGAGTTCTTAAAAGTGAGCTGAGCTTGGAACTGATTTGTGCCTGAGCAGCATAACTTCTTCCGTAAATCAATTGTCAACACTGCTCCTACGTTAGTTTCGTCGTACGATTGCTGTCGACTGGTGATTATTGACATGGAGAGTCTGGCTCATTTCTGTGTGGTGCAAGCCAAGAATGAGTCTCGCTAGGCATAGCTCCTTTGAGCGTGCCTGCGATCGGTCCAAGATTAGATTAAAGCTGCACTTCTCTCCGAGATTGGACCTCTTCTCGACCAGTTCTTTTTAGAAATTGAGCACTTGCTCTACATAGTGTCTAGCTGTGTCTAAAGTTTGTTATTTCTTATTCGTGAAGAAAACAAGATTTTTTTGACTCAGTCTATTTAGAATTTGTTGCTCACAGAGATGTTGTCTTATCAGGAAGTCTGACACTCGTTTGGAATCAATCAAGCTAAGGTTTGTCTGATTTTGCTTTAAGATGTCCCGACTGCAATTACCTGCTTGAAAAGACATACTCGTATTTGCATTCGAATGTAGCTCTGGTTTAATATGTTCTTCTTTATATATAACACATGGGCTGAAAAGTCAGTGCCGTTTTTACTATAAAACACAAAATTTTTGCAAAATTCAACTTTATTTATAAATATAGTTGCCTTCGAGGGCGATGAACTGATTGAAACGATTTTTCAATCTTTCGATACCAGTTTTGTAGTACGATTTCGGTTTAGCCTCAAAATAGTCCTCTGTTTCGGCGATTACTTCTTCATCGGTCTTAAATCTCTTTCCGGAGAGCATTCTTTTGAGGTCTGCGAACAGGAAATAGTCGCTGAGGCCAAATCTGGAGAATAGGGTGGGTGGGGAAGCAATTCGTAGCTGAATTCATTAAATTTTGCCATCGTTTTCATCGACTTGTGACACGGTGCATTGTCTTGATGGAACAGCACTTTCTTTTTCTTCAAATGCGGCCGTTTTTCTGCGATTTCGTCCTTCAAACGCTTCAACAACGCAATGTAATAGTCGCTGTTAACAGGCTGCCCCTTTTGGAGATAGTCGATGAAAATTATTCCATGTGTATCCCAAAACACGGATGCCTTAACCTTGCCAGCCGATTGTTGAGTTTTTGGTCGTTTTGGACGAGGTTCGTCGCCTGCTCGCCACTCAGCTGACTGCCGACTTGACTCTGGTGTGAAGTGATGGAGCCAAGTTTCATCCATTGTCACATACCGACGCAAAAATTCGGCTTTATTGCGGTTGAACAGCTTTAAACACTCCTCTGAATCATCAACACGTTGTTGTTTTTGGTCGACTGTGAGCAAACGAGGCACCCACTCTGAACAGAGCTATCGCATGTCCAAATATTCGTTTATGATATATCCAACACGCTCTTTTGATGTCTTCAGAGCCTCAGCTATCTCGAACAACTTCACTTTACGGTCATTTGTAATCATTTTGTGGGCTTTTTTGATGTTTTCATCTGAAACAGCCTCTTTTGGACGTCCACTGCGTGCATCATCTTCGGTGCTTGTATGACCACTGTTAAATTTTTCAATCCACTTGCGAATGGTTCGTTCGGCTGGTGCAGAGTCCGAGTAACACTTATTAAGCCATTTCTTTGCATAGGCTGCATTTTTTCCCATCAAAAAGCAATGATAAATCAATACACGAAATTGCTTTGAATCCATTTTTTTTTCACAATAACAAAAGTTGCTTCACTCACAACGCTATATCTCGAGAACTAATCGTCCGACAGCTGTCAAATTTATACACGTATCTTTTGAAGGTTGGTACTAACTGAAAATGGTATGAATTTAATTCAAGTGGTGCCCTCTCTTAGGAACTTTTTCAGAGACTTTTCAGCAGCAGGCTAGATACAACATCTGGTTGGTGAATTCGAAAGCCTAATGGTCGATCAAAGCGGTCGTTTCAATACTATTCTGTCAGTTTCTGCATTGGAAAAATTTGTCTGTTATTTTGCAAGTTGATTTTCAACAAACACGTTTTCATTCGATAAAATGTTCATTTTTTCCAATTCCCTACAAGCAACAAACCTGATCCATTGAAGAATTGAAAATTCAATGCTTACCATCATTTGGTAATCTGTCTCGTCCTTCAGGTGATCTTTGAATACCTACGAGACCGGTAGATATAATTAATAATACAATGGAAGAATAAATACAATTGCCTTAGCGCACAAATGGCTGTAATATGTAGATATTTCACAATTTCAAGCTTAAAACTTATTTAAGGAATTCTGGTATTCCTCAAGGTTCCATCTTTTCTCCAAAAGCTTTTCCTACTCGCATAAATCAAGTAGTAGCTAATGACCGTGGCTTTTTGCTTTTCACAATCATTCCCGAACCATCTGTGTCTTCTAAGAACTATGAGATTCAAGAGTCTGAGGAGCACGATGTTCGGCAACATTTCAACCAAAAACGGCGGGGCACTTCACGAGCACTTTTTTTTTAATTTAATGTCTATGCAAATTTTGGTATTCTTTCAATAGGGTCCATTTAGGAATCATGGCGTCGATAAGATAGTCAAAATAAGAAGTTTTTTTTTTACATGGCAACCCTAATGGATACAGCAACCAACTCTTAGGTGTACATAGATGTCGGCTGATGTCGGAATACGAAATTGACTTACTGCAGCAGCAAACAGCAGCAGTGCGGAAGGAAAACTTGCGATGTGGATGTAACGGATATTAAAAGAGTAGTAAAGTTTGGTTTGCGGGTGGATTAGCCATTGTTATGAATGTGGAGTACGATTTGAGTTTCCGCAGTTTGAGTTACCACACCTGGGGTACCGAATAAGCCTACATGCTAGCGAACTGAAGTAAAGTATCCGTCAATGTACTTTCGAAATTGAAAGTATTTTTTTTTTTTTTTTGCTTTTTTAAATTTACGACTTTTGAAATTTAGGTGAGCCAGCCTTGTTGTTCGATCAGAAATCGGAGATGCTTTTCCATCTCTTGTTTTTTTTCCCCCAAAAAAGTTATAAAACCACTTGCGGAATTTATAAAGTAATAAATCAGTTTTGCACAATAAGAGCAGAAGTTTGTTTAGGAGCCGTCTTCTAATCTTCATCTTCTCAAGTCGGTTTCATCAAAGCAAATCATGATTGATCTGAATAATGTTTTCTGGCTTTATGTTGTGAAATCAAATTATTGTTATTTTGAGTGATTTGGTTGTAAGACGGCCAAGGTGGGTATCGAGTTATTGAAATGCTCAAAGTCAATCAGCGGTCTTAATCGAATTAGGTATCCTAATGTCATTAGTAATCTGCTGAGTGATGAACCCAATTTATGATATGTTCTTTAAAAAAGTGGTACATTTGTATATTTATGATTAGGATGGGGCAGTTGAAGGTTATGAATTGAAACTGTTTTGGTTTTCGTACATCATGCTGAGGTATTCCAATTTATCTGGTTATGTGTGCTGTGCACTGAATATTTTCAATCAAAACCAACCACAGTTATAATTTGATAAAGTACATAATAACAACATGATGTAACTGATACATTATAACAGCATGCTGTCAACGTTTATTGGATTTTCACCAATTTCAAAGTGACCTGGTATTTGTGGTGACGAATAAATTGTTTGTTGTCAATGATATAATCTGGCACCACCTTCATACACGAATCAGGCGATGGGAAAACCGAAGAGGAAACTGACCCAGGGTTCTAGTCTTTGAAATTGAAACTTGACAGCAGCTCTTTTGTACATTTAATCTGTACAATGAAAAAATTCGAGCAATTTCTATTGGAAACCGTCAGTGAGAAACATGATGAACCTGACAACCTCACATGCTGCCTTTCATCCTATTTGGTTTCAGACACACTGCTTCGTACGTGGACAAGCACTCTAACACTCGCAATAGCTCAGAATCGGTATTCTTTCCCATCTTTGACCTGAGTGCTGAGACTTGCAAATTTTATTTTTTTCAATGTAGTCGACATAATGAGTTTTGGAATAAAAGTGCATCTTGCTGCATCTCATAAATTTTTGGTTTAGCATTTTCTTCTAAGCTCGCCTTTCTTGGACATATCTGGTGTGTTGTTCCATTAAGAGTTTCTCACTTAAAAAAGTCCAGTAACTCCTATATTTTCCTGTTGCGTAATTTCTTACCAAAATGTATATGCTTGAAGAAGTTACGAAAACCTATGAACAAATTTTGCGTTGAATAAAGAAAGTCATACAGCTGGATCCTGAATTCGACTATCGTACTCTTATGAGATTTTACTAAAGTGAGGAAATCGAGACACGACTATAAAGAGGAGCTTGAAAAACTTCACCTAGGCCTGGAACATGACTGAAAACAGAACAAGCAGTCTAGAACTTGCAAATGCAACTGACGTATGATGCAAGTATGAACTCGTACTCTATTCCACTGTGGAATCTTAAAAGATACTCGTAAAAGGAAAAGCTTCCTTTTTCCTAGAAAGAGTTTTAGGAATATTCGGTCAAACTATTTTTCAAGCAGGATGATGCACACCGGCTATGAATAAAAATGGTATACTCATATAAACTGATTCAAAACAGGGACTCTAAGTCATATTCTCAAAACATATTTTTCAGGTAATCGTACTGGATTTGTTTGCACAGTAAGTAATATAGGTTTCCTCGGCTTGTATCTGGGATTGGTTGTGGTGACGAATAAGTCTTTTAAGTACGCAACTGCGTCATTTGATAAAGTCCTCTGGCATTGATGGCATATTTTCACTTATTGTACTGTTGGCTACTGCCAACTTTGAAGAGAATTTTCATTGCTGACCTGGCATAAAAAAACTTTTGGCGAATAGTCATCAGCAACGTTGACTACTCAATTGCTAGAAACTTCAGACTTATCAGTTTGACTTCCTTCCTACTTAAGAGCAGAATGGTTGATCTTCATGTACACAATATGTACTAGTTTGAACTGATGAATGCATACTCGGTCTACCATAAGATGCACCTTACAAACCAATACGGATTTTCTTGTTAGATTGCGTCTCGAAATCCATGAGGAGTATTGAGTGTTTCATCATCGACAATGAGGAGAACTTCGACAATGCAAATCTTATTGTCATATATAATTCGGCCAGCAAACAGAGGCTAGGCTACCTCTTTTTGTGACTGCGGGGGTCAAGAGTGGTTGCCCGAAATTCGGCGTCATGTCTACTCTGCTATAGCTCTACGTCTGTGCTCAGGCATATGAAAATGATGGAGCTCTATATATACTGTCGGCTGGATCGTTTCTATCGGTATCTTGTTCAAAAAATAAGAAGCCCTACTCGAGATTGAAGATATGTGCACTGGAAGTAAACTTTTTATCAATTTTCTCTATCTAACTTAGTTTGTTCTCTTTACGGAAAAGATAATGTACGAGGAAATCTGATTTTACCAGACTCCAAAGAGGAGTTTGTTTTGGATGTTTATGAGGATAACTGGGAAAACATCTGTTTCTACTCTAGATAGACTGGTTAATTATCTTCCTTTGATATTCATATCATACGAGTAGTTGCACAAGGAAACCTTAAGGTATAAAGCAACATTGTGCTCAGCATTACTAGAAGCTACTACTTGACTCCGATCTTAAGGACATCTTATGGATATCCATATATATATAAATATGACTTTCCCTATACTCAAGATTGGCTTCGACCAGCATCTTTACCAAAGGCTCCGACCTAGGATTTGGTGCTGGCGTCTAAATTAAGGAGGACAATATTAAATTTCATCACTCGTAATTAGTTTGCGCTCCAAACTGAAATATACGCTGAGCATTCTTGGGTTAGGGCTCATATGGGTCTCATATAGGTACACTCATAGTACTCATGGTTCTTAAAAATCTTAAAAATCTTCTTCTGATCTTCAACAGGAAAATTCTTAGACTTCTTATTGGAATATTTCTACGCAAAGCAAAGTATCTAAGTAAGCCTCCCAACTTCTAGGATGCTCGCTGTGGGGGTGCTGATTTTTTGAATGTTTGGCTTATGATCGCATCTCAATGTAAGTAAAACTGGTGGTTTAGGAGATTTAGGAGACAATATGGTAACTCTGAGACACCTAATATTGTAATTAATGTGAAATCTGACACTACCTTTTTGTTACAGCTTTTTTTGGCAAGCTACGTTTTCAAAATTTTAGAAATTTATTTCCGAATATATTTATTAAGTGCTACCCAAACTTTAAGGTCACAAATTGACCAGTCGCATGCTATTCTAGGCTATTTGCAAAACAATTAAAGTATAAGATACTATTATGCACTCGAATCCACTTAGAAAAATGCACAAAGTAAAATATCGACCTTATATAAGGTAGCGCAAAATTAATCACCCTATCGGAAGTTGGTATAATTTTTGCAAATGACGTCGTATGTCAATCTTATTAGACATTTGTGAACTAGACAGCGGAAGTATAAAAACAGACAAGCAATGGAGTGCCATACTCCGCAGAGCGTGTAATAAATGTGTCGATGTATTTGACCAATAATCGGTCGGTGGTGTTAGCGCAGTTTGAATTTCGACGTCGGTTTCCTAATCGTGTGGTCGCCAACGGACTGGTCGTTCGGTCGGGAATATCGCGGCTGTGGTGGACAATGTCGCTGAGAACGTAAAGAATTAATCAGACAACAGGTAAAAGACTTATTCATGTTTCTGTACAAAGTGCAAACAGTGCATCAGTTAATGCCTCTTGACCGTCAGTCGCTCGTGAATTACTGTAAAGCCATCCTCAATCGCAACAGCGAAGAGGACGGTTTTGTGTCGAAAATCATCATGAGCGCTTACGTCAATAAGCAAAATCTTTGTTTCTGGAGCACTTAAAATCCGCATGTGATGTACGAAGATCCATTACATCCACCCAAAGCCACTGTGTGGTGCGGCGTTCACGCGGGAGCAGTAAGTGGGTCGTATTTTTTTGAGAACACCATCGGCAATACGGTCACTGTTACTGGCGAACGCTGCAGGGCCATGATAAACGACTTCTTACTGCCGGAATTGGATGAGCGGGGTTTGGTGAACATGCTGTTTTAACAAGACGGCGCAATCGCACACACAGCACAAGCCACAATGGATATTGTGAAGGAAGCGTTTCCTGGTCGCTTAATCTTCCGTTTTCGTTTATTTGGCATTGCCAGTACGATCGCCTGATTTAAAAATCCCAAACTTCTTTCTTTGGAGTTACTTGAAGTCGTGGGCTTATGCCAACAAGCTTTAGACAATCGCAGCTCTTAAGAAGAATATTCGGCAGGAATGCGAACAGTTGTCACTGGAAATTTTTGTGGAAAGTCATGGAAAATGCGATGTGTTTCAACACTGGCGGCCGCCACTTAACGGATATCATCTTTTCCACTTAACAAAAACAATTGTAAAGGTCCAAATAATGCTAAATTTTGCGCCAACTTGTACTATTATCGATCCGTCATCGTACGCAAGAACATGGTCATGTCCAACAATTTTATTGAAGATTTTGCGCACGGATCTTACGAGGTTAATTTTTGCAAGAACTGAAGCCAGCGGATCAGCTTTTACGTCTTGACCTTGCTGATTGGGCACTTAAACCACTGGAATTCGATCCACTTTTTACCATCAAATAATATGCAAAATTGTTGAATTTGAAGCGGGTAGAATCGTAAGTTTATCCATCACTGTTTGGCGGAACTTATGGGCTAGCACCGTTATTGGGCCATACGAGAACTTCTTCAAAAGTGTAGAAAAGCGAAATGTCACCGTCAATCCTAGTAATAGGATGGTGCCACATGTCATCCAGCCGGCGAAACCATCGAGTTATTGAATGAAGTGTTCTATGACAACATTATATCAAGAAATATATATATGGTCTGGCCTCCAAAGGCATGTGATTTGACGCCACTGGACAATTTTCTGTGAGTGAATTTAAAGTTTCTGGTTAATGTGGATAGGCCAAGAACCATTTTAGCCTATGTAGCGCACAATTGGCACGACTTTAAATACTCGAAAATTGGAGATCAAAGAAGTAGTTTCTGATACTTCCACGTGGTGGTCATATGCCCGAAATCATTTTTCATAGTTAATTCCATAAAATTGTCTATCGACAAAATAACTTAGTACGTGGTACGTGATTAAAGGGGGGTGCGTCGGATCAAACCCTGTATTCAACCCTTAATAACGATTGGATTCTTTGGTTCTAAGAATGTTTCATTTTGGAGGAGGAGAACTTAGACACATAATACGTTCATTGTATTCTATGTGCTTCGAATGGCAACAGCACGCGGTAAGCGAGTTCCCATGCGGTCCTCATTCTACGTAAAGGATTTGTTTTTTTTAAATAAAAAGACGTGTGTTGAGAACAACAAGAAAAAAAAATATTTGTTATCAATTTTTTTCAAAATTTTCGAAGCACTTTTTCCAATCTAAAGGAGATAACTCCGCATTAACCGCTTCTTCGGGCATCAAGAAACGTTGACCTCGCAAAATATCTTTGATGTGCGGGAAAAAAACGAAGTCATTGGTTACTAAACCAGGGCTGTACGGCGGATGATCAATCAGAAAGTCACTTCTTTGAGTAGACCCTTAAGAGCTCGCATTATTCTGGTGGAGAATGATTTGTGTTTGGCGGTTGCTTTTCCTTATTTCCCCTAAGGCTTCTCACAAACAAATGGTGTATCATTTCGAATTGACTGTTTTACGGCATTCCGTTGTGACAGATCTGGTTTTTGTGTAAAAAATAGGCCACAATTTGCTTCGAAATGTTTGGTGCATGAACAACTTTTGTAGGATTTCGCTCGTCTTGAAGGCTGATATTCATAGATCCATGATTCGTCGCCTGTCACGATCTTGTACAGGACCGTGATCGGATTTTTTAGCATTTCTTTGGACCATTCGATGCGAGTCATTTTTGAACGATTGTCAAATTAGGCGGTATCCAACGCGAAGTAATCTTTTTGATGGCCTAGTAATATTAAATTTATTTGAGAGAAACTTATACCCAAGAATGCCTCAATTTCATGAAAAGTCGCATACGGTGCCGTGAAATAATTTCACGTTTTATCGTTTGGCGTTATTTTACTTTTTATCGTTTTTAGTTTTGCTTTCCCGATATAAATCAATTGCCATCCTAAGAAGTTTGAAATGATTAAAGTGAATACATTGAGTCAGGTTTTGGTACTTTTATCTTGAATATATATAACAATTTAGGGTATAGCCGCACACGAGACTTCCTCACTGGCACAACAAACGATTTTCATTTTGGATCGATCAGCATATGATTGATGCAAGTAATTTAGAGATATGACATCACTTGAGTGTCCTCCAAGGATTCGCTTGCATTAGTGGTTGCTCTGGACCCAATATTCCGTGACTTTTTCGCATAATTTATCCGATATTCTTCTCCAAGTCCCAAGAAAATTTTCTAAATGTGTTTAAACTCACAAGCGGGGCGACAAATCGGGATAATTATTTCTGCCGACAAGATGATCACAGAATTTCGTCCTCAATAAATTCATTATGGTTACCTTTGTAAGCCAACCGGCGACATAAAACAAGTGAAGTCTCCATTGACTATACGTCATAGAAGAGAGATGTCCAGCTCTGGAGAACTGCGCGATTGGATTGAATGCTTGCAGTACAAGATTCTCCTTACTCTTGGCGTTTCAGTGACTCATTCATCATGATATGAATATTTTATCACTAAACACTTAATTGTTCGTTACGTAGTCAACTGGCCCCGAATTTCAATAACAAATTTTGATGATTTTTAAACGCGTTGAGACATATGCATATTTACGTTTCCATGATAAGATTGCAGACAATCTGGAACACAAATATGACATATATCCAAAACAGCATGCGCGAATTCAAAAAACCTTGTGTTTACCGTCGCCAAGGCTGCTTAATTACTTTTATCGGGTAAAGATCGATGCTTTCAGCGTCCCGAGGACGTTGATACATATAATCCATTCAAAAGCAATGCACAGGGAGAAAGCTCATTGGCTAATAAGGCAGAAAACACATATGTACCTTACCTGTTTATGTTCTTTCGGTTTAAACAATGGAGCGCTCTTAGTATGCCTTGCACATTGATTTTTATTGAAGGCGCTTTCAATGCTGGACCGAGAACCATAAGCTAAAGACACGGAGGAAAAAGAGAAATTGTAGTTTTTTAGAGTTTTTCTTTTTGTTATAAAAAAAGAAAAGAATCGGACGATAATTATGTGTACATTGATACTGCATTCATTATGTATTTGATGTATCTACATATGCATGTACATGTTTTATAATTGTAAAACAAATTGGTATATTTGCTTAATAAAGATGGCATACGCTCTGTGCAAGAAACTAATCTCTTACGATAATAAATGGATTAAATTTAACACTTCCACTTTTATAATTCTATATGAATTACTAATTTGAATAAAAGGTTTATCTTGTACAGAATTTATTATAAATTTACTATCTGAATGCCCATCTGCTTCCTTAAAAATTTCAAAATTTGATTTTACTAAAATTTAGTTTATGCTAACATACAATCTGTTTCTTTGTTGAAACGTATTGCAGACGAAAGAATTCCTTCTGATAATTTTGTTTGATGAAGTGGTACTTAACTGCAATATGCTTGTAAGAGTCTGGATTCTTTATCGGCTTGGCTGTACTCTGGAAGTCCATAATAAGGGATGGTTCAATTTCAATTATTTTAATTTTAATTTATTTTATCGGAGAACAAGTAAGACTAAGGTCTTTTAAAATGCAGAAAATAATTCGGAGAATTAACAATTTCAAAATTAATTTAATCTTAAACCTAAAGTTAAAGTAAAAAAGAAAGAATGGAAAGAGGGGGAGGCAGAAGGAAAAAAAAAAGAAAAAAAAAGAAGAGGTATTTAGATAAATGTGTATAAATCACCACCAGTATTTATATTTAGCGTACATCTCCTATTACTGTGGCTGTCAAAAAAAAACTTAAATATTTCATTTTTAAAGTACTTAACTTCAACTTGTTGCTTCATTTGTAAAGGGAGAGAGTTCCAAAATCTGGCAACATGATCAAAGAACAAACGCGAGGAGTTCAAGAATACCGACACCGGTGTGATAAAATTAAGTGTTCTGGATGATTGAGCAAATTGAAGTTTATCTAATAAATAATATGGTAATTGGTTTCGGATAATTTTGTGCATAAAAATGCAGCATCTAGCATTTATGAATTCCATAAAGGTACATCAAAGAACTCGTCGATGATAAGCAGAAATTTGATCATATCTGTGAAGCCCATAAATATATCTGACCATATCATTACAGGCTACAAGTAACTTACGCAGCGACTGAGAGTCTAGCTTATAATAAACTACGACGGCATCATCAAACGACGGCAGAAGCAACGTCTTGACAAGTCTTAGCTTTATATCAGTCGGTGTAAAATCTGCAGATAATGAGAGCTTTTGAAGTGCGGCTTAGATACGTCCAACAGAATAGTTAACCTGGTCACAGGCAGAGAGAGAGAGCGATTTATCTTAAAACCCAGATTAGTAACTTAATCTATAAAACAAAGAGAGTTATGCGATAAGAAGATAGGTGGTAACATATCTGTTTACATATCTGTATCATAATATTTTTTTGAGATCGCTATGCATTGGCATTTAGTATAATTGAGACCATTGCTCACTGTCCAGTTGTGTATATTTTCTAAATCTTCGTTGAGCCTACAGACCAGGTCTTCTGTCAAGCCGACAGGTCTAGACAGGTAAAACTGTACATCATCTGCGCATATAGATGAAGTGATACATTATTACACAGTTTCGGCAAGCCGTACATGAACATCCAGAATAAAATTGGACCCAAGACTGATCCTTGAGGAACTCCAGCTAATGACGTCAAAGATTGAGAAGAACTGCTACCGATAGTGACTCTTTGGCTCCTGTTACTTAGATAATTTTTTATCAGACAAACCGATGTTTCAGTTAAACCAAAACACGATCTCAATTTTGGCACAAGGTGACGTGGTTGACCCTGTCAAAAGCTTTAGTAAAATCAAGCAAATATAATATTGTAATAAGGTTCTGGTCAAATTGGATCCGAAATTCATCAAGAATCCTAACAATTGCGATGTACTCGAAAGCCCGACTGTAAAGGGGACAACAGGGCATTATTTTTTCCATAACTTTCGACAGGCATGGAAGAATGCTTATTGGGCGAAAATCAGCTACTGATAGAGGCTTTGGCTTTTAAGGAACAGGAATCACTTTTGCTACCATCCAGCTATTAGGAAAGATACAAGAGTTAAATACAGAAATTAATTATGTGCGTAAGCGGAGATATGATGGAGAGAAGTGTCATTTTAATGAAACAAATCGGCACACCATTTTTTCCGACAGCATTAGATCTTAGCAGACAGATATTTTCAATAACTTCAATCTCCGTAACAACCTGAAAGTTAACATTATTCAACGACCGAGGAATGATCTTAGGATTTAGGGTGAAGTCTGTGTTATCTACATTAGCAGCTGAAAAGGTTTAGATTAGTTTGTTTACTTCAGTCTTACTACAAGGGGAGGTGCTTTTCCCAATACTAATGGACCGCAAATTGTTCCAAAACCTCTTGCAAGATAGGTTTGAGCTAAGCTTCGAGAAACCATGGGCAGTTTTATTGCGCACTATAACACTTTTAACCGGAACATGTATGTAGAAAAGATCAACTAATAAGGATTGCATATAATTAACTTTATCATTTGTGTCGGACATACTATGTACTATATATATATACTGCCAGAGTACAAGATTTAAATGTGATTGCAAAGCCCCAAAATCAGTGGATACGAAATTAGTTAAAGTTAGACGATTGGGTGAGCGAGAAAGTTGTAAGTGCAAAAAATCAGATCATGGTCCGATACACCCCCAAACGATAGTTGATCTTGAAGTAAGAAGTAAATTTGAAGCAAAGCAGGTAGGATACATGTTGTACACAATCAAACCAGTTGCAGCAACGCAATCAAAAAAACCGTAGAGGTCGAGAATCTGCCGAATAGCCGACTTCGAATGACCTCGATTTGGATTATAAGCAGTTCCTATGATACCTTGAACACATACAATGGTTGAAATTTATGTCGGAAATAAACTTCCACAAAAAATCTCTGCAGGACAACATACTGCTGTCTTTTATATGACCAAGCGATAACAACACCACACATCATCAAAACATATCCACTTGGCGACACCTTTGATTCAAGGTTACTGGAAAAATCAGTATCTGTGAAACATTCAAGAATCTGATTAGTTTTTCTATGCAAAAGACAAAGTCAACTGTTCTTTGCAAATATTTAAAAATTCGCTTTACGGCAACAACATTGATGCTGCTCTGATTTCCAAAGTAGCGATGAAAATCTTCACACGCTAACATCATTACGTTAAGTAGTCGCCTTTGCGTTTTCAGCTGGTGAAGCAACTTTTTAAGTACTTTGTTGGCATACGCAGTTTGGTATCATCCATCTGAGTCTGCTGATTTCAATTCCAATGTATAGTAGTAGTTTGCAGAAGAAATATTTTCCTCAATCTTTTCACTCAAATAAGATGTGAGTACCTCCAGGATCTCTATCATCTACTGCAGCAACAAGTGCTAAATAAACCATTCCATTTTCTCATTTCCCAACAAAATAACAACAATCGGCATTGTTTATCTTAAAACAAAATTTCTTCAAGAAATTGGAAATTGTTAAAGACTTAAAGGCTTTCCTTCAGCTTGTACACCTTATCCTCAGACAAATTCCCATATAGTCTTTACCATATATCAAATTGTTTCAACTTCAATCCTTCCAAAGCGTCAAGAGTGATTATCATTCGAACTGATGTGAATTATATAACTGAGCTGAACGTTTCCTCGTAATCAAACCCGAACTGTTGATTAAAGCCTCTAACTACCACCTTTCCATGTTTTCATCAGGCATGCGCTGACCTTATACATCCATTTGTAAGTTATTGCTTTTTATTAGGCGGTAGATCCACTGAATCTAACGTTTCATTCTCGACAAGCGACTGCTTTTTTATATTTCACGTTTTTATTGTACTTCCACTACATAGGCAAAGCCATGACATAATGCAGAAATGGCTATGGTTCTTAAGTGAAGTTGGCGTACATTAATATCTTGTTCCGTTGGTAAATTATTTTCATTGAAGAATATATTAGAAGTATTTGAAATGTTAACTGTTTCTATTAATAGAATGCTCGATTTCGGAATAAACATCGACTAAAGACCCTTTTTCCCGAATGACGATGACAGTTGATTGTTATGTCCTCCACGTAAACAACCAAAATGCCTTTCCTTGTCGTAGCTTGTAGTTTCCGCCTCTTTTCCTTTGAAATATTGACATCTGCATCGGCACCAACAATTTGAAAATGGGTTATATCAGGAATATCAGGAATCATAACTTAAATGGTGATCTACCTTTTTCATCACATCGTCCAATTCGATTTAATAACGGTATATAATTTAATTCGTGCGGTTTTTTTTCTTCAAAATTTGAACGTTTATTTAAGAAAAACATGTACAATAGTATTATTCAAAGTATTGCCCATCTGAAGCTATGATTTTTTCCCATCTTTCTGGCAATTTGTGGATGCCATCCCAAAAGAACTGCGCCGGCTTGGCAGCCAAGAATGAATCAAGCCAATTTTTGATATTCTGCTCTGATGTGAACCGAATTTAAGTGGTAGTCAAAAGGGGCAAGGTCTGAGCTATAAGGTGGGTGGGGTAAGACTTCCCATCCACTGTTTTCTAAATAGTTCTTAACCGGAATAGCAACGTGGGGCCGAGCGTTGTCATGATGGAAAATTATTGCCTCGTGTCTGGTCGCATATTCCAGGCGTTTTTCGGCTTCTGCTCTCTTCAAACGGATTAATTGCGTTCGGTAGCGTTGTCCATTGATAGTTTCACCCGGTTTTAGCAGCTTATAATACAGCACACCCATCTGATCCCACAAAATACAGAGCATTACCTTCGCGCCATGGATATTCGGCTTTGCTTTTGATTTGGCTGGTTGGCCGGGTTTCACATATAATTTTTTGCGCTTTGGGGTTGTCGTAATGGATCCATTTTTCGTCACCAGTAACAATCCGATGCAAAATTGACTTCCTTTTGTATCGTTCCAGCAGAATTTCGGACATGCAAAACCGCCTTTCGACGTCTCTCGGTTTGAGTTCATGTGGAACCCAATTTCCTTGCTTTTGAATATATCCAGCTGCTTTTAAATGTTTTGAAATGGCTACTTGAGTGACACCCAAAGATTCTTCGAGCTCTTCTTGTGTTTGGCAACAATCTTCATAGAATAGAGTAATGCTTCCAGTTCTTCATCTTCAAACTTTTTTGGCTGCCCAGGACGTTTATCGTCTTCCAAGCCAAAATCACCACTTTTAAATAGTGCAAACCATTTTGGCACGTTCGCTCAGCTAGCGCATATTCACCATAAACTTCCACATTATTCACATTAAAGTAATGAAGAAGAACTCCCCGCAAAAACACTTTTTCAGGCACAAAGTTCGACATATTTGAGTAAAAAAAAGTTATTGTTGTTTACCCTTCAAATGAATGATATAAACTGAAATGACGTACAATGACAGTATCTTTCCGACGCATGTTCCAATGGAATAATAACAATGAAATAATACAAGTTACGCCATCTCTTAGCAAACCGCACGAATTAAGTTATAGACCCAATAGTTCGCAAAATGTGCTGCACATTCTTATAAACGAACTCCAGTTCATTGTCCGAGCGCAATATCTTAATTCGAGCCCCGTATTAATATCTGCTTGCTAAAAAAATTGCTAAATACATTCAGGAATTTCCGATTTTAAAGCAACAACATAAAAATATCTAGCACCCCATAAGACGCACGTTCCTTGCATGTACCCAGAAAGATCTGTGTGGACTAGTTCATCCGCTCTGTTTTTGCTATAGCTAAATGCTTGCTTGTTTCCCTAGCATACAGGTCTCGCAAAAGAATTCACTTCTTTCAATTTATTTTGTTTGATGGTTTGATAGAATGCTGCTGATCTGGCTTAAGTTTTTGTAGAATATTCGTTGATGCCATGATTCTATTGGAAGAGCCATATTTAAATAGTTTATTTGATTCGCGGTGCTCAACAATTATCTCTTAGTCCATTAAAATTTAACACATATATAAATTTGCGGTCATGGGAAACCGTTTTTCCAGTGTGTGGACTTACTTGAAAAGAGCTTAAAACCCATAGGTTTGATCACATTTGCATTACCAGCTCTAACAAACATATTCTTTTTGATATGATTTGAAGTTCTTGATAATCGTATAACTAATCCAAAACTATCTCTCTCCATTTGAAATTGCTGCTTGACCAACGAAAGCACCCCCAATTCTATTACTACCCAATTTTCCTTTGATTCACAGGTATTCATTCTTCCATTGCCCTTCTGTTTTGCATATAAAACATTTCCCATGCTTTTTATTCCGTCCACCTCTTGGCAAGACTTTCGTTTAACTTTAAAGGCACCAGACACACCACTATGAGCATCTTACCTCGATTCCCCAAAGCTCAACCTCGCCGTCAAATTTCTCAGGTTATGTTCTTCCTTTCCCGTATACTCCCAAGAGTCTACCCCATTTTCTGGAAGGCTCATAAAGATTTGTGTAATTAACATATTTTCGAAAATTTCTTCCCCAAGATTCTTTAGTTGTTGTGCGGTTTTCTGAAGCTTGGATATGTGTACGACTAGTATACTAGGTGGGGTGAAAAGTAACCTCCTTGGAAATGAAATCAAAATTTTTTTAATTTTATTCAATATAGACCCCTTTTAGTTTTATACACTTATTCCAGCGATTTTCCAACTTCTTGATCCCGTCCGAAAAGTAATTTTCCGGAAGGTCTGCGAAATGCTCCTCCGTGGCGTCGATGATTTCCTCGCGTGAGCTGAATTTTTTATTGATGAGCGATCTTTTGAGGTTTGGGAAGAGATTATAGTCCGAGGGAGCCAAATCGGGCGAATACGTTGGATGCGACAGAAACTGGAGCCGTAAGTTATTGATTTTAACAAGCCGGTGCATTGTCTTGCGAAAACAAATTTTTTTTTTTTCTTCATGTGAGGCCGTTTTACAGCGATTTCGGCCTTCAATCGCTCCAATAATGCACAGTGATACTTCCTGTTGATGGTTTTCCCTTTTTCGAGGTAGTCCACGAAGAGTATGCCATAACAATCTCAGAAAACCGAAGCCATAACCTTTCTGACCCATCGAGCCTCCCTCGGCCGCTTCGGAGCACTCGTGCCGGCTTCAGTTCATTGCCGGGCACTCATTCTGTTCTCTGGTGCTCAACAGTTACCAATCGACGCCAAAAGTCCGCACTCTTTCGAAGTGCACTCGCGTTCGTGTTTTTGGTGAGGAGTGAATATGCGCGGCACCCCGCGGCAGGATAACTTTTTCATATGCAGAATATTGCCCAAAATATGGCGTGTGCGCTCAGTACTAATCTTTGTGGTTTCTGCTAGCTCGCGCACCTTCACTTTCCGGTCAGCCAACACCATTTCATGTATTTTTTTGACATTGTCCTCTGTAACCGTATCGGAGAGCCTGCCGCTGTGGACTTGATCGGTAGTGGAGCGGCGGCCGCCACGAAACTTTGCCGTTTTGCCTCTCAAAACAAAATGTTTTATGAAAAAACGAAAATCGTTTTTGTCCATACTCAACATGATGCCAAACACGTCAACAACAATCAGCTGTCAAAACAAAACTAAAGTCAGTATCGCACTGAAATTTGGCATGTCTGTCTAAATATGAACGGACTTCAAGGCACTATAAGCTTATTTGCAGTAGCAGCGCATTCCGGCGGTCAGTGAGGTTACTTTTCAACTTTTTTCAAGTATGCTGAATCGGACGATTGTTAAGCGTGCCTACACTTGATACTGCACTCATTTTATTTAATTTATTTGCTTTCAGAATGATACTATACTACGTACAATGTGCGAGGACTAGACGTCAAATAAAATGAATACAAGCATGAATCTTACGAGTACTCGTAGATCCCAAATCAAGTCGCTAAAAAAGGCTTATCATTAACATATGGTATGGAGCGGAATACTCCAAATTATCGATTTTTTTTAAGAACTTAACACTCAAGAGGATATAACTATTCTTAAAATGCCAGAGCACATGTTAAGTTTTTCGGAAAATTGGCTCTGTGGTTATTTTGCTCCATGGGTGGCATCCAATATTTATTGGGGAGACTACATTGAAATTGCAAATTGACTTGTTGTTGTATGAGGGTATGGGGTACAATATCAGCGTGAGAAATAATCGGTCTGTAATTTTTGGAGATGGAAGTGGACGCACACTTAAAGTCAATTTCGAGCGTTATGTATGTTATAAACTGCAAAAACTTTGCTGGTTTAGATGACACTTTTAAAAGTAGTTTCCTAAAGTGTGTACTTTAATAAATTATTAAAGGTTATAGGCGACTCCCACGTATGGCACTTTATTAAAAAGAAACTTTCTTTTGGGAGACATTGTACAAACAACATCATTTCAAACTCTAAAGCTACAATATGTGTGCTAGTATTTGAAGGACACTCCAATCGTTTGAGAGGGCGCAAATTAAAAAAAAAAAAAAAAAGAAGAAAGAAATAGAAAAGTACGATACAATGTCGCTGTGACAGGTTGATGATTTTAACTCCCCTTTTTGATCTTTTAGCCACTCAGGTGATTTCATCGTTAGGCAATGAGAATGTAAGTATGTTAGAAAAGTACCGAAAATTTATAATTTAAAAGACCCACATTAATATAATTTGTTAAAAGCACTTAAATAAATTACCATGTCAAATATGAATCCAATGAGTCCACTTTTGCAGTATTTCACGATTTTTAAAGAGTGAGCCAATAGCCAGTGTAGCAATTTTCATTAAATTGAACACATATTTACTGTGAAAGTAATAAAAAATTTTATAGATTAATAAAGCTTGGTCTACGACAATTTAGAATAGAACATAAGATCGTTCATGTGATCACCACAGCTTCTGCTGCAAGCGGCCATCCAGAGGTCAACATTATCGATGACTTTTTGAAGAATAAGTTAGGCAATAGACGCAATTTTAGTTTGGATGATATGTTTAAGACAGTCTTTACTCTTCAAATAATTCTACAGGAAGAAGTCTAAAGGTGTCAAATTGCATGATCTTGGAGGGCAATCAACTTCTCCTATAACCGTGGAGAAGTGGGTGGCCGTGGTGTAGTGGTATATGCATAGACTTCTCAAGCAGAGGGTCGTGGGTTCGAATCCCATGCAAGGCAATTCTGTGAAAAAGTGAAAAAGTCTTTTCATATATGAAAATCCCGTCGGCGTCAACTCTGACATGAAGGCATAACACTGATGTTGGAGTGGTTGCTGGCTGCGCTAAATGTTACGAACTAACAACTAGCACGTACTTAAGACCCACTGGTTGAGGATGTACCAGCTCGTCCCGTTCAGTTTGACAACCACCTCTGGGAAAAATATCGAAACCTAATACATCTGAGTTTGAAACTACCACACTTCCCGCCCGCGCCCTGGAGAAAAAGCCAGTAAAAGGGTATTCATATCCCCTTGGTGCGCGCGCGGTATTATAAAAAAAAAAAATAAATAAAAAATAACCAAAATAATGTGATTTTCTTGTGTAGACGGTAGCAACATCCTGTTGAAACTGGAGAACTTCCAAACCCAACACATTCACTTTTGGAACAAAAAAAAAAAAAAAAAAATAGCCCATGAACATGATGCGGAGCGTTCTCCATAACTGTCCTTTTAGCCTCATCTTCCAAAAAATACGGGCTAACCCATAATCCGCAACATGCAGTGACTTTTTTGGGATGCATTGATTTTTTTGTGAATCTCGTATCGTCCGGTCCGATACGATCCCAAAAATGACAATTTTGTTTATTTACGTACCCATCCATCCAAAAATGAGCTTCATCGAAAAATATCAAATTCGGTGACAATTTTTCCTGACATCCAGTTTACAAATCGGCGACGTCGTAGATGGTCCAAAGACATCAATTGTTATGTTATTTGGATTCTATAGGCGTCTAAATAAAGATCAACTTTTAAAATTGTGCGTAAGGTCCCACAAGTGTGGCCCAAATGTTGACTTCGGTGACGAATTGAGATGCCTGACTAGTTTTGAACACTCGCTCACAGTGGTGATTTTGGCGTGCTTACGCTGGCGGAGCATGCTGGTGTGAAGTTTGACTCAATACTGAATAACTTTCTTCAACACGCTTCATTCTGACTCATTTGGGCGATTATGTTGAACGAAAAATTCACGAATTTTATGAAATGTTATTTTACACATCGCTTCGTAATAAGATTGAATAAAAAACATGCGTTGTTGCGTGGTAAACGACTAAAATTGCGAAATATTATATGACATCTGTCAAAAGGATCATCCACATCGAATTCCACATTCCATATCCACAGCATTTACATTGAACGAAATCATTAGTTAGTTTTGCGTTGTAAACCGATTTTTGTATGACGACTTGCTAAAAATGTTATTGTAGAAAAGATTTATAGTAAGTTTCTGAAAGATATATAGCTCTTTCTGGCCGACCTTTGACCTTCTCAACCGACTAGGACTTCAAAATATTGAAGGAAATTGTGCTCGGTAATCGCTATTTCAGCTTAAGGAAGACAGCTCGTAACCTGTTCGTTCGATTTCGAATCGCACCGACGAAAGCGGCTTTCGGTAATGTATACTAGAGCCATTCTATCGGAAATTAAGAATTCGTACCCTAAGGCAGGCGTTGAGCTCCGGTTTCAACAAGACGGCGCTACGAGCCATACTGCGCGTGAAACAATGGACTTCTTGAGAAATAATTTTGGTGAGCACTTAATTTCTCGATTTGCTACGGTAAATTGGCCGCCTAGATCGTGCGATATCACACCTTTGGATTATTTTCTCTGGTGATATGTAAAGTCTCAGGTCTTCATGAATAAGCCAGCTACCTTTAACGCTTTGGAAGCCAACATTGATCGTATTATCTGCGAGATACCATTCGTTATGCTCGAACGAGTCGCCTAAAATTGGACCTTCCGAATGGACCACCTCAGACGAAGTCATGGCCAACATTTACATGATATCATTTTCAAAAATAAATTCCATGAATTGTTCATTCATCCGATAATAAAAATTTTAAGTTCACTCTCAAATTTATGTTATCAAACCTCACTATGAATCACCATATATTTGATGTGCACCAACTTCTAAGTCGGCGCACAGCGCCGTAAAAGTTCTTGTCTAGATCAATTTTTAAGTGGATCTATAATGGAAACTCTCTGGATTAATTTTTAAACTCTCTGGAGACCGGTAACCGAAAAAATTATTTTATTTGGATCAATAGTTTTGCTTGTAGTCAGTCAAAGTTAAGGAATTTTAAAGCGCACCTAAAAATTGATTTATGCATTTTTTTTTAGGTTTGAGTGTAAAATCTAGACAAAGCATTTAAAAAAATCAGTTATTTTGGTTTTTTGTAATAAAGCTGTTCATTTGTGAAATCTAAATTGCAACGTGTTTTGTCGAATGTTGGTGGATACAGGATCATCGATTACGTTGGTGAGTCGATCAATCATTCCTCCCAATACCCGTCTACTCTTCGGCAAGGTAGGCTTACAAACCTTGTGCGGTAACGCATTTCACAGTACTAATTATTGGCGTACAAATATTTCACTCGGTCGTTTTAAACGTCGTGTCAAATTGCTAGTGGTTGATTTTCCCCTTCCCGCTGGCTGCCACGGTATCCTAGGTGTTGATGTTTTTCAGGTGACGAAGGGAGTGTTGGATTTTTCCTCTAATCAAATCGTATTCGGCGGACATAGTATTTCATTAACCTGTTAGAATGTCGGCGCTGACACACCTGGATAAACCTAACCGACTGCGTTGTTTTCCCCCAAACGGAAGAAGTGATTTCGACAGCTGCTTCCGTCGATTACCTCCCAGAAGGAGTCGTCTCTCCAATGGGACATCAGTTACCAAAGGGACTGTTGATTGGGAAATCTATAAATACAAACTACAATGGAATTGTGTTCGTACAAGTTGCTAACGCAGTGCATCATTCTGTGATTTAACCTAGCGAAACGAAACTCCCGTGGCCCTTTTCGGGCCAGGTGAATGCTTAAATTTGGGCTTGCTTGACGATATACCTTTACCAGAATGCTTGTTGGAACTCCTTGTGCGATTCCTACATCATCTCGAACCAACACAACAGCTAGTGCTTAAAGCCCTTTTGTGGGAATTTAGGGATATCTTTTCAATGGGTCCAGATGACTTGGGGAGAACGAAAATCATTCAACACCGAATCGACGTAGGTTCGGCTAAACCAATTAAGCAACCCCCACGCCGACTCCCCTTTGCTTAACAGGAGAAGTCCCGAAAAATAATTGATGACATGTATCATCGAAGCCAGTTCCAGCCCGTGAGCATCCCATATCGTGATGGTCAAAAAGAAGGATGGGTCAACAAGATTCTGTTGATCTGAACTGGGCCACGAACAAAGCCTCCTTTCCTTTGCCAAGAGTGGATGATACCTTGAACTGGGTTCTGTATGGTACAGCACCTTAGACCGCCAATCAGGATACTGGCAAGTGGAAGTTCATCCTGATAACCGAGAGAAAACAGCCATTGTAACCAGAGACTGTTGTGGCAGTTCAGAGTGATGAGTTTTGGTCTAAAGAATGCCCCCCCCCCACTTTCGAGCGCCTGATGTTGAACGTTTTAAGGGGATAACCATTAGAATTGTGCCTCCCCTATCTAGATGACATCCTCGTTCATGGTAAGACTTTCGAACAACAACTTGCGTTCCGTTTTTAAACGTTTAAAAAACTCAGGTTTAAAATGAAATGCGTATAAATGCAATCTATTCCGAAAGGAAGTCAAGTTCTTGGATCACGTATTGAGCAGCAAAGGAATCTCTCCAGACCCTGCTAAGATTGAAGTAGTTCGTAGCTGGCGTACACCAGAAAAGTTGACTGATCTACGGAGTTTTGTTGGGCTTTGCACGTATTACCTCCAATGCGTACCCCGATTTGCCTTCATCAGCTTACCGAGAAAAATGTGCCTTTTAGATGCACCGACCAATATGCGAGCGCATTTAATGATTAATCTTTTCCTGTGCTGGGTCATTTTCGGTCCGAGGGACGACTTATATTGGACACCGACTTATGTAATCATGGCTCAGGAGCCGTTTTATCGGTACTACAGGATGGAACGGAAAGAGTTATCGCCTAGTTTAGTCGTGGTTTGAATTAGGCCGAGCGCATGCATTGCACGACCCGCAAAAAAGTACTGGCATTGGTCAAAGCCATAGAGCACTTTCATGTTTACCTGTACGGTCGAGAGTTTTTGGTACGAACTAATCATGCCGCATTAAATTGGTTACTATCTTTAAGAACCTGGAGAGTCAACTCACCCGGTGGATGGAGCGCCTCCAACAATACGACTTTCGAGTTCAAAATCGCGCGGTAAAAAAAACACCTTAACGCCCATGCGCTCTCAAGGCGATATTATGTGGATAAGCTTTGTAATCACTGCGATGGCAAGGAAAAATGATCAAATTCAGCGGAAAACTTTTCAGCTAACGCAATTGGATTGTTTGACGGGGATTTCGATCTCGAGAAGCTTTGGCGCGCACGAGAAACAGACTCAATCTTGTCTCAGGTAAGGAACTGAACAAAAGCTGGAAATCGGTCCCTCTGGAATGAGATCTCGGGTGAGTGTAACGCGATGAAAGTGTATTGGGTGGGGTGCAGTTTGCGAGTCTTAAGTTACAGAACGGCATTTTGTTAAAGAATAAGGTCCCCACAAAACGACAACAGTCAGAAAGATTACCTCCGATCATTTCCTGATCGATTTTTCAGTACGTGATTAAATTGTACCAACAACACCGCACTGAGCGGACACTTCGGACGTAACAAGACGTTCAAAAAATGGAGGTGCCGATTTTACTGGGTTGGAGCAAGGAGAGATGTAGAACTTTATTGTACTGCATGCGATATCTGCACAGCAAAACGGGGCCTACAAAAAAGAACAAAAGGAAAGCTACAAATATATTTGACTGGTGAACCATTTCAGTGGGTAGCCGTCGATATTCTACGACCTTTTCCTGCAACCAAGCGAGAAAATAGATATGTGTTGGTGATGATAGATTACTTTTCGAAATGGCTCGAAGTATTTCCCCTCTCTGACAAAACAACGGATTCTGTCGCTAAAACTTTAGTTCACGACGTCTTTTGCCATTATGGTATGCCAGCAGAACTACATTCGGAACAGGGACGCAACTTCGAGTCGGAGGTTTTTTAAAATATAATGAAACTAATGGGTATACGCAAGACCCGAACAACGCCACTTCACCCTCAGTCTGACGGCGCAAAAGGAGTCCACCAAAGAAACGCCCTTTGCAATGATGTTTGGTCGTGATATGCGATTATCTCAGGATTTGCTTTTTGAGCCACCGCCAGATTTGGATTCCAAGACGTATCGGGGATTTACCTAGCAGCTTCATGATCAGCTGCGACATATTCACGAACGAGTAAGAATCGAACTACGACACTCGGCCCAAAAAATGAAGGGCAGGTATGATGTAAAAGCTAATACTCTTAAATTACAGGTTGGAAGCTTTGTTTGATTCAACAATCCCCGAAGGAGAGTACGAGTCTGCCCAAAGCTTCAATCAGATTGGGATGGACTATACCAGGTCATAGAAATTATAAACGATATCACCATCAAAATTCAGAAGACGCCACGATCTAGGGCTAAATTTGTACACATTCCAAAAAAAATCTTTCTACCAATGTGGTTCCAATTCAAGAAGAGGGGAGTGTTAAGCATTTACGAACGCTCCCTGGAAGATACAGCAGAAGTTTGACAGTTAAAGCTGCCATATACCTGAATGTCATGACATCGAGCACTCTTGATTAAACCGCCCATCAATAAAGAGATACTTGAAGTTCAACCTCGTGTTTGATTTCCTCAGATATCTATTTTTTTATTAGCCATCCTTTCGTTGAGCACTCTAAAATTCGCGAATACGCAACAATATTTTTTTCTTTCCCTCTCATTTTGTTTTTCTTGTAATGAGTAATAAATATTTATTACTGGCTTCTTCCAAAATACCACATTGTCATACCACACCAATTCAGAGATTACGTTTACGATTTACGGAAAAGAACGAATTACCCCATTGAATCAAACTTATTTAGCTTTAAAGTAAAAATGGATATTTCATACAATTTATTAGAAATTCTTGCCAACGTCTCAAATAGAAGAGACTTCGTTTGTGACGTAAAAATGTTTACCAACTGTCCGATGAAAATTTGTCAGCGGAACGGTGCCCGAGTTTAAAAACGCATCGTCAGTCAAAATGAGTCGCAGTCTATAGATCGAGAAGGAATTTCAAAAAGAACAGGGAATGGTTGGAAAATTGTCTCTTAATATCGATATCGAAATAACAGAAAAAACGTCTGATTTACCAAGTACATCAAAGTTATCAAGAGGAAGTCTAAAGAAATCGATAATTGAGTGTTCGACGATTACCAAAAAAAAGGCTAATAAATGTTACCAACAACATAACCACTGAAGATCTTTATAATGCCTTAGCAATAAAGTATAATAAAAAAAATTTATGGTATATGAAAGCTGATGTTATCAAGAGAGTCTGAGCCGCAACTCAAAAGTATAAAAGAAAGCTACTCCACAAAAGGATCCTATCAAGTATGATAGTTATAATGCATTGGCTTTGTTTATGGATTGGGGTCTGTCAAAACGAAAATATAGTTAGTTAGTTAGTTATTTTATTTGTAATCAAAACTTAAATTTGTATAACAATGTTTAAGATTCTACAGAGAAACGGTTTTATATATAACTTACTACTGAAAAACTATAACAATAATACAATCAGACAGAGAAAAAAAAAGCAATAGTTGCTCATTTTAGAGTTCGTACAGATAAACGGATTTAGTGTCCTGGTGGTAATGTTAATTATTCTTATTATTTCTTGAATATGTAGTTTAAAAGTCAGTCGTGTATCTAAAGAGATCCCAAGATACTTGGCGCTCGATCTCCACTCAATGTGATTGCCATTAAGTGAAAGATTGTGGCTTTCTAAGGAAACAGGCTTTTCTTTTTCCAGTAAAAAAGGGAGCCAGAGTCTTAGAAGCATTCATTTTAATCTTCCAATTATTATAGTATTCTTGGACTATATTTAATGAGTATTGCAAATTGGTTTCAATATTAGAACAAATTGCATCAGATGAATAGATGCAAATATCGTCCGCGAATAAGGCAAAATTTGAGTTGGTAAGTATAAGAAAGTCAGAGGTGTATAAATTAAATAAAATTGGGCCAAGTACTGATCCTTGCGGTACTCTAGCTTTCAAAAGGTTTGCCCTTTATAGTGACCCATTTACGGAGACCCTAAAGCTACGACACGTCTAAAAGGTATGCACTATTTTTACAATGAACAAAAGGAAGTTGTATCTTATCATTTTATGCAACAAAGCTTGATGCCAAATAGAGTCAAATGCTTTCTCGACATCTAGTAATATTAAGCCAGTGCTTTTTCCTGTTGTAAATTCATTTCTTATATATTTTTCGTAATGCGATGTACTTGATGAACTGTGACACAAAAAAGCCTGAAACCAAATTATTCTCTGGGTAAAATGATGTTCGCATCCATGAAGGCAACGATTTTATTTTTAATTATTTTTTCGGCACATTTACTAAGAAGTGACATTCGGGTCTCTACCAGGTTTTAAGACGGGTAAAACTTTGGCATTTCTCCAAGCATTCAGAAAATACCTAAGCAGAAAGCAATCATTAAATAGACGTTGGAGATATTTAATTCCCGCGTCAGGAAAACGTTTGAGACATGCATTTTGAATCTCATCGAAGCCCGAAGCTTTGCGTGTTTCTAAATATGCTACAACAATTTCAACTTCATCTTTAGTTCCTGTTGCAAATGTACGAATTGAGAATACCCATAGACTTTTCAACTGAAAATTTAATAATGGGTGGAGATGTGATATTATTGGTGAACAAATGGTTATCAGCAAATTTTATGCCCAGGGCGTTCACCTTATCCGTATTTGAGATCAATATTGAATTCCCTATTTCAAAGGCAGGTATGTGTACATGTCCTTTTTTTTATAACTTTAATTATGTTCCAGAATGGCTTACTGCCTTTTTCCAGAACCTGTAGTTTTTGGTTCCAACATTTATTTCTAAAGCTATCAATCGAATTTTTTACAATCTCGTTCCATAACTTAAGCGATGTGAGAAATATTTCGTTTCTCGTTCGCATCCATAGCGATCTCTGTGAATTTCTAATTTTTATGAATTTTATAATATAGCAAGGGAGAGTTGTAAAGCTTTTATTGGGAAGAGATTTTTTAGGCACAGATAGATCTACAGAATCAGAGATCAGTTTGGTAAATTTTTCAACGGACTGACCTATTTGCGAATGAGTTGTGGTCATCTGTCCTGGGAAGATTATTTATTTCTACCCAATCTGCATTTAGAAAATCATAAACCAGATTGGTTATGTGAATAGAAGAAAGACGGACACTCCATAAAACTGGAAGATGATCTGAGCTATGTAAGTTCATTGATTGCAACAGGCTGTGTAAATAGTTCAGTCCTGTCGATAAAAAACAGATCCAAAGTAGATGGATTGTTCCTTCTACTTGATGGGAAATATGTTGGATGGGAAGAGTAAAGAATATCAAAAGGGTGGCTGGAATGACGAAGGTTTTCGCGTCTCTGCCGTGAAGAAGACCCACCTTCGGCAATGTGCAAGGTGGGCAAGCACTGTACATTTTTATCGACGAACCATTTACAAAAGAAACCTCAATTCTTATATTCTCAATGCTCTTGGTTCCAATAGTTGGTAGAATTTTATGTTGGATTGAAGGCTTGACTATAACTGCAACCCCACCTCCTCTTCTCTCTTCTCTGTCAAGGCGATAACAAATATCCATAGGGTTCGATATATTGGGTCTATAATTTAATTGCGTGCGGTTTGCTAAAAGATGGCGTAACTTGTATTATTTCATTGTTATTATTCCATTGGAACATGCGTTGGAAAACTACTGTCATTGTACGTTATTTTAGTATATGTTATTCAAATATGTCGAACTTTGTGCCTGAAAAAGTGTTTTTGTGGGGAGTTCTTCTTCATGAAGAAAACTGCTGCCGAAAGTCATCGTATTTTGGTGGCAGTTTATGGTGAACATACGCTGGCTGAGCGAACGTGCCAAAAGTGGTTTACACGATTTAAAAGTGGTGATTTTGCCTTGAAAGTCGATGAACATCCTGGGCAGCCAAAAAAGTTTGAAGATGAAGAACTGGAAGCATTACTCTATGAAGATTATTGCCAAACACAAGAAGAGCTCACAGAATCTTTGGGTGTCAATCAAGCAGCCATTTCAAAATTGAGTTCCACATGAACTCAAGCCGAGAGACGTCGAAAGGCGGTTTTGCATGTCCGAAATGCTGCTGGAACGCCAGAGAAGGAAGTCATTTTTGCATCGGATTGTTACTGGTGACAAAAAATGGATCCATTACGACAACCCCAAGCGCAAAAAGTCATATGTGAAACCCGGCCAACCAGCCAAATCAACGGCAAAGCCGAATATCCATTGCGCGAAGGTAATGCTCTGTGTGCTGTATTATGGGCTGCTAAAACCGGGTGAAACCATCACAATACACAATAATAAATCCGTTTGAAGAGAGCAGTAGCCGAAAAACGCCCGAAATATGCGACCAGACACGAGGCAATAATCTTCCATCATGCTCGGCCCTACGTTGCTATTCCGGTTAAGAACTATTTGGAAAACAGTGGATGGAAAGTCTTACCCCACTCGCTTGTTCCGGTCGATGCAGAACGCCCTCACTGAAATACGTTTCACATCAGAGCAGAATATTAAAAATTGGCTTGATTCATTCTTGGCTGCCAAGCCGGCGCAGTTCTTTTGGGATGGGATCCACAAATTGCCAGAAAGATGGGAAAAAGTCAAAGCTTCACAGCACGAATTAAAATATATACCCAATATTAACATTTGAATGTAGCCAAGTTTCCGTTATTAACCCGGCATCAATATTATATTTGACAAAAAAAGCATATAAATCCAATTTTTTACTTCGAATGCCTTTAGCATTCCAACAAATTATTTTTAGACTGCGATTACTCATTTTGACTTATATACATACTTAGTAGCTTATTGGGTTATAACACTAAATTCCTCAGCCTTAGTTGTGCATTTACCAAGCAACATTAACATCTCTGTTGTGAGTGCATTAACCCCATCCATAGAAAAAACCAACTTCCTTGTCTTATTACCGATAAGGTAATTGTTTGTCCAAACATTAGACGTGTTGCGGTTATCAACCGGTTCAGGTACTTTGGTGACAGTATGATTGTGATGCGATGGAAGAGCAGGAAAATTCGTAGAATTGATTTTAAATGTTGATGTTTTGTTCTTCGAACGAAGCATATTGTTTTTTGTTGAAATCGTATGCTTCATTTTGGTAAAGCTCAAACGGCTCACACATGACGGATCGTTGGATTTATGATTTCCCTTACAGTTTGCGCAAAAAATGATGTTGGAATCACACTCACTCGTCTTGTGACTCCCCGTGCATTTGGCACATTGGGTTTTTACGTGGCAATTCTTCTCGGCATGCCCGTACATTTGACAATTATAACATTGTGTTAACCTATTGCGCTGCCTGCGTGCAAAGACCCACTTGACTTGAGTCTTAAACATTGACTGAATTTTTGTTTTGAGGTCAAATAGTTTCACAGAGCCAATTTCAAGAAATATTAGAAAGAGCACCTTTGACCTTTATCATTTTTATATTCTGGCATTTAAGACCAAGATTTAAAAGTTCTTTTTTGAGACCACCAGCTTAAGTGACCTGGATGCAGGAAAGTCATGAGTAAAAAATTGCCAGTTCTTGGACCTAAGCACTGCACATAATTTATTGTATGATTCAATACTTTTACAATTTGTTTTGATTCCAAAAGATATTTTTTTTATGTAATAATTATCAATTAGTGTTTCGCGAAGGAGAGAATGGACTTCGATGGTCGATTTATGTAGAACACCTACAAATGGAATTTTCACTTTTTTCGAAGACGTGTAATTTATTACCACATCATCACATTCGATTTCCTCATTATCAGAATCTGGTAGACACTGTAGGGGCGCAAAATAGTTATCTCGAGAATTTTTATCTTTAGTTCCCATTTTGCGGAACTTATTAATTGAAGACTGAGGACCTTCAACATAAGTCAATCGTACGCGTTTTGGGAATTTTGCTTGTTTTTAACTTTTCTTTTCTCGTTAGGACCATACACTGATGATATTTATACTCCACGATATGCACAGTTCCGAGATAGGCCGGTGAGAAGTTCCCTCAGAAAACACAACGTAGATGTTCTTCCATCCTACAGAATTGTAACAGTTGCGAAAAAATTGGCAGTTCCATGAAATTAGAAATCACGGAAATATCAGGTAGAGTGAAACTTCAATATATGATGCCGCTGCAAGTCGGCTTTTAGAAAGCAAAAATGAAGGGGAATTAATTGCACTTCCAAGGATTCTCACATTACAAAATATCCATCTGGGCACTCAAAAAATAAATACACCAGATGGTGAAACAGATGCAAAAATGTTTATGGTCTTTGTTGTTCCAATGAAGTTTAGTAGTTCAAATTGTGAACATTGGAGGAACCCTCGTCCATCACAAGTTCATTTTTTCTGACCCATAATGTTCCAATATGTAAAGCAAACTGGACAACTCATAAAAAGCACAGTCAACGAAGTCAAATTGCTAACAGTTGTTAACCACGAGTTCTTGTTAATTATGTTCTGATGTGAAAAAAATATGGAATCTTACATCAATCTTACATTCAAGAATCAGGTGCATTGAATTTATTTTAAAATTTGCATATACACTTCGAAAAGACTGATATTGATGAAACTACGATGGCGCTCCCAGAGTACCAGACCCAACAAAGAAAACACAAAAGTTTGGAAAAAATTTTATTTATATTACAACATAATCACCTTTCAGCTCTATACACTTTTCCCAGCGATATTCAAAAAGTTCGATATCCTTTTAATAATAAGAACTGTCTTGTTCCTCAAAATAGCCATTAACTGGCGACATCACTCCTTCATCGTTGGAAAATCTTTGATCACTGAGCCATTTTTCAAGTTTGGGAACAGAAAATAATCCGAGGGGGCTAAGTCTGGCTTGCATGAGGTAGCAATTCAAACTTTAATTCATTAATGAATGAAACATCTTCACGATACTGTTTTTCAAATGTACCGCACTTTTTGAAATGCCTACAATGTCTGATAGCTCGCGCACTTTCAGTCGACGATCATCACCTCATTTGGTCGACCCAAAGTTTTAGTGTTGTCAACGAAGAAGCAGACTCACCCAGAGTAGAATCCAGTTCAGCTTTCAGGTTGGGCTGAGGCCTTTCAAATAAAAGTATTGTATCACATAACGATGACCAATTTTCTCCATTTTCACAAATTCACTGACAACGTTCACTATTGATGGCTGCCAAAAACAAATACTAAACAACGTGGCGCTTTCAAACTTGAAACATATGCTTTATAGACTGCATACTTTCCAATATTTTCAAAGAACTACCTCCATGTCTTGGTCAGGCCGGGTATGGCCGCCCTCGTAATGGAATCAAAGAGGCAGAAAAAATAAGGAAACGAGATATCCAAAAGCAGATGGAGTTGGATTCGATGTATATAGTATAGACCAACACAAGAATTTGGAATTATCAATGATGGAAACACTTCGAAGGGATTTTTTCAAGAATCAGAGGCAACAGCCCGTATAACTGCGGTCAATAAAGAAGTCATAACGAGGCTTGAAGCAATACTTAATGTTTTGAATTGCCAGGAAAAAAGTAAATACTGTTAAGTTGGAGAGTATGCCAAAAAAAAAAAACTGAGTTATTGAATCCCGGAAAACAACTTCATCTACTTTTCATAAAATCTTGGCTTATAGTCAAAACATATTCAGAAGATGCTCAGGAATCAAAAAATAAAGACTTTAATAAATATAGATGTCAAAATACGTGCAAATTTTCAAGTATGCGGCAGAAAGAAGACCTTTTCAACATGATTGCAGCCTTATCGAACCCACATTTTCTTCGTTAAGGAATGTCAGAACCGAAAAAGTTCTCAAAGTACAATATTCCCTATTTTCGACACTGATTAAAAATAAATCACTGAAATAACCACCATGTTTCGCTCCCATTGTTCCAATTTGTGTTCTGTTTTTTTTTTTTTTTTTTTTTATTAAGTTGGTACATCTGTTGTTGACATTTTCTCTAAGCCTTAGCGTCATAGCTTGACATTTGCAAAAGTTACATAGCCAAGAGTACATCTATCTCTGTGTGTGTTGGCGATTTTTTACAACTTTAGATATGGATTTAAATTTGCAACACCGAACTCGTATTAAATTTTGCATACAAAATGGATTTAATGGTGTGCGAACATTGAAAATGTTGGAAAAGTGTTTCTTCAACGATTCTCTAAAGAAAACGGTCGTTTGCCAGTGGCACGAGCGGTTCAAAAGTGGTCGTGAGTCAATCTAAGATGATGAACGCAGTGGCAGACCGTCAACATCGAAAACCGACGAGAACTTTGATGAAGTAAAAGAAATGTTGGTCAATAACCACAAATTAACTATCAGAGAGATCCGTCTCCGACATTTTGGTTAATGATTTGGGTTTCCGTCGTGTAGCAGCAAAGTTGATGCCAAAAGACCTCAATTTTATGCAAAAAAGAGACCGTGTTGACATCGCAAAAGAGATGATGAATCCGATCCCACATTCATCAAAAGGATCATTACTGGAGACTAGACGTGGGTTTATGAGTACTGCACGCAATCCAGACATCAGGCAAGTGAATGGCGTTTAACAAATGAGCCGAGACTAAAAAAACCAGGTCGTTTTCAGTCAAAAAAAGGCAATGCTCGCAGTTTTCATGGATTACAACAGTGTATTGCATCATAAATTTTTGCCAGAAGGCCAGACAGTAAACAAAGAGTATTATTTGTTCGTTTGCGTGAAATAATTCACCGAAAGAGACCAGAATTGTGGACAGAAAACTCGTGGATTTCTCACCATGATTACGCACCGTCGCACAGTGCCACCATTATTTTTTGATCCAATAACCACCAAAGTCACCTGATTTGGCTTCCTGTGACTTCTTTCTGTTTAATCGAGTTAAAAAACCACTACGGGGAATGCGTTTCGTCGGCCGAGAGGAAGTAATGGAAAAATCGCAGGAAGAACTGATGGACATACCGAAAACCGAATATAAAAAATGTTTCGAGGATTGGATCAAGTGCTGGCATAAGTACGTTGCAGTTAATTGAAGAGGACAATATATGTAGATTTAGATGAATAAACTTGTATTTTTAATTTTCTGAATAAATTCGCAGATCGGAATGGGGTTCACATTAAGAACCTCATTCACTTTGAAGAGTGCCTATACTTTTGCGACGCATAGTAAAACAGTAATGGTGAGCGTCTTCTAGTATAGCGTTTCCTTGATTGCTTTCCTTACGAATGAAATCCTGTTTTATTAGGCCAAACAACAGCGATACACCGGAATTAGGCCAAACAACGGTGATACACCGGATCGTAGGTATTTTTTATGGAGGTATTCAGCAATGAGATAAGATTTTGGATGGGATTTGTGAAGAATAATGAATTGTTTATTGTTATAGATTAAGTCTAATTGCAACAAACTACTGTCGACGCGGAGAACTCCATTTGAATCAAGGAAGGTAGCTAATGCCTTCAGTTTATTGTTTTTAGTCCACGAATTTTAAGCACTAATTTCGGGTGGGAATAATGAATTTTGCGCACATTTTATGAGTAGAATTTTAGCATTTAAGATTTATTTTGTCGATAAGGAGTTTAATTGACAACTTCCTGTGATTCGAATGTTAAAAAATAAAGGGTAAACGGTAGGCAGCGACGCGAACTGATTTCCACCAATTTGTGAGGAATACCTGTGTCTTCTTTGTTCTTCTATTTTCTAAGCATAGCATAGGTTTAATATTAGCCACTGAGTTCTTTTTTCCACAACCATGAAGGTCCTTTCACCGTCCACCCCAAACTAATTAGCTTCTAAAAGAGATGGAAGAATTCCACGAGTTCCGATGTCGACTGGTCGGACATGGTTCCAACTTCAAGAAGAGATCTTCAAGATCTTAGAACTCCGGTTTACCACAGAAACTGACCAACTATACGGTAGAAAAATCGACGAATCTGTTCATTCAAAAACTTTAATTTCTTTGTTATGTAAAGATGTCTTAAGTTTACTGATCAAGTGAAATAAAAGAATGGCTTCTCGCTGGGAATCATCATCATTGATTCCAATAATGACGGATCTAAAAATCCAATAAGGTCGAAAATCCTTGAAGACTCAGACAAGATACGGCGTTTCATATAGACAATAGGACTGTCTGCATCTTAAGTTATCTTTGGATAGAAACCATTGCATGGCAATGGATGGATGGGGAATAGTTCAACCAGCAATTAGTGATTCGTAGGTTGAAACCGCCCGATTGCGAGAGGTTTTTAGGCACTTATTGTAGAGTTATGGTTTCTTTAATGGAATTGGCGGCCGTCATGACAACATCGCGAGGATATATTTGCTGTTGATCGATGGCTAATTGATACTGGCTCCTAATATAGGGTGATTTATCGTGAAGTTTGATTTATAATGTAAAATAAAGCACATAAATTTGAAAGTGAACTTAAAGCTTTTATTATTGATTAAAAGAACAATTCATGGTTTTTACTTTTTGAAAATGATATCATGCGTATGTTGGCCACGACTACGTCTGAGGTGGTCCATTCGGAAGGTCCAATTTTAGGCGACTCGTTCGAGCATTGCGACTGGTATCTCGCGGATAACACGAGTAATGTTGGCTTCCAAAGCGTCAATCGTAGCTGGCTTATTTCTGAAGACCTGAGACTTTACATATCCCCAGAGAAAATAGTTCAAAGGTGTGTTGTCGCTTGATCTAGGCGGCCAATTAACCGTAGCAAAACGTGAAATTAAGTTCTCAACAAGTTCATTGTTTCACGCGCTGTATAGCTCATAGCACCGTCTTGCTGAAACCAGAGCTCACCGAGACCATGTGCTTGAATTTCAGGAAGCATGGAACGATAACGGTTACCATATTGATTTGCCTCATTTTTAAAGAAATATGGATCAATGATTCCAGCAGCCCATAAACCACACCATACCGTAGTTTTCACCTGATTTGGCTCCCTGTCACTTCTTTCTGTTGAATCGAGTTAAAAAACCACTACGGGGAACGCGTTTTTTTTTTTATAATCGACTCGCTCTCAAGGGGTGGGAATTTAGGGAGGAAGAAATGACAGGCACCGATGTACATTGAGTTTAAATGTTTGCAAGTTATAACGACCAGGACACACAGAGGTCGGCAGGGCATTCCATAAGCGAGTTGTACGGCTTCGGAAGGAATCACGATATTTTAGAGTACGTCCGAAAATGGGCTTGAGGATGTACTCAGGGTGTACGGAGGCTATGATGAACATTCATAGCGAGACGGGTGTTACGGTTGAAAGTTTGAATGGGCGGAATGCTATGGAACACTGGTGGTGGAAATAGCGATAAAACAAAGTGAGACAGGAAACAGTACGTCGGTGTTCGAGGGTGTCAATTGATTAACTGATATTAGTATCACCAATTAGTTTTATCGCACGGTTTTGAATCCTATCTAGCAGGTGCAAAGATGTTTTAGGAGCACCTGACGAGATGTGGGCATTGTACCTCAGTTTTGGGCTGATAAATGTCTTATATATTGTGGCCAGATCAGAGGGGGGTGAAATATTTCTTACATCGCTTGAGGAAATATAGACGTTTCGCAGTATTTTTGGCGACATCGAATATTTGGTCATTCCAACGTAAGTTGTTACTGATACACATACCGAGAATGGAAAGTTTATCGGTTTCAACATTGTAATTACCATTCATGGATAATGGCTGGGTATTTGAATTTCGCTTTAATGACAGCAGATAGCATTGAGTTTTCGAAGCATTAAGTTCCACTCGGTTGATAGTTCCCCAATTGGTTATGCTGTTAATATCGGAGTTTAATGAGCTTAGCATACGTTGCCGTTCCCGTTCTACAGACGACGAGCAGGGGCGTGACTCCGGGAACGAATATGAGAAGCAGAGAGTGCTGTCATCAGCAAAGGAATAAATTGGATTAGACATAGCAGACAAGAGATCATTAATGAAAATTAAAAAGAATGTCGGACACAGAACGGAACCCTAGGGCACACCAGCATTTATTTTGTGAATATCAGACTTGAAACTAAGACAACTGGAATTGAACGTTCCGAAAGGTAATTTCTAATCCATTGAAGAAGAGAGTCATCGATCCCAAGAGCACGCATTTTCGACAAGAGGGCCTATTGCAAAACGCTGTCAAATGCCTTAGAAATATCAAGTGCAACTATTTTGCTTTCGCCAGATTGATGTACGCTTTGGTTCCACTTTTTGATGAGACATGCCATCAAATCACCAGTGGACCTGTTGCTACGAAAACCATATTGTCGGTCATTGAGAAGTTTTCGTGTTTCGAGATATTTCATGAGCTGACGGTTTCAGCACGTTTCAGAGGATTGGATTAAGCGCTGGTCTAAGTGTGTTGCAGTCGATGGGGATTACTTTGAAGGGGACAATATAGATTTTGATGAATAAACTTGTATCTTTAATGTTCTGAATTAATTGATAAATGTTGTAAAATTCCCCACTGTTTTGCACGTATAAGCTGTTATTAATTCAATCATGGACTTTTCAAAGTAAACTATTGTGTTTGTCCTCTGTTGTGAGATAGTCCCATTTCAACAGAAGATTCTGAAACACCATCTGAATCGTTTTTCTCAAAGTTCACTACTTTCATACAGTTATGAGACCTTTATTAGTTTAAAAGCTATGATTTTTGAAAGCAAAAAAATTCAAAATGAACCACTGTGCGGCGCTCGTTCAATACCATTTTAATTCAAATCCTTCATATCTAATGCGTGGGTTAGTGATAAAGATTTGGCTATATTTTAACAGTCATCAGCAGTGGAATCGCGAGGTCAATACAGGATTACATGAGCTAAGTAACTTGAGATGAATTTATTTTAAATCGACAAAAAATTCACCAGACGGGTATGAATTTAAAATCATTTATGATACACAATTGGATGAACCACAAGAATTACCAGTTTTTTGTTTTCAAAATAAAACCAACACAACTTTGGAACTAGTTTCACGTTTTACATTTGGTTGATAACCAAAACAAAGCTCAAAGTTAAATAAAATACTTCACAATATTTACCATTGTTTGTTGTAATGAGCGGTAATTGATTCATCTTACCTCGATATTTTATGCCAATCAGTGTTGTCAGGGATTGTACGATTCTTTTTCAGAGCACATGTTCAAATTTGACGTTAATTCACCCGACATGAGGGCATAATCTCATTAAACTTTCCAAAGTTTTTATCATTAATTCTCTTGTTCTTCTCGCAGAATTATCATATTTTCAAAATTACGAGTAGTCTCTCTCGTAATACGGGTTAATTAATTCCGCCCTCCTGTGGTATTTATTTAAATCACAATTTCGTTAACACTGATATAATTGATACGCAAGCAAATCCAGTTTTTCGTCCATAATTGAGCTGTTGATTATATACCAATTAGTTAATCAAAACAATAACAAAAAGAAAGTTGAAAATATGGCAAAAATTCAAAACTCAATTTGGAAGTATCTAAACATCTAACGATAAAATAGAGTAGCAAAACAAGATACAACTATGCGAAAAAAAGAAGAAAAATTATCTCAAAGTTTGTCCAGGTCTATCTATGTAGGTGGTGCAAACTAGGTTTAGAGTATCTTCTTGAGTTGGGTCATTCATGTCAAAGGAAAAGAATCATTAAAATTTGTTTTATGATTGAGGATTTTGTCTAATTTACAGGACAAGAGATCATTTGCCAACATGACGAGGGCACTGTTCACTTACTGTGGCATAAGATTGGCACATGCCATGAAAGTCCGTAAATTCGTTTTTTTCTTTTATAGAAAAATGTATCCACAACGTCAGTGCATAATCCCACGGCGGTAACGTAATGAGATATTTAGCTTTCTGTATATATTTTAATTTTGTTTGATTTTTGCCATCAAATTGGGTGTCGGCTCTTTATTAAACTTCGAATTTTGATTTTATTATCTCGCCCTTGATACAAACAATTTATGGTATAGCATAATCTCTTGGAAATTTTGACTACAACTCGATTGACGTCGAGAGGAATCCGAATTTTTGAGTATTTCATCTTAAGCCGAAACGTTGAGGAGATGAGACTACCGGATCTTTCAGATTTGGTCAAGTTCATTGAAAAATTTACATAAATTTGGATTTCGGTGTGGAACACGTTTTACAACTTTTCGTCATTTTATAAACCGATGTTGATAATTGACATTTTTTATATTTGTTTTTATTTAGTCTGAATAATGAGATAATACCGGCTGATGAAGCTGTGTGTAGTGGCATATTTTGAAAGACCAATATTTACTATTAATTAAGTTCATAAGGTTTCAGTCGTAACAGTATTTCAACTTCTGGTTTCAGTTTAAAATTTCGAGATAGAAGTTGGGCAATAAGAACTTGGGAAACAAGATTAAGTTGAGAAGAACCTCACACTTATTAAGAAATTCTAAAACTATATGTATTGTAATTTTCCTTTTTACTCAAATCAAAAAAAAAAAAATAAAAAAATTTCCAACTCAGGATAAACCTTTCGGTGAAGAATATTAAACCCAGTTTCGCGGAAACAGGTCCACCAAATTTCTGATACCTTCATTTACCAGGTGGGGTGAAAAGTAACCTCCTTGGGAATGAAAAAAAAAATTTATTCAATATAGTCCCCTTTTAGTTCGATACACTTATTCCAGCGATTTTCCAACTTCTTGATGCCGTCCGAAAAGTAATTTTCCGAAAGGTCTGCAAAATACTCCTGGCGTCGATGATTTCCTCGCGTGAGCTGAGTTTTTTATTGATGAGCCATCTTTTGAGGTTTGGGAAGACGGAGCCAAATCGGGCGAATACGGTGGATGCGAAAACATTTGGAGACGTAAGTTATTAATTTTATCCATGGCTGTGATGCTTTTGTGCGCCGGTGCATTGTCTTGCAAAAACAAAATTTTTTTTCGCTTCATGTGAGGCTGTTTTGCAGCGATTTCGGCCTTCAATCGCTCCAATAATGCACAGTAATATTCGCTGTGGATTATTTTTTCCTTTTTCGAGGTAGTCCACGAAGAGTATGCCATGACAATCCCAGTAAACTGACGCCATTACCTTTCCGAAACATCGAGTCTCCCTCGGCCGCTTCGGAGCACTCGTGCCGTCTTCAGTCCTTTGCTGGGCACTCATTCTGTTCTCCGGTGTTCAACAATTATCAATCGACGCCAAAATCTGCCCGATTCCGCAACAGCAAGTCCAAACACTCTTTCGAAGTGCTCTCGCGTTCGTGTTTTTGGTGAGGAGTGAATATGAGCGGCACCCAGCGGCAGGATAACTTTTTCATATGCAGAATATTGCCCAAAATAAGGCGTGTGCGCTCAGTACTAATCTTTGTGGTATCCGCTAGCTCGCGCACCTTCACTTCCCGGTCAGTCAACACCATTTTCTGTATTTTTTTGACATTGTACTCTGCAACCACATCGGATGGCCTGCCGCTGCGGACTTGATCGGTAGTGGAGTTGCGGCCACCAAGAAACTCTCGAAACCTATATTTGACGGGGTAATGTGATGGAGCATTAGCCCCATAATATTAATCCAACTTTTCTTTTGTTTCCTTCGCCGTTTTGCCTCTCAAAAAATAATGTTTTATGAGATAACGAAAATCGTTTTCGTCCATACTCAACATGATGCCAAACACGTCAACTAAAGACAGTATCGCACTGAAGTTTGGCATGTCTGTCTAAATATTAACGGACTTCAAGGCAATAAAACCTTTTTTGCAATAGCAACGCATTCTGGCGGTCAAGGAGGTTACTTTTCGCTCCACCTAGTATAAGTCAAGAGCGAATATTTCTGTGACTGCTACACTTGAAAATGATTTTTTTTTTTTTTGTCGAATACAATACCAGAACCTACCACATCTGCGCTAAGTACTTGCAGTCTAATTTTAGAGAAAATGCTCCGCTGAAATGTTATCACTCTCTCACTAATGCCTAGTACACCGAGGTGCTTCATAAAAGTATACTGCCTCATTAAGATACCAGTTAGCAGTCTACAGAGGTCATTGAACACTTAGAATTCTCGGAAATCACTTGTTTCTTCTGCCGGCATATTGGAGAGATAGATTATGATCATATGAAACCTAACTGGTCCCGAAAGCCCCAACTTAGGACGCAAGCAACTCTTACACATGTTCGGGTCCTGTGAAACTTTTCGATCACCTCTGCCTAACAAGTTCATTAGCGATCGCATTCCCGAGATCCCATTATAGTCTCCACCTCAAGTAAGAATCAATGAATTCAGGCTTCTAGATACGATATTTGTTTATTCATCATTATTAATGTTGTCCCCTTCAAAGTAATCCCACTCAGATATAATACTCGTACACTTGTGCCAATGCTTTTTTCAATCATCGAGGCACTTATAAACACTTTTTGGTATAGCCTTGAGCTCTTTTTATCTCCTCAATTGTTGCAATTCTCCATCCTTTCATGGGTCTCTTCAGTTTTGAATGATTTTCGTGTTGTTTTTGGCCAAAAACTTCCTCACAACGATGCATGAGCAGACACATTTTCGTATTGCTTAAGGTAAAAACTCCTGATGCACTATGCTATCGAATCGAAAAAAAAAAAAAAACAGTGATCAAAACTTTGACACTTGATCTAACTTGGCGTGCTTTTTTGGTCTTGGCTCTCCTGGGTGCTTCTATTGGGACGAATGAGCTTTGGTTTCGACGTCATAACCATATACTAGGGTGTCCCTTACATGGGTAAAAGAAATTTTTTTTTAGATATCGAAATGCATATCTCCTATTTCTTTTTAAACTACCCAGACCTTCTTAAATATAAAATTTCATCTTCCTACGTCAACGTTAACTCGTGCCGGCAGAACTTTGAAGATTTTGAAAATTGCTGTTTTTAACTCTTTCCGTTATATAGCTAAATCAATTGAAATATTAAAATTTTTATGAAATATTTATTAAAAGAAGATAAAATTACAGATCAGGCAGGATATTTTCTTTTGAAGGTCTCTGCTTTTGCTCTTCCTTTGCAGTGATCAAACCATAAAAATCTTGTAAAAGTTTTACAGCTCTTTCAGCCGTATCATTAACTGCCCTTGATCTCATGTAGAAACGGATATCTAGAGGAAATTTTTATCACTTTTTAATCGAGAAAATAAATTTGTGCTCTTGACAGTTACAAGATCACTTAATGATTTTCCTGCAAAAATAAATAAGGCAGTATTATTAACAATTTATGTATCTCCAGAATCATACAAACTCTTTCTTTGGAAATTCACTATAATCTTCGCTTTCGTTTGTTCAATAACTTCAGCATCAAAGAATGATAAAACGATAATTTCTTCTGACAAGTACCAAAAATGTTAACTAAACCTGTTCAGGGCTTCACCTTCACCGCCAGACTACATCCAAGCCTTGGTTTTACATATAAAACCGCAATGAATAAACAGACATCTTGAAGTGCTCGCTTATCCTTGGTGCTAATTTTGAACTGTGATTGCAACAAACTTTAATCTTTAAAGAGTAAATAGCTCTAGCCATCCACCTTGCTTGATGCATCGCTCCAGGAGGTCTAATTTTAATTTTTTTTTTCACTGTCGCTTCCTAAGAAAAAAAGGTTAATCAGTTCCCAATAATCGTCACGTCCAATGGTTTTTTGCAGTTCTTGATTATAAAACGTCAACAAATCTTCTAAATTTGTATTACAAAAATGTCGTGTGACGATATCGGTATATGTTTATATGACAGCAGGATTAATAGTTTTCCAGTTGTCTCTAAACTTTTTGAACACATTTTAAAACCAGTTTGTAAACGTGGTGGCGGCAAGTAATGAGTAGTAATTCCCTGTCTAGTTTTTGTTCCAAAAGTACACAAGCTCCTTTCAATCGCCCTGTATTAGACGCAGTTGTGTCACAGCACATTATTTGTGCTTTGTCACTGAGGTTCCAGTCATAAAGTGCGTTCAACACAGCTTTAGCTTGATTCTGGCCGGAAGAGCTCTCCAGTTTGGGTACAGCCAGAAGTTGTTCCTTTTTTTCAAATGAAGTTAGAATTGGTTGGCGTTCTTATTTAGAACTTCTCACGTCAAATCCAGGTAATAATTTCCCATCTCAGTGAACGGTCACCATTTCAGGCATATTATACTGAAAATCTGATTTTATAGATTCCGATCTATATTTTCGACTCTGTGAGCGAATACATTGAATAGACGATTTGTTTATCGGAAAATCATCACAGCTAAGATCTAGTGCCTCTACTACAGCCTAAAGTATATAGACAGAATCTATCTAAAGTTGCAACTAACTTATTCGTGATAAAGTTTTTCTTTCCTCTTTTTGTAGTAGTTTCAGAACTTACTATTTGAGAGGTGGATGCCAAGGGTTCCTCAAGGCTTTCATCAGAGCTGATAAGTTGATCGTGATGTCCTTGCATTTAAATAGAATCTTGCGTAGTAACAGATGACGATAAACATCCGAAACACATTTGCTCACATCTTTTTTTTCTCTTCATTTAATTTCCTTTGTCTTTCGTTTCGGAACAAACTTCGCTGACACAGGTCTCATGCCTAAAAAATCCGAAAAAAATTGCATGGCACGAACAAATTTTCTTATGGTAATTCAACGATTCTCCAAAACAATTTTCGTCACAGCTTCGACGTTATCATCTTTTGTTGATGTACTGGGGCTTACAGAACGAAGTCGTCATTGGCATCTTCTCGGCCATCTTGGAAGAACTTGTACCAGTTGTAAACATTTTTTACTTAGAGCAGACTCACCGTATGCCACTGTTAATATTTCAAGTATTTACGAGCACTTGATTCCACTAAAATTTGATGCAAATTGTAACACACAAACTTAGTATATTAGAAATTGAAAACATATATTTGGGACATATGTTTTGGTATACAGCAAAAAAACAAAAATCGATATTCGAATGTACGTTTCCCGCGAAATTTCAAAAGTCACTTTACTTTTTGGACCCATCGCGTATACTTACATACTTCGGTACTCTGCACTCTGTACTTCGAAAACTCTGCAGACCGGAGCATTGGTGTTCATTCTCTCTAAATTGGTATCTACCCATCTCAAAGGACTGATGCACGGTTTTCTGACTACCTCGAAGTTGCTGTACAGCTCATACAGTTTTTCATTGAATTTTCTCCTCCAAAGCCAGTCAACGTATATGGGACCGAATATTTTTCGAAAGATTTTTCTCTTGAATCACCTACTTCTCCAGAAGTAGAACTGGAATGATCAAGGACTTAGTCTCCTTGCATTCTTAGCCCAAAGAAACATCGATTGGCAAGAGTGATTCTTCGTTTTATCTCTGCTGAGCCGTCCTTTGCTACGTCGAAATTAAAGCTGTAGATTGTGACATTCTGTCCAAATCATCGATGTTATGTGTCACTTCTGGTTGACAGCATATATTTTGTTTTGCCTTCATTTACCGCTTAACTCATTTTGACACCTTCCATTTCAATACTAGCAAAAGCACCCTCGATATCATCGGCTAGATACGCTAGTACACGTAGTTGCATAGACCTTTGAAAGATTGTCGTGAGTTCCGCACAATTCGTTCACGTATGATGTTCAATAAGTCATATGACAGAGAGTCAACTTGCATAAAACCTTTGTTGACATCAGAGGTCTCGATTAAGTCGTTACTGACCTTGATGAAGCAAAGAGCATTCTCAATAGTCATTCTGCATAGTACAACGTGTTTCACAGGGATGCCAAAACTAGACATGTATCTGTAAATGCTGAATGGCGGCCTTAAAATATAGGTACAAAGATGGTAGATATCGATTTGAACTTCTTGAGTTTTTTCCAGAATCTCCTGGAGTGTAGAATTTTGGTCGATCGTGGCCTTTTCTGGTGTGAAACCGCACTAATAAGGACCAACCAGATGGCTAGCGAAGGGTTTGAGGCATACGTATGAGACCTTTACGTTGAGAAGACCTTTACCGCTATTAAAGGGCCTCTTTTTTGTGGATCGGGCATACGGCGTTGAGATTCCATTCATAATGCATACACTCTTTTGACCAGACCTGAGAAATGAGTTGGTGCATTCTCTGATTTGCATAGCTAATTTGTTATATTTTAGGTTGCATATTGCTTCTTCACTAATTTTTGTTCAGGTGCACGGAGATATTGGCTATCCTCGTCTAAGTTGAATGAACTATTCTGAAAAACGGCGGCATGTTGGACTTCTTCACCGTTGCACAGTTTCTGCAGAAAAAGTTTTTCCATAGTTTTAGCACCGACTGTGACCCCACTTCATGTGTTTGGTAAAACTTCTGATTATCTTCAACCGCACACTTCTTGTGCTCTTTTTTCTTCTTCTGGAGAAGCCGATGTTCTTCCCATTTCTTCTGCTCTTAGAATTTATGAGGGGCTCTCGCCCTTAATTGAATAACAGCGTAATAGACTTCTTGTTTAGCTGCATATGCTTCCCGGCATTCTTCATCAAAACAAGGATTTCTTGGAGGTGGTGAGTGAAATCCAGCACATCAGTTGCGGCGTCTCTGATGGTACAATGGCAGCGTTGCCACTGGTCTTCGGTACTTGATTCTGGCGGTATAGAAGTTGTTCGGAGATTTCGGGATATGCGTTTGGCGAAGATTCTGGTCGTCTTCCGCGGTTGACACTTTAAGACGTTATGTCTTCTCATAATAGTTCTTCTTTGTTGTGACGCTTGGATGATCTTGATTTCCACCTTGGCTACGCCCAGAATACTGGAGGCATGTTACGTCGATAACAAATTTATTAATTTGATTTACCGTTTCTTGATCTGGAAACCGTCATATCGCCTAGTATATATTGAGATGAAGAAACCATATGCTTGCTATAGTAATATACCAACTGGTAATCCATGTCAAGGAAAGTGCACTGCATATGCAAGTATGTTCTATGGGGTACTTTGCAATTGTATTCGCTTTCTTGGCTTGAAAAAGCCATGAGAAAAGTGAGTCCGAAAAAAACCAAACCATTTGAGTATGGTACTTTGATGGCAGTCAGAGAGGAAGTCTAATTTTTCTTTGTAGATGGTCTAGTGATCAGAGATAATATTCGTTTATGTGTACAGTCCTTTAAGCCAAAAAATTTGTTTCTCCTTCGTGATCTTAAGGAGAATTTGATCTTACATTGCGTGTATCTCTTATTATGAACTAGTAAATTTCTCCACCTGATAAAGGATATCAGAATATCCTGTCTTTAAGGTAGAAATCGTAGAAATTTTTAAAGTACTTTTAATGGAGATAAATAAATGAAGAAACCTGGTATATTTTTCATATAACCAAACTTTCTATGTAATTTGAGAGCAAGGATCTTGTTAGGAATACTTCAACAACTACATCTGCTAGCATTTGGTCATTTATTGATTCTTGTTCTTGAGTCCAAGGACTTGAAATGGGTCGGTTTTTATCCGGTTTTTCTGAAGTAGTTTTCAAATATTTTCAAAAATCTTCTGCCTAGAAAATAAATTCACCGCAGGCAACACTTTATTCAATTTCAGACAACAATCTAAGGACCGTTGCTAGTGCAATATGCCTGATAACAAAACAAAAAAAATAAAATTGATGTTCATTTAATTGCAAACTGGCCGTGACCATTAGTTGAAAAGAAACCTCTTTAATCGGAATCGAAGAAAGTGAAATACTTTCCTAAATTATTGCCAACATTCAGCAACTCTCTATTACACTCATTATGGCTTCCAATGACCCAGAGTGATTTAAATTGCGTCAAAACACGAGTATTCCTCTCCATTCGAATGCTGGATCCACTATATAAACATTCCGCTTGGAACAAAATTATCTGCGGATAACATTGTAAGCCATAAACATCTCTTCACTGAAACGCTTCGTAGATTTTTTTATTTTAAGTTTTATAAACGCCTTTCATTCGGTCAGCTCCCCTCATAGACACGAAAACAGGATGCGGGTATGTGTATGTATGTATTGTAGATATTTGTGTCTAAGTTGTAGCCATGAACAAATATGGACCAAGTGCAGATACTATCCATCTGGTTGGTACTTGTACTCGTACTGTACGTAATGTAGACTCGATTAAATATGGGCCAGTTTGATGCGCTATTCTTCAGCATGAGTCACTAATCGCACGCAATTCACCCCATCTGGTTTCACTGTTTGGCGTTCATGCTTTAAATTCCATGGTGATAGTGGCGACCCTAAATGAAGTCATCTATCGTTGGCGGTTCTAGCCAAATGATGGAGTAAACGAGCGCACCACTGACGCAAAGCTTTTCTATTTTGAGTTTTTTTTTTTTTTTTTTCAATTCTCCTGACGTCAGCCATTAGATTAACGACCGACAACCGACACGATAAATGACGAACTCTTCCCAAAAAAAAAAGAGAAAACAATATCTGAACATCAGAACATCTGAATAAATACGAGTATCTGCGTCATGTTTGGAAGGACGTTGTTTTTATCTTACAAGTTTTACCCGTTTACCCAACTGTTTGTTTTTTTTTTTATAAAATTTTGCCTTGCAAATGTCATCTTGAAAACGAAGGCTAATCATAATAACCATCTGAGGTTGGTCTTAACTTGGTTCGTTTTCTGGTAGTCGATCTTGCCCTATCTGTGTTCTCTTCTCAACTAAGCGCTTTAAGTCATAATGCTAAAGGTCAAATGACGCATACAGAAGCGGGATGAAACGGAACGGATCATAATGCTATGCAAACGATGGGATGAGGTTAAACGGAGATTAGATTTGCTTTTCGGAAATGACTATGCTATTGTGCTCTTCATTGCAGGAGATTAGGTACACGTTAAAAAGATAGAAAAACTCTGAATATCCAGGGAACATGGCCAACAATGCTTAATCCGATGCGTCGTCAGTCTGATGTGGGACATCCAATCTGGTTTAGGATGACAGCTGCCATAGCAGTGAATACATATTCATCCAGAGTTTTGTAAAGGAGCTGCAGATAAATGAGAAATTCTTCTCATTGTTACACGTAATTCGATGGTTTGAAGTCTCTGTAGATACGGACGAAGTAATTTTCAGGTGGGCTACGAACGTATTAGGCTTTGTAAAACTACAATTGTTTGCAATATGCCATGCTACCCCCAGGAATAAACTGTTCATTAATAGACTCTTTATTCGTGGAATGAGTTTAAATTCAGCTGTTTGTTCCTCTTTTCAAAGAAGAAGCAACAACGCTTGATTTTTTTTATGTATTTGCTTCAATGGACTGGAACTTAAGTATAAACATTGCAATTTGAAGGCAGATGAAACTAACGAATCTAATTGTACCCCTATTTTCTCTGAAGCAGATGCATAAAGTCATTTAGTCTTATTTAACTATTATCTTACGATAGATTGCAAGGTAAACAGAGTACAAACACTTGAGAACCCAGAAAGTCGTTAATTTCGAGAGCCACTTAGCCGGATTGCAAAGATGCAAACAGTAATACCTGAGTGCTGAAAACTAATTAGCTTATTCTACAAATATTGACTCGAGTTATATTTACTCAGCAGGTGTCTAGCTAAAGCTTCGTTTTTCAACTTCTTTATAGACCAACTGACAGGTTTGTTTGCCGCCGTTGTTAGACCCCTTGGAGTCTCAAATTATCCTAATAGATAGAAGAAAAGGCAAGTATGTCAGTCATAAATTTTCTCATGACATAGTACTTCTAGATAAGATTCCTGCCTAAACCGGAAAATCCTTCAAGCCAGTTCTACTACCATACCACTACCATAATAGTGGTAAAATTGTTTAAGTTTGCGCTTTGTATGACCAACCTATCTGGAGTGTTTGAGAGTAAAGATAAAGATGAATCAATTTTTAAACCAGCTCATCCTCAAAAAGCAAAATATTAAAATTACTTCTAAGCAAATTGTATTCGACATTCTCAAAGATTGATGGACTGGATTGATGACGATTAAGATTCTTGAGAGTTATCGTTACTTGAAATATCTTCAAGGTGACCTTCAAGCAATAATTAATCGTCTTCCCAAGATATTATAAGTCATTATCAAGATAGTGCCATCAAATATTCTAGATATTTAGTAAATGTGGCGTCACTGTACGGGGTGTACTTTTTTGCAACAAACTGATCTCAAACTAGCACAATAGTATCCGAATCGTTTTCAGTTGCGCATACCAAAATACCGATAAATTGAGATCCTGGATTGGAGTTTTATTAGACTGAGCCATCAGTGGAGCCCATACAGTAAAAAGTTCACTCTTGTACCTTTTCCTCCCGAATGGGAATCCCTTGAGATTTTAGCCGTTGGATGTCAAATCTTGAAACAGTGTCTCTTTAACTTTTTTTCGTTTTTATCTTAGCTGTAACAAGGTTCAGTTCAATATTGACTTCCCCAAAGGAAAATCTGGTCATCTAAAATAAAAGTGCTGTCTATCTACAGGCAAGTGATTGCGAGGACACTTTGAAGGTGTTAAGCCAGCTGAAAGCTCGTGCTAGATTTAATGAAAACTCGTCCCCAGAAAGCCGATAATAGTCATTTCGTTCGGGGAGGTGTAAATTTAATATACACCGATTAATCTTTACTTCATGCTTAAGGTGTCGTTTGTTCGAGGTTTCAGAATTTAATGTTGATGAAGATCATAATAAAGCATTTATTTACGCTCGTGATGATCAAGACCTCTCGTCTTTGTGTGTATTTTATGAAATCCAATCGACTTTCTTTAAACGGGGCTATCTCCATATCTTGAATGGCTGTGATATATCCTGGGTATGACTTAGGATTTTTTCTGAATGTTCAGGGTATTTGACAGCAGCAAATATTGCTGTTCGTTTGCTGGGATGAAAATGAAACTCATTGTTATCATGTTTCTCGCCTTGAAAACGTGAAATTTATAACATGGTGGGTTAGTTACACTGACGGCCCAATCATTACCTTGAAGAAATGAATCCTTTACTGAATACTGTCAAAAGTTCATTGTCATTAGTTTTTTGAGAGTTGCTCCCTCACTATCTTCATTTGGACATTGTGGTAGCCACCCAAGAATTCTCAAGTAAACTAGGATGTAAGCACGTATAAGCTCAGCTTTTGAATTCAACCAAAATATTCCTCCGGTGAAATGGAAATATTGTATTTTGTCTAAGCCGCGATTATGAACTGTGTCCGCGTTGGTTCAAGAGTTCAGTTTTTCGCAGTGCCAGACTTTGGAGCTCCAAATTTTATTTCCATCGAATTTGGACATACTACGGTATTTTGTTGAGTAAAGCCACAAAGAATATTTCTTCGCTGATACTTTCGAACCTTCTCTGTATCTGCCTTATCGTAGACTAGTTACTATTGGAAAATCAGTTTCGTGTGTAATAGTCTTGAAGATGACATTGGATTCGAGCCAACTCGACTAGATTTCGTCCGAATCTGAATCGAATTGATACTATGTAGATCACACTTTTATCAGAATTTGATGCTATATATATTGGTTTGTTGGATTAAAGCAAGGCAGCGAAGAAGCACTATAGTTATAAACTAAACTGGAGGTCATACATATGCCGTTGTAAGTGGTTTTTTATAAAGGCTGACTCAATTTACAATTTACTGAAGCCCTGACCGATGACCCAGGCAGTTCGTGTTCTGAAAAACTCATCTGTGACTCTTGCCTAGATAGATCTGGAATCAAAAAAGGCTTCCACCTTCTCAGGACATTTATAGAAGCCTTGAATTCTCGAACACACCTGGAAGTGGTCAGTGAAGAAGGCCTTAAGGCTTGCTAAGCTACCGATAAAGACATACTTCACGCCCTCCACAAATCCTTCACAGTATTGTTCATTGCCATGAGGATAGCGACAGATGTAAGTTTTCAGGGAGTGAAATCTTGTCGTATTTAAAAAAAAAAAAAAACAAAAAAACCCAAGTGCTGCATACTTGAACATTTGTGGAACCATCTGTAAGGACTCAACGATATTAACTCGATGCCGCAGATGCATTCTAAAACAATTCCTGGACACAGTGACGCTAGAAGTTATGCTGTATTGCATCAGACTGCATATCCACAAGATCAAATTCAAAAGAGAGTCGGCGCGCAAGGTCATCAAAATACCATTGCGTGTTGTAATGAACTTTTAAAATATTTTGCCTGTTGTGTTGGTGCGTGAATTTGCACTATTCTATTAAAAATTAAAGAAAACACATCGATATGTACAGATTTGGATTGGATTTTTCCAAAATCTGCCGTTGTGTCAATATTTGATCAATTGTGGATTTCCTTTGCTAAAGCCAGTTGGCGATGTGAAGAAGACCGGTGCATTATTAGTTGCCACAGTACAGAAGGTCTCCTTTCTTAGAGACCTTTCTTCGTCCGACCATATATATCAGATGAGCTGGTGTATGCTCTTTACCAAGTCATCGCCTGCCGCTATGAAAAGCTCTTTACTAAGACGTCCGGTCCAGCAGCTTAGTTGGACTCAAGCTTAGTTATGGCTATCTTCACTTCATTCAGGTCGGAAGGACGGAATTGTTGGCCTACATCGTCCAGGTTGGAAGTTTCATTCTGTCTGTTAGCTGTATTAAGTCCATCATCGCCGTTGTGCAGTCTACAGAAATTATTGGCATGACTCTGTTCCCTTGTTTGTCTCTACAATCTTCGGCTCAGGGTTTGTGTCCGTGGCATGTTTTTTTGTTTATTTTGGTAAGATTTTCGAAATTCATTCCTCATAAGGAATATCGAGATGCAAGATCCGCGTGCTAGCTACTACAATGTTTCGTCCCGCCGCAAAATGGAGCTGGTGTCGCGTAGGCTATACTTTCTGGCAGTACTACCAAAGATACCATCTCTTTTAATGTCGCTGCTCGTAGTTCCTGTTTAAGAGGTAGAAGCTATCTTTATTATCGTCAAAGTTTGCCCCTATGGAGAAATTCGAATTTTTATGAGGTTTTCGTTAACATACCTAAATCTTTAGACATCTTGCAGCTTTTTATCCCCTTTTTGTCTGGCCCACCCCATCACATTTCTTGGATGACGGCAATATTTTCTTACTAGCTGTCCAGGGCATCCTCTAGTTGTTCGGTTGCACGTGGTCTATTAAGGGATCTTACATTCCACATTAAGATCCGAAGTTCATTGTCCTTGTTTCGTTTAAAGGTATTGTCAGCAGTAGATCCATCCATATCCGAGGCTTGTTGTAGCTTCGTAACTGTATATTTTTTTTCATGGCCGGGCTGTTACACCGACGACACCTAGGATGAGTGATCGTGAGCGCTGTCGTTGGTCTCTTAGGGGCTAAGCCGCCACCATATCTCCAAAACCCTGACTCATTCTCCGAAAATCTTACCTCCCTCTTAGCCCTGATAAGGTCTTATTTATTTTATTCCTTAATATTACTTCACCGTTGATTCTATCTGTGGAATTTATCCGCTGTCCTGTTTATAACCCTGCAATTTTTATCTGACGGTCGGCATTCGCGCTTAAAAGTTTGGGAAACAGAGTCCGAATGAACATCGACCAGTATACAATGGTTAGCACTTGGAGTTAAAATAAGCACAATGGATATGTAGAGTTGACCATCGTCGAGTTGACACCTCTCAGTACAGCGTCTAACTATCGCTACATTTAGAGAAGCGAAATTCTTCAGTGTGTCCAAAGCATGCAGCTCCCATTTAAGTCTGCCTGCGTAGACAATACGAGGTGTGCTCAAAAAGTAAGGTGATGTCTTAAATTTGCGGGCAATGTTCATTTGATTATCGATTTTTGTTTTTGCTGTATTGGTAAACATGTCCGAAACATATGTTTACAGTTTCAAATGAAGCAAAGAACTTGCATCAAATTTTGTGTAAAAAATGGAATCAAATGCACGTAAATACTTGAAATGTTGGCAGTTTCATACGGTGAGTCTACTTTAATTAAAAAAAAATTTACAATTAGTACAAGCTCTTCCAAGATAGCCTAGAAGATGTCAATGACGAACTTCGCTCTGGACGCCTCAGCACATCAACAGAAGAAGGTAACTTCGACTTTAACTTTATATACGGTTATGACGTCGAAATCCGGAGCTCAATCGTTTCAATGAAGGCACCAAGGAGAGAAAAACGCACGCCAAGTTCGACCAAATGTCCAAGTTTTGATCACCATTTTTTTTTTTTTTTCGATTACCGTTGCGTTGTGTATCAGGAGCTCTTACTTCAAGGTCGTGCTGTAAATAAGAAGTACTACCCTGAAGTTATACGCCGTTTGCGAGAAGCAATGCGAAAAAACGCCCGGAAAACAATTCATAGCTTTTGCATCACGATAATGCACATCCTCATTCATCGTTGCTTGTGAGAGATTTTTTAGCCAAAAATAACACGACAATCATGCCTCAGCCACCACATTCACTGGACTTGGCCCCATGCGAATTCTTTTTGTTCCCAAAACCAAAGAGACCTATGAAAGGACTGAGATTATTGAGGAAATAAAAACGACATCGCTGAAAGAACTCAAGGCCATACGAGTACCAAAAAGCACTTATGAGAAGCGCTTCAAAGAATGGAAAAAGCGTGATTCATCGTGAGGTTTGACTTTCAAAAGGCTTTTTTTGACAGATCACGCATGACTCGTATCAAACTGATTTGTTATTTTTATTCAGTATCGTTTGGCAAGCCATCATGGAATATGGAAAGACTCACACCATAACACCACATTGTTTAGCTGTATTAGGAAAATCTACGTTCTGTGAGAAATGTTTTTCGTGCAATTCGAGGAATTCGTGCAATTCGAGGAACTTACGGTGCGCATAATCGACATACTGAAACCACTGTCGCCAATACTATTCGCAAATTTGAGTCCCAGTTTACATAAGTGGATGATAATCTACCGGTTAGACCACATCTAGCACGTAATGAAGAGAATAAAACAACTGCCGCTGAAAGTGTACGTAAAGACCGTGACGAGTCGATTCGTCGTCGTTCTCAGCAGCTTAACTTGGCGTATTTTACGTGAGGATCTCGGCCTTAAAGCGTACAAAATTTAACTTGTGCAAGAATTGAAGACAGGCTACTTGAATTTGCATCATATTTTCAGTGAATGGACTCTGAAAAAACTCAATGAAAATCCGATGTTTTATCGTAAAATTTTATTCTGTGATGAAGCCCATTTCCGGCTCAATGGATACGTTAATAAACAAAATTACCATATTTGGGCTAATGAGCAACCCGAAAAGTACCAAGAGCTACCATTACATCCATTAAAAACAACGGTATAGTGTGGTTTATGGCCTGATGGAATCATTGGTCTATATATCTTCAAAAATGCGGCAACTCAGAATGTTACCGTCAATGGTAACCGTTATCGCACCACGTTAACGGACTATGTGCCTTGAAATTCAAGCACACGGTCTCGGTGAGCTCTGGTTTCAACAAGACGGTGATACGAGCCATACAGCGCGGGAAACCATGGACTTGTTGAGAAATCATTTTGGTGAGCACTTAATTTCACGTTTTGCTACGGTTAATTGGCCACCTAGATCGTGCGACAACACACCTTTGGACTATTTTTTCTCTGGGGATATGTAAGGTTTCAGGTCTTCAGTAATAAGCCAGCTACGATTGACGCTTTTATAAGCCAACATTGCTAGTGTTATCCGCGAGATACCAGCCACTTTGTTCGAACGAGTAGCTCAAAATTGGACCTTCCGAATGGACCACCTCAGACGTAGTCGTGGTTAACATTTACGTGATATGTTTCTTAAGATGTAGATGCCATGAATTTTTCTTTTAACCGAAATTAAAAATTTTAAGTTTTTTTTTCAAATTTATGTATTCTATTTTACATTATAAATCAAACTTTACGATGAATCAGCCTATATCCTCAATGTCGATGAGAATACCCAACGCGTTCTCCTTCTTATTAAGTGAAACTTCATTTTCCTCATAAGATTTTGAACTGCAGTCTCGCGTTAGGAGGTATTTTTCATCTTAGTTTTGCGCAAATGAAGCTTAAACGTTTTCACCATTCTTTTTAACATAAAGAAAGATCTTTCTAGCTAACATACTAGTGACATTTTCCGATTGTGGTTTGCCAGGACTTCAGTATGTATGCTCCGCAGGATGAAGGCAGAACAAATGAATGGCACCGTGAGAAAGCATAACCATAAGTGACACAACATCCTGCGATGCTTGCTGTGAAAGTAATGACGATGAAACAGAGCACTGTCTCTTCAACTCCGTGAATGCCCGGCTTACACTTGCATCAGGCTTCAGGCTGCAGACTGTGCGCTGACGTAGTGGGATCTGATACTGTAGGCACCTTATCACAGAAGCGCTTACTCACCTTTGTTTGTAAGCCTGAAAAATTTCATTAAAATGAACTTACAAAGAGTACAATGGACTAGTTCTTTATCTAAGTGCTCCGCTCCGACAAACAAAAAAAAAAAAAAAAAAAAAAGCGTTTGCAGCAGTATCTCTATACCTTTTTGTAGCATAAATTGATGTATACCATTGAGTTTAGGCGACTTGAATCCAGCAAAGAAAGTAACGTCGTGTTTAATGGCATTGCTGTCATCACTACCGACAAAAGTAACCAGATACAGCATGTTGTGTTACTGGGCCTCCTCACAGCTACAGTGATTGTAGCTGGTTGCGAGCCGGCTTGGATCTGTTTATTGTAACGATTTTTTCTTTCATTTCGATAGCCGATATCGATTCCGGAGCAAAAACTCAATTAAGCTCTGGCTTGAGGGCAAGGCTAACAAAAACAAAAACAAATTGTAGTCCATCAGTTTGTAATATGTAAAAAAAAAGAACTAAATATGAACAGAATGGGTTCATGTTTGACAACGCTATAAGCAATGACTATTTGAAACCGATGATATCAACCAATTAATAGACAACAATGCGGCCTTTCAAATTAAAACTATCGCCTTGCGTGTCCAATGCCATCCATTCATCAGTATCATGATGTCACTGTCAATGTGACACTGAATTCCAATTAAACGATTTGTTCCCGACTACTTCCATCGAATAGACAGGAACATAAAAACCTCCATTTAGAACATATTAGAGATCTACCTTAGCTACATATGTATGTGCTCGTATGTATGCATAGCCAGGTTGAACGTAACACGCATGAATATGTTATATAAATGCGAGATGCGAATGCTTTATCAGTGGCATTCTTGTAAACGGCACTAGTGCGTAATTGTGTGATGATGATAACAAATATACCTATCATTTGTCCGGCAAATTGATGGACTCATTGAATTAGAGTACTCGTATCTGTATGCCTGACGACGTATTCCATTTCACAGTTGATTGGTGCCACAACATTAGAAGCCGCTTATTCGCCAGAGCTTCCCGGAACTCGAACGAATTCAATTTGTTTCCTGTGAAAGGAAAGGATACGGATATGTCAGATGAATGACGGGAAAGTAATTGTTTTGTGAATCGTTCGGGTAATCAGTTTATAACAATATGCTTATCAGATTGAATGTTGCCCTAGAAATGTTAGATTTTAGATGTAAGTGTGTCAAAAAATAGAACATCCAACGTAGCAAAACTAAGATCTGTTTACTTATGTCGATTTAGGAACTAATTTTCTACTTCGGCATTGTACGATGTAGCTGTCAGTTAGCAGCTGTCGCATTAAGACAAAAAAAGAATCATTGTGAATGACAGGCTCTTAACAAGTCAAGTTGTTCATGGTTTGAACAAAATATGGAACTTTAAGCGAGTCGACTAGAATTAATGGCTTTTTTCTAATCTCAATTCAGTTGAAAATTGGACTAAGATAGTTCAATGAATGCCGTGAAGGGAAGTTACTACTTAGGCCATTAAAATGTCCATTGTGCTTATACATACAATGGTTGGAATTATTCCCCGCTTTCCGAAGATTTTTTAGTCCTCCAGTTTCGTGAAGAAGGAACTACCAAGAGTTCTCATTATTTTCGAGAAGGCAAGACAGCAGACTGAATGAACTCTTCATCGTCCCCGTGGTAGCCGTGGCTCAAGTGGTATTGTATTGGCTTCCCAATCGGACGGTTCGGGGTTCAATACCAGAAATGCCCCAAAGACATTTTTCAGCCCACTAAAATCTCGCGAGATGAATGGTTGCCTAAAATACAACGATAATTCAATTTACACTAACAATTTAGTCTCCCCATTAAATGTTGGATGCCATCAATGGAGTGAATATAACCACTGAGTCTAAACATCTGACTCTCTCTCTATTCAATTTTCCGAAAAACGTAACACGTGCTCCGGCACTTTAAGAGTAATAATATCCTCTTGGGTGTTTAGTTATTTTAAAAAAAGAGCATCTACGGAAGCCATTGTGGTGCACACCCAGGTGTTCTGCATGAATACCTATGCCACAGTGCCGTGCTTTACCACAGAGAAATCTCTTTTTGCTGGCCATTGCGTATGGATCAAGTTCAACGCAGGATGAACTAGCAGCTCTTATTAACTTCTCCTCCTTATCCTGGGATATTTATGCGGCCTGATGTCCAGGCCTGACTGTAATTGCTGTATCCTGAATAATGAAAATTACTTCAGCCTAGAAAACATCTGAAGGACCGTTAATTCCACAAGCGATGACCACAAGTATACTACTACTGCAGTGGAATGAAACTGCACGTGGTCCCCATTCTTTCTAGATCTTCTAGATCTTCTTTTCTTTCTTTCTTTCTTTCTCTGAAAGAAAAACAAAAACACGATAAGGCAGCGATCCAGGAAAAGGAAAGATGTTACTGCAGGAATGACATTTGGAAGTTTTATCAGAGAATAAAACAAACAGGCCAGGGCAACAAAGCCAGAATGGAAGCCTGAAAAGATGAGCATCGACAAATAGTTGCAGAGCCTCTGCAGACTATATAAAGGTGGCGATTGTCAAAATACCGATGTCAGGCAGAATGAAGTTCCCTGACTTATACGAAGTTACGGTGGCAATATCAAAGCTGAAGTCAAATAAAGCTGCTAACGCAGACGCACTGTTTACTATATTTTTCGAACCAGACAGCATATCAGATCCATTGAAAATCAGTATTGTTTGTCGGATCCACAAAAAAGTAAAATTAAAGTACGTGCTTGGCCAGAAAATCATCATTGCGAATTAAAGACTTAGTCTACCTTGGCTCCGCAGTTACAGAAGAAATCAGACATAGAGAAATTTTACCAATTGCTGTTTTTTTGGCCTCACGAAGCAATTGAATAACAAACTGAGTCATCTCTTGTAAGACCAAACTGGCTTTGTACAAGATCCTAATCATTCACTTTCTACTCTTGTTCTCAGGCTTGGACCTTGTCAAAAGCGATTAAAGGAGCACTTGGCTCTCTTGAGAGAAAGATATTTTGATATGGAATGACGGAGAAGATTCATCAACGAGCTTTACAGCGAGAGATTCTTGTACACAACTGCTAAGGGAAACTAATAAACGTTTTGAGTTCAGCATATTGCCAATCGCCAAAAAGAATCTATTGTACCTACAATACTTTGCGGTTCTGTTTGACCTCTGGCTACCTTAGAAAGTTTAAGATCAGTTCTGCCAAGCTTTGGGCTGTAACAAGTGTGATTTGATCGCATGTTGGGGAAGAGAAAACCACCATTTTCGAAGGCGTAGTTCATCCTCTTCCTTAGAACTAAAATGGGTTTTGATTGATGCCATGATGGACTTTGACCTGAACAATGAGAGAACCCTAGTTGAGGAAGCTCGTGGCTAGCCTTTCCAGCTAGAATGAAAATAGAACAAAACTTCCACCAAGACTTGTGAACTATTAGAATTGCTTGAGTTTTGCAATAACAGTTTCCGTCTTAGTCCTGCAACTTGCAACCTGTGGGTCCTATGACCTGGTCCAATGACCTGGTCCAATGACCCTAATTTCTTCTTTTTTCTTAAAAGTCTTCTTTTATGTCAGTATGCAATTGCTACTTTAAGGTCATCCCACCATAGCCGAATAGGGATAGAGACTGCAGCATCGTCAATCCACAGTACAAACAGATGTGTATACGGATACTGATGAAGTCTTAAGATTCAATTGCCTTAGTGGTTATTTCAACTGTACACACGTAAATAATTGTGGTACGTACTGCACAAAATGTCAAATGTGTCAAATGAATTTCGTGACAATAAAGTTATTGTGAATTCGGAACTCAAGACGTTTGGTCTTTAACAGTGGCAACGAGGATTTTCACTAATTAAGTGAATGTTTGATAGCTTAAATAACCAAGAAAATTAAATCCCATAGCGCAAATGGATAAAGTCACACTAGAAGCTATCCTCGCGATCCAGCGAAATTGGATGCAGAAGATATTGACGAATCAGCAGGCGTGGGTGAAGGAAAACACGAGGCAGAGTCCAAGCTGAAAAACGTACTCAAAACAGATGGAGCAGCATTTCGAGGCATGTCGCATTACTGAAGACTACCAAAAGCGTGCGTTTTTTCTGTCCTGGATTGGAGCAGACAATTTCGAAATTCTTCAAAAACTACACGGCATGGACGATTTAACTACCAAAACCTTCAAAGAACTGACTGGTAAGCTGAATGAACATTTCACATCTAAAATCCATGTCCTTACAGAGTGGTATCAGTTCTATAAAACAGTGATAAAGCCAGAGCAGTCATATGCGTCGTGGGTAATTGTTTTATGTTCTAGCCATGATCGGGTGGTTATTCCGGAGGTGATGCAGGCACGAGTTCTTAAGTTTATTCACGAAGGTCATTGGGGGAGTTCAAAGATGAAGCAGTTGGCAAAGCGGTATGTGTGGTTCCCAGGTATAGATCAGAAAATCGATAACGTGGCACCAGGGTGCAGTATTTGGAAGGAATACATCAATTGGCCTCTGACAGAAGAGGCATGGAAGAGAATTCATTTGGATTTCGACGTACCACTTTTTGTCAAGATGTGGCCCATATGCGTGGACGCGTACTCCAATTTCCGTAAATGGTATCTACTTTAGCAGTAACTTCGAAACCGACTATTAAAGCACTTCAGACTATTTTCACCATCGAAGGTCTTCCGAAAGCCATTGTTACGGACAACGGCACCCAGTTTATTTCCCAAATATTTGCGGAACTTTGCATATTTCATCCAGCCTGAAACGGGCAGGCGGAAAGGTTTGTTCGAACTTTCAAACAATCATTTAAGAAAATAATGGACAAGAAGAGAGATATGAATTCGGCAGGTAACTTATTTTTATTAACGTATAGAGCGATGCCGAATACATTATCTTCGAATTCTCCTGCGGAGGTCGTCAAGTGGCTGTGGTGTAGTGATATATGTATAGACTAATCAAGCACGAATCGCACGAATCCCGTGCGAGACAATTCTCTGAAAAAGTCTTTTCATAGAATTTATATGTAGTTTTAAGAAAACTCCGTCGGCGTCAACTATTACATGACGGCGGTGTTGGCTGGGCGAAATATAACGAACTAACAACTAGCACGTACTAAGACCCACTCGTTGAGGATGCACTGGCTCGTCCTGTCGAGTTTGACAACCACTGGGAAAAATATCGAAACCTAATACACCTGAGTTTCAAACTACTACACCACCCGCCCGCGCCCTGGAGAAAAGTCAGTAAAAGGGTATTCATATCCCCTTGGTGTGCGAGCGGGATTATAAAAAAAAAAAAAACAGAAACATTTTATCATGCTTTGTTCCAGACAGGAAGAGGATCATACCAAGACAACCATCCAAATTTTAACTCTTCCAAGAGGTTCAATCTCGGCAAAAAAAATGAAGTCAAAGAAGTGGTCTAGAGGTATCTTCAAAGACATTTTAGGCAACAATATGTACGCAATACAGACCACTGAGGGATATTTAAAACGCCATCAAAACCAGATGCGTTTAGAAAAGCATCAGTTGGCAGCTGAAACTGCTTTTACTCCGGCAGTAGCGTTCGGGCCGAGTCACGACAAAGACGCTGTTACAGATAATTTTGATCAATGTACTAACAAATTAGCTACATCTTCTGGTAAGATTGAGAGCGCTGCGGTTGAAAAAACTAATGAGCAAGTGTTAGACGAAGGTTTGATTCAAGCGGAACATTCATCCAGCGAATCCATCTCTACAGCACCTCCAACAGAAGTTAGAAGATCTGAACGCATTAGGAAATGATGTAATCAAGTCTATTGCCTTAGTAGCTATTTCAACTGTAGACACGTAAATAATTGTGGAATGTACTGTACAAAATGTTAAATGAATTTTGTGAGAATGAAGTTATTGTGAATTGGGAACTCAAGGCGTTTGTTCTACAACAGATACAAAAGCAACGTAAATTATTTCCCTTCTCTTCTCTACTATTATACAATTGTAAAGAACCCTGTACATTAAAGATATTTTCAAAAAAAAAAAGAATTGTCTGTACCTAAATCAATTTTTATTTGTTGTCAGTTTGTCTGTTTGTCCGAGCATCATTAAAAAAACTACTAACCCGATTGTAACGTGGTTTTCATTGTTCTATAACTCATTTCTCAACTTAAAAACTGCGATATGTTTCCGCTTTTCATGTTTATATCTCAGGAAGTTACTTAATTCTTTATAACTTCCCTTTCCAGTTCAAACGATTTCGAGTCCCCGTCGCCCTCTGCTTCGTACAGAGGTGCTCAAGTTTAAATCAAAAAGGGAAAGTTTGGAGTTGACCCTATGGAACATGCGGGAGATTGGTTCGTCGAAACTATAAAAAGTGCGATGAGTTGGTATATAGAAGAGACGATGACAGCGTAAATAACAAGGCTTAGTATTGAAAGAAATATGTTAGAATTGTAAATAACAACGGTGTGAGATATAAAATGGATTTCGGCTTTATTTTGAAGCTATATTATGTTCATGCCATTATGTGTGAGATAGCACATCATTCAAAGGGCTGCCTTCGCTTCGCTGACAGTGCTTTAAGCGAAAAGTTCAATTTTTGATGACTCGGTCCAATATGTGCAGCGTTATTCCAGCAATAGCGTGTCCAATGTTGGCCTCGGGCTCGTCTTAAGTGGTTTGCTGGTCAGCGTAGAATAAGGACTTGGCGAAACCCGAGGGAAAATATACGAGTGGTGTCAAATCACATGATCATGGTGGCCAATCGATGAACACTCGCTGTGAGATGACTCAGTCGCCAAATTTTTCCTTCACAACTTTCAGCGTTGCGTCGCATGTAAGGCATGTAGCGCCGTCTTGTTAGAACACAGCTCAGATATATCGATGTTGTCGAGCTCTGACTACAGAAAGTTGGTTAGTATCGCTCTATACATTAGACTATTGAAGGTAACAGTGTCAGTGTCACAGTGTCACCAAACAGTCAATCTTTGTGGATGGATTGATGATCAATTAAGCAATTTTGCTTATTGACATAGCCGCTAAGCTAAATATGGGCCTCGTCCGATAAGATGATTTTTTTTGGCCAAAATCCAGATCTCCAGCCAACATTTCCAGCGTCCAATTAGCGAACTCACGGCGTTGTCTATTGTCGCCCGGCCTCAATTCTTGTGTCAGAATAATCAAAAAAAGCCCGTTGACTCCCTGGCGATGCCCAATTAAGCTGATCGGCGCCGAATCGACATTTCTCGGCTTTTGTCGATACTAGCCGCTGTGGAGGCATATGTTTTCTTCATTTCGCACCCATCTCTGTCTGGTTGTCTTTGTTTTCTTTTCCACGAGGCGACGAATTGCCTGCACAGCTAAGTAATTATGACAACTGACCTCACGGCGAGCCGGAATTTCGATAATATTTTTCAGTAATTCCCACACAAGAGTAAAACGATGCATTATGAAATGGCAGATCTTATTGGTAACTTTCACAGCAGCTGAAACATTACAACTGGAAAAACTGTCATTTCTATTTGGTCATCCTTTACGTCTCTGCGTTTTTCGAGGGTAATCAGGCTAAGAAATTTGAGTCGGTTACGATAGGGAGGTAAGATAATGGGGTCACCCCAGGGTAGTCTTCGAAGAATCAAAGTAAACGATGTTGAATTCTCTCAATTCGTGGTACGTATACTCGCTGAAAGCGGGACCACAATTGACTGGCACATAGTTTTAGTTGCTTGCAAAACTGTTTGTTTTTTGGGCACCGATCGAGATTGAACACCGGACCGCCCAATTTAGAAACCAGTAAATCTACTACTACTTACGCCACGGCCACCTGCTGAAAGTCATATTCATAAAAAAAAATATTAAAACGTCGGATACCTTGATAAGGTAAGCCAGTAGAAGTAATTTAAGTAAGGAGATAACGTATTGATTCGAAACCTGGGCGCTAGAGCGTTAAGGGACTCCTTATTGACCACATTTAAAGCACATCTATAAAGGCCCCTCAGTTGCTCCAGTTTCGCGACCTTCCAATCATGAGTTAGAATGGTCAGGTTACTGAGCCTGATGATCTCGACTAGGATCTAGGTACAGGTACTAGGTCTGTTAGGGATATCTTCCTTAGTTTTGCACTCAACCAAACCCTTCCTACCCCACTTACGGCTTTTGTGTAAAGATCAAGAGATATTATGTCGGACAAGTTGGTGCAAGGTTTTTCCACATGATGGCCAAGCGGCTGCCACCTATTGGCGTCATTTTTATCGATAACAGCGATGGTTATAGCGTCTTATAAGACTTTGCTGAAAGGCCTCAGAGATGTGACATTGGATGTTGGAGTTTCGATGTTTTAGGCCTTTTGGAAACCGGGAAGGCTTCCTCCAATAAACTCTGGCGCTTGGAGGAGTCTTTTAGAGCAGTTGGTAATCCGTCATTAAGAATGTTGTTGGTTCACTCTATTTTGCTCTTTATGTTCGCAATTCCCTCGAACACCGGAATAGATTCGAGGACTTATATAATGCGTGAAGCACTTCCCCGTTTTATGTAAAACTCCTCGGATGAGGCTTGCCGACACGGCTGAGCCTCTGCTTCCTCTTTTGATTGAGTGAGGAATTTTAGTAGCAGCAGGAAGACCGTGACCTGCCACAAACTTTGTACAGCTAGGGGTGTAGGAAATGGTAGGGCTATGGCTTGCTACGGTCTTGCCACTTCTTGCGGGTTTTCATTTTGGTTCGTGGCGTTTGCATTTTGAAGATGCACTATGGCTTGCCACAGTTTCATTTTGCCGATAGCCAGTGTTGTCATCATATTACCGCAATGTATTAAAGAAGTACCGGTCTCGGGTTTTGGTTTTTTTTTTTGAAGACTTTGATATATTAGGTATCCCACGAGTAGCGGACAACATAAGGTCCATCTACCATATACAGAAATCCGCTGTATAAATACAAGGCCATGTAATCCTGTATCCGAATGCTCCGTTCACGACTGAGGTATTTGTAAAAATACTGACTCTTTAGCCAGGCTGATCTTTGACATGGGTCGTATGAAACCATGAGAAAGAAGTGGAAGGGGCTAAGCATCCTTTAGTTTCAGGACTCAACTGGATACTTACACACATTTACATCTATCTGCAATCTCCCATAGACTATCTATGAGGTTGATATCAGGTGATTGTTCTGTCTATATCATTATAGAAACATGGTTTTCATTAAACCAGTCCGTCACATGTTAAGCAGTATGTTTCGGATCGTTATCATGTTGAGAATTCCATCTCAGCGCCATATTCTCATCAGCATGAAAGAGCATGACATTTTGGAGTATCTCCTGATACACGAAATGATCCACTACACGGTTTACTTTGTGAATTGGCTCTAAATTTTACTAATAACGTGGATCCTGCAATATTTTATTGTTCCATTAGTGAACCAGGGATTAAATCGTTCAACTTTTGGCTTACGAACAGTCAAAAAGCCATCATATCCTATCCTGGTGGAGATATAAGGGGTGATTCATCTTGAGGTTTCATTTGTAATGTAAAATAAAACACATAAATTTGAAAGTGAACTTAAATCTTTTTTATTATTGGTTAAAGGAACAATTCACGGCATTTATTTTTCGAAAATGACATTATGTAAATTTTGGCCAAGTCTACGTCTGACGTAATCCATTCGGAAGGTCCAATTTTGGGCGACTCGTTCGAGCGTTGCGACTGGTATCTCGCGGATAACACGAGTACTGTTTGGCTTCTAAAGCATTAATCGTAGCTGGCTTATTCCTGAAGACCTGAGACTTTACATATCCCCAGAGAAAATACTCCAAAGGTATGTTGTCGCACAATCTAGGCGGCTAATTTACCGTAGCAAAACGTGAAATTAAGTGCTCACCAAAATTATTTCTCAACAAGTCCATGGTTTCACGCGCTGTATGGCTCGTAGCACCGTCTTTTTGAAACCAGAGCTCACCGAGACCATTTGCTTGAATTTCAAGAAGCACATAGTCCGTTAACATGGCGCGATAATGGTTACCATTGACGGTAACATTCTGATTTGTCGCATTTTTGAAGAAATATAGACCAGTGATTCCATCAGGCCATAAACCGCACTATACCGTTGTTTTTAATGGATGTAATGGTAGCTCTTGGTACTCTTAGGGTTGCTCATCAGCCCAAATATGCCAATTTTGTTTATTAACGCATCCATTGAGCCGGAAATGGGCTTCATCACTGAATAGAATTTTACGATAAAACACCGGATTTTCATTGAATTTTTCCAGAGCTCACTCACTGAAAATATGTCACAAATTCAAGTCACCTGGCTTCAATTCTTGCACAAGTTGAATTTTGTTTGCTTTAAGCCAAGCTGCTGAGAACCACGACGAATCGATTCGTCACGGTCTCTGCGTACACTCTCAACTACAGCTGCTATAGTCTCTTCACTACGTGCTGGATATGGTCTAACCGGTTGAGTATCATTAACTTATGTAAACTGGGGCTTAAATTTGCAAATGGTATTGACAATAATGGTTTCAGTACGTCGATTATGAGCACGAAAAATATTTCTCACAGAACGTTGATTTTTGTAATACAGCTGAACAATTTGGAGACGATGTTGTAATGTCTTTTCATGATAACTTGCCAAACGATACTGAACAGAAATAACGAAGCAGTTTGATAAGAGTCACGCATGATCTGTCAAGGAAAGCCAATTGCAAATTAAACCTCGCGGTTTGATTAAATATACATTCAATAAATTCAATTCAGTTTTTCTATGTATCTCCAATTTGACGATATGAATGGAACATTGTTTATAATTTTAAGGACTCTTCTATTGTCACGATTAGTTGTTTTTCGGAGTCTACCGACCCGAACACGGAATCATCTAATTAAGCGAGAAATAACAGAATAGCTTATAAAAAATTTAATGAGCAATTAATGAGATTGATTCGCCGTTATAAAAACCAGATACGGTTTGTTTACTTATATGCGTACAATATTTATTGGCCCCATTTTATCACTTTTTTGTTTTAAGTTTTATGACCGAATTACAAACTACTACTTGCTTATGCAAATGTCAAAGCATTTATCGAGGTTTTTTTTACAGTTTTTAGCAAATTATGATGATTTCGTGCATAAGTTTTGTCAAACACTGTACATATATAGGTATTTGGCTTTGCCCTAATTAACACTTAAACTTGGCGAAACAGTTTAAATACTTGTAAATGCAACAGTGATAGCGTACTGTGTTGTGCCAATGATATCCGTGTCAACAACGTACGTAAGTAGTTGCACTTTTTACAAAATATTTTCGCCAAATTTTCTAAGTAACCGCACAGCATCACATGTCTACATTTTTTGACATCAAGGGTTTCGGGTAGATTGATTCTGGTGTTCACTGTAAATTTGCACAAAGAGACGAGTTTCACAGAAATGCTGAGACCCGTGTAACCTTGAAATCTATAAGAAGATGGTGAGCATCGATTTTGTCTTCTTCGTTTCTTTGATCCTCCAGCATCTGGCACACTGTGAATATTTGGTCTGGCAGCTTTATTATGCTCGCCTAGGTTAAGTGGTACGTTCTACCTGTCAGATGCATTTGGGTCGTAATTGTTTAACAGTCCGCAGAAGTGCTTTTTCCATATCTTTTGCATTGACTGTTGCTCTACTATTTAATATCCTTGTTCTTGCCTATAGGTTTTGTGTCTTGCCCGTTTGACACGTGCTTTTTGCTTCCAAACGTTGCTCTCGGATCACAAAAACTTTTTTATTTCTTTGATCGCTCGCTTCTCATGCTGTTTTATGTTTGCTCCGGAGAAGTCGATGTTCATCCTTCCTCCCTCCATGGAGCGCCGTTTCATAGGACAGTTGTTTTGCTACATGTGCTTGCCTGCGCTCTTCATCAAACCAGGGATTCGTGAGCGTGGTCGGTTTCTTGAAAGTGAATGCAAGTTTTAAGGGCGTTGACAAAAGATTATGAGATACGCAACCGTTCTAGCAGTTTGTTGTGATGGAACATCCCTAGGGTATTTTTCCGTTGTAGGGGCGTTTGAGATATTTTTTCTCTCAATGCGTTAGGTACCCTTAAAATGTTTGCAGACAAATGCGAAGGAAGGTTAGGAAGAAAAGAAACATTGGTACCGATATACGTTAGTTTTAAATGCCTGAATGTTACAATGACTAGGAAACAGAGAGCTCGGTAGGGCATTCAATAAGCGAGTTGTACAGCTTAGGAAAGAATCAAGATATTTCAATGTATGTCCGAAAGTTGGCTTGAAGGTATACTGACAAGCATTTATAGGGAGGCGGGTATTACCGTTGAAAGTTTGAAGGGGATGAACGCTTCTGATGGCTTCAATGGAGCATTGGTGGTGGAAAAAGTGACAGAACAAAGTGAAGTAGGAGATATTACGTCGGTGTTTGAGGGTGGATGAGTGGCTTTGAATCCTATCTAGCAGGTGCAGAAAGGTTTAAGAAGCATCTGACCATATATGGGCACTCCAATTTTAAACGGATAATTGCTTTATATATATACCATACGTCTAATCAGCGGGAGAGGAGGGATAGTTCTTACAACGTTTGAGGGAACCTAGAAATTTTTCAGCAATTTTGGCGACATTAAATATGTGATCAGTCCAATGTAGGTTGTCAATGACACATATACCGAGAATAGAAAGTTTTTTGGTTTCGATAATGCGATGTTTTAACGAAAGCAGACAGCAGACACCATTGTATTTAAGAAGCATTAAATTCCATTATGTGAGGGGTTCCTCATTTAGTAATGCTGTTTACATCGGAATTTAGTATGCTTAGCATACGCTGTCGTTTCCGTTCTACAGCCGAAAAACAAGGACCTGCGTCTGGGAACGAATATTAAAAGCAAAAAGTACTGTCGTCAGGATTATATTGCATTAGGAATAGCAAACAATAGATCATTGATGAAAATTTAAAAGAGTGTCAGGGGCAGAATAGAGCCGTGGGATCCTATTTTCAACAAGCTCTGTCAAATGCCTTAGAAATACCAAGTGCAACTATCTTCTTTTGCCAGACTGGTGTTCGCTTTGGTTCCAGATGGGACATGTCATCAACTCATTAGTTACAAAGACTGTGCTGCCGGCCATTGAGAAGTTTTCGCGTTTCGAGATATTTCGTGAGCTGACGGTTTGTCAGCGGAACGTAACTGCAATGGGTCTGTAGGAGAAAAGAAAAGAATATTCGCCGTTTTTAGGGACGGGCTGAAGAAATGCTATTTCCCATCTCCCTGGAAAGAATCCTAAACCAGTGGTTTTGCCATCATGGAAGAACATCTCTTCACAAGAAGTGGAGATATATCACCTGAACCAGCGGACTTGTGTATGTATATTAAGATCTTTTAGTACTCTTGCTACTACACAAGTGCAAAAGTGGATTCGTCCAATTAAAGATTCAATGCAAGTGTAGGCGGAGACACAACATAATCTAGAAGTGTTAAGCAGACCGCAAACTTAGCAGCAAGCAGATTAGTCTTTCCTAAAATCTGACAGCTAGAATGCAATTATAAATGACCGTTGCGATGAAGTGTTCGGAAGAATTTTTAATATTTTAACAAACGATCAACAATTGTTACTACCTTTGGTCGTATAGGAATTTTGCACGCTTAAGGAAATCGTTCCAGCTATTCCTGGCTCGTATGAATTTTTCCCATTTTGCATTTTTCCATTTTTTCATTGTAACATAACTTTTATTGAAGTTTAAGACTTTAGTTCAAAATATACTGAGAAGGTGCCTTGCTTATTCTAAGGTTAATATTTGTTCTGCCAGAGAGGGTGACCTATCCCCGTTCATTTCGAAGGAAGAACTCCATGAGATCTTCGACACAATCAGGACTAAGAAATCAGTGGGTACCGATGGTATTCCGAACATCGTGCTTCGATATCTTCCTCTAGAAGCGGTGGACATTTACACCACCTTGTTTAGTAATGCAATGAACAACGCACATTATCCAGCGCATTAGAAAATGGCGATGGTTCAACTTAACCACAAAAAAGCGAAAGGATATATCCAATCTCGCGAATCTTCGATCGATAAGTCTCCTTCCGAATATCAACTAGGTGTTTGAAATGGTAATCAATAGAGCTCTGACTAGGTGGGTTAAGGACAAAGATACAGTTCCGGATAATCAATTTGGTTTTAAGACGGAACTTGATATATCACTTGCCGCGTCTAAACTGGTGTCCGATATCCAATGGAATAAATGCAAAAACCAATATACTGGTGCCTGCCTTGTTGACTTGGAGAAGACCTTCGACACCGTATGGTTAGGGTCAGTAAACCACTCTTGTACATTCTTTACAATTTGCTTACCAACAGAAAGTTCATCGTGAAAAATGGTGATGTGATTTCTGTTGGAATATTTCAAATTAAAAATGGTCTTGAGCAGGGCGTAGTCAACTCGCCGATCCTATTCAACATTTATACCAGCGCCTTGATAGGTTCACTTCCCCATACTATTGAGTACGCAGACGATTTGATAGTGTACAGAACAGGTCCAAGAATCAAGGTCATTAATACTCTCGTGCAGCGTGACTACGATAAGATAAGACGATTTTGCGATGACTGGAAGTTGAAAATCAACTTTCAAAAATCGGAAACCAATCCCTTAAGTAGGCCGTTGTCTGGAGCCTCTAGGGATACGATCATTGGACAACACGGACAGTCGAAAGGTAGTCAGATACCTTGGGATCTGATCAGTTTTTATATTTTGACAAAAATGTAGATGCTGCTCTGGCCAGAGCTAAAGGCGCTTTTGCCCTTACAAAGAGACTGTTTCATAGCGGCCAACTCGATGCAAGGATAAAGGTAATCTGCTACATGGACTTTACCAGGCCCATGCTGGTATTTGGGTGTCTCGTGTAGTTCAATGTACGAAAAAGCTTAATGGAAAAGATTCGGGTGTTTGAGAGGGATTGCCTTCGTTTGTACAGAACACCAGTGTCGGAGTACAAAAAATTTTATCCTAATGAGGTCCTTTACAACAGGGCGAACCTAATACGAGTGGACAACTTCGTAATTAAGCTGACTCGAAGGCACATTGCAAGGGCAATGACTTTGACGAATAACCTGATATCTGGGGCTTACTACTCCAATTATCTTTACCACAAGAGTGTGCACTCTGGCAGCTTCGTTCCACCGCAAGCATTCCTCTACCTAGATCAAATAGGGTTGATCCATGATAGATCAACGATCCCGTTAATCTTCCATATCACTCGGACAGCTTGAGACAGGCGACTCAACTACAGCAGAGACGTCGCACATGGTGTAGTGGTATTTGAAGAAGTTCTGTCATTTATGTGTAGATATACCTTAGGCTTAAGTTTCCTTAATTCTGTTTCTGTTACATTGCAAAAGTGAATGACATGATTTTACTTTCTTTTTAGGTATGTACAGCACAACAAAAACACAGTGACGAGTGGTAGATTTTTGTAAGTTAAATGAAAGTTATTATTTTTATTTAATTTTTCATTTCATTATTTATTGTAAAATTGAATCTTACGATTTAATAAATTTCATAAAATAAACTTGAGAAGCTTGTAGTTGATGTATGAAATACATATTAATATATATACAGACAGTTGTTTCAAAGAAAAGAAGCAAATGTACTTATCTAATCTAGATTACTTAAATACTCTCGAACAAATTAACTATCCGAAATTTATATTACGAAATTCGTAAAAATAATGCTATTTTCTTTATTGCACTTAAAAACACTGTTTTAACTAATTCGGATTTAAAATTTTCCGGAAAAAGACTATATAAACGAGATGCAGTGACATAATACGAGCGGGGAGAATGTGTCTTGTGAAACGCTTGTGTTGTCACAAAGTGTCCAGCATTCTGGAAAACTGTAATTTTCATCAAATCTTGTATCGTAAAATCCAGAATTTTGGAAATATATTTCCTTAACTTTGAACAGTATAAATGTCTTAACGGTAAAATTCCGTTATTTCTGAAAAGTTTAAAGCTGGGAGTTCTAATATTTTCTTTACATAATACTCTGATCGCTTACCAACTATTGCTTTGATGCGCTCTGTGACTCCATTCAAGGAATCGTATACATGTATCCTCATACTGAAATCGTTATTCCGGGCGATTTCACTATACACAATTCTGGGTGACTTCGACATTCTGGACAGACAACATCCGAAGGACGATGTGTTGAGATCTTCGATGTGAAAAACAACTTGATGCGGATTTACAAGCCCACGCGAACACTAAACGTTGACAGTCATACCGCTAATACCCTGGACTTGTGTTTAGCCTCTCACCCTGATAAGTACACCGTTGATGTGCTCTCTCCTCTGGGCTCGTCGGACCGTTGTGTCATATCAGTTAATTTCTCGTAGACCCACCACACAGTAAGTAAAAAGATTTCTAAAAGAGCCGTATGGTGTAACGCGAAAACCAATTAGATTGAACTTAACAGCTTTCTTAAGAATTTGAACTGGTCGTTATGTTTCCTCGATAACGACGCGGGTACTGTGTGTCCTACAAGACCAACCCAACAGAGGAAAACCGAAAAAAGTTCAAACATGTGAAATGTCCCAAAGGTAGTCAACAGTTTTAGCCGTTCGTCGAAACTTAACAAAACCTGCCTCATCCTCCATCCCAACGCTCATCTATAATGACATTCCAGCTGTCAGCCTTTTGAACAAGGCCTTGCTGCACACTATGTCTTCGCTTAAGTGCGTCGAATCTTCAATGGGACGAATTTTTAGGATCGCTTAAACTCTTGTTCAATGAATTGGAAGTTACCTTTCGAAACGATAATTTAAATTGTCTTGGATGGATTCAAGTCTGCTATTCACAAAATAAATGATAGAGTGCCCCAGGGCTCCGTTCCGTCTCCAGCACTCTTTTTAATTTTCATTAATTATCTCTTCGCTTCTATTTCTAATCCACTATATTCCTTTGCTGATTAAAGTCCTCTTTCCTTTTCATATTCGTTCTCGGACTCGCATCCCTGCTTTTTGGCTGTAGAAACGGTTCAGCGGCATATGTTAAGCTCATTAAATTCCGATATTAAGAGCATATCCAATTGTGGAACTATCAACAGAGTAGAATTTAATTCTGCCTCTTGTCATTAAAGCGAAATCTAAATGCCCAGCCATTATCAATTAATGATACCTGCATCGTCAAAACCGAAAAACTTTCCATTCTCGGTAAGTGTATCAGTGACAAGCTACTTTAGAATAACCGCATATGCGATGTCGTCAAAAATGTTGCGAAATATCTAGGTTTCTTCAAGCGATGTAAGAAATATTTCACCCCCTCTGATCTGACCTCAAAGTATAAGGAATTCATCCGCCCAAAATTGGAGTACAATGCCAACATCTGGCCAGGTGCTTCTAAAACATCTCTGTACCTGTTTCCTTTTCAAATGCCTCGTATAAAATTTTCACGGCTGTGCTACAAAAAATTGATTGACAGGTTGCATTACGGATAAAAAATTTTTCAAGGAATTCCAGGCGGGACTCAGATCTGGATACTTAACAGTAGATCACATCTTCGTGTTAAAAAGTATTGCAGAGTCATTCTTTGTGAATGGTACAAAAGTGTACGCCTTTTACAGTGGACCGAAACTCACTGTTCTTTAAACTCTACAATATGGGAATTTCTCTCAAATTTGAAAGGGTCCTATAAAATTTGTACCAGGATACGCAAGTTGCTGTGTGGAATGGCGAGGCACTATCGGATTGGTTCCAGACTAAATTTGAAGTCAGACAAGGTTGTCGATTAAGCCCGATATTATTCGCACTATTTATTGAGGACATTGTTGGTATTCTACCAGAAAGTGTGGAATATGCCGGTAACATAATCAAAGCACTTTTCTTTGCTGACGATATTATGCTCCTAGTTCATTCCTCTGAAACACTGCATCGGATTATACTCGTAAATTGTTTGGCTGAATATTACCGCTTATGGAGTCTCGTGGTCAACCTAGAGAAATCAAACGCTAATGATTTTTAAAAACGGTGGAGGAAGAAACTGTATTATTGAGAGATGGACTTTTAATGGAGATCAAATCGAAATTGTCAAGGAGTACTAATACCTTGGTGTGTTATTAACCAGAAATATGAACATGGAGAAACACCTGAAAGAGAAACGCACGAAGGCTAAAACTACAATAATTACTCTACAACATGGAGTAAATGTTTTGCAAATGTAAATAAAGTATAAAGTTTTCAAAACGGTTGCAGAGTCAATTCTTTTTATGCAGTGCAAGTGTGGGGTAATAAGAGGTATGAAACCTTCGAAAAACTCCAGAGATACTACGTCAAGCGAATTTTCCATCTGCCGCCCAATACACCGAACTATTTGCTGGCAATCGAGACATGATTATCTCCCATGTTTATTGAAACATTTAATCTGCAAGTTCACTTTATTATAAAGGTCCTTGGCATGGAAAACCATCGTCTACCTAAAATAGTTGCACTTAGGGCTATTAGGAACAGGACTAGTTGGTTTGGCCAGTAGGTAGATTTAGCCCATTGTTGTGGGATGGAGCTGAATCTCAATCCGGATGCTTCTCAGAATTGGAATCGGGTACTGGCAGAGCTCCGCTAAAAGTTGGATCGCCAATTTAGAGATGACTGTTGTAGAGAAGCGGAGACAACAACGCATAGAAGACTATATAGTCGGCTAAGCTATAACACATATAATAACTGTTTTCGGGATGAGTATACAACACAGATGATCTCAATGGTGGTGATACTGCGAGGCGAATTGATTCATTTTTTTTATTTTTTTTTTTTAATACCGCGCGCGCACCAAGGGGATATGAATACCCTTTTACGGGCTTTTTCTCCAGGGCGCGGGCGGATGGTGTAGTAGTTTAAAACTCAGGTGTATTAGGTTTCGATATTTTTCCGAGAGGTGGTTGTCAAACTGAACGGGACGAGCTAGTACATCCTCCTCAACCAGTGGATCTTAAGTATGTGCTAGTTGTTAGTTCGTTACATTTAGCCCAGCCAGAAACCACTCCAACATCAGTGTTATGCCATCATGTCAGAGTTGACGCCGACGGGATTTTTCATATAACTACCTACAAATTCTATGAAAAAACTTTTTCACAGAATTGCCTGGCACGGTATTCGAACCCGCTAACCTCTGCTTAAGGAGTCTACGCATATACCAATACACTACAGCCACCTCTAAATGATTCATCTAAATTCTATATCGTACAGAAATGATCTCCCCGTGATTTGTAGAATTATGTTATACAAACGAGAGGATGGATGTTTTCTACTTCTTAGGAAGACGCCCAACACTGCGGTAAACAAGGCGACGCTTTTTGGAACTATGTTACGTAACAGAGGAGCAGGTTATCAACCACCTAAATGAAATGAACGTTCCTATATTGTACGAGTTCTGCAAAACAGCATTAAATTAACTTTATACAAGAACAATATACTTTAAAAAATAATGCCAATCGGCAGATGGCAATGCCATGCTTTTATTGAATAAAAATCATTTACTACTACTACTACTAATAATAATACACTCACAAACTACTATCGTTATTACATGCTCTTTTTCTTAAATGCACTAAGTCGTACGGTCTTGTACTTTGTAGTCGGCGCCCAAATTTAGCTTCGTCTAATGTCCGGATTATTTCCTGATTGCAATGACCCGCAAAACGAGGACGAAGTTTCCGAGCAAAGCTCGTTACTTCAGTAGCGATTCCTAGATCACGGTAAATATCGCTATTCCTTACACACCAAGGAGCATGGTTTTGAAATCTTTGTTTTGAAATTTCTATAGTATGGACATATTGCTTTTGTTTGGAATAACCCTTAAGTTGTATACCATACGTCCAAGAAGGTTTTAGAACTTATTCATATAGGGTTTTCTAATAACGACTTGACAACTTTTTTTTTAAATAAAAGGCAAACCATTTGAGATATTTCAAAAACTTTATTATTGGCTTGAAGTACAATCAAAACATTTATGAATGGAACTTGACTTCGTTCATATGGCCACCGCGGGCACGTTTGCAGCGGTCGATTCGTTGGACCCAATTTTCAAAAACTCGGCCACACATTTCAACCGAAACGGCCGCTATTTCGCGTTCAATATTAGCTCTGAGCACTTCCAACGTCGTCGGCGTGTTGGCATAAACCAATGACTTAACGTAGCCCCACAGAAAATAGTCAATCGGCGTTAAATCGCACGAACGAGACGGCCAATCGACTGGCCCATGTCTTGAGATAACAAGCTCACCATACTAACTCTTCAATAAATCGATTGTAGCGTGTGCTGTGTGGCTTGTGGCGCCATCCTGTTGAAACCACATGCCGTCTAAGTCCATATCTTCCAATTCGGGCCAAAAATAATCGGTGATCAAGGCGCTATAACGCTGACCATTCACAGTAACGGGACGATCGTTATCGTCGACGAAAAAATATGGCCCAATAACGCCGCCGGCATGCAAACTGCACCAAAGAGTTATTTTTTGTGGATGAAGTGGTGATTCATGAAGCACATGTGGGTTTTCAACCGACCAATAATGCATATTTTACTTATTGATGAAACCATTGAGCCAAAATTGAGCTTCGTCACTGAAGACGATTTTGCGATTAAATTCATCATCTTGTTGCATTTTCTCCAAAACCCAATCGAAGAACGTAACTCGTTAGAGTACTTTACCATGATGAAAATGTTGAGCTTACTGAATAAATTGACAGTGACGGTTTGATGATTAATGAAAGAGTGCGTTCACAAATTAAATTTAAAGTTGTCAAGTCCCTATTGGAAAACCCTATACAAAGGCAGCTTATTACACCCTGACTGACTCGAACTGCAACTTTTTTAAATGCTATAATTTTTTTTATTTTTTGATAAATTTTATTGTGCCAAAGCAAAAAATGTTGGAAAATGCATCAATTTTCAAATTTTATCAGTAGTTTTCAATTGAGACGGCCGAAGAAAGCATCGCAAGCTGCACGCAAGTGGCTCTGCGGTATTTTGGCCCATTCCCGGCGAAGTGCTTGTTTGAGGTGGTCCAAACTTTGGTATTTTTTAGTGCCTTTAAAATACCCCAGACAGAGAAGTCCAACGGATTTGCATTCGGAGAATTTGCAATCCATTGTGTCGAAGAAATAAAGTGTGGAACATTGTTTCTTAACCAATCTTGGTTGACGCGCGCTTTGTGAGACGGTGCTGAGTCTCGTTGAAATGTCCACGGTCTCCGACCGAAATAATTGTTTGACCAAGCCTTCAGTACTGCCTCTAAGACAGTTCCACGGCATACGATTGCATTAATTTTGACGCCACGGTCCAAAAATACGAGCGGAGAGCGACCATCGGCGGTTATGGCAGCCCAAACCATCACCGTCGGTGCTGCCTGCTTTCTGGTGTCCGTGCGCAGGTGCAAGCTTTCGAAGGACCTCTCTGGAAAATAAACTCGGTCATTTTGTTTGTTGACATATTGCTCGATAACAAATGGCGACTCATCGGAAAAAACCAAATTTGGTAACTTATCACTTTCGTGCAAGCGTAGCAACTCCTTCGCTCTTTCGACCCTAACTTTTTTCTGCTGCGGTGAAAGATCGTGTGCTTTTTGGAACTTCAATGGCTTGAGCCCAAGCTCATTTTTCAGTATGTGTTGCATCCGTTCCAACGATATGTTGAGCTCACGAGCCATTTTTCTTCGCTCAATTCGAGCCTTCACTTTCCAAAAAATTTTTGCCGATGTTGCTGTTTTATGACCACCTCCATGGCGTTTTGCAACGGTGCCAGTATCACGGTAACGAGCTATGGTTCGAGACACAAATGATTTATTCACGTTGTGGTTTTCCAGCCAAATATAAAGCAATCACACTATCACGTTTGAATTCCATCGCTAGGCTTGTAAATAATAAAATTATCTGTCGTGTGTTAAAATTTGAGCTCACTGTCATGAACGGTTTGGAAATTATAGCAGTCTGAAGTTGGTTGCAGTTCGAGTCAGGCAGGGTGTGTAAGCTTAGTTTCGAATATTTACTCGATAAGCCAATTCATTTCTCGAAACCTGATTGCGAGCTCATTACGCTTCTTTTTAATGTATAATTTCCACTTTTCGCATCTAGATTCATTTCCAAATACTTTGCCCCATTTGCGGTCGGTATTTTTTATCGAGTTGATGAATTGGGATAAATCGTTAACCTTTCTATATGTGAAATTGACGTGTGGTGAGTTGGTCTCATTAAGGACGATTTGCCAGGTCTTCGTCCACTTAAATATTGAGTTCATAGCTCGTTAGAGTTTTTTGTCGAAGATTCAACTGTTCGACTCAACTGCGACTACAGCCTATCACCCACGAACGTGGCTATCATAGTATCTTGGTCTTGAGGTAAATTTCTTGTATATAATAGGAATAGGTATGGACAGAGAACATTTCAGTTCTATATTTAACCCGAATCAGTCTGTTGTCCATATAGGATTCGAATATTCTATGCATGTTGTCTGGTACAATTTGTTGTAGTTTATACTTCAGACCTTCGTGCCAAACCTTGTCGAAGGCTTGCGATACGTCGAGAAAAACCCAATAAAAATTTTTTTTTCTTCAATCTCTTGACCCTAAAGTCAAACCGCTGTCCAGGATCATTTGTCTTTCCTCAGTCATCGGTTTTAAACGTTTGAGCAAAAAAATGGAAAATGTCGGCAAGAGCTATATATGTCTATATGGTTTTTTGTCATTTAGACTTTTCCTGAGTTAGAACGTACAAAAGTCTCATAGAAGCATTTATAAGATAAAATACTGGGTAAGATGATAAAGTTTGTCTGACAACTTTATTTAAATACTGCTTAAGATAGAAAGCATGGTCCTTCCAACTAAGTTTATGATCCAGTATAATGCCCAAGTATGTAATTTGATCAACACGTTCTATTAGAAAGCAGGCTTCATAACAACTTATATTGTGACAAATGAAATTGTAAACTAAGGGGATAACTTTTTTCGAAAAATTACCATTCACTTGTTCTTGCTGTAAAATCCATTCTGCTTACGTTCGGCGCTGCGCATGGTCTACTGGCTTCAAATGTTGTGCCAACTGAATCTTGTAAGCCAACTGCTTCGTGAAAGCCTCAATTTCTGAAAACGCTGGCGAATCGTATTGAAAGTATTCTGATCAACACTGCTGTAATCTTTGAAAATCATTTTAAAATTTACGATTAATCGGACCACTGTACGACAAGAAGTCGCATTATGATGACGGAAAATTCCATGACATTTTTCCGCAAGAATATCACAATTTCATGTAATTCTCCATGACTAAACCTTAATGTTAACACATGATAGCTGTCAAATAACAACGCTGTACGACAGACACAACAAAAATTGTGCAAATTCAAAATAGGCGGTCTTAATGGGACACCCTTTAGATATAGGCATTTTTCGTCTGACTATAGAAATTAAATTGTAAGGTATGCACCCATATATAATCACTAAGTGAACATTGCTGCAAAAAATAGCACGCATTGGTCTAAGTGCTGTCAACGTTTTTCTTCAATCCTGTTCAGCGGTCATAAATTAAGTGAAAAAGCTCAAAACGCTAAAGACTGTAGTTTTAGATGCATCTATCTGTACTCCTTCTCCGCTTCTATCGGATTAATAGTTCTACATCATTCGATGAGAATCCATAACCCCATGCGAAAGTAACGAGCTGTCATTTAAAGCAGTTCACATTATACCTCCTCGCATAAACCTATTTCACATAATAAAATGTCTTATTAAAGGAAATGTGTTATCATGAGACTTTTCTCCTACTTCTTAGAATGAGATTCTTAAATTGACACCAGCATTAGTGCAGTTACTCTCAGATACAAAAGGCTTTGGCAGTACAGATTTGTCAGAAAGCAAATAGACATTCAGAGAAAGGAAACAAGATTTATCGGTGAATGAAAGTAGTTCCCTTACAATTTAAAGACCTTCATAGCTATCTACAATTCTGATATATTCGGTTCGACACAGATATATTAAGTTTCTCTTACCCTTACCAGATTGTTACCTTAGAATTTGGACGATGAACATACCAGGATTTTCTCTCCAGATACCCACAGATATGTTTCTTTGTCGTAGATATGAAATTTCCTTTACTTTTTTGGAAGTACAAGTACAACTTTAGTTCGAAAAATGTGTCAGATTTAATCCCTATCTCACCCCTATTTATTTGCATTAAACTTTTCAAATATCATACACATTTGCCTTCTAGATTTAGTCTTTGACTTCTAGGAATTACTGTAGTTTTAGTAAAATGGAAGTTTTAATTACGAAACTTCCTTTCGTGAACTTCAGCTATCCAGAGGAGCCTGTCGCAGTTTCATGTCACTTTAATAAGCTTCTTGTGATGTATGTATATATTCCCGGTTACCACTTTGCCTTAAAAGAAAAAAAAGACATTTAAATTGAATCAAAGTACCTACACCATCATAAGCAGTTCATAGTCAACTGTAATTTAATTTTGAATAAAAGCTCCATCCAATTAATTATACCAACCCTAACCAGACGTTGATTCTATGAGAATTGCGGCCATACCTGTGTGTATTCGTTGCTGTAAACGTATGAATATCTCTATGGTGGCATGTAGACGGTAAATTTAAATTTACCACCCTTTATGGGTTCACCTCTATGAATTTCACACCGCCACACCAGTGTGGCTATCCGTATCTCATTGAATTACATTTAGCGAAAAAGTTCAGGATTCCCGGCCATACAGATACAAGGTTGGTTGCCGCTGTGGCCGCCTGCATTTCGTAATGAATTCAAATTTGCGTTGACCATCCAACCATTCAGCCATCAACCCAACCCCTATTGTGTCATCGATTTGATATGGAGGAGGATAGGGTGCAAGATAACCTCCCTAAATTGCGCTCGTACCGGGGACAGTATGTCTGGCATTTTCAGCAAATACAATTCCCTGCTTCGGCGAGATAAGAGAGGACAGTAGCACAGATACGCGCTCTACTCGTATTTGGCGAAATATTATGAACGTGTCTGGATTTCATTGTTTGGGACGCATCCCCCAGGTGTCATTGTGAACTTATCCACGAATATGTATTGGTTTTCAAATTTAAATCCAACCATATATGAGTATGACTCCCATAATAATATACAGGAATTTAAAATAGAACCGGGGTAGAGGTAGATGAGGCTACAATATGTATTTTCCATTCGGAAAATAATTTCTAATCATCTCCTCAGGTGTGCTGAATTCCAATAGATTGCTTAAATACATTCTGAATTGTTGGAATTTTGTCATAAATAAAATTTAATTTCACTTCTCATCCCTGTAGTTCAGATGTATATACATACGATTATGTGTTCTGCGATGTGTAGATACTCCAACTATTCATTCATAAGCATGACGTAGTATGCTCTTTTACTTCCGGGAGCTTAAAATTTCTCTCGTTTCGATGCATCTACTATTGGTTAGTATTCCTAGTATCTATTTTCATGGATGCAATAAACAATTTTTTTTTGTGTGTTGGGGCAGGTGGGTGGTACGCAAACACATTCCGTTCAACTTTTCAGTATGGAAATAATTTTTCCCGGAGCAATTTTCGTTCTGTTTTCTTTGTATATATTTATTGCGGAAACACTAAATATACATCCGTGAGTAGAAGTTGTCATCTATTTGTGAAATAAATTTTCCTTCTTACCTAGCTCCGGTACACGACTTTAGTTAACTATTTGCAGCAACCTCTATGGTCCTGAGGGGGAAATGACAAAAACGTTATCTGAAATTACCATCTAAATGCTGGGTCACTTGTTGTTGTTATATATATTTTTTTTCTTTCTTGTTGCCTGTGGTGTGCTAAGAATGCTCAAGTAGGAGGAACACTCCACCTCAGACTCAGCTATGTATGGTATCTGGGTTAATTTAAGTAAACACTTTTCTAATAGAGGAATTTAAAAAAAAAAAATAAAGAAAGAATGAAGAAAACGCAAATTTGCGGAAATTTAATTCTTCGAATTTGACTTATGCACCAGTGGATAGATGGAATATTTTTTTTTTTTTTTAGAATGCGGTGTGCGGAATGTTGGACTTTCATAGAAAGGTGATGGCTTAAGGGAAAAAACTAGGTAGTGGCTTGTCGTTTAAATAGTCAAGAAGATACCTTGAATTCATTCAGAAATTTTATTTATCTAAATCTATATTGTCCCTTTTAAAGTTATCCCCATCAACTGCACAACACTTATGCTATCGCTTGATCCAATCCTCGAAACATTTTTTATATTCGATTTTCGGTTTGTCCATCAATGCTTCCTGCGATTATTCCATTACTTCCTCTCGGCTGCTGAAAAGCGTTCCTCGTAGTGGTTTTTTAACTCGATTGAACAAAAAGAAGTCACAGGGGGCCAAATCAAGTGAATTCGGTGGCTGTTGGATGTAATTGTTGCATTTTTCCTCAAAAAATTATAAATAATGATGGCACTGAGCGACGGTGCGTTATCATGGTGCAAAATCCACGAGTCTTCTGCCCACAATTCTGGTCTCTTTCGGTGAATTGCTTCACGCAAATGTCTCATAACGCCCAAATAATACTCTTTGTTTACTGTCTGGCCTTCTGGCAAAAATTCATGATGCACTACACCGTTGTAATCCATGAAAACCGTGAGCATTGAATTCTTTTTTAACTGAAAACGACGTGTTTTTTTTTGTCTCTTGCCTGATGTCTGGATTGCGTGTCGTACTCATAAACCCACGTCTAGTCTCCAGTTATGATCCGTTTGATGAATGTGGGATCGAATTCAGCCTCGCAAATCATCTCTTTTGCGACGTCAACACGGTCTATTTTTTGCATGAAATTGAGGTGTTTTGGCACCAATTTTGCTGCTAGACAACGGAAACCCAAATCATTAACTAAAATGTCTTGGACGCATCAATAAGCAATGTTTAAGTCCCCGCTATCTATCTGATGAATAATTTGCGGTTAATGATCAACATTTCTTTTACTTCATCAATGTTTTCGTCGGTTTTCTATGTCGACGGTCTGCCACTGCGTTTATCATCTTAGATTGACTCACGACCACTTTTAAACCGCTCGTGCCACTGGTAAACTACCTGTTTTTTTTAGAGAATCATTTTTCCAACATTTCCAATGTTCGCGCATCAATAAATCCGTTTTTTATTGAAATTTGAATACAAGTTCGTTGTTGCAAATTTAAATCCATTTCTTGTAATCCATAAAATTGTAAAAAAATCGCCAACACACACAGAGATAGATGTGCTCTTGGCTACGTAACTTTTGCAAATGTTAAGCTATGTCGCTAAGATTTAGAGGGAATGTCAACATCAGGCATACCAACTTAACAAAAAAAAAAAACAGAACTCAAGTCAGGACAAGATGAGCGCCACACGGTGACACCACCGGATATAGAGATCAGGGCGGTATAGAGCATTCTTCTATATTTGGGGTGTTGATCAACAAACAAACAAATATAATACATTAGAACATAGCTTACACGACACCTTGTCCATAGATCAGTATTAGGTCCCTAACTGTGGAATGTGGTGTATGACGACATTCTATGACTCCCAGTCCCCAGATAAACCTAAATTATAGGTTTCGCAGACGATATTAATGTTGTAGTCGTGGCTACAACGACTTGAAGAAATCGAGTTATATTTCAACGAAGCAATAGCACTGATAAAAAACTGGCTACGAGATATGAGCTTAGACCTCGCGGAACATAAAACGATGCAAACCGGGTCATCCATAAATCAAGCGAAGAAATTCGAAAGAAGCCGCAGTATAGAAGGGTTGCAACAACAATGGAATGAGTCCCAAAAACGAATATGAACGTACCGACTTATCCCAAGAATTGAAAGTTGGGTAAAACGAAAACGCGGCGAACTGAATTACTGTCTTACACAGTTCTTGGCGGGTCACGGTTGTTTCTATTCAAGCGAAACCGTGATTCGAGTCCGTCCTGTCCCCGCTGCATACACGCGGTAGAGAACGTGGAGCATGTTTTCTTCGAATCTGCCCGGTATGTAAACGAAAAAGCTATATTGTGTAAAGAATTTGGTGAACGGCCAACACCAGAAAACAAAGTTCAGTATATGTTGAAATCCAAAGATCTTTGGGCTGCTGTGAACTACGCTGTAGTACGAATAATGTGCGATCTAAGGTATTTAGAACAGCAGCGAAACGCGAATTGGCCGTGATGAAGAAAAATCTCAAACCTTCCCCTAGCGAAGTAATACTTAGCGGTAGTTTCGCTGGGGAATATGCGGAAATATTAACCGGGAGGTGGTTTTTATCCGTAAGAATCTGACACTACCAATGGACGTCGGACCATTGCAAGGTTTCCACCTTCCCAGTCAAAAAAAAATAAAAAAAACTTTGTCCATAGAATGGACTAAGACCTGTCGACGGTCATCCGCTTAATTTTTTTTAGGAATGAGGTTAGGTATTCAGATAGACCTAACTATCTAACATCTAAGATCAGCAAGTACTTTCAATGGGCTGTTTGATGAGTACCTGAATTGGAAGATAGGTTGCACTACTGACCCAAAATGAGTATACCATTAATTAGTTTAACCTTTTATAGCCCGCCGTGATTCGAGTCCGTCCTGTCCCCGCTGCATACACGCGGTAGAGAACGTGGAGCATGTTTTCTTCGAATGTGCCCGGTATGTAAACGAAAAAGCTATATTGTGTGAAGAATTTGGTGAACGGCCAACACCAGAAAATAAAGTTCAGTATATGTTGAAATCCAAAGTTCTTTGGGCTGCTGTGAACCACGCTGTAGTACGAATAATGTGCGATCTAAGGTATTAAGAACAGCAGCGAAACGCGAATTGGCCGTGATGAAGAAAAAGCTCAAACCTTCCCCTAGCGAAGTAATACTTAGCGGTAGTTTCGCTGGGGAATATGCGGAAAGATTAACCGGGAGGTGGTTTTTATCCGTAAGAATCTGACACTACCAATGGACGTCGGACCATTGCAAGGTTTCCACCTTCCCAGTCTAAAAAAAAAAAATAAAAAAAACTTTGTCCTTTGTCCAGAATGAATTAAGACCTGTCGACGGTGATCCGCTTAAATTTTTTTAGGAATGAGGTTAGGTATTCAGATAGACCTAACTATCTAACATCTAAGATCAGCAAGTACTTTCAATGGGCTGATTGATGAGTACCTGAATTGGAAGATAGGTGGCACTACTGAGCCAAAATGAGTATACCATTAATTAGTTTAACCTTTTATAGCCCGCCTGTCAAAATTTGGTCCCAATCCGACTCTTAGTTTTGTTTTGACACCCATTTCAGAACATCGTGTTAGTGTTTTTTTGCAACCATGGAAAAAGAGCAGTGTCGCTAAGTGATTCGATTGTTGTTTTTGGGTTTAAAAACCTGCGAGGAAAGCCAATTCTCGATAGTGTGTATGGGACCCATTTACCTTCCCGTGCAACCATTTATCATTGGTTCGCAGATTTTCACCGTGGCCTCACGTAGATTTTTGATGAACCGCGCGGAGGTGGCCCAAAAACGGTTGCATGATCTTGTATTGGCAGACCGTCGAGTAAAAATACGCAAGTTAGCTGAGATAGCAGGCATATCCTTCACGAGATTTTAGGCATGAGAGAGCTGTTCGCGCGATGGGTGCCGCGTTTGCTTACATCGGAGAATCGTGAGACCACTTCGAAAATGGGTTTTAGCCGGTTTTACGTGGAGGCAAAGACCGTGCTTTTGGCCGAAAATGATGACCACGGTTTTTTGAGCCGCGTGAGGTATGATCCAAGTTAACTATTTGAAAAAGGGGAACAACAGTTACAAGGGCATACTAGTCGATTTATTGAACCGATGCAACACTAAATTCAACGAAGAAAAAACGACCACATTTGGTGAAGAAAAAGTGCACTTCCATCAATAGTCGAATTGCACTACGAATTGCTCCCCTATCCTCCGTATCCTCTGGATTTGGCTCCCTGCAACTTCTTTTTATTCCCAAACCTTAAGATTTATCGCCAGAAAGAAGTACTGGTCGAACTAGCGAGTTATCGCCGCCACGGAGGAGTATTTTTCAGACCAACAAATGTCTTACTTTGGATTTGCAGCACCGCTGGAAAAAGTGTATCAAATTGAAAGTGGACTATATTGAATAATAAATTGTTAAAATGTAAAAAAGTTGCATTGTCTTTTCTAATCCGGGTGTTTTTCAAACAGCCCTCGTAGAAGACTTCTGACTATGAAGCTCAACTAGAAAGAAACTATTATGCTTTGAACATTACTTACACGTAATGTTGACGTATGGACTTAAACTTTTTAGCCGGATTTATTAACCCAATTACAATCAACCAGTTTACCTATATTAGAATTCATAAAAGAGTACAGCTTTTCAATTTTCCTTCTGCTCTAGTTCTTCTGCAAAATTTCTTACGTAAAACTATTTAAAAGCCCAGGATTTGATAATTTTTCATCTGTTTGGCGCTGTTGCTATTAGTATAAGCTGAAATCTCTTTCACTAAATTCTGGCTTGAATTCGACTAATCAGGCAAGTTGTTGTTATCTTCTAGTCAATCATCTCTGTCAAAGTTGGATAGCTCGCTCAGATCATAGCTCATTAATGAGATGTTTCACAGATTCCCACCAGTGTTCGGAATCAACATTAGGAAAGACTTCTTTTATGGTGTTTTAGTGGGACCCCAAATTGTGTTTTTAAATCTTAGATTTTCCGTTCAGTTAATTAGTGAACATTTCGGCAGTTACACAAATTGTATGTGGCTGGCGCTTGTATGTCGTTTTTAATAATTAAGCAATGCGTCCCCTAACGGCAGATTTTCAAAGGGTGGTGACGAAAAGAATGTAACTCATTCATAATAAGAAACAAATTATTAACTTTCTGTAAAATGGCGAGCGTCATTAAACAGTCGTTGATTATAATTTTAAAAAAAATTGCACGTCTTCAAAATATATCTGTTCTTTTCGTCCGCCTGATTTCTGTCAATTTTGGTTAAAATTGCTCGCGATTTAGCATGACTATTAACAGGCCATAATTTGTAAGAACTTTTAAGCAATAACATGGCAATCATTCTATCCGGTGGTATGTTTAGTTGTCTAAATTTCAGTTCCAAAATCAGAACATATCCCATTAAAATTCCTTGCATTCCTTGTTTAATGCATAACAAAATAATAAAAAACCTTCAACAAAAAGGTGGTAAAACCTACCCACAATATATTTTGTCACCGTTTATAATACTCCATCATCCTGCTATGAACTACTTCACTCTGTGATCATGACCACATTTTAGTAAATGTCACCTTAGTAATCGTAAAATGAATTAAGTTGCTTACAGAAAAAATGTGACATTAAAACGGTGACCTCATTATTAATTAATTGGTTTAGTTACATACCCATAGTTTATGAAAAAAAAGTATTTTTTTTATTAAATTTATTAAATTAAATACACTGCTGCTTTTATCGTCATTTGTGGAACAGAAATAAAGAGACAATAATAGAGCAAATTGACTCTGATTTCATTGTCAACTGCTGCTCTCATTTGTGAGATTGTGACCAGTAATTAACGTTGTTTTCTCAATTAAGAAAAATTATTCTCTGATTGTTGTTGTTTTACTTTAATATGCGGGTTGTTTACGGGGTTCCCATATTTTTTTTTTTACTCATCAATTGTGATACAATTATCTAATACGGTACCTTAAGTACTGATTTTAATTTCTGAAATAATAAATTTAATCAACTGCAAAATGGGGGAGATTTTTGTAAAAATTTGGAGTTTGTTGTGATGAGTTTAACTAAAAAAAAATGTATTTCGGTGCATTGTTTGCGGATTGAACCCGGACTGGTGTTAAATCTCATGAACCTAAACCTTGTACAATGACGATAACCAAATACATTTATAGGCTCATTTGTAACAAACTTGTTCCATATGGCGACGAAACATTGAAATGCCACCTAACTCTTTGTACATGCTGCATGATACAAGTATTAGCTGGTAATTTACAGATTGTAGGACGTTTTTCCTATCTTGATAACAGGTCCCAAAAAGGGTCCTAAGAAATGCTTTTTATGCCTTGTATACGAGTAGCAGTTCTATCGGTTGAATGCAGAAAAAACTCAGAGAGGTCAGCCTTTCGACTGTATACGTGTTAATGGGTTTAATGAGGTATTATACACTGCCCCTTTTATCTGTTCTTCACAGCATAGATCATGAGCATAAGGATTGTGCATTGGAAAATATATACACGTTTATCCAAAAAGTAAATTTTGAGACTACTGCCCTCCAAGAAGATGGGGTTGTCAATAAAATCCCGATTGCGGGTACTGACTGCGACCAATATGTGACAGCGTCAATAAACAGTGGTTACCCTCAGAGCAACGCATTGTCTCCATAGCTGTGCTGCATGTTTTTCAACTCACTGTTTAACACTCTCAAAACTTCTGAAGAGTGTGATCAGGTAAATACAGATATTGTAGCTATTCTGTCTGTTGGATCATGGCTAGCGATTATCTGCTCTAAAGTTTTCAAAATTAAGTATTTATCTTGACGAGTATGAGGAAACTTTTCCGTCTGACTCATCAAGTGCTCAAAGGTGTCTCTACCCGTTTTTCCAACGAAACTATGTCGTCCTGAATAATAAACTTCTTTGCACTAAACATGCCGGTCCAGAAACATTGAATTTATTAATACATTATTGCTGCTTTACCAGGTTCCAAAGAAAGGTCTGATTCGGTATTAAGGAGTCTTTCGCCATGGACTGTCATAGACTGTACTTCCAAAGCCTTTTCCGTTTAAAAAGAAGTGGTACAAAAAGCACTCCGAACCAATGAACATACTGTTTAATGCAATCACAACAGAACTCCTCCTGTGAAATTTCTAAAAGCTGTACCAAGGAAGAAATGGGTTTTAATGAATGGCTTTAGAAACCATGTAAGATGCCACATGAGTGCCTTTTTAAAAGACAACAACGTTATATTTCACTATATTCCATGCAAACATATACGCATTCCTTATGGCTGGTGGCGCCTGTAGCGACAGCAAAGCTGGGCTTTGAAACCTCTAACATCTTCCAAGCTACTTCCAGTACGCAAGCCTTTCCCTAAGGCTGAACTCACTGAATTTGTAATCTACAATGGGATGACGTGAATTGAATTTTTGATATTTTGAATTCTATCATATTTTGCAAAGAACCTGATGCATGGCAGCCTCTGCCTTCGGTTTTGAAAAGCTCAGTTGGTTTGATATTTTTTAACCGATTTCGATTGGGCTTTTGTATATCATCCTTTTTATCCACAGGACACTTGAAACAATTTTTGAGTCTCTTCACTAATCATCCCGAGGACTTTCTTGTTCTGCCCATTTGCCTCTCTCTTCTTATATCCTCTTTTCCACTTCTTCACTTGCGCTGTAGTTTTGTATATTGCGTCTTTCTCTGCAGTAAAGTCGCGACACTCTTGGAGGTGCTAATCATTTCTAGCTGACGATGATAGCCAAACATCTGCTATTCTGCGGTACGCATATACCATATTTTCTGTGGAGTTATATTTAAAAAGTACTTTCCTCAATCGTTGCAAATCTCCGTTCTTTCTGTTTAGTCTTGGAAAATGGAAAAAGTCTCATGGGGCCAAATCCGGTGAATGTGGTGGCTGAAGCATGACGGTCGTGTTGTTTTTGGCCTTAAAAAATATCTTTTTTTTGTATTGCTTTTGGCAAACAGCGCATAACTTCAAGGTAACACTCCTTATTGGCCGTACGACCTTGAGGTAAAAACTTGTGATGCACTATGCCTTTTTTGACATTTGATCGAGCTTAGCGTGCTTTTTTCGGTCTTGGCTCTCCTGGGTGCTTCCATTGGGACGATTGGGTTTTGATTTTGACATCATAACCATATGCCCATGATTCATCACTAGTTATGACTCTTTTGAGCAAATCAGGATCATTTCACATCCATCACACATCACTGAAAGAGCATCGACGAGGTAGAGTATCTTTTTCAACAAAATTTTCTTATGATATCCAGACTGCGCTTATAGGCCTTTTTTTGCGCCTGTAATCACCTGCAAAAGTAATCAGCAAAAATCACATGATCACAAAAGGAATGACATACTCCAGAAACATCAATATTGCTTTGAAGAATCTGAGTACGATGGAGATAATTCACTCTTCGACACTATCGCAGAAAGTGCAACAATTCAAAGTGGCTACTTTACAGAAAAACTCTGCAGAGAAAGAATTAAAAAAAAAAAAAAATCTAACCTCATTTAAAGCAAAGTAAAAGACTTGGTGGATCTTTCAAGGTTGTCACTGAAAACACTAAAAACTTGGGCTGGTTACCAGAATAAACCAAGTAACACTAGATGACAGCATTTTTAGGTTGCCTCAAAGTCTGATATCGATACTGAAAATCCAGCCTTCGTAATAAGTCCTCCACAAAGAATACCAAAAACAATGTCAATGTCATACGAGAACTCGACAGGATGGTGAAATTAAATGTCATCGAACCTAATAAAGAGGTCACGCCATCAGTGTCGCCTCTGATTGTCATCCTAACAAAACGGAAAATGAAGAATCTGCTTAAATCCCACAAATGTTATTAAAAATGTAATGCGTCACCATCGTCCCATGTAAACTATTGAAGAGGTTTCTACACAGCTAAATGGTTCCAAATACTTTACCCCTCTAAATTACAAACGATGATTTTGGCAGCTTTGAGTCATCGATAGAACAAAGAAAATACGGTTATAACATTTGGTATCGTAGCCGCCTCCAAAGTGACCCAGAATATAATAAAATCTCTTTTCTTACATTTACGCATCGTAAAAGTTTCAGTTGATGGCATTTTGATTCATTCCAGAGCTAGGAAAGGTCTTCGCAAGAACAAAGTAAAGTGTATATTCGAGCAGTAAGAGACTAAATACCTAGGGCATCAAATAAGCGAGCATATGACAGCCGACTCAGACAAAACAACGTTTGAAGTCACCAACAAATAGAAAGGAATAAAGAAGAAAGCGTTTTTCAAAAATTCATATATTTAAGTTTCACATATTTGAATATCACATTCACATGAGTTCATCCAAAATTTTTCAGCCGTATGCTGTACCACTATTTTTTCTATCCGTTCCTGAACTCTAATGTTGATGTAATATGTGTGAGCTGGTTCCGACCTTGCGCTTATAACGTAAAAAAAACTACTCCTCTTTCATTGCTCTCTCTGAATTTTTCACGATATATCACCACATAATTATAACTGGCGAGTTTAATGCCGATCTTTCAAAAAATGAATCCCGTAATTTCCAAATTAAAACTTGATTTCCTGTTTTGGACTCCATATCGTAAATAACCGCAATACAACACGACTATCTGACAACGCCAACCCCAGTGTCCAGCCTGCTTGACCGCATGGTTGTTTTTGTTCCCATATGTGCTCTCCTTTTTAACCCACTCTCTGGCTGTTATCTTTGACCATGTTCTTCTCTTCTGTACTTACAACATTGACTTTTTTCATCGTTCTGCCCGATTATCTTTCGTATATAGGGATTTTAACGTTATTGACATTTCAAAATAACATTCTGCAGCTAGTTCAGCTTTCTGATATGGTTGCAGGCTAATTGCGAATCCAAACGAAAAACTCGACTATTTCCAACATATCTTATGGAAACTGTTTGATGCATGTGTACTTACTCAAACTGTAAGTATTCACAATAAAAGCTGTACTTGTTTTACACAACAAACTCTACAGAAAATGTAAGCACAATTCATTATTCCCCTTAATTTGGCTTTTTATAAGAACGCGTGCAACAATGCATGTTATCCGTTCTATAACACGAAACTACTTTACTTCCACACAACTGTTTCTTACTTACTTTCGCGAGGCTTATGTTCCTACTAATACTAACAGTGTACAGTGTGCCCAAGATCCTGATGTTCTAAATGACTTTTTTCTCAGAAGTTGCTCCGATATGACTGACTTTGATCTGAATACTAGTGATTTCTGATCCACCTACTTAAAAACAGGTTGTTTTTTTTTTGTTCTTGCTGAAAGTGAATTTATGACTGCGTTCTAGCTATAAACTTAAATTCAACTGGTGTAGATGAATATATTGCCTCTTATTATATTATGAGCCATCTCACTCATATATTCAACCATTGTATTACGGTATCCATATTTCCTCAATCTTGGAAAATCACTAAACTCATTCCAGTTGCCAAAATCAAATCAAATGCAACCTCCCCTAGTGACTATAGGTCTATCAGAATATCACCTTGCCTAAGGTACCTTAAAAACTTATCTCCAAACAAATAACTGCCCACTTATCTTCGAATATCCTCCTTAGCCCTTTCCAATCTGGTTTTAGAACCAACCATATTTGCCTTTCGACCATAATCAACATCTTAGATGATATACGGTAAAGCCTGACTTTGATAGAGGATTTATGACTGTACTTTGACTACATGACTTTTCAAAGGCCTTCAAAGAAGTAAATACTTATACCATATTCTCTGCTGGAAACATTTTTGGTTTCAGAAATCTATCCGTTAAACTTATTAGGAATTATCTTTAGCAAAGGGTTCTCACTGGTGGAAAATCTTCAGAGTTTAACATAATAAGGCAAGGTGTACCTCAGGGATCAATTCTCAGACCTATCATATTTTCTGCTTTTATAAATGACTAACCATCAGTTTGCAAACATACTGCAATCCATTTTACGCTGACGATGTTCAGCTTTATCTATCCTATGAGCAAGATTAAGGAGCTAGCTTTAAAATTAAGTGAAGATTTATCTCTGATCCGTAACTGGTCTATGGTAAACGAACCAACCCCGTAACTTAAACCTGCAAAATCAAAAGTTCTCCCTATTTCTCACCGATAGCAAGACATTAGCCTTGTACCTGACCTTTGGCTTTCTCACTCAAGGCTAAAGCTTGTTAAATCACTTACCAGCCTCAGTTTTGTTATAGGCAAAAATAATTCATTGGCCGTATCTATGGATGCTTACGTAAGCTCTGGATCATAGCCAGCTCAACTTCTATTAAAACTTAAAAATTTGTTATGACATTGACGCTATGCGATATGTTCATGGGCTCCGCAGATAAGATCATATCTCCGCTCTGAGGAAGTATCTAAATGCCACAAGCTTTCTCGCACTTTTCTCTTTTACTTATCAATCCTTCCTTACCTATCTCTTACATCTCTCGCTTTCTCTTCACTATTTTCCTTCACTGTTCTTTCTTATATAGGAAGATCAGATAAAAACGATAGAAAAAAAATTTAAATAAAACATCAACGGTGTGAGATATAAAATTGGCTCTGGCTTTATTTTGAAGCTACATTAATGCCATTATGTATTGAATAGCACATTATTCAAATAGCCGCCTTGGCTTCGCTGGCAATTTTCAAGCGGTCGATCCAAATTTTGATTACTCGGTCTAATATATGCTGCGTTATTACGCCAATAGCGTGTCGAATGTTGGCCTCTAGCTAGCCCAAGGTGGTTAGCTTATTAGAGTAAATTAAGAACTTGACGTAGCCCCAGAGAAAATAATCGAGTGGTGCCAAATGATGAATGCTCCATCATTTGTATAGCATGTAGCGCCGTCTTGTTGAAAGCATAGTTCGGAGATATCGACTTTGTCGAGCTCTGACCACAGAAAGTCGGCTAATATCGCTTGACAGTAACAGTGTTTCCTTCCTCATTTCGAAAAAAATAAGTTCCGTGATGCTGCTATGCCATAAACCGCACCAAACAGTCAATCTTTGTGGATGCATTGATGCTTGGCCAAATACTTATGGATTGTGTTCGATCCAATAATGGCAATTTTGCCTTTGACCTATCCCGCTGAGCCAAAAGTGAGCCTAATCCGAGAAGATAATTTTGTGGCCCAAATCCGGATTCTCGGATTTACGGTCGTCCGGCTTCAATTCTTGCGTCAATCTTATATGTACGGATATAAGCGCCCAAATGCAACCACAAAATAAGCCGGATGAAGCCCAATTCTGCTCATCGGCGCCGAATCGACATTTCTGATGACGACCGACTTCACGTTGCGTATTTACAACTTAATATTATTAAATTATTTCCGCACGTTCGGTAAGCATTATGAAATGGCAAACTTTACTGAATATTTTAACAACTGGATGCCATTGGCAGCTTTGAAAGCGGCTAAAACATAATAATTGGAAAAACTGTCACAGGTCATCCGTTATTTAGCACATTTAATCGAATGTATCATGTAATGCATTATTGCGAAAACATCTATATGCATTACCTTAATTTGAATTATAGTTTTCTCATACCAAATATTGCCCTACATACTGTAAAATAATTATTTTCTTAATGTACAATTTACAATGTTCTTATAATTTGAATTGAATTGAAATTGAATTGAACATTACGTGCACTCGTAGAAAAGCCAATGCCATGGGAATAGAGTAGCGAACAAGAACAAGCTTACACAAAACTAGAAACAGCTTAACTAAAGCTATATGCCGTCAATGATAACGTCAAGCTGAAAGTTAATGCTAGTTCAAGCGTCCTAGATTCCGTTCTTTTACAAAGAGAGCAACCAGTTACATATGTTATGCCTCTAGACCTCTAACGGAACAGAATGCCAAATGTGATATTCCCAATTGTAAAATCAGAAACCTTGCACTTGTCACTGCGAAAATCATCAACCGCAAGATGATTACGACTCAGATATGCAGATATAGCTGATGTAATCCATATCCGATCGAGAACTGGAAATAAAGCAAAGCTGATGTGCTGATGAGACTTGTAAGCAATTAAGTGAATTCCTAAACAATATCGTAAATGGCCAAGAGAGGTCGTATCTGTTTCGAAAAATTTTAGAAGTTATTGGAATTTCAGAGAAGAGTTCCTAAAAAGATATACCAAGCTATCGTTTCGAAATCGCTGCATTTGATTTATTTCATTTTAAAGGTAAAGACTTTGTTGTACCAACAGATAGTAACTCTGGCTTCATAAAGTTTGAAAGAGTCAGAGAGCAAACACCAACAATTAAATTACCTGAAACATTGTATTCGCTTCGAACGGAATTCTTAAAATTGTGTGACAATGAAGTTTAACAACGTCACTAGCTCCTCACATCAACCTAGAAGCAACTGTCTTGCTGAAAAGGCTGTACAAATTTCCATATTAATATTGAAAAAAATGAAATTCCAATAATTCAGACTCAATCTCATGAACACTCCCAAAGAAACACTGGGACGCCCTTCTCAACGTTTGTAGTCAATAAATCTTAGGTCGCCCATCCTTATCTTCACTCAAAACACAACAGATACATGATGTCAGGAAATCTTTGCAAGTCGAACGTCAAAAACAAGCAAAATTCGCAAAACCGAGGGTCAATGGGGGCTAACAAGAACACAGTCCAAAGATGAGTGGAAACCAGTGGAAACCGGTGGAAACCAGCAGCGATCGTACATTATTAAGGATAGCAACACCAATATACAATTATATCGCTGAAACTCCAATCATATCAAACCAACAGTCGCATCAAACAACAGTCACATCTACCAAACTATAGGATTTTCTAACAACGACTTGACAACTTTTTTTTTAAATAAAAGGCAAACCATTTGAGATATTTCAAAAACTTTATTATTGGCTTGAAGTACAATCAAAACATTTATGAATGGAACTCGACTTCGTTTATATGGCCACCGCGGGCACGTTTGCAAATTTCGATTCGTGGGACCCAATTTTAAACGATTCGGCCATATATTTCGGCCGAAACGGCCGCTATTTTGCGTTCATTGTTGACTCTGAGCTCTTCCAACGTCGCCGAAGTGTTGATATAAATCAATGACTTAACGTAGCCCCACAGAAAATAGTCAAGTGGCGTTAAATCGCACAAACGAGGCTGCCAATCGACTGGCCCTTGTCTTTTGATAACACGCTCACCATACTTACTCTTCAATAAATCGATTGTAGCGTGTGCTGTGTGGCTTGTTACACCATCCTGTTGAAACCACATGTCGTCCAAGTCCATATCTTCCAATTTGGGCCAAAAATAATCGGTCATCATGGCGCGATAACGCTGACCATTCACAGTAACGTGACGATCGTTATCGTCGACGAAAAAATATGGCCCAATAACGCCGCCGGCATGCATACCGCACCAAACAGTTATTTTTTGTGGATAAAGTGGTGATTCATGAAGCACATGTTTGTTTTTACCCGACCAATAACGCATATTTTGCTGATTGATGAACCCATTGAGACAAAAATGAACTTCGTCACTGAAGATGATTTTGCGACTCCGAATATTTGTAGAAAATTTTTAAAATTTTCAAACGTTGCTTGTTAGTGTACTTTACCGTGATGAAAATGTTGAGTTTACTAAATAAATTGACAGTGACAGTTTGATGATTTGTGAAAGAGTGCGTTCACAAATTAAATTCAAAGTTGTCAAGTCCCTATTAGAAAACCCTAGATATGGCCAGTCTAAAACAACTATGAGCAGACACAAGCACAGCTGGCTCCTGCAATGACCTACAGTGGTGTTTCAGAACAAACCTCATTTCATTTCATACTAACACTACTTCTATTACAGCAGGTAAACTATCTTTTGTTAGCAGATCTAACAACAGCAGTCGCCACGACGAAATCGCGAAGGATAGTCAAGCCGCCAAAAACGACTAACCTATATAATGTAGCCTGCTCCTCACGCCATTAAAGCACTCACACGTCAGTCGTTATGTCACAAAAGTAACATCCTCTGCTCAAGTTGACATATCAAAAACATCAAGCAGTCTCATCTGCCTGGAATCGACATTCAATTGTTGTAAATTATTTACTATTATTTAATGGCTGACTTAATTCCACTCAGAACTCTGTATATAAAAGATGTGACAGGTTGGCTTTTTATAGCATTTGGTCGTTGCTATACGAACAAATAAAACACCCTGGTTCATTAATAGTAATTGCGATTTGTTTTAAGTAGAAGTGTATTCGTTGAGGATTGCGAATGAACTGAATGGAAAAGGGTTATTTGGGAAAAGGGATGATGTGGTGAGTCTGATAACAAAGGAGACGAGTTCAAGTAGGATTAATTTTGTTGATTTCGCTGCTAACATTCCGCCCACCTTGAACAAATGATTAATTAGTTTAACAATCAGAGTTGCTGTTTTCAAATCTTAAAAGAGGAGATATCTTCCATCAGTAGTTTTTAATGGGAGTACACGGACTCTGCCGGATGTAACCCTTCCAGTTTTCCGCATACTCGGAGACATACTATTTCCTCGGTTAACGACGAAAACTTCAAAGATAAAGTCTGTGGTTGTTTTGTTGCACTTTGCGCGCTGCTGCAGATGAGATATTAAGCGCCATGGATTTATTAAGTTAACTTTAACATCCTGGACATCAGGTTCTGGAATTGTCTTGAGTGATTATGCTATATGGAATTGCCAGAACCTTTAGGTCTTGTACATTGGTTGAAGCCGAACACAGAGGTCTAGAGTTTACGTATCCCAAAGAATGTTGTTGCGCAATGTACTTCGAACATCGCTTCACCGCCACCTCCCAGTAACCACCCGTGTGAGGTGCTGCTGGCGGGTTAAAGCTTCATCAATGAGATATTTAACGAGTTGGGCATCTCTGGTTGCGTTGGCAAGCAAAGCTTTTTCTCGGCGCCAACAAAATTTGTCCCGTTTTCGCTGATGAACTCTTTAAAAATGACCACAACGAGCCACGCGTGTGAAGGCTGCGATGAAGGCAGAAGATGTAAGATTACCAGCGAGTTCTAGGTACATGGCACCAGTTGACGTACAAATAAAGATCCAATTAGATCCATGGCCCTTGTGTGATCGAAGAAATAGTCCAACGAAATCAACTCCAGTGCGAAGAAAAGGGCAACAAGATTTCACTCTTGGGTCCGGTAGATTTCCGATTTCCGCTGAACTACGTGGAGATATCTTTTACATTTTACATTTTCCTTTTATTACCCAGAAATGTCCCTGTAGAATGGTGAGCATGGTTTGAGGACCAGCATAAAGTCACATTCGATGCACATTTTAGCTGATAAGCATAGTGAGCTTAGCAACTACTGGAAGTAAAATGGGATACTTCTTATCTATTTGATGCGGTGAGTTCTTGAGCCGTCTGCCGTCTTCCAAAAATGGGTTCAATCTTAACAGCTTGCTTTGGTACCACAGAGGTTTCCTTGAATTCCATCGATGAATGTCGTCAGCGAAGACACTATTTTGTGTTAGCTTTATCCACAAATTAAGTGCTTCGTGGAGCTTGATTGGACTTGGATGGTTGAATACTAACGAAATTTACCGGTTTGATACCCCTTCGCTTCTCGATTGATCGATGGATGTTATTTACAAATCTGAAAATGAATGCAGTAATTTTAAAATTGAAGAATACGGTTTGATTAGCTGGGAACTTGTAGTGGCGTTGATGTTGACTGCACTGCATTTTAGATCAATCGCAGTGATGAAAAGCTGTTACGCAGCCGAAGTCGCTTCCTCGTGGCGCATCCTACTACAGCAAGAAGTTAACAAATTCCAAGGGCATTAAGCTACGCGATATACAATTGGCTTCATTTTGTGATGGGGAAACATGGGAAAAATTTTGCGAAAGTATAATGTAAATGTACACAACTTGCTAGGGTGCTGATAGATCCAAACAAGCGCTACTGTTAAATCTGCTTACGCGTATAGTTTGCAGACGGATTGGTCGTAAGCCCTTCTGGTGTATATCACCAGTCTTGCTAGTAGTAAAGCGGCGAACAATTCCAAACGAGGTAGAGAGACCGGCTTGATGGGTGCCTTGGTGATGAATAGACGTATGGTGATGTTAAGATTGTTGTCCATGATCCTCGCATGGATAAAGGCGTCTGTAAAGCCGTTAAGGTCAATAATTGAATTCGTTTTAGTACCTATCCATCTTGGTATTTTAATATCTGCAGGGCTGTTGTTTTATTGTCTGGGGGACGGCTTCATCCCAATCTACTTTCGAGTGCCAAGGCTGTTGAAACATGATTTTGGAAATGACCGTTATTGGCGAAAGTAAACTCAATGGGTCAAATAACTAAAAAGCATTTAAAAGCAATATACGTTTGGTGAGAATGAAAATATTTATTGTACAAACCAGGACACGGCTGGCTGGCTGTACCGTTAAGGTCTATTGAAGGATTTACTTCTTAACTTATGGAATAGTGTTCAGAACTTATGCGGAATTCGATAACAATTTTCTCAGATGGAAGCCTGCTCGATAAGCATATTTGAAAGATGCAGGTAAATCTGCAGATAAAAACCCCGTTGGGTGACTCGGAATGCATCCGGAAAATTGCATTCTTCGTCAATATCGATTTGATTTAAATCTTTGGCAGGCAGATAAGAAGACGAAGCAACGCCGTACGCCAGAGTTCAAAACCAGAAGTCCTTGATTGGTTCAACTGGTGTTGAACGTCATACAATACTTTGGAAATTGGTATGAAGTGGATAAACATTTACCTGCTAGTATAACTTGGCTATTTCACCACACCCCGTAGCAAAATTGTATTCAGATCAGACTAGAGGTGTCTAATCATCTTGTCATCATTAAGTGAAAATCCCGAGCTCATCATAGATGAGGTGTTGAAGAAAACTTTTAGTCTTCGTCATACTGGACTCTTTGATGATCATTCTATGTGGCATGTAGTAATGTTTTTCGATGAATTCCTTGAAAAATTCCTGTCATCGCGAGTGGAGCTGCAAAAATTCACTCCATACCGATTAAAGAACGAACTGCTGAATCACGAGAACTTCCTAGTGCAATTTTTAAATGGAAGTTTTACCACATAGTGGCCATCGTCTCGTCAAGAGTGTGTCCTATCGAAGAATTCATTACACATACGCTCTTCATCAGAAACATATTTAGTTTCTGGAAGTTTTGCTAACTGCCAAAACCTGGTGATTGCTTTCGTTAAAGAGGAATTCGAATGGCTTGTGATGGCAGTTGTTGATGAGTCTGTATCAACCACTTCCCCGAATAACACCCGGCTTAGCGTTGATTGTTGTGGAATTGGAGTATATTTGGGATCTCGAATCAGTCAGTTAAGCAAAAAAGTATCCTAGCCTGACGTGATGTTAGAATGCAAGATCGGCTAAGTTTAGCCCGTCGATGTGCGACCATGAACATTTATTCATGCGGCCAGGCGGCAAACTTTTCGTTATCTTCGGCAATATATTTGCCGAATTTAGTTTCAGTAAATCATCGAATGAGAAATAATAATAATAAGATGAAGTCTGTCGACGCATGCTTGTGTGGTGAAGGGGAGATGTGCGGCATTGTATAAAAGTATTCTGATAACTTGGTGACGATCGGTTCTGTCCGAATGATATCAGTACTCAAGGGATATTGCTGATCTAAGTTGGAAACATGAGTTTCAGAAGTGTTTTTGACCGCTGGTGTTGTCACTTTCTGGTCAAAGTGCAAGAGCGAATGATAATGACTCTTCGACGTTCCTGCATAGGATGTGCATTTGGCAGGCTATTGTAGTATAACGTTTTTTCGTTCCCGATGGAAAATTTTCTTTAAATGGTTAGAGCTCGAAACTGGTCACAAATGTAAATTTGTTTGTTGTTGTTTCTACCTTTAAACTTGCTGGCGGCTGTTGTTAGAAATGTAACGGGGTGGTGTAAACTAATGGCTTTAAGTCGGATTTAGCTTTCAAGAAGGCTTGTCGTTGGATTGGGAAACCTCCCTTTGTCAATGGGAGTTATCCCAATGATTACTGGTCTTTCCATTGTCTTAAATGAGCGGAAGTGTTACCAAGTGCAGTTTTAGCAGTCCACTCGACGTTGTAACGCATTTCCAGTAGATTGCAGGCCTTTTGGTAGTTGTCGTCTGAGAGTTGAAATGTCTTTATCACTTTGAGGGCTTTTCCTTACAGACCACACCAAAGAGAATGGAGTTTTTGGTATCCTGAAAATGAATGCGTGGTTCACGAATGAAATTCGAGAGTTGATGTTACAACGTGATCAGGGGTATCGACGGTGGAAACGTTTTTGGGTGGAAAAGCTTCATCAAATCTATAAAAACTTGCATAATAGTGTTATCCGTGAAATCAGAACTGCTAAGATGCAATTTTATTCCAAACGCTTCAGTTCTACATCCGACGGTCGTAAAATATGGAAAAATATTCGTGAACTAGGAGTCAGTAAACAAAAGTTAAGTTCTCCTACTAATGTCGATCGTAATGACCTAAATCGCCAGCTCTTATCAAATCAAAATTCAAGTGCCTCTGTTGATAATTGTGTGTTTAAGGGGACTATTCTACCAACTGCAACGTCTTTTGCTTTCAAAAGGGTGGATGATACGGACATAGTGGATAGTTTCCTGTCTGTTAAATCAAGTGTAATAGGAGTTGATGAGATTCATCTAATTTTTGTTAAAGCAATTTTACCATCATTGCTACCATTTATTCCGCACGTGATTAATATAGTTTTTATGACTGGCATTTTTCCTTACCAGTGGAAATTAGCAAAAATAATTCCTATTCATAAGAACTCTATAGGTGATAAATCCAGGCCAATATCAATCCTGCCTTTTCTCTCAAAAATATGTGAACGAATTATGCATAAACAACTTAAGGAGTTTCTTATGAACAATAATTTGCTGCTTCCGGTTCAGTCAGGTTTCCGTGCAAAGCATAGTTGTACTACAACTTTGGTCAATGTAGTTGAAGACATAAGATATAGACTTGATAATGACAATGCTACTTTCTTATTACTACTGGATTTTTCTAAGGCTTTTGACATGGTAGATCACTCAATTATGATCAATAAATTAAGGCACTACTTTTCCATTTCTCCTTCTTCAATTAAATTAATCTCGTCATATCTTAGTGAAAGAAAATAGGCTGTGTCAATAGATGGTGTCCTATCTGATTCTCTTCCCTTAACTAAAGGTGTTCCCCAAGGATCGATCTTAGGGCCTCTCTTATTTTCAGTCTATATTAATGATATAGCTTCTGTAATATTGAATTCATCGAAACACATTTACGCTGATGACGTTCAAATTTATCAAAGCTGTCCCTTAGGCCTATTGAGAATTGCGCTAGTGATTTAAATGAAGAGCTTTAACGAATTTCAAATTGGTCGTCAAAAAGTAGTTTAGTACCAAATTCAGGAAAATGTAAATGTTTATTTATCTCTAAAACTATTTTTGATCTTTCCTTTTTCCTATATTTAATGCTCAAAAACGGCTCAAAAATTGAATTCGTTGACGTTGGACTGCCCAAAAATGTACACCAAAGCCTTAGTTGTACTTCTGCTGGTTCATGAATGTGACGCTGAGAGCAAAAAAAAACTACAAGTAGCATTTAACACCACTATTCGATATGCATATTGTCTCAAAAGATATGACCACGTTTCACACCTAGCCAAAAACTTGGTAAGGATTAAAAATTTATTTAAAATTTCGCGTGTTTTTATTTCTCTTCAGCATTATTAAAAGTGGGCAGCCGACATATCTATACGAAAAAATCAAGTTTCCGGTGTTTAACAGATCTGCCTTTTTACTACTTCCGCGATGTTCATGTTTAACATCTGAGAGACACGTCAACTAGGTTCACCCAACCCTTTCCCCTTCTCAGGAAATTTCAATCAAAATTTTACTTTTTGAATTAAAAGATAAAATGTTAAATTGACAAAGTTTCATTAATATTAAATCTAACTTACTTCTACTTTTAATAAATAGTTTCACTAGAGTTAAAATGTAAATTCTAAATTAAAGCTTAAGCGCAATAATGTTTATCTTTCATAGATTTATAAGTGAATTCTTATTGTGTTAGCAAGTTTAAATAAATAAACAAAATAAAAAAATAAAAATAAATGCAATTTATGCACAAGAGACGAAAATACGTCGTGAATGTGGTAATTGAAATGTCGGCAGCTGAACGTTGGCATGTATTGACTTTGCCACTGGAACTTGAATTATATTTTCTTAAATTGTTTCAAGCTTTAGCTGCTGTCTTAAGAAATTCGTCAATGCCACGCGGTATCACTCTACCCCTTATATACGCTCAGACTCCTCGGTCTCCAATAAATCTTCGCAAGTTGAAACAAGCCATTTCAACTTCAGTCTGAGCTTCGCCGAATTTTAACCACAGTTCGACTTCGTCACTTTTTTGCTACTAGCTACTAAAGTAGACGTTTAATATTGTATAATTACAAAACATACTTCTTTTATCATTATTTTATTTTAAATGTAACTGAGAGCTGAATTATTTAAGCAAACACACACGAAAGGATCGATAGACAAAGCGCAGTTGAAAAAATTTAAAAATATGCAAGAGCAGCTGTTAACTAATGACGGATTCTATCTGATTAAGAAAATGCACTTGACAATTTTAAAATTTACTGCGTTTAAGAAGCGTTTAATAATAAGTTAAAACCACATCCGAATCAGAAGGACCATAACGTTCGTTGGTAGAACAAAAAAGATACGAAGTTCAGTTGTTGAAGGTTGCGAATGAACTGAATGGGAAAATATAATTTAGACAAAGGAGTTCAAGCAGGATTGCTTGAGGTCTCCAACAGTCTACCAGGTTACGTTTTGGTGCATGCGCTAAATCATCAACGATGCGTGGGTGGATGAAAGCATGCCTGATTACAGAACTGTCACCTCTATTTGCTCGTCTTCCATAAAGGCGATCCTATATTTTCTTAAAATTATCGAGATCCTGCTCGTATCCGGGATCCCAGCAAAACTGATCTAGCTGTGACTATTTATACTGGAAGACACGCGGTTCAGCTTGCAGTTTGGAGACGTTTGGACATCACTTTTTCGGACAAATCGAGCAAATGGGGAATAATGCTCCAGCAAAGAGGATGTTCAACGCACAGCACTGAGGTTCAAAACGATAAGAAAGACCTAACCTCCGTATTAAAGGTCAAGCCATCGCGAATGCTACAACGTTTGATCTAAATAACTCAAAACAGCGTACCCAGGATCGCGAGAGTACCATGCCTACGTAGCATAGTTAGTTAAAATCATACCGTGTGGTAGTGAACTGGCTTCTAAATCGGGAGGTTCGGTGTTTTAATCCCAGCTTCGCCCGAAAGACATTCGCTTTTTTTTTCATTTAACAAAAATTAAATAAGATAAGCAATTGACAAGAAATCAACAACAAGCCAACTTCCACTAAGTCCCCCAAAAAAATGTTGGATGTCAACCATGGAGCGAAATAACCACTGAGCCCAAACATCTCTCTCTCTCTCTTTCTATCTATCTTATTCTCTATCTATCTATCTATCTCTCTCTATCCAACATTCCGAAAAACTTAACACGTACTCCGGCATTTTAGGAGTAGTAATACCCTCTTGAGTGTTAAGTTAAGAAAATAAAGATAAATACAATCGACAATATGACCTGCTGGCGTCAATCAAAAAGATTCTTGAACTAATTTCAAAGATGCTATTCTGCATTTTTTAGCATTTTCGCGACCGCGATATACTTGACACATAAACAGATGCTGCTCAGAAATTGACAAAATAAGTTCGAAACAACATACTTTCAATTCAAGACTACTAAGGTTGAAACAAAGTACTTAAAAGTCATAAAAAGGATATGTTGACCTTCTAATTGAACAGTTACTTCAAGTTTAATTGTACGAGTACAGTATTTACATAATTGAACTTGTTTCTACCGTTTGCACTTAATGACACTTTGAAACTTCGTAAATGCTAATCAACTCCTTGTTCTTCTTACCCCAAATCTAATAACAGAAAACAAGTTACGATAAGAACAGGTTTGCGCCAAACTATAGTGCCAATTTGACATGAACTTTTTAAATATAAATTTTTCCTTTTCAAGTTTTTTTTAAATCTGGTTAAAGCACTGCTGGAGTGCTAAACACAGTCCACAGTCAAACTACTTTATAACTTGTTCTAAGTTTTTGCACCCCAAGGGTATTGATTTGTTATAACTGGCCATTATGTTCCCTATCGTCTCTACCTACCTACCTATATCGGTCTATTTGTGTATCCATACAAATTGAGTAGAATGTTATTGAACGAAGGTGAACATTCCCATCATTTAAATGAAAATAATGCGATGAACATAAATTAAAACACCCTCTCTCCGTAGAACATGGAATAACAACAGCACCACCCTACACTCATTCGTAGCACTACAAACATATTTTCTTTTATTCTACAAAAAAGGCAACACCAAGAACTCTGATATGAGTATAAATAATGTCACAAGTTTCCTTAAAAAGTCATCAGTATTCCTTTTACATGATAACTAAGAGGTAGAGAACTGTTTTGGGACGTTGACTTAATTATTTTTCATTTCCTGAGTAATTTTAGATTCAAAAAGGAACCGAAAACGAAAACGAAAACGAAAACTTAATTACATCTAATGGCGAAGAAATGATCTCCTAAGTATCTAATTTCCCTTCCCCTATGTTGAATACAACTTGTGATCTCAACGTCGATACCTCAGTCGATTGAAGTAACCAATTTCCTCATAACTTCAGTTGATAATGATTGGCCGTTGAGCTACCATATATTACGGATACATCATTTATTATATCCAACTGTCTATAACCAATTCACATTGGCTACTTGAACTCATGAATTTAAACTTTTACTTTCAATATATGGCAACGAGTGAACACTCTTAGATCGGGACCTAATTTAGCTACCGATCGCGTCATCGCATTACCAAATGCCACAAAAGATACGACTACCTCAACAAGGCGACTAGTGTCTTCTTCATAGCCTTAAGCTGTACTCTATGTTGGTATTTGGTATTCGTCGATAGTTGTGCTCGTATACCTGAATGCAAACAATTTTCCTTTCACAATAAACTTGTGGTTTAAGATGCTCGTTATAGCATCGGTAACATAAGATACGCGGTACTTGTTTACCATCTTGGGATGCAGATGCATAGATCTTTTTGTCAGTGTGACCATAAATTTATGTTTGTGAATCAATTTATTTCGAAATGTTAATTGGGAGCATTTTTACCGAGTCTTCTTACTTTTGCGTTTTAAAAAGCATCTAAGCTAATACCAATCCCGAGATTCACTAAAAGGCCATCATGATAAATTCAAAAGGAGGCATTTATCTCACTAACGTATCTTATAAATACTAGATGGTGTCCGGGGTAGACCAAGGTCTTAGCTAATATAATATGCCTCTCCAGTTAGCGCAGTCTATTTCCCAGCTATCTCCAGTCGCGCACACAAAGTTAGCTGCGGTCTCCTTACACTTGTGTGCGCCACTGAAGATGAGGTTGTCGTCAACCGCGTACCCCTGGATTGAATTCAAAAATCTTCCGGGCTGGAGCGAGTAGTGCCTATGCATTTAAAGTGATTTAAACATCTATATCAGGCTATCGGGTTATGTTATGTTATGTTAAAATGTCTCGTCCATTCTGCATTGATGCAAACGGAACTAAAAACTACCAGAGGAACTTTTTTCTCGAGACGCTCAAGTGCATTTTCATCCGCTTTCGTCACTGTCAGAGCTTCTGTGCTGTAAAGCAGGACCGAGATGATCCCTTCCTGTTAAACTCGTTTTGGTTGTTTGAGAGAGGGCTTTACAACTCAATTGCCTTCTAAGTCTGTAGAAGGAGAGATTAGCAAGAGTAATTCTTTGATGATTTTCGCACTGGTGTTGTTGTCGGGGTTGATAGTTAAGTCGAGGTATATAAAGTCCTGTTAAAATGTAGCTGCCCATCGTGAGGTTTCGTACCAAGAAACCAAGTTGTAGGTATCTTTTGATTGACAGCATATACTTTGTTTTTCCTTCGTTGATCTCTACATCGATCTGTGTTCTTCCTATTAAGCCAATGTCGTCTGCGTATCCGAGTAAATAAACAAACTTTTGAAAAGTGGTTCCTCTGGAGTTAACAATTCCTTCAAGAACGATGTTGAAAAAATCACGTGACAATGTCCTTCGCCTTCCTTAAGTCCTTTTCTGACATTGCAGGTCTCAGTTTTATCATTACCCATCTTGGCGAAGCAGTATGAATTCTCCATCGTCATTTTGCAGAGATGAATGAGCTTTTCCAAGATATCGAAACTAGACATACCAGTAGCTCTATATTGTTCTCTACAGTTGCTGTCTTATGCGTCTTTGAAATCGATAAAGAAGTGGTATGTATCGATTTGGAACTGCTGCGTTTTTTTTTTCAGATGTTATCACATAATATATGGCAAACTTTTCTGATCTAAAATCACACTGACAGGCGCCGGTTAGAATGTTACGAAGGGCTTTGGTCTTATTCCACCATGCATCGTACGAACAATGCTGAGATTCTATTCGGCGTGCATATTTTCTTTGATAAAGATTTAAGAGACAAGTTGTGGGCATAGTTCCTAACATTGTTCTTGCTATGGTTATCGTAAGAAAAAGTGATGAAGATATTTCACTCTATATTCGGGAATAGTTTATGGTGCTAACTATATGCATATAACTTCTAAATTTAGCTAAGCGTGACTGACCGCAGACATCCTAGTTAGGCTAGGCGGAGGTTTGTAGTGATAGCCATGAGAAGTTAGGGTGGTACTTCTTTGATCTCTTCTTAACATATGTTAACATACACAATGGGGCATTCGTCTGTTGACCGTCGAAAAGACAACATCGTTGAACAATAAAGATCATTTTCAATAAATGGTTCGATTCGTTTTTATTTGTTGTTGGATGCCTCTTCTACTTAACACTTTTTCTTTTGTGTGATCTTTTGCGCTGAAACACTATAGAATACACAACAATGGTTAGCCTTATGGTTAACATCATCATCCGACAAAGATGTTTGTTTAAATTCAGAGATTCCTTTACCAGTTTGCAGTCTATAACTGGTTGATCACAGCTAAGACAGTCACTGATACTTAGTGCCCTGGGTGAGTCAATTGCTTCAAGGAGAACACAGAATATTGCCTTTGAGCTGTGGCGGAATAAGGTCCGGTCCCATGTCTTGACCCATTCAGATCTCATCAATGAAACCCAGAAAGAATAAGTTGATAGACGAAGTTCATCACTTTGCTTTTTTTGAGTATCTATCGATTGTAGGAGATTTCTTCCTTCCTCCTCAGTCTAACCACATCACAGTATCAAAGAAGTGCTTGCACCTTTGTTAGTTTCCACGTCTTATTCGAAGAGTTAGAGTTACTATAGTGTAAACAGCGATTTTTTGGCATCGTTTTTTTTTTTGGAAATTATAGTTATTTCGTCCTGGTTCGATAAACTAATCAACCTTCGGCTGATTTGGGTGAGCTTCGTCAAGCTTCCCATAGGATGCTTTAACGAATCAGCGATTTTTAGTTCATGTCATCAAATTTGGAAGACATTCAACTGTTGTTTAGCAAAACTTATTATTTGATTAGCTTTTCAAAGACTAGTAAGAAGTGGCTTAATTTCTGAGTTTCTAGAAGTTTTTATCTAGAATCGAAGAGTCTTTGGAGCTTCTAGTAATACCAGATGATTTCGGACTTCGTTACTGATGTCCGTCCTCGAATTTTCTAATATTGTTCTAACGACCCACTCCGAGAGAAGAACAGGTCGCCTGTGGCGGAGATCGGCGCGCTAGCATAAAAGCCGAATATTTAAATCGAAGCTATCTATAGGGTGATTCATCATGAGGTGTAATTTATAATGTAAAATATAACACATAAATTTGAAAGTGAACTAAATATTTTAATTGTCAGTTAAAAGAATGATTCATGGCATTTATTTTTTGAAAATGATATCATGTAAATGTTAGCCACAACTACGTCTAAGGTGGTCCATTCGGAAGATCCAATTTTAGGTGACTCGTTTGAGCATAGTGACTAGTTTCTCGCGGATAACACGAGTAATGTTGTTTCTCGCGCTGTATGGCTCGTAGCGCCGTCTTGTTGAAACTAGAGCTTACCGAGACCATGTGCTTGAATTCCAGGAAGCATATAGTCCGTTAACATGGCGCGATACCTGTTACCATTGACGGTAACATTCTGATTTGCCTCATTTTTGAAGAAATATGGCCCGATAATTCCACCAGCCCATAAACCACACCATAACATTGTTTTTAATGGATGTAATGGTTGCCTTGATACTCTTCGGGTTGCTCATCAGCCCAAATACTACAATTTTGTTTATTAACGTATCTATTGCGCCAGAAATGGGCTTCATCACTGAACAAAATTTCACGATAAAACATGATATGAAAATATGACGCAAATTCAATTGTCAAACAGAAGAAATACCTTTTTGGGAACCTTTCTACAGCCTTTAGCCCAGTTTTAGGCATTCTCGTGGTCAACAAATTGAATGTTTAAAAACATGGTGATACCTCATGTATCACCTAATTTTCATAAAATGATTTCCGTCAGTCAGTTAAAAAGCAGAGAAAGTTTTCCAGTTTTTCGATGCAATGATTGCTAAACTATCAGCTTATCAGCTGAATGAAAGCTCCAACTTCTTGATTCCCTTTCCAATAACGCTGTTAACAGATCGAAGCTCGAAGTGATTAGCATAAGATCACATTAAATGTATGCAGGCTTTGTGCAAGCATTTTAAGGGTACTCAAATCCTTTGAACGTGTCAAATGTCCCACCTGGGACAAAATATACGTCTTAGGATTCGAGTGGAGGGTGCCGCTTACATAAGATCAATATGTCTTTGAGTGTCCAATTTTTTTTAAAAAGAAGATGGATGGGCTGATTGACCTGAAATCCTTTGGAATTGAATAGGAGGTTCTTCCACATCTGACCTTTTTGCCATGCGAAAAAAACATGCTTAATAGTGGTGATTATCCAATAGCTTAAGACATTTAGACCCTTCAATGGTATTCTACATCGAGCCCTACATTGCCTATTACCATATTAGGTGAGTGATACCATACTCCAATAGCTCCACTAATATTCTTTCACTTTCAGAAGAAAATTCAAAAAGTTGTCTCTAGACATGTTCCAGTTTTCAACAAAATTGATCATGCTGCGAGCTTTTGAAAAGTATTGCCTCAATGCCAAGAAATCACAATTATTTTCAATATCTTCTCACAAACAAGAAAATCCTGAGACTGGTCCTACGAAGGCCCCACTAAGGTTGGCCTATTGAATTCTTCATCAGAATATGGAACCTTATGGTATTACCGCTAAGTTCTGGTTCGGCATGAGTGTATGTCTGAACTATCAGTTGTTTCTCTCAAGGCCTTATAAAACCTGTAACCCTTAGGGTTAAAGCGTCACGGCTTAAAAAAAGAAAAAAGGTAATAGTCTGCCGAATACATATTGCTTCTCATCTGTGAAGGTTTGATCATCTTCTTATTGTGGAGGATTGTGAAGGATTTCGTGCCGTTTTGACTCGATTAAGATTTCATAATTTTTCTAAACTCCTCCTGCCTTCTTTAGTACGTGACTTTTCTGAAATCAGCCAAGTGAACATTAAAAGCAGTCAGACTGGCCTCCAAGAGTTGCCTTTCATCAATTATGAAAGTTGAAGGATGGGGGTTGGTCAGGCAATGGAACAGAATACCTAACGTTCTTCAAAGATGACAAACATGGTCCTTCTATATCCCATTTCAAAATATGTATATCTCAATGGTAGTATATGCCTCTTACATATGTGTTCTCGAAGGGATTATTCTGGAAATGTTAACTGTTCTGTGCGAAATGTATTTGTAGGCCTTATGTTCATACCCGGGTACCCAAGTGCTCTTTAGGAAGGAAATTATTATTTTACCTTTTTTTAACCAAAAAACGAGCTTAAAATTCGTTGCATTCGCATCCGAGTACCTGGGTACCCACGTCGATAATTAAACAGAATACAGTCAACATTTTTTCCTAACGCATGCTCGCCAAGAAGGAATACGCCTTGGACGTTTTCATCGACGTTGAGGGTTCTTTTGACAATGCAACTTTTGATGGCATGTGCAACTCGGCCAATCAACATGGGGTAGGCGAATCACTGGTCTTGTGGATTAAAGCAATGTTGGTAAATAGGACATTGGTTGCGGATGCTGACCGCGGCCAATATGTAGTGCTTTGGTGCATGCTGGTCGATTCACTGTTCAACGCATTCAGAGTTCTAATGTCTACGCACAAGCGAACGTGGTTGATGTAGCTATACTGTCTGTCGGTTCGTGTCTAGTGACTGTCTGCTCCAAAGCGAGGGCAGCCGTAAACGTGATCGATGACTGGTGCACCAGTAATGGGATTTCAGTCAATCCTCTTAAAACTGAGGTTGTTCTCCTCACGAGAAGGAGGTAGCTGCCTGGTCTGACCCGTATAGTGCTTAAAGGTATCACCATTCAATTCTCCAAAAAAGCTAACTATTTGGGTTCTATCCGGGATAACAAACTTTTCTGGACTAAACATGTTATGACAAAAGCATCTAAGACGTTGTCGGTCTTCTGGCAATATAGAGGAGCTATCGGCAAGACATGGAGTCTGTCACCGAAAAGGGTCCTTTGAATCTACACAGCTTTGATAAGGCCAATTATACCCTATGCGCCGGTTGTCTGGTGGAATAAGCTCTCGCGGAAATACGTAATTGCTGCTTTCATCAGACTCCAAAGAACGGTTTGTCTCGGATGCATGGGGGCTTTCTCAAGCAATCCTCGTTCCGCTCTAGACGCATTGATGAATCTCCTTCCCTTGATATTCATATCAAGGGCTGCACCCTCATGGCAACGAACTATATTGCGGAGAAAAGCATCTGCAGCGACAGCCAAGCTGTGCTTAGAGCCTTGCTGCACCCCCTTACTACTTCCAAGATTGTTCGAGAGTGCAAGAGGTCACTAAACGTAGTCGGAAGGCTAAAGAGTGACTCTTGTCTGGGTCCCAAGTCACAACGGGATCAGGGAAAATGAAATCGCCGACGAACTTACTAGACTCGGTTCATAGGAGAGATTTTCAGGACCCGAACCTACGTTGGGTCTGCCTGCGTCCTCTGTTAAGGCTTCCATTGTCAGATCTCATATGAGCACAACTGCGGAAGGCATTGCTCCGTGGTATGTAGGCAGACTAAACGAGTACTTCCCGACGTCTCTATGAAGTCAGAGGCCTTGCTGCCTTCTCTCAGCAGAAAAGACTGCAGATTGCTTACTGGCGTCGTGACGGAACACTTCACTTTTGCAAAGCACTTAAATGCGCTGGGTATAAGTGATGCCACATTCTACTATGCTTGCTGCGAAAGTGATGACAACACCGCGGAGCATTATCTCTGTAAATGTCCGGCTTATGCTCGCATTCGCTCTTTCGACTCTAACTTTTTTCTATTGAGGTGTAAGATCATGTGCTTTTTAGAACTTTAATGGCTTGAGCCCAAGCTCATTTTTCAGTTTATGTTGCATCTGTTCCAATGATATGTTAAGCTCACGAGCCATTTTTCTTCCACTTCGGCGCGGATTTTGCGCAATTCGAGCCTTCACTTTCCGAACCATTTCTGCTGATGTTGCTGTTTCTTTATGACCACCTCCATGCCGTTTTACAACGGGGAAAGTATGACGGTAACGAGCGTTGGGTCGAGACACAAATGATTTATTCACGTTGAGGTGCTGGAGGGCTCTAACGATACCTACTTGTGGTTTTCCAGCCAAATATAAAGCAATCACACTATGTTATCACGTTTAAATTCCATCGCGGATTAAAATTTTTCAATACAATTGAGACGCAAGGCTTGTAAATAATAAAATTATCTGTCATGTGTCAAAACTTGAGCTCACTGTCATTAACGGTTTGGAAATTATAGTAGTCTGAAGTTGGTTGCAGTTCGAGTCAGTCAGAGTGTATATATATATATTTATATTTAACACATAGGCTGAAAAGTTAGTGCCGTTTTATAATAAAACACAAAATTTTTGCAAAATTCAACTTTATTTATCAATATAGTTGCCTTCGAGGGCGATACACTGATTGAAACGATTTTTCAATCTTTCGATACCAGTTTTGTAGTACGATTTCGGTTTAGCCTCAAAATAGGCCTCTGTTTCGGCGATTACTTCTTCATCGGTCTTAAATCTCTTTCCGGTGAGCATTCTTTTGAGGTCTGCGAACAGGAAATAATCGCTGGGGGCCAAATCTGGAGAATACTGTGGGTGGGGAAGCAATTCGTAACCGAATTCATTCAATTTTGCTATCGTTTTCATCGACTAGTGACACGGTGCATTGTCTTGATGAAGGAGCACTTTCTTTTTCTTCAAATGCGGCAGTTTTTCTGCGATTTCGTCCCTCAAACGCTCCAATAACGCAACGTAATAGTCACTGATGATAGTCTGACCCTTTTGAAGATAGTCGATGAAAATTATTCCATGTGTATCCCAAAATACGGATGCCATAACCTTGCCAGCCGAATGTCAAGTTTTTGTTCGTTTTGGACGAGGTTCGTCGCCTGCTCGCCACTAAGCTGACTGCCGACTTGACTCTGGTGTGAAGTGATGGAGACAAGTTTCATCCATTGTCACATACCGACGGAAAAATTCGGCTTTATTTCGGTTGAACAGCCCTAAACACTCCTCTGAATCATCAACACGTTGTTGTTTTTGGTCGACTGTGAGCAAACGCGGCACCCACTTTGAACAGAGCTTGCGCATATCCAAATATTCATGTATGATATATCCAACATGCTTTTTTGATATCTTCAGAGTATCAGCTATCTCGATCAACTTCACTTTACGGACATTCGAAATCATTTTGTGGACTTTTTTGATTTTTTCATCTGAAACAGCCTCTTTTGGACGTCCACTGCGTGCATCATCTTCGGTGCTTGTATGACCACTTTCAAATTTTTCAATCCACTTGCTGCATCGGCTGCATTTTTTCCCATCAAAAAGCAATGATAAATCAACACGAAATTGTTTTGAATCCAATTTTTTCACAATAAAAAAAGGTGCTTTACTCACAACGCTATATCTCAAGAACTAATCGTCCGACAGGTGTCAAATTTATACACGTATCTTTTGAAGGTTGGTATTAACTAAAAATGGTATGAATTTAATTCAAGTGGCGCCCCCTCTTAGAAATTTATTTGATTTTTGTGATCTTAATGTGCAACTAATTATTTCTTTTATAAAATATTAAATACTAAAAAAAAGTTTAATGCCAAACATCCATAAAATATACTTTTATCTGAAAAAAACCTAAAAAGGCGTCAGTTAAAATGGTGTCATAGTCTCAGCAATTTTTTTGACAAATATCAGCAGAATTTCCCTTGCATAACCGATGAAGACTCGATACTTTTCCTTTCTTTTGAAACTGTTAGTGCTACAAATTCCGTTAAAGCTTCTCCGACTACACAAAAAAATTCGATTTTACTTAATTATTCTCCATCTAATTTTCTCTTCCATATTCATGTCGCCAATTCTTTTTTGAATTTTTGTTCCTTTCACAGAAAAATTGGAGAAAGTATTTTGGTACCCATAACAGCCGTAGGTACTTTTAATTTCATTTACGAATACCTTTCTGTATCTCTACGTTTGCGTTCATTTTTATGCGTTCTCATTCATTCGATGGAGAACAGCAAACAATAACACAAACCACAAGGTCAGTGGATGTACGAAAACAAACAAGTTATAAAAGAGAAAAAAAAAACTCAAACCAGTTACAGCCTTGTAACATGTATCTCATAGCTCAACACTGGCGCCCACTTCTACTTCACTGGAGAAGATCAAATTCCTACCAGCACTTCTTGCATGAATAGAACATACGATGGCCAATCGGTCGTTGATGCCTTTCAGATCTTTAACGACCTGGCAAGAATCTGGCCTCGAGGAATCTAAAACCGAACAACGAGAGTTCCAGACGTCAACCGAAACCAAAGACGATGGCACTATGAATAGCTACAGCACTTGCATTTGTCGCACTTGAATTTAATTCACTTTCAATGCAGAAATCAGTGTGACCAGAGCAATTTAGGTTAGATGTGTGAAAATCAAAAAATTTTTTTGTTACTTCGGGGCTCACTATCACAACCAGCTATACTTTACTTTAGGAGTCATTGCCTGTAAATTGAGACACCATAAAGAAATAGAAAGAAAGGAGTTCTTCAAAAAATCTTTGTTGATCGTCAACAATTGTATGTTTCTCTTGTCTTTACGTTCAATGTTATCCAAAAGTCGGATTTCTAGAGTTCAAACTATTTTATGATGATAATACTGCTGTCCGCCGCCACGTGTTTACCACAGTCAGCATGAAATATCAGCGTTGTATTCATCAACATAACTCCTATCCAGAACACAAGGGGATGGCCGTGGTGTAGTGGTATATGCATAGAATCCTCAAGCAGAGAGTCGCGGGTTCGAATCCCATGTGAGGCAATTCTCTGAAAAAGTTTTTTCATAGAATTTGTATGTAGTTATATGAAAATCCCGTCGGCGTCAACTCTAACATGAAGGCATAACACTGATGTTGGAGTGGTTGCTGGCTGGCTGGATGCACTGGCTCGTCCCGTCCAGTTTGACAAACAAATCTGGGAAAAATATCGAAACCTAATACATCTGAGTTTCAAACTACAACACCACCCGCCCGCGCCCTGGAGAAAAGCCAGTAAAGGGGATTTAAAAACAAAAAAAAGTATTTAGTCTACGCCGTGTTGTTTAGCCAAGTTTCACATTCCGTCAAAACTTGCGTTGCTGAAACCATCCTCAATGTCGATAAAAATGCCGGTACTAATGTGACCTCAGCTCTGCTCCCAAGATTTTGAAGAGCACTCCCGCAGAATCTTCAGCTATGGTGGCCATACAAATATCACATTTTTCACATTTGCATTCGCAAAGAATTTTTTGCACATGGGGTCGATCTTATCTTCAGCATGCAGAAATTTAAACTATTAGGTCTGAAGCTAAAACAAAACAAGCCTCCATTTCGCTCACCACAATTACTACTGGGTGGTTGAATCTTTAAGTTAAAACCGAAAGGACTTGTCTGCTACCAGGATAGGCACATCGTCAGGGTAGATAGCGGAGTTAAGACCATCACTCTTCAATACTACCAAGAACTCACCCTGTGAAATTCTTCCGCACAAGTTCTTTCTCCAAGTTTCATTCCTCAAAGTCTAGTTGAATCTATGTGTTTTAGTATCATTAATCGCGACTGTACTATCGCTGTTGCTCCTTTGATGTCGCGGAAATTTCAGAGTGTGAATTTCATTTACTGGAAGGATCTTTTAATTGGTGATACCGCTCTGTGGAGTGCTATTCTTAACATCTATCTCTTCTATATGTGCTTGTTATAATTGTCGGCAATCACGTTCGTTACAGAAGGCGATAGACATATAGGTCCGTAAGGTCCGTAAGCTTTTTAATAATTTTATCTGATTTATCATCTATTGTAGATTTGCTTGAGCCTTGGAAGGTAATCCATTCCTAGTATCTAAAGTGGAGAATGTGATTTAAAATTAGATTTCGGTTTTAAAGGATTGACTTCGGTAGTCTGGTGACTTCGACAATTGCAAATTTTTGGTCTGTCAGGCAAACTGAATCATTCATCGCAAGTGATGATCTATCGCAAATGAATTCACCTGCTTGCAATAGCACAAGTATAGGTGTCAAACTATTTGCACGTCTAAAACATTTGGTTTCGGGATATCATTATTTAAGTTTGCTGGTTTATCCGATTTTTTTTAAAACTGCACGAATGTGGTCAATCATTTGTGCAAACAGTGCTAGTCCAGTGGTTCGGAAGGACCTGTCCTTTAAACAAGGCCATCGTTACGATGAAGCGGTTTTTAATTCCAGGATATATATTTTTGTCCAACATTTCGCTGAAGACAGACATCATGGTACTTCTGCTTGAAGTACGTCTCTTCAATAAATATAATACTCTCATGCCGACCAGATTATAACGACATTGCATTCTCAATGGACTCAATGGACTCCTTCCTTCAAATTTATATTAAATTTAGAACAACAAAAAGCAGAATCTTTTTAGGGTGGTGAAAATGTCTACTGTAACCGATTTCATTTGCTAATTCCCTCGAGTGGTATTTCATTTTCTCACTTTTAATGTCTTGGGCTGGGCTCCACGTCATCCTTCCAATGTCGGAACCTCTGAAAAAATACAATTGTGTGATATTCTATTCCAAAAATTGCGACCATATTAAGCACCACTCCTAGCACCTATATGGTTCCAGGCCAAAAAAATGTTCATCATAAATTTTTGTTGACCCAATTCGGAATTGGTAACGCCCGTAAGCACAACCAAAAGACCATGGCGGCACCCATCAAATACTCATAACTTACCAAACAAAATCCCAAATCGATTTTCGGGAAACAGTAAAGACAACGAGCTACGACGATGTAATTTTTCCTGCCACAAAGGGATTTTGTTTCAATATCTTTCTTCCCAGAAAGGATTAGGTCCGAAAAGGCTTTGGCTCTACTTACATTTGTAACATAAGTACCAAAAAATGGCTGCAAACGTCTACAGATAGTTGTATTGATTTTTGAATTTGAAAAGACCCAGCCAAGGGACTAGTTGCTAGTGGCAGAGGTGTGGAAGTTGTTTCTTCGAATGCGCATTACTCGTATCTCATTAAAGAGATTCTGCCAAAAATGTTGCAAAAACACAAAGAAAAAGGAAACCCTTTTCGAAATGTCGATTTTCTGATAGAAGATACAAGTGTGCATTGCATGTAGTACTAGGAGTAAAATAAAACAATCCCTAACATAAGTGCCGAAAGGCGTTGGGGGGAGAATCTTTTCGCAAAATTTGAAGCAAAATAGTTGCAGTTTCAGTTCTTTGTTCCCGTTATTTCAGAAATAGGAGAATATTTCCGTTTTTCAGATACTGTAGCACGTACATCGGACATATTTCAAAGATTTTGAACGGACTGTGTAGGTGTTCGAAACGTTGAGAGTTCTTTTGATTGCGAGTTCAAAACACTAAATGCTTTTGAAGAGTTTAAATCAAGTGTAGTTGCTGAATGTTCGTTATTGGGGGTGAAATAACTAAATGCTTGAGTTTAAGTCTTTCCGAAATGAATGACTTTTGAAATGTATTGTATTTTCTTCATTGCAGGATGTAGAAACCTTTTCAATTGGCTAACACCCCTAATCGATGCACTTAATAAGTTCAACGCAGTCTGAGAGCTAAGTTCACGTTTTGTAATAGTGACTTGAAACTTTAAAAGAATTTTCGCTGTACATTCCCTCGATTTTATCTCAATCAGACAATTTATATTTCAATAAAGTTGATGGTGCTATGTCATTTGAAATAACTCCTATGAAGTTGTATGAGTTTTTGTCCATCACAGAGGGCACGTCCATTGTTTTTATGGACTCGAATTGCGTTTTTTCACTTTTCGCCTTTAACACTTACCACTTAGATTTACTTTAAAGACCCCGTTCAGTTTGATTTATTTTGCTCGTTTTGCTTAAGGTAAGCTAGACGACTCTCATGTCGCTGGTTTTAATTCTTTTAAGAGGTGTGGCGTTGTAACAATTCCTTTGTCCCGAAAAATTTTTATCACTTTTTGGATAAGATTGCATGACAGCCTTGCGCCTCATTAGTAATAATTATAATGATAATAATTATTTTTTGTTAAATAAACAACAAAAAATTAATAACAATTTTAGCATGTCTGTCGTCTATTGGTGAGTGCTGTTCTTAATTAGAGTGACCAGATAGCAATGATAGTTTTTCCAATTGTTATGTTTCAGCAGCTGTCAAAATTACCAATGACATCCAGCTGTCAAAATATTCAGTAAGGTTTTCCATTTCATCATGCATCGCTTTACGCTTGCCGAACTTGCCGAAATATTATTCAAATTCCGGCTCAGTTGTAAATACGCAACGTGTTTGAGCGTTAGTACACTCTGTTGGATCTTAAGCCACCAACCAGATAGAGATTGGTGCAGAATGAAGAAAACATAGCCACCGTAGCGGCCAGTATTTAACGAGACCTAGAAATGTCGATTCGGCGCCGATAAGCTGAACTGGGCATCGCCATATCCGTATAAGATTTTGCCGACGCATGAATTGAAACCGGACGACTATAGACAACGCCGTGATAATTGGGTTTAGGCCAAAAATCATCTTCTCGGACGAGGCCAATTTTTATCTCAGCAGTTATGTCAACAAGCAATCCACAAATGTTCGGCCAAGCATAAATGCATACACAAAGATTGACTGTTTGGTGCGATTTATGGCATGGCGGCATCATCGGACCTTATTTCTTTTGAAATGAAGATGACACTGTTACCCTCAGGTATAGAGCGATTTTAAGCGACTTTCTGTGATCAAAGCTCGACGACATCGATATATCCGAGCTGTAGTTACAACAAGACGACGCTACATGCCATACAAACGAAGCAATGTTTGAAATTGTTAAGAAGAAATTTGACGACTGAGTCATCTCACGGCGAACGTTCATCAATTGCCCGCCGCCATCATGCTACTTAACACCACTCGATTATTTTCTCTGGGTCAAGTCCTTAGTCTAAGCTAACAAGCCAACCTCTTTCGATATGCTCGAGGTCAATATTCGACACGTTTTTGCCGGACTAACGCCGCACATATTGGACCGAATCATCAAAATTTGGACCAACCGCTTAAAGCAATACTAGCGAAGCCGATACAGCCATTTAAATTATTTGCTTTTCTACAGATAATGGAATGAACGTGTAAAGGTTTGCAAATATACACTAGCAACGCAGAAACTCGAATTCAATGCTGATAAAACAAAAGTGGTGGTGATCGGAAGTGAAACTGGAGAAGATGCAAAGATAACAAATGAAGAAAAAAAAGTTCCTAAGCCAAGGAACAAGGAACTAAAATATCGATGTACTTACCTGGCGAAAATTGGATACTCACAGAAAGACAAGAAAAAAAAAATACAAGTTATGGAGATGAAATACTTCAAGCGAGTTATAGGAGCCAGGATAATAGACAAGAAAAGGAACGAAAATATTAAAAAGAAACTACATGACGATTCCGCTAAACTAATGCTCGAGGAAAAGAAACTAAGATGGTTTGGACACTTAGTGCGCATAGAAGAGAATAGGAAAGCAAAGAAAATTTGGTAAACAAGACCAGAAGAGAAGACCAAAAACCACATGGGACACAACAGTCGAAAAAATTCTGAGAAAGCTAGGGAGAGATGGGACTGGGCTAGACAAAAAGCAAGAGACAAGATCCTTTGGAAAAATTTCACGAGAAAAATAAAAAGAGAGAACCACTAATGCCACCTCTATAGCTTAGAGTAAAAGAGGAGCGGATTATGTATATTTATAAGGGGTGATTCATCGTGAGGTTTGATTTTTAATAGGCTTTTTTTGACAGATCACGCGTGACTGCTATCAAATTGCTTTATCTTTTTTATTCAGTATCGTTTGACAAGTCATCATGGAAAGACTCACATCACAACAGCGTCTCCAAATTGTTTAGTTGTATTACGAAAATCAGCGTTCTGGAGAAATGTTTTTCGTGCGATTTGAAGAACTTAAGGTACGCATAATCGACCTACTGAAACCACTTTTGCCAATACCATTCACAAATTTGAGTCCCAGTTTACATAAGTGGATGATTCTCGACCGGTTAGACCACATCCAAAACGTAGTGAAGAGATTATAGCAGCTGTAGCTGAGAGTGTACTCGAAGACTGTGACGAATCGATTCGTCGTCGTTCTCAGCAGCTTGGCTTAGCGTATTCGACAACTTGGCGTATTTTATGTGGGGACCTCGGCCTTACAGCGTACAAAATTCAACTCATGTAAGAATTGAAGCCAAGCGACTTGAATTTGCGTCATATTTTCAGTGAATGGGCTCTGGAAAAATTCAATGAAAATCCGGTTTCAATGGCTTACGTTGGCTTAATGGATATGTGAATAAACAAAATTTCCATATTTGGGTTGATGAGCAACATAAAGAGTACCAAAAGCTATCATTACATACATTAAAAACAGCGGTATGGCCAGGTTTGTGGCTGGTGGAACCATTGCTCCATATTTCTTCAAAAATGAGGCAAATCAGAATGTTACCGTCAGTGGTAAACGTTGTCGCGCCATGTTAATGGACTATGTGCTTCCTGCAATTCAAGCACATGGTCTCGGTGAGCTCTGGTTTGAAGACGGCACTACGAGCCATAGAGCGCGTGAAACAATGGACTTGTTGAGAAATCATTTTGGTGTGCACTTAATTTCACGTTTTGCTACGGTAAATTGGACGCCTAGATCGTGCGATATCCCACCTTTGGACTATTTTCTCTGGGGATATGTAAAGTCTCAGGTCTTCAGGAATAAGCCAGCTACGATAGACACTTTGAAAGCCAACATTACTCGTGTAATCTGCGCGATACCAGTCGCAATGCTCGAACAAATCGCCCAAAATTGGTCCTTCCGAATGGACCACCTCAGACGTAGTCGTAGCTAACATTTACATGATATCATTTTCAAAAAGTAAATGCCGTGAATTGTTCTTTTAACCAATAATAAAAATTTTAAGCTCACTTTCAAATTTATGTGTTTTATTTTGCGATTCTAAATTATTACAAAAAATAGAGCAAAGGATTTGCCTCAAACTGTAATTAAGTGCTCTAAAACACTTGAAATATTGACATTGGCATACGGTTAATCTGTTTTAATTTAAAAAAAATGTTTACAAGTAGTACAAGCTCTTCCATGATGGCCGAGAAGATGCCAATGACGAACCACGTTTGCCCCAGCACATCAACAAAAGGTGATAAAGTCGAAGCTGTGAAGAAACATGTTGTGGATAATCGTCGAATTTCTACAAGAGAGGTTGTTGAGGATGTTGGCATATCGGTCGGCTCATGTCATGCAATGTTTTCGGATGGTTGGGCATGAGACGTAAGTCAGCGAGTCAGACGTAAGTCAGTAAGTACATGAGCATCGCTCAGGATGATCCTGACTTGCTCGAAAGAGTCATAACTGTTGTCGAATCATGTATACGAGTACATGGTTATGATGCCAAAACTAAAGCGCAATCGTCTCAATGGAAGCACCCAAAAAAGCATTTATTGCTAAAACAACTCAAGGCTATACCAAAAAGTACTTAGGAGAAGTGCTTTGAGGATAGGAAAAAGCGTTGACACAAGTGAATTATATCTGAGGGGGATTACTTTAAAGGGAACAGTATTAATATTAATGAATAAATAATTTTTTTTTATAAAAATATAAAGTCACTTTACTTTTTGAACACAACTCGTATGTATGTAATAACTTGTTTCCAGGCAGATATTGTCTAAGAGTGTGTCTTTCAAGTAACAATTTAAGGTGGAACATATGTTGGGCAAGTTCAATGCTCATACGACAAATAAAAACATTTGTACGATGTATTATCTGATTCTAAATATTCAAGAAAAATTTGCTATCTTTTTAAGATGTTGTGTGCTTTGTGTCACAGATTTTTCATGTACAATACATATCTATAAGTTCCAGTTAACGACATATTAAAGAAATTACTCGTAATTAATATATTTATTTGTTTATTTGCATTTACGTTGTCTTATTCTTGGCGTTAGTAGAGCGCCGGGTATCTTTCAACTCAAAAGGAATAAGATATTGCTGGGATTGAAGCGATGAATGCTTTTCCTATTATTTGAAGTAATGTGACGTTTACTTAAGTAGTCACAACTTTAGAGTTAATAACATACGGTTTTGTTTCGTCACTCGAGACTAACGCGGCTTTATAGACAAACATTTTTGCCTACTTGTTCTAGTTTTAAGAGCTCGTGTATAAAAAAAAAAAATTATTCAAACACATCACAATAGGCAGCTCCAATATTGTCCTCCAAGTGATACCTCCAAGCGTAATGTCTCTTGTTTCACCTTGTGCTCCAACGAAATTGCCGCCGCCCTAAGCCTAAGGCATGCAGCTCGCTTATGAAATACCATGCGTGCTCTATATTTCCCAGACATTACAACCTTCGAACATTCAAGACCAACGTTCGTCGATACTTCTTTTTCTTCACTCCGTAGTTTTCCTTCGTTCATACATATTTTAAGGATGCACAAAACCCCTTGAGCCCACGCTATTTATAAAAAAAAACAATGAAGAAAGTTATCGTAGCCATTGGTTCGAGGTATTCGAATAATGAGAAATATTACAATCCAATGTGCTTGGAGAATTTTTTCCTTTGTTGCAACTGTATACAATAAAGTGCTAGAAGCACTCTGTTAAGTGAAACCTTTGATCGCTTAGGGCAACGGCACCTTTCTTCACAATCAATGAGTTTCCAAAGTCCTTTATACCTGGCAATGCAATATTGTGACTGTATTATCTAGTGGATATTCAGTAAGGAAAGTCCACGCCATGTACTTGGGCATGTGATTAGTTTCATTCACCTTCGGTGTCTGCAATCAAAGTTTAAATTATAACTTCAGTACAATGGTCAGGACCGGACCAAATTCAAAACTAAAACCGGAACCAAAATACAGACCACATATCTCAGAAGCAGGTATGTATAGAATCTACATTGATTCGAATGAGTGTTAAGATTTATTTTGGTCGTAAACTTAGATTGAGTTTATCTATACTTATTGAATATTCAAAAAGAGGGTTGGGTTAATGATGCTTAATACAAGGATTTATGTAGAAGACATCCTTTCATCCTCGTGCTGAATTTGAGTAACTTTTTTCTTCTACTCATATTTAATAAGAATTACCATTGGTTACGACTATATTTGGGAACGTTCTATGACGATAAAAATCATCACTCTTATTCCATGGCTGTTTCTATTCCAATTCCAATTTAGTTGTTATCATCTATTTCACAGTAATTGAATTCGTCATCCACAGATGACAGATTTCAACCGACACGGACAAGTTTTGTTTCATTTAACCCTCCACCACTCAAAACAAAAAGCACAAAAACTGTCGTTGCAACCCTCATGAAATATGAGTAACTCATTCGTATCTACAACCCCCAATAGGTGGGTGTTTTGTAAGTTTGGACAACAAACATATTCTCTTCTTCGTCCCATAGTATGGTTATTTAACTCTGAAAGAAAAAAGAAAAAAATTAAACTCCCACCGCCGCCCCATATCCTGATGGTGCTTTGTGCTTAGTCATCCTGTCATCACATTTGTGGTTAGACAAAGTGTAACACATTTCCCTCGTGTTGTACCTCTGTTATGACATGGAATTCTTAACATTAACACTTTCTCATTCTCTCTCTCTTCTTCTATGTTTCCGTTTTTTTTTTTTTTTTTTTTTCTATCTTCCATCACACATTCGCATTAACTTGTATCTTATTAACTAAGAACACTTTATTGTAACCTAATATGGAAGAGTTTGCGACGAAGGCGGAAGATGGTCGTTTTGTAAAGTTGTTTCCTGTTACATACGTACTTTTGCATAAGCTTCTGCATAATGTTGCTGAAATATCTACAACATATCAGCGGCAACTAAACCAACAAAAACTGAAATTTACGAGAGCAAAGTTCCCCTACTACATATGAAGATGCCTACAAATATCTGTACGATACAAGTTGCTTACGATTAATTATATCACCGACGAACTATACACCGGTCAGGTCATTAGGTTCTGTGAACTTAATTCCCCAAGAGTAATGAAGACTTCTATCCATATATGAGTTACAAGTAAATTGGTCTATAGGAATACAAGTAAATGTATAGGAATACACCTTCAGATACTTGTGCATTTATGTATATGAGCGACTTTGCTGACCCAGTTTACCGGTATATGTTTGTTTGTACAAAATTAGACGCAAGGGAGCAAAATATTGCTGTTTGCTTAACGGCTTACTTAGTTGAGTAAGTTGTTAGCTGAACTTTATGACAGAAACTAAACTTTTACAAAAAAAAAAAAAAAAACAAAAAAAAACTCAGAGAGGAAATACAAAGAAAAAAAAAAAACATCTTGCAAACATGGTTCATAAAAAAAATAAAAACAAATCTAAACAGTAAACGTATGTAGAAGGTTGTCAAAGAACGTAAACACAAGAGGAAGAATCTATTTACATAGGCACGTACTTACTACTCGTGCTCATGATGTTCGTAATTAGGAAGTTGGAAATTAGCTCGAGCCCGGTTGGTTTATTTAAAATATAAGAAAGTGATAGAAATTAAGGACCTACTACAAGTATATGGTAAACAAGGGAATTGTTTGTACCTTTGTGCTTGTATCTGCAATTTGTAATGAGATTTTTGACAAATGCTGGAGAGCAGAAATTTCAAAGGGATTGCATCCTTGCCAAAAATCAAAGTGTGTTGATTTAATTGGTCACGTTTATGGGTCACGTTTGATACGATAAGATATGCTTCATTGTTACAGGTGGTGGGTTGTAGATGGGTTGAGAACTTCACAACGTTTCTCTGATAATGCATTCTATGAAAGCTGAAAACTGAAAAATTAATCAAACACGTTATTACAACACATACCTGAACATGCCGTTCTTTAGTCTTCAGATAGCTGTTTCGTACTGGATGATGCTAAATCAATACGCCTTTAATATCTTCATTGACATGCACATTCATTCACTGTATTTCCTGCTCCTTAAAAGCTCCTGAACATAGCCTTGTCATATGTGGTCTCAAGTAATTATCACCGGCTGTATTCCAGATGCTTAGTTCGACGGTACAAGCGTAACAAAATATCCGAACTTGTCTGAATTTGTCCGAACTTTAGTGAATATGATGAGATGAGAACCGACCGGGTCAGCTGCAACGTTACCTGAGCTTTCTTGACACACTCAGAGTTCGTGTTATTTAGCTTTTCTTTCTGGTATTTACCTTTGGTGTCGAATAAAAAATGGAAGAGAAGAATTTCCAACAAATCAACGGCAGTGCTTATAATCCCCAATTGAGTTTCTGGTGTCATTTAAGGATAAAGTTTGAGATTACATTAAAAAGCACCGTTTACTCAAGAGCGAAGTAGTTATCAAAGGCTAGAGATTAGCAGGACTTTATCAATCGTGGCTTTTTTTTATCCTCTTTAGCAATACGAAGGAGCAATATTTTTAACACGAGGTCACCTATATTCGTGAGTTCAATGCCAAGAAGGAAAGGAAAACAATTATTGTCCAGCTTAGTCAAGACATAAATCTCAATATGCAGGTAAATTAGAGGTAAGTTAGAAGTATGAATCCGCATTTACTAGTATAGGGTTTTCTAATAACGACTTGACAATTTTTTTTTTAAATAAAAGGCAAACCATTTGAGATATTTCAAAAACTTTATTATTGACTTGAAGTACAATCAAAACATTTATGAATGGAACTCGACTTCGTTCATATGGCCACCGCGTTGGACCCAATTTTCAATGACTCGGCCACACATTTCGGCCGAAACGGTCGCTATTTTGCGTTCAATGTTGGCTCTGAGCTCTTCCAACGTCGTCGGCGTGTTGGCATAAGCCAGTGACTTAACGTAGCCCCACAGAAAATAGTCAAGCGGCGTTAAGTCGCTTAAGATAACACGCTCACCATCCTTACTCTTCAATAAATCGATTGTAGCGTGTGCTGTGTGGCTTGTGGCACCATCCTGTTGAAACCACATGTCGTCCAAGTCCATATCTTCCAATTCGGGCCAAAAATAATCGGTGATCATGGCGCGATAACGCTGACCATTCACAGTAACGTGACGATCGTTATCGTCAACGAAAAAATATGGCCCAATAACGCCGCCGGCATGCAAACCGCACCAAACAGTTATTTTTTGTGGATGGAGTTGTGATTCATGAAGCACATGTGGGTTTTCACCCGACCAATAACGCATATTTTGCTTATTGACTATGATTTTGCGATGAAATTCATCATCTTGGCGTATCTTCTCCAGAACCCAATCGGAGAACGTATGTCGCTTCAAATGGTCCATCGGGTTCAATTCTTGAGTCAGCTTGATCTTGTATGGGTGTGAACCAAGATCCTTACGTAAAATACGCCATAACGTGGTCTAAGCGATGCCGAATTCTTGAGAACGCCGTGGAATTGACTGATTTGGATTGTTTGCTACGGACGTCTGAACGGCAGCGATATTTTCGACACTTCGACCAACCCGTTGTCTCAGTGACACGGCAACATCACACAACGAATATGTAGACTCAAATTTTTGTACTAAACTTGTTATTGCCTGTCTAATAGGGCGAAAATTACGACCGAAAATTTGAGTTAACGCTCTTAAGTTGCAGTCACCGATTTCGAATATCTGTGGAAAATTTTTATAATTTGCAGACGTTGCTCGTTAGTGTATTTTACCATGATGAGCTTACTAAATAAATTGACAGTGACAGTTTGATGATTACTGAAAGAGTGCGTTCACAAATCAAATTCAAAGCTGTCAGGTCCCTATTGGAAAACCTATATATCAATCCATTTGATCGCTCTACTGAAAGTTTCTTTCTTTGTGCGTTCTGCCCTAAATAGTAGTTATTGTAGATGATTTGAATCAACCGAGTCGCTTCGTTAGCCGTATGGAATTAAAAATTCTATTGTACCACTCCTATTTCTGAGAATAATTCATTTCGGTTATCTGTTCCTAAAGCACCCCTTTATACCAAAAACTTTTGTTTTCCCACAAAACGTGAGTAGACTTTGAATGGTTCGAATTATAACTGCCTTTTGAAAGGACAAATCTCTTCCGTGATACTAATTTCACTTAAAAACCACTCAGGTATTCATAAATCCGAATGCGGGATAACCAGAAAATCTGTGGTGTTTAAAAGAAACCACTGGCGGAAATTTATGACTCGCCATGGATCGGGTGGTGCACATTGGTTTGCATAAATCATTACGATTTACATGTGGACCAATAAATCTAGGGTGGGATTATGTGGATTTTGAATACCACTGCAGGGTGGACATCATCAATTAGAGTAGTCCTACCCCATCTAGAAATACCAGATCACATCCATTTATGTTAAAATCCGTCGAGACATCGTACAAGCCACATCTCCATTACGATATGGTAGTTAATTATTAATGAGGATCTAGTGAGTACTTAGACGAGAATCCAAATTCGAATTAAAATTCAAAATACGAGTACTTTAAGTGCCTCACCGTTAATGACACGTTCTTCCATTTATCAATTGACCCCTAGAACTGGGAGTATTTGAGCAAGGATTTGCTTTTAGCCGTCCTTAAGAAAGAAAAAAACAAATTTCTTGAATTAATTTTCGGATTTCTCACATAAAATCACATCAATGGTTACAAGAAGATGCATCGAAAAACATCTGAAGAACAACCAAAGAAGAGAAAATCAACCTCACTGCAGAGCAAAAAAAAAAAAAATTTAAAGCTGGGATTTTCCATTTCCCAAGCTAATCTATATAAATCAGGATTTTCGGTCGAATCCATCGTTGTTGACATGCCCATCGTTTCTTTTACATTTTTTATGCTGCCAGACTTAACCTTAAATGTTGGATTCATTTTGTTGTTTTTTTGGCATACTGAAGTTACATAACTAGGAGAAGGAAATGTAACAGATACAGATACAAAAGGGCGAGCACTAAAGGAGGTCATTTCTTTGGTGAAGCCTTTTCCGTCACTGGAGTGACCGAATGTTGTTAACAGAAAGAGTGGCATTCACTTAAATTGAACACGCAGTACAGATTGGAGTCCTTAAAATTGGATACTAGGTAGGGGAGAAGGACCAACAAAAAAAAGGTTAAACGAGAATTTCTTTTTTTTGGAGTATCAAGAGGATGTTAAATTTAACTAAAATGTCAAGGTGAGGTGGGCAAAAGTTGATAAAGAATTCAAGAGGACTTTCAGAGACAGACTTTACTTCAGCAGAAGTTGATTTTATAAACTGTTTGAGTGATTTCAATTTTGGAAGAATTTTATAAGCTAGACCGTAGGCTTCCAAAAATAGTCAATAGTCATGGTTCAATTCAGTTTTTGCAATATTTGTACTCGACCTAAAATTGTACATGGGCGACAGTAGAAGCTTATTGATTTGTTTGAAATGTTAAGATAAAAGATTGCGTGTTAGTGTTCATTGTTATATACTCGTAAACTCAGTCTAAATTCGGTTGAATCTGTTCTCGATAATAGACAGAATCTCAGACATGCCCAACTAAGTCCACCCTTCACAAACATTATTGAAGTACTCTAGGCTCTACAATGAAAAGTTATCCGCCAACGGAATCATTTGTCAGGTACCTCCAGGAACGTACTGCAAGTCAACATTCTTCTACTTGCAAGCAAGCGTAATGACTATTTAACTTGCTTCCTTTTGGAATGAGGTGAAAAGTTTTTTCCAAGCGGATCCCCTTATCTTAATTTCAATTTCAGCTCAAGGAATCAGGGGTTGGGAGAATTCTCCAATCTGACAGAGTCGTGTTCAGAATTAATTTGGAAACACTTTTCGACTTCCTGAGGTTAAATCTATTAACAATTGTGACGTGACGAAACGTGATCCCATTAAAGGGTGTCTGACTCGTTCAGTATTATTCGCAGAATGAGTAGACGAACACGTATCTTTAAAGCAACTTGAAGAAGATTCCACAGAATTCTTTTCCTTGTAAAACAAGCTTCTTGAGTTCAAGGAAGAAGAAGATTTCTTGGAATCAGTCTATTCTTTGCCAAGTGATTCGCAATAGGAATAAATATGAAATACCCTCCGTCAGTCAATCGGCCATAGATGAATTGGCTAATCAGTAAGCGTCCTTACTCGAAAATCTTAACCCAATGTGCTTCGATGTATCTTCCTTAAATTGATATTCCTCTTTTTATTGGTGACTACAAGGAGTTTTAGAGATATTCTCCAGGATACTTTAGACACTGAAATAAGTTTATCGACCACACAAAAATTTCGTTATCTTAAATCTTATTTCCGCCGTAAAGGAGTAGACTTAACTCGGGATATGGGAGTTTCAGATGCTAATTATTTAGAAATTCACCTTTCGTGGGTTGAATACATAAGAATCTACCAATTGCGACTGTTGAATTATTTATCTTCTGCTACACAATGTTGACCAGAATACGCGACAAGCATTGGTGAATGTACCTTCGATGAGTTAGTGTCATTTTTACAGCTTTATTGTTATGCCCCTTGGAATCTTCTCAAACTCTTTCTCACTTTAATCCATTTCATGTCAAAAATTCAAATGTTTTACGAACCTATTTGGCAGGACCTAAACCGAGTTGTCTTATATGGTTCTAAGTACTAGGTGCGCAACTAAGTACAATAGTCAAGTTAATAGATGGCCCCAGCAGTAAATGCTGGTCAATTTTGACATATGTTTGACGTTATGAACCAAGCTTTTGTGCCAAATAATCGTCATTTCCGGAAAGTCTTGATATTCATCTTTCATTCAAAGAAAACGGTGGCTGAAGCACATCGAGAGCTCTAAAAAGTTTACGGAGATGCTGATCTACGTGAAACAACGTGCTGTGATTTCAATGTTGATGACCGTCCGAGTGAATGAAGTCCAAAATTCTTCAAAAACGCTAAATTGTAGGAATTGTTGGATGAGGATCCGTGCCAAGCACAAGAAGGGCTTGCTTCTACATTAGGAGTTACTTTTCAAGCCATTTCCCAGCAATTGCATGCGTTGGGAATGATTCAAAAACAAGGAACTTGATTTGAAGCCAAGTGACGTTGGATGTTGTTTTTCCGACTGTGAACAATTGCTCCAGCGGCAAAAAAGACCCTAAATCATCGTTGTCGACCAGAAATATCGCTTTTTCCAATTAACACCTGGCAATTCCTACATCCCCTGCCAACAACACAACCTCCACTCTTGGGTTGCTGGTCAGTACCAATTTAAGGCAATTCAGTCATTCAGGCACGAAAAGTCTCAATCTATTCGGTTGTTGCTAGTGTCGGGAACTCAGGATTCGTTTGAGACTCATCCGAAAGGCTCGCTCGTATTTCAGAATTAGGAGTTGGTTCGACATTTACATTTGTAATGCTGGAATTGTTTTCTTGTATTACTCAGAAGCTCATGCAGGTTCATTGCTTCGTTATGCCAAAGCTAATATTTTTATTTCCCGCGTCTGTTCATACTATCTTCGACAAAAAGATATTCTCTTCATTCTGACTAGCGATCATCATTTTAACGTTCCTGGCTATATTGACATCTTTTTGTTGTTGACTAAGCGTTCATCATATTCAAGAGCTCAGTTTCAGCTTCCTGATCCTGCACTTCCTACATTCGGTTGAGTTGTTGATGGCAATCTGGACAGCCTAATCTCTTCAAATTTCGGCAGCGTCGACTCTTTTTCCACTCAGTTAGACGCTGTAAACACTTTCGATCTAGAGTATTTTGGTAACTTGAAAAATTTTTATTAAAAACTCAGTCTATCTGCTGAAGACCAGCTTAGAAGACATATTTGATAAAACCCACTCAAATACGTAGTTCGTTTGCTCCTCAAAGCTGATAAACAAACTGATTTCGTGAACATCGCGCTAAATCGTTTCAATTCCACTTAGCGCAGACCTATATCTAACCAATCGGTAAAGAATGAATACGTTCGCTTCATGGACAAGTACCTAAAATTAGTGCTTATGGTTTGACTCTATTTTCAAGTCATTGCTATTGTATACCTCATCACGCTTTTCTGAAGGAAGATAGCAGTACAACCAAAGTAAGAGTAATATTTAATGATTCTGCGAAGACTTCGAATAATCAATCCCTAAATCCTATCACCGAGAACCCTTCTCTACATGCATCCGATTTCGTTTTCATATATATTGGGTCATATAAAAAGTCTTAGCGGTTTTTTAGTACATTTTTGAAAAAAAAATTTGTTTTTTTCAAAATCAATTTCAATCACATATTGGCCATTATTATCTATGACCTTTTGCCTTTTTCTGGATAGATTCATAATTCCATCGGTGTAGAACTTCTGTGGTTTGTCAGCGCAAAACTTGGCTAAATGATTTTCAGTGGCTCTTCGGTCGTCCAATTTTTTACTATCAAGAGAGTCTTGCAAATACCAAAACAAATGGTAATCAGAGGGTGAGAGGCCCGGCCTATACGATGGATACATCAAAACTTCCCAACCAAGCTCCGTCAATTTGTTCCAGGTCAATAAAGATGTGTGTGGCCTAGCAATGTCATGATGGAAAACAACTCACTTTGTGTTGGCTCTCTTTCTTGAAAGCTTCATTCAAGACAATTCCCTTCCAATCCCACCAAACACTCAACACAACCTTGTTTGCCGTCAATCCAGGTTTTGAAGTAGTTTGTGGTCGATCACCGGCCTTTGATCACGATCGCTTGCATTGAATATTCTCGTACTTAATCCATTTCATCGCCCGTAATGAATCGCTTCAAAAATGGTTCCATTTCGTTACGTTTCAGCAGCGTTTCACTTATGGTTATTCGGTCAATTAAATTTCTTTGCGTTAATTCATGTGGCACCCAAACATCAAGCTTCTTTGAGTAGCCTGCTCATTTGAGATGATTCCAAACTATCATACGGTTGATGCTTAATGCCTCCACTATCTTCAGATAGCTTCCGTGCCGGTCTTGCTCTATCAGTTGCAAAATTTTATCGACTTTTTCATTGAAAGGTCGACCAGTGCGAGGTGCATCTTTAACATTAAAATTTCCGGAACGAAATAGAACAAACCACTCCGGGGTCCGGCGTTCACTCACAGCATTCTCACCGTCAACTGCACAAATTTTTCGGTATGTTTTTGCAGCGTTTTTCGGTTTTTTGTAATAAAAAAGCATCACATAGTGTATTTCTTCAGATATTTCACTCATATTCAAATCAGTATAACTTTTAACACGAGCAACGAATTACACAGCTGTCTTCACAAAAAATGTAGCCTGATATGTTCGTTTGAACCATTCAAATTAATGTTTCCAGATAAATGGACACCAACACCATCTAGTGACAAAAAACCGTGGAAACTTTTTATATGACCCAATATACAAAATCGGCCGATTTCGGAAAAACACATTCATTTTGAAAAAGTTTTATGAAAGAAGTCTAACGACCAAACCTTAATACGCTATGGTACAACATGTGCCCCATTTTTAGGTATTAGGACTCAGTATCAATTAGCCATCGATCAACAGCAAATATATCCTCGCGCTTCGGAAGTACTATGTACTTAACGATTTTTATATCGCTGATGTCATGACGGCCGCCAATTCCGTTAAAGAAACCATATCTCTGCAATAAGAGCTTAAAAACCTTTCGCAATCGGGCGGTTTCAACCTACGAATCACCAATTGCTGGCTGAATTATTCCCAATCCAATTTGAAGAATCCTTCACCGTCAAATTACGTGCCATGCAATGGTTTCTATCCAAAGATAACTTTTTCCTCAAGATACAGACAGTCCTATTGTCTATTTGAAACGCCGTATCTTGTCTGAGTCTTCAAGGATTTTCGACCCTTTTGAAGTTTTAAATCCGTCATCATTGGAATCAATGATGATGATTCCCAGCGTGAAGCCATTCTTTTATTTCACCTGATCAGTAAACTTAAAACTTCTTTACATGACAAAGAAATTAAAGTTTTTGAATGAACAGATTCGTTGATTTTTCTACGTTGGATTTCTACACCACCCTATAGTTGGTCAGTTTCTGTGATAAATCGGACCTCTAAGATCTTGAAGATTTCTTCTTGAAGTTGGAACCATGTCCGACCAGCCGACATCGAAATTCGTGGAATTCTTCAATCTCTTTTAGACGAAAATTAGTTGGGGTGGACGGTGAAAGGACCTTCATGGTTGTGGAAAAAAGAACTCAGTGGCTAATATTAAACCTATGCTATGCTTAGAAAATAGAAGTACAAAGAAGACACAGGTATTTCTCACAAATTGGTGGAAATCAGTTCGCGTCGCTGCCTACCGTTTACCCTTTATTTTTAACATTCGAATCACAGGAAGTTGTCAATTAAACTCCTTATCGACAAAATAAATCTTAAAATGCTAAAATTTTACTCATAAAATGTGCGCAAAATTCATTATTCCCACCCGAAATTAGTGCTTAAAATTCGTGGACTAAAAACAATAAACTGAAGGCATTAGCTACCTTCCTTGATTCAAATGGAGTTCTCCGCGTCGACAGTAGTTTGTTGCAATTAGACTTAATCTATAACAATAAACAATTCATTATTCTTCACAAATCCCATCCAAAATCTTATCTCATTGCTGAATACCTCCATAAAAAATACCTACGATCCGGTGTATCACCGTTGTTTGGCCTAATTCCGGTGTATCGCTGTTGTTTGGCCTAATAAAACAGGATTTCATTCGTAAGGAAAGCAATCAAGGAAACGCTATACTAGAAGACGCTCACCATTACTGTTTTACTATGCGTCGCAAAAGTATAGGCACTCTTCAAAGTGAATGAGGTTCTTAATGTGAACCCCATTCCGATCTGCGAATTTATTCAGAAAATTAAAAATACAAGTTTATTCATCTAAATCTACATATATTGTCCCCTTCAATTAACTGCAACGTACTTATGCCAGCACTTGATCCAATCCTCGAAACATTTTTTATATTCGGTTTTCGGTATGTCCATCAGTGCTTCCTGCGATTTTTCCATTACTTCCTCTCGGCCGCTGAAACGCATTCCCCGTAGTGGTTTTTTAACTCGATTGAACAGAAAGAAGTCACAGGGAGCCAAATCAGGTTACTTTGGTGGTTATTGGATAAAAAAATAATGGTGGCACTGTGCGACGGTGCGTAATCATGGTGAGAAATCCTCGAGTTTTCTGCCCACAATTCTGGTCTCTTTTGGTGAATTATTTCACGCAAACGAACAAATAATACTCTTTGTTTACTGTCTGGCCTTCTGGCAAAAATTTATGATGCACTACACCGTTGTAATCCATGAAAACCGTGAGCATTGCCTTTTTTTCTGAAAACGACGAGGTTTTTTTGGTTTCGGCTCATTTGGTAAACGCCATTCATTGCCTGATGTCTGGATTGCGTGTCGTACTCATAAACCCACATCTCGTCTCCAGTAATGATCCTTTTGATGAATGTGGGATCGGATTCAGCCTCGAAAATTATCTCTTTTGCAACGTCAAGACGGTCTCTTTTTTTGCATGAAATTGAGGTCTTTTGGCACCAACTTTGCTGCTACACGACGGAAACCCAAATCATTAACCGAAATGACTTCGACGGATCTCTCTGATGGTTAATTTTCGGTTATTGACCAACATTTCTTTTACTTTTTCAATATTTTCGTCAGTTTTCGATGTCGATGGTCTGCCACTGCGTTCATCATCTTCGATTGACTCACGACCACTTTTAAACCGCTCGTGCCACTGGTAAACCACCGTTTTCTTCAGAGAATCGTTGAAGAAACACTTTTCCAACATTTCCAACGTTCGCGCACTATTAAATCAATTTTTTACGCAAAATTTAATACAGGTTCGTTGTTGCAAATTTAAATAATTTCTAAAATTGTAAAAAATCGCCAACCCGCAAAGAGATAGATATGCTCTTGGCTACGTAACTTTTGCAAATGTCAAGTTATGACTCTAAGATTTATAGGGAATGTCAACAACAGATGTACCAACTTAACAAAAAAACACTCAAATCGGAACAATTAGAGCGCCACTTGGTGGTTATTCCGTTTTTTGATCAAGGTGGTATGTCGAAAAGGCGACTCAAAAGTGCTGGAAAGAACGGCTTTGAGGTTATCATTGCTGATTGCTGATTTTATGTGTTTCAGAGAAGCGTTGTTTCTCTTGTTGGCTCCATTGTGCTTCCTTGCTGTGCCTTATTGGTTTTGCGCATATTGATGACTAGTACTCTTTGGTTGGTGGTTGGGATATCGTTCGGTGGGATAAGGCTACTACAGTTTGTAAAATATTTTTTGTGATATTGTGTGAGTTCGGTGTTAACGACAGATCTGACTTACATTCAGTTTTAGTCTTCTTGAAGTATTCCCTCGGAATAAGTCAGTCAGCTTTGATATTTGGCTTCTTAGTGTTTCTATTTTTCTAGTCATTAAATGCCTCTGCTTTTTGGCTATACTCGTATGCCTTGTGTCCAGGTGGAATCCTTTTGGTGTTTTTTTCAATAGCGATGCCACTATTTGTGCCGTACAGTATATTATGGTCTAGAGATCTTCAAGGTTCTCGGAAAATTGTGCTAACTCAGGAATTACACGGTCACTAAGGCACTAGCATAATGCGACTTGCTTTGTTGGACGTTCCTATTTTAGCTATACTAGGTGGGATGAAAAGTAACCTCCTTGATAATTAAAAAAAAAATTTTTTTAAATGTTTTTTTTATTTTATTCAATGTAATCCCCTTTTAGTTTGATACACTTCTTGATCCCGTCCGAAAAGTAATTTTCCTGAAGGTTTGCAAAATACTCCTCTGTGGCGTCGATGATTTCCTCGCGTGAGCTGAATTTTTTATTGATGAGCCATCTTTTGAGGTTTGGGAGGAGATAATAGTCCGAGAGAGCCAAATCGGGCGAAAACGGTTGATGCGACAGCAATTGGAGCCGTAAGTTATTGATTTTAGCTGTGGTTGCGATGCTCTTGTGTGCCGGTTTGAGGCCGTTTTGCAGCGATTTCGGCCTTCAATCGCTCCAATAATGCACACTAATACTCGCTGGACGGTCAACGGGCTCGCCACACTGAAAGCATCGGTTCCCACTAGATCACCGAAATCAAGCAGTGTTTGACACGGTAAGTACGTAGGTGAGTGACCACATGGGAACTCAGTACTCCGCGTGCTGTTGACAAAAACGCGCCACATGGGCATATTATCCCGGCGTTAAATCCCGGACCCTACAAATTAATTTGTATCGTTCCCTTGATAATAATAATAATAATAATAATAATACTCGCTGTTGATGGTTTTTCCTTTTTCGAGGTAGTCCACGAAGATTATGCCATGACAATCCCAGAAAACCGACGCCATAACCTTTCCGACCCATCGAGCCTCCCTCGGTTACTTCGGAGAACTCGTGCCGGCTTCAGTCCATTGCCGGGCACTCATACTGTTCTCTGGTATTCAACAGTTACCAATCGACGCCAAAAATCCGCCCGATTCTGCATCAACAAGCCCAAACACGCTTTCGAAGTGCTCTCGCGTTCGTGTTTTTGGTCAGGAGTGAGTATGCGCGATACCCAGCGGCAGGATAACTTTTTCGTATGCAGAATATTGCCCAAAATATGGCGTGTGCGCTCAGTACTAATCTTTGTGGTATCTGCTAGCTCGCTCACCTTCTCGTTCCGGTCAGCCAACACCATTTCAAATATTCTTTTGACATAGTCCTCTGTAACCGCATCGGAGGGCCTGCTGCTTCGGACTTGATCGGTAGTGGAGTTATGACCACCACGAAACTCTCGAGACCAATATTTGACGGTTTAATCTGACGGAGCATTAGCCCCATAATATTTATCCAACTTTTCTTTTGTTTCCTTCGCCGTTTTGCCTCTCAAAAAATAATGTTTTATGAGAGAACGAAAATCGTTTTTGTCCATACTCAACATGATGCCAAACACGTCAACAACAATCAGCTGTCAAAACAAAACTAAAGTCAGTATTGCACTGAAATTTGGCATGTCTGTCATTATAATCCGCGCATTCTGGCGGTCCTAGTAGGTGGGCGGCATAACGGATTGAACTTATGAAATGTGGAGAAGAGTTGCCAAAATTATTGTCTCACTATGTGATTTATTGTAGCTCAACGCGGCGTTGCAAGCTGCTTTCTTGAGTTGGGGATCTGTTGGTAATTGAGGTGTTGTGAGGTGTATGTGAGGGTTGTTCTGCGAGTACGCCTGCTGCTTTACATAATTTTTTATACATTCTCTCGTAGGGAGGCTTATAACTTTATTTCAATGAGTTGTTCTTAATTGATTTGCAATTCCTTACTCAGAAACATTGTAGTCGAGGTGTTTGTTTACATATTCTTGAGAGCTTGGGCTGGAGAGCTTCACTGGTGGGCTGGCTCTCATTCGTTTTATTGTTGAATGATTGTTCCACTGGCGACTCATATCTCTGCGGAATCAAACCTTCGTCGGGAGCCGTGGTCTCTACCAAACTTTGAGTGTATATCTCCACTCGGTGTAATTAATTTTGGTTTGCTTCCATTTGATTTTGTTTCATTAAGGTATGTGGTCTTTCCTGGCAGGTTTTATGCTCGCCGCTTCTAACATGAAGTGCAGACGCTTCCTACTTGTTGTCTGATTGCCAGTTGAAGATGTAGTTATTTAGTCCGCAGGTGGTATTTTATTTCCTAGCTGGTATATCTACCGAGAATTCCACTATCTGCTACCTGTATCTAAGGATACATCTTCCCCTCGAGGGATATTATTATTATTATGAGATTATTAATGAGATCTATCAATTTTGCTTTTCTGACTTCGTAAAGTTCTCCAAAAAGTTTGTACTTTAAGAAATACAAGATGAAGCTTCTGTCATACAGTAAGTATTTGATAGTCTCTATTTCCCTTTTCGTTCCTATAGCTTCTGCAGTTATCTTGAAAAGAGGCTCTTATTCTACAGGCTATCTTGCCAATGAAACAATGTCCAGTTAGGAAACCTGTAACTACACTATATCGTGTTGCCTAATAGTTTTGTAAGAAATTTTTCCTCTAATCGTGTGGTCAGTGATCGAGAAATTAGCTGATATGACACTATGTTCCAACGAGCCTAGAGAGGTGAGCACACCAACCTCATTTTGAAGAAATGACGATGCCACTGACGTATAATTCAGATCATACGTGATGGTCATTTCATGATGATTTTGCTCGCTCCAAACACTACAACACTGCTTGTTTACGTAGCCGTTTAACCAAAAATGCACATCTCTGAACAAAATTGTACGATAAAAGGCTGGAACAACTTCCAGTTGACATGAGGCCTTTCAATGAAAACCTGACGTAATAAATGGTCCTACTACATTGGCTCATACACCAACTAGATCTTATAAATCTTTAGACAAAGAATTTTCGAGATGGTAGACGTTCTTCTTTTGAGTATCCAATAGCGTGGATATAAGCTTAAATAAATTTCAACGATTACTAATCGTGGCTGTGACGTCGATCGTCCAATGATTACATCTTGAGCGGATTCCAAAATCAAGAATTGCTCTTATTTATCGTTGGCTTTTTTGCATATTTCATGTTCTTACATCTTTTTTCACTTTCACTTTCTCAACTCACGCTCAGAAGCAGAGTGACCAAATATCTTCATTACATTTTCGAAAAAAGACAGTATACGCGTAAAATTTTTTATTTTTTTTTTTCTATACACAGCAAATCTCACTCTTGCGGAGTTCGGTCACTGGATAAGTGTGCTAGATACGATGTTATTGGCCCCACAGGTGCATCCCATACTAAGGAACTATGTGCTTCTTTAATTATGTTTGGCCTTAATGGCGTGCTTATATCATCGCTCATAACTTTTGTTGATGATGTTGCAAAGGCAATCATTGTTAAAATCATCGTTTTTCACTGTGGCAGCATGAGAATAGATTAAACTTTTGTGATGATGTTGCTACTCACATTCGTGAAATTGTACCTTAGTCTTCCTCTGTTGAGGAAATACGAATAGCCGCAGGAATAGTTGCTGCTTTTGTCTACAACCTTCACCTAGATGCTGAAGTTTTTTACTCTGCTCTTCCAGTGATGGCTGCTTAGAGAAAATCATACTGGATTTCCTCTCATTGAACATGTCTGAGTTTTCAGATACGTTTTTTGGGTTTATCAATTGATTTCCCTCTCCTTGAAACTGGTTTGTTAGAACTGTCATGTAGCATGTGCTTAAGAATTTGTTGAACTGCAAGACAGTTAAAAATCATATCGACTTGTACATTGGAGTAGTAATAGTGCGTTGCCTATTGAATACAAAACGAGAAATCGTCGGATAATAACTTACCATAGACATATAAGGTGTGATCAAAAAGTGAGGTGACTTTATATTTTTATAAAAAAATATTTATTTATTCATTAATATCAATGTCGTCCTACTCAAAGTAATCCCCCTCAGATATAACTTTCAATCCTCTACTACTCTTTGGTATGGCCTTGAGCTCTTACAGCGATGCTGTTTTTATTTCCTCAATCGTTGCAAATCTCCGTCCTTTCATAGATATCTTCAGTTTTGGAAACCGGACACTGGTCGTCACCAGTTATGACCCTTCTAAGCAAGTCAGGGTCATCATTGACTTCATTCAAGAGCTCCTGAGCGATGCTTATGCGACGATACTTCTGATCAAAACTGACACACGACTCATGTCCAAAACATTCGAAAAAATTACATGACACAAGCCGACCAATGTGCCAACATCTTCAGCAATTTCTCCTATGGTAATTCGATGATTTTTATTATTGAAAATGGTCATGTTTCATAGCCACATGACGGCTTGATGGCTTGGCGTCAATAGTTTTCTGCAAGAAAAGGTCCCTCTACGTGCACTTAGTAAACGGAAATCTCGAAGCCTTAGTTAATAATAAATACCAACTACTAGATCATCTGATACCCCTTCACTTTTGTAATTCCAGCAAGATCACTTGGAGCATGACTCATATACTATAGCTATTACTTGACTGTAGAATAAGTTAAGTATTTGGTAGACCCTTCGTCAAAAAGAGGATGACTAGAACAAACAGGAAAACTTTGCAAACTAGGTAACACCAAGAGGCTATAAAATATTATTCAAGAATTCTAGCCCAGATTTTGTGTTAAGGGAAACTATCGTGCTTACTTACTTTCTAACACGGCGCCATAGTCCGAGATGCACCAGGGTCTTTTGTCAGCTGCCTCCAGTTGCGCACACGTTGTGGTTCCCTTCCACTTGTATGCAACACCTATGATAAGGTCGTTCTCTACTGCATGGTCCCTCTGAGTTAGAGTCAACAAATTTCCAGGCCGGGGAGTTGGTGTGTACAAGTTCAAGGTCACCTAGCTAATATAGATTTTCTGGCGAATCAGCATTGGTGTAGATCCCGTGCAATTCGCTGTTGCAATGCCTTCTCCTTTCATATAAAGTGGACTAATCCAAAGAATTTTTTTTCGAAGCACTCTAGAATATTTTCATCCGCTTTCGTCGGTGTCCAAGCTCCTGCACTGTAAACCAGGACTGGAATGAACAGTGTCTTATGTAATATATTTTGGTTGTTTAAGAAAGCACTTTTCTACTCAATTGCCTTATAAGACAAAAGAAGCAGCGATTAGCAATACTTGATAGCGGAGCTGAGGTAGAATAAAATCCCTTACTAGACTTTACTTACTTACCGTTATTCAAAGTCGTAGCTGCCAATTATGTCTTTTTGTCTAAGGCATCGATATTGTGACAGGATGTACAAGGTGGGACAAAAGTAATGTTATAATGTGAATGTACCATAAGTTTTCCAGTTGGCGTCAAGTGTCATTGTGCCTTGACATTTATGTTGCAATTAGACAGAGAATTAGTTGACAATAAGCAATGGAACGACTGTTGTCTGACCGCGGTCGTCATTTTCGTCCTGCACCATGTGCGCGAATAATTAAGCATTTGTCTGAGCGTCTCTTGAAAACTGGGTCCACTAGATATGTTGTAAGAAGTCACCGGCTCTGTATTGCTCGTTTGACCGAGAATATCACTGCTGTGTCCGCGGACGTCCGAGAGAGTTAAAGACATCGGCAAGACAACGATGCACACAATTTGGTATCAGCAGACGTTCGTTGCATCAAATTTTGGATTTTTATAAAAGACCTGAAGATGTTCCTTTATAAAGTGTAAATCGTTCACCAATTGCTGCTTGCTGACTGTCAAATGAGGCTCTGTTAAACCTGTTGCAAGAAGGGGATTATTTCGTAATCAAAATCATTGTGATCGAACCAACCCATTTACAGTTAAGTCGTTATGTGTATAAATAAAATTTGCATTCCTGAGGCACGAATATTCCACTTGAAATGAACGAAGAGCCATCGCATCCCATTAAAATGACTCTTTGGTGCGGCATTGAAGTGGTTGACACTTATTTTTTTAAGAACATCGAAGGCACCATCGAAGCTGTAACTAGTGAGCGCTACAGAGTTTTTTTTTTCCGCAAGTCGTTGAATTTGGTCTCGAGTATATAGCAGGACGGAGTAATCGTTCACATAGGTCGGGTAACGATGGAGATCTTGAATCACCAATTTCCAGGCCGTGTGATTTCAAGTTTTGGCGATTTGAACTGGCCGGTCGGATCGCCAGATCTTGAAATAAACTTTTCGTGAAAACAATGCCCAATTTTTTCCATTTCTAGTAAAATGACAGCCCATTCAAATTACGACATTACTGTTGCCAGACCTTGTACTTCATCGTTGCCCGTTCTTCTTCAATAGTCGCAAATGCATGTTGATAGCTCGCTATGCTCTTCTCATTATGTCAGTGTCGTCAGCTAGTTACTAAGCAGACTTTTAAAAGAGTTGGCTGTCTTTAGAGTTAGCTTACGAGTTTCGCAGAATTTTCTCAAAAGTATGATGTTGAAAAAATCACATTCCAACGCATCGCCTTGGTTAACCCCGTTCCCGAACGTCCACTACCGACCTTGACGAAGCAGTGTCCACTCTCGATTGTTAGCCTGCTTAGTCCAATTAGCTCATTATGGATGCTAAAACTACACATGCCTCTGTAAAGTTCGTCTCAATAGATACTGCCATATGCGGCTTTGAAATCGATGAAGAGGTTTTGTGTATCGATTTGGACCTCTTGGGTATTTTATCTATGGAGGAATTTCCTGGCCTAAAACCACACTGATATGAGCTGATCAGACTGTTGACGAATGGCCTTAGGTATTTTATATGCGATGTTGAGGAGACCTATTCCACTTTAATTGACACCGTTCATGCAATTTTACTGCTTTAGCATCGAGCAAACAATGCTGAACTTCTATTCGTCGAGCCTAGTCTCGTCGATTTTAGAGATGAGTTGATATATGCTCTATAGAAGTTTTGTTGTACTTAAGTTTGGAAATTGTATCCTGATTTCAACTTAGATGGATGGATATGTTGTCTGTCTTCATACAGGTTGATTGGTTCATCATTCTGTCTGATAGTGGGATGCTGTTCGTCATTCATTCCAGAATCTCATCAACGACTGTGATGTATCTGCAGTGCTTCAGAGTGATCTTCAGTGGACGGACTGCTATCTGTAGCGTAACTTCATTTTTTATTTGGAGCATACTCAAGTATTATCTTACATAACTGAAGATCTCAAGTAATTAGAATATCTTTACCTATGAATACATATTCTATTTGCATGCTGGTACCAGCATCTATTGTATTTTCTGTAATAGAGGCAATTAAACAATGTTGTTGTAGTCCAAAATAAGCTAAAATTCATATTATTTGTCAGAAAAATGGGATTATCCAACCAAGTGCGAAAATAACTTTTCACAAATATCCCACATATCAAATATTTGCACTAAGTAAGTATAGTCGAACATAGACTCGTCGTTACTATGCAACGCACGCCACAGTTTTGACTGAAATATGGAAAAAGTTTCACTTCTACTTCAACGTACAATGTTTACGATTAATTACCCTCCGGGTGGCAACCGTTGCAAATTTAAATGAAATTACATCCCACATTACCCCGAGTTTGAGGAACCTAATAAATTTAAAAAGAAAAGTCCTTCAACCTTTTTTTTGTTGTTTTTGGTAAATATCCGAGAGACAAACTAAAGAGTGTAAATTCGAATATTTAATTGTTTTAACATTCCAAACAGTTTTTTTTTTTTTTTTTTTTTTGAAGTTCGCTGAACAAACTATTCTACAACACGTGAAGATGTCTTTGAGTGCTGTGAGCCGTAAAAAAGAAAAACACCAACCAAGACCTTGACCCTCCTCTAGCATGCCGTAGGCGCAAAAACCCAATAAAACTTTGTCGTCTAGCTTTAATAGCCATCCGCAAACAGCGGCCATAAGGAGAGTAGGATGGCATAAAAACTCGTTGCAAAGTAATAAATACCACCGGGCTACACATTCAAAGATTTAAATTAATTCTATCTTTTTCCTTCTTCAGTGTGGACTTTTTGACAAGTTAAGCAAAAAAGTTTCTTTCTCCAGACCAGGCAGTTATTCTATTTAAAGAAGAGTTACTAGTATCTGAGAGTATTTGAAAGTTGGGTAAACTCGCAGTAAAAATGAAGGCAGGTCCATAACCATCTCTCAAATGCCAAAAGAAGATTTCATGCATATTAAACCTGAAAGATACATTCCCAAGTTCATTGATACGACTAGGAATACGAGTACACACATTTACTGCTCTCTGCAGTGTTTAACATTTTTTCGAAACCAATGCCGAAAACTTCCCAAAGACTAACCAAACATGTATAAAATACATAAAACTTAGTGAAAGGGAAAATCATATAAAAGAATCAATCATCCGTTGGATAAGTGGGGTGGATTGGAGAGGCGCATATGTGGTTATGGTACGTAGCACAAGAGGGTTGACGCCGAAAGCTACACACATAAATTCGCACCCATGAAACTCATTTTAACTGAATTAATAACAATCATTGTGTGCTTGTATCGCAATTCGATACTATATCGAGTTACCACACAAAATATGAGGGAGACGTATGTACTTAATGCCTGGCTGTACGAAATTGTACATGCGCCCAGAGTTGCCACAATGATTTTCAAATTGGGTTTTTTTTTTTTTTTTTTTTTTTTGTTTTTTTTTGTAAGACAGCTAACTGCTTTGATGAAGTCACAAATGAACTGTTTAGTCAATATTTCGTACGAGTGTCTTCAAAGTACAATACATGGATGGATTGAAAGTCCAAAAGAACCGCCTTTCAGACTTTACTCCTCTAGACTGAATTACAAACTGTGCCACAATGAAGAAGGAGTAAATAAGGCTGTCGGTACACTGAAATTATAGTGTTTGCTCCACAATATAGGTAGCCCATGTTGTTGGGTGTAACTTTGAAACTATCTCTTAGCCATACGTATTCCGGCAGAATTAATAACAAGGATAGAAGCAGATTCAGTTATGAGAATTGCACTTAGACATCGGTTTCGAAAATTTTTCTGTAGCAGAACATCGTCTTCTTCACAGGAAGAGCAGAATTATCGTACCGTTTAGACCCGGAAATTGCCTAAAGGGCAGTAGCAAGATGTCCGCAATGATTCTTTTGACAGACAATATTTTTGCATTTCATTTGGAACTGAAGCTACCAATAGTCTGAAAAGAGTTACGATGACATTTCCCATCCGGTATTAAACCGAGGATATCTGTTGGATATGGGTGTATCAATTAACTGCCATCACCTCCAAGTAATAAATTATTGAAATGCAAAGCCGAGCAGAGCTGACTGAGACTGTTAGGTCAAAAATGTATTGTCTTGGACACAAAAATCTACGACTTAAGAGTTCATGTGAAAAATGTTTCAATGCTGCACTTCCTTGATATAGGTACGACCAATTGTCATAAAAGCAAGGGAAAATACTGCCCAGATACAATATGAAGCATCTCGTACCCAAATCTGGTACAAAAGTGTGACCGAGCTCAAAATCATCTAACAAGGTTGTCTGTTACGCGTCAGCAAATGATTTCTTGAAGATGTCTCCCAGAGCAGGATCATACATATCCTTTTAAAGGTATCCTGCAAGAATCACATCTCTTCAACTTGATATTCCTTCTACTTTGTGGATGTTTCATTTGGGAATGTGAATATTAATAAAATAATTCGGAAATACGTGCATCAGCGGACTTATTCACCGGAATTCAGTACACTGATGCTACAATCACCGCTTCTTCTGGTCTCCACTGCAAGCCTCTACCATCTTTATTGGAACATTTTGATTTTTTCTCGTCTGAAGTGATCCGCACTATATTGTTCTCACCCCTTTGCCCTTTGTCAGAGATGAGAGCTTGCAGAGTGCTTCCGGACGTCGTTTAACATATTAGGTTTTTCGACTAACCGTGCTGAGCTTTGCAGACCGTGTCGGGTATATGGTAGAGCTGTAAACATCATTTATAAATCGACTAGTTGCTTAAGTATAAGCGTTAGGAACCCACCAATTACCTTTGGGTCTGACAAATGACTTTGCATGAGCAACTCATTATATCCTCTTAAGCTATCATAAGCATAGTCGGACATGCTGATGATGTCTTAGATGTAGCCAAGATAGACCGTTCTTTTGAGACTATTAAGAGCTTAATAGCCCGATATAGAGCTCAATCAATGAGTATTTTTCAATTAAACCGATTCTTTTCATATGTAAGCGCCAGTAGAGGTATACTACATATACCGGTCTTATCAAAGCTGTATAAAATCGTACGATATTTTTCTCGTAGATAACTCTCTTGCTATCTATTCCTTCTAAAATAAAAGCGGACATACGCCTTTAAAAATGTGTTCTACACTCCTGGACAAAATTGCTCTGACTCTTACAAGCAGTTTGATTATAGGCTGGGGCAGGAAACTATTTAAGCTGCGTCGATAATAATTTCCAACAAACAAAAGAAAAAAAGCAAGAGCCTTTAAGTTGACTTTAAGATGGCCTCCGAAATCCTCTGATATAAATGGTTTTTCTATATGCCGACCAATAGCAACACGCTTTTTGGAAGCAATTTCCCTAGATCAGTACGTTAATTAGGTAATATATCCCTCTTAGACACGTGAGATTAAAGTTGACTAGCAGAGAAGCTCGGTCTCGGTTAAGTCGGTTAACTACAGAAAATAGATATTTATCAAAAAAAAAAAAAAAAAAAATAGTCCATTGTATTCTCTGTATGTTTCTTTTGCTGAATTTTCTCAGTCTTTTGTAGAAAAATGATTAAACGCTCCAATGGTCACATATCTACAGCACTAGCACCCACCAACATCAGCGCTGAATTCCTCCACCCTAACGCAATCGAGTCAATAGTAGTCTGCGGTGTGATCATCACTTTAACCATAAAAGTTGTAGAATGTTATGTCACTTATGGTATGTGTACATCATTTATGTGTCTAAAACAAACGTAGTGCCCTATTTGGACTGCAGTCAGCTGTCTGCAGTCTTTCATACTGAGGCACAATAGGAAAGCTATATCGGGAAGCATTCTTCGGATCAACTGGCATTCTGAGGAGTCATGTCATCTGCAGTTATGGTCACTTGAAGCCCAACTGGCAATGGCAGTTCTAATAGGAGACCTAGTTAGTCCTAACGTAGGTTTGAGTGTTCATAAACTTTTTTTCGAGTCTTACCCTTTGTTAAATGGGATTCAAATAAAAGTCAGTGTCTTTTGGTTGTCCCTACGGAATATATAATTATCCTCTTCCTTTGATTATTATGATAATGTTGTCTTCCTCCTAAATCCTTAATCTGGTTTTGAGCCGTCCACGAAAACTCTATTCCTTTTCTGGCTCAGATTCTGACCGAATTTCGGGCCCAGGGTAAGTAGATTTTGAGCTTTTGCATTTAAAGTAGCTCTGATATTATTGCATCCAGCGTTTTATTCTTTGAAAACGGAGTCGGAGATTCATCTGTACCTTTATAGCAGGACACGAGGCAGACCGTTGTTGTAGTCTGTCTGAAGTAGCAGTGATATAAGATGCTTAGAATATAATTGGTCTTGTCAAAGCCAGAGGACTCTCCTCGATAACAAACCTCATACCTTGCCGAATGATTCTTTACACTATCAAAAGCCCAACAGCGCTTTTTCAACGTGACTTGTTCAGTTTACTATTAAGCACGACATCTAAACACTTAACTTCGTTGGAAAAACAGGGGGTGATACCCTTTAACAACAAAGTAATTTAAACTATCCAGATTCCTCCTTCACGTAAATAGAAAAAACCTTAGCTTTAAGGAAATTGACTAAAACCAATATCTAGTACACCACCAGTCGTCGATCAGATCTAGGGATGCCTGCGCCTTAAAAATTTCATCTAGATAAAGTCATTTACTATAAAAGGCGAAAAGAGAGGTAACAGCCTGCTATCATCACTCCAAAATAACAAATATATCAATTGTATGATGGGAAGATATCAAACATACACCTGCTTCTTCATTAAAAAGTGCAAGCACTAGCCCAATTATGTACTAGGTGGGCAATAATGTATGACCCTATCAGAAATAGCCATAGAATTAGAATTAGAATTTGTGTAAATAAGCAATGGAATGCTATACTCCTGAAGAACGAGGGATAATTTCTCGTTCCAACTAGTCGTTCAATGTGACAAAATGTGAAGCAACACGGAACCGAGCAAGCTCTGGAAGACCTTGCACCTCTCGTTCGACAGAGAATATCGCTGCCGTGACTGAAGATATTGTAGACTCTCCGTCGCTAGCGACCAGACGATATGCCACGCAATTGGCCATTCCACGCACGTCATTACAAAGTGTAGACAGTCTATCAGCTGATGGATATTGACCGTGCATAGCGTCTAAACTTACTGAATCACAAAGTCACAAGTTTGTATTAAGAAGCCACAGACTATGTCAACCCTCAAGGAGAATATCCGTCAAAAAGTGAGGAACCTTACGCCCAAAGTTCTAAAGAAAACCATGGAAAATGCCATAAAAAGAGTCAAAATCACCAATAGCGGCGGTCACCTAAGCGATATCATTTTCAAAACGTGATGGAAAAAATAAAAATTTTAATGCCCAAACAAACAGCAATAAGAAGGTAGTTATGGTATGGTATGATATGTCGCAAAAGATTCTATGAAATCAAAGTGCTTTTCAAACCATTATCTTTCTCGGCTATGAGAGATCACATCAAAAGATGTGACTACCTGCAGAGACTTTGAAGCTCATATCTTAATTGTTATCAGAAATGGACTTGGATTAAGCTCAAACCAAGAGTATGCCCTTAATACTTTCAGCAAAGATACAATGGACAATGAGACTCTATGTGAAACACCGAAGACTTGGAAGCCTGATAATATTGATACCTTATCTAATTGTCCCAAATTGAGAAGTTTTCCTTGAAGGTAACCCTGCTCACAGATTTAACTTTTATTGTTTGACTCCTTTTGTTTTTCTTTTCGGTTGTTGTGAATAGGAAGGGATTTAATTCGAGAGCAAATTTATTTTACATCACTAGCGTCTATCTCGTGCGTATTCACAAAGTTCCCACACCCAAAACTCGACATTTAACATCCGATACCCGTCATTGTCAATTGACAAAAGATTCACATCTAACAGATACACTTCTGGGGAGAAGTTAATAAAGGACAACTAAATTCGGTTTGGCTTTTAAAGGGTTTTTAGAGGAAGGATGAATTGTTACTTACAACCCCTCCTATAAATTTATATTACTCATAACAAATTCCAGATGCAGATTAAGATGTAAGAAAGATACAAAAACGATTGCCAAACATTGAGCACAGAATACCGAGTGCCGAGTTTTTGAGCTCTCTTCCGCGAACGGGAACAGAAAACTTAATGTCTAAGATACAAGTACATAAAGTAGAATGCAATTTATAAATCCTTCATAAGTCTGAAAAGCTATAAACTTTGATTGCCATGGACACTTGTGACTCTAAGGACATTTTGTATCATTGTTTGGCATTTTTGTCTTTAGTTTAGTCATCCCACCCCACCGTATGGGACCAATTGTGTTCGTGACAGTGAGAGCCAAATGCCACAAATCGATTCGAGGATATTTTTTCGACATTTGGTGGCTTTGTATAAAATATTTATCTATCAATTGAATCGCTATTTAAGTTCAGAAGGACTTACAAAGTTACAGATGTTACACTGAACACTTGATGGTAAATTGTGTACAAAATTGTCATGCATAAGTGCTGTATATATGGATTTGTTCAATTGAGCAATCATTTTAGTTATATATGTACACGAATATATATGCACATATACCACCCTGATCAAAAAACTTTTTGTTAAGTTGGTTTGTCTGATGTTGACATTCCCTCTAAATCTAAGAGTCATAGCTTGACATTTGCAAAAGTTACGTAATCAAGAGTACATCTATCTCAACAACGAACTTGTATTAACTTTTGCGTAAAAAAACAGATTTAATGGTGCACAAACGCTGGAAATGTTAGAAAAGTGTTTCGGCAACGATTCTCTAAAGAAAACAGTTGTTTACCAGTGGCACGAGCTGTTCAAAAGTGATCGTGAGTCAATCGAAGGTGATGAACGCAGTGGCAGACTATCGACATCGAAAACCGACGAAAACATTGATGAAATGTTGGTCAATAAAAGAAAATTAACCATCAGAGAGATAGGGAAGGACTTGAATATTGCCTATGTATCCGACCAAGACATTTTAGTTAATGATTTGGGTTTCCGTCGTGTAGCAGCAAAGTTGGTGTCATGCAAAAAAGAGACTGTTGACGTCACAAAAGAGATGATTTGCGAGGCTGAATCCGATCCCACATTCATCAAAAGGATCATTACTGAAGACGAGACGTGGGTTTATGAGTACGACACGCAATCCAGACATCAGGCAAGTGAACGGCGTTTACCAAATGAGCTGCGACCAAAGACTAGTGGATTTTGCACCATGATAACGCACCGTCGCACAGTGCCATCACTATTCGTAATTTTTTGACGAAAAATGCAACAAATCCAACAGCCACCTGATTTGGCTCCCTGTGACTTCTTTCTGTTCAATTGACTCAAAAAATCAGTACGGTGAACGCGTTTCAGCAGCCGAGAGAAAGTAATGGAAAAATCGCAGGAAGCACTGATGTACATACCGAAAACCGAATATAAAAAATGTTTCTAGGATTGGATCAAGCGCTGGCATAAGTGTGTTGCAGTCGATGGGGATTACTTTGAAGGGGACAATATAGATTTAGATGAATAAACTTGTATTTTTAATTTTCCGAATAAATTCCGGGAAAGTATTTGATTTCATAGTATATCCTTTTCTTTCTTTTTTTCTTCATAAAAATGATATATTAGTGCCCATGGTAAGGGGAAAGAATTTCGATTATAAGTGTAAGTTCCACCCATCTGCTTGGATATTATAAAATTAAGCCCTAGATACATAGAAAGTTTTTTGTCCTCCCTGTATATATGTTCCTTTAGCTTGAATGGTCCGTCTTTCGTAGAAAGATGAGTAAACAGTTCAGTAATAAATTGTGTACCAGCAACCAACATATAAGCGCCGACTACTGGAATCCTGAAGAACTCTCTTCTGAGCCTTGCTTAGCAAGTTAATCGACTATATCATTTCCCGTGAACATCGCCTTAAGCTCCGACTCCACATTCCTTTCCTGATTCAGATTAGAAAATATTTCCGATCACAAAGGAATCCGTTTCCTTATTTTCACAGCAATGGGAGTTCTGATGTCAGAGAGGCTAGATTCAAAAGACAGTCGGCACACTTTTCATAAATTGTTGGCTTTCAGAGTGCACCATATGAAATGAACACCAAGGAGAAATGGATCTATTAGTGGGTATAGTGTACCAGAGCCAGGCGTGTTATGGAAGTTTCCATGAAGCCGCTACAAACTGTTTGTGGAGTCTGAGTCGACTGATAAAAATAGCAGCGATATATTTTCATGAAAGCTTACTACATTAGACCGATTCATATAATAAAATCGATCTTATCATAGCCGTGTAGATGACAAGGTCCCTTCTCGGTCCCATGCCTTGCCGAAAACTTCTTCACATTGCTGGAAAGCTTACAGCTCTTTTGAGGTTGTCGATGCGACATACTAGTATTTAGTTCAAAGATGTTCATTATCTAGTATGACATTCAGAACACTTAGTTTCGTTGGAGAAATGGATGACAATGCCTTTAAGCACTAGAATGGTCAACCAAGCTTCCTCCTTCTAGGAAAGAGAAAAACTTTAGTGTCCATTCACTCGAAATGTACCAATAGACAGTACAGCTACATCTTCTACATATGCTTGAGTATAGGCTTCAGAACTGTTGAGAGGGTTAAAAATCAAGTCGAGCAACATTCAGTCGAATGCAGGAAAGGCAAAACGCCGTCTTGCAGGCAATCTCCTTTAACCAACGGAATCACATATTGGCCTTTACAATCACGGTCTTATTATCACTACCATTCTTCCCATCCACGAAATTAATGAAACGAAAATAGCCCGTACACACTCCTTCTTATTGAGAGCGCCCTGAAGATTCTTATCGATCTGCCTGAAAAATGAGTCCCAAATATAAGACAGAGAGTGTCTCGTTTCGAGTTCCATCAAGTGTGGGTCTATTCGATTATCTGAATGTTTTCATTCATTTTAAATATTTTAACAGGACTCCTGATTTCATTGAGTTCATCGAATTTTTCGCAATATCTCTATGGATTCTTCGAAACCCGAAGTAGCTTCTTGCATGGAACGGGCGATCTGCAGGGCTTTTTTCTGGCTGGACGCCGGGAAAATATTGGCTGAGAGTCAACATTATTGGCAAGCAGGGCAGACGGTTGTATGATGTCTAGGAGAGCATTCTAAGCATCAGTATCGTGGCATAAGATAAGTTCCCTCTTTCAAGAGATGCAATAGCAGACCTGGAGTGCACAACGAACTCGGTAGACGGTTTGATCCCCTATTTCTTTTCCAATTCAATGTTTTCCTTGAATCGACTCTTCAATATCAATAACATCCACTTTTTCGAAAAGAAAAAATTTATAGATCGTTGTCTGGTAAAGTTGAACATTAAACTCGCGTTACAGAGTTACGGTTATATTGGCGCTTATAATGACACTAATTTAAGGACCACACCAAAAGTGAACTTTTTTGGATGAAATTGAATTCCATGCATTTTTTTTAGATTTAATTCTGGTACTTTGGCTTGTTCACAATCATTGAGCCAACAACAACAACTCTGGAACAATCTGAGAAAACTGGGAATTGGTAAACATCGTCAAGACTGTAACGATAATATTGATATTGACTTATTTATCAAAACTTTCACATCACTCCCATTTCCAACACTTCCAAACCTGTCTGACAATATTTTAAATGTGGATGAATATGTCAGTGAATCATCTAACTATTCTGACAAAAGTCTCCAGTTCTCACGTATTCATGGCCCTGACGTTGTTAAAATTATTCTTTCCATTACGTCCAATGGAATCGTAGCATTGGACGTTTGGTCTTAGTTTCATAAAGCCAATATTGCCCATTATTCTACAATATGTTGTACACACTTCTAATACAATCTTGACAACGAGGATATTTTCTTATCAATGGAAATTAGCCAATATGTTACATATCGGTAAGAGTCCTAACAATAATGATTTCAGACCCATATATGTGTTCCCAATCATGTCTAAGGCATTCGAAAACATCATGCAGACACCAATGTAATCATATCAAATCGAACGAAATTTATTGTCCCTGAAATAACTTAGTTTCCGTTCTAAATACAGTCAGTCAGTTCTAAACACATACTATATATGTCAGCTATTTTAAATGTGACAGAAGATATTCGTCAGGCTTTGGAAACAGATCATGTTTTAGTGCTCGTAGATTTCTCCAAAATATTAATACGGTAGACCATGTAAATTTGTATTATAAACTCTTGTTGTTGTACAGATGTTCTGCTAGTGATGTGAGATTACTTTTTCCATTCTTCCACCAAGGGTAAGTAGCATACAAAATGTTTGATTTTCTTCCGATTACAAGTGGGGTTCCACATGGTTCAATATTAGGACCTTGCCTTTTTTTCTTGTATGTCAACAAACATCATATATCCACATGTATGCTAACGGTGCGTAATTGCTGAACAGCAGTCCGCTAGGACTCATCGAACAAATCAACAAGGACTTAGAAGATATTTTCCTTTGGTCAATCAGTAATGGACTGTTCCAAAAACCCATTAAAGGCCAAAGGCCCAATGATAAACTTAGATTTAAGTTTTTTTCTTAAAATTATACTTAACAGTTCTGGTAAGATTTTCAACAGGTGCTTTACTTGTTATTGTCACATAAATGCCACCGTGGGTAAAGTATACGAGTAGGGTGTTCCTCGCACATTACGGGTCCCGCAACGCTAGACCTCCTCTGAAAACGTATGTGGTACTCACCAAAACACTCATTTTACTTACCATATACTTATGTAGATACGGATATGAGGTGAATTGCGATTGCGATGACATTAGTCGAAGAAAGCTTACTATAATTCTACCTTCAACGACAGACACTACGTGTTATATTCGTATATACGGTCGAATTTTGGTCTCGGGCTCATCAAAAGTGGTTGGCTTTTTACCGTAGACTAAGGATTTGATGTAGCCCCAGAGAAAGAATCTAGTGGTGTGAAATCAAAAGATCCCGGCGGCCAATGGATGAACGCTCACCGTGAGTTGAACAGAATAATTACTTAATACGTTTCTTTCACAGATTCGGGTTAAGGATGTTTTTCAAGGAGTTTAACATCTAGTTGAACAGTTTGAATACAGTGCTGCTGTTGTCTTCTACCACACACATTGTTGATCATTAGTATTTCTAACATTCCTTTGGCTCTTCTTGTATATTGCTGTTGATCTATCGAGTGTCATCGTATTGTTCAAAAGCTAGTATCATCTGGAATATTTTTCGGCCATTTAGCACCTTGAGAATCTGGTATCGTATGGCATTGATTTTGTATCTTCTTCACGATAGGGTTTTAATGATTTTGCAGCTTATAAATATGCGTGGTTGAGGCGTTTTTCCCATGCTAATAAGTCGTATCTCAGTTTGCACTCGACAATGGTGTAGTATACTTGCTTTTGTATTTCAAGCGTTGAGCAGTACTCAAGGTACCCCACGAGAGCATAAACGGCCTATTTCAGATTGGATCGGAGTTTCATCCCTTAAAAGATGGCTGTCGATTTTTACTCCCAGGTACTTGAAAGTCTAGACTACTTCAATTTCTTGGTCTGAGAGGACTCTTTGGCAGACGTGTCTTTTTAGAGTTACTCTCAGATCGATAGTTTTGTGATGTGAAAATCTTGATCGCAACTTTTTGATCAAAAACAACTTTCATACCGTTACATGACATGGTTTTCTTGTGACTTTTTCCTATTCCCACGACTAGAGTTACTACTTTGCGGAAAGCATTTTGAGACGATTGAGGCGATTAAGGAGAATTCGCAGAAGAAGTTGAAGGCGATTCCAAAATCGACCCATGAAATATGTTTTAAAGATTAGAGGAGACATTGGAATATGTGTATTACTTGCAATAGATTCAACAAACCTACACACATGTGCTTCGTCGACTTAACAAAAGCTTTTGACCATGTTAAAAAACGAAGGGCATTCTACCTAATGCACTAGCTCTCATTAAAGAACTTAACACTTATAACAGAACATCAGTCAGTGTTAACAATAAGAGGACTGGAATGATCCCAATTACTTCAGGAATCCAACAAGGTGACAGCTTGGACCCGACCCTCTTCAACATTATCATAGAAACTATCATCGAAGAAGTCAAATCAGCTACACCTGGCTATCGTTTGTCAACAAGCGAATTTAAAGTGATATGCTATGTAGATGCCGTAGTTTTCATTGCTAAAATGGACGACAATTCACAAAAATCACTATATAAACTTGAAAAGCAGTAATCTCTTACAACATGGAAATATCGGTAGACAAGACCAAATCAATAGTTATATCAAAAAAATGTAAATTAACAAGTAACAATAAACCAATAGAACAAGTCCTAGAAACTATCTACCTAGGCTGCCACAAAACAAGAGATAAAAAACACAAGCCAACTAAAACTGCATCCGGCCAATAATAACAAACGTAACAGAAACTCGTGCAGACACCAGCAGATTTCAACAGATGTCGACCACAGTTGAGATGAACACCTTAAGATCTATTGCTTGATACACACACCTAAATAGAAAAACCAACACCGATACGATACGATAGATCTGCAAAGCTGACGATATCACACGATGGATGAGAACAAGAAGAAGGATGTGGAAAGACCACCTCTAAAGAATTCCTCAAAATAGAATGACTAAAATACCATTAGGAGCCACAATAAATAACCAGCGACCACAAGGACGTCCATCACAGCATGAATACTGTTTTACCTATCAGTCAGTGTGTTCAAAAAGTAGGATGACTTTTTGAAATTTCGCGGCCAACGTACATTCGATTAAAGATTTTATTTTTGCTGTGTTGGTACATATATCCCGAACATATGTTGACAGTTTGAAGTTTATAGCATAGCGTAGAAGGGTGAGACGTGCTTTGGTGTGCCCGGCAATTTCAATTATTATAAAAAATGGAGCAAAGAATTTCACTCAGATTTTGTGTAAAAAATAGAATCAAGTGCTCTAAAACACTTAAAATGTTGACAGTGGCATATGGTGAGTCTGTTCTAAGTAAAAAAATGTTTACAAGTGGTACAAGCTCTTCAAAGATGCCCGAAAAGATGCCAATGACGAGCCTCGCTCTGGATGCCACAGCCCTTAAAAAAAACATGATAACGTAGAAGCTGTGAAGAAAATTGTTTTGGAAAATTGTCGAATTACCATAAGAGAAATTTTTGAGGAAGTTGGTACATCACCCGGCTACTGTCATACAATTTTTCTGAATCTATTGGGCATGAGACGTGTGTTAGCGAAGTTTGTTCCGAAACTTTTTAATTTTGATCAGAAGAACCGTCGCATGAGCATCGCTCAGGAGCTTTTGAAATAAGACAATGATGATGCTATCTTGCTCAAAAGGGTCATAACTGGTAAAACTAAAGCCCAATCATCCCAGTGGAAGCACCCAGGAGAGTCAAGACCGAAAAAATCACTCCAAGTTCGATCAAATGTCAAAGTTCTGATCACTGTTTTTTTTTTTCGATTACCGTGACGTAGTGCATCAGGAGTTTGTACCTCAGGGTCGTACGGTCAGTAAGGAGTGAAAAAATGCCTCGTTTGCGAACAAATAAAGAACAAGTTATGATTGGTACAGATATTATATATATAGGGTGACTCATCGTGAGGTTTGATTTTCAATAGGCTTTTTTTGATGATCACACGTGACTCTTATCAAACTGCTTTGTCATTTTTGTTCAGTATCATTTGGCAAGTCATCATGAAAAGACTCACACCGCAACAGCGTCTCCAAATTGTTCAGCTGTATTACGAAAATCAGAGTTCTGTGAGAAATTTTTTTGTGTGATTCGAGGAACTACCGGTGCGCATAATCGACCTACTGAAACCACTATTGCTAATACCATTCGCAAATTTGTGTCCAAGCTCACATTAGTGGGTGATACTCGACCGTTTAGCCCACATCCAGCACGTAGTGAAGAGACTTTAGCTGCTGTAGCTGAGAGTGTACGCGAAGACCGTGACAAATCGATTCGTCGTCGTTCTCAGCAGCTTGGCTAGGCATATTCGACAAGTTGGCTTATTTTATGTGAGGATCTCGGCCTTAAAGCGTACAAAATTCATCTCAGAATGTTACCGTCAATGGTAACCGTTATCGCGTCCTGCTAACAGACTATGTGCTTCCTGAAATTCAAGCACATGGTCTCGGTGAGATCTGGTTTCAGCAAGATGGCGATGCGAGTCATACAGCGCATGAAACAATAAACTTTTTAAGAAATCATTTTGGTGAGCACTTTCACGTTTTGCTACGGTAAATTGGCCATTTGGATTATGCGATATCTAAATGCCATGAATTGTTCTTTTAACTGGTATTAAAATTTTTAAGTTCACTTTCAAATTTTTTATTTTATTTTACATTATAAATCAAAGCTCACGATGAATCACCCTATATATGCTCGCGCATTTTACAGTCTATTGCTCGAATGTTGTCGCCTCCTTGTGACTTATTTTGACTTCTGGATTTGACAATGTATCTCTTCAACGCACGTTTCCTACTTAAAGATCGAGTTAGACAACGCTATATTGTTGTGTGTTGATGTTATTTGTCACAGTTGTGGATATATGAAGCGTTTGCCCGTAGAAATGCCTTGCTCTTTTGTTTGAAAGTCCTGTGGACATTTTTCCGATTTGAAGTTCTTGACTAGTACCTCGTCTATGTTTTGCTTTTTCGTTCCATTATTTCATTAACTAGGCTTTAAGCTTTGCAGATATCATTTCTGGTCTGATTAAATTTTTTTTTTTTTCATAAAAAAACTGGACTTTTGCCAGAATATGTCTTTTTTAACTTTGTTTCGGAATTCATTGAACTCTGCTTCGTAACCTTCTGCAGAGGCCACTTTGCTGTTTAAATTTTTCACAAAAGTGGCGAATGATCCAAAAAATTAGTCGACTTTTACGCCTGGGTTTTTCGAGAATAATTGAGTTTTTATAAACGCTCTTCAAAATCTTTGATAGTTTATTGTAAATTTCCTTCACATTAGCATTTATAGTATCTATAGGGTCTTCTTGTCTATAAGACGTATTTTTTCGTCCACCAAGGTGTTTTTTATTTAGGTTTCTCTATATCCCTCGATTGGAAATTCGCCGTTGCATACATCCAATATTCCATAAATGACTGGATAGGGGTCAAAAATGTCTCGATGCCTCCTAAAATCATTTGACTGTCTGTTAAATTGACTTGTATATGATCGATCAACATTAATCACACTTTGCTGAAGTTAACTTTTGTATTTTCTTTGATAACTTTATTTAAATCATTGAGTGCCAACATTTTCAAGTAGTTCCCCACGTGACTTTGACCATGAATTTGGATATTATTATTTATGCTACCTGTAAGAACCATATCTCTATTTCTCTGTCTTGTCGTTTGTTGGAATAAGTTTCCCAACCCTTCAACGAAGGCTTTTGTTCTTAAAGTCTCTGGCTGGTAAACAACGAACAAATATTCTACTTTAGCTCTTTACCTGAAAGTCACACTCTTTATCCTTTTTATATATATAATCGTATGGCGATTCCTGCTCCTCTTCTCATACTCTTGTTTATGTATTCTGGATTATAGCCGCATATTGTGCAATGTTTTTTTTTATAATTTATTTGTATTACAACAATAATTTTAAGGTTTAGCAATAGAATCGGAAATTAAGCGCCGAAACACACAGAGCCAGATTGATTTTGCTTTTGGCTAAATACTGTTTACGACAGATACGACTTTTCCTGGCACAGTGCTCGGTGAAAGCACTCGATATAAAAATTTCATCAGGACAACGTTCGGCATAGTAGAAAAGCAGGAGTTTTCTGCCGACTTACTTCTTTTGTCGTCCTTCGTCACCGGTTATACTGTCGTACTTTTGAACTGTCTCTAATTCATTTTCCCTTTTGCAAAACGACTTTTTTTGGTTTCTGTTTAAGGTTTTCGCCTATTTTCCCAGTCAAACCATCAAGAGTGGCAATATTATCAATCATGCATACTTTCGTATGGCTGAAACATTACAGACTGGTCCTCTTCGTCAATGTGTGTGCAACTGCAATGAAAACTGCATCAACAGCTGCGCTTAAAGTCATCCCAACACTTCATCTAGAACTTATGAAAGAAACAATGGAAAATGCCTACATGCTCGTCACAAAAGATGAATCTAATTTCAAACTAGTTCCTGCTCGTATTAAAAAATACGAACTACTTAGATACTACTACACTTAATAGACAAATGACCACCACGATATAACTTTCGACACAACTTTAAGATTTCACTTTCAGACCGTCTTACTGGGAATAGAAAAAATCGCATGTATGGTACGCAGGCGGATTCAAAACAAATGAAAGAGTTAGACCCGCAGTATACGGATCTCGCACTAAAACTTCTATATATGCCAGTATGTATACAAGCAACTTCGTATTTCAGGCTGAAATCCATGAAGTAGTGCTTTGATTTCGATAGAATATAAACAGATACGATGTCGGTCTTAGTACCCGGCCTGATCAAGACATGGCGGTAATTTTTTAGAAATATCATTGTCTACAAAGCATATGTTTCAAGTTTGAAAGCGCCACGCTGGTTAGTATTTGTTTGGCAGCCATCAATGGTGAATGTTGTCAGTGAATTTGTGAATATGGAGAAAATTGGTCATCGTTATGTGATACAAAACTTCTATTTGAAAAGCCTCAGCCCAACCAATATAAAAGCTGAACTGGATTATACTATGGGTGAGCCTGCTCCTTCGTTTAAAACAGTAAAATTTTTGGTGAAGAAAATCCAAAAAGCGGTACTGGGTGATCGTCGACTGAATGTGCGCGGTACATCGCATATTATTTGAAGATTTGGACACGAGAAAGCTCTGTGCAAGATGGGTGCCGCGTTTGCTAACACTCGAGCAAAAACAGTGTCGTGAATGCAATGGCCAAAATTAATGAATTAAAGTTTGAACTGCTACCTCATGCCCACTTTTCGGCAGATTTAACCACCTCGGATTATTTTCCAACGATGAAGAAGTGATGTCGGCAGCTAATGGCTATTTGGAAGAGCAAGACAGTTCTTATTATAAAAAGGGTATCGAACTTTTTGAACATCGCTGGGAAAAGTGTATAAAGCTGAAGAAAATTATGTTGAAAAATAAATAAATGTTTTTCCAAAATGTTTGTGTTTTCTTTGTTGCGTCGGGTACGCCCTCGTATATAAGAAACAAAAACATCTACATTCCCTCCAATAACAGTGCAGCCCTAGTTGCGGTTGACGCCTTTGAAATAAAATCAAAACTGGTCTGGAATTGCCTTCAACTCCTACAACTATTGGCCACCACAAATTAAAGCCATAAAATAATCCGCATTTCAATACATGATGCCAAGACCATTCTGTGGGCTATTAATTAACACAATAAGAGGAAGTCTTTAACCCTGGCTAGAGGAAAAGAAGCTTCATTTCTGGGAAGAAACCGAAGGAAGGAAACAGATAAGCAAAAACAACTACTACAATTAAGTAGAAGTCAGATACCTATCATAGATAAGCCCTAAATGGAGCACACCACAATAGACTCATCTGTAGCCGCAGTGATCTGGGATTCATTATATCACCTCACACAACAATCCAAATCTAAATCTTCTTCACTTAATCCATCAATCCAGCAATAGGAGTAACCAGAGTTGAAAGATCTGTTAAAACCCAAAATCGATGAGATATTTTAGAAGCATGTAAATTGCTGACTTCAAAACCTGTATCCTTGTCTCAGTTTAGAAGACCATGGCTAACTTTTCGGTGTTACAAGGCCATTTAGAAATGTTAGAAATATTATTCAACTTACGTCTTCTCGTAACCTTAGGATGCTTGAGTATAAACTTTTCCATTCCAGCTAGATAACCAGCAGGAAGATAGTTTCTTTATAAAGGTAGGAGTGTATCTTCGCAGGTTTTATGTTTATTAGCATCAAATTTGAAAGTTATCGGGAAGTAGATACTCTTTACATCTATCAATACCAACCGCGATAGGTTGTCAAATGCTCAAAGAAGCATTACTTTTATACTGAACTGTTAGTCCTTACCTTTAACATATATTCTGACAAAGCAATGGCAAAAATAAAAACAAATTACCTTTAAAACCTCAAATTTTTTTCGCCCTATCACAAGGAGGACTTACAAAATTGGCGAACAAAACGATTTCCTACTTTAAAAAACTCTTCACTGCCCACCTACCAAATTGCCTGAGCACTCTGTAATATTCAGTCAGTAGAAACGATAATCTTTTGGAAAACCGTTCCATTAATCTTCCAGAACCTACGCGCCTTTTGATAAATGGTCTTATCTCTGCAGGCATACACATGCATACAAATCATTTTAAAAAGATGACAACTCTGGGAGGGAAACTCATTCGCACGAGTGGATATCCACTTTCTTCTGTAATTTATTTTTATCCTCTTGATTTCACGTTACAAATCGTATCTCCTCGTTTTATATCGTCCGTACCAACATTAGATCGTAAAGGAATAAATCTCAGTAATGTCTTTCAGATTCATTCAACCACTATGTCATCGTCCCGCGATTACTCTTCAATTCTAATTTCTCTCACTCAATTCGATTTTTAATTCCTCTAATTGAATGCCAATCACATTTTCGGTAATTCCAATGACCGCAGCTAATTATTTGAGCCACAATATCCGTACCACACGTCCGCAAACAATGCGCTCAGAAAACCCCCCTCATATCAAAATACCTACGAATCGGAAGCGAACTTTCGAAAATCGCTCAAAGAACTAAAACTTGAAACTAGACCGGGAAGTATTCGAAATTGAATGAAGAACTTCCATAGAATTTGGAGCAGCACAAGCAATCGATGAATAATAAAAAGCCAAAAGAAGAAGTATAAAAAGGCGATGAGAAGTAGATGCGAAGTAGAACGAAAAGAAAGCGAAGAGCTGCTGATTAGATTACAAAGCATGAATTGACGGAAAAACCTCTTAAATCAATCCCTCCACATCAATCCGATTTCACTAGACACAACGACAACAACAAAAAATCTGCAAAATTCCGAAAAGAATCAGTCAACTTTTTCTTCTCGATTTTTTTGTTCTGGTCACATCCAGAGAACGCCAAATGAATTTGAAGTACGTACGGTGCGCTGGGTAAGGTCTACGAGTATATGTCGATTCTTCAAACTTTTCGTCACCCAAATTGGTCGGTTTTCTCCCATAAATTTAGTTCGTGGTTTTTTCGGGTTTTTTTTTTTTTTTTTAATATTTTTCAGCTTATTCCGTATTTGCCAATTTGACATGAAATAAAAGAAAAATCTGTCACTTGTCATACGGTTCGTGATTTTCACAAATGGGAACGTGGTCATACTCGTAGATTTTGTTAATGACTGAAGAGAGGTTTATTAATTTCTGCAGTCACGATTGAGTCTTTGGCCATGTAGGTGGTGCCTCATTCCGACTGTCTATACTACACCAAAGGCAAAGTTTATCTACCGATGAAATTGATTGACTGAAGAAGAGTTATGGAATTTAAATGAGTTGTTTATGAAAAATATGTGGCATAAAGCGTGCTGGAAAAACTGAAAGACACTTTTTGAATTACGTTCTTACTTTAAACGGAAATTAAGCTCTGTTGCAGCATAAGTATTGTGCAATTTTTAAATGTCTCTTTAATGTTTGACTTATTCGTCAGTATGATTTCTTTCATAAGCCAACACTTCTGCCTATCCCCAGACCTTTTTTTGGCACAGTTATGAAAGTAAATATTAAGATTTCAGGAAAACAGTAGCTGAAGAACCTCTTAAACAGGATGTTTGGCAGACTTTGGATACACCACTTCCCTTACAAACACACTCATTATGTGATCCTAGCTACGCCTTTAGTAGAGAGGCTTTTTTTTGATAAAATTCTGGGTGGTTTCGACATTCAAGACAGACAATACCCGAAGAACGGCCTGTTAAGATCTTTACTGCGGAAAATAATTTGACTAAGCTACTTAATTAGCCCATGCAAATACCAGATATTGACAGTCTTACCGCCAACAGCCTGGACTTGACTTTAACTTCTCAACCTGATAAGTACAAGGTCGATGTGCTATAGGCTAATTTTACGTATAGAAAAGAACCCAAAAAACCGTATGCCGTACTTAAGGTATAACCAACCAATTATTCAAAGAAGCTAAGCATTTGGATGTTACCCTGGATAGCACACTTCTCTGGACTAAACGTGTTACGTCGAAAGCATCTAAGGCACTGTCGGCCTTTTGGCAGTGCAGAGGAGCTATCGGCAAGACATGGGACCTGTGATCTATGTGACCTATGATAAGGCCAATTATATCCTATGCATCGGTTGTCTGGTGGAATAAGCTGTCGCGAAAATACATGATTGCATCTCTTACCAGACTCCAAAAAACGATTTGTCTCGGAGGCATTAGGGCTTTCCCTAGCACTACTGGCTCTGCTCTAGACGTATGGATAAGTTTCGCACCTCTTGCTAATCATATCATAGGCTGCTCTCTCAAAGCCGTCTTCCGACTTAAAAGAAGTGGCCTTTGGCGCAACATGCACTAGAGCTTTGATGACCTGTCTGTCTTATGACTCCGGTCTTATGCATTGCCGTCCGATACAATGAAATCGGAACTCTACTTTCTGGAGGGCAACAACGTTAGATTTCACTTCACGTTAGAAAATCTACCTGTCTTTCAAGCAGAAATTATCGCAATCCTGATGGCAGCGAACTATATTGCGGAGAAACGATGGTGGGAGCGAAGTATTTGCATCTGCAGTAAAGTCTGCGCTCCTCTTACGGATACCAAGCTGGGTCGATAGTAAAAGAAAAACCTACGTTGGTTCTGCCTGCCTCCTCGATAAAGGTTGAGTCTCATACGAGCACAACTGCAGATGGCACAGCTCCTTTGGATAAAGGCAAACCAAACGAATGCTTCCCGACATCTCTAGGAAGTCAGCGGCCTTTCAGCTTGCTTACTGGAATCGTTAGAGGGAGCACTATCTCTGTGAATGCCCGGCTTACGCTCGCATCAGGCTGCAGGTACTTGACTCTGACGTGATGGGTGCTGGTACTGTAGGCAACTTATCACTGAAGCGCTTTCTCCTCTTTCTCCGTAAGACTGAAAGATTTCATTAAAAGAAACTTTATAAAGAGCACAATAGACTAGTTCTTTGTCTGAGTGCTCTGTTCCGACATTGGAGCGAACTTTTTAGCTTCTATAGAAATTTTAACTGATTGTAATGTTTCCTCGATAACTACGTGGATGCCGCTGGTGATGAGATCATATACACTTTTTCCTTTAGGATGAAATCCTTTAGGAAAGGTGTAGTACGACTCGAGCTATAAAGAGGCTGTAGGGGTTAGCGGAATATTTGTACGGTCTTGTAAGACCGAGTCTACAGAAAAAAGTCGAAAAAAGTCCTTTCGAGCCAGGAATGATTGCAACGTCTTAATCTTAAGCGTGTAAAATTTCAATACAATCAAATACTACAGTGTTCCATCTAGCTGTCGGCTTTTCGGACAAGGCCAATCTGCTTGCTACGCACTTTGCGGCAAATTCAAAATTTCCAAATTCAATGAATGATAATACGGTTTTCAGTTCCATTCGAGGTTTGATGACGTGTCTTACTGAAAAGCGGAACCAAAGCATACATCAATATAGCGAAAGCAAGATAGTTACACTTGATATGATGTAATCAGGCTCTGGTCAGGTGTGCCTGAAACATTTCTGCACCTGCTAAATAGAATTCAATAGAATCCTCAAGCCCACTTTCGGACGAACTTTGAAATATTGTGACTCGTTCTGAAGTCACGCAAGTGCCTCTATTTCCTCCCTGCCTAAGTTTCCTTCGCCCGCGCTCTATGCAAAGCTTTCAATTAACCAAACTTGGCTGTTTTTACCCTATATCCGACTTCAATTGCTCAGTTAAAGACTATACACTTAATCGGAGATAGTCTGGTTATGAGTCCATAGCTCAAAGTAGATTATTCCCTTACCATTCTACCAAACACACACTGAAGAGGGACTCATCCAATTGACTGAACGGCAGACAGAAATATGTTCATTGCTAGCATATGTACGTATGCATACGAAAAGCGTATGAAAAGTTTAATTTCTACCACGGAGAGTGTTACAAATAACCGGGACAGAAGTCGCAGCGTTTATTCGGAAAAAAACCTTGACCTTCAGGCATGTAAGTGAATGCCTGATAAAAATTCGCCAACATAAGCCTTATAGATACCCACGCCCCGAAAGAGAACAAGGACGACCTTACAAAAGACTGCTTCTATATACGAGCTCCTCGACAAAGTTACGAGCAATGTCCTACATATGCCAAAAATATTGTCCTTGGCGATTTTAGTGCTAAACTGAGCAAAGTGAACATTTTGGGTAAAATAGTGGAGAAGTACAGCCTCAACGCCATCACCTCTCAAAACGGACACAGTTTCACGGACACGTGAGACGAGACCTGACTGACTCTTGATCAAGAAACCGTCAATCAAATCGACGATATTGCGATCCAAGCAAAAGGGATTCCTTAAGCGTTTTGGATGTCCAAACACTCCAAGCAGCTAGCATTAACTGAAACCATTATCTTATCTTTTTTCGCCAACAATCTGATCAGAAAGTTACATCACTCTTACATCGTTTACATTTCTTACATCGTTTTAGGAAACGTAGACATTTCGCTGCATTTTTGACGACACCGAATATGTGATCATTCCGACCTAAGTTGTCACAGACACATACCGAGATTGGAAAGTTTTTTGGTTTGAGAAACAAAACGAATTAATCTTAAGAAAGATGTATTCGAAATATTATTTGAATCGTGTGCAACAATTTTCACGCAATAATGGTTGTATATACATATTATGGCAACAGAGTAGTCATTCCTGAAAGTTTAAGGCATAATCTGTTACAATTATTACATGATACACATGTGGGAATAACAGGAATGAAAATGCTGGAAAAAGCAGAATTCGTAAAATCTTGTCGAGTATGTTGCCAAATACAGAATTTTACAAAGTTGTCTGAAGAATCAAAGTGGATACCTTCATCGTACCCATTTGAAAGGGTTCATATCGATTTGTTTGATTAACTCGTAGTAGGGTTATGGTTTCTGTTACTTGTAGATAGTTATCCCAAATGGATTGGGATTGCTGAAATCAAGGGTTCTCGTACTGGAAAGGTAATTGAAAAACTCCCTAACTGGTTTTCTGGTTTTGGTTTGGTTTGGTTTGGTTTCACAATTAGTTTCCGACAATAAGCCTCCATTTCAGTCTTGTGAGTTCATTATAGTAGTTTTTATCACGGTAATGGAGTAAACGTCGTTAAGAGTCCTCCATACCACCTATAATCCAATGGACTTGCGGAAAGAGCAGTGCAGATAGTAAAGAATGGTTTTAAAAAATTGTTAATTGAGACTAAACCGATTAAAGATACTAGTTTTAAAATTGACTGTTTTTTGCTTAGATACGGAAATATTCTCACACTGTCTACTAATCAAATGATTTCTAAATTTCTAAATTGAAACCGATAACTTTTCTGGATATAATGGTTGCTAAATAAAACAGCCTCCAGTTGCGCTGAGGTTCCCTTTTGACGTTCCTTTCTGAGGTTCTTGGCTGAGGTTCACTTCCACATGTTTGCGCAAACTAAGATGACATCGTCGCCTCTACTGCATTAATAGTCCGAAACGTTTCACGCGGTATGCGGTACTCCCAGACGGATTGATATAATGGGGAAAATACAGCGAATTGTTTGGGGCCTTGTTAAAGTCCTTTTTCCAACTTGGAAAGGCTCAGTTTTGTCATTACCTACCATTACGGAGCTGAGTGAATTCTTCATAGTCATAATGCACAGTTGATTGGGCTTGGCAGCGAAGTCAAAATTAGACATGGCTCTGTATATTTCGCCTGCTTAGATGTATAAAAAGGTAACGAACTGCCTTCTTTCTTCATTTTAACTTAGCTCATCACCGACTAGATATTTAACCCGTTGAATAGGTTAGACTAAGCCCATGCTTTGGTAATCCATTACCATACCGCTCCAGCAACAAATATGCAAACGACCAGTAACGTGAACTTCCTCCAGTTGGTCATTTTCGCTTAGTTGCTTTTCATTACTCCATGTTCCACTGTCTATATTCGACTGTACACTGGGTCAACTAGCTTCATGTTCAGCGGATCGTTACTCGGTCAAGTGGATTCGTGTTCGGCAGGCCGTTACTCATCGATTGATAGCCCATTTGTGTCATCTAGCTGGCGACATACTCTTCGTCATCATATTGTTCTAATGGATTTGCTTGGATCCAATAGATCGTATTATTCTATTGGATTCGTTAGTGACTAAATATACATGTTGGGATCGTATTATTCTATTGGATTCGTTGGTGACTAAATATACATGTTGGGATCGGGTCGCAATAGAAGGTAATGAACCGTGGATGGTCAATTAAATATAAACAATAATCATAATAAAAATTTGAAGTGATGAGTAGTCGACGGTCTGGAAATCAAATAATTACATAGAAAATAAACTAAAAGAAATATGATGTGTCGACTTGGCTTTTCTACATAGGTGTTGTCGTATACGATTTTAAAATCAATGAAAAGGTGAGGTGTATTGATTTGGAACACGTAATGTGAAAATTGTATGTATGGAGGACTTTTTTGATCTAAAACTACTATCACCAGTTTTTCATTGAGCATTCCGTTTCTTCAAATTTTTAGCCGTAACACCCGTCTCGCTATGAATGCTCATTATTATGTAGTTCCCTCAAGTTCACTTTCGGACGTACTCTAAAATATCGTGATTCGTTCCCAAGCCATACAACTCGCTAATGGAATGCCCTGCCAGAGAGCTCTACTCCTAGTAGTTATAACATGCAAACATTTAAGACCAATGTACATCGGTTCTTCCCTGATTAAAAAAAAAAAGAAATCTTCGCAATTTGAAAGCCTTTGGAATGAAACGATTATAGAAATTTAAAAGACCGAAGAAACTTTTAAACTGCGCAACATTGTTTGGACCAGGAGCTTCTACAATGGCCCGAATTTTTTCCTTTTTTATCCTAATATTCGGTATATATTTTCATTCGTGCGTTTTTTTTTTCAAAATTTGAACGTTTATTTAAGAAAAACATGTAGAATAGTATTATTCAAAGTATTGCCCATCTGAAGCTATGACTTTTTCCCATCTTTCTGTCTATTTTTGGATCCCATCCCAAAAGAACTGCGCCGGTTTTGCAGCCAAGAATGAATCAAGCCAATTTTTGATATTCTGCTCTGATGTGAACCGTATTTCAGTGAGGGCGTTCTGCATCGAGCGGAACAAATGATAGTTAGAAGGGGCAAGGTCTGGGCTATAGAGCGGGTGGGGTAAGACTTCCCATCCACTGTTTTCCAAATAGTTCTTAACCGAAATAGCAACGTGGGGCCGAGCGGTGTCATGATGGAAAATTATTGCCAAGTGTCTGGTCGCATATTCCGGGCGTTTTTCGGCTACTGCTCTCTTCAAACGGATTAATTGTGTTCGGTAGCGTTGATGGTTTCACCCGGTTTTAGCAGCTCATAATACAGCACACCTATCTGATCCCACCAAATACAGAGCATTACCTTCGCACCATGGATATTCGGCTTTGCCGTTGGTTTCGCTGGTGATTTCGATGGTGGGCCGGGTTTCACATATGATTTTTTGCGCTTGGGGTTGTCGTAATGGATCGTAATGGTGAGTTTTCATCACCAGTAACAATCCGATGCAAAAATGGCTATCTTTTGTGGCGTTCCAGCAGCATTTCGGACATGCAAAACCGGCTTTCGACGTCTCTCGGCTTGAGTTCATATGGAATCCAATCTCCTTGCTTTTGAATATATCCAGCTGCTTTTAAACGTTTTGAAATGGCTGCTTGAGTGACACCCAAAGACTCTGCGAGCTCTTCTTGTGTTTGGCAACAATCTTCATAAAGTAATGCTTCCAGTTCTTCATCTTCAAACTTTTTTGGCAGCCCAGGACGTTCATCGTCTTCCAAGCCAAAATCACCACTTTTAAATCGTGAAAACCACTTTTGGCACGTTCGCGCAGCTAGCGCATGTTCACCATAAACTTCCACCAAAATACTATGAATTTCGGCAGCAGTTTTCTTCATATTAAAATTATGAAGAAGAACTCCCCGCAAAAACACTTTTTCAGGCACAAAGTTCGACATATTTGAGTGAAAAAAAAATTATTGTTGCTTACGCTTCAAATGAATGACATATACTGAAATGACGTACAATGACAGTAGCTTTCCAACTCATGTTCCAATGAAATAATAACAATGGAATAATACAAGTTACGCCATCCCTTAGTAAACCGCACGAATTATAGACGAAAGTTATAGACCCAATTGGACCTCAGTCTGGAAGCATTTACATTTTTGAAAATTAACTCGTACTCGTATATTATTCTAGTACCTGGTTTAACATTTCTTTACACTTTTTTCATCTGAGCTTCCAATCAATCAATAAATCATTCAAATATCACCCTACACTCTTCAATTTTTTTTTAAATTTCATCGAAAACCTCTTGAATTTCAGCCAAAGCAACCGTAACTCCGCCAGGTAACATGGTATATTTAAACAGGTCATTAATAGTGCTTACCGTTAAAACATAATGTGAAATCTCATGTACGGTCAGCTGTTAATAAGCACCTGATAAATCCAATATACAAGATACAATCTACTTTACAATTTAGGCATAATATTAGATCTCCATTCTTTTTTTTTGGTATCACCACCATCAGCAATGCCCATTCACAATAAATATCCGGTATTAATACCTTCTCTGATACTTACTTATCAATTTCTTCAACGCGAATCCTAAATGATACTGTAAAAGGTTTCGAAAAACTGGGAACGATGTTATCTTTCAACTTTAATAGAACACAATCACCGACAATAGGATCTCGCATATCTGTTGAAAAACTTTGGAGAATTTAACTACCAACGCATCTGTTCCACGGTTGTGTCTACATTATTAACTTTAAAACTATTTCTGCAGTTTGGCATCAAAACGTCTAACCAGTGGCGACCTAAAAGAGGTGTAAAACTACGATTGCAGTTAATTGTAAGCATAACCAAAGAATGGCTTTTCGAACTAATCTGAAATCTTTCCCACAATTTCTACTTCATGTCAACATTCAATTGCTTAACTACAGGTAAAACCTCTTATTTCGTAGAATATCTTTTGTAAAAATCTAAATTTTTAGTGTATAGCGTATAGCATACATTGCTATCTGCTTTCATGTGAATGACTACATTCTTTACACAAAGCTCTACCACTTGAGGTACATGCATACATACATACATACATACACATACTCTAATGGAAAATTATCTATTTCATCATTAACATTTTCTAATCTATTTATTTATGTTTTTTAACTAATCATGCAAATATTATTATTTCGTCGCCAACAATTTCCCTTATAATGACCTTTTTGTTCACAATAATAATATCGTACCGGTGTGCTGGTATGACGTGAGCGTTAAGATATAGGGTTTTCCAATAACGACTTGACAACTTTTTTTTTAAATAAAAGGCAAACCATTTGAGATATCTTCAAAACTTTATTATTGGCTTGAAGTACAATCAAAACATTTATGAATGAAACTCGACTTCATTCATATGGCCACCGCGGACACGTTTGCAGCGGTCGTTTCGTTGGACCTAATTTACAACGACTCGGCCCAAAACGGCCGCTATTTCGCGTTCAATGTTGGCTCTGAGCTCTTCCAACGTCGTCGGCGTGTTGGCATAAACCAATAACTTAACGTAGCCCCACAGAAAATAGTCAAGCGGCGTTAAATCGCACGAACGAGGCGGTCAATCGACTAACCCATGTCTTGAGATAACACGCTCACCATACTTACTCTTCAATAAATCGATTGTAGCGTGTGCTGTGTGGCTTGTTACACCATCCTGTTGAAACCACATGTCGTCCAAGTCCATATCTTCTTATTCGGGCCAAAAATAATCGGTGATCATGGCGCGATAACGCTGACCATTCACAGTAACGTGACGATCGTTATCGTCGACAAAAAAATATGGCCCAATAACGCCGCCGGCATGCAAACCGCACCAAACAGTTATTTTTTGTGGATAAAGTGGTGATTCATGAAGCACATGCGGATTTTCACCCGACCAATAGCGCATATTTTGCTTATTGATGAACCCATTGAGCCAAAAATGAGTTTCGTCACTAAAGATGATTTTGCGATGAATATGACTCCGAATATCTGTAGAAAATTTTTATAGTTTGCAGACTTTGCTCGTAAATGTACTTTACCGTAATGAAAATGTTGAGTTTACTGAATAAATTGACATTGACAGTTTGATGATTAGTGAAAGAGTGCGTTCACAAATTAAATTCAAAGTTGTCAAGTCCCTATTGGAAAACCCTATACAAATGTCTTGATAGTGAACATTTATTGTGAACGGGCCTTATTTTAATTTTTATTTTTATTTATTTATTTATTTATTTATTTATTTTTTTTTTTTTTTTTTTGAGTTGGTATGACACTTGTTAAACTTAGTATACATCAAGTCATTGAGCAAACATCATATTTTTTCATCGTGTAAAAAATGTCGAATTTTTACCAGAAAATTATGACTTGCGGAAAGCATTAATTTTTTGTTTTCATTTGAAGAAAAGTGCATCGAATGCTTGTGAGTCATATGGTGATCATGCATCAGAAGCAACATGCAAAACATGTTTTAAACGCTTCTGAGATATCGATTTTGATGTGAGAAATGAAAAACGTGGAAGACTACCAAAAGTTTAAAGACGCCGAATTGCAAACAATATTGGATAAAGATGACACTTTGAGTCAGGAACAAATGGCAGAAATGTTAAATGTTGCACAACAAACAATTTCTGACCGTTTAAAAGCTATGGGAAAGATCCAAAAGTCTGGAAAATGATTACTACATGAATTGAATGAAAGACAGATGGAAAACCAAAAAACAACTTATGAAATTTTGCTTCAAAGAGAGGATAAAAAATCACTTTTGCATCGAATTGTTATTGGCGATGAAAAATGGATTTATTTTCAGAATCATGGGTTAATCCGGGACAACCATCAACCTCTGCTGTCAAACTAGATCGATTCGGCAAGAAGACAATCCTGTGTCTGGTGGGATCAGAAAAGTGTGGTGTACCACGAGCTCCTAAAACCCAGTGAAACCATTAATACAGATATCTACCAACAACAAATGATCAATTTGAACCATGCATTGATCGAAAAACGACCAGAACGGGCTTGAAGACACGGCAAGGTAATTTTGCTTCCATGACAATGCACATGCACACAAACCAAAACTGGTTCAGGATACAACCAAAGCACTTGGCTGGGTGCTGCTATGCCACCCGCCGTATTCACCGGAATTGGCTCCTTCTGACTACCATTTGTTTTCAACGATGGGTCACGCATCAGCTGAGCAGCACTTCAAATCTTACGAGGAAGTCGAAAATTGGATGACTTTTTGGTTTGCTTCAAAAGACGAACAGTTTTATTGGCGTGGAATCCATAAATTGCCTGAAAGATGAGAAAAACGTGTAGCTAACAATGGCCAATACTTTGAATTTAATGTTTTTTACTTCCCATACGCTTCATACCGGTACAGCTGGTATATCATGTCTCTCAAGTCAAATCTGTTAAATTTCTTCCTGTTGTCCCTTGCATGTTTGATGTTGTCGATTCCGTGTTGTAATTGTATCTACCTTGCTCATTTGTTGTTGGCTGACGTTGCCGATACTGTTCATTTTGAGTTGATATGCTGCTGAAGTTCTCAGGACTCATCTCTGACAATTGCCTACCTGTCTGTACCATCCTCGTTGCCAATTGAAGTGTTCTTAATTAAACGCACAGCATTGACTTCATGTCTAGTCTGGATGTAAATCGGAAACGATACCCACTTCTCCGAATTTATGGTTTTTCTATCTTGTGTCGATGGACCGTTATATAGCTTGCGATGAGCTCTCTTGTGAGTACCTTTCCCGTATCGGTGAAACTTAGACTTGCTGAGATAGACACATGTTTTTGATTTCTTTAGACTGGTGGTCTTTTCAAAACAGAAACAGGAACTACCGGGCAACGTACATTCGATTATCGATTTTTTTTTTACTGTGTTGGTACACATGTCCCGAACAAATGTTCACCGTTTCAAGTATATAGCGTACTTAGTTTGTTTTTGATAGAAAGATAGAAAGGTAGTTGTGTGCTCGGCGATTTTCAATTATAATGGAGCAAAGAATTTGTATCAAATTTTGTGTAAAAAATGGAATCAATCTGCTTTAAGTAAAAAAAAAATATGCTTACAAGTCGTACAAACTCTTCCAAGATGGTCGATAAGAAGCGAATGACGAACTTCGCCCCTTCGTGCTGGGGCGCATCAACAAAAGATGATAACGTCGAAGTTGTGAAGAAAATTGTTTTGGAAAATCGTCGAATTACCATAAAAGAAGTTGCTGGAGATATTGGCATATCGGTTGGCTCGTGTTATGTAATTTTTTCGGATGTTTTGGGCATGAGATGTATGTCAGCGAAGTTTGTTCCAAAACTTCTTAATTGTGATCAGAAGAACCATCGCATCAGAATCGCTCATGAGCACTTATATGACTGACTTTCTGACTTGCTCAGAAAGATCATAACTGCTGGCGAATCAATGGGTATTGGTTATGACGTCGAAACCAAAGCCCAATCGTCTCAATAGAAGCACCCAGAATAGTCAAGACCGGCATCGCGGAAAGTGCTCAGGGCTATACCAAAAAGTGCTTAAGGATTGGAAAAAGCGTCAGCGCATTTGTATTACATCTGAAGGGGATTACTATAAAAGGGTCAACATTAATAGTAAAATATTACTTTTTGAACATACAAACAATAGTATGTGGATCTGAAGAACTAAGTTCCACTACGATTATAGGTTGAAATTGACAATTGGAAAATAACCCTTCAAACACATATGATGCAACCCGATAGTTATTGTGTGAACTGTGACATATTGTAGCCTATAGAATATGCCTTACTCTGACAAGCAGAATTTTCCGCAGAATTTAATTCCGCACAAAGCCTTCACGTAAGACTAATGCCACAACGTTTAAACCTGGTTCGAGATTATTAAAATTATCCAAAATGATTTCAATACTTTTTTTTAAAATTACCATTTCGTCGATCCTCTCTGAACGTTCTTGTAACTGGTAGTCCAAATACAAGTTTTTTTTTTTTTTTTTGAATCGGAATCTTGACTGTCACTTGGTATCATAACTCGGCAGAACGAAATTTATTGCCTTACGCTTGAACAACATTAGGAAATATTGCAAACTTATTTCAACAGTTAGTTCTGTGTACCCAAACGGAGCTTGTGTTGAAAAGAAATGTTGGCCGAAATAAAACACCAAGTGCGCTTGCTGTACGAAAGTTTGTGCCTAAATTATTTAGACTGTCTTGCTTGCGCACAGAACTAACAACTCAATCCAGAACAACTCAACATTTCACGCACCATCCTGATATGATGAGATTTTGTACAAAGATCTCGGATTATTCCCTTACAAAGTCTAATTGCCCCAACAATTGAAGACAGCACTTGCCCACCCGCTTCGTTATCGCTTTTTAGTTTGAGCCTTGCATCAGCTCGAATTTGGCCGAAAAATCTTCTTTTATATTTGATGAGGTGCATTTTCATCTCGCCGGCTATGTTCACAAATAAAATTGCCGCATTTGAGGATCGGAAAACCTGCGCCTGATTATCAAGAAGCCAATGCATATGCAGAGCGTGACAGTTTGGTGCGGATTTCGGAGTGGTGGCTCATTGGTTCATTTGATTCCAAAAATGCTGCTGTAAACTTAATTTTGCTCAACGGTGAGCATTACAGAGCCGTGATTACCGAATTTTTGTGTGCTGAAATTGAAGACATGGACTTTCTTTGGTATTAGCACGATGGTGGGCCATGCTACACAGCCCATCATAAAATTGATCTTATGCGCGCTAAGTTCAATAATCGTATTATCAGCAATTTGGCGAAATACTTCGCTATTGTGATGCTCACCAAGGTAGCCGCATAAATGAAGTTATATTTCGTAACTAATGGGAATGTTTTATCTTTTTAATAGGGCTAAAACAAACCGAAAATAATTAATTTTTATTTATTTTATTTTATTTTTAAAAAGAAACTTGTATTTGGACCACCCTGAATACCGCTTCGAAAAGTGACTTAAATAATCAAATTCCCTTCGTAAATCATTTTAGTTTGAGTTTTATGTTTGAATAAGCATTCAGACTTTAAAAATGCTTTGTGTCTCCTTCAAAAAAAAAATAAAAAAATTATTATTTGCATGGCAGTTCAACGTCCACCCACTCTCAATCACTATGTTGCCCGCCTTATTATGTTGTGTCCAGTTAATGGGAAGACTATGATTTTTTGTCGATTCCGAACGACAGTGATACACAATTACCAGACGAAATGTGGTCAAAGAAAAGTGAGTAACTTGAACAAAAACACTTCGATGTTCGCAGAATTTCAAATCCAGATCGCCTTGTGTAGTAGTCGGCGAACCTACCCACTGCGGGCATGAACTAAACTCTTTAATCAATCCTTTCGTACTTTACATCAAGGACTCTAGTTCTTCGTTGAAAGTGACAAACTTAAACTGAACACATCTTTAGACAAATTAATTAGGTTAAATGCCGTGTAATTGATATGCCACCGTTAAGTCCTTAGAATTATCTAGACAAGGATCATGTCTCCCTATGTAGTTCAGCTCGAAAAATGGTCAGATCATAGACAAAATTGTATGTCTTCTTCAACTCTTCAGCAATATTGTCGGACACAGAACTTATGAGAAGAGTTACACTTGTGTATTACTATTTCTCTAACCTAAGAAGGTAAATTTAAAAAAAAGGCCTTGTCAACAAACACTTAGGAAACTCTATCTATATCATAGGCCCTTATCATCTCAGTGTTGCTTCATGACTCATATGCACTTCGAGTTGGTCGAGATTTCTTCTACTTGCACGTGTTACCTTAGTTCGGCTTCTACGGGCTTGGAAATTGCTGTGCTGATTCATTCTACATATCTCAGCTATAGTAGCCACGGTATTTTGAATCTTCTGGGTAAGTTACGTTGGCGTGTTGGTAAGGTATCTGAAGCCGAGTCCATTCTATACCTCCTCACGCTTAAGTCTCTGTAGACCCATTGCGGTGCCAATATGTGTAGGTTGATGTCAGCCAAACCTCCAAACACCGTGTATGTATATGGATCTGAATATGACTTGGAAAATAACAACGTAGATATGGTAGAACTCATTTTTTAATTCTGAAATGCTTGTATTAATCCTGTCATTTCTTCTACTTCCTTGCAGCGAAAACACATCTCATTTCGTTGCTTGTGCTTGCCGGTATTCTTTATCGAAGCAGAGATTTCGTTGTGGTGGCCGAGGGAAACCTAGCAGATAAGAGTCTGCTTAGAGCTGGGGGCATAAAATTTCTTAAGTGGTTCTTAAAAATATGTGTTATTGTATCTATAATAGAGCATACGCTACTTAAATTAAGATATATCTATCAGACCCAAATAACCAATATTAGTCATTCGGCTCTTATTGCCGTTTTAACTTTTTCACCATTCTTAGATTTTCAACTAAAATATCTGCTTCTGGCCTTTTATTCTATCAAACCTCTCATCTTTGGATATAAGACCTAAAATAAACTTAAGAAACAAAGTCCAGCGAAATGATCCTCAGAAGTTGATGTATCTTTAAAACCCTATGCAACTGTGATGTGAGCACCTATCGACGATTCAGTGTTTTTAAAAACACTGCCATGGGCTCGGACGTCTAACAAAATTTCACATCTTTTTGCTTATTGCACTTTCACACCAACCCTTCTGACTATTCAAACTACCTAGATACATACCATATCTTCATTTCATCGAACTCTAAAACTCTCTCTGTCAACACTGCCTAAAAAGTGTACGAACTAATCGCATAAACGACCGATCCGGAATCCTTTTTTCAATATGTCGATGGCTCTTCCAACCTTTTTCTCACTAGGTAAAAATCTATTTTGTCTATCACTAACAAAGGAAGAATTTCCCCAGATTAGTAAGACCTCTTTTCGACACGAAAGAGGGAATCAAAGAATGAAGTTACCAATTATCGTCCCGTTCCTAAATATAACAAATACGATGCCTGAAACTTCAGGTGCAAGTCTTTTATTACGCCTATACAACATGGTTTTCTGAAAGGCAGATAAACTACCAAAAACCTAGTTCTCTAGTTTGTTCTAATCTCACAGTCGTAAAACATGGCAAAGAAATCGATGCGATTGTAACCGATTTCACTTTTAACAAGATGTCTTATCAACTGTTCCTCTTCGAATTATTTGCTGTCGGCTTTATTAAAATAGATATCTTCTTACCTGATAAATTGGCACTACAGAATTCAAGCCTTTCACTTCGTTTCCTGGTCTGCTCTGGGATTCCACAAGGCAGCTATGTTAGTCCCCTTCTTTTCACTTTTTACTATTAATGATCTTGAGAGTGTCATTAAACACTCCCTCCTCTTATTTTACTGATTCTTTTTCCCATGACTTCACTCTTCATTAAGAAGTCCTCTATCAGTTTTCAAGTTACTTCCTCAAAATCAGCTTAGAACTTAATGTCGCCAAATGTTTATCTACAATATAACGTTCTCACATAAATGCAACTTATTTCCTCCTCGACTTTATTTTCTCTTTGGTCAACCTACATATTCCGCTGGTCCAATCTTTTCAAGATCTTGGCATATTATTCGATTCATCACTTGGGTTTATTAAACCTAGGTCCAAGGAGTTATTCAACCCGTACGTAACCAGATCTCTCTATCTATGTAATCTTTAGTCGCCCCAAGCTTAAGTATACCAATCATGTTTCCCGAATCGAGGGTATTCGTCGTAGATTCCTCCAATATACTCTCCGTAGTATGCCCTGGAACGACACTCTAATCTCACTTCTCTACCAGGACCACTTAAAACTTGTCAATTTGAATTCCTTAGAAGAACGTAGGAATATAGCTGACATTATTATCATTCATCAACTGCTCTCAGGTTTCATCAACAACGTATCGCTTTATAACTCAATTTCTCAATCTACTTTGTACGTCTATCCACCGGTCTATCTTATGGCTCCCACGAACCAATCCTCCGTATACCCCTGGAGGTAAACTCAAACATCTCCGTTTTTGATTTCAACCTGAGCACTCCTCGTCTCAAACCAGATCTCCTCCACCATTTTCTTGGTCTTTTTGTTAGTTTTTGTATTGTATTAAGCTTGTACTAAGCCAAGTAAATGGGGACCTTAGCCCACATCAAAATTCCAAATTCTTTAGGGTCCTTGTAGTGAATGCAGATTATATAGGCAGTTTATCGCTGAAGCACCTTATTTTCTTTCCATCCCAAGTGAAGGATATACATAGTAAAGTAGACTGTCGATCTAACAGAACAATGGTTTAATACTTGAACCTAAGTAGCTCAGCGGATATAAGAATTCCTATAAATCTTGTTTGCATTAGTTGACTTTTTTATTATAATCTGTGAGGTCTCTGTAAAAATCCAAACATAGGCTTGATCAGGCACGTGAATATGGTTAGCCTAAAGCAGCACTTACCCGATTTCATTGTATTTAGTGCTTCTCTCAATGCCGATATGATAATTTAGACTTCTTCCTGAGACTTAGACGCCCTAAGCTGACAAAGCCCACAAAACCGGGGGGAACATTGTCTCATTTAGTTCTACGACTTTTGTCACTTTTATATAAAACTGTCATGAGATTGCTTCAAGTCTTACTTTGAGATCATGTTCGATGATGGGTATGGAAGCTTGCAAGATTAATATCAGATGCACTATCACTTTGTTTCAGAGAACCCAATTATAACTAAATATGTAAGTGCATCCTAAGCAGCAGATACTATTTTACCTTGAATGCATTTTGAACGCCTTATTTTCTCAGACAAAGTAAGTTAACGACAAGTTATACCACCCTCTATTTCTCGCTCTTCACCTTTCTATTGTATTTTTTATTCAATTTTATTACTTATGATGTGATGAATTGTAACTACGTTAAACCGCATAATGACTTTCCAAGCTATACGTGATCGGAACAAAATATTTTCATCAAATGACTTGTACAATGTAAAACCATCATCCTTCTTAGTTAGGGTCGGCGGACAACCTAACACAAACCAACGGCAACCAAGTCACTGTTGGCTCAGGTACCATACTGATTTGCAATTCATGAGGTGTGTTGCACCAAGTGGGCCAGTTTCACCCGCGCAAGTGACGATGATGTTATTTTGCCGCCGACGAATGGTTACTATCAGTCCTATGTACAAGTAAGTACATTTTAAATCCATTCCAACCTCAGAGCTACTTGTGTTACAAATGTACTTAGATACCCGTACTTGTATGTGCTGCACCCACATGTAAAACGACTGGTGTCTCGTATGTACGAGTACGAGTATCTATGGCGCATAATTATACCTCTTAGCTGCGCTTCATTAATTTTGAAGAATTACTATTTTACAAAATTGAATGCGCATTCATTAGGGTATGACTTTGTAGTGGAATGCCTAATGAGTCAGTTAGTCTTATCTGTCATTTTGCATACTTGCCTTTTTGTGGTATGAACACGGCCCACTTCACTGAAAAACTAAACGATTTACTTTGGATATATTTTTATGAGCGACAACTTGGATCTATCGTTTATCAGAAGACGAGTTCCTGTATATCCAGTTGTTACTTATTGAAATACTTTCAAACTCGGCCTTAGTTTAAGATACGTAAGTCGTCGATTATAACTACTTGTATCTGAGCGATTTGAACTTGACTCTGTTGTGGTAGATATTCCGGTTGTATAATAATCCCCATTAACTACTCTGCTTAAATAGGCTAAGCAAATAAAATGTAAATAAGCCGAAGTCCAAGTTAAGCCAAACCGAGTGAATCCATCGCCTATCTATCTATTTTTGTAACTAATGAATGCCTATGATGAGCTATAAGGTATCAGTTGTCTATTTGAATTGGAATAAAGGCGGCAATCACCTCATTGAAGAAGACCATTTGAGTTTCTATTTACGTTTTACTCCTGCTTTCATCTTCTTTGGCTTCGATTATTGTGTAACACTTTCAAGACTTCGCTAGTTTTAATGGACGAAATGAAAGTGAAATGTGAAGTAACGATGTTGTGTGATAATGTGATGATTTTTAGCGAAGAATAGGAATGTGGAAGCTTCACACAAGAGGCGATATAATTAACAAAAAGACAAAAAGTCACGAGTGTTTCTCAAGAGCGTCGTCACAAGTAGCACTTGATTTATTATGTTGCGGAAACCTACAACCACGTAACAGTCGAATATACGGGAAATCTTACAAATTATCGGCGTTACCGCTTTGGAAAGGGTTGAAAGTAGGGTATGTGCTTTCACTACGATTGATCTAAGCCACTGTGATGTATTGTGTCTGACTAATATTGTTACTGTTAGTTTCAAAATGATCAAATATCATCCTTTCAACTTTTTTAAATATTTATAGGTGATTGCTATTGACAACACATCCTCTAATAAAGTCATAATAATGAAGTGTCTATTGCTTTTCATGAGCTTGGAAGAAGTCGATGCGAGTTTCACTCGCATTATCTTCTTGTTCTTTGATGAAACTACAGCTGCTGGCGAAGGAATTTGTCTGCCTCCAAAATGTTACTGCATTTGCTTCTAAATTGCGGCCTGGTTGAAATTCCAACCAGCATAGTTAGTCTCGAGTGGTAAAGAGCTATGCTATCCCTTTTGATTGTAGCTTCTGGCCGTACTGCAACATTTTTTGCTGCACTAACTCTTAGATACATTATGTTGGCGTTATGCATATGTTCGCATGACAATAACATTGGAAGTATGCGTTTGAAGAAAATTTTGAGGGGGGGGGGGGGGGGGGGGAAGATAGCTACCGATGTACATTGGTCTTAAATGTTTGCAAGTTGCAATATAACGATTAGGAAATAGAGAGCTTGGCAGGGTATTCCATAAATGAGTTGTACGGCTAAGGAACGAATCACAATATTTCAATGTACGTCCGAAAGCGTGCTTGAGAGTTTACTGAAGAGCATTCAATGTTCAGAGACGGATGTTACGGTTAACAGTTTGAAGGAACGGAATGCTACTACCGATTTTTATGGAACATAGAAGCATAGCAATAGAACAGAGAGAAACACGAGGTATGAAGTCGGTGTTCGAGGGTATCAATTGTTTGATTGATATTAGCATCCCCTATGAGTTATATCGCACGGTTTTAAAGTCTATCTAGCACGCGCAGAGATGTTTTAGGCACACCTGATCCAATTTTGACATTGTACTCCAATTTCTGGTGTAAAAGCTATCGAAGCAGCATTTGGTAGGTGGAGTAGTCGGTATCTCCGGGGATTTTTCCTAGGTTACCTAGCATTGTGAAGAGACCTGTGTAGATATGGGTCCACTTTAAGGAGGCTTTCGACCTTATGGCTGTATTGGCAGCTTATTGTTTCCCGAAGAGAATGCTGTCCAATACAGCGGAAAGAGTGGTCCTAAGAGGCCACTGAAACCCTTGCAGGCTAGGAATGATTGAGCTAGTGGAGAGAATTTTTCTAAGCATAGACCCCTTCGAACACTTCTCTCTTTTGTTGCAAAAGAGTCTCCAGTATTTGCATTTGGTTTTCATAAGTTCGGTTTTGGAGGAGTTAAGCAATTCTCTGCAAAAATTCCAATCATTTGTCATTTTTTTGGCCAGGAGTTAGCCAAAACTGATGTCATTAGCTACTCCATGTGGATCTTTTTTTAACTTTTTTTCCACCAACCAACGGGACAGGCGATGGATATGTCCTGTTTGAAGGCCTCGCGTAGTTGGGTAAAAAGGTTCTTGATCTCATAAGCACTTTTAAGAGGAAAGTGGATCAGTCAGTTTTCCTACAGTTTCCGTAGGTTAATTGGTCATGGATACGATCATTAATGCCGAGAGTTATGTCTAAGACTTCGTATCAACAGATGAGGAGTTAAGCCTTGAGAATATATTGAGAAACTGGCACACTTCCTTCGTTGAAATCGCAGCTGCTCCAGACGGAGTTAAAACCCAAAATGAGTGCAGTAGTACTGCTCCTTGCATTTACGGTCGCCAACTTCAAGTTGTCCGGAGGAGAGGAGAGCCATCATGAGGCAGATAAGCCGAGGTAGCTCAGTAGCTCTGGTGTAGTAATGCTCTTTGCATTTGCGATCACTAACCTCAAGGCAGATAAGCCGGTGCTATTAAGTATCCGTGCTCTAGTTTTGCTACGACTGTATCTCGATCACTGTGATTAGAGAGGAGAAAAATGTTAAAATAGCTCTTCGCAAGACTTCAGGTTCTAGTTTTACCTTTCTTTCCCCAGAGCGTGTAGTTGGGGCTCGTAAGTCCAAAAACAAGGTCATCAAGGACTCAAGGTTCTTAGAACAGAACAATACCTGGACCAGTGTTACAGATGCGAAGAAGAAGAGCAGCGGATACCGCTTTGGAATGATGGAGGTTAATTTGTATTAGACGCAGCATTAGAGCTGTCGCTGAATGCATCAACCTCGAACACAATTGTATTGTATGTCCTCCTGGTCAGATGCTAAAATTTCATCCTCATTCAAAGAGGGGAATCTGGGTTCCATATCTTGGTCACACTGAGTGATACAAGGTCACCGCTCGAGGGATGGATTATTCCTTGTACAATATCGGAAACAGATTTAAAGGCGAATGTTTTTTCCACACCTGCCTCTGCACCTTCTTGTAGACCTTGAGGGTAATGGCTCCGGACCCACAGCTGAAAATACCACCAGTTTTCGCCAAAGGAGCCAGGGATTCTTGACTTTTAACGATTACCCCATATCTAGAGTCGCCCTTAAGTTCCTGCAGCTTGGCGATCTTCCATTTTTGGGTTGGCAATGAAGAGTTGCCTACTTTTATAATTTTCAATGTTGTATTTAGATCGGAAGGTTCCACTGGGAAGTAGGAGCACAATCTGGGACTATTTGTCGTTATTGGTCGTTAGAAACCAAGTAGAAAATCTACTTGCACTTCTGTTCAAATATCGGCTACCTTAGCCAGAAGAAGGCGAAAAGCTTGCATTGATTTTTATGCCAACCGCCGTCACGAGAAGTTAGATCCATCTGTGATCAGACTGGTATTTACAAATTCGCTAAAGACCCTTTAAGGAACAGTGGCAGCTGCAGTCCTCGGCCTCTTCTGCTTGCGGACTTTGGGCGGCTCATCAAGGGATCTGGGGTACTTGGACGTTGAGTTCGTACTGGATAAGCCAGATAGAGTCGTTTCTGTAACGATACTTCCCTCCCAATATTAGCAAAGGCACCGCCATATTATCAGTTGAATCAAATCCTTTAGAAAGGAAACATTCCATAGTCTTCAGGGCATATTGTTAAAAGCTTTAGTATGCCATATGTCATACATTGCTGAAGAATCTTCATAACATAATCAATTAGATAGGCTCCGCAAAAAAATGTACTGATCTTGTTACTTCAGTATATATCGGCCTTCTTGCACAACTACTTCATTTCTCGGAAACTTTTTTCTATATTCTGCAGCCAATTAGAATATGTCAAAGTACGCTTCTGCAGGCTAGCAAAAATTAAATATATCTCTCCATGCGTTGTACAACATGCGTGCAAACACAGACGCTAGTATGAGACTGCGCTTCAAAATTTGTTTAAGGCACACTAGTCAGGAAGTAATCGACATTGAGGGTGCGTTCGATAACGCAACTTTTGACTTCGTATATAACTAAAAAGACCATTCCGAAGTAAAGAGGACTTTTTAAAAATATATGCGTCATTAAAAAATTGCTCAGAATTCAACATTCGAAGGACATCATCAAGGAGGTCAAAACGAACAAAATTTTCCTTTACAACATTGTGGCTTGTGACAAAAAGTGATGTTTCCAATATAATCTAGAGATCAAGCGCAAAAGTGCTTAGGTGGAAGGCGCTAAACGAGCTAAAACCCAAAAAATTTCTTTCGAGAAGTCAAAAATGTTGGTTTTCTTTTACGATTTCTAGACATTTTTGACAAAATAATCATTCCATCAAGCCAAAAAGTCAATACTCAACTCAATCGGTATGTTTTGAATCATTTGGTGCATCGTTTTCGTCGTATTTGAGCAGAATATGGCGTAGAAGGAAGTTGGCCTTTTACTTACATCTCGGACGATGGCTAAAATACTCATCAGACATGCTTTTATGATGTGCAAACCGCTGTATTGAGTTGGAAACAGACCATTTTGAATAAAATGGACCGGTTCTGCAAGAAAAAGACTTCTTGTTGTCCTTGTTTTTAGAAAGTCCTCTTTACTCACCCAACAAAATCACTGCTTAACGATCTAAGTTTTCTAACCTCTACGTTCAGACATTTGCAGATGATATGTACTGTCTTTTGGATTATGCCTAGCGACTGTCTGCTCTAAAGCGCAATCAGATCGCAAAGTGATCGACGATAGGCGCACGAGAAATTGGCATTTAGTCAACCCACTCAAAATTGAGGCTTCTGACGAGAAAATGGAAGCTCTCTGCTCTGACTTATAAGGGTATCACCAATAAATTCTCCAACGAAGCTAAGTATTTGAGTATCAACCTGACCTGATAAGGCGAATAATATCTATGGTTCCCATACATCGGTTGATGCAAAAAGCTTTCACTTCAAATACGTCACCGCTGCTTTTACTAGACTTTAAAGAATGTTCTGTCTCGGATGGGTGGGGCTTTTCTCTAAGATGCGTGACTCTATCCTAGAAGCATTGATAAATCTCCCTCCCTTGACAATAATATCACAAGCTTCACTATCAGAGAAGTGGTCCTTGTTACGATTGCGCTGCGACTGTCTTTTCACTCTGGTTTTTTGGACGTGCCGTCAGATGCAATATGCACTTTTATTATCTAGAATTCATAAACATTTACAACCTAGACAAAAAAAATGCTTAAAATTTAGCTTAATTGACTTATGCTATTTTACAATAACTTACTGGACCAATGCGGGCCTTCTAAGTTATGTAAACCTAAAATAACCTAAAAGCCCGCATTGGGCGTACACCCAAACTAAAGAAAGCAACTAATGAGTTTTTTTCATTTCACTTAGCCACCAAAATTGTTGGTACTGCCCCACCTTACTGAAACGGAGACGCTCCGCAATGGCGTATTTGAGTCGCTTGTTCGCAGCTAGTCGAAGAATGTGGAAAATTAATCCAAATGGAGGAACGCCGCCAGCGGAACGAATCTGTGAAAGCAGACACTCTCGTGATAAAGGCAATTAAGGTACTAAGCCTTGCGCATACTACCTAGCAATGTGCCTTCGAATCAATTTAATGAAAAATTTATCCATCCTTATAAAGTTCGCCTTATTGTATAAGACTTCATTCAAATTTATAGAATTTTGTAGTTAGATTCTAAGATTCTAAACTAAAAACTTGCTCTCAAGGTAAACCAAACGGGACATCCAAATACAAACATAGATCGGATAACGGCCATGTAGCAGATAACATTCATCCTTGCATCGAATCTGGCGAGAGCAACATCTATATTTTTGTTAAAATGCAGATATTGATAAAGCCAGATCTTAAGATATCTGATTACATTTCGACAATCAAGTGGTTGTCCGTGTTGTCCCACGCCTTAAAAGCTTTCGCTAATTCTTTCTTGTATCCGAAGAGGCCCCATACAAAGGCTTCCTAAAAAGAATGGTCTTCGACTTCTGAGAGTTAATCCTCAATTTCCAGTCAACTCAATATCGCTTAATCACATCGAAGTCACGTTGCAGGGGCGTATTACTGACCTCGATCTTTGCACCTGGCATTGTGAAGTGAGCTCACAAGATAACTTAACATATGTAGATGTTGCAGACAGTTCTTAATGTCAAATACTCCAGCATAAGTCAAACCATTATTCTTCACGCTGAACTTTCTACTGGTGAGCATATTAAAAAGAATGTATAACAGTGGTTTACTTATGTCCAATCTGTTCAGGTTGAAGAATAGTCCTCTAACCATACGGTATTGAACGCCTTCTCCAAGTCAATCAGGTAGGCATCCGTGCATTGATTCTTGCTTTTGTTCCCTTGGATATCAAATACCAGCTTAGACGCGGCATGTGTGATACCATACTCCTTCTTCAAACCAGATTGATTATCCGGAACTATATGTTTGTCCCACCTAATCCTTTTCGAATACCTTGCTGATATTCGGAAGGAGACTTATCGACCGAGGATTTGTCGGATTGTCCCTGTCTTTATCCCTTTTGGTAAAATAAACATTATTCAAAGCATTATCAAACAGGGTGGTGTATATGTTCACCGCTTTTAGTGCTAGAGGTCGAAGCACAATGTTCGATATCGCATCGATTCCCACTAATTTCTTGCTTCTAAATGATTCGAAGATCGTTTGAAGCTCTTCCTTCGGGGGTCTGAACGTCTCACGGCGGTGACATTAATTGCCATATTTTTGTCATTGAATTCCGTAAGACCTGAGTTCTCGAATAGTCAGATGGATATTTCATTTCGAAGACATAAACAATGGGAAAGAACGCGATTCTTCAGATTACGGTTCATAAGGCTTGAACACTTCCCGGAAAGTCGATCATATAGCCTCTTAATTCTCCTGCAGATCATCGATCACAATTAAGGTATCATTATCTACAGTTTCTCCTGGATCTATACCTACTGCTAACAATATCTGTTCGTTGTAAGGGCGATTCTTAGACACATAAGGTCATTTTAGTTTTTGTGTCGAAACAAGTCTACTTTTGAGTTGGTTCAGTGCCTCAATAGTTGCGTTGCGGAATGTTAGTTCTTTGTCTGTGTCTTTATTCGAGGAGAGTGCTCTCGCCAATGTTCTCGTAAAGTGTGTCCAACGTACTCTACTATAAGTGCAGGAATAACTTTGAACAAACTTCTACAATTCCGCAATTTCGCTGGGAATCTCATTTCGGAACTCCTGCTGGGGATAAAATATGAAATTAACTTTCTCATACAGAATACCGATTTCGGCAAAAATTTGAATCTAAAAAGCATATAGTCGTATCTTCATGGATAGCTCCGGAGCTGTATTGTGGCGCTTGTCTCATTTTAGAGGACTTTAAATTGTACGCATTTCACTTCATATATAGGGACAGCAGCTCTTTTACCACTTCGAAACTATTTTGAAAATGAAAAGTTTCTCTGAACGCAGTCGAAAGGCTGCATTCACAGAGTCTTGTTTATGTGCCAGGTTGCTTCGAGGATATTTAATCGCCGATAAACTTTGTACGCAAGGCTCAGAGATGGGCTGCGTTAGGACTGCCTGCGTCCTCGGTTAGGCCTTCCATTTAAAGCTGGGTTTCATGTGACCAAATGACCTTCCTGTTAAATCTCAATAGGAAAGGCTTTAGAATGCTTACTGGCTTCATAACGGGGCACTACTCTTTGGCTAAGCATCATATTTTGCAAGGCATAAGTGACAAATCATACCAAGACCCTAGTTTGAAGAGTTATTACAACACTCTGAATACTACACTTGTATGTGGCTGCAAATACTCGATGCTGATATGGTGGATGCTAGTACTGTAGACACATTATCACCTTTCTATTGAGGATCATACAAGGAGTGCAATGGACTATAGCATATATTTGTTTAAGTGCCCCTTCCAACAGAAAACCAGAACCAGTTGAACCAAGAACCTAAACAATCTCCCTGGTGAAACATCCAATTTTTTTGCAAAAGCCAAAAAGGCCTTTGAAGTTCGTGCCGTCTATTTCATCTAGGTTTTCGAAAAGTTTTCCAATTGGGACTTGACAACTTTGAATTTAATTTGTAAACACACTCTTTTACTAATCATCAAACTGTGACTGTCAATTTATTCAGTAAACTCAACATTTTCGTCATGGTAAAGTACACTAACGAGTTACGTTCTCCGATTGGGTTCGGGAGAAGATGCGCCAAGATGATGAATTTCATCACAAAATCATCTTCAGTGAGGAAGTTCATTTTTGGCTAAATGGGTTCGTCAATTAGCAAAATATGCGTTATTAGTCTGGTGCTTCATGAATCACCACTTCATCTACAAAAAATAACTATTTGGTGCGGTTTGCATGCCGGCGGCGTTATTGGGCCATATTTTTTCGTCGACGATAACGTTCGTCACGTTACTGTGAACGATCAGCGTTATCGCGCCATGATCACCGATTATTTTTGGCCCGAATTGGAAGATATGGACTTGGACGACATGTGGTTTCAACAGGATGGTGCCACAAACCACACAGCACACGCTACAATCGATTTATTGAAGAGTAAGTATGGTGAGCGTGTTATCTCAAGACATGGGCCAGTCGATTGGCCGCCTCGTTCGTGCGATTTAACCCCGCTTGACTATTTTCTGTGGGGCTACGTTAAGTCATTGGTCTATGCCAACACGCCGACGACGTTGGCTCAGAGCCAACATTGAAAGCGAAATAGCGGCCGTTTCGGCCGAAATATGTGGACGAGTCGATGAAAATTGGGTCCAACGAATCTACCGCTGCAAACGTGCCCGCGGTGGCCATATGAACGAAGTCGAGTTCCATTCATAAATGTTTTGATTGGTCTTCACGCCAATAATAAAGTTTTTGAAATATCTCAAATGGCTTGCCTTTTATTTAAAAAAAAGCTGTCAAGTCGTTATTAGAAAACCCTATATTTCCCTAAAAATATCTATGTCTGATAATTTGCGTCTCTTTGCGTGTTTCTACAGAAGACAGTGTCCTGTCAGGATTCATGTTACTGTCCTAAGCTTATACCTGTTTAATTTTATTAACTCCCTGGATCTTTCGCCGTCAACAATCGGCCAGAGAGAGAAAGTCTTGGATACCCTGCGTCCTTCAAGACTTGATTACCTCAGGTTGGCAGTCTTTGCAAGTTTTTCCCCGGCAGTGCCACTAACTATTCAAAGGGGTGGTTTGATTTTGGAAACTTCACTTTTATTGAGTAATCCTCATTTTTTTTAACCTCATATACTTGTTCATTTACTTTTATACCGCAATGTCTTAGTATCCAGCACATATTCACCCGGTTCTGACTGCATAAAGCCTTGAGCACTGCACGAGATCCCCATATTGTATCAGAATTGCTGTTGGTCGATTCCATTGCCTTGAGTGTGGCCAGACTAAGCGATATTTCTTTCAGATACCGATCTCATTTGCATTAGCTCAGCCACCCTGATTACATCCAGAACCTCTGATTGGAGGAAACTAATTGCGTAGTTCTGGGACTTCTGAAAAGATACCAGAACTTGTTCTTTCCTCTGTTTTTGAGCCGTCTGTGAAAATTGCAATTTGATTTGACTTGATTATTGAAATTTGTATTATTGTGTGTCTCTGGATCATACGGAATATTGAAGTCAACTAAGGAAGAAGGCTAAAGACATAAGCCTGAGTCAATGTTAGTTCTTCAAATCTGTCCACCCTAAAGAATGTACTTTCTTCATCTTGCATGAGATCAATCTTATTGTATCCTTCCTGCTGACATCGTTCGTTTGAGGATACGGAAATTACATGATATCTATCATCATAGATGACATCACAACGACTAAGAGCCGAGTAGATTTGCGGTGATGCTTTAATTGAAATCAAAAAGCAATGGAAGTCAAGATCTCATGGCCAATGTTCCACCTACACTCTTTTAGTACCAGTGGATTCTGTCAGATATTCGTATAAGTAGATTGAAATCGGAACATTTTGTTTAAGTCACATGCCGAATTAATAATCAGAACAACAAAATCAGGAGATGCCAATAGCGTATTCCACTTTTCATTCAATTGTTCATTTTTATTAACTTCCACTAGTTACTGCTACCTTAGATTAGGAAATCCAACATGAGCTAGTGAAAATGTGTAGCACCTAAAGTGGCAACACTTTTGTCTATGCCCCAGCATATCACCATAGATCTCAGATAAATCCGCTAAAGTTATAATTCTGTGCACTGAAATTTGATAATTTCCCATGAAAGACCAGGTATTCAATTACCAGCAATGCAATAAAGCAATTTTTTTTTTTTTTTTTTTTTTTCATGTCGGATTTGTATCCCAGGATGTACTCATATGAAGCAATCTACCTCTCTGAGTATCTATACGATCTTGTTGGCTTCTGGCTTTCAGTCTCATGTAGTATTTTTCAACTAGCACTTGTTGTTTACTCTCAGTAGGCTTGGCGGTGTCTTAATCTTTATTTATTACATAGCCTTGGGGTGTGAATATCATGAAAAATTGTTTTGATAGTTGAGCTCTACTGATTAATTCATTTTCATTGTTTTCTTCCTAAACAAAATTCTGTAAAGATGTATCCTAGTTTAATCTATTGCCAACCCATAAAATTAATATGGAAGCCACTTGTGGCTACGAATATAACCCCAAGGGATATGAAATTCAATCTTAAATGCCACTTCAAGGAAAACTTTGTTTAATTCGATTCAGTCTTCTAAATGTTAAAGTTTAAAAAGAATTGTTTATTCTGAATGAGAATTAAAATTACTTATTGATTGAGTTAAGGGAAATACTTAAAAATTATTAGTAAGATAGTTGTTGAAGTCGTGCATCTTTATGAATATCATTACAGGTGCAGCCTTCATAACCTGTATTTTAATATTATAGCGCAGTGGTTACAGGAAATAAGATGCTAACTTTACAGAATGCATAAATTATAAGCGGATAATGATACCTTTACAATGACGAAAAATTGTAATCGTGTTCGATATCCAAGACTGAATTGACGTCCGTCAAATACTGAATTAATTGTAAAGCACCTACTCACCATCCGATGCAAACAAAAATCAATCGCTTAAAGTCTTAAATATTAAATGGCCAGTTGATTTGAAAGTGTTTTTCTTTTGAATCTATTTATGCGCGAAAGTTTATAAGTTGTCTACAACCATGTCAACAGAATTACAATCAGAAATTTCTCATTTGTCAACAGTCAGTCAATCTATTTATATAATTCCTTCATCTTCTCTTTCCTAATCCTCTTACTTTTCTATTATTTTCCTTCTTCTTGAAGGATGAATTCCTTTTAGAATCAAATAATAAAGGCACCATCGACGGTGGTATAGACAATAATTTGTACGAGTACACTATAATTAGGGTACTTAGTTCGCAAAGAAGTGGATGGAAGATTTTCCATATAAATGCCCAAAGTCTGATTCCAAAACTTGATGAATTTCGGCCTTTATTCATAGATTTAAACGTTCGTGTTTCGGAGTCATGGTTTCACCATGAGCTTAGCTGTGCATTTTATAATGTCCATGGTTTTAATGTTTCTAATTTAACATCCCCGTTTTGATCTCATACGTCAAATCGAACTGTCGTCCGAGACTGCATATGTTTAGTTTAGGGTTTGCCATTTTACAGTTTTGGTCACTTGACAATTTCTTAACGTGTTAAGACTGTAAAAACTTACTGTAAAAATAAAAATGCTTTAGTAGGTACGTATCGCACATAACGAGCACATTATGGTCGACATAATCGTCCATCTGAACATACTATAGGTAAAACTGTAAAAAAATTCGTAGAGACTGGCTCTATTCCAGGTGTCCTGAGGCCTATCCATAATCGAAATGCACCATCTCCAGAAAATATGACTGCCGATGGTGAAAGTGTTGAAGAAGATCCAAATCTATGGATTTTATGGCGAGCAAAGCATTTGGGCTTACTTACTTACGCCAAAGTATGGCGTATTTTGCATTTCGATTTGCATCTACACCCTTGTAAAGTTCAACTTACTCAAGAATTGAAGTAAATCGACCAAGGAATCTGTGCAATATACGCCGATTATATTTGGTTGACCAACTTTCACACAAAATATTCTTCAGCGATGAGGCTCATTTTTCGGTGAATTCATTAACAAAGAAAATTTTTGCATATGGTGGTGTCATTGGTCCATACTAGTTCGAAAATGAGGAAGGTATAACGGTCACCGTCAATTCTCATCGCTTTAGCCAAATGTTAACTAAATTTTGTTGCCTCAAATGGAAGATATGGATGAGGAAGATATGTGGTTTCAACAAGACGGTGCCACATCATACAACACCGTATTAGCCCGTAGTAGCTTTATTGCAAAAATTATTTAGCGTTTTGGGGATGTGAATTGGCCATTAAGATAGTGTGATTTGTCGCTGTTAGAACTAAATGTGTTTTATTTAAATTCACTTTCCGAACCATGATCTTTATGACCCTGTATTTCGTGCCGAAAAGAATGAACAGATGCAGCTTCAACTGTTTATGAGAGACAGAGAGTTAGATGTACTCCTATCTACAAATCAAATACTGAAAGCTCAATATACAACATATTTGTAAAGAAAACTTGTAATGGATCTCAACTCCTTTGCAGATCTTAAAGACATGTCATTGCATCAACGATTAATAGTTAAAAGCAATACTTATGCACTGCCCCACAATTTATCCTATGTATTGACCTGAATTGCAACCAACCACAGTTTATTGACTCTATGATATATGATATAGCGCCAACATACTTTACCAGCAGCTCCAGCACTCTACTGGATGTCTTCTTGTGTAAATAATCCTTGTTAAACGCTACTACAGTTAATTTTCGGCATCCGAAAAATTCTACAACTGAAGTAGGATTTACGCAACGAATTCAGTTGATGATCACATAGCGTTTACACATATTTCATTTGATATTGGTGTACCATTACGTAAAAGGTTCCACATTACAGAGAGGATCTGTAACTTAGATCACTTAAGTCATTGTACAAAGTACAAAGACAGATAAAGAATTAGTTGCAAGGTAATACACATCTTAACAGTGCGAAATTATTGGTACTGCTTATTTGATCAGTTTCCGATCTGCTGTTTTAGTGCAGCGTGAATTTCGTCGTCGTTTTCCTCGTCGTCCTGCACCATGCGCGCGAACAATTAAGCATTTGGCTGAGCGCCTCGTGCCAACTGGGTCTACTGTTACTCGTTTGACCGAGAATATCATTGCTGTGACCGAGGACGTTTGTTGTTGTCGAATTTTGATGAAAGACCTGAAGATGTTCCCTTATGAAGTGCAAACCGTTCATCAATTGTTGCCTGCTGACCTCCAGGTGAGGTTAACTTACTCCCTTGCTCTGTTAAACTTGATACAAGAAGTGATGATTTCGTATCTAAAATCAGAATGATGAAATGTGAATAAACAAAATTTGCATATCTGGGGCATGGAAAATCCACATGCAAAGCATGAAGAGCCATCGCATAAGCAGTGAAAAAGTAAATTGCCCTTATTTTTTTGAAGACGCCGAATAGCACCACCGCAAGCGTAACTTGTGAGCGGTACAGACAGAGGCTTTTTTTCGAAACAAATTGCTTAATTGGAACTCAAGTATTGTTGGTTTCAGCAGGACGGAGCAGCCGCTCAGATAGCTCAGACAACGATGGAGATTTTGAATCACTGATTTCCGGGCTGTGTGATCTCCCGATTTGTCGATTTGATCGTCAAATCTGATGGCACCAGACTTCTTCCTTTGTGCCTTTTTGAAATCTCGCATTTACATTAACAAACCACAAAACTTAAAAATCTTGAAAGCCAACATTGAAGAAAAAAAAAAAAAAAAAACAAATTTGGGGCCAGATTTTTTGTGAGCAAAACTTCTAAATGCCGTAAAATGAGCAGAAATGTGCATTAGCTCAGGAGATCGAGGTCGTTTGACCGATTTCATTTTTTCAATTTAATGCTATTAATTTCACACCTTCGAGCAAACTTTTCGTGATAATACACCTTAATCAGTCAATTAATATTTTAATGCATTACTTTTGCCCCACATTGTAGAAGAAAGCTTCAAAAAAGCTTATCTCCTCATCCTCCTCGTAAACGCAGCTTTTGTAGAAGTCGTTTGTAAAAACGCCAAACCTTCTTGCATCCTTGAAGTTAAGACAGTGTCCTGTCCTATGGTAACGCTGAGATGTTTCCTATTTTGAAAAATGAAACAGTTAGAGCGCTTCAGCTTCAGCTTTAACGTTGTCCAAAAATATTTGTGGACTTAAGGTTTGTTCTCCTATTATCATCCAACTTTAGTATTATTCGCTATGTACAAGATTGGTATACCGATAATATATTTTCTAGTTAGAATAGATAGATTGGTTACAATATTGGCGATTTTGTCGGCCGTAAAATTCCCTGGATTGTCTCTGTTACCTGGCACCCAACATATGTGAAGGTTGAACTGCCCTGCTACCTCCCTGAGAGATGATCGGTAGTCAAGGGCAGTTTTAGACTGAGTCCAGGGATTTGATTGCGGCCTGACTATTTGAAAAGATGCAATATCACGTTTTTCTTCTGCCAGGGAGGACTTCTTTTATCCCCAAAATTTCCTACTGATACACGATACGGCGATTTGGAAGCCGGAAAAAGAGACTTAGATTGAGTCTCTCAACCAAGAGTGATGATAGACCTATAAGTGGGTTTGAGGTCCTTTGGTACAACATGAAAACGTTTTCCATCTTTCTGAATGAAATCTATATTAATTTCTTTCCATGACGGGGGTGGCCGTGGTGTAGTGGTATATGCATAAACTCCTCAAGCAGAGGGTCGCGGGTTCGAATCCCGTGCGAGGCAATTCTTTGAAAAAGTCTTTTCGTAGAATTTGCATGTAGTTATATGAGAATCCCGTCGGCGTCAACTCTGCCATGAAGGCATAACACTGATGTTTAAGTGGTTGCTGGCTGGGCTAAATGTAACGAACTAACAACTAGCACGTTTTGAGACCTACTGGTTGAGGATGCACTTGCTCGTCCCGTCCAGTTTGACAACCACCTCTAGGAAAAATATCGAAACCTAATAAACCTGAGTTTCAAACTACTACACCACCCGCCCGCGCCCTGGAGAAAACCAGTAAAAGGGTATTCATATCTCCTTAGTGCGCGCGCGAGATTATAAAAAAAAAAAAATGACAAGCGAATATGAATCATTTCTGTACAGCTCCTAGCGTAGGCAGGATAATATCTTAGGACCTTTGTAGCTCGGAAGGTATTATATCGTCCGGACAAGGAGACCTGTATGGTTTGAAGCTACAGTATGTAGCGCTCAAAGCAGCTCTTCTCTTGTATTCACACCGCGAATTTTAGTCGTTGCAGCAGCGATTGTTACTGATCGTGAATAGGGAGCTATCTACAAAGTGGCAGAACGGGTAAATCATCATCATCAGGTCGTTCAAAAGCCATTAGTTTTTGTCAAACTGCTAGGCATCATAGGATGTGTAGAGAGGATTTTACTTACTCTCAGAGGTTTCTGTTGTTTTGTTGCTGTGCCTTCCGCAGTCCTTTTAATGTATACGAGTAATATTTTAAGGGATTCTTTATATATGCCCTGGTGTGTTAGTCAGCCCGGGTCATAGAAGAATGCTAAGTTTTAACTAGATTTCTCTGAAAGATACAATATTAGAGTTCGCCAATGAGGTTCAACATCAAGAAGTAGTTCTAGACAAAAAAATTACCAAAGCTACCAAAGCCATACGGCCTTATAGGAGACATCTCCAAAAGTTACCCATTGGACCTACACAATGATGGTGAGACCGATCACCTATAATATATGCGGAGTAAGGCAAAAAAAAAAGAAATTCAACCGCAAGGTCTTTAGAGTTTTGAATAAATGAACGTTGAAGATCTCATTGGCCTCACTCCACTCACATATGGTATAAATTTAACCATTGGCAACTCGCAGTGGAGTCACACTTATGACAGCTCCTACAACGAAGTGATCTCAAATCGACCAGCATGAAACTTCCAAAACTTAACATCAAAAAAAGCCCAGGCATCTTTCACACTGAGTTTTATGCCGTCAAAAAATATGTCAGTACCATTCTTGGAACAAAAGTTAACCTTGGGTAACAAAATCAAACGATACATATGCCACTTTAACCAAAAAATGATCAATACCGAGTTGCTCCTCCTTTGGCGGTTATAACCGCTTTTATTCCAGAAGGCATCGAGTTTACTAGAAGTTCAGTAATATCCCTTGAAATTTCAATATTCCATACGTGTTCCAGAACTTCATTTAGCTTTTTTTTACTCTCTGGTTTATGTTCAGCCACCTTACGTTTGATTATATGCTACAAGTGTTCGATTGGGTTTAAATCGGGCTAATTAGTTGGCCAGTCTAGTCTGGTAATTCCGAGGTCATCAAACGTTGTCTTGGGCTGAAAATTATTGAAAGACTCTAGTTACTTGCCTGTTTATTATTTATAAAGTAGACATCTAGAAGTTGATTTATAACACTTTACTTACGGATTTGGTGCGGTGGCAAGGTGCAGAATCATCTTGAAAAATGCACTTGTCAGAATACGAGTGATGATGTTCAATTGCTGGTACCAAAAACTCCCTTATTACTTCTCCATACTTTCGAGCGTTCATAGTTCCATTAAAAAAGTGCAAAGGGCCCAAAACGTAAAAAGGAAAACATCCCCAAACCATCTGGCTTTGAGGAAACTTCACTGTTTTGACTATGCACTCGTCCTTGAACCTTTCACCTGCTGACCGTCGTACGTATGGCAAATTGTCGGCACACAACAAATTAAATTTTCTTTCATCGGACCATATCACACGTCGCCAATCATCCTGCGTCCAATCTTCGTACTTTTTTTCCCACGTTAAGCGAGCTTTTTTCATTTTTGTGGTTAGAAGAGGTTTTTTCGCTGGTCGTCTTCCATATAAACCTATCTCCCGTAGCCGTCGGCGTATGGTTTTGATGAAATTCACTCAGCTCTGCTCTTATACGGACAGCACTTCTAAAGCGATCTTTGATGCTAATTCGTTGTAATACATTGTCCGTCTTCTGGGTTGTTTTACGTTTTCGTCCCGAGCCTTTTTTCCTTTCCAGTGGATCCAATTTTTCGTTTTTCTTCATCAGTCGTACGATAATTGAATGACAGCATCCTATTTTAACCGCAATCTTACGATAACCAAGCCCTTCTTCGACTAAAGTCAATATTTGAACTTTTTCGTCCCGAGTCAGTTGATTATATTTACCAGACATTTCACTTTTTTTTTACTTGTCACCATCACAACTCAATTCAAACTGATTTTTTTTGCACTGAATACGAGGCCGAACTCCGCTATGGGGAATACCCCTCATTAGTATGGGAAAAACCCTTACCATCTGATGTAATTAGGCATTTTTTGAGAACTCATTAGGTGGTTCGGTTTTTATGACCGCAAGTGTAGTTGCCGAATGAAATTAAATGTCAACTGCCTAGAAAAAGTTTAACTGCCTTTCTGTGGCATTTCGTATTCAGAAATAAATTCAACGATCAAAAGTTGGAAAAACAAAGTCCACCGCTGGGAGAAGATACCTGATCTTCGATATGTTTAAAGTCCTATGAAACCCTTCCAAAACAAGTCCAAATGATGTATTATCTTCAAAAGGGGTGATATCAATGGACTGATCAGCTTTTTAACGAGACAATGTTATCACTTATATAAACTTAAAATTAGTTAGGAAATTGAATATCACCTCGAAAACGATGAAACCGTAGAATACAAACTGTGTAAATGTATAGTTCTGTACGGCATAAAGACGTTCTATGCCTGCCTGGGCTTTTAAACTTTCCGTCATATAGTAAATGCCCATAACCTTATGACATAAAATTACTCCACTACTTGCCAACAGTCCAGGTAGCGCGAATAATTTCGCTAATTATCGTATTATTGTAGAAAGAATAGGCGATAGAATGCAGCTTTTCAGGAGCATACCGTCATGGAAAAGACAACATTTTTCACTTTAACGAGTATATGTAGCGTAATTCTATCAGGAATGCCTCTTCTAGGCCAGCCTGTCGCTATCGGCTCACGATTCATGCTGTCTTGATGTCAATATATGTCAGGTTAAACTGAGACCTATACATACGGCTCGACATCGAAAGTAAAATCCAGGTGGTTCTTTATTCTGTCTAACACTTCTACTCATCCAGTTTCCGTAATCCGTCTGATTGCCCTCCTTTAGCAACTTAATTATTATCTCGTCATACTTCAGTGAACCGTTCGCTATGATGAATTTCAAAAGGCCTACCATAGGTCCTAGAATAGAGTAAAATAATCCCGCAGGGATGCTCTAATAAAGGAATCTTAATTATCATACATTTGGAATTTTTGTTAAACTATGGAAGTGATTGTGCTTTTGGCTCCGGGATGCTATCTCGAACTCGCGCCGTCCAAATGAAACTATTACTGCATTTGAGAAACATCGCATCATCTTTCGGTTATCATTTAAGGGCTGATTAATATTCAATATTGAAAGATTAAAGAAGCTTCCTGGCATCTAGTAATAGTATCTTAATTTATGAGCAGGCTCTACCTGAAGTACTATTTTCTTTCCAAGCAGAGTGCATCTTCTGTAACACCCATAAATTTTATTTTTTTTACTATTTTGCCTCTTCCTGTTCCCTTTCATCTCGAAGGCAAACAATAGTTATAATGTTACACGGAATCGATAAAAGGAATTCAATTTGTAAGCATCGTCGATGCAATGTTCTTCCCGACTTAAAATTTATGACTCGGATACCTAATAACTTATCCAAAAGTCTTGCAGTTAAAAACATTGTAAAGGGAAACATCTACGAAGCTTATTTTATTGAAAGCACTTTCAGTATCCATTAACTGAGTTGATCCAACATTGAAGGCGATATAAGCAGTTTCCCATAAAAAGAATTTTCGAAGGAGTCGAGATTTGGAAGAGTAATGTGTACAATGCAGTCGCTTCTGAAAAAAAAAAAAAAAAAAAAAAAAAAAACGAAAGAATATAAATATCTTCTCCTGCTAAGAAACATCCAAACAGGATTTGTCTAAAATCAGCTTTTTGATTTTTCAAAAACAGCAAGATCAGCATTAAAGTCGTGTGTTCATGAAAATGGTTTCATTCAAAACCGATTACAAATCACCCTGTTGTCGGTTGTAGTTTCAATGATATAGCCGTATCTGTATAACTTTGATTAATTTTTCCCAGAACTTCTAATATTTTTATGTAAATACGAGTAGCCTTTCAAAAATTTGAAGACAACGTCTATGAACCTTATCCCTTTGCACTATTATAGAATTCATATGTTGACTGGGAGAAAATTGGTTATGTCTGGATCATTGGAATGATATAACCATCATTCCCAATGGCTTTTTAAGCCAGCTTGACATTTCATTTTTAAGTATGACACTTTCAATCAGATTTTTTCCGGCGTAATCGTAATATCCTGTAACCCGATATTGCATGACAGCTACACCCCGGCTATAGTCTGATTCGTTTAAAAAGTATTTGGACTGGAAATGCGAGTTCATTCAATTTTCCATCAACGTTTACTGCGACTTTTTACCCATTTTTCAAAAACATACCATTTTACATAGAAGTATAGTACAATAACAAATGAATTTGTTTGCGCCTTTGTTATGACTGTTAACCTTGAACGACAAATCGAATATCCCAATCAATCTGCAAATGTATAGATAGGACTACTATACATGATTATGTATGCACGCAGATACAAATAAAGTGACATCAATGACTCGTACTACGAGTATAGTTACTTGGCCAATGACTTGATTTACTGCCATTTGACATCGATTTTTTAAGTGGAAGCCCCTTCGATATTTATTTTTATTAACTCCACGCAAATAACAAAGATTTACACCCTCGCCTTTTGGCAGAAAGCGACTTTGAAGCCTTCAACTGATGCCAAATTATTTGCAGACAAATCGGCATCAAACGAAGAAAAATTCTTATTTTGAGTGTGATGTGATGATGGCCTTAGTGGCACCAGTTTAAGATTAGGTTGATAAGATCCACACTTGAAGTGCACATAGAGGTCTATTGTGATTCCAATAGAAGAACGTGGCAGGCACCGGTCTCCTACCGGAACCATTAAAATTTAAGATTTAAAATTTAAGATGAAAAATATAGATTGATTAAAGCTCTCTGTTGGTAGCTATATAACACAGGTATTGCAGCTTGATGCATGCTAAATCAGAGCTTTCTTTGTAGCTGTAGCCGCAATTACATCGCTATGTCTGGCGATGTCAAAGTGTCCTATTTTTATATGGTGGCCGTTCTCAGTTCGTGTACTGACTTTCTGCCAAGGATATTCTTTACCCAGATGAAATCCAGCTTATCTTGTGTCACATCTAACGTTGAAATAGATCTCCACTGACTAGTTGATTGACATTGCGGAATTCGATAAACCACCCAACGTTGTTATTTCATTTATCAAGGGTTTGAGCATACTATTGGCGTCGCCAAATTTAATATCACGATGAGGCGTTAAGCAGTAGACGTAATCTAGTTGATATCAGAAATTGTCGTTATTCATAATCTAAGCTTCCGTCGGTACGTTTCTTTCTTAATTTAGTCTAAAATCTTGTTGTGCTTCTGGAGGAAGCATTGTAGGAATCGGCTTTTAATTAACAAATTCATTGTTTCCTTCACGTTTCAGAACTCTCCTAAGGTTGATCTGCTCCATTGATTGATTGATTGTCCTGATAAGTGGTTAGCCTAAGACAGCCCTTAGGTGTGTGCCATCAGTTTGGGTTAGGATATTGGTATCTTGATGATGACAAGCTTCCTACTGTTTATTTTTAGAAATACAATTCTGAATAATTCAGAAGCGGCGCAATTCCCTGAGACGTTCGAGTGAGGTGATTTGATCGCGACTTTAATGGCCATGAATTTCGGTGAACCAAGCACCGGCCTGATGAATAACTAAGATTTCAGTTTGAAATACGCTGTGGTATGTAGGAAGGTTGAAGGAAGTGTCTATGCAGAGGTTTTCTTCTTCCTCTTCAGTTGGTGAAGATGGAAATAGTCTTATCGATAATGACTTCGGAATCAGTCTGTGAACTTCATGCGAGCATCCCTCAAGTTGTACTTTTTCCATTGAGAAGTATCTTTTAATTTGAGAACCAAATTAACTGTCAAAACTATCTATAAGTAGCAAAGTGAAATTTTTTCAGTGATTCTTATGCAGGCAGCACACTTTTTCTAGCAAGTTAATGTTATTCCTCTTTTCTTTGAAGCCCAGCAGACCACGGTCCTTCTTTGGGTATATCTTCTGAAAAAAACTACACTTTTACTTCAGTTACTATGGCCATACTTAAATCCAGAAAAAAAAACATTCTAGTATATTCGCTTGTGAAAAAAGGATTCGCAACAATGATTTTTCACTGGATCTCAATGTTGCATAGTTATTTCAGCAGAGCCTTTTACCACCTCAAAGTTATAGTTACTTCCTGTAGCGTACTGTCGCCAGTGTTTGCTGTTTTCTTCCTTTGTCAGCCTATGCTTTGCTTACGTTTAATTATAACTTAACCCGCCTTCAATGCATTTACTTCAACGACCACAAACGCTTCAGTAACAGTTTGCTGAAAGAAATTCGAGTATTTCTGAATCTAAAAAGAAGCAAGTAAAAGCCGTTGCATACGCGGCTGATGTGGTTCTTATGGCCACTGGAAAGTTCCTCACCACTAACATTGAAATTCTGAACTATACCCTTAGAGTCCCTGTCCACATATAAAAGGATAATGCCACCTTCTTTTTATAAATGTGACAACCCTCTGACTATCCAACAGTGCCAAATACCAAATACCAGTGTTCAAGAACTTGCACAGAAAGCAACGATCACTTTCTATTCCTGCAGTCGTATATTTGGGAGAAAGTTGGGAACTAGCTCCAGGACTAACCTATGTATTTAATTGAAAACCCTTGGTCTACTGCCCTTAGATCTATACATGCAGGAATCTGCAGTGAAAAGCCTCTAGTATTGAGTCAGCTTAGTCGCCTGCATTTTCTCAAATAGAGAGGAATGTGACAGGATTATTTTCATGGATAGATGATACATGAAGATAAGAACCTCATCTCCGATCAATTGAACTTACTTTGCACACGTTGCCTGCTGGACTACAGCAGTGTCTTCCAGGCTGATATATTGACTGTAGCAGAATCAGTCAACACCGCACAAGGATATTACTATATTTATTGATAGCCTTTCTGCCAATAAAGCCATCGCGGCAGTTGGGATTAAATTGAATCTCTTGAAGTGCTATCGTAAAGAGCTGAATACTTTGCCTAAGCTCTAGCTCGAAAAAGATCTTCCCTAGAAGGAGAACTGGCAGATCAAAGTATTGGGTCTATAAGAGATGGCGTAACTTGTATTATTTCATTGGAACATGCGTTGGAAAGCTACTGTCATGAAGAAAACTGCTACCGAAAGTCATCGTATTTTAGTAGAAGTTTATGGTAAACATGCGGTGGCTAAGCGAACGTGCCAAAAGTGGTTTGCACGATTTAAAAGTGGTGTTTGGCTTGGAAGACGATGAACGTCCTGGGCAGCCAAAAAAGTTTGAATATGAAGAACTGTTAGCATTACTCTATGAAGATTGTTGCCAAACACAAGAAGAGCTCGCAGAATCTTTGGGTGTCACTCAAGCAGCCATTTCAAAACTTTCAAAGCAGCTGGATATATTCAAAAGCAAGGATATTGGGTTCCACATGAACTTAAGCCGAGAGACGTCGAAAGGCGGTTTTGCAAGTCCGAAATGCTGCTGGAACGCCACAAAAGGGAGTCATTTTTGCATCGAATTATTACTGGTGACGAAAAATGGATCCATTACGTGAAACCCGGCCAACCAGCCAAATCAACGGCAAAGCCGAATATCCATGACGCGAAGGTAATGCTCTGTATTTGGTGAGATCAGATGGGTGTGCTGTATTATGAGCTGCTAAAACCGGGTGAAACTATCAATGGTCAACGCTACCGAACACAATTAATCCGTTTGAAGAGAGCAGTAGCCGAAAAACGCCCGCAATATGCGACCAGACACGAGGCAATAATATTCCATCATGACAACGCTCGGCCCCACGTTGCTATTCCGGTTAAGAACTATTTGGAAAACAGTGGATGGGAAGTCTTACCCCACCCGCTTTATAGCCCAGACCTTGCCCCTTCTGACTACCATTTTTTCCGGTCGATGCAGAACGCCCTCACTTAAATACAGTTCACATCAGAGCAGAATATCAAAAATTGGCTTGATTCATTCTTGGCTGCCAGTTCTTTTGGGATGGGATCCACAAATTGCCAGAAAGATGGGAAAAAGTCAGAGCTTCAGATGGGCAATACTTTGAATAATACTATTGTACATGTTTTTCTTAAATAAACGTTCAAATTTTGAAAAAAAAAACCGTACGAATTAAATTACATACCCAATATCAAATCTTCTCTATGCTGTCTGAGAACACGAGTACAGCGAACGATACAAATAAAAGTCAATGAAAGATGGAAAAATCTTTCAACCTGTGAACCTCAAGATACTTATGCCCGGAACTCAGCAAACCTAGAACAAGTAACATTCTCTTGAAAAGCAGAGCTGAACTATCTACGTTTGTTGGATTACTAATTGACAACCTCTCCAGGGGCTGTTGGGACATTTATCTAACGGGAGGTTACCCTCCTCTTTTTCTGCCACTGTTTCAGCCTCAGTAATTACAGACAAAAAACTTTAAAAAGTTGCAGCACCGCTGGGAAAGTGCATCGAGTTGAAAAATAAATTGTCAAAACCCTAAAAAGTTGCGTTGGCTTCTCTAATCCAGGCATTCATCAAACAGCTCTCGTAGATAGCTGAAAGCGAAAACCGCAATTAAATTCAATCGCCTTCATAATGGGTCTACATATTATGTTAGTGTAATGAGGTACAGAGTGGCTGCGATATCTAATCAGCCCGCTAACCTAAGCTAACCTAACAGCTTGTTGAATTCTTCTTAATGGAGGACCTTTAAATACACTCATAAATACATCACATTGTAGATATTATTGTTACAAGTGTTCAATTAGTATGGTAGAAGTAATCTTGTAAGACTTTTCTATAGTTTAAAGGATTTCCCTTCTTTTGTATGAGCCAAACGACGCTGAGATTCCATTCACTGAGGATCTGATCATATTTTACGATTCGGTGTATGTTTCCTACTTAATCAATCCCAGCTGCGTTAAGTAATTCCCGAGATACTCCGTCTGCTGCTGCAATTTAATGGTCTTTAGTTTAAATATCGCTTTCCAGGCCTCCTTTTGGTCTGGCGGACAAATTTGTTATTGTCGATCATCATTTAAACTGATTAGTTCATTCAGCGGAATGTTGGTCGCGTTCATCAATAAACAAGTCTGCAGAGTATGAGACTTTATATTTTTTATCCTCACCCAAATCTCTGGCTGCTTCTGTCTTAGCTCAGTATCATTCACGGTCTTTGCATGTTTCTATTCGAGATCATTCACTCGAGATCATTCATGATTGCCGACTTGCTTCAAAAAAACGATGAAAATTGTATTCTATGATCCTAAAATTTCTACTCTAAGGAGTTAAAGACTTATGATAAGCAAGCATTCTTTGTCAGAATGCATACTAAGGAACGGCTTCCTATATGAACTGTACATGTTCACTGGAATCAGTTCTCAAAGCAGGACCAACAAGCTTGGAAGGCAGCCTTAACAATCTTAACAGAGCAGCTTTTAAAGATGTAGACAGTTCGTTTTCTGTCTTCAGCGTGAAACTTACTATTTTTTTTGATCCTTTTACGCCAAATCTAGTTTCATTCATGTCAAGACTTTTGACTGTCTAACGGGTTGAAATTTCTTTGTCTACATGCAGTATTCCGACCTAAATTTCATAATCAATTTTCATTTTCGTGATTTTTCAAAATCTCAAAATCGCACTTCATAATCCCGTTGAAGGTAAATTTAGATTTTCACAAACAATCTCTCACATTATAAACACAACGATGTACACATAATTAAATTTATGTCCGACGTGTTGGCCAAAAAAAAACCATATATCCTCGTATCTGCCATAAATTAAATAATTATTCGGTCTGCATACAAAATCGATCCCGTTTGTCTAAATTTAGAAAATTCGCAAATTGCCCTGCAGAATGCAAACGAAACTGCAATGAGCGCGAGAAGTGATTTAAATGCGCGGCAAAAAAATAAACAAAACTATCCGGCCGACGTACTCACACCAGTAGTATCCATATTTGTACTGTGGAGATTTAAATTAGGTTTTCCATCATGAATTTCTTGTGCGAATTCATTATGCTATTTTCAAATTCAGTTCGAATGCCAATACGAATTCAATTGCTGCAGGTTGAGCGGTCTACGAAAACATTTAACATATTTCCATGGACCAATGAGCCGTAAGGCAAATTACGAGCAAAAATTTGACACACATTCTTCCGGACTGTCTGACATCATTGGCGGAGATAATAATAACTCCTCGATGGATTTAGTTCAGTGCCCATCATCGGTCTAATTTGGATGGAATCACCCAACCCATAAGGTCGGTCAAAGCAATTAGCACCTTAGCACCTATCCCCCCTGCCAATTTGAATTCGTAAGTTGAGGTTCTGAATATTATTATACAGTTGAGATGGTTTTATCGGTAAATTAATTTTAATTCGAGGAAGCAGATACTTTTTTGTCGTAGACTTTAATTTTCAATTGAAATACGGTTGTGAGCTTATAACTTAAATCGCAGCTGTTATATGGCACCGCCTATTAACTTTTAATTTACGGATATGCAGATGGGAAAGAAAAACAGAGTCAGGGTTTGTTGGTTTCGAATTCATTACTCTATTTGTATGTGTATCTGATGTATCAATTGTGCTTCGCGTTGACCTTGACGCTGTGAACACCATTATCTGTAATTGAATAACTTTGTCAATATTTAGATAAGTACCCTTCGAGGCTTGGCAATCGTCAATACACATGTCAACTTAATAGGTCAGAAATGAATCAGGGCGAGCTTGTCTGATGTCATGTTCGTTTACTTTACACTTTGTTGATGGTTGGTAAATAATGACGCGTGTAAGCAGTAAGTGTAGCCGTTGTAACCTATTTCACGCAATGGGGACTTATATTCGATTTGTTGTTGGATGACGCCTTCGGTTATTTGATATTTCGCACGCCAATTTAACATAATATGAGAAGAGCTCCGAATTGAATATCAATTTTGTAGTAATTCAGTCAGACTACTTACGTCACGGTTCATCATGGAAATAGCCTAGTCATCCTCGGTAACACAGAGGCAGTTGACACAATTTTGCACGAAAGGGTTTTTCATGCTTTGGATAGAAAATAACAGTGGCTCATCGTAGAAGTATCATCAACCGAAAAAGGTTTTTTTGATTAATAACAAGACAGATCCAGTGCAACAGAAAATGGTTCAAATCTTCTAATAAACCGTTTCTAAATCAATGAAACTCATTCTATCCGCAGTATGAAGTGATTGATCCGGCGAGATATCTATTACTGTTTCAGCAGTTGAGAGCTGTCCACAAGAAGGTCATGTTCTCACTACCCTTCTGTGGTCACTTGTCAACTTACTAGTCAAACTAGAAAGTTAAGGAAACTTGCAACAGAATGCAAATTGTAAGATTGGTGAGGAAAGGCTGCATTATTCCTCTTTAGTCATAAAGAAAGCTGAGTCAATTACAGAGTTCTCCAATAAATTTTAATATCTAGGAATAGTTGTACCCAAAAAAAATTAATTGGAAGTCATATAAGATATAAATAAGATAAATTACCATAGCAACCAAAACCATATGTTCGGTAAAACCTGGGAGGTTAACTCACAGTGCGATCGGACTTCGCAAGTTTCATCTCAAAGATTCCTGAACTCAAACACTTTTTACTTTGACAGGAGGTTCAAAATAGTAGTCTCAAATTGACAAGCTAACATCAAAACTTAAGGGTAACAAGCCGTATATGTACAGATCACAAATTGATACCGAAAAAGATGCAGATATCCAGTCCAGTGGGAAAAAGTTACAGCGAATGACAAGGGTGTCCTGTCTATATTTATTCTCACGAATGCTACACTGCTTTAATACTCTTCAGGACTTATCTGAAGGAAGCAGAAGTAGGCTCTGGTAGATTCCAGCCACAAGGATATTGAAGGGAAAAGAAAAAGCCGACGAACTGGCTAGAAGAGGTTAAGCTGATCCATTCAGTGGCCCATAGCCTTTCTCTGGCATCCCGAATTCAGCAAAAAATTCAAAGAACAGAGTACGTCTCAGAGAAATCTTGTTAACTGAGGAATCGTTATTAAGAAATAATTAAGAAATCCTTGTTGCACTGGCAGGCCAATACCTCTTTTAAAAAGGAACATAGTAAACCCTAATTTCCAAGTCCTTACTTCGCCGTGAATCATTTTTTTTTTTTTTAATTTGGCGAGAAAGAACAACTGGAAAACCAGAACAAAAAAGTCTGAAGCTCATCGAGCCATTCCATAAAAATCTCAACCGAATCACGTCTTTTGAACGGATAACTCAATGACTGCGCTAAAGACAATATTTTTCAGAAACACAGACATCCAGTTCAAAGGAGAATTTACGCGACACAAGATCGACAATTTAGGGCTTTTTATTGTAAAAAATGACAGTTACAATGTGGCGAATTTTCCCAGCCCATACAAGAAACTATCTTACTACCTCTTATTCCTGTCTGCTGGAAACATCTCCATCATATTTAAATTTCTGATTAAGTATCATAAAATATTCATTAAGGACCATGGGTTGTAGAATAAACGCATCTGTGGTTTCGGATGTTTAAGGGGCTTCACATCACTTTATGATGAGCGATCAGAAAGGCCGAGAACTTACCTTTATGTGCCGAACCCACTCTCACCATATACACTTGTGCAAATTTGTAACCAAGATTTAGTTTTAGCCGACAAAGCTACGAAACGAATAGAGAATCGCACAAATTCGTCGTTGCGTCTGTTTATTTTCCCTAAGATTTGTTACTGCCACCACCACAGGAGACAGTAACAGAACTCATTGAATATTGTGATTCCAGAAAGATGGGACTTATCATATACTAAACAGCGATGCTAATGCTTAGAACACTTCTTGGGGCAAATGCAACGTAAGAGGTAATCATCTCCTAGACTTCTTACTTTCGCCTGACCTGCCTCTCTCTTAGCCAGCAGACAGCAAGTAATCGACTTAACTTTATCCAACAAAGGTATGCTAAAGAAATTACAGGCTAGAAAGTACTATAGGAGATCTCCATGTCAGACCATAGATACATCAAATTCAGAATCGGATGAGATTCGACCTTGTTGATGAGGAGAAATTCGCATAAAACCAACTGGACAAGATTTAAGGAGGAGCTCGACAGGTACAAAAGTGCTTTTCCTATGCTCAGCACAAAACAAAAGCTTGAGGAAGTTGTTCAATACATGAACTTCACCCTCACCAAGTCTTTCTAAATGGCATGACTGGCTAGTAATCAATCCTACAGATTGTCCGTTTCTTGGTGGAACACAGACATATAGCGCCTTTGTAATAAATCCAAAGCTTTTTGCGAAAAGATCGAAACTATCGGTGGAACCAACAGGCTGGCCAAAGTCCTCAAAAGGGGAAGATCAACCACTCTGCAACCACTCATAAAATCTGAAGGTACCTATATCGAGTCGAAAACAGAGTCTCCCCGAAACCAGCTCACAACTTGTTCCTATCAACGAAGCTGGTAGTAAGCTGAACAATTCAACAGGCCGTAGCTCATTCCATATACCTCGTCAGATGTGGTGACGGATGTGGCCATTGAACATCATGTTGCTTCTTCCTTTGACTGCTTCAAGTCGCCTGGCACTGATATATTCACCCAGTTATGTTACAAAAAGGTATAGACCTGCTGGCAGAAGAGAATTTTCACTGCAAGCGTGGCACTGACATACATACCGAATCCCTGGCGAACAGTGAGATTGGCCTTTATACGTACTACTCGCTCGCCAAGAATTTTAAATCTATAAGCCTAACTTCCTTCATGCGCAAAACCGCCTTGCGAATGCATCCTCTATCGACGATGCCTGCCAACATGGAAGATCCTGCGAGAGTGCGCTTCAGAATCTAGTAGACATATCTGAACGCGCACATGACAGAAGGCATTTTCATCGACGTTGAGAGTGCTTTCAACAACGCAACTTTTAACGGCACGTGTAACTCGGCCAGTTAACACGGCGTTGACGAATCACTAGTTTTGTGGATAAAAGAAAAGCTGGTGAACAGCACATTGATTGTGGATGCTAGGGCTAATATGTTTAAACAAGGTTTGCCCGCAAGGTGGCGTTCTGTCTTCACTGCTATGTTGCATTTTCGTCGGCTCACTGCTCAACGCGATCAATAGTTCTAACGTCTATGCAGAAGCATACGCGGATGATGTAGCTGTACTGTCTGTTGTTTAATGTCTAACGACTGTCTACTTTAAGGCGCAGACAGCCCTAGAGGTGATCAACGACTAATGTACTGATAATGATCTTTCAGTCAACCCTCTCAAAACTGATATTGTACTCGCTACGAGAAAGAGGAAGCTACCTGGTCTGACTCATCTAGTGCTTAAAGGCATCAGCATCCAATTCTTCATAGAAGTTAAGTATTTGGGTGTTATTCTGGACTAAGCACGTAACGTCGAAAGCAACTAAGGCGCTGTCGGCCTTCTGGCCTTCCTTTGTCCTTTGGATCAACACGGCTATGATAAAGCGAATTAGATCATATGCGTCAGTTGTCCAGTGAAATAAGACTCCAAAGAACGGTTTGTCACAAATGCAACTGGGCTTTCCCAAGCACTCCTGGCTCTGCTTTAGATGCATTGTTGAATTTTCCTCTTGATATTCATATGGGCTACTTTGTAAAACATGCACTGGAACTGTGATGACCTTGCGCGCCGGCTGTCTCATGACTCCGGTCCTATAGATATGCCGCCCGGTGCAATAACACCGGAACTCCTATTGCGAAAAAAATACGAAATCGACTCTATTCCTTCATGGAGGACGACAACGTTAGATTTCATTTCGCGTTAAGAAAGCTTTCATTTGTCTTCCAAGCAGAGATTTACGCACTCCTGATGACAGCGAACTATATTGCTAAACCCTCTTACGATTTCCAAGCTAGATCAAGAATGCATGGGATCAATGAACGCAGTCGAAGGCTAAATTCAGTGACCCTTGTCTGGGTTCCAAATCAAAATGGAATCACGGGAAATGAAATCGCCGATAAACTTGCCCTGCATGGTTCAAAGGAGAGTTTTTTAGGACCCGAACTTACTTTGGATCTACCTGCGTACTCTGTTTAAAGTTCCGTTGACAGTTGGGTCTCATATGTTGGGATGCAGGCAGGCCAAACCAATGCTTCTCGACGTATCTAGGATGTCAGCTGCCTTTCTGCCGTCCCTCAGTTGGAAGGACTGCAGGTTGCTTACTGGCGTCGTGACAGGGCATTACACTTTTGTAAAGCAGTTAAATGTGCTGTGCGTAAGTGACACAATAAATACAATAAGTGATGACGACACCGCGGAGCAATATCTCTGTGAATGTCTGACTTATGCTCGCATCAGGCTGCAGTACACAGCGTTGACGTGGTAGGTGCTGGGATTTAGGCACCTTATCACTGAAGCGCTTACTCATTTTTGTTTGTAATACTGAAAGGTTTCACTAAAAGGAACTTACAAAGAGTACAGTGGACTAGTTCTTTGTCAGATTGCAAAGAATAGGACTTAACTGAATCGCACTCAACATAAAAATGTATTGACTACGTCGATTGTTTGGTTGCTAAGTCCCTGCACACAAGCCAATTAGTTGGAAAAAACAGTAAGTCAAGATCAAAAAAAAAAACAAAATATTTTGTCTTTTCAACGACTGGTTGGCAGACTTTATTAAATCGTTCAACTCTTACTCGATTTAACCAATTAACCGATTGGTCTGTCGTCCGTACCGTGCTTTTGACAATCGTACTCCCTGAATGTGTTCAAATTCGAAGATTATTCAACTAAATCCGCTAAGACGTCATTTTAAGGATGGCTTTAAGTTTTGACATTATATTGACAAAATTTTTAACCAGACTTTCGCTGTTAACCTCTTTTTTTCACGGCTGAATTTTCTCTATTTTCTTCTAGCTTTCAAAATGTTCAATGACCGACCGTGGACTGTTGGATTGTTCATTTAAAAATTGCTCACAAAAAGTTTCTAACTAAAATTAGGCCTTGTACACATTCTCAGTCGCCTTTTGTACACATTCTGAATGTCTCGCTATCCCGTTCCATGTTTTTCCTTCTATTACGAGCACAAACAGACCATAAAAAGAACTTTGGCAAATTAGCTCCCAATGGAATCCATCACCTTGTTAACGGTATTCAATTTCATTCTGGATTTATAACAGTATTCTGATCTGCTTAGAAAGATAGAAGCTACTTCACAGTCCGCGGTTGTTAACCTTTTCGGATGAAGAAGAGTTAAGATAGCACTCTCTTAACTGTATACAGTTAAGCCTTAAGTCATTACTTCGTCTTTACGAAATTACCTCCTTAAATGCTCCCTAATTTAAAGTTGTTAAACTCTTTTTTATTTCTCCAATCAAACTTTTAATGTGCATTGTTAACCCACGTTAACTTAAGCTTTTTCTTTTTAAAAATGTTATTGAGGGCAAACTATGGGCAATGATTTATGATTACAACTCCGACAAGACAACGCATAAGATTGATGGCCTTATCTCTAGTTTTGTTTCATCTAATCCATCAGGTACAACCAAAATTTTAGTAGATACGAGCACTCAAACTTATAGATAAGTGAGGAGTTTTACTCGTATGCCAATTGTTTTCAATGGTATCTTCAAATGTCAATTTCAAATGATGGCATTCAATGATAGAAAAAAGAACTCATTGACATTAGTTTCTTCCCTTGAGATTTGGGAGTAGATACAATAGTCAGTCATGAGTATCTGAGCCATATGAGTATAAAAAACCATCAGCGTCAACTTTGCCTTGAGCTAAAATATCCACAGACCGTTCAAAGTTTACACAACTTCGTTGGGACTTGATGTTTGCCAATTAGCAAAACGGTTACCCATCTGGTGCTTAACTTTCGATTTCGAAATCTTCTTTTCCACTATCGTGTGGATGCCAATAGATACGAGTTGTTTTAATCGTGTGTGGGCAGCATCTGCCACGATGTACTATTCGGATTCATGGAGTTAACCATAAACCACTTGGAGCACGTGCTTGTGGGACTCTATTGTCAGTACAGAGTATGGTCTGTACTATGGACTATTGCAGAACAAATGATGTAACATTAGAGATGGAGATTTATTTGTTTAGTTTCTGGTTTTCTAGGTTAATAAGACACTGATTCTGGGAATGTTGAAATGATTATTTTGTACGAGAATACGAATTGCTCCAACGGTTGGGTATTTTGTGTGATGGGAACAACGTAGTTTCTATGAACCAGGGGCTATTGTCTTCGTCAGATTTCTGTATACAACAATATCTGGTCAATTAAATACAATACGTGAAACGAAATAATACATTGGAATGTGTATACAGAGTCAATTAACTTGCCATTCACGTACGAAATCGAAATAGTAAAGCAATCCCAACTTCACCATAAGAGGGCTATTGCTTCAATCTGTTTTCTCATTTTATTTGATTTTAGTATCTAAGCTCCTAAGAAAGTCAAATATGATGCTTATCCATCTCGAAATGGTAATTCAACTTGTTATGAGTTTCATGCATCAACTGCCGGCATTCAAGGGGTACTTAACCCATGTCCACACAGCTTGAGATATAAATATTGTAAACATGCCAATTTTCTATTTGGCTTCAAGGTTAAATTTACTTGATGGATCTGGATAGCTGAGCGTATAATATAATATCTTCTCTTTTTTCCAACTTGGGTTTACTTTTTTTATTGCTTCTAGCATATTTATAATTTAGGTTAAGGAGACTGAATTTATATAAAATAATCATTTATCGGGAGAATACTAAGCACTATAAGTGGCAGATTCACATGAGGCAATCGTCACAATATTTGTTGAGTCCACGCACTAGGCTCATATGATTCACTATTCTTGCATCACAACTTTGAACAATCATTACCTCTCTGTGGTTCTCCGTTTCTATTCGAAAGACCTCAACTTTATAATTTTGTAAAAATTTTCAAATCTAATGACTTTCTTCAAAATTTGTTCAAACAAGTATTCTGTTCTATAAACCAGTATGAGGCTTATTAAGAAATGCCCAGATAACCTTTAAGTACGCTAGAGCTCTTCTATCCAAACGTCCTTACAGCTTAGTAAGAGGTGCTTACTGGTCTGTACACTAATAATTCATGGGCTCGTTTTCCTGTCTCGGTAGTCTTTTGGGAATAGAACAACGAGGTTATGGCATAGCGCCTTAGTTCAAGGCAAACTTATATTTTCCTTCCGGAAGCACAACAAGACGTTGTATCATTCAGTATATTTGTCGCTTTTACTATTTTCTGTGATTGCTTGCAGGTGACCCAAAGGTTTCTCTTGCTGATCACGAAAATGAAGAGCAGGATTAACATGCCGTGATTATATGATAGAATCATTGCGTTGACTTCTGCGCTAACAAAGCTTTCATTTTTTGATTGTTAGGAAAGAAGGATATTTTAAGCTTGTCGCCTTTAAGTCTACGTGAAAACAGAGTTCAAACAAGTAAAAGAAGTATTGAAGGGAACTCCAGGTGATGCTCTCAACAGCGACAATATTATCCTGTTGAATGCGTCCGATCCACAAAGGAGGCCCAAATACAAAATATACCCTTAAAGTCACCCGGCAATTTATGTGCTGGCCCAAAATTGACGATATAATTGGAATCCGATGACTTGTTGTTTCTTCTTCGGTTGACAGCCTGTAATAGTTAAGCTCTTTCGATATATACACACGGATTGTTCGAGTGGGCTTGACTTGCAAAACTTCGGCTAAACTTCGGCAAAAACTGTGGTACAGTACTGCAGCTTCAACTGAAGGCGATCATCAAAAGAAAATGCAAACATAATTCATTCTAACTGAAACAAGGGCAAGGGTAGTAAAGTTTCTAACACCTCGAGATGGTTTTCTCCTCATACTTTCTCTGGATAGATCCAACAGGGGGCTTAAGTCTGTGGTAAAAAAAAAAAACAAATTAAGTAGCTTAAAATTGCATGTCATCCAAATCCAAGAAAACCTCGGAGCGCAAAAAGCAAAAAGTATTTGGAAGCTGCTATTTCCAATTTCCAATATTTAACGTTTTGAGTCATAAATGGTGGCAATAACAACTGACTGAACGATGCAGAGTTTTTAAATTGCGAAGATCAACTGGGGGAGCGCTTCCCAAGAAATTTTTACCTACAAACCCCAGTATGTCACAACAATCATCGCAGAAGGTGACGTTATTAAGTTCTAGGAAACTAAAAATTCTTAGCAAAAACGAAATGCTACGGTCGCCAAATTTTAGTCATCTCTACTGAAAGACCACAACAAAGTCACTGATTTCAGAAGAATTACCCCATGTCCCGGAAAATAATCCAACCCATAGGTATAAGTTATGCTACCGAAAAACTCAGCTGCCACTTGTAGCTCCAAACGGGACTAAAAGCGGTTCTAATGTATTTTAAGTTCGAATTCTGAATGCGTTTATCTGAGACCTTTCAGATATACCCAGATATATCCGGCCTGCCAAATATGTTCAAGTAAGTAAAGCATTTTTTAAATAATTTAGAACCAAGGCATGATTAGCTACAACTTATGCTTTATGCTTTATTCTGTATGGTGTGGTATGCTTTATTCTGTGAATACAGGTCCATCAACGCATGAAGACAAAGATTGGTTTAGACTAAGACGTGATTCAAAAAGTCCCCCTGTTTCCAACACCAACCAATTGTGCAGCATTTTTTTTTAATCGGAGCCGAGTACTCAGAAAAGAAACTAGTCTATTGTACTCCTTGTATGTTTTTTTACAAGAATTTTTCAGGCTTTCGAAAAGGGGTAAGTATGCGCTTCAGTGATAAAGTGCCTACAGTACTAGTACACACTACATCAACGCCTACTACTTGAACTCCAATGTGATTACACAGGTTGTACCCCGCAGTATTGTCATCACTTTCACAGCAAAGCATCACAAGATGTACAATTGGACCATTTATATCCAGCATACTGGATATACTGGGGTACTACAGGAAAGTCTAATTTCCTAGAAGCACCGTAGGAGTCATGCTATATGAGTATATCTGCATTTATTCTCAACTAACCAAAGACACAGGCACTCCCAACGTAGGTTCAGGTCCTGCAAAACTTCTCTTTTCCAGCAAGACCTCGCTTTGGGTGATCCAATTGTGACCAAGGACCCAAACAAAACTCAAAGAATTTAATCTACCGATTAAGTTCAGTGAAGTCCAGCATTTCCGAATTGGCTTGGAAGTCGTAAGAGGGCTTAACAAGGCTGTAAGCACAGTTTAGCTTTCGCCTCATTTCAAATACTTTGCCCCCTATACCGATTCTTCACAATATGGTTGGTGGCTTTTACGATTGCGCTTTCTTGTATTGGAAGACAGATGCAAGTTTTTCTAACAAGGAATGAAACATAACACTGTCGTCCTCATGAATGACGCCCACGCCATACTACATTCCTTTCCTGGCTCAGTTTTCATATTTTTTTCGCAACAGGAGTTCTAATATCATTGCATCAGACGGCATGTTCATAAGACCAGAGTCAAAAGACTAGATAGATTTGAGAGTGCTGCCTATGATATGAGTTTCAAGAAAGAGAGATGCATCAGTGCGTCTAGAGCAGGTGTGCTAGCGTCTGGCAAAAGCATCCGTGACGTATTTTCGTTCAAGCTTGGTCCACCAGACAACCGACGCATAGGATATAATTGGTCTTTCCACAGTCAAGTAGATTCAAAGAACTCTCTTACGCTACAAGTCCCATGCTTTCCCGAAATCTCCTTTACACTGGCTTTTGAAATAATATATTTAGTCCCAAATACATTGCTTCGCTAAAGAATTGGATTTGGATGCCCTTAAGATCTATATGAGTCGGACCAGTCGTCGATCACAAAAGGACTGCGTTAGGGAACTGCGTTATTAAAGATCTCGTGAGCAAGTTTGAATAATTCGTCAGTTTGTGCGATGCTGATTACCCCTCAGACCTCAAAAGAGGAGCTATAAGTCGGACTAATAAATTTGTCTAGGTAATGGCGCTCCTTCCTAGCATACCGTATGGTCGCTAGAGCCAAGTGTTCTTATAGCTGATGATATAATGCTGATTTCTTCAACATAAGAAAAAACTAGTGACTTCAGTTAGATGATGATTTTTAAAATCCAAAAATGACTCTATGAGCCCACTCGCATGTTAAAATATTCCATAGCGACCTGACAAGCAAATCGCTGTCTTTGATACAACGTTGGGGAGTTAAAGAGAAGAATTTTCGTCAGCATGTATGTTAAGGATGATGTATGATAGTTCTGTGATGTTACCCTGTTTAGTCCTATTCACATTCCCAAAATGCCTGACATTACTAGAAGATTAAGCTTTTCGGCACTTTAAGCCAGACTTGTCTAGAGATTTCTTGATCCTGATCATTGGCATCAGTACCGTATACCTATGATATTACGAACGAGCAAAAATTAATAGATCATCTGATCAACATGGACAACAACATCTGGTCAATGTCAGTTGTTCGATTGCCTTATCCCCGTTTTCTGCCAACTTTTTATTGATGTATTAAGAACATGACAGAACGGCACAAGCCCAATTAAAGGATCAGCCGAATCGTTTCTAGCCAGTTTATCGGCTATTTCATTACCGAAAATACCTTTATGACCGACTAGAATTTTACTTCGGTCTTAGAGGTTAGAGGTTAGAGCCTTATGCTTTAATGGCTGCTTGAATGTCTTTTAGTATATGGTATGGATGGGAAAACACTTCATTCCCTTATCGAGATAAAATTTCCTTGAAATACGCTCTGACTTTTTCCCATTGGTTGCGAGATTCTGGTGTTTGGACCAAATATACCAGCACTCACCCAAGTGTCCTTTGATCCATCTGTATACCACTTGATACATTTAAAGTTTAAGGTAGAGTTTTTGTAAATAGTTCTATGCACAGAGTCTTAGGTAGGCGGTGATTTATCTCAAAGATACCATGACAAGGCTTCTATACCTGTGAAGCATATGTGCATTCCCTCGATAATGCCGAGATATGCAAGACTTTGTAACCACTGTAGCCATCGTTTGTTTTATTCCACCCTACTACTGACCTTTTGGGGTTAATCCACAGGTCTTACCATACATACCATACGACGGTAAGTCCACATGGATAGTTGCTTTGGTAATTTTATTACTAATTTGTGAGGACCAATTTAGTTTTTATCGAGAACCATTCATAGATATTTCACTTCTTTAGAATACACAATTTCTGTATCGTTAAGTGCGATCTGATCAAAATCCAGATTTCTTTTATGAGTAAAGGAAACAAGTCAAGCCTTACTTGGTTTGATTGAGAAATTTTTTCCAACACACCAGTCGTTTACTGTTTTTAAAGCAGTCTGCATCTTATAACAAACGTTTTTAGTGTGTTTTTCCTTCACCATTATGACTAAGTTGTCGTCTTACTTGTCAATGACCACAAGGTGACGGGATATTAAATTGTGAACAACCCTTCAAGGCTGAGACAGAGATTTTAGTCTGTCTGGATAATAAGAAGATTTTGAGCATCGCTCTAACTCAGTGGGATGGTCAATCCTTTTTCTCAACATGGCTTCTAAAATGGATTCACACTCGGTATTTATGAAGGCACCTTCAATATCTAGGAAGGCACATATTGGTATCTCCCTTTTGTCGACAGCCTTCTTTAATCTGTGTCACCAAATTTAGTAGAGCATCTGCAGAGTTGAATTTTTGTCGAAAAAGTCGCTGATGTGTAAGTCGATAAGTTTTGCCAAGAAAAATTATGTAAGCCTTATAGGTCGACAAGATTAAAGTAGTTCAGTAGGTTTATCTGGATTGGGAATAAAACTACGTTTACCTTCCTGTACACTTTTAAGATGCATCCCAATTGAAGCTATATAGGGTTTTCCAATAGGGACTTGACAACTTTGAATTTAATTTGTGAACGCACTCTTTCACTAATCATCACACTGTCAACTTATTCAGTAAACTCAACATTTCCATCATGGTAAAGTACACTAACGAGCAATACAGATATTCGGAGTCGAAGACTGCAACTTTAAGAGCGTAAACTATAACTTTCGGTCGTAATTCTCGCTCTAGTAGACAGGCAATAACAAGTTTAGTGCAAAAATTTGAGTCTACATATTCGTTGTGTGATGTTGCCGTGTCAGTGAGGCAACGGGTTGGTTGAAGTGTCGAAAATATCGACCATCCAAATCAGTCAATTCCACTGCGTTCTCAAGAATTGGGCATCGCTCAGATCACATTATGGCGTATTTTGCGTAAGGATCTTGGTTTACACCCATACAAGATCAAGCTGACTCAAGAATTGAAGCCGATGGACCATTTGGAGCGACGTACGTTCTCCGATTGGGTTCTGGAGAAGATGCGCCAAGATGATGAATCACCACTTCATCCACAAAAAATAACTGTTTGGTGCGGTTTGCATGCCGGCGGCGTTATTGGGCCATATTTTTTCGGCGACGATAACGATCGTCACGTTACTGTTAATGGTCAGCGTTATCGCGCCATGATCACTGATTATTTTTGGCCCGAATTGGAAGATATGGACTTGGACGATATGTGGTTTTAACAGGATGGTGCCACAAGCCACACAGCACACGCTACAATCGATTTATTGAAGAGTAAGTATGGTGAGCGTGTTATCTGATGACATGGGCCAGTCGATTGGCCGCCTCGTTCGTGCGATTTAACGCCGCTTGACTATTTTCTGTGGGGCTACGTTAAGTCATTGGTTTATGCCAACACGCCGACGACGTTGGAAGAGCTCAGAGCCAACATTGAACGCGAAATAGCGGCCGTTTCGGCCGAGTCGTTGAAAATTGGGTCCAACGAATCGACCGCTGCAAACGTGCCCGCGGTGGCCATATGAACGAAGTCGAGTTCCATTCATAAATGTTTTGATTGTACTTCAAGCCAATAATAAAGTTTTTGAAATATCTCAAATGGTTTGCCTTTTATTTAAAAAAAAAAAAAAAAAAAAAGTCAAGTCGTTATTAGAAAACCCTATACATAAATAAAGCAGTTAGAGTGAGAAAACCTTTTGCCCTTTGAATCAGTGCTGGAAATATTCTGTCTGATCCAGGTGCATTAAATGGTTTAAACGAGTTTATGGCCCATTTAACTTTGTCGACGCTGAACATATTTTCAGATTGGCTCTTAATTTTGTTGCTGTAGAATACATTTGGGGCCTCGTTGTGTGTTGTTTAAAAGGATCGAGTCTGGGAAATGAACATTTAGTAGCATTCTTAGAGTTTTCTCTCAACCAGCTGTGAATTTTTGTAAAAGACCTAAGCCATTGGGTATATATTTTAATTCGTGCGCTTTTTTTTTTTTCAAAATTTTAACGTTTATTTAAGAAAAACGTGTACAATAGTATTATTCAAAGTATTGCCCATCTGAAGCTATGACTTTTTCCCATATTTCTGGCAATTTGTGGATCGCATCCCAAAAGAACTGCGCCGGCTTGGCAGCCAAGAATGAATCAAGCCAATTTTCGATATTCTGCTCTGATGTGAACCGTATTTCAGTGAGGGCGTTCTGCAACGACAGGAACAAATGGTAGTCAGAAGGGGCAAGGTCTGGGCTATAAGGCGGGTGGGGTAAGACTTCCCATCCACTGTTTTCCAAATAGTTCTTAACCGGAATAGCAACGTGGGGCCGAGCGTTGTCATGATGGAAAATTATTGCCTCGTGTCTGGTCGCATACTCCGGGCGTTTTTCGGCTACTGCTCTCTTCAAACGGATTAATTGTGTTCGGTAGCGTTGTCAATTGATGGTTTCACCCGGTTTTAGCAGCTCATAGTACAGCACACCCATCTGATCCCACCAGAGATAGAGCATCGTAATGGGTCCATTTTTCATCACCAGTAACAATCCGATGCAAAAATGACTTCCTTTTGTGGCGTTCCAGCAGCATTTCGGACATGCAAAACCGCCTTTCGACGTCTCTCGGCTTGAGTTCATGTGGAACCCAATTTCCTTGCTTTTGAATATATCCAGCTGCTTCTAAACGTCTTGAAATGGCTGCTTGAGTGACACCCAAAGATTCTGCGAGCTTTTCTTGTGTTTGGCAACAATCTTCATAGAGTAATGCTTAGAGTTCTTTATCTTTAAACTTTTTTGGCTGCCCATCGTCTTCCAAGCCAAAATCACCACTTTTAAATCGTACAAACCACTTTTGGCACGTTCGCTCAGCTAGCGCATGTTCACCATAAACTTCCGTCAAAATACGATGACTTTCGGTAGCAGTGTTCTTCATATTAAAGTAATGAAGAACAACTCCCCGCAAAAACACTTTTTCAGGCACAAAGTTCGACATATTGAGATTGTTGTTTAGGTTTCAAATGAATGACATATACTAAAATGACGTACAATGACAGTAGCTTTCCAAAGCATGTTTCAATGGAATAATACAAGTTACGCCATCTCTTAGCAAACCGCACGAAGTTATAGTTATAGACCCAATATTTGAAGAGTTTTTCGAGAAAATTGTTTGGAGATGAGAGATCTCTGGCAGTTTCCTAGGTCCTCGAAATTATTTCTTTAGAAAGTTCTCCTGGACTCGCTCTTCTTTCTTAAAAAGCGGATAGGACTCAATATCCGGTGTATTTAGATATATTAAAAATTGTTCACACCATTGTGCACAATTACCCCAATCTTGGGTTTCCCATGGGAAAGACCTTTTGACCATATTAGGTTTTAATTTGCAACTGCATTTAAATTATGAGATAATGGCTTCATTTAGTTGATCCCTGCCTCACTCACGTCTGTAGGGATGAATGCAGTGTGTCAGCTTTGATAGCGATATTTTCTTGAAAAGTACTCCAGTTCGTAAGTTTCTTCCTATACGAATCTAGATAGTTTGTCCAATATAACATTTTACATTGAACCTTATGTGTATATTGTCCGATAGGGAAGCTTCATCTGACACATGACAATCTTCAATAAAATTATGAAGAAAGGAAGGCGAAATGAATTTATAAAAGTGGGCTTACTAGCCCTATTATATAAAGCAGGTTTTTGCTGCAAATATAATTTGAAGTAACTCACGACTTAACTTGTTGTCACTGCTCACCCAGATATTGTTGTGGGCGTTAGTTTAGTATACAAGAATGAAATACCGATTACGATATCGGTACTGTTTAATCAGATTCATGTATAACAACAAGAGGAATCGCATCCCATCTCGGAAGGAATAGGCGCACACGAACTTTTGCAATTTATTCCCCTGAGTAAGTTCGACGATCTTTCCCACTAGATATCTGGTGTTAAATCCTGGAATGAGAAAATATTTTATTTTGAAACTGATTAGTAAAGCCCTCGGTCTAAAATCTCAATGTTCTCTCTTGCCTACAGTTGGCTTAGCACAGTGCACGTTTCCCTGCAAAACATTCATTTTATGCGGCTCTTCGCCGTATGATCACCTCGCAAGGAAGTCGCCATTTGGCCTCACTCCCGTAGGACGAGGTGTGTTTTCTGTCGCCTGACTCCACCTCGGGAACTGTTCTTTTGCATCTATTCCCAGCAGCTCGTTTTTGTGTTAATCGGCTAGTTGCGGAGAGCTCACGTGCTCTATCATCTTCAACTACAGCCGTATTAATGGTGCTGATTTCTAGTCTCTTTTACAGACAACTGGTATTACTTCTAGTGAAGGTAGCTAGAGTTTTGTCTGAGCTCTTACCAAAATGGCACGCAACTTGATCATGTCGTTAACAGCAAAATCCATGTGTACGAAATCTCTCACTTTCTCTCTTCCACTCTTTGCCAGACTCTCCTGGTTCTGGTGTTTAAACCAGAGTTCTGTGCATCAAAGGACACCAAAGCTTTGAAGAAATATACAATATGATCCGAGTCCATCTGCTGCAAAACCGGAGCCTAAGATTTATTGCGCTAATTGATCCCAATGGTAAAACAATATTTGAAATAGTGAAATCATCTGACGTATAGTCTTGCATTGCAGTATCAAATTATTTCTCCTGCTACGGCTCCAAAAACTATGTGGGATTCCAAATTCTTTTATTCCTTCTATTTGGTGGAGGATGAATCCTAAGCGTAGGATGAATCCGTAGCATAAAGAACTAGTCTAAGCCCATCATATTGGCTTTATTGCAAATACAACAGAAATGTTATTTGATATGGTTTAAAGTCAAATGATTAGATGCACATCAACGTACATTGTGCTAAATTGTAGACTACAAGTACCTATCTCCCTGACTAATAGGATTAAGAACAAGGTTAGACCTTATCTAAACAGTTTTGGCCCCAAACTTGGTTTAACAAAACAAAATTCCCCAGAGTAGTAATTAAATGAAATCACAAAAATAAACTTCCACGAAAAAGATCGTAAAGAAATCTCAAAAAGATAGTGTCGGCACTGAATGACATGTTGAACCCCGTCGACACGAATGATGTAGTGGAAAGTACTTGTGATTTGTTGCATCTTATCTCACTCTAAGCAGAACCCCTCCATCTGGTTGCGGTGAAAATATCTTAATGAATAATCAGCGAAAACAATACGCAAAAATTATTAGTTTCTCTCATCCTAACAATCCTATAGTACTCTGGATACAATAGAAGCCTTTTCAAAAGTAAATGACCGATTATGTTTATTCTGACTTTTAAAATACAAAGCAACTATGATACAATATACTTTCAAAGTATTTTCTCTAGAATTATGGCATGACTCATTCCATTTATCACCGTTATCGGCCTAATGAACAGACGAAAAAGAAAGTGGCTCTCAAACAATATTAAGTTCATGGTCAATTGATAGTGTGTACTCTGTGATTAGAATGTCAGATGAAAGACACGAGTAGACTTGGACCTAACAGTTCTTTGAACTGATTGTTGTTCATAGATACTCTGGTACAATATATGATGGGAGTATTCATTTACGAGTATGTATAGATATTTCCGTATTTTCGTGCCGCTTTTGACACCTTCAATAAATTCATCATAATTGCGGCAATAAGAAACTGTTACGAGTTAACTGTTGCTGACATCCGTGTTAAGTAGATAATTGCGGCGAGTGTAATATTACATTTGTAAACGCCGATAATTAGGCGATGTCTTTTGTGCTAGGTTGGTAGAGAATCTGGATACATTTTCTGAACTTAACTTTGTATCTAATTATAGCAGCGGTCACACACTACTCGTTATTGTTGTTAATTTGTGTTTAATTTAAGATAGACGGTTGACGCGTTAAAAATAACTAGAATAGTAAACGGTTAACAATTTCTTTTTATCCATTAAATTGTCAATATGAGGAAAAACTTAATAAGTCGTAGGTAAAGGCAATCTATGATATACAGTGACTCAATTTTTTCATCACATAATTAGCAGAATAAAAGATTTTGGTTCGTAACTTTTCTATTTGTACTTTTAATTCAACAATATTTTTAACAAAAAAAAAACGAAATAATATTATAATTCAGTATAAAAAATAATGAGAACCAAATTCATCTTTTAACATAATTTAATACAACAAATGTAAAAATAAGGCATTTGATCAATTTGTTGACTTTGCGAAACTGTTCCTATTTAGTACTTCGTATGGCCTCCTTTTGCTTTGAGGATCGCTTTTATTTTTCTTGGCATTGATTCAATTAACTTTTTACATTGATTTGTAGTGATATTTTGCCAAGCAGCTTGAGAGAAATGCCATAATTCATGCAAATCCGGACAATCTCCAGGCCAACCCGAAATAGCACGTTTAACCTCAACCGAAAGATGTTCGATCGGATTGAGGTCTGAAGATTGGGGTGGCCAATCAAGTATTTCAAGTTGCTGATTTTGTAGCCACGCTTTTGTAATTTTGGCTGTGTGTTTCGGATCATTATCTTGCCGAAAGATAATGTCCGACACATTTGTATGCCATTTTTCCAAACTTGTAAGGAGTCCGTCTTTCAGAATAGCGATGTATGGAGCGGCATTCACCGATCATAACATTTCCTCCTCCAAATGTTAATGTTAGTTGGATATGGCGATCGCAGCTTGGCTCACCTGGCTTTTTCCAGATCCATTGGCGACCATGGGACCCGTGACGTTTTAATTTTGTTTCATCCGAATAAACTACACTTGCCCAGTCGATTATACAACAATTCTTATATTTTTGGGCAAATTGTATCCCTATTTTCTTATGGCGGTCAGGCAATAGGGGCTTTTTAATCCAAGCGCGTTCATGAAAACCGTTTCTGTGCAAAATTTTTTCGTACAGCCTCAGTTGTTTCATTAAACCCATCGTTTTGGTTTAATGCCCTATTAACCTGGACCGCATTTTCATATATTTTATATTTAATTACCGCACCTTACCTTTGTATATTTAAACCTAAAATTGGTTTCCTTCCAGACTAATATTTTTCAGCGTCAGGCTTAAAATTTCTGTATATTTTGGATACAACTCCCACTGAAACTCCAAGTTTTCAAGAAATTTCTGAAAACTTTCTTTCTGTGATCAAAAAGTTAAGTCTCTGTAAATCTCTTTGATAATTGAGACGTCAAGGGCGATTTAGGATATTTGTCTAGCCAAGCAGATGTCTCATAATATTATCTATGGATACTTAGAGAATATGAGAGTGAGAATATGAGGTCTCAATAGCAATAGATTGTATAGGGTTTTCTAATAACGACTTGACAACTTTTTTTTTAAATAAAAGGCAAACCATTTGAAATATTTCAAAAACTTTATTATTGGCTTAAAGTACAATCAAAACATTTATGAATGGAACTCGACTTCGTTCATATGGCCACCGCGGGCACGTTTGCAGCGGTCGATTCATTGGACCTAATTTTCAACGACTCGGCCACACATTTCGGCCGAAACGGCCGCTATTTCGTGTTCAATGTTGGTTCTGAGCTCTTCCAACGTCGTCGGCGTGTTAGCATAAACCAATAACTTAACGTAGCCCTAAAGAAAATAGTCAAGCGGCGTTATATCGCACGAACGAGGCGGCCAATCGACTGGCCCATGTCTTGAGATAACACGCTCACCATACTTACTCTTCAATAAATCGATTGTAGCGTGTGCTATCGTCGACGAAAAAACATGGCCAATAACGCCGCCGGCATGCAAACCGCACCAAACAGTTATTTTTTGTGGATGAAGTGGTGATTCATGAAGCACATGTGGGTTTTCACCCGACCAATAAAGCATATTTTGCTTATTGACGATCCCGTTGAGCCAAAAATGAGCTTCGTCACTGAAAATGATTTTGCGATGAAATTCATCATCTTGGCGCATCTTCTCCAGAACCCAATCGGAGAACGTACGTCGCTCCAAATGGTCCATCGGCTTCAATTCTTGAGTCAGCTTGATCTTGTATGGGTGTAAACCAAGATCCTTACGCAAAATACGCCATAATGTGGTCTTGATAACGCCGTGGAATTGACTGATTTGGATCGTTTGCCACGGACGTCTGAACGGCAGCGATATTTTCAACACTTCGACCAACCCGTTGTCTCACTGACACGGCAACATCACACAACGAATATGTAGACTCAAATTTTTGCACTAAACTTGTTATTGCCTGTCTACTAGGACGAGAATTACGACGAATTTACTTTACCATGATAAAAATGTTGAGTTTACTGAATAAATTGACAGTGACAGTTTGATGATTAGTGAAAGAGTGCGTTTACAAATTAAATTCAAAGTTGTTCCTATTGAAAAACCCTATATATGCATATTGTTACACGTGGTCGCTATTGATCTCCTTGTCAACTTTGTCTTTAATCTGAATAAGCTGTCAGTTGTGAGCTGCCAATATTGCTTTGTATTGACTAAAAAAAAATTCGGGTATTGAGACAACTGATATCAAATTCCTGTACAATTTCTTCAGCTATTACGTTTTTTTTATTTATAAAATCTAGATACTAGCACTTTGATAAAAGATATAATAATATGACTTTGCTGGAAGTTGTGGCATCAGCGAATAGAGAGCCATGTCAGGACCTGACAGTGAGTCATTTCTCTGTTACTGAGCTGATATGGTTAACCTATCCTAGATAGAAATATTAACTGTATTCGCTTAATATTCGTTGCAATACAGCAGACTTATCGTGCTACTGGAAGGAAGGTTTCCAGTATCAGCGGTGGCTTTCCACTAGCAATATTTTGAGTACCTGAAGATTTGGCGAAGTGACTACAAAATTTACTTTGGATGTGGTACAAAGTATCATTTTGTCATATATTCGATTTCCAAGAACCTATTCGAACAATTAAGGAAGCATTTTTAAGATGCAAGCACAGCTACATACCTTGTTTCCGTAAGCCCAGCTCTCACATAACCAGTGCCAATTACTCGTAGGTACATCGAAAGCTGCAGGCAAAAACCGCATATCTTTCTTCGATTTTTTAATATATTTTTGATTAGGATATTCTAAAGAGAACAAAGACGCTGCTGCAATTCTTTTTTTTTTTTTATATTTATATCTCTAACTATGACCGAAAAGTTTTCCTTACAAAATCTGTCTGGTGATAATAGGTGGGGCAAAAGGAAAAGATATAAATTCATACATTCATGATTGAAAGCAGAATAGTTCAAGAGAATGACATCACGGGGAGTATTCAGGGTTCAGCGTTAAGCCCTATTTACAATACTGCGAGATGCAAGTGCGAGTGCGAGAGAGTTTTGCAGTCGGGCATCGCACATCTGTTTACAATGATGCGTCAAAACGCAACGAACAATTGAAGGTGAAGTGCTAATCATGGGGAAAATAAGCCGAAAAACTATAATTTTATATGAAAAAAAGAAGAAGTAGGAGATGGTGGGTAAAACCAATGTATGCAGAACGCAAAGCGGTGGGGTTTTATGAGACAACGTTTCAAACTCTGAAGGAAGATAGCAAAATGTTTGCTAAGGCCACCAAAATGTCAGTAGGAAATTTTGATGCTCTTCTAGAACTGACAAAGGACAATTTGCAAAAATATTCTGCAAGGAAGCCTATGGTTGCTGAATGCAGATTGGCACTAACTCTTATGTAAGTAATACAATAACTCTGAAACTGATACATCCTTCATACTTAAATAATAATTATATCATTGTCAACTGTTAGCGCAATTATAAACGAAACCTGTGAAGTATTGTGGAATGTGTTACATACCATATATATGGCACCACCAGATTTAGAGGAGTGGAAACGCATTTCATTTAAATATGAAGAAAAGTGGCAGCTGCCAAATTGTCTTTGGGCTATAGATGGGAAACACGTTTCCATTGTCTGGCCACCAAATGCAGACAGACAAACGAAAATATAAACTTTAAAAACAACTTCTTGTCATATGCAAGTGCTAACGTAGACGGAGACCAAACACATTTTAACAAGCGATTGTCCCACACATGGGTTACAATTGAAAATACCTTTGGCATCCTATCAGCCCGATGAAGAGTTCTCCGCAACGACATCCATGCCTTACCGAAAAATGTCGACAACATAATTAAAGCTTCTGTGACATTGTCGCAAAAATGCACTTCATATTGCTCTCAAAGTTTCTTAGAACGTTTGAAAATGATTGTACTATGAATAATTTACCACCAAACCAAGCGCATAATGCCCCCAAAGCTGCTTTAAATTTCCGAAAGGAACTATGTACATATCTAAAGCAAAATTGAAAATAAAACACAATTTTTGAATTTCTATTAATACAAGTGGAGACAAATTTAAATCATTTATTGTGTCAGCCAAATTCTCGGAAAACTTGTGAGTTCCACTTTTTGCGTGTTCTTGCTGACTAGTGATGACTTTCTCTTTCTTCGTCTTTCCTCCTTTTATGAGTAGCAGGAGTAGAGCATCTCGACCTTTTCGATGTCGAAGGCATAGAGTCATTTTGATCTTCGACGACACAAAATCCTTGTTGTGGCTCCTCTAACGGACTTGAACTGAGAAACTGTTGCGAGGTTGATGGTTGATCGGTGTACATGAAGACTTGTGTCAGCTCTTCGTTATCGGTTTCAAAATTTCCACAAGTCCTGCAAATATTCAAACATCAAAAATACGTATAATCTATAAGGAGTTGCTGGCTGTATTTATACGGCTTTCTGTCTTCGTGCTGCTGACCACTTCTTGATTTGCAGCTGTTTAAATATTTTCCATACTCGTCCCTTAATGACCTCCATGCCTCCTTACATTTTTTTTCTGAAAAAAGGAATTACATTTTTTTTCAAAAATAGAACACATAAAACAAAACAAAACAATTTTACCATCTGAATTTGTTCTCCCCGCAATTTCACCCCAAATTCTGTCTTTTACTTCGTTGTTTTGCTATACAACTTATACCTTTTGTCGTTAATGCATTTTTGTTTTTTCTACTTCATCTATTAAATTTTCAATTTATTCGGAATTTAATTTTTGCATTTAAACAGACAACAAACCGACACTCACAAATGACAAGCTCAAAATGAAAAAAAAAAAAAAAATCAGCTCTCACGCAATACGAGTTGCGAGAGTTTTCCATATTTTCGAAATTGTCTTGTATACATGCACATTGAAGTACAGTACATGCTACGGAAATATTTTTGGCAGTTCATGCGTGCGTTTTTCGAAAAAAGTCTCGCATCTCTCAAAAAATAAACTACGAATCGCAAGCTAAAACTTCGGTGCAATGAGATGAAGAAATGAAAAGGTTTTAAGCTAGAAAACGTATTACGGTGACGACAAAATCTGAACTGATCATAATAAGAACGGGGTTGTTGTCTTCTTGATAGCTGAGCTTCTAGAGAAGATCGCGATAAAAAAAATATTGACCATCTAATGTTAGCATATTGTAGTTAATTAATTAATTATCTGGCGAGCATTCTTTTGAGGTCTGCGAACAGGAAATACTCGCTGGGGGGGTGGCAAATCTGGAGAATACGGTGGGTGGGGAAGCAATTCGTAGCCGAATTCATTCCATTTTTCCATCGTTTTCATCGACTTGTGACACGGTGCATTGTCTCGATGAAACAGCACTTTCTTTTTCTTCAAATTCGGCCGTTTTTCTGCGATTTCTTCCTTCAAACGCTCCAATAACGCAACGTAATAGTCACTGATGATAGCCTGACCCTTTTGAAGATAGTCGATGAAAATTATTCCATGTGTATCCCAAAATACGAATGCCATAACCTTGCCAGCCGACTGTTGAGTTTTTGGTCGTTTTGGACGAGGTTCGTCGCTTGCTAGCCACTCAGCTGACTGCCAACTTGACTCTGGTGTGAAGTGATGGAGCCAAGTTTCATCCATTGTCACATATCGACGCAAAAATTCGGCTTTATTGTGGTTGAACAGCCTTAAACACTCCTCTGAATCATCAGCACGTTGTTGTTTTTGGTCGAGTGTGAGCAAACGCGGCACCTACTTTGAAAAGAGCTTTCGCATGTCCAAATATTCGTGTATGATATATCCAACACGCTCTTTTGATATCTTCAGAGCCTCAGCTATCTCGATCAACTTCACTTTACGGTCATTCGTAATCATTTTGTAGACTTTTTTTGATGTTTTCATCTGAAACAGCCTCTTTTGGACGTCAACTGCGTGCATCATCTTCGGTGCTTGTATGACTACTTTTAAATTTTTCAATCCACTTGCGAATTGTTCGTTCGGCTGGTGCAGAGTCCGGGTAACACTTATCATGCCATTTCTTTGCATCGGCTGCATTTTTTCCCATCAAAAAGCAATGATAAATCAACACACGAAATTGCTTTGAATCCATTTTTTTTTCACAATAACAAAAGTTGCTTCACTCACAACGCTATATCTCGAGAACAAATCGCCCGACAGCTGTCATTCACTTGAAGCGTAAACAACAATAATTTTTTTTCATTCAAATATATCGAACTTTGTGCCTGAAAAAGTGTTTTTGCGGGGAGTTCTTCTTCATTACTTTAATATGAAGAAAACTGCTGCCGAAAATCATCGTATTTTTGTGGAAGTTTATGGTGAACATGCGCTAGCTGAGCGAACGTGCCAAAAAGTGGTTTGCACGATATAAAAGTGATGATTTTGACTTGGAAGGCGATGAACGTCCTGGGCAGCCTTAAAAGTTTGAAGACGAAGAACTGGAAGCTTTACTCTACGAAGATTGTTGCCAAACACAAGAAGAGCTCGCAGAATCTTTGGGTGTCACTCAAGCAGCCATATCAAAGGAAATTGGGTTCTACATAAACTCAAGCCGAGGGACGTCGAAAGGCGGTTTTGCATGTCCTAAATGCTGCTGGAACGCCACAAAAGGAAGTCATTTTTGCACCGGATTGTTACTGGTGGTGAAAAATGGATTCATTACGACAACCCCAAGCGCAAAAAATCATATGTGAAACCCGGCCAACCAGCCAAATCAACGGCAAAGCCGAATATTCATGGCGCGAAGGTAATGCTCTGTATTTGGTGGGATCAGATGGGTGTGCTGTATTATGAGCTGCTAAAACCAGGTGAAACCATCAATGGACAACGCTACCGAACACAATTAATCCGTTTGAAGAGGGCAGTAGCCAAAAAACGCCCGGAATATGCGACCAGACACGAGGCAATAATTTTCCATCATGACAACGCTCGGCCCCACGTTGCTATTCCGGTTAAAAACTATTTGGAAAACAGTGGATGGGAAGTCTTACCCCACCCACCTTATAGCTCAGACCTTGCCCCTTCTGACTACCATTTGTTCCGGTCGATGCAGAACGCCCTCACTGAAATACGGTTCACATCAAAACAGAATATCAAAAATTGGCTTGATTCATTCTTGGCTGCCAAGCCGGTGTAGTTCTTTTTTGATGGGATCCAAAAATTGACAGAAAGATGGGAAAAAGTCATAGCTTCAGATGGGCAATACTTTGAATAATACTATCGTACATGTTTTTCTTAAATAAATGTTCAAATTTTGAAAAAAAAAAAACCGTACGAATCAAATTACATAACCAATATTTTTGAAGGTTGGTACTAACTGAAAATAGTATGGATTTAATTCAAGTGGTGCTTTTCGGACTTTTCAGCCCATGTATTACCATGCCATATACGCTATGCATTAAGCAGGAACGGCGCTTGATTTCATACTGCAGCTGTTGTCACCATCCCCAGAGAGATTGCCATATACGAATATGCTGGCACAAGGTGAAACTGCGTGTAAATGATACTAAAGTGATCTTGAGTGAACCGAATAAATTAGCAACGACTTTGCAGGCATAGTTTTCCGTCTTCCTCATTCCTATACCGTCTTTGAAAGGATACCGAGCATTGCTATTAACAGTCTGCCGATTAGACAGCGCCCAGTAATGACGTCTATGAGGTTACTGATATGCGAGCGGTTTAGCATGATTGCGCTGTCTGATCTGTCTTTTGACATGACACGTTGCACAGTTTTCTCATCTGCAGTTGGCCTTATCAGTCGTATTCTGTCCAAGTAGCAGGAGGTATGTGCAAAGATCTCATGTTTTGTGAACTTTGCAGTATTAAACCATTAAACCACTGTTTTCTAGAACGTTACAGCTGCCTAACATCCAGAATTGGGTTCTCCCATCTCGTTAACAGATATGCGGCAGTTGAAGGCGGTTATTGTTTAAAAAGTGACTGAGTGTAAATGCAGATATCTTTGACCAATACCAAATTTAATTGCAGACACAAGAGAGCTTTATTGATAAACACTGCAGTGGTTTGGAAAGAGGTAGGAGAGTTCATGAATTAATTTCACAGGGAATATACCAGCTTCTATTCTTTCTTCGGCAACGTGCCCTTATTGGTTTCATGGAGACGGTGATTTCAATGTTGACGACTATCCGTTTAAAGGAAGGTTAAAATCCTTTGACTCAATTAGAGGCATTGCTTGATGAGGGTCCGTGCCAAACCTTAGAAGAGCTTGCTTTAGCATTAGGAGTTACCCGCCAAGCCATTTTGAAGCGATTGCATGCGTTGGAAGCGATTCGAAAATAAGGAACTTGGATTCCTTATGATTTAAAGCTAAAGGACGTTGTAAACAACTGCTCCAGGTCTGGTTATTTACTATGAACTGCACGAAAAACGATCACGATACGAGCAGAGACACGAAAAAGTGATTCTACAGTATGAAAACGCTCGGCCTCACATTGTCAAACCCATTAAAACCTGTCTAGAAACGCTTAAATGGGAATTCTTACCCCACCCACCATATTCTCTAGATATTTCGCCATCCGATTATTACTTGTTTCGTTCGATGGCATACGATCTAGTTGATCAATAGTTCCGCTCATATGAAGACATCAAAAAATGACTTGATTCGTGGATAGACTCAAAAGATAAACACTTTTATCCGCTATGACGCCATTCCACCAAATTCTTCGCCAGTATGCGAGGAGAGAAAATGACAGACAAGATATAAACGGAAATCCAGGGTCTTTCTCGTATGACCCTAGCTCTAGACTTACTATATCCATCACACTGACTCGACCTTATTGGGAAAGTATCCCTTGAAACTTTATCCTGAGAGTTTTTTTTCCGAGACAAAGCCATTATTACCTTTGCAATACCCCATTTCATCGCATAGTCAGGACTTGAAAGAAAACTCTATATTCAGGTATCTCAAGACGAAGTGCCCAGGTTAGTTGAGTTAATAAGGGGCAGACTCGGGATCTATCTTTTATTCAGAATCATATGTTCGTCTTGGTCACCTAATGATGATTACAGGAATTTTTTGTGTAAATTCAACATGGAAATACATCACCGGTTACACCGGTTACTTCCAGACCAAACTGCAATTACTCAAGAAATCTCTGAACCACAGTATTCATTGAACAAATAAAAAAAAAAAGACTGACCAATCGTATTGACCAAACTATTTGTCACTATTTGTCAAAAATCTCACCAAGGACGATCTAACATTTGTATAATTAATCTAATAACAAATCCTTCCCACTCTGTCTGTCACATGACATTTTGTTCACAAAGGAATCTGCAAAATGAAAATAAATGGCTAATGATTGCTGTTAGTCATTTGTATCTGTAGTGGAGGAACTTTTCACTCTGTTCTATTTGAAGGGAGCTAATAGATGTCGTATGTTGACATTGTATTCGTATCTGACTAATTACAATGCAAACACTCAAAGCCGTTGTCTGTGTGGGAGCTTCTTATGCCTTAATGTACATATAATTGACAAAAAAGATGTGAAAATTATGTTGCTTATTGAGTTTTGAGGTAGTATTCACCTTTATGAAAAGTTTGTTAAACCTTAAACGGATTTTCAGGATAAAAACTTTTCTTTTAGTCACATGTCTAGTGAGTCTTAGTAGTGTTTAACATTGCGTGGGTAATAATTAATGAGAGACTTATGAACTTTGTTTTTTGTTGGTTGTTTTTCAAATGTTAGTGCGATGTAATCGCCTTTCTTCTTCAGACTAGGACTGCGTCTGCCCAAAAGTTGTCTCTAAGTGAGAACTGTTCTTTAATGAGATGAAGTGAATTTTATTTTCTTTTCTCCCCGTCGGCCTTATGAGCACATGAATTCCATTAGACCGAGCAACTACAGTAAAGGGTAACCCACTTCAAAGTCAAACTCTTTAAAAGCTCAACTCTGTTTAACGATTGAATAGCGCCAGCTGACTGGTTTGCTTATGAGAATCTTAGAAGCAAAAATGTGACCAAGGCTTAGCAGCAGACCCAAATGGTGTTTCGGTAACCTTAGTAAGACTCGTCCCTTGTTCTAGGATTCTCATGAATAAATATATTTAAATCGGCAGTTAAAGAAGTTATAAACTATGTTATATGGTTACTGTCTTGAAAAGGATGTCTCCTTTGCTCTGCAAACATTTTGATTTCTACTTGAAATGAACTATATACTTAAACTTCGGCCCTACCATCTTCTAATGTCACTTCATAGATTACTATAAAATTGGTACTATTCGGTACTACGAATAAAATAATGTAACCCTACCAATTATGGTTTCAAACATGTAACATGATAAGATACACCGACATTAGAAATATGGATTTCGAGGATTAGATACTTTTTCGTTTTCTTTCAAACGCCGTAATCTTATTACTTCTTGGTGGATGGTGTGCAGTACTCCAAATATTTTTTTACAATCAACCGAAACAGTCATGTTACCTTAGTTACTAATGATTCTAATGCAGATTCAAGCTGAGATATGACCTAAAAATCTCAATTTCTGCAATTTCTCGTATTACATGAACATCTTGTTATTTTGCTTACAAAATACATAAAGAAGTTACAAAGAAGATAGGTGAAAGTGTTCACTCTCCACCAATTCGACGGGTTCGTATTCGCGTTTGGTTTCAGAGCAATTTTTGAAAATTTGATTTGTTTTTCTCAGCCAGAACTTCAGTGAGAATTTGGCCAAGGACCTTAATAATCGGAAAAAGCGATTCATTCAGCATATGTTCAGAGTAATAAAAGGAATTAAAAAAGTTCACCTAGAGCAAAACATGTAAGAAAGAATCATTCCGTGTAGTACACCACACGTGAATTACGCCCAGAACTGTCAGACATGGCAAGTCACGATTGGAAAGACAGTACAAATATATCATCTTTTACTGCTGGTGCGTCGAAATTTTGAAACTTTAAGAACATCAAAGGATTCGAACAAGACCCACAACGACATTGGAGACAGGGCACCATTCTGCAGGTAAATTCTGTTTACGCATGCAGCTAGTAGACGCCATTTCTGCCAAGCAACTCAGGGACATTAGTATTACCATAATCGAATTAGATGATGTAACTTTTTCAGTTTGCAATACTAAGCTAATTTTCGATTCCAGTTATAGATTTATGAGTATTGTACAATAGTTATGAACTGTTTCTAGCTTATAAGCATTTGAAGTGAGTCTTTGGCACGAAACTAAGACTCTTTACATTGGGATGAACGTCTAACATTTTTCGTTGGCCCCATATTAGTATAAACTGGAGCGATTTACGTTGATGTGCACATATTCTTAAATACTTATTTACTTAAGGTGGCGCCACAGTCCGGGGTAGAATTGAGAATCAATCAATAAACATCTCCAGCCAGCTCATTCTTTAGTTGACTGCCTCCAGTTTTAAACGCTGAGTTGGTAGTGGTGCCCTTCCAATTGCGTTTCAATTTGAGTCACTGTCTTCCTTCACTGCGTAACATTTTTTTGTCCATTCGCTCTACATAACCCAGCCACCTCAGTTTTTGTACCTTCCGACTAAGTCAATGCCGCCGAACAGCCTGTATAGTTCGTCATTGTATCATCTCCTCCACTTACCGTCTATGCCGACGGGACCAAAAATCACCCGATTTTCATCCATTTTTGATAAAATCCATGTCTCTGCGATATGCCAGTAAAGCAGGAATGGAATTATTAGGGTCTTTTATAGAGTGAATTTTGTTTTTCGAGAGAGGGCTTTGCTAGTTCATTGCCTTCTTAACCCAAAGAAGCAGCGATTGGCAGGACTTATTTTTCGTTTGATCTCAGCGCTGGTGTCGTTGTGTAAATTGATACCGGAGCCAAGGTAGGCAAAGTCCTCAACTACCTCAAAGTTATATTTGTCGAGAGTGACGTTTTGTCCGACATGTCGGTGTTAGGTGTCATTTCCTATTGACAGCATATACAATACTTGCTCTTGACCGCTAAGCCCATATTCACCGCTTCCGCCTAAAAAGTTGTGAGAGCACCACTGACACCACGCTGCTTTATTCCGATTATGCCAATATGATCGGCATATGCGAGTAATTGGAGGGACTTTTGAAGATAGTACCTCTTGTGTTGGTCCGTAAGTTTTGCACTATTCTATGATGTTAAAGAAATCGCGAGACTGCGTATCGCCTTACCTTAATCCCTTTTTGACATCAAAGGTCTGGGTGAGTTTTTTACAAACGGACGAATTTGGCAGAATTGCTCCGTATAGCTCGTCTCTACAGATGCTCTCCTAAAATCGACCCTTAAATCGATAAATAAGTGGTGTGATTGGATTTTATCCAAAATCTGTCGTAGTGTGAATATTTGGTCGATGGTCGACTTTCCTGGCCTAAAGCCACACTGATATGGACCAATTGACGAACGACTTCTGATGTTCACACATTACGGCAGATAAGATCTGTTAGGTGATGCTAAAAAGACTGACGCCTCCAGAAGCTTTGTTGGACTTAAGTCTGCATATGGTTGTGTTCACATTATTCGAGTCTCGTGGACGGTATTTGTTTCGTAATCACCGTTGTGCCGTCTACATAAATGATCTGTCAAAATTCTCACCATCGACTGCGACTCTACTACCATGTTCCCTTGTTCACGTCTATAGGCCTCAGTTCGGTGTTTGTGTCCGTGGCATATTCTTTTCCTCCTGAGAAGCAGGTGCTCTCTCTGAATTCCTTATCGGAGATGGTGTCGTCCAAGCTATACTTTTCGATAGTACTATCAAAGATGCCCTCTCTCCCTTAATATAATTTTAATGTCATAGCTACGGCACTGCTCGTAAGTTTTGCCCAAGAGATCGTAGAAGCTTGTTTTTGGTGTCGTCATCTTTCTCCTCTGTGGGCACGTGCGTGCATATAAGGTTTATACTGGCGAATTTAGCCTTAACACGTTAACACTATAAAAACTCAAGACTTCTTGTCTAATTCTGCCTCTAACAAGAAATCGGCATCCGAATAGGCGCTGCTTATGCCGACGATAGCAAATGGCGTACTAGATGTCGCATCCCATTGTATTCCTTGGATGGCGGCATTATTTGCTTTGTATCAGTCCAGCACATCCGCTAGTTGCTCGAATACACGTGTGCTATTAAGGTACCAAATATTCCACGTACAGATCCGAAGTACTTACTTTGCTTACAGGGGTTGTTAACAGTAGATTCGTCTATATGTGAGGCTTGTTGTTGCTCGTAACTGTGGATTTATGGCTGGGCAATTACCCCAATGGTACAACCCCTAACCTGGCCTTCCAGTTCCAATATAAATATTCCTAGGAAGAGAGGTAGGTTAGACCGAAACCCGGTCCAATCTCTGTTCGGGGACGTGAAAGCAGCCGTTCGTCGATAGAGGGCTCATCAGCCACTATCTCTTTCCTAAGATGCCACAAGACCCTGACTTAGTCTCGCAAATCCTTGTTTTATTTGTTTTATTCCGTGATTTTACTGCACCGTTGAATTCATCTGGGGAACTCATCCGCTGTCCCGTTTATAGTGATGCTGGTCAGCACTCGTGCTTATAAGGTTGGCAAGTCGATTCCGGACGGACATCAAACAGTACCCGAGGCCTTAAACTTGGAGGTAAAATAAACAGAATTGATATTAAGGAACTGGGCATCGCCAAGCTGACAAATCGCAGAGCCTACCCTCTTTCTACAGCATCTAACCATTCTTATGCTTAAGTGTGCCCAAGTAATTACCAACGTATTTCTCCGGAACGTCTGAGCGTTTCCGAACCGATCTTATGCGGCAGTCTCTAAGCACTCTCGAACTTATCATGCTATGTTACCATTAGGATTTCTAATGGTTATAGATGCAACTCGTTGCGCTATACAAAAAATAAAAATTGGATTCACGATTGTAGTGAAAATCTAGTGTATAACTTTGGTTTGTGAACCCCACTGTGAAATTACGGCCCCCTCACACGAGTAGAGATCTATCGCTCTGCAAGATAATCTTTTTACCTCAATCAGCCGTTCAGGTTCAAATACTCGGCTTTCTTTGAGAAGCTCAAAGGGGTGTGATTTAATTTGTGTGAAATGATTAATGCAAGGTACCTTTATTTTCGGCACAGGCCGTACTTATGCTTAGGCTACTGAAGAATGTTAAAAACTAAAAGTGAATGTTTGCGGGATACATAGAGAGTGATGTCGTTTGAATAAGCTTCCACTTCACCGAGATTTTACCTAATTTAGTAAGCAGCCTTTCAAGGATTTGCCTAGAAGAGGAGAGTTTTTTTCTGTAGAATAGCAGCTAAAGAAAGTATTTACGAGTCAATTCTCTCCAGGGTCTTTAGCAGCGAGGCTGACAGACTGATGGCTCTCTAAAATACTTCGAGGACACTGGCTATTGTATCAACTGTAATTGTGCAGAGAAGATATCACCGGGTAATGCCTCAAACCCATTAAAGCTTTTCCACATATGGTATGTACATCTCGGCCGGATTAATCTGTAATTTGGTAGATTTTCACAAAGAAGGTTTGAGGTAAACTACTGTACCAAACGGGTGCTTAAATACGCTCAAAGTTCAAAGTGTTTTGGATAAAGTTTGTTAAAGTCTTGACGATTCACTTGTGATGATGATTCTTTCGCAGGGATCAACGCGGGTCCTACATTTAGCTTTCCTTACTTGTTGTTTGTAGATCTTTAAAGCTGAATTGTAAGTTTTGACCTACATAGATAGTTTGGCACAGTTCAAGTTGTTCCTGGCGCAGTTCGTGGAGATAGATAAACTTTCTTACTTTTGGGGAAGATGAAGCGAAAGCAAGATTAAGAGGCAAAGTAAGTTTCGCTGGTTTGTGAAGAATTTGGCTCCCGCATCTAGCCGGTTTGCCATGAGCGATCGCGTTGTATTTCTTCCAGTTCATCTCTCAAGAATTGATGTAGATGATAGTGGAATGCAATTGCTTGCATCGGTGTGCTGAACAATTATATAGGTGTCAATGTTCCGGGTAGGACGGTATTTCAGAGACTTCCCAATTAGATAAATCTTTTGAGATAAGAATAACGTCAAGATTATAATGAAAGTGAGGATTTTATCTACAATACAGGTTTACAAAATTAGGGCCTTCTAGATACTTAAAGACTGATTCACTACTAGGGTTATGGGCTGTACTGCTTTCTAAGACGGGTTGTGCTTTTGAGAACAAGTCCAAGACGGCTTTCGAATTTATTAACTATATTCCTGAAGAGTTCTAGTCCTCTTCCAACTATGTTTTAAGTTTTCTGACTTTCTTTGTGTCCGACTAACGAAAGACGACCTTCAGCTGAATGCGTTAAGAGGGGGTTTTGACAGAGTTACTTACTCGAAGCGGTGCTCTTTGAATCGATTATTGACATGACCGACGTCAAGTTCATACAGCGCATAGTTTCAATATGGTTCCAACAGGACAGTGTCTTATTAGATACAGCTCGCGCTGTGTACAAATTTTTCAACAAACTTCGTCCTGTAAAATAATCTTAAAAAGTGGAGCTATCGCCTGGCCCATATGATTCCCCGATTTGGCTACCCTCAATATCTTTCTATAATGATAGTTTAAGAGAAAGATATACACTAATAAATCAACTACAATCTTGATGCACAAAATTCAAAATTAAATTGCCGAAATATTACCAGAATTCTGCGAGAATGAAACGAGAAATAAAGAATAAGCCAACAGCTAGTGTGAAAGATTTCATTAAATTAAACACACATTTATTGTAAAATTAATATAGAATTTTTTTTAAATAGTAAAGTTCGATCCATGGCAATTATAAAGTATAAAGCACAATATTGTTCATGTGACTAACATGCCCGCAATTTCAGTTTGGATGTTTTAAACTCCTTACTCTTCAAATTAACAAACAGGAAGAAGTTCAAAAGTACGGGCCAATAATATCACCAACCCATAATCCCCAGAAACCATAATTTTGTTTATTTACATCCAAAAATGGGCTTCAAAGAAAAATATCAAATTCGATGACAAATTGTCCTGGCGACCCAACATGCATTTAACAAATCGGCGACGTCGTAGATAGTCCAAAGTCTTCAATTGTTGTGTAATTTGGATTTCATAGCGTGCAAATGAAGACTAACTTTTAAATTAGACGTAAAGTGCTATAAATGAGGCATTGGCGATAAATTGAGATGCCTGACTGATTTTGAACACTTTCACTCACAGTGGTGATGTTTTGGCGTGTACGTGCTAGCCGGGCATGCTGATATGGAGTTTGACTCGACACTGACCCAGCTCCTTCAAAATGCTCCACTGTAGCACGAATTCCGGGCTCACTAAGATGATTATGTTGATCGAATTCTACGAAATGTTAATTTTACAGATCGCCCATTTTCGTGATAGGACTAAATAACAAAAATGCTTTGTTGCGTGGTAGGCGACTTAATGACTAAAATTGCCAAAGATTGTACGACATCTGTCAAAAAGATGAACCACATTGAATTCACTAAATGACAGTAATTGACAGCCAACATCCCCACCATATGTTGGCTCACCCTTTATGTGTACGTGGGAAAAGTATCTGTTCATCAGTGCCACTGTGCATAATTTCAAAACCTTGTACCTAGAAGTCTTCATTACTTACAAAAACCTCTTGAGCTCCTAAGCGCTTTCCTTCGTGAAAACTGGTTTGTTTTCTATAAGCTCAGGACTAAGTTGAAGCCGTCGGAGAGAAATGGACTGATAGTTTTACTGGAAGAATCGACCTTGTACAACATTTTGCAACTGAACCCCATAACCTTGACGCATTGCATATAAAACTCAACTCATACTCTCATACTCAGAATATAGAATTGTATTATGTTCACTCGTCTACGTGGTCTAATTCACTCACTAAAGGCCATCTAAGACCTTTTAAATCCCCAGCTTTATAGGGGTCATCTCATGAAAATTAAAAATAAATTGCTACTTTGTATACCAGAGATCTACATGCAGATACTTCTTATGGTTATGTGTTAAATACCAAAACCACAAACACAATCTAGCAAATTAAATTGGCATACTTCTCTTTTCAACGTAAGTTATCCATTTTCCCTTCATCACAGCAACTGTAGCTGCTTTTCCCAGATGGCAAAAATAAAAGGACAGGCATCCGAATAATTTTTTATTTTCTTAATACTCGTCCCAACAACCACAGCTCCTGAGACGTTTTTTAAATTAAAAACAAACTTCACCCTAGATTGCCTCTTGATAAACCCCTGCATCATTTGTCTGGTGTCTGTTGTCTGTTGTCCGTCGTTCGTCGTCTAGTGTTCGTTGTTCATTGTCTGTGTTGATCTTGAGTGACTTAAATGTTGTCTTTCATCACAATCTTTCTGGGAATACCGCTTGAGGACCTGATTCTAATTGCATTCACTTAATCCTTAGAAAAGAAAAGCTCTTCCAAATACATTCATCTTAAAAGTGGTCCTTTTTTTGCTAAAGAAGTTTGTTTTTTTTTTTTTTTTTTTGCAGGTGGAGAACCGAGCTCTGCGGCTACGTGAAGTGGCAACAGCCCTTCAGTATCAGGACGATATACAGTCCTCAGCTACGCCGCCAACACAGCAGCAACGTAATTACGGCGGTGATAAGCCACAACAGCAGTACATTTTTCACCGGCAACAGAATGCCATCGCATCCGGTGGTAGTGTTAGTGGTGGATCAGCAGCAGTAGCGGAACACGCACCACCTCGTGTCGGTGGTCTGGGATTAAACGGACTAATGCCAGAGGAGACTTCACCATCAGGCGGTGGTGGTATTGGCGCAGGTGGAGGCACTGAATGGGAGTATTTTGATGAAGTGGGATACATTCGTGGTGGTGCCTTAAGACCTGGTGAAGATCCATATATTCGAAATCGATTTAATCAGGAAGCAAGTGATGCATTGCCAAGCAATCGAGAGGTTCCTGATACTAGACATCCCATGTGAGTATCGTTTTTAATATATATATACATACCTTTGAAGTGGAACATCATTTAGGGGAGGAATATCCTTTGAAGTCTCGCTTTTGGAGATGCTTCTTGTGGAATTAGATTCCATTGATTGATTAGTTTCAATTTGAAGAGTAGGGGGAGATTAGGGTGTTATTAAACTGAAGGTAAGTTTAGATATGTGTTTGTGTGTAGATTGCTAAGCACAAGGACACACAACCTCGTTAAAATTACGAGATTTCCAAATATATGGTATGTACGTAACACAAACCCGGACGAAAACACTTTAAACAGATGGCTTTGCCAACGGCAGCCAAGGTTGGATGCCAGGATTCCGCAATATTTTAGGGATTCCATTCTTTTTTCTTTCGATGCTATGTGTGTGAGTGGTTCTTTATGGTTCGGTGGCATTTTCATTTACTGGTTTGATGAGCTGTAACAGGATATGTTCTGCGCCCTCTCTAAATTTTTAATCAAAAATGACACTGAGGGATAGCTCAATCATGAGGGATTCTCAACTACAAACAAACAAAAAAAAAAATGTTAAAAAAAAACAGAGGCAAGCTGAAGCAAACAAATGTGACGTGATTTGGTAGAGGTATTACTTAAAGCAAAAGGAAGGTCGTAAATGTAAACTTGTCGGAAGATGAGAAAACAGAAGGATCACCTCCAGCTTCTTTTTAGTTTTTATTGGAATTTTTTTATGTCCTGAAATATGAAAGGAAACGAAAGATCCTTAAGTTTTAAAGTTTACATAAGCCCAAATTAGGAGCCTGGTTTTTTATCTCTACAGAGCTAGAAAATTACGTAAGGACAAGGAACTGATATGTTATAAGGATGAAAGATGCTCAACTAATTTAAAATTCATTTGCTGATTAGAGAGGTGGTTTTCTCTAGTGGCACTGGATAATCAATTTATTTCCCGCTGAAGTGCTTATAAATTGATTTCCTCTTCCTCAGGAAACCTGTGATTAGGAAAATTAGAAGAGGTACCTATAGATACGTGTCTATTGAAGTGGTGTATGCTGTTAGCCCTTTACCGTCTAAATGATTGTAAAGGAAACCTATCCGGATTTGCATAAAGAAGAAATTAATTGCCGTTCAGGGATGACTGTCACGTGGGTCTGGAGTTTGTGAAAAATAGTAACTTTGCTACTATTGAAAAGGTGTAAAGTTATTAGAAACAGGAGGTTTAAGCCAAATGAGAATAACCACAGAGCACTTGGGTGGTAAATTTCAATGGAACGAAATATACTAATACTACACGCGACGCTATAGTTACTTTTTTAATTACAGAGGTGAATGCAACGGTATGTAATGGCTGGTTGAGGATAACTTTTAAAAAAAGTTTTTTGTGTAGTTTTCCAAACATAAAGGAATGTATTCAATGAACTAAAGCTGATCAACTTGATTGTAATTGATTAAACAAACTTGTAAATCTCTAGTGTTCCGATATATAGAAAAGGTAAAGCTGATTCCGAATTGTGATTACTATTTACTGATTGCGGATTATATGGGATGTTGATATAACATCGTGTACAGATTTTGTTTGTGTCCCATAACTTTCTTCAACTTCTCCTTAGATGGTATCATGCCACTTTAACCGATGTTTCTATGTAGGTATTTCTTGAACGATTCCTGTTTTCCAATGGCAGTTCACCTTTAAGATTTACTTGTATGTCACCTGACCCTTTTCTTTGTGAAAAAAAATCTCATTATTAAAGTTCCTATTCATCTCAGGATATATGTAAGTCGAAAAATTGGCAACTCGATGCCGAAAATCGTACCGTTATTATGTTTCATACAATAAAATACTAATTAATCGATTGTTAACACTACTGCAGGAAGCAGCACTCTATTACTTTTTGAACCCCTCAGAGACATCAACTGCCTCCTGCTTCAACTCCAGCCGACTATAAGACCCAATCTATGCGTATGTAATGCAAATTCGTTTAGTTTCTTCCTCTGGTAGTTGTTTATTATTAGAGTCCATCCTTCAGTAGATGGATGGCTTTATGATCTTATAAATTATCGCTTCCGCTTCCGCAGCCGCTAAAATGAAACCTTTCACATATTTCTGTTTGTCAATCAGACCTGTGGAAAGGTGTTGCTTGTTTTTCCAAAATCAAAGATTCATTTATAGAGCAGTCATTTCTACTAAGCGTCAGAGTGAATCCCACAAAACGGTTAGATATGTCAGAAAGAATTTTACCTACATCCTAGCTAGTTAGTTAGTTACTTTGTTCCTGTGACTGCTCGTGGGGCATAGGACGTCAACAATGCCTGCGCGTCATCTTCTTCAAACTTTTTTCGAGTGCCCTTCCTCAACTCCTTCTCAACTGTTCTGCGCCATGTCTAACTCGGGTGACCAGCTCTTCTTTCTGACTGGGTAGGCAGGCTCCATTGCATGGTGTCCTTCGTAATGAAGTTGTCTTCTTGCCTTAAGATGTGACCAATCCTTAACCATTTCCTTCTTCCTTCTGTTCTAATATGGAGCTCTGCGTTTGGGATTCGATTAGAGCAGAATACTCCTTAAATAATGCACAGATAGCTGTTACCGAAGGACTGCAGCTTCCGAGTGATTCATGTAGTCACCTTCTAAGTATTGCACCCATAAACCAGTACTGACTCGACATTGGAGCGAAAAAGCCGCAGCTTGGTCTTAATGTAGAAAACATTGCCTTTGCTTTCTCGATTCTGCTACTAATATGGAGTGCGTTGCCGCCAGCATTGTTAAGTTAACTGCATTTAATTTAAACCCCACTCTGCCTCCAGATTCTGACTCATCTGGTGTATATCTAAAACCCTGTATACAGGCTAGCAAGTATCATCATCGTAAACAATATGTTTCAGGTAAGATGTCATTGAACAACTCTGTTGTTTATAATCGCAACGACTTAAGCAGGAATATCAACCCTGCGCAAGGTTTTCCTTTTTTAAATCGATAAAAATCGGGTAGAGCGGAGAGGGTCCACAAAGTGTTTATATAATTGATGCAGGTGAATCCAGAGCGAAAGCCTGCTTGTTTGCCATCAAGAGTTGAATCTAAATGTATTTTGATCCTGTCCAGAAAGATATTTGCTTTATTTTCTGCGTTTGCCGGCAGAACGCATATTTATGCCAATTTTTGTAATCCAACAGATTGCCCTTTTTTGGCAACTTGACAATCCTCCCCTGATTTGGCGATCTTCTTAAGGACCTTTATCGCGGTTTGAATCTCTGTATACCTCTTGTGTTTTGACGTGAACGTCTGTCGTCCAGACTTAAGTTCACGGGATGCCCATATATCCATGGGCGTCAGGATACATCTGGCATTTCTCTCCATCTCAAAATTGCTCTTTTTGTAATTATACATCTATACAACTATACATACACTAGGAGGCCTACATCTAACAGGCCTGGACGGAAGTCTGGGGGCTCTATCTGCTACGGTATCGTATTTTAAGTCGTGGTATGGACTACCAGTGATCCTATGGCCGGCAGCTTTTAACCGATCAAATCGTAGCAACTTTCAGAAGTGTTGAGTTCCACTATATAAACCGTAACGATAAGACCAGTGTTAACTCTACCCTCGTTTTTTACTAGACAATTTCATTGGTGGAAGAAACTTTGAAACCGGGATACCACCGTGAAGAGTTTCCTCCATCTTCAGAACCGCTATAAGTAGGAAACCGTCCATATTTTTACAGGATGCTATTTGGTGCTGCGTCCTTGGCAACAGTACAAAGTGTTCTACTGTCACACCGGTTTCTTACCGGTTGTCGCTTGCTATCTTGGTATCAAAGTCACCCATCACTATCACGATATCACCGCTAGGCGTTAAATTGTAGGCGTATATTATTTAAGAGGTCTGGGTCAACCCCGGACCACTTTTAAAATTTGGTAGACCACCGCCAAGCAGGAGTTGGACGTTTTCATCTACATTGGCGACAAGCTCTCGCCACCTCATCAGCGTGCGCTTAACGCTCTTAACAGTTCTAACATTTCCGCAAAGCTACATATATGCAAATTACTATAGCCGTCAGTTTATGTCTAGCAATTGCTTGTTCCAAAGCCCAAACGATCCTAAATGGACTTTTTTTCTGTCGGAACAGAGCACTCAGATAAAGAATTACCATAGTCCATTGTATTTCCTTTAAGTTTCTTTTAAGGGAATCATCCGGGTCTTTCGAAGAAAGTTGAGTAAACGTTTTAGTAATAAAGTGCGTACAGTACCAGCACTTACTATGTCAACGCCTAGTACCTACATATAGTCTGATGTAGACTTATACTTATACTCATACGCAGCATATTGAGGTGCTTAGCAAAAGTCCAGTGCCCCGTCACGACGCAAGATAACAGAAAGGCTGCTGACCTCTTCGAGACGTAGGGAAGCATGCAAAATGGAGAATCTTGCCATCTGCAAATGTGCTCGTACGAAAACCAACTGTCAATTGAAGCCTTAACCCCGGGTACAGGCACAGGCGTAGTTTCGGGTCCTGATTGGTCCATCCTGGCTGGTTTACCGACGATTTTATTTCCTGTGGCCATATTATATCTTGGGATCCAGACAAGATTCAGTGAATTTAGCATTCAGTGATGTCGTGTGTTCTCGAACTAACTTAGGAGTTGTAAGGAGGTCAGCAAGGCTCTTAAAGCAATGCAAACACAAATGATTCGGCTTCTGTACTGGTTCTTCCCAATATACGAGTAGTTCGCTGCTATCAGGAATGATATAATTTATACGAATATTAAAGGGATGGAGATCCGTCAATGCTTGTAGAGCGGATCAAGTGGAGCTAGCCGGGAAGGCCTCTATGCAGCCGAGGTATACCACTCTTTGGAGTGGTGAGACCTTAGTCCCTCAAACAACCGACAAGGCTCCATGTCTTGCCGACAGCTTTGTTGCACTGCCAGCAGGCCGACAGCGCCTTAAAAGCTTTCGACATAGCATATTTAGTCCATAGAAATTTGTTATGAATGACACCCAAATACGTAGCTTCTTAAGAGAATTGGATGGTGGTGCCTTTATGAACTAGACGAATCAGACCAGTCAGCTTCACCCTTATCATAAAGAGAACATCTTTGAAAGGATTAACTGAAAGCCCATTCCTAGTACACCGAGCGTCGATCACATTTAGAGATGCCTGCGCTTCAAAGCAGACATTCGCTAGACATGCTTCAATAGTTGCGTTGTCAAAATCATCCTCAACATGAATGAAAATGAAAATGCCCAATGCGTATTCCTTCTTGTCAAGTGCGCCTTCAATTCTGCCTACAAGATTTTGAAGCTCACTCTCACAAGTTCTTCCCTGTTGGTAAGCATGTTGCATCTTAAACAGAATATACATTCAGGGAACAGTTATGCGCATACGGATCTCAATCATACTTCTCAAGCTTTTCAATAAAAACTTAGAGACACTTTAAGATCTGAAGCTCTTGGCGAGCGTGTAATTTTTTTTTTTCTTATTTTCGGTACAAAGGCTACTCTCACTGTTCGCCAAAACTCCGGTACAAGTATGTATGCCAGTGCTAGGCTAGCAGTGAAGGTTTTCTTGATAGTTACCAGCAGCTAATGTATACTTTTTTGTAACAAAACTGTCTACGGTGCCAGGCGACCTGAAGTCATTAAGGAAAGCAATAGCTTGTTTAATGCTGTCATCGGTCATCATAACCCACTAGCAGCTTTGTTAGTAGCTGGTTTTGAGCCAGTTCCGATTTGATTTCCTGGGATGTGCGCCTCAAGCATGAAACCGGGAGTATCCGCATTCGACTCAGAGTAGGTGTCATCAGATTTTCTGAAGGGTTCCAGCCTGGTTGGACTTACCCCTTTGGGGACTTTGACCAGCCTACTGGTTTCAACGGTTTCTTTTCGCAAAAATCTTTGTAAGAGGCAATCTTCGAAATTCGAATAAGTCTCTAATATTCTCTTCGCTTTGATCTGTAAAGATTCCAGTCTTTATCCAAATTAGCCATGCTTGCAAGACACGCCATTTCAAAACACTTGGTGAGGGTACCATTCGGGTTCTAAATAGCTTCTTCTAACTTTTGCTTTGTTCTGAGCTTAGGTAGAGTACTCTTGAACTCTAGAACTTGCCGAGCTCCTCCATAAATCGTTTCCAGTTATTTTTATCCTCTTCGTCATAGGCTAGACCAAACATCCCATTCTGAATTCGATATACCCATGCTCTGACATAGAGATCTCCGATAGTACTTTCCTGCCAAAATCTTAGCATACGTTTTGGACAACTTTAAGTTGATTACTTATTGTGTTTGGCTGAGAGCCAACATTGTTGACAATCAGGTCAGTCCATAGTATGAAATCCAGGAGATGATTGCCTGATGATTATTCTAAGCGTTAGTATTGTCATATCCACTCTTCTTGGAATCAACAGTATTCACGAGTTTGGCTACCGCTTTCTGTGAATTCGGTAAAATCATATGAAAAAAAACCAAACGCAACGGCGAATTTGTGTCAATTTCAGTTCGATTCGTAGCTTATATCACAAGTTTAGGTGGTGAAAGTGAGTTCGGCATATAAAGAAAAATTCTTGGTCTTTCCGATCGCTCGTCATACAGTTTTGAAACCCCTTAAACATCCGAAGCCACAGATGCGTTCTTCCACATCCATGATTCCTTGTCGCGAAAAGCGTCCTACATACTCTATGGTCTGTTTTTCTAACGAAGCTAGACAAAGGCAAGACATCAAACAGAATTGTCTGGATGTCTATTGTGTCTATTGTGATAAAGATTCTGTCATATGCATCAATATTTTGGCGAATAAACTTTCACAGAAATATGTCACCGCTGCTTTCACCACACTTTAGGGAGCGCTTGGTCTCGTTTTCCTGGGAACGTTTCCTAGTATGCTTTGATAAATCTTCCTTCGAACAGGTTGAGAACCTTGGACTGAGTAGTGAAGTTAGATAAATTTTTACATTTTGTCTGGTTTTTAAACGTAGACATACGTTGTCACTGTTGTATACATGTTATGAAGTTTTGGTGACACATTTGACATACAGGCTAAAGCTTTCTCACTACTTCTTATCTGGTTCTCGTTTTTACTGAATATTGTTGACAGGGTAAATTAATGATCCCGCGAGTGAATGGTCAACAAAACTTACCAGATTTCGCTTAGACGTAGACTTCTCAGAACTTAAACTCACATTGCGATTGTCTGCGTCCTCGTTTATGGTTTCTGTTGACTGCTGGGCCTCTTATAAACGCAACTGTAGATGACAGAGCTTTTCAGAAAAGCCAAACAAATGCTCCCAGATATCGTTAAGAAGAGGCTAACCATAAATAACAAATAAATAAGTGATAACAGTCTTTCCTTTCGAGGGACGGTTGAAAGTCTGCTAGCTTTTTAAAGACAACCGGGAGCATTAATCCTATCTGTCGGGAAAGTCATGCCACCACCGCGCCGGTGAGAGTTATGACGGAGCATTTTTTCTGCGAGTATCTGACATACGCTCGTATCAGACTACACGTACTAGTTGCTCATATGGTATGATATGCTGGTATGTAGGCACTTTATTATCCTTCTTCGAACGAAAAGGAGTATACTTCTTCTTTGACGGAAAAAAATAAAAATACTCAATGCAGAAAGTGTCATTGAATTGATATAGTAAATTCCGCTTGAATGCTTTGTCCTATGCCCTTCAAAATAGGACTGTGTCACCATAGCTAACTTATCTCTAGGCCACCCCAAAAGGAATAACTTATTCCATAAGACAACTAGTGTACTGTTTCCAAGAACAATCTCTATTTGTTACCCCGCCCGCCTCGTCTTCATACTTCTTTTTTCTTTTCCATTTGCCTTTTGTCATTTTCGACATCCCTTATCTAATCTTAATAGAGTTATGGGAAAATTTGATTTATGACCAAAGGCATCTGACAAGGTTGCTAATTCGATATCAACGTCAAGGCACCAGTGTGAGTCGTCGTTTAAGTGTAAGTCTTGATATACGGAGAGACTTGAACTACAAATCACCCTGCAATGTCCGGCACCTAATTGATTTCTCCCCAAAAGAAACTGCTGGTAATGTAAAAAAAAAAAAAAAAAAAAAGGAAGAAAGGAAAGCGAAAAGCATTATGTCCTTTCTGTCGAGGATATAATTACACCAGCATTGTATCATCCCCTGGGATATTACATTGGATTCGTATAGCCCCGAATAAGGATCATCCCAAATACGTGTGTTTCACACTCAAATGTGGCTTATTGGTGATTACTTGAATTAAGCCCTCTGCTTCCCTTGTACAGAGATTGTTTTTGTGTATTTTATTTTTCTCCTCGACACTTCAATCTATTACTGATAAGATCCTTAATTCTGAAAGTAAATCCTTTAACAAATGTTTTGGGAACCTTTTTTGCTTATTTTTATGTCCACAATTTTTAGTTGGCGCAATATCTTAACTCAACCAAGTAGAGAAATAGGCCGTCCTTTTTGGAGAGTTCCCCCTTTTTTTCAGTTTTTCTTGAGAGGGTATTTTTATCCTGTTTGCTGCAGCAAGTATCCCTTGTTGATCTGGTTAAATTAAACGGCAAAACAACGAATATATCAATATTTTTCCGCAATTTGTTCTCTCTGTCGCAGGAATATGTAGTCTTATATTCCCAAAAGGACGACTATATGGGGATTGTAGCTGTATTGTTCGTAAAAGCAAAATCAAGGATCAAGGACGTTTTTATCACTGTGTAATCCGATAAAAAAAAAATTCGCAAATTTTCTATTTTCTATTTTCTCTTTTTGGTTTTCGTTTTATGGGCAAGGATACCCAACAACTGAACAAATTGTTGATTAGAACCATTTTGTTGGATAATTTCAACAAATGATAGCTGTGAAATGTAATACGGCACACTTGGCAGGAGTTGAAGTTTATTGTTGTCCTGTCTTGGAAAGAATTTTTTTTCACTTTCCTCTGTGGGTGTCGAAAGGCAAAGAATTAAATACGAGTATTCCTCAATGAAGTGATGGTTAGTGGTTGGAAGCCAGATTTCTGGAAGAAGATTTAACTTAGTCAGAGTTGTTCGAATACTCGTACTGTATACCGAAAAAAAGACAATACGGGTCAAGAGGGGTATCCTGTAGGCAAGCGGTTGGTTGCTCTGTGAATGTTTTGGCTTGGTTGTAAAATAATCATTAAAAGGGTGTGCCAAGGACATGATTAAATGGAAATTACCGTATAATGGAGTTGAATATAATGAAGCCACTAACGAATGCTTCTATTTGGATGTTTGAGAGGGTTAGGAGAGAATTTAAAGACAAGCCGCTAATTATAGTACAGAGATCATCAGCAATTGCCGACACTAGGATGGATTCATATTTATAACTTGAGTTATGGCACGCTGGGGCAGTTACAAATTGCCAGAACTTTGACCTATGGTGTCTGGAGAACTTGAGTAAGAAGGAGCGGTTTTAAATTTCATGTAAAAGATATAGCGTGGGTTTAAGAAATGCTATGCGGACTTTGTGTGAAGAAAATATTTATTTCAGGAGTTAGGGAATAGAAGACAAATAAATTCTCGGTCGAAAAAGGTGTGGGCATTGTAATTGGACTATCGAACGATGGATGATATACACGTAGCTTGCCTTGGGGGATGGATTCCTATAAGAATATTAATGTTACAACGAGAGAAGTCTTTTAAATTATTTTTTCTTGTCTATCTTACATTGCCAATTCAATCGAATTCATGTTAAGATTTATATCCAATAGTCGTCGGTCACAACGTATCTTGTGTTTAACGTGAACTCCTGCCTTTTAGGCCTAATTTGACGGGATGTCCATACATCCATGGGGGCAAGGATACGCCTTGCCATCGCTTACCATCAATTCTTTGATACCAAAGCGTAAATCGTGTCGGAAGCAAAAGTTCCACCCTTGGTAAGAGTCACAGCACCCAGAACCTTCCAAGTCTACATTAGATCCTTCCCGCGACTTTGGGTTTAAATCACAGCCACCATGACGCTCCCACAAGGGGGTCTACCTCAACAAGTCAGGCCCGAACCGAAATCCGTGGGGCTCCCGAATCCCATGGTATCGTGTTTTTAGTCCTGATATGGACTACCGGTGGTCTTGCCACAAAACAGAACCTCTGACCGGCCGCTTGTAATCGGTCAAATCGTAGCAGCATTCGGAGACGTTAAATACCGAAAACCTTTACAATAAGACCAGTACAATTGCTCTGCCTCCACTTTTTATTAGTCATTGATGGGCGAAGCGTTGATAATTGGGCGGGGGCCCACATAGTCGTTCAATCCGAAACATTGGTCTGAGAATGGCAAGTTTTTAGTTTTGAATAGAGTGGAAATAGTTCCACGGTAAAAGGGGTAACCGACATGGGCACCTAGAACAACAAGAGGTTATGAATGAAACTCGGCCGATGAATGAATGAATGAATTGTGAGTGATGTCGTGAACATACAGTAAAACATCTGGCGACTGGCTTACTGATACAATATAAGAAGAATCTTGGAAGCGAGTTTCACTTCTGTGAATATTCTTAGGTTAGGTTATAAGGTATACAGCTTCTGTCCCGGTTAAAGCATGACTAAGATAGGGCGTAGCTTGCTATAATCTTCTAAGGCTTTATTGACTTTCACGAGGATGTATTTTCGCATTTATGTTTGTGTGAAAAGTATGAAAATGTATGAAAAGTAACCTCCTTGACCGCCGGAATGCGCTGCTACTGCAAATAAGGTTATGGTGCCTTGAAGTCCGTTCATATTTAGACAGACATGCCAAATTTCAGTGCGATACTGTCTTTAGTTTTGTTTTGACAGCTGATTGTTGTTGATGTGTTTGGCATCATGTTGAGGGTAGACAAAAACGATTTTCGTTTTTTCATAAAATATTTTGTTTTGAGAGGCAAAACGGCGAAGTTTCGTGGTGGCCGCAACTCCACTTCCGATCAAGTCCGAAGCAGCAGGCCCTCCTATGCGGTTACAGAGAACAATTTCAAAAAAATACATGAAATGGTGTTGGCTGACTGGAAGGTGAAGGTGTGCGAGCTAGCAGATACCACAAAGATTAGTACTGGGCGCACAAGCCATATTTTGGGCAATATTCTGCATTTTAAAAAGTTATCCTGCCGCTGGGTGCCGCGAATACTCACACCTGACCAAAAACACGAACGTGGGAGCACTTCGAAAAAATGTTTGCTGATGCGGAATCGGGCGGACTTTTGGCATCGATTGGTAACTGTTAATCACCAGAAAATAGAATGAGTGCCCGGCAATGGACTCGAGCCGGAACGAGTTCTCCGAAGCGGCCGAGAGAGGCTCGATGTGTCGGAAAGGTTATGGCGTAATTTTTCTGGGATTGTCATGGCATACTCTTCGTGGACTACCTCGAAAAATGAAAAACCATCAACAGCGAGTATTACTGTGCATTATTGGAGCGATTGAAGGCCGAAATCGCTGCAAAATGGCCTCACATGAAGCGAAAAAAAATTTGTTTTCGCAAGACAATGCACCGGCGCACAAAAGCATCGCAACCACGGCTAAAATCAATGACTTTCGGCTGCAATTGCTGTCGCATCCACTGTATTCGCCCGATTTGGCTCCCTTGGACTATTATCTCTTCGCAAACCTCAAAAGATGGCTCATCAATTTAAAAAAAAAACATTGTTTTCAATTTTGAATGCCTTCATCTCTTCATTATATTAAATTGTACACTTTTAAGGAACACGTGCATTAAATGCGAGCCTGTTTGGTGATTTGTGGACGTTCTTGAAGCGTATACCTTTCCATGATTAAATGGCAGACAATCTGTAGCATAAATATGACACCTGCCCCAAATTGATATGCATGAGTTCAGAGAATCCCTTTTGGAAAAATAACATAGGGCGCAACTAATGAAAAACTCTTCACTTGAGCGTAAGAAAATATGTATATGCGTACCAATTTGAAGTTATTTAGGGTAAAACTCCCACGAAAGTATCCTGTCAATTTGGCAGTAAGTCTGCCAATTTGTAAGGTGATATATTTTGATGGTATCGGATTGATTTGCGTGTTTACTACCACAACTTCTGCATGAGAACCAGGTCAGGACTATGAAAAGCAAAAGAGATTTAAAATCTGTAAAAACTTTAACTAATCAAGGACATTTATGGTTCTACTGAATTTGTGCGTGCAAAAGGTTTCGATCCATGGACTGCCGATTTCCGATTTCGTTTTTTTCGTTTTTCCTTTCAAACACGTGTTCAATTTCAAGGATTTCCAAGGTCTCTCTGTAAAACAAATGTTTAGGTGTCGAGATAAAAATCACTAACCGATTTCCTTTGAAAGGAAGATTCTACCTCCTGTGTGTCAGTCTTTCAGGATACCAGATAGGATTACTATGATTGATTGTTAACAAAATTCCCATGACAGTTGCAACACAAATATTCACACTTGTTTTAGTTATTCGAAAGGATTTATTCTAGAAAGTATCATCATATGAACATCTGACAGAAACACTGCGAGATATTCCCATACAAAAATGATGAAGGAAAAGGATAACGTTGTACGGGTATGTCAGCTAAATAATGGCATTTCAATTTGAATTTATATTGCTCTGACAGCATTCGAGTCATATTATTTAAATTGTTGATCTTACTCACTTCCTTAAGGTGATGCTACAGTCAACTTGGTTATTAACTAGCAAGCCTCTTCAGCTAGTCCGGTTTTTAGCTGACTGCCTCCATTGCATTCTAAGTCAGTTGAGGTTCCCTTCTACTTGTGCGCACCACCTAAGGTGAGGACTTCCTATATAACGTTCTTCCTCGGGGTTAGATTCGAAACACTGCGGGCCAGAGTATTGTTGTTCATTCCGTCGTTCTAGCCATCTCAGGTCACTACTGCGCAGTTTTCGGACTAACTCAATGTCACTGTACGTTCTTTGTTGAATCTTCTCCTGCAAAGTTCTTCAACGCAAACGGGATCGAATATTTTTCGAAAGATTTTTCTCTCGAAACCACTGAGGATATCGTCATTCACTTTCCATAGAGTCCACGCTTTAACGCCATGAATTAAAGCTGGGATTAAACAAGTTGAATGGTCTGCCTGAGGGCGGATGTTAGGCTTCGTCGCCATTACACAACCTGCAGAAGAAAATTGTCCATGCTCTTAGAAGCGACTGCGGCCCTACTAATACGTTTTTTTTAACCTGTTTATAAAACCGTTGAATATCTTCGTTCGCGAGCTTCTCGTGCTCTGTTTTTTTCTTCTGGATAAGCCGGTGTTCTTCCTGTTTCTGTTGCTCGTAGAACTCAGGGGCACATCTAGTCTTTCGTTGCAGAGCCGTTTTGTACGCTTCTTCTTTAGTTGCATGTTTTTGTCAGGATTCTTCATTAAACCAAGGATTTCTTGGTCGGCTGTTGTCCAGCACATTGGTTGCAGCATCTTTGATGGTACATTGGCGGCGTTGCCACTCGTCTTCTGTATTTGCTAAGTCTGGTGGTTTCTTGCGATTGCAACTTTTCTATACTATATCTTCTTACATTAGTTCGTATCTGTTGTAGTTGTTGGAAGATTCACAACTTGGCTGCCAATTTTGTCTGGCCGAAGCCTTCGGATGTCTATAATACTAGAGGCATTCTTTCGCAAAATGTTTAATTTAGCGTTCGGTTGGTATAGTGGTATCTCGTCCTGTCGCAAAATCAGTAAGCCAAACCCGTTTTTAGACGTAGTGTCGTTGGCTGTACGTACTTATAGGCCTGTCGAAAGTATCCTTCTTTCTTGGCCAGACGGAATTACCTTGTACGATTTTAACGTCATACTTAGGACGTTGCTCATATGAGCAAGACATACCATATGTTTCGTCAAGAAGCTCGAAGAAATATTCCTTGACGGCGTCGTTGTTTTATTCCATAAAGGCATGAGTGCATATCAGGTTTATGTAACCGAATTGAGCCATGATGTGGGTTGTCATAAAACGCTCTCTCATATGTCGGAAACTCAAGACTTCTTGCCTAAGCATGCTGCATATAGCAAAGCGCTGTTTCTTTCCCCTAAAGAAATCATTGTATAGTTATATATATCGCAGTTGTTTATCCTTCTCCGACCCATCCCATTGCACTTCCTGGATGCGGTGATTTCTACATGATAGCAGTCAAGCGCCTCTGTTAATTATTCTGCTGCACGTGACCTGTTAAAGGTCCTGGCAATCCACGTGCAGTTCCAAAAGTCGTTGTCCTTTAAACATTTACAAGAGTCGTCAATAGTTGGTTCACCAAATCTTTTTAATCTTTTCCGTATAAGGTTATGAACGCTATGGCGGCGTAGGCCATGATTATTCTACTGGCAAGGGCTATTTTAGGCTGCATAAGTAAGAATTTACTCGTTTCGTTTTCTTAGTATTATTTTATTGATTTAATTAGAGGGTAAAAATTAAATTATTTAAACCAATGTCATCAAAGCTCCTGTGCGTGTTGTACCAAAGACCACTTCTTATGGATGGCTTTGACAGTGCAGCCCATGATATGAATATTAAGGGAAGAGGCATTCATCAATGCGTATAGAACGGAGCTAGAAGTGATGAGAAAATCCCCCATGCATCTAACACTAACTGCACTTTGGAGTCTGGTTAAAGAAACTATCACGTATTTTCGCGAGAGCTTATTACACCAGACACCCGACGCATAGAATATATAGGGTGATTCATCGTGAGGTTTGATTTTCAATAGGCTTTTTTTGACAGATCATGCGTGACTGCTATCAAACTGCTTTGTTATTTTTGTTAAGTATCATTAAATCATCGTGAAAAGACTCACACTACAACAGCGTCTCCAAATTGTTCAGCTGTATTACGAAAATCAGCGCTCTGTGAGAAATGTTTCTCGTGCGATTCGAGGAACTTATGGTGCGCATAATCGGCCTACTATTTCCCATTTTTGGGCTGATGAACAACCCAAAGAGTACCAAGAGCTACATCTATTACATCCATTAAAAACAACGGTATGGTGTGGTTTATGGGCTGGTGGGATCATTGGTCCATATTTCTTTAAAAATGAGTCAAATCAGAACGAGTCATACAGCGTGTGAAACAATGGACTTATTGAGAAATCATTTTGGTGAGCACTTATCACGTTTTGCTACGGTTAATTGGCCGCCTAGATCGTGTGATATGTAAAGTCTCAGCTCTTCAGGAATAAGCCAGCTACGACTGATGCTTTAAAAGCCAACATTACTCGTGTTAACCGCGGGATAAAAGTCGCTATGCTCGAACGAGTCGACCAAAATTAAATCCTCCGAATAGACCACCTCAGACGTAGTCATGACCAACATTTACATACCATCATTTTCAAAAAGTATATGCCATGAATTGATCTTTTAATCGATAATAAAAATTTTAAGTTCACTTCCAAATTTATGTGCTTTATTTTGCATTATAAATCAAACCTCACGTTGAATCACCCTATATTTAGAGTTATCATAACCGTGTAGATCCAAAAGACCGTTCTCGATGACGGGCCCTATGTCTTGCTGATAGCACCTATGCACTGCCAGAAGGCCGGAATCGCCTTAGATGGTCCAAAGAACATTTAGCTTCTTTGGAGAATTGGATGGTTTAGCCTTTAACATTAAAGCTCTTTTCGTAAAGAGAACCCCAGTTTTTAAAGGGTATACTGAAAGCTCACTACTAGTACATTAATCGTCGATCAATTCTAGGGCCACCTGCTTTTTAGAGCAGACAGACGATAGACACGATCCAACAGACATTATAGCTACATCATCCGCGTATGCTTATGCATAGACGTTAGAACTATTGATCGCGTTGAGCAATGAGGTGACCAACATGAAACATAGCAGTGAAGACACCTTGCGGGCAACCCCTGTTTGCACATATTGGCCATAGCCTGCATCCACAATCAATGTGCTGTTCACCAGCTTTGTTTTTATCCAAAAAACTAATGTATCGTCTACGCCGTGTTATCTGGCCGAGTTAAGCATGTCGTCAAAAATTGTGTTGTCAAAAAGCACCCTTAACGTCGATGAAAATCCCCAAGGCGTATTCCTTCCTGTCGAGTGCGCCTTTAATTCTGTCTACTAAATTCTGAAAGGCACTCGTGCAGGATCTTCCGCGTTGGTAGGCGGTTTTCATCGCCGACAGAGAATATATTCGCAAATCAGTTTTACGCACATGGATCTCGACCATTCTTTCGATAATTTTCAGTATGAAGGAAGTCGAAGTTATAGGTCTGAAACTCTTGGCGAGCGAGTAGTAGGTGTAAAGTACAATCTCACTTTTCGCCAGGGATTCGGTATGCATGTCAGTGCCACGCTTGCAGTGAAAATTCTCTTCAGAGTTGCCAGCAGCTATGGCACACTATCGATGCCAGGCGACTTAAAGCTGCTGGTTTTGTGTCCAATCGCTTCATGCGATTTTCGTCCACCGGAGCTGCAACCTTTACTGGTTTCAGGACCGATTTCATCCACTTTGCAAGACGTTGATCGGTTTCGATCTGTGTCACTTCCACCGACCTTCTTCTCCATCGCCTCTGGGAGAATGAGACTTTTGGCGCTCGTGCCTGCAACGGCACTTGTCACCTCTTTGCCTTTCGTTTCCGTTGCTAACCCTTCCTTCAGCAGCTCCTTAGATGGTTCGACCTGTTCCAAACTGTCAGAAACAGTATCCTGACCAACCACTAGTCCATTTGGATGGAGTTTAACCGCAATAGGCAAGGCTTTCGGTACTTCTTTCGGTCGTAGAAAGAACCGCAAGAGTCGTTTGTAGTATATCGGTTGGGACCTCCAGAATTCACAGTCGAAAAGTTCACGTGTGGATTGTCGCTGTTTCGTGTATAGTCCTTGGGAGTCACCTCCATACTGTTAACATTTTTACGTCTAGTTTGGACGTCTTTGGTATTAAGTTCGACGTCTCACCTGGGTTCTTTTCAAAGCCTTAGGATTTATGACTCTTAAGCCTTAGCGACAGGCAAGATTATTTGCTTCTAACTTCTGCGCTGTTATTTTGAAAACAAACTGGGACACGTCTAATGAAAAACCCTGAAGTTCGCTGCTACTTAAACTATCATATAGAACATGAATCCACTGCTGCTTGAGTGCTACTGAGAGAGTGACTGAATAGAAATATTCCCTTGTTACATCGTTGTATGTTGCGGTATGCTCCTCCACTGGACCTCATTTTAGCGTAAACATGGTTAATTACATGGTTTATCTCCTCAGGATGTTTATCACTCTTTATTTCTATTTGGTCCTTTTTTTTAAAGTTCAACTAAACATCTGTAAACTATTTGTACATAAATGTAGGTCACCCTTCTTTTTACAGTGTGACAGTAACTCTCTTTCTACACTGACAGACGCCTTCATTCTGGTTCAGGGAACTTCTCTAATTTTGGTCTCACATATCCACCCAAAAAAAATTCAAAGCTGTCACTCTTCAATGCTTCCTCATTCCATCACTGTCAAATCCAATGACCACTAAGCAAATTTTAAAAACAATAAATTGATAAAAGTCCTGTAAATGCCAACAGAGAGTAAAATATCAGAACTTTCTACCAGGAAGTGGTTACTTTGTAACCGAAAACCATTATTCAAAAATCTTAAGGTTGGAGCGAATTTCTGCCAGTCTGCCTGTCAATTGAAATCCCATCCTGGTATCAGTACGAGTATAGTACCTAAAACTCTTGTAGCGATAACGTCTGATAATGACGGACATGGACTTAAACTTTTCCAACGATTCATATCCATATTTCCTGATCCCCTATTTATGCTGCTTCAAATGCTCCTACTTGTTTACCCAGAAATTGTGACAGAAATATGACAGCCGTCATTAAAGCAAACTGCCGTCGTTCTGTCGTTGTCGCCGGGCGATGCGACGCTCTCGTATATACCATTCCAAGGACTTGTGCTGTCACTAAAGAAGTATTCCCACCGAAGCTGTGCTTAGAAAAATATTTATTCCATTTTAATGAAAATATATACGAGGACGAGTATGTATGCAACCAAAGACACAGCACAGACGGGTGGACATTTTTTTTTTCTCTTATATTCTTACATAAAATTTTTTTTAATGATATCCGTTAAGTTGTTGCATAATAATCAGAACTCCTTGAGCTGGGTTATTTAGAATTCATCATGCTTGTGGTGACGGTGAAAGGACTTTTATTCTAGAATTGTGTGTTGGAATGTTGAAAGGAGTTTAAGGACACTGTCCAACAGAGTGGATGGATATAATGAGATTGCTTATGGAGTTGTGAATACAAAAACTCTGGTGTGTTTCTTGCTTGTACGGGATTACAGTTAAGGTAATCCTTTTCCACACATTTTACGTACACATGAGAAGAGATTCATAAAGTGAATGGAATGCTTAAAATACCCTGAAAGAGTTATTCATATGAGGTAGAGTTGACAGGGTGTTGGTTTGTCTTTTGTGTTATTAAATAGAAGTCGAGTGCCCCCACACGTAATGACGAGATACACCCGGCTTTTTATTTGGCCGTCAAGGAGCCTGAACTAATGTTTCACACCGTCTTTGCTCCCGGTGGTAATATAAGTGGTTCTTTTGTTAGTGAGGATTAACAAGGGAGTTGTTGTCCTGTCACACGGTTTATAGAGTTTGCTCTATTTAGAGCTGTTTATCGTTGCACCCAGTTAGCCAGTCTTCTTCTCTACTTTGGTACAATAATTACATTCTCTACAATGTGGTGCTAGATTATCATGCATCATATTTAGCGGATGCATGTTCAATTGGGAGTAAATTCAAATAAATTTTTGACTATTCGGTTGAATGAGAAAGGGATTCCTTCTTTTTTATGTTCTCAGCACATTCGCCGGCCAATGTCCTACTCTGATTAACTGTATTTTTTTTTATCCCTTTGTAGATTTAATTTACACGTGTTATGTTTTGATACAAGCAATTACTCACAACTCCCGCATCAAGCCCCAAAAATTCTCCCCAGGCTAACCAAACATAGGTAAAAAGTTGAACCCGGTATAACAAATTCGTCAACATAATCGTATCTCCGGGTAAACAGCGTTGTACACTATCTGACCAACTAGTACTTGCACTTTTACATTTTTTAAAATAGTGCAAATGATTGTAAGGCAAGCTATCCGCTACTCCTTTGTGCGTACTAAAGCAATTGACAAACCAAAACAGATTTCCAACTGCTAGAAAGAAAGTAAGTGCCTGCAAATACGAAGCCTAGAACATCAAACAAAAAGTTGGAAATGAGCCATCAAAGAAGCAGTTTCATATGTGGTAGGATTCAAAGCGCCGCCACAAGGAAACATCGGGTTTGACTACGAATATAGAAAGAAAGAGAGGTCCCCAGGGTTGAAGAAAACATGAAGAAAGGCCCCGAGGAGCTCGCAATTCAGGAAATAGACAGACGTTACTGCGGGAATAACGTTCGAAAAATTAATCAGAGGATAAAGATGTAAATAATTAACAAAGACAGCTAGTAACGGAGTCGCTCTTGGTGGTGAGAATATGAAAAGACTATTTTTGCACACAAATGAACCATTTATCCTGGACGAAGATGACAAAAGAAAAAAAGAAAGAAAGAACTAAAGTCTAAAAAAGCTAATGGCCTGCCTGATTACGCTAATTATAGAAGAATAAGTCTTCAAAACATCGCATTCATAATATTTTCTGCCACGTTGGTAGGTTGGTTAGTATATGGTTGGTCTATAGCAAGTTTCATGCTAGAACAGTGTGCCATCGATCGAATATTCGATCTACGGTAGACAGTCAGACCCGTGAATTTCAGATCGACATTCAGGGTACATTAAGATGAGTTATATCCCTGCCAAAACTCGTCAGGTTATGCAGGATGACTATGGAGAATTATCGCTCCTCGTTCAAGGTTGACAATGAATTAACCAAGGTTTTTAATATCAAGGAAAGTGTTAGACAAGCCACGCTGTCATGTGACTTTTTTAACATTGCCCAAGAAAGAATCCTGCAAAATTCATTGGCCATGATCTTTTTTAATTTCGCACAGGTACTTGCGTAAGCGGGTACCGTTAGTGTAATTGAACAAACAAAGCAAACCATCAATGTAGCTTTTGTGATTACTGAGATAAAAGTGGCCAACATGATAAAACAAAGTACATGCTTTCATCATTGGTAGTACCTTAGCTCCGCAGTTACAAGCAGCAGAACTTTTCTTGTCAATCACTGTTTCTTTGGGCTCAAGGTATGTGAGACCAAACTGGCTTATTAGAAGACCTATTCTACGGTACAGAGTTTTTGACCTTTTTGAAAATGGATGAAGAAGAACTTAGCGTTTTCAAGAGACTGATTTTCGGTTTCATTTCCATTGACGGGAAATGAAGGAAGGAATTCAACCACAAACTGTACAAGATGTCTAACAATCCAGCGTCTGAGATGTTTTGACCACATTAAGCAAATGGACGCCACATTTCCGTCGCAAAGTGCCTTCGAGTTTAATACCGAGGAACGTCACACAAGAGGACGACCGACTGAGTCCCAGTTTCCCTTAACAAAAACGTAATCGGAAAGAACCAAAAAAAACTGGCATCAGTCAACAAAATAAACTGGGACAACTGCAACTAGGAAAGATGCCAACTCTAAGAGTTCAATCTGCGCGAATGGCTCCAAAATGACATATGCACAAGAAAAATGTGAGATTAAAGAGGAAACTCCGCTCAGTATTTCAAAAAAGACAGCTTAATATAAATAAAGAAACGATGAGACAAAAGTGGTGATAAAAAGCCAAAGGCAACCCTTCTTGGATAAATTAACGTCTAAAGTTAGACTTCGAACTTTGTGAAAAAGTAATGGCCGTAGAGACATTGTATCGGGAATAAGATGTACTCACGCAACTTTTAACAGGCGACACTGAAGACGTGCAGCGTCGAAGCATGAGCAAACTAGCTAATCTTTTTAAGGTTATGCAAGAAAGAAGAAAAAACTCATATTAGATACATTCGCCGAAATATATTTAAGACGAGAGACACGCATATGTAGGGAGTATCTTATGACATTATTATTGTGAAGTGAAATTCCCTTAGCCGTCGCGCACGTAATTATTAAAGAAGGACCAGATCATATGCTGTCTAATATATAGGCCTCAATCGGAAATCTTAAGTTAAAAACGGTCGCTATGGTGTCTAAATAAATGTACGTCTAACATGTGGAAGAAGGGCTTTCTTCTTCCAACACAAGTGATTGCAACAACTACCGATCGGAAAGACTACTATCGCATGCTATAAAAAAAATTCTAGCCGGTCAATGCAATATTATTAAGCTTCATGCCAGTCAATGCGATATTAAGTAGCCAGGTAAACATATAACGCGATTCAAACTCAACTGATGATTATAATAATGATACGCGAAATGTACTCATATGATGACGTAAAAACGAAAGTTAAACCCTTCTTTTTAAGGTGGCAACATTCCGGGGTAGACATGGGCCACAACCGACAATCATCTTTAACCGGCCTGATCTTCAGCTGGCCAGAGATCCGCTGAAGTCTGTTGTCTGAAGTCTGAGTCACAGTCTTCCTATACTGCGTTCGGGCCGGATTGGAACATTTTTCGGACCGGAGCATTGGTGTCCATCCGCTCTACATGACCCAAGTATCTCAGCCTTTCAGCCTTCTGGCTTAGTCGATGTCGCTGTTCAGCCCGTTCAGTTCGTCGTTGTTTCTTCTCCTCCACTCATTGCCTATGCAGATGGCGACCGAATAGCATCCAAAGAAATACCAGGACCTAGTCCAAAGAAGCAGCTTTCCCTTCTTCAGAATCGGACAAATAATGCCATTCACCGAGCATACTTTCATCCGACCCTTTTTAAGAATTAGTTGGTTTATGCTCCTTATCAATCATCGCCTGTCACTTTGAAGAGCTCGGCAGTCATACTGTCCGCTCCAGCAGCTGCTTTGTTGGACTTATTCTTAGACGTGGCAATCTTCACTACATCCGGACCGGGTGGATGGACTTTGTTGGTGTATATCGTTCAGGTTGGAAGGTTCGGCCTGCTGACAGCGGTTTTTGGTTCGTTATCGTCGTTATACAGTCTACAGAAATTCTCTTTCTAAATCCTCAACATCGACTGCAACTGCTACTTCGTCTTTATAGGCTTGGATTCGGTGTTTGTGTCTGTAGCATGTTTTTGGAATCTTTTTGTAGAACTTCCGAATCTCATTCCTGGAGTAGCATCTCTTAATTTTCTCGACCGCGGGCTTCTCATACTCTTTCTTTCCCTCCTGAGAAGCCGGTGTTCGCCTCTCCTCTGCCGTTCGAAGAGCTCGTGAGTACCTCTAGTCCTTCTTGTTCTTCAAGACAAGCCATCGCACCGGCTTGTATGCATCTATCTTAACTGAATGTGCTTGTCGGCGCTCGTCGTCAAACTAGGGGTGGCCGGGTTAAAGTCACCATATCGGAGGCGGTACCTCCGACGGACTTTTGGCGGCATCTTTTAAAAGATTAAAAAAACTTGATTTGAAAAGGATTTGGCGATCTCAAGCGATTGTAACCGTCCCAAGTTGAACTTCCTTATAATATTAGCTTGCCTTTTTGATGTTCATGTTATCGTGACGAAACCGTGACCGCAATAAGTTGATGTTCGGGCATCTATAATGCTGTGAGAATGCCTTGCATCGATCGCATTGTAATCAATCGAGTTGGCAATCGATTAATCAGAAGTTCTCCAAGACCCTTTATGAATATCAACATGTGGCATTATTTCGCCCCGCTGGAAAGTCGATTAGGCTAAATCCAATATCGGAGGTGATGTCTTACAGGCTAAACTTTCTGACAGCACTAACAAAGAATACCTCTCATCCGCATCCAAATAGGCGCTGCTTTTGCCGTCGATAACAATCGCCGTAATATATTAGATATCACAGCTTTTCATCCTCATTTTATCTGGCTCATCCAATCGCATTTCTTGGATTCAGCCCGGGACTGAATCGGCTCGGCCTCGGCTGTACGTGGCTCATTAATGGACCTAACATTCTATGTGCAGATCCGAAGTTCGTTGCTTTGTTTGGAGGTGTTAACAACAGTAGATCTGTCCGTATTAGAAGATTGTTATTGCTTCGTAACTTGCTTAATTTTTTCCATAGCTGGGCCGTTGTCTCGGCAGCACGACCTTCAACTTGTCATTGGTAGATACCCCTGTGACGAGAGGTCGGTCTGACCGAGGCCAGTAACCCGTTCGGTGATCTGAGCGCTGCCGGGGTCTATTTAGGCCTCATTCGCCACCTTCTCTGTTTCAAAATCCTGACTTAGTCTCGGTATTCCTTACCGGCTTCAGCTCCAAATATATCGGAATAGCCCAAATAAGGTCTTATTTTGTTTGCTGCGGAATTTCACTTCACCCTTGATTCCATCTGGGGACTTCATCCGCTGTGTCCTTTATAAAGCTGATATTTTCGTTTGCTGATCACTGGTCATCGATGGTCATCGACCAGTACTCGATCGTTCCCACTTACAGGTAAAATAAGCAAAATTACAACATTGAGCATCATTCAAACTCATTCCTTTAATTCGTAAAACCGTTAGAAAACTACGTAATTTTTTCGATCCTGAAAGTCGGTGAACTGAGCTTGCTTTTCGCCGTGTTGTTGGTCAATTTCGTACCACATTCACTCCAAATACTCGCAAAGCCAATAACGAGTCAATGTTATGTAAATACCGAAGAAGAAGTTCGCAGATTGGCGCAACTTTTTTGTCGAAAAATAAGGTTTGGTGACGAGGATCAATTTTGGTTCAATTCGTCACTGGATAAGCATATAATAGTTCGCATTATTTGACGTTCTTGCATTACTGGTAAACCGCCCTTTACTCTTGAATCGTATCGGCCATCAATGAGTTTATAGACATACGAAAACTGTTTTTTAAAAATTATAATATACACCAGTGGCAAGTCTGTGGAGACTTGAAAGATGTAGCTTTTCTGTTTGGTCACGTGAAAGTGAAGTCCTTCCAATCTGAGCAAAAAAAATATTCAGAATTACCCTTCAGCTAACCCACAAAAGATACTGCTTGCTGCACAGAAAACAAGGGCCCATGAAGAATTCCGTCAAAGCTTTGGACAAAGATGATGTTGTACTGCAATATCTTCGCCAGAATGATTTCTGCTTTCCTGTAAACAACTTCTTCGTGGAAATACAAGAAGTGAACGCTACTTCTGTTGAACTTATCGTCAATTTGTGCAAGCGACGGATTGCAATAATGCTTTGCGAATCCACTAACACTCTTATTTTGAGTGGGGTATCAGGAATTTGGGTGATAATTTCGTCAGGGCATCTCGGACATAGGCACGTTATCAGCGCAAGTTTGACGTTTCAATGTTGGGGTGTTATTACTGGTCTTCTACTAGAGTGCTTCAAGATGTAGAATATATACAAATACGAGTATACTAGGTGGAGTGAAAAGTTATCTCCTTGACAGCCAGAATGCGCTACTACTGCAAAAAAGGTTATTGTGCCTTGAAGTTCGTTTATATTTAGGTAGGCATGCCAAATTTCAGTGCAATACTGTTTTTATTTTATTTTTGAAAGCTGATTGTTGTTGACGTGCTTGGCATCATGTTGAGTATCGACAAAAACGATTTTCGTTCTCTCATAAAACATTATTTTTTGAGAGGCAAAACGGCGAAGGAAACAAAAGAAAAGTTGGATAAATTTTATGGGGCTAATGCTGTCAGATTACACCGTCAAATATTGGTTTCGAGAGTTTCGTCGTGGCCGCAACTCCACTACTGATCAAGCCCGCAGCAGCAGGGCCTCCGATGCGGTTACAGAGGACAATGTCAAAAAAATACAGCAGATACCACAAAGATTAGTACTGAGCGCACACGCCATATTTTGGGCAATATTCTGCATATAAAAAAGTTATCCTGCCGCGCATACTCACTCCTGACCAAAAACACGAACGCGAGAGCACTTCGAAAGAGTGTTTAGAATTGCTGATGTGGAATCGGGCAGACTTTTGGGGTCGATTGGTAACTGTTGAACACCAGAGAACAGAATGAGTGCTCGGCAATGGACTGAAGCCGGCACGAGTGCTCCGAAGCGGCCGAGGGAGGCTCGATGGATCGAAAAGGGTATGGCGTTAGTTTTCTGGGATTGTCATGGCATACTCTTCGTGGGTTACCTCGAAAAAGGAAAAACCATCAACAGCGAGTATTACTGTGCATTATTAGAGCGATTAAAGGCCGAAATCGTTGCGAAACGGACTCACATGAAGCGAAAAAAAAAATTTGTTTTTGCAAGAGCATCGCAACCATGGCTAAAGTCAATGACTTACGGCTCCAATTGCTGTCGCGTCCACCGTATTCGTCTGACTTGGCTCCCTCGGACTATTATCCCTTCCCAAACCTCGAAAGATGGCTCATCAATAAAAAATTCAGCTTCTGCGAGGAAATCATCGACGCCACGGAGGAGTATTTTGCAGACCTTCCGGAAAATTACTTTTCGAACAGGATCAAGAAGTTGGAAAATCGGTAAAATAAGTGTATCAAACGAAAAGGGGACTATATTGAATAAAATAAAAAAAATAAATCCATTCCCAAGGAGGTTACTTTTCACCCCACCTAGTATATATAGTTGAACTCACGGACACAAATATTTTTACCCTGGACACTGAACGAAAAAAAAGAAACTTCAACTAATGTTTTTTGAAAGCTGTTTGAATTATTGCATCCCAGATGTATTACAAGATTACACTTTGAATCTTTGAAGTTAGTCCCTTAAGCCCTAAGTGGTGTAAATTTCAATTTTTACAGACCTGTGGTGTGTAAATCTCTATTATAGAGGAAAATATAAAAATATATAATTTGAAAAAGGACATAGTCGAACCTTTTCTTTGAACGAGTAATGGAAAATAATATTCCTTGAACAGATTAATTAAGGCTGTCAAATAAATATCACAGATGAGAAAGAAATTTTGAGGAAAATACTCCAAAAATCACTGAAACTCAAGAAAGGGGAGTTTCTCACATGTGTCATAATAAATTTGCCTTTCCATGAAGGTAGAATATGACATACATACGAGTACTTGATCACGTGTAGGTATGGATGGAATTTCAATTTGTTTCCGTGCCTTAAAGATAGGTAACACAAAACGAAATGATGTAAAATGTTCCAATATCTGTAACAGACAGAAAGATGTTCACGTTTTCAAAAAGCCAATTTTTCGAAAACTTAATTTTCGTGGTGCAGTGTGACGCAATGAATATGAATATTTTGAAAAACTGATTCCAAACTTCAGACGTGCAGTTAAAAAACAGATTTTGATGTCATTCTTGCTTCAATTCTTGGATGTATCTACTCAGAAACGAACCAATGATGTAAGATTGCCGCTCGATATACGCCACTTCGAATGTTAACAATCTCACCAATATGAGACATAGCACCTTTTCAAATTGACGTTGTCGCTTTTCTATGTTAATGCTTTTCAAAGTCAATGAATAGTGGAGTCTTAAAATGGAAAGTAGAGTTTCGATATGCAGATCCTGAGACTGCTTGCTTTAAACAATAGTTCGGATTTTTGATGCTTATATTTACTTGTATTTTCACTACAATTGACAATATAACATATATTCCAAGCAAAAATCCACCATGCATTAGATTTCTCTTCTCAAGCAGCTTCCTATCTTCATCTTTTCCACTTCCTCTCTAAGGACATGGCTAAATTAAAGGAACTAGTTCTGTTAGAATGTACATTGTACTATATTGCGAAGGTAGCTCTCGAGTTGATACAGATTCGATTTTCCATTCGATTTTTCTGTTTGGCAATAAATTTTTCTGGAACGATCAAAATTGGTCGATCTTTCTGACTCCAAAACGAGAAATAAGACTGCCGAAAATAACTGATGTCATAACTGGAACATTGGGAAGACTTTCAAGTTTTCCACCTAAATTCACTTCATGGCATGTCGGCTAGTTGATGTTTGATGGGTCTCTTGGACACATGCAGCTGATCACTTCTCCTAATATCCCATGTTAAGCCGAAATCTTCGAGACTAGCCGCTCAATGCCCCATTGGTGCCACACGACCAGGAAATCGATGACGAAATGTACGTAAAACTAAATATAAATACAAATAAGGTATTCAGAATATGAAGTCCAGAAGGCAGTTCATAAGATATTGTTGGGTTGTTGTGAGCTAGGACAGAATCTTGCTTGGTTGCCTACAGACTTGTAGCAATCATTGATTGATCAAAACGTTTTACATGATCCGCTTTGTTCAGCGCTCGTCGTTTGAGTCTTTCCTCGCAAAAATTAAGGTCGGTAACACCATCATAACTCACTCCCCAACATACCATTAATGAATTCGCGTAGTGGCTACTTTCGGTCTTTGGAATGAGTTATGATGCTTCAATTGATGATATGTCAAATAGTACTCATCATGAAATGGATCCGTTCAATATTTGATCCATAAGAATGACGTGTTGGTCGGATGTCAGATGATGTCAGCAGTGAATACCGGCCCGCTAAAAAACGAGACCACTAGTTAGTTTAATAATACTTCCACTCACCGTTACGCCAGATAGCAACAGACACCTACTTTACAAACATTGAGCGTGATTGGATTCTAGAACACCTATGTTCACAATAGAAAAAAGAATCCACAAAATCCTATATCCCGTCAAATAAAAACTGAATATCATTGGGGTAAGCAGAGCTATACAGTAGAAACACGACCTCCAACCATCCAGAACTGACAAAAGTTTCATGGTTGTGGCCGTGGTATAGTGGTATATGCATAGACTCCTCAAGCAGAGGGTTGCGGGTTCGAATCCCGTGCCAGGCAATTCTGTGAAAAAGTCTTCATAGAATTTGAACTCAGACATGAAGGCATAACACTGATGTTGGAGTGGTTGCTGGCAGGGCTAAATGTAACGAACTAACAACTAGCACTTACTTAAGACCCACTGGTTGAGGAGGATGTACTAGCTCGTCCCGTCCAGTTTGACAACCACCTCTGGGAAAAATATCGAAACCTAATACATCTGAGTTTCAAACTACTACACCACCCGCCCGCGCCCTGGAGAAAAATCCAGTAAAAGGGTATTCATATCCCCTTGTTGCGGGCGCGGTATTATAAAAAAAATGGCCGAATATGCGGCAGGGCTTTTTCTTACGCCTCAAGCTAGAGACAGACTTATGTATGTCCTATTCAACTTATGGTGACAGGATATTGACGGGGAGACTCAAGGCTAAGATCAGGAACATAACTATTATTTAGTGCCACTTTACGTATGAGGAGCATACTAAGCGCAGCCACTAACTTAAAAAGTATCGCAGATTTACAAACGAATGTCTGCAACAACAACACATTGTCCAAACTTGTGAGCACAAGAAGTCACAACGGGGAAAGGTTTGTTGGCATTCGCATTGCCAACAGTTTGGTCACTGGAGGCACACTATTTGACCGAAAAAACTGCCACAAAATCAGGAACCAGACTGATCACTTCACCATTATCCGATGCTTTAGAAATTGCATCCAAATTATGCGTATATCTAATCGCAACTAAAAGTAACTTATTCAACTTTGTAAGAATACCCAGCTATAGTACCTGCAAGATCCGGGTTCTCCATTTACGATAAAAATGCGAAATTGTGAAATTATGGAAAACCGAAGCTTTCTTTCTAAAGATTGGAAGAGGGGAACAACTATGAAGTTGACCAAGAAGAATAGAATAGAAATTAGTCAGATATATGCGTTCTTCCGATTGTGGCTAAGCTATATATATATATAATCATTCTTTGATAAGTGAAAGAACACCTTGGTTCAACGCTTGAAATTTAACGGGCAGATTTTCAATCTGGATTCTCCTGCATGTACCACCTCAACACCACACAGTATAGCATTTGTTATTTATCGTTTTCGAGAAGCTCGAATCAAGATAATATATGGTGAGCTTTGGGCAGGAATTTATACCAGGAAAACAAGTCGCTATCATCTTACATAATAGTCAGAGGAATTTGAAGTTCGCAGTGGATCACCACAAGGTTGTATTCTTTCCCCACTGTCATTATTCCTAGTAAACGTTCATGTAATTGGGCAGTTCTGTCTTGTGGAAACATGGAGCTATGTTCACCTTTAACAACATATCTTAAAAGTCTTGACCTCACACAGGATATTGAACCGCATTAGATGACCAACAACTTAGAGTAAGAAGCGAACAAAGTAAGACTCAAAAATTACACGGCTAAATTAAAGGCCGTGTGCACTTCAATCAGTGACGTTCAAGTCAACTTTGCCGGCTAGCAAGTCAAGAAATGAAGTTGCTTTCTGTATCTATAAAGTACGGTCTCAGAAGTTAGTGGTATCGAACCGGATGAGGACAGTAAAATTTGTAAAGCAAAAGCTCCGTTCGGTATGCTATCTTAGATCTGGAGAAATTATGTGTTCACTGCTGTTTACTTATGTTTTAGTGCTGCTTTATAGGTGTACTACACGGATATTGATTAACACCTTCAAAGGAAGTTTTAAACTTTCATAAAAAGATTTATTTTTTGTAACAGCTTTAGAATCTTGTGGCAAAACTGTATATCGAACGACCGACTATAGTCGATTTCGGCCGAAAAGCCGATATAGGTACCTAACACCTTACATAAAAATACAGAGCAGAAATTTTAGTAGATTCGTCACACCTAAAAGCATGAAAGCAGTTCCATTGCAAAGTGTAACATGAAATGAGATAGAATCCACTTATACAATCAGGTAGACGAGTGAGCCGCTATATGCAAACATAGATAGGTAAAGTCGAGGAGGTATAAAGATCTTTGGAGATGATTTGGAGGAAATTAAAGCGCGTTGCAGAACTCCGAACATGATGATATTGTTGAAGACAAGGGATTAAAGGATCTAAGTAACAGAAAAGGACTAAGGTATCACTCCCTTAGGGCGCCAACAAGGTCTTGTTCCTTTTTTCTATTAAATGCATCTCCCCAAGTGTTTTCAGTTCATATATCGACAAAGGTCTACTACTTTGGAGAGATTTTTGCAATTACTTTATATTTACTGCACCCATATAACAGCACTTACTCAACGATGGAGAATATTTCAAGCTTTGAATAGATAAATTACAGTTATGGAAGGAATGCCTTCCGGACAAATGAAACTGATCACCAGCTCAACAATTCAAGGGACTTAAGACTTTGGTTTTGGACGTAGTCGTCTAAAGCCCTTCCCAGTTTACCTCGAGTTATAAGGTTTGAGCCATCTGGAAGAAGTACTTTATCCTGTGAAAAAGCTTACAGTCCAGACGTGTTATGTAAAACATCACTGTCCATTAGGTTCCTTTGCTTAGCTACAACAGCGATGTATCTAATAACCAACTATTTTGTTTGCTTTTCCTGTTTTTTTTTTTTTTTTTTTCAAGGAGAGAGGGACCTAGGGTTTTTTACCGACTTTAAACGGCGAGAGAAAAGGAAACTTTTCCTTATGTAGAAGATATAACTTCGAAGGTTTGCAAATCCTGCATATATAGAAGTGAGATAAGAAATCTGTTTTCTATACATAGTGTTAGAATCGAACCTGAGATTTTTGATGTAGTAGTTTGCAAATTTAACCACTAAGCCACGCTACCATATAATTTAGTCTACTAATCTACGAACGACTAGTCGTTCACAACTTTGGATTTCTAAAACATTAACGGGATTACCGTAGTGGAGAATGCAACAGATTACACCTCTCTTTGTAGCTAACAGATATATCAAAAATGCCTCCCGTGCGCAAGTTTGTTTATATGAACTAGTCTTCACTATGTCAAAATCCTTCCGAAGTCGAGGGTAAAGCAATGACACATACTTGACGCATTGCTCTTCAACACGATCTGTTAAATATTTATATGGCTTATTGCCTTTCGGGTTGCCTTTCAAACGGCTTAAAACAATTTCGAAGTGCTCGCTCTATCGCCTGAGTTGATCCACAATTAGGAACCAATCTTTCACGGAATATTTGTTAAAGATAGATGGTGTTCAGAACTCCTTGTTAGTTGCATAGACATAGTGTCCTACTTTCACTGCATTTTCCAAGTAAAGCAGATCAAGTACGGTTTTGAATAATATCTAGCAGGTGCAGAGATGTTTTGGAACGGGCTGACCAGATGTGGGCATTGTACTCCAATTTAGGGCAGATGAATGCCTTATATATTGGGACCAGATCGAAGAGGGTTGAAATATGGTATTCCTTACATCGCTTGAAGAAACCTAGACATTTCGCAAAATTTTTGACATCACCGGATATATTTTCATTTCATACCGAGAATGGAAGGTTTTGAAGATGCAAGTGCCATTCATGGATAATGACGGGGTATTTAGATGTCGCGTTAATGACAGCAGACAGCATTCAGCATGTTGATAATTCTCCAATTGGTTATGCTGTTAATATCGGAATTTAATGAGCTTAACATATGCTGCCGTTCCCGTTCTACACCCGAAGAGCAGAGCATTGAGTACGAGAACGAATCTGAAAAGCAGAGAGTACTGTCATCAGCAAAGGAATATATTGCATTTCCATAACTTTGGAAAGAAGGAACATAAGTGCATTGAGTCTGGGGGAACAGAGAGAAGAGACTCGCTTTTTTTAGGGACGGGCTGGAAAAATGCTGTTTTCCATCGGCTCGGAAAGAGCTCTAAGGTGTAGGATTGATGGATAAGCTTACACAGCGGTTTTGCCAGTCAGAAAGAACACCTCTTCAGAAGAAGGGGAGATATTGTTGAGCTAGCCTCAAAGTGTTCAGCAAGCAGATTGGCCTTGTCCAAAGAGCTAAGATGATAGCTGTCGCATCTATGAAGTCATTTATACACGTTTTCATGAAGCTATAAAATCTCTAGATAGTAAGAAAAAAGTTGGTCAGGCACTCTCCCATTTCGCAATAAGTAGACATACAAATAAGCTAGAAATCCTTACCGGTTACCTTTGTTGCGATTACTTGAAACGACTCCATACTATATATCAGAACCTCTAAATGGTCGCAGCAGAAAGGAAAATAAGTTGGATCTTGTAGTAGCAGAAAAGACGCAATTTGATTCAAGAAATTCGTATAAAATAAGATGAATAGTGATCTGATCTCATCTAACCTTCTTAAAATTTTAATTCACTTCAGCCCCAAATATGCCAGGCAGCCTCATAAAGACGAGCATTGTCGCTGCTAATGCAAGTAAGAAGAACGGATACCTATACATCGTCTAACATCTGATTTGGTGATACGAACACATGATTCATTCGATTAATAGATTGTCTTACTTATTATATCCAAGGAGGAGAGTTTCATTTCTGCGTAACTAAATTTCCGTCGACAAAACATTAAATTTGTTCTAAATGAGAGCTCCAAAAGCTAACTTTTAAAGAAAGATGAATGAAAATTCTTTTTCTTACAGCATCAATAGAAATTCAAATAAAAATTCCCATCATCATCATCAAGGAAGAACCAAAACCAAAAATCTAACCAACCCCTGCCACAACCACGGTCACAGTCGGGGGTTGCATTATACCTACTCGTTAGAGTATTCGTTATAGTAAACTTCATTTACCCCAATGGCGTTAAAATTCTTTCCCATTGCGCCGATGAATTGTTCACTTAAAGGATAATAAAAGCATTATGAGTTAAAACGCCTCAAGTAAGGCTCTTATAGTATCCACCTCTTTGGATTCACTCCCACAGAACATCAATGATCACAACCAAACGCCCACTACAAGATTTAGTTTACGTTAAGATGCTTCCGAGGATTTTATGATCTAAGTTCTTGATTCACCTCCTCCTTTCAAACAAAATCGTGTTGAAATTCTGTTCTTTGGAAATGGGATGAGTTATTTGTGCATGTTCTAGGTTATGGTTACGAGTATTTTAAGAAACCGCTCAAAAGACCTAAAGCCTTCTGCCTACTTAAGCATAAACGAACGATGATTCCCGTAAGTTGTTTTGTGTTGGAATTTATTTGAATCCGTACGGAAGTACGAATTCATATACTATTTCCAAGGAACTCAAACATTTCGACGGTATGTTTGAGAGTGAGTTAGCTCAGCCTCATTTTTCTTTTTCGTTTGACCATCTGGAGAGCATTTATTTTCGAAAGATAAATGAGTCGTAAATATACGCACATAAGTTTGTAAGGCATTTGGGATTTTCCTTCTATGAAATAGAATGGGCGGAACGGAAAATACTTTATGACCTAGAATAAATGTGTCGCAAACATTCGATTTGTGACACCAAAAATGGGACGAATGAGTTGTTGTCCTCAGTTTCTATGGCCATTGGGGTATGATGATTCAATCCCTTTTCTTTTATTTTCCAATTTTACATTGTTAAGGATTTATTTCCCCACAGAGATTTACGAATATCGACCGTTTTTTTTACCATAGATACTCGTACTGAAGGAAATATATGTTGATGTCATTTTGGTTTTACGGGTTCTTTGTTAAATAGATATGGAATGTGAAGATAAGAGAATTTTCATTAGCTAGCCTTACCATTACTACGGTGGGATGGCAAGGAAACTCCAAAGCAGATAAATGGTTTTGAATAGAATTTGAGTTAAAGAGAAATCCGGCGAATTATGAAATAAATACAACGAATCTGACTTGACAACATAATAGCGTATAGTTTTAGCATTGGGATCGCTAATGGATGACAAGTTTCATAATTCTGGGATCACAGTATACAATGAGTTCGGCTACTGCTTTCGGTGATGCCGGTAGCACAGAATCATAGCGAAAATGCACTCTGCATAAGCGAAGGTTACTTACTTACTTAGATGGAGCTCCAGTTAAAGGCGAATCTGGGCCTCAACTAACAAGCTTCTCTAGTCCAAGTAGGTTGAGGTCTCTTCTGCTTATGCGCGCCACTTGAATATTGTAGATTCCAACACTCTACGGGCCGGGGCATTGGTCGTCACCATCTCAAGCGGCTAATAAGCAGTTTTTTTTTTTTTAAGTAGTTTGCTGTCGCTGTAGAGCTCGTGTAGTTCGTCGTTAAGTCTTTTCCTTCAAAACCCCTCAACGCAAACGGAAACGAATATTTTTCGAAGGATTTTTCTCTCCAAACGCATGAATGATCTTTATTCGCTTTGGGATGATCAAGGCCTGAGGTCTGATGGGGTCTATTCGGAACGTCTAATTTTAGACGACTCGTTCGAGCATAGCGACTAATATCTCGCAGATAACACGAGTAATGTTGGCTTCCAAAGCGTCAATCGTAGCTTACTTATTCCCTAAGACCTGAGAATTTACATATCCCCAGAGAAAATAGTCCAAAGGTGTGATATCACACGATCTAGGCGGCCAATTTACCGTGGCAAAAAGTGAATTTGCCAAATGATTTCTCAACAAGCCCATTGTTTCACGCGCTGTATGGCTCGTAGCGCCGTCTTGTTGAAACCAGAGCTCATTGAGACCATGTGCTTGAATTTCAGGAAGCACATAGTCCGTTAACATGGTGCGATAACGGCGATTACCATTGACGGTAACATTTTGATTTGCCTCATTTTTGAAGAAATATGAGCCAATGATTCAATCAGCCCATAAACCACACCATACCGTTGTTTTTAATGGATGTAATGGTAGCTCTTCGTACTCTTTGGGTTTGCTGATCAGCCCAAATATGGCAATTTTTTTCAGTAAAGTATCCTTTAAGCCAGAAATGGGCTTCATCACTAAACAAAATTTCACGATAAAACACCTAATTTTCATTGAGTTTTTCCAGGGCCCATTCACTGAAAATATGACGCAAATTCAAGTCGCCTGGCTTCAATACTTGCACAAGTTGAATTTTGTACGCTTTTAGGAAGAGATTCTCACGTAAAATACGCCAAGTTGTCGAATACGCCAAGCCAAGCTGTTAAGAACGACGACGAATCGATTCGTCATGGTCTTCGAGTACACTCTCAGCTACAGCTGCTATAGTCCCTGCACTGAGATTCAAGTTTGCGAATGGTATTGGCAATAGTGGTTTCAGTAAGTCGATAATGCGCATCGTAAGTTCCTCGAATCGCACGAAAAACATTTCTCACATACAGCTGAACAATTTGCAATCGCTGTTGTAGTGTGAGTCTTTCCATGATGACTTGCAAAACGATACTAATCTGTCAAAAAGCCTATTGAAAATCAAACCTTACGATGAATCACCTTACTATGCTTTTGGAAGATTATGCCTCCAGTATTCGCTTGTAAGTTTCGCAAGTCTTTAACCTTTTTTAACAGATCTAAACATGACCATATAGCTTGTCTCTATAAAATCTGTCATATGTGGCCGTAAAATCGATGAGAAGGTGATGGATGCGGATTTAGATTTTTTGAGTTTTTTCCAGGACCTGCCAGAGTGTGAAGAGAAAAACAAAAAATTAGGCTTGGTCGACTGTGGAGTTTGCTTTGTCGGAAACCGCACTGAGAGAGGCTAATCAGGTTGTTGGCGAAGGGTCTCAAATATTTACACAACATGGCAGATAAAATCTTATATCCGATATTGAGGAGACTTATACGTCCATAGTTAACGTAGATCTTCTTTTTTGTGGATCGGGCTAACGACGATGAGATTCCATTCATCGGACATACACTGTTATGACCAAATCTGAGAAGTGAGCTTGTACTTGCTCTCCATGAGGTCATTTTCAGCAGCTTTTAATATCTCGGCAAGTAAGCCGTCACCTCCATCTGTTTTGTAGAATTTCAGGTTAGATATTGCTCTCCCTACCTCGTTTTGGTGAGGTGGACGGACGTTTTGGCTATCATTGAATAAGTTGAATGGTTTATTCTAGCTGACGGTGTAATGTTGAGCCTCTCCGCCGTTATACAGACTGCAGTAAAAGTTTTTCAATATTCTCAACATAGACTATGACCTTACCGCAAGGTTACTTTCTCCATATCTTCTTTTTGTCAACTTCCGTACGTTATTGCTGAAATACAAATTCTTAATATCTTCGGTCGCGTCCTTATCATGCTCTTATTTCTTGTACGCTTCCTGTTTGACTGCATTCTTCATCAAGCCAGAGATTTATTGGTGATGGTCGAGTGCAACCCAGCACATCGGTTGTAGCGTCTCTGATAGCACGTTGGCAGCATTGTCACTGGTATATGTTGCTGGGGGCATATGAATTGTTGAGAGATTTCGGGATACGCGTTCTCCGAGATTCTGGCGGTTTCTTGCGATTGTTGCTTTTATACATTATATCTTCTCACAGAAGGTCTTCTTTGTTGTGGTGCTTGGATGATCTGCATTTGTACCTTCGCTGATGTAATGTGTTGATTCCGAGTCAAGTTTCGGGGGTCCGGAATACTGGACGTATACTTTACGTCTATCGCAAAATGATCATTTTGAATTAGCGTTTGATGATTCGAAAATTGTGATGTCACCTTGCTTAAATTGAGATGAGGACACTGTGTACTTCGTATAGTGATATTTCGTAAGTAAGCTGAAATGTCGTGTAGGCTATTCTTACCCACTGACCTGTCAAAGGTGTACTCATTTCTTATTCTGGCATTAAAGTCGCCTGTACAGACTATGCTCATATATCTTGTCAAAGAGCTCGTAAAAATATTCTTTGATAGCACGTATCAGCATATCAGCATCATAACAAATAAGCAGTGTTTCTGTTCCATATAACCTAGAGTCAAATTTCACTTCTTGGATGGCAATAATATCTGAACGATATGAAGGGCCTCTGCCAATTGCTCGACTGAACGTGGCTTATTAAGGATTCCACGTACAAATCCGAAGGTCGTCGTCCCTTAATAGTTATTCATGGTCGTCAACAGTGGATCCGCTATTATACCAACGATAACGTTGGTCACATTTTTGTTTATCTCTTTTGTACAGAGTTGCGAGCCCTATGACGGCGTAGGCCAGAATTAAGCCACTAGTCGAGCACGCATTTGAAGCCTGTTTAAATAAATGTCTTAAACTCCGTTGGTGTTTATCCCTTCGACTGTGTTCGCTTTCATGATATTGAAGATGCATGTAATATTGATTAGCTCCCACCTATCCTCCTACTGCGATGTGCTGCTCATTAAGTTGTCGATTGCGGTTGTCTTTTGCCATGTCATGGAGGCTATATTTGTTAACAACTTATCTTGCCATGGAAATCCCTCAGCGAAAATTTAACTTCTTACCCTGTGCAAACTATGTAAGCATATGAGAAGAATTTCGCAATTTATCTGCAAATGAATAGCCTTTGCAAGATCACTGTGTAATGAATCACAACATCGTTAGTCTACCATATTTCGATGTCCCAGAACTGGTCCTAATAAATTTCATAATTTTTTGTGAAAATATTCTTTTACTCTTCCTATCGTATAAATTTTGCTTGTGGACTTGTGAACACTTTAATAAACCGAATGTTCACAGACCAGACCTTATTCTTTCGTATATGGTATGTCTATAAGGTACAGACTCCTCTTCGAGACAAGTGGATCAAATTTCGGCAACATATCATTTGCCCTTTACATAAGCAAGCTGCAAAAACTGTGTTTAAGTAACAATTTTTAAAGCAACATCCCATTCTGACCACCTTTACCTTACACTTAACTAATGGCTTGCTTTACTTTCCTTTTTTAGAAGTTTTTTTCTAGAAAATACTAAAAGTTCACTATAAACACATATAAAGCTTCGATGAATACGTTTCCTGTTAACGGTCCATACAGTCCTGCAGTTAAAACTTACCAAACCATACCAAACCAAATTCAAGACTCGATTTCATCTAATTTTGCCGAGGGCAACAAATAGTAGCCTTCACTCAAATCCCAAACAATAACTCCTTTCTCTTTGCACTCTTACACGTAAATGCCATATCGAACCATCATTTCTCGTATTCAGATAGAATAAGAAAAAAAAAAAAACTCCGAACATGACGTTCGGATGCATATCCGTATGCCAAAGTGGTCAAAGTAAAATAAGAAATAGAAGTTTCCTTGCCTTTGGCATACTACAGAAATTCCTTTTTCCTTTCCTTCTATCGTTAGTCGGAAATTTCATCCTTTCTTCCTCTCAATTTCCAGTTTCTACACGAATAAACCTCTCGTGCTTGTACCATTATCAATTCTAAATGCACGGCAAACGATAAAGGATATTTTGAAATTTCAGAAAAAGGATTCATCCAGACCAAATGAAGGACATGTTCCTTTTCCATTACACACAATTAAAATGCTCTCAGCAATGCTCTCAAAGTTTCAATTACCAAAAATCTTCTATCATAAAGTTCAAAAACCAAAACAAATGTAAACGAAGGAATGTCCTTTTCAAAACTACCCCTCAAGTATGGTTGCCAGAGGATGTTTGGTCGTGCTTTTGAATTAAAAGTTCAAGATGAGTTTTAAATTAGAAAATTCATCGTGATTTTCCTTAACAATTGCAAGGTAAACCTGGTGTAATATATTCTTTTGAAATTTTAAGGCAGTCCGCTTACTCAACTACGTCTGATCGTATCCCTAACCGTTGTTGCTTAGCTGGAACGAGTTAATTCTAAAAAAAAAAAAAACACACACATAACCTAGTTCCTAGTTCCTTCCCCTAACTTAACTTGACTAAAAGACACATTAACACCGAAGATGAGCCTGTTTGCCTGATCGGCCTCCCACATCGTCCTCCTCCCCTTTGGAGGTGGCCGTGGTGCAGTGGTACATGCATAGACTCCTCAAGCAGAGAGTTGCGGGTTCGAATCCCGTGCCAGGCAATTCTGTGAAAAAGTTTTTTCATAGAATTTGTATGTAGTTATATGAAAATCCCGTCGGCGTCAACTCTGACATGAAGACATAACAATGATGTTAGAGTTGTTGCTGGCTGAACCAAATGTAACGAACTAACAACTAGCACTTACTTAAGACCCACTGGTTGAGGAGGATGTACTAGCTCGTCCCGTTCAGTTTGACAACCACCTCTGAGAAAAATATCGAAACCTAATACACCTGAGTTTCAAACTACTACACCACCCGCCCGCGCCCTGGAGAAAAAACCAGTAAAAGGGTATTCATATCCCATCTACAAACTATACATTCATACATATCGGTGCGATTTAAAAGAATCTGATATTCGTATCAGAGCTCAACTATTTCCGCGCGAGCAATATGATATTTTTGAGAAAAAAGCCGCGTATCGCAAGCTGAGTTATCGGCACAATGATGAGCAAAATTTTCGAACAAGAAAACGTATTACTGCAACATAAAATCCATACACTCGTAAAATGCGTTCAAGAAATGTTGGAAAAATGGAACGCTTTCGGAATAAGAAAATCAGCGGAAGCAGATACACAGAATTCATGCACATTACACAGTCTTACTATACATAATACGCTATTTAATAAACCGGGGCTAAATTTGATAACATACTGCAGTGGTGAAGACAACGCTGGAACAGCGATGAGCTGTGACTAAATGGTTGTTATGGGATCTTTGGTATTCCACTAATAAATTAGGTTAGGTTGACGGGTGGATGAGATAAGTGGAGCCGATTCCATTCTATATCTCATCACATTTAGGTCCGCGTAGACTCATTGTGATGCCCGTATTTGGGAATAAGAAGGGAATGGGAATTTGATTGTGGTTCCCAGTTCTGGTTTCCGCTTTCCGTCTCGCATTGGTTTTCGTTTTGACCCTTAGCGGGTCTAAGCTATCTTGTTATATCCGCGAATCTGAAAAGAGATGTAAGTGAAGCAGCAGATAATTCTGGGGGGTCGTGGAAGTAGTAACTTTCTAAAGTTTTTTTGTCTCAAATTACTGTGGAACAAAAAGTGAAGGGTATCCTCCAGTGACCCTATGTTCTCACATCCTCTGTAGACGTCGTCGTCGATAAGGGACAGCTTATCGGAGACTATGGCCTGTGAGTAATGCAACAAAGGTATATAACACAGTTCAGCCCACCTTTTCAAGAGAATCTCATTTGTTCTTGATTTGCTGAGTTCCGACCAAAATTGTCTTGAGGTCTAGCCAGTCGGATGATTTTTCCACCTTGATGGGTTATTATGTATGTATGGAGCATAAACGCAGTTCACTTGTTTGGGTCGAGGTGTGGCACTTCGGGTTTGATTTTTACCCAATAAGCTGACTCAGTTTTAAAGCACATTTCGCTGCAGATTCTTACATGTATAGATCTAGCGGCAAGAGGCCTGGAAACAGACCCGTCGTTTGCGTCGTTCTCATAGCATGAGTTGTGCTTATACATGCAATCCTCTGTACTTTTGTCATTAACCTAAGGTCGCTATTTTTATGTATAGATTGCCGCCATACTAAACGGTCGTGGCTTAAGATGGGTCTGGCGTTAGTCATGTACATTCATCGGATAGTTCTGGGGTTAACACCTCACCTTGTCTAAGATATATGACTGCAGGTGTAAAAAGTGATCATTGCTTTCTGTATATGTTCTTCAACATTGAGCTCCCAGCTCAGTATATTATCTAGTACAATACCTAGGTATTTAGCATTGGTAGTTGAGGGATGATATAGATATTAGTGGTGAATAATAAGAGGCAAGCGTAGACTAAGTACACCGGAAATATTTGAACCGATAAATTGCATCTTAGATTAGAATATGAACACAAAAAAGGGGAGGAATGCGGTAACTAGAGACTTACCGGAAGTAAGAAGACGTACTCTCACAACTTATAAGCAGGCGACAATCATAGACAAACGTACCAACATTGTTCAGATTGCGGCACAGCGAAAAAACAACCGGCAATACATTGAATCGTAATGAATGAAGAAAGTATTTAGCGAACTATTCTCTTGACTGAACGAGGTGGACATAAACAGAATTAAAAACTGTGACATATGTATACTACAGTGTCTGCTACAGAAAACCTAGTAAGTCTCTATTCGGATTTGGATTTGTTGTAACCACCAGAATATTTCAAGAAACCTTAAGCTTTCGGTAAATATCAAACACATTACAACAATACGCAACAAAGCTTATTTCGTCTACATCACCCTGGTATACCAACACGCCACCACGGAAAAAATGGATGATGCTACCAAGAAAATTTTTTAACGAATTGCTCAAAGAAACCTACAAGAAAGACTCTAAGAACGACCTTAAGACCGCCTTAGATCGGACTATGGCTAATTAGATTTTCTTTGAGGCGGACTGTAGCTAGCACACATGACGATCACATGATCATAAATCTAACTTACTTACTTTTTTAGATAGCGCTGGATTAATGAGGGCCTCAATCAACAACCCACTCCAGCAAGCACGATCTCTCGCCAACGGTATCTTATCCCACATTCGAAATTGGTTGAGGTGCCTTTCTACAAGAGTCTTCGAGTATTTGGGTCGGATCGGATGTTGAGTGATGTTTATTCACTTAACATGTCCCAGCAATTTAAGACTTTGAATGAGTAGACCAGAGCCCACTCAGTTTGTGAATTGATATCCTCCTCTATTTTCCGTCAATGCAAACAGAACCAAAAATGATGACCAAAATGTCTAAGTGCTTTTTCATCTGCATTCGGCAAGGTCCTCTGCACCATATGTATAGCAGGACTGGGATAATAAGGGTCTTGTTTAAAGATGGTTTAATATTACAAGAGAGAACTCTGCGAGTTAATTGATTTCTGCGCCCAGGGAAACAGCGATTGTTATGGTCAATTCATCGATGTGGTGCCTCTCTTTTGCCTTCGTTTACCGTCAGACCCACATTGGAGGCTTCCGCCCCAATACTAACGAAAATTTTATTGACGGCTCGCTCACATCATTGTCATCCGTCTACGCAAGATATTATGTGGACTTAAAAGAATAATGTTAAAAGTCCCACGACAGCGCGTCGACTTGTCTAAAACCTTTCTTGTCATTTAAGGTCTCAGTTAAATCATTACCGACCTTGATAGAGCAGCCAGAATTCGCCATAGTCATCCTGCACAACCTGATGAGCTTGAAAGGGGTGTCATAATAAGACATTGCGTTGCATAGCTCATCAATATGCATATACGGCTTTGAAGTCTACAAGGAGTTGGTCAGTGTTGACCTAAAATTTTAGGGTCTTTTCTAAGATGTACCGTATTGTGAAAATTTGATTGATGATGGAGTTTTCTGGGCTAAAACTGCATTGGTATAGATCAACTGGATTACTCATGAATGGTTTTGGACGCTAACATAGTACAGCGGGAAGGATCATACAAGCGCTGTTTAAGAGACTTATCCTTCCATATTTGGTGCCTCCACAAAATCGGACAAATGATACTGGGATTCCATTTATTGGGTCATATCTTACCATATCTTTCAGATGAGCTCTTGCATGTTCCCAACCAGGTCATCTCCACCTAATTTATAAATCACAGAAAGCATTTCTTCTGCACCAACAGATTTGTTAGACTTTTGCTTTCATAACGCTTTCAGGTGGCAACTTTACAGTCTTTCATTCATACGAGTAATGCTGTCATTTTCATTTTATTCTCTGACAAAATTTCGGAACGTCATTCTTATAGTAATAACACTTGATCGCGCGCTTCATGAGCTTTTTAGTTTCTTCCCAATAATTATGTGCTCATACCTTCTCTCCTGCTCATGGGGCGCATAAACAGGTATCACTCTTCGATTGGCAGCTTCATATGCTTCTTTCTTGGCTGTACATACCTGTCTACATTCATCGTAAAACAAGAAGTAATTTTCGGCGTTGCTTTCAAACTAAACACATCGGAAGCAGCTACTCTGATGGCTCGTTGACATCATTCCCGTTGGTGTTATATGGTCTGTGTATGGATGCTAAAATTTTAAGACAACTTGAGACCTATCGATCTCTGCGATTGTATTTCGACGTCGAACTTTGGTAGTATGACTTGATTTCGTTCTGCCTGTAATATCCCTGGCTGCCACAGGGTAATGATCTAAGTCGATGTTGGCTCCTCGAAAAGTTTGTACATCCAGAATGCTGAACTGACCTCGACTGCAATACTGTCAATATGGTGGTTGGGCGCTGTAGAAATAGGGTAGGTGTTAACCTGTCGTGTAACAGTGTTGTAACCGTTTCTTCACTTCAGTTGTGCTATTTTACCTCCAAGTGCTAATAATCGGGTACTGGTCGGTGTCTATCTGGACACGACTTACCAAACTTATAAATACGAGAGCTATTTGGGGCTAAGACCGGTAAGGATTTCCGAAAATGATCCAGGGTCTTGGAAAATAAATGGTGGCCGACGGGCCCCTAATAGACCAACAGCAGCCCTTACATCCCCGAACGGTTCCGGACCACGTATTCGGTTTGATTGACCCATTATCCTAGGGGCATCTAAAATAGAACAGATTTGGGATTGTGCCGCCAGGGTAACTGCACGGCTATGGGAAAAATTAACGTTACGAAACAACAACAATCGTCTGCACATAGCTACCTGCACCCAAACAACGTGCGGAGTTCATGGCAGATATTACCATCATCTAAGCACCGGACAAAAGGAGGATGAAAAGCTGCGAAATTTAGTACGTCGATTGTTATCGACGGCAAAAGCAGCGCCTATTTGGATGCGGATTTGTTGTTAAAGGCAGACTTAGGAAAGAAGTCTTGAGTTCCCTGCATGTTAACGAGCGCCTCGTAAAAACCCGTATTATAGCTTAATTTATCAACAGTATACAGGAGAGCACTTGCGAGCTGTGCCCTATTAATGACATTCAAGTTGGCATCTGAGACTTAAATGCAAAGCTAGGAAGAGACGACGTTTTTGGTAGTACTGTCGGAAAATACATTACAATACAATCCATTCGATTTCCGCCCTTCATCTCTTAAGAGGTCTTATGCCGCTAGCATCAAATATCGAAAACCAGTGACAACATTGTCAAACAAAGTCCAACAAAGCTACTGAATCGGACGCCTTACTGCCGAGCTGTTCACTTGTTAAGTAGCATATACCAACTCATCTGGAAAATATGATTGGACAAAAGTATGCTTGATAAATGGAATCTCAACATTATTTGTCCAATCCTCAAGATAGTAGGTTGAATTGCGCCAAGAAAGCTACATGTGTCTGTGGCACTTTCGCGAGTATTGAGATGAAAGCGACGAAGGGAGGTTAAAGATGCTCCTAAGGTCCAGTATATGCTGTCAAAGGACACCCAACACCGATCGTTCGCACAGAACGTTGCCCCCAACAGATATAACTTTGTGGTAGTAAAAGACTTTGTCTACCTAGGCTCTGCTATCAGGGCAAAGAAGGCAATTGACTAGCAAATCCCTCACTCAAACAACAAAAGTGACCATACGTATGTAAAACTCTATTAGTCCACTTCATCAAAAATTGATGATTGTGAATGGAGAATGAGATACAACGACGAACTGGACGGACTGTACAGCAACATCAACTTAGCCAGATGAGTCAAAGTCCGACGACTGAGATGACTGGGTCATATTTAGTAGATGGACAACAATGCTGCGGTCCGAAAGATTTTTGAATCCACCCTCGAGGGGTGGTCTTCCTTCTTTGTAGCAAAAGTCATAGTAGGTGTCATAGTTTGTCATCTCTTTTTTGCCAGGCCTACCCCATTGCGTTGCTGTGTTTGTCAATTTAACTTGTTGCTTGAAGCCCAGGACCACGTCAGACTGCAGCGCTATGTAAAGTAAAGTTAGCGAATTTATCATAAAGTTGCTCGTGTAGCTATTTCGAGCAAATCAACTTGGTTTGGATCGCTAGCGAAAAAAAGATTAAGATTTGTAGCGACATATTGATCCTCATCCTAAAAGAGTATTAAGCTTGTAACAAGTTTTAAAATGTATAACCACCTGTAAGCTATTTATTGATTGTATAAACGGTTCTTCTTAGTTACCCTCCTAATTCTTCTGCCTCAATAGTCAGCGCACTAGAATGGATCCGGAAATCATTTCGTATGTTGAAAATTTAGTTCACTTTCCTTTACTATTTGGTGGATAGTTACATATTATTACTGCAGTTGGCATCGCAAAAATCACCAAATTGCTTTTCTAATCTCAGGCCAGGTCTATGCTTCCAGATAGCATGTTTGAGCATTTTCTTGATATATTGGCAGTCTCTCAATACCATGACAAACTTTCTAATTGGCATTTGTTTGGAAACAAAACCCAGCTAGTACCAAATAGTGTCCTCTTCGTCGTTAGACAAAGACAACGTAACAATACGCATATCTGATGCCCGTCGGAATTAGAAAATTGCATCCATTCAGAGACTTATAGGCGGTTTCACTAAGTTATTCATATTTGACATTTATGAACTAGACTAGACGTAAGAGCGTGGATTAATTGTGTCGATGTTTTTGACCAATAATCGGTCGGTGGTGTTAACGCATCTTGGATTTCGACGTGGATTTCGTAATCGTGTCGCGCCAACTGGAAGCACATTCCGGCGCTTAGCTACTCGACTGGAACAGACTGGAACCACAGGAGACCATGCAGGACGAAGAAACATCAACCAGACCACGCACGGGCTACGCAATTTGGCATCATCAGACGGATCCTACATGGAATTTTAGTGAAAGACTTACACATGTTCCCATACAAAGTGCATTAGTTAATGCCTCCTGACAATCAGTCGCGTGTGTATTACTGTAAAGCCATCCTCAATCTCAACAACGAAGAGGATGATTTTGTGTCGAAAATTATCATGAGTGACCAAGCGTATTTCCACTTAAGCGGTTGTGTCAATAAGCAAAGTCTTTCTTTCCGGGACATTGTAAATCCGCGTGTGATGCACGAAGAACCATTACATCCTTCAAAGCCACTGTGTGGTGCGGTGATTGGGCCGTAATTTTTTGAGCACACCATCAGCAATACGGTCACGGGATATGACAAACGACTTCTTACTGCCGGAATTGTATGAGCGTGTCTGGGTGAACATGTAGTGTCAACAAGACGGTGCAACTGCACACACAGCACCCAAAACGGATATTGTGAAGAAAGCGCTTCCTGGTCGGATAATCTCCCGTTTTAGTGATTTATCATGGCCAGCAAGATCGCTCAATTTAACCATCCCAGACTTCTTTCTGTGGAGCTACTTGAAGTCGCGGTTCTGTGACAACAAACCTCAGACAATCGCAGCCCTTAAGGAGAATATTCGAGATATTATCCTTTCCACTTAACAGAAATAATTGTAGAAGTCCAGGTAAAGATTTCCATCACACAAAATAATCTCTTTTTATTTAGTAAAAAAGTAACTTAAAAACAAAATTGGATGATTAATTTTGCGTATAGGGGTTTCCAATAGGGATTTGACAACTTTGAATTTAATTTGTGAACGCACTCTTTCACTAATCATCAAACTGTCACTGTCAATTTATTCAGTAAACTCAACATTTTCATCATAGTAAAGTAAACTAACGAGCAACGCCTGCAAACGTTCTCCGTTTGGGTTCTGCAAAAGATTCGCCAAGATGATGAATTTCATCGCAATATCATCTTCAGTGACGAAGTTAATTTTTGGCTCAATGGGTTCGTCAATAAGCAAAATATGCGTTATTGGTCGTGTGAAAACCCACATGTGTTTCATGAATCACCACTTCATCCACAAAAAATAACTGTTTGGTGCGGTTTGCATGCCGGCGGCGTTATTGGGCCATATTTTTTCGTCGACGATAACGATCGTCACGTTACTGTGAATGGTCAGTGTTATCGCGCCATGATCACCGATTATTTTTGGCACGAATTGAAAGATATGGACTTGGACGACATGTGGTTTCAACAGGATGGTGCCACAAGCCACACAGCAATCGATTTATTGAAGAGTAAGTATGGTGAGCGTGTTATCTCATGACATGGGCCAGTCATGACTATTTTCTGTGGGGCTACGTTAAGTCATTGGTTTATGCCAACACGCCGACGACGTTAGAAGAGCTCAGAGCCAACATTGAACGCGAAATAGCGGCCGTTTCGGCCGTTATTAGAAAACCCTATATATCGCAGGACTTCTTCCTCCAGTTGAAGGAATCTGATATTCTGTGAAAAGTCTTCACATTCTAAAAACCAATCTTGTCTGTGTACGTACTCGTTTACTGATTATTCGTTGCCTAATTTTGATAGCATGTAGGATTACGTAACATAGATGCTATCCTCTATATATGCTTAATTAAAAATGTTGGACCATTTTGCCCTTGCAAGTGTAAAGGTCTATACAAGTAGCTATCCGTATTCATCTCTGGCGGTACACCAACTTTGTTGTTGCGCTACTTTCTCCATCAAAGTGCCGAACAGAGCTATCAGTGATCCATTATTTTTTTGTGATTTTCGTCATTCTTTCCACCAACCCAATTCAAGATTACATCCTGCACTGCAACTTTTTCCCTCACCATGTAAGGACAAACAACGTCAAAAAGGAAATGCTATTACTGGCCTTTACAGTGACTGGGTATCCGCAATTGAACCATTTACCAAACAAAACCCACACTCGAATGCATTTCCAAAATGCTCTTATATACGTAGCTTTGTCATTGGATTCTTTTTTATTCTTTATTTTCTATTGACTTACGTATGTAGTAGTTGAGATATACTTTTCGAAGTGATATCCAATTTTCAATGAAACGAAGAAGAAAAACTACCGACAAACATGAACCACTACAACACGAGTTAGAAATTTAATTCAGAATCAGCATCTCCTTTAGAAACTTGTGAATCCCTACCCTTTGCAATGAAAGGAATTCTAAAAGATTCCAAAGTAAATGTTTCATGGTTTTTTTGAATCTTTATCTCCTCTTTCTCGTTACAGGTGTCGTAAGAAAAAATGGCAAAAGGATTTGCCAGAAACCAGCGTAATCATAACATTTCACAACGAAGCACGGTCTACATTACTAAGGACCATAGTCAGGTAAATACGCGTAGAATGCTATTGACTCTTGAGAGTTTTCCTTTTCATTGTAATCTCTGTTTACAGTGTGCTAAATAGAAGTCCAGAACATTTGATCAAGGAGATTATTCTTGTCGATGACTTTAGTGATCATCGTAAGTTCTTTATTCTTAAATAACCCGTGTCAAGAGTTTCCTCTTGAATGAAACCTCACTTTTATATTTTTTTTTTTTTTTTAGCTGAGGATGGTTTAGAGTTGGCGAAAATCGATAAAGTTCGTATCATGCGTAATGATAAACGTGAAGGACTTGTTCGGTCGAGAGTACGTGGTGCCGATGCGGCAATTGCTGATGTCCTCACCTTCCTCGATAGTCATGTGGAATGTAATGAAAACTGGCTGGAGCCACTGCTAGAGCGAGTGGCTGAAGATCCTTCTCGAGTGGTGTGTCCTGTCATCGATGTCATAAGCATGGATAATTTCCAGTATATTGGTGCTTCAGCTGACCTTAGAGGTGGTTTCGATTGGAATTTGATCTTTAAGTGGGAATATCTCAGTGCAGCGGAACGTCAAGAGCGTCAACATGATCCAACGGCAGCAATACGAACTCCAATGATTGCCGGTGGATTGTTTGTCATCAATAAAGCCTACTTCAACAAACTCGGCAAGTACGACATGAAGATGGATGTGTGGGGTGGTGAGAATTTGGAGATATCCTTCCGAGTATGGCAGTGTGGTGGTAGTTTAGAAATAATTCCATGTAGTCGAGTGGGTCATGTTTTTCGAAAACGTCACCCGTACACATTCCCCGGAGGTAGTGGTAATGTTTTTGCTAAAAACACACGACGAGCAGCTGAAGTGTGGATGGATGACTATAAACAGTACTATTACGCGGCAGTTCCGCTTGCCAAGAACATCCCCTTTGGCAAGTAAGTACCTACCATGGTCAACCAAATTTACAATAAAATGTATCTCATCTCATTTCCAGTATTGAAGACCGACTAGCTTTGAAGGAGCAACTTCATTGTAAACCCTTCAAATGGTATTTGGAGCACGTCTATCCGGACTTGCAAGTTCCTGACACGCAACAATACGGGCAGCTGCGACAGGGTTCTTATTGTTTGGATACGCTTGGCCATCTGGTTGATGGCACTATCGGTAAGTCACCTCATTTTGATTGATGTTTGATTGATGAATGAACAGTGTTGTTGGCTATGCCACAGAGACACTTAATTAAACACTTACTTAATTAAAAGGGGCTAAAATCAATCTTACAATCCTTAGGTATCTACCAATGCCACAATACCGGTGGCAACCAAGAATGGACACTAACGAAACGTGGGCAAATCAAACACCATGACCTCTGCCTTACGCTGGTCACGTTTGCCCGTGGCTCTCAGGTAGTAATGAAAATATGTGACGAGTCCGAGAATCAAATGTGGACATTGCGTGATGGCGGGCTCATCAAGCAATCCAAGATGAACATTTGCCTGGATACACGAGATATTCATGAACTGGGTGGCATATCGGCGCAACGATGCAACTCGGCGCTGGATACACAACGCTGGGCGTTTGTGACGAAATTTACGTGAGTTGACTGACGAAAAATCATCAATTCCCAACCGAACGTATCCTTCGAAGGATAAAGAGAGCATTTTTTATTTATTTTTTTTTTTTTTTTAATTTTTTTTGAATGAATTTTTTTTTTAAACAAAAGCGTGCAAGAGATAGGTGAAATTGAATATGTGCTTAATACTGATGCTGATGACGACATTCTATGGTACTCAGCCAGAGATGTCAGACGAAACGTGTTGTCCTTATTAATAGTTACCCCTCAGCACCACTTGTTTGTTTGTTTGTGTTCTTATCAAATGTTGAATTCGTTTTACTTTTTTTTTTTTTTTTTTTTGTCTTCCTCTTCCTTCACACAACGTACATCCGATTGGATGGAAGGATATTGAATTTCAGTTTTCTTTTTATTTCCTTGTTTTACCTCGTTAATGATCCCCGTCATGAACGTTACGCAGAAGGATGATAAAGTCGCAAGAAGTCCCGGACTCAAAAAGTTTTTCGTTTTTTTTTTGTTCTGTTTTCGTTTTTGTTATTTTCCTTTCCATTTTCGTTTCCGTTCTTGTGTTTATTCTTTTTTTTTTAAGGTTTTACGTCTCATCTCACTGTTTTTACAAATTTTAGTGATTCGCACGAAATTTCCAGAATCCAATAACAATAGCGAAAAAAGTTGAAACAACTTTTTTTGTTTTTTTTTTTCCTCATTTCTATTGGATCAATTCGGATTAGTTGAGGGATTTGTTTTCGTCCTCATTTTACAAGGACAACACCGTAAGATTGTTATTTGTTAAAAAACCAAAACATTCGTTTTTTTAAATTTAATTATTTAAAAAAAAAATTCTAGAAATTAAAATAGAAAGGATAGGTGGAAAATATTTATAAAGGATTAAACAAATTGAAAAGAATTGGAAATTAAACGAATGCTGTAATTTTAAGGGGCGCAAGCGCTTTTTTCTGTGTTAAAAAAAAAATATATATATATATATATAAACGGGAGGTACTTAGTGAAGAATTATAAAAAAGATTTAAACTTGTAAATAGATATTTTGTAAAAACAAATAAAAATAATTGAATAAGAAATAATAAACTAAATTCTGCTCTCAGATGAAGTGAGATGTTCAAAAGATGAGTGTCTGCTACAGGTTGGGTGTCCAAAAAAAACAAACACAAAACTCCTAGACTCTAAGTGCAACGAACTAAAATATAAATGAATTAAAATTGAAGGGGCTAAGTAGTTGAATGGAGGACTCAACAGTAAAGTGTAGAGTCTTCGAAAACCACATGGACCACAGCACTGGTCCAAACAAAACATTCTAATTGTCAAACCAATCTCTAAAGTTGATTGGTTTAAGGAGCACTCCAAAGCCTTTCTTTTTATAATGAGTCATCTTAGGAAGTTCCATTTTTCATAAGCTTAGATTGAAGGTGACTTCAAGAGACTAAAAGGTCTGCTAGGGTGTTCTGGCTCTGAAAACAAATTGATCTTGTCAGGTTGTTAACATTTTAAACGGTGTTGTACACCCACAACCGTAAATTACGAGCTCTGACCTTATTTCTACGACATTGATCGACATACTATTGCCTTATATTGTATAAACCTAATTACTTAGATTGCGCTATAGTCCAGGGTGGTTCATGTCCAAATGCGAAGCCATCGAAGTGCCATCGGAGCGTAAATATTCGCTCCACTAAGCATCTCAGCTGAATGATGTGCACTTTTGTAACGAAATCGATGTCACTAGGGTACGCGGTTGTATCTCTTCCTATAAAGCCTATCAACTCACACGATACCAAAAATAATTGGAGAATCTTGCTAAGTATTCATTCGTCTACCTTTATTAACACTTCTGATCAACATAGCAGGACTGGGATGATAAGAACATTAGTGTTTCTTGACAGGGTCTATCAAGGTCAGTTCAAAGAAACTGGAATCGACCAGTGAATTCATATAACATATCGTTATCGAACTTAAAAGGAGACCCAAGAGAGGAAAAATTCCTAACTATCCTTAAAGAAATAGCTCTCTATTGTAACTTTTTATCCAATTAGTCGATGTATTGAGTGTCCCTTCTTGTTGAGTCAACATGACTTGATTTTGGCTTCATTCACAAATCAGTCCTTCTGCTTCATTACTCCTCTGCACAACTGTCTGAAATCTGATTTTCAAGAGGACACATAACAGCTTAACACCTTGTCTTAGCCTTTTTTTGACATTATAGGTCTCGATGAGATTACTTCCGATCTTTAAGAAACAGCGAGCTTTTTTCAATCGAATGAGTTGTCTGTCGTGATTTTGTAAAGATCGTCTCTATAGACGTTGTCATATTCAAGTTCGACTTTTTGGATGATCTGCCCTAAATGAAATATTTGTTCGATTGTAGACTTACCACAGTTTGAGCCGTTAACACAATATGACAGGCGAGATCTTATTGACAAAGAGGGTGATGACCAAGAGCAGTTCGGATGGTCTCCTTTCTTGTGGATCGAGTAAAAAATATTTTCCTCCAAATAAATCTTGAAAACGAGTTGCCAGTTCAACAAGTCATCTTAAATAACCCATCTTCCACTGTTTGACTTGAATCATGGCCAATAATTTTCCTCTGAGTAAATATTCTTTTCTTTTCCTATTCTATAAGTCAGCAGTGGTAGCGGAAAGACACGTCAGTTCAGCTGATAGCATTTCGCTTCTCTTGAGGGCACACATCAATGTAAACAAGTTGAAAGGAACTTATATGTATAAGGCTAGATTTACTGACAGCTTATGACATTTCGTTAGATCAAAACTTTAGTTATTAACTTAGATGGTCCCACATTCCTGAGTCAACCTGGGCCTCAACTAACAAGTTATTTTGCTTGTCAGGTCCTTAGTGAACCACCTCCAACTATGCACTTCTAATCAGTTGATGTGGCTTTCTACTTGTGTAACTGCCAAGTCGACTGCATACGAATAGGAATTGAAAATTCTGCAACATGGGAGTTGAACTGGCTTATAAAATTTAAGGTTGTCTTTCCAAAACCACCAAGTGGGAATCAAATATTTTCTTTAGAATCTTTCTTCCATAACAACCGAGCATACTTTCGCCCAATTTGGATAGAGCCAAAGCAACTATTTGGGATTTAGGCGATTTCGATAGAATTTCTTTGATATTGCCCACGCTTTTTGCCCCTTAGTAAGATCGACTAATAATGTCAATATCATCTAGATGTATACACTTTTGAGAATTTCAGTTGTTTCTCAGAAAAACGAGATCTACTTGGTTGGGTAAAAAGTAACCTTCTTGGGAATTTAGTTTTATACACTTATTTCAGCGATTTTCCAACTTCTTGATCCTCTTCGAAAAGTAATTTTCCAGAAGGTCTACAAAATACTCGAGTGAGCTGAATTTTATTTTGATGAGCCACGTTTTGAGGTTTGGGAAGAGATAATAGTCCGAGGGAGCCAAATCGGGCGAATACAGTGGATGCGACAGCAATTGCAGCCGTAAGTCATTGATTTTAGCCGTGGTTGCGATGCTTTTGTGCACCGGTGTATTGTCTTGCCAAAACAAAATTTTTTTTTCGCTTCATGTGAGGCCGTTTTGCAGCGATTTCGCCTTCAATTACTCCAATAATGCACAGTTATATTCGCTATTGATGGTTTTTCCTTTTTCGAGATAGTCGACGAAGAGTATGCCATGACAATCCCAGAAAAATGACGCTATAACCTTTCCGACCCATCGAGCCTCCCTCGGTCGCTTCGGAGCACTCGTGCCGGCTTCAGTCCATTGCCGGGCACTCATTCTCTGGTGTGTAATAGTGGATCCAAGTTTCATCAACAGTTACCAATCGACGCCAACAGTTACCGCCCGATTCCACATCAACAAGTCCAAACACTCTTTTGAAGTGCTCTCGCGTTCGTGTTTTTGGTCAGGAGTGAGTATATGCGGCACTCAGCGGCAGGATAACTTTTCCATATGCAGAATATTGCCCAAAATATGGCGTGTGCGCTCAGCACTAATCTTTGTGGTATCTGCCAGCTCGCGCACCTTCACTTTCCGGTCAGCCAACACCATTTCATGTATTTTTTTGACATTGTCCTTTGATCGGTAGTGGAGTTGCGGCCACCACGAAACTCTCGAAACCAATATTTGACGGTGTAATCTGACGGTGCATTAGCCCCATAATATTTATCCAACTTTTCTTTTGTTTCCTTCGCTGTTTTGCCTCTCAAAAAATAATGTTTTATGAGAGAACGAAAATCGTTTTTGTCCATACTCAACATGATGCCAAACACGTCAACAACAATCAGCTGTCAAAACAAAACTAAAGACAGTATCGCACTGAAATTTGGCATGTCTGCCTAAATATGAACGGACTTCAAGGCACCATAACCTTTTTTTGCAGTAGCCACGCACTCTGGTGGTCAAGGAGGATACTTTTCACTCCACTTAGTAATTATGGTCTTATAAAGGTCGTTCCCCTTCTAGATGATGGTGAGTACCGATTTCAATTTTGGCAGGATCAACCGAAGCGCCATAGATAGTGCTGTAATCTCGGCATCTATAGGAGTCCATCAGGTTACTGATGAAAAGAGGAAAAGAAAAAGACAGTCAGTATCTCATCATTCAGAGTCCTTCATTAGCGTAGTCAAATAGATCTTTATTTTTGAATAATGAGCAAATACCATATAGTATTTCTACTGATTTTTGCACAGGATGTGTTGCTAGTGCTTAATTAACTTTCAACTTGAACTTCTGGAACAACAATATCTTTGATCGTTCAATATTTGTGTTCTTTTCTGTTGAAGAAAGTCATTCGTCCTGTCGTCTTTGCTCGAAGAGCTCTGTATTTACAAAGCAGCTTTCTTGGCATTTTATTTTGCTGAGTAAGCAAATCGTGACAGTATTCTCTTTCGATTCGAAACATAGATTTGATATTTCCAAAAGTCCTTTTGTCATGGTTGTCAGTGGCACTTTTCATTTGCATACGCTACGCTATGAATTACTAAAAAATTATATATACTCAACGTGGTCAACTTAGTTGAGGAACCTTTAGCTACCATTACAAACACCGAAATCAGTAATCTGTCTGCTTACTTGAATAAAATCTCCTACCGTTGAAAAATCAAATAACCTGAGCCCTTTAATCCCTGGCTTAGTCGTCAGGTCTCCTGCATTGCTGCAATACCAGTTATAGTTCCTTCTGGTAGTTTTCCAATTTTTACGATACATTACCTGACTGCTCACCTTCTTCTTGATATGTTGGTTACTGATTTTTTTAAAGAACTTCTTGTGGAAAGATTTGGCATGATTTCTGCTAAAAAAAAATTTTTAGCCCAAATCTCGCGAAAGTTGATGCAAAATGTTGCAAGCTGCCTCGATTCTACAAATTATTATTGGCCTTTGTGGCAAAAAAAAGGCTTTAGAGGTCTTAAAAATGTGAATTTTTTAAAGAGTTGCTCCCAGCAGAACGTGCTATCATTTCACGAATTTTTGATCAGCTAGTTGATGACAGACAACATCCCTTTCGATGTCTTTGCAAAGTTCGTGTCATATATTTTCATAATCCTCTTTGTTTGTTGCCACATATGATATGAGACCTCAGAAGCAAAGCAGAATGTGGAAAAAAATTGCAACACGCTTATTTACATATGTCAACAGTTAATCACAAGAAATAGACCAGAAGTTTGACTCTGAATCGGACAAGAACAGTAGAATCGCAAGGTGTTCAGTTCAATTTTCAAATAAAATATTTTCAAATCACTCTCTCACGTTGGATCGTGTGACTGGCGATGGTTGCTCCGAATCTGAAAATCGGACTTTTGTTGTTTTTAAGCTGTTTTATTGGTGTTTCGGCTGGATCTTTATAATCATCTGTGAACGCAGCGCCGGCTTGATTCTGTCTATACTGTCTCTTCAAGACTTTGTAAGGCCCTTGGAAAGGTTGGGAAAGGTTGCTGTAGTGATGCCTTAACCTTGAAGACGAATGGTTTTTGCCTGGAGTGATTTCAAGCTGCTACGGGACGAACGTGCTGAAAGTACTTCTTAAGACGATTTTCGAAATCTGTTTGACACGTCTGCTTACCCTGTTATATAAACTCACATGGAATCCTTAAGATTTGTCCGTTAATTACTAGTAGGTTAGCTGATGTAGTTTGCAGCTCATCCCACAGTGCAGTACGTAAGCCGAGAAGTACCCATGGAAGTGTCTGAGTCCATTTTCTATTTTCGTGGCACATGATTGCATCTTTCAATGAACGATGCCATCGTTCAACCATGCCCTTAGATTGGGGATGGTATGAAGTCGTTCTTATTCTTTTAACGCCTAACTGTTTGCTCATTTCGTTTAACAGTGCTGACTGAAATTGTCGACCTTGATCAGTGACGATTGTGACAGGTACACTGAAGCGCGGAATTGATTCTCTGCATATTGCTTGGGCTACTGTTTCTGCTGTAAAATGCTACTAACTGCGATGGCTTCGGGCCAGCGAGTAAATCGGTCTATCAAGGTTACACAATACTGAAAGTTTTCGGTAGTTGGTGGTGGTCCAATGATTTCTAGGTGAATGTTCTCGAATTTATCACTTGGATTTTTAAATTTATCCATTGGGCTTGAAACATGCCTTGTAATTTTCGATCGGTGACATGGGATGCAAGCCTGCGCCCATCTTCGTGTATCCTTGTTGATTGACTACCAAACAAATCGCTTCCTCATCTATGAATCTCATCGAAAATTATTTTTCTGAATCTCGAAGGAATACACGGTCGAATTTGTCCTGTCGATACATCGCAGCATAAAAGCTTTTTAGAATGAAGCAACGGAAAGGCTTTAAGCTCTAAGGATCCTTTTGTACGCAACAATTGGTTGCTTGCAATTAAGGATTGCTTCAACTTTTTCTGTAAGTGGACGAATACCTTCTGAATCGATTCGGTGTCCCAATCTTCCGCGCTGTGCGAATAAGCTTTTGAAAAGATTGATCACTAAGCCTACTTCCTGTAACCTCTTGAGAACAGCTTCTAGGTGTTTTAGATGAGTACTCACGTCCTCCGACGTTATGACGAAGTCTTCGCTGTATGGGAAGACGAAGTCAAAATCTCTGAGAATTTCATCAATGAAGCGCTGGAAGGTCTGAGTTGCGTTTCTAAGTCCTTCCATCATATCTGTGAATTCGAACAACCCGAACGGTGTGCAGACTGCGGTTTTCTCAATGTCTCTTGGCTGTACTGGAATTTGATGGTATGCACTAAGTATATCCAGTGTTGTGAAAAACTTACAATTTTGCAGACGGTGTATGCAATCTTGTATATGCGAAATACTGTATCTATCTGGCAATGTTTCTGCGTTTAATGCGCAGAAAGACTCCACAGAGTCTTTTCTTTTCGACCATGTGAAGTGCCGAAGCCCAACAGCTTTTCGATGGCCTACATGCGCCTTGATCCAGAAGGCAGCGAATTTATTTTTTAGCTGTTGTTAACTTTTTCGGTAAAAGTCTTCGGGCCTTTGTGTGCACATGTTGTCATTTTGTTATAATGTGATGTGTTACTTTATGTTGCAACCGTTTACCGAAAAGGTTAGGAACGTTCATAATGCAGTACTTCTTTATCAGGTTACGCACTCTGGGATCTGTTATGTCTCCAGAGACAATTGATATTGAGGCTTTACACTTTACTATTTGCCCTTGGGTGAAGAGAGTGGTCAACGGATCAATAAGCCGTTTAACGTTAAGATCAACTAGGAATCCGTAAGTTCTGAGGAGGTCGGCTCCTTTTATTGGCTTGTCTACGCCAGCTAAAACGAATAACCATTTAAAAGTGCGCCTAAGCCCTAAGTCAAGTTTTAGCAGCTTTTTTCCGTATGTTTTGACACGAGACAAATTTGCCGTAAAAAGGGAAAAGTTAGAGTCAGCTGGATTTTGTTTTTCGTATTTAGACGCTGGAAGTACCCATATGTCTGCTCCTGTGTCTACGAGGTAGTGCTTGTGACTTGACCCATCCATATATAAAAAGTCGGCTCTGATTTGTATTACAAGAGTCAACGGTTGCCAGCCTTGACTCTATTTTTAGTTTTCCGAATATTCAATGAATGAGCAGCGTTTAGTGCATTTCCTTGCCCTTGCACCAAATCGTTTGACTGGCCTAACTTCTCATAGTCTTTCGAATGCTTTCTGGTGCGGCTATATGACTTATTTCTTCTTTTTGGTGTGTTGAGTTCACGTAGCTGAGAAGTAAGTGTTTTAATTCGTTTCTCTAGTTGGGCAAGGGATGGGTTTTGGCACTATCTGCAGCTGCTGCCGTATCTCCCGTAAGAAAGCGCGATTGTCGACTAAATGAAGAATGCTAATGGACTTGATTGATCTTGAAATTGTGAACGTTTTTGGTAGCTTCGATAATTTTGTCAGCTGTGAGAGCCATTGACTCTATAACTTCGGTACTACCTGCTAAAATAGCTTTTGCCATGTCTGGTAATCTTTGCAACCAGAGTTTTTTAATTATTACAGGAGAAAATTGTGTGGCAGTCAATGCAGTTATGTCACGCTGGTGACAGATGACTGGGTTTTTTTTGTCGCCCAGGTCTAAGACACTAAGTAATTGTTGTAAACGGGTGTCTTTAGAGTCCATTATCCTTGATAGTACTGCGTTTGCTAGAGCGAATTGACCCTCCATCGCAGTAAACCAAAGATCAGGGCAAGTCGGCCAGAATTGTATAGGCTTGTATGTCACTGGCGGCAGTGTCCGCGGTTATTTGTACAATCGATGAAGTAGCTCCTAAAGTGTGAGTTTGTGCAGTGTTTGTTGGAGTAGTATCTTTCGCGTCGTTAAGGTCAGTCATGTTTTGCCTTGACACAATAATTAACAGTAGGAGGAGTGGTATGATACGAGTAAATAGCGGAGGTCGGCTTACAATGACTATATGACACATAGAATAGTGCTTGTGGCACTGTTTTTTTATTTGAGGTTGTGTCTTATGTGCAGTCGGCGTCCACCGCAGTCCGACGCTGCGATCTGCTACAGGCACTGTCGTTGTTTCGTTTGTGTTGATCTTTTCTTATCGATCCCAGTGAATATGGGAGGAAAAAAAAATTAAAAACGGATCACGTCGCGGTCACCAATTTGGTTTGTCAAAATAAAAGCCTTTATTTGTCGTTCAAACATATATTTTTTAATTCACTTTTAAACTGTTATTCTAATTTTACATTTAGGATGTCTTTAAAATTCAATGATTTTATACCACCTACCAACTAACCTCTCTGCTGTCAGAGGAAACTTTTTCCTCTTCTTTGTCAGTCGTTAGTTCGTTTTTTGGTAAAGTTTAGATCGCGCCCACAGACTCCATAAGTTCTGGCATTGCTTCTTATTTGCATGTGTCTTCCCCTTCGAAACTTTATTATAGTGATAGTCTTAAAGCTTTTTCTGAAGTTTGCTTATAGAACGATTCGAAAATGTCAATGTTTTCGAAGTCTTATTTCTTGAACTACTCCCAGAAAAATTACTTTGACTTTCCCTTAAGGAGACAAACTATCGCCTCTGATTTTCCATGCACGTCACCATGACCTCTATTAAAATTGAATCTTTGAAATCAAATCGGATGATTCATAACTAGGCCATTTGATTTCTTCCACTCTCGTATTAACGCAAAATTGTCTTCATAAATTCAGTGAAGTGGACAACAAGTGTAGACTGGTGTAAACTCATTGTTGTATTAAAAAAGTAGATTTTTGTATTGCAGGATCCTTATATTCCAAATGTCAATCTTTATTCGAACACTTTTACTGAACTCTCGGAATCGACTGCATAAGCAAATACGTTTTGCTTGGTTTCGAAATCGATTTTTTGCAAAAACAGTTCTTAGTATCCGTTCCCTAAACACAACTCTGATACTTTTGACCACCTCTCTTCACTGTAGCTATACATCATCGTAACTGTCTTTTTTTTCCCTGTAAACTAACTGAATAATCAATTTCCATTCGCTCAACATTAAAGCGATAAGCCCAAGATATAGCTGTGTGCAAAATTAAAAAAAAAAAATAGAAAAGCTTAAATTATTAAAAAAAAAAATAAATATTGTAGAAATTAGTCTATATACAAATACATACAAGAAATTAACAAAATAAAAATGTAAACAATTCCAGAATATATTTAAGAAAGAACTACCGTTAATTAAATAGTATGAATGACTAAAATAAATTAAATATATCTAGTTATTGTACATTGCTCTACTAATATTCATTAAAAAGGCAAAAAAGGAAACTGAAAAATAACCACAGAGCAAGTTACTTATTTTTAAACTCTTTATCATTAAAATATATATCTAATTAAAGTAAAAAAAATAAAAAAAAAAACAAAATTATAATATAAATGTTATAAATAAGACTCTTGTTACTGAGATAGGCAAAAAATTAAATAATTCTTCTATTGTATGATAATATATTATAAAAAATGTAATTTTTATTTTTATTTTTATTTTTACTTTGTACTCAAACATTATGAATTTATTTTATTTTTAATTTTGTTTACAATTGTTTTCTATTGTTTAAATGTGTACTATATCTCAACTAAATGTGTTCCTCGATATACCTAAAAGAAATAAAAACGAAAGGAAAAATGCTATTGATTTTGTAAAAAAAAAAAAATATTTTAGTTTTACACATTTTATGTTTTTTTATACTATTTTTTTTATTATAACAAAAAATACATATATATATAAATGAAAAAGAAAAAATTGACGTGAGAACGTTTAAATGTATATGAACAATGAAAACAACAAAAAAAATAATTTTTCCTTAAATTATACAAATGAATAAAAAATATATTTACATTTTTTGGTAAACGGAATTTTTTTCATTGGAAGAATTGACCATGATGCTGAAGGAGAAAATAGTTAGTTGATGAAAGGTAAGCTGCAAAAAAAGGTTGTTAGGGATTTGGTATTACCAGTGCTGTGTTCATAATCCAAATAGCGAAAGACATATTTTTTATCCTATCCTTTACGTTAAATTTGGGAAAATAGCACATTTTAATCAATCTTGAACAAGGATTTTACACGCCCTACCCACGAATCGTATTCACTAGTTCGCGTAATTATGTTATGTCACACAAAATTATATCTTATAAAGATAGATATATGATATATGATTAAGCAGCTGTCAAAGTTACCAATCACATCCAGCGGTCAAAATATTAAGTGAAGTTTGCCATTCCATCATGCATCAATTTACGCTAGTCGAACGTGCGGAGATTATTAAAAAGAATTATCGAAATTCTGGCTTAGTTGTAAATACGCAACATGAATTTCGTCATGTAGTCGGTCGTCATCATGGTTTCAGTGTGCAGGCAATTCATCGCACCATAGAAAAGTTTGGGCGTGAATACACTCTTTTGGATTTTCAGCCACCAACCAGATAGAAATGAATAAAACATAGCCGCTGTAGAGGCGAAGAAGATCCAGAAATGTCGATTTGGCGATTCAGCTGAATTGAACATCGCCAATTATAGTACTATATTTCGTAGTTGGAATTGGGTCTACATCCGTATAAGATTATGCTGACTCAAGAATTAAAGACGGACGACCATAAACAAAGCCATGAGTTAACTAATTGGGCAGTGGAAATGATGGCAGGAGATCCGGATTTTGGCCAAAAAATCTTTCCATTTTTCGGATGGGGCGCATTTTTGGCTAAGCACAAGTGATCGGTCAGACATCAATGCATCCGTAAATATTGACTATTTGGTGCAGCTTACGACATAACAGCATCAGCAGACCTTATTTTTTTCGAAATGAGGGAAGAGACATCGTTACTTTCAATGGTCTCAGGTAAAGAGCGATGTTAACTGACTTTCTGTGGTCAGAGTTCGACAACATCTATATATCCGGGCTGTGGTTCCAACAAGACGGCGCTACATGCCATACAAGCGACGTAACGGCCGAAGTTGTGAAGGAGAAATTTGGGCACTGTGTCACCGCGATCATGCGATTTGGCTATTTCATGTCCTTACAAGTCAATCACTTTGAACAAGCTCGAGGGCAATGTCCACATGTTATTGCCTGAATAACACCGCAGTATTGGACCGGGTCATCAAAAATTTAAAAAAACCTCTTGAAGCACTGCTAGTGAAGCCGAGGCTTCCATTTGAATAATGTGCAATATTGTTGTTATCTTGTCCCATATGTTCGGAACATATGTGCTAACATAGCAAAAAAAAAACGATATCGAATGTATTGGTTACGATTTTTTTTTTTCAAAATTTGAACGTTTATTTAAGAAAAACATGTACAATAGTATTATTCAAAGTATTGCCCATCTGAAGCTATGACTTTTTCCCATCTTTCTGGCAATTTGTGGATCAAAGCCAATTTTTGATATTCTGCTCTGATGTGAACCGTATTTCAGTGAGGGCTCTCTGCATCGACCGGAACAAATGGTAGTCAGAAGGGGCAAGGTTTGGGCTATAAAGCGGGTGGGGTAAGACTTCCCATCCACTGTTTTCCAAATAGTTCTTAACCGGAATAGCAACGTGGGGCCGAGCGTTGTCATGATGCAAAATTATTGCCTCGTGTCTGGTCGCATATTCTGGGCGTTTTTCGGCTACTGCTCTCTTCAAACGGATTAATTGTGTTCGGTAGCGTTGTCCATTGATGGTTTCAACCGGTTTTAGCAGCTCATAATACAGCACACCCATCTGATCCCACCAAATACAGAGCATTACCTTTGCGCCATGGATATTCGGCTTTGCCGTTGATTGGCTGGTTGGCCGGGTTTCACATATGATTTTTTGCGCTTGGGGTTGTCGTAATGGATCCATTTTTCATCACCAGTAACAATCCGATGCAAAAATGACTTCTTTTTATGGCGTTACAGCAGCGTTTCGTACATGCAAAACCGCCTTTCGACGTCTCTCGGCTTGAGTTCATGTGGAACCCAATTTTTTTGCTTTTAAATATATCCAGGTGCTTTTAAACGTTTTGAAATGGCTGCTTGGGTGACACCCAAAGTTTCTGCGAGCTCTTCTTGTGGTTGGCAACAATCTTCATAGAGTACTGCTTCCAGTTCTTCAAACTTTTTTGGCTGCCCAGGACGTTCATCGTCTTCCAAGCTAAAATCACCACTTTTAAATCGTGCAAACCACTTTTGGCACATTCGCTCAGCTAGCGCATGTTCACCATAAGCTTTCACCAAAATATGATGGCTTTTGGCAGCAGTTTTCTTCATATTAAAGTAATGAAGAAGAACTCCCCGCAGAAACACTTTTTCAGGCACAAATTTCGACATATTTGAGTGAAAAAAAAAAAAATTATTGTTGTTTACACTTCAAATGAATGACATATACTGAAATGACGTACAATGACAGTAGCTTTACAACGCATGTTCTAATGGAATAATAACAATGTATAGACCCAATACGTTGCGGAATTTCAAAAGTCACCTTACTTTTTGAACACACCTATAATATTAATTCTCTCACATATTTAAATTGATACTGCACAGCCTGTGGGGTTTTCTAAATTTGCCCTCAGAATACTTTACCAGATTCAATTAGTTTTCATTCTGCCTTGTTCTCGAACCTCACTTGGAACTTGAGAACTTAACGCAGTGTTAAGAAAAAAACCGCGATTTGACACAAAATATTATAGCCCCATGAAACTAAAACATTAAACAGAACTTGCTTGATGTATGTGTCAAAATTTTGAAGTCCGCTATACCTTTATTTGAAAAGTCTTTGAGATCCCTTCAGTTCGATCTTGATATTTATTTTCAAAATAATACAAATGCATTTACTCCCAAGTTTAACTAATATATCTAAGCCGCTTGTTTCGCGTCCGCCCAGATTTCCGGTAGTTCGAATGTTATGTCTTGCGATGAAGTTTCTGCGGTTATTAAGCCCCCGGAGTTGAAGAATGACGTCCAACAATTGAGTCCAATTCCACAGTTTCAGTACTGGATATAGGATATGTGAATGGTAATGATGAATCTCTAGGAAGTGAAACACGATTAGAACTGAAATATTGAATACTTGCCTGCTGTAAATCTTTTATGTGATCTACAGAAACCGAGCCTGTTCTTCCATCCATTGCTGCTAAGGGCCGGATCTATTTTGATGACGACCCCAGAGATTATGATCGGTTTCGATTAAATACATATGCACGTCTCCTAAGAGTCTTCTTAACCATTCTAGAAACCTACTTGTTACTGTCGCACGGACACATGTTGATTAATGGGAAATCGTTCATTTTAATTTTCTCCTTTTGACTTCGAGAATTTAGAAAAATCACTGAGAGTAAGGTTCGAAGCTACCCACTACGCAATCTTTTTGCCGGAAATATTCCACTTTCATCTGGTGTCGAACGATAAGTTGGTAAGAACGTAGCAATAATTTTGAGAAAGAGCATCCTGATAGCTTGAACCATCCACTCTGCTGCGCTGTTCGACTCCGGGTTTAAAGGTACTGATATTATATGGCGATTTGAGTGACTTCAGCAAAACAACTGCAGCTCGCTTAAGACGTAGTAGAGGTCATCTGAATCACAAAAGGAACTGTGATTTCAAGTAAGCGACAATCAACCACATAGACTTCTAAAAAAGCCCAACGAATTCGATGTGGATGTACCTCGAAACATCTTCTGAAGAAGGCCAGCTAGTATAATCCAGAGGCAAGCGACTGGCATTTAGTTGGCAAGCGGTGCACTGTGCCACCGTTTGCTTGATAATGCCATCAATGTTAGGCTACCAGCAATACCTTCGTGCCATTTGCTTTATGCGAATGAGTCCCCTATGGCGTTGATGTAAAAGGACTAGAACCTTTTTTAGAAATACGCTGAGATGACTACTCTCTTGAACTTTTATTGTAGAAGAAAAGAATATTAACACACACTCTTTAGGCCATTCGGAACAGGGAGACACGAGCACAAAATATTTTCACCAAGTAATAAGAAATCTGATCAGTTCTTCTGCGCGTACTCAATAACTTTTTTTATAATAAGATCTAGCTGAGAAAATTTAGCATGCTCACTTTAGTGCAGTTGTTATCTGAGCAAAGGTCTCAAAAAACTGGTTATAATAATTGGCTTTGCGAATGATACTTCGAGATCTTTGATATTTTTCGGCGTGGAAAAATCGCATATACCTTCAATTATTTCGATGGTCGTTAGCCAGTTTGATCAATAATATAGCGTAAGTACTCAATCATCGGCTTGGAGAATTTGAATTTTTCCAGTCGACAACGCAGCTCCAAATTTTCGAAAAAAGTTTTAAGATTTTTTAAGTGTTCTTCCTTGGTAGGGTCGAATTGGATGACATTGTCAAGATAAGAAAAGTAGAAATCCAGTCAATAGAACCAGTCATGTGTTCCATGTATCTTAAGAAAATACCCTTGGTTCCGATGATATTCAAAGAGGCCAACACTAGTGTTAACGACGCACAGGGATTTGGAGATACGCATCAGACAAATAAATTATCTTGAAGTACCGCCTCCATTGTAACTGGTGAAACAGCTCTTGGATACGGGGTACAGGATTACGATCTACATATTGTATTTCAAGTTGTGGATTGTAGTGATTTTGTAATCGCCACGTATGCGCAAATTTAAGTTCGCTTTTATTACAACAACGATGGGTGCCGCCCAATAGCTAGTTGCAAAAGGACGTAAGATATCTAACTGTTGCAAACGTAGTTGACGATATTTGAAACACTTGGTTGGCTGAGAAATGCCACAATATGCTTACAACAACCCAATCCAGACCCAAAAACTATCTCGTGCTTCTTGTATGGTGCAACTAGACTCCGATGTAAATTGTTTTGCTGCTTCCTCCTTCGCAAAATGTGTCTGGAAACCAAATCTTGAAGCAAGTCCAAACTCACGACGCTTTGATGACAGACACATGCTACTAAGGTGACCACGGTGTTCACATAGGTCACACACAGAATCCATATACTTGCACTGATTCCGCTTGTGTCGGCTCATATGTAATCACTAGTTTCCCGATCTCTTCCAATGTCGCATACTTTTGGTGTTACTACCCTTTACTGGTAGAATTGGCACAGTGGTGATTGGAATGAAATGTTTCTGTGGCCCGGCACCCAATATAGGTAAATGCTGAACTGCTCTGCCATCTCCGTAAGAGATGATTGGCATGAGAATGAGTACAGGGACTTAATAGCGGCCTGACCACGTTTTTCTTCAATCATTACTGAGCTTCTTTAATCGCCAAAATTTCCGCCTGAAACACGCTACAGTGATTTGGAAGACGGAAGGAGAGGATTAGATTTAGCTTATCTGAGAAAACACGGCAACCGATCTCGCTATCGGTTTAAGATCCATCTGTGTAAAATTGGATTGACTTGCCGTTCATGGAAGCATCTTCCATCCAGAAGGATCTAGAGGGGAAGCTTATATGAAAGTCTTTGTCAAACCAAAATTCAGGTATAATGTAAACGATGTTCTCTGTAATGAGTTCTAATATATTAAGAATAAATAGACAAATAAATTATTTGTCCACTGTGTAGTCGCTGTGTAGGACTGTCAAGTGAAACAGAATATCCAGTGCCGCGGAGGTAGTAGAATATAGAGCTCCGCTTATGCCTAAACATGCTGTTCTTTTGACCCAGCTTAGTTTGCTGCAATTGACTTTATTGTCAAACCCCATCCACTAGACAACAATCCCGTAGGTGAGTATCGGTCTTATAGCCATGACGTACAGTTAGTGTGTAATGCAAAGAAAAAAGTCCCATTTGTTCCCAATAGCTTTTATGAATGAGAATAAAGCTACTATAGCTTGACCCTTTCTTGCCACATTACTCGCATAGGTAATCACCCTGCAACAACTCGTTCGCAGGTATATTAGCAGTTCGTTAACCGTCAAGTTAGAAAGAATGGGGTTGGGGACACCGCCTTGCAGTGTACACATGTTTTAGCAGAGGTCCTCCCAGTTTGGAGTTGATTATCTTGCTATTTAGCATAAGATTGATCAACTCTTCAAGTGAGTCCTCTACCTGCAAATTCGACCGCGGAAGTGTTGACGTGGTTAAAAGTACCTCTAGGTCCAGGAAGGCGACCATCGTGTACTCTCTATATTGCAGAGATCGTTCGATGTGGCGAGTCAGTGAATGCAGAGGTATTTCCACAGACTTTCTTTTACACTCGACGTGATGAGACGTTGACAAAAGTCTTAGTTCAATTTTAACTCGAATATGGATATCAATCAGCCGTTCTAGGGTTTTCAGAAGAAAAGATGATAGACTTACCATATATGTCTGATTAAATTTAGGACAATATGACAGCATTTTCCGGCTCTGGGAATGAAAACTACATTGACTTCTCTCCATGACAGTGGAATGTGGATCAGTTCTACACAGCTCCTCATGATATTCTCTAGCGTAGGCACGATAATATCTGAGGACCTATGTAGCTCGGCAGGTATTATACCGTCCGGACCAGCAGACTTGTTTGGTTTGAAATCATGCAGCGCTCAGAGCAACCTGTTTCTTGTAATCACACCAAGAATTTTGGTCACGGTTGCAGTAGTCCTGTTGTGGTTGCTACTGGCGACGAATAGCGTTATTTTATTTTTCAAATAGCTGGGCGCCGTAGGATCGGTGGAGAGGATTTTTCTTAGCCGCTATGCCTCAGAGGTTTCTGTTATTTTGTCACAAAATGACATCTAGGATTGTCGCTTTGCCCTAGTCAGTTCTTTTTTTTTTTTTTTTTTACATATTTTGAGGAATTCCTTGTATGAGTTTCAGTCAGTCACTTTTGAAAAGTTTATGCAAACGTTTCTTAACGGTCCCAGTACTAATGTCCACGAGTGTGGCTTTTTCTTGCCTCTAAGTTAAATAAGAGGACGGGAAGCAGCCATTTCCCGATTGAGAGCCAAGGTGAAACCATTGACTTTCATGCGAAGCTCGTTTGTGTTATAAGGGGGACTTAAGAATTCAAAAGAAATGGTTGTTAAAAGTTTTTCTATGTATCTTGGCCAACCAATTTCCCGATAACTGTGGAATGCTGGTTGGTTAGGAGGAGCACCATTCAGAGTGAATTGTATGTATCTGTATATGTATGCCTAAAAATGAGTGATGTTGTCGGAGACAAGAGTGATATCCAGCACTTGCTGTCGGTTACTTTTTATGAAAGTGGGCTCATTGCCAATGTTGCAAACAATGAGGTTAGTACTTATAATACAATCAGAAAGTGATTCACCTCTACCGTGTGATGAACATAACCGCTGCACACGGTAATGAAGTCAGTTTTAAGCCTTTCAGCTTCCAGTACCTACCTTTCTAGGTTATCGTCAGGGATATGCCAAAATATGCCGATGCCAGCCAACCAGATTTGGCAGTCTCCAGATGGCAACGGTTATATCGAAATCGTTGAGGTTAGGAATTAGAAATACATTAAGACTTCGTTTTATTAATTTATAAGTTCCATAGTTCTTGGATTAGGATTGTGTTCTCTGCGTTTTTGAACAGACGCAAAATAAATGCGGCCGAAGTCTTTTCTGAGTGATGAAAATCAATTTGAAAAAATCGTATCATTGCTGTAATTTACTAGAGTAGCCTCCAATAGAGTAGCATCGAGTCCTTCAATTCTGAACATGTACCCAAGAACTCATCTTCTTCCTCTGATCATAAAGAATCTCTTTTTAGTTCGCCATCTGTTCCCATTTTCGACAGAGTGTCAAAACAGATGAGCGAGTTATTGGTATACATTTTCGGAAAGTATATCGACGCTCCAAGATAAGAGGTTGAATTTTCAGTTTAAATTAAAGGAGGAGGAGGTTACTTATCAGCATCCAGCTCATTTTTTTGACTCAAAAACGAACCGAACTATGCTTTTAGTCTGTGCTAACTGGGTAAAGGGATTCCTTATTGATTACAATAAACGCGCATCTATAAGGGCCCTCGTTCTTCCAGTTTCACGATTTTTCAGTAATTTTTTCCTAAATTTTATCCATAATTAGATACCACGAGTATCGGAGAAAGGATGGTCCATCTGTATAGAGATCCGTAGTATACGATAAGCCTAGCTAATCCGGAGGTCGCCAGGTATCCTGATACTCCATTCGCGACTGAGCTATTTTTAAAGATGCTGGGCCTTCAGAAAGGTTGATTCTCCGGACGGGTCCTATGACACCTTGGTGAAGAAGGTGAAGGGTGGAGGGGCATCCTTCAGATTCATTGAATTTAATCTGCCTCTACAACTCGATAAGTTTGATGCTCAGGTAGTGGTTATTTCTTCTGGCAATTAATGCTGTTGATTCTAATTATAGGGTGATTCATCAAATGGTTTAATTTTCACTGGGCTTGTTTTTGACATATTACGCTTGACCTCCATCAAAGGCTTACACCACAACAGCGTTCCAAATGTTTTTCGTGCGATTCGAGGAATTTACGGTGAGCATAATCGACCTACTGGAACAACTATCGCCAATCCTATTCGCAAATTTGAGTCCCAGTTTACATTAGTGAATGATACTCGACCGGTTAGATCACATTTAGCACGTAGTGAAGAGACTATAGCAGATTATCTGAGAGTGTACGCGAAGACCGTGACAAGTCGATTCGTCGTCGTTCTCAGCAGCTTGGCTTGGCGTATTCGACAACTTGGCGTATTTTACTCGACCTAAAAGCGTACAAAATTTAACTTGTGCAAGAATTGAATCCAAGCGACTTGAATTTGCGTCATTCTTTCAGTGAATGGGCTCTGGAAAAAATCAATGAAAATCCGGTGTCTTATCGTGAAATTTTATTCAGTGATGAAGCCACATTTTTGGCCGTATTTAGGCTGATAAGCAACCCAAAGAGTATCAAGAGCTACCATTATATCCATTGAAAACAATAGTATGGTGTGGTTTATGGGCTGGTGAAATCATTGGTCCATATTTCTTTAAAAATGAGGCAAATCAGAATGATAATGTCAATGGTAACCATAATCGCGCCATGTAACGGACTATGTGCTTCCTAAAATTCAAACACATAGTCCCGGAGAGCTCTGATTTCAAGAAGTTGGCGCTACGAACCATACAGCGCGTGAAGCTATGGACTTGTTGAGAAATCATTTTGGTGAGCATTTAATTTCACGTTTTGCTACAATTAATAGGCCGCCTTTGGTCTATTTTCTCTGGGGATATGTAAAGTCTCAGGTCTTCAATAAAAAGTCAACATTACTTGTGTTATCTGCGAGATACCAGTCGCTATGCTCGAACGAGTTGCCCAAATTTAGACCTTTCGAATGGACCACCTCAGACATAGTCGTGGCCAACATTTATATATATTATTTTTGAAAAATAAATGCCATAAAATTTTCTTTTATTAATAATAAAATTTTTTAAGTTTGCTTTAAAATTTATGTGTTTTATTTTACATTATAAATCAAACTTTACGATGAATCACCCTTTATAATCAGAAATTCATGAAAATCTTTAGACATATTTTATCTTACTCCGATTGCTTTCCACTGCAAGATAATGTGGAGAGAGATTTTGTTCAACTCAAGGTTAACAAATGCCAAAAAATAACATATACTCGTAAGCACCGACCTACCTTCCCCTGCACTTATTTAATCCTAAGTCTACATGGCTGTGATATGAAACTTAATTTTCGTTCCCATAAGGATAATACAACAAAAATAAAAACTTCACTTTTGCAGCCTTTATATCACCAAGTTCCTCTACGTAAAATTTGTCCGGCCTCTTCTTGTATACGCTAGCCAACCACACTCACACATTACCTAGGCAGAAGCTGTTCAACGAATGCTTTTTCGATTCACCTTGCGAAGACTTTCGTGGACTGATGACGTGAACTTATCACCTTACATCGATCAATTAAAACTTATAGGCTTACAGCATCTCTATGTAGCCGAAAAGTTGGCGATATAGTCCCTCTGTACTTCAACCTATCTCTCTCCCCTTTCTACTCAATCATCACCGAACGGATACCTTCAATCAATTTCTAGAATGCTATTGAAAGACAATGATGTCCATCCAACCTCTCTTCGACTTCTCAACAAGCTGTCCCTAAATAGTTTCTTTTACTCCATTTACCCCACTTTCCCCAAACCCTGGTTATACGTATAGTTTTAAGTCCAAATATAATTTACCAGGGTTGACCCGGGCCTCAAATCAGATAAAAATATTAAGGCCGTACACGATTTGATTAGTCAAGATTCTGCGCTATATCTGTATAAGATTTAAGGCTAAATGTTCGTCGTCAAACTTCAACTGACCGGGCTTTATTGCAGATGGAAATAGATCTCGCCAAAAATCATTCTTGGTCGAAGGTATTCCAACGGCAGCCGCTGAATACAAAAAAAATTATCGGTTTGGTGTGGTTTTCATGCAGAAGATGTCATTGGGCAGTACTTTTTCCTATATGATTTCGCCGAGTCGGTTACAGTCAATGGAAATCGCTCCATGTGAACCAATTTTTTGTTGGGATAAATTAGAACTAAAAGGAGGATATAGGGTTTCAACACTTGCCGCTCAGCAGGTGCAATAATCGACTTATTTAAGATGAAGTTTGGTGATAGCCTTAACACTTTTAGGCTCTTTTCCTTGAGGCTACATTAAGGTCTGGACTATGCCAGCAAGCCAAGCACAGATAGAATTATGTGACCACTCTAAATACACCCTCAGCTTTTCCTTTTTTTATTATTATTGGTGCACTCAAGGGGTTTTGCGTACTACCCTTGAAATATCAGCAAAAAGCGCGGGCGAAAGAAATTTAGAGAGGAAAATTATGAGAGATACCGATTGGTTGGTCTCAAATGTTTGCAAATTACAATGATTACGAAATAGAGAACTCGGTAGGACATTCCATTGGCGAGTTTTATGGTTTAGGAACAAATCACGATATTTCAGAGTACGGCCGAAAGTGGACTTGAGGGTTGACAGATGGGCATTCATAGCAGAGACAGATGTTCCGGTTGCATCTATGATAAAAATAAAATAAAAATGTTAGGGTAGCTTACATAGCGTTATGATGGATATGCCATCACGAAGACACCAAGAACCAAAACAGGTCCATCGCGATCCCTGTGAAACCAGCTAGATTTCTCTTTAAATGGCAAAAACCTAAGCAATCTCGCTGGTGAAACACTTAATTTCTTTGCAAAAGCCAAGAAGGCCTTTGGAGACGGCATAGAGTTTATTTTCTCTAGGTTTTCGAAAAAGTAATATCTTGAAAATTTCCTTCGACTACGCGATATTGCCTTGCATTCACACAGTATGTGTGTTATGTCCTCAACTGCTTGCAGATCACCGATGAATCCGCAAATATTCGTATCTGACAATTTGAGTCTCTTTTCGTATTTTCGTAGGAGACATTGTCCTGTCAGGATTCCTTTAGCTGTTCTAAGCTCATCCATGTTTAATCTAAATAACTTTCTAGATCTTTTGCCGACAAAAAGCGACCAGGGAGCCTTGGATACCCTGTGTCCTTCAAGGCTAAGCCACCTTAGGTTGGCAGTTTTTGTAATTATTTCTTCGATAGTGCCCCCCACTGGGCAGGGGGGTGTTTCGAGTTACCCCTCCTTTTCATGCAAGTTCATCCGCTTGTTCATTTCCTTTAATACCATTAATACTGGCACCCAGCATAGTCTTATCCGGTTCTGACTGTATAGTGCCTTGAGCACTGTGCAACAGCCCCTAACTATATCAGGGTTGATGTTAGTTGATTCCATTGTCTTAAATGCGACCTGGCTATTGGTGTAAATAGCGATATCTCTTTCGGATACGAACCTTTGATTGGAGCCTTATAGACACTCTTGATCTTCTGGGAAGAAACCAGAACCTGTTCCTTCTTCTGTTTTCGAGCTTTCTGTAAAAATTGCAATTTCATTTGACCTGATTACTGTATTTTTTTCCCAATCCTCTCCGGATATATAATATCATACGGGATGTCGAAGTCGACCAAGGAAGGAATTTCACCCATTAGAATTAGATTGCCTGACAGTTGCTAGAACTGTTCCATGTCCGAAACTACTACGAAACCCAGATTAGTGAGTCGTATTGCACTATTGCTAGCAAGCTTTTAGATCTGTAAAACAAGCGGTGTTAGGAGCAGAAAAAAGTTCAACTCCATAGGGGAGGTACGGAGAGCATTTGTAATGGCTATTGAAGAAGTTCTTTGAACCACCGCTAATTTTTCGTAAGCCGTTTTGTTGTTTGTTGCTTTCCACCATACTGACGCTCCGTATTTAAGTATGGTTCTTACCACCACCGTATACACCAAGTACATCATAGCAAGTCTTAAGTCCAAAATTCTTACTACAGTCCTTTTTTGATTCTTTCAATCAAAATAATCACACCCAGATACTTCGTGCTATTCGAAAGAGACACTTTCAATCCGTTGAGTTTTAGGATTTGATTTTGATTACGGTATCTTGTTCTTTTTGGTAAAAAGAACCAGTTCCATTTTGGAGGGCTTGGCATTGAGACTACATCCTTTTATCCTTTTATAAGGTCGCCTAAAATATTTAAGTAATTTCCCTGTACTATTATGACAACGCCATGGAACTTATACCCATTGTACTGAGCTTTTTGGGGATGTCATTGATAATTAGCACCCACAAGAGCGGTTATATGATTTCCCCTGAGGGGTTCCCCTGGTTACGTACATTTTAACCGAGCTTTGCTGAATGGAAAAATTTATTTTCCTACTAGCAAGCATGTTGCAAACCCAGTTTGTAATGCCCTGTTCAATGCTAGTGTCTACTAGAGCATTTTTAATGGCGATGCACTCTAAATTATTGAAGGCTGCCATCACAAAACCACCACCATTACAAGTGTAGACTCTTCTATGTTTTCCCCAATACCTCGTGCAAGGCGGTTTCTAAAAAAATATTTTCCTGTTAAACGAGTATGCCCGTTTGCCAGCTTTCCTTCAAGCTATTGGTATGTACCCTATTTGTAAACTGTGTCTAAGAGTTTCCATAATTTTTTGGATAACTGCCTTCTGCAGCATAATCGGCAGACTACCATCCGGATTGGGGGTTTTTTACGGCTTAAAGGACTAAGCCCAATTTACGTAATTTTTCCTGAGGTATCAAGGAACGCTGTGTTCCTTTAAAAGCAGTTTGAGTCACCTTGAAACCTCGTCTGTTACCGCGGTAGATTCGCAGTACTAATGCCATGAAGCCCTTTTAATCTTTCTAGCTGGGTGCTTGAACTTTCTCTTACATTCGTAAAGCTTCGCCTTATCAAAGAGTTTTCTAATCTCTTTTCTTCTTAAACCTAACTCCCTATTCCATCATTTTGATTAAAAACTTTTAGGTGTTCTGTTAGCCGGACAAGCTTCCTCGAATGCAATTGTTAGTGCCTTATTAAATACATTTTCTACCGCCCTATCTAAGCTAACAATATTATCACAGGTAATTGATTGGGTATCCAGGTGTATATTTACCACTTCTGTATAGTTGAACCAATAAGTCTTTCTAGGATTTCTTCGAAGACTACATTTCCTGTTCTAAGAGTTCATCAAAGCCATCGGTGGTCCGACATTAACGCTTTTTCGACTACTCTCTATTCCCTTATTTCTAACGCTTCTGTGTTTGAAGCAAGTGTGATATCTGGCACATCTTGCCTGTTTTTCGCCACAAAAGTGGGTGAATTCCCTCTATTGAGGTTGAAAGATATAATAAAAGCATACAAACTTTCACCTCTTTGCTTGATATTAGCGCTTCCCCATTGTGTATGATGGGCGTTTGCATCTCAGCCCAGTTTCAGTATCCAATTTTGCCAAGTCTTTAAGCTTATCCGAGATAACTACCTCATAGTCATAGTGGAACTGGGCCGAAGTCAGACATAGTGGTTCGCCACACTCTATTTCGCAAGTTGCTGCCGTCAGATATCCTGAGCTGTAATTATTCAAAAGAAATGTACTCCACCAGACAGGCCGTTGCTGCCTTCATCTTAAAGAGGTTCCTCCTCATCACTACCTTCGGTCGATGGCTTTACCATCACTCTTCCCATGTTGTACCTTACCATACTCGACTTTTAGTTTCCGATTCTGCACATGGAGTAGTGATATGAAAGTCATACCCATGGCGTCGGCAGAGTGTACTTTGCTACCACCCACCACCATCGTGCATCTTAGCTTGATGCTTTCCCAAGTACTGCATACCTCCAAAACGAAACGTCGGAGAAAGTCCACAGAAAGGTGCTTCTGCAATCTACAACCTGCCTGACTCTAACTTCATAAATTTTATTGTGCCAAAGCAAAAAGTTCGAAAATACATCAATTTTCAAATTGTATCAGTAGTTTTGAATATGTCCACCTTTGGCGCGAAAAATGGCCTTGAGACGGCCGAAAAAAGCATCGCACGCTGCACGTAAGTGGCTCTGCGGTATTTTGGCCCATTCACGGCTAAGTGCTTGTTTGAGGTTGTCCAAACTTTGGTATTTTTTAGTGCCAACCTTCGCCTTCAAAATACCCCAGACAGAGAAATCCAACGGATTTCCATCCGGAGAATTTGCAATCCATTGTGTCGAAGAAATGAAGTGTGGAACAATGTTTTTTAACTTGGTTGACGTGCGCTTTGTGAGACGCTGCAGAGTCTTGTTGAAATGTCCACGGTCTCCGACCGAAATGATTGTTTGACCAAGGTTTCAATACTGCCTCTAAAACAGTTTCACGGCATACGATCGTATTAATTTTGAAGCTACGGTCCAAAAATACGAGCGGACAGCGACCATCGGCGGTTATGGCGGCCCAAACCATCACCATCGGTTCTGCTTGCTTTCTAGTAGACGTCCGAAGGTGTAAATTTTCGAAGGATATCTCTCCCAAGTAAACTCGGTCATTTTGTTTGTTGACATAATGGCGACTCATCGGAAAAAAACCAAATTCGGCAACTCACCACTTTGGTGCAAGCGTAGCAACTCCTTCGCTCTTTCGACTCTAACTTTTTTCTGTTGAAGTGTAAGATCGTGTGCTTTTTGGAGCTTGAGCCCAAGCTCATTTTTCAGTATGTCTTGCATCCGTTCCAACGATATGTTGAGCTCACGAGCCATTTTTCTTCCACTTCGACGCGGATTTCACTTAATTCGAGCCTTCACTTTCCAAACCATTTCTGCCGATGTTGCTGTTTTTTTATGACCATCTCCATGGCGTTTTTTGATACGCAGTATCACGGTAACGAACTATGGTTCGAGACACAAATGATTTATTCACGTTGAGGTGCTGGAGGGCTCTAACGGTAGCTACTTGTAGTTTTCCAGCCAAATATAAAGCAATCACACTATCAAGTTTGAATTCCATCAACACAACTGAGACACAAATCGTTTAAAAGGCCTGAAAATAATAAAATTATCTGTCATGCTCACTGTCATGACGGTTTGGAAATTACAGCAGTCTGAAGTTGGTTGCAGTTCAAATCAGGCAGGGTGTAAAACGTAGCGTCCGCCTTCCCAACCAGGGTTTCTATGGTTGATATGTCCTTTCACAGGGCGTCTTAGAACTTCTCCTAGACATTTTTCCACGGGTCGATTATCTCGTTAATAACTTCAACAAGAAGCTCGTCCTTAGAGTCGGTTTTCTTACAACGCAAGTACCAGCAAGTACCAGCCTTCACCTTTTTCGCATCGTTCAGCTCCACGACGTCATCGGATCTGCCTTTCTTGCTGCTAAAATTTGCCTTCTTTCTAGAGACGCCTGATCGGTTTTCTCTCCTGCCTTTAGCAGCACCGCCCTTGCTTACCGCGTGTTGAGCAAGCGATTTGTTGGCCAGAATGACCTTCGCTCTCTCAAAGCCGCCTTTCTCATTTGCTTAAGTTGCTAGGAGTCACAGCCATATGTTATTACCTTACGCCTAGTGTTACGTAGCAAAACCCTTACCCTTTGGTGTGAGTTCTTCGCACGCTGATGGAGGTGACAGGCACAGCGGCTGAGCCAGCTGTTCCCACTTTTTCCACCACCGCAGCCTTGTTCTTATTTCTTTGCCTCTTTGCCTTACTGACACTGGTGCTAACCAGAAGCTCCGCTTCTTCGAGTCGATTCGAGGTCGAGTACAGACTTCGCATCTAACTTACCTGCACATGGATTGTCTGTTTGTTTTTTTGTTTTTCAATTTTAAATTAAATGTGGTTTCCACGAATAACGCCGGAAATAAAAAGGTCAGCTCAGGCCACCATAACTGGGTAAGGCTAAGTATAATAGGCCCGCGCCAAGGTACCTGAGAAAGCTCGTAGCAATCTTCAGCATGGTTTGGTTTATCATCGCGTCACCACTGGAATCAGGTTTGGCAGTTCTTAGACCGACCGTAGTCGGTTGAATCTTTACGACTTAAGCCTCCGCACCAGTGTAATTAAAGATGACGCTACCGTCAAGGTACCTCCTGCACGGAGAAATTAAATAAGTAAAAATGTATTCAAAAAAAGGCAACTAGACAAGATATTACTGGAATCGAGGGCGTAGAATCCTTCTATCTGATCATTGTCTGAAACATACATAAATTTAATTGTCTTCAAAAATGACTTTTCTGAAATATTCTCATCTTAAGTTATTGTAGGAGGAATTTAATTGACTCCAAAACCGTTTGATTATCCATGTAAACTCGTGTTGAAATAATATTCCAAATCCGAAAACATACCAAAAAGTCGTTAAAATTTGATATCGCTCATAAACCACCATTTTGAGAACGTACGAAATTTGTTGAGCTATATTAAGTGTAAATTAAATTTCGTGTTTCCATTTGTGTATTGAATTTTGGTAGAAAACCGTAAATGGGATATAAGGAAGGAGTAAATAAATTTCGAAGAAATAAAACGAGCACAGCCACATCGGTAATAAACTTCATAGGTGAATTGGTATTTACAACCACGAAAGTAGGTAGTATATGTGTTCAGGAACAGGATTCACCTCCAGAATGATATATTAAGAATAAATGAAACGAAAATTAATGAAGAAAAGCATAAACAAGTTGCAAATTTTTTGAACTTATTTGTTACTCTTTTATTTACAAAATTCTCATAAACTTGGCACTCTTGATTAAGAATTCGCAGAAGCTTAACAGATCAAAATCACATAACAAACTTTTGTCTTGCCATCACTCATCATTTGCACATTTTGATATAAGACATTTGTTGTTAGCATTGTGTAAAACATAGTGGCAGTGGTAAAGTAAACGATAAGTAAAAAAAAAAAAATAAAAATTTAAGTTCAGAAGAAAAACCGAAGAGGCAAGGAATAAACTAATACCTCCTCATACGAGGGTGACTTTTGAGATTTCGCGGGCAACGTCTATTCGATTGTAGATTTTTTTTTCTGTATTGGTACACATGTCACGAACATATGTTCTTAATTTCAAGTATATATATAGCATACTTACGAGGGCAATCGTGCAGAAGTAGCCGGCCTGACCAAGACATGGCGGTAGTTGTTTGAAGCTATGTAAACTGGCCATCGCTATTTACAGTGCAAATAGACTGGTCAGCTCTGCCTCATTAGTGAGGCTAGTCCGTAATTGACGGAAACGGCGACGAACGGTCTTCTCCATCATTTAACCACCAGAGATGCTAGTGCTGCCGAACGACATCCCTCTGATCGCAATTCCCCACCACCCTACTGAACCTGAGACGATCCACACTGCTGTGTGCGGCGTCTCCGTTGTAGTTGAGTCGCCTGTCCCCAGCTGTCCGAGTGACATGGAAGATTAACAGGACTGCTGCTCTATCCTGGATCAACCCTATCTGATCTAGGTAGAGGAATGCTTCCGGCGGAACGAAGCCGTCAAAGCGCACACTCTCGTGGTAAAGGTAATTGGGGTAGTAAGCTCCAGATATCAGATTATTCGTCGAGGTCATTTCTCTTGCAATGTGCCCTCGAGTTAGCTTAATTACGAAGTTGTCCACTCGTATTAGGTGCGCCCTGTTGTAAAAGACCTCATTAGGATAAAAATGTTTGTACTCCGACTCTGGTGTTCTGTACAAGAGAAGGCAAGCCCTTTTAAACAACCGAATCTTTTCCATTAAGCTTGCTCGTACATTGAACCACACGATACATTTAAATACCACCATGGGTCTGATAAGGGCCATGTAGCAGATAACCTTTATCCTTGCATCGAGTTGGCTGCTATAAAACAGTTGGAAAAGATGGTGTGCCGATTTGTTTCATCAAAATGACACTTCTCTCCATCCATAGCTGGAAGGTAGCAAAAGTTATTCCTGTTCCTTATTCCTGTTACTTAAAAAATTCGATTTTAAAAAGTTGCTTCACCAGCTGAAAACGCAATGGTGACTACTTAACGTAATGATGTTAGCGTGTGAAAATTTTCATACCGTGAAGTAGTAGGACATCTTATGTATTTTGTCATCGTTACTTTGGAAATCAGAGGTTTTTAAGGATTTGCCAAGAACAATTGACTTTTGCATAGAAAAACTAATCTCATTCTTGAATGTTTCACAGATACAGATTTTTCCGGTAATCTTGAATCAAGGATGTCGACAAGTCGATATGTTTTGATGATGTGTGGTGTTGTTATCACTTGGTCATATAAAAGACAGCAGTATGTTGTCCTTTCAACGACAAGGGAACTTATTTAAGTGCAGAGATTTTTTGTGGAAGTTTATTTGCGACATAAATTTCAACCATTGTATGTGTTCAAGGTATCATAGGAACTGCTTATAATCCAAATCGAGGTCATTCGGAGTCGGCTATTCGGCGGATTCTCGAAATCTTGGTTTTTTTTTGATTGCGTTGTAGCAACTGGTTTGATTGTGTACAACATGTATCCTACCTGCTTTGCTTCAAATTTACTTCTTACTTCAAGATCAACTATCGTTTGGGGGTGTATCGGACCATGATCTGATTTTTTGCACTCACAACTTTCTCGCTCACCCAATCCTCTAACTTTAACTAATTTCTCGTCCACTGACATTGGGGCTTTGCAATCAGATATAAATCTTGTACCCTGGCAGTATATATAGGGTTTTCCAATAGGGACTTCATAACTTTGAATTTAATTTGTGAACGCACTCTTTCACTAATCATCAAACTGTCACTGTCAACATTTTCAGCATAGTAAAGTACACTAACGAACAACGTCTGCAAATTATAAAAATTTTCTACAGATATTCGGAGTCGGTGACTGCAATTTTAAGAGCGTTAACTCCAATTTCCGGTCGTAATTCTCGCTCTAGTAGACCGGCAATAACAAGTTTAGTGCAAAAATTTGAGTCTACATATTCGTTGTGTGATGTTGCCGTGTCAGTGAGACAACGGGTTGATTGAAGTGTCGAAAATATCGCTGCCGTTCATACGTCCATAGCAAATGATCCAAATCAGTCAATTCCACGGCGTTCTCAAGAATTGGGCATAGCTCAGACCACATTATGGCGTATTTTTAAGGATCTTGGTTTACACCCATACAAAATCAAGCTGACTCAAGAATTGAAGCCGATGGACCATTTGGAGCGACGTACGTTCTCCGATTGGGTTCTGGAGAAGATGCGCCAAGATGATGAATTTCATCGCAAAATCATCTTCAGTGACGAAGCTCATTTTTGGCTGAATGGGTTCGTCAATAAGCAAAATATGTGCTATTGGTCTAGTGAAAATCCACTGTTGGTGCGGTTTGCATACCGGCGGCGTTATTTGGCCATATTTTTTCGTCGACGATCACGATCGTCACGTTACTATGAATAGTCAGCGTTATCGCGGCATTATCACCGATTATTTTTGGCCCGAATTGGAAGATATGGACTTGGACGACATGTGGTTTCAACAGGATGGTGCCACAAGCTACACAGCACACGCTACAATCGATTTATTGAAGAGTAAGTATGGTGAGCGTGTTATTTCAAGACATAGGCCAGTCGATTGGACGCCTCGTTCGTGCGATTTAACGCCGCTTGACTATTTTCTGTGGGGCTACGTAAAGTCACTGGTTTATGCCAACATGCCGACGACATTGGAAGAGCTCACAACCAACCAGTGGCCCAGTCGTTGAAAATTGGGTCCAACGAATCGAACGCTGCAAACGTGCCCGCGGTGGCCATATGAACGAAGTCGACTACCATTCATAAATGTTTTGGTTTTATTTCAAGCCAATAATAAAGTTTTTGAAATATCTCAAATTGTTTGCCTTTTATTTAAAAAAAAAAAGGTGTCAAGTCGTTATTAGAAAACCCTATATATATAGTACATAGTATCTTTTCTACAAACATGTTCCCCTTAAAAGTGTTATAGTGCGCAATAAGAACTGTCCATGGTTTCTCGAAGTTTAGCTCAAACCTATCTTGCAAGAGGTTGTGGAACAATTTGCGGCCCGTTGGTATTGGGAAAAGCACCTCCCCTTGTAGTATGGATGAAGTAAACGAACTAATCAAAACCTTTTTAGCTGCTGATGTAGATAACACAGACTTCACCCTAAATCCTAAGATCATTCCTCGGTCGTTGAATAATGTTAACTTTCAGGTTGTTACTAAGATTGAGATTGTTACAGATTGAAGTTATTGAAAATATCTGTCTGGTAAGATCTAATGCTGTTGGAAAAGTTGGTGTGCCGATTTGTTTCATCAAAATGGCACTTCTCTCCATCATATCTCCACTTACGCACATAATTAATTTCTGTGTTTAACTCTTTACATTTCCTAATAGCTGGAAGGTAGCAAAAGTTATTCCTGTTCCTTAAAAGCCTCTGCCTCTATCAGTAGCTGATTTTCGTCCAATAAGCATTCTTCCATGCCTGTCAAAAGTTATGGAAAAAATAATGGCAAGACAAATCACAAAATATCGTCTGTGTACTCAATAGTATGGAGAAGTGAACCTATCAAGTCGCTTTTATAAATTTTTTATTTGAAATATTCAAATAGAAGTCACATCACCATTTTTCACGATGAACTGTCTGTTGGTTAGCATATTGTAAATAATGTACAAGAGTGGCTTACTGATCCCCAGCCTAGTCAACTTATAGAAAAGACCCTCTAACCATACGGTGTCGAAGGCCTTCTCCAAGTCAACAAGGCAGACACCAGTACATTGGTTTTTGCCTTAATTAGATTGAATATAGGACACCAGTTTAGATGCGGCATGTGATATATCATGACCCGCCTTAAAACCGAATTGATTATCCGGAACTGTATGTTTGTCCTCAACCCACCTAGTCAGAGCTCTATTGATTACCTTTTCAAACACCTAACTGATATTCAGAAGGAGACTTTTCGACCGAAGATTCGCCGTATTGGATATATCCTTTCCCTTTTTAGGGTTAGGTTGAACCACCGCCGTTTTCCAATGCGCTGGATAATGTGCATTATTCATTGCATTATTAAACAGGGTGATGTAAATGCCCACCGCTTCTAGAGGAATATGTCAAAGCACGATGTTCGGAATACCATCGATCCCCACTGATTTTTTACTCCTAATTGTGTCGAAGATCTCATGGAGTTCTTCCTTCGAAATGAACGGGGGCAGATCATCCTCTCTGGCGATGCCAGACCCCTCGGTTCGCCAGCTCTCTACTTCATTTCGAATGCAGACGTTGTGTACCAAGACGCGATTGTCCGGGTCATAATTGGAGCCAATGGTATCAGTGGCCTTGTGTAGTTCACTATGGCGTAAAATCTTCTCCTGTGGATCCTCGATCACAAAGAAGTCGTCATCATCAGCGGCCTCATTTGGATCAATTCCTGCTATTGTCAGTACCCGTTCGTTGTCTGTTGTCCGGGCTATTTTAAGACACTGAAGGTCATTTTGATTTTTATTTATTTGCGGAAACATATTCGAGTTGCTGGTGTTTACAGCCTGAACCTTGTTGTTCCAATACAAACTTACAGAAATTCTGTAATTCTCTTTTCTTAACGTTTGAATATTTTTAATCGACGCCTTCAGTGACCTTATCTCCGGGTCTTGTCTGTCAGTTAACTGTCTGTACAGGTTTTTGAGTCTTGACAAAAGTCTACTTTTCTGTCAGTGCAGTGCGTCTCAATACATAGTAGGATTGCGGAACAAGTCTTCGTTAGTCGTACGTTGATACCTCGGTATTGTGGTGTCCATAGTTTGTTTTATGATCAAGTCCATTCTAGGTACTTTTTGATCTCCTCGCTTGACAAATTCCTGTCGGACCGTGGGTGGAGCGTGTTCGAGAAGAGTGCTCTTGTCTTACTGTAGTTGTAAGAATATCTTTGGACAAATTCCTCCAATTCCGCAATTTCGTTGGGAACTGTAATTTCGGTGCTAAAACCGCAATGATCACTGTCATACACGAATGTGTGCAGACAGTTCAGCGTTTGTAAATTCGTACCTGTCAGTCGTATACGTTCGTCGTACAGCAGTAGATCCAAATAAGACCCGCCTCTGGGAAACGACGGGTTATCCGTCGCTTTAAGACCGAGTCTGTACATGACATCCTGCTGACCCCACCAATCGAGTAGTAGGTTCCCTCTAGTATTTGGCAAATGATTTCCCCAATCTCTGTGTTTAGCGTTGAAATCTCCGCCGATTATAAAATAATTCTCCGCCGATTCCAGCCTCAGAAGTCGAAAAAGCGTCTCGAGCTCTGTAATGAATAAGGTGGATTGTGAGGCCAAGTACAGCCGCTTTCCACTGCGGGGCGGGATGTAAATGACGACTGCCTCCAACACCCGGAACCTACGCAACACTCTCTTGTACACTCTGTGTTTAGGAAAGATCGAGACACCACCTCCACGTTTGGATCTAGGCCGGTTTCTTTTTATAACAATATAATTATTGTACTTCAGTTTGTACTTATCGGTTAGCTTAGTTCGCTAGCGAAAAGCACATCAGGAGTTTGGTCTTGTAGCAATTTAAACATCGCGGCTCTTCGTTCGATCCTAATCAGTATATTAACATTCACCGCAAGAACCTCAAAGTTTGCTTCACCATGTCCGTACCCATTACGATATGTGTTGCGTTATGCTCGGCAGCAGCGCGTAGATCTGGTCCACCCGCTTGACCTGTTCTTGCACCTGTTGTCGCAGCTGAGCCATCTGCCCTTGGATTGCGAGCAAGATGCCCAGCATGTTAGGTCCAGCTTCCGTTGTTCTCGGCATTGGCGCCGGAGAAGCAACAGTCGCTTGCTGTACCGTAGCCCCCTTATCTGACGCTATTTGGGCGTAGAAAATTTGGACGTGACGGCTGGTGTTTGAAATCTAACAGGTGTTAGACCTGTTTTTTGCTTTTTTTAATGTCAGCGAACTTAGGAAAACCCCGATAGTTTGCGGTGTATCCCAGAGAAGAAAATGTTGTTTCATCACGACAATGCACCAGCTCACAAATCCGTTATTGCAATGTCCAAAATGTAATGAATTAAAGTTTGAATTGTTGCCTCATGCACCCTATTCGCCAGATTTAGCCCCCCCGGATTATTTTCTATTACCAAACTTGAAAAAATGTCTCATTGGTCAAAGATTTTCCAACGATGAAAAAGTGATATCGGCAGTTAATGGCTATTTTGAGTAGCAAGACATTTTTTATTATAAAAAGGGTATCGAACTTTTTGAACATCGCTGGGAAAAATGTATAGAGCTGAAAGGCGATTATGTTGAAAAATAAATAATTTTTTTCCAAAATTTTTGTGTTTTCTTTGTTGGGTCGAGTACTTCTGGGACCGCTTTCGTAGTTGGTTTTTGACAAATAGAAAGGTTAGACGTGTTTTGATGTGCTCGGCGATTTTTAATTGTTATAAAAAATTGAGCAATGAATTTGAATCAAATTTTGTGTAAAAAATAGAATCAAGTGCTCTAAAATAGTGACATACAGTCTGCTCTACGTAAAAAAAAAATTACAACTTGTTCAAGCTTTTCTAAGATGGACGAGAAGAAGCCGATATCGAACCTCGCTCTGGACGACCCAGCACATCAACAAAAGATGATTATCTTGGAAAATTGTGGAATTACCATAAGAGAAGTTGATAGAGATGTTTCCAGATGTTTTGGTCATAAGACGTTTCTCAGCAAAGTTTGTTCCGAAACTTCTTAATATTGAACAAAAGAACCATCGCGTGAGCATCACTCAGGAGCTCTTGAAAGACGTCAATGATGATTCTGACTTGCTCAAAAGGGTTATAACTGGTGACGAATGATGGGATATGGTTAAGACATCGAAACCAAGGTCAAATCGTCCGAACGGAAACACCCAGGAGAGCCACCACCGAAAAAAACAGGCCAAGTTCGATCAAATGTCAAAGTTTTGATTACTGTTCATTTTTTTCGATTACCGTGGCGTAGTGCTTAAGGAGTTTTTACCTTAAAGTCGCACGGTTAATACAGAGTATAACCCTGAAGTTATGCGCCGTTTGCGAGAAGCAATACGAAAAAAACGTCCGGAACTGTAAAACAAAATAATTTATGGGACTTGCATCATGATAATGCACCTGCTCATTCATGCTTTAGAGAGATTTGGTGCAGGCCAAAACCAACACAACAATCATGCCTTAGCCACCTTATTCATCGGATTTGGTCCCATGAGACTTTTTCCTGCTCTCAAAACTGAAGAGACATATGAAAGGACAGAGATTTGCAACGATTGAGGAAATAAAAACGGCATCGCTGAAAGAGCTCAAGGCTATACTAAAAGTGCTTATGAGAATTGTTTTGAGGTTTGGAAAAGGCGTTGGTAGAAGTACCTTGTATCTTTACCCTTGTATTTAGGGTGGCCGTGGTGTAGTGGTATATGCATAGACTTCTCAAGCAGAGAGTCGTGGGTTAGAATCCCGTGCGAGGCAATTCTATAAAAGAGTCTTTTCATAGAATTTGTATGTCGTTATATGAAAATCCCGTCGGCGTCAACTCTGACATAAAGGCATAACACTGATGTTGGAGTGGTTGCTGGCTGGGCTAAATATAACGAACTAACAACTAGCACGTACTTAAGACCCACTGGTTGAGGATGTACTAACTCGTCCCGTCCAGTTTGACAACCACCTCTGGGAAAAATATCGAAACTTAATACACCTGAGTTTCAAACTATTACACCACCCGCCCGCGCCCTGGAGAAAAAGCCAGTAAAAGGGTATTCATATCCCCTTAGTGCGCGCGCGGTATTAAAAAAAAAAAAAAAAAAATCTGAGGGGGATTTGTTAACTGGCGCCCGAGCAGGGACCGCTCTGTATACGACATCTCCTTTTTCTCTGTGACACGCTCAGATCCTCTAACTAGGATATAGAGTCGATACGTTCCATTGAACGAAAAGCCCAGTCCCCATGAGAACACTGCGCTTATACATCGACCATTCACGAGCATCCAATTGTACCCATGAGAACACGTATGGAAGTCAAAAGGGAATTAAGAGGATTCGTGTGAAACAAATCCTGCCTTAAAAGGTCGCGTGCATTTTAATGTTCGCGTCCAAAAAGATAACACGATCCTTCCGAAAGAGCGGTACCCAGAAGACTTTAACATTTCGTTAAATATCGTTCTTTTTTCTCTCTCTCAAAGATAATACGGTGGTGTTTTTTTACGTAAAGCATATAATAACCTAATACGATGTGTGGTGCTGTGAACTTCCTAATGTAAGGAATCCATGAGCAAAGGAAGAAAGCAAATTAGTGAAAATTATAAAGAGAATGATAAGAAGAAATAAAATAGTGAAAGAAAAAAAAAAACAAGATAAAAATCCCTGTCCCATATCTAGATCTAAATCTAATTTAAAGTGATAATAAGAACAATCAAGACTCCTTTTTAAATAAAAAATTATAGCTAGAGGCAAAGTTAGTGGCAGTTTGCATAAGCAAACAAATAAAGGAAAGGAAAGAAAAAGGTGTACAACCTACGTAAAAGTTATAGAAAAAAGAAGCCAAACAAATTGTATCGCTCTAGTGAAACGAAAAGATTTATAACGAAATAAGAAGAAGAAAGAAGGAAAAATCCGTTTTTGTGTTAAAAAAAAAAAATTTGTGAATTAAAAAATAGTTTTGTACAGAGTGTGAAATCTACACGAATATAAAATATAAAAAATTGGGTAGTGTTGAATTGCTGCCATGCTGCCTTCCTCCCTAGGCTATCAGTTATTCAACTATCAATCACCAATCGGGAACTTCTCAATAGAAAAGAGGACCACAATTGAATTTTATCTCAACTAAACGAACGATAGAATGTCCTCACTTAGAGGTGAGACACATCGAATCACAAGATCTATCAACTGGAATGGATCGACCTGAAAATGGATTGCGGGAAATCCTGATGCTTCTGACTGGAATAGAGTACTTTCCAATGAAGAAGACATCGTGGCCAACAATAGCCAACCGTATAAAATTAATACCCGACTCTTTAGTACCTTAGGGGAGACTACATAGAAGTTTAATTGGATGATAGACCAATTTAATAATGAGATTAAATCAACCTTGGCTGGACGATATGAACAAGATATTCTAAAGGAAGCTATTGTAATAAATGACGAAGTTAACGAAATAGTACGTGCCTGCCGAAAAGAAGAAGAAAGTGAAGAAAAAATTAGTAGAATCATCGGTGAAATGGAAACTTTACCTTATACCAAGGCAATTGAAGCCATAGAAAATGGATCGCCATCCGTTTACACGAATGGTTCAATTCTCCTTTAGGTCCTCTCTATGCCAAGTGACGAACTTAACTTACTTTCAACGAGAGCTTCAATTACTGATGGTCTACAGATTGACATGGACTACGATAGAATCTTAATTAATCATCAGGAGAGATTATCAACGAATGCCTTTGTATTAATAACCAGATGATCTGTAATACTAAATCATTACAAAAACTTGAAGAGGACAGCTGTATTCCAAGGCTTTTAAAAGGAGGGCATACAGCATGTACGTTCTGCACTAACACACTGGAGATATTCGAACTAATCAAGGAAGACACAATTTTACTTACGAACTTCATTGAGCAATTGATCTCAAAAAACAACTCAAGGATCCTTAATGGTACTTACATTATCCAATTGAGTGAGGAAATAATCAAGTTAAAAAATAAAACATGTAGAAGCTCTTCTTACTCGCACACTTAACTACTCCCATCGGTCTTAACAAACATCACGAAGCGGGTACGAAAGATCGGTCTGGAACATGTACACAGCATCAGTGTTAAGAACATTGCTCAGTTGAAGGACCTGAAAAATCAAGCTACATACCTCTCCTTAACAAATGTGGGGATCATAGTAATAGTAGCAGTCATAGCCTGGATTTACCTACTATCTGTAAATCTGCACAACATCGTACTTGATCGCAGGATCAATTCAGAAAAGCAAACAGCAGCCGAATCACATTCGTCCCAAATCTGGTCGTCTGCATCTGACTTTACACATGATCTACGAGACGTAGATCTTTAAAGAGGGAAGAGTTAACACGACGCACTTGACCCTGAACCCAGTGGAAGGTAATAGACTGTACGAGAATTGCTGACACAGTTTGTTCAAGTGCATACTTGTTCCCACGACAATTGAATGGTATTGCATAGCACTGGGATCACGTTGCGTCGCTCCGGATACAAGCGCCGACATGAAAATGATGATTCTGCATACTAGGCGATGGGAACGGCGGCTTCCCATATGAAGCGAGGTAGCTCTAAGTTTAGACTAAGTTTTGACTTGTAAGAATTCGGTCGAATAATACAATATTAAAAAAAATAATAAAATTGTTTCGAGTTAGTAAGTCGGGGCTCAGCCTCAGAAAATTTATCTGCGAGTTATGTCATTTTATCACGGGGTTAGGTGACATATTAACAAATTTCTTAGAGCTCATTTGACTATTTTAACTGCCTCGAGGAGAGTGCAATGTGGAGCCCCTAAAAAGATTGGAAAAGTCAATATTTCGTTCTTTATCAAAGTTTTCTAGAAGGCGTGGTAAGTTAGCCCACTTATGTGATTGAAGACATTATTGTATGGAAATGTTTCATTTTAGTACTTTAGACGAGAAAATTTCATTGAATATCAATGTTTCGGTGTATGACAAGGATTAAGACAGCTTCATTCTTCTTTAATGATTTGGGTTTAAGGTAAGGATTTTTTTTTTTTAAAGAAACCAAATTCAGTTATGCTCCTTATCTGATATTCCGTTGTACTCACGCATTAATACGAATATCTAAAAACAAAAATATAAATAAATAAACAGGAAGACCTCGGCTGAGTGGTGATACCTAAAGGACACACACGTATTGCTTCTTCCCAGACATGTAAGATTTTTCCCTTAAACCGCTTCGAAATAAGGATTTCGATACTACGATACGAATAAAATGTCACATCGACCCATTTCAAGAAAGAATCAGAAAACCCATCAGAATCGATCATATTTCAATAAGCTTCCTACCGACATACAGTGGTGAAGAATGCCCTAAAATGTGTTACCAAATCAGCCGTTACAGCAAAGAAACTGCAATTTTTCCGAATAACTTCGGAGACCAGTCCTAAAATATTTTTAAAGCCGCCCAACCACTTCTCTGAAATGTGCCTAATTTTCAATATTAAAAACTTAAAGAAGACAACTGCACTTACCCTCCCCACCTACTTTTACGCCCCTTTTATCGTGAAGGAAAACAAATTAGTAAAACCATTTTTTAGATTGTTCATAGGTATTTGTGGTCTTTTCACGGATTGATTCTCTTGAGACGTTCTCGCTAAAATTTTTAAAATCTTTGTTGCGTGCTTCTTGCGCTTCCTCCGATTGGCAACAGTGCAGATGACATAATTTCTGGGCCATGAATAAAACATTTATACAAAGTTGGAGGCATATGATACCAGGGATATTTATTGACAAAGCATCTCGATGTGTCATATGCAAATACCCTAAACTTATCTAAGTCAATCTCATAGCCACTGGCAACTACAATCATTATTGTGTGCATTTTTTTTTTTATAAGTTTTATGTCCATTTTTGTTATTTCGGCTGAGAGTTCAGGGTTTTGGAAAAACCGCCTTGCTGTACTGCCATCGTTTGTGTTACCAAATACCGGTTTTGGTTTATCGACAATTACATAATCCACATCGTTGTCGGGATTCCCTTTGAATTCGGGCCTTATTTGCTGCCACGACTTCTTTGTCACTTTCGCGAGCTCGCCATTTTTTAATGAGTAATTTGTATGCTAAATGCAGAAGGCATTTAAACATTCGTATCCAACCATGTAAAACAGACATTCTAAGAGCTTAGTGTTCTGTTTTTACTGCTCGTGTAATCATATCTTCAATTTTGTTGATTATCTTCGAAGTTGCTCCACATAAATAACGTTTTTGGGTTAAAGCATTACAAACTTTTCCACAAATCGAGGCAAAAATTAAAGAATTATCTACTATTACAGACCTGTTACCGATTACTACGGACGTTTTTTTAAGGTTTAAGGTTTTTTTAAGCCAAATAACTGCTTGGAACGTTGAAAGGACCCTGCCATGGAAGTCGACAGATGAACGTAAAATTGTGATACGGCTTTCAAAGTGCTCTTCTATCTTATCTTCTACTTGTCTTGAACTGATATATAGACGTTGCAAAAGATCTCGCAAAGAAGAAGAGCGCCCAATTTCTAGCAAAAATTATAGAAGGCCTCTATCGGAAGTTGAAGGAAATATCGTCTTCGGCATCTGATAGGAACCAGGCTTTCCAGGAGCTTCGACAAACCGAGGAAACAACTATTTTCAAAATAGTCGCCAAGAAAAGAGATTCGTTCCCCAAAGTTCATTCGAGGCCAGCTTCTTGTGGAAGACGACAAAATTCTCCACAGAAAGCGACAGATTTCTGAATGAATAGTTTTTCAGACAAGATCTAGTACTCTTTGTAAAGTTCCCTTTAATAAAATGATGAGTAAGCATGAAAAGCCGCGGACCTAGAGACGTCGGAAAGAATTCGTTTGGTCTGCCTGCATCCTGGGGGCTGTGCCATATGCAGATGTGCTCATATGAGACCCAACTGTCAATGGAAGCCATAACCGAGGGCGCAGGCTGAAAAAATCTTCTCTGAACCATGCTTGGCAGGTTCATCGCCGATTTCACTTCCCGTGACCTAATTATGACCTGAGACCCAGACAAGGGTCCCTTCCGACTGCGTTCAGTGATCTCTTGCATTGTTGAATTAGCTTGAAACTCATAAGAGGTTTCAGTAAAGTTCTAAGCTCAGCTTGGCTGTCGCTGCAGATTTAAATGCTTCACTCCCTCCACTGGTTTCCGAAATATAGTTCGCTGCCATCAGGATTGCGTAAATCTCCGCTTGAAAGACAGTGGCAAGCTTTCCTAACGTGAAATGAAATCTAACGTTGGCGTCCTCGGGAAAGACACCAGCGCCATACTCTATATTGGTTTTGGAGTCGTCCGTAACGACCCGACTTCATTTTTTCCTGGCTCAGATTCTGGGCAAAACCAGTCCTGTGCACAAGGAAAGACGATTTCGTATTTTTACGGCAACATGAGTTCTGGTGTCATTGCATCGGACGGCATATCCATTAGACCGGAGTCATAAGGTCATCAAAGTTACAGTTCGTATTGTACCAAAGACCACTTCCTTTGAGACGGAAGATGGCCTCGATATGAATATCAAGGGGAAGAAAATTCAGTCTGGTAAAAGCTGTAATAATGCATAAATTGGTCTTATCATAGCTGTGTAGATCCAAAGGACTCTTCTCGGTGAAAAGCCCCATGTCTTGCCGATAGCTTCTCTGCGCTGCCACAAGGTCTACGGCGCCTTAGATGCTTTCGACGTAACATGTTTAGTCCACAGAAGTTTCTTGTTCAGGATGACACCCAAATGCTAAGCTTCTTTTGAGAATATTGACTGAAGGCACATAACTAGTGCACCAGTCGTCGATCACGTCTAGGTTTGGCTGCGCGTTGGAGCAAACAGTCGCTAGACACGGTCCAACAGACAGTACATTGAGTAGTGGCAGATTACTGAGCATGCTGTTTGTAAAGTTAGTTATATTGACACATAAAACCACTCTCAGAAATTTGAAAATCATGCCTGTACGCTAAACTGAATCATAAGCTGCTGTAAGGTCCACAAATACAGCACAAGTTTTCAGCTTATTCTTGAAGCCGTATTCAAAACGAGTGACTAAGGACCTGGACAGAAAGCACCTTGTTCAATGGGAACTATGTTGGTTATATGGTTCCAAACCATAGGATGTTGTTATAGAACTTACACAATCAAGCCTTTGTACTTTTACCACAATTTACCACATTTTTATAAATTTACGGTAAATTTCGTCAGTTCCTGTATCTTTTCCAGATTTGCCGTTGGGGTCAATCTTCGGCTTTTGAGACAAGTTAGGAGTTAATACCCACTTATTTCCGAAAAATTTTTCTGCTGGAAAGTTTGAAGTTTAGAGTTTTCCGTAGTTTGCTTCCAATGGTACAAGCGCGATCTATTGAGGGCTTGAAGGAGTTCCTATGCAACTCCTTAGTCTCCATTTCGTACAAACTCTTGGTGCAATTCAATTTTTTCGAAAGCCGCGGTGGATAAATTTGCGATATTGTTTTTTTTTTAAATTCCATCTTGGACGAGGGGTAGAGTTAACAATGGGGACTTTTCTGCCAGCATCTAGAAATACTGGGCATTATGAAGAACTCGCCTGGCTATTTGTTGTCGTCTAACGCCGTTAGTTTATGAAGCTAAACATAGATCGGGGTTAAAGTTCTTATGCCACCCCCTTGAGTAGAATGTTACTTCGTCCTTGGTAACGAAAATTAGTCATAGATCATGGATTTCTGCCCAGTCAGATAGTTTTGTTCCATTCTCGTCATCTATTGATACTTCCACAGAGAGTTGTGACTGTTGAAATCCCCTGCATATTTAGACAGATACTGAGATTGTTACCAGAAACAGGTTACCCTTATCTATGGTTTCTGTAAGATATGCTTCTTTTATAGAAGATCTTACGTATGAGGTAATGCCCTAGACTTGGTGATGAACAGCCCCTACGAGTGTGTATCCATTGATTTCGAGTGCGTTTCTTGAAGATATACTACTTACTACCAAGTACACCTACTACTTACAACGAATGATAAGAGATAAAGCAAATATCCTTGCCTGCATCACCGGCTAATGTCTCAAAAAATATTGTACGATGAGGTACTACGAATGTGCAGGTCAATGGAAACGAACATCATTAAATATGCCGATGACATTGCAGTTGAAGTCGTTGTCAAAACCATAGAGTGAGTAGCGACAACACCATCAGATATGTAAAGATGAGATTAAACGAATCAATTATGGAGTTGTCAGATCACAAAGCAGATGCTGTCTTAAAAGGATTCGTAGCAAAGTTGGGTACAGGTTGGATAACATACCATGGAGTCGAAACCTTATATTTTTGTCTAAAGGCGATTTTCCCTTCTTTTAGAAACCTTTTGAAGAGTCCAAGCGACGAATTCAGTCCTGCAGTTGCCTTAGTATCCAGACCTATGGCAAAGTGAAGGCCATCATATCAAACCTAATATACGTCCATATGGACGAAAGAACCTAGTGTAAAAACGTATATGAGAAGGATAAACTATATCCTTGAATATATGTATATATTCTGAACAGTCTCGAAGGATACAATCAGCGTCTGATAGCTGTAGAGAGGATAAGTATCAGATGACAAGTCCTTAGTAACGGTCTTGAATCGGAAAGAATTAATTCAGCCAATTAGTCTAAGAGGGTTAACGCAAGACATATGGCAAGAAAACTAAAGAGAAAAAGCTTCAAACAAAATGAAGCGAACAGGAAGGATCCAGAACATAGTTTATTCGTTTTCAACTGTTTTGTTCTTTTAATTCTATTACCGAGCATTGCTTCAGAACAGAAAGCCTTGACTCATATCACCTCTGACTTTCATCAGATTTCTGTGATATTTACACTAGAAAAAAAGGTTATTACAGTTAATTGCAGAATCATTTTTATGCTTTTATTTTAGGAACCAATTACTCGTTAAGGCAACTGCCAGCGCTGTAGTCGTAGCTCTTTATTCACTCGCAGTCAAAGATAGCTCCTTGTGAATTTTAAAGACATGCTTATAGAGCACCCACCATATAAGAACTACCCTTTGCAACAGTGCTACCATGCCATTCTTTGGCTTCGATGATGAGAAGTTTAAATATTTTCACTTGGCAGTATTAAATTCCATCATTATCGATTGAGAAGCAACTGGTCCTTGCAAGTGGAATAAATTTATTACGCTCCATTAAATTTACACACATTTGATGAAGAACCAGAAGTTAAGTAGCATGCCGAACCAAACGGAACAAAACAGCAACGGCATCTAAAGACACTTAATCGAATGGTAGCCTCTGTGGACCGCCAATCCAGTAAATTGAAAAATTCTCCCACCCTCTTCAGAGATTTGTCGATTCTCGAACATAGACCTGGTACAAGTACCTGAGGACATGGAATGAAGCCTCACATGATTTTAATGAGGCGCTAGTGAGCTTTCTTAGAATGATAAGTATCTACTATCTGTAACTATACTTTGCTTAGTTGGAGCTGAAGATAGCTGCCTTATGACATTGCATACCTAAGTATCTTTATCCGAGAAAGGATAAAGACTCAGTTAGAAATTAAGGAAACAGTTGAAGGTGTTTGCACTAGCTGTTGGCATGAATTCATTATTCTGAATCATCAGTAGGGGCAATATTGACACACACCAGGATCAAACTGATCAACAACCCTAACTTGTTGTCAATTTATTTTTTTTTTTTTGTATTTGAAGGCTCCTTGATGCAAGGTGAAATTTCTGTGAACCTTTCAAGGACATTTTGTTTCACTTTGTCAATTGACCATTGACTTTGTAATCGGTAATCGATAATTTATGCTTGAATTCAATATTGTACCGAAGGTTGGTGGTTGCATATTAGAGCTGAATAATTGTTGGACATTGTTTCTCGGTTTTCATTCGTTTGTTCGTTGTTTTGTTTCCACTGTCATTGTCGTCTGTCAGTGGGATTATAAGATTTCAACAAACTGCATGGTAAGCTGCTTATGTTTAGATTGTTGCAGAGGATTTTTCATTTTTATTTATTTTCTTTTTTTGCGTACAAAAAAGAGCTGGAAAGCCTATTTAACTTGACTTTATTTAACTTAGTATTGGGCATGGTCCCCTTAAGCTCTATGGGACATCTTAGAACGTAAGGTGTCTTGCGAGAGTACGGTAAGAACGAAAGTAAATCACTGCTTATTTTATTAAATCGTTCAGGAACTGTGAATGGCATAAGATTGCCAGTGAACTAACAACTGAGATTCGATGAATCGGCTTCTTTTTAAGCAAAAAAAAATTTGCATTGTCAAGAAAATTTGGGCCTAAGATTTAACTACTGAAGTGCTATAGAAAATATCTATCGTAAGCTTCTTCGAATTAAACACTTTATACTAAGACAATACTAAGGCGTTACCTATTTTCTGCCAGTGTAAGGAAGTTTCAGCAAGATATAGTACTCATCATCAAGATTGGTTCTATAAATCTACATAGTAATGGTGAAATAAACTTTGACGTAAACAATTTACCTTCTTTAACTTGACCCATAGACCTACTTCCTTTGCTGATCTAATAATGTGTGGACGACGATAATAAGCTGCCTCTTACAGTCTCCGCCGGTTTTGATCGTATATTTGTGTATCATCAAAAGTCGTCAAAATTGTTAGAGGCACCTCTAACCAGACTATGTTCAGCTTCTTCTGGTTTTGAAAACTGTTAAAGATATACTCTATCACATATTTGTCATTTGCAAGCACCTTGATATTGACGTATGAACCTCGATATTGTAGTTCTTTTCGAGACTCACCGACGTCTTCTCTATCAGGACGGGCTCCTCTCGCTAATACTTGAACGACGGCCCATGCTTCGCGTCAAATCTTGTATGTCTGATTCTGCTCAGTGTACATTAATACCTATGTTTGCCGTCGTGCTTTTTTGTCCGCTTTCACTGTTGTCTGTTCACCTAGATCCAGCAGCACCTTGTCGCTCAGTATACTTCTCGGTTTGAATGCGAATTAGAGCCCCTGCAGGGTGGCAATCATTGTGCAATTTCAAACAGGATTTTAACCCCAACGAACTGCTTATATATGACTGATGGATGTTCCTCGATGTATGCATGTATGGTATTTCAATGATCTGAAGATGATCCGGTTGTATCTCTGGGCTTGACCATTGGCTGGGGTGTTCTGACAGCGATCTTAACGTGTTGAATCATATTGTTTTTAAAAATTACAACATATAGGATGTGACTGTAGTTCTCGGTTAAACACAAAGTAACTGGCCACTTTGTTAAGAACATCGATTGTTGTCCTTACGACACATATGATGGCGTACTTAGTCATATTATTGACTAAACGATGACGTACTACGCTTCCTTTTGCTTTCGAAGAGAAGAATATAGAACTATTCATATTATCTAACTCCCTCCAGATCTTCCACTTTGCGTGAGTGAACTCCACACGCGACTTAATATACTTCCTGGTAAATCACCTAACTTCGTAAACGACACTAACCTCGGTAAGATGAACAATAATCATCATAGCAAAGCTAAACTATCTTCCACTGTTTCGTATTAGAGCTTTACTTACATTCTTAACGAGAGAGTACCCTCTGACGACTTAGTCCCCTTGTAGCTTAACTCTTTCTTCCCTGATGTTATGCCGGCAGAGTTCAGAGTGCTAGTCAAATTTCTTAACTTCAAAGTGGCCATCTAATCCTTGTTGGAAGTATGTACGATCAATATCGGTTCAGACATTTCTTTCACCTAAAGGTTATCTTCCACTGGGTGTCGATTCAAATTCGTCAGCTGTCTTCCCAGGCTGGTGCATTCTTTCATAGTTGAACTCATGGGACACACACAGGAAATCAATTTCGTCACACTGCTGGCTACAACTATAACTTCACAGACTTTTAAATGTCTGCCCAGGAGTCAAGCGCTGAATCTGCTCAGGCTGTCTACAATACCCACAAGACTCATCTCATCTGCCGACAGATCATCGTAAAGAGTTGTCTTCCTTACTCCGCTGCAAAACGATTTCTACCAAGTCGTCAATATGAGCTTCTAAAACAGCTTCTCTGAACTTTCCGTTAATGTTGCCCAGTACGAATATGTAGTTTCTCGCAAATATACGAAAAAAAAACCCATCTTCGGGCTAAGGAAATACACTTGTTACTTCTGTCTTTTGAAGACAACCCAACAGTCCCTCTCTGCTCACTCGATAGCCTAGGCAGTCAATTTTTGTCTTCAAAGAAGAACAATTAATCTCGTTTAAGATTATCTTCAGACCCTTTTCAAATGATACGATGGCGATGACCATTCCATCTAGGGACACCAGTACACCCGGCTTTGCAGGCATGACTTAATGATATTAAATCACTCTTGCTTGCTTGCTGGGGATTTGGCTAACTCAAACGGAATCCTGTTATCTGTTTTAAATGCCATGAATTTGTTTCAGCGTTTCGCCAAACATATTTGTTGATAGCCATAAGCTAAGTCTAGCGCTGTTTAGAATACATTCCTAGATGGAGATCCGATCATTTCTTCGACTATTGTTACAGGAAACTTTTTGTTTTTTTCTTCTTTTGTCCAATCCCCAATAGTCGATGTCAAACTTCTTCTCTCAATCAGAATTTTTAAAATTTTGATCATTCTTCTCTAAACGGATACAAACTGATGTTCTTGACGCAAGCTTGAGCGACTACTTTTCAAAGCTGTACGCTCCCTACTCATCCGCGTAATGTAAGGGGTGATTCATCGTGAGATTTGATTTTAAATTTTTTTTTTTTCGTGCGATTCGAGCAACTTACGGTGCACATAATCGACCTACTGAAATCACTTTTGCCAATACCATTCGTAAATTTGTGTCCCAGCTTACATTATTGGATGATACTCGACCGGTTAGACCGCATCCAAGACGTAGTGAAGAGACTATAGCAGCTGTAGCTGAGAGTGTACGCGAAGACCGTGACGAATCAATTCGTCATCGTTCTCAGCAGTTTGACTTGGCGTATTTGACAACTTGGCGTGTTTTACTTGAGGATTTCAGCCTAAAAGCATTCAAAATTCAACTTGTGTAAGAACTGAAGCCAGGCGGCTTGAATTTGCGTCGTTTTTTCAATATGAATAGGTTCTGGAAAAACTCAATGAAAATCCAGTGTTTTATCGTGAAATTTTGTTCAGTGATAAAGCTAATTTCTGGCTCAATGGATACGTTATTGAACAAAATTGCCGTATTTGGGCTGATGAGCAACCTGAAGAGTACCTAGAGCTACCATTACATCCATTAAAAACAGCGGAATGGTGTGTTTATGGGCTGGTGGAATCATTGGTCCATATTTCTTCAAAAATGAGGCAAATCAGAATGTTACCGTCAATGGTACCCGTTATCGCATCATGTTAACGGACTATATGCTTTCTAAAATTCAAGCATGTGTTCCCGGTGAGCTCTGGTTTTAGCAAGACGGCGCTACGTGGCACATTGGACTTGTTGAGAAATCATTTTGGTGAGCAGTCAATTTCACGTTTTGCTACGTAAAATTGGCTGCCTAGATTGTGCGATATCACACCTTTGGGCTATTTTCTCTGGGCATATGTAAAGTCTCAGGTCTTCAGAGATAAGCCAGCTACGGTTGGCGCTTTGGAACCCAACAATGCTCGTGTTATCCGCGAGAAACCAGCCGCTATGCTCGAACGAGTCCCCCAAAATTGGACCTTCCGAATAGACCACCTCAGACGTAGTCATGGCCAATATTTACATAATATCATTTTAAAAAATAATTGCCATTAATTTTTCCTTTAATTTATAATAAAAATTTGAAGTTCACTTTCAAATTTATGTATTTTATTTTACATTATAAATCAAACCTTACGATGAATCACCCCTTACAAAGCAATCTGGATACACTTTGATCATCTTTGCATGCCTTATTTTCAGATTGCCGACAGCTTAACGTGGAATTCCCTGTTATAATAGCCAAAATACCAGCATACACTGATCGGCTAAAACTTATAAATTTACCCTTTCTATACACCGAAAAGTTGCCGATATTATATTCTCTTTTTTCATCAGATGCTAATTGGTAATACTGACTGTCCTTCTTTACTTCAACTTACCTCTTTCAACACCAGCCCACGCAATCTTAGATCTCTGCCATTTTTCCGGCTTAATCTTCAGAGAACGAAGTACGGACACCTTGAGCTAATGTCTAGAATACTTCTCTTCGACTGCCACCTCAGCAAACTGTCCCTCGAGAACATTCTCCTCTCCACCTATGTTTCATATCCTAACTGTCTTTAACCACTCTCATCCTTTGGATTTTATCTTTAGTTTTAATAAATCTGTCCTGAGTTGACTTGGGCTTAAAATCAAAATCAACATGCTTCATTACAGTAGGGAAAGAATGCCGTTCTCCATTCAATCCCTGTTCACCTTCGTCATCACATATTGATTGCAGTTACCATCCACAACCATGGATCTGTTCAATAGTATTGATTTAATCCCTCCTGTTGGATAACCCTTCTATTGGGCCCTTCAGACTTTGAAGCAAAACTTCTCAGAATCTTCCGCGTGTTGCATCTTACACAGAATTGTTCTTCAAAGTGAAGGAAGTTAGTCTAATTGGCCTGATGATCTTAGCGAGCAATACGTCATCTTTTCCGATTTTTAGTGTAAAGACTACTCTCACTGTTCAGTATTGAGTCAGTTGGGTCAAATACTTGCTAACTTTCCTTTGATACAACTATTGCCTTTGACGATAGAATAAAATCCTGCAGATGGTTAATTCTCACGATGAATTTTGTTCTGTCTCAAAAAGTATTTTGAGCATTACCTCATGAAAAGCTCCATCTTCCTGACACTACAATATGCAATGCGTTCGACTACTGCCTACGAAGGTGGCGGTAAATAATCTGACACAATAACAAACATATGCTATTCCCGTCGGTCCTTGAAAGCTATCATATACTCGTTTGCAAACAAAATAAAGTGGGTAAACGCAGAAAGCTCATTTCCTCGCTTCCTCACTCCCACGTGCTGAAACAACAGCAAACAATAAAATGATCAAAACGATGAACAAGAGTTAACGACTTAAACTGCACTCATTATTCTCCCTTCCAAGTAATTTCAATATTGTTACAAGATTACCATAAGCACGATACACATTATTCTTCGCTAAATCGCTTTAACTCCGTTTATTATGCCAAGCAAAACACATTTCCAAGAAAAACAAAAACATATGTACTCGTATATACAAAATTCAAACACCAACTGAGAAGAACAGCACAATTTATCCTTTAATGTCCTCCCACACCCTTTCCGGAGTGCACTTTCACGAGCATATGAATACACGAGAGTTCGTACCAGCTACAGCCCTCCTCGTTGAAGGTCATCGATATTTACTTTCCATGGCAAAGCTTAGCTCTTAGATATCTTTCGAATTCCAGTGAATTTTTAAAAGCCAGTCAAAAAGCGAACTCATCGGATTTTGCTTTTATCTGATTTCACGTTACGGAACAAAGTTTTTGCAGATTTTTAAATTCAAAGGATTCAGTGCTAGTGACAATTAGATTTTAAATTAAATCATAAAAGGAGCAACCTGCCAACCCAACAGCCCTACATACCCATCAGTACGACTGAACCAACTCCAAAACCATAAACAGAGTGTAACAGTATCTATAATTGCTGAGCTTTAACAAATTAATTAAACACCCACCAATGCGCACAACCAGAAACTTTCTCATCCTTCGTCTAGCAATCAACCCTCTTAATGCTTAGCTTTCGGCAGCCCTTTTCATCTTGAGAAATTATTACGAGTTTATGAGAAATCTTTCCTTAAAATACTCGAAGGTAGGTGTACTCGCATTCGCACAGCCAGATACATACATACATGAAAAGGTTCTCTGAATAACGAGCAAGGCGACAGCTAAAAAAATAAAAATAAAAAAAAACACAAAACATCACCCCTACCATCCAGTAAACTCCTGCCTTAAGCCCCCTGGGATTATACTTTCTCAACCTGAATCTAGTGGTAAATGAGAATTGCTGTTTGTACAAATACAGATAAATAAAAGTGTGCTCCTTTTACCCTTTTGCTGCTGGTACTAATCTCTTTCGAATCTGTCCTCATCCACTTTAATTCGGAGCCAAATTAAGCTTTAATTCTCCTTTCCTGACATTAAATCGTTATAAATCAACTTTCCACCATCACCACCACCCTTAAGAGTCACCCTCTTAAGAAATCCCTTCACGATGGAACGCAACTCAGAGAATTTTTTTTGGGTGGGCCTTCTCAAGACAATCATGCCTCTCCAGGGTTGATTTGTTCATAATGTTACTGATTAAACTATGTAGTTGTTGGAAAAAGGGGAGCAAAGGGTGAAATGCAAAAAAAGAGAAAAACAAGGGAAAAAACCCAAAGAACAATCCAGCGATAAACTGTACAGAAATAGGTTTCCAACTTTGCCTTTTGGGGATAATCATGATTGATGGACTAGAATTTGTTGCATTCCCCCTCCTCCTAACTTTGGCGTTGCCTTTTTTTCTGTCATTATCTATCTAAAGCAAGTTTTGTCCTCGCGAAAACTGCAGGCCTTCCATCAAATGATTTTATGTACTTTATAGTATTTAGATATTCTGCGAGTAAGAAATTGCGAAAGATGGGTCTGTATCTTTTTTGGACCAGCTGCTGTAAAAGTCTTGATCTTCGCACCATCTTTCTAGCTGCTGGATCTATCTACCTACCTAAATCATGCTTTCCAGAAGACCATAGAGTGGTCCTGAGAAAAGGGATAAGAGCACCACTATATGGAATTAAAGGCGTTCCCTATAATAAGAACAACAAATACCTAGAACATAGATATATCTATCTTCGAGTATATACGTATCTCTATCCACATTGGTCAGCTGGTGTCCAGATTGGTAACGTTTATATTGTTGGAGCATGGAATCCAACCCGATGGTCACATCCCATCAGTCAAGACTGTCGGAGGAGGTGATGGTTCATTCCACAATTTCTTCAGCGAAACAAATGCTAGCAAGCATGTTCTCCGTGCCGTTTTTGTCAATTTGGAACCAACTGTAGTCGTTCCATTCAGAACAATTAACCATCAGCAAGAAAGACGCTGCTAACAACAACACCAAAGAAATTGTCGACTTGGACTTGAACAGGATCCGTAAATTAGCAGACCAATGTACTGGATTGCAAGGTTTGTTGATCTACCACTTCTTCGACGGTGGTACCGATTCAGGATTCATCTCTCTCTTGATGAAATTCGCCATTTACTCAGCATCATCAGTGTGTACCGCTGTTAGTGAATCCTACGACCCTCTCTTGACTACCCACACAATATTGTAATACATGGTCGACAATGAAATCATCTACGATATCTGCCTGAGGAACTTGAACATTTAACGACCAACCTACATTAACTTGAATCGTTTGACTAGCCAGATTTTATCATCCATTACTGCTTCATTGCATTTCGATGGTATATTGAACGCGAACTTGACCAAATTCCAAAATAACTTGGTACCATACCCACATCTCTACTTCCCTCTGGGCACCTATGCTTAAGTTATCTCTGCCGAAAATTACCAACGCCTGTTTAAAATCACACAACCAAGTGGTCAAGTGCTATCCTCATCATGGCAAATACGAGTACACGATTTACTGCATGTTGTACCGCTGTGTACCGTGGTGCCCAAGGATGTCAGCGCAACATCCAATTGGTCGACTGGCGTCTATCTGGCTTCAACTACTAGGCCCCAACTGTTATACCTGGATGTTATTTTGCCAAGATTAAACACGCTATCTATTTTACATGTTGTCCAACACCACAGCTAGTCTTGATCACATGTTCGACTGAATGTGTGGCAAGCGTGCTTTCGCTAATTGGTATATCGGCGAAGATATGAACGAAGATGAATTCTTAGAAGCCCGTGAAGATTTGGCTGCTCTCGAGAAGGATTACTAAGAAGTCGGCATGAACTCCGGTAACGACAAGGGGAAAGACCCTGAAGAATACAAGAACAAAACACTAAGACGCTTCAGTGATAAAGTACCTATAGTACCAGCAACACACCCACAACCGCAGTGTCATCATCACTCTCATACCAGTCGTCGCAGGAAGTTGTGTGACCTACACACTTAAGTGTTTAACAAAAGCGTAATGGCCAACAAGCAGTCTAGATTCTTTTCTGCTGAAGGACTGCAGGAAAGTTGCTGAACTCTTTGAGACATGAGGAAACATTCGTTTGGTCTGCCAGCATCGTGGTAGGTATATTCCCATGACACCTGTGATTATACTCACATCAATTATATCTTTGGATGCAAGCCCGACTCAGGCAGCCCTAATGAAAGTTTTGATTCTCGGAAGCTTTCTTCTGTGCCTTTTCTATAAGTTTCATTTCTCCTGAACTTAGACAAATCTTCCATCCTCAACTAGGTTGGAAGTAGTGTGAGGGTTCAGCGAAGCTATTCTGTTGATTCTTAACAATATAGTTCATTGCTATCGCTTTCCTTAAGAGGAGTAAAATCAAACGTTATCCTTCTGGATTGCTTTCGGAGCCATCCATGAAGAGCCCACTACACTCCTGCCCTAGGTCAGAAATAAAGTGAATCCACTCTTGAACACAAGAAAACTCGATTTCGTATTTTCGCTACAACATTAGTTCTTGTGTCATTGAGTCAGATGACATGTCGATAAGACCAGAGTCAAAATACAATCGGCACGTAAGGTTATAAAAACTCCAATGCATCTTTTAGTGAAGACCACTTCTTTTAAACAGAAGATAGCAATGAGAGTCTAGCAAATGATATGAATTTTAAGAAGGACATTCATCAATGCATATAGAACAGAGCTAGGGGTGCAAGAGAAATCATACATACACCCAAGGTAGACCACTTTTCGTAGAGTGCCAGAAGCAGCGGTGAACTATTTTTGTAGAAGCTCATTCTAGCAGACAAAGCATGCTGATAATACCTATGTCTTTCCGAGAGCTGCTTTATACTGTAAGACAGGGCTTTGAAGGTGTTCGGTGCAACATATCTTGTCCAAAGAAATTTTCTATCCAACTTACCTACACATACTTTTCGCTGGTGATACTAAATGCTAGAGGAGTCAAAGCAGCCAGCTTCCTCCTCTTCAGTTGTAAGAGGATTTACTGAAAGATCCAGTACACCAATCATCGATCACGTCTAGGGCTGAAGTTCGGATGTGTACCAGCCCCACACTGTCAATGAAGATACTCTTCTCTCACTCTTTCACTAATCATCAAACTGTCACTGTCAATTTATTCAGTAAACTCAACATTTTCATCATGGTAAAGTACACTAACGAGCAATGTCTGCAAATTATAAAAATTTTCTACAGATATTCGGATTCGGTGACTGCAACTTTAAGAGCGTTAACTCCAATTTTCGGTCGTAATTCTCGCCCTAGTAGACAGGCAATAACAAGTTTAGTGCAAAAATTTGAGTCTACATATTCGTTGTGTGATGTTGCCGTGTCAGTGAGACAACGGGTTGGTCGAATTGTCGAAAATATCGCTGCCGTTCAGACGTCCGTAACAAACGATCCAAATCAGTCAATTCCACGGCGTTCTCAAGAATTGGGCATCGCTCAGACCACATTAAGGCGTATTTTGCGTAAAGATCTTGGTTTACACCTATACAAGATCAAGCTGACTCAAGAATTGAAGCCGTTGGACCATTTGAAGCGACGTACGTTCTCCGATTGGGTTCAGGAGAAAATGCGCCAAGATGATGAATTTCATCGCAAAATCATCTTTAGTGACGAAGCTCATTTTTGGCTCAATGGGTTCGTCAATAAGCAAAATATGCGTTATTGGTCGGGTGAAAACCCACATGTGCTTCATGAATCACCACTTCATCCACAAAAAATAACTGTTTGGTGCAGTTTGCATGCCGGTGGCGTTATTGGGCCATATTTTTTCGTCGACGATAACGTTCGTCACGTTACTGTGAATGATCAGTGTTATCGCGCCATGATCACCGATTATTTTTGGCCCGAATTGGAAGATATGGACTTGGACGACATGTGGTTTCAACAGGATGGTGCCACAAGCCACACAGCACACGCTACAATCGATTTATTGAAGAGTAAGTATGGTGAGCGTGATATCTCAAGACATGGGCCAGTCGTTTGGCCGCCTCGTTCGTACGATTTAACGCCGCTTGACTATTTTCTGTGGGGCTACGTTAAATCATTGGTTTATGCCAACACGACGACGACGTTAGAAGAGCTCAGAGCCAACATTGAACACGAAATAGCGGCCCTTTCGGCCGAAATGTGTGGCCGAGTCGTTGAAAATTGGCTCCAACGAATCGACCGCTGCAAACGTGCCAGCTATGGCCATATGAACGAAATCGAGTTCCATTCATAAATGTTTTGATTGTACTTCAAGCCAATAATAAAGTTTTTGAAATATCTCAAATGGTTTGACTTTTATTTAAAAAAAAAGTTGTCAAGTCGTTATAAGAAAGCCCTATATATTTGTCATCGAGGTCAGGCAACTTTTAAACGAACCAATTTGATGATCTCATTTGTCACCTATACCAGTTACTCAGGTCACTTACAGCTTCGGTGATATGAGTTGCTCATGAGCTGATTCTGATCACTCTACCTGGGAAGTGAGTCTTAAGCATGAGATATAGAGTTCCAATTTACAACTCATTGTAGGTAGCATCAGATCTTTTGAGTGTTTTTATAGGCTGAAACACTCTGAAGATTATGACCAGCCTACTGGTTTTGACGAATTTTCTGCTACCACCTGTAAAGATTCGAGTGTTTCTTTTTTTCTTTGCGGGTTTCCTTATGAAGTCGCAGGAAATTTGAGTCCAATGGTAAAACGGGTGATCTACGAGAATTTCTTTTTGCTGAAGAATTCAGTTCAAAACATTTGGTGAGGTTACAGTTCAAGTTCTATTCAGGAAGCAGCACAGGAAGGCCTCGCCTTAAGCGGCGACGGCAACATTCTTAGGTTTTTTGCGGAAAAACTAAAGAATAATCAAAGCTTTGCGAATACTTTAATACCAAAGTTCGACCAACAATCCTATTTACATGATTTGTAGTGAAAGCAAATTATTTATTTTAAGGCCAAGAAAAGTCACAGCACACCATTTGGTTGCAGTTGCATATGGTAGAACAGACAGACCTTTGCTGTCCATATAAACCGGTCTTCAACCAAGTCAATGTCTTGACAAATGAGATGCCCGTTATTGGCATAAAAAAGAAAGAGCTATTAAGTACTTGTAGGGGGATCATATATTCCATATACAAATGGAAATCATAAGATATGTTCTAGGATAGAACCTTGAGGTACTCCTATCATAAAAAATAGAAAATCTGACAAAAACTATTACTCATTAGCAAGGATCACGTATGAAAAGACATCAAAACACGCTCCTCACAATGATTCTTATTCTATTGGTCTTCTTTGCAGCCTTGACAGCTCGTTAAAAAAAAAAAAAGTTTTAAACCCCTATCTACAAAGAACTTTTTTTTATTTTTGTTTCTTCTGAGAAGCCCGTGTTTATCTTGTCACCTCTGCTCGTAAGGCTTTCGAGCAAGTTCGGCTTTTCTTTGCAGTACCGCTTCGTACGCACCTTGATTTACTGCATATGCTTACCGGCGTTCATCATTAAATCAGTAAAAACACATCGTGTTAGAGGTGGCGTCTTTGAGAAGGCGAGTCTTCACAATATGTTGCTGTGAAAGATTAAGTCATTTTCGTCGCATAGTAGCAATGACAAAGTTTTGTAGTTCTGTAAAGTTTTTTATACAGAATCTCTTTTGGAAAGTAACTTCTTACAGGTTACAGTCGAACCTTCCAACAGTACCAACAAAGCAAGGCCATAGCAATCTGAACATCATACGTGTCCCTGATGTCACTCGCTTTCTTCACTATTACATTTGTGTACGTAGCATGCGCTCATAACAGATAAGGATAATGTTGGCAAAATTACATTGGTAAAAGACTCTCGATCAAAAGGTGAAGCCTCAAGACTTCTTGATTAAATCTGGATTCAATAAGTCCTCGTACCAAATTTCGGCCCGTCCAATCGCACTTCTTGGTTGCCAGTTATATCTTTTATGCTGCAGAAACAAGTACAAACGACCAAGTTTGGTCATTAACATTTGTTGTATCCTATGGCGGCATGCTGAAATGAGTCAACGAGTCCCACTGAACTTTCGATTGGTTGTGTTGACTGTCGAACCGGAAGTAGGACAAAAGGATTAATAGAGGATATTTAGTGAGCTCTTCGCTGATGTTTTGTTTATTTTCAGCTGTGGAAAATGTATGCGCCTTTTTTTCAAAGCTTTTATTTCTTGGAATTGATTCCAAATAGGATATGGTGAAGATTGCCATAGTGTCTAGGGAAATGGAAGAATAAAAGCGACAACAACAAACAGAAATACAAACAGGAGACAGTAGAAAATTGTTTTTTCTTTTTTTTAGGTTAAGAGAAGTACAAACTTGGGGTTGTGTGTCAGAACATTAGTATGCATCTCAGGTTATCGGATATTTGCTTAACCTTTGGAGAATATTAGAATTCAAATTGCATTTAAATTAGCTTAGAAAGGAAGTTTTAAGGTTTCGTATTTAATTAAACTTCAATTAGGTCAATTAAATTCGTTATGACTTTGAAATGTGAATGCAGGTGGATTGTATACAAAACCACTTAAATATTTATGCATATAATTATTAATTAATTGTGCCCTGAAGATATGGAAATTGAAGAAGTCATTAATAGCACAGACAATTTATATTGCACCTAGGTGGAGTCAACGTATTGTTTGAAGGATGATACTCCTTGGCTACTGTAGAATTAAATTTTAAATAAAATGCAGCGTTTTGCACTAACTTAATTACATTTATTAATTACTTTTATAGCAACTAATTAATGCATCACATCATCTAATTTCCGACTCTCGAGTACCAAACTCTTTTTATTCCTAATGCTCGTTGCGCCGTCAGGTTGTTGAACGTAGGTAACTTCCGGATTCCCGAATACATATTTGTCAATGTTGATGAGCAGTTTTGTATTCTTGATGTTTTCGATGTTTTTCTTCGGTTTCAGAAAAAATTAAGATGTCATCTATGTAACAAAACACAAAAGACAGACCGCGAAGAATCATGTCCATATGCCGCGGCTATAAACGGCATGCCGTTGGAAGGTCTGTGTCGCATTTTTGAGTCCGAACGGCAACTGAAAACTCGAAGAGGCCAAAGGTTGATAAAGGAGTTGTGACAGCAGTCTTTTCAATTTCCGTGGAAACCAATGGAATGTGATCATAGGCTTTGTCCAAATCAATGGTGGTAGACTATCGTTCAACAAGGATTCGGTAAAGTCTATTATGTATGGGATTGGATACCGGTCCGGTTGTGTATGGGCGTTTAGCAGGCGGTAGTCCCCGCAACATCTCCACTCCAGACGTCTATGGACAAGGTCTATGGCACCAGCCCATGGACTGTTGGACGGTCTGCAAATTCCATTGTTGATCATGACGTAAAAGACTTTTTTGGCTTGACTTAGTTTGAGTCCTGAAAGAATTCGTGGCCGTTCTGCTGTTGATTGACCGGTGGCTATGATTTTGTGTTGCACATTCTTGATTATTGATTTAACCTCATTTAGTTTGGAGCTGGTTCTGTTTGTTAGGAAGTTGTGTGGCAAGTCGCTGTATATGTATTGGGTACATATGTGGAATCAACTTGACGTACGACGTTACCTATCCTGGACGTTTCCAGAATACATCCAGATTTAAGATCGGTGAACAGACCAAAATGAGATAACAAGTGGCTCGTCTATAACGTTGCGAGTATGTTATCAGGAAAGTCATCTGATGCTAAACAACGCATCACTTGTAATAGACTGGATGGTTTTTTATCTCCAAGATCTGGGCCTGTCTTTAAATTTTTAAACCGACGCTCTTTTGATTCGGAGAACGTGGCGATGAGAAGTGTCTTAGGGCGTTGTACTTGTCAGTTTCTGGTGGCTTTCGAACAAACACAGCTACTGCCATTAGTACTTCGGCCTCCAATGCAGCAATTACCGCATTGAACTTGCTGGTGTCAAAAGTGACCCTGTGGTTGCTGAATTGTGCCTAAATTTGGATGAACCACAACGAAGGGACCAGTCGCCAAAATGCAGGCAGTTACAGGTTTCTTAAGGCCAGTACCTACTGCGCCATTTATTCGTCTACCATAATGATGAATTTGAAGATGGTTTACTGGAATGAATGCAAGTTGTGAGTTCTTCAAGCCACAGGGTTAAAAATGTAGCTTCCTTGGCTACTGAGGAATTAAATTGTAAATAAAATGCAGTGTTTTGGTCTAACCTGATTACATTTATTAATTACTTTTATAGCAACTAATTAACACATGCATTTATTCGCTCTCCTTTGGAACAGATTACATCATCCAATCTCGACTCTCGACTACCAAACTCTTTTTATTCCTAACGCTCGTCGCGAAGTCTGGTTGTTGAACGTATTGAAGGGTTGCCACAGATATGCTTTTAAAGTCGCCATCTTTGTATCAGTTCCTAGCCTATTCGGATCACTTGTTAAATACTCGGACCAACGAAGACATATTCAAGTCGAATTCCGCTCACTTATTCACATCTAAGCAAACCATTCCTTGTTAAATCGCCTAACTGAAAGATGATTCCGCAACTCCAATAAAGAACACCTCAATATAAAGAATGCCTCCATTGAAATTGATAGTTATGCCAATATCCCGAACTCAAATCTTCAAAGACTGTCCAAACTTCGTGAGAGTCGATTTCCGATCAATGCTCATAATCAGCGGCGTAAATTTTTTAGAGATCTTAAACGGTCGGTAGAGGAAACTGTAGAAATCTTCTACCACGCCGGGATGCAAATATCGGAAATACTTACTCCGATCAAGAGCATCTAAAGAAACAGAGGTCCACCTACAAACAAGTTAGTTTTTTAGTGTTTTACTGGTATTACAGAAATCCTTTGCTCCTTTTTGTGCAGAATAGAAAACAATTGACCACTGATGTTGAGGTTCAGTAAATCTACACCGGATGAAGTTATGTATGGTATAAGCGGTTATCCTAGTGAAAAAAACGCGTCCTTTCCATCCCTATTGCAGACACGGCAACCCACACCATTTTAGATCTATAAGCCTGTCTTTTCTGTAAAGGATCTATCTGTGTGGAGGAATTTCCCAAGGATGGGAACATTCTGCACTTGCAAAAGGGTGTTGTGCACTACCTAAGTACATTGGCTTCACAAAGCCATTTTGAACGCCGAAACATATGCCTTTTTTCTGGTGGAAATCCTTATAAAAGCACTACGAGCTCTTAAATCGCACCAAGATTTAGAGGATTTTGGAGTCAATTTCTTCCTCATTCATTTGGATGTATACTGCAGCAACTTGGGGGGCAGAGCGGCTAATAGCCAGCCGCTAATCACATATTTGTTTATCAAAAATTTCTCACAGGAATGATGGGAGGAATAAGCAAATCATTGGCAAAAAGAAAGTATCATAGGCTTTTGCACCAATAGTTGTGATTATTGTTAACTGCTTTTTCAGAATATTAGATATGTCCAGTGTCTTCAAAGCTAATATTTGTGTTATCTTGCAAAACCAGGCTGCTGCTAAGGTCCGGGCTTCGAAATAATCAAACTTAGAGCTGCAGAAAGCTCCTGAATAGAATACCAAATGCCGAATTCGGCTCCAGAATACATAGATATCTCTACCAATGAGAGAGCTGATGGGTTACGAGGATCGGATCAGCACTTCAAATTTCAAAAGCCCTTATCTTCGTAAAAATGCTATATAGCTCCGTTCGACAAGCATTTAGGAGTAGGCCATCGGTCAAACAAGTCCAAAACAGCCAGTCCTGTCCAACAAGACATAGACAAAAAAGATATGCTCTACATAGGTCTAGAAACGGGGAAACACAAATCGTCTCTGGTATCATACTAAGGTGTGCACCAAAAAGGCATCTACTAAGATTGTAGGTAGTATCCTCTCTAAGAATAATTAAGGGTTTTGGTTTTTACTTCTTCATATAACTAGAAGTTATAGCTCAAATCATTATTTGGCAGTTCCTTTTCATAGGTATCTGTTTGAGGAAGAAAACGACCGGTCAATATCTCTAGCTAGTGAGAGATAACATACATATGTACCTAAACATGAAACATGTAAATATAAGAGAGGAATTTATACCAAACAAAGCTCATATTAGTACTGTAAGGCTTCACCTCTTATAGTTCTTTTGCAAAGATTTCACAATTCCAAATCAAAATATTTTTTAAAAATTTACAAAACTGAAATTTCTAAATACAATTCAAGTTAATATAAATTCAAAATGAACTATACTCTTAAAAATCACAACATTTCTCCTAAAAATTTAAAACGATCAGCTGGCAATGGCTTAGTGAAGACATGGGCTATTTGCAGGTTTGTTGGGACACAATGTAAAGTAGAAAATATTTCCCCGTACATATGCCTAATGAAGTGATATTTTGACTCAACTTGTTTATGGTCCCTGGAGATTTTATGAGCTTCACAGTCCTTTAATTGCCTATGTTGAGCGTTGCAACTCTAGTTTCGCTTAGCACCAATTGAGAGAACAAACAGTGCAAATCTTTTACAAATTCACCGTGTTCCGATTTGAGTTTTTTTTTTTTTTTTTTTTTTTTTTTTTTTTGTTAAGTTGGTACATCTCTTGTTGACATTCCCTTTAAATCTTAGCGCCATAGCTTGACATTTGCAAAAGTTATGTAGCCAAGAGTTCATCCATCTCTGTGTGTGTTGGCGGTTTTTTTACAATTTTAGAAATGGATTTAAATTTCCAACAAATTTCCAAAAAAAAAAACGGATTTAATGGTGCGCGAACGTTGAAAATGTTGAAAAAGTGTTTCCGCAACGATTCTCTAAAGAAAAGGTCGTTTACCAGTGGCACGTGCGGTTCAAGAGTGATCGTGAGTCAATCGAAGATGATGAACGCAGTGACAGACCATCGACATCGAAAACTGACGAAAGCATTGATGAAGTAAAAGAAATGTTGGTCAATAACCGCAAATTAACCATCAGGGAGGTAGCGAAGGACTTGAACATTGCCTATGGATGCGACCAAGACATTTTGGTTAATGATTTGGGTTTCCGTCGTGTAGCAGCAAAGTTAGTGCCCAAAGACCTCAATTTCATTAAAAAAAGAGACCGTGTTGACGTCACAAAAGAGGCGAGGCTGAATCCGATCCCAGGATCATTACTGGAGACGAGACGTGAGTTTATGAGTACGGCACGCACTCCAGACATCAGGCAAGTGAATGGCGTTCACCAAATAAGCCGAGACCAAAAAACCGCGTCGTTTTCAGTCAACAAAGAAGGCAATGCTCACAGTTTTCATGGGCTACAACGGTGTAGTGCATCATGAATTTTTGCCAGAAGGCCAGACAGTAAACAAAGAGTATTATTTGGGCAAATTGCCGAAAGAGACCAGAATTGTGGGCAGAAAACATGTGGATTTTGCACCATGATAACGCACCGTGCCATCATTATTCGTAATAATAGCCAAAAAAGTCACCTGATTTGGCTCTCTGTGACTTCTTTCTGTTCAATCGAGTTAAGAAACCACTACGGGGAACGCGTTTCAGCCTCCGAGAGGAAGTAATGGAAAAATCGCAGGAAGCACTGATGGATATATCGAAAACCGAATATAAAAAATGTTTCGAGGACTGGATCAAGCGCTGGCGTAAGTGTGTTGCAGTCGATGGATATTACTTTAAAGGGGACAATATAGATTTAGATGAATTAACTTGTATTTTTTATTTTATTTTATTTTTATTTTTTTTATAAATCCTCGTTTCAGGGTTTATCATATTTGAAACAATGAATTTGTAGATTAGTTTTCTTTTTTTTTTTGGAAACAATGCAACAATCAATGGCTCCCTGTAAATATTTTAAAACTCGCATTGCAGCAATAATCTGGCAACTCGTTGGACTATGTGTCGACTAACCAAATTGACAGCATAGGCGATATCCACAGTTAGATACAATTGCCTCATGGTATGGATACTTAGACCCAAAGTTAGTTGAAGAATCGATTAATGCGTTTCTATCTTCAGTTAGCGTTGCTTACTGATTGAGCATCGCTCATACCAAATTGTGGTATGATGTGATGTGGTGCTTTCTAATCGCAGGCAACAGTTGGCTGCTGATACTTACATCTCAAATATCTTAGGAAGAAATAATATTGAATGTACGATGGCGGAAGTACCCGGCCTGACCAAGACATGGTGGTAGTTGTTTGAAAATATCACTCTATTGGAAAGTACGCAGTCTACAAAGTATATGTTTCAAGTTTGAAAGCTCCTCGTTGTTTAGTATTTGCCTGACAGCCATCAATAGTGAACGTTGTCAGTGAATTTGTGAAAATGGACAAAATTGGTCATAGTTATGTGATACAATACTTTTATTTGAAAGGCCTCAGGACAACCAATATGAAAGCTGAACTGGATTCTTTTCTAGGTGAGTCTAAACCTTCGTTTACAACAGTAAAATTTTGGATTGCTGATTTTAAACGAGGCCGTATGAGCTGCCAAGGCGAGCATCGCAGTGGTCGACCAACTGAGATGACGACTCCAGAAATGGTGAAGAAAATCCACAAAGCGGTACTGGATGATCGTCGACTGATAGTGCGCGAGCTAGCAGACATTGTAGGCATTTCAAAAAGTGCGGTACATCGCATATTATTTGAAAATTTGGACATGAGAAAACTGTGTGCAAGATGGATGCCGCGTTTGCTCACACTCGAGCAAAAGCAGTCTCGTGGAGATGTTTCAATTAAATGTTTACCGAAGTTTCACAGCAATAAAGCAGAATTTTTGCGCCGTTTCATAACAATGGACGAAACATGGGTCCATTACTTTACACCCGAGACAAAAGAACAATCAAAACAATGGTTTCAAAAGGGAGAACCGGCTCCAAGGAAGGCGAAGACCGTTTCATCTGCAGACAAGGTCATGGCGTCGATTTTTGGGAATGAGCGTGGGATAATTTTCATTGACTATCTTGAAAAAGGGAAAACTATCAACGGCCAGTATTTTGCGAACTTATTGCAACGTTTGAGCGAAGAAATCAAACAAAAACGGCCGCATTAGACTAAGAATAAAGTGTTGTTTCATCAAGACAATGCACCAGCTCACAAATCCGTTATTGCAATGGCCAAAATTATTGAATTAAAGTTTGAATTGTTGCCTCATGCACCCTATTCGCCAGATTTCCTCCGACGTTCCTCAAGCACTTTTTTATGATAAGTGAATGGCTTGCGCTAGAAACAGTTGAAGTATCGTTAATCGCAGTTTTCTCGGTACTAGGAGGCGTGTTACCTGCTTTGGATTCACTGGTTTTGTTAGCAAATAGCTACAGTCTTTCCGCTTCTGAGCGTAATAGAAACCGTCCTGATATGCAGTGTAACCCTCGAGGTACCGTCTGGTTTCAAGCGAGAAACTGTCTGTTAAAATTGTAATTTCGTCGTTCATTATGAACGTTACTACAAGGTGGCGCAAAATTAATCTCCCTATCTAAAGGTGGTATAATTTTTGCAAATGGCTTTGTACATCAATCATATTTGACATTTGTAAACTAGACAGCTGCGGTATACAAACCGACAAGCAAAAGAGTGCTATAATCCGTAAGAGCGTGGAATAATTGTGTCGATGATTTTGACCAATAATCGGTCGGTTGTGTTTCGACTTCGATTTCATTATTGTGTCGCGCCAAATGTTCGACTGTTGGCTAACTGTTTGTTAGGCCTAGAATATCACGGCTGTGGCTGCCGATGTCGCTGAGAACGAAAAAAACATCAACCAGATGACAGATCACACAATTGAGCATCACCATTAAGAAGAATATTCGATAGGATTGCGAATTACGCATTGAAAAATGCGATTAAATGGGCACAAATGTGTATTACAGCTGTCTTCAGCCACTTGGCGGATATTATCTTTCCACTTAACAGAAACAATTGTAAGGGTCCAAGTAAAGATTTTCATCATCCAAAATCACTTTTTTTTTATTTATTAAAAAAGTAATTCAAAAACAAAAGTGGATGATTAATTTTGTAGGAGCGGAATGTGGAAGTTTATTTGTACAAAAATATTCTGTATACATTTTGTGTACCTCCGACTGTGTATTTTTTATACTGAGATACACAGGTGGTTCGTTAATATAGGTCTATTGAGTAACTGAACAAATTCTTCTTTCAAAGAAAGCCTATTCTTTTATAATTCCTAACTTACCCACAAAGAGACGAGTATCTGTAAATAGGTTTTATGTTCGCAGTAACAATAATTATTGCTTACAAAGGTAGGTTTTAAAGCAGCCTTAAATATGCGGGTATGTATCTATTTATCTATTTATCTATCTATTTATGTACCTGCGCATTCAAAACTCTTAACACTTACTTGTTCGACTTGACATCAGTACCTTGAATGGCACTTCATTGTCACTATGTTACCTAGTAACACATCATTTGTGCTCACTCCCAGGTGAAAAGCAAACTACCTGGAAAAAGATAAATCAACATTTCCATCATGTAGAGAAAACAACAAAGTTATAAGCTTCCCCTCCTTGGTTAGTCTATTTATAAGAACTATCTCTCAAACAAGCACTCGTCCTGAAATCATTAACACTATCCATATACCGGAGAATCGTTGAAATTACATTTCATCTTACCATCTTCATTCGAATTTCAACTCAATTTTAATTAAGATTTGAACATTCAAAACTTTCGATGACAGCTCTTGGTCCCCACAAACCGAAATTAAGGGAATTGAAAAATGGAAAACACTTTTGAAGATTTATCATATTTAAGTCCACACTAGAGTAAGATGTGGTTGATTCCAAGGATTCATGCTCTTGATATTTAGTTTACTGTATACATAGCAACACCACCGCATAGTTGAAGTAAATTGGAATGAGATTACCTGGAAAATTCCTTTTAAGCTACCTCTTCGGCATCGCCTGGAGCATTTAATTACATTAGTGGAGCTTCTTTAGAAATGGCTCGTGGGACTACACCTAATTGTGATTGTTATTCTCTGATTTAGGGATTAGGGCAATGGCTTTGCTTCTTGAGAATGGGACACATTTAATGACCGATTTCTCTACCTGTACAACCAATTACATACACATTATCTGCAGAGGGGAATTCTTCTCGAAGGTATCCCCGAAAGCTATTCAAAGGACTCAATTAATTTTGTGGTTAATTTTTTTTTTTTTTGTTGTAGAGATGAAGATGTAAAATTGTTGGGGTTTACTCACGTAATTTTGGTTCGCCGGAGTAGTTTTAATTAAAGGCCTCTTTCTGACTCCTGGATTGTTTCGCAGTTATTCGGGCAATTCAAACCACATGAAGGTGGTGTATGCCATGATTACTGCAATCAGAGTCAACATATTAACGAAACAAAATTAAGACTTTCAATGGGCGTACATAGATATCATATAAATGGATTCACTGTGGCGTATTCGCACTATTCGGGCTGTTGTTGGATGTGCACTCCAAAAATCTGTCTTTGTTGGGTAAAGCCGACTTCAAAGGGCTTTTAGATACTACCGTTCTATAGGGTGGTTGTTACGTGATTGCAGTTTCACGTGTGTTCATTTTTGTTTGCGTGCGGGTTCTATTCATAGAAGTTCCTGTCGAATTTTCGGCCTCAGCGGCGCTAACCACAATCCGGTTTCTTGAATTGCTTATCACGTGGTTCTACATATGGGAGGTATGAGAGACAGCTAGGTTGTAACAGGCATGCTTTCAGCTATTGATATGAAACAAAGCTGTCAATGTTGTCTATAGTTGCGGACGTAGGCAAACCTGACAAAGATTCGGGGAAAATTCTTTTCTGAGTTTTGCCAAGGAAGTTCACAAGCGATTATATATCCTGTGATTCTAGGATTAACTGAAGGCCAAATAAGACTAAAAGGATTCAGGCTTTCAGTCGCGTTTACATTCTCGAAGTTTAGAAGTTCTGTGAGAGATCAGCAAGGTTTTAAGCTGTCGCTGTAGTCGCAGATAATTTGCTCATCTTTTTTTATAATTTGAACGTGCTCAAGAGATTTGAGTCTCCTTAAAATGCTTCCAAACAGCGAGGGCGAAGGAAAATCATGGAGGAAAGAAAGAGAAGTACCAATGAATGTTAGTTTTAAATATTTGAATTTATAGTGACTAGGATATCAAGATCTAGGCAGTGCATTCCATAAGCGTGTTGTACGGCTTAGGAACGAATCACGATATTTCAGAGTACGTCCAAAAGTGGGCTTGAGAGTGTACTAATGAGCATTTTTAACGAGACGGGTTTTTACCGTTAAAAGTTAGATTTTTAATTAGTTATTTGGGTCCTCGGACCTTTTATGTCCGTAAGCTTCCCCTTGCGGGGCATAAAGCCCCAACTACGCCATCGTGTACGATGTATGTATCTCAGCACTCTCCAACTCTTTCCCAGTTGTGCTAAATCCTCTTCCACCGTTCTTCGCCAAGTACTCCTAGGTCGAACCACTCGTCTGACTCTTTGCGTGAGAGGATTCCATTGCATCGTTTGACTCGCAATGTGCTCGTGACTGCCACCTACGTCTTCGTATGATAGAGTCAATGGGTTCCTGACCTGTTCTCGCACGATGTTCATTATTAAAGATAGGGTTGGGCTAGAATATCCTCAAGATGTTTCGCAGACATTTTATTACGAACGTTTGCAGCTTTCCTGTGACAGCGAGTGTGACTTTCCCAATCCTGCACCCATAAAGAAGGACGGATTTAACATTGAAGCGGAACAGTCGTTGGTTGGTCTTTAGGATGATAGAGTTGTTTTTTTCATATTTTGAACAGCATTCGGAACGCAGCCTTTGCATTCCCGATTTAGTTGAATACTATATATCTAGTTCAGTCCCGCCAGCAGTAGAGACAATATCTCAAGATATTGTATTAAAAAATTTCAACCATCTCTACTGGTTGTCCAGAAATCTCTACTTGATTAGATGAGGAACTTTCAAGGCTGTTTTTTTTTTTTTTTTTTTTGTATTGCTTCTCTCCCCACCCTTGTTGTCATTTGATAAAGATCCATGATCTTATGAAGGCATACGATGTCTGCGTAGTTGGGATGATTGAGGTGTGATTGTAGAGTCCACCAAATTCCTTCATTTTCAGTCGATAAAGCTGCATGCAATACATCAGTTATCACCAACAGAAAAGTATTGGTGACAGTATACAGCCCTGCCTAACCCCACCCTAATAATCCTTTATGCAGAACGTGACACTTAGATCCATCATAAGTAGCTTTGATAATAGCAGTCAATTTATCTGGTATGCCCCTACTTCGCAAAACAAGCCAGATATATTTTCTATACACATTGTCGAACGCAGTTAGCAAATATCTTTACCAAGGCCGTTCCACTCTGAATCAAAATATCTTAGATATGTCTTCAATGAGGGAGGGTGTTGAGCATACATCATCAGACACATCTTCTTCCAATTACATACTGTTCTATTATAATGTTCATAATAGGCAATATACGCACGTATCCTTTTTTTTTTTCTCTCTCCAAGCAAAGAAGGAAGGAAGAGGACATCTAAGTGTAATACTTACATATAAAACAATCAGTTTCTTTTAGTTGGTTTCAACAGAAAGACATCCCGATTTCACCATCGTTTTATGGACTTCAACTTCGACATTCATTATTTTCAGCTGTCCTGAACAGGCCTTATCATAATAGGCATTGTGTGTGGAAAATGTGTTACTGAAAATTATAATACATCCATAACTTTCCGCAAACCTATTTAAAAGAAACCACAGCTCGTAGAAAATCAATACAAACAAATGAATACAAACATTTTTACAACAAATAGAAAAGCATCAGCTTGCCATATCTATTTTTCTAAACTAAAAGCAAATGCCTAGCAACGACCTGCACTTGGAGTACTTCCATTTTATTGTCAAGCTCCACCGAATCATCGACTTAAATAAGTCAATCACACTTACAATGGATGCAATATAGACTAACTACGATGTATTGTATTATATACTCGCAGTAGCGAGCAAATTAAACGTCAAAGTTACTTGATGCTTACTGATTTTTGGGAGTATTGTGTAACTATAGTAATGTGGCAATCCCATTGTATCATTGTTAATCCAAATTTCATCATTAATCCTTCAAATAACTTCCGACAGTACAAAATCCCATTTGCATAATCTACAAAATTCAACGTCCGCAGCTGTCATTCGCCACCCTGTAAATTTCGTTCAAATACTACCTCATTGCATCCGAATGAAATTGCGCGCCAAAACACCCAAAAAGCACAATTAGGTTCTAATGAAAGCATTCAACCTGTCAAACTGTTATAAATTTTAAATGTCAATTAAGTTTGGATATCCGTATTTTTGAAAGTCATTTGCTATTTATTTTGGTTCACTGAACCGTAACTATACACACATTTACACCGTTGTCGGCCCTAGTGAGAGAGCTATTCGTTCAAACATCATTAAAAGCCAATTTGGCTTGCAATACTCTGTAAATATGAGGAAATAAATTTGTTCTACCACCCAGATGGGCGACAAGGTCACTACCGCCCACTGTGTATTATCATAGATACAAAATCCGTAAACACCAAGCACCGCATAAATAAAACAATAACGATGTCGGAATACTTATTAAACGAAATTTAATACAAACAAAAACATGACCTGAGTAGTGCTCATGTGGGGTATTGAGCGATATTCCCATCACTTAATGTAAAATATCCCATTGGACATTTTAAGATGGACCGATGGACCGATGGACCGATGGACCGATGGACCGATGGACCGATGGACCGATGGACCGATTGACCGATGGATAGATGGACCGATGGACCGATGGACCGATGGACCGATGGACCGATGGACCGATGGACCGATGGACCGATGGACCGATGGACCGATGGACCGATGGACCGATGGACCGATGGACCGATGGACCGATAGACCGATGGACCGATGGACCGATGGACCGATGGACCGATGGACCGATGGACCGATGGACCGATGGACCGATGGACCGATGGACCGATGGACCGATGGACCGATGGACCGATGGACCGATGGACCGATGGACCGATGGACCGATGGACCGATGGACCGATGGACCGATGGACCGATGGACCGATGGACCGATGGACCGATGGACCGATGGACCGATGGACCGATGGACCGATGGACCGATGGACCGATGGACCGATGGACCGATGGACCGATGGACCGATGGACCGATGGACCGATGGACCGATGGACCGATGGACCGATGGACCGATGGACCGATGGACCGATGGACCGATGGACCGATGGACCGATGGACCGATGGACCGATGGACCGATGGACCAATGGACCGATGGACCGATGGACCGATGGACCGATGGACCGATGGACCGATGGACCGATGGACCGATGGACCGATGGACCGATAGACAACAAGGTTAGAAACATCTCAATTATGTTACTTATTTATAGGTCTCTTATGCGTTGTCCCTTTATATAGGAATGGAAGTCTCTTTAGGTCGAAGTGAATGAATATATTCGCTCTTCTCTAATCACTTCGATGTCACTGAAAACCTTCTAACAGAACCAAGGCTATCTTCAGCCCAGTTTGTTAATTCTACGAGTAAGTCAATGAGTAAGGCTTAATTCAGGGGGCAACGCGCAGCTTTCTGCTAACGGGAAGTCAATCTTAACTACAGGTCTGCCATAGTTTGAATATTTATCAATTATGTACTTACCAAGAGAAAGAACACACTGAAAGTCATATTGTCATATTTGTGGCAGTTATTTAATCAGTCTGATGGGAAGCGCAGTAGTGTCGATCCTGCAACCATATTTTTAAGTTCCTGATAGGGAAGTTCTTGCATTCATCTCAAAAATCGAAAATGAATATAGACGCTAGTAGCCTGGGTGATATATGCATGATTCGAAAACCCGAATAATCGATGTCAGGAATACTCCCAAATGCTAAACACACACCCTACACTTCAACTACTCTCCACGCACTGTTGGTTAGCAAATCAAGCTATTTGTGTTGTATCACCTGCGTCGGAAATTTCTGCAGTTTATGATGCGTCTGCGTATTCCGCATCTTCATCTTCATTTGGTCATTCGAAGCAAGATGGTGGGCTGTCGTGCGCCAAATGGCGGAGACACTTACGATAGCCACCGTTTCGAGACAGGAACTACGTAAAGTTGTAGTTGCAGTCTCCATGTTTACGTTGTACCCAGTCATGGATTGTCGGTATAAATTTGTATATCCATCTGCCTTTCGTTGTTTTATCCCTTTTCCTCAATTTTTATCTCCTTGATTCTATTGGTATCGTGTTGGCTTAAGTCTCTGCTGTAACATATTCTCAACATTTTATCTGCAAGAATATCGAATTTTATCGCGAAATCCCTGAAATTTTGTTTGTTGACGCGTAGAATGGAACGCCATGCAACAGAACTGGTGTGATAACTCTGGAGAGTATGATCCTTTTTGCGTATTCAAGTCCGCCAATTTAGGTAGTATACGCAAGAGAGATCCCTGCATTTGTGGTGCTTCCTTAGTTAAATAGTCCACGTGTGTTTTGAACCATAATCTGTTGTCCAGCATTACTCCAAAATATCTACCCGCTATTATTTTTTATATTTTTAGAGCGGATTCAACTGTACAAATCTGCTTACCTAATGTTATGATGGCAATTTCATCGGCGAATTCAAATACCGTGACCCCTTATGCAATGCCAATCGCAAGGCACCGTCGTACATGATGTCCCACAATAATTGCCCTAAGACCGATCCCTGTGGAACACCGGCAGTGACATTATAATATTTTTCACCTTCATCCGTATTATATCCCAACTTCCTGTTGTTGAAATAGCTCGTCACTATAAGCAGAACGAATGAACGACTTGTTCGCCGAGTTAGAAGCATTTTGAAAGTCCAGCGTTACTACTGCTCATTACTGCACAGTACTTTTTCGCTTCGGTGGCTCCTTTTGCAATATCAACAACTGTTCTTGTGATATCAACAGTAGATCGCATTTTTCTAAAGCCAAATTGGTATTCTGAGAGGGCTCCTTTTTCATCTGGCACTACTAGTAATATATTGTTTCATAAATTATGTTATCTTCTTAAGTATCCTGGAGGCTTCTTTCCTTTTTGTAGGAGGACTAAGTGTTGCATTTTCCACTTTTTGGGAAACGTTCCTTTTTCGAGGCACTTCTCGATACAGTCGCTTTTATTGCCTGGTTGGGGATGACGTTGGGTCCGGGCACCTTATTGTTACCTATCTTGTTGTATACCTGGAGCACCTCCTCCTGGGTAATTAGTGGAACTTCCACTGCACTGACTTCTGTTACGATATTGCTCATAATAGCGGGTATTTGGGAGAAACGATGCTGTACTATGGATTTTAACATTTCTTCTGTATACAGAACCCTATGGGTTAGTGTCGACTTCCTCATAGAGGCGTTTAAAAGACGCGGTTTTGCTCTCCTTGATGGCATTTTTGGAAGTCTGGTCTCCTTCTTGAACGCTAGATCTTGCGTCGGGCTTGTAGGCATCATGGTGGAAGTGTCTTTTTTTCCACCAGCAACAAGGTGGTCTTTTGCTACTTTTTGGTCTTCTAGGCATGGATGCATCGCACGCAGTGGTAATGGTATTTGTGAGGCGATGTGCGAGGATCTTCTCTGGGTCAGATCATCGTTCAACATTACATTGACATTGGAAGATCTTTCGTTCCATTTTGGACCTGTAATTTTTGAGGGCACGACTGGTTTATTTCCTTTCATTTCCAATACTATCATTTGGTGGTTAATATGTGAGTATCCCTCACTGACTCTCCACTTTAAGATGACTGTGTGTGTGGTCTTTTTTACCTTTGCGCCATAGAGTGTGTAATCTTCGAAAGATACTAGTAGCATGCATGATTCATACCCCTAAATATTCTAACATCAGGAGTATGCCTACGTACTAAACCATGTCTTGCACACTTTTTGCTGGGCTGGTCAGCATCTATGCGATCTCCTGGTTCTTGCAAGTACTTGTTCAGCAAGTCGTACCTTTTCGATTCAGCGGAGTTCTTTTTGTAGACCGGTTATAAACTCACGAATTTCCACCTAGTTTTTCTCTGGCTCGTAATATAAGTTCGACAAGGGACTGTGGACTCTTCTTTGTGTGAAACGACAACGTTGTCATTTGGATAATTTAGGCGCAAGGAAGAGTTATTGTATCCAAAACGGTTTAGATATTTGCGTTATCCCCGTGATCGGACAGGAACTGCGTGAGGTGGTAGCTGCAGTTTCTATTTGTCTAGTTTACCCACACACGGAATTAACATTTAGGTCCATCGGCTTCTTGTGGTGTTATGCCATCTATTTTGCCACCTAGTTATTGAGGTCATCCTTTCCTACTCCTTAGTCCTTTTTATTTCATACGTTTCTAAGTGGCGGTTTGAGGCAATTTTGTTGTATATTCTAAACATCTCATCCGCGAGTATATCGATGGGTATAATTCCAGCTATAACATATCATTCGAAAGCCACATATCGTCCTTAATGCGCATAATGTGTATTGCGACGATAGGTTTTTCTTCGCATCCTCTCTGACTAGTGTCGTAGCCCAAACCGGTGCGGAGTAACGCAGAACCGAGCTGATCACTCTTGAAAGCAACACCCTTCTAGTTTAACCAGGTCCACTATATTTGGTAGAATTCGTGATAATGCCACTTGTAGGCATCTTGCCTTCTCGCTGCTTCTTTATTACAAATTGTTTGGCTTCCAGCTCCGAGGGTAGCATGTTCTACGGTCTTACGACTGGTTATAAAAATCGCCTCAGATTCTATTCGGTGAATGTGTTTGGCGACCGTACTAATAGCAATGTCATCAGCAAAAACTATTGTGTGCACTCCTTATGGCAGCGCCACTCGCAGTACTCCATCGAACATAATATTCCACAATAATGGTCCTACTACTGATTCCATTGGTACTCCTGCATAGACATTGTAATATTTGATAGCATCTTTTATTTGATATTGAAGCTGCCTATTGTTGAGGTAGCTTCTTACTATCGTAAGTAAATAGCGTGGTGTATCCATTCTAGAAAGTGCTCTTATTTTGGATAACAAGCTTACGATGGAATGTTGATTTTTAGGGTTCCTCTTCACAAATATGGAATCTTGTTACTGCTGTCTCAACATATCTGCTCGGAGTTCCAGTAGAAGAAGACCTCGGTTTTCTGAAGTATCTCTGGAAAGGGTTCTCCTGATTTTCCTTTTATTCACAATTTTTTGCGCTTCCGTTGGTTTTAAAATTAAAGCTAGTTTTGTTTGAATTCCTGTCTTTAGGGTCCCCATTCAAAGCTGTTATCAATGTTCGGATGTGTAGTCACTAGGATATCTCATGGTTATCTTTGCAAGTAGTGAGGGCATGCAAGGGTTGGCACAAGCCCTTATGAGGTCATGTGTTCAGAGCGAGATCGGTGCTTAATAAATTTTTTACATCTGCACCTACACCACCATCTCAACGATGACAAACATTGAGCGTTTTTTGAAGACTGCCAGGGTTTTATCGAGACAGAGGCGCTTGCAGCATTAGCCTGTAAGTCATTTCAGCCATATTTCACTCTGACTAACTAAGATTATAGAATACTGAAAACGTCAGCCCACGGCTTTCAAAAATTAAATCACTTTTTCCAGTGTACCAAACTTGTAGGTATTCTCCAGTGTTTTTTCTTTTTATTGTCGGAACAGAGCACTCAGAACTAGTCCATTTTACTCCCTCTTAAGGTCCTTTTAATGAAATCTTTCAGTCTTTGTAATAACGATGAATAATCAGTACCAGCAAAGGACATTCACAGAGATGTTGCTCCGCTTTGTCGTCATCACATGGATGTTGCGTCACTTATACCCAGCGCATTAAAGTGCTTTGCAAAAGTGTAATGTCCCGTCACAACGCCAGTAAGCAACCTGCAGTCTTTTCTTTTCTGACTTCCTAGAGACTTCGGGAAGTATTCGTTTGGTCTGCTTGCATTACGCGGTGCTGTGCCATCCGCAGTTGTGCTCATATGAGACCCAACTGACAATGGGAGCCATAACCGAGAACGCAGACAGACCCAACGTTGGTCCGGGTCTTGAAAACCTCTCATCTTAACCGTGCCTGACAAGTTTGTGGTTGATTTGATTTCATTGTGATTCCATTATGAGCTAGGTTCCACACAAGGGTCACTTAATTTAGCCTTCCGACTGTATTTAGTGATCTCTTACATTCTTGAACTAGCTTGGAAGTCGTAAGAGGGTTCAGAAAGGTTCTACGCACAGCTTGGCTGTCGCTGCAGATGCAAATGCTTCACCCCCTTCACCGTTTTTCTGCAATATAGTTCACTGCCATCAGGATTGGGTAAACTTCTGCTTGGAAGACAGATGCAAGCTTTCCTTTCTTCAGAAGACACCAGCGCCGTCCGTAAAGACCTGACTGCATATCTTTCCTGGCTCAGATTCTGGCCGAAGCCAGTCCTGGGCACAATGAAAGTCGATTTCGTATTTTTTTCCGCAACAGGAGTTCTGGTGTCATTGCATCGGACGGCATGTCCATAAGACCGGAGTCATAAGACAGCCGGCACGTAAAGTCATCTAAGACCATTTCTTTTTAATCGGAAGATGGCTTTGAGTTTGCATTCCATGATATGAATATCAAGGAAAGGGAGATTCATCAATGCGTCTAGACCGAAGCCAGGAGTGCTAGGGAAAGCCCTCATAGATCCGAGACAAACCGTTCTTTTGGAGTCTGCGTATTCTAAACGTACAAACACACTTAAATAAGAACGGTACGCTTTACATACAAAGATAATGACGAAAAAATGAAAGTTAAACACACAGCTGGAATAACCGGAGAATTTGAAATCGGTTAAAGGAATACTTTAGCCGTTTGCTTTTTATATTTTATTATAAAAAATAGGATTCACAACCGCTCTTGTGATGCAATATATGTTGATCTCTAACACGCCCTCTCAAGATGAACTTCGCTGTAAATTGTTACACTTGACCAATCATTCATCCGGACTTAAAGGTGCAATATCCTAAAACCGATGCTCCCAAGACAGCTAAGAGAGTCACAATGAAGAAACCGGTAAAGCAAAAGCATAAATCTGCTCAAAAAAACGTTGCCGAATCAAGTGCAATTAAAAAACCTGTACTGGTCCGCGCAAGTTCATACGATGAGGTCGCGTCAAAAGCCAACAAAATAGATTCGGCCACTACAGATCCGCTGCCTCAAATTCTCGCAGTCATCTTAGAAAAACTAGATAAATAAATAAAAATAAATAAGCTCTTGTTTGAAAAACTAAGCAAGCTCGAGTTCGTTGCTCGGAAAAAATCTAACAAAAATGAAAATGAAACAGTTGACTAAGATTTTAACGTAGAACTCAAATGGCCTTCTGAAAAAGTCGACGAATTAGAATCTTTTCTATGGAAAGACCGTATTGACATATGCATGATTTCAGAAACACACTTTAAAAAGTTAATTAAACCCAAGATACTATAAGAGATTACTCTGGTTATCACGCGCATCATCCCTCAGAAAACGCTAGAGGTGGATCCTCACTTTATATATGCATTAAGCATGCCGAGAACGTGACAATAAAACTTGAATCAATACAAATAAGTTCAGTAGCATCTTGTTATTTCCCTCCGAGATATAAGATGGCAGACTTTATTCTCGGTGGTGATTTCAGCGCATACATTTTGGGGTTCAAGATTCATTTCGACGAAGGGCAAGCAGACCACGTATGAAACGTGGCTTGTACATTTTTTTGACGAGCAAGCCAACTTACAGGCACACCGACACAAATAAAATACCTGACTTGGTCGATTTTTTCATTACAAAAGGGGTCCCCAAATATCTCACGACTTTAGAAGAATCCTATGGTCTCTGCTCAGATCACTCGCCAGTAATCTTTAAAATCAGCAGAAGCATAGCAAAAACCGAAAAACCGCCCAGATTGACGAATAAGGAAACAAACTGGGATGGTTTCAGAAGAAATTGCAAGGAAAATATTGCTTTAAGATTTCCACTTACGACGCCATGTAAATAGAAGACGAAGTTGACAAGTTCGTGGATATCACCCAAAGAGCTGCGTGAAACAACACTTCCTTTCGAACAAGAGGAATAAAACACAGAAAGCAAATATACGTGCCCGATACGAGAAAAAAGGAAAGCACGGAGGAGATGGCAACAATCACTTGCGCCCCCGTGTAAATCCTATCTGAACCGCCTATCAAATAAGCTAAAGCAAATGCTCCAATAATATAAGAACCGTGAGACTTCTAATTACCTCGAAGGCTTGACTGCGGATAAGAGTTTCAATAATTCGCTCTGGAAAGCCGTGAAGTCGACTAAGAAACATTATATGCAATTGGCACCGATAAAAACATCCGACGGCGAATGGGCAAAAGGAGACAAAGATCAATTGAGCCAAGAACTTAATTTCAGAACAGGATCTGTCTGAGCTACAACAAACAATAAAAAACCTAAATAAGGCTCCAGGATACGATTTGATTAAAAGTGAAATTCTAAAGGAGCTACCTCGAAAAACGTTTGTCAAGCTCCTCCACATTATAAATGCTTCCATGAGACTTTTATACGTTCCAAGCCAATGGAAGGTCGCAAAAGTCATAATGGTTCCAAAACCGGGGAAAAGTCCAAACGACAAAAAATCATACAGACCCATTTCGCTCCTGCCGATAACTTCAAGAGTCTTCGAAACTCTTCTGCTTAAACGTTTAAAACCGGTAACTGAAGAAAGATTGATCCTGGATCACCAGTTCGGCTTTAGGGTCAAACATTCCACAATCGATCAGGTCTATCGGATAACAAATGTAATTGATTGTTCAATTGTTCAAGCGTTTTTCTCGATGTATCGCAAGCCTTCGACAAGGTATGGCACGAGGGCTGGAAGTATAACCTACAACAAATTTTACCGAGAGAAATGAATAGAATATTCGAATCTTATCTTGAAAATAGACTGTTACGGGTAAGATATGGGATTGGATATTCTGAATTCAAGGAAATTCGAGCTGGTGTTCCACAAGGAAGCGTTCTAGAGCCATACCTATTCTTACTTTACACTAGTGACATACCTCCAGATGAAGAGACTGTGCCACGTTCGCGGATGACACGGCGATCGTTGCCACAGGACAAACAGTTGAATCCTCGACTGCAAAACTTCAACGGGGCAAAACTGAAGTGGAAATCACACGTGAAAAAGAAACGTGAAGAGCTCGAAATCAGGCTAAGAGAAATGAATTTTCTTATCGGAAGAAACTCTAAACTAAGCACATATAACAAGCTGCTTATATATAAGCAAGTGCTAAAACCTTCGTGGACTTATGGTGTACAATTATGGGGTTGTACCAAACCAAACAATAACGCATTGGCTGAAAAGCCCTTTTCTAAGAGAGGGCACCACTTGAATTCAATCAATACCATACCAACCTTCAAAAGATACGTGTATAAATTTGACAGCTGTCGGGCGATTGGTTCTCGAGATATAGCGTTGTGAGTGAAGCAACTTTTGTTATTGTGAAAAAAAAAATGGATTCAAAGCAATGTGTTGATTTATCATTGCTTTTTGATAGGAAAAAATGCAGCCGATGCAAAGAAATGGTTTTATAAGTGTTACCCGGACTCTGCACCAGCCGAACGAACCATTCGCAAGTGAATTGAAAAATTTAAAAGTGGTCATACAAGCACCGAAGATGATGCACGCAGTGGACGTCCAAAAGAGTCTGTTTCAGATGAAAACATCAAAAAAGCCCACAAAATGATTACGAATGACCGTAAAGTGAAGTTGATCGAGATAGCTGAGGCTGTGAAGATATCAGAAGAGCGTGTTGGATGTATCATACACGAATATTTGGACATGCGAAAGCTCTGTTCAAAGTGGGTGCCGCGTTTGCTCACAGTCGACCAAAAACAACAACGTGTTGATGATTCAGAGAAGTGTTTAGACCCGTTCAACCGCAATGAGTCGGTATGCGACAATGTAAGAAACTTGGCTCCATCACTTCACACCAGAGTCAAGTCGGCAGTCAGCTGAGTGGCGAGCAGGCGACGAATCTCGTCCAAAACGACCAAAAACTCAACAGTCGGCTGGCAAAGTTATGGCATCCGTATTTTGGGATACACATGGAATAATTTTCATCGATTATCTCCAAAAGGGGCAGACTATCAAAAGCGACTATTACATTGCGTTGTTGGAGCATTTGAAGGACGAAATCACAGAAAAACGGCCGCATTTGAAGGAAAAGAAAGTGCTGTTTCATCAAGACAATGCACCGTATCACAAGTCGATGAAAGCGATGGCAAAATTGAATGAATTCGGCTACGAATTGCTTCCCCAACCACTGTATTCTCCAGATTTGGCCCCCAGCGACTATTTCCTGTTCGCAGACCTCAAAAGAATGCTCGCCGGAAAGAGATTTAAGACCGATGAAGAAGTAATCGCCGAAACAGAGGCCTATTTTGAGGCTAAACCGAAATCGTACTACAAAACTGGTATCGAAAGATCGAGAAATAGTTTCAATCAGTGTATCGCCCTCGAAGGCAACTATATTGATAAATAAATTTGAACTTTGCAAAAATTTTGTGTTTTACTATAAAACGGCACTGAATTTTCAGCCCATGTGTTATGTCTGTCCTACAGACGTTCCAAAACAAAGCACTTAGAGCAATCGTACATGCTCCATGGTATATAAGGAACCGTGAAAGACAAAGTAACAAGCTTTGCTCGTAAACTTCGCACTCGTCTTGTGCATCATTGCAACCAGGAAATAATCCAAAGATTGGACGAAACAAATCTTGTGCGGCGATTTCAAAGAACAAGACCGTTCGACTTAGCTCCTTAAGGAGAAACCGTATGAAATAACGGTAATAGTAGGTGCCTTCGCTAGAAACGCGATAAGCTACAGAAGCTCGAGATACTTGTTAAGGAAACTTAGTCGTAGTCTTATAGATAATGAGAGGTTTTTTAGTGAGTTAGAATCTCAAACTACCATGAGCGCGTGCTTACGGGGGACGCTGCGTGTTTTGGTGCGTGCGTGAAACACCAGATTTTTTGCCAAACACTCAGCTCCCCGATTATCCACGAAAATACCTATGCTAGCCAGATCAGGAAGAGTTAACTCCAGCATAAGGCTACAAAGGTAGATGGCTTTTTGATCAAAAAGTTAAAATTTAAAAAACAAGTTTATTGATCGGCTTTTACACGTCAGTGCATCCTGCGATTTTTCCATTACTTCCTCTCTGCTGAAACGCGTTCCCCGTAGTGGTTTTTTAACTCGATTGACAGAAAGAAGTCACAGGGAGCCAAATCAGGTGAATTTGGTAGCTGTTGGATGGTATTTGTTGCACTTTTCGTCAAAAAATTACGAATAATGATGGCACTGTGCGACGGTGCGTTATCATGGTGCAAAGTCCATGAATTTTCTGCCCACAATTCTGGTCTCTTTCGGCGATTTGCTTCACGCAAACGTCTCATAACACCCAAATAGTACTCTTTGTTTATTGTCTGGCCTTCTGGCAAAAATGATGCACTACACCGTTGTTATATATGAAAAACGTGAGCATTGCCTTCTTTTTTGACTGAAAACGACGTCGTTTGTTTGGTCTCGGCTCATTTTGCGACCTCCATTCACTTTGCATGATGTCTGTATTGCGTATCGTACTCATAAACCCACGTCGGGATCGGATTCAGCCTCGCAAATCATCTCTTTTGCGATGTCAACACGTCAACACGTGGTTATTCCATTTTCTGATCAAGGTGGTACTCGGCCCTTGTCGATGACAACAAAACTGTTCACTGCTTCTGAGACTTCCAAGTAATAACTGCACCACTGAGAAGAAAAACGGAGCCTATATATGATCGACTCAGTCGGCATCAGTATAAGTAATCATGGACCCATCAAATTTCTTATACACAAGGCCATTATCTGCAGTTCCAGCAAGATATCTTAAGACTCGTTTCACTGCAAACCATTGGCAAGTCTCTGTAAATTATGTTATTCTCGATGCTGTGTTAGCGATATCTGGACGGGTAGTCACTGACAAATACATGAGAGCACCAATTAACTCACGATATGGATGATTTTTATGAATCTTGCCAGCATCTGCATTACCGAAACGCACATTGACTTCCGAAGGAGAAGTCACAAAGTCAGTCCAAAGTCCCATGGTCAAAAGTTCTCCACGACCTTTTTTGTACTTCTGACGGCCTGCTTGTCGTAGCCCATACAGCACTTTCTTCAACTTGCAAGCATTTTCTCCGCTACGAGGATTCGCTTGCATTTTTCTTACTTTGACTCCAAGGCTCATATCTATTTTTTTGATATGATCCTTTCTAATAATACATATATTCATCATATCCAGAATTTCCATGACGAAATCCTCGTTCAATGATCCATTTAGAAACGCTGTTACAACGTAAAGCTGCCAGATTTTCAAACCAAGCCGCACCGAAAGTGCCAATAGCAAACGCAATGTTTCAAGTGTTGCAACCGGAGCAAAAGTCTGATAATAATCTTCCCCATATTATTGACTATACCCCTTTGCTACAAGTCAAGCTTTATATCGCTTAATGCTACCATCAGCACCATGTTTGGTAGTGAGAACCCAGCGATATCCAAAGGCGTGATCACTATCATCCTTCGTAATTATTTTCCATGTACTAATCATTTTTAAAAATACTTACAAGTTCCGACTCCATGGCGTTCTTTTCAAGCCATCTTCATCAGTAATTTCCGCCGCACCAGCAAATACTATACATCTTTATCGCTGCCAATGTCCTCACTTTCACATTGAGTAGACATTGTTGCTGTTGTTGAAGGAAACAGATCCCTCAGTCGCCCTCTGGAATGCAGCTTCTAAGGTAATTCAGAAGACTGTTTTTCCTCTTCCGTGTTTGTTGTTGTATTTTTCTGTTCTCCAGAACAAACACACGATGAGAACTCAACATTTTTTGGACTACTTATGTTATCTGGTGCGCCTTTGATATCAGCGCCAATAGTTCAACCAGCAGTATCGTTTCTGGTGTATTATTTGTTTCCTCTTCCAAAATCTTTAGATCCCGTGCATGAACTATTTGATGCTTAATTGGCAGTCATACTCGATACCCTTTTCAGTCCCTAGGATAGCTAACAAAAACATCTTCACTAGATCTTTGGGCGAGCTTGTCTTTAATAGGATCCGTATTGAGAAGAAGCACGCTTGAACCAAACACCTTCGTATTCATCAGGCTTACATTTTTTCCAGTCCATTTTTCAAAAGGAATTCCACCTTTTAAGCTCTTCGTTGAATACCGATTCCGTATATGACAAGCAGTGGCAACTGCTTCCGACCAAAATGAAGATCTCAAGTTGGATTGCAGCAATAAACACCTGGCCTTATTCCACACCGTTCGATTCTTTCGTTCTGCTACTCCATTTTGTTGAGGAGTATGGGGAATTGTCAACCTTCTCTTTATACCGTGGCTAGACAATTGTCAGAATGCAGAAAAATTTTATATCCAGTTTGCCTTTCCACAAGTTTTTGGTGAAGTTTCCCTTTCAAACACACTGTACACTTTGTTAGTTGTTCAATGTTCAATTTTAAATCAACTGTGGGTACACAACCGCCCCGAACCATCTTAACTATGTCTTTTGTGTTAAAATGACTTAAGAGCTCAGAACACTCAGGATGGTCTACTACTTTTGCACACTCAGAATTTTCTAGCACAAAATATAATTCACCTCTGCGATCTGCAATTAGAAGTACGTTACCATGAACGCAGGCACAATCACTACAAAATGTTACTTCATAGCTTCAGCAGCTACTAGAAAAATTGCAATGCAAACCTAAAAAGGAGCAGGACACCACTTTGCTCTTTCAATTTGGACTTCATCTTCGAAGATCTTAAAGAACTGGCCTAAGTGCTCTTAGCAGGTTGGAACCGAATCTTTGCTTAATCTCGCCGTTCTTTGGACCGATGAAAATGGTATGTTAATCTTTCTCGGTGTCTTGAAGTCATTTATTTATATCGGGCTGTCGGTTGTCCTGATTGTAAATTTTTATAAATGCAATTATACATAAGAATATCTGCACCAATTGGTAATAGTTACAGTATTTCGTGACGCCTTTGCCTTTATACAATGACACAAAAAGCTATTCCTCAACTTATAAGGTCCTAGATCGCTTCTTATTGAACATGATTGTGAACGATTTAATCCGAAGGTTTTGGATTTTTTCTGGTTCCGATTTCATTTTTTTGTGCTCCGCTTGTATTCTAACTCAAGACGGACTATCTATTCCGCATTTAAGAAAGAAAGTTCTCTTTCAGAACACTGAACAGAGTTTTACACTATTTTTCCATTTTATTCACATTCTTGTGCGCTGAGTTCATCCACTTGGCTTGTGGTATTTACTATATAAGCCATTCCGGCAAATGTACAGCTAGTCAACTACTAGATCGCGATTGGGATTCGAACGTCGAACCTTCCGATTTGTAAGCCAGTTGACTGCCATTTGCGAAACGGCCATCCATAAGTTTATTTCGCCCACGCTGTGTGGAAATATTTTAGGGGTACCAAAAGCCATTTGATCCCTTAGTAATTGTAAAATTAAAATAAAAAATTAAATAAACGTATCCTGGTCATAAGAATTGAAATATATGTTACTCCTGCCGGTATCAGAACATTCTTGTAATTTTCCCATAACGATACGTTGAAACCATGACTCTGAGATTGGAGACGTGTCACAGAACTTCTTAGACACTTAAGATATTTGTGTTACAACTCTCCACTTAGATGTACAAATTTTGAAGAGGACATAGCAAAGGTTTTACAGATGAGCTGCTTCCCTACCTCTCTCAGATTGTATTACAAATTTCATTTGTGCATTGTGCACGAAAAAGCACCCTATCGGCCGAAGAAATCTCCCCATTGCTTTTCTTATGATAGCAATTAGGAGGAAATGTTAAGTGTTTTGATCATGATCTGAGAGGGAAGGCTGCCAGAGTGTACTCCTTTAACTTGGAGTCAAGTGACTGCTTCAAGTCTTCGTGGTGGCCCATGAAAACTCCATGTTTAATCAATTTTATAAAGAAAGATGTACTCCGGTGTTGTCTGGACTCAGTCTCTTTATCTTGTGATCCTTTCCACGGTTACTATGGAATGAAAAGACGAAAAACTACAGTGATTACTACGAGTACCGAGTTTTAGGTATATGAAGGAGCACCACACGACAATCCGCATCAAGGTTGAATTCGCCTAATGAGCATCATCAAGGATGATCCTCAACCAAACATATGCTCAATTCTAAGACAATTTGAATGCAAAGATATGAACGGGGGACATTTTGTGTGGCACAGTCGGTCCTACGACAAGGAATTTAGGATTAATTACCTCTTTGCTGCGAAATATTATCATATCAAGAACGCAGTTTCCGGATGTCGACATTTATCATTGGACTTGGAGGCTGCCTGATTAATTCATCACCAACCAGATTGATCGCACTTTAGTTATCTGGATCCTCAAATAGTCTAAAGGTCTATTGACTCTTATTACTATCTCGTTATGGGTAAGATAGGATTGCGAATATCGTTAACGCAGCAAGAAAAGGGAACACTGAGAGAAGGTTTAACACTAGATAGTTGAAATAGCAGGAGTCTTGATGTCTAAATTTAGGTCTAACAAGGGTGCTGGTACTGATGTCAATGAGTCAATGTCACAATGAGTAGGTATAACTTCGAGGTCATAAATGACTTTGTATTCATAGGCTCCGCAGTTAATATAAGGAAGACACCACCTTAGATGTGATGGTCGATTGGGCTCAAAGACAATCGAATGCAGAAGCTTCTCTCGGATAATCAAAATAGCATTTCTATAAAACGTTGATCACCCAGTTCTACTCTGCCGCCCAGAGACTTGTGTCATACTTAAACAGAAGAGGATAAGGAGGCATTTGGTCGTTTCGAGCTAATAGTGCCTCGAGGGATCTACGGCCCTATTAGCATCGATGAAGAGTACCAGAGGAGATCAAACCAAGCAATGTATAGGCTGTACACTAACATGGACTAAGCTAAAGGACTAAAAATCGGCCTGCTTAAATGGTTGGGACATGTAAATTATTGAAGTCCAGCGATCGACCTCGAAAAGTCATCAAATCCATCACGAAACGAAAACGCAGCAGATGAAGAGTCGACCTCTCTAGTGCACGCACGTGTGAAATTAAAATCAGGTAGCGAAAAACAGGGCTAAGTGAAGAGGAATGCTGGTTGAGGCTCAGGTCCAACCAAGACTCTATTATCACTTAAGTAAGTCAGTAAGTAAGGAGAAGTGCACTAGGCCATTGAATTGCACCATTGCCGAATTGGTTTCAAACCTAGTACAATACTATAGTTTCATTTTAACCATTTTTTTTTTTTTACTCAGCTGCCCAACAATTCAAAGTTTAAAACATAAATAAAGCTCGTTTCACGTAAGTACTATATAAGCCATTCCGGCAAATGTACAGCCCAGAGCTGGACCCTTCTATCATTTAAACTCTGTCATTTGAGATATGATGGGGAGACAAAAACATAAATATCTTATATAATAGACGCTTAGAGAATAATTTCCCTCAAATGGTCTTCATATTTATCTTTGTACTCAATGCTGATGACTGACGTGTCCTCTCAAATCCTCGAAGTAGTACTTAAAATCATTCAATTTCAATCTGTGGTCTTTCAGGAAAAAATCCTGGCAGATCATGCTAAGAAGAACTACTAAATGTCCCAAAACCTAAAACTTTGTCATTGGGCATTCACAAGAAAAAATATTAAACCAAGGACTAAATGGTTGATTTTAAAGATATAAGCAGAGTCCTTATAGCATGTAACACATGGGCTGAAAAGTCAGTGCCGTTTTATGGTATTGGGTATGTAATTTAATTCGTGCGTTTTTTTTTTTCAAAATTTGAACGTTTATTTAAGAAAAACATGTACAATAGTATTATTCAAGGGATTGCCCATCTGAAGCTATGACTTTTTCCCATCTTCCTGGCAATTTGTGGATCCCATCCCAAAAGAACTGCACCGGCTTGGCAGCCAAGAATGAATCAAGCCAATTTTTGATATTCTGCTCTGATGTGAACCGTGGGGTAAGACTTCCCATCCACTGTTTTCCAAATAGTTTTTAACCGGAATATCAACGTGGGGCCGAGCGTTGTCATGATGGAAAATTATTGCCTCGTGTCTGGTCGCATATTCCGGGCATTTTTCAGCTACTGCTCACTTCAAACGGATTAATTGTGTTCGGTAGCGCTGTCCATTGATGGTTTCACCCGGTTTTAGCAACTCATAATACAGCACACCTACTGATCACACCAAATACAGAGCATTATCCTCGCGCCATGGATATTCGGCTTTGCCGTTGATTTAGCTGGTTGGCTGGGTTTCATATATGATTTTTTGCGCTTGGGGTTGTCGTAATGGATCCGCTTTTCACCACCAGTAACAATCCGATGCAAAAATGACTTCCTTTTGTGGCGTTCCAGCAGCATTTCGACGTCTCTCGGCTTGAGTTCATGTGGAACCCAATTTCCTTGCTTTTGAATATATCCACCTGCTTTTAAACGTTTTGAAATGGCTGCTTGAGTGACACCCAAGGATTCTGCGAGCTCTTCTTCAACAACAATCTTCATAGAGTAATGCTTCCAGTTCTTCAACTTCAAACTTTTTTGGCTGCCCAGGACGTTCATCGTCTTCCAAGCCAAAATCACCACTTTTAAATCGTGCAAACTACTTTTGGCACATTCGCTCAGCTAGCGCATATTCACCATAAGCTCCCACCAAAATACGATGACTTTATTTATCAATATAGTTGCCTTCGAGGGCGATACACTGATTGAAACTATTTTTCAATCTTTCGATACCAGTTTTGTAGTACTATTTCGGTTTAGCCTCAAAATAGGCCTCTGTTTCGGCGATTACATCTTCATCGGTCTTAAATCTCTTTCCGGTGAGCATTCTTTTGAGGTCTGCGAACAGGAAATAGTCGCTGGGGACCAAATCTGGAGAATATGGTGAGTGGGGAAGCAATTCGTAGCCGAATTCATTCAATTTTGCCATCGTTTTCATCGACTTGTGACACGGTGCATTGTCTTGAAACAGCATTTTCTTTTTCTTCAAATGCGGCCGTTTTTCTGCGATTTCTTCCTTCAAACACTCCAACAACGCAATGTAATAGTCGCTTTTGATAGTCTGCTCCTTTTGGAGATAGTCGATGAAAATTATTCCACGTGTATCCCAAAATACGGATGCCATAACCTAGCCAGCCGACTGTTGAGTTTTTGGTCGTTTTGGACGAGGTTCGTCGCCTGCTCGCCACTCAGCTGACTGCCGACTTGACTCTGGTGTGAGGTGATGGAGCCAAGTTTCATCCATTGTCACATACCGACGCAAAAATTCGGCTTTATTGCGGTTGAACAGCTTTAAACACTCCTCTGAATCATCAACACGTTCTTGTTTTTGGTCGACTGTGAGCAAACGCGGCACCCACTTTGAACAGAGCTTTCTCATGTCCAAATATTCGTGTATGGTATATCCAACACGCTCTTTTAATATCTTCAGAGCCTCAGCTATCTGGATCAACTTCACTTTACGGTCATTCGTAATCATTTTGTGGGCTTTTTTGATGTTTTCATCTGAAACAGACTCTTTTGGTGCAGAGTCCGGGTAACACTTATAAAGCCATTTCTTTGCATCGGCTGCATTTTTTCCCATCAAAAAGCAATAATAAATCAACACACGAAATTGCTTTGAATCCATTATTTTTCACAACAACAAAAGTTGCTTCACTCACAACGCTATTTCTCCAGAACTAATCGTCCGACAGCTGTCAAATTTATACACGTATCTTTTGAAGGTTGGTACTAACTGAAAATGGTATGGATCCAATTCAAGTGGTGCCCTCTCTTAGAAACAGCACTTTTCAGCCCATGTATTATAGCAGATCGAATTCTATGATTCAAAAGAAACCTCCTAAAATGATCACGAGAAAACGAAGACTCAATCTAGAGTAGTCGATGATAAAGGTCACTATAACACCAACACTGTTTTGCCGTTGTTCCTCCTAAAAGCTACCATTCACACAAATAGAAATGGACCTTTCCAACAATCCACCCAGCACTAGTTGTAAAAACAGAACTCCACACAATCCGCACTATCATTATCCACATAGTGCGGTTGAGATATTTAATAAATCGAGTATAGTCAACCAGGAAAAAACTTCTCTCAATTATTTATTCCATTCCATGTCCCTTCTGTTAACCAAAACCTCTTGTCCACAATTTCTCATCTGCAAACAGGAGCCACACACAGAGTACACAAAAAAAACTCTCTGTGAGTTCCAGGACATGTGAGTATAAATAAAATCGACGAAATTGAAATGAAAATGGAAAATGCTGTGCCAAACCCTGAACGAATACCGTGTGCCAAATGCGCGTAATATTTTTTTTATGGTCGCGTTGATCCTTTGGCTGCACTGGCTCCGGATGGCTCCGGAACTAATTGCCAATGACAATTGCTGTGTAGTTTTATCTTGTGTGTATATGTGTGTGTTTTTGTAATGCTGTATTACATAAATTCGGGCATAGACTCATTCGCCTACAGACATTCGCTGAATTGCTGCCCAACAAAATCGGAATGTCCTGTTCCTGCGGCATAGTGTGCACTGTAGCAATATTTAACAACTTTTTGCAACTGCCACAGTGACCTCCGTTTCCTCATTTAAATTCGGTGTCTTCGTCCTCGTTCTCGTCTTTGTATTCGTATTCACAGTTACACTCTGTGTGGTCATATTTTACGGGGGAATGTGGACTGGTAGCTGGACGAACATAACACCGGACGCTGGAGCAATAACATGATTTCGCGGACAGAGCCCGCAGGAAGAGTTCACGGTCTCACGAATCTTTTTCGCACGTTTTCGTATGATTTTGTCGCGCGAACTGTTACATTATTCGCGTTTATTGCAGAACGATTTTGTGATTTTGTAATTGCGGAGCTTTGAATTTTTTTCTTTGGGTCTGAGTAAGAGTGAGTTGGGTTACAGGGAACAGGAACAAGAACCACATAATAATGCCAGAATGACCATCACTGCTTTAAAACGGTTAAATTTGATTTTCCAACCTGTTTTTCTTCCACATTCTCTAAGAAGATAACCGAGTTCCAAGCATGTCCCAGAGTATGAATACACTGGAGTACATCAATGACTTTTACCATTATATGGGTAACCAATAATCCAAAAAAGGAAATTAATCTCTGGTTCTTACGAAAGAGAAGAGAGCAGACAATCAAGAAAACAGGCAGTTCCTTAGACATAGCTGTTACTTCATCCAAGAACGAATAAATCGGTGAGCATCATCGGAGAAATTCGGGATCCAAAGTGGGGTCCGACAAGGTTAAATTCAATCGCCTATACTTTTTTTGTTGATGATGTGCTTCGACTTATCTTCTGAAAACAAAGGAATTTGTGGGACTCTTAATTATCAACTTAAACATTTGGACTACGCTGCCGTAGTTTCTTTGCTCTCTCACAGGATTATGTATCTGCACCAAATGACAGCAAGAGTGCAGACGGAGACAAATGTTGTGAGTTTGATGAATAATACTGCCAAAACCAAAATCATTAACCTCGGTACTAACTCATCAACTCAAGTTAGCATTTCTGGACAACCGGTAGAGAGAGTCGATAGTTTCCAATATCCTGAAAGTATTGTCACCTTCGGCGAACCGAACATGATATTGTTAACCGAATCGGCAAAGCAAAATCTGCGTTTAGAATGATGTTCATGATATGGCGAAGCAATGCATTCAGCCTAAGCACCAAGGTACCACTAGGTGCCTACGGAACATCTTAAAGGTTTTTTGGCCTAACCGCATCTCTAACGAACATGTTTACCCGAGAACGGCTTAGGAACAAATAGGCATAACCATCCAACGAAAGAAGTGGCAGCGGATTGGTTATACACCAATGTGTTGTTTCATAGAAAATGATTCCCCTGGAGCTCGCGCATATGTCGTGCCTCGTCAAGTATTCTCCTTGGGACTGCCATAAGGTACTATTTCGTGAGACCAGTAATCCGCCCAATTTTTCAGCCCATTCTACGCACGCGCTATCAATGATCAGATCTCCATCCAGTGGACCTCTTGTTTGGCCATGTGCCTTCTTGAGCACTCGACGTCAACGACTAACTATCCGGCGTGAGCGTCTTATACCATAAGAATAATGCATTCTTTGTGCAGACTTTAGCTTGGTGATCATCCAACATGTTTCGGTCATGCTCATTTTTTCAGTAGCACGTGGCCTAAATATAGGCATCTGAAGCATTTAGTCAGGGCCTTGATTTTGATTGATTTTACTGGACTTCAACAGTTTGTTTGTCCTGCTGTCGCAACCTGGTTGTCATCGTAGACTCTCCTCAGATAGCTTAGCAAATGTCTGTTCTAGCAGTGGTCTATAATTTCGGCTGTGAATCTCCGTGTTAGTGTGCACCAAGCTTATCACCGGTTATGCCACCAAATTTTTCCTTTCAGATTTGGTTACCCAATTGCCTTTCTGGGTCCATCTTATCCTTATGTCTGATTCCTCCAAGTCGTAGAGCGGCCAGTCTTGACCCTGCAGAGTATGTTGGCGTATTAAAATTCGACACTTCTTGTGTTCGAATGTATTTTCATCTTGGCAGACTTGCCTCGTTTCTTCTCTTCTTCCTTCTTTGATGATATCAGCAGTGAGTTCTTGGGTCTCTGTAGCTTGCCCTTCGTACCCTTTCGTACCTTTTCTGGTATCTCTCGCAGTTTGGCCGACCTTCATTTGGGCTTCAGTATTGTTTTGATCCATGGCGACTTCTGGGAGGCATTGTGCTTACGGATGACTTTACTATATATGTCTTGACTTTGCGAAATTACAATTGAAGAGATGCCCCCCTATTGTATCTCGCATTATCTGATGGATGGGGCACCCCTAAAGCTTTAGTTTGTTTCCCTAGGCCGTGGAACAAGGTAAACTGCGTATTTTAATCCAATTCTGTTGGTGCACTTATCTTTTGAGGATCCAAGCCTCCTTGTAGACACCTGGGGGAAGTTGAAACTTCTCTGACCGGCGATCTTCGCATCTTCGAGTTGCTTCAGGAAGCAACATTGACACAGACTCTCATGGGGTTATTTACTGGAGCACATAATTGTGTAAAACGAAATGACGCCACATACACTCACATATAAACCAAAGTCAACATCTGCAATCAGTTCCTCATTTTTATTCGTATACGTCGTGTTGTCTAGCCGAGTTACACATGCCTTCAGAAGTTGCGTTGTCGGAAACACCCTCAATAACGATGAAAACATTTCTTTTTTTCTTCTTCTTCTTGTTGTTGTTTGCAAGAACATCGCCGTTAGTTAGCGTGTTGCATCACAGAAAAAAAAATAGATCTCGACCATTCTCTCCATACTTATAAACACGAAGGAAGTCAGACTTATAGGTCTGAGGCTCTTGACGTGCGTGTGGCCCTCTATTCCGATTTTCCGAAAAAGGCTACTCTCGTTGTTCGCCAGGATTTCGGTACGTATACCTTTGCCAGGCTAGCAACGAAGATTTCCTTCAGCAGCATTTTGTAACATAACTGCGTATACACCATCGGCGCCTGGCAATACAACAGCATTTGTAATGACTTCACCCGTCACCACACCAGATGAAATATGTCAGCTGCGGCGTATTATGTTTTCGGACCACTAGCAGCTTCTTTAATAGGAGAAGCTGGTTCTGATTAAGTTACCTGGGAATTAAGCCGCAAGCACAATATATTCAGTTTCAGTATAGGTACCATCAGATTTTCTGAGCGGTTTCAGCCTGTTTACTATTCCTCCTTTGAGGATATCTTTATAAGAGTCGCTCTCCGAAATCCGAATAAGCTTCTTATGTTCTTACTGACTCGATCTGTAGGAATTCCAGTCTTCCCCAAATTTGTTTTAACTGAACTGTTTATAAGTTTTCTGGTTTCTTTACGAAGATGCTGCAATTTTGCGTTCCACTAAGGAACAGGCGAATGAATCATAGGGACAATTCTCCGTTCGTTTCGTAGTTTGTGTTTGCAGCAACCAAATCTTGTGACAGAATTGGTAAGAGTAAGTTCGACATAAACACAAATTCTCGGTCTTATAGTGGTGTGAAATCCCTTAAACATCCAAAACCATAGATGCGTGTATTCAATAGGGAAAGCCTCCTACATATGGATGCAGTAGCAGACTTGGGTTGTTGAAGGTTAATCAAAGTACACAAAATAAATCATTTCTGGGGTTGTTATCATTTCTAGAGTCATACCTAGGTCTCGACAACAAGAGAAAAGCCGTCCCCGATTGCCCGATTCTTTATTTCTCTGTTGGAGTAAATTTTTCACTTTTCAGACTCGATTCCGGGTTTCTGGGTATAAAATCCCATCAGCACATGCCCCGTTACACAGAGTTGCATCGGAACCTAGAAGGTGGTGCGCATCAGTTTCGGTTGCCTGAAAATCTCGAAAGTCTTAGTTTCCAGGGCTGGGATTTTCGTCACAGACTTATTCAACCATTCAAGGATTTACTGCATGGAGGACTTTACTCTTAGAGTTCTGTTTTCCATATCGTAGCCCTCTGGTTGAATGCAAATTTTATCTACTTTGGCTAGTTCTCACAGTTGATCGGCACAGTGTTTTTTCTCAATTTTGTTCAGATTATTGTCATTACCAGCCTTCCAAATTCTGAGCCCCAAAGAAATGATAGCAGCACCCTTATAGGTGAACCCTTTTTCCAGATACATCCAAGCTTCCTCCATCCGAACTGCAAATCTTGCTGATCCGACGACCAATTTGTCTTCTCTGTCTCGCTGCTGGAATAAGATTTTTAACACTTGAGCTTTCGACAGAGTTGCCGTGCATTTGTTCCACGTCTCAGTTTCCTCTTCATGTACCCCCCCTTACACGGTTGTCCTTCAGCGTATGCCACTTCTGAAACCTATTCCACCTATTCGGTGGATCAGCCAACAAAAACAAGACTCTGACCAACCGCTGATCTATTCTGAAGAAGCAAACCCTTTCCGGTACTCTCCGCAAAGCCGCAAACGTCACCAGAATCAAGTGATCCAGTAGCTCTTGGGTTAGCGTCTAAATCGGCGGAGGTTCTTTTGAATATGTTGGTTAGGGCCTCTAGAGTCCATGCCCCGACCGCAGTCGAAAAGATCACGGATGAATTGTCGGTATTGCAAGTACCCTCTGGAGTATTATCTTCTTGGGTAAACTACATACTTTTAACTGTTTTACGTCTTTGGCGCTTATTTTGACATCTTACCTAGGTTCTTTTCAGAACATTAGGATCTTTGACTCTTATGCCTTCCTGCCACGACAAGGTAGCCAATGAAAATACAGGAAGGTGAGAGTTAGGAAGCGATTATGCACATGTCCAGCCTCTACTCTACTATGCGCAATGATACCTCACAGATATATTTCTTTGAAGACCTAAATGACTTGTCACAAATTGATGTTTACGATATGAAACACTTATCCCTCTTGGTATTAACCCTCTCCTGAACAGGGCAAGTATTAGGTATCTGGGATAGATTCTTTCAACCTCATGTCACCATCTTTTTTAGAGTTTGGTCAGGATAATAACTGACTAACTAGTAGCTTCCTGACGCATTCTCTACCATAAATAAGTGCCAGACTGCTACAGTCACTCTATTATAAATAAGCGACACTCAGAGGTCTGTACTAAAATGACCACCGCTTTCAAACCAACCGGTTATAAGTCGTTATCTTCAATAATAGGTCGATTATTTCAATTCCACCTACACTAAGGGGACTCACTTACCTTCTAAATTAAAAGAAGTATCTGACCTTCAGTCCCTTAACGCAGAATTTAGTCTCCGTGTTATTTCTCGCTCTTTCCTCCAGTCACCTTAACTCAACCTAACCTAGAGACGAGTGAAATATTACATTGACAGAAATAAACTACAACGTTCTTATAGTAGATATCCTTAGCTACTCTTCTCTAAACACTTCTTTTAGCAAAAGCGTAAAATATTCAAGGACTTTGACTTTTTCTCTTGAAAAATTAAGACAAAAATGCTTCCCAGATCTGTTTGTAACGTTGCCAACTTGGAGTTCAGAACAATCTAAAACCGAACCTCTTAGAGTTCGATCATAAATTTCATTATATCCTTCAAGATCTTGCATTACCGTGTTACAAGTTGACTGAATTAAACTATCCAACTGGATTACATCGCTTCAATGCAGAATTCAGTCTGATGCACTCTGGCTGCTTACGACACTCTAAAATTTCGAATGATATTCCCTTGATTTCAAACCAACGTAGCAAAGCAAAACTGCCACTCTTCACATAATCCTGTCAAAACAGACGTTCACTTCGTATTTTGAATAAATATTCCTTCTTCCTCCATGTCTGAGATCCTTCCAAAATAATAATTCAAAAAATAATTTAATAAACTCTACAAGTCATGTGTTATAATCCAATTAGTAGTTTCCCATGAGATGAATTTGTTGGACATGCAGTTTATAAATTTCCGTCCATTTCATCCCTACGTGCGAGGAATTTCCGCCCCAGCCCCGAGCCCCAAATGATACCAAAACTCTATAGAATTTGTGTTTTTGCTGAAAATCTGTCGGTTTGCAAAAATTTCCACCCCAAACCACCACCTGATGTAAGTTAAAAATGAAAGTCCTTGCCTTAACTGTGGAAAGGGAAAATTCCTTTAATTCAACTTTCCACAAATGCAAGCACCAAATTGGTCTTCGTTATCCTCAGTCGTATTTCCATATGTTTGTATACCCGAAGGACCGTTAAATGTTCTAGTTTATGTTACTATACACATATACATACACAGTACAGCAACTGCAGATAAAAAAAAACAATATGTACTCTATCTCATCTCTTTATTTAGCACTGCACCCACCCGTATCATGGCCAGGATCATAAGGGACGAAGACTTAGACCTAGACCAAGACCAGAAACAAAAAACAGAACCAGAACCAAAACCGGAACCAGAAAAACTTTCCAAATCGACCTGCAAAGCCAGTATCGCTGCGCATCCTATCCCATCCATTCCGAACGAATTGTAATTTAAAATAGCCATCAGCACCAACCTATTTAAGGGTGAAATGTTAAAAGATAAATTCCCTTAAACCGCTTGATATGCATGCATTCATCCATCATCAAGACACCACATATGGATACACTGATACTTCCACATACTATGGCCCCATATGGATGAATATATGTAGGTATGTGGTAACCAACAGCAAGGAGCCAACAAACCAAGAAACAAGGACCAGCAAGTCTTGTTCATGTATCACCAACCAAAAGGCAATATAACGCAGCAGACACATGACAGGGCAAGAACATCTCCTGTTAGCACTGTTAGCACTGTTAGTATCCCGCAGGCAGTCATACCACCCATCCGATGTTTCATCTTCAACACCCAGTTCCAGACTCAGTCTCAGTCCCAGAAAACTCAGCCAAGAGTGACGTCTTCCACAATACAATTATGTGTGACTTTGAAAGCCGGCTGTGGCAAGAAATACGGCTTCTGACGGCAGGAGGGTGAAATCTCATAAAAAGGTTGTTGGCTTCCAGCCAAACACTTGGTAGCGACTGCAAAGGCAATGTTATTTCCTCTACTACATATACACACATATTCCCCCAATCAGTCGTCAGGGATGCTTAATTTATCCCCCGTCAACTGAATTTTCATTCGTAAAAGCAGTATTTGCTGCACTTACAGTTGCACATTTTCGCAGATAACTGTATTAAAGCCTTTTCAAAACGGCTCTCTTTGTTTTTTTTTCGAAATCAATTAAAGCAGAGAAAACAATTTCGGGGGTTTGCCCCTCCCACATATTCGGACCGTCTATGAAAGTCGAACATTTGGTATACGAAAAATTCGAAACAATAGGTCGTCAAGGGAATGGACGTTTATAGAACTGATTTGAGCTTCAAAAATATCTTAAGGCCCTTCCCCAACGAACAGATACATATGTGCCATTCGCGTTGAGTGCTTCGTTAACGTTCGCTAATTGACGGTCCCGTTGGTCATGCTGTGTATTTGTCGCCCCATCCGATCGGTATTTACCCCAGAGCACGTTAACAAAGGCATTCCTACCCATGCATCTATAGATGCACTTGGTATTAGTTGCGAATCTACATATATTGGAATGCATATTCAATCAAAGCGAATATGGGATGCACGTACTAGTACTAGCCCTTGTTCAATCCTCTCAGACGATATCAGAATTTAATAAAAAATTTACGACAAACTGTCGAAAAGTTGAAAAATACAATATTTCCAACCGCGCAGGACGTTGCAAATTTTAGGGAAATTTCATTTATTCCTGCGACGAAATGAAATTTAAGCTTTGATTGCATGTACTCGTAAACGAATGTATCTGGTATTTTGAATATTTAATATAGAATGACAGATTGCTTTGTGAGGAGGAATTAATTGAAAAACAGATAAAAACGAGGGCGGATTTTATGCTCGTAATCTAGTAAATTGATTGGGTTCGACAAATTAACAGCAACTTGTCAGAATTTAGATCTGGCTGACAAGTGATTTTTTGAAACAGATTTATACATTGTCGATGTCCTATTCATATTGATAGGGCTTAACTTGTGATTTCGATGCCAGCATGGGTGAAGATTGCCAAGAAAAATCTGGCAAGGGGTACTAATAGCCACCACACGCGGCTGCAGCTAATATATAAGTACAAAGACCTGAAGCTTATCAGTAAAAGATGTCAAAACGTACAATAAAAAAGTGTTTCCCCCGGATATAAAGGAAAAACGAATAAAGGAAGGATATAAAGGAAAGTTTCGAAGTACATTCCTCACCGTAATCAGGAATTCGATCTCTGCACTCCACCGAATTTTGACGAAAGACTTTGCTCTTCATTCGTACAAGGTCCAATTAACGCAAAAACAAAGAAAAAATAAAACGGCCGACCACCAGCAGCGCCGTACGGTCTCAGGTTGGGTCCTGGAAAACATGCATACTGACATTAATTTTTGGCAAAAAAAGAGGTGTTTTCTGGTGATACCGATTTCAACATTGGCGGCTACGTTAATTGTCACGATTGTCCCACCTGGGACATTGAAAATCCACGTGTGATTTAGGAGATGCCAATGCACCCAACGAGTAACATCACACTAAAGTAAGGACAGGACGTGTGGTAGGAACGCATCTTTTCCGGAAAAGCAAATGATAAACCATTTTTTATGGTCGAAGCTCTAGGATATGGATACGGACGAGCTCTGCTTTTAAGAGCCATAGTCATACCGACAACACCCTGGACTTGTTTTTATCTCCTCATCCTGATAAGTTCACCGTTGATGTGCTCTCCTCTTTAAGCTCGTCGGACCAATGTGTCAGATCAGCTAACTTCTCGTATATACAATCACCACACTGTTAGAGAAAAGATTCCTAAAACAACCGTATGGCAATACTAGAAAGCCAATTGATCAGTTTCTTTAAAAAATTTAACTGGTCGTTATGTTTCCTCGATAACGACGTGAATGCCGCTGCTGATATGAACACAGACACTATTCACTTTGCAATAAGATACTTTATTCTTCATAGGATGAAGAGTATCAAACCAAAATAAAAAAGCTTGGTGCGACTCGAGCTGTAAAGAGGCTGTCAGGGTTAGAGAAATGCTTTGTCGGTCCTACAAGTCCAGCCCGACAGCGGAAAGCCGAAAAAAGTTTAAACAAGCCAAGAATATCTGATGAGGTAAAAAGTCTCAAAGGCAGTAACATTTTTGGTCGTTTGTCTAAAACATTACAAATTCTGCCTCATACTCCATCCCAACGCTCATTTATATTGGCCAAGGCCAATCTGCTAGCTGCACACTTTTGGGCCAGTTGAGTACTTCCAGATTGTGCTTTGCTTCCGCCTATACTTGAGTGCGTCGAATCTTCAATGGGACGAATCCACATAAAAATCTCCGTCGGCGTCAACTCTGACATGAAGGCATAACACTGATGTTGGAGTGGTTGCTGGCTGGGCTAAATTTAACGAACTAACAACTAGCACGTACTGAGACCCACTGGTTGAGGATGCACTTGCTCGTCCCGTCCAGTTTAACAACCACCTCTGGGAAAAATATCGAAACCTAATACACCTGAGTTTCAAACTACTACACCACCCGCCAGAGCCCTGGAGAAAACCATTAAAAGGGTGTTCATATATTATAAAAAAAAAAAAAAATACAGAAATATTGCACTTGAACGCCTTCTTTCCCAGTTCATGGAAACGCTGATAAGCCGTCAATTCATGAAATATCTCACAACGCGAAAACTTCTCAATGACCGGATAGTACGGTTTTCGTTGCATCATGTCCACTGGTGATCTGATGACATGTCTCACCAAAAAGTGGAACCAAAGCGTACATCAATCTGGCAAAAGAAAGATAGTTGCACTTGATATCTCTAAGCCATTTGACAGAGATTGGCATCAGGCTCTTTTGTCGAAAATGCATGTACCTTTCGGAAAATTTAATTCAAGTTATCTTGGATGGTTTCAAGTCTGAAATTCACAAAATAAATATTGGTGTACCCCAGGGCTCCGTTATGTCTCCGATACTCTTTTTTATTTACTTAAATGATCTCTTATCTCCTACTTCTAATCCAATATATTCTTATGTTGATGACAGTACTCTCTGCTTTTCATATTCATTCCCTAAGTCTCGTCCCTGGTCTTCGGCTGTAAAACGGGAACGGCAGCGTATGTTAAATTCAGTAAATTCCGATAATAACAGCTAAACCAATTGGGGAACTCTGCTGTTGTTTGAGCGAAATGAAAATACTCAGCCATTATCCATGAATGTCACTTGCATCGTGGAAACCGAAATACCGTGAGTCTTTCTTAAGTCGTACAACTCGTTTAAGGAATGCCCTGCCGAGCTCTCTATTTCCTAGTCACTGTAACTTGCACTTATTTAGAAAGAACGCGTATCGGTTCCCTCCCTTCTCTAACTTCCTAACGCCCCGATATGAGTAAACATATTAAGAGTACACAAAATCCCTGTGCGCGCGTCAAATATAAAAATAAAATAAAAAACAGGATTATACCACGTGCCAGTCGCAAAACAATCAAGTTATTGCGCACGAAATCTCCTGGTCACTTTTTTTCTTTGGAGCTATGTTAAAAACAAGGTCTACACCAACCATCCGCAAACAATTCCATTTATCATTGCCAAGCTAGAGCTCCAATTATGGGAATGTCTGATTGAAAATTTAAAAAAAAAAGAATGAGGGTCTGCAGGCAGAGATGAGGCGGTCACTTGGAAGACATTGTGTCCCGTAAATAATCCCAATATGTCTACTTCAAAAACAAATCCTACACCTCTTTTTGAAACATGCTTTACAAATGGTAAACAGTAGATACATGTCCCAAACTCATCCTGCCGAATTGAGCCGATTGTTGTCGACTCAAGGACTCATTGTAGAATACAGACGCCAAAGAGGGCTTTTGTGTTCTTAAGAAGGAACTTGATATGTCCTAACGGTGTGCTGCTTCTATTTGTATTTCTTGCACTTTTTGTAAAAATACGCTTTTGCAAAAGGCTGTTTGTAATACATCAAAGGCATCTTGACTTCATAACGGGCGCCCACGTTTGTTTTTTTTTTTTTTTTTTTTTGTTTCCTGGTATGCCTACACATGTCCAGGTGTCCATATAACATGTATCCTAAGGGAGTTTAAAGTCATAACGGACCGAAGCAAACTAACAATAGGCGTTTTACTCTTACAGTTTTGCTTGCTGAGGGAGTCGGTGAAAATTAATGTTCTGCTTTAAGAACTTCTGCGAAGTTGAACGCTTCTTATTACTAGCGCCATTATTTAGCCAATGAAGGAGTTTTGATTAGATATAGTAAGTTGTTGCGTTATTATTTTGTCAAATTGGTTGTCTGTCCTGTGATTTCTTCGTGACAGGCAGAGTCGGTGTATAATTGACAATAATTCGGAAAAAGCCAGGAGTTATTGTCGCATAACTAAATGGCTTCGGAATAGATATACTTACGAGATTAATGCTGCGAATAAATGTGAAGAGTATGCTTTTTTTAATGTTTTAGCATTTAACCAGCAGATCATGCACACATTGTGGAGTGGGTTAGTAAGTCCTTTGGGCTTAGGTTTTCAGGTAGACGAAACGGATAGTGTTTGATTCTGCCAATAAAGTGTCGATAGGTGTCGATGCTAATGCTCCGTCCATCCATATTTTAGAGATAATTAGCTGCATGTTTCTCACAATTCGTCATATTCCGACACCTTGAAAAGGTGACTGCACCGCCTACCGACAAGGCTCCTGCATTGTCGAGCGATGGTAAAACTGTGCGCTATCTTCTTAAGGCAAAGGCAACGAGCCAAAAATCAAATCTTCAACGACTGATTAGACTGTGGCAAGCCATGGTCCTATCACTTCCTCCAGCCGCATCAGCAAGCCCCTTCCAAGGCGTTCTGTATCAGACGCTGAAATGCTCAACAAAATATCAAAACCTTCGGATCCATCCGGAGGTCGAAAAAAATTCTTACAGAAGAAACAGAATAGATTGGGCTTACAAAATCTTTAAAGTGGATTACTCAATGCTCCCAAAACGCTAAAATACTCCTTGAAGCACCAGAGATCGTTGGAGGAAACCGTTCCGGTTCCCAAAATGATCAAAACTAAAAACACCAAAAACCGCATATATCGCAAATATTTTTACGCAAATATCAAATCTCTGAGCTCTCTAAGTTTAGAAGTCTTAAAGACAAAATTGGTACCGTCGGATCGATAACACCTGAATGATGGCAATTTGTCAATCTAAAACTTTCAGCCGACTTCTTGAGCTTCATGCTTTAAAATCCCGGACCACCTCAAATCACAAGCAACGCTGGCTGGCAACAAGGCCACATCCAACTTATCGCTTGTGCCGATCAAAGATCTCTCGATCTTTACACCAAAACTATAGGTTGATTATGAAAGGTTTGGCCGGGTGCAAAGCTAGAGGTCGCGCCAAAGGAAGATATCCCTAACAGACCTAGGACTCGCAACTGGATCCCAGCCGAAACCTGATCCCCAGAAACCATTCTGGAGATCATCAGACTGAATAATCCGACTCTTCCGACTCATAATTGTAAAACCCCTAACAATCTAGCGCAGACTAAAGTCATAATTCGGTTCGGCATCAATTCAGCCTGAATGATGTTCCTTCCAGCCAACCAGCATTCCAGAAATTTCGGAAAGCTGATTGGCCGAAATACAGTGGAATACTGTCAGAAACAATATCCTCTGAACTCTCAGGTCCCCTGCCTGACACCAACGAGCTTGACATAAATGTCAAGCAATTCACCCTGGCTCTCAATCATGTTATGGCTGCTTCCTACCCTCTTTTACAACCTAAATGCAAGAAAAAGCCACATAATTTGGCCACGCTAATATTCTTGATTTATTGTAGTAGAAATTCTCCCAGAGAATATCGATTATACTCCAAAATTAGTTTGCCAAAGATTTTCATGATCTTGATCCTTCTGGAAGGAAGATGCTTTGGATGGATGAGAAGTCAAACACCTATTATAGTGATGAATCCAAGGCATATAGCGGAATCAGTGGCGGTGTTTTCTCAGTTAAACCTTAGTCTCTCCTGCCGTCTTCGAGATCACTGTAGCGTGTTCCACTCGAAAAATGTTGCTATTTGCAAAGGATATCCACATCTTTTCGGATAGTCAGGCCGCAATCAAGTCCATAGACTCAGTCTCACTAAATTCTACAACCTTGCCTATCATCTCGTAGGGAGACGGCAAAGCGTCTCAACATTCACCTATGTTGAGTGTCGGGGCACAGAGACATTCCAGTAAATTTTACAGCCAACAAACTCTCCAAAGTTGGAACCACTCTACTTATTTAACCGGAAAAGGGTAGCATCTGTATACCAATGGATGCTAATAAAAGAACAGACATTAGGTGGACCTTTCGACCAACATGTCTAACGACCAAACAAATCTGACCAAAGCTGGATGTGAATCGCTCTAAGAGTTTGATCTTTCAAAATAGGAAACATCTCAGCAACATCATAGGTATCATCACTAGACACTGCCTTATAGGTAAGCATGCAAGAAGGCTTGGTGTCTTTACAAATAATTTCTGCAGAGACTGCATGGACGAGGAGCAAGAGCCAAAGAAGGAAAGTCCACTTAGGAGTTTTCTTCTACCATGACTTGAGCAATAAACGTTAAAAGTCTCCTACGCTTCATCATAAGCTCAAATCGATTCAAAGACTAGGAGGATCACAAATGCACATGGTATGAAGTCAATAAGCCTGAATACATTAGCAGAGGTGCGACTTTATTTACCGACGGTGATTGCACTTCTTAGATGGTGATTAAATCTGCTGATAGTAGTGTAGAATATCCGTCAGTTGTTCTGTGATCTGTTAAGAAAGCTAAGAGTCCAGGTGCAGTGTCAAAAATCGTTTACCGTTTCGAGAAATTTGGTTTGTGAACAGTGGTGTCAAGGCTTTCAGTTGTTTCGGTGCCACATATTTTGTTCTGTACTGCACAGAAGTTGATCCGATGGGAAAACCGCAACATAGAGGGCCATAGCATTTGTTGCAGCTTTTGTACAAAAAAGCAGTGCTTTTCCGCCACCGTCTCTACTTCAGACACCTCGAAAGATATTTCTGAAGCACCTATATCAAAGTTGCTGTGAGAGATGTAGTTAAGCACAATCTGAATGACAGTACAACTACGTCTAATAAAAGAAGCGGCTTTAACTTAACCCTTGCTTACGCCAACCAAGCAATCCAAACAGTTATTCACGACAAAAAGGGAGTCAGGCACGCGTCTAAGGGCCTTAGCAATTTTCATTGACAACGGTAGCTTCTTTGGTATCGAGCATCGGAGAATAGATATCAGCTCATTTAAATTTAGAACGCTCCTCTCACCTTTCAATTTTTGCAGGATTCTGATAATTTTCTACAACCTTTTCTATTTGCAGCTTGAGCTCAAAATCTCAGCAGAATCACTTTCAGCGTTGCTGTCCTTGCCTGCAATCATTTTGCTCTGTGCGTCTGCTTCAAGCATTTCTCTAAGTTTCAGTTGACTCTTACACTTCTGACTTGCTACTACCTTGTTTGGGGAGAAACAAAGATCCCATTCGTCATCTTTTTAGCTTGATCTACATATCGTAGAATAAAGAGCCGAATCCATCAGAGTTAAATAATCCTCCCAGCTCCCAGGTCACTAAAATTGTGGGTATTTAAATAAAGATTGGCTTTGGTCCGCAGAATCATTGTCCAGACCGCAGTATACAGCAGAGACAATGGGTGGGCAATTGCTGTTATGAAAACTACCTTAAGTTTGAAGTCAGAACGTCTTTGCCGTCAACCTGAAATCTTTTCAGAACATTAGGATCCTTGACCAAAGTCTTTTTTCTGATGACAAACTTGCCAAAATGATTGCAGAGGTGGTGATGTTGTTGCTGACTAGAGAAGTTTGTAGTCAAATGCAACACGGTATCAAATATCATGTTTTTAGAGTACATTTTCAATATCAGCTCATAACTGAAAGTGGTACTAATAACTCATATTAAATGTCTTCATTACTTTTCCTACTCCAGAAACATTTGGATATTTACTTCCGGTCATAATTCCGTCCAATTTTATTTGTCATAAACACTGATTAGTTCTACAAAGTCCTACTTCATATTGACACATTCATCAATTTCCATCCATCAGGGCTTCTCATAAATCTTCATTTTGCTTGAATCCTTTGTACTATGACAGAGAGAAACTTATCTCATACGCCAACTTAATTGTGCACTTAAATAGGATTTTCCATCCTTGGATGTGGAGTTTCTGTATGTACTCTAGCGCATCAAGGGGACGAGAAGGGGAAAAAACTCGTTCTTTCATAGCGAATTTTGCTTCGAACGTGACGCATCATAACCTAGATCCTTGCCAAGAAACGATGAACTATTCTGACTTTTGGCTCGGCACAGGATATGCCACTTTTGAGTCCGACTAATGTCGTAACTTTGAACTACGACCACAGAATGTGGTAATACCACACCCTAGCCATCACTGTCATTACCATGGGCAATCACACTCTCACCCTCTATGCGGTGAAGGCACTTATTCCACCAATAATTCCACAATGTAATCGTTGTCATTGTCATCTTTGGAAGGAGGAATCATAGCCAGTACAGCTGGTATTAGTATCAGCAGCCTAAAGAGGGTAAAAGAAAACTCTAACCAAGTGTGAAGTTATCAAAAAGGATATTATTTTCTCCATCTATGGTATAGTATGCTGGAAATTGTGGACGTTTCCTCGGTTCTGAGACAGGAGGCAGTAAAAAAGGGATTCATTTTCATCATCTCACAAAATCCTTGCGGCAAATTGTGAATAAAAGAAATCCCACATAATGAAAGGACATGGTGAGAACACATATCTTGTGCTCCATCGGAGCGAATTCAATTAGATACTTTTCTCTTCCTCGTTCAATTGAACGATGGCACGGAGAATTAAATTCGAAAGGGAATCCCCTTAAATGGGTTTCCAATACAATCAGTAACCACCCACCTCCCGGACATCTAATTTGAAAGTTGAATTTGTGTGTCTTCTATAATCTGATGCATACCTCATCACAAATAGACAACTGTACCACCACATCACAGCTGTCAAAGCAGTATCGATCCTGTGGCATTGAATTCCTCTCAGAAATAGCTTGGTTAAGTCCTATCACCTGCACAGCACAACACAGATTCAAGGCTTTTGCACAGCCCCCTAAGCCATTTTGAAATTGCAAATACGAATAATGCTTTTAACAACCTCCAACTTCTATTCCCTAGACCGTGAGCAAGATTCTGCTCCATGACAGGAGAATTCTCCATAACACCTACAACAGAATCACGGAAAGTGAAAATTTACGGCTGACTTAATTGAAATAAATTTGAAAAATTATATTTTGCACGTTATTCGTATAACGGTTGGGTTGTATGCTTCTAGTTCCTTTGTTTTATGATTTGTGTGGATGTCTGTGGATTTAAAGCTAAAAGCTACGATAACGAGTTCTAAGTGAATTTCATTAAAGAAAGAAGAAAAGGAAATTCTTACCCTGGTTACGCACTTACCCATCCCAAGGGTTGTTTCCTGTTCCTGTTCCAACGAACCCAGTTACTGACAGTAGCAAGCACCGTCTAGATAGTAACACGAGTAATTTGTAGTTGTTTTCTAAAAGAAGCAAACAAATTTGGAAGTACAAGTGCTTTAAGGATGCTTGGGTTAAATTTTAATGCGAAAAGTGCATCCTCAAGGCAATAAAGTCTTCAGAAGGCACGTTTACCCTTATTCGCACTTAGTCGTTCTCACAAGATCTTATACCAACAAATGTGTGAAGGCGATAGAAGGAAGAAATATACCATCCTTGGATGGTATTTAGTAACTTTTCTTTACTAAAGTCAGAGAGTTGAGCATTGCCAGAGCATTACGGAAAACTTTAACATTTTATAGTTGACAAAAGTAGGGTTATTGAATTAGACACCCTTAGACAATTTATTCGCGGAACTTTTATGACGCACCATTGCTTACAACCCGGTTAAGTTCGATCTGGATTTTTTTCTATCGGAACAGAATTCTTAATACTGGATCTTGCAAGTGTTTCGTAGTGACAAAGCGCCCTCAGACTGATGCAGCAGAGATGTTAGGAAAAATTAATTTCAATTCATTGAGACTTATGACCTCGGCGAAGACGAAGATCGTCCTAACGCAGATTCTAAAAAGCTGGGTCTTGCCTTGAATTCATCGGCAATTTCATTTCCCGTGATCATATTGTGACTTTGGACTCAAACAACCCTTAGTGAAATCAGCCTTCTGACTGCGTTCAGAGAAGTCTTGAATTTTGAAATTGGCATGGAAGTCGTGAGAGGGTTCACCAAACTCTTTACCGCAGTTTGGCTGTCAATACAAACGCATATACTTGGTCCCATTCACGGATTCGTCTTAATATAGTTAATTGCGATCAACATTTCTTGTATCTCCGCGAGATAGGCCAGAAATATCGCACTTTAGAGTCTGCTAAATGAAGCAGAGACGTATTTAAGTAACAAATTTATCTAACAAATAACCAATGCAAAGGATATAACTGATCTAATCATAGCCGTATAGATCCAGATACTTCTCTTCGCTGACAAAACCCATGTCTTACTGAAAGCTTCTTTACACTCCAGAAGGCAGACAGCTCCTGAGAAGTTTGTTGCCAGTGCTAGCAGTCGCTAGACACGTACCAGTAGATAGTACAGCTACATAATTCGCATATAAGGGCTGATTCATCATGAGGTTTGATTTTCACTAGTCTTTTTTTGACAGACCACGCGTGACTCCTATCAAACTGTCATTTTTGTTCAGTATCGTTTGGCAAGTCATCATGGAAAGAGTCACACTACGACAGCGTCTCCAAATTGTTCAGCTGTATTACAAAAATCAGCGTTCTGTGAGAAATATTTTTCGTGTCATTCATAGAACTTACGGTGAGCATAATCAACCTACTGAAAGCAATATTGCCAATACCATTCACAAATTTAAATCCTAGTTTACATTAATAGATGATACTTGACCGGTAAGACCGCATCCAGCACGTAGTGAAGAGACTATAGCAGCTGTAGCTGAGAGTGTACGCAAAGACCGTGACGAATCGATTCGTCGTCATTCTCAGCAGCTTGGCTTGGCATATTTTACGTGAGAATCTTGGCCTAAAAGCGTACATAATTCAACTTGTGCAAGGATTGAAGCTTGCAACATTGGACTTGTTGAGAAATCATTTTGGTGAGCACTTAATTTCACGTTTTGCTATGGTAAATTGACCGACTACATCGTGCGATATGACACCTTTGGCTATTTTCTCTGTGGATATTCAAAGTTTCAGGTCTTCAGGAATAAGCCAGCTACAATTGATGCTTTGGAAGCCAACATTACTCGTGTATTCGCGAAATACCGGAACCCTTTGCTCGAACGAGTCGCCCAAAATTGGAGCTTTCGAATCACCACCTCAGACGTAGTCATGACCAACATTAATATGATATCATTTTTAAAAAATAAATGCCATGGATTGTTCTTTTAAACAACAATAAAAATTTTAAGTTCACTTTCAAATTTATGTTTTTATTTTACATTATAAATCCAACCTTACGATGAATCACCCTATACTTGAACGTAGAAGTCAGCACTGTTAAAAGCATTAAGCAGGAAGTTGATCAATATACAAAAGTTGCGGGGAAAAAACCCCACCCTGCGGAAAACCCTTGCTCACCCAGAGCATTGCGTGTTGGTTGCTGTCTACAATAGCATCTGTATTCAGGGTCCTATTCACTAAGTTTGCTTTTATCCACACAACTAGTGATTCGTCTACGCCGTCGTGTTAGCTGACCGAGTTACACATGCCGTCAAAATTTATGTTGCCGTGGGCGTTAATATCAATGAATATTCCCAGGATGTACTCCTTCTTTTCTCCTTATAGGAACTTTTCCGTTAGTAGACATGTTACATCTTAGACGGATGACGGATTCGCACAACAATTACTGCTCGGCAGAGGTTCACTGTAAAGCAAAGATTATCTTCAGGGCTGCCAGGAGCCAGTCTATACGTAATCGTAGGTAGCTACGTAAGTTTTGAAAAAAAACATTTAAAAAAATATTTATCATCGCTTATTGATTTTCCAAATACTCTCCACGAAGATCAATACACTTTTCCGCTCCAGACGAAATAACTCCAAAACATGCGTTTTAAACACATCAAACACCTCTTTAAGCGTCAAAAAAACGTTGACGACACAATATATTTTTGATGTTGAAAATAATTCATTGGGTGCTAATACAGGGTTGCACCATCAATTCGATGTTCTAAGTCATCAAAAAGTCACTTGTTTCTTTCGAGCTGTAAAAGGTCGCATTGTTGTGGTAGTCTCCATGTTTGGCGTCAAATTATCCAGTATCCAGGGTGAACAAATCTTCATGACGAATGTTCAAGAAATATTTAAAGTATGCAACTAGAACAGGTGCCAAAGCATGCCTTAATTTCACAATAAGTCGCATGAAGATCTTGCGATATCAGCTCCTACACAGCATTGATGTTTCCTGGCACAACAACCGATTTTGGACTACCTACACAATTCACTCAGATGATCAGAATGGAATTCGGAAAACCAGCGAAACACGGTGGCCTGGGATTGTGTTTGATTGATTGAATTGATTTCTACACTGTTTTTGAGTAAATCCGCGTCGAAGATCTTAAAAAATCATGGCACTCTGGTGCCAAATTTTACACTCAATAAAGCAATCACCCGCAATGCGGTAGCACGAACACAAGTCCTCGAGGTGAGTCCCTATTCCAATACAAATACAATTGACCATAATCTTTTAACAGCTAACCGAGGTAAAGAACCATCGTTTGTATTGAAACATAGACGGCATGTGTTAGGTATCACCCTTTCCAATATTCTCAGCACCGACTGTGATTCCACTACAAGATTTCCTTCTTCGTCTCTACAGCCTTATCTACAGGTCTCCTTTTCTTTACACGTTTTTTTTAAACTGTTGGTAAAACTTCCGTATGTTTTTCCCGAAATGAAAACTCTCGATATCTTCGATCACGCACTTCTCGTGCTCTTTTTTCTTCTTCTGGAGAAGCCGATGTCATATGTCGTTTAATCGTAGTGGCTGTCACCAATTGTTTCAGTGCCGCTTAGCTCATGTACTTGCAGCCATTCTTCATCAAACCAGGGATTTCTTGGAACAGGTCGGGTGAAACCCACCACATCAGGAATTTAAGTTAGATATAGCAAACACACGGGGGCTAAAAAGTAATCACTTTTCTGGGTACGTCCAAGTCTGTAAATACAGACCAGCTGTTTTGGCGCTAAGTGAAACACAGGTAGATCCCAGCCCACATCTCTCAGATCACGCTGATCTGAAGCTGCCTGGCTACGAACTAGTGCCCTTTATCTTTTCTCACCGCGATCTCGCTATTTACGTGCGAGAGCATACCAAAGTCCACCACAATGTAGCCAATGAATTTCAATCCGGAATTCAATTTCATGTTGTTAAAATTCCATCTCCGTAAGCAAATTATCCACTACAGCTTTATTTAGAGAAGCCCCGAACTGAGCAGCAATTAAACCTTAAGCGAGTTTGATGCTCTGTCTAACTCCATTCAAAGAATTGTATCTCTGTATCCTCATACTAAAGTCGTTATTACGGACAATTTACATAATTCTGGGTGGCTTCGACATTGTAGACAGACAACACTTGAAGGGCGGTGTGTTGAGATCTTCTCCGCGGAAAATAACTTGACCCAGCTCGTAAATAAGCCCACAAGAACACCAAGCGTAGATAGTCATACCGGAAACAACCTGGACTGGTTTTTAACTTCTCACTCTGATAAGTACACTGTTGATGTACTTTCCCCTCCAATACATGGGCTGAAAAGTACGTACCGTTTCTAAGAGAGGGCACCACTTGAATTAAAACCATATCATTTTCAGTTAGTACCAACCTTCAAAAGATACGTGTATAAATTTGACAGCTGTCTGACGATTAGTTCTCGAGATATAGCGTTGTGAGTGAAGCAACTTTTGTTACTGTGAAAAAAATGGATTCAAAGCAATTTTGTGTGTTGATTTATCATTGCTTTTTGATGGGAAAGAAATGGCTTGATAAGTGTTACCCGGACTCTGCACAAGCCAAACGAACCATTCGCAAGTGGATTGAAAAATTTTAAAGTGGTCATACAAGCACCGAAGATGATGCACGCAGTGGATCCAAAAGAGGCTGTTTCAGATGAAAACATCAAAAAAGTCCACAAGATGATTACGAATGACCGTAAAGTGAAGTTGATCGAGATAGCTGAGGCTCTGAAGATATCAGAAGAGCGTGTTGGATGTATCATACACTAATATTGGGACATGCGAAAGCTCTGTTCAAAGTGGGTATCGCGTTTGCTCAAAGTCGACCAAAAACAACAACGTGTTGATGATTCAGAGAAGTGTTTAGACCCGTTCAACCGCAATAAAGCCGAATTCTTGAGTCGGTATGTGACAATGTATGAAACTTGGCTCCATCACTTCACATCAGAGTCAAGTCGGCAGTCAGCTGAGTGGCGAGCAGGCGACGAACCTCGTCCAAAACGACCAAAAACTCAACAGTCGGCTGGCTAGGTTATGACATCCGTATTTTGGGATACACATGGAATAATTTTCATCGACTATCTTCAAAGGGGGCAGACTATCAACAGCGACTATTTCATTGCGTTGTTGGAGCGTTTGAAGGACGAAATCACAGAAAAACGGCCGCATTTGAAGAAAAAGAAAGTGCTGTTTCATCAAGACAATGCACCGTGTCACAAGTCGATGAAAGCAATGGCAAAATTGAATGAATTCGGCTACGAATTGCTTCCCCACTCACTGTATTCTCCAGATTTGGTCCCCAGCGACTATTTTCTGTTCGCAGACCTCAAAATAATGCCCACCGGAAAGAGATTTAAGACCGATGAAGAAGTAATCGCCGAAACAGAGGCTTATTTTGATGCTAAACCGAAATCGTACTACAAAACTGGTATCGAAAGATCGAGAAATAGTTTCAATCAGTGTATCGCCCTCGAAGGCAACTATATTGATAAATAAATTTGAACTTTGCAAAAATTTTGTGTTTTACTATAAAACGGCACTGACTTTTGAGCCCATGTGTTAGGATCGTCGGACCATATCAGCTAATTTCTCGTACATCCACCACACAGTTAGAGAAAATTTTCGTAATAGAACCTTTTGGCAAAAGGAGAAAGTCAATTGGAGCGGACTTAACAGCTTCTTAAGGAACTTAAACTGGTTGTTATGTTTCCTCGATAACGAAGTGGATGCCGCTGCTGATATGAACACAGATACTATTCACTTTGAAATGAGATCCTTTATCCCTCATCGGATGAGAGTATTAAACCAAAAGAATAGGCATGGTACGACTCAAGCTGTAAAAAATGCAGTCAGGATTAGAGGAACTTTTTTTCGATCCTTCGCGACCAACCCAACAGAGGAAAACCGAAAAAAGTTTAAACGAACCAAGAATGACTGCAACATCTTTGTTAAGTGTGTGAAATACCAATACGACCAAAAATTGAGGCAAAACATATTACAATGTCCCAATGGTAGTACAAATTTTTTGTCGTTCATCAAAAACATTAGAAATTCTGCTTAATCCTACATCGCAACGCTAATTTACAATGACATTCCAGTTGTCAGCTCTTTGGACAAGGCCAATCTGCTGCACATTTTGCGGCCAGTTCAACACTTCCAGATTGTACTTTGTCCCCGCTTTTACTTGGATGCGTCGAATCTTTAATGGAACGAATCCACTTTCGCATTCGTGTGTTCTTAAAGATATCAACATACATACATAAGTCCGCTGATCCAGATGGTATATCTCCCTTTCTTCTGAAAAGGTGTTCTATTACAGACCCATTGAATTTACGTCCATTCTTTCCAAGGTCCTTGGTGGGCAGCGCGAGATAATAAAATCTCCTTGCTACCTCACTTCACCCTTATGACCACGGGTAACAGCTTACTCAAGACGCCCGATCGAGCAAAAACTAGTAAGGGGACCGATCCGTTTGCAGCTACAGGTAAGGGTGATTCATCGTGAGGTTTGAGTTTCAATATCCTTTTTTTGACAGATCACGCGTGACTCCTATCAAACTGCTTTGTCATTTTTATTCAGTATCGTTTGGTCATCAAGGAAAGACTGACACCACAACAGCGTCTCCAAATTGTTCAGCTGTATTACTAAAATCAGCATTCTGTGAGAAATGTTTCTCGTGCGATTCGAAGAACTTACGGTGAACATAATCAACCTACTGAAACCAATATTGCCAATACCATTTACAAATTTGAGTCCCAGTTTACATTAGTGGATGATACTCGACCGGTTAGACCGCATCCGTGACGAATCGATTTGTCGTTGTTCTTAGCAGCTTGGCTTGGCGTATTCGACAACTTGGCGTATTTTACGTCAGGATCTCGGCCTAAAAGCGTACAAAATTCAACTTGTGCAAGAATTGAAGCCATGCGACTTGAATTTGCTTCATATTTTCTGTGGATGGGTTCTGGAAAAACTCAATGAAAATCCGATGTTTTATGGTGAAATTTTGTTCAGTGATGAAGGCAAATTTAGTTTGCCTTAGAATAAGTGTTGGTTCTCCAATCTATAAATAAAATCAAAAAACTACATCTACATCTGATATATGCATCTGATGAATCACTAATCATCAAACTGTGACTGTCAATTTATTCAGTAAACTCAACTTTTTTATCATGGTCAAGTACAACGAGCAACGTCTGCAAATTATAAAAATTTTCTACAGATATTCGGACTCGGTGATTGCAACTTTAAGAGCATTAACTACAATTTTCGGTCGTAATTCTCGCCTAGTAGTCAGGCAGTAACAAGTTAAGTGAAAAATTTGAGTCTACATATTCGTTGTGTGAAGTTGCCATGTCAATGAGACAACGGGTTGGTCGAAGTATCGAAAATATCGCTGCCGTTCAGACGTCCGTAGCAAACGATCCAAATCAGTCAATTCCACGGCGTTCTCAAGAATTGGGCATCGCTCAGACCACATTATGGCGTATTTTTTGTAAGGAACTTGGTTAACACCCATACAAGATCAAGCTGACTCAAAAATTGAACCCGATGGACCATTTGAAGCGACGTACGTTCTCCAATTACGTTCTGGAGAAGATGCGCCAAGATGATGAATTTCATCGCAAAATCATCTTCAGTGAAGAAGCTCATTTTTGACTCAATGGGTTCGTCAATAAGCAAAATATGCGTTATCAGTCTGGTGAAAACCCACATGCGCTTCATGAATCACCACTTCATCCACAGAAAATAACTGTTTGGTGCGGTTTGCATGCCGGCGGCGTTATTGGGCCATATTTTTTCGTCGACGATAACGATCGTTACGTTACTGTGAATGGTCAGCGTTATCGCGCCATGATCACCAATTATTTTTGGCCCGAATTGGAAGATATGGACTTGAACGACATGTGGTTTCAACAGGATGGTGCCACAAGCCACACATCACACCCTACAAAAGATTTATTGAAGAGTAAGTATGATGAACATGTTATCTCAAGACATAGGCCACTCGATTGGCCGCCTCGTTCGTGCGATTTAACGCCGCTTAAATATTTTCTGTGGGGCTACTTTAAGTCATTGGTTTATGCCAACACGCCGACGACGTTAAAAGAGCTCAGAGCCAACATTGAACGCGAAATAGCGGCCGTTTCGGCCGAAATGTGTGGCTGAGTCGTTGAAAATTGGGTCCAACGAATCGACCGCTGCCCGCGGTGGCCATATGAACGAAGTCGAGTTCCATTCATAAGTGTTTTGATAGTACTTCAAGCCAATAATAAAGTTTTTGAAATATCTCAAATGGTTTGCCTTTTATTTAAAAAAAAAGTTGTCAAGACGTTATTAGAAAACCCTATACAAGGAAGTGGTTTTCGTTCTCCTTTTACGAAAGTAAATAAGTAAAAAGTAAATAAAATTAAATAGTAAAAATAGATATACGTATATATGTCATATAAAAATCTCCAGGGTTTTTTGTCACTAGATGGTGTTGGTGTCCATTTATCTGGAAACACTAATCTGATTGTGTCAAACGAAAACGTGTTTAAAAGGTGACCTGTCAGGCTGCATTTTTTGTGAAGACAGCTGTGTAATTGTGTGTTGCTCGTGTTAAAATTTATACTATTTGCAATATGAGTGAAATATCTGAAGAAATACGCTATGTGATGGTTTTTTTGTCACTGAAAAATTCGATGAAATTTAGCAACTGTTAGAGCAAGACCAGCACGGAAGCTGTCTGGAAATAGCGGAGGCACTAAAAATCAACCGTATGACAATTTGGAATTATCTTAAATGAGGAGGCTACTCAAAGAAGATTGACGTTTGGGTGCCACATGAATTAACGCAAAGAAATTTAATTGGCCGAATAACCATCAGTGAAACGCTGCTGAAACGTAACGATACGGAACCATTTTTGAAGCGATTCATTACGGGCGATAAAAAAGGGTTTATATGAGAATATCCAATGCAAGCGATCATGGTCAAGGGCCGGTGATCGACCACAAACGACTTTAAAGCCTGGTTTGACGACAAACAAGGTTATTTTGAGTGTTTGGTGGGATTAGAAGGGAATTGTTTATTATCAGCTGCTAGAACGTGGCGAAACGATCAATTTGATCCACTTCTGTGCACAACTCGACCGTTTGATTGAAGCTTTCATAAGGAGCGACCAGAATTGGCCAACAGAAAGCAAATTTGTTTCGGTCTTTGCAAAACTCTCTTGATGCTAAAAAATTGGCCAACCGAAGAGCCGCTGAAAATCACTTATCCAAGTTTGTCGCTAATAAACCACAATGAAATTATGAAGCTACCCGGAAAATGGCAAAAGGTCATAGATAATAATGGCCACTGTACTTGATTGAAATTGATTTTGGATAAAGAAATTTTTTTTCAAAAATGTACCAAAAAACCGCGGAGACTTTTTATATGACCCAATATACACAATGTGTGTGAGTATGTGTGTATGCATAGAAATGCATAAAACAGCACTGTACTACCTAAATCGTTGCTTGGTTAGGAAGTAGACGAGATGCAAGGATATACATACTAACCGTTGGTCGCCTGGGCTGGCTACTAAAGTTGTTACTATGGCATTTCAACATCTGTTGTTGTTTTGCAATATTTTTGCTGTGACTGTTACAGTGGTTGCCACTGTCGCTTCAGCTAGTATGGCAATGGTAACCGGCCGGTCGGTAAATGCCGGCTGAGTCTATTATTGTAGGCGTTACTGATGTGGCAATTTTAGCTGAAGTTGCCCGGCTGCTGATCTCTCCACTAATTCTGCTATGGTACTTGCTGTCGTTTAGGTCAATATAGTTTATATTGGTAACTTCTTTTTCTTCTTCTTTTGGTTTGGTAGTTAGTTTTTGCTCGCTTTTAATTCTACTTGTTTTGCTATTCTATTTAAGTTTGACAAGCATCAAACTAAATATGTCTCAAAAAAAGATTCCACGTTAATTTTTTTTTTACTTCTGTCGATAGCCGAAAAGATCTGGGTTTCCCTTGATAACATCTGCCTTGTCCCTCATCTAAACAAAAAGACGATCACAAGTCAAGAAGTACCGAATTCTCTTCTATAATTTTTCGTTTTTTCTCTCTTTAATAAGAAATCTTGTAGGGTCATTCACCCTGAAAGGCTTTATGGTTATATAAGCTTTGTCGGTTATGTTTGAATAGGTCTCAGTATTTAGCAAGGTATACTGATCGAATAGGATGGTGGAGACTCTAAGTAATAGGAGAAAATAATGAAAGCTTGAAATACGATATCAAATTTCTTTTGTTCTTTTTTTCTTATTATAAGTTGCGCAACTAAGTTCTCTCTATCTATATTGTCAATAGATGGCTCCAGCAGTAAGTGCAGATCGATTTTGACATAATGATTGTGGGCGCTGAATTGTAGGAATTACTGGATGAGGATCCGTGCCAAGCACAAGAAGGGCTTGCTTCAACATTAGAAGTTACCCACCAAGCCATTTCCAAGCGATTGCATGCGTTGGAAATGGTTCAAAAAGAAGGAACTTGGGTTCCTTATGATTTGAAGCCAATGGACGTTGAGCGTCGTTTTTTCACCTGTGAACAACTGATCCAGCTTCAAAAAAGGAAAAGTTTTCTTCATCGCATTGTGACGGGTGATAAAAAATGGGATCATTACAGCAACTCAAAAAGAAGAAAGTCATGGGGACTGCCCGGTCATGCTTATACATCGTCGGCTCGGCCGAATATTCACGCTGTGAATCGCAATTGATGCGATTGAGCAGAGCACTGTGCGAAAAACGGTCACCATACCAGCAGAGGCACGAAAAAGTAATTCTACAGTATGACAACGCTGTCAAACCCGTTGTCAAACCTACCTGGAAACGCTTAAATGGGAAGTTCTACCCTACCCACTATATTCCCCAGATATTGCGCAGTCCGATTATTATTATTACTTGTTCCGTGCGATGGCACATGGTCTGGCTCCGCTCATATGAAGACATCAAAAAGATAAACACTTTTCCTTTAACGGTATTCGAGCTCCGCCAAAAATATAGAAAAGAGTTGTAGCTAGCGATGGACAATACTTTGAATGATTCATTTCTAACCATTTACAATAAAGTTGCATTTTCATAAAAAAAAAAACAACGATAACTTAGTTTTCCTACCTAATATATTTCGGTGGGTGAACCTTTAATCACCATTTGTTAAACTTGTCTCTGTCTGCCAATGAATTGATGAGGTGAAGAGTTCGAAGAATCTGTATTTGCAGCAATGTCATGATATACCTTCTTGAGCCCTATTACCATCTACAAGCTGGTAGATTTTCTGAACAAAACGAGGTAGTTGATGAAAAAAACCTCAGAGAAGGACTTCTCAAGACTTTGGCTCAAGTTAGCGTCCTTTGTTAGAGCTATCATAGACAGTTGAGTTTCGTATGAGCACAATTGAAGGTGTAGCCATGACTCTCCCTGATGCAAACGGATTAGACAACTATTCTCGTAATACAAAAGAGGTTTGAGGTAAAGCGTTGTCTTTCCTACGACTTCGACAAAATTATTCTTAAAAAGATTGTGCCAAACTCGGTAGTAGGCACAATACGCACGCTCATCGGGAAGTCTGATCAAATACACACATTGCACTACTATGCACAAAGCAAAGGCAATATTTTTGCATATCAGTAGATATTACTGGCAGATAAAATGGGTTTCTGACTGAAGCCGCCCCAGTCCACCTCTGAGTTGTAGAACATTACTTTTACTTACATCGAATATCAGCTGTTGCTGTGCATACATAGTAAAAGTAAAGTAACTTTAAGATCCCGAAACACCCTTACATATATCAATGAGAGGTAATCGAAAAAGTTTCGTCAGCAGTTACTTTGATTTAAAAAAAAAAAAAAAATTCGAAACTCACTCCTACACTAACTACGCGTTAGGAACACTAAAAACTAAATCACTTATTACAAACTTTTCATCATCCTCTCAAAACCCGAAAAGAAGAAGCAACATCAACCGTACAGAGTAACGTTGAAGGGATATCCTGGTAAAGTTTCTTCCAGGATATCCCTGCAACTTATCAGTCCATCTCCAAGGCAAAATAATAAAATTACCTAATGCAAGTTTAACCAGTTATTAAAAAGTTGCCAGAGCCAGAGTCATAGTCAGAGTCAGACTTGGAGTCAGCATCAGATTCAGAGTCAGAGTCAAACGTCCTGGTACCACAATGTAAGAGAACTTTACCGTACATTTGCTCGGTGGAGTAAATCTCTCTGTATAGCACTACAAGCCACAGAAGCATAACTCCTTCCTGATACCCTCTTTGGTCAGAGTGGTTAATTACCATTTTGTTAGACCAACTTTGAACTCCATTTAACTTAAAGTTGAGATTGGCGGACTATACGACTATTTGTATCTCTCTGGTCCTTAGAAATGTTTCATTTCTCTTATTCCTGTTGTTGATGTAGCGGATACCCTGTGAACACCGGAACTTCCATTGGCGTCTTTTGCATATACAGATTGGGGAAATGCAATTAGAAAGTCCTTAGCGTTCCACATATACTTCGTACTATCATAAATGCGAAATAGTTTCGAGGAAGAGTCAACTCAATTTGGAGTGGTGTGCTTGCAACTTTATATAACGGTGGTGGATATGGGATACAAGTATCCCTTAGGCATAAGCCACTTACTTTGGTAGTTCTAATTCCTGAGGGTTCTTTCTGTTTTTTTTTTTTTTCTTTTTTTTTTTTTTGAGCCCTGCCCAAACACTTCAACCCAGTAAACGTGTATTCCATATTTCATCGAGGCAAACCTTGTTCATTTATAGCCATACATGTGGTGCACACACTCCTGTAGTGGTTTCATCCTCCCCGGAATGGATATTGTGGCATAAATCTCGAAAGTTTCCTGCCTCCAACTGCTGTTTCGTGAGCCAACAATAATAATTTGCGCGCTGATTTACTGAAGGCCATGAATTTTCGACGATTTATGTTTACACTGGAGTCTGGAGTCGAATTAGGTTGCTTCCATGGATTGGCCATTACGTTCACACTACACGAGATGCTCGTTGCTGTATATTCGCAAAATCGTAACTGCTGCGATCTACAAGGCTTATTGATGCGGACTATGGAAGGTCGTTTTCTCTACAGAGAGAGACCGTAAATCGTAATACATAATGAGAGGACAAAAAAATGGAATGAAACTTGTTCAAATCGAAGTGAGCGGTCGGGAGGGATGAATTGATAATGGCCTCCACTTTGTCCAGAGATCCGAGTATTAACGTTTCGTTTGCATGCGTACGAGCAATTTCGTATTACAATTGTTCAGGCTTCGATGGAGTGGACATTCGAAGTTGAATCTTTTGAATTGCTTTTCAGATTCAAGTTGCAGTCCTTATGTAAGGACTAGATATAAACAACATTCATCAAGGTACAGCAAGGGAATCAACCAGATAAATACTTTATTCAAAATCACTTTTCAAGGACTTTTGAGAAATTCAATTTTACTTTCACTAAGCGAAGTATGAAATTGAATCCTTCGCCGATTAACAACTTCGTTCTGTAAATTCTTCTAAAAACCATTTACGAACGCTTTTCAGGGCCATCTGGGATTGTCTAAGGACATGCATAACCATCTTCTGGCTGAGCATTAAGGAGCAATTTTTCTTACCTGTCTATTTAGTGCTTTGAATACTTCAACAAAAATTTCTTTCGGCCAAACCTTCCTCTTCAAAGGTTGTCGTGTCGGATTTGGAATTGGCCGCCTTTTTAAGGCAGGAATGCTTAAAAGTCAAATATCGATATTTTGAAATGAACCCAGGAAAGACATTCAACTACATATGTGCAAAAAACCGGACCCCAATAAACTCATTAAAGAAAACGCCCCCGTTATAGTCGCTGACCACGAGCAGCTTGATCTATCAGACCCGGCGACTCCTGCATCTCTTTTACTACACGTTCGGTAGATTGGGCTGAAAAAATGCTTTTGAGGCTTTGCTTCAGCCTCAATCGGAATAGGCAGGTAGTTAGTCGGAATGCGGTTTCTGAAGACTTATGCCGAGAAACCGGAAAGGTCTAACGAACTTCAAATGAGGTACACTATAAAGGATAACTGAATCAAATCAAGCCTTTGGCACTCTCTCTGTCGATAAATTTTCTCGTGCCCGATGAAAACAATGCTGCAACCAACAAAATCTGTGGTTTTAGTGGAAGAGAACAAAACAAACAGTGGCTTCATCCGCACACAATCTCCGGATGAAATCAATGCTATAAGAGCTCGTAATTTTGGTGGACGAAAGCCGGTTGATGCGGTCGAATACAGCCTGAGAAATAACCTGAAATTGGTGATGCAACCGTAGACCACATCCAGCACGTAGTGAAGAGACTATAGCAGCTGTAGCTGAGAGTGTACGCGAAGATCGTGACGAATCGATTCGTAGTCGTTCTTAGCAGCTTGGCTTGCCGTATTCGACAACTTGGCGTATTTTACGTTAGGATATTGGCCTAAAAGCGTACAAAATTTAACTTGTGCAACAATTGAAGCCAGGCGACTTGAATGGGCTCTGGAAAAACTCAATGAAAATCTGGTGTTTTATCGTGAAATTTTGTTCAGTGATGAAGCCCATTTCTGGCTCAATGGATACGTTAATAAGCAAAATTGCCATATTTGGGCTGATGAGCAACCCGAAGAGTACCCAGAGCTACCATTACATTCATTAAAAAGAACGGTATGATGGAATCATTGGTCCATATTTCTTCAAAAATGAGGCAAATCAGAATGTTACCGTCAATGGTAACCGTTATCGCGCCATGTTAACGGACTATGTACTTCCTGAAATGCAAGCACATAGTCTCGGTGAGCTCGTTAGGAGCCATACAGCACGTTAAACAATGGGCTTGTTGAGAAATCATTTTGGTGAGCACATAATTTCACATTTTGCTACGGTGAATTGGATATCACACCTTTGGACTGTTTTATCTGGGGATATGTAAAGTCTCAAGTCTTCAGGATTAAGACTGCTACGATTGACGCTTTGGAAGCCAAAATTACTCGTGAATCTGTTTAGATATGTTAGTCCAACGGTCCACCTTAGGTCTATCCTTTCATAAGCATCCGGCTTAAATAATAATTTGCTCGTAGCGATTGACGAGTTCGTCGGCCCTACAATTCCCTGGAATATCTCTGTGACCCAACAAAGGTAAAGGTTGAACTGCTTTGTAATCTCCGTAAGAGATTATCGACATTCAAGCGCGGTTTTAAAAATTAATGAGACTGAGTCAAAGGACTTAAAATCGGCAGAGAGGAAGCTTACGTGAAAGTCTTTGTCAAGCCAAAGTTCAGGTATGGTGTCATCGATATTCTCTGTGTGAATTCCTAATATATTAAGAATATTATTATATTAGCGTGGCCAAATAAATTATTTGTTCACTGTGTAGTAGCAACTACTTGTCTGCTAAGGATATTGAGGGGTATTATGTGAAACAGAATGTCTAAAGCCGCGGAGGAAGTAGAATGTAGAGCGCCGCTTATGCATAGACATGCTGTTCTTTGGACTCTGTTTGGTTTTCTACAGTTGACTGCTTTGTCTAAGGCCGTCCACTAAACAATAACCCCGTAGGTGTGTATCAGTCTTATGACCGAGACGTATAGCTAGTGGGTTATGCGAGGTCAAAGGCCCTATTTGTTCCCAATGGCTTTTTTGCGAGAGAATAAAGCTGCTGTAGCTTTCTATAGATAGATATAATAGATATATAGATATATGGGGGTTTACTTCCAACCCACAATAATCTGCCCAACGGGTTAATCTGTTAAGATTTATCTGAAGGAGTTCTTTGATCGTATTAAGATACTCACTTGAGAGGGCTATAGCAACGTCATCCGCATACCACATGTCATCTAAGTCCATATCTTCCAGTTCGGGCCAAAAATACTCGGTGATCATGGCGCGATAACGCTAACCATTCACAATAATGTGACGATCGTTATCGTTGACCAAAATATATGGCCCAATAACGCCGCCGGCATGCAAACCGCACCAAACAGTTATTTTTTGTGGATGAAGTGATGATTCATGAAGCACATATGGGTTTTCACCCGACCAATAACGCATATTTTGCTTATTGACGAACCCATTGAGCCAAAAATGAGCTTCGTCACAGAAGATGATTTTGCGATGAAATTCATCATCTTGGCGCATTTTCTCCTGAACCCAATCGGAGAACGTACGTCGCTTCAAATGGTCCATCAGCTTCAATTCTTGAGTCAGCTTGATCTTGTATGTGAGTAAACCAAGATCCTTACGCAAAATACGCCATAATGTGGTCTGAGCGATGCCCAATTCTTGAGAACGCCGTGGAATTGACTTATTTGGATCGTTTGCTACGGACGTCTGAACGGCAACGATATTTTCGACACTTCGACCAACCCGTTGTCTCACTGACGCAGCAACATCACACAATGAATATTTAGACTCAAATTTTTGCACTAAACTTGTTATTGCCTGACTACTAGGGGTAGAATTACGACCGAAAATTGAAGTTAACGCTCTTAAACTTGCAGTCACCGACTCCGAACATCTGTAGAAAATTTTTGTTATTTGCAGACATTGCTCGTTAGTTTACTTTACTATTATAAAAATGTTGAGTTTACTGAATAAATTGACAGTGACAGTTTGATGATTAGTGAAAGAGTGCGTTCACAAATTAAATTCAAAGTTGTCAAGTCCCTATTGGAAAACCCTTTATATCCGAATGACGATTGATGACTAAAATTTTAGTCGTCAATTTCAAACGATTAATACGACTAAATTTTTAGTAGTTAGTCGGAACTAAATTTAAAACGATTTATTTGAAAAAATCGTTTTATTGTTGTCAATCGCTACATACCATATGACTAACGAATAAAAATTTAATCGTTACTTACGATTAAATTTTTAGTTGTAATCGGTAATCCCAGCTAAAAAATGAAAAAGTTTAGTTCTTCTACTTTGTTTTTGTTTTATTATTTTTATATTAGGCATGCGCTAACGAAATTTTTATGTAAGGACGTTATTAAAGTAAGAAGAGCAAAAGAAACTCCAATTTCTTGTATTCGACTTACAGTGAACTGTTTCTGATATGCAATAGCAAAAAAAGTTAATTTTCTTATGAACGAAGACATCGGAAAGAACAACGACAACACGAAAGGAATCTCGTAGTATTGTTAAATGGAGGACTACAATTGCAAACAACAATATGCCACTTGTTATACAATTTCCTCAAATTAACATAGCTTTTCTTCATAAATTGAAAATAAATCGTAAAATTGAAATTATCGAATCGTCTAGTAGCGTTGGCTTATCCAAGTTTACCGTAGAGACGAGTACTTAAATATATAGCACAAACTTTGACACTGAAGCAAAAGGGAACCCATCAGCCAAGAAACGACAACATACAATTCAAATCCAAGATGCAAAGTGGCCAAATGGTGTGCAAGGACTTTGTGTGCTATGTATGAAAGCCTGTACGATACAATTATTAAGGGCAGTAGTAATTCTCTGTCGAATTTTCTATGACATCTAAGACGGCGACACGGTGTAGAAGAATATTTACAATAGATTAAAAGAAAATAAGAGAAAACCCATAAAAGTGGGAAAATCCGCCCTACTACGCGAAGAAGTTTTTCTCAACAAAAATTTGCTTTCAAACTTTACTAATCCAGAAACTCTCTGCTCCAAATTTAAAATTTTATCACGTTGTATACTAACGTCGAGAATACATAAATTACTTGACCAAGTTAAAAGTCATCTAAGGGCAAAATCGCAAGACGTAAAATACATCTGTTCTTCAATGGACATTTAGTCCGGAAAAAGGCGCAGTTTTCTTTGAGTCACAGGGTTCCCATACTCACGATAAAATTGTGGCTCTCTTGAAAGAAATTCATTTCGAATATGGAATCACCTGGAAACAAATTTTTGCTACGATAGAAGACAACGGAAGCAATTTTATGAAAGCAAAGCAAACAAGTTTCGGCATCAGCAATCGAATAGACAGCGTAAATGATTTTAGCGACTGAATCCGTTGGTATCTTTTTAGGATATGTAGAATTGGAAAGGAATTTTCAGATGTTCATAAATACTATACTAATACATATACAATACATATATGTAACTACGGATACACAGAAGATTATAAGGAAGTCCAATATGATGTCACATACGAGTCATCAAAATATTATTGAAAAATGTAACACCTCTTGGAAGGCTACATCCAGGCCGAAAACTACTGAAATTGTGGAATAAGTATTGGGACGAAACTTTCCAAAACCGGGATTAACAAGGTGGAACTCTTTGTGAAAACGAGTGACTTCCTTTAACTCCAGGAATTTCTTATGTCCTCAACCAATTGTAGACATAACTTAGGTTATTTTGGAAATCGCGATACCTACTCTAGTGTCACTTTTTTCTGGCTGAGGGTTATTTTGCAATCCATCAATCAAAGATTCATAAATTATTTTTCTTAATTTATTATTTATATTCTTAATTAACAGCTCTCTACAACTTTTTTCTATCTTTCTGGTAGAGCTCGAATAACGTTACGGTAATAAGGTTTATATTTTGAGGCTATCCACGAATCAAGCCATTTTTTGATGTTTTCATATGAGCGGAACTGCTAATCAGCCAAATCTTGTGCCATCGAACAGAACAATATCTAGCGGGTAGAATAGCACTTCTCATTAGAGCGTTTGCGGATAGGTTTTAACAGGTTTGAGAATGCGAGGCCGAACGTTGCCATGCTGTAGAATCACTCTTTCGTTCCTCTCCTTGTATTGAGTCCGTTTTTTGTGCAGTGTTCGGCTTAATCGCATCAGTTGAAGTCGGTACCATTCCCTAGTGATGGTTTCATAATAAATAACACCGACCAGGTCCCACCAAATACACAGCATAGCCTTAGCTCAACGCACTCAATAGCTCTAACGTCTACACACAAGCGTACGCTTGTACTGTCTGTCAGATCGTGGCTAGCGACTGTCTGCTCCAAAGCGCTAAATGTGATCGACGACTGGTGCGCCAGTAATGGGCTTTCAGTTACTCTTCTCAAAACTGAGGTTATTCTCTTTACGAGAAGAAGGAAGCTGCCTGGTCTGACCCATCTAGTGCTTAAGGGCATTACCATCCAATTCTCCAAAGAAGCTAAGTATTTGAGTGCTATCCTGGATAACAAACTTCTCTGCACTAAACATGTTACAATGAAAGCATTTAAAGCGCTGTCGGCTTTCTGGCAGTGCAGAGGAGCTTTCAGCAAGACAAGGGGTCTGTCACCGAAAAGGGTCCTTTGAATCTACACAGCTATAATAAGGCCAAATATATCCTAATTGTCGGTTGTCTGGTAGAACAAGCTCTCGCGAAAATACGTTATTGCTGCTTTCCCCAGACTCCAAAGAACGGTTTGTCTCGAATTCATGGGGGCTTACCCTAGCACTCCTGCCTCCGCTCTAAACGCAGTGATGAATCTCCCTCCCCTTGATATTCATATCATGGGCTGCACCCTCAAAGCCATCTTCCGATTAAAAAAAAGTGGTCTTTGGTACAACACGCACTGGAGCTTCGATGACCTTTCGCGCCGGATGTTTTATGAATCCGGTCTTATGGACATGCTGTCCGATGCAATGACACCGGAACACCTGTTGCGGAAAAATTACGAAATCGACTTTCCTTGTGCCCAGGACTGGCTTCGCCCAGAATCTGAGCCAGGAAAGGAATGCAGTCGGGTCTTCACGGACGTCTCTAGAACTAATATAGGATGTGACGCTGGTGTCTTTCTGGAGGACAACAACGTCAGATTTCACTTCACGTTAGGAAAGTGTCTGCATAAATTCCAAGCAGAATTTTATGCAATCCTGATGGCATCGAACTATATTGTGGAGAAACGGTGGAGGGGGCGAAGCAGCCAAGCTGCGCTTAGAGCCTTACTGAACCCCCTTATGACTTCCAAGCTCGTTCTAGAGTGCAAGAGATCACTGAACGTAGTCGGAAGGCTATATATATAAATTTCGAGAGATATTCGAATCAGACCACCATTGTCCGGTGGTATCGTCTCTCTACCACTATAAACCTTACCATAGAGACTCTTTGGATTTTCTCCAAAGTTCTTTCCAGGGTTCGATTCTAAGTGTTAACGCTAGCATCTGTTTTGTGAGAAATCTGTTTCATCCAATGGGTCTCTCGACCCAATATTTTTCAAAAGGTCCTCATTCTTCTGCCAGTCAAACGCCACCACCTACATTTCAATATTCCTAAAATCGTCTTAGAACCTTTCTTTGAGTGGAGCAGGACCCCACCACCCATTTCAATATTCCTCGACTTATCTTAGAACCTTCCTTTGAGTGGAGCAGGTCGGCCTTTGTATTTCCAGTACTGTCAATAGCACACAGATATTTACTGAGTTCCCATGCGGTCCCTCATCTTAGTACTCACCGCGCCCGATACTGCTTGATTTCGGTGATCTAACGGGAACCGATACTTTCAGTGTGGCAAGGCTGTCGACCAGACGGAAGGCTAAATTCAGTGACCCTTGTTTGGGTCCTAGGTCCCAATGGGATCACGGGAAATGAAATCGCCGACGAACTTGCCAGACTCGGTTCAGAGGAGAGTTTTTCAGTACCCGAACCTACGTTGGGCCTGCCTGCGTTCTCTCTTAAGGCTTGCATTGCAAGTAAGGTTTGATGGTACAGCTCTTCGGGATGTAGGCAGACCAAACGAATACTTCCCGACGTCTCTAGGAAATCAGCGGTCTTTCTACTGTCTCTCAGCAGGAAAGACTGCAGGTTGCTTACTGGCGTCGTGACGGGACACAACACTTTTGCAAAGCACTTAAATGCACTGGGTATAAGTGATGCAACATCCTGATATGCTGAGTATGCGGAGTATTATCTCGCATCTGGCTGCAGGTACTTGGCACTGACGTGGGGGTGCTGGTATTGTTGGCACCTTATTACTGAAGAGCTTACTCATCTTTCTTCATAAAAATGAAAGATTCCATTAAAAAGGAACTTTAAAAGGAGTACAGTGGACTAGTTCTTTGGCTGAGTGCTCTGTTCCGACATTAAAAAAAAAAATAATAATAACCTTCGCAGAGTGAATATCCGGCCGAGCCGACGACGTAAAATCATTACCGGGCAGTCGCCATAACTTTCTTTTCTTTGAGTTGCTGTATTGAATCCATTTTTCATCACCCGTAACGATGCGAAGAAGAAAACCCAAATTCCTTGTTTTCGAATCATTGCCAATGCTTGTCGGATAACTTCTAATGTTGAACCAAGCTCTTCTTGCATATGGCATGTATTCTCATCGGGGAATGCCTCTAATTCAGCGTCTCGAAGGATTTTGGTCTTCCTTCACGGACGGTTTTGAAAAAATCACCGTCTTTGAAGGGACGGAACAACTTACGGCATGTTGTTTCACTTAGACGATTATTTGGCATAAAATCAGACATTTTCATACAACCAAAAGTGTATGACGCCAAAACAAAATCACTAATGTGTCAAAAAGGTTTGCTTAACATATTTCTAATTTTGGTTCATAACGTTTTAAGTATATCAAAATCGACCAGCACTTATTGCTGCAGCCATCTATAGAACTTGGTTGTGCATCTAATATAACATATAAGCGACTGTCTTATAGTGCCTGAAACTAACACCGAAAAAGATCTGAAAATATTTTGTGTTGGAATCTGTAATTGGGTTGAAAACACAAAGAATTTGTGTTCAATTCAATTTGTCGTCGATCAGTCATATTTAAAAGTTCCTCAATTCAACATAACTATGCCAACAAACTAAACAACAACCGAAATCGTGCAGTTCATTGACTTGGTGAGTTACATGTTTTGTGTTTAACTGCGATTATTGCAACAATATTGGAGCAAATCCGTTGGCTAGTAAAATATGTTTGACACCATGGAAATAGGTGGGAAACAATAAAAAGTTCTTACACTCCGACTTGTAGCCATTTGGAACATACGATTGCAACAAACTTTTAAAAGGAAACCATTTTCGGAAAAATAAGGCAACGGATTCAACAATTCTTATTCCACAAAAAAAAAAGCTTCTTACTAACTTACGCACTAACTGCCATCATGAACTGAAGAAATATAACCCAGCCAAGCGTCACAAGTGGAGTTAGAAGAACCAAGTTCGAAGTGGAGTTTCCGGATTAAGTTGAAACTTGCGACGAGGCTTACATCTACAGTGGTCTACCACCAACTTTTTTCCAATGGTTGGTATCACAGTTCCAAATTGCAAATTTTAATAAAAATCTTGGAGTCCACTCAGACTATACCGAGCCAACAATTCTAAAACACCACCAGAGAAAGAACTACAAAAACAAGGTCGTGGAAGCATGATTAAAAAAGTGAATACACTTGATGGGGAGGAATTGGAACTGGTATGATAACAAGCCTGTATGTCACTATATGTTGGAATCAAGTTTCTTGCTTTACCAAAATTAGACGACAGGACAAAATAGTTTACACAACAAACAAACACACACGGTACAGACAGTCAAACGCCAGAACAAAAAGAAAGTCTTTTTCCCCGCTAATCGACAGTCGACGAGTTAGATGAACTAACATAGATGGAAAACTTTCCAGATATTGGAAATTCAAAACCCGCTTTCCACTAATAGACTCTATTCATCTGACGCTGCCTGTGAAATCGTTTCTCTCCCATTTTACTCATAAAACGTCATCCACATTACACACACTTTACGTGCAAATCGCTCTCGTTTAATTGCAATTTGCTGTCATTTTAGCCATTCTGGCAGGGTATAGAGATGAACAATGTGTTGATAATTCACTAACAGTGTGTGGGTGCGAGGGTTAAGAGTTTGCAAAAGAATAAGTAGATTTTGCCTGTCTACGCTTGCCTACCAATGAACGTCATTCCTATGAACACAGTGGCTTCACTGAATTGAAAGTTAACATGACATGCAACATAACCAACATGTCCAACACGTCTGGTTTTAATCAAGAATCGATTCAATACTGTAGATTTAATACGCTTTTACCTTCAATCTCCCTTACACTCTACTTTTCAACTTTCACACACTGTTCACCTTTCGATGATAAGTAAAATAAAGAGATTCTATGGAGGAAAATGAAAATAACACCCTCATACTTCCACAGAGAATTATATTTTTGAGTCTTCCGATGGTCGGATAAAAATGATAAAATGATAAAATTGTGAAAGAACATTCATTGTTCCACCAAGAATTATGTTTTGAAGTGGACTTTCGTTGCATCTTAGGTGCAATCAACCCCGTCATTTTTAATTCTCATAAAATCTACCCGTCCCGTGCGACACTACTTTCATTCCATGATATTATAGGGTTTTCCAATAGGGACTTGACAACTTTAACTAATCATTAAACTGTCACTGTCAATTTATTCAGTAAACTCAACATTTTCATCATGGTAAAGTACACTAACGAGCAATGTCTGCAAATTATAAAAATTTTCTAAAGATATTCGGAGTCGGTGACTACAACTTTAAGAGCGTTATCTCCAATTTTCGGCCGTAATTCTCGCCCTGCTAGACAAGCAATAACAAGTTTAGTGCAAAAAATTTGAGTCTACATATTCGTTGTGTGATGTTACCGTGTCAGTGAGACAACGGTTTGGTCGAAGTATCGAAAATATCGCTGCCGTTCAGACGTCCGTAGCAAACGATCCAAATCAGTCAATTCTACGGCGTTCTCAAGAATTGGGCATCGCTCAGACCACATTATGGCGTATTTTGCGTAAGGATCTTGGTTTACTCCCATACAAAATCAAGCTGACTCAAGAATTGAAGCTGATGGACCATTTGAAGCGACGTACGTTCTCCGATTGGGTTCAGGAGAAAATGCGCCAAGATGATGAATTTCATCGCAAAATCATCTTCTGTGACGAAGTTCATTTTTGGCTCAATGGGTTCGTCAATAAGCAAAATATGCGTTATTGGTCGGGTGAAAACCCACATGTGCTTCATGAATCACCACTTCATCCACAAAAAATAACTGTTTGGTGCGGTTTGCATGCCGGTGGCGTTATTGGGCCATATATTTTCGTCAACTATAACGATTGTCACGTAACTGTGAATGGTCACGTTATCGCGTCATGATCACCGATTATTTTTAGCCCGAACTGGAAGATATGGACTTGGACGACATGTGGTTTCAACAGGATGGTGCCACAAGCCACAAAGCACACGCTACAATCGATTTATTGAAGAGTAACTATGGTGAGCCTGTTATCTCAAGACATGGGCCAGTCGATTGGCCGCCTCGTTCGTGCGATTTAACGCCACTTGACTATTATCTTTAGGGCTACGTTAAGGTATTGGTTTATGCCAACACGCCGACGACGTAGGAAGAGCTCAGAGCCAACATTGAATGCGAAATAGCGGCCGTTTCAGCCGAAATGTGTGGCCGAGTCGTTGAAAATTGGGTCCAACGAATCGACCGCTGCAAACGTGCTCGCGGTGGCCATATGATCGAAGTCGAATTCCATTCATAAATGTTTTGATTGTACTTCTAGCCAATAATAAAGTTTTTGAAATATCTCAAATGGTCTGCCTTTTATTTAAAAAAAAAGTTGTCAAGTCGTTATTAGAAAACCCTATATATGCATCACCCAGATGTTGAGATACAAGACGATTATTTGCAAAAACTGGTGTCAAGTGCATTTGCTTTTTCAGTGTCCGTAAAATAGGTACTGGATGCATTTTTAAGAAATGGTAACTGTCTGTTTTTAGTTTTTATGATGCATATTCCCTTGTCATTTTTTTTTTTATAATCCCGCGCGCGCACCAAGGAGATATGAATACCCTTTTACTGGTTTTCTCCAGGGCGCGGGCGGGTGGTGTAGTAGTTTGAAACTCAGGTTTATTAGGTTTCGATATTTTTCCCAGAGGTGGTTGTCAAACTGGACGGGACGAGCAAGTGCATCCTCAACCAGTAGGTCTCAAAACGTGCTAGTTGTTAGTTCGTTACATTTAGCCCAGCCAGCAACCACTTAAACATCAGTGTTATGCCTTCATGGCAGAGTTGACGCCGACGGGATTCTCATATAACTACATGCAAATTCTACGAAAAGACTTTTTCAAAGAATTGCCTCGCACGGGATTCGAACCCGCGACCCTCTGCTTGAAGAGTTTATGCATATACCACTACACCACGGCCACCCCCGTCATGGAAAGAAATTAATAAAGATTTCATTCAGAAAGATGGAAAACGTTTTCATGTTGTACCAAAGGACCTAAAACCCACTTATAGGTCTATCATCACTCTTGGTTGAGAGACTCAATCTAAGTCTCTTTTTCCGGCTTCCAAATCGCCGTATCGTGTATCAGTAGGAAATTTTGGCGATTAAAGAAGTCCTCCCTGGCAGAAGAAAAACGTGATATTGCATCTTTTCAGATAGTCAGGCCGCAATCAAATCCCTGGACTCAGTCTAAAACTGCCCTTGACTACCGATCATCTCTCAGGGAGGTAGCAGGGCAGTTCAACCTTCACATATGTTGGGTGCCAGGTAACAGAGACAATCCAGGGAATTGTACGGCCGACGAAATCGCCAATATTGTAACCAATCTATCTATTCTAACCAGAAAATATATTATCGGTATACTAATCTTGTACATAGCGAATAATACTAAAGTTGGATGATAATAGGAGAACAAACCTTAAGTCCACAAATATTTTTGGACAACGTTAAAGCTGAAGCTGAAGCGCTCTAAGAGTTTCATTTTTCAAAATAGGAAACATCTCAGCGTTACCATAGGACAGGACACTGTCTTAACTTCAAGGATGCAAGAAGGTTTGGCGTTTTTACAAACGACTTCTACAAAAGCTGCGTTTACGAGGAGGATGAGGAGATAAGCTTTTTTGAAGCTTTCTTCTACAAGGTGGGGCAAAAGTAATGCATTAAAATATTAATTGACTGATTAAGGTGTATTATCACGAAAAGTTTGCTCGAAGGTGTGAAATTAATAGCATTAAATTGAAAAAATGAAATCGGTCAAACGACCTCGATCTCCTGAGCTAGTGCACATTTCTGCTCATTTTACGGTATTTAGAAGTTTTGGTTGCAAAACATCTGGCCCCAAATTTGTTTGTTTTTTTTCTTCAATGTTGGCTTTCAAGATTTTTAAGTTTTGTGGTTTGTTAATGTAAATGCGAAATTTCAAAATGGCACAAAGGAAGAAGTCTGGCGCCATTAGATTTGACGATCAAATCGCCAAATCGGGAGATCACACAGCCCGGAAATCAGTGATTCAAAATCTCCATCGTTGTCTGAGCAATCTGAGCGGTTGCTCCGTCATGCTGAAACCAACAATACTTGAGTTCCAATTAAGCAATTTGTTTCGAAAAAAAGCCTCTGTCTGTACCGCTCACAAGTTACGTTTGCGGTGGTGCTATTCGGCGTCTTCAAAAAAATAAGGGCAAATCACTTTTTCACTGCAAATGCCGCAGTCACTTACAGTCACTGTGAGCTTATGCAATGGCTATTCACGCATTGCATGTGGATTCTCCATGCCCAAGAAATGCATGGAGACCACTTAAGTGAGCGACCACTGATTCTGATTTAAGTTACGAAATCATCACTTCTTGCATCAGGTTTAACAGAGCATGGGAGTAAGTTAACCTCACCTCGAGGTCAGCAGGCAACAATTGATGAACGGTTAGCACTTCATAAGAGAACATCTTCAGGTCTTTCATCAAAATTCGACACAACAAACATCTCTTGATGCCAAATTGTGTGCATCGTTGACTTGTCGATGTTTACGACTTTCTCGGACGTCCCCGGCCACAGCACTGATATTCTCGGTCAAACGAGTAACAGTAGACCCAGTTGGCACGACGCGCTCAGCCAAATGCTTAATTGTTCGCTCGCATGGTCCAGGACGACGAGGAAAACGACGACGAAATTCACGCTGCGCTAAAACAACAGACCGGAAACTGATCAAATAAGCAGTAACAATAATTTCGCACTGTTCAGATGTGCAACTAATTCTCTATCTGTCTTTGTACTTAATACAATGACTTAAGTGATCTAAGTTACAGATCCTCTCTGTAATGAGGAACCTTTTACGTGATGGTACACGAATATCAAATGAAATATGTGTAAACGCTATGTGATCATCAACTGAATTCGTTGCGTAAATCCTACTTCAGTTGTAGAATTTTTCGGATGCCGAAAATTAACTGTAGTAGCGTTTAACAAGGATTATTTACACAAGAAGACATCCAGTAGAGTGCTGGAGCTGCTGGTAAAGTATGTTGGCGCTATATCATATATCATAGAGTCAATAAACTGTGGTTGGTTGCAATTCAGGTCAATACATAGGATAAATTGTGGGGCAGTGCATAAGTATTGCTTTTAACTATTAATCGTTGATGCAATGACATGTCTTTAAGATCTGCAAAGGAGTTGAGATCCATTACAAGTTTTCTTTACAAATATGTTGTATATTGAGCTTTCAGTATTTGATTTGTAGATAGGAGTACATCTAACTCTCTGTCTCTCATAAACAGTTGAAGCTGCATCTGTTCATTCTTTTCGGCACGAAATACAGGGTCATAAAGATCGTGGTTCGGAAAGTGAATTTAAATAAAACACATTTAGTTCCAACAGCGACAAATCACACTATCCCCAAAACGCTAAATAATTTTTGCTATAAAACTAATAAGGGCTAATACGGTGTTGTATGAGATATGGCACCGTCTTGTTGAAACCACATATCTTCCTCATCCATATCTTCCATTTGAGGCAACAAAATTTAGTTAACATTTGGCTAAAGCGATGAGAATTGACGGTGACCGTTATACCTTCCTCATTTTCGAACTAGTATGGACCAATGACACCACCATATGCAAAAATTTTCTTTGTTAATGAATTCACCGAAAAATGAGCCTCATCGCTGAAGAATATTTTGTGTGAAAGTTGGTCAACCAAATATAATCGGCGTATATTGCACAGATTCCTTGGTCGATTTACTTCAATTCTTGAGTAAGTTGAACTTTACAAGGGCGTAAGTAAGTAAGCCCAAATGCTTTGCTCGCCATGAAATCCATAGATTTGGATCTTCTTCAACACTTTCACCATCGGCAGCCATATTTTCTGGAGATGGTGCATTTCGATGATGGATAGGCCTTAGGACACCTGGAATAGAGCCAGTCTCTACGAATTTTTTTGCAGTTTTACCTATAGTATGTTCAGATGGACGATTATGTCGACCATAATGTGCTCGTTATGTGCGATACGTACCTACTAAAGCATTTTTATTTTTACAGTAAGTTTTTACAGTCTTAACACGTTAAAAAATTGTCAAGTGACCAATACTGTAAAATGGCAAACCCTAAACTAAACATATGCAGTCTCGGACGACAGTTCGGTTTGACGTATGAGATCAAAACAAGAATGTCAAAGAAGAACCACTACTTGGAGGACCCTATACATTAAATCCACGGACATTATAAAATGCATAGCTAAGCTCATGGTGAAACCACGACTCCGATACACGAATAAAGGCCGAAATTCAACAAGTTTTCGAATCAGACTTTGGGAATTTATATTGAAAGCCTTCAACCCACTTCTTTCCGAACTAAGTAGCCTAATTATAGTGTACTCGTACAAATTATTGTCTATACCACCGTCGATGGTGCCTTTATTATTTGATTCTAAAAGGAATTCATCCTTCAAGAAGAAGGAAAATAATAGAAAAGTAAGAGGATTAGGAAAGAGAAGATGAAGGGATTATATAAATAGATTGACTGACTGTTGACAAATGAGAAATTTCTGATTGTAATTCTGTTGACATGGTTGTAGACAACTTATAAACTTTCGCGCATAAATAGATTCAAAAGAAAAACACTTTCAAATCAACTGGCCATTTAATATTTAAGACTTTAAGCGATTGATTTTTGTTTGCATCGGATGGTGAGTAGGTGCTTTACAATTAATTGAGTATTTGACGGACGTCAATTCAGTCTTGGATATCGAACACGATTACAATTTTTCGTCATTGTAAAGGTATCATTATCCGCTTATAATTTATGCATTCTGTAAAGTTAGCATCTTATTTCCTGTAACCACTGCGCTATAATATTAAAATACAGGTTATGAAGGCTGCACCTGTAATGATATTCATAAAGATGCACGACTTCAATAACTATCTTACTAATAATTTTTAAGTATTTCCCTTAGCTCAATCAATAAGTAATTTTAATTCTCATTCAGAATAAACAATTCTTTTTAAACTTTAACATTTAGAAGACTGAATTGAATTAAACAAAGTTTTCCTTGAAGTGGCATTTAAGATTGAATTTCATATCCCTTGGGGTTATATTCGTAGCCACAAGTGGCTTTCATATTAATTTTATGGGTTGGCAATATATTAAACTAGGATACATCTTTACAGAATTTTGTTTAGGAAGAAAACAATGAAAATGAATTAATCAGTAGAGCTAAACTATCAAAACAATTTTTCATGATATTCACACCCCAAGGCTACGTAATAAATAAAGATTAAGACACCGCCAAGCCTACTGAGAGTAAACAACAAGTGCTAGTTGAAAAATACTACATGAGACTGAAAGCCAGAAGCCAACAAGATCGTATAGATACTCAGAGAGGTAGATTGCTTCATATGAGTACATCCTGGGATACAAATCCGACATGAAAAAAAAAATTGCTGGTAATTAAATACCTGGTCTTTCATGGGAAATTATCAAATTTCAGTGCACAGAATTATAACTTCAGCAGATTTATCTGAGATCTATGGTGATATGCTGGGGCATAGACAAAAGTGTTGCCACTTTAGGTGCTACACATTTTCACTAGCTCATGTTGGATTTCCTAATCTAAGGTAGCAGTAACTAGTGGAAGTTAATAAAAATGAACAATTGAATGAAAAGTGGAATACGCTATTGGCATCTCCTGATTTTGTTGTTCTGATTATTAATTCGGCATGTGACTTAAACAAAACCTTCCGATTTCAATCTACTAATACGAATATCTAACAGAATCCACTGGTACTAAAAGAGTGTAGGTGGAACATTGGCCCTGAGATCTTGACTTCCATTGCTTTTTGATTTCGATTAAAGCATCACCGCAAATCTACTCGCCTCTTAGTCGTTGTGATGTCATCTATGATGATAGATATCATGTAATTTCCGTATCCTCAAACGAACGATGTCAGCAGGAAGGATACAATAAGATTGATCTCATGCAAGATGAAGAAAGTACATTCTTTAGGGTGGACAGATTTGAAGAACTAACATTGACTCAGACTTATGTCTTTAGCCTTCTTCCTTAGTTGACTTCAATATTCCGTATGATCCAGAGACATAATACAAATTTCAATAATCAAGTCAAATCAAATTGCAATTTTCACAGACGGCTCAAAAACAGAGGAAAGAACAAGTTCTGGTATCTTTTCAGAAGTCCCAGAACTACGCAATTAGTTTCCTCCAATCAGAGGTTCTGGATGTAATCAGGGTGGCTGAGCTAATGCAAATGAGATCGGTATCTGAAAGAAATATCGCTTAGTCTGGCCACACTCAAGGCAATGGAATCGACCAACAGCAATTCTGACACAATGAGGGGCTCTCGTGCAGTGCTCAAGGCTTTATGCAGTCAGAACCGGGTGAAAATGTGCTGGATACTAAGACATTATAGTATAAAAGTAAATGAACGAGCATATGAGGTTAAAAAAAATGAAGATTACTCGATAAAAGTGAAGTTTCCAAAATCAAACCACCAATTTGCATAGTAAGTGGCACTGTCGAGGGAAAACTTGCAAAGACTGCCAACTTGAGGCAATCAAGTCTTGAAGGACGCAGAGTATCAAAGGCTTTCTCTCTCTTAATAAAATTAAACAGGTATAAGCTTAGGACAGTAACATGAATCCTGACAGGACACTGTCTTCTGTAGAAACACGCAAAGAGACGCAAATTATCAGACATAGATATTTTTAGGGAAATATGGAGTTTTCTAATAACGACTTGACAGCTTTTTTTTTAAATAAAAGGCAAGCCATTTGAGATATTTCAAAAACTTTATTATTGGCGTGAAGAACAATCAAAACATTTATGAATGGAACTCGACTTCGTTCATATGGCCACCGCGGGCACGTTTGCAGCGGTCGATTCGTTGGACCCAATTTTCATCGACTCGTCCACACATTTCGGCCGAAACGGCCGCTATTTTGCGTTCAATGTTGACTCTGAGCTCTTTCAACGTCGTCGGCGTGTTGGCATAAACCAATGACTTAACGTAGTCCCACAGAAAATAGTCAAGCGGCGTTAAATCGCACGAACGAGGCGGCCAATCGACTGGCCCATGTCTTGAGATAACACGCTCACCATACTTACTCTTCAATAAATCGATTGTATCGTGTGCTGTGTGGCTTGTGGCACCATCCTGTTAAAACCACATGTCGTCCAAGTCCATATCTTCCAGTTCGGGCCAAAAATAATTGGTGATCACGGCGCGATAACGCTGACCATTCACAGTAACGTGACGATCATTATCGTCGACGAAAAAATATGGCCCAATAACGCCGCCGGCATGCAAACCGCACCAAACAGTTATTTTTTGTAGATGAAGTGGTGATTCATGAAGTATCAGACTAATAACGTATATTTTGCTTATTGACGAACCCATTGAATCAAATTTGAGCTTCCTCACTGAAGATGATTTTGTGATGAAATTCATCATCTTGGCGCATCTTCTCCCGAACCCAATCGGAGAACGTAACTCGTTAGTGTACTTTACCTTGATGAAAATGTTGAGTTTACTGAATAAATTGACAGTTTGACAGTTTGACAGTTTGATGATTAGTGAAAGTCCGTTCACAAATTAAATTCAAAGTTGTCGAGTCCCTATTGGAAAACCGTATATAATAAACAAATTGTTCCTCATTGGATTTATCTGATGAATCATTAGGTAAGTCTACCACATTGTTAGATAAATCATCTTCGTTGTCTTAAATGTCTTCAATACTCTCAGGGGCAGCAATTCCGTCGAAGCCTGAGCATTTCATCGAAATAATTCGATCGAAGATAACATGAATCTCAATTGCGTTTATTCGGCAGATCTTTATTAAAATTTGCAAAGCAATATGAGCATAAGTTGTCGATACATCTTCTTAAGTATGCAAAAGGAAGAATCCGTCTATAATAGCGGCATCAATTTGAATTGGAGGAACACTTGATGAAGTTTTTTCAAGGTGTCTTAGGAAAACCGACTTCTCTGTATTTATCATTGATCCATCTAAAGGAATAGGTGTCAATGGATACTAAAAAATTTGTGAATCTATGAAAAGTATTCTTCCAATCAAATTCCTTACCATTTTGATTTCACGAACTTTTCCACTTGCAGCAGATTTCGCAACCTTGTACTCCGAGCCAAATTATAAATATTTACCATATTTTCGGAATCGCGTTTTCAAATCTCTTAGGATCGGTTTGGCACTCATTTTTAAATTTGTCCCGTTTTTGTGCACCCACTTGGCTCAAATTCAGCAGAAAATGCTTTGTGGATTAAGAAACACATTTGCCAGTACAAATGTTGAAAAGTCTATCACTCTCGGGACATGTTTTGTATATCAAGTTTTCCGATAATCTCTAAATTTCTCCGCTTTTTAAGTCACGCGGTAAGATATGAAATATTTGCAGTTCTATCTGCATGAGTTTTGGCCCATTTTTGTCTAGCGGCTATGGAGTTTGAGAAGAATGAAACACCGGTCATTCTATTTGCAGCGTCGGCATTAATCTTCTGCTACAATGTCAAATCTACAGGTGACATTGAGAATGTTTTTAGATTCTTTTAACACCAAATTCACACTTTTATACAAGCCGTATAAATTCCGGATGGGTAACTTTCATATTCAACAGTTTTAATTGTCCAACGTGCATAATTTTCGTCATTCAGAGTAAAGAATCGCCACATCTTATAACTACTTCTTGAGAAATCATTCCTTAAAGTTTATCATTTTCACATAACTCATCCAAAATGCAGCTGTTGGGCCATGACAACCATTTAAAGTCTTTTTTACATATTCGGAATTTTGTTTAAAAAAAAAACGCTTTTATGATATTTCAAAAACGTCTGGCGGGGTGAAAGCTGAAAGCAAAGCGTCTGCGACCTACATATTTGTTTTCAGGGTATTTTTTCTGAGTTTTTGGTGTGTCACTCAATTGGTTATACTTTAAAATTAAAAAGTTGATTCTTGCATCCTTTTATGGGTGTCTGGCGGGGTGAAAGCTGAAAACAAAGCATCTCGGACCTAGAAATTCGTAATCAAAAAAATTTTTCTGATTTTTTGACCACCCACTTCTGGTAAAAGGAAAGCTGAAAGCAAAACGTCTGGGATCTAGGATTTCAATTTCCAACCCCTCACCCCCAACCACGGCTGAAAAACAAAACTGCCAGACGGTGGAATTCGATATCACTGCGCTAATACCAACACATATATGTACATATGTACATTTTGGTTATACCTCCACTCCCGAAATTTGCTGTCGGCTCTTGGTCTAATACACAATAATTAAAACAATAAAAACTTTATTATTTAGCAGTAGAATTTTTCACACAAATCAACAGATTTACAATACAAGCTTGCGATCGATGACTTTCAACTAATGCTGTGGCATTAAAACAGTTCATTGTTCAGTGGGTATTTAACTACAGCTAGGAAGAAAGAAACTTCTCAATTTTACATTTTGAAACATAGATTTTTAAGCGGTTTTTCTAGGCAAAAAACCCTATGTGCGCCGCTTAGAAATCTATTTTTCGATGAGCTTAAGGCACCAATATGATCCGTTTTTGCACCGTATAATCACGTGTGATGAAAAGTGGATATTGTATGACAACCGTAAAAGATCTGAATTCAGAGGAAAAAACCAAAACACACTGCCAAACTTGGTCTTCACCCAGAAAAGTTTGCGGTGACAATCTGGTGGGCATCTACAATGGCGGTCTCAGAGGTACCCGGCCTGACCAAGACATGGTGGTAATTGTTTGAAAATATCCCTGTTTTGGTTGGAATTGCTACCTCATGCACCCTATTCGCCAGATTTAGCCCCTCCGGATTATTTTCTGTTCCAAACTTGAAAAAATGGCTCAGGGGTCAAAGGTTTTCCAACGATGAAGAAGTGATATCGGCAGTTAATGGCTATTTTGAGGAGCAAGACAGTTCTTATTATAAAAAGGGTATCGAACTTTTTGTTGAACTTTTATGTTGAAAAATAAATAAATTGTTTTCCAAAATTTTTGTGTTTTCTTTGCCGACCCAGGGGTACTTCTGGGACCGCCATCGTAAAGGACCAATTCACTTTTAATTTCTGCAACCAGGGAGAACGATAAATGGAACCAAATATTGTGAAGAAATCGATGCCCCCGTACATCACGCGTAACGGTGGGAAATCTGCTACAGTCAGGGTTTGAAATTCATCCACATCTATCGTACTTTCCTTTGTCGGCAGAAGGTATTCTGAAACTGAGCAGAGGTCATAAGAGCTTTTGGAGACTCTCTAGCTTCCAAAAATCAATTCATCTATAAAAAAGGAAAAATGAACCTTAATTCGTGTTGGAAAAAACTTATTTTTTCCTACTTTTTAGGCATTGATTGTAGGTTTTGTTTAGAAACTCCTGGGAGCATTCTTTGGCAGTATTGTTTATTGATGCAGACGGTTTTAGCCTTGAAACTTCGGGGATTCTTAGCTTAGACTATCACATACAACAAATCTGCAACCACATATTACAGGTTTTTATCTTCGATTTGTTCAGTCTTTATTGTGGGCACAGATATCTTGTTAATACCAGTTTATGGTATCCGCTAGTTATTCGATTGCCCGTGGTATTTTCAACTTCTAAATACAACCCGAACGTCTAGCCAAGCTTTACTATACAGAGCCGTTGAACCTTGATCGTCACAGATCAGTAAGATTTTCACATGGCAGGTTACTTAGGCAGACACACAACTCCCACCCTGGAGTTCGAAGCCTCGTATGGGACCCATTTCTGTAAAAAGGGCCGAATACTCTGGAGTAAGTAGCCCCTTACAGCAGTAATGGAGCCGCTGTTAGTTTATTTCACTATTTCTGATATTGATTTGCAATCACCGAAAATTCTCAACTTCCTGTGGTACTGCGGTTGTCTATTTTACCTTTTTACCCTCCTGATTTTTCTTGTGTTGCTCTTGTTCTTCTCTTCCCATAATTCTCTAAATGCCATGGTACAGGTGGGATTCACCAAATCCTTTAGATTTTGTCCAATTTTTTGTCTTTACATGAATCTGAAATCTATGAAGGAGCATTGTTGTTTTACTGGTAACTGGACGAAATTTTGCGTAAAATAATGGCTAACCGTCAGGACGTAAGTGCGCCATATTGAAGAAAGCGCCAAAAAAGAAGAAAATAAAAGTTGAAACAAACATAAATTTAAGAAAAGAGTTAAAGACAGCAAACTAACAATGAACAATACAAAGAAAAAAAATAAGGACAAAGGAATGGAGAATTACAACACCAGGAGGACCAACAACATTCAAAAACTACACAAATCAGGAGAGGGAAACAAAAATATACCACCAGGAGTGACAAAAAAACAAACAGCAACCCCAACGACTGTGGCGAAAATATACTACCTTCCCAATCCACACAGAGAAAATAGAGGCTATCCTGGGTAAGTAGACAACCAGATATTTTTTTGGTTTCCAATTTTCCACTCGTTCGAATATGGCTTGAAATTAAAGGGTAGGGCTCAGTGTCTAAGATGTCGGCGCTTATAAATTTGCTTGGAAACAAAGAAGAGCGATTCGAGGACTAGGTTTGTTAATGTTAAAATTGAACTCATGATATTCGCAGTTCGTTGCGTTCATTACGACTTTAATCGGTGTAGTGCAAATTGGTATAAAAGAGGGTCACAGGTCAGGGGTTGCATGGGTTAGTGTTAATGGATAGCATTTGTAGTGGATGGTCTATATACCTGGTTAGTAAGTGATAAAAAAAGAGGACATCAGCAATTGATGATTTATTTTAAGTAAACTATGATACTTAAGGAGGCAAGTAATAAGTATTTGCTCAAGGAAGACCGAGAAATGCACAACTGTTAAATCCACCACCGCCTCTTAGTTGACATGAAGAGGAACTATCTCATACACAGAAACACCACACTTTTAGCTTCTTCCCTTTCAACTCGAGGTAAATGGGATATCAAAACATTTGAAGCAAAATATTTTGCTGGACTCATTGAAACGCTGAACAGAACGGGTAATCCCGGTACTTTGTATATCAATCACTGTATCATCACATCTGGCACAGGTATTTTTACAAGACCTCGACGATTATCGACAGAAAAGATAGGCCCTGGAAAAGCTAAATTCATTGGGTATGTAATTTAATTCGAGCGGTTTTTTTTTTCAAAATTTGAACGTTTATTTAAGAAAAACATGTACAACAGTATTATACAAAGTATTGCCCATCTGAAGCTGTGACTTTTTCCCATCTTTCTGGCAATTTGTGGATCCCATCCCAAAAGAACTGCGCCGGCTTGGCAGCCAAGAATGAATCAAGCCAATTTTTGATATTCTGCTCTGATGTGAACCGTATTTAAGTGAGGGCATTCTGCATCGACCGGAACAAATGGTAGTCAGAAGGGGCAAGGTCTGGGCTATAAAGCGGGTGGGGTAAGACTTCCCATCCACTGTTTTCCAAATAGTTCTTAACCGGAATAGAAACGTGGGGCAGAGCGTTGTCATGATGGAAAATTATTGCCTCGTGTCTGGTCTCATATTCCGGGCGTTTTTCGGCTACTGCTCTCTTCAAACGGATTAATTGTGTTCGGTAGCATTGTCCATTGATGGTTTCACCCGGTTTTAGCAGCTCATAATACAGTACACCCATCTGATCCCACCAAATACATAGCATTATCTTCGCGCCATGGATATTCGGCTTTGCCGTTGATTTGGCTGGTTGGTCGGGTTTCACATATGATTTTTTGCGCTTGGGTTTGTCGTAATCTATCCATTTTTCTTCACCAGTAACAATCCGATGCAAAAATGACTTCCTTTTGTGGCGTTCCAGCAGCATTTCGGACATACAAAACCGCCTTTCGACGTCTCTCGGCTTAAGTTCATGTGGAACCCAATTTCCTTGCTTTTGAATATATCCAGCTGCTTTTAAACGTTTTGAAATGGCTGCTTGAGTGACACCCAAAGATTCTGCGAGCTCTTCTTCAACAACAATCTTCATAGAGTAATGCTTCCAGTTCTTCAACTTCAAACTTTTTTGGCTGCCCAGGACGTTCATCGTCTTCCAAGCCAAAATCTCCACTTTTAAATCGTGCAAACCACTTTTGGCACATTCGCTCAGCTAGCGTATGTTCACCATAAACTTCCACCAAAATATGATGACTTTCGGCAGCAGTTTTCTTCATATTAAAGTAATGAAGAAGAACTCCACGCAAAAACACTTTTTCAGGCAGAAAGTACGACATATTTGAGTGAAAAAAAATTATTGCTGTTTACGCTTCAAATGAATGACATATACTGAAATGATGTACAATGACAGTAGCTTTCCAACTCATGTTCCAATGGAATAATTACAATGTAATAATACAAGTTACGCCATCTCTTAGCTAATTAAGTTATAGACCCAATATATCTTATGCAACAAAAAGTATGACAACTATCTTTTTTTTGACAAAACTCTCAATTACGCAGTAAAATACAGCCTGCTACTCGCTATTTTTCTGGGTGTAAAAAATGTTCGGCATCTTTTGGAAGGACAATCATAAAATAAGCGTTATAGAGTTCTTTCGGTCGTCGTCAAAGAAAGCCCAATGCGAAATTAGCTCGGTTTTTTGATGTTATCAATGTAGGCGCGAAATTTAAGTGCACTGTCCCAAGTTGGGTATTACGGTTACACCTATAAAATAGGTACTTTGGTGTGATAGAAAAGGTATTCAAGAATAAGTGATAGCTTGGCATTTACTTACATTCAACTCCAAAAAGTTTTGTTGGCATTAAATAAAGAATTTATTCAAATTATTTTATAGTGCAGAAAGTTTTGAGATTTTTATTTAACCAGCGACTGTCAAGATGATGATCGTGGCACCAAGGTGACTTTCTTGAGGTACTCCAGATGTGGTTGTAATGGGATCTGAAATATAAAATCTACAGAGGGCATTGTATTGATGTTCTGTTAAATAAAATTAAATTCATAATATAGCGCATAGTAAGTAGAGCAAACGCTTACTCATTTAGCATAATACTGGCCTATGTCGTCATAAGACTCAAAACCCTATAAATAAGAGATAAAAAAAATTTGTGAGGAACCAGCTAATGGTCTCAGATAATAACGGATTCAATATTGACGACCCTGCCAAACCGATTTAAAGACAACGATCCTCAGATTAAAACGTGAAATTCTTAAATTCCCCACAGACCTCAGCAATGAGAGGATATTCTTGACCACCAGCTATAAAGCAAGCTTAACCGCCATCCAACAAATGCAAAGGGAAGGACCGGACAAAAAGAGGTTAAAGAATTGTGATATCTCCTATGTAGAATGTAACACACAATTGCAAAGACAAAGACAGCAATCGCAACGTTTATTCGCATGCGGATTTGCCCACAGGAGAGACGACTTAGGAAACAAGTCTTGAGCTGCAAACATACAAGCGAACGCCTATATGCAGCACTTTGATATCCATAAAACGACCTGGCTGATTCCTGATCAACAAACCATCAACTAAATTGACCATATTGCTATCTATCGACGCAAGATACTTTTCCGTTGTGAGGAATTTAGACATGTCAAAGCTGTAAAGATCAAACCAGGTGGAAGAAGAAAACGTCGTAAATGAACCACAGTTTAGGCTGTCTCTTCACCTGACTAAGAGGCAGGACAGCAATTTCTAAGTCTAACAAATCAGCTGGACGAAATAGAACATATATCAACTCATCTCCCTCCGCGTCGACGAGAGTATGCGCAACGAATGGAACCTCAACATTACTTGTCCGATCCTAAAAAAAATAGACATAGCGTATGAAATCCTGTCTGGGTATTATGTGAACGCCTAAGACGTATTGTAAAGAGTCTGATCGGCCGGCCCCTATCAGAGTAGTTTTAAGCCAGGAAAGACTACTAGAGATCAAATTTCACTTTCATTCCGCACCTATGGTTCCTGTATGGATATTATGTTATTGCCGGTTGGGAAAACCTTGCAGAGGCGAAATATTTATTTACCTCTTGGAATTATCTCCACTGATGCTGGCTTCCGCGTGTGATGCTGATTACGCAGGATTGTGAAAGATGTTAAGAGAAATGTGGTGGGTGAAATTCTGGCTGTGTCTTGCAATTGTAAGCCTTCATTGTGAACCACCGTTCGTACCTTGTTGTTTCTAGGTAGTGGCCAAAGTCAACGTTGGACTATTAGAATGTGCAGACATCTAAAATGTTGTATGCATGTTCTACGTCTTTTACAGTATGATGAATGTGCCTTAACGTGTTTTGATCCGGTGAACGTGATGTACAACAATAATGGATCCTAACATGTGGGAAATTCGCTCCGTCCACTTTGAAAATCAATCAGAATGTGAACGTTTATGGGTGTAATGTCGTGCAATCTGAGCATCCCAATAACACTATCAAAACTGTCCTCCTTTACTATTCTGCCATTAGGTCTACATCCAAAGGCTTCAAAAAATTGGCATCGTCGTATTAGATGACAGCGGTTTTGATCATCAACTTTTTCATGTTCGTGCTCCATCGCAGGTTTTGGATGACGGTTGTATCAGACTTATAATGCTTCAGTGTGTCCACATTGTTGGTGAAGCTTCTAGAAAGTGTTCATAAAAACCAGGCTTAATATGAAAAAGAAAATTCACGTCCTGAAATTCACGTTATGTATGGAATAGCGTATCGGGTAGATTACTTCCACGTGGCACATATGCACTCTTTTGTTTCATTTCAACGATACAACGTTCCGTCAAGGCGTGAATGTTCGTGAGGTTGTTAGCATAAACCTTAGACTTCAAAAAACTTCAAAGAAAAAAGTCCAATGGCGTCAAATGACACGATCTGGGCGACCAGATCATCAAAACGGGGAATTACACGACTAAGAAATGACCCATGCAGTAACTGAATTGTTGCATGTGGCACCGTTTTGTTGTTTTTGTTGATGCGAGAACGTGGATTATCATGTCTCAGTAGTGAGCATCTTTAGCGATGATACAGTGACACGATTAGGATGCATTTGCTTTTCAATAATCACTCTTGTATTTTCTGAACCCAAAATTCGACAATTTGGAAAACTAAGAAAGTCATGGAGCATTCTTAAGACGGGCCCTAGATGGTAGAACAGGCAGAAATTTCTGCTGTTCCTCACAGGGACTACTTACCATACCTCGAAAAATCGAAAGATAAGGTACAGCATGGGAAGATTGATTGTTAACTCATCGACCAAGGGAAAAGATGAGAAGAAACCCCCCAAGATGATGGAAGTGCTGCAGATAAACCTGCACCATAGTAAGGCAGGCTGAAAAATTACGCGTTGTTCTAAAAGACAGCAAGTAAGATCAGGTCGTGCATCCGGGTCAGCCTACTTCCCCTATGACTCCAAGGTAGTGATCTCGGACAAGCTAAAAGACTTGGCAGACAGAAAAATTGAATGCTGGTACTGGGCTGTAACGCTAATGCCCATTATACACAATGGCGAAGCGCTGATATCAAGCAAGGAGGCGAGTGTTTGTCTGATTTTATTATATCTTTCAACCTCAATAGAGGGAATTCATTCAAGATGTGCTAGATATCACCTTTGCTACAAATACAGAAGCGTAAGAAATAAGGGAATAGAGAGTAGTCGAAGAAGCGTCAATGTCGGATCACCGATGGATATGCTTCAAGGTGAACTTTCAGAACATTGTATAAAGCAGGTCATATCTACGCGATTTATTGGTACATTTTTGGAAAAAAAATTTATTCAGAATCAATTTCAATCAAGTACAGTGGCCATTATTATCTATAAATTTTTGCCATTTTGTGGGTAGTTCCATAAACCCATCGGTGTAGAACTTCTGTGGCATATCAACGAAAAACTTGTATAAGTGATTTTCAGCGGCTTTTCGGTCGGCCAATTTTTACCATCAAGAGTGTTTTTCAAAGACCGAAACAAATGATAATCAGAGGGTGCAAGGTCCGGTCTATATAGTGGATGCATCAAAACTTCCCAACCAAGCTCCGTCAATTTGTTCCGGGTCATCAAAGATGTGTGTGGCCTAGCATTGCCATGATGGAAAACAACTCCCTTTCTGTTGACCAATTCTGGTCGCTCTTTCTTGAAAGCTTTATTCAAATGGTCGAGGATCAAATTGACCGTTTCGCCACGTTCTATCATCTCATAATAGACAATTCTCTTCCAATACCACCAAACACTCAACATAACCTTGCTTGCCGTCAATCCAGACTTTGAGGTCGTTTGTGCTCGGCCATCGTTGGATATTCTCGTATTTAATCCATTTTCCATCGCCCGTGATGAATCACTTCAAATTTGGTTCCATTTCGTTACGTTTCACTGATGGTTATTGGTCAGTTAAATTTCTTTGCGTTAATTCATGTGGCACCCAAACATCGAGCTTCTTTGAGTAGCATGCTCGTTTAAGATGATTCCAAACTGTCATACGGTTGATGTTTAGTGCCCCTGATATCTCCAGGCAGCATCCGCGTCGGTATTAATCCATCAGTTGCAAAATTTCATCGACTTTTTCAGTGACTGTCCTACCAGTCCGAGATGCATCTTTTAGAAAATTCCGGAACGGAATCGAAAAAACCACTCCTGGGTCCGGCGTTCACTCACAGTATTCTCATCGTAAAATGCACAAATCTTTTGGCATGTTTTGCAGAGTTTTCCCCTTTTTTATATTAAAAAAGCATCACATAGCGTATTCTTCAGATATTTCACTCATATTCCAACCAGTATAACTTTTAACACGAGCAACGAATTATACAGCTTTCTTACCAAAAAATGTAGCTTCTCATGTCACATTTCAAACACGTGTTTGTTTGACACAATCAGATTATTGTTTTGAGGAAAATGGACACCAACACCATCTAGTGACATCAAACCGCGGAGACTTTTTATATGACCATTGGGTCAAGTACACAGAAGTGGCAAATAAATAAATACACGTGGATACCCAATCGATCCTTAACTTAGATAGGGCGGTAGAAAATATCAATAAGGCACTAACAATGACTAACAGAACACTTAAAACAGTTCAACCAAAATGGTGGAACAGGGACACAGGTTTAAAAAGGAAAGAGATTACGAAACTCTAACATAGGGCGAAGCTTTTCAGAAACTACAGTACATGGAATGAGTACTAAGAATGTAAGAAACAATTCAATTAACTAGTTAGAAAGTCCAAAAGGGCTTCAAGGCAGAAGTACTGTGAATTTATTGCGGTAACAGACGATGCTTCGAGGTAACACAAAATGCTTTTAAAGAAAACGAGCCTTCTTAGCTACCTCAGGAAATGTGAGCCGTACAAATCTCCCGGCTCGGATAAAATTCCACCGATTTTGCTGCAGCAAGCACCGGAGGTAGCAATCCAAAAAATTTATGGAAATTCTTAGACACAGTCTACAAATAGGGTACATACCAATAGTTAAGGTGGTGTTTATACCTAAAGTTGGCAAATAGGTTTATATAAGAGCAAAAGATTTCAGACCAACAAGTCTGTCATTATTTATGCTCAAAACTCTAGAGCGATTATTGGGAATTCATATTAGGAACAGATGTAGTAATGGCTTTTTGTTGATTCAATCGCAGCATGCATATATGAAAGGAAAATCTGTAGAAACCGCTCGCATGAGGTGGTGGGGAAAGTAGAGAAGAGCCTACACTTCGGTTTGCGTTGGTGGCCTTCCTCGATATTGATGGAGCCTTCAATAACTTGCAGTGCATCGCCATTAAAAATGCACTAGTAGATGCTAACATTGAATAGGGCATTACAAACTGCATAAAGCTTGTTGTTCCATTCCACTCCATTCACTCCTGGGGATGTTGACTATCAATGATATCCTCAAAATGCTTAGTACAATGGGTATAAGTGTCACGGCACTCGCAGCTGACAGCTGACGTGATCATAATAGTGCAGGAAAAATACTTAAATATTTTAAGTGACACTATAGAGATTGCCCTTAAGATGATCAGTAATTGGGCAAAAAAGAGTCTCAATGTGTTGTCTCAATGCCAAACCCTCCAAAACGAAACTGATCCCTTTTACAAGAAAGTACAAGATATCGCAATTCAAACTTCCAAAAATCAACGTAGTGGAACTATCCCTGACAGCACGAAGTATCTGAGTGTCATTTTAGGCAAAAAACTGAATTGTAATCTCTTTTTATCTGCAAAAGAATGGTAAGAAAAATTTGGCGCTTAGAGTACTTAGTATACAGTAGAGGTAAAACCCACACTCACGTACGGCGCACTGGTATCGTGGACAGCGACAAACAAGAAAACGGTTTGCGGAAAATTAGCGGCGGTTCACCTCTACGGCAGCATTGGACACTTTTCTGCACCTAATACCGCTTGATTTAAAGATCAAAATTTTTTCTGGCAACAGTGCGCTACGACTTACTAATCTGGGTTACTTAAAGAACAGTAGTTTCGGACATGGCACGGTCTAAGCAGAGCTACTGCCAGGCAATTCAATTCGAACGAATGAAATTTCTTCCTTGGTCGACTTCGACATCCCGTATGACATAATATGTCCGAAGAGGGAGGACTGGGAAAAAATTCAATAATCAGGTCAAATAAAATTGTAATTTTTACAGACGCCTCGAAAATAGAGGAAGGAACAGGTTCTGGTATCTTCTCAGAAGGACGCTGGACTACTGGTGTGTCTTCCAATCAGAGATTCTGTCGGTACTTAGGGCGGCTGAGCTAATGCAGATTAGATCGGTATCCGAAACAAGTATCGCTATCTACATCGATAGCCAGGTGTCACTTAAGGCAATGAAATCAACCAACATCAACTTTGATACAGTCAGGGGCTGTCGCATAGTGTCCAAGGCACTATGCAGTCTGAACCAGGTAAGCCTGTGCTGGGTGAAAGAACACTGCGGTATTAAATTAAAAGAACACACAGATGAGCTTGCAAGAAAGGGAAGGCTACTCAATATTAGTGAAGTTGTCATTATCAAACTACCCCTTTGCGTAGTGAGGGGCACTATCGAGGAATAAATAACAAAGACTGTCAAGTCTTGAAGGACTCACGGTATCCGCCTTTTGACGGCAAAAGATCTAGGAAGTTAGTAATTTTAGGACAGTAATATGAATCCTGACAGGACGCTGGCTCCTGCAGAAACACGCAAAGAGACGCAAATTGTCAGATACGAATATGTGGGTGATCTGCAAGCTGTTGAGGACTTAACACACATACTGTGTGAATGCGAGGCAATATCGTGTGGTCGAAGAAAATTTTTAGTGAAATAGACTTTCGAAACCCTAGACGGCACAGACTTCAAAGGCCTTCTTGGCTTTTGCAAAGAAATTGGATTTTTCACCGGGGAGATTGTTTAGGTTTTTGCCATTTGAAAACAAATTTGACCGGTTTCAAAGGGATCGCGATGGATCCGTTTTGGTGTCTGGTGTTTATGTGATGGCTTATCCATCACACCTCTGTTTAACTTAACCTAACCTTATCTTCCAAACAATGCATTTTTCCACTTCAAAAATATTTGTAATGCTTCAATATTCTTACTAAGATCCCAGAGTATACTAAGAAACTTGTGCAGTGATATTGCATTTTCTATAATTGCTGTCTTTTCTTTTAAGTTGTTCGAGGTGAGCACATAAAACTTCAAAATACTTTTTCTTAAAAGACGACAGCAACGTCGTTCTACCAGAATGTACTTGTAAGAATCTGAAAAAATGACAATATTGATAGAAATAGTACGGGTATTATGGCATTGTACTCACCTTCATCCAGACTTTCCTCTGTTGCTTCTTTTTAAACAATGTTTTAACTTAGGCGCGATTTCAGTACAATAATAGCTTTAGTTTGAAAAGTATTGTGCCAACGGTGTGCTCAAATTAAAGCTCGTTTTATCTTATCTTTTTTATTTTGTTTTAAATCTAATAAACAAATTTTTGTTTGGATCAAGTCAAAATGACATATAACAACATTTGTATTTGATTAATGGGACAGGTAAAGAGGCATTCGTCAAGTTAATCTTTTTTCTTCGGTGGAAACAGTTTATAAAACTGTGGAAAACATAAAGATGAGACTATAGCAGCTGTAGCTGAGAGTGTACGCGAAGACCGTGACTAATCGATTCGTCGCCGTTCTCAGCAGCTTAGCTTGGCGTATTCGACAACTTTGCGTATTTTACGTGAGGATCTCGGCCTGAAAGCGTACAAAATTCAACTTGTGCAAGAATTGAATTCAGTCGACTTGAATTTGCGTCATATTTTCAATGAATGGGCTCTGGAAAAACTCAATGAAAATCCGGTGTCTTATCGTGAAATTTTGTTCAGTGATGAAGCCCATTTCTGGCTCAATGGATACGTTAATAAACAAAATTGCCATATTTGGGCTGATGAACAACCCGAAGCTTCAAAAGCTACCATTACATCCATTAAAAACAACGGTATGATGTGGTTTATGGGCTAGTGGGATTATTGGTCCATATATCTTCAAAAATGAGGCAAATCAGAATATTACCATCAATCGTAACCGTTATCGCGCCATGTTTACGGGCTATGTGCTTCCTCAAATTCAAGCACATGGTCTCGGTGAGGTCTGGTTTCAACAAGACGACGCTACGAGTCATACAGAGCGTGAAAGAATGGACTTGTTGAGAAACCATTTCGGTGTGCACTTAATTTAACGTTTTGCTACTGTAAATTGGCCGCCTAGATCGTACGACATCACGCCTTTGGACTATTTTCTCTGAGGATATGTAAAGTCTCAGGTTTTTTGGAATAAGCCAGCTACAATTGACGCTTTGAAAGCCAACGTTACTCGTGTTATCCGCGAGATACTAGTCGCTATGCTCGAACAAGTCGCCCAAAATAAGACCTTCCAAATGGACCACCTCAGACGTAGTCATATACAATATTTATATAATATCATTTTTAAACAATAAATGCCATGAATTTTTCTTTTAAACAGTAATAAAATTTGTAAGTTTGCTTTCACATCTATGTATTTTATTTTATATTATAAATCAAATTTTACGATGAATCACCCTATACATAGGTGGCGCGCTCAAATGAAAAGAGATATCAATCTGTTGGCCAAAGACTGTGCTAACTAGAGAGAGAGAGGTCATAAAAAATTCGTTTCCCTTTACAATAGCATCAGCTGAAATGAAACTCTGAACATTACTGTGCGAAGTTTTCTACAAACGGGTTGACAACATTACTATGAATTACAATGATTGCCCCTTTAAAATTTTATAGCACCTACTCGTATAATTCCCAGTAAAATAGGAGCACAATGCTTTTTTTCGAGATACGTAGTACAATACAAAGGTGCGATGTTTTTTTGGCACAGAGTGTATGCATAGAATTCTTGTTATCATGCCGCAAACTACATAAATCTTAACTATTCGGACACACATACATACATATGTACGAACATACACAAAAAGCATCCGTTTTTAAGTGCTATCATTGCAGACTACTCCCTTTTCAAAGAATTTGTGTGAAGTAATATCCTTCCTTATCCTTAAGCCCAATCCGCATCCACAAAAAAAAAAAAAAAAGAAACATAGGAGTATCATTTTACAGGCGCAGTGTTTTTTTTTATGTTTGGCTAAATTAGAAGCTATAGCTCCATTGTTTACAGTAGGGCGTCTAAGGACTGAGAGCCTTCCTGCCTGTGTGCCTACAACCGAAAATGAATCCGCAACATTGGTAGATATCGTATAATTTTCTAAACGTCGCGTCGGTCCGTGTTGGTTTTTCGATTTACAGTTTACGAGCATCCATCAGTATTTGTTTTCGTTAAAGATTTGGATTGAGAACGGATGGTATTTTTAGCAGAGATTTAGGTTGTAAGTATGCAGGACTTTCTCAAAACAAAACAAAATTACGCTTCCTTCTCTGATGGTTTGAATTTACAGTATGACTTCGTCTGAGATTGAGAAGTATGGCGATTGTTCTTAAAAGCAAAACATATGTCTGCTGTTAATCGATTTTGAAAAAGCCTTAAAAAAAGTTAATGGTGTAGGTATTTGGCTAGGTAAGTAAAAGTGGCTGTTAGAAAAACCAACCCAATATTGGCCCATTGGATCTATGATCATCTTACTCATGGAACCAATTTGAGCTTATGATGAGGCGCAGGAGACTGTTAACGTCTGCATTCTTTAGATCATTAAAGTCATTGTAGAATAAGACTCCTAGGTGGAGTTTTTTTTTCTCTGGGAGAGATCTGGACATGTACAAAGATGTTGGTGGATTATATCCTCTTCCTCCTCGTTCATGCAGCTTCTACATAGATGGTGTGTGAGGGCGCCACTCTCTCTTAGACTGATTCAGATCCAGCTTAGGACAGATCTGTTTAGTCGCTAGACATGTTGTCTGTTCTTTTATTAGCATACAGCTTAACGGTGTTGACGTTTTTCTTTACCCAGGACAGAGCTTTTTTATTCACCAAAATTTCCGCCCGGAGCTACATTGATTTGAAAGACGGAAAGAGAGGCTTCCCTGCTGTCGGTCTAAGATCCGTCTGTGCAAAAGTGGATTGACTTGTCCTCCATGAAAGCATCTTTCTCCCAAAAGGATCTAGAGAGGATGCTTGCATAAAAGTCTTTGTCAAACCAAAGGTATGGCCTAATCAATGTTCTCTGTGTGAATTCCTAATATATTAAGAATCCAATGGCTTTCTTGCAGGAGAATAAAGCTACTTTCTTGACTCTTTCTTGAATGTTAGATTTCCAGTTTAGTTTCCTGTCAAAAATGAGACTCAGATATCAGAAAAGGTATGATACCTGCGATGGCTATAGCAACATCATCCGTCTGAAGTCCTTTGGAACAACATGAGATCATTTTCCGGTTTTGGGAATGGAAACTATATTAACTTCTCTCCATGATAGTGGAATGTGGATCAATTCTACACAGCTTCTCATGATACTCTCTAGCGTGGACAAGATGATGTCTGAGGACCTTTGTAGTTCGGCCGGTCCCGCAGACTTGTATGGTTTGAAGCTATGCAGCACCCAAAGTAGTTTGTCTCTTCAGATCAATCAGACCATAATACCTGGAAAGTGAGTGTCCATTACCAGGTTGAGTGATTCATCACCTGAGGTTGTCCAAGCGCCATCGGTTTTCTCAAAAAACTAGGCATCATAGGATTTGTAGAGAGTGTTTTTCTCAGCCGCGATGCCTCAGAGGTTTCTGTGATTTTGTCACAGAATGATCTTCAAGATTGACGCTCTGCTTTCATCAGTTCTTTTTTATATATTTTGAGGGATTCTTTGTATGAGTCCCAGTCAGTCACTTTTCTTGTGCTTTTTGCAAGGTTGAAGAGTTTTCTGTAAGTTTTTCTAAGCGGTCCTTATGCTGAAGTCCAACAGTGCGGCTTTTTCTTGCCCCTAGGTTGGTAGCTGCTTCCTATAGCCTAATTGAGAGATAGGGACTTGAGAGTTCAGAGAATAGTGTTTCTGACAGTATTCCTCCGTATTTTAGCCAATCAGTTTTCCGTTAGTTTCGGAATGCTTTTTGACTGGGAGGACATCACCCAGGCTGAATTGGATGTATCTGTGGTCTGTAATAGAGTTTTCAGGCAATATCATCCAGTTCGTTACCATTTGACTGATGTATTCGGAGACAAGAGTGATACCTAGCACTTTCTGTCGGTTTCTTGTTATAAAAATGGGCTCATTGCCAATGGTGCAAACAATGAAGTTAGTACTTAAAATGTAATCAAAAAGTGGCTCACCTCTATCGTGATGTCCGTACGGCCCCATACCGTGTGTTGAGCGTTAGCGTCGCACCCGATGATGAAGCCAATTTTTGGCCTTCCAGTTTCCAGTACTTCCCTTTCTAGATTGCCACCAGGAAGAGGGCCCACCAGCAGATGTTTTTGGCAGTCTGCAGCCTGGAAACGGTTATGTCGTAGTAAGAATACATTAAGGCTACTTTTCACAAATATACAAGTTCTAATCTTACCTTTATCTCATGTATAGAGCGGAACGTGTACAGGTGTCCCAATTTCACGATCCATGCCTTCTACGCTCTATGGTTCCTGGATGAGGATGATGTCGTCTACATTTTTGAAAAGGCGCAAAATTAGTGCGGCCGAAGCCTTTTTTGAGTGATGGAGATTAATCTGGAGAAACCATATTATTACTTTTTCCGAGTTCTCAGATTCTGAACATGTGCCCAAGAGCTCATCTTCATCCTCTGATCGTTAAGGATCTCTTTTTAATTCTTCTTCGGTTTCCATTTCCGACAGAGTGTCAGAGGAGGAAACCGACTACTTAGTTGTCGCCTCGGATAAATTGGAATAGGCGCTTTCCATTATTGGAAAGAATATCGATTCTCCAAGATCTGGCGTTGAATTTACTAAACTGGATAAGGGAGGAGGAGGCTGCTTATCAGCAGCCAGCTCCAGGTTGTGGAAATAGAAATAGGGATAAAAGGGTTTCAAAGGATTCATCTTGCAAAGTAACCTCCATAGTGGACTACTGTATATGCATGGACTTACTATTGAAGAGCACAGCAAACGAAAACTTAACATGACCTTCGCTATACACGTGAAATATTCTAAGAAAAGCTGAACAATTAGCAGAGACCCTAGGCCGTTACAAATCGGATAGGTGAAGCAAACAAAAGATGTAAAACTGTGCTTATAGATATGGATAGGAGAAACAGCACCTTTTTGAATGTGTAAAGCTTCAAGGTTAGATCGCAAACATAAGCCTTATACGAGTATCTTCTCAGGAAAAAATGGCGACCCTTTCTGGTCATATCTGGAGCGGTAGGCAAAGAGAGGGAACTGGGTGTGTTATTCAAAGCATGACGCGAAGAACAGAAATTGGACGAAACAAGAAAAGCAGAAGGGCAGATGGGTGAAACAGACAACAAATGGACCAACAAATGTGGAGGATTTAGGGCGTAACAAATATAGAGATTAAAAAATAAAATTCTCGGCCTGCTGGATGCTGTTTAGATTTTTTTTTCTGGTAGAATTCATGAATCAGCTCTTCAGTGAAAATTACCTGCAGCCTAATGCGAGCGTTAATCGGAAATTCACAGAGGCAGTGTTCCGTGGTGTTTTCATCACTTTTGCAGCAAGCATAGCAGAATTTTGTGTCACTTATACCCAGCACAATTAAGTGCTTTAAAAAATTGTAATGCCCTGTCACGACGCCAGTAAGCAACCTGCAGTCTTTCCTGCTGAGGAACAGTAAACAGGCCGCTGATTTCCTAGAGATGTCGGGAAGTATTCGTTTGGTTTGCCTACATCCCCCGGAGTCGTGCCATCTGTAGTTGTGCTCGTAAGAGACCCAGCTGCCAATTGAAGCCTTACCGAGAATGCAGGCAAGCCCAACGTAGGTTCGGGTCCTAAAAAACTCTTCTCGGAACCCGTCATCCCACTGTAACCTGGACCCAAACAAGAATCACTGAATTTAGCCCTCCGATTGCGTTTAATGATCTCTTGCATTCGTAACACACTGCAGATGTAAATGCTTTATCCCCTGCACCAGTTGTCCGCAATATAATTCGCTACCATCAGGATTGCGTGAACTTCTGCTTGGAAGACAGGTTTCGTATTTTTCCCGCAACAGGATTTGCGGTTTCATTGCATCGGACGGCAATTCCATAAGACCGGAGTCATAATACGGCCGGCGCGCAAGGTCATCGAAGCTCCAATGCGTGTTGTACCAAAGTCAGAAGATGGTTTTGAGGGTGCATCCCAAGATATGAATATCAAGGGGAGGGAGATAGCTCCCCTGGACTGCCAGAAGGCCGACAGCTTCTTAGGTGCTTTCGACGTAACATGTTTAGTCCAGAGAAGTTTGTTGTTCTGGATAACACCCAAATATAGTACTTAGCCTCTTTTAAGAGGATTGACTGAAAGTCCATTACTAGTGCACCAGATCCAACAGACAGTACAGCTACATCATCTTGCAAGGGTAGTAGACAGTTCTTTGTTTTGATTGCTTCTTCTTTTGATAGTACCGACTGGCGGGATTTTTATTTTGTTCTTTCTTTGGTACTTACAATCCACTAGTTCATGACCTTAGAGACGTATACGTTTCTTAACGAGACTGATGATGAGCCTCCGATTACGGAGGAAATCGACGACAGCGATGATGATGAGTTTGGTGGGGAAATGGAAACCCAATCTTCATCAATTTTATGGTGGTGGGGGGACAATTAGGATATGAAATACAGATATTCAGTGTTATCATCATGATAATTGGGCAGTCCTTTTATACAATTTTCAACAATTTCATCAACGATTAGACATTCTTTGTCAATATCAGATGATTGGTTTGCTTTATAGGCATTTGGTGTGTACGAGTAAGTAATTGTGACACTAACTGCTGCTGGTTTCGAAATATCTATGAAATATCATGGAGTGGCTATGGTCGTTGATGCTTATGCTGTTGTTGTGCAATCTGTTGCAGTGAGAAGTAATCGAAAATCTTTTCGACATCCTGTGTTAGAGTTGTTAGAACAGGCTGAGGAGGTGATTTTGTACTTTTGTACTTTTGTTACCATAGATGAGTGATGAAAAACTGATTCAAAAACTGATGAGTCAAAGTCAAATGGTTGTATTCATGACAGACTTCCAATGGACTATTTTTTATATCTATGATACTCGTACATTGATATGTTCTACTCGTACTATTAAAATATCATTTTCAAAGTTATCTTCTAACAGTCAAGTCGTGCCATTCCTATATAAATTCTGTGGAAGAGTTAACGACTCCATTGACGTTTTAAATTAGAAATCGTAGTTGTATCCTGTTGGTAAACTTATTTGTTTAAGGTAAGAATTAGTGTTCATTGAATGTTGATAATATTGTATTACTGTACGCAGGGTCCGCTTGCTCACTCGGTACACTTTAGTCTTTTTCGGTGTCATTGGGACGGCGACATTGGCCTGATTTAAAGGGATAAATTTTATCAGCTCCCATGAGAAGGACATGTTAAACGAATAACACGGCGGGCTCCGACCAAAAACGACAACTAGGTAGAGGAAAACCACATCAGCCAACTTTGGGCCATGAACTGAGGGCTAAATAGAGAGAGCTGTTGGTTAAGGATAATACCACTTGTAATGTATCGCCAGCTAAATACAAGGTAAAGGTAAAGTAAGTTACGGATTTTCCATTCCAATGTTGATTCAGTACTTCTCTATAGATCCAGTAATTGGAAAATGAGCATTATTTCATTGAATTGTATATGTCAAAAACATAGGCAGAATTCGAAGACGAAACTACGAGTGAAAAGAAGTACCCCAAGCAATAAAATCCATTTCGGATGAAAGAAAAAAAACAAAGCTGACTCATTCATACATCTCACAGAATAGTCAAAAAAGTTTGGATAATGGATACACATCTTGCTCTTTACTATTCAGGCTGCCATTATTTTACTCTGCCTGATGGTGACAATGTGATCAAAGCCAATTCTTTCATAACTTCATCATTGACAGTAATTGCTTTGTCAGGTCTTTTCTTTACGAAAGCTCCTTCTACCATAACTTCTCATATTCGTTTTGACACCGACTTTCGACGCCTTTTATTGACAAACAATGCGCATACAAATCCGCACTGGTTCTGCTGTCACATATACAAATAACACGATGATTTCAGTTGTATAATTTTCAATACCATCAAAATGGCATCGGAAACGGAAACCCATTATCCACTTGAGAGTGAACAATTTTTGTGTTTGTCCCATCGGCCATTACACTAAAGCAACATTCTTTGAACAAGCAGTGATTGTTCATGCCTTTGAAGTCGTCCTTTTTCTTCTCTAATCGCAGCAAACCAAGATGAAATAGAAAAAAAAACAAAGCAAACGACTTCCAAGGAAATGGCGCTGTTAGTAAACTCCTCCATGAGAACACATAAGTGTCTTTCCTCTCACATTTGTGTCAACACTTCCTGGTGAGCCCCTTACATCGAGACAAAGCACTCCACATGCGTCCTCCTTACTTTACAGGAAATATCGCAAGAAAAAAAAAATACATAAATAAAAGCAAAACAAAATTAATTAAACCTAACACAAGGGTATGTGTTCGACAAGCTTAAGTCTTGTGTAAGGCTATGTCCAAATGGAAAAAAATTTGACACTGTCATTCTGAAGTTTTGTGGGTCAGTAGATGATGGATGAGAGGAAAAACTATATAAGACTATAGTTCACTAGTGATGGCATCTTAGCCGGGCAATCCTGAACCTCAACATATGATACATTCCTCGTCAGCTACCCTAATTCCTAGCTAGCTAGCTGCAGCCACATACAGCTGGTGTCAATTGTTTTTCTGTTTTTCCCACCCAAGATAAGGTCTTTACTACGTTGTCCCACCGGGGAAGATCCGAAAATCATGGTTTCCATCCGCTGTATATAGCCTTGCAATCTTAATCGCTGTAGGCCAAGCCATAAGACCAAATACTTTTTCGTTGTAAACCTGTTCTACATGGGATGGGACCAAAGATCAAATCTTTTATGCACTTTAGAGGATGTCAATGCCTCTGAATCGCATAACAAGACAGGGATGATGGGTTCGAAAGTTCCGCGTTTATGTAATTACCATAGCTTACTCCAGAGGGGGGTTTCCGCCCAATTATCAAAGCTTATCCTATCAATGACGGTGTCCAATAAAAACCAAAGGCAGTGCAAAGTACTGGTTTTATCGTAACGGTTTTCAGATGACGTCGCCGAAGGTTGTTTCTATTTGAGCAGTTACAAGCGCCCGGTTATAGGTCTTGTTGGCGCCAGGACCACTTGTAGTCCCTACCAGGACTTAAATCATGGTACCACGGTGGGTGGCTGTGGCTCAATTGGCAATGGACTAGCTTCCAAATCGAGACGTTCGGTGTTCGAATCCCAGCCTCACCCGAGGCTCACTAAATACTAACCGAGACCTTTTAAATATGCTTTTGATAACCTCTGATCCGGTAATAGATTCTTTTCGAGAAAAACCTTTCAAAAATGTAAGTTCAATACCATCAGACATCACACAATTTTTAGCTGAACCTAAACTGGTTGGAAAGACAAGACAACAAACAAATCAAGAAGATGAGGACTTAGATACCATAACTTCAGATGCATTCAGTACCGATTTGGATTCATCAGATTAAATCTGTAAACTGTATTATCAAAAAAAAAAAAATTAAAAAATAAAAGAAAAAATCGCTTGTTATACTTTTTTGTAATTCTGTCATAAGCAAAAGTGTTTTTCATTTTTATTTTAACTTCGGATAGCAAAATTTAATGTTTTCAGCAAAAAATGTTGTTTTATATGAATTGTATGTAAAATAATCGAAAATAAAAGCGTTCAATCAAACTTAAGAATTTTTTACGTCTAACATGTGTGAAACGGTCCACTGTGCGCCGTGTTTTACTGTTTTTAAGGTATAAGCTGGGTTGAATTCCTTGTGTAGGTGCCTTCTTACATAGCAACTAGACCCAATACCACCAAAGTACACGATCTTGCTTTTGTCAGTCCAGAGAATGTTCCTCCACTTCTGAGCTAGCCAATCGATGTGGTGCCTTACAAACGACAATCTTTTTGCCACATGACAAGGTCCCAGCAATGGAACTTTTCTTAGCCTCCGGGCATTCAAATTAACTTCCCCCAATCTCCGACGCACTGGCCGATACATTCAGTTCACTTTTTAGCTGTAAGGCTGATTTAAAGGGCTCCTTTTTAGCGAGTTTAGTTTATTTCATGAGGCGACATTGCTGGCTTTCTACCACGTGTTTATTTCTTCGGTTGGTATAAAATCGCATTCCAAATCATTTTAGGCGAACATTCAACAATTTTCCGAATTTCCTTGTAGTTTTTACCTTCAGAAATAAATTTTTTTATTATAGCTCTTTTGACTTCGGTGCAGAGTTTTCCATGGCCCATGTCTGCTAAATTAATGGCTGTTTTATTTTATTTTTTTTAAGAAAAATATATATCACTTAAGAATTTACCGAATTAAATTGATTTGCAAGTTATTTTATAAAATTGTTCTATTTCTTAGTCGACATCCTCTGATGGTGCTATTATTTTGACTACACGCGTACAGAGGTGTTGTTACAAAATTGTAGATAAGAAAAACTACCGTTGCCATTGTATATAATTTTCAGTAAAATAACAAAGAGCACATTTCCAATAACGGGGTTCAACAGTGAGATGTTAAAAAAAAAAATAATCAAATAAGAAATATTGCTCACTAAAATTTTAATGCGATTATGGTGCTATTTTTTTGACCGCAGCTGTATATACTTTTAAAAGATAATAAATAATGATTTTTTGTTTTTTTTTTTTTTTTTGTTTTTAAGGCCTTGGAATACAAAGGCTTTGTGACTGTGACTTTTTTTTTAAATGAAAATATTTATTACAGAATCTTTAGCCGCTTATAAAACATTATTTCGGACAAACCCATAGAGATCCCATCTTGAAATTTGAAATGGAAATGTCTCTCTATATATTCTGGAATATCCTTCGTCCTTGAAAATAAAAACTATTCCAAATCTTTGAATGTTCACCTTTTCCTGAATTCAACAAGGTAAATATATTTTATCAAAATCTGATGAGCAGAGCCAAAGTTATAATTTTTTTAAATATAAAGGAAAGCATAAATTTTGATTTTTTGCCAATTTTTGAAGTTCCGTTACACGCAAACTATATCGAATTCTGCAAAACTTTTTTTGCCTTATGATTCGTACCACTCCAATGAGTATTTCTAGCACTTTTCAGCCAAATCGAAGGGATGTCATTCAAAATGGAATGACCCAAAAGTAAATCAAAGTGCAATCCCAACGTAAAAACTATTTGTTTTGATTTGCAACAATACCTTTCAACACCTTATCTGAAGAATTCTGCGTCTTTCTACAAAAGGCAGCTATGGACGTATGATCTCACTGTGCATGACTGTTAATCGGATCAACCTTATTTTACATAACTGTACTTTGACAGTCACGTTACCGCATGGTTTATGTTAGCCGTGCAACAGTCAGAAACCCTGAATAGGATAGATCAGAAATTTTAATCGCCTAGACACTCTCACATGAAGGCAGACTCAGACCATACCCTCATCGAAAAGAAGAAGAAAACAATGGGGGTACAATGTATCATCCCCACGACTGGGCACAACTAATAAGACAAGTTAGCTCAGAAAAACATTTTGATGTCGTCAAAGAAATGGAACATAGTCAGTTCTTATATTTGGTGCGTTCGCTTAAGAAAGGTTTGTACTTCGAAAAAAATATGAAAATACCATAAATTGGTTTGACATAAAATGGATGACATATGACAGCTTTAAGTCAAACTTTCTACGAAAACGGCATTCGTACAGCATTAACTTTCACCCGGATAAGAAGTACAGTCAACCTACTCCGATTTCAAAAGAAAAGAAGAAGAATTTGCTCGAATTTTTTCAAATGCCTGCCTCGTGATTTTTACCAGTTTTACAAAAATTTTAAGAAATAGTCAACTTCAACCATCGATGAAACCCCCAAATAGTTTCTTGAAAATTGAATGCTTAAATTAAGTGAGAGAAGAAAAATGTTTTTTGTTCTCGATACATTTATGCTTACACTTTATGAATAAAATAAAACGTTCAAGGCTTTTTGCCTTTAATTATTAATTTAAAATAAATAAATATATGGCGCGACAACGTGTGAATTTTTTTACACTCCTGAGCAGGGCCTACTGTTTATTTCCGGTTCCAAACGGCTCTTCTGAGAAGCTTTTCCATAGGCAGGATTTGACTTTCGGAGGTATACCATTGCCCGCTGAAAGGTTGATGACGATTTTTAAAAAACTTCCTGTTGTGTTCCTACCGGGATTCGAACCCAGGTAGGTGGCGTGACAGCCAATGAGTCAACCATCACGCCATCACAGCATTTACCACAATGAAAAACTAACAGGTCGTGTTGAACGATCATCTATGGGATGCGCGCTGAGTTAGATTCTCCTGAAATTCGTTCAAAATTTCAGCCTTTAACGCAAACTGGGGGTGAAAGGGAAATAAGATCATAAAAAAATAGTATTCAGATAGATCAAGACTAAAATAAGTGTCAAACTTTTTAGTGTGAACGATTTGGCTCATATCAAACATTCAACAGCGCTTCCTGAAAACTCACTTTGCACACCAGACACAAATATAATAATCACTTCAGCGTAACTTTTGGGAAAAAAAACTTACAACAGACACAGGAAAACGGCGAACTACTTGTGAGCATCTCCATATCAGAAAAAGCTCAATGACAATAGATTGGATTAGGAGATCTCGAAAAAAGTAATGGATAAGCTACTTAGAAATCCCCCTGGGAAACCTGAAAAAGTTAAGAAGTAAAACTCCAATTGTATCAAATCAAACGGGAGGTTTGGAAGCCAACGCACGTCAAGAAGTTTTTGAACGCTTCAAAAAAAGCATAAAAATTCCTTTTTTAGGCTGAAGAGTAAAACCCAAATACTCATGACGCCTGGGTCTAGACAAAGTAATGTTATTCCAAGGCAAACGATGGTCGCTACCACTAAGGCAGACCGCAGTAAAAAGTGTCAGGGAACTGATGGAAAAGGCAAGTCGACGACGTTTTCTGCGACTAAGAACAGACCTAGTAGTGGAAGATCACCTTAGTCACTGACTAAAGCGATGTCAAAGCATGCTAAACCACAATCGCGAGCAGTCAAGGACCTTAGGAGCTTCTGAATGCCATAGACTGTTAGTGAAGGGAGAGAATACGGTCCTCTGATAACAAAACGAATCTTCAGGAACTGCACTATAGCGAGGTAACCTTTAGCGCACTATGAAATATTGTTGCGGATAGCAATTAATATTTTACCAAAGGGCCTGGCCAAAGCAATCTTTAAACATTGTCGTGGGAATCTAAAATCCATCGCTCCCACGTTCGGTGCAAAGTGGCATCGAAATATCACGAAGTTGGCATTAAAAAAAAAAACAGTTATCTATGGATTTCACAAGGTTTGAAGATTTGGAAGAAGGATACACTTAAAGCGATATCGCTTGAGGAGATCCCCAGCAGTTCTAAACCACACGCTGTACCACCACTGAGCAAAAAAAAAAAAAACGGAATAACCACCGTGTGGCACTCCAATTGTTACGATTTGAGTTCTGTTTTTTTGTTAAGTTAGTACATCTGTTGTTGACATTCCCTCTAAATCTTAGCTTCATAGCTTGACATTTGCAAAAGTTACGTAACCAAGAGTGTTTTGGCAACAATTCTCTAAAGAAAACGATCATTTACCAGTGGCACGAGCGATTCAAAAGTGGTCGTGAGTCAATCGACATCGAAAACCGACGAAAACATTGATGAAGTAAAAGAAATGTTGATCAATAACCGCAATTAACCATCAGAGAGATAGCGGAGGACTTGAACACTGCCTATGGATCCCTCCAAGACATTTTGGTTATTGATTTGGGTGTCCGTCGTGTAGCAGCAAAGTTGATGCCAAAAGACCTCAATTTCATGCAAAAAGGAGACCATGTTGACGTCGCAAAAGAGATGATTTGCGAGGCTGAATCCAACCCCACATTCATCAAAAGGACGGGTTTATGAGTACGACACACAATCCAGACTTCAGGCAAGTGAATGGCGTTCACCAAATGAGCCGAGACCAAAAAAACCACGTCGTTTTCAATCAAAAAAGAAGACAATGCTCACGGTTTTCATGGATTTCAACGGTGTAGTGCATCATGAATTTTTGCCAGAAGGCCAGACAGTAAACAAAGAGTATTATTTGGGCGTTATGAGACGTTTGCGTGAAGCAATTCTCCAAAAGAGATCAGAATCGTGGGCAGAAAACTCGTGGATTTTGCACCATGATAACGCACCTTCGCACAGTGCCATCATTATTCGTAATTTTTTGTGACTTCTTTATGTTCAATCGAGTTAAAAAACCACTACGGGGAACGCGATTCAGCAGCCGAGTGGAAGTAATGGAAAAATCGCAGGAAACCGAATATAAAAAATGTTTCGAGGATTGTGGTGGTAGGTAGATTGGCAGAAAAGGTATCGTCGATTTCGTTGAGCCTCAGATCCCTTCAACTGACATGACTGGCTAAAAATTTGTGGACGAGAGAGTATGCAAGAACTAGATAAAGTTGTCCATGGTGGAACCCTAACAACTATTACGAACGATACCTCAAACAGGTATCTCTTTTACACGACACTACTGGCTTCGACTACCTGAGGCAACTCCTCACAGATGAGTAGGCCAAGAGCACCAAAAACATCTGACACTAGATTCAGATCAATATTACAGAGAATACGTCGGGATAGTTAGACTGCAAGGAGAAGCCATCACATTCTAATATCGTATTATTTCAGCTGCGGTGACTAAGCATAAGTGGCGTCTATCTTCTAACAGAAAGGAAGTCCTTGACGTTACCATCGTATCCTAAACCAGCCCTGTTGAGGTTGTCAACTGGAGAGCATCCTCATAGGACACTTTCTTGGGTCCAGGATATTCTTCAAGTTGCAATTTAATTCTGGAAGAAAAAAGTACTTAAAAAACTAAGAAAAAGCAAACTAGCAAAGAATTGACTAAATGATTTCTTTAGTATCATCAGTAGGGCAAATAGCAGGAATCATCTATCTGCATGAGACACCAAATTAAAAAAGATATTCAGCACCTGAACAGAAGGGTGGAACCTTTCTAAAGAAGGGAATACACCTGCCAAGCAGCTAAAAAAGAAGATACAATTCTATAAGATAGTAGCTGCAGAATAAAAGCTTTCTTTTTCTTCCTTGCACATATTGGAGCCTTAACTAAGAAGGTGTCAAGTATGTCTTGCATACTAAAACCAATAGAAACTTCTGAATGGTCTTGAAAGGTTATGCATGCAATGATTAAATCCAGATCAGAAGTATCTAACAAAAATGGAGGAATGTAACCTCAATTTGCACTTCACAATACTAGACACCAATACTGTGCGCTAACTACGAGCGAAAATGTGATTTCCTTTTCCTTAAAATGTTGAATACGATTACATTCCAATTGGGTCAGTTACACAACTCCAAGATCTGATGCTCTAGATTACTACCCACAAACGCGAAAAAGCAGTAGAACAAGGTTCTGAATTTTGAAAATAAAATTTCTACCGAAAATTGTTTGCATCACAAGGCCAATGTCAATCAGTGTGAGCACAGCTTAAAGCCTACAAAACAGAGAACTCTTTTTTGAAGTAAAATTTTATCTCCTCAGTTATCTTCAGAGTCTGATGGGCCTTAAAGCCACAATTGGACTATGAGGACCAATTTCATTGCATGTGAGACCTTTGAAATGAACTTCATTGTTAAATTTTCCCCTCTAGCACTCTCCCCGAAGTCAAATTGTCTTCCCTTCTTACATAGGCAAAACGATGTTTGCTTAAACAATTTGCCAAGCAACTTTTCTTTTAATTTGCTTTAGGGTGCTCCAAGTTATTCCAATGAGGGTAGATTGTTAACTAGCAAACCAAATTGCAAACAACAGGTGCCGCCTCCAGTATAAATACTTTACTTTCCACTTGATGTAGGGAGTTTAGGGGTAATAGAGAGCCAAATGCTAGGAGCATCAAAACTTTTCTCGTTAGAACAATATATTTCCCCAAAATTGTGTCGATGGGCGATTTTGTGCTCCGGCCTCGCCTATGTCTATGGAATGCAATCCTTTGGGTGTGAAGTATGGGGGAAGCATAAAAGAGGGAAATTACTCCTTAAGTGGACCAAAAATAATATGGAGAAGCTGCAAGAAAGTGATTGCCGTAAATGCCTCGCCTTATTAAACACTTAACCTTGTTTGCGTTTGATTGCTTAATTCCTGACCAACTGAGGGAAGGATGGATGCTAGGAGTTATCTTTTTATTCAGAAGTCGACTTTTGCCCCTGAGGACAACAATCACAATGGCAATATGTGCCAGAAGCAATTTTGGATCTGCTTCACAAGACAACCAATTTGTTACATGAAATGGGTCGTCATTTCCTCTTCCTTAGTCTGTGTCTTCTTCTGATCGCATTCTTATCCTCAGGCATGGAGAAGATTATCCTGTACGGGTTGGGTTGAATACTAATAAGGAGTTCCTGTAGATAATGGTTTCTTCTCGTATCTCGTTTTTGTTTTAGTCACATTGTCGAAAAATTTTGGGTATGCCGAAATGAATTCGATTACCAATGCCAAGGCCGCTGACATTTGAATCATCAGTTTAGTTGTCAAATGGTTGCTCTCTATACTGATATACAAAAACAATGACAGGATGGACAAGTGGTTCGAAGGGATATCGGAAGAAGTAGTATACATTTATTTTGAAGGTTATTTGTTACTTTTTTCTTTTTTTGTTGGCGATAGTTTTGGGTTTTTTGTTTCCTTAATTTATTTTGTACGTGCGCTGATTGTTTGCATGATTTGAATTTTCAATGAGCTTCCTTTAGTTCAGCAGGTATGTACGTAAGCCAATTCAAGGAAGAAAACGATTAGCAATTAATTTTCTATAGATGTCTATCTTTTGTCTACCTCGTATCAAATATCAATCTTTGTGATGCTCTCTTAGGAGTACATTCCTCTACGCCTGATCTGGAAATGCACATTTCTACTTATAATTGGCTTAAATTTAACCACACATCCTGTGTAGAGTGCTTTCGTTTATTTTGATTATACAGACGTGAAAGTAGATTGTATAGGGTTTTTCAATAGGGACTTGACAACTTTGAATTTAATTTGTGAACGCACTCTTTGGTAAAGTACACTAACGAGCAACGTCTGCAAATTATAAAAATTTTCTACAGATATTCGGAGTCGCAAAATCATCTTCTGTGACGAAGCTCAATTTTGGCTCAGTGGGTTCGTCAATAAACAAAATATGCGTTATTGGTCGGGTGGAAACCCACATGTGCTTCATGAATCACCACTTCATACACAAAAAATAACTGTTTGGTGCGGTTTGCATGCCGGCGGCGTTATTGGGCCATATTTTTTCGTCGACGATAACGATCGTCACGTAACTGTGAATGGTCAGCGTTATGGGCCATGATCACCGATTATTTTTGGCCCGAATCGGAAGATATGGACATGGACGACATGTGGTTTCAACAGGATGGTGCCACAAGCCACACAGCACACGCTACAATCGATTTATTGAAGAGTAAGTATGGTGACTATTTTCTGTGGGGCTACGTTAAGTCATTGGTTTATGCCAACACGCCGACGACGTTAGAACAGCTCAGAGCCAACATTGAACGCGAAATGTGTTCATTGGGTCCAACGAATCAACCGCTGCAAACGTGCCCGCGGTGGCCATATGAACAAGTCGAGTTCCATTCATAAATGTTTTGATTGTACTTCAAGCCAATAATAAAGTTTTTGAAATATCTCAAATGGTTTGCCTTTTATTTAAAAAAAAAAAGTTGTCAAGTCGTTATTAGAAAAAAAAACCCTATACTTTCACGTGATGTCACCTGGGAATTTCTTAGAACAACGAATGAAGGTCACGTTGAGCCATGTTATCGACAACAATTGAATTTTGAAATGTCAAGGCCGTTCTTGATAAAAAAAAATAAGAGTGTCAGTATTAGAACTTCTTCTTATTTCTAGGGCTCAACGAGCAAAGGTGAATGGAAAGTATTTACAGTATAACTTACGAGGGCTGTTTGATGAATACCCGATTAGAACTGACAACGCAACTTTTTTAGGTTTTGACAATTTATTTTTCACTATAATTCCCTTTCAACTCGATACACTTTTCTCAGCGATGCTGCAACTTTGTTAACCCCTCCGTATAGGACGATTTTTGTTGGCCTGACAAATACTTCTCCGCCGCTGCGATGATTCTCTCAAACCCGTACTTCTTTCCGGCGAGCGATCGTTTAAGGTTTGGGAACAAAAAGAAGTCGCAAGGAGTCAAATCTAGAGAATACGAAGAATGGGAGAGCAATTCGTAGTGCAATTCGACCAATTTGGCTGTGGTGACTGCGAAAGTGTGAGCCGATTATCGTGGTGGAAGAGCACTTTTTTCTTCGTGAAATGCAGTCGTTTTTTCTTCAAATCGACGTTGAATCGGCCCAATAAATCGCGTAGTATGCTCCTGACATTGTTTTTCCCTTCTTTAAATAGTCAACATGGATCACATTTCGCGCGTCCCAAAAAACGGTGTGCATCACCTTTCCGGCCGAGGGGTAAAACCCATTGTTTCGATTATTCTTTGGTCTCTGGTGTGTACCAATGACTCCTTGTCTTATCGACGGTAACGAAATGGCACAAAAACTCCTACGGATTTCTATTAAACAGAGCCAAGCACACCTTTAAAATGGTCTAACGATTGCGCTTATTTTCCGGTGTGATCAAACGCGGCACAGAATATGGCTAACGCATTTAGTTTAGATGGCTGCTATCTCAGTCAACTTGTGAATTTTCACTCGGCGGTTCGCCAATACAAGATGATGGATTTTGTCCACGGTTTCCTATGTGGTAACCGTTTTTGGGCCACCTGGGCGCGATTCATCAAAAACCGACGTGCGACCTCGGCGAAACTCTATGAACCAATGGTAAACGATTGTACGGAAAGGTGAATGAGTCCCATACACACCATCGAGAATGGGCTTGATTTGCTCGCAAGTTTTGCCACTCAAAAACAAGAATCGGATCACGGAGCGATACTGCTCTTCTTCCATGGTCGCAAAAAACACTAAAACGATGTTTTGAAATGGGGCGTCAAAACAAAACTGAACGTCGGGTTGTCACAAAATTTTGACAGGCAGGTACTCATCAAACAGCCCTCGTGCTTATGGTTCATAAAAAAAAGGTAAAATTCATTTTTGTTTCATACTCGTATGTGTAGTGTTGTACGGTGGTGTAGGTGTTGTTTCTGTCATGTGTCGTCCCTCGTATCAACATCAGTGCATGGGTTGGGTAAGGTCGGGCAGTTTTTGTCGCAAAGTTGCAGTAGGTATGATGAGTAGTGTAGTGTGTTTGTGTGCTTATACATGTGTTTTCTGTGTCTTTAGTTTATGGAGAGAAAAAGAAAATGGACTGTATTTTCGTAGTTGTGTTGGTTTTGAAATGTGTGTGTGCACGAGTGCTTTCCACTTTGATTTCAGTGGTTTTATTTGTGTTTTGTGGAATCGGTATGACGACAGTAGGGACCATCTGTTTTCGCAAAAAATTATTTTAAGTGATTGAACATTATTATACTCTCCGGAGTTCTCCCTGTTGTGTTTTCACCTTCCGGAGTAAGTTTGGTAAGTTACGCGGCCTGGATTCCATTTTGAGAACTAAATCTCATCTAAATCTCTGGACGGTGTTGCAGACGGCTCAGGTATTCAGTCTGCCCTTTCATCCAAAATGTCTGCAAGTGTCCTTGAATAGTTTTCCATTAGCTTTCCTATGGTCAGGTCTGCTTCGAGAACTGTAAATAAGCTTCTCTCATAAGAGAGTGTACCGGTGTCAACGCTTGATTGTCCGCTGGATTAAGGGTAAGAATTAAGGGACAGAGGAGACTCGAGTTAAGACATACTTTGACTTGTATCAAAAACGTGGAAAAGCTCAGCAGCTGATAGGAGAACTATTGTACCTGCACCTCGAGTCACAATGTCAAGCATGGAAAGGGCGTAGAGCTAAGTGCCGTAAGGGGTACTTGAATATTTTTATTTATCTAGCCACCAAGACAATACATATTAAAGCGGTCACCGACTTAACAATTCAGGCATTTATAGCTGCTTTTCGGAGATTCGCTACGCGGCCAGGCGTTTATGCCCAGGTATACAGCGACTGTGGCAAGAACTTTGTGGGTGCTGACATCGAAATGCGTCGCCTTAGCACGAGATAGCCAACGTCTTAGCAACCGAATTAACAAAATGGAATTTCATTCTCCTGGCTTCTCCCCACTTTGGAGGATTGTGTGAAGCCAGAGTAAAGTGTGTTAAATTTAAGAGTGTTTTAATTTAAAGGATTTTAGGAGATGGAACACTCACATACGAAGTGTGTATAAGCTCGAGACCTGGCAACTCTCATGAGACAAAGGTAAGATTAGAACTTGAATATTAGTGAATGTATTCTTACTTTCTTACCTCAGCGACCCTGACATAACCGTTGCCAGACTGGAGACTGCCAAAGGTACCTACTCTCCCTGGTGACTGGAAGCTGGAAGGCTTAAAACTGGCAGTACCGACATCAACGATAGTGGTGGGTCACTTTTTGATTGTTCTACAAATATAAACCTCATTGTCTGCAACACTGGCACTTTCGCGCACTTTCATAACAACAAACCGACTCAAAAACTAACAAACTGGATGATTTCGTCTAAACACTCATTGTAAGACCACAGATACACCCTAATCACCCGGAATTAACGGAAAGCTGAAAACTTTTAAAAATACTCTCCTCTGAACTCTTAAGTCCCCCTTATAACACCAATGAGCTTGACATGAAAAGCTGCTTCCTTTTCCCTTATTCAACCTGAAGGCAAATCAGAAGATATTAGCACTGATACCGCTTAGAAACGCTTTTATTAAACTTTTCAACCAAGCAAAAAACACAAGAAGTGACTGACCGAGGCTCATACAAGGAATCCCTCAAAATATATAAAAAAAAGAACTGAAGAAGGCACAGCGACAATCCTGGAGGTCATTTTGTGTCAAAATACCAGAAACTTTAAGGCATCGCAGGTAAGAAAATCCTCTCTAGAAATCTAATGATGCCGGATTTGGACTTGGACAACCTCAAGTGATGAATCACTTAACTTGCTATCGTACACTCTGTTTTCAAGTGGATCCATATTCGCAACCAGTAGCAACCACAATAGGACTATTGCAACCGTGACTAAAATTCGCCTTCTGATTACAAGAGACAAGTTGCTTTGGGCGCTGCAAGTCTCAGACCAAGACCTCAGACCTATAAGTCTGTCACTTTCCTTCTTAAATCTCTATACCGATAGATCGATATCCATTTTCGAGCTAAAATCTATACATTACTTTTGTCAAGGGCTCAACACGCATACTGTAAAGAAAAGTCGGTGGAAACCGCTCTGCATTCACTGACTGATCAAACGATCCCTACAATATAGAAAGTATGTTACACAATAATCGCTTTCCTGAACATAGAGGGTGCCTTTAACAAAGTCGACACATCCGCAATCACGACTACGCTGTCACATCTACAGGTAGACGACTCACTTGGGGAGTTGATCAGTCTTATGCTAAATAATAGGATAATCAACTCCAAACTTGGTGGCGCTTCTGCTAAAAGATGTGGCAGCAGAGGTACGCTGCAAGGGGGTGTCCTTTCTCTCCTTCTCTGATCCTTAGTGGTCAACGAATTGTTGATATACCAGGAAGCAGGTAGTAGCAGAGTGATTGCCTACGCGGATGACGTTGCTATAGCCATCTCAAGTGAGTATCTTAATACCATTAAAAGAAAACTCCTTCAGCTTAATCTTAACAGATTAACCCGTTGGATAGATCACTGTGGATTGGGAGTAAATCCCCATAAATCTGATCCTGTCCTCTTTTCGAAGAAATATAAAATCCCAATTATGGACCCTCCTTCAATAAACAGGACTAGTTTAGTCTATTCCGATACAACAAAATATCTGGATCTCATTTCTGACAGGAAACTCAACAAATTAACAGTCAAGAAAGAGTCAAGAAAGCTGGAGTAGCTTTATTCTCTTGCAAACAAGCCATTGAGAATGAATGGGGCCTTTAACTTCGCACAACATACTACAGTCAACTGCAGCAAACTAAGCAGAGTCCAAAGAACAGTACGTCTGTGCATAAACAAAGCACTTAAATTGATCAGTCAATCCACTTCAATACAGATGGATCCAAGATTCATAGCGGGGTTGGTAATAGCGTATTCTTAGATAAGCTTAACCTAAGTCAGGCGGAAATTTTGGCGAAAAAAAACATGATATCTGCATAGTATCTGATAGTCAGGCCGCTATCAAGTCCCTGGCTAAATTCTAGAACCGCATTTGACTGCCGATCATCTCTTAGCTAGATGGCAGAGCAGTTCTACTTTCACCTATGTTGGATGCCAGGGAATTGTAAAACCGACGAACTCGCCTTTTTTACCGGAAAAGATTAGCATCGGTATAGCAATTGCTACGTGCAAACTCATATTGATGCTGGATGCTAAAAAGAGAACCAACCCTAGGTGGACTGTTGGATCTACATGTCTAGCGACCAAACAGATCTAGTCAAAGCCGGATCACAATCTCTCTTAGAGTTTGATCTTTGAAAGAGTACGGCCTAATAACACAAGCTCATTACGAATGTAGATAGGCATTCCATCCGATAAAAACAAAATACAGCTATGAGCTATAAAAACTTGCGATAGTCACCCTCGCTTATCCAGAATAGAAGCTGATGATCAATTGGGCTGCTTGAAAAACCCTAGATGAGTGGAAATGGGAACTACGAACTGAGGCTAGTTTAGTGTGACCATATAATCATCCTAGAACGGCTGTCTTGCCCAAGCTCAAAGGACATAGTCCACAAAAACCTCTACTTAAACTTATTTCAATACACATGCCAAGGTACAAGGCAAATGCACGCTCACAGACATAATTCAGCTTCATAATCTCAAACATAAATGGATAGATTCAGATGAAACTTCCTGATAACAGTTGAATAAAGTCAAATATTAAATCTCTGAATCTTATGTTAGAAACTCACTTTGCCAACCTCTAGCATCAATAATCAGTTGTTTTTCTCTGCCGACACGAAACACTCAAGCAAACTAATCTCTATTGCACTCATTATATGTTCCTTTTGCTGAAAATCTCTTTTAACAGCAGGCAGTTCTAACGCAGGTCTGAGCTTTGTTTGACAAGTTTATCTCATTTCCCGCAACCTTCTTATTGTGACCTGAAACTCAAAAAAGACTAGGTGAATTCAGGTTTCTACCTACGTTCTAACGAGGAGTAATACCTTATGTTATCGTCCCGTAAAAAGACACCGGAGCTGCATCCTAGATCAGCGCCTTCTGCACTTGAATAAAAAGGAAGAAGGAAAGCAATCTGTTGCTCATCTTTTACGAAATTATCCACCATTAGTGGCGTTGACGTTATCTAGGTGTATTGCCCGGATGACTACATTTAGCTCAAAAAAAAAATTATCTAGTCTGTGCAGCCAACGATGTTTCTCGATGATTGAGAAGATGAAGGAGGTAAGAGGGGTATGAAAATAATATCCTTAAAGATGCAAATAGATTTTGAAAGGCAGATGTCACTGGCCAATATTCCATTCAACAAAAGGCATCTGATTCTATTAAGACCGCATCACTGTTCGGCAACGTTATTGTTTTAGAAGACCATATCGTTTATCCATTTTAATGGCGTAGTAAAGGAATATCTACACAAATGCACAATCTGCTTACAGCATTGGTTTAGCAAATTCGTAACTTGCCACAAATCATAACGAAAATGTGAACTCCACCCACGTTCACCAGAATAACTTATGCAGGACTGCTTGAAATAAAATTGTGTTAAACGCAGCGCTTAGATACTCAAGGCAATCTTCATAGATACCAGTAGCGCAGGCTACTAGCAATAACGACTCAGTAGCCTGATTGTTTGATTCTAAGAATATGTCTACGTACTGAACCACTCCACAGGGAGAGTGGTCGAAACGTGTATGTACGTCGAACACTCTCCGTACGGGACTGCCTTTTGGTATTACTTCGCGAGTCTGGCAAGCAATCTATGCTATATCTTCTATATTTCTGCATCTTTACGTCTCATTCTTTCGGTCCTTCGCAGTTCATTTTACACGTTTATTATGAATCTCCATCCAATTTTCTTTGACTACAGTAGTTGGTCAATTATTGATTGTGGGTTTAGTAACATATATCAGTTTTCCATCCATTCTCAGGGCAAAAAGATGAACTACCGTGCCCGAAGTGGTGTAGATATTTCCAATAGCCACACTGACTAAATAGGAACTGCGTTAGGTGGTAGTTACAGTCCCCGTCTTCGACTTATCCAGTTTTGGATTGACGGTATTACAATAATTTTTGTATTAGTCCAATAGTTATTGACGCTACCTTTTCTTCAGTTTTAATCGTCTTGATGCCGTTGGCGTCATGCTGGCTCAAGATTTTCCTATTGTATATATATATATATAAAAATTAATCATCCTATTGGAAGATGGTATAATTTTTGCAAATGGCTCGTACGTCAATCATATTTAACATTTGTGAACTAGACAGCTGCAGTATACAAACAGACAAGCAATGGAGCGCTATACTCGGCAAGAACGTGGAATTATTGTGTCGATGTTTTTGACCAATAATCGGACGTCGATTTCCTGATCGTGTTGCGCCAACCGAAACATCTACCAGACGATAGGCCACGCAATTGGGCATCACCAGACGGACTCTACAGCGAATTTTAGTGAAAGACTTACACATGTTCCGTAAAAGTGCAAATAGTGCATCAATTAATGCGTTCTGACCGTCAGTCGCGTGTGAGTTACTGTAAAGCTATCCTCAATCTCAACTACGAAGAGGATGATTTTGTGTCGAAAATCATCATGAGCAACGAGGGGCATTTCCACTTTAGCGGAAATCAATAACCAAAATCGTAACCAAAATCTTCGTTTCTGCGGCACTAAAAATCCGCGTATAATGCACAAAGAGCCATTACATTCACTCAAAGCTACTGTGTGGTGCGGCGTTCACGCAGGAGGAGTGATTGGGCCATATTTTTTTAAGGACATCATCGGCAATACGGTCACTGTTACTGGCGAACGCTACAGGGCCATCATAAACGACTTCTTACTGCCGGAAATAGATTAGTGGGACTTGGTACAAATGTGGTTTCAACAACACGGTGCAACTGCATACACAACACGAGCCACAATGGATATTGTGAAGGAAGCGTTTCCTGGTCACGTAATCTCTTGTTTTGACGATTTGGCATAGTCAGCAAGATCGCCCGATTTAACCATCCCAGACTTCTTTCTTTGGGGCTACTTGAAGTCGCGGGTTAATGCCAACAAGCTTCAGGCAATCGCAGCCCTTAAGGAGGATATTCGACAGAAATGCGAACAAATATCACCGGAAATCTTGCGAAAAGACATGAAAAATGCGATAAAACGGGCACAAAAATGTATTAACGCTGGCGGCAGCCACTTGGCGGATATCATCTTTTCCACTTAACAGAAATAGTTGTAAAGGACCAAGTAAAGATTTTCATCTCTCGAAATCATTTTTTTTATTTAGTAAAAAGTAAATTCAAAAACAAAATTGGATGATTAATCTTGCGCCACTTTGCATATTCTGATCATCTAGTCTGCAAGGATGAGCAAAAGAATGTGCTTTACTATTGATCTCAGCATTTTCGAGCATGCTACCGGGAGCGTTTTAGCCTTTTAGTATCACCATCACCATTTTATAGGCCGAACCCCAATAATGTATGTCTGCTTCTTGACAGAGGCTTTTGAAGCATGTGGCTTTGGGGCTTGTTTCATTTCTTTCATCTTTCATCGTCTGATGGTCGCGATGAGAATATTCCTAATTGACCCTCCACTGAATAGTACCTAGAATAGAATTGCTCGTAAAGGTGATATCGACGATGGAACCTACTCCCGCTTTCCGATAAGTGTTAGCCCTACCAACATTAACGATGAATATTTTTAAGGATGCGGACGTTTCCAGTAGGTCTGTCCTCTGATGTTGATTAGTATGCTGCCCCATTCTATAGCCCATGCAACAAAGTCGCCTCCTTTAACCACTGAGGATCGGTGGAGCACGTTCGCAATCAGATTTTCGAGAATATCGATTAGTATTCGCTGGCCGTCAAGTTGGGACTTGGGACCCTATTTACTTCTTGGAAGATAGAGCATCCATATGTCCAAATCGCTTTCTATTTTGGCTTTTCAAGGATCCAGTTATTGTTTTGTTCGTTACACTTATAGGGCTGGCTGATCATGAAAACGCCCGTTCTTTTGTCGTATGCCACTTGTACAAGGATATTCTGAGCTATTCTATAGTGGTTCAGGTTTATTTGTATTATCTTCATGACCTTTTTGGACATCTGGACAGGTGGACATCTGCAATTGCCAACTAAGTGCTTTATATAGCGTTCCACTCCACATCTCTTACATAGCTCGGGCTGATTTTCTGTGCTTCTGCATTGTGTAGATATGTGGCCGAACTCAAGATATTTACGGCATTTTTACAATAACGTCTTTTCGCGCGCTCGGCAGATCACCCAATCGATTTTAATCCTTGTTGATTTGGATGACTGCAGTTTGCGTTCCGCCGTACGCTGTCTGCAGTGATTTAACGTCTGGGGGCGACATTTCATTGCCTTTTTATAGTTTCGCAAATATCCTAATTTGCAGTGATATCGTCGATATTTTAGCAAAGTTAAGGAGTGTGCAAATGCACTATGTGGCATATTTAATTCTGCATATGTTGACTATATGCAGGATACTATAAGAAAGATAAAACAAAGCGAACCACACTCCACATTATGCGAAAGAACCTGCATCCACCAATTTCATCAACTAGAAGACCAATCGAATAACATCGTGTAGCAGGATGAAATCAGACAAAGTCTTCCATCCTTATATCGACTTCGCGCACCTCCCCATCTTCGAATAGTGAGTCGCCATTTCCTTGTTTGGAGTCGAATTTATCATTTAATAGCTCACACCCTCTTTTTATCTTGTCTGCGTACATAATCTCGGTAAACCTTCTTTGAGCGCGATGCAGGTCTTCAAATACACACCTTTCATTCGGGCGAAATAGTGTAATACCTAGTACGCACTTCCCGCATCTCGATATTCATAAAGGGACATGGATAACTCCCGATCAATGAACTGTCAACCAGATTAACCACATTGCGATCGACGCAAGGCACTCTTCCAGTATTATGGATGTTCTATGCAGCCAGCATCAAGCGTTGAAGACCAGTGCTTGGTTTCACTCGACCAGCACAACCTGGTTCGACGACGAATGCCCGCAAACACATGCAGCAAAACAAGAGGCATACAAAGCGGCGCTGCAAAGAAGGACCAAAGCTGCTCGTGAGTTCTACGCGCAGAAAAGAAGAGACGAACATCGGCTTTACAGAAGAAAAAAAAAAGAGCATGGGAAGTGCGTGATCGAAGAAATAGGGAGATGTTACAGCAGGAATGAAGTTCGGAAATGTTACCAAAAGATAAAAAAAAACCGCAGAGCTACAGAGTCCAAACCGAAGCCTGCAAGGACAAACTGTCTAATGGCGATGACAAATTAAATCCCGCTGTCAGGCAGAATGAACCATTCAACCTGGACGATGAAGACCAACAATTCCGTTTACCCGAGCTAGACGAAGTAAAAATAGTCACATCTAAGCTTAAGTCCAACAAAGCCGCTGGAGCAGATGGCCTAACCTCCAGGCGATGACTTGGTTAGGAACATGCACAAACTCGTATGTAAAATATGGTCGGAAGAGATTATCCCTGATGAATAGTACCTCAACATTATTTGCCTGACCCTCTGAACTGCGCCAACTGCAAAGGTATTAGACTTCTTAACATCGCTTACAAAGATCTTATCTGCCGTGTTGTGTGAACGCCTGAAGCCTTTCGTCAACAACCTGGTTGGTCCTTATTAGTGTTACTTCAGGCCAGGAAAGTCCACCATCGATCAAATATTCACACTGCAGCAGATTTTGGAGAAAACCAAGGAAGTCCAAATCGATACCCACCACCTTTTCATAGAGACAAGCTGCACATAACAATGTCTCGTTATGCCATCCCTGCCAAACTCGTCCATTTGTGTACAATGACAATGGAGAATGCACGCTGCTCCATCAAAGTCGGTAAAAAACTCACCAGGACCTTCGATGTCAAAAAAGGATTTAGACAAGGCGATGCGCTTTCACGTGACTTCTTCAACATCGTTCTGAAAAGAATAGTGCAAAACTCAATCGCTGACATCAGAGGCACTATCTTTCAAAAGTCCGTCCGTCTACTCGCCGACGCCGACGACATCGACATAGGGTTTAGTGGTTAATGAGGCCAAGATAAAGTATATGCTGCCATCGAAAAAGTACACCCACACACACGTTCCGGACAAAATGTCACTATAGACAGATATATCTTTGAGGTCGTTAAGAACTTTGTCTACCTAGGCTCCGCTATAAACTCAGGCAATGACATCAGCCCTGGGAATAAACGAAGAATAACTCTTGCCAATCGCTGTTTCTTTGGACTAAAAAAGCAATTGAGTAGTAAAGCCCTATCTCGAACAACTAAAGTGTTTACCCTTTATAAGACCTTAAGCATCCCAGTCTTTCTCCATGATAGAGAGACATGGACTCTATCAAAAGTGGGTGAGATTACTCTTGGTTGTTTTGAGAGAAAAAATTCTTCAAGTAATTTTCGGTCTCGTCTGTATAGACGGTGAATGGAGGAAGAAATACAACGACGAACTGAATGGGCTGTACAGCGACATCGATCTAGCCAGAAGATCAATGAGATGGCTGGGTCATGTAGAGCGAATGGAAGCGAATGCTTCGACCTGAAAGATTTTCGAATCCACTCCCGAGGAACGGCGCAGTAGAGGAAGACCGCGACTCAGGTAGCGTACGCAAGTGGAAAGGAACCTTAACCAACTTAGCTTGCGAAACTGGAGACAGCTGGCCAAAGATCGTGCTGGCTGGAGACACTTGTTGGTTGAGGCCCAGCTCTACCAAGGACTATAGCGCCACTTATGTAACTTATGAGATTCACCTCCAAAAGACTCTTTTTCAATAAATATTGGATCATTTCCCATGTACTTCATTTGTCGAACCACTTTACGAATGTATGTTTACGAAGTTGAATGTTTGTTAAACTTTTACAATGGGGATTGCTTATTAAATTTTAAGGAGTCTAACCAACCACCACGACCAACTATCGCAACAAAAAGGATAAAAATTAAAAAAGACGAGTCAAGATGTATTGTACAGGGATGTTGTATGGCAAAACATAATTTTTTATGTTTTAAGATACCACCACAAGTTCATGCGGCATAGTCTTTATCTTTGCGCTTATTGAAGTATTAAGACTCCATTAAAGTGATCTTAGTTGACCCACCCAGACCTTACCACTGGAGTGATCGCAATTCAATGCTGCTAAAATCAGCTTCCTAATCCTTTAAATCTGTCCTTTGGCGTTGGGCATTCTTGCTGCAATCTTAATGTGTTGCATGTTCAGAAACTAGCAAAATTTTTCAAACTCCTTTGCCGTGAATGCGTTACCTCTATCTGTCAGATAGAGACATACACAGACTACTCTATCAAGGCGCCTTAGACGCACCTAGTAGAAGTTTTTCTTACGGTCTTAAGCACGACGTATTTAGTGAAGTTATCGTCGAGTGCAAGTACGTAATGTGTACCTCTTCCCCTTTATGCTTAGCGTATACGCACGAGCTTTCACAAAGCTTCACATTCTAAGAATCCAGGTATTTTGTATTCGCTGTAGAGTTTAATGTTCTGTGAAGTACACCCAGTCATTATGGCATATACTGAGGATTTTCTAACTTATTGCTCTTGGCACTACCTATTTTATGTTCTTACCGATTCCCCGAAAGAGCCGGCTTCCTCTAAGAAGGTACTCTTTTGCAGCTGTTTTCTCATCGAGCTCATTTCCTTTGGATCACGAATTTTGCTATTGCATCCTGGCTATCCAATTTTTCTCCGACATGTTTATGTTTAGGCTGAGAGTAGATGCCTCTTCTACTATGCGCTGCTTTCGGAATGGTTGGCGGGTTAGCGCATCTACGTAAATTGCTTGATAGATTACTTGATAAATTGCTTTGAAATTTTCAGCCACTATTCGTGGAATCATTTTAAATTTGTTTTACGCAGCTGCAATGGCTTCGCAATCAGAAATTATCTTGAATTCCTGTCCAAGGATGTATATTTGGAATCTCACCAAGATTTTAGCCACCCCCAATACCTCTAATTTATAACTGTGGTACTAGCTCTCGTTTTTCGTCATTTTATGGCTGTAGCATGTAATTGTTCTCTTTGGAGCGCTTCACCAATTTACCTCCGAGTCCTTGTGCCGAAACGTCTATATGCACTTCATGAGGGCATGAACATCCTTTAGCGAGTACATCCTATAGCGTCTTAAGCGCTTTTCCTGCAGTGCTACCCATATAACTTGAGTTTCTTCTTTTAGTAAATCGGTAAGCCTCCTTTTATTCCCCACGTATGGTAACAATCGTTACCGCCATCTCAGTTCATCCAGGAGATTAACAAAATACAGTCAAATAATCCCCAGAGATACGGGGGTAAAACATCTTCAAAATCACTCTACCATTTCTGGTCTCCGAAAATTCAGAGCTTCTTCACGTAATACCAGTTTCATTAAAAGGCAACAATTCATTCATTACAATCCAAGCTCTCTTATCTGTAAAGGACTCATTAATCACCAAGTCAAACCTCAACATTGCATACCCTAAAACGATTCCTATGACTATGTATCAAGACGGTATCATATGGATGCCAAGGTCGAACTGCAGAATTTTCCAATCCCGGTTTGCCTATTGTTACATCACCACAGATACCTAAAAGTTTATATGCCTGGCCAAACTCTTTAAAGAAACAAAAAAGGATCTCCCCAACAAGTGGTAAAAACGAGTCATAAAACAATCATGACAATAGGCTCCCAAATAGAGTTAAGTTAAGAATAACCACAGACGTCTAGTATTGTAAAGAAAAAAACTAGCGGAAGTGCTTATAGCATAGTCATAAATGACATGTGACGAAAGGGCTAAATCATTTTAAATCATCTGGCAATCATCATGGCAAAAGTCAATACTTCCAATACCGCAAAACAGGCAATTTCAATTCATCGTCATTGTTACACACACCATGTGTTTGCTCCGAAAAGCAATGTATCTATAATAAATTCTTCTACTTCCTTTTACACAGTTTTAATTTGAAAGGATCTCTGCCAAACTCCGAGGAAATTAAATACAAATCCTTATTCCATTGAGAGAAATCAAATAGTCAATGCTAAACAGTGCGCAAATGGACTACCAAAACAGACTTTCATTAAACGAGTATCTAATGGTTGTTTTCCATCAGATACTCTTTTGAAAATTGGTACACGAACAGAGTAACTCCACACATCCTTCACTCAAAAGGGAATATATCTTTCTATTTTCCAGCTTCTTCTTCTACTTGTTTCATATTTGAAAAGATACCGCAATGCTTATGCGATTGGAGATTTTTTGCTGCGATAAGGAAAGCTATTACTTACCCCCGTCTACATCTCTGTACGGAGAACATGTTAAAGGAGTTGACAACCATATGCAGTAACAGCATCAGCAGGAGCATTAAGAATATAGATGCGATTTACTTTTCGTCCCTCGATAACAAGGATACCGTTGTCGTCATTGCCATCTATAGAAATCTGTCTAAAGCAGCCGGTAACACCCTACAACCCAACACACATTACATTGAAGTACAAGTCCTCGTACACTTCGTCGTGTTCGTCCTCGCAAATCGCATCTATTTTATTAGATTTCATAAAAACTAGAAAACCGAAAAGCAAGAATACTTCTATCCGTATGTGCACGCATGTGTTTGTTTCTGACAGCGAAATAATAGATACGATTTTAAACGTACATAAACTCTAGACTTGCTGCAGCGATGAATTAAAGGAAGCAACCAAAGTGAGTACTGGTTTGAAAGATAAATTTACTCGGCAATTGTACGATTATTGGGATAGCAGGTATCAGGAAGGATCTTTTGCAGAATGATTTCGCAGGAAATGATACCCACAAAATCAGATATGTATTTGTTTGGAAACAGAAAGTGGAAATATGTCTTTTCTGGGTGTAGAGTGCTACAGACGATTATTTAGCGGAAATGAAGCCAAGCCAATGGTAAATGCCGAATGAAAGCATTGATTGACACCAGAGGCAATCTGTTCAATAGAAATCAATAAAAGCAACACCACTTGATGGCATTTGGTATCTAGAAACATGACAGCCACCACCATTATCACCTCTTCCGCCATCCACCACAACTGTGACAATGGAGAAATTTGAATGCTCATCAAAAGCATGTTTCTACCCTGACCCTCGTTCGAAATTCCAACTTGACATTGTCTACCTTAACTTGAATGTCACTAGCAATGTTTTGACAACAGGACTAAACAACAAACATGTCGTTTTATTTATAGAAAAATACATCCCGATTACATTTCAATCGCCATCAGTCGCCATCAGTAACATCTGCGGAGTATTGATTATTTGTATCTTTATGGTAGAATACGTGACAAGATTTCCAAAAAAGACTTTGATAGATCTATACTTAATTTTTTGAATTACGACATCGTATGGGTTCACAGTTCACGAATGTGTCCATTTAGATAATAGTAAATGTAGTGGGTGTCTAACTAGTGGACGCAAAGCTTTCCTATTCGATATAAAGGAAGCTTACGTCACGAAATCGTGTAACAATTACAGGACGGCGTAACATAAATAGATTATTAATGAGCAGATTCTCGATAGTGAGCAGTGTTTATTGAAAGTTCTGGCTTAACAACGGAGAAAGATATCGACGGCGCGAAAAGTCTACTAATCATTTTCATCGAGCCGAAGAAAGGTTTCCACAGATGAGAGGACTCCAGTAAAATCCTTGAAACTACTAGAGACATAGATAGTTTTCTAATTTTGGTTATAGTTAAGCAATGGTTTCGCCACTTTTGCCCCGAGATAGCGGAAATATTTTTTAAAATAAATACCGCTCACATTCATACCCTTTAAGTTCTGGCCATACAAATTTAAAGATCATGGCACTATAGTGCAATCTATTCCCAATAACAGCGAAATTCACAACATTTTCGAGAAATAAGATCTAATGGTGCTCCTGTCCAAAATCCGCACTAAACCGTAACAATTGGTAAAGTTACGATATTACTGACGGCCGGCAGAATTAGGCTCTAGGTTCAAATTTCGATTGAGTGTCGTTTCGGATATGCCTCTAGATCAACGTAGTAACGACAAACGTGGACTATCAGCCAAAAACCCAAGGGTCATTGCTTCGTGGCCAAATATCCAGGTTTTTCAGTTCTTTACATCACTAACTTGTTCCAGTAGCTTAAATGTTTAAGCTTATCCAACAATTGCTGTTCAATACTTCATGTCGACCGAAAAAACTTTAAGCTTTTCGAGCTGTTTTTGCAAAATTCGTGGTGATTTGATGAAATATGAACCAACTGCCGAACACCTCAAAAACACAAGAATAGACCAAATCAAACATAAAGCAGCACCCGTTGTCCCAGAAAACAATAATTTTAACTGCGCCAACATCAACCATCATCCAAAACTATCGACGATTTTCTACCCTGGCTGGACAAATGGATCAATATCACCAGAATCGTAGGATAACATAGACAGTGTTGATGAGTTAGCTACCGTAATAAGTACAATGCAAATTAATGAATTGCATTGAATCCGTTGGATTCGTTGCATCGACGTATTGAACTGACAGCTGGACAGAATAACGCTTTCTTATGAAAGAAGGTGCATAAGCAATGGATATGACGGATACGACGGATAAAATAAGTTAACTTTCTATGATATTAGGTGCACAATTAAGTTTTCAATAGATGGCTCCAGCAGTAAGTGCTGGTCGATTTTGACGTATCCAAAACGTCATGAATCAAGCGTAGACATATGGTAAACAAACCGTTTTGACACATTAGTGATTTTGTTTTGGCGTCAAAAATTTTTTTAAACGTTTTTTTTATTTTATTAAATATAGTCCTCTTTTAGTTTTATACACTTATTCTAGCGATTTTCCAACTTCTTGATCCCGTCCAAACTGAATTTTTTATTGATAAGCCATCTTTTGAGGTTTGGGAAAAGATAATAGTCCGAGGGATCCAAATCGGACGAATACGCCGTTTTGCAGCGATTTTGGCCTTTAATCGCTCTAATAATGCACAGCAATATTCGCTGTGGATGGTTTTTCCTTTCTCAAGGTAGTTTACGAAGAGTATGCCATGACAATCCCAGAAAACCGACGCCATAACCTTTCCGACCCATCGAGCCTCCCTCGGCCGCTTCGGAGCACTCGCGCCGGTTTCACTCCATTGCCGGACACTCATTCTGTTCTCTGGTGTTCAATAGTTACCAATCGCAAAACTCTTTCAAAGTGCCCTCGCGTTCGTGTTTTTAGTCAGGAGTGAGTATGCGCGGCACCCAGCTGCAGGATAACTTTTTTATATGCAGAATATTGCTCAAAATATGGCGTGTGCGCTCAGTGCTAATCTTTGTGGTATCTGCTAGCTTGCGCACCTTCACTTTCCGGTTAGCCAACACCATTTCATGTATATTTTTGACATTGTCCTCTGTAACCGCCGCAGCGGACTTGATCAGTAGTGGAGTTGCGGCCACCACGAAACTCTCGAAACCAATATTTGACGGTGTCATCTGACGGAGCATTAGCCCCATAATATTTATCCAACTTTTCTTTTGTTGCCTTCGCCGTAATGTTTTATAAGAGAACGAAAATCGTTTTTGTCCATACTCAACATGGTGCCAAACACGTCAACAGCAATCAGCTGTCAAGACAAAACTAAAAACAGTATCGCACTGAAATTTGGCATGTCTGCCTAAATATGAACGAACTTCAAGGCACCATAACCTTTTTTGCAGTAGCAGCGCATTCTGGCGGTCAATTGGGTTACTTTTCACTCCACCTAGTACTTTCGGTTGTGTGAAAATGCCTGATTTTATGCCAAATAATCGTCAATTGCGGCAAGAGTTAATTTTCTTCTTTCATTCGAAGAAAATATCGGCTAAAGCACATCGAAAGCTCCAAAAAGTCTACGCCAAGCCATTTCAAAGCAATTGCATATGTTGGGAATGGTTCAAAAACCAGGAACCTGGGTTCTTTATGATTTGAAGCCAAAGAATGTTGAGCGTCGTTTTTTCGCCTGTGAAAAACTTCTCCTACGGCAAAAAAGGAAGGGTTTTCTGGTGATGGATGATGAAAAATTGATTCATTACAGCAACTCAAAGAGAAGAACAGGGAACGGTACCGACTTTAATTGATGCAAGTTATTCTAAAGCATGACAAAGCTCGGCCTCACGTTGCTAAACTCATTAAAACCTACCTGGAAACGCTTAAATTGAAAGTCCTACCCCACACACCATATTTCCCAAATATTGTGCCGTCCGATTATTATTTATTCCGTTCGATAGCACATCGAACTGTGCTGGTCTGGCTGATCAGCAGTTCTGCTCATATAAAGGCAGCTAAAAATAGTGTAACGGTATTCGAATTCTGAGAAAAAGTTGTAGCCAGCGATGAGCAATACTTTGAATGATTCATTTGCAACAATTTGTTTACAATAAAGTTGCATTTTCATAAAAACGATAATTAATTAGCGCATGTAATACTTTTTATCTGTTGAATTCGTTGGCAGTTAACACATTCACCCATTGAAGTTCACAGTAAACACTTTCATTGGTGATAGCATTGAAAAGTAAGGTAAGTATCTTTCTGACTGATTAGGTTCTCCTTCGGTTGGCTTATCCCGAAATTTTCGATGCGGAAGTAGTCATCCACTAGGCGATTTAGTTGTATATCCTGTTTTCGGCTGCTACACAACACGGTTGTACCCCGCTTTGAGACTGACATTCTGGGCGGAGTCCTTCCATACACAACCGAACCAAGTCTTGTTAAGTCTTGTTCGCACTGCTATTGGTCTGTTTGTCAAACATTTGTACATTTTCAGCGGAACCCCTGTTCACTCTTGTCTAGTCCGATGAGAGTTTCTGTTCTCATTACCACTGTGCCATTATACATCTTGACTTACAGAACTCGAAACATCACCTGGGTTGCTAATCTTTTGTTGCAGATGAGCAGTGATTTTTGGATCTACAAATTGTTTGTTGTTGTTGTCTCCTGTCCCAGATGACTTCTTAGGGTCAATCTCATGCAACGATCGGTGATGTCTTCAACTACAGCTGTTGATCCCACAAGAACTTCAACTTGTTCTTATAAGGAACTCTCATTTGTCCGTGGTACGAGTATTTAAGTTGTTGTAGTCGCAATTGAAATTTACTATACAAACTCGTATACTGGCATATTTTCGATAATTGGCGTTGTGGAAGTTGGAGTAGAAGTAGCGGCAAAACCGATAGATGGGCCCGCTGTGGCTGTGGTGTTAATCGCAGTATTTGTTACAGTTAGAGTTAAGGCGATTTGCGTTGACACCGGAGAGGTTGCGTCGACAGCGACCTGTTCACGCTACTGTTTTCTTTGGATGCAGATGCTTTGGCTACTTCCAATCCGGCACATAGCTCTTGCAGCTGTTATGAAATATTTCTGTTGCCTTCGTCTAACATTATGAGCTCACCTTCAATTTCAGAGTTGTTCTCTATTGACTACGAGACGGGTGTGTGCGGACCACCTAATTGCTATTTTACATTATACACTGGCTGTGGAAGGTAAATTTTTTCTGGTTGTGTGGTACTCGTCGCTGGCTACAGCGGATAAATTAAAGCTTTCTGTTAGGCAACATGTCGCTGGGTGCTGTGGCAGATATTAATCAACTCGATTAGGCGACTCGTCGCTGGCTTCGGCGAGGATGCTTTGCTGGCTGCGAATCGAATTTTTGCTGGCATCGGGACGAATTTTCTTTTAGCTACAAGGATACGTCCGATTATCTTATTACAATAAAAATGCATAAATTTTTTTTTTTTTTTAACTACATAAATTAATTGCGTAAAGTTGATATTTAAATCGGAATGCAAACCTACGCTGCTACCTGGGTGTCGGCCGAAAGAGAAAAGAAAGAGTAATAACTGATCGCAGTTGAGATTAGTCGCGTTCAGGATATGGGATCATTCTCTCGGCGCGTTCGCCGGTATGTAGCGCTTCGGTATCTTAGAATTTGCTATGAGTAGCGCTTTTAATATTGGAGTTCTCTGTATTTAAAGCTTTTTATATTGGATTTTGTAGTATGTATCGCTGATGGGAAGAAATTAATACATAACTAAACCGCTGCATATGATTCATGAAGTGATAATTGGGTCATAGGAACGCGACACGCGTTAAGTATGTTCGTTAGTTCGGTTCGTCAGGAACGACGGCCAAGCCCTCAATTACATTTGTTGACTAATAATTATTCAACAATTCGGTTCCACGCATTCAGGAAATATTTAACAAATTTCAGCGCGAGAGATATTTTACCTATCCGATACCTATCTAAAATTACCGCTCGTCGAGGATTCGAAAAATATATGCGTGGTAAATGCACATGTTGGACGGTACGAATAGCAATGGCTTCTTTCTGGAACCACGAGTTCAAAGGGCAGTTCTTAACGCTATCAAACTTAAAAATACTTTTGGATCAGTAGAATCACCATTTTTTACAAATCTAAAACTCTGAATGATTCTCAAAAAAGATACAGAAAAAAACAAGCTTTATCGTTTTGTTTTTTTTTTTTTTTTTTTTTTTTTGAGTTTATAACTGATCACAAGCCTTTGGTTTAAGTATTCAATCAAAGCAAGAGGTTGCCCCATATGGCAATGCAACGACTTCGAAATTACTCTCATGGGCTGAAGGTAAAATTTGTTATCGCCCTACTTAGCATCATTGAAATCTAGATTGTCTCTTCCGGTTGTCAGTGAGCCCGGACATCGAATTTAAAAACTCATTGATCATGGAATATTTTCCCATCAACGCGAGAGTAATTGAGGAATCATCTCAGCAGGACGCGACAATTAGGAAGGTGGTTAAGTATGTGCGGAATGTAGAGTAGAACAGTAGATAACGCCTTAATACCCGCTTTTAAGAGAAGTCTATGTGTTATTAAAACACATCCAATCCCAAATAAAATCCCCACATAAAATCCCAAAACGAAAACTTTCGAGTCGTTGTTCAGGAGTAACTCCAGTCAAAGTTGTTAAAATTTCTACACGAAGGTCACTGGGGAATCACTCGTATGAAAAAGATAGCAAGGCTTTTCTGCTCTTGGCCAAAAATCACCAGAGAAGCTTGAGAGCGTCTGCCCTTTTACTAAGTTGAGCCTTTTCAAAATTCCATTTAGCTAATCTAATAGCTGACATGTTATCAGAGCAATCACCATCAAAAACACGCCGTGTGTCATTGCTTTTTCTTCAATACTGGTTCCACAAGATAATTTGAATCTTTGGGGTCCAGCGAGTAAGTTCACCACCAGAGCAAGCACAGAGACATATATCACCAACATATCATACGCCGAGATGATCGGATCGTTTGCGCCTTCAGCTAGAAAGTTTTGTGAGTAGTTGATACATTTCTAGAACACGTTGAACAAACTAACGTAGCTGGCAGCAATATTTTGTATTACTTTTGTCTATCGGTTCTTCAAATCTGATATATGATTTCGTTTTCCAGAAGACAACACGCGGTTTTGTTTTAGTTCGCCTTTTTTCTATTGCTCATTTAATTTTATATTAGTTTTCCTCACTTAATAATTGTTGAAATAAAACCCGTTTAAAATTAACGTCGAGTTTATATTATTACTGGAGTGCATATAAAACATAAAAACGTAACACTAAAATATCGCCATTTTCCAAATCCGAACAGCTCGCTTATTGGATGCCACACTCCATATTTTCTGGTATTTTCTAGTCATTACAACCTTCAAACATTCAAGACCAAAGTACATCGGTATTCCTTTTTCAATTCCCCCTTATTCTCCTTCGCGTTCACCGTAGACAAACATATTGTAAATCTTTCTGATTTATGGCATTTTGGAATTATTTTCGCAATTTCAGCGCGTAGAGCTGGTCTCTTTCCTTGCTTAAATTGAGCCTGTTTATTTTTTCTACTTCGTGACAAATGCGGTTAGCAAATGTCGATGCTGACTTGCTAATGGTTCGATTAAGACCACTTTAGAATCATTTACTCCTTTTTAGTCATTCCAGCTTAGATGATAATTTATCTGGGTTTAGTATGCACCGCTGCAGTTTGTAATGAAGTTCACTGAGTGTATTTAGCTTTGGAGGCAAAGGTGCTGTTGTAGCAAACTACTCTTGTAAACCTCTTGTGTGCACACCTTAAGTGTCAGAATGGTGCCCAGTTCAATGTCATTTCGATGTCAGTTTTTTATCCAATCTTAAAACGTCATTTTGATTCTGACACTCAGAAAAAGGACATTAAATGTACATATGGTATGTTTTCATTGCAATCATGCTTAAATAATGTCAATATTCCTCAACAGAAAAATAAAACGATCCCAATTGCTACCGAAGGGAAAAAATTTGTTTTATTTTACTGTCCTGTCCCATTTTTTTTTTTTAATTTTACGTTCCTTCAAGAGCATTAAGTGTAAAGGAATTTTATCACCTTGGAGTACAGAGCCTGGGTAAAGAAATCAGTCAACTTGGTGTCAAAAGCAGTACAGCTATATCGCCATAAACACAACAGCTAGCAAAGTGGGATATTGCAAAGAACGTGACATACATAGAGAGAACCGCAGTGGGGCAATAAACGGCGTGAGATACAGCACACAATCGCACGTAAATCGCCAAGTAACGTACCAGCAAGAAAAGAAGGAAAATTTTTCGACATCCTCATTATATACCAGCGAACAGCGGTTGCACAAGGCGCTGTTACCATACGGCAAGAACACCACAGGCACCAGAATCAATAATCGACTTAAGGCGTATTCAGATGACGTAGCAGATCCAGAACCTCCAAGCCCAGATCGTAAAAAACAATCAACTTTCAACGTCCACACCAACAAGTGGAAGTGACCCCGCGTTATTGAACATTCTAAGTGAGCTGAACCGCCATTTGTCAACACTTAGGCCGGAGCTAGCACAAACCCTGTACGAACTTCCCGAGTTTGATGGCCAGTCGGAAGTGTGGCCAATGTTTAAGGAAACTACCGAGGAATTTGGATACATCGAAACAGTAAAGTGTGCGCTGGTAAATAGCTGCAACGTCAGACAGGACAAGTTTTGGAGGCCGTAACAACTGGTAATAAGGCAGTCTCAAATTATGTAATACGCCACAGGATATTTTTTAGGAATTCTTCTCATTTTGTCGTCAAGAAACGGAACGAACTGGAGTTTTGAAAGCACTGCTTTATCTAAATGCTGTAATGCATCCTCAAAATTACAACTCTCCAAGTCTTTCCAACCAACATTTTGCTCCTATGACACCTAGAATTTAGTCTCAAAAATTAGTGTTTCTTGTTGTCGTCGGAGGTACGAGTAATTTCTAATCTGAACCCAACTCCCACCCAAGACATATTATGATTCATTTTAAATTTACTCTAATAACCAAACAAAATACAGCGGCTGTACAATGCCAAACACTATAGCACACACCCTATGCCAGTTTAATATCAACTGTCAAAACAACACAAACCATTTGTGTCATAATCGGGGTGCTGGGAAGTTTACTTTTTGGTGTTCGGTCTTCCACCGATGGTTTTGTAGGCCAAATAAACAATTAAATTGGCAGTTTCCCCTCAAATTTTCTATTAAAATGTATTAAACAATAATCCGTACAAAGTTTGTCTCAATTGAATACGTCCCAACAACGTAATGGGTCAAACTAAGAGTCAATTTACCGAAGAGGAACTTCAAGATTACGAGGCAAGTACCCAAAAAAAATTCCATCACACGATCTCCCTTTGTTTTGGAGATGCAAATTTTCTAATCTCTACCTTTCACCACATTAATTCACTTCCAGGACTTGACCTTCTTCTCGAAAAAAGAAATTCTCTTGTAAGTAAATATTGTTTTGCCATTTCTTTAGTTGATTCTGATTGGATTTTCTTTTTTATTCTTGGGATAGAGCACATAAAAAATTCAAATCTCTAGCTCCAGAAAAAGTTGGTCACAATAAAAATGCCAAATTGTCTAAAGCCAAGATCCTAGAATATCCGGAGTTGCGTGTGAATCCATTTGGTGACCGCATATGCAAGGTGTTTAGTTCAAGCAACGATGGAGATTGCACTTTTGAGGACTTCTTGGACATGATGTCGGTGTTCAGCGATGCATGCCCGAAATCACTTAAAGCAGAATACGCTTTTCGAATATTCGGTAAGATTATTGTGTTGGAGGGGATCAAGCAAGAGGAAGTAAACACAAAAAGAGAGGAAAAACAAAACAATTGTTTACTTGCTATTATTGTACTTGTGGTTACTAATTAAGGCTTTGCTTGATTGTTTTTTTTTTTTTTCTGTTGTTGTTAACTGCTGGAGCATACCAGTATCTACACTATATTTTAGCCAGTGTATGCTCTAAATTATCTGCCATTATTATTTGCTTTGCAATTTATCCGTTTAGCGGTGTGTGTCTAATTTTTTTTTTTTTTTTTCACAGATAAACCCATCTATGCATGATTTTGTTTGCTTGGCAAGGGGTTTTCTTTTTTAAAAATCAAATTCTGGATAGAGATTGTTGCACATGCCAAATTAATTAATCTCCTGATAAGCGCCGTCAACTATTGGCATTCTTTGGACGCCATGAACCATTTTATTAGCTTTTTATCTGGAAAATGTGATAAATTTCATGTGTTGGGCGAGGTGCTTAGCTTTCACAAATTGCAACGTGCAATTTAGGGGTTTAGGTCTCGGTGCCGTTAGTATCTTGTTGCTGGGTTCGAATTTCAAGCATTTAATCAACGCTCACGATTTGGTTGAGAACTGTTCCACTGTTGCGGAACTGCGACGTAAATTAGCCATAATTGTACAAGTGAGGAGAGTGGTTGTGGTTTTAGAATCATTGTCATTTCTAAATTTTCACAAAATTCATACTGACTGTAAGATGATTATGAAGTTATTCTCGTAATATTCATAGTTGAGAGCGAAAAGTGTCTGTTCAGTGATGAGTTATTGGTCAAACGATAATTATATACCTCTGTTACAAAGATCAGTTGAGATGAGTGACTTTAATGATCACATTGGGTTTGTGGGAATGAGAAAACATTTATCGATGCATTAGGCGATGCTGGCGGATATTGCTTAATTGGCAGAAATTAAAACGATTTTCTATGAACTCATTTGATTTTTCTGCTTTTGCGCCGATAAACTTGTTTCTTTTTGAGTTTCGGCTTCTGAAAATCTTAGATTATCAATAGAGTCTCCAATTGATATACATAAAATCAATTCCCATTTTTATTCTTGTGTGAGCAAGCAGCCTTTTCCTGGCGGAATAAAGTACATAGACAAAGAATTGCACCCCTTGCTTGTTAAAGAAATGTTTGAGTAGTCGCTACGATGATAGAGTGCCTACACTCAGCCCAGACTATGTAAAGGTCATCGTAAGCGTAACCTACATATTCACAGAGAAAGTAGTGTGTAGTGTCGGGACCACAGGCAATCGCTTATGCCTAACAAACGAAGATGTTAAGCAAAATCGTAGTTCGTCGTTAAGACGCCCGTAAGCAGTCGACTTTCTGTTTTATTATGAGAAAGTAAGAATGTCGTTGACTTTTAAGAGATGACATGAAGTATTTATTCTGAGAACAGGACATCAAGTCATGCCAGCTACGACTGTCCAAGCAAAAATACAGTCCTAATCTTCTTCCCAACTGTGTTAAGAAAAACCTTCAATGGTCGAACTAGCTTAGAAATAGTGGGAGGATAGTGCAAGGTCCTGAGCCCAACTTGACTGTTGATGATTTCCCTGCTCCGATTCCTTACAATATAGTTTATTGCTGTAAAGACTCCAAGTCTAACGAGGGATGACATCCATGGTCCTCGTCTTCCACAAAGACTTGAACCATTTCATAAATCGATTTGGAAGTCATCCGGGCAGAGGGGTATATTTTAAGTTTCAAATGAACACACGGAGAGCATACTTTTTATAGCCGCAGTAACAAGAACTTCGATATTCATTCATAAGAGATTCATAAGTGCGTCTAGAGCACTGCCTGACATGCTAAAAAAAAAACGCCAGTCCAGCAAAAGAGTCCGATCCTTGTAGTCTGTTAAAAGCAGCTGTGATAGCTTATTCTACTAAACAACTGACGTATAGAATAGAATTGGAAGATTCGGGGATCCTCGGCTTTAAGCCTGTCTTGCACCTTGTCAAAAGCTCCCTTATACTATTGATCATCAACGGCGCCTTGGAAGCCTTCGACGAGATATTTTGAACTCAAAGAATTTTGTTATTTACGTTGACTACCAAATTGTTACACGGGTACTTACTTAGTTAGGTCGTCATACAGTTCGGGTTGACCCTGGGCCTCGACTAAAAAGCCACTCCAGTTAACCCGGTTTTTAGCTAACTAACTAACTAATTACTGCGTTGTTTCTCCAGATAAGATTCAAAGACTCTGTGACACGGAGCATTGGTGTCCATTATCTCTACATACCCTAGCCATCTCCGGCGACTGATGTGCAGTTTTCGACTAGATCGATGTCGCTATAAAGCTCATTTGTTCGTCTTTTAATCTTCTCCTCCAAAGTCCGTCAACGCAATGGGATCGAATATTTTTCGAAGGATTTTTCTCTCGAAATGATTGAGGATATCTTCATCAAGTCCAAAGAAACAACGATTGTCAAGAGGGATTCTTACTTTTATTTCTGCTGAGGTGTTGTTAACTGAATTTATAGCAGAGCCAAGGTTGACGAAGTTCCTTACTACCTCAAAGTACTATGAGGTTCTGTCCAATTCGTCGATGTTGTATGTCACTTCTTGTTGATAGCGTTTACTTGGTTTTGCCCTCATTTAGCGCTTAACCAATTTTGGCAGCTTCCATGTCAATACCAGTGATAGCCCGCTGAGTTCTCCAAATTTTGTATGTCGGTATTATCGGCGTACGCTTGTAGTTGCACAGACTTTTGCAAGATTGTGCTTCCGGTGTTCGCTTGTAAGCTCCGCACAGTTCTTTTAAGTATAATGTTAAAGAAGTCACGTTACTGTGCTTGTCTAAAACCGCTTTAGACATCAAAGGTCTTGGTTAGGTCGTTACTGAACTTTACGGACCAGCAAGCTTTTTTGTAAAGACGGACGAGTTTTGCATCGCTGCCAGAACTAGACATGGCTCTATATAGCTCGTCCTTATAAATGCTGTCATATGCAGCCTTAAAATCGATGACAAGATGGTGGGTATTTATATGGATTTGTTGAATTTTTTCCAGTAATCTGCCGGAATGAGAAGACTTGGCCAATAAAGTGGTTTATGGCCCTGATGAAAGACAGTTTACACAATATAGCAGATATAATCTTGTATGCGATGTTGAGGAGACTTGTAACTCCAGAGTTGGCGCACTTGAGGGGGGCTCCTTTTTCGTTAATCGGACAGAACGATGCTGAGATTCCATTTATTAGGCCTAGAGTTGTCTATTTTGCATGACTACGGGATGTTGGGTTTCGGTGGCGTTATACAACCTACAGAAAAAGTTTTTCCACATTCTTAGCACTTAATGCGACTCTAATACAAGGTTTTCTTCTTCATCCCTATAGGCTTCTGTATGGGTCTTCTTGACTTGACACTTTCTTTTTACCTATTGGTAAAACTTCCTGGAGTGCAACCTCTCTATATCTTCAATCGCGCGCTTGTCGTGCTCTTTTTTCTTCTTGAGAAACCGATGTTTTTCTTCTCTTTTGATCGTAGAGCTCACAAATAGCTATCGCCTTTTGTACGCTTTTTGGTTAGCTGAGCGTACTTTCTGCCATTCTTCATCAAATCATGATTTTTTTAGTGGTTGTCAAGTGGAACCCAACATATCAGTTGCGACGTCTCTGATGGCACGTTCAGAGCGTTGCCACTGGTCTTCGTTAGTTGATGATAGCAGCATAGCAATTGCTGAGAGCTCTTAGGATACACGTTCGTGAAGATACAGGGGGCCACTTGCAATTTTAGCTTTTCTACGTTATATCTTCTTCTCATAGTAGTTCTTCTTTGGGCCCTTGGCATTCGCACCTTGGCTGCAACAAGGTGGTGATCCAAGTCAACGTTAACTGCCCGGAACGTTTGAAGTTCCAGAATACTGGAGGCATGCACTACGTCTCTCGCAATGCCATGAATTTAATTGAGGAAATCGTGTCAAAGAGTCTAAGTCCGTGGGCAGTCGAGATGTCTTACTAACTGTTCTACCAAAAAGGGGAAACGGATAATAGCATTTATATGGATGAAATCCGTTAGCTTCCTTCTTTTCAAAAAGAGAAAGAAGAAGAGAACAACCTTAGTTGTGAGACAATTTACTGAAAGTCTTTCGAATTCGTCTCTAAGTCCCTAAGCATGAATCAAAAGGTACAAGAGTTACATCATATGCATATGCCTGAGAGTACACGTAAGAACTGTACATGGCGTTAATCATTGAGATAACCAACGTGTAACATATCCCATAGAAATGAAGTTACGACATAGTCCTGCGACAAAGCGCAATCTTTCTCGTAACCTACATACCAACCACTAACAATGCTTTTATTCAAAAATATAGTAATTCGCCTGCGCTGTGTTGTTTGACTAGCAAAAATTGCGTTGCCGAAGGAACCCTCAAAGTCGATAAAAATGAAGGCGTACCGCTTCTTCTTAAGGGAACATTTTGTTCTACTTACACGAAACGCTGTCTCACAAGACCTTCAACGTTAATATGCATTTAGTATCATAGGCAGAGGATGCATTCGCAAAGTTCGAGTAGCTTTGCGCACATGGAGCTCAATCATTCTCTCTTTTTCGATTTTTGGTACAAAAGCTACTCTTACTGTTTGCTAGGGGTTCGGTATGTAAGCGGGTGCCAGACTAGCAGTAAAAGTTATCTTTAGAGTTGCTAGCAAGTTGTTTATACCTAAGGCTACAAAGGATGTGATAGCTTTTTTATGCGATACCAACTTGAGCAACGCATTAAACGCACTCGGGAGTTTGCAGCTCCAGAACACTTTCATGTGGAAGAAAGAGAAGCGTCGAACAAGTAATTCGTAAATTTTGTCGCACTTAACGCAACTTACACCAGGCAACAACGAATTGAAGAAATAATGTAGAGCACATTCTTTTGAATTCTCCATAACGCATAACGAAACGATGCGCAACAAGCAACATCAACTTAACATGTGATAATCGACGGGGCCTTACTGCCATAAGATGTAACGATATGAACTGGTTAAAATATGGTTACCAGGAGACAGATTTCTATCTGTTTTTGACTTAGGTACAGGTTCCATCTGATCTTCAGGACGTTTTACTGGTTCCACTGGGTGCTTCACTATTTTCGTCTTTGTAGTTTTAGAAATCCAATTCAGCTTCATAGATTTGGCTTGATTTTCTTAATCGCTTCAGAGATATTTCTACCATGGCCCTGCTCCTGCATGAGTTTTCCCTAGCTGGCACGCAAGTTCAAAACATTTGAACAGATTCCTCTGCCTTCTGCCTTGCTCTGAGCTTATGCGGGCCTTTGATGGTTTTCCCTAAATTTCTCGTGTTTAGCAAGGCCAATTTCAAATTCAATGATTTGAAATGGTGATCTCCAATAACACTCTCCAGCTGGTATTCTGCTAAGTATAACTTGTGGATATGGTTAAGTCAACTATTTGATATCTTCCTTTCGTGAGTAATGTTGACTAGGAGCCAAGATTTTTGACAACTAACTAAAACGATGCGAATAGACCAATTTTATATACTTTTGACGAAAGCTGTTGATGAGATCAGTCGCCAATACGCCCTTGTTCATTGTGTTCACGTTTTACCACACTTCTCCATTTATATCCATCCATAAGCTTTGAATATCTTCTTAAGCTAACTTTTCACTCACAAAGACGCTTGAAATTTCATTTTATGGCCAATCGTCTAGTACTCGCTTGTAAGTTATCATTGCTCGGTAATTGTTACAGTTTCTCATGTTGCCTTCGCCTTTATGTACTGAAACCAAAAAGTTATCTACATCTTACCGCCTTTCATTGAACAAAATCGCAGCCCAATTAAACCGAAATTCATCAATGCTTCGTTAGGTCATCTACCTTCCTAAATCTACCGGTTCGACTATGAAAATATTCTTTGTTAAGTAGAAATTCTTAAAAATGTTAGCTCATTTGCTGTTAGCACACTGCACCTACTTGCAAGTTTGTAACTTGTTTATCATTTGCGAGCAAGCATCTTCTAAGGCATAGTGCAAGGCCTCTACGGCTACCATGCGTACTCTAGCCACCATATTTTAATTTTCTCTTTTGCAGTCAAATTTCTTTACGAATGTGTAGCTGTTCTTTCGAAATGCTCAGCAGAACTTGGATTCATACTTTGTTCCTCGAGGCGGTGAGTACAAATGGCATGAGCATATTTTGGGGGTTGGTTTGCTTTTGGCATCTTGATAGCCCAGGCTGTTTGTAACACATCAAAACTTCTTCCTAACAAGAAATACTGAGCTTTTATTTGCAGCTATGTTGTATTGGGTTTCATAAGTAGCTGTTGTCATAGAGAGCATACACCAACTCATTTTTAGGCTTTTGTAGGAACAAAGTATGCCTGATAAATGGATCTCGCCATCGTTTGCCCAGTCTACAAAAAGAAGACTCTCTAAACTGCCAAATATTGAGGCATCAGTGTACTTAAAATTGCATACAAGATCTTCATGGTAAGTCCATAGAAAACTCAACCATCTTCAACAATTTTAGGGCTGCATACGAGTTTTACATCATCTATAGAGACGAGCCGTACAAAACCATGTTTAGATTTAAAATCCTTGCATAACTGATCAAATTGAGCAGAATTAGAATGGACAACACTCGAGCTCCGTGAGGACAACATTAGAGACATAGTTTTTCAAAAGTCTGCGCGATTATATGTATACGCTGAAGGTATTGACGGCATTGATAGAACGCAACTAGCTATCACTGGGGCTTGTAAATGTTGTTTGTGGCAAATCCAAGTATACGAGTATACTACCAACAAGAAAACGGCTCACAACATCGACTAATCGAACAGAACGTCATATTAGACAGATATGACTTTCAAGTAGTTAGGGATTTCGTCTTTCTCTTAAGAAGGCAACTGGGCAACAAGCCCTTGTAAAGAAGCACTTGGTTAACTATGGCTCAAGTGGTAGTATATTGGCTTTCCAATCGGACGATTCTGTTTTCAAATTCTAACCGGGCTCGAAAGACATTCATCTTTTTCAGTCGATTTAAATGAACAGTTTCTGAGAACTCAAGTTAAGTTATAAATTATTGTCCCTAATTTTTTTAAATAACTTAACACATGCTCAAGTATTTTAAGAGCAGTCGTGAGTAAGTGAGTGAGCAACATTTCTTGCTTTATGTCTCAGGATCACAAACGTTAGCAAAATCAAATGGAGATGTCCTCCTCGTTTTGAATTGATTTTTGGTCCCTATTACACTGGCTTTGAATGACAAGAGTTTTAAGACACGCTGACCGTATCAGTCGCCTGAGATGACAACGACATGTAGAGCTAATAGATACCAACTCTCCGGCCCGAAGGCTCCTTGATTGAAATTTGGTTGGGAAACATATACAAATAAAAGGGAACATACCACCTTGGGATGCACAACTGTATGCAGTCGTTCGAAGACTACGCTATCTGTGATCCATTAGGTATCGTCATTTAAGTAATTAAGTGTACGTACTTAAGCTTTGGAAAATGTGGCTTGGGGACATTTACAATTTCTTTCGAGTTAATGTAGAGCTTAAAGCACCCCGAAAGGCTCTAAAAATTCCGAAACTAACATATAAAAATCAATTCGACTTTGATCGTCAACGTAGTCTCCTTCTGGAGTGATGCAATCATTCCAGCACCGCTCTAACACCTCTATGTCTTTCTTATAAAACAATTTGCTCAAACCTTCAATATACGTTTCAGTTTCAGCGATCACCTTTTCGTTGGAGCCATATCTTTCCAGCAAACATTTTTTTGAGGCTTGCGAACGGATGATAGTCGCTGGAGAATACGTAAGTGCGGAAGCAATTTGAAATTTTTGCCGTCTTTGCGACCGATTTGCGTTTTTATTCGCGATTTCTTCCTTGAAACGCACAAATAACGCCATAAAATATTCGATATTGATGGCTTTTCCCTTTTCATGATATTCGATGAATATGATACCATTCGAATCCGTTTTCGGATTCGAATTCATAACTAGATTTTGCGTTTTTGGTTGCTTTCTATCATCCTGCTATCATCCTTCGCTGTCCGCTCAGCTGTTTGCCGATTTGACTACGGACTCCATGAAAAAAATTCTTTTTTTTTTTTGATTAAGCAGCTCCAAACAGCGCCCTGAATCATTAACACGTTGTTTTTGGTCAAATGTAAGCAAACTTGGTACCCACTTCGAACATAGGTTTTGCATACCCAAGTACTCGTGCAAAATATGATGTAGACGGCCTATTGATGTCTTTAAGATCTCAGCTATTTTCACTTTAACGTTGTTCAAAACGATTTTGTGATTTTTTTTCCGGCTTAACAGCCTTATTTGGGCGTTCAGCATGATTTGTGTCTGTACGACCGCGTTTGAATTCCTTGTAACACTTTTCAAGCTATTCTTGAGTTTTAACAGTATTTTCCGGTCAAATACGAAACTCGTTTTTTTTCATGGTTTTGGAGGTTGGTTTTACGAGGAATGTTTGATGAGAACCCGGATTGGAAGACAGGTGGCGCTACTAAGCCAATATGAGCGTATGGTATGAGTGTACCATCATTTAGTATAACCTCTTTTAGCCCGCCTGTGACAATCCGACGCTTAGTTTTGTTTTGCCACCCATTTCAAAACATCGTGTTAGTGTTTTGTGCGACAATGGAAAAAGAGTGGTATCGCTCCGTGATCCGATTCTTGTTTTTGAGTGGTAAAACCTGCGAGGAAATCAAGCTAATTTTTGATGGTATGTATGGAACCCATTCACCTTCCCGTACAACTGTTTACTATTGGTTCGCAGAGTTTCGCCGTGGCCTCACGTCGGGTTTTGGTGAACCTCGCCCATGTGACGGTTACCAGAGAGGAAACCGTGGACAAAACCGAAGATCTCGTATTGGTGGAGCGCCGAGTGAAAATTCGCGAGTTCGCTAAGATAGCAGGCCTCTGAACTAAACGCGTTAGCCATATGCTGCACGAGATTTTGCGCAAGAGATAGCTGTCCGCGCGATGAATGCCGCGTTTTCTCACACCCGAGAACAAGCGCAATCGTGAGACCACTCCAAAGAAGTGCTTGGCCCGGAGGAGTTTCTATGTCGTTTCGTGACCGTCGATGAGACATGGATTCACTGGTACACACCAGAGGCCAAAAAACAATCAAAACAAAACCTTTCGGCTGGAAAGGTGATGGCCACCGTTTTTTGGGGCACGCGAGGTTTGATCCACGTTGAGGAAGTCGTACTATACGTAGGGGTTAAAAAAAGTGCAAAATGTGTATCGAGTTGTAAGGAGATTATATTGAAAAATAAGTCGTCAAAACCTAAAAGAGTTACGTTGTCATTTCTTATCTTCAACAAACAGCCCTCGTAACTAAAAGTCGTATGGATATGTTATTTGAGTCGCCATCTCTGTGTCAGTCTTTACTAACCACCTGTTACAAGGCTTTAGAATATATCTATTTTTTTTTCTGACAGCACTCAGCATATGGATAAATCCCTATCTTTACTATAACTGCCCTTATTACTAAATTTCATCTTTAACAAGCTTATATCTTATAATGGGAAGTTACCACATCAAACTAATGATCGTAGAGGTATACGAAGGACAGTAACGGAGAAAGTGTTTATTCTAAAGTACTTAAGCCTAGCGATATGATTAAGTACTTGGGCAAACATGGTTTGTAAGTGAATTTGTATTTCGTCTAGAGTCACTACTCCTAGGAGTCAGGAGAAGAAACTCAGATTTCTTAGGGACCCTGCTTAGAGCTGCAGGGTTTCCTATCGTTCATAAAAAGACCTAATAATCGATAGAAGGCACAAGGCAACTAATTCTCATTTTGACTGGGCGCTTTCCGAACAGAAACGTTTCCTATCCAGAACGACTGACAAATATTTGCATTGTGTGGTAACGGCTTATAGTTCCTTGGTTATCGTCGTATATATTAGATGGGGGAGAATCATATTCAGACAATTTTACACCTAAGGTGACCCTGAAGCGGGTTAACATTTAAATCTACCCGAAGTCTACATGGGTGATAGACTCTTGCACGTCTCCGGACTTCCTGTGGGGTTGAATATACTTCCACGTATGCCATCGCCACACGAATGAAAGAATGGTATGGTACAATGAAACTGAACGTACATGAATACGCTTTTTCGCCGGCCAGAGACTTGAGATGCAAGTCGACATATGACACGTGTCAAAGTTTACGAATAACAATAGGGAAATATCACGAAGCTTACCAGCGACCTGAGTTCTCACCTGTATCCCAAACGAATAAAAGAATGGTACGCGATGTTTGCGATTGACCTTAAGACGAAAGTTAAACGTGCATATGACGATAGCACTATCATAAACAATAACGTGACACCTCTTTAGGCAACGATTTGTAATTGGATAAAGGCGCTAAAAAATAATTGGTTAGCAATCAATCTAACTCCTAACATCTTCGAGTATTTAGAAGCTATCGTATAGAGGTGCGAAAATTGAAGTACTCAGGCTCTGTGTCAACCACCAAGAAAACTGCGATGACGATGTCGCTCATAGAGTCAGTGTGAAATGGTTTAGTGGTTTAGATGGCGCGATAACTGCCCAGTATTTTCTGATAGAAAAAATGCAACTTAAACACGAAAGTTTGTTATATCATACATTACAATCACACGTTCAGCCTCAACATATTTTTCGTAATGATGGACGAATTACGAAAAATTTAACAGAAAATATTATGAATATCTGCGAGATCAACAAAACATAATCTTTTAATAAGAACGCACATCTCCGGAAGTCTCCACATTAGGCAACCGATAGTAGAGGAACTTCAGGCTGAGCAAAACAGCTGGTTTTGGGATGTTCAACGAAGGTCCTTGGTAAATCGGTTCCAAAAAGCGAGTAAGCCTCAATTTCCAGCGGAAGTTCAAAGAAGCCTCACCGTCGAAGTTATTCAAAGTAGAACCGTCTGTACAATGGTTTTAAGATCCACAAATTCAACCAGAAACGTGTAAGAAATATGTGGCATTAGATGGAGTTACGCTCGTTACGTATTTAGAAAGGTGAAGAAAAAAGTTAAGCTAAGAACGCCTTCAGTTGATTACGCTTAGCAGTCTGTGAGCTCTTCTTCGCGGTGCAGACTAGATACCAAGGGAATGAAGACAGAAATTGTTGGTTCCTCTATGGGCTATAAATACTTCTCAAACTAATCCAAATCACGGCCATACCTCCACATCCACATCTTCGATTTATCCGTTTCTCTGCCACGTGGGCATTTACTATCTTAAATTCTAGAATGAAGTGATTTAGGTGATTTTCTACTACAAACCCATATCCTAAGGTGTTAGTGACAGCCGGACAGACTGGGCCGGTTGAGTCTGGCTATCCTTATTTAAATCACGTTTTTGATTGATCCTGCCAACAGCTGCGGCTTTCGATAAGAACTTTCGTTTATTTTTAAAAATCACGCTCTTTTCTTAACTTTACAGATATTTTGGTACTACGAACTAACCAACAATTTGTCTTCTTTTCAGATTTTGATGGTGATGACATGCTGGGCGTGTCGGATCTTAAGCAGGTCATTGAACGTCTCACCGGCCCAAATAATCTCAGTGATAGTGATATAAAACAACTCATACAAAATGTTCTTGCCGAGGCTGACTTAGATGATGACGGTGCTCTATCCTATCCCGAATTCGAGCACGTCATCGACAAAGCCTCCGATTTTAGCAAGTAAATCTCCACATTTGTCCTTTCCCATTCTCCCAATATCGCATTCTAATTGGTGTTACGTCGTGTTTTTTTACAGCTCATTTCGAATAAGACTTTAGAAAAAAGAGAAGAGGCTTCACTCAAATAAATCATCAACTGTTCTTTGCTCATTATTGAATCTCCAAGCTCCACTACTCTACTACTCATCGGCAGCAATGCGCTGCGCCAACATTACTCGTATCTACACTTTTATTTATTCAGTAGCAGATTCAATCTTGTCACCACACAATTATTATATTATAGATTTATACATTCATATATACAAAAAAATTGTTGTATTTTGCGTAGACTTAGTTGTACTTTGTATCTAATTTATACGAATATTTTAATTCTACGAAATAAACATGCTACAACACAGCCATTTTTGAACTACAACTTACAAGGAACATACAAAACAAATGAAAGGCGATGTTTCTTTTTACGATTATTGTATTTATTGGTAGAGATAATAAAATTTTAATAATTCATAAGTGAATCGTGTGGTTTTGCTATTCTATGGATGGAGGTAGCCGGGCAACTTCATGCGCATGAAGAGCCATGTGGTGAAGAACGACACGAGGATGAAGACAAAGCCCATAGACGTTATAAGAATTCGATTGAGATTTGTTTTGCCGGGCGTGTGACTTTGGTCCATTATGATAAATCCTAGGCCACCGATTGTAAAAAGAAAACTGCTGGCTAGGCCTTCCATAATATACTGACCATTGACTCTGTATGGCATGAAGGCCACTGGTCTGGAATGGCCGTGCTCGTCGACTGTGGCACCCACGCTCGGTGGCTCAACAATGACATCGTAGATTATTCCTACGAGAAACAATGTAATACTTCGAATAATAGAAAAAATGATTTAACTTACCTCCTGTAACCAAAAAGTAGGAGAACAGGATGATGGAAAACATTGTCATAGGCGAGGGCTTCTTAAACCATGATGGGCGGCGAACTTTGATGTTCGGCGGCACCAGAATATAGAACGGCAAACTATAGAGTGTTTCTAACATTTTTGTTTCTCTCTTACAAAAAATAAGGAACACGAAGTAAAACTTAATTAAAATTAATAAAACAAAGATAATCAACAAATCTTTGCCGGCCACTTCATCTGACACAAAGGTTTTTTCGCTTGTCAGAAATGACAGCTGCTTTCGGGGTGCGTTCACTCGGATAGCGGTTAACTGAAAAGATAGAGAAAAATCCGGGTTCGGACTTTTTTTTTTCAACTAAGGAAGCATCTGTTTGCGTATGGTCTAATTAATTTAAATTTCATTTGTACTCTACTCTAACAATCAAATTTAACTTATTTATATTTAGCACAGAAAGATGAGTTCAACTGCAACAACCTCTGCTATGGAAAGGAAAAAGCTCACGCTACTCATGGCGTACCAGGTAGCCAAATATAATGCTTCCAAGACAGTAGTGAGCGCATGTCTCCGAGCCGTAGATAGAGGATGATGGATGAAATATTTTCTCAGATCATATGCCATTGGAAGCAAAATTTAAAGTGCAAATTTACAGGAATATGGCTAACACAACCGAGCTCAGTCCCTTACCAACATTATTCTGGAATGTCAAACTTTTACCGAATTAATTTTAACTTCGAACTCATTCAACTTTATTCAGTCCAGCCAATTCCAAGTATTGATCAAGATTATCAAGAAAGCTTCACCAAATCCAATACAATTCAGAGACAAGAACACTTATATTTTTGAAAGATTACATGCTAACGGTGTTGGAAAAGAATTGGTGGCGGATGAGACCTTAAGGGCTAGGCTAGCCTAGGGGCAAACGTCAGTACTCACATCCCCGAAGTGGGTTACTGGCTCCGAAATTTGATCCAGCCCCTTTTGTCCTAGGGGTCACAAAAAGGGCCTGATCTTTGTGCAGTCGAACAATAAGTGAAGGTCATAGACTGCTATAAAACAGATACCACCGCCATCTAGAAAGTGCGGTGTCATAGGCCGGGAAAAAAATATATAAAAAACTGTGATGTTTACTACAGTGATTGCTATAGGAAACGTAAGCAGCGTCTATTTGGATGCAGCTGACTTAAGCAAGAACTCTAGAGCTTTCGACACGTGAGTGAACGCCTGATAACAATCCGTATCAAAGGTAAATTCGCTAACACTAGCCTTACATGCAACTCAGAAAATTTCTACGAGCTCCTCGTATGTATGTATGATGTTAAAATCGTCATAGGCGATTTTAATACCGAAATTGGAAAGGATGACATCTTTGGTAGCACAGTTGGAAGATTAAACAGGGTTTCCGCACATCAATATTCACAAAGGAACATGGCAGACACCAGATCAGTAAACTGTCAAAGGGATTGATTATGTTGCGATCGACATTAGGCACTCCTCAAGTATTTTATATGTCCGAACATTCCGAGCGGCCAAGATAGAATCGGACCACTAACTAGTTGCAACCAAGGTACATCTACGACGCCACAACGACGGGGAAATACTATGATGAGATTTAACGTTAAACGGTTGCAATCGCAGGGCCTTTGCTAATCGATTGTAGTCAGCATCAAGTGCTGAAGACCAGTAGTTTTAATACCGGCTTCTCGGTATCAGATCGAATCTATCGGTAACAGATTAGAAATACGGCAGCTGACGCGCTGGATTTCACTCGCACATCACCACGAAACACCTGATTTGATGAAGAATGCCGGCAAGTTGCCTACAAAGCGGCGCTACACAAAAGGAAGAGTAGGGCTTTTCCGGAGAAAAAAGAAATAGCATGAGAAGCGCGCAATCGAGGAAATAATGATGTGCTACTCCAGGAAATTCGGAAGATTTACCAAAAGATAAAAGAAACGTATCCGCAATAAGTCCCGAATGGAAACATGTAGTAGAGTCACTGTCGGTGCTGAGGATATTTAAAAACCATTTCTGCAGGCTACTTAACGGCAAAGACGACACAAATTCCGCTGTCTTGGTAAGAATGATAGATAATTTTTCTTTCTTTTTTTTTATTTATTTAGCAAATAATGCCATTGAATTCCGTTTACAGTATAAAATACATATTTAAACTGAACCTAATCAACGTATAAATAATTCAATTAAATAGGAATTATTATAAAATTGAGAAGGAAAAATGAAAGTTATGTTATGTATGAGGTATCGTGAGCCTGATTAAATTGGCTATAAGTCTTTTAAATGTTTAAAAATAACATTTATATTTGCTATAATGTGGTAAGGAATTACAAAACTGGCAACCTTTTCATACAAACCTATTTTGTACAGCGTTTTCCTGATAAGCAGTTAACCTAAAATCATAACTACTTCTCAGGTAATTGGGCTGAGTCCCTAACAAATCGTAAATATTTTTTTAAATTCACCTGAGCATTTTGAATTTAGTTTTGCGAATAACATTCAAAATATTGAATAGAATTTTTTGCTTTACATTTAACCACATTAAAACATCGAGCATCAACCGACTACATTTTAAAATTACATACAATCGTACTTGTTCTGTTAGCACTACAGTCCATTATATGCTTTGTCTTCCTTCACGACTGTTTTCTAGTCTTATCGGTCGGTTTTCTGCTGTCCTGCAGTTTTGGATTCCTATTTTACTAAGATCTTTGATGTTATTAAGGCAAATGAGGCAAAACTTCATAACCCAACTGCGCCAGCTTCAAGAGCATCGACTGTGCGGTATGTGGTCTTGCGTTGTATGGGACCATGCCTATTTACCAGTGACGGCTGTTTTTGGAGCAATTTATTATGCATTATGTCGATTTCTCTACAGTACGATTCGGCCATTATCGTGTCTCCGCGTCTCACTCGCCCACCATACTGTCATCATTACCTTTTTGGGGCGTTAGTCTGGCTTGCCAAATCCACTGGCAAGCTCACCCACGACTACCCATTCCCCCGATCTTTTCCGTTTATAGCCTGATGCTATAATTTTTTTATTTTTTGATAAATTTTATTGTGCCAAAGCAAAAAATGTTGGAAAATACATCAATTTTCAAATTGTATCAGTAGTTTTCAATATGTCCACCGAATAGTGACCTTGAGACGGCCGAAGAAAGTATCGCACGCTGCACGCAAGTGGCTCTGCAGTATTTTGGCCCATTCCCGGCGGAGCGCTTGTTTGGGGTGTTCCAAACTTTGGTATTTTTTAGTGACAACCTTCGCCTTCAAAATACCCCAGACAGAGAAATCCAACGGATTTGCATCCGGAGAACTTGTAATCCTTTGTGTCGAAGAAATGAAGTGTGGAACATTGTTTTTTAACTTGGTTGACGCACGCTTTGTGAGACGCTGCAGAGTCTTGTTGAAATGTCCACAGTCTCCGACCGAAATGATTGCCCAGGCTTCAATACTGCCTCTAAGACAGTTTCGCGGCATAAGATCGTATTAATTTTGACGCCACGGTCCAAATATACGAGCGGACAGCGACCATCGGCGGTTATGGCGGCCCAAACCATCACCATCAGTGCTGCCTGCTTTCTGGTGGTCATCCGAAGGTGTAAATTTTTGAAGGACCTCTCTGGCAAGTAAACTCGGTCATTTTTTTTTTTATTGACATATTGCTCGATAACAAATGGCGACACATCGGAAAAAACCAAATTCGGCAACTCACCACATTCGTGCAAAGCGTAGCAACTCCTTCGCTCTTTTGACTCTAACTTTTTTCTGTTGCGGTGAAAGATCGTGTGCTTTTTGGAGCTTCAATGGCTTGAGCCCAAGCTCATTTTTCAGTATGTGTTGCATCCGTTTCAATATGTTGAACTTACGAGCCATTTTTCTTCTACTTCGACGCGGATTTCGCTCAAATCGAGCTGTTTTTTTATGACCACCTCCATGGCGTTTTGCAACGCTGCCAGTATCACGGTAACGAGCTATGGTTCGAGACACAAATGATTTATTCAAGTTGGGGTGCTGGAGGGCTCTAACCATAGCTACTTGTGGTTATCCAGCCAAATATAAAGCAATCATACTATCACGTTTGAATTCCATCGCGGATAAAAAATTTTCAACACAACTGAGACGCAAATCGTTTAAAAGACTTGAAAATAATAAAATTATCTGTCATGTGTCAAAATTTGAGTTCACTGTCATGAACGGTTTGGAAATTATAGCGGTCTGAAATTTGTTGCAGTTCGAGTCAGGCAGGGTGTAGGATCCACTTTTCATCGCAAGTGACGATGCGATGCAATCCAAACGTCTTAGCATATTCAATGGTGTTTGGACGTGGGGCCCCCATCTCTCTAATTTTTTTTTTTACCTTTCTGATGGCGAAAAGTTGGCGACTTATGATTGCAGTTGACGCTTTGAACCTTTCAGCAAGGCTAAGAACAGAATTTTCTTCAACAGCTGCTGCAAGTTCTCCATTATTAAGACATTCTCTGGTCTACCCTATGGAAAATTTTCGAGAAAAAAAATCTCCCTCGCTGAACTTGGTAAACCAGTTTCGAGTAGTTCTCTCACTACACACACCCAAACGCACCAAAAGCACTATTAATTTCTCTAGTCGCTGCGGCTGCGTTCATGGTGAAAATTTGTTGGTGAAAGCATTTTCTATGTAAGGAAAAATCAACTCAATGAGCTTTATTTTCAATTTCTCTGCACAACCTCACGCCACGACGATCGCTTTAGCAATGATCGGTATGTCGGCAATTTCATAAGTAACGAACTTATATTTTATTTATTTTATTTGCTCAATTAGTTCATTTTCTATTGTAAGATTGATGATTCAATTTTAACTTGTTTACCCTTATCCATGTATTTTACCTAAATAAGTCCTCTTGTATCTTGCGTTTAGAGTCATCAGTATTTTGTCGGTTATAAAAAATAGGGTATCATCGCCAAATAGGAGAACCTGGGTGCAATTAAACTGTCGATTTATGTCGTTAATATAAATAATGAATATCATAATCAATACTGTTCGATAAAAACCATCGATCCTCTTTCGCTAAGATCCCCCTCTTAAAAACAATGCAAACCATTCGAGTTATTTGCCTTTGATTCCATAGCTTTGACGTTTAGATAGCAAAATACTTCTCTCAATCGTTTCAAATGTTTTACTAAAATTAAAAAAGACGGCAATTACAAAGTTTTTTTTTCGTACAGCTCCCCGTTCCAAAAGATAAGAATGCTGTTTAGAGCAGTCTCACACGAGCGCTTTTCAAATTATGTTCTGCTTCTGTATAAAATTTGACACCTGGTGACTGTAATATCTACAGCAATTTCCGCATTTCGATTTTCAGGAATGCCTTCGTCTGGCTGCTCTGGCACACTGCCAGTACACAGAGCATCTTTCATTATACATATATTGTGCAAAACACATGCACTCATAATTATTCTACTCACTGCACTCGAATCCATCTGCACCGTAAACTTTAATTCTCCGAAAACTACCCTTGAGCATCCCTAAAGTATGTTCTACAATCATTCTAGTAGCTGAGTGAATGTCATTGAACCTCTGCTGTTTTTTCGTTAGATTCCCATTATCCTGAAAGGCTGTCACTAACCAGCTTGTTGATGGATAAGCGGAATCACTCAGTATAAACGATCTTCTGGGAAACAAATTAATCTGATCTCTTTGGACCCTTGTATATAGAGTAGATCTCCAAGGAACTGCAGTTGTGGAGTGAACCACAGTATTGTCGATAAATTTGTTTTGTGCATCTACGACTGCTTGAAGAACGAGGTTATAATCCTGCTTGCTGTTATAATAGCTTTCTCTGCTTATTTTTGGAGCCTTGATGTTGCTGTGAGTGCAATCTATAGAACCAATAACTCCTAAAATTCTATTATTTTTCAGCTCCTTGTGGCTACTTCACATATTCGTTACGAATTGAAATTAACCAAGAGCTGACTCGTCGAACGGCAATCCAAGCGGATGACTTAGGAACTCCAGATAAATTACCGAGCTGTTGAAATGTCACGGTATTAACATAAAAACCGTCTTCCGACAGCCAATTCTTGATCTTCTTCCGTGAGATGCTTTAGGCATAAACTAAGACTGAGAATACAATGCTGAAAATTTCAAGAAATAAATACATATTTAAACATTTAGGAAAACAATTATTTGCATACAAATAAAGTATTCCACAGTTGACTTCTGCAACCGCATATTTACCTTAAAGTCATCGTTGCTGTATGCCTCGATGGTCTCAATAAAGTTTGACCTTTCTATGTTCTGCTTCTATTCTAACTCCACTCATCACGAATTGATTATCTAAAACAGTGAATGTTCCTTTTTATCGAAATTAAATATTAATTAACAATTCTTACCTGATCTTTTTCAGCGAGTTCCATTCGTCGAACTCCAGAATAATTTGTTCAAAATAAATTAAAATTGTTTCTCAACTGACAAATGAAGTGTCATTAGGAGTCATAGATATGTATGTGCTGCCAAGCTTTTACGATGAAATCTTAAGCGGAGGTGGTGTTGTTTTTTGTGATATCGCTAATTTACGTGCAAAAAACATGGCCTGTATGTTCAAAATTGTTTGGCAAATCCTCCTGAATAGACAGGCACCTAAAGGGTTTCTCGTTATTATGAAATCGCGAAACGGATAAAAGATTTCCTGACGTTTTCGGTGTAGTAGATATATTTCGTGCCACATGCACTTTTGAATAGCCAACAATGCGTTAACGTTGGTGAATTTTCGATGCACAGAAGTGGAGGTAGCCGCTGCGATTGAACATGTAGTGGAAAATTTGAAATGATCAATATAAAATCCAGCTGATGCAGGAATTAAACGCACGACACCTTGGCTTGACTGAATGTTTGTCAATTGGGTTTTTATTTGGGTCAATGGATTTATGAACAAGAAACATTGTCATTTTTGGTGTGAAGTTAATCCAGAAGCGACTCATATGACTTAGCAAAAGCGCACTGTTTGGTGTGATTCTGGTGGCATCATCGGTCCTTAAAAATGAGTACGGAGCTCACGTTAAGTTCCCGGCCCATAGAATCCGTTGCGTCCTCTACGATGCCAGATAAGTTGACGTTGACTTATTTGACCAAAATGGCAGTCTCATTTCAATTAATGTCAATGTTTTCCTTTCAAGCTATGACAATTGCTCTTTATTCTTTCAATGTCTCCACCAATGAAAGTGCTTACTCTCAGTTTATGAATGCGTAAACCTCAATATGTGAATGTATGGTCCTCTATGTGTGAATGCATGAACTGCCAATGGATCAACTGATTGCAAAAGTAGAAAGTAAAATTACTTCATCCGTTCTTCCCGTCATGTCTGTTGCTTATAGACCTATTTATATAACAAAGTGTATATTCTATTCAGCTGTCAACGTCGACCGGACCCAACATATTCTAAGGGCCTGGGCCTTACAGTCTATGGCGAATGCTCCAGGGTAATGATCAGTGATTACTTCTTCCAACATATGGATGACATTGACTACATATCATGAAAACATTGACTGACAGGGGACTTGATTCAACGACAAAATTCTATCTCAAAGTGGACTAGTGACTTGGCCACCGAGATCGTTCGATTTGTTTAAATTTTGTGTATTTGTCGTGTGCTGATAAACTGAAATATATTCTGGCCTTAGAAGACAATATTCATTGCGTTATTGACTAGATAAAGCACTAAATGCCCAAAAAAATTAACTTAATATTGCATCAACAGTATGCTATTCAAACTCATTTGCCATCATAATTGCTTAAAAAAAAAAAAACCTCGGGGCCAAAATGTCTTTAGACACGCAACATCATAGTCGATGAACCTGGACCTCTACAGAAATAGACGAAGCTCCAAAGAGTGTGTCTTTAAGCTTGTTGACAAACCCTACGACAAATGCCCTAAGTGTGACATTTCAAACGTTTTGGGTGATTTTAACGTCAAATTAGAAACAGAGAACATTTTTGGGAACACAATCGGGAGGCACACCCCATATAAAGCCATCTGCTGCGCAGCGGAATATCACTGTAGCATACAACCACTTAGTTGCAGCCAAGATATGTTTACAGATATTACCTCAGGTGTCACAACAGCGGAGAAATACTATGATTTAAAGTTGATTGGGTGCAATTGAAACAAGCCGCCAGGACTTTCACCAATTGCTTTGAGTACTGTAGATCAATAAAAATAACCCGTCAGATATAATAAAACTATTATTCTTGTTTCACCCAACCAACCAGAAAAAACTGCTAATTTCATAAAGGCAAAAGAACTAGCCTTTGAAACTGAGCTGCATGAGGAGCAAATGCAGAGGTTCCACTCCAGGAATACCAACCTGAAGCTTTACCAAGAGGTAACGTGACGTCTCAAGTTGACAAGATTTGAAGAGAAATCTGTTTAGATGGGCAAGGTTATTTAACAGTAGAGTCACAGTCGGTGCTAAAGTTATGCAGTGTAAGTTTAAACAGCAGGGAAGACTCAAACTCCGCTGTCAAGCAGAACGAACCAATTAACTATGATGAAAGCTAACATCTCTTTTTAACCGACAAAATTATAACAATATCTATACTTAAGCTAAATAAGGCTGGAGGGCTGACCGTACTACCCCCGAAGTAGTCATCGGTTGTATCAGAAGGGTCAGTATACATATGGTATATACATCATTGGAGTCAACGATCCCAAGTTTCCTAAAAATAATCCATACACAAAAAACGTTCTGGCATGACGTTAAGGTGTTAAAAACTCAAAGGTGGCCCTAAAAAAATTCCGGCTGAACGGAATTTTGATGTCACCGGGAAACCCAGAAACATTAAAGGGGACAGCTCCCAGGTACCTATAAGTTTGCGCTTATCTGCTCTCTGACGCTTTTAATTGAAAAAGCTGGCAAAGTGACAACAGTCGAAATGGCGCTGAGTGCAACACAGCAGAGCTTGCAGAGTCAGTAAATGTTTGCATACGATCGGAAGGTTGAAACTGACTTATTTTATTCATCTATAGTACAACAAAACAACATCATCATCCCATTTGAAAGGAAGCTAAATATTTGGACGTCATCTTTGAAAAAAATGTTTTTGTGACTGAAAATGTCACATTGCAAACTTCCGAGAAGCAGTTGGCTCTCTTAAAATGTAAAGCAGTTTCTAGCAAGATAGGAATACGGTCCCTTGGATCTACACGACTGTGAAATGCCAATTACGAGTATATAAACAATCTTTCATCTCGCTGCTACTTGTATCAAACTACAAAGAACTGCCTGCTTCGATAGTATAGAAACTTTAGTCTTTTTACAGGATGACACCATCATATTTCAACTCTTGAAAAAAAAAAAAAAACATACGTCTGTTGTCCAAGTAGAGATACACTAAGTGGGTAATAATGTATGACCCTATCGGAAAGTGGAACCGATTTTACAAATAGCGTCGCATGTCAATTCAGATTTGACAATGATTTTTGCCCGTATTTTGTGCCCGTTTTCCAAGTCGCTCAGCTTCCATTAGTCGTGGGATTCCTTCGATTCGTCTTTAGCCATGCGACTTCTAGAGAGTGGAACAACACGGGACCGAGCAACCCCTGGAAGGCCCCGTTCCTCCCGTTTAGCCGAGAATATCATATGGCGGAAAATGCCGTAGAGACTCCGTCAACATCGACCAAAGGACGTGCCATGCAATTGAACATTCTCCGCATGTCTCTGCGGCGCGTTTTGCTGAACTCTTTAAAGATGTGAAGACAGCCCTTCACCTGATGGGTGTTGACCATGAATCGTGTCTAATTTACGCCCATGCCCAGCTGAATAAAAACAACGAAGTGGACAATTTTGCATCAATTTTGCATCATTTTTGAGTGTCAAGCCCCATTTCCACTTATGTGCATATGTGAACAAAGAAAACTTGCTCTTCTGGGCACTGAAAATTCACGAGTAATATACAAAAAGCCATTACATCTACTCAAAGTCACTGCCAGGTTCACAATGGAACCTATAAAAATGTGGTTGCTGATGAACTTGCAGGCAAGCTTCTAAGGGAGTTTTTTTTATGACTGCCTTCTTCCTCTATTACGAGTTTCATTGAAGTCAGAAAGAAAAACTAAAGACTGCTTTTTGATGTCGTCACGAAAAAATAACTTTCTGTTAATGTTCTGAGCTGAGTGATACAATGCGTTATTCTTAATTTTGATGATTTGTTTCGAAAAACAAATTAAAATTAATCAGATTAGATGGCTTCCACCCCAGCAGTCTTCAACTCAATACTGGAGCCACATGACATCAAAATTCTAAGCAAACTAGATATGCTAAACTGGGAGAAATTAAATATCGATGATATTGTCATTGTCGTATCTTAAAATAAACAATCAGGACAATTTACTTCAACAACTTCTTATTTATATCCATATCAATATCTTCTCCTAAATACTCCGAAATAAATCCAATAGCATTCACATCTAGCGAACTGAACGCAATCCCGATTATGAGACGGCGTTGACTCAACTGTCAAAATTCAACAATCGGAAAACTGTCAAAATTTTCGCACTCTCCTCAAACAACACGTCAGACATTCGTACTCTCAGAATTTTTCGTCGAAGGGTTGCTTGGCTGTCGTTCTGCTTTTTACACTTTCCGGGGGTTTGTCTTCTTTTAACCACAAATTTATTTCCGTTTCTCTATTTTCCGTGTTGAAATGTTTATTTCCAACAATAAGACACAAACACATTCTGTCATTTAGTTTACAAATCCGACTCTCAATTCAGTTTCTGTCAGCGCAAATTCAAGTCAAAAATGCGTTTAAACTTGCAAATTACTTATTGGTGTTTAGTTTCGATAACAATAATCTCAAGGTAAGCCACCTAAATTTCCTCTAAAACATGAAACAATCCAAACAGTTTAAAGAACAGAAAAATTCCACAAAAAAAAATAAATAAATAAATAAAAACATCACCAAAGCGACGAATTTCAACTTCAATTTGGATGTTGAATTCGTGGTTTGGATTTGGATTTCGGTGTCCATTCACTCGGAATTCAAATTCAGTGGGGCGATGGTGTTTTTAATGAAAATATAAAATAATAAAAATAGAAAAAACGATAAATATTAATTAATGTTTCAATTTGTTTTCGTTTCTTTCTCTTTGTGCTGCCTGTGGCGTCGTTTAGTTGCTTTTTGTTTTTGGTTGTGGCATCAGAGACGAATGCACGGAATGTTGGTGCTGTCGCGAGAGGAGATTCAGCTGCAGCTGCAACAGCAACAGCAACAGCAAACCCAAATGCAGCTGCAGCCAATAATCGAATGGAAGCTGCAATAGGAAACCGAAGGGAGGGAGATACGCGGGATGCGAATAAACTTAATGCGGAGCGTGTGAATGATTTTAAATTTATCAAGATGAAGAAGGAATATAGTGCGTCGGGTATTGAAGGGGGTTTCGTGCGTTCCCTATCAAATGTGCGTGTTCAAGTGGCGCCTACCGGCGATGTCGACGGCCACAGCGATTTAAATGACGGATCTAAAGGCGAAGATGTCGTACCTTCACCTGGTGAATTTGTGAGTGAGCAAGAAAATGAGCAAATCAGTGATGATGTTAGTGATTCAAGTGTGCCAATTAGTGAGGGTGGTGCTTTGCAATTAGAAGCACCACAAGTGCGTGTGCTACTACCGGAAGTTGGTATAAAAAACGCTGATGATCTAGGCAGTGAAGACATCGACACAATGGCAAATGCATTTGTCCAATCAGCAAAAGGTGGAAAGTCCACCGATGCTCCGGGGTAAGTTCCCTTTTGTTACTTGCTACTACTTCTCTGTGGATTTCTATGAAATACCCTTTGTTCCAATACTGTTTCTTCGCTCTTGACCTACGGTGTCTCACTGCATGGTCGCTTAAGCGAAACGCGTGGTGACGTTCTATTTTTCCGATGACCTCTCGCTTCTGTTGAATAGTTGGCATTTCTTGATTTCTTAATTTGTTGGAGTGCACTCTAAACGGGTTTTCCGCAATTCGTGCTCATAGCCAAATGCCAATTGAATGTGTTGCTGCTGGTTGAACGTAATCCTTATACAACCGGTGGCGTTGTCTCTTTGAAAGTGTCGTGTTCTTTGTTTTACTTTTGAAAGCAGATGCCACTGTTGGGAATTTTCTGTTTGGTAAATTACCTCGAATCCTTATAAGGCGACAGCAGATGCACTGCAACTTTCATTGTGTGTATCTGAATTCTTTTATACTCGCAACTTTGACATTTATTTTAATGCAGCTATTCACTTTCTACACATAGCTTCTGTTTTGTTTTGTTAGATACTGGATACATAGACGAGTACGAGTGCAGGAGTACGAGTCCAAGTACTCGTAACAGATTATAGAATCCAGTTGGTAGAGTTTTTGTGTGATTTTACGATTTAATGACAGTGTTGCACTTGCATCTAGGCGCATTCTACGACTCAGTTAATGAGAGAAATGCACGATTGGGAAAAATTATTTATCACCTCAGAGTCGGTTTGATTGAGGGATTGTGGCTTTTCTTGGGCAGTGGGCCATGAAAACTATTCCAGTTACTAGGTTGGATGTTTGTTTTGTGCACTTGTAAACTTGCTCTACGCCTCTATGTCGTTGTTGTCTTGAGCGGCTTCATTTGCCAACAACAAAGGTAATTAGATTACAACTTGAGTTGCATACAAATGAAACATGTTTTTTACTTGTTCAGCTGATCTGGGGCTGTTGAAAGGCCTGATTGAGGACGTGAGAACTCTTTTCAAGATTCCATCATTTGACAAATAATCTTGCAGGCTACTTGTTTACTTTAGGCGGTGTAATTCTTCACTCTACCGACCCCTCTATACTGCATTACACGTAAAATCTTTCACTCAATGCATTTAAAGAAGCTTTCGTCTGATTAAGGGTGTCCGTACCTCTGCAGAGCGGAGATATAGTCGAACTTGTGTAGCTCCTCCTTGCTGCTCAATTGCCTCCTTAACCAAAGGAACAGTATGGAGTTCACTGCAGATCGTTTGATTTTATTGACCGCCAAACAAATTGTTGGTACTCTTGCCTCAATACTTACAAATGCCTCCTGATTGGCCAATGATTTCTAATAATTATGTCAATGTCATCTGTCATCTCTAGCCTTGGGTTATGGGTTGCGTTCAATTCTTCATAGCGTCTCACCGTCTTAGTCTTTTTTATCGTCAAACGTCTTGGTGATGTTTCATCCGATTTTGATACACCAGAGCTAGTGGTCTTGAGTCTTCTCCAAAATCTGCTACAGAGTGAGTATTTAGACAATGGTGGATTTACCAGGTCCAAAACTAAAATGATATGGACCTTTAAGGTTGCTGGTGATCGGTTTTAATTGTATGCAACGTTTAGTGAGCCCATGCCCATGTAGTTGATGCAGTTCAGGAGATATTTTGTTAGGATCGGACAGACGATGCTGAGATTCCAAATTTTACAGATGAGCTGGCGCATGCTGCTTATCAGATCATTTCCTCCAGCTCTGAGGATGACAGCGGCTTATGCGGATTTGTGCAATTTAAGTTAAAATATTTCAATTGTCGAGTGGATGGTGGTTGGCGCTACAACTCGTGTGGACTAAGATCTCAGCTAACATGCCTCTCCAGCTTTTGCCCTCTATCTCCAGTTATGCACAGGAAATTGCATAGGGTATCCTTTCACTTGTGTGCACCACCTAAGATGAGATCATCCTCTACCGCGTTGTCCACGTGTTCAATGTAATCTATTCATTTACATCGGATTATCCTAGCTTTTCTGACGAGGTCATCATCACTGTTCATTCCTTACAGTTCTGATGAAACGTCTCCTTCATTCAAATTCATTGATGCAAAATTACCCTGAGCGCTCAAAAGCACATTGTCGTCTATTTTCGTCAGTTAACAAGCTTTTTCGCCGTAAAGCAGGATTGGGATGATCAGACTCATCTTTGCCCCATGTAATCGGAAACGCTCCACTGACTGATTATGTCAATGTCGTCCACATATGCGAATAACTGAACAGTCTTTTGAGAAGTGGTGCTTCTGGTGCTGACTTGCGGGTCACATGAAAACGCATCGTCTTTATAAGGTCCATTTTTGACATTGAAGGTATCGGTTTTATCAATACAGACTATGTCAGAGCAACGTACATTCGCCAACGCCATCCTGCAAAAATAGACATTGCTCTGTATAATTGGTCTCCGTAGACGGTACAGGGACTTATTCCTCTGCAGTTGGCACAGTTCAGGAGATACCCCTTCTTTGGGACTAGGCAAGCAATGCAAGGGCCCATTCGTCTGGCATATTTTCGTCGACCCAGATTTTGGAGATGATTTGATGTATGCTCCGAATCCAGTCATCACCTGCTGCATCTGGTCCAGAAACTTTGTTGGACTTAAACTTAGAAATTGCTGTCCTGAGTTGGACGGGTGGTTGAAATAGCTGTCTGTCCTCATGCAGGTTTGAATGGTTCTATCAGCCTGACTGCAGAAGCAATCTATCCAATTTTTCAGCATCGTGGTTTTACCGTAAGATTTCCTTATTCTTGGAGACTTCAGTTCGTGGTTTGGCATCTTCGTTTTATTTTTTAGCAACAACTTTCGAACTTCTTTCTTTTGATCCTCTTTAAGGCCTTATACAACACTCATCGTAGTTTTTCGGGTCAAGGAATCCCTCAAAATATATATAAAAAAAAAACTGAGTAAGGCAGCGCGACAATTCTGGAGGCTATTTTTGTCACACGGGGCTAGGAAAAACTCTCTCTATAAATTCTATGATGCCTAGATGTTTGAAAAAAAACTGATGGCTCTTGGACGACCCCCACTTCCTTTGAAGGACTGCTGCAGCCGCGTCTTAAATTTACGGTTTGATTACAAGAGCAAGCTGCTCTGGACGCTGTATAGTTTCGAACCATACCAGTCTGCTGATCCGAACGGTATAGTACCAACCGAGATACAAAGGTCCCCAGATATTATCCGGCCAACGCTAGAGAATATCATGAGTAGAAATACCACTGACTAACCACATCGAAATATCCACTCATTATAGAGATTACAAAATAGTTACGTTTCCGGATATAGAATGTGCGTTTAAGAACGTCAAAAGATCCGCAATCACAACTGCACTATCAACTCTGAAGGTATAGGACTCACTTGACGAGTTTGTCAGTCGTATGGTAAAGGATATTCAACTCCAAATTGGGTGCGACTCCTGCTAAAACATGTATCAATAGAGGTTCGCCGGAAGGCGGTGTCCCTTTTCCTTCTCTGGAACTTAGTGGTCAATAAATTGCTGATATACATGGAAGCGTGTAATAGCAGGGTGATTGCCTATGCAGATGACGTTGCTATAGCCGTCTAGGTAACTTCTATAGCTGATCGCTGTGGATTGGTAGTAAACTTCCATGAATCTGATCTTGTCGTCTTTTTTTTTTAGGAAATATAAAACTCCAATCATAGGCCCTCCCTCAATCAGCGGCACAATCTTAGTCTCTTCTGACCGCAGCTATTCGCCTTAAAGCGACTACGCAGTGGACACTAGGAATACTTCTAGAGAACAACGGCTATACTATGACTTAAGACTTTTATGCAAGCATCCCTTCTACCATAATTCTTTCTGGAAGGTAGATGATTTGGTTGGTTGATGAGCGGGGTTGGTTGCGGTGTTTACTCAGATAAGCTTAATTTTCTTTCCGCCTTCCAAACCACTAGCGTGTTCCAGGCGAAAATTTTGGCGATTAAAGAAGTCCTGACGTGGCTGAAGAAAAACGTGGTATCTGCAAGCATTGTCGGCATATTTTAGATAGGTTGACCGCTATCAAATTCCTGGACTTAGTTCACAAAATTCTAAAACAGCCCCTGTCTGCCAATCATCTCATAAAATGATGGCTCAACTTTCTCCTTTTTTGGGTGCCGGGGAACAGAAACATTCCAGGGAATTGTACGACCGATGATCAAAATTGGAATCACTCTACTAATCGCCACGTGTAAACTAAAATTATATCTGGATGCATTAGAAGAACAAATTTTAGGTAGACTTTTGGCTCAACAAGTCTTACGACCAAACAAGTCTTACGATTCCGCCAAAGCGGAATCCGATTAGCTCTAAGAGTTTGATCTTTCAAAATAGGAAACATCTCAGCGCAATCGCAGGTGCCATCACTGGACATGGTCTTATTGGCAAGCATGCTTTTTGCAGAAGCTGCAAGGACGAGGAGGAGGAGGAGAAAATCCTTTACTTACTCCGTACATGCCCAGCTCTCTTCCAAAGAACGAAAATCCACATAGGAGTTTTCTCCTACAATGATTTAAGCCATCTCAACAATATAGGAGTTAGAAGTCTCCTACGTTTTATCAGAAGCTCAAAATCGTTCAAAAAGCAGGAGAATCATAAGCCTACGTGGGTTGATTTCTCCAACAGTCACTCTTACTTAACCTAACCTAACCTAACCATTCTACAAAGCCCCTCCGTCCGTCACCGAAACAGGATTGCTTTGTGCTGTGCTGTGCATTGCAGGCTATGCGTGTATAAGGTATAAACACTATTAGCTGCCAAAGATATCCTTCTTTTCTGTCTTTCCGATAAAATTGCATAGGACGATCTTAACATCATGCTTGGACGTTGAGCATATGTATGTCTTGTCAAGAAGTTCATAAAAATAGTCCTTGGTGCCATCGTATTTTTCGTAGTATTTCTTTTTCTTTTTCAAATAGCAAGAGTCGTCAACAGTGGTATCATTCATACCTGAGGCCTTTGTGTTCCGTAACCACATATACTCTTTCTACACTCGTGGGCTTCCTTAGACATAAGAAACATGCTCCAATGATGACAGTACCACGTGAGTGCTGCTGTTTACCCATCTCTATTTCAAAAAACTCTGACAGCTGGTTCTGAAGGCCCTGTAAGACCTGGCCATTGAAAATTTAAGAGTAGCCTCGGAGGTGGACCATCAGGTCAAGAGGTTGGATCCATTGTTCTTTATCCAACGATGATTACTGGCTCTGTTGCCTTATTCAAGTGTGGTCAGTTATTACTGGATCAATCGTTGTCCAGCCCACCAGTTATCAGTTCCAATTATTCTCTTTTTAAGAGAATCTAGTCCTTTGTAATATAACTTCTTCGGTAGTAGCCAAATTCACAAATCAGATGCGTAAAGGTACAGTGCTCACACATATTTTTATAATGTCGCCTCTCTTCATATTCGCAAAGTTAGAACCTAGTGACTTCTAGGGGGTCCCCAGTTTGCACCCCAAAACCTGATCTTATCTGATTGCTGAAGGTTCTTACCAGTGACCTTCAAGCTCAATCATTAAATCGCATAAGGAACTTGGCAATTTAAAACCATCTAATACCCCCAGTTGTAGTTGTATATTTATGATCTCTTGCATTTTTCTATCACCGATTTATATGTCTCGTGGCGTCGGCGGTATTCGTTAATTCCAAATCAAACCAGTTCTTCAAGTGGTATTATGTTAATATATTTCTAGTTATCCCAAGAACAACTTTTGCTATTTGGGTCTATTTTTAATTAATCATTCACACACGTGTACGTTGCATACTTTGGCTTTTTAACAACGTATTCCATTGATGTGTAGCTTCATTGACCTTTGGTCTCTTAAGGGTTATAGTTAGCATTGTAGTTATACAATATAATTACTGGTTGGGTGGCAGATAAATTTCGATTAAGTTGGGTAAAATTATTGCAATTCTTACTTCTTTTTCTGCTCGAATAGAACGGTGCACCCAAAGATGGAATTTCTGAAACAGTAAAAGAAAGGTTAGCAACTGCTTCAGTGATTAACTGCCAATACCAGCACCCACCACATCAGCGCCTGCACTGTTTGACAAATCTAGTTTGATTCCTGAAAGAGTGAGTGAGGATATTGATGGAATTTTATATTTTGTGGTAAAAAGCACTAACTCGGTTTTATTTCAGTCTAAACCTGAGTCACACTTTCCGAAACAGCTGGATTGTTTGCTGCTTAGAGTTATTTGTATTAGCTATCTTAGACTATCCAGACGTTTGTCAGTAGAATCAACTGCAATGCTATTCGCATAAGCGACCAGACTGTTAGGTCTAAGTAGTTCAATAGGCGGGGGGAGAGAACACTATCTTGCAGTGTGTCTCGTCCAAGATGATAGTCGGAACTATATGCTGATAGTTCTTTTTATGAAAAATTGATGATCGCTCAATAAGTTTCCGGTCTGACACATAGATGACACCACTGTTGGCAGACCCATATGATTTTTGTATAGTTAAGGGTGAGCCATCAGCTAGCGTGGAACTTTTCATTAAATTAAACACACATTTATTGTGAAATCAAGATTAATAAAGTTCGGTCTATGGCAATAATTCGTATGAATAGAACACAGCATCGTTCATGTGACCATCATGGCTTCTGTTGCAAGCGACCATCCGAAGGTCAAAATTATCGATGACTTTTGGAAGAATAACTGGGTCAATGGCTGCAATTTTAGTTTGGATGTTATATTTGAGATCCTGAATTGTCACTGGTTATTGGCATAGACTTTACTCTTCAAGTAACCCTACAGGAAGAAGTCTAAAGGGGTCAAATCGCATGATCTTGGAGGCCAATCAACTTCTCCTCTAACCGAAATAATCCGATCTTCAAATTTGGTACGCAATAAATTGATTATTTGATGGCTTGTGTGGGCGGTAGCACCATCCTGTTGAAACCAGATATCGTCCAGATTTAGTTTTGGAAAAAATGTTCTCCATTTATTGTAACTGTCTCTCCAGTCTCATCTTCGAAAAAGTACGGGCCAATGATGTCGCTAACCCATAATCTGTGTACCATACAGTGACTCTGGGATGCATTTGTTTTTTGTGAATTTTCGTTTTCCGGTCCCCAGAAACGACAATTCGTTTATTTATGTAGCCATCCTTTCAAAAATGGGCTTCATCGGAAAAGATCAAATTCAATTACAAATTGTCCTGGCGATCTAACATCCATTTAACAAATCGGCAACGTCGTAGATGGTCCAAAGGCTTCAATTGTTGTATAATTTGGATTTTATAGACGTGCAAATGAAGATCAAATTTTAAAATTCGCCGTAAAGTGCCATAAGTGAGGCCCAATTGTTGACTTCGACCACGAATTGAGGTGCTTGGCTGGTTTTAAACACTTTCACTCAGAGTGGTGATGTTTTAGCGTGTACGTGCTAGTACGTGCTGATATGGAGTTTGCTACTACCGAACCGATACCGAACCAGTTTCTTCAAACCGGACTCACTAGAGCGATTTTGTTGATTGCAAAATTCACGAGTTTTGCGAAAGTCTACTTTTACAGATCGTTCATTTTCGTAATAAGGTTGAATAACAAAAATGAGTTGTTGCGTGGTAAACGAATTGTATGACATCTGTCGAAAAGATCAAACCCATTGAATTAAGTAAATGACAGTAATTGACAACCAACATCCACACCATCTGTTGGCCTACCCTTTACTAACCTTCACACGATACGTGTAAAAAGTGCATGCCATTCACAGTGGTTTTAGTTGTTGTTTTGTTATTTTTAAAACAAGGGATAGCAAAGAGTTATCAAAACCGATGATGCTGAACGCTCTGGTCGCCCAAAATTGGCAGTTGTTCCGAAAAATATCAAAAAAAGTCCACAAAATAGGTTTGGAAGACCGTAAAGTGAAATTGCATGGGATATAGTAGCTGGCACCCTAAAGATATTAGAAGGTAGCTTGTTTACAATTTAACACAAAAATTGCGCTGTTTGGAGCTGTTCAAGTGAGATACATATGTGACAATGGAAAGTCTCTTATGCCTTCATCTGAGAAAGCTTGTTTTTGCTTATTTACCCTTGCAGTATGCATATCCAGAAGTCGAAAGGAAGTCAGCATATACATACATGTGTTCGAAGAAGATGGATGTTAATCTATTTATTCAAACTTTTCCAACATTGGATCGTACTGCTTTAGGTATGGGAACCAAGAACACCAAGTCCAGACAGCCATTTAAAATGACTTCTGACAATTGTAAAGTTAAGTCGGAGGTTTTTTTAGAACTCGCAAAGAAAGATGCAATCCACTCTCGAAGACTTAAATGGACCAAAGCTGTTTATAGCCCAGTTGACTTTTGTTCTGGTGACCAGATTGTTATTGATTCAGTTTGGATGATTTTATATAGCTTGTAGCGGTTCTGAAGAACATCCTCTCTTGCCCTTTATTGCAAAAGCTAGGACTTCTGCTGAGAATAAAATAATAAAGAAACTTAAGGGAGGCTTACACCTTGTCGGTTTCAAAATCTTTTTTCTTTTTCTAAGTAATCTAAAGGGTTTCAGAAAAGGCTTTGCCAGATTTCTCTCTAGTTCGGGAGTATAGTTCGTCAAACATGAAAACCAAAAACACAGACTATGCCCAACCGGTCCGGATAGTTGGTCGCCTCATACGGAGGCGAACAGCGCTTTAAAACATAGTCGAGATCGCCTGAATCTTTCAGTTTTATAAGCCATTACCTCAATTTACACAACTTTATCGTCAGATAATTTGCTAAGGCGATTTTTAGGAGCTCACACTCAAAACAGCAACGAGTTTTTGAATAGTTGTATTTGGTTGATCACGCCTCAACATTTGCATTCCGGGAAAAGGGTGATTGAAATCTCAACTCATTTGGCTGTTCAATGAAGGACAGAAGAGAATATTTAAAGTAATGGACTCTTCGGGGATCACATTGGGACTGCAAGTGGAGGTGTGCACCACTCAACTGAAAGCGTTACGAATCGACCGTGCCGACCGGAAGGTGAGCGACACTGCGAAACAAGCAAGAATTCAACAAAGAGAAGAGCAGATGGTCCATCATGATTAGGAATGCGAAATGTACGGACCAGGCATTGCAGATTATTCGTAAATCCCATGATTTACATGTTGTAATGTTCTAAAACTTCCCAAAAGTAGCTTTTTTCAAATTGGTGTGCACGATTAAGGGAGGACAACTCAGCAACTCAAATCGCGATACATTTTTTTTTTTTTTTAATTCACAGGAAACACTTGACAAAGTCCCGATCTCGTTCATTTTCGTTTTGCAGATCTTTCACAGCTTCAAATAAAATGGAAAACTTAGTAAAAAAATGATTTCTTTGTGGACAAATGTCCGCCATTTTGCGAAAAATCGAAATTTTGAAAAAGTGAACGACAAGGATCTTGCTGATGTAACAACACTTAAAAGTGTTGTTTAAAGCGTCACATCCTACAATAAGCTTCCTTCTTTTGCAACGAATCTCTTCCCCGAATATAGGAAGTCCGGGGAGATTGGTGCAATTGAGTCGTAGGTCAGATAAGTCGCACCTACGCGGAAGCCACGGCTTTGGTGAAATCGGAAAGGAAGAAATGGTTAAGGTTTGTTTCTACTGAAGATAGGTTAGTTGTAGGCTTTGATTCTGAGTCCTTTCACCTTGTTATGTGCTATTAAGGGCTCTTGGATTAGAATGCCTTCTTTTTATTTGTAAAGATGCATTGGAAGCGTAGCAGTAGCAAACTTAGCGTGACGGAGGCTGATCTATAGGAATCTGAAGGAATGACATCTATTACGATATATGTAGTTTTCATATTCTGGATCTGATTTTAAAAGACAGTCATCAAATAGGGGATTGCCAAAACGATATTCAGAGGAGGGCCAGTCTGTTCACAAGAAGTCGCCATCCTTAGACAGATTACTTGACCTTTTTCGAACAGAGTTGACCTCGTTGCCTACGACTGCATTAATCAAATCCAGGATTAGGTATTGAAAGTGATTCTGGAAAAATACGACAAGTTCTCGGTCCTTTAAAGTGCTGTCTGTAGAATGATGTTAAACTCTGATTCGTTCTTGCATTCGTTGGCATATTAAACCAAATGAGGGATTATTCTTAGTCCACTTTGGAAGCCAGTGTAAAATTGTTTTTAAAATTATTTGTTAAATGGTTTAAAGAGACAGTTATTAGAAAACCAGTTTGCATTATAGTAGGTGCTCATCATAATTAACTGCTTATAGTAGTTCAATGATTGATCTAGTTCAGAAATAAGCTCTGCTTGCTTATTACGCGTTTAGCCTTAATTATGACATCAAAAAAGCATTGCGATATAGATTTCAGAAGCGCCATTCAAATAGAAAAGTGGAAAGTTCCATCAAAAAGCTCATGTCACATGTCCATAAAGTGTGTTGTTAAATTTTAATCTGATCTTAAGGTACTATCAACCACAGTAAATAGGTATCAGTGGCGGTAGAATTTCGCAAATAATTATTTCTGAGATCATGACATTGTAAAACCACAAAACAATTTCAACAATCAACAACGTTATTTCATTAGTTGATAAAGGGTAAGATAACATTCTCCCGACTCTTCTCATTGTCTGTTCTGAAGGGTAAACGCTTCAGAGGTGACTTGAAGTCGTTCCTTGACACTAGGAACAAATGTTCCGTTCCTCATATAACAATTTAAACAATTTGCATAGTAAAATGTGGAGTGAACACCTACTATCTGTAATCACATGCAATGAAATCAACTTGATTACACACAATTTCCCTGATTCGTCCATAGTTGTCGCCCTCGTCATCGTCACTGTTGGCGGGTTTATAGTCACAGTCATCATCGTAATCATTGTCGCCTATACAAATAAAACACAACATACATTGTTTTGTATATTTTAAATTCAATTTCGTAATAATAGACAACGAATAGCCGGCTAGAGCCTTGCTGGTGCACAACCTTGAACTTATCGAACCAACAAATGGAATTAAATTAGATTCATGCCGCCACTATTTGTCGCAATCCGCTTACCGATTGCCGATTGCTTACTACCGCCGTAGAGTGTAGTTGCCTTTGGCAGCAGAATATTAATACATCATGCAATGCTATCATGCAATCGACACTAATAAATGAGACCAATTTCGACACTTCAATTTAAGAAAATACGGTCTATGACGTCGTGCAGAATCTGTATATTATTCTGATGTTGGAAGGTTCGTTCAATTACAAAGATTCCAATGCGGGTCAAGATAACTTTCAAAGGAAGCTGACCAAAAGCGTGCGTACTTCGTACTTGCCTTATCAGCTTAGGACTGATAACATTTAATAACAACAATCATAACAAGACCTCAACACACGTTCTCGACTCCGAGTTGAGCTAAAAATAAAATTTTCTCTCTTCCGGCAAATGAAAATCGTCCAACTAAAACAACTCGCAGTAATGGCGCACGCAAAATGCGTGCTATTAGCTGTGAATTGGGCCGAGTACGTGCTTCGTTTGTTTATTGCTGTGCAAAGGGTAAGATTTTTCGTTACGAGTATGTCGTCTATTGCATATACGGATACTTGAGGTAGGTTATCGTTGTAATTTAATCGATAACTATTAAGTTATCAGCTGAGTTGTGTTATTTGTATCGATTGGAACGCATGTGGCGTGTGTTATGGGTAATCGTTTGCTGACAGGCACTTGCCTATATTGCTTTTGGAGACACGTTACTAAATAAGGTCTAGTGGAGTAAGCATCTTCATTTTTTTAGGTTTATTGGAACGCCCTTAGGCTTTTAGTTTCGGATGTAAACAATTGGAACTGCATCGCCGATTGCCTTATCGGGACATGCCTATCTCATCTCACAGTAAGAAGTGTTTGTTGTTCTCGATTTTAGCTTATGTTAAGTTAGAGTAGTCCTTTTTGACCAAGTTATTATTAGACCAATTGTAAGTCCAGTGTGGTACACTAGTAAGCGATGTCCTTGCTAATAACCACTCCCGAAGCCAAATTTTATAATTCGGAAGTGGTAACTAACTAGGAATTGAATTCTAATGCATGCCAAGGTAGGACAGTTGCATAGGAATTACGCCATAGATTGTTCTTTTTGTTCGTCCATGAATCTCATGGAGAAATCATTATGAGGAATAAAAGTTTGCAGTGCGTGTCTTCCCATAGCACAGTGTCCAGTAATTATGTTTGCGAGTTTGGCGTTCCTGAAGTTATCAACTGCACGAGGGTGGGCGAGTAAATACCTGAAGATTGAAACTGATAGCGTTGCCACCTTAAACACAATATGTTGCAGCTTTCAAAAGAACGCATCCAAATTTCCAGACAGATCTGTCAAATATTGTAGTTTTGTTGTGACAGCCATTTGAAACCAGAATTTCGTACTATTTTTTGCGCGAAAAAACCATTACCCAAACCAAAAAAAAGGTTGACAAGTATTATGGGGACTCTTCACCAGCACAAATGACGCCGAACGTTTTGGTCGCCCAAATGAAGTCAAAACACCAGAAATGTTTCGACGAAATAGGCTTTGAAAGGAGAAATAGGCTCATCACATGGATCAGTGATTTCAGTTTTGCAAAAATATTTGAATATGAAAAAACTACCCGCCAGATGTGTGCCGCGTTTGCCCATAATTGACAACAAACGCAATCGTTTGACAACTTTAAAAGAGCGTTTGGCGATATTCAATTGTAGTCTGGAAGAGTTTTTGTGCCGTTTCGTAGCCGTGAACGAAACATGGATTCATTAAAACACACCGGACCCCGGACACAATGGACTTCTCCCGGTGAATCAAATCCAAAGAAGACCAAAGTGCGTCTGTCATAACCAAGAAGGTTTTGGAATGCGAGCGGTGTCATTCACATCGATTACCTTGAAAAGTGTAAAACGATATAGGGGATGAGGTCTTAAAACTCTGTTCAATTTGAGTTTTTTTTTTAGGAGTACTTTCAAATTTTAATCGTCGTCAGCTGTTCTTTCTATATTGTTATTTGAAGCACTGGCACTTTTATAATTTTTTACAATTTTTTTTATGCAAAAAGTGAACACTTTCACCATCTTTTTGAAAGATCTGTTAAATCGACCTTTATTTATTTGCTGAAAAGATTGTCCTCTATTTCATTTTTCAGGGACTTATTGACCCATACCCATATGGATTGTTTCGGATCCAGTATGGGCCATATACCACGGTTGATTAGTCCACCTATGACTGACCTTAGAGTGCACTTCAAAATATTTTATTTATTTAGCTTAGGACAGTGGTGACTTACGTTGTCCACTTAACAATTATTTGCCCCTAGGGATCCTAGTCTGACCAATACATTGGCCAACATTGTTTGTGCTGCATGTAGTGGAAAAATTATGGTGTTCAAAGTTAGGAATCTAAACACTGTTGACTAAACGAGTATGCATATGCATGTAACGGGTGGGCCAATTTAACTTTTAGCATCTGGTAAAACTATAACTTTGACATCTGTTTTCGTTCGAAACGTCAGTCCCAGGGAATTTGCGCCACGGAACAGTACACGAAACCACAACGCGCTGTTATAGTGTAGCTTTACATTCAAAATATGTTCTTAATTGTGAAAACGCAGCATGCGTATCGTGCAAAATTTCGAATGAGGGAAGCGCCTTCACATCACACCATCAGGCGTTTGCACCAAAAATTTATCTGAACCCGCAATATTGGCAATGGCAGTAGTCATAATGGTCGACGTCGTCCAGTTTGGTCTGATGAGAACTCTGTCGTTATACAGGCCAGCGTTGAGAGATCACTGACAACATCAAGTCGTCGCCGTTGTTTGCAGTTGGGAATCACCTGCACGTTTTTCCGACGCAAGTTGAGTCATTTAGTTTTTGTGTGACAGCTATTAGAATTTTGCGGTAAATGTAAAAAAGCAAATTTCGTGTGCGCAACTTCTAAGGAACATGTTCAATCGCAGCCTTGGTTTGTCAACCCAGAGAATTAGAATCGATACTCGACCACCCATTTACTAATTTTAAGATTACGAGTGTAAGCTGACAGTTATAAATGATATATAGGGTGATTCATCGTGAGGTTTGATTTCCAATAGTCTTTTTTTGACAGGTCACGCGTGACTCCTATCAAACTGCTTTGTCATTTTTGTGCAGTATCGTTTGGCAAGTCATCATGGAAAGACTCACTCCACAACAGCGTCTCCAAATTGTTCAGCTGTATTACGAAAATCAGCGTTCTGTGAGAAAATTGACAATACCATTCGCAAATTTGAGTCACAGTTTACATCAGTGGATGATGCTCGACCGGTTAAACCACATCCAGTTCGTAGTGAAGAGATTATAGCAGCTGTAGCTGAGAGTGTACGCGAAGACCGTGATGAAACGATTCGTCGTCGTTCTAGCATCTTGACTAGGCGTATTCGACAACAAGGCGTATTTTACGTGCAAGAATTGAAACCAGGCGACTTGAATTCGCGTATTTTCTGAGAATGGGCTCTGGAAAAACTCAATGAAAATCCAGTGTTTCATCGTAAATTTTGTTTAGTGATGAAGCCCATTTCTGGCTCAATGGATACGTTAATAAACAAAATTGTCGTATTTGGGCTGATAAGCAACCCGAAGAGTACCAAGAGCTACCATTACATCCATTAAAAACAACGGTATGGTGTGGTTTATGAGCTGGTGGAATCATTGGTCCATATTTTTTCAAAAATGAAACAAATCAGAATGTTACCGTCAATGGTAACCATTATCGCGCCATGTTAACGGACTATGTACTTTCTGAAATTCAAGCATATGGTCTCGGTGAGCTTTGGTTTCAAAAAGACGGCGGTTGTTGGGAAAACATTTTGGTGAGCACTTAATTTCACGTTTTGCTGCAGTAAATTGGCCGCCTAAATCGTGCGATGTCACACCTTTAGACTATTTTCTCATGAATAAGCTAGCTACAATTGACGCCTTGGAAGCCAACATTACTCGTGTTATCCGCGAGATACCAGTCGCTATGCTCGAACGAGTTGCCCAAAATTGACGTCCAAGGGGTCATTAAAGAGCCTACGCCTCTAGTTTGGGGGTTGTGCGTGTCGTTAACTACCCGGCCACGTAAAAAGCTCTGGGTTGCGAAACAACCAAAACCCCTCATAACGAGGGATCTATTATAGACGATTCTGCAAAATAAAAAAGGACAACAACGACGTTCGAATCTATAAATGGAATGTTGGAATTTTGCGGAAACCGCGCGTAGTCAAACATTTAGCGGAAGCCCTCTACTACTGTAGAAAGTGCTATGGGCTGGGCAAAAGGAGAATAAAAAACTGTGTGTGTCCTTGTGTGCTACCAAGGAATGTTTCTACGAGCTCCTCGACGCAATTTACTAGAAATGTCCAAAATATGATGTTAAAATCGTCAATTTAACATTAAAATAAAAAGGCAAAACATTTTCGGCAGCGTAATCGGCAAAAATAGTCCAAGTACCAAGTCTTGTAGGGTAGAAACCTTTTTTTAGTTAGTACATGGTTTCACCACCTCAACTATAAAGGGACACCTGATCATCAAACCCTCAGCCAAATAGATAATATTGCGATCGACGCAAGACATTCGTCCAATATTATAAATGTCCAAACTTCTCGAGCGGCGATCATAGACTCGGACCACCTTTTCATTATAGCCAAGATACGTCTACGGATATCCAGGTCTAAAGAGCAGTGGCTTGATGCCAAGAAGCCATTAGGAACATCGCAATATAGCCGTCTCTTGATGGAAAAGAATGAGCACGAGAAGCGTGACATCGAAGAAATGGAGAGTGCTGCTCCAGAAACAATGTTCGTAGGTTTTATCAAAAAGACTCAAACAGAGCCCTGTAGAGATGAACAAACGAAACATAGTAGTAGCGTACCATTGGATACTGAGAATAAGGAAAACCATTTTTTGCAGACTGTTAAACGGCAAGGACAACTCAAATTCCGCTTTTAGAAAGAATAAACCATTCAAAATCGACGGTGAAAGTCAAGATATGAACAACAAGGCTGCTGGTCCGGACGATCTACCTGTCGAATTATTTAAGAAACCACAACCAATTTGCAAAATTCGCCCAGGAACAGAAACATGAATGCCCCGCAATACACCGAAGGCCAACATTTTTTTGTTGGAGCATTATCCACATATGGTACATTGGTTACCTTCAAAAGGGAAAAGCATCAATCCCTCAACAGCCATATCCTTCAGATTTGGCCCCTAGTGAATATTTTCGGTTTCCAAACAGATGATCTAACCTATATGGATATATGGACAGACAATTCTTCTCAGTGATATTTTTAAGTAGTGATGTCTTACGGTCATTACAAATACCTCAATTCAGGGCTTTAATTGAAGAGTGTGTAGTTTCTATGTTGGCGAACCGCAAACTGCAATAATCAAATACAAAATGAAATCCAACTGCAAACCAAACGCATAAAGAAAAATATAAAAATACAAAAAAAAAAAAAAAAAAAAAAAACATGTACGAGTACATAAAAGATAATTATATGCCTCCTCATCAATTAACCTTGACATCTGACACCGCTTGCAGCAAAATTGACAGACATTCAGCAACTATTGACATCCTGGGAATCGTGCCAAAATGTAATCGAATTCTTCATTGCGAAACCGCACATAAAGCACGAAAGCGCCCAGTAGCATAAAGTTAGATATTTGTATTTTTAAAAATTTCAAATGATGGATAGTACGATCCGATTTGAAATGATTCAGCAAACGTTGATTGATTTTATTTTGGATTATTGCCGGCTGGGATGATACTAATTAATTTGCAGTCTTTGGCCAATTAATTAGCGCGCTTCTAAATTGGGAACCATTAAAAAAAAAAACTAAAAATAAAAATAAAAACAATAAACAATGCCACACATCTGGTTTTTATGAACTTAAATTAGTTTTTCGGAAATAAGAAAAAAAAAAAAAAAAAAAACAAAGAACAACAACGAATGTTGGTTTTTTTTGTTCACCTACATACATGTGGCGTCAGGAACAAATTTACGAGTATTAATTGTAACAACAACAGAGATAAAATAAAGCATTTTAAAGGTTACAAACAATGGACAAGAAACAATGAAAAATTAACTTTTGAATTATCTTGAATATCAAAGACGAACTAATCGGTTTCTATAGATCATGAGAAGCAAGTTTTGTAAGAAACGCGCCTCTAAGGATCGATTGAATTTAAAGCTTTTGCACAAAAAATGTAAATCTTTGTCCATGATAGAGTCCCACTCCTGTTTAACTTTCGAAATTGACTGGACTCTGTTTCTTGCCCCTAAAAAGTGGATGATGAATCATAGCACAAAGATTCACTATTAGGTGGTCGACCATAGACTTTCGTGGTAGCCAGACGTGTTTCGATTTTTTTTTTTTTTTTGTGCAAAGTAAAACTAAACTGAGATGACAGCAAAACGGAGAAGGAAAACTAAACCAACTCCTAATTTAGCCAAACACCTTACCCCTATCAGCTTCAACTGAAAAGCTGCAAGGTGGAGTAAGGGACGGAGTATCAACATCATCATCATCAGCAGCAGCAGCAGCTGTTAGATTGCGTCTTATACCCATATATTTCCGACGGTGGGAAAGGGCGTTATATTTTACTTTGCGTATCTCGCAGTCTTCGAATCTCAAGATGAAAAAGAAGTAGAAGCTCTTAAAAACAGCATTGTGGAGCTGCAAAAAAGAGTGTTGGCTATTAAGGCTAAACAAAGTGCAAGGAGAGAAAAGGAAAAACAAGATCTCCAGTGCTGCCTACTCCAACAACAAGAGCTGAAGCAAACTCAGCAGCAACAATAGTCTCAGCAACAACAACATCGACAACAAAAAACAACCAAACAACATTCAATTCCTGGACTATCAGTCTGTACAGTGGGTAAAAATAAAGCGGAGCGATAGCATTCTGCAATGCGTTCGCTGCTTAAGATTCGGGTACTCTGCGTCGAACTGCGAAATGCAGCCTCGATGCGTGTAGTGTGGAAAGAACCACAAGTCAGAGGAATGCGCTCTAGGTAGGGATGGAGCAAACTCAGGGCTCGGGGCTCACCGCAAACTATTGTGGTTACCTTAAGTTCCAATATATAAAGAGAGTAAATCTGCCACAGCAGTAAAAGGTGGAGGTTAAATGTCCACCCGTACATATTCAAACACCAGCCATCACTCAGTACGGTACAACAAGCAAAGGAAGCTTCTCAGCGCCTTAAGTACCGAAAGCTGCATCTGACACGTAAGCCACCTTGCTCTCTATCTAAGGGCAGCTTCAACGTCAGATAACGGGACAGACTAAGCGTGTAGACCAGATCTATGTGCTGCTGCCGGGCCTAACGCACCTCCAGTCGTAATGGGAACGAACATGGCGGAGCGAGCCTTTAAAGTCCTTGCGTTGAATGTAAATTCACTGATAAGGATCGAACGAAGAGCCGCATTGTTTAAGTTGCTCAAAGACCAAGTCCCTGACGTGCTTTTGGTAAGTGAAATTAAGCTAACCAAAAAACACACGACCTAACGTGTTACATGGGGGTGGTGTTGCAATCTTCATTTGGGAAGGATTGCGATTTAAAAGAGTGGGCAGACGTGGTTCCTATCTGGATTTTCTGTTGTTCGACATACAACTGACAGGCTCGAACCAATATACTATAAACTGTCTACGCACGTTTGTGTATAAAAGTGACCATTGCGGTTTCAGTACCGAAATAACCGTTCCCAACGAAGTTGTTAAAAGGTAATCCTACAATTATAGTAGAGCACATTTGACACACTTCTCCAGAACATTGATTAGAGCACTCTCGTCGAACTTGCTCTGCCCACCGTCCAACACGAATCTGTCAAACGAGAAGATTGACAGATACCTTAAACAAATGAACGAGGCCATAAAACGAACTATACACAGTACGATACCTCAATCTAAAATGATAGATCGAGGCGACAGGCGACATATTTTTCAACGCAACCATTGACGCACTGCACCAACACAAACGTTGACTTCTGTCGAGACCAAAAACCTTGTACAGACAGTTTACTGACAGACTTAACCCAAAGCTCATGACACTGAAGTCGTCGATCAAAAACCTTCAATTACAGAGCATTTGTAAGTTTGTATTGGAACAATAAAATCCGGGTATTTACACCAGCAACCCGAATATGTTCCCGCAAATAATTAAAATCTTTCTAAAGATCGCCCGAACGACTGACAATGAACAAATACTGATAACAGCTTTAAGATCGAAGATCCGCAGGAGAAGGTAGAGGCCGTAGGAGCCATTTTCCAGGATGACAACAGGCAAATGTTGTCAATGACCCAAACCACAATCTGGAAAATCAGGTCCTTTTGCACAATTACTACCTACGAAATGATATGGAACTGGCGAATTCAGAGAGAACTCTGGATTCACTGAGTTCAATGACGAAAATATGGTAAATAGTGTCATCGCCCATGAGAGGGCATAGAACCGATGGCATACCTAACATTTCGCTACGAGGTCTTTGACTAGAAGCGGTGGATATTGACACCACCCTGTTCAATAATACTTTGATATCCAAACCAAAATTCGGTTTTAAGGCGGGGCATGATATCTCACATGCCGCGTCTAAACTGGTATCTGATATACAGTGGAACAAAAGCAAGAAAAAATGCACGGGTGCCTGTCTGATTGACTTGGAAAAAACCTTCGATCTCGTATGGCTAGAGGGACTATTCTTCAAGCTGAATAAGCTGGGCATAAGTAAACAACCAGTAGACAGTTCATCGCGAAAAATGGCGATGTGACTTCTGCTGGAATATTTAACATCAAAAACGGTCTTCAACAAGGTGCGGTCAATTCGCCGATCCTATTCAACATCTACACAAACGATCTTCTGAACTCGCTTCAGAAGATATGACGTCGATATGACTAAGCGATATTGCGATGACTAGAAGTTAAAGATTTACTACGCCAAAGACGCCTTCGATCGTGGGACAACACGGGCAGTCACTTGCTTGTCGAATTGCATTCAGATACCTTGTTACCTGGCTGTATCAATATCTGTATTTTAATAAACATACAGATGGTGCTCTGGTCAGAGTAAAAGGTGGTTTTGCTCTTACAAAGAGACAGTTTTATAGCAGCCAAATCGATGCGAGGGTGAAAGTAATCTACTACATGGCCCTTATCCGATCTATGCTTGCATTTGGATGTCCCGTGTGGTAAAACGTAAGAGAAAGTTTAACGCAAAAGATTCGGGTGTTTGAGAAGGCCTGTCTTAGGACTTGTTTTCGCTAAATGTTATCTTAACGAGGTCTTATAACAGGGCAAACTTAATAAGAGTCTCTGGGGATTACTACCCCAATTATCTATATTATAAGAGTGTTCGCTTTATCGACTTCATTCCGCCGGAAGCGTTCCTTTATTTTGATAATAAATTGCTGATCCAGCACAAATTAGCGGTGGCGCTTTGACGTAGGTCGAACAACTGCAGACCGGTGACTCAACTACGACAGAGACGTCGAACACGTCAGTGCGGAGCGTTTTCCGCTTAGTAGGGCGAAAAATAGATCATCAGTGTCTCCAAGGGCTTTGCATTTGGCAATCTAAGACTTTTCGAAAAGCTTATAGATACACGTTCTGCACTCTAAATTTTTTTATAGTCCGACCGACCTAACGATATTTTGTCTCGACCGCATCATGTTCAAAAAAAAAAAAAAAAAAACATCAAAGTGACCAAAGAAGACTTCATTACCGTAAAGTTGTGAACACGCAACAGGTTGTTGCCAGGTCTTCAAATATTTAGAAACTTGTTTAAATAAACGCCAGGATCGTTCATAAGTAAATAAATTTTGTTTGTTTTGCATTACAACACCTCCAAAGATTCATCATTGGCCTGGGAATTTAATGAAATTTACTAGCACATGTGACCCTCTTGTACCTATTGCTCAAGCGTTCAAGCAAAGACGATTATCAGCGTCGAAAAGTCTGCCAGGGTACAAGCATCAAATAGGCATTTCCCAGACTACACAGCAGCCTTAATAAGTTTACACTGTTAAGCTAATGAAGTACACTCATAATGAGGATACTGTTAATTAATTACCAATGCACCTTTAAAGTGTAAAGGTTGATACTTTGCAAAGGCCACATTTCTCCAGCCATTGAACAAATTCATCGACTCCATCGATGGCTTTCAATATCTGCGGTGTTGAAATTCCAGGAAATACCAACAAAACATCGTTTTCGTCGATGTCAGCATTGGCATCGACACCGGCATCGTCGGTGTCGGTGGCGGCAAATAACCAAAGGAAAGATAAACACACATAATTGCACTATGCCAACGGTGGATCGCCCCAACCAACTACCTTGTTCGAACAGCACTTTCGTGGTACCAACAGCACCCAGTATCTAGTAACCGGCCAACATAAGTTCAGCCTTTGCTAATAGCGCTAATTTCTGGAACTAACAATTGCTTGAACAAATGTTTTCGTGTTCCCACAGCGCCTATGTGTACGACAATGAATATCTGTGATGACGAGAAGAAATTGCGCCCCCAAAACATTGTGTCCGTGCGGACGCAGACATTTTTCCTCGTTCAAGTAAACAACATTTCGCATCACCTGATCGCAGGTCAAGACATTAATTGATCTCCAATCGATCGTAAATATGAAAAGCCTCAATCGACAACTTTTAGAGATGATGATGACGGCGTCGGTGTCGTTTAGACAACACGATCGTCTTCAATCTTGAAAAAGCAGAGGTCTGCTTAATTGATCGTGAGAAACGTGTTTCCTTTCTAAGTGCCCCCTTCCAAATGAGCTGTGAACTGTGCGCGTTCAACTGACTGCTGTTGCTGCTTACTGAATGAGGATCGTAAATTGAATTATTTTACGGATACTGTGCGCACATTTTAGAATGCCGAAGTAGCTTTGACTTTGGAGAGTACATACTCGAATGTATGTATGAATAAACAAGCGCGTCCATACTGAAAGTGAAAGTACAAATCATTTTCAGTCTGGAGCACAACAGCAGCAGTAACAACAACATCAGCAGCAGCAGCAGCAACAGCTCCAGTCAAAGCAACAGCAGCACAACGAAGTAAATACTTACTACTAGCGGCAGCACACATCATTTGTTTGTGTCTCCATTTGACCGCTGCCGCCAACGAAGCTGCCGCGCTAAACATCATCCATCCTAAAGATTGCAGAGCTCAATCGAAGGTCTACCTTCTTGAAGACCATAAAAACTGGTCTTTGCCGGTACTCTCCAAACTGAACTCACTGGGGAAAGATCAAGCCACACGATAACTAGCATTGCACAGACAATTTATCATGTTGAGATGGTTAGTAACCGTCGTAGTGTGTTTGGATACGAGTACGAGTATGAGTACGACTACGAGTACCACACCATGAGTTTGTAATGCATTTTTATCTAGCCATTGTGGAAATGGTAATGCTGGGGCAGAAGGAATTTTTCTCTGAGAAAAAGTGAATGTGGTGGTCGGTCGGGGTATAGTGTGACGATGGCGGTGGCGGTGGCGGTGGCGGTGACGATATCAGTAGTGATGGCGACGGTGATGGCATTGTTTTGGGAAAGTAACGAGATTTCAGTTTAGCCAGCTAGTTTTCTAGCCGTTTAAAATGTAATGAAGCCAATGTGTATGAGGCTGTGTAGTCGTATTTGCCGAAGGCTTCTCCTTGAACACCACCATAACCATCAGCGGCAATGGTGGTTAGATAGATCCACCTCCACTGCCACCTTCCCTGGTCAGTACTTTCCTGGTTACCGCCAACGCGCTAACACACATGTAAGTAGTTAACAAATGGCTAAGAGCGTGGGAGATGTTATTCCTTATGTGCGCGCTAGGCTAGCTAATTGCCTTAATGGCAGCTGGCTTAACTCCACATGTTCTCCTTGCAGCAAAGCTTCAATTTAAACACAGCAAACGCTTCGTTAATCAAATTCAAAGGCCACGGGGACTGTAATTAATCCTTTCGCCCGTTAAGCGAGTGTCCTTTTCCATAATTTGTTCTCCTTTTTCTTTCTCTGTCTATCCGGTCGTGTACAAATAACGATGATTTCACTTTTTTCACTTTCATTCCGCCGTTACCACCGATACTGCAAAATAAGGAAACACCAACAGACAACAGTGTTACTCTGTAATCTGTTTATTTATCGCACGTCCATTAATTCTTTCGCATTCGCCAAAAGTGAAATATATCGACGATACGAGTATGTAAAGGTTATTCATTTTCATCGGACTTTTGTTTTTCTCCCCTTGTCCGTTTCTATTTGTACCTATGGCTCTGTTGTATCTGCTTGTAGCTCTATCTGTTTATTTGTTGTAACTTAATACACTCACATTAATGCTCAAAACATTCTGACAGTGGGCAGCGACATTGACAGTTTCCCTTTCTATTCAAAAAGATAGTCTATCTGTGAGACTCTCAGTCTGAAAGCCCGTACTTTACGTGTGGTCCTATTCAGCGTTACCAATTGAAAGTTATTCAAAAGAAACCTCAAAATGGCCCAAAATGTGTCGCTGGGGTTCTCCTTCTTTAAAAGGTAGCAAGTGTCGATCTGAGTTAGTTAGCTGGGTGGTTTTTACTATTTCATTGATGAAATAGTTAAGTGGATCGAAGAGGCATATCTAATAGTTTTTAGACCATTCAATAGCTATTGTCCTTTCCACGTGCTTGCAAAACGTTTGATTTCTTTCCTCCGCAAAATGTATGCTCAACCACCCAACAAATAACATTAGCCATGTTTCACAATTTGTACTAAAATAGCATTGTCTAGCTAATCCATCACATCCACAATTCGTTGAGACCTCGTTACATTTTCCAGCAAAAAATGATGTAAAACTTTTTTCCAATCTCAGTGGTAACCGGCCGTACTCGGCTTTTTGTCAAGCAGTTCCCGTCATTAAAGCTGCAAGTGAGCTGAGTAACCCAACCCACTATAATTGATTGAGGTGTACGACGCGGCCATCGAATACGCTATTGCTTCCTTTAACGGCTTCAAACCACTTAACACCACCAGCATATATCCATATTGCATGTTACACTAGAATAGAGACCATTTGCCGGCATTTCTGAGGAAAATCTTCACTGCAAGTCCGGCACTAGCATTACAAATTTAATTTATCTCTGATAAGACCAATTATGTCCTATGTCTCCGTATAGTCTCAGCGGTTTTTTGTCACTAGATGGTGTTGGTGTCCATTTATCTGGAAACAATAATCTAATTGTGTCAAACGAACACATGTTTGAAAGGTGACATGTCAGGCTACATTTTTTGTTAAGACAGCTGTATAATTCGTTGCTCGTGTTAAAAGTTATACTGTTTGGAATATGAGTGAAATATCTAAAGAAATGTGATGCTTTTGTGCATTTGACAACTCCTCAAAATGGTACCATGACCAAGCCTTAGTTTTAAATGCTCCAAAAACAAAAACTTTGCATATACGAACAATATTCAAACTGGAAGCAACCATTGATATCTACCATCAAAATGACCATTGTCAAACATCAGTTAAAAACGTAATTGATGAAAACTTCCTATGGCATAGCCACATAAATAATATGCTTCTACAACTAAAGAGTGCTGTGTTTGCTATGGTCTACCTAAGGAAATATACTGACGATATAATCCAAAAGCTGGGGTAGCAGCGTGGGCAATTCGGGGAAACCTCATCTGGACAAAATCATTAAAATTCAGCATCGATTGGTGAAAATCGTCAACTTTAATAATTTTAACTTTGAGACGTTAGATGTATAAGTTAACGATAAATAAATTCATTATCACTCGATCACAGTATATGGACTCGAACCATAATGTGCGGCATTATTCCAGCAATACTGTGTCGAATGTTGGCCTCGAGCTTGTCCAACGTGGTTGGCTTGTACGCGAAGACTAAGGACTTGACGTAGCCCAAGAGAACATAATCGAGTGGTGTCACATCGCATGATCTCGGTGGCCAATTGATGAACGTTCCTTTGAGATGACACAGTCGCCAGATTTGTCCTTCACAATTTAGAGCGTTTCGTTGCTTGTATGGCATGTAGCTCCGTTTTGTTGGAACGGCTCGGATATATCGTTCTATATCTGACACCATTGTCGGTAACGGTGTCTCCTTCCTCATTTCGAAAGAAAGAAGGTCCAATGATTCCGCCATGCCATAAACCGCACCAAACACTTAATATTTGTGGATGCATTGATGCTTGGCTGAAAACTTGGGGATAGTGTTCGCTCCAGTAACAGCAATTTTGCTTGTTGACATAGCCACTGAGCCAAATGGGCCTCGTCCGAGAAAATGACTTTTTGGCCAAAATCCGGATCTCCGGCCAACATTTCCAGCGCCTAATCAACGAACACCATGTCTATGGTCATCCGGCAACAATTCTTGCGTCAGCACAATCTCATGTGAGCCCAAATCCAGCCGGGTTGACTCTCTGGCGATGCCCAATTCGGCTGATTGGGGCCGAATCGACATTTCTGGGTATTCTTTGATACTGGCCGCTACAGTCTGGTTGGTGGCTTAAGATCCAAAAGCGTGTACTCATTCTCAAACTTTTCCAGAGCGCGACAAATTGCCTGCACACTGAAGCCATAATGAAGACCGACCTCAAGACGAAATTCACGTTGCATATTTACAACTGAGCCGGAATTTCGATAATATTTTTTAATAATTTTCGCACGCTCGGCAAGCGTTAAACGATGCATGATAAAATGGTTAACTTTACTGAATACTTTGACAGCTGGATGTCACTGTCAACTTTGACAGCTGCTGAAACGTGACAATTGGAAAATTATCATTGCTATCTGGTGACCCTTCATATATAGGGTTTTCTAATAACGACTTGACAACATTTTTTTTTTAAATAAAAGGCAAACCATTTGAGATATTTCAAAAACTTTGTTATTGGCTTGAAGTACAATCAAAACATTTATGAATGGAACTCGACTTCGTTCATATGGCCACCGCGGGCACGTTTGCAGCAGTCGAATCGTTAGACCCAATTTTCAACGACTCGGCCACACATTTCGGCCAAACGGCCGCTATTTTGCATTCAATGTTGACTCTGAGCTCTTCCAACGTCGTCGGCGTTTTGTCATAAACCAACGACTTAACGTAGCCCCACAGAAAATAGTCAAGCGGTGTTAAATCGCACGAACGAGGCGGACAATCGACTGGCCCATGTCTTCAGATAACACGCTCACCATACTTACTCTTTAATAAATCGATTGTAGCGTATGCTGTGTGGCTTTTGGCACCATCCTGTTGAAACCACATGTCGTCCAAGTCCATATCTTCCAATTCAGGCCAAAAATAATCGGTGATCATGGCGGGATAACGCTGACTATTCACAGTAACGTGACGATCGTTATCGTCGACGAAAATATATGGCCCAATAACGCCGCCGGCATGCAAACCGCACCAAAAATTTTTTTTTGTGGATGAAGTGGTGATTCATGAAGCACATGTGGGTTTTCACCCGACCAATAACGCATATTTTGCTTATTGGCGAACCCATTGAGCCAAAAATGAGCTTCGTCACTGAAGATGATTTTGCGATGAAATTCATCATCTTGACGCATCTTCTCCAGAACCCAATCGGAGAACGTACGTCGCTTCAAATGGTCCATCGGCTTCAATTCTTGAGTCAGCTTGATCTTGTATGGGTGTAAACCAAGTTCCTTACGCAAAATACGCCATAATGTGGTCTGAGCGATGCCCAATTCTTGAAAACGCCGTGGAATTGACTGATTTGAATCGTTTGCTACGGATATTTTCGACACTTCTACCAACCCGTTGTCTCACTGACACGGAAACATCACACAACGAATATGTAGACTCAAATTTTTGCACTAAACTTGTTATTGCCTGTCTACTAGGGCGAGAGCTACGACCGAAAATTGGAGTTAACGCTCTTAAAGTTGCAGTCACCGACTCCGAATATCCGTTGAAAATTTTTATAATTTGTCAAGTCCCTATTGGAAAACCCTATACATACAAAACGACAACTTTACTGGAGTACTTCGATGATACACGTTTCCAGCAACCTATACGACAACACATAAACACCAGAAAAAAAAAACGCAGGGGCTGTTAGAAAATCGAGCTTTTAACTCATCTAGCAACGGAAAGCTTATCTGCTTGTTATGTTAAGTATTAAAAAAAAACCTAAAAAAGTGCTTGAAAGATACTTTCTTATCATTACTGTTGTTATTTAAAACTGCCGAAAATTTTTGTTAAGCTTTTATCTTTGAATCTTCTAAATCCACTTTTTTGTTATCAAAAACTCTGAACTAAATACTAGGTGGAGTGAAAAGTAAACTCCTTGACCGCCAGAATGCGCTGCTACTGCAAAATAGGTTATGGTGCCTTGAAGTCCGTTCATATTTAGGCAGACATGCCAAATTTCAGTGCGATACTGTCCTTAGTTTTGTTTTGACAGCTGATTGTTGTTGACGTGTTTGGCATCATGTTGAGTATGGACAAAAACGATTTTCGTTCTCTCATAAAACATTATTTTTTGAGAGGCAAAACGGCGAAGGAAACAAAAGAAAAGTTAGATAAATATTATGGGGCTAATGCTCCGTCAGATTACAGCGTCAAAGATTGGTTTCGAGAATTTCGTGGTGGCCACAACTCCACTACCGATCAATTCTGCAGCGGCAGGCCCTCCGATGCGGTTACAGAGGTCAATGTCAAAAAAATACATGAAATGATGTTGGCTGACCGGAAAGACTAGTACTGAGCGCACACGCCATATTTTGGGCAAAATTCTGCATATAAAAAAGTTATCCTGCCGCTGGGTGCCGCGCATACTCACTCCTGACCAAAAACACGAACGCGAGAGGACTTCGAGGACTTCGGAAAGGTTATGGCGTCGGTTTTCTGGGATTGTCATGTCATAATCTTCGTGGACTACCTCGAAAAAGGAAAAACCATCAACAAGGAGTATTACTGTGCATTATTGGAGCGATTAAGGGCCGATATCGATGCAAAACGGCCTCACATGAAGCGAAAAAAATTTGTTTTTGCAAGACAATGCACAGGCGCACAAGAGAATCGCAAACGCGGCTAAAATCAATGACTTATGGCTTCAATTGCTGTCGCTTCCACCGTATTCGCCCGATTTGGCTCCCTCGGACTATTATCTCTTCCTAAACCTCAAAAGATGGCTCATCATAATATAAAAAAATAACTTTTCGGACGGAATCAAGAAGCTGGAAAATCGCTGGAATAAGTGTATCAAGCTAAAAGAAGACTATATTGAATAAAATAAAAAAAACATTAAAAAAAATTTTTTTCATTCTTAAGGAGGTTACTTTTCACCCCACCTAGTATGAGACTCTTGTGAGGCCAGGTTAAATAGGAAATTCGATTTGATCTTCAGGTGTAATAGAACACGCTGATTTTGGAAAGTTTCTTTATTGAAACCTTACTGACAGCATATAACTGACTGCTAAGAATACCTAACAGCTAAATGTAACTAAGGATTCAGATGAACCGTTGAACAGCTCACGTGGCCATCGTAAAGGACTTGTTTCTGTCAATTTTACAATTTGTATAATAACTAGTAAGAAAAAGGAATAAATAACATTGTACAATATTTTAAAAATACAAATTAAGCAAATGGCATCTCTGACTTAAGAAGTTAGAGAAGTTTCAAGTGTCAATTCGTGTTCATGTTCTTGTGCGTGCCATCCCTGGCTTAAGAAGTTTTAAGCGGCAATTTTAGAAACCACAAATTACAGCAAATATTTAACCATCTGCAGATATAGCAGTAGCTTTGTGGGTAATATTAACAAATTTTATATTACCGATAGGTTCGATCTTCTGAAATACCACATTGATCACGGTATAACCACCGTGTGCCGCTCCCATTGTTCCGATTTGAGTTCTGTTTTTTGTGTTAAGTTGGTACATCTGTTGTTGACATTCCCTCTAAATCTTAGGGTCATAGCTTGACATTTGCAAAAATTACTTAGTCAAGAGTACATTTATCTCTGTGTTAGCGATTTCTACAATTTTAGAAATGGATTTAAATTCTCAACAACGATCTTGTATTAAATTTTGCGTAAAAAACGGATTTAATGGTGCGCGAACGTTTAAAATGTTGGAAAAGTGTTTTCTCTAAAGGAAATGGTCGTTTACCAGTGGCACGAGCGGTTCAAAAGTGGTCGTGAGTCAATCGAAGATGATGAACGCAGTGGCAGACCATCGACATCGAAAACCGACGAAAACATTGATGAAGTAAAAGAAATGTTGGTCAATAACCGCAAATTAACCGTCAGAGAGATAGCGAAGGACTTGAACATTGCCTATGGACCCGTCCAAGACATTTTGGTTAATGATGTGGGTTTCCGTCGTGTAGCAGCAAAGTTGGTGCCAAAAGACCCCAATTTCATACCAAAGAGACCGTGTTGACGTCGCAAAAGAGATGATTTGCAAGGCTGAATCCGATCCCACATTCATCAAAAGGATCAATACTGGAGACGAGACGTGGGTCTATGAGTACGACACGCAATCCAGACATCATGCAAGTGAACGGCGTTCACCAAATGAGCCGAGACCAAAAAAACCACATCGTTTTCAGTCAAAAAAGAAGGCAATGCTCGCGGTTTTCATGGATTACAAGGGTTTAGCGCATCATGAATTTTTGCCAGAAGGCCAGACAGTAAACAAAGAGTATTATTTGGGCGTTATGAGACGTTTGCGTGAAGGAGTTCGACGAAAGAGACCAGAATTGTGGGCAGAAAACTCGTGGATTTTGAACCATGATAACGCACCGTCGCACAGTGCCATCATTATTCGTAATTTTTTGAGGAAATATGCAACAAATACCATCCAACTGCCACCAAATTCACCTGATTTGGCTCCCTGTGACTTCTTTCTGTTCAATCGAGTTAAAAAAACACTACGGGTAACGCGTTTCAGCAGCGGAGAGGAAGTAATGAAAAAATCGCAGGAAATACTGATGGACATACCGAAAACCGAATATAAAAAACGTTTCGAGGATTGGATCAAGCGCTGGCATAAGTGTGTTGCAATCGATGGGTATTTTTTAAATGAATAAACTTGTGTGTTTAATTTTCTAAATAAATTCCGGGATGAAGGTGGTATATATATTTTAAGAGTGTGGATTGGAACCACCTATAAAGTGGAACAGCTAAGTGCAAAGGACTAAGATCTATGGGAGAAACAGAATCAGAAGAAGAATCTCTTGTAATCTTGTTGACGGAAACGACAAGTGGGGTGGCCGTGGTGTAGTGGTATATGCATAGACTGCTCAAGTAGAGGGTCGCGGGTTCGAATCCCGTGCCAGGCAATTCTGTGAAAAAGTCTTTTCATAGAATTTGTATGTGGTTATATGAAAATCCCGTCGGCGTCAACTCTGACATGAAGGCATAACACTGATGTTGGCAGTACGGTTTTCGTAGCAACAGGTCCACTGGTGATTTTATGGCATGTCTCGCCAAAAATTGGAACCAAAGCGTACATCAATTTGGCGAAAGCTAGATAGTTGCACTTGATATTTGTAAGCCATTTGACAGAGTTTGGCATCAGGCTCTTTTATCGAAAATGCGTGCATTTCAAATCGATGACTCTCTTTCTACTTTTCGGAACATTCAATTCAAGTTGTCTTAATTGTTTCAAGCCCGATATTCACAAAATAAATACTGGTGTGCCCTAGAGCTCCGTTTTGTCTCCGACACTCTTTTTAATCTTCATCAATACATCAATGTATTCCTTTGCTGACGACAGTACTCTCTGCTTTTCATATTCGTTAGGGGACTCACGTCCCTGGTCTTCGGCATCACTACATGAGAAACCTCCAACAGGAATTTAATACTTCCAAAACACAATGATGTCTGCTGTCATTAAAGCCAGATTTAAATACCCAGCCATTATCCATAAATGGCACTTGCATTGTCGAAACCGAAGAACCTTCCGTTCTCGGTATGTGTGTCAATGACAACTTATGTTGTTATGACCACATATTCGATGACGCCAAAAATGCTGCGAAATATATAGGTTTCCTCAAGCGATGTAAGAAATAGTTCACCCTCTCTGATTTGCCCTCAATATATAAGGCATTTATACGCCCAAAATTTAAGTACAATGCCCACATCTGGTCAGGTGCTCCTAAAACCTCTGCATGTGCTAGATAGAATTTAAAACCATACGATAACACTCGTAGGTGATTTGCGCTCGAACACTGACGTAGTGTCTTCGGTCTCATTTTGTTCTATCGCTATTTCTACGACCAGTGCCCCATAGACACCGTTAATAGCATTCCGCCCCTTTAAACTTTTAAATGTAAAACCTGTATCACTATGAATGCTGATCAGTACACCCTCAAGCCCATTTTCCGACGTCCTCTAAAATATCGTTACTCTATCCTACAACTCGCTTATGCAATGCCCTATCGAACTCTCGACTTCATAGTCGTTATAACTTGCAAACATTCAAGACCAATGTACATTGGTACCACTCTTTTCTTCTTCCCTAATTCTTTCACCCGCGCTATGAGCAAACGTTTTTTTGTACAGGGTGATTCATCGTGAGGTTTGATTTTCAATAGGAACTTATTGACAGATCGCGCGTGACTCTTATCAAACCGCTTTGTCATTTTTGTTCAGTATCGTTCGGCAAGTCATCATGGAAAGGCACCACAACAGCGTCTCTGAATTGTTCAGTTGTATTACGAAAGTCAGCGTTCTGTGAGAAATTTTTTTTTTGCGATTCGAGGAACTTACGATGCGCATAATCAACCTACTGAAACCACTATTGCCAAAACTATTCGCAAATTTGAGTCCCAGTTTACATAAGTGGATGATACTCGACCGGTTAGATTACATCCAGCTTGTAGTGAAGAGACTATAGCAGTTGTAGCTGAGAGTGTACGTGAAGACCGTGACGAAGCGATTCGTCGTCGTTCTCAGCAGCTTGGCTTAGAGTTTTCGACAACTTGGCGTATTTAACGTGAGGGTCTCGGCCTAAAAACGTATAAAATTCGACTTGTGCAAGAATTGAAGCAAGGCGACTTGAATTTGCGTCATATTTTCAGTAAATGGGCTCTGGAAAAATTTAATGAAAATCCGGTGTTTTATCGTAAAATTTTGTTCAGTGATAAGGCTTATTTCTGGCTCAACGGATACGTTTATAAACAAAATTGCCGTATTTGGGCTGATGAGCAACCCGAATAGTACCAATAGCTACTGTTTCATCCATTAAAAATAACGGTATGGTGTGGCTTATGGGCTGGTGGAATCATTGTCCAATATTTCTTCAAAAATGAGGCAAATCAATTATCGCGCCATGTTAACGGACTATGTGCTTCCTGAAATTCAAGCACATGGTCGCAGTGATCTCTGGTTTCCACAAGATGGCGCTACGAGCCATACAGCGCGTGAAAGAATGGACTTGTTGAGAAATCATTTCGGTGAGCACTTATATTCACGGTTTGCTACGGTAAATTGGCCGCCTAGATCGTGCGATATCACACCTTTGGACTATTTTTTACTAAGCCAGCTACGATTGACTCTTTGCAAGCCAACTTTACTCGTGTTATCCGCGAGTCGCCCAAAATTGGACTTTCCGAATGGACCATCTCAGACTTACTCTTGGCCAACATTTACATGATATCATTTCCAAAAATAAAATGCCATGAATTGTTCTTTTAACCGATAATAAAAATTGTAAGTTCACTCTCAAATTTATGTGTTTTATTTTACATTATAAATCAAACTTCACGGTGAATCACTCTTTATAATCACCCTTTGGGCGCGTTGCAACTGACGAAACCGTTCCAATACGTAATAAAAAAATATCTGTGGTTTACTTGTGAAGTTCACTGTGCTAAATGGAAAATAAGTCAAACCAGTTCCCACCCTTATTATCAGAAGATACTTTTTTATCAAAACTGAGCTCTGAGCATACATATGTACCTTTAAAAAAACTGTGGAGCAATTTACGCTCAATCGGTGTTGGTAAACAAGCAACAGCTGATAACATTTCCCAATTTAAATGGCCTCAATCTAGTGCTATTAATAAAACAAGTGTCAATAATGATTTAGATTTCGACTTTGTTTTCGACTAGGAAATTTAAAATTCAATGCTATAGGGGAAGATGGTGTATCTATTAGATTTGCAAAGGTACCCTCACACACATCATACAGTTCTGCAGTTTTACTTAAACATTTCCTGATGTTTAACCCACCTCCGCTGCTTGTGTTTTTTTTAATAATCCACAGATAAGTTAAGTTATGTGCTTTTGAAATAGTGAAATTGTCACTTGCCTGTCTTTAAATGTATTAAAAATGATTTGTTCGCAGTCAGCTCATTCGCGATTCGCTGAGCTGTGAATGGATCTTAACTCACACTCGCATCATGAGTTACTTGTTGCTATTAACGATATGATCAGGTATATTGATATACGACCTGCGTCGATACAACCACATGTAACACATCGGTTGTTGGTTGATCTTTAAAACAATTTTTTGATTAAAGATGCTGTGCATTTATGTATAAAATTATACAAAGGAAAGGTTCAACGGTTCACTGTTCTACATACTTTTGCTTTGTTGCTATGAAGAGGTCCGGTTTTATTATAATTGCTTTATCCTTATTGCTTTATTCGGGATGCCGTCAGGTCCAGAGGCTTTGGTGTTGCCTATCTTGGGGGATAAACTTTAACAACTTCTCCAGAGTGATAAGTTAGCTTTCCTCTGGACAGACTTCTCTTATGATGTTGCTGTAAAATGTGCTTTGCTATGGATCTTACCATTTTCGAGCATGTTATTGGATGGATCCTATAGCCTTTTAGTTTCGCCATCACCATTTTATATAGACTTATTGAGGGCATGTTGTTTTGCTTTCTCTGGTGGCTATAGCTAGGTTTTGTCTCGCTAGTTTAAGAGTGTTCAGCTGTTATTGTAAGTCTCTTTCTTGCACGTTGAATTTTGCGCAGTGACTGTAAGCATTCTGCCCAGAGTGCCTTTATTCCATCGCTCCACCAGCAACACGGTGAGACCTTCCTTCTATTTTCTCTTCTAGGTATTAATGCGTCACATTTTGCTTTGATGATAGCTGTTTTCTGTTTGTTCTGGGAAGGTATAGCGTCCACATGTCCAAATCGCTGTCTTTTTTGCCTTCTCACGGATCCAGTTGTTGTTTTAGTCGTGATATTTATAGAGTTCGCTGATCATGGTAACGTTCGCCCTTTCAACCTTTGCTTTTTGTACAAGGATATACTGTACAATGATAACTATCGAGGATGTCCTTCATCGCCTATTAATATACACCCTGCCTGACTCAAACTGCAACTTTTTAAAATGCTATAATGTTTTTTTTTTTTTTTTTTTTTTTATAAATTTTATTGTGCCAAAGCAAAAAATGTTGGAAAATTGGAAGTGGCCCATTCCCGGTGAAGTGCTTGTTTAAGGTGGTCCACCTTTGGTATTTGTTAGTGCCAACTTTCGCCTTCAAAATACTCCAGACAAAGAAATCAAACGGATTTGCATCCGGAGAATTTGTAAATCATTGTGTCGAAGAAATGACGTGTGGAACATTGTTTTTTAACCAATCTTGGTTGACGCGCGCTTTGTGAGACGGTACCGAGCCTTGCTGTAATGTCTTGTTTGCCCAAGGCTTCAATACTGTATCTTAGACAGTTTTACAGTATAACATCGAGATCGAACATCTGCGCTTATGGTGGCCCAAACCATCACCACCGGTGCTGCCTGCTTTCTGGTGGGCGTCCGAAGGTGTAAATTTTCGAAGGACCTCTCTGGCAAGTAAACTCGGTCATTTTATTTGTTGACATATTGCTCGATAACAAATGGCGACTCATCGGAAAAAACCAAATTCGGCAACTCACCACTTTCATGCAAGCGTAACAACTACTTCGCTCCTTCGACTCTAACTTTTTTCTGTTGCGGTGTAAGATCGTGTGCTTTTTGGAACTTCAATAGCTTGAGCTTAAGTCCATTTTTCAGTATGTTTTGTATCCGCTCCAACGATATGTTGAGCTCACGAGCCATTTTTCTTCCACTTCGACGCGGATTTCGCTTAATTCGAGCCTTCACTTTCCGAACCATTTCTGCCGATGTTGCTGTTTTTTTATGACCACCTCTATGGCGTTTTTCAACGCTGCCAGTATCACGGTACCGAGTTATGGTTCGAGACACAAATGATTTATTCATGTTGAGGTGCTGAAGGGCTCTAACGATAGCTACTTTTAGTTTTCCAGCCAAATATAAAGCAATCACACTATCATGTTTGAATTCCATCGCGGATAAAAAATTTTCAACACAACTGAGACGTAAATCGTTTAAAAGGCTTGCAAATAATAAAATTAATTGTCATGCGTCAAAATTTGAGCTCACTGTTATGAAAGGTTTGGAAATTGTAGCAGTCTGAAGTTGGTTGCAGTTCGAGTCAGGTAGGGTGTATTAACATCTGATACACTTAATTTAAACTCACGAAAACAGAAGATCTTAGGTATAGGTAGAGCTTTGGAAAGAAACTACACAACTCTTGAAAAACAAATAGTTCGGTTCAATTAAATATTTTTTTTCTGAAACAATTGTACAACCGTTTTTTAAAAAATAAATTACATTCAATGTGACAAGCACCTAACATTACAAAAGTTTACGTTTTGGCCATAAATTTAGACGTTTATTTGATATGCAACAAATTATTTCAAAAGACCAAATAGTTACAGATTTTTGAGAAGCTAAACGTTATCCGGGCCCACAGTGCGGCGGAATGTGACCATCTAATAATCTGTAGAAATAGTTGTTATCTATCCTCGGCGCGGACTGTAAATCTACCGCTAAATTAATTTGCTCATTGATAAAAGGACATTTATCGACAAAGACCGTGGCGGTTTCTTGCCACTAACTAGGAATAACTTTTTAAATTTTTCAGCATAATCAACCTGAGACTTGTTTTTATTTCTTTATTTCTGGCTTTTAATAGTGAGATTTGTAATGTAGGGATCTGAAGGTACTAGAAGATTGTGAACAACATCTTCCATTGTTTTGACATTTTTCGAGCAAACATCTCTCTATAATTTTAATATCCTTGTTTCAGGATTTCTGCGCTTTCTCAGTTAAAGAACCAATGGGAAATATTGCGTGTTCTATAATGTTGTATCCATGAAATATAATTTTGTGGACAGTGGTGGGCATTCTGTACCAAGGGTAATTTTTTACGAATATTATTGCAGTTGTTAGACAATACAACTTAAATTTGTTGGTGTCTATGGTCGCAGTAGTTAGTACTAGAGAGAGCAAAAAGTATTATATAGAACCGATATATTAGATTTTTGTGTACTCCAGTGACTTCAGCAGATATCTCAAAATTTCTAAAAAAAAAAAAAAAAAACTTTCTTGCTGTATTTCCAGTATTGGAAGTGCCATACCCAGGTTTTGGCTTATCTACTATTAAACCAAGTCTTCTTCGAAAATTTTGCTGAACCTCCTTTTTTTTTATTATTAATTTTTACCTTCTCTTCTGGTTTTCGAGCATATTGGTATATAAGAAATGTGAAGTACGCACTCAAAACCCTTATCTAAGCATGCAATGTCGATGTTCCTAACTCAAATTTTTCCTCTCATTTTCTGGCAAAGAAGTGAATACATCAACATGAGCTTTTATTAATCTCTAAGCAGTATGATCAAGCAAATTTTGAAGAGCAGTCGAAGCTGAAGATTCAGGTTCTGTAACTGTTTGATAACTAGTTATACACATTGCAGTTGTGTTCATTTGATGACTGTCTCATAAAATTATATTGATACTTGATTAGATGGGCTCCTACAACAAGTGCTAAGGCTTCATCAGGTGTATAGGAAATATAAGATTGTGTAATCCATCCACCCTCTAAAGATTGCTTTAAAATGTTTGCGGTGGACAACTTTTCCTCTGCCCTGAGTTTCATTAGAGTAGCATATACTAGTTCATCAGTTTCGTCTTCTGATCGCAAATTTTCGGTTTTTCTACGCTTTGAACGATTGCTACTTTCTGAAAATGAAGCTGTTGGTCTACCGCTATTACTTACTTGACTTTTCCAACCAATTCTTTTCTTTCTTCTTAAAATACGCTTCGTTTCGTTTTTGTTTGTACTCACTAATAAGTTTTAATAATAGCTGCTTTAAAGTATGTAATAAACCGCCTTGATTAAAAACAATATTTTGCACCTTCTCGACTAAAAAGCTAAATTTTTCGGTTGGATTTTGAGTAGTAGCGTTTGCCGAGATAAATATATGTCTTCCATGTTCTACCTTAACTGTATAAAATTGACTGCAACATCTAATTTATCATTAACACATGGGTTGCAGTTTATGTACACATTAAATAGATTGAGGTCCAAATCACAATACACTTTTTCTTTAAAATTAGAGTTACGATTCACGTACTTGGTAACAAATAAACTGTTTAGTTGAGTACTCAAACTTTGGACTGATGTCGCCGGTTAGTTGTTTAGAAAAAACACATACCCATGGGCATATTAGTTTCGCCAGCATTTATTCACTACCCTTAAACAAGAAAATCAGCGCTTGGACGATATTTTTTTAAGGGTATTGGCCATCTATTCGCCACTGTACGGCGTTGGGAATATCCGCAATTCGTACCTTGACCACAACAAGTTAATGTGGGCTCCTTAGAACCTTGAGGTTTCAAGAATACTGGAAACGAGCTTCGTGTCGATCGCTTGCTTGTTTAGAAGATTGCCAAATTCTCTTCTGAAGGTCGCGAAGAGTAAAAACCGCATTTTCTAAAATAAAAGAAGTAAAATAAAATTTTTTTAAGTTGCACAATTCAGGGTGGATGTAGCCAATATACGCGGGCTCAAAAGTAATCACTTTTCTGCGTACGACCACGTTTGGAAGAACCGACCAGCTGTTTTGGCACAAGTGAAACACAGGTAGATCCCCGCCCACACCTCTCAGATCAATCTGATTTGGAGCTACCTGACTACGAAATAGTGCCACTATTTTTCCCCCATCGCAGTATCGCCATTTCTGTGCGTAGCTTACCAAATTCCACCTCAAAGTAGTCCCTGTTCCAATCCGGAATTCAATTTCATATGGTTAAATTTCCATCTCCGTAAGCAAATTATCCACTACAGCTTTATTTACAGAAGCCCCAAACTGGACAGCAACTCGACCTTTCAGGGCTTTGATGCGCTGTCTGACTCCATTCAAAGAATTGTATCCCTGTACCCTCATACTGAAATCGTAATTGCGGGCGATTTCAATATACACAATTCTGGTGGTCTTCGACATTCTGGACAAACAACATCCGAAGGAAGATGTGTTGAGATCTTCGCTGCGGAAAATAATTTAACCCAGCTTGTGAATGAGTCCACACGAATACCAGACGTTGATAGTCATACCGCCATCACCCTGGATTGGTTTTTAACTTCTCATCCTGACAAGTACTGTGTTGATGTGCTCTCCCCTCTAGGCTCGTCGGACCATTGTGTCATATCTGTTAAATTCTCGTACACCCACAACACAGTTAGAGAAAAGATTCCTAAAAGAACCGTATGGCAATACGAGAAAGCCAATTGGAGCGGACTTAATAACTTCTTTAGGAATCTTAACTGGTCGTTATGTTTCCTCGATAACGACGTGGATGCCGCTGCTGATAAGATCGCAGAAACTATTCTCTTTGGAATGAGATGCTTTATCCCCCATCGGTTGAAGAGTATCAAACCAAAAGAAAAGGCATGGTATGACTCGAGCTGTAAAGAGGCTGTCAGAGTTAGAGAATTGTTTTTTCGGTCCTACAAGATCAACCCGACAGAGGAAAACCGAAAAAAGTTTAAACGAGCCAGAAATGACCAACGTCTTTCTTATAATGCAATGTTCCAAAGGCAGTACAAATTTTTAGTCATTCGTTAAAAACATTAGAAATTCTGCCTCATCCTCCATCCCAACGCTCATTTACAATGACATTCTAGCTGTCAGATCTTTGGACAAAACCAATCTGCTTGCTGCACACTTTGCGGCTAGCTCAACACTTTCAGATTGTACTTTGTCCCCGCCTACACTTGAGTGCATCGAATCTACAATGGGACGAATCCACTTTCGCACTCGTGTAGTAGCAAGAGTACTCAAAGATCTTAAAATGCATAAATCCGCTGGTCCAGTTGGTATATCGCCCCTTCTTCTGAAGAGGTGTTCTTCTACGCTGGCAAAACCACTGCGTAAGCTTTTTCATCAATCCTACTATTTAGGACTCTTTCCGAGCAGATGGAAAACAGCATTTGTTCAGCCCGTTCCTAAAAAAGGCGAATCTTCTCTCTCCTCCTACAGACCCATTGCACTTACGTCCCTTCTTCCCAAAGTCATGGAAACGCTGATAAACTGTCAGCTCATAAAATATCTTGAAACACGAAAACTTCTCAATGACCGGCAATATGGTTTTCGTAGCAACAGGTAGACTGGTGATTTGATGGCATGTCTCACCGAAAAGTGGAACCAAAGCATACACCAATCTGGCGAAAGCAAGATAGTTGCACTTGATATTTCTAAGGCATTTGACAGAGTTTGGCATCAGGCTCTTTTGTCGAAAATGCGTGCTTTTGGGATCGATGACTCTCTTCTTCAATGGATTAGAAATTACCTTTCGGAACGATCAATTCAAGTTGTCTTGGACGGTTTCAAGTTTGATATTCACAAAATAAATGCTGGTGTGCCCCAAGCCTCCGTTTTGTCTCCGACACTTTTTAATTTTCATTAATGATCTTTTGTCTTCTACTTCTAATCCACTATATTCCTTTGCTGATGACAGTTCTTTCTGCTTTTCATATTCGTTCCGGGACTCACGCCCCTGCTCTTCGGTTGTAGAACGGGAACGGCTGCATATGTTAAGCTCATTTAATTCCGATATTAACAGCATAACCAATTGGTCAATAGCATAACTATTAACCGAGTGGAATTCAGTGCTTCCAAAATTCAATGCTGTCTGCTGTCATTAAAGCGAAATTCAAATACCCAGCCATTATCCATGAATGGAAGCCGATAAACTTCCCATTCTCGCTATGTGTGTGACAACTCACATTGGAATGACCACATATTCGATGTCGCCAAAAATTCTGCGAAATGTCTAGGTTTCCTCAAGCGATGTAAGAAATATTTTACCCCTCTGATCTGGTCACAATATATAAGGCATTCATCCGCCCAAAATAGAAGTACAATGCCCACATCTGGTCAGGTGCTACTAAACATCTCTGCACCTGCTAGATAGGATTCAAGACTGAGCGATAAAACTCATTGGTGTTACTAATATCAGTCATTCAATTGACACCATCGAACATCGACGTAATGTCTCCTGTCTCACTTTGTTTTATCGCTATTTTTGCTACCAGTGTTCCATTGAGATCGCCAGCAGCATTCCGCCCATTCAAACTTTCAACTGTAACACCCGTCCCGCTATGAATGCTCATCAGTATACAATCAAGCCCATTTTCGGACGTCCTCTAAAATATCGTGATTCTTTCCTAAGCCGTACAACTCGTTTCTGGAATGCCCTTCCGACCTCCGTGTTTCCTGGTCGTGATAATTTACAAACATTTAAAAAAAAATGTACATCGGTACCTGTGTTTTCTTCCTCCCCAAATTTCCTTCGCCCGAGCTGTGTACGAACATTTTAAGGTTTCAAAAACACCCCTTGAACGCGCGCTGATTATAAAAAAAAAAGCACGATTTTACTGAAAATAAAGATAATAATGATGTAGATAATGTACTAAAAACTAAAATAAAAAATAAAATCGTGCGGCGTGGCGTAATTTGAGTAAATATGTCAATAGCATTTATAATGACTTATTAGAAATTTCACACGCCCCATGATTTTTTTTTTGTCTGATTAATGCTCTAGATTGATGAGGGGAGTGGTGTGACTTGTACCTATTACCTACTGAACTATTTTTTAGTTTTAAGTACATTATCTACATCATTATTAGCTTTATTTTCAATAAAACCGTTTAACTTAAATTTTTTTTTTTACTTATTTTATTTTCAGGTTTTTAGCTTTTATATTTCTCATTGTATAGGGTGATTCATCGTGAGGTTTGATTTATAATGTAAAATAAAACACATAAATTTGAAAGTGAACTCAGAATTGTTGTTATTGGTAAAAAGAACAATTCATGGCATTTACTTTTAAAGAATAATATCATGTAAATGTTAGCCACGACTACGTCTGAGGTGGTCCATTCCGAAAGTCCAATTTTGGGCGACTCGTTCGAGCATAGCGACTGGTATCTCGCGGATAACACGAGTAATGTTGGCTTTCAAAGCGTCAATCGTAGCTGACTTATTCCTAAAGACCTGAGACTTTACATATCCTCAGAGAAAATAGTCCAAATAGGCCAATTTACCGTGGCAAAACGTGAATATAAGTGCTCACCAAAATGATTTCTTAACAAGTCCATTGTTTCACGCGCTGTATGGCTCGTAGCGGCGTCTTGTCGAAGCCAGAGCTCAGGAAGCACATAGTCCGTTAACATGACGCGATAACGGTTACCATTGACGGTAACATTCTGATTTTCCTCATTTTTGAAGAAATATGGATCAATGATTCCACCAGCCTATAAACCACACCATACCTTTGTTTTTAATGGTTGTAATGGTAGCTCTTTGTACTCTTCGGGTTGCTCATCAGTCCAAATACGGCAATTTTGTTTATTAACTTCATCACTGAACAAAATTTCACGATAAAACACCGGATTTTCATTGAGTTTTTCCAGAGTCCATTCACTGAAAATATGACACTCTCAGCTACAGCTGCTATAATTTCCAAATCGTTCATTACTGTGAGCTCAAATTTTGTCACATGACAGATAATTTATTATTTACAAGCCTTTTAAACGATTTGCGTCTCAGTTGTATTGAAAAAAATTTTATCCGCGATGGAATTCAAACATGATGGTGTGATTGCTTTATATTTGGCTGGAAAATCAAAAGTAGCTATCGTTAGAGCCCTTCAGCACCTCAACATGAATAAATCATTTGTGTCTCGAACCATAACTCGGTACCGTGATACTGGCAGCGTTGAAAAACGCCATAGAGGTGGTCATAAAAAACAGCAACATCGGCAGAAATGGTTCGGAAAGTGAAGGCTCGAATTGAGCGAAATCCGCGTCGAAGTGGAAGAAAAATGGCTCGTAAGCTTAACATATCGTTGGAACGGATGCAACACATACTGAAAAACGAGTTTGGGCTCAAGCCATTGACGTTCCAAAAAGCACCCGATCTTACACCGCAACAGAAAAAAGTTAGAGTCGAAAGAACGAAGGAGTTGCTACGCTTGCACGAAAGTGGTGAGTTGCCGAATTTGGTTTTTTCCGATGTGTCGCCATTTGTTATCGAGCAATATGTCAACAAAAAAAAAAAAATGACCGAGTTTACTTGCCAGAGAGGTCCTTCAAAAATGTACACCTTCGGATGACCACCAGAAAGCAGGCAGCACCGATGGTGTTGGTTTGGGCCGCCATAACCGCCGATGGTCGCTTTCCGCTCGTATTTTTGGACCTTGGCGTCAAAATTATTTCGATCGTATACCGTGAAACTGTCTTAGAGGCAGCATTGAGGCCTTGGGGAAACAATCATTTCGGTCGGAGACCGTGGACATTTCAACAAGACTTGGCACCATCTCACAAAGCGCGCGTAAACCAAGATTGGTTAAAAAACAATGTTCCACACTTCAAGACACAATGGATTGAAAATTCTCCGGATGCAAATCCATTGGATTTCTCTGTCTGGGTTATTTTGAAGGCGAAAGTTGGCACTAAAAAATACCAAAGTTTGGACCATCTCAAACAACCACTTCGCCCGGAATGGGTCAAAATACCGCAGAGCCACTTGCTTGCAGCGTGCGATGCTTTCTTCGGCTGTCTCAAGGCCATTATTCGCGCCAAAGGTGGACATATTGAAAACTAATGATACAATTTGAAAATTGATGTATTTTCCAACATTTTTTGCTTTGGCAATTATAGCATTTTAAAAAGTTGCAGTTTGAGTCAGGCAGGGTGAAGTCTCTTCACTACGTGCTGAATATGGTCTAACCGGTCGAGCATCATCCACTAATGTAAACAGTGACTCAAATTTGCGAATGGTTTTGGCAATAGTGGTTTCAGTAGTTCGATTATTCGCACCGTAAGTTCCTCGAATCGGACGAAAAACATTTCTCAAAAGAACTCTGATTTTCGTAATACAACTGAACAATTTGGAGACGCTGTTGTGGTGTGAGTCTTTACATGATGACTTGCCAAACGATACTGAACAAAAACGACAAAGCAGTTTGATAGGAGTCACTCGTGATCTGTCAAAAAAGCCAATTGAAAATCAAACCTCCCGATGAATCACCCTATATTTATTTCATTTAGTGCCTCAGTATTACAAGGTTTCTTCCTGATAGTTTGTTGCAATCTACTTCCTCAATACATAATCCTTCCAAAGACTTTACTCGACTCAGAGCCACGTATGCTTGTCTTTTAACAAGAAATTTCAAGCCTAAATACACAAATGCGTGGTCTGCAGTGCTACCTTGCATTTTGTGGATAGTGGAAGCCTATGACAAAGTTAAGGGCAACATCCTTCTTTCAGCTGTCCCATAATTGAACTTTGCTGGAAAATGTATAGCTTTAGGGTGAATAAGGTATACGTCGTCTCTTCAAAAGTCGATCTGAACTGACGGTATATTTGTTTCGTACATTTAGGTTCCACGAAACTGAGGCCAAACAATTTCAGTAATGTAGCCGATAGCGCCGTTTACCACATACAAACATTTCAAGTTCTGTTGGTAAGCCTTCAGTCTTTTTTATGTCTGTTGGTAATATATCAGTTAAATTCAATTTATCTGTATTTCGTGTGGCGTCAAATAGCTGGTGCTGTGCTTTTATTTTATAAATTCGAGTACCCTTGTTTCGGAACAAATTCAAAACAGTAGTGTCGTGATCGTTTACTTTCTGATTAGTGGGGTATAGCCTTAATCTTAGTCTGTTGCAAACTCAACAATTGGGTCTTGAAGAATTCTTTGCATCAAAATAATAAAATGATGGGTGGCTAGCTCACTTTCATTTAATACTTTGCCTATTAATCTCAGGTGTTTCCGATGCTAACCGTTCTCTTCGTTTCTGTAGTCAATTATGGATCTAACTTTCACTCTCTTTTGCACGTTTTGCTCTATACTTTTCAAGGCTTCTTTTTTGTTGTGTTGCAGTTTCTGTTTAATTTTTGTTTGTTATTCCCACGAGTAATGGACATTATAACGGTCGAAACCCAGAGGTCCAATAAAGGGGCAAGGCTATCATACAACAAGATGTGCGCAAGTCTTGAGGGGAAAACGCTTACGACATATCATTTTTATCCACCCTAATACCATACAGTCCTCGGCACTTTTTAACCTTTTACCTTAACTTGTATGGTGTACCGCTAACGGCGTATCATTTCTAGCCGCCATAAAGCCACACAGTCCTCGACATGATATGAAATCTTGACTTGGGTGGGAGATCTATGCTTGAATCCCGATTCTAAGTTGACGAAGTAATTTGTTTCGATTACGATTAGATGCCAAGATTTCAATTTTGTGTTAGTAAGTAAGTTTGTAAGTATAGACAGTCAACTCTATGATCCGCCATGCACTGTGTTCTACTTGTAAACACGCAACTGGGGATACTGGGGTACTTTACGCAAAGCTCAGCATTTGATGGCATACCGGTAAGTATGGCCAACACATGCTTCTTCATGTGATGCAATAATTTCGTTCGGTAATTGGATCAGCTTGGCGATAAGTTTGGGCTCCAGTTTCGTTGTGTGTCAGATCAGCAGTAGAGAAAATGGGAATCCCTTGACCACGGGCAATTGGGTTCAAGTCGTCACTAGCAGAGATACCATTCTGGATTCAATGACGTCAATACCCGATGTACCCTCAAACTCCTGAGCTATAGCTTTGGGGCCGCTCATTTCAAGAACATGTCCGTTGCCAATTCTCGGCTAATTTAAAACATTTCACCTCATCCAAGAAGACAAAAGGTCCCTTGACACCAGACACGGCTTTATGTTAACTGGGAGATGAAATCCCTGACTGAAAAATTTCATCCTTCCTTACTACGATGATATTTCGCCCCGAATCTAAGTTGATATTCCTGAATTCGTTGTCGCAGGTGGTGCCGTGCAGGTTAAATTTAGCGACTGTGCTACCGTTGATGTTTTCCTTTCCTAGAATTAGAACGATCTCAACATCAACGCCTAACACAACACCGATCATACTCTGTTGGGCTGATGTTGGCATTCGTATACAAGGCGGCTTTTGAATGCTTTTGTTTTAACACTACCGGAGAGTTGACACTCTTGATCGAGTAGCCCCCAACCAAAAGAGTTACGGATGTTGCCGCTTACTCGTACCTTATTTGTGCCTGTTTCAGACTTGGATTTTGGCTATAGATATATAAATTAGAGAGTTCTTCCGCTATTCTCTTATCCAACGTTGAGTCCTGCCTCATGCTGGGAATATAAAAGTTAACACATTCAGTTTTCTGTGGCCACGACAAGGAGGTAAAGCAGGTACTCGATGTTTACTTGGGACATTGCTTTACTGGCTGAATCTATGTTTAAGACAGTCAGAAGTTACATTCAGAACTTCGAAAATAATATCAAAAATCCTTTCTTGATTGATGTTTAACGCTGATCGATAGTCTAACTATCTCATTGTCACAGATGATTATTTTTCTGATGACCAAACTGTATCAACGGCAACGCTGCTGCTAGGTATAATATGTACCCATAAACCCAAAGCTTAATCACATATAAATCATTTAACCATGAAGTCTCTCTGCACCTTTATTTTAAAGACGAGGGAAAGAAGCCATCAAAGTTGCAAGCCAGCGGAGTCTGAATTCAATTTAATTTTTCCGCAAGTATTCGTACGAGAGTACAGTGGTCGTAGGTGTGTGACTTATTGATTGCGCGTATCTGGCACAGGAATCCGACACTCATTTCATTACAACACCCTCTGTTTAGATTGTTTGATGGAAAGAAAAGGATAAACCGCTGACACCGCCACCACCACCGTCACAGCCGTCTTTTACATTCTTCCAGTATACATCCAACATCTAGCATTCAGCCTCCACATGCCAGGTGATAGATGGAAATTCATCTAAGAGATTTTCATTCATAAACTCTCATTAAAAAGTCGGTATCTATGAAATTTAGGTGTGTGGGCTTTTCTATCTTCGCCCTCTCCACCTCATTGAGCACCTTTAACTTTTCGCTGAGTTCATTAAACCACACGAATGCAACATTGTAGCCAGCAGATACATTTTCATTTTCATTTTCCTTTTGTTAGATGTTGGGAAATTTATGGGAAAATCTCATTGCTTCCTGACTTATTTTTAAATTTTATTATAGAACGTGACATTTTCTTTTATTTTCTATTTTTCCATTTCTATCTATGCTATGCACATTTGTATATGCGAGTACATATACATATTTATAATCGGATGATGTGTAGTTTTTATGTTTGGGAGCTCTGAGTTGACTATGAAAAGCACTTAGCGCATTTGATGGAAATCTATTGATAGAAATGTTGTCCACATATATTAGTTGTAGTTTGTTTATTTTTTCCTAAGGTATAAGGACGTTTATAGCAGTCGTTGGATGCGGATTCTATTAACTACTCAGTTCACACTTCTTTATGAAAAAGTCAAAGAAATTAATCAGCTTAGACCGCCTCTATCTTAGCCGCAAAATTACTCAATTAGAAATGATAAGCTCTTTGAAATTCTTTATAATTTCTTTTTAAACTATTTATAGTCTCGACATTCCTTATGGGATGGAGCTCCGATGTCGATATCTTTCGATGAATGCTCGTAGAAAATCTATATATGTCGTGGTCTGTAGTTACGCCATATAGAAGCCACTATAGCCATGTACATGCACGTTAGAAGGATTTAACTTACTTACCTACTTAAGGTCGCATTACTACTGTTCGGACTGAAACTGGGCCTCAACCTATAGATCTCTCCATATGCAGGCAATTGCACTAATTGCCTGCAGTTGTCTACACCAAGTTGGCTGAGGTCTTTGTTCACTCCACCTTAGGCGAGGTCCTCCTTTACCATCTTCACCATGCTTCAGTCATGGGAGCCAATGATTTCCAGACCTTTCTGATAGGTTAGCTGTATAGTCCAGTAGTTCGTTTTGCTTTTCTAAATTCAAATTTCGTCATAGAAGTTCTTCGGTTCGCACCTTGGCTACAGTGGTTTGGCGATAGTAGTATTCGTCGTTGTTAGCTCCTCGAAACTTTCGAACACCTAGAATAGTAGTATGTTTGCGTGTATCGCAATGTAAGAAGTTTTCTTTGCGGTTTTTGACCAGGTTTGGTAAGCGTGTGCTTGAGATTTTGCTGCACCGCAAAGATGATGTAGTTTTCCAACAACAACATACTCCTTCCCTAACTTGCTGTTAAAATCAGCTAGGACTACTTTACGTCAGGTTGGTAGGTATAAATGGTTGCTTGATAGGGTCTACCAGAAACACAAGTAGCGCGGATACGCCATTTTGATACCACTTTTACTGGCTTTTCACCAGGGATTCGAACCCGCGACCCTCTGCTTGAGGAGTCTATGCATATACCATTAGACCACGGCCACCCCGTGGTTCGATGGTTCTAACTAATGTCGGACAGTCACAGAGAAAATGAAATAGATTTTCCTTTTCATGAGGAATTGTTACAGCTACAGCAGCGGAGGTTGAAGGGAATGCCTAATTTGGCAGCATTTGAGCCAATTGGCCAGTGCTAATTGCTGTGGTTCTTGTTGTCCCGTTGTGAGTTCTATTGATTAAGTCATTCGTTTTGTTTTTATTTGCATGGATTACATCTTTCTGTATATGGTACAGGTTTCTAGAATATTTCACTATTTCAGTTGTCAATAGAGAAAAAGTGTTGGAGAATTCTACGCATGATGAGTCAAATCGGGGAGCAGACTGATTCCGTAAAAGAGTATTGATGTTATAGAAAAGCGTGTTAAGAAGCAACATGCAAACTCGCGTGTATAGGTCCGTAGAACTGCTATTAATGACTTAAGTACTTAATCAAGCTGAAAGGAGAACCAACTTCGGTTATGGAATACTTCATAGACCACATACAGCCAAACTATAAGGCAAGCTGGCGCTTGCGCTGAACATGATTTGAAAATGGAAAACTGTGACATTCATGACGCACATCCACGGAGGATGTGCGCTCTCGCTTACAAATAAGAAAAGGGCAACTTTACCAAAAATTGCTTTTACAAGCACCCTGGTCAGACATGGTAGCAGTGTTCTTAGTACGACTTTAAGTTCTCCCTCGGGCAGTGGACGAAATGAAAGCAGGACCTGCACGAGAACGGATGTAGTTAATTAATTCTGAAGCTGGCTGCAATAACATCGCAGCTAGTCTATTTTTCACATCTCTACACCTACAATAGGTCTGACGGCTACTTATTGAATGACTTCATAGAGATAGATGAAAGACACAGCCACGGTGCAAAATTTTCTTGGAGATTTGAGGATTAGTTCCCTGCAACTGAATATTGTTAATCTGAACTCGAAAACACTTAATTTACAGGTAAGTGAAGTGAGATCTTCTTCCTCACATTTAGGTGTTTGTGTACCAATTGGAGTGGAGTTAGATGCATTTAAGTACTTTTGTTTATTTCATTGAGATGATCATTAGTCTAGTTAGTCTAGCTAACCTGATGTCCGCAGTACATAGTAGTACTGTAGCTTGCAACTGCTCTGTTTGTCAACTAATATATCAGTACAAGATCTATTGGAGTGGAAAAAAAAGGATCTGTGGTTTTAGATATTTTAGGAGCTTCAAGCCACTATATCATGGAAGACCGGAAAGACTATGAACTTGTGTGAAGAATTCACTCTAACCATCCAAGCCTCTATAATTATAAAACCGAGATTTAGTTGTTGGATGAATAGCACAAATTCGTCGTTGCAACAGCTAACTCCATTGCCAAAGATAATAGTCGAACTCATTGGGACTGTCATTCCAGGCGGATGAGACTCATCATATTTATATTGCGACGCTAATATTCAGAATATTTTTTTCAGAACGTGAGAGGCAATCATCTCATAGACATCCTACTATCGTCTGACCTGGTTGCCAACAATATTAGCTCTCAGTCACTACTGATCTTGATCCACGGGACACCAACAGAACGCCATTCTGTAAAGAGGAGATTAGCCAGTCTGTTAATGCTTCCCAAAACTCAGTACAAAACAAACGCTAGAACCTGAACAGAAAACAATCTCTTACTTAATATAAAACAAATCTTTTTACTTAATATAAGGGCTTGACAGTACAGACAGTACTCGTATTAAAAAAAACTGTTGTAGTACTTTGTAGCATCATCTAACAAGATGATGTTAGGATGTTTTCTTCATTTTTCTGGCCAGCAATGGCTTTTTCACTGGGCTCCTTACTAGCAAACCCATCTCGTTAAGGCAATTTCTGATGGTTCTGCCCCTTACTTCAGCACAGAATTCAGTCCTCAAGTCCGATTTCTTAAGTTAAGCCTTTTCACTTCTCGGTCTTGCCGAACAGTGGTACACCTCTTCAGTCCTGTCTCAATTCTTCTCGTTAGAGCATGATCCTGCTGATATTTGTTAGAGAATCTTCTTACAGAGCTAATAAGAGCATCCAATTTGAAATGACACATTCCACTTAGATAAGGCTACAAAAACTGCTTTACATTCTTCAATTTTACCCTTTTCGACATCGGGATATCAACTTTCCATTTTTACTTAGGATAAACAACTGTTCACACTTTAAACTTCACCCAGAATGATTTTCGATTCAATCCTGGATAGTGGATAAAGTAAATCCCGAAGCAATCAAATATAATAAGGAGAAATCACTTAAAAGTAGTTAGCCGAAAAGCATCGAGTGCTAATTTTTTTTGTTGCGCGGGGTGTATATCGTGAAGAATCAATGGAGGCGACTCTGACGGAAGCCAAACTGTGTTTAAGGTTTTGCTGAACCCTTACTATTATGATGACCAGTTAGAACCATCTAGCAGAGTTTGAGAAAAGGATAAGTTTTCCAATTTTTTCGCAGATAACTTTGCAAAGTCATTGAAGTGGTGTTTACCTGAAGAGCGTGCCTAATCCGTAATCCGGCGTTGAGCACTTGCAAGAGAAGTGGGTAAGAGTTGTGTGACAGAAGGTGCTTAAAGGTATACGTAGGTTGCATAATTCCCTAAGGCCCAGTGGCTTGTTGTTATGGATGGCAATATTGTATCTTCATCTGCTAAGTAGTTTTGATCCAGACTTTGTTTGATATACCGCAGTTGGTTAGTCTATGCCAGACTTTTTTGCCCAACTTGAAAAAGTGTTGGTATATTTTGCCCTTGACTATATCTGGGAAAATGTTAAATGTTTTTGTAAATGAGTCGCCAGAGCTGATTCCACCTGCCCAGTTCATTTGCCGTTTCGTTACCTTAAATGTCACTGTGTTCTGGAACCTAGACCATAGCAACGCTTGACTAGGACCCTAGGAGATTGAGTAAAGATTGACATTGTGTTACTTGTTTTGAGGACGTGGTAAAATTGAATCAAAAACATTAAGTGCGCCTTTTCTATCAGTGAAGATAGCAGTGTTTTGATTGCGTTGTAGGAAAACTCTGCCTGGAAGGCGCTGGCATATTCTGGTAGATTAAAAGACATCGAAACTAACATTTTTTTTGAGAAAATGCCGGCGTCGACACCGCAGTCATCGATATAAACTATTGCCTCGTAATTTCTTATAATTTTTTCATAGCTAAGAGATTAGTTTCTCAGGACCTAAACCTGCATTAGGGCTTTCTGTTAGGGCCTTTCTTATAAGCATAACTTCAGATAGCATGAATCCCCATCGATATCAGCAACCCAAACGAAGGTATCTCCACGTCTTCAAAAGGTCAGCGACTTTGCTGCTTCGCCTCAATTGGAAGGGCTAATGGACCACTACGCTTTTTTTAAGAACTTAAGTGTGTTAGGCGTACGTAACACAATTGCTGTGTGAGTGATGATGTTGGGGGCCTACATTGCATCAGGCTGCACGCACTACTCGCTGTAGACACTATCACTAAAAAGTTTACTTATCTTTTTATAAAAGACTGAGCATTTTCAGTGAAATGAACTTACAAGGAAGTAAAATGGACTGTTTTCTAATCTGAGGAATAGACAAGAACAAAGACCTGCCAGTTTTTTTTATAATTAGCGGGCATTTAAGATGCTTTTATATCGCTAAAATGTTTACACACAGCGCGAGCGAAGGAAACTTAGGGATAAAGAAAAGAATGGTACCGATGTACATTGGTCTTAAATGTTCGCAATTGGCAGAGAAATAGGTCTATTCTCCTGGGTCTCTTTATTAGCTTCCTTATCACTTTTGTGTGGGTCCTTCGGAGATAATGACCTCTCCACATACATCCAATTGGACATTGCATATATTTCTCCCAGTAAGTCCTCCGACATCTCAGATAAATAATATCGGGAGACAATTATTGGTTCGCTGGTCTCATTTGTATGTATCGGTAGTTATAGTGGGACAGTTTGTCCATTTCATCTTTCAAACTAGAAGATTACTTCCCAAAAGTTATTTAAAGCTTGATTTACATTTACATCACAGCTCAGCACGATTTACTTTTGATAATAGATGACCTGAAGCGATTGAGTGATGAAGGTTTGTGGTCTTCGCAGGGCAGATGCCTTATTATGAATCATATGTATTTTTGCCGCATCTTTGATGAGCAGCAGTACTACTGAAAATCGTATAACATCCTTCTCTTCTTACCAGGTAAAACGTGTTTAAATAAGGTGCTCTAGCTTTGTCCTTACAAAAAAAGTCACCTAGATGAGAGATGCGTAATTTTGAGGTTGTTCAGTTTTGAACTTCATGGGTTGCCATACGCCCAAACTTTGAAGGCAGCAGGATCGCTGATGAACTCACGAGAAACTGCTTTGCCTTGCCTTTGACCAAAAAACCTTAAAAATTAAGGCAACAATCCTTTCACTGAAAAAATGTTGCTGGTGGGCAACAAGCCAAAGAACTCACCTGGTCTCGAAGTTGATTTTAGCGAGGAAAACTTCAAAAACTGTAGAAATACTTACATATACTTCTTCCCTCTGAGGAATGTCGACTTTGTCGTTTTTAAAGTATCCGCTGGGCAAAGGAACCGATAGAAAAGTTTGCTCTATTCTTGGACTGTCCGTGCAAGTGGCCTATGACATAATCGCCTGCTTATGCCAATATCTCTCGTTGTCAATATTTCATTGAGTCCGTGTCACATTAACACCTTCTCTTCCAAACAACACCACGGACAACAAAACATGTCGATTGTTACAAAAAATTAAAAATTAGGTTCCCACATTTCACGGTATGGTTCTCAAGTTATTTAACCCCGCAGGGTTTATCATTCATCTTTGAATACGTTGATTGTTTTTCTTATTTTTTAGTTTTATTTGCCTTTCCCTTTATTCACAACCATACAGCGCTATTTGCTATTTAAATTGTTTTGTTTGGCTTTGTTGTTTTGCTCCGAAAAAATTCGGTCACCTGCCACATCTGTATCGTGCGATCTCAATTAGTACAATTCCCTATGCATGTGCGGGTTGTGGCCTCCAACTTAATTTTATTCACTATACCTCCAAACTTAAATTTATCACCAAATCATACAATTCAATTGAAATTTCCCAACAGCACTGACTAACAGACAGACAGCGCAGGGGCCAAATAGACTAAAGACACCAAAGACACCAAAGACACCAAAGACACCAAAGACACCACTGCCAAAAAGAGCAACAAATATTCATACCAGGAGTACCATACGAGTATATCGCTAAAAAAGTCTCGATGGAAACCTTAGCCCACCTTTCATGTAAATGTAAATCACTCATTCATAGATACTTTTGCCATTTGCATTGTTTTTCCTTTCATTCGACGAGGCGGCCGGCGTGCAGATACTTTTGTTTTCCTCTTTTTTTTTTTCTTTTTCTTTTTAACATTGCTGCACCGAGCACATTAAATATTGCACTTTTCCCCAGCTGTGGTGGCTTACCGCTGGCATTATCCCACCTGGTATGAGTACCCCCTTTGCCGTCGGGTAATAAAACTAAAACATAAATAATAACAAAAAGCAATAACAGTATTAATGAATTGCACCAACCCGTAGACACCTTGCAGCCCGTATGGTGGTTATCTAAACATAAGACCGCCGCTATGGCTACGAGTATATGGTATGCCTATACCGATGTCATTTAAGGTGGGGAGGTAAACTACAGCCAAAGCTACAGATACAGCTACGGCTCTCAAGTTTTAAGACATTCCCATAGCAGTGTCTACGGGTGTCTAACGTCTAACGTCTAACATGTAACGTGTAACGTCTATCGTCTATCGTGTATCTATCGAGAGTGTCTAGCGCTTGACTAGAGGCACGACTTTGGTGCAGAAAAACTTATCATGTCAGTCCCACTTTTTTGCTGCTGGAAGCCGGTAAACCGGCTTTTACCATTGTCTCGGTACTTTGGTTAGTTCGGTGGTTCGTTCGGTAGTGTTATGTGCAAGTATCATACCTCCTCGTACTCGTACTCCTATCTATACCTCGGAAGAATCATTTTTCGATCGCGCAGCAGTCAAGAGTTTGTAGATATCTACCCTCTTGTCTCCTTCTGCCCCCCCCCCCCCTTTTTTTTTCGTAGTGCATTCATCAAATATCATCTAGCGGCGGCTTGACACTGCATATAACATATGGTGTGCTTGTGTATGCGCGTGCACGAATACCCCCTTAAACCCACCCCCCATTTGATTGGTGTGCGCTCTCTCCGGTTTGACAATTGCCCGGAATGCAATTGCGTCCTACACTTGAAGTGCAGTGGAACGCGAACGCGAACGCGAATGCGAACCCGACTACAACAAACGCGCGAACGCGAACGTGAACGCGAGACTTGATGAAAAGGAAGGGTTTCTGAGTATGAGTACAAGTACGAGTACTCGTATGCAGCGCGGCTTTTGTATAATTACGAGGCTCCTCTCACTCGCGCCCGTGGTGCTATGGTTATAGATACTTTTTTTATACAATTTGTTTTTTTTTATTTTTTTTTTTTTTTATTTGCAAATCATTTAATGCCACTCTCCTCAGTTGACGTTGAGATTTGCTCACGGTCTGACGTCGAAAATTATGGATACGGTGTTGAACCACTGAAGTTGGTTTGGTCGCGTGACAGACGACGTCTTACTACTGTAGTGTGACGACGACTACGTTAACTACGAAAGCGAATTCGGTTAGCATCCATCCTGTCGTAAAAAAAAGAAAAAAGAAAAATAGATGCCAATATGCGTGTACTATGAATAGTGCGTGTAAAGACGACGTAAGGATCATGAATTAGGAGCACCATTGCGTCCATCATCTCGTCGAAAGTCGACCGAAAGAAAGCGGCCATGCGATCGGTTTTTTTTTTTTTTTATTCAATTTTTATTTTTGTTAGTTTTTCGCGGTCAAGAGCACGTTTTCGTTAAAATTGTCTATCGACATGGAACGCGAACCAGGAAATACGATTTTCTCTGTATCGAAACGAATTCGGTGTTGTTGATGCTTTGGTTCCCTTAAAAAAATAAAAAAAATTAATAATGTATCTATAGTAGTGGTGAACTATATGAATTTGAATATTCCCAAAAAATTTAAGTGATGAGAGTCAATTTCGTGATTAAGGCGCACACAAATGCCAACGGCATTGTGGCGCAAAAGTCGGTCATTATATCGAAAATAGTGTCATTGTCAGTTCTATAATAAAAAAAAAAAATAAAAAATCCAAAAAGATAATTTCGTTCAAATTCTTGTGGTAGGTAGCTTTCTAAGACCGGCGCGCTGTTTTTCGAGGCATGAAATGTAAGAGTGTGACCAGCCGAAACATGCAAATTCGAGTAAATACGAAACGTTTCTAGAGCATGTGGGTTTGTAAGTTCTTCTAACTCACTAGGCGGAATCAAGTGGTTTTTTATGTATATATATATATATATTTTTTTTTTAAGTGTCCTCACATATGGTAAACAGTTTTGAGCTCCGATATTTCATAGTTAAGATACTTGAATTTTGCACAGACATTAAGATTCTATTTCATTCAGTAGTTGGAGACCGATAAATGTCCAGAACATACTCGTACATACGACTAGATGCAGCTTGACTTTGCAGGAGGAAGTAAAGTTGATTACTTGATTTGAGAGCAAAGTTGTCTGTTGTTTTAATTATGAAGACTTACGCCCACCATCATTGGGAGAAATAAAGCGCACTGCAACCCACTGAAGGGTGTAGTGAAGTTTGTTCTTGTTTCACGACAATGTGTAGGTTCATTTGTCATTCAATTTTCAAGTGATGTCTGGTTGAGCAGGATGTTAAATGAATTATGACGAAAGTGAGTGGTTTTGTGACTGCCGGCGGACGATGTTTAAATTTTAATACAATACTTGAAATTGATCAAGAATGTACTCGTAATCCGAGTTAGTAAGGAAATTTTTACGCGATTTAACAGTGCAAAAGATCATGATTTTTATGATTTTCATGTCAAAGACCTAATTTCAGTCGAATAGGGAATTACTTATTAAGCGAATGCTCTTGAAATTTAATTTTCCGAACATACGTAGGAACAATTGATCTAAATTCAAACAATTGAGGTCAATCAATGTTTTGTCTGTTGCTCGTATTTATTAATTGAATTTTTTCTTTATAAGTTTTCAGTCTTTATTTTGATAATTGTTCTCCGATTTTGTTATTCATTAATTCAGTGGCTGAATATAGAGCTTTGCATTGAGCATCAATTGAATTATCAAGTATTGCCGCTGAGTAATTGTGACAATGTGACCGGCACCGTTTTTCTAAATACATGGTTACAATCAATTGTTAAATAAAATGTATACAACTAGTGTAAGAAAGTGCCTTAAATTCGAATTCTTCAAGAATTAAAAAAAAAAAAAAAAAAATTAAAAATAATTGTAACGAATATTTTAACTTAGTTATTCCGAGTTCATAAATTACTTACTTAGGTGTCGTTACTGTCAGTGGTAAACCTGGGCCACAACCAAAAAGTCTCTCCAACTAGAATAATCGCGTCAGTTGTCTCCGGTGCGGCACTTTAAATTTGCTGCGATTCCCTACGCCTTGCGTGCGCCAGCTTAGATGCGGTCGTTCTTTGCTGTGACATCCCCCGGGATTCGAATCGAAAATTCTTTGGGCCAGAGCAGTGATTGCTCATTCGCTCACAAAGGGGGACAACTTATCTCAGACGTTCAGACCGTAGATAACTGGCTATCTCGTTGCCGACAAACAAAGAGCAGGATCAGGATGATAACCGATTGGCAAGGGTAAATTTGCGTTTAATTTCAGCCGTGTTTTGTTTTTGACTCTTAAAAGTTTTTTTTGTGAAGCTTAAAGCTTATCTGTAGAAGGTTAAATATTCAATTGAAAAATATATATATAGGGTTTTTCCAATAGGGACTTGACAACTTTGAATTTAATTTGTGAACGCACTCTTTCACTAATCATCAAACTGTCACTGTCAATTTATTCATTAAACTTTACATTTCATGGTAAAGTACACTAACGAGCAACGGAGTCGGTGACTGCAACTTTAAGAGCGTTAATTCCAATTTTCGGTCGTAATTCTTGCCCTAGTACACAGGCAATAACAAGTTTAGTGCAAAAATTTGAGTCTACATATTCGTTGTGTGATGTGTGTCGAAAATATCGCTGCCGTTCAGACGTCCGTAGCAAACGATCCAAATCAGTCAATTCCACGGCGTTCTCAAGAATTGGGCATCGCTCAATCCACATTATGGCGTATTTTGCGTAAGGATCTTGACTTACACCCATACAAGATCAAGCTGATTCAAGAATTGAAGCCGTTGGACCATTTGAAGCGACGTACGTTCTCCGATTGGGTTCTGGAGAAGATGCGCCAAGATGATGAATTTCATCGCAAAATCATCTTCAGTGACGAAGCTCGTTTTTGACTCAATGGGTTCGTCAATAAGCAAAATATGCGTTATTGGTCGGGTGAAAACCCACATGTGCTTCATGAATCACCACTTCATCCACAAAAAATAACTGTTTGGTGCGGTTCGCATGCCGGCGGCGTTATTGGGCCATATTTTTTCGTCGACAATAACGATCGTCACGTTACTGTGAATGGTCAGCGTTATCGCGGCATGCTCCATGAGCCATGATCGCGCGAGCGTGTTATCTCAAGACATGGGCCAGTCGATTGGCCGCCTCGTTCGTGCGATTTAACGCCGCTTGACTATTTTCTGTGGGGCTACGTTAAGTCATTGATTTATGCCAACACGCAGACGACGTTAGAAGAGCTCAGAGCCAACATTGAACTCTAAATGTCCGGCGAGTCGTTGAAAATTGGGTCAAACGAATCGACCGCTGCAAACGTGTCCGCGGTTACCATATGAACGAAGTCGAATTCCATTCATAAATGTTTTGATTGTACTTCAAGCCAATAATAAAGTTTTTGAAATATCTTAAATGGTTTGCCTTTTATTTAAAAAAAAAGTTGTTGTCGTTATTAGAAAACCCTATATATGGAATATTTAATACTGTATAGTTTTTTAGAAGTTTTTTTTTTATGTTGAAATAGGACCGAGGAATTTCATTTAATATTGTAGGAACACTGTATTTTAGCTCCCTTCTGCCGTAGTTTTAGGTCATTGTTATTTAAGGTAGACATCTTGTATTTATTTGGTGATATGGTATATTGGTTTCTTAAAACGACATCTTTCGAAGTACTCATCTTGTAGATTTGCTGCACTCTCAATACGTTGAATTTTCTTTCCTCAGTGGTGAATAATGCCTCTCTCTAGGATCTTGATTGCGCTTCCACAAGCAAATATCCCTTATCTTAATTTGGATTCCTTAAAAGCAAAGTACGCTTTCTGTTATACCCGCGGTGTCGAATGGCCAAATAAATATCACTTTTCCGCATTTATATGACTCTACCATTTCTATAACCTGGTCAGTAACTTGGCAAACATGGTTTTTAAAAATAATTCGCTGATCTGTAGCTTTGTGATGCGGATAACATTCGTTATCAACTTTGTCTTAGAGGCGTTTAATATGAATCCATTGTCATGGCACCACTTAACTGCTTCGTCAAATTAGAAGTGTCTGCATGGCGGTCGCAGGACATCTACGAGGTGTGCTTAAAAGTAAGGTGACTTTTTAAATTTCGCGGGCAACGTACATTCGATTATCGATTTTTTTTTTTTTTTGCTCTGTTGGTACACATGTCCCGAACATATGTTCACAGTTTGAAGTATATAGCATACTTAGTTTATTGTTGACAGATACAAAGGTTAGACGTGTTTTGGTGTGCTCGGCGATTTTCAATATAAAAAATGAAGCAAATGTTGATAGTGGCATACGGTGAGTCTGCTCTATGTAAAGAAATGTTTACAAGTGGTACAAGCTCTTCCAAGATAACCGAGAAGATGACAATGACGAATGTCGCCTCACTCTGCACGCCCCAGCACATCAACAAAGATGCTGTGAAGCTGTGAAGAAAATTGTGTTGGAAAATCGTCGAATTCCCATAAGAGAAATTGAGATTATCTTAATGATAATCAGGACTTGCTTAAAAGGGTCATAACTGGTGACGAATCATGGGAATATGGTTATGACGTCGAAACCAAAGCCCAATCGTCGCAAAGAAGACACCCAGTAGCGCCAAGACCGGCATCGCTGAAGACCTCAAGGCTATATCAAAAAGTGATTATGAGAAATGCTTCGAGAATTGCAAAAAGCGTTGGCACAAGTTTATTATATCTAAGGGGGATTACTTTGAAGGGGACAACATTAACATTGATGAATAAATAAAAAATTTTCGTATAAGAATATAGTCATCTTACTTTTTGGACAAACCTCGTATGTCTGACAACTTTCCCCGTATTGTCAGTAAAAGTGAAAGGATGGCTTTTTGTGAAGACACGAAGTAATTCATTTGTAAACAATATGAAATAGATTGGGCGAGGTTTCGATCATTGTGGCACTCCAAACGGTGAGTCTTTTTCGTTCCTATAATCTTTCTCTTTTTTTTTTTTTTCGTTTATATTCGTTGTTGTAACATTGTCCTTAACTACGTCGAGTGATAGTTGTGTTTCCTTTCTTGGTGGCAGCCCTCACTCACGACTAAATTTATTTTTACCGCTTCTGTTTCAATACTTGCGAACGCACCAAAGACAGCTCTCTGAGTTCTGCCAATTATGTTAATGTCAGTGTAATGGTAAGATGTAGAAAAAGTAACATGACTGCGGATCACATTTCTTGCCCAGCAAAGTACGTCTCCATAGATATTATCATCTGAGGCCTTAAAATCAATGAAGAGGTTGTGCGTAACGATTTGGACTTTTTGGTACTGATAGGGGGCAATCGTTAATAAATGGCTTCCGGCGTTCCCACAAGACTGCAGATAAGATCTTGTATGCGATTTTAAGGAGACTAATGCCTCTATAATGAGCGCAGTTAGAGGGTGCTTAAGTTCCATTCTTCAGGTATCCTTTCAGCCTACCAAATTTTCAAAGTGAGTTGGTGTACGCTCTCTACCAAGTTATTTTAATCTGTCTGAAATAGCTCAGCAGATAAGCCGTCCGGCCCAGCAGCCTTGTTCTATTTAAACTTGAATATTGTTATCGTACCTTCATTTTGGACAGGTAGTTGAATGTTAATTTTGCCTGACAGTGTTGTTTGGGTTTTCCTCGCCTTTGAACAGTCCTCAGAATTAGTTTTTCCATATTATCAGTATCGACTGTGACTCTACTACTATATTTCCTTGATCTTGTTGTTTTGTCACGTTCTTTTTACTCTTTAGTAAATGATCCAAACATTGCTCCTGAAGTAGGATCTCTCTATTCCGATCATGCTCTTTCCTTTTTCTTTAGAAAAGCCTCGTTCTTTTATGCCTTCCCGCCTCATAGGTGGGTTGTTTCTCTACCTGTGCTTGTCTGCATTCTACCAAAATATGGTGGATGATGTTTTTTATCTTTGTAGCAATCGCATTAGCACAAGGCACGGAAATATAACTTCCTTATATGAAATGATTGCCCCGATGATGGGAGTCCGAAGAGGCTGTGTGAGAAAGAGGATCCTAAAGTTTTATTAACTTGTGTTTTAGTCGTCATCATGGGTTGGAGTAATAAGCAGCGTGCGTTTGACTAAGAAGCCTATTTTTCTAACGACCTTTTGGTGAAATCGCATCAATATTGCAGCATATATCCTGTCGCGGAACGAAAATTAATTTTTTTTTGGGACAAGGAAACTCGTTTTATGCAGAAAAGAAAAACTGGAGACGCACACCCCATTGATACATCTAAGAACGCCGAAAATTTTAGGGTTGCAGTTTTGCGATCTTCGCTGCGTTTGGCGCGCAAACAGACGTCTATTCTTGATGAAATTGACTTAGGGGTTCCTTGAACAAATGGTTCCCTTCAAGAGCATCGATGTCTGTGTTGCGAACGCATTTCCCAGTGCGCCCCATTTCACTGAGCGGTGATTTGGATTGATCGGCGCGTTTACCCGATTTGACCCCTTGTGACTTCTTTTTGTGGGGATATTTGAAATCCTGTGTCTATACCAACCGCCCACAGACTCTGGACGACTTAAGGAAACATTCTTGGTTTTAACTGGCAAAACCTGCGGTGTGTATGGGACTCGTTCACCTTCCCCTACATCCGTTTAAAGCAAATAAAACAAGTTCTTGAATACTTATCTGTCAATAGCCTGCATGGGCCGAGATCCCATTTTAGTTGCAGTTGTTCTACTGCGATGGTTAATATTTTGGAGGATATAAGACAGGAGTCTGATAAAAGATGCATTGCGCTTCTTTGTCTAATTAATTTTTCAAACGCTGCTGCAAATTGAAACATCTTTTGGTTTTTGGTTTTGGTAATAGTCCTGCGCATCTTTTTAAGAGTTTTCGTTCTGATAGATGTCAGAATATTGTAAGATGTGATTTTTTTGCAGGACTTCTGCCGGTGAATCAGGGTGTACCACACGGATCAGTTCTTGGTCCCATAATATTCTGTTTTTAAATGAGTTGCCATCTGTCTGTAAACATATCTAGATCCATCTCTATGCAGATGATGTTCAGCTGTATATGGCTATGGCATTCAATAATACAACTTAACTATATACCATACCATACCGACTATTTTAAAATTCAAAACAAAAAAAACGGGGTGTCTATGTGAAGTGTTCTGGTATTTTTATTTTTATTTTTTTTTCTTTTTAATAAAGAGAGGTTATGTATGGAACGCAATATCCGATAAATGGCCGCTAACTGATGTCACACGTTGGCCCTTTTGACTAAGTTTTCGATTACATTTTGTTATAGTGTCGGCGAAATTTCATTGAATCGCGACTTTCAGTTCAGGAATCGATATTGAGATATTTTCATAAAAAAAAAACTTAAAGCTGCCGCAATTTTAAACAAAAGCTTACACTACTCGTAATCTACCTAAAATCGTATCTATAAACAGCGTTTGATCTAGCCCTAGAACCATCTCTGGTACTTCTTTTTCGTTATGTTCGTTGTCGAAAGATTTCGATAACAGACAATTCCATGCGAGGATGAAGGTAATCTGTTCTCCGTCTAATGATTGCACTCGGATGTCCCATGTGGGTCAACGCAAGCTTATTAGATAAAATTCGGCTTGAACAGAACAGCAGAGTTGCAGTATATAAAATCGGGTTGACATTCGATCGTCCGTCATCAGTCAGTTGAATAAAGTCAGTCCAGATTTAATCCTTTTCGCCTGAAAGCTATGCCCCAAGGTTCCCCATTTGTTTTTAAATAATCTGTTGCATCCGCATCCGTATACCTAACTCCATGTTTAAACTCAAAGTCCTGTCATTGCTTAAGGGCAGATTTTTACTGATTACTTTGGATAACTTCATCTCGTTCAGACTTTCATCCCAAAGATAGTACCAACACTACCTCAAATCTTGCGAATATTGGTCATTCAGTGTGAATTGGTTCCTTCTCCAAGTCAATTGTGATTTTATGAAGCTATTTCCTTGTATGACCAGAGTAGATACATTTGCGTGCTCTCGTATAATTGATTGCGAATAAAGTTAACAAAAAACCCACGAAAAAAAAATAAAAATAAAAAAATCCTAGAAAATATACGAAAACAATAATTCACATAATTCCATGTGAGATTCCTTTTTCGATTTAAAATTTTACATGTATCTGGACATTCAAGTGAAACATTAATTACATTTGCCCCGCTTAAGGTTTATTTATCGACGAAAGTCCAACTGAGTGCACGGGCGTATCGCACTATGGTTTTGAATACATTCTGACGAGAAAGTCGACATAAAATATTGCTTTCCTTTCGCAAAGCCTACGCAAACATTTAATTCCAACATTTTTATGTTATGCTGCATGCAAATGGAAATGATTTTGAATTTGCCCCCAGAATTGAAGATACAGACGTATATACGTACTTGTAGCATTGATGCAAATAAGTGCATGTAGTCTAACGTTTTCCCCTAGCTAATTAAAATTGTTCAGTTAAGGAAAATAACTCATTCGGCTGTCATTTCAATTTTTTTTTAATTTTATATTTCAAGGCAGAAATATTTGGACATACTCGTGCACCAGCGTGGGAGACCCTACAGGAATTTTTGACATAAGGATTCTTTAAGTAGGTAAGAGCAAGGGGGTTTTTGACTTACAATAAAGGCCCAATTGGTATTTGGAGTACAAATATTTATTAGTAATTGGGGGCATTCATTGATCCATTACGGTAGTGTATTGCAAGCATATGATGTCGGCAGGTTCACACAAATAGTTTCGAATACATAATTTTGTTTCCATCAAAAGCTTATTGCTTTTATCAGGTTAATTTTTCAATTTAATATTGTAACCGTTTTTGAAATTAGTATTTTTGATATATTGCTCATTCTGTCTGCAAATTTTCTTGTGTTACCATCATTCTAAACATTTTTAACTGGATTTTGAAATGGGTGTATCGAAAGATTAATTTGGCATTTTTTATTGGTTTTGTTCCGGATAAAATAGAATGGAAGTGAAGCCACTAGATAAATCTAAAATGTGTATAGAGAGGGTGTTTTCATTGAGTCCAAGTGTCAGAGTTAGTTTGCAAAGTTTAGAAATGCCAATTATGACCTAAAGGATGAACCAGAGGAGCTCGTTTATGACTTCCTGAAATTCAACGTCGAAAAAAATCCAACTTTTGTTGTAAGGGAACTTGCCCAGGAACTCAACGTAAGTAATATGACCATCCATCCACACCTAACAAATACGAGTATGGGAAAAGTCTAATCGTCTATCTAGTCGAAGTTTGCACCGCGCTTCAATCGCGTCACAATCATGAGCTGTTACCGGATTGTTACCGGATCGTTACCGGAGATGAAAAATTGATTCTTTACAATAACATTAAAAGTCTCCACCAATAAGCCATTGGCTTATTGACAGATCAGCATAACAACCCAGAACTGGACTTCACCTGCTGTCTGATATCTGGATGCTGATGGTATAATCCTTTTGAGGTGTTGACTCGTAACCAGACTTTTAACGCAGAAGTCTACTGTCAAAAAAACGGCCAGACCGGTTTAATCAAATGGGTGTTCTATTTCATCAAAATAACGCTCGCCTTCGTACAAAGGGTGACCAGATAAGAACGAAATGAAAAAAATTTAAATAAAACGACAACGGTATGAGATTTAAAATTGATTCTGGCTTAATTTTGAAGCTACGTTCATGCCATTAAATGTGGAAAAGCATATCATTCAAATAGCCGCTTCAGCTTCCCTAGCAACGCTTCAAGCGATCGATGCAATTTTTGATAACTCGATCCAATATGTGCGGCGTAATTCCATCAGTAGCTTGTCGAAGGTTGTCCTCGAGCTCGTCCAAAATAGTTGGCTTGTTAGCGTAGACTAAGGATTTGACGTAGCCATAGAGAAACTAATCGAGTGGTGTCATATCACATGATTTGGACGCTCGCCGTGAAATGACCCAGTCACCAAATTTCTCCTTTACTACTTCGGGCGTTGCGTCGCTGGAACCGCAGTTCGGATATATCGATGCTGTCGAGCTTTGGACACAGAAAGTCGATTAACATCGCTCTATTCCTGAAGCCATTTACTTTAACAGTGTCTCCTCATTCCTCATTTCGAAAGAAATAAGGTCAGATGATGCCGGCATGCCATAAACCATACCAAGCAGTTAATCTTTGTAGATGCATGACTGAATACTTGTGGATTGTGTTCGCTCCAGTAACGGAAATTGTTGAAAAAGCCGCCCAGTCAAAAATGGACCTCATCCGAGGAGTTGATTTTTTGGTGAAAATCCGTCTGGTCGATCTTGCGTCAGCACAATCTTATATGGATGCGAGCCCAAATCAAACGCAAAATAGGTCTGGTTGATTCTCTGGTGATGCCCAATTCAGCTGATCGACGCCGAATAGACATTTCTGGATCTTCTTCGATAATTGTAGCTATGGTGGCTATGTTTTCTTCATTTTGCGCCAATCTCTATCTGGTTGGTGGCTTAAGATCTGAAAGAGTGTACTCACACTCACACTGAAGCTATGATGACGACCGACCAAGCCATGAAATTAACGTTACGTATTTACAACTGAGCCGGAATTTCTAAATATTTTGACAGCTAGATGTCATTGGTAACTTTGACTGCTGCTGAAACGTAACAACTGGAAAAGCTATCATTGTTATCTGGTCACCCGTTAGTTAGGACCATCTGCACACAGTTACATGTGTTTGGTTAGGAAAAAATGGTGCATCCGCCTTATTCTTCAGATTTGGCACCTTCAGATTTCCACTTTGTTCGAAGTCTGAAAAACTTCCTTAATGGAAAACATTTTAGATCTCGGGATCTCCAAGAGGCTCTTGGTGCATTTTGTTCGCTACAACTAAAAAAAAAAATTTTTTTTTCTAACTGCATGAAGAAGTCACCTGGGAGGTTGGCAGAAATGTTGTCAAATGAACGGATATAACATTGACGAATTAACTAACATTAAACAAACAGTATAACCTTATACGGATAAAAGGACTTTCCTATGACTAGGATGCCCCATATAATCAAAATGATACCAAAATATTGGTCGAAAGTACACTTAGATATCAAGCTTAAACCAAGAATCGCTAGCATCCTATATGTCGCTTAAATTATATACTTCACACTTCCTATTAAATTTGGGTATATAGAATTTTTTTTTAATTTTTTCCGTTACGGTAGGGCAGTTCCAGAGAAATAATTTTCTCTTCTACTGCGTTGGGGCTCTCTCTCCTGGTTGTTGCAATTATAATTTTGTTGTTGCGACTACCAAAGGGTAAGCACTTGGCATTGGAGTCAGGAGTGTCCACAGCAGTTTTGACTTCGATTACGGTATTTGGAAAGGCCAAAGGAATTGTATACGTTGGGATTATGCGAAAAGGTTTTATAACCAAACCCATCGGCTGGCTTAAAATCATTAATGTTGATTCAAACGACACACGACCGACAGCTTTTGCGTTGACTCTAGGCGCTTTGGTGACCTAATGATCAACAATTTCACAAGGTGTGATATGTGCAGCCTTCTTTTGCCAATAAACAATAGGTACGCTGCCAAAGTTGATAAAAGTTCAGGCTCGTTCCGCAGCATCTTCCATGATTTTTCTCAAAACTTTTGCCGAAAAGTTAGAGCAGCCAAGATATATAACTCGTACTATATGAACCCTTGATTTAGAAAAATCGGGTAATCTTGAGATTAGTGTAAATCGCAACGACGTGGGATAAAGCGCTGGGAGAACCTTTGTATGAGGATGCAACATTTCGATGATCTTCATGTCTTTTAACTCAATTCGCACTAGTAAGTCGTTGGTCATGGTGCCGTAGCGCTCAGCAGTCTCCAAGCAAAGTATTCGCACAGGTAGAAGTATTCCTTGTCGTGCATTGCAACGTACGAGTAGGTTTCCATTTTGTAGAAGAACATCCTCAAGTCATTCACTTTCTCTGGAAAATCTGCAACCACGGTAATGATACTGTTGACCGAACGACAGCTCTCAGGCTGGTCTCGTCCGCTCTTGCTGGTCTCTTTGAGACAAGCGCCTAAACGCCTAAAAAGCGTTTGCCTGCAGGAAATCGACGTCGAAATTTATATCGTCACAATATTATCACCGTTGTTGTAGGGAGATGTAAAACTATTGTAGCAATTTTTTTATGATATGCTACAGTCCAAGCATGGCTTGGTCGTCAAATAACAAGCCGCCTTTTTAATTAGGTCGGTTTCAAAACAATACAAAGAAGCTATGAACATTCTGTCGAAATATAACCGGGACTATCTCAATAAAAACAACACACATCAAAAAATCATCAAAACTTATTTTGTTTCCTTCAAAATATGCTCCATTTGAAGCGGTACATTTTTTCCAACGAACAATACAGGTATCCATACATTTTTTACAGGCATATTCCCGAATCACCTTCAGTTCTCTTAGCGAATTTTCGTTGATGTCTTGAATCGAATCAAAACGGGCCCCACGAAGTGGTAATTAGAGTTTCGAAAATAGAAAAAAGTGACAGAGTGCCATACTTGGTCAATAAGTCGGTCTTAGGGATGGATTTGTGAGAAGGTGCATTATCATGGTGAAAAATCCAAGAGTTATTCTGCTACAATTTCGGTATTTTTCGGTGGATACTATCCCTCAAACGAGCCCGAAATTCCATTCGCAACACAAAATTTTAAACAAACTCTGGGCAATATTTTTTTTCATAGTAATAATCGCCGACAACAAGTACTATCATTAACTGATGTCTCTGTCTACTGACAACAAACTAGTTGACAGATGGCGCCCAAACTCAACGTCAAAAAGAGGACAGTTATACCAACATAGGAACATGTTTTTTTTTTTAATGAAACCATTAACGCTTTGAATGACTCGGTCCGAGTTATATTTTGACAGGATGTAAAGGACGATTCATCGTGAACTTTGATTTATAATGTAAAATAAAACTCATAAATATGAAAGTGAACTTAAAATTTTTATTATCGGTTAAAAGAACAATTCATGGCATTTTGTTTTTGGAACTGATATCATGTAAATGTTGGGTACGACTAGGTCTGAGGTGGTCCATTCGGAAAGTCCAATTTTGGGCGACTCGTTCGAGCATAGCGACTGGTATCTCGCGGATAACATGAGTAATGTTGGCTTCCAAAGCGTCAATCGTTGCTGGCTTATTCCTGAAGACCTGAGACTTTACATATCCCCAGAGAAAATAGTCCAAAGGTGTGATATCGCACAATCTAGGCGACCAATTTACCGTAGCAAAACGTGAAATTAAGTGCTCTCCAAAATGATTTCTCAACAAGTTCATTATTTCACGAGTTGTATGGCTCGTAGCTCCGTCTTGTTGAAACCAGTGCTCACCGAGACCTGATTTGCCTCATTTTTGAAGAAATATGAACCAATGATTCCACCAGCCCATAAACCACAAAATACCGTTGTTATTAATGGATGTAATGGTCGCTCGGTCGCTCTTGGTACTTTTCGGGTTGCTCATCAGCCCAAATACGGCAATTTTGTTTATTAACGTATCCATTGAGCCAGAAATGGGCTTTATCACTGATAAAACACCGATAAAAACACGATAAAACACCGGATTTTCATTGAGTTTTTCCAGAGCCCATTCACTGAAAATATTACGCAAATTCAAGTCGCCTGGCTTTAATTCTTGCACAGGTTGAATTTTCTCGCTTTAAGGCCGAGAATGAAATACATAAAATACGCCAAGTTGTCGAAAACGCTAAGCCAAGCTGCTGATTCGTCATGGTCTTCGCGTACACAGCTGCTATAGTCTCTTCACAACGTACTGGATGTGGTCTAACCGGTCGAGTATCATCCACTAATGTAAACTTAGACTCAAATTTGCTAATGGTATTGGCAATAGTGGTTTCAGTATGTCGGTTATGTGCACCGTTAGTTCCTCCAATCGCACGAAAAACATTTCTCACAGAACGCTGATTTTCGTAATACAGCTGAAGCACATTGGTTGGTGCATTGTATCCATCACTACAACGAGGTGGTTTTTACCTCGTGAAATGGAACAGAGTCTTGTTGGAAAATATACATAAGACAAATAAAGAGGGTCCACAACTTCTTCCAGAACATCCGTATTTTGTTTAAATTTAAGCTCCCTACTCGTAGAAATTAAGACTGAACACCCGCACCCACTGGTGACTCTTCAACATACAGGTACCATCATTATTGTAGATAATCGCTCCTTTAGACGATCGGGTGCAAGCCCTGTGGATACAATTGTGCTTTTTGAATGACTTCATTCTTCGAGCTTGGATTTCGCTGGATCTTTTTATAAACCGCTTTAATTCCCTATCGAGTTCATTATTTACTTTACCAAAGTACCGAACATTAGAATAGAATTTTAGAGATCGGTAAGTACTATATAAGACTTTTTTGCATGCATGCTGCAGGGTCATCTCATCTTCAACTGTGCAGGTGCAGGCCATAAAAATTGCCGTCTGTATGATCTCGTTTCCCGTGAATCTATTGTGGCCTGAGGTTCTGGCAATACTCAGTGAATTCAGCATTTCGAGAGCGTTTGAAAAGCTGTTGCCCTGGATCAACACATATGTTGTTGTCATTTTTATGCTGTTGCCGACTACCAAGAAGATGACAACGTTAATGCATCAATCAATACATTGTAGCCATCTGTAGAGGTTGTAACACCATCGTAGTTTCCAACACAATATGCTTAGTCTAAAGGAATTCACCTTCCAGAATATCATCTTGATACTTAACATCGTCGAAACATTTGTTAATAGCGTCTCTATGACGCAGTTAGTCAGATTCTTTTTCTCGAGAAGAGAAGTGCAATAGTCTAGAGTTGCCTCTGCTTAGAAAACTTACAGATTGGACGGCAACATCATAAGCATATTATACTTTGGAATTGTTGAAAGTGTATTGCTGAGATTCGATCGATGCGATAAACAGTAGTAGAAACAGAACGTTGTCTCATAACCAAGCCGATTTATTTATGCCACGAAGCTCAATCTTTATCTCATTTTCGTGTTTTGCAGTAGGTAGGAGGTCAGACGAATGGATCCAAAGCTATTAGCGAGTAAGTATTCTTCTGTTCTGAATTTCTGTATTACAGTTGGTCTCATTTTGATGCCAGTGGCCTAGTAAGCAGGATAGTGTCAGAACAGCATTATCATCGACATGGAGAGTGCAGACAAAGCACTCATTGATTGCGGATGCCGACTGCGACAAACATGTGAAGACGGAAGAAAACACTAAGTGTTGTCTACAAGACGGTGTCCTGCCTCATCTGTTATGGTGCATGTTGGTCGACTAACTGATTAACGCACTCAGTGGTTCGATCAATAATATGCAGATGAGGTAGCGAGACTCTATTGTTTGCAGTTTGTATGTTCGCTTTACGAGAAGAAGAAAGCTGCCTGTTTGACTTAACCAAGAAGCTAAGTAAATCACTAGAGTTCTGATGGCCTTGCACGATGACAGTCTTCTGACCCTTCTGAGCCAGGAAAAAGTAGTCGGGTCTTCATGGATTGATTTAATGCCAATCTGTGATTGGGTGCTGGTGCCTTTTATATGCGGCTATTGCAATTTCAATTACTTCTCACTACTTCCAAGCTGGTACCAAGTTTGCTTCTCTGAACACATTCAGTGTTGCCAATCAACTTCCTAGGTAAGGCTCAGAGGAGAGTTTCTCAGAACCAAGAGCTGCATTAGGACTAATTGCATTCTGGGTGAGTGTTAAAAATTGGATCTCATGTTAGCATAACTACGAGTACAGATGGCATGACTCTTTAGGATACCGACATAGCAAACGATTTCTTCCTGGCATCTCTAAAATACCAGTGACTTCTGGTGTCCCAAGTATGGGTGGCTGTGGACTACACCTAAGTATGCTAGGCGATGACAAAACCGGTGAACACTATCTACATGAGTGTTCAACCTACGCTCACATCATACATCAATCAAGTACTCGGCGTTTTTAACAGTACATACTCCACCTCATTCTATAGGCTAAATATTTGAGTGTCCTGTTCCGACAGAAAAAAAAAGTCGAATGTCGAAAGGAGAGATAACCATCTCAGATTTTGGCTTCTATGTTCGTTAGTGACGGTAATCCCGAACTTAAGCGTCTTCCTAAACATGGAGTATGCAATTTGATCTGTGATGAAAGAAATTATGCTAAGATTGTCTGCTGGCTGAATCACAGGTTCAACTTCCATATTGTGTGAGTTCATTCAGTCTTTTGATCGCTCTAAGGAAGGGCAAACTATCTTTTTCTCTTATTCTTATACCCAAAGTGGATATTGGACGGTTTTGACGACAACTATGCATTGTCTGTTAGACACTTTCTTTCTACCGTGTCGGTGTTTGTTCCCACAAGAAATAGTGCTCCAAATTCCACTTGCCAGCCAGTGGCATCTTCACTCTTATTCTTCACATCCACTCCAAGACACTTGTAGTTTTTATTGCTCGTACGTATGCATTGTGTCATTTCCTGAACACAGATCTGAAGTACCATATTCGTTTGTTTCCCAATAAGGGGACAAGAGAAGGAAATAAAATAAAAAAAAAAAAGAATTAAGCAAAAGGTAAACAATTGAGCAAGTGCCGAAAGAAGGAACACTATGTCACTTGTATCAGAAGGCGCTTTTAAGTCGCCTCTCTGGCAAGCCCACCCTTTCAACCACTAGCAGCAGTAGTAACTTACATAAATACTATTGACGGCAGTTGGCATCATGGATGTGCTCGGGGAAATGTTGTCGCGTTGATATTTGTTTCCTTAAGACCGTTAGTTGCATAAAAATTTCAAATTTCGAATTTCAAATTTCAAATTTAATGCACGATACATAATGTTCGGCTTGCTATTCCACTTAAGGCTGTCTGTCATAATTCAGCTCGAAAAGTTTTTAAGTTGACAGCTCTGCCATTAAGAGTGGCGTATAGTACTGTTGTACTCTTATACGAGTACTACCAAGTGTAGATACAATACAGCGCGGTTCGGCTGATGGTAATGTGTGGGGGTTTGAATGAGCAAGCGGGCTTTTTGTCACTTTTACTTTCATCATAAAAGGTTACAGAGTTTTATGCGCTTGTCAATCGAGCATATTTATTACGTTTGTTGAGTTTTTAAATTTTTATTTTTTTTTTAAGATTACTTAAAAAGGGGGACATTTTATCGGGGATTTCATTATGTCAGTGCTGCGATTTATACTTGTCCATTGGGCATAGGATTACTGAAAAGATTTTTCTGTTTACATTTTCCGATGAAGGAAGTTTTCCGACAGAGAATTTTATGACTAGAAGGTGTTTACCATTCGTTTTGAAAGGTTTAATGGACAAACTTCGATTTTAGTTGTCACCAGATGAGATTTCCTAAGACTGAGGTAAGGATTTATGAGCTCATGCAGTTGTAGGTTGTAGTTTGGATGATTTTGTCGGATTAAAGTAGGATTGTTGCCTCTTCTACAATCGTTGTGTTGATTTGTGTGGTGTAAGATGGCTTACGGCGAACACACAATCCTCCATCCAAGGTTTTAGCATAAATATTACGCAACATTAATGTAATGTAAATTAGTCGGGAATCTATAAAAAACCAAGGTAGGGTTGGGTAAGATCGTGTAGGTGTCTTGTTATTTATCGCACTATAGGAAGTCTGTTGTGTCTACATATGAAAGGGACATAAAAAATGGGGGAATGCGTAATGAGTATTTTTTAGCATACTCCTAAGCTTTGTTGAACGTCTTCCAATGACAAGTGATGGATACATATATATATTTTGGGGAACTTCAAGCCACATCACGTGATCTTCTATGTTATAATGTAAGAAAGCAAGGTATCACTTCGCTGCCTACTTATGTATTACTGAGAATACCTACTTACTAAGAATGCGCTACAGTTTGGGATGGAAAATGCCTCTCCAACTAGCGCGATCTTTTACCAGTTCTCTCCAGTTGCGCACAAGAAGTTGACTGTGTTACCTTTTAACTTGTGTGCGCCCCTTAAGATGAGGTTATCCTTTTCTGCGTTGTCCCTATGAATTGGAGGCGAAATCTTTCCGGGCCGGTGCGCTGGTGTTCATACGCTCAGGTTGACCTTGTCGTCTTAGCGGAGTTGTCAGACCTTTTTTTGATGTGGTTGGCATCGCTGTACAGCTCGTAGAGTGTTGATGCAAACAGGACCTCGAGAGCTTATATAATGTCTTTTTGGTTGCTCGAGAGGAGGCGATTGCTTTATAATCCCATAGAATCAGAGATTAGAAAGAGTGTTTTTTTTTTTTTGCATAATTTCTGCGCTTGTATCGTTGTCGGATTTGTACCTGCACATCCTGATGGTTGTGTGCCGCTCTCTATTGAAATCATATACTTTGTCTTTCCTTCGTTGACCATTAAACTGAGCGTTTATTCTCCATCGTCATTCTGCATAAACGAATGAGCTTGGCTGGGTTGCCAAAACTAGATATGGCTTGGTATAGTTCGTCTCCATAGACGCTGCCGTATGCGGCTTCGACATCGTTAAACGGGGGGTTATTTTTGTAACCTTAACACTTCATCTATGGTGGTCTCCCCTTGCCTAAAACCACTCTTATAGGAGCCGATCAGATTGTTGAATAAGGATCACATAATATGGCAGACAGGATTTTCTATGCAACGTTGAGGATACTTGATCCTCTGTAATATATTTGGGGTAGTTCAGTGGATCTCCGTTCTTTAGAATCGGTCAACCAATGCTAAGTTTCTATTCAGTGGGCATATTTTCGTCGACCTAGATTTTGGAGATGAGTTGATGTATGATCCGTATCCAACCATTGCCTGCTGCTTTAAACTGCTTGGCAGCAACTTTGTTAAACTTAACATAATCTTTGAAATTGGTGTCCTGACCAGAGCCATTGTTCATGAATTGTATGGTTCAATCTGTCTCAGTGGGTGGGGTTCGTTTTCTGTAACAGTCTGACAGTCTGTAAAAGTACTCTTACCAGATTCTGAGCACCAACTATGGTTCTACGATTAGATTGCCTTCTCCATTCTTGCAGATTTTTGTTTGAGCTTTTGAACAGCAGAGGATCTTCTCCACCCCTCTGGGGTATTCCATTCTTATATAGCAATGATTAAAGGTTGAATTTTTTCTCTATTGTGGAGGATTAAATGAATTAAACTGTAGAGTGTCCAGTTCTTGGGAAAAGGTAATGATAGTTCACCAAAAGGAATGTCACCACTATTCCTTGAGAGAAAGAGAGAGAGGAGATTTTTCGACGGGACTTAAGGGAAACTGAAGTGCGGTTTAATTTTGTGGCACTCATACCTGCAATTCGAGACCTACAAAGGAAGAGAGTTAAGTACGGTTCTGTATTGAATTAAAGATATTATTTGCGGTCAAAAACGTCTTGGCGTTCTTTTAATAATTAAAGTATGACTGTTGTCTGTGTTACAGACTTCGTGGCTGACACTAACTAGATATTCAAAGATTGACTTCTGGTATAAGTTTTTGGGCGACCTCATCAACAAGTTCCCTGAAGTGTTTGGGTGGGTCAGGTTCATAGTTATAAGGAAGGTACATGTTTTTTTTGCTTCCTTTTCTTTTATGAACAGTCCTATTACTTCAGACTAAACACCAGAGTTAATGGTGAAATACCTTGGTCGAAACAAATATATGGATTTCGTTGTTAAGTAGAATACGATGGGCCGAGTCGTGATCATCTTCTTTCTGTCGGATGTCTTACCGTAGTTGGTGCAGTGCTCTGTCTAAAAGCTTTTTTTTTTTTCACCAGGAGCTAATGGTTTTTGCTTTTGAGAATAGTCTTGTGATCAGAGGGTTCGGCAGCTTATGGCAATCGATGGCAGTCTTAATAAAGATTACCGAATTCCGTTTTTGATAGGTCACTTGGTCATCGAACCTTTCATACCGTTGTTATACCATTGTCCTCGAAGATTTGAGGTGTCAGAGAGTGCATGTTGTGGCACATTCGTATAGGCGCTTTAATAAACATCACTTTGAGACCACCTTTTGTCGTTTCCAATTTTTCGTTCAACATAGGACTTGTCTTTTACAACCTTTGAAAATTTCTTGTAGAAAGTTTTAATCGTTATCCCTTTCTTCGAGGAATTGATAACCTGGTCGATAGATTTGCGTCCTTTTCGGGTTCAGTCAGCTACGTCCACTGACATACTCTTTCCTGTGTTTATGGATTTCACACGTCGTGGTTGTGTAAAACTGGAATCCTACAGTGTTTCTCAAGTACGATAGATTTGGCTGTAAATCCAATTTGGGTTTTGTCGTCCGTACTCTTTTGTTAACCCAGAGAAACGAGGCCCTTTCTGCCGAAATCTTCTAATCAAGACGATTGGGAATACGAAGTCAGGTCTTAATCCTCCTAGATTGCTTCATCAAGAGCGCTGGTAGAGAGTTTCGCTTCCCTGTATTCGTCTGGAAGCCACTGATGGCGTCGCCTAGGTTAAGGCCGGCAGATAATCTCGTAGCAGACAATCATACAGGACAAAAGAGCACTTCTCTATTATAACTTCAATGTTTAATATGACCTGTTTTAGGTGTATCCTAGGTGTGTCCAGACGTTGTACGTTAACACATATACTTTCACGCAACCTCCACAGCAGCTTCTGCTATTCTCAGCCTTTGATTCCATATGTATTTGGCGTGGATGATTAACGAATGCAAACCGGAGTTTCTCCCATTCAGGGGCTAGGCTATAAACTCGGGCTGGGCAGCCAAATTCGTGTTTTGAACAATTGGAATTAGGTCTCGTAACCTTATCTGGTAGTGCTTAGTATCATCATATTAGTGGTTACTGGCAAAGTCAATAAGTTTATGTTGTATAGCAAAGTTTTGCTTTTCGATTGCTCCGGCGTGGATGTTTTTCTTACCGAATTCACCAGAATGCGATGTTGACGTTCTATCAAAAATTCAGGATCTCGTACATATAACTCAGATGGTTTCGATCTGGATTACTGCACACCGTCTTCAAACCAATGGATTTGGTCATTATCAATGTCTGCATACCTATTTAACTTCATGATCGTGGAATGTAACCTATTCGTCATCAGATAATAGCTTCACCGACACTTAAGTCCTCTCATTTGATAGATAATAAAGAAACGACAAATTAGAGACATACATAATTCTTTTGTGAATTTCTTCAGTCCTCTATTAGGTCACAGAAATTCCATTCAGTCATTTCCTATTAGTCACATGGATAACAAGTTTATCCCTTGCTAAATTGGTCATGCAATTTCATTACAAAAGTCAGGGAAACATTCGAACATGCACAGATTTGTTTTGTGTCAACTCCTTGTAACTGCAACTATAAATACAAATCACCACCTGACAACGAACTTGATCGTCGCAGCCACTGTTGTTGGCCTAAACCAGGTCCTGGTACCTCTAGCATACCTGTACTTGTTCCACATTTACGAAGTAATACAAATGTACCACGTCGGGCAGAACTAAGCAACGGTGAGAGGCGATAAAATCGCTGCTTATTCATGCCAAACACATTTTGCAAAACTTGCTCAATGTTGTGGAATTAAACCAAATTAATGATCCTGACTCTGCTCCCCAACGGCATCACGGGTTTTTATTTTTTATCTATTTTTTGCATGTATAAAAGTGCGTCCAGTCCAGCAAACTCGTTCTTTATCGACGTAAATTGAGTGCGTTGTCGCGCCTTTAGTTGTATTTTAACTACTCCCGCTGTGCGTAATGCTTGATTTGATATTGCCTACCCACATTATGGTAAACAACTTATTTTCCTGAATATTGTGCAATTACTTTGTATACGATTGTACGAGTATCTCTTAGGTATGAAAACGCATTTAATTTAGATTGGATTATGACGTCATCTGGTCAATACACTACTCGTTCTGCCCGTCCGTATGGATGGATATTTTGTTCACATTTTTTATTTTAATTCATTTAAACTTGTTTAACCGGTAGTAACCGCAAAATTATTGTTGTAACATACACAAAAGTGTACGATCCAATGGCACCACTTCTGTTGTCACTTAATCCATTGAACTAATTAAGTTTCAATACAATCCGCATTATTCTTACTTAGATAAAAAAAAAAAAAAAACAAAAAAAAAAAAAGCAAAAGAGCAACAGGAATTGCATAAGGTAACTCTTAACCACTGTGCGCCATATCATTTCCAGTATTAAGCAAAACTATATGTACTCGTACATGCAGATACATCTAAAGATACAAGATACAGCATCGGCTACAGCTTAAACTCAGTTCGAAGGAACTCTAATAACATCGCAATGTTACTTGATGTCGAACTATACGAGTACATAGATACTCCACACCTAATGATTGTTCATTCATTGTTTTCATAGAGCAGAGAGAGTTACCCTCCTCGGTAGTTGGCAGTGGTTAGGTTATCTCAGATTTCATTATGTAATCCATGTCAGCCTCTCCAAAGTCTCTGTGATGTAGCTCTTTTTGTTTTTGTCTTCTGTTATTATTATTGTTTGTTTGGTAGTTTGCGTCACTTGAAGCTCATTCTAAGCCCGGCGGTAGGTATCTTCTTGAGTAGAGTTAACTTTAACATAGTAATACTTCCACTTTAATAAATTTGAACTATTGTGGTTGGTTTCCTTGTTAACAAAATAAATGTAAGTGTGCCTCAAGGCGGTGTTTTAGGTCATGCAGTTTTTTTTTTTTTTTTAATTGGAAATGACTGTATTTTGTGGTTGTTCATACAGAAATTGTGTCTTATGTCATTCCTGTGAGCTTATTAATGAAGTATCAACGTTTTTCTTGAATCTGCTATAGTTTCGGTAATCTGTTTCATTCACAACTCTTGTAGCTTGTAGCCTTCGGGCTTGCACACCAAATTGGTTTAAATCGTTCTCGATGCCGTTATTCGTCCGAAGTAGATTTATATACTCGTCCAGCTTGGGTTTTTGTGTGTTGTTCATATGCTCCACATATACAATCCTTCTGAGACTTGTCTGTTAAATCAGCTTTTCCAAACTTTTTCCACGTATGATGACAACAAGGAAAGTTTTCATCGGTTGTTGTTCAGTCTTCTAATCTTGTGCTAAGATTTTGTAGATCTTTGAGAAAAGTCGTTAGATCAAAGATTTGTAATAGTGATTCAATGCATTTAATCTCTATGCTGACACGCAAATAAGAAATAACTGAGAAAACTTGTAAAACACTATTCTTACCTATCTGGAAGATAGAACATTTATTGCAAGTTTCTTTCCTGTATAAGGTTGTTGTTCGTTCTTTTTCGTTTGCAGCGTCTATTTTTCCAGCTCTGTTTCATTATTTGCAAACGTATTACTGCCGCCTCGTAGCATTGTTTCGATTATGTCGATATCTTGTACGAACGTAAATAATTAGGCATATCTTCGAAGAATTAAGCCTGTAACTTTCACACTTGTGCTCTTTACAATTTATTCGATAATTGTATTGGGTATATATTTTAATTCGTGCGTTTTTTTTTTTCAAAATTTGAACGTTTATTTAAGAAAAACATGTACAATAGTATTATTTAAAGCATTGCCCATCTGAAGCTATGACCTTTTCCCATCTTTCTGGCAATGTGTGGATCCCATCCCAAAAGAACTGCGCCGGCTTGGCAGCCAAGAATGAATCAAGCCAATTTTTGATATTCTGCTCTGATGTGAACCGTATTTCATTGAGGGCGTTCTGCATCGACCGGAACAAAGGGTAGTCAGAAGGAGCAAGGTCTTGCCTGTAAGGCGCGTGGAGTAAGACTTCCCATCCACTGTTTTCCAAATAGTTCTTAACCGGAATAGCAACGTGGGGCCGAGCGTTGTCATGATGCAAAATTATTGCCTCGTGTCTGGTCGCATATTCTGGGCGTTTTACGACTACTGCTCTCTTCAAACGGATTAATTGTGTTCAGTAGTGTTGTCCATTGATGGTTTCACCCGGTTTTAGCAGCTCATAATACAGCACACCCATCTGATCCCACCAAATAGAGAGCATTACCTTCGCGACATGGATATTCGGCTTTGCCGTTGATTTTGCTGGTTGGCCGGGTTTCACATATGATTTTTTGCGCTTGGGGTTGTCGTAATGGATCCATTTTTCATCACCAGTAACAATCCGATGCAAAAATGACTTCCTTTTGTGGCGTTCCAGCAGCATTTCGGACATGCGAAACCGCCTTTCGACGTCTCTAGGCTTGAGTTCATGTGGAACCCAATTTCCTTGCTTTTGAATATATCCAGCTGCTTTTAAACGTTTTGAAATGGCTGCTTGAGTGACACCCAAAGATCCTGCGAGCTCTTCTTGTGATTGGCAACAATCTTCATAGAGTAATGCTTCCAGTTCTTCATCTTCAAACTTTTTTGGCTGCCCAGGACGTTCATCGTCTTCCAAGCCAAAATCACCACTTTTAAATCGTGCAAACCACTTTTGGCAGGTTCGCTCAGCTATATATAATACGATGACTTTCGACAGCAGTTTTCTTCATATTAAAGTAATGAAGAAGATCTCCCCGCAAAAACACTTTTTCAGGCACAAAGTTCTACATATTTGAGTGAAAAAAAATTATTGTTGTTTACGCTTCAAATGAATGACATATACTGAAATGACGTACAATGACAGTAGCTTTCCAACGCATGTTCCAATGGAATAATAACAATGGAATAATACAAGTTACGCCATCTCTTAGCAAACCGCACGGGTTATAGACCCAATATTTCAAACAACCAATAAAAATTCGATTTTGGATGGACCAGTTACGGCAAGTTTTCTCCTTGGCAGTCCTGTTCCTCTAGAAGGGCTTGCAGCGTGTCTCCGTCTATTAGCTTGGGATCGTAGGATCCACATTATTAAGCAAATTGGCATCGTTTGCGGAATCATAATATTACCTTGATCAAAAAGTTATTCAGAAAATTAAAAATACAAGTTTATTCATCTAAATCTATATTTTCCCCTTTAAAGTAATCCCCATTGGCTGCAACACACTTATGCCAGCGTTTGATCTAATCCTCGAAACATTTTTTATATTCGGTTTTCGGTAGGTCCATCAGTGCTACCTGCGATTTTTCCATTACTTCCTCTCGGCTGCTGAAACTCATTCCCCGTAGTGGTTTTTTAACTCGATTGAACAGAAAGAAGTCACAGGGAATCAAAACAGGTGAATTCGGTGGCTGTTGGATGGTATTTATTGCATATTTCCTCAAAAAATTACGAATAATGATGGCACTGTGCGACGGTGCGTTATCATTGTGCAAATTCTACACGTCTTATGCCCACAATTCTGGTCTCTTTTGGCGAATTGCTTCACGCAAAAGTCTCATAACACCCAAATAATACTCTTTGTTTACCGTCTGTCCTTCTGGCAAAAATTCATGATGCACTACACCGTTGTAATCCATGAAAACCGTGAGCATTGCCTTCTTTTTTGACTGAAAATGACGTGGTTTTTTTGGTCTCGGCTCATTTGGTGAACGCCATTCACTTGTCTGATGTCTGGATTGCATGTCGTATCCATAAACCTACGTCTCGTCTCCAATAATGATCCTTTTGATGAATGTTGGATCGCATTTAGCTTCGGAAATCATCTCTTTTGCGACGTCAACACGGTCTCTTTTTTGCATGAAATCATGAAATCATTAACCAAAATGCCTTGGACGGATCCATAAGTAATGTACATGTTCTCCGCTATCTCTCCCATGGTTAATTTGCGGTTATTGACCAACATTTCTTTTACTTCATCAATGTTTTCGTTGGTTTTCAATGTCGATGGTCTGCCACTGCGTTCATCTTCTTCGATTGACTCACGACCACTTTTGAACCGCTCGTGCCACTGGTAAACGACCATTTCCTTTAGAGAAAACACTTTTCCAACATTTTAAACGTTCGCGCACCATTAAACCCGTTTTTTACGCAAAATTTAATACAAGTTCGTTGTTGAGAATTTAAATCCATTTCTAAAATTGTAGAAATCGCTAACACAGAGATAAATGTACTCTTGGCTAAGTAATTTTTGCAAATGTCAAGCTATGACCTTAAGATTTAGAGGGAATGTCAACAGAGATGTACCAACTTAACACAAAAAACAGAACTCAAATCGGAACAATGGGAGCGCCACACGGTGACGCCACCGGGAACTTTTTGATCAAGATGGTATATGACCTTGTAAATATTCCTTCTGGTTAAATTATACGAGTATGCGTTCGATCCTCAGGCCATGTATCAAATCAACAGAGAAATTATTTCTGACGTTACCAGACTTTTGGCAGGCAACTGCAAACTTATGAAAGTGAAAATTTTTTCCCATTATCTCGGGAAAAAATCGTGGGTCTCTGTATAGGACTGTATAAGACACAATGAGTGGAGGGATTAGGACTCGGTATACGCAGGACTATTACGCCATCTATGCATTTATATTATTTAATGTTTCGTTTTGTTCGGGAATATGAAAATGTTCGCTTTTATCATCAGATTTGAATAATTGCAGTGTTGACAGTATATATGCAGATTTGTTGCATTGAACATGAACATTTTGAAGATTATGTCTGAGGTGATACCTGCAGAAACTGTTTCCTCACTCTTCGAAGCTCGTATTCTTCTTGAAGACTTTTCGTACGTGTATAGTATATCATACATTCATTCCCAACATCGATTGGAAATTAATAAATGTATTTAAGAACTTCTGAGGTTCCCATGTGAACCTTCAGGTGTCGAAGACACATATAACATGCTTGTATCGGTTTCCGGAAGTATTGTCATTTTTTACTTTGATGATGGACTCGCTATATATGATTTTAGAGTCATATTTCGGACACTTTAACTGAGTCCTATAGAAGAAATACAAAGAGAATGCTACTTCCATAGTTGTTTCATCTTTTTCTTTTGTAGAGGAATATAGAAAGCATATTTCAGGGTGATGTCTTTATGTTTTTGCTACTTTTCATATCACAAGCCGCAACTTATCTGCTTTCTCATGTCCAGTTCATTCCAACAAGGTGTCTGGGTGGAAGATGGTAAAATGTTCTTTGTGGGAGTCAATTATCTTCGAGTTTTCCGATTATAGATCACTTATTAAGGGTCCTAATATTCCAAGTGCTGTTATTGAAGTAAGACTTAACCCTTAAGAGTCATCTCAAGGGCTTCATTTTGGTATGGGCTTCGAAGACTTGCGGACAGTATATTGTAGTTTTTGGAGTGATGCCGGTGTTTATTATTCACAACAACAAACCCTTTTCTTTGCCCGTCAGCTTCTTGTTGAGAAATCTGAATAGGAACCGATCAGGTTAGCAAGCATATTTGTCTTTGGTTGTAAGTTGTCAACAACACTATTGATTGCAGCGATGAACACTACCAAATGTCCAGATGGAAGTAGCAGACTGTTCTACATAGCTCATCTCAACAAATGGTATCAAATCGGTAAAATGGGATCTATAATTCAAAGATTTGCTCCAAGGTTTGACGTAGTTCGAACATTTTGTATATAGTGGAGTTTCTTTGCTTTAAGCCACATTGATATGAATTAATTGGGTTATTGACCTGATGATAACATTAATATTGCTAAAGTTGGCCAGAAAGGTTCTCCCTTATTGTGGATTGGGCATGCAATGCTCGAATTCCATTTATGATGCTTAATTTCATTCGATTATTCTTTTGCAGATGAGTAGGTGTAGCTCTTTAGCAAAACTAGTAGACAGTCAGCTTCGGCATTTGGTTATCATCGTCCAATTTGAATGGTTCATTCCGCTTGATAATGGTATTTTTATTGTCATTGCTGTTAACACTGACTACCTTTCTGCTGCTATGTTTCCTTGTTTGTCTTTGTAGGCTTTCGTGTAAGCCTATCACCTAGACATGTTCTTCTTAGATTGACGACGACCCGTATAGGCCTTTTAAGGCCCTTTTTAACTTTTGATAGAATTTTCGAACCGTATTCCTCCATTAGGGCTTTTTATTTTGAGATGGAGTTCAACCTGCCGCTTGTACTTATAAAGCTTGTGAGCGACTTGCAGCACCGGCCCATGTACTTCTTGTTTCGTAACATGTGCTTGGAGACATTCTTTGTTGGACAAGGTATTATTTTATGATGGCTGATAATGATTTTAAAATATCTACAACGGCAAATCTGCTATTGTTTTTGTTAAGCGCAGGCTTCTTAAATTCTGTAACACTTACATATTGCATTATATCCCTTGCCGTCTTCTTCTTAAATACGCTAGACATGTTTGTTCACCTTATTGCACCATCCTCATTCTGCGGATAAAAGCTGTACAATTCAAGTCTCAGGTCTTACATCGACCGATTTAAACTTACAGATTCGTTTTTTTTTTTTTTTCTGTCGGAATAGAGCACTCTTACAAGTCAATTGTACTTTTTGCAAGTTCTTTTTAACGAAATCTGTCAGTCTTTCTAAAAAAGATGCGTAAACGTTTCCGTGATGAAGTATCTACAGTATCAGCACCCACCACGTCAACGTCGAGTACCTGCAGCCTGATAGGGGCGTAAGCCATACATTTACAGAGGTAGTATTCCGCGATGTCGTCATCACTTTCACAGGAAGCATCGCAGGATGTTGAATCACACTCATGCCACATTTAAGTCTAGAGCCTGTAGTATTTTCTACTGAAAGATAGTAGGAAGGTTCTTAACTTCTTAGAGACGTCGAGAAGCATTCGTTTGGTCTGCCTGCAATCTGCGAGTCATGCCGTCTGCCCTCTGTGGGCCACGGCATAGCTTCTCGCACTCATTTGTGTTTCTCACTTTGTGAATTTTTACACTCCTGAGAAGGACCTAACTGTCTATTGTCAGTTCCAAACGGCTCTCCTGAGAAGCTTTTTCATAGAATTGACTTTCGACATCGCCACCAACGCCGTCAGCAGTTGTGCTCATATAAAACCCAACTGTCAATGCCTGTCAAAGCCTTAACCGAGGACGTAAGCAGTCTCAACGCAAGTTCGGGTCCTGAGAAACTCCCCTTTGAACCTTGCCTGGCAAGCTCATCGCCGATTTCCGATTGCATTCTTGAACTAGCTTGAAAGTCTATAGAGGGTTCAGTAAGAGTCTAGGCACATCTTGGATGTGGCTACGATGCAAATGCTTCGTCCCCTTCATTGGTTCCTTACAATATGGTTTATTGCCATTAGGATTGCGTATATCTCCTCTTGGAAGACAAACGCAAGTTTTCCTAATGTGATGTGAAATCTAGCGTCCTCCAGAAAGACACCAGCGCCGCATCCTTTATCGGTTTTGGAGCAGAGCCAGTTGTAAGAACAGTGAAAGTCAATTTCGTATTTTTTCCGCACCAGTAGTTATGGTATCATTGCATAAGACGGCATGTCCATATGGTCATCAAAGCTTCAGTGTTGGTTTTACCACAAATCAATTCTTTTTAAACGGAAGATGGCTTTGAGAGTGCAGCCCGTGATATAATTATTAAAGGAGGGGGATTCATCAAAGCGTCTAGAGCGGAGCCAGGTGTGTTAGAGAAAGCCCCCATACAGTCTGGTATAATTGGCCTTATCATAGCCGTGTAGATCCAGACGACCCTAAGGTCAGTTTTTAAGCCGATAGCGCCTAGAGCCTTTCGATATAACATATTTAGTACATAGAAGTTTATTATCAAAGATGACACTCAATTAATTAGCTTATTCGGTGACGATGTGGTGACGCATTTACGCACTAGAGCAGTCAGACCAGTCAGCTTCCTTCCTCACGTAAAGAGAACAACTTTAGTTTGCTGAGGATTGGCTGAAAGCCCATTTCTAGTGCATCAATTGTCGATCACGTCTAGAGCTGTCAGGCCTTTAGAGAAGACAGTTGCTAGACACGATCCAACAGAGAGTACTGCTGTATAATCCGAGTAAGCTTGTGCATAGAAGTCAGATCTATTGAGCGCGTGAGTCGACCAACATGCACCTTATCCGTGGAGACAGAACGCTCCTTTGCGGACAACCCCTGTTTATCTCCGCCATTACATATTGGCCATAGTCAGGATACGCAACCAATATCCTATACATCACTAGTGATTCGTCAATGCCGTGTTGTCTGACTGAGTTACACATGCCGTTAAAAGTTGCTTTGTTGAAAGCACCTTCAGTGTCGATGAAAATGCCCAAGGTATTCTTCTTTTCAGGCGTGACTTCAAATCTGCCTATCCTAATTTGAAGTGCGCTTTCGCTAGATCTTCCGCATTCGCGGGTGAATTCGCAAAGCACATGGATCTCAACCATTCTCTCCATGATTTTCAACATGAAGGAAATCAAACTTATAAGTCTGAAGGTCTTGGCGGACAATGCCAGGCTAGCTGTGAAGATTATCTTCAGAGTTTACAGCAGCTGATCTATAACTGTTTGTAACATAACTGGGTATATGACTTCGGTGCCAAGCGACTTGAAGCCATAAAAAGAAACAACAGCGCGTTTAATGGCCTCATTCGTCACCATAACTAATGATATATAGTACACCAGCGACGGCCTGTTGTGTTTTTCAGCTCACTAGCAGCTTCGTTAACAGGAACTGATTGTGAGCTGGTTCCGATTAGGTTACCTTGGAAGTGAGCCTCAAGTATGAGAGGGAGAGTTTCTGCTTTCTGCTTTTCTGACTGACTCCAATCTGCTGGGTTTTCTCCTTTTAAGAACTTTGATCAGCCATTGGTTTCACCGACAGTTTCGATCTTTTTGCAAAAGCCTTTATAAGAGAAGTTTTCTGGTTTCTTTACGAACATGCTGCAGATCTGCGTTCCAGATCCTGGCGATTAGTCCTCTTCGTCCTAACAGCGATCTTCCGCAGAAATTTGTCGCAGAAATTCGTCGCAGAAATTCCCGAAATCAGTTTTAGCTGGAGGCCGTTCTACGATCACTTATTATATCGTATCGGGTAGACCAAAATACGAAGTAAAATCGGTAAGCATCTCAATTACCGACTCAATTTTCGTGTATCTGACTGCTTTCACTATAACATACTTGCTAAATTCATCCGCTACCTTATAAGGTAAGCCTACCTTGCCAGGGCAAGTTATTGAAAAAGGGCTTAGGTCGCTTATGTGGAGAATTCGAAATGGAACTGGTGTAACTTCCGCGAGTGTATTCTCTCCTTCGCCGTTCCTGGTGTCCTATTATGAAATAACATTTCACGCAAACGGCGATGTACTACTTCACATAATTGCTTATTCGACGAAACTACAAGTTTCCTCTTCATTAGCTGCAATATCTACCTTCTAAACGCCAAAATGGCCTATGGAATCGTGAAAATATTAAACAATTCGGCATCGAACGCTAAAAGTCACAACCGATTTCAACTTTCTCTTGTCACCCCGATACAGTCTTCCGATCTTACAAGATCAACAATTCTAGTTGGAATGGTTTTTAGGCTTCGGTTTCTTCTCGACCTTCAAAATACACTGATCGTCATGGCAAACCTTGGATCCTGATGCTGCATGGTGACGAAACAGTCATCTTGTGAAATTTTAACTCGCATAACACGAAAACCAACTTACCTCGAAAGACATCTGGCTTAGCGTCTCTACGTGCGCTATTCGATTCGCATTTCGCTGGATAACTTAGAAATTAAATTCTCGTAGTTTCAACCACCACCTGAGTATGCTCTGCAATCACCACAGCAGAGCAATTCCTAATAACCCTAAACTCTCGCCAGGGAAATACATCTGGAAGTGTTCCAAGCTCTCTACCACTGTAAACAATTCAAGTTCGTAGCTTGAATATCTTGATTAGACGGTCGTACACATGCGACTATAATAGAAGACAGGTTTTCGTTTGGCGGAATCCTCTGTCACTTGAATTGAACTTCATGACTCTGCTTTCTCATTTTTCAACATCGATGTCAGTGGTTTGGCGATAACTGCAAAATCTAACTGCAAACTTCTTGGAATAGCTCACAAGGCTCAAAACTCTTCTTGATTTCGTGACGTTTATGGGTCGTAAAAAGTCATCAATAGATGATGTCTTCTCGGGACTAGGTTTGATTCCTTCCTTGGCAAGTCGATGTCTCAAAAATGTGATTTCCGTTGGTAGGAGCACATATTTGCTCATTCGAAGAGATAGACCAGCTTCTTTCAACAGCTGCAAAAACTCTTCGTCCTTTCAATGGTTTTACCAGTTTGGAAATTGCTACGAAGAATACGCATTTACCAAACCAATATCGTTAAACGAGTTTTCCCGCAGTCATAGAAAGGATTTCCTCCACCGTCAGCATCGGGTACGACCTATTCAGAGTGATGGCATTCTTTGCTCGGAAATCAACGCACATTAGGTCTTCCCCCGATGACTTCGAGTACAACAGGCGATGAATATGAAGATGTGCCAGGTTGATGGCGTTCTCAATGTATTCTCTTTTCTCGAAAAGCAAGTGATACGACTTCGGTCTATTAGTGGTAAGCGTAATATTCATTGTCGTTGTCACGCACTCTCCTAGGCGCTTGAGTGTTTTACCAAATTTCCGGCAAATTCCAAGATTTTTTTTTTCAAAGACTAGGCGCCTTTGCACAAAATATAATTCCCAATGAAAAGGGGGTATGTGACATTAACTTCGTCCTTAAAAAAAAAAAAAAAAAAGTCATTCGCTTCTTCCATTTTTAAGCCGTGTTCGCCGGTAACATCATTTAATGTAAATGGTTTATGGTTTGGTTGAATTTTTCTAATACTTTCGACGAGTGAATGATGTATGAGAGACCGACTGCTACCAGGGTCAATGAACGCCTGCATTGTGGGTTCATTTAGTCTTACATACTTCGTTCGGTTGTATCTGACCTCGTTTCGAATACGTTTGTCTTTCGACAGATATTGTGCATCGTGGTCTCTTTTGTGGTTGCTTTTATTTGTAGCATACCATTGAGAATGAAGAATGCCTAACTGTAGTGGTTGGCCGGTTTGCAGATGTTTTAGCGAGCCATTAACTGAATGCTCAATCCTGTGGGTTATTTTTCAGGGTCCGTTAGGGAAACGATGCCCTTGGGCGATTGGTAAAAAAACATTTGATAGCGTTGCGAAGATCATTTAATCGCGTAATGTGTAATATCGTTTGCAATGCGCTATGATTGATTCCGTGACGAATGTATTTCATCATAGCTGGATTGCGAAGTCGATGTTTCTGTCGCAAGAATTCGCTCCCCTTGTTTTCGTATGTGCGATGAGATTTTGAGATGAATATCCGCTTCGTTTTCGTCCTTTCCTCCGATCGTAGTGAGTCTGGACCACGCATTTTTGATTGAACTACGAAAAGGACATTTCTTTCAGGCCAAGAAAACAACTTTTTAAGAGTATTGATTCGATTAACATATTCTTCAACTGACAGAGAAAGTTCTAGACTCGTATTCGGGAATGAGATTTTGGACTTCCGTTGTGGAATATACGGCGGAAGTATATGACGAGATATTACTGTGTTGGTGTTCGCTAGCTACGCTTTCGGCATTTGTTGTCGTTGTTAACGTGAACGTTGTCGTTTTCGTTTTTATTGACATTGGGGTGAAACATTTTCGTTTTCTAGTGCGTTTCAGCGTTTGTTTGTGATGGAGAGATTGATCTGTTGGAATTCAAATTGGATAAAAGATTCGCAAATTGTTGAGACAGATTTTCGACCGCCCTTGTAAGCTGTTGCCTGTGATCGGCGGGAGTCATATCCTTGTATTCGTCTCCGATGTCTTACGGCGGCATCTATTTTATTTGATGTCGTTTAGTAGCAGAAAATTGCCTTCTATTGTCTGACTTTGAGCGTGTCGAGCTTAACAGATGGCATCGTACTTAACAGGAAACAGGTCTTATTCTTATCTTTATTCAGTTAGACAATTTATTTAAGTTGAAGAACTAAGAAAAGAGTAAAAATTATGGTGGAGACTTAGAAGTCAATTTTGTAGAATGTCTACATTAGATGACTCATTTGATAACAGTTTTTCTAATTATTCGTAAAACACGTTATTAGAAAACTCATTAAATCTATTAATACAGAATAAAGCTTCACACCTTCACTTTTTACTTCTTTATCGGTCTTAAATCTCTTTCCGGCGAGCATTCTTTTGAAGTCTGCGGAGAGGAAATAGTCGCTGAGGGCCAAATGTGGAGAATACGGTGGGTGGGGAATCAATTCGTAGCCGAATTTATTCAATTTTGCCATCGTTTTCATCGACTTGTGACACGGTGCATTGTCTTGATGAAACAGCACTTTCTTTTTCTTCAAATGCGGCCGTTTTTCTGCGATTTTGTCCTTCAGACGCTCCAACAACGCAATGTAATAGTCGCTGTTTATAGTCTGCCCCTTTTGGAGATAGTCCATGAAAAAATTCCATGTGTATCCCAAAATACGGATGCCATAACCTTGCCAGCCGACTGTTGAGTTTTTGGTCGTTTTGGACGAGGTTCGTCGCCTGCTCGCCACTCAGCTGACTGCCGACTTGACTCTGGTGTGAAATGATGGAGCCAAGTTTCATCCATTGTCACATACCGACGCAAAAATTCGGCTTTATTGCGTTTGAACATCTTTAAACACTCCTTTGAATCATCAACACGTTGTTGTTTTTGGTCGACTGTGAACAAACGCGGCACCCACTTTGAACAGAGCTTTCGCATGTCCAAATATTCGTGTATGATATATCCAACACGCTCTTTTGATATCTTCAGAGCCTCAGCTATCTCGATCAACTTCACTTTACGGTCATTCGTAATCATTTTGTGGACTTTTTTAATGCTTTCATTTGAAACAGCGTCTTTTGGACGTCCACTGCGTGCATCATCTTCGGTGCTTGTATGACCACTTTTAAATTTTTCAATCCACTTGCGAATGGTTCGTTCGGCTGGTGCAGAGTCCAGGTAACACTTATCAAGCCACTTCTTTGCATCGGCTGTATTTTTTTGCCCATCAAAAAGCAATGATAAATCAACACACGAAATTGCTTTGAATCCATTTTTTTCACAATAACAAAAGTTGCTTCACCCACAACGCTATATCTCGAGAACTAATCGTCCGATAGCTGTCAAATTTATACACGTATCTTTTGAAGATTGGTACTAACTGAAAATGATATGGACTTAATTCAAATGGTGCCCTCTCTTAGAAATGGCACTGACTTTTCAGCCCATGTATTACATTATGTGATACTTTTTTACTATAAAAAAGGGAAAAACACTGCAAAAACATGCCGAAAAATATGTACAGTTTACGGTGAGATTACTGTGAGTGAACGCCGGACCCAGGAGTAGTTTGATCGATTCCGTTCCGGAAATTTCGATGTAAAAGATGCACCTCGCACTAGTCGGCCTGTCACTGAAAAAGTCGATGAAATTTTGCAACTGATGCAGCAAGACCGGCACGGAAGCTGTCTGGAGATAGCGGAGGCACTAAACATTAACCGTATGACAGTTTAAAATTATCTAAAGCGACGAGGCTACTCAAAAAAGCTCTATGTCTTGGTGGTACATTGAGTACATTGACCGAATAACCATCAGTGAAATGCTACTGAAACGTAACGAAGCGATTCATTACGGGCGATGAAAAACGGATTAAATACGAGAATATCCAACGGAACGATCATGGTCAAAGGGCGGTGACTGAGCACAAATGACTTCAAAGCCTGGATTGACGGCAAACAAGATTATGTTGAGTGTTTGGTGAGATTGGAAGGGAATTGTCTGTTATGAGCTGCTAAAACGTGGCGAAACGGTCAATTCGATCCTCTACTGTGCACAACCCGACCGTTTGAATGAAACTATCAAGAAAGAGCGACCAGAATTGGCCAACAGAAAGAGAGTTTTCTTCCATCATGACAATACTAGGCCACACACAAATTGACGGAGCTTGGTTGGCAAGTTTTGATGCATCCACCGTATAGCCAGGACCTTGCACCCTCTGATTACCATTTGTTTCGGTCTTTGCAAAACTCTCTTGGTGGTAAAAAATAGGCCGACCGAAGAGTCGCTGAAAATCACTTGGATAAGTTTTCGCTGATAATTCACAGAAGTTCTACACCGTTGGAATTATGAAGCTACGCGGAAAATGGCAAAAGGTCATAGATAATAACTGTCAATATGTACTTATGTAATGTCATGATGTGAATTGCCATTTCGTTAGGAATGAAAAGAATTGGACTTTAAGTTGAAAAAATGATATCGGTTAAATGATTACCTCCTGAGTGGATGCACATTTGTGGTCGTTTTACGGCATTTTAAATTTTACATGTGGCTCCAAATTGGTGATTTCTTCAATCAATATTGATTCTCAAGACTTGCAAAGTTTGTGATTTCTTTTGGTAAATGCGTGATTTCAAAAAGCCGCCGTCAGATCTGGCGATCTGATCGACCAGTTCAAATCGCCAAAACGGCAATCACACGGCCTGGAAATTGGTGATTTAAAGTCTCCATCGTTACTCGAGCTGTGTTGCTGGTTGCTCCGTCCTGTAGTCTATTTCAAATCACCGTGCAATTGCCCTCTTTTTTAGGCTATTTCAGCAATCTTGGAAGTGATTCAGACGAAATTCGAGTGTAACCATACTTTAATGTTGATTGCACTAAGTCTCAGCGCGTACTGATTATCTTTAATGGCAATGCCGGTATTGACAGATGCGAAACCAGAGTGTCGAGAGAATGAATAGACGTGGAAGGCGTGTCCATAGTATATATTTTCAGCAGAGTTGGCATAACGATTTTGTAGAAAGCACTCTCTTCACAATTATTGTGTTGAAAAGAAGAAATAATGTTTTGCTTATATAAATTTGACTTAAAATATGAATATAAAATTTGAATAAATTGAAGTTAAGTATTTATATTTTCATGGTATGTTGTGTGTTCCAACACTTATTTTTTTAAGATCAATGCACTTAGTCGTCATGAGTGGTATCATGCCGATTTCAGTTTAAGTTGATGAATCTTCACCGGGTGTAGTAACAATTCTCTCGGTGAAGGTATCCCAACTCACTTCATAGCTAACTTTCTTATGTCCTTATGGCCTTATTGCATGTTTTTTTTTTTTTTCCATTCCTCGACAGTATTTTCTTGATGTCATACAGCTTAAATGTGGTGTTTCTACAAGGCACTCATGATTTTACAATACTCCATATATTCTCAATTGTGTTCATGTCCGGATGGTTTGGTGGTAGCCTGATCTAATCAAGTCGTCTTTTTGATGCTGCGGGGATGTCTTGTTTTGTAGAACTAAATCATACAGTTCAATCTTCAGCATTGAAGTGATATGCGGAACATTGTTTTCTACTGGCCAATTTACTAACTCTAATTTCGTTGTGCAATTATAAGCCGAGATCCTTTTCCAATAGGCTTTTTTAGTCCTTCAGTACTTCCGTCAGTCTAAGACATTCCTCTTGTCTGGGAGCTGTGTATATAGTATATGATTCATCTACATAGATTATCTGATATCCACTTTCACGAAAGCTCCTTAATTCACGGATACCATATATCTTAACCTTTGAATTTTCAATTCCGTCCTTTCACAAAGGATTTTCCTATTGTCTTCTGTCTTACGAAAAATGAACCTTTTGGCTTTCAGACATCTCCAAAGCGATTTCTTGCTTATCCTAATTCCCAATTATTATCTGATTTGTTCCCTGAGGGCGCTCAATGTTACCACTTTCTTGTTAAATTGGTGGACGGACTAGATCATCCTTTTGATGGATTTAAAGTCGAAGTCATCTAATCCAGTGATCCAGTGCCGATAAGGAATTTTCTTGTTGGGTGATTGTACTGTTCCATTTTGTTTTTGTTCTTTTAATATTTTGTATATGGTTCTATGCGAGACTTCAAAAATTCAGCCAAGCACTTTTGCTTGGCGTTTTAAAGGCTTTCCTAGCTTAAAGAAGTCTATTATATATGAATTTACTTTTTTCTTACTTCTATTCCTTGCAAAAGTTTGTACGTGCAGGACGACGAGGAAAACGACGACGATATTCACGCTGCGTTAAAACAACAATAACAGTAATTCCGTGTTTTTCAGGTGTGTATCGCTCTATTGCTTATTTTCAACTAATTCTCTATCTGTCTACAACATATATATTAAGGCACAATGACACTTGACGCCGTTTGCAAAAACTATGGCAAATTCACATTATGACATTACTTTTGCCTTGTACCTATATAATTTTCCACATTAATAACGTTTTTAACAAAATCGGCAACACCGCGAGAAGCATTATTGCTGCAAGATAGAAATCATACTCTTCAATATAAAAAAGTTTTTTTTCTTTTTCGTTTTTATAAATTCCCGTTTCCGACTCAGGACTTTTCACAAAAGAATTAAGATCCACAGGAAAAGTTAACAACATTTGTACGCATACTTTTAACGTTTTGGTGTACGAGGTGCGTTCAAAAAATAAGGTGACTTTATATTTTTATAAAAAAAATATTTATTTATTCTTCAATATTAATGCTGTCTCCTTCAAAGAAATCCCCCTAAGATATAATATGGTAAACTTGTGCCAACGCTTTTTCTAATCTTCGAAGCTCTTTTTGAGCTCTTTCTTGTTTGCTGTTTTTATTTCCTCAATCGTTGCAAATCTCCGTCCTTTCATAGGTCTCTTCAGTTTTGGGAGTAGGAAAAAATCGCATGGGGCCAAATCCGGTGAGCGTATAATAGTTTATATTTGGATTGTTACCGCACATTTTACAGTACAGGGATTCGATATAGGGTTTTCTAATAACGACTTGACAAATTTTTTTTAAATAAAAGGCAAACCATTTGAGATATTTCAAAAACTTTATTATTGGCTTGAAGTACAATCAAAACATTTATGAATGGAACTCGACTTCGTTCATAAGGCCACCGCGGGCACGTTTGCAGCGGTCGATTCGTTGGACCCAATTTTCAACGACACGGACGCACATTTCGTCGGCGTGTTGGCATAAACCAATGACTTAACGTCATAACGTAGCCCCACAGAAAATAGTCAAGCCCCACAGAAAATAAATCGCACGAACGAGGCGGACAATCGACTGGCCCATGTGTTGAGATAACACGCTCATCATACTTACTCTTCAATAAATCGACTGTAGCGTGTGCTGTGTGGCTTGTGGTACCATCCTGTTGAAATCACATATCGTCCAAGTCTATACGTTCCAATTCGGGCCAAAAATAATCGGTGATCATGGCGCGATAACGCTGACCATTCACAGTAACGTGACGATCGTTATCGTCGACGAAAAAATATGGCCCAATAACGCCGCCGGCATGCGAACCGCACCAAACAGTTATTTTTTGTGGATAAAGTGGTGATTCATGAAGCACATGTGGGTTTTCGACCGAATAATAACGCATATTTTGCTTATTGACGAACCCATTGAGCCAAAAATGAGCTTCGCCACTGAAGATGATTTTGCGAAGAAATTCATCATCTTGGCGCATCTTCTCCAGAACCCAATCGGAGAACGTATGTCGCTTCAAATGGTCCATCGGCTTCAATTCTTAAGTCTGCTTGATCTTGTATGGGTGCAAACCAAGATCCTTACGCAAAATACGCCATAATGTTTGAATTTGATTTGAATCGTTTGCTACGGACGTCTGAACGGCAGCGATATTTTCGAGACTTCGACCAACCCGTTATCTCACTGACACGGCAACATCACACAACGAATATGTAGACTCAAATTTTTGCACTAAACTTGTTATTATCTGTCTACTAGGGCGAGAATTACGACCTAAAATTGGGGTTAACGCTCTTAAAGTTGCAGTCACCCACTCCGAATATCTGTAAAAAACTTTTAGTGTACTTTACAATGATGAAAACGTTGAGTTTACTGAATAAATTGACAGTGACAGTTTGATGATTAGTGAAAGAGTGCGTTCACAAATTAAATTCAAAGTTTTCAAGTCCCTATTGGAAAACCCTATACTTCTGTCGCATTTTTGAGCCTGGTTTCAATATTGGAAGCGAGCTCATGCAAAGAATATATAACTGTGTCATCAGCAAAGATGGCTGCTTCATTTTTGAGAAAATAAGGGAAATCAGAGGTGTAGAAGTTATGTAGAGCAAGACCTAAGACTGAACCCTGGGGAACACCAGAATCGAACGATATTAAATTTGAGACACCGCAGTTAACATGAATTTTAAAACAACGACCAGATAGAAAACTTTGGTTCATTCCACAAATACAAGACGGAAAGTTAAAAGTTATCATTTTAAATATTAGGCCGTTATGCCACACAGTATCGAAAGCCTTTTCAATGTGTTATAGCGCAATTCCAGTCGATTTACCTACGGAGCGATTTGATTTCACATATGGTATTTACAAATTCTAAGAACTTGATGCGAGGTATTATTTAGGTGATATTGCCTAAAATCAAAATGTTCATCAACAAATATATCGGTCATATAAAAAGTCTCCGTCATTTTTGGTACATTTAAAAAAAAAAAAAAAAAACTTATTTATTCAAAACCAATTTCAATCAAGTATATATTGGCCATTATAATCTTTGACGTTTTGCCATTCTCCGGGTAGCTTCATAATTCCATTGGTGTAGAACTTCTGTGGTTTATCAGCGACAAACTTGGCCAATCAATTTTCAGCGACTCTTCGGTCGACCTATTTTTTACCACCAAGAGAGTTTGGCAAAGACCGAAATAAATGGTAATCAGAGGGTGCAAGGTCCGGGCTATACGGTGGATGCATCAAAACTTGCCAACCAAGCTCCGTCAATTTGTGTGTGGCCTTGTATTGTCATGATGGAAGAAAACTCCCTTTCTGTTGGCCAATTCTGGGCGCTCTTTTTTTATAGCTTTATTCAAGCAGCTCATAATAGACAATTCCCTTCCAATCTCACCAACCACTCAACCTAATCTTGTTTGCCGTCAATCCAGGCTTTGAAGTCATTTGTGGTCAGTCACCGGCCTTTGACCATGATCGCTTCCATTGGATATTCTCGTATTTAATCCATTTTTCATCGCCCGTAATCCATCGCTTCAAAAATGGTTTCATTTCGTTCTGTTTCAGCAGCGTTTCACTGATGGTTATTCGGCCAATTAAATTTCTTTGCGTTAATTCACGTGGCACGCAAACATCGAGCTTCTTTGAGTAGCCTGCTCGTTTAAGATGATTTCAAACCGTCATACGGTGGATCTTTAATGCCTCCGCCATCTCCAGACAGCTTCCGTACCGGTCTTGCTCCATCAGATGTAAAATGTCATCGACTTTTTCAGTGACAGGCCGACCAGTGCGAAGGTGCATCTTTTACATCGAAGTTTACAGAACGGAATCGAAAAAACCACTCCTGGGTCCGGCGTTCACTCACAGCATTCTTCAGATATTTCACTCATATTCCAAACAGTATAACTTTTAACACGAGCAACGAATTACACAGTTGTCTTCACTAAAAATGTAGCCTGACATGTTACCTTTCAAACACGTGTTCGTTTGACACAATCAGATCAATGGACACCACAGATAATTGGACACCAACACCATCTAGTGACAAAAAACCGCTGAGACTTTTTATATGACCCAATGTTATTATCACAGATATGCTTGAGAATTTGATATTTCAGAACTTTTTCCAGTATTTTGCTAAGGCTACTGAGCAAACTTATTGGCCTGTAACTTTCAGGACTTTCAGGTGGCTCTGCGGCTTTGAATACCGGAACAATTTTGGCTAACTTCCAAGCGTCAGGAAAATACTCAATTTTTAAACAAGCATTAATAAAGAATGCTAGATATTTTATTCCGGACTTGGGCAAATTCGTGATGTATGTATATGTAAGTGTCGCCAGTTTTTCTTATTTTTAGATCTTTAACTATACATTGAACATCTTTGTGATGTACAACAGTATTATTCCAAGTATTGCCCATCTGAAGCTATGACTTTTTCCCATCTTTCTGGCAATTTGTGGATCCCATCCCAAAAGAACTGCTCCGGCTTGGCAGCCAAGAATGAATCAAGCCAATTTTTGATATTCTGCTCTGATTTGAACCGTATTTCAGTGAGGGCGTTCTGCATCGACCGGAACAAATGGTAGTCAGAAGGGGCAATGTCTGGGCTATAAAGCGGGTGGGATTAGACTTCCCATCAACTGTTTTCCAAATAATTCTTAACCGGAATATCAACGTGGGGCCGAGCGTTGTCATGATGGAAAATTATTGCCTCGGGTCTGGTCGCATATTCCGGGCGTTTTTCGGTTACTAGTCTCTTCATACGGATTAATTGTGTTCAGTAGCGTTGTCCATTGATGGTTTCACCCAGTTTTAGTAGCACACCCATCTGATCCCACCAAATAAAGAGCATTACCTTTGCGCCATGGATATTCGGCTTTGCCGTTGATTTGGCTGGTTGGCCGGGTTTCACATATGATTTTTTGCGCTTGGGGTTGTCGTAATGGATCCATCATCACCAGTAACAATCCGATGCAAAAATGACTTCCTTTTGTGGCGTTCCAGCGGCATTTCGGACATGCAAAACCGCCTTTCGACGTCTCTCGGCTTGAGTTCAAGTGGAACCCAATTTCCTTGCTTTTGAATATATCCAGCTGCTTTTAAACGTTTTGAAATGGCTGTTTGAGTGACACTCAAAGATTCACTTCTTGTGTTTGGCAACAATCTTCATAGAGTAATGCTTCCAGTTCTTCATCTTCAAACTTTTTTGGCTGCCCAGGACTTTCATCGTCTTCTGAGCCAAAATCACCACTTCTAAATCGTGCAAACCACTTTGCATGTTCGCTCAGCTAGCGCATGTTCACCATAAACTTCCATCAAAATACGATGACTTTCGGCAGCAGTTTTCTTCATATTAAAGTAATGAAGAAGAACTAGTGTCTTTAAGGAAAGGGAATTGTTTTCTTTTATTTTTTATTACTTTAACCATGTTCCAAAAAGGTCTGGCATTTTTTTCTTGTGACTTATGTCACTATTCCAGTCTTTATTTCGAACGTGCAGTATATTTGAGGATATATACTAAGTTTGTTGAGATTTGATACCTCATATTTGTAAAAAGGTTCCCGATATCTCTGCAAGTTTTTCCGATATCGCTTTCTTAATTTAAACTTTATTTCTCAGTTTTTTAGGACCACTGTTTTCTGCAGCATTCAATATGATCGACGAAAGCTGATTTAAAACGGTGTCAACAGTGTTTTTTAGTACAAACCCTTTCTAACGTTTTCGGTTCATTTCGGAGTCTATAATTAATTTCTGAACGAAAACATGACCAGCTTGCATTTTTTTTATATCCTCTATGTATTGCTCTCGTTTTACCCCTGGCCTACGACGTTTACAAAAAACAGTCATAGGTTCGGAACGAAATACGCTTGCAACAATTTGTTGGAGCTTTGGGTCGAGAAGAGCTTTTAAGCTTTGTAGATTTCTCCTTCAACTCTAAGTATTTGGTTCTAATTAACACGCGTTTGATTAGTGGATTTGTGAGCACATCTCAGTGAAGCTGCATTGTTACACATGCAGGGATGAAAGCTCCGGGTAGACTGATGGAAGAGCTTATACCACTTGTAAACATTTTTTTTTACTTAAAGCAGACTCACGGTATGCCACTGCCAACATTACATATGTTTAAAAGCACTTGATTCCTTTTTTACACAAAATTTGATGCAAATCCATTTTTTTGGATTAACTGAAAATCGCAGAGCAAACCAAAACTCGTCTTGCCTTACCATCTGTCAAAAACGAAGTATGCTATATACTTGAAACTGTAAACATATGTTCGGGACATCGATAATCGAATGTACGTTTCCCGGGTCTCCTTACTTTTTGAACACACCTCGTATAATGAGTGTGTGAATATGAAATGTCCATTTCACTAACAGATGGCTTAACTTCAACATATAGTATGGTTTGTGTCAATGATAACAAATGTGGGATTTTGGAGGGTAAACTTCTGTCAATAAAATTCAGGATGTCGACAGTTTTATAGACCAGAGAACAAATTCGAAGATGCAGAATTGCAAGTACTATTAGATGCATAAGCATTGAAAATTAATCCCACAACTGTGTCCAAACGCTTAAAAGCCCTGGAACAGATCCAAAAAGAAGAAAAATGGCTTCCATATCAAATGAAAGAAGTAGACATCGAAAGGTGAAAAACTATTTCAGAAATTTTATTAGATCGATACAAAAGAAAGGTTTTTCTTAAATCGAATTGTTATTGGCGATGAAGAAGGTATCTATTTCGACAATCCCAAGCGCAAAAAATCATGATTAAACCCAGACCAACCATCAACCTTGCAACCAGCACGCAATATCTACGGAGAGAAGATTATGCTGTGTATTTGGTGTGATTACTGGGAATTGCTACTGTCAACAACTGATAAAATTAAATCGATCATTGAAGCAAAATCCAACAAGACACGCATTAGTTATTTTCAATCATGACAATGTTCGTCCACATGTTGCAAACCAACTTATAAACTATTGGATTGTTCAAAAAGTTGTGGAGTTTTTTCTTAATCTCTGTGTATGCCCTTATGAAATTCTTGTTGTTTATTGCACTAGAGAGGGTTATCCTTTACATTGTTACGAGAACATGTTTTGATATAAGAAAGTGCATTTTCGGCATATTTTGTTGACAGAGGCGCAACGGGAGATAAACAGGGTGTATACATAGACACTATAGCGTATAGGACATTTGTCAGCTTTGAATTACAAGCTTTCCTTCAGGAAATTTCAGGAAATACAGACCTTGCTGATGCTGTGCGCTCTGGACTTTCACTAACCACAGACGACAATCAAATCTTGGCTGCACTTATCGTTGACACGCATTTGACAACGCGTGAGGTCGGTAAACAAGATTTGCATCCCAAAAAGGGATGTCATTTACTTCGAGTTGCTTCCGTTAAATATAAATATATCGATACTTTGAAGTAGGCAGAGGAAGTAAAACAGGCAGAGTTGGTAAAAAGGAAGGGCGTTGTTTTTTACTACCAAGTCAATTTCGAAAATGTGAAAAGAAGGTACCTGGAAAACTTTTTAAAATTTCTATAGTGGATCTCGCATATTATTAAGTGCTTAAAGGTTTTGTGTTAATAGCAATGTACTACTCGTACTCTTCCGTTTAACTGCCTTTAACCCAAACATACATACTTGTACAATATAATTTTTGTTTTTTTAACTTATTGTGCAGTTCTCAGAAGATTTTTAGTTCCACCATTTAAGGACTCATAAAATTTTACTATCTGTTCAAAGCCAACAATCTTAGAATTTCAATTATTTTTATCACTAAGAAAAGAATGCTACGAAAAGTCAACGGTATTCAACCTCTCTTAAACTATCACTTACTGCTTCCAATTCCTAGTAAAATTTTGTTAGCTTTTTAAGTCTAGAATTCAAGTGAGCTTGTTATAAATTTTAAAAGATCTGTCCATGGTTAACCCATGGCTCGAAACAGAGCCTTTTGCTCTTTTGCGATTGTCAAACTTTGTCACATTATTTTCTTGTCATTGTATTGCGAAGATCAGGATATCCGCAACCGTACAATGGCTACAACAAACTATCGGTCTAAGTCGATGTTCGACTTTCAGAATTTTCAAAGTTCGAACAGATAAAGAGAGTGCCTTACATCGATCGTGTTTAAAATTTTTAAAAACTAAAAAAAAAAAATCCAAAAAAAATTGTTTTACGGCTTATGAATTGTTTATTTTGGAGGTGATTGCCCAAACTTCGGAAAAGGTGGTAATCGGTCGGGGATAAGCCTGGTGATTAAGGCGGATCAGGCAAAACTTCATAACCCAACTGAGCTATCTTCAAGAAAGTCGACTGTGCGGTATGTGGTCTTGTGTTGTCATGCAGCAGTATGGCACCATGCCTATTAACCAGTGACGGCTGTTTTTGGAGCAATTTGTTGTGCATTATGTCGATTTCTCTACAGTACGACTCGGCCGTGATTTTTTTCTCCGCGTGTGAAAAAGAAATAATGGACATTTCCTGTAACCATTAACTTTTTGGGGTATAAGTTTGCCGTGCCAAGTCCACTGGGAAGCTCACCCACGTCTACCCATACTCGTAACCTCTTCCGATTATCCACTTTTCATCACAGGTACGACGCGATGAAAAAAAAGAACCAGGAAAGGTGCCGACTTATGATTGTAGTTAACACTTTGAACCTTGCAGCAAGGCTAAGTCGTAGCTGGAATTTCTTCAACAGCTGCTGCAAGTTCTTCATTATTAAGGACATTCTCTGATCTACTCCTTGGCAAAATTTCGATCGAACAGTTTTCTCATCACACGAACCCAAACCAAAAACACCGTTATATTCTCTAGTCGTTAATTAATTTTTACCGTTAGAAAGATTAAACTGAAAAATTTAGGAATGATCGGTAGATCGGCAATTTCATATGTAACGACCAACTATGAAGATGAGAAATATATATACTAGCCACGACAAAGTTTAGAACGGCCGCAAAGTTTATAAGCTTGAATTCGGAAATGGTGTACACTGTACAGTATCACTACGCTCGGTTTTTAGGTTTGCACTAAATCACCCAGTATAATTCTAAGGTTATACCTACGCCACTACTTGCAAAAACTGTCTTTGGTGTGATCGTCTCTCTCCTCTATGGGAGCATGCGTGCATACCACATTAGGTTGTTGTTTGAAAATGTAGTTTTGAAGCGAACTGTTACAGGGCGCTCGTTCATATGTCAAAAAAAACCGAAACCTTTTTGCCTAAGTTTGGCTCCAATGACAAGTCCGTATCCCAATAAGCGTTGCCTTTGTCATCGGTGATAATCACAGCCGTCGTAAACGCTTATGTCACTTTTTTTTTTCTTTTTGCAAGGCCGCTCCTATCTTATCCATCCTACTTAGATGACGATTTTAGTTGTTGCCTGCTGACATTTTCCGTTGTACAACACGAACCAGAGATTTAGGTTTTTTCCAATCGGGATTGGTTAGTCTTTTTGCTTCGTCTTTTTAAATGTTGAAACCCTATCCATATAGATGAGTCCATGAAATTCGCTATTGCTTTTTTTGATGGCTTAAAGTCGTTTACCACAGATGGTAATTATCCAGTTATGCTACAAAAATGTATAGACCAGCTACTGGCAACTCTGAAAAGATTCTTCTTTGGTTCTCTCCAAGAGCTTCAAACCTATTAGTATGTCTTCCTTACGAAAAATTTCTCGTTCTCTACCTCCTCTATTCCGAGCGTCGAACATTTAATTAAAAAAAACTTTGTCTATGATACCCATTAAAACTCAATGTCTGTGGCGTTCCATTTGAGATTGTAAAAATATTTTGGCGTGCATAATATACATAAACAAACAAGCTGTCAACATTTCAATTAATTTATTAAAACGAATTCCATGCCATTGTCGCGTACAATTATCTCTCCGATACGTAATTGTGAAGTGGCGCTCGTTAACGTCACTATTTTATCACATGCATATGGATGAAAAGAAAACAAGAAAAAAAAAAAAAAAAGATATACCTAATAAAAAGGTTATCGACCCCCGCCGCAACGCGGCCGGCACTCAGTCCATTGGAGACAAGAAAATAAAAAACCGATCAAAGGCATGATGTCGATGAAAAAAAAAATTGTCGCGTCATATGATCATTTACTTTTGTTTTCTGTTTTTGTTTTGTTGTTATGATGTAAAGAAATAGAGAGGGAATCGAAACACGTAATAGATACAAAAACAAAATTGATAAAGTGTGAAGTGTTAAGAAAAAAAATTAAATTTTGGAGAATCCAGAGATCGGTAAGGTAAATCCCCACAATTTCATACCTCAGCAGCATTCGATTGTTCCTCAAAGTAAGATCTGTTTCTCTGTAACCGACGACCTTGACTACAAATTGTTTGGATGAAAAAATAAAATTCCGTCTCTGGATTCAACAAAAAAAAAAAAAAAAAAAAAAAAACCGAATGCGATTTCCGAGGAAAAAGATAGAAAATGTTCCACATACGCCACAGTGTAGTATTTCAGATGGGGCTCTGTAAAAATAAATAGTTGAAGACATTGTCACACCCACGTCTATGTCAGTGCAGTAGTGAGAAATATATCCGTACTTCTTTTTTTTTTTTTAATTATGAGGAAAACAATCAGCGAGATACACTTCGGTTCATTTAATTAGACATGCAATTCCAGAAGTAAAAGTGATCTTTCCTATGCTTTTACTTACAGACAGAAAAGAAAAAAAAAAGAAAAACCAAACGCCGACACTGAGAGGAACCCAGTCCAGGCAGGGGAGTGAATTTAATTAATATAGTAACTCGAAAAATAGATTTTCTTCAATTATGAGTTTGTTTTCTTTTCATTTAGATGCACATAACATTGTTACAGTGTGTACAAAGCGTTGTAATTAAATCAGTCGAATCAATTTGGATGCTTATCAAGTAGAGTTGTAAAAGAATTTCATTCATTTGATTCACAGTTTTGATTTCAAAATTTGAAATCACTATTCATTTGGCATTCATTTTAGTAACGTCAAGTCAGTAAAGTCTTTGAAGTCCCTTTGAAGTCATCGAAGTCACTGCAGTCATTTTGAAACCATTGAAATCATTGAAGTCACTTTGAAGTCTTTTGGATTCCATTGAGTTTTGTTGTAATTCAACCCACATTTAATACTTTTGATTATTTCATATTTTTAAAAATCTCAAACAATTCGTACTAAATATAGCTTGACCAGATAAGATAAAGATAAAACAACAATGGTGTTAGGTATAAAATTGGTTCTGGCTTTATTTTGGAGCTACGTTCATTCCATTATGTGTGGAAGTGCGGTCGGTCCAATTTTTAATGACTCAGTCCAATATGTACAAGTGGTACACGAGTGGTGTAAAATCGCATGATCACGCCGGCCAATTGAGAACATTCGCCGTGAGATTACCCAGTCGTCAAATTTCTTCTACAAAACTTCAAGCGTTGCTTTGCTTTTATGGCATGTAGTGCTGTCTTAACATCGATCTGTACCTGAGACTATTAACTATAACGGTGTCTCCTTGCTCATTTCGAAAGAATGAAGGTCCGAAGATGCCGCCATGCCATAAACTGCACCAAACAGTCAATATTTGTGTATGCGTTATGCCTGACTGAACACTTGTGGATTGTGTTCGCTCCAAAAACGGAAATTTTTCTTGTTAACAAAGCCGCTGGGTCAAAAATGAGCCTCGTCCGAGAAGCTAATTTTTTGGCCAAGATTTTTTGGAAAAATCTTCATAGTCTGAGATTTTTACTCACTAAACAACACCTCCCTTCTACTGGTTAACTAAGTTTCCTTCTCATGTAGTTTGAGCTTCAAAAATATTCGCGTTGGGCAGGTAGCTTTCCAGCAAAAGTTCCTGGTAAATCCCGCCATTAAATGCGGCTAATTCTTATTGCGCTAAATCGAACGGTTTCGTTCCCTATAGTCAATGCACATGGTTTATCTCGTCCAGAGTTTGGAGTACGAAGCGTGTTCAATATAGGTGGCGCTATTGAGCCAAAAATTTGGTGACAATCCGAAGCTTAGTTTTGCTTTGACACCCATTTCAAAACATTGTGTTAGTGTTTTTTGCGACCATAGAAAAAGGGCAATATCACTCCGTGAGCCGATTCTTGTTTTTGAGCGGCAAAACCTGCGAGGAAATCAAGCCCATTCTCGATGGTGTGTATGAGATCAATTCACTTTCCCGTACAACCGTTTACCATTGGTTTGCAGGTTTTCGCCGTGGCCACACGTCGGTTTTTGATGAACCGCCCCCAGGTGAACCAAAAAGGGTTACCACAGAGAAAACCGTGGACAAAATCCATGATCTTGTATTGGCGGACCGTCGAGTGAAAATTCTAGAGTTGGCTGAGATAGCAAGCATTTTAACTGAATGCCTTAGCCATATCCTACACGAGATTTTGGGCATGAGGAAGCTGTCCGCGCAATGGTTGGCGTGTTTCTTCACACCGGAGAACAAGCGCAATAGTGAGATCATCTCAAAGGCGTACTTGACCCAGTTTATTCGAAATCCGGAGAAGTTTCTGCGTCGTTTGGTGACCGTCAATGAGACATGGATTCATTGGTACATACCGGAGACAAAAGAACAATCGAAATAATTGGTTTCACCCCGTGAACGTGCTTTAAAAAAGACAATGACCATGCCTTCGGCCGGAAAGGTGATGGCCACCGTTTTTTTTGACGCGCGAGGTATGATCCACGTTGACTATCGGGAGAAGGAAAAAAACAATCACAAGAGTATACTACGTCGATTTATTGGACCGATTCAATGCCGATTTGAAGAAAAAAAATGCTCTTCCACCACGATAACGCACCGGCTCACACATTCACAGTCGCCACAGCCAAATTAGTCAAATTGCATTACGAATTGCTCCTCCGTTCTTCGTATTCTTTGGATTTGCGACTTCTTTTTGTTCCCAAACCTTAAAAAATCGCCCGCTTGAAAGTAGTACGTGTCGAACAAGGAAGTCATCGCCGCCGCGGAAGAGTATTTTGCAGGCCAACAAAAGTCGTAGGGTTAAAAAAGTTGCAGTACCGTTGGGAAAATTGTATTAAAAGGGGGGAAGTACATTGTCAAAACCTAAAAAAGTTGCTTTGTAGTGGAGCAAAGAATTTGCATAAAATTTTGCGAAAAAAAATATGCAATCAAGTGCTCTAAACTACATGAAATGTTGACAGTGGCATACGGTGAGTCTGCTATTAGAAAAAAAAATGTTTACAAGTGATACAAGCGCTTCCTAGATAGCCGAGAAGAAGCCAATGACGATCCCGCTCTGGGCACCCCAGCACATCAACAAAAGATGATAACGTCGAAGCTGTTTGTTTGGAAAATCGTCGAATTACCCTAAGAAAATTTGCTGAGAACGTTGGCATATCAGTCGACTCGTGTCCTGCAATTTTTTCGGATATTTTGGATGTGAGAATTGTGTCAGCGAAGTTTGTTCCGAAACTTCTTTATTATGGTCAGAAGAACCGTCGCATGAGCATCGCTCAGGAGCTCTTGAATGACATAAATGCCATTCCGATAACCATGGTGTAGTGCATCAAAAGCTTTTACCTCAGGGTCGTACGATCAATAATGAGTACTACCTTGAAGTTATGCACCGTTTGCGAGAAGCAATACGAAATAAAGGTCCGGAATTGTGGAGAAACAATCACGAAAATGCATCTGCTCATTCATCGTGGCTTGTGAGAGATTTTTAGGCCAAAAACAATACAATAATCATGCCTTCAAATCTTCCCCACAGGAAGAAGTCTAAAAACTTCTCCTCTAACCGAAATAAAGCGATCTTCAAATTCCATATGCATATGCACCATCCTGTTGAAACCTGATCTTCCAGACCTAATTTATTAAATTTTGGAAAAAAAAAAAAAAAATGTTGCGGTAACGTTCTCCATTTACTGTAACTGTCTCTCCAGCCTCATTTTCGAAAGAGTACGAGCCAATGATGCCGCCAACCCATAATCCGCACCATACATTAACATATGAGTTTTCCGGTCCCCAGAAACGATAATTTTGTTTATCGGGGATCGGAAAAGATCAAATTCTATGACATTAATGTCCTATTGACCCAACATCCAATTAACAAATCGTCGACGTCGTAGATGGTCGAAAGGCTTCAATTGTTGTGTAATTTTGATTTTATAGGCGTGTAAATGAAGATCTACTTTTAAAATTCGCCGTAAAGTGCCAAAAGTGAGGCCCAATTATTGACTTCGGCGATAAATTGAGTTGCCAGACTGGTTTTGAACACTTTCGCTTACAGTGGTGATATTATTTGAATCAATACTGAATCAGACTCACTAGAGCGTGGTAAACGTCTTCATGACTAAAATTGCCAAAGATTGTATGACATCTGTCAAAAAGATCAACCACATTGAATTCAGTAAATGACAGTTTTGACAGCCAACATCCACACCATCTGTTGGCTTGCCCTTTATAATATGCACAAGCTAGATTAGGGCTTTTTTTTGGCAATTACCAGTCCAATTGCTATTTTTAAGATTTTTTTTTATTGTCAGGCAAAGTTCATGCAACGACACGCTCTTTATTTTAAAGTTGTCAGGTGTCATTATCGTACCACCAAGGTTTTCTATTAGCGCTTGTCCATCAAATGATTAAAACGTTTCTTCCAGGTGCTCCACAAATAAGTCCGCCTTTTCCATGTCTTCTTTTGCCCACTTGCCATTGCTTTTTTCATCGGTAGCGATTGCATTTGGGTTTTTTTTTTTTTTTTTAATGCCTCTCAAGGCTTTCCATAGTAATTAACATAATTTGAACTTTTTTCGGCAGTCAGGCCTTCAAGATACGTAGAGAACTCTCGATTTTTAAAATTTTTAGTTGTTTCTTGAGCTCATTACAGAGATGGTTTAAACAAGTTTTGTGCTCTCCTCTTTTTTTTCTCCGGCGGATATTTACCTTCGCTATTTACGATTTCTTTCCTTTTTGTGAGTCTTGTTCCATGCGGCATCCTGTATGACTTCGATAAATCTGCTGACTTCATCTTCTATTTCATATGGTGTTTTAAGTGAAACATTCAGAACAATATTTTCTATACATCGCTTAATAAAGCCGCCTCAGTTAGTTTAGGTGGTTGTTTATCTAAAGAGTGATCAAAACTTTCCTTTACGTTTACAAGGTCTTTAGCTGCTCCTCTTGCATTGAAGAAATCTACGAGGTCTGGAGTTTTTGTTCTGTCGATGGGCCACTATGTCGATCTTCTCATCGAAAAGAAGTCAACATTAAATTGCATGCCGGTTTCCTAAAGTAGTCTGCCTTTAGAAACAATAAAATTCAATCCAAGTGAGTCCAAAAGATTTATAATGTCGGTCTTTTCTAGTTTGTATCGCGGGGGGAAGTAAATGGACGCGATATTGTAATACGAGTGGTTATTTCTTACGCGAGTTGTACTTACTTGCTTCGCATCGGTCTCAGTAATTGTATTTATAGAATCTCCAGTACTGTCGTTGATGAAAAGGGATGATTCGCCTCTTGTCCTTGTCCAGCAGCGCAGTATCCTTTTATTTGTACAATCCGTTTGCGTTTCATGTTAACATTTTGAGCAACTGTTTCATAGTCATACTTGAGTTACAGTTTTGCGAGATTTATGGTCCAGATTGCTCAATTTTTCAGATTTGAGTTTATTTATTTTGTTCCGCGAGAATAATTGGAAAAGCTTGTGACACAGAATCTGAAGCAATACCACTTTATTTATTTTCTTGCCACGCAGCGTATGCATACGTTTGCCCGCTAGACGGACTTTTCTTTTCGAGTTTTTTCTGGCGCGACTTGTCAACAAGTCGCTGTTGTTGTCGCTGCTTTACCCGTATAAGGTTTGGATATTTCCTATGGATTCGGGTTCGGACGTAATTTTTTTTTTTTTAATTGCATAACGCCCTTTTTCGATCTCTTTGGCTACTTTGCAACCTATATAGTTCGTTGGGTGCTCAGTTTCTACAAGTCGCTGGAGCCAGCTTATCTAAGCTGAAATTTTCCGAAAGATGTTCATTCAGATTCTCCTAGTGTCTTAAGCGGATATATATGCAACTAAATGTGGACTCAGCACTATTACCTCCTATAAAATTGGGCACTATCAAGCCATTCTATTCAAAACATCGTCTGAGTAAGCGATTGGTGCGACGTTACTCTCTTCTTTGGATTCTGGTAAAAGCAGCAGTTTCATACAATAATTTTGCGAAAACTTATTGGGTCTATAGCGGTTTGCTAATTTTTTTCACTCAAATATGTCGAACTTTGTGCCTGAAAAAGTGTTTTTGCGGGAAGTTCTTCTTCGTTACTTTAATATGAAGAAAACTGCTGCCGAAAGTCATCGTATTTTGGTGGAAATTAATCATGAACATGGGCTAGCTGAGCGAACGTGCCAAAAGTAGTATTTAAAACTGGTGATTTTGGCTTGGAAGGCGATAAACGTCCTGGGCAGCCAAAAAAGTTTGAAAATGAAGAACTGGAAGCATTACTCTATGAAGATTGTTGCCAAACACAAGAAGAGCTCGCAGAATCTTTGGGTGTCACTCAAGTAGCCATTTCAAAACGTTTAAGAGCAGATGGATATATTCAAAAGCAAAAAATTGGGTTCCACATGAACTCAAGCCGAGAGACGTCGAAAGGCGGTTTTGCTTTTCCGAAATGCTGCTGGAACGCCACAAAAGGAAGTCATTTTTGCATTGGGTTGTTACTGGTGATGAAAAATGGATACATTACGACAACCCCAAGCGCAAAAAACCATATGTGAAACCCGGCCAACCAGCCAAATCAACGGCAATGCCGAATATCCATGGCGCGAAGCTAATGCTCTGTATTTGGTGGGATCAGATGGGTGTGCTGTATTATGAGCTCCTAAAACCAGGTGAAACCATCAATGGACAACGCTACCGAACACAAGTAATCCATTTGAAGAGAACAGTAGCCGAAAAACGCCCGCAATATGCGACCAGACACGAGGCAATAATTTTCCATCATGACAACGCTCGCCGCCACGTTGATATTCCGGTTAAGAACTATTTGGATAATAGTGGATGAAAAGTCTTACCCCACCCGCCTTATACGGACATTTAAAAGGATGTAGTAGCTAACATAAAACGTTGCAAGTTTATCTGCATTAAGATATCGGGCTGAAGTTTATTGTAGTACACATGTTAGATTTAAGTATGGAATTCGAATTCGCACGTATGCGGCGACCGATTATTTGGGGTCAATTTTCCACCACTCTTCCATACGTATCCGCCGAAACGTTGGAAATTTCGTGTGCAATATTATTCCTGAGATCCTCTAACGTTGTTGGTTTGGTGACATTAACGTAACCCCATAAGAAAAAATCTAATGGCGTTAAAACGCATGGGCAAGGTGGCCATTCGACCTGATCATTTCTCGAGACTACACGATTACCGAATTTCCCTTCAATAAATCAATTGTTGGACTAGCTGTGTGGCACCATTTTGTTGGAACCACTTGTCACTGATGTTAGGTCCATCCAATTCTGTACGAAAATAGTCTTCAAACATGGAACTTTAACGAACTCCATTGACCAAGACATGCGGATCATTTTCATCGACGAAAAAAAAATATGGTCCAACCACACCTCCGGCATGAAATCCATCATACACTTTTTGTGGATGCAATGGAGCTCTTGAAGCACATGTGGGTTTCTTGCTGTCCAATAACGCCAATAAAGTATATTTTGCTTATTGACAGAGCCATTAAGCCAAAAATAAGCTTCACTGTTGAAAATGATTTTTCGATGAAATTCAGGATTTTCTTAAAACTTTTTCAGAGCTCAATCGGAGAAGTTTCGATGTTTCAAATGGTCAATTGGCTTTAGTTCTTCAGTTAATACGTTCTTCTAAGGTTGTAGGCTAAGATTTTTACGCAACATGTATACTGAGATACTCATCCTTGCTTTCTCTTTAAGAATTGATTTTCCAGTTTTCATCAGTACATCATCTGTTTCCTGAAGTTAACCCAGAATTCAAAAGATAGGGTGCGTCAGTTTCTGGTACCTGACAACTTTAAAAGTCTTGGTTCCCAGTGGCGATTTTCGGCACTGTACTCTATTTCGCAGTCCTCTGGTTGAATCGAAACATTTTTTACTCTTGCTAGCTCCTACAAATGATCAACATAGCGTTTACATTCAGCGCCGTTCAAACTGTTGTTGTTGTGAGCTGTCCCAGTTTGAAGCATCAGAGAAGTGATGGCGCCGTTATTAAAATTAATCCGAACTCGTGGCTTTGGTCTCTACGGAAAATTCGGGCGGACCTTGTCCGCAGGAAAATCTAATACCCTTCAAGCAATTTTGGGTTTAAACCACAGCCCCCATGACGCTCCCACAAAGGGGCCTACCAGAGCTCCTGACTCCCATGGTACCGTGTTTTAAGTCCTGGTAGGGACTACCAGTGGTAGTGCCACTAACATTGCTGACTAGTACATTGCTCTGCCCCCGTTCTTTATTAGAGAACGTCACTGATGGGCGAAATCTTGATAATTGAGCGGAGGCCCAGGGATAAGGGCAGGTCGAGTGTCCAAGAATCACCCTAATCTTCTCAATTTCTATTTCTTATTGTTAAGAGCAAAATCTTTGGCTCAAAAAGAATGACGGCCAATAGTTTCTCTTAAATCAAAGCGATGTCTGTGTCACGCGGAGAACCTATAAGCTCACAAAGATGCACTTAGCTTCTTTCGTTGGGAAAACATAAATCATTATCCTATTGTAGGGTATCCCTCACTTAAAGTGGTTCAACAAATAGCTAGAGCACTTTTTCTTGTACAAAGTACAAAGTCTGCATAGTTCACTTGATCCAGGGTTTCTTGCTCTAAGGGTTGTCTATGATTTATTCTTCACATTCCGGCTGTTTTGAGTACCCAGTATTTGACCTATATCCTAAGTTTCCATGTGATAATTTCAGAGCAATACAATGGTAAGCCACTAAAACTCCATTTTTTGCTGCTGTTCATTGATTATAGGGTACATTGTACATTGTACATTGTAGTATGACACATCATACTAATCGATTTGAAACGGAGTGCAGTTTAACATTGTACGGAGTAATATAAATTGATTGCCACAAGTTACATTGTCTGGTTACATTACAATTTCAATTGAAAGTTTCAATTTCACCACTCCTCAATAATTCTCCTTTAGATAATTGTTTATAAATTAATCAACTTGTTGGACAACCAACTTTTAAGTGAAAGTATGTCTCAACGTCAGTGGTCTGATTTAAAGAATCGCCCCAATTACCAAAGCCTAAACCATCTGAATACTACATATAAAGTTTTATCTTCTACTTATGCAATTATCTGAAGTCGAGACATATTAAGGTCGACAATAATCTCATCGCAATCGTTATTATCTCAAAAAAGTAGGACTATGAGAAGGTGACACTATGTTATGTGACATTTTTTGACATTAAACTCAAAAAGGATTGAGCAAATCCGATAGCCCATCAGCACAGATTTGTAAAAGTACTTTCCTTTTATGCTTTTTCAAAATTGTTGACATAATGAGTTAATGAGTTAAATGCAGGAGCCTTTCACTTGTCTAGCGCACTTGCACTTGTACGAAAACAAGGTTGAACTAATTATGTGCTCTCAATATTGTGGAGAAATGAACAATTTAAACAAATAAAAGAGAATGAGATTAAACGTGATTATACGTGAAAATAAACAAATACAACAATAATACTTAAACGAATGCAAAAATAAGAAATAAATCAAGATCAATTAATATTGGCCACAAGATTCCTCAAAGTGGTAATGTTGGACCTCTTATTTTTCTGCGTAGTTCACACATAGGCATACCATTGAAGTGCAACTAAGAAAAATAAAAGAATGATGATAAAGATGATGGGAAAATATACTTTCGTCAAGAACTTAATCTTAAACTTGGAAATAAAAATGAACGAACCCGCTGTTTATACAAAAAAAGGTGTAACTTCTGAGAGTACATCATTTATTGGTACACAAAGTGATCAAAAAATGAGGACTTTTTAGGACCCGAAACCAATGCAGCAGCATTTCATTATCAAAGCTACATGTTAAGGGAAAATGTGTCCAAATAAATATGAGCGGAAGCAAAACATTGCTAGACTTTCAGTTCGAGCGACTCCAGCTAGCTCGATTTTTAGCTGGCTGCCTCCAGTTTCGTACATTAAGTTGGCTGAGGTTCCCTTCCATTTGCGTGTGCCACCTGAGTCCAAGTTTTCCTCTCTACTCTACTGTCCCCCGTGGGGCGGACTGGAGCAATAGTGTTCATGTACTCCACATGAATCAGCCACCTCGGTCGTTGGACCATTACTCTTTTGGCAAAGTCGATATCGTTGTTCACTCCGTACAGTTCGTTGTTGTATCTCCTGCTCCACTCACCATCTATGCAGATGGGACCGAAAATCACCCGAACAATTTTCCTCTCAATACAGCCAAGAGCACCCTCATCCATTTATTTTTGAAAAAGTTCATCCCTTTGCGCCATAGAGCAGGACTGGAATTATGAAGTTCTTATATAGGATGATTCATCGTAAGGTTTGGTTTTCAATAGGCTTTTTTTGACAGATCACGCGTGACTCCTATCAAACTGCTTTATCAGTTTTGTTCAGTATAGTTTGGCAAGTCATCATGAAAAGACTCACACCACAACAGCGTCTCTGAATTGTTCAGCTGTATTACGAAAATCAGCGTTCTGTGAGAAATGTTTTTCGTGCGATTCGAGAAACTTACGGTGCGCATAAACGACCTACTGAAACCAGTATTTGCCAATATTATTCGCAGATTTGAGTCCCAGTTTACATTAGTGGATGATACCCGACCGGTTAGACCACATCCAGCACGTAGTTAAGAGACTATAGCACCCGTATCTGAGAATGTACGCGAAGACCTTGAAGAATCGATTTGTCGTCGTTCTCAGCAGCATATTCGACAACTTGGAGTATTTTACGTGAGGGTCTCGGTCTTAAAGTGTACAAAATTCAACTTGTGCAAGACTTGAATTTGCGTCATATTTTCAGTGAATGGGCTCTGGAAAAACTCAATGAAAATCCGGTGTTTTATCGTGAAATTTTGTTCAGTGATGAAGCCCATTTCTGGCTCAATGGATACGTTAATAAACAAAATTACCGTTTTTGGCCTGATGAGCAACCCGAAGAGTACCAAGAGCTACCATTATATCCATTGAAAGCAACGGTATGATGTGGTTTATGGGGCGGTGGAATCATTGGTAAATATTTCTTCAAAAATGAGGCAAATCAGAATGTTACAGTCAATGGTAACCCTTATCGCGACATGTTAACGGACTATGTGCTTCCTGAAATTCAAGCACATTGTCTCGGTGATCTCTGGTTTCAACAAGACGGCGCTACGAGCCATACAGCGCGTGAAGCAATGGACTAGTTGAGAAATCATTTTAGTGAGCAACTAATTTCACGTTTTGCTACGGTAAATAATCGCCTTGATCGTGCGATATCACACATTTGGACCATTTTCTCTGGGGATATGTAAAGTCTCAGGTCTTCATGAATAAGCCAGCAACGATTGACACTTTGGAAGCCAACAACTCTCGTGTTACCCGCGGAATACCAGTCGCTATACTCGATATAGTCGCCCAGAATTGGAATTTCCGAATGGACCACCTCAGACGTAGTCGTAGCCAACATTTACATGATATCATTGTCAAAAAGTAAATACCATGAATCGTTTCTTTAAAAGATAATAAAAATTTTAAGTTCATTTTCAAATTTATGTGTTTTATTTTACACTATAAATCAAATCTCACGATGAATTACGCTATTTAAGGCCACTTTTGTTGTTCGAGAAAGGGTTCTGCCCGTCAATTGCCTTCTTAGCCACAAAAGTAGCGATTGGGAAGAGATATTCTTTGTTTGATTTTAGCGCTGATGCCGTTGACTGAATTGATAGCGGAGCCGAGGTAGACAAATTCCGGAAGTACCTCAAGGTTTTATCTGTCGAGGTTGGCGTTTTGTATGAGACCGGTATTGGCTTCTTGTTAACAGCAAATACTTGGTTTGCCCATTTCCGCCACTTCCGTTTCAATACTATCGAAAGCACCTCTGACATTTGACATCTGACATCTGACATTATGTCAATGTCATCGGCGTGTGCAAGTAATTGGACGAATTTTTGGGTTTTGCACTGTTCTTTCAAGAATGATGTTTAAAAAAAAAAAAACAGCGCATCGCCTTGTCTAAATCCTTTTTTGACATCAAAAGTCTCGGAGAGGTCTTTAGCAATCTTGATTGAGTAGCATGTATTCTTCTTCGTCATCCTGCACAAAGGTATGAATTTGTGGTGTGTATCGATTTGAAGTTCATCGGTTTTTTCCAAGATCTGCAGTCGTCGATGGTGGATTTTCCTGGTCTAAATAATAAGGTTGTTGACAAACGAGCATTCATAAAGCATAGCAGAAAGGATCGTGTAGGCGATGTTAAGAAGACTGATACCTCTGTAGCTGGCGAAGTTCAGACGGTGTCCTTTTTCGAGGATCTTACAAACAAGCTAAGGTTCCATTTATCGGGCATACTTTCGGGCGACTATATTTTAAAGATGAGTTGGTGTATGCTTCTTACCAAGTGATCGCCTGCCGCTTTGAAGAGCTCGGCATTCTGGCCGTCCGGTCCAGCAGCTTTGTTGGACTTAAGCTTAGATATAGCTATTTTCACTTCATTCAATTCGGACAGACGGAATTTTTGGTCTATATCGCCAAAGTTGCAGGGTTATTTCTGCCTGACAGCGATATTTGGTTCGTCATCGCCGTTATACAGTATACGGAAATGCTCTTTGTAAATCCTTAGCATCGACTGCAATTCTACTACTATGTTTTCTTGTTCGTCTCTCCAGACTTTGGTTCGGGATTTGTATCCCTGGCGTGCCTTTTTTACTTTTTGATAAAACATTCCTAGACCAAGCGCTTCCCATACTCTTTTTTTTCCTGAGAAGCCAATGTTCGTTTTTCCTCTCCTGATCGTAGAGTTCGTGAGCAGCTGTAGTCCTTCTATGTTGTGGCATACTCTTGCTTAGCTGCATATGCTTGCCGGCAATCGTTGTCAAATTTTGGGTTTCGTTGTGGTGGCCGAGTGAAATCCAGCATACCAGTTGCGACATCTCTGATGGCCTCTTGGCAGTGTAGCCACTGGTTATCGATACTTGATGCTGGCGACATCTGTTCAGGATATCCGCAACCGTACCTTGGCTACAACAAGGTAGTGGCCCGAGTCGGTGTTGGCCCCTCGAAACGGTCGGACATCCATAATAAGGGAGAAATGCTCTGCGTCAATCGCAAAGTGGTCAATCTAGTTGATGTTTGATTGCTTAGGAGTTCTCCAAGTCCCCTTGTGAATATTGAGATGTTAGAACTGCGTGCCAGCTAGGAAAATGTTTCTTCAAGCGGCAAAGCCAATTAGCCTGAATTTGTTATCGGAAGTGGTGTCGTGCAAGCTATACCTTCCGACAATATTACCAAAGATGCCTTCTTTTCCTAGCTTTGCATTAAAGTCGACAATTTTAATGTCATAGCTAGGGAACTCCTCGTAGGTCTAATCTAAGAGCTCGTAGAAGCCATTTTTGATGTCGTCGTCTTTCTCCTCTGTGGGGCGTGCGCGTATATCAGGCTAATGTTGGCGAATTTAGTCTTAATACGGATTGCTACGAGGCGTTCGATAATTTCAAAAGACCCAAGGCTCATTGCTGCTTTTGCCGTCAATCTCACAGATTTTCATCTCCATTTTGTCCGGCCAATCCAATAGCGTTTCTTGGATAGCGGTATTATCAGGTTAACAGCAGTCTAGGGCCTCCGCTAGTTGTTCGGCTGCTCGTGGCCTATTAAGGGATCTAACATTCTACGTGTAGTTAAGAAGTTCATTGTCCTCTTTTGCTTTGCAGGGGTTTTCAATAGTAGATCCGTCCGTATCCGAGACTAATTTATTCTTCGTAACTGCATATTTTTTCTATGGCCGGGTAGTGATCCCGGCGGCACAACCTCCAAACTGGAGTTCTAGTTTTACTATAATACCCCTAGGACGAGGGGCATCACCCGTTCGGGGATGTGAGCGCTGACCTTCGGCTCTTGGTCTTATTTGTTTTTTTTTTCCGGAATTTTACTTCACCTTTGATTCCATCTGAGGAAATCATCCGCTGTCCGGTTTATAGTGTTCCTATTTTAGGCCGAGTTCAGATGGACATCAACCAGCACCCGATGGTTACCACTTAAAGATTAAATAAGCACAATTGATGTGTACAATACTGAGGTTAACACCGAGTGGGGCCTTTCGCCGTTGATGATCTATGAGGAGCGCCTTTTCTTCTTATTCCTGTTAATATTCCTTCGGTCAGGATCCCATAGGAAAATACTCGTATTCTTATAGCGTCAAATAGCACGGTCTCCAATTTTTTATGCAATCCGTTTCCTATCCGAAACTGCATGTTAAACTTTCGGCCAAATTGAGGGTTTAGAATAATGCTCAAGTATTTGCCAAAGTTTAAAGTTTTGTTTGTAATTTGAACACAGCTTGTGTTGGGCTAAAGAGTGTGTGAACCAACGATAAAATTTTTTTCTTTCCGAAAGAATCAAACCGTGTAAAATTTTACTGCAGTTGCATCTTGTTTTTGTAAGTTATAAGATATATTGCGCAATCAGTGTTATATACAATATAAAGATCAGTCTAAAGTGCTTCTTATTGCTCATCCACGGAGATCAAAATTATTCCCGAGTTTTGTGAGAAAATGGGTGATATAATTTAAAAAACAGTGAACGCTAGCGATTTACCTAAACGAGGAAAAACAATTTCAAAGTTTTAAAAAAGATAACAAAGTTAGCCTCAGAAAGGCAAGACAAATCTAACTGGAAAACGCTCACGAGGTTTCTATCGCAAAACTATTTGAAAAAAAAATTTATTATTAGAATTACAAAACCATTGCGGGCAAGCCCGGATAAAAATAATTTTCACTGACGAGGTTTTATGTTTTTAACACAATTTTTTGTGTGTTGAATGTCATCCGACAAAAGTGCATATGTCTGACTGCTTCTGTCAATGTACATATGTCCTTTACTGGGAATCGCTGTTTTCAAAGAATGATCAAACAGCACAAAAAAGAATGTTGGAATCTGTTGATTGATAGGAAGACTCCTACAAGAGGACAACGATCCGAAACATTGAGATCTTATCTCTAACTGCATGTTGTGTTGGATTGCGATTAAAAATTTCTGAATAAAGTGAATTAGTGGATTAAACGAAAGGATGAAAGGACAATAAAACAGATTTAACTGTTTTTTTGAAGAAAAAAAAAATTGACAAAATGATCGCAGAACTATAAAGAAAAATCGGCTGCAAGTCCTCGACAAAATTCTGAGTCAATAATTGGCAATGGAGGAGACTAGACAAGATATTAAGTACGTTGCGCATTGCCTAAGTCAAGCGCTGGTTTTCTTAAAAACCGCAAACGTTTGCTTTCCTAGAGCATTTTAATGATATATCATGATAAGGGATTCCTTCGAAATAAGCATGATTGGACACGTATAGTATAAGTGCACACCTGACTTCTATGAATGTCTATGATATATTAATTAAAGTCTTGAGACTTTGGCTGATTGGTCTAAAGTTTTTTACAGACTCGGATATTTTTCGCGAACCTGGAAGCTTTTAACGGTTAAGAAGTCCTTCTGCCTACATGAGCGAAGCTCTATATTCACCAGGAAGTCTTTAACTATATTCAGTGATGATTGAATTTCTTTTTTCTAGGGTGTGGATTTCATAATCCTGGGACTTAACGAGTTGGAATAGTTGGCCTTACAATCAAGAAAGCAGATCTGTAGAAAGAGCTATTGACTCGGCAGCGGATTCCGTTCAAATCCCCGATCATAGAGCCAGGTGCTATTTCCGTTCTCTTATAATATTTTCTGAGATGACAAACACTCTCGCCCTCCTGCCCTCCCTAAAGTTGATTCTCCATGCAGAGGTATCCTACTTGCCATTCATAATAACCTCAACTCTTCTCTCATCGCTATCTCTTCTTCTGACAAACTTGACTTTATTTCAAAACAACACTTCACAATGGGTCCTTGTGCATTTTGTGTTGCTACATTCTCTCAGCTCAACTTATCGAATCCTACATCGATCCCAATAAAGCGATCCACCAACTTATTGACCAAAGTGATTTAATTGGCGATATCATTATCTTAAGTGACTTTAATCTGCCTTTGCTGAAGTGGATTCCTTTGGATGATCACTCCTTTTTTACTGCGTGAAATGTTAGTTAATCCAAGGAATGTATTTTCATTGATCGTATAGCAGAGTCAAGCCTATGTCAAGTAAGTGTCGTAACTAACTCAATCGGTAGGCAACTAAACCTTATTTTCACTAGCGATCCCATTAACTCCACAGTAACGTTTTGTCCCTTAACCCTATCAACTATCGACAATTTTCACCCCTCTACTTTCTTCGTTTTTCCATAACTCTTCACCCCAGTCCACTTCTTCCCCTACTATCTCTTCTTACAACTTCCATAAAGCTAATTTTCGGAAAAGCAATGTCTACCTTAGCAAACCTTTTTTTTTTTTTTTTTTTTTGATTTTACCGATCTTTATCTAATGCTGTCTTCACCTTTTACACTAAAAAAGTTAAATTCCATTTCTCTTTATGTCACTTTCTCGACACAGCGCAGACCAATCTTATCAACGTAAAAAATTAAAATCAGACATTCTCGTTCGATAATATATCAACGACATTTGCAGACAACTTCTTCGTACCTGACCCCATATATTTCAAGTAATTTCCCAATTTCTCCATTGGCCTCTCTCTCTCTCTCTCTCAACCTTTATCGAAGAAAAGTTACAAAATCTCAATGATGAATTTTTACCCTGCCAGGCGGGCTTCCAGCAATATTTCTCAAAAAGTGTGACTTCAATCTTTCACACCCAATCTCCTCCATATTTAATCTGTCCCTCACAAAAGGAGAATTCCTCCAAGTTTTCAAGAAATTTTTCATAACCCCGGTCCACAAAAAGGAATCAAAGAATTAATTAACTAAATACCGTCCCATAACAAAGTTTTCTCACAAACCCTAAATGTTCAAAAGTCTATTATATGAAGTTCTAAGCTTTCAGTGTAAAGCATTTATATAACCCAATCAGCATGGATTTCTGAAAGGTGGATCAACTAATACAAATTAAGTTGAATTCGTATCCTTTGTAAGTTGATCCTTTTCAAATTTTCTTCCTTTGGTTTTGACCCCATATTGGTAAAATGGATATCTTCTTATCTGGACAACCGTTATTATAGCGTTCGTTTTAGGTCAGCCTTTAGGTCAGTTTAGGTGTCCCACAAGGCAGCCTTCTAGGTCCCCTATTTTTCATTGTAACTATAAATTGTAAACGATGTTTAGAGGATTATTAAACACTGCGCGCTATCCTGTTACTCCGACGGCACTCTCCAAAACTGTTTCTTCACCCCAAGTCTCTATTCTTTTTCAAGCAGACCCCAATAGGTTTTCCATTCTGTGTCTAAGAATTTGTTTTTAACTTAATGTCTACAAATGTCAATCTATGACTTTGTCACGTAAGTCCAATCAATCTCCTGAACCTGAACTAGGTTCAATCTCTTCGAGACCTTTGAATATTAGGGTTTTCTAATAACGACTTGACAACTTTTTTTTTTTAAATAAAAGGCAAACCATTTGAGATATATCAAAAACTTTATTATTGGCTTGAAGTACAATCAAAACATTTATGAATGGAACTCGACTTCGTTCATATGGCCACCGCGGGCATGTTTGCAGCGGTCGATTCGTTGGACCCAATTTTCAACGACTCGGCCACACATTTCGGCCGAAACGGCCGCTATTTTGCGTTCAATGTTGGCTCTGAGTTCTTCCAACGGCGTATTGGCATAAACCAATGACTTAACGTAGCCCCACAGAAAATAGTCAAGCGGCGTTAAATTGCACGAACGAGGTGGCCAATCGACTGGCTCATGTCTTGAGATAACACGCTCACCATACTTACTCCTCAATAAATCGATTGTAGGGTGTGCCATTGAGCCAAAAATGAGCTTCGTCACTGAAGATGATTTTGCGATGAAATTCATCATCTTGGCGCATCTTCTCTAGAACCCAATCGGAAAACGTACGTCCCTTCAAATGGTCCTTCGGCTTCAACTCTTAAGTCAGCTTGATCTTGTATGGGTGTAAACCAAGATCCTTACGCAAAATACGCCATAATGTGGTCTGAGCGATACCCAATTCTTGAGAACGCCGTGGAATTGACTGATTTGGATCTTTTGCTACTAACGTCCAAACGGCAGCGATGTTTTCGACACTTCGACCAACCCGTTGTCTCACTGACACGGCAACATCACACAACGAATATGTAGACTCAAATTTTTGCACTAAACTTGTTATCGCTTGTCTACTAGGGCGAGAATTACGACCGAAAATTGGAGTAAACGCTCTTAAAGTTGCAGTCACCGACTCCGAATATCTGTAGAAAATTTTTATAATTTGCAGACGTTGCTCGTTAGTGTACCTTACCATGATGAACATGTTGAGTTTACTAAATAAATTGACAGTGACAGTTTGATGATTAGTGAAAGAATGCGTTCACAAATTAAATTCAAAGTTGTCAAGTCCATATTGGAAAACCCTATATATGATAAAGAGTTAAACTTCTGTTCGCAGATTGATGAGATAATCCTTAAAGCCAACTCATTGCTTGGTCTAAAGGATTTTTTTAACCCTTTTGTGACAAAGTCACTTTGCATTAGCCTTGTCCGGCCCCTTCTCGCATATGCCAGCCAAGTGTGGTCCCCGTTTCAGCGATTCCATATACCCCGAATCGAGAACATCCAACGTCGTTTTCTTCGATTTGCCCTTCGAGGACTACTCTGGGATGACCCCTTTATCTTGCCTCCCTATTGTGACCGCCTCAAATTTCCTAACTTGAATACCCTCGAAAAACGCAGAGAAGTAGCTGACATTCTCCTCATTCATCGACTGCTCTCTAGTTCTGTGAATTGTGTTTCCCTTTACAATTCTATGTATTTCCTTCAATACTAACCTCAACCTACTAATGTACAGCAATTGTTTTCAGCTTATTTTCGAAGCTGAAAAGTCGCTGTAGTTGCGACTTGAACTGAAATAAGCTTGTTCGATACAACAATCCTGTTGTAGATGAGACGCCCCAGGATCTTATAGCAGATGCTTAAGAGGGAGGACTGACGTATGGTTTTCCAAGTTTCAAAATGGCAATATTTTGGTCTTTTTTAACTCTTTAGAAAGAGTTCTAGACAATTGATGTTGTTATGTAAGACATAATTTAGATTTATTTTGGAAGATTTTATCGCTCCTTCAGCTTGTTGAGGGCCCGGAATATTTTCCCTATAAGCTAGACACACTTTACGAGGGCTGTTTGATGTTTACCCGGATTGGAAGTAGGTGGTGTTACTGAGCCAAAATTTGGTGACAATCCGACGCTTAGTTTTGCTTTGACATCCATTTCAAAACATCGTTTTATTTATTTTTGGCAGAACAGTATTGCTCCGTGATCCGATTCTTAGTTTTGAATGGCAAAACCTACGAGGAAATTAAATCCATTCTTGATGGTGTGTGTGGGTCTCATTCGCTGTGGCCGCACGTGGTTTTTTTATGAACCGAACCCAGGTGGCCCAAAAAACGGTTACCACAGAGGTCAACCGTGGACAAAATACATGATCTTGTATTGGCGGCCCGCCGAGTGAAAATTCGCGAGTTGGCGAAGATAGCAGGCATCTCAACTAAACGCTTTAGCCATATCCTGCATGAGATTTTAGTCATGAGAAAGCTGTCCGCGCGATGGATGTCGGGTTTGTTTGCACCGGAAAACATGCGCAATCGTGATACCACTTCTAAGACATGCTTGGCCCTGTTTAATCGAAATCCGGAGGAATTTCTGCGTCGTTTCGTGACGTCGTTATTGATACACACCAGAGACCAAAGAACAATCGAAACAGTGGGTTTTACCCGGTGAACGTGCTCCAAAGAAGGCGAAGTCCGTGCTTCGGCCGGAAAGGTGATGGCCACCGTTTTGTGTGATCCATGTTGACTATTTTTGGACCGATTCAACGCCGATTTGAAGAAAAAAAAATGACCACATTTGGCGAACAAAAAAGTGCTCTTCCGCCACACTAACGAATCCAGCTCACACCACCGCAGTTGCCACAGCCAAATTGTTCCCCCATCCATCCGAATTTGGCTCCTGCGACTTCTTTTTATTCCTAAACCTTAAAAGATTGCTCGCTGGATCCGAGGAACCTATCACCGTCGCGGAGGAGTATTTTGCAGGCCAACAAAAGTCGTATACGGATGGGTCAAAAAAGTTACATTACCGTTTTGAAAAGTGTATCGAGTTGGAAGGGGATTATATTGAAAAATGAATTATCAAAACCTTAAATTTCTAACCCGTGTATTCATCAAATACGGGTTGCTGCAGAATGGCTCTGAGCCATTGAACGGATCAGCTGAAACTTTTGAAGCCATTTCATCGGTTTTTTTGGTTTCACTCACTTCACAGTACTCACTAGAGCTTGACTTTGTTTCTTTTATATAAGTCCTGAAGAGTATGGAAGCAGTGTATTACATATTTGGACTAAAAAAGGAAAAAAAGTTTGAGCATAACTCTTTCAGTGCTGCTTAACTCTCCGTGTGTATTTGAATGCGGCGTCTTTCATTCCTATTTCAAAAATTGTACGGGCACGTTCTTCGATGGGATGAAGTTCAGCCTGAAAGACGTTGAGATTTTTCCCACTGACCTTGCAACGTTTTGGTTTTAAGTTACTGTCCATAGTCTTTTTGAAGTGTATATTTGTGTTAATTTCTTCATTCAAGTAAAGTTCCCGTTTGGCCTATTGACACTTTGAAATCGATTATTTAACTGAATATCTTGCAGTTTTTTTACAAAGTTTTATTGTTTATCTTGTTTATTCTAATACTCTATTCGAAAATTTTAGATTAGGGACTTCTCCCAATCGCCTTAAAGTTTGAGGTTTAAAAGAAGAAGAAGAAAAAAAATTATTTATTTTTCATAGAAATCAATTTCATGGACTGGCAATTGCGATACAAATTCAGTTAACAGGCGAAGTGCTCTCTATGATACTGTGCCATATATTCGTTCTTATTTAAATAGCATGACCGCAAAACATTAAGCCAGTAAGTGTGTTTTAGTTATTATTTAAATAATATTCGAGAAACATCAGGTTATTTGTAAATGTGACTTAAAAAATGTTTAAATCTCTGGAAATTCATGTTCGGTTAAAGCTTATCTTAAAGGAATAGATTTTCAAACAACAATCATTTAGACGTTTAAAATTTCCTTCAAATTTGTGTACATATATATTCAGTAGCTGCTTACATCACAAAACGTGAGATCTATAGTAATTGAAAGTAGAAACAACAAATAAATAAATCTGTCAGCATTCAGGACAAGTAAACACAGTCATTTGTGCAGAAATTAACTTTTATCATTGTCTGTCATGCGAATCTTATCAGCGTGTATCTTAGCAAATTAATATCAAAATAAAACCACTCGTACAACCTGGCATTGTAACAAAAAACCGATTCTATCTTCGAAATTGATCGTGCGGTGATCATTGAGCAAGGTTGTGAGTACAATTTATCTGTCATGTACGTGTAGCCACTTAGTATGTAATTGAATCACTAGCTATGATCTCTTCATTTCATGCCTTCGAAAACAAACAAATCAAACCGAATAGTGTGTGCTCGTGTACAGTACGTTTCGAAAAGGGGGCGGAATCGGGGGGTGTTTGCGTATACTCGTTGGTCGTTTATCACTGGTATTAACCCACTGACGTGGTTTTTTGACACCCTTTCTCGTGTCAAACGTCTCCGCGTGAAATTATTTAATTGCTCTAATTTAAATGGCTTGTTGTTAGTCTTTTAAATTATTATTTTCTTTTTTTTTTTTAAGTTTTTTAGTCTAATCGTAAGCTATGTGACAAACAAACTGACACCCAGGATCATGGAGTGTTAATTTTGTATTTATGAGTGTCACAGACTTGAGCTAGCAGTGCTCTTGCATCTGAGTTTAAAAGTAATTTTATTTAAACAAAAAATATATATATATATATATAATAATAATAATAATAATTCAAAGTGCCAATTAAATGTTACTACAAATGATATACATTGTCAAGTATTTGTGGTGTGAGGTGAAAAAGGGACAAAATTTCACTTTGTTCCTATTGTTCTTTTGGATATTATGGTTCTCGCAGATATTAACTATATCAACTATGTTCATGAGGTAAGGTGTTTACACAAATTGTTCTAAAATAGTATTCAAATTATAACTAAATTAGATGATTATTAAAAAAGTTTTCCATTCATTGCCCTTTTTATAAATTTAAGTTTGCTTTCTGTATCTACTGGCTTTAATAATATTTTAAATATCCACAGATGGGGAAGACTGGAAGAGTCATATTTGATGATTTGTTCTAGGGTTAAAGAATGCCTGTCGTCTGATCGTTAAAAGAATTCAATATATAGATAAAATGAAATTGTACCTAGGCCTTGTGGTGTGCATCTGGTACTATATAACCATTGGACCAGATTTCCAGACGAACCTCTTTAAACACAGCAAATCCCAATTAATTTACTCAATCTGAAGTTTACCACTATCGGTGTGGTATGTGGAGACTTCCGTTTACTTTTTATCAGATTTATATTTCTCTTTGTCGAAACTGAATATCCTGATTGAACATATTACCTCTCATCATCCTAGCTGTGACAAGACGAGCTGCAACGAAAAACGCTTTTACTTGGAGCCCGTAAAGAAATTTAAGTACCTTGGGATCATAATATACAAAAAATTGAGTTGAAAATCATATATGACGTCTCTGAGAAAGATACTGCACTCGTATACATATATCCTTACATAAAATATATTACTTACGTATTTTATACACCGGCATAGTATTTAAATTTTTCGCAAATCGACTCCTAAATTGATATCAGGAGTAAGATTCGCGGGTTCAAAAAAGTGGCAATAAAAACACCCGGTCCTAATACGACTTACCAATTATAAAGAGTTTCGTTAAAGCACTATCAAATCGTTCTGCACTTATCAATTTTGCTGCTTCAAAAAAAAATAAATAATTAAATAAAAATCGGCATTATATAGTACACTGCTTTGGTGTACTCCAACTTTAACTTCGAATTCTTTGGTTATTCCGGCTGTGCATTTAAATTCTGTTTTGACATCAAAATTCTGTTTATACATGGCACTCCTTGAGTACATTAGCGTCGTCTAAGCAGGATCTCTACGAACTGTCGAACGCTTATTTAATTCGACAGTCTACTATCGACGTACCTTTCTCAAAGCTACAATATTGCGTTGTGGACCGTCTTTCTTATATTTTCATACTAAGCGACATTAACTTCACTGAACTATAACCGTTACAATTCTCGTGTTAACTTTAAAAATTGAAACAAGAAACCTAATCCTCCGCTGGTTAGTCATCCGATCGCCTCTTATTATTTTATTGAACAAAATCGCGACCCGATTTTCTCCCATACTTCGAAGAGTATACTAGGGCTGTTTGATGAATACTCGGATTCGAAATGACAACGCAACTTTTTTAGGTTTTGACAATTTATTTTTCAATATAATCCCTTTTCAACTCGATACACTTTTCCCAACGGTACTACTCCCATCCGTATAATACGATTTTTGTTGGCTTGCAAAATACTCTTCCCTGGCGGCGATGACTTATTCGTTTGAGCCGTACTTCTCTCGCGCGAGCGATCTTTTACGGTTTGGGGACAAAAAGAAGTCCCAGTAGCTAAATCCGGATGGATGGGGGACCAATTCGTAATACAATTCGACCAATTTGCGGTGGTGTGAGCTGGTGCGTTATTGTGGTGCAAGAGCATTTTTTTGCGCACCAAATGTGTTAATTTTTTTCTTTAAATCGGCGTTGAATCGGTCCAATAATAGTCAACATGATTCACACATCGCGCGTTCCTAAAAACGGTGGCCATCACCTTTCCGGCCGAAGCACGGACTTCGCCTTCTTTGGAGCACGTTCACCGGGTAAAACCCATTGTTTCGATTGTTCTTTAGTCTCTGGTATGTACCAATGAATGCATGTCTCATCGATGGTTACGAAACGCCGCAGAAACTACTCCGGATTTCGATTAAACCTGGCCAAGCACGCCTTTGAAATTGTCTCACGATTGCGCTTGTTCTCCTGTATGAGCAAACGCGGCATCCATCGCGTGGACAGCTTTCTCATGCCCAAAATCCCATGCAGAATATGGCTGCTTCTCAATCATATCTTCGCCAACTCGCGAATTCTCACTCGACGGTCCGCAAATACGAAATTATGGATTTTGTCCACGGGTAACCTTTTTGAGCCATCTGGGCGTGGTTCATAAAAAAACTACGTGCGGTCACGGTGAATGGTACCCATACACACCACCAAGAATGGGCTTGATTTTCTCGCAGGTTTTGTTACTCAAAAACAAGAAATCACGAAACGATATTGCCCTTTTTCCATGGTCGCAAAAAACACTAAAAGATGTTTTGAAATGGGTGTCAAAGCAAAACTAAGCGGCGGATTGTCACAAAATTTTGACAGACGGGATAAATGATAGTACACTCATTTTGGCTCAGTAGCGCCACCTATCTTCTAATCCGGGTACTCATCAAACAGCCGTCTACGAGGGCTTTCCATTTTGAGTATGTATTTCCTTTTCTTTGCTTTTAATCAAATACTTATTCGCATTACTAGTTTCATAGATGGTGTTCAATTCTGGTCTTGAATCTGACCACAATTAGAACAAGTTAAGTTGGCTCAACTGTAAGTACTTAGCTTCGCATTGCAAGGTGCATTAAGTATCCTTTCATTTGTATTTGATTTTATTCTTCACTTAAATCTTAGTTATTTTCGATTGAAAGTGAATTTCAATTCTTTGGTTCAGTTTATGTATTATTTTTCAAACATGAAGTTGATAACCCATCAACGTTTATTTTGCAAAAAAAAAGTTTAAATTGTTTGCTCTTCCTGAAAAGATAGATTGTTGGGATTTTCACAATTGCTGGCCTTTAATCTGTAAAGATGACGCCAATTGCATTTGTATTTATTTCAATTATAAGTTTACTCAAATAATTAGTAAGATTAAGATTTACGGTGTATGAAAATACTGTTACATTCCCAGACAAAATGATAAGACACTCTGTAAATTTAAAAAAAAAAACAAAGCGTACATCATAAAATTATTTGTGAAAAAACCCGTACTTTTCTTGTTTTTGCGGAAAAACAGAAATTTTTATGCGGCAAAAAGATGGGACTGGCGGGCTTTAAAATTAAATAACGACATGAAAATTGCAATATTTTATTTTATTAGTAACGTGTGCCTGCTCTTTTATTTTCTGTAATTGCTAACATCCTCTTAAGTATAGAGCTTAAAAATGAAATACGAGCATCATATCAAAAATATCATTATACACACTGTTCAACGATATCGCGCAAACTTTAAATCTATTTCATGTTGCATTGCTTTACAGTCTTTCATTATAGCCTCCCTCCAATCATAAATTTCAAATGTCTTTGAAGATTTGATATGTCCGTCAGGTAAACACATTTGTTCAACTGTCGAATGCGCTAGGTAACGTCATCAGAAAACCCTTTTAGAGAGCGAAAGCGGAGTCCACGTAGTGGTATCTTTTTGTTTTGTTTGTTTGAGTTGTACGCCATACCAATTCATAAGGTTATATAAAAAGTCTCCGCGGTTTTTTGTCACTAGATGGTGTTAGTGTCCATTTATCTAGAAACTCTAATCTGATGTCAAACGAACACATGTTTGAAAGGTGACATGTCAGGCTACATTTTTTGTGAAGACAGCTGTGTAATTCGTTGTTTATGTCAAAAGTTATACTGATTTGAATATGAGTGAAATATCTAAAGAAATACGCTATGTCAGGCTTTTTTACTATAAAAAAGGGAAAAACAATGCAAAAACATGCCGAAAAATTTGTGCAGTTTACGGTGAGATTTCTGTGAGTGAACGCCGGAGTGGTTTTTTCGATTCCGTTTCGGAAATTTTGATGTATTGGGTATGTAATTTAATTCGTACGATTTTTTTTTTTTTCAAAATTTGAACGTTTATTTAAGAAAAACATGTACAATAGTATTATTCAAAGTATTGTTCATCTGAAGCTATGACTTTTTCCCATCTTTCTTGGAATTTATGGATCTCATCCCAAAAGAACTGCGCCGGCTTGGCAGCCAAGAATGAATCAAACCAATTTTTGATATTCTGCTCTGATGTAAACCGTATTTCAGTGAGGGCGTTCTGCATCGACCGGAACAAATGGTAGTCAGAAGGGGAAAGTCTGGTAGTCTGGGCTATAAGGCGGGTGGGGTAAGACTTCCCATCCACTGTTTTCCAAATAGTTCTTAACCGGAATAGCAACGTGGGGCCGAGCGTTGTCATGATGGAAAATTATTGCCTCGTGTCTGCATTTGTTTTGCATTTCGGACATGCAAAACCGCCTTTCGACGTCTCTCGGCTTGAGTTCATGTGGAACCCAATTTCCTTGCTTTTGAATATATCCAGCTGCTTTTAAACGTTTTGAAATGGCTGCTTGAGTGACACCCAAAGATTCTGCGAGCTCTTCTTGTGTTTGGCAACAATCTTCATAGAGTAATGCTTCCAGTTCTTCATCTTCAAACTTTTTTGGCTGCCCAGGACGTCCTCCAAGCCAAAATCACCACTTTTAAATCGTGCAAACCACTTTTGGTACCTTCGGCAGCTGTTTTCTTCATATTAAAGTAACGAAGAAGAACTCCCCGCAAAAACACTTTTTCAGGCACAAAGTTCGACATATTTGAGTGAAAAAAAATTATTGTTGTTTACGCTTCAAATGAATGACATATACTGAAATGACGTACAATGACAGTAGCTTTCCAACGCATGTTCTAATGGAATAATACAAAATATAAGTTATGGACCCAATAAAAGATGCACCTCGCACTGGTCGGCCTTAGACCAAAAAAGTCGATGAAATTTTGCAACTGATGGAGCAAGATCGGCACGGAAGCTGTCTGGAGATGGCGGAGGCACTGAACATCAACCCTATGACAGTTTGGAATCATCTAAAACGAGCAGGCTACTCAAAAAATCTCGATGTTTGGGTGCCACATGAATTAACGCAAAGAAATTTAATTGGCCGAATAACCATCAGTTAAACGCTGCTGAAACAGAACGAAATGAAACCATTTTTGAAGCGATTCATTACGGGCGTTGGAAAATGGATTAAATACGAGAATATCCAACGCAAGCGATCATGGTCAAAGGTCGGTGACCGACCACAAACGACTTCAAAACCTGGATTGACGGCAAATAAGATTATTTTGAATGTTTGGTGGGATTGGAAGGGAATTGTCTATTGTGAGCTGCTAGAACGTGGCGAAAGGGTCAATTCGATCTTCTACTGTGCACAGCTCGACCGTTTGAATGAAGCTATCAAGAAAGAGCGACCAGAATTGGCCAACAGAATGGGTGTTTTCTGCCATCATGATAACACTAGGCCACACACATCTTTGATGACCCGCAACAAATTGACGGAGCTTGGTTGGCAAGTTTTAATGCATCCACCGTATAGCCCGGACCTTGCACCCTCTGATTACCATTTGTTTCGGTCTTTGCAAAACTCTCTTGATGGTAAAAAATAGGCCGACCGAATAGTTACTGAAAATCACTTGGATAAGTTTTTCGCTGATAATCAATAGAAGTTCTACGCCGATGGAATTATGAAGCTGCCCGGAAAATGGCAAAAGGTCATAGATAATAATGGCCAATATGTACTAAATTGAAATTGATTTTGAATAAAGAAAAATTTTTTTTTTCAAAAATGTACCAAAAAACCGCGGAGACTTTTTTTATGACGCAATAATATTGTCATATCAAATCAGTGGCTTACAAGCAACCAAGCCAGGTCGTTTTTAATTCTTACAAAAAGGCACGGCAATATGCCGCTATTGTACTTGGTCGGTTCGCTAAGACCTCCTGGTGATTGTAAGCAAACATCATCATTTTTACTCTTGTGACTAAGATATTATTTCCGGTTAGAAGTGTCTAGTCCACTACCGGATAAAGGACTGCATTACATTCTATGGCCAATTTTGTTTCAATCGTGTTGCTGTGTCGAGACATTCTTTTCTGCAAATAATTTTTTCTTCTTCAGCAATCTTTTTTTGCTGTTAGGGGTCGTGGTAGCCTCAGAATATCCATCTTGTCCAATGAACTGGTCCCGGCACTTTCTTCTTATGTTATGTCTGCCAAGGATTACCCGTCATCTTTCCTACATCCTAGATGCAATTTTCCTAAGTTCTTTAGGGTCTTCCCCCTGGTGTACTACGTTATGTTCTCATTTCTAGTACCTGTTTGACTTTACTTGACTCGTCCACCCGATGAAGATGTCCGATCCATTTCAGTTGTCTCTCCTCGATTTGTTGTAGGTTCGAATTCTTCCGCCCTACTTCTGAGGGTATTCTTTCATTTCTGATCCTATTTCTTTTTGTTTTTCCTTCCAATCTGCGTTGCCTGGAATTTGCTAAAGATGTTTATCTATTAGTGGAAGAAATTCGGTACCGGTGAGTCTATTTTTCCATTACAGCTAACAGTGGGTCCAAGGTATTTAACTCTCTTATTTTCTGGCGTTCCATATTATACGCAGATTCCCTATCGACCCACATTACTCTGCTCTTAGTTGCTTGTCGTAGTCTGTCGGGATTGTTTATTATGATAACAATTTTTGTCTGCATATAATAGGAATTGCAGTCAGATGGGGTGAAGTGTCTAATTATCAATTTTTTTTTTCTGTTTGATTCTTACATTATTTTGCTATTTAATCTGTGAATTAAATAACTGTTTCCTTGCTTTATCCTATACCTGCAGATACTTCTCACTCCTACCCATCTAGTTTTATTTTCTAGTTTTTTGTACCTCCCATTCATTTTGTCTTGGCACGCTATCAAACGCCGCTTTTAAGTCCACGAACGCTAGGAAAAGGTCTTTTCTCTTAGCAATCGATTTTTCTAAGTTGGCTCTTAATGTAAAGATGTGGTCTTGTGTTTGCCGACCCGGTCTTAACACTGCCTGTTCCTCCTCTATGTAGGTACAGTATTTTTGTATATAACTTATAAACTGTAGATGATAAGTTATCGGTCTATAGTTGTTATAATTGTAACTGTTGCTATACAACTGACTTTGGTATACTTTTCTTTAGCTCTTTCTTCTACTGAGTTCCAAAATTATTCCCAGGTGATCCTCTTTGCTTCCACATAGGATGTTCTGCCAGTCGTTGAATCGATTCGTATGTATTTCTTCAATTCTTCCTCCTTTTCTTTAACTTTTTGCCCTAAGCATGTCGTTTGTCTACTATTTTGCCCATCTGCAAACCTTCTCAACTACTTTTCGTACGATTTTTTTTTTGATTCCTTTTCATTTATCCTAAGTCTTTGTCTCCACAGTTCTCTTGAAGTCTCTGGGCACTCTGTCGATGTACGCCCTTCTTTTATCTTTATCCTCTTTTGGCTGTTCTTTTAACTTGATGGCTTCGAAGACTTTATATTTTGGTCTCGGTGGCTTTCTTAATCGGCTATCTGTATTTAACTTCTGTTAGTCTTCGTCTTATGTTTTGTGGATAGATGATATAGTCAATTACGCTCCTGACATTCCTTCCATCAGCATGGAATGTAATTTTGTGCAATGTTTTGTGTGGGAAGAAGGGGGGAACACAATCATTTTTTTAAATACGGAATACACATGTTTTTGAAATTCTCGTAGCACACGATATTTTTTCACATGTTTCTCGACAATTTTCATTAGATAAATCGGATACAAGTTTCACACTTCGCTCATCAGTTGATGTTTTCGGTCTTCTCTAATGCCTTCAAGGCCATCACGAAAGCGGCTAGCCTTACGGGACTGAACGGTCTATTGCCTTTTCACCACAAACCTTACTTAAAGCCCGATGAATTTCTATAGGATTTTTGCCGCCTAATATTTAAATTTCAATGAAGCATTTTCGATTTTCAACAAGTAGAAACGTGCTTAATCTTTAACTGTTGAACTGCAGCTGAGGCAATTTGTATTAAGATTAAAATTTATCAGAGTTAAGGTAAACGATTGGAAAGTTAATTATATGCCCTTAATGCTAAAATATGATTTTGAACATATGAGCACAGAGGCTAGCTCGAATAAAGCGCAATCTAAAAGTCAAATTTTCAAGCATCTGTGGCTATATATTGGGTATGTAATTTAATTCGTGCATGATTTATTCACGTTGAGGTGCTGGAGGGCTCTTACGATAGCTAACATACTTGTGGTTTTCCAGCCAAATATAAAGCAATAACACTATCACGTTTGAATTCTATCGCGGATAAAATTGATGAAAAATAGATAAATTACAGCAGCTCAAAGAGAAGAAACTCATGGGGACTTCCCGGTTCTGCTTCTGCGAAAGTTATGCGGTGTGTTTTTCGGGACCAGGTCAGTGTTATTTATTATGAATTGTTGAAACGAAACCATCACTGTGGAATGGCATCGACTTCAGTTGATTTTACAGCATGACAATGCCCGGTCTTTTGGAAGTCCTACCCAACCCACCATATTCCCCAGATATTGCGCCGTTCGATTATTACTTGTTCCGTTCGATGGCACATGGTCTGGCTGATCAGCAGTTCCGCTCATATGAAGATATCAAAACATGTCTTGATTCGTGGACAGCCTCAAAAGATAAACACTTTTACCGTAGCGGTATTCGAGCCTTGCCAGAAAGATGCAGCTAACGATGCCAAATACTTTGAATGATTCATTTGTAACCATTTTTTCATAATAAAGTTGCATTTTTATCAAAACCCTAGTTGCGCACCTAATAGATTAAGTTTGATTTGAGTTGACTAACCCAACTATTGACTTATTCTTTAATGCCCTTTATTGCGAAATTTATAGAATACCATATGATTTTAGACAGATAACAGAGGTCACTTCAACCAAAGTCATTCAGTTTCGCACCTGTTCGCACCTCCTTTTCGATTACCCGGAATGGCAGAAAAATATAAATCCAAAATCAAGAGCTTCCGTACTTCAGTCGAAAACTAGAATTTGATTGTCACAGAAAGTACATTAGGCATTAGAAAGGCTCTCTCACTAACGGAAGAGGCGCACCGGATTAAGCAGATCCTACAGCCACAAAAGGTGGTAGTATTGGTGAACGTAATTTGGACGATCGGAATAAATCCGGTACCCGTTTGACAAAATTTTTGCATTCACGCAGCTTTCAAATGAAGCGTATGGTAGTGCAAATACGGGCGTAGGTGATTTGATTGTGGGGAAACTTAAAAAAAAAAAGCTGTGCCCGATACAATGCATTCGACACAAAGGTGTTAGCTGTCTATCTCGACAAGATTCGGCTCTAGTTTTTGACTAAGACTCAGTTCGAGGTTACTAGACTTAGGATTTGCAAAATTTTCTTCTATTTCTTCGCCAAAGGATAAAAATAATGAACCTTCACAGATAATCGTTCTATACGATAAGCAATCCCAAGGCATCACAAGTCGCATTATCGTTTATAAATCCTTTTCAGTCTCTGGCCTTGGGCGATTTGCAATAGGTCTAACGCCTACAACTACCAGTAATACTACATATTTTTCACATGTATCGGGAATCTATTTCGGATTACCTCGTTAGTAAGGCGACAAATTTGCAAACATTCTTGTGTTTAAGTTAAAAAATCATTTTTCCATCAGAATCTCCTTCCGAACCTCGGCTGGAATATAAGTCTCTGTCTTTTTTGGACCAGATATTACGACGAAATTCCTTAAACATGGAAAAGCCAGGTGATTCACTAGCCGTTTTTTAATGATGAGACTTCCGCGAAGTGCATACTCCTTAGATACTTAGATCACGTTTCGTTACACTGCCGTTGATAATCGTAATATTTTGTTATCACTTATGCTCAGCACCTCAATGTGCTAAGCAAAAGTGCAGTGCCCGGTCACGATGCCAGTAAGCAACTTGTAGTCTTTCTTGCTGAGGAAGAGAATGATGACGCTGACCTCTTAGAGACGTCGGGAGGAGTGTCATGCCGTCTGTAGTTGAGCTCATATGAAACCCAATTGTCAATGGAAGCTTTAACCGAGGGCACAGACCTAACGTAGGTTCGGGTCCTGAAAAGCTCTTTTCTATGTCTTGGCTAGCAAGTTCATCGGCGATTTTATTTCTCGTAATACCATTGTGACCCAGACAAAACTGAGTGAATTAAGCCTTCCAACTGTGTTCAGTAAACTCGTAAGAAGGTTCGGCAAGACTCTACGCGCAGCTTGACCATTGATGTATATGAAAACGTTTCGCTAATGACCGACCAGAGCTTATTTTCCTTGTTAAAGTTATGCTGGTCAGAGCTGACTTGTTAGTAAAGGCTGAGCCAACAGATGGTGCAGATATTGGCTGCCAATTACTGTCATTTACTGAATTCAATGTGATTGATTTTTTTGAAAGATGTCTTTGTGGAATTTTAGTTATGGAGTCGTTTACCACACAACAATGCATTTTTATTTTCAATCTTATTACGAAAATGGCGATCTGTAAAAGCAATATAGTATTTCAGTCAACATAATCGCGGTTTTTTTTTTTCAAAATTTGAACGTTTATTTAAGAAAAACTTGTACAACAGTATTATTGAAAGTGTTGCCCATCTGAAGCTATGAATTTTTCCTATCCTTCTGGCAATTTGTGGATCCCATCCCAAAAGAACTGCGCCAGCTTGGCAGCCAAGAATGAATCAAGCCAATTTTTGATATTCTGCTCTGATGTGAACCGTATTTCAGTGAGGGCGTTCTGCATCGACCGGAACAAATGGTAGTCAGAAGGGGCAATGTCTGGGCTATAAAGCGAGTGGGGTAAGACTTCCCATCCACTGTTTTCAAAATACAATAGTTCTTAACCGGAATAGCAACGCGGGACCGAGCGTTGTCATGATGGAAAATTATTGCCTCGTGACTGGTCGCATATTCCGGGCGTTTTTCGGCTAATGCTCTCTTCAAACGGATAAATTGTTTTCGGTAGCGTTGTCCATTGATGGTTTCACCCGGTTTTAGTAGCTCATAATACAGCACACCCATCTGATCCCACCAAATACTGAGCATTACCTTCGTGCCATGGATATTTGGCTTTGCCGTTGATTTGGCTGGTTTGCCAGGTTTCACATATGATTTTTTGCGCTTTAGGGTTGTCGTAATGGATCTATTTTTCACCACCAGTAACAATCCGATGCAAAAATGGCTTCCTTTTGTGGCGTTTCAGCAGAATTTCGGACATGCAAAACCGCCTTTCGACGTCTCTCGGCTTGAGTTCATGTGGAACCCAATTTCTTCGCTTTTGAATATATCTAGCTGCTTTTAAACGTTTTGAAATGGCTGCTTGAGTGACACCCAAAGATTTTGCGAGCTCTTCTTTTGTTTGGCAACAATCTTCATAGAGTAATGCTTCTAGTTCCTCATCTTCAAACTTTTTTGGCTGCCCAGGACGTTCATCGTCTTCGAAGCCAAAATCACCAATTTTGATTCGTGCAAACCACTTTTGGCACGTTCGGTCAGCTAGCGCATGTTCACCATAAACTGCCACCAAAATACGATGACTTTCGGCAGAAGTTTTCTTCATATTAAAGTAATGAAGAAGAACTCCCCCCAAAAACACTTTTTCAGGCACAAAGTTCGACATATTTGAGTGAAAAAAAATTTATTGTTGTTTACGCTTCAAATGAATGACATATACTGAAATGACGTACAATGACAGTAGCTTTCCAACGCATGTTCCAACGAAATAATAACAATGGAATAATACAAGTTACGCCATCTCTTAGCAAACCGCACGAATTAAGTTATAGACCTAATAGTATATCGACAGTATACGTTGTGTATTCACCCTTTGAAATACATGAAATTTCGTGGGCAACATTCATTCGATTATCATTTTTTTTTTTTGCTGTATTGGTACACATGTCCCGAACATTTTTAAAGTTTCATGTTTATACTTAGTTTGTTTTTGACAAGTGTTGTTGAATCAAGTGCTCTAAAACACTTGAAATGTTGACAGTGACATACGGTCTGCTCTAATTAAAAAAAAAAATTGTTTACAAGTGGTACAAGCTTTTCTAAGATTTCTCGGCCATGCCAATGCCAAACCTCGTTCTGAACGCAACAGCACATCAATATAAGATTATATTCCCATAATAGGAATTGCTGAGAATGTTGGCATATCGGTCGGCTCGTGTCTTACAATTTTGTTGCGCATGACTTCTTAATTTTGATCAGACGTGGTCGATGACGTCAATGATGATCCAGACTTGCTCAAAAGATACATAACTGGAGACGGATCATGGGTATATGGTTATGACGTCGAAACCAAAGCCTAATAGTCCTAATGGAAACAGCCAATAGAGCTAAGACCGCCATCGCTGGAAGATCTCAAGGCTGCACAAAAAGTGCTTAAGAGAAATGCTTCGAGGATTGGAGAAAGCGTTAGTACGAGAGTATTATATCTGAGGGGTATTACTTTTGAAGGGGACAATATTAATATTGACGAATAAATAAAAAATATAAAAAAAAAAAATTTTATAAAAATAGAAAGTGCTCTTACTTTTTGAATACATCTCGTATATTGGTTCGTCCATCGTTTTCGGCTTATCGGCGTAGATTACAGACTTCACATATTCCCACATTTGCCAAATGAGGCCCTGTCTCTGTCGATTTCTTATATAATAATTCAGTGTTATACTACACTGTGATCGTGCTTTCTTTTCAAAAAACAGTAGCCGTGACCTTTGCAGTCAATGCCTTCTTCGAAACAGATTCACCTGGTCGCTTGGTCTCTGTCGTGCAATTGTAAAGACACATCGCAAAAACTCCTACAGATTTCGCTTGAAGTGCTCCAAAAAAATGCTTCGAATTTGATAGCCTTACCGTTTATTGTCCACTTTGAGCAATTGCAGCATTCATCGGGCCAACAGCTAAACTTTCGCCTGCCTAACTTATCATGTGAAATTCTGATTGCCCTTTGACACGATGCACCTATGACTTGTACTACTTCGAACGCTCGCGTTCGGCGATCAGTAAGAATCATTTCACGGATCTTTTCAACGAAACAGATGTTCTGCTACGTTTGAATTCGTTGGAATGATATCTGACGGTTGTCATAGACAATGGATAGGTAGAATCCAACGGCTGTTGGTCAAGCAAATGCGGTAATTTTACCTCGTCACTGGAAATGATTTTTCGATGACAAAATTGTTAGCCATCTTCGATAGAGCCCAAAAAAGCGAAAGTTCAACATGAATTATGGTCATTTGGCTTTAGCTCTTGAGTTAATACCATCTTATACGGACGTTTAGCCGCAGTCAAGAGATATACAGATGTCAATTGTTGGCTTATAGTACGATTCTTACTTACGAGTTATTGGAGTTAACAGACATTACATAGTCGTTTTGCTAATATATTGTATAATATAATATTAATATAAAAATGACTCCAAGGCATTACCTGTATTTTATCCCAATGCACATTCAAAAAGGCGGTTATACAGTAATTTATCCCTTGACTTTTTTTTTTTCATATTTTAGACTTCACAAAATAAGTTGTTTTTAACTAAGCGAAACGAATACTGAATAGTTTACAAATCTTTCTATTTTCTATTATGATGTACAAACATTCAAAATCAATATTTGTATGGGTACCCCATCGAGTCACATCGAATCATTCCACGTATCATTTGACAGCTAAAATCAAATCTAATCCTGTGTCAACGGATGGAAATATTTAATGATTTTTTTTTTTTTTCTATGAAAATCTCGATTTTATTGATGGCATAGCAAATAAGAAAGCAGTCGATGGTAAACATTTCACCAAATAAAATTGCAAGTGGTTGCCTGCCAAAAATCCGAAGTTGCAATAATCGTAAAAACATTTTAATAGCAACACTGACACCATCGTTACGAGTGCAATTACACCTTGAACATATATATTGTAAATTTAGTACTCCTATTTAAATTTTAGCTAAAAAAATACGTATGAGCTTTCTATCTCTATGTTGTTTGTTTTAATTAATAGCACCTGCTTTAACACAACTCTTATTATTTTATGGGTAATCGTAAAGCTGAGCAAATATCCGCATGCTTGCGTTGAGAGCTGAATGGTGGTATCAATCCACTCCTGCTGATTTTATAACATGTACGAATAGCTTCTTGGCTTTATTTATTCCTTAAGTCTCATAAATAACTTCAAAGTGTTTTGCCTTTCAATTTAATGTTCGTTGGACCACAAAATGTTTACTTGACACTGAATCATATTGTCTTGTTTGTTTTATGGGTAATTTCTTGCGTTCAGGAAATTAGTACCTAAATTATTTTTACACTGCGATACGCCTTTAAAACTACACGTTAAGAAAGGAATAGAGTCACAGTCGGTGCTTAAAATATAGGAAAACCGCTTTTGTGCTGGTCGCAATACCTAAGCTCAAACCAACCAATGTTCACTCTCAGAACTATAAAAAGTTTATTTCTACGATTTGGTCTAGTAGGTGTATGCCTGAAGAATGAAAACACTGTTAGCCCTTTTTTTTCTTTTACCTAAACAGAGCACTCAGACGATGAACAAATCCATTGTACTCTTTGTAAGTTCCTTTCAATAGAATCTTTCAGTCTTTTCAAAAAAGATGATTAAGCGCTTCAGCGATAAAGTGTCTGCAGTACCAGCAAACGTCAGTAAGCAAACTGCAGTCTTTCCTGCTGAAGAAAAACAGGACGTCTTAGAGATATCGGGAAGCCTGTAACCTGAGGAGACATGTCATCTGCAGTTGTGCTCAAAATGAAACCCAACCGTCTGAACGATAGCGCAAGCAGACCGAAAGTGGATTCGAGTCCTGAAAAACTCACCTCTTAACATTGCTTGGCTCAATTATCTTGTCGATTTCATTTCCCGTGATCCCATTGTGACCTGGGACCCAAATAAGACTCAATGAATTAAGCCTTTCGATCGCGTTCAGTGATGTCTTGCATTCTTGAACTAGCTTGGAAGTCGTAAGAGGATTCAGCAAGGCTGTAGTTCGTTGCCATCAGGGTGGAATATATCTCCGCTTAAAAGACAGAAGCAAGTTTTTCTAATGTCGTCCTAAAGAAAAATACCAGCTTCGCATACTATATTAGTTTTGGAGCCGTCCATGAAGATCTGATTGCATTCTTTTCCTGGCTCAGATTCCGGCCGAAACCCGTGTTGGGGACAGAGAAAGTCGATTTCGCAATTTTTTCCACAGCAGGATTTCATTGCAACAGAAGGTATGGCAATAAGACCTGGTGCGCTAGGTCATCAAAGCTTCAATCCGTATTGTTCCAGAGACCACTCCTTTTTAAACAGAAAATGGCTTTGAGAGTGCAGCCCATAATATGAATATCAAGGGGAGAGAGATTCATCAAGCCCCCATGCAGCCAAGACAGACCGTTCTTGGGGTCTTGTAAAAGCAGCAATGACGTATTTTCGTGATTTCCAGCCAGTAATATTTTTAGAATGCCTGTTGCATAACGTTAAGTCGATTACTTTCTGTCTAATTCTCGTAGCAAGAGTTTGCTTAGAGCCATCATAGTTGAGAAACAGGTCAGACGATAATATGAAAAAAGTATTCTGAGCATTAACATCGCAGCATATGGTGAGACCCATCTTCTTGGAATTCAATGAGTTTAGCTACCGCCTTCGGTGGTGGTAGTACTATAATAACGAATCAAAGGGAAAATAAACAGGCACCACGTCGAATTTGTACCATTCGTTTCGTAGTTTATGTCTGTAGCAACTAAATCGTGGTTCCAAAATTACGAGTTCGGTACATAAAAACAGGTTCTCGGTCTTTTTGCTCGATCGCCATGTAGTGGTGTGAAACCCCTAAAACATCCGGGAGCGTAGATGCCTTTATCCACACCCATGGTTCTTATATGGATATGTTTGCCTTGATCAATTTCTTCACACTGTATACAGGGTGTTTTTTAACTTGAGACATCCAAATTACTCGAAAAATACTCGATAAGGCGAAAAATGTTTCAGACAAAAGTCACAAGGCTCTGAAGATGGTGACCACGAGTTTGACCTTGAGACCCATTTTCAAGGTCAAACGAAGGTCACTTTTGATTTTTTTTTAACAGATTCGTAATCTGCGTGAAAAATTACAATTCTTTTACGTTAAACACTTTTTTAAAAAATGCGTTCCTTTCCCGTCAGAGGGCGCCATAAAACTTAAGACATCAAAATGAAATATCGCGAAAAATGTTTCAGACAAAAGTCACAAGGTTCTGAAGATGGTGACCACGAGTTTGACCTTGAGACCCATTTTCAAGGTCAAACGAAGGTCAATTTTGATTTTTTCAAATGATAATTCCTGATTTTCATTGCTCAGTCGTATTGCTCGTAGGCTTGTCATTTGTTTTTACATACTGCGTTTAGCATAACCCAGAAACAACGACGTGGACGTAACAGTATTTTGTTTACTTCGGGATGATTAATTAGAGTGGGTCCCCTTGGCTCCCACTGTTGAATCATTGAATTCTTCCCATTTGGACGTTTATTTCCCGAAGCTATTTCAACAAATGCTCGAAAATGTGACCATTCACTTCAATACACTTGTCTATCATTGCTCTAAATGAACCAACAGAACTGAGAAGTATTTCTGGCGTAATCTTCCGGCAAGCTTCAGTTATTCGTCTTTTCATGTCCTCACGTGTTGTTGGCTTTTTTCTGTAAACCTCACTTTTTAAGTAGCCCCACAAGAAGAAATCAAGTGACGTAAGATCAGGTGATCTACCAGGCCATTGCCTCGGACCCCTCGTCCGATTCATCGTTGATAGTAAACATTGTTTAATACGTCCCGGGCTAATTGGGAATAAGGGCTGTTCTTCTAATAATACTGGAAGATGGTCCCGCAAGAAGTTTGCATACTTTTCGCCATTCAAGTTGCCTTCAATAAAATATGGACCTATTAATTTATCCCCAATAATTCCCGCCCAAACATTAACATTTATGTCAATTGACCGTACTGTGATTGGTGAAAGTCGACTCATCAGAGAATAACACCTTGGCGAAGAAAAGGGTGTCTCGTTCAATTTGCTGAGTGCCCATTGACAAAAGGAAACCCGGTTGCGAAAATCCTCACTAGAAAGTTCTTGATGCATTGAAACATGATAAGGATGGTATTTATGCCGATGTAATATCTTACAGACAGTCGTTTGAGAAATTCCTAATTCACGACTTATTTGGCGAGTGCTAATGTGAGGATCATGTGCAACAGCAGCTAATACTGCTATTTCATTGTCCACTCCACCCTATCTGACCGATTCCTTTTCTTTGATTGCACACTTCCTTCACCAGTGAATTGTTGGATGACCCGATAAAAGGAAGCGCGCGATCGTATCTGGTCTGGGAAACGTTGGGCGTAAAGAGCAACAGCACCATCGATGTTCCTTCCACTTTCTCCATAAATCAATATCATTTCAATTTTCTCTTGAATTGAAATAGCCTGCATTATTAATCTGGAAAACGTTAGAACTTCTAAATGAAGTACAGTTCCGTTCAAGTAGAAAAAAAGGGCAGAGTGCACATTATACACTCTCAAATAAGTTTAAGACAATTTGTCTCTATCTGAAATTTCTTTGAGTTTTAACTTCACTCGAGGCAATAATGACTTCCTCAAAACAAATCTCGACCTTCTAACACCCTAACAACGTTGGAAACCGATTAATGATTTAGGCGTGCCAGTGCAGTGGTATCTAGCACTGAATGAATAAGACCTTTGAGACAAAGTCGTGTGCCCCATTGAGGAATACGACTGAGCAATGAAAATCAGGGATTATCATTTGAAAAATCAAAAGTGACCTTCGTGGTCACCATCTTATGTCCCCTTCAGACCTTTGTGACTTTTGTCGGAAACATTTTTCGCAATATCGCATATTTTTCGAGTAATTTGGATGTCTCAAGTTAAAAAACTCACCCTGTATAAGATCCTTACGTCAGAAAAGATCGTAATAGATCAAACTATGGCATCCCAAAAGATTGTCGAAGAAGCCAAAATCTGTGCTCAGGATCGGCATGATCACAGACAATGTTAGTTGTTCTATCAATAACTAGACACGCTTTGACATACATACGAAGGCTGTTTGATGAGTACCCGGATTTGAAGATAGGTGGCACTATTGAGCCAAAATGTGTTAGTGTTTTTTGAGACCATGGAAAAAGAGCAGTAGAGAGCAGAGCAGGTAACCCAAAAACGGTTACCACGGAGGAAATCCACGAAATCCATGATCTCGTGTTGGCGGACCGCCGAGTGAAAATTCGCGAGTTGGCTGAAATAGCAGGCATCTGAACTAAACGCGTTAGCCATATCCTGTACGAGATGTTGGACATGAGAAAGCTGTCCGCGCGGTGGGTGCCGCGTTTGCTCACACCGGAAAACAAGTGCAATCGTGAGACCACTTCAAAGACGTGCTTGGCCCTGTATAATAGAAATCCGGAACAGTTTCTGAGTCATTTCGTGACCGTCGATGAGACATGGATTCATTGGTACACACCAGAGACCAAAGAACAATCGAAACAATGGGTTTAACCCGGTGAACGTGCCCCAAAGAAGGCGAAGTCCGTGCTTTCGGCCGGAAAGGTGATGGCCACAGTTTTTAGGAATCAACGTTGACTATTTGGAGAAGGGAAAAACAATCACAGGAGCATACTACGTCGATTTATTCGGTCGATTAAATTCCGATTTGAAGAAAAAAAAACGACCACATTTGGCAAAGAAGAAAGTGCTCTTTTACCACGATAACAACGCACCGGCTCACACCTCCGCAGACGCCACAGCTAAATTGGTCGAATTGCTTCGATTTGGCTTCTGCGACTTCTTTTTGTTCCCAAACCTTAAAAGATCGCTCTCCAGAAAGAAGTATGGGTCGAACGAGGAAATCATCGCCGCCGCGGAAGAGTATTTTGTGGGTCAACAAAAGTCGTACGGGAAAAGTGTATCGGGTTGAAAAGGAAGTATATTGAAAAATAAATTGTCAAAACCTTAAAAAGTTGCGTTGTCATTTCTAATCCGAGTGTTCATCAAACAGCCCTCGTATATGCAGAAACTCTTCTTAACTTCTAAACTTTTTCATTTTGGTCAAAGTTACATGAAACGAAGCGAAGTTACATGAACAGAGGAATACCCCTGGTATCCCAAGTCGATGTCCTGTCAAAGGTCAACGGTGGGCAAGTGTTATAAAACTGAATACCTCTGCTTTGTTAATCCAAACCAGCATTGACTTAAAATACCAAGCATCTCAACTAAATCTAACCCCAGCGTTACTACTGCTTAAGTGAGTTTAAGTGCGAATTTTTAAATCATCTGCCGCGGGTTATAAACCGAAATAAAAGCAGATTGTATTGCCTGCAAAACTGAGACAGCTATATTTGCATAATAATTTAATTTGGTACACATCCACTACATTATATTTATTGGTCTTCAAACAATTATCCCTACTGTTCTTGCCCTTACTACTTCCTCAAAGTGTCGTTAGATCTTTTTCATTTGAATAATTTCAGCTTATCTTTTAACTGTAACAAGCATCACTAACCAAATTGTTTGTTTTGTCGTTTTGTGTTTCTTTTCTAACAGCTTGCCAGACATTTCATCAGAGAATCCCACTGTTATAACATTAAATGAAATAACATCCACAGACCTACCCCTAGCTGGCGGCCTAGAACAACACACACTCGATCCAGTGATTATATCCAAAGTGGAATCGAGTTCCACAAATCACACAAAAGACGGCGACGACGCCACCAAAACCACTGAAGACGATCAGAAAGGTAAAACCATCAATAACATTCTCATTCTCATTTTAATTTGAAACTTATTTCATTTCCTCGTTTTTAATTGAATAGATGATCAAATTGAGAAGATAAACGATTCAGGGGGGGCAACAATTCCACCGCAGCCACCTGATGGTGACGATGCCACAGACACAACTGGTACTCACATTCCATCAACGATGTCAGCTAAAACATCATCAAATGCAACAACAACCCCTGAGATGAACCTAACTGTCGAAGAAGTACCGATACCGGTATTTTCTGAATGGGCCCAAAAGCAAATGGAAGCTGCCGAGAAACAACAACTCGAACAGGTTGTTGTGAACTCTTCGACACAAAAGAAGAACCTTACAACAGGTTCAAAACAACCACCCGGAAAGTTACGCACGAAAAATTACGCCTCACCCGATTGTGGTGCAAAAATAATTGCATCGAATGCTGATGCTCAAAATACTGGAGCTGTGCTCACCTCATCTAAGGACGAGTACATGCTTAGTCCATGTACAAATCGCATTTGGTTTGTTGTAGAACTATGTGAAGCCATACAAGCCGAAACGATTGATTTGGCTAATTTTGAGCTTTTTTCATCGTCACCGAAGAATTTCACGGTCGCCGTAAGTAATCGATTTCCCACACGGGACTGGTCGAATGTGGGACGTTTCATTGCCGAAGATAAACGCACAGTACAAAGCTTTGAGCTGCATCCACATTTATTTGGGAAATTTGTTCGTGCTGATATTCATTCGCACTATAACTCGGAGCACTTTTGCCCGGTTTCACTTTTTCGCGTATACGGTACGTCAGAATTTGAAGCATTCGAGACTGAGGACAGAGACTCTGATGACATTGATGAGTACGATGATGAGATTGCCTTTGACCAGGCACATCAAAAGAACGAAAATAACCTGTTTAAATCGGCTAGCGATGCTGTACTCTCGATTGTAAAGAAAGCCGCTGAGGTCTTAGTTAAAACAAATACCAATCGAACGACAATAGAGAGTAAAAGTGAACGTGGTTGTTTTACTCCGTCAGCAGGAGATTTTATCTGTAACCAGTGCAAAGATACAACGCTTGCTGCTAAAGTCAATTATGTGCTTTCATGCAGACATAGGCAGTTGATAGATCTACTAGGAATCGACCGATTACGAGATGATATCCTTACATCGCAGATATGTGCCAAAAGATTTAGTGTTAACCTTGATAGCCATTTAGATTGTAAGAGCAGTAGCAGTGGAATGGACGAGAGAAATAGTTATTTTCTAAGTCTATTACCAGATGATTATGTTGGAGCATTGTGTCAGTTGTTGGCTGGCAGAGAAAATAAATCTCAAAATGACACTATGGACGTTGGCTCCGATGAAGAGCAAAATGGGGAGGTATCACTTAATCTAACAATAGATAAGGGTGATGGTGGAGCATTTGGTACATTGGAGAAAATCCCTGACATTGGTGAGGTTCAACGAAAACCTAAAGTAGACGATGATTCAAAAGTGGAATTATCTGCACAAATACCCCCACCACCACACAAACATGCGGAGGATGTTATTACAACAACTGAAAGGATAGATACATCTCTGCCCGTTTTAGAGCCTTTAGATATAAATATTTACAACTTGCCAGAGCTTGACGATGAAAACAGTGGAAAAAAAGAAATTCCCTCCGTGGAAATTGTTACGAGCGAAGAGATAAAAATTGAAGAGTCCACTGGAGAATTGACACCATCGGCTAAAGTGGAAGTAGAACTTCTTCCAAAGGCTTCAACAGTAGTCAATTCGGCGGAAAATGATTCGTCATCTTGGGATAATCTTGATACATTGTTAGCTGAGGGTGTGGGTACGGGAACAGCAACAGCATTGGGTGGAAACAATCATGGCAATCAGCATAAACTCCCCAGTGGGCCACACTCAGAGAGTGTATTCATAAGACTGAATAACCGAATTAAAGTAAGTATTACTTTAAACCTTTTATATATCTTTTGTAGCTAGTTACTCTTATTTTTGTTATCACAGAATTGAATGATTGTCCGTTTTTGCCTTTTCTATTTAGATGTGCACTTTTTTTTATATGCCGAAGGACATTGGAATAACCATTTCTAAAGAACATTGATCTGAGTTTACACCTTGTTCGAGTATACAATACATCCATTTAAATTAACTTCATCATTTTCCCCCATGATGGAGCTTAACTAGTTATCACTTCGGCAAATCGTCATTGGTGGTTAACGGCAAAGCCTAAGTGTTCAATTTTTTTCCCGTAATTCAGTACGATGACCCCTTCTAAATGCTCGTAGATACCAGGAATTAGGTCCGCGGGTTCGGCAAAAAAATAATGCATATATTCGGTTTTAGGATTAATTTGCAATCCATTATTTTTTGTAGCGCTTTCCTTGGGAAAAACAAGAGAAGTCGTTCTGGAGTCGTCAATTTGTTACTTTAACAAGAAATTTTGCACGGCATTAAAGAGGAAAGAACTTTGAACACTGCTTTGGTGTACTTCGACTAAAACTTCGATTTGTCCGGTTATTTCCAAAGGGCATTTAATTTTCTTACCTAGCGCGGTGGCAAAAAAGGTCTCTGGGAACTCATCGAACGCTTTCCCCAATCAATAGAAACAATATGAAGATCTTCGAAGCGTCGCGATGTTTCTCCATCATTATCCATTTTATTATCATTATCGACCTGCCTCCCACACGAATCTGAATTCACTGCCATGAAGTTTATTAATCAATGCGTTGTCACGAGTCTAGAACTCTCTTCATAGTACAGCGACATTAGTCTAACTGGTGTTACAATTTTTCGTATCCCCTTTACCTTTATGCATTCCATGAGTGAGGGGATCAGATCCACGTGGCAGGACAACGGGCCAATAGGCCTAAGTGGGTTGGTTTTCCAACCACCACTCTAACCTAATCTAACCTAACATTATGCAGTAAAACAAGAAAGTTCTCCCTCCACTGCTGAGGTATTCATTCGCCTCTCATCGCCTGCATCTATATTAGTACTGACTCGATATTGGGCTTAATGCTGTAAGCATTGCTTTTCAACAACTTGAGCAACATTTCGAAAGCGGCATTTGTCTTCCCGATTCTGTTACTAACAACAACGACAAGCAAGTCAGAAAGCTCTGCACGTTATGTTGAGACAAAGAGTTTGACAGACCAGAGAGTTTCGATTTAGCTGCATTTACTTTAAGCTTCACTCTGCTGGCTTCAGCTTTCTGATCCTGACTCATCTGATGTATATTCAAAACTCTGTGGGCAAGCAAGCAGATATCATTAACGTAATTAAGATGTTTTAGCTAAGATGTCTTTGTCCATTGAACACTTCTGCTTTCCTCCGACAGTGCTCTGGGGATAACATCGCTTATTTTTACCAGGAAAAGAAGCGCTGATAATATACTTCCGAGCTCCGCTTTGAAATTTAAAGGCTTCTGATAACGTACCGTTGTGTAGTGCACGACATTTTGCACCTTCGTACGTAGCCTTTATAATAGCAAAGATTTTAGAAGAACTACTCCTCCTGCGCAATGCTTTATATATAAATTCACGAAATCGATAGAAAGCAGATGCATACATACACTCGGCACATTGATCTACAACTATCTGTAAGATGTTGATATCATCGTTGCAGGAAAGCGAAAGCTTGCTTCATCGACATTGAGAGTTGGGTATAAATGTAATTTGATCTTGTCCAGATGAACAATCCATTAGATTTCCTTATTCGGCAACTTTTACTTTTAGAAAAATTTTGTAGGAATTCCATCAATGCCTACCGCTTTGTTCTTCTCGAGGACCTTTATCGCGGTTACAATTTCTGTATTGCTAGGGTCAGTGTTCAGGGGTTTGCTACTTCAAATGGTTCATTTTATTTCAGGACACCCGCGCTATTGTCTATATGGTTAAGTGCCATCGCGAAGTGCTCCCTCCGTTGCTCCTACTACGCCTCTTACTGTACGCTGTATTTCCGTAAAATCTGCAGTTTGTTTTTCGTGCGCGACAGCTGAGGGCATTTCACTGTGTTGTAATTCTTAATTAACGCGTTAACGTTAAAATACGTTTTTCATATTTTTTTTTTTTTTTTTTTTTGCAAATTTCACTGTTTAGTGTCCCCGATCGTCTTAAATAAATGTATTTTGACGTTTGAATTTCTATATTTTCTTCGCTGTGCCGCAATCTGAAAATTATTAGCTCGTTTTCGTGTGCTTCGATGTTGCACATCTTATATTGCTTGTCGCCTGTTTATAGGGTGTGAACATACTTCTTCTGATTCTAGATATAACTCCTCTACTACTACCGCACATGCCCTAGCTACCACATTCTTCGCCTCTTGCTTTTGCAACGTCCGTAGTCTAACTCAAGATGTACTTTATCGGTTTCACTATTCTCGCTGTAATGTCCTTTACTGCCCTTTTCGCCTTTATTCCATGTTTCTTTATTTATGTGGCGCCAACCCCTTGGAACAGCGAATATAGTTTTTACACTAATCTTAGATTTGTTGCCGATGTTGTTCCACATATCTAGTTCAGTCAGTGCTTCGTCTTGGTGTATGGCTTTTGTGAGCTTTTACCGCAAATTCTGCGCCCAAGCTTGCCTCTTTTCTTATCTAACTTATGCCAACTGATGACAGTTTTCACTGGTTTTCCTATGATTTTTTCACGAAACATGTTGTTAGTAGCAGAAACGCTAGAGATTCGCTTTTGTTTTTTTTTATGTTATTGCAACAAAATCGTAATCTCTTTGAGTTCGGTGTTCATCTCTGCAGTATGTAACTAAATGCCGCTTTTGTTAAACAAATGGCGTATTTGGTAAAGATGTAGCATGATACGGGCGAGCCAACAATGCATCAACGTAATGTACCATATGTACAAAAAAAATGTAGCCGCTGTGAGGGAAAGTTTAAGGAAAGATCCGGATTTGTCGATTTGGTGAGTTTAGCATCAGTCCGTCGGAGGAGATCTTGGCCTACACGCACAAATAAAACCATGAGATTGAGTTGCGATTTTTTCTGCAGCGAGACATCATTGGTCTTATTTTTTTCGAAACTGTATGATTATTTCTTTTAATGTCTACGTTGCTAAAGTCACTTAAATCGTTGTGGAAAGAGTCCTTGGGTAGTAATTTCTTCTTTGGGAGAGAGCTGGACCTGTTCAGAGGAGGTGAGGGAATGTCTCCTCTTCCTCCTCATCCATGCAGCTTCTGCAAAAGTCGTTAGTAAACATGTCAAGCCTTCTTGCATGTTTACCTGTGAGGCAGTGTCCAGTGATCACACCTATAATAGCGCTAAGATGTTTTCTATTTAGAAGAATTAAACTCCTGGAACGATTCAGATCTAGCTTTGGCCAGATTTGTTTTGTTGCTAAGCATGTCGATCCAACCGCCCATCTATGGTTTGTTCTTCTATTAGCATCCAGCTTTATTTCTTGTTTGCATGTAGCGATAGGTATACCTATGTTTTCCTTTTCAGGTGTGATAGGTACGTATAGTGGTTCCTATTTTGGCAAGTTCTTCGGCCCTGCAGTTCCCTGGAATGTCTCTATGTTCCGGTAACCAGCAAAGGTAAATGTTAAATTGTTTCGCCATCTCCATTAGAGATGATCGGCAGTCCATGACTTTCCAGGGATATGATAGCTGTGTGACTATCATAAAAGATATGGATAACTATTGCAGATGTTACATTTTTCTTCAGCCAGGATAGGACTTCCTTAATTGCCAAAATTTCCGCTTATGCCCAGACATGATGTTCTTTGGACTTTACTTAGCTTCATGCAGTTTACTGCTTTGTCCACCATATAACCACCCCGAAGATGAGTATCGGTCTTTTGACCGAGATATATAGCCAATGGGTGATGCGAGGTTGGAGGCCCCATTTGTTCCCAATGGCTTTTTCGCAAGAGAATAAAGCTACTGAGGCTTCCTTTACTCTTTCTTGAATATTAGTTTCCTGTCGAAAATTAGACCCAGATATTTCGCTGTATCGGAAGAGACCAAGCTGGTGCCGTTGATTGAGGGAGGGTCTATAGTCGGAATTTTGTATTTCCAAGAGATATTTCCAAGAGAAGAGGACAAGTTTGGTTTTATGGGGGCTAATTCCCAGTCCACAGCGATCCACCCAGCTTGTTAATATGTTAAGATTACACTGCAGTAGGTCTAGATGTTTTCCTGAGACGGCTATAGCATCGTCATCCGCATACGCAACCACCCTGCTACCACCCTCTTCCAGGTATATCAGTAGTTCGTTAACTACTAAGTTCCAGAGAAGAGGTGGGAGGACAGCGCCTTGCGGCGTACCTCTGCTAACACTTCTTTTGACAGAGGACCCACCCAGTTTGGAGTTGATAATCCTGCTCTTTAGCATGAGATTGATTAGGTCCCCAAGTGAATCATCTACCTTCAGAGCTGACAGCGCCGTCGTCATTGCGGATGTTTTGACGTTGTTAAAGGCGCCTTCTATAACCAGGAAAGCTACAATTGTATATTCTCTATAACGTAGGGATCGTTCAACAGGCTTGTTAGTGAGTGTAGAGCCGTTTCCACCGACTTTCCTTTGTAGTAGGCATGTTGTGCCTTCGTTAGGATTCTAGGTTTCAAGCTAGATCGTATATGGATATCAATCAGTTGTTCTTGAGTTTTTAGAAGGAAAGGTGATAAACTAATAGGTCTTAGGTTCTTTGGGATAACATGAGAACATTTGCCGCTTTTGGGAATGAAAACTACATTTACTTCTCTCCATGACAGAAGTATGTGGGATAGTTCTACGCAGTACCTCATGATATTTTCAAGCGATGGCAAGATTATATCTGAGGATATTTGTAGCTCGGCTGGGATTATACCATCCGGCCCAGCAGACTAAAGCTATGCAGTGCCCAGAGCAGTTTGTCTCTTGTGATAAGGCCAGTAATTTTTGTCGCGGCTGCAATAATTCTATTATTACTGTTGCTAGCCGTGAAAGGGGAGCTACCTGGAAAATGAGTATCCAGTAGTAGGTTGAGTGATTCGTAACTTGTGGTCGTCCATGAGCCGTCGCTTTTTTTCAAGCAGCTAAGCATCAAAGGATTTTTTGAGAGGATTTTTCTCAGTAATGACGCCTCAGAGGCTTTAGTAATTTTATCAGAAGAGGATCTCCAGGATTCACGCTTTGCCGTCCTCAATTCTTTTTTATATGTTTTGAGGGATTCTTTGTATGAGTCCCTCTTACTCTTACATCTTCTCATTTTCTGACGCTTTGTATTCTCTAAGGTCCGGCGTTAATATTTATTTCCAAAGTATCCAACATAAGTGCTGATCCGACTTTAACTAATATTATGTGCAAAGTGAATGTAAATGATGTGAGCAATGATGTCGAAGCATCTGGTTTACATATCGGCGGCATGGCCGACAATTAACGTTCAATAATAACGTTCCAGTCTATACCAACTGAAATGATTGAGAATGGTTAAGAGACACTTTAACCACCAACTGGCTTTCTACTACCTACAAGAGTAACCTAATTGGCAAGCCCTTGCCAGCAATCCAGAAACTTTAGACAACTTGCAGCAATATGGGCTGAATTATGCAAAAATTTAAGGGAGAATTGGGTCATCCGATACAGTCATGCAAGCGATTCCGTGAAGTCCATTTGAATAATGACATTTCATAACTAATGTCTATTGTTAAGTGTAACATATCAATATTCCGATTGTCAATTCAAAGTTGATGATGTCTATCCAATGCAATTTCTATATAATTTTGCCCATTCAACACGCACACAGATTTAGGCATGGCTATATTAACATGTTTCACTACTTCTTGGTATGCGTATTACGTACAATATAACATCTGCATGTTTATTTATTACTTGTGTAACTATCTGTTGTGCGCCCGTTTGCTATCAAACACCCACGCATGCAGTCATTCGTAATTCATTCATTATAATCATATAGTCTTCCCACTAACACAAAAAAATAATTTCCTGGCATAGTAATTTTTCAACAACTACTTCCTCTAAATCAATGTCAGTAAACCCAATTGTAATGACTGTATTCCTCACTCGCGATTCTTATGCAAAATATCACCCTGAAACCTCATTTTAACCGGTGAGATACCACCTAACAATTATTTCGACACGATAGTGTTCCCAATTTGCAAACTAAATTTGAAGGCCAACTGTGAAGTAGAACTTTTAACTTACATGTCAGATCAAGGATAACACTAATTCAGCTAGAAACACATGTCTAACGTTCAATAAATTTCGACCCTAATCCTTACAGAAACTGGGCGTAATATACCATCATATAGGAGGCCTTATTGTGACATCACCCTCACGATGAGCTTACTTTCTATTTATTTGACACACCTCGTGTATACTCGTATAAAAGAAAACACGAACAACAAAATCAATTCCCTAAGACGTCATTGACAGCAAAAGTAACCATTCAATAGTCCCAGTAGTGGTGGATATTCTGCACCTCTTACATTTATTTGAATTTTGCGTGAGAATTTCCAAAGAATCGGATCGTCATCTGATAAAAGTGGGCATGACAACCACCATTACTATAGCTATCGACTAAACATGAATTTTCACCCTCCACCTCTTATTTGACCTTTCTATTGTTTTTCGGTGCACGAAAAACGCGCCTATCCAAGTAGGAAATTTCTAATTCACCTTTTTTCTATTTCTTCACAGGCACTTGAGCGCAACATGTCGCTTTCTGGTCAGTATCTGGAAGAACTCAGTCGGCGTTATAAGAAGCAAGTCGAAGAGCTTCAATTGTCATTGACCAAAACTGTGCGGACATTGGAGGAACAAAATTATCGTTACTCTGAGCAGGAACGTGTACTGCTCGAACGGAATGCTTTGCTAAAAGACGAACTAGACGAAGTGTCGCTACAAGTGCATGCTTGCATTGTGCTTATTATATTTGTTGGATCATTTATGATTCTTCTCACTGTTCTGGGAGTGGTGTTTTATCGTTCGATTGCAAGGAATCACTCTTCGAATAGCAACAAACAAACAGAAAAGCGGAAAACGTCACAAAAGAAACTCAATCGACGAAAGTCATTTGATGATTTTTCCGATGCCTCAACCGGGAAACAAAAAGTTCGTCGTCCAAGCGAAGAGGCAATGTTGATTTTAAAAGATTGTGTAGCAGAGAATTCAGCGCCTGAAAGTGAAGTGTCTAATACGAAAATGAGGCAGCGAAAAATATCCGTCTTCTATGGAAGGAAAGCAAACCGTAAAGGAGAAAAACGATCCTGGCCTGAGGTAACACAACCGGGTGAATTCAATCCAGGAGTAGAAGATTTACCTCCAGCGGAACCAGTGCCTGTTTTAGAAGACGAAGAATACGACAAATTCAATGCAAGTGAATCGGATTCAATTTGTATGTCGGATTTGCCTCCTTCAAATATCAAATCGTCCTCCTCTAGAAAGCTTAGCAATTTATTTAACGGCAAGGGTAGGAAAAATTCGAAAAAAAATAATCCAGCTTATAAACGTCAAGAATCCGCTCCGGCCGATATTTGTAACACCACAGCCAACTCAACGGACACCACATTTGACGAAAAAGTCATTCTTGACGAGGATGATATAGAGAATTTCATTCCCGGTGCAGATCTTGCCTACAACGAATTCATGCCAGATGGACCGTCAGGTTATCAAATCAGTGATGTCGCCAAACCCGAGGAAACACGTAAAAAATCAAGAAGACTGTCATCGCCAGCGTTCTTCAAGTCACCGTTCAGTAAAAGTAAAAAATCACCACCACACGAACCAACCAGCTGGGAGTGGTATCGCTCCAAAAAATCGTCATCAACATCAACAACATCTAGTCAACATCAGCAAAATGGCGAAAATAAATTACCATCGAGCAAAGTCAATGGTTTCAGTAGTACAGTTCATGGGCAGCCATCACCGGCATCATCACTGTCGGAAATTCTCCCAAACAGTGGTCAAGGGAGCAGTGATAATTCATTTCGGATCTTAGAAGAGGCTATCAATACATCGACAATTGCAACGTCCTCGAGTAGCAATGGTAATAGTGGTAGTGGTAGCAATAGTGGAAGTAGTGCTGGTAGTAATAGAAGTTCGAAAAAGAATCGCAGTTTCAATAAATTGTTCAAAAAGGTGTTTTGAAGTTGGTGTAGATAGTGTTATAGTCCAGATCGTAATTGTACTGGTATGGGTACTGAATAAGTGCTTGATATATTTTTTTTTTATTATTAGAACTGGTGGGAAATTGAAGAAAACAAAAAGAAAATGAAAGATATTTCTTGTTGATATGATGTGTAACAGTATTAGAGACTGTTTTCTGAAAAAATAAAACTTAAGACCGTCAATTGGGTTGTATGAGATGGTGATTTTAAAGACTGTAGGGGTTTTGTTACTTTTTTTTTGTAAGTGTATGGTGGACTGCAAAGACTTTAGTTATCAAGTGATTAGTTGATTCGTATTTATGCTTTCCGCGTTCCTTTGTGCTATTAACAATTAGAACATTTGCTGTTGCATGGCATCTTCTTATGTCCTTTTTATATCTGTCTGTCATATTGAAGCACATAATTCTCAAGCACTTGAAATTCCTTTGCTTGGAACCAAACCAAAAACAGAGACAGACCAAGTATTAAAGTCTCAGAATCCGTTCAGTAACCAGCAGATATAAACATTGAATCATTGCTTTTACTTACTTCTAAATCTGTGAAAAAGAAACTGACACACATTAGAAATCCAGAAGGATCTTATTTGAAATGTTATCGCTTCTTTATTTTAGCTTGCCATTTATATAAGGCTGTGGCCTTCTGGTATACTTTTTTTTAGTTTAATCCCGTGGTCTCCTGTTACAAACTGAGTTTGGAATAACGTGAAGCCATTTGATATTCATTTTTCTAAATCGTTCAACGAGATTTAAGGATTTTCAACGTTTTGTTGTGCATCATTTGGCTAATGATGACGTTTTTAATTAATTTGACGTTTACTATGGATTTTCTAATTACAAGTACTTTCCGTGTTTTGTGTTTCTCATCAAAGTCTTCTTTACGACTTGATCGTCTCTTTCTATTCCTTTCATAAGGTCACTTTCATCGTAAGTGACCTCTATTAGATGTTTATTTCTGATCGTTCTGATATTTAAAAATTTCTATTTCTACGAATATTCTTAACTCCGTATCTGAATCCATTTTCTGGAATTCAATTTTTGTTTCCATGATTCCTTATGATCGATTTGGCAGATTTCTGGAGCGTTTGTCTCCGAAGGTTTCGTGGAATTCTACTTTTGATGCTTCTAGATTGTGCGTTGGGCAAAAGGTATTCAATGCCTCTGATGATTTATTTCAATCTACAAATTTAAACAAAGTATTAGTTACTTGAGCTAGGTAGTTGAGGTCTACATCCAAACTCCGGTGGCTTAGTAGGTGTTTTGAGATATTGTTATTGGTCTCAAAGTCGTAATAATTATCGGATTTCTAGAGACGATTTGTGTGGTGTTTCTAACAATATGCTTCTACGCTTGCCAGGTCTAACCTAACTGTCGTGAATTGTTCTGCACAATATGTCTCTGTTCGTTTTTCGTTCTAGTAAAACGCATTCCATTGTAACATGTAGCGTGAAAAACAGTCAAGTAAGGTAGCTATTTGGAATATGATAACTAATTGTAGTTTCTCCGACAAAACGTTTTCTCCTGCTATGCTAAGAGTTTCAATATACATTGAGATGTTAGCGTATTCAAAGGAGTTCCTCCAACTTATGTTAAGTTCGCAAAAAGTGTTCCAAATAATTGCGATGGCTGAAAATAATGCAGTTATTCTGCAATTGTTTCAATTGTATGGCGCTGAGTTTAGCTAGGATGCCTCCTTAGGTTCTATATTTAAAGAAACATTTGTACATTTTCGACTTTTTGTCTAGGAGTGATGTTTGTAAGACTAATACCTTTTGGTAAGGTCGCTTTAAACTCTAGGATGTCTTAATTAATTTGTTCCAACTTCTAGTTGATGCAAGTTTACTTTCAATTAATTGTTTATAAAACCTATATTTATACAACAGCTTCATTTCATCGGCACCACTGGGAACAATAACTCTGACTACAACCAGAAACTTGCTACTTGCTACTGACTTTAAAGTGCGTCGATTCCTTGCTGTGGTATAAAGCCTGATATTTAGCGTTGATGTGCGAAGCCTTGGTTATATAATAGTCTACTGTCTTTGCTCACTACATATACATCCTTCCTTTGATGATTCGCAGGGCGTTTATATAGTAAAATGTAGGAAGAACATAAGCGAAAATCGTCTTGTTCGACTACGAATTCTAAAGTATGCAGAGTATAAGATTCATAAAAAGTTAAGAGTTAACTCTGTTGTCTTTTAAAAGATTTTGAGAGTATTTGTCTAAAACTCAGCTCAATCTTGTTATTTAATTAAACATACTCGTGCTGTTGCATGATTTATTGAAAAAATAATCTGATTAATTGCTCATCATCCGAAATTAACAGTGAACCAGAACTCTTTACCTGTATAGAACCTTGATCACATTTGATACTACTTTTACAAGACATCCAACTAATTCACCCTGAGCTTCCATTATCAACGTTTTTATATTGTTGGATTTGTTGCTCTTTATGGTGAACTATTCTTACTCCTTTCTTATGGTCCTGAAATTTCGAGTGATAAACAGTTTCCCTTCTGTTTCTAGATAGTCGTCTGCTGTGATCTGTCTAAGCCTACCGCAGGGTAACATGTCTTCAATGGACTTATTGCGGTCAGGGAAATTCATTACACCATTCCAGTAATCTTCAGGAGTCATAGTTATTAACCTTCACCAAAATTATCCCTGAATTGTTAATCACCAAAAAGACACCAGCAACAGCTCTCCTTAAACGACTATCACATACCAATCTCTGACCCTTCCTATTGCGTTAGCCGAGTCCTCAGTAAAAGCCTTGTGTTGCAACAAGGTAGTTAACATTATCAAGTTAACAAGGTGAAATCACGAACTCTCGTGACATGTGTTTCAGTATGGTGCCAAAATGAACTAGAAATTACATAATCTCCGTTTAGTAATCCATTCTAATTTGCTCAAAATTTTAATAAAAATAATTTTTCTCGCCTCCAATTGAGACTACTTTCGGCGAGAAACATACATACTCGTACACTCTTTATTCATGCTTTTAAAGCACGAACATTTTGGTCATTAACTTGTTTCCGGGATATATAATTTAGGCACACTCTTGGAGTGCAAATTAGGTCTATTTCATATTTTCAATTGCTTTTGACAAGTTTCACAGAACAGGTTAAGCCAAAGGATCTTATTGATGTTAAACTTGCGTTTAATTAAATTAAAAAACGTAGTCACCGCCTTTCTTTTTTATAGTTCTGGTTGTCCCTAGAAATCCCACATAGAACTAGTACAGAAAATTTGTTCACTTAGCTTTTAATTTTAGTTGTAGACATTACTATTCACCGAACCTTCTAAGCCTATTGACACTAACCTACTTAAGTGGAAGCCCACTCTTACACCGAGATGCTAAACATTCAGAGTAACAATAAACTTTCATATTTTGACGCACGAGAGCAGAAACAACAAACTGATTATTAATATTTTGGACAATCAAGTTGATTCAAGTTGTACTCGGTCATCGAGATCTTTTACTTAGCAGCGTTCGTTATGTGAAATCATTTATCGATTAAATTACAATTTCTTAAAATTCATCTTTAGAGGAAATTATTGGCTCTTAGATGTCTATGAGCTCCACGTCTACTTAAACCGAGTGTTTAAACTCACCTGGTTGACTTGCTAGACTTTCAAACACCGAAACTTTAGCAGTTTGGCTTACGAAAATTTTAAGTAGCGCACACTGTATTTGCCATTTGAAAGCCATTACTAATTGGAGGGATTCCTTAACGAAGAGGGAAAAAAAGAAAAAATAAAAATAAAAACATCCAACTTACTAACCAACAAAAAAAAAAAACGCACCCAACTACCGCAATTGCCATTGTGTCCTTTGTTAAGTGGACACTTGTAACTTGTTAGTGTTATTTTTATTTGTACGTTACATCGTTTGTTTATAAGTTTTTCCTTTTTTGTTCTCCTTGTACTACTATTTTCAACACATTTGTTAATATTTCGCACTAAACCTTAAAATTGATTAAACAAAAAAAAAAAAAAAAAAAAAAAAACTAAATAAAAGAAACAGTATCTCTTATTTTTTTTATTTTTGTTTCCTTTAGATAAACAAGAGAAATGTTTTTGATAACTGAAACGCCTGTGAGAGATGTGATTAATTTTGTGTTTTCAATTTTTTTTTTTAAACAAATGCAAAGACAAAAGAGATATTCAATCAATAGCGGGAAAAATTTTTAAGAAAACAAAATCATTAGCATAATTAGATAGTTGAGAGATAGACTAGTTAAGAAATAAAAAAAAAAAAATAAATAAATAAATAAATAAAAATACATATAAGCAAAAAAAAAAAAAAAAAAAACAATTGTTAATTGTTAGTTTAAAAAACAACACACACACATAAACACCATTAAATTCAATTCAAGAAATCGTTAAAGAACAAGCCTGGCTGTTATGTTCTTTCTTTGAATTTCGTATCTAACGTTTGATCAATTTTAGAAAGACAAGAGTTTTATGTTTGTAGTTAATTGTGTAATAATATGGTATACAATACAGCAATACAATTAAAAACAACAACTATGTACGATTTAAAATATATTTAATCATTTATTGTATAAAATTTATTTATTATCTTAATTTAGTTTAGTTTAGTTTAAATTTAGAATTTAATTTAAAGGATTTGTATTTGATTTTATTTATACTGTCCTATTTGTTTTTATATATAACAACAAATTACAATAGAAATCGTGGATGGTACATATTATGTAGGTATTCGCGAAGGCAAATGTTAATGCGATTATATAATTGTTTATTATTTTTAAAAATAAAATTTGCAAGACTTTGTTTTTATTTTTAAAAATTAAATAACAATTGTGTTTTATTAAATGTGACTGTATGATAGGTACTAGGTGATCGTTGTCGTGGTTGTGGTTGTGATCGAGTGTATATTTTGGCACGCAGTCGCTTATAATTTTAGCTCGTTAAGGAATTCAGTTATGTCGACCATATCCTCATCACAGAATTTCGATTGTTTTGCTAAGGAGTTGAGATTTCTGGCCGAGGTGCCGAGAACCTTTTTCCAGTCTGTTATGTTTTTGTATTTTTCCGAATTTGTACAGTAGATAACTTCATTGATGTCTTCGTCAAGTTTGTAGCAACAGCAGGATGTGAAAACCTCCTTTAAGTCGGCTACAGCTCGATTTCGGAGCTGATCATCACGGCAGACTAGATTTAGAATGAACATGCCCTTTGGACCGATGACATGTTTTAGATTGTCTAGAATTTGGGGTTCTAGGAAACTCTTCGGTGGGCAACTCATACCTAGAGATAGGTCTTTGCTGTCTACATCAAAGAGTACCGCATCGAATTTAATATCTGCAAAGTAGGACAACGAATAAATACACATCCAAAATTCAAATATTGTTTTTTTTTTGTTTGAAAAATATAAACAACAAAGAGATAAGAATCGAGGTAATGCAAGATTCAACTTACTAATCGACAAGGACGACGATGAGTAAAATTGGACGATTCTAAGCTTTTTTTTTTAATTCGCGCACACAAGAGGTTTTTGTACCTTTAAAATGTTTGCTAAAGCGCGGATGAATTAAGGAAGAAAGAGATACCAATGCACGTTGGTTTCAGAAGTTTGCGGGATATAACGACTAGGAAATAAAGAGCTCGTCAGGGTATTCCATAAGCGAGGTGTACGGCTTAGGAAGGAATTACGATATTTTAATGTATCGGGTTTTACAATAACGACTTGACAACTTTTTTTTTAAATAAAAGGCAAACCGCTATTTCGCGTTCAATGTTGGCTCTGAGCTCTTCCAACGTCGTCGGCGTGTGAACATAAACCAATAACTTAACGTAGCCTTAAAGAAAATAGTCAAGCGGCGTTAAATCGCACGAACGAGGCGGCCAATCGACCATACTTACTCTTCAATAAATCGATTGTAGCGTGTGCTGTGTGGCTTGTGGCACCATCCTGTTGAAACCACATGTCGTCCAAGTCAATATCTTATAATTCGGTCCAAAAATAATCGGTGATCATGGCGCGATAACGCTGACCATTCACAGTAACGTGACGATCGTTATCGTCGACGAACAAATATGGCTCAATAACGTCGCCGGCATGCAAACCGCACCAAACAGTTATTTTTTGTGGATGAAGTGGTGATTCATGAAGCACATGTGGGTTTTCACCTGACCAATAACGTATATTTTGCTTATTGACGAATCCATTGAGCCAAAAATGAGCTTCGCCACTGAAAATGATTTTGCGAAGAAATTCATCATTTTGGTGTATCTTCTCCAGAACCCAATCGGAGAACGTACGTCGCTTCAAATGGTCCATCGGCTTCAATTCTTGAGACAGCTTGATCTTGTATGGGTGTAAAAAAAGACCCTTACTCAAAATACGCCATAATGTGGTCTGAGCGATGACCAATTCTTGAGAAAGCCGTGGAATTAACTGATTTGGATCGTTTGCGATATTTTTGATACTTCGATCAACCCGTTGTCTCACTGACACGGCAACATCACACAACAAATATGTAGACTCAAACTTTTGCACTAAAGTCGCTATTGCCTGTCTACTAGGGCGAGAATTACGACCGAAAATTGGAGTTAACGCTCTTAAAGTTGCAGTCACCGACTCCGAATATCTGAATAATTTGCAGACGTTGCTCGTTGGTGTGCACATGAAAATGTTGAGTTTACTGAATAAATTGACAGTGACAGTTTGATGATTAGTGAAAGAGTGCGTTCACAAATTAAATTCAAAGTTGTCAAGTCCCTATTGGAAAACCTTTACTAGGTTATTCTAGCGATTTTCCAACTTCTTGATCCCGTCCGAAAAGTAATTTTTCGGAAGGTCTGCAAAATACTCCTACGTGACGTCGATGATTTCCTCGCGTGAGTTGAATTTTTTATTGATGAGCCATCTTTTGAGGTTTGGGAAGAGATAATAATCCGAGGGAGTCAAATCGGGAGGTGGATGCGACAGCAATTGAAGCCGTAAGTCATTGATTTTAGCCATGTTTGCGATGCTCTTGTGCGCCGGTGCATTGTCTTGCAAAAACAAAATGGCGTGTGCGCCCAGCACTCATCTTTGTGGTATCTGCTGTTTGCGCACCTTCACTTTCCGATCAGCCAACACCATTTAATGTATTTTTTTGACATTGTCCTCTGTAACCGCATCCGAGGGCCTGCCGCTGCGGACTTGATCGGTAGTGGAGTTGCGGCCACCACGAAACTCTCAAAACCAATATTTGACGGTGTAATCTGACGGAGCATTAGCCCCATAATATTTATCCAACTTTTCTTTTGTTTCCTTCGCCGTTTCGCCTCTCAAAAAATAATGTTTTATGAGAGAACGAAAATCGTTTTTGTCCATACTCATCATGATGCCACACACGTCAGCAACATTTAGCTGTCAAAACAAAACAAAAGACAGTATCGCAATGAAATTTGGCATATCTGCCTAAATATGAACGGACTTCAAGGCACCATAACCTTTTTTGCAGTAGCAGCGCATTCTGGCGGTCAAGGAGGTTACTTTCACCACCTATATCCGAAAGATGGCTTGAGATATGATCAGCAATCATAGCGAGACGGCAATTACGGTTAAATGTTTCGAGGGGCGGAATGCTACTGGCGATTTCTATGAAGCACTGGTGGTGGAAATAACGATAGAACAAGGTGAGACAAGAGACATTTAGTCAGTGCTCGATGTTGTCAATTAGCTGGGTGATATTAGCATTACCTATGAGTCTTATCGCACAGTTTTGAATCCTATCTAATAGGTGCAGAGTGATTTTAAGAGCACCTGACCAGATGTGGGCATTGGCATTGGCAACATCGAATATGACACACATACCGTGAGTGGTAAGTTTTTCTTTTTCGACGGTGCAAGTACTATTCATGGATAATGGCTGGGTATATAAATTTCGCTTTAACGGTAGCAGACAGCCTTGTGTTTTGGAAGCATTAAAATCCACTCTGTTGAAAGGTCCCCAATTGTTTATGCTGTCAATAAACAATGACAAATGAGCCGAGTTCTACAGCTGAAAAGCATGGGCGTGAGCCATGGAACGAATATGAAAAGCAGAGGTACTACCATCAACAAAGGAATATATTTGAATAGAAGGAACAGACAGGAGATTATTGATGAAGATTAAAGAGTGTCGGAGACAGAACGGAGCCCTAGGGCACACCAGTCTTTATTTTGTGAATAACCGACTTAAAATCATCCAAGACAACACGTTCCGAAAGGTAATTTTTAATCCATTAATGAAGGGAGTCGTCGATCCCAAATCCGATCCAAATTTTCACAAAAGAGCCTGATGCCAAACTCTGTGAAATGTCTTAGAAATACCAAGTGCAATTATCTTACTTTCGTCAGATTGATGTACACTTTGGCTACACTAGACATGCTTCTACCTGTTTCTACAAAAACCATACTGCCGGTCATTGAGAAGTTTTCGCGTTTCCAGATATTTAATGAACTTTTAAAGAAGGGACGTAAGTGCAATGGGTCTGTTGGAAAAGAGAAAATATTCGCGTATTCTAGGGACGGGCTATATAAATGCTGTTTTCTATCTTCTCGGAAAGAGTCCTAAAGAGTAGGAACGATGAAAAAGCTTACTCACCTCTTCAGAAGAAGGGAAGAAATACATCTGTACCATATAGTACTCTTGCTACTACACAAGTGCGAAAGTGGATTCATCCCAATGACAGTTGGGATGGAGGATGAGGTAGAATTTTTAATATTTTTGACGAACGACCAACAATTTTTACTGCCTTTGGGACATTGTAGTATTTTTTGGTCGTACTGAAACTTTATACGCTTAAGTAAGACGATGCAGTCATTACTGGCGCGGTTAAACTTTTTTCGGTTTTTCTCTGCAGGGATGGTCTTGTAGTACCGAAAAAAACATTTCTCTAACCCTTAGAGTGTCTTTACAGCTCGAGTCGTACCATGTCTTTTGCTTTGATACTCTTCATTGAATAAGGGATGAGAGACGTGTCTGTGGTCATATCGGTATGCATCCACGTCGTTATCGGGAAAACATAACGACCAGTTAAAATTTCTAAAGAAGCTGTTAAATATGGCTCGGTATACAGGAAATTAGATGATATGACACAGTGGTCCGACAAGCCTAAAGAGATAGCACATGGACCTTGTACTTATGTGATAAGAAATTAAAAAGAGGTCCAGGGTGCTGGCGGTATGACTATCAACGTCTGGATTCGTGTGGACTCATCTCAGCACAACGTCCTTCGGGTGTTGCCTATCAAGTCTGTCACCCAGAATTGTGTACATTAAAATCTTTCGTAATAACAATTTCAACATGACGATACAGCGATACAATTATTTCGCATAATACGCCCGATATTTCAGTAATTTTATGTCGAATCTTTGCCTCCAAGTCGTCTAAAGTTTCTGCCTTATTAGCACAAACCAGGGAATTACGAGTCATGTAGGTTCAAAGAAAAGAATCATAAGTTGTTAAGCACGGCGGCAAATCGGCAGGGCCATTTCTGGTGATAAAACGAACATCGAAATTCGTTTTCAATAAGCCTTCCAGGTCAAATTTTTCAGAAAAAAAAAAAAACATGGAGCATAGTCTCCATTGACTGTAATCAACTTACTGGCATCGTCTGGGATGAAGTACAGTCCGTTGATATCTCCGGTATGAAAAACCCATCAAACAGATAAATTTTTCTTCTACAAAATACTGTTGGAAGACCTCCGGATGTTTGCTGAATATACCAATATTGCTTAACTCAGCCATTCAATCAAAAATGTGCTGATTTTTCGGTAAAAATCCGGATCTTCCATCTACAGTAGAGCTCAATCTGCAAATGTTTGACGTAGGCGATGATGATTTCGCTTTAGGGGTTGGGTCAAAACGTTCTGAGATGCTCAGACATTGAGAGCGACGCGGAGTCAATTGATTGGCCGAGTTATATTTTTTAGCATACCGGATCCAAACTTGTACCGAATTTGGGCTGGAGCAAAGAGGATCTTTGAATCGCAGCCCCAGATTCGCGACGACAAAGTAAGACCGAACCTCCGTTTTAAGGATCAAGTCGTCGCATTTTCATTGAAAACAGCGTGTCCGGAGCAAAAACAGCAAATCACGATTTCACTTCGTCCGAAGTTCGATATTTGCATACACAGCAAAGTGTGTGTTATGGCTGAAGGTCTGAGGGAGAAGAATGATACCGATGAAACAAGGTAAACGAAGGGAAACCATATAGGTGTCAGGTGGAGAGTGTCAATTGACTGGATTGACAATATTGACGTCACTTTACAGTTTCATCGCAAGGCTTTGAATTTTGTCTAGCAAATGCAGAGTGGTTTTAGAAATACCTAACCAGATGTGGAGATCGTACTCCAATTTAGTGAGTCTTAATGCGAATATATTTAGGCCAGACTAAACGTCGTGAAGTATTTCTTAAAACGCTTAAGGAAACCTGTGAAGTTCACTTCAGACAATGAAAGTGCATTTCATGTTTAAATTTCGCTCAGGCGATAGCAGAGCCCAATGTTGCTCGGAAGTATTAAATTTCACACGGTTGGTGGTTCCCGAAAAGCAGCTGGAAATGACTTGGTTGAGAGTATGCACCAGCTCTTCTGTAAATAAGGTCAGAGAAAAGCAGACCCTAATGACTTGCCACATTCATAAAGAAATGTCTCCAGAACATCACCTATATGTGTCTGAAATCATTCATGAAAAACCTGGTTTGTCTATGGGTTGGTAACGTCAAGCCAGGAAACCAATCAATTATTAACACTACGGCAGATCTTGGGAGTGACCCGAGTATTTCAGATCGACACTCAGAGTGAGCTATGACATACCTGTCAAACTCGTCAAATTCTCAGGGTGACTATGGAGAATCCTCACTCCATCAAAGCCTTTAAGTCAATAACGGTTTCAGACAAACCAATGCGCTGTCGACCTAGAAAGAATCGTGCAAAACTCACTGGCTAACAAAAGAGATGTGTTTCAAATCCGCACAATTACTATGTACGCGGGTGGCATTGATATGATTGGACGAACACAGCGAGCCGTCAATGGCGCTTTCGTAAGTATCAAGGTGGCCAAACGAAGGCAAAACAGAGTATAATGATAAAAAACATTTGGCCAATGGCCACATGCGCAAAGAGAGTAAGAGAATAAAAATGCATGGGTGTGCACGTCTACTTCCACTGTTTTTCTCTTTCAGCGATCATTTATTTGTATATTTGCTTGCTGTAAAATTCCATTTTTTTTAAAAAATTTAAATTTTGTAAGAGATAATATAAAAGACCTGTGCAGTAGACTGGTCAACTGTTTTGAATAGCACTCTACTTGGCTAGCAAACCAATAGCTTAACTAGAACGTCGCCATTGGCAGTTGTAACTTTATTAATTTTCACTCGATAGTTACAAGCAGCATGGACATCAGCGCAGATTTTAGACCAAGAATTACTCTTTCCAATCGCAATTGCATTGTTCTTAAAAAGATCAGGCTGGTTTTATATAAGACCATAATCATCCCGGTTCTGCTCTATGGGGCAGAGACTTACGGAAAGCAGATGAAGAAGCACTTGAAAATTTCGAAAGAAATGAGCGTTACTTTCGGTCCCGAGGTGGAAGAATTTCACCCACGAACTGTAAAAGCAGAACAGCTCGGCCTAATTAAACGTTTTCAAATCCAATGTCTGAGATGCCTGGCCCATTTTAGGAATGGACGTCACAGATCCGATCCAAAGAGGCTTCGCATCCAGCCCAATAGAAAGCCACAGCAGAGGATGACATCATCTAGCAAGCAACTTGAAGTGGGGTACAGGAGATAGCTGGCGAGACTGTTCTATCTGGAGAGGCTTCTTTGTTGAGGCTCAGTAAGTAAGTAAGAAGAATCAACTGCAGTAATATTTTTACGCCGCGTTTTTTTATTTTTTAGTCTTTCGTAAGGCGTCTCCGAGTGGTGGCCATAATAAATACATTTTTCTGACCGGTTGCTTTACAGTAAACTTAAGATATATGGTAAAAACAAATGTGAAAAAGAGGTGTTTCGAATCAAACCAAAAAAAAAAAAGAAAAAAAGGAACAAATTCTTACCTTCATCCTTGCATTTGTTAATAAATGTAAGGCCATCGTCTATAACTACGTGCAAGTGTTTATCCTGCTTTAAATCAAAGTACTGCTCCGCTACTTCTAACATTATTGGGTCAATCTCTACTGCGGTTACACGAATGTTTCTACAAAAATCATAAATACTCGTATATCTGCTTCTAATTCAATCATTTTAGAAAATATTTACTTTAATGCGGCACGTATAAAGGTACACAAGCCGCCACCACCTAACCCAACAACAAGGCAATTTTTTATCACATCATCACTACCCGTACCAGCAGTAACCATCTGAACACCAATTGTCATGTACAAATGGTGCTGACAAGCCAAATATCCAACATCGATCTTTGAGCGAGCCTTCTTATTTTTCGTTTTAACTGAAAAGGTAAAATTGTTAAACATCAAAACGGGTATCGTTGGCGGATTATGTGTGTTTACTTGTTTTAACAAGTGCCTCGGACTGAATCACATTTTGATTGGACAGAAATATCAGCCTTCGGAAGAGTTTGCCATCTTGACCTTCGACTTCTTCAATGCGAAAATCACCAGATATTTTTGAAAACCCACTTACTAACGTCTCTCGTTTGCCAACATCTTTACCCAGCGAAAGGTAAGGAATCTAAAATATATTATCATTCATTACGGCTCTCGTTTAGAACTATGTATTTGAGAATATTCACCTGTTCAACGAGTCCCTTTGGTGCTATATTTTTTATACTATCACCCAATTCCGCCTCAACTGATTCCCAAGATTCGTACACTTGATCACGGTGCATTGTAACAATCGCTAAACGATTGTAATGAGCATTTTCGACAAGTTTTCGCCTCCCCTGTTGAGTGGAGAACAGCCATTCGATTTCTCTAGAAATTAATAAAAATCAGAAACACATTAACTGAGTAGGTTTGAAGTAATAATTCAAGCGCAAAGTAAAGGGTGCTATTAGCCTTGTGCCATCAGGTGCCTCCTTAATCATTAAAGCTCCTAAAGAACCACTACGCGAAAGAAAGGAGCAGAAGAACATCAAGCACAGAAGGAACATTTCCTTTGATGATGTCTTAGCTATCTTAGTTAATAGCTAATACTATGCACCCGCTTTCTTCGGAACACCTCAACGCGTTGGTTGCACAATCGATGGCAGGTCAAGTCACGAAATTATTGATGACATTAGTGCTGGGAATATATAGATAAAGGAGTCTTTACAGGCATACGTTATACTAACCTACTTACTTACTTTGGTGGCGCTATAGTTCGGGGTGAACTTGGGACTCAGCTAACAAGACTCTCAGGTTAGTCCGGTCTTTAGCTAACCGCCTCCATTTGCGCACTCCAAGTTGGCTGATGTTCTTTTCTACTTGTGACACAGGGAGCACCGTAAAGAACAAAGTCTGCTCGGGTGTTTTTAACAACATGGGCAGAACATAGGCTTTTGTGAGAGCAGAAGAAACTCGAAACTGGCCGTACCGGATTCATAAATTGATTAATAGAAACTGATATCTACGCGGAATCTATAATAAATAGTTTCCTTCCTTTCTTTAGATGCCTTATCGTGAAAAGAAGACTAGAATTCTGGAAAGAACCCATGTGAGACATCGAACTAAATGCCAAAGACGTTTAAACTATACGTTAAATGGTTGACAGTACCTTACGACCTCAAAGGATTATACACCGATTGTCTCCTTGTTAGCGCCCGAGGCACGGATTCTATGGGCCCCAACAAACATACTTAAACAATCTCTGACGATTAAGGCGCTGATCCAGGAGTCGATAGATCACTCGATTCTAATAACTCCTGCGGCTAAACGATTAGGAGAGTACAGACTGTTATTGTAAAACTCCACCAGAATAGACACCTTGTTGGTTAGAGTGTTGTTTTTGACGGCTTATCCTGGGAAATCAAAAAGGTCGAACGGATCGAAGAACAGGTATTATGAACAGGTATTACCGTCTAAGGGCGGTAAGTACTGTCGAAAGTACTCCAACTGAGACCGAAAAGAGAAACAGATCGGCAGCAATGGCACACACTAATACCGATCCAGCTCTCACAACTGAAACGGCATCCTCTTCTTGCACCTCGAAAAAGACCAAGAGGACAAATTTGATGAGACTCCTGCGGACACTCTTCTGTCGATAGATTTTTCTGCTACTGTGGGCGCTAGATAAAGGAAGGAATATGTGCACTTAAGCAAACGATTGCGTTATGTAATACGGAACTCTCACAGTGCTCTACGCAGCAAACTCTTGAATGATAAACCAAGTTTCTGCCAAAAATCTCGCGTGGAAGCTACGATTTTAATTTTTTAAGGACATCAAGACTGATGCGTTCCATCTTCCCGATACGAAAACCTGACGACTTCCGCTTGATATTTATATCATGGGCTGGCGTTTCAAATCATCTTTCATTTAAAAAGAAGCGGGCTTTGGTACAACACGCACTGGATTTTGATGACCATCAGAACTCCTCTTGCTGAAAATTACGAAATCGACTTCTCTTGTATTTCTTTCAGGTTGATCGGTAAAGATTATAGCGTTCTATTAAATAACTCAACCAAGACCTATCTGTAAGTTTTAGGTTTCTCTACAAAGTAATAGCTTTCCGGTGTTTACTAAGGAACAGCAAAGTTGCAAAGAATTTTCATAGCTATTCACGTGGGATCAAAATCTTCCGTCTCGTTTTGGGTTTAAGGAAGGTTTTAACAGATTTTCCCCGCCCCATTATAAAGTGTTCAAGAGCTTGCAACTCCTTCAAAACATTCTAAGAAAGACTTACGATATTTACCTTCCTTGAGGTACAATAAATGCGGCGTACTTTCCATTCGTTCGGGAAGGCGGTTGATCTACAATGTGAATTGTGTAACGCGGTGTCTCTTCTCCCGGTCTTAATAAATCCATGGTGACTTCATTATGACCTGGAGAAAAAAGGGGTTTCAATGAAAATCCTTATCACATACTACTGACATAGTAGTAACATTTTTACCTGCTATGCTACTCCTAGATAGTCCATTACACACCATTGCTGCTTTTTGTGTCGCCGTAACTGCTTCAATTACACCTTCTGAGCCTTGTACTCGTTGTATCTTCGCTCCACCCATGCAAACTTCGAGAATCTATTATCAAAGAAGATTAACTTATTTCTCGATATTTAATAGCATTACCTTACAGGTTGTGGTAGAGCTTTGAACTTTGTAGCAATTACAGCAAAAACAGGCATTGACAGAGAATCCGAATCACTTTCTTCGGAGCATTGTTCAGTCTCAAAACACCGCACTACCCGTAACATACACGAGTTCTTCGGAAAGTACTCAAGCAAAAATTTGATAATGTGCTCCTGCAGCAGTGAAATACAGATATATCTTCCCCCATTCCTAAAATATCAAGAGTACTCAGATCAAGGTAATTAAACGACGACTGCAGTTTCTACTTTGTACCTCATGGTTCGCAGGATATTATCGAAATACTTTTTTACTGTTGTTTGGACTCCTTCTGAGTTGTCTGTCATCAAAGCATCAAGTGTTCCTTTATCGAATACTACAGAAAACGTCTCATCATCAAATGTCATTGCTGTCGCGTCCATTTGGATGAATTTCATATCACCACGCGCCTTCTCGTTGAGTTCAATCATTTTCTTTATAGCCACAGGTGAGATATCAATGTTGGTTATGTCTCTACAGGAAAATTTCATCTATGAATCTTATTAGACAGGAGAAATGCCCAAACTTACTTGAAACCCGAATCGTACATATCCATGCTGAGTCTGGAGTTACCACAACCAACCATCAAAATTTTGTCCTGATATTTCACATATTTGTGGATCTGTACAATAAGATGTAAGTACTCACCGTACCTAGGGAAAAATGGTTTTTGTTAGAAGTCCAATAGAAATTCTCAACAGAAATGTGACCGAAAACTAACCATTCGAAAGCCTTAGATCCGCGTTTTTTGAAGAAGGTGTTCCAGTACTCCGTCTGATTGAATTCGTGGTGAGTTTTTGGAAGCAAATCCATCGTTTTGTATTTTTGAATAATTTCAATTTAATTCAGTTAAAAAGAAAAACGAGAAAACCAAAATAGAATAAATGCCGCACGTTTATTTTGTAACAACGAAGGCACCACGATTGACGCTTGAAGTACAATTTAAGATGTCAAATTTGACAAACAACAGGTCGTGCTTTCTACTCTCCGTTTTCTGTTCTTTTTCTGTCGTGGACAATTCACAATAGGATGATAGACAAATTTTTTATTATCTAATATATTAGGTTGGATGTTTTTATTTTTTTTATTTTAGAGTTGATTTGCTCGAACAAAATATCAATTAAAACAACAAATGTTAATTAAAGTATATATTGTAATTAGCTATTGCAAAGTTATAAGTTTCATTCTTAATGTTCTAGCGTTAAGTACATTCTATATAAACAAATAAAAAAAAATAAATACATTGCAACGCGACGCAGAGCAAAAAAGTCTGGCTATATGATAGTTAAAAGTATGAGGAAAACAATATATCAGTAAGAATCAATCAATATTGCGACCAAATTAACTAAACTATACTAACAATAACACAATTTCGTAAAGCTTTTCAATACAGAGATCTATGATGTCTTCATGGCGACTGTAACTTATAGGTATTCCCGCCTAGACCATTGCTTTCTATTCGCTCTCTATGGGGCTCAACTTCATTTGTCCTAATACCTAGTATTTCAGTCGTTTCAGTGTTAAGTCTGAGAAAGCTTCTCGACCCGATGGCTTAGGTGTTCAAAGCAGCAGGAGATGATTGGATACAGAGAATACATCAGCTTATCTTTAAAATCTGAGTCGAAGAAAGTATGCTCGGCCAATGGAACCATAGTATTGGTTTTTCCATTCCAAAGAAAGGGGAATAAGTTGCCTTAACATCCCATATAAAATCCTACCGTGTTATGTGAACGTCTAAGAGCCTTCGTCAAAGACTGAATGGCCCATATCAGGTTTCAAGCCAGGAAAATGCAACATTAATCAAATTTTCACATTAGCAAAGATCTTTCAAAAAAAAAAAAAAAAAAACAAAACAAAAAAAAAACAGGTGTTCCAAAGTAATACACACCACCTCTTCATCGATTTCAAAGCCGCATATGAAAACATCTATAGAGACAAACTATTCTGAGCGAATGTCATTCGATTATGCAAAATGGCAAGGAAGAATGCACGCCATTGACGGGAATGACAAAACCGCAATCTTCAACTGGAGAAAAAGTTGGAGTCCTTGTCATGTGATTCTTTTCAACATCGCACTTAAAAGAATTATGCGAATCCCGCAAGTCAACTCCAGTGGCGCTATTTTTCAAACGTCTGTACAGTTACTGACGTACGCAAATGAGATTTACATAATGGGAAGAAAACAACGAGGTGTGAATGGAGCCTTTGCTAATATTGAAGCAGAAAACCAAAGATGGGTTTAGCAACCAACGAAGGAAAAACAATGGAGGTACACATACATATGTTGTCAACACAACACCAACGCCAAAGAGACAACGATAGACGGTTTTAACTACGACATGGATATCAGGGCAGAAATCATGCGAAAAATCACTCTTGATAATCGCTGCTTCTTTGGACATAAAAAATAATTGAGTAGTAGAGACCTCTCTCGACAAGGCACTGATCATCCATTTTGGTGTTTGGTACTTGAATATAGAATATCTGCCTGTGACACCGAAGCTTTTAATCTTCATCGGTTTTGAGTAGTGTCTAGCTCTCTAGATCTAGCATTGAACCAATGTAATCGATATGTTTTGGTTTCTTTGGGCTTTAGCCCATAGATATCGCGGCTATATTTTATCCTACATGCGCGCTCCTGGCACACGGAACCAATTATATGCACGATGAAGAATTTTTCTCTAGAAAGTGTGCAATGTATTCGTTGCATCCCTGGTTACCATCCAGCACACTACCATAATGTGGGACTAGCAGGCATCTCGTAGATCTTGAATCTCGTCATCTGCGTTAAGAGCTTTGAACTCACTTCCTTACGTTAGTTTTAGTTGAACTTTATTAGAATGTCATTTGTTGAGTTTATGTTTACTCCGAACTACCCTTCATACGACTAAAGAACCTGGTCCAATATCCAAACTTAGACAAAAAACCGATAACTTAGCACCTGGGTTTTCCAAACTTGGAGAAAATGATCTGACGAGGATCACCTGCTTTTGAAAATAAAAAAACTGATCGGAGAAACGCATACCCGCTGAGTTGAATATCATCATCATGTGAATGTCCCAACTACATATTTGGCCATATGCCTGCAAAACTTCGCTGTATTATCATAAATTGATGATTAAGAGCACATTCAGTAAACTTTTAGACAAAACCCTACACGATCTGCTTCAAAACAGGAACCTAGTACAAGTATCGAATAGTAAAATCGAAGACGAAAAAGTTTATTAAACGCTTGGAGCATCTGTGCACCGCCGTCCATTTTTTGTCTAACGTAATATCTTAAAAAAAAAAACATGCAACTTAATCAATGTTGTCCTTGAAAAATCTGTACCACTTCTCACCTCTCAATGAGGGATTGTAACCACTAAGGCAGAGACCCTAAAAGGAAGTCTTGCGGTCAATGTTATGCAGGCAAAATACATCCTGTTATCCAAAGAGGACAATCAGCACCAACCCAACTAAAACTAGTGATAACATTAGCGTAAGCCGTAGCTTATAGTAATTGGAGAAAAACTTTCCCATCACTGTTTCTAACCCCGTTGAAATTGAATAGCTCAACGCATCAGGCATATTTACCCCCGACGAAGTCTGGAAATAAGTTTGTGTATGGTCTGTATGATCCCCTGCTTCCTTAAATTCCTCGATGTAGCGTCCGTTTTTTGATCTTTGTTTGATCCGGTAGACAATAACAAATTGGTGTAAGTTGAATGGTTCATTCTGGATAGCAGCTGAGTCGTCTTCGCCGTTTAACTGTCTGCAGGAGTGGCTACTACTGAGCCAGAAAAGATTCTTCTCAGACCTACCAGCAGTAGGTTTAAACCTTTTTGTGGCATAACCAGATGTATCCACCATCGCCAGGCGACTTGGGGACATCAAAGGGAGCAACAGCATATTTGACAGCTATGACAGATTGTGTTAATCATCTTACTTGCAGCTTCGGTGATATGAGCTGGTTCTGATTAGGTCGCCTGCGAAGTGAGTCTCAAGCATTAGAAAATCTCTGTTTTCGACTCAGTGTATGTACCATCAAGTTTTAATGATTCCATTCTGCTTGATTTCCCTCATAGAGATGTTTGACTAGCCTGCTGGCTGCACCGAGTTTCAATCTTTTGACACTAGTCTTGTGTGACTTGTCTAGAAGTTGTCTAATTTCCTACGTAGCCGCTACAGATCTGCGTTCCACCACTGAACGAGCACTCCTTCTCCGGAGATGTTAACTAAAAGCACTAGCAAAGGTTACTAGTTTTACTTTTGTAACAAATGTCAGATAATGTGAAATCCAGATCATCCCCTCTCAGGTTGCATTTGCTACTGCCCTGAAAAGTATTATGATTTGACTGTATCTACGTAGATGAACTTCTGTCGCAATAATGCAATAAACTAAAAAATATTTAAAGATTCGAGATTACCCACCCTGTTTTGGCCGGAGGCAGTATAGTTTCTTTCGGGTAGTGAACGCCCGATGCGCACATAGCTAGTCTTAAACGCATGCATATTCAACGTTACTCAGCCTCGTTCAATTCAAACAGACGAAGCAAACAAAAAGAGACAACTTAAAAACACTACTACAGTTTACAATTTTATTTATCAACTAGAAAAAAAAAAAAAAAAAAAAAATTAAAAAATAAAACGATACATCGCAGCACACACATTAAACAAACCTCGTATCGCTTATACACTCCAGCACTCATACTATATAACTAATGAGTATTAAAAAAAAAATACGAACAAAAAAAAAGTTGTACTCTTGAAACTATAATTGTATAAAGTTATCTTTGGCAGATAAATGTTCCCCTTCTACGCTATAGATTATGTCTGAGACTCCTCGTTTTATCTTCAGTTGCAGATGTGGTGGTAGTTTCCGCGTAGCACTTTCCATCGTTTCAAAGAAAAGAGATAATTCATCTTTATTGAATTTGTTATGCTTCACTCTTATCTGTCTACTGACTGCATGCCTATCAAATTCTCCGTCATTAGATTTGGAACAATTAGACATGCTAGATGAAACTGTCGTATTGATTGGATCTTCATCATCAATTTTTTCAATTACCAGTAGAGGACTACTCCTGGGCGACATGTAATTTTCTGTATAAACTTCGGGAAACAATGAAACCGCATTAGTCGATGAGATTGTTTGTTTTTGATGATCATCTGTGTGTAAAAAACTCAAGCGTCTTAATAGTTCGCCACATTTTGATTCGACACTCCTTGGATGGTTTTTCAGCCGCATTGAGTAGTCCCGCATATGTCTCCATCGCGTCTTACAGTCGCTTACTTTAATAGTAAAAAAGAAAAACACACAAACGTACCTTTCGATTTTAATTACTAATTTATGGCCAGAACATACCAGACCTCTTCAGTCGCTCGGAGATTTCCTTCCAGAGTTTGATTTTCATTGGCATTTTTTTGTATAGAGGATCGTTGACGTCATAAAGTGGAGGATATTCTTTGATAAAATTAAGCAAAACTTCGTCCTCTTTGCGGGTGAATTTCTTAAATTTTCGATTTGGCCTGGGTGACATCGGTGCTATTACGATACGACTGCGACTACTCAATTGAACTGCTCGACAACGGTTGATTAAATGAGGCCGGGACTCGCAGCTAAGTGCAAAAGAGATGACTTAGTGTGATAAGGAAGGAGGACGGCTTTTTGCGCCATTGATATATAACACTAGCCTTTGGTTTGTAATTAATGGTTTTTATCGTTAGTTAGCCTGCGTATGAACATGCTGCTAACTGATAAAGGTAATGCATAGGTTCTTGTGGTCGATAAGTTAACTCCCTGGGGTCAATAACTTTTAAATTTATCAGCGATCATCTTTGAAATACGTACTCGTACATATGCACATGTCTGCGTTGTGTATATTACATTTGAACTTTCTTATCAGCATAGTTTGATAAATCGTCGTTGAGGGGAACTGGGCAATGTTTAGCATGTTTTAGTTGAGTTCCTTGTTTCGAGAACTGTTTTTGTTGATTCACGTTGATTCAACGTGACGACGATAGAATTTAGATTTGTTGCCTTTCGTTTATTTATGGTAATGAAATTTATCAGATTCAACAATTTTGAGCTGATACGGTAGACAGTGATGGTTTATTGGAAACCGCAGGTCTCGTAGTTTATAATTTTATTACAATGTTGAGTAATTTCGAAGGCATTTAGGATGGTTGCGGTTTGGTTTCAATATCAATTTAAATTTATTCACTTCACAAACACGATTCCAAACAATAACAAGAAGGTATAAAGTTCAACTGGGTGACAGCGAGCATCTGACATATATAAAGTAGTGCTCTTGTTGGAAGGAAATTTCCCTTTTGAGAAATCTTGAGAGAAGAAAGTGTACGAATATAAAATTACGGACACATTTAGGTGCTACGTCGTCGGATATGTAGATTGTAGATGTATGATAAATCATCGAATGGATCTGTTTAAAATAAAAGTTTTGTACTCTGTGTACAAATTGGACTAGCTACATTCAGTCAATAGCCCATGTCCAAGCTCTTGGTTGTTTGGGAGAGGGCCTTACTACATAGTTAACTTCTCAGTGATTGTCAAGCGTTATTATTCGTTTGCTTTCCAAAGAGATGTCGTTTTCAGATGTAATAGCAGAACCGAGATAGACAAAGTCCCTTACTACCTCAAAGTTATAGCTGTCGATTGTGACATTTTGGCCAATTTGTCGATGTTGGGTGTCTCTACTCGTTGACAGAATATACATACTTTGTTTTGCCCTCGTCGCTAGATCCATTTTTGCCGCTTTTGTTCCTATACACGGAAACGCACCAGTGCGTATGCGAGCAATTGAACAGACTTTTGAAAGATCGTACCTCGTGTGTTGGCTCGTGATTTTTTTACATTTTTTTCAAGTATAATGTTAAATAAGGCACATTACAGCGTGTAGCCTTGCCTAAATCTTTTTTTGACATCAAAAGCGAGAGTTCTCCATCGTCATCCTGCACAAGCGGACGAATTTGGGAGGAATCCCAAAGCTTGACATGGCTCTGTATAGCTGGTCTCTGTCACATGTGGCTTTAAAATCGATGAAAAGGTGGTGAGTATCGATCTGAATTTCTTGGGTTTTTTCCTGGATCTTCCGTAGTGTGAATATTTGGTCAATTGTGGACTTACCGGGTCTAGTGAGACTTTAGATAGGGTCCAGTCAAATCGTTGACAAATGGGTTCAGGCTCTTGCACAATGCGGCAGACTGATACATCTATTGCTGGCGCAGTTTAGAGAGTCTCCTTTCTTGTAAACCGGGGAAACGATGCTGAGGTTCCCTATTATCAGGCATTTATTCAACCGACCAAATCTTGTTAGGCTTCAGTTTGGATATTGCTATCATTTTGTTCGGGTGGACGGAATTCTTGACTTGCATCGTCAATATTGAACGGTTCGCTTTGCCTGACAGAGGAATTTGTGTTTTTTTCGGCGTTTAGGGGTCTGCAGAATTGGTTTTTCCATATCCTCAGCACCGAATGTGACTCTATTACAAGGTTATTTTTACTTTTTGGTGAAACTTCCGAATAATATTCCTGGAGCAGCACCTCTCTATTTCCTCGATCGCGTGCTTTTCATGCTCTTTCTTTTTTTCTCCGGAGAAGACGATGTACTTCCCTCCTCTTTTGCTTGTAGAGCTCAAGAGCCGCTCTCGTCCTTTTGTGCAGCGCCGCTTTGTAGGCATGTTGTTTTGCTGCATGTGCTTGCCGGCACTCTTCATCAAACCAAAAGTTTCGTGGTAGTGGGAGGGTAAATCCCAGCATATCAGTTACTGCATTTCTGATGGCTTCTCGGCATCTAAGCCACTTCTTCAGCGCAAATATTTCTCCGTACTTGTGGCGTCTGAAATGTCCGTAGCCTTACTTTGGCTGCAACTAGGTAGTGGCTCGAGTCTATGTTGGCTGCTCGGAATTTTCGGATATTCGGACTTGAGGAGATCAGTTTCCCGATCTGGTGTCCGCCTTGTTCCCTTGTGAATATTGAGGTGAGGAAACTGTGTGCTTGCTATAGTAATGTTACGTCCCGTAACGAAATCCATTGACCTAAGTCCGTTTCCAGACGTGGTGTTATGAAGGCTATGTTTTCGGATTGTGTTACCAAAGATGTCCTCCTTTCCAAGCGAATTTACCTTTTGATACGGATCGTTATAAGTCGTTCACTTATGCGTTAAAAGCTAAAGACCTCTTACCTAAGTTTGCCGCTTATAAAGGCTGTTTGATGAGTACCCGGATTATAAGATAGGTGCCGCTACTGAGACAAAATGAGTATACCGTTATTTAGTATAACTTTTAGCCCTCCTGTCGAAACTTGGTGATAATCCAACACTTGGTTTTGTTTTAACACCCATTTCAAAACATCGTTAGTTTTTTTTTTGCGACCATGGGAAAAGGACAGTATCGCTCCATGATCCGATTCTTGTTTTTGATTGGCAAAACTTGCGAGAAAATTAAGCCCACTCTGGATGGTGTGTATGGGACCTATTCAACTTCCGTACAACTATTTACTATTGGTTCGCAGAGTTTCGCCGCGTCCGCACACCGGTTTTTGACGAACCGCGCCCAGGTGGCTTAAAAACGGTTATCACAGAGGAAACCGTGGACAAAATCCATGATCCCGTATTGAGGGACAGCCGAGTGAAAATTCGAAAATTGGCTGAGATAGAAGGCATCTCAACTGAATGCGTTAGCCATATCTTGCACGAGATGTTGGGCATAAGAAAGCTGTCCAAGTGATGGGTGCCGCGTTATCTCACACCGGAGAACAAGCGCAATCGTGAGACCACTTTAAAGACGTGCTTGGCCTGTTCATTCCAAATCCAAAGGAGTTTCTGCGTCGTTTTGTAATCATCGATGAAACATGGATTCATTGGTACACACCAGAGACAAAAGAGCAAACGAAAAAATGGGTCTTACCCGGTAAACGTGCTCCACAGAAGGCGAAGTCTGTTCCTTCGACTGAAAAGGTGATGGCCACCGTTTCTTGTGACGCGCGAGATGTGATCCCCGTTGACTATTTGGAGAAGGCAAAAACAATCAGAAGATCATACTACGTCGATTTTTTGGCAGTTTCAACGCCGATTTGAAGAAAACACGACCACATTTGGAAAAAAAAGTGCTCTTACACAACGATAACGCACCGGCTCACAGCTCCGAGTCGCCACTGCCAAAATTGGTCTATTTGCACTACGAATTGTTCTCCCATCCTCCGTATTCTCCGGACTTGGGTCTCCTTGCGACTTCTTTTTATTCCCAAACCTTAAAAGATCGTTTACCGGAAAGAAGTGCGGGTTGAATGAGGAAGTCATCGCCGCCGCGATGGAGTATTTTGCAGGCCAACAAAAGTCGCACTATACGGAGGGGTTAAAAAAGTTGAAGTACCGCGTCAAAGTTGCGTTTTCATTTCTTATCCGGGTATTCATAAAACAGCCCTCGTACAACAAATCCGCATCCAAATAGACGTTGCTTACGTTTTCTGTAGCAATCAGAGTAGTAAACATCACAATTTTTTATCTTTATTTTATTTTTATTTTCACCGCACTTCTTTATAGCAGTCTGGGGTTTCCGTTAATTGTTCGGCTGGTTGGTTGGTTAATAGAAGATGCTAATAGAAGAACAATCCTTAGGTGGACGGTTGGATCAACATGTCCAGCGACCAAACATAACTGGTCAAAGTTGGATCTGAATCGCTCTAAGAGTTTGATGTTTCAAAATAGGAAAATTCTCAGCGCTTTCAAAGGTGTCATAACTGGACACTGCCTTATAGGCAGGCTTCTGCAGAAGCTGCATGAACGAGGAACAGGAGGAGATAATCCTCCACCTACTCTGTATATGCCCAGCTCTTTTCCAAAGAAAAACTCCACTTAGGAGCGATCTAGACAATATAAACGTTAACAGTCTCCTAAGCTTTATCATAAGCTTAAATTGGTTCCAAGAGTAGGAGGATCACAGATAGGCCTAAGTGGTTTGACTTTTAAAAAGACAGCCGCCCTTACCTAACCTAGATGGAGAGATATATTGCGAAATCCGTGTCGCAAATGCCCCTTCTCGTTTTCAATATATTTCAGCTATTTTTCGTTACAAAATATTAGCTCATTTGCACGTGACTCAATTTTTCACTTCTTTTAGGTTGCGATGGTTACTTTCTATCTCCCAGACAATGCATTACTGCCTCTGCAAGTGCACCAGCTAACACTTTTTTTTAACATCTTTATCTTTATTATTTTCTGCCTCAAGTTGCGAGAAAATACTGGCTTCAATGGTCCTATTTCACCATCATCAGAAATCTATTAGGTGGAACCAGCTATAAACTCCTACTCGTAGTGTGTGCACCGCTTTATAATTCACTCCTCAAATGTGAAGCCAATGGCAACTTGACACTTCGCAGTCGTTCTTGTACAGTTTCTTTGTTCTGGGTAGCTAGTTTCAAGAATGCGGAAAAAACCTTTACGGAAGTCACTTTTCATTTCCAATTACATGATCCAAGTCTGCGGAAATCGAATGAAAATAAAATATGTTCAAAAGCGAGATTAATATTATTTTATTTGTGTCTACATCTTCTCCAGCCATTCGTAAACCTTATCCATCCCAGTCTTGTCTACAGAACTTACCTCGACAATTGTAATTTGCTGTTTGATTTCTTTCCTAAGTTTTGACATTTGCAACATCAGCAAAGCTTCGTTACGCATTTGGCGATAGGCGTAGTCCATTTTGGTCAAAACCAAAAGAAACTTAACTTTCTCCAATTTCGGATCGGCAAGGATAGAGTACAGCAAGACACCTTACAGGAAAAATAACCTGAGACCATGTTCTAATTTGTTATAAGAACCTCACTTACCTGCGGCAGAAATTTGACACAAATTTGAAGTATCAACTACATAAATAATTTTCGTTAGCGTGTCCTTAAAAAATTTGTTCCACATTGGAGCCATACCACCTCCAACCTCAATAACATCAATTGATGTCTTAATGTTCTTTTTCTTCTTCGTTGTGACTGCTGTATCAGGAACGCTTCCCGCTGGTTTTGGAGGAAACTTGATTGTATAAATACTTGTGCCGATAGTTGGCATTGAATAGGTTGTAAAGTCAACACTGTCTGGATCCTGTAAGGCTTTTAATAGATGCGTTTTCCCAGAACGTTTAGGACCAAGGCAGAGACAGGACATTTTTATATTTTACTCTGTTGAAATGGTAAATAAATATTAATTGCCATTAGCAACCGTTGCAAGGAGAGGCTCTGAAATATTTGAAAGTTAAGAAACATGTTTTTGATACTGTCAGTAGATGATGGAGATGTCATTTTACCAATTGATGTGCAGGAGTCTTTTGAAATAGTAGGTACTGTCATTTTATAGTACGACCTTAACTCTAGGATGAGCGGTTGGGCCTAAGGAGATCTAATTTGAGTTCGAACATATATAAAATGTGATTCATCATGAATTTTGATTTATAATGTAAAATAAAATACATAAATTGAAAAGTGAACTTAAAATTTTTATTATCGGTTAAAAGAACAATTCATGGCATTTACTTTTCGAAAATAATATTATGTAAATTTTGACCATGACTACGTCTGAGGTTGTCCATTCGGAAAGTCCAATTTTGGGCGACTCGTTCGAGCATAGCGACTGGTATCTCGCTGATAACACGAGTCATGTTGGCTTCAAAAGCGTCAATCGTAGTTGGCTTATTCCTGTAGACCTGAGACTTTACATACCACAGTTCAAATGTGTGATATCGCACGATCTAGGCGTGAAATTAGTTGCTCACCAAAATGATTTCTCAACAAGTCCATTGTTTCACGCGCTGTATGGCTCGTAGCGCCATCTCGTTGAAACGAGAGTTCACCCGGACCATGTGCCTGCATTTCAGGAAGAACATAGTCCGTTAACATGGCGCAATGACGGTTACCATTGACGGTAACATTCTGATTTGCCTCATTTTTGAAGAAATATGGACCAACCCATAAACCACACCATACCGTTGTATACACCGGATTTTCATTGAGTTTTTCCAGAGTCCATTCACTGAAAATATGACGCAAATTCATGTCGCCTGGCTTCAATTCTTGCACAAGTTGAATTTTGTATGCTTTAAGGCCGAGATCCTCACATAAAAAACACCAAGTTGTCGAATACGCCAAGCCAAGCTGCTGAGAACGACGACGAATCGATTCGTCACAGCTGCTATAGTTTCTTCACTACGTGCTGGATGTGGTTTAATCGGTAGAGTATCATCCACTATTGTAAACTGGGACTTAAATTTGCGAATGGTATTGGCAATAGTTTCAGTAGGTCGATAATGCGCACCGTAAGTTCCTCGAATCGCACGAAAAACATTTCTCAAACAACGCTGATTTTCGTAATACAGCTGAACAATTTAGAGACACTGTTATGGTGTTAGTCTTTCCATGATGACTTGCCAAATGATACTGAATAAAAATAATAAAGCAGTTTGATAGGAGTCATGCGTGATTTGTCTAAAAAAGCCTATTGAAAATCAAACCTCACGATGAATCATCCTATATTTATTGGTTTGTTATTGTTTTCCGGTCTCGTCAACTTCAACACCCAGTCGACCAAGGAATTGTGGGCACCTTATCATTACGAAATTTACACAGCAACAATGTCTGTAAAACGTTTTAACATTTTGCTACGTTACATTCGTTTTGATAATCTCAATACACGCGAACAGCGCTTTACTAACCAGTAAATCTACGGCAATCGACGACATATGGACGCAAATTTAGAGAGAATATATACGCCAAGTGCCAACATAACCCTTGACGAGCAATTGTTCCCCTACCGCGGCCATACATGCTTCACCAAGTATATACCCAATGCAGAGCGAGAGGTGAATCAAGGCGAACGAGTGATGTTATCATTGCTCCAACGACGTCATAATTCAGGTCGCACTATCTATCGCGATAATTTTTTTACCACATTGCCTTTGGCCTAGCATTTGCTTCAAGTTGGACTCGCCGTTGTGGGAACTTTTCGCTTTAACAAACGTTGTGTTCCGGCTGATTTGAAAAAATCAAAAAATCGTCCATTGTATGAGACATTGTTTGGTTTTTACAATAAAAAAATACTCATTGTGTTCGTACGTGCCAAAGCCAAATAAAGCCGTCATTGTGTTGTCGACAGAATATTATACCTATGCTACCGACCAAGAAAATACATCCCTGAAACTGAATCAAGTCTTTGACTATAAGAACCGATCTTAGCACCGTAGCATCAACCACAAGCTCGGCATTAGCTGCATCTGCCTTAACCGCTGCTGGGCAATCGAAGAAAGAACGGAAGAATTGCGGAAGCACATCCTATTTAGTTTCAAGCTGATGTTGAGAAAAAATCAACAATTTGGTCGAAAACGATAACCTTAAGTACTAAAACGTACCGTGGCGAACTCATGAGATTAGGTTTTCAATAACGTTGAGGTAGTGGCGGATAAATCATTAATTAGTCAACAGCAATGTTTAAATCTCCAAAAAAAGAAATTGTCTTCAGAATATCCAGCTATTTTTATTTTATTTCAAGGGATCCAAGAAAAAATGAAAGCGCTCGAATCTGCAAACGGAATGTTCGAACGTTGAACAGGACCTGGGTGTAGATTTCTTGTAAGTGGAAAGCCTAGGGAAGAATAATTCAACCAGGATGACGAATGCTAAATTTTCCCCCATCTGTATCAAATGAAGAATGCAATGTCCGAACTTAGGTACAGAAAGGCTGCCGGACCGAACTTCCTGACTTCCTATCACTAATTAAATTCCTCTTCCAAAGGAGGAATCGTGGACTTAGCCACATCGGCAAGCTCCATATAAGGCGCTCTACTTAAGACGCCGAACTACTTTACGCATTTTCAAAACCTTCTGATCCATTCCGCAGGTTGGGAGAAGTGGGAACGTAACGAGCAAGATTGAGTTAGGGCAACCCAACACCAAATCTCTGCGGTCTTTTAACGAAGTCCTAAAGGATGCAATAACGATCGCGGTAATCGGCAAAAATGACATCGACGGATCAATAACATCTGAATGGTTGCAGTTAGTCAAGTTAAAGCTTTCGAGCAACCTCTTGGCCGTCATGCGGGGAAACCCCGGATCATCTCCCATCACAAGCGTGGCTGGGTGGCACCAAGGCCACGTCAAACTTATCTTATATGCCGAATAAAGATCTTTACACTAAGGCCATAGGCGGATTAGGAGAGGTTTGACAAAACTCGAAGGCATAGCAAGGAGGATATCTCTAGCAGACTTAGATCCCGTGCCTAGATCCCAGCCGACTGGGATTTTCGACTCATTTTAACTAAGCTGGATGTTGATAAGCAACCTCCTCCACTTATAATAATAAAGCATGTGTTAAGTTTTTTCAGAAAGTGGGACAGGAAGAGAAAGAAAGATGTTCAGGCTCAGTAGTTACTTCGCTCCATGGGTGGCATCCAATATTTCCAAAATCCAACTGAAGCTGCAAATTCGACTATGTAATGGATAGCGACGACTTCAATTTATCCGAGGCAACTAAGCCGAGGCTTTCCTCTTCTGACACTCTGTCGAATATGTAAACTGATGACGAACTAAAAAGAGATTCTTTACGATCAAGACGATATTCAGAATCGTAGGATTCGAATAGCACCGTGGTGGATGCTCCTCTGGTAGATCGTAGCAATGATATGGCTTCTTTAGATTAATCTCCATCACTCCAAAAAGACATCGGTTGCACTTATCATTCTCATCCAGTAACCATTGATCATAGAAGCCGTGGTACATGGACTTCAGACAACTGAATACGTGGCGTTTTATACAAAACACAATGGTAAGATCAGAACTCGTATATTAGTGGAACGTAACCTTAGTGCATTTTTACTTCCTTATCTCAGCGATCCAAAAATAACCGCTACCACACTGGAGACCTCCAAAGACATCTGCTGGCTGGCATCAGCATATCTTGGCTACGATCATGTAGGCCCTCTTCCTGGTGGTAGCCTAGAAAGGGTGGTACTGGAAGCTGGAAGGTTTATAACTGGCCTCATCATCGGGAGCGACGATAATGCTCATCACACGGTATGGGGCAGTACCGACATCAACGATAGAAGTGAGTCACTTTTTGATTATAGTATAGGTACTAATCTCATTGCTTACAACATTGGCAATGAGCCGACTTTTATAACAAGAAACTGACAGCAAGTGCTAGATATCACTCCTGTCTCCGACAACATCACTCAAATGCTAACGAACTGGATGATATCGTTTGAAAACTCATTTTCAGACCACAGATACATCCAATTCAGCCTGAGTGATGCTCCTCCCAGCCAACCAGCATTCCGGAACTATTCGAACCGGAACTATCGGAAAACTGATTGGTCAAAATACAGAGGAATACTGTCAGAAACACGATCCTCTGAACTCTCAAGTCCCCCGCGTGACACCAATGAGCTTGACATGAAAGTCAAGAAATTCACCCTCTCAATCTCTCCAGCTCTCGATCAGGCTATGGTTGCTTCCTGTCCTCTTATTCAACTTAGAGGCAAGAAAAACCCGCACTGGACATCAGCACTGGGACTGCTTAGAAACGTTTGTAAAAAAACTTTTCAACCTAGCTAAAAGCATAAGAAAGTGACTGACTGGGACTCAGGACTGAGGAAAGCAAAGTGACAATCTTGGAGATCATTCTGTGACAAAATAACAGAAACCTCAGAGAAATCGCTGGTAAGAAAAATCCTCTCTACAAATCCTATAATGCCTAGCTGTTTGAAAAAAATCGATGGCTCTTCGACAACCTCAAGTGATGAATCACTCAACGTGCTGCTAGAAACTCACTTCCAGGTAGCTCCTTATTCGCGACCAGTAGCAACCCAAACAGGACTACTGCAACCGTGTCCAAAATTCATGGTCTGATTACAAAATAAAAACTGCTTTGAGCGCTGCATGACTTCAAACCATACAAGTCTGATAGTCCGGACGATATATTACCTGCCGAGCTACAAAGGTGATCAGTTATTATCCTGCCTACATATACCCTGTTTTTATTCCAAAAGCCGGAAAATGCTCTCATGTTGTCCCAAAGGACCTCAGACGTATAAGTCCATCATCTTTCCTTCTGAAAACTCTAGAACGACTGATTGATATCCATATTCGAGCTAAAATTGATCCAAGAAATTTGTCAACGGCTCAAGATGCCTAATGTAAAAGAAAGTCGGTGGAAACAGCTCAGCATTCACTGACTAGCCGTCGAACGAACAAACATCGAGTACACAATGGTTGCTTTCCTGGACATAAAGGGAACCTTAAACAACGTCAATACATCCGCAATCACGACTGCGCAGTCAAACCTGCAGGTAGACGATTCACTTGGGGAGTTGATAAGTCTTATGCTAAATAGCAGGGTAATCAACTCCAAACTGGATAGGGCTTCTGCTAAAAGATGTTTCAGCAGAGGTACGTCGCAAGGCGATATCCTTTTACTCCTTCTCTGGAACTTGGTAACCACCACAATGAACTGCTGATATATTGTACCTGGAAGCAGGTGATAGCAAGGTGATTGCTTATGCGGATAACATTGCTATAGCCGTGTCAGGTAAACACCTTAATATGATTAAAGAGCTCCATCAGCTAAATCTTAACAGATTAACCCGTTGGTGGATTAGGAGTAAGTCCTCATTAAACTGATTTTGTCCCGTTTTCCAGGAAATATAAAATTCCAATCATTGATCCTCCCTCAATAAACGCTACCGCTAAGCTGCGACAGCAGCTATTCCTCTTAAAGCAAGTACACAGTGGACAAATAATTTATTTGGCCACGCTTATATTCTTAATATACTAGGAATCCTCACAGAGAACATCAATTACATTATTCCCGAACTTTAGTTTGGATGGTTATGGATGACAAGCCAATCCACTTATAGTGGGGTTGGTGGCCGTATTTTCTCAGATAAGCTAAATCTAAGCCTCTCCTTCCGTCTTCCAAATCACTGTAGCTTGTTTCCGGCGGGAAATTTAGCGATTAAAGAAACTATGTTCTGGCTGAAGAAAAACGTGATATCTGCAAAGGATGTCACCACCTTTTCGGATGGTGAGGTCGCTATCGTCCTTGAATGCCGATCATCACTTACGGAGATGGCAGAGCAGTTCAACCGTCACCTTTGTTGGGTCCGGGGCCACAGAGACATTCCAGGGAATTGTAGAACTGGCGAACTCCCCAAAATTGGAACCACTCTACCTATTCTACCGGTATACCAATCCCTACGTGTCAATTAATATTAAAGCTAGATGCTAACAAAAGAACAGGCTTTAGGGGGACTGTTGAATCAACATGTTTAGCGACCAAACAGATCTGGCCAAAGTTGGATCTGAATCGCTCTAAGAGTTTGATCCTTCTAAATAGGAAACGTCTCAGCGCCATCATAGGTGTCATCACTGGACACTGATTTATAGACAAGCATGCAAGAAGGCTTGTCGCCTTTACAAATGATTTCTGTAAAAGCTGCATGCTTTCTCCCAAAGAAGAAAACTTCAATTAGAAGCCTTCTTTTGCAACGACTTAAGCGATCTAAAGAATATAGACGTTAACAGTCTCAAATTGGTTTCAAGAGTAGAAGGATCACAGATGCACATGGCATCATAATGGGCCAATAGGCTTAAGTGGATTTGTTTTTCCAAAAGCCATTTTTACCTACCTACCTAGTGTCCGGAAATATGCCGCGAGGATAGGAAAAGAGAACATCTTTGGTAGAACAGTAACAGCATAGCCCTCACGACACCACATCTGGCAGAGGATTTAGGCTTTTTAATTTTGCAGCGGGAGGAAATATTACTAAAGCAAGCACACAAAAGATTTTAGACAAGGTAACGCGCTATCGTGTGATTTCTCTGACATCATACTTCAAAGAATTGTGCGGAACTCACAACTGAACACTGGAGGCATAATCTTTTAAAAACATGTGCGCCGATGATATTGACATAATTGGGCTATCACCAGTGTTATGTCTGTCTGCTATGCATTCTGCCAATTACACCTCAGCAGAAATAGAACGAAGAATCACTCTTGCCAATCGCTGTTTCTTTGGGCTAAGAAGGTAATTACTAATAAGGCCCTGTTCCGAAAAACTGAGGAGACTATATACTATGTTATATAAGACCTTGATCATCCCAGTCCTACTTTATGGTGCTGAAGGGTGAGCTCTGTCGAAAGCGGTTGAAAACATCTTCTGTTGTTTCGAGAGAAAAATCCTTCGAAAAGTACTCGATACCGTTTGCATTGACGGGCTTTGGAGGAGAAAATTCAACGCCGAACTATACGAGGTGTACATCGACATCGACCTAGTCAGAAAATTGCTCATCAGTCGCCTGAGATGGCTCTGGCCCGCAGAGTTCTCGAATCTAACCTGGAAGGACAACGCACTAGAGGAAGACCTCACCTTAGGTGGTGTGCACAAGCAGAAGGGAACCTCAACCGACTTGGTGGGCCCAACTGGAGGCAGTTATCTAAAGACCAGAATAACTGAAGAGACTTGTTACTGGAGGCCCAGGTTCACTCCGAACTGTAGCGCTAAGTAAGTAAGTGTTCAAAAAGTTAAAGAGTTGGAAAAACTCGAAGCGTCGGAGAGAAACAGCAAGCATCGGTTTTGGTTCAAGCCTTTTTAAGCATTGCAAGAGACTCATGAGTTGAAGTAACATCTGTTTGAGAATATATTCTGATAAATTGGAAGTTATTACAGGAACTTTTGTAGAATGTCAATCCATGAATTCGAAGAATTTCTAATGCTAGTAAGCAGGCAAATTGTTTCACACAGAATGAACTAAGTGATGGCTAAGAAGGATACTCGCATTCGATTTGCTACCACACCGATAGTAAGGCTTGCTCTTACTCTAAGATACATTGCCACTGGCGACTCATATAGATGGTTGGAGTACTTATCAAAAATATCATGGAAATTTGTTACCGTTGTGATCGATCGCAAAGATCGTGGTACACATAAGAATGTGTGTAACATACAAACTTTACTATAATTGCAGATTCAAATTGGCCGATTCCTTAAACTATTAAGCTATTAAGTGGATTGACGTGACCAAAGATTTTCCTTTTTTGGGATTTTTCACATACCAATAGAGCAATCGATGGCAAACACATCTAGATAACGGCTCCACCCAATTCCGGATCGGATTTTTTTAATTATAAAGCTCTTTTATTTATTTTATTTTATTTTATTTTATTTTTCAAAAAGATACAATACATTTGTAAAGTCCGGCATCTTGCGCCGGAGTACTATGCTAATGTGGTATTCTCAACAGCACGCGGTATTTGTAACGAGTTCATATGCGATCCACCGTCTGGGTACTTACCAACGCTTTATTTATGCCGGAGGAAATGGGAATGTCCGATGCTTTCGTTTTTAAAAGGTTAAGACTCTATCAATGATTTCAAACAAGTCATCTGAATATTCCCCTTCCAGAGCCACTTAAGGGAAAAGAAACTTTTCCAACAAGTATCTGATGAAAGGCTTTGGTAAAAATGCAAGGCGTTCTATCTCACAGGAAATTTTTAATTATAGATTCAGTCGCTGTTGTCTAAAGGTAGAAATGAAATTTGGGCATTTGGGCATTTGGTGTCGCGCTTCAGAATTTTCTATATTCCAATAGATTTGGATTTAGAATCCTCCGACACTTTGGTAAAAAACTGTTTCGTTCTTTACAAATTTCTGTCCTCAAAAATGCAAAAAGAACAAGATGTACAGCTGACCACAGTTCTACCCATAAGCACTTTGGCTACAAGTTTGCCTCCAAAATTCAGTATTCTCAGGAACATTATTGTATAACTGTCGGTGATCTGCCATTTCAGTGGAAAAAAGTTAACAAATAGATTAATGCTGCTTTTTTTATCATAAGCTAATGTTAATTCTGAAAAATTATTTGTTAATGATATTTATTTTTTCAGTTTGGCGTTAATTATCTTATTATCTACTAAAGATCTAACTTAAAACTATTTTAACATCTAAATACTTAAAACTATTGATTCGCGCACACGGGAAGCTCACCTAAAACTCGTCGTAGATGTCCGCAGTTATCATAGCGTTCTGGAGCACGTCATTACACTCGTCTGAGCTGGACAATGATGATAACGAGGGTGTTCCACTTTGTTTTTGGAGTGATTTCACAACATGCTGTGACATCACTTGCTGCAAATCTGCCATAGCTGCGGCTGCTTCGATTGGCGACAAATCTTCCAGCTGACTTGCGATGCTGTTTCCAAAGTCGGCATACTTGCTTCGTGACCCTGAAAAATATGAGAAGAATTTGTTTTTTGTTTTTTAATTATACTGACAATAAGTTTTTTTTTTTTTTGTTTTCTACCTGGCGTTGAAACTGCCGAGTTTAAAAAAGCTGCTAAAGCATCATCGTATTTATTGTCTTTCGAGGTATTTGCAAATGTATGTCGCCTCCCTGTGGGCTTTCTGCTGGAGCCAATAGAAATCGACGGTGAGGGTGTTGGAGACGAAATATCCTCGCTTTCAGTAACTTGTGTCTCTTCCCTCAAGTCAACGGCATGTTCTAGATTATCATCCTAATTAAAATCATTGAGCGTTTTACATTTGTTTTGACGTTTTAGAATACGGCCATACTTACTAATGAAAAATTACTGTGCGCTTTTCGAATCACTATGACTTTATCTAAGAATGAGAATTCATTGAAATAGAAGAGGTGTGGTTCATAAACATCTTCTATACCAGCTCCAGACCTTTTGCAGTCATCAACCTTCTTCTTCTCTGCGACGTATGCCGACCGAAGGTATTTTAATTTTTTTTTTACGTCCACATCCTTCCCAAACTCCCGTGCAATGTCATCCCAAGCCTTTTTCTTGAGGTCACACCTTTTGTACAGGCTACTTTTGTAGTTCCATAAGCACTCCTTATTCTCGTATATGTTTATTAAATGAATTGTTTCCGCGGGAGTTAGCTTAATGTCATTCATTTTTGTATATTTTCTAATATAAAAGAGAACAAAATTAATGACATAAACAAATAAAAATGTTGCATGCTTGGTCTTTCAACTGAATAATACCATATATTTACGCTTATCAATGTTTTCCGCAAAATACACGGCATTAAACTTTTTCTAATATTTTTGTAAGGCACGGCACAAGCACAACCAGCAACATGAAAATTGCTCAACTCACATATAGTTACACGAACTGTCAAATTCATGCCTGAATTTTCTTCCATTCTCATGTCGAAACATAAAAGCGAACATCCAAGCATTGATGTTAGCTTAGACATGTTATTTTGTGTCTCCGCTAGACATGTTCATGCCATTGACGACGGGCTATTAAAAAGAACAGGGATGACACAGAGATGAAAAGAGAATGGGCATTATGGTACTCACTCCAGTAGCAATCATTTTGGTGTCACTGGATAGGTATTTTAATCAGGAAAAATATTTACTATGGTGACTTGTCCTAAATCCTTGTCCGAAAACCACGGGAAGCCCCGAAATTTCGAGTTTTAGTTGATATCATAATTGCAAATATGATAATATTGGGTCATATAAAAAGTTTCCGCGTTTTTTGGTACATTTTTGAAAAAAAATTTCTTTATTCAAAATCAATTTTATTTAAGTTCATCTTGGCCATTATTATCTATGATCTTTTCGGTGGAGAATTTCTGTCGTTTATCAGCGAAAAACTTGGCTAAGTTATTTTCAGCGTTTCTTCGGTCGGCCACTTTTTTACCATCAAAAGTGTTTTGCAAATACCGAAACAAATGGTAATCAAAGGCTGCAAGCTATACGGTGAATGCATCAAAACTTCCCAACCAAGCTCCGTCAATTTGTTCCGGACTATCAAAGATGTGTGTGGCCTAGCACTGTCATGATGGAAGACAACTCCCTTTCTGTTGGCCAATTCTGGTCGCGCTTTCTTAAAAGCTTCATTCAAGCGGTCGAGTTGTGCACAGTAGAGGATCAAATTGACCGTTTCGCCACGTTCTAGCAGCTCATAATAGACAATTCTCTTCCAATCCCAGCAAATACTCAACATAATTTTGTTTGCCTTCAATTAAGACTTTGAAGTTGTTTATGGTCGGTCACCGGCCTCTGACCATGATGGCTTGCGTTGGATATTCTAGTATTTAATCAAAATTTCATCGCCCGTAATGAATCGCTTTAAAAATGGTTCCATTTCGTTTCGTTTCAGAAGCGTTTCTCTGATGGTTATTAGGTCAATTAAATTTCTTTGTGTTAATTCGTGTGTCACCCGAACATCAGTCTTCTTTGAGTAGTCTGCTCATTTTAGATGATTCCAGACTGTCATACGGCTGATGTTTAGTGCTTCCGCTATCTCCAAACAGTTTCCATGCCGGTCTTGCTCCTTAGGTTGCAAAAAAGTCGATGGACTTTTTCAGTGACAGGCCGACCAGTGCGAGGTGTATTTTTTACATCGAAATTTACGGAATGGGATCGATAAGCCACTCCTGGGTCCGACGTTCACGCACAGTATTTTCACCATAAACTGCACAAATTTTTCGGCATGATTTTGCAGCGTTTTTCCCTTTTTTATAGTAAAACAGCATCACATGGTGTATTTCTTCAGATATTTGAGTAATATTCAGACCAGTATAATTTTTAACACGAGCAACGAATTACATAATTGTCTTCACAAAAAATGTAGCCTGACATGTCACCTTTCAAACACGTGTTCGTTTGACACAATCCGATTAGTGTTTCCAGATAAATGGACACCAACACCATCTAGTGATAAAAAAAACCTCGGAGACTTTTTATATGACCCAATACACATATTAGTTTGATTTTTACTTGTGTATATAAAGAGATTACATTTATTATTACATCAGAATTTTACGGTGAAATATCATCGATGAAATATAGAATGAACATGGTTGTAAGCAAAATATTCGAGGTAAGCCCATTCGCTTTAGCTTCAAAGCTTGGGTGGCAGCTAAACGGATGCAGGAATGGGGCTGGGTGAACATGTTGTTACAAATGTTACAGAAAGCGTTTATAGATAATCAATTTTCAGTATTTTGCGACAATTTTTTTATGCCAATGTAGGACCATATCGCATAGTCCAAAGGTGTGATATCGCACGATCTAGGCGGCCAATTTACCGCAGCAAAACGTGAATATTAGTGCTTACCAAAATGATTTCTCAACAAGTCGATTGTGACACGCGCTGTATGGCTCGTAGCGCCATCTTGTGGAAACCAGAGATCACCGGTACTATAAGCTTGAATTTCAGGAAGCACATAGTCCATTAACATGGCGCGATAACGCCCATAAACCACACCATACCATTGTTTTTAATGGATGTAATGGTAGCACTTGGTACTCTTCGGGTTGCTCATCAGTCCAAATACGGCAATTTTGTTTATTAACGTATTCATTATGCCAGAAATGGGCTTCATCATTGAACAAAATTTCACGATAAAACACCGGATTTTCATTGAGTTTTTCCAGAGCCCATTCACTGAAAATTTTACGAAAATTCAAGTCACCTGGCTTTAGTTCTTGCACAAGTTGAATTTTGTACGCTTTAAGTCCGAGATCCTTACGTAAAATACGCCAAGTTGTCGAAAACGCCAAGTCAATCTGCTGAGAACGATGACGAATTGATTCGTCACGGTTTTCGTGTACACTCTCAGCTACAGGTGCTATAGTCTCTTCACTACGTGCTGGATGTGGTCTAACCGGTCGAGTATCTTCCACTAATGTAAACTGGAACTCAATACTGCGAATGGTATTGGCAATAGTGGTTTCAGTAAGTCGATTATGCGCACCGTTAGTTCCTCGAATCGCACGAAAAACATTTCTCACAAAACGCTGATTTTCTTAATACAGCTGAACAATTTGGAGACGCTGTTGTGGTGTGAGCCTTTTCATGATACCTTGCCAAACGATACTGAACAAAAGTGACAAAGCAGTGTGATAGGAGTCATGCGTGATCTGTCAAAAAAAGCCTATTGAAAATCAAACCTCACGATGAATCACCTCTTATAAGGGCCAAAAAATGGTACATACCCATATTATTTTGACTAATTGACGTAACAATTAATAACTCTGCTCTAGTTGCCAATCACATGGGGCAAATATAAACACTCTAGAGTTCAGTCGCAGTATCTCTAGATCCTTACTCCTAAAACACGGAACAATAAGATTGCAACCTGGCTCCGTGCAAAATATTGCAAAAACTGTTTCTGCTTCCGTTAAAACATCATCGGATCATCTGATTCTTACAGGCCAAATTTACAGACGATGAGCAGTTTGCAAAAGCAAAAATTTAACAAGTGTTTTGTCGAATTCCACTAATATATGTAGTATGTAATATTTGTAAAAAAAATATATTTGCTTTCACTTGTTTATGTTTCTCTTGCATAGTTTTATTACTCAATTCATTTCTTGCACATAGAAGCCATATTTGCCTAAAGGTTTATACGACCCAAGCCAAAAACACACTTCTAATTTACAATAACGTAAAATAATTTTTTTGTAGTTGCTTATATTGACAACTTAACAACTTTAAACTTAATTTGTGAACGCACTCTTTTACTAATTATCTAACTGTTACTGTCAATTTATTCAGTAAACCCAACGGCCGTAATTCTCGCTCTGGTAGACAGGCAATAGCAAGTTTAGTGCAAAAATTTCAATCTACATAATCGTTGTGTGATGCTGCCGTGTCAGTGAGACAACGGGTTGGTCGAAGTGTCGAAAATATCGCTGCCGTTTAGACGTCCGTAGCAAACGATCCAAATCAGTCAATTCCACGGCTTTCTCAAGAATTGGGCATCGCTCAGACCACATTATAGCGTATTTTGCGTAAGGATCTTGGTTTACACCCATACAAGATCAAGCTGACTCAAGAATTGAAGCCGATGGACCATTTGAAGTGACGTACGTTCTTCGATTGGGTTCTGGAGAAGATGCGTCAAGATGATGAATTTCATCGCAAAATCATCTTCAGTGACGGAGCTCATTTTTGGCTCAATGGGTTCGTCAATAAGCAAAATATGCGTTATTGGTCGGGTGAAAACCCACATGTGCTTCTTGAATCACCACTTCATCCACAAAAAATAACTGTTTGGTGCGGTTTGCATGCCGGCGGCGTTATTGGGCCACATATTTTCGTCGACGATAACGATCGTCACGTTACTGTGAATGGTCAGCGTTATCGCGCCATGATCACCGATTATTTTTGGCCCGAAATGGAAAATATGGACTTGGATGACATGTGGTTTTAACAGGATGGTGTCACAAGCCACACAGCACACGCTACAAACGATTTATTGAAGAGTAAGTATGGTGAGTCTGTTATCTCAAGACATGAGCCAGTCGATTGGCAGCCTCATTTGTGCGATTTAACGCCGCTTGACTATTTTCTGTAGAGCTACGTTAAGTTATTGGTTTATGCCAACACGCCGACGACGTTGGAAGAGCTCAGAGCCAACATTGAACGTGAAATAGCGGCCGTTTCGGCCGAAATGTGTGGCCGGGTCGTTGAAAATTGGGTCCAACGAATCGACCGCTGCAAACGTGCCCGCGGTGGCCATATGAACGAAGTCGAGTTCCATTCATAAATGTTTTGATTGTACTTCAAGCCAATAATAAAGTTTTTGAAATATCTCAAATGGTTTGTATTCGCAAACAATAGCATCATAAGTACCTCCCTTTGATTTAGGAATAGTCATTGCCATTCGCAATTATAGTTTTATTGTTATTAAGTGGTTTGAATGATGTCTGAGGAGTGATTGGTACAGTATCATTGTCAAGAGATACTAAGATTTCTTGTTTTGTTGGCCGTTTTCGTCCACATGATTTTGGAAATTTCATCTAAATTCTTATGATGTTACGATTTTCATCTCTCTCCACATGATAAAATTTTCTTCATTGCCATTTAATAATCCATCTGCAACATCTTTGTTATTAGTAATTATGTAAGGTCGAATAAGAACGAAAATTAATTTCTTGTACTTCACAGTGATTTTACAATTAAATAATTAAAGTACTCAAAGTAAAACACAATTTAAACAATGCACAATACAAACACATTGAACTTTCTATGCAGTCAATTTAAGTGTCTTGAATAGATATACGCAGCACTAATGATGCACAGCATATCACCCTTATAGCTATAGATGCACTGCTATTACAGCGCAGGGTGTATGGTATACAATGTGTTGGTGTATATCTGTGTATACGTGTACACAGGCTTCTTCGCAATACGTCATACTCATAGCTACTGTTAACATTAGCATGTCGGTGACGCGAACTCATAGGATTTTCCCTTACCAGAAATTGCTCAACGCGCCTAAAGAAGTTTCCACTTCAATAATCTAAAAAAAAAATTATTAAATACTTAACATAAAATAACCCCGTTCCGACAGCAAATGGAGACAAGCGATTCAGTTATTATCCTTGTAATCCTTTCCAATGTACCAGGCTTCATATATTTTTGCCCATTCTCCTTTATCAAGAAATCTCTATGAAGTTATGGTATCACTCTTTCATGCTCTTCCAAGGATATCCGCTAACCTGTTTCGGGAATTAAGTACTGTTGTGACCATTAAGTCATCATCACCATTACACCACCCTAACTAGTCCTCAAAATCCGTATTAACTTCAGCTCCAAAGTATATTGAAACAGCTAGGATCAAAGATCTTTTCATGCAGTCGTTATTCATCATTTCGGACATAATTGCGATTTTATTCTTGCTGAACATCGATGTGCAATATCAGTAACTGGTAGTTACCACAAGCTAAAATAAACACAAAATGCTTTCTGATTGCACCCTCTATACAGCATGTATACAACGTAATAAATCTTGTGAGACTACGCTCCAAAATCTAATTGAAAGAACTGATGTACTCGTAGACTCAACAAGGAGTATACACCGACCACGTAACTCCTGGCAGCATTTGTTGCCAGACCCGAAAACACAGTGTCGACGAATCACTATTTATATGGATTAAAGCAATTTTGGTGGCCAGAATCTTGGCTGCGGATGCTGACTACGAACCGTCCTGTTTCCACAACTATGTATGCTTTTGACATTTTTTACCTCTACACTCACGCATATGCAGATTATGTCTGCAGATCATGTCTAGAGACTTTTGCTGTTCTAAAAATTGGCTTTTGGTCAGTATTTGAATACAGGGGCTTTCTGACTATCTTATGGACATGCCCTCTGACGTAATTAGATCTGAAATCCCGTATTGAGGACCCGATTCAGCCAGAATCTGATGCAGCTATTAAATATGCAGGTGAGTACGAATGAGCACAGAATCTTCATATGTAGCAGCTGTCTACAATATTTTGACAATGAGAGTACTTTTAAATTCCATAAGCTAGAATAAGTTAGAAAATTGTAACAGGAATTCCCTCTGCTGATAAATCTTATATAGAATTTACAAATTATGAGATGCAGATGGATGTAACATTCGTAATGTATGCATATTTTCAATGCAGTAGATACTTGCTTAACATAAATAAACATATCATCTACTACAATACAACAGTGCACATGCATGTCCTCTGTGCATTTAGTTATTATACCATATATGATAAAGTGTTCCTTCAACAAAAACTTAAATGTTTTAAGAGTTTATAAGGGTCTATAAAAAATGTAAAGAGTGGCCAGATGAGAGCGATAGGAAAAAAGTTTAAATAAAACAACAACGGTGTGAGATATAAAATTGATTTTGACTTTGCTTTGAAACCACATTCATGCTATTATGTGTGGAATAGCACATCATTCAAATGGCCGTCTCGGCTTTGCTGGCAGTGCTTCAAGCAGTCGGTCCAATTTTTCATGACTCGGTCCAATGTGTGCGGCGTTATTCCGGAAATAGCATTATGAATGTTAGCCTCGAGCTCGTCCAAAGCATTTGGCTTGTTAGCGTAGACTAAGGATTTAACGTAGGCCCAGAGAAAATAATTGAGTGTTGCAAAATCACATGATCGCGGCTGCCAATTAATGAACTCAATTGAGATGATCCAATGCCAAATTTCTCCTTCACAACTTTGAGCGTTGCGCCGCTTGTATGGCACGTAGCACCGTCTTTTTGGAACCACAGCTAGAATATATCAATGCTTTCGAGCTCCGAATACAGAAAGTCGACTAACATACTTGAGACTATTAACGGTAGTGGTGTCTCCTTCCTCATTTCGAAAGAAATAAGGTCCGTTGATGCCGCCATGCCTTAAACCGCACCAAAGAATCAATATTTGTGGATGCATTGATGCTTGGTTTGCTTGGTTCGCTTGGTTCGCTCCAATAATGGCCGCTAAAGCAAAAATAGACCTCGTCTGAGAAGATGATTTTTTGGCCAAAATCCTGATCTCTGGCCAACATTTTCAGCGCCTAATTATCGAACTCACGCCATTGTCTATTGTCGTCTGACTGCAATTCTTGCGTCTGCACAATATTATACGGATGTAAGTCCAAATCCAACCGGAAAATAAGCCGGGTTGACTTTTTGGCGGTGCCCAATTCAACTGATCGGCGTCGAATTGACATTTCTGGGTCTTTTACGATATTGGCCACATATGTAATTAGCATGTTATAGTTCTAGATCCGGTTAATTTGACGTCGCCATCACCAGTTGATGTCTCCGATTCATCAGCATTCGGGTGGTGTGAGAGTTCATGCTCGGCTCCGAGTGCTCCGTCAACATCGGAATCTGCCAAATAGAATAACAAGGACACGTCAGACATGTGAACTTCCATAAAAGGGTGTTCATAGTATGTTCGACAAATCTTGATTTAAATAATATGAATAAGTGTTATGTTTTTGAGTTATAAGTTATGAGTTAAGATTGCAAGATTTATGTTTAAATAAATTATTGTAAATAAATAAATTTATAATTTTTATGTAACAAATTTGTTTTAACATACCTAAATAGGTTACGATTGTGTTTTTTTATGTTTCTAGCTCTAGAATTGAATTTCGTTTATTTGCGAAGTGTTGTTCTCTTGTTGGATGTTCACTTGAGGGTTTCATCCATTAACTGTTAATGGCCCCACTGTGAACATTCGAGAAATTATGAAGCACGCAGCAAGCTTTAATGATTATATTTGTATTAACGATGTGGTTGTCTAATCTTTTTCCAATTCTTAGAAACCCGGACATCAGTTGTCCAAACGCATTTTCAAAAACTCGTCTAAATTTTGAAAGAACAAAGTTAAAGTTTCTCTTAAAGTTAAAGTAGTAGTATATGGATACGGCTTCATTAAAATTTTGGAGATCCAAAATGCTGAATCCCCAATGAGAACAACTGAAAAGTTAACAGAGCACATGGTCTTGGACATGTTAGAAAGAATTGGATCTGCATGGTGTATCCTAAGAGATGAGTGCTCATAGATTTGGGAGTGCTTACACTGACTCGGACTTCCTTTGTTAACGTAAAGGAATCTGTGTCTAAATAAAGTAAAAGTATAAAAGTTAGAAATGGATCTGTCATATTACTTATTTTATCTTGTAATACTGTTGGATACCAACCTTTGTAGTTGATGTAATAGACAGTATCTTCTGATCTCGGCCTAATATCAATATAACAACTATCTAGAAAAAGATATACTAAATGGTATAAGTTATAAGATGAAGATTCATATTTTATAAATCCGTTGATATTTTCCATCATCAATTCCTCGCTAAGTGGATAAGCAGCAAAGTATGTTGACGCAAAAACATTCCATACTGTCTGACATAAATCTTTTAATATTGCAGAAATTCTGTTTGCACGGGATTCGAACCCGCGACCCTCTGCTTGAGGAGTGTATGCATATACCACTACACCACGGCCACCCCCATCTGGTGGCTGACATATACGACGAGTGTATCATTGGTACAGATTTCACGGCGATAGTGGACTTTGGGGCACAAACTCTGAAATACGGAAACATGGAGATATAATGATATGCGGAAACGCCAACATTTCCATCTTAAAAATTGTCATCTGCAGAAATCACGTTCTAGAGCCTTTGTCGGAAGCAATTATTTGAACAAAAGTGAAAGATGGTCCTGGTAGTCACCGATTCTTATTGATGGAACCACATAATAGGAGAAAATTCTTGATGGGAAAGACCTCAGTGGAAAGAACATGGTTCCTGTAAGGATTCTAAATTCAAAAACATTCAGAGTAAAGCTGAAAAAATGGAGAGATAATGGGAAAATGTGCACCTCTGGGAAAAAGAATAGTTAGATCTTTATCACATTTTAACCTATCACATTTTCTATTACATAAACCTGCATCTGTCATCCAAGCACGAACATAAGTAATCCTGATGCGAATGAACTTTACTGAGAAGAATAGGAGAAGTCGTCTGTAAAGACGGCTAAGGTACGAGGAAGACCTTGATCAACCCTTTCACTACTTCTAAACTAGTTGGATCATACAAGGCTTTTCGAACTATAAATAGGAATGCTGAATTCACAGAGTCTTTTAAGGGTGCCAGGTTATGATGCTTTCAATGGTTGAAGGCTATTTACGGCTAAGTGGAAATTTCTCCGGACCCCAACCGGCATTGCAGTTGCTGCATTCTGGATTGAACTAGGAAAAAATGTGGACTATATCTTAGCGAGGCTAAAGCGATACCATTTTCTGCTGTGAAATGATAGTGGAACCAACGGGTAATCCGCCCGTTATTGAATCGTTACTCGCAATAAACTACTGGATCCTGGTTTTTACGGCTCCGTCAAATAAGAAAAGACTAGAAGATATTGAAGTAAAAAAAGTCTCTTATTAAATTTTTAAAATATTCATTTATTTCATATACATATATATTTATATAAAAACCTAAAAAAAAATAATAAAAACATTTATGAATATAAATGGTCTTTGCTTTTGTATCCATGGTCTTCATTTTTCTTATTTTCATTTCGAGTTTTTCTTTAACTTTCTTTTTACCAAATCACTAACCTAACGAGAAAGCACATTTATAAAATGACCCTTTCCACAGAAACTGACACCTGATAATCCTTTCAATTCAAAAAAACTAAGGAAACAAAAAAAAAAAAAAAAAATATAATATTATTCCTTTTGTTGAAAAAAAAGGAATACACATAAATACATACATAAATCAATAAAACCACATGTATCTGAATAACAAATTAAAAGAAAAACTGTTGCAAAATAAAAATCTACATAACAGAAACAGCTGAAGCTAAGAAAGATACAATATATTATAAGTACACCTAATGCCTACAAAAATCAAAACAAAGTGAAGCAAAAAAATTAAATCAAATAAAAATCATTAACTCATCAAAAGGATCATCAATTCAGCATGCTAATGCTAAGTTTAAAAGGATAAAACAAGAAAAAAAAAGAATTTTAAAATATTTTATGATTATTTTGTTTTTGTTAAATGTGCTTTTCTCTGTTTCAATAAATGCTTTTCATTTTTAACAGATTTTTTTATTTAATTTTTAAATTTAAAATACAATTTCATCTCAAAGTAGATTTTTTTATTTTTATTTTAAAGAATGTTTGATTTTTTTTTTGTAATTTGTTTTTACATTTAACTTTATACATTTTATATATTTGTTGTTTTTTTTTTATAATTTTTGTATATAGTAAGTTTCTTTTCTTGGAATGTTTTTCTCTTTATTTTTTCCTTGCAGTGTAGAAGAGGGTTTTGTTCAAAAATTGTGGAAATGTTTAAAGAAAATAGTTCTGAAAGAAAGGGTGATTGCTTATTATTTCTAGGTTCTGATTGTGGTAAGAGACTTAAATTCTTCACACAGTCTTTCACTTTAGCTCTTGGGAATGGTATTTCAATATAAATCAAAGTAATTGCTTAAGAAATAGTTGCAGTTAATATATCATCCTACTTGTATCTGTAGTTTTGCGACCGAATATTGTCTTCTTTTAAACCGATTTGAATGGATACATTGAGTGGTAGTCCACAAGGTGGAATGCTTAGCCCTATTCTCTTGACCGCATGAAAGCGTTCAAATAAGTCAAACAGATAATCTGTATTGAAGTCAATAACTAATTAAATCTGGGACTAAAGGTTGTAATTTATGAGTGTATAGCAGAAGCCGGGTTTTTGAAGGAGTGAATTGGCTCAATTAATAAACTATGCATCAGTGGCTGTGCCCACTGAAAAATATTTTATTAAAATTTAATTTATTGAATTATTTATCCATCAACTCAACACAGAAGATAATTGGGCTGACTCATTTTGGATCGACAGTCCAACGAAATTTAATTATTCTGGACTCACTTAAATGTATACATACAACTGACGAATTGGACAAGTAATCTACAAACTTTGCACCATCAAAAACTATGGGGCTATCTTAATTCTGGTTTTACATTAGAACTAAAAAAACATTTCAGTTGCTTATGAAAAAGATAGGTCGCAGATGTATTAGCAAATTTTAAACAATGCCAGCTTAGACCGAAAGAGATATTCAATGCGCACCATAAACTAACAAAGGCAATAGATAAGATTTTTGGAAGCTGGAACCGTGATAAAGAGTTTTAGTAAGCAATATTTCAAACAATGAAGTTGATTATATTTCAGACCATATTTTTTTCCCATTGGCAGATGTTTAAGACAGAAGTTTAAAAGTTTTTGTGGATTGTTTGAATGTTCGGCCGTATTGGTTTTCCTGTAGCAGATATTTTAGACAGATATCTGCCCAAAGAAGCTCTTTTGGATCATCTGTTTTTCCATATTATCTTCCTTATGAAGAACATTTTATACAGACATTTACGATTATAAAAGATATCATCTCTATCGTGGGTTCAATCTCAAAAATGATATAAAAACAACGTTTTACATCATCTAGATAACGGTCAGAATAAACATCGATTAATGTAAAAGTCATGCATGTCAAAAAACCACAAAAAAGAACCTACCGAAAGAAAAGACAAGAATTTATTTTGAACATTTCCAAATCATTTACAAAGACCACAAAGATAGATATCTTTCTCAACGTTTAGTTTCTTATACTGCAAGAACTTTTGCTTTAAAAAAAAAAATTGCGCGAATTCAGGTTGTCATTTTAATAAGATGTGTTTTTTTTTTTCAAAATGTCAAAATATTAAATTTTCTAAATACATAATTTTTTTCTTCTTTAATTTTTTTTTTTTTTTAAATTTAACGAAAAAAATATGAAGAAAATATTTAAATTGGTTTTTTTGTTTTCTGTTTTTTTTTTTCTTTCAATTCCTATTTTATTTTGTTCTTGTAGATAAAAAATTAAGTTAAATTTAATTATTCGATTAATTAAAAATCTAATTTTTTATCATAAACAAAAATATAAATAAATTTATCCATGCGATCGGTGGGCAAGTTTAAAGGCAATCGTATACTAATTGTATTTTTTTTATACAAAAAAAAAGTAAATACAAACTACAGGGTGGTGGTGTAAGGATGTTAATTTTGTTTTTCTTCTTTTAAGATACTATTTCTTACATCTAAATAGATATAAATTCATCAATCACAGATAGTAAGTTGGGGGGTGTTTTGTGTTTGTTTGTTTGTTTTTTTTTTTTTGGGGGATTTTTGATCCGTTTCTTAATTTTATTTGATATATGTAGAACTATAGATAAATTAATTTGTAAGATAGTTTTGTGTGAAAAAAGAAAATAATAAATTCAATATTGATGCTTTGGCTATTGTCCGGTGCTGAGTATTAGTTTTGTTTTTAATTCTTTTTGTTTTTTAAATGACTAGAATAGACAAAATACAAGTTTCTTTTTCGTGTCTACGAAGACACACTTAATTGAGTTATATTTTTATGTAATGGTTGTTATGAGATTTCAATTTATTTATAATGTAAAAGCATCTTTATGTTATGGTTATGAAATTTTGTAATTTTTTACTAAAGTAAAAATAAAATAAAAATCGAATGTGTCATGGAATGGTGAGAGGAATGTTTAAGTCTTTTGGTTTTTTATTTTTAAGAGTTTCTTCTGATAGAGGACGAACTTGTCATCTATTTATTGTTTTTTATTTCGAAAATACGTTGGAAAGCATTCACTCTATGCTTCCAATAAACTAAGTGTTAAATTTTTTTGGCACATCAGTCTGCAACTAATGTGTGATGATTATAAAATAACAGCTTAATGATTTCCATTTAGCAAAGCAAATCGTTCACACTTGCGAGTAAATGCGAACTTTCACAATTGAAGACCATTTTGGTATATACCTTCCTCAAAAAAAAAAAAAAAAAGAATACTGTGAAGAATTATCAATTGCCAAATCGTTCTGATATATTTTATAGCAACAAGGCCCATCATTGTGTCGCAAAACACGATTGATTGGTAAGTCAGTCCATTATTACATTTCGGTCGACTTGGTCAAGCACTTTGACAACTCATAGCTGAATTTGAATTTTTTTCCAAGTTGCAAATAAGCGAACTTTGATAATTTCATACACATTTTTTCGACTTTAAGGGATCTATATTTCTTTCATATAAAAAGGCGTATTTCAAATAGATCCTGCATTTGAAAATGTGTTGAGTTGACGTCTAGCGGTCGTTCTAAGATCGTTTGAAATACTGTCCGTTTTGAATTATACATCCCCGTAAAGAGCTACTTGATAAGATAACGTTCAACAGCGTCACATGGCTTTTGAAGTTGTACTTTCATTGTTTTCACTGACATATGTCACTTTGAACTTCTTTCAACCTGAAGGTAGAGCACAAAATGCAAACAATTGTTGAATTGAATTTTTGAATGCAGTTGATGACAGGTTTCACACCTGTAACAAGTTACTGTTACCGTCCATATGGATAAAATATCCAAAATATAAGACGCCAACACAAGAAAAAAGTCAATTTTAAAATAAACTACGTGCACAATGTGCTACTATCAATTTTGTCTTTTGTCTGATATTGATCCACATGCAGCATTTAAAATAAAATAAAAAAATCATCTGATTATGACAGTTTATCGAGCTCTCGTTTAAAATTCAGTTACAATTTCAAAATTCAAGCAAACGACGATTTAATAAACCATCCAGCAGACTTAAATGGATGGCAATGAGTTAAGCAAATTTGATCGTAAACAATGACAAACGTCAAAAAAAAGATTCAATGCCAGCTGTTTACCTCCTTGTTTGAATATGATGAAGTTTTGCAGCAGTTTGGGATATGTAAAATAGAACATAGATTACCAAATGACACCTGAAAACTTTGACAGACCCTAATTTTTTGACAGATTTTACAAATTTACTTATCGAGTTCCCTATCGAAATTTTCAGATATGAGTTCAGGGTTAAAGATTGCTTGAACCCAGTGAAACATGGAACGAGAACTCTTTTCAAGAGTCAGAGTGTAGTTCAGGTTTGGCGCCTGGATGAAATCGAAACCAGATCAGGCAGGTGACAAGATAGCATTCTGTACACTTGACTTTCCAGCCGAATAATAACACACATACATTTCAATTCATGCTCATGAGTATGATAATAAACCTTTAAATAAGATAAAAGGAGCAGAATACCTTGAACCAGCCCAAAATTGGTCAGACTTCGTACCAATTATACACTTACATATCCCTATATGACATTTTCTTTTTGCTTGTTATACGATTTCAATTAATGTCATCTTACATATTTATGAAATGTACACTTTTTGTAGCTGCGGCGACATGAGAACCAGCGTTAATCTAAGGGATTATCGTGGAATCTATAAACTTTTCGAACTGAGAGGTCTAATAAATTTTTTGATAGTTGGAGTTAGCTCGTTAACATTATTTCAGAATAAGAATATTCACATTTCCATATCTGTAAAATATGTGACCAGAACGAAAACAAAATGTGGCGATAAGCGTTACTCTAATCAGTAGAATGCCGATTCTCCGAAAGGAAAGTTCCAACAAGGTTTTTAGACGTCATCTCGAAATTAAAAATTGTTTTATGGCGTTTTCCAGTGGCCGACAGAAGCCTGCTTTTTGCACTCCAAAGCGAAAAAAATGTCAGAAAACTTTTTAATTTCACACGCAAAACTTCTCTTCTGAATTTTATGTCAGAAACTAGCTTTTTGTTTTCGAGCAGTCGACTGTCAAATAAAAAAGATGTTTTATGTGTTCCTTTGGAGTTCAAATTACCCAACTTCCGTAGAGAAACCAATGGAACATGCCAATAATGATATTGTCACAAATGACAGTTTCAGCCTTCAAGAACCGTAACAGTCTTCTTCCCTTTATCAACAGTACGAACCATAAACAAAATTTTACTGAACAAACCTCATCACACATTCGTTCGTGTAGTTTTGACACATTCTACTCCATTGAATGATTTGACATTTAACAAATAATCAAACAAAATAAAGAACATCTCAAAATCGTCCCCAAAAAATACCGTGATACGAGTATGTGTGATTGACTTACTCTGCTTGTTTACACTGTTGACAAAGTGTTTTTTTTTTTTGTTTTGTTTTGTTTTTTTTTTTAGTATACAGTAAATTGTAGTTAACACATCCTGTGCAGTTTGATTAGTAGTTATCCCGATGTGCCGATCAATGCTCGCCTTATGTTTGAGAGTTGTAGCTCTTGTGTTTCAAAATAGCCGGTGTTGGATCCATGACGTAGTTATTAGCTTCAGCCATTTGCATTGGAAGCGGTGGCAACTTATCATTCGGATGGCGATGACTAATAGATGTCTTGCGTGGTTTTGACAGATGTGCCATTGTAGTATTGACAGCTGACATTGAAACACCTGATGATGTTTGAATGCCCGGATATCGGGGTAATGTTGATTTTGTTGCAGTTTGCGTACGACTCGGATGAAATTGAGTCAATATTGGTTGACCGCTGCTTGACGGAGTGTTGCGTGTGCTCTTGGGCATGCCAAAAGCTTTAGTTTGCTTAAGGAGAGAGCTATCGTTGCAAAGGGCTGAAATTAATGGTAGATCTAGATTTCGGCTTTTCTCGCGCAACAACTGAATGTCAATTGGATTGACGACGCCTCTTGTAGCTGAGGCAGTAGCACCATTGTTTGTTGTGACTGAGTGAGATTTAGCCGCTTCATTGCGCAGTTGTTGCAGACGGTGTTGTTGCTGCTGTTTTTGTTGTTGCTGGTGTTGTTGCTGCTGATGTTGTTGTTGCTGGTGTTGTTGTTGTTGTTGATGAAGAGCGCGTTGCTGTTGAAGGCTTTGAGAATGAGCATATTGCTGCTTGTGGGATAGAGTGTGGTGCGTTAAATGCAGCGTCGTCGATTGTGAACTTAAGCTGACCGATGCAGGTTTTGAAGGAACTGAAAGGAACAAATTTGGAAAAATAGGACTAAGCAGATGATTGGTTTTTACTTACTTGGTGGAGGTTTCTCCGATGGCGCTGGCATGGGAGGTTTTTTTAGCCGCCGATCCACGTAGGGAGGTGGTGGTGGCGGCGGCAAACGTTTTATTTTAGGCATGGCTTCAATGGAATTCAATATGTTGTCATCAGAACGGGACCGGGCAAATAAGTTGGAGCTACTCGCCATTGCAGCTGGATGTAAGGGTGGCGGCGGTGGAGGCTCATACGATGAGCATAAGCTAGCCACAGACGGGCTGTACAGTGGCGAATAAGCACCGGGTAGTTGGACATAGGTGTCAGATAGATTCTGCGTCGATGCGTAGAGGGAATGCGTCGATAGGGCTACTGGAAGGTATGGAGTACTTCGATATATCGCATGACCCTTGCAAGTATCCCATGGACCAGCATGATGTGCACTGTGCATGCTGCTGTGAGCATATGCCAAGTATGGGTGAGGAGGTGGACTTTGTGCCATTGCAGCTAAAATAGAACTTTGCTTGGCATCCAGATATTCCTGCTGACTAACGGCAGGATCTTGTATCGGATAAATCACATAGTCCACATCACTGTACAATTGTTGTTGATATTGCTCCAGCTGTTTATGTGCCAATTGTGTAGCACTAAAGACGGTTGCTAGCTGTGGTGGTGGCGGAGGTGGTGGTTGACGCGGCAGGCTGGGTGGAGGTGGCGGCAGATATTGTCGAGGTTTTATTACCGGCAAAAGTACACATGTGCGAGTTGGTGGCGGTTTCATTTCTGGATATGGAGGAGGCGGAGGTGGTATCGCAGACATACTTTTATGCGCCGCATGCATATGCTGGTAAGGAACTATAGGAATACCGATTGTGCTAGGTATGGCTGAGATTTGTGACTGTTGCGCTGGGTGACTATACGCTGATATTCCCATTTGACTGGGCTGTTGTGTTAAACTGGTTATAGTTGGAGCGGCATAGCTTGGCTTTGGATTTTCACTGACTACGCTAGTGTGTGCCTTAAGAATGTTGATTTGTGGTCGTGTTGTAATAAAACGAGCTGTCACCTCTTCGGGTCTAATAGAGGAAGCTGAATTCGCTGAATGAATATTGCTCGATGAGTTCGAAGATGTCGAGATAAGCGATGTTGGCCGTGGTTTCGTTTGGTATGGTGGTGGATCACGTAATATTGGTTTTTGTAACTTTTGAAGGCTGCTACGAATAGGGGGCCCACAGAGACCAGTTGTTTCATGTCTAGCACCATATGGTGGCGGTGAACGCATTCTGATGTCACTTAGATTCACCATAGATCGCTGTGTATTGCTGTCGATGCGCTGAGGTGGAGCTGGTGGGTCAGTTGGCAATATATCATCCATAAGGTCAACGTCCTGGTCTTCAGTTGGAGCAGTATCTTCATGGCCTTGAATATAGCTTTCTCCTTCCATAGTTAGCGGCAGTGTCACATAATCACAATCCGAATCCAAAGTGTTGGAAACAGTCTTGCGACATGGATATGTCCCGCGACCTACAATAAGATCGGTTAGTTCTTCTGCACTTAGGAGAGCATGTTTCTTATCGGTTGGATCACTGCCGTCACCACGAAATGATCCACTGGCACTAACGTTCGAATCTGAACGAAGGCGGAAATCGCGCATCTCATCGTTCTTAATCCGATTGTTGCGATAGCCACCGTCCACAGAGTCTATGTTTGACGATTTGCCCATTTCGTTTTTCGGTTGAAAAATGCCATAATGAGAACTAGTTGCACTTTCGGATTCAGCGATTTCTGATGACTGACCGGTAAGCTCACTGCTGTGCATAGTATAAACACCAGAAGTTTCGGTTGGTGGAGCTCCATGTGCAAGAGTGTACACTCCTGAAACACTTTCAGTCTCATCTCGAGTAGATGCCATAAAGTCGTGATCTATACATGTGCTTTCGCCCTCGCTGAGCTGGGAATTTTGTGCAGTATGACTGAAACCTAGCTCAAGGCTGCTAGATGTTGACGATCGACGATTCGCTGTTGTCGGATGAGCTACCAATGACGACAAAGTAGTTGTTTCTGTAGCCACTACAACGGTACTGCATGTTGATGAGCACTGTGAGCCGATATTATGCTGTGAGCTGGGTGAGTCGGTGCTCGATTTCTGTTCAGCAATTAGTTCTGTGGGAGAATTACGTTCCGACGACTTTTGTCGCACTGACAATGCTGCTAACTGATCTTCTAAATCCTTTTGTGAAACCTGGCCCACAGACGATGTTTGCCTGCTCACGCTCGGTCTATCTAAAAGATGTACTAATGCCAAACTCTCAGTTGATGGTGCTGCAATCGGTGCTGGCGGTGTATTTATCATTATCTCCAGCTCATCTTCCGAATGTACTCGATCACTTACTATACCTGAGGTGGTGTTCGAACTAGTGCTCGAGATCACCGATATTCGCTGATCGTTTTTATTTTTATATGGCAAATGAAGACTGCGAGAATATATGTAACAAGCGTGCAAACAGTTGCTCTCCTCCTCCTCTCGCTTGATCACTTCTTTAAGTCGAGCAGCAATCTTCATACTAAACTGATGCGTTTCCTTACACAGAGTTAATAGCATTTTATTCTTCTCATCGCTCGTCGCATACAACACAATTTTGCTTTCTCCTGAACGAATTTCGAATTTCTTACGTTCGAAACTTAATTTTGTGATATTTGGCCATAGAAACGTCGTTTGCTGGGTATTATCTCCACAAATCTTAATACCCTTGGCATAGACGGCAAACCATGAGTTACCTGGACCACTTTCACTCTTTGCCATTTTCATGCGATACATGTGCGCATTGATACCATCATGCATGCATGCTTGCTGAATGTAATGCAGTTCAGCATTAGCTGCTGACATACCGCGACTCTCACGATGACATGCTCGCAGAGCATTTATTGCTCGTGGAGTTCGTAAGCTAGGCGGGAGGTATTCATCTACACGAAAATAATCGGGAACATTAATCGATGACGATGATGAAGCAGCTGATAAAGATGACACTGCAGCCATTGCAGGTGATAGTTTATCTGTGATTGTCACTTTAGTTTTCCGACCAGAATTATTTACCGTTGGCAATGGTACACTGCCGGATGGTAAGGCAACTGCTGCTGGACCTGCTGTACTTATATTGCTATCACTACTCCCACTGCCAGCTCCACCACAGCCAGCTGATGATATCGCAGAGTCTGTTACTTCATCTTCTGGGCAATCACCTAAATCTGCTTGCAAGGCAAGACCAGCCAGCAGAATCATTGATTGCTCAGAATACTCCCTAGGAACGTCGCATCGATTGAGGGCATTAGCTTTTAATTGGAGATAGTAGTTGTGACGTGAGGTCTCATCTTTCAACATGAATGGGCTCTCGATATAGAACTGCACTCGAAAGTGTAGTTCCAAGAGAGGCCGACCATTGGCATCGAGACCCTGCAAGACAAACAAGAAAATTTAAATAATTTCCTAAATATATAAAAAAATAATACAAAGGACTGTTCAGAGGTGTATAGCAGTGTAATTATGGCATGGTCATGAAGGCACTGACGAATCCATGAATGAACATTCACTTATTGACTCTTCACATATACAATATGTATATACGAGAATAACAGCACATTCTGAGTTGAGTTAGTTTAAAATTTAGAATGTGGAAAACTGTTATATTACTGCATGGTCACCTCGAACAGTCCTAAATAGTTTTAAGACTTACGTGAGTGTGGGATGAACGCCAGCTTTTTGGGCCATACTTTGACAGTTTGCTCTCTGGGTCGGCAAACATGTATTCGCCATCTAAAAATAAAAAAAATAAAAAAACAGAGAAATAGTTCATCAGTGCTGAGGAATAATTTTGACAACTGTCAAATAGAATTTTGTGTATAAAAGAGGTCTGTTCGCGCGAATTTTTGCAACAAAAGGAGTAAGAATAAATCCTTTCTTAAGCACAAGATTTCGAGTTCACACGTTTTTGTTAAATGTGCTCGAAACGTCAAAAGTAACAAGTAAAAACAAAACAAAAAAGAAATTTCAAAGCAAGAGGAACATTTTTAGATTGGTTATTATTACTATTTTATTGATGTGATATGCGTTTAATGAGCTCTATTGCATGAGGCGAACAATTCGCTTCAATATGAAGTTCTTTTTTCTCCTCCTTGTCCATGTTCAAGTCATCTTCTGAGTTAATTTGCATAAAATTAGCAATTAACGTAAATTCTAAATTTTATGAATTTGACAGTTCTTTTAAAATTTAATTGCATTGGCGTTTTTTACAATTAGAAATTTGTACAAAATTGCTGTACTGGAACAGACCTATTCTGTTTAAAAAGAGCAACATCTTGTCCCAGAGTTTAAGCGACTGAAGCTAATCGACTCACGAGAGAAGGCCAACTTATGAGATGGTAACTCTAAAGCACCTGATATTTAGTGATGCCAATTTTTATTTTACGCTGAAAAGCTGAAGAAAATTTAACAAATGTTAAATCAACGTACAGATTTAAAAACATCAAACAGAATATACCTGACATTGAGAGATAAATTTATTCCACATTCCTGAAGTTTCAAAACTTCGGCCAAAGGTCTTGGAATTCCGAATTCTTTTGAAAAAAAAAAACAGACAACAATATCTAATAACGCCTTGGATCAATTTTCCAAAAGAATGCAGACATCAAATTCAGGGTAATCTCAGAGGTGGGCGAATGAATGCCCAAAACAGAAAAGAAACGAATAAAAATAAGAAAACTTGCTACCGAATGCATGTTTAGTTGACTTGCGTTCGACTTTGTGTTGGAAAATTCCTTTGAAAATGATTAAATTACTTCACAAAGGTCAATATATTGACGGAAGATTAAACAAAAGCAACATTCCAAGAACGTGGTCTCCATTAAGTAGAGACTTTTATGGATCTGAATAAGAAATTAATTTCTAATTAATTTTCCTGTAATTTGTATTTGTCTACTATTTCTTTGAAAGAATTCTTTTCTATTTCAAATTGGTTTTTCATTTTTTATCGAATGAAGGGAGAATGGAATGCAGCTATAATATCATACAAAATAGAGTTCAAAAGGTGCATATGGTGTCAAGTGTGCCGGGGATTTTTTTTCTATAGATCAGCATTCCATTCTGGCTTGCTTTAATGATTCGAATATTTATTGGAATTTAAAAAAATATTGGGGAACTACAATATGTTAAATATTTTTAAAAATTAACTTCATGGGCCATATTATCTTGACTAATAACTGCCATAAAATTCAGATGAGGCTTCGATATTCAAGTGACGATTTGTGATTTATCGAGTTTAAGCAGCTTAAACATTTCCGACAGAATGTCCACGTTAAAAGGCCTCAGAGTGTACTTAAAAAAAATTTTTATAATGACAAACGTCGGATGCATATTTATGAAATTTTGATCAGCAGGTATATTATAAATTGACAGACAATAGGTATCGTATTGTACATTCTAATAAATCTTGCTTCGGTTAGCAACAGACTTGACTGTTGACAACTAGACTTGAGAATGATACGATGACAGACAAATTTCCAGAGCAGCGTAATAAGAATTGAGGAGCAAAGGAGAGGTATCCTTGTGAAAATGATGCTCGGAAATTATAGTTAACTTGAATCCTTGGCATAGCTCGGGATAAAGATGACAATGCTGTATGATAACTCCATGTGTCTGCAGAATTATTTCTGCGAACTGTCTCAAGATGATGGTAATCAACATTCTGCTATTAGACAGAATAGACCATTCAAGATACGACGGCGAGATCAACGAAGAAAAGGTACTTAGTCTTAACATTAATGCATTCATTGGGGCATTCATTGCTCACTACTTTGTCATATTTCCCTAAACCTACAACAAATATTTCTCTCCAACGATCAAACCGCTGAATACAACGACATTGACATCACCAAAAATTGTCCCAATTTATATTCTTAAGTAGTCAGGATATGTTCCATAAATATCATACAAAGTGGTTAGGGAAAAATTGTTGGTGCCGACACATGTGCATACATTTGACAATTGACGATAGATCCTTTTTCTCTCCGAATTTCAACGATGTCCAACACCTTTGCCGAATTACCAGTCTTGAATCGCAAGTTAATTAAGGCTGAAGTTATTTTTAGCGGAATGACAACGGTGAACGGTTTGTGGATTTCTCCAGTTCCAATCGCTTTATCATAGAAGTTACCATTTTGAGCACAAAACTTGAGAATGAGAAACTTGACAAATGAGATAAACCAACGTTTTAAAAGTTGTTTTATAGACATCCCACACAGTCGCAACTGAGACAAGAGGGTGGTGCCTCTATTTTCAGTGCGGCGACGCCTGCAAAAATGTCACAATGAGTGGAAATATTTTGCAGCAGGAAGTTGCTAAGCATTCAAGAAAATTGGACAGCTGTGAAAATCGCTTTCACTTCTGGAGCAGAAGACATTTCGAAAAATAACACGGAATTCGAGGCAAGTTGCTTTCTGAGGATACCTGTGGAATGGAATGATCAAAAAACGAAAAATTCTAAGAGTTAATCTTGCAGCGACTCAAGCGTCAAGATTACGTCATAAATATAAATTTGAAGTTAGACGTCATAAGCGCAACAAATACGTATAGAATTCACAACAGAGCTGGGTTGTCTTTCACTTAAGAATTGACAGGCGAGAGAAGAGAGAGAAGCTTTCAGCTATCACCTAAAACATGAAAGAGTAGTATCTGAAAAATTTCCATCTCTATCACAAGGATGATGCAAACGTTTTGGCAAATGTGCCTTTGATTAAGGCTAAATTGCAACTCGGAATTTCATGAGAAAAGTGGTCAAAGTCATATAGGCATTTTGCATATAATACAAAGATTAGAGAGCAATCGCTTTTCATGCTATACAGTGGAACCAACTGTGCCATTTTGGCTTGCCCTGGGATTGATGACGACAATTAGAAATATCAAGTGCGGCCAGGTGCCCTTCAAAGGTTATTAGGACGTATTTTACTGCGAGTTCCATATATATCTCTTGAAAAGAGGTTATGTTTGATCGAAGCATGATTTTACGTTGGTCCAACCAGCTTAGCGACTGGATTTTGATGCGCCGAACTTTTTCAAAGTAGGCGTACAACTTTGCACATCCCAAAATACTCGTAATACTTATTGACATGAGTTCAATGGATATCCAGAATAAGATTTTTCCTCAAGTTAATCCGTGATAGACAAGTTTTCTACCTCGAAGCGATTTTCTTTCAAGCTCAGGACAATTCTGCACTAACTGTCTATACATTGATGCGGAAAACCTAATAAAAGTGATGTACGAGGTGCGTTCAATAAGTAAGGTGACTTTATTTTTTATAAAAAAATATTTATATATTCATCAATATTAATGTTGTCCCCTTAAAAGTAATCCCCTCAGATATAATACACTTGTGCCAACGCTTTTTCCAATCCTTGAAGCACTTCTCATAAGCACTTTTTGGTATAGCCCTAAGCTCTTCTAGCGATGCCATTTTTATTTCCTCAATCGTCTTTTTATAGGTCTCTTCCGTTTTGTGAGCACGTAAAAGACACATGGTGTCAAATCCGGTGAGTATGGTGCCTGACGTATGATTATTGTGTTGTTTTTAGCCAAAAAATCTCTCACAAGCAACGATGAATGAGAAGGTGCATTATCGTGATGCAAAAACCTTTTTTTCGTATTGCTTCTCGCAAACGGCGCATAACTTTAAGGTAATACTCCTTATTGACCGATTTCGAGTTAATAGCGACGAACAAGTGATTTTTATCGCACTATCGTTGATATTGAACTGCTTTTCTCGGGTCTACTCCAGAAAGGAAATGTACGATCATTGGTACTGGTGGAATTTACTCTTTTACAGATTATGTGATAGCATTCCTTATGAATTGATCGGAATATAGGGTGAAACACCGGTCACTCTTAGACCATATTTTGCCCAAGAACCAGTTACGGGGGCACTAAAACCTTCTCGCCGTCCGCAGGCCTCTGGAAAAGATTTTGGTAAGGATTATCAGTTAAAGGAGAATGCATTGTATCTACGAGTGCGTAGTTTCTCAACTTTCATTCTATTGAGTAGTTAATCCTAAGGTTTAAGCAACTAACAACGAGATACTTCCACAATTTCTAAATTTTGACTTTTAGCATACGAACCTCACCCTCTGGCTAATGGCATCCGTATTTTCATCGTATTTTCTTTCTTTTTAAGACCGGCAATGTTTCTTTTTTTTTTTTTTTTAAATCTATTTAAAGCAAAACGTCTCACCTGCTTTTGAGTTTTTTTTTTGTTATTAACACGTACCTGTTCGTATACATAAATCAGGAATTCGATGCATGCCAACAAAAACCAATTCAAACAAACGAAATGATCGTAACAAAACTTGAAGAGAGGTAGAGGATGGAATTTCAAGAGAAAAAAAAAAAAATTAAATAAAATAAAATCCAACAGATTCGAATGTTTAGAGTGCAGATGTTGAATTGAGGATTTGAAGAACCAATGTCGAATAAGACATCGAAGTGCCCTTGAGCCGTTCGGCGACGGGACATGCCAACCTTTTGGATATGTCTGAGATGTTTGTTTGAATCTGCAGTGGAACAAAAGCAGATCCGATTTGCCTTAAAAATGAGAAGAGGCTGATATTTTTCCTGAAGCACTCTTTGCTCATGGAATTTGAAAGCAAATTAACTAAGAACCACATCATTCATCAAACATGAGTATTCGTCTATCTTCATTGAGTGAGTCTCTTTTTTTTTTTTAATATTTCGGTTACACCAGGTAGATGCGACGAAATACTTGTAGATGATGGATATTTTCTACCTGATTCCTCTGGTCATTTCTTGGTGTTTATCCTGTGTAATTTATTGAATTTTAATTTTGTATAGTTTTGGATTAGCTTCTGTCAAGCATATCATACAAAAGGAAATTCCGTTTTTTATCAGTGACTGAAGGAGTCTTCCAGTTCAATCATGTGGACATTGATTGGTTTGCTTGTGTAGGCTGCTCGGGAGTTTTTCCGGGTGATTTAGGAAATTCAATAACTACCTACAACAATGGATTACGGACCTCTTAAAAGCCTTGGTAGACAGACTCATTTTGTGATGCAGATATATCGGCACTATCAAACGCTTGATGTACTACAATAGCACCTGACTGGATTCTTCCAACAAGGGCTATGAATATTCTATGTCAACACCATTGGACGGTTGAAGCTGAAATATAAATATTGTAAGATTGGTAAAAAAAAATTTACAAGGATTAACATCATCAGTTTCATCATTGACTACCTTACCTAAGGTCTAGCTAATCTCTTGAACTTCTCTAAGTACTCTCTCGGCAGTAGTTGCAGTATCTAACTTTGGAAAAGGCATGCCTTCCCTTCAAATACATAAACAATTTGTTGTATTTCGATTAAATATATAGTACTGAGAGGCTTCAATAATGACTTAGAGAATAGTTAACCTTGAGATAAAATCATTTATTCAATCGTCAGGACATTTGGTACATTAAAATGGTGACGAGTGAAAAACGACCTCACTCGTCACCAATGTTTACTAGTTAGAATCTAAAAAGCCAGTAGCAGCGCTTAGGCGTGGTCAAGAATGCATGTTTCTCTAGATTTTCAGATTGCTGGATAAACCTGCCTAAAGTCTGAACTAAATTCGGTGAAATTGAAGGTACGACAGACTTAGAAAAAGAGGCATACCACAAGCGAAAGCCGTAAATGCTTATAAATATCGGTAAATGAAGGATGTGATATCAGAACGAACTTCATATGTACGTACAATCAATCTTCAATAGGCTCTAAACTTTGTCGATAATTTTGTGTCCCTTTATAAGGGCAAAAACGTCACGAGAAACTGTAACAACTACTTTAGCAAAAGCTGGCTGGACTCGTTCAGAGACTACAATCCATATTTTGATTATCGCGGAGTTTAAACTTTTAGTACCTACCTGATTTTGCGAGCATACCAGTGTAGACCGTGTAATCGTTCTAGCGATATTGTTCTACAAAATAACATATTTGTTGCAGACTTGATGACAGCAGCTGCTTTTTGATGTGCGAACTAGCACTTATTATTTATCCTAAAGAAGCGGATCAATACTGGAATCTAATTTAGAATCATCTGCGTAGAAAATTAGTTCCTTCCTGTCAAAAAATCTGACATCAAATCTGAAATCAAATCTCCTCGGAAAAAGCAGCCTTTGAATTATGTGATAAGACTTTGTTTGGGCTGCAGTTTTACATCTAGAGAATATGATGGTATGGCACTATATTTAAGGTGATCATAGATGTCTTTCTCTAACCTTAACAGCCGCTTTCTGCTGCAACATAAATCTAGTGGAATGAGACTGTGAGCATCTTCTTCAGTGTCGCTTTATGTGTTCTTCTGATTGATCCTAGAATTTTTTTGGACTTGTTGAGGTTTGAGAGCTGACAGTATAGTCAGGATGTGTCTCGAAACCGATGTATATAACGCCAATGTACTGTAGTCAGTTTGAAAAACCTTGAAATTCTCAACATGTTTCATAACATGTGCATTCTTTTATGTTCTCTTTTCAACTAGAAATCGAGATACTCTAGATTTTTCCGTCAAAACAGGGCACTCAGCCAAAGAAGTACTCCATTGAACTCCTCGTATATTCCTTTTATTAAAATTGTCCAGTATTTCTTAGAAAGATGAGCAAGCACTTCAATGATAAAGTGATTACAGTACCAGCACCCAGCGTATCAATGAGAAGCACTTGCATCCTGATGAGAGAGCAACCCAGACATGCACAGACCAAGCATCGCAGGATGTTGTATCACTGAAGCCTATCACATTTAAGTGCTTAGTAAAGCCGTGTCACGACGTCAGTGAGCAGGCTGCAGTCCTTCCTACTAAAGAACAGCAGGAAATCCGCTGACTTCGAGAATTATTCGCTTGGTCTGTTGACAAGCTGAAGAGTCATGCAATCTCTTTGTGCTCATATAAAACTCAACTGCCCCTGGAACCACTAGCTGAGGCAGGTAGACCTCAGATAGGTTCGAAAAATTCTCCTCTAAGCCTTGACTAGCAAGTTCTTCGCAATTTTATTTCCTGTAATCCCATTATGACCTGGGACCCAGACAAGGCTCAGTAAATTTAGTTAGACGATCTTGATAAATTATTGCCGCAATACATTGGGGCTTGAAGGTTAGTGAAGAAAACAACAATAAGGTATTTGAAGAGTTGATCACGAGTCGACTACTGTAGAAAAAATTTTCCAGCAGTATAGCGCGTGATGGGGCCTTTTACCTTTGAACTGACAGAAATTTTCCCGAAGCTAGGATGGTAACATCGTCAGCGTTAGCTGTTGAACATGTTCACAGCAAGATGAGCGGTAAGACACTGTCATAGGAAGCTCCTCCGCCCAACTTTTTTCTAAAGCCGCGTTTTTAGAAACAGATGACCTATCTTTGGACACGAGAATGCAGCTGCGAATATCAGTGTTCACATGGATGTCTAACATATCTCTTCTGTCGATGTCTGATCACATCGCCATCTGAAAATGGATGGACCGATGGCGTCTTAGTTTTCATTTTTTTAACACCGAAACGCTCCACTGATTGATTCGATTGACCCATTAAGTTCTTCCAGATTTTTTTTTTTTTTAATTTTTACTTGACTTTATCTGAACTTCAACTTTAGTCGTTTTTTTTTTACCGAAAACGTGTACTGACAATGACTGCACAGTATTGTTCAACAGATTTGTCGCATGGCTCGAAGACTAGTCACTGTCGCTGTATTCTCCAAATTTTAGGTTACATATTCTAAGATCACTCAGTATCTTATTTTTTTTTCAAATAGATAGACACAGTATGGATTCAATTGACAACTCGATATCCCGGTTCAATGATGGATTAAAGATAGTCTTAGGATGCTCATTTCGCCTTCCGGATTAAAGTAGTGTCTTACAAGCTGAGATATTGTAAATGGTGAGGCGGCCAAACCAGCGAGTACAACGACAATATTCTAGAAAGGCATCACCAAATGTTCTGAGAAACGACTTCAACCCCTGCTGGATCCTGGGATAGAGAGGAGTGATTGAAAACGAAGAAACAGACATGTTAGCTCGTAAAAGATATGTCACTGATTGAGAATATTTGAACCACCGCATCAAGCCTTCACCATTCAGTCTAAGGATGCGAGTGGAGAAGATGGTAAACCTCAAAGTTAACGATAAACTGTGAAACACGGCAATTATAGCTGAAGTCCAATTAATACAAATCCAATAAAATTCTTTTAAAAGATTAATAAAAGATAATCAGATAACTTAGAAGTCCTAATCTCTTTAGAGTGATCATACAGTAGGGCTGCACGCTAACGATGAGCACTTCAGCAGAGGTTGTGAAAACGAAGATTTACGGGAGGATATTCTCCATTGCTATTAACCTGGCCTTATCAAACTGAGGAAGAGAGCTTTTCAAAGATACTTCTTCCTTTTCAGATTCGCAGGTTCAACAAAATGACTAAAATCTATTTAAGTAAGCACCAAATGTTCCAGATGTACATCGGAACAAGTGTCCCACATAAGATGTGACATGCTTTCAGTTCTTGCTAAAAAAAAAATGCACTTACCGAGCCAGTCTATCTCAGTCTACCAAAACTCGCCTCTATTCATCTATTGATTTCTGATTAAAGAGAAACTAAAAACCGATTCGTATATCCTCCACTGTGACATTCATAAAGTTACTATTTAACTCTCCCAATTTTATAACGTAATGTCGCAAAATGTGATTTCAATATCACCAGATGGTAATCACCAACCATCCTAGTATAAATATGTATGTATGTATATATATGCGTACACATTCTTAGAAGCATTACCATCCAAAGGATACAACGTAAAAGAAAAAAAGCCCTAAATGTTCATCAGAGCACCCATTCTTCAGTCATCATTTGGGCTTCTGGAATTCACTGTTCCATTAACATTGGCACAATTTACAACTCTAACTTGCAGACCTGTTTTCATCAGTCTTTAGAACACCAACACTTTAGCACAATAATAAAAAAAAAGGAGGACGGGGACATTATCCCCTCTCGTCTTGGGGATGTCTTTATTTGGTATCTTTCTATTCTGTCCAAAAGGAACAACTTCGTCTCTGAAGTGATGGGGGAAAAATACCAGCAAAACAAAGAACAAAATTTTGTTTGTTTGTCGAGAGTAATAAAAGTCGAGGATAACGAAAAACTTGCCATCTTTACTTGACTGAAATATACATTCATGCCCGCTTGACATGGTATACCTCGATCCTTGTATCTTGTAACGTGGTGCTGCCTCTTGTGCCATGACCATCATCATCATCATCATTTTTCGCTTCGCATGGCTTCTCCATCGTCAAATGTATCTTTTCGAAAAATCATCAAATAAAATAAAGTATGCTGTAGCACGTACGCGAGGCAAACACAAGGAGGACCAGATTCAGGCTAAAGAACACCCTCCTACTTCAAAAAAAGGGCCACATGCCATAGAAAAAGACCAAGAACAAGAGCAAGAACAAGAGCAAGAACAAGAAGAATAAGAAGAGGAGGAGGAATAGCAACAATAAAAAGATCAGGAATTAGAAGAAGAAGATTCCTCGAAGATAGCAATCTTCAAATGATGTTTTCTCCTTCAACTCTTTCTCTCATTATTTGCAAAAAGATATGACTTGACTATGGCTTGACTAAGGCCTGTTCTTTTTTCTTTTCATTTCTTTTTTATATTACTCCATTCTATCTGATTATGTAGAAAAAGGACGCAAAGGAGAAAAATCCTGGTAGATCTTATAGGAATTGCCATGTCAGTGTGTATCTTTCGTATTTTATGACGGGATATCTTAAATAAACTTCAACATCATTTTGTCTCGTTTTTTCATTTGTTCATTCTGTTTTTTTCTCTCTTTTTTTTGGAACTGAAATTCCTCCAGTCTTTAAAAAGAAAAATGAAAAAAAAAAATGGAATTCTTTAAGGATTGCCTTCGGGGCCAGAGAGATGAGCACGCGTTTGAGATCGATTTTAAGGTGTAGCCGAGTATCTTTATCACACAACATCCGCTGTTGAAGTTACAACACAAAAGTTTCCTCAATTAACTCTTCGATACTCTACCAATTGGACAAATGCGTCTAAGTGTATAAGTACTTGTATACAGTGAGCAAAACAATTGCTCGTTGAGTTTTTTTTTTCTTTTTTTAAACGGATTGAATTTGAGTTTCTAAGGATCCTAGTATCCTTTCACAATTGGTTTGCAAAAACAATCAAAGCTGGCACTAAAATTTTATAAAAAGTCACCAGAACTTTTTCATTATTTTTATAGCTACGAATGTATTGCAATTGTCAGTAGTATACAAGACTTCGGGTTAAGAGATCTTTTCGATGAGTTTTTTGTAACATTCATAGTGCGTGGAGTACGTGGTCCAAGTAAAGTCCGACTTGATGTTATCGGGTGTTAAGTTGGATGAAACACTCGTTGTCCGTAATGGAATGGCAAATGAAGGCATTTAATAACAGATCTAGGATCGTGTATTGCTTTGTGGTTGCTTTCTTTTTGTCTGCTTGTTGGTTATATACTGCCGACGATTCTGTCTAAGTTTCTAATCGTGCTTATCCATCTAAGTCCTACTACAGTTCGGGTTGAATCCAGGCCTCAACCAACAAGTATTTTCAACTAGCACGATCTCCCAACATATGCCTCGAGTGCCGCACTCCAAATTGATTAAGGTACCCTTCAACATGAGTGGGTCACTTTAGATTCGATCAACATGATCTAGCAATCACAAACTTTGGATCCGTAGACACCTGGCTGGACAAAAATACGTGAACTTGACTGTACGTGAACGTACGTGCTTGAACTTTCTCGTCAATACAAACGGGTGAATATTTGTATTACGCTTCATCATCCCTTTCGATAAGATCTAAGCCTCTACGCCTAAGAGCAGGATAAGGTGGTTAGGGTCTTGTGTAAGGCCAAATTTGGTCTCTTTTTTATTCAATTGGGTCCTGAGGCCAAAAAACAGTAATTGCCAAGAGAAATTCTGCATCTGATGTCTGCGCTGATGTAGCTGCTGCTTTTTACGGCGGAGCCAGGGTAGACGAAATTCTTAACTGCCTCGAAGTTAAAACTGCCAATGGTTGTTGACGTTCTGGTCAAGCTATTGATGGTGTGCGTCTTTTTCTGATGGCAATATGTACTTTGATTTGCCCTCGTCTACTCCTTATCAAGTCTTTCCAAGATCTGCCGTAGTGTGAATATTTGGTAGATTGTTTACTTTTCTGGTCTGAAACCGCACTGTTAGGAGCCGATCAGACTCTTGTCGAAGGGTTTTAGTTGTTTACATAGTACCGCAGACAGGATATCTTGAGGAGACTCATTCCTCTGTAGTTGGCGTAGTCAAAAGGATCTCATTTCCTGTGGATTAGACATATAATGCTCTGTGAATGTTCCCCACCAGGACACCTTCAACTTTACGTCGGAAAGTTTATTAGACTTTAGCTTCTAGTAGTAGTAATTCTTAACTTAGTCTAGGTTAGGAAGACGGAATCCTCTGTCGTCTTCGTTCAATTTATAACCGCAGTTTGTATGTAGCCCATTCTACGAATTTTCTTTTCCATAACTATAGCCACTGTAACTAGGACCGTCTTGTTTGGGATAGGTAATATGAAGATGTTTGTGGTTACTAACGAACATGTCCATGATGTTCAACATTATGTTGATGCAGATAATGGGTACTCGCCCGCACTCAAGTACTATATATGTATGTTACTAGTTTCCTCAAAGGGAAAGAACGAGAAAGACAAGTTTTACTATGAACTAAGCGTCAATATATTAAGAGAACAGCACCAAACGAAGACATCGTCTTTGGAATGGGTAAGCACCGACAACTAAGTGCTCAGGCATATTATAACTTCTGAAAGCGTCTTATGGAATCTGAAATCTTTAGAGGGATTTGTGTGCTATCTGTAGTTGCCAAATAAAGTAAGTTTTGAGCAAATAAAACAGCACCTTAGGCGACACTCGATAACGAGCAATTAGATGTTCAATCGGGATCCTTCTGTGGTGACAACATTAATTAGCACTGTGCAGATCATCAACGAGCAGTGTATGGAATATCGAGCTATATTGTACCATTAGCAGGAAGCTTATCTGGTTTGCTTTACGCAAAAATCAAAAGTTGTAATAAAACCAACTTATCATATGAGTACAATGTACATGTACCCCTTTCACAATACTATAAAGTTTTGTTGACAAATGTGAAAGTATAACACCAGCTTCTCGAAAAGAGGATGGAAAAAGAACAAGTCTACCGGGATATACATGGTGAAAAAAAGTCGATAGAAAAGCTTTTGTCAACTAGACCTCACGCTATATGTAATCCTACGACTAACAAAGCTATAGTATCTTAGATTATTAAGGCTGAGAAATTAAACAATGTAAAGAAAAATATGACCAGATGACAACCAGACAATAACGAATAACTAGGTACAGAGAACTCGTACAGATGTTTTCAGAGTAGTTGGTCGGTAAGTTGTCATGCAGCCAAACTAGAACTTTACCACACCACGCAGCCGCAACGGCTCAACTGAGAGGAAAACTCTGGTCCATTTTATTTTTGCTGGGAACACACTAGGCAGAGTCAGGTAGCGTGGACTAGGAAAATCATTTTTCAATTCTTTTGACTAGATCTCAAGAAATGATATGAACGATTAAAAGACTTTAAGAATCCCTTTAGGATTTCTCAATATACGTGCCACGTGAGCTATTGTATTAGAACTTTAGGTAGGGCTGATTAGTTTTCTAATATAATTGCTGGTAGAATCTACCCATTTATAGTAGTATGTAAGTTTCACGCAGAGGCACGAAGTTATTACCAACTTGGATCCCTACAACATTAAATGCAGCTGTATTAGCCAATTTACTCGTATCTAGAGTGACCTTGTCATTGATCTTCTGCCTCCTGGGGCTTTTATGTCAGATTACAAAAAAAAAAAAAAAATTAATGTCAGACATCTCATACATACAAAGAATAATGATTCCGATACTTCTAACTCCGCTCTGTGCCATCTCCTGACCAGAAATTATGCCGAAATTATTATTCCAGACGAAAACAAACAACATCTGAACCGCAAATGATAAATGGCATTCCTCTCAAGCAAACAAAAGTTCTGAGTAGCAAATCAAGTCTTGTCAAAATCTGTTCTCTAACGCATTAGGTATGATTTTGTTGGCCGTTGCTTATGTGTCAAGTCACGCACTTTGATTGATCAACGATCCGTCGCAATAAACTTAGATTAACGACTTTCTTAGGTCAATCTACTAAAACACTATCCGCTTCATCTTTCTGTCATCGTTACGAAGATCGTCTTTAAATCTTATTTGATATCTTCAAATCAAATCTTCCTAAAAAGTTGAATCATACTTTTCTCCCGAAAATGACAAAATTTTCTCTCGAAATTGGAGAAAAGAAAAAAGAAGACGATCCCCAAACTGATTGATTGATGTTCCCAATCCAACGGATTAGAGCTCAATTTCTGCCCACTTCATCATTTTATTCAACACCATCATTATGGTCATCGTTGGACTGATGATTATTGTGGTGATCGTGGTTGTGATCGTCATAATAAACGCTGGAATGATCGTTGTCAAACGATTGTCGCAGTAGTGGTCGCTTTAGTGATCATCCTAGTGATCTTCGTAGTTATTGTTGTATTGATCGTTGTAGTGATCGTCTCAGTGATAGCTTAAAAGATCATCATGGTAATTGCCGCAGGGAACGTTGTATTGATCGCCCCATAATGGCCGTAATGACCGTGGTATTAATCCACCTAGTGATCATTGTTTTGATCGTCGTAGTGATTGTCGTGGTGACTGTCATAGTGATTATTAAAGCGATCATTGGAGTGATCATCTCCATCACAATGATCATCGTAAAATTTATGATTAGAAAAAAAGTCCGAGAAGAAGAAGGAGAAATTAACCGAACTAGAATAAATGCCAGGGCTGGAAATTTACACATAAAAAAAAAAAAAAAAAACAAACAAACACAAATGTATAGAGAGGAAAAAAAGATAAAAACCACTTTGACAACCGGTAAAAGTTTCCCCGAAGTTTACGCGCGAAAAATTGCAACCAGCACCAGTCATCATCATGATCATTTTCAACCTCATCATGGTCAGAGAGAAGTAGTAACCGATTTTACTCATGCTCTTGCTCTTACACTCCACCAATGTCCTCTTCTGGTCAGTCCACATTTCCAGGTATCAATAAAAAATCGTTTTTCGATTTCTCAAAAATTCCAAGAGATCCAATAAATACGAAACGAAAAAGAAGAAGGAGAAGAGGAATTCAGACTTGGATCCGAATTGCCACAGGCCATCACAGCATTCTTCATTTGAGAGAGTGGCAACTCCACTGAACTTGGCGCATCGTAGACCGGTCAACTTGTGGATTTACTCGTACTCTCTATCCCCAATCAGAAACTAGTCGTTGGTTTCGTCCATCTCAGCGTTTCTTTGGTCTGCAGTCGTCATTATCATCTCTTCCCTTTTGCCTGCTCGGTGGGACTCCCAAATGTAAAACATATCTCCAGGAGGAAGATCCGGTTTTCTACAAATCGCTGTATTTTTGGTCAAGAATTTTTGAAGTCTTTTTTTTCGGTTTTGGTTTTTGTCTTTTGACCGTATTTTCGTTGTTGTTGATGTGCTTGGAGTTTTGCGCGTTCCCGCTTTGGTTTCACGTAATCTTTTTCCTGAGTGGATCCGCATTTGAGAGAAAGAGGGAGGCAGAGATAGGGACATATACCATTATGACAATGATGCGCAAGGATAGGTGAAGATCGAGCCCATTCAATGCATTGGAATGTCAGATGCTATACCATGACTTGAGGCATATCGTAGTTGATACTTATTTTGGAGCCTCAACAAATGCATACTCGTATACATATATACATGTTTTAGAGGACTAAAGAGAAAAGGAGAACAGGAAGTTCGAAGCAATGAACGACTAAAGGAAGGACAACGCGATGCTCCAGCTTTACATGTACTATAGACATTCCCTTGACGAGATTTTGTAATACAAGACCTCAGATGGAATTTAATTGCAGTGATCCTCGTTTTTTTTTTTTTTTTTTTTACATTTTTTAGTATTTTTCTTCTCCCTAATTTTTATTTCTGTTTTTACTTAAAGAACGCATTTCGGAAAGACTTACAAAGTTGTAAGAACAGTGAGTCACTAGTAATCTAGTACGAACTGTGAACTGTCAAAACCTTGAATAGCGGATGATACACGAATACAACTTAGATCCTTGACAGTCGAGAAAAGACGTTTATTAGAATGTCAATGTCAAGCATCTGTCAGTTGGTAATCCAGCGACAGTTGAGTTCGGTGAAATTTACAAGTTTTCGAATATTTGCCAGGTCCGAGTAGTCACAAACTTATACCAGAGATATTAGGACAGGGCTTGACAAGCTAATAACTTATAATATGAAGTCTTCAGTTGACTAAAAATCTCCGAGTTTTATCGTGTTTTATAAGGGTCTAATTTATTATTCAACATAGTTACCTTCGAGGGCAATACAACAATTATGACGGTCATGCAATTTTTCAATACCATTTTTATAGTACGATTTCTCTTTAGCCTCAAAATAAGCCTTAGTTTCAGCGATTACTATAGTGCTGAAATTTTTTCCAGTGAGCATTCTTTTAAGGTCTGCAAACAGGAAAAAGTCACTGGGCCAAATCTAGAGAAAACGGTGGATGGGGAAACAATTCGTAGCCTAATTCATGCAGTTTCATCGACACGTTGTTATTTTTGCTCGATAGTGAGCTCTTTTTTCCGTCCATTCCACTCCCTTCTATGGAATTTGTAAGGTTTTTTAGAAAGATGGATCAAAGCCTACAATACCAGCATCCATCACATCAGCGACGAGTACCTGTAGCGTGATAGAGGCAAAGGCCGGACACTCACAGAGAAAGTTACCGGTGGTGTCGGCATTACTTTCTAAGCAGGTATCGCGAATATTGTGTCACTTCTGTACAGGACACTTAAGTGTTTAGCAAAAACATAGTTCTCTGTCACGAAGCCTCTTAGAGAGAGTTGAAGACTTTTGAAATTATTCTTATATAAAACCTAAATAGGAAGTCCTAAGCAAGGATGCAGGGAGTCCTAACACAGGTCCTAACGCAGGTCTTGGAAAACTCTTCTCTGAGATTTGCCTATCAAGTTCATCATATCTTGCTCAGTGAAGTCTTGCGTTCTCGAACTAGGTTGGAAGTGATGACAGAGTTCAGCAAGGCTCTAAGTGCAGCTTAGTTGTCGCTACGGATGCAAATGCTTCAGCTAATTCACAAATTCTCCACATTATAGTTCAGTGCCATCAGAATTGTTTATTTCTACTTTTGGAAGACAGACACAAGTTTTGTTAACGCAGAATGTCGTCCTCCAGGAAAGCACTAGCCAAACCCATCTTCAATCTATTTTGGAGACATTCGAAAGATACGAATAAATTATCATCAGACGACATATTCATAAGACCAGAGTCAAAAGACATTTGGCGCCAGTGAGGATTGTATGATACCAAAGGCCACATTTCTGAAATGGAAGATGGCTTTGGGAGTACAGCCCATGATATGAATATTTTTTTTTGCGGACTGGCGGACATAGAAGTGGCGTATTTTCGTAAAAGCTAAGTCCATTAGACAATCGACGCATAGTATATATTTATAGATCCGGAGTATCGTCCTCCATGACAAACATCACGTATTGGCTAACTCTGCTTTAAATTGCCGGAAGACCGACAGCACTGTGAAGGCTTTCGATGTAACATGTTAAGTCCACAGAAGTTTGTGATCCAGAATTACACCCAAATACTTAGCTTTGTTTTGAAAGGGATGGTGATGCATTAAAGAACCAGTGAGTTTCCTCTTTATCGAATCGATCAATATGCACCATAGCAGTGGAGGCATGACCCCGGCTTGCGTGCAACCGCTATTTATCTCCGCCATAGGATATTGCGAGTGATTCATCTACGCCGTGTTGTTTAGCTGAAGGTATGAAGATGTCCAGTGAACTCTAACTTGTCAAGTGCAGCTTCAATACTGTCTATCGATTTTGAAACGCAGTTTCGTAGGATAATCTCCCTTGGTAGACACGTTGCATCTTGGACAGATTGTGAATTCGCGGAGCAATTTTGCGCAGATGAAGTTCGAACATTTTCTACATGTTCTTCAACATGAAAAAAGCCAGAGTGATAGGACTGAAGTTATCGATCATCTTTTCTTATTTTGTGTATAAAGGTTTATTTTACTGTTCTTCAGGGGTTCGAAATAAATGCCAGTGGCATATTATGAATGAAGAATTTTTCGTGAGTTGCCAACAGCTGGTGTATTCTTTTCTGTAGCATAACTGGGTATATGTCATCGGTGCCAGGCAACTGGAAGGCCGATGAAAGATATCAACTTGGCAAGACATTTGTCTTGTCACTGAAATGACAATACACTTTCTATCCCAGTGGTCGACGGATTTTTTGTTTAACTACTTTTTCCAACAAAAAACATAATCTTGGGATAAAGTTTGATCGATCTACACTCACTCTTTTAACTGTGCTCATTTGGATTTTTCCATTGTACATGGATGTCATTTGACAAAAAGGGACATGTATTAGAGAGATATGAAATATCTCTAAAGATATGAATGACAGCAATTATTTGCTAGCTAAATCTAGATGAATTTAGTGAGACGTTACTATCAATTAAACCTTAGTCTAACGCCTTTTTTGCTTCCTGCATATCACTCGTGATATAAAGAAATAACAGCGGCAAAAGCTTACAGCCCTGTGGCACCCAACGAAATATCCACAAAATTCATCCACCCAAATTTACTTTCAATTGATGAGGTTAGGTGGAACTATTCAACCATCCATTTAATACTTAACATTCAACTAAAACCTTACATTCCACAGCTCCATTAAAATGCCACAACTTAATACGTTTAAAATGAAAACAATTAGACTATCTTCTAATGTTTAATTTGAAAGCCATCAAAACGTTCGTTATACGTTCACAAAACGCTCACAATACAGCTATTAATTGGAATAATTACAAATTCATTCTGTGCGTTCGGTTAATTCGATTTGGAACACTAAAACTCATTTGTTGCACACACATGGTTGTTGAAATTGATTTCTGATAGCCTCAGGCTTTTTTTAGTAACACAAAACCAAATTTTAAACGGTGAAACCATACAAATAATTATAGAAGAGAAAGTTTTTATTATTATTATTTCGTTTTGTTTAATTACCCAACGAATTTTGTGTTATTAATTTTCAATTTTTGGACAGAGATGGAAATATCAAATAATTAGTTGCATCACTGATCAAATACAACTGAAATCGGAGTGCCAATTTGGGGGGAGAGTATCTTAGATTATGTAAAATTTTTCTTTTTCAATCAAAGTGACGACAGAAAGTGATTTTCTCTAATGTCACTTGTTCTAGTACATTTTTTTGACAGTTTACAGGCATCACATTAAATGTCATACTGTTGAAATGTCAAGATGACATTTGTCAGTGTCCGTGAGTCAAGACTGCAATCTTTTGGCGCCACGTTTTCTTATGAGAATAAGTATGCCTGATACCACATACCTGATGCCACATTAAAAATCGCTTTAAACGTTCACTGTTTTTTTTTTTTTTTTTTGTTTTTAATGAGAAGTTATTTAGTGTTGCCATTCTCATTTTCCAGGTAACATTCCTGAAGCCAGCATAAATAGATCTCAGATAAAGTATATCAATTGGTATCATTAGTACATCCTAACAAGTGCTGTGCATTCAGATGAAACTGATTTCTCCAATTACCAGAGGAACATCATATTTTCCGAAAAGGAGGAAAGTCTATTAAAAAAAAAAAATAAAAAAAAGCCATCACTATCATCAAGACTAAAGTTGGAGTAGAGATACGAGTACTCTTGTATTCATCTCCATTGGCGCCACTTTAAGCGCAATAATTTTCTAATCAACATCAAATGCGCTCTCATCTTGTCTACTCGTTAAGGTGGTGGCAAGACCTTGATTAACCACTACTTTCCGCCTCAAATTCAATAAATCATAGTCATCCGACTGTCAGTTCGATCTAATGAAAGTAAATTCCTGTTTGTGGTGCGATTTTAATAGAATTCGTGCATTCGTATATAAATGTGCGCGTTCAGCGCCAAAAAGGAAATCGAATTGCAATTCACCCAAAGTGACACACATTTTCGAAACCGAATTCCTGTCATGACACATTCTATGTTATTCTCTCTCCGGAAATCGGCATTCCATGAGGTTAATTTGGCTTAACTTGTATGTTTTGCTTTACTTGTTTTGTTTGTTTTTTTCTTCACCCACTTTATCTGGCTTTTCCCTCTCTTTTACTCACCATTTGACATTTCGAATTTTTTGGTGACAACTTTCGATTGTTGACCAATTAGCCAATTGTGCCCGGAATGTAATCTGATCTGACATTTTATGCGGATCAAGAGCGAGTAATGACAATCCGTCATCAATTGAGGGATAATGGATTTTGAATTGATCGTCGTTAGCGAAAGGGAGAAGAGAAGATACGTAAGCAATTTCATGCACGTATGATATTCTGAGCTGCTTGGATGGCGGACATTTTAGATGGAATTGTAGTATAAATTAAGTCTTACGACATACAGAGATACAGAGTTTTGTGGGATCTACAGAAAAAAACCCCAGTCAATTGAAAGTTAAGTGAATTTTTTCGTGGTGGAGCTCTGAGAGACGCTGCTTGTTTGGATAATAATTTGTTGCGGTTTTGACTGTAATTGATTCTATTGTGGAGGTGGAAAATCTACTTAAAGGGAATCCGAATGGAATTTTATATAAAACAGAGAGTTTTCATTTCAGTTTTAAGGAATGTTAGTTTTTGACATTTGCAAAGAAAATTTTGATTTTAGGGATGACAGTTGAGAACCAGCTCCTATCTATGTACATGGCACATGCAAGGTGCTTATAAAAGCTAAGTTCTGAAACATAATAGTGAAGTAATAATGCCCCAAGACAAGTCGCCTACGAACCGACAATGCACAGAAAGGTGAGAGCGTTGCAATTTAAGTATAACAACTTTGGACCGGAAGATCTATTTATTGAGATTCTTAAGCCAGTATCACTTCCTGTATATTAAGACTTACTTCACCTAGATAGTAGGAGAAAGACCAACCAAACATGGGAAAAATTATTCGGCGATATAATTCTTATATTATAGCCATTATGTTCGGAGTTAGCTTAAGTTTCCTCCAAGTGAATCTCAAAGATGTGTGTTCTTCTTCGAAAGTCCTTCTCCCTGTCTACCTAGAGTGGCCCATTTGTCTATCTGATTGGGTAAAGAATTGCATAGCGTTCTGAACAATGGAACTTTTCTCGTGACGTAAGTTTTTAAGTATGTAAGTATTGTAATTAGCACTGTTTCCATCTTTGATCGGAACAATTTCGGCTTTGAGAAGTCTGCCGTCCATAAATTTCCCGCCATCTGGTAAGCTGCTCCTCATCCGAAGTTAGCGTCTTGTCGTCTAGTGCTTTTACTAGATGTGGTTTGGAACTTTAACCACCAACGAGTTAAACCAAATTTCTATAGACGTCCCTGCTATCGCATGTAGTTGCGCTTGTCACGTTTTATACTACGTTTCACTTCTTTTATCTTCACTCAACTGTCAATGGATGCCTTAAACGAGACGGTTGGCAGTCTTAATGTAATTTGCGTTGCGGACAATATCGTTATCGACTTCATTTTCCGAGATCCCAGTGAATTCAGATGCTCCACTGATTCCTCAATATATTTAAGTTCTTTCTCATCAGGATGGAGTGTGTGTCTATTTGATAGACCGACGTAGGTTTTATTAACGAGGAGTGAAATCTGACATTGTCGTCCTGTAGAAAGGCATAAGTGCCGCATTCTGAACCGGTTTGACAGCCATCTGAGAAGACCCGACTAAATTTGTTTCCTAACTCAGATTCTGTCGGTTTCATTTTTCTTCCGCACAGGAGTTCTTATGTCGTTGCATTAGACGGCATTCTTCAGTACGTATTGTACTAAAGATCAGATCGACACACACCATAGAATACACACAGAGACGAGCCTCCTCGGTGACAAGCGCCATGTGTTGCCGAAAGCTGTTTTACATTGTAAGTATCGTCATGACAACATGTCAATGACATGTAGTCTTAAGATGTTGGGTAACCAGGATAATACTCAAATTTGTTGGAGAAACGGATGGTGAAGCTTTTAAGCACTATATATACGTCAGGCCAGTCAGCATCCTTTCTTTCGTAAAAAGGACAACCTCGAATTAGAGAGGATTGACTGAAAGCCCAATCATACATAAAATGTATTCCGGGGTTTCGTCGTTTTCTATGCAGAGACGACATTCGATTTCCTGAAGAACTTTTGTCTGTTGGTGGTAGTGTTCGGTAAGAAATCTATACAGTCTTCTGATATTATTCCTTTTGAGTTGTAGGGATTCTTTTGATTTTTGTGAAAGGGTTCGACGACTCTCTTCATTCCCTTATCGATGACTAGCGCACACCTGAATAGCATGTTATTTTGTTTGAAATGCAATGGGAATTTTCCTCATTGGTTGTGAAATTCTGGTGTTTCGACCAAATATACAAGCACCCACCCCGGTGTCCACCTTCGATTCATCCGTATACCACTTAATACCTTTAAGGTTTAAGGTTGGAATTTTGTAGTTCCATGCTTCTTGGCTTAGAATCACTATATTAAATCTTCTGCCAACAGACGTAGACCTGAGTAAGCGATCGTATACCGCGCAGATCTTGTCAAGCTTTGGGATTTGAGAGAGAAGATTAATTTGATCCATTTGATCTTAGTGATTGAACTCTCCTGTTTGTAGTAGTCTGTCCGTGCTGCATATTGCCATATCTTTTATATAGAGATGTATTGGCATTAAACCAAGGAAGGTTTCGATAGCTGCTGCGGGGCATGGGTGCATACCGCCGGTGATGCCGAGCCGTTAGAAATAATCCAACAGACTGTACAGCTATATTGTCTGCATAATGTTGATTGCAAAAGTACTGCACTTCAATTTTCATCTCTTTTCTTCGCCTCTTTTTGGTGCTGTCCCTTCTTTTCTTACCTCCCGTCATGCTCTGGATGCCGCGGTAGAGCTGGGATTCACTAGGTCCTTGGATTCTCGGATAGAGCAAGGTGACCTGAAGACACTAGCGGACGGACGGTCCTAACTGAGGGATTTTTGCAACAAATTGGCGCCTTACATGGGTCCAAAGCTCACGACTCTGAGAATAAGAGTCTCACGCTCTACCGACTGAGTTAGCTAGCCTCACCTGGGAAATGTGCCATCACATTTCTGCTTACGGTCTGAACTACCAGAACCTAACTTTTGGTCAGTGCTAATGCAAAAAAGGCGCGTGAAAAACAACACAAAGAGGAGACTACCACATAGACTATGGGTAAACATTCAAATATTACTATTAAGCGAGTTAACGCTCTCAGTAACTCTTTTTTTTTAAACTTAAATCAGATTTTGTTGGCGAGCGCTAGTCTTTCATTCATCAAAGAAGATAAGGCGGTCCTTGTTCGTTACGCTACCAAGATTATCTACGACGTCCTCAGGGTCGTTCTCATACGTCCTGCATCACGTATGTTCAGGAATAAACCTTCTTCTTTGTTGTAGAACACTCAACGTACTTTGGTGCCAATTTCGACCCATAGTAAAAGGCTGCGTCGGAAACCATGAAGTTCGTACGTCATACAACCTCGTTGGGCAGATATTGTACAGCTCTTCGCAGCAACTTATATGACCAAAAAGCCTTCAACGTCGCCGCCGCTAACTTTTTACTAATATCTTCCCTAGGCCGTCTAAACCTACGCTCCTACTATTTCATTTCTATCTACCTTTCTATTTTCCCCTAATATTTTGAGACTTATTCGCGATTTTATCTGTAGCCTTATAAGACCAACTGCCGCGTGGGTCTCTACCGTTCGCGTCTCTATGTTCGGGAAGTATGGGAATACCCCTTAGACATCGTGCTGGGTTATCAACTTTAGTATCCCAAGACCGACGATTTTCCAACGGTGGTGGTTTGGTTAATCTTTGGTGATAATGGGTTGTTAATTTAACTTGTGACACGTACGCTTTGGCAAGCGCAGTCAGTTCCTTACTGCGAAACTTGGGACCGTTATCAAAAGAAAGACGTTTTCTTCCAGATCCTTACAAAGGGCTCTAGCAATCGTTAACCTAAGGGGAAAAATCAGACGTAACTTGCTTGAAATAATCTACAGCCGTCAAAATGTTAACGTTAACAAAACCTCTACTCGATTTTGGGAGCGGACCAACTAAATCGAAACAAATCACTTCCTACGACACAGAAATACCTCTTCTTTGGACCGGAAACTACCTGAGAGGATTGACGGAAGAGGTTTGTTTAAATTAAAATAAAGAAGATGATGGACGCGAACAATATTGAACATAAATGGACTGTCAAAAATGAGAGTTCGGTTGGAAAGTTGTTTTTTATAAGGGATCTGCCATAAAAAAACACACATTTTACCTATATCCAAGCAATAACAGACATCCTTAAACTTATGTATGGAAGAGACCCAGCCAATATTTAGGAGGCTCAAGAAACTCTGTCAAATGCAAACTTTCCTCTTTGACTTCAGACACAAAACACTCCGGAGCACGTTAAGAAAGGACTAACATTGAGATGAATTGGGTTGAAACCAGAAAGCAATCAAAATGGCATATTTACGATGTATGATGTAAGAGGCTGTCTAGATTCCGTAACTGCATTGCGCAAATGTTCCAAATACCTTCGTGTCGAGTAAAACAAAACATAAAGAATAAAAATTAAATAAAATACCAATTAGAATGCCAACAGCTTGCTAACAATCGTTCAAGCCTCCAGGGTTAGTGTAACGAAAAGTCATTTTTTGAATGACACCCAATCCCGATCGTTATCCAAAGGGCACTTCGTCGAGAATTCAGTTTAAAGCAGAAAAAAAAAACTCCAAAACCAGGCTTCTTCACTAATTATTTAAGGTTACCAAATCGTCTTGTTCTTCTTCGTCCTCCAACCGAAAAACACAAAACACCAACCATCAATTTAAAGATAATAAAATTGTGTCTTCAAATAATAAAGAAGCTCTTCTCTGTCTTCAGCAAAAAAAAAAAAAAAAAAACATCTCCCCCCACTACCCACTTCAGGACCATTAATTTAAGAACCACAAGATTCGAAACATAAAATAAAAAAATAAAAAAATAAAAAAAATTACATAAAACCCTTTTTAACATAATTTTTCATTCTTCTATCCAGAAGAGGAAAAAAAAAAAACATTTCAAGCCTCTGCTTCAAGTTTCTTCATTTATGACATCTGCACCCTGGACCTTGCTTCTGATGAAGCATACTCGTAGCATTTGCTACGCCACCTCTGGAATACCCACATTCCAGACTCATTACTTTTTTTTTTTTTTTTTTCTTTTACGAGGGGGTACAAGAGTGTATATACATATATCTATCTATGTATCTGACTGCTTGTACGCTCGTCCCTTGGTATATTTATTTTTTTAATTTACTTCATAATAAAACTCCACATTTCAAATAAAAGTGGTCTCCCAAAAAAAAAAAAAAAAATAAATAAATAAATAAATATAAAATAAAAATCTGTAGAAAAAAGAATTTAACCGAAAAACAACACCAACAGATACTTCGAAAAGCGGCCGCATTCCATCGGAAATTCCATGCCCCTGGGCTATAAAAGTCTTAAGAGAACATAAAAGTCAGGGCCTAAATTGACCTCTGGTCTTGCTCGTACATATTCGCTTCATCGGTTTTGGCTCCTCGATCTTGGTTCCTGGTCGCCCTCATCACCCACCATCGGTTCTTGAAGCGAATTTAAATACTCACAGAGAAAAAAAAGCAAATTAAATTTCAAAGAACTAAGTATTTGTATCTTCTTCGCTCTGTAATAATAATAATTTCATTCTAAAGCAATAAAATCATAAAATTATGATTAGAGAATAGAGGGCGAGCCAGATGACGGACGACGGATGACGATGAAGAATGAAGAGTGCTTTAAAGCCTCCGGAAAGATTCTCCATGAACGAGAGACAACAGAGAGCAGAAAAATGACGAGGACGTAAACATGGCAGCAACAGGAGAAGCAACCGATGAAGACGCGCAGCATCTCAAGCAGCATCTGAAGCAGTAACACCAAAAGATACATCCATCCAAAAGATGGAATGGTTGGTGGCGGAAGGTGATGGCAGGTGGCAGGCGGCTAAAGTAAGCGACAAGCGGCAAAATGGCAAGAGCAATGGCGTGGCGACGACGACAACGACTATGATGACGACGACGACGACAACGACGATGAAGAAGACGATCGGTCGGCGGCGAGGTGGCGGCAACATCAGCGGCACCAGAGTGGATGGAATTCCTTAAGTAATATCGGTACGGCTACCTGAATTACTGAACACGCGTCTTATGTCTTCCAGTCTCCTTCATGGCTCCATGACTGGTTTATTTATTATTTTTTTCTCGATATGGATGGAGCGGAGGTTGTCTCTTTTTTTTTTTTTAAGAAAAAAAATTTTTTTTTTGTTCTTTGAAACCTTTTTGTGCTGTAGCATCTCGCTGTGTATCACTGGGTATCTAAAAATATTTTTCAAAAGGCTCAATAGGTTTTTTTTTTTTTTTTTTTTTATTATTTCGTTCTTGAAGTAGTTTTCGTTATTTTAAGAGCTCCTTTTGGATTGTGTGTGTGTGTGTTTTTGTTTTAAATATATATATATTTTTTTTGTACAATTCCTCAGCATTACAACATGACTAGCAACATACCAAAGCTGTACAGTGAGGTCAGGACGATGTTTACAAAGACAGGACCCATTAAGCGTGATTGATAGAAAAAAAAAAAAAAAATAATAATAATAAATAAATAAATAAACAAAAAAAAAAAGCTCCAACATTTTTTGTTTATGGTAAATGTATGAAATAGTAAACTGACAAAAACAATTTTCATCTTTTCGTCCTTGAAATGAAGGTTATAAGCCTCAGAGTCTGGAAAATTTAATAAATTTTTTTCCAAACACCCAGAAAATGTGAATGATATTTCGAACGGCCCAGAACAAAAGGGTGAAGAAAGTCTGGTTTCGGATAAGGGCCAGAAAAAACTACCATCAATATCTGTAACCTTTATAATTAGTGGTAAACAGCCATAATGGAAAACAATTGTGACTCTTCATCAAATTCAAAACCTGCCAACTAAGCAGGCTGTGTATCTGCCGAGAATCAAGTTGTTTCTTTGACCGTACAGGGTAAATCTCACGACAATAATCATTTTAACTAAAAAATGTTGATATTCATCCACTCTATCTGTTTTAACTATTTTCAGGTGACTAACGTGCATTTGTGGAATGTATTGTGAGTTCTCCTCTTCCAAAGTCATTCAAATGGAAACAAAAACCACTTGAGGAACATTCAAAACGATGAAGAGCATGTTTCGCTAAGGTCCTCTGCATCTGCGCCACAAACTGAACTGGAATGATTAAGGTTTCCATTGTGAAATTTTGTCCGATTATTTGATGCTGTGCGCCGCTTCTTGTTGATAGCCTTTTTGCGACTTCTGTGTCAATAGCACCTCATATCATTTTGCAGGTGATATTATTGTCAGCTAAGTGTGTACATGTAGTCAGAAGACTTGACAAATTTAATATCTAGCGTTGACTTTCGCACAGGTCACTAAGGATTTTTCTTTAATTATATAGCGCACGCACGATGGGTTATTACAATCTTAAAGTGTTTGCACACAACGCGAGTGAAGGAAACTTAGGGAGAAAGAAAAAAGCGGTACCTATGTACATTGGTCTTAAATGTTTGCAATTTATAACGATAAGGAAATAGAGGTCTTGTCAGGGACATTCCATAAGCGAGTTGTACGGCTTTGGAACGAATCACACTGCTTCGTTTTACAATACGTCCGAAAGTGCGCTTTAGATTATACTGATGATTAATAGCAAGACGGGTATTACGGTTAAAGGTTTGAAGGGGCGAAATTCTGCTGGTGATTTCTATGGAGCATTGATGGTAGAAATAGCGATTGAGTAGGGTGAAATAGGAGACATTTCGTGGTCGTGTTCGGTGTTCGAGGTTGTCAATTGACTGGGTGATACTAGCATCACCTATAAGTCTTATCGCACAGTTTTAAATCCTATCTAACAGATACAGATATATTTCAGACCAGATGTTGGCATTGAACTTCAACTTTGGGCGAATGAATGCCCTATACATATATTGAGGCCTGATAAAGAGGGGGAAGTATTTCTTACGTTGTTTGAGCAACGCTAGACATTTTGCGGTATTTTTGGCGATATCAAATATGTGGTCATTCCAACGTAGATTGTCATTAGCACACATACCGAGAATAGAAAATTTTTCAATTTCAATGATGCAAATGCCATTCATTGATAATACATAGTTGGATATTTGTATTTCGCTTTAATTAGAGCAGGCAGCATTGTGTTTTGGCAGCATTAACTTTCTTGATAGTTTTCCAATTGGTTATGCTCTTAATATCGATATTTAATGAGCTAAGCATACGCTGCCGTTCCCATTCTATAGTCGAAGGGCAGGGATGTGGGTTCGGGAACGAATATAAAAAGCAGAGAGTAGAAAGAGTCAGCAAAGGAATATATTGGACTAGAAGTAGCAGACATAAGACAACGGAAACTTAAAGCACACCAGCATTTATTTTGTAAATATCAAACTTGAAACCGTTCAAGACTACATGAATTGAACCTATCCAAAGGTAATTTCTAATCCATTGAAGAAGGCAGTCATTAATTCCACAAAGCACACATTTTTGACAAAAGAGCTTGATGCCAAACTCCGTCAAATGCCTTAGAAATATCAAATGTTCAAGGGTTCCAATTTTCTGCGAGACATGCCGTCAAATCTGTATAGTTTTGGTGTTTCGAGAGGTTTCCTGGAAAAAAGGGACGGATTGATAAAAAAGCTTATGCATTGGTTTTACCAGCATGGAAGAACATCTCTTTAGAAGAAGGGGAGATATACCATAGAATTTGGATCAGCGAATTTGTAAATGTTAAGATCTTAAAGTATTCTGACTAGCGGAGATAAGGCACAGTCTGGAAGTGTTGAGCTGGCTGCAAAGTATGCAGCAGGCAGAATTGATAATATTTTTGACGAACGATCAAAAATGTTTACTACCATTGGGACATTGTAGTATTTTTTGCCTCAGTTTTTGGTCATATTGGAATTTCACACGCTTTAGAAAGGCGTTTCAATCATTCCTAACTCGTTTGAACTTTTTTTGGTTTTCCTCTGTCGTGTTGGTCTTGAAAGACCGATAAAACATTATTCTAACCATGAAAGTCTTTTTACAACTCGAGTCCTACCACGCCTTTTCTTTTCTCTTGATCCGATGAGATATGAAGGCAGTGGCATCCACATCGTTATCGAGGAAACATTATCGATGTTGAAGAAGTTATATGCATCATCGCTACAGCGCATTTCATACTACACCTAAACACTTTTTTGGGGATTGAAAGCTTCGTTGTGATTGGTTCCACCCTTTACGAAGCAGACAGCGTGATCCATTATAATTCTGCACTCTCTGACGACTTTGGCAATGATACCGAAACTTGGAAAGGCCCTGTAAGCTCCGGTATAAAAATATTCTCATATGCTGCTTTATAATCGATAAAGAGGTGATGAGTATCCATTTGGACTTTCTGAGATTTCTCAACGTACTGATGTGGTGTGAATATGTGATGATTTGTGGACTGGCCATTAATAACACTAGTAGACTAGTACCTCAATAGCTCGATGAGAACGACTCAAGAAGCATCTAAGGCGTTAGATAAATGACAGGTCAGGAACAGGACAGGAATGTTCATTCGAGAAAATTTGACGTAAAGTAACTCTAATTACAACAGACTACTAAAGTTTCTTCGATTAGACCTCTTAAATATCCTTGAAAGTTTTATGCTGTTAGAATCAGACGCAAAAGACTCATGAAGAGAAGCTACGAAAGCGGCTGATCTAGGCCATTGGGAGGAGTCAATGTAGAAGGTAAAAGGACATGTCAGAATATAAGCCTGCAAGGGCAAAGATACTAACTTACTATAGTAGTAGAGTTGCCCTATATTCCTCTCTTAAACGTGGTCCACAACTGATAGAAATTTTGTCGTTCTGATTTATAAGAGTTTGATATGATACGAGTGGTATTTCAATCAAAGATGGAAAAGTCTGATGGAGCGCTTATTGCCGGGATTGTACATAAGGTGGTATATGCAAAGAATTAGATATCAGCATCGATCTAGTGATTCTCAAAAAGGGACACTTACACCAAATACAGACTGAATTTATCCCACCTGTCGTACTCGGTAAACGGCTGAAACCCGTCAGCAAAATAATTAGTCCATATAAAGATGCTGGAATCAAATCTGAACTCATTTTCGGCCCTATTCTGTTGTATTCTTATTATTCAGAATGTAATGTGGTAAGAAAAGGTCTTGGTTGAAGCCGTTGCTTTCCAAAGGGAAGAGACGTCAGGAATTATACTATATTCGCGCTTTTCCAGTGCATGGACTGGATTTGAACTCAGAGTTTTAGGGCATCATTACTACTCAGAATGGAAACTACAAGACTGCTCTTAATTAGGAAAACTCTTGGTTGAAGCTCATTGCCGTTGTCTTACAAGGGGAAGTGACGTCAGTAATTATATTTTCTGTTTTTCAGTGCATGGACAGGATTTGAACCCAGAGCTTTTAGGCAATGTTTATTGAAATTAATGTACCGCCGACCTGTAAACTTCAACAAAAGCAAATGCTAGGTGTAGCATGTTTTTCAGTCACTAATAAGTGAATAAATACCTCGCAAATGTCGTAATGAATGAATTGATGTTTGTAAGTCTTGTGACAAAAAAGTAGACTTGCTCCAAACAGAGTTCGTAAGACCGGCTGACAAATTTTGTAAATTTTCGAATAGCACAAATTTGAGTAGTGCCGATTTCTTCAGTAATCTACCCGACTTTACTAGCATTTTCGAGACAGAAACTGTGGAGTTTAGATTTAAGGAGCACTTTCCGGATCTTAAATCACTCCGATGACGTCCAAAATCAGTCAATCCAGTTGCGATTCCCATTCCTTTATTAAAGAGTTTCTACCTCGTTTAATTGATCAGTTTTGTCTCAAACCTACAAGATATTTCTGGCAGAAAGCTCTAGCCCCTTTTAGGTTCACTTGGCCGCACTGTTAAAAGAAAACTGAAAATTCAGCAACATGTCATGTATCTAAAGTTGTTTTCCTCATCATTTGGTAAGTTAAGAACTTAATTTTTTTTTATTTTCGGGAAAAGCGTCAAGTTTTTCTTGAGAGCAGTCACTATACACACTGAATAGGTCCTCAAGTGACTGTATCTACCGATATATAGAGAAGCACATGAGGTATACCGTCACTGCACTCCGGGTGAGCACTACAATACATTACACTACACAAGTCTATGTGTAGGCATAACGTACTTGCACTGGTATTCGTTACTCTGCACGCGCTAAAAACTTTTCGGAGCCGTGAAGATTGGAGCAATAACACACAAAAGATAAACACACAAACAACAAAGAATCTCTGGTTGGTCTTACATTTTGAATTGGAATTATTGGAAGGAAGGTTGGCTGGCTTGGCTGGTTTTTCTTGGCCACAGATACTTTTAGAGCCTGCAGACACTCCAAAGGATTGCTGCTACAAGATTAGGGTATTTTTTCTGTTTTTCTTATTTTTCTTTTTTCATTTGGTTTGTTGGTTCTTCTTCGAGGTTGTCGTACCTTTCTTTCTCTTCGCTTACACATACTTTAATTTATTCCATTTTTTTTTTTTTTTCTTAAAACTTTTTCCAGTTTTTTTTTTTTATTTTTTTCAGTGGCAAGTCTTTGCTGTTTGCAATTTTATTTGATTTTTTGGGAAATCATAGGGAAGGGAGGAATACCATCATCTCCCCCTTGAGCGCTATGCAACATTTTGTGTGTATTTAATGTGATGGAGCTGTAGACCGATCGACCATAGTGTGGTAAGGTTATGAGTTGAAGTTTTTGCGCGCCCACGTTATACGAGTTACTCGTCGTATTCGTATCTCTGTATCTGTGGTTTCTTTGCTTTGGCTGAGATCATTCTTATTCTTATTCTTTTAGAAGGAACATAAGAAACTGAAAATAAAAGAAAGGAATTCCAAAAAATATATCTTTTACGAGTAGATACTCAGTATCGGAGTGTGTTGGCAGCGTCTGTAAGAGCTCTAATACACGTCCGTTAAGTATGTGCACATGGTCAATTTAATGAATGGATTCAGATGAAATAAACGAGAATGCTGGATCTGGGGATCAATGAGAATATAAATTGGAATTCCACATCTTTTCCACCTTGGTCTGACGATAAGCGCGCGCTGGTTTCTAGTCTAGAGACTATGCACGCGGGATTTGTGCAAGAGAAAGTCCATCAAAGCTGTGCTGGGGTTCGAGGTGACTTTTTTTTTTGTTTTTTTTTTTTGTAGCCTGTCAGTTTTATGAGATTAGAAATAGAATTTTCTAGATTTAAGCGATTCTACTTTAAGTTCGTGATTTAATCTTCTTATCAGCTTAAGGTGTACTTTCGTATTGAATTCGAATACAGGTTGGAATTTGAACATGAAATTCCTAAACTGATTTGAAGAGATACGAGTATAAGCCATAACCAAGCGGCTTAGTGACTTGTGTAAATTCCCAGAGTTACATTCACATTTATATAGACTTTTAGGTTTGGTTTTAGGTGCGATTACGTCTAGAAAGGAATCATTTCAGGTGATAGTTTGCTTGCTTTCGGGAGACTTAACGATTCGTTTCTTAACAAAAACTAATTTGAGAAGAAAAAGAGAGTTTATGATCATATCTTCTATAGAAACGCCGAGAATGATATTTTAAAATTATCCTTCTGTGAAGAAAAACTCGGTAAAAATTAATTACTGAGAAATGTCTGACTAATGTGCGAGAGAAGGTCTTTCGCTCGTTCTCAGGTTAGCAGCTTCGGTAGCTGTATACCATTTGATTTTCTGGCTCATCACTTCTTTTAAGGTGGTAGAAATGATATTTGAAGAACCTTGAATCAGTCCCTCTTCATTCAGGTGACTTGGTATAGCCAATTGCTTCAAAAGCATAAGACATTGACAGCCTAGAACTTAGCTAAGAAAGTCTCAACAGTGAAATTAAATCTGGTTATCATCAGGTCTTTCTTTGGGTTTACAAGGTCTTCGAATCTAACCCGGAGGGACAACGTAGTACAGGAAGACCACACTTTAGGTGGCGCGCACAAGTAGAAGGGGACCTTAACCGACTTGGATAACGCAACTGTAGGCAGTTAGCTAAAGACCGGACTAACTGGAGAGGTTTGTTAGTGGAGACCTAGGTTTACCCCGATGTTGTTTTTTGATGGGAAAAATTACTGTTATAGAAAAACACTGGGTTGATAAGCATTACTGACTGGTATGTTGAATTTAAACGCGGTCGTATAAGCTGCTGAATGCTCTTGTCAGTTATTCCGCAAAACATATCAGAAGGTAGTGTGCTTACAATTTTACACGAACATTTTAGCATACGTAAGTTGCTTTTGAAGTGAATGGCGCGTTTGCTCACACCGGACCAAAAACGACAGCGTGTCGACGATTCAGTGCGCTGTTTGGAGCTTTTAATGCCAGATAAAAAGGATTTCGTACATCGGTATGAGACAATTGATGAAACATGGGTCCACTACTATGCACCTGAATCAAAAAGATCGTTAGCTGAGTGGACAGCAGCCGGTGGAAGTCTTCCAAAAACGCAAAACTCGGCTGACAAAGTTATGACATCCGTATTACGTTATCGACTATCTTGAGAAAGGTAAAACTATCAATAGGGAATATTATATGGCATTATTGGATCGATTGAGTGCAGAAATCAAGAAGAAACCGGGTCAGGTGCAAAAACAAACAGTTCTGTTTCACCAAGCCAGCAACTACTGTCTTTTTGCAGACTTTAGGGCCTGAAGATGCTCCAAGGAAAGAAATTTGGTTCAAATAAGGAAGTGATTGCCGAAACTCAGGTCTATTTTGAGAGCAAAGACAAATTGTTCTACAAAAAAGGCATCGAAGAGTTAGAGAAGGGTGTAAATGACTGTATCACTCTTGAAGGAGAGTGTTTTGATGAACTAATATGCTTACAACCATGAAAATCGACAAGGCATTCTCCTTAGGAACTCGCCACAAATATTGAGGAATTCGTCAGGAATTGACATCGAAGGAGCTTCCGACAACACCAAACACACCCAGATGCATTCAAAACGCAGGAGTAGATAACACTTTATGTAAGTAGATAAAGTCCACCCATAACACTAGAATTATCAACGCTACATTAGAAAGTGACAGATTCAGCGTTACGACTCCAAAAAGTTGTCCCCAGAGTGGTGTTCTCTCGTCCTTGCTATGTTCTCCATCTTAGTCAAAGAACTGCAAAACATACCCACCAACGACAGTTTGTATGTCCAAGGAGACGTTAATGACATTACTATCCTTATCAGAGGCAAATCGGAACTCCTCCAGAGGGCACTGTACCTTGTTGTTAACTGTTGTAAGAAAGTTGACAGGATAACAACTGTCGCATATGAAACAAGAACGAAAAAACGCTTAAGTAAAACACGTATACCTCTTTTAAGTAAGTCATACCTTGGGGTAGGCATGATAGGTGAGCTCTAACTTGAAGAAACGACAATAGGCTGCTCTGATAAGGGTAGATAGTGGACCCCCAGGTTGTGATCACAGGAAAAACCGAAGCTCGCTGAAGATGGCATTAGTCAACGTTAATGGTTAAGCAGCCAACGAGGTGCTAAAAACCTCTCGTATTAAAATTGGATGTGTGCAATATCGAATCCGAAAAAGGTCTCACGATGTTTTAGATATTTTGGATCCAGTCATCAGCAGGCAATCTGTAGCGGTGCAGACAGGAAGGGACAACGGGTGCGGATCAACTGTGGACAAAGGGGTCATAAAAAGTCGACTGCCAAAATCATCCGAAGTGTTGCCTATGTGCGGATATTAAAACTCCACATTGAATAATGTGCCAGACTCTAGTAAATATCAAACATTCAGAGAAGCTCTTGAAAAGGTAGAGAAAAGCAGCCTTCAATGACCAGAATACTTTAAGCAAATTTTCACAGGACTCGAACTGGTGACAACATCATTGTTAAAATCACAAATGAACTGCGAACCATACACGAATAAGAAAGGGCCAAACTGGATTGCGGACTCATTGGGAACAGCTTCTATCTAGATTCCAGACGCAAGGAAATTGCCCATCAAAAACCGAAGCACACAATGAGGATTTTTTTTGGACGAAAAGCGATCTAATAAGCACCTATCTCGTGCCAAACGAAAGGATAGACGAGTTACGCAAGAACTGGAAGATTTGGAGGACTTCATTGCTAAAATCGAAGGGGAGATCCTGGTCGCTGGAGACTTAAATGCCAAAGCCCTGGAATAGAGAATGAAATCCACAGACTCGAGACGCGGCGTCTCCTTCAAGAGACCAGGGTATGAACGAACCATTCCGGATGCCAACTTCGTGCTCGACATTCGCAAGAATAGAGAACTGAAGAGTCATCGAAGACTATATAAGCATCGACCATCAATACATAATCTTCAACCTACGAGGGAGGCCAATGTGTTAATAACGAAGAAATGCTATGCCCAAATTTGAGGGTGCTACAGAAACGAATGCTGAAGGCACGATGGAATTCATATGGCTTGTATGTGATGCTTCGATGCCCCGAATGAGTAGCTCTATTAGAAACAGGGCTCTGGTGTACTGCTGGACGGAGAAAATAGCCGCGTTTCGAAGAAGATGCTTTAAGCTGAAACTCACATTCACCAGGGGAAGGAGAAGATACGCTGAGCCTATGGAAGAAGTGATCACGTTTGTCGAGGGGTCAATATTGACCCCTGAGGACTAGGCTATAAGGTCGTCATGCAAAAACTAGGAGCTCAGGCAACCGACCCTGACCTAACTGAAGAAACGATAAAACCCTGCAAAACCGACGGAAGTGCTGAAAGAAATTGCCCAAACAAGCCAACAGCTGCTGCTAAATATGTACAATGGCGCCTTGAGAAAGGAATCTTTCTCAGGAGTTGGAAGACATAACGAATTCTCCATCTCCTAGGAAATATGCTGAAACCTCGGCTTACAGATGCAGGAAAAAGAATAGGTGACCTGTCCACGAGACAGTATTGCTGCAGAAAGAGCCACTCTCAGAGAGAAGTAATAAAGGCTGCCCAAACCGGCTGCGAAATACCTTAAATTTAACCAGGTGGAACGACATACTGAATGAACTTGAATATACTTTCAGCATTTCAGTTTACCTCTTGCAGATGCTGAAGAACTGCCTTAAAGACCTTGAGGAAATCACCTTAAAGGAAATCACTTGCGACACAGGCATACTTCGCATGGAGATGCCTGAAAATGCCTTCCTGGTATTGTACGCAAATGATATCGACGCGGTAATCACAGTAAAGGGCGTGAAGAATACTCAAATGAAGCTGATGGATAAATATGGTCTTAACATAGCTACAGAAAAAACCGAGATAGTCCTTCTGACCAAGGAGAGGATCCCGACTTATAACTCTGGGCTGAAATTATAACAAGCAAGAAAGCAGTGCAAAAAGATACTTGGGACTGAAAATCAGTATGAAACTCACCTTCTGGCAACAAAAAACCGACCTTCGAATGGAGCATTATCATAGAGGGTCTAACGGCCAGCAAATGAAGGCCACAAATATCAATCACATATGGCTGTGAGATCTATGTGTACAGGAGCCAGCTGTCTTTGACGTCGCAGAAGTGACCCCTTTCGACCTCTTAGCGGCAGAAAGGAAGTACGTGTACGACAAAAAGGCAGGAATTGGAGTAGAAATGGCAATCGAAGAAGTAAAGGAGCTGACGAAATGACAGAGGCAGAAGCGCCGGAACTTGAAAAGCTCTCACCGGACACGGATATTTAAATGTCTTTCTTCACAAGATCGTTAAAGCAAACACTTCAGTCTGCCAGCACAGGGACTCTCCAATAGACGAAAAGAAGTTGACAAGTGATCAGACCCAGAGCCAAATTTATTCGTCCGTAAAAGTCACACTCAGGACAAAAAACAGAGAACAAGACGCAAATAAACCTTTAACAGACTGATCGAAGCCGGCATGGGGTTAAGGTGGTTTTTAGTGGGTGAGAGTAGCACAGTACTGGAAGCAGAACGGGGCCGCTTTTCGTCGTTATTTTCCGAACAAAAAAAAAAAAAAACAAACAAGACAGGTCCTTCTTCTGGTTAATTTTTGGGGGACAGACATAAAAGGGATATTCTCAACCGAATGGTCACTCAGGCGCCAACCACGTGTGCTACTGTCCCAATTTGGGCCTGATTTCTTGGGAAAAATGGCTTAACGTCACAGTATTTGCACGGTAAGTACAACATGACCAGAGAATCGAGGACAAAATTCACTTCTAAATTTTTTGTTAAACATTTTTTACGCTAACTGCAATATACGAGTAATAAAACGGAAAATGGCAAAAGGATTTATTGTCCTTACACATGAGAGAGTGGCACTTCATTCTAAAGAGTTTCCAACGATGAAAACTTGAAAGCCGTTGAAGGATCAGCAACAGATCTATTCAGAGGCACATCATATAGACCACGGACCAGGTCTGCAGCCATGTCCATAATACATGACAAGCTCCGACAAAACTCATTAGAAATGCATTACATAGTCCATTTAAAAATTATATTTATTTTTTCCACGAAATGATTTCTGCGAGACATTACTTAAAGTATCAAACGTGCTATGCATTCTCAACTAATCTCCCATAAAACGAGTACACTCCGCTCATAGACTTCTCCCAATTTCGTGAGATAAATATCAACAGCAACTGTGTGATCTAGAACAGTTTATAATAATTCGCATTCCAATTAAGTCGAAACGGTTTTCCAAGGTCTTAACGCACCTCTAATCCATTTATCGACTATAGAAAATTCGTTTTTCGCACGAACAAGCACAATCAACCAACCGTCTAACCAACCGATCGAGCTCAGTTCAAACAGTTAAACGTGAAACTATCTTTACGTCTAATTCACATCGATTTGCACTTAATTTTTGTTCTCTTAAGTTTTTAATTAAGAATTGTAGAGGATCGAATCGAATGACTTTCCTTAAAAAAAAAAAATTCATTTTATCAACACCGTGCAAGCCATTAACCAATGGGGGTATGATAATTAATCAAATCACAACTAACGTTCGAGATTTATGGTTGATGATGGCACTCCAATCAAAATTTCGTATCAAACGACGAAAATAGATTTTTTAATTTCATCTCAAGTTGCGGTCTTCTCCTCGAATCGAGACCAATTCCATCTGGCTTTAGTGAAATTTCAACATCAACCAATTAAATGAGACCCATAAAGCCTTCACCTATACAAAGTATCCCAAGCTAAATGCCATAAACTTCTTCTTCTTTTTTTTGTTTTTTTTTTTTTTTTCGCCAATTCGAAATTCCATTTGGAACTCTCCACCTATGTGTAGATACGTACGAGTATTTTCATGTTGCCCCGCTTCAGCTCAAGCTGTCATTAGCCCCAATAAAATCTGCATATAATTTCCACTTAGTACATCCGCTCGTAACTTGTTACAAAGTCCAATACACACAACATTCGCGATGCAATATTTGTAGGCTTTAGATACGAGCACGAGTACAATGCACATGTATGCGATTTTCAACATAAAAGTGACCGATAACGACACACTGGCGCGCACCGGAATGATTTTGAGCAAAGCAAAAACAAAAAAACAAAAAAAAAATAAAAATAAAAAATCAGAAAATGAAAAACGAAAGAGTTGAGTAGCAAACTGACCGAATAGTTCCAATCATAGGCATTTGCCTTGTCTTGTCTTTACTCTGTGGATTGTGGTAGATGGTGTCTTGTGTCTTGTGTCTTGTGTTGGATTGTGTGTAAAACTTTCTCCGGTCATTTCCTCTTTGGTTAATTATTTTACGTGCCCACATACATAGTCCCAATGTAGGCACGCACAAAACGATGATCATGCCTTGATAGCATGCTAACACTATTCATTAATTAAATTATACGGCCAGTTTGGTTGTGGCAGTCATAGGAGCCATAGGCGACATAGCATCAAAATGAATCCAAAAGAGGAACCCAGAGTATGAGTAAATCTAGAGCTAACTACGATCTTGGCAGTGGGTATGTTTATCTTTTCTTTTACACCTTACTCACCTATTAGTACTGCTAAACCGAAGAGTTCGGTGTCTAGCATTCCTTGCGTTGCAAAATGCAGGCATGTTTGGGTGTACACTTCTCTGACTCGACTCTTCGCTTCGACTAGGAAGTATAAGGTTCTGGGTTGTTGCGTTCCTAATAATCTGTAATAAAGTAAACAACACAAACATGACAAGAAATGCTGAAGAATAAAAAGAAAAAGAAAAAAAAAAAAAAAAAACCAACAAACAAATGGAATTTAATTGTTGGAAAAAGGAAAAGGTGTGGTAGGTTGGGTTAGATTGTTGGGTTTGTGAGAAGTTTGTATTTTGTTTCAAATGTAACTGACCTTAGAGCTAAAAATCGGGAGCCCGGTGATAGTTGTTCGGTTGATGACGCGCATACTTCTAGTGGCGCGCTGACAGTACAAAAAGCTCGCATGCTGCATCATTACTAACTGCGAATTGCTGTCGGAAATATTTTCTGCAAAAAATAAAAAAAATAACAAATAATTATTACTTTAAACAAAATAGGTTATATTTCAAAAATAAAAATACGAGGAAAGATATTTTGGCACTAGCAAATGACAATGTAAGCAAAAGAGCAGTTTCATGTTATGCTTGATCTCCTGTTCTATTTCTTAAGAACAAAAGATGCTACTTCCATGGTACCTTCTTATGGAATCTACATCAACCAGACCTAAAATCTTGAGATATGGTTTCTTTTTGATCCAGAATAAGGTGCATGAGACTTAGGTCTCCGGTATTGTACCAGAATAGAAACTGTGCCAATGTATAGTGATGAAAAAGTTGCTCCAGATTATGTGTATAGAGCAAGGAGACTATAATTCGTCTAAAAGACTGCGTCTTAAAGAGTCATACAAAAAGTCATAAGCTTCCGATTAAGGACATTAGTCACAGCGGGCACCGCAATAAGCAAGCCATCTTCCAATACGGTAAAGAAGACGATCACTCGCTAAAGTGACAAGGTAGTTGAAGATGTGTTGTCCGTAAAAAGGGCTAAAAATGATCTTGATTATGATTTATTACCTAAGAGGATCAACGTACCGTACTACACGCTAAAGAGTGTTTCAACAAGAGTTGTAGGGTTTGTTTTTTGAATAAAAGGGACAATTGTTGAGATATCTCTGAGACCTTTACTGCTTTATACAGCAGACAATATCTGCCAAATTATCTGCTCTTCTTGCAGGTATTCATCCTTTTCTCGAAGTTTCCAATCACTCTTCCACATAATTAGAGTTCTATCTCGGCGATGGCGTTTGCAATTTTTGCTTTCAGAGTTGAAATTGTTCGCCTTAAAGAAAGAAGTCTAATGGTGTTAAGTCGCATGATCTTGGCAGTCAATAGAAATTACAAAGCCAGAAAACCTCTTGAGCAATAATTTGGTTGTTTCGTGACTTATATGACATGGAGCATCACCCTGCTAAAAGTAAAGGTAGTCTGTATTTATATCCTCGAATTTCGGCTACAGAAAAGTGTTTATCATGCTTCGATAGTATGCTCCATTGATCATAACGCGAAATTACGTTGCCAGGTAACTTCGTGCGCAATAACTCGGCTTCAAAAAATTGTTTATCATATCTCAATAGCATGGTCCATTGGCCACAATGGCTTTTACGGTTTCCTTTTCGAAAAAGTACGGCCATATAAAAACTTCGGTTCATAAACCACACCAAACAGTAATCATCCTTGGATTTTCAATGCACCGGATGCGGCAATTTTTCTTATTAACTTAGCCACCAATGTGGAAATGGGCTTTATCCACAAACACGATTTTTTGAAAAAATCAATGTCCACATGCTTATTTTCCAGGACCCAATCCGAGAATGTACGATAGCCGGTGGTCGGCCAACTTCAATTCTTGTGCAGTTCGGTGCAGTAAGGCTGCGGAGAGGGTAAGCTCCTAAGAACGGTGACGAATGGAGATGTTTATGTCGTTTTCAACACTTTCCTTTTCTGCGGCGATATTTTACATTGAACAAGAACACACTTCGACGTTTTCATATCTTGTACTGAGTCTATCTCTCTAAAGTTTTTGATTATGTTGCGCACACACGTCACGGAAGGCACGTGACTACATGCAAAATTGGGGCTATTGAACGTGAATTTTTGTAAAAAAAATTCAATGATTTGGATTTTTTCTTTCAATGTGTAGCGTTGCATGGCAGATTTTTAAAAATTCATGCCAACCGTGCGTGCATCAGCTTTGAAATAATAGGATTTTCAATTCTACACCTCTCTTTGCAACACTTGTTAGATTAAGAAGGAAGCCTATCAAACTGATATAATAATTTTTGGAATGCAGAGGCACGGAATCAAATCACTAACAGACTTAGGACAATGGCCTGGAAGTTGATAGCTTTAATAGAATTTTATAACTCAAATCTACCAGTTAAAGGATGAAAGATGATAGGTAAATCTAAATGTTTCAATAGGCCCTTCAAACACGGGCAGCCGTCTGATCACTTCACGTACCAAGGCTATGATAAGTGTCCACATCAAAGTTTCCGTAAATGGATCGCTTCTATCGAACAACATGTTTATCGAAAACGTAAATCGACGGAAAATGCCCTTCATACTATCGTATGTAATTAAAAAAATTCATTTCGTCAACAGATTCTTTATGGAAGCCCTGCGAGGAGGCATATAAAGAAGCCACCAAAACTAAAATGATGATCATTGCCATACTGCAAATTTATTTGCTTACCCACATGCTATAGTCGCCTATTAAAGACCAGAGTAATGAAGGCTACATATGGCGGAAACTCTGTCAAACGATGGGCTTCATCGGTATTTCAAAGGCGGAGTACCACCTTCACTACTTTGGTATTTATTTCTCATTGATCTTCTTTCGGCAAAAGAAAATTATGCATGCAAGGTTGTGGCTAATGCAGGGGAAAGTGTCAGGAAAATCTTCACAAGCTACCCATTTGGACAGACCGTTGTTGGTTTAAAGCCAACTTAGCCAAACTATTACTGGTTCTTTTAACAAGAAGCATATACTTAATTTTGCCCGGTTTAGGTTGGGAGATACCACTCTCGATAGCACTAGCAGCGCCTAATGCCTTGGGACTCAATTTGTATAGACATCTTACTTGGAAATCCCTATCAAGATTCTAATGCAGATAAAGTGTCGTAGCCTCCAGATAAAGGCTACAGCAAAACACTATACACTGGGTATGAGCTCTGTTTATGTCATGACGGTGGGGCACCCTAGAAGGCAAATATTATTTTTGAAAAAGCCAAGCAATCTTCATAACCTCCTAAGCGAGATCTTCAGGCCATCTATACCCTATGTTACTCGATATTGTCGGTACAAATACAGCGCTGAGGCATACGAACATTTATCAATGAAAAGATAAACACGCAGATAGTCCCGGCTTAATGAAAATTGAATGTTATCTCTTCCTTATCTACCACTCTATCCCCCATAGAGGACGATAGAAAGAATATCAACACATGAAGAGACAAAAGACAAAAGACCTCGAAGGCGTAGGTGTCGAAATCGGCTCTAACAACATGTCATGGGCATTCGTCTGTCTTTTAAACCTCTCGGCCACTGTGGTTTACAGTTATCCAGCCGCAATCTACATTTCGGTACGATAGTTCAGTATCTTAGGCAGTAAAAGACGTCTTGAATATCACTGTGTCTTCTATCGAAACTTAGCGTCCAACAACTTATCCCAGGCGACATAATACTATAATGCAAGCCAATATTAAATGGTCTAATTAAGGTTACTGCTTTATTGTTTGACTTTTTAGCTATTCATCGGCCAGAGAAGATTTGAGAGAGATTACATTTAAGAAGTCCATGTCCTTAGACTAGGCGCGGAGAGTAATGATTCCTTTGGCAGCTGCCAGGATGAAGCGAATGACCGTAGGATACCCTCCCCAAAACTCTCCGAAATTACCCAAGGAATCATTGTTTATTATCAATCATTTTCCCATAATCGCAGCGGTTATGACTTTGTCAAAATAGTTTGTTTGGGTAGTAAAAAAAAATTCAGATGATAGGCAAATTTTAGAACTTTACTTGTTGGTTTTCAATTTCAAAAAAATTCAGTTTCGAAAGTCATTACACTTTTGACAGCTCAAAGTTTTCTACTTTCATCTGACCATTATCTTATGCTTAGCCCACCAAACATCCGGATTTTCTGGATATTTACGAATAGGAGTTGGTCTTTGTTTTGTTATCGAACGCCGGCGGTTCCTTATTTTATCTAGAGAAAAACAACTTTTTCTACAATCCAAAGAGTGTCAGTACTACTACCTACCACTTTATAAGGTCTAAATTATTTTTAATTTCTTAAATCACATTAAAACCTTCATGACACCCTGTGTCAAAAAAAAAAAAAAAATCTTGTGAACACCTTCTGACAGAATAAATAAATGTCCAAACGTTGTAATCCTTAAGTGTTAAACAACTATGTCGCATTAAGTCAACTGATATTGCATTAGAAGATAACAGGCAAACAACGTAAACAACATAAATGTCGTCAGCCAAAATCGGTTTCTTAGGTTTTGGATATCAAATTTTACGTCACAGTATAGGAGTAATTGTACATCACAGCCTTAAATCAAAATTCGGGGTTTAATAGCAGCATGAGGTCCTGTAATGTATCGTAACGTTGTCCTACGTACAGACAAAGTTTCATATTGAATTATGTCTAACCGCAGGTGGTGTTTTGATAAGGTTCAGACACAGATGTTAACATATTTTGATGTACGAGATACATATTTGGATAACTTTTATCAGTTGTATTTATCAGTATTTAGCCCTTAGAGGACATGTGAATTGTATGCTCTATTTTAAGTCCGTGTCAGTGGCCATCCTAATATCGATCAAATCCCTTCCAGTTCGAAGCAAAAGGCTCAGCCTGCCACACAGTTGGCTTTTCTAGTGGAAGGCAAAGAAGTACAACAGTTAGGCAGCTGCAAAAGAGAGAGAGCTGATGAATTGGGGAGGAAATGATCGCTGGTCCCTAATTAAAGTCTTTCTTTCCGTTAAAGTTCCATTAAGTACAGTCAATACATCAGGATTCAACTTAACAAGTGTGCAAAAGCTGGAAAGTATATAGCATAGAAGATCACGTCCTAATGAAACTTAGTCGCTTAGACATTTGAATCGTCTCTCGTATTACTATAGAGAACTGCGTCAGCGGCATTCATGATGTAGAGAGCTACTGAATATCCTGAGATACATAACTTTTTCTAGGTAAGAAAAGTGGAGCATTTTTGGGAGCAAAATTGGAAGTCAAATTTGTACGAAATTTTTAGATTTTAAACCGATCTAATTTGCGACGATGTGCTATTTCGATGTAGGAATTCGCAAACCCGAACATCTGCGTAAAGAAACCTAGCTGTTACTAGATCACGAAAACCCGACTGGCAACATTGAAACCGATCTGTGACTTTATGAGCAAATGAGACAGAGAATGACGTAGTAAAACGACCACTTGAAGCCATAAGGAGATTGGATTTAGAAATAATCTTTAGATACTTAGCACGCAAGCTAATAAACGAAGCCCTGCGAACCTTGAAATGAGACCTACAACCTAACTCGTTAAGATGTCCAAGCAGCGGCATCGGTATGCACACAATAATCAGCGTACTGTCCTTTAGGAATGATACTGTCAATCTTTCTCGAATGACGATAAAAGATACATACATACAATATGCCCACCAGGAGGAAGATTCCCACAATATGGAAAAGACATACATGCATCAAAAAGTTCTCGGAAATTATTCAGAAAATTAAATCGACTGCAACACACTTATGCCAGCGCTTGATCCAATCCTCGAAACATTTTTTATATTCGGTTTTCGGTATGTCCGTCAGTGCTTCCTGCGATTTTTCCATTACTTCCTCTCGGCTGCTGAACAGGGAGCCAAATCAGGTGAATTCGGTGGCTGTTTAATGGTATTTGTTACATTTTCGTCAAAAAATTATGAATAATGATGGCACTGTGCGACGGTGCGTTATCATGGTGCAAAATTAAACGAGTTTTCTGCCCACAATTCTGGTCTCTTTCGGCGAATTGCCTCACGCAAACGTCTCATAACGCTCAAATAATCGTAATACTCTCTGTTTACTGTCTGGCCTTTTGGCAAAAATTCATGATGCACTACACCGTTGTAAACCATGAAAACCTTGAGTATTGCCTTTTTTTTGACTGAAAACGACGTAGTTTTTTTGGTCTCGGCTCATTTGGTGAACGTCATTCACTTGCCTGATGTCTGGATTGCATGTGCCGTTTCCAGTAATGATCCTTTTGATGAATGTGGGATCGGATTCACGACGGAAACCAAAATCATTAACCAAAGTGTCTTGGACGGATCCATAGGCAACGTTCAAGTCCTCCGCTATCCCTCTGTTAATTTGCGGTTATTGACCAACATTTCTTTGACTTCATCAATGTTTTCGTCGGTTTTCGATGTCGATAGTCTGCCAATGCGTTCATCATCTTCGATTGACTCACGATTACTTTTGAACTGCTCGTGCCACTGGTAAACGACCGTTTTCTTTAGAGAATCGTTGCCGAAACACTTTTCCAATATTTCCAACGTTCGTGCACCATTCAATCCGTTTTTTACGCAAAATTGAATACAAGTTTGTTGTTGTAAATTTAAATTCATTTCTAAAATTGTAAAAAAATCGCCAACACACACAATGGTAGATGTACTCTTGGCTCCGTAGCTTTTGCAAATGTAAAGGTATGACGCTAAGATTTAGAGGGAATGTCAACAACAGATGTACCAACTTAAAAAAAATAAACAGAACTTAAATTGGAACAATGGGAGCGCCACATGGTGATCAAGGTGGTAGATTTCTACTCAATTCCTCAGGTCAATCACCGAAGAAAGAGTTTTTGAGAAAATTATCCACGAATAACTGGGCCAATACATCGAAGGAAAAAATGGCTTCTCCAATCTACAGTAAAGTAGGAGACGTTCCCATGGGACATGAGACAGACCCATTCCGTAGAAGCGGTATGTTTTCTGTTTTTAAAGAACTTAACACTCAAGTGAGTATGAATACACTTAAAGTGCCTGAGCACGTGTTAAGTTTTTAGGAAAATGGGACAGAGAGAGAAAGAAAGATTTTTTTGGCTCAGTGGTTATTACATCCAATATTTAATGGGGAGACTAAATTATTAATGTAAATTGAATTGTTGTTGTACAAGGTGGCGCAGAATTAATCACCCTATCGGATAGAAAAATTTTTGCAAAAGGCGTCGTACGTCAATCATATTTGACATTTGTGAACTAGACAGCTGCAGTATACAAACAAACAAGCATCGAAGCGCTATATTCCGCGTGCAAACAGTTAATTACTGTAAAACCATCCTTAATCTCAACAACGAAGAGAGTGATTTTGTGTTGAAAATCATAATGAGCGACGAAGCGCATTTCCACTTAAGCGGTTACGTCATGCCTTCGTTTCTGGGGCATTGAAAATCCGCGTGTGATGCACGAAGAGCCATTACCGCTGTGTGGTGCGTCGTTTACGCGGAAGGAGTGATTGGGCCGTATTATTTTGAGGACGCCATCGGCAATACGCTTATTGCTACTGGCGAACGCTACTGGGCCAAGATACAAGACTCCTTACTGCTGGAATTGGATGAGCGAGGCTTGGTGAACATGTGGTTTCAAAAAGACGGTGCAACCGCACACACAGAACGAGCCACAATGGATATTGTGAAGAAAGCATTTTATGGCCATGTAATCTCCCGTTTTGGCAATTTAGCATGACCAGCAAGATTGCCCGATTTAACCATCCCAGACTTCTTTCTTTGAGGCTACTTGAAGTCACGGGTTTATGCCAAAAAGACTCAGACCATCATAGCCCTAAAGGAGGATATTCGACAGGAATGCGAATAGTTACAACCGGAAATCTTGTCGAAAGTCATGGAAATTGCGATAAAACGCGCACAAATATGTATCAACACTGGCAGCATCCACTTGGCGGATATCATCTTTTCCACTTAACAGAAACAATTGTAAGGGTCCAAATAAAGATTTCCATCACTCAAAATCATTTTTTTTTAGTATAAAAGTAATTCAAAAACAAAATTGGATGATTAATTTTGCGCGAATTTTATTTAGGCAACCATTCATCTCATAAGATTTCATTTGCCCCGAACCGTCCGTTTTTCAAAGTGAATACACTACCATTTGAGGCACAGCTACCCACAAATGTGGTGAAAAGGTTTTAACCAGATGAAAAGGTGGCAAAAAACAACACTGCACGATCTTGAAGCTCGATGTGAAATATTCAAATTTCTGAATAATAGAAGGTTTTTTGAAGATGGAATCTTTTTTTAAAACCAAAAATAACTGGAGAAGTTCCACAAGGGTCAGACCTAAGCCCAGTCTTGTGTAATATAATGCACGATTGAGTACTGTGAATATGCAGCAGTGAACACCGTCGGATATGCAGATGACATGGTATTAGTTGTGACGACATCAAGAATAAAATGACAAGGCTTCGCTAATTAGGTCTGGACTACAAGACAAAGGCCGTTCTCATAAGTAGCCGCAGGAAAATTGAGTCTCTGCTGCTACTAAATACACACTGATGGGTCGAACGAATAGCTACCCGTGAAGAAATGTCTTTCGAAGGGAGACTTGTCAACAGACAAGACAATAGATGTTTCAACAACGCGGACAACACGGTGGAGGACAACCTCATCTTAAGTGGCGCACACCATTGGAAAATGGCCTCATCGAACTTCTTCTTTGCAATAGGAGATTGCTGCGAAAAGACCATGCTAACTGAAGTGTCATATTAGCCAAGATCCTGTTCCGAACTCGGAGTAAAGCGCCATCTAAATAAGTAAGTAAGAACTTTTCTTTTGCCAAACAACGTGAATTGGGTAAAATCCTAATTCATTATAGGGAATGGTCCCCGGCATTATGTTTCGAACACGAATGCAAGTATATAGCTTTCTCGCATTCTCTTGGTCTAAGAGAGGACAATAACTTTTAATAACACTTAGTCAGCATAAATCAAAGATCCCAGTGGTCAATTGATTGATACATTTTGCGATATAATATTGTTGTTGACCCGTAATTCAATTCTGCTGGAACCACATATCGTCGGGATGAATTTTCCATTGACTTCAACTCGAATTTCTCCTACGGCGAAGACCACTCAAAACTGTGGCTGTAATTGAGTCTCATGAGTTTCTTCTGAATTTGCTTCATTCCAGAAACGACAATCTTGCTTGTTCACCAACCCGTTTAGCGAAAAGTGCGTCTTGTTACTAAGCACCCTAAAATTAAGGCTCTACTTCAAGCCGCGGTGTAGTGGTATATGCATAGATTCCTCAAGCAGAGGGTCGTGGGTTCGAATTCCGTGCGAGGAAATTCTGTGAAAAAGTCTTTTCATGTATGTAGTTATATGAAAATCCCGTCTGCGTCAAGTCTGACATGAAGGCATAACACTGATGTTGGAGTGGTTGCTGGCTGGGCTATATGTAACGAACTAACAACTAGCACGTACTTAAGACCCACTGGTTGAGGATGTACTAGCTCGTCCCATACAGTTTGACAACCATCTCTGGGAAAAATATCGAAACCTAATACACCTGAGTTTCAAACTACTACACCACCCGCCTGCGCCCTGGAGAAAAAGCCAGTAAAAGCTGTATCTTGGGACCAATTCACGAGCTCCCGTCTCAAGACATTCTCTCGCGTCTTTAGTTCCTGCACAAGCTGGATATGGGTATATGAAAACATCTTTTTGACACCAAATTGAAAATTGCGGATCTTATGCATATCATATGCAATAAAATCTCACGACAAATAGAGAGTTCAGTTCGTCGATTATGGGAACCAAACCCAATCTTCTACACATTTCATGAATTGAAGGCCGATTTTGAATATAAGTGTGAATGTTACGGAAGCGTTCTTCTGGTGAAAGTCTATTTATGATCATCTGTCAAACAATATTGAAAGAACTGTCAAAACCGACGGAATGACTTTCAAAACTTCAAATCCCTTTTAGAAGACCTGTCAGTCACAATAAACGCTATTTTATCATAATACGAATGCATAGGCAGCTGTCAGTGCCAGTTTCACATCCGTCATCTATCAAATCCACCCGATCTTCATTTTATCACCTAAATTTCTTCAGCGCAACTTTTCCATAATTTTTTTTTTTTTTTTTTTTATTACGATTCCAGATTGATACGATTTATCTCAGCTAAGAAGCAACTTTATCAACGACCTAAATTTTGATTGATGACGCGTTCTATTCAGCATCTATTATAAGGCAACCACATTGCTGTTGTTATTAGTGCTATGGCGGCGCTGTCACTGCAATGCCTTTCTCAGATACATTAAGTGGAATTCCATGAATTCTATTAGATACGAGTAGTTCAACATTAATTTATTTAAGGTTCTCTCCACTGAGCTCTGGTTTGGCTTACTTTTTCTCTCCATATTTTATAGATAAGAGTTTCTAAAAGATTATGTGTGGAGGTTATAATTAAGCACAGCAATTAATAAATTACGTTTATTTCCCCCTAGATATACCGACGCTAAATTAAGAAACACAAAATTGATGAATTTTTTAAAAGGTTGGATCCCTTTAGGCGCGATTCAACCGGTAGATATGTGCTCGGTGTTTTTACAATCACCCTCCCTATTTTTTCAAAGATTTACGAGTGCGAGTATTTCATATTCCTCCTGTGAAGATTTATTATACCACGTCTAATGGTCAATTGAATGTAACGGTGAGCTGCTGTTGTATCATATATATGCTAATCACATTTAAAATGCCTGACATTCCTTGAGGTGAATCATTAGAGCCGACGAAAACAGCAAGTTTAATTCCATTGACACCTTACTGTCAAAATGTATTTAACTAATTGACACTGATGAGATGTCAAAATGTTAGTATAACTTGGCTGCATTTGTATTTGCAGTTGTAACTTGCGGCGTAGAAAGTAATTCAACCCAAGGCTGACAGGAATGACCAGATTTTTTTGGTGTAAATATCACTGTTTAGACGATTATGTGTTAATTAACTTAAATTGGTTTGATATTTCTATTCCTAAATTACGATTCCAGTCTGTTGTTCTATTACTGTCATTTCGACAGTGATGCCACTGTCCTACTTTTGTCATAAAAAAAAATTCGAATAAAAGAAAAAAATTAAAAAAACAAAAACTGGTACCAAGTGTGCGCATTTAAATTTGTATTTTTGATGCTATTTTTGGTCGAATTTTGATAAACAAAACTATTTTGAACACATCGTTCCGGCTCCCTGAAATGGCGATTTGAATATCAATGACACAAGGCGTAATTAAACGGAAACTAGTTTTGGTCATTGTGGGCTTTGTCTGAAGCTGTATTATAACATTACACGTATTTTCAGAGATCACAATTTAAGACTTAATTGCCTGTGTTTTGATTGTGGTGCTAAAAATAAGATTTGTTTTGCTTTTGATTAGAATAACGGTCTGTGTGTCGTAAATATTTCGACATGCTATGGATATCAAATTAAAACCGATTAAACTGAAGGCCTGTGCGGCAATTGATCGGGAAACCGCTGACTATTCCATAACTTGGATTGGGACATCAGCTTGACAATTAGGTTTAGAGAGTAGTGCTTGCCTTACCTCCAAGTGGTGGTACTCGATAAATGCATGAGTAAGTCCATATTCATGCAGGCTAAATTGATAGATGTATGCTCGGCCAGTAGCATAATGATGATCTACGCCGCTCACAACCCTATACGGAACGGTATCGAACCTCGGATATGGTCTTGTATAGAAATGAATTCACTGCAGATGACCCTTGCAAACGTTTAAATGACAACAACCAAGGCCACGTGCAGCCGAACAATTATCAGAGGCCCTTGACTGCCAAAGAATGAGGGATGAGCCGGACTTAAGAATGATGATAAACTGTAATATACTCGTATGCTATTCGGATGCGTATTTGCCATAGGGAAGAAGACTTAAGGAAGAAGTTTTGAGTTCCTGACGCGAGAGCTGATATAATATAAGTCTAATATACGCCTAGGCTTATACGAAAGATAAGGAGGACGCCACTTGAAAATATATCTATGAGCTCTTCGATAAAACATATGAGCAATGTCCAAAGTATTATACGACACCACGTTTTGCAACGAAATTAGCCTTATTGACTTTGCGGTAGAACGAAATATATCTATAGCAAGCACACGGTTTCCTCATTTCAATATACACAAGAGGATCTGGCTACGAAACGCTAAATCAAATTGATCGCATTGCGATAGACGTAAGGAATGCCTCAAGTATTCTAGACGTCTGAAAGTTCCGGGCAGCCAACATTGCCTCTGATATCCACCTTGTTGCAGCAAAGATAAATTAGCTACAAGAGACCGCCAGAATCTTTACCGAACCCGTATACTCAAATCTCAATGCATTTAACGTATAATCAGAGACGCCTCAACTGATGTGTTGAGTTTCACAAGACCACCACCAAAAAATCTGTGTATAATCTAGAGTACAACCTCTCTATACTCGATCGTGCGCTAGTCGTGCACTGTTTTCTTCTTCTGGAGAAGACGATGTTCTTTTCGTTTCTTGGGCTCATATATGAAGAATGCCGACAAGCACATGTAGCTAAACAAGAAGCCTACAATGCGGCGCTGCAACGAAGGACGCTCGTGAGGTCTACGAGTAGAGGAGACGGGAAGAACATCGGCTTCTCCAGAAGAAGAAAAAAAGCACGAGTAGCACGCGATCGAGGATATTGAAAGGTTTTACTTCGGGTATAACGTACGGAAATTTATCCAACAGGTTAAAAGGACGTATCAAGGCAAGAAGAACTTTCTGTAGAGCCTGTAGAGATGAAGAAGGAAATATTGTAGTAGAGACACAGTCAAAAAAACGTTTTCTGCTGACTGTATATTGGCGAAGAAGTCCAACATTCCGCCATCAGGTGTCTATTCTACCTGACTCTGACAGCCAAAACTTTCGTCCACCTGACCAATAAAGCAATATCTAAGCTGAAATCCAGCAAAGCAGCTGGATCGTACAGCTCAATATTTTGTGGAACCTGGAGTGGGTTAGGTGATGAGGAAATATGCGCACGCTTGCACAGAGGATAAAGATGACGGCACAAAAGATAGCTTCTACGAGCTCTTGGGCAAGACTTATGAGTAAAGCAAGACACTAAAATTATCCTCGACGATTTAGATGCAAAACTAGGAAGAAAGGGTATCTTTGGCAGTACTGTCGGAAGGTATAACCTGCACGACAACGCCTCAAATAGCGGATTCAGACTAATCTTGCTGGCATGCGGTTCCCACATCTCGATATTCACAAGGGGACTTGGAGAACTTCTGATCAATCAACCAATCAATCACTCCTCAAGTATTATGGACGTCCGAACGTTTCGAGGGGCCAACATCGGCTCGGACCATTGACTTATTGTAGCCACGGTACGGTTGAGAATATCCCGAACATCGCAAAGACAAGCTAATGTGGGATGGCTACAATCGCAAGAGATTGTCAAATTCTTTTCCGATCGACTCTCCCTTAATCTCTTAAGAGGTCCTATATCACCAGCATCAAATATCGAAGACAAGTGGGAACATTGTCAAAAAGCCATCAGAGGTGCCACATCTGATTTCTTGGATTTTACTTGGCTACCATAACGAAACACCTGGTTTGAAGACTTGCAGCTAAGCAAGATGCATACAAAGCGGCAATGCATAGAAAGACGAGAGCTGCTCACGACCTTGACGAGAAGAAGAGGAAAGACGAACACCGATTTTTCAGGAGGAAAAGAAGTAGCATGAGGAATGTATGTATGTCGAGGAATGAGATACGGAAGTTTTATCAAATGGTGAAATAAACATGCCACGGGCATAAATCCCGAACCTATGCCTGTAAAAACGAACAAAGGGAACATAATAATATGGTATAGTTGAAGTCAAAGCTGAGGATTTGGAAAAGGCATTTCTGTGAATTGTATAACGGCGATGATGAACCAAATACCGTCAGATAGAATGAACCTTTGAATCTAGACGATGTAGACCAACAATTCCGTCCACCTGACCTCGATGAAGTGAAAATAGCCATACCTAAGCTTAAATCCAACAAAACTGTTGAAAAGCGTCATTGGTAAGGAGCATATGTTACATCAACTCGAAATCTTCGGATGAAAGTATGCCCGATGAATGCAATTTCAGTATTATTTGTCCGATCCTCAAGACAGGAAACCCTGTGAACTGAACTATCAGATCCTATCTGCTGTATTGTACAATAGGACCATCTGAAGTCGTTGGTGAACAACCTGATTGGTCTATATCAGTGCGATTTTAGACCAGGACTATTTTTACTCTCCGGAAAATCCTGGAAAAAAACTCAACAAGTCTAAGTCGATGGTGAAAATATGGTGGATTCTTTTCAATGATTTAAGAGACAAGCTATGCTGTCAAGTTTTGTTTTGGCGTCCCTGCGAAAGTCGTCCGCTTATGCAGGATGACGATGGAGAAGCCCATTGCTCCATCAAGGTCGGTAAAGAGTTCGCCGTGTCAGTGACACGCGATGCGTGTCAATCAAACGATTTCTTTAACATCATTCTTGAAAGAATAGCGCGAAACTCACGCGTCAACACAAGAGGTACAATATTTTAAAAGTCCGTTCAATTTCTCACAAACGCCGATGATATTGACATAATCTGAAGAAAGCAGCGTGATGTTAGTGCCGCTTTTTTTTTATAATCCCGCGCGCGCACCAAGGGAATATGAATATATTTTTAGTGGCGGGTGGTGTAGTAGTTTGAAACTCAGTTGTATTAGATTTCGGTATTTTTCCCAGAGGTGGCTTTAAAATTGGAGCCAATGCATCGTCAACCAGTGGGTCTTAAGTACGTGCTAGTTGTTAGTTCGTTACATTTAGCCCAGCCAGCAACCACTCCAACATCAGTGTTTTGCCTTCATGTCAGAGTTGACGCCAACGGGATTTTCATAAATATGTACATACAAATTCCATGAAAAGACTTTTTCAGAGAATTGCTCGCACGGGACTCGAACCCACGAGACTATGCTTGAGGAGTCTATGCATATTATACTACACCACGGGCACTCCGCTTTCGCGAGTATTGAGACAGAAGCAGCGAAGATGGGTTTAACGGTCAACGAGGACAAGAGCAAATATATGCTGTCAACCAGATGTGCTCCAAAGAAAGGAAATTTAACATCGATGTCTTGACAGATATAACTTCCATGTAGTTAACGACTTCGTCTATCTAGGCTCCGCTGTCAATTTAGACAACGACACCATCGCTGAGCTAATCGCTGCTTCTTTGGCTAAGTCTATGGATTTTATTAAAAATGGATGAAGGTGCTCATGGCACAACGAAACAACGACGGTCTGCAGAGTGACAACAACTTAGCCAGAAGAGTGAAGGTTCAACAACTGAGGTCGATGACTTATGCAGAGCGGATAACTTGGTCCGAAAAATTTTCGCATCTAACTCCGAGGGACAGCACAGTAGAGGAAAACAGCGACTCAAATTGGCTGGAGACATTTAATTGTTGAGGCCCAGATCCACCCCTGAGTTAGTGCGGTCTTCGGCAAATTGAGATACCCTTACACTTTTGTGCGCCACTTAAGATGAGTTCTTTCTCTAAGACTTCATCTCTTCCATAGAATTAGGACTTACATTCGCTCTACATGTCCTACCTATCTCAGGCGGCCGATGTGCATTTTTTTAAGAAGGGCGATGTCGCTATGCAGCTCGTAGAGTTCCTTATTATGTTTTCTCCTACAACGCCCGTTCACTCAAATCACACCAAAGCCTCACCGTCACCTGTAAAAAAGCGACAGTGACTTCGCAGATATTGACGGGGTTTATTAGTTCAAACTAGTTAAATGCTTTCATCTCCTGAAGAGTTTAATTTAAAGAGGATTGATTGAAACAATTTCATTAGTGCACCCATTGTCGATTACATATAGAGTTACATGTGTCTCATAGCACATTGCTGAGAATTATGTACGACAGTGGAAAAGAATAGATAATAGGCAAATGCAATCAGTTTTTCTCTCAAAATTGCAGATATTAACTACAAATTTACCCAGGAAGAAATTCGGCAAGATTCTGTTTTATTACTCGACGGCATAAGGCGTTTTAAACAAACACACAAGGTATGTCATTGGTAAAACCGTACGCCATTTATTGATTTATTAAATTCCTTGTTGACAAGAGCTAAGTGGATCTAATCTTATCTACATTCTTCGCAAAATTCTAAAACAAATGAATCATTAACTCTTTATCAGAATTGGGTTGGCTTTATTGTTTTATAACTCAATTACACACCATTTTCAGTTCGAAATATAGTCATCGGGCTACTAAAGAGTAATTTGGAACTTTTTGTGAGGCAATGAGGAAAATGTTCGCCCATCCATCATGCTTTAAGTCACGTCCCATCGAAGAAATAGAAGTAATTAGTCTCAATGTTAATCAGATGAATTACCCTGTTTAAATGTCAGGTGAAACGTCAGAACAAGGCCAGTAAAAGTTGCCATTTATCACTTTTTCGGTAACACAGTTACTTGAGGTGAACTACAAGTCATTACTTAAAACGTATCTCTATCTAAACCATCGTTATCTATGAATCTAAAAATTCAAAAAAAAATGTAAATTAAAAAAGGAATGTTAATGAGCATAGAAAAGTATAGACTCTAAGCAGAGACTGCCGCGTGAACAACCGGTTGTGGGTTGAACGTTTTGTATTGGCGTAGTGGCTTAGCAAAGATCTCTCGTGATTCATCACAAACGACTGCGGTCCACAATAAAAATCGACAAGTGTCTTATAATTGAAAACGAAACAAATCACAAAAATCTACGACTACGGCTGCAAGTATCTCACACAGATTTGTTTTTTTTTTTTTTTTTTTTTTTTTTAAATGATGTCGAGCACTCTCTTCACTTTGTTCACATATACCGCAGAAATCGCACGGGTTTCTAGCTAACTTACAATGGAATACCGAACAGCTGAACACTGATCGCAATCAGACTGTGACCGCAGAGCATAGCTACGAGCATGAGTTAAGTGCAATGGCATGCGTGCGACTTTCTTGTTATGATTAATGGCTTTGCGTTTTGTTTTTGTATTATTATTTTACAATATTTTTTCCTAAGCACTGAGATACTCAGTCGCACTCGTAGATACTCGTATCAACTAGTGAATATTTTCATTAAAAAAAAATTGTTTAACGAACTTAACGAGTAGCGACAGTGAGTTTTCATGGAATTTTAACTACGTTGAGGTCGAACGTCGAACGTCGAACGTTGAAGCATAAATATGGCGCTTAGTCAATTGGCTACGAAATGGGAATTTGGTGACTTTACCCCACAAATATGCGAATAGACAAATAAAAGTGGTAAAAATGATGGGCTTGGTTTTGTGGTTAGTAGAGATGGTCATTTAAAATTGTTGAGAAGCGTCAAGATCAGTCAAACTCGTTGTAAAAAGCAAAAAAAAAAAAAAAAGAACTCAGTCACAATTGATAAATTTTTTTTTGAAGTTGACGCTTTCAATGTCAAAAGTCTGAAGCAATTAACTTTTGTAATGGGTTGAAATATTTTTGAATACCAGCAGTATCCGCTCTGCAAATGCTTCAGTATTCAATTGATGATGATGGCCTTCACAGGTGAGTGAATTGTTAAATGCTTGATGTTGATTACTGGTGAACTCAAGTGCACCGGTGCGATAAGTCAGTTTAAGGTTTCAAATTTTAAAATGTATCTTCCGCAGATGGTACTTATCATTTGTCGAAAATTTTGATTAACATCAAGGTTAAACGAATCTGATGAACTCCGGAAAAGGTTGGAACGAACGTTTGTGCATAAATCTCATGTGAAGCTAGTTCAGATCAAAGGTGATACAATTTCATATTTCTAAAATCTGGCACCACTCTTGCGAGTGTCATTTTTACACTCAAAATTCTAATGTTTGTAGTTATAAGCCTCATGAGCTTATGAAAAGTGACACTTAGATGCAGCTAGAAACGCTAGCTAAACCTCATCATAGTTGAACGGACACAAGCCGGCTGAAGAAAAGGACAACAATTTGCTAGAAAAAAGCAACACCAGCGCGTTGGGAAACTATTTATTTATTTTATTTGCTAGCATTAAACGTGTTAGGCATGCAGCCGGCCACCAATCCTATTTTTAGAATGAGAGACACTTTTCTATGAACGGAGAATCCAAGTTTACTCACGTATGGCAGCATACCATACCATACCATACTTCATCAGATCATCTTCATCTTCACAGATCTAAAATAGATGATGATCCTTGTATGTGCCAATCCTTCAGTCCATCTACACACCAAAGCATCCTTCGAAAAAGTTTCATGAATACATGAAACCAACTAAGCAGTGATAAAGTCTCATAATTCGATGACCATAAAGCGTTTCGGCTTAAGACTGCCACGTATTTTTTAAGGAGATTCCGTTGGTTCCAGGTTCCAACGCTCTCCTGGTGGTTTCACAATTGACTTATAACTTGTCTAAGTTCACCTTGAGTGAATACCACTCTTTATAGTGGCTGCTTTATAGTTGCAGCACTCGCAAACTGTCCGTCACCTTAGAGTAGCTGATAGATTGCGAGTTGTCTGGCCTGTACATTGCATCACAATACGGACTACTCAAGGGTGACAGATGTCAGCAGTGTTTTTAGTAGATACCTGCCGTGAAGGCTCAATCTCATGGTATGTCTTTATACGAGATATCAAAACAATACGTTTATCAGCACTCTACGAGTAGTACAAGTGCGACCAGCAGTAGCAGACTCGAAGTCGTGTATCCTTTCCTATCCAATACCTCGGTTATCCCAGTTGCAGTCCAACTCCGCGTCGAACAAACCGATCAGTTTCATAGGCATCAAATTTTTGAACATCAGCCGTAGTACGCTACAGCCTATGTTCAATCGGTCTTATCCTCCCAGCGATTTGGGTTAAATCCAAAGCCGCCACAATACTCTCACAAGAGCACCTACATCACACAAGTCAGGCTGGGACATGAGTTCCAAATTGTTTCCGCCCTTTCCGTGGTACCGGAATATAGCTTTGCGGTCACTTCTAGTGGGACATCTTATAGCCCAGGACTAAAAGCCTGCAGTCCAAAGTTTTTATCTAAAAATTTCTAGCTGCTATTTACTCGTATCTATGCTGTCTACTTCGGAAAATCTCATTTGCAATGCTACGAATTCTTTCGAATTTAGCTCTGTTAACGAGTAAACCGCTACCCTCATAGGCCTTGCTATTATAAGTGATGCCCAAGGCTTTCAAATCCCAAGCATTTTAGTAGCTTCAACACACACAAAGAATATGCATCCAATCCTCTAGCGGAACAACCTGCCACATTATGCCGAAACGCATTCAAAGATCCATTTCCGGTAAGTCAGACTGAGGTTAAAATTCAGCTTTGGTAGTCCCCTCATGGTTGACACATTCCGAAGGAAGTTGTAAGTAAGCCTGCCTTATACGTTCATGTTCCAACTATGTAAATTGCCATCTAGACCGGACATATTCCAGTCTTCCTTCTTCCACCTTCATTGAGGAAATTCACTTAAAGTCATTCGAGGGGAGTCCTTTGGGCTCTGAAGACGATACCTCGACGTCGATGTATCACGGTCAAAGGGAGGCACTCTCAACAATGCCTGCAATGTAATCCGTCGAGGACGTTCGGCTCTGGCTGAGCAAGGCCCACCTCAGATCTTTATCGTACCAAACCGATACTCTAAACGGGACTCCAGACTGCAGAACGCGGCTTACTCGGCCTAAAACACTCAGCAGTCATTGCCTTATCCGAATGAGGTGAACAATGAAATTCATTCGCTTACCCATCATTATCTCAAGATACCTGACCTCAGTCACGTACGTAAAGCCAACACCATTTAGGCGTATTGTGGGAGGTCAAAGGGCTGCTTTCAATGAAACGTGAAGCAGTATTGTTATACTCTTCTCCCGAGATACGAGATACGCTCTTAAAATCGATAAAGACTAAAACATGCTTGGCAAAGCTACTCTGAACGCAGTTTTCAATAAAAGACATCCTCGATACCTCTGCCTTTTTTGAAGCCAAATTGGATAGAAATGATGTAGGATCAGAACAAACTCTGTCAAGAGACGACCATTCTCGCCTCCTTCTAATTTGAAGGGAAATGGCTTCGGGTAGCTCGACGATGACAGACCTTATGTGTGTTTTAAGGGAACTAATATTAAGGCCAATTCCACTGAATGCCGAAACATTCACAAGAGCAAGGCTACGCCTTGCCATCGCTCTCTCTTTTAATCTATGTTAGTGATACAAAAGTAGAATTTGTGTTGGTGGCACAAGTTCCAGCCTTGGTATGAGTCGAGGACGATCTTTAACATCTTGCTGATCTTAGGATCACAACACCCATTATTTATTTCTACACTACATCGGACCGAAACCACCTGCCAAACGCTTCCTGTGATTTTAGTTTAAACCACAGCCACCATGATGCCTCCACTAACAAATCAAGCCCGGACCGAAATCCGGGGGACTGCTCACTTTCATGGTACAGTTATTTAAGTCCTAGTAAGGACTACGGGTGGTCCTGCCGCCAACACATCCTATGACCGACAGCTTATATCTGCTCAAATCGTACCAACCTTTTGCGGCGTCTTCTGTAAACCGTTACGATAAGATCAGTATTTGCTCTACCCTCGTTTTTTATTAGACAATTTCTTTGACGGAAGAAACTTTGATAATTAGGGGGGCCTCACGAAAAACAACGTAAGCCTCTTATAAAAATTGAACAAGCCGGATTGGCCGATGCCAACGCGGCGTAGATTAGCTTAAGGGGAGTATCGATTATAAGGGCAGAAGCTGGGAAGAGTGAAATATACATTATTAGCAAGTATTGAAGAGGGTCTATGATGTGTGACCCTTTAGACCCTTTGGCAGTGGATCGTACAGTATGCGCCGTTGCTTCGACCTGCTGCAACCACAAAACTCATTGATCATGACCGTTTGGCCCGCGCCGTTCTAAAATAATAAGCAACTCCTCCACTCTTCCAGCGTAAACAGCACATTAAGCAGTGACTTTAAGTGGATGTAATGGCTCTTCGTGCATTGTTTGAATTCTGTTTGCTTCACAAATGTCAATTGACATTCGACGACATTTCCGATCTGGTACAAAGTGAATCAATACGTTTGTGAGTTTTTAAAGAAGTGAATTTTTGGCGAAAATGGAAAAAAATAATTTTCGTGTGACAACTTCGAAGGAGAGTTTGCCGTTGTTCAGACACACAACAACAGCAAAACAACAGAGTTATACCTAGGTACATTGGTCTTAAATGTACGCAAGTTACAATAAGTGGGGAATAGAGAGCTCGACGGGGCATTCCATAACCTAGATGTACGGCTCAGGAAAGATTCACGATATTTCAGAGTAAGTGGGCTTGAGGGTATACTGATGACCATTCATAAGAAAATGGATGTTACGGTTAAAGGTTTTAAGGGGTGGAATGCCACGGTAAATTCGATGGAGCATTTGTGATGGAAATAGCGATAAAACATGGTCCATTGCCTGTGCAATATTGATGTCACCTATGAGTTTTAATGCACAGTTTTGAATGCAGAGATATCTAAGGAGAACCTCATTAGATGTGGACATTGTATTCCAATTTTATGCGGATAAAGACTTACATATTGAAGTCTGATCAGAGGGCTAGAACGACGATTAGAAGTAAAAACTACGGCATTTGACCAAAAAGACAGTGCTCTTTCATCAAGATGATGCACAGGTGCTCTCTCACCAAGTCGAAATTTCATGAATTTTCTACGAATTCCTTATATTCTCCGAATTTACCCGGAAGTGACTTGTTCATGTTTTAAACTGAAGGAAGACTCAGCAGAAAGAGATTTGGTTGAAACAATAATTGCTCAAACAAACGCCTTTTCTGAGGGCTTCCTCAAATCTTATTGCTTGGAAGGGGGTCAACAAATTGGAGATACTTTGTGCGTACTGTATTGGAGGAAACTATATTGACTCAAAAAGTCACGGTTCTATTGATTCTTGTATCTTAAATTCACAATGGGTATACAGAATACAAGCAAACATAAAAGTGGCTACCAAAAAGCCTTACGAAAAAAACGGAAATTATCTCGAGTGTCGATTTAATTGATCACCGTAAGTCACCGAATAATAAAATCACAAGTGCCTTATAAATTATACAATCAAATAGATGACTGACTAAAGAAAATCCAAAACACTCGACGTAAGGAGTTTCGATGCACGAATTTGTTACGTAAATCCAGAATGTTTAATTAGGAAGCAAGAAATTCCGACGCCATGGGTGGCCTATCCGACACGCTTGGTAAATTACTAGAAAAAAAATTGACGACGAGCTTTTGAAGGGGTTAGAACGGACTTGAATTGCCATTAAGGGCCCTAAGACCAGTTTTGATGGCTTCAGACTACGTTGAAGCTCGAGTTAGTCTCTACTAATTTTAGTGGTGATCTTAAGATTTAGTTCACTCTTGGACGAGTTACATGGCAACTTTTGGAAGAGAAAAGTCGGGGGCGTTCCATAAAAGATTTCCACTCTTCTAGTTAAACACGCGCCTAAATATGCGCTACGCTTTGTCTGTGCCCACTGTAGCGACAGTGGTATTTATACTAGTACGTATGCCTGGAATACGCGACACACCTTTGTGACCGCATTGTCATCGTCGTCGTTTGTTGGTAATCAATTAGAGTTGAGTGAAAAAATGCGGTTGCTTGTAGCTTGAATCTAACTCTACGAGTAAGTGCGGCATAAGAAACTAGAAGTACACTAGAGGCTAGAGCTAGAGGAGCCTAGCGGTGTTAGTGGAGCTAACAGGGTGCACCAAACTCGTGAATAAATGTGCAAATGTTTTTTTTTTTTATATTTTTGTAATTTCTGTTTGATTTGCTTGTTATTGCTGGCCGTTGTTACCGGTTGTACTGGTTGTCTATTGCTAGCAGTTTTGTACAAACACTCGTATTCAGAGTCAAGTCAGAACACAAATGATAGCATTCTCTAAAAATAGTTAAATGCTTGTTGATTTAAAAAAAAAATAAATAAATAAATAAAAAAGATTTAAGTCAAGCGCTGGCTTTGCCGATTGCAAATGAACTTCGCGCCTGGACTGGTTAAAGAGTTAAAAGCGCAACTCTATGTTGCACGATTGCCGTTTACACTATATTGGACTTTGCCGACTTGAAGAATGTGTCCCATGAATCATTGTTCAGGTTTGCTTTATGTAAGACAACAATTTGCATTTGCATGGTTTTTATGCCCCTTCGAGGTATGGGTTTGCCATTTCAACGCACTCTAGGCACTTAATGCGTGTAAATGTTTTTGAATAATTTCATAGGCGACATAAGTTGGCAAAAGGCCATAGGCTTGGCTAAGAGATACATACCTGGGACAGATATTAACACTTCAAATTGGGTTGATCAAAAGATCACCTTTGTAAGGAAGAGAAATTTTCCTTTGCTGTACAAAATATTTTATGGAGAAAAGACCCACAACATTTCTCTGCAGACGTAACTTGCATTTTACATGGTTACTTACCGTATAAGCTCAAGTCCACCGTGTGCCTCCGCACAAAAAATCAATTTTGTGCCTTTCAGGTAAAAATAAGGACCACCTGGATGGTATGAGTCTCCTTTTCGGTGAAAGTCGAGACCTATCTAACACTTCAGCCATCCTATGAATCATGACGCCCGGTTGAGGTGCAACTCCACATTGAGTATACCAAAGTGAGCCACAAGCCGTAACTAATTGTAATTTGTGGTGAATGCTATGAGATCATTTCGGTTTTACTGCAGCCATCACGATGATTCTACAGATGAGAATGGAAGTTTCAGGCTCCTGGCCTACCATGGTATCACAGTGGAGTCGGTTGAGCACTTTACAGCTTAGGACTGCTGGCCTAAATATCAACAAACTTAACTAACATATTGCTTAGCAAAAACCATATTTGCATAGCAACACATACTCCGATAAGCGAGAAGCCCAAGCTGAGATTAAGACTCATATTCGGAGTCCGTACATAAACAACGCACATTTTAGAAGGTCAAGCAAGGTTTTTTGTTTTCTCAGGGACGAGCTGTCCACATCTCTAGTAGGAACTACTCAAGAGTGGTAGTATATGTATCTCTTCAAAGTCCAACAGCACATGCATTGTCACCGTAAGAACAGTGTGACACGCCAACAACATAGAATAAACCAGAATCAGACCCGGCACATCGATCTCACAATGAAGGCCAGTACATATCTACTAAGCATGGAGTGCCCGAAGATAAGACCAATAAAACAATGGTTTAGAAGGTTGAGACCCAACAAACATGCCCCAAGAATTTGAGGCCCAATAGTATTGTAACTAAGTTCCAGTAACTGGAGCTTAATACAACATAAAAGGCGGTTACCCGTGAGAAAAAACGTTTTTGGGTACAGAAATTGTCTTGAGGTGGGAACCTTTTCGGGCCAGTGAAGGCTTACCAAATTAAGACGAACTATCCGATAAGCCTTCGTTACACCGATTGACTTTGATCCTGCTGAAATTGGAAACTATTTCTAACAATTATCATCCTAATTTTAAGAACAAGATGGTTACAAAAACCTGACCAATGAGAGTCACAGTATAGCGTTCCACAAGGGTTGGTGTTTGGCTCACTACTTCGCTACATCAGAATCAAAAATTATGTCTTCCCTGACTGCACGAATATCCAGGCAACATATGGTATACAGTTTCTGCTGTGGTAATAGATTTCTGAAAAAAAGGGAGCCTCCAGTTTTCTGTCCACATAGCTTCGCTATTTTACAGATGTCATACACAATGGTTTCAACTACTCGGTTGAAATCTTTTTTTCTTTTTTTCTTTGTCGGAACAGAACCCTTAGCCAAAGAACTAGTCCATCGTACTCCTTGCAAGTTCCTTTTAATGGAATTTATCAGTCTTTTGAAGAAAGATAAGTACGCGCTTTAGTGTTAAAGTGATAACAGTACTAGCATCCACCACAAACGCCAACGCCGAGTAAATGTAGGCTGCTCCCATTAGGTAAGCTAAACAGCCCCATCATAACTTTAGTGCCCCGTAACAACGCCAGTTAGCAGATTGCAGCCTTTCCTACCGATGGATATCACAAAAACCGCTGACCTTTTCAAGATATCAGGAAGCAACCTAGAGAGTCATGTCATCTACTGTAATGCTCATATGAAACCCAACTTTGAATGAAAGCCTTAACCAAGGACGCAGGGAGACCTAACGTAGGTTTGGGTCCTGAAAAACTCTTCTCTGAGCCTTGCCTAGCAAATTAATCGGCGATTTCATTTCTGACCTGGGGCCCAGAGAAGACTCAGCAAATTTAGTCTTCCGACTGCGTTTAGTGAATTCTTGCAGCTTGGCTTTCGCTATAGATGCAAACGCTAAGCCCACTCTACCGATCCTTCACAATATAGTTTGTTACCATCAGGATTGCGTATATCTCCACTTGAAAGGCAGACGCAAGTTTTCCTAACGAGGAGTGAAATCTAACCTTGTTGCCTTCAGGAAGACACCAGTGCCGCATCCGATATCGGTTTGCGACTCATCGGTGAAGAGCTAGTCTTGGGCACAGGAAAAGTCGGTTTCGTATTTTTTCCGTTGTTGTATGATGCATCAGATGGCATGTCCACAAGCAAAGAATCAAAACAGTCAGTGCGCAAGGTCATTAAAGATTTAGTGCGTGTTTTACCAAAGATCACTTCATTTTAAACCGAGGATGGCTGAGAGTGGAGCCGATGATATAAATATCAAGGCGAGGGAGATTCATCAATTCATCTAGGAGGAACCAGGCATGCTAGAGAAACTCCAATGCAGCCGAGATATACCGATCTTTCGAGTCATGTGAGAGCAGAAATCATATATTTTCGTGAGAGATTATTCCACCAGATAACCGACGCACAAGATATTATTGGCCTTATCATAGCCCCATGTCTTACCGATAGCTCCTTTAGAGGCTTTTGACGTAACACCCAAGTACTTAGCATATTTGAAGGGTTGGATGGTGATGACTTTAAACACTAGATGGATCAGACTAGACAACTTCCTCCTTCTCGTAACTATGTCCACCTCAGCTTGAGAAGATTGACTGAAGGTCCATTTCTAGTGCCCCAATCATCGGTCACGCCAAGGACTTTAAGACATAGTGAAGGAGATCGAATTTGAGCGAAAGTGTGTTGCGATTAAAATCTAAAACGGAAAGGTTGGAGTTTACCTTACGCAGCATACGGGATATTGGTTCGTTAGAGCCATATGTGGTGCGGTGGTTTGGTAGATATAAGAGGCGGGGGCAACGTAGATTTCGAGGGTTAGTGTTAAAGAAAATGAAGTTGTAAAGAGACATGCAATCGCCGGATCCTAAGAGGAGTCGGTGAATGATGAGAATGTCTGCTGCGTCCTTTCGTTCCTCAAGCGCATTCAGGTTAATGAGTTTGAGACGGTTTCGATAGAGAGGTAAGGTTAGAAGACCGTTCAAGGTAGACCTCAAAGAGAAAATCGAAGAAAACGACGCTGGATCCTCTCAATTCGGGTTACATGAACTAGTTGAAAGGGACACCACGCTTGGCAAGCGTACTCGAGAAGGGGGCGAACGTAAGTGATGTATTGTGATTTGGTTCCGTACGGGTTACATAATTCCTTGGACCATCTTTTAACAAAGCCAAGCGATGAGTTTGCTTTGGTAATTATCTCATCTATATGCGAGCGAAAATTAAGCTCCCTAACCCATAATATGCCAAGGTCGCGGATAGTCTGAACAAGAGATATAGGTTGGCCGTAGAGAACGTAAGTTTGGGGAGTAGACTTGTTGCACTTACGTGAAAAGGTAATCGATTGACATTTGGTGAGTTCTAAGCAGTTCTTGATGCACAAGGTGGAAAAGCTATTTAGATCTATTTGAAGGAGGCTGGAGTCGTGTTGTGAGGAAATGGGTTTAAAAAATTTGTTATCTTCAGCATAGACAGAAAGTGCTGAGTGGTGAATGACCCTTTCCAGATCGTTAATGGTTAGGATGAAGAGAAGTGGACCTAGGTGACTACCTTGAAGAACACCTGAAGTGGCCAAGAAAGGGGCCGAAAGGACAGACGAACACTATAAAAACGGTTATCCAGGTAAGAAGATATCCATTTAAGCAGAATAGGTTCAAAGCCCAGGACGGACAATTTGAACAGGATTTGTTTAGGAGTTATCTTGTCAAAATCCTTACTGAAATCCTTCTTTACCACTTTCTAAGGCTGAGAGAACAGAGGACACGAATTCGACGAGGTTAGTGGTAGTTGAACTACCTTTCAGAAAGCCGTGTTGATTTGGGGAAAGAAGTCAGACTTATAGGTCTGAAGGTGTAGTCCTCTTCTCCAATTTTTGGTATAAAAGTTACTCTCACTGTTTGCCAGGGTTTCGGTATGTATACCAGCGGCAGGTTAGCAGTGAAGATTCTATTCAAAGTTACCAACAGCTGATCTATACCTTTTTACAACATAATTGGTTGTATGCTGTCTGTGCCAGATGACTTGAAGACATCAAAAGAAGCAACAGCATGTTTGATGGCCTCATTTATCACCAAAACTGAGGAGATATACCAGCTACGGCGTATTGTGTTGTTCAGCTCATTAGCAGCTTCGTTAATAAAAGCCGGTTGTGAGCTGGTTCTAATTAGGTTGCCTGGGAAGTGAGCCTCTGCTGTCGACTCAGTAAAGGTAGATTTTCTGAGTAGTTCCAGCCTGGTTGCTCTTTCCCTTTTGAGAACCTTGACCAGTCTACTGGCTTCACTGAGAAATTTGATCTTTTCGAAAAAATCTCTGTAAGAGGCGCTCTTGGATAACCGAATTAGCTTCATACGTTATTTTTGCTTCGATCTCCGAAGATTCCAGATTTCCTCAAAATTTATCTTAGGTGACCTGTTTATAGGTTTTCTTCGTTTCGCTGCAGATCTACGTTCAAGCAATAAACCAGCGACTTGCAGGATTGCTTGCTAGCTAGACATGGTATTTCAAAACACTTGGTGAGGGTACTGTTGAGGTTCTGAACAGCTTCCTCTAGCTTTTCTTTTATCCTTCGCTTAGATGAAGCACTGTTGAACGTGTTTCCGATAGTACTTTCCAGACAGTAATCTTCTTAGCATACCTGTTGGATAACGTTAAGTCGATTACTTGCTGTCTTACCCTCGTTACAAAAGTTGGCTGAGCGCCAATATTGTTGATAACTAGGTCGGACGATAGTATGTAATCTAGGGGATGATTGCCTCTTACGATGCATTTGCTACTTCCCCAAAAGCTATTCTGAGCATTAACATCGCAGTATATGATAAGTCCCATTATGCTAGAATCACAGTGTTCAATGAGTTCAGCTACCGCCTTCGTTGTTGGTGCGTATAACGACTCATAGGAAAAATAAGCAGACGCAACAACGAATTTGTGCCATTCTCGATTCGTTTTGTAGCTTATGTGTGCATACAAGTGCAATCTTGGTTTCAAAATTGCACAAGTTTAGATGGTGAGAGTGAGTTTAGCATATAAAGACAAGTTTTCGGTTCGTCATATAGTGACGAAATATCAAAAACCACAGATGCGTTTGTTCCACACCCATGGTTCCTGTATGGATAATATGTGAAGTTTTGTATTAAACACGGTAAGCTTTCTACATAGGGATGTAGTAGAAGACTTCGAATGTTGAAGGTTGATCTGGGTACACAAAATAGATGAGTTTCGAGGGTGGCCGTTATTTATCTGCGCCCTTCTAAGGTACAGATAGAGACGTGAGTCATACCTAGATCTAATGGTTTTAACAGAAGCTTTTTCTAAGTCCATAACAAAAACAAAGCCGTCTTTTCTCGATTTTTTTTCTCCCTGTGAGGGTAAATTTTTTTGGCACAGACTTGCTTAATTATTTAAAAATTTGCTATTGGGAGGACTTCAAGAGTTCCATTCTTAATACCGTAGCCCTCCGTTTGAATGCAAACATTCTCTGCTGTGGCTAGCTCCAACATTAGATTCAATTGGTCTAATTATATCCGTTTAGATACAAAGGACGCTCCGCGGTGACAACCCTCATATCTTTGCGCTTTTGACTCGATGCGACGTGTACATTATCCAGGATGACACACAAATTCCTAGCTTCGTCGGAAAAATGGAAACGGAAATTGATGGATGACGCATGTGAGTACTTTAGGTATATGAGCCAGACCAGAACTTCCTCTTCTTTACGAAAAGAACAATCGCTGCATGACCCAACAGAGAGTCCAGCTACATCATCTGCATATAGCTGAACTTGACCATTAGAACATCAGACACGGTCAAGTGCGCCCAAAATCCTGCCCATCAAATTTTGAAATGGCATCAGGCGTCTTTATATAGTAGCTGTATTCCACCATGAGACCGGTGTTCTACAAAAGGTTTTCCTGGCTGTATGGGTCAGTTAAAAATATCAAAAACCCTTCCACGTTTTCTTGATCGGCAGAAAACTCCGATTACTTTTTTTTTTTTGCTGTTAGAAATGTAGTGAATATGTTAACTGTTTTCGTTACATCCATTCAGTATCTATTTTACCAAATTTGTAAAGTCTGCAGTCCGAGATCTGTCATTCATCAAAAGTTGTTATGTGGGCACGCTTGTGTAATTTTCTTGTAGTGCTAGCTTCTAAAGATCTTCAACATACATACTTCACCATTTTCTTTTCTTGCATGAAAAGAACATCTAAAAATCTTAGGAAGTCTGGACACAGAACAGTCCTACTTTCTCGTAAACCTATTCGCTTTTCAAGAACAAAACCTTTAAACATATGGTTTGCCGGTAAAACTACAAATCTAAGGCGGTAACCCATAAAACCGCAAAAATCCTTGAGAATCCAAACAACTACGAATACTTTTACCCTAATCCTCTGTGAAAAGAAGAAATCAAAACGTCGATCTAAAAAAAAAAAAACCTCAAAATCGTTTTCCCCGAATTAGGGCCACATTTTTGGATCACCCAAGAAAATTCCATAAATCCGAATCGTTCATCTGAAATTTCCTTAAGATTCCTTCAAGTGTCATCTACACAAAGTAACTCATTTAAGTTGTAACATTCTTCCGAATCTATCTACTCGTTGATGGGGTAAAAAAGACAACAAAAAAAGCAACAATTTAATTGCGGGCTTAATAAACACGTTATCTGTCTTTCATCTGCCGCGAACTATGAAATTAAATTTAATTAGTTTTTGTCTCCTTTTGACGGTAGTTATTCTAAGAACAAATTCCACAGAGGGTAAGGAAACAAAATCAAAAGAATAACGACATCCAAGCGCGCAGCAGGTCCATACCTACAAGAGTATCTACGTATCTACAAGTAGTACCTACATAGTCGACATAATCGTGTATGGAAGAGAGGTAAATTTATAAGTTGCGTGCGTTCTTCTAACCTGTTGTGGATGTAATTAGTCGGCTAATTATACGCCTCATGAACTTCTGGACTCGGCATTAGGAAGGAACATATTTCATGTGTGATACGTTTAGTGTTTTCCCGATGTTTTTTTTGCTTTTTTTCAATTTTTATTTCTTTTCAATCTAGAAGAAGACCTTGAAATGGCTCTTGGATTCTTTATATGTATTTCAAATTAAATTAAAGAAATAATAAAAAAAACACAGTTGGCCAATTAGATCAACAGATTCGCTATTGACTGAAGGCTGGGCGGTTCGGATTATTTTATAAATCTTTGCAGTTCAAATGACTTTATAACTGATTCATTGGAAATGACGTAATAAAGAAATTGCTTTGAGTTTCGCGATCACTTTTTGTTTAATAGATGTAATCGTTCAGCATGTCCTAAAGTTTGAAAAGTGATGGCCTCGATTGGCACTCCTGTGGTAGGGCGTTGTCCACATTTTAGTCCTTATTGTTCTGCAGTATATCTCTGTCTCATACTTTTCGTCGACAATGAAGGTATCTGAATTAATTTGAAACTTTGCAAAACTCGGCGTCGACGAATCACTAGTTTTATTAATAAGAGCAATGCTGGTGAACACTAACTTGATTGAATGCTGACTGCAGAAAATATGTGATGCAAGTGTAAGCACGTGTTATTCTCAGAGTGGCATTCTGTGTCCGCTACTTTGGTGTATGTTGGTTGACTCGTTGTTTAGCGCTCTTAACATTTCTAATGTCTATGCCAAGGCATATGGTGTAGCAGAATATTGGAACTGATGACTGGTGTTCTAGAAATGAGCTGGGCTCCTCTCAAAACTGAGGTTCTTCTCTACACGGGAAGAAAGAAGCTGACTGGCTTGACTCCTGTAGTAGTAGCCAAGCAATTAGGTATTATCCTGAATACCCAATATGTCGCGTTGAGAACCTTCTAACGCAGCCAACTTTCTTGCAATGTAAATGAGCTTTCAGCAAGACATGGGGCTACATGGCAATGATAAAACCAATTAAATCTTAGTTTCTACATAAATACGTCACCGTGCTTTCTTCAGACTTCGAAGAACTGCCTGTTAAAAAAGAAGTGACCTTTGGTTCAGGAGTTCTATGATATTTGCCGCCCACTGTCTTTAAACCTTGGACATACAGTCGAAAGGAGTGAACTTTTGTTGCTACCAAAGTACAAAAGTCAACTTTCCACAGGAACGATTTTGACATTAATCTGAGCCAGAAAACAAATGTAGTCGGGGCTTTACGGACGACAGAGGACGTAGAGTTCGACAACGTTGGATTTTACTCCTTTTTAGTAAGACGTGCACCTGTTATCAAGCACAGATATACACAATCCTGAAGCAAATGAACTACCATATACTATTATCAGCGGTGGACGGGCGAAATGTCCGCGTCTGTCTGAACCGTTCGACTATGCAAGTCTTCACTAAACGCAGATGAAAGTCTGATATTACAGAACCTTGTCTGGGCACCAGATCACAATGGGATCATTTAAATTAAAATTGCCGAGAAACGTGTTAAGAAAAGCTTAGAGCGAAGCTTCTCAGGATCCAAACCTGCGTTTGGACTGCTTGCTTTCTTCTCGCTTAGGACTTCTATTGACAGTGGGGTTTCATGTGTCCATAACTGTAGATAGCATGACTCTTCAGGATGCCGAAAGACCTAACGAATGTTGTTCCTCAATAGAAAAGACTGGGAGCTGCTTTCTTCCATCGTATGCTTTTAATAATCCTGCCACGATTGCGCTGAAGTAGAGGCTTGTTTTGTAGGCATTTTACTATTGAAACGTTTACTCGTTTTTGAACGAAAGACTGAGAAATTCTAGTAAAAGCAACTTACAAGGAGTACAGTGGATTTATTCTTGATCTACGAGTAAGTGCTCTAAATTCATTGAAGTCAAAACGACGAGAGGATTAGCCTACGGTATGATCTGAAGCAGAATAAAATTACGAACGCTGCACTTATCAGCACAAGTGGCTTCGATGGATTAAATTCTTTAGTAAGTGGCCCCTTTCAAGAAGGACGATCATTGGAATAATAAGTATAGAGCATTGAGTGGATCAGTGTGAAGATTCTGACCACACTGAATCGGCAGCATCCCACAGGAAGGAACCGCCTTTGTTTTGCTAAAAGCTATGCGTTATACGGGTAACAAGTCAACTGCAGTCACTTAATGAAGACCGCTTTAAAAAAGCTTTTAATGTAGGCCTACATGGAATGCGCACAAGCAGCATTGATGCGAGAGTTCCACCAAAAATTATGTCAAAAATCTTGAAGAAGTTACCTTGAAAAAAAGGTTTTGGGTCAAGGATACTGGATACTCACAACTGTTATTAGACCTTTGCCCTTTCGTTGTATTCTAATTTGATGAATCGCATCTGGAAGGAAGTGCCTTATGACGTGTCGAGACAAAGTTCAGTAATAATCTGGTAGCTATAGAACAATTCCTTTAACTGTCTTGGATCTGATTCATGTTGAGGGTAACAAAAAAGCGGCATTGACAAAAAACGGTTACTTCAGTGTTCTGCTGAAGTTCTTCAGCAGAACTCACTGGGAATCTGAAAGTGCACTTCGGAATCTGTAACATAAATAGCTGGATCGGATATAGGTTCTATGGAAATCCGAATATTAAGTGTTCATTCAGCCAACTTTCCACTTGAATTTGTTTATATCGAAAAAGCGGCAACGTGTCTTCTCTTGTCTTCAATACAGCGACATCACAAACGAAATAATCTAACTTTGTAATGTAATGTCGTGAATCTTCTAACAAAGGCTGGTAAACGCATACTTTCTCTATGTTGAATCGCAGAACACGGAGGTATTTCACGGAAGTAGATAAACCTTAATTATGTCATCTACAGTTGTTATCGCGAAATAACCAACTCGCAACGGAAAGTCACGTCACCTTCAGTTATCCTCACAAAAAATAGATCAACTGTCTGTGGAACATCTGACTCATGACGCAGACAATCCTAACAATGATTAACCTTCTCAGAGGTACTCCTCTGACCAAGGGATTTGAATACCCTTACAATGCTTGTACATTGCATCGCCGAAGGAAAATAAGGGAGGAAGAAAAGAGAGATACCGATGTACATTGGTCTTAAATGTTTGCAAGTTATAATGAATATGAAATGTCCTTGACGAAAAAATTTGTCATTGTTATATTTACTACGATCCTGTAACCAAAACAAGTCTAAGTAAGTACAGCATTCTCATTCAATCTTATCGAACTAGTTAGGACATAAATACTTCATTCCTTTTGCTTGTTCTTCACAATTTAGCTTATGGTCATTAAGATTGCATATTTCTCCGTTTGGAAGACATGTTTTTCTCTAACACAGAAGCCATCAGCTCATCCTTAATTTGTTTTGTAGGCCAAGGATTGGAGTAGTAGGATTGGAGCTAAAGATTTAGAACCATCTAAAAAGATGCGAATGCACTATTTTACAGACATTAAGTCTGTCCAAAGTAAGTTCTGCATACAGGGTAAGTTAACTCAGATCTTCGCAGCATCTGGCGTGGACTTCAAGTGTACAGAGTCGCACAGAAGATTACTTTTTAGTAAACTAAACATTGCCTTGAAAATACAGCGCATTGAAATCAAGGCCAGCCTTTCATATTAGCCAAAAGAAACTGTACTTAGGCAAAATATTGACAGTATCTTGACAGTTTTTGACTTGACATATTCTGTCGAGTCACGTTTACTTTCGAGGAGAGTATCCGCATGCATAGCTTGGAAAAGGTTAAACATCCTTTATAAATCTGTCCAAACATAAAGAACATGCTCGTACATACATATGTCCCAAGGAGCTGGTAATGAAACACGTAAATCTTACCGAATGTGTGGTCTTTCCTTGAGAGCACCTTCTCAATCTGATTTATAGTACGATAGAGGGCGCAAAAGCAGTGTTTTCGGCGATAATTTTGCACACAGTGCCAGTATCTGGTTAATTGGCCATCCTGGTAGGTCATCCTCAATGACCATCATAGAACTGCGGCTCGTTATTCTACAATCCTTTCAACATAAATTCCCGGATTTTTAAGTGAACTATTTGTACTCGGTGGTCAAAAAATTGGTCAAAGTCTAGTACTTTGGATACCCATTAATCTTACATCTGATAGAAGCAAACCCTTAGAAGCATCCGGAATACTTGTACTACAGTCTCGTGGGGAGTAAAAGGGTAGGAAAGGATTTTCTAGACTTCTCTGCATCAACTCAAAAATCGTCAAAAGTCCCAGTTTTTAGCACTTTGTTGCTACCATCCTTTACAACAGCGATGTACTCGTAACATTTGGATGCGTCTTTGGAGAAATGAGTGCCCGAGTTGGAGCCGCATAAATGCGATTTTGATGTCTAACAGGTCGAAAGGGTTGAATTTTTCAAACGGACTTGAATGCATATTCTCGCACCATAAGTCTTGTAGGTTTCTAGATTATAAACTGAGAGTTATTCCAACAATACAACTTTTCTTGAAAACAAAACAATTTTCTTGTCCATAATTAAAACCAGAAATCATGTCAAACCAGGTGAGGACTCCAGTTGTAAGTGACAATAACAAGAATGTGGAAGCAAAACAAATTAACAAGTAAGTAACTTGCGTCCATTTCTTGGGGCTGTTCCTTTAAAGTTAATTGCTTGAAAGGTGGTGCTTATACCCGACTTGTACATGCCAGACTTGGGTATGTGTAAATTGCAATTGTGCACTTTAATTGACCCCGACGACCCCACTGTAAAAAACCATTTTTTTTTTATCGGTTTTGTTCGTTCAGTTTCTGCAGTGTCATTTCCCTTAATATTGGTGACAGTTGGTGCCGATTTCTTGGTAAAAACCAACCAAACAGAAACTTCAGACAATAAAGCATTCTTTCAAACGAAACCATGGTAAGGTCTGTGGCATGCTTCGGATAATAATTGCAGTGAAAAGTTCATTACAAAGAATTTGATTTGAACATGAGGTTACTTGAACGAAACACGTAAGACCCGGTGATGTTTAGCCAAAATAAAACTGAGCCGTAACTATGTTCGAGGTGATCTGATTACTCTGGGAGAAAAGATGACGGAAGACTCTGCTGAGCCGCTTACTTTGTGGAGTGAAATAGAAGATCATTTTAAGCCTCTTTAGCTTGCTCTAAAAGATCTTACTTTCAACATCGAAAGCTTTGGTGCCTTTGGGAGTTGATTCAGGTGTTTGATATCCAAAGTTCTGTATATCCGTAGTTTGCCTGATGGTTTCACTCTGACAGACGAGGGTCACCTTGAGTGCTCAGCCAAAGTCAGCAATTTAAGGGCCTTTGAAACGTCGAATTTATTGGTTTGAGGTTTCCTGAATGAAAAATCTACAACCGTCGGAGTGTCCATGTAATGCTGGATCCTGAAAAATCTCCAGAGCAAGAAGTTTTTATAACTCCTTGTAATCGAGACTTTAAAATTAAACTGGGTGTTACGGCGAAGCTTATCAGAATAAATCAGATGTTTTAAAGACCTCTGGGGACCAATAGAGTGGCAACATAAGTGAGACTATATCACCATGACCAAAAAGATGATTAGTGTGACAAAAGAAATTTCTACAAAATCGTTAAAAAAAATCTCATAGATCAAGAGCTTTGAAGGCTTTTTATGGATATACACTCTTTTTGGAAGAGCATTTTGTTACTTCATACTTCTGGCTATCAGCAATTGAGCCAGAAAAAACAGATTTTCAATCTGGATCATAACATTACCCAACAACATTTGGACTTTGCTTACTAACTATCATATTGAAGAATGTATCTCCATTTTATACCAGCTGAAGCAAACAGACAAGTAAAACCCGTTGAAATTAAGCTTAACACTGCCAGGACAGCATATGAAGTGTTTCATCTTAATATACATATTAGCAATGTGTAATGTAATGAACAGGGCGTTCTTAAGACTCTAATGGAGTTTAGAGAAAGATCACCTTGATAGCAGAGAAGCCATGAAAAGGTGAAGAAAAGCAGCTTCCCATGGCCAAAATGATTCAAGGAAATCTTTACTAGAATCGAACTCCTGACAACATCCTGGTCATTATCAGCGAAAACTATACGAACAAGAAAGGACAAAACTGGATTGCGGATTCATTCGTATTCCCCCATCAAAAGCCAAAGCACACGAAGAGGCTTTGTTTGGATGTTAGACCTCAAGTCTAATGAACGGAACTTGAACTGAGGACTTGATGGACTTGATGGCTAAAGTTGAAGGGGAGATTCTGGTCGCTAGGGACTTCAATGCAGAGCCCAGGAGTGGGAGATGCCCACCACAGACTCGATATGGCCGCGAGACATGATCTTTATGTTATAAATTTAAAAAACTCACCCACGTTTAGGAGTCCTGGATACGAAGGAACTATTTCGGACATCTGCAAGAATAGAGAATTGAATAGTTATCGAAGAATATGCAGGAAGCGATCGAGGAGACCTATGTGTTAATCACGTCTGTCATCGATGAAGGAAAAGGTGCTGTACTTCAAGTTGTAGGAGTGCTGCAGAATGTGTTGCATGTGATGCTTCAATGTCCTGAGTGAGTAGCTTCAAAAGAAACAGGGCCCCAAAGCACTGGTGGACAGAGGAGATAGCCGTACTTCGGAGAAGATGTCTGCAACTGAGACGAACAGTCACCAGGTAAAAGAGAAGACACGCTTAGTATTTGTAAGACATTCTGTCATTCTGACAGGCTGTCAGTACCAGCAAATAACAGAAGTGGGGGACCCTTGTTGAGACGTCAATATCGACCCCTGGAGACTAAGCTATAAGGTGATCATGCAAAAACTAGAAATACAGGCGACCAACCCTGCCCTAAGTGAAGAAAAGATACGCTTTCTCAACTCACCCTGCCAGGCCCCCCGACATGAGGGGCAAGAAATTCCAGCTTTCAGCGAATAGGAGTTTAGTCTAGCGGTGAAAACCTTACAACGCTGAAAAGACCCGGACCAGACGGAATACCGACGGAAGTGCTTTAAGCTATTGCCCAACTTTTGATGCTGATCAACAAAGGCATGCATGCTGCAGACTGCAACCAAACTTCTAGAAAAGATGCTGATACCACGGCTCACAGATGCAGTATAAAAATCAGGTGTTCTGTCCATGAGACAGCATAACTTCGGAAAGGGCTAAAAGCGGGCAACTCTGTTGTTGTGCGAAATGACTTTAATTCAACCAGGTAAAGTGATATACTGAATGTGCTTGAACATTCTTTTAACATTCCAGTTCACCTCAAACACCGGGAGTTGATTTACCATGGAAGCCCAATGAAGAAAGGAAATAATCTGCAGAGCAGCACGGGGATCGATCCTGGGGCCTGATCTCTGCAACTTCTCATAAGATGACATACTTCGCATGGAGATGTCTGAAAATATATTCCTGATAGGATACGCATGTGTTATTGTCGCGGTGATTGCTGCAAAGACGTGGAGAATACTCAAAGCTAAATCTGAGGTCTCGCTGCAGAAAAAACCGAGATAGTCCTTCTGACGAAGAAAGGGGTCCCTACCATCGTTAACTTCCAGTTATAACAATTAAGGAAGCAGTGAAATGGGACTGACTATAAATCCGAAACTCACGTTGTGGCAACATATAAAGTCCAAATCGAAACGAGCATCGAAGATCGCAAAATAAACTGATGACAAAAATAGGGGATCTTACGGCTAGCAAACGAAGGCTACTAATGTAAATTACGCACACCATTCTTGTATATGGCTGTGAGATCTGTAAGTACAGGAAGCAGATAGCAGCAAATATTTCAACGGCTTTTTTCACAAGATCGTTAAAGCAAATACTCCAACTTGCCAGTACGGAGACTCTCCAGTAGACGATGCAAACCACACTTTTTTCGTTTTCGGGAGGTGGGAAGTTCAACGACGGGAGCTGAAAATCATGGTCGAAAATATGATGACGAGCAATCAGATCTGGATCCAAATTTGTCCCTTCGTAGAAGTCACACTCAGAACAAAAAAAAGAGCTCAAGACGCAAATATACCTCCAACAGACTGATGAAAGCCTCACCGGCAAGATAGAATAACAAAAAGTTAAAAATCCGGCCCCCGACACCACTCTGAAGTATCGCGGTTTATGTAGTTTTTAGTAGGTGAGAGTACTTGAAACAAAACGAGTTTTTAGCTAAAAAAAAAAATAAATAAATTCGAAAAAAGATGTCTCAGTATGATCAATCAGAAGTCATACGGCAAAGGATGTGGACGAGCATTGGTCACACTTCAAGGTTAAAAAACAACACAATTTCGAGTTAGAAACATTAAAAAGTAAAGAAGCATTCGCTTAGTCTGGCTGAAACCTGCAGAGTTATGCCACATACGGTTTGCTCACAAGGAGGCAGACCGCCACTGGAAGATATATTCAAAAAATTTAGGTTCCAAGATTTAAAGTTCTGACAAGTCCTCCTCCGAGTGTTATCAGAAAAGGAGGGAACAAAAAGCCTCCTCAGAATAAAAAGAAAGAGCACGACAAGCGTTTGATCGAGGCTTTAGAGAGGTGCTACCAGAAGAGTGAAGGTCGGAAGCTTTACCCAAAAATATAACGAACATGCCAAATCTGGGGAAAAGAAAACCTTGAAAGATTATTTCTGCAGACTGCTAAGCCGTGATAACGAGCTATATCCCATCGTTAGGTAGAACGAACCATTCAACATTAATTCGTGCAAGATGAAGTCAAGACAGCTTAATTCTAACAAAGCTACTGTACCCGATTGCTTGATTGCCGAGCTGTTTTAAGCAGCAGGTGATGACTAGATACGGGGTATACATCAACTCATCTCTAAAATCTGAGATCCCCTGAACTGCGTTAACTACAGGGGAATAAGTTTGGCGTATTATGTAAACGCCTCAGACCTTTCGTCAACTGTTTGATGGGCCCTTATCAATATCGTTTTAGGAGAGGAAAGTCTACCATAGATTAAACTTTCAAATTATGGCAGTTCTTGGAAAAAACCCAAGAGTTCCAAATCTAAACACATCACACTTTCATCGATTTTAAAGCCTCATATGAAGGTATTTATAGGGAAGACCTCTATACAGGGTGACTGACTCGAATTGCAACTTTTTTAAATGCTATAATTTTTTTATTTTTTGATAAATTTTATTGTGCCAAAGCAAAAAATGTTGGAAAATACATCAATTTTCAAATTGTATCAGTAGTTTTCAATATGTCCACTTGTGGCGCGAATAATTGAGACGGCCGAAGAAAGCATCGCACGCTGCACGCAAGTACCTCTGTGGTGTTTCGGCCCATTCCCGGCGAAATGCTTGTTTGAGGTGGTCCAAACTTTGGTATTTTTTAGTGCCAACTTTCGCCTTCAAAACACCCCAGACAGAGAAATCCAACGGATTTGCAATCCATTGTGTCGAAGAAATGAAGGGTGGAACATTGTTTTTTAACCAATCTTGGTTGACGCGCGCTTTGTGAGACGGTGCCGAGTCTTGTTGAAATGTCCCCGGTCTCCGACCGAAATGATTGTTTGCCCAAGGCTTCAATACTGTCTCTAAGACAGTTTCACGGAATACAATCGTATTAGTTTTGACGCCACAGTTCAAAAATACGAGCGGAGAGCGACCATCGGCGATTATGGCGGCCCAAACCATCACCATCGGTGCTGCCTACTTTCTGGTGGCCATTCAAAGGACCTCTCTGGCAAGTAAACTCGGTCATTTTGTTTGTTGACATATTGTTCGATAACAAATGGCGACTCATCGGAAAAAACCAAATGCGACAACTCACCACTTTCGTGTAAGCGTAGCAACTCCTTCGCTATTTCGACTCTAACTTTTTTCTGTTGCAGTGTAAGATCGTGTGCTTTTTGAAACTTCAATGGCTTGAGCCCAAGCCTTCACTTTCCGAACCATTTCTGCCGATGTTGCTGTTTTTTTTTTTATGACCACCTCCATGGCGTTTTGCAACGCTGCCAGTATCACGGTAACGAGCTATAGTTCGAGACAAAAATGATTTATTCACGTTGAGGTGCTGGAGAGCTCTAACGATAGCTACTTGTGATTTTTCAGCCAAATATAAAGCAATCACACTTTCACGTTTAAATTCCATCGCGGATAAAATATTTTCAACACAACTGAGACGCAAATCGTTTGAAAGGCTTGTAAATAATAATTATCTGTCATGTCATGAACGTCTTGGAAATTATAGCAGTCTGAAGTTGGTTGCAGTTCGAGTAAGTCAGGGTGTAGAGTCCTGTCTAGTTTTGACATCCCTGCCAAGCTTGTTCGACTGTGCAAAATGGGGGATTTTTGTCAGCAATGACATTACTGAGACCTTCAACTTGTCAGAAAAGGACTTAAACAAGGCGATGGGTTGTCAAAAGACTTTCTCAATATCACTCTTGAAATAATAATTGGAAACTCGCAAGCCAACTCCAGTGACACCATCTTTTGAAAGTTTTTTCAGTTACTCGCATACGCAGGTGACATTGACATAATGGGAAGAACACAACGAGTTGTCAATGGAACGTTTGCCAGCATTGAAGTAAAAGCGGCTAGGATAGGTTTGAAGGAAAAACAAAGTATATGCTGTCAACAAAGAGATACACACAACATTGACGCCTAAAACAAAACGTGACGATAGGCAGCTACAATTTTGAGTGAGTAAGGGACTTTATCTACTTGCGAAGAAATGGCTAAGAAAGCAATTGAGTAGTAGAGCACTCTCACGAACAACCAAAAAGACATTTTAGAGGACACTGGTCTTTCCGGCAGACTCTGGATGAAGCGGATGAAAACGAAAAGTTCGTTGGATAATTTACTGAAAGTTTTCGATTTTTACTCAGAAGGAAAACACAGTAGAGTGCGTTCTCAAAGACCTCGCTGGCTGAAGAGGCTTGATAGCTGAAACTCTGATCCACCCCGAATTGTAGTCCCATTTCAGTAAGTTAATAAGAATGTCATTCCTACAGAACGAATTTCTTGAGCAGGTTCATTTGTTCCCAAATTTATTGAAAGAACTATGACTGGGTTCTCACCTCTGAACCCAGTTCAAAAATTACAATCCCGACATAGCGTGTCTAATTTCCCTTTCTATGATAAAAAAAAAGAAAAGAAAAAAAAGTTCCCTCTATATACCCAAGGTCATGTAAAGACAACAAAAATGGAAATCTCAATCCCAATTCAAATAAACAAAACAATTTTTTTATAAAAATTAGAAAATTCTTCAAAATTTACCTGCGCACTGTGCTAACACATTGTGTCCATATGTTAGTCCATATGTCTCCCAGTTTAATCCGTGCGATACAAACACACAAAAAATCCAACAAAATCCAAGTAAATGTTTGATCAAATCCAGTAGGCAATCAGTAAAAAAAAAAAACAAAAAACAAAAAAAATGCAGATACAAAAATTTCCTTCTCTTTTATCTACATAAGCAGAAACGACAAAGTTGACGCGATACTATTATATGACTGGCTATGGTGATGAATTTTTTTTTTATAATTATTTATTTATTTATTTTTTTTTTTTGTTAAGAAAAAGAAAAACAACAAATTCCCAATTGGTGACGGTCACACACTGCACACATAGCACTTTTATGCTTCCAACATAAGATACATAATATTAACTTCGTTGTAAGATAGGTACTCTTTTTTTCTTTTTTTTTAATTATAATTTTCCTTTTTTAAGTGTAGTATACGACACTTATTCCACACGTGATAACAAAACAAAAAATGCACAAAATAGCTTAAAGCTAGACCCAAAAGATACTAGTAGATACGAGTAAGTTGCAATGGTAGTTGTATAGAACAAATATCAGAAGGAAAAAAATTAAAACGAAAAAACGATCACCCATCGATCATTGATCACTGATCATATGTATACGCGTATAAAGATTTTTTTCTTCCACCACTTGTACAGATAGATTTCATTAAAATATTTATCTCTTTGATAGATATCTTTTCTTTTCTTTTTTTTTAAATTTTTTTTATTTCGTCGGGTAACCGATAAAACTACTTTCGCGATTAAATCAAAAAACGATCGTACAGTGAAGTTTGCTTCTTTAAAATTTTTTAAATATTTCGTTTAACTATTTAAATACGATCTATCGGTCTATCGATCACTACTGGTTTACTAACAGATTTATTTATTTATTTTTATTTTTATTTTTATTTTTTTTTTTGTAAAAATTTGACCTCTCTAGACCTGATTGTGCTGCATTCCAATGAGTTCGTTCGATGACAAAAAAAAAGAAATAAAAGAAAAGTAATATTTTTTTTGTTTTACTACCGATCGGAACCAACACAAATGTAAACACAAGTCGTGTTACTAGATACGCCAAGTATCTCTCTTAGTTGTTTTATAAAATTCGCTTATTTTTACTTCGATTTTTATCCTTTATTTTTGTTTAGTATCTTTAATTAATATTATTTCATTTTTATACAAACGAGCGTAGCGAAACATAAGAATATCAAATATCAAAATCCATGGATATGAGAGTGAGAAGTGGCTTCCAGAGATACAGATACAGGTAGAGTGAACGAGAAAACAAGAACGACTATGGAGGCAGTTAGATTTGGGCTTAGATTTAGGTGAGCGCGTAAGGTTCCTCCAATTTAAGAGCACATGCACCAGGCAACCCAAAATGCTAATCCAAATTCGAGTTTTAAATCCAAAATTCAGCCAGTCTGCGGTACAGATCTCTTATAGCACAGATTTTATAAATTTTTATTTTTTGAATAAAACCAAAAAAAAATTTTTTTTATCTTTCAGTGGATTGAAATTCTTAGTACACAACTAGAAATGATTTGGTCATTTGCCGGGTTGGTTATGTTTTTTTAATTTTTTACTTTGTATCTCTGTATCTTTTCACTTAATGTCGAGATTACATTTTTTTGCTATTTGAATTTTTTTTTTTTTTTTTTTTTTAAGTAAAATTGTGTAGAGTTTTATTTTTTATATGCATATACGATATTTTTTTAAGAAATTGATATTCAAAGCCACGTTCGCGTTTTTTGTATCTTTTAGACAGTGTTTTTTTTTTTTTTTAATTTAAATTTTTTTTTTTTTTTTTTAGATGAGAGCTTCGCTTTACTTCGCGCTCGTTTATCGCGTCTATGCGGCGCGTTATATTTCCGATTATAATGCGGGAGAGATACAAGATAAATGTGTACGCTCGACGAGAGCAAACACTGCGGAATGTTCAGCACCGAAAACCAAACTAACTAGAAATCGTAATCGAAAAGTGAGCCACCCGTAGATCGCTTTTGTTTTTTTTTTTTTTTTTTTTTTTTTTTTCGTTTTCCTGAAGTTGGCTCTGAAGACTGTATACATTTTGTTTGAACCACCAATACGATTACAAAATCACTGCCATACAAATACTAACGCAAAAGATTGGAATGTCACTAATACCGACCCAAAAATGGGTGAGTACAGCGAGCAGTTTAATCGGTTTTTATGTTGGCATAGTATGCATGTGTGCATTTAAGCATCTGAATCTGACGAGGTCTCAGCGGGATAGCATTGCCAGGTGTTTCTATTTGATTTTTCCGAGATCAGACAAAAGATGGAAAAAAAAAAAAAACAATTAATCGATCATGTTTAGCGGTGTGTATGGAATTCATAGCATTCTCAGGGGTGGATGGTAATTCGATTTGACTTGGAATGCCTTGTTGATGCATGTGGTATGCATTTGGGAAATGAAGAATAGAAGAATACATCAAAAAAATGCTGACCTGGTGTTGCTTCTGAAAAGGGTCACTGGGTGGGGGAAATATTTAGATGTTGGAATTCTTTTGAAAATTAATAAGAATAGCTGAGTTCATAGACGGATATATGTATGTACATGCAATAGGAGATATTTTTAATGCATTTCCACTTGTCAAATGACTAGTTTTGAACCGTCAAAATGATATCTATTCCTTCTTTTAAATTAAATTGATTTGAATGAAGTATGATTAGCTGTTAAAACGATTGATTATGCTTCTGACCAGATCCAAGTTGCTGTATAGGTAGTTTTGGACTATCTAATGAAACGTCAAAATGCACAAATATTCAATAATTTCTTTGTTATTCGTGAGAGGGACTAATTTTTTAGTTGTCGGCGATGGAAAAATCCCATATACGGATCTACGGGGACATCCAGTTCCTGAATATACTAACGATGGCTCTCACAACCTTAGCGATACTGGCATCGGACTTCCTACTGTTTGCCCAGGGGTTTTATTAAGGATCTGGTCCTCTAATGTGGGAGTGACCTCTTGAATTCTAGTTCGGAGATAACCAACAGCTTTTGATACCGACTGATAAAATGTGGTTGATCCCAGAAAAGTTTTAAGAGGGATAAATTTTTGTTTTGCATATGGAATATTAGGATCTTTATCGGACCTAGACTGCTTTAAAGGAGAAAAAAGGAGAAAAAGCAAACTCAAGCAAATGAAAAATTACGACATCTGTGTTACATATTTACAATGACGACCGGCCGATAACGTTTATTTTGTTGTTGATTTACTATTTGGAGGAGATTCAGTCTTAAGCTTCCGGCATATAAGTGAGCACTTTTTAACAATCGCCATCAAGGCCAAATTCGGAAATATAAGCGTGATTTGCGTTCATGCTTCTACAGAGGACAAGGATGATATCAACTATGAACTCTTAGAACCTATATATGCTCAATGCATCAGCTTTGTGCTAGGAGACTTAAGGCTGAGTAATGAAACCGTCATTGAGCTGGTCATCGGAAAATACAGGCTGCATAACACCACGTCCGTAATCCACAAGTAATCAGGGCGATGTTCTCACGTCTAAATATCTATAAACGGACTTGTCTATCTCCTGATCAATCAACCAGATTGATTACTTTGCAATCGAAGCCAACATCGACTCGAAACATAACCCTGTTTCAGCGAGAATACGAATGCAAATATCACAGGAACAGGGTAGTCAAGTAGTATCTTAAGCTCCCTCAAAATCCTACCCCCATATATAAATCCTAGAACAGCAATGGGAACGTTGTCAACAAGTCATCAGAGAAGAAGCTTCTTATGTAATTGGTTTCAAATTGCAGCAAACAAAGAAACCTTGGGTTTGACGACGAATGAAGGCAGGTACAAGCAGCAATATATTAATATGCACGAGAGCTGCTTAAGACCTCCACTCCACATCCTAGTGCCAAAATTGAAACCTGTAACGAAGAGCATTGACAACTAGTTGTAGACTCGCAGTCGGTGCTAAGATAATGGAAAGCCTACTTTTGAGAACCGCATATCAAAGTACCACCTTAATCAAAATGTTTCCGGTGGCGTCACCGTGTGGCGCTCCCATTGTTCCAATTTGAGTTCTGTTTCTTTTTGTTAAGTTCGTTCATCTGTCGTTGACATTCTCTCTACATCTTAGCGTCATAGCTTGACATTTGCAAAAGTTACGTAGCCAAGAGTACATCTATTTCTGTGTGTGTTAGAGTTTTATTTTTTAAACTTTAGAAATGGATTTTAATTTGCAACAATGAACTTGTATTAAATTTTGCGTTAAAAAAACGGATTTGATGGTGCACGAACGTTGGAAATGTTGGAAAAGTGTTTCGGCAACGATTCTCTAAAGAAAACGGTCGTTTACAAGTGGCACGAGTGGTTCAAAAGTGGTCGTGAGTCAATCGAAGATTATGAACGCAGTGGCAGACCATCGACATCGAAAACCAACGAAAACATTGATGAAGTAAAAGAAATGTTGGTCAATAACGGCAAATTAACCATCAGAGAGTTAGCGGAGGACTTCAACATTGCCTATGGATCCGTCCAAGACACTTTGGTTAATGATTTGTGTTTTCGTCATGTAGCAGCAAAGTTGGTGCCAAAAGACCTCAATTACATGCAAAAAAGAGACCGTGTTGATGTCACAATAGAAATGATTTGCTAAACTGAATCCGATCCCAAATTCATCAAAAGGATCATTACTGGAGACGACACGTGGGTTTATGAGTACGATACGCAATCCAGACATCAGGCAAGTGAATGGCGGTCACCAAATGAGCCGATACCAAAGAAACTAAGTCGTTTTCAGTCAAAAAAGAAGGCAATGCTCACGGTTTTCATGGATTATAACGGTGTAGTGCATCATGAATTTTTACCAGAAGGCCAGACAGTAAACAAAGAGTATTATTTGGGCATTATGAGACGTTTGCCTGAGGCAATTCGCCAAAAAAGACCAGAATCGTGGGCAGAAAACTCGTGAATTTTGCACTATGATAACGCACTGTCGCACTCTTAATTTTTTTTGACAAAAAATGCAACAAATACCAACCAACAGTCACGGAATTAACCTGACTTGGCTCCCTGTGACTTCTTTCTGTTCAATCGAGTTAAAAAGCCACTACGGGGAACGCGTTTCAGCAGCCGAGAGGAAGTAATGGAAAAATCGCAGGGAGCACTGATAGACATACCGAAAACCGAATATAAAAAATGTTTCGAAGATTGGATCAAGCGCTGGCATAAGTGTGTTACAGTCGATGGGGATTACTTTATAGGAGACAATATAGATTTAGATGAATAAACTTGTATTTTTAGTTTCTGAATAAATTAACTGTTGCTAGCGCGGACGAACTACCTACGAAGTTTCTTGATATGACTTCGTTGGGAACGTGCAAAATCTCATCTGTAACATATGGTCAGAGGAAAGTATGCCCAAAAAATGTAATGTCAGCTTCGTTTGTTCAATCAACAAGAAATGAGACCCTTTAGACTGTGCCAACTAGAAAGGAATAGTTCATATAATCAGCACTCTTAAAGCAATATTTGGTTTAAAGGAAAGCGGTCTTTAGTACAGAATGCACTGGTGCCTTAATGACCTTGCGCGCTTTAACTCTACTGCCATCTGTTACTACGAAAATACGAAATCAGCTTTCTCTAAGTTACAAATGGTGTTGGACAGAATTTGAACCACGAAAACAAAATTATGCAAAGAAAAAAGGATGCATTGTGAACAAACGCTGAGGGGCAGACATATCTGCGACACTCGAATTGTGCTAAAAGTCTTAGTGAACCATCTCACTGTTTCCAAGTCGCAAGAAGGAGCAAGCTGATCACGGCGTAAAGTACGACGTGACAAATGTGACAACATGCGTTTGTTCAGACAAGGAAAAAGTTTTACATTAATATGACAGCAAAAGTGTATACCGAATCAGCAAAGAATAGTCACTAGACCACACTAGAATGCGGCTTGAAGCCGCAAGCAGAGTTTTTAAAAGCAGCACGAATAGCACTTCAGAACCTAAATACACTAGAGAGTTTGGGAAAACATACGTAAAAAACCGACTAAATTCGTTTCGGTTTCGTATTTCTTTCCTTCTGGTGTCATCAGACAGCATATCCTTAAGTCAGGACATAGTCGGCATGTTGTATCAAACGCTACCTACTATTTAATAAAAATGGCTTTGAGAGTTCAATCCATTGTATGAATATCGAGATGTAGGAGATTCATCGGTGCGTAAAGAGGAGAGCTAGGTGTGCTGTGGAAATCCTCTATGTAACTGACATAGACCATTTTTTGGAGTACGAGTATGGTACAGTGACGTATTTTTATGAAACCTTTTTCACCGGACAACAGATGCATGGAATATAATTGGAATATAGTCATATGTAGATTTAAAGAACCCGCCTTTGTAACAGGTCCCATGTCTTGCCAACAACTCCTTTACAATGCCGTGTTTAGTTCAGAAAAGCTCATTATCGAGCTTCTTGGATAATTGGATTGTTATGACTTTAGTGAATGATTCAAACTAGTCAGCTTCCTCCTTCTCGTTAAGAGACTTACCCCAATTTTGAGGGGATTCACTGTCAGCATTTTGTAGTGCACCAATCTACAGTTTAGACTTGGACACGATTAAACTGACAGTACAGCTACATCATCTACATGTACTTGAAGCAGGATGTCATCTTGTGGGCAACCCCTTTTAACCTCCGCCATAAAATATTGGTGAAGTCAGCATCCGCAATTAGGAACCTATTCACCTGTTCTCATCCAGAAAGCTAGCCGCCTTGTATCTTGAATCGTACTCTCGCTGGATCTTTTGCGTTGCAGGACTTGGTGCCTCTAAGACAGAGGATATATTCGTAAAGCAGTTTTGCCCATATGGAGCTCTACCATTCTGTGCCTTGTCTTCAGCATGTAAAGTCAGAGTCATAGGTCTGAAGCTCTTGTCAAATTTCGGTAGAAGGGCTACTTTCACTATTCGGAAAGGTTTCGGTATATGTATATGCGATGCCAGCCAGTGCCACCAGTGAAGATTTTCTTCAGAGCTATCAGCTGTGCCAGGCGACTTAAAGCAAATAAGGGGTAACAGCATATTTAATGGGCTCATAGGTCTTCACAACCATTGAGATTTACCAGCTACCTGTTGTTCTTTAATATGAGCTGAATCTGATTAGGTTGGATGGGTACTCTCGAACTTCGACTCGGTGTAGGTGCCATCAGATTTTTTGAATGATTTCCGCCTTTTTGATCTTCTCCTTTTAAAAACTTGGACTACCCCGCGAGTTTCACTGAGCGTTTCCATCTTTTCGGAAAGTTTTTACAAGAGGCACTCTTCAAAATCCAAATTAGCTTCTTATATTTTTTTTGATTCGATCGGTAAAGACTCCGGTCTTACTTTTCTACGTAAGGTCGCTGTAAATGACTAACTCCGCTAAAACTTTATTCATCAGCGTTTTAACCCCAATTTCACAAGTTACTGTTTCAGGACAAATAGAAAGGATAACAAAATGTTTATCATAGCTTCGAAGTATCAAAGTTTTTGATGGGAGCGGTCTTAAAAAAGTTACAACCAACTGTTCCGGTGCGTGCTGCTATATGAGGACAACGTCTTAAAAATGTCTACACCTATTAAATATAAGCCTACGAGACATCTAATTTTCTTTTCAAGTCACATTTCTAACTCAGGGATTCATGAGGGAATTGTCCAGAGTGCTGTAATTACTAAAATACAAAAAGCGAAATTTAAATACTCAGTCATTATGCATGAATAGCACTTACATCGTCGAAACCGAAAAACTTTCCATTCTCGGGACATATTCGATGTCGTCAAAAATGCTGTGAAATGTCTAGGTTTCCTTAAGTGATGTAAGAGATATTTCATCCCCTCTGATCCATGTATCCAAATATTTCTGCACCTGCTAGATTGGATTCAAAACCGTGCGATAAAACTCAAAGATGATAATAATATTAGTCAGTCAATTGACTGACCACCACCAGTGCTTCATTGAAATTGCCAGTAGCATTCCGCCCCTTCAAACTTCAGCCGTAACACCCGTTTCGCTGGACAAGACCTACGAGTACTCTAAAATATCGTGATTCGTTCCTAAGCCGTACAACTCGTTTATGGAATGCACTGCTGAGCTCTCTACTTTCTGGTCATTATAACTTGCAAACATTTAAAAACAATATACATCGGTGCCTCTCTTTTCTTCCTCTCTTAAGAGTACACAAATCCCTTGAGCGCGTGCTCATTATAGAAAAAAGACAAAAGCGGATTGCATATTTTTTTCGAAAAAGCGATGTTATCACAGATTACAATGCTATGCATTGATCGACTATCCACTGATCCAGGAGGGTTGAGCAACTGAGATGTACGTTGCATAGGACAGTCAAAAAAGAAGCATGTCACACTTAAAGAAGTTTGTGAGAGGAAAGGCACATCTTCAGAGAGTGTGGTGAAAGTGGAATGGCTAATACAATGTAATGCAATACAGGACATAAATTAAAGTAAGTAAAATAGGATCCAAATAGCGCTATGAAGTAAACACTATGTTGGTATTCTGACTAGGGAAAGGAATGCATTCAAGGAATTAAGCGTCTAGCAGTACTTTTACATTGAACTAAGCAATTGCCTTTTCGACTTCATTTATGATTCAAACATTCCATTAGAGTACACAATATGAAAGGTATTTCTAGAAAAGTTTTGCGTAGCTTATCAGATTGAGACATTCAGCCAGATTTGTTTTACAAGCTTTTTTAGCACAAGTTTAAAACAGGCCCAGGATGATTATTTATCGAAGATATTTTGGACAAAATCTGATCCTAGTCGAACGTCCTTCCTGTCACATTTAAGCCGAGGTGCTGCAATATGGTAAAAGCAAGTATCCCAGTCTTGATCTTACTTGGTTTCTTACGAGTCCTAGAATGTTCAGTCTCTTGACGATTATATTTGATTGAAAAATAAAATTCTTTTTGCGGCTTTGTTTTTGAGAAAACCACCATTTAAGTCGCTTTTATAAACTGAAATTATTTTGTTTTGCCACCATTGCTACCGTTAGTGTGTTCCCTCGACTTACACTTGCACACCTGGCAACGCTCAAATCGCAAATCATATAATATTTTCATACAAAGTTAATTGTATGTGAAATTCAAGCATGTCCCCATACATTCATATGTCCAATAGTACGTATGTACATAATCGGCGAAACAATTTGCTGAGAAGAGCAGAGAGAAGGTGAACCGAAAAAGAAAACGAAAATAAATACGAGTATCATAAAATAAAAATAAACTCCGGTGAAACAATCTAACTAACCTACACCAGCTCATTGGAGGGCGCATTCCAGAGCGTTTACTGGGCTGTGAAACCCGTCGTCGAGTGGCGAGTAGCGAGTGAAGCATTTGTTCATCAGAACCACTTCACCCGGAACACCCGCTGCTATCCAGCTCGATCGGTGGCTGGTCACTGGTTGCTGATCACTTTGCTGCGACCGCTCTTCTTCGACCGAATGACTGATATCAATAGTTGGACCTGGCACTGGTCGTGGTACTCGTATTCATACTCGTACTCGTACGCTGGAGCTCCATAGAAGAAAAGAGGTTTTTCGCGCGCGCGAGCTCAATCGCTCTCTCGATCTTGACGATCCAACTCAGCGCTAAAGAATTCACGCGTCGCATTCGCATTCACGATAGCAATGTCATTGTTGTTGCAGTTCATTGAAGCAGCTTGCCAGTAATCAAAAGCCCAGTGTACTCTACACTCCACAGTCTATATTGTACACCTCATACACCCCACAAGCAACCAGCTCAGTGGTGTGTCCTAGTGATGATGGAGATACAAGATATTTTGAGCGGAGATACATATATTGTAGGAAAAAAAACCAAATTGGAAGGCAAAAAAAAAAAAAAAAAAACCAAAGTTGGCGACAGCCAAAACCCGGCTTAGACTAAAGAATTCAGCGCGGTGCTTGGAATTTTCAGTCCCAGAGAAGCAGCATACTACAAGTACATGCGGCTGGACTGTGCGGCACAGCCTTAACTTCGGGGGCACACTCTCCTTCATCCTCCATCAGGTAATACAGGTTTTGCACCAGCTTGGCTTGTAGTATTGTACGCGCGAATAATGCAAAAGGAGCAAACCAATTGGAAATGCTCGTACTCATAGTCGTACTCGTACTCGAATCGGGGACTTGGACTTGCATGCCAGCTCCAGCTCCAACTTGGACGCAAAGCACACAAAACACACAAAACGAGCAACGAAAAACGACACTCCAAAGAACACAAGAATTTATTATTATTATACTCGTACGTATGGTGGCATGGACAAGAGTAAAAAAAAAACAACAACAACAACAGCATTAAGGTGAAATTCCATCTTGGAGTCCATCCAGGGGAGAAGACCTGGACTTGGACTTAGAGGAGGTGGTAGAGCTGGCTCGTAAGCAAAACCGAAAAACAAAAATTGATCTCAACATCAAAATAACAATCTAAAAGCTGAGGGTTTGGAGTGTTCCTTTCAGTTTTGTTGTTTTTTTTTTTTTTTTTGAATTTTTTTGAGGAATTTTTCCAAGTCAAGCATTTAACAGCGACACCGAATCGCTCTTGCAATGCTTGCCTGCCGCCCAATGCAGTCGTTGCAATGGTTAGTCGAACCATTACCATCAACATCATCATCATCGTCATCATGATGGGGCAGAGAGCATCATGAGGACAACGACGATCTCTCTCTTTTTGATGTGGAATTTGCAAGCTTTCTTTTTCGCATTTCTAAGATGCAGTTGAGTTAGTAGTAAGATGGACAATGCCGCTTAAATGCAATTGGTCGCATTACAGGTATGCCTTACAGTCTGTGTGACAAGAATGGATTAAATAGATGCTAACTTGTTTTCATGGGCTGTTTTAGCGATCGATAGCTTTTGAATTATGAAATATGTATGTATATGTATAAGTGACAATACTGGGCCAAAATGAGTGTACCACCATTTAGTATAACCTCTCTAGCCCGCCTGGCAAAATTTGGTGACGATCCGAAGCTTATTTTTGCTTTGACACACATTTCTCATGGAAAAAGATCAGTATCGCTCCGTTATCCGATTCTTGTTTTTGAGATGCAAAACCTTCGAAGAAATCAAGCCCATTCTCAATTTTGTGTATGTGACCCATTCACCTTCCCATATAACCATTTACCATTGATTCGCAGAGTTTCGCCGTGACCGCACGTCGGTTTTTGATGAAACGCGCCCAGGTGGCCCAAAAACTGTTACCACAGAGGAAATCCTGCACGAGATTTTGCTCACACCGTAAAACAAGCGCAATCGTGAGACCACTTCAAAGACTTGCTTAGCCCTGTTAAATTGAGATCCGGGGGAGTTTCTGCATCGTTTCGTTTCCGTCGTCGAGACATGAATGACACCAGAGACCAAATAACAATCGAAACAATGGGTTTTATTCGGTGAACGTGCAACGAAGAAGGCGAATGGCTCCCTGCGACTTGTTTTTGTTCAAAGTCATCGGCGCCGCGGAGGGTTATTCTACAGGGCAACAAAAGTCGTACTATTTGGAGGAGTTAAAAAAGTTGCAACACCGCTGGGAAAAGTGTATCGAGTTGAAAAGAGTTTATATTGAAAAATAAATTGTCAAAACGTAAAAAAGTTGCGTTGTTATTTCTAATCTGGCTATTCATCAAACCAACCCTCGCATGTAAAGAGTGATTCATCGTAAGGTTTGATATTTAATAGGCCTTTTTTGACAGATCACACGTGACTTCTATCAAACTGATTTGTTACTTCTGTTCAATATCCCTTGGCAAATTATCATGGAAGGACTCACACCACAACAGCGTCTCCTAATTGTTCAGTTATATTACGAAAATCAGCGTTCTGTGAGAAATGTTTTTCGTGAGATTCGAGGAAATAACGATGCGCATAATTGATCTACTTAAGCCACTATTGCCAACACCATTCGCAAATTTGAGTCCCAGTTTACATTAGTGGATGATATTCGACCGGTTAGACCACATCCAGCACGTAGTGAAGAGACTATCGCAGCTGAGTGTACGTGAAGACCGTGACGAATCGATTCATTGTCGTTCTCAGCAGCTTGGCTTGGCGTATTCGATAACTTCTCGTATTTTACGTGAGAAACTCGGCCTAAAAGCGTACAAAATTCAACTTGTGCAATAATTGAAGCCAGGCGACTTGAATTTGCGTCATATTTTCAGTGAATGGGCTCTGGAAAAACTCAATGAAAATCCGGTATTTTATCCTGAAATTTTGTTCAGTGATGAGGCCCACTTCTTGCTCAATGGATACGTAAATAAACAAAATTGCCGTATTTGGGCTGATGAGCAACCAGAAGAGTTCCAAGAGCTTCCAATACATCCATTACAATCCACATAGTGGTGGCCAACATTTGCATGATATCATTTTTAAAAAGTAAACGCCATGGATTTTTCTTTTAACCGATAATAAAACATTATGTTCACTTTCAAATTGATGTGTTTTATTTTACATTATAAATCAAACCTTACGATGAATCACTCTCTAGTAGCCGTTCGATCGAGAATATCGCAGAAGTCCAAGAGAACGCCTCACTATCAAGACGGAGTATTGAATTAGATATGTGACTGTATAAAGTGCAACCTTGCTGTTGCCAGCAGACCTCCAAGACCGTGTAAACAACACCCAAACACTCGTAAATCTCGACTACTATTTTATAAGGAGAATTTTCCAATGAAGCTCATTAAGAACGACGAAGTGCCTTTCAGTCCATATATAGTAGATACGTGATTAAACACCGTTAACTGAAAATCCGCGTGTTATGCACATTCTTTCCAAACCAATGCTTGGTGGTGGTCAGGACAGTCAGGGACTTGTAGACTAAAGTCGTAAGACGATCCCTAAGAGTTACCGACACAAGAATACTCATTGCCTCCACTGTGGTGGTTATTTCACAGCTAATGAACTCCCTTTGATATTGCAGACAGTGTATGATACAGATAAGCTAAGAAGGTGCTTAGTCTCTAGTTTGTGAACTTCGGATACCAGGCGACCTCCGATTTAAGTCCCCAGCCTTCCTCTCAGCAAAACGGGCTCTACTGTTAGATGACCCTCATATCCCGATTATTCGTGCTAATCAAAATTGAAAGTTTTAACTTCAGCGACTGATGCCTCTTTAGAAGCATCGACTTCTACAGATGCACTTGTGCTCCCTGCAGCAGAAACTGTTGATCGGACGTCTGCTGCCAACTCTGATGCTGAAATGAGAAGCGGGAAAGGGAATTTGTCACTTCTGAGTGACATGTTAAGGGATGAGTTATGTGTACCATCCGTGGTCATGAAAGTAGCCGTAAATCCTGTGAACATGTGACAAAAATCTACCGACTTCATATGAGTAAAACTAAAACCTTCGGAGAAGAGAAGTTTGAAACAAGTCCGGAAACGTGTTCTAGAGATTGCCTCTAATTATACTCCACTTCCCCGAAGTCGGAAGCAAAGAGAGTCCGAACTGGATATGTTACAGTCGACAAGGTTTCATATAGCAATATACTGGCCGTGTTAGGTTGGGTGTAATCCCGGAAGATATAAATCTCAACCCAGCTAGTGTTGAGCAAATGGCTCAAATACAGGAGAGAGTTATCGATGTTCCGACTGAGCTTTAAGATGAAGAGCTAAAGCCGTCTTTAGACAGTTCAACAATTAGGGCTGGCTGGGTGGTATTTGTTCCTATGAAGCCCTTGAAAATTAGCTGAGGATTAATTTCTCTAAAATCAAGGAGAAATATGGTCTGAACATGATGTTAGTGGAGGAGGACTCATTTCCGGAACCACACATCATAAAAGTGTTCTTTCCGCAAAGCATCGGCCCAGATAGCAAGAAAATTCTCGTGTCCTTGGACGCAAGAAACTTAGGTCTTAACACCAGACCCTGGAGAGTCTTCCAAAGAGTGGAAAAGAACAATCTCGTATACATGGTCTTTATTCTAAATGATAGTGCTGCGAAACGGCTAAAGGACCTATAAGGTCATGCTGTGTACCATTTAGGTAAACTGAGACTCAAAAAAGTTAAAACTTCAGCTACCTCCACTAAAGTCAATACAAGTTATTAAAGAGAGTGCCAGAGCACGTGAGCTAACCTCAAATAACCAATTAATACAAGAAACAGCTGGTGCGTATAGACCCAGAAGTAGAGCTTCTGTACCTATACCGAAGAGTCAAGCGGCAGAAAGCCCCGTTCATTCTGCGAGAGTGAGATCAAAGGGCCATTACCTTGGCGAGGTTTCCATACGACGGAGAGGCGATAACAATCCCAGTCGCATACAAAGCCCCATTATGCAGAGAAACCTGAATCATGCTAAAGCTTCTTCGTACACCTTTAGGCGACGATGCGCAAGAGAAAACATCGCCCTAGTGGAGCCTTAAACTCTACAGCTCTGCATTGAACAACTTTAATAAAGAAGAAGAGAAATTCCAAGAGAGCTTCCTGGTGACAGAATTGCGAGAACCTGAAAAATTCGTCAAAAATCTCGAATCTCTTCTCAAAGCACTCTTCAAAAAGCCTACGTCTGTAACAAAGGGAAGATGGTAACTTAATAGATACTCGAAAAGAAATTCTAAAAATACACTTATGGTTCATTTTCCAGACTCGATACTTCTGAACAACACACAGTATGTCGATTCTGAAGTCACAAGCTTATCCTACAACAACAGAATCAACAGCCTATCTGGAAATATGTGCAGCATTAACCAAGTTAAACGGGGCATAAGCTCAATCAAACCACAGCACTTGGATCAGACGGAATCTGCCTAGCGCTGATTCAAAGTAGTCTGGTCCAGATTCTTCCCACTCTGAACGCCTTATTTAGGTACAGCTTCAATAAGGGTTACATCCCACAATCCTGGAGGGAGGTAAACGTAGTTTTTATCCAGAATTCAGATAAACCTATCAATCTACCTGATGCATGCTGTAAGAACATTGAAATCATATCAAGTGGCGACGAGAAAGTTAGATATGGACCCACAAGCTGTCCTAGACCAACAAACGAATTGGATGGAGAAATTGATCAAATTCAAAACAGAATGTATGGAGCGCATTTGGAAGGATTTCGTTCATTTGATCCAGAAAATAAATCGTGGGACAGCAACCTGTTCCAGTTGCGGCAGCATTTCTCGGTGAATTCTTTAGAAGATGACAATTTACGGAAAGCGCATTTTTTATCGACGTGTGGAAATCACCTCAATGATCTACTCCAGTAGGTCTTAGGGACAGAAGATGTTAGTACACACACTTGCAAGTTTCTATTTGCGAAATTGACAAAACATTTCCAACCTAAACTGCATGTACTGGCACCGAGGTGTAAGTTCTTGAAGCAAAAAATGACTGGATCGCAGACCTTTGTAGTCTGGCTAGAGATTATGTTTTCGTTTGCCCGAAGCAAGATTACAACACATCCTACACTGATGTCATGATCAGGGACATGATTGTTTTCTATACGCTTCATGATTCTGTGACAAGTGTCGCAGTACAAAAAGAAAAAAAGGACCCGATACTGAAGGAAATCGAGAAACTACCGACACAGCTGGTATCGAGCATACTTAAGGAAAGTAGTACTTCTACCCCATCGGCGTTCATCGAGGTAAATCATTTGAGCCAAGCAATTATCCCGATTTCCACAAGTAAGTCGCATGAGATTTTTAATTTAAAAAAACCGTGTCTCGGCTGTTTCGCCCTACACAACCGGAATCAGTGCAAACACATGGACTCAGTATGTGATATCTGTCAAGAGTTATGTGATATCGGCAGAGTTAGAGACTGACCAAAATACCAAAAAAATTGTTTGTGTTGCTTCACGTTACTCAAAAACATGCATCGTACCACTAGTTATTTCCGACGTACCTCGAGGAGCAAACATAATAGGCTTGGATTGGTTTCAAGCGTTTGTTTTACAGATACATTTTGCGGAAGAGGAAGCCGTACTGCAAATTATGTCAGAAAACAGAGAACAGTTGGTATCTGAGGCCATTTCTTTGTTCAAGAAGCACGAGATAGTTTTCACGCCCGGATTGGGTTGCAGTAAACACTTTGTAGCGCGCTTACGTTGAAACCAAACAGCCAACTCAAGTATTTTAAGTACCGCCTTGTACCATTTCCTCAAAAAGAGGACGTTCATAATAAGATCGAGCGATTGTGACAGTTAGATATCTTGCGCCCTGTCGAAATGAGCCGATGGGCAGCACTCATCGTGGTCGGCAAAAAGGCAAACGGGAATTTGCGCATATGTGGTGAATTTAAAATCACAATTAACCCACAGCTGGAAAAAGATCGTCATCCCGTTCTCCGCATTCAAGCACTCTTTCATAAATTATAAGGAGGACGGTACTTTACAAAGATTGATTTGTCCGATGCGTATCTTCACATTCCCTAAGACGAATAGTCGAGAAGGATCTGCATTGTCAATACCGAGTTTTGTCTTTTTGGATATCATCGCTTACCCTTTAGAACATACAGTTCTACAGTAATTTTGCTGAGATACATGGAACAGCTGACTGATGATTTGCATTTTTGCGTTTCCTATCTCGATGACGTCATTATATCTGGACGTACTAACGAGGAGCATTTACGTGATCTCCAAACCTTCCTCGAAAGACTGAAGCTTCATGGCCTGCAGTGTCAACTTACTACGTGCAATTTCGCAAAACCGGAGAACGAGTACTTAGACCATATCATTGACCAAACTGTTTTATGAATATCGCATTCGCGGTCTAAAGCCATACGGGATTTGCCCACACCGAAAGATACCAAAGACCAAGGCTTTCATCGTCATAATTATCGAGAATTTTGCCCAGTTAGCAGTTCCTCTAAATAAATTTCGCGTTAATAGTGAGAAATTCGTGCTCTTTCGATCTATTCAAAGCAAAAATTTTAAAAGCATCTAGATTGGCTACAGATGCTTTATCGCATGGCATCGACACGGTTATGTCCCATATCTACCTGAATGGAACGGAAAAGCCGATCGCTTTTGCATGAAAGACGTTGGATGAGTCGCAACGTAGATATAGTCAGATCGAGAAGGAAGCTCTTTCTATTATATTTGGGGTAAAAAAGTTCCACCAATACTTATTCGGACGTCAATTCGAGCTGATAATCGAACATCAGCCACTGGTAACTATCTTTAGCTCTAATAAGAAACTGCCTCATATGACCATTCAGCGACTTAAAAGATGGACAATCATTTTAATGGGTTACACGGAAATGCGGATTGCTTTTCGCGTTTGCCAATTGATCCCGATAACAATTTTGATCAGTCGGAGGAGTCTTGCCACCAATAAGATGAGGAACATTTGTCGATCGTGGAGGATTTCCCCATCAATGCTAGGCTCTCTCAGCAAGATTCCACGATAAAGAAAGTTATTGCGTACGTCCAGAATGGTTGGCCAAATCGCTTACCACCAACTGAAAATGTTTTGTTGCTATATTTTCGTAGAAGGCTTTGTCTCAGGGTATGTACTAACATTCTTCTCTTCCACAGCGAAAGTTTGAGAGTTTTCATACACGAACCGCTGCAACAATGCCAATGGGGTGTCACCCGCATGAAGCAAATGCCCCGAAGATATCGTTGGTGGCTTAATATCGATGAAGCTATCACGCAAACGGTGGCAAAGTGCGCCGCCTGCCAACTAAACGCTAGTCGTTCACCCAGAGAGTACATAAGCTGGCCCTCATCGAAAGAAGTTTGGAAGCGTATCCACATCGATTTTGCTGAGCCTTTTCAAAAATCTATGTGGTAAATTGTAGTAGTCTTGAAATCAAAGTTCCCATTTGTGATTCGAATGTCTTCTACGATACAAGCATTACGCACTTTCCCACTTAAGGTACTACCCAAAACGACTGTGTTTGATAATGGCACTCAATTCACTTCGGGTTAGTTGCAGCAATTTTGCGGAAATCACTCAATTCGCCATATAACTTCAGCACCTTTCAACTCGGAATCCAACAGCGTCGCAGCGAGGACGACATTCAACGTTCTTGTCGACCTACCGTTCAGCACCGGATAAAAGTGGCATATCTCCAGTGGAAAGATTGCATGGAAGGCAACATCGAACCTTACTCTTTGAAATTTCTCGCAAAAGCGAGATGAAGAAAACCGCGAATTTGAGGCTTTCCGTTGATCAACCGTTGTTCGTGCGACAATATAGTACCTACGTGACAAGAAGTAGATTTCTGGAATGATTAAGAAGACTCTCGGAAGACGTATGTGTCTGGTTAGGACTAGTAATGATACTTGGCAGCGTCATCAAAACCAGATCCGACCGCCACGACTCCATAGATTTACAACAGGCAAGCAGTCAATATTTCCATTCTAATCGTTTTCAAATTCCCAGAGACTAACCGTTAAGCAATCAGCAAGAACAAATTGATGATTCTGAGGTTTTCTAGCCCTAAAATCTTGGATTTGGATTCATCGAGCTTCCACAGAGGCTGAAATACCCAGAACTTTTTCGTCACCAATCAACTCACGAGCAGCATTCGCGCCATTGGTAACCATGCAGAGCCTTAAGAGATCTAAGCATTTGTGTAGAAATCAGGTCAGATTCGTCCCAAAGTAAGCGCGGGGGCTATTAAATAATTAAATATGCCGTCGCCATAAGATGCAGATTGCTCTAAAAATAGCAAATGACTGTTGTGTCGAAGAAAATCTTTCAACCAACCCCAATAAAGCTATACTTGTTCCCTTCATTCGTAAAACAAATCTGAACCTTGACCAATGAATGATTCCAATGGAGTACAATATCTTGGAATGAAATAATTGGAATTTACATACAATTCCCAAAGGAGATATCTGCCACACAAAATTGCAGCGACTACAAAGACTTGCATGCCTCGGTATCATCGGCCGCACAGCAGCTATAGAAGCCTTGGTGAGCAACTAAGTTCTGTCAATAGATGGCTCCATCCGTAAGTGCTTAATCAAAAAGTTCAAATACAAGTTTATTCATCTAAATCTAAATTGTCCCCTTCAACAAAATCCCCATCGACTGCAACACACTTATGCCAGCGCTTAATCCAATCCTCGAAACATTTTTTATATTCGGTTTTCGGGATGTCCATCAGTGCTTCATGAGATTTTTCCATTACTTCTTCTTGGCTGCTGAAACGCCCCGTAGTGGTTTTTTAACTCGATTGAACAGAAAAAAGTCACAGGAAGCCAAATCAGGTAAATTCGGTGGCTGTTTGATGGTATTTGTTGCATTTTTCGTCAAAAAATTACGAATAATGATGGCACTGTGCGACGGTGCGTTATCATGGTGCAAAATCTACGAGTTTTCTGCCCACAATTCTGGTCTCTTTTGGCGAACTGCTTCATGCAAACGTCTCATAACGCCCAAATAATACTCTTTATTTACTGTTTGGCCTCCTGGCAAAAATTCATGATGCACTACACCGTTGTAATCCATGAAAACCATGAGCATTGCCTTCTTTTTGACTGAAAACGACGTGGTTTTTTTGGTCTCGGCTCATTTGGTGAACGCCAATCATTTGCCTGATGTCTAGATTGTGTGCCGTACTCATAAACCCACGTCTCGTCTCCAGTAATGATCCTTTTGATGAATGTGAGATTGAATTCAGCCTCGGAAATCATCTCTTTTACGACATCAACACGGTTTATTTTTTGAATAAAACGGAGGTCTTTTGGCAGCAGCTTTGCTGATACACGACGGAAACTCAAATCATTAACCAAAATGTCTTGGACGGATCCATAGGCAATGTTTAAGTCCTCCGCTAACTTTCTGATGGTTAATTTGCGGTTATTGACCAACATTTCTTTGACTTCATCAATGTTTTCTACGGTTTTCGATGTCGATGGTCTGCCACTGCGTTCATCATCTTCGATTGACTCACGACCACTTTCGAGCCGCTCGTGCCACTGGTAACCGTACGTTTTCTTTAGAGAATCGTTGCCGAAACACTTTTCCAACATTTCCAACGTTCGTGCAACGTTTTTTTACGCAGAATTAAATACAAGTTTGTTGTTGCATTTCTTAAATTGTAAAAATTCGCCAACACACACAGAGATAGATGGCTACGTAACTTTTGCAAATATTAAGCTATGACGCTGAGATTTAGAGGGAATGTCAACAACAGATGTACTAACTTAACAAAAGAACAGAACTCAAATCGTAGCAATGGGAGCGCCACACGGTAGTTATTCCGGGTGTATCAAGGTGTATGGAAAGGTTTTCTTCATTGCCTCGTGACAGGTGATGAAAATTAGATTCAATACAGCTACTCAAAAAGAAGAACGTCATGGGGACTGCCCTATCTGTTTGTATGTCGTCGGCTTGGCCGAATATTCATGCTACGAAGGCTATGCTGTGTATTTGGTGGGACCAGGTCGTTGTTATTTATTATGAACTGTTGAAACCCAATGAAACTATCACTGGGAAATGGTATCGACTTCAATTGATGCAATTAATCCGAACACTGTGCTAAAAACGGCCACAATACGAGCAGAGACACGAAAAAGTGATTCTACGGCATAACAATGCTTGGTACGACGTTGTCAAACCCGTTAAAATCCACCTGGAAACGCTCAAATGGGAAGTCTTAACCCACCCGCCATATTCTCCAGATAGTGCGCCGTCTGATTAAAACTTGTTCCATTCGATGGCACCTGGTCTGGCTAATCAGCAGTTCAATTCATATGAAGACATCAAATGATTCGAAGATAGCCATAAGGGATAAACACTTTTACCATAACGGTATTTGAGCTTTGCCAGAAAGATGGAAAATAGTTGTAGCTGGCGATGGGCAATACTTTAAATGATTCGTTTGTAAACATTTTTTCACAATAAAGTTGCATTTTCATAAAAACTTAAAAAAAAAAAAAACCGCGATAACTTAGTTGCGCACCTAATACATGCCATTCAAGTGTGCACAAATCCTATACCCGATAAGCGAATGAAGAGCGTTTCCATCCATATACTAACGGACAGTCAAGCATTAATTAAAGCATTAGGCTCTAATCTCATTGACTCCAATTCAGTCATGCTCTGCTCCAACACACTGTAAGATCTCTCTCATAAGAACCAGGTAACACGTTGGCCCCGAGCTGTACCGAATTCAGTAATCAACTCAGTAATAAAGTGTTGGGAGAACAAAATGTGTACGAGCATATCCCATTGACAAAAAATCCCAGGGCTTCGCCAGGCCAAAAGGGTCATTAAAGCCTTTCACAGAAAAACAAAAGAGTCCCTACAACTCAAAAGGAATGCCATCGGAAGACAGATTGCATTTTTAAATAGACACTGCCACCTTCGATATCACCTACACAAAATACTCGTTAGGTCTTATTCCTCTTTGCATGGAAGACGACAAAACTTCGGAACAAATTTTTTGTGAATTCATGGCTCTAAGTGCCAAAGAAATTTTGATCTTTAGGGAACTTCTCAAGATCTCCACCAGAGAGATTTTTAATTTTATCAAACGACTTGAGTTTCTCTTGGCTTCGTAGTACTAATTTTGTGGTACAAAAGAACTTTTTGCTTGGTGTGGCGCTTACGAACGACAAGTGATTGGTTCATATTTACAAGGAGGTCCTCTGAAAAACTTTCCATTGTACTTCTTGTATTTGGCTTTTAATGAAATTGTTCAGTCTTCTGTAGAAAGATAAGGAAGTGTACCAATTACCGATTACCTGCAGCCTTTTACCAGCGTAGGTCGGGCAGCTATCCATGGTGTAGACAGCAATCTAATAGGGAGCGCCGCAAGAAGTTGTGTTACTTTATCTGTCAAACTTGGGTGCTAATCAAAGAATTGTGCTATGTTACAGTGCCAGTAAGCAGTTAACAGACTTTCCTATTGAGAGATAGTTTATCCATCAGAAAAGTCGGGCAGTATTTATTAGGTCTGGTGGCATCCTGGAGAGTAGTGCAATTATGCTCACATAAAGCTTAAATGTCAATGGAAATCCTAATCGAGGACGTAGTCAGCCCTTACGCAGTTCCGGGTTGTCTGAACATTTCTCGGAGTCTTGCCTGGCAAGTTTATCGGCGATCTTATTTCATGCGATCACAATGCGATCTGTGATCATTCCGGGAAGTTTTTTATTCTCGATTTAGCTTCAAAGTAGTAAGAGGGCTATAAGTGCAGATGGGGTACTATTTATGGTTACATTTTCCTGATTCATGCTCTGCTTGTAGAAATAGTTTTTGTTTTTCTTCATTTTAGGCGTTAGTCCAAGGTTCTGGGTGTGAAGACGTATTAACACATTCTCTGTTCTCCTGCGTTGCACCGGGATCGAGCGTCAGCTTCGTCGTTCTTAAAAAGTATTTGTTCCCAGGAAAGGACTATAGATCTCAACGGATAGACTAGCCAATCAAAGATGCTCTGTTTTCTAACAAAGGCATATGGAATTCAAGTTATCTTAAAATGCATTGTGAACATTTTTTGCAAGGGGCATATCGCTTGCACTTGCGGTGATAGCCAAACTGCGATTAAATCCTTGTTCAACATATTGCTCATAACCAAACTTATTCGAGGATGCGAAATCTTTCTAAAAACAGTTCGTACACAGAAATCATCGGGGTATATGGGTTCGTTGAACTTGGTGAACGGATTCTCACGACCTAAATCAGCACAAGAACTGAATTCTTCTTGAAGGCTTTCATTGACTCATTTCTCTAAGCGTTTCAATGGCGCACGTTATGGCTGTTCCACATAATGAGACATTTAGCAGAAGCAGAAACTATATTTGTACATGTTATCCAGAAAAAAACATAAGCCGGCAACATGAGACTTTTCCACAAAGATATGGCATTAGTGATTGACTCAAACATACCGAGAGCCAATACTCATACAATAATTATATGTTAGGCAACCTTGCGAAAAGTTTTATAATGACGAGTACGAACTATTTATCTGATTGGTATCAAGGAATCTATGTAAAGAAAATTCTTTCCAGAGGTACAGAGATGGGCTCTTGCCTGTTGCTCAATTAAATAAATAAAGGCGACGTCGGCTATTGAGAGAGTACCATCTTCCTAAAATGCGAAAATTTTTTGGGGCTCAATACCATATGTTCAGGTCCTGGTTAGAAAGAGTATTGATCTTATTAGGGTTACAGCAAAGATAGATTTAAACGACGGAATGACCTGAAGATATTTTGAAACTTCAACTGTCGTCTTCGGCCAGTGTGAAAAGTTCGTTCCGCCTGACAGCGGTATTTCAAACATTATCGTCGTTATACAGTCTGTAGAAGCAGTAACTTCATATTCTCAGCACCGAATGCTATTACTTATTGTCCGTGTCATCTTTCTAGGTTTCCGTAGTGACTTTGAAGTCCTCTCATGTTTGTTTTATCCTCTGATTAGACTCTCGAATGAAATCCTTGCAGTAACATCCCTAAATCTTCTCGATTGGGCACTTCTCGTGCTCTTCCGTTCTCTTTACGACAACTCTGTCGTAAGTCTTACATGTTTCTCCTTTGGCTGCATGTACCTCTCTACATTTATTCATTGCCTGTTGACATTATTTTCATTGAAATTTTACGATTTGTGTATGGAAACTAGGATTTTGAAAGGGCTTGAGAAAAACGCTATCGGCAAAGATATTAGCGGTCTCTTGCAAGTAGAACTTTTTAACGTCGAACTTTGATGGATTTACTTGAATCCGATGTGTAATGAGTCGACATCAGGACCTCAAAAAATTCGGTGATCCAGAATACTGGATGCCAGGCACTGCTGTCGATACGCAATGTGACGAATCTGGTTGACGCAAAGCAAAGCTATGGATGTTGAGATGTACCGCGTGCCGGCTACTTAAAGCTTATGCCAAGCTACACGTTTCTAAAACGTAAATCCATTATGCGCGCTGTGTTGTTTTTGATGAACCGCTTAAAGACGGCTTCCACATTTCCGAATATAGTTTCGGATTATTATGGGGCTTTCGATCACATGTCTAAGTCTCCCTTGAATAGCAAATCCACATCCAAGAAGCAATCGTCTTAAGCCTATCCCATCATACGTCTTGGATTGCGGTAATATCTGCTTGAAAGCAGTGTATTGCCTCTGCGAGTTAAGGGTATGGACATTCCAAGTGAAAAGCCGAAATTTCTTGTCCTAAAAACGTTTGCTAGAGTGTTCAACATTATATCCGTCCCTTCCGGAACTGTTGATTGTCTCTAAACTGCTGCATATTCTGTTTGCACTGTTGCGAAGTTTCCCCTACACGTAATTCCTAAACGGGAGGGTAAGGTCTTTAATAAGACCCCTGGACAAAGGATTTGGCTTGTTTAACACGTTTGTTTTGAGAAAAACGCGTTTGAAAATTTGGGAATGAATAAACCATGAAATTTGTTGATTTACATGGCATCATCGATACCAGGTCCATAGTGTAAGTCTTCTACGGAAGGTCGACGGAATGTTCATAGCTTCTAAATTTTGTTGTCGGCGCCGTATTCGACCTTCTTTCGTCATTTCGTTTTCTTGCGCAGCGTACGAGTGCGCTTTTGATCCGACCGATATTCCTAACACGTTCACGGTACATTCTTCTCGGTCCGATCTTTGTGAAAAGAGCCGGATCGATGAGCTTCTCAAAAGCCTTTATTTCTGATATCCATTTTCTTCAGAATATTTATACACAAACGAAAATTCACTGTAAAGCACAGTTCCACGAATGGCAAGCTACTGACGAAACGTGTCTATTTTTGGTAAATAATAACGGTCGTATGATATTTCCATTATATCTGAAGCCGAGTACACCCAAAAACACAATAGAATCAGAAAATAGGTCTAGGGATGCTCTATTTGAAGAGTCGCTTGCCGCTACCTGCCTCTCGGTTTGACGCCGCAAAACTCGTAACTGGCTTATTTATCGAAATATTGACTTGGAGATTTTTTCGACCATGCTAGGTGTATATCTCCCCTTAACATAAACGAATCCGCTGATCGAGATGGTATACATCCCCTTCTTTTGAAGAGGTGTTCATCCTCGCTGACAAAACCACTAATTTAGCTTTTTCAACAATCCTGCCCTTTAGTTTGGAACAGATAAAAAACAGTATTTATACAGTACGTTCATATCTTCTTCTCTCTCCTCCTATAGACCAATTGAATTCACGTCTCTTCAAACGTGATAAGCCGTGAGCTCATGAAATATCTCAAAACACGAAAACTTCTCAATGACCGGTAGTACGGTTTCCGTAGCAACTGGTCCACTGGTGATTTAATGGCATGTCTCATCGAAAAATTAAGCCAAATTTTTCAGGCATTTGACAGAGTTTGGCATCAGGCTCTTTTGTCGAAAATGCGTGCATTTGGGATCGGATCAAATCAAGTTGTCTTGTATGGTTTCAATTCATGATATATGATAGTCACAAAATAAATGCTGGTGTGCCCCAGGGCTTCGTTCTGTTTCCGACATTCTTTTTAATTTTCATAAATAATCTCCTGTCTGCCGCTTCTAATCCAATCTTTTGCTGACGGCAGTACTCTCTGCTTCACATATTCGTTCTAAGCGAGATCTAATCACCCAACCAGTATCCATGAATGACACTTGCATCGTCATCGTATAGGATGTTAATGATAACCCACGTTGGAATGACCACATATTTGATGTCGCCAAAAATGCCGCAAAATATCTAGGTTTCCCCAAATGATGTAAGAAATATTTTTCCTCCTCTGATCTGACCTCAGTGTATGGTGTAAGACATTTATTCGTCTGAAATTGGAGTACAATGCCCACATCTGGCCAGGTGCTCCAAAAAACCTCTCTGCACCTGCTAGATAAGATTAAAAACCGCACGATAAGACTCATAGGTGTTGCTAATACCACATCTATTTGAAAAACCTTTAACCGTAACATTCGTCTCAGTATAAATGCTCATCACTTTACCCTTAAGACCCCTTTCGGACGTACGTTGAAATATTGTGATTCTTTCCTAAGACGTACGTCTCACTCATGGAGTACTCTGCCAATCCCTCTATTTCCTAGTCGTTATAACTTGCAAGGAGTTAAGACCAATGCAAATCGCCTTTGAGCGCGCTTTAATTAAAAAAAAAATAATAATAATAAAAAAATAATGTGCCTGTAGCCTCGCTGTGGATATGGGAGTCGCCGTTGAACTATTCAGGTTTCTTGCGCCGCCGTCTCTACTCCAGGGCCATAAAACAATTTGTAGGACCCTTCAGAGCTCAACGGATGAACACCAATGTATACCAAGTACTTGTCTAAAACCATGAATAGAATCCGTCCGCCGCCGTTCTGATAGAGGAGACGTGCTCTAGTCCGAACATCCCCCCCCTTCTCATCGACAGCCTACAATGACGTACCGGAGAAGTTAGGTACCCTACCTTCATTTACCAGACTCCTTGGCTTCACCACGTGTAGGTGAGAGTAGGAAATAATGAACAGAGGATTGAGTGTCGACGCTTGTGTCTTCATAAAACGTTTGATCGCCATTGGAAACCCAAGTTCCATCTACATAGTCGGTGAATGAAGGTGAATTTCGACATGAAACTAGTTAGGAGAGTCCCAATTATTTGTATTCGATGGCTGGAGCATATTGAGTGGATTTCGAATCTATCCTAGTTGCAATAGAAAATAATCTTTATTCAGTAGACGTGCGCAAGTGTAGAGCGACCTCAAACAACTTGATGCATTACTAGCTTACAATCAGGGAGAGACTTGTAAGTTAAGACACAGATCCAAGTAAAAACGTTAAATTATTCAATGGCTCGTACTATAACAAACGTCGTGTTATGGTATTCTAAGCTTGGTAGCAAAAATTGGCACACAGAATCAAGAACTTAGCACAACAAGCGCTCTTTGATTTGGATTTATTATGGATTCTACGATGAATGTCTGTATCTTTTTCAAGAATCCTTTACATTTTCCAGATGTATCCCTTCGTATCAGACACACTGTAGAGGATGAATTGCTACTGCATACCTTTGGTTCTCGTCGAGAAGCGCGTGCTCTCACTCCGCGCGCAATTGAAGTTGTTGGATCTCGATGTTTGGCCCCTTGCTAATGTTTGACTATCTTCTTGCTATAACCTGTGTATAGATGTAAGTAACTACGAGCGTACGTATCCATACCGCTAGGCTGAACCGAATGTACTATCGGGGTGGTGCAGGTGGAGGTGCTTATGTTGCATGACGGCTACTGTATTGCTCTTGCTTTGGAATTGAATTTGTTTTCTTGTTTGTTGCTTTTGTTTTTTGTTTTTATTTTTACTTTTTTTTCGGAATTCTCTTTTTTTTTGTGTTGTTAAGATGATTCCATGGATTCCACGAGGGCTCCACCATCTGCACCCAATTGAATTTTGAAGTGTGTGTAATCGAGCGTTCGATTAGAGATGCCCCGTGTACTGTATTTTGTGCTCTCCTGTGCGCTTCCTTATGTGCATACAGTGTTGCCTCATAGTCCACCGCCTCCTTCGCGATTCCTCTATTTTATGCATATTCGCGATTCGAGAAAAAAAATTGAATCGAAGAAATCGGACAGCTGAATCGAGTGAAAGTAGGGTAGGTATGTATGGTTAGATTTCTGCTGGCGTTTTTTATGATTTGGAAACCAGAGAACCAGCAAAGATGAGACTGTGGAGACGAGAAGTCGAACAGAAATGCCTGAAGGAACCTTGCAGGGATGAGAGAGCGTAAAAAAAGGAACAAGAGACGACATCGAAGCGTGCGATGAAATTCCTGAGTTTTGAGTGCTTTTTTGTTGATGCTTCCCTGTTTTTTTTTTTTTTTTTTTTTTTTTTTTGTTGTGGGACTTTGCTTGTTCCCAAATTGGCATGACAAAATTTTTGCGGTATTCGCAGGAATTTCTACCATGAGGGAGGGGATACCAGGAAACAGCATTTTGTGAGTGTGGATTCTTGTATGCAGATGGCTAAGTTAGAAGGGAAGGCGTAAAGGAGTACGTTGGGCTTTTTAATGGTGAGCATAAATTTTGGACCACGCTTGAGTATCTGTTGCTTTGCAAAAGGCAACAGATATTCGTGATGGAATGGAATTTTTTTTTTTCGAAAAAATCACGTTGTAACGGTTTTTGGTTTGAAATTGCTTTCAGAATCTGAAGGTAAACCGTTTGGCTAACTACAACAAATGAAAAGAATCAATGAAGTGCGGGTACATGGGTACATATATCCTATTTTTGATTCAAAGAGTCCGCAGACTCTGAACTGTTACGGGTAGAGCTGATTAAAGTTGTTGCAACTGATTTGAGTCCATTTCCATCGTCCAATTCATTCCAAAGATTCAGCCAGACAATAGATGGCTGTTGAGAGGAATTTCAATATTGTCCGTTCAGTTCTTTAGAAGTTGGATGATGTCGATTACCAGACTTTGTCTCATATTCGGCTTCATCATTGGGAGTTAGTTACCAAGAGTCCTGAATAACTTAATAAACAAAATTGAATGGTTCATCTACTGAAAGAAAATCTGAATCGTTGCTTTCCTTCGAAAAGGATAAAAAGTTCAACAACAATCATGAAATGGATTTTGTCTAAGCTAGAAGAAGGACCATCAGAACCATATCTGTTGACAGACTATTCCTGATATTTAGAGCCTAAAAGCAGTCTGCGATATAGGGTTTGTTGCCAGCACAGAGTCAGAGGCTTTGCAGCTTCGCAGTGCCCAATGGTGCCATGGTGCGTAAAAAAATCAATCTGTTAGCCGCAAATAAGGACAAATGTTAATTCTATCTCAATTCTATCTCCTCCTTTTGCCGAAAATCTTTGCGAAACTTTGAAATTCTCACAGGAAGATACTCGTTCATAGACAACCTTTGAACCGGCCAGTGGTTGACTTTGATCTATTAAATTAGGTTAGAGTGGTCCTCATTGATATGTACTTAGAACTGTTGTAAGCATGTACGAGTATTATACAGTATATTGTGATACTCCTGGTAGAGCGTGAGAGGGTGATGACCTAGTGATGAAGTGCATCACAGTTTCCTTTTCTGTTTCTTATTTGCAGCTTCTGCAGAAATCATTGTTAAGCTTGGTTTCCAATGCATATAGTATTATGCCGTGGTTATGTTTGTAAGTTCAGTGATATTTCTTCTGCTGAGGTTGATCTGACTCTCTTGATTACCTACGATTGAGAATGAACCATATTAGCGTAGATGTCTTGCAATTGTCCCCACGAGTCCACCTATTACCGGCTCTAGAGAGAGCTTAAAAGCGTGTAAATTGTTTGGCGTAAAATATTGCTGACTTGATCTTGTCAAATTTTCTACTGCTTGAGTAGACTGGCATGTCCTACATTTAACTTCTTCTGAGTCTGATGGCAGTTCTAGTTGTAATCTCTATGCCGGAAAAGTCTATAGGTAGCAATGTATTGTGACCGCCGTTGGAGAGGTTCTTAACGCGGTTCTAATCAAGTTCCAGTGATGCTTGTACAGGCAGCTCGTTACGTTTGTTCTTACTCGTTGATATCAACTCGTTTTTCTAAAAGGCTAAGTCAACAATTAGAATTGATCATCTATTCTCCAATAGACAAACTACGCAACGCATCTCAATGCGGGCAAGAAACTCGAAACACATACCGGAAATCACAACAGATGAGCTATACGAAGTATGCAGAAAAATAGGTGACAATAAAGCACCTGGACCATAAGAGACCGGACTTTTTTATAGCAACGTTGCAAAGGTGCCTTGAAGAAGGGATCTTCCCTGAACGATGGAAACTCCGGCATCTGGTGTTGTTACCTAAAGGAAATACCATAAATCACCCAAAGAACCTTCGTCGTATCGACTAATATGCCTGCCAGATACACTGGGAAAAATCCTAGAACTCATCATATACAGCAGACTGCTAGTAACGGCAGAGAATAAAGGAATTTTGTCGCACGCTTGAAGAATATTTATTGATTTTTCTCTCGGCTCTGCTAGTGGTGGCAAATAACTCGGAGTGACCAAGCATACCGATCTGGCAATAGAAGTCAATCATTCGTCAAAATGTTTGATGCCATAAAGACAGTTGTAGATACAGCAGCCGAAGCAATACAAGGGAGGAGATAGAGAGGAGACAGAGAGGAGTTCCGCAGGGGTTAGTACTAGGACCACTTCTGCGGAATACCATGTATATCGGTGTTTTGCGACTAACGCTACCGCAAGGAGTTAAGGTGATCGGTTTCCCTGACGATATCGAGTCCGAGATAGAGTCCGCCACGGATGAAGCAGTCGCCAGGGTCGAAAATTGGCTTGACTTGGCCGGCCTTGAAGTAACTGAACAAAAACTGAAGCTGTCCTAATAACCAGCAGAAAGACTGTGGGATATGCAAGTTATTGAGAACTATACAACCCAGTCTAAAGAGGCATTAAAATACTTGGCAGACATGCTCGATAACAAGCTAAAACTTAAAGTACAATACATGTCGAGTATACTAGTAAAAACGCATCACACATGCAGGCAGCGCTTTCTCGGATACGCAAGAAGAATTCTGCTATCCAGAGTGGTAAGTTCCATCCTTGTATATGCTGCCCCAATTTGTGCATCTGCGCTCTCAATAAACGAAATAAGGAGAAAACTTTTGTTGGCGTACAGGCTTTGCGCAATCAGAATAATTTGCGGTTTCCGATACAGCTGGGATGGTCGCTATTGACATTCTCGCCAATGAAATGCAAAGGGTTTACATAAGGCTTATAACAGACAAGATACTAGACTTACCAGGAGGGTAAAAGGAAGAAAGAGGAGGAAAAAGCAACATTTACATCACTCTGGCAAGCCAGAAGAGGAAAAAGACGAGGAGCACGTTATATTCCAGTGCAGACGCTTGACAAGTGGCATATCGAATTTACGAAGCCGGAGCTCCTAATAGACCTCATGATGAGGTCAGGGGACGACTGGTTGGAGATCCGTTACATCATTACGGCCATGCTGATTGAACTACGTAGCCGAGGAAGCAAATAGAGACAATGGAGCACAAAATGCTAACCAGTCCCGCGAAGTAATACCTAACGGCAGTCACGCGGGTAGGGTGTGTGTTTAGTACGTAGGCGTACTCCTGCCATCGATTACTCAGGTTTGCGAATCGTGCATGCTAATATTGCTCAGGCTATTAGTATCTATGAAGATTACACATCAATGGTGCAACCATTATAAAACCAAATGAAACCCTTCTTGCATGAGAAGAGGTAAATTTAAGTTTTTTTTTCTATGAGAGAGTACTCACCCTTGAGTTTCTTTTTTGTAGAGCAGTGAACCAGAGTTGCATTTATGACACTATTGTTGAGGATAAAGTGGATAAATCCGCAGACAGAATTTGTGATCGAGAAAGTATGAACGTTGTTAAAATCTTTCTCTAAATCAAGGAACGTCACTATTGTATACTTCCAGAGGGAGAATGTGTTTTCAATGGGTGGTAAGATGGATTTTAGTGCGGTCTCAACTGATTTTTCTTTTTGGAAGGTATGATGACATTTCGAGAGACTTTTGTGATTGAGACTGCACTTGAATTGAAAATAGAGTATTCCCTCTGGGTGACCATCTACAAGTGTAAGAATAATATTCATCAAGAGATCAGAAGATTGACCAGTCTGATTCGATTCGCTTATAACAAGTTAGTCGATAACGCAAGCATAAGACCCACTAGGAAGGAAAGAGACCACACTCCTAAAACTGCAACAAAGACGACACGGACGAAAAACTAATCAGCACAGAGCCTCCCTAATTCTTTGTAGAACAGCAGGAAAATTTATATGATAACCCCAAAAGGAAGAGGGATATGACACAGATGAGCTTAACGCCATCGGCCTTGCTGTACAATCAACTCTCACTACCTAAAGGGAAAAAGGAAACGACCGCCCAGCCATCGGAAGAAAGTAAGAAAACTCCACCAAGCTGGATCGAACAGAAGTGTCGAACCAAAAATTGGAGCAAACCGATCCGCCCCGATGTTTTGCTCTTAAGAATAAAGGGAAAGCTTACATATGCAGAGATGCTCCTTAAAGTCAACTAAAAGTTGAAATCCCGAACTAAAAGAACTTGGATAAAATGTTACCCGCATTAACAAAACGGCGAAACGAGACCTATCCGTCGTGCTTAAAAGAGATGAATATGTTTTTGTACGATCAACAGAGTTTGTATTTTATTTTTAAAAGTACCTCCTCAACAATTAGTACAATATTGCAATTTTGACTGAAATACTATAGACTAGTATAGCAGATAGTTTTTAAAAGCATAGTCGAGCAGATATTACGCAGATAAAAAAAATATCTAAATAAGAAAATAAGACGAAAATAAGACATTAAATCATTTACGCAATTAGAGAAGCACAATCTTGAGTTTCAGGTTATTAAATTCGCTAACATTTTCGATCTGAAAACACTTATTACTGCATTGAAGGCTGTTGTCAAAAGAATGAAGGAATAAGCCATACCTACAACTGCATCTAGATAGTTTAAACTTTTGGCATCTCGGAGTTTGAAAATTAACGTAATGGATTGCAGAGGATAAACTAAGAAAACAAAATTTTTATCTTGGGCCTTATTACTAGATTGTGTTTAAAAACCCAAAGTTCCTAAGAGATTCAGGTCCTAATTTATGTCGGCAATCAAATCAAGACGATGACAGAACCATAAGCTAAACCCAAATCATCAGCAAAAGCCGTTGGAGCACGCCTAAAGTTAAGCGTAAAAATCGAGTTGATGTTAATGATAAATAAAATAGGACCTAAGACAGAGCCTTGAGGAACCCCTAAGTTTAGCGTCATAAAATCGTTCCTAAATTCATCAATTTTTGCCCTCTGTGTCCTATTGATGATTTACGAGCTAAGCCATGCTAACATAAAACCACGAAATCCTGCTTTTTCCAGTTTGTAAAATAATGGTTGATTCATCGTCAGATTTGATTTATAATGTAAAATAAAATACATAAATTTGACAGTGAACTTAAAATTTCTATTACCAGTTAAAAGAACAATTCATGGCATTTATATCTTGGAAATGATATCATGTAAATAGTTGCCATGGCTACGTCTGAGGTGGTCCATCCGGAAGATTCAATTTTGGTATCTCGCGAATAACACAAGTAATGTTGGCTTCCAAAACGTCAATCGTAGCTGGCTTATTCCTGAAAACCTGAGACTTTACATATCCCCAGAGAAAATAGTCCAAAGGTGTGATAACGCATGATCTAAGCGGCCAATTTACCGTAGCAAAACATGAAATTAGGTGCCCACCAAAATGATATCTCAATAAGTTGCCTACACATAGTTCGTTAACATGGCGCTATAATGGTTACCATTGACGGTTACATTCTGATTTGCCTCATTTTTGAAGAAATATGGACCAATGATTCCACCAGCCCTTCAACCACACCATACCGTTGTTTTTAATTGATGTTGACGTGTTTGGCATCATGTTGAGTATGGACAAAAATGATTTTCGTTCTCTCATAAAAAATTATTTTTTGAGAGGCAAAACGGCGAAGGGAACAAAAGAAAAGTTGGATGAATATTATCGGGCTAATCTCCGTCAGATTACACCAATATTGGTTTCGAGAGTTTCGTGGTGGACGCAACTCCACAACCGATCAAGTCCGCAGCAGCAGGCCCTCCGATGCGATTACAGAGGACAATGTCAAAAAACTACATGAAATGGTGTTGGCTGACCGGAAAGTGAAGGTGCGCGAGCTAGCAAATACCACAAAGCCTAGTACTGAGCGCACATGCCATATTTTTGGCAATATTCTGCATATGAAAAAGTTATCCTTCCGTTGGGTGCCGCGCATACTCACTCCTGACCAAAAACACGAACGCGAGAGCACTTCGAAAGAGTGTTTGGATTTGTTGATGCGGAATCGAACGGACTTTTGTCGTCGATTGGTAACTGTTGAACACAAGAGAACAGAATGAGTGCCCGGCAATGGACTGAAGCCGGCATGAGTGCTCCAAAGCGGCCGAAGAAGACTCGACGGGTCGGAAAGGCTATGGCGTCAGTTTTCTGGGATTGTCATGGCATACTCTTCGTGGACTATCTCGAAAAAGGAAAAACCATCAACAGCGAGTATTACTGTGCATTATTGGAGTGATTGAAGGCCAAAATCGCTGCAAAACGGACTCAGATGAAACGAAAAAAAAATGTTTGTTTTTGAAAGACAACGCACCGGCGCACAAGAACATAGCAACCATGGCTAAAATCAATGAATTACGGCTCCGCATCCACCGTATTCGACTGATTTGGCTCTCTCGGACTATTATCTCTTCCCAAACCTCAAAAGATGGCTCATCAATAAAAAATTCAGCACACGCGAGGAAATCATCGACGCCACGGAGGAGTATTTTGCAGACCTTCCGGAAAATTACTTTTTGGACGGGATCAAGAAGTTGAAAAATCGCTAGAATAAGTGTATCAAACTAGAAGGGGACTATATTGAATAAAACAAAAAAAATTTAAACAAAATTTTTTTTTTTTCCATTCCCCAGGTGGTTACTTTTCACCCCATCTAGTAATGGTAGCTCTTGGTACTCCTCGGGTTGCTCATCAGCCCAAATACGGCAATTTTGCTTATTAACGTATCCGTTGAGCTAGAAATGGGCTTCATTACTGAACAAAATTTCACGATAAAATACCGGATTTTCATTGAGTTTTTCAAGAGCCCATTCACTGAAAATATGACCCAAATTCAAGTCGTCTGGCTTCAATTCTTGCACAAGTTGAATTTTGTACGTTTTTAGGCCGAGGTCCTCACGTAAAATACGCCAAGTTTTCGAATACGAAAGCCAAGCTGCTGGCTCTTCAGCTCTTTACTACGTGGTGGATGTGGTCTAACCGGTCGAATATCATATGGTATTGGCAATAGTGGTTTCAGTAGGTCGATTATACGCACCGTTAGTTCCTCGAATCGCACGAAAAACATTTCTCACAAAACGCTGATTTTCGTAATACAGCTGAACAATTTGGAGACACTATTGTATTATGAGTCTTCCATGATGACTTGCCGAACGATACTGAGCAAAAATGACAAAGCAGTTGGAGAGGAGTCATGCGTGATCTGTCGAAAAAAGCCTATTGAAAATGAAATCTCACGATGAATCATCCCGCAGAATGAGATGATTTACCAAATCAAACGCTTTCGTAATATCTATAAATAAACCAGGTGAACATTTTTTTTCCATCGAGATTCGACATTATTGTGCCACAAAACTGTAGAAGTGCATCTTCTGTCGATTCGCCCTTTTGGAATCCAAATTGGGTTGGATAAACAAACTTAGTTTTATAAAGTAATTCACTACCCTATTTCTTATAAGCTTTAAAATTTTTTTTACTTAAACTGAGAGAAGTAAAATGAGCCCATAATTTGTAATTTCTAGAGTAGAACCCTTTTCGAAGAATGGTACGACATCAGTACACTTAAGTTCATCTGGGAAAATACCCTCAGATATGAACCGATTAAAAATATTTGACAGTACATACATCAATTGTGTTATGTTTTTAAGAAATGTATTTGAAATACTAGACAAAAATGACCAGAGAGTTGCGAAGTATGTGGCTGAAAACTAGTGGCTAAGCTAGTAAAATTTCAGATAAATGCATCTGCAATTACCAGTTTATCTGAAACATTCACAGTCATTGATAAGAATAGTAGTCGCTTTTTTTTGTATCAGTGAACTTGTTCAGAATACTGTTAATATGGCGCCTTCATTCTAGCATAATTGAATTGAGAGCGGTAATAAATATTCCGAGAAGTTGGAATTTCCTTTCTAAGCTCTGAACACAATTTCTTATATGTAATTTCTCCAGATGAGTCCTAAAAGTAAAAGATGCTCCCCTCCATTTTCTTCCCGTGACCCGTGCCGATGACCAACCTGGCTGTTGATCAGTGTCAGTATCCGGATACCTGGTGACTTCCGCATAAGCTAGCCTTATCTAAATACAGCAGATCGCTGTACAGATGGGCCATCCTTTCTCTGCTACTCATGGGTCTAACATATAATGGAAGCAACCTCCAAAAAAACAGAACCCGAGGCCGGTAATCCTTTAATACCGGGCAGTAGAACGGTGACTGCACCAACTCCTGCATTGTCAAGAGCAGGTAAAACTGTGGCAGGCCATGGTGCCCCATCTTCAAAAGCCAATTGCAACGAACCTAAAATTAAATCTTCATGGAAACATCACGGACTTGCCACTGCTACAAAAACTCCTCCTCCTAAGAGGAATAAGGCGCTCTATTCAAGACGCCGAAATGCATCACGTATAATTAAAACCTTCGGATCTATTCCGGAGGTGGAAAGAAGTGCGCACATCCAGAGCAAGACTGAATGGACCAACAAAATCTTAAAAAACGGATTGTCCACTGCTCCCAACGCTAATAAAACGCTCTAAGCGCCAACTTTGACCAACACCAACTTTAACCTTGCCAAGTTGCGTATCTCCAAACCATTAAAAATATAGAAAAAACTCGAAATAACAAACCCAATTATGAATCACCTAGATCCGTTCCCCATCCGGCCCCTAAATCTGACCCCAATTGGAGCCTTAAAACCAAACTATTTTTCAACTTTTTGCCTCTTGTCTATATCCCTAAGCAACTCCCTTCACATCTTTCCACAAAAGCACTAATTGCCCCTTTCCATCTAAGCCCCAACATCAACGCGTTTCTTCTAAGTTAACCCCTGCCCTTGATGTGGTTGCTGTTCAACCAGGAACACCTCCTTCTACTAACAATTACTTTCTCAATTTCAACCTTACAACTGGCACGAAATATCCAATCTTTATTAGCTCGCATATCTTAGACAATGCTTCTAACTCACCTTCCTCCTTGGTTGCATGGGTCTTTGGCCATATTTTCGATTGACCCAAAAGAATATAGATACCACGGAATGCCGTTATGTGCTCTTTAGGCTAAGGGATAAAAAGATGTACGAAAATATACGTGTTTTTCTCGCATATCCTTACGATAAATCGGACTTTGTCTGCTTTTAGGGAAAAACCAAACATTGTCCTCTGTAACCGCATCGGAGAGCCTGCCGCTGCGGACTTGATCGGTAGTGGAGTTGCGGCCACCACGAAACTCTCAAAACCAATATTTAACGGTGTAATCTGGCGGAGCATTAGCCCCATAATATTTATCCAACTTTTCTTTTGTTTCCTTCGCCGTTTCGCCTCTCAAAAAATAATGTTTTATGAGAGAACGAAAATCGTTTTTGTCCATACTCAACTTGATGCCAAACACGTTAACAACAATCAGCTGTCAAAACAAAACTAAAGACAGTATCGCACTGAAATTTTTCATGTCTGCCTACATATGAACGGACTTCAAGGCGCAATAACCTCTTTTGTACTAGCAAGGCATTCTGGCAGCCAAGGAGGCTACTTTTCACCCCACCTAGTATGTTACAATACTAAAAGATACACGTGGCAATATTGGAATTTTCAAGACATAATTGTCCCATCCAACCATCTGTCTAATATAGAAAGGGATCTCCAAACATGAGCACTCAGATCGATTGACTTAACGATTAACTAAGACCAGAAAGGATTCAATGCAACACTTCCCACCTAAATCCGAACTCGACATCTTCAAAAAAAAAAAAAAGTCAACAAACCGCAGTCAATTGTGCTTGGATTGCATAGTTGACTCATGTGACCTTGGCGATGTTATCTTTGAACGCCCGTTTTTTCTTTTGTGATAAGATTAAGAGTTAGTCTCTCATGCTGCGTTTTTGACTGTTGACTTTTTTTTTTTTTTTTTAAACTGCAAACAAAATTGTATTCCTAGAAGCCCAATACCTACATGGAGGCCCAAAGTTTAGGCCCACACATGCATGTGTAGACTCAATATTGGTAAAGGATCTCCTTAATTTGAAACCGGTCTTAGGTAAGTCTAAACGCAAGTCATTCACTCGAAAATTCTGCCCACGTTTGATAAAAGAAAAACCTAACCCACTAATGACTAGCAAATTCTTCATCGCACACAATGGGGGCAAACCTCAGCTCCAAGTCCAACTATATTGCCTCCAACGATTACTCAGCTTAGAATCGATCGCTGACTATTCTGGCCATTTGATATTCCGTTCTCTATTATTCAAATGATACCAAACTGTCGATCAAATTCGAACGGAACAGCAATTTAAGAACAAAACACCCAAGATACCGCCTTGAGGGACGCAACAACTACGTCGCAACGAACCTTAGCGGATGGCCAAATAGCCGCGCATTTGTTGGAATGTGATTTTTAATCAAAACAACAATCAGCCGACATTCAAATTCCACCTAAGAGTGATAAAAAATGAATTGGACAACAAAAAAAAATCAACAAAAGGAACAAAATAGCAATTTGGAAGAAAAGAAAAGAGAAAAACAAATTTGACAACAAAAACTTTGGTAACACAATACTTTCGTTGAAATTTCAAAAGAACACAATTTACAATTGGCCAATCCCATTTTGTAAATATCTAAGCCAATAGATATGAGCATATAGATATCATTAGGCACCTAATTCCAGTGACTCTGACGCTGACGTTAACGCAAACTCGGCTCGTCGATTGTCGATCGACGCTGCTGAAGCTAAATGGTCGCGATAGTTGTTTGGATATTTATTATAGATACGAGTACTTTGGATAAGTAGACACGTGTAGATATCCAAAACACAGTTCATACGTCAACACATGCGAGTGGAGTCGCAACGGTTAATGGAATGGATATACGGACTATGATATTGTTTAACCCGCATTTGGCACGTCGTTGTGTCGTCGATTGTTCATCGTCGAACTTCGATCGTTGTCGCCTGCTAATGTCAGAGTCGTATGATCTTTGGGATACAATCGCGGCGGAGGGTTTTCATTCACTTGCAAATTGTAAATTTCTTTTTGTTTTTTAAAAAAAACCTATAAAATGCTCGCACGTAATGAATATGATAGCATCTCACCATCCCGCTCATGGGACTGACTAAATTTGCTGACCTTCGAACCGTTCTATAGGCCGCTCTATTTTAGATCATCTCGTTACTGAAACTCGGACTCAACAAGATAAAACAAAAAAAAAAAAAAGCTAACGTTTTCGCCGACCATCTTGCAAAAACGTTCAAACCATTCGAGTGTCAATACGCCAGACGTGACTTGGGAACTTAGACAGGTTAAGCCCAATAAAACCCACGGATATGACTTAATTAAGGAAAGATACTTAAAGCACTACCGAAAAAAGGATTGCTAAAGCTGCTCCATCTTATAAATGCCACCGTAAGACTAGAGCATGTATCGCATCAGTGGAAAGTGGTTCCGAAACCCGGTAAACCACTGATTGAAGTCAAGTCATACAGACCAATATCGCTACTCTTGATTATATCGAAGATCAGAAGGCCACAAATCGCCTCTTGCCCGATCATCAATTTGGCTTAAGAAGCCAACACTCTACTGTTGACCAATTGCATCGAATAACCGACGTAATTGAACGAACAATCTAGTGTAAGCTAGTCTGTTCAAGAGCATTCCTTGAAGTTTGGCAAGCTTTTGATAAGATATGGTACGAGGGCCTGAAATATAAACTTCGACAAGTCCTACCCGAGCAATTGTCTCATATTTTAAGTTCATACATAGATCATCGACTCTTCTGTGTCAGAAACGGTAACGAATATTCTAATTTTAAAACAATAAAAGCGGGGGTGCCGCAAGGAAGTGTACTTGGCCTTCTGCTATATTTGTATTTAACCTGCGACATACCGCAAACAGATGATACTGTGCCAGTCACATTTCCTGATGACACTGTACATTTTGGTAACAGCTAAAACAGTCGAAGAAGCAAATGCTAAGTTACAACGCGCCCTTACACGAATTAACAGCTGGGCAAAGACTTGAGAATCGCGCTTAATGAAAACAAGTCTGTCCATGTGAACTTCACTCTCAAGAAAACTGATAATCTACCTGTGTTAATTAATGCAGTACAAATTCCTTTCGCGAATGAGTCCAAATATCTTGGTACGACACTTAACGCTAAACTTAAATGGAGATCACACGTTAAGAAAAAGTGTGAAGAGCTTGAGATTGAGTATAGATACATGTACTTGCTTCTTGGAAAGTAGTTTGTTGATCATTTGAATGATCCAATTATATTTCTTTCGCCTCCTTCTCCGAACTTGAGCCTTTATCGCTTTTTGGACTACATTTTCCGATGATAATGCAAAACCAGCTGATTTGCTTAGCCTGAATTTTGTCCAATATGTGGAGACTGTTACGCTTGCTGCCATTCATGACAGTACTAAAATTGTTATTCCGAGCAATTTAAATATATACAATTCAGAGTAGCATCGATATTCTAAAAAGCCAACACCCAAGGGACAGTGCATTAAAGTCTTCGCTGCGCTAAACAACTTTACTATGTAAATGCCACCCACCCTCGTACTTATTTTTAACACCTTGCCCTGATAAGTACACCGTGCGTCGGTGTGCTTTTCCTCTAGGCTAGTCGAGCCACTTCATTCTATTTCCTTGCAAACTGATCCATACGGCGAAACGAGCTAACAATCTAATGGAAGCGGACTTAACAGTTTCTTTGGAAACTTCAAGCATCCACGACTTACTAAGGTAGCGCTTCAGTGCGGGGTGAACCTGGCCCTTAACTAACAAGCTTCCCCAGTTAGCCCGGTCCTTAATCAACTGCCTCCAGTAGCGCAGTCTAAGTCGGTCGAGGTCCGCTTCTGCTTGAACGCGCCACCTATGGTGAGGTCTTCCTTTGCTGTCGCTGCGGGTTAGGGCCGGAGAATGTCCATGAGCTCTATATGTCCTAGCTATCTCAGGCGACTGTTGCGAAGTTTTCTGACTAGATCGATATCGCTGCACAGTTCGTATACAAGTATTTCATCTTTGAATTTGTTTTTTCCAAAGTCCATTAGACGGACTAATGGGGCCGAATATTTTTTGAAGGATTTTTGCTCAAAACGATTTAAGCCCAAAGAAACAGCGATTTGCAAGAGCGATTCTTCGTTCGACTGTGACGGTCTGTGTCAGGCCTTTGATTAATTGTGCATATAGTGTTTGTTTGTCAATTCTACATAATTCTTTCTACTATGAGGTTAAAGATGTCACCTTATCTAAAACCTTTTTGTACAGCTCGTTTTTATCGATGAAAAGATGGTGGATATCGATTTGGACTTCTTGAGCTTTCTCCAGGATCTGCCGGAGTGTGAACATTTGGTCGATTGTGGACTTTTCTGCTCTAAAACTGCACTGATAGGGAGCAAATAAGTTTGTTGGCTAAGGGTTTGAGATGTCCTCCATAACTATAGTTGACGCAGTTAAGGAAAAGCTTTTTCATATTCTCAGCGCTGACTGACTCCACTACAAGGTTCTTGCTCTTATTCCTGGAGTACAATCTCTCAATACTTTCGATAGCGCGGTTCTCGTGCTCTCTTTTCTTATTCTGGCGAAGCCGATGTTTTTCCCGTCTCTTCTGCTCGTAGACCTTATGAGCGGCTATCGTATTTCCTTGCAGCCCCACTTTGTGCGCTTCTTGTTTAGCTACATGCACTTATGGCATTCTTCATCAAATAGGGGTTTCTTGATAGTAGTCGGATGAAACCCAGCACATTCGTTGCGGCATATCCAATGCCAAGTTGACAGCATTTCCACTGGTCTTCGATACCTTATGCTGACGGCATAGGAATTGTTGAGAGATCTCACAGTATTTCGTCTTTGATGTGGCGCTTAGGAAATCCGCATTCGAATCTTGACTGCAACGAGGTAATGATCCGAATCAAGATTGGTTGCGTGGAACATTCGGACGTTCAGAAATCTGGAGGCAGGCCTTACATTTATCGTAAAGTGATCAACTTAATTTAGCGTTTGATAATCCGGACACCGTCATGTCCTCTAATGTATATTTAGTTGGAAAACCGAGTGCTTGCTAAAGTGATATTTTGTCTCACCGCATAGTCAAAAAGCTTAGGTCCGTTACCAGACGTGGTGTCGTGTAGGCTATGCTTACCAACAATTGTGCGACTGCATGTAACCTATAAAGAGACCTAGCATTCCACGTACCGGTCCGAAATTCGTTGTCCATATTTCGTTTGCAGGGGTTTTGGACAGTAGATTCTTTCGTTTCCGAGGCCTGTTGTTAGCCCGGCGGTTAGACCAAAGCTAGTAACCTGTTTGGGGATATAAGCGCTATCATTTTTGTCCATGATCCTGACTTATTCTCAGAAATTCTGGTGCCTGGGCCCAAATATGTTGGAGTAGCCCGTAACCTCTGTAGAAAGGGATGTCCAAATATTGCCCAGATTGGTCTCTAGTTCCATTAGCGAGCATGTAGATGTCTAGATAGAAATGCGAAAGTGACTGAAAAGTATGCTAAGCGCTCACTCACTCCAGCTGCACATATCGACTTCCTAGGCTAGCTTGGTGAAGAACCGTAAAGACAAATTCAAATTCAATTCAGCAGGCGGCTAACTGATTTTTAAGTCAAACATATGGGTCCATCAAATTTATTTGAAATGATGAGTGTTTGCTTTGACACATCAACGTTCCAAATCAGATGGAAATTATCTAGTTTAAATCCCATTAAGAGCATTGGCATTCCAATGCTTCCCGAATTTTCAGGCATCTCGAAAACTGGATCTGACTACATATTTGCGCCAAGTCATACCAGCTAGTTTCGAACAACACGAAAATCGTTAGGATTAGCATTATCTTGGTAAGAAATAACAATAACTATTATCTCGTGCTTTCCATACTCGATAACATACTTTTAGTAGAGACTGTGAAAATACGAAAAACACTGCGCTGTTGTCGCTAGTCATTGTGTCGGCTCTCTGTGTCAATCATTGTTATTCCCACCTCAATGTAATCGATCGCAATATATTCGCGCTTGGGTATTTATTCGCTGTTTAGATTCGTTTTTCGTTTTTCGCTTTTTTTTTTTTTTTTAAATTCGAACGTACATACGAGCACTCGTACATACAGTTCCAAAATAACTTGGCATACAAATGATTTTTGAATTATGCAATTCAGAGTCATTAATGGTAAACAGAAACAGGCGCGCTTAGGCATAAGCATAAATATTTTTATGTGTACGCGACTGCCTCTAGTTTGGATGAGGGAGCGTGCGTTTGGAGTACTTAAGAGGTTCGAACTTCCCGATCTCAGTCCAATCGGCATAGCTCTTTAAAAAAAAAAAAAAAATAAAATCAAATGGAACCTGACCGCGTTAACTGACATGACAGACAGCGCAACGTGTGATGTTCCTTTTCCCATTGTACGTGCGCTCATATTTGTTACGTCGGGTTGGGCCTGTTAAATGGTTCAAAGATAGAGACAACTCAATTACTTGGAGCAGTGAAATCTAATTATTAACTCGTTGAGTTGTAGAGGTCACACTTTTTCCGGTCGTTTTTAAGTGAATCAATTTGGGGGCGTACCAGTGCCGCATGAAAGATATGTATTAAGGATATGCTGATTTAGATAAGCTCTTTCTATACTTTCGAGATCTGTAGAAAGAAAGTAAAAGGAAAATAATAAAATGGGAAATAAAATGAAAGAAAGGATCATCTTAATAAGTTTAGGTCTATCAGCGCTGGCATCCAAAGATTACCTCACAATTTTCAGCGACAATAAGATAAGGAGCCGTAGGCTATTTACGATTAACTGTACCAAATAAAGAAATATGAGCCTCGATATCACCTAACTGAAACGCATTTGGAGAGTAATAGCTTCATCTCTAAACAGCATACAGTCTTTTCTATTGAGGGACAGCATGAAACCCTCTGACTACTTAAAAAATTCGCGTCGGGAAGCTTTGATCTGCGGCAACCTGTAGAGTTATCCTATCTATAGTTATGCTCATATGAGACCCAACAGAAGGTAGAGGGAATCCTAGTGCAGGTTCGGCTGCTGAGTATTTTTATCGGCGATCCCAGGGTCCAAGCAAGATGAACTGAATTTCAAAAAAATTTCAAAGAAACCTTGCATTGTTAAATTAGTCTGGAAGTCGTAAGAGGGTTTTATCAAGAATTTTAGCGCAGTTTGACCATAGCTACATATGTAAATGTTTTGCCCCTTCACAATAAAGTACGTTCATCAGAATTTCGTATATCTTCGCTTGATAGACGCATACAAGTTTCCTAACAGGGAGTTAGACCTAAAGTTATCGTCTTAAAGACAGATATCAATGCTGCATTCTAAATTGATTATAATACCTTCTGTGAAGATGCGACAACAATTCTTTCCTGGCTGGGCATAGAAAATGGATTTCGGATTTTTTCGCAGCAGGAGGTCTATGCGTTCTAAAGATCACATCTTTAAGCGGAATGTGAACGGCCTTAAGAATCACCAGCACATCTAGGCGTGTTAGAGAAAGTTCTATGCAGCCGAGAGAAATCAGCAATAACAAACGTAGACATAGACAATCGGAACATGGATATAATAAGTCTAATCATGGCAGTGTAGATCCTCGGTGTGGAGCCCCATGTCTTGCCTAAAACGGTGATGCCTTTTAGTACTAGACGAGATAGACCTATCAGCTTCCTTCCTTTTTGTAAAGAGAATAACCTAAGTTGTGAGGCGATTGACTGAAAACCTATTCCTATACGTCTGCGCTGTGTTGTCTGCTCAGTTACACATGCCATCACAAGTAGAGTTGTCCGTTGTTAGACAGAATTGCATCACGGACAAAGTATGCATTTAGAAAGCAGCTTTGTGATCATGAAACTCAACCATTCTCTCTATACTCGTCAAGTCAGTCTGATTGGACTAAAGCTCCTGGCAGGTGTGTAGTAATCTTTGCCGATTTTCTGTACAAAGAGTACTCTAACTGTTCGCCAGGAGTTCGGTATCTACGCTGATGCCAGGATCTCTTCAGAGTTTCCAGAAGCTGGACTATGTATACATACATCTTTGTATAAATACCATTGGTACCAGGTAACTTGAACCCATCACAGGAAGCAACAGCGTATTTTATAGACGGATGACCGTCTTTAAAACCGTGATAGAAGCTGGCAGTGAAACGATTCCGATCAGGTTACATGAAACAGAGAGCCTATACTTTCAACTACGTGTAGGTGACGTTAGATTTTATTTATTTTTCCAGTCTGGCTTTGAAATCCGTACTAGGTGCTTATATGCCTTTTGCTTCGATCCATACAGATTCCTCAGACCTGTTGCATTCTCCGGACTTCATTGTCGCTGTAAATCTGCATTCCTCCGAGACACAGCCGCTCTGCATGGATTTTTGCGGCCGCCGTTCAAGTTCTAATCTGTTCCTTCTACCTTCTTCTGAAGTTAAACGGAGCTCTGGTGAACTTACCGAGCTCTTTTCGAAAGCCTATCCAGTTGGTTTTTCGGGAATTCTCCTTCTTCATCAAGGCCGTAAATACGGAACCCATTCTAAATTCAATGTATTTATGGTTTGACATGAAAGCCTCCACTAGTTCTCTTTGTCCGGGAATATCCTGAACGTACCAAAAAATATACTAACCACCAGAATCACAGTATGTGGTAAGTGTCATCTATCTCATCACCAGCTGCCTAAAGGAATTCAGTTTCGATGTAGCCGGCTAGAAAAACGGGGTTAAGGTGGTTGGTTTCGGGAATGAACTATTTCTGAGATTCCTTAACAAGAACATCTCCAAAACTGGAGAACTCTGGAAGGGAGCTTCGTTGATGATTATTCCCTAAAATGACCTCTGCCTCCATTGCAAACACCGTGAAACTAATCGGGATACAGAACCAAGATTGAGAAAGGAGAAAGTCGTTGAGCATGACTCTGTAGCGCTCGCCGTCACAGTAGTCACAGTAGTCGTTTGGCCCGTGGTGTTTTCGAAAAAATGACGATATCAGCAGCGTAAACAGCACACTATGAGTTGTCTTTCTCGTGGTTGAGATTCAGGATGGCTTGTATGTAGGTAACACGCGTTTAGCGGTCAACAGCTAACAGCTGATGCACTGTCTTCAGTTTGTAATGGAACATATTACAGTCTTTCAACAAAATTGATGCCCAATTACGTAGAACATCGTCTAGTCAGTCTCTGCGGTCCTCTGCTATATCTTCAACCACAGCTGCGATATTCTCAACAGAACCTCTGCTCCGGATCTGGCCAAACCTGGCAGCCCGGTTTTGGATGACCGGGAAATCTGGACCGAAATTTACGCTGCGCCAACACCACTGACGAATTATTTCGCAAAAAAGGTAGCAATTATTCTGCGATCTTTAGAAGTATACCAATTCATGTCTTGTTGACGAGTATCTTGTTTATGTTTACATTCAAATCAAACATTCCTTCCGGTTTCAGCTAGACCTTGTATGCAGGTAAATTCATCGACAGAGGCAATGACAGCAATCTTATTCTTCTTGGTTCTTTTCGAAAAGAATTATGTACCCAGAGCTCAGTTCATGTCTCTCTTACCGCCATAGCAATGAATCTTTTAATATATCACATTTCTTTTCGCCGAGCGCTTGGTTCACGTCTTCTTCTCCTCTTCAATCGCCATTTACATGATAGTCTTTCAGAGTTTCGCTATTCTCAAGCTCGTTCGGCTTTTCGGTTTATCCCCGACAAGCCGTCAAAAGCAGCACTCTGAGCAACCGCCTCTCTTCTGGTGGGGTTATATCGTATCCAGTTATTAATCTTTCCGTCGTTCCAGTCATATTTAGCGGACGTTTCTTAGAAAGAGTCGCAGGAGTCATCGGAATCGAAAAATCTAGCAACTTCTGGGTCAGCCCCGAAATAGACGAGAGGTTTTTTTAGTATTTAGTTTAGAATCAGTAAGCCGTTGATTATCACTGTTGCGAATACAAACTGGAGTATCATTCTGTACGGTCACATTTTTCCTGTATAACCATTTAACATCTAGTTTGGACGTTTTCGGCGCTTAGTTCGACATCTCACCTGAGTTATTTTTAGGAACCTTTGACTCGTAAGCGGGAATGTAATGAAAGACTGCAGATGCCTGACGTTAATGTTTTGTGTGAGGCGTTTACTCATATATCTACAAAAGACTGATAAATGCCACAATCACTGTTGGAACAAAGATGGAGATGGGGACTGGCAACTGAGATCTTTTCTGGTCAATTAAATTTATGATTGCTTATTCTACCATAAAAGTGGCCAAATTGGCAACAACCATATAGATCTCTAGTCACAGATGACCCCAACGATCTGCCACTGACGTAGAGTTGGCGGTACAAATTATACAAATTATCAAGACCCCATCTGCTCTCTGAGGCTGCAAATGGAACATATAATACAAGTCCAGGAAGATAGAGTAAAACTATCAACTCTTGCCTGGTTACTCACAGGTAAAAAAATCGTCAAGTTTTCTTCAGAAAAAAAGGAAATCAGGAATAGGCTTGCTGAATATTAAAAAAAACCGATTTGGTTATATGAAAGACATCAAGATAACAATTTCAGAATAAATTATCAAAATAGGAAACCGTAAATCTAAACCTTTTATTAGATCACTGGTGTGCCGCAGGTTGGCCACCTAGGCCCTATTAAATTAATTTTTAGAAATTGAATAATTAAAATAAAGATTAAAATAATCGTCTTCCAAGGACTTGAACGAACTGACCTCTGTCTTAAGATTTCCACGTAATGTAAAGAATGAAACACCTTTAATTGCACTGGATACTTGAAAACGGCCAAGACCCAACGATTATCGTCACACTGACCGATAAAAATCATACCAAGCCTATCGACACTGATTACAATATGTGATATTGATAGCTCACCTATTTATGTCTTTAAACTGAAGCATATCTATCAGCCTACATTCCGAAAGTATCTGCACTCGTAACGAGTCAATACAAAATACTGTGTCAACAACTAATGTCTATGAATGTCTTCTTAGTAAGTGGCCAATCTATTCTCGTTTATTTATTTAATTTGCTGTTGCTGAAATAATTCATTGGCCAGATAGACAACAAAACATAAAAGAATACTTTTACTTTGCTCTAAATACCACATCTGATATCGCGCAATCTTCTTCAAGTCAATAAAAATGCTGATTTCGTTCTTGAGAAATTCTGTCAGTCTCTTTACCTTCTTCTGGGACATCGTTGTTGTTGGAGTTTGGCTTAGTGAGTCGGACTTTATTAGGCAATTAATTAACGGGAAGCTGGTTTTGTTTTCATTTTTGAAATTGAAATTTGTGGAGTCATCTTTGATAGGTAATGATGTTTCTTCTTAATTGGAACAACTATAACTATTTACCGACAGAGTTTTGCGAAATTATTAAACCGGCTAATGATCCTAATGGGGTGAGGAATGTGGCATCACGATTGCTGGGTGTGTTCTCACTTTGCTTATCTTATTTGCTTTCCACTCTACGTAATTGTAAGAAAGGAATAACTTATGAGAAGCGCCGCTATAATGGCGCCGTAACTCGAACATAATTAATGCTTACGTTCGTTACTTTATTTTTACTGTTAAATTCATTTTTAATATTTCTTTCTATATGAAAACTTACATACTAGACAAAAAAGCTTAAATCTAGTTCGACAGCGACAGTTTATGAATTTAGCTTACTGCCTCTTACCGAGCACTCTAAACTTAACGATATTAGTACAACTGATGTCTTTCGACCTTAAATTTCTTTTAGGACTTAGCTCATAAGCTATCTATGCTTCTTAATTTAACTTAACTATAATCCAAGTGGCGAGCATTCGTTTTCCTTTGCTCCAAGTGGTCATCATTTCGGTTGCGTGTTCGGGCGCCTGGCAGTTATTATGGTGCACATGCACCCCCGAAACCTGACGTGATAACCAGCCTCTCCACGAAAATCCCCTAGCTAACCCTAATCTACTTATATATACCTAGGAGAAGCTACACAAGTAACGCATCGACCTAGGAGAGCGTATTGCCTTTCTTCCCTTCTTTAAGCCACTAGTATGCGGTGTACTGCTTTTTGATCTCAATTCTATCGCTATCCGCAATTTCAGGGTTAAAACGGAGGAGCTCCTGAGCACTGGCGACGTACCCGTCGTAGATGAGCCGCTTTTTCATCGCTTCGCGCTAGCGGTGGTATAATACCGGAACACCATCCCTACTTTGCACTCATCCTTTAGCGACAATATGGAGATGTGCTTCAGGCGGTATATAATCAGATTGGAGTGTACGCTCATGGTACATAATATTTGCGTAATACGCGCCAAAAATCACGCTGTTATCGCTCGTGACTTCGAATCACCTTAATAAGAAAATTGTCAATCCTATTTAGTCCAGTTTACTTGTAAAGGACTTTGTTGGGATAATATAGGGTGATTCATCGTGAGGTTTGATTTTCAATAGGCCTTCTTTAACAGATCATGCGTAACTCCCATCAAACTGCTTTTCATTTTTGTTCAGTAACGTTTGGCAAGTCATCATGGAAAGACTCACATCACAACAGCGTCTTCAAATTGTTCAGCTATATTACGAAAATCAGCGTTCTGTGAGAAATGTTTTTTGTGCGATTCGTGAACTTACGGTGCGCATAATCGACCTACTGAAAGCACTATTGCCAATACCATTCGCAAATTTGAGTCCCAGTTAACATTAATGGATGAAACTCAACCGGTTAGACCACATTCAGCACGTAGTGAAGAGACTATAGCAGCTGTAGCTTAGAGTGTACGCGAAGACCGTGACGAATCGATTCGTCGCCGTTTTCAGCAGCTGAGAGTATTCGACATCTTACGTGAGGATCTCGGCCTAAAAGCGTACAAAATTCAACTTGTGCAAGAATTGAAGCTAGGCGACTTGAATTTGCGTCAAATTTTCAGTGAATGGACTCTGGAAAAACTCAATGAAAATCCGGTGTTTTATCGTGAAATTTTGTTCAGTGATGAAGCCCATTTCTAGCTCAATGGATACGTAAATAAGCAAAATTGCCGTATTTGGGCTGATGAGCAACCTGAAGAGTAACAAGAGCTTCCATTACATCCATTAAAAACAACGGTATGGTGTGGTTTCTGGGCTGGTGGAATCATTAGTCCATATTTCTTCAAAAATGAGGCAGATTAGAATGTTACCGTCAATAGTTACCTTTATCGCGCCATGTTAACGGACTATGTGCTTCCTGAAATTCAAGCACATGGTCTCGGTGAACTCTGGTTTTAACAAGACGGCACTACGAACCATATAGAGCGTGAAACAATCGACTTGTTGAGATATCATTTTGGTGAGCACTTAATTTCACGGTTTGCTACGGTAAATTGGCCGCGTAGATCGTGCAATATCACACCTTTGGACACATTTTCGCTGTGGATATGTAAAGTCTCAGGTCTTCAGGAATAAGCCAGCTACGATTGGAGCTTTGGAAGCCAACATTACTCGTGTTATCCGCGAGTTACCAGTCGCTGTGCTCGAACGAGTCGCCTAAAATTGAACCTTCCGAATGGACCACCTCAGACGTGATTGTGGCTAACCGATAATAAAAATGTTAAGTTCACTTCCAAATTTATGTGCTTTATTTTACATTGTAAATCAAACCTCACGATGAATTACCCTATATTTAATGTACTTCGACTCTGGTGTTCTGTACAATCGAAGACAGGTTCTAAGACACTGTCCCTCAAACACACGAATCATTTTCATGTAAGACGGCACTACAGTAAGCCGGAAAACCGTAAGCCATTATTGGCCTGATTAGGGACACGTAGCAAATGTCTTTCACCCTGGAGTCAAGTTGATTGCTTTGAAACGATTTTCTTGTCGAAGCTAAAGCCTTCTTGGCCCCAGCCAGATAAGCATTTATCTATCTTAGATAGTAGTAGTAGTAAATGCTATCCAATGATGGCCAAATTTCGCCAGTTATTTTTGTATCCTAAGAGGGCGTTTTCAATGGATTTTTAAATAAGATTGGTTCTGACTTTTGGAAATCATCGGAAAAGTATCAGAGAAAGAACTGAACCCTGTTGTAAGCCATTTTTAATGATAAAAACTTCACTCGAAGTCACGTTGACATATTTGACAACGAACTTCTTTCCCATTGTCATACCGTAAATCATATCCGCATGAATGATGTCGTGCCTTGCCCTTAAACCAAACTGATTGTCCGGGCTTATCTCGTTATCCCCCACCCATTTCAACAGAGCTCTGTTGTCTACCTTTTTAAATACAATACTTTGGAAAGGTCCTGAAGTAGACTAATTGACCGGAAATAAACAGGGTCCTAATTTTATCCTTCTTTGAGATGGGGTGTATCACAGCTATTTTCCAAGGCGCAGGAAAATATGCATTATTCAGCGCATTGTTAAATAGCGTAGTGAAAATATCCACTACTTCCATGGGTAGATGTCTTAAAACCACATTTAGGATACGGTCTACTCCCGCTTTTTGTTCTTAAGTAACTCAAAGATGCACCGAAGCATCCATCGGCGACGATGACATTTGCCGCGTTTTCTTCATTGAACCGGATAAAACCGTGGTTCTTAGATCGCCAGTTATGGATTTCGTTGCGCTGTTTTTAATATCGTGGTTACGGTAAACTGGATTGTTCACAGTATGTACGGTTTCGAAATAATCACCCAGCAACTCGACCGTCTCCTGAGGCAACACTGGACTTATACCCGCAGCCAGTAATAACTCTCTATTTTCTGTCGTCTGTTTGATTTGAACACATTGTATGTCATTGTAATGCTTCCGCCTGAACAATATATTTGTCTGCGGAAACATTTTCGGACCACTAGATTGCCCCAATACAGACTTATGGATTTTTTGATATTTTATTTTATTAGTTGTTTCAGGTTTTTTATCACTGACTTTAGTGTCCTTATTTCAGTATCGTTCCTGTCAGTAAATCGTCTGTATAGCTGTTTCAGTATCGAGAGCAATCTACATATTTTTTTGTGTGCGTATAGTGGAAGTTCGGTATTTATTAGTCTGATTGTCTTTGAAGTGTTGTATCCGAGGAATAGTTCGCTCCATACTTTGTTTAATTAAAATGTCTATTTCTGTTAAGTGTCGGACAATCTCGTAGTTTTTCAAATTTCTAGTATTCGGAGGATCGATCCCGCTCGAACGCAAATTACGCTTTGGTGAAGCGTGACCACCGTACTCTACGATAATCGTATGAGAACACATGTTCATATTGTTCCAGCAGTTTACTGCGAGTCCGTAGTGGTCGCTATTGTACTCAAACGCTCGTAAACAGTTCCTAGTCGGTCGTTCTATGTTCTATCAGTCCTATTTGTCTATTAATGCCAAGTCATAAGAGGAACGGTCTGATGGGAAAGATGGGATATATAAACACCACCAGTTAAATAATTAATTGCCCCTTTCGGGATCGATCTTTTCATGCAGGGACAGAAGGATCGCTTTTAAATCCAGGTCCGTACCCGGTGCCTTTTCGGCAACTTTCGACTTATTTGTTAATTTCATTGTGGCACCACTCGATCCAGATGCCATTTGGGCATAGAATACATTGGGCGCTACAAAATTAGAGAACGCGCGACTCTTTAGACGTTTTCCTTCTTCTATGACCTATTTTCTAGCTTGAACTTTCTTTTTAAGCTCCTGGAAGCTAGAAGAATCTCTATAATTGGAGGGATGTCCCGAGTTCAAGAAGAGTTGGCTCCTATCCTCTATTTTATCATTACCGAGTGGACACTCTCCATTTTTGTGGTCCTTATCACACTTCACGCATCCGAACTGCATGTAGCAGTTAGTTGCGGCGTGCCCGAACCTCTAGCAATGCATGCATTGTAGAACGTGATGTACCCTTTTTTAATTTTTCCCAACTAACAGCATTATCGTACAGAAACTTGATACTTCGTAAACTATCGACTTTACAGTTGGGCGTTAACTGCTCTAAAAAGAATGGTAATTTTCGGTTACCACCCCTTGCCGCAGCCGTGGTAAACGGCTTGATCCCCACGAACTTAAGGTCGTCACTCACTCTTTCGAGCTCTTCTGTTTTTATTGAAGGGTCGATACCTTTCAACAGCACCGTCTGTAATTTTGCACTTTTTTATGTTCCTCCATGCTACTACATATTATAATGTGCTTGTTAGCCCTTAATCTTTTAACGTAAAAGTCCTTACTAGTCTACATAACCTTTTGCTTTCATTTATTTCTAAATCACTTACGTTCATTGGAGGTATTTTCTCTCTCTTTTTTTGCTATTGCTTCTGCTGTTGTTGTTGTTGTTGATGTTTCTGTTTTGATGATGTTTTTGTCGTGGCCGTTATTGTTGCTGTTGTTGCTGCTGCTGTTTCTCCTTCTGTTATGTTTATTTTTGTTGTTGCCACTGTGCGTTGTATTGCAAAGGTTTCTGTTGTTGTTGCTGTTGTTTCTATTTTTGTTGTTGTTTTTGTTGCTGAGGCAATTCTTGTTGTTTCTGTTGCTCTTGCTGCCTTTTCTGTAGCAACTTCTTCCTTTTTTCTATCAGCTCTCAAATCAGCTTATCAAGTTGTCTAGTCTCCTCGTCATCCGTCATGCCCATAGTTCTTTGATTTATCGGCCTTCACCCCCTTCTGATTCATAGCAGTAGCTAAGACCATTGTCTTCTTCTGTTTCTGCTGCTGATATGGCTAAGTTCAGCGTCATTTTTCCGCATTCGTTGGTCTTTTTGCCGATGGATTGGATTTAGTCATAACTTTCCTTCTTCTTTTTTCCATCTTTAAAGCCGCAGATGATGTTTCTGCTGTGGCTGTTGCACAATTCGTTGTTGTTACCGAATGCCCTTTTGGGCAACGTTTGGTTTCCGGGATCTCTGGCTGACCGGAATTCATTGTTTTATTGTCTTTCGGCACTCGTTTCACAATTAGCTTTGTCGTTTAATGAAAGGGGGAAAAAAAAGAAAAAGGACTCTGGGCTCTACACTCCTGAATTCGGTAGGCACTCTACTGAGACAAACAATGACTTCTAACTTTTCTACTTTCATTCTTTTTTTTTGAAACACTTGCACTTGCAAATCAACTTTCCTTACTAAGGCTTCGGAAGCCACTTACGCTCGTATTACACTGTAGGTATTAGGCGCTAATGCTTAGCTGATGGTTTTTTTTTTTTTTTGGTGGAAAATCCCTCTTAACGTCTTCCATCTTGACACTATTCAGTCCAGAACCGCTTACACACTATTTCAGAGTGATATCGTTTTCTTTCCCATTTGGAGGCCGGCTTTTTCATATTTATCTTCTTGCACGGGCTTATTTTCTATCTTGGCAATGAGGCTTTCATCAGTCTGTTAGAGGTATATTTGCGTTTTGGTTTTACTTTTTTGTTTTACTTGTTTTACTTTGCTGACTCCTTGTCAGCATATGTTCGACCGTCTTTTCTGGGCTGATTACGCTGATGCTATTTTCCAGGTTTCCTTGGGAAACTTCAAGCCTCTTGCTAACTAACTCTTGTGGTTAGTATCGTCTACTGGAGAGTTCCCGCACTGGCAGGCTGGAGTTCTTCTTTTACCTATCTTGTGAAGTGAAGGCGTTGAAATATACGTGCCTGTTGAGAGACTGGGTGACGTAGTAGTTTAATTCGTCGTGTTTTCGTCCTTTCCATTTAGCCACGTCTTTGATCAGCTTCGCAATCCATTGTCCTCTACTTTGCGAGCTCAAGCGCTTTTGTCATTGCCATTCCGTGCTTCCTCAATTACCATTTCAACTCCAATTTCGGGTTTTTTGTCGAAGACAAACTTTCTTTCTGCCGCTAGGAGATCGATAGGGATCACTGCTGGGACTACAACGATGGCTGGTTCTGGAACAGTTGCCAATCGTAGAGATCCGCGTCTCTGCACTGCTACAATTTGCTTCCTGTACTTTTCTTGTCGGAGTACATCTTCTGAGATCTAACAGCCATATAGAAGAATGGTGTTTGGCCGTTTGAGTTTGCCATCAGTCTGCTTAGCGACATTACTACCTTCGACGTTCGTTCGGATACAGACTTTAACATATCTGTTGCCAGAAGGTGAGTTTTGTATTGATAGTCAGACCCAAGTATTTCACTGCTTGCTTGCTTGTCATAACTGGAAGATAACTATGGTCAGGATCCTTTTCCTTGTCAGAAAGACTATGAGGCAGCAAGGCCTCAGATTCACATTTTTTTCAGCATTCTCCGCGTCTTTTGCCGTAATCAGTGCGGCGGTATAATCTGTGTATTCTACCATGAAGGCGTCTTCAGGCATCTCCATGAGAGGTGGTGGTGAATTTCCTTTCTTCGATTGCCTCCGTGGTATCGTAGATCAGTACCCGGTGTTTGAGGTATACTGGAATGTTGAAAGTATATTCAAGCGCATTCAGTACATCACTCCACCTGGATGCCAACAGTATGATCGAGAAGTGGTTTCTCCGGTATGCGGTTTGGGCGGTCTTTACTATTTCTCCGATCACAAAGTGACCCTTTCTGAAACCATACTCTTTCATTGACAAGTCACCTGATCTGTGTACTGTTTTGCGTGTTTGAGTCTGGTTTGCCTTTGCTGATCAGCAGCTAACGTTGTATCTTCCAAATTCTGAGAAAGACCACTTCTTTAATGCAGCTGTTGTATGAAAATGTTCAGCAGTAGCTGTGAGCATATTTGGTCAATGGCTTTCAGCACTTCCGTCGGTTTTGTAAGGTTTTCACCGCTAAACTCAACTTTTCTTCGCGGAAATCTTGAATTTCCTATCGTTGGGCCAGAGTCGTGTCGGAGGGTCTGACAGGGTGAGTTGGGAAAAGCGTGTCTGCAATGCGCTCCATCTTTTCTTCGCTTAAGACAGGGTTGATCGCCCGAGCGTCTAGATCTAGCTTGACTGCTGGTACGACAGGCGCTTTGTCACTTATAAATTTTATTAGAAGGATCATCCAAGAAGTACCGTGGGCTAATCTGTTGTCTGAGCGTTCATTTCTTTCTTAGTATTTTTTGAACATGCTGCAGACGTTGATTTTAAATAGTCCTGTTCATTATCCGAAAGCATGCGTATAAAGAGGGTAAAAATATCCTTGTTTACTCCGAAGGGAACATTTTTTGACTGGTATCCGGGCTCGCTTAAATTCGAGGATATGGACATATAGACTATATAGTGATTGTACCCGGCCGCAGATGACTGAATCCTCTGGCTTAGACGATAGACCTAGTCAAGCGAATGAATATCAACACTCCGGTCTGGGGAATCTTCTAATCTATCCCGGTAAAAGAAGACCTCACCTCAAATCATACTTTGAAAAAGTCTTTCCGAAGAAGTTTAATAGAACTAAATGGTACGAGCTACTGATTAAGAGTCAGATTTAGATACTCAAAAGGAGACTTCCTTGGTCAAATGATGTCATCTAATCAAACATTTTTGAGAAGACGTGTATAAGTGAAAGAGGCTTTATAGTTTAGTTACACAGTTCACAGACCGGTTTGTGCAAAACTTACAGCCTTATCTTGCTAAATAATGACGCTGAGACTTTGTCTCGCCAATAGTCAGTACACCATATCACACATCATACCTACTTAAGTTGATTACGGGTAGGTATCTTTTGTAGAAATTATTCACTCATAAAGAATTCCCAATCAAAACACGACACCTTAGTAGACATCCGTACTGATCCTCCCGGTCTGACAATCATTTAGTAGAAATGTGTTAAAAACTTCCGTGTCGACGTTAACGTCGTGCATGCCTGAAAAGTTAAGCAACATTAACATTCTCCGTCATTGTCACCCCAAGAAACATGCAGATTCTGAGTGATCACCGATCACGTTCATACGTATATACGTAATCCGAGACAATTCCCAAATGGCATGACAATAAGCTTCTGATTTGTTTGTTTCTCTCAAAAAAAAAATAAATAAATAAATAAATTCAGTTTCAGTTTCGTTTACCTGTTGGACAGGGGGATGGGGGATTTGAGATTTTCCCACAGTGAAAAAAAGTAACAGAAACAAATAAAAACTCCCCCTCCTTCGAACGATGTCCATGGGAATACCAGTTGACCTATGTCAACCTCACATTCCGAGGCTCCCACCAGACACTGCCACTCCAAGACGAAAAATTCCTCGCATCCAAAAAAAAAAAAAAAGTAAAATACAACAAAACTCGAAAAAGAAAAGATCGTCATCGTCGCGGTCGTCTTGAATTCATGAAGCAAATATTTATTTTTCATCTTAGCGGTAAGAAAAATATTTCACCCTAATCGCGTACCGAATTACTCGTATTGTGATGGAGTCGAATCTCTATGTGGGCCTTACCGACACTGAATCTGATTCTGGGACTGGGTTTGAAATTTCGATTTGGGGCTGGGCAAGTGTGGATCTCCTTCGAATGACAACCAGATTTCTCTAGCAATAATCATTAGCGGCCGCCTCCGCGTAAACTGGTAGCCCTTTTACAAAGCAAACGACCAGACAGAGCGTCACCATACATTACAACATTTATCGCCCTTTGTTGTTATCTCAGAGTTTGTGTTGAACCTTTTTTTTTTTGGTGTCAGATACACAGAGGTATGTATGATATGTAACCAAACGTCAACATATTTTATCAGATCGGCGGTGGAGAAACAAAGTGAGAATGTGACTTTTGCTGTCTTGATTTGGGGGAGAGTTTTTTACCACTTTCATCAAATTTTCCAGTTACAACGATTGCATTTAATTCTTTTTCGTATTTCCAATTTGTTAAAGGACATGCGTATGCATTGAGAAAGACTTCCGCAAATCTTGAGACTTGGCATATCCCTTATCCTCTTCATTTTGAAGCAGAGCTTTAATTGGATACCTAAAACTTTGCAAGCTAAACTGTTAAGATCCTCAAAAACTAGCAACAGACACTAAGCAGTGGTGATCTTGTCCGTTCGTCTCATCTTCTGACACTCTGCCGAAAATGGAAGCCGATAATGAACGGAAAAGAGTTCCTTTACGATCAGGGAAGCCCTTATGCACATGTTTACAATCGGAAGACTCTCTGGGAAATTGTAGCAATGATTCAGTTTCTCCAGATTAATCTCCATCACTCGAAAAACTTCGGCCGCGTCTTTCTAAAACCGCAGAAGACATCATTCTAGTCCAAGAACCATAGAAGGCATGGTTCGTGAATTTGAGATACCTGTATACGCTCTGCTCTATAAAAGAGATAAAGGTAAGATTAGAACTTGTATATTAGTGAAACGTAGACTTAATGCATTTTTACTTCCTAACCTCAGCGACCCCGACTAAACCGTTGTCAGACTCGAGACTGCCAAAGACTCTAATTGTCTAGCATCGGCATATCATGGCTACGATCATGTGAGCTCTCTCTCTGGTGATAACCTAAAAATCGTGGTACTGGAAGATAGAGGGCTAAAAACTGGCCTTATAATCTATGGCTTGTGGCAGAACCGACATCAGCGATAGATGAGAGTCACCTTTTGATTACACTATGAGCTCGACTTCATAACAAGAAACAGACAGGAAGTCGCCGACAACATCACTCAAATGGTAATGAACTAGATGATATCCTCTGAACACTCATTCACAAGCCAAAGATACGTTCAATTCAGCATGAACGATGTTCCTCGCAGCCGTGAACTATTAATTCGCTCTCGTAACACCAGCGAGCTTGACATGAAAGTCAAGGAATTCACCCTGGCTCTCAATCAGGCTATGGCTGCTTCCTGCCCTCTTATTCCACCTAGAGGTGAATCCGTGAACCGGTGGACATCCGCACTGGGACCGCTTGGAAACGACTGCATTAAACTTTTCAACCAATCAAAAAGCACAAGAAAAGTGACTGACTGGGACACATACAAGGAATTCCACAAAATATATAAAAAAGGACTGACGAAGACAAAGCAACAATCCTGAAGGTAATTTTATGACAAAATAACAGAAACTTCTGAGGAATCGCAGCTAAGAAAAAAATGCCTAGTTGTTTGAAAAAAAAAAAACGAAGAGCATACAACCTCAAGTGACGAATCATTCAACTTGCTACTAAACACCAACTTTCCAGGTGGCTCCTAATTCGCGGCCAGTAGTAATCAAACCAGAACTACTGCAAGCTTGACCAAAATTTATGGTCTGATTACAAACAGTGGGCTTTGGGCACTACCGGCCAAACTACAAAGGTCCTCAGATATAATCCTGCCCACGCTAGAGAATATCATGATCAGCTGTATAGATCCAGATTCCACTGTTATAGAGAGAAGTCAATGTAGTTTTCGTTTCCAAGGCCGGAAAATGCTCTCAAGATGTTCCAAAGGACCTCAGACCTATACGTATATCATCTTTCCTTCTGAAAACTCTAGAACGACTGATTGACATTTTCGAGCTAAAATTGATCCAAGGCTCAACATGCCTACTGTAAAGGAAAGTCGGTGGAAACGGTTCAGCGACTGCAGCTATTCGCCTTTAAATTCTAAAACCGCCTTTGAATAACAATCATCTCTTACGGCGATGGGAGCAGTTCAACCTTCATTTATGTTGGGTGCGGGTCACATAGACATTCCAGGGAACATAGGAATTGTAGGTCTTACAAACTCGCCAAAATTGGAACTACTCTACCTATTGTACTGGAAAAGGATGTACCAATCGCTACGTGCAAATCAATATTAAAGCTGAATGCTAAAAAAAGAACAGACCTTAGGTGGACTCTTGGATCAACATGTCTAGCGACCTAACAGATCTGGCCAAAGCTGAATCTGAATGGTTTTAAGATGATCCTTATAAATAGGAAACATCTCAGCGCTATCATAGGTATCAACACTGGTTACTGCATTTTACAAATTACTTCTAGAAAATCTGCATGGACAAAGAGAAGGATTAGCTGAACTTACTCAGTACATGTCCAGCGCTCTCCCAAAGAAGGAAACTCCACTTAGGAGTTCTCTTCTACAATTACTTAAGCGATTTAAACATAATGGATGTCAAAAGCCTCCTACGCTTCGTCAGAAACTCAGATTTCCCACACAATGAGCCAATAATCCTAAGTGGGTTGGTCTTTCCAACAGCCACTAACTTCCCTAACCTAGTCAAGTTGCTGGAGAAAACAGATGAATATAGTTAACAAGCCTCTGTGGTCGATTGTGCAATCGAAACGTTTCTTAAAAATTTTTTGAAAATAACAATCATATTGTCAGCGTACAATGCAGCACCAGACACAACTACAGCTTTCACAGAAACAATAGCAAAAACAACTAAAATCTTTCACATAAAAGATGCCTCCATTCAACACCTTTAAACGGAAAATTTATTGAAGGATTCAAACGCAAAGCTCTTCAGTTTCACTGTGAAGGACAAAAAGCTGCAAACAATACTGCTGAGGGTACTCGAATCATATACGGATCAGAACAAAAAGTGTAGGTAATCACTTCACATGCGTAAGGGTCAAGGCATTGACCGCAGCTATAGCAAAGGAGTTCCAAAACCTAACCTCCTTCCTGGTGTAAACTGCACTACAAACTACAAACTACACCAAACATCAAACTAGCTGATCAAGTTGGGTCATGGGAAAAAGTAAAAAGGAGCGATAATATTCTCCAATGTGTTCTCAACAAGAATGTGGACAGTGGATATTGTTCTGAGGAATATTCAATCACCGCGCTCGTCTTCTAAAGGCATAGTGTCTCTTGAGTTAACGTACGAGTAGTTAGGGTGATCTACGTTTTGTTCCTAAGGATCTCGAATTGATGCTGTTCTAAGTTAGTTATCTGATCGCTGTTACAGTTTTGGTTACATACAAGGTGTGTTCAAAAAGTAAGGTGAATATGTCCGTATACTCGTACCTTGAACATTGCAATATTCCTGGCAGGTACTACATTGCATTTAGGTCGAGCCAAGTAGTTTCTGGAAAAGCTGATGTTTAGACGGGTCTTACTTGATTTCCCTCGAAGCCAACAAAGTCTCGACTCTAATATCTGGTGGATTACTTCAGCTGCCAAGAACTATGTTCTCTTTATTGGCAATGTAAGAAGGCTGTTTGATGAATACCCGAATTAGAAATGACAACGCAACTTTTTTAGGTTTTGACAATTTATTTTTCAATATAATCCCCTTTCAACTTGATACACCTTTCCCAGCGGTACTGCAACTTTCTTTACCCCTCCGTATAATACGATTTTTGTTGGCCTGCAAAATACTCCTCCACGGAGGCGATGACATCCTCTTTTGACACGTACTTCCTTCTGGCAAGCGATCTTTTAAGGTGGATGGGGGAGCAATTCGTAATGCGATTCGACCAATTTGGCTAAGGCGACTGGGGAAGTGTTATCGTGCGGTACGGTATCGTTGTATTCGACCACTTTTTTCTTCGCCAAAAGTGGTCGTTTTTTCTTCAAATCGGCGTTGTATCAGCCCAATAAATCGACGTAGTATGCACCTGTGATTAATTTTTATTTTTTCAAATGGTCAACGTGGATTACACTTCGCGCGTCCCAAAAAAGGTGGCTATGACCTTTCTTTGGTAACTGTAATAATAAATCTATGTTCATTGACGGTCACGAAACGACGCAGAACCTCCTCCGGTCCACCACGGACAGCTCTCTCATGCCCAACATCTCGTGCAGGATATGTCTAATGCGTTCAGTTGGGAGGCCTGCTATCTCATCCAACTGGCGAATTTTTACTCGGCGGTACGCCAATACGAGATGATAGATTTTGTCCACGGTTTCCTCTGTGCTAACCGTTTTTGGGCCACCTAGGCGCGGTTCATCAAAAACCGACTTGCGGCCACGGCGAAACTCTGCGAACCAATGGTAAATGGTTGTACGGGAAGGTGAATGGGTCCCATAGACACCATGGAGAATGTACTTGATTTCCTCGGAGGTTTTGCCACTCAAAAATTTGAAATTTTTTGAAATGGGTGTTTAAACAAATCCAAGCGTCGGATTTTCATCAAATTTTGTCTGGCGGGTGCACTCATATTTGCTCAGTAGCGTCACCTATCTTCCAATCCGTATACCCACCAAACAACCCTCGTTACCGAAAGCCCACGCAGTTATCGGTAAGTAAATATTCCGGCTGGAATACTGATAGTGGCCGACTGTTCTAAGGATTTCAGGAGAGTGGTGATACCGAAATTCTATAGGGACTTTTACAATCACACAAAAATTGAACTTTACCCGACCAAGCAGAAAAGCTTGGAGCCTCACTTTGAAATTTGAGGGATCAAACTCATTCTCATTCCGCCAAACTAAGATTGATCCCGACCTGATTGCAAATCGGATTGTCGAAGTTTACAAAGAAAAGTCAGACAAAGCTCACATATTTAGAGGTTGTCAAAGGAGCTTACCATTAAAGGGAGATCCCTATAACCTCTGCATACTTCAGAACTTTCGCCACTAGCTATCACCTTCTCCAAACATGGAGAAGCCGCTGGAGTGCCGACCAATTGCTGTGTTAAGTGTAGGTATGTTATAAAATCCTCGAACGCTTAATATATAGGGCTTTCTAACGACGACTTGACAACTTTTTTTTAAATAAACGGCAAACCATTTGAGATATCACAAAAACCTCATTATTGGCTTGAAGTACAATCAAAACATTTATGAATGGAACTCGACTTCGTTCCTATGGACACGGCGGGCACATTTGCAGCGGTCAATTCGTTGAACCCAATTTTTAACGACTCGGCCACACATTTCGGCCGAAACGGCCGCTATTTCACGTTCAATGTTGGCTCTGAGTTCTTCCAATGTCGTCGGCGTGTTGGCATAAACCAATGACTTAACGTAGGTCCACAGAAAATAGTCAAGCGGCGTTAAATCGTACGAACGAGGCGGCCAATCGACTGGCCTATGTCTTGAGATAACACGCTCACCATACTTACTCTTCAATAAATCGATTGTACCGTGTGCTGTGTGGCTTGTGGCACCATCCTGTTGAAACCATTTGTCGTACAAGTCCATATCTTTTAATTTGGGCCAAAAATAATCGGTGATCATGGCGCGATAACGCTGACCATTCACAGTAACGTGACGATCGTTATCGTCAACGAAAAATATGGCCCAATAACGCCGCCGGCATGCAAACCGCACCAAAAAGTTATTTTTTGTGGATGAAGTGGTGGTTCATAAAGCACATGTGGGTTTTCACCCGACCAATAACGCATATTTTGCTTGTTGACGAACCCATTGATTTTGCGACTCCGAATATCTGTAGAAAATTTTTTTATAATTTGCAGTGGTTGTGCTCGTTAGTGTACTTTACCATGATGAAAATGTTGAGTGTACTGAATAAATTGACAGTGACAGTTTGATGATTAGTGAAAGAGTGCGTTCACAAATTAAATTCAAAGTTGTCAAGTCCCTATTGGAAAACCCTATACAATAGAATTGAAGTAGCCATCAACGAAGTTATCCCTGTAGAACAATCTGGGTTCCAAAAGGGGAGTAGTTGTAATGACCAAGTACTCGACTTAATAACTTAACTTGAAGATGGCTTAAAACAAACAGGCCTAAGACTGGCGCTGTGTTCGTAAAACTTACTGCTGCATCAGATATTGACTGGTGTACTGGATTGGTCTATAAGCTCTTGAAAGCGGTACGTTGCAAAACAAAACAAAATAATCGGAGCCTTCTGGGTTAAGGCGCTAGACTGTTGTTGTTACCTCCTTTTTCACATAAATCACGCAGTAAGTTCCTGGATCCCAACATTCGCAAATAAAATACAAAATCATGAATTCCGTTGACAAACTGACAGCTGACATTGACAATTTAAGCAAAAGTTTTCGGAAGGAATTTTATCGGACTATTTTGAGGCGAATAATCTTGAAGAATTGTTTTTGCAATTCCAATTCTTGCGCTAAGAACTTAAGGAGGTTTTTGTTTTGTTCTGTTTTTGTTTTACTAAACGACGAATCCATTTGCATGTGATTCGTGAATCCGTGTCTTTTGTCGTTTATCTTTCGCGACAGTATTCAAATCTTTAGCGCACAAACAAGTTGGACGCGTCAAAAATAAATATTTCGCGTCCATTTTTGATGCAAATTCATCCAAATGGAATTCTTTGAGGGTCTCCTTTGAGTTTTATTTTTCTTATGGCACTTCAGATCCCTTTCTTTTCCCCTTCAATGAAAAGATATGTTCAAAGAAGAAGCAACACAAGAAATGGGGTCTCTTTAAGTGGGCACAGGCATGGGCGTAAGAAATATTTTGAGCCAGCTGAATGTGAAGGCCATAGCCCAGCGGAACAGAAGGCACGTCAAAAGGCAGCGGCAAACAAAAATCTGGCTGCCATATGAGTTGCAACGAAATTCACGTAGTCGCCTGCGATCTAAAGTTTGAGTTCCTTCTTCTTCAGCCACTGTGCTGCTGCTGCCGCATAGAATCACTAGTAGTGTTGTATGATCGCCATGTGAATGCGCTTCCAGGTTTCCCTCATTCTCTTTAAAAATACAAAACAAAGCCAAAAAAAAAACCAACATCAACGAAACAACTACTCGTACAGAAAAAATGGAAAAGAAAAGAAATATGAAAAGCAAAAAACGCAAAAAGCAAAAAATGTTCTTTTCATATTCTTCAGAACGTGCGTCGAATCTTACGCCTCGTTGTCAAGAAGGTCCGCATTCGAAGCAGCTAACAGCTATTGCTTCACACAGTTGCAGATACGACTACGAAGGATCTTGTGATGCCGGATCGTACTACTGTTGTAGTGTTCGTGTATCTGCGGACCCGAATAATGGAATGTCAAAAAACACAAAACGAAAATATCGAACATGTTTTTGCGTTCGAGTTGTTTATACTCGTACTCTCATTGAATTTTAGAAATTCTTCAGATTACTGCAACATTGGTAGTTGGGGCAGTGCGGAGCAGCTGGCGGATTATGGAACATCGCAGTTGGGATGAAATAATGCGGAATGCGCCTGGCCATAATTTCTGGGTTATGTATGATGACATGGGGTCATAAGAAAGTTCAAGATTGCGTTTGTGTTTTTTTTTTTTTTTTGGTATAATCTGTTATCTCGGGCAGCTTACAGACAGATACTTTGGGGGTTAGATGACTTGATTTTCTTTTAAAAACTTTTCCAATCCAGATTAAGGTTTGTGATTTTTACAAAAGGATCGACAATAGTAATTAAAATCATAAGATCCTAGAAAGGGATCCACGAAAGATAGAGACAGTCAAACAAGTTGGCCTTTTTTCTTACGACTAAGATGACTCTAATGAACCTGGATGTTGTAAAACCTATGAAGGCAGGATATTTATTAGGCAGATTTGGGAGTTTACTACGAGGCATGATCTTACTCCTAATATGGGCCCGCCGGTACTTGCGAGCTACTCAAAGCTGCGGGAGACGAAAATGCTCGAAAACATGCAAGACGAATGGAACTTCAATATGCACGATCCTGAAGAAATAAAACTCTCTAATCTTCGCCAACTATAGAGGTATCCGTCTCCTCAACATAGCCTATATGGGCTTCTCTGAAATACTATGTAATCGTCTTAAACCTATTGTCCATCAACTGATTGGTCACAATCAGTAAGCTTTCACGCCTAAAAGGTCCATCATCAAACAGATTTGTATAGTACACTAAGAACTCTAAGTTCTAAATCGACTTCATTGTAAGGCATGCCTTACATCTATCGCACAATTATGGAGACCGCCATATCTCTCTTGTGTATATTAAGATAGGGAAACCGTGTGCTTGCTATTGTGACATTTCGTCCCGCCATAAACTCAGCAAGCCTAAGTCCGTTGCTGGAAGATGTAATGTCGTATAGTCTATGCTTACCAACTGACCTACCAAAGCTGTCCCCTTTTTCTGTCCATTGTTCTAGACATTGTTCATATGCCTTGCCGTAGAGCTCGTAAAAATATTCTTTTGGCGTCGTCCTTGCCTTCCGTAGGGGTCATATTTAAACACGCAGACTTTTAAGATTCTTAACATTCCAAGTGCAAATCTGAAGGTTGTTTTCTTTAAACCTTTTCAAGGATCATTAACAGTGAATGCGTTTTTATCTGTGGCCATTAGTTGGCTCATCACATTTTGTTCATTTCTTCCGTATAGCCCTGTGACGTCGTAGGCCAGTTGTATGCTACTGGCCGGGTATGCCCTTTCCATTTTAATAGACCACCACTGGAAGGAAAGCCAAGCACTTCGCTAACGAACTTGATTGTTGCGCTACAGTCGCCCGACCAATCGCCGCGTAGGTTTAAAGGTCTTAGTATGTGCAAATCCAGATCTGTTCCAGATCGTAACTTCGCTTATGCTGAAGAAATGTTCTTCTGTCCCGGCAATGTATTACGTAATCTTTTTAGAGGTATTTCCGAGAAGATGGTCTAATAGCGCCAGCATAATACGCAGAACACCAGTGGCATAAGTGCCAAAGAGCAATTTGAGAGGCCGCCCTTGATGTGTTGAATTTCAACCGGGGCCAACAAAGAAACCCCTGGTTCGATGACGAATGCAGACAGGCAAATCTAAAATAACAGCGGATCTGCAGAGAAGAAGGAAAGAACATACTCTTCTCAGAAGAAGAAGAAGAGGAAAAGAGCCCTAGGAATGCTCAATCGGGCCTTAGGAATGTGCAATCAGACGAACAATGTTCAAAAGTTTTACAAAAAATTAAATAAACATGCCAAGGCTGTTAAACCCGATCAGAAATCTCTCATAGAGAACTACAGTCGGTGCTGAGAGCAAGGATTATATAATGGATTATTCTGCGGATTATATAACGGTGTTGATAGTCAAAATACCACTATCAGGTAGAGTGGAACATTCACTCTGAACAAAATTGACATCGAATTCCGTCCCACTGACCTAGACGAAGTTAGGGCAGCAAAATCGAAGTTAAGGTCTCATCTACACAAATCTTATCGCGAATAACATTGGTGAGATTGGGCGAATACAGCGAGTCGTCAGTGAATATTTCGGGAGTATCGGCCAAAGTGATTCTGATGTCAAACGTAAACAAGATGTAGCGCTTTCGCCAGAAAAACACGCACGGCAAAGCTAGAACATCACCATTCACAATTATAACGTGATTCATCGTAAGGTTTGATTTATAATGTAAAGTAAAGTACATAAATTTGAAAGAAAACTTAAAATTTTTATTACTGGTTAAGAGAATAATTAATGGCATCTACTTTTTAAAAATAACATCATGTAAATGTAAGCCACGTCTACGTCTGAGGTGGTCCATTTGGAAGGTCCAATTTTGGGCGACTCGTTCAAGCATGGTGACTGGTATTTCGCGGATAACACGAGTAATGTTGGCTTCCAAAGCGTCAATCGTAGCTGGCTTATTCCTAAAGATCTGAGACTTAACATATCCCCAGAAAAAAAAGTCCAAAGGTGTGATATCGCACGATCTAGGTGGCCAATTTACCGTAGCAAAACGTTAAATTAAGTGCTCACCGAAATAATTTCTTAACAAGTTTATTGTTTCACGGGCTTTATGACTCGTAGCGCCGTTTTGTTGATACCAGAGCTCACCGAGACCATGTGCTTGAATTTCAGGAAGCACATAGTCCGTTAACATGGCGCGATAACGGTTACCATTGTCGCTAACAGTCTGATTTGTCTCATTTTTGAAGAAATATGGACCAATGATTCCACCAGCCCATAAACCACACCACACCTTTGTTTTTAATGGATGTAATGGTAGCTCATGGTACTCTTCGGGTTGCTCATCAGCCCAAATACGTCAATTTTGGTTATTAAGGTATCCGTTGAGCCAGAAATAGGCTTCATTCAAAAATTTCACGATAAAACGCCGGATTTTCATTGAGTTTTTCCAGAGTCCATTCACTGAATATTTGAGGCAAATTCAAGTCGCCTAGCTTCAATTCTTGCACAAGTTGAATTTTGTTTATTTTTAGGCCGAGATCCTCATGTAAGTTGTCGAATACGCCAAGCCAAGCTGCTGAGAACGACGACGAATCGATTCGTCACTCTCAGCTACAGCTGCTATAGTCTCTTCACTATGTGCTGGATGTGGTCTAACCGGTCGAGTATCATCCACTAATGTAAACTGGGACTCAAATTTTCGAATGTTATTGGCAATAATGGTTTCAGTAAGTTCCTCGAATCGCTCGAAAAATATTTCTCACAGAACGCTGATTTTCGTAATACAGCTGAACAATTTGGAGACACTGTTGTGGTGTGAGTCTTTCCATGATAACTTGCCGAACGATACTTAATAAAAATGACAAAGCAGTTTGATAGGAGTCACGCGTGATCTGTCAAAAAAGCTTATTGAAAATTAAACCTCAAAATGAATCAGCATATATAACTTCGATGAAATTGCCTACAAGCACCAAGGAGTTAAGTGAAGAATTCAGTCGCGGAATTAGTCTCGCCAATTGAGTAACAGAGGCCGTTATCGAAATACAAAACTGGCTTTATACAAGATCCTTATCATCCCGGTCCTGCTCTACTGCCGGAAGTGGATAAGAAGCACTTAGCCGTTGAAGATACTGTGTTTGATTTTCTGTCCAGTTTGTATTGACAGGAAATGAAAGAGGAGATTCAACCACGGTTTGGCCTGTAAGACATGTTGAACGAATGAACATCATAGCTCGGGCCCAAATTGTTTCACCGCATCGAAGGTTGTGACGCATGTGGAAAGGGACTTCAACCAACCTCGAACTGTTGTTGTTTGACCTAAAAATTGCATTTTCCAGTTCCTAGTAGATTGCTGCTGTTTTTCTGCAGCATACTCTCTAAATTCTTGACAGTGCAGTGTGGTGACATTTGGCCTTCTTTCTGCACTCAAAGCTCGTTGTCTGGTTGCTTGTAAACTGTATGCGATTCTCCTCTGTAATAGCGCTTAAAGGTGCGCTGTGCGGTAGGTTGAGTCCGTCCTGTTGGCGAAGCCTTTGTTTCGTCTTCATTTCGCTTCAGATTATCTCATTTGAATCAAATCGAATATCTTAAGTTAGAATGTCAAATTTTCGATCGGTCGGCTTGCAGCTTTACCAGAGCTTTTGATACGTTGCTGCACCCCATTGTCTTTTCTTTGACCTTTGACATGGTCAATCCAAAACACTCTATGTGCAAACAAACCAATTTCTCCGGAAATTTTTCATGGCCGGCAGTGAATTTAAAAATCAAAGCCCAGAACCAGTTCTTATAACGTCTCCTCCTTGTTGATGACTTTTCTCCCCATTTAAAGGTTGAGTCATTACAAAATGTGGCCACATAGTGCGTGCTCAGTCTGACAAACTTGAAGTTAAACATCTCATAGGCCAATTCCGAAAAAATTGGCACCTTAACCCCTGGAAGAAATTAATTAGTATACCTCAAATTCAAGGAAAACATAAGTCCAACTAAATGGGAATATTAACCAGCGCTTTTTAACGCGAATCGGGTGACATCATGAGCCTTACAGTAGCGCCTAGTTAAGCCCCAATTTGCCGAAAACCCCATGACGTACCCATAGATCATACTACTTAACCCCATAATGTCTTTGCAAATATTTTCTCCATCCAACTAACTTGCTTAATCACTTTGCACACATTTCATTCTCACTTAGATACAGATACTCTGAATTAACAAAACGCGATGTTTGTCTAAGGAAATACCAGACTGTAGGAATCACCATCACGAGCACCGCCAGCACCACCCTTCTATAGGGGACGGATCGCAACCTCATCAACCCTGTACAAAAAAAAGTCCACTAATCGTTTGAATAACAGAAGAAATTGTGACAGAGTGTCAGAGTGTCAATTTCAAAAAAGCTCCCGAGAAGCTGTCTGTGTGTGCCCAGAAGAAAAAAAAACCCCAAAAAAAAAAAAGCGCAACCGATTTGTTTGCCACCTTCACGCCGCACCATCTCAAGCGACAATTCAAGAGCTGTGGCGTCTTTTTGAAGCGACATCCGAAGGTGTGAAGTGCGGGTGAGGGTGCTGCTCTGGAATGCGATCAGGCCAGCGTATGTCTGTCGTTTGAAATTCAAATGAATATTTTTGAATAATAATTTTTGAGTTTGTGCGGTGGTTTTTGATTTTGTGGCGTGTTCTGCCGATGATGGTTGTCTTGTTGTTTGGTGCGATAGGAGCGACCATATTTTGTGGGCGTTATTGTGGAAATGTACTGTTAAATGAGTTTGCAGCTAATGTGAAAACACATATGCTGCCATGTATGAGCACTATTAAGGTCAACACGAGGTTGTCATGACGTGGAATGGTTTTTTTTTTTTTTGTTATCATCTAGGGTTGGAGTAATCATGTAGAAGAAGCCGTAAATAAGCCGACTTATTTGATTGGGTTCCTTAACTTCAACGAAAAAATCTCAATACAATGACTTGAAAAAAAGATCTGGTCATTCAGTTACTCGTTAGATTCATACAAGATGATGATATCTGATTTCAAATCACGTGGCCCCGGTCTTATATGCAGTCATACTCCGAAAAAACAAGAGCCTGCTGCTACCAACTCTGAAAACAATCTTAATTGCTTTCCAAATCTGATTTGGAAGGGTTTCACTTCCATTTAACCTCTAACGATTGTCTTATTCAGGTTTAGGTACTCGTAGCTTGAACTGGGAAAGAGGTCAATATAATAAAGTTGTTAGCTCTGAACTAGAAAACAAACCTTGTGAATTTCCTAAATCTTACCATTTTGTAATTTTGACGCCATTTGCGGTACGCTTGAAAGAAAGAATGAGCTGTTAAGGTGATTCTGACAAAACAAAATAGAGACTATGACAAAGGAGTTTCAAGTTAATCACCGGCTGCCTTCAAAGATCCTAACGTGGAATACTAGCACTGTCATCTACTTGGATGTCGATTTGTCGTCAGTGGAAGACTGCGGCAAGAGATCCTGAGCTTCAGGCATTCATGCCCTTATAGAACAAAAGAATGACTTTGCCAAAGATTGCTTCCACGAGCTCATCAATACGACCTATTAGAAATGCACTACACACAACATTAAGCTTGTCTTTGGTGAAGGTACGACATCTTTTTCAGAATTGATAGACTATATGACTTCAACCCCGAAAATAGAATCAGCTTAACCAACTTTGTTACAAGAACCAAAGAGCCGGGCAGTCACCTAATCAAAACCCTATCTGCCCTATCAACACAAGACAGAACTCTAGTATTCTGGATGTCCGTGGAGTCAATATCAATTCAGACCACACCTGGAAGTGAAGGTGCGAATGTGAATATCGCGGAAGGTAGAGTCTCTGATTGAGTCTCAGCAAACTTATCGAGAAGTCCTATGCCACCAGTACCAATGGTTAAAAGACCGGTGACGACATTGTCATCAAGACGTATATGATGTGCTAGGTTTCATCCGACCACCACAAAAAAATTCCTTCTTTGACGAAGAGTGTCGGTAAGGGCATGCAATAAATTAAGAGGCGTACAAGCTGTGAATAACGACGAAAGCTTTATAAAATCAAACAATTCGGGGTGAATGTCGCTTTCTCAGAAAAGCAGCGTAACAATCCATAGGGTAAGGCGAAGCACGTTGCCAGTAGTGGCAAATCCTTACTCATGCAGGCTAAAATTTCAAGGGCATTATCTGCCAGTATAATAATACTGGACCAAACCAGTTTTCTGGACATCCGAAAGTTCTGGGCAGCCAACCTTGACTCGGATCACCACCTCGTTGCAGTCAAGAAGAGCTGCAAGATATAATGTAGAAGAGCTGCAACCGGAAGAAACCGCCAGATTTTTTTGCCTAAAACGTATCCCGAAATCTTTCAACAATTCCTATGCCGTTAGCATTATGTATCGAAGACCAATGGAAACGCTGTCAACGTGGCATCAGATATGCCGCAACGGATGTGCTGGGTTTCACCCGACTACTATCACGAAATCCCTATTTGATGAAGAATGCCATAAGTGCATGAAGCTAAACAAGAAGCGTACAAAGTGGGGCTGCAAGGAAGTACGATAACCGCTTGTGTGGTCTACGAGCAGAAGAGACGGGAAAAACATCGGCTTCGCCAGAATAAGAAAAGAGAGCACGAGAACCGCGCTATCGAAAGTATTGAGAGATTGTACTCCAGGAATAAGAACAAGAACCATGTAGTAGAGTCAAAGTCGGTTCTGAGAATATGAAAAGGCTTTTTCTGCTAACTGTATAACGGCAAAGAAGCCCAACATCCCTTCGTAGGGCAGAATAGAAATTTAAACTTAGACGACGATAGCTAAAACTTCCATCCACCTGACCAAAATAAAGTAAGGATAGCAATATCTAACTGAAAGCCAACAAAGCAGCTGAACCCGATGGGTTACCTGCCGAGGTATTCATAGCTAGGACCTGTTAAGCGAATGGACATTCTTAGGCACGCGGTGTCTTCTGATCTAACCCGCAGCGACAGTGCAGTAGAGAAAGACCTCATTTTAGATGGCACGCGCAAGTAGAAGGGAACCTTAGCCGTCTTGGAGTGCGCAACTGAAGGCAGTTAGCTAAAGATTGGAATAATCGGGGATATTTGTTAATTGAGGCACAGGCTCACCCCGAACCACCTAAGTAAGTAAATAAAATCTTTAAACATTCTTAGTCATCTGAGTAAAATGTTCCCATTAACTTTTCGACGAGCTCAAGTGCAGGAGGAGAGGTGACACAATCTGGAAGCTTTGAGCTACATTTTGACTGACTCGAACTGCAACTTTCTAAAATGCTGTAATTTTTTTTATTTTTTGATTAATTTTATTGTGCCAAAGCAAAAAATATTGGAAAATACATCAATTTTCAAACTGTATCAGTAGTTTTTAATATGTCCACCTTTGACGCGAATAATGGCCTTGAGACGGCCGAAGAAAGCATCGCACGTTGCACGCAAGTGGCTCTGCGGTATTTTGGCCCATTCCCGGCGAAATGCTTGTTTGAGGTAGTCCAAACTTTGGTATTTTTTAGTGCCAACCTTTGCCTTCAAAATACCCCAGACAGAGAAATTCAACGGATTTGAATCCGGAGAATTTGCAATCCATTGTGTCGAAGAAATGAAGTATGGAACATTGTTTTGTAACCAATCTTGGTTGTCGCGTGCTCTGTGAGACGGTGCTGAGTCTGAATCGAAATGTCCATGGTCTTGAACTGAAATGATTGTTTGCCCAAGGCTTCAATACTGTCTCTAAGACAGTTTCACGGTATACGATCGCATTAATTTTGACGCCACGGTCCAAAAATACGAACGGAGAGCGACCATTGGCGGTTATGGCAGCCCAAACCATCATCGTCGGTGCTGCCTGCTTTCTGGTGGCCGTCCGAAGGTGTAAATTTTCCAACGACCTCTCTGGCAAGTAAACTTGATCATTTTGTTTGTTGACAAATTGCTCGATAAAAAATGGCGACTCATCGAAAAAAAACAAATTCGGCAACTCACCACTTTCGTGCAAGCGTAGCAACTCCTTCGCTCTTTCGACTCTAACTTTTTTCTGTTGCGTTGGAAGATCGTGTGCTTTTTGGAACTTCAATGGCTTAAGCTTAAGCTCATTTTTCAATATGCATCAGTTCCAACGATATGTTGAGCTCACGAGCCATTTTTCTTCCACTTCGACGCGGAATTCGCTCAATTCGAGCCTTCACTTTCCGAATCATTTCTTCCGATGTTGCTGTTTTTTTATGACCACCTCCATGGCGTTTTGCTATGCTGCTAGTATGCTTTGGTTCGAGACACAAATGATTTATTCCAAATATAAAGCAATCACACTATCACGTTTGAATTCCATCGCGGATAAAATTTCAACACAACTGAGACGCAAATCGTTTAAAAGGCTTGTAAATAATAAATTATCTGTCATGTGTCAAAATTTGATCTCACAGTAATGAACGGTTAGGAAATTATAGCAGTCTGAAGTTAGTTGTAGTTCGAGTCAGTCAGGGTGTAGTTTCAAAGTATGCAAAAAGTCGGTTATCTTTGTTTAAGGTTTGTTTAAGTGAGCATTTTAAAGGGGGCTGAGGCAGAGTTGTTGATCTTTTTGACGAACAATCATGCAGTGATACTATCTTTGGGGCATTGTAGAATATTTTGCCTGAATATTGGTCGTATTGAAACTTCGCATGCTTAACAAAAGCGTAGTTTCTCGCATGCAGGTACCCTGTTCAAGGTCCGGGAGTTCTATGTACGGATCCGAACTTCGCCGTTGTCCCCATTCTTTCTGCAGGGTCTGCAACAGAAATCTTTACTTATCGGAGACTATTGGTTGTTTCGTAACAGTAGAATTTACACATGGCCGGTTGGCTATCTCAACGTACAACGCATAACCTTAGGATCTTTCTGAGACTCCTTGGCTAAAAGAGGCCAGGTATTCTAGAGCCAGTAGCCTGCTTCAGGAATACGAGGGCTTACGACACGACGACACCCTTACAAGTCCTAAAAATCAGCAGATCTAAATGCATTGAATTAATGCGTATAAGGAACCTGTCATGCTGACTACCATGCTGCCATACATCCTTCTTCTAAAACTGGTAAGTCATTCAGAGTTTTGTTTTTCTCTCCCATAGTTTGGAATAAAGTTGAATAGGTTGAACTTTTGAAGTCGCACCCTGATCATTAAGCCACATAATTCTCACTCTGTTTAGCTTGTTGAATATGGAGGTTTGGTTGTTGCAGTCGGGATCAACGTAGACCTGTGATAGCTTGCTGTCATGAACATCAATGGTTTCCAATGCTTAAATGTCATTTGATTTTGCTGTAAATGGTGTCATAAAAGCTGTATTTTTAACCATTAAACTTAGCAAATAACTGACCCAGAACCATCTTAATGTTGTGCTTAGAAGTTAGAGTGGCTAATAGAAACAATATTTGGGAAAGCCCTTTCTTGATGTTGGCACTTCCTAACTTTTGCTAGATGAGATATAGAATTTCCAAGAAACACTTGGCACAAAACACTCCACAAATCGAACTTCGAGTAAGGTTGGAACAAGTCGCTGATTTAAATACAGGTTATGTACCATCTATTAAGCTACACAGTTGTCCATTTTTAAATTTATGCCAAACTCATAATTTTAACATGCAAGTTCCAGCTGCACTCCATATGGATACAAAAAAATAAAATAAAATTGTTCTAAAAAGCATCTGCTCCTTCAGTTCTCGCGGCTATGGATGCTGGGATACTGGGATACTGGGATACCTGCATGTCGAGACATTGGTATGCTGCGAATAAGTAAGCTTCTCATCTGCCAGATGGTCAAGGAACCACGCGAATTAAACAACACTGCAGACAGAGTCGAAAAGAGCAACAAGCCAACTAACAAAAATACAGCCAAACGCATGAGCCAACAGCATGAGTATTTCCAAAAGTGCAGATACAATGGTTTTTGAAGCCTTTTTCTCAAGTTCTTTCCTCTGAAAGTTAACCTAACGAAGAAGATACCCACAAAAACCAAAAAAAAAAAATCAAAACCAAATCGAAATAAACAAAAACAAAAAAAAAAGAAAAGAAAACATAAAAAAGGAATTCCAAGCACCTTACCGCATTCCCGCATAATACAAGTGTGCTCCACTAGGCACTACTCTGTCTCTGGTATCTTGTATCTGGTCTCTGGTCTCTGGTCTCTTGTACTCTTGGTCTTTTGGTTTCTGGTATCTGGTTGCTGGTTTCCCCCACCAAAAAGGTTGCTGGAATGGAGGCTATGCCGAAGCTAAAGCCGGAGCCGGTTGTTTTGTTATTAACTGCTGCTGGTCTTTTCGGAGGGCGGCAATGTGGCAGCAGCGGGATCAGTTTGTTACTCCGTTTGTGCAGTCCGGAATGTGTCTATTTTTCGTTTTTTTTTTTTTTTTTTTTTTTTTAGAATGAAGCATGGGGCGGTTCAAGGCGTTCAGCGGGAAGAGGTTCCAGCATTTTATACTTTTGATTTTTTTCCACAGGCAATGAACGAAGCGCAGAAGATTTTACTGGCACTGACACTGGTAATGGCACTGGACTCTCGTGAGGAATGCAACAGCGACGACGACGTCCACTATCGAAACAAAAAAAAAAAAAAAAAAAAAAAAAACAACAACAACAAACGGCGACGTTGACGAAAACCGACCACGTTCAGTGAGGAGCAATAGAGCCGATTATCGGCCCCAAGGTGGAATCATTCAGAGTTTCGTTTCGCATCTTTGCTTTGGACATTCGTCCTTTGGGACACGTTCACCTATGCACAATTCACATGCATACGCAACGCATTCCCACTCATATCTCTACCTGGTGCGCTGTTCCAGCTTCAACTGCAACTTCGAATTCAATTCCAGCTCCAGAGTTGTACATTCTTTGATAGGTGTGGTATAGATGTAGGATTGCGTATGTATACATATATTACGAGTACTCCTCCTGGCTGAAAGAAAACAGGAACCATGAAAGGCATTCAGGTTGAGTGCCTTGGAATGCCATACGCGAGATTGCATCAGAAAAATTCTCGGCCGCACTTATGTACGAGTATGTAGCCATGAATTTATAAGTACAAGGATGAGTATGAATAAGAGTGTGCGTGGTATAGGCCGCGTGCGCCTGAGGATGTGTATGAGTACGCGTGTGAGGGTGCATGGGAGTGTGTGTACTTTTTAATGTTCAACTTAAGTGGGTTTTGTTCGAATGCCCGGATCACTGAAGAGGAGAGCTGCATTGGGCACTAGTAGATTTGTAGATTGGTAGATCGGCGGAAGGTTATATCAACGAATTTGGGGTTGAAGGACTCTGAAATCATTAAACTCTTATGTCCTGCGGTCACAATAGATGCGTTTCTCATTATTTTTGACAGATTGTCGACCTTTAACGCACTACCCAGTACACATTATCAAGTGTACGCGCAACGAAGAACAGAACAGAACAGATCAGAAAACAGCAGAGAGCACTTGAGGAGTAACACCTGGCCTCAGTGGAATGTGTTTTTATTCTTCGATTTTTTTTTTTCTTGTCGATTTGGAATGTGATATGAATCCGAGGAGCAATGGAGTTGGGAATAGAGGATAAAGGGTGCAATAGATAAATGGAATAATCAAAGATATGCCTCTTAAGGCTTGTTCTTCTGGATTCTCGGCTTTTGATTCTGGATTCTGGATTCTGGATGCTGGATTCCGTGGGTTCTAATTCCATTTAAATGGTAGATTTAATGAGTTTTAGAAATGTTTACAAGGAAACCATGCAACGTGAAGTAGAAGTAGTGAGTTTCGTGAAGTTGAGCATGGAGTGCACTTCCTTGACCGATGGTCTCCTCCTCAGTGTCTCTTTTGACCAAACTTAATGGAACTCTGGCAGACAGCCTATCTCCTTGCCTCTGGTCATTATTCCGATAGCGTTTTTGGACGCTTAACATTCGTCAAACTGCTATGCGCCATTAGGCGTTAGCCACCTATCGATGGCACTGCTTCATGTAGTCCAGCGAGTACAACCTCTCCGTGAAAGCCTTCTATATAACCCTTATCTTACTCAAATCTAAGAAAAATAAGTTGCAAAAGTAATGCACTGAACTGAAGATCATATAAACCCTCTCCTTTTCCCAAAGCCACGACGATCTACGTCGGCGATGGTATGGGTATTTTACCATAATTCCATCCCTACTTTGCACTAACCACAATTAGTTGAGATGGTGGAGTGGAATGCTTCTGGCGAATCAAACTAGATCGGAGTGTACACTTTTGGTACATAATATTGGGACAAATAGCCTTGAAGTTCAGAGTGTTTCAGCTGGTCATCGCTTTTGTCAGGTGCTCTCGAATCATTTCAACCAAGAAACTAACAATCCTGTTTAGTGAACAAAATAGCTCCACCGACTCCTCGCGGTGTCTATTGGATTACTATGATGAACGAGTACCAATTGGCCCATTGTGATCTGTGGATCTGTGATCCTCCTACTCTTGGAACTAATTTGAGCTTATAATGGAGTCCATTAAATTAGTAAGGACGCCAAGCCTTCTTACATATTTGCCTCTAAGACAATGTCCAGTGATGACACTTATAATACCGCTGAGATGTTTTCTACAATATTTTGAAAAGATCAAACTCTTAGAGCGATTCAGATCCAACTTTGACCAGATATGTTTGGTCGCCAGATATGTTGGTCCAACAGCCCACTTAAAGTCTATTCCTTTATTAGCATCCAGCTTTTCGTAGTGATTGGTATACCGATGCTACCTCTTTCCGATAAGTAGAGCGGTTCCAATTTTGACGAATGGTGAAGGTTGAAATGCTCTGCCATCTCCGTAAGGGATGATCGGCATTCAAGGGCAGCGACTTGACAGCGGCCTGACTATCCTTTGCAGATAGGACAGAGCTTCTTTTACCGCCAAAATTTCTGCCTTGAACACCCTACAGTGATTTGGAAGACGGAAGGAGAGGCTTAGATTTAGTTTTTCTGAAGATGTCGAGGGGTGTCAAGTGAAACAGAATGTCTAAAGTCGCGGAGGGATTGGAGCGTAGAGCTCCGTTTATGCATAGACATGCTGTTCATTGGATTCTGCTTAGCTTGTTGCAATTCACTGCAATGTCTAAGGCCGTCCACAAGACAACCACACCGTAGGTGAGTATCGGTCTTCGGACCGAGATGTATAGCCAGTGGATTATTCGAGGTTGAAGGCCCCCTTTGTTCCCAATGGTTTTTTTTGCAAGAGAATAGAGCTTTCTTGGCTCATTCTTGAATGTTAGGTTTCCAGTTTAGTTTTCTGTAAAAAATGAGCCCCAGATATTTTGCTGCATCGAAAAACACTAAACTGATATTGTTTATTGAGGCAGGGTCTATAGTTGGAATTTTATATTTCCTGGAAAGTAGGACAAGATCAGTTTTACGGAGGTTTACTCCCAATCCACAACGATCTGCCCAACGGGTTAATCTGTTTAGATTTAGTTGAAAGAGTTCTTTGATGGTATTAAGATGCTTACATGAGTCAGCCATAGCAACGTCATCTGCATACGCAACCACCCTGCTACCACCCTGCTATCACCCTGCTACCACCCTCTTCCAGGTATATCAGCAGTTAGTCGTTAACCACTAAGTTGCAGAGAAGAGGTAAGAGGACACCGCCTTGCGGCGTACCTCTGCTGACATTTCTTTTGACAGATGACCCACCCAGTTTGGAGTTGATTATGCTGCTATTTAGCATAAGACTGATCAACTCCCCAAGTGAGACGTCTACCTGCAGATGTGATAGCGCAGTCGCGGTTGCGGATGTGCCGACGTTGTTAAAGGTGACCTCTATGTCTAGGAAAGCAAACACAATGGTTGACTCCCTGTGTTGTAGGGATAGTTCGATGTCGCTAGTCAGCGAATGCAGAGCCGTTTTCACCGATTTTCCTTTACAGAAGGCATATTGAGGTGTTGACAAAAGTTTTGGATTAATTTTAGCTCGAATATGAATACTAATCAGTAGTTCAAGGAGGTTTCAGAAGGACTTATAGAAAAGAAAAACTTACAGGTCTGAGGTCCTTTTGGGACATCATGAGAGAATTTTCCGGCCTTGGGAACGAAAACTACATTGACTTCTCCCTATCACAGTGGAATGTGGATCAGCTCTACACAACTCCTCATGATTTTTTCTAGCGTGGGCAGGATAATATCTGAGGGCCTTTGTAGATCGGCAGTTCTTTTTTATGTATTTTGACGGATTCTTTGTATGAGTCAGTCACTTTTCTTGTACGTTTTGCTAAGTTAAAAAGTCTTCTGCAAATGTTTCTAAGCGGTCCCAGTACTGACCAACGCGGCTTTTTCTTTCCTCTGATTGAGAGCCAGGGTGAATTCCTTGACTTTAATATCTAGTTCGTTGGTGTCACGCGGGGGACTTAAGAGCTCAGAGGATGGTGTTTCTGACAGTATTCCTCTGTATTTTGGCTGGTAAGAACATCAGTCAGGCTGAATTGTATGTATCTGTGGTCTGAAAATGGGTGTTCAAACTATACCATCTAGTTCGTTAGCATTTGAGTGATGTTGTCGGAGACAAGAGCGATATCTAGCACTTCCTGTCGGTTTCTTGTTGCAATCTTGCAAACAATCAGGTTAGTAATTATAATATAATCAAAATGAGACTCACCTCTATCGTTGTTGTCGATAATGCCCCATACATTGTGATGAGCGTTAGCGTCGCATCTGATGATGAGGCCAGTTTTTGTCCCTTCAGGTTCCAGTACAACCCTTTCGAGGTTTTCACCAGGAAAAGGGCCTATATGATAGTGGCCAAGATACCATATACCGATGCCAGCCAGTAGGAACATTTGGAAGTCTCTAGTCTGGTAACGGTTAAGTCGAGGTCGGTAAGGTTAGGAAATTGAAATACATTAAGGCTACTCGTACGTTTCACTAATTTACAAGTTCTAATCTTACCTTTTTCTCTTGTATAGAACGGGACGTATACTGGTTTCCCAGGTCTAGGAACCAAGCTTTCTACGATCCGTTGTTTCTGGATTTAGGATGATGTCTTCTGTGGAGATTAGTCTAGAGAAATTGTATCATTGCCACAATTTACCAGAATAGCCTCCACCACCGTGTTGTTCGAGTCATCCGATTCTGAACATGTGCCTAAGAGCTTATCATCTTCCTTTGATCGTATAGGATCTCTTTTAACTTCGTCATCGGTTTCCATTTCCGAAAGTGTCAGAAGGAAGAGATCTTTGATTGGTACATGCGATAAGCTTGACGTGGCCTTGGTGCCAGCCAGCGTCGTTTGTGATGGGAAATGGTCCGTGGTTTTCCCGCATGATGGCCAAGAATTTATCGATCTATCGGTGTCGCATCTGTCGATTACCGCGATCATTAGAACTTCGCTAAACCACCTCAGAGATGTGCTGTTGGATGACCCAGGGGTTTTGATGTTATAAATTTTGGGCCTTTTGGGAACCAACAAGGTTTTTTTGAACGATCTCTTGCGCTTCGAGGAGTCTTTCAGTGTTTTGGGAGCAGTGAATAATCTGTCTTTTAGGATGTTGTTAGCCTACTCAATCTTGCTTTTAATGTCTGCACTTCTCTCAGCCTCCGGAATGGATGCGAAGGTTTTGATGATGCTTAAAGCATTTTTTAGATGAAGCTTACCGATACGGCTGAGCTCCTGATTCCTTCTTAGGGTAAGAAGGCTGCTACAAACTTGCTACTGCTAGGAATGGAGGAAGTGATAGGATCATGGTATGCAAGAGTTTTATCACTCCTTGAAAATTCAGTTTAAGTTGCTTTTGCCTTTAGAGGATGGTGCATAATGGCCTGCCACAGTTTTACCTCCTCTGGACAATGCAGCAGCCTTGTCGTAAGTCGGTGCATAGACCGTTTTATCGCCCGGTATTAAATAAGTACCGGCCTCTGGTTTTGTTTTTCTAGAGGTTTTATCTATAATTGATCCCACGAGTAGCGGAGAAAGCATAGTCCATCTGTTCAGAGATCCGCTGTATACAGATAAAGGTAGCTAATATGGAGGTTGAAAGGTATCCGGATACTCCGTTTGAGACTGATCTATTTTTAGAGATTCTAGGCCCTCAGCCAGGATGATCATCGGCACGGGTCGTATGACACTTTGATCCAGCCCAGGAGGAATTTAAAGAGCAGGACTCCTAACTAAAGTCTGTTAGGAGCCGGAAATACTAAAACTTCTCTATAGACATCTTCCCTAAGTACATAACTAAAATTCTACGCGCCATCGTTGACCCCGTTGCTGTCTGAGTACAGAGAGAGTGCCCTATTTAAAGTAGTCTCACGCGGTAGGATTGCTAGTTTCACTGTTTATTACTCTACTTCGACTTCTTAACCATGGGAAACCCTGTTGTCGAAACAAGTTGCCCTATTGCCCTCTACAGACAGTTAGCTTTTGATTTTTGTTCTAAGACCCAAGACATTGACTACCAGCACCTTTTAGCCTCTGGAATTTTTCTGGCGCCAGTAATTTCAACGGCAGTGTCATTACCTCGTCTATCACCTGTTGGGATATCCTTTCTAGTAGCTGCCGCTAAAAAAAAAGAGCGCATCAATTATGGGTGCATTTGTGTGATTTCAATATCCGAAATTTTTATTCCTATTCCGACGGATTCTCCTAAAGTGTTTGGTCTTCACCTTCAAAAGTACTCAAAGATACTAATCAATCCAACAAATGTTGACTGAAGGAATTTCGGTGTACGAGTATCTGGGAAACAACAGAGACTTCATCATTATCTATCGTAGGGTTTCACAAAGCAGAGATAGAAACAAAAGGTCAGAACATGGCAAACAAGGAAATGAATCGATTGTTGATCTAGGAATATGAACAGTCGCCTCAATCTCAGGCTCAGAAGGAAGCCTTTTGACGGCATACTTAAACTCATACAAATTCTTACCTATAATTAGGTTCTAACAAATTATTTCTCGAATACAAATTTTTTAATGACCGTCTTATCTTCGGTCTTCGGTTTATTGAGAGAGTGATGTATAGTAAAAGGCGAAACAAACCAAAAAAAAAAAACAAAAAACAAAAAAGAAATGTATCTTTCGGTGAGAAAGGCCTGTAATTAGCTTCTATTTGATGGCATTCCTGAGAAGATTTATCCACAAAAAAAAAAGAATAATTGCTCTTTGATAGGAGAACTTGTATACATAGCCGCAGACTCGAAAAAGGTTTAGTGAAATATTTAAATTTTATATTCGTGTCTTAAATTGTGTTTACTGCAAGAGCCAAATAGAAACCTGGCTATCGTGGTTGATCTTAAAATGGTGCTAAGCAATGTGAGAATATTTTTTTATGTTGTTTGTTAGGTCAATGTGGAAAGGCTATATCTATCAAGTACAGATAAGGCTTCGAAATAAGGCTACCTATTTTCAGAAAACACTTTGAAAGAATGGTGCAGCTTAAACACTGTTACATAGGTAAGGATGTCGACTAGACTAGAATAGTAATCTGCAAAGACAGTGTGAAATCGGCATGTTGAAAGCCATGTTAATTAACTTTAAGCCATTGAAAAAAAAGGTAGAAATAAGCACATAAGCACTTCGATAGGGAGGACACAACGGCACCTAATTTGCTGTAAACATTTTACTTTTTTACTTAGTTGGTGCTACAGTACCGCGAGGAACACGGCATGAGGAAAATTGCCTATCCAGCTGCCGTGGTTATAAAGCAGCTACCTCCATTTGACTGACTTTAGGTTGTAGTCAAAACGTTTTTGGGCCGGGGCGCTGGCGTTAATGTATTCAAGGTGACCTGGTCATCTTGGCCCGGCATCGCGAGCTTTTCTCGCTGCGTAGTTCGCGGGACCAAATATCACCTGAAGAATTTTTCTCTCGAAGCGCTCGAGAATATTTTCATTCGTTTTCGTCAAGGTTCAAGCTTATAAGTAAGACTGGGATGATCAGTGTCTTGTATAATGTTGTTTTGGTTGATGGAAAGAGGGCTTTACTACTTTAATCGTCGTCCAATCCCCATATCGTTGTCGAAGTTGATAACGGAGCCTAGGTAGAAGAGGTCCCTTACTACCATCACGTATTGTCCTAAGCTTCAATAGTCGTAAACGCTCCACTGGCAGTTGGTTGTGTTCTTCTCATTATTTCAATGGCATCTGCATATGCGAGTAACTGAACGGACTTGTGACAGATGTTGCCGCTGGAGTTAGTATACGATTTACGATCACACGACAACGCATTGCCTTGTTTAAGCCCTTGTTCGACGTTGAGTGTCTCAGTTTTGTCATTACGGACCTTGACGGAGTCTACCTGCATAGAATGCGTATGCCAAAACTAGGTATAAGTCTGTATAGTTCGTCTTTATAGGTGCTGTCATATGCCGCTTTGAAATCGATTAAGAGGAGGTGTATATAAATTTGGTGAGCTTTGCCATGATCAGATTAGATTAGATTGTTGGGGGAGGTGGTATAAAGATGCGGCCACAGATGGGTCTATTATTGTGATATCCTCCATGTAGAGCTCATCCATGATGACGCAATTTATTAGGAAGGCGGCTATGTCTTTGAGTAGGCTAGCAGCTATGTCCGCACTAAAAATAGAATTTACCTAGGTAACGTTGAAGTCCTCGTCGCACAGTCTGCATGTATTGTCTTGTGCTATGCCCATAGTCATCAGGTATTTTTTCACACGGCAGTGTCGTGTGAGAAAACCTGTGGTCACTCGAATCTGACTTGGTATAAAGTTTTTGGCCTGTCTGCATCTTTTGATTTCTCTCCAGAAATGAAGCTTCTTTTCCTCTAGCCAGGTTTTAATACTTCCTGTTATTGTGTTAATTGATAGCCCACAGAATGGTGCTGGCATCATGAATTGAGATGCGGATCCTTTCTTGGCAAGTTCGTCAGATTTTTTTTGCCAGTAGTTGAAGGCAATCCCAGACCAGTTTTGGTTGTATTTCAAAGGCGACATCAGCGTTGCTCTGATGTCGGAGAGAATATTAATGTTCTATTGCATGGATTTCAGCCTGAAATACGAAGCTGCTTGTATCCGTACTGGCACATATGGATGCCTTAGTGCAAGGACCGTATACTCCAACTCCTTCATTTGTTTTGGATTCGCCTGTTTACCATGCATGTAAGTACTTTGAAAATGTTGGTATCGTCTGTTCCCAGTAAAGACGGTCTAGAAATGTAACCTTAAAATTGTGCCGAAAGATATTAAGTGCATTCCAAGTAGTTTGTTTGTTTTTTTTTTTTTTTGAATTCAAGAAGAATTTCAGTATGAACAGTTTGGAATTGGATTCATTTTCTGTGATCAGAATATGGGGCATTTACCATTGCTTCTTTCATTAGTTCCAAATAAAGAGGACACAGGCTAGTCTCTGTAATTTGTTGAGTTTGGCCCGTATAGACCTCTGAGACCTCTGATAGGTCTCGTTATTGCCGTGTACATCTATAGTGTCATTTTGGGATTAAGACCCCAATTTTCTCACTTGCTAATCCACAGTGAGGTCCTGACCTTGTCAATAGTCTTAGAAAGATGTGTGTCTCACGTAAGTTTTTCATCCATTGAGGGCAACTTTAGTGCACCATTCAGCAACTATGTTCAACGCCCTCTGGAGGTGATCCGAGATTGCGTCCTCGAATTTACCTCTGAGATCAGTAGTTCATTTACTACGATAGACCATAAAAGGGGTGATAGTACTACTCCCTAAGGGCATCCTTTCGTAACTATCACACTGAGCTTATTACTGCCTAGTATGCCTCTAGCATACATTTTATCCACTTACATGTGGTGTCGTTAACTCCCATGCCTTGAATGTCTCTATATATCTGAGAGGATTTTGTGTTGTCTAATGCTCCTTCTATATCAAGGAAACAACCGACCGCTACCTCGTTATCTCTGAAAGAATTTCCAATCCTTGTGGTAAGATTTTGTAGGATGTTTGTGGCTGATTTTCCAGATTGATATGCATATTGATATTTGTGAAGGGGGTTCATTTGAAGTACCCCGTTTCTGATATGTTGGTCAAGAATTTTTTCCAGAGTTTTGCGGAAAAAAGGAGGTGAGGCTGGTTGGTCTTTATGATTTTGATAGTTCAGACGGTCTGCGTCCTACCTTAGGTATATATTTGACAGCAACCTCTTTCCATATTTTTGGTTAATATCCCCACGAGTAGCTAGCTCTGAATAAGGTAATAAGTGCAGGTAGCAGTTCAGGGATGCCCTTTTGTAGTAAAGTTGGGTATATTTCATCCTCACCAGGGGGTTGAAAAGAGTTGATTGCTCAAATTATTTTGCCTTCATGAAAAATTTCCTTTTACTCTGTTCCAGTCCTCTCTGAGGGGTCTATTTCTCCTTCTATGGGGAGGGTTTTCTTGGGCTTCTGGAAATGTCGGGTCTGTCGGGTCTAGGAAATGTGTTTCGGCTAAGATCTGAAGAGTCTGTAGCCCGTTTTCGGCGTATGTGACATCAGATTTTTTCATTGACACGATGGGATTAGTGTGCTGCTTTGAGAGTATTTGATGAATGCAGACACAACTTCTGGTGTCATCGGTTGTATGACAGAAGTTTCTCCACGATTCCCTCCTGCCCTTCTAATTTCTTGGTTGTGTATGGTGAGTGTTCTTCTGTACATTTCTCATTCACCATTACGTTTAGTCCGGCTGAAGAGCTTTCTAGTCTCTGTTGTAAGTTTGGATAGTTTTTTGTTTCACTAGGGGGTACGTCGATTAACTGTTTTTTTTCTGGGCAAGCTTGATGAAAGGCAATATTGTCTATATCTCTGATGTTTTCCTAGCAGTATATATCCCAGTCTGTATATCTAGAATTGGTAAATTGTTTAAATTAATAAATTCTAGTAGACTCACCAAATTTTTTTTATGTTGGAACTGTGATGGGAGTTTGCATCGCAGCCTACAATTAGCTGCAGGTTCTTCTTAGCATAGTAGTCCACCAATCCCTTCAGTGATTGAACCTTCGCTGGAGTCACCGGGCAGGTAAACTAAGCATATAACTGATTCTGTCTTACCTGCATTGATATACAGCTCAGCTTTTGCAGCTACCAGATCGCTGTTAGTGTGTTCTGGAATTGGAAAGAGTTTTGTATTGTTATTAGTTAGGATACATGCTCTGGGTTTTCCAGGGTTAGAGGAATCATATAATACAATAACTCACATGGGAGCCCAATTACCAGGCTCCTAAGGATGTCTGGTTTCTGGGTAAAGGTGTAGGTGATCCTTGTTAAATCTAAAGCCGATACGATCTAATGTTCTAAATTAACTTGGATGCACCTTAGTCCCATTTTACTTATTCCTGTGTGGTACTTGCAGAGTTGCCAGTATTTGGAGGCAGCTAAGGTCTTCGGATGCTATCTATTGGTCCAGGCATAGAGATAATGTCTTCTGATGTTCCGACATGAGAGCTATTATCTACATTCATTGAGCTGTCTGTTCCAATTTTTTTTTTTTTTTTGCCAAACCACTGTTTCTCTGCCCATCTATTTGGGCTTTTTGTGCTCCAGGTTCTTTTAATGGTCTTGCATCAAGCAGTTTTGGTTGTGACCTCGTCCGAAATTGAGGGGCTGTAGTCTTCGAAATGGCAGTGTGGTTTATGCATTAATCCTTTGATGCGGATCTGTATCTGCAAGAAGTTAAGAAATACCTTGCAATTTTGCTCCATCAAGTATTTCTTGAACTTCTCGTAAATAGAAAAAATTACTGTCTCAACTCACCCTGAAAACACGCCAGCATGTTGTATAGTGACAGGATTCTGCTTGGGACAGAAAGACTTCCTTGGGTATTTTATTCTGATAGAATTCTACTATTGTGTGGCTAGCCGGGGTTTCGTTTGGGTTGCTGCTTTCTTTACTAGAACCTAAGTGAGGTTTACGAGTATTATGAGAGGTGTATTTCCCACCTTGCCCCGGTGTGCTTGGTTTTCCGGGAACTCCAACCGTATTTACCACATCTGTGCGATTTTGCAGCTCTTGATGGGGTTTGTTTTTTTGGGCTGTTGCACCCTCGGGAAGTTTGAGGCTTCAGTTGGTATCTGTGCTTTTGTAAGCATGATCTCTTCCCGCATAGATCTTTTGGCGTCCTTCTTCTCATGCCGCCCCTGATCCGGGCTCCAATTCGCCTTATTTGGGCTCCAAAAAAAAGAACTTCTGATTTGTTTCTTATAGTTTTTTACGCCTTTCCAATTTGGCATGGTATTTTGGTAACCGGAGCATTTTGCGCATCCATAAATGTGGGTGTGATTTTTGGTGGGGATGAGATAGTGTTTTCAGTCTCCATCTCTGTATGTGTTACAGGAGAACGGAGTTGAGCTTCTTCATCTGACTCCGTAATTGTGTTTTTGTTTTGTTTTTACTAGGTCTTACATAGGCAACCCATGAGTTACCTTGTTCCGCACCCCCAGAGCTCCTATACGGGTGTAAGGCTATTTATTACCAGAGGGCGAACGGTATCTGGACCCACCGTTAGTGACTGAGCTATGGTGTCCGGTGTTTCGTAGCCTAAAAGCGTACTATGTTGAAGAGATTTTCACCACTGTAGTTGGCGCAGTTCAGGAGATCACTCTACTTTAGAACTGAACAAACAATTGTGGGGTTCCATTCATCAGTCATACATTCGTTGATCAAAATTTTTTCGATGACTTGATCTATGCACTTGCTGCTTCAAATAGCTCCGCAGTTAAGACGATTGGTACAGCAGCTTAATTGGAAATTGGTACGGAAACGTTGTCTTTCTAGGTTGAATGGTTTATTTTACCAATGTTGTTCGGCAACACCATGTAACTTAGTTACTTAAGGCGGCGCTACAGTTTAGACTGGACCTGGTTCTCAATTAACAAGCATCTTCAGCCAACTCGATCTTTAGCTAGTTTTGCACGCTAAGTTGCCTAAGGTTCTCTTCCACTTGCGTGCGTCACCTGATTCGAGGTCTTCTTCTATTGCGCTGTACCTCGGGAGCGATTTTAAAGATCTTTCAGAGCAAAGAATAGGTGTTTATCTGTTCTACTTGACCCACTCATCTAAGTTCTCGGATCTTCACACTTCTGGTTAATTCGATGTCGCTGTGCAGCCCGTACAATTCTTTGTATCTTCTCCTCTACTCACCGTTTATGCAGACGGGACCGAAAATTATCCCGAAGAATTTTCCTCTCAAAGCAGCCAAGATTACCCTCATCCATTTTTGATAAAGTCCAATCTTCGTTTGATCTCAGAGCTAGTGTCGTTGGCTGAATTGATAGCGGAGGCTTAACTTCGTCAAGGTTATATCTGTCGAAGGTGGCGTTCTGTCTGAAATGTCGGTGTTAAGTGTTCTTTCTGGTTTACAGCATATATTTGGTCTTGTCCTCGTTAACTGTTAAACCCACGTTCGCCGCTTCCGCCTCATTTCTAAGGAAAGCGCCGCTGACATCACGCCACTTTTTTCGGCTACTTTTAATGTCATCGGTTTGTGTAACTTTTGGACGGACATTTTAATGCATTTGGCAGGGATCTCAAGACTAGACATTGCCTTGTATAGTTCGTCTCTATATATGCTGTCATTCGCGGACTTAAAGTCGAATAGGTGAGTAGGTGGTGTATACTAATTTGGAGGTCATGGGTTTTTTAAGATCTGCCGCAGTGTGAATATTCGGTCGATGGTGGATTTCTTGGTCGGTTTCAAACCACTGGACCACTGATACTGGCCAATCAGACTGCTGACCATAGGTTTCAGACATGGTGGTAGAGAATATCTTGTATGCGATGTTGAGGAGACTTATGCTTCTATAGGAAGCGCAGTTCAGATGGTCTTCTTTCTTGAGAATCGGACAAATGATGCTGAAGCTCCATTCCATCACACTTTCGTTCGACCATACCTCCTTGATCAAAAAGTTCCCGGTGGCGTCACCGTATGGCGATTTGAGTTCTGTTTCTTTTTTTGTTAAGTTGGTACATCTGTTGTTCACATTCAATCTAAATCTTAGCGGCATAGCTTGACATTTGCAAAAGTAACGTAGCCAAGAGTACATCTATCTCTGTGTGTGTTGGCGATTTTGTACAATTTTAGAAATGGATTTAAATTTGCAACAACGAACTTGTATTAAATTTTGCGTAAAAAAACGGATTTAATGGTGCACGAACGTTGGAAATGTTCGAAAAGTGTTTCCTCAACGATTCTCTAAAGAAAACGGTCTTTCCAGTGGCACGAGTGGTTCAAAAGTGGTCTTGAGTTAATCGAAGATGATGATAATAGCCGCAATAACCGCAAATTAACCATCAGAGAGATATCGGAGGACTTGAACATTGCCTATGGATCCGTCCAAGACATTTTGGTTAATGATTTGGGTTTCCGTCGTGTAGCAGCAAAGTTGGTGCCAAAAAACCTCAATTTCATGCAAAAAAGAGATCGTGTTGACGTCGCAAAAGATATGATTTGCGAGGCTGAATCCAATCCCACATTCATCAAAAGGACGGGTTTATGAGTACGACACACAATCCAGACTTCAGGCAAGTGAATGGCGTTCACCAAATGAGCCGAGACCAAAAAAACCACGTCGTTTTCAGTCAAAAAAGAAGACAATGCTCACGGTTTTCATAGATTACAACGGTGTAGTACATCATGAATTTTTGCCAGAAGGCCAGACAGTAAACAAAGAGTATTACTTGGACGTTATGAGACGTTTTCGTGAAGCAATTCGCCGAAAGAGATCAGAATTGTCGGCAGATTTTGGATTTTGCACCATGATAACGCACTATCGCACAATGTCATCATTATTCGTAATTTTTTGACGAAAACAAAACAAAAACCACCGAATTCACCTGATTTGACTCCCTGTGACTTCTCTCTGTTCAATCGAGTTAAAAAACCACTACGGAGCGTTTCAACAGCCAAGAAGGAGTAATGGAAAAATCGCAGGTAGCACTGATGGACATACCTAAAACCGAATATAAAAATTGTTTCGAGGATAAAATCAATCGCTGGCATAAGTATGTTGCAGTCGATAGGGATAACTTTAAAGGGGACAATACAGATTTAGATGTATAAAGTTGTATTTTTAATTTTCTGAATAAATTCTGAATAAACTTTTTGATCAAGGTGGTGTGTTATAGATGAGTTGGTGTATGCTTCTCACCAAATTATATTTTAGACCTGTTTTGGGACATGTTCTTGGACTAAAGTATGTATATGGCTATCCTCACTTCGTGGGACAGTTGCCCGTCATTGTCCTGATTGAGTGGATCATTCTGTATGAAAGCGGAGAGTTGATCGTCATCGTTGTATAATAGCCAAGAGTCAGAAATACTCCTTTCCCAGCACTGATTAAGAATCGAATACTTGGTTACTCTGTACAGGCGTTCGCGCTTGTTCTTTTTACCTCCCGGTTAAATCCCCGAATAACTTTTCTCATTTTTTTTCCTCCTTCTGACAAGCCGACGTTTGTTCTTCTTATTTTGCTCGTCGAGCTCTATTGTCGCACGCCTGCTGCTCCCGAGTAAGTTACTCTTCAAATTCCACTTCGTATTCAAAGGAAGAAAACGTTTCCGAGCTTCGCTTTCTATTTATCAACATCATCACCATTTGGAAAAAAAAATAATAAATTATATTATTATACAAAAATTATACATGATCATGATCGTACTCTTTGTCATTCTCATAATTGTCGTCATCTTTCATTGTTATTCGTGATCTGGCTGATTGTCACTGTTGTTGTCTATGCCTTTTGTTATGCTTCATTAAGGCATTCACATGCCATACAAGCTCTAGTGCTTTGGATTATTTTAAATGTTCAAACGTACATAAAGAATGAACCACAAAAGACCACAATAAAGAAGTTAATAAGGGGAGCGGAGCTAAGGAGATTCAGAAAAAAATGAATAGATAGTCCTCTGTCACTCTTTCATATCGTTTCGGTTACAAACTAACTTATCTAAGTCGAACCGGTTAATTGATGGCAAAATACGTGATAAGTTGATATAGATTCCTCCCACTTATCCTTTGTATCTTAATGGATAGAGGACAGAAACTAGATTTTGTTTTAGTCAAAGAAACATACTTTCGTGCAATAAAATGTCAGATTGCGCACCTTTTTCTGCGGTGATTTTTGTCAAGTATCCGTTTCATTTAGAAGTCGTTAAGGGTTTCATTGACAATCGTTTTTGGCACCGTAATAGTTGATGGCATTTTGAATTCCTTATAAAAGCTGAAAATATGAAAATCACTTCTGTATTCCGTTTGTTTCACCTTGAAATAACCTTGATTTCGAGCACGACGCCTTCATTCGTTTTAGTTCCTTTGACTCTTCGTTAGGCAGCATAAGTACGCGTCATTATAAAGGGTGATTCATCGTGAGGTTTGATTTTCAATAGACTTTTTTTGACAGATCATGCGTGACTCCCATCAAACTGCTTTTCATTTTTGTTCAGTATCGTTTAGAAAGTCTTCACGGAAAGACTCACACCACAACAGCGTCTCTAGATTGTTCAGCTGTATTACGAAAATCAGCGTTCTGTGAGAAATGTTTTTCGTGCGATTCGAGAAACTTACGGTGCGCATAAACGACCTACTGAAACCATTATTGCCAATACCATTCGCAAATTTGAGTCCCAGTTTAGTGGAGGATACTCAGCACATAGTGAAGAGAAATAGCAGCTGTAGCTGATAGTGTACGCGAAGACCGTGACGAATCGATTCGTCGTCATTCTCAGCAGCTTGGCTTAGCGTATTCGACAACTTCGCGTATTTTATGTGAGGATTTCGGCCTAAAAGCGTACAAAATTCAACTTGTGCAAGAATTGACTCTGGAAAAACTCAATGAAAATCCGGTGTTTTATCGTAAAATTTTGTTCAGTGATGAAGCCCATTTCTGGCTCAATGGATACGTTAAAAACAAAATTGCCGTATTTGGATTTATGAGAAACCCAAAGAGTACCAAGAGCTACTATTACATTCATTAAAAACAACGGTTTGGTGTGGTTTATGGGCTGGTGGAATCATTATCATGGTGAGCACTTAATTTCACGTTTTGCTACGGTAAATTGGCAGCCTAGATCGTGCGATATCACACATTTGGACTATTTTCTCTGGGGATATGTAAAGTATAAGGTATTAAAGAATACGCCAGCTGCGATTAACGCTTTAGAAGCCAACATTACTCCTGTTATCCGCGAGATACCAGTTGCTATGTTCGAATGAATCGTGCAAAATTTTCCGTTCCGAATGGACCACCTCAGACGTAGTCGTAGCCAATATTTACATGATATCATTTTTAAAAAATAAATGCCATTATTTATTCTTTTAACTGATAATAAAAATTGTAAGTTCACTTTCAAATTTATGTATTTTATTTTACATTATAAATCAAACCTCACGATGAATCACCCTTTATAAGGAGTTATGCAATACATTTCAGTTCCTCTAGTTCATTTCCACAGTTTGGTATTCATTCTCAACTGCTCATCATTAAATTTAGGGCGACTAACTCATCAGTTGATTACTTTCCGAGTGCTACACCCAAAAAGCAGTGTGAATTCCAAGTTTGACTTGAACAGTCTCATCTTTGTTAGTGTACCGAACGCAGCTTTGGCTTAACGTTTTCCGCTTCCCACACCCAGCTCGGTATCACCATCCTCAGTTTGTTTGCCGTCTTGATTTGCTGTCCAGAAATGTAGAATAGAGCATAGGTATCATCTCGAAAAATGCTTAGGGTGTTAGCTTTTTCAACAATCATTTTGAACCCTTCTTTGTTCTACTTCAAGTTGTACAGATAGTACAGATGTTTTTGTCATCGTCTATCTTAGCTGCATGTTAGCTTCAGACAGTCCGGAGTACATTGTTGATCACAACACAGAAAAATAGTGGGCAAGGAATGCAGCCTTGTGTCATACAAGACGTGACATTTACCACTTTACATGTTGACCTCCACAAACAATGCAATACAGCATCTCGATTCAGGATGTCGAAGGTGTTTCTGAGACCTTTACTCGAAGAGTTGTGCAATACATATGATGGTATTGAAGCGGAATGATCTTGCTTAAATCTTCGCCTCTGTAATTCGATCTATTAGCTCTAACTTATGATTTGGCTAAAGCTATTGTAGTTCACATACTTCCTGCTTTAAGTCTTCACAGAGTGTTTTGCTTTCAACTCTGTCCTCATGAGTGTACATATATGTTATATCCGGAGATCGTTATCCTTCGTCAATAGTTTTCTTTGTAAGCCTTTAACAGGTTTAGATTATGCCTTACTGCAAATTTATTCGCGATACTTGTTAAATTACTCTGGTTAAGTTTTGCACTACTCTGGACTTCTTTCTTTTTCATACACCTGGAGCTGCTTAATTTCAATAGGCTCTAACTCATGTCCTGTTGTTTCAACTTTCCAATGTATTTGACAATGTTTGTGACAAGTTGATTATGAATCTGTTGACTGTTGAGAGACTGAAAGTCCTAAAGACGGGCAATCTTATGCTTATACAACTTGATATGCCGTAGTATGGTAGCTACAATACCTTAAGACGGTGGTCCGATTACACAAATGCATCCTACATCCCGCTGCATAAAGAAACGAAGTCAAGTTTTAAACCTTGGTTGCGAGGAGGATTAACTGATCTATTCGGTTCTACGTGTTGGACTTATGTCCAGTTGGTTTGGCCTCCCAAACCTGTCTTGTAAGAACTTCAACTTCAGTCTCTTGTTTATCTTGCCTTTCCTTTTAAAGACCATTTGCAGTTGCAGCATATTTTGACGTTAGCTGTAGCCGAATTGCTTGGATAACCACCAAAAGACTTCTTAAAGTTGAACCACACTTCTGGCTGGCCATCAGACTCAGAAGGTTTGTACAGCTTTTGTGATTAGGTGTTGACAACTGGCGGCTCAATTCATTTAGAAATTTCGCTAACACGGGGTCACTTGCACTCGGTGTTGTCGACGTTGAAGATTGATTGTATTTTACGATCTGAAAATCCTGGATTGGTTATATCCATGATGCCTTGACTATCACAATCATCATTTTCGTCGATTCGGACATCTCCACCCTGAACCTAATTACTTGTATAATCCCTTTGTTACCTAGCACAGCTCCTTGTGCACCCGCTGCTCGCTGATACGTCGAAAACTTGCCATGTTGCTCTTCCTGGTATTGCGGTCATCCAAAAAATGCGAGCCGGGATGAGCCGGGCAAACCGTTAAAGGCGCGTGGACGCCCCCACAGAGAAGATAGATGACGACACCAAATTGGCTACTACAAACAATTAGACACCGCCCCAGCTATGACATTAAAATTGTCCTTAGCGATTAGCGATTGAAAGCGAGTGGCAACGTTACAAAAAGCCATCAGCGATGTCTACTCTGATATGCTGGGTTTCACTCGGCCACCACAACGAAGCACCTGGTTTGACAACGAATGACGGCAAGCACATGCATCTAAGCTAGAAGTACATAAAACGGCCATGTATAGAAGGACTAGAGCTTATCACAAGCTCTACGAGCAGAAGAGGAGAGACCAATACCGGCATAAGAAGCGCGCGGTCGAGGAAATGACGAACCAAATACCGCTGTTAGGCTAAATGGATCTTTCAACTTGGGCGATGCATACCAACAATGCCGTCCACCCGACCCTACCCGGATGAAGTAAAGATTGCCATATCTAAGCTTAAGTCCAACAAAGCTGCTGAAGAGCACGGACTGACTGCCGAGCTCTTCAAAGGGAGAGTCGATGACTTGATAAGGAGCATACACCAACTGATACAAACCTCCATCTGAAGTGTGATAACATCGCCTACAAGATTCTATATGCTCCAAACCGATACACACCACTTGTTCATCGTTTTTAAGGCCGCGTATTACATCATCTTTAGAGACAAGATTCTTCTTCATTCTTCGGGTGATTTTCGGTTCCGTCTGCATAAACGGTGAATGGAGGAGGAGATACTACGACGAACTGTAAGGACTATACAGCGACATCAATTTAGCCAGGAGAGTGAAGGTGCAACAACTGAATTGGCTGGTTCATGTACAGGGGATAAACTCCGATGTTTCGGTCCAAAAGATTTTCGAATTCGTCCCCGAAGAACAGCGCTGAAGTGGCAGACCGCTTCTCAGGTGACGCACGCAAATGGAAGGGGACCTGAGTCAACTTAGCGTGTGAACGTGGAGGCAGCTAGCTAAAGATGAAGACGTTTGTTGGTTAAGGTCCAGGTATAACCCGGACTGTAGCGCCATTCTAAATAAAAAACATTGACTTAAGCTACTGAACTGTTTCTCGCAAAAGGAAACTAAACACGGAATGGCACTGAACGCAGGATTGATCTGACTCTTAAGGAGTAGACACACGAATAGTAAATAGTTCGTTACAACACTTGCAAAAAACACCCTATAATTACATACGGAGGTAAGGTTGATTGCGACTCCAATTCCGGAGAAAGCTTAATGTTGCACAGACACCGCGCAAATCACCCATACACAGAGTAAGCAGGATAGTTCGCAGGTCAAGCCTCTCCAGATAAGTTTATAATTTCACTCTCCACCACCTATTGCATTACAAAACTTGGCAAACTAGTAGACTTTTGAAACGACTACGTATTGAATCTTTTTCAACAAAAGTGTGAGCCAACAGCTGGTGTGGAACTTTTTATTAAATTTAATACTTATTTGGTATTAAATTAATATAAAATTTTATGTGTTAATAAAGTTCAATCCATGGCAATTATTAAATGGAATACAACATTGTTCATGTGACTACTACGGCTTCTGTTGCAAGCTACCATTTGCAGGTCACAATAATCGATGATTTTTTGAAAAATAAATGGGTCAATGGCCGCAATTTCAGTTTGGATGGTATGTTTGAAATCCTGAATTATCGCTGGGTTATTGGCATAGACCTTACTCTTCAAATAACCCCACAGGAAAAAGTCTAAAGTTGTCAAGTCGCGTGATCTTGGAGGCCACTCAACTTCTTCTCTAAACGCAGTAATGTGATCTTCAAACTTCGTAAGCAATAAATTAATTGAGTGATGGCTTGTGTGTCCAGTAGAACCACCCTGTTGAAATCAGAGATCATCCAGACCAAATTCATTCCACCTTAACATGTTGCGGTAACGTTCTCGATTCACTATAACTATCTTTCCAGGCTCATCTTCAAAAAAGTACGGGCAAATGATGACGCCAACCCATAATCCGCACCATACAGTGACTTATTTGTGGAATGCATTGGTTTGTCGTGGATCGTGTATGAGTTTTCCGATCCCCAGAAATGACAATTTTGTTTATTTGAGTACCCTTCCATCCTACCAGGTGAGGTGAAAATTAACCTCCTTGGGAATGAAAAAAAAAATTTTTTTTAATTTTTTTTTTTATTTTATTCAATATAGTCCTGTTTTAGTTTGATACATTTATTCTAGCGATTTTCCAACTTCTTGATCCCGTCCGAAAAGTAATTTTCCGGAAGGTCTACAAAATACTCCTCCGTGGCGTCGATGATTTCCTCGCTTGAGCTGAATTTTTTGTTGATGAGCCATCTTTTGAGGTTTGGAAAGAGATAATAGTCCGAGAGAGCCAAATCAGACGAATAAGGTGGATGCGACAGCAATTGGAGCCGTAATTCATTGATTTTAGCCATGGTTGCGATGTTCTTGTGAGCCGGTGCATTGTCTTGCAAATACAAAATTTTTTTTCGCTTCATGTGAGACCGTTTTGCAGCGAATTCGCCCTTCAATCGCTTCAATAATGCACAGTAATACTCGCTATTAATGGTTTTTCCTTTTTCCAAGGTAGTCCACGAAGAGTATGCCATGAAAATCCCAGAAAACCGACGCCATAACCTTTCCGACCCATCGAGCCTCCCTCGGCCGCTTTGGAGCACTCGTGCCGGCTTCAGTCCATTGCCGGGTACTCATACTGTTCTCTGGGTGTTAAAGTGGATTCAAGTTTCATCAACAGTTAGCAATCGACGCCAAACGTCCGCCCGATTTCGCATCAGCAAGTCCAATCACTCTTTCGAAGTGCTCTCGCAATCGTGTTTTTTGTTAGGAGTTAGTATGCGCGGCACCCAGCGGGAGGATAACTTTTTCAAATGTAGTGTGCGCTCGGTACTAATCTTTGTGGTATCTGCTAGCTCGCGCACCTCAATAATTTCTTTGACATTGTCCTCTGTAACCGTATCAAAGGGCCTGCCGCTGCGGACTTGATCGGTAGTGGAGTTACGGCCACCACGAAGCTCTCGAAACCAATATTTGACAGTGTAATCTGACGGTCCATAATATTTATCTAACTTTTTGTTTGTTTCCTTCTCCGTTTTGCCTCTCAAAAAATAATGTTTTATGAGAGAACGAAAATCGTTCTTGTCCTGACTCAACATGATGCCAAACACGTCAACAACAATCAGCTGTCAAAACAAAACTAAAGACAGTATCGCACTGAAATTTTGCATGTCTGCCTAAATATGAACGGACTTCAAGTCACCATAACCTTTTTTGCAGTAGCAGTGCATTCTGGCAGTCAAGGAGGTTACTTTTCACTCCACCTAGGAAAATGGGCTTCATTGGAAAAGATCAAATTCGAGGACAAATTGTCCTGGCGATCCAACATCCAGTTAACAAATCGGTGACGTCTTAGATGATCCAAAGGCTTCAATTGTTGTGTAATTCAATTTTATAGATGCAATCGAAGAAAAACTTTTAAAATTCGCGGTAAGGTGCCATAATAGAGGCCCATTTGTTGAATTCGACGACGAATTGAGGTTTCCGGCTGGTTTTAAACACATTCGCTCACAGTGGTGATGTTTTGGCGTGTACGTGCTGGCTGATCATATTGATATAAAGTTTGACCCGTTACCGAACCAGTTTTTACAAAGTGCTTCACCATTGCACGAATACCAGACTCACTAGAGCGATTATTTTGACAGAAAAATTCAAGAATTTTAAGAAATGTTACTTTAATAGATCCCCCATTTTCATAATAAGAAGAATTTCTGCGTTATAAACGATTCTAAGACTTAAATTGCCAAAGATTGTATGACATCTACCAAAAAGATCAGCTTAACTAAATTTAGTAAGTTACAGTAATTGACAGCCAACATCCACACCATCTATTGGCTCACCCTTTCAATTTTTGTATTAAGACAATGGAGTTTTATTTATACTACCTACCATCTTTGAGTCAGAGGCTAAATCGGGCTTGACCTCTTAGAATTCTTTTCAGATCAAAAGTATCAAGATTTTATAAATTTTTCCTCCATAATTCACCATCAATCGATACAATAATACCAGATTCTTAAAACTAGGTAATAAGGCTAAGATGAGTTCATAATTTTTCAGTCTTAGCCGGCTTCTAGAAACCTCGTTTGCAGCCTTAACATGAAATTTACGAGTATTAACTTTATCTTTTAAAATTGCTTCCTCTCCTACATCATAAACGCTCAAATGTTAAACTGCATTCCAGAATGGATTATACGATACATAAACGAGTGTCAGCCTCGCCCTCGGAATTCCCATTTTTACCTGTCTGCGTCTTAAAATCGGAATGACAAATGCCCCCTAAAAGGCAAAACATGGTAATCATCGATCGGATTGGATTGCGCCGGAATGTCCAATGTCCAGTGTCCAATGTCCGATACTCGATGCCATTTATCATTTTGGGATATTAAATAACAAAGTGTGGGCTTTCCTTAACTTGTGTAAAGAAAAATGTTACAAACGAATGCCAGTAAAAGAATTCCAAATAAAAAAATTCGAATTTTGAATTTCCATACTATTGTTGGCCCTAATCAGTTAATGACCTGCGAACGTACCGGTTGCTATGTCAAATTAGACCATTAACTCCACCTCCATGATCGTTAAACTATCACGAACGTCTGCCACTGCCCATGCGTATGAGTAGATTCTAAAATTGACCTCAGCACTGGGTAGGGTCCAGCACAATTGGAATGCTGGTCGGAGCTGTAGTTGTATATTACTTCGAATTAGAGTTGGAGTAACGCGTTGAGCACCTGTAAATAGTCCCACAGAATTCCTAGTGTTTGGACAACAATGTGGGTGAAGACAACGACAACGACAACAACAACGAAAACGAAGACGACGACGACGACGACGAAGACAATAACAACGACGACGATGGTGATGATGGTAGCTAACAGCGTGTGCCTCTCTGGCGGGGTCAAGTCAAGTAAAGAATTTCAGTTTAACTAATCCAACAATCCACATTCCTTGGGAAATGATTGTAAAACGGATTTCCGGTTTAAGGTTTGATATAGACCCAAACTCACCCCTAGGAGTAGCTGTTTGCTGTAAATATCACGCGCGTATGTGCATTGTGTATGGCATTTTTATACAGAAGCATGCTGCGCAGGCGTCATGTCATGAGATGTGATAAAGACAATATATGTGTGCGCGCGCATAGAAGAATGGAAACAAGTTCACATAGAGATTTAAACAAAGTAATTCCCTAACGAATTGCCCTGCAATTGGAGACACATTCTAGCATAGAAAAGTATTCAGCTGGAATGTTGATAAATTTGTGGATTTATTGTGTCCAGATTTACTTATATCGGGGTCAATGTTACAATTTATTTTTTCTGTGCAACAATGGTTAGAGAATAATGCCGGAGTTTGTTCCTCAGTATCAACATACCGACAACGAAAGCATATTCCGCAACACAACTTTCGAATAATGGACATAAATGCCGTTTCTGGTATTGGATTACAGCCTCCCACAAACCGCCCTGATGTGGAACGCCAAATCCTCCTGAAGAACTCGGTTGGCTCCAACAAATGCTATGCTGTATAAGTCTCGGCAGGGACCACGTCTACTAATGAGAGATCATCCACAACCTCCATGTGCACAGCCATGAAAATGAAAATAGCAAGGTAAGTTTTGACTGTAGATCGGGGCATCTTTGCTCTAATTCGCAGGGCCTAGCAATGTTGACTCTGTGCTCTGGTAGTGGTCCCATTTGCTGGTTAATAGTGGCACTACGGCAGACGCAGACAGATACCACAATTATGTACATAAGTCCATTAAGATTGCCTGGCGTTCAAGATCCAAAAGTGACTATGAAGTGTCCTCAACATTGGCTGCATGCGACTATCTAGAGTGCTGTCATGAGCATGCTTAATCAGCAACCAAACGAAGGTGCCTTTCTCTTGCAAGATGATTGGGAAGCAATGGTCATGAGAAACAGATACTTTATAGAGTCGACCACCCACCAATTTCATCCAGTGGAAGCAATCTGCTGCAGCTGGGAAGGCTAGAATCCTCCCGAAGCCGGTTGATGTCAGAACTAAAAGTTTTGGACTGCTCGATCTTGATGAATGTAAGTAACGCTGCTTCTAATTCGTCGGCACTAATGATACGAGTTCGTAGATGTCGTTTTTTGGGGACCAACGCAAAATAAATACCACAGTGTGCAGGAATCATGTAAGTGGACTGAAGCGCTCCATCAAAGGAATAATTTGCAGTTCGGACACAACTGAAGCACCCATGGCTCTTAAAGGCGTTTTCTCTTCACCCTTCATGACATCTTATTCAAAGATATGACGGTTGATGATGGATGACATCAACCATTCCGGGCCTTGTCGCCAAAACTTATGTTCTAAAAGCTCTTCCACGCTGATACCCCGACTCGCACAATAAGCAGGGTTTTGAGCCGTCCGAACATAATGCCAGCGATCGGGAGATGTCAGATGTTTAACCAACTCGATTATCAGCGTGATTGAGTATTAAAGGCTGCTTGTAGATCCAACACAGGACGATGTTTGAGTTCGACCACAGATAGTAAAGTGTATCTGTAAGTCTTAATGCCGTGCGAACGTTCCAGAGCATTGAAGCCAACAGGAGCGCTGCACAAAACTCCAGGCGATTGATCGTAGCACCATTGATCGGAGCCTTTGATCGGAGCCTTTGATCGGAGCCTTTGATCGGAGCCTTTGATCGGAGCCTTTGATCGGAGCCTTTGATCGGAACCTCCTTAGTGTGAGCAGTTAGTAACGATACTCGGGCCTTCCTGTTTGTCTTAAAGTCTTCGTATATATAACGCATACTAGCATTACAGAAGCCGTGAAGATTAGTTGTTTCTCCATCTACCATTCCCAAACATCGTGGGATCTGAAAGCGATTTAAAGCATCGAGTTCATTGCAAAATTTATACCAAGAATCCCGCAGTTCACTTGCAAGTGGTGAATCCCAAGTGTCGCCCTTGTACCAAAGCTTTTGAATAAAAGTCTTCCCAGTAACAACCACAGGTGTCAGTAAACCAGTTGGATCGAAAATTCGTGCCACATTGGAGCTTAAGGCTGTTGGTCTATTGCCAAATGGAAAAAGAACTCATCGGTAACTGGATCCCATCGCAAACCAAGAGCAGATGCTGTCGTTGAACTAATAACAAGTTCCTTTGTAGATGTAGTCTAACCGGTTATATAGTCTATCACTTGCTACAATTTAAAGTGCCCAGCTGCGAGGATCCTATCAACATTGGTCGCTAAGAGTATGGCTTCGTGAATTGAGTCGCAGCTCGTAAGGACGTCATCCGCGTAAAATGACGTCAGTATGGTGTCCCGTGCAGCCAATGCCTTTTTGTCGTTGACGATTTCGCAATAGTTGTCGCTCGCACATTGATATAGAGCACTTACCGCGTTATATGCGCTACAAAACATACCGTAGATTATCGTTGTCAATCTATATATGCCGATAGGGGCTGACGTTGATTTCCTTCATATAAACCGTTGGTAATCTCGATGTTGCGGAGTGACCAATACCTGTCGGAACATTTATTCCACGTCAGTGGTGAGAGCAATGCGGAAACGACGAAAACGGAGAATTATGTTGAGCAATGAGTTCTGAATGGTAGGACCAACTAGCTATATGTCGTTTTTAGAAACACGAGTACTAGTCTTCGCTGAGACGTTGAAGACGACTCGAAATTTATCAGTAAGTACATGATGGGGGATATAGTAACAATATCCGTGATCGCCAGGTTGATCAACAATCTTCATGTGCCGAAGCGCAACGTACTTACGTAGAAATGCAACGTATTTCTCTTTCTTTACTGGCAGACAAATGTCATTTTAGATTTTGGAATTGCCGTAAGAATTGTTGATATAAGTCTCCAAGTAATGGTGCGTTCGCCAAGCACCTCCTCGAATCTCCAAAAGCTCCAGACAAGATCTTCTAATATCATCTTCAAACACCTGAGCATGGAAGGTGTGCGGTTGTAATGCTGTCGAAGCAGGTCCAAAGTCAATCCATCCGAGCTCTGTTCGCCGAGCGTGGGGCTCGTCTGAATTACCATTGACTACGTTATTTTTGACAATTAGACCCTATACATCCGGAACAAGAAGTAAATTGATACCAGCAGGTGTACCGAAGTATGGATCAGCCAGATGGAGACAAACCAAATGTTTCAACTGATTCACGTAAATACATATACGTACATCGTTGGAAGCGTTGAGGTTATTGACGAAAGAACCAATGCATTGACCATCAATGTAAAAACAGAATTAATTGACCTAAGCTGGAGCACGGCTCCGGCTCTAGTACGGGTGTGTGCGAAAGCTCCGACTCTCTGCACTTTGACTCCATATTTGCTAATGCAGAGATTCAACAGATGATCAAATTTATATAACACAAAACTTACCTGCGCAGAGGATACGAGCTTAGCGTTGTTCAGATGAATCCCAATATGTACTCGTAAATGCCCGCGCTGTTTTAAGCAGGACAATGTTGCCATGAGTGAGGCAGGTGCTGACGGGATGTGATAGTCAAAAGGATGGTTGCGCCCTTACTAAAGGACAAGTGACTTGAGCGATATATTTTGCTTCTGTTGACTCCATTGGAAATATTGGCGAAGGTGTGGGCTGCATCTGTGATTCACAATAAAACAATGTGTGGTGGTTGTGGCCATCGAAAGGACACTGCTTAGATGTATGGCCTTTAATACAATTAAAACATAAGCGGCAATTCTTCAGCGCATCGAAACGTTGTTCCCATTTGATAGCCATTAATAGGTGACATCTTAAAATACGATGAGATACTTGACAATGGACACACTTCCCGTCATCTGCTGTAACTAGGTGTGATTTTATAAAAGGTGAGGTACAATGTTACTGACGTGATGATTGTGGCGCACAACGATTAGAAATCCTTACTTATTCGGTAGCGAGGCTGTGTGCTCTTTTTTCTTAAAACTTGAGAAGATTAGGCTAGTGCGGGGTCTGATTGGAAGAACAACTCATACTACACTCGCGCTGCTTAGATATGGGAAACTTTGAAACGACTATCGGGACCCCCAAAGCATCCCAACTATCAACTATCTATCTAGTCTGTAGTGATTCGTGCACCGTGTCCACAGTGGTAAGGAGAGCTTTTGACAATTCGTTCGATACAGATTTGATGTTGAGAAAGCGAGCTACCTGTATTTCGGGCAACAGTTTTGGATTATCAAAACGCACCTCAAACGCTCTCCACACTTCTTCATATCCACCAGAATACAATTCGCCCATGAGTGGGAAGTTGAATGCATTCAATTCCTGTTTAGTTTATATGCTTCTGGGTACTTTTGTTCAAAAACCAAAATATCAAAAGCATATTTGACTCCTAGCCAATTGTGCAAGGAGCCATCGAACGTTGTTAGTTGTTCTATAGGGGAATAGATGCTGACCTACTGCCTTCAGCATTGTCGGACAGGATATTTGTGGGGACTACTCTTCAGTTTCTTTGTGACTTTCCTATACGCCACTCCCCAGTGATCAGATCGTTACATAGTTGTTTGAAGCATCTTGCCTTGCTCTCTTTGATGGCCTTTTCGAGGTCACGTCTCGCCAGTCTAAACGTATTGTAGATAAGCATTCCTGGAACTCCGCCCCATCGCTTGAACGTTGCAATCTTCGCCGGACCCTAGAGTTTACTCTAAATGCTCTGACTTCGTCATTCCATTCAATCGCTGTGGTGATTTCTGGGGTCAGATGATGCAATAGGGCTTCTGCTAATCTGTAACAACCTAAAAGATCGATGTAAATTATTTCTTCGAACGCGCCTTTGTCAAAGGATTCTTCTTTCCATTTCGGTCCTGTTAGTTTGGGGCGCTGTCCGAACTTCTCGTTGTCAACGTTGAATATTATCATCTGGTGGTCGCTGTGCGTAAATTCTTCGCTTACCTGCCATTTTATTTTACGCAGAAGTTAGTTTATCATGAGGGTGATATCTATGATGGACCCCTTGCCTGCTTTACGAAACGTATTTTCTGCGCCGTTGTTCGCTATACTAATGTTGAGTGATGCGAATGTTTCGAGAAGGGTCACAGCCAATAACCACCGGGCGTTTTCCTCGCGCATCAGTTAAAATTTCGTCCAACAGCTTCAGGTAGTCACTGTGTGTTAGACTAGGGGGGCGTAGCAGCTGTAGAAGTGGAGGCCGTTTACTTACTTGTTACGAAGTAATTCGCGGATCCCCCGATTTTTTTCAGAGTGTGTTGTCCACAGGTTCATATCGCTGCAATATCGACTTTCTTTTCCCTCGTCATTTAGGCCAGCAGATCCTGTGCGGTCGCACAATGGCTAAGATTTATCTGTGTACCCTTCGTCATTGTTTGTTACTTAGGGCTTTTTGAAATACCGGACATCTGGTACTGCCAGCTACGTCGTTCTGCACCAAAAACATATTGGGTCCTCTGTACAGTTCTTGGCTATGTGACCTTCTTCTCCACATCTTCTACACTATTTTGAGCGGGTTTTTTCGTTCCAAATTCTGAGCACCTAAAGCATTTTATTAGCTCTGTGCGAAGCCGTATGCGGCAATTCACCAATCCAATTTTAATTCTACTCGCCTTGAGCATAACACTTGCACCTTCCGCAAGTAAGATTACCATAGCGATTTCCGTGCCACCGTAGACCTTTCTTAGGCTCGTGACATCCTGACAACTGGCATTTAATCGCTTCGTAGATATCTTTCTTTATCGTAACCTCTTCGATACGAGTTTCGGTGTGTTAGCGTATTGACCTGCGCATCTGTGCCAAGAGTTTCGGTTTTTATTCTCTTGAATTGCTCTGCTTGTTGAATTAGTTCAATTAGCAGGTTGGTTTTCTGCGTTCTTCTGATCTTCGTAACTGATTCATCGAGATTGCATAACTTAGGATCCGCCTTATCTCTGCGGAGCATTTCCGCGTAAGACAGTTCTCGCTTTGTTGCCACCACAGTTGCATCAGCTCATGTTTTTTTCTTGATGCGCGTGCTTTGCCTTTTAGGATTCTTCCTTTTTTCCTTCGCGACGTTTGACCGGGCATTGTTGACATCGCTTAATGTCTGTATGAGGTCGCTTGTGGTCTGTTTAGCTTTGGCGGTTCCGGCAGTCTTTTGGAGCTTGATTTTAGCGACTGTGGGCCTGTTTTGCCTTAATCCGCTTATCTAGGTTCTGGGCCTCTTTTTGACTCTTTTACCATTTTAGACCATGGAGATGTCTGCGATACATTGTTTTTACGTATGACCTTCTTGGCTATGTCATTCTGCCTTAATGCTTTCGATGGTGTCTCTAGTTTGTTGGTTAATGGAGCGCCTCTTACCATCTTCCCGCATTTCCACCAAACTTTTAATTAATTCTCCCACTTTATGGAAGGCCGACGGTTAGATTGATCGGATTTCAGGTGCCTCGCAAACCTCCTTGCTCACTTGTAGCGTTAGTGATTGCACCTAATGATCCCATGTCTGTCTGTGCAAGCAGTGAGGCCATGCTAGAGTTGACACAAGCCCTTATGGGGTCTTGTGCCAGAGCCAGATCGATATTAAGCAGAATTGTTACATCTGTACCTACACCACTAACTTAATGGCGACGAAACATTGAGCGTTTCTTGAGGCTTGCCAAGGTTTTAACGGGACGGAGGCGCTTGTAGCATTAGCCTGAGAGCCGTTTCAAAAGGATTTCACTCCAGCTTACTTAGGTAACAGAATACTACAAATGTCAGCACTCAAAGCTTCAGGTCCGATTCGTTACTAACAGTATTCCATAATTAAAACTTTCCTGGGCTAGTTCTTAATGCCTATGACAAAATCCGAGTATGCTGGGATTGCTCTCAGCGCATGAAAAACGGTCGGTGAACGTTCTCTGGCATTCAGAGTGCACAAACCCAAGTGTACATGCGCTAGGTCACTTACAAATGGTACTGTTTACCGCATCCGCGGTTTCTTTTTCGTCGCGGTCCTTCGTTGACCACGTCATTTCCTTCGGACGGGTTGGAGGTTATACTGCCCCTACTCGGTCGTCAGAGCCTCGTCAGTCCAAACCAGGGTACACCACTGTCAAGGTGAGGTTGACAGTTAGTAAGTTAAAGTTTGCCTTGATAAAAAACATTGGTGTACCAACGATCTGACTTTCTTTGAAAATGTGACCATGGCATCTGATCAATACACCATAGATTCCACCAATTGCTACTTCGGAACACTGAATTTCACATAAGTACACAGGTTCCATATATGTGATGGGTTCCTACGCCTCTGAACTCGACTGACAGAAATTTGACCTTTGCTGAAAAAGTGATGGAGACTTCAACTCCTCGGGCACCAAGTTCCAGGAACGCTGCAGCTCACACCGACGCACAAGGTAATATAGGTACACATAACAAATGTGCATCGAATCTTACCGGTTGCGTTTCATAGAGGAGGATGGAAATACTACTTGCTGGGAGAGATACAAAATCCAATTTAAAATTGTTGCTTCTACGAATGAGTGGGCCGCTCGGAAGAAGGCGCGTGTTTTGGGCTCTTAGCGAAATAGATCAGGAACATTATTCGGCGCTGGTAGATGCTTTAAATCTTCGGTTTCTTGGCCAGGTAAAACAAATATCACATGCACAACGACCTAAGGAGGACCTCGCAGCGTTTGCATTATAGGTCAAGCGATAAGGTCGCATAGTATTCAGAGAGTGCCCCAGAGAAGCGCAGGAGAAAATCGCTACAATGCAATTCAATGATGGAAAATTTGACAGGAATTTCAAGACATGGTCCGGATCAAAGAGCCTAAAACCTTGCTGGAGGAATTGGCTAAAGCTATTTCGCTAGATGCCGCTCGCCAGAGTATACTGTCGAATCATATAACACGTGCCGCCGAAGTAACAGAAGAGACTCTCCGACACCCACCAACCCAATGGACCAAATGTAGATGGAGACACAGAGGAAATTATCATGACCGCGATAATGGTGAGTGCTCGCAACACCCTTCTACTTCGGGAAACGAGGAGATGTCAGCAGAAAGAGGCAACCACTGACAGAACAACCAAGCCTACAATTTCTATTTTACACATTAACCGGCCCTGTTGATTTAAAGTTTCAGCTACAGTTGGTGAAAGGAGGTGCCATCTTCTAGTGGATACGGGGTCGTCGATAACTTTAGTACGCCGTAGTTTAGTTGTACCTTGTATTCGTTTGCAACCTACAAATGTTATAATCAGCATTCTTAACGGGAAAACTAACGTAATTAATGAGTGGAATACAAGTGTTCAATTCAATAAGCTTCGTCGCCGATTCACGGTGATGGTGGTAGATTTCCAACTCCCAGGTAATGGCCATGGAATTTAAGATACAGTCATTTCCGCTTTAGAAAAGATTGCAGCAAAATCACCGTCAGATCCGGAAATATCAGATCCTTTGTCTACTACAGACGATGTGATTGTACCTTCGCAACACAATCATTTCATCAAGGTGGCTGCCACAAGGTCGCTACCGGGGAGGTTTTTATTGAGCCCTCATGCAACGTACATCCAAAGGGAATTTTGGTTACAAAGTAGTTAAACCGCCTGCTTGATGGAGAAACCGTGGTACGTCTGGCAAGTATATCGGATTTCCCAGTCGAAGAAAACTAAACTTGGCGTCGCGAAGGAACTCTCCAACTACGAGATAGTGTCAAAAGCGAAGCATAAGGAAAACGCCACCGATCTGCCCGATCATCTGCATAAACTCTACGAATCGTCTTCCCAACACTTGAATGCAAGTGAGTGTAAACAACTTAAAGCAATTTAAATGGAGTTCCAAGATGTTATCTTTTAGGCTCCCAGTTACTTAGGACGCACAGATCTTGCTATCCATCGCATCGATGTAGGGGACTCCAAACCTATTAAACGAGGAATGGCAACTAATCGTGGAAAAGATGTTGCAAAACAACATAATTGAGCCATCCGAAAGTCCTTTGACTTCGCCCGTAGCCATAGTGCAGAAAAAGTATGGTACTACAATATTTTGTGTCGATTATAGACGTGTAAATGATGTCATCACCAAAGATTCTTTCCTTTTATCGAGAATTGATGACACAATTGACGCTCTTGCGGTGTCTAACTGCTTCAATACACTTGATTTTCAATCCGAGTATTGGCAGGTTGAGATGGAACCCCAGGACAAGGATAAAACGGCCTTTGTCACCAGGATTGGACTTTGGAATTCAAGATGATGAGTTTCGAGCGACTGATGATGAAGCTGCTTAATGGGTTTCCACTATCCATGTGCTTCAAATATCTCGATGATGTTCTTGTGCATACCAAAAGTTTTGAAGAAATATTGTCTAATCAACGAATGGGGTTTCAACGGTTTAGAGATGATAACCTAAAAATAACTCTAACTAAATGCAAACTCTTCCAAAAGGAGGTAGCGTTTTTGGGGCATATGCTATCAGCTGCAGGTGTTCGATTGAACCCAAATAAAACTGAAGCGATTTTGAGCTGGCCGAAATCCATAAACGTAAAGGAATTGCGAAGCTTCGTAGGTCTTTACACGTATCATCGCTATTTTGTGCCAAGATTTACACAGATCGCACATCCTCTTCACCACCTAACAGAGAAAAATTTTACTGTCCAGTGGGATGAGGAGGCCAATTCTGCTTTCAAGACAATGAAAACAAAGTTGACTACCTCTTCAATCCTGCCCTATCTGATGCGCCAGGGAAACTTCGTTCGTTTTGGACACTGATGCCAGCAATGGGGGAATAGGAGCAGAACGGTACTGAATACATTATCGCCTATACATCAACTCTAAGCAAAGCAGAAAGAAACTACTGCACCACCCGAAAGGAGCTATTCGTTGTAATAAAATCTATCGAACACTTCTAATCATATTTGTTAGGCCGCAAATTTCTTGTACGAACTGATCATGCAGGCCTTAACTTGTTGCTCAGCTTTAAGAATCCCGAAGCACAACTTGCTCGATTGAACGGATGCAACAGTTTAATTTAACTGTGCAACATCGCGCCTAACGACGTCCTTGTCGCGGGAACGACTGCCGTCACTACTATGGAAAAGACTCTTAGGCGCAAACCGAACAGGTTAATGTTAGCAAGAGGCGGATGAAATGCCACAGCAAATCAAATCTTGGGTTTTATCAGGTCAACGACCGGAGTGGCGTCTCCCATCGCTTAGCCAAAATTAAAGCATATTGGGCACAATTTGCAGCTTTCGCTATAAAGAACGGAGTATTGTGTAAGCGATGGATACCACTTACGTCTTATGTGCGGCGAGAAAAGGATCTAAGACAAGAGCAAGTGCTCAGCCTTAGTTGTATTTGTCAGGTGAACCATTCCAGCGTAAAGCGATCATCATCCTGGGTCCTCTACCAACTGCAATAAATGGCAACAAATAAGTATTGGTCTTTATGGACTACTTTACTAAGTGGGCTGAAGTATTGCCGATTCCTAATCAGACAGCGGATAGAGTCGCCAAAGCTCTTGTATCTCAGATATTCAGATACACCGAGAGCTTCATTCTGATTAGCGTCGCAACTTCGAAACGTACTTGTGTCATGGAGTTATGCAGATACTAGGGATTCATAAAACTAGAACTAGAAACCGCTGCACGCTGAGAGGTTAAACAAAACGATATTGGACTCTTTGGCAAAGTTCGTCGGTGAGAGCCAAACAAATTGGGATGAGCTATAGCCTCTATTTGCAATGGCGTATACGGAAGCTACTTAGGAAACAATTACAAGATGCTTTTTGGGCGGAACATGCCTTTACCACCTGACTTGCTTTTCAGGGTAGTGCCGGAAAGTGACTCGTCTATCACTGGCTATGCAAAAGAGCTCCAGGAAGGATTGCACGAAATACACGAGATATCTAGGAGCGCGATAATTAAAACTGTTCAATGCATGAAAAATAGCTGTGATCTCTCATCAAATAGTAAGCATTTCAGCGAAGGCGATTTTGTCTGGTTCCATAACCCCAGGCAAAGAGTCGGTAGGTCACCCAAGTTGCAGTCGGACTAGAAGGGTTCCTTTCGGATTATGAGGGTGTTAACAGACATTCCCTCTACTACAAGAAAAAAACCAAAGGTTGTGCACCTCGACAGACTGGCGAGATTTGAAAGAGATGGGATCACAAATTTTTATTATCTTCATACACGGGTTCCGGACAGTCCACATACAAGTAAACATAAATCACTTTAGCACAAATTCAACGCCAATATGTGAGCAGATGTAATTGGAAACAAGTTAATCTAAAACCGATAGTGAGGTTGGTGGAGGTAAATTTTTCTCAGATAAGCTAAATTGAAGTCTCTCCTTCCGTCTTCCAAATCACTGTAGCATGTTCCAGGAGGAAATTTTGGCGATTAAAGAAGCTCTGTCCTGGCTGAAGAATAACGTGATATCTGCAAAGGATATCCGCATCTTTTCGAATAGTCCGGCCGTTATCAAGTCCCTGGACTTGGTCTCACGAAATTCTACGGAGATGGCAAAGCATTCCAACCTTCACCTTTGTTAGTTGCCTGGCCACAGAGACATTCCAAGGAATTGTAGTGCCACTCTACTTATTCTACCGGAAAAGGGCAGCATCGCTACGTGCAAATAATTATTTAAGCTGGATGCTAATAAAAGAATAAAACTTAGATGGACCGGTGGGCCAACATGTCTCGCGACTAAACAGATCTGGCCAAAGCGGCATCTGAATCGCTCTAAGAGTCTGATTCTTTTATATAGGAAACATCTCAGCGCCATTATGGGTGTCGTAACTGGATTCTGCCTTATAGACAAGCATGCAAGAAGGTTTGGCGCTTTTAAAAACGATTCCTGTAGAAGCTGCATGAACGAGGAGGAAGAGGATACAATCCTCCACTTTCTCTGTACACGTCCAGCTCTCTCCCAGAGAAGAAAACTCCACCTAGGAGCCTTCTTCTACAACGACTTAAACAATCTAAAAAATACAGGTGTTAACAGTCTCCTGCGCTTCATCGTAAGCTCAAATTGATTCCATGAGTGAGGCGATCATAGATCCACGTGGCAGCGCAACCACCCAATAGGCCTAAGTGGGTCAGTTCTCCAACCGCCACTCTAACCTAATCGGCTCCTTCAAACTACCACCTATGCTGAATTCTGCAAACTATCTGGAGTTTTAAGTTTTGCGAAATGATTTGCCACAACTATTGGAGGATAGGATGGTGGCCCAGCCTGCTATGGTAGTGAGGTTAGGAATTAGCTAGGATGAAGAGTACAGTAATCGTTGGATAGGAAGAAATGGATCAGTTCCCTGGCCTGCAAAATCTCCTGACCTTACAAAATGAAAGAACTTGTATTCTCGAAGCGTCAATAAAAGTGAGGCAGCACCAAAAACGGGCTACCTGCTGCAAGTTTTCCCAAGTATCACAAAATCAATAGGGCTTAATGCAAACTTGTTTATGATAGTTTTTTACGCATTTTTTGGAGAAAAGTGATCTCAAAGCCAGAAATTAGAATGGACAAGAAAAATGGAACGGGCTTAAAAATTGAATATCTGAAGACTCAAACAAGTATTAATTATTTTCCAAATTATACTTGATGAATTAAGAACACCCTGTACAAAGTACACCTCTCTAAAGAGCGAATGGATATAAAAAAAGGCATTTACTCTCTTAACTTGCATTTTTTGAAGCTTTTAAGTATGATCCACTACGTAAAGTAGTCAAATTCTTCATTCACTTGAACTTGGGCACTAATAGGTTAAGATTAGACAGATTATGATTAGTTCCACTATCCATAGGTTTGTTTCAACGTACCCAGTTGTATTGTACTCTAGGGTAAATGGTTGCCATGGTTACATAGCAAACTTTTCCTGTCAAAACAGTTTTCAAGAAAAATACTGTCTTCACAGTGGTTTCGTTTTGTAATAAGTTTTGTGATTCCAGTGTGATAATATTTTATAGAAAATTCAATTAATGTAAAACCATAAAAGACTTAGGATTTATCAGTTTTGCAGGTAAGGACGTACCTGCGTCATAAATTGACATTTATATTCAACATCCTTTATGAAGTTTTTTAATCTCCTGAAAAAGTATTTCGCTAAAAATTACAATTACATGCTAAGGCCTCCAGATGTGAATAAAGCAGAAAAAATCAGAAAATTGTTAACCTTGTGTATGACTATTTAACAATCAGGTTTACAATGTTGACATACTCGTACATATAATGGGAATTTCCTATTATTTCAACAATCTTAAAAGCATAGCTTGGCCGTCACCTTCATTCACAAAATAGTAAGTGATATCAAGGAACAAATGTAAATGCAAAATTAAAAAAAAAAAACTAAACGTTTTCCGAAATTGTTTGTTGTATATATTCGAGCCCTTTGTAGTATGCGTAAAGAGTATCCCAATCTACGACACCATAAAAGATATCCACCGTTCTCGCCAGGGAAATTTCATTGCTGCCAAAGTATCCCTTCTTTATCTCCTTTAATATAGGGTAAACCATTATGAAGTGAAAGGAATTTTAACTGGACGTTATGTTTCCTCGATAACGATGTGGACGCCGCTGCTGATATAATAACAACACTATTCTCCTTGTAATGAGTTCCTTTTTCTTTATCTTTTTCAGTATCGAATAAAAACCGCGATTAAATTTTAAGGTAGATATGGGTTCAAAGTGGCCGTAGTTGGTGCGGTGAGTTCGGATCAGGAAGAGTGGGACAGATTTTAGATTACGGGGGTTGGGAGTGAATGCAATATTTTGCGTTATTCTTGAGCAGTCGATGTTTCCAGTCAAAAACTGGTGGATAAAAAGTACATCAGCGACCTCACGACGTTTTTTTATGGTATAGATTTTTTTTTTTTTTTTTTTTTCATGGGAAGGTGAGAAATCTTCATAGACACTATAGGCCCGAAGCCTATAGTAGTGTGAGATTCCTACTCACTAAAAAACACTTCCCTTATGCAAACCACGACTGAGTTCACACTCAACAAGCAGTTCTTCTATCGCATTTTATTGTGTTTTTATAGGATATCCTGCAGGCGATTTTCCATTGAAAATTCCTGCTAATCACCGCACTAGATCGAGAGGCTCAGTCCTTTTCAGACGGCGCAATAAATTTGTCTCGTCGAGGATCTGTTGAACAGAAATATTCGTATGACCTTGTAATCGATTATTATGTTTTCGCGCAAACATTTTAATTACGTTCTGAACGTTTTCGACTCCTAAGTCTCTGTGGATATCATTGTTTCTAATGTACCACGGCGCATTAACAATACCTCGAAGAACTTTGTTTTGAAATGTCTGTAATACATTAATGTTACTATTTTTAGTACAACCCCAAAGTTGTACACCATATGTCCAGATCGGTTGTAGCACTTGTTTGCATAACAGCAGTTTGTTCTCTAAGCTAAGCTTGGAATACTTTCCAATAAGCCAGTAAATATCTCTATATTTGATTTCAAGCTCTTCACGTTTTTTCTTGACGTGTGCGCTCCATTTTAGTTTAGCGTCGAGTGTCATACTGAGATATTTGGCCTCGTTCACGTAAGAAATTCGTACTGCGTTGATAAACACCGGTGGATTCTCAATTTTCTTGAGGGTGAAGTTCACGTGGACAGACTTGTTTTCATTAAGCGCGATTCGCCAAGTCTTTGTCCAATTGTTAATCTGTGTAAGGGCACGTTGCAACTTGGCAGTGTCATCAGCAAATGTGGCTAGGACAGTGTCGTCCGTTTGCGGTATATCACGGGTAAAAAGCAAATATAGCAGAGGGCTAAGTACACTTCCTTGCGGCACTCCTGCCTTTATTGTCTTAAAAGTGGAATATTCGTTTCCGTGTCTCACACGGAAGAGTCGGTCTTCCAGATATGAACCTAAAATACAAGACAATTGCTGGTGTAGGGCTTGTCGGAGTTTATTTTTTAGGCCTTCATGCCATACCTTATCAAAGGCTCTCACTCACTCGATTACTCGTTCAATTACATCGGTTATTCGATGCAATTGGTCAACAGTAGAGTGTTGGCTTCTTAAGCCAAATTGATGATCAGGCAAGAGGGAATTTGTGTCGGTAATTGGTTTAAGACGATGAAGAAGGATTCGCTCGAAGACCTTCGATGTTATCGGGAGAAGCGATATTGGTCTATATGACTTGACTTCAGTCAGCGGTTTACCAGGTTTCGGAACCAAAATAACTTCGGCTACTTTCCACTGTTGCCGTACGTGCTCTAATCTAATGCTGGCATTTATAAGATAGAGCAGCCTTAGCAAACCTTTTTTCGGAAACGCTTCAAGTATCTCTCCCGTTATTAAGTCATATCCCAGGGCTTTATTGGGCTTAAGCGTGTCTATAACTTGTCTAAGTTCCCTAAGTGTAGCCTTTTCTACTGGAAAGTTTGTCGTCACGTCTAGCGTATTGACATTCTCAGGAAGCACCCCCCCATCGAATGGTTTAAACGTTTCTGCAAGATGGTCAGCGAAAGCATTAGCTTTTTCCTTATCTTCTTTCGCCCAGTCATCCTGGTTTCTTCTTATTGGCGCCACGTGTATTTGGGGCTTTCAAACACTTTGAACGGCTCTCTATATGGAGTAGTTGGTATCCTTTGTCGCTATGAGTCTTTCAAGGTAGTTATTAATACCTTGATTATTGAAGTCCTTGATCGGTTTTTTCAACAAGTTGCAGAGCCTATTGACTGACGTTTAATTTTGTGGTGCCCGGGCCACATGCCACAGGGTATGCATGCTAATTAGTTTTAACCTTTTTTCATAGGAGGGTAATCCATATGAATCGGCCCAATGTAGACCACGAAGTGCGAAACGGATAAACCTGCGTTGGACTTACAAAAGTAATGTACAAGGGCTTTGTAACGTGTGGGTTGAAAATTTTTTTTGACCAGCGTTTGATAAAACCAGGTGCAGAGTTAGCTTTATTTATAATGCTGTCAATATGTGCGTCAAAATTCAATTCACTGTCGCAAATTGTTCCTAGATCCCGTACTTGGGTAGTGGAAGGAATAGGCTCATCGCTGATGAAGTAGTTTCTTGGAGGGGGAGGTAGACGTTTGGGGGAATAAGTTATCGATTGGCATTTGCTGACATTAAGCTCCAAAAAGTTTTGCTTGCACCATACTAAAAACTTATTTAAGTCAACTTGCAGGCAATGGGAGTCAGAAGGCAATGAAATGACTTTGGAAATTACAATTCGTTAAAATGAGATTTATGTCGTTAACCGTTAGGATAAAGATGATTGGTCCAAGGTGACTACCCTATGGTACACCAGATGTTGCTTTAATGGGGTCGGATATTGAAGATCTGAAGATTACCCTGTATTCTCGGTCTTCTAAATAGGATTTGGTCTATGCCACAAAATGAGTTGCAGAGCAGACTGAGGGATATGAACCTGAAGACATCTTTAACGTTGATGAAATAGAACGTTTAACAGTGTTGCTAGGAACTAACTGTGCTAGCATACACATCTTAAAGCCACTTATCATTGGAAAATTAAAAAAAAAAAACCACGGCGTTTTTTAAAATGTTTAAAATGTTTAAAATGTTAAATTTGCCAACAGATTACACGTCAAATCCTAAGGCTTGGATGACCCGTGATGTTTTTAGCAATTGGCTTAAAATTTTTATGTTCATTGGTAGTTGTGCTGCACATGGAGACATTCCCAATCTAACAAACATAAAAATAAATTACTTGCCTGCAAACACCACTTCAAAACGTCAACCACTAGATCAAGGCATAATTCAGAGCTTCAAAATGCACTAGTTGTCAGTAGTTGTTTCTATCTGATATTTAACACCAAATGTCAACTACAATTATCGTGTTACAATCTATGTGGATGATTGTCAAAGCTTGGAATCAAGTCAGTGAAAAAACCATCACAAACTGCTTCGAGAAGAATGGGTTTAAATTTCTATGTGATGATGAGGAGGATGACTTGCCACTCGTAGAATTTGCTAAGACCTGGAAAAAAGCTAAAAAAAAAATTCAATCTTCAATAGGATGAGTTCTGTACTGTCAGTACAAAAGAATTTCAGACGACTTGAATTTGCATCATATTTTCTGTGAATGAGCTCTTGAAAAACTCAATGAAAATCCGGTGTTTTATCGTGAAATTTTGTTCAGCAATGAAGCCCATTTCTGGCTCAATGGAAACGTAAATGAACAAAATTGCCATATTTGGGCTGATGAGCAGCCCGAAGTGTACCAAGAGCTACCATTACATACATTAAAAACAACGGTATGGTGTGGTTTATGGGCTGGTCCATATTTCTTCAAAAATGAGACAAATCAGAATGTAAGCGTCATTGGTAATCGTTATCGCGCCATGTTAACGGACTATATGCTTCCTGAAATTCAAACACATGGTCTCGGATAGCTCTGGTTTCAACAAGATGGTGCTACCAGCCGTGAAACAATGGACTTGTTTGGAAATCATTTTGGTGAGCACTTAATTTCACGTTTTGCCACGTTAAATTGGCCGGCTAGAACGTGCGAAATCACACATTTGGACTATTTTTTCTGGGGATATGTAAAGTTTTAGGTCTTCAGGAAAAGCCAGCTACGATTGACGCTTTGGAAGGCAACATTACTCGTGTTATCCGCGAGATACCAGTCGCTATGCTCTAACGACTCGCCCAAAATTGGACCTTCCAAATGGATCACCTCAGATGTAGTCCTAGTCAACATTAACATGATATCATTTCTAGAAAGTAAATGCCATTAATTGTTCTTTTAACCGATAATAAAAATTTTAAGTCGGCTTTCAAATTTATGTATTTTATTTTACATTATAAATCAAACCTAACGATGAATCACCCTATATAATAATATGTGAAATAAATTATTGTTTTGTGTGGTACTGAAAAAAGCAGTTGTTGCCGTTTATACACAATTACAAATTGCACTTTGTACTCAAGACATTCGTCCGTCTAAAATACTCATAATTCTGGCACCTAGAAGAATTTTTCGCTTCTATGAACTTTGGAAAATGTTGTATTCGAAATGAGCTCCATTTATCAGCGGAAAACTAACTTTCCTCCTTTTGGCGGAATTTTGGTAAATGTTGGACACCATGGGGACCTGAAGAGCTTTCTCAAGGTACTACATTGGCTGTACTTGAATAATTTAATAAAGCTTTGGCAATGTGAACTCTCTATTCCTAAAGATTAAATTTCTTTTCTGCTAGCTCAGCTTTCTGCCTTTTAAGCATGATCCAGCAGTTGACGATTATCAAATCTATAAAACGACTAAAATTTATTCGTCCGAACATAGCATCGATAAATCGAGATGTATCGGTCAGAAAGATCCACTCCTCCCATATATTTATTGTATAAGCTGACGATGGCAGGCTGCGGCAACGAAACCCTTGATATTTTCTCCTTCAACCAGAGCTGACATGTAGGTTCGGGCTGAGCTCCAACATATGATGAGAGATAAAGAACACCTTTATTGTCTTTCCATTCAACCACGGTTATTTTTTTATCTTCTCTCATCCACTCCTCTCACTTACGTCTTTTCATGTCTAACGGTTTTTCATAACAGTTCCAGTTTGGTACAAGCTATTTTTCCTTAAGAGCTTCCACACATTTCACACTAGTAAAGAAAGGGTCGGTGTAGACACGCTGGTTAAGAGTTTCACTATTTAAGCACCTAGAACAAGATCTTTTATGTCTTTTTCTGGAACAGAACCCTTACCAGTGTAAATATGGAAGTTAAGCACCAAACCGTCACTAGCAGCAAGTATAATTTTTTTAAAACCGAGCGTGTTGGGTTTTGAGGGCATATACTGACGAAAACCTGATCGTCCTGAAAACGGAATCATCTGATCATAAACAGGAGTATGGAAGGGTACTGGAAGGGACTTACATTTTTGTAAAATCGGTTCCACAAACGGTCTTACTTTCTATAGCCTATCTGCCACTTTGTTCGCACTGTTGTCATCAGCAAAACGCAAGAATTTTCGAATTTCGCAAAAACGATTCCTCGACAGCTAGCAACATTCTCAATCCGAAAATCATTTGACCAGTACATTTGTAGTTGAGGAAATCAAATGTAAAAGCTCCTCTGCTGATGTGTTAAGAGATCGGTCGTTTCGTTTTTGAAATCCGTTACAGTTCGTCACTCGAGCATCTAAAATGCTTTCAGGCATATCTACCACCTTGATCAAAAATTCCCGGAAATTATTCAGAAAATTGAAAATATATAGGGTGACTGACTCGAACTGCAACTTTTTAAAATGCTGTATTTTTTTTATTTTTTGATAAATTTTATTGTGCAAAAGCAGAAAATGTTGGAAAATACATCAATTTTCAACTTGTATCAGTAGTTTTCAATATGTCCACCTTTGGTGCGAATAATGGCCTTGAGACGGCCGAAGAAAGCATCGCACGCTGCACGCAAGTGGCTCTGCAGTATTTTGGCCCATTCGCTGCGAAGTGCTTGTTTGAGGTGGTCCAAGGTTTGGTATTTTTTAGTGCCAACCTTCGCCTTCAAAATACCCCAGACAGAGAAATCCAACGGATTTGCATCCGGAGAATTTGCAATCCATTGTGTCGAAGAAATGAAGTGTGAAACATTGTTTTTTAACCAATCTTGGTTGACGCGCGCTTTGTGAGACGGTGCCGAGTCTTGTTGAAATATCCACGGTCTCCGACTGAAATGATTGTTTGCCCAATGCTTCAATACTGCCTCTAAGACAGTTTCACGGTTTACGATCGCATTAATTTTGACACCACGATCCGAAAATACGAGCGGAGAGTGACCATCGGCGGTTATGGCGGCCCAAACCATCACCGTCGGTGCTGCCTGCTTTCTGGTGGCCGTCCGAAGGTGTAAATTTTCCAAGGACCTCTCTGGCAAGTAAACTTGGTCATTTTGTTTGTTGACAAATTGCTCGATAAAAAATGGCGACTCATCGGAAAAAACCAAATTCGGCAACTCCTTCGCTCTTTCGACTCTAACTTTTTTTTGTTGCGGTGTAAGATTGTGTGCTTTTTGGAAGCTCATTTTTCAATATGTGTTGCATCCGTTCCAACGATGTGTCGAGCTCACGAGCCATCTTTCTTTCACTTCGACGTGGATTTCACTCAATTCGAGCCTTCACTTTTCGAACCATTTCTGCCGATGTTGCTGCTTTTTTATGACCACGTCCATGGCGTTTTTCAACGTTGCCAGTACCACGGTAACGAGCTATGGTTCGAGACACAAATGATTTATTCACGTTGAGGTATTGGAGGGCTTTAACGATAGCTACTTGTGGTTTTCCAGTTAAATAAAAAGCAATCACACTATCACTTTTGAATTCCATCACGGATAAAAATTTTTCAACACAAATGAAACGCAAATCGTTTAAAAGGCTTGTAAATAATAAATTATCTGTCATGTATCAAAATTTAAGCTCACTGTCATGAACGGTCTTAAAATTATAGCAGTCTGATGTTGGTTGCAGTTCGGGTCAGTCAGGGTGTAAGTTTATTCATCTAAATCTATATTGTGATTCAATCCTCGAAACATTTTTTATATTCAGTTTTCGGTATGTCCATCAGTGCTTCTTCTGATTTTTCCATTACTTCCTCTCGGCTGCTGAAACGCGTTCCCCGTAGTGGTTTTTCAACTCGATTGAGTCACAGGGAGTCAAATCAGATGAATTCGGTGGCTGTTGGATGGTATTTGTTGCATTTTTCCTCAAAAAATTACGAATAATGATGACATTGTGCAAAATCCAAAATCTGCCCACATTCTGGTCCCTTTCTTCGAATTGCTTCACGAAAACGTCTCATAACGCCCAAATAATACTCTTTCTTTACTGTCTGTCCTTCTGGCAAAAATTCATGATGCATGTAATCCATGAAAACCGTGAGCATTGCCTTCTTTTTTGACTGAAAACGACGTGGTTCTTTTGGTCTCGGCTCATTTGGTGAACGCCATTCACTTGCCTGATGTCTGGATTGCGTTTCGTACTCATAAACAGATCCTTTTGATGAATGTGGGATCGGATTCAGCCTCGCAAATCGTCTCTTTTGAATGAAATTGAGGTCTTTTGGCACCAACTTTGCTGCTACACGACGGAAACGTAAATCATTAACCAAAATGTCTTGGACGGATCCATAGGCAATGTTCAATTCCTCCGCTATCTCTTTGATGATTAATTTGCGATGATTGACCAACATTTCTTTTACTTCATCAATGTTTTCGTCGATTTTCGATGTCGATGGTCTGCCACTGCATTCGTTATCTTCGATTGATTCACGACCTCTTTGAAACCGCTCGTGCCACTGGTATACGACCGTTTTCTTTAGAGAAACACTTTTCCAACATTTGCAAGTTCGTTGTTGCAAATTTAAATGCATTTCTAAAATTGTAAAAAATCGCCAACACACACAGAGATAGATGTACTCTTGGCTACGTAACTTTTGCAAATGTCAAGCTATGACGCTAAGATTTAGAGGGAATGTCAACAACTGATGTACCAAATTAACAAAAAAAAAAAAAAAATAAACAGAACTCAAATCGGAACAATGGGAGTACCACACGGAGGTTATTCTGTGGTTCCGCTGGTTATTTTTTTTTGATCAAGGTATTTGGTCCATGGTGGACTTTTCTCGCTTGAACCCACACTGATATAGAAAAATCAGACTGCGGAAAAAAGGGCTTCAGGTATTCATACAATACAGTAGAAAGGATCTTGTAGGCGGTTCAGAGGTTCTTCTTTCTTGAGGAACGGACAAACAATTCTGAGGTTCCCTTCAACGGGCCTATTTTCGACTGACCATATTTTACAGATGAGTTGGTGTATGCTCCTTACCAAGTCATCGCCTGCTGCTTTGAAGAGCTCGGCAGTAAGACCGTCGGCTCCATCAGCTTTGTTGGATTTAAGCTTAGATATAGTATGGCTACCTTCACTTCATTTATGTCGGATGGATGGAAATGTTGGTCTACATCGTCCAAGTAGAAAGGTTCATTCTGCCTGATACCGGTATTTGGTTCGTTATCGCCATTATACAGTCTATAAAAATGTTCTTTTCAAATCCGTAGGATCTGCGACTCTACTACGATATTTCCTTGTTCGTCTCTACAGGCGTCGATTTGGGATTTGTATCCGTAACATGTTATATTTTTTTTTTTACCTTTTGGTAAAACTTCCAAATCTCATTCCTGGAGTAGCATTTCTCAATTTCCTCGGACGCTCTTTATCTTTTTCCTCCTGAGAACCCGATATTAATCTTTCCTCTCTCGTTCTTCTATGCAGCGCCGCTTTGTATGCATCTTGCTTAGCTGCATGTGCTCACCGGCACTCATCGTCAAAGCAGAAGTTTCTTTGTGATAGCCGAGCATCTCTGATGGCTTTTAGCAATGTTGCCATTGTTGGTCGTTAATACTTGATGCTGGCGGCATAAGACCTCTTAAGAGATTAAGGGATACTCGATCGGAAAAGAATTTGGCGATCTTTTGTGATTTGTCCCATTTGGAACTTCCTTACAGTATTAGTTTGCTTTTGCGATGTTAGAGAAATCCGCAACCGTACCTTAGCCATAACAAGGTAATGGTTCGAGTTGATGTTGACCCAAGTCCCCTTCTGAATATCGAAATGCGGGAACCGCGTGCTAGCTACGACAATTCTTCGTCCCGTCGCAAACTGGATTAGCCTAAATCCGTTATCGGAGGCAGTGTCGTGTAAGCTATAAGATGCTCTCTTTCCTAGTTTTGCATTAAAATTGTGAGTACAATCTTAATTTCATATCTAGGGCACTACTCGTAAATCTTGCCCAAGAGCTCGTAGAAGCCTATTAGGTGCCGTCATCTTTCTCCTCCGTGGGGACATGCTCAAATCTTGCCTAAGTCTGCCTATTACAACTAATCTACATTTAAATTAGCGCTGATTTTGCCGTCGATAACAATCCCCGTAGTATAGGGTTTTCTAATAACAACTTGACAAATTTTTTTTAAATAAAAGGCAAACCATTTGAGATATTTCAACAGCTGTATTATTGACTTGATGTACAATCAAAACATTTATGAATGGAATTCGACTTCGTTCATATGGCCACCGCGGGCACGTTTGCAGCGATCGATTCGTTGGACCCAATTTTCAACGACTCGGCCATACATTTCGGCCGAAACGGCCGCTATTTCACGTTCAATGCTTGCTCTGAGCTCTTTCAACGTCGTCGGCGTGTTAGCATAAACTAATGACTTAACGTAGCCCCACAGAAAATCGCACGAACGAGGCGACCAATCGACTGGCCCATGTCTTGAGATAACACGCTCACCATACTTACTCTTCAATAAATCGATTGCAGCGTGTGCTGTGTGGCTTGTCGTACCATCCTGTTGAAACCACATGTCGTCCAAGTCCATATTTTCCAATTCGGGCCCAAAAAAAAGAACTGTGATCATGGCGTGATAACGCTGACCATTCACAGTAATGTGATGATCGTTATTGTCGACGAAAAAATACGGCCCAATAACGCCGCCGGCATGCAAACCGCACCAAACAGTTATTTTTTGTGGATGAAGTGGTGATTCATGAAGAACATGTCTGTTTTCACCCGACCAATAACGCATATTTTGCTTATTGACGAACCCATTGAGCCAAAAATGAGCTTCGTCACTGAAGATGATTTTTTATGAAATTCATCATCTTGGCGCATCTTCTCCAGAACCCAATCGGGGAACGTTTGCAGACTTTGCTCGTTAGTGTATTTTACCATGATGAAAATGTTGAGTTTACTGAATAAATTGACAGTGACAGTTTGATGAGTAGTGAAAGAGCGCGTCCACAAATTAAATTCAAAGTTGTCAAGTTGGAAAACCCTATATATGTAGCAGTTTTTCAGCCTCTTTTTGTACGGATGAGGGTAGTATCTGTTTTGGAGTAGTCCAGGGTTTTGCTAGTTGTTCGGCTATACGTGGTCTATTAAGTGACTTAACATTCCACGTGCAAATACGAAGTTCGTTGTCCTTATTTCATTTACAGGGGTTGTCAACAGTAGGTGCGTACGTATCTAAGGCTTGTTGTTGCTTCGTAACTACATTTTTTTTCATATCTGGGCAGTTAACCTTGCAGCACAACCTCCAAGCTGGAGATGCAGTTTCATTATATTGCCCCTAGGACCAGGGATCGGTTAGACCGAAGCCAGTCGCCCATTCGGAGATACGAGCGCTGCCGTTGATTCACGAAGGGCATATCCGCCACCACCTCTTTTCCATGACTCTGACTTCTTCTCAAAAATCCTTACTGGCCTGAACTCCAAATATGTCAGAGTAGCCCAGATAAGGTCTCATTCAATTTCACAGTGGATTCCATCTGGGGAATTCATCATAGTGCTACTATTTTCACCTGCTGCTCAGCACTCGCATTTATAAATTTTGCAAGTACCCAATGGTTACCACTCGGATGTAAAATAAGCACAATTTATGTGTGGGAATAGTTGCGGTATCACTAGCTTGACACCATTCAGCAAGCACCCGACCATTCGATAAGACAATTACACTCGAATAAACCAGCAAGCTGGCCAAAGTATTCACGAGCGGCAAATTAGCTAGACTAGATATGTTCTGAAAATCTACACTAAGTCAACCGCAGAGACTCCATGTCTCATACTCGAGACTCACTTCCTTGGCAACCTGATCAGAATCAGCTTACAACTAGATCCTAGCATTGGAACTGCAGGCGATACCCCGAAACCGGTATTTGTTATCGATTGTGATGATGCTTTCTTTGATCTGATCGTCTGGAGTTGATGGCATAATCGAGAAATAGTGCAAAAAGTTATACCCAGCTGCTGGAAACTATGATGAGAATCGTCACCGTTAGCCTAGCCCTACATATGTACATATCGAAACCCTGGCAAACAGTGAAAGTAACTACATGCAATTAATCTGACTTCCTTCATTACGAGCAAGCTTTGTACGAGCATGCGAGACTACGTCTCAAGATCTGGTGGGCAGTCGACAAGAATAAGTTCACGTTGGACATTTTCACCAACATAGATAGAGCTTTTGACAACTCAACTTTCGATGGCAAGTGTAACTCGGCCAGTTAACTCAGTGTTGACGAATCACTTCGATAAAAACGATTCTAACGTGTACGGTCAGGCATATGCAACAGATGCAGATGATGCAGCTGTACTGTTGACCGAATCATGCCTAGCGACTCATTTCTTTAAAGCGCAGGTAGCCCTAGACATAGTCTACAATTGGTGGTCTACAAAAAAAAAAGACCAAGAACACTGGCATGACTCTGTGTCCTTGAAGAGCATCACCACTTGCTTCTCCAACAAAGCAAATTATTTGAGTTTCAACCCGGATGACCAACTTCTTTAAACTAAACACTCCCCTTGTGAAAATTTCAAGGCGTGTGGTCTGGGGCAGTGGTAATGAATTTTCTGCAAAACGTGGGTTTGTTACTATTGAAGATCCTTTGAACCTGCACGGCTATATTCATTCCAATTATATTCTATGCATCAGTGGCTTTCATGAAAATATGTCTCCGCTGCTTTCGTCAGATTCGAAAGAAAGGTCTATCTCTAATACATGGGGCTTTCCGTAGAACGCCTAGCTTGTTCTAGACGCACTGACAAGTCTCCCTCACTTGGTATTCATATTATGGGCTGCGACTTTTTCTTTGTCTCTGAATGCTTTCGGCCAGTATCGAAGCCAGGGTAAAAATGTTGTCGGGTCTTCACGGATTTCTTCATAGCCGATGAAGGTTGCGGTGCAGATATATTTTGAAGGATGACAACGTTTGAATTTAACCTTCGTTAGAAAAACCTGCGTCTGTCTTCCAAGTGGAGATATACGCAATTTGAATAACATCAAATATAGAGTGAAGGATCGATGGAAGGGACAACATAATTTCATCAGTAACGGCAGTCAAGCTACGCTTAAGGCTTTTCTACCATACACCCTATCATTACTCCTAAGCTAGTTCGAGATACAAATCCACTTTCGAAGCAGCCGGAAGGCTGAATTCACTGAGTCTTGTTTGGTTTCAAAATCACAATGAGATCGTGCTAAATGAGATTACTAATTAACTTATTGGAAAAGCTTCAAAGGAGAGTTTCTCAGGACCCGAACCTAGGTTGATCTCTCTACGTCCTCCATTAGGACGTCCATTGACGGTTGGGTTTTCCTTGAGCATATCTGCAGGTGGTTTGATCAGCCAGACTAAACGAATGCTTTTCGATGTCTCTATGGTCTCTCCGACTGCCTTAGGTCGGAAGCGAAAGTACTGAAAACCAAAAATTAGTTAGCAGACGTCACTCTATAAGGCTAAAACAAAAAATAAGAGGTTTCCGAGTTGCACATCCCTTTCCCATTTCACTCACAAATCCACAGCTGCATCTTAAAGATAAATAGATTCCTAATTAGATTTTCTGTGATAGATTGTAGGAGTTCTAACGATTCAGCCATTGAATCTTTCTACTCTCTTACGAAAATACTTTTTTGGCATTCTAGAACAGTTATTTATGGAACTTCAGTACTTCAAAGCTGTCTCACTTTACCGAAGAAAGTCCTACGAAAAATGCGTCGAAGTCTGTAATGGAATACTCCAAATGGGCCATGACAACAACGTCCCAATATTTGCCAATGAAGATGAGGACAATAGGAGTATCGGCAGTCGCAGCAGTGGCAGCAGTTACAAAGATGGCGATAACAAAAAACCAACAATGCCCACCTGGATGATGGAAGGAATTTGGCAATTAAAAATGCGTGCCCTTACTCAGAGGATTTTCATCGATGACCTGGAGGCAAACGATGATATCGGTGCAGGTGAGTAACTGAGATTCTTCAACGCATTCCTTTTTGGTGTAGTGTTTATCGATTTATTTACATTTTTTTCTCATTCTTTGTTTTGGGCATTCCATTGTAATCGCCTCGATCGGTTCTGGGTGCAATCACCAGAGAATGAGGAAGTCGAATTTGAACGTATCGCAACAGCAGCAAGGCCAGGGACCTCACTGAAGACAGCATTTATAGCAAGACCAAGTAGCAGTTTAATGGTTGGTGGTAAACGTCCGCCAACACAAATCGGATCGCGTCCATCCTCGGGTGTAGTCAGTTTGTTTGTGGTCACAACAATTTGTTGTTGTTTGAAGGTGTTTTTTTTTTTTTTTTTGTAGGCACGTCCCGGAACAGCAACAGTGAGACCAGGGTCATCGCTTGGGGGACGACCTTCATCTCGATGTGGGACTGCTAGGCGTACACGTATTACAGCAGCGGCAGTGTTTAGTTTGGGAGATGGAACATCAGCTCTATACCAGGCCTCTCGAATGAATCCAACTATCTATGCAGAACGCCAGAATATCATCAAAGCGTTGTTTCAGTTCCTGTTTTATCATGAAGGCGATGTGAATAAGGCTTTCAGTTTGTGTGAAGCTGTAGCAGATGCTCAAAGACAAAACGTAGACTGGTGGTGGGACCAACAACGAGGACGTTGTCTGGTTACTCTCAATCATCCCAGAAAGGCTGAAAGTTTTCTGCTGCGTTCTCTTAGCAACTTTCCACATCCAGATACGTATTTGCTGTTATCGAAATTGTACCAAAAGCTGGATCAGTCGGAACGTGCATTGCAATTGGTGAACAGTGGCTTGGAGAAGGCACCCTACGACATTGCGCTGAGGACTGAAAAAGGAAGGATATATGAGATCATGGAAAAGACCGACGAATCCATTCAAGTCTATCGCACAATCACCAAAATGAATCCGATAAACGTTGAAGCTTTGGCTAGTATTGCAGTCAACTACTTTTATGACAATAATCCAGAGATGGCGCTGATGTTTTACCGGTAAGTTTGGTTTTCTAGAATTTAATTCAGAGTAGAAGTGCGTTTGGCGACTTAGTAATTGTGAATGCCGGTTTACAGAGTGTAAACTATGTCAGCTCTCGCAAGTATCATATATGGGGCTGGGACTGCAGAGAGAACCAAGCATACTCTTGGCCTGCTGGATCGGAAGTGTATCATGTCATCTGCAGTTATGCTCACATGAAATTCAACAGGCGATGGAAGGCCTAAACGTGGATGAAACTATATTTTGACTCTCGCCGAGCAAATTCAGTGCTCAGTGCTTCCGTTCAAATAATCATTAGATTCTCAAACTAACTTGAGAGTAGTGACGGCGTTCAGCAAAGTCTTAATTGGAGCTTGTCTATTGCTACAGATGCAGATTGCGTACTCTTTCTAGCGAGTCTTCAAATAGAGTTCATTGCCATGAGGATAGCGTATATCTCCGCTTGAAAGACAGATGCAAGTTTTTCTTAAGTTATCGTCCTCCAAGACGACACCACCATCCTATTAGAGATAGGCCCGTGCTTCAGTTTCTAACTAAAACCATTCCTGGGTAGTGTTTTCACAGCACTAGGAGTCCTTGTGTTATTGCTAGAGATGGCATTTCCATATGACCAGATTCAGGAGGCAGTCATCGAAACTTCAATGCGCATTGTACAAAAGACCACTTCTTTTTAATAGGAGAGCCCAGAGCAAAACCAGGCGTTGTAGAAAGCTCTTATATTTTCGTAAAAGCTTGTTCCATTAGGCAACCTACACCTGCGATATAATTGGTCCTATCATATCCGTATAGACCCAGAGGACCCTCCATGTTTTGGAAGTGACATGTTAAGTTAAAAAATGTTTGCTCTCCAGGACGATACCCAAACGAGTGATGATATCCTTAAGCACAGTCTTGGTCTTAAATGAGTTTTTAGTCTGAAGAAATTTGCTTACAAGTTTCTGGGTTGTCGTACGCAGTCGCTGCATGGAACATGCAATCTACAGAAATTTTTCAAGGCTAGATGCATCAACATAGAATATTTGATGAGGGCACCGTTCAGGTTGTGTGCAGATTTGTCTACGTTCTATGCTTTTCTAAGGTTAGGAGGTTTATTGACGGATTTGCCGATCTTCTGCTTGAAGCATATTTAGTAGAATAGAGTTCCTCCCCTTCAACAAGGTGGACACCTTCTATCCGATTCTGAATTCGATAAACCTATGTTCTGACTAGGAAGCCTCCGATAGTATATACTTTGCAGCCGGTAATCTCCCTAGCTTATGAGTAGTGTTGGTTGGGCACGAAAATTTCCTGTCTTACTTTCGTAACAAATGTTGGGTGAGAGTGATTTCCATGGTTATATCAAGTTAAGCAGAAGTAGTTGTCGGTCCATAGCCGACACATTTAGACTATATAAGGTCCAGATCTTATGGATTTATAAAATGTGTTCTCTCTACTCATTGAAGCAGCTGCAACGAAGATGGAGTTTTATTCTCTGGGAGAGATCAAAGCATGTCTTCTGCTCCTCCTCTTTCATCCAGCTTCTAATCTAATCTAGTCTTTCCTATTGCGCTAGTTTGACTTAATCTTTTTAGTCGCTAGACTGAAAGTATTGCTGTGTTTATTCCTACTGCGGTAATACAATACATCGGTCACTGAAATTAGGTAGTAGAAATGCGTTAATACTACTTCTCACCAGACAAATATGGTGAGTAGTATCCAGGAGTCATAATTCCGCAAACCACTTTCTTGACGGCACAAGGTTCTTACGTCAAACGAAGGTTTACTTAGTTAAGCGACCTGAAGTTTTCTGTTCATGGTGGAGGGCTCTACATGACCTTAATATTATCCGCCATCTCATATGGTTGAAGGTAGTCCAATTTGTCCCTCATGATACTCGGGAGCCTTTCTTATGGCTTCAGCTGGACCATATGTCACTGTTACGAAGGGATCGTACCATCGACGTCGTTTCTATCGGTCATCATAATCGCGAGCCTATTTAAAAGTATTCCACTGAAAAGACATTTGAGACATGACGTTGGAAAATCTTAGATTCGCACTGGTATTTTGAAAACTAAAACAGTTTCCTTAATGAATCTCTGTCCCTTGAAATTTTTGAGCCCATTTTAGCTTTCTTTTGGATACGCGCTTCTATGAATCCTTGATATCACTCCAAAAATCTTTACAGCACGAGCTGCATTTTGACGATAGCTATTGAGTATTTTTAAGGGAGTGCTGTTTCGTAATCCTTTGCGGTTGGAACCTTTTCTGTGATGAATAATGTTAACCACCATTCTAACACTATGAGAAAGTTTATAACCTGCTTTAGATTCGTTGCTCTAAAGTCAGAATCTTCTAATTAATTCACAATCAATTAATCTTTTCATGGATTAATGCTAACGGACCTGTTGCGGTAGATAAGGACGATACGATCTTAATGACAAACTCGTCTCAATTGTATTTTTAATTTTTCTTTTCTAATTCATATTAAAATCCCATGTGTAGCGGGAAGGAAGGAAAAACATAGCTTATCCTGAGTTTGTTACGAATCCAAATACTCAGTTAGCTTTGACTCCAATCCAGGAAATAAAAAAAATGAGAATAGAAAGGATGTGGATGGCTGGCGAGAGATAGAACAAGGTTAGTGGAGGATTTAAGCGCCCTTTATAGTCAAGACCAACTTAAGATAGCGCTATGGTCCGGGGTGGACCTTGGGCTCAACAAACAAGCGTCTCCAGCCAGCTGGATTTAGCTAACAGTTTCGAATTTTGCTCACTTATTTGGCTGAGGTCCCCATCGACTTATGTACATCACCTGAGTCTCGGTCTTCTTTTACTGCGCTGTTGCTCGGGGGCGGATTCGGACCGTAGCATTAATGTTCATCCGCCCTACGTGAGCCATCTATCTCAGTCCTTTTGTCTCTCTTCTTCTCGCTAAGTCAACGTCGCTGTGCAGCCCCTCCTCCACTCACCGTCTATGCAGACGGGACCGGAAATTACCAGAAGAAGAGAGCATCCTCACGCATTTTTGCTTAAACCTATGCCTTCGTTCCATAGAACAGGACTGGGAATATTAGGGTCCTTTGTTGTTCGAGAGATGGTTTTGCTTTGGTTTTGCCTTCTTAGTCAAAAGAAGTAGCGATTGGAAAAAGTTATTCTTTGTTTGATCACAGCACTGCAGGTGTCGTTGTCTGAGTTGATAGCGGAGTCTAGGTAGGCACATTTCTTAACTACCTCAAAGTTATTTCTATCGAGGGTGACGTTCTGTCCGAGACGTCGGTATTGGGTGTCCTTTCTGGTTTACAGCATATACTTGGTCTTGTTCTCGTTGACCGTTAAGCCACTCACTGCCACTTCCGTCTTAATACTCGGGAAAGCGCCACTGGCATCAAGATGCTTTCTTCTCTGTCATCGGCGTATGGGAGTAATTGGACAGACTTTTGAAAGATTGTGCCTCTTGTCTTGGCGCTTGAGTTTTGCATAACGCATCGTCTTGTGAAAATTTTTTTTGACATCATAGTCTCGGTGAGTTCTTTGCCGAACTTGATAGAGCAGCACAAGTGGACGAGTTTGGTAGGGAGGACAAAACTAGACATTGCTTTGTATAGCTTGTCTCTAAAGACGATGTAATACGCAGCCTTAAAAGCGATTAATAAGTGGTGTGTTTCGATTTCGATGAGTTTTTTCCTAGATCTGCTACAGTGTGGATGTTTGGTTTATGGTGGACTTTTCAGGCTAAAAGCCACACTAATATGGACCAATCAGCCTATTAATGAAGAGCTTCAGACATTCACACAATACGGCAGATAGGATTTTGTAGGCGATGTTAAGAAGATGATGCTTCTGAGCTATCGCGGTTCAAAGGGTCTTCTATTTTGAGGATCAGACAAACAATGCTGAGCATACATTCATCCACATTTTATAGACAAGGTAGTGTATGCTCCTTGCCAAGTCATTGCTTGCCGTATTGAACAGCTCGGCAGTTAGGCCGTCAGCTCCAGTAGCTTTGTTAGACTTAGGCTTGGATATGGCTATCTTCACTTCATCCAAGTCGGGTGGACGGAATTGTTGGTCTACCTACATTCTGTCTGGTAGCGGTATTTAGTTCGTCATCGCCGATATATAGTTAATAGAAATGCTCTTTCCAAATCCTCCACATTGACTGTGACTCTACTACTATGCTCGGGTCATGTCTGTGGCTTGTTATTTTTTTTAACCTTTTGGTGAAACTTTCGAACCTCATTCCTGGAGTAGCATCTCCCAATTTCCTCGACTACGCACTTCTTATGGTCCTTCTTTTTCCTCCTGAGAACCCGGTGGTCGTTTCTCCTCTTCTACTTGTAATACTCGTGAGCAGCTTTTGTGCTTCTATACAACGCCGCTTTGTATGGTTTTATTGTAGTGGCCAAGTGAAATCCAACACTTCAGAGGCGGCATCTCTGCCGGCTTTTCAGCAAAGTTGCCACTGGTCTTCGATAGTACTCTTAAGAGATTAAGGGAGACTCGATAGACAAAGTATTTGGCGATCTCGTGCGATTGTTGCCGTCTGGCGTCGAACTTCCTTACAATATAAGCTTCCTCGTCCGATTTTCGGAACATCCGCAATCGCACCTTGGCTAAAACAAGGCAATGGTCCGAGTCTATGTTGGTCTCTCGGAACGTTCGGACATCCATAATACTAGAGAAGGTCAATCTCTTTTAGATATGCATTAAAATCGCGAGGGCAGTTTTAATGTGATAGCTAGTGAACTACTCGTAGATCTCGTTCAAGTGCTCGTTAAAGCCATCTTTGCTTTCGTCGTCTTTCTTTTCTGTGAAAATGCGCGGACACGCATACAAGGCTAATGTTGGCAAATTTAGCCTTAATTCGAATAGTTACGAGGCGCTCGTTAACATGCCGGAAACTCAAGACTAGCCTAAGTCTTCCTCTAACACTATAATTAATCCACATCCAAATTAACGCTGCTTTTGCCATCGATAACAATCACAGTGTTATATGTCGCAGTTTTTTTATCCTTTTTTCCTCCGGACCGTGGATCTTCAGTTCTATTATAATGCACCTAAGACGATGGGTTGGTTACACCGGAACCAGTAACCCATTTGGGGATGTGAGTGCTGCCGTTGGTCCGTTAAGGACTCCTTTTCCGACTCGGCTTACCATAACGAATTATCAGATAGGATTCAATTCAGCTCACCAGACCATCATTCAATCAAGACAATGCAGCCAAGTTATTGGCAGCACTGTCTCCACCAATGTGCTTCGCCCATCAATGACCTTGTCTAATAAAAAGCGAGGGCAGAACTATGTACTGGTCTTATCGTAATGGTTTTCTGAATTTGACTAGTTACAAGCAGCCGGTCAAAGGTGATGTTGGCGGAAGGACCACCGGTAGTTTCTACCAGGACTTAAATCACGGTACTATGGGACGCAGGAGCCCTCTTGATCTCGGTCCGAGTCTGATTTTTAGAGATATGCCCCGTTGTGCAATTGCCATGGTTTCTGTGGCTTATACCCAAATCGCGGGATGTTCTGCCATTGGTTTGACCCAATGTAGAGTTGCAATGAGTATAAGATGCTGTGACCATAAGAACAGCAAGAGGTTTTAGATCGGCCTCGATCCATACTGAGGGTGGAACTGTGTTCCGAATTGGCACTCAGCAAGACGGCAGGCGATGGCAAGGCGTATCCTTGCTCCCATGGATGTATGGGCATCCCGTAAACTTAAGTCCACACGACAGGTGTTTACGTTAAAAAAAGCTTGACTCAATGTCTCCAAGAATTGTCTTGCAATGTATTGTATATTTTTCAGGTTGGGGCTTATCACGGGTCTGATGATTTTTGACGATGTCAACTTATGCAAATGCTTGTTTCTACCTGGCGTCAATTTGTCTCCAGCAGTCTTCAAAAAGCTAGAGGTCTTTCTTTTCATCCTTCGCTTTAGTGATATAAACATTTTTCACAGCATCCCAGTGTTCTCCTATCACTTTTTCTGAGAGTTGTTCCTTTAATGATTGGCGGACTAAGATGTCCAAAGCAAGCTTTTGTTTAATTGATAAAAAAAAATATTTTAGGGTGGTTTCAGTTCGGGCTTGTTTCTTATTTATTGCAATTTTCCATCACATTTTGTATTTTATTTTAATTTAACTCAGTTTCTTTTTTTGTAGACGTATCCTATCCATGGGAGCCCATAATGCAGAGCTATATTGCAACATCGGACTCTGTTGCCTGTACGGCGGACAAATTGACTTAGTGCTACCGTGCTTTCAAAGGGCCTTAATGCTGGCTACAACTCCAGAGCAACGTTCAGATATTTGGTACAACTTAAGCCATGTAGCAATTGTAAGTACTGAACACTTCAAGGACATAAATTTAAACGATTTACAGGGTCTGACATTACACACTCTTAATAGTTGGCATTCCAATGAAATGTCGACCTAAAATGACAAAATTTGATTACCGTGATATTCTACCCCAGTTTCCTTACTTAAACGTCAGTCAACCGTTAATCATGTAATTACATTTGTTTTCCACAAAAAAAAGTTGACGAGAAACTCCTCACCGTTAACACAAACACAATTAATTAAACCCAATGCCGAATTAAATAAGAATTCATCACGAATTCCAGTGTCTCAATTGTTGTCGACCGACACCATAATGGGGTGATTCACCCAAACAAAAGCCAACATTTCTGTCAGTTGATGATTGCATTACTCATTTTCAGAAAATTTCCCTTTAGATGCTACCGAAATGCTAAAGTATACGTAAACGAGCCATTTCGAGATAATAAAAGGCAAAAGAGATTCGAATTCCAATGTCTGAGCAACTGACCCACTGGAAGGAATGCGCCACTTTGTGGATGATTCACAACTTTGTTCACACTTTTTGGCGGCAATTTGTAGTAAATGTCAATGTCAATGACATTTGAAATTGGGTTGTAAGGTTCGAATTGTCAAAGTCAGTATTGTCAATTGTTAGATTTTGATTTGTTTCAGTTAAAAATTGCTTATGGATGTTAAAAATATGTCAAATATAGGGTTTTCCAATAGGGACTTGACAACTTTGAATTTAATTTGTAACCGCACTCTTTCACTAATCAACAAACTGTCACTGTCACGTTCAGACATCCGTAGCAAACGATCCAAATCAGTTGATTCCACGGCGTTCTCAAGAATTGGGCATCGCTCAGACCACATTATGGCGTACACTTGCGGTCATAAAAACCGCACCACCTAATGAGTTCTCAAAAAATGCCCAATTACATCAGATCGTAAGGGTTTTATCCCATACTAATAAAGGGTATTCCCCATAGCGGATTTCAGCCTCGTATTCAGTGCAAAAAAAAATCAGTTTGAATTGAGTTGTGACGGTGACAAGTAAAAAAAAGTGAAATGTCTGGTAAATATCATCAACTGACTCGAGACAAAAAAGTTCAAATATTGACTTTAGTCGAAGAAGGGCTTGGCTATCGTGAGATTGCGGTTAAAATAGCATGCTGTCATTCAACTATCGTACAACTGATGAAGAAAAAAGAAAATTTGGATCCACTAGAAAGGAAAAAAGGCTCGGGACGAAAACGTAAAACAACCCAGAAGACGGACAATGTATTACAACGAATAAGCATGAAAGATCGCTTTAAAAGTGCTGTCCGTATAAGAGCAGAGCTGAGTGAATTTCATCAAGTTGATCTAAGCGCCGAAACCATACGCCGACGGCTACGGGATATAGGTTTATATCGAATACGACCAGCAAAAAAATCTGTTCTAACCACAAAAATGAAAAAAGCTTGCTTGACGTGGGCAAAAAAGTACGAAGATTGGACGCAGGATGATTGGCGATGTGTGATATGATCCGATGAAAGTAAATTTAATTTGTTGTGTGCCGACAATTTGCCATACGGACGACAGTCAGCAGGTGAAAGATTCAAGGACGAGTGCATAGTCAAAACAGTGAAGTTTCCTCAAAGCCAGATGGTTTGGGGATGTTTTTCATCCATCATCATCCATCAAAGGCCCTTTGCACTTTGTTAATGGAACTATGAACGCTCAAAAGTATGGAGAAGTAGTAAGGGAGTTTTTGGTACCAGCAATTGAACAGCATTGATACAATGCAGCAATACAACGGTATTGATAATTTTTTGGTAAAAGTGGCATATCCAAACATCTTATATACACATACAATGTATTAAAATATTTTAAAAAATAAGAAAATTAACTGTTTTTTTTTTTTTCTTTGTTAATATCTTTTTTCAAACATTCAATAAACAGATGGAAATTAGATAGAAATACTTAAAAACTACTGCGGAGTACTCAACAAAAATTTCATTTCATTATAAAAATTATTATCGTAGTTATTAACAATTTTTCAATCATTTTGATATGGTTCGGTTTTTATGACCGCAAGTGTATTTTGCGTAAGAATCTTGGTTTACAGCCATACAAGATCAAGCTGACTTAAGAATTGAAGCTGATGGACCATTTGAAGCGACATACGTTCTCGGATTGGGTTCTGAAGAAGATGCGTCAAGATCATCATCACAAAATCATCTTCAGTGACGAAGCTCATTTTTGGCTCAATGGGTTCGCCAATAAGCAAAATATGCGTTATTGTTCGGGTGAAAACCCACATGTGCTTCATGAATCACCACTTCATCCACTAAAATAACTGTTTGGTGCGGTTTGCATGCCGGCGGCGTTATTGGGCCATATTATTTCGTCGACAATAACGATCGTCACGTTACTGTGAATGGTCAGCGTTATCGCGCCATGATCACCGATTATTTTTGGCCCGAATTGAAAGATATGGAATTGGACGACATGTGGTTTCAACAGGATGGTGTCACAAGCCACACAGCACACGCTACAATCGATTTATTGAAGAGTAAGTATGGTGAGGGTGTTATCTCAAGACAAGGGCCAGTCGATTGGCCGCCTCATTCGTGCGATTTAACGCCGCTTGACTATTTTCTGTGGGGCAACGTTAAGTCATTGGTTTATGCCAACACGCCGACGACGTTGGAAGAGCTCAGAGCCAACATTTAAAGCGAAATAGCGGCCGTTTCGGCCGAAATGTGTGACCGAGTCGTTGAAAATTGGGTCCAACGAATCGACCGCTGCAAACGTGCCCGCGGTGACCATATGAACAAAGTCCAGTTCCATTCATAAATATTTTGATTGTACTTCAAGCCAATAATAAAGTTTTTGAAGTATCTCAAATGGTTTGCCTTTTATTTAAAAAAAAAAAAAAGTTGTCAAGTCGTTATTAGAAAACCCTATACTAAAATTTTCTCTCTATTTTAGACCACTGGAGATTTCAACTTGGCTCGGCGTTGTTTACGACTCTGTTTGACGTCGGATGCAACAAATGGGGCGGCACTTAATAATTTGGCAGTCCTATCAGCGCATAATGGGGATTTGACAAAGGCTAAATCGTACCTACAAGCTGCAAAAGAGGTCCTCAACGGTTCCACAGAGGTTGAGACCAATTTGAAATTTATGGAAAAACATTACAAATTGTAAAATCTACTAAATTCTTTTATGTTACGTTAAATTAGTTTTTTTGTTGAATAGTTTAATATATTGTTTAAATAAAAAAATTGTTATTTTATGGTGTGAATTGCTTTACTCAAAATTTCGAAACTTAGGCTCCGGAAGACTCCCATCTGTGGATGGTGGAGACAACGGAACTAGAGAAAGGACGAAAAACCGACGAAGATTGAAAGTTTTCAGTTTATAGCAGGGCTTGAAATATATATAAATCAAAATGAAAAGTTCCGAACGGATTGGTTTTTGTCGATATTAGCATGTATTAATTTATTGTATAAAACTATTATACAGAGAGGAAAATACATTGCTCCTATAAATTTCTATTGGGTCTATAACTTCTTACGGTTTGCTAAGAGATGGCGTAACTTGTATTATTCCATTGTTATTATTCCATTGGAACATGCGTTGGAAAGCTACTGTCATTGTACGTCATTTCAGTATGTCATTCATTTGAAGCGTAAACAACAACCATTTTTTTTCACTCAAATATGTCGAACTTTGTGCCTGAAAAAGTGTTTTTGCGGGGAGTTCTTCTTCATTACTGAAAACTGCTCCCGAAAGTGATCGTATTTTGGTGGAAGTTTATGGTGAACATGCGCTAGCTGAACAAACGTGCCAAAAGTGATTTGCACGATTTAAAAGTGGTGATTTTGGCTTGGAAGACGATGAACGTCCTGGGCAGCCAAAAAAGTTTGAAGATGAAGAACTGGAAGCATTACTCTATGAAGATTGTTGCCAAATACAAGAAGAGCTCACAGAATCTTTGGGTGTCACTCAAGCAGCCATTTCAAAACGTTTAAGAGCAGCTGGATATATTCAAAAGCAGGGAAATTGTTTTCCACATGAACTCAAGCCGAGAGACGTCGAAATGCGGTTTTGCATGTCCGAAATGCTGCTTTAACGCCACAAAAGGAAGTCATTTTTGCATCGGATTGTTACTGGTAGTAAAAAGTGGATCCATTACGACAACCCCACGCGCAAAAAATCATACAACCAGCCAAATCAACGGCAAAGCCGAATATCCATGGAGCGAAGGTAATGCTCTGTATTTGGTGGAACTGTATTATGAGCTGCTAAAACCCGGTGAAACCATCAATAAACAACGCTACCGAACACAATTAATCCGTTTGAAGAGAGCAGTAGCCGAAAAACGCCCGGAATATGCGACCAGACACGAGGCAATAATTTTCCATCATGACAGCGCTCGACCCCACGTTGCTATTTCGGTTAAGAACTATTTGGAAAACAGTGGATGGGAAGTCTTACCCCACCCGCTTTATAGCCCAGACCTTGCCCCTTCTGACTACCATTTGTTCCGGTCGATGCAGAGCGCCTTCACTGAAATACGGTTCACATCAGAGCAGTATATAAAAAATTGGCTTGATTTATTCTTGGTTGCCAAGCTGGCGCAGTTCTTTTGGGATGGGATCCAAAAATTGCCAGAAAGATAGAAAAAAGTCATAGCTTTAGATGGGCAATACTTTGAATAATACTATTGTACATGTTTTTCTTAATTTAATTTTCATTAAAAATTAAATTAAATATCTTTCTGTACATTTACCATATCCCTCCCGGAACAAAAAATATTTCTCGCAAAACTGTTCACTCCTTTTCGTATTTAGCAATTTTTTGTACGAAATTGAACTATTAATGAAAACAAAAGCCACTAAGTTTGATCTAAAATAGTATAATTTTCTAATTCAACTTATCAAAAATTTTAAAACAACGTTAAATTCTTGTTAAGCAACAATTAGTTGCTTAGTTGAAAACAAAGTACATGTCATTCAATGGCAAGTAGTAAACAGCATCCTGAACAAATCTTCCTCGTCTTAAAGTGCATCCGTATTCGTATGTTCCGTCGGTCCCGCAGACCGTTAAGGAAAGTCAGTTACTAAAAAACTTTGTGCGATTTGTACACCTCAAGGCCATTGTACGAGAACGATGTAACAAATGTCCAGTGTTTAGATCACTTTCATTCTCAATATGTACTTCAACGAAATAAATACTAGAGGCCCACCACTTTATGATTTCAGTTATGTTTTCGAGCACAATGGTGTCACGGATCAAGTCTGCCAATTTTGCCTGTGAAAAAGCCTTTCAGCCGTTTGAATTGAATTCGGCAAAAAACAAAAGACCCTACACGAGAGTGAAAAAAAAAAATAATAATAATAACGCGAGCAGCACAAATCGGTGCGTGAAGCTAGACCCTGGCTTGCACCTAGCTGCAGCACCAATGTAGTCTTTTTTTTTTTTTTGTTATAATGTATACCAGGTGTACCGGTATGAAGTGAGCGTCAAGATACAATACAAATGCCTCGATAGGGAATATTTATTGTGAACGGGCCTTAATTTATTATTTTTTTTTTTTTTGGTTGCTATGACACCTGTCAAACATATACATCAAGTCATTGAACAAACAACATCATATTTTTTCATCGTGTTAAAAATGTCGAATTTTGTACCAGAAATGATGCAAAAGATGGTTTTAACGGTTCAGAGATAACGATTTTGATGTGTGTTGAATGAAGAACGTGGAAGACCACCAAAAAAGTTTGAAGACGTCGAATTGCAAACAATATTGAATGAATATAACAGTTTGAGTCAGAAACAAATTACAGAAATGTTAAATATTGCACAACAAACAATTTCTCACCGTTTAAAAGCTATGGGAAAGATCCAAAAGTCTTGAAAATGGGTGCCACATGAATTGAATTAAAGACAGCTGGAAAACCGAAAAACCACTTGTGAAATTTTGCTTCAAAGACACAATAAAAAAGTTTTACATCGAATTGTTAATGGCGATGAAAAATGGATTTATTTTCAGAATCCTGAATGAAAAAAAATCACTGGTTAATCCGGGACAACCATCAACTTCGACTGCAAAACCAGATCGATTCGGCAAGAAGACAATGCTGTGTGTCTGGTGTGACCAGAAAGGTGTGGTGTACCACGAGCTCCTAAAACCTGGTGAAACTGTTAATGCAGATCGCTACCGACAACAAATGATCAATTTGTACCGTGTGATCGAAAAATGACCATAATGGGCCAAAAGACACGGCAAGTTAATTTTGCTCCATGACAATGCACCTGCACACAAAGCAAAATTGGTTCAAGATACAACCAAAGCACTTGGCTGGGAGTTGCTAATAAAACCCGCCGTATTCACCAGACTTCACTCCTTCCGACTACCATTTGTTTTCTTCGATAGGACACGCATTAGCTGAGTAGCACTTGGAATCCTACGACTAAATCGAAAATTGGGTGACTTTTTGGTTTGCTTCAAAAGACGAACAGTTTTATTGGCGTGGAATCCATAAATTGCCTGAAAGATGGAAAAAATGTGTAGCAATGGCCAATAAATTGAATAAAATGTTTTTTACTTTCTCATTAAAAATTAGTGTTTTATTTTTACACGAAAACGCTCACTTTATACCGGTACACCTGGTAGATCATATTTGTGTCACTAAACGATTGATTCACACTCTAACTTATGTCAGGAATAAGCGCAGTGTTGAAATAGGCAGTGACCACTCCCTGTTGTAGCAGAAATGAGGCTTAAAACCTCATTCGATAGCCCATACGAATGCCTCTGACAGGAAAAAAAAACCCAGATTCACACTTCAGGAAAATAGTGTTGAATGAAACTTCTCTTAATCAATGAACGGCTGAAAAGTCCGTGCCGTTTTATAGTAAAACAAAATTTTTGCAAAATTCAACTTTGTTTATAGTTGCCTTCGAGGGCGATACACTGCTTGAAACGATTTTTCAATCTTTCAATACCAGTTTTGTAGTACGATTTCGGTTTAGCCTCAAAATAGACCTCTGTTTCGGCGATTACTTCTTCATCGGTCTTAAATCTCTTTCCGGCGAGCATTCTTTTGTGGTCTGCGAACAGAAAATAGTCGCTGTAGGACAAATCTGGAGAATACGGTGGGTAGGGAAGCAATTCGTAGCCGAATTCATTAAATTTTGGAATCGTTTTCATCGACTTGTGACACGCTGCATTGTCCTGATGAAACAGCACTTTCTTTTTCTTCAAATGCGGCCGTCTTTCTGCGATTTCGTCCTTCAAACGCTATAACAACGCAATGTAATAGTCGCTGTTGATAGTTTGCTCCTTTTGGAGATAGTCGTTGAAAATTATTCCATGTGTATCCTAAAATACGGATGCCATGGTCGTTTTGGACGAGGTTCGTCACCTGCTCGCCACTCAGCTGACTGCCGACTTGACTCTGGTGTGAAGTGATGGAGCCAAGTTTAATCCATTGTCACATACCGACAAAAATTCGGCTTTATTGCGGTTGAACAGCTTTAAACACTCCTCTGAATCATCAATACGTTGTTGTTTTTGGTCGACTGTGAGCAAACACGGCATCCACTTTGAACAGAGCTTTCGCATGTCCAAATATTCGTGTATAATATAACACGGTTTTTTGATATCTTCAGAGCCTCAGCTATCTCGAACTTTTTTGATGTTTTCATCTGAAACAGCCTCTTTTGGACGTCCACTGGGTGCATCATCTTCGGTGCTTGTATGACCACTTTTAAATTTTTCAATTTACTTGCGAATGGTTCGTTCGGCTGGTGCACAGTCCGGGTAACACTTATTAAGCCATTTCTTTGCATCGGCTGCATTTTTTACCATCAAAAAGCAATGATAAATCAACACACGAAATTACTTTGAATCCATTTTTTTTTCACAATAACAAAAGTTGCTTCACTCACAACGCTATATCTCGAGAACTAATCGTCCGACAGCTGTCAAATTTATACACGTACCTTTTGAAGGTTGGTACTAACTGAAAATGGTATGGATTTAGAAACGGCACGGCCCTACATAATACGGCACTTTTCAGCCCATGTATTATGTAGTTTATGGCAAAACGCAAAACTATTCATTTGAAAAGCAACAACTGAGGTACTGGGAAAGAAAACATGAAGACATAGAGGATGGCTAAGTGCATCAATTTTGCAACTGATTGAAAGCAGAGGGTCAAAAAAGGAAAAGCTACTGGGACAAGAAACCTGAAGATGTGGCATTTAAAAGGGCATTTTACGAAAATTTGGCTTACGAAGCGGAAATAGCAACATCTAAAGGCGATCTATAGAGAAGTATTTAATATCACCAGAAAGCTATTTGAAGGATAGCAAGGAAAACCTTATTGCTATGGAAGAAGAACAATTAAAGATATGGCGTGAGCATTTTAATAAAACCTTTAATGTGATAACAAACAATGATGATAAGCCCCAAATTGGTCAACCAAGGCGACCTTTGCCAAAAATATGTACTGCACACCCGATTAAGCAATAAACTGCTTATTTATTCAGAAATAAGTTTATTCATCTAAATCTATGTTGTCCCCTTCAAAGTAATCCCCATCGACTGCAACACACTTATTCCAGCGCTTAATCCAATCCTCGAAACACTTTTTATATTCGGTTTTTGGTATGTCCATCAGTGCTTCCTGCAATTTTTCCATTACTTCCTCTCGGCTGCTGAAACGCATTCCCCGAAGTGTTTTTTTTTTTTAACTCGATTGAACAGAAAGACGTCACAGGGAGCCAAATCAGGTGAATTCGGTGGCTGTTGGATGGCACTGTGGCACTGTGCGACGTTGCGTTATCATGGTGGAAAATCCACGAGTTTTCTGCCCACAATTCTGATCTCTTTTGTCGAATTGCTTCACGCAAATGTCTCATAACGCCCAAATAATACTCTTTATTTACTGTCTGGCCTTCTGGCAAAAATTCATGATGCACTACTACACCGTTGTAATCCATGCAAACCGTGAGCATTGCAATCTTTTTTGATTGAAAACGACGTGTTTTTTTGGTCTCGGCTCATTTGGTGAACGGAAATCACTTGCCTGATGTCTATATTCCGTGTCGCACTCATAAGCCCACGTCTCGTCTCCACTAATGATCCTTTTGATGAATGTGGGATCGGATTCAGCCTCGCAAATCATCTCTTTTGCGACGTCAACACGGTCTCTTTTTTGCATGAAATTGAGGTCTTTTGGCACCAACTTTGCTGCTACACGACAGAAACCCAAATCATTAACCAAAATGTCTTGGACGGATTCATAAGCAATGTTCAAGTCCTCCGATATCTCTCTGATGGTTAATTTGCGGTTATTGCGGTTATTATCATCATCTTCGATTGACTCACGACCACTTTTGAACCGCTCGTGCCACTGGTAAGCGACCGTTTTCTTTAGAGAATCGTTGCCGAAACACTTTTCCAACATTTCCAACGTTCGTGCACCATTAAATCCGTTTTTTACGCAAAATTTAATACAAGCTCGTTGTACAAATTTAAATGCATTTCTAAAATTGTATAAATTCGCCAACACACACAGAGATAGATGTACTCTTGGCTACGTATTCTTGCAAATGTCAAGCTATGACGCTAAGATTTAGAGGGAATGTCAACAACAGATGTACCAATTTAAGAAAAAAAAAAAAACAGAACTCAAATCGGAACAATGGGAACGCCATACGGTGGTCGAATGCACTACTGATATGATACATCCTCTTTTCAGAGATATGTGGAACAGTGAAGAAATCCCCTCAGAATGGAAAAAATCGAAAGAATATCGTAAAAATACCATAAAAAGGTAACCTTTCTGAGTGCAGCAACTGGAAACCAATAGCATTGGTCTCGGTGTGGAGTAAAGTTTTTAACAAAATAATATTAAGTCGCCTTATGGTATATGGTTAGCCTTAAGAATTTGAGTGTCTAAAGGGGATCTGGATAGTGCATCGGCTACTTTCATAATTGTAATCTTCTAAGAGCGTTTTCCATCTTTTCAGCTTAGTGTTGTCGTTTAGGGGTTGATGATCGGTAAAGATGATAACTTTTGCCGGTCCGTGTAGGGAATTTCTGAGAGAGTTCAAGGCCCATATGATGGCTAACATCTGCTTCTCATTTGCGGCATAATTTTCCTCGGCTCTACTGAGTGTCCGAGAACTGAATGCGATTGTTTTGTCCTGTTGGGATAGAATAGCGCCTGTGGCAAAGTTTGAGGCGTCTGTTATAAGTTCGAAGGGCTTTTTAAAATCTGGATGGATTAGGATAGTCTCCTCTGATATTAAAGAGTTTTCTAACTTTTTGAAAACTTCCCGAGCAGCATCGTTAAGATGAATTGGCTTTTTACTGGAGATGTTTTTGGACACGCGTCCATCCTCCCCTCTTAAGAGAGATGTCACGGGCTTAGCGAGCTTGACATAGTCTCGAATAAATCGCCTATAATACCCTGATAGGCTTAGGAAAGATCTTAAGTCTTTCAAAGTTCGAGGAGCTGGGAAATTTTGGATTGCTTTGACTTTTTCAGGGTTGGTTTTAATGCCTCTTGAAGAGACGACGAAACCTAAAAATTCAATTTCCTCTTTAAAAAATTCACATTTGTCGAGCTGTGCTTTTAAGTTAGCTTCGTGTAAAGTCTGCAAAACTTTGCGAATATTTTTCAAATGTGTAGCCTCGTCTGGACCAAAAATGATTATATCATCAATGTATACATGGCAAATTTTTAGCCAATGTGCTCATTAAGTAAATCATCAAGAGCCCTTTGAAATATTGAAGGGGCGTTTTTCAACCCAAATGGCAGTCGCGTAAACTCGTACTTGCCATGGTTGATAGAGAAAGCTGTCTTTCTGTTTTATCGTCTTTTGTATAGATAATTGCAGAAAGATCTTTTAAGCTACCATTACCACGAATAGCATGAAAAGACTTGAGCTCCGGCTCAAGGAAAAATATAAATTTAATACGATTAAGGCCAAAAAGATTTAGAAAAGTGTGTTGACTGATTTTTATGTTTCCTCCCATGGAGTTGGCATAAAAAGGTTTTTCGTTTTGAAGAGGGGTTTAAATAAGATTGGGCTGTATATAATTCTTGTTTGACCCGGTATCAATAAGAATTTTTAGAAAATCTCCGCACCCTGTCCTACATTCGAAATATGGGAGCGAAGAGCAATTTAACGTAAAAAATGGATGAATTCTTGCTGCTCATCCATATAACCATGTCCATCTTCCTGTGGCAGGGAATCAGTGTATTCCGGTAGGTTTTGTTCGTATTATTTATCTTCTGATTTTATTGCTTCTTCATTCTGGTAGGATTGTTCGGGTTTTGTATCAAGATGAAAGTTTTCTTTGGATTTTATTTGGATGGACTTGTTTCGAAGCAGAAGCAAATGATCTCTTTTGAGCAGGTGGCACGTTCCTCTGCTGCGGTCTGTTTACATAATTTAAGTTATTGGTCCTGATTGTAGAAGTCTCCATAGGGATTGGAGGTGGTTGTGCTGCTGAAAATTTTGAATCGCAGGTCTAGGAGGTGGCATTTGTCCTGGATAAGAAATAATTTGGGGTTGTGCAGGCCATCTCGTTGGGTTGTGAAGCAATTAGGGATAGAACTGCTGTTGGCTACGAGTCTGCTGAATTTGATGATGACGCTCAGGGGGAATTGCAGGTGGTGGTGCGCACATTCTGCGAACATTGTTTTGGCTTACCATCGCATACTGCACTTGGAACTTCTGGTTCTCGAGCTTGAGGCAGAGGTGCAGGGCTTGCGGTAAATCTACATGTTCTCGGATACCTAAGAGCTTTTGCAAGTCGCCTTTTCAGCCACATATGAAAGTGTCAAGCGCCTTGTCTCTATATGTATGCATTAGTAGATTTAAGGCTTCTCCGCCAATTTCCATGCAAGAGATCTTATTTAGGATCAGTGAGAGGTGTGAATAAATCTGCTGATAAAATTCCTGAATTGAAGAATTCCCTTGTACCAATGATGTCATTTGGTACTCTAGCGTGAGGCATTTATTAATGCAATCCCAATTTAAGAGGTTGTTATAGGATTCTAAGACGTGGTCCGCGTGACCTATGATCTTATTCCTTATGACATTAACAATACCGAAATATTTCGGTGAGCCTTTCATTGATTCATATATTTTAAGAATCCTTTCTACACTTTTTCGCCATGAGCTAAGCTCACCTGGCTGTCCGGAAAATTCTCTTATGCTTCTTATGGATTTTATCAAGTTCGGCTATATTACTGCGCTGATCTTGATTGATCGTTTCCTCATTTCCCGCAAACTGGTTGGAATTTGGATTAATAATTGACTGAATAAGGGTTCTGCCCTCGGATTGCAGAGCCTTGTTTACAATGGAAACCACAAGAGCTTGCAAAGCAGGGTGTGAAATGGGTGTATCGGTTCTAGCTTAAGAACTCTCAGGATTTGAGGGACTTAAGGTTGACGGACGAAGGATATTGTGGTTAGGAATTGCCGCATTAAATATAGGAAGTTACTTAAGAATGTCTTATCTGATAATATTTGTAAATTTTTAGGAATATTTTTATATTTTTTTTATGTTTCTTAATAAAAATATTTAAAATGTATTTTAATTCTTGATCGGTATTCAATAAATTTGTTAAGATCTCATTTTGTTTTAATTTTTATTGTATTTACATATATTTTTTTCTTAATATCTTTATCTAATCTTACATTATGATGATGACAAATTGTTTGTCCATCTTCTTTCGATTGAGCGGCTGACTCGTCCTTGAAATCCCCTCTTTGCCCTTGTGGCTACTGGGTGGCCTCGTTCTCACACACAGAAGTTCTTTGTTTTCTTCACTTAAGTCTATGCCACGAGGGATTACTTTAACTTCGTGGTTACGGGTTTTTCACTTAAGTCACTATAGATCACTTTAACTTCGCGATTAATGGTTCGGGGGCAGGCAAATTTAATCGTTACGTGCGGGGAACCGAGCACTACTTGAGAGCTTTCGTTACAGGTAACGGCACCGCAATTTAGCACTACTTAAGGGCTTTATTTATGACGACCGCGGCACTAATACTACTTAAGGGCTTTTTTTCGCTTACTTCGGTACTACTGAAAGATTTACTTCTTCGCGATGTGTTACGGATGTCTGCCCCACGTTGGGCGCCAATTAAACAATTATACAAAAAACTGTGTTAAAAAAAAACACGTCTTTATTTTATTGCTTGAGTTTTACAACTGATTTCTTACAAGCACCGAAGATGATGCACGCAGTGGACGTCCAAAAGAGGCTGTTTCAGATGAAAACATCAAAAAAGTCCACAAAATGATTACGAATGACCGTCAAGTAAAGTTAATCGAGATAGCTGAGGCTCTGAAGATATCAAAAGAGCGTGTTGGATATATCATTCACGAATATTTAGACATGCGAAAGCTCTGTTTAAAGTGGGTGCCGCGTTTGCTCACAGTCGACCAAAAACAACAACGTGTTGATAATTCAGAGGAGTGTTTAAAGCTGTTCAACAGCAATAAAGCTGAATTTTTGCGTCTGTATGTGACAATGGATGAAACTTGGCTCCATCACTTCACACCAAAGTCAAGTCGGCAGTCAGCTGAGTGGCGAGCAGGCGACGAACCTCGTCCAAAACGACCAAAAAATCAACAGTCGGCTGGCAAAGTTATGACATCCGTATTTTGGGATACACATGGAATAATTTTCATCGACTATCTCCAAAAGGGGCAGACTATCAACAGCGACTATTACATTGCGTTGTTGGAGCGTTTGAAGGACAAAATCGCAGAAAAACGGCCGCATTTGAAGAAAAAGAAAGTGCTGTTTCGTCAAGACAATGCACCGTGTCACAAGTCGATGAAAACGATGGCAAAATTGAATGAATTCGGCGACTGTTTCCTGTTCGCAGACCTCAAAAGAATGCTCGCTTAAAAGAGATTTAAGACCGATGAAAAAGTAATCGCCGAAACAGAGTCCTATTTTGAGGCTAAACCGCAATGGTACTACAAAACTTGTATCGAAAGATTGAAAAATTTCAATCAGTGTATCGAAGGCAACTATATTGATAAATAAAGTTGAATTTTGCAAAAATATTGTGTTTTAGTTTTATCACAAATGATAAGTTTGTGTTCCGTAAACCAGAGTCTTAATGTTTCCAAATCTTCTGAGATTTTTACAACGGTTTCTAGCTCTGCATCAAATTGATAAGTAAAAGCGATATCGTCTGTAAAGGCAGTAGGGGCACCATTTAGTTTCAAGTTGAATACAGAATTTATATAAATTAAAAATAACAAGTAACCGTGAACGGAACCCTGGGGAACATCATTTTTAGGGAAACAGGATTCACTAGGAATGTGATTTATTGAGAATCAGAGATCAGAATCGTTTATGTATTATTCCTCTTAAACCAATGGTATTCAGTATGTATAGGAACAAATCATGGTGAACCATGTTAAACGCTTTGGTCATATCAACAAAGATAACCATTGTAGATTTGCTACAGTTAACGCCCTCATAAAGCTGAGTACAAAGTTTTAAAATAGCATCCTCAGTTGACTTTCCGTTCCTAAATCCGAATTGATTCTTGCTAAAGTATAGGGTTTTCCAATAGGGACTTGACAAATTTGAATTTAATTTGTGAACGCACTCTTTCACTATTCATCAAATTGTCACTGTCAATTTATTTGGTAAACTCTCTTATAAACGACATTGACATTGACATTGACGACATTTTCCTTGGTACCTTGCTGCTCTATTGCAGCAATGTCTTGGTGGAATGTCTCGCAGTGCTCATCGCTTACATCACCCATATTTTCAGGAAAGAAATTGAGATGAGAATGCAAAAAATGAAGTCTTAGCGACATGTTGCATTCCATTTTATGATAAGCATCCAGCATTTTCTTTACATCATCTGCATAACTTTGAGTCTTATTGTTACCTAGGAAGTTTTCTGCTACTTTCACAAATGAACGCCAGGCCTGTTTTTCTAATGAATCCAGAGTAGGAATGAAAGCTTGATCTTTTATAAGCATTCTAATGTCTGGACCCACAAAAATGCCTTCCTTAATTTTTGCCTCGCTTAATGATGGAAACTTTTGTTTTAAAAAAATTGAAACCAGGTAGGTCTTTCTTCATCGCCTTTACAAAGTTTTTTATAAGACCCAATTTGATATGTAATGGTGATAGAATAACACACTGTGGTTCGATCAATGAAGGATTCCTTATATTTTTTTTTTCCACAAATAAAGTTTGCTCTTATAGGCCAATCTACTCACACAAAGTGGTCCGATCGTGCTATACTATCGCACTCACATAAAAAACAACAAAATTTGGTGTAACCTAGTTGTAGTCCAAGAAGTAGAGCAACAACTTTTAAATCCGAACATACCGACCAGTTATATTTTTTATATTTAATTTTTTCCAATATAAGTTTCATAACATCGTAGGTTTCTTTTAAATTCACACCATGCGCTAGAGGTATTGAAGGAAACTTATTACTATTATGAAGCAATACAGCTTTCAAACTAGCCTTTGATGCGTCGATGAATAGCCGCCATTCTTCGGTTTTGTGCTTATAACCCAGTGACAGCATTAAGCCATTAATATCATTACAATACACTAAGTTATCGGCTTTCGAAAAATAAGGAACAAATTCACTTTGACGCGTACGGTACTCTGTAATTTTTACCTCAGGCTTGAGCAGATTCCACTGCTTTAACCTTGAGCTCAGTATTTCAGACTTTTGTTTTGACAAATCCAAGTCACTGACGAGGTCATTAACCTCAATCTAACTGATGAGATGTGGTGCATCAGAAGATGTAGGGAGCTCAAATTCAGGATCATCCATGATTTCTTCTAAACAATATGACGAACTTATTTCTGTGTCCGAAAGAAAGGTGGCTTTGGAACTGGCAGAATTTCTGTATGAGGTGCTGGTCTTGTTACAAAAGAGACATCTGCATATTTTATGGAAAGCTTTGATCTTCGAGAAAATCCCTTCACATTGGTGCAACAAAAGTGACAATCTGTGTGACTCTGGGGCTCTCTCCATATCATAGGCATTCCAAAAGGCATTGCAGAAAATGTCCAGTTAAACCAACCAGTTAGCTGTCGGTGACACCTAAGGCAGCAAACGTGTGGTGCCGAGTTTATCCTGATGGTTTATTTTAAATTTAAAATAAGAAAAGTAACACTTTTCAATAAATGGAGTTATTTTCTTTTTTCGGAAACTTGGTGTAAATTCTCCACAAATATAGCAGAATAAATCTGGACAATTAACACAAGATCGTGGCATTTTATCACTTTAATGCACTTCTAATATTCTTCTTACGCAAATTAGTTTATTTTTTTTAAATAACTAACAGAAAAACCGATTTAAACGATGTGCGATTCTATTAGAACTGACTTCGTTCGATAATGATGTAAAAGTGTGTGCCGTTAGGTTGCTGTACGTGACCTGAGCAAAATATTATTTTTCCCATTATCTACAGGTCGAGTACTATAAGAAACACTATTCAGTATGTCCGAGTATTTTTCATTGTTGCCCAGTGTTATTTTTGGCCCGAATTGGAAGATATGGACTTGGACGACATGTGGTTTCAACAGGATGGTGCCACAAGCCACACAGCACACGCTACAATCGATTTATTGAAGAGTAAGTATGGTGAGCGTGTTATCACAAAACATGGGCAAGTCGATTGGCCGCCTCGTTCGTGCGATTTAACGCCGCTGTTTATGCCAACACGCCGACGACGTTGAAAGAGCTCAGAGCCAACATTGAACGCGAAACAGCGGCCGTTTCGGCCGAAATGTGTGGCCGAGTCGTTGAAAATTGGGTCCAACGAATCGACCGCTGCAAACGTACCCGCGGTGGCCATATGAACGAAGTCGAGTTCCATTCATAAAAATTTTGATTGTACTTCAAGCCAATAATAAAGTTTTTGAAATATCTCAAATGGTTTGCCTTTTATTTAAAAAAAAAAAAAAACTGTCAAGTCGTTATTAGAAAATCCTATATTTTTAAGCTAAGGTATTTTTTTCTTTCGATGAGCCTTAATAGTCTGTGATTCATCCAAGGTTTCTGGAAAGATGTTTTTTTGAAACTAGGATTGGATGCAAAAAGATTCTTCTTTTATATGGGCTTTCAAAGTTTTAAGGAACACATCATAAGTGTTTGAAGGGTTTAACTCTAAAAAGACTTGGTCCCATCTTTTATATAGTAAGTTTTTGTTCAACAGAAAAAAATACTCCCAAGAAACCACACGTAGAATAGAGATAGATGGAAACCCTTAAGCTCCTAATGGAATGAAAAAAAAATGAATAATCATAAACAGTACATAGATGGATTTCGTGTGCTCTGTGAAGTTCAAGCACATCAGATATTTACTATACTTACTTACTCGTAAACAATGTTTTCAAACGTGTCAAACTCATTAGCTTTCATTTATCCTAATGCTTAAAAAAAAAGAATTCCAGTTCATATTTAAACAATCTAATTAACCTTTGGTTTAACTATTTTTTATTGTCTCTTCATATAAAAAAATATACAATAACTCGCGAACAATTTTGTTTAACAATTTTCGTCTTTTTTTTACAATTTGTATCATTTTTTTGTAGAGTTTAATGTTTTAATTCCTAATAAGTTAAATGGTTCTTATTTCGAGTAATAATTAATTATAAAAGAAAAGAAAACAAGAACACCCCAAGATAAAATACATAAAAATATACAACTGCATCTTGTTAGGCATTTCAAGACACTTGCGGCAATATTACTCGTAGCATCTTACATATAACATTAGCATAACTTTGTTTTATAACGACTAAGCTTAGTTCCTATTTATTTTGTTACGTTAGGTCTTCGAGATAAAATAAAACAGCACAAAAAACAACTTTTTACACATACAATGAATATGCAACAAGATTTATTGCATTAGTCCCTGTAGAGGTTAGGAATGTTTTATCTTTTCTTTTTCAATCCTATTTTAACCCACATCATCAAAATGAACTATCTGCTGACCTCATTCTCGAAAGTGAAATGCTATTATAATTCTATTTGAATAAACCCATTTTTATAGTTAAGACTATTAAGGATAATTATTTCTATTTCATTTAATCCTAATGTGTTGTTTTTTTTTTATTTAAAAGTGGCACGCTAGATTAGTCCTTAAAGCTACTTCTTTAGAAAAATTACCTCACATGATTAGATTTTGATTAGAATTGTGGTGATTTGACCTTTAGGGGCTCGGCAGCGTTGGTACAATACGCCCAGGATGGAAGACACGTTTTTTTTTATACTCATGTCGTTTGAATTGCTTTGAAGGTCAGTGTGACTGAATCGTCGTTGTCGTGATGTTATCTACTCGCTGGCTTGGTTTATGCTCCGTAGGTTTATTTTGCTGTGAGATCGTTGCCTGACCAGCTCCATTTGGTAACAATATCATTAATTTCTAATTGCTAATCAGTACTTCATCATCGTCGGATGATCGCTTCCAATTGTGTGTAATAGTAAGTACGATGCCTATTATGTCCATGAGTGCACCAATAGCAATCAAAGCGTAGGCAATGTAAAGACCGTAGTATTTAACATTGATTCCAAGCTGCAAAAGGAAAACAAAAAATAAAACATTAATACAATAGATATTGTATGGCATTACAAATATATCGTCACACCAATATTATACTGGCTCTCCAGTATACGATTTTGCCGTCGACTATGTAAGAGAACACCATTGATGTTAACGATATTAGCAAACAAAAAATGGGCACCGAACTTTGAGTATTCACGTAGAATTTTTGACAACTACCGGATGCACCAAACGTATGTCACTGCCATCCAACATGAACGACGGCATGGGCCAAGCAAAAGAAGAATGAAAAAATGTAACAAATATGTAAGTGTAGTGATTGCTACAGAAAGCAAAAGCAGTGCCTAATTGGATATGGGTTTGTCATCAGAGGAAGACTTAAGCAAGAAATCTGGAACTATAAACATCTGAGCGAACCCTTGATTACGATCCGCAACCCAACGACAAGTTAGGTCTGTTTCTTCCCGACCATACATATGAAAAAATTACCTAAGGTCGACTTCAAAAGCAACGTTGGTGATTTAATGCCAAGCAAGGAAAGAAGGCCATTTCTCATGGGAAGCTGTAAGGAATAGCTTCCATGAAACCGGCTCTAAAAATGGATTCAGAGCAATCGGCTCGCTATGAGACAAAACGTTACGTTTTCTACAACTAACTAACTTACACAAGGGGACCTGAAAATAACCTTATTTCAATAAACCTTCAACCATCATCGCGTTCGACCTTGTTGTAGCCAAGGTGAATACAAGAGGCGAAAAACAAAAACAGACAACTGATGAAATGCTATGAAGCTACAATCGCAAGAGCCTTTTCTAATCGAGTCGCCGAACAATCACAAAAGACAACTAGAGCCTGTTTGATCGAGTCTTTGAAACCCCTTCGAGAACTAATGGGTGATAGCAATGATAGTTTTTCTAATTGTTAGGTTTCAAAGTAAAGTAACTAATGACATCCAGTTGTCAAAATATTCAGTAAGATTTGCCATTTCATCATGCATCGTTTAACGATTTCCGAACGTGCGAAAATTGTTAAAAAATATTTTCGAAATTCCGGCTCAGTTGTAAGTACGCAAGATGAGGTCGGTCGTCATCATGCCTTCAGTGTGCGGGCAATTCGTCGCACCGTGAAAAAGTTTGAGCGTGAGTACACTCTTTTGGATCTTAAGAAATAAACAAGACAGAGATTGGTGCGAATTGAAGAAAAGACCCAGAAATGTCAATTCAGATTTGAACCTACATTGAAGCCGGACGACCATAGACAATCCGGATTTTGGCCAAAAAATCATCTTCTCGAATGAGGCCGATTTTTGGCTCTGCGGTTATTGCAGCGAAAACAATCCACAAGTGTTCGACCAAGCATCAATGCATCCACAAAGATCGACTATTTGGTGCAGTTTATGGCATGCCGGCATCAACGGACCTTATTTCCTTCAAAATAATGGAGAAAACACCGTTACCGTCACACCATCTCAAGGCCAGCGCTCACTTGGCCGCCGCGATCATGCGATTTAACAACACTCGATTATTTTCTCTGTGTTTACATCAAGTCTTTAGTCTACCCTAACGAGTCAAGCACTTTGGACGAGCTCGAGGCTAACATTTGACACGCTATTTTCGAAATAACGCCGCACATATTGGATCGAGTCATCAAATATCTCAAAATCGGAATTCGCACTGCTAGCAAAGTGGTCAAGGCGGTCATTTGAATGACGTGCTATTCCACACATAATGGCATGAACGTAGTTTAAACATAAAGCCAGAACCAATTTTATATCTCACACCGTTGTAGTTTTATTAAACTTTTTTCTTATCGTTCTTATCCAGTCGCCCTTTACTATGCAGTGGGCATTGCTTTTATTATCTTCAAAAATGTTTTCAACCGCCTAAATTGGGAGTTCATTTGGAGAATCTTACGCAGCAGAGCTATTCATTGCTATTCTGCAAATGGAAAGCTGTTCGAGGCTTTTAAAGTTCAACGAGGAGTAGAATAGAGTTTCTTAATCAGTTAAGCCCTGAAAATGATGGCCGAAATCACACGAAAGTTACGAAACATTGTTAGCAGATTTCTACGTATTATGCTATTAGATTTTTGGCCAAACTTTGTCTTATACGAATATCTCTATATGAGAACTGAGTAGTCATAGATATTTCACATATATATCACAGAAGTGGGAATGAATCTCTCCGAACTTTGTATTGGTCCAAATCGAAGATAGTGTAGCTCTAACATGCTAACTTTGTTTGCGACATCGTCATTGAAATTTTCTTGGCGGTTATCCGCAGATTCATAGTTACAGTTTTTCGTCACTGCCTTTATATGGTTCAATCGAACAAGAAAAATCACCGTCTCTACGAAAGTATCCGACATCTTCTCGTTATTTTATCTATACTAAGCTAGCTCAGATTTTGATTTTCTAAGATTTAAAAAACGCACGTTGCCGATTAATTTTTTGCACTGTTGTACATTGTATTCCGACAAAAAAACACTGTTTTCTCCTCATACTAACAGAGAGGGAATGTTACTGTGGGAGAATTCAAATCAATCAATTCTTTGAGAAACAATTTCAAAAAGATTAGCCCCAGATAGTTTATATTGACATGAAATGCCAGGACAGTACCTATCATTGTAATAAGGACCAAAACGAAACTTATGGATTTACAAATCTAGATGTTCTAGCTCTTTAAGTCAAGGATATTACTCACCGATATACATGTATATGCGGATGAAATATAAATCCTAAATGAAATAAAAACTTTACGAAATAATGCGAGCCTATTTTTCACTACACAAATGGAAATCAATAAAGAGAATAGCACCACAATGAGGCCTTTACTAAGTTAACTAGGTTTAATGTGTATACCTTATGTAACCGTACGAAAGTGGAGACAATTTCCACTCAGGAAGCCTTATGTTGACAGCTCTTTTACCAGGTCATGTTGATTTTTTTTCGGCTTGACTGGCGTAAAGATTATTAAAAATAAACCCTCCAGTAGAAAAATAACTTTTTTTTCTTACGCGCAAAAAGGCAATAAATTTTGGGTTTTCTTTCAGATTAATTCAGAAGCCTTTGGAAGAGGTGAATGCATGGTTAGTATGATATCAGTTAGTCAAATGCCATCTTTATAGACTGGTCTAAGACAGCCGGACTTCCCGTCATTGAAGAGCTGATTAGATTCGGATCCCTAGGAACATATAGTTCTTCCTAACGTAATGTCATCAATGCCCTACGTCAAATATGTGTCACATTTTTAAGCGCTTTCTAAGACCGGCAATAGAAGAGATTATCGAGACGTACTTGCCCAACAGCAAAATTTTTCAATCCGCCATCACTCTTTCGGCGGGAAACGGCAAACCTCCAAAGGTCAAATTCTGCCTATGAAACAGATTCTCAGGAGAGCCGCTCTGAACCGGCAATAAACAGTAGGCCCTGCTCAGGAGTGTAAAGATTCACAAAGTGAGAAACATAAATGAGCGCGAGAAGCTAGGCCGCCTTGGCCCACACCGGGCTGTCGCGCCGAAGTATTTATTTTACTTGGGATTATTATTAAGTATTTAAGATTAAGTATTCTTCACAACCATTTCTGCCCAAGCTGCAGGGTCGAAGAGGAAGATAAATTTGTGGCGCACTTTCTTTGCAACTACCCTGCCTTAACACGCTTAATGTTCTCTGTTCTATAAAGATCACCGACTTTGACAAATTAATCAAGAAAATAGAATCCACGCATTCTTATGGACGGTGGCCAACAAACAACGGATGTAAACTTACTTTCTATTTTTTCATTCCGTTAAAGTTTTAAAGTTCACTCATTCACAAATTGAGAGTAAGCGCATTCATTGGTCGAAGTATTGAAAGAATGTAAATAAACTCTGATCGCTTGAAGAGAAAACATACTCAGTAATAACAAAATGTCATCGGTCTTCTTTTCTTTTCTTTCCAGCAATACGTCAACGGAACAACGGAGCATGGCACTGATGGATTCTATGAGTCGGGGTCTTTACACCAAAATAGCCCTTGCAAATTGTGCAAATTTATTACGAAAATCGTTGTTTAAATTTTGCTGCATATTTAGTGTAGCATTGATGTGAACCCGATGGAGTTTAAACGTCATCATTTCATCGTTTAATTTATGGACGATTTTGCGGAAAGATCTGGGTTTACAAATGTAGAAGATCCAGCTCGTTCAAGCCGCTTGGCCCCGTCGAAAACGAGATTGCTCTTTATTTTCTTTTTCACAACAAAATTTTGTTCAGTTATAAGGCTAATTTTTGTTGTTTTTTTTTTACTATAGGCGCGCGCGCAATGTACCATTAAGATGTTTGCACATAGCGCAAGCGAAAGGAAGTTAAGAAGGGAAAAAAATACTCATATGCGTTGTTTTTGAATGTTTGTATGTTATAGTGGCTAGGAAATAGAGAGCTCGGCAGGCCAATTCATAAGCGAGTTGTACGGCTTAGGAAAGAATCACGATATCTCAGAGTACGTCCAAAGATGGGCTTGAAGATGACTGATGAGCCTTCACAGAGAGACATGTGTTACGGCTAAAAGTTTGAAGGGACGAAATGCTACTGGCAATTTCGGTGGACCACTGGTGGTTGAATTACGACAACAAAAAGCAAAATTGCCACAATTGGAATGTAGAAAATCCAAAAGCCATTTTATTACTGTTGGAATCATTGAGTCATATTTGTTAAAAAATAATTCCAACCAGATTGTAACAGTCAATTAAGAGCACTATAGATCCATGACTACTGACTTTGCGTTCCCTGTACAGCGTGCGCCACAATCAATTTATTGAAGGAAACATTCGATGAGCCCCTAATTACGAATAAAAGACCTGTAAAATGCCCTCCAAAATATTTCGAATTAACAATTTTAGATTATTTTCTGTAGGGCTATGTATACTCGTTAGTTTACGTCGATAAACCAGAGACGACGCACGATTTGACACCCAATATTCGTCGCGTTATTGCCGATATACGGCCTACTGTTCGAAAAAGTGGTCGATATTGACCTTCTAGGTTGGGTTTTTTTTTTTTTAATCGGCCAGGACTTCAATATGCACAATATCATTTTTAAGCAGTAATAACATCAAATTATCTTTCTAATAGAATAGACCAATACCGTGGTCATTCCTACGATGTTTATGTGTTTTATTTTAATTTGAAGTTCTATACCCAGAAGTTCCCAAACTCACCTTAGCCTTCTTGGCTAGTTTCTCATTCAGTTCCGCTATTTCCTCAAAGAAAAACATTGGCATCATAACTTTCGGCACTCCTTTATAAATACTGCAAAAAAAAAAAAAAAGATATCAAATCAATATCAATATCAAAGTACAAAGGCCAGTCTTACTCAAAAATATTATCAGGTTGAATAAGTAAATTAATTTGAATACGCGCATGCACTTCCAACGGAATACCCATAGTAGGCTCAATAGCAAATCTGAATCGATGCTTCTCTTCATTTGGTTTCAGACCAGTTACAGCATTAACATAACTCTCATCTCCTAAATAGAAATGTGGAAAAGATGCATAGACTGGCGCATTATTACGACACTTTCGACAATCAACAACTCCAGTCCTTGGGCATTCCTCTTCCTTTGGATTGCAGAAACATTGTTGTTCTGGATTGTTTTCGCCACTGTCTAGGGTATCGATAGTACCCAACCATTCAAAACCATTTAATCCGTGACGACTAGTGGAGCCACCGGGTGCTAAATTCAAGAATCTACAAGTATCAATAGCGTAGATTGTAATATCTTGTGTTGTATCTAAACGTGGTGGGAAAAGGTCTCCAACACTTCCGTTCACTCTACCACATTCACCAGGAAAGTAACCATTAAATGGATTCTCATTCCAGTGGGTTAGTTTTCCAAGTTTATAAATATCATCAGCTCCTGTGTTGACCATAAATCGCCCATCATACGTTTTCGAATCATTACGATCCACTAACCAACCGAATTTAGTGTAGGGAATATTAATTTTTGTCGTATTGAAGAGATGTAGAAAATCAATTAATTTATCATCGAAGCCATCGAAAATCCATTCGCCGGCTGTTTTGGTTACAGCCAGTTCCCCCCCTTCTGTGTTGAGCACGAAGTTAACAAGTTTTTTTATATACTTGTTCCTATTACGCATCATATCAGCAACGCTCTGAAAGAGAAAAAGAGATTGGAATTAACATTAAGGTTCAATTTGAAAGCGTACAATTGTAATATTTGTATTTGTATTTGTATTTTAGTATTTAAAAATGGCTTACAAAGTCGGACATAAGTCTTATATATCTTAATTCGTGCGGTTTGCTAAGAGATGGCGTAACTTGTATTATTCCATTGGAACATGCGTTGGAAAGCTACTGTACGTCATTTCAGTATATGTCATTCATTTGAAGCGTAAGCAACAATATTTTTTTTTTTTCACTCAAATATGTCGAACTTTGTGCCTGAAAAAGTGTTTTTGCGGGGAGTTCTTCTTCATAACTTTAATATGAAGAAAACTGCTGCCGAAAGTCATCGTCTTTTGGTGGAAGTTTATGGCGAACATGCGCTGGCAGAGCGAACGTGCCAAAAGTGGTTTGCACGATTTTGGCTTGGAAGACGATGTCACTCAAGCAGCCATTTCAAAACGTTTAAAAGCAGCTGGATATATTCAAAAGCAAGGAAATTAAGTTCCACGTGAACTCAAGCCGAGAGACGTCGGTTTTTGCATGTCCGAAATACTGCTGTAACGCCACAAAAGAAAGTCATTTTTGCATCGGATTGTGACTGGTGATGAAAAATGGATCCATTACGACAACCGAAAGCGCAAAAAATTATATGTGAAACCCGGCCAACCAGCCAAATTAATGGTAAAGCCGAATATCCATGGCGCAAATGTAATGCTCTGTATTTGGTGGGATCAGATGGGTGTGCTGTATTATGAGCTGCTAAAATCGGGTGAAACGATCAATGGACAAGACTACCGAACACAATTAATCCGTTTGAAGAGAGCAGTAGCCGAAAAACCCCCGAATATGCGACAAGACACGAGGCAATAATTTTCCATCATGACAACGCTCGACCCACGTTGCTATTTCAGTTAAGAACTATTTGGAAAACAGTGGATGGGAAGTCTTACCCCACCCGCCTTATAGCCCAGACCTTGCCCGTTCTGACTACCATTTGTTCCGGCCGATGCAGAACGCCCTCACTGAAATACGGTTCACATCAGAGCAGAATATCAAAAATTGGCTTGATTCATTCTTGGCTGCCAAGCCGGCGCAGTTATTTTGTGATGGGATCCAAAAATTGCCAGAAAGATGGGAAAAAGTCATAGCTTCAGATGGGCAATACTTTAAATAACACTATTGTACATGTTTTCCTTATATAAACGTTCAAATTTTGAAAAAAAAAAAAAAACCGCACGAATTAAAATATATACCCAAACTTACTTACTAAACATTCAATGATTTGCCAAATAAGTGAAAAGAACACGTTTAAAACTTCTTGTGCTTCTGATTCCTCTCATCGCGATTGGCAGGGCGTTCCAAAGGCGTACAACATGAATAAGAAATTGACGCGGAGTGTTAAGATATTTAAATCGAGGTGGTATAAGTGCAAAAGACCTTGTTGATTGGGGGAAATTCAGCCGACTATGAAGGTAATCAGGTTGGTGTGTTTGAATGATTTGATGCATGTAGCTTAGAGAACGAAATTTCAATAAATTTTCTAGACTGGCACCGCAAACGTGTATCGAGAAAACAGATATATGGTCGTATCGGCGTAAGTTGAACACAAAGCGGGCAATATTGTTATATACAAAATTTAGTTTGCGGCTGGTCGCATAGTCCAAATCACATAAAATCTCACATCCATACAGTAAAAACGGGAAGTTTTTTACATACAGTAAAGAGGAAGGTTTCCATATACTTTTCCGATAGCACTGTTTAGATGATCATGCCAAGTGAGAGTACTATTGAAAATCATTCCTAGGTTTCGGGCGGAGCTGACATAGTCAATAGTTTCCTCCTCTAGTTTCAATGAGTTGAAAACTGATACATCTAACGCTTTACAATAGATGGGCAGGGCTTTCGACTTGGCAGGATTTAGGTAGAGGTTGTTGTTTTTCGACCAGCTGGATATAAGAAACAAGTCCTCGTTCATTAAATCAACTGCTTTATTTTTTTTTTTCGAGAAGGATCGACTGATTAAATGTTGTACATCATCAGCGTATAGATGAATTAGACAGTATTTTACAACTTGCGGAAGCTCGTTGATATAAAGTAAAAAAAGCATTGGGCCATGTATAGATCCTTGTGGCACACCTGTCAAAACGTTTATAAAGTTGGATGAGCGACCATTTGCGACAACGCATTGTTGTCTCCCACTAAGATACGAGAAGATCAACTTACAGGACTCGAAAGTAAACCCATAAGAGTTTAACATCGCTTACAAGGAAATGGTCTAGTAAAGAACTGGATGATTTAGTAAAGTGAGTAGGTGAAGAGCGGTTTATGTGATTAAGATTGAGGACCTCAAACGTACTAAAAATCTTTGGATAAATATTTGTCTAACAAATTACAATTAAAATCACCACATAATATTGTATAGGAATAGCAGCAATAAATCGTCTCTAGTGAAGAAACCAAAGATCTGTAGACCGATCCAACTAATACGCTTTCAGTATTACATATGATACTAACAAATACATATTCCAATGGACAGCTATCATCTGATTTACTCATGAACTTCCAACTTAACCTATCACACTCATACAGAGCCGAACTCCCACCAGTTCTGAACGTTCGATAGTCTCGAAAAAGCTTATAGCCTTTTAGGCAATAGAAATCTGGCTGAACGGACACGATATCTATCTTGGAATCCACAAACAAGTATCTGAATTCCTTCCTCTAATTGGCTGCTCAGACATATTCGTGTCTAAGTGACATATTTGTATACCATTTTTTTGAGCTCGCAGAATTCGAATCATGTTGTATAAACTCGTATTCATGTTGTTGCCAGCGAAACCCCTGCTATAGTTAGCTGTATTCGTAAGTTTTATAGCTACAGATGTAGTAGTTGCTGTGCATTATGAGCATAAGGATGCGAGTGTCACACGACCAAGAAGCTAACAAGGAAATCACTATCAATTTATTTCTGAGTCAAGGATTCGGATCTAGGGCCGCAAAAATAGAGTTGCAATACTTGAGAGATAATACGGCATTTAATGCAGGGTTCTAAGTGCAATTCTTACTTAAACAGATGATATGAAAATCTTTAGACCTATGATACATCATCCTCCTCTTACTATCTACCACTGTAGGAAGATCCAGAAGAACTTTGTACTTAGTGTCAGAAGAATTTCCTTGAGCTTAGCGTCAATAAGTGTCAGACTATAACTTATACCCGTAAGCGCCCTCCTCGCTGCTATTTAATCTTTAATCTTCCTGTTCCCTTAGTAAATAAGTTGCGTGATTTAGGTGTTATCTGTGACAGAACAAAAAGCCAACTTCCTTTCCAATACTTATGTTAGCAAATCTCTTTACATAACCTTTCATAGGCCTCTTCTGGAATATGCAAGCCAAGTTTGGTCACTCTATATTACTACAGAACTCATATCCTCCGGATAGAAGCTGTTCAACGCTGGTTTTTGACGACTTGCTTTACATAGACTTCCCTAGGATGAGAGCCAAACCTTACTACCATACACTGATCGACTGAAACTTGCAACCACTTTCTATACGCCGAAAAGTTGCCGATATTCTCGTTATTCTTCTAATCTTGGTTGGTAATATTGATTATCCTTCTTTACCTTATTTACTTCAACTTAACTCTTCTATAACCAACCCACGCAATCCTAGGTCTGTGCCGCTTTTCTGTCTAAATCTTCACAGAGCGAATTACGGAAATCTTGACCCAATGTCTAGAACGAAGAAGGCTTAAGTCTCCACGGTTTTTTGTCACTAGATGGTGTTGGTGTCCATTTATCTGGAAACACTAATCTGATTGTGTCAAACGAACACATGTTTGAAAGGTGACATGTCAGGCTACATTTTTTATATATTACACTGATTGGAATATGAGTGAAATATCTGAAGAAATTTAGTACGCTATGTGATAATTAAGCAAAAACACGCCGAATTTGTGCAATTTACGGTGAGAATGCTGTGAGTGAACGCCGGACTCAGGAGTGGTCTTTTCGATTCCATTCCGATAATTTCGATGTTAAAGATGCACCTCGCACTATACGGTCTGTCACTGAAAAAGTCGATGAAATTTTGTAACTGATGAAGCAAGACCGGCAGGGAAGCTGTCTGGAGATAACGGAGACATTAAAAATCAACCGTATGACAGTCTAAAATCATCTAAAACGAGAATGCTACTCAAAGAAGCTCGATGTTTGGGTGCCAAATAACCATCAATGAAACGCTGCTGAAACGTAACGAAATGGAATCATTTTTTGGATTAAATACGAGAATATCCAAAGCAAGCGATCATGGTCATAAGCCGGTGTCCGTCCGCAAACGACTTCAAAGCTTATGTTGAGTGTTTGGTGAGGTTGGATGGGTATTGTCTATTATGAGCTGCTAGAACGTGGCGAAACGATCAATTCAATCCTCTACTGTGCACAATTCGACCGTTTGAATGAAGCTATTACCACTTGTTTCGGTCTTTGCAAAACCTACATATTGGTTAGCTGAAATTGATTTTGAATAAAGAAAATTTTTTTTCAAAAATGTACCAAAAACCGTGGAGATTTTTTATATGATCGATATTATCCTCTCTTCAACTACCACCTCAGCAAACTGTCCCTCAAGAACACTCTCTTTTCCAAATATGCCTCACGTCCTAACTTTCGTTAACCACTCTAACCATCTTTAGTTTTAAGCTTAATTTTTAGTTTTAAGGATATGCATGCAAACCTGTCCGGGGTTTACCAGGGCTTCAAATCAAATCATCGATCGATATGCTTAATAGTATATACAGCTTAACTTTTTAGTATTGTAGTTTCAGCAATTGTAAATAAATTTAATATAATTTTGTTTTTAACATAATTTCGTTGTTTGATATTGATATGATACCCGTCGTCTCATTCCCAGAAAATAATCCATAACAATGGCCATTAAATCAATAGTTGGCGCATTAAAACGCCGAGAATTTTACCCAACTGGAATTCTGTCAGCTCTAATGTCAACCATGTAACTATCATTTTGCATTCTCTTAGAAACTTGTTTAAATATTTGAATCAAAAGGTTTTTTTTTCTTTTAAAAAATGTTTTAATAAAGCAACAATGGCTTTTCTTGTTTTGCTTCTATGTGATTGTAATGACAACATCTTTTAACTGGTATATCTTCATCTCACATGAAATAAATTTGTAAAAATTTAAGTTGATCGGGCATTGGAAGTAAAGAGCCGATTTTATGATACACTTGGCCCTGAATTTTCAATGTTGTTTCGAAATTGTGGAAATCATTATTTTTTACTACTTGCTTACAACCAAAAGATTAAATTTGAGTTCGCTTTAGTACATCTATTTGATACTAACGAATACAATTGTTTAGGCGGAGTATCTAATTCAAGCAAAACAATATTTCTAGAAACGCAACACATACCATGCTTATTTTTGAATTTCAGTGCATGACAAAATTGGCACATTTTATCCATATTTCCAATAATGATTTTTAAATGTGAAGAATAGTCAAATTCAATTAAAGCTAATGCGATCAAATGATGATAATGTTAATGCCCATTGAGTTTGCATTCGTTGTTTTTTGTAATTGATTTGGCCTGTTCGCATCAATAATACCTTGATGACGAAGCCTGTGGCGTATTCTATCCGATTCTAATACATGGGCTGAAAAGTCCGTTTCTAAGAGAGGGCACCACTTGAATTAAATCCATACCATTTTCAGTTAGTACCAACCTTCAAGAAATACTTGTATAAATTTGACAGCTGTCGGACGATTAGTTCTCGAGATATAGCGTTGTGAGTGAAGCAACTTTTGCTATTGCGGAAAAAAATGGATTCAAAGCATCTTCGTATGTTGGTTTGTTATTGCTTTTTGATGGGAAAAAATGCAGCCGATGCAAAGAAATGGCTTGATAAGTGTTACCCGGACTGTGCACCAGCCGAACGAACCATTCGCAAGTGGATTGAAAAATTTAAAAGTGGTCATACAGGCACCGAAGATGATGCACGCAGTGGACGTCCAAAAGATGCTGTTTCAGATGAAAACATCAAAAAAGTCCACAAAATGATTACGAATGACCGTTAAGTGAAGTTGATCAAGATAGATGAGGCTCTGAAGATATCAAAAGAGCGTGTTGGATATATCGTACACGAATATTTGGAGATGCGAAAGCTCTGTTCAAAGTGGGTGCCGCGTTTACTCACAGTCGACCAAAAACAACAACGTTTTGATGATTCAGAGGAGTGTTTTAGGTTGTTCAACCGCAATAAAGCCGAATTTTTGCGTCGGCATGTGACAATGGATAAAACTTGGCTCCATCACTTCACACCAAAGTTGGAAGTCAGCTGAGTGGCGAGCAGGCGACGAACCTCGTCCAAAACGACAAAAACTCAACAGTCGACTGGCAAGGTTATGGCATCCGTATTTTGGGAAACACGTGGAATAATTTTCATCGACTATCTCCAAAAGGGGCACACTATCAACAGCGACTATTACATTGTGTTGTTGGAGCGTTTGAAGGACGAAATCGTAGAAAAACGGCCGCATTTGAAGGAAAACAAAGTGCTGTTTCATCAAGACGATGCACCGTGTCACAAGTCGATGAAAACGATGGTAAAATTGAATGAAATCGGCTACGAATTGCTTCCCCACCCACCTCAAAAGAATATTCGCCGGAAAGAGATTTAAGACCGATGAAGAAGTAATCGCCGAAACAGAGGCCTATTTTTAGGCTAAACCGAAATTGTACTACAAAACTGGTATCAAAAGGTTGAAAAATCGTTTCAATCAGTGTATCGCCCTCAAAGGCAACTATATTGATAAATAAAGTTGAATCTTGCAAAAATTTTGTGTTTTACTATAAAACGGCTCTGACTTTTCAGCCCATGTGTTAAATGTTGAGTGCGTTGCTCATCACTTTGTTCTACGCGTAACCATGCATTCACATTTCTAATTAATTATTTTTTTCGGAAGCGTTGTTCATCGATTCTTCTTTCTCGTCTCAACGTTTCACTAAAATTATATTGCGATCATCGATCGAGATTTGATCTTCCTCTTCTTGCCATTTTTTCATCATATTCTCTACAAACTTACACGTTGTATTACATTGTTAAATATTCGACAAATATAGGGTGATTCATCGTGAGGTTTGATTTTCAATAGGCTTTTTTTGACAGATCAAGCGTGACTCCTATCAAGCTGCTTTGTTATTTTTGTTCAGTCTTGGGTCATCGTGGAAAGACTCACACCACAATATCGTCTCCAAATTGTTCAGCTGTATTACAAAAATCAGCGTTCTGTGAGAAATGTTTTTCGTGCGATTCGAGGAACTTACGGTGCGCATAATCGACCTACTGAAACCACTATTGCCAATACCATTCGCAAATTTGAGTCCCAGTTTACATTAGTGGATGATACTCCAGCACATTTTCTCGGTGAGCTTTGGCTTCAACAAGACGGCGCTACGAGCCATACAGCGCATGAAACAATGGACTTGTTGAGAAATCATTTTGGTGAGCACTTAATTTCACGTTTTGCTACGGTAAATTGGCCGCCTAGATCGTGCGATATCACACCTTTGGGCTATTTTGTCTGGGGATATGTAAAGTCTCAGGTCTTCAGGAATAAATCAGCTATGATTGACGCTTTGGAAGCCAACATTACTCGTATTGTCCGCGAGATACCAGTCGGTATGCTCGAACGAGTCGCCCGAAATTGGACCTTCCGAATGGACCATCTCAGACATAGTCGTGGCCAACATTTACATGATATCATTTTCAAAAAGCCATGAATTGTTCTTTTAACCGATAATAAAAATTTTAAGTTAACTTTCAAATTTTTGTGTTTTATTTTACATTATAAATCAAACCTCACAATGAATCACCCTTTAGCTACAAATCGAATAAATTAACGTATCGTGTAATGTCGGCTGATAGCCAATAGCCGTTTAATGCGCAACGAAGTAGAGAGTAGCTCTACTAGGGCTTTGATATCAAGCTTACGACATTTGCGATCAAAACTGTTAGAACTGCCTGAGGTTACATTACGGATTGCTCCGTTTCCGGAGCATTGTTTCTACTCAATATGTCAAAGCGCGACCACGTGAACGTGACATTGTGATATGGCCATTACACTCGACCTTATGAACAAGAACTCAAAAGTTTTAACAACATTTACCGACGCACAAACGATTTTATATATGTAGCCTTTACGGGAAATCATTGTTTGCTTAATAGACTGATTAGGTGCCGACTCCAAATAAATTGGGTGCGTCTATTATAATATGATAACCCAACTGTGATGAAAGAAACTTAAATCGTCAAACAGTCCGTGGAATATTATTTTTCTCTGCCCTCTGCTACAAGTTTCTTACTCGTTGAAATCGCAAGGGTCCTCGAGTTATCGCTATTTTATACACCTCTTTTCGAAAAGAATGGCGGAGTAACTAAGCGATGAACTCTTACTTGTTAAATAGTTGATAAACGAATGAATTTTTGGATGCATATAAGTAACATAAGCGAAAAAGTTTAACGGTCATAGAAGCCATCTTACAGTTTTTCTTCCGTCTTTTGGGCAGAAAAGAAGTAGATCATAATTTTTTTTTAAAAAACAACAAGTTTTGGGTCGGTAGGATTTATGTAAAGTGCAGCAATTACTTTTAAGTCAACGAGAATGTGAAAGTGCCATCGAGAAATAAACCGAGAAAACAGCGAGGGCCAAGTTTTACTTTTACTGACTCGCTCTCCATATTCGTCAAAAAAAAAAAAAAAATAAGAAATTCTGCCTCATTCTCCACTCCAAGGCTCATTTATAATGACATCCCAGCTATCAGCTCTTGTGACAAGGCCAATCTGCTTGCTGCAAACTTTGCGGCCAGATCAACACTTTCAGATTGTGCTTTGTCTCCGCCTACACTTAAGTGCGTTGAAACTTCAATCGAATCCACTTTCACACTCGTGTAATTGCAAGAGTTTTTAAAGATCTTAGCATTCACAAATCCATTGGTTCATATAGTATATCCGTTCTTCTGAAGAGGTGTTCTTCCACGCTGACAAAACCACTACGTAAGCTTTTTCACCAATCCTACACTTAAGACTCTTTCCAAGCAGATGGAAAACATCATTTGTCCAGCCCAAATCTTCTTTATCCTCATACAAGGCCATTGCGCTATTATTCTTTGTTTCAAGGTCATGAAAATGCTGATAAACCGTCAGCTCATAAAATATATCGAAACATGGGAACTTCTCAATGGCAGACAGTAAGGTTTTCGTACCAACAGGGAAAGTGGAACCACAGCGTACATCAATATGGCGAAAACAAGATAGTTGCACTTGATATTTCTATGGCATTTGATAGAGTTTGGCATCACACTATTTTGTCAAAAATGCGTGCTTTTGGGATCGAGGTTTCCTTAGCGATGCAATTAATATTGTATTTCACCCCCTCATACCAGGTCTTAATATATACAATGGAGTACAATGCCCATATCCGGTCAAGTGTCAGTAAGACCTCTTTTGACTTGCTCGATAAAATTCATAGGTGATGTCAATATTACACAGCCATTCGACACTCTGGAATACCGGCGTAACGTCCCCTGTCTCACCTTGTTATATCGTTATTTTCACCACCAGCGCTTCACCGAAATTGCCAACAGCATTCCACCACTTCAAACTTTTAACCGTAACACCCGTCTCACTATGAATGCTCATCAGTATCCTCTTCTTCGGACGTATTCTGAAATATCATGAATCTTTCCTAAGCCGTGCAACTCGCTTATGGAATGCCCTGTCGAACTCTTTATTTCCTAGTCACAATAACTTGCAAACATTTAAAACCAACGCACATCAGTATCTTTTTTTTTCCCTCCCTAATTACTCTTCGCCTGCGCCATGTGTAAACATCTTAAGGGTACATAAAATCCCTTGTGTGTACGCCAATTATATACAGGGTGTCCCCTTATTCATCAAAGATAATTTGGGAAATGATTCGTGGGCATATTCTAAGAAAAAAATCATTCTACAGTATGGGTATATCTCCAATGTTAACATCATTTACACAGGATTTAAGAAAAGGCTTACTTTGAATATGAATTAGTGGAAATTAATCCTCAAATGATGCTAAAGCTTCTAGAAATTATCCTTCAACAGCAAAGGTACTATAACTGCCATCAAATGAATGATTAACTTGGAGAAAGCCTAAAAAGGTAATATCTCTCACTAAATTTCAACAAAAATCAGAAAATCAGCCTCTTATCCTTCCATTTGAGTAGAAGGCATCTTGACACTTTTCTAATTAGACCAGTGATCTAAGTTATTTCAAAGAATTTGCACTCCTTGTTAGCAAAGAAAACACCCGGAAGTACCCGGCCTGACCAAGACATGGCGGAAGTTGTTTGAAAATATCACTGTATTGGAAAGTACGCAATAGTATAAAGCATATGTTTAAAAGTTTGAAAGCGCCGCGTTATTTAGTATTTGTTTGGCAGCCATCAATAGTGAACGTTGTCAGTGAATTTGTGAAAATGGAGAAAATTGGTCATCGTTATGTGATACAATACTTTTATTTGAAAGGCCTCAGCTCAAGCAATATAAAAGCTGAACTGGACTACGTTTACAACAATAAAATTTTGGGTTGCTGAATTTAAACGGGGCCATACGAGCTGCCAAGACGAGCATCGCAATGATCGACCAAATGAGGTGGCGACTTCAAAAATAATGAAGAAAATCCACAAAGCGGTAATGGATGATCGTCATCTGAAAGTGCGCTAGCTAGCAGACATTGTATGCATTTCAAAAAGTGCGGTACATCGGATATTATTTGAAAATTTGGACATGAGAAAGCCGTGTGCAAGATGGGTGCCGCGTTTGCTCACACTCGAGCAAAAACAGTGTTGTGAAGATGTTTTAATTGAGTGTTTAGCGAAGTTTTACAGCAACAAAGCAGAATTCATAACAATAAATGAAACATGGGTCCATCACTTTACACCCGAGAGAAAAGAACAATCAAAGCAATGGATTCAAAAGGGAGAACCGGCTCCAAAGAAGGCGAAGACCTTTTCATCTGCAGGTAAGTTCATATTGGGATGCGCGTGGAATAATTTTCATTGACTATCTTGAAAAAGGAAAAACTATCAACGGTCAGTATTATGCGAACTTATTGCAACGTTTGAGCCAGGAAATCAAGCAAAAATGGCCGCAAATGGCTAAGAAGAAAGTGTTGTTTTATCAAGACAATGCACTAGCTCACAAATCCGTTATTGCCAAAATGGCCAAAATTAATGAATTAAAATTTGAATTGCTAACTCATGCACCCTATTCGCCAGATTTAGCCCCCTCGGATTATTTTCAGTTCCCAAACTTAAAAAAATGGCTCAGTGGTCAAAGATTTTCCAACGATGAAGAAGTGATGTCGGCAGTTAATGGCTATTTTGAGGAGCAAGACAGTTCTTATTATAAAAAGGGGATTGAACATCGATTGGAAAAGTGTATAGAGCTGAAAGGCGATTATGTTGAGAAATAAATAATTTTTTTTAAAATGTGTTGTGTTTTCTTTGTTGGGTCGGGTACTTCTGGGACCGCCCTCCTATGTCTGCTTTCCTAACTATAGAATAACAGTAATAAAGGATGAAACTAGCGCCCGTAACGCACTTCAAGTCAACAAAGGGCTTTGGTATTTTATTAAACAAATATTGATATGCAGAAATCTTAAACCAGAAAACAAAGATCACAACCATACCGAAATAAACAGGCGGATGCAAAGAGTGAACGAATGAAAAAGTTCCAGCTTTCCACCAATAAGTAATGTGACCGCTATCAACGACAATATAACATAATGTTGTTATTTCTTATTGCATTACAATCAGGACACCAAATACCATTAAAAACTTTTTTACTTACTGCTGTTATCACATGAGCTGCTGTAACTTTATCATCCAGTGTTCCATTTGACATTTCCGGCACAAAGTACCAAATCTTTTTCTCATAGTACGACACGGTGTAATTATCATGGAAGTCCAAATCTTCCTTAACGTCCTTTTCTAAAAACACATATGGTCCCATCTCTACAAAGTTCGGTTTAATATTCGGATTTCGTATCTCATGAGGATTTGTCCAATTAAATAGTGTGAAACGTGTGTAAATAGGTATCGGTGTCGATTTCCAGTTCTCATAATTATCTGTCCCTTCTTTAATTACCAGAGACTACAAAAAGGAAAATTGTTATTTATCATTGTACATTAACAAGTATTCAAAAGTACTCACTTTCTGGATCATAGATAAAGACAAGTCGGGCCAGATCACAAGTAAAGCAGTACCTCCCAGCAGGAGTAAGGTTCCAATACCAAATACCCAAAGCTTTCGCTGGGTCACGCCACAACATTTGCAACACATTTTCGGTGTTGTACAGTTCTAATGTAAAATTTGTAAAATTTGAAGTATTTCAAGTGAAATAAAATAAATATAACTCGATAGCTCTTTGATGGTGGGGTATGTGCATAAGTATTTTCGTTGCAATCTCGATTAGTCAAGCAATCGAGGGGTCATCTGAAAGAAACAAACAAAAATAAGTTAATTCCGTGTACAAAAGAAATAAAACTCTTGACATAGTTTATAAATATCGATTGCTTGTTGATCTTTGCATACCTACACCTTTACATCTTTCCTGGTTTTTTAGTTTTCTTTTTATTTCATTTGAATGATAAGATTAAAATGCTCTCAAATGTGTATACAACTTTTTTGCAATGAGATTTGTGACAAATAAAAATAAGCTTCAGGAGTGAGTATCTAGCTTCGGGTCTAATTTATTTACAGTACAGTTAAATCGATAAGTAGATTTATAGCTACTTAATTAATATATAGTCCTGAGATAAGATTGACAAATTGGAATTTTCTGAATATCTATACATAGATCATGATAATTCGGAATTTCGAAAACAATGGATTATAGTATCTTTAAGGTGAGAAAAGATTATGATGTACATAATTCGCTAATAGCAATAATAGAAATATAGGGTGATTTATCGTGAGGTTTGAATTATAATGTAAAATAAAACACATAAGTTTGAAAGTGAATTTAAAATTTTTATTATCAGTTAAAAGAACAATTCATGCGTCAATCGTAGCTGGCTTTTCCTGAAGACCTGAGACTTTACATATCCCCAGAAAAAATAGTCCAAAGGTGTGATTTCGCACGTTCTAGGCGGCCAATTTAACGTGGCAAAACGTTAAATTAAGTGCTAACCAAAATGATTTCTCAACAAGTCCTTTGTTTCACGCGCTGTATGGCTCGTAGCGCCGTCTTGTTGAAGCTAAAGCTCACCGAGAAAATGTGCTGGAGTATCATCCACTAATGTAAACTGGGACTCAAATTTGCGAATGGTATTGGCAATAGTGGTTTCAGTAGGTCGATTATTTACACCGTAAGTTCCTTGAATCGCACGAAAAACATTTCTCAAAAAACGCTGATTTTCGTAATATAGGGTTTTCTTATAACGACTTGACAAATTTTTTTTTTTTAAATAAAAGGCAAACCATTTGAGATATTTCAAAAACTTTTTTATTGGCTTGAAGTACAATCAAAACATTTATGAATGGAACTCGACTTCGTTCATATGGCCACCGCGGGCACGTTTGCAGCGGTTGATTCGTTGGACCTAATTTTCAACGACTCGGCCACACATTTCGGCCGAAACGGCCGCTATTTCGCGTTCACTGTTGGCACTGAGCTCTTCCAACGTCATCGGCGTATAGGCATAAACCAATGACTTAACGTAGCCCCACAGAAAATAGCCAATCGACTGGCCCATGTCTTGAGATAACACGCTCACCATACTTACTCTTCAACAAATCGATTGTAGCGTGTGCTGTGGCTTGTGGCACCATCCTGTTACAACCACATGTCGTCCAAGTCCATATCTTTAAATTCGAGCCAAAAATAATCGGTGATCATGGCGCGATAACGCTGACCATTCACAGTAACGTGACGATCGTTATTGTCGACGAAAAAATATGGCCCAATAACGCCGCCGGCATGCAAACCGCATCAAACAGTTATTTTAGTGGATGAAGTGGTGATTCATGAAGCACATGTGGGTTTTCACTCGACCAATAACGCACATTTTGCTTATTGACGAACCCATTGAGCCAAAAATGAGCTTCGTCACTGAAGATGATTTTGCGATGAAATTCATCATCTTGGCGCATCTCCTCCAGAACCCAATCGGAGAACGTACGTCGCTTCAAATGGTCCATCGGCTTCAATTCTTGAGTCAGCTTGATCTTGTATGGGTGTAAACCAAGATCCTTACGCAAAATACGCAATAATGCTACGGATATTTTCGACACTTCGTCCAACCCGTTGTCTCACTGTCACGGCAACTTCACACAACGAATATGTAAACTCAAATTTTTGCACTAAACTTGTTATTGCCTGTCTATTAGGGCGAGAATTACGACCGAAAATTGGAGTTGACGCTCTTATAGTGGCAGTCACCGACTCCGAATATCTGTAGAAAATTTTTATAATTTGCAGACGTTGCTCGTTAGTGTACTTTACCATGATGAAAATGTTGAATTTACTGAATAAATTGACAGTGACAGTTTGATGATTAATGAGAGTGCGTTCACAAATTCAATTCAAAGTTGTCAAGTCCCTATTGGAAACCCTATACATCTGAACAATTTGGAGCCGGTACTTACGCTGTCGATAGTTTTTTTTTTTTTTTTTTTTGAGGAGATAGACACTCAATGAGGTTAGAGGTTTCGTTTAAACACTCGCGGCAATAACGATAAATTTGAGGTCAGAAAAGTTAGATGTTGAAACTGAGTGGTTAAAGATATCAAATTGGTAATAAGCGTTTTTCTTTTTTCCTTTTTGAGTGGATTCAGATAGAACCTCAATATCGAGGCTCCTGAACCGTTTTTCCACAGGCGCGTGGCCACCGAGGGCCATTATAGCGTTAAAGCATTTATGTCACTTTAGATTTTGACGTAATGTATAAGAGAACAAAGATAAAAAGTGATATAAGTATTTATTTGCTACAACGTAGCGAGGCTATTTTTTTTGGCGCACGCTATCTGTCAATCGATAACAACTCGCTGATGAGTGTTGACTGTAACACGGTTTGTCGACGCCTATTCTAAATAAAATTAAATCCCCCTATCAATGGGCAATGGAAAACCACCAAAAGTCAAATTCTGCTTAAGAAAAAGCTTCTCAGGAGAGCCGTTTAAAACCGGCAATAAGCAGTAGGCTTAGGAGTGTAAGGTAAGAAACACAAATGAGTGCGAGAAGCTAGGCTTTGGCCCACACCAAGATGTGGCGCCATTACTAAAGCCTTCGATGTGATCAACCACAATATTTTGTTGAATAAAATTTACAATGCTGGTTTTTGTGGCTTCATGTTCCGCTGATTTAAATCTTACCTTAAAAATAGACCCCAAAGAGTGAAGATAGATATTATCAGAAGTGAAGTTAAATTTATAAATCTGAGTGTTCCTCAAGGCTCTGTTTTGGAGCCTCCACTATTTTTAATTTACATCAATTCACCTTTAAGAGGTATACTAGCTGAATTTTCGGACAATGTTTTGTTTTTATTCACCCTGATGTGAAAGGTTTTAGCTATCATACTGCTCTTGTAGCCATAGTTATTCTTTTTGCAGCAGTATAATTTGTAGCAGAACATGTTTCCAAATTGAAAAGGTAGATGAATTTAAATATTTGGGACTTATCATTGATAACAGAATGTCTTTTTTTTTGAACAACACAGAATCTTTGAGGCAATACTTTCGGTTCATAGAAAGAGATTTTTTACCTGCAAATTATTGGTTCAGCAAGACTTTTGAACTTAATTTGCTACGGAATTTTTCACTTCAAACTACAATTTGCAATTGAATACGATATTTCGTCCAGTACTCGTACGACATATGTATTGAGGACGTTCTTAATCAGATCATATACTCTCCAAAATATGAGCTACAATCGGAAATCTTTCAATTCCCATAAAATTCTGAGAGGTGATTGAAGGCTGATCAGTATGTTATGGCGTGCTTGTTCCAATGTACTCGTATAAAGGCAAAGTCGACAAGAGAAATTGAAACAACTACCGATCGGTGAAGCTAGTGTTGCACACTATGAAAACATACAAGAGTGCTCAAGACAGTCGACAACGCAGTTAATAACAGTCAATGTAGGTTTATGGAATGCAGTTCGACATATGATAAAATTCAAAGCTTATGGATAGTGATAGAAAAACATCGCGACATTTCAAAAGATTTCCATATCGTCTTTATGTTCGTGAAATAAGCTTTCAAAAGAGTTTCGAAATAACTTGAATAGATGCCGCTAAGATCTCTCAAAATGTAGCCGAGACGTACTCGTATGTATTGATATAATAATATATGCGAACCGTATGGAAAATCCAATGAAAATAGCAATAGAAACTCAGGTTTCAACCAAAATTGGAAAGCAAAAACACCTACAAGCTCTTGACCTCAATTACGAAGTGATTTGACCTGCAGAATGATTCTAAGGTCCGCGAATGTAACCATTTAGCGGTGCAGTAGCATTACAGATACGAGGCAAAAATATATGGCAAGAGAAGTGTCCGTAACTATTCAATAAGTTTATTTAAAAATATGTTTTGCCAAACATTACAATGAATTCGCGGTGTTATATATGAGATTTAAAAAACTTAAATTAAATTTAAAGAGAAACTTATATTTGTACCTCACCTCACTTCACAGGAATTCACACTCCCAAATGACTTGGACTTAACACTTCTATTGCCAAATATATTCTAAACAATTGAACACTGATATTAGTGTGATATATGTGTTATTTAAATTTAAATTTCAGTTTCAATTCTGACAGCTTATTATGAGATTACCAGTACGAATTGGGCTGATTAAGCAGAATTCCAAATAAGCTGAGTACAAAAAAGGTTTGCTATCATCGGTGATGTCTGGATTCAAAATTTGATGAAAATATCACATTCATTGTGACAACCTTATCTTACACAAGAACTTTTTTAACCGCGATATATATGTAACTTATAAATAAAACTTTAATGCTGCTTTTAAACGTTTTGAAATGGCTGCTTGAGTGACACCCAAAGATTCTGCGAGCTCTTCTTGTGTTTGGAGACAATCTTCATAGAGTAATGCTTCCAGATCTTCATCTTCAAACTTTTTTTGCTGCCCAGGACGTTCATCGTCTTCCAAGCCAAAATCACCACTTTTAAATCGTGCAAACCACTTTTGGCACGTTCGCTCAGCTAGTACATGTTCACCATAAACTTCCATCAAAATACGATGACTTTCGGTAGCAGTTTTCTTCATGAAGAAGAACTCCCCGCAAAAACACTTTTTCAGGCGCATAGTTCGATATATTTGAGTGAAAAAAAAAGATTGTTGTTTACGCTTCAAATGAATGACATATACTGAAATGACGTACAATGACAGTAGCTTTCCAACGCATGTTCCAATGGAATAATACAAGTTACGCCATCTCTTAGCAAACCGCATGAATTAAGTCATAGACTTAATTAGTTTTAGGGGTAGTTAGCTTTGCAAAATACATAAACAAGGTGTCAATTCAACCAGAGAGTCAGTCTTTAGATAATAAGTAGTTGAAGCAGAAGGTAAACTGTGTTCTTAGGTACATTATGCTTCCTTATTGGATAAGTAAAATTTACCACAATAGGCTACACTCTTTTTACCCTATCACTCTTACTCACACTCTTTGAACTTTTCCCTATTCCACCATTAACAACTTGTTGTTCTTCCAACATTATGGACAGGCATAAGTGCACATTCTCCGTATTTTGGGATCACAACAAAACCAAATAGGATGGACGTTCAAGCGCCTCTCTACTCAGTGACACCAGGAGAGCAGACTAACGGCCGACCTGTTACACTATGAAAAGCGGTAGCCAGACTATTTTTTTCTTTTTCACGGTGAGGGTCCAGTATAAATAGGTTGAGTGCTGTAGAAATATGTTAGCTTGGCCATGCCCAGGTTTGTAACAGTTTTTACGCACCAAATGTTCTTATATAGTAGGTTCTGTATGTCGGAATTGGGACTTTGTAGATAGCCACCTCTCATAAAAAATCCTTTTAAGGCTTTAAAATAAAACAAGAAGAATCTGCAAGAATCTACAAATGTCCATAGTGTGCAAGTATCCACGAATTCGATTTTGAATCAGTATGCACTACAGCTGACATTTCTGTATGTAAAAAGTTTGATTCCGTTGCAAGCTGCATTGACTGTGAACAGGTTGTGACTTACATACAGTAATCATTATGTCTAGGTCAGGGAGCTCTTGCTCCGTAAGTCTGAAAAACCTTAACCTAGTCTTGCTACTCACAGTAAGTCTTGCTAAACTTATAAGCGGAGCCGACAAGCAGACAAAAACAGCAGCATAATAAATGGGACAGCGGTTGAATTCACCAAATATAATCTACAGTGAAGTAAAATCCTTGAACAAAACAAAAGACTTTATCCAGGCTACTCCGACATATTTGCATATTTGGAGCTTTGGAGTTTCCGAGACTTAGTCAGGGGACTGGAAAAAAGATGATGGTGGATGAGACCTCAATGGACCAACGGGAGCGCCACCCCGGAACGGATATCTGTCTTCGGCCTAACCCACCCCTGATCCTAGGGATGTCTATAATGGAACTACAAACTCTCAATATAAGTAACAACTATAGACGGATCTACTGTTGAAAACCCCTGCAAACAAAATAAAGACTACGAATTTTATATCCATACGTGGAACGTTTGGTCTCTTAATAGGTCACGTGCAGTCGTTCAACTAGAGGAGGGCCTTCTAACATCTGCGAAGCAGATGTTACCGCTATTCAAAAAATGCGATAAGATAGGCTGGACAAAAAGAGAATGAAAATCTGCGAGATTTACAACGGCGATTGTTATCGACGGCAAAAGCAGCGCCTATTTTGTTAAGGATTCGTTGTTAGAGGCAAACTTAGGCAAGTATTTAGTTAAGGTTAAATTTGTCCAACATAAGCCTTATATGCGCGCATGCCCCTAGAGAGGAGAGAGATGGCAATTCCAAATTGTCTTCTACGAGCTCTTGGACTAGATCTACGAACAGTGCCTTAGCTATGACATTAAGATATTCCTCGCGATTTTAATACAAAGCTGGAAAGAGAGGGCTTCTTTAGTAGTGCTGCACCCCTCCTCTGGATAACGTATTTATGCTAATCAACTTTGCGGCGGTACGAAACATTGTCGTGGCTAGGACGTGGTACCCGCATCTTAGAATTCATAACGGGTCTTCGAGAACTGCTGATAAATCTGCCGTCAACCACATTGATCACATTGCGATCGATGCAAGTAACTCCTCCAGTATTATGGGTGTCCGAACGATCCGAGGGGCCAACATCGACTCGGACCATTACCCAGTAGTATCCAAAGTACGATTACGGATATCCCGAGCATCCCAAGGGCAAGCTAATACTGTGAAAAAGTTTGAAGTCGAAAGGCTACAATCACAAGAGATCGCTAAATCTTTTTCCGATCGAGCCTCACTTAATATCTTAAGAGGTCCTATGCCGCCGTATCGAAGACTAGTGGCAACATTTCCAAAAAACCATCAGAGATCTCGCCTTTGAAGTGCTGGGTTTTACTCGACCACAACAACGAAACCCCTGTCTTGACGACGAGTACCGGCAAGCGCACGCAGCTAAGAAACAAGCATACAAAGCGGCGCTCCATAGAAGGGACTACTGCTGCTCGCGACCTCTACGAACAGGAGAGGAGAGACGAACACCGGCTTCTGAGAATTGCGTGTTCGGGGAAATTGAGAGATGCTACTCCAGGAATAAAATTCGCAAATTTTACCAAAGGTAATAACAAAACAGTCCAACGAACATGCCTGTAGAGACGAACAACGCAACATAGTGGTAGGGTCGCTGTCGCCGCTGAGGATTTCGAAATAGCATTTCTATAGACTATATAACTGCTATGACGAACCAAATACCGCTGTCAGGTATTGTAGAATGGACCATTTAACCTGGAAAAAGTAGACCAACAATTCCGCATGGATAAAGTGAAGATAGCCATATATAAGCTTAAGTCCAGAGCGGTCTGACTGCCGAGCTCTTCAAAGAGGGAAGCGATGACTTGGTAAGGAGCATACACCAACTCATCTGTTAAATATGTTCTGACAAAGGTAAATCCGACGAGTTGAACATCAGCATTGCTCGTCCGATCCTCAAAAAGTAGACCCTCTGAACTGCGCCCACTACAATGGCATAACATTTCTAAACATCACCTACAAGATTCTACCTTCCGTATTGCGTAAATATCTGAAACTGTTCTTCACAAATTGGTACATATCAATGTGGCTTTAGACCAGGAAAGTTCAAAACCAACCAAATATTCATACTACGGCAATTTTATGGTGGCAATTCACAAATAAAAATAGCAACCCTAAGTTGTCCTTAACTATCCTACAACTGCTGACATGAGGATGATGTCAACGACGGAATTGGAAACTTTATTTGGCCTCCTGGCCTTAGATATTTACATGCAAGAATCGGCAGCGAAAGGTAATTTAAGATTAAGCCATCTTAATGGGTGGAAATAAAACTCAGAGGGCCATGTCCCAATCCTTTCAATTGAACTGGGCTTATGCTCCAATACGAACTATTTGATACCAAATCAAGACTTTGAAATATTCACCTGTATTTTCCCAAGCAGAGGGGCATATGGAGGATAGGAACCGGCGATAGAATTTTATCCGATCAATTGAACTTAAGATGTCTTCCTGAGATATTGGCTGTATCAAAAACGGCCAAACTTGCGACAATAAGGGAATTATCCCACGAGGAAATTACAATATTCATTGCCAGCCGGGCTACCACTAAAGTCATCGTTGAACTCGAGATCAAGTCAAAGCTTGTGAAGTGCTGTCGTGAAGATCTTAGGGCTCTTTGAGTTCAGCACACAAAGGAGTCGAAAGTAACAAACACGTAGAAGAATTAGCTAAAAAAGTATCATTCTTTGATAAATAACTCAAAGATCAAAGTACCAAATCTTCACTCTGCACTATAAGAATGCAAATAGAACAAACGATATAAATCAAAACCAATGTAAGATGGAAAAACCTTCCAAGTTGTGAAGCTGATCTACGCTTGTTGGATTACTAACAGGTCATACTCTTCTGGGTGCCTTATAGACGAAGACTTCTGTAGTGATTGTGAGGACGTGAATTCAGAGAAGCATGCCTTTTAGTTTTTATGCCAATGTTGCTGAATCAGTAATTTGAGACAAAGAAGTTTAGAAAGTTACTGCTGTTTCATTTATATCTCTTTTCAGGTTAGCGGATGCAACAGGATGGCTGAGACTTACTCAAAGACCAAATGTCAACCAACGCGAGACAGGTTCAATTCCCTCGACCGGGCAACACAATGGATCTTCATAGACCTAACCAGGCAAAGTTTGATCTAAACTCTATTGGCCCTTATTAAAAGACAATGCTTGAACTGAATATTCTTCTATTTCTCAATCTATATTCATTGTTTCAAAATATATTGTATGATAAATGCATGCTGAGATTTCTTCAGAATCTGGACCAATCAAAACCAAAACAACTTTGCCATACTGTTTTCAAGGGTAAAGTGAAACATAGAACGTGATAGATGAGAGTTGTCAGAGACTATCTATTATTCCTACGTAAAATAACCAACAATCGATGTTTACCTTTTCTATTGCTTCGAGTAGCTACATACTCGTATGTATATCCATTCCGATGATTGGTTTAGGATTAGTTTAGCATCCAAGACACCAATGTTGTACTTGCGTTGGTTAGTCGTGATATACGAAACATTTCTACTAATGCGGACCGCAATTTCCCACCAAATACACAAGCTTTGTAATGCGATATCACCGTCGCACTATCTACTTGCATTGAAAAATACCGATATACGTATACTCGTATATTGAATTGCTACCAACGTCAGTTTATTCGTTTAATCTACGCCTTTGAAATGGATAAGATTCTATCTAAAAGTACTTGTGATTGTTTACGCGTTATAATGTTTCTGTTCAGATAAACCTTAACACTTGTTTACCGTTTTATTAATCACAGTTCTTCATTGATAAATGTGGATCTCGAAAATAACATTTCGAAAGTCCCGTACCTGAGAATCGAACTTGTCGAGTTGTAGATTAAGATCAAAAAGATCAATGAATCTCGAGATGTTTCGCCAGATGCGTCATGAAACCAAAGGATGCTGCTCCCCCTCCTTTTCCCTTCGTCCACCCGAACAATTCTTCTTCCCCGGGGCTGGATCAAGGTGTCATACGACCCTAGCTCAGTCGCAAATAGAGTATCCGGATACATGGCGACCTCCATGTTAGCTAGCCTTATTTGTATACAGCGGAGCTTTTTACAGATGGACCACCCTTTCTCCGCTACTCGTGGGATCTACAATGGATACATCTTAAAAAAAAAAAAAAACACGAGGCCGGTAGTCCTTTAACAGCGGGCGGTAGAACGTGGACTGTCCCCGCTTCTGCGCTGTACAGAGGAGGTAAAACTGTGACAGGCCATGGTGTACCATCCTGAAAAGGCAAACGCAACGAGCCTTAAACCAAATTTTCAAGGAGAGATAAGAATGTATCAAGCTATGATCCTATCTCTTCCTCCACCCCTAGCAGCAGCAAGTTTGTTGCAAGCCACAAAAACTTCTCCCTCTAAGGAGAAGCTTGCATCGGCAAGCTCCATCAAAGGCGCTCTACTCAAGACGCCGAAATGCATCACGCATTATTAAAACCTTCGCATCTATTCCGGAGGTGGAAAGAAGTGCGGAAAGAACGAGCAAGATCAAGTGGGCCAACGAAATCCCAAATGACGGATTGTCCACTGCTCCCTCTGTTCTCAAAACGCTAAAGGACTGTTCTAAGCGTGAGAAATCGTTGAAGCAAATCGTGCCGGTTCTCAAAAGTTCCAAAACCGTAAACACCCCTGATTGATTGTTTTTGGTTGTTGATTGTGATCAAAAAGGAATCCCTTAACCTTAAGGTCTATAAAAAGGATGAGCTGGATGCTGATAAGCAACCTTCTCCACCTTTAAACAAAACTTCAAATTCAGCCTTGGATCTGGGAGCGTTGGTATTCTTTTCCGTAATGGGCAACGACGACTCTAATTCATCCGAGGCGACTATTAAGCCGTCGGTCTCCTCTTCTGACACTCTGTCGGAAATAGAAACCGATGACGAAATAAAAAGAGATCCTACACGATCAGAGAAAAAAGATGAGCTCTTGGGCTAATTTTCAGAATCAGAGGACTCCAATACGGTTTCCCCATATTAATCTCTACCACTCAAAAAAGGCTTCGACCGCACTCATTCTGCGTTTCTACAAAAACGCAGAAGATATCACCCTAATCCAGGAACCATGGATCGTGGAAGGCGTAGTTCGTGGACTTGGGACACCTTTATACGATCCACTCTATATAAAAGACAAAGGTAAGATTAGAACTTGTATATAATTGAAACGTAGCCTTAATGTATTTTTATTTCCTAACCTCAGCGACCCCATATTAACCGTTGCCAGGCTAGAGACTGACAAAGCCTCTAACTGGTTGGCATGGGCGTATCTTAGCCACGATCAGGTGGGCCCTCTCCCTGGTGATAACCTAGAAAGGGTGGTACTGGAAGCTGGAAGGCAAAAAACTGGCCCCATCATCGGATGCTACGCTAACGCTCATCACATGGTATGGGGCACTACCGACATCAACGATAGAGGTGAGTCACTTTTTGATTACATTTTATGTACTAACCTCATTGCAATATTGGCAATGAGCCCTTATTTTATAACAAGAAACCGACATGAAGTGCTAGATATCACTTTTGTCTCTGACAACTCAAATGCTAACGAACCGGATGGTATCGTTTAAACAATATTTTTCAGACAACAGAAGCATTCCGGAATTATCGAAATCGGAACTATCGGAAAACTGATTGGCTAAAATACAGAGGAATACTGTCAAAAACACTATCCTCTGAACTCTCAAGTCCGCCGCGAAACACCAATTAGCTTGACATGAAACTCAAGGAATTCACCCTGGCTCTCAATCAGAGGCAAGAAAACGTCGCACTGGTGGACTAGGACTGGACTGGACGAAGCGCACTAGGATCGCCTCGAAACACCTGCAGAAATATTTTCAACTTTATAAAAAGCACAAGAAAAGTAACTGACTGGGACTCATACAATGAATCACTCAAAATATATAAAAAAGAACTGAGGAAAGCGTCAAACTTGGAGATTATTCTGTTGTGCTTTCAATATTGGAGCAAAACGGATTCTTGTATCATAACTTATGGGCGGTAGAAATCGCAAGATATGGCGAAAGCCAACATTACATTACATTACTTAGCATTGTTGGTAGTTATGATTGTTTTATGTAAGTGCTCGAGAATTCAGAGTGAATTGAGCAAATAAACGCGGCATCGAGCAATTTCTACGTAACGATGTGCAGTACAAAGTTCAAAAAGTAAAGTGATTTTTGAAATTTCGTGGGCAACGTACATTCGATTATCGATTTTTTTTTTTTTTTTTTTTTTTTGCTGTGTTGGTACATATGTCCCAAACATATGTTCATAGTGTCGAGTATATAGAACACTTAGTTTGTTTTTGACAGATAGAAACGTTAGACGCGTTTTGGTGTGGTCGGTGATTTTTAATTATTACAAAAAATGGACCAAAGAATTTGCATCAAATTTTGTGTAAAAAATGGAATCAAGTGCTCTAAAAGACTTGAAGTGATGACAGTGGCATACGTGTGTCTGCTCAAAGTAAAAGAAATATTTACAAGAGGTACAAGCTCTTCCAAGATGGTCGAGATGTCAATGTCGAACTTCGTCCACTATGTGGAAAATTTTGTTAAAAGAGCTCAGTCTACAACCGTATAAGATCCATCTGGTGTTCGCGGAATGAGCTCTTGAGCAGCTTGAAGTCGACTCTTCTTTTCTAAAAACAGTGCTAGGGGACGGGGACCACTTTTAGCTCGTTGGATTGTTGAACAAGCAAAATTGGCGTTTCTGGAATCAGGTAAATGCAAATTTAAGAGTCTCACCTACTACGAACAAAGTCCAGTGTTTGGGCTTCGATTGGCTACAGTCAAAAATCAACGTTATCGTGCTTATAAGTGCTTATCATCCAAACAATATGTGGTCCCAACATTTACCATCATTTACCATTAAACCATCGTTTTCATATACCATATTAGCTCTTTCAAAAACACTCTTTATAATCTTTACTCTGAAAGTATTGGGTTGGCCAATAAGTTCCCTCTATTTATCGTTACTGTTTAAGTTAAATTTAAATAACGAAGTTTGTAAATGATGTTTCGAGATTGTAGTTTTTTTTTTATTTAAATATGTGAAAGGAGGTCTATGAAAATGGAGACAAATAAGAAGTATTTTCGGCATATTAAGCTCTTTTATCTTCGGAAAGGAAAAAACGATGCATAAACACAGAAAAATTTGTTCTGTGCACGGGGATAACTCTGTCAGCGCCTGGACTGTTCGTGAGTTATTCCGGCGTATTTACGACGGTGATTTCACATGGTCTGACTTGCCCCGTTCTGGATGTCCGGTTGAGACTGATGCGAACCATATGCGGACATATAGAAAATCACTTGAGTCATTTGACTGCTGCAGAAATTAAGTGAAAAAAAAAATTATCCTAACGTGTCTCTATCAGCGATGGAAACATTTTTTGGATTCTTTATAGCGACATGGAATGGAATAGATCATGGAGCGAAAGAGGTGAGCCACTTTTATTAAAGTTGGCATTTAACCTAAGGAGAAGAGTATGCTCAGCATTTGGTGGGAGCTTCTTCCGCATAATCAAACTATTGATTCCGATAAGTACTCAATTGCATAGACTAAAGGATGCAATCAGCAAAACAAGCCCGAAACCAGACTCGACAGAAGTTGGTGCAGTTTAAATGGGATGTTTTACCTTACCCGCTGTATTCACCTAATCTTGCACTTTGCGACTAACATCTATTCCGGTTAATGTAGAACTCACTTAATGGAAAAAATTTCGTCTCACCGAACATCCACTTGGAGCAAGAAAAATCAAATGTTGCACCGTGTGACGCTTCCATTGTTTCGATTCTGTTTTTTTGTTAAGTTTTTACACCTGTTGTTGACATTTCCTCTAAATCTTAGCGTCATAGCTTGACATTTGCAAAAGTAACGTAGCCAAGAGTACATCTATTTCTGTGTGGGTTGGCGATTTTTTACAATTTTAGAAATAAACTTAAATTTGCAACAACGAACTTGTATTAAATTCTGCATAAAAAACGGATTTATTGGTGCGCGAACGTTGGGAATGTTGGAAAAGTTTCTCTAAAGATACTCTAAAGAAAACGGTCATTTACCATTGGCACGAGCGGTTCAAAAGTGGTCATGAGTCAATCGAAGATAACCGACGAAAACATTGATGAAGTACGAGTAAAAGAAATGTTGGTCAATAACCGCAAATTAACCATCTATCTCTCTTATGGGGGGACTTGAACATTGCCTATGAATCCGTTGAAGACATTTTGGTTAATGATTTGGATTTCCGTCGTGTAGCAGCAAAGTTGGTGCCAAAAGACCTCAATTTCATGCAAAAAAGAGACTGTTGTCGTCGCAAAAGAGATGATTTGCGAGGCACATTTATCAAAATGATGTGTTTATGAGTACGACACGCAATCCAGACATCAGGCAAGTGAATGGCGTTCACTAAATGAGCCGAGACCAAAAAACGAAGTCGTTTTTAGTCAAAAAAAAAGGCAATGCTCACGGTTTTCATGGATTACAACGGTGTAGTGCATCATGAATTTTTTCCAGAAGGCCAGACAGTAAACAAAGAGTATTATTTTGGCGTTATGATACGTTTGCGTGAAGCAATCCGCCAAAAGAGACCAGAATTGTGGGCAGAAAACTCGTGGATTTTGCACTATGATAACGCACCGTGGTACAGTGCCATCATTACTAGGTGTAATGATAACCTCCTTGACTGCCAGAATACGCTGCTACTGCAAAAAAGATTATGGTGCCTTGAAGTCCGTTCATATTTAGGCAAATTTCAATGCGATACTATCTTCAGTTTTGTTTTGACAGCTGATTGTTGTTGACGTTTTTGGCATCATGTTAAGTATGGACAAAAACGATTTTCATTCTCTCATAAGACATTTTTTTTTTGAGACTCAAAACGGCGAAGTAAACAAATAAAAGTTGGATAAATATTATGGGGCTAATGCTACGTCAGATGACACCGTCAAATATTGGTTTCGAGATTTTCGTGGTGGCCGCAACTCCACTACCGATAAAGTCAGCAGAGGCAGGCCCTCCGATGCGGTTACAGAGGACAATGTCAAAAAAATACATGAAATGGGGTTGGCTGATCGGAAAGTGAAGGTGCGCGAGCTAGCAGATACCACAAAGATTAGTACTGAGCGCACACGCCATATTTTGGGCAATATTCTGAATATGAAAGTTATCCTGCCGCTGGGTGCCGCGCATACTCACTCCTGACCAAAATCACGAACGCGAGAGCACTTCGAAAGAGTGCTGATGCGGAATCGGCCGGGCTTAAGCTGGCACGAGTGCTCCGAAGCGGCAGAGGGAGGCTCGATAGGTCGGAAAGTTTATGGCGTCGGTTTTCTGGGACTGTCATGGCATACTCTCCGTGGACTACCTCGAAAAAGGAAAAACTATCAACAGCGAGTATTACTGTGCATTATTGGAGCGATTGAAGGCCGAAATCGCTGCAAAACGGCCTTGCGAAAAACATTTTGTTTTTGCAAGACAATGAACCGGCGCACAAGAGCATCGCAACTATGGCTAAAATCAATGACTTACGGCTCCAATTGCTGTTGCATCCACCGTATTCGCCAAATTAGACTCCCTCGAACTATTATCTCTTCCCAAACCTCAAAGGATGGCTCATCAATAAAAAATTCAACTCACGCGAGGAAATCATCGACGCCACGGAGGAGTATTTTGCAGACCTTTCGGAAAATTACTTTTCGGACGGAAAATTACTTTTCGGACGGAAAATCACTGGAATAAGTGTATCAAACTAAAAGGGGACTTTATTGAATAAAATAAAAAAACATTTAAAAGAAAAAATTTTTTTCATTCCCAAGGAGGTTACTTTCCATCCCATCTAGTATTCGTAATTTTTTGACGAAAAACGCAACAAATACCATCCAACAGCCAACGAATTCACCTGATTTGGCTCCCTGTGATTTCTTTCTGTTCAATCGAGTTAAAAAACCACTACGGGGAACGCGTTTCAGCAGCTGAGAGGAAGTAATGGAAAAATTGCAGGAAGCACTGATGGACGTACCGTAAACCGAATATAAAAAATGTTTCGAGGATTCAATGAGGATTACTTTGAAGGGGACAACATAGATTTAGATGAATGGTATTTTTAATTTTCTGAATAAATTCCGAAAGTTTTTTGATCAAGGTGGTATATGGTATAACTGATTAAAGTTTTTCCTAAAAATAAATATTTAATCTTTAAAAGAACAGAGGGAAATAATTGGCCAATCCAATAGAAAGTAAATGTAACTTACACCATATTTTTCTCGGCATGGTATGGAACATTATTATGTTAAAAATAAATCTGCAAGTTTCGCCAAAGAGCTCCAGTATGAAAGGATATAATTCGTTTTCTAGGACTTGCAATTGTTATTACCATTGAATTCAGAAAGCACATTCAATGTCCTCCTTCAGCAGAAAAACATCACAAGGCCACAGGTTTAGAGGCCATCTTTTTGGTCTCTACATACGAGAATTGTTCTATCTCCAAGATGTCGTAGATCAAACTTGGACCCATCAAAGATGATGTTGTCCCAAACGTTTTTTCCTGAGTCGTGGATGTCTTCTCACTTAGCTTGTCGAATATTTTTTTGTGGCTCTTTCCAAATATCATATTTTTACTTGTTGTCAGGTCCAGTGCGTACTAACATCACTTTTTTGTATCCGTTGTTAATCAGCATTGCACTAAAAAGCTGGACACTGTATTTACAATATATGCGCCCTGCTTCCGCACTAAATTTGCCTAAGTTCGATGCCAGAGCAAAAAAGAAATGCGAGTATCAGCTGTTATTATGTTGTTTACAGACCTTCAGTACTTCAAAAATGAGATGGATTACGTAAGAAAAGAGTTACAGATAATTCGATGTTTTGTGGTGAAATAAAAAAAAGCTGCACAATTATTTGTAAAACAACAAATTGTTCGTTGCTACATTGTTTTGGGACCATGAGTATTTTGAACTTTTGTGTCCATTGTTAAGCAACTAACAAAGGTTACAGCTTGATTTCTTGACTTTTGATTTTAGTGCATACTAGTGATCTTCACTGTGGCAGAATAAGGTTTAAATAGATTTACAAGTATTCTCCACGTTTTATTTTTATTTTTATTATTATTATTTTTTTTTTTTTTTCAATTTACATTATACTCCGTACGTAATGTGTAACCAGCTAAATGTACCTTTCTTACATTTCACTCAGACCAATAATTAGATCATTGCACTATTTTTAATGAATTTATCACCGATTCTTGCCAAAAACTCGTTTGTCCTAGAACTAAGCCGAAAAGACTTCAGAGATTTGACTTTGTTGGAGAAACGGATAGCGATCCCCTTAAGCACTAGTGAGTCGGAGCAGATAGCTTTCCCTCTTCGATTCAGAGAATAAGCACGAGGAAAGCCCATTTCTAGTACACAAATCGTCGATCTGTTCTCGGAGTAGCCAATGCGTAGCACTCCCGGTTTGAGTTCGTATGTTTTTTGTCATATTGGTACAACTCTCCTTGACATTCCCAATAAATTTTTGCGTCATAACATGCCATTTGTGACAGGTGCAGCGTTGTGTTTAAATCGATTTTCCCTTTTTGGGCGATTTGCAATGTGGATACAAAAACATGAGCAACGAATTTAAACATGTTGAAAAAGTTTATGGCTGGGATCGAAGATGACGTCCGTTGTGGCAGACCATTGGTATCAAGAACTGAGAAATACGTCAATGAAATCAAAGATTTATTGACCCGTAAACCCCAAATTGACCACAGATGACCAACATCACGATTTTACATGAAGCGGATGACGGGCGTGCTTCAAATGAACCAAGACCGAAGAAACCACCTCGTTTTCAGTCAACAAACAAGAAAGACGACGTTTACTGTTTTCATGAATTACAATGGTGTTATGCATCATGAATTTCTTCCTGAGGCCCAATCAATATACGTTAGTGGCATCGTCTGGGCACTCGTTTTCAGATCACAGATACTTCCAATTCAGTCTGAATGAATTAGCAACTAGCATTCCGGAATTATCGGAAAACTGTTTGGTCAAAATACAGAGGAACACTTTTAAAAAGCACAAAAAAAGTGACTGACTGGGACTCATACAAGAAATCCTTCAAAAATAGAACTGAGGAAGGCAAAACGACAATCCTGGATGCCATTCTGTGGCGAAATAACAGAAACCTCTGAGGCATCACTGTTAAGAAAAATCATCTCTACAAATCCTTAGATGACAAAATTCATGGTCTGATTACAAAAGACAAACTGCTCTGGGCAATGCATAAATTCCAACCATACAAGTTTGCTGTCCCGGACGGGACAAAGGTCGTTAAATATCATCCTGCTACGCTAGAGAATATCATAAGGAGCTACGTAGGAGTGATTCACATACATTTGTCAGGATGAAAAGGCGGAAAATATTCTCATGTTGTCCTAAAGGCCCTCAGACATACATGTCTATCAACGTCCCTTCTAAAAACACTATACAGGATCTAGAATTGTTCCACGACTTTTGGCCACTTCGCAACATGCCTACTGTAAAGGAAAGTCGGTAGAAAAAGCTCTACATGACTAGACAAATCGAACCATACCTACAAAATAGAGAGCACACAATGGTCGCATTCCTAGACATAGAGGCTGCTTTTAAAAACTTAAACACATCCACAATCACGACAGCGCTGTCAAATCTGCTAAATAGCTGAGTAATCAACTCCAAACTGGGTACGGTTTCTTTTAAAAATGTGTCGGAAGAGGTACGCCACAAGGCGGCGTTCTATCATCCCTTATCAGGAGCGTAGTGGAAAACGAGATGCTGATATACCTGGAAGCAGATATAAGCAGAGCGATTGCCCTTGCGGATGGCGTTGCTACAGCCGTCTCAGGTAAGCATAGTAATACCATTTGAAAGGAAACTAAACTGGAAACCTGATATTTAAGAAAGAGTAAAGAAAGCTACATGAGTTTCGACCTCGCATTACCCACTAGATTTGTGTCTATCTGGACTGGAGGACAGCATCAGATAATGTAGTCAACTGCAGCAAACTAAGCAAAGTCTAAAGGACAGCATGTCTGTGTATAAGCGGAGTCTTACGTAGTATTCCCTCTGCGGCAATGAATATTTTGTTTCACACAACCCTCGATATTTTCGGCTGAAATGTGGTTGCTAATGCAGATATCAACTTAAGGCGACTACACGGTGGACAAATGAACAATTGTATGTATTTGGCCACGCTAATGTTCTTAACACAGGAGGAATCTTCCAAGAGAACATCGATTTAACTATAACCTAACATTGATTTGACGAAGACTTTCATGTAAGCCTTCCCTCAAGATCCTTATGTGAGGAAGGTTCTTTTATGAACGACAAGTCAATAATTTTTTTTACGGATGGATCCAAGAGTGATAGCGGGTTTGATGGCGCTGTTTTCTCAGATAAGCTTAACGTTAACTTCTCCTTCCGCCTCCCAAATCTTGGTAGCGTCTTCCAGGAGGAAATTTTGGCTGAAGAAAAAAGTGATATCTGAAAGGGATATCCGCATTTTTTCAGATAGCCAGGTTGCTATCAAATTCCTGGACTCAGTCTCACATAATTCTCAATCCTTGACTGCCGAACATCTCTCAGGGCGTATAAATATTCTAGGGAATTGTAGAGCCGACGAACTCCCCAAATTTTGAACAACTCTACCTATCCTATCTGAAAAGGGTATCATCGTTATACCAATCGCCACGTCTGAAAGCTGAATGCTTCTATAGCTACAAACCTTAGATGGACTTTTGGGTTGACATGTCCAGCGACCAAAGAAATCTGGTCAAAGCTGAATCTAAATCGCTCTAAAAGTTTGATATTTCAAAAGAGGAAACATCTCAGCGCTATCATAAGACCCATCACTGGACACCGTCTTATAAGCAAGCACGAGTAGAAGAGGAATAAATGTTCGACCTACTATGTGCATGCCCACCTCTCTTCAATTCATCTACAATGACTTAAGCGATCTCAACAATATAGACGTTAACAGCCTCCTACGCTTTGTCAAAAGCTCAAGTATGGTCTGCTTGCCGAAGCGATTTAGCCTTGGTGTTGAAGGACCGGCTTCGCGAGACGAAAGCTACGTTGGTATCCACTTCGGGTTTTCAAAATAAATCCATTTTTCGTCACCCGTCACAATTCGATGCAAAAATTATTTCCTTTCGTGTCGATGAAGCAAAATTTCACAAGTAACACACGTTCATTCAAATCGTGTGGGACCCATTTACCGAATTTACTGATCTTCATAGCTCGTAAACGTCTGCTGACTGTTTCTTGTGACACATGTTTGAATTGGGTCATCATCCAAAAACTCCTGCAATTGCTCGTCTTTGCATGCTTGTGGTCTACTAGAGCGCTCACTGTCTTTCACATTAATATTCAAACTTTTAAATTGTCGAAACCATGTCTCACATGTTCTAATTGATGGAGCGCGTTCACCATATGTTTTTACCAGCAAACGATGACTTCCAACAGCCTTTTTCTTTTGATTAAATAAGAAAAGCAATGCGTTCCGCAAATGTTCTTTTTTAGGCACAAAACTCGACATGATCACTAAACGATAAAACAAAGACACTTGTTTGTAGTTAAATGTCAGACGAACAAAGTGACGGATGTCATTAATACGCTGTGTACTTTTCGCTAGTCCCATCTTTTAGTTTAAACGGAAAAAAATTATGAATACACCTGGTATATGGCAATTGAGTAGTAAAGCCCTCTTTCAAGCAACTTTAAAAACTCTTATCATACCAGTCCTGGTTAATGGCGCAGACGCTTTCACACTTAAGAAAGCAGATGAAAAAATTTTTAGGACTTTCGAGATAAAAGTAATTTTTAGTTCCGTTTGCATCACTGAAGAATGGAGAAGACGTTTTAACCATCAAGCTATCTTATACAAACTGCAACGATGGCAAACTCGTCAGAAAAGCTCGGAAAGTTCGGCTTGAAAAACTAGATCACCTTGAACTCATGGGCACTAGAATGAAAAGTTTCCGATTCCAACCTTTAGAGAAAAATTAATAGAGAACGACATCATTTTAGATAATGCACACAAGTGTTAGGCGACCTCAACCAACATAGTGTACCCAACTGGGGGTATCCGGCAAAAGTCCGCACCAGCTGCAGAGGTATGTTAGCTGAGACCCTGCTCTTGCTAAGTAAGTAAGCAAGGATCTCTTCATTTCTAAAGGAATGACATTTGAAGATTGGTCACCTTTCAATCGGGACACTGCCAGCTTCGATTTCACTTACACAAACTTAAAGTTAGTTAGGAAATTGAATGTCGCCTTTGTGTGGAAAACGACGAAACCACAGAACACATAAGAGTACTGTGTGAATGCGTGACTCTATGTACAACCAAAAGACGTAACTTTCGCAGAGCAATCTTAGTGACTGGGGAACTGCAAATTATTTCCATGAGAGTGATTTTCAAGTTTATTAAGAAAGTTAGGTTGACTCTTGTGGCACAATCGATCTTTTAAGTCGCAGTACCCCTAGAAAAAAAAAAAGATAAAGCCTTTTCTCACTCCGTAAACATCTAAACATTCTTACGGTTAAAATGTGATATAAGTTTAAATAAATTTTAAAAGAAACATTTTATACAAATTACCAAAACTTTTATTTTGACTCTTAAACCTCCACCTGCCTTAGGTCGTTTCGTTAATTGCTTACGCAAAATATTTGAATGACCACTTCCGAATGAACATAATAATAACTGACTCACAAAACTACAATAACTGGTTCATAGTCTCAACTTTGGCAACACAAATTATTATATAAGATACGAGATGAAAAAGAAAAAGATGAGATAACCTCAACTTGTTATCTCAAATAAAATCATACGAGTACATAATTTTTTATTTCTGTATGTCTTACTCGTATATGGCACGAATAGACTGTTCAAAACCGAGGTTGCAATCGATCAAATTAGCTTAACAACGCGGCAATTTACTACTATCACAGGGTCAAATGATTCAACTCATCTAAATAAATAGCGTTGGCGTACATCTGACTATGTACGAGTGGAAACCTCAGACTCTAAGTACACGTTACTCCGAATATAGTCGAACACTGAAATGTTCTCAAAAAATAAACAAAAATCAAACAGTAACCATTACAATTGGCCAGAAAATCAATAATTCATTCTAATGGTGGCAGTAAATTAATTAAGCCAACCAGCTAATGTACGCCTTGACAGGTATGTACTCGTTTTTGAACGTCCCTATTGGAAAGTGTCAAGTTAGCACATAGTCATTCGAGTGTAGGAGTACCCGCCCTTGGGCAAGTTGGGTGAACATTACTAACATTTAGATGGGGATCATTGCTCGATTTCATATTGAGAAGACCTCACTTTAACTTATTTCATCAGTTGCCAATGAACTGTGATGTAAAACCCTAACCAACTCTATCGAAACTACGAGTACTCGTATGTGGGTCAAAAGTTTAAAGATATGGCTGCCCTTTTTCTGTGTCGTTTCAGTACGAGCATTCGCTTATACTTGTACTTGTAGTTGTGATTGCAGTCTATTGAGCTCTGTAGCAATCTAGCCCTCAGATAAAAACGGAAATATCTACTTCAAAGTCCACTAATATTACAAAACAAACTTTTTAGATTGCTTTGTTTGCCATTGAGCTTACTAAATTACCAACAGAGAATCTGAATCCAAGCTCCGACCGCTAATTACTATATTGCTAAGACTCAAAGGCACTTTGAATCATGCTCTACCAGTATGTATGAGTGTAATGAATGTCAAATGTAACAATCAAAGGAATTCAAGCAATTGACCAATAAACCAACACAAAATAATCATAAACACCCGGTTTACGAATATTAATTAATGGAAGTAAATCACGGCCAAGGTCACGCGTATATAAACACTCCAAAACGGCCAAAAAGATCAAAACGAAATGAAAATTTATGAATGACTCTACTTTGTATTCGATATTTTTTCACATTCATATATGTACATACGTTAAATTACAGAGCAAACGTTATAGTTTTTTGTTTTTTTTTTTTTTTTTTGCTTGAAATGTGCTAAAATCAGCACGTTATCGAAATGAGAATGGATCAAGCGAAGCTAATGTCAACCGCAAATAATAGACTCTTGTTGGGTTGCCCACTAACTGAACAAGACACTACAGTATGAGTACTTCGTGATTTTATATTTTTTTTTATAATTTTTCTGATCGATTTCATCATGTTCCATTACAATCAAACCGTGGAAAACGTGACAAACGCTCTTAGTGCAAAGCGGAACCTGTCAAACATTTAACAGCCCAGATAACTGTGGGCAAACTCTTCCTGAAACACTAAAACGTTGGAAATCTTCTCGTTATTCTTGAAATATTAGAAGCGAGCGTCTAGCCAAAAAACTAGTAAATGTTACGAGGTATGATCAAAAAGTTAGGTGACTTTATATTTTTTATAAAAAAATATTTATTTATTCTTCAATATTAATGATGTCCTCATCAAAGTAGTCCCCCTCAGATATAATACACTTGTGCCAACGCTTTTTCCAATCCTCGAAGCACTTCTTAGTATAGCCTTGAGCTCTTCCAGAGATGTCGTTTTTATTTCCTCAATCATTGCAAATCTCCGTCCTTTCATAGGTCTCTTCAGTTTTGAGAACACGTACAGGAACAAGGAACAGTTATGACCCTTTAGAGCAAATCAAGCTTATCATTGATGTCATTCAAAAGTTCCTGAGCGATGGTCATGCGACGATTCTTCTGATCAAAATTAAAAATTTTCCGAACAAACTTCGCTGACACACGTCTCATACCCAAAACATTAAAAAAAAATTGCATACCACGAGCTGACCGATATGCTAACATCCTCGGCAACTTCTCTTATTGTAATTCGACGTTATCATCTTATGTTGATGTGCTGGGGCGTCCAGAGTAATGTTCGTCATTGGTATCTTCTCGGCCATCTTGGAAGAGCTTGTACCAGTTGTAAACATTTTTTTTTTTTATTGAGAGCAGACCCACCGTATGCCACCGTCAACTTTTGAGTGTTTTTTCCATTGTTTTTATCAAAACACATCTAACCATTCTATTTGTCAAAAACAAACTAAGTATGCAATATACTTGAAATTGTGAACATATGTTCGGGACATGTGTACCAACACAGCAAAAAAAAATTGAATCAATCAATCAATCAATCAAATCAAAAATCACTTTACTTTTTGCACATACTTCTTGTACAAGCATCGTATTGGTATGTTTTAGCAATTATTCCTAGCACACTCAGGTCGTTAGCAAAGCGTAGTGCCGTGTTGTGATGCTAGTGATAAATTCATCTGCAGTTATACTCAGACGATAACCTACAGGCAATGGAAGCCCTAAACGTGGACGGAGTTCATCAAGTTCTTGTCCTACGAAATGCTTCCCGCGATCCTATGGTGATCTCGGACACAGACTCAGGCAATTAAAAACCAAATTATTGGGTCTATCGTGCGGTTTGTTAAGAGATGGCGTAACTCGTATTATTCCATTGGAACATGCGTTGGAAAGCTACTGTCATTGTACGTCATTTCAGTATATGTCATTCATTTGAAGCGTAAGCAACAATATTTTTTTTTCACTCAAATATGTCGAACTTTGTGCCTGAAAAAGTGTTTTTGTGGGGAGTTCTTCTTCATTACTGAAAACTGCTCCCGAAAGTCATCGTATTTTGGTGGAAGTTTATGGTGAACATGCGCTAGCTGAGCGAACCTGCCAAAAGTGGTTTGCACGATTTAAAAGTGGTGATTTTGGCTTGAAAGACGATGAACGTCCTGGGCAGCCAAAAAAGTTTGAAGATGAAGAACTGGAAGCATTTCTCTATGAAGATTGTTGCCAAACACAAGAAGAGCTCGCAGAATCTTTGGGTGTCACTCAAGCAGCCATTTCAAAACGTTTAAAAGCAGCTGGATATATTCAAAAGCAAGGAACATGAACTCAAGCCGAAAGACGTCGAAAGGCGGTTTTGCATGTCCGAAATGCTGCTGGAACGCCACAAAAGGAAGTCAGTTTTACATCGGATTGTTACTGGATGTAAATGTCGTAATGGATCCATTACGACAACCGAAAGCGCAAAAAATCATATGTGAGACCCGGCCAACCAGCCAACGGTTGGTAAAGCCGAATATCCATGGCGCGAATGTAATACTCTGTATTTGGTGGGATCAGATGGGTGTGCTGTATTATGAGCTGCTAAAACCGGGTAAAACCAACAATGGACAACACTACCGAACACAATTAATCCGTTTGAAGAGAGCGGTAGCCGAAAAACGCCCGGAATATGCGACCAGACACGAGGCAATAATTTTCCATCATGACAACGCTCGGCTTCACGTTGCTATTCCGGTTAAGAACTATTTGAAAAACAGTGGATGGGAAGTCTTACCCCACCCGCCTTCTAGCCCAGACCTTGCCCCTTCTGACTACCATTTGTTCCGGTCGATGCAAAACGCCCTCACTGAAATACGGTTCACATCAGAGCAGAATATCAAAAATTGGCTTGATTAATTCTTGGCTGCCAAGCCGGCGCAGTTCTTTTGGGATGGGATCCACAAATTGCCAGAAAGATGGAAAAAAGTCATAGCTTCAGATGAACAATACTTTGAATAATACTATTGTACATGTTTTTCTTAAATAAACGTTCAAATTTTGAAAAAAAAAAAAAAATACTACACACGTGATCGAGCTATTCATCACTGCGAAATACACCATTGGTATTCCCGCACACGTTATCGAACTTCGAGTATCATAATTCGACATTCTCTCATCCGTGATCGAGTCCCATTTAGACCATAAGTTGACACGGATTGGTATTGAATGGGATTTGGGAGAGTGTTGCGTGACAGTCGATGATGCAGATTAAATGTTTGTGGATGAAGAGAATATCGGCGGATTTTCGACGTTTTTCCAAAGAAAGGAGTCGAATAACAAAGGGAGGTAGAATATTGTGGTCTGCCCATGGTAACCCCTGTAATGCGCAACGTAGAAACCTCCATTGGACAGCTTCAATGCGCAGAATACCATATGTAAATCGTAGTAAGAGGACCATATCTGGCTGGCATACTCGAGAAGTGGACGAACAAACGTTATAAACAGGGGCTTGGTGACATAATAATCGGAGAATTCTTAAGACCATCGTTTGACAAATCCAAGAGCGACGTTAGCTTTGCTAATTACGGAGTCAACATGAATGCGAAAATTGAGCTGTGTATCACAATTAACACCCAAGTCCCGCATTGAATTAACTGCAGCTACTCTTTGATTAGATAAATGAGTAAGATAAGTGAGTAAGAAATGGCTTAGCATTTTTCTATGTTCAGCTCTGGAAAGTTTTTATGGCACCATGTCGAGAACCTATTAAGATCATCTTGTAAACGTTGAGAGTCGGAGAGGGTTGAAAACTGTCTATAGATTTTCATATCCATAGATATATGGGAGTGCTTTATGACGTTAACAACATCGTTCATAGTCTAGATAAAAATTAATGGACCAAGATGACTGCCTTGTGGAACACCGAAGACGGCAATAATTAGGTCAGAAAAAAAGGGCGAAAATGGAATGTAGGAATTAATCCTTTGAATTTGAATAGAATTAACTTGTACCAGATTTTATCAAAGGCCTTACTGAAGTCCTTGGCGATTATACCAATTTCTTTCCCTTTCTCTAGGGCTCATAGTGTACCAGAAACAAAGTCAATGAGATTGGTGATCATTGATTTGCTTTTAAGAAAACCTTATTGGTTGGTTGCAAATATAGATTTACATTGAAAATATAGTGCATCATAATGATATCCTGCTTTGCCCCTTTTTTGTGAATAGGGGTAATAAAAGCGCTTTTCCAGAGATGAGGAAAGAGCCCTTTAGACAAAGATAGTTTAAGAATAGAAAATACTACTGAGGGGATGAATTAGTTTATCAACATATGGTATTTCTTTAAAACAACTACGGGCAATTCATCAGGACATCAATTTATGTATTTTGGCTAGTAACTGCGCTGAAGTAATTTCAACTGACAAGGAAGTTATTGGACAACAGTTGTTCAGGTAATAAGAATATTCAGGATCGGGGTTATTAGATTTTTTTTGCGAGTTAATAAATTGATAAAATATTGTAGGGTCTGAGATGATGATGGTAGATTGGATTTGGCTGAGATATCTTTGGTAATGAGATTCAGCAACTAGGGAGAAGTAATTGTAAGCTAGGAGGTAGTTTTGTTGGTCAAAGTCAGAACCAGATTTAACATATTGGTGCCATAACCTGTTTCTCTTATTACGAAGTGCACGTAGTTCTTTCTTATACCAGAAAGGGGATGACGAAGATTTCTGCGTCGAATAAAAGGAGTAGTTGACCTTATACAGTGGAAGATCTTATCGTAGAAGATAACTACAGCAGAATCTGCGGTTACTGTTGTGTAGAAAACTAAAGTCAATATGGGGGTGGCCATGGTGTAGTGGTATATGCATACACTCCTCAAGCAGAGGGTCGCGGGTTCGAATCCCTTACGAGGCAATTCTCTAAAAAAGTCTTTTCATAGAGTTGTATGAAGTTATATGAAAATCCCGTCGGCGTCAACTCTGACATGAAGGCATAACACTGATGTTGGAGTGGTTGCTGGCTAGGCTAAATGTAACGAACTAACAACTAGCACGTACTTAAGACCCACTAGTTAAGGATGCACTTTCTCGTCCCGTCCCGACAACCACCTCTGGGAAAAATATCGAAACCTAATACACCCGAGTTTCAAACTACTACACCACCCGCCGGCGCCCTGGAGAAAATCAGTAAAAAGGCATTCATATCCCCTTGGTGCGCGCGCGGGATTATAAAAAAAAAAAAAAATTAAGAAGATTGTTGAGCTTATTGGTTTTACGGAAATCGAAGTGGAATGAAGTTTCTAAAAGCCTCAAGGAATTATTGTTATCATATGAATAAATAGCAATGAGAGGTGGGTGGAGACGGTCTAGGAACGATAGTAGTTTTTAAACTAGAGAGCATTTTTTGTAGTCGCAAGAGACATTTGGAAGAGACATGAGAGACGTTTGAGGAGAGATCGTTATAGACGTCTGTACAAGAGAAATTGAAATTGTTGTGAAAATCGGTAAAAATGTGACGAAGATCTTTCGGATCGGCGGGGAGTCCTTTCTGTTGGAATTGTACGAGTTGTACTATCGATACAGATAGAATCGGGCTTATCGTGCAAGTAAGCAAGTTAAAGCCGCACGTGTTGATATAGCCGATGGTCCCTCAGGCGCGAAAGGATATAACAACCTTCATTTTCCATATCACAAATGCAGGTGGAAGCAAGTGATCAAGAATTGTGGAGGATGGGATTTCATGGAATTATGGTCAACAAGAATTTTTCGTTTGAACGATTTGAAGTTTTCATTCGATACGTGAACTAACGTGTGACATGATTCCAAAGCCACTCGATCGCGAATGGAATCTACTCACTTGACAACGTGTGAGATAATTTTACCTTAGCCTTTTGGCTGTGTTTTGAATTAACGTGTCAAACTGGCTCAGAAGTGGTTAAAGAGTTAAGCATTGCTTAGTTCAGCGCAGTTTAGCTGTCACCTATTCTTGTCAACAAAATAGCGTGTATCTCTGTTTCGTAGACTCACAGAAGTTTCCCTAGCATTGTCATCCTCCAAAAAGACAACAGCACCGTTTAAAAAAATTGGCTTGGGAGGCTTCCATGAAGACACGACGACATTCCTGTCCTGGTTCAGATTCTAACCAAAACCATTCCTAGGGACAGGGAAAGTCGATTGCGTATTTTCGAAGCATATGGAATTCTAGTAGCATCGCATCAGACGCCATGACCATAAAACTAAATTCAAAAGACAGCCTTGCACGCCAGGTCATCGCTGTATTTTGAACTCCCTCAAGAGGAGAAAAATTCATTAGTGCATCTAGAGTAGGTGTGTTAAGAAAAAGCCACATGCTGTCAAAACAAAAGATGAAAAACTGTGATTTTTACTACAGTGATTGCTATAGAGAACGTAAGCAGCATCTATTTTGATGCGGATTTGTTGTATGTGGCAGAATTAAGCAAGTAGTCTTGAGCTTTCGATACTTAAGTGAACCTTATAACAATCCGTATCAAAGGTAAGTTCGCTAATATCAGCCTTATATGCGCTCACGCCCTAACAAACGAAAAGGACAATGCTACCAAAGAAAGTCTCTACGAGGAAAAGAGGAAGTCTTTGGAAGCATAATCGGAAGACACATGCCTACACGACATCACGTCTGGAAACGGACTTAGACTAATCAATTTATTCACAAGGGAACATGGCGGACACCAGATTATTTATAATAAATTCCTCCATTTCCATGACGCCGTACTTTCGTACGGCTTTGTATACGAAATGTAAAAACTTGTCACCACTGCAACGAAAGCCTACTTCACTCTGTTAAAAAAGTAACTGAGCAAAGCCACTTAAAACAATCACCAGAAACACAGTTGCCTTCAAATGTATCCTCATTGCCAATAGGTCAATCACACTGACCACACAGAAGATTATACCAACAAATGAAAACCAGAATACATCTCGACCAGAACATCAATATTGACCTTCGGCAAAAACAGGTTTACAATAAATTTTTTATTGACTACTGTGTTGCTTACTAAATCAACAGAGTTCAGTCTAAATCATGGACATGGGTGGAGATTATAAGAAAATATCAGCCCATGAAACTGTGACTAATCACAATTATTTTGTTTCACTTATCATCTAAAATTTGTGTATATAGTTTGTGTATGCACCATGGACCCGCAGCACTTACCAATCTGGCATTTATTTCAAGTATAATTTGGAGATGAACGAGTTGGGGTTTGAGAACAACATCTTGAAAGGAAACCGGCTGTCGGCGACGGAAATTTTATCGCCAAGCCAAGATTGAGAACAAAGTACATGCGAGTGCATGTACAACGCTCATACGACGTCCAATCACATATAATTGCTTTGTTTGATCCCTCCCAACGGGTTCTTAACAAAAAACTAGAAAACGATTAACTCAGTTAACAAACGGGGGGGAAGGTTACATGTTTCGAAGTAAACAAACCAATTAAACAAATCCCACGTAATCCTTCGCTTAGTAAGTCACTGTTTTATTACCATTGGCAGATGCTAAGCCAGCGCCCGGCGAATGAACATATCAAGGTCACACTTACAGTGCATTACTGTTGACTCAAACGGTTACATAGTTTGCAGTCGTATATTCGTCATAGCCATTATCTATAGTATATTGCGCTTCATGTTTTCCTATCAGCTCCGTGCTCGACAGCTATCCCGTTTATCTTACCTTACTCCAACAATCGGCAGCAAAATGAATACGAATGCAATACCCAATGAATCACTGATAGTTAATCAAGACGAGGAACGAATCCAAGCAAAATAATAAGACAATAAGCCCCGCTTACCATGAATCACACACAAAAGATTCACTGACGCACTCAGCTCAAATTACAAGCAGTTCTACGTGTTCACGTAGCGTTACATTTTGAAATTTTAACCAACGGCATGAGCTTCTGATTACTATTCGTACGCCTAATGAGAGATTGCTAAAACCACCTATCGCCAATCTGGATTACCTATGTAACTTACGTAATTTGTATCATTCCATAGATTTTGTTTCACAAAATTGTTTTCTTTGTTTTTGTACTTACAATTCGGGTGCAAGGCCTTGACTCCTAGATGCAGCAGCGGCTATTGCAATTTTTAAACTTTAGACAGATCCGCTAAAGGTTAATTACAACAACACTTTGGCCGTGTGCCAGTAACGAACAATTCGAATCCGAGAAACCACCAAAGTTCCGAGCCACAATGGAAAGCGAATAATTTGAGCGAGGAATTTAGATGATAAGGGCGAGTTGTTAAGTACACTTGCAATGGCTTTAAGTATAAATAATTGTACCGAGGATTTGTGACACTTAGGCAACCGAAACACGAGAGACAAGTGACTATGATATAGCTTGGCGAGTACACAGAATCAGACACAGAAACTGCCCACAGCTGTTCGGAGTAATGCATATACTGGGGGCGTTTGACGTTTTGCAACGCATGACAGCAAATGTCAAAAAACAACAAAACAACATGAAGAAAAAGTTGTGTTCAGATGCGCTGTGTGTATACTTACAGTAGTGGAAAGAAAAATGAACTTGTGAGTTGTCTAGGAATTATATGCAAGTGTGTTTATTGTTCACTGATAACTGTTAAAGATACGGATAACTCGACGAATAGAAATTAGTTAATATGGTGGCGCTTGTATTTTATCCTTATACCTTAAGTATACAAAATAAAAAAATATTCACATTAGCGTGGGATGAAAGTTCTTCCCATGAACATCGTGTTCACATTTTCACGAGGATAAAAGACTTTTTGACAAGTATTTTTAAGTATTTTTATTTTTTAAATGCGAGAAATTGGTACGTTCTTTTTTATTCCTACTTACATACCAACAATCAAAAACATATCAGAAATGAAACGACATGAAAAAAAAAACCAATAAAAAACTTTATCTTTTCCTTCGAACAGACTTCTTTCCAAGATCAGTGTGACATATATAGGTGGTATCTAAACAGTGCACGATTTAAGGATGATTGCCCATCATTAGATGACAATCCAAGAGAAATTCAGCACTCTAAAGAAGATGTTTAACGCGTGCGGCTCACTCTGTCTTTTAATCTACGAGCCACGATTTAAATGTCATCTAATCGCCCGATATAACATACAACACGTGTGACAGGTTCTTGCTTCACAACAATGCTCCAGCACATTCTTTGTTATTGGTGATCGGCTTCTGTGATAAATCAACCACCATATTATCCGTATTTGACCCCGGGAGACTGTTTTAAAAACTTAGGTGTAAGTGTAGGATTAGATTATTCATCGAACGGCGACAATCTAGCGATGACCAGTGCTCCTACTATGAACACACTTCAATTGTGATCATTTTACGTATTCGATGTAGCAGCTGGCAACTTGTATCATCCCGGAGTGACCTGTCAAACTTATAAATCAGGGTGTTGAACAAGAGAAAATAAAACTACTATAACTCACTGTTACAAATGTCTGAACTTCAGAGGAGAACGGACGGCGGATGGATTCACGTCATTGAATCAACGATGACAAGTCAATATGGCTGCACCATTTGTTATATCAGAATGTAGGCCAAAACTACATAGAATCCAATTGAAAAATAAATTAGTGAAAAAAAAAATGTATAAATGAGCATAAAGAAGCAAATCTATCCCGTAACACGGGATATCACGCTCAAATAAAATAAAACGCTCTTTATGTAACCCCAAAAAGGAGTGGAAAGTCGTCAATAACACCATGAATAGAAATATCTCCAAAACTCCAATTTCTATTTCGTTTAATAAGGAAGGTAACAATATTGTTGACCCTATTTCAGTTGCAAGCATATTCAACGATTTTTAACTCCGTTATTCAATTGTCATTTTTAGGGTTTTTTTTCGAATAACTTGCTGATATTCGGAAAAAGACATATCGACCGAAGATTCGCCGGATTAGAAGTGTCTTTATCCCCTTTATGCACCACTACTATTTTCCAATGCGCTGGATAATGAGCCTTATTCAAAGCATTACTAAACATGGTAGTGTATATGACATTTCTATTTTTGTGACTAACTCGAACTTCAGACTGCTATTATTTCCAAACCGTTCATTACTGTCAGCTCAAATTTTGACACGTGACAGACAATTTTATTATTTACAAGCCTTTTAAACGATTTGCGTCTCAGTTGTATTGAAAATTTTTTATCCGCGATGGAATTCAAACGTGATAGTGTGATTGCTTTATATTTGGCTGGAAAACCACAAGTAGCTATAGTTAGAGCCCTCCAGCATCTCAACGTGAATAAATCATTTGTGTCTCGAACCATAGCTCGTTACCGTGATACTGCCAGCGTTGCAAAACGCCATGGAGGTGGTCATAAAAAAACAGCAACATCAGAAGAAATGGTTCGGAAAGTGAAGGCTCGAATTGAGCGAAATCCGCGTCGAAGGGGAAGAAAAATGGCTCGTGAGCTCAACACTGAAAAATGAGCTTGGGCTCAAGCCATTGAAGTTCCAAAAAAACACACGATCTTACACGGCACGAGATGGTTTTGGCCGCCACAACCGTCGCTATCCGCTCATATTTTTGGACCATGGCGTCAAAATTAATGCGATCGTATACCGTGAAACTGTCTTAGAGGCAGTATTGGAGCCTTGGGCAAACAATCATTTCGGTCGGAGACCCTGGACATTTCAACAAGACTCGGCACCAGATTGGTTAAAAAACAATGTTCCACACTTCATTTCTTCGACACAATGGATTGCAAGTTCTCCGGATGCAAATCCGTTGGATTTCTCTGTCTGAGGTATTTTGAAGGCAAAGGTTGGCACTAAAAAATACCAAAGTTTAGACCACCTCAAACAAGCACTTCGCCGGGAATGGGCCAAAATACTTCAGAGCCACTTGCGTGCAGCGTGCAATTCTTTCGTCGGCCGTCCCAAGGCCATTATTCACGCCAAAGGTGGACATATCGAAAACTACTGATAGAATTTGAAAATTGATGTTGAAGTTGCAGTTCGAGTCAGTCACCCTGTATGTCCACCACTTCTATTTCCCAATCCGAAGGCCGGTTGGAGCTCTTCCTTCGAAGTGAATGGGGTAGCTCCCTCTCAGTGGACCTTAAAGTCTCGAATCGCCAGTTTCCCATATCATTTCGAAGGTAGAAATTGTGTGGTTGCGGTTCGGTTCAATGATATCATTCGCCTCGTACACTTCCTGGAAAAACGCTCCTATGACTTTTCTCTTCTCTTGAAGATCTTCGACGTTGTCATCATCGATTGCTTCTGGATCTATGCCTGCTGTTAACAATACTTGTTCGTTTAACTTTGTTCGGGAGATCTTTAGATATGGAAGGTCGTTTTGATCTTTCCTACGTAATTTTTAGTTGATTTAAATGAACATATTCGGGTTGCTGGTGTTTACAGCCCGAATTTTATTGTTCCAATACAAACTTACAGATAATCTGTAATTTTCTTTTATTAATATTTGGGGTTATGTCTGTCAGTAAACTGTCTGTAAATGGGTTTTAATCTCGACAGCAGTCTACTTTTGTGTCAGTGCAGTGCGTCAATGGTTGCGTTGCGGAGCGTGTCTTCGCTGTAAGTGTGCTGATACTGAGGTATTGTACTGTCTATCGTCGGTTTTATGGTCTCATCCATTTGTTTAAGCTACCTGTCAATTTCCTCATTTGACAGATTCCTGTTGAATAGTGAGTAAAGCGAGTCCGAGAAGAGAGCTCTTGTAAATGCTCTAAAGAAGTGTGCTAACGGAATACATTTTAACAAACTCCTCCAATTCTGCAACTTCGTTGGAAATCTATATTTTTGTACTGAGTCCGCAATGATCGCTGTCATACACGGAAGTGCGTAAACAATTTACAGTTTGTTGGTTTTTACCGGTCTGTTGTATCCATGTGTCGAACAACATACTGAGAAACGACGACTATCTGCCGCTTTAAGATCGAGTCGGTACATAACAAGATTCTGGGCCCGCCAATTGAGTAGTAAGCTATTTCTCAAAATCTGTGTTTAGCGTTAAAATCTATGAAAATTACGAAGCAATGGAATTCTACGATTCCAGCCTTAGAAATCGAGAAAGTGTCTCTAATTCTGAGAAGAATAACGTGGATTGAGCATTTTCAGGCGCATAGGCGGAAACCATATACAGCCGCTTTCCATTACGAAGTTGGAAGTAACGATACATGCTTTCAGCACCTGGAACCTACGCACTACTTCGCCAACGCCTCTTCCAATCCTCGAAGCACGTCTCATTTGCACTTTTTGGTACAGCTTTGAGTTCTTCCAGCGATGTTAAAAATTTGTATTGAGAGGGTAGAGTGCTCTGTTGAAAATTGATTAAAAGTTTTTGTCCTAGATCGTTTTTTCCATCCTTGCTTTGCCTGCTTTAACGTGGCAGGAAGGCTTAAGAGTCAAAGATATTAAGTATCTGAGAACAACCCAAGTGAGAGGTCGAACTAAGCGCCATAAACGTGTAAACTAGACGTAAAACGGTTAACAGCATGGAGGTGACCTCAAAGGTACTCCAGATGGTACGCACAATAGCGACAACCTACCCGTGGTCTTTTCGATGGCGGCCAGGGCACGGATATTGGAGGCCCCACCCGACATACTCCGCCGATTTCGATACTGACCGAGGACCTGCTAGAACACTTAATTTCGACGACTCTTGCGGCCCTTTTTACGTCCCGTTCGGTAGATTAAGGTGGAACGATGGACTGAGTACCGGAGAGACATTGTCTGTTACGGTTAAACTCCATCATAATAGACCAGTGGTTAGTCAGGTTACTGTTTCGAAAGTCTTGTCTCTGAAAACCGAAAATGTGGAACGGGTTCCAGAAGGGACACACTCTAAAGGACTACCGTCTAAGGGGCAGCTGAAGAGGCGACGGAGACGCGAAGCCAACGCAGCTGAGAAACAGGTCGGTGGAAGTGACACCCACTGAAACCGATTAACCTCTCGGATCTGAAGCTGCGTTTTATTCTTCTGCTTCGCACAGGGCCAAGAAGAAGAATGTTTTCGACACTCATATCGATGTGTCTCTCTGCGCAAGATGGTCGGATGAAACTAGTTCTGCAACCAGCAAAAGCTCTAGAGAACGGAAATCGCTTGAAACGGCCAAACCCATTTCCAAAAATAAAACCAAAGGTGGTTTCAAACGCACGCCTAGTCCGGACGAGGCCAGTGTTATAGTACAACCAGCAAAGGTCGTATCTCTGATAGACGGAAGTCGGCCAAAGCGGTGAAATCCCCGCTGAGAAACAATTCTGGTCGTGGCTTTTCCAGCGTACTAGATCCGGCCAAATCCAATGCTCCAAAAAACACTGGTTGCAGCTCTAGCGAACGGAACTGTTGCACGCAGCGAAACTGAATGCCTAAACAAATCTGTGCCGAAAATCCCACGCCTGCAAACTAAGACTTTCGAAGTTTTCAGACAGCCAAAAACGACGCGCTCCATCTTCTGAGTTGCAGAAGAGATATGTTCTATTGCGTCTTTATACCCAGAATACTGGATTTGACACTGAAAAGCGGAAAATCTACTCTCACAGGGAGAGAAAGAATCGGGAAAACAAGGACAGCTGTTCTCTAGTTGTGGTCTTAGACAAAGCTTCTGTCGAGAATATTAAGCCTAGGTATGACTCACGTCCCTATCTGCACCTTGAAAGGGTTAATTTCCCCATTGTTTCCAAATGAGTGCGGGTAGGAGACGACCACCTATCTATATCTTTTTTGTGTACTCAAATCAACCTTAAACATTCCAAGTCTACTACTGCATTCCTATGTAGAAATGTTCCGTTTTAAATACAAAACCCCACATAATATCTCTACAGGAACTGTGGGTGTGGAATAAACGCATCTGTGTTTTCGGATTTTTAAGACGTTTCACACCATTTTATGACGAGAGAGGCCGAGAACTCAATCCTACCATCTAAGCTTGTGCAATTTTGTAGCTAAGATTTAGTTGCTGCAGATATAAGCTAGGAAACAAATAGAGAATGGCACAAAAGCATCACCATCCAATTCTCCAAAAAAGCTAAGTATTTTGGGTATCATCTTGGACAAAATATTGTACCTCGAAAGCCTTAAAGACGATATCGGTCTTCTGGCAATGCAGGAGAGTTTTCGGCATGACATGGGGCCTGTTACCGAGAAGAGTCCTTTAAATATACACGGCTATGATAAGGCCAATTATATCCAATTCGTTGGCTGTTTGGTGGAATAAGCATTCGCGAAAATATGTGATTGCTGCTCTTACCAGACTCCAAAGAAGAGAGACTCCCTCCCCTTGATACTCATATCATGGTCTGAATTCTCAAAGATATTTTCAGTTTAAAAAAATTGGTCTTTGGTAAAGCACGCACTTTACTGTCTTATGACTCTGTTCTTATGAACATGCCGTCCGATGCAATGACACCAGCACCCCTGTTGCAAAAAAACCAAAACTAGTTTTGGACAGAATCCACACAGACGGCTCCAAAACCAATATGGGATGTGGCGCTTATGTCTTTCTGGAAGACGACAACGTTAGATTTCACCTCACGATAAGAAAGCTTGCACCTGTCTTCCAAGCGGAGATTTACGCAATCCTGCTGGCACCGAACTATATTTCTGATAACCGGTGGGGAGGGGGGCGAAGTTTTTCCATCTGTAGCGACTGCCAAGCTGCGCTTAGAGCTTTGCTGAATACTCTTTCGACTTCCTAACTAGTTCAAGAATGTAAGAGATCACTGAACGCAGGTCACAATGGAATCACGGAAAATGAAACCACCGATGAATTTGCCATGCAAGGTTCGGATGAGAGTTTTGCAGGTTGCTTACTGGCGTCTTGACAGGGCATTACAATTTTGCTGTATGTGCTGGGCATAAATGACACAACATCCTGTGATGATGACGACATCGTGGAGCACTATATCTGGGAATGTCTGGCTTACGCTCGCATCAGGTACTGCAGGTACTCGGCGCTGACGTGGTGGATGCTGGCACAGTAGGCACTTTACTCATCTTTCTTTATAAGACTAAAAGATTTCATTGAAAGTAACTTACAAAGAGTATAATGCACAAGTTCTTTGTCTGAGTGTTTCTCGTTTTGTTTTTTCTCTTTTTAAAAGAAATCAGTCCCAAAACTTTTCGAATAGTGTGCCCAGGCCTATATCGAAAAAGAGGATGGAGAGCGCGTTATGATCTCTGACATGAGAGCGCATAGTAGTACGCGAGAGGGAAGAATGAGAAAAGAGAGAAGTCGGTGATCAAGATTTTAAAAAAAATGCCTCAACCGATTGGTCTGAGTTCTAACAAAACCTTCTCAGACATATTCCTCAGGCATTGATTGAAGGAATAAGATTTCCGATAATAGTTTCTATTTTTTTAAACAATTTTGGTCGAAAATTCGAAATTTCGATTATTCCTTCGATAGTTTTATCTATTTACTAAAATAATCTTTCGGATTTTTTGAATTTCAGATGAACTAAACCAGACATATCGTGATTACCGCCAAACACTTTTTTTTTTGGAGCACCTTCAGGAGATCATCTGCAGGAGCACACCAGATCGATATTTTTTTCAAATCACTAGTGCAATTGCGAGTATAAACTTAGATGTTGCCACTAAATGTATCTATATTGTTTGTTTTTGTAAAATAAAATACCTTCTCAGAAAAAATTCATAAAAAGTCTTTTTTCATCCTTGCAAGATCCTTTGTGAGTGCTTTTTGTCTGAGTGCTCCCACTTTTTTTTTTATTAAAAGGAATCAGTTCTAAAACTTTTTGAATAAACTGTGAAGTTTAAGCTCAGTTTGTATGCAACTTTGTAAAATTGTGCGGTATTGACCCGGGCTTAATGTTGCCTGTTGTTAAGCTTTGTATGTTAATTTTGTTTTATTCAAATGAAAAGCGCTCTGAATTTTTAATGAATTTTTATTTTATTTATTTTTTTTTTATTTTTTTAATGTTCATTTTACATTGACATTTGTTGTTTCGTTTTTTTGTTTTTTTTTTGTTTTTTTATTGTTTCGTTTTATAATTCTGTTTTGTTTTCTTGAAGCATTTTGTCATCTACATAATTCAAAAATTTAATATCAATCAATACGTAATGAATAAACATTTAGTTGAATAGTGAAGAAATAATTTTCATATTCAAATTGAAATATAAAAAAAAAAAGTAAATAATAATAAATAAATAAATCTATATATTTGTAGATTTAATTAATATAAGCTGCAAAGTATGTAAACTTTAATAGATTCAATCCATTAAAAGAAAATTCTTCAATCAACAATTAAATAGGAAAGTATTAAAAAAGGAATAATTCGAAACCAGAATCAGTTCAATCAAAAAATCCAAAAATACATAACAAGCTAACGAACTATTTTTGTCAATCGCATATAAAACACGTACACATTAAAGATCAATTGTTATAAAGCTTTTTTTCTCCTCGTTTTTCTTATTTTCCCGTAAACATTCATTCTTGCACAATTATTCATTTCATTTTGTAAAGGTTTTCTATTTTATTATTATTATTATTATTTTTTTAACATTTTGTGGTAATTTTTGTTTCAATGGACTTTGAAAGAAAATAAAGAAAAATATGAGAGAATTGCAACAAAGAACAGAATTTTCTTGTATCCTGCAAACTATCTTAATACTTCTAATTTAGTAGTTTTCCTAAATTTCGATCCTTTGATCCATTGGAAAGATATTCAATTAAAAAGAGATTGTTTAGCATAGAGTAAGAGTTTCATTTTTCTTTTTCTTTTATTTTTTCTTTTTTTTTGTAATAGTAGTAATATAAAGATTTTGTTTTTGTTTTTTGTTTTATACATATATGTATAGTTTAGTTTTTTTGTTTTGTTCTTTAACTAAGACAGTCTATAAAATATTATTTGTTTTTTTTTTTTTAATTTTTTTATCTTTTCTTTTATTTTGTTTAATCTAAAGTTTTTCCTGTTTTTTGTTTTTATTTTATTTTATGAAAAAGTGAGTTTAAACAATTTTTATTTGTTTATGTACAATAATTGTTATGGTTTTCGCTTATGCTTTCCATTTATATAGTTTTGTTTTTAGTTTTTCTTCAGGTAAACAAGCTAAGGACACATTTTATATCCTACACACTTTACAATTAAACGAAATGTATTATAATATTTTCTTATTTATTATTTATATATTTTTCCATTTAATTTTTAACATTAAGACTTTTGTTTTGTTGTTTTTATTATATTTTATTTTTTATAAATATGTATAATTATTGTTTTTGTTTTTGTTTAACATTTCTATTTTAATTTTTAATCACAATTAGAATATAAATATATTTGTTTTTGATTTATTTAAATATACTCGTATTTGTTTTTATTTTTTATCGATTACACAAGTTTTAAACAGTGACACTTTATTATTTTGTCTTGATTAGATTTTTTTTTGTTTTGTTTTGTTTTATTTGTTAACAATCGCCATTTTTTCATATAACAACAAATAACTTTTTTATGTACGAAATATGTAAGTGAAGATATGTTAAGTCAAATAAATAATACACTTCGGTGTAAAAGAAGAAGGATGCTTCAAAGTATCATCAAAATATGTATATTACATGCGACAAAATTTATTCTTGAAATAAGAAGGCGTGTGTTTTCAACACCCCACAAATAATTAATTATGTTTTAGCGAGCTAACAATAATCGAGTATCAAGCCTGAAAGCAGTTGAGCCTTCGGTGCTTCTCTAGTTCGTTTGTTTGAACTTTAACATTGGGGCGACAAACTAAGTGAGATATTAATACCAACCCATCAGGTTGCTCAAGTGCGTCTCTGGTAGTGGGCTTAAACAAAAATATAAAATATATGAGTCGTGAGCAATAAACACCGGTATTGATCCACATAAATATGTTTTCTCAGTCCAATTCTCCTTAGTCTATGCGAAGCAGACATTATTGTGATGAAAACAACAATAGCCTCGGATAAGAACGACTTTAAGTTTGACGGGCCATGTAAACGTGAAAAGAACAATGACATTCGGGTATGTACATGGAGTTTGATGACTCTTTTAACGGAGTGGAGACACTGGATGCCTATAAGGGTTATATTACCGCATTCCAATGAATACGATGAGACGAACCGAACTGCGACATCTACTACGTCGATTTGATTGAAAGTTTGTTATTGGAAGCAGACTTAAGAATAAAGTTATGCGCTTAGACCTATGGGCGAGCACCTTGTGACAATTCGTATCAGAGCTACAGTAGCCTTATACAAAGAAAGGCATTTATGAGTTCATAGAGAGAATTTAAGTGCAACGTAAAAGTATTGTATTCGGTGATTTTAATTCCAAAATAGAAAACCAGGGCCCTTTGATAACGCTTTGGAGATGCATAATACAACATCACATTCGGAAACGGACTAAAGCTGCTAGATTTTGAAAGTGCACGTCATAGCAAGTACAAGATTTCCATTTGCTATGATCCACAAGGGAACATGGCGGACTTTTGATCAAAATACGATAAGTTACTATAGATTGTTCACACTGCGGCAGAAGGAAAAGACGCTTCTAGTATTCTAGACGTCCTCACGTTTCGAGGAACCATCATTGTCTCGGACGAGTGCCTAGCAATAATGTATCAAGAATGTACTTTGAGCAGATTTAAAGTCAGGCGACTCCCTCAATTTCACTCACAATAACGCTACAACAACATCAAGTGCGAAGGACGAGTGGTAATGCTACAAGAAGACGCCTTTGATGTACTATATTTCACAAGGCGCCCCAAAAAAAAAAAAAAGAAATCCATGGTAAATTAAAGCCAAAAAAAAGGCGTGCCAAATTACAATGGACGCGAGGACGAGAGCCGAATTGAGAGCTGCTATCGACACGTTTCAGAAGAGGAGAAAAATCAAACACAAAATACTTTGAAAGAAAAAGTGCGTGTTAGGGCAACAAAGCCAGTACTGAAGTCCGCAAAGACGAACAAGGGAACATTGTGTTGAAACGCATTCGATTATGGCCTGCCATAAAATAAAAATATTCGAACGAAGACCACGAAAATGTCTGATCAAAACGAAGTGCAGATAGTTATATCCAAACTTATGTCTAACAAACCGTTTACATTCGTTGGCTAAACCGATCAGGCAAGAAACATGCACTAGCTTGTATTTATAATTTGGTCAAGGAAACGCATACCTGCTGAATGAAATCTGAGTACAGGAGCGTACGTTTATTAAACGTCACATAGAAGATCTTTGCTGTCGTATTACGTGAATGTCTTACTTCGATCTTAAACAACTTGATAGGCCCATATCAGTGCGTTTCGACTATGCAAGTGGAAACCTCTTGATAATCGGAAAAAAACGACACTGAATCTTTTGATATTAAAAAAGAACTCATGACAGGACAGCGCGCTTTCATGCGACTTATTTTACATCGTAAAGTGTCCAGTGGCAATTTATGTTCTTAAATGTAAATATCTCAAAAACAAAATTAAACAATATTGGTGGAGGTTGGTGTCATCTAAATTTTTGAGAGTGCGGATTTGTCAGCCACCATCCCGCAGAGGTTATAACATCGGATAGCATCGTGTAATCACTTTCGAGGCGTTCTTCAAGTGGTGATTTTTACGTATGTGCGCGCCGACAAATTGGTCCCTGTTACAATATTCGGCGATAGAGCGACGGGCCAAATTTCAATTTAACTCGTTCGTGGGCGGAAAGGTTTATTTCTGAATACCCCTCAGCCAAGAGCCAGCCGACCATAAAGGACCACTATTCTGGGGTGGAACACGGTTTGTATGATTTTGCTGCAATAACCTAAACATTTTCCTTATTATGCATTTGGATGTTTGAGTGTGTTCGCACTATGAATTGCATCTGCTGGAGCAACGAGATCCACCTCCACCTAAATGAATACATGAATAAGCGAAACGAAATACGAAAACGTAATTCGCAGCTTAAGCCCCAATAGCAATTACGTTTCCTAAAAGTTACCGTTTGGTGCAAACATCCATTTTATGCATTACACACGTATTTTCAACAAGATGTGGCGACACTATCTGATCAGCCGCTTTGGAAACTTCCCGTGGCCAGCGCGTTTTTCAGATTTAACCAACTTTTTATTTTTTTTTCTATGGAGTTACATCAAAAGTAAAGTATACGCTTATAACCCGCGGTCTGTCACGAAGGTGAAAGAAAGTATCCACCCCGACTTTCTGCTTCCAACATTTAATTCCGAAAAAATGAATTTCTCTTTGTGTGAAACAAAATAATAAAACAAGGTTTTGTTTTACTCACGTTTAGAAACATTAATTTGCCACCATACACCTGGTATACGATGAAAACCAAGAAAGATATTCTACCGTCAGACTGCTAGAAGCTTGTTGTACTTGGCAACAGGATCTCAAAAGCAACAAAACAAAAATCTACTGGAATGAAGTCAAAAGAATCTTTAAATACCTTCGCGGAATTCCTCATGTGACATCAAAACAAGACGTTCCCAACCAACGTTTGCTGGTGAGGTAGTCGGTTGGACCAGTCAACTGCAAGAAACAGAATCTTTTTTTTGGTAAGAAATCGCTTCTTATTCATTTCTCTTTCTTTCTATAATAAAACAATTTTTACCTTCGTTACTAAAACTGTTTATTTCCCTTCATTTCTTCACGAAAAGGTTTTCGTAAAAATGATGATGATAGAAATCTATTACGATAGTAAGCATATTGGACCGCAGAAACTTTTGGCCAATCAGTGTAGGGTCAAGCCCACACTGCTTTCCCAGATGATCGCAAATTATCTATTAGAGCATAACCGGGCTGTCTATTTGTGAACTCAGATGTGAATTTTGTTTCTGATTTTACAACGCCTCCTCAAGAAAATTTTAATAATTACAATTTTAAACAAATACCAATTATTCCTTTCATCACAAAAATAATAATTCATATACGTAACAATAGTAAAATGGCGTGCATAGCGCAAGCGTATTAAACATATTTCCTCCTACTTAATGGCGGTACCGTTTTGCATTTTTCTTATTAACAACAAACCAAACTCCGCTCTTTATATACAATGTATAACTTTTCACATTTGAACAAAACAGAACACTTTTATTTATATAGCTGTGATCCATGATTATATAAATATATATATTTTTTTATTGTATAAATTAATAATGTGCGATACTTTTTTCATTAAAAAACAAAAAAAAAAATGTATACTCGTATGTGTATACAGTGTTTTGCAAAACAAAAGTAACAAATTTAATTCGAACATATGAACGGAAATAATTCTTATTAAAAAGAATAAGAACTCGTTTATAAGAAAATAATAACAAAACCAAGTAGGTATATGTAAGTTATGGCAGTGTGCAAAACTAAAGCAACAAATCTAATAGTTAAGAGTCCTTTTTTTTAATAACTTCAACAAAATTTGAAATTGTGATTTCTGGTATTTTTTGCCATTCGGTTATGAATGCCTGAAACAAGTCTCGCTTATTCATGAAACTTTCTCCAACAACCCTTCCCTTTAGTATCCCGAAGAGATTTTCAATTGGATCAAGAACTCGTAGCCTATTGTCTTTTAACCAATCCTGTACTACCTTCAAAGTGTGTTTCGGGTCGTTTTCGTCCTGAAACACCTATCAAAGTGGTGTATTCCATTCAGAATGCGGCATCATTTGCGTCTCCTTAATATTTTTATACTTAAAACGATCCAGTATCTGTACAATCTGGTGAAAGGGACCAACAGGCTGAGGAGCATGTTAACAACATCACCATGCTTAAATGTAACTTTGCAGTTCCGTCTCTCCTTTCCGACGTCTTACTGTTGACATACCATCCGAATTGACCAGATTGAACTTAGATTCGCCGCTTGAGAGGACAGTACTCCATTAGACTATAGACAAATTTACATGCATTTTGGCGAATTTTAACCTAATTATTAGAACCAAGTTTTTTAATTTAAGTTTGTGCTTTTAAAACGAGATTTTTTCAAAAGTATATTTCTGCAAATACATTTTTTTTTTAAGGAAAGGCTTTTTTGCAGACCTGTAACTTTTTAGGTCGTTTTCGATAGCTCGTCTTCGAACCGTAGCTGTGACAATCTTTTGGGAAGTCACAAACGGGTCTTTTTTCATTAGACGACAAATTCTTCTATCCATATTTTTAGAAGTTTTTCGTGGTCGACCTCCCAAATGTACTGTTGTTACACATCTCATTGTTTTATATTTTTGAATTAGGCGAGAAACAATGGATCGGTTTATATTATATTTCTTGGCTATAGGAATTTGAGTTTCTTCATTAAAAAAAATGTTCAATTATTTGTGATTTCGAGCCAACAACTATGACTCCACCGACAAAAAAAAAATCCTTTCGACTGATCAACGACGCACTCGCATATAGGTAGGTAAGTATAAAATAGAACATGAAAATGTACCGCTAAATATTTTTCGTTGTTGGAAAAACAAAAAATTGTTGCTTTAGTTATGCACACTGTCATATAATCCATATACTTTTTGTTGTTGTGATTTTCTTATACACAAATTGTTATGCATTTGGAAAATACGTTATCATGTTTCTGTTTTAACATTACATAAATCTACATTTTAATTTTCTTAAGGATTTTCTAGGATTTTCTAGGATTTTCAAACAATCAATAGTCCTTTAGGACCTCAAAAACGATATCTCAAAAGATTATGCCCGGGAAAATTCTCGAAGTACTTCTTTTTTAAAGCATAGTACAAGTACAAAGTATACAAGTGTATTATAACTTAAAATTTTATCTCAAAACTTCATTTGTCAATTTGGTCGCACCCATAACTTAAAGAATTTTCAACCAATTCACTTCAAATTTTCACCAGATCTTTAGGAATATATTATCTAAATAAGTACGTAGGCATAGTTCATTGGTTATTAACAATTTTCTGGCGATTTTTCTGCGAATTTTGCAAGTTTGGCTTTGGAAGGCGCCATTCGATCAATATATCAAAAAAAAAAAAAAAAAAAATCCTACGTACTTCGTACTTACAATAAAGAAAGATTTAGTGACTCATCATAATTCAAAATTTACAGCCTATTCTTACGGCCTCTAGAGTGGCCTAACCCCTTAAGAAAGTTAATTAGGAAAAAATTATTTCCATTTATATGTTCTAACTAAATTTGTTGCTTTTGTTTTACACAATACTGTATTCACAATTGGCAGAAACATAGGTAACCAAACTGCATTTCTAGGTAAAATAGCGTGCCGAAAATATTTCTTATTCTGAATTATATAATTCTTATATGCCAAAAATTTGCATTGGATGTGACCAACTGGAATGGCGTTCCAGGCTTTTTGAAATTGTTCGGAGAGATCATCCATGTTCCGGATACAATTTCGATCAATACGTTGCTTAACAACCTCCCATAAGTTCTCAATCGGGTTTAGGTCAGGAGATTGAGGCGGACATTTAATTACTCTGACTTTGTTGTTTCTGAACCTTTGCTTTGCTGCCTTTAAAGTTTGTTTTGAATCATTATCTTGTTGGAATGTCCAACTTAACGGCATTTCCCACTTAGCATGTGAAAAACACCCTCCTCGATGTGAAAAGTTGGCTACTCCAAATTTGACTATTTTCTTGCACTGTTATCATTCCATCAGACCCGAAAAGTTTAAATTTCGACCCATCACTAAATAATACTGTTTTTCACTTTTCCACATTCTAATTTAGATGCTATTTAGGGAATTTAAGTTGTTTAAAGTGGTTTGCTTTCGAAATAACACATGGGCTGAAAAGTCAGTGCCGTTTCTAAGAGAGGGCACCACTTGAATTAATTCAGTTAGTACCAACCCTCAAAAGATACGTGTATAAATTTGACAGCTGTCGGCCGATTAGTTCTCGAGATATAGCGTTGTGAGTGAAGCAACTTTTGTTATTGTTTAAAAAAATGGATTCAAAGCAATTTCGTGAGTTGACTTATCATTGCTTTTTGATGGGAAAAAATGCAGCCCATGCAAAGAAATGGCTTGAACGAACGAACGAACCGTTCGCAAATGGATTGAAAAATTTAAAAGTGGTCATACAAGCACCAAAGATGATGCACGCAGTGGACGTCCAAAAAAGGCTGTTTCAGATGATAACATCAAAAAAGTCCACAAAATGATTAGGAATGACCGTAAAATTAAGTTGATCGAGATAGCTGAGTCTCTGGACATGCGAAAGCCCTGTTCAAAGTCGGTGCCGCGTTTGCTCACAGTCGACCAAACACAACAACGTGTTGATGATTCAGAGGAGTGTTTAAAGCTGTTCAACCGCAATAATGCCGAAATTTTGCGTTGGTATGTGACAATGGATGAAACTTGGCTCCATCATTTCACACCAGAGTCAATTCGGCAGTCAGCTGAGTGGCGAGCAGGCGATGAACCTTGTCCAAAACGACCAAAAACTGAACAGTCGGCTGGCAAGGTTATGGCATCCGTATTTTGGGATACAAATGGAATAATTTTCATCGACTATCTCCAAAAGGGGCAGACTATCAACAGCGACTATTACATTGCGTTGTTGGTGCGTTTGAAGGATGAAATCGCAGAAAAACGGCCGCATTTGAAGAAATAGAAAGTGCTGTTTCATCAAGACAATGCAGCGTGTCACAAGTCGATGAAAACGATAGCAAAATTGAATGAATTCGGCTACGAACTACTTCCCCACCCACCGTATTCTCCAGATTTGGCCCCCAGCGACTATTTCCTGTGCGCAGACCTCAAAAGAATGCTCGCCGTAAAGAGATTTAAGATCGATGAAGAAGTAATCGCCGAAACAGAGGCCTATTTTGAGGATAAACCGAAATCGTACTACAAAACTGGCATCGAAAGATTGAAAAATCGTTTCAATCAATGTATCGTCCTCGAAGGCAACTATATTGAAAAATAAAGTTGAATTTTGCAAAAAATTTTTGTTTTACTCTTAAACGGCGCGGACTTTTCAGCTTATGTGTTAGGTGCCTTTTTAGCTGGGGATCGGACCTGAATTCAGCTTCTTCTGCACTCTGCCTTATTGCATCAGATGCTATTGGGAGCTTGAGTTTTCCAATAAATTGTTTCAAAGACTGAAAAGATTATTTTTTTATTGTCCGTAGAAGCAATGCAACCTGCCTTATTGTTTTGCATTTTCTTCCAACTTTGTGAACTACTGCAACACATCCATTTGAATTGAATCGTTTGATGATCGTTGAAATCGCGAACTTGTGAACAGTGTGTTTTGTAGAAATGTCCTTTTGCAACATCCCGCCACAAAAGTCGGTAATAATACGATACCTCAATGCAGCACCAAACATATCTTGAGCCATTATTGCAACTTATTCAGTTTTTTAAACTTATATATAGAACTGTCAATAATATAACGGTTTCTTGATGTTTTGAGTACTCAAGTTTGATAAAGTGCTGCCAATCACTGTGAAGTTGCATAGGTTTTACGGTAAGTCTGCATTTAAAGTTGGAAGGTGACAATTTTTTTATATGATGTATATTACACATTATTAACATATTTTGAAAGAAAACATCCAATACAACTTTTTGCAAAAAAAAAAAAAAATAAATAAATAAATAAAAGATAAATAAATAAATAAATGGCGCAACAACCAGTTGTGGTCCAAGGCCTAGGTTTTCGAACTCATTTGTGTTTCTCACTTTGTGAATTTTAACACTCCTGAGCATTGCCTACGGTTTATTGCCGGTTTCGAACGGTTTCATAGGCAGAATTTGACTTTCGGAGGTTTGCCATTGCCCGCCGAAAGGGTGATGACGACACCTTTGGCATACAAGAATTATATAATTCAGAATAAAAAAAATATTTTTGGTAAGCTATTGACTTAGAAATGCAGTTTGTTTGCATATGTTTCTGCCAATACTGTATGTATCTTCTTTTTTTGGAAAAAAAAAATTACTCAAAATAGTTAATACGATATTTTATTAATTTATTTATAATTTTAACACAAATCAACACATTTTCTTTAATAATAATATTTAAAGATGGCAAATACGTGTATTTAAATAAAAAAATATTTTTCATTTGTTTTTTTTTTTTCGTTTTTCTTTTTTTATATTAAAATTGTTTCTTTTATCATTCTATATCATACTCATAATTAATAATTATTTATCACTTTTTAAACAAAAAATTAAAAAAATTGTTGTTTCTTATGATATAAATTACATTTGTCTGTTTGTCAAATGGCTAGACATTCGGTAATGTAACATAAATTCGAAATTAATAAATCATTTTGCGATTCAATCGCAAGAAATTGTTAAATATATATATATATATATATACGTAAAAAAAAGGAAATACAAATATCAGTTAAAGAAGAGAGAACTTAAAATTATTATTACAAAAGCAAAAATAATAATAAAAATAATAATATATAAAATATTTAAATTAAGGAGGTCTAGGAATAATAAGTGAAGAATCCTTCTCAAGCGTTAGGATAAAAGTAAAATAACTACTTTTGAAGTGAGCTGCCCTCAGTGTAAACTTTAAAAAAAAAAAAACATACAAAACGTGAGGAATGTATGGCAATCCTAAATTTAAGAAAAAAAAAAAAAAACAAAACAAAAACAAACATATAAAAACTATAAGATACATGTTTTACATTTTTTAAAGATACAAGTTGATTAAAAAAATAAAAACGGCCACAACACAAAACATTAAGAGATTCTAATCAAATTCTTTTGGAAAGAGGTCATGCGAGATCGTTTTTCAAATGGGAGGAACCGAACAAGATGATTTTTTCAATATTTATACGGGCATACGCTTTGTAATGACTGTTAAGTTCATGAAATGATTCACGAAAAAGAACTTAACAAATGGTTGTCTTAACGTCGGAAACAACCGCACTATGAGGCAGAATCAGTAGGGTCTTGGAATTGTCATTAAAAAACAAAACAAAGAAAATGTGATAAAACGCACTACCAAAAAAATCAAGTCCCCTCCACGTGGTTAGGCCTGACAACTTCGTATCTTTGACAAGGTACATAGTTCCTGCGCGATACATTCGCAGCTGGAAAAGAGAGGAAAACCGTTCAAGACCTAAACAAAGGTTTTAAGGATAGCAAACTCCGTCGTTACACGTGGAATGTTAGGAATCCGAACCCTGAACTCTCCGGGTCTCTAGACTCCTCTAAAGCTGATATTACTGATATAACTGCGATTGGATGAACCGGTCAAATAATGGATGAAAAACTACGAGATCTTCTATGGCGATTGCTACAAAGAAGGAAAACAGCCCTCACCAAGACCAAACTCGGAACTATAAGCCTTATTTGCATTTATTCTCCTACAGTAAATAAGGATGACTTTAACAAAAACTCATTCTATGACCTCCCAGACCGTGCCCCAGTTATGACATCAAAATTGTGCTAGGAGATCTTTATGTAAAGCCACATCTCCGGCAATGTACGAATAACCACATTTCTAGAATTTTAAACGGGACGTAACCTTTCCAGGGCGCGGTTTTCAGTTGACTATCCTCTAATCAATCAATTATTAAACAGATTGATTAAATTGCAATCGACGCCAGACCCTCTTTCAGGTTTGAGATGTCCCCTCTTTCCGAGGAGCCAACATTGATTCGGACTATTATCTTGGTTGCTGTCTAGGAACGAATGCGGAGTCAAGTAAAGACATCAAAGTTCGACGCTGAAAAGCTGCAATCGCTTTGCAGATTGCATTTCTCTTAAACTCTCTCAAAATCCTAGCCTAGGAATGACGTTTATCAGATAATAAATTAAACATGCCAGAGTTTCAAAGACAGAATGGAAGCCTGCAAAGATAAACATGAACAACAACTGGTAAAATCATAGACCCTATAATAGCGACGATGGTTGTAATATCGCTGTCAGGCAGAATGAACCATTTACCCTGAACAATAGCGACAAAGGAATCCGTCTCCTTGCCCTGAGCGAGGTTAAGTTCTAATAAAGCTGCTGGAGCAGATGGACTGCTTGCTGTGCTACTTAAAACATCTGGAAATGATACGGTTGGGAAAATGGATCAACTCATCTTTAATATATGGCAAGAGGAAAGGTTTAATAACATTGAATAATTGCACGTATTCTCTATATGATATAGTTACTTCTTGAAACTAAAGTGGTGGTGACTCTAGTTGTCCCAGTTTTTTCATCAGAGATTGCTTCATTGAACCTGGACTTGAACCAACTTTCACCGGTGAAGGTAAAATTTTTTGACCGCCTGTAATCTGTGTATTAGGGGGAGGCACGTCACTTTGTAGTGTCAAGTTAGTTAGTAAATCTCTGATATCTGGAAATTGTAAACATTCGCCTGGTTGCGTGCTGTATTTGACAAAGCGTTTTAGAAGTACGGATTTAAAGGCGACAAAAGCGTAAGACCGTTTGTTTATGGATGGGGTATATGTGGAGCCAGTAGTGATGTCATACTAAATTTGGGATAATTCTGGCTTCCAATTTGGTGTGGACCAGCCAAAGTGTGAGGATTTTAGTTAAGGAATAAGTCTCCTTAACATCGCCTATTAGGCCTTTTTCGTCGTATTATATGGTTTCAGACGAGGAAAAGCAAGCATCAATCAAATATTCACACTACGGCAGATTTCAGATCGACAGTCACTATATAGTATATGTATTTATCAAAGCTGTATATAACAGTGTACATAGTGACGAGGTATACATACTCTGGAATTTTCCAGGACTACTCAAAGTGCTGAGTAGAAATGACAGCAAATGAACTCTTAATGGGCCAATGGCAGCTCTCATATCCCTGAAGCGACTTAATGGTCCAAAGTGGATTGCCAGATGGGTACCTGAAAGGACCTGGCAGTCTGGGTTTGGTACTGCGCGTTTAATTAATTAATGCTCATAAGGATATTCGGAGGTCCCTTAATTCTCAAATGGTCAATCAAATTAGTTATGTTGCTGTTAATCCTGCAATAAAATTCTGTCCAATGTCATTTTGAAGTTAGTTATTGTATTTTGCTATCTGTCAAAAAATGTGCTGTCATTCTCTGACAATTGACCAGTAAAAGCTATGCCACTTATGAATACGGAACGATACACAGTAATGCATTTAAAAAGTTAGCATTCACTACAAAAAATGTTGAATCTTTCTTGAAATATTGTACGTATAGTTTTATCGGTCAACTTGAGGCACATCCTTGCTTAGCATGGTTAGATTGGTTCAGAAATTTTAACTATTGAAACAACTTGGTGATGTGAAGAACGAAATTATGTTCGTCGCGAAAGAACAACTGGGAATATTGCTTTTGTAGCTCGAGAACTTAAGTTCGTCGAGACGTAAGAAGCCTGGAGGCATAACTTTGCCAACTGGGGACTCAAAACCCAAAAATGATTGTCGAGAAACCTCTCCAACAAACAAACAAAGTCTTCTGTTGTGTATGGTTTTTGATCAAGAAGCATCATTGGACCTTATTTTTTGAAAATAAAGCTGACGTAGCTCCCGGAACTTCAAGGTTTGAATGTGAGCGGCTCAGACATTTTCAACGACGGCTCCGATGGTGCATAAACCAGAGATCCTGTGCAAATAACCCCTCTTGGGAGAGGTTTGTTCTCTTTTTAATATTTCGTGCTTTTTCTTTACCCCTCCTGATGCAGACCTACTACTGGCAACCCGGTTGTCACCGCTCATATTTTGTATACTTAAATCAGCAATTCCATTTTCTTATACAAAGTCATGCTTAAGTAAAACCTCACAGAAACAATATCTTTCTCATCGGAGACCATTATTGCGTATTGATTTCGCACTGGACGATGCAAGGCTTTGATTCTCCCAGCGAATTGGACTTTTTCAATGCAGGCTTGTTATTGGCTATCGCTTGTTTTAGTGTAGTTTGCATCAATCTTAGCTTTCATATATCTACGTTAGGACCTACAACGTCTGAGTGGCTTGGGCTTGGATTTGCACGACCTGATAACAATATATATATATATATTTTTTTTTAATCATAATTAATTAAGTAACTCGCTTCCAGTAGTAACACCATAGTAACAGATAGCGGACGAGCTATTTCGCATAGAAGACCACCCCAATTCTAATATTTAGACCGACGTAAGTGAAACCATTTTTCAACGATCTGATTGACGTTTATTGACAAAACATGCGAACGTTTACAATAGAAAAAACTCACAAGTTCAGGGTAATACAGTCCAACGGTATATCGAATTTAAGGCATGACAATGGAATTTTTTCCCTAGGAGTCCGAAGCAATTTTCCGAGACTTTTGATGTTAAAAAAGGACTTAGACAGGTTTACACAGGTAGTCGCAGCCAACGCTAAAAACTTAATTGTTTAACTGTTGATGCAACTATTTACATACGCTGACATCATTGACATTACACACTGCGTTTAGATGTGTGAATGGTCAAATTATAGTCACAATAACTGTAACTCTGAAGTGGTTAGAGATTTTAATTTTGTCCACTTCGGGGCCCGATAATGATAACTCAGATATTACGAAGATTTACACATACCGTCGTTGTCTCTTTAGCCTAAGGAAATTATCTAATTTCCTCATCATCCCAGTCATGTTCTATAACACGGCGAAAACAGTTAAAGATGGTTGTAGACATTTTTGTTCGTTTTGGACGCAAGTTTCGTTGAAAAATGTTTGGTTCCCTATTGAAACCTTATTTTAAAGCTGGTGCACGCAATTTCGAAAATTTAGCATGGAACGCTACGCAGTGATGCGAAATTCGTGCTAATTTTGCACGTAATGATGTGCCTTCCGGTACGTGTGTGCGCAACATAATCAAAATATTCCAAAAGATGGGCTCAGTACAAGATGTAAAGACACCGTGATGTGTTTGGCCCAGACGTTTAATGGAAAATATCGCCGCAGTAAAGGAAAGTGTCGAAAACGATCCAAACACCTCCTTCATCGGAGTTCTCATGAGCTTGACCTTTCCACAGTCACACAGCACCGAATTTTGACGAAAGATTTGGCTTTCGATGCGTAAAAGGTCTAAATAACGCAAGAAATAGAACTGAAGAAATGTTCTCGGATTGGGTCCTGGAAAACATGCATTCCGATATTGATTTTTACAAAAAAAAAAACGGTGTTTTCGGATGAGCTTCATTTCAACATTTGCGGCTACGTTAATACACAAAATTGCCGCATCGGGGCACCGAAAATTCACGATACCAATGAATCCAAAACGAGTAAACAAAATTACCATCAATGAAGCGCGCTGCCGAAACGTGATGAACAATTTTTTATGTCCGGAGCTCAAGGATATGAATAGAGACGATCTCTACTTTCAACAGGATGGTGCTCCGTACCATACAGGTCGTGAAACAATCAAGTTATTACGCACGAAGTTCCCTGTACACGTAATTTCCCGTTTTGGAGACACCCATTGGCTGCCAAGTTCGTATGACTTAACACCGTTAGACTTCTTTCTTGGAGGCTATGTTTAATACAACCTGTAGACAAATTCAACATCGAAAGCAACAATTGAAGCCAAAATCGCTGAGATAAAGCCCCAATTATGTGAAAGAATGATTGAAAATTTCGAGAATGGGGTCTGCAGGCAAAGCCGATGTGGTCATTTGGAAGATATCGTGTTCCATAAATTTTCTCCATATGTCTACTTTGTAAAACAATAAAGGTTTGAAAACAGATCCTACATCTATTGTTGAAACATTCAAATGAAGACTGAAGGTGTACAGCAACATTGACCTTATCAGAAACATCTGACATCTCAGCTGGTTCTGACATGTATAGCGAAGGTATATTAATGCTCCCGCTGGAGGAATCTTCGATTCCTACCCGTGGGTGCAACGTAGTAGAGGAAGATCTCGCCTGCTGTGGCGCTCGCAATTTGAAGGCGCTCTCAAACATCTTGTAGTGCGTAAGTATTTCAATGACCGTGCTTACTGAAAATGTTTATTGGTTAAAGCTCAGATTAACGCCGGAAAGTAACTGATTATACACATGTAAGTTAGTAAATGGCACAAGTGCCAGTCAAACATCAGTCACCACATGTATTTTACATGATTGCCACGACAAAATCTCTGATTTGATAAACAACGTCGACATGTAGCCGCTTAACAAAAATGTTACCGATGCAGCTCAAAGAAAAACAAGATTTGCTCGAGATGTGTAAGGGCAAAACAAATGAACGAAAATCAGTCTCTCAGAAAGAGAATGTATGCACAAACAGAGAGGAATTATGGGAATAAAATTGGGAAGTTCTATCAAACACTCGATTCACAATTGAAGATGACACTAGTAACCTTGGACTTGAAACAAATCTAAATGTTTGAAATGCACATTGAAAAATGTGCATGTACGTTTTACTATCCTTTAATCTAAGGTTTCTAAATAGTTGAAAGTTTATCGATTGCAACAAAGTATTCAGTAAAATTATTAACACCTTGTCTTGGCATACTAAAGAAGTAATCCATTTGCTAAATATGTAAAGAAACTAAAATGAAATAAAAATAATATGTGAACTGAAACAACAAAAATTAATTACAAACATATTCAGACAGAGTAAGGTCTTATACTTGGTCAACAATATTTACATTCGCTGTTAATAAATCCCTAGTATCTAAGAAGTAAGTTCCCCCTCTTGTTTAAAGAGGACAATCTATAAACTGTGCACAAAAAGAACAATACTCAAACTCAAAGTCAAAGATGAGAAACACAAAATTGCAAAATTGTTTCTTTTTTTTGTTTTTGTTTTTTGTTTTTTTTTCTTTCGTTAACTTTCTCACCTATCGTTATTTACTCAATTTTATTCTCATTTGTTCATTCTTTAAGAAATAGAAACAATTACCTGACATGCTGCATTATTCAGCATCAAGGAAACCATCACAAGGAAAAGTAATTTTTGCCACAGCGAGTTAAACATTTGAGTGCACACCACTGCTACCAGATCCACCGGTTATATTAGCAGCTACAGGTGGCATCGAAGCTGATGATGTTGCGCTTGTAGTTGCAACTGAAGCTGCAGTTGAATTGTTAGTGTTACATTCTAATTTAGTTCTCATCTCTTCCTTGCGCCGTTGTACAACTAACAGTTCTTCACTGAGATCGCTGCATAATCGCAAGAGTAGTGAATTCTGTTCGCGTAGATGACGCAAAACGTCTGGCATATTCTTATTGTCGTGCTTGAAAGAAACATGCCGCAATGAATCTGCATCCCCAATACTACTATTTGAAACTGCTGCAACTGTTTGAAGTAGCGGAGGTGGTGGCAGTGGTGTAATATTGTGTTGAGAGAAATCTGGTGATTGTGAGTTTCGTGGCGTATTTGGTTTGCGATAAACTTCAAAAGCACTAACTCTTTGCGTTGATTGCAAGCCTGAGATTGCATTATATCGAGTTGGTTGGGAATTCGTTGGCAGAGTGGCACTACCTGTATGCTCTGCATTTGAGGATGCTTGTTCATTTGATGTCTACAATAAATTTGAAAAAGACAAATTAAACAAAACATCATTTTTTGTATATCAAAAGCTTACCGGGAAATGTGCAAAGTCTGCGAATCCAGTCGTCTGGAGATCGAAACTTGCCTGAGCTGTGATCTAGAAATAGAAAACAAAGAGGTAAAATCTTACAAAGATACTTGATGGCGATGTTTTGGTTTATTTTAATTTGAAATCCACGGCTGAGCTGGGAATATATGGTTTTGAAGGGAGGTTTAACAACAGCAGAAGAAGTACACAATGTGCTAAAGAGTGTGGTTCAAATGTCTTGGGCATTTCAGAAGCAGAAAAGGATGCTAGTCATCGCCCCTGTATCAGCACAAACCACATTGTAATGCACACTGGCAAAGAAATAGTATTACAAGAGGAATACCTTCAACGGAGGCATAACAAAGGAGATTCACACCTCTTTTTAGCGGACTTGGCAGTGGGGCAAGCTACTTATTCTGAATACTTTCAATTTATTGTAACGTTTGGCCTAGGGGATACTCAATTGGAAGAACTAGTGTTAATACGAATACCCAAGGTATTGTGCAGTGATTCTAAGGCTTATAGTTACAGATCACAGAGTGCAACTGGATATGCATCTACAACAATGCAAAAAGTTATAAAGAAGTCCCAAGCCATCCCACAGAACAATTTGTGAAAAATAACCAAGATAACCTTAGTTTCATAATGCCTTTAGAAGACGCAAGCTTCTACAGTTAGCATGATTTCCTGCCAGCTGCCTCAAGGACCGCACTCCAAGTTGGTTGAGATGCCCTGGCTTAAACTCTAAGACTCTTTGGAAACTGAATGTTGTCTTTGCATGGAAGACGACGAAACATGTGAATGCCTTAGCAGACAATACTTCCTCAGAGAAATGTTAATCCCTGGGAAAATTTTCAATTTCATCAAAAGAGTTGAGCCTCTTTTGACTTCTTAATATTGATTTTGTGGTACAAAAGATCTTTTAGGTCGCAGTGCCCTACAATTGGCAAATCAGATCCCTTTAAGAAAAAAAAAGGTATATTCACCATAGGAAGAATCTATCATTAGTTTGCAGTATGTGCAACCATGCAGCGAGAGATGTCCTGCTTTTCTTAAACAAATGAAATATTCTCCGCGAGACTCGGAAGGATATCCTAGCAAATGATTTTATGATCAATTGATTATTTAATGAATTCAATTTTGCCAAGTTATCTAACATAACTCTTTCTTACTGTGTAAGAAGGAAAACTTTTATGAATGTGATGTTTCATTTTCATGTCCATAGCGCAGATGAGAATTGAGTGGCAATGATTCAATGGTAGGATGCAAATTTATTGTGTAACTTCGTTGCGTAGATGGCGAATTTATCGACTTTTTCGAAAGATAACCAAATAAAGCCCAACGATGTTGGACATCTGGAAAATGTTGCAAAGATATTTTATATACGAAACGTAATAAAATATTATGCTTTGAAATGATCTACGTCTGTAGATCATTGAGGCTGACCGTGTAACGGATATTAACATACATACACAGAATTGGAATAAGAAAAAAGTATAACATACCTCGGGCTGCGATGATTGTCCACCAAGTTTAAGTTTATTCAAATCCAAACTACTACTGCGACCATGACGATGTGGCCTTGGTGGAGGTAATGGTGGTGGGTCCTTTTTCACCAAATTGTTACCACCTTCACCAGCCAAAGTAGTTTCACTACCAATAGTACTATTTGTACCAATACTTGGTTCACGTTGTGGTGGTGGAGGAATCGCTCCAATATTCTTTGCCGGCAGTTTTTTCGCTTGAGGACGTTGAATAGCTCGCAAATCATTATTTTGTAATGAATCACGATGATGAGACGATGTCATAACAGCTGGCAAAGGTGGAACTTGCGTCGTCGGTGGTGGTTGCGACGATTGTAATTTTGGACTGGTGTCATTGTTCTCACGTAAGACACCGGAACTAGTATCGTAGACTAGAGTTTCAGCTTTGCGGGCCAAACGTAAAGCTACCTCATCATCAGCTGCTAGTGGAACTATTTCGGCACCTTTAAATAGAAAAAAAAAAAAAAACAAATTAACTAAACAGAAAGTTTTCTGATGAAAAACGTAATTCATTACCAGCAACTGGTGTCACACGTAGTGGAACTGGATGGAGAATTTGTGGATCTGAGACAACTGCCTGCGCTGTTCGTTTCATATCAAAATTGACTGGTTTTGGACCAGGACTATCCGATACAGGAGAGTCCATATATTTTGTCCATTCATCTAATGAGACCTTCCATAGATTAGCTGCTAATGGTGGTGGAGTCGTTGTTGGTTCGGCAACACTAGGAGAATTAGATATACTACGATTTCTCACCGACGGTGGTGGGCTCAACGAAGCTACTTGCCCGGTAGCCACGGGAGCGGTACTTGCTTGTTTTGAGCTTGCACTTGCCTGAAACAATTTTTTTTTCAATTAAGCTTATACAGATCAACATAATACTTCAACTACTAACCTGCGAAGAAGTCGACAAAGTACTTATGTTCATAATATTCTTCTCTGATCGTGACGGGACTCGTTTAAGATCTGAATCGATTCCAGGAGCTGGAGCTATTGTTGTTGGAGCGACTACTTGTTTTAAAGTATTGTCCGTATTGTCATCTTCATCGTCATCGTTGAGATGTAGGAGATCAGCCTCTGGGGGCTCTGCAATTGGCTGCGGCTGTGATGGACCAGTTTGCATTAATACATTTGGATGTAAACATGCTGGCAAAACAGTTGGCAATGGTAGATTATGGCGTCGAAGTACAACCAAATGCATTGCTGCAGTAAATTCAGCTAAACTAAGTGCGCCATCACGTGTTACGTCGCAAAGCTGCCAAATATGACGGAGTTCCTTGACAGGAATTTGAGATTTTTCAAAAAACACTCTAAAAAAAAAAAAAAATCAAATACACTTATTTGGACACTTTTTTTTGAAGGGATAGACTTACCTAGCAATATGACCAGAAAGTAGTCCATTTGGATTATGTTGCACAGCCTTGAATTGTTTGTGGTAGTATTCCCTTTGTTCGGGTGTAATTTGAAAGTAGAATGGTTCACCGTCGTTGTCGTCATCAGAACTATGGCGGTCGGAGGATTCCTCTTCGGTTCCGAGTAGCTGACGATGCTCGTCGCCTAGTAAACCTTGCCAAAGAGATTCTTTTGCCCATGGTCGCTCAGCAACACTATTAGTTGGCGTTGGGCTATCACTGTTAGTGCTCCAGGCCTCTGGAGAACCTCCACCAGTAGCACCACCTCCTCGATGACGATGCTGAAATAAGTTATAAGTTTTCAAGTTATTAAAAAGCTAGTCAAAGAGATATTAACTGCCTTCTCAGAAAGGTTTTAAAGTTAAGAATTCTAAGATTATCAAAAGATCCCAAGTTTCCCACCAAACTCAACGGCAAATGCATTATATCTCAACGTTAAATTAACTAAGCAAATGTGGAAGACAACTAAAGGTACTCACAATAGCGACAACCAACTCTAATCAATGTAATTTAAAACAAAAAAAAGCAGAATTAGCCACTTAAGCAATTCACGATTCTGATGATTCTTGCAACTTCGTCTTTGATGCTTTTAGTCAACTAAGCTGAAACCGTTTCACTTAAGCTTAATCAAAATGGGCAGTAGGTTGATCAGAACAGTCCTTCCGGCGGTTTGACTCTGAAGTATTTTTTCGGGCAGCAGACTACGGTCTAAGAGTCGGCTTCAAAAGTAGTCTAATTGAAACCGATCAATCTGAAAACAAGGAGAAAAGGCTTTTTGTACTTCATTTGTTAACGGCTTTATCTTTTGCGATTTTACCGTGATACAACTAGCAAAGGTTGCAGTTCTTTTGGACAGAAAACTACCGAAATAAAACGAAAATTTGCCATTAAGAACCCTTTCATTGGTGACTTTTTCTGCTTAAGTAATTCCAAGTCAAGCCTTATCTACAGCCAGCAAGGCCTGCTGTTCGGGTAGACTGAAGTTGAATATCGTCACCTGCGTGACGAGAAATATCGGATCATATGTTAGATAAAGAAACTGCTATTTACTCTTAGATGCTTCGATTTTCAAAAGCTGTTCATAAAAAAAGTCTAATCAATCTGATCTCCTGGAGAGATCAACTGTGCGAGCTAGCCAATGAAGCGGAAGGCTGCAATCTACTAAATAGAATCTGCTCTACTTATCAAGCCCTTGAGTGGGTAAGGAATTTTGCGCCGAAATAGTCTCGCAGGGAACCATCATTTTTGAGATTTTTAGGTCGTCCGAGTTGAGGCGCGATACATGCTGGATTCCAGCAAAATTCAGAAAAACTGCGAATATGTTGTCTCCATACGCAGAGCTCCGAACTCGATATGATACGAGGGCTGTTTGATGAATACACGGATTAGAAATGACAACGCAACTTTTTTAGGTTTCGACAATTTACTTTTCAACTCGATACACTTCTTACGGCGAGGCCTTAACTTTTTTAACCCCTCCGTATAGTACGACTTGTGTTGGCCTGCAAAATACTTTTCCGCGGCGGCGATGACTTCCTCGTTCGACGTACTTCTTTCCGGCGAGCGATCTTTTGAGGTTTGGGAACAAAAAGAAGTCGCATGGAGACAAATCCGGAGAATACGGAGGATGGGGGAGCAATTCGTAGTGCAATTCGACCAATTGGGCTGAGACGACTGTGAAAGTGTGAGCCGGTGCGTTATCGTGGTGGAAGAGCACATTTTTCTTTGCCAAACGTGGCCGGTTTTTCTCCAAATTGGCCCAATAAATCGACGTAGTATGCTCCTGTGAATATTTTTCCCTTCTCCAAATACTCAAAATGTCCATTACCTTTCCGGCCGAAGCCACGGTCGGGTAAAACTAATTGCATCGATTGTTCTCTGGTCTCTGATGTGTACCAATGAATCAATATCTCATCGACGGCTACGAAACGACGCAGAAACTCTTCCGGATTTTGGTAAACAAGGCAAAGCACGTCTTTGAAGTGGTATCACGAATGCGCGTGTTCTCCGGTGTGAGCAAACGGACAGCTTTCTCGTGCAGGATATGGTTAACACGTTCAGTTGAGAATATTCACTCGGCGGTCCGCCAATTTGAGATCATGGATTTCGTCCACGGTTTCTTCTGTAATAAACGTTTTTGGGCCACCTGGGCGCGGTTCATCAAAAACCGACGTAAGGCCACGGCGAAATTTTGCGAACCAATCTTAAGCGGTTGTACGAGAAGGTGAATGGATCCCAGACACACCATCGAGAATGGGCTTGGTCGCAAAAAAACTTACACGATGCTTTGAAATGGTGTCAAAACAAAACCAAGAGTCGGATTGCAACCAAATTTTGACAGGCAGACTAAAATAAGTTATTCTAAGTGATTTTGGCTCAATAGCGCCACCTATCTTCCAATTCGGGTACTCATGAAACGGCCCTCGTTAGTGAAAAATTTATAAAAATTCTTACAAGACACGGTTTCTGCCGATTACATCAGATATAGGGCCATATTTGCGAAAATATTCTTTTCTGATACGACAGTACTTATTCATGATATTGAATGCTATAATGGCTGTTGGATGTCTGAAGGGTTTCACAACAGCCTACGATGATTGATCTAAAAGACCGACAACTTATTTTTTTCTTCTGTTAGCACTACAGTCCGTTATGGGCTTTGACTTGTTTTACTGTTCTAAAAATACTTTCGATCTGTTGCTCGATCGAGTTGTTCCTCGATGGTTTTCCTGTTGCGTCACCTCATCCCTTCAATTTTATACCATCGTCTGACTTGGATTTCAACTACGTTTTCTGGAAAGTCCTATTAATCTGAACATCTCTCTTTATCGCCAAAGCTTCACCCAAACTTAAAACAAGACAGAAGGAAGAATAAGCTTTTCAAAATCTAAATAAAGCCCTCACTAAATATTCTTCATAGTCTTCTGCAGAAGTATAAACCAGAATACAAATATGAATAAGTGCTTTCTAGGAAAGATCCCCAGACTGCCTTAAAATAGGCAAATCACTTAGAAAATATCCAATGGAGTCTAAAGTAGAGATCCTCAATTTCTGAAAACGGGTTTACAATTAGTTCCTATTAATAAAACTATTACAAATTAGCTAAATTGTTATCTAATATCGATTCTAGTGACGTTATGATAGTTTGATACTGAATTCCTTGTAAAACTAACGATTGTAGACAGATTATGGCTTTTCATCGTCATTTTATTTGCATCCCATTTGGATAGAATCAAAGGTAGTATACCATATCTAAGTTCAGTTTAACCCCTCGCATTATTGCAATAGAGGTCTAGCATGATAGTATTTATTGTCGTGTGCTTTCCAAAAGACAATCAAGGAACCTGTTAAGATGCTCTCATAACAGTCCTGTACAAGTATTTTAACAAACCTGATTCAAACTTCTAACTTAGTCTTGAATGTAAGATTACTAAAAAAAAGGTCAATACAGATTCCTCTATTCTTGGAGAATTGAATTTAGTGATTGGTCCATGTTTTTGAGAGCCTTATTTACAGACATGGACTACCCAACATGGCCCAATTATTTAAAAGAAGCTTTGTATGTTTGAATGTTTCCCCTATGCTGAATGAGATTTTGTCGAAATAATAGTAATTACGACAGCATCGGTATAGACTATCACGTTGAAGCAATTGTACTCTAATATTTGTAAAGCCTTATTTATAACAATACCGCCTTATGACTCTTTTCTTGCAACTTATATCAACAACCGTAGAACCATGACCTTAGCATTAAGCTGATCTAATATATGTAGATGGCATCATGGTTGAAGGCTCCGTGGAGAGATTTTCCCATCTTAGATACTACTATATGAAGACCCGAATTAATTGATTTTCCTTTTATCTTGTGACTTAGCGGTTACTACTAACCTAGAAGAAATGACGATAGCCGATACCTCTGTAGTTTTTGTAAGACACAAGCATATCAGACTGCGAAACTTATTAAGCAAGATTGGCGGATAAACGTTTCTCAAGCGATCTTGGGTAAATCTCTACCAAGTCAGCATTGCATCTGGTTGACAAAATTGTTCGTAAATAAATCAGAGAAAAACAAACAAAAAAACAGAATTAGACCAGAAAATAAACCTGGAACAACTTAAATAATGAAACATCGCTAGCTCTAAGTGGCAAGTTTACGAGAATGTCTGCAAAATGCCACAAACTAAAGGGAAGAGAAATAAAAAAAATGTAAAAGCAAAAATTCAGCTTACTGTTTCAAAAGGCCGGCTTGACAAAAATAAAGAAAAGTTGACAGCAACTGTTGATCGAGAGTAAATGCTAGTCGATTTTGACATATCGAAAACGTCATGAACCAATCTTAGTCATATGGTAAACAAACGATTTGTTGTGTGATTTTGTGCCAAATAATCGTCATTTGCGGGAAGTGTTGATTTTCTTTTTTCATTCGAAGAAAACAGCGGCTGAAGTGCATCGAGTCCTTCAAAAAGTTTACGGAGATGCTGCTTTAATTGAAACAATTGTCGCTTCAAAGACCGTGATTTCGATATTGACGATCATCCGCGTGAAGGAAGGCCAAAATCTTTTGAAGACATTGTTCGATGAGGATACGTGCCAAACGCAAGAGCTTGCTAGAGCAATAAGAGTAATCCGCCAAGTCATTTCCAAGCGATTGCGATTAGGATTGATTCAAAAACAAGGAACTTGGGTTCATTATGATTTGAAGGCAGGAAACGTTGAGCGTCGTCTTCTTCATCGCATCGTGACGGGTGATGAAAAATGGATTCATTACAGCAACATAAAGAGAAGAAAATCATGGGAATTGCCCGGTTATGCATCTACGTCGTCGTAGATCAAAATGTTCCCAATGGCGTCACCGTGTGGCGCTTCCATTGCTCCGATTTGAGTTCTGTTTTTCCTGTTGTTGACATTCCCTCTAAATCTTAGCGTCATAGCTTGACATTTGCAAAAGTTACGTAGCCAAGAGTACATCTATCTCTGTGTGTGTTGAATACGAACTTGTATTCAATTTTGCGTAAAAAACGGATTGAATGGTGCACGAACGTTGGAAATGTTGGAAAAGTGTTTTGGCAACGATTCTCTAAAGAAAACGGTCGTTTACCAGTGACACGAGCGGTTCAAGAATGATCGTGAGTCAATCAAAGATGATGAACGCAGTGGCTGACCATGGACATCGAAAACCGACGAAAAGAGAGAGGAGTCGTGAGTTTATGAGTACGACACGCAATCCAAACATCAGGCAAGTGAATGGCGTTCACCAAATGAGCAGAGACCAAAAAAACCACGTCGTTCTCAGTGAAAAAAGAAGGCAATGCTCACGATTTTCATGGATTACAACGGTGTAGTGCATCATGAATTTTTGCCAGAAGGCCAGGCAGCAAATAAAGAGTATTACTTGAGCGTTATGAGACGTTTGCGTGAAGCAATTCGCCGAAAGAGACCAGAAATGTGGACAGAAAACTCGTGGATTTTGCACCACGATAACGCACCGTCACACAGTGCTATCATTATTCGTAATTTTTTGACGAAAAATGCAACAACAGCCACCGAATTCATCTGATTTGGCTCCCTGCGACTTCTTTCTGTTCAATCAAGTTAAAAAAACCACTAACGGAGAACGTGTTTCAGCAGCCGAGAGGAAGTAATGGAAAAATCGCAGGAAGCACTGATGGACATACCAAAAACCGAATATAAAAAATGTTTTGAGGATTGGATCAAGCGCTGGCATAAGTGTGATGCAGTCGATGGGGATTACTTTGAAGGGGACAATATAGATTTAGATGAATGAACTTGTATTTTCAATTTTCCGATCAAGGTGGTATTCACGCTGCGAAAGTTATGCTGTGTATTTGGTGGGACAAAGTCGGTGTTATTATGAACTGTTGAAACCCAACGAAACTATCACTGGGACACGGTATTGACTTCAATTGATGCGACCGAGCCCAATACTGCGCAAAAAATGTCCACAATAAGAGCAGACGCACGAAAAAGTGATTCTACAGCATGACAACGCTCATATTCCTCAGATATTGCGCCGTCCGATGGCATATAGTCTGGCTGATCAGTAGTTCCGTCCATATGAAGACATCAAAAAATGGCTTGATTCGTGGATAGGCTCAAAAGATAAACACAAAGTTGTATTTAGCGATGGGCAATACTTTGAACGTTTCATTTGTAACTAATTTTTCACAATACAGTTGCATTTTTATCACAAAAACAGCGATAACTTAGTTGCGCATCTAATAATATTCCATTCTCGAACCAAATAGAATTAACTGTGTTGTTATTTTTACTATAAATTAATATTGTAATGATAAACCATTTATGATTCACCAGAGTGTAGAAAGTTTGAGGGAACATTTTTCTTCTCCCGTTACACATCTTAATTTTTTTTAAACAGTCTACACGTCTTTTTTGTGTCTGAAATATGGATTTGCGGCTTTAAAAAAACAATTGTCATCTGCCTGGTAATAATTTCTTTGCGAACCCTAATGAAAATTATGCGGCAGGTGGTGTAAGGTGGTTTCTAAAAAATGAGTACATAGTTAAAGAAGTGAAAAACATTATCCAAGTGATTTTCAGCGGCTCTTCGGTCGGCCAATTTTTTATCATCAAGCAAGTTTTGCAAAGACCGAAACAAATGGTAGTCAGAGGGTGCAAGGTCCGGGCTATATGGTGGATGCGTCAAAACTTCCCAATCAATCTCCGTCAATTTGTTCCGGGTCATCAAACATGTGTGTGGCCTAACATTGTCTTGATGGAAGAGAACTCACTTTCTTTTGAAGATAAATCCGTACGGTTATGATTGCCCTGTTACAAGAAATGAGTGCGTGCGGCACGTACAAAAATGCATGGATTCACGACTTGGTAACATAAGGAGAGATCAGAAGCTCGGTGGTAAATTCGGTTGACAGACGGTGTCAAAAAAAAAAAACTGACATTTATTATGGTTTGGCCATTAGAAGAAACATGAATTCTGTCCAAAAAATGGAAGAAGCTATAATAGAAACGCTAGATCATTACTGTTTAAGTGATAAATCTCATCGGCACGATAATGTCCAGTTGGAATCGACAGTATATGTGAATGGCGCAAAGCTGAATCCATAAATCAATTAAAAAAGTTGAGAAACACATTCGCCCAATTTATGAAGATCTCTCAAACGACTCCCTTTTAACGCGATGCTTAGGCGGTTATACACAAAATTCCAATATTTGGTACATCTCTCCAAAACACCTCTATTCAGGCCAAAAAATTATTAAAATTGCTACCTACATGACTACGGGTATGTACGAAGTTGAGCAACTGAGTGTCATGTAGTTGCATACTTTGGGTGTAGGCCAGCAGTACAAAATGTTTGCTGATATCGCTGACACGCAACGGATCGAGAAAGAGAAGAAGCACCGGGCATTTAGCAGCAAGGAGGCTCATACAGCTCGTAGACTCGATCAAGTTCATCAAAATGAAACTTTTGAAGAGGAATTGACCGTTTCGCCACATTCTAGCAGCTCATAATAGACAATTCGAGAAAACCACTCCTGGCTCCGGCGTGGCAGCAACGAATTACACAGCTGTCTTTACAAAAAAATTAGCCTGACATGTCACCAACACCGTCTAGTGACAAAAAACCGCGGAGACTTTTTATATGATCCAATAATATAATGTCTATTTGAAAATTTAAAAACAAGAAACCTCATTATATCAGGTAACCTCAACTTAATTTACTTGAAAGCAGCGATGTTGTTTCAAACAATAAGACTTCTGGCATCGTATGATCTAGCCTGCTTTATCAATGAACCCACCGAAATGGTGTCGGAAATTGTTTAGACCATTTTTATGCTAGATTTGACAATTTGATGCGTCTCTTTGTTATTAACTTTTTATTGTTTTTCTTTGGAAACATATTTCTGTGTGCATCTCTAATGTGCCTTTGAAAAAAAACAGCAAGAAGACTTAAGTCTTGGTTCACAAGCTCAACAACAAGTTGAGAATAAAATTGTCAAAAAATCCTTGGATTACGAATAATGTTTAATCACTAAAGCGTCTAATCATCTTTCTACGAAAGGCTAAGAATTTCAGTAAAAGGAATATACAAGGAGTACAACATGACTAGTTCCTTACATGAGTACTCTGTTCTATCAGGATAAAAAATTACAAAAGTCCGGCAGGGTCTTTTTTCTCGACGACGACAAAGGCATAACAGTTCTTCAGACAACATTTTGTAATTGTACTCGTATTAAGACGCTAAAGGATAACTGCTTAAGATTTAGTCAAAGGAAGGCCGAATATCTGCATTACCATATTTCTGAAACTCTAAAACCAGCTCCTTATATTTTTATAAGGAAAATACCTGGTGCAGACGTGCAAAAAATTTAAATCCTTGTCTACAGCCGTAAATCATTCGACAAATCGTCACAACTATGTGCCACATAGAGTTAGCATAGGATGGCTTAAATGTCGCGATAACTACGTAGTACTTTGTGTCTTAAACTTTAAACTTGTAGGTTTGTTTGTAAATGACAGTCGTAGGTTCGATTTCAACATACGCGTCATAGAGCTGAAAAATGCACGAGAAGTATAAAGGATAAGCAACAGCAACGAAATGAAAAGTCAGCGGGTGTAACAAACGGATGACTCCTTTTTAAGAGACTAATTCGAAACTCTTAATCTCTAAAATAGTTCGGAGGCTCGCAAATTTACCCAACCTCACAAGCGGCGCAGTAGCAGTTCTGATATTCATTAGTAGCATCAATGTAATTATACGCGTTACATATTTCAACGGTTAACAAAACGAAGTAAAAGATTTAGGTAAACCTCGACCTCAATCAAATTAAAGTCAAAGTCTACATACCTACATATGTCTTTATAGGTACGAATCGATAAATAAACGTGATTCCGCACGCACGTAAGATTGGGAGCGTGGTTTTAATACTATGCCTGATGGTACACCGTGAGCTTGAGTCATCAAGGCAAGTTCACAAGTTAACCACAAGTGACGACGTATGCTGTTTGCGGCTGGAATGTTTAGTCACGCAGTTCGCAGTCTAACTTAGAGTGGGGTACGGTCAGTGATGTGTTTTTTTTTTTTGTCAGTAGCCCTTCCTTCAAATCTAAATTTCCGCCGATCGGCTTTTAGCTTCGACCTAGTTAGCAAAGCAAGATTCTATCTGATTTGATGTGTGAAACGACATCAACATTCCGGCAAATAGAACCGAGGAGGCTGAGGTTCAGCTTCACCCTTAAACGCATCGACACATGAGTAACCAAACCGTCTTATCATGAATTAAGAAATTTACCTAAAATGTAGGTGAAATCCACACACAAACAAAGATTACCGGGCCAGAATTGAATATTTGCACTTAAGTATCGGTGTAACATTTCTTGAAATGAAATTTCTAAAATTTAAAATTGTCGTCTTGTCAACATCACAAACTCAAGTTGCAATGTCACCTCTCATCTGCAGGGTTATGCCCAAACCTCCACACCTTTCAACCCGACACAAAACTAAAATAAAAATATTTCCACTCACAACTTTAGTGACGCAATCCTAACCGAACCACAATTTTTCCCAACGTAACTGCGGGTTGTTCTAACAAAACACAAAACAGATTTGTCATTTTGTTTGACTTCGCAAAGCTTCAAGATGGAAATGGAAATGAATACGTGCCATATAAGACATTGACATGATTCATATTTATTTTTCATTTAAGACAGATGTAACGCCTACCAATTTTGGAGCGAAATAAAAGCAAAACAATTCCATTATTTAACTTACCGGTTCTCTGCCGCTGCTCGATTCATTGTGCTCGACCTCTGAATCTGTGCTTGGAACGTCTGAATTTGTCGCATCTACCAACTGTGTGCTGGTAGTATCAAACCAAGATCCGCGTCTCGGTACTGCAACCCCTTTGTTACTGCCACTGGTAGTGATACCCATCCCTATGCCATTTGTCTGCAGTGCATCAACCCTTGCCATCGTTGATGTTGTTGGCGATGTCGGTTCCAATTTCCAACTAAATCTTGGCAATGGCAGATTCACTGACGATGATATCAATTCTGTACGTAATGGCATTGATGCCTGGTAGGCAGCGATTAACTTTAAACACGAATAGAACTGCGACCGCGAAATGTGAAGGGCTGTTTGCGGAATTCCTGATAAAGATGTTATCTAGAAAGACAAAATAATACCGCACGCGACATAGTAAACAAAAAAGAAATAGTATTATGCGATAACATGACAAAAAACAAACATAAGCTGCCACATCCGCAGCGAAACAACTAAATACTACAATCTATCATCTGTAACTCACCTCACGGATAACGTCATTAGATAGATTCGCCGATCGGTAAAGCTCGGTTGCTTTTAGCATAGGAATTTTGCCCGTTTTCTCGATGTCACAGCACAGAAACAAGTCCCCAAAGTACCGGGACTCGGTCTCGGTTAGGGCAACTGCTTCCATTGTTCAATTGTTAAATGGCTTCAAGAATTTCTCTTAAGAAGTTGCCTCCTTTCTTTTCTTCACTTTTCCCAATACCTTCTCTTGCTGCTTGAACTGCTCAACCTCCTTCTCAATGGTTTGGGGGTAAAATTGTACAAGTGGATATTGGTGTACTGCAATGCAAAATTGTGCAGGGTTCTGAAGGATTTTCAGCACACTTCTATGGATAGTCGCATTCAATTTTTTTATTTTTATTGTAGCGATTATCAATAGAGATTCGTAGGATTTTAGGACTATCCTGTTCAATAATTTTTAGTTTTTTTTATTTGCTTGGGGAACTGAGAATCTGTGAGTAAAAGAAAATTTTTGCGAACGAAAAATTCTCTGCGGACTAACGAATTTTTGTGGTGCACGTATTTTTGACACTTCGAATTTATTATTGCGCAGTCCGTTTTGTTTTCGGTGTTCTTCGAAATTTGCTGTTGCATTTTGTATCGCTTCGTTTGTTTTGGTATGACATTTCGCTATTTTGGCGGATGACAGTTGATTGGTTTGTTTTGCTTTTTCCTGGGTGAGTTTGTTAGGAAATTGAAAAGTTACCAATCTACGTGCGGAGGAATAAATCTCTATGAGTTCAGGTTCCTCGCGCAAGAGGACGTTCGAAAAATGTTATTCTGGGCGCCGTTGATTCGGAAGTATGATATCTTGAAGCGCCTCACAGATATTGTAGTTTCCTTGTTCTGTAATCTAAAAAGGAAACTCCGATAATCGATTGCTTTAACAACCTCTTAAGCCCTGCTCAAGTGAGGAGCAGTTGTTCATAAGAACAACTATAGATCTTTATGAAAAAGCTGTGTATTGTCTGATGTGTCTGAGACTTTAAAAAAATTAATTTGGCAAACGTAGTGGTGCTGCAGCAAAATTGCTGTACGAAACATCGAAGGTTACCCTAAAAACTTGTGCAAAGTCAAAATAGAACTGTTGGGAGATGGTTTCTCCATAGAGAATCGGTGGTGAATATTTTTTCTCTATCCATGTTGGTGGGGCTGCCGAACAAAACCGACTCGAATTGCGAGCCTTGGTGGGTGGTGATTGCATATCGACTACTGGGAACATAACATCAATCTTCTTAGAACTAACTTGCTTACTCGTATGCCAGAATGTCTTTCCTGTTTCGCTGTGCAAAGTCGGTTTTTGCAGACATAATGATGTTGTATTTTACAGCGAATGGCTTAAAGCGCACCACAGTTTTTATTTTCTGTTGAAGGTCGATGATATCAGCAGAAACAAAAATAAGACATCGAGTCACCAATTGTATCAATTTTTGCCACGTTGCTACAATCATAGAGAATTATTAAAGTTGAGGGTGTGAGTGGTGCCGTTGTGCCGTTGTTCCGTTGTGCCGTTCCGTTGTTCCTTAGCGAAGCTTATGAATTTAGTAAATCGTCTTCGGGAGGTAACCCGGTATCCGATGGCTACTTTTGTACTTAGAGGTAAAATAGTCATAGTCTCCACAGTGGGCCTGGGTGATCGTGGCTCAAGTGGTTTCCCAATCAAACGGTTTGGGGCTCAATACCAGCCGTGCCCAAAACACATTCTTTTTTTCAGGCAACTAAAGTCTCGTAAGATGGATGGTTGTCCAAAATACAACAAGCCTATTTACACTTATAATTTAGTCTCGCCATTAAATGTTGGATGCCACCCACGCAGCGGAATAACCACTGAGCTCTAACATCTTTCTCTCTTTCGCAATCCAATTTTCCTAACTGAACACGTGTTCCGGCGTAAAAGTAACAACACCCTCTTGAGTGTAAAGTTTTTTTAAAAAAAAAAAAAAAAAAAAACGACGCAACTATTGCCGCACTGCACCAACCAAATAGACTGCTAAAGCGTGTACAGGTGACACACATAACCTGGAGGTCATGGCACTGAAGTTGTACTGTGGTTGTACCTAATTGAAAATTTACTAAGTGGGCTGAGGACAGAAATACAATTCCGGATAATCAACTCGGTCTCAAGGTGGAGCATGACATGTCACATGCCGCATCTAAACTGGTTTCTGATATCTAATGAAACAAAAGCAAAAAAAAAAAAAAAAATGGGGGGTAGAGAGACTCTTCTTGAAGTTAAGCAGGCGGGAGATAAGTAAAACACTGCTATTCATCGTGAAGAATGGTAACATGACATATGCTGTAATATTTGATAATATCATTATCTTTAAAAAATAAAATATCATTAAAAACGCTCTGCAACAACTTACTTATTTAGATGATGCTGCAATCTGAAGTGAACCAGAGCCTCAGCTATGATGCCTCTTCAATAAGCGATGTCTTTTACCCTAATTGCATACACGATGTCCGATGAGGTCCAATTTTACTTGTGTGTGCCATTTAAAAAGTGGACCCCCTCTACTGCGGTGTACCTATGGGTTGGAGTTGGATTGGGGGCACCGGTGTTTATTCATTTAGGGTAACATAGGCATCTAACTGGGTTATATGAGCTTTTTTGAGCAAGTCGATAATACTATAGGGTTTTCCAATAGGGACTTGACAACTTTGGATTTAATTTGTGAACGCACTCTTTCACTAATCATCAAACTGTCAATGTCAATTTATTCAGTAAACTCAACATTTTCATCATGGTAAAGTACACTAACGAGCAACGTCTGCAAATTATAAAAAATTTCTGCAGATATTCGGAGTCGCAAAATCTTCTTCAGTGACTAAGCTCATTTTTGGCTCAATGGGTTCGTCAATAAGCAAAATATGCGTTATTAGTCCTATGAAAACCCACATGTGCTTAATAAATCACAACTTCATCCACAAAAAATAACTGTTTGGTGCGGTTTGCATGCCGGCGGCGTTATTGGGCCATATTTTTTCGTCGACGACAACGATCATCACGTTACTGTGAATGGTCAGCGTTATCGCGCCATGATCACCTTTTTTTTGGGCCCGAATTGGAAGATATGGACTTGGGCGACATGTGGTTTCAATAGGATGGTGCCACAAGCCACACAACACACGCTACAATCGATTTATTGAACAGTAAGTATGGTGAGTGTGTTATCTCAAGACACGGGCTAGTCGATTGGCCGCCTCGTTCATGCGATTTAACGCCGTTTGACTATTTTCTGTGGGGCTACGTTAAGCTATTGGCTTATGCCAATACGCCGACGACCTTGAAAGAGCTCATAGCCAACATTGAACGCAAAATAGCGGCCGTTTCGGCCGAAATGTGTTGCCGAGTCATTGAAAATTGGGTCCAACGAATCGACCGCTGCAAACGTGCAAGCTGTGGCCATATGAACGAAGTCGAGTTCCATTCATTCCTTTTATTTAAAAAAAAGGTTGTCAAGTCGTTATTAGAAAACCCTATACTGTCTGTTCGGAACAGCTTCACTGAACAAAGCTACTACTGTCTCCCGCGGAAATAAGCAAAGAGACTCAAATTGTCTGATACGGATATTTGCAGTTTCTGCGGTGATTTACAAGCTGTTGAGGACAATACACACATACTGTGTGTATTACAGATTTTATATACTTCTGTTTACGGGAAATTTGCCCTCATGTCACAGCCCGCGACTTGAAGGGCCAATTTCACCATAGAATCTCGTAGAACAAGAGTCCGGTTACACCAATGAGAACTGCCTTTGGCCCACTAAGAGCTAACTCACCACCATCTCTTTTCCAAGAAACTGATTTGCTCCTGAAAGTCCTTATTAATCTGAACTCCGAATATGTTGAAGCAACTCAGATCAAGTGTACGAATTTATTCGATTACAATATTACTCCATAGTATAAAACAAAGTCGCTTTTCGCGTCTGTCTGTTTATCCGCTAGCTCCTCCTAAGCCACGCAACGGATCTTGATGCGGTGTTTACCATTATTTAGATAATTTTTAACGGAAGGTTTATATACGAGTATATAATAAAACCTCATTAAGTTTTTCCTTAAATAGAAAAAAGTAATATTTAGAAACCAATTCGCTGAAAAATAAAGTTACATTGCTTCCGTAGGCTTAACTTTAGGAGATACGTAAAAATGATGTACTATTATAGTTCTTTAAAAATCCTAAAGAAAACTCCGAGAGGGCATATCTACATCTGTTACGGTTGACTCACAGTATCCATTTCATTCAATAAAACTTTTTTATTATAAATTCTGATCCAAATTAATTTGATAGTATTGTTAGGCATTTAATGTAGATTTTAATTGTCTATTACAGTATGTAAATCATTCTGATAAATACTTTAGAAGAAATCATAGGTTAAAGTAACCGTAAAAAAACAGGGACCGGAGTCGGGCGGCTGCAACGCTCTAACCGCGATCCCGTTGCCTATAAATATGGCGTCGAGAGCCGCCCCTCGCCCTAAAGCGGGATTGAATTGAATGCTACGTGCTTTTCATCGCAACTCTGTAAAACACTTTTGATTTGTGCAGGGAAGACACAAGTATAGTTATTCATATTTTTTCTTTGCTTATATTGTAAATATTGGCTCTTATTAAACGAGTGCTTGGTTAATTGTTTTAAGGTTCCTACTATTGTTATTTGTTGTGATCAAAAAATTTTCGGAGTTTATTCTATATTGTCCCCTTCAAAGTAATCCCCATCGACTGCCAAACACTTGATCCAATCCTCGAAACATTTTTATATTCGGTTTTTGGTATGTCCATCAGTGCTTCCTGTGATTTTTCCATTACTTCCTCTCGGCTGCTGAAACGCGTTTTCCGTAGTGGTTTTTTAAGTCGATTGAACAGAAAGAAATCACAGGGAGCCAAATCAGGTGAATTCGGTGGCGGTTGGATGGTATTAGTTGCATTTTTCGTCAAAAATTACGAATAATGATGGGACTATGTAACGGTGCGTTATCATGGTGCAAAATTCACGAGTTTTCTCCCCACAATTCTGGTCTCTTTTGGCGAATTGCTTCACGCAAACATCTCATAACACCCAAATAATACTCTTTGTTTACTGTCTGGCCTTCTGGAAAAAAAATTCATGATGCACTCCACTGTTGCAATCCATGAAAACCGTGAGCATTTCCTTCTTTTTTGACTGAAAACGACGTGGTTTTTTTGGTCTCGTCTCATTTGGTGAACGCCATTCACTTGCCTGATGACTAGATTGCGTGTCGTACTCATTAACCCACGTCTCGTCTCCAGTAACGATCCTTTTGATGAATGTGGGATCGGATTCACCCTCGCAAATCGTCTCTTTTGCGACGTCAACAAAGTGTCTTTTTTGCATGAAATTGAGGTCTTTTGGCATCAACTTTGCTGCTACACAACGGAAACCCAAATCATTAACCAAAATGTCTTGGACAGATCCATAGGCAATGTTCAAGTCCTCCGCTATCTCTCTGATGGTTAATTTGCGGTTATTGACCAACATTTCTTTTACTTCATCAATGTTTTCGTCGGTTTTCGATGTCGATGGTCTGCCACTGCATTCATTATCTTCGATTGACTCACGGCCACTTTTGAACCGCTCGTGCTACTGGTAAACGACCGTTTTCTGCCGAAACACTTTTCCAATATTTCCAACGTTCGTGCATCATTAAATCCATTTTTTAAGCAAAATTTAATACAAGTTCGTTGTTGCAAATTTAAATCCATTTCTAAAATTGTCTAAAAATGTCAACAACAGAAAAAACAGAACTCAAATATGAACAATGGGAGCGCCACACGGTTGTGCGCCGGGAGCTTTTTTTAACAAGGTGGTATATAAGTTTATTGATTGACTGTAGAGAAAAGTGTTAATTTATTTGTAGATTTCAGTTGATATTATTTTTTAGAAGAAGCAAAACCTATTTTTATTTTTAGTTTAAAAAAAAAACAATATTTACTCATTGCAAGAGTTGCAGGTATTGACTAGACTCTTTCATTTATTTGTTTAGATTTTTAATTTAAATAGTTTTTCTGTAAAGTAAAGAGAGAGGAAATTCTGCCTCCAAACCTTAACACGCTTTTCTTACGGGTGATCACCCAATTCAAGGTCAGGTTAATCATTTGGCGGGTAACATATCGGGCCGACGATAATCATACATTTTAGCGTATCTGTTGTATTTCAGAAACACAAGCATCAATGCGGTGTAATAATATTGCAAAACAAATTGAAAGTAGTTTGGTTAGATCTTTACAAGATGTGTTACATTCCCATAACAGCTACATACAGTCTTTCAAAACTTCTATTAAGAGTGTTCCACTAGGCACACCCGACTTCAACGTCGCAATCCACGTAAATAAAGCATCTGCGGGAGAACACTCCGGCCGTTATAATGTTCCCACCACGAGTGAAGTAGCAGTTGTGATAGCTGGACAACAATTTGATAAAAGAGATATTGTGTTGCGTAGCCATGATAATAACTAACAAAAAATATCGGAGTTGCATCGATCTTTTGGCAAATTACAATATTCTTTGATGCTTTGTCGGGGAGAAGACGGATTTGGTATCAAAACAAAACAATTTTAACTACTTCTTAGGTATAGAATGTTAAAAAATCAGTACTTAGTCGATCAATACGCAAAAATTTAATCGGAGCTATTAGTTTATATCCAACATAACCAAACGAAACTGAGGGCAGAAAAGTACGTCTATCTTCAGTATGCTTCACACTCGAATGTACTCAGAAACGACATTACACAATTGGTTATACTGCCTTCATTGTACACGAGTGGGCTTCGATATTTACAAAAAAAAAAATCGCAGGAGACCATGATTTATGTCAGACATTACGGGAAACCTGACTTTTTTATAACTGCAACATGCAACCCAAATTGGACAGAAATCAAAGAAAATATTTACTCCAATTCGACTCCACAAGATAGATACGACATAGTGAATAGAGTATTTTATTTAAAAATATAAAAACTCCTTCATCTCATAAACAAGTCTCACATTTTTGCTTCACAACGTTGCCACATGTACACTGTTAGTGAACAAAATTAGGGCGGATAAAATTAATAGCGTTATTTCCGCGGAATTACCAAATAAAGAAGAAGATCCAACCCTTAACGAAATTCTAGAAAAAAAAAAAAAACACGTGGGCCATGGTCCTTGCAGAGTCTACAATCCTAATTCTCCAAAAATGATATAACATAAGGTGTCGATGGACACCTTATATATCGACGTCGGTCGCCAGAAGATAGACAAACTGCATAAGTGCGAAACCATGAAATTAACAATCAGTGAATCGTTCATTGCTTCTAAAAATTTTTGACGCTCATATTAACGTTGAGTTGTGCAGTTCTATTAAATCAATAATATACAATACCTTACTAAATATATTCATAAGGAAACAAGGGACTCCAGTTGAAGATTTCCTGGTGTTAAAGAAACTGATGCTCTTGGGAGGGTCTACCAGGTGTACCAAGTTTTTTTTCCGGTTTAACTAAGGGATGGCGCCAGTGAAAAGTACGCAGCGTATTAATTTGACACATACGTCATTTTGTTCGACTGATATTTAACTACAAACGCACACAAGTTGAGTATTCCAAAAACTAGTATCTTTGTTTTATCGTTCAGTGATTATGTCGAGTTTTGTGCCTGAAAAAGAACATTTGCGGCACGCATTGCTTTTCTTATTTAATCAAAATAAAAAGGCTGCTGAAAGTCATCGTTTGCTGGTAGAAACATATGGTGAATACGCTCTATCAATTAGAATATGTGAGGCATGGTTTCGACAGTTTAAAAGTGGTGATTTCAATGTGAAAGGCAGTGAGCACTCTGGTAGATCACAAACATGCAAAGACAAACATGGATATTGGATGATGATCCATTTCAAACTCAATTGCAATTAGCTGAAGCATTACATGTGGCACAAGAAACAATCAGCAGACGTTTACGAGCAATGAAGAAGTTCAATAAACTCGGTAAATGAGTCCCACATGATTTGAATGAACGTGTGTCACTTGTGAAATGTTGCTTCAACGCCATAAAAGAAAATCATTTTTGCATCGAATTGTGACGGGTGACGAAAAATGGTTTTATTTTAGAAACCCGAAGCGAACAAAATCGTAGCTTTCACCTGGCGAAACCGGTCCCTCAACACTAAGGCCAAATCGTTTCGGCAGGAAGACCAAACTCTGTGTCTGGTGGGACCAGAGCGGCATTGTGTATTATGAACTGTTTAAGCCCGGCGAAACCGCTTATACATAACGCCATCGCCAACAAGTGATTAATTTAAACCACAAATTAATCGAAAGACAACTAAATGGGCCAGAATACATGGCAAAGTGATTTTGTTTCATGACAAAGCGCCGTCTCACATAGCAAACTAGTGAAAGACACCTTGAAATGTATATGTGCTATAATGTATCTCTCTGGAAGAAGTTAAGGCACCATATACTGAATCGACGACGACAAGAGTTGATGTCAGATGATGTCCAATATGATCAAAACATTTTTGAGGAAACGTTATTAGAATTTAATAAGGTGTAAGAAGAACTTTCAGGCAAATCCATTTCAGATTTTGGACTGCTGATGCCTACAAATATAACGAACCCTGGATTAAGTAACGCCGATTACGCAAGAGAAACTTCCCACGATCAAACTAAACTGTTACAAATTGTAGCTCAAGATGAACATCGATCAAAAAAAAAGTATACTATTCGTTATTAATATCAATTGGCAGAAACAAAGGAAAATTATATTTTCATGATGCTCCTGGAGGTACAGAAAAAACACTTTTTATCAATTTGCTCCATGCAAAAGTAAGATCTATTGGCAAAATTGCATTATCTATAGCATCATCCGGAATTGCAGCTACACTTTTGAAAAGAGGCGGAACCGCTCATGCATCATTCGAAATTACACTAAAAATTGCAATTGATGATACTAGCACTGTTTGTAGCATTTCAAAACAAAGCAATTCGGAAAATTGGTACGTGACTGCTCATTAACAGTTCGGGACGATGCTACCCGGCATTAGATAGAACAGTGTGCGGTTTAGGCAGTACAGATTCGCCCATGGGTGCATGCACGATATTGTTCTCTGGTGACTTTCGTCAAATCTTACCAGCGGAAACAAGAAGGACACGTGCCGATGAAAACAATGCTTCATTGCGTTGAGTGCACACGTAATTTTTTTTTTTATGCAAAAAGTGAGTGTACAAATAATTTAAAAAAATATATAAAGAAATTTAAGTGTACAAAACAAAGTGTATAAAATAATTAAACACAGGTAAGAAAATTAGGAAAAAAAATAAAAAATTCGAAAAAACGTTTAGTTTGTGGTCAGTAATTTGTCAAGCAACTTTGGTACACAATGGTTTTAAATCATATAATGCTCTTTTATGCGTTAGAGATGCGTCCGAAAGGTTTAACCCAACAAGAAATTCAAAAAATTTGCGAATTCGATTGGGATGATTCTGCTGATGAGGACAATGGAGAAGAAGAGGAAAAAATTACCACGAATCTGGAAAATATTATTGAAGAAACTCTACAAAGTGTAATTGAAAGAGTTGAAGGTATTGAGGTTGGTTTGATTGAGAGGATTGTTGGCGAAAACAATGAATTTGAAAATGAAATTCTAGGTGAAGAAGATAGGGGAATGCGATAGGACCTGGAAAAGCGAAGTTAGTTTCGGCCAAGTCAAACAACCAATAGAATATTTTATTCAGTTCTTTGATGATGAGATATTTCATACGCATTACAAACCAGTGGCACAGAATTAAAATGTGAAACCAACGAAATAAGAAGATTTATAGGTGTATTACTATACCTTGATGTAATAAATATTCCAAATATGCGAATAGCATAGGCCCAAAATTTCAAATTGTCAGCAGTAGCGGATACATTATCACAAAATCGTTTCGAAAAAATAAAGGAAAATTTTCATATAAATGATAACTCTAAATAACCCCAAAAAGGAGAATATACGTACGACAAATTATATAAAATAACACATGTGCCGTTTCTAAGAGAGGGCACCACTTGAATTAAATCCATACCATTTTCAGTTAGTACCAACCTTCAAAAGATGCGTGTATAAATTTGACAGCTGTCGGACGATTAGTTCTTGAGATATAGCGTTGTGAGTGAAGCAACTTTTGTTATTGTGAAAAAAACGGAATCAAAGCAATTTCGTGTGTTGTTTTATTATTGCTTTTTGATGAGAAAAGATGCAGCCCATGCAAAGAAATGGCTTGAACGAACGAACGAACCGTTCGCAAATGGATTGGAAAATTTAAAAGTGGTCATACAAGCACCGAAGATGATGCACTCAGTGGACGTCTATAAGAGGCTGTTTCAGATGAAAATATCAAAAAGAGCGTGTTGGATATATCGTACACGAATATTTTAAAGTGTGTGCCGCGTTTGCTCACAGTCGACCAAAAACAACAACGTGTTGATGATTCAGAGTAGTGTTTAAAGCTGTTCAACCGCAATAAAGCCGAATTTTTGTGTCGATATGTGACAATGGATGAAACTTGCCTCCATCACTTCACACCAAAATCAAGTCGGCAGTCAGCTGAGTGGCGAGCAGGCGACGAACCTCGTCTAAAACGACCAAAAACTCAACAGTCGGCTGGCAAGGTTATGGCATCTGTATTTTGGGATACACATGGAATAATTTTCATCGACTATCTCCAAAAGGGGCAGATTATCAAAAGCGACTATTACATTGCGTTGTTGGAGCGTTTGAAGGCCGAAATCGCTGCATTTGAAGAAAAAGAATACGCTGTTTCATCAAGATAATGCACTGTGTCACAAGTGGATGAAAATGATGGCAAAATTGAATGAACTCGGCTACGAATTGCTTCCCCACCCACCGTATTCTCCAGATTTGGTCCTCAGAGACTATTTCCTGTTCCCAGACCTCAAAAGAATGCTCGCCGGAAAGAGATTTAAGACCGATAAAGCAGTAATCGCCGAAACAGACGCCTATTTTGAGGCTAAACCGAAATCGTACTTCAAAACTGGCAACGAAAGATTGGAAAATCGTTTCAATCAGTGTATCGCCCTCGAAGGCAACTATATTGATAAATAAAGTTGAATATCGCAAAAATTTTGTGTTTTACACATGACTTTTCAGCCCATGTGTTACGTCCGCTTTTGAAGAAAATCAAACAAAAATTTAACGGAATAGCACAGGAGGAATACCAAAGCGTGGACGAGCAAATGGTTTCCTATAAAGGTAACCGTCTTGTGATATAATCGAATAATGTCTAGTAAATATGTCTTTGAAATGTTCACTAGAGCCGGTGTATCTGGTATTTTATACGACTTTTGCCTCTACATTGGAGAAGGAACGTGCCAATCCTTTGGATTGGGCATATCGTCAGCCATTGTTTTACATTTGGCTTCTAATATTCCCGTAAACCAAAATTTTAAATTGTTTTCTGACAACTGGTTTACTTCCATAAGCCTGATGATTTGTTTGAAACAAAAGGGTATATAAGCCGTAGAAACCATTCGAAACAATCAATTAAAAAATTGTATTCTAAGCGACGAAAAGGATCTTCTTAGAAAAGGACGAGGATCAAACGATTTTAAATTTGAAGCAACAAATAATTTAATTGCTTGTCGATGGTAGGTATGACAACAAAAGTGTGCAACTGGTTTCAAATTATATAGGGAAAAAACCCAATGAGTGAGTGCAAACGATGGTGAATTGTTGAATGCTATAATATAACAAGCATATGGGAGATGTTGATCTTGCCGACATGCTGTTGGAGTTATACAAAATCAACCACCGTTCAAAGAAGGTGAATGTTAATTCACTGATTAGGATTGAGCGAAGAGCCACACTGTTCAAGTTGCTTAAAGACCAAGTCCCTGACGTGCTTTTGGTTGGCGAAACTAAGCTTACCAAAAGACACAAAATGAGGCACAGAAGGTATGTAATAATATGAAGAAACCGACCCAACTCCATACAAGAAGGAGGCGTTTCGATTTTCGTAAGAAAAGATATACGTTTTAAAAGAATATACAGTCGTGTAGTGCGTATGTTTCAGGTGCTGCATCGTTTTTATCCATCTCCGTAGTGGAAAACGGTTGTACATGGTGTCTGTTTATGCTACTAAGGCATAAACAGTCTAAGGCTACTCAATCCACCCTATTCATCTCAGAGCTCGAGACACTTTTTCGATTTCTGAGACAGGAATTGAAGAAAAACTATTTCATTATCGGCGAAGATTTCAACGCCAAACATAGCGATTTTGGGAATAATACACCAAACATTAGAGGGAACATACTATTCAATTGGTGGGGTCAACACAGTGTGATGTATAGACTCAGCCTAAAGGCTACAGATAGTCCGTCTTTTCATAGACACGGCTCCTATTTGGATCTTCTGTTGTTTGACACACGTATAAAACTGACAGGCACGACTCAACATATTATAAACTGTCTACGCACTTTTGTGTATGACAGTGACCATTGCGGTCTAAGTACCTAAATAACCGTTCCGAACGAAAATGCGGAATTAGATGAATTTGCTCAAAAGCATTCCTACAACTACAGTAGAGTGCGTTGGACACACTTCTCCAGGACGCTGACTAGAGCACCGTCAAACAGAAATCTGTCAAAAGAGGATATTGACGTGTATCTAAAACTAATGGACGAGACAATTATACGGACTATGGACAAAACAATACCTCGGTATTAACACAACAACAACGAAGACTTATTCCGCAACTTAACTATTGACGGACTTCACCGACATAAAAGTAGACTACTCTCAAGACTGAAGACCTTGTACAGACAGTTTACTGATAGACATAACCCGGAGATTATGACATTAAAGTCGTCGTCCAAACATTAATAAAAGAAAATTACAGATCTTCTGTAAGTTTGTATTGGAACAATACAAACTGCTGTAAACATTAACAACCCGAATATGTTCCCGCAAATAAATAAAATGTTTCCGGGGAAAGATCAAGACGACCTTTCATGTCTTAAAATCGCCCGAACGACAGACAATGAACGCATACTCTCAACAGCAGGCATAGATCCAAATGAGGAAAGCGATGATGACGACTTTTTTGTGATCGAGGATCCGCAGGAGAAGGTCGAAGTTATAGGAGCGACTTTTCAGGAAGTGTACAAGACGAATGACACCATTGGCCCGAACCACGACCTGGAAAATCGAGTCCTTGTGCACAATTTCTATCTTCGAAATGAAATAGTGAACTGGCGAATCGAGAACTCGGGTTTCACCCAGTTCAGTGACGATAATATGGCAAATAATATCATAGCCAATGAAAGGGAACAACCCCCGTTCATTTCGAAGGAAGAGCTCCAAACGATCTTCGACACAAACAGAAGTAAGAAATCTGTGGGAATCGATGATATACCGAATATTGTGCTTCGACATCTCCATCTAGAAGCGGTGGACATTTATACCACCCTGTTTAACAATGCAATGAATAATGCACATTATCTGCACATAAACTGCGGTGGTACATCCCATCCCCAAAAGGGATAAAGACACCTCCAATCCGGCGAATCTCCGGTCGATCAGTCTCCTTCCAAACATCAGCAAGGTTTTCGAGAAGGTTATTAATAGGGTTCTGACTAAGTGGGTTGAGGACAAAAATATAGTTCCGGATAATCAATTCAGTTTCAAGGCGGGGCATGATGTTATTCACGCCGCGTCTAAACTGGTTTCCGATATCTAATGGAACAAAACCAAGATGACTTGGAGAAAGCCTTCGATACCGTATGGTTAGAGGGGCTCTTCTACAAGCTGAACAGGCTGGGTATTAGCAGACCATTGCTGTATATTCTTTTCAATATGTTCACAGATAGACAGTTCATCGTGAAGAATGGCGATGTGACTTCTACTGGAACTTTTCATATTAAAAACGGTCTCCAACAAGGTGCGGTTAATTCGCCGATTCTTTTCAACATTTACACAAGTGATTTGATAGGTTCACTTCACCATGCCATAGCGTACGCAGACGACTTAATCGCTTACAGATCAGATCCAAAGATTGAGGTCATAAACATCCTCTTGCAAAGTGACTTCGATTAAATTAAACAATATTCCGACGACTGGAAGTTGAAGTTCAACTTTCAGAAGTCGGAAACCATTCTTTTTAGGACGCCTTTGTCTGGTTCCTCTGCGGAAAGAATTGGCGAACGTTTTAGATCGTGGACAGTACGGTCAACCACTTGCTTGTCGAAATGTAGTCAGATACCTTGGGATCTGGCTGGATCAATATCTGTATTTTAATAAACATATAGATGTTGCTCTGGCCAGAGCCAGAGAAGCTTTTGCCCTTACAGAGAGACTGTTTTATAGCAGACAACTCGATGCGAGGGTAAAGATGATCTGCTACATGGCCCTTATTCGGCTTATGCTAACATTTTATTGTCCCGTGTGGTTCAACGTGAGAGCAAGTCTTTTGGAAAAGATTCGGGTGTTTGAGAGGGCTTGCCTTAGGGTATGTCTTCGCCTTTACAGAACACCAGAGTCTGATTACATGCAATTCTATCCTAATGAGTTTTTGTACAATAGGGCGAACCTAATAAGAGTGGACAATTTTGTCATTAAGTTGATTCGAAGACACATTGCAAGAGCAATGACCTCGTCGAACAACCTGATCTCTGGGCCTTATTACCCCAATTATATGTATCACGAGAGAGTTCGCTTTGACAGCTTTATTCCTCCAGAAGAGTTCCTCTACCTCGACATGAAAGGTCTGATCCAAGATAGATTAGCGGTGCCGTTAATTTTCCATGTCGCTCGAACAGCTGCGGAGAGGCGACTTAACTACGATAGAGACGTCGCATACGGCAGTGCGGAGCGTCTCCGGTTCAGTAGTTTGGTAGGGAATCGCGACATGAGGGATGTTGCTCGGCAGAACTAACAATTTTAGTGGCTTGTTGAAGGAGCGGAATCTACGTCGTCGAATTCCTCTAGCACAAGTTAGCTTCGTTAAGGAGCAGGGTCGGCAGCCTAATTTTCTAGCCGTGGCCGACTTACATAGATTTAGGTAGGATTAGTATAGTTTTAAGGGGGGGGAGATATGTGTATATATATATATATTGTATATATATATATACAAAAAACAAAAATACAAAAAAAAATTAAAAAACAACAAAGAGGTGCGTAACCTTCGGGTAACTTCTTCTCACAAAAAAATAAATAAAAAAAAATATTACCTAAATGATAAGATAATTTTAAGTAGCTTAAGTAGCCTAAGTAGATTAAGAATAGTGTTAAGGTAGTTTTTAAGTTTTAGTTTTAAGTTTTAAAAGATGATAAAAAAAATTAAGTCAATTTACTAAGTTTTTGTAACAAATTTATTTTCTTAGTTTTAATTCTGTTTAATACAAAATAACATCAAAATCAAATCTACGAAACGTCGAAAGACAAATTTTAATTGTTAGGTTTAACTTAGAGTGTCCGCATGGGGCCAGTAAGTTAGAATAAGATAATTTTAAGTTAATTAAGCTAATTTTTAAGCGTTTTTTTGTATAGCATGTAAGAGTTATTGAATTTAATTAAATAAAAATGCATATTAAATGAATGAATGAAAATGACCGTTCAACGAAGTGGTATATGCGTATCGTTTACTGGTGCATAAACTCATCAGTAGTCAATAGCTGGCTGTTGTACCGCAGAGACCTGAAAAACTCATGCGGAGACAACAAGTATATGTCACTACTAAACTTTCAGTTGAATATTCCTTACGAGTTACTCAACGCAAAAAAAAAAAAAAAAATAAATAAATAAATAAATAACAGCTCCAACACGCAAAAGAGGTCGCCCATCGTCACTTCCCTCAACAATGCAATCAGATCTACCATCACCAGCTTCATCACCAGCACCTTCATCAAGTTCTTATAAAAGATCATATGTTGCAGAACCTGCAAAAACCATACGATTTGACCAAATCGGTCACTGGATTGAATGGGGATCGAAAGGCAGATGCAGGCTATGTCACACTGGGTATTCCCGCTCAAAGTGCTTTAAATGCAAGGTTTATTTGTGTTCAAACCCACAAAAAATTGTTTTGTGTCATATCACACTTAAATTGTATTAAAAATTAATAAAAATATCAATAAAAAACAGAAATTAAAATATGTGTGTGTTTTAAAATTTTTACACTATAGCCCATAACGGCTAAACCAGGATACATAGCACTTTGAAATTGATTTAAGTTCATATTAAGGTCCAGACTAATAACTCTATATCCTTAAAAAAAATTTAGTCAAGCCCCAATTAATTCGAGCATGAAAGGGATATTAACAAATCACAAGATCAGACACTCAAGATTGCGTAGTTAGATCTACGCATTGAGTGCTTTTCCCATGGACAGCTATATGTAGCCCTTTTGCGCGTCATTTCCAAACAAAATTTGTTCGTACTGTGTAACCAAAAGTCAGCTGCAAACATTGTTTATAAAGAAATCCTATAATCAAAGGCAGTACTTCACATTTTCCATATCTTTTTCTTTTTCTAAATTACACCCGTGCGAAGCCGGGACTGATCGCTAGTATCTGATAAAGTTAAGAATTGTATTTATCAGAATAATAAAGATACATTTAGGTATGTATGTATGTAAATACTTTGGCATTTATTTTCAGAAGTACAATTGCAGTGATTTTACTATATAAGCAACCTTTCTGACTTAAATGTTTGTCGTCCATCAGATCATAGTGTAATTACAGCATTAAAGGTAATTAAAGCAGAAATCCGCACACAGAAACTACTATTTCTATTTTCGAAATGTACGAAGTGTCGTTGCGTATTTTTAGAACTTTCAAATTTATTGCAAGTTGCAGTTGCAGTCCTTCAGATCGTTTGCTGTAAGTGTTGTGAATTTCAAAAAGCTATTATATAAAATTTTTCTGAAATGTTCTTTTCTGATTTCTTCCTTAGGAAATATTTATCCTGTGAAAATGGCTCTACCGGAGAATCTGGCCAATAACATGAAGAAATTCCAGGTAGACATTTATAAGATATAAAGTAAAGATATTTTGTAAAAAAAATTTATTTTTTTTCTATCTAAGGCTAATAATGGTTTGCCTGTGTTTTTAAAAGGTGGACCTGCCGATAAAATACTTTTCGGCGTGACAATAGGCCTTTGTGGATTAGGGCTTTTGGGAATTGTGCAAATGGTTTATGAACTGGGCTTCAAGAAGAAGAATGCATAATAGTGCATAATGTTCATAGATAGTAGTTATAATGTTGACTATTTGTAGATGACAAACTAAATTGTAGGCATTAAAGTATATTTACTCAAAAGTCTGCAGAACTTTGTTGTTTTACTGAGAGAAAAAAAAAAGTTTGTAAAAACTGGAGCCTGATCTGTGGAAAGCTCTGGAAAATATGTATCAGACTTTTCAATCAGATATTACTTTGAGCTATTGAGCTTCGTTTATTTTTAATACTATTTGCCATTTGAAGGATTGACTCCGCAACCACGATTCCAATTCACTGAAATTTATTTCCAAAATTGAGACGCTGTACGTGAGAATTATAGAGCACTTCGTCAAATTTAGATAGTCATCTATGTAACATGCTATTTGTTGAATTATAGAAAAATTTCGCACCAATTTAAGGCTATTGGATACTCCCCCACCAACTAAAATAAGAACAGTCCGCCAGGAAGAAAATGTCGCAGCTGTGGAAGCTGACCCCGATTTATTGATTCGCCGTTCGCAGCAACTTGGCCCTTGTCCATTCACTATCTTGGTTTCAAGATTTATAAGATTGAATTGATGAAAAAACTAAATTCGTGTGACCATTTATTGCTTCCGGTGTTCAGTGGTAGTAAGTAAGCAGATCCCTTATGAAATATTAAAAATTATTTCCATAACTAGTTTGTAGTTTTTTGAGATATTGATGTTTAATTAATAATATATACATACATGAATGCGCAGACATGAACTATGAATTCTGCAACGGTAATAGTCAATGAGCGAGATTGGTATATCTGAGACGATACCCTGACAGGACGACCCCAAATGGCAGGACATGTATTAGAACATTTTGTGTGTTGATAAAGACAAGAACAACGTGGAAAACGTTTTACATTACGCCAGAAACCATCCAAATACAAGTCTTAGGTAACTAAGCAGACATTTTATTCTAAGCAAGACTTACATTCTCCATTCAGCCGACATGCATGCATTCCATCATATACCAGTACAAGTGCTACAACCCGGAAACACAAAAAAGCATATGGAATTCTGCAATTACATTCTCAAATGACACTTTGGAGAAAAACATTTTATTGGAATGATTCTATGAGCTTCAGTTCACCTGGGATGGAATCACTTATTTCCACAATTGACATACCTGGGCAGAAAGTAATTCTCACTCCAAGGAACAGAGCTTTTCACCATAAATTCAACGTCAATGTGTGGGCAGGTTGATCGGGCTCTATCGACTTTCTTCAAAGCTTAATTCAAAGCTTCAATCAAATCCCTACATGGAATGTTTGCGAAAAAAAAAATTACCAGTACTAGAGCAACCATTGTGTACCAGCAGGATGCACACTATGGCCATGCAGTTATAGAGTGGTTAGATCGCGAGAATGAAAATTAGTGGGTAAGGCTGGACGAACTCATTCTGTGGCCTCCAAATTCTCCGGACTTGTCCCCAATTTACTTTTATTTATGTGGAATGATAAAAGACATTGTTTATGCATCAGAAATAACAACATTGGTTGACTTAAACCATAGGTTTGACGAAACAATTGCGAAAATCCTAGTAAAATCCGAACTGATAGAGCATTTTTAAAACGAGCTCTGGCTCGTGACAAAATCAAAATTTTAAGTTTTCCCAAAAATTACTTTTGATACGTTAATTTTAGGGCAGCATTTAATTTGAAACAACTAAAGTTCTCTTAATTATAAGTTAAACGAAAACCCATTTGTTACCATACACGCATAAATTGAAATGATGTTATTTTCAATAAGAATCTAAAAAGGACACCTAAAGGGTTTGCTTAAAACCTCTTTATTTTGGAGTGGAGGCAACCAACCAACCAATACGCTTTTTTTTCTCAAAATATGTTAACGAATCTCCCATTAAAGTCTTTGACACATTATCTTGAACACTCTGTATAATACTGATCAATTTGGTTGCCATTTTTATGATCAAGTGACCGCCATGTCTCTATGGATAAAAAGGTGGGGAGACCGTGTAGTAGCTACATATATAGCAGCAAAGTCAATTATTTCTTTTTCAGACATTGTGTCGAACAAGCTATGCTTCCCGACTGCGATGCCAAAAATACTCTCTCTTCCTGTGTTGCCATTAAAATAACCTAAGACGATTTAAACGTCATGCTTCTGACATTGCTCTTAAATTTTTTCGAGAAACTCGCAGAAACCTTATTTGGTAAGGTTTCTGGCGTAAGCACATATCAGGCTCATAAAGCCATGATACGTATTGTTATAAGGCGTTCGTTACTTATCAAAGCTTTAGACGTTTAGCTGAAGTCTTTTGCTTACAACAAATCGCACCCTAATAGATGCTGTTTGTTTTTTCTGTAGCAATCGCTGTAGTGTATCTCAAAGTTTTGCATCCTTTTTTCTGCTTTATAATAGTTGGAAGCCTCCGATAGTTGGTCGGCTGCAAGCGGTCTGTTCAAGGTTCGAACATTCGATGCCCAAATTCGAACGTTGTTGTTCTTTTTTCTTTTTGCAAGGTCGTTAACAGTAGATACGTCCCCATCAGTGGTTTTTGGTTATTTCCAAATAGTGTAGTTTTTTACATGGTCGAGTAGTTTATCTCACGCACAGCCCCCAACCAAAGCCTTTTATGACCCCTTAGACGGAAGAGCCGGTTATTTCGGAGTCAGTTGCCCATTGCCTATGAGAGCTCCCGTTGAACCATTTTCGCCACCAACTCTTTATCAGCACCCTTAATAAATGTGGAAATCCTTGCTGACCTCAGATCCAAAGTTCAAATAATACATCTGCCTTACTGACTTGTCACCGTTGGTTCAGTGATATAAATTTATCCGCCGTCTATCCTTGTGAGTTTCCGTCATTTCAGACAGTGAGTTATAGTGTTTTTATTTTCTATTGCTCAACATTCCCGCTCATAAGTTTGACAGATCACGTCCGGTTGGACAAATTCAGTGAGCAGCGGCAACCAATAAGAGGTAAAGTAAGCACAAATGATGTGTAGTAATAATTGCGGCACCCGGCATCGTCAAGTTGAAGCTGCTCAATGCCTACAGTGCTACAGCCCCGTGGCTCAAGTCGCATCCGAAAGACATTCTTTTTTCAGACAACGAAATTTACGTATGATGAATGGTTGCCTATACAAGAACAAATCCATTTACACAAATAATTTCGTTGGATGCCACCCATGGAGCCTAATAATCACTGGGCCTAAAAATATTATTTTCTTTCTCTGTCCTATTTTCCTAAAATCTTAACACGTGCTCAGGTTCAGTAGTAGTGCTCGGAGTAGTCATACCCTTTTGAGTGTTAAGTTCTTAAAAAAAAAACCCGTCTTAAAGTTCTCACGCCCGAAAAATAAAACAATCTTAGTATCATGGTTTAGTTTTGAAAAATTTAAAAGTTTTAGGTTTGATGGAAATTCCTACTTCAAATCTTCTCAAACTGTTTTCTGCCCTTCTTTTATCAGACAGTTCTTTTGACATTTGTCAAATTTCTATTTGCCCTATGTGATAACTCCCATTCTTTGTGATTAATTTCTGCTCAAACAAAGTAACCTAGTGTTTTTTTTTTATACATAAAAACGATTAGAATTAGCGAAAATAAAATGTTCCTTGCCATTGTTTGATCTCAGAAACTGTAAATAATAAAATTATTTTTAATTATTTCTCTAACACCACACACATTAACAATAAAGTAAGAAAAAAAAAAAAAACAAAAAACAAAATAAAAAGAAAAACAATGGAACCTGACGATGAGGTTGTTGAACGCCAAAAACTTGTCCCAAATGACATCGAAACAGAAGAGGAACCACCCAGCCAAGTAAACTCGGTTATTCAGAGTGCCCCACAATCCGCCCCAGCTCCAGTATCTCCGGTCACAATTCCAAAGGTTAATGTGAGTACTTAACTCTTGCACAGTTTTTTTTTTTATTGCGATTGATGCATATTGGTGACACATTTGTCTTTATTGCAGGTTAAAAGCACTTCCAGTGGTGATACAACAAGAAGTCGTAACTCCGTTTCATGTTCAATTGAACGGGCAACATCGGATAAAAACCCATCGGCCAAAGTAACATACGTAAATGAGCGGCGTCAAAAGGCTCAAGACGAGTCCAAATTAGAATATAGGTCACGTCCACGGAAACTGCTGAAAGGTAATGTAACGATTCCGATTAATTGTTGCGCTGCGTTGTCCTTAAAATGTTTTTGGCTGGGTCGTTCGCAATTTGATTTTCGTATTACTTTGATTTTGTTTTGATGAAATTTCCTTTGGCTACGTGAATTGTTTTTGTTTATGTTTTCGTAATCTATCTGGAAAAGTAGAAAGAGAATGTGAAATGTCCTCCCTCTTTGACAAGGAGAGCATCTTTTATAAAATATACTTCTCGCTATCGGTGTTTTAAAGACTGCAATCCCGATTAAAACGGTGACTTTTGCTAAATGAAAAATTGGTTAAATGGAACGATCTTCTCAGTGTTATCGATACACTATTTGTTAAGTTATTTATTATTATTGAATTGCATTAGCCGTTTCTCAAATAAATAAGCTCTGATTCACGGGAAGAATGTTAATAGATGGCTTGTTATTCCGCGTACAACCAAGCCTTACATATTTTTAATTATTTTTCCTGGCCGCGATCTACCACGGACAACTTTATTCAGCCTATTAACAAGCGAAAAACCTTAAATTCAGATATAAAAGCCAATAATTTACTTACTTAGATGTCGCTATCTGGGCCAAGCTTCTTCAGATAGGTATATCTCTCGCTTCTAGCGCCGCACTTCAAGTTTATTGAGATGATTATACATGTAGCCCTTCACGTTCTGGGCAAGCTGTTGGTGCTGTGCCTCCTTCTTTGATGACAGCATGTATTTTATCTTGCTCTCGTTTACCTTCACATCAGGCCATATCAGCCTAAATACTCACGAAAGCTCCATTGGCGACTCACTGTGTTCTTTCAACCACATCAAAGACTTAAGAAATATCTTGCGTCTTTTATTGACCAGTGAGTTTTGCCCAATATTTCTTGGGCGATCTTAATAAAATCGCATTGGTATTAAATGTTTCGGTTAATTCATTACCAACATTGATGGAGCAGCGAGAATTCCAGTCATAATAGAAGCGCCTTCAGTGACGGCTTATTGACAACACTTCCATTGGTATTCTTCGGTTTGTGTATGGGGGCTAGGATTTTGAGAGGCCTTGAGGGAAAAGCAGTCGGCAAAGGTTCTTGTGGTCTTTTACGGTTGCACCTTTGCGGCTTCGAACGCAACGGCGGAAAAATCTACGCCAGATATCGCTATTAATCGTAAACGTGAATTGCGTAAACGACAGGCAGATGCGAAACGGGAAGCCAACAAACAGCGAATGCTTCTGGAGGAGCAGAATTAAGTCAGTGATGCTGCTGAACGTAGAAGTTAATCGCGTAAATTACAGGCAGATGTAAAACAGACAGAGCCAACAAAAAACAAATGTGGCGGCATGCGCGCATATCAACCTAGGGCTTTCGATTTCAGCCGAAATTATTGACATCGTTCATATATTATTCACATTCAAGACTTCTTACTTAAGACCTGTTCCTAAACGTCTATTCTTTCGAATAGACTTTGATTTCATTGTCGGTAGTAATCGCCGTAGTTTAGGTCGCAATTTCTCATAACCGTTTTTGTGCACATTCATTCTAATCGCATTTCCTAGACGGTGGTTACGTCTTCCTTGCAGCATGTTGTTTTCATGGGGCCGGGTTATTCAACACGTATCCCCCATGGGGGGCCAAACCCTTTCTCTCACTAATTGGCCAAGTGCAGCCGGATATTGCGAACTTAATTCAGGGATATTAGATCTTCAGTTGGCCCTCCGTGATCATCCTTATTTCAGAATCCAGGTTAGTTCTGAAAATCATTATTGAACTCAGCTCAAAATATACACATTTAGGTAATACATGGGCTGAAAAGTCCGTTTCTAAGAGAGGGCACCACTTGAATTAAATCCATACCATTTTCAGTTAGTACCAACCTTCAAAAGGTACGTGTATAAATTTGACAACTGTCGGACGATTAGTTCTCGAGATATAGCATTGTGAGTGAAGCAACTTTTGTTATTGTGAAAAAAATGGATTCAAAGCAATTTCGTGTGTTGATTTATCATTGCTTTTTGATGGGAAAAAATGCAGCCGATGCAAAGAAATGGCTTGATAAGTGTTACCCGGACTCTGCACCAGCCTAACGAACCATACGGAAATGGATTGAACATTTTAAAAGTGGTCATACAAGCACCGAAGATGATGCACGCAGTGGACGTCCAAAAGAGGCTGTTTCAGATGAAAACATCAAAAAAGTCCACAAAATGATTACGAATGACCGTAAAGTGAAGTTGATCGAGATAGATGAGGCTCTGAAAATATCAAAAGAGCGTATTGGATATATCGTACACGAATATTTGGACATGCGAAATCTCTGTTTAAAGTGGGTGCCGCGTTTGCTCACAGTCGACCAAAAACAACAACGTGTTGATGATTCAGAGGAGTGTTTAAAGCTGTTAACCGCAATAAAGCCGAATTTTTGCCTCGGTATGTGACAATGGATGAAACTTGGCTCCATCACTTCACACCAGATTCAAGTCGGCAGTCAGGCGGAGCAGGCGACGAACCTCATCCAAAACGACCAAAAACTCAACAGTCGGCTGGCAAGGTTATGGCATCCGTATTTTGGGATACACATGGAATAATTTTTATCGACTATCTCCAAAAGGGGCATACTATCAACAGCGACTATCACATTGCTTTGTTTGAGCGTTTGAAGGACGAAATCGCAGAAAAACGGCCGCATTTGAACAAAAAGAAAGTGCTGTTTCATCAAGACAATGCACCGTGTCACAAGTCAATGAAAACGATAGCAAAATTGAATGAATTCGGCTACGAATTGCTTCCCCACCCACCATCTGGAGAATAGATTTGGACCCCAGTGACTATTTCCTGTTCGCAGACCTCAAAAGAATGCTCGCCGGAAAAAGATTTAAGACCGATGAAGAAGTAATCGCCGAAACAGAGGCCTATTTTGAGGCTAAACCGAAATCGTACTACAAAACTGGTATCGAAAGATTGAGAAATCGTTTCAATCAATGTATCGCCCTCGAAGGCAACTATATTAATAAATAAAGTTGAATTTTGCAAAAATTTTGTGTTTTGCTATAACACGGCACTGACTTTTCAGCCCATGTGTTATATGTTTAGGTTCCAAATTATCTGTGACTTCAACCGGTGTATGTCATTCTCCAGAGGCTTGGTCATTCTTCTCACGATATTATGTTGTTACTTTTTCTTCTTGATCAACACTCGCGCTCATAAAATCTGCTAGTCACATCCAGTTGAACGGGAGGGTAAAATAAGCACAACTGGTGTGTAGTCATAGTTAGGGCATTGGGTGATGCCAGGTCGGTACCGGTTAGTATAACACCATCTTGGATATATATATGCTAGACACATCCAATTGAACGGGAGGGTAAAATAAGCACAACTTGTGTGTAGTCATAGTTAGGGCATTGGGTGATGCCAGGTCGGCACTGGTTAGTACAACACCATCTTGGAAATAGATCGCCTGAAGGAAATATCTAGAGTCAAAGTTTAACAGTTAAATATTTGCATATTAAGTAAAATATGCAATGTGCCACAATCTCGAAAATATAACTTTTTCTATTGGTTGTCTAGTTGAGTTCTAGTTAAATGGGTTTGTTGGTAAACAAAATCTCAGTCAATACAGGATCTGCCAATGCACCTGAAAAAATGCACTGTTTATGGCCCGACGGAATCATTGGCTGGTGTTTTTTCAAAGATGACCGTGAGAACAACGTTCCCGTCAATGGCGCCTGCTATTGTTTAATGATTTCTAACTTTTTTCCACGAGCTGAACCTGGTCGACATGTGGTACCAGCAAGACGGAGCTATATGCGACATAGCACGCAAATGGGTGGACCAATTTAGAAATGAGTTCAGTAAGCCCTTTATCTCTCGTTTTGGACTGGTGAATTGGCCGGCTAGATTGTGCGATTTGACGCCTTTGGACTATTTTTTAAGGGGATACGTCAAATCACTCGTCTATTCCAATAAACTAGTGTCAATTGGAGCCTTGGAAGACAACATTATGAGGGCTGTTTGATGAGTACCCGGATCGCCGCGGCACCACATCGGTTTTTGATGAACCCCGCCCAGTTGGCCCTAAACTGTTACCACTGAGAAAACCGTGGACAAAATCCATGATCTTGTATTGGCGGACCGCCGAGTGAAAATTCGCGAATTGTCTGGCTTTGGTGTCAACCGCTGGAGTATGCAATCAAGTATAGCTCTTGCTTAACAAACACGGTGTTAGAAAGTGTCTGAGTTTCTCGTTCCAAAAGTCATTTTTCTATGATAATCTTTCTATTCGTTAATCAATTGCTGCCTATTCGTATTCTATATTTCGTATCTTGTCTAGAAGTTTGGCTATCTAGATGATAGCAACTCAGTTCTGTCAAATACATTTGATATGCTTTCATTTGCAAGTTCAAGTAGCGCGCCTTTTTTTCTTACATTTCACCAGTCGATTTCTTGAAAGCATGTTGTATTACGTTTGCTGATGGTTGAATGCTGTCAGAGTAGATGAAACACTGATTGGCATCAACCGGGTGATGCTCAACATGTCACTACACATCAATTTTGTTTATTTTACCACCATGTGATAGCCATCGGGTACTGGTTGTCATCCATTCGGACTCGACTAAACTTATAAGCGCGAGGTGTTGAACAACAAGCAGCACGACAGCGTGCGAATTTCCCAGACGGAATCACAGTTTCAAAAACAAACTATCTACTTCGACATTTGGAATTCAGGCCGATAAAGATCTCCAAGAATAAGTCTGGTTCTTGGAAAAGAGATGGTGGTGGATGAGCCCTTAATGGGCCAACGGCAGCGCTCACATCTCCAAAGTAAGTGACTGGCGTTGGCTTAACCGGTTTTCAGAATGGAACAGATCCTCACGGTTTGGGGTTAGGCCGTCGGTGTAGCTTCCCTATCACGTAAAAAGCAGTAAGTTATGAGAGAGATAGAATGCCAACGGACCCTCTCAGTTAACATCATGATTCGAAACACTCACTGACTACGAATTTAGAGCTTGCACATGTACACTGTACACCCTTGGTGCTGCTTAAAAACTTGAATCTGTCCTCACGCGGCCCAAGGCTGATATTACCGCGATCCAGGAGATACGATAGATAGGATCAAGTATGCAAAAACGGAAATTTTGCGATATTTATTACAGCTGCCACAAAAGACTACACATGTTAGGAGTCCGGCTACGGTCAATGATAGTTGACTTTGATGTCGCATCAAGGCATCATTCTAAAACATCAGCCTAATACATATGTGCACACGCCCTTACCGATGAAGGTGAAAACCCTATCAAGGAAGAGTTCTACGACCTCCTGGACGGAAGCTATGGAGCCTGTCCGGAATATGATATCAAAATTGTGCTCGTGGACTTCAATGCCAAGTACGGTGAGGAAAACATCTTCGGTGGATTAGTCGAAACAGCATTCACAACACGACGCGACAACAGATACAAGAGCAGCGAGGGAAGAGTATTAAGCCAGAATAAGAAAGGAGCAGATTTTTCGTAGAAAGAAAAGGGCATACGCGGTCTTCCAACTCAAGGATATCGATGAGTCCCGCGTTAGAAACAACATCCAGATATTTTTCAGGAAAGCTAAGCAACTGACATCTAGCTTCAAGTCCGGAATGCAGTAGATGTGTTTAAGCAGCACTTGCAGCAGCTACTTAATGGTTATCAGTTAGAGAGAGTAATAGGGCAAGCAGAAAACCCAAATCCAGTCAAGATGAAGAAGAACCCCCCTTCCCAGTATAGCTGAGCCACTATCAAAAAGCTGAAGAACAGCAGGGCCTCCTGCTCTGATAGCTTTTCAAACATACAGGTGATGTTTTGTTAGTGTGCATGCACCAAATTATCAGCAAGCTATGGGTGGATGTAGCCATGCTCTATTTATATATGCCCAATCTTCAAGAAAGGCCATCCTATGTCTTGTAAAAACTATCGATGGATATCCCTGCTAAATGTAGCATAAAAGATCCTATCCAATATACTGTGCGAATGTCTTAAACTTTTCTGCAACATACTAATCCGCATGTAATAGTGTGGCTTCTGACCCGATAGATCGACAATCGGCCAAATTTTGACACATAGCAAACCCCTGAATAGACCAACGGATTTCAATTCGAGACTCACAATCTTTTCATCGATGTCAAATGAGTATATGGCAACATTCATCGTTTTGATTTCTACACGGCGATAGCCGATTTCAGGGTCCTGGCAAAACTGATCCAGCTATCTCGCGTGACGCTTGAAAACACCCGGTGCAATATGCAATTTGGAAACAGTTCTTCCAAACTACTCCAAACCTGTACCGGAATTCGGCAAGGAGATACACTGTCATGTGATTTCTTAAATTTAGTGCTGGAATACTATAGTGCACAGGGCAGGTGTTAAAACAGAAGGCAACACCTTTAGCAAATTAATCCAGCTGCTGGTATACGCAGATGACATCGACAAATCTGTTCGTCGAATATTTGGAGGAGAGCTTTATCAAGATGTGAATGTTGTCCAGAAAGAAACACATCGACCACCCTGACTCGACCACATCGAACAAATGGGCAATGATAATAATAAGGACCAAGCCATCGTGGATGCCAGAGCACTTGGTCTAGACAACAGGAAGCAGCGGGCCCGGGATCGAAAAGGGTGGAGGGTGTCTCAGGGAGGGGTGACGACGTTCCAGCTTGTGGTTCATAATTAACTTTCAAAAAGTATCATATTTTCCAACCCCAGAAATTAGTCCAATTAACTCCTGCGGTTTGAAAAAAAAGTACCCGGCGGGATAGTGTATTCAATATTCATTAACTTCCACGATGCCCTAATTTCGAACTACTTATTGGCCTTTCATCTGTGTATCGCTGGTATGAATGAATATACGAATGTGTATCGGACTTTTCTTTTGATCGGTATTTTCCAGACGTGGAAAGCCGATTAGGCATATAGGCTTCGTATAGTCTCAGGCTCATCTTAGGTGTTTAAGTCCATTAATATGATTTTTCTCCTCTTTTACAACACACAGAGAAACAAACTGCGGCAATATTATATAAGCTTGGCTAGTATTTGGTTTAGAGAGAATCTAGGATATCGCTACTTTTATAGTCAGTAAACCTAACCTAAATTTGATACTTTATGTTGACGACTTCGCAAATAAGTGTTTCATATGAGAAGTTACATACATGGAAGAGGAATGGGTAGGATCTGTACCGTACTTATTTTGCGCTTCCATAATAAATGGAAATGGTCACATTTCCTTTAGATACGAGTGTCATCAAGCCAATGTGACTTCAATTTTCTTTTGTGCCCTTAATGTTGTTTTTTTAAAAAGTTAAGCTTATTTTTCTATCTTAGTCTTTGTGCTAATTGAATACAAAATATATTTTAACGAGATTTACCGCCCCCGCATTCAATTTTATTCTGTCAACCCAAAATTTTTTCTTGAATTTTGTGGAACCTTGAGAAAGTTATGACCCCCGATTCACGCAATGTCAAACAAAGCACACACAATAACTTATTAAAAGAGTAAACCAATGCTAAGTTGAGTTAACGCCCTCTAGAGCTGTGCTGAACTCGAAACTGAAAACGGACTCCAGGGTGTCATTAAAATCACTGTTGACCACGACACAAGCGACTGTTTTAGGATCACACCTTACATTGTAAAGGACAACAGACATTAGCTAATCACCAGCTGTTGTCTTGTACGAGTATATGATTCATAATTAAAAAATATGTCAGAGCAGACCTATTAAATTTTTCCACCGGTGAAGCAGCTACCTTACTAACTCCGTACCACTCTACAATGTTTTACATTTAAGTTTTCAATAATATCTTACTGGCAAAGGTAAATCTACCTTCACGCCTAGCGCACACCCGTTTTTTTTTTTTTTTTTTTTTATTAACATACTCACGACATCTTTCTGCCATAGCTAGTCAACCATTCAAAACCATTCAACGATTCCACCTTCAACTAAACTCCCACGTTTGCGACATTTCCTCAAAATAAACGGTTACCTAAGGACTCGGAATGTCAATTTTATTTTGCATTCCATTCTTTGTCTCTTCCAGTTTTCGCATTAATAGTCTAATTGGATTGGTGTTATGATGACTCTCGTTCGCAGTAGTCTACCAGCCCATACTTTCGAAGTTTTTCAATTTTGTTTTGTAACTTTGTAGTGGGAATTCGTAATCATACAACATTCACCAGTCATACTCGTATGTTAAATTAAAATCAGATTTCATTGTGTGGAACTCATCCGCAATCTCAGTGTATACACCTTGACCATAGAGGTAGCACAAAAACCAACTAGCACCACACTAACCTTTAGATTCAAATACGAGTACGAGTACGAGTACGAATACGAGTAGGAGTGTTCTTCAGTTCAGTGTTGATTGCATCCACAATCCGTTGTCAAGTTCTCATATTCATTTGGCATTACCTAATTCCGTTCGGAATCTGTTTCCTGTTCTCTGTGCTTTGGGTTTCTTTATAATTTTTTTTATTCCTATTTTGTTTTGTTTTCTTAATTTTGTTTTTCTTTATTTTTTTTTTTGTTTGCTTTTCTTTTGATTTTTTTAATTTAAATTGATCCACCGTGCGCCACCCGTTGCTCTCATCCACCATCAACACTAAATTCGATGTCACTCGCACCCACAACACGTACACGCGAAACGAATGACAAAACTATTATTAATTTTTGTTGGAACTAACCGTCTACAATCAAACGAACGCACAAACACTCTGAACTCTGAACATTGACACTCTGAATTTAGAAATTGGTGAGAACGGCGCTAGCGGTAGTAGTATTGTAATAGCCCCAGCTCTAAACAATAGCGACAAATTTGATGATCGGCCAATTAAGCATCATTCTTTTGTCTCAGAAGTTCCGGACGTGAAACACATGGAACGTGCTCTTCTTGGTCTACTCGATGATTTCCACTCGGGGAAGTTGAAGGCATTTGGTAAGTTCAAACATATTTCTTCAGTCAAATTGAAAAATTGATTAAGTTCTAATTCATTTCAGGCTCTGGCTGTACCATGGATCAAATGACTAAAATCCGTGAACAACAGGAAAGCCTTGCCAAATTGCACTTCGAATTAGCTGCCGCCGAAGAGGACTCACTGGATAGTGGATCTGATTTAAATACGGCAAAAGCACAGGAGAACATGCTACAACTGGTGCAAAGACTGGAACAGTTGTCGATATCGATAGAGCAATTACAGACAAGCCATACGGGTCTTTGAGAGAATTTTTCATCAACCGATTGGGTGTTCATATGATATAAAATTTAGTTACATTCGAGTGCGCATTAAAACATTTTTCTAACTGTAAAATTGTGCCGTAAAATGTTATTTTTTTCTACTTAAGTAGAAGGAAAGAGATTCGATGGTTTTGCAAATATGGCGGTTTGAGTCAAAGACTTATATTTTATTCCGATTCGTTATATGCGGAAATGCTTTCTAAGTTTCATTTTAAAATGCTTTCTTAGTTTGTTATCTTTTTTGTTTTCTCTTATTATTATTATATGAGTATGTATATGTATATATATTTTGCTATGCTATTTTCTAGAATGAACGTGCATTGTACTGTTCAGATAAGTTATGAAGTAGCTGTAAGGTTTTTTATTTGGTTTCGCAAAGAAATTACATTTATTCGATTCGAACCTAATATATTACCTATTGTATATTATGGTTTACATATTTGTTTTTACAAAAACAAAACAAAAAACAATAATTGAGTTAATTGTCTTTGTATACTTTATATAAACTTATATATAATTATGTACTTTATTATATTAAAATCGATTTGATTACATTAAAACTGATAAAAGTTTGTTATAAAATTTTTATAGGTTGTATTTGTATTTACTTTTTAATTGAAATGCTCATCATAGTTCATTATGCTCATCAAAGTTATTATCTTATGAAATCTGGTACTCATCGAACTGATCAATTAGGTTAACAAAACTCTTATCCGACAGTACGAGTATACCATAAACATTTCTAACTGAACTGTTGTTGTACTATACAAGATGGCGCAGTCGACCGTTTTCTGCTGCGCCATCCCTTGGGGCTGGATTTGAAGACTTTGGGTCAGAGATGTAGCATTCATTCACTTAACATATCCTGACCATCTCATACATTGTGTTTTCTGCGCTGATATCGTTGGTGCTTGTTACAGCGGAGCTAAGGTAGACGCATTCCTTAACTACCTCGAAGTTGTGTAATAATTGCTAATAGTAACGTTCTAGCCAAGCCGTCATTGGTGTCCATTCTTTTCTGATGACAACATGTACCTACCTATTTTATTTTGACCTCGGTTATATTCAGACCAATTTTGGCCGCTTCCAATTCAACACTCACGATCGATGGTGGATTTTGCTGGCCTGAATACGCACTGAACTAACCAAATTGTTCATAAATGAATTCAAACGCTCATATAATACTGAAGAAAAAATCTTATAGGCGATATTTAGGATCTTCTTTTTTGTACTTGCTGAGATTTCATTCATCGAGCATGGTTTCCTCTGACCATGTCTTACAGAGCCAGCAGCTTTACTAGATTTTAGCTACGATATTGTTACCTTACTTCGTCCAGATCAAGGGAGTAGCATTCTCTGTCATTTTCGTCTGATAGGGAAATTTTGAACATCAACTCCGTAAAGTAGCTTTTTCAATATTCTTAGCACCGACTGTGACTTTAATACTAGTTGTCGATGTTCATCTTTGTAGATTTCCATCCTGGCCTTATAAGTCAAGCCTGGTATGTTCGTTTTATTCTCTGATAAAATTGCCGAACATCATTCCTGCAGAACATGAACACCTTTAAGTCTTGAAGACTTAATTTTACGGGATGCCCTTGCTACCGCTTACCTACATTAATAGTATAATAAAAAAGCAGAACTTGTGTTGAAGGCACAAGTTCCACCCTTGGTATGGGTCGAGGCCTGATAGAGCCTCGAGCAGCCAGTACTTATTTGCTTCTCTACAATGGATCTAGGAAAATTCCAGCGATTTGGGTTTAAACCACACCCACCATGATTCTACCACAAGGAGACCTACCTCAACAAATCGGGCCCGGACCGATATCCGATGATTCCTGATTCCTATGGTACCGTGATTTAAGTCCCGATAGTAATTACCGGTGTTCCTGCCTGCAACAAGAACAATGACCGGCCGCTTGTAACGCGTGCTCTTTCTTATTCTTTCGGAGAAGCTTGACGACGGGCATTTGAAACCAATCACATCAGCAGCTGCTTTTTTGATATCTTGTGGACAACGTTTTCATAGGTGTTTTACAGTTTGTATGAGGGGGCTAAGATTTTTAAAGAACATGAGGTAAACGCGAGGTAAACGAGGTTATTACGTTTTTTCACGTCGAATTTTGATGCTCTTACTTGACTGTTAGGGCTGCGATAACCGCAAGGCTGTAACAAGGTAATGATTCGAGTCAATGTTGCCTCATCGGATAGTTCAAACATCCAATGCTAGAGGAATATTTGCCGTAGATTGCAATGTGATCAATCTGCTTCACGATCAACCCTTGTACAAGCTCACGTTCTGTTACAAATTCTAAAAATCTGAATCCACTATCGGAAGTGGTGTTATGCAGGCTGTTATGACGGTTTCTTTACTTATCCTTGGTTAAGGTCTCTTAGGACAATTTTGATGTCATAGCTGGGGCATTGAGCATATGTTTGCTTTAGGAGGTCATAGAATTCATCTTTCATGTTGTTATGCGTTTTCTCTTTGGGGCATGAACGCAAATTAGGCTTATATTTCCGAATTTGGCCTTGATGCGGATTGTTATGTGACATGCGCCTTCATACAGAAAGCTTAAGACTTTTTGCTTAAGTCTTATTCGGATATCATGTCCATATCCAAATAAGCAGCGTATTCCTTCTTTGTAGCAGTCACCGTAGTAGATGTTGTAGTTTTTCATCTACTTATTGAGCGGCCCATCACATCGCACTTCTGGAATTGCGGTAATATCTGATTTATAACAGTCTAGGATCAGCAGCAAGTGACCTGTTACAACAAAACCGGAAAACTTTTGCTAAGGTCATCAACATTATAGCCTTCCGTATCCTTTTGGTTTTCTGTGAACTGTTAGTTTTATTCTTTTCCACGGTGGAGAACTTCATCGCTACGGCAGTGTGCCGACAAAACCATGAAGCTCTCTAAAAGTAGATGTGCACCAATTAACTTAAACCGAATAGATCCCTACATGCCCCGTTGATCCTTATACGCGATTCCTCTGCCGCCGTCATGATGAATTAACTCCAGTCTTCTGAACTCCAGTTGATCGGAATTTCCTCCACCTTCCGATGCAAATACCAAGCATTCTAGGTCGACATATCTAAGCAGTGCATTGTTAAAGAAAAATATATAAAAGATTGACCAACACGGTTCATTTTAATTTTTGTTTTTCGAGAAACAAGCGCACCATTCGACGTTGATGTAAAAAGTTCGATTCCGGAGATTTTAGCGTCGTAGATGCAGACCCAACGAATTCGGTGCCAGATGTTCCCCAGTACATCGGACTTTTCTAAAAAATTGAATATTTGATCGCGAATCACGTTGATTTACACTAACAATAACAAATCTGTTGCTGTTTAACTGACAGCAAGATAGTATCCACGCATTCTTATGGAAGTTGGCCCATAACCAACGGATATATGAACTTTGACGGATAAGGTAGGATAACTTTCTACTTTTTCAGTACATTGGCAGTTCATACACTCATATAATGGAGTTCATGCATTCACAAATTAAGAGTAAGCACATTGAGAGAATGTAGAGAAACTCTCAACGCTTGAAGAGGAAATTCTATCAGCAATAATAAACTGTCGTCGGCTGTCTTCTCTCAACGTGGGTCTGCGATGAATTGTATGGGACGGTTCTTTCCGGCAATACGTCACCACCGTCAACCGAACGACGGAGCAATGGTCAGGACCTTAAGCACATAAGGAAAATTGTGATAACGATGTCGCACATAGAGTCAGTATTTGTTGGGGTGTGTTACCTGGTATGAAAACGCCGTTGTAATCAAGGACTAGTATGATGACGGGATACATATTTGTTATGTTGTGGTAGAGAGTCAATCTAGCAATGAGCGTAAACTACGACAGAGTAATTAAAGGTTAAATAAGCGCCTTAGTGTTGTACCTTTTGGGGTGAAGCCAGATGAAAATCAAAGATTGCGCAGTCCAACATACCATGGACTCGTCCAACAAAAAAAATAAAATGATTCACAGCGGAAAGTGAGCGATTTAAATTGAACCCAAGATTGGTAACAACCTCCGCAAAATTAAGTTGCCTGTCGTTCAGGAATACTGGTGGTATTTCATCTGTGTTGATTATGTTAGCTGGATGTGACGGCTTATCGGCTGTGGTATTTAAAGCTGCTGGCAATAGCTTTACGGAGAGCAATATCTGTCATATTGTGTAAATATCTGAAACCCTTTGACAACTACCCGATTGGGCCCTATCAGTGCAGTTTCAGACAAGGAAAATTCGCAATCGACCAAATCTTCAGATTCTGGAAAAAATTCAAAAAGTCTAAATCGATTTAAAGGTCATCGAGCATATTTATTGCCATTATGTAAAATGACATCCTTGAGATTTTTTTTACTGCTCTCAATAAAGAGACGCCAGTCACTTGCCTGATAGGTCTTCAAGCAGCTTCAAACTTAGTTAGTTGTTTTAATTCAGTTGGTTTAATTCCATTGGTTTAATAGGGCGCGCAAGGCGATCTTTTATGTGCTGGTAGACAGTAAACTACAGGTGACTGGATAAAAAACTAAAGGATATAATATGTAATTGATGATTCATCGTGAGGTTTGATTTCAATAGGCATTATTGGACAGATCATGCGTGACTCCTATCAAATTGCCTTGTCATTTTTGTTCAGTATCGTTTGGCAAATCATCATAGAAAGACTCACAATACAACAGCGTCTCCAAATTGTTCAGCTGTATTACGAAAATCAGCGTTCTGTGAGAAATGTTTCTCGTGGGATTCGAAGAACTTACGGTGCGCATAATCGACCTACTGAAACCACTATTGCCAATACCATTCGCAAATTTAAGTCCCAGTTTACATTAGTGGATGATACTCGACCGGTTGGATCACATCCAGCACGTAGTGAAGATACTATAGCAGCTGTAGCTGAGAGTGACGCGAAGACCGTTACGAATCGATTCGTCGTCCTCCTCAGCAGCTTGGCTTGGCGTTTCGTCAACTTGGCGTATTTTACGTGAGAATCTCGGCCTAAGAGCGTACAAAATTCAACTTGTGCAAGAATTGAAGCTAGGCGACTTGATTTTGCGTCATATTTTCAGTAAATGGGCTCTGGAAAAACTCAATGAAAATCTGGTGTTTTATCGTGAAATTTTGTTCAGTGATGAAGCCCATTTATAGGTACGTCAATAAACAAAACTGCCGTATTTGGGCTGATGAGCAACCCGAGTACCAAAAGCTACCATTACATCTATTAAAAAAAAAAGTATGATGTGGTTTATGGGCTTATTTTTTCAAAAATGAGGCAAATTAGAAGCCCCTATTGCGAGTGTCGATAGTCGATAGTCGATTGTCGAAAATCAAGTTTGGTATTGTGAATGTCAATTGTGAACGAAATTTCTCGTTTCGACAGTCGATCTTTTTCGTTCACATCTTCCTGATCGACTGCCGCAAGAAGTGAAGTGTTATGAATAAATATGTAATGTATTAGCCTTTTATTTTAAAGATAGTAATTGATTTAATTGTAGGGCAAAAGTTGTTAGCAGTAAGAAACAGATGGTTTCGTTAATGAAAGCGAATCCTGATATCGCCAAGGGAATTTGTGGAAAACTCTTGGCGAGGAACAAATGGGAAAAATTCAGTACAGAATTTAACAGTCTGGGGCCTCCCCTACGCAATTCAGATAAATGGGCGAAAATAATTTTAGTTTGTGTTAGCTATTAAGAAAGCATTAGAAAAATGTTTATTTTGATAAGTTTGGGCTGATCTCAAGTGCAAAATTAAAAAAAAAATAAAACAAGACTGAAATTCTCCAAAACCTGAAGCACTTCCTTAAGTACCAGAGACTCTGTGGATTGTGCAAGGCCGATACAGTACCAACGCCAAGTTGGTATGATCAATGAGCACAGAATCTTATTGTCGGACTATGTGCTTCCTGAAATTCAAACACGTGGTCTCGTTGAGCTCTGGTTTCAACTAGACGGCGCTACGAACCATACAGCGCGTGAAACAATAGACTTGTTGAGCACTTAAATTCACGTTTTGCTACGGTAAATTGGCCGCCTAGATCGTGCGATATCACACCTTTGGACTATTTCCTCTGGGGATATGTAAAGTCTCAGGTCTTCAGAAATAAGCCAGCTATGATTGATGCTTTAGAAGCCAACATTACTCGTGTTATCCGCAAGATATCAGTCGCAATGTTTGAACAAGTCGCCCAAAATTGGACCTTCCAAATGAAACACCTCAGATGTAGTCGTGGCCAACATTTAAATGACATCATTTTCAAGAAGAAAAATTGTAAGTTCATTTTTAAATTTATGTATTTTATTTTACATTATAAAACAAACCTCACAATGAATCACCCTATACAAACTTCATAGTTGTAAAGCTTGTTTTTTGTCACATATCATACTATTCTGAAAGGATCGAACTTAGGGCCAATGAAAAGTTAAGCAAGTATGAGAGACAAGATAAGTATAATGAGTTTTAGGGGTACAGCGAGAATGCACTCGTAGTCTTTCCGACTGCGGATTGTTTCAGAGAGTACGTGGGTAGGAAAGACACCCTATTATGCTTTAACTTTGCCAATATAGGTAAGCGATTGGCTATGCTGTTTTTGACGACTTGATTCGGGAAAGCGAAAAGTTGAAAAGCCAATGCTATCTCGAAGATCACCTATAAATAACCAATTGAAAGAAGAAGATTTGAGGCACTCGCATATGGTTTAAAAACAACATTTCCCCAGCAGCAACAGTTAAGACGAACAGATTAATTAAAGGGACTCCAACCAATCTTTTGTTAAGCTAGACAAAAATGACCCGGAGGATAAACGTTTTTGGTGGTCGTTCTATTTATGAATCTTACCGTACTCAATGCCTACGTAAAACCGTTTTTACACCAGCAAGGATTGCAGATGAAGCGATCAAATCAGCTCATGAAAACAATTCATGTGGTGGTTTTCTCTGCGCTTCACGCGCCACAACCTAGGTAGGATGGTAGATCAAGTAGGCAGAAATCAAATAAAATTGTTAGGTCCTTCAACAAAAACAGAGTGAAACCGTTATTGCAACTAAAAAAAACCACAAGACAAACTTCCAGTTTGAAAGAAATTGTCTTTGGTACTATACTTTAGCCTGATAAACATTATCAGAATGATATCAGAAAACCGGTTAGTGAGAAAATACAACTTTCACTGTTTTAGTATTAAGAACTGCTTGTGGCCAGAATTCGAACCATGGAATTGAGGTTGTCGAATCTTCGTAGATAGGCGTGGAAAACATAATTTTATTGCGGTGACATGTGCAATCCTAATGATAATAAATCAAACTATGAAGAATAGATGAGCGGGATAAGTCCACTGGTGGAAAATTTCAATCTGAGTGAATCATACTTTTTAATGATGAATAAAACAAGAATAAAAGATGTGTTCAGAAAGAAAGGTGACTTTTGAAATTTCGCGGGCAACGTACATTCGATTGTTGATTTTTTTTTTTGCTGTGTTGGTACACATGTCCCGAACATATGTTCACAGTTTCAAGTATATAGCATACTTAGTTTGTTTTTGACAGATAGAAAAGTTAGACGTAGTTTGGTGTGCTCGGCGATTTTCAATTATTATAAGAAATCTACCAAAGAATTTGGCATACGGTGAGTCTGCTCTAAGTAAGAAAAGGTTTACAACTTGTAAAAGTTCTTCCAAGATCGCCGAGCAGATACCGATGACGAACCTCGCTCTTTACGCTCCAGCACATCAACAAGAGATGATAACGTCGAAGCTGTGAAGAAAAATGTTTTTGAAAATCGCCGAATTGCCATAACAGAAGTTGCTGAGGATGTTGGCATATCTTTCGGCTTGTATCATGCAATTTTTTCGGATGTGTTGGGCATGAGACGTATGTCAGCGAAGGTTATTCCGAAACTTCTTAACTTTGATCAGAAGAACTGTCACATGAGCATCGCTCAGGAGCTCTTGAATGACTTCAATGATGATCCTGATTTGCACAATAGGCTCATAACTGATAACGAATTATGGTTATGACGTCGAAAATAAAGCCCAATTTTCCCAATAGAATCACCCAGGAGACCGAAGACCGTCGAGGCCGCCAAAAAAAGCATGCCAAGTTCGATCAAATGTCAAAGTTTTGATCACTGTTTTTTCGATTACCGTGGCGGAGTGCATCAAGAGTTTTTACCTCAAGGTCGCACTGTCAATAAGGAGTACTACCTTAAAGTTATGCGCCGTTTGCCAAAAGCAATACGAGAATAAGGTTCGGAGTTGTGGGGAAACATTTCATGGCTTTTGCATGCACCTGCTCATTCATCGTTGCTTGTGAGAGGTTTTTTGGCCAAAAACAACACGATAATCATGCCTCAACCACAATATTCACCGGATTTGGCCCCATGTAACTTTTTCCTATCATGTGTATGTGTATATATGTGTGACAATTTTATGGAATGCTTTTGTAAAGTGAAGGAAGAGTAAAGAAAATAATTTTTTTTGATTGGGCGTCAGTAATGTGGTGGTCTAGGTATAGTCTAGGGTTCTTCGGACCAAAGATCAGCGAAATATTTGAATATACTGGAGGGGTTTCGTGATATTGACGTTGGAGTGGTCTATAGGAGTAACGAACTGCATGGGAGAGAAGATTTTAACGCCGCAGAATCTTCTTATGGTAGACCAGATTTTAGCAGAAGGGGTATTGGGATTGATTTCGGAAGTAAGTTTCTGAATGGACTAGGTTTTCGCAGTTTTTATTTTCTTCTTTAATTGATAATGTTATTAGTGGAAATATTGCATTTTAAGATTTTCCAAAGTCTTGTTTTTTCTGTTCCTTGTTCCACCAAGGGAGCTTTTGTGTTTTTGTCGAAATAGAGGTTTGGGGAATGGATTGTTTGGGGCTTTGGAAGATAATTTTGTGGATATTAGCTGCTTTGTTGTTAAAATTATCACTGATCTTGTGTTCAGTACCATATTTGTCTAGAAAATATTGATAAAACTACCAGTTAGCTTCGTCGATTTTGGATATGGGTCTTCTTTTTTGGGGGAACGAGGTCCTGTGGAACATGAAATAATAACAGGGAGACGTTCCATTTATTGCCAACAGTTAGACTCGGTAAGCAAAAGTGTATGCCGATGGGGGTGAAAGTGGAGTGGATGCTAAAGTGAGTGGGGATCAATCATTAAGAAGCTGCGAGTTGGATTTTGTTAAATATTGGGTTGTACCACATGAAATGATTTTCGCTCAGTCGGGAATAAGAAGTTCTCGAGCGAACATCTGTGCCAGAATGTTAAATTTTCTTTTTTTATAAAATAAAGTAATACGTGTGCTTAACGTGTGAGAATTTTAGGGTTCGTTACAAGAACCGTATTTTTTTTTTGGGAATTATTTACCATGCTATCAGCAGTTCAAATTCAAATCCTCTTCCTTTACGAATTCAAAATGGGACATAATACGTCATTGGCAATGAAAAACTTTAATGATGCATTTGAGGATGTAAGCGGTAAATGATCGCACTATACGACGTTGGTTTGAAAAGTTCCGTTCGGGAGATTTCAGCCTCGAAAATGAACCGGGTGGAAAGCCAGAAACGTTAAATGACGACGATGTTTTAAGAGCGACGGTGGATGCAGACCCAACACAATCAGTGCGGAAGATTGCACAAAGCATGGGAGTATCCCTCACTGAAAATAAGTCGACACCTTTCTGTCATAGGAAACTCGAAACTCGATAAGTGGGTACCCCATAAATGGAAACGAATCCCAAAAACTACGGCGACTGGAAATCTGCTTTTCTTATCTACCACAGATACGAACAAAGCTGCACCAATTTTTTTATTTTTATTTTATTTATTTATTTAATTGTTGTAGGCTTGTGTTATACAGTAGAATCCCATCCGGATCAAATAAAACCAGGGGTATTCCGTATAATCGAAAATCCGGATAACCGATTTCAAAGCAAATCAAATAATATTTAAATTTTAATAATTTTTTATTATGTAATGGGTTTTATTTAGATAATACGATATATAAAAAAAGAAGTAATAGTGATAGATAATGAATTACATAATACCTATGTAATTTAAAATTTTGGTTGGAAATAACTTGTTATTGATCTTTGATGTAATGAATCACATCTTTTCATTGTAACAATTGTATGGGATCCGATTCGTCCTGTCTTTCAAACCACTTAAAAGCAACATCTAGAGCTTCAAAAGCTTCTGCGTGAGATGGTACTTGACATACATCCCCAGTTTCAGTATCTTCTTCATCTTCTCTCTCGTTACTGTTTAAATTCTCAATGATTTCTTCGTCAGTTAATATTTGGAATCCAGGGTCTTCACTATCGCAGTTCAGCTACATCTTAATATTCTCTTCATCGCACCCTTCACCAATGCTAAGAATTTTCATTGCTTCTGTTATTAGAATTAGATAGATAGAGTTAATTTTAATAATTTATTCCATGCCCTTTTTAATGTTTGCAACTCCACAGAGTAGAAGCGTGGCTACCAGCATATAACAACAATCTTTCAAATTAATTTCTTTAAAAAAACTTTAACAACATTTCTATTTCACCGTCGTCTGCTGACAAAAGACGACGCAGTAGCTGCTTTCTGTATAAACGTTTTAAAGTTTCAATGACACTTTGGTCCATAGGTTGCAATATTGATGTTACGTTAGGGGGCAAAAACTTAACCGTGAACTTCCCATTTTCTCGATTTAATGTTTCAGCGGAAGGGTGCGTTGGCGCATTATCTAATAATAACAATACATCGCCCTCTTTTCCCACGTCATTTTGAAATTTCTTCACCTCAGGAATAAACGTATTTTCATACGAAGTAAGAAAAATATCTGTGGTCATACACGCTTTTTGTTGGTTAGCGTAAGTTAAGGGTATTTTAATATTTTTGAAACAGCGCAGATTTTTTGATTTACCAATAAGTAGCAGTGGCAATCGATGTATTCCTTTAGCGTTTGCGCAAACCATAACTGTAACTCTGTCCTTACTCACTTTGTGTCCCGGTGCTGCATTTTCACGACGCGATGCTAATGATCTGCTTGGTAGAGCTTTACAATTAAGACCTGTTTCGTTCGCATTGTATACAAAATCTAAATCGTATTTTTTTCATCTAGAAATTCTTCTAACTCGTCTACAAAAGAGTCGGCTGATGCAACGTTAACAGACAGTTTTTCTCCTTGAATCTCCAGTTCTCGAATTCCATGTCTAGATTTGAATCTTGCTAACCATCCACAGCTCGCCTTGAAAGAAGTATCACCAACAAGTTTTTGATTAAAATCCAATGCTTTTTCACATAACAGAGGTCCCGATATGGGCTGGCCGCATGCTCTTTTTTGTAAAAACCAAGTAAAAACTGCATTCTCCAGAATTTCATTTTGAGATTGTTTCATGACTTTACGTTGCGAGCTTCCATCTTCTTGCTCAAGCGCGCAGGTGAATTTCATTATGGAATCAGAATTCTTTTTTAATGTCTGATATCGTAGAAGTTCCGACACCATTTATTTGTGCCAACTTACTGCCAGATTCACCATTTTTTATACTCTCAATTATCTTCATTTTGTCTTTAAGAGACAACACTACTCTTTTGCGCTTAGACATTTTAAATTTCCAACACGAAACGTAAACAAAAAAAGACAACCTTTCAGTTGAATGCTATCAAAGAAAATGAAACAATAACAAGCACTATCCCGCAAACAAATGAGAGCGGGAGTACACCGTCGCAGGCGGGAATAAACTTGTCGTAACATGTCTCGTTGCGCCGTCAAAACATTTTTAAATTGATAATTAGAGCCAAGACGAATGAGACCGGATAATCGGATAATCGAAGTCCGGATAATCGGGATTCTACTGTACATCTATTTTTAAATGGAAGTGATAGTTGGACCTGCAGCAAAAGATTATGATAAAACAAGACTATAAGCAAAAAGAAAAAAAAAAACACTTCAAAAACGAAAAGAAAAGGGAACAATTAAAACACCAGTATATAATATATACTTTCCTTTTATTTATTTTTAATATGTATATAACATTTATTTATTTCTCATTTAATAATATATATAAATTTGTTTTTGTTTTTTTTTTGTCGTTTTCATATAGTAATAATAATATATATCTTGTCCATATATAATTTTTTTTTTGTTTTCCTTCTTCTGTTTTTAATTGTATATAAATGATTATTAAAAATATATATATGATTTTTTTTATTCATTTTTTCTAAGTGTTTTCTTCTTTATTATTTATTTTTAATGTTTGTTTTTTTTTTAATTTTCTTTAATTCTGTTTTCTTAATAATTATTTACAAAAAAGAATAACGTAACATTTATAATGATAGAGATTTATTTAATTATTTTTCTTTCATAGTTATTTATATATATTTATAAATTATTATTTTCTCTTTTAATAAAAATAGACAGCAGGCAATAATTTGATTTTGTTTTTTTGTTTTTCGTTAATTTTTTTATTTTTCATCAATCGTTTCATGTTTCATTTGTTTTGTTTATATTTTTGCAAACAAAAATCCAACAAAGCTAATTTTATTTATTAAAAAAAAAAAAAAAATCTTCATAATCGTATGTGTGTGTTGTTATTTAGTTTTTCTTTTTTTACAAGTTTTAGTTGGTTGCTTGTTTTGTTTTTTTTTTTTAATTTTTTTTTTTTTTTTACAAATATAAAATATAAATAAAATAAGGTAGAGTACATTAGAAAAAAGTAAAAGAAATTAAAAAGAAAACATTTACAAAAATGAAAAAAATAATAACAACTGTTATTATTTTGTTTTTTATTTTTATTTATTTTTTTTTGAAAAAAAAAATCAGGAATAGTGTTTCTTTTTAAATGTTATAATAAGTTTATTCATATTTTGTGGAATGATAGGTTTTTTTTTTTGATTTATTTATTTATATTTTTGTTTTTGCTTTAAATGTTTATATACGTGTCGTATTAATATGTAGATTAGGTAATATTATAAAAAGGTCAGTTTCACGATGAGAGAGTAATGGAAAAAAGAGAAGAAAAAACACAGAAACAGAAGGTGAAAAACTATCGAGTTTGATTGGAAAAAATGTATAATTAGGTTTTTTTTTTTTTTTTTTTTTCATTTGCGTTTAAAAGTTTTAGTTTAGGTAAATTGTTTTTAAGCTTTTTTTTTATTTTTCTTTTAAATATTTTATTTAAGATAGAGAGTAATACTTCTTTGCTCGATTTGTTACTTATTTATTTATTTATTCTTTGTTGTGTGTTCTTATCATTAGTTTTTCTTTTTCTTTATTTTTGTTTCATAAAAATGTATTAAAGCATTCTATTTTTCATTAAGAATTAATTGATTTGTTTAGTTTGCTTTTAATTTTCTATTTTTGTTTTAATTGATTTATATGAATGTAGAGTTTTTCTTTCGTATATTTTAATATATATTCTAGTTAAACAGGAAAATAATAAAAAAAAAAGGTAATGATGAATTAAACACAAACGACAAGAAGTCATACGTAAAATATTTTATACATACAATTATACGATATATCATTTTCTTTTTCTTTTCTTTTTTAAATCAAACTCATCTTTGAATGTGTATCTTTTATACGTATACTTTTTTTACTTAAATAAAAAAAAATCTTTATATTGCATAATTTTCCCCTGTTGTTGATTTAATATTGCAATTAAAAAATAAAATAGTAGAAAAAAACAATTATTTTATTTAATAACGATACTTGTATTGTATGTTTCTTTACTTTAATAACTAAGCATTGGGATTGTGGTTAATGGAGAAATACCTATTGTAGCCTAGCAAAATTCGTTGCATTTGTTATTTTACTATTTCCTTCATGGAATGTATAGTTTTTTTTTTTTTTTGTTTGTAATACTTGAACGTTTTCTTCTCTACATAAACCAGACGATGAATTAGAGAAGAGAAACTGGTTTGGTTTGTTAATTTTATTTTAATTCTTTTGTATCAGGTACTACTAAAATAAGCAATAAATGAATTTAGAAAATTGATATTGCACAAATGTGTATAAAAATTTTATATATAAATAAATAAATTGTTGTACATTGCAAAATAAAATGAAAACAAATTTAAGGAATGGTGCAGTATTTGCTTAGTGAGCAGTTTATATAATTTCACTTCCCTTTTTCTCTATTTCGATTTGAGTTTAAGTATTCGTTGAAACATTTCAGCAATTAGAGGGTTTTGTTATTCATTTGTCTGATTCAATTGTTTTTTTTTTTTTTTTTTTTTGACTATCAGTTGATATACAAATCGAACAAAAGCGTATGTATGAGAAACAATCATTTTATTAATTAAGGATATATGTTTAGAACTTGATACAATTTCAATATTTCGATTTTTCGAACATCTCTATTCAATTTTTACTTATCATGTGGTTCCAACGTAGTATTTAGTCGCTTTTGGAATCATTTTTTTTTTTTTTTCATTTTAATCCAATATGAAACGACACATACAAAGAGATACGGCTTAAAGAAGGTTTTGTTATGTATTAAGAGTACTAGACTCTCTAAGTTTTATCTCCATGTCTTATCTTCAAAACTCTTTTGTGGGAACAACACTTTGGATATTAATGCTGTTGTCTTTGTCTTGAAAAAGGTAAAAATTTGCTTCCAACTTACGACATAGATTTGCATAGATTTTTTATAAAACCCGAGCCGCGCGCACCAAGGGTATATGAATACCCTTTTACTGGCTTTTTCTCCAGGGCGCGGGCGGGTGGTGTAGTAGTTTGTAACTCAGGTGTATTAGGTTTCGATATTTTTCCTAGAGGTGGTTGTCAAACTGGACGGGACGAGCCAGTGCATCCTCAACCAGTGAGGTCTTAGTACGTGCTAGTTGTTAGTTCGTTACATTTTAGCCCAGCTAGTAACAACTCCAACATCAGTGTTATGCCTTCATGTCAGAGTTGACGCCTACGGGATTTTCATATAACTACATCTAAATTCTATGAAAAGACTTTTTCAGAGAATTGCCTCGCACGGGATTCGAACCCGTGACCCTCTGCTTGAGGAGTCTATGCATATACCACTACACCACGGCCACCACTTCTCACAACCTTTTAATGATGAAATCATTTAAGATACAGCGTTTGAGCACTGCTTTAAGGAAGAAAAGATCAAAGTTAGTTTGAAAAAGTATGGACCGTTGCGATGTGGAAAGAAGACAAATTATAGGGATCTTTTATAAAAAAAATATTTCCTATGACAATATTGCATCTAAAAATTGATATATAGAACCCTATAAGCAGGTGATAAATTGTTAATGTTTCTCATTTGCTTAGAGGACTTTTACATGCGGATGAAATGAAGAGTAATGGTAGCCCTGATCAGTTTTGATTTCTGTTATATTTTAAGAATATTCCAAGAGATACTGATGAGATTTTAGACCCAGGGAATGTATATGCCCATATTATTAAAGATACTAAATAATATTTTAACAAGTAATGATGTTTAAGAATCTAATTAATTTATTTAGGATTGGTTAAAAGTGTCTGGATAGTTTGTATGCAACATGTTTTGAGTTGAAGTGAAAATTTGTAAAAAAAAAAAATTATAACAAAAGAGATCGAATTTAGTCGATTCAGAGCGAATGAATCCAAGCGATTAATAAACCCATAGAATTTTCGGAAAGTTTTTAAAGACTATGCGGTAGGTTTTGGCATTATATTTACACATTTAGTCTCTGTCGGCGGCATTATTGTGTATAAAATTAATTGACGAGTTTGCATTGCTGCCAATAAAAGCTTTTGGATTTGTACAACACAAAGGTTTAGAGATTTATGGAATGTTGTATGCGGATAGATCGTTGCTGTCTGGGTACTCATTGAGCACATCTTGAGATGTGTAAGTGTAATTGTAAAAGTAAATTGTTTAAAGTGGGACACAATAGATTTTTGACGCGAAAACCTTTCGGGTATTGGAACTTGGGGACCTAATGCACTGAATCTTGGAGTGTTAGTCTTACCATTGCCATTTTGCCTTACGGGGAATCAAGTTCTGCGTATAATGGCTTTAACGACTCTTGATTTTAGGTTGGGATAAGTCCATGCGAAACAGGCAAGTGGAGTTAGCTTAATAAATCTTGACGAATGTTACATCGTGATCAAACCTGTGAGTTATTCATCTTTGAAAGACCGTCACAAATTTGACTTCTTACAGAAAACCATTGTTTGGCAATTGTAACGCTGCTGGCTGCCTGTTGCAAACATATCGATAAGGATCATAATAATTTTTACGACTATTCCAAAAAGCAACGTGGTTAGCTTGTTGATTGTAATTAAGCCCTTTATCACGAAAATGCTGTTTGAACACAATGTCAGATACATCATCTTTTGCATCTTTCCTCAAAGGCAACTGAAATTAGGGACTCATCAGAACTAGTTTGAACTCACAGGGCAAACTATGGACCTTATTACAAAATTCGCAGTCACGTAGAATGGTATATTGGAATTAAACAATTGATATGAACAATTTTTCGAGCTGAAACCACTTTGAATTGAATTGGAATTCTGAAATCAGAAAAATCTCCCGAAAGAGTGGAAAGCTGATTTGGAGTTGAAGTTTGCCGGTCTGGACTTGGACCAGACTAGTCCAGCACTTTAGAGTAGTTAGTTAATTCGGTCCTTTTATACTCTGGTATGGGTAGTGTCACCAGCGTAATTAGGATTATCAGAGACTTTCAAAAAAATCTCAAATAAAGCAACCTATGTGTTAGCCGAAATGATCCGCGTTGACATCTTTGCAAGTGAGATGCACATAGAATATATCATATCTGCAAGACAGAAAGGGCAGCATCGACAACAACACGACAAGCCAGGTGGGACAGCCCCACAAAAAAGAGATGAACGAACAAGAGAATTTCCGTCACCATATCATACACAAGGGCAAGAGCAGACTCTAATTATGTTACCACTTAACTGGGCACGGCGACTATTGGAAATATGTCTATAGGTCTTTGGCACAATGATCCATCGTTGTGTCGGGAATGTTAAACAAGTAGTATTTTACTGCAGATGCATATAACAGCGTGCATAGGGACGAGTTAAATAACGCTTTGTCTTGTTTTGACATATTCGCTCTTCAATCAAGGTCGGTAATGAGACCTTCAATATAAAGAAAGGTTTAACGCAAGGTGAAGCGCTGAAACGTGACTTTAAAACAGTCATCGCTCTAGAAACAAAAGTCCAAAACTCACTGGCCAACAAAAGAGGCATCACGACATGAATGTTATTGGACGAACACAGAGATCTGCCATAAAGTTTTCGTGTATATTGCAGTTGAAGCGCCCAAAATGGGTCCGAATCTAAACGAGGGCAAAACAAAGTACATGCTGTCATTGGCCAAAACTTTACCATTGACATTTATAACTTAAGTTAAAAAAGCAGCAACTACATAAGTGAGGAAATCGGACGCTTGCCAACTGCTGTTTCTCTGGGGTCAGGAGGCATTTGAGTGACATAGTCCTCTTTCGTATGACTAAACTGGATTTATACAAGACCAGAGAAAGATACTGCGTGTGATTCTCGGTGTCTACGGAACCAATGTCTTAGGTAGCTGGAGCAAAGAGTCTTCGGGTTTGATTTCAAAGGACAATGGAGCAGAGGACAATCGGATCATAAGTGGGGCACGCAATTCAAAACGGATCTCAATCAACTTGTGTTGGTATGTGAATGGTTGTAGCTGCAACTCTGAGAGAGATCGTGCCAGCTAGACTGGACTGTGGCACTCCCTACATAAGTGAGTACGTAAATGACAGTGAACATAAGCATGCACGAGCTAAACCTTGAGGAATAAAATAAATAAAATGATTGTTTTTCTTTGATCCTTTGGAAGGTACTTAAAAATCAACATACATAGTATTAGTATACCCACTAAAATTATGAATCGAACTACCAAAGAGATTCTTTAATTCGCACATCGCATTGATTGCGATGCTTACTGATGCTCTGAGTCTAATACGTTTTTTTACGAAACAGAAAACAAAGTAAATATAAGCAGCTTACTCGAATGTGTGTATAGAAAAATAAGAATAAAAATAATCATTAAAAAAGCGTACCAAAAACAAAAAGAATAAAAGAAAAATAAACCACAATCCTTGATGCTCTGTGAATATCTAACTGTACAACGCAACGTCTAACAAAATGATGTCATGGATTCTTTTTTTTTTTTTTTTTTGTTTTTCAAAATACAAAACGAAAAACAAGGTAATTACATAAAAGTAGTTGAAATACATTAATAAAATCATCAATATTCGTTTCGGTGTTTCCTTTTGTATTTTGTTTTTAATTTTAAGTTTAATGTTTAACTTTCAGTTTTGTTTTTGTTTTTTGTTTTTTGTTTTTTGTTTTTTTTTTTGTTTAGCACAGAAGTAACAGTAGAATTACAATTCAGAGAGAGAATTGGAAAACGACAAATGATCGTTTCTTTTGATTTAATTTTATAACTTTTCATTTATTTATTTAATATTATATATATTTATTTATATATTTTGTTTTAATTTAAATTGAATTGAATAATAACTATTTAACATTTAGGACAGTTCTCTTTAACATTATTTACGTTATTTCTTTTTCTTTTTTTTTTTTTTCATTATTTAATCAGTTGATTTAATTATTTAAAAAAATTTTCCTAAGCATGTTTTTGTTTTTGTTTTTGTTTTCCTTCTCATTTTAACTATACAAATATTTATACATATATTTATCATTAACCATACATACTCTCCTCGACAAGAGACAAAGCAAGATGTTATCGTTTTATTTTTTTTTTATGTAAAAATCCGAAAATGAAAAATCCTCATTTTATGAGCAAAGAAAATAAAATAACATAAAACCGACTGAGAAAATGGAAATTTAAAAAAAAAAAAATAAAAATAGAAAACATTTAATATTTAATAAATTGTATTTATCATCTATTTATATATATATGTATATATATATATATATATATGTGTACGGCGAATATATATAAATGTGTACGTAAGTATACCTCGAACCCCTTAATAATGCACATTACATAAATTCCTTTATTCTCTAGTGTTTTCTTTTGCTTTTTGTTTTGTTCTGTATTCGTTTTACTTAGTTTTTGTTGTTGATTTTTTTTTTTTAAATGTTTTTCCATATGTATACATATATTTATATATATTTTTTTTAAATTGTAAATTTAATATTCTAATGGAAGTGGGACAAATAAAGCCAGCGAGCATAGAAAAAGGGCACACATATATAACATCTATGTTTGGAGTAGTGAGGGGGGCAGGCGAGCAGGCAGGGAGAGGGAAGAGCGACGGCAAAGGCCAGGGAGAATGGAGGCCTTAATGAATGGAGTAGAAGGGTTGGCGGCCAACACGTGCAGACGACTTTAGTAAAGTGAAGAAATTAAAGGAAAAATATGAAATTTTTTAATTTGTTCCTCACACTGCCAACATCCTTTTGTTTATTTGAACACACACACATTCTCTTCATCTCTCTCTCTCTCACTCTTTCTTTCTTTCTCTGTCTGTCTCTCTATATATGTATTTCTCTTGGCCTTTAAATTGAAAGAAGACTATAACAAGACTTAACCCCGGTGTTAGTTTTTTTATTATTTTTTTTTTTTTTTTGTTTTATTGATTTTTTCTTTTACGTGTATTTTTTGTATTTGTTTTGTTTTTTTTTTTTTATCTCATAAGCATTTTTACTAGAGCGGCGAATATAAACGCAAAGAACAAAAATGAAACCATAAATATGATGGCCTTCTCCTGATCGGTGAAACGTTTTCGATTTGTATAGAGTGCACTAAGTTTACCTGTAAGACGTCGAATAGCACCATTGTTGGCCATTTCGGCAAGAATACCACCACTACCATTCATTGCATGATGATGATGATGTAGAGCTCCTTTAAGTAATAGCTCATCACATTTAGTATCGAAATTGGCTAAGTCATTGGCACTTAGTGGTATTAAGCCAAAGGCATTACCACCATCGATTCCATTTGCTGCATTTGAGCCGATAGCCGATGCGCTTACCGAACGATGATGCAGGTGATTTGTACTGCCATTGCCACCGACCAGCAATGAGGCCGATTGTAAATGACGACTATGATGTATGTGGGAGTGTGCATGAGAATGCGCATGCGCATGATGATGATGTAAATGATGTGCATGATGTGCTGCAAATGCATTACCAGCTGCTGCTAATGCCGCTGAACTTGTTGCAAATATAGTACCATCGAGTGTGTCCATAAATTGTGGCACCTGATAACGGAAGGGACTTGTAAATTGGCCAGGTAATTCGTTACCCTTTGATGCAGCGGGCACACGTATAGGACACACACGAAACAAATAGGTGGTGCCAGGTTCGAGATTTTCGATTGTAAATTTGGTATCTGGTCCTCGATAAATCTGCAATAAAATATAAACAATTTTTTTTTTTTTTTAAATTACTATCTAATCCAGATTCATTTAACTAACTAACCTGTTTATAATCACCATCTTTGCCGATACTATACTGTAGGGCATACTCAACCGCATCACTAAATGAGTTTTTACTACTCTGCCACTCCAATGTCAATGGAATACCGAAAGGACTTTGAGTTCCAGGCAAGACTGTCGAAGAAATTGGTGCTCCATTACCACAAGGGCTTAAGCCAAACATACAACCGCTATCTAAAGCCATACGTGGTGCTTTAATTGGACCCGGCAACGTTGCTGTCGTTGTGAAGGTATACTCTTTTGAATATTCACCAACACCAGCGCGATCATTGCCTGCACATATCCTGAACACGTACGATGTTTGCTCTTGTAGTTTATTCACTTTGCACATAGCATTCGTCCCGCTGTACACTGGTTGAAAGTCTTTTGCTCGATTCACATACATTTCCACGTAGTACTTGGTAAAGTCTAGATTCTTACCATCGCCCCATTTTAGTTTGATGAAATTATGTCCAACGCCGGTGCACTCGAGTTGTGGCGGTTCTGGTGGTGGTGGTAATGTTGTTAATTTAACATAACTTGAGAATGGTCCAGCGCCAATGCCATTCATGGCTTGTACACGGAATTTGTAATTAGTTTCGGGTGTTAATCCACTGATGGTGTATTCAGTTGAGTTATCTTCGGTCGATATCGAACGTTCAGCATACTCAATAGTGTATGAAACAATGTCAGAACCATTGCATTCGGGTTGTGTCCAAATTAAGGAAACCTCATTCGCTGTGAATTCATAGCTTTTGATTTGTGGGGCTGTGGGTATGGCAGCTGGTGTCTTAGTAGACACTATCGGTGACCATTGACTATTACCAGCTACATTTGATGCATTCACACGGAAGTAGTACAAAGTAAAGGGCAATAGATTACGTATATCAGCAGTGGTATTAACACCACGGTAACACATGTTAAAGCTATCATTTGTCTCACTGGCAGCTGTTGAACTCTCCAGACGGTATTCACTGATGGCGGCACCATTGCATAATGACTCTTTCCATGAAACAGTTAGATGTGTAGGTGATCGTACAACAACTGCAGGTGCATCTGGAGCATAAGGTGGTGCTGCTGCTGCTGAAAATCGCATTGTTCCTGACCATGGACCGGCACCAATACGATTTATAGCTCGAACACATGCTTCATACTGTTCACCTGGTGTCAAATCCTTGGCAATGCAATAGGACTCCTTACCGCGATAGATTAGTGTACTGCCATTCAATTGCACTTCAAATTCTAATATTGGCGCTCCGCCATTATAGTCTGGTTTCTCGAAACGCAACACAGCCGCATATGGGCCTGGTGCGGTATCACAACGTGGCGGCTCTGGAGTTCCAGGTACGATAGCCTCCGTCGTCACAGTACATACATCTGAGTAGCCACTTAAACCACCGGGTCCTTCACAGGCAGCTCGAATTTGATACGTTGTACCCGGACTAAGGCGATCACACACAGTCTCTGGCTCACGACCAGTATAGATACGTTCAAATTTTGGTCCTGAACTGATTTCCAGAAAATATCGAGAAATTTCAGCTCCGCCTCGGTCGTTGGGCGGATCCCACTTCGCTTTAAAATAGTTGCCGTGAATTTTACCTTTAACCTGCGGTTTAGCAGGACGTCCTGGCCGTTCACAATCAGTTTTATATGCCACTTCAGATGACCAAGGTGAGGAACCAGCTTCATTGTCCGATCTAAGTCGAAATTGATACGATGTAGAGCGACGTAAATCACAACATTCGTACATTGTATCAGGACCATTATACATGTTTAAGTATCCATGTCCGGATTCACGGTCCAACATTTGAAGGACGAAATCACCATCTTGAGCGCGTCGTTCCCAGGCAAGTCGCAAAGAAGTCGGTGTGGCCGAATGTAAAGTTGGTGGTTTCGGGGCATGAGGTAGATTAACCGATGTGCTGTATGCTACCACTCCCGAATATAATGATGGTCCACATTCGTTTACAGCTGACAAACGGAAACTGTACACTGTGGATGGTTGCAGTTTCGGTAGGATGTACTGCTTGCTTTTAGTTCTTGCAGCTTCAACAAAATGATTGCCCTTTCCCTCGTTATATTCAAGGATGTACTGCTGGATGTGTGCACCATTATTGTGCGGTGCTGTCCAACGCAAATGGAGGGAATTCTTTGTGCGAACGATCAATTTCGGTGGCGCCGGTTGATGAGGCTCACACGGTGGGGTTGTGAATTCAGTCGGTTCCGAAAAGGAGCCCTGCAACTGTTCATAGTGGACCTTGAAGTAAAGTACATTTTTAAATAATTAAAAACATCAAACGAATAATTTATATTTTAGCATTAAAACTTACTTGTAATCGCACCACGTACTCTTGGCCTGGCTGCAAATCTTGTACAATACAATCGTACGATTCACCTTTGTACAAACTTTTATACTTGCATTCCTTGGCTCGATCGCTCAACAGAACATTGTAACGGAGGTCTCTTGTATTAATTAAATTATCAGTGATGGCTGGAGCCTCCCAAATTATTTTCGCCGATCGTGGTGTGATGTCAATCACCTATAACAGACAGATAGGAATAATTTAAAGAACATTTTAGTTTGTTTTCTTATTGTACAAGTAGATGTTTACCTCTGGCTTTTGAATGGCTGATAGTTGCTCAATGATTGTTTGGGTATCTTCCTCGTCCTCTGGCACACTGGATGATTCTTCTCCATCTTCAGATGTACCAACAGATGAGGCACCATTTCGGGATGTTCGTCTATGATGATGACCATTCAGATCATTCTTTCGTGATGATGGTGAATGTGCTGGTGTTGACAAAGCGGAATCTATTAAAAAAGTATTTGGTTTGAGTGTAATTTAGTTTTGATTGCATCTTACAAGTTAAAGGAAGACAGGAAAGTAACATTATGAGATGACGAACGAGATTTTATACTTTTTCTTTTAGTCTATACTCTATTGTAAGAAACCTAACTACTATAACTATAATATAAAGAACGAAGTGAGCCACTATTTGATGCAGAATCGCACAATCGGAAATTTATTGATATCTATTTCGAGCTGTAGGCCCATTAGAATCTTCTTTAACAGCAGTGTGCTTTGAACTTGTGCAATTTGTACAGCATATTCTTATCTGTGACGAATCTTTTGTATGAAGATAAACAGCATATGCAGTCACTCCAGTAGATATAGCAGATAGAGAAATCTGCTAATACGGAGGTACGCTCTTCAAAGTGGAAATAACAGTTTAATGATTTTTTGGATAGAAAACGTGACACACTTCTTTAAGAGAAAAGTTGGTGCTTGTTGAAAAAAAGAAACGACAATTTCCCAGACTTTGATTCTTCAAATTCTTGGTATGCTCTTCAAATCTTGACTAGCTGGGGATAGTATAACGATATAGTTTTGTACCCAAATTTTGTCAGTCATGACAATAGGAAGGATTTTACTGTCTGAAATTTGTGTCTAAAGTAGCGTGCAAGCTGAGGCATTTAATAAGCGATGAAGATAACATCAAATGGGGATCAACTCAATGATATCTCCGTTTTGGCATTTAAGTGACTCCATTGGGATAACCCAATATTTTGACAAAATAAATTAACGACGTAGTCAAGCAGTTGCAAGCGGCAGCGACATCAAAACCCTGTCCACCGTATTTATTAAGAAACTAAATGATGTCAAATATTCAAACAGCGTCCAGAACTACGTGCTTGTTCATCAAAAAGAGGAAACACTTCGAAATAGTGCTCCAATACCCGAAAAAGAACTTTTCTGTGACCAATAAGATTTTTTGAAACAACAATTTTCTGCATACGCACCGTAAATACCGATCTCTCAAAGACAGCAATCATTATCTGATCTCTTTGACATAACAATGGGATTCATAGAATGATCATCACGTTGTTAAAAACAATAAGATAGAATATGAAAGCTGGTGGGGAATACTCCTTGACCGCCAGAATGCGCTGCTACTGCAAAAAACGGTTATGGTGCCTTGAAGTCCATTCATATTTAGGCAGACATGCCAAATTTCAGTGCAATACTGTTTTTAGTTTTGTTTTGACAGCTGATTGTTGTTGACGTGTTTGGCATCATGTTGAGTATGGAAAAAAACGATTTTCGTTCTCTCATAAAACATTATTTTTTGAGAGGCAAAACGGCGAAGAAAACAAAAGAAAAGTTGGATAAATATTATGGGGCTAATGCTCCGTCAGATTACACCGTCAAATATTGGTTTCGAGAGTTTCGTGGTGGCCGCAACTCCGCTACCAATCAAGTCCGCAGCGGCAGGTCCTCCGATGCGGTTACAGAGGACAGTGTCAAAAAAATACATGAAACGGTGTTGGCTGACCGGAAAGTGAAGGTGATACCACAAAGTTTAGTACTGAGCGCACACGGCATTGAGCAATATTCTGCATATGAAAAAGTTATACTGCCGCTGGGTGCCGCGTATACTCACTCTTGACCAAAAACACGAACGCGAGAGCACTTCGAAAGTGTGTTTGGACTTGCTGATGCGGGATCAGGCGGACTTTTGGCCTCGATTGGTAACTGTTGAACACCAGTGAACAGAATGAGTGCCCGGCAATGGACTGAAGCCGGCACGAGTGCTCCGAAGCGGCCGAGGGAGGCTCGATGGGTCGGAAAGGTTATGGCGTCGGTTTTCTGGGATTGTCATGGCAGACTCTTCGTGGACTACCTCGAAAAAGGAAAAGCCATCAACAGCGAATATTACTGTGCATTACTGGAGCGATTGAAGGCCGAGATCGCTGCAAAACGGCCTTACATGAAGCGAAAAAAATTTTGTTTTTGCAAGACAATGCACCGGCGCAGAAGAGCATCGCAACCATGGCTAAAATCAATGACTTACGGCTCCAAAAGCTGTCGCATGCACCGTATTCGCCCGATTTGGTTCCCTCGGACTATTATCTCTTTCCAAACCTCAAAAGATGGCTCATCAATAAAAAAATTCAGCTCACGCGAGGAAATTATCGACGCCACAGAAGAGTATTTTGCAGACCTTCCGGAAAATTACTTTTCGGACGGGATCAAGAAGTTGGAGAATCGCTAGAATAGGTGTATCAAACTAAAAAGGGGACTATATTGAATTAAATAAAAGAACATTTAAAATAATTTTTTTTGTCATACCCAAGGAGGCTACTTTTCACCCCACCTAGTACAAGTACAGTCTGCCAGTCGTAACAAATGCAATACAAAAAAACATCCAGATTAAGCACCCTATTTTGAACAAGCAGATTAATAGGCCTGGTCCTCTACATAGAACATATCAACGTTGTCCACATCATAGTAAAATAATGCGTTTAGTATTTGTCTCACCCGCCTTCCCCAATTCGGATGTCTTGTCGTGGGGGGAAGAAACAAAAATCCAAGTTCTAGTTGAGACGGCGGGAGCACGAATTCTGGATGTCCAGACCAATTTACTATTAAATTCCTCTGCTTATTCCGGCGCGAATAAGGGGCTCTTCCTACGACACATTCAGCAGATTAGGCCAGAACGGTAATGCCAATTCAGTTTATTTCGTATAAAATTGCAACGTTTCATTTGAATGGAAAAGAAGATGTGAGGCAGTAGTCGAATGCTAAGGCCATGAAAGCAACATTCCTCAAGCAGGTGCAAGTAAGAGAAACAGGTTGGCGGAAGTGACATCCGATTAACCTTTCGGAGCTGAGGTTGCCTGTTTTTCATTTTATGAGAAAGTGAAAAGAGGCTCCTATTACTCCATCTCTTGGTGGGTTTCTCGTGCACGATGCCCGGATGAAACCAGTGATGGATTTAGCAAAGTGTGAAGTTCCAATGGACAGAATTCATTCGAAGCGATAAAACTCCTCGATTGACACATAACTAGTCGTAGTTTTATAAAGAACTATGAGCAGATGAAATAGACACTTCAATTGTAAAATCAGTTGATGTGGTTAAATCCAAACAGAATAAATTACCCCTGTAGTGGTTTTCCCGCGCACGAAATTTGAGTGGTCATTGCTATAAACAAACAATAATGCAGTTTGGATGGACGAAGCTTGAACGAAATTCTGCGTGGCTTCGACGTTGTGTTGAGATCTTTGCAGCACATACGAATACCAGACGTTGATACTAATATGGCCAACAACCTTGACTTGCTTTCAACCTCTCACTCTGATAAGTACATTATTGATGTGCTTGTCCTTCAAGGTTCGTCGGGCTATTGGGTTATATCAGCTAATTTTTTCGTACACCAAACACACAGTTAGAGAAAGGATTTTTAAAAAACCGCACAGCAATACGAAAAAGCCAATTGGAGCGGACTTAACAACTTCTTCAAAAATTTTAACTGGTCGTTATGTCTCTTCAATAAGGACGTGGTGATATGCCATGCTAATATGATCACAGACACTATTCTCCTTGGAATGAGATAATTTATCCCTCATCGAATAAAAAGTATCAAACCAAAAGAAAAGGCATGGTACGACTCGACCTGTAAAGAGGCTGTCAGAGTTAAAAAAAATGTCTTTTCGGTCTGCAACGGTGACTGCAACGTCTTTCTTAAACGTGTGAAATTTCAATACGATCAAAAACTGAGTTAAAAAAATGTCCCAAACGTAGTAAACACTTTTGGTCATTCGTCATGCTCATTTATAATGACACTCCAGCTGTCAGCTCTTTGGACAGGATCAATCTACTAGCTGCACACTTTGGGCCAGTTCAAAACTTCTAGTTTTGGTTTTTCGTCGAATACACTTGACTGCCTCGAATCTTCAATGGGACGAATTCACTTTGGACTCGTGCGATCTTAATAAACAAACACAAATCCACTGCTTCAGATTGTATATCTCCCCTTCTATTGTGGAGGTGTTCTTCCACGCTGGCAAAACCACTTCTTAAGCTTTTTCATCAATTTTCTCTTTAGGAGTCTTTCCGATTAGATGGAAAACAGCATTCCCAAAAAAAGGCGAATCTTTTTATTTTTCCTCCTACAAACCCATTGCACTGACGTCCCTTATTTCCCAGGTCGTGAAAATACTGTTAAACCGTCAGCTTATGAAATATCTCGAAATACGAAAACTTCTCAATGACCGACAGTACGATTTTCGTAGCAGCAGGTCCACTGGTGATTTGATGGCATGTCCCACTGAAAAATAGAACCAAAGCGTACATCAATCTGTCGAAAGCAAGATAGTTGCGCTTTATATTTCTAAGGCATTTGATAGAATTTGGCATCAGGCTTTTTTGTCGAAAATTCATGCATTTGGGACCAACGATTAAATTCAAGTTGTTATGGATGGTTTCAAGTCTGAAATTGACAAAATAAATGCTGGTGTGTCCCAAGGCTCCGTTTTGTCTCCAACGCTCTTTTTAATTTTCATCAACGATCACTTGCCTGCTACTTTTAATTCAATATATTTTTTTTTTTTTGCAACGGTAACGTATGTAAAGCTCAGTAAGTTCCGATATTAACAGTATAACCAAATGGGGAACTATAACTAGAGCGAAATTTAAACACCTAACACTTGCTTTTGTCGAAACTGAAAAATTTTTCATTCTCGGTATATGTTTCACTGACAACTTACGTTGGAATGACCATATTCTTCAAGCAATGTGAGAAATACTTCACCCCGTTTGATCATGTCCCAATACACAGGGTATTAATACGCCAAAAATTCTGCACCAGCTAGATAGGATTGAAAACCGTGCGATAAAACTCATACGTTGTGCTAGTATTACACAGCTATGGACACCCTCGACGACTGACGTTATGTTTCGTGTCTCACTTTATTCTATCGCTATTTCCAAGACGACAGCTCCATAGAAATCGCCAGTAGCACTCTGCTCCTTCAAACTTTCAAACTTTTAACTGTGAAAACTGTCTAGCTATGAATGCTCATCAGTACGCTCTCAAGCCCATTTTCGGACGCTCTCTAAGAAATCGTCATTCATTCCTAAGCACACAACTAGTTTATGAAATGCCCAACCGAGCTCTCTATCGCCTAGCCATTATAACTTGCAAACATTTAACACCATTGAACATCGGTACCTCTCTTTTTTCTTATGTTTTTTCCGCCCGCGCCGTGTGCATACCTTCTAAGGGCATAATAACCCTTGAGAAACGTCATTTGCTGGGTCTCTGGAAAACAGAGGATGCGCTGACGTGACTTCATACCTAGAACACTGGACTAAATACTATTTCTTCTCTCATTGTGGGCTAAGATATAACTTCTGTCGAGACGATTTGGTCAAGGTAGAACTGAGGTACTAATCAATGCCTTGAAAGAGTTGATTTAAATTTCATTTCCAAGTGAGTGTAAATAGGAGTATCTTCAACATTTTGGTCAATCTATCTATATGGATACAAATACAGAAACTATGTGTATGGAAAAACTGGACCCACGGTCTTGGATAACTGAAGGAAGATGGAACATGTTATACAAGAATATTGTGATGATAACGCTCAGAAGACTTTTTATGACCTAAAATTCATTGATCGTCTGACCTGATTGACAACAATATTGGCCAACGACGGCAGACAATTGACTTGACCCCACCCAAAAACTACGTTAAGAAGACTACTCAACTTCTGATGACATGCAAAGTCGAGTTTGTATCTGTCCTTGAAACAAACAACCTGCTCCTCCCTTTGATGACCTTTAGTCATCTGAACCGATGGCAGTTTTTCAGCTATGTTGCAAAAACGTATAGATTTGAATGCTTAGATGTTTAGCAGATGACGCTAACTCTGAAGTACCTGAGTTCATCCCTGAACAAAAGCATGGAGAATAGTTGAGCTTTTTTTGCGCAAAACTGCTTAGGAGTTCTTCTTAGCAAACCTGATTTGAGTGGACAACGATGTCCATGTAGAACACAACGTTGCCTCGTTACTCCCATCACAAATGTGCACTTACAAAACGCTCATCTAAGAACCAAAATACCGAAATAACAAAACTCTTGTTCTAATTGAAAATGTGCCTCAATTTGTTTTTGTTACATCAAAGCGCAGCCAAATGACCTCATTGCAATGAAAACAACCACCAAACCACGTCTCCGATTAACTACAATGTTGCAATGAACTCCAATTGCTTGCAACGACCATAAAATAAATTCCTACCGCTTTATGATGCATACAATATTTTTCCTACACTGTAATAAAGAGCAAAGCCCACCAGAAACCACTACCCATTCTTCTCGATAATTACCTAAGATCTCAAAGGAAGCCCCCAAGATATAATAACTATGCAACTAGTGAAAATACAGAAAGAAAAGAAGAAAACAGAAAAAAAAGAAAAACTTTACTCACTCATTTCACGCTTTTGATCCAATTTACGCTGCAATTTCGTGTATTGACGCTGCGTTCGTTCGTCTTTGTTATGATAGTTGTTGTTTGGCGGCGATGGGGAATGTGGAGAATGTGACATTTGTTGGGGTGGCAAATGACCACCGGTCATCGGATGGAAATGTGTTGGGCCTCCACCCGGTCCGGGTGGGAATCCAGCCGGTAAGGGAGAATAGAAATGTGATGTGCCATTTGTTGCCAGCTGCAAAAAAAAAAGAAAAGAAAAACACTTTCAGTTAGAGGGAACTTTTTCAATTCATTTAAATTACTTTAATAATTATTCTTTGAGAAGGCAAACCCTGTTGATTTTCTTCTTCGTTGGACATAGTTTTTTTCAATGGGAATCAGATGAAATCAATTTCCTAACAAGACCGACACGCCACGTAGTCTGAACTAAGTTCCAATTGGCGATAGATATTCACTTTTGTTGTTTGGTTTGCTATCAGCAATTAAACTTATCTTGCTCTTATATTTTTTTTTTTTTTTTTATTATTTATTCTTGTTTCGTTGTCAATCAAACGAAAACACTGAATAAAAACAAAACGACAGGTGATTGTTTGGAGGAAGAACAGTGGGAAAAACAATCAAACGAAATATCAACAATTTCGAATTATTCGAGTTTACACGTCATCCGAAGCGATCTCCAATTGGATCTGACAGGTTGACATAGGGATGAGAGTGTTTAGTCTGGGGTAATAGATTATAACGTAATGTAATAGAATTATTCTTTTTATGTTGAAACTGATTTTTTTTGTATTAAGTCAGCAAGAAAATGCACATTCGAGCAAAGTTGTCAAATTGTATTTAAATAGAAGAGTTGTCACTTGTCGGCATGTCATATAAGTATATTTATCATAGAATATAAACAGCAACAAATGCATTTCAATATATATATATATATATATATTTTTTATTTGCTTACTTGCAATGTCAGAAAAATGTTTTTTGTAGGTTGAAGCTGGAACGTTTGTTAACAATATGTGTAGCATTATGAGTCAGCTGTGCTCTCTATTTTTTTCATAAAAGTTGCTAGCATTACTTAATTTTGCCGGCGGAAATATCATATGAATAAAAATGTCCGTGGTTCGTTCGTATGTGTTCCATGTGGAGGTTACTGTGTTTTTTTTTGCGCATCCAAAATGCTGCTTAATCATTTCAGACATGTCTACAAAGTACTTCAAGAATATATTAAAAGAATAACTAGGAAAAGATAATAAGGTATTTCGTCACTCTCTTTTGAGTGAAAAGTGGGAATTGGAAGTGCTTGAGGCTTTGTTTTATTCAGTTGTAATAATCTTTGACTGATAGATTTTCCAATAAGAATAAATTTCAAGCCGTGCTGTACTTTTAAGAGCAGAAGAAGGCTTCCGTTTTCAATTAGCAAAACGTAATCATTTTAGTCCTCTTAATAGACTAAATGAGCTCGCTATTTGTACCATATAAAAACTTCATGACGCAAGGTTTAGATCCAGCTAGTGCAGGAACTAAACCCAATAGTTCATAGTTTGGGAAGGGAGTTTATGAACAAGACTCTTAAAGCAACTTTAAGTTGATCGTTGTTTTTAGTGAAAATTTATCATAGTTTAATGAAGCAGCTCATTTGTGGCTCAATGAGTTTGTGAACAGCAAAATTATCGGATCTATAATGAGGCAAATACAGTAGAGATCCATGAGACTCAATTGCAAACTCAAACTAAATCTATTGGTGTCGTATTTACACTGGTGGTCTTTATTCTTCTGAAATGAGGTTGGAGTTCATGTACAGTATATAGGGATTCTTTTCTTGGAAAATATGGAAGGTATTTAGGTACAGCAGGACGACGTCACGTTACATGCTGCTCATGAAATTATTGACATTGGTCCATGACCGTGCAATTTGAAGAAATTCGATCACTTCTTGTAGAGCTATGTTTAGTCTTCGATGTATGCCAATGAGGCATTAGATAAATCAAACATTTTTACAAGAGATTGGGGCACGGAAATCTCCATATGGAGAATAAAATACCAATAGATGGTATCGATCGATGTAAGCCATAACTGGCAATGAAATTTACTCTGAGAAAGAGTAGTTTATACAAGTTGCAAGCTCTACGAGTACAAAACTTAACATAGTAGTTCCAACTTTTATAAAGACTGGCGATCAATGAGATAAGCTTTTACAACGAAAATCGGAAAAGAGGATTACACGCTCGCCAAGATCTTCAGATCAATAAGTCTGACGTCATTCATGTTGAACAGAAGGGTCAAGATCCATGTCCACAAAACTATCTTTTCTGTCCTCGATTCAACACGCCTACCAACGCGGAAGATCCTGCGAAAGTGCGCTCCAGAATATTTTAGGCAGAATTGAGCGCGCACTTGACAAGAAGGAATACGCTTTGGGTATTGTTATCAACGTTGAGGGTGCTCTTGACAACGCAATTTTTGACCGCATGTGTAACTCGACCAGATAACATGACGTAGATAAATCACTAGTTTTGTGGATAAAAGCAATGCTGGTATATAGGACACTGATGACAATTGCGGACTGTGGCCCGCAAGGCGGCGTTCTGTCCCCATAGCTGTGGTGCATGTTGGTCGACTCACTGCTCAACGCGTTTAACATATGCACAGGCATACGTGGATGATGTAGTCAGTTTGATCGCTGTCGCTCTCTCGGTTGCATTGGGGTTTTCCCTAGCAAACCTGGCTCCGCTGTAGACGCACTAATAAATCTCTTCTCTCTCCCTTAATATTCATGTCTTGAACTGTACTCTCTTCTGTTTAAAGTTTTCTTTGATACAACACGCACAAGAGATTTGAAGGCCTTGCGCGCCGACTGTCTCATAACTTTGGTCTTATGGACATGACCTCTGATGCAATGATACCAGAACTCCTGCTGCGGAAATAATACGAAATTGGCTTTCCCTGGCCAAAGATTGCTTTCGGTCAGCATCTGAGCCAGCAAAAAAATGCAGTCGGGTCTCACTGATATAGGATGTGGCACTGGTATTTTTCTGGAGGACGATAACGTTAGTTTTCACTTCACGTTAGGAAAACTTGCATCTGTCTTCCAAGCGCAAGGCTGTAGCGACAACCAAGTTGCGCTTAGAGCCTTGTTCAACCCTCTTACGACTTCTAAGCTAGTTCAAGAATGCACGACATCACTGCACCAGTCGGAAGGCTAAATTCACTGGACCTTGTCTGGGTATGCATGTGTTAAAGTTTCCATTCACAGTTGGGTTTCATATGAGCACAACTGCAGGAGTCATGTAGGCAGACCAAACAACGACGTATCGAGCCCTATCGATCTGCCGCCACGAGGGCTGGTTCCAACATAGTTTGGCACGAGCTCCGGTTCTCTGTACTTCTGTCATTTACTTCCACTAATTTTCTTGCTGGTGTGCATCTGCCCAGATCTCACAGTTATATAGAAGAATGACGTGTGTTATAAACATAAGTTGCCTTTGCTGGCCGCATGACCTTTGCCGTAATCACTGCGGCGATATCATCTGCTTACCCTATCAGAAAGGCTTCTACAGGCATCTGAATGCGAGGAATGCAATTGTATGAGATAAAGTTTCCCTATAAAGTCCAGCATTCAAAGTGGTCTGTGCGCAGATGGCGGACCCGGGTACCCTTTGAATTTGCTGATCAGAATTAAGCGTGGCGTCTTCCAACTCCTGAGAAAGAATCCTTCCTCAAGGTAGCTGTTGTACATGTTCAGTAGTAGTTACGGAAATCGCTTTTAGCACTTCCGTCGGTATTCCGGCCGGTCCAGGAGCTTTTTCGTTCTATAGACTTTTCAACATTAGACTCAACTTTTCATCGTTAGCAGAGTGAGTTTGGGAGAAGCGTGTACATTATGCACTCGTTGGTCGGGTTTTTGCCTGCCACACCTTATAGCCTAGTCCGCAGGGGTCACTACTGATGTCTCGACAAAGTTCCTCCCACGTTTGCTTTTTTGCACGTATTGATAGCCATCTTGAGTTCGGATCTTTAGGTTCTGAATTCCGATATAATGTCTTCTATAGGTTCAACGTATTTTCTTCTTCTCCTGGTAATTGTGCATCTTATCCGAAGCACGGCTATCTCTTCCGTCCACTAATACATTGGAGCCTTGCTTTTGTTTTAGCTACTCACTCGGCGCGTCGAGGCATCACATGCCTGCCGTATGAGTTGCATTGTAGCTTCAGCTTTTGTTTCTGCAGCACCTTTTCTTCCTTCGACTAGACGAAAGAGGAACTTGGTTTATTAACGTTATAACTTTGAGTTAGATTCCAATTTGGAATTCATTGGTCCGCTCGTAAATCGAAAATGATGGTCGCTGCCCGTATAGTTTTCGACGATTTTCCAGTTCTCTATTCTTGCGGATGTCGATTCCGTTTCGAAGGTGACGTCCGGAATGTATCCAGGTCTCCTATACGTGCGTTTATTCATTTACGTTTACTACGTTTACTCATGAGGCTTTAGTTGGCATTCCCCACTTCAAAGCTTTGGCATCGATTTCAGCCATGGAGTCCGCCAGGTCTTAAACTTGTCACAAAGATCGCAACTTAATCGATTTATTGAACACGAAGTTCGGTGATCGTTTTATCGCAAGAAATGGCCCTGCCAATTTGCCGCCTCTTAATTTAACATCTTTCTTTTTGTAGAAAGTCATGGAAAATTTGGTTCAGCGCGTGGTAAAGATATCGATTATATTTCAATCGAAAATAAAAATGTCATTGATACCTAAAACATACGTTTTTTTTTATTTAAAAAAACAAATTGGGGCTCGTCTAAAAAACTCTCCATATGCTGTCTATAGAAAAATACATTCAAAACAGACGTCTTCAACAGAATGTCGGTTCAGATTTATTCATGGGGTAGTTTGGTTCCACTTTTAGCTCTGGTACACCAGCTCTTAAATTATGAGATCAAACGGATGATATCCCTTTTCAATCGCTGTTTCAGAAAATCCCTCTCTCAAACGACTGAAGTGTACTTTATATTCGATCCTTACAAACCACACTTCGCTATACTATACGCCATACTTTTAAGAGAAAAATTCTTCATGTAATCTTCAGATCTATTCACCATCTATCAGAGTTCCAATACAAAGAATACGACGGCTATGTATATAAAATAAACACCAGCGTTCCGACAAGGAACATTTTCAAATCTACCTCCGAGGAATGGCGCATAGACTCCGAAAGAGTTGGCATGACCAAGTGGAACTCGGAGTGTGTAACTGTAGGCAGTTGGCTTGCATTTGAAATGAATGGTTTGCGGTTTAAGCCCAGGCCGTGTAAAGTAACTAAGAAAAGTGAAGTATGCCCATTGCAGTATTATACAGGGTGAACAAATAGCAATGATAGTTTTTCTAATTGTTATGTTTCAGCCGCTGATCAAAACTTACAGTCCGGAGTGGACAAGAAGTATTTGACAGAGTTTGGCATCAGGCTGTTTTGTCGAAAATGCGTGCATTTGTATAATGAATCTCTTCTTCAATGGATAAGAAATTACCTTTAGGATAGCTTCAAGTTTGATATACACAAAATAAATTCTGGTGTACCACAGGGTTCCGTTTTGACTCCGGAAATCTTTTTCGATCACATAAATGATCTTTTGTATGAAACTTCTAATCTAATATATTCCTCTACTGACGACAGCGGTCTTCTAATCCATTGTTGAAGACTGGGTTGGCCACAACCCTCTAAATTGTGGTGATGTATATGGCATTTAAACAATAATACAGGGTGACTGAATAGCAATGATAGCTTTTAAAATATAAAATTTCAGCAGCTGTCAAAATACCAATGACATCTAGGTCTCAAAATATTCAGTAAGTGTGCATACAATTCGTCGCATAGTGGAAAAGTTAGATCTTAAGCCAGCAATCGGACAGAGAACGGTGCGAAACGAAGAAAACATAGCCGCTCTAGCGGATAGTTTTGCGGCTTATTTTGCTGTTGAATTTGGGCCTACATCCATATAAGATTGCGCCGAACGACAATAAATAACGCTGAAAGTTCGCTATTTGGGCGCTGAAAATGTTGGCCGGATTTTTGTCAGATTTTGAAGAAAAAATCATCTTCTCGGTAGAGGTCTATTTTCGGCTCAGAGGATATGTTAACAAGCAAAATTGTCGTTATCGGAGATTGTCGTTATCGGAGCGATCTTAATCTACAAGTGTTCGGCCAAGCATCAATAAATCCACAAAAATTGACGCTTTAGTTCGTTTTATAGCATGGCGGCGTAATCGGGCCTTATTTTTTTCGAAATGAGGAAGGAGACACCGTTACCGTAAATGGTTTCAGGTAAAGATGTATCTGGCTTTCTGTGGTCAGAGCTCGATAATATGAATATATCCGAACTGTGGTTCCAAGAAGACGTCGATACATTTCATCAAAGTCATCAAAAATTGGACCAACCGCTTGAAGTACTGCTAGCGAATCCGAGGCGCCCACTTGCATGGCCATGAATATAGCTTCGAAATAAAGCCGGAATCTTTTATTTTATATCTCGCACCGTTGTTGTTTTATTTAAATTTGTTTTTCTACCATTGTTATCTGGTCACGCTTTATCTATTTAAACAACTGACATAAAAAAGTGCTATTTTATGACATGTTGTTATTGATTATGCATATATGATGAATCTGGCGAATCTATCGTCACAAATCAGATTCAACTATGCAAATCGCGTATCCACGTGACGATAATGATTTTTGTTTTCCTTTAGTTTTTACAATGATTATGCAAAGAATATTTCAATCTCTTTGATGACTGAATATTAACAAACTGCTTTTGGCAATCTATGGCATATTACAAATATTTTCTGTCTGCGAAATTGCTATTAATATGCAAATTTTCTTAAGAAAAAAAAAACAATTCTTCTCAGAAACAATTTACTATTTCCCCCCTCTCAATATCGGACAAAATAGAATTACACAATAAATTTAAAAAACAATACAAAGTGAACGCTATAAAAATATTTTTTTATGTTTCCATGTTTACCGCTAGCCTAATTCTTGTTCTATTACAATCACAACATCTATTATGTGTAGCTGACATATGGACGACAATAGTTATGTCAAAACAAAAGCAACAAAAAAGAATTTTCTAAAAACTTAAATTTATGCAAAAATGATCCAATAAACTCCAGTGCTGTCTGCCGTCGCCATGTTATGTCATAGACGAGTCCATATGCCATAAGCAAGCAACAAAAACAAAAATCACTTAAAAAAAAAAAAAAAAAAACGAAAGTACTCAATGCAAAAGTGAACAGAAAAAGTACTAAAATAGGAGACAAGCTCATTATTTACGCTTGGGAAGCCTTGAAATTTCTTTTTGTTTTTATTGTCTTTTTTCTTTTTGTTCCTTTCGAGTTCTTGCTACGAATTTCTAATTGATCATAAAAATTGAACAAAAACGAAAACAAAATAAAATTGCATGCCAATTAGTAGTGGCGAGCAGTTTTTGTTTCGCTTTTGTTTTTTCCTTATGAATTTTGATTTATTCTTATTTTATTATGCCCACGTTTGGAGCAGATAGAAATGAAGTAATTAGCTTCTTATGTGAACTGGGAAATGGGAGGATCGGTGATGAACAACGACCAGTAATCAGTGAACTGTTGCAAATCAGTTGAGGTATGAAACTGCTTGCTACAAATCTAGCCTTCAAAACAGTCCACATCCGTACTATGAGCGGTCTAATGAGAGAGCAGTCTACAACTGACAACACCTTAAAGAAAGGCTGTCAAATGAATTGCATGTCACTAGAACTTGAAGGCAAAACCGCATCATCACTTTCACGTGGCTCCTGCTGGATAGTTATCTATTAGAATCTGATTGCATATATGTATTGAGCTGAACATCCTAAGCAGTGCAAGCTTTGCCGGGCGAACTTCAGCACAAGTGGCCTCAGACGTCCAATAGAAGGTCCTCAAAAGGAAAGCATTCGCATCGATGAGATCAACGGTGATGTCCACCGACAGACTTACTTACTTAAGGTGACGCTACGGGGTGGAGCTGGGCCCTAACCAACAAGAGTCTCCAGCCAGTTCGATTTCTAGCTAGCTGCCTCCACTTTCGCACCCACCTGGGTCGCTGTCCCTCAGAGGCGGATTCAAACACTTTTCGGACCGGTGCATTGGTGTCCATCTGCTCTATCCAGCGATTCGACCAAGCTATTTTAGTCGTTGGATCTTCACTCTTCTAGCTAAGTCGATGTCGCTGTACAGAAGGGACCTAAAACAAATCAAAGTACTTCCCTCTCAAAGCAGCCAAAAGCACCCTCATCCATTTTCGATACACGGACACGTGGTGTCATTGTCTGAGTTGATTGCGGAGCCTAGTTAGACAAATTCCTTAACTGCCTTTAAGTTATATCTGTCGAGGGTGACAATCTGTCTAAGACCGTTAAACCTATCTTTGCCGTCTCCGTCTCAATACTCGCGAAAGCGCCACTAACATCACTGCTTTCTTTCGATTATGTCCATATTATCGGCGTATGCGAGTAATTGGATGGATTTTTGGAAGATTGTACCTCTTGTGTTAGCGCATGAGTTTTACACTATTTTTTCAAGAATTATGTTAAGGAAATCGCTCTTCGCCAAATGTCTCGATGTATTCTTAACGGACCTGTACAAACGGACGAATTTGGCAGTGATGCCAAAACTAGACATTGTTCTCTATAGCTCGTCTCTATATTTCAATATAAATGATGGAGCTCATGGGTTCTTTCCTAGATCTGCCGTAGTATAAAGGGCTTGTTGAGGAAGAGCTTCAAGCATTCGTATAATACAGCAGATAGGATCTTGTAGGCGGTGTTAAGAAGACTTATGCCTCTTTAGTTGGCGCAGTTCAGAGGGTCACCTTTCTTGAGGATGGGACAAGCAATACTAAGGTTCCATTTATCGGGCTTACTTTCGTCCAAATTTTACAGATAAATTAGTGTATGTTCCTTAACAAGTCATTGCTTGTCGCTTTGAAGAGCTCGACAGTCAGGCCATCTGCTCCAGTAGCTTTGTTGGACTCGCGCTTGTTCAAACCCTAAACAATGCCAGTACAGTATTCTGGACATCGGAACCTTCCGGGCGGCCAAAATTAACTTGGATTATCACCTTGTTGCAGTCAAGCGTCACAATAATGAAGATCTAATGTGAGAAGATATTAAGCAGAAAAGCTGCAATCTTTGACGTACGCGTATCCGTACGGGTTTGTTTAAGAACGCAAGCATATGCATTATGCAGCTTTATACTATACAGCATATGAGGAGCGTACAAAGCAGCGCAGCAGATGTTGAGAGTTTGTATTCCAGGAATAATGTACGAAAGCTTTACCAATAGGTAAAAAGTAGGCATCAACGAACCAATACTTGTACTGAAAGCTGTAGAGATCTAGAAGAAAACCTTGCAGTAGAGTCACTGTCAGTGCTTAGAATATGGAAAAACATCCTCTACAGACTTAATAACGGTGACGAAGATCAACATCTCGCGGTCTGGCAAAGCCAACGACGACGACGTTAGCCAACATTTTCGTCCGTTTGAGGAAAACTTGCCTTAAATGGTGCACCAGCAGAAGCGCAACTGAAATTAACATAGTTAGCTTAGGCCAAGACTGATTGAAGAGACTTATTGGTAGTGGTTTAGGTCCATTTTAGACTGTAGCGGTACCGGAATAAGAATTTTAAATCACGCTCTATTGTTTCTAAATATTCACTTCTTTGACTGTAGTGTGCGTATTCTTATAGATGAGTAGTGGCTTATATAATATGTACAAGAGTGGGAACCTGCAAATCTTAGGACAAAAGAACTACTAAGTCCTTATCTCTAAATACTTGCTCTTTCGAAGGGATTAAGGATTAGATGAGCACTAGCAAACAAACTCACCGGCACAAAATAGCAAGCCTAGACTCATTTCGCTGGATCTAAATTGCAGTATTTCGGCGGCCTAAATGACATTTAGTCTACGCAACCTATGGCCCCGCGGTGATGTCTTGTTAGAAGACTGCAACAACTTCGTCAAAAACTGTATATATGATCCTAAGGCCGCTCTTTGAAAGTAGATTCTATACCAGAATTCCTGACATTAATAGGTGGAGTATTACAGGAGTCGTCACCATTAAGGAATTGGCCTTCCTCTTAGGTTACTTTTAAATGGACACCAACAAGGGGCTACGGTCCATTGCGAAATCCTAGGAATTATGTGTTACATAGGGTTTTCCAATAGGGACTTGAAAACTTTGAATTTAATTTGTGAACGTACTCTTTCACTAATCAGCAAACTGTCACTGTCAATTTATTCAATAAACTCAACATTTTCATCATGGTAAAGTACACTAAAGAGCAACGTCTGCAAATTATAAAAATTTTCTACAGATATTCGGAGTCGCAAAATCATCTTCAGTGACGACGCTCATTTTTGGCGCAATGGGTTCGTCAATAAGCAAAATATGCGTTATTGGTCGGGTGAAAACCCACATGAATCACCACTTCATCCACAAAAAAATAACTGTTTGGTGCGGTTTGCACGACGATAACGATCGTTACGTTACTGTGAATGGTCAGCGTTATCGCGCCATGATCACCGATTATTTTTAGCCCGAATTGGAAGATATGAACTTGGACGACATGTGGTTTCAACAGGATGGTGCCACAAGCCACACAGCACACGCTGCAATCGATTTATTGAAGAGTAAGTATGGTGAGCGTGTTATCTCAAGACATGGGCCAGTCGATTGGTCGCCTCGTTCGTGCGATTTAACGCTGCTTGACTATTTTCTGTGGGGCTACGTTAGGTCATTAGTTTATGCCAACACGCCGACGATGTTGGAAGAGCTCAGAAATGTGTGGCCGAGTCGTCGAGTTCCATTCATAAATGTTTTGATAGTACTTTAAGCCAATAATAAAGTTTTTGAAATATCTCAAATGGTTTGCCTTTTATTTAAAAAAAAAAAAAGTTGTCAAGTCGTTATAAGAAAACACTGTATATCGCCGAGGGGTTGGCAAGCATTTATTAAATATATCAGCTCCGCGATAATAAGATCAAAGATTGTAGATAGTTGTAAGAGTCTCCTGAATGAGGCAATGGGAAAGTTGACGAAATAACAACAAGAAGAGATCTCGGTTAAAGATCCAATATGCACAGTCAATTGAAGCATTGATGAAGAGGCAATTGGATGAACAAGTGCACAATTTGAAACATGCACAATATCTTAGACTCATTGGCCGACATACGAGAATAGCAAGAAATTATCGCACTCTGGTATTAATGTATTATAGGACACTGCATCATTGACATTTACGCCGAATGCCTGGGTCTAAATCCAAAGGTCTTTTGCAGAAACTACATTGACGAGGAAGAGATTTAGTCTATCCCCTGTCACCTCCTGTCACCCTTGGAATCGTAAAAGCAAATCAACATTGTCTTCACTTTTAACTTCTCCAAACGAGTTTTTTGAGATCTGACTCGTCTGGCGCTTCGGTTTCCAGATCATATTGAAAACACCACGTTTTAGCACCAATCACAATGTTGTAAAGGAAGTTTTTGTTCTTTTTGAGCTCCTTGATGATGCTCATTTTTGTATCGATAACACAAACATACTGTCACTTCAGACGTAATAATTTTGCCTCTATTCGTCCAAATATTATTAAATTTTGACAGAACATCAGCGAAGAATCTACCTTTCCGTATATAATTGCTAATAGATTCCCTCACTTGAAATACAAATTTAAAAAAAAAACCCAGTTGCAGACTTAGTAGGCCTTCATCCATTTTACTCCTTTAAACAAGTATTTCAGACCAAAGACTAAATTCCTTCATTCTATTTTTTCTTATGAACTTCAGTATTAAGGACATCATTTCAAACTAGATTTTTCAATTCTCAAAGACTAGGATTTTTAGCATGAACACACTTAGGGATCTACGGATCTTAATTACAGAGCATTACCATAGGCACATTGACCGGAGTGATTTCATGTATTACTTCTTCGAAAAAAATTATTCCACTGTATTCCTTGTCTGATCCTTCGTAGGAGGGCTATTTGCTTTAATGATAAAGACCCAAAAATATTAGCACTCGATGCATTGTAATCTGGTTTAAACGTTAACCTAGTCACTTACAGTGGAAGAGCTCCCAGTTGTTTTCATCACCAACACACCAAGCCTTGGAAGAGATGATGTCACTTATGCCTTACACATTAAGGTGCTTCCAACAGCAGAACGTCTTAATTTGTAGGTTTACGACGATATAACTTTTTCGGATCTCATTTTTATTTGAGACGCAGAGAAGACTCAGTAAATTCATCCTTCTTACAGCGTTCAAACTAGTCAAAGTACTCAAATAAGAACTTATTTCATCAAACCATGGACACAAATGTTAGAACGGGGCTTATCATAGTCATGTAGATGCAAAGGACTCTTCTCATTGGTTAGCCCCTTACCTTACCGACACCTCTTTGAAATTTCCTTTGAAAACCGGGTATGTCAAAATAATTTGACTTCGTACATAGTATAACACCTAGATTCAGAGCTTTATTAGGAAAAATTATTGCAAGGTTGGCCTTTTTAAGTCTTTTACAACTTAAGTTACTCTTTCGACTATGTTTCCGATAAGCTTCGAGGTCCTCCTTTGTCTGATACTATTGCATTTGTGGTGTAGCTTTACATATTTGTTTTCGTTTCTACGAAGCAAAGGGACTATGGATATCATTTTCACATGTATTGATGCGGCGGGCTTCGAGATTGCTCTATAAGAGCTAGTCACCTGGATTATTTTTGACTGTCTGCTTGAGAGCATCAATCCAAAATTGAGTAAAATAAGTATATTATCCCCTTCAGACAAGAACAAAATCTCTTGAAACTAAATACATAAGCTCATCGCCAGTTATTTGTTCGAACAGATAATGAAAGTAAGGACTATCTTCGCTTGTCCGGTTGCCAGATTAATTCTCCACCATCTGCTTAATTCTGCACTCTGATGAAGCGTTAATAAGTTCTTCTATAAATTTACAGATTAATCCCACGAAATCACATGCTGAACTGCACACTTTAAAACAACCCAATCATCTACCCGTTGATGGCATAAAACGAAAAAAAAAAAAAAAACAATGACTCCTTTCCACAAATGAAAATCTTTAACTCAAAATAAGACCTGATGACATGTTTGTGCACACCAACCATCAAACAGAGCCAGTCCCTTTCCTTTAATTTTATTTATGTCGAGGCTAAGTGAGAAATGGATAAATAGCTATAACGTGACACTATCCTAATCACCCGTCCATCCCAGCAACCAAGGTTATAATTAAACCTGGCTGTGTCCGTGTCTACTGCCATGACACCACACCAGCTCGAATGGTCGGTTAGTGTTTCAAAATGAAAAAAAAAAAAAAAAAAAAAAAAAAACAAGACTTCAACTTCCAACACTAGCAATGTGCTGTAATAAATAGTTTGCTCCATGTCCCCGCTTTCCATCTACAGCCAGTTCGAGAGCAAAAGCCAAAGCCAATCCACTCATTCTGACTTGTATCTTGAACTACTGGTATCCGCCATCCGGTGCACATGTTATAAAGTTCTGCATCGTGCAGCTTCGAATGAGGAGTGGACCTTGGGGTTAGCCCATGTCAGCTTTAGTCAGTTCCACTAATGTTTGCATTTCTGGAATGGGCACCAACGAACCAACGACGAACGAGTAAACGAGCGAACGGATGTGTTCGACACTTTTGTGCGCAATCAATGGCATTGACTAATTGTGGCCGAAGGACGAGGTCATTCTCCACAACACATACCAAAAGAGCACAGATTGTAGCCGTAGACGAATGAGTTTTTCAAGGATGATTTTTAATTTCCTGTTGAAGAAGGTTATTGATATGTTTTTAGACTCACTCCAGAGAGAAAAGTTTTAATCGATGTTTTCCCACATATGATTCAAAACCTCCCCCAACTACTTAAAGTTTCGCACTCACTCTATTCCTATTGTAGTTCGCCCACTTCATCTTAAAACTTTCCATCTAATTCTCACTTGTTGACTTTATTAAAACGATACATACACCTACTCACAGCTTAGTATATCCAAACTATCAGTGCCACACTGGATCGTGAAAAAAAAAACACATTCGAGCATAATTAATGATGAGCATCCTCGAGTAGTTGAAGACATTCATTAATCTGTCACTAAATGACGACGCCTTTCCGCCCAAAACATTCCGAAAATATATTCCTCCCATAAAACCAACAAAGGCCACGCTCCTACGAATAAGTTCAGTAGTCGACTTGTGGTAGGAATCATCTAAGTCCTACGACAACCGCAAAAAGTACTCCTCAGACAGCACACATTACAGCGTCAAAATCCTTGTTCGCGATAACACTACTCAATCCGTAGCCTTCCATGATACAACCGACATTGGATTAGATAAAAAGGAAAAACTCCTACCCATCACATTTCTGTGCTGATTTAAATGTTTTGTGTACCCTCAATTCCCGCAAGCATTCTTTTTTGTTCTTGCCGGGTTCTCTTCACTTTCCGGATTTGGGTTCCGTAATCGCATTTTATGAGGGCATTCTTTCGAGACGTGAATGCCGGGGTAAAGACATGCAAAGGAGAAACCAAATAAAAATGAATATAAAAATAAATAAAATATGTATGCTTATCTAATCTTTCATTTAATGTGGACAACAGAAAGAAGTAACCTTTCACTGAGTTTGTTCGTTTTCGTGCATATTTGCTTCATGTTTACACTATTCTACCTATTATGTATGTGTGTCAACAGTGGTGGGTGAAAATTTTCTGACATTTCAATTTGTTTGGTTAACCAAAAGTAGCCAAAAGTGGCTTTTCTCAATTGTAATCAAATTCTTCCCTACTTCGAGGAGCAGCGTCCGCGGAATTTGCTAAACTTTAAGGTCAAAAGTCATCCAAATGTCAGTTAGCATCGCCTTTCTTTGAAATTTGACAGCGTACGCTTGATTTTGATTTGATTTTAAATTAGACAAATAAACGCATCGTATAGTTTTTTCTATGAAACACTTTTTGACAGTAAATTTTGACAGACATAGACGTCCGGAAATAATTTTTGACAGGAACAATAAACTTCTACACAAGTTTGTTATGTGAGGAAGCAATAATATTCGATTTCATAAATGTCTAGGTAAGTCAATTGTTGCTACAGTTCGCGCTGGACCTGAGCGTCAATTGATAAGCCTCTTCAGTTAGCGCAATCTTTAGCCAACTCTCAAAAATAACGCACTTAGGCTGCAGCGCTGATATTCATGTCAGATAGTACATACATATCCCAGCCATATTAAGCCTGAAACAGATTGGCAAAAGTACTGCTTGCATTACTGAGTGTAGTAACGCACATGAAATACAATAATATGAAGAAAACTGCTGCCGAAAGTCATTGTATTTTGGTGGAAGTTTATGGTGAACATGCGCTAGCTGAGCGAACGCGCCAAAAGTGGTTTGCATGATTTGAAAGTAGTGATTTTGGCTTGGAAGACGATGAACGTACTGGGCAGCCAAAAAAGTTTGAAGATGAAGAACTGGAAGCATTACTCTATGAAGATTGTTGCCAAACACAAGAAGAGCTCGCAGAAAATCATATGTGAAACCCGGCCAACCAGCCAAATCAACGGCAAAGCCGAATATCCATGTCGCGAAGGTAATGCTCTGTATTTGGTGGATTCAGATGGGTGTGCTATATTATGAGCTGCTAAAACCGGGTGAAACCATCAATGGACAACGCTACCGAACACAATTAATCCGTTTGAAGAGAGCAGTAGCCGAAAAACGCCCGGAATATGCGACCAGACACGAGGCAATAATTTTCCATCATGACAACGCTCGGCCCCATGTTGCTATTCCGGTTAAGAACTATTTGGAAAACATTGGATGGGAAGTCTTACCCCACCCGCCTTATAGACCAGACCTTGGCCCCTTTTGAATACCATTTGTTCCGGTCGAAGCAGAACGCCCTCACTGAAACACGGTTAACATCTGAGCAGAATATCAAAAATTGGCTTGATTCATTCTTGGCTGCCAAGCCGGCGCAGTTCTTTTGGGATGGGATCCACAAATTGCCAGAAAGATGGGAAATAGCTTCAGATGGGCAATACTTTGAATAATACTATTGTACATGTTTTTCTTAAATAAACGTTAAAATTTTGGAAAAAAAACCGCACGAATTAAATTACATACCCAATAAAGTAATGAAGAAGAACTCCCCGCAAAAACACTTTTTCAGGCACAAAGTTCGACATATTTGAGTGAAAAAAAAAATTATTGTTGTTTACGCTTTAAATGAATGACATATACTGAAATGACGTACAATGACAGTAGCTTTCCAACGCATGTTCCAATGGAATAATACAAGTTACGCCATCTCTTAGCAAACCGCAGTTATAATTTATAGACCCAATAAATGTGCAATAAAATGTGATATTCCATAGCATTAAATTATATTCTTTTATAAACAAATTTTCATATCCTTTCTATCATATAAACAAACTTTATATAGGGTGATTCATCGTAAGGTTTGATTTTCAATAGGCTTTTCTGACAGAACATGCTTTGTCATTTTTGTTCAGTATTGTTTGACAAATTATCATGGAAATACTTACACCATAACAGCGTCTCCAAATTGTTCAGCTGTATTACGAAAATCAGCGTTCTGTGAGAAAAGTTTTTCGCGCGATTCGAGGAACTTACGGTGCGCATAATCGACCTAATGAAACCACTATTACCAATACCATTCGCAAATTTGAGTTCCAGTTTACATTAGTTGTATCTGAGAGTGTACTCGAAGACCGTGACGAATCGATTCGTCGTCCTTCTCAGCAGCTTGGCTTGGCGTATTTGTCAACTTGGCGTATTTTACGTGAGAATTTCGGCCTAAGAGCGTATAAAATTCAACTTGTAAAAGAATTGAAACCAGGCGACTTGAATTTGCTTCATATTTTCAGTGAATGGGCTCTGGAAAAACTCAATGAAAATCTGGTGTTTTATCGTGAAATTTTGTTCAGTGATGAAGCCCATTTCTTGCTCAATGGATACGTTAATAAACAAAATCGTCGTATTTGGGCTGATGAACAACCCGAAGAGTACCAAGAGATACCATTACATCCATTAAAAACAACAATATGGTGTGGTTTATGGGCTGGTCTAATCATTGGTCGATATTTCTTCAATAATGAAGCAAATCATAATGTTACCGTCAATGGTAACCGTTATCGCGCCATGTTAACGGACTATGTGCTTGCTGAAATTCAAGCACATGTTCTTGGTGAGCTCTGGTTTCAACAAGACGGCGCTACGAGCTATACAGCGCCTGAAACAATTGACTTGTTGAGAAATTATTTTGGTGAGCATTTAATTTCACGTTTTGCTATGGTAAATTGGCCACCTAGATCGTGCGATATTCACACCTTTGGACTATTTTCTCTGGAGATATTTAAAGTTTAATAAGCCAGCTACGATTGACGCTTTGGAACACAACATTACTAGTGTTATCCGCGAGATACCAGTCGCTATGCTCGAACGAGTCGCCCAAAATTGGACCTTCGGAATGGACCACCTCAGACGTAGTTATGGCCAACATTTGCATGATATCATTTTCAAAAAGTAAATGTCATGAATTGTTCTTTTAACCGATAATAAAAATTTTAAGTTCACTTTCAAATTTATGTGTTTTATTTTACATTATAAATCAAACCTCACGATTAATAACCTCGCATGACTTAAAATGTACTAAATTGTACTAGTTTGCTATGATATTACATCGGGTTTGCAGCAAAATTACATTTTGCGATCTATTACAGTCTGTCTTAGCTAATATCCATGCCAGCCAGACATAGACAGGTCTTGTTCAGAGTCAGTTTAGTCTGTCATCACGGGGCCTTATTATTCAATTACCTTCCAAAGTTATTATCGGAGTTATTGGCGAAGTCGAAGTGGACAAAATCCGTTGCCTGACACAAGTTATATCCGCTATAGTTGTGGCCTTGGGTACGATTTATGGGTATTGTGCGTTCATTCTATTTGACAGCAAATATGCATTTCGTTTTGAACTCATACACAGCTAATATTTTTGCCGCTTCTGTTTCAATACTTACAAACGCACTAGTGCCAGCGATGACAGCTCGTTCGTTCTGCCAAAAATATCAATGACAGCGGCGTATGCAAGCATTTGTACAGATTTGTGAAAAATGTGAACTTCGCACATCAGCTTATTGGCTTGTCTTTGGTTTTTTGACATCAAAGGCCTTGGTGAGATTGCTTCTGGCATTTACGAACCTGTTCTCTGTTGTTATTTTGCACAATATGACATTGACAGGGATGCCAAAATTACGTAAGAGTCTGTATACACACAGCATAAGTGGTCGTTGGTTCCACTCACCAGGCATACTTCATCTGACTTAGCATGCTTCTTCTGACTGGCTAAAAATGCTTGGTAGGAGGGACAAAGTCCGGCAGGCTTGTTGTCCTAAAGTTGAAATATTGCTAGCCTTAGGTCATTTTAACCATTTGGTTGGAAGTTTTTGCTTTCTAGGTTAAATGATCTTCACCGTTAAATATTTTGCAAAACAACTTCTGTAACTTCAGTACCGCCTATGGCTTCATAGCAATGTTTCCTTGCTCATCTTTACAGGTCTCTGTCCGGGTCTGGTTGCCTTAATACGTTTTTTTTTTTATATATTTATAGATCAGTTGCTGCTAACTCGGAAAATAATTTTCACTACCAGCTTGTTATTGGCACAGATACTCGGCCCATGTTAAATAGTGAGCAGAAAAGAGAGTAGATTTTATACGGAAATCCAACTGTGAATACGCACGAGCGAGCAATTGTAAATTTTGAAATTTCATTCACCGTTAGTTTTTCATTTAGTCGCAGCGTACTATGAATAATAAAAAAAACAAAACAGAAGAATTTCGAGCTTAAATTCACGCGAATTTTCCACATTTGTGGAATGCAATTAAAATTTCACAGTTTGCAGAGAGCATTCTCTTGTTCGTGATTGCTTCGTAAAGACTAATTGAATTTGAGTTTTTTTTTTTTATTAATCCACAGATAAATTAAGCTTTGTGCTTAAAAATTTTCACTGGCCTGTCTTGGGGATGTTAACAGCTTCGGACCTTTTGACTTTCCTTCGTGCCCAAGAGCATGTTAGATTTTATGTGCACAAAAGCTGTGCATTGCGAATGCATACTCTCCATAGGATGCAACGTGCTTATAAATAGTATGGGGCTTCATTCAAAAATCTAGTAAGATGGTTTGAATGTCCACGCTATAAGAACGGAGGAGCTGCACATTTTCATCGACATTGAGGGAACTTTCGACAACGACGCTTAACAAGATAACAACAACACAAAAGGAGAGAATCACTAGTTTTAGGGATTGACGCAATGTAAGTGAATATAACCTTGATTGCGGATGCTGAATGCGGCCAATATTGATAACAGAGGATAGCAGAGTTTGCTGGGAGGTGGCATCCAGTCTACATTGTTAGCTAAATCACTACGAAACGTTCTCAATAATTGTAACTTCTTTGCTCAGACGAATGCAGAGGTTGTGAGCTTTTCAATCTTCTCAAAACTGAGATTGCTCTCTTCAGAGCAAGGAGTTTGGCCCATGTAGTGCTAAAACATATCCCTATCGGCTTCTCCAAAGAAGCTTACTTCCTGGGTGTCACCCTTGATAACAAATGTTTTGAGCTAAATAAGTAGAGTAAAAAATTTTCAAGGTGCCGTAGGCTTTCTGGTGGTATAAGAGGTCTGACAGCAAGGCAAGGTGCTTGTACCTAGGATTTACGTAGCTAAAATAAGTCCAATTCTAATTGATGCGTCAGTTTTTCTTGGGTGGATTTAGCTCTCCTGCAAGTGCCTCAATTATGCTCTTACCAAGCTCCAAAAAACCGTCTAGTCTCAGCGTATGCAGGAACTTTTCATGGTTAATCCCCTCAAGCTCGTCTTTCCTTAGAAAGAAAGTGTTCTTTGATACAATACATACATGAATACAAAGTTGATTTTCTCAGGACTTAGGAATGACTTCCGCACCGCTCTTGTCTTTATGGAGGACAATAACCTTAGATTTCCCTACTTGATAGGCGAGCTTGCCGTTGTCTTTCAAGTGAAAATATATGCAATGCTTATAGTAATGGACAATATTGTGAAGAATTGACCAAATGCCCGCATCTTTAGCGACGAAAACATTTCCTTACTCTCTCAGTACTGCTAATTTGAGAGTTAAAGGCTTTTTTAAACACAGTTGGGAGGGTTGTCTAGTTCCCAAGCCACATTGTGATCGCGAAAATAATACCGCCCATGAGATTACTCAGCAAGGTTCGGAAGAATAGTTTTTATAACCTGAAACTTGTTTGAAATTTCCTGCGTCCTCAGTTAGAACAGGGGAAAATTCCTCTTTAGTAAATCTACGATTTACGTTCGTATTAGGCTGAAATAAGTGGGTGCTGATGTAGTAGGCATTTAATCACTCAATGTACGTTGGTTTAGAATGTTCGCAGGTTATAATGACTAGAATATGAAAAGCTCGGCAGTCCATTCCATAAGTAAGTTGTACGGCTTAGGAACGAATCACGATATTACACAGTAATATTGATTGGTAATATTGGAGCCATCGTTTGAATCCTAATAGGCAAGTGCCGATAAATTTAAGGGCTAATCTGACAAGGGGGCATGTACTCCAGGAGTGGAGTGGAGTATATAAATAACCGTTGGGTAATTATCTACAGCACTTATGTGAATATTGAAATTTCAAGCGTTCTTTACCCTGAGAGCCTCTGCACAGTTCGATTTTGATCCGATGGTGGATAAAGGATCTCATTCCAAAAAGAATAGTAATCGTAGTCATAAAGGCAGCGACATACACGTCATTATTGAGGAAACATAACGACCAGGTACAATTCGTAAAGATGTTAAGTAGGCTGTATTTAGATTTTTGTATTGCCACGCAGTTTCCTTATTAATCAGTGTACGAAAAATTAGCTGACACAGCCTATCTGACGAGCCTATCAGGGAGAGCTTAATATAAGCTGTTGAAGACTTGACCAAGGACGTCAATTATTCGTGTGGGCTCACTTATAAGCTGGGCTTAGTGGTTTTCCGTAGCCGAGATCTTACCACACCATCGGATTTGGTCTGTCCAAATTGTCAAAATCACCTCAAATATATGGTTTTCTAATAACGACTTGACAACTTTTTTTTTAAATAAAAGGCAAACCATTTGAAATATTTATTATTGGCTTGAAGTACAATCAAAACTTTTATGAATGGAACTCGACTTCGTTCATATGGCCACCGCGGGCACGTTTGCAGCGGTCGATTCGTTGGACCCAATTTTCAACGACTCGGTCACACATTACGGCTGAAATGGCCGCTATTCCGAGTTCAATGTTGGCTTTGAGCTCTTCCAATGTCGTCGGCGTGTTGGCATAAACCAATGACTTAACGTAGCCCCACAGAAAATAGTCAAGCGGCGTTAAATCGCACGAACGAGGCGGCCAATCGACTGGCCAAGTCTTGAGATAACACGCTCACTACACTTACTCTTCAATAAATCGATTGTAGCGTGTGCTGTATGGCTTGTGGCACCATCCTGTTGAAACCACAAAACCTGTCGTCCAAGTTCATATCTTCCAATTCGGGCTAAAAATAATCGGTGATCATTCCGCGATAACGCTGACCATTCACAGTAACGTGACGATCGTTATCGTCGACGAAAAAATATGGCCCAATAACGCCGCCGGCATGCAAACCGCACCAAACAGTTATTTTTTGTGGATGAAGTGGTGATTCATGAAGCACATGTGGGTTTTCACCCGACCAATAACGCATATTTTGCTTATTGACGAACCCATTGACCCAAAAATGAGCATCGTCACTAAAGATGATTTTGCGATGAAATTCATCATCTTAGCGAATCTTCTCCAGAACCCAATCGGAGAACCTACGTCGCTTCAAATGGTCCATCGGCTTCAATTCTTGAGTCAAATTGATCTTGTATTCTTGAGAACGCCGTGGAATTGACTGATTTGGATCGTTTGCTACGGACGTCTGAACGGCAGCGATATTTTTGACACTTCGACCAACCCGTTGTCTCACTGACACGGCAACATTACACAACGAATATGTAGACTCAAATTTTTGCACTTAACTTGTTATTGCCTGTTTACTAGGGCGAGAATTACGACCGAAAATTGGAGTTAACGCTCTTAAAGTTGCAGTCACCGACTCCGAATATCTGTAGAAAATTTTTATAATTTGCAGACGTTGCTCGTTAGTGTATTTGACTATGATGAAAATGTTGAGTTTATTGAATAAATTGACAGTGACAGTTTGATGATTAGTGAAAGAGTGCGTTCACAAATTAAATTCAATTAAATTCAAATGGGACAGCGCATCGAACAGGACAGGGTACAATGGATTGGTTATTTGCCTGAGTGTCCTGTTAAGACAGGTGAAAAGCTATATTTCGATTGGTAGTTATCGATTATTTTAGAGCCTGTTTCTCATGTAACCGAGTACTTTGAACACTAACTACGATTCTTGTGTAAAGTGTTACTATTGTCTGAATTAGAAAGGTATACCCATATTCTTAGATTGCAATAACTTGGATTACTGTAAAAAAAATTTGCAAATTCTTTAAACGAAACATTTTTCACCGCGCGACTGTACTCAAAATTATCTCTTCAAAGTTTGACGTGTCGCTATTTATTTTTGATTTGTTCCTATCTTCTTTTGTTGGGTCGCCTTTCAGGTGAATGAGCAAGAGGGGCTGCGGGAAAGGACACAGATGAAAGCCAAAGAAAAAGATTGAAAGTTTCGAAACATTATTCATCCATTACCGCATAATCTTGATTAATTAATATTCAAGATTTAGGACAGATGTAATTATTTTTGAGTTCAACTCCCACAACTCAATAGAATCGCTGTTTGTTGGTTGTGTCGATTGTGTTGATGGTGTTTTGCGTCTTTTTTGCTTTTTGCACTTTTGGTTTTCGTGTTCGTATTTCGTTGGAGTGACTGACGTACCAATAGTTTCAATTGGTATGTTTAGTTCATAAGCCGTTTGGCGCCAAAGTGATCTCCAATCGCATAAATACGTTTTGTGAACTAAACAGTACATTGAGTCTTCACTCTTTAGTCTCTAAGTGGATACAGTACAGTACGAGTACTTGAAGAACTGGAGACTATTGAAAAAATCTGTTTATTCCCTCACTTTTGTGCTTCACTTTTACGGTGTTTTTCCTTCTTTTGATTTCAATTTTCACTAAATCGAAATTTGGATTCCTTGTATTTTATTTGTGCGATGCGATGTGTACTCGTATCTTATCGATTATACGATTAAGGTTTTCAGTCTTTAGTTTTATCTTCTGCCTTTTTCCTACTCCTTCGTTTTTTTTTTTTTGCCAGAATTCACATTATTCACTGAATTGTTATCGATTTTGAATTTTAAATGGAGGTCAAGATTTTTGTTTTTGCAAAAATGGATTTGGAAACGGCCGAAAGCCGAAAGAGATTATTTAACGCAGTCAAGATGTGAAAATTTATTTATTCGGTTTTTTTTGTAAAGATTTTCAAAGAATACAATCACTTTTCGTTGGAATAAATCTAAATTACATTAAATGGCGCCCGACAGCGGCAGCGGTGGCAACGGATCATTTAAAAGTGTTTTGAAATTTGCAAATTTGGGAGAGAAAACAAATGAAAACAAAACAAAAAAAAAAAAAAAAAACAGATTTTGATTAACCACAAGTCGCTTAGCAAATTAAGAACAGGCGTCATGTCGCGCGGTATTTCTGTACAATGTCTGCCATGTTAATGGGATTCGGTGAGGTCGAACAATTTCGACATTTTCGGCGTTTTTTTATTTTTACGTTTGTTTGTTTAAGTTTGAATTGTTTTCATTTAATTTCGACTTATAACTCTTTAGCATTTGATGTCTTGAATAGAATGTTTAGAAATAAAGCAGCTAGAGGTTTACAGATTTTCTATGTCCGTAGCTTCCGTCTGAATCTTAAACTAGATGGTCTGAGTCATAGACCGAATGATACTGATCAAAGAAAGAGTGAAAGAACAGATGGTGTGGATGTTGGCTGCCAATTAATGTCATTTACTGAATTCAATGTGGTTGATATTTTTGACAGATGCCATACAATATTTGGTAATTTTGGTCAAGGAGTCGTTTACCACGCAACAATGCATTTTCGTTATTCAATCTTATTACGAAAATGGGTGATCTGTAAAAGCAGCATTTCGTTAAATTCGTGAATTTTTTGTTCACCATAATCGCCCTAGTGATACCGGAATTCGTGCAGTGGTGAAGGGTTTTGAAGAAACTGGTTCGGCATCGGGTCAAACTCCATATCAACATGCTCGGCCAGAACGTGCACGCCAAGACATCACCTCACATATGGCACTTTATGGCGAATTTTAAAAGTCGATCTTCATTTGAAGCCTTTGGACCATTTACGACGTCACCGATTTGTTAACTCGCTGTTGGATTTGATTCAACAGGATGGTGCTACCGAACATACAAGCCCTCAATCAATCAATTTATTGCATACGAAATTTGAAGATCGCATTATTTCGGGTAGAAGAGAAGTTGATTGGCCAAGGTCGAGGCCACCTTTAGACTTTTTTCTGTGGGGTTATTTGAAGAGTAAGGTATATGTCAAAAATATAGCGGCAATTCAGGATCTCAAACCTAACATCCAAACTGAAGTAGCGGCCATTGACCCACTTATTCTTCAAAAAGTCATCGATAGTTTTAACTTTGGGATGGTCGTTTGCAACAGAAGCCATGGTGGTCACATAAACTATGTTGTATTCCATTTATAATTGCCGTAGACCGAACTTTATTAATCAATAAAATTTTATATTGAGTTCATAATAAATGTGTATTTATTTTAATAAAAACTTTCACACTAGCTGTTGGCTCACTCTTTATCCAAAAGAAGTTCACTGTCGCATGTCGGCAGAGTTTTCTTGGCTTTCTGTTGTTTAAATTTTGGGACACTTTTCTCAATTTTTTGGCATCTTCCTCAAATTTTCATATACCATAGACTTGCTTGAAGCAGTTGCATGGTACGTACCACCATACTGCTGGAAACAAATATCGTCCACATCAGTGGACCTACCGGTAACGCTAGGCATTGATTGTAACACGAGCTCCGGCATAAGTTTTGAAAAAGTAACGAACGATGAATGCCACCCGTGTGACCAACACATAAAACAGTGCACTGTTGTTGGTGTAATCAAATCTTGTGAGTCTCGTATGGGTTTGCCTTACTCCAGAAACATCCATTTTGCTTGTTCACAATCCCACTGCGCCAAAGATGAGTCTTGTTAAAAGGCACGATTTTTCAATATATAGTAAGTGATGGACTTGAAGCCGAACAGCCCAATCGTCGACCTCCCGCAGGAAGCCGTGGACTCGTGACTATAATTTCTGCATCAGCTGGATCTCAAATTTTGAAATTTTCGCAAAATTAAGGGACAAAAACCCAGCTCTTGTGATCGATGCTGAATTGAAAATTCTGAATCTTCCACCACAATGTCAATCTAGTGGCTACAGTTTCTTCTATACGCACATTATGTCGACGCGTTATTGGCTTCGCGTTATGAAGAGAATATGTGGCACAACATTTATCCACAACACGTTGAATAGCAAGAAAAGAAAGTCGATTACGAGGAAGCTTTCTCACCAGACCTCGTATACGTGTCGTGAATTGAAGATCGATTTTGAAGAGCGCTGTTTGAAAAGCCCAGAATAGTACCAGAAAGGAGGATTAGCTTAGGAAATTAGTTCTACGCTCTTGCTTAAGCTAGAGCTAGAGCTAGTAGGGTTTAACAGGTTATTTAAACATGATTACCTGTAAGAGCGCCCACCTTATTAACGCCTTGGCCTGGAAGCTTATGCTTGCGCATTCTGATGATGCAACCTTTGTGCCGTGTCAATTATACATATTGTATTTAGCGATGAGGGAAAAGCGTGAAGACGCCAGCAAGCAGTGCTTAATTTTTGGATAAAGTCGACCATCATTGAAGCGTGAGTGAGCTAACAATCAGTGCGCATTTCTCAACTCCAAGCAACTTTCCATCCTCACTCCTTTCCAGGATCAATGTGCTTTAAGATCCGTGCCAATAAAAAACCTTGACAAGAGTTCAGTTAAATAATTTGGTCGCAGACGGAACATAAAGATATCTGATACTCTCTTAAGCTGCGCATAAAAAATGTTTGTGTAGGTGGACCAACCAACTACAAACCTGAGGTAGGGTCTTTAGAATACAAAAAAATCTTCAAGTGTGGATCAGGGTCCATGACATAATTCTTACTGTTCACCGAACGAAAGTGCCCGAAGGTGCCTAGACATATCGAATGGAACGACAACCAACATTGAACAACAAGTGGATACCATTGTCAACTTCGAAGTTTGGAGCTATTTGTTAACAGAATCCTCGTCGAGTCGTCACTGTCGATGAAACCTGAAGCGAATACCACACCTCATTGCTACGATATTTTGCGATTCGAAGAGAAATAGTTCTTCTGGGTATTTTGAAGAAAGAAAATACGAATACAGGGCTGTACTGTAATGACAAGAAACTGTCAGAAATACGGCCCATTTTTTAAAGAAAATATTGCTGCTCCACCACGACAACGCACCAGCTTACTCACCTGGAATCGTCATGGCCGAAATATATATACAAATTCTATGAAAAGACTTTTTCACAGAATTGCCTGGCACGGGATTCGAACCCGCGACCCTCTGCTTGAGGAGTCTATGCATATACCACAATACCACGGCCACCCCCAGCCTATGTAAATAATTTGCGTTCATTCTTAACACGGATACTTTTTTATCCACCCTTGTATAGCAAAGCCTTCTCTCTCAACTGCTGCTCTCAAAGCTGGTTTTTGTAGTTTGGAGATAATAAACCAGTCCGAGGTAAAACAATAGCACTCACTGAGCTCGCCAGGGGTTTTAAAATAATCACACAAAAAGCACCGTGTACCTGACTACTGTTTAATTGCTTTTCAAAAGCTGAATGTTTTGGGCATACATAACCTGACAATACCAAGAGCCGTGTGGAGCAACAGCATAAGCAATCATTCAGCAATCCAAGGGATGGGGTTCTCGGCAGAGTTTCTAGTTCATTCTAGTTTCAAGTCTGCACAGAGTCTAAATCTTTATTGTAGCAATGATACTGCGGTTAGTAGAGATAATCTCTACCACTCTAAGACTGGTCCTGTCAGCCCATAGTTCGACTTTCCGAATCAGCGGATAGTAAAAAAAAAAAAAAAAAAAAAAATCAAAATAAAAAACTACGAATACTGTTCACGAGCAGTAAAGGTAAACTAAGGCTCTGTAATCTCAACTACGGTTAGACTTATTCCTGCTTCCCAGGTTCATCAAGTTCATATAGTCAGAACGAAACCAGAACTTGGCTCAAGAAAGATCAGTGAGTCTTATTCCGGGCTATCTGCTACCCAACGGATGAAAGCGCATTGGCGATCAGAAGTCAATCACATTCAGCTCATCCTATTATGTAATGCGACCGTGCATTATATATCAACAATAGAGATGACCTTACATATTTATTTGGTGTTACAGTGCTGAAATCGCCTTCCACTTTTATGTGGCAACTAAGGCAAAGTTTTCCTCTACACTGTGTCTCTGGGTAAGAATAGAAGACACTTCGGGAGGGACCACTGATATATGTACGTTCGTTTACATGTCGTAGCCATCTCATGTGACTGATGCGCGCTTATCTCACTAACTCTCTCACCAACTTGTAGCGACCAATAATCACTAGAAGAACCTTCTGTTTAAAATCATCGGGATATGCAAATGTATGAAAGAATTTTCGAAATTACTGTCTCTTAGCGAGTTTAGTACACAATAAATTTTGAAAAAGTTTGATAGGATTGTTTCCGACCGTAACGGAGCAAGGACTGTCCTCTATCGTCATTACGCACTATAAAGCGCACTATAAAATTGTTATGTGGCCTGGCTTTCCTTTTCTGCGAAGGAATACAAAACATTGGATGACTGCTTCCGCTGCCTTGGTTTCGGTCACAACATAGCCGACTTTAAGGTGAAAGATAAAGTCTGCCTCCATTTCTGGAAAATAGGTCACTGTGCTAGCCACGGTGAGATGAGCCGCAAAAATGCACTAAAATGCAGGAACTGTGACAGGAGTGGACGTTCGGCCAACCATCGTACGATGACGGCTGACTGTCCAATGTATTGGGCAGTCCTAGCAAAGGTGAACGCCATTAATTAATATGAAGCTCTGCTTTGTACAATTGAACGGTCAGGGCGCTTTCTCCGGCTCAAATGTGAGAGGAACTGAGGTGTTGCTCTGGTTCATGCGCCCTACGTTTCGGAGGGGAAAATCAGAAGTCGGATAACAGATGTAATGCAGCAGTATTTGTAAGAGATTTGAACCTAGGATGCAAGTGAAAGTGCCATGTGTACTGAAATTGAAGGCGTTTTTAGAAAGATATACATTTCCAGCGTCTACTGCAAGGTACAGCGATAGAGTTCATCGGGAACAACCCCCTCATCAGGCCTCAATATAAAAGGCATTTATCCGCCCGAGTACAATGCCCACATCTAGTGGGGTGCACCCAAGAAATATCTGCACCTGCTAGATAGGATTCAAAACTGTGCGATAAAACTCATAGGTGATATAAATATCACCCAGACAATGGACACTCTTGAACACTGACGTAATGTCTCGTGTCTCATTCTGTTTAATCGCTATTTTCATCACCAGTGCTAGATAGAAATCGCCAGTAGCATTCCTCCCCTTCAAACTTTTAACCGTAACCTGCCTAGCTCTAGTCATTATAACATTCAAACATTTAAAACCAACGTTCATCGGCACCTCTCTTTCTACCCTCTCCGATTTGCCTTCGCCTGCGCTGTGTGCAAGCATATTAAGGGTACTCAACTCCCTTGAGTGCGCGCATATTATAAAAAAAAAAAAAAAAATTCTAGGCGTTGGCGCACTCGCCCGGGTGTCCAGGACAGCCACTGGATGAAGCGCTTAGTGAATGAGCTATATGTTATGATATCCACTCTCTCAATCGCTCAAGTGAGTTGTTTACTCTACGCGGCTGGTTAAATAAACGAAAGCATTAGTGACCACAACTGGATCCAAGTTGAGATCTCTTATGGGGAGACCATTTGAGCGTATTTGTACATTAGACGGTGCACTTAGAATAGTGATTGGAATATGTATGGTATCCACGTGTTTTCAAAGGTAACCTCGGTGCATTTGGTAGAATGAGCAAATCCAGTACATAAATTAATGTGCGTGTCAATAACGATCTCTTTGAGAGGAGTCGTAAGTTTAGTCTTAAAAGAGTGAAGTTATGGATACGCAGTCTGACTGTTAATCAGAGGGAAGGCCGAAAACTAAGAAAGTAATTCCAAAAGCTCGGGCTACTAAAGCCCGGACTTAGGTCTGTTGGGCTTTGCATTCCGGCGGTGCCTTTGTGAGTACAAGAAAATGATTGTACACTCGCGGATTCAAATAGGGATGACTCTTGGGGATAGTTTAACAAAATCTATAGAACAAACAAAAAATTACCAAAGGTTGATGTCACACGTGTGGGTAATACCACATACAGGAAATGGAAAGACTGAATGAGTGGCTTACTCAATGCATCGTAAGACCGAGCTGAGGCCCCTCTTGTTGCAAGTTCAGCAGTACCCTCAAAACTACAAATTGAGGAAGTAGAAGACGTTGTTTCATTACTTCATTCGCGAATGTCTCCTAGGCTAGACGGAATGACTGGCAAAATGATGAAAACTATTTGGAAAAACGTTCCAGAATATCTATATTAGGTTGTATGTACAACAGATGCATCGATACGAACTACTTTCCATGGAGTTGGAGGAGGGCAAATGTAGTCGTTCTCCTAAAGTCACCCGACTAGATAATATCTAATCCTAGATCTTATCAGCGCATCAGCCTGCTTGTGCTACTTAGAAAAGACTTCTAGAGCGTATGACTGAGCCAATGTCTTCTTTTCTATTTGGGTTCAAAAAAGGCAAGTCCATTGAGGACACTTGGTCTTATGTCAAAGACTGCGTCAGAGCAAGTACTAAGTCTTAGGCATCTTAGTGTGTTTCGAAGGTTTCATGCTGCGCATGACCTGCTTATTATTCTTGAAGGTAGGACTAGAGTACTCTAGGTGTTGATTGCAGTACCCCCTCTTGATTTGGAGGTTATCCGACGCGGAACCATTTTTAAGGTAAAGAAGGGTATTTCCCTAAGTTAGAATGACAGAGGTTGTAGATAGGCATCAGCTCTTTACCAGAAGGTACGATCTGTCGTACCGAAGGTCGCTGATTATCGCACAGTATTAATAGCGATATAAGCGTATGCGCTCCGTGGAATGAGGCCAACATGACATGTCTGCGTAAAAGATATGAGATATTCTGTAAATCTGATCGCTATAGATGATGCTTAATGCGGGTTCAAACTTCACAAAAAGATGGTGATGGTGATGATTTCGCCATAGTTTGAATAATTTGTCAATTGCGGCCTTACCAGGCCTAAAACCATTAGTTTCAAACACAATACATCAGCCAATAACTTGTACGAGATGTTTGAAATGCTAATACCTCTATAGTTGAGGCAGTTTAGAGACCCTTCCTTCAATAGTGAGCTTTATGTAGTAGTAGTTTCGTTCCGGCCGAAACGTTTAAATATTTGTGTTGCGCCAACAAGAAGTTATCTTAAGTAGCTCAGTAGGGAAGCCCTTCATTGCAGAAGCCTTACGTAATTTTAGTTGGGTTTCGGTTGGGCAGAAGACTTTTATTGTGCAGATTGATTAATTCTACCTAAGAGCGATACTTTGAGCGTCCTCACCATTTAAGAAGTACCTTTTCATATCCTCAGGATTCTTTACACCTTTACATATCTTTGTTGGGTTTTCGTTAGCTTGACATGTTCTTTTTACCTTGTGGTAAAACGAATAATGTTCCAGGAGTAGCACTTTTCTTTCCTTGGGCTAGGCGATTCTCATGCCATGCCTTTTATATTCCTTTTTTGGAATAGTAAGGTGAGGAAACCGAGTGCTACCTACAGTGATACTCTGTCCCACAGTAAATTTAATAAGTCTGAATCCAATTCAAAAGTTAGTATCATGCTTTTCGACTGCATTACCAAAAATGTTGTCCTTTCCTCTTAGGAAATTGGACATATATGAATGTTGTCTTGAGTAGCTCGTGGCAACATTCTTTGGCAGTACCGTGGATTTACTTAACAATGGTCAAGTTTAGTCAAGTCAGCTTAGGTACGACGTCTGCGCCTCTGCCTCTCAGTTGCACTGGATAGCGCCCTTCCTTAACTAAATTGTCTGCCTTTCTAAAGTAGTTCTCAAAAAGACTTTAGACTGCCTGAAGCTAGTGGTGCTTTAGGCAATAGTTAGACAAAACGAATCTAAACTGAAAGTCCCTGATTATGTATCAAGCTTCTAGAAGAAATCCGTCAATTTGGGTCTACATTGATTCAGACTACAGCGTCATCTGATTGGTAAAAATACTGACAGAGTGTGAAATACTATCTCACTGCAAAATTTCCCTGTAAAACTTGTTACATTCACAAGAAACAAACTACTGCTACCTTTCATATCAATTCGTAACGATCTCTTTCAAAACGAAGCAGAAAAAAATTTTTATTAAGACAAGGCCCTGAGAATTTTAACCTCTCAAGTTTCTTCATACATGCAATTCTGGAAATCTTTCACCTCCAAGATACCTCGAAGAAACCTCCGATGGCTGATGGAAAAGCAACACAAATCACACAATCACAATACACAACATATTCGTACTTGTATACTTGTATTGTGTCGATGTGTAGATAAGTAGTTAACCTCCATCTCGTTCAGCTTCAGCTACAGTTCCAAGTTGCAACTACAGTCTTTTTAGGAGTTCGCCTCCCGGATCACCCTCCCTCTGGAGTGTTGTAAAATTATAAATGATGTGATGACGACAACGAACAGGCACGACAATAACGTTTATTTAACTGCAAATGATTAAATTCTGCACAGTTGGCTGCATTCCACAAACGGTCGGTCGCCCTCTGCACAAAAGAGGTTTTTCCACTTCAATCTTAGAGGCTCCACAGGCCTCTTAAGATGTAGCCGTTGTTGTACATTGCTTTGGTGGTGCCTGGAACCGGCTCTGACTGGTGTTGGTGAGGTATTTACCCGTCGAGGTCTACTTTTTCTTAAGCAGCAGTACAATCCCCCATTACGTAGTATTTTGTCCATCGCATACGACTCCAATTCAACCTGAAACTTGGTTTAAGCTAGAGCTGGTTGACTGTCTTGATGACAACGACAACGACAACAACAACAACGATGGTGATGGTGATAGTTTGCTTGGAATAGTTACCATGCAATAGTAGCAGTGCCGGATGATTGCATTACGGGTATGCTGCTGCAGTTGGACCCCAACAAAATGGATAGAGACCACAGATTGGCTGCATTACAGAGACGCAACCAGAGACGTAGATGGACGACTTTGTGTAGCTTCTTTTGAGGGATCTCAGTCGCAGGCGCAGTCAAAGACTTAGTTCCAGAGCTCGGTGTAATAGTTCATTAGACTTGAAATTTTACTCACGATTTTGATTTGTGTGCAGCTGTGAGCTGGTTTCTATTTCTGTCTGTTCGTTTTAAGTTTCTCACATTGTTCTTTGCCAGTTACTGTAGTATTCGAGCGAAAATGAGATGTTGACAGTGTGAGATACATTTTGATTTTTTTTTTTTTTTTTTTTTTTTTTTTTGTTTTTTGTATACTTTGTCTCTTAGAAACTTTCGAAATGGGAATTTCCGGGTTGACAGAGACGGAATTTCTGGTTTTATGCAATCTTGTGAGAAGAGAGTTGAAAATGCTTCGAAGGACGTATTAAAGGTTTCCAGATGAATTTAGAATAATCATTATCTAATATATATGTATGTATATCGGTACGAAAGACTTTTAAAATAATGCGATCGGTACTTAAAATATCTTCTCAACAACTGATGTGGTTCCCTAATTGAGGAAGAACTAAAATATTGAAAGGTAAAAACATTAAATAGATATTTAGGCGTTATCCTGGAATACAAACTTCTTTGGTACAAGTACGTGCAGTCCGAAGTATGGTTCTGGTTTTGATAGGACTTATTCCCAAAGTAAATATGATATCCTTTTACCAGACTCCAAACAATGGTGTGACTCGGTAACACAGTGGCAATTCATCAGGCATCGTTCTAGATGCTCAGCTGAATACTCCTTCTTTTATTTGTCTTGACTTCCAAAGCTATATGGTTTACACATATCTCCCGACTGAGAACTTAGGTACAACTTGCATTGTATGTATTCTACCCTGTGATGTATGGCGTCAAGCTTTAATTTTTCTACTTTCCTGAGGTGGTGTTCTTCGATTGTCAGTTCGATTTCCTGAGAAACTATTGTAAAAGAAATGACTGTCTGGCTGTTGAAGTGATTTTTGATGTTTCTTGACACACATCTGGTTAGCTTTCGAACATCACTCACGAAAGTGGCGATAGGACTGCAAGACATCTCCTCTAGGTCTTTATAGCTAAGAGTCGAATAACCCTAGACGTAAAGCTGTAGAGGTTTAAAGCGATCATGTATCTTTTTACAGACCGAATTTTTTGTTATGATATGTTATCATATGGACAACTACTTTCCTCTAGTTTCCTTAAATTAATTGCAAAACAGTCTGACGTGGTCTCTTCATTTACTGTGTTGTTCGTTTTATTAATCTCCATGCAGAGAGAGAGAGGAATAATCATACACAGGAAGAGAAAGTCCTACAGTTTTCTTTTCGACTCCAAACGCCATTGTTTGCAGAAAGGGTGATGACTTTATTATTCAAACCAAGATATCTGGCGGTAGAAGTCAATCAAATTCTGGGCCATATCAGCACTTTTCTCCAATTGCTCCCTGTTCAAAAAGCATAGACTAGTTCTTATAGTGGTTGGGTGCTATAGACAGCCATTGAGAGCTGCCAACTTGGCAATACCCAGTGTTTTAACTATTTCTACAGATCAATTGTATTTATTTTACCTTCAAGTGGTTACCATCGTGTACTGGTCGATGTCTATGCGGACTCAACTTGACAAACTTATAAGCGCGAATGCTGACTAGCAAACAGAAAGAGCAGCACTGTAAACGGGACAGCGGAGGGATTCCTTAGATGCAGTCAACGATGAAAGAGGAAATAAATTTCTGAAATAAAACAAATAAGACCTTATCTGGGCTACTCCGACATAATTAGAGCTCAGGTTGGTAAGAAATTCCGAGTCATTAATGGACCAACGTCAGAGCTCACATCTCCAGGTTTCTGGCTTCGATCTAACCGATTCCTCATGCTTGAGGTATCTATAATAGAACTGGCACTCCAAGCTGCGGTTTTCGCCTTTGGGGTAACTACCCATGAAAAAAAAAAAAAACATTTTCAGTAACGAAGCAACAACAAGCCTCGGATACAGATAAATTTACTATTGACAACCCCCTGCAAAAGCTCTGGACTATTACCACCATTCAAGAAATAAGATGGGATGACCCAGACAAAAAGGGGATGAAAAACCGCGACATTTACTGCGGCGATTGTATTCGTATTACGGCTAAATTTGGCAACATTAGTCTTTTATGTGCGCATGCCCTCATAGACGAAAAAGATAATGACACCGAAGCTTTGAGCAGTAGTGCCCGAGCTATGACATCAAAATTGTTCTCGGCGATTTAAATGCAAGGCCAGGAAGAGAGAGTAGTTTTGGTAGTACTGTCGAAAAGTGTAGCCTGCATGACACCAGCTTCACAGGCAACTCAGGTTCCCGCATCTAGATATTTCTAAGGGGACTTGAGAATCTCCTGATCAACCAACGGTCACCCAGATTGTCCAATTTTTTAGTGTTATAGATGTCAAAACATAACGAGGGGCCAAAATTGGCACGGACCATTACCTTGTTGCATCCAAGTTACGGTTACAGATATCGTGAAAATAGCAAAGACAAGCTTATACTGTGAGGAAGTTTGACATCGGATGACTGATATCGCAAGAGATCGCCAAATCCTCTTCCGATCGAGTTTACCTTAATCTTTTAAGATATCTGATGCCGGCAGCATCAAGTATGGAAGATTAGTGGCAACATTGCCAAAAGATGTCGTCTGTAATGTGCAGGGTTTCACTCGTCCACCACAACAAAACCGCTGGTTTGGCGATGAGTGCTGGCAAGCACATACAGCTAAGCAAGGCGCATATAAAGCGACGCTCTATAGAAGGACTAGAGCTGCTCACGTGATCTACGATCAAAAAGAAGGGAATAAAGGAAATCGGCTTATTAAAAGTAAAAAGAAAAAGTACCGGAACCGGTCCATCGAGGAAATAGGGAGATGTTACTGTAAAGACAAACAAGGAAACATATTTGTGGTGTCGCAGTCGATGCGAAGGATTTAGAAAGAGCATTTCTGAATTGCGCCAACTACAGAGGCATCAATTTGGATTTAAAAATGGATTTAAATTTTGCGTAATAAAAGGATTTAATGGTGTGCAAACGTTGGAAATGTTGGAAAAGTGTTTCGGCAACGATTCTGTAAAGAAAACGTTCGTTTACCAGTGGCACGAGAGGTTCAAAAGTGGTCGTGAGTCAATCAAAGATTATGAACACAGCGGCAGACTATCGACATCGAAAACCGACGAAAATATTGATGAAGTATTGTAAAAGAAATGTTGGTCATCAACCATCGGAGAGATAGTGGAGAACTTGAACATTGCCTATGGATCCATCCAAGACATTTTGGTTAATGATTTGGGTTTCCGTCGTATAGCAGCAAAAGACCTCAATTTCATGCAAAAAAGAGACAGTGTTGACGTGGCAAAAAAGATGATCTGCGAGGCTGAATCCGATCCTACATTCATCAAAAGGATCATTACTGCAGACAAGTCGTGGGTTTGTGAGTACGACATGCAATCCAGACATCAGGCAAGTGAATGGCGTTCACCAAATGAGCCGAGGCCAAAAAAACTGCGTCGTTTTGAGTCAAAAAAGAAGGCAATGCTCACGGTTTTTATGGATTACAAAGGTGTAGTGCATCATGATTTCTTACCAGAAGGCCAGAGAGTAAACAAAGAGTATTATTTGGGCATTATGAGAAGTTTGCGTGAAGCAATTTGCCGAAAGAGACCAGATTTGTGAGCAGAAAACAGTGTCGCACAGTGCCATAATTATTCGTAATTTTTTGACGAAAAATGAAACAAATACCACCCAACAGCCATCGAATTTACCTGATTTGGCCCCCTGTGACTTATTTCTGTTCAGTCGAGTTAAAAAACCACTACGGGGAACGCGTTTTAGCGTTCCAAACTCAGCCACTTGCGCAGTCGGTAAAGAACTCATCGAGACCTTTAATGTCAAAAAAGGATTTAGACCTCGGCCTCGCCACACTCAAAGCATCGGTTTCCACTAGATCACCGAAATCAAGCAGTGTTAGGCGCGGTAAGTACGTAGGTGGGTGACCACATGGGAACTCAGTACTCTGCGTGCAGTTGACAAAAAGCGCCACTTGGCATAGTACCCCGGCGTTAAGTCCCGGACCCTACAAATTAATTTATATCGTTCCCTTGATAATAAATAAATAAATAAATAAATAAGGATTTAGACAACGCTGTATGATAGCTTAAGATTGAGGTGGCTGGAGATACCTGTTGCTTTAGGCCCATGTCCACCTCAAACTATAGAGCCACCTTAAGTAAGTAAGAAATACTTAATCAAGAAAATGTGGGCTTCTAAGTGGTTTCGTGGGGATTGCGTTTAACATAAATACGGCACTTTCAACAAATTTGGTTGAAATAGCATGGTATATCTTACTTTCTTTGCAACAATATAGATCCATCCCTTAAAGTTTAGCATAATGATCTCCAAGACCAAGCTCATAGTAATGGCTAAAGCTGTGCGATGCAGTAGTAATCTATGAAATCTGTTTCATAGGAAGAAATCATCTTCATACATCTTACCGCATAGAAACACTTTATAGTCTCAATACGAGTATGTGCACAATTTCTGCGAGGGAATTCATAAGGTAAGTCCATGGAGAAAATAAGAGCGGAAGTTTGATTTCAGCAGTCCAAAGCTGCCCAGTTCTATGGCAGGACAGCCACAAAGATGAAAAAAAATAAAAATGTCACAAGCCGCTGTTCTGCACTAATTGGTTTCCTTTGTTTTGTTAATCTTGGTCGAACTTTTTCCAACAGCAAATTGAAAGATGGTACTGACATACGACAGTATTGCCAAAATCGGTCTGTAGTTCAGACTCGTCGCTCGATAGCTCGTCCCTGACTGCGTGGTCGCAGCCTTGAGCACAACCATACGTTTAATATCAAAGATCTCATGCAAGATACCCTGACAACTAACTGCAATTGGTGTAAAAAAGAGCCGGCAACAATTATTCCATTCACAAGTAAAAGAGAGATAAACATATCCGTCCTGTTTATATAGTGGCGCATCTGAAGGAAAAGGTTAACAAGGTCATAAAATACCTTTGAACCACAAAACAGCTTTTAGCCATATCATGGAACCCACAACCCCAAAATGACATACTACGAGTATACGGTACGGTAGTTCGGTGGGGTAAGTCCTAATAAGTCATTAATAATGAAATTGAACAGGATTTTACGGTTTGTGTGGCTGTGAAACTCCAGAAACGGAAGCATTATTAGATCTAGATCTGCTTCGAGAAGCGATTTAAGAAGAAGCAGCCATACAAACACTTAAGCTACATCGCACAAACAACTCATTGCTTAGCTGGAAATACTGAATCCCATTCTTAGCTTTTCAAAGAGGTATAGCATCTACTTCTCCATAAGGGAGAAGTGCACAAATCCTGTATGGTTGAGCGATAATGCACAAAATTCAAAAATTCACTGCGCTATTCACAAAAAAAAAAAAAAAAAACGCATTGCCTTATTGGAAGTTGTATGCATTCCACTAAGTAAACCACATATGAAAGACCCTTCTAGAGTATCATTAAGCACGCAACAACCGCGCCACTCTGAACAAAGTCTGACCACTATGGACACTAGGACATGACCCTGCTCAAGCTTCGGTTATAGTGATGACTATGAGACTATGTACAGTCAAATACCGAAATGAACTAGATGGTCTTAGCCACCCAAAAACATTTCAAAGTAATTGTATAAAAACAAAAGAGCCGAATTAGCCTTTCTCCGTGATACGAAACAAATAAGATTACTGTGAGGAACACTAACGGGTCACTTTCCTTATAATACTCATAAACATACTTTCAGATTGGGAATCATCTCCATAAGCACACGTAGATTTTACTCTGGAATTAAGAATTTTATGAAACACTTAGTCATGAACTGTCTGGCATTGGCACGTAGACGTATAACATTTTTAAGCTGAGGATCTGAAGGTGCAGTGCAGAACGCCTTTATCCAAACCCTCATATTATCTCGCAGTTAATTTCGAAAAATTGTCAAAAACGCGTTTTAGAGTTTGAAATGGATGTCGTGTCGTAATGAGGATATTCGGCATTTCTTTGAACCAGATAAAGCTGCTTCAGTTTCAATATCAAAAAGTTGTGCACCCAGAATAGAACCTTGTGGAATCTCACCTGAAAATTTAGATTATTTTTCGCTTTTAATATTTGCACTATTTTTAAAATGCGCTTTCGGTAGAAGAGTAATATTTGCAAAATATTTTGTAGAAGTAAATTCTCCCCAAGTTGCTATATTAAATATCAGCCGACAAAAGCGGATTATTCGAAGTTATACACCTGCCAATCCTATTGACCTAACACTTGCATCTCCGTAAAGCATTGAACTCCTAATCAACTGGCCATTACGACGATTGAATAATACGCCCCTTGAACACACTTATATACTCATAGCAGGGAAATTCCCTTTCAAAACTAATAGAACAGATGAATAAATCTCAAAGTCATGGAACAGCATCAAATCAATCAATTTAATGAGTTTGGCCCCATAGTGGCATTACAAATACCATACGCCATGACCTAGTAACCTAAAAAAAGTTCATTTTTGTTCCCTTTTTCGAGAAATACTTCCTTAAGCAATGCCAATTTAAATTTCAATTAAAATCATTTAGAAGACGTTCCCGTACATATCCGCATGTATCATATGTTACTGTAGGCTTATATCAAAGTGACTTATATCAATCTGTCAGTTATCAATTACTATGCGAACAGCGCAAAATTTGCGCAATCATATTGCAGGCAACATTGTATGAGGTATCAACGTCATAGCCCATTACGGAGAGGTGGTTTCAAACACGATGAAATTGCCTAATTACCCGATCTCAGGGGAATAGTTTTGGTGTCGTACAACATTTTTGCAAAATTTTTAATTTCATGTCAAAGCCTAGTGGTTGCAGGCCGTGAAAAGCGGATATAATTGTTTGCTTTTGCCTGACTTTTATGGGCTGAAAAATAATTATACCAAAAGTGTGTTTCACATTTTTGGTGCAGATCGCATCACAAACTCGTATGTTGAGGTAATTATACCTACTTCTAAGGAAAAGTGGTGTGCCACAAGGCTACCTTCACTTATCGATTCTTGTTTTTTTTTTTTTTTTTTTTTGAAATAGCTTGGCTTAACCACTCTATGAGAATGAGTATGGTAGTTTTAGAGTCCACGCATATAAATCAAACTCAAAGCTGGTTTTAATGAAAGTGTGACCATCGTCAAGTTGAGTGCAACAGATCAAAACACGAAGACGTCACTGCAGCCTAATATGGGTGAAATAAATGAATCTGGAGTGACACCTACCCTAGCTAGCTGAAAAATAAGATCATCGATTTAGCCAGGCTATAATTGAAGAAAAGTATATTATATGTACACACTCTGAAGACACCATACAATTTCTATGAATTCTTGATTAGCTAATTCTTAGTAAAATGTTAAAATCGTACTCGGTGTCATCAAATATCTTTGGTGGAGTAGTCGAAAAAAGCAGTATTTAACACAGCACGACTATGGATTACAGCTTCTGTAGCAGGTCACAGTCTTCCTACTGCTGCAAAAACTTCTCCCTCAAAAGAGGAATCAAAGGCTCAACCACGTCAGCAAGCCTTTTCAAGGGGCTCTACTCCAGACCTCGAAATGCTGTTCGCATAATCAAGATCGTCGGATCCATTCTGGAGATTGACAGAACTGCGGACATGAAGATCAAAATAGAGTGGGCCTCTAAAATGCTAAAAGACTCCTCCAAGCGACAGAGATCGTTGGAGAAAACCGTGCCGGTTACCAAAAGTCCCAAAATTAAGTTTGTCAGAACCTGCGTTCCAATGTAACACCTCTGAGGTCTTTAAGTGAAATTTAAAAAGACGCTATAATGATCACGCTGATCGACAAAAACGACACCAATGGATCAATAGCACCTGAATGGGGGCAGTTGGTGTAGCTAAAGCTTTCGTGGAACTTCTTGGACATCATGCGGGAAAACTCTGGACCACCTACCATCACAAGCGATGCTGGCCGATACTAAAGCAACGTAAGGCTTAATCGTTAACGCCAAGTGCAAAGCTTGAAGTCGTGTCTAAGGAGGATATACCTAGCAGACCTAGAGCTTGCATCTGGACCTTAGCTGAGCCCTCCTCTCTAGGAAACATTCTAGACCCTTTCAATTCATGACTGGACTTTACCTCAATACAATAATCGAAGTCATCAATACTTTTCGCCAGCATGATTTCGATCATATTAGGGCTTAACGCGACGATTGGAAATTGAAAATCAATTTTCAAAAGCCGGAAATAATTTTGTTTAAAACTCCATTGAGATGGGCTTCTATAGATACCAGATGTAACTGGCGAAATTTGGCCATCATTGGGCAGCACTTTGAGAGATACATGGGTATCTGATGCTTTTCTTGCTCAAGCCAAGAAGGCTATTTCACAGCAGTCAACTGATCTCATATGAAGGTGAAGGTGAAGGTCATATGTTATGTGGCCCTAATCAGGTCGAGTATTAGGACCTGTCTCGTCTTGCACAGAATACCAGAATCAGAGTATAAAAAATTTAATCCCAACAAAGTCCTTTACGATGGGGCTAATCTGAGTAGGACTGACAATTTCCTGATTAAGGTGATTCGAAGACACCCAATGAAATGAACCACGAAAGCTCACTTCTATCGAGCTTTTTCCCGCCACGTGCACGATGTTGACGAATAACAGGAGCCTAAAATCGCAATTGTTATGGTAACCAACCGGTGCGAGAGGCTAAGGAAGCTTGGTTAAGTAGCTTAGGTAGGTTAAGTAAAATAGGGCCAACTAGGTAGAGCCGGAGTTTTCCGTGACTAGCTAGGACTGTAATTGGGGCAACTCTGTTCTCCAAGTCCAATATGTTGGAAAATAAGTTAAAACATACATTTCAGATCCCAGGAATGCTGCAGTGAACGAATACTCAATAATCGTTCCGTTTCGCCCGCACACGACATCTGTGTGCTTAACGGCTCCTGTATTACCACCTTCAATGTATTTATAATGTCATCCCAGTTTTCCTAGTTAGCCTATCTTAGATTAAAATTTAAAAAAAAATCGCCCAACTCCACTCCTCTTCCATGGAAAATGTCCTTGAGTTTTCTTTTTTCTCTTTGTGTACCCTCAAGCCTTTGGCAAACAATGTTCCGACCGTAACACGTTCGAGGTACCTAATTTAAATTTAATAGCCAAACATAGACAGCAAAAGATACCCGTAGATATCTATATGGGGTGCTTACCAGAATACACAAGGACATGCCTATTGGGTGTATTTAATAATTCGTCTAGCAGATGGGTCAAACCAGTCAAAATTACTGAAACCCTTACCAAAACCAAAAGCATAGTTGTTAGTTGCCATAAATTCTGTGTAACTAATTCCAGTGAAATCGCCCTCAGCTACCCATAAATTAAAATCCAAATCGCATATTCGTACAATAGATGGGCTTCTAGGAAAATCGCTAGGAGAAGGTGTTTTGAGAAAATCCCACCAACACCGTGGAGTGCAATGAAATTTCCTTTAAAAATATGTTTTGTGCCGGAATAAGTAGTTAATGGATTTTTCAGAGAAACAAAAGATTTCGTGTTAGCTTGAAGAGGTGGTTGAGGGGTCGTCCTGCTTAACAATTTTAAGTATTCGCTCGTGATTATTGAGCGCAATCCGGTGGCGTCTACGTGCCGTATTTTCCATATCCCCTCGCTCTAGGTTTGTGCTTATAGGAACAACTTTAGGAATTGCTCATGGTTTTCAGCTACTGGAAATTTGGAAAATTTTAAAAGTTTCCTCACCAATAATTATTTTTGTAAATTTAAGACGAACGGGGAGTAAAATAAAAAATATGCTTGTATGTAACGGTATGTAATGCCAGCATTTGGGAGAGGATTTTCGAAAACGGTGTATTTTGGGCTACTTGCAGTGAGTCTAAATTTAGGGATTCTCTGAAACAAAAGATGCAACCACGGTTAGGCGCTGCTGTATTCCAGATTTCGAATAAGAATAATACATATATTTCCACTGGGAGGTGAAACGGCCAAGTCTCTAATTTTGTTGTTCATCGTTTATACATTAGAATTGATTCATCAGCCGTTAAAGGTAGTCACAGTGTTGTGGGGTGCTCACTTCATTGCCTTCAAATTTAAATAAGTTGTTCTATTTCATTTAAGATAATTTGTTCAGTGTCCAATGAAAAGGTTGACGGTAATGATTTACCAAAAATTGATTGTGGAGACTGCAAAAACTTCTTTCAAAAACCTCTGTGTTAATAACAAACAAACTGATATTGACTTTATGACCGCGAATGACACAATGCATCGGTTCGATAAGTGTAGTGCTTTGAGCCGTAAATCATTCCAACAACAATATACAGAGAATCCTCCGCCACAAAAAGTACCATCAAAGCTACTCCACAAACAATCGTTTGAAGCCAAACAAAGGGCTACAACATCCAAGAAGCAGGTTGCAGCAACTGCGGTCAAACATCACCAACTACAGTCGTCAGAGATGCATCAAAAACAACAACAGTAGCAAAACATAAAACAACAGGAACAACGACTAAATTTCGGCATATTAAAATTGCAACAACAACTCAACAAGCCAAACTGTCAACGGATAATATTCAACATTACACAACGCTCAAACAAATCGACAACGACTCACCAAGAGAAATTACTCTGCAATTGTTATAAACACATGGGCTGAAAAGTCAGTGCCGTTTTATAGTCAAACACAAATTTTTTGCAAAATTCAACTTTTTTTATCAATATAGTTGCCTTCGAGGGCGATACAATGATTGAAACGATTTTCCAATCTTTCGATGCCAGTTTTGTTGCAAGATTTCGGTTTAGCCTCAAAATAGGCTTCTGTTTCGGCGATTACTTCTTCGTCGGTCTTAAATTTCTTTCCGGCGAGCATTCTTTTGAGGTCTGCGAATAGGAAACATTCGCTGGGGACCAAATCTGGAGTATACGGTGGGTGGGGAAGCAATTCGTAGCCGAATTCATTCAATTTTGCCATCGTGTTCATCGACTTGTCTTGATGAAACAGCACTTCCTTTTCCTTCAAATGCGGCCGTTTTCTGTGATTTCGTCCTTTAAACGCTCCAACAACGCAATGTAATAGTCGCTGTTGATAGTCTGCCCCTTTTGGAGATAGTCGATGAAAATTATTCCATGTGTATCCCAAAATACGGAGCCATAACCTTGCCAGCCGACTGTTGAGTTTTGGGTCGTTTTGGACGAGGTTCGTCGCCTGCTCGCCACTCTGCTGACTGCTGACTTGACTCTGGTGTGAAGTGATGGAGCCAAGTTTCATCTATTGTCACATACCGACGCAAAAGTTCGGCTTTATTGCGGTTAAACATCTTTAAACACTCCTCTGAATCGTCAACACGTTGTTGTTTTTGTCGACTGTGAGCAAATGCGGCACCCACTTTCAGCAGAGCTTTCGCATGTCCAAATATTCGTGTATGATATATCCAACACTCTCTTTTAATATCTTTAGAGCCTCAGCTATCTCGATCATTCGTAATCATTTTGTGGACTTTTTTGATATTTTCATCTGAAAAAGCCTCTTTTGGACGTCCACTGCGTGCATCATCTTCGGTGCTTGTATGCAAGCCCCCTTGTCAGAAGGGGCAAGATCTGGGCTATAAGGCATATGGGGTTAGACTTCCGATCCACTGTTTTCCAAATAGTTCTTAACCGGAATAGCAACGTGAAGCCGAGCGTTGTCATGATGGAAAATTATTGCCTCGTGTTTGGTCGCATATTCCGGGCGTTTTTCGGCTACTGCTCTCTTCAAACGGATTAATTGTATTCGGTAGCGTTGTCTATTGATGTTTTAAACGGTTTTAGCAGCTCATAATACAGCACACCCATCTGATCCCACCAAATACAGAGCATTACCTTCGCGTCATGGATATTCGGCTTTGCCGTTGATTTGGCTGGTTGGCCGGGTTTCACATATGATTTTTTGCTCTTGGGGTTATCGTAATGGATCCATTTTTCATCACCAGTAACAATCCGATGCAAAAATGACTTCCTTTTGTGGCCTTCGAGCAGCATTTCGGACATGCAAAACCGTCTTTCGACGCCTCTCGGCTTGAGTTCATGTTGAACCCAATTTCCTTGCTTTTGAATATATCCAGCTGCTTTTAAACGTTTTGAAATGGCTGCTTGAGTGATATCCTAAGATTCTGCGAGTTCTTCTTGTCTTTGGCAACAATTTTCATAGAGTAATGCTTCCAGTTCTTCATCTTCAAACTTTTTTGGCTGCCCAGGACGTTCATCGTCCTTCAAGCCAAAATCACCACTTTTAAATCGTGCAAACCACTTTTAGCACGTACGCTCAGCTAGCGCATGTTCACCATAAACTTCCAGCAAAATACGATGACTTTCGGCAGCAGTTTTCTTCATATTAAAGTAATGAAGAAGAACTCCCCGCAAAAACACTTTTTCAGGCACAAAGTTCGACATATTTGAGTGAAAAAAAAAATTATTGTTTACGCTTCAAATGAATGACATATACTGAAATGACGTACAATGGCAGTAGCTTTCCAATGCATGTTCCAACAGAATAATAACAATGGAATAATACAAGTTACGCCATCTCTTAGCAAACCGCACGAATTAAGTGTTTCGGCAGAATTCTTAAATTAGAAAATCTCGATTCCATCAATAATTTTTCTCTATTATACTACTGTGTGGTCATGTAGGAGAAATCCATATTCTTTATACAGGGTTTTCTAGTAACGACTTGACAACTTTTTTTTTAAATAAAAGGTAAACCATTTGAGATACTTCAAAAACTTTATTATTGGCTTCAAGTACAATCAAAATATTTATGAATGGAACTCGACTTCGTTCATATGGCTACCGCAGGCACGTTTGCAGCGGTCGATTTGTTGGACCCAATTTTGGACAATTCAATGACTCGGCCACACATTACGGCTGAAACGGCCGATATTCCGAGTTCAATGTTGGCTTTGAGATCTTCCAATGTCGTCGGCGTGTTATCGTAAACCAATGACTTAACGTAGCCCCACAGAAAATAGTCAAGCGGTGCTAAATCGCACGAACGAGGAGGCCAATCGACTGACCCATGTCTTGAGATAACACGCTCACCATATTTACTCTTCAATAAATCGATTGTAGCGTGTGCTGTGTCGCTTGTGGCACCATCCTGTTGAAACCACATGTCGTCCAAGTTCATATCTTCCAATTCGGGCTAAAAATAATCGGTGATCATGGCGCGATAACGCTGACCATTCACAGTAACGTGACGATCGTTATCGTCGACGAAAAAATATGGCCCAATAACGCCGCCGGCATGCAAACCGCACCAAACAGTTATTTTTTGTGGATGAAGTGGTGATTCATGAAGCACATGTGGGTTTTCACCCGACCAATAACGCATATTTTGCTTATTGACGAACCCATTGAGCCAAAAATGAGCTTCGTCACTGAAGATGATTTTGCGATGAAAGTCATCATCTTAGCGAATCTTCTCCAGAACCCAATCGGAGAACGTACGTCGCTTCAAATGGTCCATCGGCTTCAATTCTTGAGTCAGATTGATCTTGTATTCTTGAGAACGCCGTGGAATTGACTGATTTGGATCGTTTGCTACGGACGTCTGAACGGCAGCGATATTTTCGACACTTCGACCAACTCGTTGTCTCACTGACACGGCAACATCACACAACGAATATGTAGACTCAAATTTTTGCACTTAACTTGTTATTGCCTGTGTACTAGGGCGAGAATTACGACCGAAAATTGGAGTTAACGCTCTTAAAGTTGCAGTCACCGCAATTTTTATAATTTGCAGACGTTGCTCGTTAGTGATGTTGTGTTTACTGAATAAATTGACAGTGACAGTTTGATGATTAGTGAAAGAGTGCGTTCACAAATTAAATTCAAAGTTGTCAAGTCCCTATTGGAAAACCTTATATTTTCAGTTGCCCAGTTGTATAACTGTAAGGGGGTTATTATGTGTTCCCTATACGATCTTTGTAGGCAGCCAGTCTTTTAATTGTACCACCAAGTCCATCGCATGCGCTCTTACCATGAGAGGTCGCAAAGAAGTTCCATTCAGCATTCACTCCAAAATATTTTTGTTTTTGAACTGCACAGCAGATCCATCGGAGCATTTCTTATGCAGGAACTCTAAGAGACGGCGCTGAAATAAATGTACTGCGATAGTGTCATGCTTTAAGCAGTCACTGATTACAACAAAACTTTCATTTTTAATATCATCCATCTGGTTTAGGTAATATATTGCGAAAGGGTGAATCCTCGCCTGTTCGTTAGTTCAGTGGTATCCCTGCACTGCATCTTACACAACAAAACTATAATTTTCGAAAAAGTCCAATAAAACAAGTATGTCCGTTTTAGTTAATAGAGTTTTGACCCTCCTTTATGTACCTGTTTTGTTGATCAGTTTTAAAAACATAAAAACACCAAGCCGTTTCAAAAAGTTCTGAATGAAATCCTCAGAGTTTTCAATTCTCACTTCCAATTTTGATCGGTCTGTGTGGGTTCACTGATAGTATGTTACGTCTTCTATGAAGTGATTACTAAGAGCAGTGTCAAAGATTCTTCTTACTTTAGAACAGTTTGAGCAATTAAAGCACTTGCCCAAGTAACAATTTATATCAGGAGGGTTACCAAATTACCAAAGCTAAGCAGGCTCCGCTGTCATTGAGATGCTTATCTTTGTTTTCTATCAGCCTTGATTTATTGCTATCCTCAAACATGAGTTTGATATTTTGATGAATGGTGCAAACACACACGGAATGTGTGTGGGGGCTGATGCCCCAGCAAAAATGCAGTTCTTTGGTCTAAACGACGTAAATTTGGAAAATCCAATCTTAACATTATTATAAACTTGTTTAAACTTATAATACACCCTGACTGACTCGAACTGCAATCAACTTCAGACTGTTATAATTTTCAAATCGTTCATTACTGTGGCCTCAAATTTTGACACATGACAGATAATTTTATTATTTACAAGCTTTTTAAATGATTTGCCTCTCAGTTGTGTTTAAAAAATTTTATCCACGATAGAAATCAAACGTGATAGTGTGATTCCTTTATATTTGGCTGGAAAACCACAAGTAGCTATCGTTAGAGCCCTCCAGCACCTCCACGTGAATTAATCATTTGTGTCTCGAACCATAGCTCGTTACCGTGATACTGATCATAAAAAAACAGCGGCATCGGAAGAAATGGTTCGGAAAGTAAAGGCTCGAGTTGAGCGAAATCCGCGTCGAAGTGGAAGAAAAATGGCTCGTGAGCTCAACATTTACTGAAAAATGAGCTTAGGCTCAAGCAATTGAGATTCAAAAAAGCACACGATCTTCCACTGCAACAGAAAAAGTTAGAGTCGAAAGAGCGAAGGAGTTGCTACGATTGCACGAAAGTGGTGAGTTGACGAATTTGGTTTTTTTCCGATGAAACGCCTTTTGTTATAGAGCAATATGTCAACAAACAAAATGACCAAGTTTTTTTGCCAGAGAGGTCCTTCGAAAATTTATACCACCAGAAAGCAGGCAGCAACGACAGTGATGGTTTGGGCCGCCATAACCGCCGATGGTCACGGTCCATATTTTTGGAACGTGGCGTCAAAATTAATGCGATGGTATACCGTGAAACTGTCTTAGAGGCAGTATTGAAGCATTGGGCAAACCATCATTTCAATCGGAGACCGTGGACATTTCAACAACAATGTCCCACACTTAATTTCTTCGGTACAATGGATTGCAAATTCTCCGGATGTAAATCCGTTGAATTTCTCTGTCTGGGGTATTTTGAAGGCGAGGGTTGGCACTAAAAAATACCAAAGTTTGGACAACCTCAAACAAGTACTTCGCCGGGAATGGGCCAAACTACCGAAGAGCCACAGGCGTGCAGCGTGCGATGCTTTCTTCAGCCGTCTCAAGGCCATTATTTGCGCCAAAGGTGGACATATTGAAAACTACTTATACAATTTGAAAATTGATGTATTTTCCAACATTTCTTGCTTTGGCACAATAAAATTTATCAAAAAATAAAATAAATTATAGCATTTTAAAAAGTTGCAGTTCGAGTCAGTATATCTCCCTAAAGATAGCCAGAACCAGGCGTTTTTGAATATTTTTTTCTGATTTTCCATCTAACAACAAAGCAAAACATCTTATTTTTGAACCAGAGAAAATACATTTTTGTTACTTCATAGATACGTAGTCTTTTTTTTTCCTGGAAACCTTTCTATAATTTCGTCGACGCTCCATTCTCTTGAAAGTAAAGACAACAAAACAAGTTTGGTGTCTTTGCTTGTTGTTTTATGAAAATTTTCTTTTATTTTCCCTACGAAATATTCTTCCTCTCTGGGATTATCTTCATCATTCTCAATATTAACAGAGAAAACTTACTCTGCAATTTTCAACATAGATTTTTCCAATTTTGACTGCACATATTTTAAGTCACTAAGTCTTCTCTTGTCGAATGTATCTTCTCCAATATACTGTATGCATTCATTAATCAAATTGAATGCAATGTCTTTATTGAAATACATTTCATCAACTTCAATTTGATCTTCAACCTCTAGCAATGATTTCGTTGTATCAGAATTTCGGATCTAATTCAATTTTCTCCTACAAATTACCAACTTTGTGTTCAATTTTGGCTGCATCGTAACCATCCATGGTCGTACAGAACTGGTTTGATGAGGTGGTAAATCCAGAGGATTGCAGAACGTTTTACACATAAAAGCAATCATTATAAATTTTTATTACTCACAGCTCTTATTACAATACAACCTAAAATAAATCCCGAGCTCACGACAGATTGACATCATGTGAGTGCAAATAAATTAAGCTTAACTTCTAAAATGACAGCTTCACAAATTATTATAGGGCTCTCTACTATATATGGCCGCTAACAAAATAAAAATAGAGAAAAAAGTTTAAGTATCTATACTTTAGGAACTCTAAAATACTATTAAAAAATGTTGAGGTTTTTGTCATAAGATCTTTCGATGATCTAAATTCACTTTGTCATAATTAATATGAATAATGATATTGATCTCATGAACGAAAGCCTCACTATTAAAACCATCAGAACCTATTTTGATTTAATGTTTAATTCTGACGAAAAATCAATTTGTATTGTACAACAAAATATAAGAAGCCTGCAACAAAACTTTGATTTACTATTCGGAAATCTCGAAGCATTTGTGAATTTGCTTTCAATTTATTCTTTCGAAATTAAAGATTACAATATTCTCGAGTATATATATATTTTTTTAGAGTAGGAGCTTTCGTCTATAACTCGTTTGATTTTGATAATGTAAAGGGTTTCAACTTTTCTAGTACGGATATTATACAAATTTCAGGCAATGTATGTAACCATCACTTCATTTTTATTTGTGTTTTTAGGATTCAAACTTAACCATTGAGTCTGTTTATCGATGAGTTTTCTGCTTTTCTAAGTAACGTGAGTGCGGTTAATGTTGTAATTTTAGGTGATTTGAATGCAGACATTCTTATAACCGACGCCTACTGTCTTTCTCTTATTAATGAGCTAAATAGACCAATTTTTGGCGCCTGCATTGACCAATTCTTTTGTCGTTTCGGTGATATTTCTTTAAATTTAGTGGCTGTAATAAACTAAAATCTTCAAATAACAGATCATCGCATGACTGGTATTTTTTTTTGAAAATTTAAAAACAAATAAAAGAAAAACTAAAAATCATCGCTTAACAAAAATTAAATTTAAGAAGTTGAACCTCAAGCTTCGTTTTGAAAACTGGAACGAAGTTTATACCGAAGACAATGCTTCTAAATCGTATGATAAATTTCTTAATATTTTTAAAAAAAATCGTGTGGGCTCCTCGAGCCTTACCGTTCCACTTAAGCGTTCTGAAACAAGACTTAAACCTTGGAATAATCGAGCACTTCTTAAGAAGATACTATTAAAACACAAACTTGATAGAAAATGCCACAAACACCCTTTAAATCTTAGTTTAAAAAAATCGTTTTATTCATTTGAGTAAGCAAATTAATTCAGATATTCGTCAGGCTCATGATAGATATTTTGAGAATAAGATGAGATCAGCAAAAGGTAATCACAAAAAAGAAAGGCAAGTAATCAACAGCATTGCAGACAGGTATATAACCAAATCTGCAGATCGCATAATACTAAATAATAGATGTTACAGATCCTGCATCTTTGAAATTGTTTCAACTTTGTCACTGTTGCACAAATTCTGAGTGGTCTGAAACTCCCAGAAAAACGTTTTTTTTTTTTTTTTTTTTTTTTTTTTTTTTTTTTTTTTTTTTTGAGCCTATAACGTTTTTTTTATATATCTTTTATATATCTTTTAAATATTAAAAATTCCTTAAAGAACCCGCATTCGTGTGGTGCAGATAGAATCCAACATTATGCTTAAGAGAACTACGTTCATCATTGTTGATGAATGCTCTTTCCGGCGAGCATTCTTTTGAGGTCTGCGAATAGCAAACAGTCGCTGGGGACCAAATCTGGAGAAATCTGGGTGGGGAAGCAATTCGTAGCTGAATTCATTCAAAGTTGCCATCGTTTTCATACACTTGTGACACAGTGCATTATCTTGATGAAACAGCACTTTCTTTTTCTTCAAATGCGGCCGTTTTTTGCGATTTCGTCCTTCAAACGCTCCAACAGCGCAATGTTATAGTCGCTGTTGATAGTCTGCCCCTTTTGAAGATAGTCGATGAAAATTATTCCATGTGTATCCCAAAATACGGAGCCATAATCTTGCCAGTCGACTGTTGAGATTTTGGTCGTTTTGGACGAGGTTAGTCGCCTGCTCGCCACTCAGCTGACTGCCGACTTGACTCTGGTGTGAAGTGATGGAGCCAAGTTTCATCCATTGTCACATACTGACGCAAGAATTCGGCTTTATTGCGGTGGAACAGCTTTAAACACTCTTCTGAATCATCAACACGTTTTTGTTTTTGGTCGACTGTGAGCAAATGCGGCACCCACTTTGAGCAGATCTTTCGCATGTCCAAATATTCATATATGATATATCCAACACGCTCTTTTGATATCTTCAGAGCATCAGTTATCTCGATTTTTTTCGCATCAAAAAGCAATGACAAATCAACACACGAAATTGCTTTGAATCCATTTTTTTCACAATAACAAAAGGTGCTTCACTCACATCGCTATATCCCGAGAACTAATCGTCCGACAGCTGTCAAATTTATACACGTATCTTTTGAAGGTTGGTACTAATTGAAAATGGTATAGATTTAATTCAAATGGTGCCCTCTCTTAGAAACGAAGAGGGACTTTTCAGCCCATGTATTATGTAACTTGAGCATTACATCTGGAGTTTTCCCCGAGGCTTTGAAATGTGCTGTTGTTATTCCTTTGTTTAAAAAAGTGTGCAGAAAAGTCAAAACGAATTACAGACCAATATCCCTACAGTTTTCGATCTCAAATATATTCAAGAAAGCTATAAAAAAAAGAATTGTATCCTACATCAACAGAATGTGCTTCTTTAGCCCTATGCAGTTTGGCTTTAGAGAAAGTCTTTCCACTGAGGATGCTCATTTAGACTTCTTCTCTTTTATACAGAAAGGACTGGATGACAAAAAATTCTCTGCTGGACTCTTTGTTGACATAACAAAAGCTTTTGACATGGTAAAACCGTGGGCTTTCGTGAAAACATCTTTAATTGGTTTGTGTCTTAACTGAAAGACAGAACACAAAAAGTCAAAATTGGAAATCATTTTATATCACGCAAGCTTTCAATGTAGGTGTTCCCCAGGGATTCGTATTAGGGCCAATTTTGTTTCTTATAAACTCTTTGTGTAAGCTGCCATTTAAGGGAAAAGTAAGTGCACTTGCAAATGATCTTGCAATTGGTTTCTGCTCAGTTAGTCCGCTAAATTTGCTAGCTGATATATGCCATGACATACACTTATTAAGATTATGGTTTGCCAATCACAGGCTTATTATTAGCACTAAAACTTAAATAATGCTTTTCAGTCTGAATACGCAAGAACCACCAGTTATTGACATCACTTTTCATGCAGTTAATTGTCGTAGATACAATTTAGCTGTCACTGAGTGCTTAAAGCAGAGGTCGAAGATCTACCTTGAAAGTATTGCTGGTAACAAAGATTGTTTCATAATTGAAATTGTTAATGATTACAAATATCTTGGTGTAACTATTGACCAAAATATGAATAGGGTAAGGCACCTCTCGATTTTGAAACAGTTTCTTAGATCATCTGTTCGCGTTATCTATCGCCTTAGGCAATACTGTCTGTCAAATATTCTTAAAATGATCTATTATGACATATTTCATTTAAAGTTACAGTATGAGATTACGGACATGTTGGGGTGGAGCATATCACAATAAAATTCAACAATCAATTACTCTTCAAAAATGTGCTATAAAAAAATGTTTGCAAAAATAGTCGCCTGACTTTTATAAAGTTTTAAAAGTCTTTTATTACAGGTGGTCTGACAATATCTGGCATGCATAATTTAAGAAGCTTTGTAAGATATACTGTTCATATCCCAAGTCTCTAGTAAATTGTTTAATAACTCTTCTGTGAAAATACGAATTATTAGAAACCTATTTGCATTTTTGAGTAAGGTAAAATTATGGCTTCTAGATTTTAACCACACTGAAATCCAAGTATTGTGTTGCGCTTCGTTAATTGATTTTTTTTGTATTTAATATTTCTAAATAAATTTTTTTTCTCTGCCGCGTAATTTACTATAATAATAAAGTCCAGCATAAAACGCAGATGTCAAAGATTTGAATTAAAGAAAATATGGAAATAATAAAAAAAAAGATAAATGGGACCTACGGTTTCCAAGCAACTGTAAATGGCTATGGTCAGAGCCGTTTAACCTGCTTCACCTACTCCAATAGTCTCCTGGATTTTATACTATCGCCTAACGTGCCTATCAACAATGTTGGCTCACACCAAATATTTGTTGCGAAAGTAACACAGCAAGTAGACTACATAACGCTATTCAACGAGTATGCTAAGTGGATTAGCATTTAGAAAGTACTATCGGAGTTTTCCTTGTCAGACCAAAAGTGCATCGAATTCAGAATCGAATGCGAGTTCCCGACCTTGTCGAAGAGGAGATTGGACAGATTTTAAGGAGGAGAGGTCCGTTAAGGCTTCGCCTTAACTTAGAACAATGGAAAACTTAGAGGAAACTGTCCAGAACCTGAATGATGCCCTCACCATGTGTTTCGAACTGATATGTCCAGCTAGAAAACAATCGTGTAGGTCCGGATACTTATGACCAATTTGAAGGAAGACTGCAATCTTTACAGATCGATGAAAAAAAATCACAATCTTCAAAAGGGGAAGGGCTAGGCAGGAATGACCCAGAAAATCGGATGGCACCAACACTGAGTCGAAGACACAGCCTCTTTGTCTGGATTCTGTCATCGGCTGTGGTGACAGATGATCCCCGTCAAACATGCTGTTGCTTCCTTCGATGGCTTCAAGCCATCTGGCGCCGATGGCATATATACAGTTATTCTACAAAAAAAGTAAAGATCAGCTGCTGATAATTCTTAACACAAAATTCAGTGTTAGTTTAGTGAGCCTTTATACCGGAAATTGGAAAAGAGCTATTAGTCTGACATGATTTATGTCTAAGAGCATAAAGATAATGGTGCGAAAAACTTATTTACAATGACATCCTTTGTCTGCAACATGGCTTTCAACGCGGAAGATCCTAAGAAGGCGCATTCGAAACGACATTGTCATCGATATGGAGGGTGTTTCCACCAACGCAACTTTTGATTGCAAGTGTTACTCAGCCAGACAACGTTACGAAGACAAATCACCAGTTGTGTGGATAAAAACAATGCTGGTGGAAAGCACACTAATTTCGTTGCATAAAGGCGTGTGTAGTCAACCACTGATGCACTTGAATTGGGCCTTCAGTTAAGCCTATCAAAACTGAGATGATTTTCTTTACAAGAAGGAGGAAACTGCCTGGTTAACCCATTACACGCTTAGAGGCATCTCCATACGTTTCTCCAATGAAGCGAAGTAACATACTATATTTGCGTGTCATCCTGGATAACAAATTGTTTCGGACTAAACATGTTGCTTACAAAACCTTCAAGCGCTATCGGCTTTAGAGCAGTGTAAATGAGTTTTCGGCAGAATATGTAGCATGTCAACGAGCAGGGTCTTTGGACTTAGACGACCGATTATACCCTAGTTTTGGTTGATGCAACAAGCTTTCATGTAAATCTCCTTGATATTCATATTATTGGCTGCAATACTTACGCCATTTTCCGTTTTATGAGAATTGGTCACTGGAGTTTTGATAGCTTTGCTTTGTCTTTTGGGTTTGTCTTTTGCCTCTGGTGTTATGGACATGTGAAAGTACGATATCGATTTTCCCTATGCTCGAGAATGGTTTCAGACAGAATCTGAGCCCTGAAACGGGTCTTTGCGGTTGACTCCAACATCGATGTAAGAAGCTGTGCTGATGTATTTTTGGAGGTCGACAACGTTAATTTTACTCCTCATTAGCAACATTTGCGGAGATATTCGCAATCCTATTAGTAATGAACTACATATCACCTTGATCCCGGAATTTATTTAAAAAATTAAAAATCTATACTGTGCCGTTCAAAGTAATCCCCATCGACTGCAACACACTTCGGAAAACGCTTGATCAAATCCTCGAAACAATTTTTATATTCGGTTTTCGGTATGTCCATCGGTGCTTCCTGTGATTTTTCCATTACTTCCTCTCGGTTTCTGAAACGCGTTCCCCGTAGTGGTTTTTTAACTTGATTGAACAGAAAGAAGTCACAGGTAGCCAAATCAGGTGAATTCGGTGGCTGTTGGATGGTATTTGTTGCATTTTTCGTCAAAAAAAAAATCCACGAGTTTTCTGCCCACAATTCTGGTCTATTTCGGCGAATTGCTTCACGTAAATGTCTCATAATGCCCAAATAATACTCTTTGTTTACTGTCTGGCCTCCTGGCAAAAATTCATGATGCACTACACAGTTATAATCCATGAAAACCGTGAGCATTGCCTTCTTTTTTGACTGAAAACGACGCAGTTTTTTTGGTCTCGGCTCATTTGGTGAACGCCATTCACTTGCCTGATGTCTGGATTGCGTGTCGTACTCATAAACCCACGTCTCGTTTCCAGTAATGATCCCTTTGATGAGTGTGGGATCGGATTCAGCCTCGCAAATCATCTCTTTTACTACGTCAACATGATCTCTTTTTTGCATGAAATTGAGGTCTTTTGGCATCAACCTTGCTGCTACACGACGGAAACCCAAATCATTAACCAAAATGTCTTGGACGGATCCATAGGCAAGTCCTTCGCTATCTCTCTGATGATTAATTTTGCTGTTATTGACCAACATTTCTTTTACTCGTACTTCATCAATATTTTCGTCGGTTTTCGATGTCGATGGTCTGCCACTGCGTTTATCATCTTCGATTGCCTCACGACCACTTGTGCTACGTTTTCTTCAGAGAATCGTTGCCAAAACACTTTTCCAACATTTCCAACGTTCGCGCACTATTAAATCCGTTTTTTTACGCAAAATTTAATACAAGTTCGTCGTTGCAAATTTAAATCCATTTCTAAAATTGTAAAAAATCGCCAACACACAGATAGATAGCTGTATAGTACTCTTGGCTACGTAACTTTTGCAAATGTCAAGCTATGACGCTAATGACCAACTTAACAAAAAACTCAAATCGGAACAATGGAAATGCCACACGGTGGTGATTCTTTTTGATCAAGGTGGTATATTGTAATGAATCGGTGAAGGGCGTGGAGTATTTGTAGTGGCAGACTAAATATGAAATATGAAAGACTACAGGATGCTTACTGGCGTCGCAATGGGTCCCTATACTAATCTCTTTAGTGGGCTGTGCTTAAAATCTCGTGACGCTTGCTATGAAAGTGATGACAACACTAAGGAGTATAAGGAGTAAAATGAACTAGTTCTTTGTCTGAGTGCTCTACCCCGAAAAGAAAATATGATATCTCATCAGGAAAAAAGCGTTAAACTTTCCAGTCACTGTTTCTTTGGCCAAGAAATGCCAAGGAGACCATATATTAGACTCTTATAATGCCAGTCCTGCTCCATGCTGCAGAAGCATTGACATTAGCGAGGGTGATGGTATCTGATATCTGTGTTCGTTTTGATAGCAATAAGCTTCTAGTGATTTTGGTCCAATTTGATCTTCAAATTATCGGTCTAAATTTGTGTCAACTATAAGTTTACAGGGGTAGGAATGATTTGGATGCATCCAACCAGATCCACCTCCAATTTCCAATATTCATCAGGGGTAAGTGTAAGTTTTTTCTAACATTGTAATGATCATATGACTATATGACCAATCTAGTCTGACACTTCGGCGAAAGGAAATATGTCATTCATATGCAATAGTTAGGTCTTTAGATTCTGTTTCCACACAAGGCAGCATTCATGTTTACTATGCTGATGGGCCTACGTTTTCAGTTCAACATAGGTCCCGTACTCGTTCATTTGTTACAACCAAAAGGCAGGCTCATAATATTGAAATGAAATCGAGTTGCAGAGCTCACTTTTAAAAAGAATATATCATAGTAGATATGGAAGACAAGAAAACATTAATGAAAATTAAAAAGAGTGCGTTTTGGCCTACCAGAATATGTTCGTGTTTATTTTGCCAAAATCAGGTTTAAAACCATCGCATTCCCTTTGCAGCGTGCCAAAGATTATATTCCCCAGCTCTGATAGCTCTATTGAAGGTAAATGTTGAAAGCACTTTAGACATTCTACGCTACATCTCGAATTCGTGCAAGGCATCTCATCAATATTTTTGTATTCTCTTTGAAGTTTGGCTTTTGAATTTATAATTTCAAAAAAAATCATTTATCGTCGGGAAACTGCTAATTGTCGTCAATCAAATAATAAAGTTTGTAGTGTAGTGCTTGCATTACCTCTTAGCAGTGGTTCCCGGTAATGATTTACTAATGCAGGCTAAAATGGCAAGAGCATGCTCGACTTACTGATAATGCTGACCCACATCGTCTTAGAGCTCACGATTCTACACGTAAGAGATTACAGAATGTGAGAAAGCAGCTAAAAGCCTCGGATAATGACGGAATCACTGGTGACGACCCAGGTAAATAATTAAAAACAGGGATTTTTGGCTCTGCACGTAAAATATTCAAACCCTTAATAGATCGCCAAACAAGAAGTGCAATGGGATGGTTCGGGCATAATGAGAAACTCTGATATCTACTTTAGAGTATGTTACAGATAACGGATGCGGATTTACGTAAGACGGAAGCTTAGAGAACAAGTCTCGAGCTTCAGGCATGTAAGTGAACGCTTGACGATGATCCACATAAAGGCTAAATTCTCTAACATAAGCTTAATAAATGCTCATGACCCGACAGAGAAAAAGAACGAGCTTCTCGACAATGCCAACGAGTATTGCCCTAAGTAAGACGTAAAAATCATTCTCGACGATTTTAATGTCAAGCTAAGCAAGAAGGGCGTCTTTTGAAGTACAGCCTCTACACTCTCCTCCTCTCTGGAAACGATGATGGTAATGCAACCAGAATCAGCACACGGTTTCCACACCTTGGTATTCATAAAGGAACCTGTTTGTCTCCTAAATAACAGACCGTCAACTAAATTCATCATATTGCGATCGACGCAGCTAAAATCGACTGGGACGACTACCGGATATTCCTAACAGCCCAAAGCCAGCGAACCATTGTGAGGAAGTTCAACGTCAAACGTTGAAACGCAGAAGACCGCCAGAGTCTTAACCTTCGCCTCTCGGGAAATCCGATGCAGCCAGCATCTAGCGTACAAAATCAGTGGCATCACTGCCAAAGAGCAATCAGCGAGGCCGCCTCTGATGTACTGGGTTTCAAGTTTCAACCAGCCGAATGCAGACAAAAAAAAAACAGAGCGGTTTTGCAGAAAACAATGAGAGGGACCCGCAAGCTTCACAAGCAGAAGAGAAGGGAGGAACATAGGTTCCTCAAAAGAAAAAATAAAAAGCATGTGAAGCGCTCAATCGAGGCCTTAGAGATGCTTCCAGAAGAATGAAGTGCGAAAGTTGTACCAAAGGTTGCAAAGCCCGAACTAAAATCTGAAAGGATGAAAAAGGAAACCTTATATTGGAACAACATTCAGTGTTGAGAATCTGGATATTATTTCAGCTGACTGTTAGACCTTGATGGTGAACAACATCCCACTGTCCGACAGAATGAACCATTCAGCCTGGACGAAAACAGACAATATTTCTGTGCACCCAACTAAGACGAAGTCAGTGCAGTCATTTCCAGGTAATGATTGCATACGGATCATGCATCAATTCATTTCCAAAATCTGGTTCGACGAAACCTCAGCATTTTTTGTCCGATCCTAAAAAAGGGAGATCCTCTTAGCTCTGCCAACTACAGGAAAATAGGTCTCCTTAACATCGCACATAAAATTCTGTCCGTCTGTCCGGTTCCTATTATTGTGGTTTTAGACCAGGAAAGCCCACCATAGATCAAATTTTCACATTACGGTAGGTCTTGGAAAAAACGTAGGTCAACTCCAGAAGCACGTTCTTTGAAAAATCTATTTAGTTACGCGTACATGCAGACGACGACATTGACATAATGAAAAAGAAACAGCGAGCTGTAAATGAAGTGTTTGCGTCTATCGAAGCAGAAACGGCAAAGATAAGTTTAGTGACAGACTACATCGATGACTAGGGCATAACGTTACGAAAGGCAGCTAGGAGCTACCTCGGCACCGCTATTAACTGATGCACTGACACAACCGCGTTAATCATGGGAAGAATCTTGCTAAAAGCCCACAATTTATCCCAATCCTGCCTTCCGATGCAGACGCATAAAGACTGATGAAAGCGGATGAAAATGTTATCGGATGCCTCGAGAGAAAAACTGTACCAACTTCGTCAGAATAGATCGGAAAGCCCGGCATAGATGGTTGCGTCACATTAAGCGTATGTACATGTGCTTCCCAGCCCGGAAAGCTTTCGACTTCAATCCAGTATAAAACGACCAGGGGACTTCCGCCAAATTTCGTGTGGCAGCTGGCAAAAAATCACACTAGCTGGAGAGGCATTCTCGCTAAAGCCTTCTTCCACCCCGAACTGTAGCGTCATCTAATGTAAGTAAGTAAGAAAAGGGAGTCACTTACGCTCCTTTCAACCGTAATAAACTTATCCAAGATTTCCCAGTTTAACCACGCTCTGTGTTTAAAGAATTCATTTCTCCGCATAGCTGAATCGGCAGCAGTTTTTAAATAAAAAAAACAAAAAATTATAAAAATTAAATCCAGGAAATAACTTCTTTCTATTCACTTGTCGATGGCCTGTATCTATTTCAATTAACAACCAACACTTGCTCACTCCCTACAATTGCTATTTGCTTTAGTTGATATTAGTTTACATTTGTTGGAAGCATTTAATTATACATTTCCGATAGAAAAGTTATTTTTTCTTTTTTCTTCTATTTATAATTTTCATTAGGAAAATTGAAGGCGACAGAATTCCGCTTTAGTGATATTTATATCGCGCATTTGCAGGGAAAAGAAAAGTTGAACGGCGAACAATTACTGAGTGAATTTGTATAGTATTATGGATGCAACTTTCTGATGGATTAATTGCATGCACACGCAACGTAGATTTTTAATAGTAATAAAATAATTATTGAAAGGAAAAAAGACAACAATTATACTTCTATTGAAAGTGCTGAGAGTGTGACACAGCTTTAGTAGAATAAAAAACCAGGAAATTGCAAATACTATAAACTTTGTTTCGAGCAATATCGTGCCGGATATTGGGAATAGACTTTTTTTTTCATCTGTTCTGGACATTAGAGATGATGAGTAGGAAAAGCTTCATAAAAATAGAAACAAAACTCCCATTCCATACAATCATTAAAAAAAAAAAAACAAAAAAAACATCGGATTTCTCCCAGTAATGGTTTGTTCTAGGAAATCTAAAGAGCCACTGATCCGATTTTTATAGAGCTCCCAATGCCTACAGGTTGTCCATTTGGGTGGGTATAAGCTTACTTTCAATTCAATTCGACCAATTTACAACCGTAAGGAGGTCTACACGTTTGCCTCAATGAAACCTATAACAATGAGATTTTCACATTGTTTTCTGCACATGTGCTTTCCATGGTCGACACTATTGATTCTCTTCTTTTTTTTTTTTCTTTTTCTCCTAATTTAAATGCAAACAATGTTTTGATCTCTTTAAAATTGATTCAATTGAAAAGGACGCAGCTGTGTTGGCAATCGTAGCACACGTACCACTAGCACATGGAGTGTTACTTCATTCAATAGAAGGTTATTTTGCAAAGGGAATCAGAATTGGCAATCACAACACCTTTTATTCGACGGTTACGAGCTTCGACCTTGTGGGTAATATCCATTCCAGAAAGTACATTTCCAAAAACAACATGACGTCCGTCCAACTATGAGGTTTGTTTAGTTGTGATGAAGAATTGTGAGCCAGTGGTGTCATTGCCAAAATTCGCCATACTCAACAAACCAGCTTCGTAATGGTTCTCATCATTACCACCAATCTCCATAAACAGAGTGTCCACCAGTGCCTACACCCTTTGTGAAGCCACAGTCTTAAAACACGATGCGATGGAATTCACTTCCATTGTAGCTCTCGCCCTTGGGTTTATCAACCAATTACTTAAGGTTTTCACCAGTTTTTGGAACATTTTCTATAAAAAATCCAATTTTTAACACATCCTGCTGACTCGTCGCTAATTGAAATATCGTATTAGAATAGACAGTACAGTACTTTGTCTGTACTGGCGTCAAAAGTCAAAGTACACAACTAAAAGAAACTGTATCCTACTATGTAGATGTTTAACGGTTCAAGGAATTTAACTACTGTGTGCTAAACAATTTGAGTAGCAAGCCCCAACTTATAACTAATATCTTCACTAACAGTTGATTGCGAGTCAGAGTTGATCAAAACATACCGTCCCGAGTGGACAAGTGGACAATGAATCTCTTTTTCAATGGATAAGAAATTACATTTCGGACAGCTTCAAGTTTGATATTCACAAAATAAATTCTGGTGTACCACAGGGTTCCGTTTTGTGTCCGGCACTCTTTTTTAATCGCATAAGTGATCTCTTGTTTGAAACTTCTAATCTAACATATTACTTTGCCGACGACAGCGGTTTTCTAATCCATTGTTGAGGACTGAGTTGGCCACAGCTCCCTAAATTATGGTGGTATATGGCATCAAAACAATAATAGAGGTTGACTGGATAGCAATGATAGTTTTACCAAATATTGTGTTTCAGCAGCTGTCAAAGTTACCAATGACATCTAGGTGTCATATTATTCAGTTAGATTTGCCATTTCATCATGCATCCTTTTAAGCTTGCCGAATGTGCTGAAGTTACTAAAAAATATCCATTTTATTAAAATTCCGGCTCAGTTGTAAATAGGTCGGTCATCATCGTATGTACATTCTTATAGATCTTAAGTCATCAACAGATAGAAATTGGTGCGAAATGAAGAAAACATAGCTGTCATAGCGGCCAGTATCGAAGAAGGCTCAGAAATGAAGAATCGGTGCCGATCAGCTGAATTGGGCGACTGTCTGGCCGGCTTATTTTGCTGTTGAATTGAAGTCAGACGATCATAGACAACTGCGTGAGTTCGCAAATTTGACACTGGTAATGTTAGCCGGAGACTCGGATTGTGGCTGCAAAATCACCTCCTCGGACGAGAATCATTTTTGGCTCACCGGCTATCTCAACAAGCAATTATTGGAGTCAACACAATCCACAAGTGTTCCGTGAATACAAGCGACGCAACGTCCTAGGTTTTAAAAGTAAAATTTGGCTTTTTGGTCATCTCACGGCGAGCGTTCATCAACTGTAAGTCGCGATTATGTGATTTGACACCACTCGATTATTTTCTCTGGGGCTACGTTAATTCCTTAGTCTATGCTAACAAGTCAACCACTTTGGATGAGCTTGTGGCCCACATTCAAAACGCTATTGGAATAACCGGAATAACCCCTCACATATTGGACGGAGTCAACAAAAATTGGAACAAACTCTTGAAGCACTGCCAGCAAAAGTCCAGACAGCCATTTGAATGATGTGCTATTCCACACATAATGGCATGAAGACAGCTTCAAAATAAAACCAGAATCAATTTTATATCTCAAACCGTTGTTGTTTTATTTGAATTTTTTTTTCTATCGTTCTTATCTGGTTGCCCTATAGTTTTCTCTGCTTATCATATTTGTTCTCGAACTTACGCAACTGATCTTCTGTTGTACTGCGTACGTTAAGCTCGCTGAATTCCGATATTAACGGTATAATCAATTGAGGAACTATCAAGAGAGTGGAATTTAATGCTTCTAAAATACAATGCTTTCTGCTGTCCTTAAAGTGAAATCTAAACACCTAGCCATTATTTATGGATGGAACTTGCAACCTCGAAACCGAAAAACCTGCCATTCTCGGTATGTGTATCACAAAACCTACGTTGGAACGACGATGTAAGAAATACTTCACACCCTCTGATCAGGCCTCAATATATATTAGGCACTTATCCCCCCAAAATTGGAGTACAACGTTCACATCTGGTCAGATGCTCCTGAAACCGCTCTGTATCTGTTAAGCAATACAGTGAGGTAGAATTTAAGGGCGATGCTGATATAACACAATTAATTGAAACCCTTGAACACCGACATAATGTCTTCTGCCTTACCTTGTTCCAATGAAATTGGCAGTACCATTTATCCCACCTTCAAACCTTCAAATGTAACACACGCCGCGATATAAATGCTCATCAAGAGCAGTTTCGGACGTACTCAAAAATATCGTAATTCTTTCCTAAGCCGTAAAACTCATTTATAGAATGCCCTGCTTTACTAGTCATTATAACCCGCTAACATTCAAAACCAATACACATTTGTATCTCTCTTTTTTTCCTCCCTAGTTTTCCTTCACCAGCAACACAAGCGCCTTGCACACAGTGGGCATTTTAAGTATATTCAAATGTCTTTGAGACTAGCTTTTCAATCCAGCCCTGTTGTTTGCTAGCTGCTACCAATTCCACACGTCGTGTTGGTTGAGGTCCCTCTCCATTTTCCCCCGGTGATGGAGATGTCCAATCATCTAAGCCTATTTATTCTGGTTCTTTAGTTGTATTCAGCTGTACATGTCGCTGTAAACCTGATTTGATTCAATCTCATTCTCAAAGAACTTTTTTCTCAAAATAAACAAATGCCTCCTAACTCATTTTTGATAAAGTTCATGTCCATGCCTCATAGAGGAAGACTTGGACGATCAATATTTTTTTGATCGTCATTCTGGTTGTCCGAGATTTGACTCTGCTACTGGATTGTCTTCTGAACCAGAAAAAAAAGCGATCGACTAGAATTACACTTGATTTGACCTCTCAGGTGAGGTGATGTCGGCGGTTGTATGATGTTAATTATGGAACCTAGATTGTCCTTGATTACTTCGAAGATACACATACCTTTCCATTGTGTTGTGACCCTTGGTAATAGTCGTTCGTATGTTGTGTAACCTTTTCGAAGAGAGCATGCACTTCGTTTTCTCTCGTTTAGCACCAAGCCTAGCTTCGCCGCTACCGCTTCAATAGCTGCAACTGCTTTACAAGCAGCTCACTGTTTTCAGCCAAAAACGTCAATGATAACCGAAAAAGTACCATATGTGGATAATGACTTTTGAAATAAATAACTCTGACGGAAACCCTTTTTGATCTGGGTATCCTGCAGTGCCGGACAAGCTTCGTATAATGCTTTCAGATAATCGTATATGTATAATGCTTTGGCCGATGTTTAAAGAGGCAAATTAGCGACAATTGTCGATTTGAAATTCGAGGATCTTTTCCAAAATCTAATGTAATCGATGGTGGGCATTTTAAACCTGAAACCACACTGATAAGGTTGAAAAAGGGTTCCAGGCGATTACATTGTATGGCACAGAAGATCTTATAGGCGATATTAAGGAAACTGATGCCCATATACTTGACATAAACTAGGGGATCTCCTTTGCTCTAGATTGGCCATACAATAATGGGGATCCAATCGCTCAGCAGGCTTTTGTCCGACCATTTTTTAGAGACTATTTGATACATGCTTTCAATATAGTCATTTCTGCCTTAAACAGCTCGAATGAGCATTTTCAGTACTTTGACCAGTTAGTCGAGATCGATTGGAAGGAAATTGTTGTTCTTGATCGTTCAGGAATGAATGTTTTGTGGTTTCAAAAAGCCCTAAAAAAAAGAAGTCTAGCGCCGTCAGATCTGACCATCTGGTCCACCAGTTAAAATCGCCAGAACGGAAGATCACACGGCCTGGTAAGTGATTCAAAATATCCATCGTTGTGCGAGCTGTGTGATCGGTTGGTCCATCCTGCTGGAACTAACACTTGCTGCAAGGAGTACACAAACCGACAAAAAACCCACTCATCTAAGAAGTGCGAATTCAAAAAAGTCAGAACCAGGTCAAAAGAAGGAGCTTGTTGGTTAAAGCTCCAGTTTTTAAATACAGAATTGTAAGGTCACCTGGATAAGATAGTTTGTTTTGATGTTGGTGGTTCAGGAGCAAGACCTATTCCTAAGACCTAAGACTATTCTCAGAGTCTGGATAGCAAGCAATCTGCAGATTAGGCTGTTCTATCCTCTATGTGGGTATCTACGACGAGGACATAACTGAATCAAAACTGGCCAATTGAAAATTAATCATTGAACTACGAAAATAAATTATTTAAGGGCTCACAGGCCAGATCGATTATTCCGGATATAAAAGTCTAAAAAGTAACCAGCAATTGCTTTAATCTGAAGGAGTTAGTCCAACGGACTAAGAAGGTCAAAACTCTCAGTAAGAATAAAGAAGGTGATAGTGAGCTCCAAACATATAAATTCGATAGCACCGAGTAAGGACAGCAATCCCTATGAGTTATAGTTACGCCCAGTACGACAATGGGTAAAACGATTGACTTAATATGTGTTGAGGGCGGTGCGGACACTGAGATCAAACCAAAATCAATGTAGAAAGTGAAGCGCGCACATTTAAGCGTTTTCAACGTAAGCTGACACAGAGAAGCCTAGAAGTATTTTTTGGCTCATTACAGAGCCAAAGAAAGACTAGGAATAGGAGAGAAAGTAGACACTAATTGAGTTTTAGTCATACCGTTTCTGGTAGTAACAATTTAAAAGCAACAAGCCGGTTGGCTGAAGGAACAGGAGCGCAAACTAAAAGATTGGATATTAGTTGAGATGATAGCTAGGATAATTAGGGACATACTTAAATCATCGTTCATCAAGCATCATCATCTTCGTCACGCAAATCTGAGGACCGCGCACGAGTTTTGAACATCTAACAGGAGAAGCGTTAGAATGTCCGGCACTCGAGTATGATTATAATGGAGCGAACTATCATAAATTGTCTGTAGTTGAGTATGAGTAATTTGCCCTATTGAAACAGGGCACTGAGACGAAGAACTAGTCCGTTGTACTCCTTGTATGTTCCATGGAAACTATTAGAGACGGCGGGAAGCATTTGTTTTTTTCAATCTGCAGCTCATATGAAACTCAGCTGTCAATGGAAGCTCTAACTGCGAATGCAACGCAAGCTCGGACTCTGAAAAACGCTTCTCTAGACCTTTACAAGCAAACACATCAACGATTTCATTGTGACATTCTTCCCGGCTCGTTCATAGAAGCCTTGCGTTCCCGAAAGAGCTTGGAAATCGGAAGAGAGACCATCAAGGCTTTAATGGGTTAGGCTACATAGGTTAGGCTCTGAGCGTAGAGCTCTGGAGAGCAGACGAATCATTTACAAATATCTCGGATAGAAAAAAGCTGACTCCTTTCTCTGTAAGAACTCACACAGCGGATAGATATACTAAACTGAAAGTCACAAGCCCATGACTTCATCATCGAGCACAAAGCAATTGCCAGAAGGTTATGCTGCCCAAGGCAAACAAATTGACTGCTTACAATGTGATTAAAAAAGAAACACCAAAAACCAAACCAACATCATCTTCAAACACCAATCAATTGTGTGCGAATGTTTGAGCAACTTTTTATGGCAACATCATTGAACATATTAAAATTTTTGTGCCAAATATGGCATAGAGCATAAATATCTCGAAGCACACATGTCTTCAATTGCCTTTCGTTACGTCATTCATACCAATAGGCAAGTACCATTAACGCCAGCTGACGTTAGGTTAATTATTTGCAGCACATTTTTTTATATTTATATTTTTAGCTCACTCCAAAACTTGTAAACACTTGCAACAGCAGCAATCTCCTCTGGTGGTGCTCTGTCAAGTGTTCAAGTGTTCCTTGCGAAAGGGTTAAAAGGCAGCTACTGTCATCAGCGGAAAGTCATATCGTTACCCCCTACGGAACTCTTATAATTGCGACGAATTGGTAGGGGCAATTGCCACTCATCTTCCAACTATTATTCGTCACAGTTGACATTTTAAGTTGATATTTTTATATTTAGTCAATTGACAGCACTTTGCAGTTCATTAGGCCAATGTGCCTCATTTTTTCTTCTTCTTTTCCATCCACTCCTTTTCTCACAAGCATTCAATCAATGTGTACGTGTCTCCTCCATTTATGCAAATTAATTAGTCTCGAAATCGAATGGAGGACAAAAAGGATTCCATCGATACGAATATGTCGATGTCAAGATAGAGTATAGTAAAGGAAAGAAGTTTGATCAAATGGAAAAAAAAAAAAAAATAAACAGCTTTAGTCCTTGACCCTAATTTCGCCGCTCGACTCTACTGTACTCTGAGGCTTTCTAGGACGACGGAAACTACTATAATGACAAACACAACAACACTATTCTGGGCCGTCATTTGTCATTTTGTCTCAAATGGAGAACACAAGGGGTAAAATACGAGTGGGTGGGTGCGTGGTTGGTAGAATTTCAGAGTGGGTAAAGGGAAAAACAAACCGGAGCAAGGATAAATGCATTATGGCAAATAAATCAGAAAAATAAATAACCGGCGCCTGGGAGCACTTAAAAGCCAAACCTCCCCACCAACGAAAGCACTTAAATCGAATACAAGTACCGAGCTCAGTAAAAAGAAACTTTTTAATCTCTTTTCGATTAGAGGGGAAGGACTTCAAGGAAAAATTATTAAAATTTTGTTTTTTCAGGAAAGATTTCCAATCACACCAACAGATATTATAAAAAAATTGACGAGCTACGTAACGGAAATGCCAACGTCGATAACCTGTAAGTACTTAGCGAATGCCACAAAAACTTGACCTCAAATGATAGGTTTACTGATGGTCTTCATCGTAAATAGGAAAAATCAAATTCAGACATTTTAGACATAAAGATGAGCCTAATCCTTTAATGTAATGTCTGTCGTTTGAAGAAAGGCGATTAATCGCTTCAGTGACCAGTGCCTACAATCCCAGACATCAGTATTTGCAGACTAATACGAGCGTAAGCCTAGCTTTCACAGAGGATGTGCTATGCACTGATGTGTCGTCCATTTAGTTGATAAGAAAAAGCATTGTACACTGTTTCGACATCAGTACAGAAGGTCGCTGGCTTCTTAGAGACGTTCGACAGCATTTACTTGGTTTGCCTATAACTTGGACAGTCGTACTAATTACGTTTGTACTCATAACAGACTCAACTGCCAATGGAAGCCCTGACAGAGGACGCAGACAGTTCTAACGCAGGTCCAGGTCTTGAGAAGTCCTTCTCTAGCTAACCAGCAGGTTAATTGACGATCTGATTTCCATAATCATCGATTATCTTACGCCAATCAGATCTTTCCTCTCTGATTCTTCCCCTTTAGCAAAAATATTGAGACTTTGCATCTGATTTGGAGCTTGATGTACCTATGGTCAGACACGAAAACCACTGATAGTATTTTAACAGTCGATTGCTTGCTGTCGACAAGACAAGCAGCGATATGGATTTCGAATGCGGATTTGTCACTAAGGCAGATTTAGATATTATGTATCTAGGTTTAATTTGCCAGCACACATGCTCCAAAAAAAGAGAAAAACGAAAGTATAACGCATGCAGGCTTAATTAGACAGGGCGGTCCCATATTGATTACACTGCAATCGACACAATGCTTGTCTCCAGTATTCACGATGTCCGAGCGATTTGAAGAGCCAGCATTGACTCGAATCAATGTCTTATTGTGTCCTATGTACGAATGAGAGTATCCTCATTGTCGCTAAGAGAACGAAATACTGTGAGGAAGTTTGACGTTTGACTCTTTTAACTACACCAGTAACGCAAGGTCTTTGTCCACAAAATGTTGTCTAGTGCTCTAGGTTTCGTCTGACAACTACTGTGTAACCAGTCATCTAAAGAGGACTGCCAGTTGGTACAATCAGAGGTAGTATTACTCGCATATGACTCTAGAGGAGGAGTCATGAGTTCTACTAGAAAAATGGGAAGGATGCGCACCGACTTCTTAGAAACAACAAAAGAGGAGAAAGAGCGCAAGGTCCTTTGAACTAAGGATTCTTATAACAGAAAGACGTTCAATAATTTTACCAAGAGGTAAAAAGAACTGTCCAAGGCAATAAGTACGCACGGATGAGGGCAAGAACGAACAAGGGAACTTATTGGTAGATTCGCAGTCAGCGCTGAGGCTATGGAAGAACCATTTCCTATAGATTGGGAAACGGCAACGACAATGAAAACTCTGCTCGCACGTAGACCGAACCATTCAATCTGAACGATAATAAGAAACAATCTCTTCCAGTTAACCTCAACAAACTGGCCCTGGTTTTGAAGGCGGGATATGACAGTGAAAAGCACGCACTGAATCATCTCCAAAATATAGTCAGACAAAATCATGCTGAAATAATTGAAGCTCAGCTCTGTATTACCCTTGGCCAAAGGTACTTGTCTTAATGTAATGGGTTTCTGAATTTGATGTCTCTGAAGGACCACCGGTATTCCATACCAGGACTTAAATCACGGTACCATGGGAGTCATGAGCATCCCTGATCTCGGTCCGGCTCTCACTAGTTGATGTAGTTAAACCCAAATCGAGGGAAGGGTCCTCTTCCTCCTCCTGTTGGTTTACACCCAAGTAGAGTTCCTGTAAGTACTCGATGCTGTGACCCTAAAATCAGCAAGAAGATTTAGATCGGTCTCGACTCGACTCGCGGTATGTGATGCCAAGACCTTTCCTTGCTCCCATGGATGTATAGGCTTTCCGAGAAATGAAGTCTTCACAGACAAGACACGTTGTGTGTACTCATCTAGTAAGCGTTAACTATATGTATGTTAGAGGCATCAGTCTCCTTAGCGTCGAATGTCATCAGCATTATCGGCATATTTGTAAGGCATTTGCAAGGACTAGCGGTATATGAGATAAAAACCAAGTACAATACATACTGTCATTGGAAAATCGATGATACCACTTTAGAGATCAAATAAAGAATAACTCTTGCCAATCGCTATTTTTTTTGGGCCAGGACGGCAATTGAGTAGCAGAGCGCTTCTTAAGAGCGTAGAAGCATGGACTTTTTTAAAAAAAAGATGAGAAGACGCTTGGTCGTTTCGTTGCCTGCATCGAAGGAGAATGGAAGATTTGATTTAACGAAGAACTGTGTGGACTGTGAAGCGACAATATATTTAGCTCAAAAAGTCAGAACTCATCGGCTTAGATAGCTGGGGCATGTTTTTTTTTTTTTAAACAGAGCACTTGGACAAAGAAATAGTCCATTGTACCCCTTGTAAGTCAAATAGAATATCTCGGCTTTTCGAAGGAAGATGAAAAAGCGCTTCAGTACCTGCAGCCTCATGCAGCATACGTCGGACATTCATATAGATAGTGTGTTCAACAGTTTTACAGCAAGCGTCGCAGAATGGTGTATACTGCTCATTTAAGTGTTTAGCAAAAGCGTAGTACCCCGTAATGATGCCAGTAAGCATTCGTTTGGTCTGCCGGCAACTTGGAAACTCATATCATCAGCAGTTGTGCTCATCCGATGTCAATGCAAACCCTAAGCGAGGACGCATACCTATCATGGGTTGGGGTTCTAAAAAACACTCCTTTGAGTAAGTTCATCGGCGCTTTCGTTTCTTTCCTGTTATCCCATACAAGACTCAGTGAATTTAGCCTTCCGACTGCGTTCAGTAATGTCTTGCATTCTTGAACTATGATAGCTTGGAAGTCGTAAGAGAGTTCAACAGTAGTTTGGCTGTCGCTGCATATGCTTCGACCCCTACAGTAGTTCTTCACAATATAGCTTGTGTGCCATCAATATTATGTTCATCTCCACTCAGAAGACAGACGCAAGTTTTCCTAAAGTGGATTGAAATCTTACATTTTTGTCCTCCAGAAGGACACAAGTGCCGTATTCTCTATCGGTTTGGGAGCCATTCGTAAAGACCTAACTACATTCCTTTTCTGGTTCAGTCTTGGACATAGAGAAAGTCGATTACGCATTTTTCCAGCAGCAATAGTTCTTGCGTCATTGCATCGGACGACATGTCCATAAGACCAGAGTCAAAAGACAGTTTACTCGAATGGTCATCAAAACTCCAGTACGTTTTGTAGCAAGTATCTTTAAAGGCTACCGCTGAGACATTTAGGGTGCGCAAGTCCAGATGGGACTCAAACAACTTGGCGTCCAAAATTGAATACAGCTAGCAAACGACAACAGGGCTGGTGGAATAGGCATGTTTGAAAAGACACAGATCCACCTTTAAGTGTAAAAAAGTAATCACAGTAAACAATGAGTTGGGATTATACCAAAGCTGTTGGAGGAAGTACTAGATCTTAAGGGAAATGAAGTAGACAAACGAATGCCATTCTCTGTTAATTTCTTATCTTTCGTCATGTAATCGTGTGAAACCTCGAAATGTTCCAAAGTCACAGATGTGCCCTTTTAAACTCATGGTTCCTAAATTTTGCGATGTTTTGTATTCAACACGGAAAGCCTCCTTTATAGGTGCATGCGGTAGAGACCTGAATATTTAAGATTCACTTGAGTTAATATTGAAGATGCATACTGGGGATGGAAAGATCAGCTTCTTCATTACTGAAAGTGATTAGAATTTATGATTCAGCGGGTTATGACTAAGGTTGTTATGTTATAAGTTTTTACATTGTAAGTCTGTTAGTGAAGATCATGTGAGAAATGATCCACCAAATGCCTAAAGAAAGTGATCATTGGATTCTGATCCTTCACAATACCGACTATGTACGACTATTTACCATCACAGTAGTCTATCCTTTTTTATTTGTTATAATTTTGAAAGAATTTAGTATCGCCATAACTACATATTTTTACATTTTACTATCTGACATCCTCCTCTCTTTTCCAATTCTAATGGAGATAATAGAAGAAACAATCGTCCAAACGTTCTATTCGAGGAAAAACTACTCATTTACGTCCGCCCATTCACACTATGAAAATTCCCCAAACATTGCACGTTTTCCACACTGCAACCTAAAATATTACCTCCACCTCATAATGAAATAAAAAAAAAAGAAAAAAAAAAAGTGGAATGTGCCTTTTCATAGATTCCGATGATTAAGAGAAGGCTTTAACAACATTTCAGATACTTGTGTTGTCTCCACCACGCTTTTACCTCTGCATAATCCGGAAGAACGTAATTAAATCTTAATGATGCCTTCTCCACTTCCAATTTATGGCCAGGGGGATGGAATGGCGCCCAAGTCTTATGAAAAACACAATCCACACTGTGAAATTTCCACCAATTAATATAAAAGCGAACTCGTAAGTGGCCCTCGACGAATTTTATATCATAGTTCCGCGAAACGATGTGGATGAGATGGGGGTGGCTTTTCCTATGGGAATGGATGCTGGACGCAGTGATATTCGGATTTTTCTCTCTCGAAAGGCAACAAAAAAAAAAAAAAAAAAAAAAACATAAAAACTACAAAATTTTCCTACAATTTTCCAACGGAAACTACCAAAGAGGAAATTGGTACTTAACAAAGAATGCGAAGAGGGGCGAGAAATGTTTTCTTTCTTCGATTTTTGTTTTTTTTTTCTTATTTTTCTTCTCTCATCTCAGGGTTTTCCCACACTTTTCTTATTGTGCCATGGCTTCTGCCACCCCCGCGACTGGTTGTCATGTGATTGTCATTATTAAAGAGAAGAAAAGGAGAAGAAAATATTAAGAATTGAAAATTGCTTATTTATTGTAAATTAAACGAGATTCCCTCGGGAAGGGCGGAACTGCCATATAAAGATGTAAAAGTGATTCAATTTGGGTTAAGGAAGAATTTAAAGCAATGTTTAGGACAGTGACTACAAGCCGGGAGCTCGTGAGTGGCAATCTATGATAGTAAACAAGGCTGTTTAGGAGTAATTCGGGGATTATGATGTGTAAAGCCATATTTTTTAACCATGTAAACGTCATGTATGAGGGCTGTTTGATGAATACCCGGATTAGAAATGACACCGCAATTTTTTTCGGTTTTGACAATTAATTTTTCAATATAATTCCCTTTCCACTCGATACATTGTTCCCAGCGGTAATTCGACTTTTTTAAGCCCTCCATATACAAAGTACGACTTTTGGCCTGCAAAATACTCCTCCACAACATCGATGACTTCCTCGTTCTAGCCGTATTCCTTTCCGGTGAGCTATCTTTTAAGGTTTGGGAACGGAGCAATTCGATCAATTTAACTGTGGTGACTGCGAAGGTATGAGCTGGTGCGTTATCGTGGTGGAAGAGCACTTTTTTCTTCACCAAATGTGGTAGTTTTTTCTTCAAATTGGCGTTGAATCGGCCCAATAAATCGACGTGGTATGTTTTTGTGATTGTTTTACCTTTCTTCAACGTGGATCACACCTCGCGTGTCCCAAAAAACGGTGGCCATCACCTTTTCGGCCGAATATACTGTCTTCGCCTTCTTTAAAGTACGTTCACCGCGTAAAACCCATTGTTTCGATTGTTTTTTGGTCTCTGGTGTGTACCAATGAATCGACAATCACGAAACGAAGCATAAAATCCTTGGGGTTTCGATTGAACAGGGCCAAGCACGTTTATGAAGTGGTCTCATGATTGCGCTTGTTCTCCGGTGTAAGTAAACGCGGCACCTATCGCGCGGACAGCTTTATTATGGCCAAAATCTCGTGCAGGATATGGCTAACGCGTTCAATTGAGATGCCTGGTATCTCAGCCAACTAGCGAATTTTCACTCGGCATTTCGCCAGTACGAGCTCATGGATATTGTCCACGGTTTCCTCTGTAGTAACCGTTTTTGGGCCACCTGGGCGCGGTTCATCAAAAATCAACGTGCGACCACGGCAAAACCCTGCGAAGGTGAATGGGTCCCATACACACCATCGAGAATGGGCTTGATTTGCTCGCAGATTTTGCCACTCAAAAACAAGAATCGGATCACGGAGCGATACTGATCTTTTTCCTTGGTCGCAAAAAACACTAACACGATGATTTGAAATGGGTTACAAAACAAAACTAAGATGATACACTCATTTAGGCTCAGTGGAGCTACCTATCTTCCAATTCGTGTACTCATCAAACAGCTCTCATACACGTTGCTGAGAAAAGGGCTTCCGACGTTTCTTCGACGTCTGGTCGAAATTCTAAGCAGCTATTGAGTATTGGGTCGTACACCGCAAACAGGCAAGATTTTTTGGAAAAGCAACATCCAGATTTGGAACTAAAAATATCGAAAACCATGGTCCATGGAGAACTGAACACTAATGACGTCCAGACTAAATATATACTTTGTTGGTGAAGACTACCAAATGGATTTGAGTACCTTTACTGCAGATGTTGCTAGATCGGTTGATTTTGATCGATCACGAGATTTTCCGCTTAGTATACCTGAATGAAATTGGTGCAAAAGTTGCAGCTATAGTGAGCGAATACTAGACGGAGGGGACATCGAACGTCGTAGTAATCTTTTTCGCCTCCAATATTCGAATGAAAACAGTGTTGCAATTATGATTTAATATAAGTCTGCCAATGATTTTCCCGCTTTCAAGGTGCACTGCACTGCCCGCACTGCCGCTACAACCAGTAAGCGGGAAAATAAGATGCGGAAATGGCTTATACGAGCAGAGCTTGTTCCTGTACTTGTTGCAAAAGTCGACAAGATGGTGAAAGATCACATTCAGTCATTTAAACACCTAGTAGGCGTATTAATATTCAGTAAGACTACCCTAAGTCTTTATAGATTTCACACGTTTAGAGAGCACTGCGGAGGTAAAAGAAGCATGCTTTCACACATTTATGATCCCGAGGCGAATACAAATATTCATGTCAGAGCTCGATGGTTGCCGGGAATCACCAAGTGAACTAATTACTTGACAATACCGGTGAAGATATATCAAATCTGACATCAACATCATAAAGTTAAACGTTTTTTATGATACACGTGCTCAGAAAGTTTTGCCATAGGAGCGCTTTTTGTGATTTTTACAGAGACTTGTAAAATTAACATCAGCCCATAAAATTGAATTAAATTGTGAGCATCTTCGTGCGATGATTTTTTATGATTTTCGACGGCAGTATGCCGACCAACTCGCCTTTACATTTGGTGTTGTAGCACCATTCCGGGCCACTTGTGGTCATCGTTCGCTCCAGGACGAATTCCTTGAAGGTCATCAAAAATCGGTTGTTGGACCAGAAAACATAGATGATGTGAGGGAACTGATATTTCAAGAACGTCATGTGACTTATCGTGAAATTGAGGCATGCTTGGGCATTAGTTCCACTTGCACACATTTAATATTGCACGAACATTTGGCCATCAAAAAGATTTCTTAGCGTTAGATACGGCATAATTCGACAATCGCTCAGAAAAATACTCGTGTCTATTGATCTAAAGAAATTTCAAAAAAATTCAATCCCGGTGCTTTAAAAGACATCTACAAGAAAGTGATGAATCATATATCCGTGCATATAAGCCTGAAAATAAACAAATCCAACAAAAGTTTTTCGCACCCGAAGCACTTCGACGCAACATCGCCACAGAGCCATTAGAGAAAATAAGAACGGTCAATTTGCCATTTTTTTGCCAAAAGTCTTTGGAGAAAGAAGGAAAAGCAACCGCCGAACACGGATCATTCTCCACCACGGCAATACGAGCTATCACAGATCCGCTTAAGTATGTGACTTTATGGGCAATCAAGACATTGAACTGTAGGGTCATCCGCCGTACGGCCATAATTTGAGTAGAGTGCTACTGAAGGTTGAAATACGAGTACATATATGCTTTTTTAGGGAAAAGCTAAAAGGTGGTGGCGGCGTAGTGGACACATTCGCTGACTATCAGGCAAGTTTGGTTCAAAATCAAGCAAATAATCCATTTTATCTGAAGCCTCCGAACAAAAAATCTTTTGCCTATGAAAGAGTTCAAAGTCATCCTTCTTCATCAATGCCACTTTTTGTTGGCATCACGAAATTTTCCCTTCTTCAAGTTTAACAACACTTTTGCTGCAAGATCGCGCTAAGTTGGTTTACTACAACCTCGTTTCAGACAGGGCAGTTCTCTGCGGTGAGACTGACGAAGCAAAAGGATCCCGGCTTATGTGGATGGTACAAGTAAAAGCATATTACCCTAGGCAGCTGCTCCCTAACCGTAGGGAATGTTCATCGGATTCCCATCAGGCGAAAGGCCCCGCTGGTCCAACTTGGCTCTGGATCTAGAGAGCTTACTTTAACTATCAAGCATGAGGGCCATAGCATTTGGTCTCCGCCTCGACGAAGGATACTTTAGTTCATGAAATCGCTTCTATAGAGGGGAGCACAAAGGAACCTTAAGGAGGTCGTCTCGACGAAGAAGAAAAAAGCAGAGGACCATAAAGGCACCGTATTTAATACCTCTCAAAAAACTGTAAAAAGAATGGTTCTTTTCATCCGCGGACCAAGCAAAGCTTGAGGCAGTCCTTAGAAAGAAGTGTTCGGAGGTCATTGGGCTGGCGAAGAAAGTAGACGTAGAGAGCTTGGGTGTTCTGAGACGATTGTGGGTGTAGTTTTGATGGATCTTCATCAAATCGTATTACTCAGCATAGTCGAGATAAGTTTACCGCTTCCACCATCGTAGCAGTGTGGGGTAAAGGTAGAACCAGCAGATTGACTCTACGCCTTACCTGGGAGATTCGAGACGTTGGCCGCATAGTGACAAAAGAGGAGGTGGAAATAGCAGTTTTCTATAAGGAATCTCCTCTGAAATGATCATTGTTCTGTACGCGCGCCGCCAGAGTTTGGAAGAACCAGATCGTCTAGGTGAATGCCCTAGCGTCCACCGTGCACGACTCTTAGTAAGAGGGATCACCTAAGAATAGGCTGGGTAAACTGTAGAATTCGGTCCATAGCAAGAGCGGAGTGCTGTTACATACCTATATGCATGCTGAGCCTGTAGTTGCAACGAAGGTGAATTACTTCCATACCCGCGTTATCTCTGAGTCTAATAATAAACGGGAGTAGAGCAAACAAATAAACGTTTTCCAATTGACGCCACATAAGCGTAACCATATTACATGCTGCCGGTTATTAAGGTCGGTCCGGACCTTATTAATTCAAGGAAGGCCCCATAGTGGGAGCTATGACTGTGGTTTAAACCTAAATCGCAGGAAAGGTCTTCCAGTTGGTTATGACCCGATGTGGAGTTACAATAAGTACTGCATGCCATCATTCTAAGATCAGCGACTCAAATTCAACACAATTGGTATCAAATGAATAGCGGAGAGTGATGGCAAGTGGTATCCTTGGTCCCATGGATGAATAGGCATAGGTGTTTACGTAAAACACAAGAGGCATTCTCTACGGACACGGGCAGTTCAACCCATGTCAGTGAAAGCCTTACCCAGATGCGATTATTAATCTGCGATGGATGATACCACAAAGCATATGTTCTTCGTTCGTTTAAGGTAGCATCAGCAGAGACAGCTGTTATGGGACAAGCCAGTCTTGGTATTTAGGTTTAAAAACACCCTTTACTTTGTTGATTTGCTTCGCCAAATCAATGGGTACCTTAGCCCAGTCGGCAATGAAGAAAAAGAAAAGAGAGGACCAGGCGTTGGATAGACCTTCGTGACTCAATCTTAGGTACAAACTGGTACAGAATTAAGCCGCGGTGGAGGTGTATAAATATACTTGCTATCCTAACTTGTCTGGGTTGCCAGCAGAGTGAAACACATCAACGAACGGTGGCTGTAGGAGGTCTGAATAGAAGACCATGATAGCCTTAGGGTTGTCTTTTAAAATAAAATACGAGCTCCTTCCATCTTGAAGTTATGAAGGTGCGGTTCCAGGGTGGATTAAATCCACACGACAAGAGAGGTGTTTTAGTGAGCATCAGTTAGCTAACCGCAACCATTGCCCAAATGTTACACAACTGAGTCGTGGAGTAACATATCATAGAGTAACCACCGAATATGGTATGTTCTCAGACGGAGATGTATCCAGTCAACATGGGCATGCAATGTTTTGTGAAGAATAGTCGAAAGGGTTCGCAGATCCATATATGATTGTGGTGAGTGCCAAGCAGCGCGTTCAATTGCGTTTACTCCTACCAACAGTTATTATATCTCTGAAACTGATCCAAAAACTGCTAAGCCTTAGGGTTGTCTTTGAACTTCAATAAAGACTTCGGTCTATCAGTTTCAGAGAATGGTAACAGTGCCAGTTTTGTGTGAAGCTATTGTGACAAATGTATCGCATTAAACTCTTTCAGAGTGAAGTCACTTTATGTGTCTAATTAGCTGGCAATATGTTTGAATCCTTTAGAAAATCACCAACCTTAAGCATCGGCCTCTCACCTTACCATTCAGGTTGTTGATTTTAAATATTCAGCATGCTACCAATTGGGTCCACATCTCTTTGAGCGATAGATCTTACGACCACCTCTTATAATACCTAAGGTATTAAGGGAAGAATAGGAAAAATAGGAAACTGTAGACTACCGTTGCATCGATATGTTGTTAAGTCGGAGAAAGTTAATATATTTAAATGCGGCTGCACTTAGCCGCTCAGCCGTTGCGGGTGTCGCTCCAAATATTTGTTGATTTATCCTTAAGAGCAATGAAACGATCAAGAGGGTTGAAAGAAGATAGAAAAGTAAGAAAACCAGTTCCAAATAAGTCATAATCGTGGTAAATAACAAGAACAATTCACCAATAACTTTAATAAATTAAGGATTTCGATGTCGAGCTAAACGTCGCCATTTAGTTTACTCCAACATTATTTACAAACTATCTGTAAGATTATCTATGAGACTACCTGAGACTTTGAGAACGATTTATACTGACAATTCGAACTTTGAGACGACAGCTTCCGGGACAGGACTCTTTGAATATAGAGAAACCAAAAACCTAAACCGATTTTCTGAAAAATTCGTATCTTACTAACTGCATATGCATCACAACGGCGCTGAGGAGCCAATTCTCTTTTACTATACAAAGCTCGTAACATAAGTTAGGCTGGGCTTAAGCTACATTGTATGCGAGTACATCTGCTCATCTGTATGGAAGCATATGATATAGCGGAGCCATAATTTACGTTATAATGAGTTTAAGGAATTTAGATTCAAAGTCATCGAAAGATGAAGAACTTAAGTCTGTTTCGTGCCTCCCTGATCTTAAAGAGCAGCTCTGCAGTAAAACTGTTGTTAGTTGGCAAATTTTAAAAAAATTAATTCCTCTCCAATAAAAGTGGACTAAAAATTAAAGCAATATCTGTTGTCTACAGAATGCAAATAACAAATAAAGTCACACCTTGCTACTAATCCTCCCCTATAGAGTTTTAAAAGCTTTCAGCTTTTTTTTTTTAAATTAATTTGTCAACAATTTTAATTAACGCGAGTGGTTGCATAATTCTCTGAACTCACACATTAAACAGCCCTTAAACCTATTCCCCATCCATTTTAAGCCACATCGATACCTTGTATCTCATAGTTTCATGGTCACAAAACACATTAGGACTTCCCCCTAGAGTGTCTACAATCAGTCCATATAGTACAATGGATTCCAAGAAAAATATTACTCACTAGGTCCTCATCAACAAACAGCACTTGGAAAAATATGTGCGATAAGGTTGATAAATGACAGGCGGCAGATGACAGCCGACACTGACAACGGCACCGATAAACTGAACGATATCGTCACTAATGCTCCTACACATCACGCTATTTTGTGCATAGCAGGTGCATTACCGTCGTCAGTCGCCACCTTATCAAACAAATTTTTTTCAAAAAAAAAAAAAAAATCAATTTACTCAGAAAAACAATACAAACAAGGGAAAACAGTAAATATTGGTAAAAGATACAAAAAATAAGAAGATACTTACAAATGGCGCATGGATATGCTGAACGCCTCCTTGGCCTGTATGCAATTGCTGATACTGGGTTGGAGACAGCACAACATGGGTCAAGGTGCCACTCTCATTGACGTACTGTTGCATCACCTGACCTTGTGGTACTTGCACTGGTACCGGCATATGGGGCGGGCGATTCTGTGAAACCATTTGTACTGTTGTTGGACCTTCAAGTAGAAAAAAATATAAAAAGTTTTCATTTTATTAAAAATCTCTCTCAAGTAAACAAAAAATAAATAAATTTAATAAATGCAAAAACAAACGATGGCCAAACTGAACCTCTAGACCTTCCTCCTATTGCACCTTCAAAAGAGAGATTTTTCAGCTCTAGTGGTTCTGGCATTTGTTATTCGTTCTCTGTTGTTCTTTTACAGTGCCCTCAAGGCCGTCAAATTAACACTTTCAGGTGGGAGAGCAAAGATTAACACAAGTGGAGCCCTTGTCGTAGTGGTTTTTCCATGGAAAAAAGCATACCTAGAGCTGATTAGAGGTATGACTTCCGTCACCAGGTTGGGTAGGTTATTGAGTAAATGGACGGGGAATTGCAACAAAAGTATCTACGAATACAGTCAAACGAAGCAAGCCGGTGTCAAGACGAAATAGGGTAAAGTACAAATATGTAACAAAGTAATGAAAAGGGAAATACCAACGATAATCTCAGGGGAAAACCCTGATAGACTAGAGTACAGAGAGCTTAAAGAAAAATTAAAAACATATTTTTAATTAGGATGCAATCCGTAAGTCGATTATCTATTGAAAGGCCATTTGGAAAGCTCATTAGGGCGGTGATATTTATTTAAATCCTAATTAGGCTTATACAGAGTTTTCCATTTAGAGATGCAAGACTTTTAAATTTTGCAGCGTTTATAATCTATCACATCCTAGAGAGGGCATCGCCTTTTTCCAGAATTCATGGCTCGCCTGGAAAAGGATCTCCAGTGAACTTATGCCTGGGTTAATGGCATCGATTATCGAAGGTGTATTCAGAATTTCAATCTTTGCTTGATCCAGACTTAATCTTCATCTGTTCCTTTTACATAGCGCAGACAAATATAGTACTTTGCAGTAGTTCCGCTGCCGTTTTTCTTAAAACAAAATGCTCTTCCAAGCTGTCTTTCCCCCTTTCCTATCAGATGAAAGGAAAGAATCAAAGAATGAGTTTACAAGTTACTGTCCCATTGCTAAACTCACTCATATAACCAAACCCTTAAAAGGATCTTATGCGAAGCCTTAAGCAATAAGTTCAAGTTTTCTAAAAGGTAGATTAACTACTACAAGCCAATTTCACTAAGTCTTTCAATAAGGTATCTCAACAATTGATCCTCTTCAAATTGTCTACTCTTCAATTTAAACCCCTCTTTCACTAAAACGGATACCTACCTTTTTACTTGGTAAACCGATATTATACTGTTCAGTTTAAATCCGTTCCCAATTTCAGTTCTTTAACTTGCCTCTTCTGGGGTTCCACAAGGCAGCCACCTTGGTCCCATTCTCATCATTCTTACTATTAATGATCTTGAGAGGGTCATTAAAACTCCTCCCTCTCCCTTTACGCTGACGATATAATTTTTTTTGAAACCTCCCATAATTTCGCCCTTCTTCAAGGAGACCTCGATCGGATTTCAATCTGAGGTATCAAACTGCTTGGAGCTTAATATCGCTGCCCACGTAAGTGGAACCTGTCTTCTCTTCGACTTTATTTTCTCTATGGTCAGCTTATTCCCTTGGCATATCGACAAGGTGATCCTTAAAACTAACTCATTACTTAGCTTTATAAAACCGTAGTCCAGGAAATTTTCCAACCCGAACGTAAATAGATCTGATTGGCCTCCCTGATTGAGTATGACAGTCAAGCTTAGTCTGCGTGCTCAATATTAGAATATCTAGAACGTCCTTTTTTTTACAATTAGTGCTCAAGGAAAAACCAGAGATACAAATTTACGTTGGTTTTGAATGTTTGCAGGTTATAATGACTGGGACTAAAATATCCACCAGGGCGTTCAAAAAGTGTTACGATATTTTAGAGAGCACTCGAAGTTGGGCTTGACGCTAAAATTATGAGCGCTAATATTAAGACAGATATTACAGATGAAGAGAGGAAGAGTCGGAATGTTATTGCCAACGTAATATAGTATTGGTGGTGAAAGTAGCGACAGTGCTAGGTAAGACCAACGTCATTATGTCGGTCTAGGAAGGTGTCAATGGATTGGGCAATACTGAAGTCACTAATAAGTTTTATTGCATGGTTTTGAATCGTATCTATTAAGTACAGTGAAGTCTTAGGACCTTCTGAGCAGATATGGACCTTGTACTCCAACTTTGTAGATATAAATGATCGATATATTAGACGGGGTAGGGTATTCCTCACATCGCCTCTGGAAATCTAAATAAATGTTTCTCAGCATTCTTAGGGACCCCAAATGTGTGGTCATACCAACGTAGGTTGTCAATGACATATGGTATATCGAGAATAGAAAGTTTCTCGATTTCGAAAAACAAGTTCCATTCACGGATAAAATGACTGGGTGTTCGAATTTCATTTTAACGACAGAAGACAGCATTGTGCTTTCAAAATATTTAATTCGCTCGGGTTTTAGTTATTTTGTCCACATAGAAATCTTAAACAAAATATAGTTAGTAGTTCTGTAGTTCTGATGCCAAACTCTGCCAAATGCCATTTAAGTATTAATCTTGCTTTTACCAGACTGCTGGATACTATTGTTTCATGTTTCGATGAAACATGCCATCAAATCGCTTGTGAACCTCTCACTAAAATAACCGTACCTTGATTTTCGAAAGAAGGGCCCTCAGTTGCCTCAATTTTCAGCCGTAACGGAGCGCTTGCGACTATTGAAGAAGCACCACAGATGAGTTTAACGGCTAACGGAGGAAAAATAAAGTACAAACCATATATGCTGTCAACAAAGAGTGACACACAACATGTTACACACACAATGTTACCATAGGCATCTACAACTTTAAGGCACCAGTGCGGAAATCATGCGACGAATAACTCCTGCTAATCGCTGCTTCTTTGGGCTTAGAAGGCGAGATTAGTTAATGTTTGCGATTTACTTTTAAAAGAAATGTTGACCACGACTACGTTTTAAGTAGTCGGAGAGTCTAATTGTGAATCAATTTTTTGAGCATATTGGTTGGTATCTCGCTAATAAGACGTGTAATAGTGCCTTCGAAGGCTGCAATTGACGCTGGTTTATCGGCATAGATGAGTGGTTTGACATATCCCCATAAAAATAGTTTAAAGTCGTCAAATCATACGATCTAGGCAGCTAATTCACCGGTCCAAAACGTGAGATAAATTTCTCACCGAACTCATTTCTCAATTGGTTCATTGATTCGCCTGCTGTGTGGCATGTAGCGCCATCTTGCTGGAGCCACATGTCGACCATGCACATGCTCATGCATTTTGGGCAAACAAAAGTTGAAAATTATTGAACGACAGCGGGCTCTATTGACGATAACGTTGTACTCACGGTGATCTATGAAAAGTGCATTAGCAGCTCTTGTAATGAATGAGGTTGCTTATCGGACCAAATACGTTAACATCCTCATTCAACCAGAAATCAGCTTCATCGCTGAAGACAATTTTTCGGAAAAAAGCGAATCTTGCTACATATCCTCTAAGTCCCACTCACTTAAAATTCGACGCCGTAGCAGGTCGTTTTTCAACGAATGAACCGGCGACTCTAAATCATCCCTTAGTGAGGGATAAGGGAAATGCTCTCGCAACACAGTCATCAATGCGGCGTTGATCCATCCTGTTAAAACCATATGTCCCCTAAGTCCATTTTTTTAAAAACAGAGGTATGTTTGCGCGCCAAACGCTGTGGGGATCTCAGGTCTGCTACCCTTACTGCTGCGGTGTTTTTCAAGCGTTTTGATAGGGCCTGCGTCTCCAATTCTTCTTACCGTATAGAACAAGGTTCCTTAAAAGTTGTGATCCACAAAAGAATTAATTTTCGAACATTTTGCGATAGGAGCCAATAGCGCAATATTAAAATGATTTCAAAAGGCGCACGCTGATTTGAAACCACTGAATGGTTGTTGGAAAATCAGGCCTCTAGTACAAACAAACGCCGTACGTGCTTTCAGGTATGTACGTACTTCAACGACTGAAACACAAGTTAACAAAACTTTAAGTTCCCCTATCTCAAGCGTGACCACGCACAGCCGTCTGAGACTGCTGTCAGCTTCAGAGCGGTCATTTCAAATAAGGAAATTATTTTGCCGCACTGTGTACAATACACTGATCATCTCAGTCCGGGTTTAGGACGCAGAAGCTTGGACACAACAGATAAAAATGCTCTCGGCCTATTGAAAAGAAAAGTTGTTCAGGTATTTTCAGATTCGTTTACATCAATGGAGAATTGAGGAGATGTTTCAACAGTAGAAGCTGTACAGTGATGCCGACCTCGTCAGAAATGCTCGGATGACCCAGGAGGACTTAGATGGATAAGACACCATCGAAAGCGAAAAGTAAGAAAATAATTTTGGAAACAAATTCTAAGTTTTGCTTAATAGGTCTCCTCTCTCCATTAGAGCAAACCACCTCACATCCTCCTGCAGATCAACCAATACATGATTTTGAAAAAAAGCTAAAATAAAAAATTGGCAGCTTAGGATCATTCGGAGAACCAGGACCTTACAATTATTCTCGTGCATAAATTTAAAACGTTTTTCAGAGCTTCAAGGGTATTCATCCAATTTTAAAGTCGCTGCTCTACACGACACCTCAATGGAGATGTACGACATATCTCCAAGTTTCTTTAAAAAACCAGGACTCATTCTAGATATAAGGCTGAGGTGGAAAATAAATGTTGTAAGATGAGGTATTGTATGATGATATACTCATACCGAAGAGCTTCATTCTAAAACACTTATCGTTGGCTCTAACTTCGGGAGGTTTACAGAGTCGTCCAAGGGCAAGCCTAAACAGATGAACGTTAAATGGGGCGGCCTTTAGAATATTATCAGAGCCAATATTAACATTTCTTAAAAATGCGAACTACATACATTTTCTCGTGACCTCCATTCAATACCACGTTGTTGGTTTGGTCAGCAGTTCGGCCATCTGCAAGTCATTGTGCTTATATTTCAGATAGACTAAATGTTTCTACATTAAAACATCGGAGATTACGCTCTAAACAAGCTCTCAACGATTGTTCACAAAACAAAGCTTCAGTATAACCGCAACTTTAACGTACCGTCTGCTGTTGGAAATCACAGTCAAGTTCGAGTATTCGTACTCTTCTGACTAGGTCGATCCTTCATTCGCCGTCAATCCCGATTGGACTGAAGATTTACCGAAATTGTCATTCCTCAAAAAAAGGAAAGGTGTTTTCCTCAAGAGAAGGCTTGGCTACTCTTATTGTCACAATTAGTAGAGGAACCGTGGAAGACAAAGTCCCTAACTACCTCAAAGTTATGAATATCTGGGAGTGACATTCTGGCGGAAAGTCTGACTTTTTTCGGGGATAACCAATAGCTCGTTGAGCCGTAAGCCCATCTCGTCGTTTCTAAAGAATTGCTGGTATTACCCTGCATTCGTCAAGACCGTCGACATGTGCTTGTTAATGAACATATGGGATTTGCAGATGAGATTGTATAAGGACTAAGTCATGTGTAGTTAATTTAAGCAGCAGCAGGTTGTCAGCTCCAGTAGCTTCAGATTTGGTTATCTTCACCTCGTCTCAGTTGCTTGGCAGGAACTCACTATTTCTACAGCGTCAAGTGTCACTGTGCTTTGATATTTATCTTGTAGATAGATAGAGAAAGAGAGAAAGAGATAGGCAAAGCAAAATACATACTGTAATCAAAAAAAGATGAAAATTGCCGATAACTCGGCCAGAACGTCACCATTCGTAGTCTTAATTTCGAGGTAGTTAAGGACTTCTTCTACCTTAGTTCCGCATTTACAGGTAGGTACAAATAAAAGCGACATCAGCACAGAAATCAGACGCAGAATTACCTTTGTCAACCGATGTTTCTTTGGGCTCAGGAACCAATTGAGTAGCAAAGCCTCCTCTCGTAAGACCAAACTGGCTTTATACAAGACGATTATCACAGCGACCCGGAATCGCTTGCCGTTTCGAGAGAAAATTTTTGGGTCCCTTTTGGAACTCACAGGGAATAGACATAGACGATCAACTACGAACTGTATGACCTAAACAGCGACATCGTTCTAGTCAGACGTCTACAGATCCAACGACTTAGGGCATGTTGGGCGCTATAGCTCCTGCACTAAGAGTCTAACCCTGAAAGGCATGGCGCAGCGGATGACGAGCGCATTAATCAACTTGGATCGTATTACCTGAAGAGGCTAATACTAAGATTGAGGTCCAGGTTCACCTCAGACTGTAGCGCCACCTCAAAAGTTGTGTACACTTATGTAACTATGTACAAAATTAAGCATCGTTAGGTAAATGAAGGTCAATGACTACTTTCATTGTACAACGCTCAACGTATTTTTACCATACCACAGCAAATCAATTTGGATATGCAATTCCCATTACGCGTCCCTTACCTACGATGAGAGTTATTTCCTACTGAGACCTATATTACTCAAGAGAACTGCCGAGCGGATAAATTGGCAAAGGAGTGGACAATGCATACTTACATCTGCGAAATTTTAGCTAAAAACTTCGAGTACCTTCGAGGGCTACTGGAATAAGGGACGTTGAATTATATAAATCGATTCTGCAGAAGTTTCAGAAATTGGAAAAGAATCGGTGAAACGGGCACCAGATAAAAGGCGCTATAAACTAAGGAACGGAGTCCTAGAAGCGTTTTTCGACAGCATCCTGCGTTGGGAAGAATACACGAGATCAGTCCTGATAATAAGTCCGCTGAATTGTGGTATTACAGTAGTCAAACTTGACCTTTCTTTGCGAGGGCAATAACCATAAAATATCTCTGCAATCACTACATGATTTGCAGACAAAAGTGATTATAAAGAGAAAATAAGTCCCAAAGCAGACAGAAACAATGGGCCCCTTTCATTAAATAGAACACGCTTCAATCTACAGCTTAAACTATAAAATCTAAAAACTAATTGAAAATTTGCAACTTTCGTCAAATGGCTTCTCTAAAGCCAGCTCCATTGTTGTAATTGGCAATTTAATAACAATCTCTCCCAAGTATCCGTTCCGTATTTATTTTTCAACACCGATGTTCAGTCAGATGTTACCATGGTTGGCAGCAGCAAAACAATCAACCAACCACAGCATATCAAATCAAAGATTTGCTTCGGCAATTTACCCCTAATTATAGGTAAACATGCCAAACCAACATTCTATCACCATCACCATCGCCATCATCATAATGTCATCGCCATCACTGTTTTCAAAGACTCGATTTTCCAACCTACTATATACATAATTAGGTATCGTCAACCACAATACCCTTATCTCTGCTTACCAATCGATGTTTGTATACATGAATTCGTTAAGAGAGTTCAATGATTCCTGAACACACCCAACAGTGACAATGCCAGTTTGGTTTGGTGTCAGCTGTCAATTAATTTTTTTTTTTTCAAAAATTGGCAACACTGCTCGAAACGTATGAGTGGTACCTAGTGTGTTCGTACAAATAAGCGCATCCAGCGCCAAGACCATTCATTATGTCATTTGAGGCTTTTTTCCCATTTTCAGTTCTCCTTTTGTCGTGTAAAGGGTTAAAAATAAATTATAACCACGGTCGTGCAGAACGATGTAATTTTTCAGACTTAATTGTGAAACCATTTCCAACTCACCCCCCCCCCCCCCCCCTCCTGAAGGCCTCTCATGAGTCTACTATGTTACCACGTTGATTAATGATCATCGCTTCTCGTAGTGCATTCATGTTTCATTTTTTCTGTTGTTTTCTACTCGTGTATAGAATTCAACACACTTTTCCGCCTTGACCCAAATCGGAGGAATTTCACATTCAGCTGATGTGCGCCCCTCATCCCAACCTCCATCCGACCATGTTCGTCGCGGTGTAATTTGTCAAAGCATGGCGCAAAAAAATTTCAATAAACCTAAGCTCGCCGAGCTAAACCATAAAGCGCACACACAACAACAACAAACAAACAAAAATTGAAGAAACACAATGGAAAGGGAACAAATAACACAAGAACAAAAAAGAGAACATGAAAACCGTTTAATTAGAGGTCCCCAAAGACAAAAAACCAAAACGCCACCGAGAACAACAATAAAGAAACGCGCATCATTAAAGTTCATGGGATACGCTGGTTAGGTTCTACACCATCCGGACACGTCCAAAAAAAAAAAAAAAAAAAAAAAAATCCACGTCTTTGACCTTCCAAATTTTTCGTTTCATTTCGTTTTGTCTCGTTTTGTTTCTGCGAACTTTCTGACTTTGATTACGAATACTTCATACGAATTTTCGTATAATTAAGATTTCCATCTTTTGGCAAATGTCAAAAGAGAACGGTGGCGAAAAGTTGCCACAGTTCAAATCACAAACATACCTATTGTATCATTGTAATGTCAAAAGCGCATTTGACATCTAATTACATTTCGCTCGTGCTGTCAACTTGTTTTTTCGGAATACACTCGGCAGAGACACTGGTTACACCAAATTAAATTTGGAGGGAAACCGAAAGAAAAAAATTACGAGAATACCAAGGGAAACGGGTGGAAACGAAAATGACAGTAGGCGGTAATAATAATAAAAAAAAAAAAAAACCGAAAAACAATAAAAATCAGTGAACCCGGGTGTAATGGTTATTTGGTAGCGAAGCATACATTTCACAAAAAAGTTTTTATGAGTGTGCTGTGGTTTTGCGTGTCCTCTTTATTTCGGTTAAATGGCCGCCGGAAGTCGATAATAGGTGCGATTTATTAATAGAAAATAAGTTCTCCGATAGAGAGCAATTTGATCGGAACTGATTTCTTTTCCTTCTCTGATCTCCTCGTATTTATAGTCTTTAGTCTGCTTTTGATTGTTGGAAACTGTAATTTTAGAATTCTGCGGTTTGGATGGGTCATTAAGTCAGTCATTGGGCGTTTCGATTAAATTATGAAGACGGTGTCACTTTAAAGATGTCGGTGAGTTGTCAATCAGAGTTTTAGCATATTGGTGCTACATATATACAATTCTTGGAATTTATTTAACGACTGAGTTGTGATTGAAGTATGCATAAAAATTGAAGTCTTGAATTATCCATTAAGAAATTCAAGGTGGACTGTTGAAGTTTATGTCTTGCAACCGAGGACTGCGTCAAGGAAAGTTGTAAATTTGTAAGGCACTGCTGATGTTGCCTGATTAACGAGGCTATGTCACTTAAGTGAGTTCAAGGTAAACGGTTGAGTGGAACGTCGTAAAGTCTTCAAAGTTGGAGTTTGTTTATGAACTGCCATCAATGACATGTAACAGTTGAATCACAAAGAGCCGAAAGGAAGCTTTTTAGTATTCTTATCGTTTTTACTTCTGAATCTTGGGGTTCGTGAAGTTCATCTATTTTTGTCTGGAGAATCGAAACCCGTCTAGTTAAGGGAATCTTATTTTACTTATGTAGACCATGCCTCCCTGCAGTGCACGCTAGACTGTTCAAAATCTATGGTTGAGTTTTGTTCAGATCTATAACCTACAAAATGATAGAAGGCAAGATAATTAGACTATTTAGGACTGAGTTCAACTTTGGGGCATGACAAAAACAGGAAGGAACTAGTTAGGAGAAGACGTTAATTCATACGAATCAAGTAGTTAGCCTTAGATGGCAATGACCAGTAAGAGCTCCTGCAGCTCTCTGCTACTTTAAGGAAACCTATCTTTCTCAAGACCACTGTGAATCCGGAGGACATTTTCAAATCGATTTTTTGTACAGAAGTTCTTGAAGGCGTATTGTTGTTCGTTTTTTCCTTACAAAGCCAATATTCAAGAAAAAAAGGAGTTTTCGGAAGGCCGTATATATCGACACTTTTTTCAGTGTCATTTGGCAATTTCTTCGAAAGTTGCTAAACGAAGGAAACGTCGGGCGTCCTCATAAGAAGGCAATCGATTAATAAGAAGAAGAGTTTGCTTATGCATCGACAGACATTTTGACTGAGCTCGAGAAGCATACACTTTAGATAGGAAGCTCAAACACTGCGCTCCAATATGTGATGGATCCCGGTGATCGAAACGACAATAGCGAGAATATTGTCCATTTATTGGCCATCAGAGGAAAACTGAGTGAGCACTAGATTTTTTGAGTCTGATTTGGGAGGCAGCTTATATCTAACTATACATACGAGTATATCCTATTGGGCATATATATTAATTCGTGCGGGTTTTTTTTCCAAAATTTGAACGTTTATTTAAGAAAAACGTGTACAATAGTATTATTCAAAGTATTGCCTATCTGAAGCTGTGACTTTTCCCCATCTTTCTGGCAATTTGTGGATCCCATCCCAAAAGAACTACGCCGGCTTGGCCGCCAAGAATGAATCAAGAAAATTTTTGATATTCTGCTCTGATGTGAACCGTATTTTAGTGAGGGCGTTCTGCATCGACCGGAACAAATGGTAGTCAGAAGGGGCAAGGTCTGGGCTATAAGGCGGGTGGGGTAAGACTTCCCATCCACTGTTTTCCAAATAGTTCTTAACCGGAATAGCAACGTGGGGCCGAGCGTTGTTATGATGGAAAATAATTGACTCGTGTCTGGTCGCATATTCCGGGCGTTTTTCGGCTACTGCTCTCTTCAAACGGATTAATTGTGTTCGGTAGCGTTCTCCATTGATGGTTTCACCCGGTTTTAGCAGCTCATAATACAGCACAACCATTTGATCCCACCAAATGCAGAGCATTACCTTCGCGCCATGGATATTCGGCTTTGCCGTTGATTTGGCTGGTTGGCCGGGTTTCACATATGATTTTTGCGCTTGGGGTTGTCGTAATGGATCCATCCGATGCAAAAATGACTTCCTTTTGTGGCGTTCCGCAGCATTTCGGACATGCATAACCGAATTTCGACGTCTCTCGGCTTGAGTTCATGTGGAACCCAATTTCCTTGCTTTTGAATATATCCAGCTGCTTTTACACGTTTTGAAATGGCTGCTTGAGTGACACCCAAAGATTCTGCTAGCTCTTCTTGTGTTTGGCAACAATCTTCATAGAATAATGCTTCCAGTTCTTCATTTTCAAACTTTTTTGGCTGCCCAAGACGTTCATCGTCTTCCAAGCCAAAATTACCACTTTTAAATCGTGCAAACTACTTTTGGCACATTCAGTTTGCTAGCGCATGTTCAACATAAACTTCCACCAAAATACGATAACTTTCGGCAGCAGTTTTCTTCATATTAAAGTAATGAAGAAGAACTCCCCGCAAAAACACTTTTTCAGTCACAAAGTTCGACATATTTGAGTAAAAAAAAATTATTGTTGTTTACGCTTCAAATGAATGACATATACTGAAATGACGTACAATGACAGTAGCTTTCCAATGCATGTTCCAATGGAATAATAACAATGGAGTAATACAAGTTACGCCATCTCTTATCAAACCGCACGAATTTATAGACCCAATAATTGCTGCTAGAAGTTGTCATTTCGTTGGAAATCAACATTTTATAGTATCAAGTGCGCCTTTATATTGAATTTGTTGAGTCACCCATCCCAATAAGGTTACCTTCTCCAATCTTAACACCGGCCCCGTGAAGACACTGACTAGGTAGCTTGCTGATATCGGATTACGATCAACTCAGGGGATGGAGGGACCAATTTGTGATGATGTTAAGTCATTTGGACGGGAAAGCGATGCCCATTTCAAGTGAACTTGAAACCTTTAAGCACTGACAGCAACCGCATTATTTTAAAGTTGCTTTACGACCTATTGAAGTCCATCAAGAGTGTAATGAAAAAATAATCTACCGAGTAGGACTAATGAACTGCGGCATTTGAAGGCCTATTTGTTCTTGCAGTCGTTATAATTCTCGATGTTGAAAACGCAGTCTTTCGCCGGGATAGATTTGAACCGTAGCCTTCACCTGTTCACCTGTTGACTTCAAAAAGACCTTGTATAGCTTGAACGGTGCGTTTAAGTTCGGTTCAAAACACTTCGTACGACAAGGTTGCATTGCATGTATAGGGTGGTTCATCGTGAGGTTTGATTTATAATGTAAAATAAAGTACATAAATTTAAAAGTAAACTTAAAGCTTTTACTATAGGTTAAAAGACCAATTTACCCCAGCAAAACGTGAAATTAAGTGCTCACCAAAATGATTTCTCAACAATTCCATTGTTTTCCGCGCTGTATGGCTTATAGCGCCGTCTTGTTGAAGCTCACCGAGACCATGTGCTTGGATTTCAGGCAGTACATAGTCCGTTAACATGGCGTGTTAACGGTTACCATTGACGGTAACATTCTGATTTGCCTCATTTTTGAAGAAATATGGACCAATGATTCCACCAGCCTATAAACTATACCATACCGTGGTTTTTATGGATGTAATGGTATATATTTGTACTTTTCGGGTTGCTCATCAGCCCAAATACGGAAATTTTGTTTATTAACGTATCCATTGAGCCAGAAATGGGCTTCATCACTGAACAAAATTTTACGATAAAACACCGGATTTTCATTGAGTTTTTCCAGAGCCCATTTACAGAAAATATGACACAAATTCAAGTCGCCTTGCTTCAATTCTTGTACAAGTTGAATTTTGTATTCAGGCCGAGATCCTCACGTAAAATACGCCAAATTGTCGAATACGCCAAGCCAAGTTGCTGAGAACAACGACGAATCGATTCGTCACGGTCTTCGCATACACTCTCAGCTACAGCTGCTAAAGTCTCTTCACTACATGTTGGATGTGGTCCAACCGGTCGAGTATCATCCCCAAACAAAGCAGTTTGATAGGAGTTACACATGATCTGTCAAAAAAAGCCTATTGAAAATCAAACCTCTCGATGAATCACCCTATAGATGTCATCACCTCTTTTCCTGGCACATGTCGGTTCAAAATTAAACATTTTAGGGTCTCAAATTTTTTATGGGATTTCACTGTAGAGGTGGTAGCTAAAAATCATCGTCGAGGATAGTTGCAGAAACTCTACTATCACTCAAAGACTACAGACCTTCGTAAAATAATGTCTCCTTAGCATTCAGAGGAGCCGATAGATATCACTTTACAGCCAAGGCCATAGATTGACCATACTAACAAAATAAGGCCTGCATGCGTGGTCATAAAGGAGAGCTGGTTTCACATTGACCAAAAAACGTTGTGTAGAATAGTTGAGGGCTGGGGAAGACCAAAGAAGATGGCACACAGGCGCATCCTGTAAAGGCTTTTTTTAAGAGTAGATTTATTGTGTCAATAGCTCATGTTTCGATTAATATTGGATTGAAGAATGGCATTGGCGATGCATTAGTTCTAATAAGGAGGTAAAGTCTTCCTTGGTTTTTTAAATTTAAGGCTTGTTCAGTTCTTTGAAGCTCTCGTGGAGCATAGGGCGTCCAAAACACCAACGCGCCATTGTATGCTGAGTTCTCCCTAACTTCACACCAGTCCTAATCATTCCTCCTCCTACGATTGCATATTCGTTTGCCGGTTTGGGTAAGAAATTCGCGATGGAACTATGTTCGCATCGTAAGCTTTGACCATTCTACTGCTATTCTATCCTTTGTATTTGGATGTTCTGATGTGGCGTGGACATCTATTAATGAAGATTTGCAGGTTTCCTTGTGAAAGAGTTAGTCACTTTTTCCGTACTACACCCATATAGTAGTGCAGATTCTACATTGGATCAAAACAATCTCAGTTTGATTTTCATGACGAAAACATTGGTTTTGTAGATTATTGATCCTGCTGTCCATGTGCCTCAATCTTCCAAGACCATACCACCGGTAATTTTGGGTGTTGAAAATGGAAATGTTTAAGGCCTTAGTTGTTGGCTGATTTATTTTGAGCCAGTTGGTGTAGGTATATAAGATATGATGTCGCTGTCCATATCAGTCTTATATCTCTTCCCGATAGTGCTGCGCGGAATACGTCTCAGATTGAAACATGGATCATCTATGACAAAAGAATGCATACGACATTTATTACCTTAATAGGCAGTCTTAACTATAGCGACACCTTTTTCTTTCTTGCGTAGAGCATTTTCATTGAAGCTGCCGAAAGATTTTAATGGAGATCTATAGTCCACTCATTGTTCATTACGTGTTAATGTGTCGATGCAGGAGGATCTATCCCGAAAGCCTGCCTGTACGTGGTCGACTCATCCCAGAAATACTCTACATCATGTCAAACTTCCCTTCTAAAGCAGTTTGACAATCATTCCTCTCTTCAAAACTTCGAGAAAGACTTCCGTTTCCTGAGCTTTCCTAATTAGTGGCTGTATAATTTTTGGTGAGCTGTTGGGTGCGACTTAGAAGAGTTGCACTAAGAACTCTTTTCTTAAAAGCAACGATAACCGATATCATTTCAGTGTTACAGGGATAGGTCGTGCTTATTTGGAAATTTGGTTCAGAGCAATGTTTATCAGAGTTTGGGAACGATTCGTTACTTATTAAATGATTTGATACAAAAGCAAAGCTATCATTTCACCTACTTAGCTATTCGTTATCCGAAGAAGGTCGCGTCTAAATCTTTTAGTAGATGAGATTTACGAAGCCTGTTTTATGAGTACCAGTATTGGAAGATAGGTGGTGCTACTGAGCCAAAATGAGTATACCATCATTTTGTATAACCTCTTCTAGCCCGCCTGTCAATTTGATGACAATCTAATGCTTAGTTTTGTTTTGACACCCTTTCAAAACAACGTGTTAGTGTTTTTTGCTACCACGAAAAAAGAGCAGTATCGCTCCGTGATACGATTCTTGCTTTTGAGTGGCAAGATTTGCGAGGAAATCAAACACATTCATGATAGTGTGTCTGCGACACATTCACCTTCCCATACAACTGTTTACCATTGCTTCGCAGAGTTTCACCCTGACCGCACTTTTGTTTTTGATGAACCGCGCCCAGGTGGTACAAAAACGGTTACGACACAGGAAATCGTGGGCAAAATTCATGATATCGTATTGGGGGACCCCTGAGTGAAAATTTGCGAGTTGGCTGAAATAGCAGGCATCTCAACTGAACGCGTTAGTTATATCCTGCACGAGATTTTGGGCATGAGAAAGCTGTCCGCGAGATTAGTGCCGTATTTGCTTACACCGGAGATCGTGAGACCAATTCGAAGACGTGTTTGGCCCTGTTTAATCGAAATCCAGTGGAGTTTCTGCATCGTTTCGTGACCGTCAATGCATGCATTCTTTGATACACACCAGAGACTAAAGAACAATCGAGACAATGGGTTTTACCCAGTGAACGTTCTCCAAAGACCATGCCTTCGGCCAGAAAGGTGATGGCCACCATTTTTTTTTTTGGGACGCGCGAGGTGTGATTCACGTTGACTATTTAGAGAAGGAAAAAACAATCACAGGAGCATACTACGTCGATTTATTGGGCTGATTCAACGCCGATTTGAAGAAAAAACGACCAAATTTGGCGAAGAAAAAAGTGTTTTTTCACCACGATAATGCACCGGCTCACACCTCCGTAGACGCCACAGCCAAATTGGTCGAATTGCACTACGAATTGCTCCCCATCCTCCGTATTCTTCGGATTTGAGTCCCTGGGAATTCTTTTTATTCAAATCTTAAAAGATCGCTCACCGGAAAGAAGTACGGGTCGAACGAGGAAGTCATCGACGTTGTGGAGGAGTATTTTGCAGGCTAAAAGTCGTACTATGTATATGGAGGGCTTAAAAAAGTCGCATTACCGCTGGGAACAATGTATCGAGTGGAATGGAAATTATATTGAAAAATAAATTGTCAAAACCTAAAAAAGTTGCGTTGTCATTTATAATCCTGATATTTATCAAACAGCCATCGTAGAAGCTTGGCCACTTGTAGAAGTTCTTACACATCCACTAGGTGCTTCTCTGCTCTAGTTGCTAGTGCGTTGATATAGTAGCTGAGACCATTGCAATCAAAGTTTACGGAACTGTACGCTCTACAATCCGTGCCCAGGTATTAGCTGAAACCTACATCCTCTGGATTTTTTGTTTTCTACCGATAATGGTGTCGACGACAAATAAAGAAACATTTTTCACAACCTTCCAGTGGCCGTCAATGTTTACAGGAGTGTCAATTATGATTAAGGCTCTAAGGTAAAGTGGTCCTCTATTTATTGACTAACACAGGGATCCCGAAGCCTGTTGGTTGTTGACGGGTGAGGTACGAAGGCATATTGAAAATATCATAAGATGATGGTCTCTCTCCGTACCGATGTCTAGTTCACGTTTCGGACGTCTTCAATTTAATTTTTAGGGTGCCGGTAGATCGCTATATGATTATTTTCGTTTGTTGTCTCTCAGTCGGGACCCATTTTTTTTTTTGTTGGGATCAAATATTCGATAAAGAATTTGTTGCTCAAAAAATTCCAAGAAACATCCCTATTGTCAAGGGTTTTGTATATTGTAGGAGAACTGATAGATTTACAGACCTGTGTACCGTTTTGTCATTTGTTTTGCTCAACCGAAGTAAAGGACAAAAAAGTCCTGTTCGTGGATTTTTACTCTTAGATATTTGTGCGTTAAATCTTTAACTACTTCGATGGTAGATCTATGTTCTTGCTCAGTTGAGCAAAAGCCCCTTTATAACTCTTATGGTCATCTGCTTCAGGGTTCCCCGTTGTGGTAGTCTAACATACCGAGCATTTCAATACTGTTACGGTGTAGATCCAATAACATGAAAGTAGACTGTAGGGCTTTCCGTTTTAATGTTATCCAACAGGAAAAAGATTTTTTCTTTTGAAGAATTGGTTACTGATTTGTATGATTTATATGTGCCAGTTAAAACGGTTAAGTGTGCTATACGACAGTGGGAACCGAGACTATTAAAGCTCGTAACAAGCTTTATAGGGAGCTTAGTCCTTGTCCTTCTAATTGGACTGCTTAAAAAGCGATGCGTAACCATTCAGCTGTAATAACACGAAACTCTAAAAGAAATTACTACGCCTCTAAGTTGAATACGACGCTTACTCTCAAAAAACGTTGGTGTTATCTGCGATAAATGTGAAATTGATCCCGGTGTTCTATCATAAATATAGGGGATATCCTATATAACGAAGGCACAATATAGTGAATTTGCGGTATAACGAGCGCTTTTCAAAATTACAATATTATCTCAATATAGCAAACGCGTGAGTCAATTGATACCAAAAATCCCGGAAATATTTATTAGTTATACAGGAAATTTTACGTCTATTCTTGTTTCATCCCCCAGTTTTCCTTATTATTTATGCGTGAACCCAAAAGTGTAGAGACTTGTATCTTGTATTGTGTCTTCCTTAAAAAAAAAACAACCCATTCTCGCACAAGAACTCTTTTGTTCAGGTCTGATCTGTTTGTTTGTTGTTTTTTATGTTTCTTTTTCATTTATTGAATCGTAAAAGTCTCTTACAGTTGATTTATACTCCTTGCTATTATTTCTGTGTTGATTCCTTCCGTGCTATTTCTAAAATTGTGGTTTTATTCATATTTTTTTTTATAAGAATTTAAGAGAGTCCCAAAACCCATTATACTCGTAAACGAATTTCGTTAACAGAAAAAGTAAAATATATCGATGAGTGTAAGAAAGGGGCTTCATTTAAACATCGTGTGCCGAAATGGACAATCTGTGGATCTGTGGGTCTTCTTGCGTTAAGGAGAACTTCCAAACATTTAAAAATTGTTTACATGGGGATATCCAATTTGGGGTCCGGATTTGACAACCCTGTTCAATCACACACGTCAAACCGAACTGTCACCCGAGACTATATGTTTAGTTTAAGGTTTGCCATTTTACAAAATGGATCGTTAAAAAATCGCTCAATGTGTTAAAATTGTGAAAATTTGCTACAAAAATAGTGATTCTTTGGAAGGTACATTTCGCTCATTGCGAGCAGATTATGGTCGACATAATTTTTTTTTTATAATTCCGCGCGCGCACCAAGGGTTATGAATACCCTTTTACTAGCAACCACATCAGTGTTATGTCTTCATGTCAGAGTTGACGCCGACGGGATTTACATAAATATGTACATCCAAATTCCATGACAAGACTTTTTTAGAGAATTACCTCGCACAGAATTCAAACCCGCGACCCTCTGCTTAAGGAGTCTATGCATATACCACTACACCACGGCCACCCCCATCGACCATCTGAGCGTATTATAGGAAAAACTGTAAAAAAAATAAAAAAATTGAATAGACTGCCTCGGTTACATGTGTTTTAAGGCCTATCTATCACCGAAATGCACGCTCTACAGAAAACATGTCTGCCGTTAATGAATGTATTGAAGAACATTCAAATCTATCGATTTTACGGCCAGCACAGGATTTGGGCTTGTCTTATTATGGCGTATTATCAAGTTCAATTGACGCCAGCTGACCACGGACTGGGTAAAACATACGCCGATTGGGTGCTTAAAGATCAGCGTTTTTTTACACAATATTTTGTTAAGAGATGAGGCTCATTTTTCGCTGGATTGATACACAAAAAGTTACTGTATGTTGTCTAATCTGATTATTGGCCCATACTTCTTTGAAAATGAAGAAGGTTTAACCGTCACCGTTAATTCTCATCGCTACAAGTTGTGTTCAAAAAGTAAGGTGTAAAATAAAATATTCGTCGTATAAAAATCTCGGCGGTTTTTTGGTACATTTTTGAAAAAAAAAAAACTTTTCTTTATTCAAAATCAATTTCAATCGAGTACATATTGGCCATTATTATCTATGATCTTTTGCCATTTTTCGGGTAGCTTCATATATCCATCGGTGTAGAACTTCGGTGGATTATCAGCGAAAAACTTGGCCAAGTGATTTGCAGCGGCTCTTCGGTCGGCCAATTTTTTACCATTAAAAGAGTTTTGCAAAGACTGAAATAAATGGTAGTCAGAGGGTGCAAGGTCCGGGCTATTCGGTAGATGCATCAAAACTTCCTAACCAATCTCCGTCAATTTGTTCCGGGTCATCAAAAATATGTGTGGCCTAGCATTGTAAAGATGGAAGACAACTCACTTTCTGTTGGCCAATTCTGGTCGCTCTTTCTTCATTAAAACAGTTGAGTTGTGCACAGTAGAATATCGAATTAACCGTTTCGCCACGTTCTTGCAGCTCATGTTAGACAATTTCCTTCCAATCCCATCAAACACTCAAAATAACATTGTTTGTCGTCAATCCAGGCTTTGAAGTCATTTGTCGTCGGTCATCGGCCTTTGACCATAATCGCTTGCAATAAATATTTTCATATGTAATCAATTTTTCATCGCCCGTAATGAATGGCGTTTCACTGATGGTTATCCGGTCAATTAAATTTCTTTGCTTCAATTCATGTGGCACCCAAAAATCGAGCTTCTTAGAGTAGTCTGCTCGTTTTAGATGATTCCAAACTGTCATACGGTTGATGTTTAGTGCCTCCGCTATCTCCAGACAGCTTACGTGCCGGTCTTGCTCTATCATTTGCAAATTTTCATTGACTTTTCCAGTGACACCAGCGCCACGCATTAGTCGGCACCTTTTACATCAAAATTTCCGGAACGGAATCGAACAAATCACTCCGTTCACTCGCAGCATTCTCACCGTAAACTGTACAAATTTTTCGGCATGGTTTTGCAGCGTTTTTCCCTTTTTTATAGTAGAAAAGCATCGAATAGCGTATTTCTTCTGTAATTTTTCTCATATTCAAATCAGTATAACTTTTAACACGAGCAACGAAGTACACAGATGTCTTCACAATAAATGTAGCCTGACATGTTACCTTTCACACAATCAGAATAGTGTTTCCAGATAAATGGACACAAACGCCATCTAGTGACAAAAAACTGCGGAGACTTTTTATATGATCCAATATTTATTTATTCATCAATATTAATGTTGTCCCCTTCAAAGTAAATCCCCCTCAGTGCCAACGCTTTTTCCAATCCTCGAAGCACTTATCATAAGCACTTTTTGTATAGCTTTGAGGTCTTCTGGCGATGCCGTTTTTACTCTCTCAACCGTAGCAAATATCCGTCCTTTCATAGCTCTCTTCAGTTTTGGGAAGTGGCTGTGTTGTTTTTTGGCCAAAAAATGAGACGGTTCTTCTGACCAAAATTAAGAAGTTCCAGAAAGTTCGCTGACACACGTCTCATGCCTAAATATCCGAAAAAATTGCATGATACGATATGCCAACATCCTCTCAGCAACTTCTCCAATGGTGATTCGACGATTTTTCAAAACGAGTTCCTTCACAGCTCCGTAGTTATCATTTTTTATTGATATGTTGGGGCGTCCAGAGCGAGGTTCGTCATTGGTATCTGCTCGGCTATCTGGAAGAACTTGTACCACTTGTAAATTTTTTTTTTTTACTTAGAGTAGACTCATTGCATCCCACTGTCAACATTTGAAGTATTTTAGAGCACTCGATTCCATTTTTTACACAAAATTTGATGCAAATTCTTTGCTCCATTTTTATAAAAACTTTTATTAAGACTATGAACATATATTCGGGACATGTGTACCAATAAAAAAAAAAAATCGATAATCGAATGTACGTTGCCCACCTTACTTTTTGAACACAAATCGTATCGCCAAATGCTAGCCGAATTTTAATCTCAAACCGAGGATATGGATGTGGAAGACATGTGGTTTCAACAAGATGGTGCAAAATCTCACACAACATGACCCGTCTTGGGCATATTACAAGCAAAATTTCCTGAAAGAGTTTTTTTTTTGAGTTTTGGTGATGTGAGCTCACCAAGACCGTGTGATTTGTCGTCATTGGATTGCTTTTTGTGGGTCTGTGCAAAAGCATAATCATCAAACTCTTGATGCTTTGAAAACGAATATTCGTCAAGATATGGCCGAGAAACTCTACATAGTGACGAGGTGGTAGCTTCAGTGCTAGTGATGCGTAACTCATAAAATTAAAAAAAAAAAACCCTTTGGTGTTTGTATTCCTAAGGAATCTGGAGAAAAATCGCCATCACGCGCTGAAGTTATTAAAAACAACGCGCTTACAAATTATGTGATAATTTTGTATAAAAAATTTAATCGAGTGCTCTAAAATACTTGAAATGTTGACAGTGGTATACGATGAGTCTGCTCTAAATAAAACAAAATGTTTACAAGTGGCACAAGCTCTTCCAGATGGCCGAGTAGATGCCAATGATGAACCTCGCTCTGGGCGCCCCAGCACATCAACAAAAGATGATAACGTCGAAGCTGTAAAGAAACTTGTTTTGGAAAATCGTCAAATCACCATTAGAGAAGTTGCTGAGGATATTGGCATGTCGGTCGGCTCGTGTCATGAAATTTTTTCAGATATTTTGGGCATGAGATGTGTGCCGGCGAAGTTTGTTCCGAAACTTTTTAGTTTTGATCAAAAGAACCGTCGCATGAGCATCGCTCAGGAGCTCTGAAATGACGTCAATAATGATCCTGACTTGCTCAAAAGGGTCCAAACTGGTGACGAATCGTGGGTATGTGATTATGACGTCGAAACCAAAGCTCAATCTTCCCAATGGAAGTACCCAGCAGAGCTAAGTTCGATCACTGTTTTTTTTTTTTTTTTTTTTATTACTGTGGCGAAGTGCATAAGGAGTTTTTACCTCAAGGTACGGTCAATAAGAAGTAGTACCTTGAACTTATGCGCCGTTTGCGAGAATCAATACGAAAAAAAACTTCCAGAATTGTGGAAAAACAATTCATGGCTTTTGCATCACGATAATGCACTTGCTCATTCATCGTTGCTTGTGATAGATTTTTTGGCCAAAAACAACACGACAATAATGCCTCAGCCACTATATTCACCGGATTTAGCTCCATGTTAAATGTTCCCAAAACTGAAGAGACCCATGAAAGAACGGAGATTTGCAATGATTGAGGAAATAAAAACGGCATCGCCGGAAGAGCTCAAGGCTATACCAAAGAGTGTTTATGAGAAGTGCTTGGAGGATTGGAAATGGCGTTGGCACAAGTGTATTATATCTGAGGGAAACTACTTTGAAGGGGATAACATTAACATTGATGAATGTATAAATATTTTTTTATAAAAATATAAAGTCACCTTACTTTTTGAATACACCCTGTATAATTCAATAAAATGTTTATTCACTTTAAGAAAATCGTATTTCACGTTCGAATAAATAAACTACTTTCCGAACAACCCAATAGAAAGATTCAACTTTATATTTGAAAGACGCATTGTCAAGAAAGCTGTTTGGTTACAGCTAAGGGGGATCATCAACGATGGCCAAATACTTTGTTCAGTATATACGAGTATATATCTGATAGGTAAAGAGTTCCAGATGCTTTTAGCATATTGAGAAATGTGTTCATATCTGTGTAATCCATGAATATATCTCACGGAATCATTAAATGTAACTTGCTTTGGGACAAGGATTCGATACTACTATAGGGTTTTCTAATAACGACTTGACAGCTTTTTTTTTTTTAAATAAAAGGCAAACCATTTGAGATATTTCAAAAAATTTAATATTGGCTTGAAGTACAATCAAAACATTTATGAATGGAACTCGACTTCGTTCGTGCCTACGCGGGCACGTTTGCAGCGGTCGATTCGTTGGACCCAATTTTCAACGATTCCGCCACACATTTCGGCGTATTGACATAAACCAATGACTTAACGTAGTCCCACAGAAAATAGTCAAGCGGCGTTTAATCGCACGAACGAGGCTGCCAATCGACTGGCCCATGTCTTAAGATAACACGCTCACCATACTTACTCTTCAATAAATCGATTGTAGCGTGTGCTGTGGCTTGTGGCACCATCCTGTTGAAACCACATGTCGTCCAAGTCCATATCTTCCGATTCGGGCCAAAAATAATCGGTGATCATAGCGCGATAACGCTGACCATTCACAGTAACGTGACGATCGTTATCGTCGATGAAAAAATATGGCCCAATTACGCCGCCGGCATGCAAACCGCACCCAACAGTTATTTTTTGTGGATGAAGTGGTGATTCATGAAGTACATGTGGGTTTTCACCCAACCAATAACGCATATTTTGCTTATTGACGAACCCATCAAGCCAAAAATGAGCTTCGTCACTGAAGATGATTGTGCTATGAAATTCATCATCTTGGCGCATCTTCTCCAGAACCCAATCGGAGAACGTAGCTCGTTAGTGTACTTTACTATGATGAAAATGTTGAGTTTACTGAATAAATTGACAGTGCCAGTTTGATGATTAGTGAAAGAGTGCGTTCACAAATTAAATTCAAAGTTGACAAGTCTCTATTGGAAAACCCTATATTTAATTCATTACCAGATGGTAGGATATCAGGTAAGGTATTGAGGGCTAGTTTTTTATTTGAAATTTGAACTGACTAGGATTTAATAGTAATCCATTAGCCTTAGACCAGGAATGAAATGATTAACAAATTCAGCAGTGTTACTAAATCTTTCAGAAAAATTTGCAAATGGCGGCAAACATAAATTCTACTTTGACATATGTTAAGTAAACAGATACAAAATACCCGTCAACAGGACATAAATCGCTTTACTCCTAAAGAACGCATTACGATTATTTTCTGTGCTGTGCTGTTGACGCAGAGTGAATTTTGGCGATGATTTCCCGGTGGTCCGACACCAACTAGGCAAACACTACAATGTTTAGCCGCCTTCCTAGAAGAGTATGGGACAACACGAGAGGTCCGGCCGGCCTCTAAGCACAAGTTCTGCTGCGAATATCACGGCTGTGGTTAAAGATGGTGGCAGAGTATCGAACAGACGAGATGCTTTGCAATTGAGCATCAATCCTTACAGATAATTTTGGGTGAAAGACTGTAAGACGTTCCCTTACAAAGTGCAGCCATTGGATTTTTTTTTCTTACTTGAACAGCATTTTTACCTTTTCGATAGTGAAAAAGTAAAATATGCCGAAATACACCAACCAAAAACTACAAGTACTGCCTAGAATCAATTGAACTTTTTCACAAGCAAGCGTTTCTATATCAGCTATCAAATGCGCCTTAAGTGTTGCCTGTGAAAAAAACAGTTAGGCCCTCTGTTGGGAAAAAGGAAAACTACCTTACAATACTCAATACTTACAACCTTTTCTAAGCCAAAGCAATTGAGGCTACTTATTTCTCTGTAAACATTTCAAAGTTTACGACTCTTTTTAGTTTCTCTATTCCTGAAGTCTCTTTCAGATACCAACGACATTGAACGAGAACGTAGAGTCTGACTTGAAAGCAAAAGTCGGTTGTGCCTTATTGAGAAAGGAACTTTGAAAAATGTTAACAAAAACAATCGACAAGAACTGAGTATATCTTCATACCTTCACTTGCGTTTCAATGTCATTTCCGCTTCGCAACGGCAAGAACTCATAACGTGCCTCGTATTACGCCATCTGCTCCAAAATATAACTCCATTTGTACACAACAGGACGAACGATTTCTAAGTTTAAGCAATCTGCGGACCATCTGGGGTCACATAACTAACCAAAATAAATTGAAATCCCATCCACAGGTTTAATAATTTCTTTCTGCCGCAACCGCAAACATGCTTTGTCATAATTTTGAAAAAAAAAAAAAAAAAATCGACAAAATCCAAGTGGAAGAGCGCTTACGGTGATAATTGGATTTCCTTGAATCGAAAACGAAAAACATGAACAAAATCCGCCAAACAAATCTTCATTTCCAGATGTGAAATCGGGTGTTCAGCTCATGGTATTGGCGTAGCTACTACAGCTACCCAGGCAACGCAAGGAAGTAAGTTCATATCCTCTTTACACGACTTACCATTTCTATACACTTGAGCCAAAAAATTGAAATCCATTCCCCTTTCCTACAAATTGAAAGCATCAAAGGGAATTCAGAATTGCCTAGCAACATCGCCGGACTTGGATCATGTCCGCATTGCTGGCGACCCAAAACAGGGCAATCCACAGTCCGCCCTAGGACCAATAGAGGAGAGAGAGATCCTACCTCGAGCAATGGTCGGTCACAGGCAGAAACAGAACTGATTATTTCAATGGGATTATTGAATTGAATGGCCGCTGCTGTTTGCTGTTAATCTTGTGGAAATTATTTGGAACTTGGTGTGTGTACAAGTACTCGTATCTTAACAGCGCGTAGCTAGCTACAAATATGAATATCTTGCCTAGACATCAGCCAAGCACAGCTGTGGTAGTTCCAGCGCCTGGGCCAGTGCCAGTGCCAGTGCCAGTTCCAGAACTTTTTCTTAATTTTCTTTTTTTTTTTTTCGTGTGTGTATGAAGCTCTCTATTCGGTGAAGCGAAATGCTGGCGACATTCGGGAGCCATGTGTTCTTCCGTTTGCCGGATCTGAGATTTTGTTCGATGATGCCACCCATCTCATGGTTTACTCCTTTGGACAAAATAGTTCTCCATTATGGGTTTCATGAGGGAGGCAGAATCCGTAGTATCTACGAGTAAGAATATACTTTGCTTGTGTTTATTTCTTTTGATAGAAATCTCTCGGATACATATCCATAGTGTGAGCTATGGATTCTTTTGTAAATTTTATGAATTATTTGTTTATTTTGTACGATAATTATGAAGACTTAGGATGCGAGCGATTTAGAAATATTGATTATGAGATGACGGAAGAAGGGTAGCTTAATTAGAATGTATCTATTAGTTGAGAGATTTACCCACACATTGCCGCTGTCATCGAGGCCGATGTAGGTCAAGGGAGAGTGAAAGAATTATGTCATAGACGATTACCACATAAACTCGTAATTGTTTCTGTTACGAGTAGAACTATTTTTGGTGGGTAGGTCAACCTGAATTTTATTAACTATCCACACGCAGAACACAGTGTAACAAATGTTTACTGCTCCTACTCTGAACTTTGGCATATCATTCCTAAAGTTGACAAATCGGTAAGTATAGTAGAACGACTTTCTCCAGCTTTGTTTAGGTGTTTTCTGAGCTCATGTATCGATTGATCAAATAATTTTTTTTTTTTTTGTAGTTAATATATGAAATGAACATTAATTATCATAAAACTTCCTATCTTTCTCTGCAAAAAACTTGAGTCATTGTGAGGTTAGATGAGCTCTTCAGAAGCAAACGTTCTACCAGCTTGTAGCCAGCAAAGAGCGACTTAAAACTTCGTAGTATACGCAAAGTACCAATGAGTGAGACTGTGCCAAGAATTTTGGATGTTTGATTGGGTCTTCAAATACCGAAACAAGACTCTGACCTACGCTACAGAAAAAAGAACTCGCTTAAATGGAAAATCCTCTAATTGAGATGGTGAGGAGATGCACAAAGGAGAACATTTTGTGATAAATTAGTTTGGAAATTGGAAATTTGATAGTGGAAAGTTCCAATTACGTTGCTTTAAAGTTGAAAGGGGGTAGAAATTCTTGTTTTTTGCGCATGTTTATCGGCTTCCGTTTGTAAAGATGATATTTTTTCTCAAAATTCTGCTCAGTTGACTGCAGGGATGCAGGATGAGGACATAAATATTGATATTCTCAAACTTTAAAAGGGCCGGTGATGAATATATATTCTTGCTTTCCGTCAATGGGTCGGAACACACAGTCGTGTGTTAATATACCAGCAAGAACTGAGAATACCGCATCCTGCACTGACCATATCTTTCTTAGGGCCAAAAGTACGCTGAATACTCATCCTTTTGTTTTAGAGCTTGACATTGCTGATCATATGGCCACTGGCATTGCTCTAAAAGACGTTTTGGATAAAAGTGAGTAAGCTGTTGCCTCGAAAATTGTTAAAAGCACAAATGTAATAAAAAAAAAATAAAAAAGTGCTAGGGCACTGTGATCTAAAAGATCTTTTGTACCACAAAATCAGTGTAAAGAAGCCAAGATGAAGTTGAGAACCTCTCTGGAGGAGATTTTTAGAATTTTCACAGTGAAAGAGTGTCATCTCCTTAAGGTACTTAGAGCCATGCAATCACATAAAATGTGGTCCACAGTTTCGTCATCTTCCATGTAAAGACGCCCTGAATAAGATATATTTTGTGTAGGAGACTATCGATGGTGGCAGTGATATACACATTTTGTTCTTTATTATTAAGTTCTGGGTATTAAAGAACGGCTCAGGGCTGATGAAATAATCAGCCGAAACGTTTATGAGGAGTCACCCGCCAAAGTTTTTCTTTGCTCTTATGGGAGAGATCTTGTAGTGCATTGAATTACTTCAAGACTGTTTGTTAGTACATTGACCGGACACCCTTCATTTCCACGTCGGCGTCCATCTTATGATTCATCCGTATACCACTTGATACCTTTAAGTTTTGAGTTAGGATTTTGTAGTTCCTTTACTATATAGAACCTCCAGTAGAAGCACAGAGTCTTATAAAAGGCAACCGTTTACCACATCTGTCTGACCGTGCTGAGAATTGCCATATTTTTTATAAACAGGTGGTATGGTGTTAAACCTGCTGTGAGGCACACATGCATTCCGATGGCATGCAATTCTTTATAGCGGCTGCAGTTTTCGGCATATTTTTCTTTTTCTTTTTGTTTCTCATTGTATATAACATATCTATACAATGAGTAACCTTTGGAGTTAATCACCAAGTCTTACCATACATACAATGGCTAGCCTATATGGCTTAAATCGCTTTGGTTATTTTGTATTTGATTGAACGTTAAAACTTCAATACTTTTCTGTGAACAAAGAGATGAAACACGGTTTACACATATGTTGCACGTATGCATGCCCACTTACAAACTCTGAACGGCGAAGGAAACAAAAGAAAAGTTGGATAAATATTATGGCAAATGCTCCGTCTGATTACACAGTCAAATATTGGTTTCGAGAGTTTCGTGGTGGCCGCAACTCCACTACTGATCAAGTCCGCAGCGGCAGGCCCTCTGATGCAGTTTACAGAGGAAAATGTCAAAAAATACATGAAAAGGTGTTGGCTGACTGGAAAGTGAAGGTGCGCGAGCTAGCAGATACCACAAAGATTAATTCTGAGCGCACACGCCATATTTTGGACATATGAAAAAGTTATCCTGGCGCTGGGTGCCGCACATACTCACTCCTGACCAAAAACAGGAAAGCGAGAGCACTTCGAAAGAGTGTTTGGACTTGCTGATGCGGAATCGGGCGGACTTTTGGCGTCGATTGGTAACTGTTAATGAAACTTGGATCCACTATTACACACCAGAGAACAGAATGGATGCCCGACAATGGACTGAAGCCGACACGTGTGCTCCGAAGCGGCCGAAGGAGGCTCGATGGGTCGGAAATGTTATGGCGTTTGTTTTCTGGAATTGTCATGGCATACTCTTCGTGAACTACCTCGAAAAAAGAAAAATCATCAACAGGGAGTATCACTGTGCAATATTGGAGCGATTGAAGGCAAGACAATGCACCTGCGCACAAGAGAATCGCAACCACGGCTAGAATCAATGACTTACAGCTCCAATTGCTGTCGCATCCACCATATTCGCCCGATTTGGCTCCCTCGGACTATTATCTCTTCCCAAACCTCAAAAGATGGCTCATCAATAAAAAATTTAGCTCACGCTAGGAAATCATCGACGCCACGAAGGAGTATTTTGCAGACCTTCCGGAAAATTACTTTTCGGACGGGATCAAGAAGTTGGAAAATCACTGGAATAAGTGTATCAAACTAAAAGGGGACTATGTTGAATAAAATAAAAAAAAAAACATTTATATTGTAAAAAAATTTTTTTTCATTCCCAAGGAGGTTATATATTATACAGCTTTTTACCAGGTGGGTTGAGTGTATTTAAGAACTGCACAGGATAGTATATAACATCATCCGTACGCACTAAAATGTCCACTGTCAAATGTCAAATGTGCACCTTCAAACGACTTCAACAAAGTATCAGCATCAGGCTTCCGTTAGACAGTACTTAGATGTCAGAATCGCATGTTCGCCAGCCATTCCGTGGATATGCTGTGTATTTTGCGGATATCTGGATATATTCGGGCTATTAGGTCTTTAACGGTCGGGGAATTGATGCAAAATCTGATGGAATTTTAATCTTTCTGTCATTATTCCGGAGACCGGAGAATTGTTCAGTGCAAATATTGCCCTTCATGGCATCGACATTGATGAGACTTAACAACAGCTTGAAGTCAATTTGAGCTGTTTTGCTTCCCTCCAAAAATGTTGCTGCGATTCCTGATGATTTGACGGATAAGCCGATGTCACGATTACTTCCTACTATTGCCAAAAAAAAAAGTGTCATCAAGAGCATCCAGAAAAAAATAGTTCCTCAATTACTTTCTCAATATTGCCAAGGATCTGCTGATAAACGTAAAGCTATTCATCCGTCTGCAACTCCCCATTAGACGAAACCTCTTCTCTCAGGGCACCGGGGTTATAATTGGTCTCCCTCATAGAGTGACAGATAAAGTGAGAAGGCAAATATTGGGTATGTAATTTAATTCGTGCGGTTTTTTTTTCAAAATTTGAAAGTTTATTTAAGAAAAACATGTACAATAGTATTATTCAAAGTATTGCCCATCTGAAGCTACGACTTTTTCCTATCTTTCTGGCAATTTTTGGATCCCATCCCAAAAGAACTGCGCCAGCTTGGCAGCCAAGAATGAATCAAGCCAATTTTTGATATTCTGCTCTGATGTGAACCGTATTTGAGTGATGGCGTTTTGCATCGACCGGAACAAATGGTAGTCAGAAGGGGCAAGGTCTGGGCTATAAAGACTTCCCATCCACTGTTTTCCAAATAGTTCTTAACCGGAATAGCAACGTGGGGCCGAGCGTTGTCATGATGGAAAATAATTGACTCGTGTCTGGTCGCATATTCCGGGCGTTTTTCGGCTACTGCTCTGTTCAAATGGATTAATTGTGTTCGGTAGCGTTGGCCATTGATAGTTTCACCCAGTTTTAGCAGCTCATAATACAGCACACCTATCTGATCCCACCAAACACAGAGCATTACCTTCGCTCCATGGATATTCGTCTGTCGTTGATTTGGCTGGTTGGCCGGGTTTCACATATGATTTTTTGCACTTGGGGTTGTCGTAATGGATCCATTTTTCACCACCAGTAACAATCCGATGCAAAAATGACTTCCTTTTGTGGAGTTTCAGCAGCATTTCGGACATGCAAAACCGCCTTTCGACGTCTCTCGGCTTGAGTTCATGTGGAACCCAATTTCCTTGCTTTTGAATATATCCAGCTGCTTTTAAACGTTTTGAAATGGCTGCTTGAGTGACACCCAAAGATTCTGCGAGCTCTTCTTGTATTTGGTAACAATCTTCATAGAGTAATGCTTCCAGTTCTCCATTTTCAAACTTTTTTGGCTGCCCAGTACGTTCTTCGTCTTCCAAGCCAAAATCACCACTTTTAAATCGTGAAAACCACTTTTGGCACGGTCGCTCAGCTAGCGCATGTTCACCATAAACTTCCACCAAAATACGATGACTTTCGGCAGCAGTTTTCTTCATATTAAAGTAATGAAGAAGAACTCCCCGCAAAAACACTTTTTCAGGCACAAAGTTCGACATATTTGATTGAAAAAATTGTTTGTTGTTTACGCTTCAAATGAATTACATATACTGAAATGGCGTACAATGACAGTACCTTTCCAACGCATGTTCCAATGGTATAATAACAATGGAATAATACAAGTTACGCCATCTCTTAGCAAACCGCACTAGTTTGCAAGTTATAGACCCAATATATAACAACATATGAGCTATTTCGACGTATGTGGAGCCAATAAGAATTTTCAGGGCTAGTCAGGGCGCTGAAATAGAGATATACCACTATTTGCCAGGTTGGAGATTGTGAGTCGGGTTAACTATCCAACTGCAATGTTAAAAAGCAGTCAAAATTTATAACATTCCAGAAACGTTCTGATTAACACATTGCGAGTATGTGCAGCCCAACATCTAGCGGAGTCCCTTGATTGTAATAAAGCAGTCAAGGACAGACAAGGCTAATTAACTCTGATTTTATTGCGGAGCAGCAGTTATTTGATCGCTTGACAATGTTTCAGTACTTAAGATGTCTGGATATATACGAGCGGCTAATATACACTCTGATTCGATGAATATCTCAGACGTAATAAGAACGGATATATATTGTAAAATACAATCGTAACAATCCACCACAAGCATTCCGCATAGCATATCTTTTCACATCTCGACAAGTTCCATGAAACCTGTATAAGGTGCTGATGACCAATAGTATGAATGCAAAATTGCCGTCAGAAAAGCTGGAACTGGCATACTGCGTTTCATCTGATTACCTGCTTACCGCAGAATGCAGGCAAACCTATGGACGGAGAGAACGGATGCGGCACGAGAATTCTACAAAGAAAAGATGAAGAAAATGCATCTTGAAGCCATTCTCCGGAGCCAAAGCAAAAAGCATGACAAGTGGAATCTAGGAAAAACAAAGATGTTGCAGGAACAACGGACCGAAGTTTTACTAAAAGGTAAAAAGAAAGTGCCAAAGCGTCAAAAAAAGAACTGAGACCTGAAGAAGTGGAAAAAGAAATTTATGAGTAGAGCTATCGTCACGCCAAAGACAACACAAATTTAGGTCGGTTCCCAGAGCGAACCAATAAGCCTGGGTCATTTAACTCAAGATCTTCGTCCATCTGCAACAATGAAATGGAAAAAGCTGCATCTATAGTAAGCTTAAGAACAAGTCTGCCGGACGGAATGGCCCGTGAGGTAGCCGTTAAAAACAGCGGAAAATAGCTTGATAACGAGCATACACCAAACCATTTCCAAGATTTTTTCGGAGGCAAATATTGTCAGCCGTATTGTATGAATGCTTTTAACTATAAGTCGATGATCTGATAGTCAACAATTAATCAACTATTGGCGGCATCTAGGCAAAGCTAGGCAGAGCTATGTCTTGTTGGTTTATTTTTGCATTCATGCCAAGCTCTTTAGAATGTACGGAATAACGACGAACGCCCGGTGCTCCATAAAGTTCTGCAGCAATCTCAGGAATACCTTTGATGTCAAAATAAACTTTAGGCAAGGTGAGGCGCTGTCAAATAATAATTTTTTGATATCATTCCTGAGATGGTTACGCGAAGCTTTAAAGCCCTCAGATAAGTGTACATTGATCATTAGTAGAAAGCAGGGAGTTGTCATTGGTGACACGTTAACAAGTATTGAAATAGAATGCGCAAAAATAGATTCAGTCTCGAATGGAGTCACAAAGTAAAAGCTGTCAACAAGAAGGGACGTATAATATCGACCAATCGGCCAGAATGTCACAGTAGGCAGATAAAATCTTAACTTAGTAGGGCAAGTTGACAGAGCAAAGGAGCTGTCGGTGAGGCATGGGGCCTATCACCGAGAAGGGTCCTTTAGATCTATACGACTATGATAGGGCCAATCATATCATATGCGTTAGTTATCTTATGGAACCAATCCCCAATTTATTGCAGTTTTTGAAAGAATCCAAAAAACGGTTTGTCTCGACTGTATGAGGACTTTCCCTAGTTTCCCTAGCACGCCTGGAGAATTTTTCAAGTCCCCAACTCACGTTAGGTCTGCCTGCGTTCTCGGGTAAGGCTTTTATTGACAGTTGGTTTATATATGGCATGACTCTCCACGTTGCAGGCAAACCAAACGTCGTGCCGCCCCTCAGCAGAAAATACTGCAAATTGATTACTGACGTCGTGACAGGGCCCTACACTTTTGCAAAGCACTTAAATGTGCTAGGCAGTGATGACAATACCGTCGAGCACTAACTTTGTGAATGCTTGGTTTACGATCGCATCAGGCAGCAGGTACTTGACATTGACGTGGTGGGTGCTGGTAATGTAGACACTTTTTTCGAAAGACTGAGAAATTGGCTGATATATGCCGTATATGTAACCCGGTTGTGCCACTGTGCTAGTTGTACTTCGCAATTCTTGTTTCTTGTCATTAAAAAGGCAATTGATGACTAAACATGATGACAACAAACACAAAAGAAAGTCTTTATTCGACCCTCAACTTATCAGTCCTGATCTGTGGTACATAAGCATAAGCATAGCCAAAATCATATGACGCAATCATCATAAACCTGGTGCATGACGCAATGATTTTTCGGGGTTTTTATCTAAACTTAATCGATGATATAGGTTTTTAGAGTCTTTTTCAAGCAAAACGTTGGTGGTGTGGTTACTTTGCCTAATACGACATCGTACCTTGCAGCAAGATACTGGCAGCAAGTCGGACTTTACTGGCAAATGAACAACATGCTTGCCTTAAAGTGCATATTGACAGTACTTCTTGACATACCATTTTATATGCCCTTGGCTCAATGCTGTATATAGATCGACAGCAACTCTCGTTCACAAAATTTTCTGGTCGTTGTTCAGTGTGTCTTTTGCAATCAATTTTCATAACTCCTGTGATTGTGCCCCAGATGTCACCACATTGGCTTGGCCTTCCAAAGCAAAGTTAACATTTTCTAAAATTAAACGAAGCTAATGTAACACGTTTCCAAACTCAAACTCTTTAATCTTCCATCCAGTGCCATATGTCACTTCAATCATCCTGCGCCATCCTCTTAACAACAAGAACACATTTATCCCATTGAGTAAGAGCCAACACAACATAAAACACGCGCTCGTCAACACAGTACAGACAAAGTGGAAACCGCACTAATGACTGTCTCTCTACGGTCTCGACATTTGGTTTCGACATCTGTTCACGTTCTCATATTAGTTGACCAAGTGCATAGTGCTTAAAAAAAAAAAAAAAAAATGACAACAACAACATAGAGGAGTCCCACATACACGGAGTCCTCTAAGAGTACAGAAAAACTTGCAAAAGAATCGCTTGTATTTCAGTATCCCAAACCGCTGCCACTACTCGTACTTCCACTTGCTAACAATGACAGCCATTATGCCAGCGCAATGTCTGAGAAAACGTTTTCCCCCTTCTGTGTGTTAATAAATTTCCCACATTTTGCCCACAGTTCAAAAGCCAAGCTATTCGTAGAGCGCTCTTCAAAAGCGTTCCACCATACACAAGCATTTCTGCAATCGCAAAACGAAAAAAAAAAAAAAAAAATTCTACATCATGTTGGCGGAATAAAAATAGAAAAATCCTCGAAACCCTCAAATGCTGGAAATCTCAAACTCTCAAACCCTCGAACCTTTTCTATGCCTCTATGTGTACATGTTGTATCTTTAGAAATGGTACCGGTACCGTCCGTAGCCCTAGCCCTCTTCCATTTCTACGACCATTCTTAAAAATTGTTCTTTATCCTGACTAAAGGCAGTGCTGCATCCATCCACAATCACATACTCTAGAACGTAGTTGAAATACTTGAGATACTCTTCATGCTACACTACCATAGATGATGCTTTGCTCCCTTGCCGTTGCAATCTTATCAAAAAATTCCAAAAAAAAGGAGTAAAATAGAAAAACGGAGAAAACTAATTTCCTTTTGAAGTTATTCCTGGGAAAGTTTTTGACATTTTTCCGATTTCCTTGACTCTGTGTCCTCGACGACGTGTGGGTTCTCCTTTATGCCCGTACTGCTACCGACGAAGCGACAAACAAATGCCAATACAAAGGTGCGTACCAAGTCTGAGTGCGTTCTTAAGTGAAACCCTAGAAGCATGAGCCGCCACCCGATTTCTAATTAGCAATTAATTTTACCTAATTAACGAAAGGAAGGCCTATAGAGTTTGCGATAATGCAGTCTTTGATGTCTCAACGACAAGTTCCATCGGTTATGTCAGACGCAATCAAGCAAAATGATTCGCGGAAAAGCGCATCAAAACCTTCGTTACGGATACATTCATTACTGTCTACCTCTTGTGGTATTCACGGTGGTGCTCCGTTCGTGCCCTGACGCTGCTCTAAGAGTGCATTCACGCATGCAAATTAGTGCGAAAAGTATTCAAACAGAAAAGCCATCGCATTCAGGACGTCATGTGTATGTGTGCACACAACATGGATGGGGCCGGTTCACCCACTATTCCCTCTTAAGGGTTGACTCTGTTTCTGCCTGACAGAATCGATTAACTTATGCCTGCACGACGATGATGTGAAGCCATTCAAGTGGGAGTAATCAAATAATCAAATAAGGATCAGGACAGCTTATGGGTGTGAGTCTTGGATTTTCAAGTCGACGTGTTTTGGAAGAGGTGTGAATTTCTATATGGGAAAACCTTCGTGAATCAACCGAACTAACGAAACCAGAAAGAGAAAAAGCCGATTACTCTAATGCTCACGCCGTTCGTAATTAATTTCATTCAAGACTAACTAACTTCCACTGACTGACTGTCTAACTGGATGATGAAATATTTGCTTGGTTTGGTTGAGTTGTATACTATGTATCATTGTGAAAAGGTTTATCTATCAAAGGGTGAAAGGATTATCATGCGTTTGCCTTGGTCGGATCCGTTTTTTTTTTTTTGTTAGTTGGACATAGATATCAACCTACGCATTGGATACAATTGTCAGTATTTATTATTTTTTTTTAAATGTTTTTAGAAAGTGGCAGCATGGGCAATTCCAAGCTAAACGTACTGAATATTCTTAATAAACCGGTATTGGAGAACGAATCAGGCTTAAGAAACTCATACACGCAAAACGTTGCACGTGGAATTTCTAATCCTTCGACCAATTCTATTTTGAAAAACGTTAGTGTTGCCACTTTTTTATATATTATTTTTATTTTTTAAAGTTGAATCGAATACCTTTTGATTAAGTTAGTAGGCAAAAGGATAGTGTTAACTTCGTGTGAGTATCTTTTCCCGACGAATGATGGTTCGTTTAAAAACAAGAAAGATGTTTCTATAGACGGTTACCTGTAATTTGAACTTAAACGCCTTCTAGGAGTTTTTTCAAAAGTACAAAGTTTGAATGCGCAAAACGCTGAGTATTCTGCCCTTCAAAATACAGTGAGTATCAGTTTGCATTGGTTTAACAATTCAATATTGTCTAAAAGGTACTACCAAACCAGTCTTAGTTCTTAGCACTATACGTGTCAACTTAACAAAGGTGACAATTTCAGGTCTAAGCATTAGCATTGCACTATCACACAAGAAAAGTCAATTGGTATCTATAAAGCCAACTGTTGCCAATCCTTAAAGCCAGTAGAAGTGTTTAGGGGGAAACTTTTTCGTTTCTTCAACTTTTCGGTGATAGGATACTGACGGAAAGTTTTTGGATTAAAACGTGGCCAAAGATAATGGCGAAATGTCTCTAACATTTGTTATGCCAAAACCATTTCCTAGTTCCACAATGTTTAAGCAAGCCGCCTTTATCTTACCCTGTGTGTTTTAGGATTTGCTTATTAAGAGCCTGAATAAGGAGTTAACATCGACAATGCATGTGATCACCATCTTTGGTTTACTCGAACGACTTTGCATTATAAACGTAAAGAGCTGGCGCTCCAATATTTAATGGATACCCATGTGCTCGTATTTTGCAGACAGTCAAATGTTTCAGGAAATAGGAGTCTTCGAACATATCCGATCAAGTCAACATAGATGACCGCTGAATTCACACGATTTTCTGCAGAATCCTGATAGAGGATTATGTGACAAACATTTGCTATTTTAGAATTGTATTGCTGTCGCTTTAACAGTGTTCATGAGGTTGAATCCTAAATATAAGCGGACCATTCTAAAATTCATTGCTGTCGGAAGCGAAGAGAAAAGTCAAGGAATTTATTGGAAATGAAAACGATGTAAAAGAATTCTATAATAACCCTCGAAAATCCTATTAAGTCCTTCGTTAATCAATGTAAAACAAGAAATTTTATAGTAGAACAGGACAAGAATCTTTGGAAATTTGGGAACCTAGGTAAGCTAATCCAGATCTACGTCGCAAGTGCATAAAGTGCGTTGGACGACTGTCAATATCTTTAGCAAATCTATCCAGCTTCTTAAGTACGCAGACGATATATGTAGCTGAAATACTAGTGGATAAACAACGAAGAGTTTCACAAGCTAGTCAGTGCTTAATCGGTCATAACGAAGGTTGTAGTATATACATATACAGGAACACCTGATCCTACCATTTCCATTACAAGGCAGCTGCAAGAAATAATTCTTGCTTACACCAGCAGAACGAAGGAGCCTCATATCTATGCGGCCTTTCAAAGTCCAAACTTTTATCACTTCACAATTGCCGATTTTTCTGTTCCATCCATATCTGTATATAAGAACGGGTATCGTATTCATAACGAGCAGCAAGGAATTATTGTTTTATTAACATCTCACAGTCTTATGAAAAACCTACAGTACCAGCACCCATCACATCAGCGCGGAGTTCCTCACAGTGTCATTCCCACTCTCACAGCAATCATTAAAGGATGTTGTGTCACGCATATTCAGAACATTAAGATACTTAGCAAAAGCGTAGTGCCATGTTACAAAGGCAGTAAGCAGTCTACAGCCTTTCCTACAGAGGGACAACAAAAACAGTCTCTTCGAGACGTCGAGAACCATTCGTTTGGCCTGTCGGCAGCCTGTCTAGGCTCATAGGGACCGAAGCCCTAACCAAGGACACAAGTAGTCCTAATGCAGGTTCGGGTGCTGAATAAATCTCCCCTGATCCGAGCCTTTCAAGTTCATCGCCAAGTTTATTTGTCTTGTTCCCATTGTAACCTGGTACCGAAGCAAGGCTCAGTGAACTCCGATTGTGTTCAATCAAGTCGAGTCAGGAAGGATTCAACAAGGGTTCTTCACAATATATATATCTTCGCTTGGAAAACAAAGACAAGTTTTCCTAACGAGAAGTGAAATTTAACATTGTTGTCCTACAGAGAGACACTAGCGACACATTCTATATCGGTTTTGGAGCCGTTTTTTTGTTGCTAATACCAGTCCTGGGCACAGGGAAAGTCGATTTCGTATTTTTTCAGCAACAAGGGTATTATTGCAACAGACGGCTGCCCTTAAAACGTCACTGCATCACAACATCACAAATGGCGGGCTCTTTTACAGAATATTGGTTCATTTGGGATCAATAAATCTGTTCTTAAAAAAATTAAAACTTACGTTTCGGAACGCTTAATCTAAGTTGCTTGGAATTGATATATACAAAATTGATCCCGGTATGCTCCAAGGCTCCGTTCCGACAAGTCTGTTTCTTTTGATCTTTTACTGACTACAGTACTCTGCTTTTCACATTCGTTCTCGGACTCACATCCCTGCTTTTCGGCTGCAGAACGGGCAGTGCAGCGTATGAAGCTAAATAAATTCCGATCTTAGCAGCATAACTATTATAATTGGGGAACCACCAACCGAGTGGATTTGAATGCTGCCAAATTATAATTTTTATCTCTTTATCTTGTTAGACTTCCTTAAACGATGTTTAAGAAATATTCTCATCTGGCTTCACTATATAAAGCATTTATACACTTGTATCTCGCTTACAGAATCTCCTGTTGAAATCTTTATTTCTTGCCCATTAAAAACCAAAGTACATTAATCTACATCTCCTTTTCTTTCCTCCTTAGTTTTCCTTCGCTAGCTCTTCGGGTGCACCAGGAAGCAGGAAATGGTTCACTGACTACCATGACTATCATGCGAGTAGGCGTGATGAAGTATCATACTTGAAGTAGCTACTTTGAGAGACTTTGTTTGGCATCTAGATTGCTAGCCTGCACTGACTATATAGAGTGGAAATGTTAGTGTTCCAACTTATCAGCAAGTTAAAAACTTTTGAAAGAATTAGCATGAAAACTACAAGGGCTCCCAGGTATTGCTTTCAAAGTAACCTCTAACAGGGTCTTATTTCAAAACAACTTTATTCAGAGAAAACAGATGCTCCCAGACTAATGGATGACACATCTTGCTCTACCGAGAGGAGAGCATAGTATAAACCATAGTGGTGAGGGCCACTTCGACAATTTGGGTATCAGGAGTTATAACTCAAAATTAAAAGAATGCTCACATTTAAAGATGTGGTTCCACTAGGTTCCACAATAACCCCGATACTTTTAAACGATTTGAATAACGACATAATATTGTTAGAAGTATACAGTCTCTTGGATGTGATAAAGAAAGAAATGGAAACCAATACGGAGGAAACAGAGAGTCATCGTAGATTAACCTTGTTGTCCATTGTGGGTCCTTTGAAGTACGCAGCAAAGAGGAACGCAGTTAATGGTCAATCTAACATTGGCAAGTAAAAGCGTTTTTTATACTATTTTAATCTCTTAAATAAAGGCCAGTGCCAACTGAATAACTGAATATCTGACTCTATTACCGATAAAGGAGGACTAGACCTCCTTTGGCAAAGAATGTGAGTATTAAAGTCCAAGTTCAAAGGTTTGGCTAGAGTTCCTCTTGCCTCGCAATTTACAAAATCAAACATTATAACAAAGAGACATGAACTTCTCTGAATTACCATCCGATCAGTAAATCGATTTTGAAAAAGTCAAACACAGTCAAACCCACGAGCAGTTTTATGATCTGCTCAAGTAAGAATAAAGGCCAACTAAGTGGATGGATTGGAATACCAATTGCCTTTAGTCTTATCGTTAATCACGATTGACGTCTAAAAAGCTCCTCTGAACAAAACAATTGTCACAAGTTCGTTTGGGCCATAAAGTCATGATTTGAAATACAATTCCCAGTCAATGTTATTGTTGTAGATGACAGTATAGTTTTGCACTTGTATATACATCAAATGGAAATGGGCAAATATGAAGTCATTCAACCAAGTTATTGCGTCGATTAAAGATAAGACGGTGTAGTTATAAAAAAAGGTTTGCCTCATATGATTTGCTAATCGATAAGCATCAAGTTTGAAGTTTAACATAAGAATACACGAGGTTTAACAGGGTTAAATTGACATGCTATCAATTTGAACTATCTGTCGCTTTCATTTACAGAAACTTGAGAGATACCATTGACGCATGTCGGAATGGCACAGTACTTGTAGTGTTCAATCTGTGACAGACTTCGACATTACGGAAAGAGTTTAGTTAGGATTACGAGTATCTACACCAGTGTACTCGTGAAATTCACGCCCATTTCAAACTAAATTGCCACGCCTGCGAATCTTATTCGCGTTGTGGCCAATGTTTCAAACAAATAACACACTTTCTAGTTTTACACGATTCATCTACGAAATTTATTACTCAAAACTACACCCAGCACAAACGTGTCGGAATAAAAAATACAAAATCGTCTTAGGTCTATTGGTCTTTCAGTTTAATGAAATGTAGGTTTCCTTGGTTTCTTTCTGACTGACTGACATACTAGATGGGGTGAAAAGTAACCTCCTTGGGAATGAAAAAAAAATTTTTTTTTTAAATGTTTTTTTTATTTTATTCAAAATAGTCCCCTTTTAGTTTGATACACTTATTCTAGCGATTTTCCAACTTCTTGATCCCGTCCGAAAAGTAATTTTCCGGAAGGTCTGCAAAATCATTATTGTTAGCCATGGTTGCGATGCTCTTTTGAGCCGGTGCATTGTCTTGCAATTTCGCTTCATGCGAGGTCGTTTTGCAGCGATTTCGGCCTTCAATCGCTCCAGTAATGCACAGTAATACTGTTGATGGCTTTTCCTTTTTCGAGGTTTCCGACCCATCGAGCCTCCCTCGGCCGCTTCGGAGCACTCGTGCCGGCTTCAGTCCATTGCCGGGCACTCATTCTGTTCTGTGGTGTTCAACATTTACCAATCGACGACAAAAGTCCGCCCGATTTTGCATCAGCAAGTCCCAACACTCTTTCGAAGTGCTGTCGCGTTCGTGTTTTTGGTCAGGAGTGAGTGTGCGCGGCGCCCAGCGGCAGGATAACTTTTTCATATGCAGAATATTGCCCAAAATATGGCGTGTGCGCTCAATACTAATCTTTGTGGTATCTGCCAGCTCCCACACGTTCACTTTCCGGTCAGTCAACACCATTTCATGTATTTTTTGACATTGTCCTCTGTAACCGCATCAGAGACCCTGCCGTTGCGGACTTGATCGGTAGTGGAGTTGCGGCCACCACGAAACTCTCGAAACCAATATTTGGCGGTGTATTTAATTAGCCCCATAATATTTATCTAACTTTTCTTTTGTTTCCTTCGCCGTTTTGCCTCTCAAAAAATAATGTTTTATGAGAGAACGAAAATCGTTTTTGTCCATACTCAACATGATGCCAAACACGTCAACAACAATCAGCTGTCAAAACAAAACTGAAGACATTATCGCACTGAAATTTGGCATGTCTACCTAAATATGAACGGACTTCAAGTCACCATAACCTTTTTTGCAGTAGCAGCGCAGTCTGGCAGTCAAGGAGTTTACTTTTCACTCCACCTACTTGGTCTGTGGGTAGGTAAAAAGCTCCATAGGCACTACGAGAACCGGCCACGCGTGCTCATAGTATTGTTGTATGAGATTCTTGCTCACTTAAAAACCTCACAATATTAGCCTGCGACTAACTTTCCAGCGAAGACACCTGCTTTTTCCGTTATTACATGAGGTTTTCCCTTAAGGCGTTAAGTCGAACGGGCTTGTCCTTTGTAGTCAGCGCACAAGGTTTATCTCGTCCAATGTCCGGAATATTTCCAGATTTTAACGATCCGCAAGACGAACACGAAATTTGCGAGCAAAGCTTGTTATTGTACTTCGTCTTTCACGGTAAAAATTCCTAGATCGCAATAGTTCTGATACATCTGTAGCGTAGACATACCATATTGTTTTGTTTCGTACAACCTCAAAGTTGTATCCCATACGTCCAAGAAGGTTTTAGCATTTGCTTACACAAAAGCAGCTTGTTCTATAGAGTGACCAGATAACAATGATAGTTTTTCCAAGTTGCTGACAAAGTTACTAACGACATCTAGCTGTCAAAATATTCAGTAATATTTGCCATTTAATCATGAATCGTTTTACATTTGCCGAACGTGGGGAAATTATGAAAAAATATTGACGAAATTCTGGTTCAGTTGTAAATACGCAACATGAATTTCGTCGTGAGTTCGGCCGTAATTATGGCTTCAGTGTGCAGGCAATTCGTCACACCGTGGGAAAGTTTGAGAGTGAGTATATTCTTTTGGATTTTAAGCCACCAACCAGACAGAAACCTGTGTGAAAATAAAAAAACATAGTCTCCGTAGCGGAGAGTTCGAAGAAGATTCAAAAATGTTGGTTCGGCGCCTATCACTTGAATTGGGCATCGCCAAAGTCAACCCGGCTTATTATGCGGTTGGATTTGAGCGAACATCCGCATAAGATTGTGCTGATGCAAGAATTGAAGCCAGACGACAAAACACAATGCCGTGAATTCGCTAATTGGGTGTTTGAAATATTAGCCCGAAATCCGGATTTTGGGCGAAAAATCATCTTCTCGGACGAGGCCTTTTTTTGGCTCAGCGGCTTTGTCAACAAGAAAAATGCCATTATTGGAGAGAACAGAATATTCAAGTGTTGGGCCAAGAATCAATGCATCCACAAAATATTGACTGTTTGATGCGGTTTATAGCATAACGACATCATCGGACCTTAATTCTTTCGAAATGAGGAAGGAGACACCGTTTCCGTCAAATATAGAGCCGACTTTCTGTGGTCAGAGCTCGATATTATCGATGTATCCGAGCTGTGTTTCTAGCAAGACGGCGCTACATGTGAAGGAAAAATTTGGCGACTTGGTCATCTCACGGCGAGCCTTCATCAATTGGTCGCCGCAATCATGCGATTTGACATCACTCGATTATTTTTTCTAGGGCTACGTCAAGTCCTTAGTCTACGCTAACAAGCCAACGCCTCACATATTGGACCGAATCATCAAAAATTTGACCGAGCGCTTAAGGCACTGCCATCGAAGCTGAGGCGGCCATTTGAATGATGTGCTGTTTCACACATAATGGCATGAACGTAGCTTCAAAGTATAGTCGGGAGTATAGCTGTATCATCCGCAAAGGTAGCTACCACAGTATTTTGATCTTGAGGTATAACTCTTGTTATACACACCGACATGAACATATATATACATGTTACTCAGCTGTGTTCTAGTTTCTATGATAGAAACTTTTCTTAGCCGATTCTGATCAGTTTACTTGAAAAGGAAACCCTGAAAATGTCGGGTTTCGACTGAGTAGACTCGTTGGTGACATCAGATCTTCTGAGTTGTTCCTGTCTGGTTGTTTAAAAATCTACATTCCATCAGCGAACGACCTGAAGATCTTTTTATGGTCCATTCAGGTTCTATACAGCTTTCTTTGCCGTCTGTTTCACATAGTTGAGGCAGGGCATTGACAGGGTTGCCAAGCTCTTCCATAAAGCAAGTTCATTTGGTGTGTGGGTATCCTGGCAGCAATGATCTGGAAAGTTAGTTTCGAACATTTGAATGAGAATCTCAGCTTCCTCTACTTCTGATTCCAATTTTGTTTATTTTACTCACACCTTCCAGTCTTCCTAATAAAATAAGATAAAGCAACGGTTTTTGCACTTATCCTTGTGAAGTTACTCTACGTAGTTCTACTTTCTATTATAAACCAGACGATCTATGTAGTAGGCTCCAAATATTTGGTGGGGCACTACTATATTGATCTCAAACGCAGTATCCTTTAGGAATTGTAAGGAATACCTATCAGATCGATATCTCATTCACTACACTGGAGTATCTTTAAGAAATTGATGACACATCGCAAGCGATGAAGTCCGTAAGTCATACGGCTTACAAGTAAATTAAACAACATGGAATGGCATACGAGTAGAAGAGTAATTTCAATTTTTCTCAATAATGCCACTTACTATGAGAAGGGGTGGTTTAATGTTGAGGTTGCCAACTACTATTGAGTAGTTACAAGCTCATCCGATTGCTCTTTTCATTTTATACCGTAGTGTCCTGACACCCAGCACAGTCTCACCCAATTTTGACTGTATAATGCATTGAGCACTGTGCGACAGCCCCCGACTGTATCAGAATTGATGTTGGTCGATTCCATTGCCTTGAGTGCGGCCCGGTTATTGATGTAGATAGCGATATCTCTTTCGGAAATCGATGAGGTAAGCCAGAAACTCTGATTGAAAAACACTACTTGCCTCCGGTAATCTTATAGATACTCTTAGTTCTGGGTCTTCTGAGAAGATACCAGAACATGTTCCTTGTACTTTCATTTGCCCTAGTTATTGTATTTTTTTGCCACTCCTCCCTCTCCGGATATTTGTATAATAGCTAAATTTATACTCGGCCAAATAAAGCACAACCTCCAGGAAACGACGAACAAGTAAGTATTCGATGGTCAAATGTCGACAAGATCAATATCCTGCGGATCATCATCGATGTGATGGATCGCAATAGATTTTTAACAGGACCATTGCTTATCGGATTATGCAATGGAATACGCTTATTTATAACAGGAAGAGAGAGATAGTCTACCAAGATACACAGTCGACAAAGAAACACGTCAAATAAGAAGAACCAGCACCAGAAACCGAACGCAGGTATCGTTAAATTCCTGGAACGCAGAACATATACAGAAAATAAGTTAAACAAAGGGAAAGTCATGATAAAAATCGGAGTCAACTAAAATTTGGCCACAGATATTCGTACATTATCGTGGTGAAAATCATCTCAAGATCATCTGCCTACTTCAAATGGTAACTAAATCTTTGAGGTACTCATGAAAATTGCAATAATCTTCCCATCACTATAACATTTGATGTGCGTAATTGGCAGTAAAAACCTTCAACGAAAAATATCAATCTGTCGCCCGCAAAACATTTCTAAACTCTAAACCATCTGTCTCCGAATACAGTCATTTGTTACTTAGTCGATCTCCTTAAATGTCACAATAATCTTCGTCGTCGTCATCGTCATCGTTGTTGTTATCGGCGACGACTATGAGTACCATATAACAAATAATTTTCGAAAGCTCATTAAGGATTAACGCGACCGTTAAAAATGATTAACACGTTGTAAGCCACAAAGATACTCTCTGTATTAGATCTGTGCGTCCGGGAGGAGAGAGAGCAATAAACGAACCCAAAACACATCACGAAACAAACAACGACAATGATGAGGAGACAACAACCTGTTGCTTGTATTTCGCCATGGTCTTCTCAAGAAACCCCGCCGACCACCATAAGTTTTTGCCATCAATACCACCTGAAGCATCATCACGCACCACTGCTAGAGGATATAGCCGTTGTTGTAGTTATCGGTGTTTTTTTTTTTGTTGGAGTAGTCTACGATGTCTACTTGTACATCGTCGTCGTCTACGATATGGCTGTCGTATAGTCAAAGCTAGTTTCGAGGTGGTTGCACTATTTACACAATTTGGCGTTCGATTTCACGTTTTCTGGTGACTTGACTTTCTCAGGAGCTACAGAGATGAATGGCATCCACCACAACGACGATGTCATACTCATAGCCATAGCGATAGGTAGAGATGGTATAAATTTTAGACGCACGGAGCGCTACGTGTCATTGCGCCGTTGCGTTCACAAATCGGGTTTCAGTATGAAGCGTGGTGAACGCGGTTGGAATGAAATGGAACGGTCGCCGCGTTACGCACATACAGAGACTTATATGTATACCGTCACACCAAAAAGGCAAACAAACGAAAACGTGAAAGCATCAACGAACGCACGCCGCGCATAAAATGTCAATGACACCGGAAATTTTATTTATTTTATTTATTTATTTTTTTTTTTTTATTTTCTACGACAACAGTTGTGCGTTGTCGTCGTTGCTGGAGTCAAAAACCCAACCAAAATCACTACCAAAAGCACATCCCGAAAAAGTGAATGTCTGGTGTTGGGGGACTTTGGAGGGCTCAGAGACGTTAGGACGTTAAGATCGTCCTAAGACTATTACAGAGAGTTACGATGACAATAAATCGCCATTTAGGCAAATGGCCGTAATTACAAGATTGCAATTTGGCAAAGGCGAAAGCAAAAAGTGCTACTAATCACACTCGTACAAGTACTAAGCGCTAGCTAGCGCCGTGTTAGCTGTCACTTCAATTTGGCACTGCAATGAGAAAAAAGTTAATTTATGTCTGACAGAACGACATCTGGTTTGGTTTGGTTTCGTTTGGTTATACCTTTCGCCGCGGTGTGGTGTCATCTAAATTTGTTGATTTGAAAGGTCATACTCGTAGCGTGACTTGAGGAGCCTCCTTTCCCACGATTTCATAAGGACACACAATATACAACTCATGTGTCAAATATTTGTATTTATTTTGTTGGTCGAAATTGTAGTCTCGTAAATCGAAATTATTTATTGGATGTTCTGTACTTTTTTCCCCTCCACGTCATGCTAGAGGCGAAATCAAACAACGCGACAGTAGGCGCCAGCATTTTCTTAGATTAGAGAAGTATCACGGTTTTTGTATGTAAGTACCTCGACTTTGATGAAGTGTTAGTCACCTAAGTTTGACGTGCCGAAATGCAATTCGAAGCACTTTACCTTTCATGGGTTTGTTTTGACGGCGACAATGCACATAATTAATGCGAGGACGTGACACAGTGACACCTGTTTAGTTTAGTGTCATACACATGTCATGGTTGCGCCTTCTTTTTTGACAAATAAACACAAATGTCTGAGTTATAATTCAAGTGTCAAATAAACGATATAAAATTTAATTATTGACAGATGCTATATATCATTTAACTGTCAAATTTATATGACATTAGGCTATATTGACGTAGGTATCAAAATGTCATTATTATGACCAATGTTGCCACTGTTCATCACACACGTACACAACATGCCACGAATGGTATATTGATAGTGAATGTACTCGTAATCAGTTTTTTTGCACCTGTCGGCAAATATTGACAGGTTGGCATTAGATTTTCATTTCTATTTACTCTTTAGGCGTAGACAATTATTAACAATTTTGTTACAGTCCATTTGGCACTTGGCATACGTCATGTTTTTCATAGCTGTACCTCTCTGTTGGATGGAGATACGAGCTGGGTCTCCATCTACCATATACGAATAGGAGGCGAACCTTTATTTTCTATGTCAGTAACTTCGTGTAAATGTACGGCGGTGGGTGTACGAAGGGGAGAAATTCGAGTACAAATTACTGCAACGGATATGATGGTGCAACATTGTTACAGAGTTCCGTTAAGATAATATGTGACTGCGCATAGCAAAATGGAAAATGTTATTCGCTTTTAATGTAAATTCAAAAATAGATTAGAAAATTCGCGCGGAATGCAATCTACGTATTGGGGACCAGCGAGGAGTGGAGAGTTTTATGTAAATACCGAACATTTTCTCCAAGTTTCTCTAGAGCCCACAATGGCGGTGACAATGTGGGCTATTAGTCATCGCGATAACAAAATTGTGGAAGCTGAAAATGGGGGTGTGGGTATGCCATTCTATCCGTGTGTGCTCGATTGTTTATGGCATCCATTTGAATTTAAATTTTGAGTTTTGAATTTTTTTTTTTTTATTTTGACATTTTACTCGTAAATGGTACGAGTAACTAGCGAGCTGGGAATCATGATAAGGCGTCATTTTGATGTTCGTATTCTTGGGCTGACATTTCAAATTTATTGGCAAGTGTGGAGTGAAATTTCTAGATTCTAGGTGGCGCCATTGTGCGCTATTTGCAATTGGGAATATGATAACTTTATCTGAAATGAGATTCTTTGGAATTTCATTTACTGGAAAGTGAAATAGTCGTGGAAGGACTGCAATATAGTGCTTAATATGTCATTTTCATGTTGAATGGGTCATTCATTAAACTGTCAAGTGTCATATCATTGAAAGATAGAGATTTTATTGCATAGACAAACTGTAACGAAATAAAACGATTTTTGATGACAATGACAAGCCATAGACAGTAGAAATTTTGACCACAAGCATGTTACTCATTGGCGCTTGAGAATCGTCGGAATAAACGCTTCTATCAGGCTTCATAAAATGATTTCATAAGAGATTGAATCTGATTATATATGTATATCGGAATTAAGAGCTAAAAAATGAGCAACCGTTTAAAAAACTCTCTTAAAACGCATGCAAAAGTAAAGTTAAAGGTAGTACATGTTTGTCCTCGGTAATTTTAAGAACCACTGGATTAATTGTATTCAAATTTCCACTCTCAGATACGTTAATCTTTTAATATGGTTATAGACGGTAACGTTTGTTTCTCCATAGAGGACTTGTTTCTTTTGTCATTGAACAAAGCTTGTCTTTGAGCATTTATACTTTCTTTTGGACAAAAATTGAACTACTCTAATGATCACAAAGGTAAATGGAATACTGGTGTGTGAATGGCATTAGATTGTTTGGTTTTAGGCAGGCAAATAAACAAGTCGCAAAGATGCAGCATGCTTGACAACTTTTTGATTTTAAAATCTGGCTAAAGTAGAGTTAGTGTGACGAATTCTTAGTTGCCAGAAAAACTATAGGTTTAATGACTCATAGAAGAACCATCTGGCTTGGTAAAAAATGAGAAACAACCTTCGTGATTATGTTTGGAAACCCTTCGTCTCGGTTCGTCACGGATGCAAGGGAACTTTTTCCCTAGCATTGTTGTGTCTGCCCTGGACGCACTGATGAATCTTTATATTCATATCAGAGGGTGTATTTTTAATACCATCTTCCGTTAATGGCATCAGATGGCATGTTGGCATGTCATATGATACAAAGAAGTATGAAATCAACTTTCCGTGTGCCCAGGAATGGCGTCGACAGAATCTGAGCCAGGAAGAAAGTATAGTCGAGTCTTCACAGATTTCTGCTAAATTTAGAATGCGGTGCAGGTGACCTACCAGCGTGAGGAAAACTTGTAGATGTACACAAACTGATGACAATGTACTATCATATATTGTAAAGTATCGGTGGAATGAGTGAAGCATTTACATCTGTTTAAAAACTTGTCGGTCTGTCTCCCAATTTCCTATCTAGTTCGAAAATGCAAGACTTCACAGGTCACGATGGGATCATCGGAAATGAAACTTGAAGAAGGTTCAGAGCTTTTCAGGACTATAGGAGAAAAATCTGCATTATGCTTCCTCGTGGAAATTTTTTAAAAGACTTGTAAGTGAGAAGGACTTAGAGCAGACAAAGAAATATGATTAGTTCGAGACGCATTTTATAAAGGTTATTGCTCTGAAACAGAATTCAGTGTCAATTCTTCTTACCAAAGCGACTTTATGCAGTACAATGAAACATGATGACGATGATGATGATGATCTAGGAAGAGTTACGCAGAAGCCCAGCGCAAACTTAATGCTTACACCAGCAGCACATAAGAGACCTCTTATCGTAGAAACTTGGCAGTAACCGTATATCCTGCAGGTTGAGACTAATCGTGGGATCATAATTTTGATAGAGGATCTCATCACCAAGAGAGATTTACACGACTTATATTGAAAAATGTGCTTCAGGTAAAGTCATACAAGAAACAAAGTTGTACTATTTCAACGATAAGCAGACGTAGCAGCAGCATTTGGAAAGAACGACAGAATTGAAGCTCCTTGTCATAAGTGGTGCATTCCCTAAAACTGTCTTATCTGACGATAAGACGATGCTGTGCATCGCAGTGTCTGCCGAAAGTTGTACTGCACTGGTAATATTGACCTCAGGCAAGATTCCGCACTATTTCACTTGTGTACGAGCAGATGTTTGTGTTTACCAACTTAAACGGGCAGTTCTAATGAAAGCAGGTTAAGAGTCGATAGATATCATTTGGTTTACAGAAAAGAAAGTGGTAGCGCATCAGTCAGACTTTATGGCACAAAGACTACTTCATCACAAAATGGTTTCATGCAGTTCGGCATAGAAATCGCTCACTGAGTTAAGAAAAAGTGTGGTGTACAGCAATTTTGGGAGAATCGAGGACACTTGGGATAAGTTGGAGAGAAGTACCCAAGTTTCACGCGCTGGCTTAGAGAATCTTCAAAGTGATTAGTATATAATGGCACAACCTAGGCACAGTTTGTATTGATAAATGACTAACTTACAGACCGGTATTACCGTAGAAAAAACATTCACCTTTAAACGGTGGGTGGAGTTTTTTTAAATGCTTAAAGGGTTCGACGCATTATCGACAAAGATAGGAAGCGAATTCATCTTATGAAGTGAAGAGAAAATATGTTTCTAACAAAAAAAGATAATGTTCAGGTTTCAAGAAAAGATTATGATAACAAGGCTGCTACAACCTTTTCCTTTACAAGTAGATTGCCCATAATGCGTTTGTGGGCCTAGATTTGGAATCACTGACCATACGGAGTTACATACATATTTGCACAACTCATGTCAGCACCAAATTGGATGTTACCTCGCCTTTTTTAATACAGAAAATGTCGAAAAATGAAATAGCTTCAATACGGTTCCTTAAAAACGAATTCTTTCTTTTTCACATGAGGACGAAACACTACTTAGATTTAAGATAAAACCGCTTTTCAAAGCATAAATGCGAACAACATATCTTGGTTTAAAACTAAATAGATTCAATATCTACACACTTTACGTTTTCTTGTTTCACTGTATAAAGCCAAAAGCGTCACAAAAAAACGAAACAACCAACGCTCGGTGCAGCTAATGTCGCATGCGATGAAAACTTTTGTCCGTATTCTAGGGTCAGTTTAATGCAATCTGATTGCATTCTCATTTAAAAAGTTTAAATGATTTCAAGCTCCTAGTTTAAGGAGCTTTTCAATATTTGTGAATGTTTCTTTGAGTTTTAAAATATAGCACCACCCTCTTAACTAATTTCTTTCAAATTGACTGGTTTGAAACAATGGCTATAAGTCTCAGATACTCGTACAGCTATAAGGTACTGATTGACTTATTTCTTTTTTCATAAAGAAAACAAGGAAGCTCTTTACTTCAAGTGTAAAAGGTCGATTAAAGTTTGTAGGTTACACTAAACCAAACAAAGGTTCAGGAGTTCAACAATTGGAATCGAAAGTATCGCTGGGTTCGAGTACAATGTGAGTTTCTACTCAAAACAAGGAAAGGAATAGAGTTTTGTTTAAATCTGTGTTAACAAGGAAACAGCATTTATACATTTTATACAGTTTACTACGGATGACAGCGAACTAAATGTTACAGTCTGGTGTGACATATAATGTGATGAGGTCCTTAAACTATAATTAATCTCCTGGTATGTCTAAGTACCTCTCTAAATAATTTTGCAAGTGGACTACGTAATAATTTAAGATAACGACATATGTAAAAGAAATAGTTGAGGCATCTAATTGAGGGCATTTAGTGTTTAGTAAGATATTCAGACTGTCGGTCAGATAGACTATGTTATGATCGAACACATGAGATGAGAGTATTCGAACGGGGAGAAATCGCAAGCTGTACGAACAAGATTGAATTGAAGAACACCGTCTTCTCTATAAAATGTCGAGAATATTGAACGATGCTGCAGCAAAAACGAGCTATTCGCACATTCCAACCCTGAACAGAAGCCTGCCGAAATGGCCCCCAAAACTTACTATTCGTATGATACTGGATGGTTGGATGATGTAGGAAAGTGGTAAACACTGACTGGCGAACCAAATGTCGTAACTGTTACTACACATCAATTGTACTTATTCCCCCTCCAAAGGGTACCCATCGGGTACTGGTTGTTCTCCATCTGGACCCGACTTGCTATACTTATAAGCGCGAGTGGTGAACAAGAGACAAATGTAGCAACACTATAAAGAAGACGGAATCAACGGTGCCGCCACAGTTTCAAATTAAAGAAAAAAACACACTTTTCGAATATCTAGACTACTTCGATACTTCTAGAGTTTAGGCCGATAAAGATCTCCAAGAATAAGTCATGTTCTTGGAAAAGAGATGATGGCGGATGAGCCCTTATTGGGCTCACATCCCCAAAGTGCGTTCTAACATCGGTTCAAACAGGGTCTTATCCTAAAGATTTTCACAATGGAACTGACCCTCCAGGGTCGGGGTTGTGCCATCGGAGGAACTTTCTTGCCACATAAAATTCAGCTGGTTATGAGAAAGACACCAGCCCCGGATGCCAACGGACCCCCTCAGTAAAGATCACGACTAGGAACATTTACGGATTATGAATTGAGAGTATGTATGTGCGTACACCATATACTCCTGATCCTCCTCAAAAACTCGAATCTGTCTTGAATCTTGCGGTACAAGGCAGATATTACTGCGATTGAGGATATGGAATGGATAGGATCATATAAGCAAAAACGGAAAATTTGCGACATTTATTATAACTGCCACAAAGGACTGCGAATGTAAGGATGCGGATGTGCCTATTATGTGCACACGCCCCTACCGATGAAGCTAAGGGCTCTGTTAAGGAGGAGTTCTGTAATCTCCTGGACGGAGACTGCGGAGCCTGTACGGAATATGATCAAAAAATATCTTTGGTGGATTATCGTTATACGATTGAAAGAAACACTTGGTTTTAAAGACTACGCATCCGCACAGCAACCTAGCGCACTCCAGGTGGCAGAAACGCTTATATATGTGAGGCACGCATCAGATATTCTGAATGCGCAAACATTCAGAGAGGCAAAGGTCGACTCTGACCATTTTCTTGTTGTAGCCAAATTCAGAGGCCGACTATCCAAGAAGAAGGCGCGAACAGCCCAGAAAAAGATATTCAACATTAGAAGCCTTAGGACGACTAGATTAGCCAGATCTTAGAGATAGCACTATGCGAGCAACATTATCGCCACATCATCAAAGTGGTAGCCGAGATCACCGTAGACTACCAGCCACCACCACTGAAAAAGAGTCATTGGTATGATGAGTACGCACACCCGAAAAAGGTGACAGAAAATGCACACCTGCAAACGCTGTAGCGTAAAAGAAGGACAGCGGGAGAAGAAGATCTTGAATTAAAAGAAAAGGTCCTATGCAGCTTCCCAGCTGAAGAATATTGAATAGCTCTGCGATAGAAACAACTCCTTAATTAGCATCAGGTAAGAAAAGCGATATGACAAGAAGAGAACCCACGTCCAGCCAATGAAAAAGCCATCCCCTCATAGAATAGGAGACGTTGGCTCAGGTACCCAAAAGCTGAAGAACAACAAGGCTGCCGGTTTTGACGGTCTACCAACAGAACTTTTCAAACATGAACGTCAAGTTTGGGTAGGGTGCATTTACAAAATTCTCAACCAGGTATAGATAGATGATAGATGATGCCATCTTTAAGAAAGGCAATCCTATCTTTTAAGAACTACTCGTATCAAGGCATATCCTTGATAAATGTTCTGTGTAAAAGTCTCAATCCTTTTTGCAACACACCAATTGATACATACGAGTAACAGTGAAAGCAGCAGATCGACAATTGATCAAATCTTCACACTAAGGCAAATCCTGGAATTTAGAGTCGATGCTCACCATTATTCAGCGGCTTGAAAGGCATACATGACAACATTCGTCGTCTTGAGTTCTATAAGGCAATGGCCGAATTCGGGATTCCGGCAAAACTGATCAACAATTTAGAAATGGTTCCTCCGAACTATTCCAAACCTTTACCGGATTTCGGCAAGGAGATTTTGTATGATTTCTTCAATGGAACGGAAAGAAGCATCTGTCCACCGCTTAGGACCAAATGTCACTGTTGACAGCAATTACTTTGAAGTGGTTAAGAAGTTTACTTATTTCGGAGTAAACATCAACTCCCCAGTGGAGATTCAGCGAAGACTTACCCTAGGAAACTGCTGCTACATCAGTTTGACGAAACAAATTAGTTCAAAACTCTACAAAATATTAATCCTGCCAGTTCAACTCTATGGAGCCGAGTCCTAGGCGGTAAACAGAAAAGTAGAGCAGATATTGAAAACTTTCGAGAGAAAAATTCTTCGTCGAATATTTGGTTGCGTACGCAAAGAGGGCGAATGAAAGGGAAGATACAACCACGAACTCTATCTATCATGGTGTGGATGTACGAGTAGTTCAAAAATTGAAAACACGTCGAATACACTGACTCGATCACATCGAGCGAATGGACAATAATGCTCCAGCAAAGAGGGCCTTCGAATAAAAGACACAGCGTTCGAGGCGACAAGGAAGCCCGAAACTCCGTTTTAAGGACCACAATCCATCGCGAATGCCAAAGCGCTAGGTCTAGATAATCGCTAGTCTATCTATGGTCTAGTCTCTGTGTTAAAGGCAGAGACTCTTCACTGGTCAGAGCCCGTTAAATAAGTAAAGTTAGTCGATTCTGATTTCTGATTCTGAGAAATAGGCAGAAACACTTCTATAGGCTGCTTTATTAATTGGCGAAAACGGCCAATGGTTTACTTATCATAAGCTTATGGTCTTTTTGCAGAGCTAAATACCATATAAACCTTACTGGCTAAAATGGCATGAAAAGAGCACTGATGTCCACGTCAAGAAAGTTTTTGACTCCAACTTTTGATGACACAAAAAAAGGAAATGAACAATTGACAAGAGACCTTAAAAACTAAAGCCACCTGATTGCGGATCGAACTAACTGGAAAGTTTGATTGGTTAAAGCGAAAAACTTGATTGTTTCTCGTCAGCAGGATTGTTCCTACACTCGACAAGAACCGTCTAATTGGAGCAACTCAGATAGTGATATGAATCTGAAGAGGTTTGTTAGGTCGGTCAGTGTTGCGTAAGTACTCCATTTGTATGAAGCAATTACTTCACAGAGTTTTTATTCTTTTCTCTGAAATGGTTGCACAAACCTACTCCAGGTGAGGGATAGATTAAATTTTTCATTCATTTCAGTCCCTGCGACGTCTGCTGATGTCGATGTTGTACAAACCCGTGCATTCGGCGTAAATTCTGACGGCGCAGTGCTCCTAAATGAGCGGTCTAATGCAATTTTGCCGAAGTTCAAGAGTAGATTTCGGCCCTTGATCTAATTATCATGGAGTTTAGAACCTTTACTGCTTCATGGCTGCTCACTTAGACAGCAATTAATCTGCAGGTGGTACCATTTCAATAATGGTACCTGGAAAATGTCAGTCAGTTTGGAAGACAACGCATTTATTCTTTATTCCGAAAGAGCGGTGACTAGTATGCTTTGGAGTTGGTCAACACCCGTTTCTACAGACAGAGGAATCGAAATCATCTAATCAGCCTCCCAACGAGAGAGTATGGGGAAGAGGCCATGGGTTTCGGGTGACCATATGTGTCCATTCCGCTGCCTAAAAAAGTTTTGCCGCCGAACCTCTGCAATATAGATCCAGACGAATTTGGCTGAGTAGGGTTTTTGATGCCGCTGTGAGCGTTATCCTGATTAATGTCAGAGTGCCATGTGAAGATGCGGCTTATAACTTTATTATAAAGCCAATATATCGTACTATAGCCGGCTTGAAGCTCCAGATTGCGCTAAACGCCTTTTTGTAAGAGAAGAAAGTGGTCACCTAGTTAGTCATTAACTTGTGGCGTTAAAATAAAGAAAGCGCTTAGTAGGAGCTCTGTCCGAAACGAAATTAGGGCGCTACTAATAGATGAAGTACAAGATGCTAGATAAGAGGTGTTTGTGAATCATTATAGCAACCAATCCAACAATAGTTGGATGATTTTGACCCTAAAATATTGTCAGATGAGGTGAAATATCCAAAAAGCAGAATTAAGAAAGATGAGCCTTAAAGGTTTCAGAGGTAGGCCAATGTGTTAGGACTAAAGACTTCAAGAACGGCAATAACTACATGGCTCCTATGTAGTTGAACTGCACAAGCATTAAATGTCAAACTTAAACTTTTGATCAAAAATTAAGATCTAGTTAGGTATTCAACATGGCGGACAACTTCTTGCTGCTACTGTCCGATTGGAATGCGTCTCGTTGAACTCCAACTCTAGATTCTATTTTCCACTTCGCTGTTGGCCCCAAAGCGGCAACTCGCTCGTACCCGTAAACATTTCCACTTCATAAGACTTGTTGCGTCTCAGCGAGGCGTAAGTGCTTCAACTCAAGTAATCCATCCATCGTCGTCGTCGTAGTTGTCGTGGTCGTGGTTGGTCGCCACTGAGGTAGCGCAGTTACCTCGAAGTCGTCGTTGTCGGTGGATTAATTTTCATTCAAAGAATTTTGTACTTTCATGCTTGAGGTTGTGGATGCAAAGGCGCGCGGAAGTAGGGTATATACTGGTAGATACACAAGTATAAAACACAGCTCAGCAAGGTGGTTTAGCGACAACGTTGGGTTGGTTTCGTTTTTTTTTTTTCTGCTTTTCATGGGTAAGTGGATGCGGGGCATCGTTCTTATGTGCATACCTCAATGGCTACTGACCTAAATATTTGTGCATCGTAAGTGGGCAACTGAACGGTATATCTTCAGTTTTCTGTTGTACGCACGTTGCTGCATTTAATCAGTGTGACCAGCTACGGGTTCTTCTAATACTTGAATTACAACCGAAACCCAGTTCAGTAGTGTTCCAGGCACCATACGCTCAGAACTCTGTGTCGTTCAAGTCGAAAAAGCGAAAAATTCCTCGTTTCGAGCATTCTTTTGGCAATGAAAATGAAATTAAAAATGCAAGCAATGGAGCATGAATGGAAAACCCCTGTCGGGACATAAAAGGAGGCAACTTCACGTTCTCGAGCTGCATTTACCCGATTGTCATCTGGTGGTTGCTGCTGGGACAAACTTTGAATACTAATCGTACCGTTGACGACGATACCGCCCGCAACTTATAATTATTGTGTATCAAGCATACTACAAGTACGATTATCTTTGGATCTTTGGCGCGTCATCGCCAGTGCAACCGCAGATACAGAATTTAATTCGAAGAAAACTTGAGAATTTGTCATTATGCAAAAGAGAGCAGAGCAGCCCAATGTCTGGGTAAAGGGTATTGGATACGGACATCTGTCAGAACGTTTCTACCAAGTCACTGTTTTTTGTACGTGTGTCAAATAAATCTAGTAGAACAGCGAGCAAAGTGCATTCTGAGTGCACTTAACCGTTCTCAGTTGGTTCTGTTGTTCTCATGATTCATGCAAAGAACATTTTTTATTTGTTGTTTTCTCTTTTTTTTTTTTTTTTTTTTGTTTAATTCGACTGAACTGCTGATTATTGCATGAGTCATTGATTGTTGGGGCTAAATAAGGCACAACCTCAAGCAATTTGCAAGTACAAATACTCGACTAGAGAAGAAATACTTGAGTCTTGTAACTGTTAGATATTACCTACATACGAAGCAGCATTTTGGAATGGTTAAGTGCTGTCTATGAGTAGACACTGCAACTGGTTTCGAAGGGGCCATTTCGAAGTGTTGATTTGTCTTTCTTGTCGTTGATTCTTGAGTGTGTAGGTTGTAGATAAGTGATTGGAATTTTGAAATTGATTTACCTACCTACCACTAGCTACCGGTTTAATGGGATTACTAAATTCGTGTCAGATTATTTAATTGATATTTTGAAATGCATCGGAGACATGTGTGGAGAGCTCACTTAGTCGGAGATCAAGATACTTGCAGATATCTTGTAAGGGAGCATTGCCTGGGTGCGTCTTTATTTGGGAATTAACTTGATTGGTATTGAACATTGGAATTGGGATTCGGACACATTGTGAGTTGTCGGAAAAAATGTTGTTTTAAGTGAGATCACTTGAATGCGATACCTTTAATTGATAACTGAAATATTTTAGAATTACATTTGCACCACTTGCAGTGGTTGTGGCTGTCATACTTGTCAAGATTTAGATCTGCGGGATGGCTTATAACCATAATAGAAAAGCCATCTATTCAGGTGTGAATACTTCAATTAAATCGGTGTAAGTGTTCCTGAAATTTGCAAAGACAAACATAGGCATTCCACTCACGTACTTTGTTTATGGGAAAATTTGGAAGAGCTGACGACGGCTTATCTAGTGGCTGGTTTTTGTGCGATTAGAATAGGTACTGAACGACGTCAACCAAGCGATGACCAATGTTGTAATTTTAACTACACATCAACCGAGTCAGACTCCTTGTATAAATTTCTTCAAGATGCTAGATGAACACCCAGTCAACGATAGATCACCAAGGAATCCTAGAAAACCGAGCTGTATTTTCGAGTTGTTTGCGGGATTAACTAGCAGCCCATGCAAAGAATTTATTGAAATTATTTATTCAAAGCAACCAACAGCCTCAGTTAGAGACCGATTCGTTATTTACGACGATTTTAAGATTATCTCCGATGTTTTCATGGCACCAAACTGGCCACTCATAGCCGAGGCCCCAGACTGCTATAAAGCAGATATCATTGCTATGCACTGGAATGCGCCGGATAAAACGAAGATGAAACACTGGGACATACACTACGGTGACTGCTAAGAACAAAACGAGGTGCAGATTCTTGTAAGCAAAAAATCTTCAGCGTTCGGCATGTGAGCGAATGCATTGTTACAATCCCCATCAAGGCTAAATTCATCAACATCAGGCCACAGAAACAGATCATGTTATAAAAGAATGTTTTCATGAGAATCTCGAGAAAACATTTGAGCAATGTTTTATCTTAACTTAGGAAACGAAGTCATCTTCAGTAGCACAATGGAAAACAATGGCTTACACCAGACCACGTTTGCAAATTCAACTAACTAATTTATTTTTGAAAACAACTCGTCTATGAAGCGCAGGTACATAGAAGTAAGTGTTCTACGAGCAAAGGAGGAAGGAAAAACATCGACTACTACGGATGAAAAAGAAAGAGCTTGAGAAGCGAGCGATCGAGGAACAACATTCCAAAGTTTTACCAAAAATTAAAACGAACGTAGGTAGTAAGAAGGGCAAGTTAGTTTAGCAACAAATTCACAGTCGGGCCTGAGGATAAGAAAAACTACTTCTGTAGACTGAAGTAATCAGAGGGACGACAAAATTCCGCTGTCAGAAAAAAGGAAATACTCAACTTGGACGATGACGATTAAACATCAGATTTCCGACTACCATACCAAAATATAGTAGCCATAGCAAGGCTGTCGGACCTGCCGGGCTGTCAGGAAATGATTTGCTAGAGAGCATATACTAACAAAAGCCAAGCTCGTCAGATTGTTTGCTTGCTGCTCCGCAATGCCAGTGATGCAAATTAGTGCATTAAGCATCGTGCTGTAGGAAATTTGGCGAGACCTACAAGTCAATACCAATATGCAACTACTTGAATACGCTAATGGCATTGACATCACTGACAGAACAGAATGAGCTAACATTAGTGTATTCGAGTTCGAAAGAAGGGGCATACATCGATTTAGTTGCAAATGAGGATATAACAAAATATATGCAATATTTACAACATTTTTAAACACACTATACCAATGCCTTAAATGGTGAAAGGCATTATCTCGGGCTTTTATCCTTCAAAAGCTCTCATACAAATACAGAAAGTAAGTGCTAGAGTACATGATGCAAAGCACTGTATGACTATAACAATAAAAAACCTCAAAACAAAGTGTCTTCAGGTCGAATGTAGATCTCAACGTTCCATGAAAGACCCAGAGATCCAAGGTGGGACGCGAACCTGAAAATGACATCAAGCAGTCGACTCTGAGATGAAGTAGACTTTGACATTATGCAGGAATATGAGCGCAACATATATCCCGCCCTTCATACTGGAAGAACTGCACGAAAGGTGCAGAAATATGTATAGGCGAACACAAACTGCCGAGGCAAATAGAGCCGGCCGCTTATTAGCAACCATGTGTAAATATCAATTCAGGTGAAGAGCCTTCTTTGTTTCCTCCATCATATCTGCTTGATCCAATGAGACTTATGTACTGCTCGGCAAACTGTCGATAAGAGTTTTGTGAGGCGACCAGTATGGTTTCGAGAAACTGCGTTTTTCCGTCGATGTCATGAAAGCAGCTGAAATAAAGCGATAAGAAGTAATCAGCTTTGCTGATAATATCTCCGTCGTTATTGACGGCAAACACATCCACGGGATAGCGTACCTCATAAATGAAGCAGTAGTCTGGATCAAAAATTGCCTAAAGTCTGCCGGGCTAGAACTAGCTGACCGCAAGACATAGACTGTCTAAATAACCAGACCGAAAGACTATTAAATACTCCTGCGTAATGAAAATAATGAGCTGCTTCAGAACAATGCAGCCTGTGTTAGGAAGTATCCTCATCGATATTAATTCCAATATATGCAATAAAGTTTCCTTAAGTGATGGCGAAAAAGATATCTTCTCTAGAACTGTGACGAGCCAGGACTGTTCTGAATTCTCAGATGATGATTGGATTTCGAATAGATATGACATCCAACAACTCACAATAGAAGTAAGCGCAGCTTTATACCATAATCCAGCTAGCAGCTGTTTCAATATTTGAAAGATGCATGTCTGCAAATGATTAGACAATTACACCAAGAAGCAGGATAAAGTTAAGCAGCCCATCATGACAAAACCATCAAATAAGTTGGCAAATAAATGCAAATTACCAAGACCAAGAATTTTCCCTCTAACAAATTCAGCTCCAATTGGAATTTCAAAACCGACTTTTTCCTAATTCTAAGCCTTGTACTCCAACTCCCTCTATTCTACCCAAGCCCCACACTTCTACCTCTCAACCATCAATACATACGCCTTTCTCTAATTTCGACTTCAGAACTGGTTGTATCGTCAGTTCTCACATGTTTATACTCCTCATCTTATTTCCTGTCTGTTGCACCATTGACCCTCTTCACCGACCACTGTGAAATTAATGCAGCAAACTAGCGATACCATAGAATGTCGCTATGCACTCTCTCTAGGCTTAAGGATACAAATATATTCGAGAATAGACATCTGTATCTCGCTTACCTACATGACAAATCTGTCTCGGTGTGCTACGAGGATAAAACAAAAACGAGCTTCATGGTTTCCATCCAATAGGATGGCCTATCTACTGATGTTAGCAGTCTGGGGAAGATGTATACAAAGTATCACAAGATTTTCAATACGCCTCCCGAAAAAGTTGCAGACAATCCCGCCCCTTTTCGCAACTATGTACACTTTAAAAGAGTCTCAGACCTCCAAGGTAGTTGACCTGACTATGACATGATCTCCCATTTTTGTTGATAAAACACGAGGTGTCCTACTAGCCATTCACACCAGCTTTGACTCCACTCTCTTGTCGTCACTTCATCTTCTTCTAAGCTTGACTTTGTGTTAGTTAAAATTACACCTTCGCATAGATTCTCTTCTAAGATAGATTAACAAGCTTAGGCCCATGTCAAGTAAGTGGCGTTACCAACTATGATATAGAGAAAGGCAAACTGACCTTATTAACTCCTCAGTATCGTGTTGTCCCCAACACTTTCAACTATTGATAGCTTTCATCCTCCTCTTCTTGCTTAACTTTTCTCACAACTTGTCCCTTCGCAATTCATATACAACTTTCACCAAGCTAATTCTTCATATTTATATCATGGGCTGCACTTTCAAAGACATCTCCCGCACAAAAGCTTCAATGACATGTCGTCTGATGCAATGACACCGAAAGTACTGCTGCGGAAAAAATACAAAATCGACATTCATTGTGCCCAGGTTTCGACCAAAACCTGAGCCAGGAAAGGAATGCGGTCCGGTCTTCACAAACGGCTCCAAAGCCGATATAGGATGTGACGCTGGTTCTTTTTGGAGGACGACATCGTAAGATTTCACTTCTTCTCCACTATCTTTCAACCGAAGGTATATGCAATCCTGATGACAACGAACTACATTGTGAAGAGCCGGTGGAACGGGCAAAGCATTTGCATATGCACCGACAGCCAAGCTTTGCTTTACTCTCTTATGACTTCCAAGCTAGCTCAAAAATACAAGGCATCACTGAATGCAGCCGTTCACTAAATTCACTAAATCCAGGTCACAGTGGGATCAGAGGAGAGTTTTTCCTCGATTAAGGCTTCCATTGACAGCTGGGTTCCATATCAGCACAGACATGACAACCCAGATTGCAGACAGACAAAACGAATGCTTCCCGAAGTCTCTAGAATTTCAACGGTCTTCCTGTTGCCCCCCAACAGAAAAGACTGCAAGTGTCTGTTGGCGTCCTGGCGGAACACTACAATTTTTTTAGGAAAAGTGCTGGGCATAACTGATACAACAGTACAACAGCTTTCTGTTAAAGTGATGACGATACTGCGGAGGACAACCCCTGTGAATGTCTGACTTACGTTCGTATCAGGTTGCAGGTACTCGGCGTTGACGTGGTGTTTGATCTTTCTTCGAAAGACTGAACGATTTTATTAAAATAAACTTACGAAGAGTATAATGGATTAGTTCTTTGTCTGAGTGGTCTGTTCCGACAGAAAAATAAAAAAGAAAAAGAGATCAAGTGCTTCTCACCACTATTAAGTTCGATTTCCTTGAAAGTAAGCCGTCCTTAGGAGGAAATCCAACAAATAAGCAGTGCAGCTCCTATAGTGCCCACATATTTTTAGTTAAAAGGCCGAATGGAGCTGAGCCGTTGCAGGGCATAATGCATCATAATACGTATGCTTATAACAATTTCTAAGAAACACTTGTTACTTCATGACAAATTAGGATATTTCAACCCGCAAATCCATATTTGTTACTTTCAAAAGGCACTTCACTTAGCCGTACCTACAAGAAATACCTTTTTCAACTAAAAATTGAAAAGACTCTCCTTCTTCAAGTCGATACCTGCAAACCACACCCTATCTAGTGGCCTCTTGAAAAAATAAAAAATAAAATTTTTAAAATTGCCTGTACCTGTTACCAGTAACCAGTAACCAGTAACCAGTTGCCATAATTTATTCCCTGTTTGCTGCTGCAAAAAAAGTAAGTAATCACATACATTGCAGCACCCAAATGTGATAGATACTCGTGCTCGTACTCGTACGCTCTCAACTCTGAATGACTTTCTTCCCCTCAAATTTGCAGTAACCTAGTTGGAAATATAGGGTCGACAGTCGGTGGGACCGCCAATATTTTCCCTACAAGTACCACTTAGAGTGTAAACTCGTTTTTTCCGAATCGAAATGCTAATTAAAGAATCCCTCTCAAGGCCTTTGATGAATGCCATATTTAGACAATAAATTGGAGATTTTACAATGAGCGCACCCCATTTCCTGGGGAAACAGCCTGGGGGAAGCCCCTCTAGTCGTGCCAGCTAAAAGATGCTGCATTAATTTCGAAAACGTTTCATCACAATTTTAACATGGATAGAAAGGAAAACCCATGACAACGTTTCTGCTAAGCGGACTGAAACATTCAAAAACTACGACTTGAATAGCCTATGCATGAGCTCTGTTCAGGATCACCTGTTTTTCTTGGGATTTGGTTAACTTTGCTGCAGTAGTAGTGGAGGGTACTCGGGTTCAAATTTAAAACCGCGCATGTACTCTGTACAATCTCTTCCTTCTGAAGCCTCTGAGTTTTGCTTTCGGTTTTCTGCTAGTCTTTCTTTACTTTTTTGCTTGTTTTGAATAATCTCCTTTGCGTTTTATTTATCGGTGCTGCTGTTGCCTTCAAATTTTCTTTGGTTTCACCTGGGTGTGTTCCATATTTTCGCATTAGTTAGTCGGTAGGTACTCGACTACAGATACACACATTTATTTTTTATTTTTTTTTTATTTTATTCTTCTAAAAGCTGTTGAATTTCAATTCGAATGCAATGCCACATAAAGAACAAAACGGAGAAGGAGGCAAGGGTAAAACTGGAAAAAGAGAAAGAAAAAAAAAAAAACTAAATTCGTGGTACGGAAAGAGGGGGTATGTTAAAAGGAGGGCAGAAAATAATCGAGAAAACGTACGAAACAGTGGTCTTTGGGTCTTTGGGTTGGGCCACTCTGGTGATTGCTTGTTTGACTTCTATGACATTCTTGCCCTCCAACTGCCAGCTAGTATACCATACTCTTGTATGTAGTACAGAGTGAGCTTCAGCATGGAGAATTCGCGCTATTAGATAAGTTTGCGCCTAGCCTGGGAGAAATTTCAGAGTTCGAGATACTCTTGGTGTTTCGGTATATGCCAATGAATGGCTGTGGGATTGCCAGCAACCAGCGCAACAAGTGATTTTTATTTTTTTTTCGAATGAAAAAAGAGATCACTACCCGAGGGGCAAAAAAATGGGCAATGTGCTTGGAGTTTGGTAATAATGTGTACCGGCGTTCTGTGAAATGACGGAACACCTCCCAAGGCGAGTTGGTAACTAAACTCTTGGCTTGCGTGATGTAGAGTATGTTGCTGTGTTAGACAGCTGCTGCTGCTGCTGCTGCAGGTGCCTCAATTAATGAGTGGTCGGTCGTAAACGTGGATAGTGGCAAGGCAGTTAAATTTGACAAGATACGATTGTAACCTCTTTTTTGGAACACTTTCAATTATAATGATTCACAATGCTCGAATCGAAGTGGTGAGATCAATTTGATTTTATCTGGAAATCTGGAGGACCCTTTCAGATTGAACAGGCCACTAAACAACGAACACAATACTAATATGTACCTACTATAACCACGTTTCAAAAGCAGTTCATCTTTTGAAATCTATGACCCATGGTCTTCCTTGATTATGCGCAAGGCTTATGTCAGAGTGAGAAAGATGTTATGCAAAACCTTGAGAGCATTTTGAGATGTAAATTAAGCAATATAGAGCAGCTAGTTTCAACTCAAGCCTTCAGCAGCATTGTTTAGCAACAAGGGGATATTGGTGAACGCAGATGAGTGATCAGATGTCATGGAGGGATGGTAAGTCATCGCTTATCAATGAGTATTCATAGATCCATCTTAGTAGGGAGGTGGTTAGACTGTGGTATTCGCAATTGTAGAAGGACTGCAGAATACTTATACTTATTCGAACTTTCATTGCGATATTAAGGTTATGTAGGTTTGGGAACATTGTGATTCCACTTGAAAATCGTGTGAACCACACAGATTTCTTAATAAATTTGTCATCTCATCTCGGAAGTAGTTACTGCATGCCGAAGCAGGAGTGCACCACATATTCCTCTTCATTCTTTAAGTTCATACGGAAAGAGAAGTAGTCAAATCTGGGTATACTTCAAATAGTGTCACTTTGAAGAAATCTCTTCTAGACAGGTTGATCAGGTCACATGATGATATGAGATCGAATATATTCAATACAAGTTTAGATGTCTCACAGTTATTACCATTCTTTAGCATAGGACATTTGTGGCTTTACTTTGACAAGCTACCTACATACTATTCGTTACAAAGTATTCGCATTTGCTAAGTTCATCAGCAACGCAGTTCTTTGCGTGGTCTGAGTGTTTTGAAAAAGAAAAGTATACTTCAGTGCCGTTTCACTATCTTGTTAAGAGATACTTGGGAGCTTACTATGGTGATTATCTACAGATTCAGGTTGGACTTCGGTTGGACTGAGGGATTGATATGTACATGTAGAGGTCCTCAAGAAGATGAACAACATCTTTAGCTGCTTTTGAGTCGTTAGAGAGGAGAAACTGAAGAGAATCTCTACCGGTATATTACAAAGCTTTGGTCAGCAGGTAAGAGTTGCTTTTTTATCGAAAATCGTAAAGTTGGCCACTAACTTTCTAAGAGTTTCGTACTTTCAGCTTAGGAGTACGGGGAGAATGTTTCCGCCTTATGTTAACAAAACTGCTTTGCAACAGCAACTTCAATATGCATACCAAGACGGAAGGCTGCACTTCAAAATCTAGAGGCCATAATTGGATGCGCCCTCGACAAGGAGAAGTACACATTGAGCGGATAGAATCTTCGACTTTGAGGATTGTTTCGACAATACAACTCCTGAAGGCACGTGTAACTTGGCCTGTCTGGACCGTGTTGACTACAAGGCGTAGACGAGTCACTTTTTTTGTGGATGGAAGCAATGTTTCCTGTCCTGTCTTCACTGCTATGATAACCGTTGGTCAACTCTCCACTTAACGCTCTCAGTGGCTTTAACGCCTATTCTCAGGGACATGCCAAACATATTCAAGTACCTGTTATATGGACGTTATGGACGTTATAATTCCTCGATAACAACCTAGATGCCGCTGCTGATGTGATCACTGACACTATTCTCCTTGGAATGAGATCCTTTATCCCTCATCTGATGAAGTGTATCAGACCAAAAGAAAAGGAATGGTAGGATTCGAACTGTAAAAAGGCAGATAGGGTTAGAGAAATGTTTTTTCAATTCTACAAGACCAACCCAACAAACGAAAACTGAGACAAATTAAACGAGCCCGCAATGATTGCATCGTCATATGGTCGTTCGTCGAAAACATAAAAAAATCTGCCTTATCCTCCATCCCAACGCTCATTTACAATGACATTCCAACTGTCAGCTCTTTAGACAAAGCCAATCTGTTTGCTACCTACTTTGCGGACAACTCAATACTTCCAGATTGTGGCTTGTTTCTGCCTACACTTGAGTGCGTCGAATCCTCAATGGGACGAATCCACTTTCGCACTCGTGTAGTATCAAGAGTACTTAAAGATCTTAACGAACACAAATCCGCTGGTCCAGACGGTATATCTCCTCTTCTTCTGAAGATGGGTTCTTCCACGCTGGCAAAACCATTGCGTAAGCTTTTTCATCAATCCTACTTTCGAGCAGACGGAAAACAGCATTTATCTAGCCCGTCCCTAAAAAAGACGAATCTTCTTCTCTTTTATCAAAAAGACCCATTTCACTTACGTTCCTTCTATTAATTTTGCAAAAACACAGTTTCGCAATGCTCAGTTAGCATTGCCATTTCATCGTGGAAAGACTTGCATCCGAATAACGCTTAGAAATCATTGAATTTTGCTATCAAAATTGGTGATCTGTGAAAAATGGTTTTTGCGCACTTCGACCATTTTCTTGTTGTCATAATCGACCTACTGAGCAAGCAATGAAGCCAAAGTGACCAAATTTCGCAACAATTTCACGCTATTTGACAAGTTGACAAGCCACATACTGGCTGTACAGCAGTGTTAATGAAGACTGTGATTTGTCCATTCGTCGCCGTTCGCAGCAATTGGGATTGTGTAACTAGACTAAGTTGACGATTTTACGCAAGGATTTCGGTCTAAAACCTTACAAAGTACAGCCCATTCAAGAACTGAAGCCGAACAATCTGCTACAACATCGAATTTTCAGCGAGTGAGCCTTAGAAAAGCTTGAGCAAGATTCGCTTTTTTATCCAAAAATTGTCTTCAGAGACGAAGATCGTCGGCAATACTGCCGTATTTGGTCGGATGAGCAGCCTCAGGCTATGCAAGAACTGCCAGTGCACCTGGGAAAATGCACTGTTTGGTGATTTATGGTCAGGTGGAATCATTTCGGGATGGTGAAGGAGATCGAATTTGAGGGAAAATGTGCTGCGATTATATTGGCATACGGGATATTGGTTCGTAAGAGCCATATGTGGTGCGATGGGTTGGTAGATAAAAGAGGTGGGCGAAACGTAGATTTCGAGGGTTAGTGTTAAAGAAAATGAAGTTGTAAAGAGACATGCAATCGACGGAGCCTAAAAGGAGTCGCTGAATGAGGAGAGTGTCTGCTGCGTGCCTTCGTTCCTCAAGGGTATTCAGGTTAATGATCCTAGATCTCTAGATCTAGATCCTCTCAATTCGGGTTACTTGAACTCGTTGAAAGGGACACCATGCTTGGCAAGCGTACTCGAGAAGGGGGCGAACGTAAGTGATGTTTAGTGATCTGGTCACGTGCGGGTTACAGAATTCTTTGGACCATCTTTTAACGAAGCCAAGCGATGAGTTTGCTTTGGTAATTATATCATCGATATGCGAGCGGAAATTAAGCTCCCTGTCGCATAATATGCTAAGGTCGCGGATAGTATGGAGAATGGAGAATAGTATGGAGAACGTAAGTTCGGGCAGCGGACTTGTTGCACGTACGTAAAAAGGTAATCGATTGACATTTAGTGATATTGAGTTCTAAGATGGTGGAAAAGCTATTTAGATCTATTTGAAGGATGCTAGAGTCGTGTTATGAGGAAATGGATTTAAAAAATTTGGTATCGTCAGCATAGAGAAAAAGTGCTGAGTGGTGAATGACCCTTTCAAGATCGTTAATGGTTAGGATGAAGAGAAGTGGACCTAGGTGAGTACCTTGAGGAACACCTAAAGTGACCAAGAAAGGGGCCGAAAGAACAGACCTGAAATCAACACTATAAAAACAATTATTCAGGTAAGAAGATATCCATTTAAGCAAAATAGGTTCATTTGAACAGGATTAGTTTATGAGATATCATGTCAAAAGCTTTACTGAAATCAGTTGTTATAACGTCAACTTCTTTACCACTTTCTAAGGCTGAGAGAACAGAGGCCACGAATTCAACGAGGTTAGTGGTAGTTGATCTACCTTTAAGGAAGCCGTGTTGATTAGGGGAACAACACTTTTTGAGATATATGGATGGAAGACTGTCTGGGCCGAGTAAGTATTCATCATTAAGTTGTTGTATTTTATTTTCTATTACTGTATGGTCAAAACTTTGAGAAATAGAGGGGCTAATGGGGAAGTAAGGTAGGTATTTGAAATAAGAGGGATCTGGTACGAAGAAATTATCGGCAAAATATTGCTTAAAAAATGTAGCAAAAAAGTTGGCTATAGTATGCGGATCGGTTGATGACATGTTTTCATATGCGAGGGATTTTGGAAAACCGTCCGATTTTTTTTGTAGTTAACGAATTGGTAGAAAGACTTAGGATCGTTTAGAAGCCTTGATTACGTACTATCAAGGTGTCGCTGGTAGAGAAACTTGTAAAGCTGGGCGAATTGAAGGTATGACCCGAGATAGTTTGAATAGTCAGCAAAAGAATTGGATCGGAGGAAAACTGCCCATAATTTGTTTCCTTTATTACGTAAAGAGCAAAATTTAGAATTGTACCACGGGAGGCTTGTAAAAATGGTCTTATTGCGCGAAAAGGGAACATAGAGAGAAATAGGATTGAATAATTCTCTATAGAAAATAGAGAGAGCACTTTTAAGGGCATTAATTTTGCAGAAATTCACTTTATATAAGCCGTAAGAAGAGACAGCTGCAGATGGTATGGGCTGGATAGGAGACTGGTGGAAAAGAGAAAGAAGAAGTGGTGGGTGAAAGTTACCAATGGTCGATAGTGAAAGGAGACAGAGTGAGACAATGAAGTTTATGGGGTCAGTGGTGAAAATGAGGCCTAATTTCCTACCCAAATATGATAGTTGGAGATCCCACTAACTTGGCGTAAGCTAGAGTCTGTGAGCTTATCCAAGAAGGGACATTCTTTACTGGAGTTAGGGTTTGCAATAAAAAAAGATTCATCTTCTGAGGACAATGTTCGCGTCAATGGCGCCCGCTATCGTTTAATTATTTCAAACTTGGTCGACATGAAGGCGCTACACGCCACACAGCTACACACTATCGATGGAGAAATGAGTTCGTTCAGCAAGTTATCTCTCCTTTTGGACCGGTGAATTGAGCGGCTAGATCGTGCGATTTGACGTCTTTGAACTATTTTTTATGGGGCAACATCAAATCGTTCGTCTATGCCCATAAAACAGCATCAATTGCAACTTTGGAAGACAACATTACATGTGTTATTAGCGAGATACCAGACCAAATGCTTGAAAAAGTTATTCAAAATTGGACTCTCCATAGTCTTGGTCAACATTTACATGACATAGTCTTTAAAAAAAAAAAAAAATAAATGGCAAGCATCGGTTTATAAACTCAAATAAAAATTTTATATACTTTTGCAATTTTCCTGTGTTCTATTTGACAATTAAAAACCAAACGCCTAAAAAATCACCTATTATTAGAAGTCTGCGTCAAAATTTTGATTTATTGACAAACACTGTTAAAGCCCTTGAGTATTCGCCTAAAATAATTGTTGTATCCGAAACTTGGATTAATTGCTGAAATTACACGATTCCAAGCCTCTAAGTCAGTGCCGGCCTTTTGGAAGTGTAAGCTAATAACATGGGTCTGGTAACCGGGGAGAGTCCTCTGAATCTACACGTGGAATAAGTTGTCGCGTAAATCTGTCAGTGCTGCTTTCCCCAGACTTGAGAAGCTTGAGAGCTTTTCCTAATATGCTAGGCTCTAGTGCAGTTACATGGTTTAATCTCCCTTTTCTTGATATTGTTGTCATGAGCTGCAACCTGCACGGTTTGAGTTAGCGCCAACTAACAATTGGCTCAAATTTCTGCGGCAATACGAACGTTTACTTAGGACAGAATTCAACCAGAATCTTAGACAGGAAAGCAATGTTATCTCCATCAATTACTAGAAGATCAATCTAGGATGAGGCGGTAGCGTGTTTGTGGAGGAAGGTAAACTTACACATCACTAATTCCATGCGGAGGTATACGCAATCTAAAAGACAATGAACGATATGGTGAGGAAGGGCTGCATCTGTAGGGATTACCAACCCTAGATTCTTTGAACGCAGTTTGAAAGCCGAATTTTTTAAATCTTGTTCATTTTCCAGATCACGATGGGATCGCGAAAAATGAGATTGCAAATGAACTTGTCAAGCAAAACTCAAAAAAGGACTTCTTAGAATCTGAACCTGTGTTCTCTGTTGGTGCTTATACTGACAATTGCGTCTATTATAAACATTCCCGTAGTGTAAGTGGCATGATTTTCCATTCGGGAAATGATTGCATCCGGAAATCTATAAGATATCAGCCGTTCCTTGCCACAGAAAACTACAGACTTTTTACTGGCATCTTAATTAGGCATTAAGCTTTTTCTAAGCACCTGAGCGTGCCATTAAGTCTGGTGATTGAAATCGATGCATCGTGATTAAACCCAAAAGATCCACATTTGGCGCCACACTATTCTGCCTTGTAATCTCCATACATTCAAAACCAATGCATAGGAGGAGATTTCTTTTTTAACTGACAGGATAGCCAGAGATGGAAATCTCAACCGTCTCGGTTAACATTATAATGCCTCACCATACATTTGATGGCTGTTCAAAACAAATTTAAATGAAAATCAAATAATATTACGAGCAGTTATCTGAACATGAATTAGAATTAAATCCAGCTTTGTGGAATGGGTCAGGTCCTAGATTGCTCCAATCCCAAAGCCTTTTATTGCCCAAGCTTGATCGTTGGTTTCATTTTTATTTCATCAAGTAAATCTGATTGTTAATAGACATATCGTAACGCGGTTGATGTATGTAAATGACAGCGACGACATCAAAGTGCTCCCTGGCACAAACTCGTCCGTCATACACCCCCTCTCCTCTTTCACGACCCATGACTTAATAAAGAAGAAAGAACTTGTTATAAAATGATTTTTATTGTCATTTCTAGACAGTGGTATAAAGCAAATAATTGGCGCATCCAAGCCTTCCTTTATAGCCAACCGGAACTGGAGTTTTATTTTGTAATTAAAAATTTCCAGCCACTGATTTCGGTTTACCCAAACCCTCCACAGGCCAAGAGACCGTAAGGGTTATAGTGGACAAACCCAAAAAAGACAAAGAAAAAAAAAAAAAAAAAACAGAAGAACCTCGTAACTTTAACGTCTTGTTGTTGTGAGGGTGCAAACATCGAACCGAGAGCACAGGACGCACTTAATTCGTCGAAAAGACTGTAAAAAAGTTTGAACAATATTTTTTTTTTTATTTGGTTTTACGATTTTAGTCTCTGTAAACAAAATTTTTATGATCTCCGTACTGATGGACTTCTTCGGGTGCTTCCGACTACCTAAATTGACTTTAGCCTGTGGGTGTGTTTATTTGTTTTGTTCCTTCCTTATCTCTGGTTGTTTTTCGTTTTATGGAAAAAATTAAATTTTTATTTTTCAAAAGTTGAATAGCACGTTAGTGGATAGATAAATTGATTCACAAAAGATTCATCAATTTACAATATTTTGGAGGAGAAAGAAGCAGCTCTCGCTTGAGTCATGAAATGTAATTGTGGGAAAAATTAAAGAGCCGATTCTTAATTAAGAACTTGTGGGTCGTTCCCGTCAATACATTGACGTAGGTTTGAGTTCTGTGAGATAGTGCGTCAGACATTGGCTCAGATGCAATTGATTTTTCTAAAGGTGATGTACAGTGGTGTGTGATGCGAGTAAATAGCAAATAACGTCAAACGGGAAGTTTAGTTGGGAAAAATAGTTAAAAGGTTTCGAATGATTCCATGAAATTGGACGGCAATGGAGTTCCAAGAAACGCTACCGGTTATGAAAAACATTTAATATACATGTCACGACCTTAACGTCACACAGATGCATGTATATCATTCAGAAGTGTATCTGATTCTATTTTAGCATTAGCATTCCCAGAAATAGGTTATAGAATTGTTTCTTATACTAAAACAAGGTAGTTAAAGGACAGGGCTATCTCCATCCTCTCTACATATATTGCGGAGACCACTTTAATATTAAAAAATGTGCTCACGACATATATTACAATGGCCCAGATACGCTTGCATAGGATCATGCTGGGAAAAATTAAAGTAATCATCTGCAATACGATGTGAGACACAAGATCGAAAGCTGACTTGCGAATAAGACATAATAAGACTCTCACAATTTTTAAGAGTGAACGGAATCTGCCCTAATTACATTCCTGACTCTGGAAGTTCCAATAGATTCTCCATAACATGACTAATCATACTGAATCCGCTGACTAAATGGAAAAATATCATAAAAGACCAAGGTGCATTGCTTGTTAAACCAAAGTCATAGTTCCAACCAAGTTCGGCTGAAGAGCTTAGTAAGACGCGAAATATAACGTCTTTGGCCATTTCGAGCTACAAGTTTGACCATGAAAATATTACTGAACGTCCAGAACTTCACAATAACAGATGGATGGGCTTCAGTTTGTTGTTAGAACTCATAGAATCGAACACTCCGAAATGCTCTAGCTCATCTGGGTGAGTCACCTCAGGCTGTAACTATTAATGAAAACTTATGGCAAAGGCTGGGTACCTATCTTCTTAATCTGAGCGGTTCTAATTTAAGTCTTCGAAGTCTTAAAAAGAAGCAATAAACGCCGGTATCTTTTATAAGGTCTCACAAGTCTTTGTGGAGGAAGATTTATTTTGGTGAAAACAACCACAGCCTCGAATAGTAACGACTTTATTGTTGATGACCCAATTAATAATGACGTTCCGGTATGTACGAGTATTGGAGGCAGTGGAAACCTATAAAGCTGATATAACCGTTTCCTTTTTTTTTATAATCCCGCGCACACACCAAGGAGATATGAATAATCTTTTACTGGCTTTTAACCAGGGCGCGGGTGTAGTAGTTTGAAACTCAGGTGTATTAGGTTTCGATATTTTTCCCGGAGGTGGTTGTCAAACTGGAGCCAGTGCATCCTCAACCAGTGGGTCTTAGTACATGTTAGTTCGCTATATTTAGCTCAACCAGCAACCACTCCAACATCAGTGTTATGCCTTCATGTCAGAGTTGACGCCGACGGGATTTTCATATAACTACATACAAATTCTATGAAAAGACTTTTTCAGAGAATTGCCTCGCACGGTATTCGAACCCGCGACCCTTTGCTTGAGGAGTCTATGCATATACCACTTCACCACAACCACCTCTAAGAAATGAGATGTGATATGAGGGGCCGGACAAGAAGACAATCTGTGATATCCACTACAGCAGTTAGTAAATTTGTTTGCGGAAGCAATCATAGGGTTAAAGTCTTGCGCTTTAGATTAAACACAAGCAAATGCTAAAAATCCGTGTCATAGCTAAATTTGCTTACATCAGCCTTATATGCGAGTATGTACCAACGAAGGTATTGTAAAAGACGACGGTACCATAGAAGTCTTCTAGAAGTTTCTAGAGAGAACCAATGAGTGCTGCACCAAGTATGACGTAAAATTGTATCCGGTAATTTTAATGCAAAAATAAGAAAGGAAAGGACCTTTGGTACTGTTGTGGGTATGAATTGCCTCCACAATATTGCATTCGGAAGCGGACTTAGTCTGATAGACTTTGCAGGTGGATGAAACATCGTCGTAGCTAGCACACGTTTCCCATCTAGCTAAACTAACATCTTCTACGATGAATTAAAAACCAGCTCGCGAAAAAGTCCGTATACCTGACCAAAAGTAATGATAGCTATATTCAGATTTAAATTTAGCTGTTGAGCTCGTTAATGCTGGGAAAATCAGTAGATAAGAAGCAAGCACCAGCTAATATATACAACTTGGTCGGAGGAATGCATCCCGATTGAATTTGAGCTTCCGTTCTGTATAGTGGAAAGGAGACTGCGTGAACTGCGCAAACTACAGAGGCATAAGTGAACGCCTTAAAGCAATCGTGAGCAAGCTAATAGGTCCATATCAGTTTTCGACCTGCGTCAGATCTGGGAGAAACCCGAGAGGAGGAAGTCGATACCGGTCACCTCAGTACCCATGTTAAGGTTGAAGATAATAGCGTCTAAGAAATGAGCTATATAGAGCCGTATCTGGTCTTAGCAGATTTCCTCTGCTCTATCAATCGGAAAGAACATCCACGAATCTTTTTTTTTTTTTATAATACCGTGCGCGCACCAAGGGGATATGAATACCCTTTTACTGGCTTTTTCTCTGGGCGCGGGCGGGTGGTGTACTAGTTGGAAACTGTGAATACTGCCCATTTCGATATTAAATTGTGGATATACCATATTAAATAAGCTCTAAGCTTCAGTCGACATAAGACTGACATGCTGTGTATGATATGCAGACAATAAAAAGGAAACTTTATCAAAGATTTCAGCTAGGATCTCCTTGCCTTAAACAAACGACCAATCCCCTAAGTATGTTGCAATGTCAATGTATAATATTTCTTGGTGATATCGATTGATTGTCCCGGAGGAGCATAGTTGGAAGACTAAACCTGCACGACAAAGTCTTCAAAAATGAACTCAAGCAATCGACTTTAAGACTAGAGGAAATATCATTACATTGACAAAGGCACCTGGTCGTCTGACCAAAAAAAAAAAAAAAAAAAAATGAACAAGACTGAACGAAGCACGCACAGATATTCTTGACTGACATTGATTTGGACAATTATGGATACCCCGGACATCAGAGCATCAAAGAAATACTGTTTCGGCTTGAGGCCGTAAACTATTCTAATCGTGTCTTCAAAATTATTCATAAAAATTTGATGGGCTGGTTTCAATCTAATGGGCATCTGGCATGGGGCATCTAATTCCTTATAGTGCAGATATACGAAGCAGCGCTTTAGAATACCCCGAGGGCTTGTACACAAAAAAGGAAAATAGTCCTAAGAAGCGCTCTATTAATATAAAAAGAGATCCATATGTGTTGGAATGAGATCTTTTATCCACTATCGGATGAAGATTACCAAACCAAATGAAAAGGCATGGAACGACTCGAGCTGTAAAGAGGCTATCAGGGTTAGAGAAATATTTTTTCGGTCCTACAAGACCAACCCGACGGAGGAAAACCGAAATAAATTCAAACGAGCCAGGAATGACTGCAAGTCTTTCTTAAGCGTGTGAAATTTCAATACAACCAAGAATTGAAGCAAAAATAACTACAATATCCCAACACTGTAGAGCTGTCAGCTCTTTGGACAAGGTAAATCTGCTTGCTGCACACTCTGGGGCCATTTTAAAACTTCTAGATTATGCTTTATCTGCGCATACACGCTGGTGCAGATGGTATATCTCATCCTTTTCTGAAGAGGTGTTCATCCATGCAGGCAAAATCACTGCGTTAGATTTTTCATCAATCCTACCCTTTAGATGGAAAACAAGATTTGTCCAACACGTTACAAAAAAAAAAAAGAAGCGAATCTTCTTCTGCCTCCTCCTACAGATCTATTGCACTTAAGTTCCTTTTTTCGAAGGTCATTGAAGCGCTGATAAGCCGGCAGTACTATTTTTGTAGAAACAGGTCCACTACCAAAGCGATCATCAATTTGGTGAAGGCAAGTCAGTTTCACTTGATATTTCTAAGGCACTTGACAGAGTTAGACATCAGGCTCTTTTGTGAAAAATGCGTCCATTTGGGATCGACGACTCAATTTTTAAATGGATTGAAAATTTCCTTTCGGAACTTTTCAAGTTGTCTTGAACGATTTAAAGTCTGATATCCACAAAATAAAGTCTGGTGTGCCACAGGGCTCCGTTCTATCGCCGACACTCATTTTAGTCATTCTCAATCATCTCTTGTCTACTACTTCTAATCCAATTTATTCCTTTGCTTACCACAGTACTCTCTGCTTTTTATATTCCCACCCGGACTCACGTCCCTCCAGATCGAGACGGCAACGTATTTTAAGCTCATTAAATTCCGATATCGACAACATAACCAATTGGGAAACTATCGACAGAATGGAATTTAACGCTTTCAAAACACAATGTTCACGACAGCAGAGTTGAGGCAAAATTTATATACCAAGTACCCCAGTGTCATGTCCATGAATGGCACTTGCTTCGTCCATTCTCCGTATTTGTGTCAATGATTACCCACGTTGGAATGACCACATATTAGATGTCGCCAAAAATGCTGCGAAATATCTAGGTTCTCTGAAACGATGTAAGACATATTTCACCCCCTTTGATTTGTCCTCAGTATATAAGGCATTCATCTGCCCGAAATTGGACTCACATATGGCCAGTTGACATTAATCGTACCACCTGTCTCGCTATGAATAGTCATCAGTATAATATACTATCCAGTCCACTTTTGGACGTAATCTGAAATATCTTAAATCTTTTCTAAGCCGTACATCTCTTTAGCAATTATAACTTGCAAACATTTAAGACCAACGTACATCGGTACCTCTCTGTTTTTCCCTCTTTAATTTTCCTTCGGCCGCGCTGTGTGCAAACATTTAAAGGGTACTATTAACTACTTGAGCGTGCGCTAATTAAAAAAAAAGGATTACATTCAAGTGGCAAGATTCATGCTTGCTAGAACAGGAGATGGATCCTCAATATAAGACCAAAGACCGAGTTGAGTGAGTATTGAGATCGACTGCGAAAGTGTTTCGTAAGCCTTCGTTATGGTCCTGATAGTGCATTTGTTGATCTTGTCATTCATCAATAGACACAGGTATATCGACAATTACATAATTTTAACTGACTGCTGCTAGCTGCTAGATACATAATTCCAACAATAATTAGTCCTTCATAAAGTTATTTCGAATGGTAGAAGTATATTTACGATTCTGCGGCCGACGACCTCTAAACAACAATCTAATCTAAGGCTTTCAAAAAGTATCTATTACAAAATCTCCTGAGGAAAAAAAAAACCAAGTACATCGCCCACCCTTTATAAAAGGCAGTCGCTTCACTTCCAATTCGAAAGAGGGTGACCATGGTTACATTGTCAGACAACAAGAATTCACTTAACTATGTAAATGATCATCTTCTCCGATTCTGGAAAGTTGGACAACACAACTGCTGTTGGATGATATTACATTTGAAATAGCCAACAACAACAAGTACTATTCATAGTACGGACCACAACTTTACACCGTGATGGTGGCCGGGTGTAATGCCTTCAACTGTTGATGACCTTGCCAGAGAATCATTGCAGCAACAGCAGCAGCCAAAGTGATCGTATCATGTTTTGCATTCTGTTGTCGATGCCGTTGTTGTTGTTGCCGTTTCACTCCACTGTTTTATGATCATTTTCTGTTAAATAAAAATAAATTGTCTTATGCTATGGCTGAGAGAGGGAGGGCGGCTAGCACATACTTAAGTGCTTACTACTACTTGTTCGATGGCTTAAAAAATAAAAATTATAAAAACGCGTTCGCTGAAGTTTTACGTTCATCAACGAGAGGCACATAACACACCACGCAACGGAACAACACACCGCATCTACCTCATTGCTGTCAAGGCTCAAGACCAATGGGGAATTGAGTTGAATGTTCGTTAAATCGACTTAAATTGTGTGTTTGCATCTGTATCTGTGTGTGATTGCAATTTATTGAAATTATATTGAAAAAATTCCATCACACCAATTTAATAAAATGAAAATAAAAAACTGCCAACTTTGGTGGGATTGGGATATTTTATAGAGTCTTACGATGGTTTTCAGACTACGCCATCGAGCGGCTGGAGGAGATTTTATCCTAAGTGGCCTTGGAATTCTATTAATGTGCCTTTTCCCATCGAACAAGAACTGCAAGCATAGCACAATATTTCTCCAAGTCCTCCAAACATCAAAAGATACGAGGCAACCTCTTATTGAACCGAAAATATACGGTTTAACCGTCGCAGATATAACATACTCGTACATATAAATCATTAATCAAAGCCAACTTAAAAGCTGAAAAATATTGTATAAATAGAACACTTACAGTAAATGTACGGTTGGGGATACATCTCTGATTTCTTACCTGAAAAGAAGGAAACAAATCTTATTAGTCGATTGGCATTTTAAAAAATTACAATTTATAGAAATGAAGATGTTGAAGATCACTGCAATACAAAACTATGGTTAGTAAAGCAGAAACCAATAAGAATTTAACAAAATATATATATAAAAGACAGGTGATCGTGAATAGCCGTCCATAAATAAGACTCTGGCAGCTGTGAGAGGCTTAATATTACTGTGATTCCTATCGACAAAATAAGTAGCAGCGGCCAACATAAGCCCAATATGCGCACAAAACCAAATAAAGAAGAAAGTGAATGGCACCAATGGCTGTTTTTATGAGCTCCGCGACAAGACGCCTGCCAAATGTCCTAAGCATAATTTTAAAATCCTCCGAGGGAAGGAGGACTGTAGTATATTATACTGCACAACACCACCTCCCACAACGGATTCAGACTTATCGACTTCGCTACAGGGCAAAATCTCATTGTATCAAGAACGCGGATGTCACATTTCGACACTCATGACCACCTGGCAGCTTCCTGATCAGTGTACCACCAACCAGATTGATTACATTTGTCTCTATGTTAGACATGGCTCGCCTCTATCATTCTATTGCTGCTGATCGAACATTCTGGGGGCAAACATAGACTCGGATCACAACCCAAAATGGAGTGGCAAGGCTACAGCAAGCCAACAGAAATTCTAACTATGTTTCGTGCTTGTGCGGCTACCATCCGGGGTTTGATGATGACTACCAACCGGAGAACCAGTACATAACCTTGAGGAATACCAATTTTAAGACACATCTCAGACTTAACCTTCGTTCTTTGCTTATTTTTATTTAAGTAAGAGCCAAACCAATCATACATGAAACCTCTGAATCCTCTATATAATATATTGGGTCTATAACTTAATTCGTGCGGTTTGCTAAGAGATGGCGTAACTTGTATTATTCCATTATTATTATTCCATTGGAACATGCATTGGAAAGCTACTGTCATTGTACGTCATTTTAGTATATGTCATTCATTTTAAGCGTAAACAACAATAATTTTTTTTCACTCAAATATGTCGAACTTTGTGCCTGAAAGTTCTTCTTCATTACTGAAAACTGCTCCCGAAAGTCATCGTATTTTAGTGGAAGATTATGGTGAACATGCGCTAACTGAGCGACCGTGCCAAAAGTGGTTTTCACGGTGATTTTGGCTTGGAAGACGATGAACATCCTGGGCAGCTAAAAAAGTTTGAAAATGAAGAACTGGAAGCATTACTCTATGAAGATTGTTACCAAACACAAGAAGAGCTCGCAGATTCTTTGGGTGTTACTCAAGCAGCCATTTCAATACGTTTAAAAGCAGCTGGATATATTCAAAAGCAAGGAAATTGGGTTCCACATGAACTCAAGCCGAGAGACGTCGAAAGGCGGTTTTGCATGTCCGAAATGCTGCTGAAACTCCACAAAAGGAAGTCATTTTTGCATCGGATTGTTACTGGTGATGAAAAATGGATCCATTACGACAACCCCAAGTGCAAAAAATCATATGTGAAACCCGGCCAACCAGCCAAATCAACGACAAAGACGAATATCCATAGAGCGAAGGTAATGCTCTGTGTTTGGTGGTATCAGATAGGTGTGCTGTATTATGAGCTGCTAAAACTGGGTGAAACTATCAATGGACAACGCTACCGAACACAATTAATCCATTTGAACAGAGCAGTAGCCGAAAAACGCCCGGAATATGCGACCAGACACGAGTCAATTATTTTCCATCATGACAACGCTCGGCCCCACGTTGCTATTCCGGTTAAGAACTATTTAGAAAACAGTGGATGGGAAGTCCTTATAGCCCAGACCTTGCCCCTTCTGACTACCATTTGTTCCGGTCGATGCAGAGCGCCCTCACTGAAATACGGTTCACATCAGAGCAGAATATCAAAAATTGGTTTGATTCATTCTTGGCTGCCAAGCCGGCGCAGTTCTTTTGGGATGGGATCCAAAAATTGCCAGAAAGATAGGAAAAAGTCATAGCTTCAGATGGACAATACTTTGAATAATACTATTGTACATGCTTTTCTTAAATAAACGTTCAAATTTAAAAAAAAACCGCACGAATTAAATTACATACCCAATATTTGCAATGATCAATCCATAATCAACTGTATCAAAAGCTTACCAGGTGTACCGGTATAAAGTGACCGTTTTTTTTGTGAAAATAAAACACTAATTCTTAACGGAAATGTAAAAAACATTTTATTCAAAGTATTGGCCATTACTAGCTACACATTTTTCCCATCTTTCAGGAAATTTATGGATTCTACGCCAATGAAACTGTTCGTCTTTTGAAGCAAACCGAAAAGTCCCCCAATCTTCGACTTCCTCGTAGGATTCGAAGTGTCGCTCAGGTAATGCGTGTCCCATCGATAAAAACAAATGGTAGTCAGAAGGAGCCAAGTCTGGTGAATACGGCGGGTGGGGTAGCAGCTCCCAGCCAAGTGCTTTAGTTGTATCCTGAACCAGTTTTGCTTTGTGTGCAGGTGCATTATCATGGAGCAAAATTACCTTGCTGTGTCTTCTGGCCCATTCTGGTCGTTTTTCGATCAATGCATGATCAGTGAATCGATTTGGTTTTACAGTTGAAGTTGATGGTTGTCCTGGATTAATACACGATTTTTTCCGTTTTGGATTCTGAAAATAAATCCATTTTTCATCGCAAGGAGCAATTCGATGCAAAACTGATTTTTTTTCGGTTTTCCATCTGGCTTTCATTTAATTCATGTGGCACCCATTTTCCAGACTTTTGGATCTTTGCCAAAGCTTTTAAATGGACGTACATTGTTTGTTGTGCAACATTTAACATTTCTACAATTTGTTCCTGACTCAAAGTGTCATCTTCATTCAATATTGTTTGCAATTCGGTGTCTTCAAACTTCTTTGGTGGTCTTCCAGGTTTTTCATTGCTCACATCAAAATCGTTATCTCTGAACCGTTGAAACCATCTTTTTGATGTTGCTTCCGATAGAGTACGATCATCATATGCCTCGACAAGCATTCGATGCGGCTCTGCAGCACTTTTCTTCAAATGAAAACAAAAAACTAATGCTGTCCGCAAGCCATCATTTTCTGGTACAAAATTCGACACATTTAACAAGATGAAAAAATATGATGTTGTTTGCTCAATGACTTGATGCATACTAAATATGTTTGACAGGTTTCATAGCAACCAAACAAAAAAAAAAAAAAAAACACAATTAAGGCCCGTTCACAATGAGTATTCCCTATCGAGACATTTGTATCTTGACGCTCACTTCATATCGGTACACCGGTATTTATGTCAATAAATAATGTTGCTGGACCTTCACCTCCAGTAATATAGGCTGATTCATCGTCAAGTTTGATTTTCAATAGGCTTTTTTTGACAGATCGCGCGTGAATGCTATCAAATTGTTTTGTCATTTTGGTTCAGTATCATTTGGCAAGTCATCATGGAAGGACACAGATCACAACAGCGTCTTCAAATTGTTCAGCTGTATTACGAAAAACAGCGTTCTTTGAGAAATGTTTTTCGTGCGATTCGAGGAAATTACGGTGCGCATAATCGACGTACTGAAACCACTTTTGCCAATATCATACGCAAATTTGAGTCCCAGTTTATATTAGCGGATGATACTCGACCGGTTAGACCACATCCAGCACGTAGTGAAGAGACTATAGCAGCTATAGCTGAGAGTGTACGCGAAAACCGTGACGAATCGATTCGCTGTCGTTCACAGCAGCTTGGCTTAGCGTATTTTACGTGAGGATCTCGGCCTTAAAGCGTACAAAATTCAACTTGTGCAAGAATTGAAGTCAGTCGACTTGAATTTGCGTCATATTTTCTGTGAATGGGCTCTGGAAAAACTCGATGAAAATCCGGTGTTTTATCGTGAAATTTTGTTAAGTGATGAAGCCCATTTCTTTCTCAATGCAAAATTACGCTAATAAGCAAAAGTGCCGTATTTGGGCTGATGAGCAACCTGAAGAGTACCAATAGCTACCATTACATCCATTAAAAACAATAGTATGGTGTGGTTTATGGGCTGGTGGAATCATTGGTCCATATTTCTTCAAAAATGAGGCAAATCCAAATATTACCGTCAATGGTATCCGTTATCGCACTATGTTAACGGACTATGTGATTCCTAAAATTCAATCCATGGTCTCGGTGAGCTCTAGTTTCAACAAGACGGCGCAACGAGCCATACAGCGCATGAAACAATGGACTTGTTGAGAAATCATTTTGGTGAGCACTTAACTTCACGTTTTGCTACGATAAGTTGGCCGCGTATATCATGCGATATCACACCTTTGGACTTCTTTCTCTGGAAATACGTAAAGTCTCAGATCTTCAGGAATAAGCTAGCTCCGATTGACGCTTTGAAGCTAACAGTACTCGTGTTATGCGCGAGATACCAGTCGCTGTGCTGGAACGAGTCGCCCAAAATGGTACCTTCCAAACGGACCACCTCAGACGTAGTCGTGGCCAAAATTTACATGATATGATTTTCAAAAAGTAAATGCCATGAATTGTTCCTTTAAATGACAATAAAAATTTTAAGTTTACTCTCAAATTTATGTGTTTTATTTCACATTATAAATCAAATCTCACGATGAATCACCCTATAGAATAATAAATTTCGCTTCAAAATTTTAAGAGTGCAGCTTCAGTAACTGCAAGTTACTGAAAAACTCAGCCCTGTCCAAAAATTATAAATTTCTAGTTTATATTCCTTTTTAAAAAACTTTGGAAAACTCTGAGAGAGTAGTGAACGAGGTGTTTTCAAGAAGTAAGGTGACTTTTTATTTTTTATTAAAAAGATATTTATCACTATTAACGTTGTCCCCTTTAATGTAATTTCCTTCAGATATAATAGACTTGTGCCAACGCTTTTTTCAATCCTCCAAGCACTTCTTATAAACACTTTTTGGTATAGCCTTGAGCTCTTCCATCGATGCCGTTTTTATTTCCTCAATCGTTGCAAATCTCCGTCCTTTCATGTTTCTCTTCAGTTTTGGGAACAGGAAAAAGTAGCATGGGGCCAAATCCGGTGAATATGGTGGCTGAGGTATTATTGTCGTGTTGTTTTTGGCCAAAAAATCTCTCACAGGCAATGATGAATGAGCAAGTGCATTATCGTGATGCAAAAGTCATGAATTGTTTTTCCACAATTAGGGAGGTTTTTTTCGTATTGATTCTCGCAAACGGCGCAGAAGTTCAAGGTAATACTTCTTATTGACCGTACCTTGAGGGAAAAACTCCTGATGCACTACGCCATAGTAATAAAAAAAAAAAAAAACAGTGATCGAACTTGACGTGTTTTTTTTTTTTGGTGTTGGTCCTCGTGGGTACTTCCATTGGGACGATTGGGCTTTGGTTTTGACGTCATAACCATATACTCATGATTCGTCACCAGTTCGGACCCTTTTGAGCAAGTCAGGATCATGTTTCTGAGCAATGCTCATACGACTGTTCTTTTGATCAAAATTAAGAAGAATCGGAATAAACACCGACCGAGCCGACCGACATGCCAACATCCTCAGCAACTCCTCTTATGGTGATTCGACGATTTTCCAAAATAGCTTCTTTTATTGATGTGCTGTTGCGTCCCGAGCGAGGCTTGTCATTGGCATCTTCTTGGCCATCTTAGAAGAGCTTGTGCTACTTGTAAACATTATTTTTTACTTAGAGCAGACTCGTTGTATGCCACTGTCAACAATTCAAGTGTTTTAGAGCACTCGATTCCATTTTTTACACAAAAATTAATGCAAATTCTTTGCTCCGTTTTTAAAACCTTTTCATCTGTCAAATACAAACTAAGTAAGCTATGAACTTGAAACTGTGAACATATATTCTAGACAGGTGAACCAACACAGCAGAAATATTCTGCGCTTAATTTTGTGGTATATGGATTTTCAGGGCTTATTCAAGGTTTCCAATCCTTTCTTTATTAGTTAATACGAGCTGCATACAGCAGTTTTCATAAGCTCAGGCTGGGTTTTTTTTTTTTTTTTTTCTTAAATGCAATCCCCTTTCGCTAGAACATCAGGCTAATGATGTGGAATATTCTACAGTGTTGGTCTAACAAATAATGAAAAACCAACAAATTTAAAACGTCAAATCTCTTCGAAGACTTTGTGCAATTGAACTGCAAGATAGATCAACCCCCAGATTCCAAAAAGGAGATATCGCTGCTATAAAGTATTTACGCGAAAAACACTAGGCGTCAGAGAAATTGTAGTCGCTGTGAGTAAGAGTGTATTAAAAGATACGGAACTGTTAATTCAGAAGACTTTGACCCTACCCTATGAGCCTATGATCGGCAAGAAGTTTTAGGCCGGCCACGACTCAAACCAAAAGTAGCTTGTGCCGTCAACAAAGATTCCGACTTGGTATTACTGAAACACGGTAAGCGCCAGTTAGGCGTCTATAACCTGGTCCCCATGGATGTAAAGGAATCCCGTGAACTTAAGTCTCTACGTCAGCTGTTCATGTAAAACACTGATGCAATCTTTTTTAAGGAACTTAACACTCGAGTTGGATAAATGCACTTATAATGCATCAGCACGTGTTAAATTTTTGGGAAAATGGGAAAGAGAAAGAAATAAAGATGCTTGGGCATCCAACATTTGGATGGAGAGACTAAATTCTTAGTGGGAGTGAGCTTGTTGTTGTTTTCTAGTCAACTACTCGTCTTACTTGAAGTGTCAATTGTAAAAATGAATGTATTTTTTGCGCGGTAGAGTAGATTTGGAAGCCAGTCCACTACCACTTGAGCTACGGCCACCTACGTGTGCAGAATGTGCCTATGCTCACATCAGGTTGCAGGTAGTCCTGAGTTTATGTGGGGTATGCTGGTACTTTAAGTTCTTATCCCTGAAGTAGTATTCAGTAAAACGAATGCAAAAACAATGGACTGGACAAAAACAAAAATCTTTTTGGGCGAAGCATTCTTTGGGGAAAGTAAAGTAACAAGAGCCTAATCATCCCAGTCGTGCTCTATAGTTTAGTACTAGATATTTTGTAAAGAGTGCATGTTTGGAGAGGTTGATTGGATCAGAAGATAAACCGCAAACGACACAGGCTGTGCTGCGACATTGGGTTATTCTGAAGTTGATAAAGTGGATGAACAGTGCTGCCCCGGTTCGAAAAATCTTCCAACCCATCCCGGAAAAACAGCGCAGTAGAGGAAAACCTAGCATTGAATTACGCGTCCAATTCCAAAAGACCTCAACCATCTTGAAACACGCAACTAGATCAATTTAATCAAAGACTGCGATAATTGAAGAAGCCTATTGGTTGCGGACCAAGTCTGTCCTTGAATGAGTAAATAATTAAGTGAATCTCAAGTAACTAAACTTAAACCGGAGCTGTTGAATCCGGTTTAAGGATATAAAATAATCTACATCCAAACAGATGATTCCTTTGTGTGGAATGTTCGCCGCCGCAGTGGATACTGCTGTGTCATGTTTCCCTTCTTCCCATCTACTACATGGTATACCATCTTAGTCTATATGACTAAAGATGATTGCAATTTAAAATTTGCTAGAAAATCCTCTCCAAACAAATGACCATTTCTTGACTGTACAACACATGAAAAAACGCGTGAGACATTAATACGAGCAGCACCTAACATACTATTACATTGCGGAAGTTGGAACACTCAAAGTCTTGCCATCTATCGGACGTTTTCCTATCTCTTTTTGTTTTCCAGGTGAACCAAGAAAAGAAAGCACTTTAGGTCATTCCAATCCATTCTCCTGCTTCCCCCCATTTTCATCGCAATCTGTTATATTTTCAGCATTCACCCTTAAAAAAAGATAATAAATCTGTGCGCTACAAAAATGCTTTAACAAAAAAATCTGCGCTATTGTTTATTTTAACTAGACCACTCATCTAAACAAGTAAAAACTCTTTGAGGTCAACAAACTACGCCTAAAGAAGCAAAGATATGAGTGCGAATCACTGCTCTTACGTCAGTCGCAAAAGATCATGGTCAATGTTCAAAAATAAGAAAGCCTTGCTAATCTCTGCTAAAAAATCGATTTTTACAATATCTTGCTTCAAACAAGATAAAAAAATTATAGGAATCACAGACCCATTTTTTGTAAAAGACTTTTAGTCTTTTAGTTTTAGTTTAGTCAGATTGTCGGGCGCAGCTACTCAGGCCAATTGGAAAAGAAACTGTTTCTGGGTTAACGTAGAAATTATCACCCGAGCGTTCCGGTGGACAGATTAACGTTTGAATTAAAAAAAAAAAAACAAAAACTGTCAGCAAGATGTTGCGTTGTTTAATATAGAGAACATCAACCAAATCTGCCGCCGCCGTGTTGTCGGTCACTTCCACCAGTGGGTTTCTAGCTTTAATATAAAATCAACACTACTGTGAATGGTTGTGCGCCCGTTCGGATTGCTTTTGATGTCGGCTATGCCCTGTGTGTTTTACGCGGCCCTAACCCGAACAACACCGGAACACGTGTCAACAAGACGACCACATGTATGTCGATGTCTGATACGGTATTTGTCGGTACAAATTACACGGTGATGTATCTATGTATCTATGTCATACACTTGTGTTTTTGTGCAGAAATATATGTTTTGGCAAAAAACACAAAAAAAACCGAAAAAAGTCTAAAATAATTAATTTCTGCTCACTTTGGCCGAAATTGGAATTATTTTAGGAAAATGACTAAGAGATGGTCTGCTCCAACAGAGAGCTGGAGGTAGAGTGGGTTTAGTTCAAATCAGGAGACGGTATCCTGTGTATTGTATGACAACGGTTCGGAATAGAACCGAACATGAGACGTTATTGTGTCGGTCAAACAGTAAATCGAAATGTTGTCAACCGTATTCCTAAAGTCGATAATTTTTGGTTGAGAATTTTTCTAAATTATAAGTGGAATTGTAGCCACTGTGATTCCATTTGTAGCTAGTTAGGTGCCGTGGATGTTGAAGTAACCACTTTCCTCCAACAACAATTTTTTACTAAACTGATATTGTTGCCAGTTGATTGTCTATATCATATCTAAGCTCAAGCTCCGATAGTTCCTTAAAGAAGTCATCAAGTTTAGTGTAACAATGTGCAATTGATATAGCAGCTATGTACTTCTGAAAATCCATATTCAACCCAACTGGGCATTTGAATAACTAATCAATTTCGGGACAATATTATAGAATTCCCTTCGGGTCCAAGCCAGCGATCCAATAATAGCAGCGGCATTCGAATGTAATCATCTGCTAGAGCTCTTTCGCGTGACATCTCGTGGATGAATGGTTAACCATTCATTTTTATCGTAAATTGTTTGAACTGTTAGGCCTTCCATTTCGGTATTTTGATGATTGGCTTTAGTGGTCTTACTTTACCACTATTGAAGCCAAAGGCAACATCTTCGAGAGGTTCTGTGATCACAAACTAGGCGCAAAAATTTCTCTGAGATCATTTATAACCTGGAGGAACGAACCACGTTGTTGCCAGGATTTACTTCTGTCAATGGGAAAGTTTTCATTAAACTCCGACAGACGACAATCTTCAATTTATTTCCAGATTCGAAGAAAATAAAGATGAAAAGGAATTTTCCGGTGGCACTTTTAGTGGTCAGATTGATTAGAAAAAAGTTAGAAATATATACCTACGTCATGAGATATTTCTCAAAATCGGAATGGGCCGGAACTACGGCGTCCATTGACTCATCATGCCCTAGCCATCTCAGATGCCTGACTAGACCGACTAGACCTGACTAGACAGGAACGAAATCACGCCCAGTATGTTTCTCCCGAAGCAGTCAAGTGCTTCTTTAACCGCTTTCGACATGGTCCAACCCTCTTCAAAGCCAGTTTGCTCTTACGAGAGGCTGCTCTGTTATTCAACTGCCTCCTGAGCCTAAAAAGACAGCGATTGCAAAAGTAATTCTGCGCCTGATTTTGTTGCTGATGTCTTTGCTGCATTTATCTACCGAGTCAAGGCAGACGGAGTCTAACTTTATCTATATTTACATTCTCGCCAAGCGGTTGATGATGTGCATCGTTTTTTTACGACAGCATGTATATTGTTTTGTTCTCCTTTATCGTCGGACCAACTTAGGTTGCTTCTGCCTAAATACGCAGTAAATTTCGTTAGCGAATCCAATCACATGTTCATCCAATCACATCAGACACTGACGACGCCACGAAAGAATGTTTCTTCGAACTCTTCGACGACACATGTGAGCAGTGTTCCAAATATGACAATAAAATCGTACTAGGCGATTTTAACGCCAAAATAGGAAAGAAGGATATCTTTGGTAGAACAGCATAGCCTAATCGTACATGACACCACGTCTAGCTTATTGATTTTGATGTTGAACGAAATACACAATATAAATCATGAGACAAGGCGGTCTCTTTGATTTTCCAAACTCTTAAATAAATTGATGATATTGCGATAGACGTAAAGCACGCTTCCAGTATTCTGTACGTTCCGGACAGCGAACATTCACTCGGATCACCAACTTGTTGCAGCCAAGGTGTAAAGAAGAAGAACTACTGTGAGAAAAACAACAACAAAAAGACACCGATATTGTCTGCGCCGGACGTGTATCCCGAAATATCTCAACAAATCCTAGCAGCCTGCATCAAGTATCGAAAACCAGTGGCAACGCTGCCAACGTGCTATCAAAGACTCCGCAACTGAAGTGCTGGGTGTCATCCGACCACCAACAAGAAATCTCTGGTTAGACGAAGAAGGCCAGCAAATATTGTATGTACATGCAGCTAAACAACAAGCCCGAGAAGTGGCGCTGCAGCGAAGGATGAGAGCTCAGAAGCTCCTGAGCTTTAAGAATTAAAAGCATGAGAAGCGCGCGATTAAGATATTAAGACTTTGTTCTCTAAGAATACGGTCAGAAATTAAAAAGGTAGAAGAAAGTGTCAAGGCAAGAAGACCCGTAAGGAAGTCTGTAGATATAAAGAAGGAAAACTTGTAGTGGAGTTACAGTTGGTGTTGAAAATATTGGAAAACCTTTTTTGCGTATAACAGCGAAGAAGCTCAACATGACCCCGTCCGGCAGAATTCAACTTAGACGATGATAGCCAAAACTTTCGTTCGCCTGACCAGAACGAAGTAAGGACAGCAATATCTAAGATGCAATCCAACAATCGAACACTCACCGGTTCATTCGGTGGTATTGAAACGAAAGCTGCCAAAATGGGTTAAGCGGTAAATGAGGACAAAGCCAAGTAATCGTACATGCTATCAACAAGAAGGGACACAACATCAACGAATTGGACAAAACGTCACGACCGACAGCTATAACTTTGAGGTTGTATGGAACTTTGCCTACATTGACTCTGTTATAAATTCTGGTAACAACACCTCAGCAGAAATAAAACGAAAAATCACTCTTGCCAATCACTACTTCTTTGGGCTAAGAAGGCAATTGAAAAACTAAGGAGGCACTACGTAACATAAGCCTTGATCATCCAGTCCTACTGTATACCGTTGAAACATGGACCCTATCGAAAGCGGTGAAGATATCCCCAGTCGTTAAGAGAGAAAAATCCATTGGAAAATATTCGGTCCCAATTGCGTTGACGGGCTTTGGAGGCGAAGATTCAACGACAAACGCATCAATCGCCTGAGACATGTAGAGCGAATGGACACTAAAGGCTCGCAGAGTCTTTAAATATAACCCGGAGAGACACCGCAGGAAATCCAACAAATAATCGGTAATAAACCTCAGTTCCTTGTCTCTATGCACAGCATGAACACATATTGACTGGAGAGTCAAAACCGGTCTGTTGCGCTATCATCTTTTTTCACTATTAAGTGGATACATTAAGGAGGATAACAGTTTCTTGTTCGGCGTCGAGTTTGCTTTTAAGATGAACTTTTTTCTGGCAATTATAAGTAGAGCACAAACTTCTTCCCTTTTGCTTTTCCATCTATCTATTTATTCCATCCCAAATGTCTCTATTTACTTTAACTGACTCGCCGGCTTCATCACTGAAGAATTACGAAACTTCTCTCACAAAAAAGTAATGGTTTTGCCTGTCACTCCTGTGGCACGTGGCGCTGTCTTCTTAATACAAACATCACCCACATGCAAACCTTCGAATTCCAGCCGTAAAAATACACCGATAATAGTTCGATAACGCAATCCATTTACGGCAAAAGCGGGGGAGCTCATTTAATTTTTGAAGAAATAAGGTCTAGTGAGGCATCCTGCACGAAAACCACACCAAACAGTAGCACTTTGCGGATAGAGAGGCTTTCAATAATCGTTCTTTGAACTTGTATGCTTCAAAGGCGAAAATTCAGGTTATCAGCAACATTTTGAAGATGGAAGATGGAAACAATTAGCAATTGGACAGTTTCCTAGGTAAGTTGAACCTCATAAGCGTTATGAGCTTTTATGCAAAACTCGGAGGAGTGTTTTTCTCCGAGGTCTGATGTTAAGTCGACAAACCTAGAGTTTTCGCCACACTTTGAGCCACAGAAAGAGTTTCCAGTTGTGTTATGACCACAATTTCAGTGATCCCTAGTACCACGTGAGCCAATGTAACAATTATTTGACAAGAAGATCCTTCACGTTGAGTGTTGACTGAGATGCATTTTTCAAAACGAATCGTTTCATAGAATCACATATATCACAGCTATATCGCAGAAGTAAAGGCTTTGAATCTAAGCTTGTGTTCCGACTTGGGTAGTATTTACTGGATACTAAGCCTGAAAGGAGCTATGTTTCCATGAGTTTGAGGTGGCTGGTTGTGTATATGAAATTATTTCAAATGACAAGACAATGGGTAACGGCTTTGAATGGGCATCTAAATATGTTATTACAAAAGGGACAGTCTTTATCAGAACAAAATAAAGATAAGTTATTACTGCGACATTATAATAAGATTTCTCGAAATGCACTGCATAATATCATTAAAGCGAATCACTTTAGTCCTTTATCTGTGCCTTTACAAAACACATCCCTTTTTCCCTCTGGTCTGAAGCCATAACCGATTTGTTTACCCACAAATAAACCCCAAAAACACAAACCAAAGGGACACTCTACTTCATTCTACTCTAACTTATCTGTCCGGATTGGAAAAAGTGAGAAAAAAAAAAAAAAAAAAAAAAAAAATAGATAGAACCAAAGGAATGCACATAAATCCCATCACATCGCATCCTTGCAAAGGGCCTACTTCTATAATCTATTTGTGCCAACGACCAATAACAAATGAAAATATTGCCTACCACAAAAGTACTCTGGCGTTCTTCAAGCAAGCTCTCCAAAGTCCTTTTTAGTTTATATTCGAGTACTTGTATCTTTTGCTTTATACGTCTCATCTTTAGGTTGTTGAACTTGGGGTAGTCCTCGTCGAGTGTCCCCGGATATAAATAGAGGACAAAAAAGTAAAAAAATAAAAAAAAACTTATACCAAAGGAAAAACCCATTTTAATTCTACCCTCCATCCAGTTGATACACATCGCTTTCAGATGAATGTATCTACAAAAAAAAAAAAAAAAAAAAAAAAACGACTCATTGAATGCATTGTGCGATGCCCAGATACATTTCAGGATGCTCCTTCTTCTGTCCGTTTTACCGCCAAAGCGGCTGGTTCTTCTTCATCTGGCTGCGGCCCCGCTAAATCATTCTCCACTTGTACTCGTATGCCGATGATAGAGTTGGAAATAATGTAGGGATGGTCGGAGGTTGGAGGTTGGAGTGGAGCATGAACAATGCGCCATGATATATGATATAGGGGAGCATGCAGAAAGCTAGAAGCCTTTAACAAAGACGAAGGACGAAAGACGAAGTTGGATTTTAATAAATGCACACACGAGCCAAAGCATAGAGTCGGAGTTGACACAGACATACAGTACCAATTCTGAAGGGTTGGAAGAAAAAAAAAAGAAAAAAAGAGTACCGACAAGCAGAGCATAGTGCTCAGCCTTATTTGTAAGATTTGACTTTGCAAACCGTTACTGCTACTGTAACTTGTGACTGGTAACTGCTGACGACAACGACAACGATAAGGATGAGAGCTGTCCTGATCTGCTCCAAACAGTCAGTGAATTGAACATCTTTCGAAGTATCTCGATGCCACTAGTCATTCAAGTGATGGATGATAAATTGGGGATAGTCGAAAGCGGGCATTTTGCAGTGAAACGTTAGCATCTATGTTAGTCACTAGTGGAACGAAGTACTCGTCTCGTATACCATTGACAACGTTGGCAACTGACGTATGAGATGCATTGTACCAGGAGGCACATTGTGTTCTTATTTTTTTCTAGTGTATCTTTTCCGGGATAAAAATATCCTCTTGTGCCTGAGGAAGGACCCTCACTTATGTACATCAGTCCCGGCATCCTTTCATTTCGATAAAAATAAACTCATCGTGAATTGTGATTGCGATTGTGATTCTATATGGGTAGAGTGGAACAAGTGGGTGATATGTGGGTCAGATGTCGGAGCTCATTTGTAAGTAATTTCTCAATGTTTACTGTACTCGTTGACTTTTGATTGAAATGAAAGAAAGATAAATCCCAGCAGACAGGATATGATTCCCATAAGTAGAACGGGAAGGAAAGATAAGCTGATGAAAGCAGGAGTAGATGATTTCTTTTTTTTTTGCATTCGTTGAGATGAAGAACTCAACGAATATTTCTTCTGGGGAATTCTGAGCTGTTTGACGCCTCCATGCTTCGGGGCATAGAGGATGTAGACAAATTATTCGTATGACAACCATGTGTGTGCCGTGTGGATAACTTGCACCTGTGTTTTCGCATGTTCGGAAGGTTCAAAAACTTGTGTTAAATTAAATTAACTGTTATCAACTTGGATGGTGTCACAACCAAGACATAATATGGTAGTTGCCGTTCGAAATGAACGGAAAAAACTACAAATTCCACGTTACGTTGGCCTTTTTTTCCTAGATTCGGTGCTATCGCCAAAGGCAGTAGACGATCTCATTATTGCGATTCCGGAAAGGTGTGTTTTATGATCAAAATTTTTTCGGAGGCAGTAGTAAATGTAGACGGAGATGCAATCATCTCCTGGACTTAATAGTATCTAATCAGGTTTTCAAAAATTTTGGCTCTCAACAACGTTTGTGAGAAGAGTAAGCAAGTAATCGATTTACGAGTAACACTATCCAACGGGCATCTTAGGCAAAATATCCGCTGGAAAGTATTGTCTGAGGCATCCATGGTGGGTCATAGAATCTTCGCGTATGTGAGGTCTCCGGTTTGTTAAATAGGAGCAATACGATGTTGCTATTTTGATGGCTTCAAGCCGGTATATATCCAGTTATGCTTCAGAAAAGAATCGATCAGGTCCTGACAACATTGAAGAGAATTTATTGCGATGTAAGAGCTGTCTTTAACCCGAAAACCAAAAAATATAGTTTGAGACTAGATCAGCTGTTATTACGGGCAATTTCAATATACACAATTCCGGGTAACTTCGACAATCTGGACAGATAAAACCTGTATTGAGATCTTTGCAGTGGAAAACAGCTTTTGGTCGTTCTGTTTCCTCGATAACGACGTGGATGTCGCCGCTGATTCTGATTCCTCCTTGGAATGAGATTTGTTATTTCTCATCGGTTGAATATGAAACCACAAGAAGAGGCATGTGAAGACTCGAGCTGTAAGGAGACTGCCAGGGTCAGAGAAATAACGAAACGAAAAAGTTTCAAGTGAGCCAAAAATAAATCAAATGCCTTACGTAAGCATGTGGAATTTTAATACAACCAAAAACTGAGACGAAATATACTATGTATTACTCGCATGTCCCAGAGTTAGTAACAATTTTTTTTCGTTCGTCAAACATTAGAAATTCTGCCTCATCATTCATCGCAACGCTCTTCCAGATTGTGCTTTGTCTCCTCTTATACTTGAGTGCATCGAATAGAGCCTACTTTCGCACTCGTGTAGTAGTAACAGTACTCTAAGATCTTAACATACACAAATCCCTTAATCTGAAGAGGTGTTCTTCTCTCCATTTCAAGGTGAATGAAACGTTAATAAGCCGTCAGTTCATGAAATATTTCGAAACACAAAAACTCCTCAATGACTGGCAGTACGGTTTTCGTAGCAACAGATCCACTGGTGATTTGCTGGCATGTCTTACCGAAAAGTGTAACCAAAGCGTACATTAATCTGGCGAAAGATTTAACAGAGTGTGGCATCAGACTCTTCTGTCGGATCGATCCTTTCCGAACGTTCAATTCAAGTTGTCTTGGATGTTTCAAAGTCTAATGTTCCAAAAATATATGCTGGTCTGCCCCAGGGTTCCGTTCTATCTCCGACACTATTTTTAATTTTCGTTAATTAACTCTATTCTGCTATTCTAATCCTTTGCTAATGACATTACTCTCTGCTTTTCATATTCGCAGGAGTCTCGTCCCTGCTCTTCGGCTGTAGATCAGGACGGCCGCGGCACCGCATGCTAAGCTTGTTAAACTCCGAGGTTAAAATGTTGTTGTTTAACTGTTGTTAATTGGAGAACTATTAACAGAGTGGAATTTAATGCTTCCAAAACAAATGACAACAATGACAACTTACATTGGAATAATCACATAGTCGCTATAGTTAAAAATGCTTCGAAATCTCTAGGTTTCTTCAAGAGATGTAAGAAATATTGCACCCTCCTTACCTGGCCACAATATGTAAGGGGTTTATCCGCCCAAAATTGGAGTACAATACCCATTGGTAAGGTGCCCCTAAGACCTCTTACACTTCTTAGATAGGATCCCAAGTCGTGCAATTAAACTCATAGGTAATGCCAATATGACAAAGTCAATTGACACCCTCGAGCACCGGCGTAACGTCTCCTGTCTCTCCTTGTTGTATCGCTATTTTCATCACTAGTGCTCCATTGAAATTGCCAATAGCATTCCGCTTCTTCAAACTTTTAACCATAACACCCGTCCCATTAAATTAAGATTTATAGATTCATAAAAGACTTTTATTTTACTTAAAAGGCTAACATAACGAATAAATTTCCTAATCTTGATTGGTTTGGCATAACGTCGTCTACTAGCTTAACACCTGCTTGTGTTTTATTTTAATGTAAGTGGAAAATGGAAATGAAGCTTAAAAATCTTCCTCGATTATATACACCTTCTGTAGTGGAAGACATTTACAGAATATAAGTATAAAACATCCCAGTTTTGTTGTCTGTTCAAAATATAAATTACTTCGCCAGCAGACAGAACCTCGGATCTGAAATATGGGCATTCTCCTAGGAAATGTAAGACGTCCTCTCTCGCTCTTTGATTACAGAGACTGCACAGAATTGGAAGTTCAGGTTGATGTGGGATGAAATTTAAATTCAAAAGCTACCCTCTCAATCTAGATATAAAGCTTATTTTGTCAATTGAATTTTGGTTCAAAAAATAAGACTTATCCTGAACATTGTAGCTCAATCGACTATAGTACAACCGTTATTGAGAAAATCGAGCTTCAGAAGCATATTTTTCGTAAGTGACTATACTAATTTTTTTCCAATAAAGTGTCAAACTGTCTTCTTAATGATATGAGCTCCTCTGTCGGTGTTAATGATGAGGTTTCCGCATGTTGTAAGGATATATATAAGTACTATCCTGGGCAACCTTTCTTCGTCCATCGCCGTCACCTTAACGAAATACATCACCAAAGTTTCTAAAACTAGTGGTGCCGTCCCGGTTTTGAGGTGCAGCATGTATGTCAATTGGGTGTGCTTATTGGCAACCAAAAAATGCGCTTAAGAAAGTAACAAAGAAGCTTCTCTACTTCATTGAACGAGCGGTATCCCCACACTTGAGCACCATACTAGAGAACTGAGGTAGCAGTTAAGCGAAATAATTTTTGCTTGGAGCTATGACCTATGTATTTATTGTTGAAACAGAGCGGCGCCCCCACACACGTTAAATTGCTCGTTTAGCTTCAGCTAATTTACCTTTAAAATGCTTTCTCATGTTCAGGTTGACCGATATCAGGACTCCAAGATACCTCCTCTAAAAACTATAATTTTTGACTTCTCTAAGTTAACAGCTAAGTTCCAACATTTGCAATATGAGTGTAGTCTGTTCATCATAAGTTTCACAGCATTTATCGACTCTGAGAAGAAAACAACGTTGTCTGCATATAGCAGAGCGGGTATTCTAGTGCTTCCGATATCGATGCCACCTCCCATGAACTCAGTTATAAAATCGATGAACAGAATAAACTGAAAAGTACTTAAGATACAACCTTGCTTCACACCCATTGTTGTCAGAAATTCTGCGGATACTGTATCACCATCCCATACGCTCGCAATATATTAATGATTTTACTTGAGATTCCCTTCTAATATATTGGGTCTATAACTTCATGCGATTTGCTAAGAGATAGCGTAACTTGTATTATTCCATAGGAACATGCTTTGGAAAGCTATTGTCATTGTACGTCATTTCAGTATATGTCATTCATTTGAAGCGTAAACAACAATAATTTTTTTTCACTCAGATATGTCGAACTTTGTGCCTGAAAAAGTGTTTTTGCGGGGAGTTCTTCTTCATTACTGAAAACTGCTCCCGAAAGTCATCGTATTTTGGTGGAAGTTTATGGTGAACATGCGCTAGCTGAGCGAACCTGCCAAAAGTGGTTTGCACGATTTAAAAGTGGTGATTTTGGCTTGAAAGACGATGAACGTCCTGGGCAGCCAAAAAAGTTTGAAGATGAAGAACTGGAAGCAATACTCTATGAAGATTGTTGCCAAACACAAGAAGAGCTCGCAGAATCTTTGGGTGTCTCTCAAACAGCCATTTCAAAACGTTTAAAAGCAGCTGGATATATTCAAAAGCAAGGAAATTGGGTTCCACATGAACTCAAGCCGAGAGACGTCGAAAGGCGGTTATGCATGTCTGAAATGCTGCTGGAACGCCACAAAAGGAAGTCATTTTTATATCGGATTGTTACTGGTGATGAAAAATGGATCCATTACGACAACCCCAAGCCCAAAAAATCATATGTGAAACCCGGCCAACCAGCCAAATCAACGGCAAAGCCGAATATCCATTGCGCGAAGGTAATGCTCTGTATTTGGTGGGATCAGATGGGTGTGCTGTATTATGAGCTGCTAAAACCGGTTGAAACCATCAATGGACAACGCTACCGAACACAGTTAATCCGTTTGAAGAGAGCAGTAGCCGAAAAACGCCCGGAATATGCGACCAGACACGAGACCAGAGTCTTACCCTACCCGCCTTATAGCCCAGACCTTGCTCCTTCTGACTACCATTTGTTCCGGTCGATGCAGAACGCCCTCACTGAAATACGGTTCACATCAGAGCAGAATATCAAAAATTGGCTTGATTCATTCTTGGCTGCCAAGCCGGCGCAGTTCTTTTGGGATGGGATCCACAAATTGCCAGAAAGATGGGAAAAAGTCATAGCTTAAGATGGACAACACTTTGAATAATACTATTGTACATGTTTTTCTTAAATAAACGTTCAAATTTTGAAAAAAAAAAAACCGCACGAATTAAAATATATACCCAATAGTTTATAGAAGAGTGAGCCACGATCAATTGAATCGAAGGCCGCACGGAAATCCACAAAGAAGTCATGCAACTTTTTTTTTGGAAATTTCAGCGATGTTAATCAAAGAAAAAAACTGTTCAATAGTTTTCCCTAAATTCTGCTTGAAACTCCAAAAATATTTTATGATTTCTGACCCACTTTGCAAGTCTCTTGAAGATCAAAGAGGCAAACAGTTTGGCTGAGGTGTTTAGGAAGGATATTCCTCTGTAATTATTTGGGTCGCTACAGTCACCCTTCCTGCTGCTGCATCTTGGAAAATGCGATTGAACGCCATGGTTATTGCGTATAAAAACTCCGTTCGGTCGGTCCCGGGAGCTTTTAGATATTGCTGTCATTTCTTTGTTATGATCAGGTGGACGAAAGTTTTGGCTATCATTGTGTAGGTTGAATGGCCTATTCTACCTGATGGCGGAATGTTGTGCTTATTTATATTGTCTGCAGAAATGTTTTTTTCAATAATATCAGCAGCAACTGACTCTCCTACAAGGTTTTCCTCTTCATCTCCACGAACTTCTGTACGTGTTTTCTTGCCTTTACACGTTCTGTTACCTTTTTAACTTTCGTACGTTATTCCTGGAGTAGAAACTTTTAATATCTTCGATCGCGCGCTTCTCATGCTCTTATCTCTTTTTCTGGAGAAGCCGATGTTCTTTCCGTTTATTTTTGGAAGCAGATATGATCCCTCGTTGAAACGCCGCTTTATAGGCTTCCTGTTTAGCTGCATGTACTTGCCGGCATTCGTTTTCAAACCAGGGTCTTCTTGGTGGTGGTCGGGTGACAACCAGCACTCCAGTTGCGGAGCCTCTGATGGCATGTTGACCGCGTTACCACCTGTCTTTCAGTAAAGATTCGGGCGGACTGTTATGATAGCAGCTTTTTTACGGTAGTAGTTTACGTAGTTTTTTGTTGTGATGCTTGCGAAATCCACATTTACACCTTAGTTGGTGATCCTAGTTAATTTTGGCTGCGCGGAACGTTCGAACATCGAGAATACTGGAGACATGCCCTACGTCTATTGCAAAACGATCAATTTGATTTAGCGTTTGAAAATCCGGAGACCGCCATGTTCCCTTGTGTACGTATATATATATTAAGATGAGGAAACCGCGTGCTTTCTATAGAAATACACCCTGCCTGACTCGAACTGCAACCAACTTCAGACTGCTATAATTTTTAAACCGTTCATGACAGTGAGCTCAAATTTTGACACATGACAGATAATTTTATTATTTACAAGCCTTTTAAACTATTTGCGTCTCAGTTGTGTTGAAAAATTTACCCACGATGGAATTCAAACCTGATAGTGTGATGGCTTTATATTTGGCTGGAAAACCATAAGTAGCTATCTTTAGAGCCCTCCAGCACCTCAACGAGAATAAATCATTTGTGTCTCGAAGCATAGCATACTAGCAGCGTAGAAAAACGCCATGGAGGTGGTCATAAAAAAAACAGAAACATCGGAAGAAATGGTTCGGAAAGTGAAGGCTCGAATTGAGCGAAATCCGCGTCGAAGTGGAAGAAAAATGGCTCGTGAGCTCAACATATCGTTGAAACGGATGCATACTGAAAAATGAGCTTGGGCTCAAGCCATTGAAGTTCCAAAAAGCACACGATCTTCCACCGCAACAGAAAAAAGTTAGACTCGAAAGAGCGAAGGAGTTGCTACGCTTGCACGAAAGTGGTGAGCTGCCGAATTTGGTTTTTTCCGATGAGTCGCCATTTGTTATCGAGCAATATGTTAACAAACAAAATGACCGAAATTACTTGCCAGAGGGGTCCTTCGAAAATTTACAGCTTCGGACGGCCACCAGAAAGCAGGCAGCACCGATGGTGATAGTTTGAGCCGCCATATTTTTGGATTGTGGCGTCAAAATGAATGCGATCATATACCGTGAAACTTGGGCAAACAATCATTTCGGTTGGAAACTGTGGTTAAATTGCTTAAAAAACAATGTTCCACACTTCATTTCTTCGACACAATGGATTGCAAATTCTCCGGATGCAAATCCGTTGGATTTCTCTCTGGGGTATTTTGAAGGCGAAGGTTGGCACTAAAAAATACCAAAGTTTGGACTACCTCAAACAAGCACTTCGCCGGGAATGGGCCAAAATGTGGCCAAGTGGCTTTGCGACTTGCGTGCAGCGAGCGATGCTTTCTTCGGCCGTCTCAAGGCCATTATTCGCGCCAAATGTGGACATATTTACAACTACTGATACAATTTGAAAATTGATGTATTTTCCAACATATTTTGCTTTGGCACAATAAAATTTATCAAAAAATAAAAAATTTATAGCATTTTAAAAAGTTGCAGTTCGAGTCAGGCAGGGTGTATTTCGTCCCGTCGCAAAGTCAATAAGCCTAAATCCGTAGCCAGATGTGGTGTCGTTGCTTATCAACTGTCCTACTAAAGATGTCCTATTCCTGTCGTCACGTCATACTTCATTGAGTGACTATTACAGTTTTTCGCGCCCTCTTATATACGGGACATCCCATCGTCCTGGATGGAGGTGAAATCTGCATGACATCGATTAAGGGGCTCTATAGACTAAGGCTACTAAGACAAAAGGCCGAACATTCAACGTACAATACAGGTCCGAATTTCGTTGTCCTTATCTCTTTTGAGTGAGTTGTTAACAGCATACCCGTTAATAAACTCAGAGTCAATAACCCACATCGAGGATATAAGAGTTGTTTCAGTGTTCAACTGCCACCACCTCTATTTGAGCACTTCGAATAGTTTTGAAGTACGAGTACATGCCACGCTAGAAATTGATGCTGCTATTGATCCAATCTCTTAAGTTCATCTGACGTACGCGCTCTTTAGGATGCTAAGTCACTTCTGAGAGAGTCTTACAGGGTTAGATTAAGTAACTCAAGTCCTGTTGGACGAGGCTAAGCGTAGTAAGCACTATTGATTTATTGTCGTACCACCTTGATCAAAAAGTTGAATAACCACCGTGTGGCGCTCCCATTGTTCCGATTTGAGTTCTTTTTTTTTATTGTTGACATTCCCTTTAAATCTTAGCGACATAGCTCGACATTTACAAAAGTTACGTAGCTAAGAGTACATCTATCTCTGTGTGTGTTGGTGATTTTTTACAATTTTAGAAATGGATTTAAATTTGCAACGACGAACTTGTATTAAATTTTGCGTAAAAAACAGATTTAATGGTGCGCGTACGTTGGAAATATTGGAAAAGTGTTTCGGCAACGATTCTCTAAAGAAAACAGTCGTTTACCAGTGACACGAACGATTCAAAAGTGATCGTGAGTCAATCGAAGATGATGAACGCAGTGGCTGACCATGGACATCGAAAACCGAGGAAAAGAGAGACGAGTCTTAAGTTTATGAGTACGACACGCAATCCAGACATCAGGCAAGTGAATTGCGTTCACCAAATGAGCCGAGACCAAAAAAAAAAAACACGTCATTTTCAGTCAAAAAATAAGGCAATGCTCACGGTTTTCATGGATTACAACGGTGTAGTGCATCATGAATTTTTGCCAGAAGGCCAGACAGTAAACAAAGAGTATTATTTGGACGTTATGATATTTGCGTGAAGCAATTCGCCAAAAGAGACTAGAATTGTGGGCAGAAAACTCGTGGATTTTACACCATGATAACGCACCGCTGCACAGTGCCATCATTATTCGTAATTTTTTGACAAAAAATGCAACCATCTTGATACTTGTTAATCTTCCACTGACACCCTGGTTTGGTTTTCTTATTTTTTCAGGATTTGAAAAGGATTATGCTGCTAGTGGTGGTCACTTGATTTACTCCTTTTCTATCGTTGGCAGTTGTTTGATTTGTACCAAGATGACAAAGTTAATAGCTTGTTTCTTTTTGAACTGACATGCGACAGTGATGGGTTATAGAAAGTAAAGATTCGGTCGATGGACCGAAGTTGTGGCCTGAAACTGCACAAATACTTAAAAAAAACCTTCAAGCGTTCCTAGGGCATTTTATTCAGATTCTTATATGTTACACGATCTTGTGGAGAATAATGTTAAGCGTAATTTAAAAGAACTCCATATTTTGTACTTTTCTCTGACGAAATTTTACAGATGCGCCGAGGCAGGGGTACAGGTTCTCCTCTGGTACTTTTGATATCTCGACGGGTAGACCGTCAGTGTTATATTTTTGTTTTTGTTTTGGGGTATAGCGTTCACCGTTTCATGTTGGTCTGGTAGACGAAATCATTGGTTGTCTTCACCAATTATCACAATCCCTAAATGGTCATAATGTAAAATCTTCTTACAATAAAGTACGACATGCAGTTAGTTATCTGACTCCGTTGATCATTAATCGGCTATCTATCTATCATCTCTATAACATTAGCATTAAAATCAACTGAAGGTTCTCTTAGTTTATTCATATTATCAGCATAACCATCAGTTCTTTCCAATGTCCACCTACTTGGTTCAAAGGTTAAGTTCAAGGCGCGTGTCCAACTTTCCTCTAAGAAAACCAATTTCGAATTTTTTTTTTAAACGCAACCTTATTGATCGGAAAGACTTTTCCTTTTCGCACCAAAGTAACAATTCCTCACATATCCGGTTCCCCGTGATCCCTATCTTTGATGGCACTTTTTTGAATTTGTCCTCAAATTGAAGAAAGAAAAAATAAAAAATAAAGAAGTACATATCTCGACGTTTTTCCCCAGTTTTCTTGTTCATCTATTTATCTTCTTTTTTCTTGGTTTCTCATTACGGCAAAATCAAGGTGCTCCGTGGCTGCGAATGAATAGGGAATGTATTCGTACTTGGCTCCTAATTGGAATTCCGGTCTCGCAGAAAATGTCATCTTGTAAAAGTCTAACGAGGCTTCTTCGTGTGCATTGTGTGCGAGCGCAAATGTTTCGTTGGTGTTGTAGATATTTGCTTTGAGATACTTGTAATTTGCATAATTTTTCTAGGAAAAGGAAAAAGAAAATCGCTTATACCTCTCGTTGATCCTCTATTTGGTGTGTTCTTCTTCCTACTCTTATACGAGCTTTTCCTTCATTTTTTTTTTTAAGTATTGTGATTTGGTTTAGATACAAATGTTAGGTGAATTTGGTGGATGTGTAAGCAATATTTGTTAGTTGATTCAATTTTAATCAAACTTTTCAATTGTTTTACCTTCATGAAATTACAGAATAGGCAAGATAAGTGGATTTTATTTAATTTCTGTCCAAATGCTCGCGGAATGAAGAATATCTCAAATGGACCGATACTGGTATACATCACACTCTGACATGGTCCTGTCAGTCCCCCAGTGCCACGTAACGACAGATCTAACAGGAGATGTATAGACTAGGAAACGATTGCTTTTACTCACATCACTGTAAAAGACCGACTTGTCTCCGCTCTGGATCTCCGAATCTTTATGTGGGTTAGTATCATTCCAATTATGGCACAGACGGTCGACTACTGCCTCCCTCTTTAAAAATTTTTTTTGTTAATTTATCCCAGACTTTGTTTAGAAGGCGAATTCTTGAGACAGCTCATGAAATGGTTGCTCAAAACATGCACCTCGCCATTGCGATAATGATCCACAATATCGGTCCAATAACTGATTCTTGTGGTAAATCATAATAACTTCTGAAATACTGGTGGATTCGTTCTTTCATGCCCAACAAAGACCAAGGGTTATTGTGAGTATCACACATAGTCCAACTATTTCGTTGCTCTTCTTTAAGTGTGACACCAAGGAACAATTTCTATACTTTTCGAATTTTTTAACCGACCAATAGAGAAGAACATTCTGAGCCTATTGACAGAAGGTTTGTTGACAAGAGGAGATATGGACACCAATAGGTCAGGAAAATATTGACCGCTCTTTGAGCGGATTCGGATTCAGATTCGCTCATTATTGATATAGTCAAATAATAAACGGGTGACGAGCAAGCACTGTCTGCGCGTAAACGTTTTCCGATTGACGCCATCGAAGACTGCCAGCAAAATTACATTCTGCCGGCCATGCTGCGAATGTTATGCTGTGTAAGTGGTGGACAAGTTCGGTGTTATTTATTATGAACTGTTGAAACCCAACGAAACCGTAACAAGGGAACTATATTGACTTCAGTTGGTGCGATTGAGCCAAACACTGACCAAAAATCAGCCACAATACGAGTAGAGGCACTAAAAAGTGATTCTACAGCATGACGACGGTCGGCCTCACAAACACATTAAAACCTACATGAAGACGCTCAAATGGGAAGTCCTACCCCACCCGCCATTTTGCCCAGATATTGCGCGGTCCGAATATTTTCTTCCGTTCGATAGCACATGGCTTGATTCGTGAATAATCTCAAAAGATAAACCCTTCTACCGCAACGGTATTCGAGCTCTGCCAGAAATATGGGAGAAAGTTATAGCTAACGATTGGCAATACTTTGATAGATACATTTGTAACCATTTTTATAACTTAATTACGCACCTACCAAATAGTGAAAATTTATCATTTGCGGAGCAGATTTAAAGCCAGCTACAAAGGTTCCAAATGTCGCTACCACTAGTTCCAGTAGTTATCAAAAGTCTTTTGTCTGGAAGAATCGATTGTAGTGTAACAACCTATCCAAAACATGTTAAATTCATTAATAATAATGGGTGATTCATTGTGAGGTTTGACTTTCAATAGGCTTTTTTGACAGATCACGCGTGACTCCTATCAAACTGCTTTATCATTTTTGTTTAGCATCGTTTGCCAAGTCATCATGAAAAGACTCACACCATAACAGCGTCTGCAAACAGCGTTCTGTTAGAAATGTTTTTCGTGCGATTCGAAGAAATTACGACCTACTGAAACCACTATTGTCAATACCATTCGCAAAATTGAGTCCCTGTTTACATTAGTGGATGATACTAGACCGGTTAGACCACATCCAGCACGTAGTGAAGAGATTGTAGCAGCTGTGTACGCGAAACCCGTGGCGTACAGCTTGGCATGGCGTATTCGACAACTTGGCGTATTTTACGTGAGGATCTCGGCTTAAAAGCTTACAAAATTCAACTTGTGCAAGAATTGAAGCCAGACGACTTGAATTTGCGTCATATTTTCAGTGAATGGGCTCTGGAAAAACTCAATGAAAATCCGGTGTTTTATCTTGAAATTTTGTTCAGTGATGAAGCCAATTTCTGGCTCAATGGATACGTTAATAAACAAAATTGTCTTATTTGGGCTGATGAGCAACCTGAAGAGTACCAAGAGCTGCCGTTGCATCCATTAAAAACAACGGTATGGTGGTTTATGGGCTGGTGGAATCATTGGTCCATATTTTTTCAAAAATGAAGCAAATCAGAATATAACTGTCAATGGTAACCGTTATCGCGCCATGTTATCGGACTATGTGCTTCCCGAAATTCAAGCACAGGATTTCGGTGGCGCTACGAGCCATACAGTGCGTGAAACAATGGACTTGTTGAGAAATCATTTTGGTGAGCACTTAATTTCACGTTTTGCTACGGTAAATTGGCCACCTAGATCGTGCGATATCACACCTTTGGACTTTTTTCTCTGCAGATATGTTAAGTCTCAGGTCTTCAGGAATAAACCAGCTACGATTGATGCCTTGGAAGCCAACATTACTTGTGTTATCCGCGAGATACCAGTTGCTATGCTCGAATGAATCGCCTAAATTTGGACCTTCGGAATGGAGCACCTCAGACATAGTCGTGGCCAATATTTACATGATATCGTTTTCAAGAAGTAAATGCCATGAATTTTTTTTCTAACTGATGATAAAAATTTTAAGTTCACTTTCAAATTTATGTGTTTTATTTTACATTATAAATCAAACCTCACGATGAATCACCCGTTATTTGTCCCTTATCGTGTCGTATTATGAACCTACATGTTGAGCAGTCATCTCGACTTATTGAATGATATTTTCAAAATGTTTCTTGTCGTCAACAACAACAGAGTACACAGTATGCGCAGATTTTTGCTGTGTTAACATACGTCACAGCATGCGAAGATTCGAAGTCGTGATCCAATTTAAGGGGATCTATTTCCGCCTTACTTGTAAGATTTTATGCTTATCACAGGTTATTTGGTAGCTGCTGATTCCATCATCTAGAGCAGGTATGTGGACCGTATCAGTAAAATAGGTTCAAATGATTTTTAAGTACAGTAAATGCGTCAACACATACATCCGACGAAGGGAATCTATACATTCATACATATAGTGTAGAGATAACATTTTTGAACAGCACACTCTGCCGATACCTCCGATGCCGATTTAATTAGGTAGCCTCACATTGTCACTTTGGGGAAATCCTTCTAGACTTGAGAAAAAATGCATAATTTCCATCTTTCACCATCATTCGATTGCATTTGGAAACAAGGAAGTTTAAGGCTCAGTAAAGAAATTTTCAATAAATTTTGTTTGCAGCAGATTTCTATGAAAGTCGTCAAATTTAAAAAATTAAAAAGGAAGAATACTTTTCAGTCATAGTTGCTTCTAAAAGCAATCAACACAATCGAATTCCGGGTCAAAACCGAAACTAGAATCTTTTGCGATCACAGTTCGTCGCCCTCTCTGGTACTAGAAAATTAAGCAACAAAGCGATTGGTTTCGTCAGCAACAAAATGCAAATCGTCCTAAAAGTAATGTCTGACAACCCCGGAATCGTTGTACTATACTAGTCCCTTCATTACAAGAAGAAATCTGAGTCTTGACAATATCTCTCTGACGATATGATTATAGAGTTCTCCAAAATCTCCAAGATCAATATCTAGGAGTAGTTCTAGTTGACTAAAAATGACAAAATTACCGAAGCTACCGAAACTATATGGGCTAGTAGACGCATGTTTGGTAGGACCTGAAAAAAGTCACCCATTGAATCTATCTTCGCCTACTACAGTATAATGGTGGCATAATGCAAAAGAAAACACCACTGCAATGCAAAGCTGCAATGTCTTCAGAGACTATGCGCACCTGCCTCACAAATGCAGCTGAAGCTCTCATTGGCCTCAATCTTCTTCACGTATTTGTTCAAAAACTGGCAAATTGCAGTACAGTACAGTACAGGTTATTACAAACAAAAGGGGCGAAACGCGCTGTACAATTGGACCTCGCAAGCTTTATCTCAAAATTTTCAATACTCAACATGATCTGCGCTGTAAATAACCGCATAGCAAGACCTTTATGGTTCGAGAGGAGAGATTCAACATAGTGACCCCAAATTGGTGAGTATAGAACTTTCAAAACCTATTATCCAATCTAAAAAGACACTAGAGCAGGTATGGTCCAAATAAAAGCTTTGCAAATCCCAGCTTCATTCAAGAATCTGGCAGTAACATTTTCGGAACAGTAGTGGAATCCATATATTCATGGACACTTGACATTCAAACTTCAAATCGGTGCTGCACTGCTTCAATACTCTTCAGGACTTATCTTAAAGAAACACAGTCAAGCTCAGGTGGGTATCAGGGTACAGTGGTATTGGAGGTCATTAAAAAGCGTATAATCTGCTAGAAAAGGTTCAGTTGATCCGTTCAATGGCCCAAATCCTTGCTGCGTCATCCCGTATTCTTCAATCAATTCAACGAACAATACTCTAAAAAGTCGGAGTTATTGTCATATGCAGAAAAACTGGCAGTAATTCATATTTACCACGGGGGGGGGGGGGGGGGGGGCTTTTTATGACAAAATCGTATCCACTTCTGTGCAGCATGTTTATTTAATGTTTTCACCGAGATCTGCTACAGCAAATTACAGCTAAATTTATTAGGGGAAACTCTTAATCTGCCCTCAAATTTTATGTAAAGGGTAGAAGGCCTAAACCAGAAACTTGCGGTATTTCTCTTAATTTATTTTCGAGACTTGCAATGAATTCCTCCATAGTAGGAGTAAAAAGAACTTCTAACTTTTTTCGTCGGTCATACGAGTATGTATCTACGTATCCACCCATTTTTGGCAAATGGTATCAAGGAAAACTTTTCAGCTAAAACATTCGGATCTCTGTGGGAAATTATCATCGACAGAGATAATAACCACAAATGACAGGCCACAATGTTCACAAATTTTTCGCCAAACTAACGATGATTATCCTTAAATCTAATAAAATTCACACCACGCAACAAAAGGAAATCGTATAATGATGTCCTTCCAACCTACAACCCCTTATACTGAACCGCCTCGTCCACCAATTAGACACAAAAAACAGCTTAAGCAACGGAAAAGCACATAAGAGGAAGGTGAAGAAAGACAAAAGGAAAATCTCAGTTTGATGAGAAAGAAGGGTTTCTTTTTTTTTTAGGCATCACCAAGGCGGACCATAAATGAATCCCAATTGAAATAAAGGCGCCATACGCAATTTCTTTTTCCCCTCCCTTCTCTAGTTCATTCGACCGATTATGTTGCCAACACTAAAAGTCACAGCAGAATGAGAAAAAAAAAAATGAAACCAAATAGGCGAACAATAAATAGAAAAACAACACAAAAAAAAAGAGTATAAGGCAAAAAGATAAAAATGAAAAGGAACATACAAAAAAAAAAAAAAAAAAAATTAAAACAGAGTAAACATCTTCAAGGTTCTTCAAGAGCTAGTTGAGATTATTTATTGCTCAACAACGACGAAGGTTCAATGACAGTTCGAAGCTTGAATCTGAAACATAAAGAAATGGAGAAAAAAAAAACTGCCACAATCGTCTCCCTGTTCCCATTCCCGCCCTTTCCTTTGAACACAACTATCTCGGACTACCTGATTTCTACTCGAAAAGAACCCAAATGGTAAGTATGCAATTCATAGGTATGCAATTCATAGGTTTACAATTCTCCGGTTACATGTTGCTGAGACTGGTTATGCTATTCTGTACCCAGACCATTACCAAACCAACAGAAGCATCTCATCTCATCGTCTCCCAGCCAAGTCAACCAGCATCATCTCTTCCAGCATCGGCATCAGACCAATATCAGCATCAGCATATCAGAAGCGTCGTTATTGTGTGTCCTTAAGAAGGCCTGTTCTTGGTTTGGTTTACTCGTAGTCTTTTGTAGCTACTGCCATCAATTGTAGACTCCAGCTACGACCACGACTATGACTACGACTGCGACTACGTCTTGCTACTGTTGCTGAGCCGTTGTTGTACTGATACTCGTTTATCTTTGTTTTGTATCTTATTCTATGGTACTCCATGGACACCCCTAGTCTCTGCGATACAACAACTGATTTAAGAAGGGGAGCAAAACGAATCCCATTCCAATGGTGACCTCGATCGAGACGACGTTCAATTAAAAAACCAGAAAAAAAAAAACAATAAAACAAAAATTTGCTACGCGAGACCACAAAGGGAGGCGTACTGCTTTTTTTCGTCTGTAAAAAAGGAATAGGGGAACCTCCAACTGAAAGAATCTGCTTTAGGCTAGGGAGTCGTCTCATATTCAGTACTGAGGAACGACTATAGACTCCTCGCGTACCCTTACTTTTACTCTTGTTGTTATGATGAGAGGACTTCATGGTATGCTTTATGCTGGGTACACTCTTACATCTTAAACTGGTCTCTTGAGTCAGTCATGTGATTACCTCCCTTCACAACAAAGAAACACAATATATGTATGTAACAACCACCAGATGGAAAGAAATATCAGAAATGAAAACAGAAAACACGGCAACAACAAATTTAGTTCGCGTAAATTGGCCTTTGTTCTTGTCTGATTCTGGTTAAAAAAAAATGTCCCTTTGGGCTTCATTTTCAAACAGAGATTTTATGTTTTGCTCAGTAATGTGCTGTTGAAGGTCTTTTCTGACAATGAAAGAGTGGGTTAATCGTATTTGGAGCTTTGGGGAATGAAAATTTGAGAAAAAGGACTATACTAACGATAGATAAACAACATATAGCGAAGGTTCAAACCTTTAAAATGAACTGCGTAAAGAAATTCAATTTAAACATAAACTAGAGACTTTATCTTTAAAGTTGATGAGTCTACCGTTTTCGTCCTTAAATCGTCGAAATTACTTTGTGGTTGAGATACTGAAAACTTGTTTTGGTTACGAAAAATTGATGAAAGACAAAACCCACGATTTAGCCAAGTTCAAAACCACTTGGAATCAAATATTGTTGGGTTGAGATAAATCCTTTAAATTGTTACAGATAAGAGAAAGGGCCACTTAGGACTCCAGCACGAAAATGAGAGGTCCATGCAATGAGTATGCAAAGAGATAAAAGAAAATGGGATAAGTTTGAGAAAAAATGGCATATGCAGTGTATTTTGGTGTGGCAAATGGTCGTCAAAATTGCTTTTAATCAAATATATTTAGAATAATACCGTACAACCTTCAGACGATTATTTTATGCAATATATAAAAATTAGGTCCTCGAGCATGGCTAGCATATTGCAGCTTCCTTTGTTAGGTTAGGCCCGCCAGTATTCTGAACATTTGCTCTTTCAAAGAGAGTCCCGAGGATGAGACTTCACGGTTAAGTAAAATGCATCACGAGAGAAGTATAAGTAAACATTTTGAACCCAATCCAAGGTAGAGCAGTATACGCCGAAGGATACGTAACTTAAAGAATGATAAGTCGACCATTTGATGTCTTCAAATATCAGGATCTTCGATTTCAATATCAGCCTTTCTTTTGGCACAACGCGTGACTGGTAGTTTTCTTTTCCCGAAAGCTTATAAAGACCAAAATTAAAGTTTAATAGAGGGTAGGGTATGATACCTCGATAAAAGCATACACTTATGGGCATTTGCGAGTCAGTATTTTCCATTGTTTGCTTACGTTTCAGTCCGCAATCCGTTGGCAATCTAGGAACATTTTAACGGAGACGTTTTAAGCAAGCTTCCTAATTGGGTAACTCTGGCTAAACTTTACCAGAAATAAGAAGGCCGGCAACAAAAGTATCGAGTGATACAAGGACACCGATACCTCCCTCGAAATTAAAGCAGTTATTTTTTATAAGAAAAAAATGAGATCGCAGTTTTGGGTTAAAGTCAGTGAAATGAAAATATTCTCCTTGCTTACAGCCACTTGATTTTATTAAATCTTTTCAGCTTAAGTTGAGACAGAACGGTTGTGTCTTTCCATGTCTTTCCATCGGTATTAAGAAATGTCCGAGCAAGATCAGTCTTGGAAGTTTGTTGGATTTTCTGAAGCAAAAACTAGGACTTTCCTGGACTCGTGTTACAATTCTATTGATGACAATCTAAAACACTGCGCTCGAAATTATTTAAATCACGTCTCTTCGAAGGATATTTTCATTGCCTACGAAACTGCTTAGCTTCAATAACATCTTTGAACCCTTGGTTGCTTTTGGAACTGTTTTAAGTTATTTTTCCAGCTGCATTCTCAGCTAAGGTCGATAGAGATACTTTTAGTGGCTATTTAAGCCGAGGTGCAGGAGGGGTAAGCTTTTTCATGGCTGGCAACAATTCAATAAGTTCTTGAGAAGTATTTCTAATGGAGAAACCTGCAGGCTGGTAGAAAACTAACTCATCGCCCACACGCGACATGGCTTCTAACTTGCTTTTGAGAGCGATTTGCTTCCTGGGGATAAAATGAAGAAGAGCATGTCCCATGCTTGATACCTTGAGGCCATGTATCCTGATTATCGCCTAAAACCACAACAAGTAAAGAAGTACTTTTGCATGTAGTTTTTTCGGATCAAGTCCAACCACAGCTGAATTTCAAAAAGCAGAAAGGTATGTTGGATAACACTTTGTGAGAATTTAGTACGGCCGCCTTACTGGTGATCATTAAATACTTCAAGACTAAAGCTTCACGTTGAGTGGGGTATAAATCCAGATCATCCAGTGTCAAGACGGCAGCCAGAAAATTCAGCGCAATCGTGCTGCATGTTATGAATACAAGGCACGTTCATTTTTAAAGAAAAGGTTCGGTTAAATAGCAGCTGAGGTGACAAGCCGAAAGATCATTGAAGACTATCCCAACAGTAATCCACAGGACACTGTAAAGGTCTGTCCAGCCCTGGCGTAGCTGATTTCATTTCTAGAAGACCCGCAGTCGCTTATTTTGATAGGGAAATAGAGACTCGACACTTAAACCTACACAAGTATAACAATGTGAGCATAAGTGCGTAAGCTCTATTGAGATGGAGCGTAATAAGACAAGGAATATGATTTGGCGGAGGAACTCCTCAGATGCGATTAATCGCGGTGATCTCATTCCATTATAGTTAAACTAATTTTCGGCATCTGGGAAGAAGTTCAAATAAAGATGACGCCAGTTCCCGCCGAACTAACAGCTACGGTCATCTTCTGTATTACCTAATAGCCCTACGCTAGCTAACCGCTAAAAAGAGGATATCGGAGTCAAAAGAGTGGCGGGATAAAAGGAGCATGAAAAACTATGACAGGTACACATAATACGACTCCCACTTACAGAAGCACTGTCAATTTAGTTTCAGATTTATTGTAAACGGCAAGCTAGGACAAGAGGTTTTAAGCTTTCGGCGGGTGACTTGTAACAATTCGAAAGAAGGGTAATCTCATGAACGTCCAAAAGAAAAGGAGAAATAGATAATGCCACCAGCGAGAGTGGCATCAAGATCAATATCCTAAGATTGAAGTTAAAATCATTGTAGGTGATTAGGTTTCAAAAAAGGGATGGAGGACATCTTTGGTTGAAATAAGAGTTGGATAATTGACGTTGTCTACGAAAAATCATTGGATCACCGTACTCACAAAAATGTCAATCAACTTGATCATTATACGATCGAAGCGAGGCATCCTTCTGTTGTTACAGACATCCCATGATTGTAAGCAATCAATACAGACTCGGCCTACCATCTAGTGAACGCCATGTTATTTCTAAGGGGTGATTCATTGTAAGGTTTGATTTCTAATGTAAAATAAAATACATAATTTTCAAAGCGAACTTAAAATTTTTATTAACGAATAAAAGAACAATTCATGGCATTTACTACTTGAAAATGATATCATATAAATGTTGGCCATAACTACGTCTGAGGTGGTCAATTCGGAAGATCCAATTTTGGGAGACTCGTTCACGCATAGCGACTGGTATCTCACGGATAACACGATTAATGTTGGCTTCCAAAGCGTCAGTTGTAGCTGGCTTATTCCTGAAGACCTGAGACTTTACATATTCCCAGAGAAAATAGTCCAAAGATGTAATAGGGCACGAACTAGGCGGTCAATTTACCGTAGCAGAACACGAAATTAAGTGCTCACCAAAATGATTTCTCAACAAGTCCATTGTTTCATACGATGTATGGCTCGTAGCGCCGTCTTGTTGAAACCAGAGCCCACCGAGACTATGGGCTTGAATTTCAGAAAGCACATAGTCGGTTAACATGGGGCGATAACGCTTACCATTGACGTAAACATTCTGATTTGCCTCATTTTTAAAGATATATAGACCAATGATTCCACCAGCCCATAAACCACACCATACCGTTGTTTTTAAACGATATAATGGTAGCTCTTGGTACTCTTTGGGTTGCTCATCAGCCCAAATTCGGCAATTTTGTTTATTAATGTATCATTGAGCCAGAAATGGGTTTCACTACTGAACAAAATTTCACGATAAAACAGCGGATTTTCATTGAGTTTTTCCCGAGCTCATTCACTGAAAATATGGAACAAATTCAAGTCGCCTGGCTTCAATTCTTGCATAAGTTGAATTTTGTACGGTTTTAAGCTGAGATCTTCACGTAACATACGCCAAGTTGTCGAATACGCCGAGCCAAGCTGTAATCTCTTCACTACGTGCTGGATGTGGTGTAACCGGTCGAGTATCATCCACTAATGTAAACAGGGACTCAATTTTGCGAATGGTATTGGCAATAGTGGTTTCAGTAGGTCGAATCACACGAAAATCAGAACGCTGATTTTCATAATACAGCTTAACAATTTAGAGACGCTATTATGGTTTGAGTCTTTCCATGATGATTTGCCAAGCGATACTGAATAAAAATGACAGAGCAGTTTGATAGGAGTCACACGTGATCTGTCAAAAAAGCAAAATCAAACCTCACGATGAATCACCCTATATAATCGTAACAAGCGGGCAGAAAGTTTTTCAATCGCGTATTTCTCACCTTCTCGTCAAACGCTTTACAACTATCATCAAGTGCTGCAGATCAATGGCATTAATGCGGCAAAGAGCCAACAGAAATGTCTCTGGATTTCACTCAATAAACTCCACGAAAACTATGGTTTGATTGAGCCGCAGACAAGTCGCATACGAAGCGTGTTTACCAGCAAAAGAGATTGTGGAAGAACATCAGAGCATCGGAAGTATTATTAAAAGGAAAAAAAAAAACATGTTAAGGCAACAAGACTTAAACAGAGATGAGCAAGCAAATTTAGATTTATAGACACAGTCACTTGGAAGAAGACTCGAATTCTACTATCAGGCTGGCGATCAGTGAAGTAAAGTTAACAAGGCTGCTGGAGCAGTCGAGCTATCGATTTAATGCCGCGGGATATGACTTGATAGAGACCATACGCCAGCACATTTTCAAGATATGTTCGGATGGAATGCCTTTTTAACATCACATTGAGTGATAGATAGGCCGATATTAGGGCAGTTTAGTCCTGGTTAGTCCACAATTGATCAAATATTCAAACCACGGCTAAGAAAGCCAGATCCCAGATCAATTGATCACCAATTGAGATTTTGAGTCCGCATATGACTGCATTAAAAGAGATGAGTTAAACAGAGTCATGTATAGTTTGGTATCCTTGACAATCTCGTCAAATTGCGCAGAATGACGATGAAGATCGCTTGTTGCTCCATAAAGGCAGAGAATAAGCACACCGCGACTTTTTCAACATTTTACAATGCTTGAGAAACTCGTAATCCAACCTCGGAGACACAATTTTCTAAAAGTCTGTGCAATTATTTGCACTTAATAATGACATTAAACGCAGAACGCTAGAAGTCGTTTCTGCAGGTATTGTGAGTAAAGACAAAACCACCCATAGAACATCAATAAGTTTAAGGGATTTTGTTTACTTCGGCTCCGCTATTTATTCAACAATGCTGACACTGAGTTCAAACGAAGAAACCCTTCCTAGTTGACTAAGAATGCCTTCCTAAGAAATGCTAAGGAGATGCCAGATAAAACTTCAGAATACAACATATCACTGTTAGAATTCATAGAACTTGGATACAGTCAAGTAGTGTAAGTAGGATAAGCCAAGTAGTGAAAGCTCCACCTTCCAGATTGATTTGTGAGATTGCCTGACAACGCAGACGTTTATTCTAGTAGAAGTTATGAAAACAAAAAATGATTTCAATTGCCACTATCACAAATTATACCCTGCAACTGCAATTTAGTAATAGTCATTGCTATTTGTCATTTTGTTGTTTCAAGTTTTATGATTCAGTGATCTATGAATCAGTCGATAGGGAACTCTATATTTCATCGATGTACCACTTTTACGAGCTGGCTATATAACTATCAAAGATTCCAAAGACTGCTCTCCTCCTCAAAATCAGTAAGATACATGATTATCTATGCATACGATTGCCAGAACATATAATCTTTAATGACACCCACAATATACTAGTACGTGCCATCATCTTCTGACCCATTTCTGATCAGTTTTCCATCCAGATAATCATCGTCCTTGAGAGTTTTCGCTTTGATGCGAAACAGATGAGAATACAGCCAAAAACTTTTCGCATAATAAAACATCAAATTCAAATAGTATTTGCCATTCTTGGAATACCGAAAATATTCCATCGCATCAAATAGCACTAAAATCGACTTGCCAAAATCGCTACAATATACTCGTAGAAAGTTCTAACCCATCGCCTATGTTTGTTCTCCCCGTCTCTGCAGAGCAATATGTTTACATAATTAGTGTCCTCGAGGTTGTCTCGTTAGTCTTTTTTATTGATTTCGCCCACCAACATCCCATAAAATAGATAAAAATCGAGGAACATCAACCACTCATGAAGCGTTTAATGGTCTTGGGCATAAAGCAAATTGTAATGCTTCTAGCACATCATTCTTCGAAACTAAAGTCATTATTCACACAAAGTATCTCTTCTATCTGGTTTATGTATCTATCTAACTCTATGTGCCTACAGATGGTTTTTGTCTTTCGGATAAGTACTCATACGACAGCCGGATAAACCCCTTATTTCACAGCCTCTTACCATCTGACCCGGCATTGATGGTGTTTACTCGTACATGTCGCGGAGTTAAATCAAATTTGATATTCACCAAACTCAATCCCATGATGATGACACATTAGTTCAACAACCGGATGCAAGGCATCTTAAGTGCGCCCTGGAATGCTGCTCCCTCAACAACGTCATCACTCTGACCAGCGCACAGTTTGGCGCTCAACAGAGGGAAACACAATACAAAGTCGCCGTCAGTTTGCGATCAACGGCAGTTGAATCGGTCGGTATCTCTAGTTGGGAGTTTCGCCCTATTTTCCACAAGTATATGCGGCTCTTATGCCCTCTTCTGGTATGCTTGAGCACCCCTTGAACTCCTTGAAACTCGTATACCGATCGCATGAACTTTTTGTAGCCTTCGAAGCGCGCGTAATTAAATTATTGTATTTAAAGGAGAACAAATAAAAACAAAATTAAATTATTTATGTACTCACTACAGATGATGCTTTAGGAAGGCTACAACATGAGTATCTGTGGATAGTTGATTGTTGTTGTTGTTTCGATTTTTCACTTTCAGATACTTGTACGAGTACAGGAGGGGATTGACTTGACTTTAATTTAATTGCTCAGAGGGGTGCTGCTAACTACGGACTGGCTACTGGCGGGGAACCAACTACCACATCTTGTTGGAACGCCATTCTTCGAGAGATCTGTGTACAACTGCATAAACGATAGCAAATGGAAAATCGGAAAAACAAAAACACCAACAACAAAAATAAAAAACAACAAAGTAAAACATAATTACTATAGCGCGCTGGTTTTTTCGGCCTTTGATCATGATGCGCCCTACCGACAGTGATGCTGAAAGGAGGAAGTATCTTCAAACGACAAATGCATCCACATTCACATCTACAGGCTATGGATTCTCCTATGCGGGTGAAAAGGGCAAAGTAACACAATGCTAGTGCATTTACAGTATCGTAAGATACTGTGACAGACGTCCGCGGGATGCTTTAAGTTTCACGTAAATCGAACCCGAATACGACGACGAATGCGCTTGTACTCGCGCCTTTTCGATGGCAGAACAAATATACAAAACATTTTCCTTTATTAACCCAGCGATGGAGAAGAATGACCTTTTGACAATTTGACTGATGGCATTTCGGAACGAAGATAAATAAAAAGCTTTACGATGAGACTCCAACTCGGTAGTAGAGGTCTTTCGTTTTTTGTTTTTTTTTTTTTTTTTGTTTTTTTTTTTTTCCTTTGGATAACTCACCCGCTGTACTTGAGATTAATGAGCAAGATATCTATTATGGCTAAACGATGAAATGAGATATGGCGCACTCAGTGAAGCTCAACGTTGCCAGAGTAATGAGAATCGAGAACGAGAATGCAAATGGAAATGAAAATGGAAAAAGAAATGGAATTTCATTTTAATGACACCAAGGCGACGGAGAAGGAGGGAAACGTAGACTGGGAAGTGATGGTATGGTGGAGGAAGGACAGATTCATGAGTTGAGAAATTTGAGAGTTTTCCTTATGCAAATGATATATAACTGAGGTCAATGCAAATGTACACAGATACATGTAATCTATTGCAGTTTAGTTGCTGTCTTAATTGTCCATCAGGGCGGTAAATGCAGGAGCCAAATGCACAAAAGCGAAGGGGAATCGTTTTGTTGCTGCACCTATTTATAATTTTATTAGTATAAAATACATCAAATAAGAGGTTCATTGAAAAGTTGAGTGAAGTAGCTCCAATGGCCACAGGGAAATCATCATCGTGGTAATTTCTTTATTTTTAAGACCGTTTTGAGAGGAGGATAGAGTTTGATATAGGAAACTCTTTCTTGATGATTCGAACGCTATTAATCAGCTTGCTACTATGTAGCCTTTTAACCAATTAAAAAAGTACAATAAAAAAAAAATGTGAAAGCCAGCTAGTACCTTGTGTTTTTGAGACTTAAGTAAGGCAGATGTTTATGGTAACAGCTCCCCTGACAGCTGAAGACACCTCTTCACTGCTAGTGCTAAGGCAGACCTCAAACTTCAACAGTCTATTGTATTTAATGGCCTCTTAATGGCGTATTCTTCTTGAGGCCCAGGTAAAGGACGCGTCTTAATAGAGTCGAAGAACATTGTGAATCCGTAAAAAAAAAAACCCACATAGGGCTGCTTATAGCGCTATAGGCGCTACAACTTTATTTGCTGGACTTTGAGAAGTTGAGAAGAAAAGTTCGCTGGCTTTAAAATAGATCCCAAAGTGGAGGACTGCTGAATGGCGTAAGTTGCTTGAAACCCAGGTAATGAATGCGCCTTAATAGTGTCGGAGGACAATGCGATATTTCGCGAAGGTCAAAACACAATTTTTAAGAATTTTAAAGCCGGCTGCACTTCTGAAGAGATCTCTAGCAAACTTAAACCCATATCCTGTGTACAAAACTAGGGATAACTAGTAACGGTCCTTAACCACGTTAAGTCTCTGATTCCTTTAATTTGCACGATGGCCTCGGAAGTTTTTTTTTGCATAATTAAAGGAAACTTAGACAGGAAGAAACAGAGGTACTGATGTACATAGGTCTTAAATGTTTGTAATTTATAACGACTAGGAAATAGAGAGCTTGGCAGGACATTCCAGAAATGTGTTGTACCTTCGAAAGTGGGCTTAAGGATGTACTGATTAGCATTCAAAGCGGTGGTACGGTTAACAGTTTGAAGGGGCGCTGGTGCTAAAAATAGCGATAGAACAAACATAGAATGCACGGTTTTAAATCCTATTTAGCAAGAGAAGACATGTTTTAGGCTCACCTGACCAAATGAGGGCATTGTTAAAGATGTTTTTTTAGCTGCATAAGAAGTTTCGATGGTTGTTGTCTATGGTTTGGCAGCTGTCAATGTCAAACTTTGTTGACATTTCTGTTCAGTAAGGTTTGGTAATTCATCACGAATCATTTGAACAACGCAAGAACAACGCTTCTAAATTGTGGAAATCTACTTTGAAAAAAAATGAATCTGTTCATGAAGTTCATAGAGCACTTCGTCAATTTTACGGTCAACATTATCGGCCTAGTTAAGCAATTCATGCAATTTTTGATCGTTTTCGTACTAATTTTACTCTTCTCGATTCAAAACCATCAACAAGACAAAGAAATGTGTATAACGAAGATAATATTGCTGCTGTAGCGCGAAGTGTTGAAGAAATGTCGACTCGCCGCCGTTCTCAATTTGTCGGCCTTTGTCCTTCGACAAGATCTTGGTTTACGTGCAAGAATTAAAGCCAAATGATCATCGTTCAGGTCGCATTTTTGCTGATTGGGCTAAATTGAAACTGGCCAATAAAAACAATTTATCAAAGAATTGTTTTTTAGTGATGAAGCTCATTTCTGGTTAAATGACTTCGTCAACAAGCAAAATTGCCATATATAGAGCGAAGGCAGTCCTCAAGCTGTTAACGAATCACCATCACATCCATTTAAATTTACAGTTTGGTGGTCCTTATTTCTTTCAAAATGAGGAAGGAGTTGTCGTTATGGTGAATGGCGAACGCCATTGTAAAATCAATTTGGTGTCAACTTTATTTCCAGAAGTGGTCCTGTTAACTGGCCCCCTCGTTCGTGCGACTTAATGCCTTTCGATTACTTTTTATGGGGCTATGTTAAGTAATTGGCTTATGCGGACAAACCAACAACTCTTAAAGCATTGGAAGCCAATATTCAAGCCACCATTAACGCCAAACGCCAGATTTATTGGAAAAAGTAATGAAAAATCGGACTGATCGAATGGACCATGTAACTCATAGCCGCTGCTATTTTGAGCATTTTGAGCGTATATATGCCTTATAAATTGAGACCAGATCAGAGGAGATGAAGCATTTTTTTACATTGTTTGAGGAAATCTAAACATTTCGCAGCAATTTTGACAGAATCGAATATGTGATCATTCTAAAGTAAATTGTCATTGACACACAGCCCTAGAATGGAAAGTTTTACGGTTTCGACAACGCAAGTGCCATTCATGGATATGACACTGGGGTAATTTACCTGAATTCCACTCTGTTAATAGTTCGTCAATTGGTTATGCTGTTAATATCTGAATTTAAGGAGCTTTACATATGATGCCGCTCCCGTTCTACAGCCGAAGAGTAAAGATTTGAATCCGGGAACAATCATCAGCAAGGGAATATATTCGATTAAAAGTTCTCATAGCAGACAACATATCATTGACGAAACCTTAAAATAGTGTCGGAGACAAAACGGAGCCCTGGGGCACACCAGCATTGAGTTCGGCCTGATGCCGAACTCTATCAAATATCAAGTGCAACTATCTTGCTTTCGCCAGATTATTGTACGCTTTGGTTCTACTTTTTAGTGAGACATGCCATCAGATCATCAGTGGACATTTTGCTACGAAAACGATATCGCAAACAAGTTACAAAAAACATAAAGGAAAAATTAATAAAAAAGATATTTCAGTTCGATTGTTTTAAGTGGGATAGGACAGCTACCAAGTAACTCTTTTGTTCAGAAATTAACATTATAAATACTGGGAGGATTGCTTACGTTTGATGTTAATGTGCCAATGTGCGACTGGACTGGACTGGACTGAACTGGAGGCTTTCGATTGTGAATAATGCGCGCGAGTTGAGAAAGCGTTTGATATTCGATAAGAGTTTTTAGACTATATCCAACGATTTTTTAAAAGTAAAAATCTATTGTGCTATAGAATTGAACTCAACATTTCACTTTTTGTATGAGCTAGAATCAGTGGTATCAAAGAGCTCGCAGCCATAAGTTATTATAGGAACGATAAGTGCATTGGCAAGCTTCAGCATAACAGTTAAAGATAGGAAATCTCTAGTTGTCGAAAAAGTACGGAGGCTTCCATAGATTTTAGGTGAAAGATACGTGATATGATCATTTTAAATCAAGGGGCTATTTAAATAAAGTTCCTATATTTCTTATTTTAGTAAGAATTGGTGGTATATTACAAAAATTAATGTGGTGCCATAAACTCACTCAAATCATACAAGGCAGGTGGATCAGATCAGAAATCTTCCCAGTATTGATTCAAAAATGTCTGATCCAGATTCTTCCCACCCTAACCGCTTTAAACGTAGTTTTTATCCCAAGCCAGACAAACCTAGTCGACCCAAAAGTCGTACGTCATTTTTCTGAAAACCATGGACATAATACTTGGGCCGTCCGTGCCGTTTCTAAGAGAGGGCTAAGAGAGGGCACCACTTGAATTATATCCATACCATTTTCAGTTAGTACCAACCTTCAAAAGATACGTGTATAAATTTGACAACTGTCGGATGATTAGTTTTCAAGATATAGCGTTGTGAGTGAAGCAACTTTTGTTATTGTGAAAAAAATGGATTCAAAGCAATTTCGTGTGTTGATTTATCATTGCTTTTTGATGGGAAAAAATGCAGCCGATGCAAAGAAATGGCTTGATAAGTGCTACCCAGACTCTGCACCAGCCAAACGAACCAAGTGGATTGAAAAATGTAAAAGTGGACATACAAGCACTGAAGATTATGCACGCAGTGGACGTTCAAAAGAGGCTGTTTCAGATGAAAACATCAAAAAAGTCCACAAAATGATTACGGATGACCGTAAAGTGAAGTTGATCGAGATAGCTGAGGCTCTGAAGATATTAAAAGAGCGTGTTGGATATATCATACACGAATATTTGGACATGCGAAAGCTCTGATCAAAGTGGGTGCCGCGTTTGCTCACAGTCAACCAAAAACAACAAAGTGTTGATGATTCAGAGGAGTGTTTAAAGCTGTTCAACCGCAATAAAGCCGAATTTTTGTGTCGGTATGTGACAATGGATGAATTTTGGCTCCATCACTTCACACCAAAGCCAAATCGGCAGTCAGCTGAGTGGCGAGCAGGCGACGAACCTTGTCCAAAACGAAGAAAAACCCAACAGTCGGCTGGCAAGGTTATGGCATCCGTGATACACATGGAATAATTTTTATCGACTATCTCCAAAAGGGGCAGACTATTAACAGCGACTATTACATTGCGTTGTTGGAGCGTTTGAAGGACGAAATCGCAGAAAAACGGCCGCATTTGAAGAAGAAGAAAGTGCTGTTTCATCAAGACAATGCACCGTGTCACAAGTCGGTGAAAACGATGGTAAAAATGAATGAATTCGGCTACGAATTGCTTCTCCACCCACCGTGTTCTCCAGATTTGGCCCCCAGCGATTATTTCCTGTTCGCAGATCTCAAAAGAATGCTCGCCGGAAAGAGATTTGAGACCGATAAGGAAGTAATCGCCGAAACAGAGGCCTATTTTGGGGCTAAACCGAAATCGTACTACAAAACTGATATCGAAAGATTGAAAAATCGTTTCAATCTGTGTATCGCCCTTGAAGGCAACTTATTGTTTTACTATAAAACGGCACTGACTTTTCAGCTCATGTGTTACATATCGATTTGCATATCAGAGAACTTTTTAACAGAAATTCATCTCTGCACCCTCACCGATATGCTTACAGGAAAGAAAAATACGGAGGTCGCTCTAATAAATCTGGTAACACAGATTTACGATGCTCGTAAACCGGAAAATCTCCACATCTTCTGGTGAGACTAAAATCTCTGTCTCAACCCTCAAAGATTTTCCACAAGGAGGTATTCTCTTGTGGAAACTGGTCATTGGTGACCTCCTAGTAAAACTTTGTAATATGGGCTATCAAACAGTTGGATATACAGATTACTAGTCATAATAGCAAAAGGTAAACACCCTAAAGACGATGCAGACTGCTCAAACGATAGTAAACGACTGGAGAAAATCTGTGAATTGACCCTAGCAGAGCCCTGTTTCCTTCACTAGTAAAGATAGTCTCAGTCTTGAACTAAGATATCTTGGAATTCTTTTCGATAAAAAGCTAAATTGGAAGTCACATATTAGGTATACAATGATGATACAACCCACTCATCAGTAGCATGGTGAGACAAAATAAAGGGAAAATCTGTCATACATAAGCTACAGCCACTACAAAGATTGGCATGCCCCACAGCAGCCATAGATTAAATGAATCTCTTCGCAAGCTTGATATAATCTGCGCGGTACACGGCCGCGTTTTATAAGATTTTGCACTTCTGCTGAAGGTTCAATATAGTGAAGAAACTATTGTACTACAAAGCCTCACCTTAAGAGTGCTGGTATATTTGGTCTAAGCACCAGAATTTTCCAACCAATGGGGAAAAGTCATGCAATTTAGGTGTGCACAAATCTCATCCATCCATATACTCGTACAGGGTACTCCAACTTTTATGTCGTTATGTAAACATTGAATAACTTTGACAATTGTCAACCGATTGGCTTGAGAAGACATATTGTTGAAACGACAATTCAGTACAATTTTGACCATAAATCGCTTCACATCGAAATAACTGACACTGTACATTGAAAATACTATAGTCGTTCAGTTGCGGTTACTCAAGGTGCATATCGTTGAAAATATCGTGGCCAACAAGCACTGTTGGTGTTGTCACTATTCGTCATTTGATGTCGAATTTTGTTGAGCACAGGACATGAAAAGATTGTCGACTTTCCGTTCAACAACGCCCAAGAGGTTCAAATGAACTGATTGAAGCGGTAAGAAAGAGTGTCATATCGTCAGCGCACTCAGCATTTTGGCGTCCGTGGAATAACCTTGTGGCACAATTTCAAGTATGATTTGCATTTTTTTTTTCGTATAAAATGCAATTTATTCAAAGAATATTGTTGACAGACCGTCCACGTAAATTGGAATACGGCCAAGCAGTCGTTCGAATGGTTGACACCTAATTTTTAGAAGCAAATTTTGTTGACCGACGCGGCTCATTACACACTCTCTAAAGCCTTTAACAAGCAAAATTACCGCATATGGGGAACTAGAAGTCCACACGTGCCCCATTAAAAACCATTGCGTGACCAAAAACTGACTGTTTGGGCCGTCGTTTGCGCCAAAACCATCTTTAGACCATTTTTCTTCAGAGAAGGCGAAAAACAAAAGTCGATAGGAATCGATATCAGTGTATGCTGGCTCATTATGCCTGTCCATAAATGTGTGGAAATTCTAGACGGTTACTGTCATTTTTGTCCCTGTCAAAAAATGGCGACATTGACTGGCCACCTAGATCTCTAGATGTGACCCCTACATCTGAAAAGGAATTCTATCAGAGGACTGATTGGATTTCTAACCGGGCATTTCCAACACCAAATCACCGTCAAAAGCACATTCTTATTCAGGAAATTGAATGTCGCCTTTTCATTGAAGACGACGAAACTGCGGACCACTTTTTTAATGAATGCATTACTCAAAGAAATTTTAATCCTGTAGAAATTGTTAAAACCTCCACGCGGTCACATCCTTAAAAAATAAAAATAAAAAAAATTCCTCGTTAAGTAAAAAAAAAGAAATCCTTAAAAAGTTTGACAGGTAGACCGTCCGGTCCAGCAGCCTTACTGAACGTAAACTTGGATATTGCTCTCATCACTTTATTTTGGCCGGGTGGACTGATCTCGTTCAACAGGGTTTTGGTTGTCCCCCTTGCATGGGAGTCTGCTAAAGTGGTTTTTCAGTATCCTCGGTACCAACTGCCACTGGACTACTAAGCTTCCTTGTTCATCTCAGCGGGCAGCTGTTCAGGTGTTGTTGCCCTAACCCAGTTTTTAGTAAAACTTCAGAGCATTGGTACTAAAGCACCACCCCTTTTCTCTATCTCCACTAGCTGTTTCTAAAAAAATGTCCTTTACTATACTTACGCCTCTCGTCCTACTAGAATCAATTTAAGGAAGCTGGTAAAAGGCTATCATTATGCAAACTGCGGATCTATATGTCTTTTAAGCACAACGATTGGATAACCTTATCCTTTAGTTAGATCAATGTTTTCCACGACAGATTTTCTTCAGTCAATATTGAGACTAAGATCAACCATCTGTCTTTTGGCGGACCAAAATCGATTTTGCATGGAAAGATGTTCTGTAGAAAAAGCAAGTAGATTCGCGTGTTTTTTTAGAGCACAGAACAGCCATGTTCTCGATACATCGAACTTAAGTTATTGGATACCTGGCAAGCAAATATCAACTTTGGAAATGTTCAGATATGGCTTTAGTAGATTCAGTCGGTGGAAAGGTGAAGAAAGTTTTCCTTCGCTGCAGAGTCACGGTCTGATTTGGTTCAAAAATTCTTCATCAGAATCAGAATCTCACTAAGTTGATCGAGAAAAAATCTGAACGGATGTCTTCTTTATTCAAAAATTTGTGTTACGTTCCACATTCTCGTTTCGGTCAACCGAAGACCACTTAGGCATACGCAAATATTTGCCTTGATAACCTGATTTTCTTGTATTTGCGGATTATCCAAGGTATATCCATCTCAATCTTATTAACTGCAAACCATAGACAAACTTTTTGTTTTAAACATTTTCACAATTTCACTCGTTGTTTTTGGCTAAGCTAAAGAAAGAAAACTTGTCAAAAAGCACACACTATAGCTTGAGGACTTAATTAATAACCGACAAGTTTTTCAAGTAATGTTCCGCCATAAAAGCGGTCCTCCCGAAGAAAAAAAAAAAAAAAACAATGTTTATGACCTGGCGCATAAGAATTCCCCCTGTCCTACACATTTTCCACACACAAGTTGACGCTATATAATGAAACTTTGTATCCAGGATAACGACAAGTCTAACCAAACTACAGAGTTGGACTTTTGTTACTTTTTTTCCAATGCTTTCGCTTTTCTTTTTTTTTTTCTTTTTTTTATGAGATAATCTTGGTTGAAGAAAATTAATTTGACAGGTTTCCAGAAGGCACTATGATATCACTAAATCCAAAGTGATTCGCATAAAAGAAGCCCTTCGCCAAGTTTGCCAAGAGTGTCATTACATTCTGCCATCGTTTCTCTTAGCCAAGTCGCCCCATTTTAACGTATGTATTCGTACGAATATGCCAACAAAAATAACACCAGAGAAATATACAGAAAATGAAAAGGAAAAGAAGGACAAACACGAATAAAAAAAAAATAAAATAAAATAAAAATAAAAGCCGACAACGCCCCAGACCTGCATTAAATTGCGACAAGAGGACAGACATATACCCCGAGCAGCTCTTTAGATCGCAAGTCGACACGACATGGCCCGAAAATAGAGAGAGAGAGTACGTACAGTTTCGACTGTCGGCTGACGGCTGTTGGCTGTTGGCTGTTGGCTGTTGGCTTGTGGCTGTCGTCTGGTGTAAATGGCTGCACTGTCTTCAGTCGGTTTATACTTATAGATACACCCAGATACATGTTCATTGCCAAAAGTGTACTCATATTCAAAGAGTACCCCTATATATGTAGTACTGAGGGGTTTGCATGGATTTTTGCGTTGAACTGTAAGAATTTTATTTTCTGAGTTCACCGTCTGGTCTATATCGTCTACAAATTCCCTACCCTGGTCCCAATACCAATCCTGACTGGTAGGTATGCGTAATAGGACAGTGCGATTGAGGGATGGGTTGCTTTGTGTTTAAACAAATTTTGCTCAACTCAGCTCAACTTAACGTGATTTCTTGCGTCTGCTGTTCTTCAATTTGTCGTACGAGGTTTCGTCTTTTCCTCTTTTCCACTTCCAAACAAAATAAACACATTTTCTCGGCCATTCTATATCGTTGAATGCATTTTATTAAAAAAAAAAACAAAAAAAAAAAAAAACGCTGACAATAAATCGATACTCGCACGAGAGCAAAGTCTACTTTGTATGCACATACTCATACGCAGATACATTGTATCTCCGCTCAATGATAAGCATTTAATTAGTTCTTTAAATTATCATCAATTAGCATTTAATTATGTGACCGCAATGTTGTCTGCTAGTCTCGGGATGTATGGCGCGTTTACAGGGCCTTCCACTTTGTCCTTTACGCATAGAGGGTATTTCGAAGGAATTTCGGATTAAAAATTCACAACTCCGATTTCGGTTTGACGTAAATATCCGTACACCTTATGTCGAAATACAGATGTATTCGTACACCTCCCACCTTACGTTTTAATGACAACACTCGAAGGTGGAATCATATATTAGGCTCTGACAAATTGTTTTTCCTGAAATGACACTCGAGTCCGTCAAACGACAGAAAGGGTTGCTAGATGATTCTGAGCCTTAGTGGAGATAATACTCAGACTGTAATTTAATTAACACCAGCTGAGTGTGTGTTTTATTGGATACAGGCTAAACATGTCCGGATAAGAGGCTGATCCGGCCGACTTACAAACACATACCTATTGACTTAATGTGACAGACAATGAGTTGACTATTAATTATAACTGAATGAAATTTGAGATACTTTTATTTTTTGGACTTAATACATATGAACATTGTCGACCTTAAGTTGACAGTTTTTGTGCGTTCGTCATAGGATGAACGAATCATGCATAACAACGCTGTATGGCTTGTTAATTGAAATTCTAAGGGTGCGAGCTGACTTTTTTTATTAGACAATGTGAGCTTGATACGTCATGAGCTAAGCAACTGTTTTGTTTTTTTTTTTTGTTTTTTATTGAAATATTGTCCATTTAAATGATTTGCAAGGATATAAATGTAATGTGATAGGTATGTATAAGGAAAAGGCACCTTAGACGTCTCGTAAAGGTGTCAGTTGTCAGTTGAGGCAAGTCACTTTGTACTTCGACGTGACAACATCAGAACAACGAGTCTTACAACAACTCAACAGAGGTGCGAAACGTTCACGTGACACAATTAAAACAAAGTGAAGGAAAAGAAACATTTTAACCGTTCTTTAGCAGAACATGACACGATATGACGACTTTTACCCAGTGAAAAGCGAGTCGAGTCGGCGCTTAAGTCGCCTCATCATATTGAGAGCAATGCCGAGCCGACTAAGACTTAAAGTGTATCCCGTGGTTTACTTACCCTCCATCTCGACAGAAAGGACCATTGCATATTCCTACACTTTGGTGGATTGAAAATATTGTATATCCAATGGAAATTAGTTTAGGTGATTGTATAGCAATACAGATAGAATATGTTTCCTGGCAGGCGATTTATAACAAAGAATCCATTGAATAGTGGACTAATGTACTGGTATGGAAGAAGGAATGTTTTGTACTCCGACCGAGAGAACTAACAGCCCCGATTCGGAAGGATAATACTACGAGAAAAAATGAGGATTTAAGAGTTTATTTCTACTCTAATCAAAAACTTTAGAATTCAGTATATGAGTACATAAGTCAAACAATTTTGCGATCCACTAAGTCGATGGCTAGAAACGGATAGTTTCTAGACCGATTGGCGACAGCTGATGGACGCAGGGTTGACGAATTTACCATGGAACGCTACACAGTGGAAGAAAAAGTTCCGAATTGTTGAATTTTATTACTGAAAGAACAGAACTGATGCCAGCTGACCTTTACGTTCTCGGATTTGGACCTGGAAAACATTCATGCTGACACTGATTTTTGCAAGAAATGAGGTCCATATCAACATTGGCGGCTACATTAATAAGCAAATTTGCCGCATCTGGAGCACCAAAAATCCACGAGTGATTCAGGACATGCCTATGCACCCTTAACGAGTAACTGTGTGGAGCGGTTTATAGACCAGAGATGTCATATGGCCGTCATGACGGTCAATTCAGCGTGCAACCGAGACATGATAAACAATTATTTGTTGCCAAAGCCCGAGGATATGGATACGGACGACTACTTTCTACAGGATGATGCTACATGAAGTTGTGAAATAATCGATTTATTGCGCGCGAAGTTTCCTGTTCATATAACTTGCTCTTTAGAAGACACTTATTGGCTGCCAATACCGTGCTACTTAACACCGTAAGACTTCTGTCTTTTGGGCTATGCTAAAAGAATTGTCTACGCCAACTAGAGATAGAGCCCCATTTTAGGATGCGGATTCTTTGTAAAAAGGTGGCGGTGCAAATCCACCGCTTTTGAACATATGCCTATATCAATGAACTTCTATAACATTTTGAACGGAATCTACGAACCTTGTTGGTCATTATTAGCACTGGAATCCTTTATAAGAAGGCGAATCAAATCAACCAAGTGATCGTTAATTAAAGGGACAAATGAAGATACCGATTACCATTTAGTTAACAGCCTGATATAGAGCTCAATTATCCAATGATCGAAAGCTATGTCACTTAACGAAAAGGAGATTCAATATTGGGTATTCGAGCAAAAAACGCCAACTAAATGTGGGTACAATATAGCACTACCATCTAACATTGGATATGCGAAAATCCAAAAGAAGGAAAAAAGAAAGTGACTAAGCACAACAAAGTCAACCTTCGTATACTCAAAAACATTATTTTTTATCCTTACCCTCAAGAAGATACAATTTTGTTGAAATGCTTTCACGTAAAAGATGTTGAAATTCCCCTTATGTCGACAGAATATTCGGTTTTATTTAAAATCAACCTGCTGCCACACCAACATACTATTTTTTCTATATTTTGATTCTTAGTCTGATATCTAAAATATTTTAAAGAATCAAGAATTGAACTTCAAACTTCGAGATATTCTTGAAACTATTGAAAAATGTTACAAAATATGGTATTCACGGATTTTCTTAAAGATGTTGCCGTTCGTGCATGGAAGGTTCATACTCGTATGTATCTGAAACAATTTAATTCATCCACTACCACTTAAACTGAACTCGAAAAAATTGTTTATATGTATATGGATACATCACTTTATGGGTGTATCTTGTCGTTAGTAGATACAATTGTCGAAATTCTTACCATATTCCGAAGGCATAGTACACATTGGCTGATGATGGGCCGGACACATATTATCATGATGATGTTGTATAAAGTACTCAGCAGTAGGATAAAACTCCCCAGGATACTGAATGTAGACAGGTGTTGGTGGCTGTGGTCCAGCATTTGGTGGAGGTGGTGCCGCTGTAGCTACAACACCATTCATGCCACCTCCGTTAACATTACCATTCACATTGCCGGCATTTGGCCCATGACCATTTTCGTGTGGTTGCTGCTGTTGTTGTTGTTGTTGTTGCTGCTGTTGTTGTTGCTGCTGTTGCTGCTGTTGTTGTTGTTGTTGTTGTTGTTGTCCACCACCCTGTTGCTGTTGCGGCGGTGGAGGATGATGATGTGGATGTATATTATGATGATGTGGAGGCGGTGGCGGTGGAGCATGATGAATTTGATGATGATTCATTGGTACACCACCTGCACTAGCAGCAGCTAAATGATGCATTGCAATAACAGCCAACTGTTGCTGCTGATGTTGCTGATGTTGTTGAGGATGATGCAACGCACAAGGTGGTACTATGGTAGCACCTTGAGGCGGTGTTGGCGTTTGCTGAATAAGTGGCGGAGACGCCGGTAATGATGTTGAACCATCTGGTGAAGGTTGTTGCTGTTGCTGTTGTTGCTGGTGATGTCGTTGATAATGTTGTTGCTGTTGCTGTTGCTGTTGTTGTTGATGTTGTTGCTGTTGTGACGAGAGTTGCTGCTGTACGCCTACAACCATTCCTACTTGTGTTATCGCTTTATTACCGCCTTGAAAGTTATTTTTACTATTCGAATTGTTGTTGCTATTATTATTATGTGCTACCGCATTATTAATGTTCGTGTGATTTTGTTGGTGTTCTGGTGCAGATGTTACGTTCATTCGTACCATACTTTTGCCCACCATTAGCGCAAGGATTCACTTTATCACTGTCTGTTGCAGTTGTTGCTGTAATTTTAAGCTTTTTTCCTCTCGAGTTTCAGTAGAGTTTTAGTAGAAAGAAGAGAAGGGAATAATTCGCACTTTCACTTCTCCTTCATTGAAATGAGTTGTTTTCTTTGTATCACTTTACAACAATGTAATTGCCTTAGTTTTTCATTTGATGTTAAATTAATTATTGTTGCTTAGTTTTGGGGGGGTTTATGTTGCGTTACGTGGCGAGTAGATTACGGCAGTTGGAAATTTCTCCAATAATTCACGTGGCTTTTGTCTTTAGGAAAAAAAGATTCCTTATTTTGTATTGTATCTGGAATAAATGAATGTTCTTGTAAGAAAATGTTTTTTTTTTTTTTTAAATATTATTTTGACATTATCCGCTTTACGATATCTGCTGTATTTCAAGACCTTTGAAGTTCTACATTCTGAAGATTTTTACTAAAACAATATAATAAACTTTTTGATTTAAAGCCACTTCATGTTATTAAAAAAAAAAAAAAGAGTTTGGCGGTATGCCACAGGAGCACGATTATCGGCCTGCACTCTTAATTTACTTATTTTGCAAGGTGTGTTTTTAAAGATATTGTGAATGGGACGATTTCGAGAATTTTATTTGCCATTCTAAGTTGGATATTAATAATAGTATCAAACAGTCTGCAAACGGTACTTCTTCTGTTATAAAAGCCAACAAAGCGTGAATTGAACTGTACAACTCAAAATGGGTAGAAGTTTGGAGGGGCATTGGGTAGAAAAGAGGAGCAGATAGAGAGGAAATATAATTGAAGAAAGTACTTGTTTCAGTATTTTCTTACTCAAGAAATAGGTATCTTAGTCTCAGTTCTAATTTTTCTGTGGGAACAGAGTATATAACCAAAGAAGTAATATATTAAGCACCTAGTATATTCCTATCACTTGAATCGTCCTAGATAAAATGAGTAAGCGTTTTAAGTGATAAAAACAATTCCACCACCTTCCACATCTGCGCCGTTCACTCATAGAGATAGAGCTCTCTATGCTTAAGATGCTCTCACAGCAAGCGTTTGAAGATGTTGCGTCACTTATGTCCAGCACATTTATGTGCTTTGCAAATGAGTAGTGCCCCGTCATGAACAAAAGCATTTCTTTGGTCTGTCGACAATAAACGGTAATGCGGGTTCATTGGCGATCTCATATCTTGTGATCCCATTGAAACTTCAGACCCAAACAAAACTCATTGAATTCAACTCGACGAACTAGTTGGGAAGTCATAAGAAGGTTCAACAAGGCTTTAAGGAGAGCTTGGCTGTTGCTACACATGCAAATGCTCTCTAGCACCGATTCTTCAAAATAGCAATGATAGGTTTTCCACTTGTTATGTTTCAGCAGCTGTCAAAGTTACCAATGATACAATATCATAATATCAAAATATTCAGTAAGCTTTGCCATTTCATCATGCCCCGTTTTACACTTGCCGAACGTAAGGAGATTATTAAAAAATATTATCGAAACTGCGGCGCAGTTGTAAATACGAGTACGCAACGTGACTTTCATCGTGAGATTAGTCGTTATAATGGCTTCATTGTGCAAGCAATTCGCCGCTACGCGGAAAAGTTTGAGCGTGAGTACACTCTTTTGGATCTTAAGCCACCAACCAGACAGAGATTGGTGCGAAATGAAGTAAACATTGCCGTCGTAGCGGGCAGTATTTCAGAAGATCTAGAAATGTCAAATTCAGCGCCAGAGAGTCAATCCTGCTTATTTTGCGGTTGGATTTGGGCCTACATCCGTATAATATTGTTCTGACAGCAAGGCTTGTAGCCGGACGACCATAGACCACGGCGTGAGCTTTCTAATTGGGCCCTGGAAATGTTGGCCTGATATCCGGATTTTGGCCAAAAAATCATGTTTTCAGACGAGGCCTATTTTTGGCTCAGCGGCTTTGTAAACAAGCAAAATGACGTTATTGGAGCAAACATAATCTACAAGTGTTCGGCCAAGCATCAATGCACCCACAAAGATTGACTGTTTGGTGCGGTTTATAGCACGGAGGCATAATCAGACTTTATTTCTTTCGAAATGAGAAAGGAGACACCGTTACCGTCAATGGTCTTAGGTATAGAGCGCTGTTAACCGACTTTCTATGGTCAGACCTCGACAACATCGATATATCCGAGCTGTGGCTCCAACGTCTCCGATTTGACACCACTCGATTATTTTCTCAGGAGCTACGTCAAATCCTTGGTTTACGCTAACAAATCAACCACTTTCGACGAGCTAGAGGCCAACATTCGACACACTTTTAACGGAATAATGCTGCACATACTGGACCTAGTTATCAAAAATTGGACTGACCGCTTAAAGCACTGCCAGCAAAGCCGAGGCGACCATTTGAATGATATGCTATTCTACACATAATGACATGAACGTAGCTTTGAAATAAAGCCAGAATCAATTTTAAAACTCACACCGTTGTTGTTTTATTTAATTTTTTCCCCTATCGTTCTTATCTGGAATGCCTATAGTTCGTTGCCGTCGATCACGTTTAGGGTTGCCTACGCTTTTGAGCATGGTGATCCAAGAGACAGTTAGCAGCTGCATCACAAAACAAATTTAAGAAGTCGTCTACCCTGTGCTGTTTGACCGAGTTACAGAAGCCTTTAAAAGTTGCTCGTTTGAAGGCATCGTGAATGAAAATGTCTAGCAAGTACTTCTCTTGTTAACTGGGCCTTCAATTCTACCCAGAAGAGTCTAAAACGCTGTCTCATAGGACCTTCTTCATAGGTAGGCATGTTGCGTCTTAACCCAACCATTTCCTCCAAGAGCAGCTCTCGTCTTATCGTAGTGGTCCGCTTTATATGCGGTGTTTGCTACCATAGTTTTGTTTTGGTGTCCGACTTAAGCCCAGAATATCAACGGCAACAAGTCTAATGGTCGCGCTGGCAATGATGTCAACGGTGTTCTATGGTATATTTGATAAGAGTTTCTCGAGAGGTTAAGGGATACACAATCGACACACGATCCGTAAAGTTGCTTGTAGCCTCTGGCAATTGTGGGTAGGCCCAGGTTGACCCCGAACTGTAGTGACACCTTAAGTAAATAGATAGGCATCAATCATCCAATCTACATCGAAAATACTGAAAGCGTAGAAGAGCGTAGCTTAATATACATATATCTTGCGATTGCCTGTACAGGGTAATCTGCAGCAAAATAAGCAGCTGCAAAAATAGCCTCAAATCGGTTGAGAACGTAAACGATTCAGGTAAGACTCGAACGAAATGAAATCAATTAGTCTACGAACACAGTGGCCGGCCGACAGTGCCCAGGGTCAAAAGGAAAAGTTTTCCGAAAGGATATACAGGAAAGGTAATAAATGAAACTAACGATACAGAACATCAAGGCAATCCATGCAATTTTAAAAGTAGGGAATCAGAACTGTGAATAAAGGTTTTAAGAAAGCCGAATCATAAAGCAGTATCCACAACAACTATGATCAAAATGACGAGGTATATTACTTCACCGGCATGTGAAATGGCCAGAACATCGGCTTTACTTCAGCAAAATGAATTTAATTAGATGATACATGGTGGTTCTTCTCGTTTAAGGTTGCCATAGAACCGTAGGTCCCACTGGGTTTGTGAACAGAATGGTAAAGCAGGCTTTGGCATGAAAGAGTAAGCTACAGTTCCATATAAACTTGCGGCTATAACGATTGTATTTTTTATGACCATGCGAAATCAAGAAGTGTCTAACTTGCCAAATAATTGAATAAAAGTATTCAGTAGCGGCAAGTTAAAAATTATTACTGAAGAGTAACGAGAGAATGGTGCCAAAAAAGGTGAAAAAGCAAACAGCTAAGAATTTTCTTTGAAGCACCGCCGCCTATTTTAAATCCAGAGCCAAATTAGACGATGGATACAGTGAATGATAGTGCTGAAACCTAAAAAGGCCTGGGAATGGATAAGATTGAAGAATCTGATGCTGTTGTTATTCATATTAGGCAATAAAGATCGTTTCCCAAATGGAGTTGTAGTTAAATTCTTTGGCGGGTCTATGTTATATACGGAATGCATTAAGTTATACTTCCCAGGAATTATTCAAGCCCTTCAATAAGCGATAGAAAAGGTGTTTGGAAATAAACCTATCTCTCCACCTATAAAACGCTTTTAAGGGTAAAGTGGTGCAGATTTTTCTAAGGAATGCCGCATCCAAAATGGAAAAATAATCCGACTGCTCTGGTTCCTATTTTCGAATGCCCCAGAAAAAAAAACCTTTTAATTCGAAAACGCACATCTATGTAGACTGATCTCAGCACGTGTTTCAAGAAGTTTTTTTCTCATTGAAAAAAAATGTACTCAACAATCAGACAAAAACGAAAAAAAAAAAAATATAAATAAATCCCTCATCCTGTACCCAAGTGATCACATTTCGTTCTGCGTCTATGAACAGATAAATTCGAATCATCGAAGCAATTGCAGACATTTCATTTGCTGTCATTGGCAAAAAGGGTTAAAGGGAAATTCACCAGACATGGTTTGATTGATTCGTTGTCATTCATTTTTGAAAATATGCCCAAAAACCAGCTGAAAAAGCAGATAGGCACTTTACTACAAAAAGGATCTATTAACGGAATCCTCTCCTTCATATTTCGCAGACCTTTTTCTATTTAAAAAACAAAAAAAAAAAAAAAACCTTTTGAAGCGTGAAACAAATCTTTGTAAATTAAATCGGACATCGTACGATAATGTGTATAAGATGTTCTTGCCCCCCTTTTAACTACCTTAATCAATTTTTCCGATGACCTCTATACACCCCCATCATCTCTGTCTGACAATTCTATCCAAAAGAGCCCATTATTTTGGAGATATGTATGTAATACGCCCCAAAATAACACGAAGATACTCCAAACCCAAAATAAGAAATGCGACTCTGTAATGTGTCCATGTCCACTACCTACAAGCTGTCGCCTTAGTCACGTCTCAATATGAGAGACCCATCATAATGCCCCCTGCTGTTGTCAGTGGTACACAAAAGTTTTTTTTTTTTGTTTTTTTGTTGAAGCATAATCAATTAGAACTAGAACCAATCTTCGGACTTGAACATACTTTTTGTTGTCTACATATATAGATACATACGTATGCACGGGGGTATTGTGTTGACCCTTCTCATGTTTGATAAGACGCCCAAGGAGGGAGATGATTCTAGCCGTGCCGGGTCTAGTCTCTCATCTCGTTGTTACATCATATTCCATAATTAAGTCCACACAAGCGCGCACACGTATTCAGATACTTTTCATACATATATAATAGACGTCAGTTTGTCGCTGTTGTCACACATTCATACAAAGCACGCACAACCAACAACATCCGCCTCATTGTACTGGGCTATCGCTGGTGTTCCACTCTGAGCAGAAGATGCTGATAAGCCGGTGAAACTTTCTTTCCCCTCCTATGGACCGGGCACAGGAACCTGAAACGATCAGGGTGCTTATCTTTTGCAAACAGAACAAAAAATGGACTTGGCTTCCTTCTGCTTCCTGTACGGATATGCAGTGGATTCTTTCCCGAATTCAGATTCACACCCTCGTTCGACATATGTATGTACAATACATATCTAAGCAGTTACTTACTTATGGTAAATCTATCTGTAACGCACCACCTACGCGTATTAATACGCACAAAAGGGCATCATTGTTGCGTCGAGTCAAGCGGCAAGTCAACTGACAGCTGCGCGTCCCAAGGCAAACATACATAGATACATACCCATATGTACGAGTATGCTATTTCGAAGCTTTAACTCGTAGATATACGGTTTGCAGCGCTAAATTAGATTTGTCAACATTGCGGTGTTTTTGTCAGATTACGGATACCAGGGCATAGCTACAGATACACAGCATTCATACGTATCAAGCTGAACTGACTGACTGACAGGGGTGTGAGGTGCAGTTGTTCGTACAAACATATAATTGGATGAAACGCGCTCTCGCGTATTTTTAATTCATGAATCGGATGTGATAATTATGAATGAATTAATTTGTCGCTTTTCAGTTTTTTTTTTGCTTTATTGTTGTCCTCTTTCTCTCTGTTTTCTGTGTCGATGTCAATGTGGTTGTTCGTATCTGAAAGTACGATTTTGTGAGTCCATGCCAATGACTATTGAATGAGAATGCCAGATGAGCTGGCACTTAAAAAGTAAATGTTGATTTAGTGCAGTTGATACTCGTAAATAAATTGCGGGCTTGACATTCAAAGGTAGTACTTCTTTAGTATGCGACAAGCGACACCTTTTATGGAAATATTTGTCGAGTTATTTGTAAGGAATTTCATGAGAGTTTCCTCTGATAAGCGAATACACTTGAGAGATCTTTGCACTGACTTATCAAGAGTTTATTTTTGGATTTTTATGTTAGCAGTACAAAAGCAGAACACCCTGTTTTTATTGGTGATTTAAAGGAAATGCGGTGTTTCCAGTTTTGGTTAAGCTGCAGTTCTCTTCCTCATCAAGTTTTGCCTCCGGAATGGATTTGAAGAATATATGTGCCGCAACGGCACATGAATTCTAGCCCTTCTAGCCAGGTGTATAGCACACAGAGTTTGTTGTTGTTCGTCTTCTACAAGTTCCGTGTCGTTGATCATCATCGTTCATCTACCGAAGCTTTCCTTCCAAATATTTAGCACCAACTATGATTATACTATTACGTTCCCAACCTTATCCCCGTATGTTTGTCTTCGGTATTAGTGGTTTTGATAAGTTCTTTTCACATATTGTTAGAATTTCTTCTCGTCATTTCTACAGGAGCATGTTTCCATAGCCGATCGACTGTTTCTTTTACACATAGAGTTCGTGAGTTCTAGTCCTTTATTGCAGTGCCGCATCATATGTCCCGTGTTTCGCTGCACGAGTCTTGCGACACTCTTCGACAACTCAGATGTGCCGTTTTGGTTATCGACACCCACTTCATCATTGACAATGACAATGTTTGCACTGATCTTCCACACTTGATGTTAGCAGCATAGGACTTCTTAAAAAATTACTTGTTTTTGCCGAACGCTCTATTTTCAGTCAGCTTTTGCCTTTAGGACTAAAAACTATTTAACGACGGATAATACCCATTAATTATACTTGAACAATATAGTTATAACATTTTGAAGAATAATAGTTTAGAGGTGTGCACTCGTAGCCTTTCAGACCGTGTGGTCATCATCCCAATTTGGATTTCACTCACCTGGCATTCATTAACATCGTGCACAGGCGCACCATCGAGACTTAACCGATGCCACAAAGTACAGGTCACTTCTTAAATGCGCCAATTCATGTCAACGACCCCGGCCTTTTTTACGAAATCCCCCTAACTATCCTTAATCTAACTTACTACTAAGAGGAGTATGTTACCTAAGTATGACCTAGTAGAGCTATTTTCCTAAAGCCTCCAGAATCCGGTACTCGATTTTTTAGCATCGATCCGATTCCTGTCCGTAATCGCGAGTCTAAAACGGAGGATCTCCTGAGTATTGGCAACGTACTCGTTGTAGATGAGCCGCTTGTCTCTCGCACTGCGATGGTGCTGGTATATTACTGGGATTCCATCCCGGGCAATTGTGTTTTGTACAAGCCTTGTCTTTCAAGTACCCATATCCTTTCCATCTTATACAGCTCTACATTAGGGCCACATAGCATGTGACAACTTTTTTGTCAGGGCTAAAGCCTTCTTGGTCCAGCAAGACAAACATCTATCTTTATGTATGTGTGTCAAAGTATAGATACTTATCAAGTCAGATGCCAAGGTATCTCATTAAGTTTCTCACAGCATATGGCACTCCGTGCTTTTTCAATTCCGACTGAGTTGACGAAGTTCGGAGAAGAAGAACATTTGTGCCGGTTGTGCTGTGGCATGGATCTGGTCGGAATGCTACGCATTTAGCGATTAATATGGCTAAGTCATGTAGAGCGCATACATACCATTACTCCAGCCCAAAAGATTCTTTAAAAACTTTACAGTCTCACAACGTAGGATAGAAAGAGTGGACCTTGGAATGGAATTCAAACAACTAGGCCATTGTATACCGTATACGTACCTTTTACTGAAGTTTCTTTGTCGTTAGTTAGCGCTTCAGCGATAAAGTGCCTACAATATCAATACCGATTTCATGGAGACTGATCCGAGTCTCGCACAGCACGAGTCAAAGGTTGTTTCACTTTTGCCAACTCTAGTAAGATGCTTCACAAAAGTGTACTAGCCTGTTACGATGCTCGTGAGCAGTCTAGTCGTTTCTACTGCGAGACGATAGGAAAGTCGCTGACTTTTGAGAAGCATATGTTTGATTTGCCACCATACTGAACAGTCATGCTTACAAGAAACCCAACTATCAATGGAAGCCCTAGCCAAGGTTCGGCTCCTTAAAAACTCTCTCCTCTGACGAGTGCCTATGTAACTCATCGACAACACCTGTGCAGCTTAAAGAAGTTTGTTATCGAAGATGACACGCAAACACAAAGTCCGTTCCAAAGTAACAAGGACTTTTTAAAAATACGTATTTCCACTGGCAATTACATGCGTCGGATCCTTCACTGACATTTGGATTAATAGAATCGAAGATATTGCATCTAAAGTGACAGTATGTTATGTTTGTGTAATCAGTATAAAAATGACTGACGAGCAAAAATTGCTTAGAATTCAACATACAAAGGACACCATCGAGAGAGCCAAAAAGAGCAAAAACTTCCCTTACAACATTGTAACCGGTGATAAAACGTGGTGTTTTCAACATGATCCAGAAGCCAAGTGACAAAGTGCGGAGTGGAAGACGCCAGACGAGCCAAAATCCAAAAAATCTCGTTTGGAAAAGTTAGAAGTGAAGACAATGTTGATTTGATTTTACGATTCTGAGGTCATTGTCAACAAAGAGCTCGTTTCACTGAGCCAAATAGGTAATGCACAATTCTGTCCTGGTGTTCTGATGTGGTTGGTGTTTCGTATTCATTATTGTACCGAAATCCTGAAGGACATTCAAGCCGATCTAAAATACTTTTAGACTATGCTTTAAGACTATGAAAATCGTTGTTTTGAGTCAGAAGGGCACTATTTTGAATAAAGTAAATCGGTTTTGTAAACAAAAAAAACATTTCTTTGTAATTAAGCACTCCATTGAACGTCTACTTTCCCCAAGTCTTGAAAAATAGCTCGAGTTGTACCTGCCGAAAAAATAAACTTCTCAAATTCCTTTGCTGGAAATTAAAATATCTCTTTAGTTTTGATAATTGCGAAGTGAGGTTTTTTGAGAAGTTCCTTTCCGATAGATTTCAAAAAATTAGGACATGCAGTTCTTGTTCAACTCTTCTATTGCAGGGTGTACCACAAGGATCAATTCTTGGCCCTTTAATGTTTTGTATGTTTATAAACGACTTGCCATGAGTCTGTACTCATATTTGATTTTTCTGAGAGATTTAGTTACACTGCTGAGCTTGTTAACCTGGTCTAAGGCTAATGGAATACTTTTAAATCCTGATAAGTCGCAAATTATTCCAAAAGCTAGCCCTCAATAACCACCTTTTGTGGTTAATAGTGCATCTAGTTTGGAATCTATCATATTATCAATTCAAACTTGTCAGGATATGACCATACAAACTATATTGTAAGTAGAATTTATGGATATCTTCGCAAGATATCCTTCCTTCAGCACCAGACGGAAGCTTGTTATAAGTCTTATTTTGCTCTTGATTACATATGCTGAAGTTGTAATAGTATCGATTCCTTGTCTCAACGCAAGTAGCATTTAATGATTCCGTATGGTTCTTGAGCACAACTCTCAAGCATATACGTTAATACTAGAAATTGTATTTTTTTTACATAATATCATTACAAATAGTATAATATGTAGTTTTATTAAAATATTAATTATTCACGTTCAATTAGAACTTTAAGTTTAATCCCATCACGTCATAATCATCTCAACTCGTCCCGGTTATTTTTTATTCACGCTTTTAAATTATGGAACTCTTTAACTATAAGCAACCGATCTATACTCGGATCTTATGCCACTCGTTTCAAAATTACAATTTTTCTTCATTTCTCACCCCTACACTAAACTCTAAACTTCAAACTCTATTACATGTAGCTTCACCTTACCCTTCTCGCTTTCTTCTATTCCCTGATTTGTAATTCTAATTTTAATTGTATTTTATTATTGTTTATTGTTATTACAACTATTATTACAATTTTGTATTTAATAATTGTTTTGTATGATTTTAATTGCTTGACGAATGAATAATCCAATATGAAGAACAATGTATACAAATCGCCGCCTGAGAAAAGCAGTAGCTAATCAGTCATAGAGTACGCCATGTACAAGTACCTTTACCTTCCCTCGGATGACCGGATTCACAAGAAATACCATATCCAACACTTTGTCAATCAAGAATTCTACCTTGTTTCTCTATAATGTCGGGGCATGTCTTCAGAATCCAGTATTTAAGACGAATGAAACATGACATTAAAGAAGGACGGATTAAAGCCAAAGATGAATAATATCGGACACTTTATATGTAAAGTCTGAAAATCGAAAGATAAGCATAAATTCAAAACTTCTGGATCTGAAACAGCGAAGGAATTAAAATATTTGGGGCCTAGTACTCTTGGAAAGGGAGTGCACTTATGCTACAGTGTCACCAGAAACATAGTCAATTTTTGCGAAATAAATCGCTTTACGATGTCGACTTAAGTCTCATAATAAGCATCGCGAGAAATAGTGTCACTTATACGCACATTAAAGTGGTTATGGAAAGATAGTGTCCAGCAAAGACGTCAGTACGAGTAAGCGGTCTGTAGTTTTCTCTGTTGAAAAAAAAGCGACAATGCAGTTGATTTTTACTGGTCATCATCATAAAATGAGCGGTTTTGATCTCGAGATATCCAACTGGCAATAGAAAATATGAAGGAGAATGCTTGTAACATATGTGTACATGGCTTATGAGGCCTCTTTCTCTATAAGTTAATTGGAAATATCTGTATAAAACACAGACAAAACTTAGAAAATGCAACTTTCCAACTGTGTCAAGCGAAATTTTCAAACTATTGTAATTTGGAAGTGGTTAAAGATAAAGACGAAAAAGCCGGGAAGCTTTTAATGAACACTTTCAGATCTTCGATGGTAATACTGCATCGTGGCTTCACAAGAATTTTTCAGTTGGATGAGCACTTTTGTTTCCACTTTTGTTAGACATTAAATTTGTGGCTTTTTTGATGAAGAATGCTACTTATAAGCAATGCCCACCTGAAAGTTATACGCAAACCACAGAAGCATGCAATTAGTGTTGACCTCGATTGCATGTGTTTAAAACAATTAAACGTGTGCAAGTCACTAAAGTATCGTGTCATTCATTTGTGGTTGAAAGCAAGTACATAGATTTGTTAAATAAATGAAAATGAAAAAAAAAAAAATAAAAATAAAAAATTAAATACAATCACGGACTTCTATATTATAGGTCGAAAGCATCGTAAATCGGTTTAATCTAAGGAAAATCTTTTGAATTATTGGAATGAGAACACACACCAGATATAATTTACCTTGGTATAAAAGTTATGGTCTTACAATCGTATCCAGCGGCACACCAAGAAAGAATGAAATCATTGATTATTGGCATTTAGAAATCTATTCTTCGGAGCGCGTTATTCAATCTCCTGATAATGATAAGACCATAATTATTCATAGTAACCACTATTTACCCTAAATAGCTTCACAAAATCAACTTAACAGATCGCGATGAAGGAAAACTTTCCAACAAAGCTAGAAGAATCAAATGGTTATGCGGGTATGATATTGTATAAGGGTTCTGTCATAAAAATATCCAAAAAAACGATAGAAGTATGGGGATACGCAGGGATCATTCGACAATATTATCACAATGATCAAGACCTAGAATATGTCTAATACGTTTGCTGGATCACCAAAACTCTAGCGACTATTTTCAGAGCACTTATATGGGTATCCAGAATGGAGTTTTAGCACTAACAGGCTCTAATTACTGCAACATATTCTGATTCATAAAAGAAATGATAAAAACAATTCACTCTAATATCCCTAACGAGATGTGGAACACATTTAGTAGTCCGGCATGAGCCTTGGATGTATGTAGTTAGATTTTTTATTTAGGTTCTCTGATCCGTCGTGAGTCAGCGGGCGTCAACGACGACGCTCGCAGGACTTCACGTTCGGAGTTCAATCCGAGTCACTACTAAAAATCTTGATATCTCCCATCCTGTCTTTTTCAATTGCTGCATAGGGCATCCCACTCGTCTACTAGATTAGGTGATAAGCAAATTTACTTTTATGAGCTGCTTTCGTGACTAATCCACTGCTACTTTCTTCTTTGATTAAGACGTCTAATGGTTCTTAACCCATTATCACGCATTATTGCAGCATCCTTCTCACGGTGTCCGTCACAGTTTGGGTACAACACCCATAAAGTAGCAATATTTCCACGTTCGGTCGAAACAGTCTCTAGACATTACTTCTCCAACTTTTAGATAGCATTCAGAAGGCAACTTGCGAATTTCGTTCTCCACATCCAGTATGGTACACTACCTTATGAAACTATACTTCCTAGATGTAGAAAGTTGGTTACTTATCGGTCAGGCTCGGTGGCCGTGGCTCAAGTGGTAGTGGACTGGCTTCCAAATCGGAAGGTTTGGTGTTGGAATTCCAACCTCGTCCGAAAGACATTCATTTTTTCAATAAGCTAATCAAAAAATATGATTAGTTGAGTAGAAATCAACAACAAGCCAACTTCCACTATGAATTTAGTCTCTCCATTAAAATGTTGGATGTCACCCATGGAGCGAAATAACCACTGAGCCCAAACATCTTTCTTTTCTCTCTCTATCCCATTTTTCAAAAAACTTAACACATGCTGAGGCATTATAAGTGTATTCATACCCACTTGAGTGGGCATTGAGTCAATCTTAGCTGTTGTTTTGCTGAGAACTTGAAGTGCTTGACGTCTTTGTTCTAACCGAATTTTTTCGAGCCCCAATTTGTTTGCCTGTGCCTTCAAGCTGTGAGCTATAAACTCAAGATTTTAAAGATAAGAAAACATAGTCCATCTCAGTTCATATTTTCTCCAGACAAAGCTCCCCCGTTTACGTCACTAATTACAACAATGAATGGCAGTGGCCAAAGAATGTTATCCCCTGTGAACTTTAAGTTATTCTGACCCCTTACAGTTCTGTAGGATTTGAATTTATTGATTCTTTTTCTAGCATACGTCTCCTCCATCTGGATTCAAGCTATGGAAGGTCTTCTCAGATGTACATCGATGTACAACAAATATAGTGGAAACCTATCCGCATGGTGTTTATGTGATCAATACAGGAGGAGTAGGATCCAGCTCCAAAGCCTGCCTATTCGATTTCGGGAATTCATTTATTCGATTCAGAATTATCAAGTATAGCCAAAAGAACGCATTAACCACTCAAGTTGGCACATTCCTGAAGGTTTCCCTTTTCGGGCAGCTTAGCAATCATTCTACTCGTCCGATCTTCTGCAAAAGCTTCGGTTTCCCATTCTATCCCAATTATCGGCGTAGAAGAATTCCACCAGAATGCCGTCTATGGCAACATCTTGTGTTCTCTTTTGAACCCTTCATTCCGACATCATTTCAGCATTATAAGGGCATAAGTGCGATTACGATTATTTTCCACCTGAGCTTAAGTCTAAATATTTGTTGCCTAAGTGGTTCCTCATACGTTTCTCATCCGAAATCAGCAAATTTCCATCCAGTCCAGCAGGTTCGTTAGTAATGCTATGATTGGTCCCCCTATCGCTTCTAATTTCTGCTTCTTACGATAGTCTTGCACTACTTTAAATTTCTTTTCACTTCATGCGGAACTGAATAGTTCAGGGCTGATACCGCTGATACCGTGCCAAGCCAATCCATACTTTGAGTTCCATACGTTAATCAATCTGTCTTCAGACGTAGAAACATTTTTCACAGAGTTCCAGTGGATGTCGATGCTCTCAAAAGCGTATCTTATAGTAGCTACCATTAGATGGTAGAGACCACCATCACCACTCTATTAAGAAATGTAGACGAACTGACAAGAAAAAATGCTAACAACAGTTGAAATTCATTAACCATAAACTTTGGCTAGAGTTGGATTCTTAAGTCGAGTTCAAGCTGGGATGGACCAACAAGCTTCTACAACATAACATTCTAAGCTGTAAAGAGTTAGACAATGTAACGAAATTTTAATAATGACGACTCATGCAAAGGCTTCGATGACGTCGATGTTACACTATCCAAACTTTACAGATTTGCAAGGACATCAAATGTGTTCATAATGACATAAGCATGACAAAGAAGATGCTACTCTACTTCGGCAGCCTATTTCATAAACCTAAACTTACTAAGCCCCTAGAACTAACTAGAAGCCCATTTTTGATGCACCAATCGTCAATTATGTGTTGCCCGAGCTATGGGGCAATCAATTAATCGTTTGGTATGATCGGAAAGGCAGTATAGATAGCTCAGATATATAAAATCGTTAAGCACGGGTTAGACCAATATGCGACGTTAACATTCCGCTCAATAGGTTTTGAAATACAGTCGTTGGTATTCATGTTGCATCTTAGATAAATGACGGATTCGCAAAGAAATTTACGAACATGAAAATCTTTCTTGCACTTAAGTACAGAAAAAGCCAAATTGATAGGTCTGCAAGAAAGCAAGACGAAGCCTTCGATGTGAAATTTTTAGCTACAAAAAAAAAAAAAAAGCAAAAAAAAAAGAGTTCCGACCAATGATTTTCACAAGAATATGTCTTAATCTATACTCCTGCGGAACCGCAAATGAAATTTTTTTTTTTTTTTAGATCTAAACACTGTCCAGCCAATGGATAGCTTAATCAGTTTTTTTTCCTTGGATGATCCCTTGCCTCCTTTCATACAACTCCCTTTCCAAGACAAGCTTTAAAAATTATTCTTTTTTCAGGTTTTTTTTTTTTTTTTTTTTTTTTTATAAAGAAGAAAAGTGAAACGAATTCCTACTTAGCAACATGTAGCTGAATTTTTTTGAGATTCTTCTAAAATAGCGTCACCGCAAGTTTGAGTTTATCGCTCTGCAGTGACCTTGAGTTATTCCGGCTTATTATAAACATATCGTTGCCTTTAAGTAAAAATTAGTTTCATCACCAAAACAAAAGAAATGTATCTACACACATGTGTATACTTATGTTATGTACTGCAAACCATATATGTACGTTTTTAATTTCAGATGTGGTCCGCTGAGAATCGTTTCGTTTTTCGTTATTTCAATTTGTTTTTTGCATTTGAAGCGGACTTTTATTAGACCTTTCACATTCTTCCAATGACTGGCTGTGAGTTTGCAGATAGAGCAGCTCTTTGCATTGGTTCATTGGTTAACTTCAAGGCCACCGGACTTGGTGACATATTTATTTTATTTTATTTTTTATTTTTTTTTTTTCTTTTTGAACAATTTAATCTCGAAATTATTCGGAACGCTGGAGGCAAAATTCAATGAAAAACGCTTGTGAAAGTGGCTGGAGTGAGTTGTGCTCTAGCCGTGCTAATGACGTTATTTCATGTCCGATAATCGTTTAATTGAAAACAAATTCTAATTCAAACTAAATCCTTAACAAAAACAACTCACGTCATCTGCTTGTTTCTTTGTCATCCCTTTCAGAACTAATTAGACATTCTCGTAGTACAAGCAAGTTAACTCAACGATGACTCATCAATCAATGGGAAATGAATCTACTCGTTTATTTTTGAGTGCGAAAGTGTTCTGTTTACTCAGTCAAAAATCTAATTGAGTCATTAAAATGAGCAGTTCTTTGTATTTGCATAAAAAATCAATTTACCATGGCCTGAGCCACTTCAATCACAATCGTTTCGACTATGAATATGTATTGGACAATTTAAAAATTTAGCGCAGCTCTAATATCCAACTGTCATCATTGTTGTTGTCGTTGTCGTTTTCGTCGTCTGACTAGTCATTTACCTACTTGAAATGAAAAAAAAAAAACACTTTCTAGGTTTCCTTTTCGTGCATTTAAGGAGAAGACCTCGTTTGAGTACAATATAAGAAATGTAACCAAGAAATAAAGGCTTTCCACAGGACAAGGAATCGAGGAATCAATAAAGCAACTGCGACACATGTCAACTGTCATTTTAGAACAAAATTGAAAGGAAGATTGCTGTCTGTATTGTCAACTAAGAAGTCCTTTTCATAATGGCAATTTAAATGTGGTTATTCCTTCAAATAAAGACCTTATTCTGACAAAAATTAAAGAAATTTCAGTTTCGTCAGAGCCAAATCCTGTTAGAAATGATGCGACCGAAATCCGGTACAGTATCTATTGCTACAGAATGGTTAGAAATAAGGGAATGGAGAATGGTCAACGAAGCGTCAATGTCGGATCACCGATGAATATACTTGAAGATAAACTTTCAGAAAAGGGTATGTAGTTTTTAAAGGCATCCTAATGAGACTGATTTGGTAACGTATACAGAAGTGGTAAATGTACACCTGGATACCTTGTCAATCATCTGCGATAATATTGTTAATTTAGATAGGGCGGTAGAAAATGTCAATAAGGCACTAAAACTAACGTTCGAGAAATCCTGCCCGGCTACCAGAACACCTAAAAGGGTTCAGCCAAAATGGAATAGGGAGAAACGCTTTTCAAAAGCGTCAATACATTGAAAGAGTACTACGAGTATAAGAAAAAATTCAAGTACCTAGTTAGAAAGTCAAAAAAGGCTTCATGGCAGAAGTACTGCGAATATGTCACATTAACAGACGAGGCTTTGAGGTTACACAAAATCCCTTCAAAAGAAGCGAGTGTTCCTAGTTACCTTAGGAAAAATGAAGGAACCTGGGTTGAAAGTATTCAAGAGGTTTTGGCAATTCTGGTGGAATCTCACTTTCCGGGATCCACAGTATCAGACGACCTTGGCATGCTACGCTACACTGAGAACATTGATCTCTCTCTCTTGCTCTCCTACGAAGTTACCAACAAATCTTTCTACGAACTGCTATGTCTAAGTACAGCTTATCCGCAGCTACATCTGGACACGGACTAGGTCTATTTGACTTTGCTGCGGAGCGGTATATTCACTGAATGTTGAGTCGTTTCCACCGACTTTCCTGTACAACAGGCATGTTGTGCTGTAGACAAAAGTCTTGGACCAATTTTAGCTCGTAGGTATATGTATATCAATCAGCCGTTCTAGAGTTTTTAGAAGAAAAGATGATACACAATATGAGAGCAGTTTCCGGCTTTGGATATGAAAACTACATTGACTTCTCTCCATGCCAAGGAAATGAGGATTAATTCTACGCAACTCCTCACGATATTCTTTAGCGTGTGCAAGATTATATCTGAGAAACTTTGTTGCTCGAAAAGTATTATGCCGTCCGAACCAGCAGAATTGTATGGTTTGAAGCTATGCAGCGCCCAAAGCCCAAACGGTTGTATCATCGAACATCTGCAGGTAGGTGACTCAGTTGGATAGTTCATCAGTCTTATACTAAATAGCAGGGCAATCAATTCCAAATTGAGTGGGGCTTCTGCTAAAATATGTGTCAGCAGAGGTACGCCGCAAGGCTGTGTCCTTTCTCCCATTCTCTGGACTTTGGTGGGTAATGACTTGGTGATATACCTGAAAGCGGATGGTAGCAAGATGATTACCTATGCGGATGACGTTGCTATAACCACCTGAGTTAAGCATCTTAATAAAATTAAAGAACTCCTTCAGCTAAATCTTAACAGACGATACTCACCTACGGGGTTATTGTCTGGTGGATGGCGGTATGGTCATTTGACAATGCAATTAATTGCAGCAAACTAAGCTGTGCCCTATCTTCTCCTACCTCCACGGCATTAGATATTTTGTTTCACTTGACTCCCCTCCATATCTCTAGCAGGCAAATAGCTTCGACTGCGACTACATAGTCCACAAATAATTTATTTGGCCACGCTAATATTTTAATATACAATATAAGGAATGCTTACAGACAACAGCGATTACACCATACCTGAACTTTGATTTGACAAAGGCAGATACTTTAATAGAGGACAAGTCAATCCATTTTTACAGAGATGGATCTAAAACTGATAGCGAAATTGGTGGCGGTGTTTTCTCAGATAAGCTAAATCTGAGCCTATCTTTCCGAATTCAAGACCACTGTAGCGTGTTCCAGGCGGAAATTTAGGCGATTAAGAAAGCTCTGTACTGGCTGAAGAAAAACGTGATATCTGCAAAGCATATCCGTATCTTTTAGAATACTCAGGCCGCTACCAAGCCCCTGGACTCAGTCTATACATTTCTTACGGAGATGGCAGAGCAGTTCAACCTTCACCTTTGTTGGGTGCCGGGCCACAGAAACATTCCAAGGAATTGTAGGGCCGAAGAACTGCATGCTATTTGAGGAGAAAGAAGAATCAATTCTCCACCTACTCTGTACATGTCCAGCTCTTTATTAGAGGCTTACGCGATCTAAAAAATATAGATGTTAACCATCTCCTACGCTTAAACATAAGCTTAAATTGGTTGCGTGAGTAAGAGGTGATCCACGTGGAATCACAATGAGCTAGTAATCGTAAGTGGGTTGGTCTTTCCAATAGCCACTCTTACCTACCTACCTACCTACCATTACGTAGACGATTTAAGGAAAACTCCTTAATCAGCAAAAAAGCCGAAATTGACTAAAGCTATACCTCAGCTTCAAAGGTATTTTGAGAGTGACTATTGCAGTAAGTTTCTATTCCACCAACTTTTTTTTTTTTATAGAAAACAGTTTTAATTATTTGTGTCACTAACATACATTTTTCAAAATCGAATTTTTTTCTTAGGTTATTTTTAGCGATGAATCCCATTTGGAAGCAGCAGACGGATATGGCTAAATTCGTCCGCAGGAGACTTCATGAGAGATTTTCGGATGACTATGTGGTTCGAATTGTAAAGCACCCACCGTTTGTGATGATATGGAATGTATTTCGTTGAGGAAACAGCGCGCTCCAGTCATTACATTGACATCCTAAAGAATGTCCTTTTGCTGTATTTGGATACATTTAATTGTTCGAAGGATGAAAATATTTTTATGTAAGAGAGGCAGCCTTAACTGCCTCAACTCCATGAATTTAGAAGTCTTGCCTTGGCCTGGTAATTCTCCGGATTGGAATCCGACTGAGAATTTCTGGCTTTGAATTCGAATACCAATACACTACCACTTTTACACGGCCAAGCACATTTTGCTAAATCAGTTTCATAAGGCGTTTGCTTTGAAATGCCACTACAAAGGGGTCCTATACAAGACTTAAATTGTTTCCAAGTCAAACAAAATCAATTAAATGCCAGTTTTGGATGTCACAAAGTTCGATAAGAAAGGAATTCATATCCCCATGTGGCATTCGTATATTTTAAAGTATCTGACATACGAGTAGAAAATAGGAGCATAGAAAACGTCTACTAGACGCAGACCTACCATACGAGTATTAGATGCAGAGATATACGAGCACATATCTCAATGTTTTCCTCCTCTTTAAAATCTCGCTGGCCAAGAATGTATACTATGACATCACTTATGCCAGAACGTCTGTCGTCTCATCAAAGACATCTCTAAACTAGGTCAGCTTTCAGTTCTCCCGAGCCAGACTGATATTTTGTCTTTGCTTTTTCTTTCTTTCTTTTTTTAATTACCCCCTCTGCTCAGCTAACACAGTGTCTATTTAAGAGTGGAGGGTGGAATGGAAAAGTGAAAATTGTCATTCCGCTTCCATTTTTTTTTTTTTTTTTTTTTGCTTTGGGAATTAATTGCTCTGTATTGTGTGCTGTGCAAAATGTTATCAGTTTTCATTTCGAATTAAATTCATATCGCGCCTATTATCACAGCATTCGCTCGTTGAAATCATTTTAATTTTGACGCACGAGGGCAGACGACGAGAGGAGTTTGTTCAAATTGTAAAAAGTGTAAAATGGAACGGCGTTATCTTCCTTTCTCCGATGTGACATAGGGCGTAGAGGTTGCGTAAAGCTGCGAGATTGTAAATGCTCGCACCACCAAGTCACTTAATGATGATAACGAGTAATTTGCAGTTGTTATCGTCGTGCGGATATGTGTCGTTTGTATGATAGCACATCGTCCATCCTTAGAATGCCTCCTGACCTCCCATACTAGACAAAAGACTCACTTCTCCACAACAATACAAATAGTAAACAAAACAACAATAACAAATGATTAATAAAATTATGGCAGAACAAATGGCGGGCGGATAATATGGCGTTCGTTTTGACGCCGCTTTCAATCACCGACCAGATACGACATTTAAAAAAAGTCGGAAAAAATGTGTAGAATTGAATAGCCCTTGTGGGGTACCATCGTGTTCCATAGAACTGTGGGGTTTTTCATGAATGGAAAATGACATGTGAGGTGGTAACGTGATATACGAGTGGAGAAAGAGATGTGTGGTCGTGTGTAAGCAGCTTGACATGGGCTAATTTTCAATCAAAAGAGTGTGTAGGAGATCAGAAGTGCGCAGTTGGTGGTTCTCAGGATGTCATCCAATATGTCGCAGTCATTGTCGCTCGCTAGGACGGACGTACTTTAATGCGATTTGTCGTTGATGTGTGGAAAGAATAGTGTGCAGTGACCCCTTTTACTTTGGCGTCACTATTCTGAGAATTAGAAGGCGTTTAAGTGGAAAGTAACCTTTTTGTGGAAATTTTTCTATTTAATTTTTATTTTTCATTTTTTTTTTTAAATCATTTAAAGGAAATAATTTTGGATGACTTTTAATCATAAAAGATTTGTTTTATGGGATTCTATTGAATTTGTAGTTATGGTTCAACGTTCCAAGACAATTTTCCTTATCTTGATTCAAGTTCCTTCATTGTCATCAATCATTACTGAGTTTTATCATTCCATAGGTGTTTGAACACGAAAAACATAAGGCGCCCCTCTAAGTTGGTTTTGAATGTACGAGGCTTACAACGAGAAAGAAAAAGAGAGTTCAATGAACAGATTTTCTTCTTTTATTCTTTAAATGATTAGATAATGGCAGGTATGTCTTTCTAAGACATGGAACTCCGCAGAAAGTCTTGACATTCAAATATGTCAGAGAGAGCCCAACGAAAATAGGAAATTTTATGGTCTGCTATCGGCTCATTTTAGCTGACCGTTTTGGAATATCGCGATGTTGATTTTAAGTCTCCGAAATAATAAGAAATTAAATGTTTGCTCTAAACAATTGTTTACCTTCATTTTCATTCAAACTGGAAATATTTTGAAGAATCGGCATTTGCTGCAACAACTTAGCAACTGAGAAGAGAATCAAGTTCTCAGCCGTAGAATGAATGATGTAAACTTATGACAGTAGAGGCTTGGAACGAAACATATGAGACAGAAAACTTCTTTTGACGTTTTACCATATGTCAGCACTCAGTTTAATAAGGTACGAATAGATTTTTGTTGAACTAGATTTTGGACTTTTGAGTTAGAAGTCTTTTTTTAAAATGTTAAGTAAAAATATTTCTCAGGTCGATTATATCATTGAGATACATCTCTTTTCAAAAGAAACTACGAGTTCATATTAAGTCTGCTTAAACAAGTGTCGTGAACAAAGGTCTTTTGATTTATCAATCAACATCTTCGTATGACTTTAAAAGCAAGGATCTCCAGTACTATTCACGAGCTAATCAAGAACCAACAATTGCGTAAATCCGACCTGGATGCAGTGAAAACAGCCTTAACTACGCTTAAGTCTAACAAATTTTTTAGAGAGAAAGGACTGACTGCCAAGCTCTTCAAAACGGCAGGCGCTGACCTGGTAAGGAGGATACACAAACTAATCTGTAGAATATAGTCGTATGAAAGTATGCCCGATAAATGGAACCTAAGCATTGTTTGTACAAGTCTTCAAAAAGGGAACAAAAGCATGTTGTGTAAATGATTATAAACGTTTCAACGACCAAATATTCACAAAAGGGCAGATCTTGGAAAAAAAAACCATGAGTTGTTCATCGAATTTAAGGCATATGACAGCACCTATAGTCACGAGCTACGCAGAGCAATGTCTAGTTTTGGCATGCTTGCAAAACGCGTCCGCAGGATGGAGGGTGACGATAAAGAATGCACGCTGCATCATCAAGGTCGGTAGAGAACTCACCGAGGCTTTTGATGCTAAAAAAGGGTTTAGACTAGGCGATGCGTTGTCATGCGATTTCTTTAACATCATTCTTGAAAGAATAGTGCAAAACTCCAATACGCCGATGATATTGACATAATCGGAACAAAGCAGTGCGATGTCAATATAGCATTCACGAGTATTAAAACGGAAACGGAGAAGATAGACATATCGACAGATATGATTTTGAGGTAGTTAAGGACTTTGACTTGATAGACTCCGCTATCAATTCATACAACGACTGAGATCAAAAGAACAACTCTTGCCAACCGTTTGTTGCTTCTCTGAGCTAAGAAGGCAATTAATTAATAAAGTCCCCTCTTGAATAACAAAAGTAACCCTAATAATCCCAGTCCCATCCTATGGCGCATAGGAATGGAATTAATCAAAAATGGATGAGGGTGCTCTTGGCTGCTTTGAGAGGAAAATCCTTCGGGTGAATTTCGGTCCCATCTGCATAGACGGTGAGTGGAGGAGGAGATACAACTACGAATTGAACGGATTGTATTGAGGGTCCAACGACTGAGGTAACTGGGTCATCTTCAAATCCGCTCTCAAGGAAAAGCGTAGTAGAGGAAAACCGCGACTCAGGTGAAGCACGCAAATGGAAGGGGACTTCAACCAACTAAGCGTGCGAAACTAGAGACAGCTAGTTAAAGATCAAACTATCTGGTTAAGGTACAGGCCCGCCCCGGATAATAAGTAAGTACATAAGTAGGTAATCAAGTCCAGGACAGTTGGCATTCTATTATTAAAAAAATCGTCAAAACGAGCGCATTGAGAATGAGAAAAAAAGAATTGAGAAGAAGTCTTGTAAAGCTGGCGTGAAACAAGCTCTGCGAGGGAAGATTATTGAGGCAAAAGGATGGAGCAAAAAAAGATTCTGTATAAAAAAGAAAGTGCCAATTAGCCCAAGGATATCGGAGAGTCTCGCAAAATGAATAATATCCGCATAGTTTTAAGGAAAAATAAGTAAATGGAAGTTGACTTCAGGACCACAACGAAAGATGTAAGAAATCTTAGTCATCGATTAGTGGATTAGTTTAAGGTAAGAGTGGATAAGAGATTTTAGGGAGAGAAAATGGTGTGGCGAGAAGAAAAGCCACTTCCCGTCAATGAAGAAGCCATGACTCAGTACACAAAAAGCTGGAGCTGATGTTTTCGTAGGGTACATTCGACAAGTCCTCAACCAGGATAGAAGCATTCTCGATGGCTGTACTAGCAGCTCTAAATGCTCCATCCTTAGACAAGGCGACTATATGACTTTTAAGAACCATTAACACATATTTTAACTTAATCTCATCGGAATAAATCAGTGTGGCTTCCGGTTAAGGACCATTCTTCTCTCAAAATATCAACGGTAACAGCTAGTTAACGGTTTATTTAGCTTATCTTGCCATCAAAGTAGATCATTGAAGATCAAGTTGTTTACTTAATAGCAGCAATGTTAATTTTACTGAAGACATGGATCACTGTAAGTATTTCCATGATCGATTGGTTTTTGTTTCAAGAGAACAACAATTTTTAAAGCACGCAGAGTGCAGCACTTAACCTCTTTCTGTGGTTCTAGAAGAGGTTTTTTCCAGCGGAAGTGATGTAAACAACAGGTTTAAGCCGAACTATACATTCGTTCGTCCTATAACCTACATAAATTGCTTTATGAAAACCTGTAAAATGTTTGATCCAAGTACTCTTACAGTCAAACTTGACTTGAAAGAAATCAACTACCGAAATACCACAGTTGCATCCTGGTTACGACCGATTCAAACCTTAAACAGTTAGTTTGATATGTGACCATGCCTTCACAATGAATAGGGCAATTGTAGCTAAAATTTAAAGACTTACGAGTTATGTCCAAAGTATTCTTGGTGTATTCAACGAAGAGTTGGTAAAGGTGAGACCATTAGAAGGTGCTACCTGCCCTCGACAATATTTGGGAATAATGGAGGAGTTTTTTGCATTTTCCAACAGTGCCTTGCAGATTGAGGCTGGGCAAGTCTTTTGGCACAGCTTTCAGTGCAGAAATACATACACACGACTCTGACAAGCCAAAGAAAAGCTAGAGAATATGTTAAGAAATTCTCTTTAAAGGTAAAACGGACATATCACGTAAACAAAATCCAAACAGAGCCCAGCAAGAAAGTCAGAAAACTGACTTGCAGACTGTAAGGCAGAACAAATTATTCCATTCCATGTAAGTAAAGTGAAATATATTATAAATTTCAACTATTTGTGCTTACTCCTGGAGCAGATACCATTGTTATTTAGAGTTCTGTTCTTTCGAAATTTGCAAAAACCGAAGTTTTCTTTATTTTTATATCCATGAACATGGTTAGTAAATACACTAAACGAACTAAGGTAGGAAAATTAACGCCCTTTCTTTCTGTTTTCATTAATTGACCCTTTAAATATGTAACGCGTGTAAATACACCTGCCACACGAGTTGCCAAACAACTAAGGAAGGCTCCATCGAAGAGAGTGTACTATTCGCCGAGACATTTCTCTCTCTATCTTATCCAAATGTTATATGTCAGGGCAATAAGTACTTCAACACAAGCGTAACTTGGCAAGACTTCAACAAGGAACTATTTTTGATGGTAATAAACTATGTTTTTCATGCAGCCTTCGTGAGAGAAATCTTTGGACTGAAATGGACAAAGGCACTAAGATTATAACACCTAGACAAGTCAGACGACATATGATTGCCTTCTTTGATTATGACGCTACCCTAAATGACTCACAATTAAGTAACTGCGGCATGCATAGTGCGTCTGAGGAATAATAATAATAGTGAAACCTATGTAAACAGATGTCTGCCCATTACCTTAAACAAAAAACCGGCCGAACTGTATTTCAAAATAACATGCTTCTAACCAAGCTGAAAGAAGGGCCGGCCGATCTAACTAAGGACAGTTGAGAACGAAGCAAAGTCTCTGGGAATGAGTTGAAGAGAGGTTGGACACGGTGCAGCACTGTTGATGCCCTAAGCGCCTACAGGAACTAATGTATCCAAATACCTTATCTGCGGCACATCTGCATCGTTCCCACGCCACCGCCTGGGTGGCTGGTTAGCTTCCAAAGCTGGCCCTGTGATCATTTTTTTACAAATTGGTCGAAGTGTCGACAGACTTCGGAAACAAATAAGACAAATATCCGGCCCTTGGGCGCTGCATTACCAATCAAACCTAAGCCTTCCAATCATAAAAAATTGACAATTTCCTATAGCAAATTGGAAAAACAACAATTCACTGATAATTGAAGAATAAAAAGGGAGAAAAAACCAAAAGCAAAAAAAAAAAAAAAAAAAATACGATAAACCATGTTTTGCAAGCCAATAATTGAAAGTTTTCCCCCCAATTATAAAAGTTCCATAGAGTCGGAGGAGTTAGAGGAAAAAATAGATTATTATGTGGGCGTGACACTTCTGCTGCCTCAAAAGTGTGATTGCATAAAATTGTGATTACCTAGATACATCACGACATGCAGCAGATACTACTACAAGATACTTTGCATCATTTTCCTTCTAATTCCAATTTGTTTACTATTGGTGGCTTTGTTGTTTTCACTCCTAACACCCTAGTGCATCTATAGCCCTCATCTAGCTGTTCAAACATCTATCATCTGCATCTGTATCTGGTTTTTGTTGTATCTGACTTTTTCAATTGGAAAATTTGCAATCAATCGTGACCCGAAGTTGTAGAAATAGTGTCAAGAAGAGAAGAGGAGAGAGGATAGGCAGAAATACAAAAAAAAAAAATAAAAATAAAAATAATAATCATCGTATATCCGTATCTTAATACCAGCAGCATTGCCCTGCGCACGACCCGCATGAAATCCCATGCAATGCGGTACGTACAGTGCAGTACACCTCGCCGCGTCTTGCCATATGTTATTCGCCGCTTTCGCCACCCGTACTATGTGCATACGAAAAATCGATTTCACAATGCCCAATTAAAAATAATACGGTAAATTCTATCGATAACTGCTTTCGAATGCATTACGAGTACAAGTATTCGTCGCGTCGCATTGCACAGTTGTTTTATATGTATCTGTGTGAGTGTTGGCAATCGTTCATATACTCGTAAATTCAAACGAACGTTCGCACAATTTGTACGCGCATTGGCTTATGTGTCGGTTGTTGTTCTTCACTTATTCGAGCGGAAAATCTATTCGCATTTGCTGCGTTGCGATTATTTTTTCCAGGCCAACCAAGTATAAGTGCGACTATTGACGACTACTGTCGACTACTGTGGCCGCCTTTAAGTTGGGTTAGGTCGGATGGTCTTCAGCCGGCCGTTTGGTCGTTTAAACTTTTTCGCTTGATCGAATAATCAGCTTATAGCCGCTTTAAATTTCAATTAGACCGAATGGTTAGAGATTATAGATAAATTCCCAGACATTGGCACACAACGCCCACCCTGTAATGGAATTAATATGCATGTGCTATATGCTTGGTCGTGTAAACGTATTTATTATACGTTGCGCACACGTAACCCCAAGAACACGAGAAGAATACCAAAAGATACTTTAGATACACGAGAGCACATTTGTTGCAAAGTTAACGGCCTACAGGATGACGATGTTGATGGCAATGGTGAAGGTGGTTAGTGGGGTCGTCTAAAACCGGGTGGCTAGTGAGTACATAGTTGGATAAAGCCAAGCTAAGCCGGGCGAATGGGTCGATGCGTCAAAGTCGAATGAAATAAAAAGATACAAAACGAAATGATATTTTTCTAGCAGCAATAAGTGGACTTAACTACATAATCAGTCATAATAATATTATAAATAATGATCCGTTAGGTTTTCCCTTTTACGTTGTTGATGTTTTTCCCACTGAAAGCGGCATGGCGGGCGCGTTGTGGCGTTCACTCGACTCGCCATGTGTATCTAAATTTTTGTCTATTTATTCTGCTGCCTCCATGATGAGAAGATTTTCTTTTCTTTTCCTTTCTTTTCTCTATTCTATTCTATTTTCTTCGTTTTCATTCTCCTACTCTCTATCAACGAGCTTAGACTTCTTCTTCTAGCTGGCTTTCTGTTTATTTTGGATGTAATTTATTTATTTATTTTTTTTATTTTTATTGTTGTTGTCCCCTCTTCGTCTAATTTTCTTTTAGTACGATTATAATACATTATCTTTCGAGTTGTACTATACCAACAGACGTAAATATCTACATATATTCGCATACAATATTTGAAGAAAGGGAATTCAATGGATGTCATGTCACGTAGTTGACCAATGATGATAACACGCTGAATTGACAAAGTGGGCTTACGGACATCTTTGTAAACATTCTATCGTCGTTTGTATAAAAAAAAAAAAATAAATAAATAAATCATTAGAATGTTAAATGAGGAAAACTTTTCGTTATATATGTATAAAGAACCACAATTTCAAAATTTCAAGACAAGCGAGTTAGGCCGTTCATTCAGTTTCGGATTCTTTCATTTAATTTTGAACTTCAAACAGTGGTTGATTGCTTGAAAATAGATGGAAATATCTGTAAAATATTAGCAATTAGCAAAGACACGAACCAGTTCATAAAATTCTTCACATAGATACGAACAAATACTCATCTACAAGCCAAACAGGGAACATTTTCAACGTGAATCCGATATTCAAAAACAATTTGGGTTTCCCTCTTTCCAGCTCCATACTATCATGGTAAACAGTTACGGCTTTTATAGAAAAGATATCTCTGAACAAGTGACATAAATGCGATGAAACAATTTCCGACATTTTTATGAGCCTGCTACATGGAGACTATACACATTATCTTCCAACCAACGATATTAAAAAATGTCAAATTCAACACAACAAAAACCAGTAACATTTAAAAAATTCCCCCAATGGAGGTTTCTAATGGGAACCACAAGGTCAACCACAACTAGTTTGTTTTTCTGCCGAGTGATCATGATTCATAGTTGTCAGTCTTTATCATCACAGTGTTCAAATGTTGTAAGCTCAAACTTCTATAAAGGAAATGGTTGCCATCGTGGCAAAAGGAGAAGCTCTCCGAAAGTCATCTGCAATCGGCATCGAAGAAACATTTAACATCATAAGCTAGGCTGAGGCAGAACACATTTTTGACAGCTCGTTTGTATTTTTGTTAATTGTTGTTCCGAAACCTTCAATGTCAGGAAAAGGCCTTTAACAACTTCTAACTTCAGACGCAACATCTCTCTTGACATAATGAAAAGAGCACAGCTAATTGTCAATGGAGCGTTTCCGACTATGAAACAGAAGCGGCAAAGATGGCTTTAGTGGTTAACGAAGGAAAAACAAAATAAGAATGATTCATCTTAAGGTTTGACTTATAATGTTAAATAAAACACATAAATGTGAAAATGAACTTAATATTTTTATTGTCGGTTAAAGGAAAAATTTATGGCATTTAATTCTTGAAAATGATATCATGTAAATGTTGGCCATGACTACATCTGAGGTGGTCCATTCGGAAGGTCTAATTTTGGGCGACTCGTTCGAGCATAGCGACTAGTATCTCTTGGATAACACGAGTAATGTTGGCTTCCAAAGAGTCAATCGTAGCTGGCTCATTCCTGAAGACCTAAGACTTTACATATTGCACGATCTAGGCGACCAATTTACCGTAGCAAAACGTGGAATTAAGTAATCATCAAAATGATTTTTCAACAAGTCCGTTGTTTCACGCGCTTTATGGCTCGTAGCACCGTCTTGTCGAAACCAGAGTTCACCGAAACCATGTGCTGAAATTTCAGGAAGCACATAGTCCGTTAGCATGGCGCGATAACGGTTACCATTGACGGTAACATTCTAATTTGCCTCATTTTTGAAGAAATATGGACTAGTAATTCCACCAGCCCATAAACCACACCATACCGTTGTTTTTAATGGATGTAATGGTAGCTTTTGGTACTCTTCAGGTTGCTCATCAGCAAGTAAGTTCCTCGAATCGCACGAAAAACATTTTTTACAGAACGCTGATTTTCGTAATACAGTTGAACAATTTGGAGACGCTGTTGTAAAGTGAGTCTTTCCACGATAACTTGCCACACGATACTGAACAAAAATAACAAAGCAGTTTGATAGGAGTCACTCGTCGTCTGTCAAAAAATTGAAAATCAAACCTCACGATGAATCACCCCTTTTATACTTTCAACAGAGAGGGACGCACAACATTGACGCATAGGACAAAATGTCACAATAGGCAGCTACAACTTTGAGATAGTTAGGAACATTGGCTTCATCGGCTTCGCTATCATCTCCGACAATAACACCAGTGTGGAAATCATGCAAAGAATCACTCTTGCCGATCGTTGCTTCGTTGGGCTTGCAAGGCAATTAAGTAGAAAAACTCACTGTCGAGCAACTTCAATAAGCTTCTGTGTCAGGACGCTGACAAAAGCGGACGAAAATTTTATCAAATTTCTATCAATGGAGATTCGGGGATATGGTTTAGTAGCCAACTGTACGGGCTTTACAGGGGTGCCGACCTCGTCAGAAAAGTTCGGATAACTTGGCTTAGATGGCTAAGTCATCTTAAATGCATGGACCGGAAAATTTTTGACACCAAACCAAAGGGACAACGCGGTAGAGGACCAAGTCATCGTAAATGGCGTATGCACAATTTTCGGCAGCTGGCGAAAGACCGCGCTAGCTGGAGAGGTTTAGTAGTTGATGCCCTCACGCCTGGACTGTAGCGCCATCTAATTAGGTATCGTTCAAATTTATTTTGAAAATCGGTCTTTAATTCGGGGACCGTGTTAGCTATTTGTCGTGTTGTAAACAAATAAATATACCATAAAGTCTTCTTGATGCAAAGCCAACGGTATGTCAATACATATAGCCCCTGTAAATGTGTGTGGCGAAATATCCGGAAATGTAAATTCGGCATCGATCACAACAGTTTGGCCTCTGACTAAGTGAGTAATTTTTCGAAAGAATCTTGGCCTACACCCGTATTAGATCAAGCTTGTGTAGGTTCTAGAGCAACGAGACCATGACTTGCGAGTGGAGTTCGCATATTGGGTTCTTAAGCGGTTTGGAGTCGTTCTTAATTTATGTCGAAAAAAAAGTACTTAGTGACGAACCTTAATGAGGCAAAATTGGCCTTTTTGAAGTAAAAGAAATCCAGTAGACACTCATGAGACCCAATACACGGTTTGATGGCACCACAGCTCCTCATTTCTTTAAAACTCAAGCCAAAGGTCGCTTAAGTCAAGAGTCAGCGTACCGAAAATAGTGCCTGCATTTCTTTTCGAAAATATGGACGAGATGTGGTTCCGCTAGGAGTAGGAGATACCCCTCATATTCTTATAGTATATGCGGTATGTGATTTTTGGCTTGTAGGCTGCCGCAGAACCTACAAGTGTCCGGTTACGCCATAAATAAACTAAGTGATGGCAAACGCTTTTGATTTGACGATAGCTATGTGTGAACTCGGCCCTAGCCTATTCCAAGCCTAGATTGAGATATGAAGAGGAGACTCTCTGAATGTACCATATAATAAGTGATAATAACAATTTTGTGTAGATTGCTGAGTCTGACAGCATATCTTAGTGATATGCATATGAATGTTCCAGTAAAAAAATAAAACGGGCGTTTTGAAGGCGAAACTACGAAAATTTAATCAGAGGCAGGTCCAGCAAAGATTCCACTGATCTATTGTACTTCGACATATTCAGACCTCAGGTCTGAGGTCAGTTTTTTCGGCGTCTACCACCTAGATCGACGAAATATAGATGGGGACGGAGGAATTTCAAGTGAACAAATGAAAGTGCTTCTCCCATGTGGATTTGTCATCATAGGAAGCCCAAATCAAGAAGTCTTAAGCTTCAGACATCTGAACGAATGCATGACACCAGAAATGCCCTTAGACCGTCCCCATTGGTTTTGACGTGAAGTCAGGAAAAAAGGTCATCTTTGAGGGCACAATTGGAAATTAAATCCTACCCCGACGACATCAACTCTAAATATGAACTTAAGCCCAATCGATTTCGCGGCGGGGTGAAATGTCAATTCCCACACCTTGACATCCACAAATCTTCCACTAGTCCTTACTTATTGTACTTACTTACCTACTTACTTAGGCGGCGCTACCGTTCGGGGTCAACCTGAGCCTCAACTAACAAATCTCTCCAAAATTAAATTAGTCCGGAATTTAGCTATCTGTCTCCAATTGGGCACTTCAACACGGTTGAAGTCCCCTTTTACTTGTGTGCGCTACCAAAGGTTATCCCAACGGGTTAGATTCGAAACGGATTGATTTACGCTTGTTCAACGTTGGGATATATTGCAAAGTTACTTCCAAAATGGATGCTGTTTTTATTATTTTATTTTGAAAATAAATTTCGCTCTAAATAATGCACCAACTGCAGCTGGTGTTTGTGAAGAAAGTCCGTGAGACTGATTTGCTGTGTCCGTCTGGTACGCTCAATGGAAAATATTGCAGCTGTTGCCAAAATTGTGTGCTTAAACACTACAACTTTAACGGGGCAATGATCTCAGCATCTGAACATCAGTTGCACTAGATTAAGGAGAATTTTGTATAAATATTTCGGATTATTCGCTTACAAGTTCCTAATGACTCAGGAATTGAAGCAAAATGTTCACCCGCTTAGCTGTTTGAGCTTTGGAGCACCTTGAAATTGACGACAATTTTGCTCATATTTTCAGAAGACGCATTTCCATCTTGGCGGCTACGTAAATAAACAATGTTGAAATATTTGGGGCTAGGAAAATACACACGTAGTCATAGAGAAGCCATTGCATCCCGGACTGGTGACTGTTTCGTCTGGTTTTTGGAGTGGCGGCATTATTGGGCCATTTTCATTCCAAGGCGACAATGGAAAAAATGTTACAGTCAACGGAGAGCGCTACCGACGCATGATGAACATTTTTTTATGGCCAAAAATTGAGGATTTGGACTTGTACGAGCTATGGTTCCAGCATGATGGGGCTATCTGCAACACAAGGCATTGAACGAATAAACACTAAGTTCAATAACCATGTAATCAGTCGTATTGGTGATATTGTTTGGCCGCAACGAAGCTACGATTTGACGGCTTTGGACTTTTTTTTGTCTGATTTTTGTTTATCAATGCTGATGAGACGTTTCAAGAACAATATCGGTCAAGGTATTCATGTAAAACAGGGGCCGAAATCATCGAAAATGGATAGAAAAATTGGGTTGACAGGATGGTCTACTGCGAAGCCACCCGAGGCAGCCATTTCTATGACATAATATTCCAATAATATTTATTATTGAACAGTGTTTCCATAAAAGTTTTTTTTTTTTTTTTTTAAATAAACCAACAGATGGCCCAACCAATTTCTGGTTTTGACCCTTATACCCTCTGGTTTTGCGAGACACCGAAGGTCTCGTTTAAGTCGTTACCGATCTTGATGGTCATTATTCTGCACAGACGAACGAGTTTAGTAAGGATGCCAAAACTAGACATGGCTTTATATTGCTCGTCTCTATAAACGCTATCACATGCGGCCTTAAAATCGATGAAGAGGTGTATGCATCGATTTGAAGCTCATACGATTTTTTCTTCCAAGATCTGCCATAGTGTGGTGTTTGTGGTAGGTTGTGGTGTTTGTGGTAGGTTGTGGTCTTTCCTGGCCTGAAACCTCACTAATAGAGAACAATCATGTTCCTGGCAAAGGGTTTTAGACGTGCACACAATATGGCAGATACGATTTTTCATCCGATGTTAAGGTAATACCTCTTTTGTTGGCGTAGTTAAGGGGGTCTCCTTTTTTGTGGATCGGGCAAACTTTGGTGAGATTCCATTCATCAGACAAACACTCTTCTGATCAGTTCTGAGAAATGAGTTGGTGCATGCTCTTCACAAAGTCAATTCTAGCAGCTTTGAATTCTTCGGTCGGTAAGCCGTCAGGCTTAGCTGATTTATTGGGTTTTAGCTCATATATTGTTATTCCTACTTTGTTCTGGTCAGTCGTAAAAAAGTTTTGGTTACCATCGTTTTAATTGAACGATATATTCTGCCTGACGGCGGCATGTTGGCCTTCTCCGCTGTTTTACGCCAGCACCGAGTGTAACGCCAATACAAGGTTTTCTCTTTCATCTCTACAGGCTTTTCTGTAGAAAAGGTTACAGGTTTTCTTACCTTGACACATTCTTTTCATCTGCTAGTAAAACTTCCGTATGCTATTCCTGGAGTAAGCCCTTAAATGTCTTTGATCGCGTGCTTCTTGTGCTCTTTTTCTTCTTTTGGAATAGCCGATTTTCTTTTTGTCGCCTTTGCTCGTAGAGCTCACGAGCAGCTCTCGCCCTACGTTGCAGTGCCACTGCAACATGGGATGAAAAGTCCGTTTTATAGTAAAACACAAAACTGTTGCCAAATTCAACTTTATTTATCAATGTAGTTGCCTTCGAGTTCGATACACTGATTGAAACGATTTTTCAATCTTTCGATACCAGTTTTGTAGTACGATTTCGGTTAAGCCTCAAAATAGGGACTTGTTTCGGCGATTACTTCTTCATCGGTCTTAAATCTCTTTCCGGTGAGCATTCTTTTGAGGTCTGCGAACAGGAAATAGTCGCTGGGGGCCAAATCTGGAGAACACGGTGGGTGGAGAAGCAATTCGTAGCCAAATTCATTCATTTTTGCCATCGTTTTCATCGACTTGTGACACGGTGCATTGTTAGCCATTTTTCTGCGATTTCGTCCTTCAAACGCTCTAACAACGCAATGTAATAGTCGCTGTTGATAGTCTGCCCCTTTTGGAGATAGTCGATGAAAATTATTCCATGTGTATCCCAAAATACTGATGCCATAACCTTGCCAGCCGACTGTTGAGTTTTTGGTCGTTTTGGACGATGTTCGTCGCCTGCTCGCCACTCAGCTGACTGCCGACTTGACTCTGGTGTGAAATGATAGAGCCAAGTTTCATCCATTGTCACATACCGACGCAAAAATTCGGCTTTATTGCGGTTGAACACTCCTCTGAATCATCAACATGTTGTTGTTTTTGGTCGACTGTGAGCAAATGCGGCACCCACTTTGAACAGAGCTTTCGCATGTCCAAATATTCGTGTATGATATATCCAACACGCACTTTTAATATCTTCAGAGCCTCAGCTATCTCGATCAACTTCACTTTACGGTCATCCGTAATCATTTTGTGGACTTTTTTGATGTTTTCATCTGAAACAGCCTTTTTTGGACGTCGGTGCTTGTATGACCACTTTTAAATTTTTCAATCCACTTGCGAATGGTTCGTTCGGCTGGTGCAGAGTCCGGGTAATACTTATCAAGCCATTTCTTTGCATCGGCTGCATTTTTTCCCATCAAAAAGCAATGATAAATCAACACATGAAATTGCTTTGAATCCATTTTTTTCACAATAACAAAAGTTGCTTCACTCACAACGCTATATTTATACACGTATCTGTTGAAGGTTGGTACTAACTGGTATGGATTTAATTCAAGTGGTGCCCTCTCTTAGAAACGGACTTTTGCCAGTCTTATTCATAAAACCATGCATTTCTTGGTGATGGTCTTGTACAACCCAGCACATTGATGTTGGTAGTTGATGCTTGCGGCATAGGAATTTTTGAGAGAATTCAGGATACGCATTCGAAGATTCAGGGGGTCACTTGCGATTGTAGCTTTTCTACGTTATATCTTCTCACAGTAGGTCTACTTCCGCATCGAAGCTAAACTTGCAAACATAAGCCTAATATGCTCCTACGGATGACAAGGACGACGTCATCAAAGAATGTTTCTGCTAGCTTCTTGACAAGACGTATGAGCAATGTCCGAAATATGAAGGTAAAATCGTACTAGGCGATTTTAACGCTAGAATAGGAAATGAGGACATTTTTGGTGGGACGGTTAACAAGGACCTTATTTTCCTAATTCTATTGTTGAACGCGGAAGCATGGTCTTTATCTAAAGGCCAAAATCCCCTTAATTGCTTTGTGGAAGCATCTTCAAGAAATGTACGGTCCCGTCTACATAAACGGAATTTTGAGAAAAAAAAAAATTGCAACCAACTGTAAGAGCTATACCGTATCATTTACCTGATCAGAACGACTAAAAGTCGTTGAATAAGCGGCCCGGAATATTTTCAAACTTATTCCAGGAAGACCTCGCTTAATATTGCTCACGGGAAATGGGGAGAGTCGTAAGTTGGGGCCCAAGTCTACCACAGAGTGTAAGTAAAGTAAGAATATTTGTTTACGACCAGTCTGTGGTAATCTGAACGATTTCATAAAAATAACCAAATCCATCACTCTACGGAGGGAAAGTCCCACTATTACGTCAAGTAAACAACAATATAGATCAAACACCTTTAACCCCTGTTTCCAATTATAAAACTTTACCCGCAGTACCATCTCTTCTACGATTACTAATTTCTTTCAATTTGTATTCTCAAATATTTGTTTATGTCTAATAACTGTTCATTAAGTTTTGTTTATTACGTTTGACCTGCCATTTGCTGCAATATTCTACTGTCGATCGGTATTTTCACATTTAACTGTCACTTTGATTGATCACAACAAGTACGAGTATTTTGACAGATGGCTTGTGAGCGTATATTCGAAATCTTCAAAAAATGCAATGTCTTTCGAATTCCTTTAACCAAAAAACAAAAATCAGAAAAAATATAACAAATCGTGAAACAAGTTTAAAAATAAAATAAAATAAAAACGAGCCCAACAAGAAAATATTTCAATGGGTCGGTTTTTTATTTTGAACATTTGTGTGTTGATTACGCGACAAAATGCGCTCTGTAATCACTTTTTTGTTGTTCTATCTGTGTACTGTGGCAGTCGGTATGACCCTCTGTCCCGTGACTAGATTTTATGTTGTTTTTCTGTTCTTTGTTCAGACTTTTGTGACACTGCATCCATCAGCAGTAACGTTCTTAAAAGTGTGTCAACATTTTACGAGGCTATTTGGAATTTTACCATGTAAACACAAATGATGAAATGTGCTATTGGGTGGCTTAATTTGAGTCAGGTCTTGATTGGTGGTCCAAGAGGGTTACAGAACCAAACTGGTCGCGACATTTACAAGGTTGAATAGACCCGGACTTATTCAAAAGTTATCCGGGTGTAGTTTTCATGTTAAAAATTAAATAAAAAAAAAAATAGATTCAATTCGAATCGGACTAGCGGACTAAGTGTAGGTGTAGTGTATTGACCGCAACTTTACGACGGATATTTTTCTGTAGGGTCTTAAAAGTTCAAGGACTGCTATGGCAAGCTTTCGAGATACCTCATTTCCAAGCCAAATAGCCCCATGGTATGAGCTTCGGCGAAATAATTTCTAATGAATTTATTCGGAAAAGTAAATCAGAAATTCTCCATAGAAATTCTAGCGATATGCGAGGTAGCACTATCTTGCTAAAATCGCACTCTGTCGTTAAACCCAGGAAACTGTTGCATTTCCGGCAATACCCTCAAGCGGTCACTGTTTCTCTCTAGTTACAAAAATAAGGGGCAATTGCAATTTAGAAATCACTGCGATTTTGGGACAATGTAAACCTTTTTGTTGGCGTTCTCTAGAGTTGTTGAGACTGATGAATAGGACCTGACCTACTGACTTCGGCCAGTTTGTGGTGGAGGGACTAATAGGTTGCCAAATGACTGTTTAACGTTGTCAATAGTTATAATGTCTAGGCCTAAACATTTGCAAGTGATGTAGCTGTATTTTCGGCTCCAAATATTTTGTGCCTCCAACAAAGGTTCACATTTGGTAACAATGGATTGGCGGAGGACGTATCCTTGCTCGTACGAATATTTGGGCAATATTTGTCAAGAGCTCACATATAAACACAAAAGACTTCTGTACTGTCAGTAGGATCATACCTAGCGAGTGTATGATTAAAAGCGCTGGCAGTCTAAGAAGTGATGGCATCAGAAATGGCCTTTCAGTGAGTCCTCTCTATATCTCTATCTCTATATCTATATATCAACGAAGGTAAGTATTTGGGTGCCATCCTGGATAGCAAACTTCTCTCGACCTAAAGCGCCGTCAGCTTTCTGGCAGTGTAAAGAAACTTTCGCCAAGACATGGGGTGCAGCGGTGCTGCAACTTTTTTAACCCCTCTGTATAGTACGACTTTTGTTGGCCTTCAAAATACTCCGCAATCTTTGAAGCTTTTGGAACAAAAAGATGTCGCAGAGAGCCAAATCCGGGGGAAGGGGATCTTAGTGGAATTGGACCAATTTGGCTGTGGCGACTGCGAAGGTATGAGTTGAAAAAGCACTTTTTTCTTTTAAATCGGCCCAATAAATCGACGTATTATGCTCCTTTAATTGTTTGTTCCTTCTCTAAATAGTCAACGTGGATCACGCCTCGCGCGTCCCAAAAAATGGTGGCCATAACCTTTTCGGCCGAAGGCACGGTCTTCGCCTTCTTTGGAGCACGTTCACCGGGTAATACCCAATGTTTCGATTGTTCTTTGGTCTAGTGTGTACCAATGTATCCATGTCTCATCGACGGTCACGAAGCATCGCGGAAACTCCTTCGGATTTCGGTTAAACAGGGCCAAGCGCGTCTTTGAAGAGGTCTCACGATTGCGCTTATTCCCCGGTGTGAGCAAACGCAGCACCCATCGCGCGCACAGCTCTTTCATGCTCAAAATCTCGTGCAGCATATGGCTAACGTGTTCAGTTGAGATGTCATTATCTTAGCCAACTCGCGAGTTGGGCCACCTGGCCGCGGTTCATCATAAGCTGACGTGCGACCACGGCGAAACTTTGTGAACCTATGGTAAACACTCGTACGGGAAGGTGAATGAGCCCCATATACACTATCAAGAATGGGCTTTATTTCCTCGCAGATTTTGTCACTCAAAAACAAGAATCGATGTTCAAACAAAACTAAAGTAAGCGTCGGATTGTCATCAATTTTTTACGGGCGGGCTAAAATAGGCTATAATACACATTTTGGTCACCTATCTTTCAATCCGGGTACTCATTAAACAGCCTTCGTACAGCTAACAAAATTAATGAGATTTTTCAATTTTGTTTTTCTGGCCTCCTTAAGTTCTCTAAAAAGTCTGTACTCCTGATGCTGGACACACCGTATTTAGAGGTTAAGGTAGTCGCACAACAAATGTTTGGATAGTCTTTATTTCCTCTTCGTTTCTACAGTTTCTGCAATAATTTTAAGAAGGGACTCCTATTCTGCTGGTCATCCTGCCTACGAGGTAGTAGCCCATTAGGACACTTGTAGCGATACGGATGTCTTCTTTGATGAGTCCGAGGAGGGTACGTGTTCTTCCGCTGATGACGCAATCACACCTGGAAATCCATGATATGTGCGATCATTTTTGCATTTCAGAGTTTCAATTGATATATTTATGTCATTTTGTGTGTTGCTCCTGTGCAGAGAAAGGCAAACTGTCTTGCTTGCTCATCCGCTTTCTCATACACTTTCACTTTTGTGTGTACAGGTACCCGGCAGATATTCATCCAATGAGATTCGGAGCTTCTACTTAGAGTTTGACAAAATTCTTTTACTTGATTTGGTGGTTTCGGTTTCCAAAGCTGGCAAATATTTCTCTCTGAACAATTCTACATTCGTCCGGTATCAGACTGGAGCAGATTCCAGCTCCAGTACCTTTCTCCAATTTAGAACCGTACGTATAGAGGTGGAGTTTTCCATTATTGGTAGCAGCGATAGTTACAGATGCGGTGTGTCCATGGGCCTGATTCGTTTAGTCTAATCAAGCTTTTTAAAGCCGTGCATTTGATGAATTCGTCCAAGTGCAGCTTGAGGAGTAGTCGTAGGAGCTAGTCTTTGTACTTGTGTGAGCATTTTCATATAATTAGTCTCTTCTCTGGCTTTCCATAATACCAGTGTACTGTAAGTAGTAATAGATCTAATTATGGCCGTGTACTCGTACATCCAGTGTATTATACATGGACGTTTACCAAAGGTCCTTTGGCATATGTAGAATGCTCCTAATACTCTTTTTGGTGGAATAAGCCTGCACCCAAATACGTCATGTTCATCAAACTTCAAACAACGGTCTGTATCGCTTGCATTGAGGCTTTCCGTGGCTTGTTTGGCTCTGCACTGGTGAATCTCTCATCAAAGCCATCTTGCATTTACGAAGAAGTGGTTTTTGGTCGGACCCTGGCAAAAGTTTTGACTCTGGTCTTAAGGCATATCTTGATGCGATGACCAGGATCCAAGTTCCTGCGAATATACGAGTACTAATCGTCCAGAATCTGTACCAAAAAAAGGAGTACAGTCGGGTCTTCCCGGATGGCTCCAAAACTGATCCAGCATGCGGCGTTGGTGTCCTTCTGGAGGAAGACAAGCTAAGACTTTACTCCTCGTTAAAAAAAAAGGTTGTGTCTGATTTCTAAGCGAGATATACGCAATGCTGATTGCAACGAACTTCATTGTGGAGAGGGTAAAAGTATCTGCGTCTGTTGCGTTTGAATTCTCAAATCAAATGAATGCTTACCGATATTTTAAAGGTTAACGACTTTGCTACTGTTCCGCAGTAGGAAAAATTGTAGACTGCTCCCGACCATCGTAACAGAGTAGAACGCTTTTTTCAAGCAGCTAAGTGCGGTTGGCATAAGTTGAACAAGTTTTGGTATTGTAGGCACGTGATCACTGAAGCGTTAACTAACGACTGAAAAACGTCAGATAATGTTGTCACATCAAAATTGTTATAGGTTTTCTTTTTACCTTCTTCTTCAAACTTCGTCAACTCAGTCGGAATTGAAGATTACACGGAGAATCTTTCGCTCAAGGCAGCTAAAAGGGCTTTCATTTGCTCTTAAGAATGTAAATGGTTTTCCGCTGTATCACAGAACCATGAGCGTCTATATAGTGTTCCCTTCGTTGCTCGAGATATTGCTTTTCTACTCAAATGCCTTCTGAGCCCATGGAATTAGCGGTTGGCAAGAGCTATTCTACGACTGATCTTCACTCTAATTTTGTTACTTGAGTTCACTGCAGATTTAGATTTCGATATTGATTATCCAGCATAGATTACGTTTTGGTGATGAGGTGGCATGGGGATATGTTCGCCGGCTACTTAGCAAGACCAACAAAGCATAAGAAGTTATCTTTTTTTCTACCCATGAAAAAGTCTTTTATACCACTTTCCTTAGGAGTGGGTAAAAAAGCGTAGGACGCACAACGTAGTGAGTGCAAGGGACAAGGCCGCCGCAACCTTGTGTCGTGTCTGTTGTGTGTCAATCTCATCTGCATATGCGAAAAGATACCATAGATAGATGTTTGGAAACTTGAAAACTTGTCTGGTGTCACCTACAATGCTTTTAAGCCTTGTGTGAGACCTTTTTTAATATCAGAAGGTCCGTTGAAATTTCTTCCGATTTTGGTAGTGCAGTGGGAAGTTCTGCCACTGCACAATTAAATATGTTTGACAGGGATACTAGAAGCAAATTTGGGTCTCTATAGGTCGACTCAACCGTAAAATCGATGAAGAGAAGGTGATTATCGATTTGATATTCTTGAGTCGTCCTTAAAATCTGCCGCAAAGTGAAATTAAATAAAGTCCTGTCGATTTATCACGTATTTTCATACTTGAACCTTTGTGTCATCTGTCGACAATTAATCTCCAACCAATAAACGTATCCAACCTTCTGTCATTTGCTCCAAATGACGCATAAAAATGAAAATATAAAAAAAAAGGAAGAACAAATGGCGAAACGTCAAAACCAATTCCCTCAACTCACATCCAAATGATGCGAAATTTTAATTTATAGTCTGTGACATTATTTCACATTAAGCTCATAACGAAGAAGCAATAAAAAATCGATAAGGAAGCCACAGAGGGTAAAGAAGATGCCAGTAATTGGCAATTGTCTCCAGTTCCAGCCTATGCAGACGCTAGTTGTAGGTAGAAAGCCATTATAGTCTAATGATGGCATAGAATGCCAACGACTCTGTCTCTATGTCGTCTAACTAGCACACGATGTTGAATTTATGGTCCAGAGTTTGCCTGTCAAGATGCCGCCTTTGATGACATATGAGTCTGACAATAGATCGACGCGACTCATGACAATGAGACTCATGATAATTATGAGCATGATGACGACAATGATTAGAAATATGATAAAGTTGACAACGTGTCATATGCACGATTTGCTAAACGTAAATAATACATCTTTCATTCTGCATTTCATTATGTTTCCTACTTTCGATAAAATTATGACAGCAAACTGACAGTTTGACATTTATATGAATTTCAATTCTGCCCCATTCTCGCCGTAACACCATTGTCCTCGTCATCGTCAACGACTGTTCGTTCTTCGTCTGACATCTTCGTCTCTGTATCTTTCTGCGAAAGATTGCGAAATTGATTTTCGCGATTTTTTATCGGTGGTTTTTTTTTGTTTTTTGTTTTTTTTTTTTTTCGCCATTCATTTGAGAGACATATTTCAGTAGAAGGCCGGTCAATGTCTGGTGAATTTGAATGTCTGAATGATTTGTTGGTCTTATTAGTTTTTGACAAGAGAATTTCAACATTTAATTGCCACCCAGCCAGAGTAGGAGTTGTGAAGATGATTTGAAAACCAGACAATTGCATCAAATTGAAATTGAACAGAAATTAATTGAAAGCTTCGATGGAAGACAAGATAGGAGGCTACGGAGTGCGTGCAGCGTCAAAATGATAGGTTTTGACCTCTTTTCCTCGATTGACACTTCGCAGAACCCTCACTGTGGCGATCTTAAAGTATTCGTTCGTATCTAAAAGATGTGAATACATACGTATTGTATTTTTGGTTCAATGAGATCCCTCAATCTTCACACTTGTTACGAGTACGAGTAACTCATGCATACACATATGTGCGAAATTCATTACCAATTGTGTAAACAAAGAGAATTTTCGCCGGTTAAAGTTCGAGATATTAATTTGGTTTTGTTGAGGGTACTTACTCGTACATACTCGTATACTATATAGTCGAAATCGAATACTCGAGAAGCTAAAGTAAAGAACCTTTTTATTGGTGCCGTTGACAGCTGATGAGGGTGTTAAGATGAGATTCGGATTGCGATTCAGATTGGGGTTGAAGGTTATCTTATTTATGATGGTCCTGAGGGAAGATCTCGCTGTTGGTTCTTAATTGAAAAGATGTAAGAGATTGTTAAGAGATACGAGTACATACACATATATTGATGTTGATGCGATTTTATGAAATGGGATTAGTTTTTCTTCTAATTTGATTGAGTTGACGATACGCCCTTGTGATGGTACTTCTTACTTCTTAAACAAATAGTGATTGAGAGTTCATTAAAGTGTATTTCAGAGCAGACATAGTCAGATAGATAGATATGTATATTTGAAACCAAAATTTTGAATGGCTTATCTTGTAAAAGTTGGGTAACAGCAAAGAGGCCAGGACAATGATTGAGCGGATAACTAACTGGCGAAAACGTTGATTAGGCCAGTATAACAACTTTTTGTGTTCGCGTCAAGTATTCATTTTACCTCCTAGTGGTGGCCTTTGGAAATAGCATTTGTAAGCGCGAACTAAAGCTTAACGTCAGATAATGACATATAGAATTGAAAGTGTTACATCAATCCAACCGCCTGGCATGATAAAACTCTTTCAGAGTAACATTCGGATCTCCAAAGTCCAGGTCTGAAAAGGGCTTCCGAACTAGCTATAAAGGTTTCTGAAGTAGAGATGTTTGGCAGAAACATACATACTACTGACCCTGGCGTAGGCAGTTCCTTATGTCTAATGGGTAACATAAAGGGTCTGATAGCCTCGGATACGAACTATTATTGAACCATAATACACGAAAAAAGGTACGTGCAATCGAATAATCTGCGGAGATCCTTAACCTGACGGTCTCATGATTAATGTACCACTAACTAGCTTGATCGTACTACATGTAACACCACCAGTATTCTGCGTATCCGAAGGTTTCGAGGGGCCAACTTCGACTTTTATGGTCAAGGTACGAATGCGGATATACCCGCATCTCCCTAAACCCCTTTCAACATTCCCGAAACCAAATGGATAAATTGCCAAGATTTCGCACTCTAATGTGCGTAAGGAATCCTGGAGGGAAGAATAAGGAAAGTTGTGGTAGATTCTTATTTAGTGATGAGGATATGGCAGAACCATATCTGCAAACTGTTAAACAGCAAGGATGATCAATATTCCGCTGTAAGGAAGAATAAACCATTTAACCTGTACAATTTCGCCCACTTTGACGAAGCGAAAACCAAAATCTGAACTTAACTCCGACAAGACTGTAGTACTGGTGTTCTGGCTGCCCAGCTTTTCTAATCGACGAAAGATGACTTTGTGAAGAGCATGCACAAAATCATCGTTAAAATATTATCGGACGAAAGCTTGGCAGGCGAATGAAATCCCAGTATCGTATGACCGATCCAGAAGAAAGAACACCCTTAAATCTCCACCAACTATAGATGCGCCTGTGTACTCAGCTTCTTCCCTGCCGTACGACGCAATCGCAATCGACTCTCGAATTGCAAGTCGAAATACAGGCCGCCTATGACAGGATATAGGCAAAATTGTACAAAGCTTATATAGGGTTTTCTAATAACGACTTAACAATTTTTTTTTAAATAAAAGGCAAACCATTTGAGATATTTCAAAAACTTTATTATTGGCTTGAAGTACAATCAAAACATTTATGAATGGAACTCGACTTCGTTCATATGGCCACCGCGGGCACGTTTGTAGCGGTCGATTCGTTGGACCCAATTTTCAACGATTCCGCCACACATTTCGACCGAAACGGCCGATATTTCGCGTTCAATGTTAGCTCTGAGCTCTTCCAACGTAGTCGGCGTGTTAGCATAAGCAAATGACTTAACGTAATCCCACAGAAAATAGTCAAGCGGCGTTAAATCGCACAAACGAGGCGGCCAATCGACTGGCCCATGTCTTGAGATAACACGCTCACCATACTTACTCTGCAATAAATCGATTGTAGCGTGTGCTGCGTGTCTTGTGGCACCATCCTGTTGAAACCACTTGTCGTCCAAGTCCATATCTTCCGATTCGGGCCAAAAATAATCGGTGACCATGGCGCGATAATGCTGACCATTCAGAGTAACGTGACGATCGTTATCGTCGAGGAAAAAATATGGCCCAATAAGGCCGCCGGCATGCAAACCGCACCAAACAGTTATTTTTTGTGGATGAAGTGGTGATTCATGAAGCACATGTGAGTTTTCACCCGACCAATAAAGCATATTTTGCTTATTGACGAACCCATTGAGCCAAAAATGAGCTTCGTCACTGAAGATGATTTTGCGACTCCGAATATCTGTAGAAAATTTTTACAATTTGCAGACGTTGCTCGTTAGTGTACTTTACCATGATGAAAATGTTGAGTTTACTGAATAAATTGACAGTGACAGTTTGATAATTAGTGAAAGAGTGCGTTCACAAATTAAGTTCAAAATTGTCAAGTTCCTTTTGGAAAACCCTATACAAAAGGGGCATTTTTGCATCCTTGTCCGGCTTGCAGGATAACAGCGGAGAAAGCTCGGTGCTCCATTAGACTCGGTAATTATTTTAGTGAGGTCTTTGATGCCATTCGATTTCTTCAGCATCAGAACCAAAATCTTTCAAGAGGCTGTGGATGACATAGAATCATCTGCAGAACAGAGTGAGCTAATTGTGAGGAATTGGGAAGAAGGATCGTTTCGTCGTTTGGTCGTTTCGAAAGGACAGGGCTTTGTCTGCAATGGCGTAGTGTATATTACAAAAATAAGGAACTTGGGTTTCTTATGATTTGAAGACAAGGAACGTTGAGCGTCATTTTTTCGCCTGTGAACAACTGTTCCAGCGGCAAAAAACGAAACGTTTTCTTCATCGCATCGTAACGGGTGATAAAAAAGGGATTCATTATAGCAATTCAAAGAGAAGAAAGTCATGGAGACTGCCCGGTTATGCCGTGTATTTGATGAGACCAGGTCGGTGTTATTTGTTATGAACTCTTGCAACCCAACGAAGCCATCACTGTGAAACGGTGTCGATTTTAATTAATGCGATTGAGCCGAGCACGAAAAATGGCCACAATACGAGCAGAAGCACGAAAAAGTGATTCTTCAGCATAACAACGTTCGGCCTCACGTTGCCAAACCCGTTAACACCTGCCCGGAAGCGCTTACATGGGAAATCCTACCTCACCCACCATATTCTCCAGATATTGCACCATGCGATTATCCGATTACTTTTTCCATTCGATGACACATGATCTGGCTGATCAGCTGTTCCGCTCTTATGAAGACATCAAAAAATGGCTTGATTCGTGGTTAGCTTCAAACGATATATACTTTTACCGTAATAGTATTCGAGCTCTGCCAGAAAGATGGAAAAAAGTTGTAACTAGCGATGTGTGGATAGTGTATAAAATACCTGCCATTCCGTCAAGATCGGTATGCAATACAATTATGCGTTTAATGTTAAAAAAGATTTTACTCATAGAGACTCATGAGACTCTTACCTATAACACACGGACAACAGCATCAGATCAAAAATCAAAAGAAGAAGTCGTTACCAACAACTGCTTTGTTCTTAGATGTCTACTGAACTGCCAAACCGTATCTCGAATAGATTAGGCATGTAGCATTAAGCAAGTTATGGTATACAGCTGGAAAACACCGGCTAGTAAAAGAAGCAGGTGGAAAGACATGTTGGTTGAGACTTAGGTTCACTCTGAAGTCCAAGCAAGCAAGCTTACTATGCTATAAGCAAACCATACGACTATTGCCTTACCAGAACTCATGAAACTCGTTGAAACTTACGTGTTTAGCTTTTTAACCAGGTGAATGCTTTTGAGAGGAAATATCATATAAAGTAGAATTCCATGCAAAATTATCTCCAGTTTAGACATCATAAAGTCTGAAACGCGATAGCGCACCGGACTATGCCAACGGTAGAGGAATCGTTTTTCACAGGAGAAGAGCTCAAACAGTGTATAATTTAAGAAAACAGCTTAAAATCAGGAGTTTGAGTTCTATGGTTGAGAGAACACAAAAGTATTTAGACAATCTATCGGTGAAGGGAATATTCGATTTCTTGATTCTCAACGAATGTTGTAAAAACTTCCGGAAAGATCGTTCAAATTTCAATAATTTCATGAATCTCATTATAAAAAAGAGCAGGAAATACTGACTATACTATACCACCAACTCTACATCTTTGTTGGCAAATTTTCAGAAAAGTTGAAAGAAAACCTCAAACAGAAACATATCAGCGCACGTTTGAATGGAACTAGATAAAGAGATACAAATACTCGTGTACAAAATTTGACTTAATTACCCCGGGTTAGGTTGTGTAGAAACTTCTCTTCATAGCATGGACATTAAATTTTATGACTTCCTTTGAAAGTTCTTCAAGCGGTTGCAAACACAAATAAAAATAAAAAAGCAGTCTATCTCTGCACCAATGAATATGACTGACTATGGTTAGCGATTACAGAATTCGAATTGATATTCCAAGAAAAAAAAAAAAAAAAAAAAAACAAGATACTGCCAATCAAAATGAGCTCCAAAAGCCACACGAATTGTATCTATGACTGTGTGAAGATAAAAAACAGAGAGGTCTTGACATAGACGAAGACATATTGACCGAAAGCAAAAGAAAAGTGATAAAGGAATGCCCACTAGAAATGAAGTACAAAATTCAACAAATCGCACCAACAAATACAACTTGACTCTCGTACTCGTACACCTACGTATACTTGGCGCACCGGTCTTGACTTGAAAGTGATTTTAATAAAAGTTCCATAAATTACTAGCCTAGTTGCGGCTGGTTGGATATGTATGCTGCCCAACTAGCTGGAATGCAGTGCAAATACTTTTTGTGCAACAGTAACTTGCTACCTTCCAGCAAAAACAAAATAAAAAATACTTTAACGCTTGGAGAAGTAACTACGTACGGATACGAGTTTTTGGGGGATTTTGGAGCGGAAACTTTTCTATACAAAACGTTCGTGGGATAAAACAATTGAATTAATGCGATTAGACGGTACACAGGCTCTAACAAACAGGTTGAGTGTCAGATTTACTACTTGAGATTTGTGAAGAATTGAGTGGAAGATACCGTAGCATGAACATGGAGATAACTTTGATACTGGCATGCAATATGACTTTAACACCTTTCAACAGGACTAAATCAATGTTTCTTATGATACCAGGGATACATTGACAGTTTAAGTGTCTAAAACCACTGCTGCACCTTAAGAATATTCGTCTCCACTCATCGTTATCTCATCTAGTGACAGACGTTTTTACTTCAACATTAATTTGCCGTAAAATCTAGCTCGTCCTGTATCTAACGGAGAAGGACTATAGACTTTGCGAAGCGTTCCTTTAAAATTAAAAGATTAGTAGCTCACATAGCTCCCGATAGAAGCACAACAGCAAAATTTTCAAAATCGTCATCACCCTTTTGGCGGGAAATGGCAAACCTCCGATAGTCAAATTCTAGGAGAGCCGTTTGTAATCGGAAATAAACAGTAGGCCCTGCTCAGGAGTGTAAAAATTCACAAAGCGAGAAACACAAATGAGTGCGAAAAGCTAGGAATAGGCAGCCCACAGGACTGCTGCATAATAATTTTTTTCTATTCTTGAAGTCATTCTAACACGTCCAACCAAACTATTTCAACCAAAGGCAAAAGTAGAGCCCCAAATAGACTCTCCCGCTGAACACAAATGGTAAGTAAACCTGAAGCCTCAACCAACAAGCGTCTCCAGTCAATCAATCGGCCAATCAATCGGCGTTTTTCTCTACTGCGCTGTCCCTTGGGGGTGGATTTCAGATTTTTCGGACCGGAGCATTGGTGTCTATGCACTCTACATGACCCAGCTACCTCACACGTTGGACCTTCACCCTTCTGGCTAAGTCGATGTCGCTGTACACTGTGTACAGTTCATCCTTGTATCTCCTCCTCCACTCACGGGATCGAAAATTACCCAAAAAATTTTCCTCTCAAAGCAGCCAAAAGCATTTATTACAAAGTCTATGCCTCTGCGTCATACTACAGGACTGCGACTATTAACATCCTTTTGTTATTCGAGAGAGGGCTTTGTCGGTCAATCACCTTCTTAGCGATTCGTTTGATTCCAGCCCTAGTGTCATTGTCTGAAATGATAGCGGAGCCAAGGTAAACAAAGTCCTTATCTACCTCGAAGTTATACCTGTCGAGGGTGACGTTTTGTCGAAGACATTTGTGTTAGATGTCTGTTCTTGTTGACAGCATATATGCACTTGGTCTTGTAACTAAGGAATTTTTTCCGTGGCGGACTGTTCTATTCTGAGACTTTACGCCACCGCTGATTCCATTTAGGAAATTCGTCTGCTGCCCCGTTTATAGTGCTGCTTGTCATAAATTTGACAAGTCAAATAAGTCCGGATGGACATCGACCAGTATCCGACGTTTACCAACCACTTGGAGGTAAAATAAGCATATTTGATGTCTAGAAACGGTTATAGCATTGGTCATCGGCAAATTGACAACTCTCAATACCTTCCCTATTTCTACAGAACCCAATCAACTTAGGCCTGATCTAACCTGATTAAAACAAAATGTGTTCTTTTACCAGAAAATATCAGAAATCCTACTAAAGTCTGTCAAGCAGATAATATGTCTGGAAACGATACGAACGAACACCCACTATTGTTCTATACATACTTTTCCACCTTTTCCCCTACACATGTTAGGGGAGCAGTCTCCCAACAGGCCATTCGTCCATCCTTTAATTAAAACAAAGAACATCGATCAGGATGTCAATTTCATTATTCCCTTCCGCAATATCTGAAAGCGAATTCAGTGCAAAAATCTCAGACTCGTCCAGGTAGTTCAAAAACAAATCATGGTGTGGCAGGATGTGTATTCTCCGACCAACACGCACTGAGAATTCCTTTTCGCCTTCCAGACCTCTACGAGTACATCTCTGGCTTTCTGCTAAACTTGCCAAAGACTCGCTTTATAAATTCAAACTTGGATTCGATACAGGTGATCTAAGATTCAGAGATAACTTGCAACCTGACCAGATAAATTTGGTCTGAGCCCATTTTTATTTGTGAAATGGTTACATCAACGCATCCTAGTGGGCATCATCGACGGGAACTGATTAATTGGCTAGAAAGGACACAGACCTGGGACGTCTTTCACGGATTTCTACAGGAGGTGCACAAATAATGAGGAAGCTACCCTCTGTGTGAAATAATGATCAGCAGACTTCTCCGATTTGTTAGAACCACTGAGTGGTTGTGAAATATTCAGATCCTCGTAATCTTTTGGTCTTCACTTTTTAGCTGTGAAGACATTGTGTGGTATCACAAAGGCTTTTGTGGGCTTAAGAATTTGCCTTTAGGAATTCAGCCTGTCTTTCATGAATTCGAGTAATTAGTGGTGCGGTGGGAACAACCGTGACATTGACATACTATGGTGGTTGCTAAAAAGAGAAGAACCAGTACTTGTTTGGATAGAAATCTGAGCGATTGCCTGACAACAATGCGCACCAAGGCTAAATTTGCCAACAGAAACGTGGTGTGCGCTTATGCCCCCCGAAGAGGGAAAGGAATATTTTGTCGAAAATTGCTTCTACAATCTCCTCGAACTGACTATTTAGCATTGTCCTAAACATAAGTTAAGATCGTCCGTACTAATGAAAACGACAAGTCAAAAATGGAGGGCTTCGTAGATACTCACACCTGAACATTAGACACAAAAAGACGTGAAACTTTTTTAAGCAAAACGCCAACCAGATAGTCACATGGCGATCGAAATGCTTCGAAAAGCTAGCACTGAATCTCGCTGAATAGCAAGCCTTGTTGATTCAGCTACTTGAATACCAAAACATTGAAAAGGAACTTCAAGAAATATTTACTTAAACCCACTGAAATCACAAGTGGGGTCTATAAAGATTTTTCGAGAAAAGATATGTTACCAACGACAGCAAAAGTGGCAATATCTGCAGCTTCAAAGACGAAACTCCTGATTTGATGAAGGAACGTGACAAGTGAATTGAATGAGTGAATTTAGTAGCAAACTGCACGCAAGAAGACAGCAGAAGCATCCGTTGCAATAGAAAAACAAAGAGCTCAAGAAGCACTCGGTTGAACTAATGGAGTAGCAGTAATGACTTAGCAAGACGCATACATAAAATCATCTGATTCATGATCGGATGAATTGAGGCCTACGATCGTTTGCCTTCAAGAAGTAAGACGCTCTAAACTGGACCAAATACAAATGTATAAGAGTTCGGGATCACCACGGGTATCGTGCAGGCATCATATTTTCCACGGTAGGCCATTATTATGGTTTTTGGCCTGGCAAGTCCAGAGTCGACTAAATGCAATCATGAACGAATGCTGACTTTCGGTTTAAAAGAGGGAGTTGCCTTGTGATTTTTTTAACACCTAACTTTAAAGGATAGCGCCAAACTCATAGCCGTGCATCAAAGGCAACATATGTTACATCTACAACCTACACAATTCCTTGGACATAACCTTAATGTCATGACATATCAGAGGGCTATCAAATGTATCTTTATGGCTATGAGATGAGTGGCAATGATTACTTAAGCGGTGAGTGATGGAAACACAACACAGTTGAAGAAGAACAGACGGATACAGTTACCCAGAAATTATTGGCTCAGATAAGTAGGACAAATTGAGTGAATATATATCAACGCGTTCTCTTTGATTTTTAAAGTGTCCCGGTTCTGATGGTATACCTATATTAAAACTCGACGAAACCTTTAAATCTATTGTCCATCAATTTATCGTGGCGTTTCTATGTTTAATCTGCAAAACATAACTCTCTTCTTTTATCTTCTTTATTGCAAAAATGTTTTAGGAGCGGTTACAATAGCAATCAGTAATCCTTATTAGAAACCAATTATCGAAACTTATCAGCGAGTTTTAGTAGTATAACCAATTAAACCTCTTCACTCAGATACCAGATACACAAGACCGTTCCTACTGAATTTTCCTCGCTAACTTTGTTTAATCACAGATAGTTCTACATCTATGTATTACCCTTAGATACCTTCGACTTAGTGTCTGCAAAAAGTACAATTTGTAACAGAAAGCTACTGCCGAAGCTCTCTTGGCATGTGATATGTTTGGAGTGGAACGGAGTCTGATCTCAAAATTCGACTAAGAAGATCATGGAAGGCACAATCAGATGTACAAGATCCATCTGGTATGGCTCGATAGCTTTTTGGTCATTCAGTGTGGCCAAGACTGAGTGTGTTTCTGTACAAGAAGAACATTTTCTTGACACCTCAGTAACTATTTCAGTCACCTCAACCGAATTTCCAATGGCAACACTGTGCGAATTATCTCTCTGATAAATGACCATTGACTTGGACAGTGAGATAACAAAATAAAAAAATAAAAATCTCAATTAACTTAAAAAAGGACTGAAAAGCAGAACATTCCAATGTTTTCACCCCGAAATGACCTAATTCGTTTCTGCCTTATGCTTCCTCTACTCATAGTTTGCGGTAAGAGGTTAGTTTTTGGCATTTCACGTAGAGATGGAGCGAGGTGAAACAAAGGTTAACCATTAAAATCACACTCCGTGACTGTTATGGTCATGGTCCCCTATGAAGATGTTCATGTTGATGATGATAGGGATGATAGTGATGATGTTAATGATGACGATAACGATGACCTATTTCTTTGGAATTTCGTTACCCGAATGTGAATTCTGTTTCCCCGCACCGAGCACAGTGAGTAGAATGGAAGTGCAGTAGAGTTTAACATCTTTGTTCTTTCTTCAAAGATACACCTTCTAAGGAAAGGTTCTGTATCTATACTGTTTGATTGACTGTCCACACAATTCTACTGGTATGTTGTGAATACTGAATGAAGAGAGACTAAAAGGGAATGTGAATATTTGATTTTTTTTTTTAATTTGGACATTCGGTAATACCCAGTTTTTTGTTTTTTACCTTGTTTCTCGGTTTCAAATTTTTGCTATGAGTTTCGTGTGGTCTTCCCTGAAAGTTTGCTTGAATTTCGTTTACAGTAAAAGAGCACGTTCACGTAGATACTCCCAGATATTTACATTTCAATTTTGAGGTTTTCTAATGTTCTTGTTTTGTTTTGCAAAATATATTTATGGTATTCGTACTTTGTCGGCTTCACCTTGCCCCAGTGAGTCATGACAAGCGTTTGGGATTTTTTCTTGTCTGGGGGATTAGATCGATACACGATTACTAAGTTCGCCAGTACGGTCGATAGAAATTGTTAAACGTACGGCTCCAGTGAGTTTCTTAGAAGCACACTTCCTGTAAAATGACTAAGGATAGATGATTTTTTTTGTTTTTGTTTTTTTTGTTTTTTTGACTTCCACTATTAATCGGATTTCGAAGAATTAACGTGTGGGATGCGATTTGTGCAAAAGCAAATGGTTAGGAAAGTGTTAGAGCAGATAGATTCAAAGAGGACCGCCTTCAAACAACGTCAAGTTAGATCCACGAGTACACACATTCATATGTAGCCTATAAGACTTCGTACGAAATGAAACGTGAGAGGGAATAAGCTACAGGACTTCACTTGGTTTCCGATGTTAGCTCTCAGACAAGGTTTATTACCACAGTAAGACAGCAAGTCATAAACTTAATGCTAAGTTAAGTTGATCAGAACAGGCTTACATATGTATACGTAGCTCTCTTATCATTGAAACCGCAAATAAGCTGAGTAACACCAACCCCCGCAGCTGATATCTGTTTGTTTGTTTGTGGAAACGGATAAAAACATAATATACGATGTTGCTTCTTTAAGTAACTTCAAGTCGCCGGTTATGCTACAGAAATTTTAAGACAAGCTGCTGGTAATTCTAAAGAGAATCTTCATGGCTAGCTTCAGACTCTATAGAGAAAATTGGAGAAAGTGATTGCATACTCGGCGTTCTGTTTCCACTTCTATGGTGCATGTTAATCGACTCACTGCTTAGCTCTCTCAATAGTTCTAATGTCATTGTCCAGGGCATTTACAAGTGATTTAGCTGCCCATTAGAAATGGGCTTCCAGTCAATCTTTTCAAAACTGAGGGAATTCTTATTAAAAAAAACCGCTTTGACTGGCCTGACTTTACGGAAGGCTCCGAAACCGATCGAGGACGAGATACTGATATCTTTTCAGAGGACAACAATGTCCACTCTTCGTTTGGAAAATTTAAGTCTGTCTGACAAGCGGAGATATACCCAATTCTGAGACTTCGCCACAAGATATTGTACTTGTTGTACCCAGTCAGAAGGTTGAATTCACTTAGTCTTTTTTGAGCTCCACGTCACAATGGGACCACCGAAAATGAGATCCCCGATGATAGACAAATCTAAGTTTGTCCTGCGTTAGGACTCCCACCGTCTCTGGCTAGGGCTTCCATTGGCAGTTGGATTCCGTGTGAGCAAACTGCAGATGGAATGACTCTCTAGGATGCCATTAGAAAAATGAATCCTTCCCGAAGTCTTTAAGAGGTAAGCAGATTTGCTGTTGTTCTTCGGTAGGAAAAATTGTAAACAACTTATTGGCATGCTATTGGAGAACCTCGTTTTTACTAAGCGTCTATGTGACACAACATCCTGCCAAGTTTGCTGTGGGTTGATGAAGACAGAGAGTTCTTTCTATAACTTTTCACGCTGTGCTCACATCAGACTGCCGGTGCAGTAGGAAAAACTGTAAACTGCTTATTGGCGTCCTATTAGAGTACCTCGCTTTTTCTAAACGTCTAAGTGGACTAGAAATAAGTGACACAACATCCTGCCAGGTTTGCTGTGGTTAATGCAGAGAGTATTTTCTTTGAATTTTCGCGCTGTGCTCGGATCAGACTACAATTGCTAGAGGCTGATGTGGCGGATGCTGGTACTATAAGCCATTTATCACGAAATCGTTAGCTGATTTTTCTACGTTAGGCTGAGAAATTTAACCAAAAGGAACATACAAAATGATCAGTTTTGAAGAAAAAAAAAAATCTTCAGTAGCTTCAAAGCATTAGTGAATCCTTGCAAGAAATATTTTGTGTGATAAACAATTGCATCATCAGTTGTTACAGCTGGTTGATTAGTACTCATATCCGTTCTAGCAGATTCATCAAGTTAATGTCTAGAATAAGGAGATAAGCAATATTGACCCTACAATTTGTTGCCCACGTCATTTCATAATAAGTTACAATCTGATCACTTCAAATTGTGAATAATGCGAACAGCTGGAGACTTTTACCCCGAGCCTCCCTATAAAAAAATGCCTGCGCAAAACATAGCCATCCATACACTCATCTACTAAAATTCTGAGAGGGAATTGGGAGTTTATAGTTAATTTCTAATTCACTGGTTCAATGCAGTTACTACTTAAGCATCAGAAACATTAGAAACAAAGGGTGACTGACTCGAACTGCAACTTTTTAAAATGCTATAATTTTTTATATTTTTTGATAAATTTTACTGTGCCAAAGCAAAAAATGTTGGAAAATACATAAATTTTCAAATTGTGTCAGTAGTTTTCAATATGTCCACCTTTGGCGCGAATAATGGCCTTGAGACGACCAAAGAAACCATCGCACGCTGCACGCAACTGGCTTTGCGGTATTTTGGCCCATTCCCGGCGAAGTGCTTGTTTGAGGTGGTCCAAACTTTGGTAATTTATAGTGCCAACCTTCGCCTTCAAAATGCCCCAGACAGAGAAATCCAACGGATTTGCATCCGGACAATTTGCAATCCATTGTATTGAAGAAATGAAGTGTGGAGCATTGTTTTTTAACCGAGTCTTGTTGTTTGCCCAAGGCTTAAATACGATCGCATTAATTTTGACGCCACGGTTATGGCGGCCCAAATCGTCATCATCGGTACTGCCTGCTTTCTGGTGGCCGTCCGAAATGTAAATTTCCGAATGACCTCTCTGGCAAGTAAACTCGGTCATTTTGTTTGTTGCCATTTGTATCGATAACAAATGGCGACTTATCGGAAAAAACCAAAATCGGCAACTCACCACTTTCGTGCAAGCGTAGCAACTCCTTCGCTCTTTCGAGTCTAACATTTTTCTGTTGCGGTGTAAGATCGTGTGCTTTTTGGAACTTCAATGGGTTGAGTCCAAGCTCATTTTTCAGTATGCATCCGTTCCAACGATATGCTGAGCTCACGAGCCATTTTTCTTCCACTTTGAAGCGGATTTCGCTCAATTCGAGCCTTCACTTTCCGAACCATTTCTTCCGATGTTACCACCATGGCGTTTTGCTACGCTGCTAGTATCACGGTAACGAGCTATGGTTCGAGACACAAATGATTTATTCACGTTGAGCTGCTGGAGGGCTCTAACGATAGCTACTTGTGGTTTTCCAGTCAAATATAAAGCAATCACACTATCACGTTTTAATTCCAAAGCGGATAAATTTTTTTCAACACAACTGAGACGCAAATCGTTTAAAAATTATCTGTCATGTGTCAAAATTTGAGCTCACAGTAATGTACGGTTTGGAAATTATAACAGTCTGAAGTTGGTTGCAATTCGAATCAGTCAGGGTGTATTTTATTGGAAGTTGCTCAAAGTTACATCGACTTGCCTTTCGATAACCATAAGTGTAACACTACACGAAATCGAATCATGGCAAATTTTATGGTTTCTGAGGACTTAACATTAAAAGATTGGAAGGCTATTCCAAGGTTTAATGAGCTGAATATCGTTTAACTTTCAAACTTCAGAATGAAATCACGTAGATACGAGAGGTATAGGTCTTCTCCGCAACTGAACGATGTTATTAGAATTACAAGGTATCCAGTGTTTTCAATCCTCAATCTCGGTTGTGAAAGCTCTATTCCAAATTCCTCTTCAACTGCTGTACACTATGTAGGTCAAAGGGGACCGACAATCTATAGAGATATGTCTAGAGATTGTAGCCTTAAAATGAGCCTGGTAATACTATAGAGTTGAACAGTCGCAGCTTCGTCTTATGCTATTCATTTTATACTCTTACTTATGATTGAGTACAGCAGCATGAGCAGTGCTTGGAGTTGCTCGTATGAGTTCCACAAGGATGTCGTTTAAAATACTTTAATGGTCCTTCAAGAGCAGTAATTGGAGTTGATCGTAGGAATTCTGCAGAGATGCCGTTTATACTAGTCCCCTTGCTCGTCTTAAGTGCCTTAATGTTCAATACAGCAAGCGTTGTTTGTAGGGTTGTGCATATGGGAAGTTCCTTTACTACTGCCCATTGAGTGGCTTAAAAAAAAAAAAAAAAAAAAAAAAACAACTTAACACACTTATAATGCCTCAGCATGTGCTAAATTTTTGGCAAATTGGGCAGAGAAAGAAATAAAGATGTTTGGCCTCAGGGGTGATTTCGCTCTGTGGGTGGCATCCAACATTTAATGGGGAGACTAAATGCTAAGTGGAAGCTACGGCTATCCACAAATTGTATTTTTATCATTGATTCTCATCCGTAACCAGCAATATATGGTTTTTAAGGGGTATTGTCTCGAGCTTTGGCCACTCTGTGATCTTGGCCTTAATCACGCCTTCAAGCAATAAGTCGATGGTTCAGATACTTCTCACTCTATTTTGAAATTTTTACCTAACTATCACACCACTAAAAACGCTAGAGACGTTTTCTTTAGCTTATGTATCCTTCGTCATATATAGGCGCGCTTCTAGCATAGGTGGCTTCATAGGGTAGAATGAAATATTTTTGGATTATGGACGACTAAATCTATCCACCTTCAATCAAAAAGGTATCTAGAGATTTAAAGACCTACATTTCCTTTACCAGAGGCAGTATTTATCTTTCATAAACCAATTGCTGTCCATGCCAAAAGTCTTAAACATGTTATCAATACCTACTCGATCTGTAGTTACACTGTCTTCTGATGGATATACCGACTCCATCTTTTGAAGGGCTGGGCAGTCAGATTTGTGGTCTCTTCATGCTAAATACAAACAAATAACTTGAAAACTGAACAAAAGAATAACATTAATATGAATTATAAACTACAGGAAAGACAAGGGCTCATGGAGCGTGGGAGAGGGAATTTCGAAGACTGGGTTTGCTGATGTTGAAGTCGAAACCACTGCAGTTAGCAGTTCGCAGCATTCCGGTCAAAATTTTGTTGCAGTCGTAATCGCTTTGGTGAAAGTTAATATCGATTGGTATCGATGGATATCATTTAGAGCAGGGTAAGGCAGTCAATGCAACCAGTGAGTAGTTGAACAGAGAGTATATTAGCAAATTTTCTATGTTTTTTTAGGAGCTTATGATTTATAAGCTTTGATTGATTTTTATACGGAGGAAAGTTATACAATTCTGTCCAACGTAGACTCAAGATGACGGGCCTGACTCATCTAACTTAACCCTCTAATGCCTTGCACCGCCTGTAGGCTGAGTACACCCTACGACACATCACATCTACCCTTTATGGTAGAGGCGGGCAAAGGCAGTAATTTTTTTTCCTAAATGTGTCGTTACAGTTTCAGTGTTTTCACCAATGAATTGCAAGAAGAGGAAGGCGGCTCAAGCAGTTCGAACACTAGACAATTCATCGGCTCGATAAACAAAATGAAAAATGATGAGGTGAATTCAAATCGATGTTGTGGAAGCTGAAAAATCTGCAACTCCACATAAACGAAGTGATTTTCCGTGGCGTAAGAGAGCTACCAGATGTACTAAAGGGACTGAAAACACCATTCGTTTGCCTTCGTTATTTCGTCACCGATGAATTCATGCAGTATCTGGCAGTCCAAATAAATTTGTATGCTTGTCATCAGAAAATCGATAGATACTTGATTTGTCACTGATTTCCAAGAGGTTCGCAAACATTCGTTCTTATTGGGGAAGACATTCGTTCGAACCAATCAGAATGACAATGCCACGCATCAGATTCGAACAAATACGTGAATTCCTACATTTCAGTGATAATTCGATTACGATTCCGAGCAGCCAGCCTGGACACGACAAACTGTATAGAGTGCACCACAAGTGTCTCATTTCAATGAACGCTTTGAGTCTGTTCCGATGCTCCATCGTCTTTGCATAGACGAACAGATGTGCGCTACGAAAATAGGTGACAATCCAACTCGCCAATACGTGCCAGCCAAACCAAATAAATGGCGAATTAAGCCCTTTGTACTGTGCGATCACATGGGCTACTCGTATTATTTTGAAGTATATTCTGGAGCCGGCGATAATGTGATTCCTGTAAATGCACCGGATCTTAGAGCCAAATTTCTAAACAACGTCAACCCGTTTGCTCGGGTACTCCGAAAAATACGTCAATATTTACGGAATCGATATAGGCAGCGTTTTAGGCACAAACAAAAGTGTTCAATTGTTTTCGACCTATGTTGGTGTAAAACCATTCCTTTCTCGCGAACTTGAACTGCCACCTTCGAAATAAACGCGATGGGGTCGAAAAAAAAAAACAAACAGAATGTTGAAGTAGACTGCTCGTTTATTATCAAAGAATATAATCGAAACATGGGCGATGTCGATGTCATGGATGGTCTTCTTGGCCCCTATTATTGTATATTCGTATGAAAACAAGAAAATGGACAAATCGTACCTTTTTCTACCTGCTGCATGTGATAATCGTAAATGCTTATATTCTTTGTCATCGGTTGCACAAAGGTTTGTCAACACTGAACTGCCAATTTTTTGATCGGAAGTTACGGAATCATTACGCATGGTTTCAAACCAAACTAAAAAGGCTAAAAGCCGTCCAACGGTTTTCCTATAATAAAATAGGTCCTTGGACGTAGTGGCTACACGATTACGTGAATAATCCACAGTGTCACATTTGCTAATGTTAAGCTCCAAACAATTTTTTTTAATTGGTTGGTTAATCCGATCATCTTTTAGATTTTTATGTCATTCTTTGATTCTTTGATAATGATATCTACATCATTGATTGTCAATACAAACATCAGGAGACCAAGGTGACTTCCTTGAGGTACACCAGATATAGCTACAATGGGGTCAAAAACAGAAGATCTAAAAATAACGAATATTAAACTGACGCTTTTTCAAAGAAGATTTAATCGACAAGATGAACCCGGATTAGAAGACGAGAGCTTGAAGCTTGAAAAAAATTATTTCGTGCGAAATTTTATCGAAGACATTGCTGAAATCGATTCCTTTCCGTTTTCCAATGAACAGTGAGTAGTAGAAACGAATTATGTTACATTGCTAGTTGTTGATTTTACTCCAAGAAAACCAAGCCGATAAAGAGAGAAGATAAGTTTGCAGTGATAGAACAACACGTCGTAAGTAATGCTCTCAAATAGTTTAGATATACAATTTTTAAAGTATTTACAGTATTTAAAGACTTTATTTTTGGGTTCTTTTCCAAAATGATGGAAAAATATTTTGTGAAATATGAAAAGATTGCCCTTGGAAACTGTAATTTTTTCACAAACGTATTCTAAAAATCCCGACTGAGAGGTTTTAGAGTCAAGACTACATAGTATTGATTGCCAACAAAACGCCTCGGCCATAAGAATCATTTATGTTATTGAGATCGTCGCTACGAAGAACATCAAAATCTGAAGTGAAAATTTCATTATTTTTAATGTTGGAATGCGAACTTTTTCATTAAGGGTAAAGATTCCGTAGAAAAGGTTTTGTGAGTTAAGGAATGTCGTGGAGATCTTAGAACGCAATCCTCTTAAGTTTTGGCAAAGGAAAGAAATGAGGTGAGGAGCCGTTAAGCAAAGAGTCAAGCAGCGGTTAGTAGGAATAGTAGTTTTTGAAACTGGAGCGCGCTCATTAAAAGTGAAAGATGCGTTTTGAGCTCACATGGGAGGCAAATGTCGAGAGATTATTTACGGCATCGGATGGAGGCATATTGAAAAAGGAAAATTTGCTTCAACTCATTTATGTTAATTGGGAGACCTTCTTGGTGAATTGCGACAAAGACACTTGTTTTAGTCATGCCATTAATGCGAGCGGAGTTAGATTTATCGTACAGATACACTAGTGGTGAGAAACTACAACACTGTGGCACTCCATCTCATCGGGTAACGTTTTAAGCCTGCGAATGTACATATGTAGTACCGCAGTTATCTTAGTTTAAGGTACAAAATCGCTGTTTTATATACGAGCCATAGAGCAGTTATTAATAACAATACCAGTGTCCAGATACATAAAGTCACCTTTATGTCGCACTAAAGACAATCACTGTTTTGCCGCAAATAAACATATTTTCGTCAATTAAAATTGAAAATCGTTTTCACTTTGCCTTGGTGACAATTTTCTTTTTCTTTTTTTTTTTATTATGATTATTTTGCACGCATTTTGTTTCGGATTTCCTGTCTTACTCAACGATTGTGTCAGGACAACATTAAAGTTATTAACAGCTCAACTACAATAACATAGAGTCATAAATTTCTCACCTAAAAGCGAAAATTAAAACGGAAAGCCTCCCCTAAATCATTCTTCTCAACACATCCTGTCCACCATGGGACACAAAACTCAAATAAACATATTCCCAAGACGGTTTACGAGTAAATTCGTGAACCACAAAAATGAGAAGAATAACAACGCCCCCTTGACATAATAAAAAAAGCGAACTTTTGGCGACCATAATCTGAAATGTTGTTATACAAGGAAAAAAAAAACACGCTATCGATTACAATCAACCGAAAGAGGGAGTAAATTCAAAACCCAAAAAGTTCAAAAGACCTTCACTTCCAGACTATCGCGTCATCAAACACTAAAAACGTCACGGAGCAACGAAAAAACAAAAAACAAAAAACAAAAAAAAAAAAAACAAAAAAAAAATCGACTTACACGTGGATATAGTCCATCGATATATTGTCGTGACCATAAGTGTTAGTGTGACTATAAGTGAGCCCAGATAGTTTTTATTTGGATTCAAGTCTCTGGAGAAGATTCCCATGAGAAAGAACGACCATGTGCAGGTTTTTTGTTTTACCATATTAGGAATGTCGCATGTAATTATATTCGAATTTCCATCAAAGTACGATCTTCGTAAGGTTTTCTCTTATTTTTCACATAAAGCTCCCTTTAAAAGGACGTTTTTAATGTCATTGTAGACCAAAAATATCCCGTCCTGGTCACACTGACAGTGTTTCGTGTTTATTCTCATAAGTACATTGTATACATAAAACCATTACTCACGCACAAAATTGAACGTACTTTCCCGCGTTGCTGCCGGCACAGTGAAATCCGTTCCAACAAACACAAGCATCCGGGTGAGTGACCGTACCCTACCCACTGCCCAAATTTATCCAGATACACGCAATACAAGTATAACCAAAAACAACCTTATTAACCGGGGAAACAATTATGCTTACCTAATGCCGGTGCGATGGGTTGGTTTTTTTTTTTTTTTATCTAAATGCTGTTCATATTGATTATACCCGTGGAGTTCATTTGCTTTTCATGGTGGTTACGTTGGATACGACCGACCGACACGAAGATACGAAATGCGGGTCAATCAATGGGTTTCACTGTAATTACATTCGTACTGTTAGCAAGTGCGTTTTGAAATTTTGAAATTAACCGCACATGAGGCAAAGCGTATCTGTACACGAATAAAATGCATTTTGCACGGCTAAGGCCCAACCCGCGTCAATTTGAAAATGGAGAAATTTTCAAACTTACCGTTGTTGTTGAGTGATGGCGAGCCGAAGAGATGATATGAGGGAAACATTCATACCTCTGGTTAGTTAAAGAGGGTTTGCAGGGTTTTCAAATTCCGATGACAGCTAAATGAAGCCTTTAATCGGGTTTTCAACTGAAACTCATTAGGGAATAGTAAATACGAAGGGAGAGAAGGAGAGAGAGTATCAGAAAATTTTTTTCATAAAAAAGGAAAGAAATTCGATTTCGACGAAAGAAGTTAATCGCTTTTAATTATGGTCAGTCACGTTTGACCACTGGAGGAAACGGATATTCAGTTCTTTTTTATTTATTTATTTTTTTTTTTTCTTTGTTTATCTACAATAAATTTTTCCGTGCCAGACAGGATGAATGGCACAGAGAAAAAGTATCTGATGGTGATAAATGCGATGTTTGGTTAACTAATTAGAAAATTGCAGTTGCCTGGTGACTTTTTTGATCCGAAATTTGAGTGAAGTTGCTGTTCCTCATCGAAAGAGATACATGAGGACGTTTTTAAATTGATACACGAGTGTCATCATCAGCAAGCGACGTGGATAAGCAGAACTGACGTTTGTCGACTTAACATAGGACGATGACTGCCAAAGATGCTTTCCACCCAGAAACATCATCTGCATCCTTCGAATATTCACTTTAACAAAAATACTTTGCTTGCTTTTGCCATGATTCAATGAAGCAATTCCATCATTGCCATCGTGACCAGTTAGACAGCAGTTGTCACACCATATGGCTATATCTCAATCGAAGGTAGAATATAGGATTCTAAGCCTGAAGCTGGAAACAAGCTGAATCTGATCATTATATTGCCCTGTCCAATTTCCAAACACCCAGAAGAAGATGCAATATCGACAAAATACGATATTAACGCCTGAATACGCCTCGCATGGGAAAGCACTGGGCATAGAACCTTCCGGCATGTCATCAGGGTTTTATACGAGAAAGCTAAACTGGCAGCTCACACGACATACCAAACCATTTTATTGAGTATGAATGGGTTAATACACAATTGACGGACAGAATATCGGCTGCGGTGCTAATCAGCAAAAACCAAAATAGCTGCATCACACCATTAATCAGCAATCAACAATCAACAATCATTGGCTTTAAGGCAGTATTTGATAGCATTCATTTTATTGTTTATGATTAGTTTGGGGCTCCCCAAAAACCGATCCAATATAGAAAGGAAAAAATCTAGAAATCGTTCCTAAATGATCCGAAAATGTGCAATGAGAGGGCTACTTACATCGGCCCGGCCATGTGAAGCAAATGTACTGCAGAGCCACAATTAAACTTACTGTGCTTTTGCGGTCGACATTATCATTAATTTGTGGGAATAATTGATAGTACGCACGCGCAGCGACGTTTTGCGGCGCGCACTGGACAACCTTTGCAGCTGTCGAGCGAAGAAATTACAAGGACCCGAGTGAGTCGATTCGCTGTGGTGTATAGCAATTACAGCTATATCCACCTACTTTATGGAAGGTTTTTTGGGAAGATCTTGCTTTACGAACCTACAAGATTCATCTCATGCATAAATTGAAGCCGTTTGACCATTGTGTGTGTCGTAGGTTCAGTGAACGTCTTGAAAATGAGCATCTCTTTCAACACAAAATTGTTCTCATTTTTAATTTAATGATTGTCAACTGGGTGGTTGCGTGCTGTAGAAATAGGGTAGACAATGAGAGGTGTCAACCTGGCTGTACCCAGTGTTGCAATTGTAACTCCACATCAATTGTGTTTGTAACACTTCCAAGTGGTAACCATCGGTTCATGCGGACTCGACGACTATTGCAGAGCAGACAAACAAAAATAGTAGCACTATAAACGAATTCCTCAGATGGAATCAATGATGTGGTAAAATCTCGGAATAAAACAGATAAGATCTTATCCGGTTTGCTCAGACATATTTGGAGGTCAGGCCAATAAGGATTTCCGAGATTAAATCAGGATAGTTCGAAAATAAATGGTAGCGGAGGAGTCTTTACTGGAGCAACGACAGAGCTCACATCCCCGAATGGGCTACTGGTTTCGGTCTAAGACCCTTTGTCCTAGGGGTATTTATAATGGAACTGACCATCCAGGCCGGGGGGTCCATTGGGGGGCTCATGGAAAAAAGATGCAAATGAAACAATGATAACGAAATTGCGATCTTCACGTGGAATGTTAGGTCATTTAATAGGCCGAATCAGCAGAGGCCCTGGACTGTTGCCAAGTAGATGTTACTACCATCCAAGAAATGCGATGGGGTGGGCTGGAAAAAAAAATAGGATGAAAAACTGCGACATCTAATACGCCGATTGGCAAAGCCAGCTCCTATTCAGATGCGGATTCGTCGTTAGAGTCTCGAGTTTCCGGCATGTTAAAAGGCTAGATGTATATCCGCGCACGCCACCCCAGAGAAGAAAGATGAATAGGACTAGCTATGATATCAAAATTATCCTCGGTGGCCTTAATACAAGGCTAGGAAGAGAGGGCACCTTTGTGGTACTGTAGGAAAGTATCCGATAATGGATTCCGGCTAGTCGTCCTTTTTATGCCTGCTAAAAACTTTAAATGTTTGCATACGAAAGATCTCATTTGCCATAAAGCGAAGTAGTATGATGCTCCTTTGTGAACTCAGAGGTTTGTTCCAGAATTTATTGGAACTATGTAACCCCTCGAATTCAAGGGAAGCTAGACGCAATCAAAACAAAAAAGCCTGTGGCATCTCAGCAAGCAGAAATGACTTCACAATATTATAATCTTATATTTAACGAATCCTGCGACTGAGGACGAGAATTGAGCTGTTATGATCAGCTGACTTCTATCAACATCACATCACCGAACGTAGAAATATATATCTTGATAGCAGACTTGTTTGATGGTTTGGAACTAGTTCTATCACAAAACATGGCCGTTTTGCTAGTTAGAATATGAATAGCGCCTACAACATATTTATTGCCCTTACAGCTTTCGATGATTCTTCTATGTGATGTTTAAAACTGTGACGACTGCTAGTAGTAATAACTCCGAGATACCCGAGAAAGGCTTGAGAAACAACTTCGCATGGTATCTTTAGGCAATTTTATCATAGCTAATGTTCTAGAGTAGGAGAACTAAGACTCACCCTTGTGGTACACCAAAAGTAACTTTTACTCCATGGTTAGAACCATACAGAAGAATTCCATTCGGGAAGTAGCTCGTTATCATTTTACGGTGATGGCCAGGTATTTCATAATTTGTTCCTAATTCGCCGAATTAAATAATTTCTTCACGTTCACGTTCTTCAAAGTTGGCACGTTAATTTGGTACACTGTTGACTATGACTTATGAAAACCGTTTGGTTGCTCAGGTAGACTTCCTGCTGGGTCAATTGTTGGCAAGAGTCTGGCAAGATATTTAAGGTATTCCTGTTAGTATCATCAACTGTCGACAACCTAATGACATGGCATCCGCGTACAGTAATAGGACATACTACGTGATATTTATCATTGGCTTTAAATGGGGGACATTTCTTAGAGTCATTACATAAGCGCGCTTTCACTTCTGTAGGTATTTAGTTTCGCTTCAGTTCTTTGAAGGCACCCTTGAAGGCTTGTAAACACTATCGACGATAAACAATAGAAAAGTAGAGTGGAATAGAGTATGCCCAGTCATCTAATTTGAAGAGTTAGTTCCGGTAAATTAAATTTATCACTCAACCACTCAACTCACCAATAAATCAAAACAGGAAACGCGATATTTTTTCCCCCATTTTTTTTATTTTTTTTTCACAAGTACGCACGAGGCTTTATCTCGAAATGATAGCGCTTCGTGCTTGGTGGCTTGTTTAATTTTTTCGCAAGCATTGCTTGGTTCGAAAGAGGAAGAAAACTTCACAAGCGCCCAAAACATCGCCCGTTCGTTTTAATTGATTCCGGGAAAAATCTAAAAAAAAAAAATAAAAAATACAAATAATAAAAAAGAACAACTCAAAGACCATGTCTCACAGAATCAGCAAACGGTAATTCGCCCCTGTACCCCGTCTACCTTATGTGGTTAGTGTATCTCAAGAGACAAGACAGCTTTTGTGTTGAATGTATGTACCTTGTATGCCAAGGTAAACATCAAAACTATTACGTTCAACATGACCTCAGCGATAAGATAGCTGCTCTCAAGCGCAACCAACTTAAAAGTGTTATCTGCACATTCTTCCATCGAATACGGATAGTGGGATGGTAAACTGCACGATAGTACTATAGATAGCGCATACTGGCGGGCAATATGGGATAGTGGCTACCTCTGTATTCTCCCCATCTATTTGGAAGGAAACAAAACACAAGAAAAAAAAAAAATTAAGAAATTCCAATTTCCGTTCTTTCTCCTGCTCCATAGCTTATCCAGATACTGTGATGGTATGTAGTTAAGTCCACATAACATAAACCTACCCCACGGATCTGGTTGTCACGGTGCACAACCGTGATTGCATCCGCAAGTTTTATCCAATTTTTCGGTCTTCTTGGTCTGGTTATGCTATGTGTGGAAGTATGGTGTATCCTCCTGTCTGACCTCTTGGACAAAGATGGTGTGACTTAACTTGACTTTCCGGTTTGAATAAAAATACTTGCCAAAGTCCAGTTTTCCTGTTTTAGTCGTATTTCGCATCTTTTTTTTTAGCATACTTTGCTCATCGTTCACTCCTCGTTGGACTACTTGTCTACAAGGCGAATTGTTTTTTTTTTTTTCAAGACTTTTTGCAGCAGAGCTTTCAAGAGCAATTCTGTACATTGAATTTTCAATGGAATGTGACCAGAGTGGCAGAATAAAATGTCTTTCCCACAGATTTTTACGATGTCGTAAACCGAATGGAATGAGGTTCCATTCTTCATAAAGATACATATATTTTAAACCAAGGACATTTTGCGTCACTATAGGAAATTTATACCCCCAAAGTTGCTATGATACTGGACTGGACTTTTCCTAATTCTTCAAAAATTGATATAGTATAGAATTTTCAGAAATTGCTAAAATTGTTGATCACAGAGAGCTTTCAATTCTTGCAATCCATCAATACTAGATTACTTTTGAAATTCGCAATGACATCGTTAAATCAGTTTCTAAAGTAGCTTCAGATTGACTGAAGCAACATCAAGTAAAGCCATCCAATAGAGTCAATAAGGACTTGGGATACTAATCGAACATCAACCATCCCAAGGTGGGAGTACAAGTAATTTCTTGATCAAAACCGTTGTACCCTTTGGGCACCTGACACCTCAAAGAGGTATACTTCAAGGTGATACAAAGTGACCCAGAGTATCAAGCAGATTTTAATAAATATCTAGGAACGCTTCTCAAATGATTCCAGTATGTAAATTTACGAAAGAAGCAGAGTTTCATGTCATATAAATGTTGAATTTAGAGATCTTCCGTATCTTCTGTTGGAGGTAATTCGACTTGGGGTTCAATTCAACGATTCAGTATTCAAGAAGTACTCAGCAAGATCGTAAGTACAAAGCTCTGTTCTGATGACATTCAATACAGTGCGATGTAATATTATTCCCTCTCTCTAAATGACAGCTCCAACTTAACAAGTAAGCTGCGCCAACTACAGGGAAAAAAATCTCTTCAACATCCCATATGCGATGCATATTATGTATACGGCTAGGATTCTTCGTCAGCAGTCTGATCGGCCGCTATCAGTGTGCTTTAAGTCAGGGAACACCAACATAGATCATTACGGCAGATCCTGGAAAAAAACTGAAGAGTTCCAAACGGTCTCTTCACCTATTTCAAAACTACATATGACAACATCTATAGAAATGAACTATACACACCCATATCTAGTTTTGGCATTCTTCTAAGCTTATTCGAGTGATAATGAGGAATGCACGCTGCTCTATCAAGGTGGGTAACGACATAATGGAAAGAATACAGGAGACTGCTAATAAAGCATTTGAGACTATTGAAGCAGGAACGGCAAACATAATGAAAAAAAAAAAACTATAAGCTGTCAACAAAGAAGGGCACACAACACCAACGGAAAAAACGTCATTATAATCAGTTATAACTTTGAGGTTGAAAGAGGTTTTATCTAACTCGATCCCGAATCAACTTGGACAGCGACACCAGCGCGAAACTCGTACATAGAAGCATTCTCGCTAGGCACAGCTTCATTGGGCTAAGAAAGAAATTAATAAGTAACGATCTCTATCGAGCAACCAAAAAGGGCTTGTTCAGGACTCCCATTATCCTAGTCCTCCTAAACGACGTAGAAGTTTGTACACTGACGAAAGTCTATGAAAGTGCCCGCGGGCGCTTCGAGAAAAGTTCTTCAAATAATTTCCGATCCATTTCCATTAATGCAGAATGGAGGAGACACACCAACTAAATGTACTATACAGCGATGTCGAACTCATCAGTAAGCCTCGCACAACTCTTTCTGGTGAAAAGACTTCGACACCAACCCTGAGGAACTCATCAGTAAGCCTCGCACAACTCTTTCTGGTGAAAAGACTTCGACACCAACCCTGAGGGACAAAGTAGTAGAGAACTTCATATTGATGGCGCACACAAGTGAAAGCAGACATCAGACAACTTCGAGTGCGAAACTGCAGACAGCTGAGAAAAGACCGTGTTAGCTGGAGAGGTATAAGCGCAAGTAAGTAAAGAACAACTAAATTGTTAATGAGAGTACTTCAGTCAAACTGCAAGTCAGCGCGATAGTAAACTTCACTCTCAGCTCCCTTTCATATACTCGTATAAAAATTATGATAGATAGGACTCCCATTATCCTAGTCCTCCTAAACGACGTAGAAGTTTGTACACTGACGAAAGTCTATGAAAGTGCCCGCGGGCGCTTCGAGAAAAGTTCTTCAAATAATTTCCGATCCATTTCCATTAATGCAGAATGGAGGAGACACACCAACTAAATGTACTATACAGCGATGTCGAACTCATCAGTAAGCCTCGCACAACTCTTTCTGGTGAAAAGACTTCGACACCAACCCTGAGGAACTCATCAGTAAGCCTCGCACAACTCTTTCTGGTGAAAAGACTTCGACACCAACCCTGAGGGACAAAGTAGTAGAGAACTTCATATTGATGGCGCACACAAGTGAAAGCAGACATCAGACAACTTCGAGTGCGAAACTGCAGACAGCTGAGAAAAGACCGTGTTAGCTGGAGAGGTATAAGCGCAAGTAAGTAAAGAACAACTAAATTGTTAATGAGAGTACTTCAGTCAAACTGCAAGTCAGCGCGATAGTAAACTTCACTCTCAGCTCCCTTTCATATACTCGTATAAAAATTATGATAGATAGTACCTTACTAAAGTCTGTGGTGGGTTTTAATTCCTGCTTTCAAAAATGTGAACAAAAAAAACGCCTGTCTCATGAAAGGTTGCAATACCGGTTAATGTTGGTATTTCGAAATTTGAAAAATAAAGAGGCATTGTAGCAATTTCAATTCTGTCACAGACGGTGACAGGAGCAATGCTTCATGAAGGCAACAGGGTCGTTTTATTTATCTAATGTACAAGTACAACGCTCAAGAGCGAAATATGTATACACAAACATGCAGACTTGACAAAGGTGCGAAATGAGACATACGTTTTGTAATTCTTGTCGAACCAACAGACGACGACTTGCCTAGTGATGCAGAGGCTTAAATAAGTCCGTATCCATCCTAGCCGCTGATAATGAGAATTGTCTTTCATAATGTTTGAATCAGAAAGTTGAATCTTACAATTTTTCAAAGTTCAAAAAGACTTGTCATACTAAAAAAGTTGACAAGTCTTGCTTATTGACAGAAATTCGATGATAATTAGCCCTTTGGCAAGATGATCAATCTGTGAGAAAGCAGTTGCAGTTCAATTTCTCTTCTAAATACACGTTTCCGTGTACCTGAGTTTAAACCTTATAAGTACTGCGTCAGATAGAATTAATTGTTTTCGACTCCAAGAAGTAACAAATGATAATAGACAAATACGCACGGTCTTTGACAAACTCTGTTTTATAAGATAAAAATGAAAATTCTTCCCAAAATCTTTTAACACTTCACACTGGTCACACTGGTCACATTGGTCTGAGGCTAAAACTGATATCGATACTAGTGTTGGTGTTGATGAAATGCATCCAACAAACCAATATAAATACCATTACCAGTAGATGAATGGAATGCAATAAGAAAACTTAAACCCAACCAAAGACCGACCGACGGACGGACGAACAAACTGACAAACGAACGCCTGATGAAAAAAAGATGAATGTCCCTTCTTTTTTTTTTTTTTTTTTTTTTTTTTTTGTGCATTTGCTCCTTTTATCCGTACAATCCGCATTTCGCCAAGATAAAGTAGTTAAGTTCGAAATAAAATACACGGCGACAGTGGAGAATTCAAGAAAGCAATAAATGTGTCTGATGGAAAGGGAGAAGAAAAACAGCCAGCTAGTGTGAGGTAGACGAGAATTTATGGTTGCTCCAAAGTAAGTGGTAGAAGATATTTATTTGGCATGTACGAGTACGGGAGTCATGAGATTTCAACTCTGAACTTTTGTACGAATGCTTTTGCTTTGGTTTGCCTCTAGTACTTTTTCCCTTGTCATTTATGGATACTTAAATTTTGTTTTAATTGATTCGGCATTGGAGGAATTTCGCAATGCATCTGCGAAAGAAACGACAAGATTTGATCACACTTTATGTTGCTGTTGTGGTACCGAATGCATTTTAAGTGGAGTTTTATGGAGTATTCAACGAAATCTTGACAGAGAGATCATAAACGTGCAATATTCCCAAAGTGGCAACCAATTAACCTCAAGCACTGACAGTGATGACACATTAAAATGAACATTACAGCCTGAAATCATGTGATATCTGAACGAGGACTTTTGAATTCTGGTCTTTCCTTTAATTTTACCACCATGTTCAGGTCTTTGTAGGAGCTGATATTAAGATACAAATTAGATTTGAAGTCAATGAATGAAATGGTTACAATAAAATGTAACCTGGTGAGCATTTAGTGGCAGAAGTCACTCCGATAATCCAACTCATTCACTGACTTAGTGCCGAGACTACTTAATAAAGATGAAAGCAAGACCTAAGTTAGAATCTAAATTGGAGTCTACCTATAACGTGTGGCTTTCGATCCTGAATTACCTCACTTTCATTTGAGTGAACCATGCTGTAAAAAGGGACCCAAGATCTACAGGGCAAGAAGAGGATGACCGCAGGGTTAAGATTTTTGACGTGTACAGTTCAATTTAATTGCTAATTTTCTGTTCTCGATTAGCCTTGAGAGCCACAAAGCAACAATGGGAAGAAGATTTATCAAAGACGTTAATGTAAATATCATGAAAAATAGAATTTAATCACGAAAGCAATCTTTACTTTAGGTACAAAGTTTAAATAAATCAGAACAGAGTGTCAACTTGAAGCTCATGAAGGAGTTAGATGGCGAATTCCAAATCCAATCGATAAACTGAAGGCAGAAAGACCAAAACTCCCATATTTATCTCTTTTAAATGTCCAAGGACCTAGTGTGCTAGAGCAACTCCATACTTAAAGCACAAGCGACGAAAAATATTTAGAATGCGAATACTTTACTGGGACCGGGAAACGTCGTAGTGCCACAAAGATAAGGATTGAAATTGATCCTTGGAGCAGGAGTGTGAGAGATGTGTAGAGAGATATCGTAGTAGAGACAGACGTCACTATCAACTAACGGTAGTTGCCTTAGGGACACAGTGTCACCCATTACATCAGGCACCCACTACAGAATCGCCATGGTCACATGCAACCAGGAAGGCTGATTAAGCAGAATATCCAAAAAATGCGACAAAGCCTAGTGGAAAGATGGATGGACTGAAACTAAGTAAGGGAACATATCTAGCCATGCACGTATGCAAATAGTGCGCTAAGAAAATCCTTGGCCTATGCTCAGTGGGTCCCCAAAGTAATATCAGGTAGAATTGTATGAAAAACTGCTACATTATCGATTGATGACAAAGTAAAACAACAATCCTCGAAGAGGCACGTAACCTGTTCCTGGACTTTTGGCAAGTTTAAGTTAAAATAAAAGGACAGTTCAGAAGGCAACCGATACAATTCGGAGCTTTTCGCCAACTCATTTTACGTTCAGGACTCAAACGAGACTGTAAGTGCCTGACATAAGAAAATAAATAACAATCCGGAAAATTTGAAGCCACGGAGAAGATCCGAATATCTACCACTCTCATGGCTGCACTTTACCATCGTAGAGTTTCGAAGACCTCATCTTAGCATGAAATGTGACAATTCTGCCTCATGGGGGCATAACTTCGTCGTCTAGATAACTTCTACTTTGAGCACAACAACATTGCTGATAGCTCATCCAGGTAATCGTCCACATTATTCAATAAATCCAGAACCATGGCTGAACTCTAACAGTGGGTCTTGTTAAGTTACCTCATGGCCATACCACCATCTATGTTCATAAATTATCATTATGAGCGTGAGTAAACAGAGCATGTCAATGGCAGTACAAATCCAGCATCCTTTTGAATAGTAGCTTATATTTACCTTCAGACATCTTCACAATTTACGGAAGCATACTTTATTCATCAAGTCGAAGAGAATACTTTGATGCAATTTCTGGATCACAAGGATATTGCCAGGGAGAAATATCTTCATTGACAATAACAAGACTATAATGAAAGGCCTGGATCAAACTGATTTTGACACTTTCATACCTTGAAGGCTCGTAAGAACCAAATAGAAAAGAAGCGCCTGACCCGTTGTTGGTTCATTATTTTGATCTAAAGGACAAAAACAAAGTTGGAAAAGCACTATGAGGAATACTCGTAATATTAACATCCCATAAGCTCAAAAAAGATGTTGAAAAGCTCTGAGAGGGTTAGCAGTAATATCTAAAACCCATGCAATTTTCCAGTTTTATCTGAAGATGAAATCAAACTAAGAAAGGCATTCCCATCCAATATATAAACCTCCAGACAATTTATTTAAAAAAATCTACTTCAACGTCTTTCGCAGGACATAAGGTTGGTCATCGCGTGATAGTTCGCTATCCCCTAAATGAAATTGACCTATTCCAGTGAATATCTACTAATGCAGTCGCGTGTCTCACAACACGTCAACACATCAGGTAATTTCCCGAAGCATGGTAAATGGTTTGTACTGATGTCAACACCAAGTTAACTAACCCAAGCTGGACATGATATTCCTGCTGGGCTACAATTCATTCATGTAAACAGGCCAACTTCCTTCGAATCAGAAGTAAGACCATATACTGGCACACCTGCCATGTACGTGACCTGGTCGTTGATTTATGTATGCTTATGACTTCGAAAAGTAATAGATTCGTGTGAATGAGGAAGAATAAGTCTTGAGAATATGTGGCGACACAATACATTTCTCATCGATCTCCAATACCATTTTGAATATTAAAGTAAACATAAACTTTCGTTAGTATATCGTAGATTCTCGTTTAATTATCTGTTTATAGTCAGATTTTGTTATTCTACTTATTCAGTCGGGTTTTGAACTGTTCATCGTAATCGTCGCTCACGATCAGCTTTCTGTTCGATCTTTGTGTCTAATTTGCAACCGAATAATTGAATAACGATTTTATAGCACTTCATACGGTGACCCAGTTTTTCAATTAATTAAATGTGCTTGTGTATGGAAGAAAATACGAAACAGCGGCGTGCTCGTCAGGAAGACTAACGGACGAGGGATTCCACAAAACTTTAGGTTCAAAAACCAACGATTCTGGATCGTCATTTAGCGGATACCGATTGAGACTGATTTGCCTGAGTTGACTTCCAAAATTACCTTAAAGATTCCATCATTTCCATTTCCAAGTGGAGGCCCAGTGCGAGCTATCCAAAAGCCGCAGTGGTTCATCCAAATTTTATGCAGTGATCAGGGCGCTTTCTCAAATTTCCGTCTCAGTGTTAGTGCCACCAGGCGATGATAAATACGACAATAACTTTACAAGCATTTCGGTGACTTGAAACAAAAGAAAATTAAGAAACTTCTCTCAAAAGTCATGAGCTCCGTAGCTTAAGAGACGAAAAAATCAACAACGATTTGCTCAAATCATTTGATTGTGCTTACTAGGTCTACTGAAGGGCAATGCCAAGAAACGACTAGCCATGACGACTAAGATAGCCAACGCCCCAATAAAAGCAATTTCACTCCACCCAGTTTAGAAGAGACCCATGTAATTCTCGCCACGATTTTTCCGAGAAAATCTATCTTTCTAGTTTGCCCAGGGGGAAGCCGCATCACCCCAGTTTCCACCAAATATCGGTATGTCTTGGTTAATCTTGACACAACAACTTTGCCCTTTGTTTCAGACATTATAGCTGCATCGTCAGTATGGAGACATCAAAGAGCGTCTCATATCCTCAGTCGATGAAACGAGTAAGTCAAAACTACGCTGTCTTTTTTGAGGAACCGAATTCGAGGAAATCAATTCCCAAAAAAACTTTCTCCGCACACTTTGCCTGGAACAATTACGGGAGCACATCCTCAGAATTTTAGCTATAAGTGGAAAAATGTACCATAAAATCCTAAAACACAATCATAATCGGATCTGGAGGCACAAGGGAACAGTACTTACGCCGTCATATTAAAAGCAACCGTTTCGGAAAACAGTCGGTCATGTCAGAGGGAAGAAAAAAAATAAAATTTGCTTTTTCCACTCGAAGTTCGATTATGATTTTATGGTCGATACTAGAGCTGATATCTTAGTTGTTCCACTCCCGGTCTTTCGATGTAAATGGTTCAACTATCAATACTTTTGGCACAAGACCCATGACACTTGACTTAGGACTCCGTCCAATTTTTTTTTAACCCTTGCCAATGTTACTGAAACCATCCTAGGTTCTGACCATATCAAACGTAACGGACTCGTCGTTCTTTATTTCCCACAGGCGTCAACCTCATAAGTTAATTTCGACCATCCCTACTACGATTTATTTAAGGTGTTCGAAGAAGTATTGAGACAAGGTGGTAGCCCATGGTGTCCTGCAATTTATCACCACGGGAAAGAAGTTGGCAGGACCAGGAACTTAATTCGAAGCTATGATTGAGCGAGTCCTGACAGTACCGGATCGTTATCCGTTTCCCCATCTGCACGGTTTTACAATACATCTCCTCAGTCATAAAATGTTTACAACTCTCGACATGAAGCGGGCTTACTAAAAAATACCCGTCGCACCAAAAGATCAACATAAAATAGCAGTTATCACACCTTTTGGAATTTTCAAGTTCAATGTGATGACTTTTGGTACATGGAGCCACGTCCATCTAGATGATCTTCTCATCGCCTCTGATTCGAACACGAAATTATTTGTCTTGCCTTCAGAAGACTTCAACAACAAGGCCTTTTAAACAACGTGGACAAATGTGTCTTTGGACAGCCTAAAGTCAATTATTTTGGGTATCGTGAGTCCCGGATAAAACCACCAACAAAAAGGATGGAACCTATGCGCATCTACCCTGAGCCAAAATCAGTTGCTGAACTACGTCGTTTCTTGGGTGCATGGAATTTCTAGACTCAGTAAAAGCACATGCCCCACTCATCGATCTTGCACCTACATAGTGTTAAAAAGAATGTCAATCGCAATATTATCTGGACTATGAAAACAAAGCAAGCTTTCGGGAAGTGCAAACAATTCCTAATCAACGCCGTTCAACTTGCATACCCGGCATCAGACTCGAAATTGTCACTGTGATAGATCCAGAGACTCTACTTTGGATCAATTCGTCGTCTAAGCATAAATTCAAAAGCATTTGTTTTTTTTTTAAAGACCTCCTCGACGGCCGCAACTTCACCGTTCTAACTAATCACCGCCCGCTATCTCTTGTCATCCTTCAACGTTTCAACAAGGTTTCGCTGAGACAACAACTTCAATTCATATGCCAGTTTAGTAAAGACATTGTATACGTCCCAGGTAAATCAAACGTAGTTGCTGACGCTGATTACCAGTAGCAGCTTCTGAAGTTTACCTCAACCTCCCCAACTACCACCTTTTGCGATGTATCTGGTGAAACTATTCGACCCCATGTGTACATTCCTCTTATATTGAAACGCCAAATTTTGGACCACATGCAGTAACATCCCAGCAATAGCACTATAAGAAAGTTAATAGGTCAACGTTTCGTTTGGCCTCACATGGACAGAGCCATATTTAGATGGACGCAGAACTGTCTTCCGTGTCAGCGGAGTAAGGTACATCTTCATGTAAAGAACCTACCACAACGTATCGAAATTCCTAGCGAACGATCTAAACACATCCAGATCGACATTATAGTTATGTTACTGTCACAAGGTTGCCAATTCTATTTAACACTTATTCACCTCGTTTATTCGTTGGCCAGAAGGGTGTATCAGCCGTCACCGTGGTAATAGTTTTCTTTGCTGGTTGGAAAATTCGTTTTGGAGCATCTCAGATTATTACAAGCGATTGTGGTTTGTACCAAATTGATTGGTAGCAACAGGAACCGGAAAACGGCATACTCTTTTCCTTCAAATCGCATGGTCGAGCGATGGATCAGTGTACTACCAGTTTTTTTAGTCTGAAAAAAATATATTAAAGCCAGCGATGCTGAGGTGTAATACGGGACCATACTCCGACTTCCAGGGGAGTTTTTCATTGTACATCTAATTATTAAGCATTCTTCGAAAATGTCCGCACATCTATGATAGAGGTTCACTCAGCTCTCAGTTCATCACAACAAATGGAACCGTGCACGTAATGCGATGATAAAACCGGATCGCTACCCAATTCCGTTGATTCATGATTGCTTCCATATTCTGCATGGATAAATAATTTTTTTGATAATTCACTTGCAGCAAACCATACCCATAGAACCAACTGATATTCCGAAAATGGCCTTTTTGAATTTCTCTTTATGACGCTTGGGTACCGAAACCTCACGTTGCGTTACGTAGCCTAAAGAATTTTGCGTTTTCCTATCTTGATTTATTTGCTTTTGTTTTGTGTCGAATAATTCATTTAATTTTAACATGACTGCTTAGGAGTGGAGTAACTTCTAGAAATATTCTTTTTTATCTGTATCTCCCTACCCTCCTACTTTTGTACACGAGAATCTTCATAGGAATGAAAAGAATAGAAAAGAATCATTGGTGTTGCACTTCTATCTATTTTGCTGAACCTTGAAAAAGTGCGGACCTAAATATACATACTTGAGGCATTCCATATATTTTTTTATTATTTTCGTAATCGAACGAAAAAACATTTTTAAATAAAGGTTAATATGTAGAACATTTATGTATTTAATATTATATTATATTTTTAAAAGCACTACAAGTTTTCAAGCTAAGAAAGCCAGAAGAAAAGTGTACAATCTGAATAAAAATAAGTGCAAGTACCAAAATGCTAACATTTTACTGCACTAAACCAAGGTATGCAGGGATGCAGAATAAACGAAGCATATAAAAACTGTTTGAAATCTATTTTTAGATATCATCTATGTATCTTTATGGTAAATCAATATATTTTGTGCGCACTTGACAAGCTTGAATATATTAACAAGAAATCTGTATGAACATTTTACTCACTTTGAATGACACCATCAACTGGTTTGTGACAGAATATGCATAATTAACACCTACAATCTTGCATAGTAGATTCTCTGGAGTTTACTAAGGTATGTAAATACATATACAGTTAATCGGTAGGGAGTAATAAATACATACATACATAACTACGAATATAAATATGTCTTCTCATTTGAATGATGATTGGCGTTTTTTTTTTTTTTTTATATAGAATTAGATACGCGTTTATTGAAAATTATTAAAACAAAGCTGGCAGACAGACTGACTTTGTTGAAAATGTAAAACTTGTTAACGTATTTTGATTTTAGCAACAAAATACTATGAAAACATGGCAAACCTGAAGTCTAATTGAAAACGTCGGACAGAAATACATCTATAATAGGGAAAAAGATATACTAAATCGATCCGGATTTGTTCTACAGAGAGCCCGTTCATTTAAAATTGAATTTAAAAAAAAAAATTAGTCACAATCTCAACTACTTTTAGAATCACGCGTGTGTTGGTGATATAATAGGCAAATAAAACAGCCCTTAAAGCAATGGACTTTTTGTCAGTACAGATAAGGATAAGATAAGTCTTGGGGTTAGGTGTTCAAAAACAAGGGTGTTTTCTTCGTTTTTTCGCGTCATTCAAGTCATTTTAGCAAGATTTGTGTGGAATAACTATCTAATTAATACTAAAATCAGTTTGGAAGAAATCGTTGAGCGACATGGATTATATAAACAGCAAGGATAAGTGAAATAAGTCTTACGATTCATACAGCTTTGAACCGTGAAGGAAGATTTGAATATACATATAAGGTAAAATTAACACTAGATTTGAGTATCAAATTACTCAACGTGGAGTGCATCAAGGTTGCCTACTGGGGCCGATTTTTTTTTTTTTTTTTTTTAGGTAATCAATTGATGTTGAGGTGCTGTTAAGTGAAAAATTTGGAGTATTTTCATATTTGAATTGGCAGTAGCTAAAAAGTGTATGGTATCTACACCTAAAGATCGATGAGTCAAAATTGTATGTGAGCTACTTTCTTCAAAATATAATAACATTTTTAGAACTTAGAAAAATAGGAAGAACTATTGGAAGGCTTGGATAGGGTTATGCTATTCCCAAAAAACATGGAACGAACAATGTTTTCATATTCATAACGAATATAGTTAGTTTCCTATTCATACGAAAGCCGAGTTCGTTACCATCGGCTATTGGCAAAATACTTGCTATAATTTTTGTATTGATATGGGGCTATAGGCTTCATATGTTTAAAATGTCGGTTTTTTCGAAAAAGTTTTCTGATTTCTTGGAAAATGAAAAGGCAAAAGACCTCCTAATTGCCGCTGATTTTAATATCCATAAATATGGTACATTGGAAAATAGTGAAGTTGTGTTGACATACTTAAATTGAATGAATACTTGTGAATTGAATCAGGAGCGTGTTTGGATCACATCACAGATTATTCTATGACAGGTATGATAGTTAATGTTGAAAAAAAAAATCATTCCCTAAACGGTTATTGTTATTGTCTCAAAATCAGTATTCAGAATTAATTTTTTGTTGCCAGTTTTATGACGTCGAACCGAGAGGCAGGTAGCGGCAAGCGATCCTTCCAACATAGCGTCCCTAGACCAATGTTATGATTATATTGTGTTTTTAATTTGCCAGAAATAGACACGTTTTGTCAGTAATTTCGTTTGTGAATAAATATTCTGAACAAAATGGATATCAGAAATAAAGGCCCTCGAGAAGCTCATCGATCCGGATCTTTTCGCAAAGATTGGAGCAAGAAGAAAATACCACTCAAAAACCAACGTATCGCCAAAAAACTTTCCAGTGCCAAAAAATTGAAGACTGATCATGAGACATCCGCACCAGAAGATCCAACCATCGGATATTGAATTTTGAATTTTCTGACTATGTTTTGTGTCTCATCGGAATGTGTGAAATGTAAAAAGTGTGATAGTGATGTTCGATTCTCAACAGAAAGCACTCGAGGACTTGGTTTTTAAATTGTAGTTTCGTATTCATCGTGCAAACTAACTTTCATTTCTTCGTGCCCGTACATCAACATTGGTTTGCGTGGAGCTATGAAATTTTGTGAACTCATCGATTTACCGCCTCTGCTTCAACAAACGACGTATGCCGTGATAATTAATAACATTTATTCTGTTGCCTCAAGTATTGTTCAATTGGTGTTAAAACAGTCTGTAAAAGAAGAACAATAGGAAGTAACAAAACAAAACTGACCGTTTCAGGAGATGGTACGTTTCGAAAATTTGGTTTTACCTCATTGTATGGAGTTGCGGTTCTCATTGGTCAATTTACAGAAAAAGCAGTTGATTTTCTTGTAAAATCTTCTTATTCTGCTGAATGTAACTTTTGGAATAAACTCATATGAGGAATGGAAATCTAATCATGATGAAAACTGCCAGATCAATCATGACAGTTCGGCAGGCAAAATGGAAGTAGACGTTATGAAAGAATTATGTTCAAAATCCGTCGAAAGGCATGGCGTTATGTATACTAATCATTTACTTTGGATTAGCTATTCGCAGAAACTGTAACTCCAAGAATGGCATAAAAAAAGTGGTATGTGCAATGATTTCTGTCCCGAAGGCACCGAATCGTGGCGCAAGTAACAACAAGCGAAATCTAAAAGAGAACTGAAAATTTTCCGTCACGATTATTTAGCATTGCCAAAAATGGGGTTAGATGTCATCAAACCAATATTCGAAGACCCCAGACAAATTGTTGGAGCGCTTAGTTGGCGGATATAACCAAAACAGCAATAAGAACTTTAACCAACTTATTTGGAAGATAGCTCCAAAGACGGTAAACAGCGGCACCAAAATCGTTAACATTATTGTATTTCTTGGAGCATGCATGTTCAAAAATGGTGCCACCTCAATCTTGGAACTCGTGAACGTGTGAGGAATATCGGTCGGATCGGGGGCTCACTTGTACGCTACGCAAGAAGACGAAACTCGAATAGCGAAAGCCGAGCTGAAAGCACAAGTACAGACGAAAGAAGGTCGAATACGGTGCCGACAAAAAAATTTAGAAGCTATAAACATTCCGTCGGGCGCTGGTATCGATGTAAGTTGACAAATTTCATGATTTATTCATTTCCAAATTTTCAAACGCGTTTTTCAAATTAGTACCCAAAATTTCTAGAAAACGAACGAACCTATTAGCTTGAATTTTTTTGTGGTTTTTCTATATTCAAACATCATTATCTAGTACTTGTCATCTAATTTTTTTTTTTCTTTACTTAGTTTTTGTTTTATAGGCAAAATTTTTGGTTCGAAGATCACTATTTATGTTCAAATGTCCGCCATTTTGTTACAAATCAATATTTTCAAAATCGGATATGACGAGTACTGGATTATATGTAGTATCTTATTTAATAATCTTTTTGGCTTTCTTTTTCAGATGGTTTTTGAAAAAACGCCAGTGTGTACCGTTTACGCAGATTTTTTTACGACGCTCCAAAACCCATACAATACCTCTGTATATTTTTGATATTTTTAAATAAAAAAAAAATTAAACATATTTCTGAATGTATGCTTTTAGATAGTTAAACCCAAATACCAAAACTTCAAATAGTTTTGCTTAAAAAAATACACAAAAATGTCCTTTTTTTTCGGCTCCTAGGTGTATATCACCCCTTAAATAATCTTCACGATAAGAAGCGTACAACTGGCTTATTTGGTAATATAACCAAAGTCTTTGATTGACAAAATTGAAGGAGCTGGCTTCATTTTAGAATGTTTTGAATTATACCTGAAAAATAGATCCCATAAAGTGAAAAGTGATGATGTCAGTGGCTAAACTGAAATTATTCAATAAAGGGTGCCGCAAGGTTCTGTATTAGGACCAATACTTTTTCTTATATACAATACTTTAACTCTTTGTTTAGTTTGAACTTTGGATCGAAGGTTTTTTCTTCAAATAGGATATCCAACGTTGACAAAAGGGAGGAAACAATTAGGATCATTTTCTTCATCGGAGCGAGGACAGCTTCTTACCGTGCAAATTTGCATGAGCCCTGATGTTTAGTACATGCTACCAAGAAAGCCGAGTTCATAAATAAAACACCCCCTAATTCATGGGGCGAGTGTTACTAGAATGAATGGATTACTAAAGACTTTTTAATGTGTTTCAAAGGGTTTATTAAATGGTCGCGTTCAACAAAACGTCAACCGGTTTTGTTATTTTTGGAAGGAAATGCAATTCACGTTAAAAGCATTGAAACCATGGATGTAGTAAGAGCCAATGGTGTGGTTATGCTATGTTTCCCACCACTACTTTTATGAAGCCAGCCGCTGAGCTCATATTGTGGAGATGAAACACAGAAATGGCTCGTACAGCACTCGGAAGAACAGTTACCCACTATCAAGTAGGACAGTTGTTGGGTAAAATCGCCATAAACGGCTTTCAAAAGACTTGAATATAGCCATTTCATCTATATGTGTTCAAAGACCATCTTTTTGCCTTGCCAAATCACGGACATGCCAAATGAGGAGTCTCCGCTTTTAGATGAAACCACTTTTGTCGACCCATGTTCGTTGCAATTAAGTTCATAAACATCAACTATCTCCAAACTCTGTTTTCGAAACAAATCATTCCACAATCTCTCCTCAAAATTGTGTTTATCTGTGACCAATCAATCCATTGATACAATATCATCCCACCTGATTAACTTCTTTTCAAAAGTTTTCTCCATCTGATATTGTAGCTGTTCCCAAAGTACCACCAAAATAAAGACTTTCTAAGCACCGGGGAAAGATTGTTGTAATCAAAAGCTCTCACTACGAAGTGCGGCTTAAGGCTGAATCCACCAAGTCCAAGCTTCTCACTTTGAAAAAGAAAAAACAAACATAAAAAGGAAAATGACCAGGAAGGGAGATACTTCATCAGAAAGCGAGGAGTATCTATATTGTGTGTACTGATACTCCCAGTCTACAAAAGCATGCGTTTCCTTCTGATCTTGGGCTAAGTGTGTGCACTGTTCTTGTGCTCGAGGATATGCTCTGGCTTCTCCTACGAGATATATAAATAACGAAATACGTGCAAGGTTCCAAGTATGTCGCAGAATGAAGACCATTTCAACGTGCTTATAGCCTCATAGGATCCACTCATTTTTTCGTTAAGGCATGTCAGAACCGAAAACAGATCTCTAAGTACAATACTCTCCAGAAATGATAAGTTTATCAGACATTACCCCGGATGTTGATGAAAGTTTCACAAGAAATCTGATGCAATGACTAGTCCAAGTCAGTCGCTGCAAAGACAGAATCTGAGACGGAAAAGGCTGCAGGAGCAACTAAGTATGCTACATGATGGGCAATAATCTTTTATTTTCTATACGAGGTGTGTTTAAAAAGGAAGGTTACTCCATATTTTTATAAAAAAAAAAAAATTATTTATTCATCAACATTTATGTTGTTCCTTTTAAAGCAATTGCCCTCAGATATACACTTGTACCAACGCTTTTTCCAAAGCACTTTTTGGTATAGCCTTGAGCTCTTCCAGCAATGCCGTTTTTATTTATTCAATCTCTGTAAATCTCCGTCCTTTCATTGGTGTGTTCAGTTTTGGGAACATGAAAATTTGCATGGGGCCAAATCATCAGCTCTGCCCCTTTTGAGTAAGTCAGGATCATCAGGACGTCATTCAAAATCTCTAGAGTGATGCTCATGCGATGGTTCTTCTAAACAAAATTAGGAACTTTCGGAACAAAATTCGCTGACACAGGTCTCATGCCCAAAATATCCGAAAAAATTCGCGTACACTCTCAGCTTCACTACGTTCTAGGTTTTGTCTAACCGATCGAGTATCATCCATTAATGTAAACTGGGACCCAAATTTGCGAATGGTATTGACAATAGTGTTTTCAGTAGGTCGATCATGCGCATGATGATCTCCACTTGTACTAGGATGAAATTGCACAATCAATCCGTAATAAGAAAAATACTATTGTAATAAACTATATGGTGGCATATTCGTACGTATCTAAGATTTTAACGAAGACCTTTACAATCTAACTGTTTTCCGCTTTATGTCATTTAAATGAAATCATCCCTGATGATCCTCAAAGATTCGAGGAGTGCTCAATTGATTAATAACCTAGAAGACTCTGATCAGCTCTCCTTCTCTTACCTGAGTAGTTGAACGCAAACATCTTTGTGTTTTGTGGACATTGCTCAGGCATAAGTGAAGGGAAAGATTGAAAAGCTTATGGACAAATAACAAGCTGGTCTTCCTATCCATTAAAAAAAATGTGTCAAATGTTTGATACAACCTCCCACAGCCCTCCATTTCACAGGGAGTTTTACCTAATTTCCAAATTAGAAAAGCCGAAAAGATGGAATCTCCAATTCTAGAGCTCTTCGAGACCATTATACGACTGTGTGACTCAATTTTTTTTCATTGGAAGTTCATCCTACGAAAAACGAACACAGATTCATAAAGCGACCACCGCGCACCTAACAGAATAGGTATCAGTTACTCTGCGTGCTGTATACAATGGCGAAGAAGTCGATGTAATGACTACGGATTTCCACAAAGATTTCGACAAAAACTCGCATAAAGTTATTATTCTCAAACTGGACTTTTAACCTGATTGTATTATCTGTAATACTTAGTAATTTAAAGTCACTTTAGTACCCCTTTTAGGACTCCAGTATCTAAGCCTATAGACGTCGCCTCCGGTGTACCACAAGGTACCCATCTCGGTCCTCTATTATTCATTCTGAAAATTGGCAATTTTAATTATTTAACTATTAAACATTTGTATTTGCAAATGACTTTAATATCTTTCGCCACATTTCGTCTTCCTCTGACTGTTGTTTACTGCAGGGAGATCTTAACTGCTTCCACTTGATGTAGAAGAAATTCATAGAAGTGTATAATACATCAACAAATGTCAAACTATGATATACACTCGAAAACGTCTTGCAAATCTACCTCGGATTACCTCGTAGTGACACAAATGCAAAATTTAGGTGCTTATTCAACTATTGGCTTTATCTATGTATCTATCTATCTGTAGAACCGCTCGAAAACGGTCAGAATATCCTTATTGTGAGCAAACTTATTGTGAGCTTTTTCTACGAATCAACCTATAGCGCTACCCTGGATGGATACGAGTATTCCTATTTTGGTTGAGAGCTCAGGTCTAAATTCGGAATCTTGAGGTAGTCTTCATTGACTACTTTCGTAAATAAATACAACGTCAGCTTTCTACAAAACAAACTTTTGATTGCGAATTCAACCGCCAAATATGATGTCCGCAAGGTCATCTATCCTCTCCAAAAATACAAAACACAAAAAAAAAAACAACAAAACCTACCTTATTAATTTTTAAATTTTTTTTAAGAACCAAAATTGATACAAAAAGGTAAATATTAGTCAATATAACCGCAATATCAACAAAATTTTTCACAAAAAAGGTTATTGACTGCTGCTTGGTTACATTTTTGTGTCAAAAAATTTACGTCCAATCCATCTCAAAACGCCAACACATAACCGACATTGCCTGAGGGGCAAAAAACAATAATAATATCTGATTGCCCCCATTCCGTAAATGTTTTTTTTTTTTTTTTAATTTCATCTGTGCGAAATTATCGAGAAATTCCTCTCCTTTGCTCTTGCCATCGATAACTCATTTATAAGATATTTTAACTTGCCAAAGTGCCACTTGTCATTTGTGAAATATGTGCATACACTCAAGAGATATTAAACAGACAACCATTGACCCAACAGCCGACAGTCGACAAGAGTCCACTTTCACTTCTTCTAATCCGCTCTGGAATGGGGCCCAAATATGTACATAGTTGGACCGAGTATCTGCTCTAATGCCCGCCATCATTGGCAAGTGTACAAGTATCTTTTGTTGTTTGTTACTTAAAAAAATTTAGCAAGTCTCTGATCTAAAAAAAAAAAAAACAGGTAAACAAAACAAACGTCGAAAAAACACTCAATTTCGAATGTTAATTAATCCATTAAATACTTGTACAAATGTGTATCCCATGTAGATATCTATACGTCTTCCATCTAACCAACTATTTATGCATGCATGCGAAGCCGTTTTTTTCTCAGTTTTTTTTTTCTACATCGTAGTGTATCTAAGTTTTTGCATTTATTTTTTTTTTTTTTTTTTTTTTTTTTGTAAGTCGGATTTGGGTTTTCTTTTTCAACTTCTGTTTTATGCAAATGTAGCGATAGTAATTCCGTCTTAAGCTACTACATATTGCAAATATGTACTAAAGGAGGGGAGATTTAAAAGGTAGGTGTTGTGTCAATGCCCTCAAGACCCCAATAGGTGTGTTACACGCTCCATGGAAATGACTACGAATGGTTACTTGTTTTCTTAGTAGATACACTTGGCAAAAAAAAAAATATATAAAATAAAAAAAAAACAACACAAAGCGGACGAAAAAAAAACATCACAATGATACGAAAAGTGGAAGAAGATACAAACAAAAAAACATTTTATATACTCGTAAATCAGCACTCTTTATGATGATGTTTCAGATATTTTTTTAATTACGGCAACAACGTTCCTATTTCTCATTGAAGATACTTTCTTTCGGAAATTTTTTGCTTAACCGTTAAAAGACGTTCTATGTTCATGTGCTGGACGCTCACTTCCCAGGTAACCTAATCATCACTGCTAAACCCGGCACTGGCATACATACAGAAACCCTGCCGAACAGTGGGAGTAGAATACACTAAGCTATACGCCCACCAAGAACTTCAGGCCTATAAGTCTGACGTCCTTCATGTTGAAAAGCAGGGAGAGAATGATCGACATCCAGATGTGCTAACCTGCCTTGCGAATGCATCCTCCGTCTGCGGTGCAACAGGCCTACCAATGCAGAAGATCATGCAAAAGATCATGCACTCGACAAGAAATACGCCTTGGACATTTTCATCGACGTTAAGGGTGATTTCGACAACTGATTCAGAAAGCGGTATTATACTCACCAAAACTAGCATACAATAAAAATACTAATATTCCTCTTCAAGCTGAATTCTAATATATAAAACCGATGTAAGTGCCAAACACTATATGGTGGAGTGCCACGGGACTGAAGACTTAGTCCGTTACTGTTGATGTTAACCAGACAAAACTGCTTTGGCCAATGCAATGCCAATACTATATGAATGTAAGTAAAAAATGTACATGGGCTAAGGCATGCACAAGTGAAAGTTAAAGGATGGAGGCAACCTGTATCGAACTGTATCAAGAAGGCTCACTTAGATTAGAGAAGGCTTTTTGCGATGGTGAAGGATGCATATGAACAGCAGCTTTTATAGCCGATTTGATTATATAGTACTACGAGTATGTCGATCTGCTGGGTATTCTTGTTGCCTCTAAATCATTATTTTGAATAATTTTCTGAGATTTTCCAAGAACAAGTTATCAAAATGAGTTTTGCTCTGTTGAATAGGGAGGGCCTAGAAGAGTGGTCTCCGTTTTTTCTACATACCTATAGCTCCTGTAAAATCTTGTAAAAGGAGGCTGATTCTGTTAACATGTCTGCCAATTCTTTAGACTGGAGAATTGCCCACAATGAATGACACTTTTATCTCATTCAAAAGTATAAGCCGACGAAATGACTTAATAGAGGAAACTTGTCATAAGGTGGCATATTTTAAATGCTAACTTAACTTAACTCCTTAATTTTATCTTCAGGACGTTGTGGAAGACGATATGGCGAATTTTAATTTTCCCTTTTATTACACAAACAAACCTCTTTCAATTTCATAGCTCAAAAATCAAATGAGCAACGACAACGACATATTTCCTTTGTATCTATCTACAGATACACATCTCGGATAACTGTGTATCTATTTTGTATTTATTTTCTTTTTGATTGAAATGAATACGAAGAACTGCACATGAAATTGCAAAATATAAAATAAAGATGAAGCTATACAACTCGGTGAAGTGTATATAGGATGAAGCTCTAGTTGCACGTCGTTATAGACATCTCGGTGGGGTAATAGACTTTAAAAGAAGATGATGCAGAATCGCCGAGCTGGATTTTGAACAGTCCACTTATACGTTGCAGTTGAAATACTACTATTCGTGGGACTCCTTATTGTTGGCCTGATGGAGATTGTTGTCTTATATAAAAGAAAACAGCCTGAGAATATACAAATTTATGTATCTTGAAGCTGATGTTTGCGAAAAAAATTGAGAGAAAGAGAGGAAGGAAAAAAAAAAGCAAAAATAATAATAAATGCAAAATCATCACGAGCAGACGGTGTGATGTGAAGAAGAAGACTGACACGATAAAAGATAACTGAACATATATGAATACACAGAAGACGATGGTAATTGTATAGTACTCTATCCGTTTGATTTGCAAATTGTAGAAGAACACTTGAAAGCGGATACAACATATGTATGTAGGAGTAGGATAAGGCTCAAGTAGCAATCTCCAGTGAATCCGTAGACGTACATACAACTTCTCAGACTATGCGTACGAGTAGTACTTGGTGCGATAAAAAAAATCCAATTGAACCTGACGTCTGTATTTGCCACTGGTCGTCTCTATAATTCTATCGAAGAGAGAAGACTCTTAAATTGAAACAACAAAGACTGAGACATCTTTAAAATCATGCGTATGCAATGTCTAGCCAGGGTATACAATTGAAAAGTGGTCTATCGTATTTTAGTTGGAAAAGTCTGCATTTCTAGCCCCAAGTTGTGTTCTATTTACTATTTGTATAGCCCTTGCTTCGAAGAGATATCTTCAAACTACGCAGGATACTTATGGCAACCTGATTTGACTTTCTACGGCTTTTTAGCTGAATGAACATATAATCATTGTGAAAAATTCATAAGAGATAAATGAGACTATAAATGAGACTGTACATTGTGACTGATTAAGTGCATCATATAAAAATAAATCCGTTTGTAAATTAATTTGATCCTTTTCCAATTTGAAGTTATTGATAAAAAGTGTCATCGGGTATACGAAATTATTTCGTTGTTCCGTGGTCATAAGGGTAACATCGAAACCCAGACACGATTAAAGTGTGAAGAAAATCCAACATTTATTAGTCGACTTACGAAAATGCATCAAAAAAAAAATAATAATAAAATTAACAATAATAGCTCCAGCGTCAGTAGCTATTCTAAATGTTGATTTAAAAAAAAATTATAATAATTGATAGTAAGGATATATCCAGCCACTTCTGGAAAATACGAGTACCATTCCAATATTTTTTATATATGTAATTGTAAAACGATGACTCTTTCAACTAAAATTTGCATTGAAGCATTTGAAAAATGTAGGTTTCTACATATAATTTAACATTAAAATGATATAAAAAAAATAATTAAAATTGTTTCATTCTATACAACAGATATCGAATAAGAAAAAAGCGGAAAACATCATTCAGAAATAATTTTAGTCTTTTTTTTTTTTTAATAAAATTTAGACAAAGAAGTTTAGTCAATATAGCTTTGGTGAATTATTTTTTTTTGTTCTCTTATTATAAGTAATATCTTGTAAATGAATTTTAAAAAAATACAAGCAAACTAAACAGTTAATTATAAAAAGATACTTAAATAAATTTGAATTCCTCAATTTTTCTTTTAGAGCTTTATTATTTTTTCGATTTGTGAATTAAGGAATTTTCATTTTAAGTAAAGAATTCTTACTTTATATAACAATTTAGGCACAAACAATTTTTTTAGTATATGCAATAATAAAATACAAAATGTCATTGCTGTGCCAAGAATTTCAATAAGTAGCTTGAGGCAAATAAAAAATAAAAAGTTCATAAATAAAATCTTAAGTGCAAGTGATAAATTTAATTTATAGAGAGTGCAAATTAATTAATTATCAAAAGTTTCTGACAGGCGATATAAGTGTTATGTGTAAGAATGTGAATAGAATTCCAATAAATAAAATGTTAGATAAAAAGATACGGGAGATTTTTATCTACAATCTTATGCAGTTTTTTCGAAACATGATCTTTTATTTTAAGGCCATAGCTAAAAATTTACGATTCTGTTACACATGATAGGACATTTCAAATTTTACAAATTTGAGCTATTAATTATTTTATGTGAAGAACTGTAATCAATCGGACACATTCCGAGGCAATTAGAAATTACAATGCAACTTTTTTAGTAAAAATTACAACTCGATTCGTTTTTCCCAGAGGTGATATAACTTTTTTAACTACTCCCTACAGTACGACTTTTGTTGGCCTGCAAAATACTCCTCGACGGCGATGACTTTCTCGTTCGACACGTACTTCTTTCCGGCGAAGAAGTTTCTTTTAAGGTTTGGGAACAAAAAGAAGTCACAGGGAGCCAAATCCGGAGAATACGGAATATGGGGGAGCAATTCGTAGTGCAATTCGACCAATTGGGATAAGGCGAATGTGAAGGTGTGAGCCGGTGCGTTGTTCAGATGTCCATCACCTTTTCGGCCGAGTGCACGATTTTCGCCTTCACTGGATCACGTTTACCGGGTAAAACGCATTTTTTCTGTTGTTCTTTGGTCTCTGATGTGTATCAATGAATCCATGTCTCATCGACCGTCACGAAACGACGCAGAAACACCTCCGAATTTTGATTAAACAGGGCCAAGCACGTCTTTAAAGTGGTCTCACGGTTGCGGTTGTTCTCCGGTGTGAGTAAACGAGCAAAATCTCGTGCAGGATATGGCTAACGCATTCAGCTGAGATACTTACTATTTCAGCCAACTTGCGAATTTTCACTCGGCGGTCAGCCAATACGAGATCATGGATTTTTTCTATGGTATCCTCTGTGGTAACAACCGTTTTTGACCAACCTGGGCGCGGTTCATCAAAAACCGAAGTGCGGCCACGGTGAAACTCTGCGAACCAATGGCAAACGTTTGTACGGAAAGGTGAATGGGTCGCATACCGATATCGCATTATACCGATTTTGGCATAAAGACTTCTTTCATGAAACCTAACATATAAGGTTTAACTGACAACTTTGTCAATTGGGTGTCGCTATTTTGCGAGAAATAATTCCAGGCCGAGATTGAAATTGGCCACCGACTTGGCATTTAGTAGCCTACATGCTTCTTCTTTCTCTAGGGCTTGTAAAAGAGACAATAATCCTCCGCATTTAAATGTACATCAGGCCGTGGGGGTTTTCTGGGTGGTATTGTTTTTCATAAACTAAAGCAAGGCCCTGAGAAGAAATTAAGATAGTGACACGTTGAACAAAGTTTTTGGTTCAGGATTTACTGCTACGGGGTGGATCAATATGTTTATGATTTTCTTCATTTCACGGAGATTATGTTTTCAATTACCCAAAGGTATACATGATACGAGGTGTTAATATTGACTATCTTGCAGCCTTAATTCGTATACGTTTGTGCACAATGAAATCTGAAACAGAAAAAGGTAGACGCAGTCAGTTATAAAATGAATTGCTAAAGAGAAGAAAGACTAGAAAAACGGCAAAGGTGGGGACGAGGAGATCTAGACGCTTGATGACAAAAATGAGACTTTATAAGTGTAATGCGCCTCGTTAATTATTGGAACATCCTCAATCAAAAACCATAATCTGTTGACAGATTTTCAGAGCGTGTTGGCAATAAAAGTAATAATTCCGTCATGTTCCGCTACCCGACTGCAAAGAAATTTAAAAATGATTGCCCAACTGAAAAGCAATAAATCTGTTGGTGCAGATCACTTTCAGGTGATAAAACGGTATTTTCATTAAGTTACCTCAAGGGTTCGTACTTTCACTTATTCTCTTTCACTCTTGTAGGTTTCAGTCGAAATCTTACCAGTTTTTATGTATCTTTAAGAATGAAACTTACTGATAGGATGCAACAAAAATATTTTACTTCCATGAAAATATCTTTGGAAGTTACGAGATCCTTTTTTTCCAAGAACAGCTGTGAATGCATTCCAGGAAGTTTTGACTTTCAAAGGCAACTGGCACTTTTAAGATGTCAGTAAGCTTTGTACATATTTGTAAATTTGGAGGCATTCTTCCAATTTCCAATGCCGGAAAGATCCTTCCCGACATCTCTTTAAAGTATTTAGAAGTCAGTCTGACAAGTGACAACTGAAAATGTTGGACAGTAGATTGTCAATATGGTATACCCTGATAGGCAGATGACAAGTATAGCTATGTAAATCAAGCGATATGATTTGGAATTGAGATGTTCTTGACATTTGGAAATAAAGTGCTTGACTTTGAAATAAGGAGAAATATACAGAAACATAGGTATCAACTCAAGTGAGAAAGGAATTTTGACGCAAGTAATTCCAAAAGAATTCATAATCCTGAAGAATGGACGAATTGGGCAATTCTCTTTCTTTATATTCAAAGCAAGCCCCATCACCAAACTGGCCTCAAAAAGATTATTAAGATCAGCTTTAATGTACGAAAGTTAAGTGTGATCTTTATTGCAAAGAAAGTCAACCTTAGACAGATCGCTAAAATGGATTTCAGATCAATATTTTTAATTCCAAGTCCAGCTGGGTCCTTGTTAATTTAAGGATGAGCTTGTCCAGTAAATGTCAGGTACATAACTTAAAACTTTGTTTGGTGACAAGATTGATAGATACGAGAGAAGGAGTCTATATTTCGGCAAAGTTTCTGTAATCATAAAAAGGTTACTAATTCAATTTATGCCTTCAAAACTAAGCCCACAGCAAAGGTTTGATGCAAACATGATATCTCTGCACGCGTGAGGAGGCTTAAAGCTCGTATGGCTTCTTCTTGTAGGTTTTGTAAAGGCATGCGTAGTATAGTTAGTCGGACTGTGCTCCCTTTCTACATGGCTGATGATGTCGAATGATTGTTTAATAAAACAAGTCCATTTAAAAATTGACCAAATTATAAATCAAGACACATAACATACTCCGCTCGTAAAAGTCGAAGTGATCAGACACTTGGGGATCAGAAAACCAGAATTGATCGAAACAATCAAATGTCTAGTTGAGATATGCTTAAAATAGATTAATGTTATTGCCCTTTTAAACATATCAAGGTTGCTCAAGATTATAAACGATCAATGACAACACAGAGTGTTGATTTTACGATCTTCAACTATTTGCTTAGTAATATTGGATACGTCATTACACCTACGAACCAATTTTTGGAGCTTTGTCATTGACTACGTACAGTATCAAACTTAAATCCAAAAAGATCTATTTTGCTGTACTAAATTCATTTGTTTTTTTACAGACCACATCGGTTGCTGTATACGATAGTAATCAAAGCCGTCCTCTTGCTTCCATAGGTGGCGTTACAGTCCAGGTTGAAACTGGATTCTAACTAGCCTTTATATACACCTAGATTGGTCACTAGATGTGTTCTGTTTAGTTTGTTGAGGTAATTTTCGAGTTGCGTGCTTCAATTCAGCTAAAGTGTTTCTTCCGGATTTTATTCGAAAATACTCCGAGCCACAGTTCTTTCGTCCATACATTTTGGGTACCACATACAGTTGCAGTTCTACAACTTGATCAAATTAACTGATACTGTATTGTATCTTTTCCATGCGCCGAAAATCCTTCGTCGAAGGATAGCATAGAGAAAGAATAGAGTTATAATTAGTTTGGTTGTTCAAGTGAGGACTATATTTATTTCAAGCCTCTTTAGTCACAGAAAGCAGCGATTGGTAAAAGCTGCCTATACGTCGTTTGATTTCTATGATGCTGCCACGATTTGTGTCATCAATGGTCTTCAACTACTTCTAAATTGCTTCCATCTGTCAAATACGTCGGTCCTGAGCGCCGTTTCTTCAATTCAATTCAATTTATTAAAGTATTAAGGGAACAATAAGACATAGACAGAGAGTTCCAAAATTTAATGGCGTGTATGTAAAAGAAGCGCGATGAATTTGTAAAGCTATGAGGAGATGGTATTAGGGCATGTGTTCTGACAAATCGAACTTAAATAAGTTTCTTAAACAGATACATGGGAGACTTATTTACTATAATATTATGCAAGAATATAAGATTTCTGACAGCTATTTAGGGGTGTTGAGAAGTTCTGAGTAAGCTTTTAGAATATTGAGATACATGATCAAATCTAAGTAAGCCATTAACATACTTACCCACAGCTTTCTTTGTGACGAAGAATCAACTTTACTATAAACAACAAGCCTATATTATCAATGGTAGGATGAGGAGTGTAACTTGAGGTCAACCACAACATCAGCAGGTATCCATAAATACGTCTAATTACGTTATTTGTGTAGTCATATCCGGATAATTTGCTATTCATAACAAAACCTAAACTGGTGATCTTGTTAACTATTTTAAGCTTATTTCCAGAAAGTACGATGTTGGGCAAAAAGAGAAAGGACATTGTAGAATTCGAAATGGGAATTACCTGAGACTTCTTCGGATTTAAGATTAATCCATTTGAGACCAACTGTGAATAATGGCAATCTCAAAATTTGTCAGATTTATAAGATCACGCATCTTGCTGGAATCATTGGCTAAATACAAATGAACATCATCTGTATATAGGTGGACTGTGGAATGTTTATAGACAGAAGATCATTAATAAATAATGAAAAAAGGATAGGTCCCAGAATTGAACCTTGTGGTACGCCTTGGTTGACTGGTAAAAGAACAGAAAAACTCTTAGAATTAACAACTCTCTGGAATCTGTCAGACAGGAAGCTGTAAATTAGTCTCACTGCACTGTCACTAAATGAGAAGAGATTTCTCAACTTCCAGCAAAGTATCTTGTGATTCACTTCATCAAAAGCCTTCGATAAGTCCAGTAGACAAAGAAGTGAGATGTGTCTTTTAACAAAATTCTTTCTGATATCTTCCAGAATGCTAACTATAGCAGTACTATAGTTAGCTCTGAAACCAGACTGAGCTTCATACAGTAGGTTATTAAGACACAGGTGTTTTAGAAGCTGTTTCACTATGAGTTTCTCTAAGACTTTTGATAAGCATGGAACGATACTGATGGGTCTAAAATCAGAAGCGGAAGTTGGATATGGTCGTTTTGCTACAGGTATTACACGGCCTATTTTACAGGATCGAGGAAATGTAGATGTGGTAACACAATGGTTGAGAATACGGGTTAGGTGGGATACTATGAAACTTCAACTTCGCTTACCGTTTCCACTTCAAATTGTCTTATGCTCGAAAGAGTGTGATCTTCAGCAAAGTTGAAACCACATTCATCAGACTGACTTTCAAGAAATTGTTGAGAATGTCAGGATCAACTTTGTATTTACCATTAGGTTTTCTGTCGGAAACTCCAATGCTACGCAGATTATTCCAAAGTTTCTTTGTTGGAAATGAAGTGTTCAACTTGGAGGCATAAAAATTCTTTTTAGCATTGCATACCTTATAAGCATGCCAATTTAAATCAGAAGGAATTTTTTTTCAATTTACTATAAAGCCGGTTACGTACTTTAATAGCGTTCATAACTTTAGTTGTGAACCAAGGACAGCAACTGTTCCGAATTTTGACAGTCTTTAAGGGTAGAAATTGTACAATCATATTTTGAAAACTGTTGAGCTTCTCATCTAAATCTGAACGCGAACGACAATAAATCCAAGGAGCGTGGAGAGCAGCTGATTGAAGGGCATCAATATTTCTTGACGGGAGCATGTACTTCGTTAAGCCATCATTCTGTCTTTATTTTTTTGAAAAATTCAATGCAAGGAAATTGCTGTGTTTTCCACTTGCTTCTAAGCCATTAGCTTATGTGAGTTTTTGAACAGATTTTGCTTCTAATTTTTGTTTGTGATCCACCATCTTCAGATTTGAAATGTGACATTCTCCACCGATATGTGTACCGCAAAAGCGAATTAAATAGACGAGGATACCAAGTACATTGATATACGTCTCTTAAGGGTTGCACCGTGACATGTAGTAGCGTGGATATCTTTGTAAATCCTTGGCATTTTTAACATGAAGCCGGTAATCAGTCATATTCCGCTGCTTTGAGCAATTCGACGGCCTCGACATCAGTAACTTCAGCTTTATGTCTCAACATTGGCATCCGAACTGCAGTGAAAATGGACGGACAGAACAGTTGTTGTGTTGAATGGTTAGGGTTGATTTACTGTGTGAATCATCGGGAGTTTATTGTCTGAAGAATTTTAAGCACCGACAACCTTACCTCTAACACAATGAGATCTGTTTGATGTTCCTGAGACCCTTGTAAATTTAAAGATTTTAAAGATGTGGGAACTATGTAAAATATATCGCTACGAAACTACTCGACAAAAAGTCGACGAGCTGTGTTAACTTTTGTAATTCGTGTCTTATAAGTTATTGTGTCTGACTGTTCTAGTAAAGGCAGACTTAACGTAAAGCTAAGATTATTGCATGGGAGTTTTGTCTAAGAGGTCGAAAAATGTATTTTCAGTTGCGCGTCATCTTACTTTTCTAAGGGAAATAACGACAGGAAGATGGTTCATGGAAATATGTTTTGAATACGACTTCATGCATATGGCTGTTTCGTCTCTTTTTTACGAAGCGGTCCGATAGTGTGCCATTCTTTCGTGCATTGGCTTGTCTATCTCGCCAATAAGGTGCTGAATATTAGGTTGCAAGGCCAATATTTTGGCTTATTAACATGCTTCAATGACTATGGATAGCCATTCAGGAAGAAATCGGGTGATTAAATCATACGATCTCGGTGTCCAATTTACTGGTTCGTGTCAAGATATGACGTTGTCGTGATGCGAGTCACCAGAAAGTCACAGATATCATGGGGAGTATGGTATGTAAAGGGAACAATGTCGTCCACGTTTTCGAAGAAATAATCACTAATCATTGTCTGGTAACGCTGGTCATTGACTGCAATGCGAGGTGTGGTTTCACATTTAAAAAAATAAGGACCAAGGACCATCATGAGTCACATGAGTCTCTTTTGGATTTGTTTCAATTCCAAAAAAGTCAATTTTGCTTGTTCATAAAACCATTAAGCGAAAAGTGAACCTCGTCGCTAAATAAGATTTTTCGATGAAATAAGTGTCAAACTCAAGGGCCAAAATCTTCTGAATAAACTATTCCGTATCTTTTAATACACTTTTACTCACAGTGGCTACAATTTATTTGAATCCTTGTGTGCATCATGTCACACTTTATAGAAGTGATATCTACTTTAGGAATCTGGGGGATGATCTTGCAGTTCATCTGCACAAAGTCTTTGAAGAGACTCGACGTTTTAAATTCGTTGGTTTTCCGTCGATCGTTGGATCATCACTGTAAAATATTTCATATGATTGGCATGATGTTCTGGCGAAATGAAAACGCATTTAAGGAAAAAAATCCAGCATGGAACGCTTAGATAACTTTGAGCTTATGAAACCTGCCTTAAACTACCAAAAAAAGGATTAGAAACCTCGAATAAGCCATGAAAATCCATATAAAACTAAGCGCAGAATATTTTAGACTATTATAGAAATGGATTGTATTTTTTATAAGGTAGCCGTTGCCTTATTCTTTTGCCAACCGTCGTCTTTTATCTGAAGACTACTTGTTATACATCTGAAACGTTCATGCTTTCAGACTACACAATAAACACTCGATATGAAATTATTTAATTAATATTTAACAAAACCAAAAACACGTTTTATCTGTTTACTGTTTACTCTTCTAAGTATATAATACAACCTTTCTGGCCACATTTGGGAATTTCCCTAAAGCTGAAACAACAGAACGTGTTTCCATATCGATTTTTATTTGTTAAAATTGTGAATTACTGTATATTTGTGTGTTGGTGCTTGCGTATATAAATTTAATTATTTAGATCCAAATTGGAATTCGTTCTGTGAGAAACCAGATTTAAAAAATCGTTATCTAGTCAACTATTACCATCTAACATACATGTGTATGTAACTACCTGAATCGATTAAAGTGTTTTAGCTTTGCAACAACTGATCTCCTGCACTATCGAATCTTGCAAGCATGTGCCAAAACCGTACGAGTATATCAGGCTAACACAGTTTGGGATATCCAAAAGAAGGACTAGGAGTGGACGAACTCCCTGTTCCACTCATAAATCAAGACACGCACAGTTGTTTAAGAAGATAAAAACCTTTTCTACAAAAAGGAGGAGACAGGCTGCATTGGAATCGTCAACGATGAAACACTTATCTGGCATATGCATAAGTAGTTTAAAGTATTATGTACCAAGAATTCAAAATTGAGCAATAACAAGGTCTTTGAAAGAATACAAGTCTATTCATAAATGTAGGTGTCTACGAGCGGATGCCCTTCGAAGTCCTCTATGGAAGCCATATAACTCTAACAAACGATTTCGCTAAATTTCGGCATGACCCAAAAATGACCTGAAATTGGACAAATTTTTTCCAAAATTTAGACTTTGTCCGTAAACTTGTGGTATGTAAGGTAGTTCAAAAAGTCCCGGGACTAAAATATTGTATAAAACACTGTTTTAGCGTTTCTATGGCTTTTCTTATAGAAGGATTTGTCCAACACTTCAAAACACGCTGCAGTTTCGGAGGTCACCTCTTCATTGGAGCGATTTCTCTTTCCAGCGAGCGTTTTTTTAAGGTTTGCGAACAGATAATAGGATCCATGTTTCATCCATTGTCACATTTAATTTTTTAATTTCCTTTAAACAGCTCCAAATCAAAACGCTGTTGTTTCTGGTACAAAGGCAGTACCTTCTTCAAACATACCCGAATACTCGTAAAAAATATAATGTACACGGTCTATTGATAACTTTACGATTTCTTCTTCCACAATCAGGGCTAAAAAATCAGTGGGGACCGATGGTATTCTGAACATAGTGTTTCGACATCTACCACCCTGTTGAATGAATAATGAATAATGAATAATGAACATTATCCAGCGCATTGGAAAACGGCAGTGGTTTAACGTATCCCCAAAAAGGGAAAGGATATATCCAATCCGGCGAATCTGGTCGATAAGTCTCCTTCCGAATATCAATTAGATGTTTAAAAAGGTAATCAATAGAGCTCTGACTAGGTGGGTTAAGGACAAACATATAGTTCCGGATAATCAATTCGGTTTTAAGGCAGAACATGATATCTGACATGCCGCGTCTAAACTGGTGTATACAATGGAATAAAGGCAAAAACGAATGTACTGGTGCCTGCCTTGTTGACTTGGAGAAGGCATTCGACACCGTATGGTTATTTCTATTGTATAAGCTGACTAGGCTGGGGATCAGTAAACCACTCTTGTACATTCTTTATAATATGCTAACCAACAGAAAGTTCATCGTGAAAAATGGTGATGTGACTTCTGTTTGAATATTTCAAATTAAAAATGGTTTGCAGCAAGGCGCGGTCAATTCGCCGATCCTGTTCAACATTTATACAAGCGACTTGATAGGTTCACTTCCCCATACTATTGCGTACGCAGACGATTTGATAGCGTACAGCATAGGTCCAAAAATCGAGGTCATTAATACTCTCTTGCAGCGTGACTTCGATAAGATAAGACGAAGTTGAAGTTGAAAATCAACTTTCAGAAATCGGAAAACATTCTCTTTAGGACGCCGTTGTCTAGAGCCTCTAGGGATACCAGAAAAAATTAGCGAAAGTTCTCGATCATTGGACAACACGGGCAGCTTTTTGCCTGTCGAAATGTGGTGAGATACCTTTGCGGTCTGGTTAGATCGGTTTCTGTATTTTGACAAAAACGTAGATGCTGCTCTGGCCAGAGCTAAAGGCGCTTTTGCCCTTACAAAGAGACTGTTTTATAGCAGCCAACTCGATGCGAGGGTAAAAGGTAATCTGCTACATGGCCCTTATCAGGCCCATGCTGGTATTTGGGTGTCCCGTGTGGGTCAATGTGCGAGTAAGCTTAAAGAAAAAGATTCGGGTATTTGAGAGAGCTTGCCTTAGGGCTTGTCTTCGCTTGTACAGACCACCAGAGTCGGAGCACAAGAAATTTTATCCTAATGAGGTCCTTTACAACAGGGCGAACCTAATACGAGTGGACAACTTCGTAATTAAGCTGACTCGAAGGCACATTGAAAGTGCAATGACCTCGACGAATAACCTGCTATCTGGGGCTTACTACCCCAATTATTTTTACCACGAAAGTGTGCGCTCTGACGGCTTCATTCCACTGGAAGCATTTCCCTACCCAGATCAAATAGGGTTGATCCAGGATAGATCAGCGATCCCATTAATCTTCCATATCGCTCAGACAGCTGGGGAAAGCAACTCAACTATAGCACAGACGTCGCACACGGCAGTGCGTATCGTCTCACGTTCAGTAGGGCGGTGGGGAATCGCGATAAGAGGGATGTCGTTCGGCAGCACCAGCATTTCTGGTGGTTGAATGATGGAGAAGATGTTTCGTCGTCGGTTCCGCAAAGTTCTATGAATAGCGATGGCCAGCTTGCATAGGTTTAGGTTAGCACTTAAGAAATATATACATATATTGGTATATACAAAGGTCTTTGTGTGTGTATGTGTGTATTGTGTGTGAAGGATTAGGTAGACTAAGGTTTATTTCAAGTTAGATACTAAGTTTTTATAAAAAATCAAAAATTAGATCCATAGGCTAAGTTTTTTTTTAACAATTTTTTCTTAACAATTTTTAAATAAAATGTAAATGAAGTCGAAAGACTTAGAAGAACTTAGAGTAGCTTAGAGTGCCGGTGTGGCCAGTAAGTTAGTATAAGATTGTTAAGTAATTGTAAGCTAGCATTTAAGCATTTTTTGTTAGTATGTAAGAGTTAGCGTTTAAGAAAATTAAATGCATTTAAAACAAAAAAAAAAATTCTTTACGATTTCAGATATCTTACGCACTCTCGCTTTACGGTTGTTCAAAATGATATTGTGGATTTTGTTGATGTTTTCCTGCGTTACAGCTTCGTTTGGGCACCCAGAGCGTTCAGTATCATTTGTGTCTGCACAAACACGTTTGAATACAGCACAGCAGCGGCAAAACGTTGCTTTTGACGAAGCAGATCCCTCATAATATTTTTGAAGCCTTTCTTGAATTTTAACGATATTTTTCCGATCAAATCAACGTACGAAATTTGTTTCTTCCATGTTTTTGAAATGTCTTTAGATGTGTCACCATTTAAAAGAATTTACTAAATATGGTATGGAGTCGCCATCTATTTGTCAGTTCCAGAACTTCTCTAACCGCCGTTTTAGACATGCTTTTGATACGCAACAAATTCATTTCTTTGTATTCACAAGATCATTCGACATTTTGTCCTAAATAACGCTGATATCGGTCGATCGATGATAAATGAGCTTAGTTAGCCGGATCAAATTAACTAAATCGATAGGAAAGAAAAGCATGCAATAAAGCGATCAAAATAGCGGAATTGTTGAAAATAAATAGGGGCACCGATTTATATTGACAAGCCAAAAACAACTGTCCATCTAAAAGATACATTGATACAACACAAAATAACCGCAGGGTAATCGAAAATTGGATCTGTCGTGTTTGATGATAATGTTTCTATATATTCTTTCAAAATATAACCGGGACTGAGTCATTCAAACGGGCCGAATTAATGGTTTATATAGGGTTTTCCAAAAGGGACTTGACAACTTTGAATTTAATTTGTGAACGCACTTTTTCACTAATCATCAAACTATCACTGTCAATTTATTCAGTAAGCTCAACATTTTCATCATGGTAAAGTACACTAACGAGCAACGTCTGCACATTATAAAAATTTTCTACAGATATTCGGAGTCGGTGACTGCAACTTTAAGAGCATTAACTCCAATTTTCGGTCGTAATTCTCACCCTAGTAGACAGGCAATAGCAAGTTTAGTGCAAAAATTTGAGTCTACATATTCGTTGTGTGATGTTGCCGTGTCAGTGAAATAACGGGTTGGTCGAACGGGCGTTCTCAAGAATTGGGCATCGCTCAGGATCTTGGTTTACACCCATACAAGATCAAGCTGACTCAAGAATTGAAGCCGATGGACCATTTGAAGAGAAGTACGTTCTCCGATTGGGTTCTGGAGAAGATGCGCCAAGATGTTGAATTTCATCGCATGTTTATTTATGTTTTAACTGGACTATATATTAGGAAATACATTCTTATTAATTGTACTTAAATAGATAAATTGTACTTAGCATAGAAAGTTGTGCTCGAAAATCGTCACTATAGTTTGAGGGAGCTTTCACAAAACCTATCGCTTTGAGGGAGACTACTGAAAAAGACTGATATCCAAAAATGCTACCAATATGATCGAGGAAGCACTGTATTTTTTTTTCCTATTTCCAAACTCAAATTATCACTTCATGGGACTCATTTTGAGTCGTTTCAAGACCTTAAACAAAATTCGATGAGATAGCTGAAGGCGATCCCGGAATCTCCTTGATTTGAGCCAAAAGTCTAACCTCACTGAAATCACACTCTAAAAATGTTCTTTTATTCTCAGGCTTGCTGAAGAATTTGTAATCTATAATGACCTACACGAGGCTTAACCAATACTTAACAATAAAGTAAATGCAACATAGGCTTAATGAACTCATCGTATTTTTTTTTTTTTACAATTTGACACACCAGTCCGGGATGGATCAAGACCTGGTCTATCTCACTCACTGTGTTGTCCGTCTTGTCATTTTGGGACCTATGGACTTCATCTGAACAATGAGGGACTTTTTCAGAGAAGATACTGTTTTCGGAGAAAGGGTGGACAAATACTTGTTGTCCAAAATGATGAAAATTGTTTCTCAAAATACTCTCCATGAAGATCAAAACACTTTTTCATGCGTTTTTGAAATGAAAATTTGAACCAATTTTCGAAGCGCTTTTTCCACTCTGAAAGAAGTAACTCCAAAACACGCCTTTTAAATCCATCAAAAGCTTCTTCAGGCGCCCAAAAACGGTGACCTCGCAATTGATTTTTGGGAAATAAAAAGAAGTCATTGTGTGTGAAATCAAGGCTGTACGACGGATGACCCCCCAATTCGATGTTTTGAAAGCTCAAAAAGTCACTTGTTTGGGTCGACCTGTAAGGGCACGCGTTGTCATGATGGAGAATGATCCGTGTTGGGCGGTTGCTCTTCCTTATTTCTTGAAAGGCTTCAAGCAATCAAATTACTCTAAATTCAATCATTCAGAATTGATCATTATATGTTGCTCTAATGGCATGGTGGCGAAATGTCCGTTTTTTCCGAAGAAACAGGCGACCACTTGATGATTTGCGGCCTGTAATTTTTTGGACATCTCTTTGGACCAATCGACACGAGCCGTTTTTTAGGCGGTTGTCAAATTATGCGGTATCCAATACGAGGAAATACTTTTGACGGCCAAATGTTCATGCAATATCAGTTTCCGCAACGATGTTTTCTGGCACAACAACCGATTTTGAACGACCTTCACGAAATTCAACTAGGGCCCTGATTCCGCGCAAGCGCAAATTTTTCATTTGTATGCGCAGTCAAAAAAAACCAACACTCACGGGCCGTGTACACTAGATCCAATTCATGCGATTCCGCAACATGCTGTGAATTTGAATGTGCTGCGTGCATAATTTTTTACCAACGGAGTGAGCTGAATTTAGTTTTCATTCTCAGAGCATTTAAAAATTGAAATTTAGCGTGGAAATGAGCTCTGTGTATAACTAAAGTGTCAAGTTCTACGAGCAACGTTTGGAAATTATTAAAAATTACTACCGAAATTCTAAGTCGGTAAAATAATCGTCCCACCGGACAGGCTGTGGGTGCTATAGTATTTAAATTCGAGTCAACATATTCCTGTGCCAGTGAAACAGACAACGCACTGGTCGAAATACCGAAAATATCGCAGACGTAATAACTTCAGTTCGAAATGAGCCAAATCAGTTGATTTAACGCCATTCACAGGAATTGGGAATCCCTTAGTCCACATTGTGGCGAATTTTGCATAAATATTTTAGCCTACATCCTTACAACATCCTTACAAAACTGAAGTCTCTTGATCATTTAAAGCGCCGAGACTTCTCCGATTCTGCCCTGCAAAAGTTTGAAGAAAATCCTGAATTTCATCGAAAAATCATATTCAGCGATGAAGCTTATGGCTTTGTTAGTAAGCAAAATTTGCATTATTGGACAGCAACAAACCCACATGTGCTTCAGGAACTCCGACGGTGTGGTGTGGATTTCATATATTTTTTCGTCGATTAAAATGATCACCATGTTATGGTCGATGGAGTCTCCTATCGTGCCATGTTGAAAGACTATTTTTGGCCAAAACTGAATCGACTTGATATCAGTGATATGCAGTTCTAACAAGATGGTGCCACATGCCACACAGCTGGTCGAACAATTGTTCTGTTAAAGGGGAAGTGCGGTAAACATGTAATCTCAAGAAATGGTCCAGCCAGATGGTCATCTTTCTGGTGCAGTTTAACGCCGTTAGATTTTTTTTTTATGGGATTCCGTTAAGACGTTGGTTTATGTCAACAAGTCAACAACGTTAGAGGAGATCAGGAACAATATCGAATGGGAAATTGCGAACGTTCCTGTGTGGAAGAGTGGTGGAAAATTTACTTCAAAGAATCGATCAATGCAAACGTGCTTGTGGTGGTCATACGAACGAAATCGAATACCGTACATGTATACAGCCCGATATCTCAATTGTTTTGTGATTTATTTAAGTACAAAATTGTTATGTTCTTATTGAAAAACCCGCTTAGACATAGACGGGACAAAATCGGCAAATAAAGTTGAATAAAGTGGCTTAACTAGTCAAGTTTGTTTTATTCCATAAATTGTTAGTAAAACTATTCAAGAATATGTTGCCAAGGTTTCAAAACAAAAATCGCGTTTTGTTTTGACGCTATAAGCAAGGAAAATGAACGCGGTAAGGAAATCTCTTATTCAATTATCTGGCTCAATACCCCTGTAATACGGAGGAGGATTTCGGCAGATGTTCTTGATTGTAAATTCTCACAACCGAGGCGTTGGGTAGAAGGTACTCGAAGCTTTGGAATATTTTAACATATCGTCGAGTTTGGTCAGCTCAGTTTCGGCCGTCCTAACATATGTTGGAAGTTTGAAGTAAAAATGTCAGCGTATCCTATACACCAGGAGTTAATCAAGTGTTAGGTGAAGATGAAAGAACTTTCGAACACTACCAGTCACAATGCAAATCCTCTACCTTGTTATGGGCTCATCGAATTTTTCACAGATTTGTCGGAAATTCTTCTTTTTATTTGTCGAAATTGCAAACAGAATGTGAAGTTTCAGGAAACTGGAAAACGTGGCCTTGGTTTCAAGCTTGTTGTCGACTGTAACTGTGGATTGAGACAAATCAATTTAGTCAACACTGGATTTGAGATGGATCGTAGGATTGTATTTGTCATGCAATTCTTAGATGTTGGCAGGCAAGCAATTCTATGGTCATCGTATATGTATAGCTGAAGAAACTTCCAATGAAATTTGAGTTCACCTTAAATTTTATGAATTTTGCTGTAAGAAAGCTGTAGAAGAAGAAAAGAAAAAGAACGAAAGAACAACGCGAGAGACATTTTTTGAATTTGACAGTATCTGGTGATGGAAATGTAATGGATCTGGTTGTACGAAGTAGTTACCGCCAATCATTTGTATATTGGAACAAGAAATCGAAAAATTCAACAGAATTCTAGCATGGAAAGAGGATCATGACGAAGGAAATTGCACGGAAACACATGAAGGGTCCATGGTAGTAAATCTGTGAAAATGGTGTTCTTGAGATCGGACGAATTATATGGTGTAAAATACGGCAATTATATGGAGATTTGGAAACGTTCACAGCAATTGGTTAATTTTTACAGTGATGAACTATAGTAACAATTATCAAGAGTGAATGCATAGACCATGTGCAAAAATAGGATGGAAACTCGGCTCCGGAACATTAGGAAAGCTAAAAAACTAGTCGGAAATGGCATAGCAAGTAGTAGCAAGCTAAAGCACTTGAAAAGGAGCCTGAAGCGCATCCTGCTCCATTACACCCCGACGTTCAGAAAGACATTCTTCTAATATACGAAGACTTATCGAAAATTGATTTCCTGACGAGATGTCAACCGGTCGGCGATTGGCTCCAAAGCATCTACATTGTGGCCTGTAAGTAGTCAAGGTTGCAGCGTTCTTAGCTATTGAGTTATTCAATGAAGGAAATTCAGCCCTTCTAATGCTGATGAGCCAATTTTGCCCAGGAAATGGATGAGCGCGTGAAAAAGATCAAGGAAGTTCGGCAAGCCCGTCAAGAGAAGACGCAAGCCTGAAATGATTTGTTTGATGAAGAAGAAGGGTTGCTATATGGTGTTGGAATAGCTGATTAACCAGTGAACAGTTTATATTATTGTATTTATTACTGCCCTGAATTTTTTGTTTTCGGCACATTTGTTTTCAACTCGTGAGAATTCTAGCTCGAAGAGTTACTGATCAAATGTTCTGAAAACTTGTGTGAATATTCTTTATTCAATTACAATTCATATGAACTAAACTCTGGAATGATATTATTATCTGAAATTTATATTTTTTTTTTCTTGCAAAACAGGTGAAAAAACATCATCATGGTTTAAACACCTCATAAACAAGCAATTTTTCGATCAGAGTTTAGTTCATATTCTTAGAAAATATTTTGCTAACGAAAAAAAAAAATATGAAATGATTTTAGATAAAAATTTTGACTTCCTGATTTTCCACTAGCAGCACACTTTGATGGCAACCATCCATGGAGAACAGCTTCTAACTCTGATTATTCCTTCTCTGTTAAAAAAAATCACGAAAACACTAAAATTTCGGCCTCCTAAACTGGTTTCATCCCCTTAATAAAGTTTCTTATTTGAATTGTCGTGCATTATATTTTCACAGGAGGAAACGAATATTAGGTTTGTGGAAGGATTGGTGAGAACATTTGCCTATTTTAGGGACGGGCTGGACAAATTCAACTTCTCATCTGTTCGGAAAGCGTACGCAATGGTTTTGCCAGTGCAAAAGATGACCTCTCAGATCGGGAGATATACAACGTACACCAAGCGATTTGTGTTTATTGAGATATTTGGGTACCCTTGTTACTATAGTAGTGCAAAAGCGGACACACGACCTAATCTCGAAGCATTAATCTTGTTGGGAGTTATGAAGCATCAAATCGACCTGATTTAAAGAGCTGGCAGCTATAATTTGTTTATACATATGTGAGCGTAATGATGACGCAAAGATATACTATCTCACTCCAGTAGAAAATAAAAAATACAACGGCCGGCCTAAATTGCTAATGAACTTGTTAGCTCCAATTAGCTACATATTTCGTATTGCCTAGTGGTATTCTAAAAAACTGTGATCAGTCTACAACAAATCAGCTAAGATTACACTGTGTTTTAACGAACCTAGAGAGGAGAGGATGTGAAGTTAAATACAAGTCTTAAATGTTGACAGTATGTCACACCGTCCTTCGGGTGTTGCTTGTACAGAATGACGAAGAAATCATATCAGAATTAGGATACTCGTAAAGGGTATTTTTTTTTTTTTTTTTTTTTAAGGTTTAGACTTATTTTAGACATAAATAAATAAATAGAATTCGCTTGATGACAATTTATTAAATTTTTTCGAAAGAGTATTTCATGCCATTTAATATTTGGAAATAGCTTTGGGCATATATCTACCAAGACTTCATCGTACAAAGCTCATTTTAGAAGTCTAATTTTCAACCACATTTTCAAGTAATTTGTGGGCGTATATCGCATATTACACGAAAAACGTTTTGCTCCAAAGCATCAATCGTTGCTGGTTTATTGGCATAAACTAGTCACTTGACGTAGCCCCACAGAAAATAATCCAATGGCCTCAAATCGCATGATCTTTGTGGCCAACTCACGGGTCCATATCTTGAAATGACTGAAATGATTCAACATAAGCTTTCACAGCTGCGATATTTTCTTCTGAACTCACTATTCTCATTTTTGTTGGGATGTGAGTATCCAACGGAGTGGATGGGGTGTGAAATTTTTTCAAGAATTCGATAGATGGTCGATGATGCCATCAACTGGAAAAAAAAAAAAAAAAAGTTTGGCAAACAAAGCTTCAATTTTAGAGATAAATTTCAACGACTTGAATTCGTTGCTGCGGCGTCAATCTTTACATGATTACATACTTACCTACCTCATCAAGAATTCCTTCTGCTCATCACTGCTTTTTTTCTTTTTTTGGTTCTTACATCTTTTTTCACTCTTACTTTATCAACTCACACTCAAAAACTGGGTACACACAGTATCCGTCAAAGAAAAACTCACATTTACACTTGCGAAATCGGAAAAAGAGAGTATATACATTTTTCTCATGTATGTACACCGGAAATTTTACGATTGCGGAATTCCGTCCCAGGAGCGAGCGTCGACCACGATTTTCGCTGAAAATCAGCGAAACACTGTGGCTCGGAATGGGGCTTCAAAACAAAAATTTGAAGCGAGTTGATCGACATACTTTTGTTGAGTTAATCCAGTAAATCATCGCACGAAATTGTCCACGATGATGAATTTTTCAAGTCTCCCGAAAAAACGCGAATAGCACTCGTACGAGTATGACAAAACGTTTGGAGGACGTGTACCGTGAAAAACGTCGAACTCTTTACAATGCTGATGTTAGATTTGGCGTATCTACACCGTTGTTGCTGTATCCAAAAACTTACGTAACGTCGACGTGAAGTAGTCGACAAAATTTAACAATGTGCGACGCACCACTTAGGTTACATGAGTACGTCTTCATTCTACCGACCTTAACCAGGAAACACCTAGGCAAACTGACGACTGCTAAATTAAATGATACAGTTGTACACAGCATCCCGCCAAAACGACTAAATTTAGGATTACCTTAGCACATACAAAGTGCGTTCCAAAGTAAATAGGAACAACAAAAGGTTTTTGTTTGGCAAAATCAATTTATTTTATTCAAAGTAGTCCCTTCCGACTAAATAAAGCGATTGAGCCGTGTGAGCCGTGCACACATATGTCGAATGAGTGTTTTAGATTGTCGGTCAGGAAGGCTTTGGATGGCTTCTATGTCCACAAAACACTTTCCTTTCATCGACAAATGCATTTTTTTCGAAAAGCTGAAAGTCGCACACTGCCAAATCAGGCGAATACGGGGAATGGTTGACAGTTAAATGGAGATGGTGCATTATCGTGCAATCAGCTTCCTTCTGCGCGATATTCTGAGCGAATACGACGAATACGATTCACTAAAATCTTCAAAATACCCAGATAGAATGGTGAATTACGAGTAACTCTTTGTTTGATGCAACGAACTTTTTGTTGACAATGGCTCTGGAATCGTAAAAGCAAATGAACATTACCTTCACTTCTGACTTCTCAAAATGAGATTTTTTTGGATTTTTGTTGGTCTGGCGCCTTCCACTTGGCACTCTGATGCTTGGTTCTGGGATCATTTTAAAAACACCATGTTTCATCACCAGTCAGTTTCCTTGATGATGTCCTTAGAATGTTGAATTCTGAGTTACGCATATGGTATGTCATGAAATTGTGCATTACTGAAGGATCTACCGTTCCTACGCGTGTTATTGCCTCACTAGAAATGCCTATTTTTAAAAAGTCCTGTTTACTTTGGAGTGGACTTTGTACATAGGTAGTGGTACACGAAACGAAGAATACAATTTCGCTTATTACCCATAGACTTTTGAGGACATAGGGCAGACGAAAAACTTGCAAAGGGCACCCTACAATTTAAGACAAACCCTCAGAAATGGAGTTTATAGGCTTTAACCAAGCAACGAATTCACCATTGTTTATCCATATTCATCCATGGAATAGACTAACAGTTATAATAAGTTTGAAACCTAAACTACGAATACAAGAGGATTTTAGGATTCAGCATACGGGAAAGAGGGAGAGTCAGCAGAGGATGCTTATTTAGATTCGAACGAGAACTTCATATTATCGACTGTGAATCTAAATTTACATATAGAGGATGAGATATATGTTTGGTCAGGAAAAATTCTGTACAATACCATCGTATCTAAACTGCAATCTTTGGTATAGGGACTTTGAGAAATTGTACGAAATGGCGATTTGCTGCGGTATCCGGAATGTCTGTGTGATAGGAGATCTGAACGCAAGTGTGGGAAAAATAGGAGATTTACAGAATAGCTGGAATAAGTCGACAATTTAAATAACAAATTTGTAACGCAAATGGTGCCGAGTTGTTGGAATTTTGTGGTCCGTGTTCTGAAATGGAGAGTTCATATTTGTGGAAGGACCGGGAACGTCCGTAAACGACTATTGTCTACCAAGTGGTGAATGGAGCATCCTGATTACCGATTTTGTTATCTTTGAGCTAATGGTAATGGATGAATTGGATGTAAGACACATGAATCTCCTACCGAAGCTTATATAGAACAATTCTAAAGCATCCTCGTATAGAAGACAAATGAAAAAGAAACTACAAACCCAACAGCATGTGGACAGGAAGTGTCCACAATCATCATCAGAAAACTAGGAATACGATACTAATACAAAGAACTGTTTGCCAATGAGCGCAGGAAGGTGAGGCAATTATCATCCGACTGGCTTAAATTATTCAGACCGTTTAGTGAAGAGGCAATGACGGTTTCATATACAAAGGCTAATCGAAGAATTTATTATGAATCAGAGGCTCAAGGACTGGTGCGATGTAATGACCATTCTTGCAGCACGCCTAGAATTTAGTAGAATGATCTCCTGGATGGGTCAGATATTTTGCAAGATGTTTTTGGGGTTCTAAATAGTCTTAAGGATGGTAAGGCGACAGGATACCAGTTGAATTCTATAACTAAGGCATAGAAGAACTAAACACCATTTTTACATACTTCTTTCGGAAATTGAACAAATATCGCAGCGTTTAAAACAAGCCCTGATCTTTTCTATTTATTGAAAGGATTGTAGGGCGAACCCAGGCAACTACAGCGGCATTTCCTTTTTAAATGCGTCGTACAAATTTTTTACAGCGATACTGTACCAACTAACTGCATGGGTAGGTACCAATAATTTTAACAAGGAAGTGATTTCGCGTGAGGAAAAGGAAACTGTATAAACTCTTCGATGGCTTTAAGCCAGCTTTTGACTCAGTGGACCAAAGCGCGTTGTTAAAGAAACTCTTTGGTATGGGCATAACACAAAAGTTCGGACGAATGATCAAGAGGCTGTATGCAGCCTTACGGAATGGTGAAGTGTTAGAGTGGTTACGACCGAAGCACTAGTATATTTGCACTCTTCATTGAAGAAATTGTGTGGAATATGCAGATATGTTGGCTGAAACTATTCCTTTTGCGGATGACGTAGTATTGTTAGCATACCTTAACCGAATCCCTACAGTTTACAATAAGCAGACATTTCGAGCCCGTCAAAATATAAAATATGGTGATGAACCTTAGTAAGCCTCAAATAAGGATATTCAAAAGAGGAGGAGGCAGAAACTGCGCATATAAAAAATGGCACTTTAATATGGAAACTATTCAGGTTTTGAAAGAATATAAGCACCACTGAGCTTATGTTACGAGGAATCTTAACATGGTGAGGCATCTAAATGAAAAATTGTCGAAGTCAAAAGCAGCCATAAATACTACTTGGAGAAACTTTTTCACCAACAAATGTATTGGCCATAGGTGCAAATACAAAGTTCTCGTCCATTCTCGTCCATTCTCGTCCATTCTCGTCCATCCAAACACTGATCTAGTGTGGGGAAAAATACAATATGAGGCAATAGGAAAACTGCTTAGATTTTAAGTAAAAAGAGCATTTCATCTTCAATCAGGCTTAACACCACTCCTTGCTAAAACCCTGGAAATACAGGTGAAGAACGTGGTCAAAGTATTAAACATGCAGGATTACAAACAATACGAAGTAGAATGGGATAGTGCAAAGAGTGACAGGAGCTAACTAGTGGTTGTGGAATGGATCTTAGTGTCGAAAATATAGCGAGTTGGAAACCCCGGGTTCCGAGAGGAGGCATCAGGGTCACTCACAGAGTAGTAAATGAATACAGCATAAATAAAATAGCGACGGTACTGAAGGTGCGAGGAGGGCTCCTTAAGCTGAATTATATACCCTACAGGGGCGATCTACTTATAGACTGCAGTATGTGTAACTTGTGACTAATTTTGGGTGAAGCAAGGAGATCTTATCGGAGAATCAAGTCCTTCAAATCCTCAATGAGATTAACGTTCTATTACTAACCAGGTACTGCATGCAAAACTGCCTTACAGCATAGAGACAGAATCTTAGATGAAAACTTATAAAAAGGAAAAACAGGAACAAAATAATAATAATAAATAATTAACTCATTATGCTTTGCTATTAGGCTATAAACAAACAATAATCCAAACAATGTCATTTTATTGCAAAAATAAAAATCAAATCTAAACAAACTTCAGACCAAAAGTTAACCGCTTTCGCACAAAAGCAGGACACAATAGTTCCTTTAAAATGAAGCATTCAAAAATTCCAAGAATTTCTACTACCGGAGTTCAATTGAATATCGCAAAAGTGTGCCAAAAAGAGCTCCATGATGATATGCGTTCTCTTGATTCCTATATCATAGACATATTGAAGGAAATAAAATAGCTGATGAATGCTCAAAGACAGGCTTTCAAGGACCTTTTATTATTAAAAGTGACAGTTCTGCTTTGATCGAAATGTTTATCGGCCAAAATTTCAGGCCTGTAAACCCAGAATGAAGGTCAGGAAATCAATTTCCACCTTTGCGAGAGAACTTACTGGTCATAATTCCTAACAAAAGCCGTAAGATATTCTTTGCAATAAACCTGGACTCTTAAAGTCGAAAATTTAATATATACGACTGGACTTGATATTCCTGAGCAGGGAATCAAAGCGACGCGTACCTAGAAAATAGCAAAAGTCTTTTGAAGATGAGAATGACTATTTTATAGGTTCCATTTAGAATAATCCCCTAAACAGGTTGCAAACCTGTCAAAAATTGTGCTATCATTTTTCGACAAATGAGAAGTGAAAGGTATGGCATCAATAAAAATTAAAATTCACTACAAGAGTGATAAAAATTTGCTAAACCAGTTAATAAAGATAAAATTTCTCTCGATTGACGTTAAGCACCTTCTCGCCCAACAATTATTAAACTGGTTCAGAAATTCAGAAAGTACTTGGGACAAGTTAGTGACGTGAACACCTGAAATCTTGCTCGTCGCGCAAGAACAACTTGAAATACCATATATATCCATCCTATAATTCTTCGATCTCAAGAATCGGGCATATCGCAAACAACCCTACACTGAATTTTGAATACAGACTTGGGGCAGGAGGTCCAGAAAACCAATTGACGCAAGAACTTATGTCTGTCGACCATGGGCAGCATTGCTAATTGGGTGTTGGAAATGCATGAAACTGATTTTAAGCCATGAGGCACATTTCCATCTTCGAGTCTTTGGTAATAAGTAGAACAGCCGCATTTAGGACTAAGAAAAACCAAGAGTTATTGTCAAGCAGGCTCTTTATTCCCAAAGTGTTACTTTTTTGTACGGTTTTTTGGCCGGAGGCAACGTTGGACCTTATTTCTGTGAAAATAGGGTGATTAGGATTGCGGTATCAAACCTTAATCAATACATTTCTATGGCCCCAACTTGAAGAATGTGGGCGACGTTTATTTCGAATTAAACGGCGAAACGTACCACATAAATGGTAAAACCGTTGATCTTTTACGACAAAAAGTTTCGTAGCCGAGGGGATTTCTCGAAATGGTGACCAAAACTGCCCACTAAAATCCTGCGATTTGACACAATGTGACTTCTTTCTTTGTGCCCATGTGAAAGAGAAGGTTTATGCCAAAGCTTCTCTTTTCTCACATTTGTGCTGTTATTGATGAATTAGAGCCGCAAATGTGCAAAAATATGATGAACAAATCCATCAAAAGTGTCTGGCAGCAGAGGTCGTGCAAATTAATGATAACCCTTCTTTTATCCACTAATTGGAAATCCCTCTGCATTGCACTATCATATGATTTCTCGAAACGATCCAAAATGCCAAAAAATACTTGATGAACAACATAATGCGCCATTTACCATTTTTACATTCAATTTTCAAACTTTCTTGTCTCTGTTTTTTTTTTTTTTTTGTTGTTTTTGATGGCTGTGATAAAAGACCAAATGCATAAATTTAACTCAAAAAACTGATCTTACCTCACTGCAAAAGATTGCACATGTGATTAAAAAGTAATAAACTTTAAAAAAAAAAAAAAATGGTCCTTCGAACCGAATAAGAAATTCTTTACTCCTACTTAATCTTCTCTACCTTACTCAAACCTTCGATATTAAAAAAATAACGAGAAATTTTAAAACGGAAAAGTAGATATGTATTAGATACATCCAGAAAAATGTAGATCATCCAAGGTCATTCTGTTAACACGAACTGACCTCACTGTGAATGATGTCATTACTTTTCTCAGCCGAATCCTGAAGGAATCCAGATTCTATTTAACTGATAACATTTCTATTTTCTTAAATATTTAGATTCAATTTTATTCCTTAAATCTAATCACCATAAACTAAATATTGATTAAACTTCTTTGACTTATTTTAAAAAAAAAGGACGATAATAATAAAAATATTTGTTTAAGTAATACTTACATAAATGCAATGCAATCCGGTTAATCAGAAAAAAGATTTAAATGTATCCACAAACAACTATTAATATTTTCCTATTTCTTTTTTTGAATTTTTTCTGTTGGTAGAAAGGCAATTCTGTTCTGGAATTCGATGACGTAGATAGTACGATACTTTTTTTTTATAGGTACTTTATTATTTAAGCAAAAAATGCGGTTTACTTTAAAATTGGATTCACTTTGCAACACAGAATATCATTAGATACAAAATACAAGAACAGAAAAAATAGCACAAAAAGTAGAAGAAAAAAATAACACGAAAAACTTTTGTATTTTTGTATCTGTTATTCGTATTTTTTAAATTAATTTTTCAATTCCAAGAATTATGAATCACTTTTGTGTATTCCTTTTAATTTATCTTTTCCTATTTCGCTATAAACATTTTGGCGATCGTTTAGATAACAAATGAAAAATATGTAGAAAAATAAAGTTAAACTAAAAAAAATTGATAGTAATACACCTGAAATCCGTGTATCCGTAGTAATATCTATTTGATTTGATGCTTTCGTGGACTATGTACTCGTATATGTATTCCAATTGGACTTTTTTTTCTTATTTGAAAAAAAAAATTATAAAAGAAACTGAGGAAACCCTTGATAGATAGATTTTTTTCCTTTACTTTTTTTTGTTGTATTTATTATTTATTTCCACCACATCATCACTTCTTTCATTTCTCTCCTCCACAAAACCGTCGTCAAAGGAAGAGAAACGAAGACAGCAGCAAAAAAAAAAAAAAGAACTATACCCAAGAAGATACTATGAAACTCAGATACTGGTGCTCGTAGTCGTAGTCGTACACTTAAATTTTAATATCTACTCGTGTACTGGAAACTCTTAGTTTAGAAAAACTATGAAGAAACGTCGAAAGATACTTTTTTTTTTTTTGCTTTTCTTTCGAATGAAATTTTCTTCTTGCACTTGCCACTATTTAGATACTCTTTCTCGTACGAGTACTTGTTCTAGGATAATTTTTCTTTTTTTTTCAGAAACACAAACTAGATAAATGGATTTTTGAAACTTGGAGAATCACTCACAAACACAATTTTTCTTCTTCTTTTTGATGTTTTGTTTGACAAGGAAACAACAACAAAATAAAAGGAAAATTAGAAAAAAAAGTCGCACTCACAGATACCGGGAGCAGAATTTAGAAAGGAAAAATTGATTTTGATTCGATTTTTCGAAGCGACGAAACGACGTTTTATTTTTTGTTTTATTTGGAGACGACACGACCGACCTATCCAATTAAATAGATAGACGGTTGCACTTGCACGAATTGGGATACACAGAAAAAATTAAGAAACAAAACAAATAATGGAAAACACAAAAATGAAATGAGAACCGCGCATACAGATTGTCGATTAACCATTCAGTTTGAATGTTAGAATCGGACTATTTCTCACTCAGATACTCTGGCACTGAATTACTCTCACTCGGTTTGGGTTTTTTCTATTTGGTGGTGTTAGTGGTGTTACACAGTTAACGTTGAGGAGATTCTGTTGTAAGATTTAGATTCACATTTGTATTCGGATATGTTGCGCTATGTTGCGATGGCTGAAGGTAACTGACGGAATATGAATGTGGCAATAGTATGGATGGTATTCAACTGACATTGGCAACGTGGTGGTTGTGTGTTTCGATGTCGTAGCAAGAGTAGAGTTGCCATGGTTAATCTATGAATTATGAGCAATTGTTTTGGTGTCTATATGGCAATTTTCAGCTTCAGAGTGATCCAAAATATACATCAGGGTGACGTAGATTTGGCATTATAAAATGCAAAAACTGATTCAGGAGTGAAGCTTCAATCAACGGAACTCTCCAGACAGCTAAATCATTATTTCTTTCCATTTGTGTGTATCAAGGTGCGGTCTTCTTCTGGTGTTGAATCAAAGATTCATCGATCTACATACATGTCCCAACTACCGGATGCCGTTGTAATCGAATTCACGCCAAATCGGTATCGTTTCTGTTTGTCATACAGGCGGGGCCAACCTTAACATGGAGTATTTTTCCTTAGCGACTACCAAGGGTTGTCTTACATGTTCTTGATGAAGCCCCTACCTCTGCACCATAGAGCAGAGCTAGCATTATTAGGGTACTATACTCGTATAGGGTCGTTGTACGAGAAAGAGTCTTTGTTGCGCAGTTATTAATGAGAAGTCCTCAACATGCGAAACCAAATCACAGATAAATTGATGGATACAAATGAGCTTTCAGCGAATCATCAAAAAGGCACATTTTGTCTTTGACAATACAGAGAGAAAATGGTGCGCCAGGAAAAATGCCAGACCCCTTTTATTTAACTTTTGTGACGAGTAATTTATATTTGACAGATAATTTCATTAAAGAAATTACCAAAAATGATCCCATAAATTTTGCCAATTATACCGCTACTCCTGCGGCAAACTTTTTCAGGAGCTATAGAGAATTGATATTGGAATGGTCTACTGTTCTTGGCAATTCTTTAGAAAAGAAAGCTTTGACAAATGATAAGAAAGATGTTTAATGTTTATGCTTAAATTAGATTAGCATAGAGAGAAAGTTACCTCGGTATCTGAAGCAAATAATAAATGTTTATTAGATCAGCCATCGACTTTATATACGGAACACATATCTCTGGTTTTTAAAGTGCACTTCTGCCCTGTAGGCCTTACTCCATTAAATACCCTACATTCAAAGAAGAAATATCTCTTGACTTGTGTAGGAGGCACAAATTCCACCATTGGTATGAGTCGAGGTCGATCTAAAAACTCTTGCTTATCCTAGGGTTTTACCCAGTACTTATTGCAACTCTACATAGGATCTAAACCAAGTAGAGGACCGAGATTCGGGCACTACTGACTCCCATGGTACCGTGATTTAAGTAATTGTAGGGACTACCAGTAGTCCTGCCGCCAACAGGACCTATGATCGGCAGCTTGTAACTGGTCAATTAGAAGAGAAAAGGCGTTAAGTTCAGAAGACCGTTTTGCTTTTTGATAGATAACGTTATTAATGGGCGAAATCTTAATAATTGGGCGGAGGTCCTACATATGGAACCCCTTAGTCACTTACTTAAGTGACGTCACAGTCCGAAGTGAATCGGGGCCTGAGCTAACAAACCTCTCCAGCTGTCTTTAGTGCTCGAGGTGGTTTTCGATGAATGCTCCATCTTAAACGCAGTCATCCTCTGCTGTGCCATCCCTGGCAGGTGGAATAGAAGACTCTTTGGGGCATAGCTGTGATGTTCATTTTTTCAACATGGCCCAACAATCAGATGGTGAATTCATAGATACCGGCTAAGCCATATATCCATATAGTTCGTGGATATTGGTTGAGATTTTTTTTTAATGAGTGCGCCACCTTGAATAAAATTAACGTCTGCTGGGCCGTCCCTCGCGGATGTTCATCCGTTTAACGTGGTTCAGCTTATTCAGATGTTGAATTCATAGCTAACAGGGTAAACTCCATACAGTCCATACAGTTCGAAATTGAATCTCCTCCTTCATTCCCGGTTAAAACAGACGGGACCAAACCTTACGGGATGTGAGAAAACAATTGTAGACATCGTCTAATTTTTAACGCTGCCATGTGTGACTTTGAAGTCGACTGTAGTGTGAATATTTTATAAGTGGTGCGCTTTTCTGGCCTGAAACCACACTGATATGAACCAACCAGGTTGTTAAAGATTCTCGCATGATAACGCAGAACATATTTTATAGTTGGCGCAGTCAAATGGATGAATTAGACAAACTATGCTGAGATTCCATGGTTTGGACATCCTTTCCTCTGACCATATCCTACAGATGCATTCTGGCTGCTTCAAATTGGTGAGAAGTAAGTCCGTCTGCGCCAGTAGCTTTAATAGACCTTAGCTTCCATATTTCTAGTCCAGACAATTTGGTATAAGACTATAGGTACTGCAAAAGGAAATCGTAGGACCACTACTTTAATTTTGACTGCCCAACGGCTGTACAACGCGATTTATTTTGTTGGCACGAATTTTGATGAATTTTCGAAAAAATTTTGGAGCAGTAAGGTTATTTTTGATTTAATGGAAAAATTTTACCGATGCAGACAATTTTGGGCGCCGAATCAGTTTTTTAGTGAAGCATTTACTGGTTGTGCGCTTAATGACAACAAGTTTTTATAATATCGCAGGAGAGTGCGTCGCCTGGTCTAAAGTCTTTGTTGACATTGAAAATCTCGATTAAGTCTTCAGACATTAACGGAGCACTGCGCACTATCATCGTCAACGGGTTTGATAGATGTGATAAAAGCAAGCATGGCTCCATATAGTTCGTCTCTAGTTAATTAGTTAGATGTGATCTTTATTCAATAAGGCATGGCGTTAGCCGTCAGCCGAAAAATAAGAGAAAACAGAATATTTTATTCAACATAGAATTAAAAAGAAATAGTTATTGTAATACTGTCTAACATATAATAATATCTAATAGATTATTTAAGAGTTAATAAGAAACTTTCGTTTATTATTTGGGAACGGTATTTCCATGCGGTCTTAAAGTAGCTGACTTAGCCAGCTGTTACCGACATTTAAGATAATTTTTAATTCTTCCATTGTTAGACAAATTTTGCCCCAGTCGGCGGGTTCCGATAGATTGTATCACGTCCTCTGTTGTATGTCGGTTACACTTCGCTTCGATTGGGTGTATAATTTAAGTACAAAAGCTCTCCTCTCGCTTTGAAGATTGTGGAAACACGTAGTATTAATACTGTAGTTGTCGTGAAAATAATTGTTTGTCAGGTTGTGCTCCAGCGTTCGATATAGGTTCCTGGATTCACTCTGGCTTGCTCGTTCGTGGAAAAGTTCAAATTTTGCTTCCTTGATAATATTCCATGGGATTGCTAAGGGTTTTTCCCATGTTTCAGGGTTGTCGCTGTCTTGTTGCAAGTTACGGTCCAAGCACAATCTTGACCACAAGCAAAGAATTGGAATTTCTGTTGTAAGATATGGGATGTCACTATTTAAGGAAGTTTTTGCGAGTGGTATTCCTTTATCTTTCTGATGTAGCTGATGTAGATTTTAGAGTATATAAGCAGAGAATAGGAAGTCCAGTCTCCAAATGAAGCATGTACGTTGGAGTGTTTTCTGGTAGACGAAAAATTTTCCTTAGGAAGTATCTTAATAATTTTTCAACGTCATCATACTATACTAGAGAAGTCCCTAGATCTGCGCAGCATAACACATTATGGTTCTTACCACAGCTTTAAGCACTTTGTATTTCACACTTGTTGTGACGTTATTTTTGTCAAGGAGTCCTTTCCAGTTGCAGGTGATGGACATTTTAGCATCATGTAGTTTGGATCTGAAGTGCTTTTAAAGAGAAAGTTTGGAATTCAGGATTACTACTAGATACTGGTATTCTTTGAACTTTTCTAGCTCCTTACCTTCCCAGGTCCATTTCTCATCTCTAGCGTATCTACCGGAGCCATTTCTGAAAACCATAATTTTTGATTTATCGGTGTTAACCTTTAAATTCCATTTGCTGCAATATTGCTGTAATTTATTGGCCATGATTTGCATCATATTTGACGTTTCTGCCGGTAAAGCGATGTTATTCCATTGAAAACAATTCCTCCTGGAATAAATCAAAGGGCTCAGTAAACATCCTTGTTTGATGCCCATTTTCGTATCAAACCAGTTAGACAATTGGTTACCATCCCAGACTGCAGCTTATTTTTGCTCATAAGCACACTGAGGAACTTCGTTGAAACCCCTACACTTCTTAGTTTAAGGAAGAGAGCATTTCAATCTATGGAGTCGAAAGCAGCGTTAAAATCCACGAAAAGGGCGTATAGTTTCTTTCCATTATCAAGGTACCACCTTTCCGGAATTTATTCAGAAAATTAAAAATACAAGTTAATTCATCTAAATCTATATTGTCCCTTTCAAAGTAATCCCCATCGACTGCAACACATTTATGCCAGCGCTTGATCCAATCTTCGAAACATTTTTTATATTCGGTATTCGGTATGTCCATCTGAAACGCGTTCCCTGTAATGGTTTTTTAATTCGATTGACAGAAAGAGTCAATCCTCACAGGGAGCCAAATCAGGTGAATTCGGTGGCTCTTGGACGGTATTTGTTGCACTTTTTGTCAAAAAATTACGAATAATGATGGCACTGTGCGACGGTGCGTTATCATGGTGCAAAATCCACAAGTTTTCTGCCTACAATTCTGGTCTCGTTCATCGTATTGCTTCACGCAAACGTCTCATAACGCCCGAAAAATACTCTTTGTTTACCGTCTGGCCTTCTGGCAAAAATTCATGATGCACTACACCGTAGTAATCCATGAAAACCGTGAATATTGCCTTCGTTTTATGACTGAAAACGACGTGTTTTTTTTTTTTTGTCTCGGCTCATTTGGTGAACGCCATTCACTTGCCTGATATCTGGATTGCGTGTCGTTCTCATAAATCCATGTCTCGTCTCCAATAATGATCCTTTCGATGAATGTGGGATCGAATTCAGTCTTGCAAATCATCTCTTTTGTGACGTGAACACGATCTCTTTTTTTGCATGAAATTGAGGTCTTTTGGCACCAACTTTGCTGCTATACGACGGAAACCCAAATCATTACATAAAAAGCTTTGGACGGATCCATATGCAATGTTTAAGCCCTCCGCTATCTCTCTGACATTTCTTTTACTCGTACTTCATCAATGTTTTCGTCGGTTTTCGAAGTCGATGGTCTGACACTGCGTTCATCATCTTCGATTGACTCACGACCACTTTTGAACCGCTCGCGCCACTTGTGAACGACCGTTTTCTTTAGAAAATCGTTTCCGAAACAATTTTCCAACGTTCGCGCACCATTAAATCCGTTTTTTTACGCAAAATTGAATATAAGTTCGTTGTTGGAAATTTAAATCCATTTCTAGAATTGTAAAAAATCGCCAACGCACATAGAAATAGATGTACGCTTGGCTACGTAACTTTAGCAAATATCAAGATATGACGCTAAGATTTAGAGGGAATGTCAACAAAGATGTACCAACTTAACAAAAAAAAAAAAAAAAATTCAAATCGGTAGAATGGGAACGCCACACGGTGGTTTTTCCAGGAATAATTTTGGTGGTATGTCTAAGAAGCTATGCTTATAAGCGTGAAATATTTACCACAATGGAATATATATTCTTTGCGAAATCCTACTTGGAATTCACTAAGGAGACTATTGTCCGTTATCTAATTTATTTAACGCTTGAGAAGTATTGCAGGTAAGACTTTCATTACTGTGCTGATGCAGTTTTGAAAGTCGATAATAATGTGGTCTGTATTAGTTTAGTGCTTCTGATCATTTTTCCGAGTTCTGCCATAATTTCAAAAACTGTCCGATTGCAGACTATTGTTGTCTAAGTCAAATCGATATAGTATTGTTGATAACGTAGTCTTTTAGTCGTTCACATAATTTGACAGATACGATCTTAAATGTAATGTTTAGGAGACTATCGATCTTCTTTCTTGAGGTTTCATCCATTCGACATCATATCTTTCAAATAAATTGGTGCATGTTGCAACTTCACCTAAGTATCACAGGCAGCTTTTCTTATTTCTTCGAGATTCGATGAAGTCTTCTGTTTTTTTTTTCATTTTCTTGCGCTTTTTGAGACCTAACTTTTTCACAGTATTCGTTTAGCCTGGCATTTTTGGCGACTTAATTTTTTCCCGTCATTCGATTCAATCCGTTATCGAAGACGTTATTGTGCAGGTTATGTCTACTGATAGCGCATCAAGTAAGTCCTCTTTGCTATCTTAACTTCACATCTAGGTCAATGCTCCGATGTTTTCCATAAGTCTTCCATTATATAAACTGCCCTTAGGGAAATTATCTTTCTCCTCTATGGGAGAGTGTGCATATATCACGCGTCTAAACGCTGGGAACTTAAACCTCTCGCCTGAGTCTTCATCGGACAGCAAAATCAAATCTATCCAATCTATTCGTCTGAACACGGCCTTTTAAGAGTTCCAACGTACAGAAGCGAATGTCAATGTCTTTTTATCGTTTTCGTGGCTCACCAACAGTACATTTATCTTTATCTGAGGCTTTTAGTTAGATTACTTAACACGAATTCCGATTAGGTTGTTTCAATGTGCTTTAAAAGTCCGCGTTAAGTCATTAAATCATTGAATCAGGTGTGCAGATAGTAGTCTCAAAATACTTTGATATGAAAGAGAGATTGACGATAAGCCTACAATTTGGTATTTTGCCTTTACGACTCTTTATGGAAAGAGTATCTAGAGTGGTCTAAGTATAGAAAGCCAGATAATCTGCTATCTTTGACATACCTATCTATATTTACACAGTTTTATCTGTAGTTTTCAAAAAGTAACTCATTTTTGTGACATTTTAAAGCGCAAAATTCGTTCCAGCTATGTACTATATATGTTATATGACTGGCTCATTATATGACGCTTTTTAATGCATCACGATGTCGAACATAACCACTAGAAATACAAAGGAACAGATGTTTGGCCTAGAATAGTATAAACGAGTATAAGGGGAATATACAACAATCCGTGAAATGAATTTGACAATCTAGTTGATAAGACTCACAATTTTTTTGTTTCGCTAGCACTCACTGTTTTTTAAATATTATTTCAGGGGTAACCGTGATCATTTATCGTGCCAGAGCACTTAAATTCATATTAAAACTAGGTCCAGCGTTACTGATGAACAACGAAATATGGCAACTCTCCACATAAGCCAACATCATAAAAATCCAACTTTTATTCCGAAAGTCTACAAGGGGAGCATACAAAATCTAAATACACAATATAGCTATCTCAAGTCACAGCCCCAAACTGAATTCCATTTTAATTTCCACTCAATTACTCCGAATAAAATAAGAGGCCACAAAGCATTACCAAGTGCCAGGCGAGTCGTTTCTTTCCGCTGTAGGGGAAAATGTCAACTAGGGGACTACGTCGGCTACAACAAACAATAACGACAATAGATATCCAACAAACGCCGGAGCCGGAGTCGAAGACCGGGCCAAAACCGTACTAATAACAGAAAAAAAAAATGTATCTCTCAACGAGCAATACTCAAACACCAACTCAACTCTGTGCACTGTATGGGTGCGATTAATTCTTTTGAGTGACTTTCTCGCAATTTTATGTTTTGAGTGAATCTGTGAATTCCAATCGAAACGGATGTGGATTATACTTATGCGGGCGTATCTACCGCACTTGTATCGAGCACTCGATTTTTGCATAAGTGTGGTTTGCGCATGAGACAAGATACAAAAACCCACTCTCGATATTACACATACATCAACAGTCACACAACACATATCTGGTTAATGGTAATGATACTGGGGAATGCCCATAAAATTCCACCGATTCCATGTTCCCGAAAATTTTCCAATAGACAAGTGGAATGTATCTGGTTAAAGAGATATATATGTATTGTACATGCCAACAAAGTTATGGGTGCAGTACACCGTGAGAATATTTTTGAGCGAATTTAGAGAGAGACAATTGAAAACTCTGATTCTAATAGAGTTATTACAATTTTTAGAAAAAAATAATATTTTTATAAAGTTTTACATTTTATTCCGCATGACTAAAATTTTTTTCAGTAGACATCATTAATTAAAATAAATTCTAAAGCAATACGTTGTAATATGTAATATGTTGTTGTTTTCTTTTTTGTTTGAAAAAACATTTAAACGTTGATTTAAAAACAATAAAATTATTAAAAAAAAAAAAACAACAAATTAAAACATACTTACAGTGAATATCGTGGTGTTGGAACTTCTTTGATTTCTTACCTGGAAATAGAGAAAAGGAGAGAGATAGTTTATCCGTTCTTAGAGTTGGGACAACAAAGACTACATATCAAGTGGGCATATAACGGATTTGTGGATTGGAAATCAAGGCCTGACCTAGAAGAACAATGAAGAATTAATTGTGTTCAATAATCGACTAATTCTCTGATACTATTATCCAGATATTGCTAAAACTGCTTCAACTAAACTTGACTGTGGTAGCAAAAAGACGAACAAATAGTCACATGCTTAAGGTGAGCACCTGCCTTGAACAAAATATATCAGTTGGCTTCCATGACTCTAGTACAACGTGATATATACCCTGCCTGACTCGAACTGCAACCAACTTCAGACTGCTATAATTTCCAAACACATGACAGACAGTTGTGTTAAAAAATTTTTATCCGCGATGGAATTCAAACGTGATAGTGTGATTGCTTTATATAGGGTTTTTCAATAGGGACTTGACAACTTTGAATTTAATTTGTGAACGCACTCTCACTTATTCAAAAAACTTAACATTTTCATCATGGTAAAGTACACTAACGAGCTACGTTCTTCGATTGGGTTCTGGAGAAGATGCGCCAAGATGATGAATTTCATCGCAAAATCATATTCAGTGACGAAGCTCATTTTTGGCTCAATGGGTTCGTCAATAAGTAAAATATGCGTTATTGGTCGGGTGAAAACCCACATGTACTTCATGAATCACCACTTCATCCACAAAAAATAACTGTTTGGTGCGGTTTGCATGCCGGCGGCGTTATTGGGCCATATTTTTTCGTCGACGATAACGATCGTCACGTTACTGTGAATGATCAGCGTTACCGGGCCATGATCTCCGATTATTTTTGGCCCGAATTGGTTTCAACAGGATGGTGACAACGAATCGACCTCTGCAAACGTGCCCGCGGTGGCCATATGAACGAAGTCGAGTTCCATTCATACATGTTTTGATTGTACTTCAAGCCAATTATAAAGTTTTTGAAATATCTCAAACGGTTTGCCTTTTATTTAAAAAAAAAATCCCTATATTTGGCCGAAAAACCACAAGTAGCTATTGCTAGATCCCTCCAGCACTTCAATGTGAATAAACCATTTGTGTCTCGTACCATAGCTCGTTACCGTGTACTGGCAGCGTTGCAAAACGCCATGGAGGTGGTCATAAAAAAACAGCAACATCGGCGGAAATGGTTCGGAAAGTGAAGGCTCGAATTGAGCAAAATGGCTCGTGAGCTCAACATATTGTTGGAAAGGATGCAACACATACTAAAGAATGACTTTGGGCTCAAGCCATTGAAAAAAAAAAAAAAAAACAGAAAAAAGTAAGAGTCGAGAGTTGCTACGCTTGCACGAAAGTGGTGAGTTGCCGAATTTGGTTTTTTCCGATGAGTCGCCATTTGTTATCGAGCAATATGTCAACAAACAAAATGACCAAGTTTACTTGCCGGAGAGGTTATTCTTAAATTTACATTTCGGACGGCCACTAGAAAGTAGGCAGCACCGATGATGATGGTTTGGGCCGCCATGGCCGCCTATAGTGGCTCTCCGCACGTATTTTTGGACCGTGGTATCAAAATTAATGTGATCGTATACCGTGAAACTGTCTTAGAGGCAGTATTGAAGCCTTGGGCACACAATTATTTCGATCGGAGACCGTGGACATTTCAACAAGACTCGGCACCGTCTCACAAAGCGCGAGTCAACCAAGATTGGTTAAGAAACAATGTTTCACACTTCATTTCTTCGACACAATGGATTGCGAATTCTCCTGATCCGGTTGGATTTCTCTGTTTGGGGTATTTTGAAGGCGAAAGGTTGGCACTAAAAAATACCAGAGTTTGAACCACCTCAAACAAGCACTTTATCGGAAATGGGCCAAAATACCGCAGAGCCACTTCAGTGTAGCGTGCAATGCTTTCTTCGGCCGTCTCAAGGCCATTATTCGTGCCAAAGGTAGACATATTGAAAACTACTGATACAATTTAAAAATTTATGTATTTTCCAACATTTTTTGCTTTGGCGCAATAAAATTTATCAAAAAATAAAAAAATTATAGCTTTTTAAAAAGTTGCAGTTATAGTCAGGCAGGGTGTATATTCCTTTTTTGGGAAAGCCCCGACTTTTTGACAAAATGAAGTCCTCAAAATCTTTTATGATCTATGCCCGGGTTAGAAATATATCGTGCATATTGTTGTCACTGTTTTGCGTGAGTTAGGTGGCCTGGCATTGTCCTGCAAAAGGATTGGACCATACCTGTTGAGCACAGCAGGTTGATTTCCTGCCAATTTTGCTTGCACTGCACCACTTTCTTCAAATAGATACTTGACGGCGTCTGTAAGATTTTTAGCCGTCGTAATTTTAGGGACGCATTCACTTCATGGGGTAACCACTTTTTGAGTTTATTTATTTTTCCTATGAGTCGACCTTATATCCTGCATCTTTTTCGTTTAGTCTACATATTTGCTCTTAAGACATCGTCAGTTATGGTTTTCGATTTTCTATGCAGTTCGTTTTCGACGCTGCAATTTCCTGAACGCAGCTTTTCAAACTAATGTCTTCAAGTGCGTGACTAATGTCTTTCAACATCATCAGTGTCTCCCTCTAAAGAGATGTCAGAAGTTGGGTTTACTTTTCGAGCATGTTTTTTAGGCTGATTACGCCGATGTTACTTTCCAGCTGCCATCGTTGAGCTTTCAAACTCTTGCAAATGAAAAAAATTTTGGTTTGCATTGTCTTCTGGAAAGTCCTTGTACTGGCAGTCTGGAGTGTTTGTTTTACAGACATTGTGAAAAAAGGGATCGAAATATCCGTGTACACTGAGAAACTGGGTGACGTAATAGTTTAACTCGCCGTCTTTCCGTTCATTCCATTAAGCCATGTACTTTATCAACTCCACAGTCCATCGTCCTCTGCTTTCTGAGTTCCAATGCTCTCGCCAAATGTCGTTTTGTGAACTCTTTTATCTCCTTGATTGCCGCTTTCACTCCAACTTCCGCCTTCTTGTTGTAGACGAACTTCCTTTCTGCCGCTTGGAACGAGTATTCTTCTTTCTGCGGACTTTATCGTATTGATAGTCAGTCTCAAGTATTTCACTGCTTTCTTCCTTGTTACAACTTCGGTCATAAGGACTACCTTTATGTTTTCTGTAGTTATACTAAGACCGTGTTCATCCATGGGGTTCATGGTGGGTTCACCTGTCTCATAACCTGGTTCAGCTTCATTTGCGCGTTCTCTACGTCTTTTGCCGTAATCACCTTGACGGTATCATCTGACGACTCTACTAGAAAAGCATCTTCAGGTATCTCCATGCGAAGTATGCCATATTATAGGATGTCAAAAGTCAGGTCCACAGATCGACCCCTTGCTGAACCGGAGGTGATTTCCTTTCTTCGAAGTTTTTCTTATATCTTTCTTTCGTAGTATCGTAAATCAGTTCTTGGTTTTTGAGGTAGTTCTTCAGCTTCCGCTGAAAGTTAATTGGAATGTTGAAAGTATGTTCAAGCGCACTCAATATATCACTGCAGTGCCTACATCCAGAGATGCTAACAGTACGATCTTCTTTGAGTAATTGTTGCCCTTGTGGGCAATTTGGGTAGTCTTTATCATTTCTTCGATAACTTCGACCGTAGAGTGGCCTTTTCTGAAGCCAAACTGTCTCGTGGAGAGAGCACCTGATCTTTCTACTGCATCCGTGACCTCCACGGTTCTTTCATCTTATTTAGGTGTTTCCCAGCAGTGTCAAGTATGCAAAGTGATCTGTACGCTTCCAACTCCTGAGAAGGCCCATTCCTCAAAGCAGCTGTTGTACATGTTCACTGTGCACTTTAACACTGCCGTCAGTATTCTACCTGCTCCGTAGGTTTTCACCGCTAGACTCAACTCTTCTTCGCTGAAAGCTGGAATTTCCTGTCGTTGGGCCTGAAAGAATGAGTTGGGAAAAGCGTATCTACTATGTTCTCCATCTTTTTTTCATTAAGAGCAGGGTTGGTCGCACGAGTTTCTAGTTTTTGCATGACAACCTTATAGCCTTATCGCCAAGGGACACTATTGACGTCTCGGCAAAAGTCCTCTTGTTGCTTTTATTTACTCATATTAATGGGCTTCTTTTGGTTCTGAATTTCTATCCATTTCTATCCCATCAGTACACTTTGGCCCTATTTCTGTTGGAGCTATTCACTCGGGGCATCGAAACATTACATGCAAGTCTTATGAGTTGAGTATATGAAAGTTCAACCTCGGAACTCGTGTTGTATTCCAATTTAAAACTCGTTTGACCCCTCGTAGATTGAAGATTATGTATTGGTGGTCGCTGCCCGTATAATCTTCGGTAACTCTCTAGTGCTCCTTGGGCGTGTCGATTCGGAATGGTTTCTTCATATCCAGGTCTTCTGCACGTAAGTGAGTTCCAACGTTTACTACATTAAGGGCACATCTCCCAGGCATTTTGAGTTTTTGCCTTCCTCGTAAGTCTATGGTTGGCATTCCTTACTTGTTGGCTCTAGCAATGAGGTCTTCAGCAACCAGGATCTCCTCTTCGAATTCAGCCATGAAGTTCCCCAAGCCCAAGTCTTATCCTTTTGTTTGGCGTGAGATAGATACTTATTGCGTGCATCCATCGCTTTTCATACAACCAAAGTCTCTATGTGTACCTTGGCTTCTGATTCGGATGGCATCTAGAATTCAGATAACAGTTGTTCCTAATGGGTCCACAACCAACTTTGGTCCTTTCTTGTTCGTGTATCAGTTAACTTCTGATTTTAACCAGGAGGTTGTCGGCCTTTTGAATGCTGTGAAGATTTCCTTGAAGTATTCTGGTCATTGAAAGCTACTTTTCTTCACCTTTTCAAGTCCTTCTCAGAGGCACTTGGCATTTACTTGAGCCCGGCACTGCGGATGATTTTGGCAGTGGACTTTTTTATGACCCCTTTGTCCACAGTTGAAGCACTGTCCCTTCCCATCTGCACCGCTACAGGTTGCCTGCTAATGTCAATCTGTAAAGCATCTAAAATATTGGAAAACTTCCAACCTTCTTCGGATTCGACATGGAACTCATGCAATTTTGATGCGAGGAGTTTTCAGCATCTCGTTGACTGCTCGAGTATTAAGGTTAACTAATACCATCTTCAGCTAGCTTCGGTTCATTCTTTAAACACAACCTGGAGGTCCAACATCGGATCGCTGACCCTCTTTCTTATGGTTTCTTGAACTTTCTTCACTGTAGTTAGTTCGTCCAAGTCCCTAATCTAGAGTGAAGTTTCTGGACTTTCTTTTAGAGATCTCATAAAAGTCTCCTTGTCATTTGTGTCCGAGCTTCTAGAGGGCATTCTTAGATTTCGTTTAGCGTACTAAACGAGACTTACTGTCTCGCTCGGATTCGTCTTACTCCGGATCTCCCACAGGATATTGGAATACTTTTCTTTTTCTTTAGACTTTATAAGGATCGCGTCTGGTCGGGATTTCTGATGTCTCTTCCTGATTTGTGTCTTCTCCTTTGCTCTTCCTTTAAGTTTCAGTCTGTCGCGTTCTTTTTGCATCGGTTGGGTTGCCGTTCCTTGCTCGGGTCATCATTGTCTATTCCAGGAGTTTCCTTTTCGAGCCAGTCTTTCTTACCTACTTTTTGTGGCTTGTTCCGTTAAACCGATGGATGTGAGGTTTTCCTTTTTTGTCCATTTCCTTCACTAGACACCTGGCTGGCGGTCTCTTGTTTGAATTGCCACTCTCGGCTGTTGCTATGTTGATATCCGATTGCGCTGGAAATGTACTTCGATTCATCAACTTAAGATTCCACACTTCATTTCATTTCAAAGAAAGCCAGAACGTGGTATTCTTTAAAAAGAAGAAAGAAGCATGGACAGCAATCGATTTAGGGAATAGGGAGATGCTACTGCAGGAATGAGATTTGAAAGTTTCATTAAAGGGTAAAGAAAACAGCCTACGATGACGACACAACTTGAATGAGCTATATGAAATACTCGTAGATGAGGATGAGTTGGTAAGTTATTGTACATCCACCAAATTATTTCCAAGGAATCATCCTCAAGGAATGGTACTTTAGTGTGGCTTGCGATCGTTTGTAAGGGAACCATCTGAACTAGTCGCGTTGGCCTTTTCGAGAGAAAAATACTCTATGTGATCTTTGACCTGGCTCCGTTGACGGTGAGTGAATAAACGACGAATTGAACGGCCTTTAAAGTGACACTGACTTGTCCATAAGAATTCTAATACAATCCTTCATCAATGCTGCAGTCCGACAAATTTTCAAATTTACACCAGAGCATCGAACGGAGGAGAGAGATACTGAATCTAAATTTCAATTACATGTTTGAAGGAGCTCAACCATGGTGACGATTGGAGAGTTTTATGAGTGGAGAATCAGGACCAACCCGGACCTAGGTAACCATTCATATTCCAATCTGGGAAGCCAATATTAATTAGCTAACGAGCAATTTTTGTTTTACTCAGCATTGCCGCACGCGATTCTGACGAAATCCAGGATACTAGAGATTGTTTCTTCCATACCTCGGTGGCAAAGTTGGTAGTATTGGCAATGGATTCGCCGCTATTGATTGAGGCTGTCAAGAGATTCAAAGAAATGCGAGCATCAGTTTCGCCAGACGTGCATACTCGACGTCCACCCATTTGGTAGCCCGAGTCTGTGTTTACCCCTGGAAAAAGAGTAATTAGTAAACAGGGGCGCTGTAGTATAGACTATACTATACGATTGTTGAAATTAAAGTTTGATACCAAACTTTGGACATTTGTTGCCAAACCCCCATAGTCACATAGCAGAAATGTGGTCTGAGATGTGTCCTTTAAGTTGACAGATGACTTGTGGTTTGCTCTATCGCAGCTATGTTTCCAGTCTCACCAATTGCCTTTGGCTGGATTACAGCCTTTGGTATTCTACATATCGAGAAGGGAACATAGAACAGTGTTATTTGGCACACTAAGTCGGGCAGGTTATCTACAGGATATCACCTAAATCATGAGAAGTTTTGCTTTATTAAAGGAGCAATGAAGTCAATGGGTTTTCTTAGCGATCGCAACATGGTCCTTCAAACTAATGGTGGATCGATCTGGCAATTTAATTTTGGTCGTAATGCCAAAGAGAAAATCTAATCCAATAAATTGAAATGGAATACTCGTATATATAGCAACAACTTCAAAGTAGTAAATTAAGTGGCAATTTTGTGGAAGGCTTTCACCATACATACTCCTTATTTACAATTCCCATGCAATTGATGTTAAATCCCTTAAAGCCCACTTTTATTTGAGCATTTTGAGAGTCCCCAACAGAAACTTCCTTCTCTTCACACTCTACTTCCTCACTTCCACATCAGTTAAGCGTATCCTTAATTCAAAGGCCAACGCTCTAGTACGGTTTGTATAGAATCAATGCCAACATGACATGTGTATCTTTCGCTTTATTGATAAAAATACGTTTGATAACGAAGTTAGCACACACTAGTACTCGTATCCGTACAACACACATCAACATCAGCATACATCAGCATCAATATAATCCCATCTTACAATGCTCCCACTTATGCCGACTCCCAAAAGTGCCATCTACCCAAAAATTCTTATAGGGAACCCCCTTAACGTATATTTACCAATGGAGCTACTTCACACCACTCCATGCCACTCTACTTCAATCCATCTATTGACTTTTTCCGAATGGAATGCGAGGAAGTTTCCTACATTTCTTCTTGTCCTCATTCGTTACCAGTAGTAACCCCACACCACCCCATCACCTCATCAACGAATCTACTCCTAATTCTCCCATAAACATCATTTCTTGATTTCCATTTCCCTTCTTCCACAACCTGCCGCAATATCGATTTATCCTTGTGTTAGTGTGTGGCGTGTACTGTTCGCTTCTTATGTTATTCCAAGAGACTGTTATAGCAAACACTAGTGTAACAATGCACACATGCAACAATAGAACGACGTAAAGCCATCACATGAAATGCAATCCAATAGATGGAGCTGTTGGAACTGCAAGAGGCTGGTGGAGTGTGAGAATCAAATACGACATCAAACCAACTTACCACCAGACCAAACCATACAAGTGGGCCTGAGCACTATTCGTAGATACTGCTGCGTATCTGTACTCGTATATCTGCAAAAGGCAAAGGCAAATGAAAGATACAGACTCCAAGCCAACAGAGAAGACAAAGCAAACAAAAACAACGACTGAATAAAGTGATAAGGGACAAAAAGAAGAGGGAAAATAATAGAACAACGGCAGCAATGGGAATTGCAATACTAAAGTAGCGTATTGCACGTCCATGAAATGATGTGCTTCACTCAGTGTGACCAACTTTACATTTTCTTCAGATACATTAAAAAAGACTGACAAACTTTAATTTAGGCGATTCTTCAAATTCTTGGCCCCATAGCTTGGGTTTCATCTTGACGTTTATCTCGTATATACAGACTTAAGTCAAATCTTTGGTCTTAAGTAATCAAATCGAGTCAGCAAATGCAATTCTGTAATTATAAAAACCGAGCTGTCAATTGGGGTATTGTAAAATGCCCGATTCCAATGATAAGTTATTCAATTTCAGACAGCGCTATAGTCACACCTGAACCAAGAAGCCTCCCGATCTAGGTCGATCGTAGGCTGGCTGTCTTCAGTTATGCATAAGGAGTTGGATGAGGTGTCTTTTTGGAGACGAGGTCATTCTCGTCCATCGTCCCTTCGGAGTGGATTCGAAGGATACAAGACTCCTTCAAAGTAATCCCTATCGACTGCAACTCACTTATGCCAGCGCTTGATCCAATCCTCGAAACAATTTTTATATTCGGTTTTCGGTATGTCCATCAGTGCTTCTTGCGATTTTTCTATTACTTACTCTCGGCTGCTGAAACGCGTTCCCGTAATGGTTTTTTAACTCGATTAAACAGAAAGAAGTCACAGGGAACCACATCAGGTGATTTCGGTGGCTGTTGGATGGTATTTGTTGCATTTTTCGTCAAAAAATTACGAATAATGATGGCACTATGCAGCGGTGCGTTATCATGGTGCAAAATCCACGAGTTTTCTGCCCACAATTCTGGTCTAGTTCGGCGAATTGCTATATACTTTATATACTCTTTGTTGACTGTCTGGCCTTCTGGCAAAAATTCATCATGCTCTACACCATTGCAATACATGAAAACCGTGAGCATTGCCTTCTTTTTTGACTGAAAACGACGCATTTTTTTTGGTCTCGGCTCATTTGGTGAACGCCATTCACTTGTCTGATGTCTGAATTGCGTGTCGTTCTCATAAATCCATGTCTCGTCTCCAATAATGATCCTTTTGATGAATGTGGGATCGGATTCAGTCTTGCAAATCATCTCTTGTGCGACGTGAACACGGTTTCTTTTTTGCATGAAATTGAGGTCTTTTGGCACCAACTTTGCTGCTACACGACCCCAAATCATTAACTAAAATGCCTTGGACGGATCCATAGGCAATGTTTAAGCCCTCTGCTACCTCTCTAACATTTCTTTTACTCGTACTTCATCAATGTTTTTGTCGGTTTTCGATGTCGATGGTCTGCCACTGCGTTCATCATCTTCGATTGACTCACGACCACTTTTGAACCGCTCGTGCCACTTGTAAACGACTGTTTTCTTTAGAGAATCGTTGCCGAAACAGTTTTCCAACATTTCCAACGTTCGCGAACCATTTAATCCGTTTTTTACGCAACAATAATACCAACAACAGATGTACCAACTCAACAAAAAAAAAAAAAAAAAACAGAACTCAAATCGAAACAATGTAATAGCATATGGTATGTCTGATCCATTATAACATAGTCATTTCACTCAGTCTTTTTTGAGCAAGTCGATGAAGCTGCCCAGCCTATATATACTATAAATATCGAATCGTTGTATTGTAATTGTTGCTTGTTTGCTACTTAAGTTTTGAGTTATGGCCATACCGGCGTAGATTCGTCAAGTCCTACATTAGCATTGTAACGTTTGACATTTTTCACGTGCTTAGTACATTGAGAGCTATTTGCGTTTTTTACAGAGACTTGAAAAATTCTTCTCAGCCAAGATTTTTGTGCGAGGATTTTTTATGATTTTCGACGTGTACCGATCAACTCGCATTGAGGGACATCCTGGTCATCGCTCGCTCCAGGACGACTTTCGTGAAGGTCGTCCAAAATCGTTTATTGTGCCAGAAAACATAGATGCTGTATGGAATGCAAGGTCGTTATGTGACTTATCGTGAAATTGGGGCATGCTTCAACATACATTTGGCTGAACATGAACATAATTTAGCAACCGTTCAAAAACAGGCTTGTTTCGATTGGTCCATCGAAATGTTGAAAAAATTGGATGGCGGTCTTTCAAATGACGTCTATAAGATCGTGACAGCCGATGAAGCATGGATCTATGCTTATGAGCCCGAAACTAAATAGCAGTCGACCATATGGGTCTTTCCAGAAGGGCCAAATCCAACAAAAAATGTTCAAACATGAAGCGCTTCGAAGCAAATGTCACCTGGTTCTTCGGAAAAACCGGACCTGTTGCCACCGTGCCATTAGAGCAATGTAGAAACGTTAACTCAAAATGGTATACTATCTATTGTTTGCTCGAAGTCTTTGAAGAAATAAAGAAGAGCAACCGCAGAACACGGATCATTTTCCAACAAAACAATGCAAGCTCTCACAGGTTGGCTCAAACGAGTGACTTTTTGAGCACTCAAAACATCGAATGGAAGGGTTTTCCGCCGCACAGTACAGATTTGACACCCAATGACTTCTTTTCATTCACGCAGTTCAAAAAAACATGGCGAGGTCAACGTATTTCAACGCCTAAAGAAACGGTTAACGCGTTTAAAACGCATGTTTTGGTGTTACCTCTTTTGGAGTGCTTCGAAAACTGGTTCAAACGCATGCAAAAGTGTTTTGATCTTCATGGAGAGTATTTTGAAAAACTATAAAGCCATTTTCGATGATAAATATTTGTTTTTTCTTATTTTTCTCAAAATTTATGTATTTAATTAGGTGCGCGACTAAGTTATTGATGAAAATGCAACTTTATTGTGAAAAAATGGTTACAAATTAATCATTTTAATTGTTGCCCATCGCTTGCCAGAAATATATCCCATCTTTCTGGCAGAGCTCAAATACCGTTACGGTAAAAGTGTTTATCTTTTGAGGCTATCCACGAATCAGCCAGACCATGTGCTATCGAATGGAACAAGTAATAATTGGACGGCGCAATATTTGGGGAATATGACGGGTGGGGTAGGACTTCTCATTTTCAGATCTGACAACGTGAGGCTGAGTGTTGTCATGCTGTATAGTCACTTTTTCGTGTCTCTTTTCGTATTGTGGCCGACTCATGCTCGACTCAATCGCATCAATTGAAGTCGATCCCGTTACCCAGTGATGATTTCATTGGGTTTCAACAGTTCATAAGCATAACCTTCGCATCGTGAATATTCAGCCGAGCTGACGACGTAGAATCATGACCGGGCAGTCCTCATGACTTTCTTGTCGTTGAGTTGCTGTAATGAATCCATTTTTCATCAACCGTCACAATGCGATGAAGAAAACCCTTCCTGTTTTGCCGCTGGAACAGTTGTTTACAGGCGAAAAATCGACGCTCAACGTCCCTTTGTTTTCAAATCATAAGAAACCTAAGTTCCTTGTTTTTGAATCACTCCCAACATTACTTGGCGATTAACTCTCAATGCTAAAGCAAGCTCATCGAGCAATGCTTCCAATTCAGCGTCTTCGAAGGATTTTGGCCTTTCTTCACGCGGATGTTCGTCAACATCGAAGTTACCGTCTTAAAACGACGGAAGCAATCACGGTACATTATTTCACTTACATAGAGCAGCATCTCCGTAAACTTTTTGGAGTTCTCGATGCGATTCAGCCACGGTTGTCTTCGAATTAAAGAAGAAAGTTAACACTGACCGCAAATGACTGATTATTTGGCGCATAATCAGACTTTTTTACAAAACCAAAAGTATATGAAGCTAAAACAAAATCACTAATGTGTCTCTAACGGTTTGTTTATCATATGTCGAAGCTTGGTTTATGAAGTTTTGGATATGTCAAAATCGACCAGCACTTACTGCTGGAGCCATCTATTGACTTGAGAATTTAGTTGCGCACCTAATAGTAACCTACGAATGTTACCTTTTCCTCCATTCACTGTCTATGGAGGATAACAACTTGTTCTCTCATAGGGTAAAGGGCAGTCTCATTCATTCTTGACAAAGTTCATGTCTCTGCGCCATAAAGCAGAACTTGAATGACCATTTATGTTAAGACACTTTAGTCGTTAGAGAGAGCACTTTAGTACTCAGTTGTATACTATACTTAGCCCAAAGAAATAACGATTGATGTCAGTGCAGTTGTTACTGTCAAAATAAATAACTGAGACTAGATAAACCAAGTCCCTAACTATCTCACAGTTATATTTCTCCATAGGGATGCTTTATACGCGACGTAAGAATTTATTATTAGGGCCAGCATAGATTTAGCTTTGCTTTGGTTGAACTCTAGACTCATCTTCCTAGCTTCTGATAATATCCTCAGAACATAGAGGCATAACTATGCGCTTTTGCGATTATGTGGAATTGAATAAACTCTTGAAAATTTGTGCTTCGTCTGTTTACAACATGTGAGTTTTGCACCTTATTTCTAAGAACAGCTCTAAAGAATTTGAGCCTTTGTCCTTTTTTGATATCTAGATTCGCGTAAATGTCTTTAACGACTTTGATAGACCAGCTTCTTTACCATTCCGATAAGTTTGGCGGGGATACCATAATTTGATATTTTTCTATATATGTACCTGAAATGATAGCACATGTACGCGGCCGTAAAGATGGGGTTTCAACAATTCCAACACCATCTTGTTTCCAGAAATTATTTTTAAAATGATAATTACATGTCCATGCATTTAAATCAGTTTCCTTCACAGCAATCCTCATTCAGTTTCCAACGCGTTTGATCTATCTCTCAAAACATTTCGGGTATTTGGTGCTCCATTATCTCCTCTCTGCTGTCAAAACCGCATTTTCCGAAGCGGGGTTTTGAGTCGCCTGGACAGAAAAAAGTCATACGGTGCTTTATCAGATGTTGGATGAAAGTTTTCCTTTTTTTTTTGTGGAAAAAAGGCCATGTTATCGTGTCAGACACGAATTGTCTTTCCATGCTTTTGTTTGCAAATTACTTTACGCAAAGGGTCTCTCCTTCAGGAAGAAATTTATGTATTCCATGAAAACATTGAACGTCGCCTTCTTTTTAAAACAGCTGAACTGAAAACCACTTGGTTTCTTCGATTTTGGGTCATTTGGAGTATGCCGTTCTCACGCTTGATGTCTTGTTTGCTGTCGTACTCATAAATCCCTTGGTCCTATATCACCAGTAACGATTTTTGCATTAAATTTAAGTCATTTGGCACCAGCTTTCCAGCGACACGTCTCAGGCCAAAGCGTTTGGTTCAAATTACGTAAACCGATCCAATCGAAATGTTGGTCATTTCAGCTAACTCTCTGGTCGTAAATCTGCGGCTTACGACTAGTACATCTTTGATTTCATCGAAGTGTTTTTGATTTGTTAATGTCGACGATGTGCTAGATCGATCGTCATCCTTGACGTGGAAACGTTGAGCACTACTGAAGAGTTGATGCCAATCGTTAACCACTACTTTTTTAGAATATCGTTGCTAAAACTCTTTTTCAATGTCTCTAGTGTTTCGAAACTCGGTACTCAGTTTATGTACCCATTTCAAAAAACGACGTTTACATCTCTACCATTCACAAATGTCATTCTACAATTTAGCAAGAATGTCAAGGATAGTTGTATCAACATAACAAAACAAAACCGGTTAAATTAGTCAAAAGTGAGCGGCACATGTTGACTATCCCGGAAACATTTTGAAAAAATCACATTCAAATTTCGAAGGTTAATCACGACGACATGATAATGGCTGACTGTATCTCCCTGCACAAGTAAGGTTCGAATTAATAGTATCAAGTGCTCTCTAAATAGTAGATCGACTAAAAGTTCCCTTGATGGGATTCTTAAGAGTTTTTTATTTTATTTTATTTAAACATTTAAACCAGACGTTTTTCCCAATACCACCAGTTGTCGGTGACAGCTGACAGGTTCCCGTCAACAAAACAAATCTTACGTCGTTCCATACAACGTCTCTCCCTTCAATTACTTTTACAAATATCGTCCTGCATCGTTTTGCTGGTATTCGAATTCGAACAGGATGTTACGGCTGCCCGTTTCTGAAAGACGAAGTTTGGCTTGTGTTTATATCTTGTTGGTTCAACTTGTCGTGGACATGGCTCGCCTTCAACTAATGTGTCTACTACTTGGTCTTGATGTACTCAAATTCTAGAAGTCGAATAACAGATAAGAATTATTTTGTTCATTGACATAACACCTCGGTTTTAGTTGGTTCGCATGTCATTGTCCTGTTTTGGTTCCGAGTGCTTCTTTAATACGATCTCTGGTACCTAAGGGTTGATTGCGTTTGATTGCGGGTACAGTTTCTTGCTTAAAGTAGCGTCATCTACTTGAAATTCCTTTTGTTTTGTACCGTGCTTTCGGTTAACTTGTTGTTGCATATTTGGATCCCTTTGTGATTATCATCTGAGGTAGGGTGTAATAAGTTCAGATGTATTTTCCGAAAACTCTCCTTATGCAAACTGCGTACCGTTGTTTGCTACAATGACGTCTGGTAATCCAAATCACGTAAGCATCTCTCGTAAGATTCCGATAGTGGACTGTATGCAAAAAATTCGGGCCACTTGAAATACTCGTCGACAATGATGAGGTACATTTGTTTCTGAGTGGTTGGAGTTTTATTGGCAAGGGCTAATATGCCAAAGATGCCTTTATAGATGCTGATGCCCCTACTGCACATGCAGAAGACTCTCGAACAACCCGATCTATGTTCTTGTCGATCTTTGGCCAATAGAGGTACCTACGTGCTAGTGCTTTCATCCGAACAATACCTGGGCGTCGGAAACGAAAACGAAAACGGAATTATCAGCTTGAAACATGATCCAACCTTATGCTTCGCTAATAGTAACCTTGAATTGGTCTGACCATGTTGTTTGTACATAACGTCAAAATTGTTTTTAAATAGGTCCAATGCCGTCTCTATCTGCACCACCTGGAACGTTACTGGCAATTGTTCAAAGCTGTCCAACAACTCTCTATTGACTTTATCCTCAATTTGGATAGTGATGTCGAAAACCTATTCCTGATCCAAGCCTTGGCTTGGCGATTTATTAGCTGAAATAATGTATCGGTATATCCAAATTTCGATGTATTGACCAAGCCAAGCCAAGCGATGGGCTGTATAGGTGCGAATTTATTTTTTTGATCCAAAAAAACGGGTAAGAAAGTTAACACTTTTTACCGAAAACCCTAACGCCAATGTTTTTATCAGTTTTGGACAAAACGCTCGAAAAGAATTGAACTGGCTTTATGGAGTAATCCGGAGATCGATTAAGACACAGCCAATACCATCTTTTGAACCATCTACAGCCACTATAATTTCTTGCTTATGTTCAAAATCTACGAATCGAAGTTCAGATTGTCATCAGGTAATGGCAGTGGATACTCTTGATCCCAGCGCATTATTTAAACCTGTTAACAAATGCCCACAGATCCTCACGCCTCCATTTGCTTTGCGAACTGCCACTTAGAGTGCTGACCATTGAACGAAATCGACGCCTGTTATAATGCTGTGTTTTTCTCCGCGTTGAATCTCTTCATCTATCATCGGCATTGACGCATATAACACCGTTCGCTTTGTTCTAAAACAAGGGGTAACTCCAGGTTAGTGCACAATTCAATAGAACCGTCAAACATGTCGGCGTATTTTGACCTTAGGTCCGCTATCACTTGCAGTATTCCTTCTGTTATTCTATAAGTACTGCGGCCTTTTTCTCGGAAGTAGTGTTTATCGTCCAGAAAATCTCTGTGTATACCGATATGAAATTTTTGATGTTTATTCCAATAGAGTGGGTTATCCTTTGCGCTGCTACGAGAAGAATTTGTTTTGATCGGACGAGTTTTAAGTGGTCAACAATTTTTTTTTTTTTTAATGAAGAACAAGAAAATGCATTTTCGGCATATTTTGCTTTGCCAAAGTGACAGAGATACACCGGTAGATTTGTAGCATATATGGAAATTCGGCTTTAAGGTCATGTTAAGCAGTTGGTGGGAATGGCGAGGTGTCCTTTACTTCGATTTGCTTCCACACAATCAGACAATAAATGCCGTTAAATATTGTTCTCAGCTCGATACTTTGAAGCAGGTAGTGGAAGAAAAACGGCCAGAGTTGGCGAACAGGAAGGGCGTTCTTTTCCAACGAAAGAACACACATAGCTTTAATGACCAAACAAAAGCTAAATTTATTTGGCTGGAAAGTTATGTAGCACAGTACTCTTCAGACCTTACGGCTTCTGACTACCATTTGTCTCACTCTCCGAATATGAGATCAAAACGGTTGAGGACTGTTTGATGAGCACCCAGATTGGAAGATAGGTGGCGCTATTGAGCCAAAATAGTATAACCCCTTTAAGCCCTTCTTTGAAAATTTGGTGACAACCCGAAGCTTAATTTTGTTTTGACATCTGTGATCCGATTCTTGTTTTTGAGTGGTAAAACCTGCGAGGAAATCAAGCCTATTCTTGATGGTGTGTATGGCTTACAGCTTACCATTGGTTTGCAGAGTTTCGCCGTGGCCGCACGTCAGTTTTCGATAAACCGGGCGCAAGTGGATTGGTGTATTCGACAACTTTTTCGTATTTTACGTGCGGATCTCGGCCTAAAAGCGTACAAAATTCAACTTGTGCCAAAATTGAAGCCAGGCGACTTGAATTTGCGTCATATTCTCAAAGAATGGGCTCTGGAAAAACTTAATGAAAATCCGGTGTTTTATCGTGAAATTTTGTTCAGCGATGAAGCCCATTTCTGGCTCAATGGATACGTTAACAAACAAAATTGTTTCGCTATGCTCGAAATAGTCGTCCAAAATTAGCCTTTCCAAACCTCACGATGAATCACCCTATATATAGTAATTCAGAAGTACCGAAGAAAGCTTTTTTTTTTTTTTATATAATTCATCGAAATATTGGAAGTATTTGTAAGATTTCTGATTTATTTCTGACTCATTTAGGATCGTTTATCAATAAGTCAGGTTTAGTTTCCGTATCTGAAATATGGATTTTTGACGCTGAATCTATTCTTTTTCGTACACCTGGTTATATATTTCTTCCTACAAGTGATAATTCTTATGCTGAAGTTGGAGTGGCTGCCTTTATAAGTAATAAGTTGGAGTATGATTGTTGCTGCCGTGCTTTAAAGAGCTCACAAGAGTATCTCAATCAACACAAACTTGTATTAATCATATTTTCAGTAGACATGATCATCATCTAGCTCCATAGCAGATTTTAAGATCTCTAATCATTGTATGGTTGGTTTAGTTTTTCAAAGCACTAACGTGAAACGAACTAAAAGTTTGTATGGTTTGAGAAAGCTTCAGCATTGAACTATTAACGTCTTAACCATGTTCTACTACATAAATGTTGGATAGATGTTTTTTTTTTTTATAATTAGCGCACGCTTAATGAATCTTTGTACACAGCGCAGGCGAAGGAAAATCAGGGAGGAAGAAAAAAGAAATACCGATGTCATTGGTCCCTAAGTGTACAAGTTATATTATAACGACCAAGAAATAAAGAGCTAGGAAGGGCATTTCATAAGCGAGTCGTACGCTGCGGGTATACTGATGAGTATTCATAGTGAAACGGGTGTTATGGTTAAAAGTTTGAAGGGGCGGAATACTACCTGATATTAGTATCACCTATGAGTTTTATCGCACCTGCCCAGATGTGGACGTTGTACACCAATTTTGGGCGGATTAATGCTTTATCAATATATAAGGCAGATCAGAAGGGGAAAAGTATTTCTTACATCGCTTGAGGAAACCTAGACATTCCGCAGCATTGCTGGTGACATCGAATATGTGGTCATTCTAACGTAAGTTGTCATTGACACACATATCGAGAATGGAAAGTTGTTCGCTTTCGACGATGCAAGTGCTATTCAGGGACAAAAGCTGGTTCAATTTTGCTTAGGCGACAGCAGACAGAATTGTATTTTAGAAACATTAAATTCCACTCTTTTGATAGTTCTTTAATTGGTTATACTGCAAATATTGGAATTTAATGTGGTTAACATACGCTGTTGTTCCCGTTCTTCAGCTGAAAAATAGGGACTTGAGTCCGGGAACAAACATGAGAAGCAGAGAGTTCTGTCATCAGCAAAGGAATATGGTATATTGGATTAGAAGTAGCAGACAAGAGATTATTGATGCAAATTAAAAATAGTGTGGGAGAAAAAGCGGAGCTCTGCGGTACATCAGCATTTATCTTAGACTTGAAACCATAAAAACTTAATTTCTAATTCATTGAAGAATAGAGTCATCGATCCCAAAAGCACGCATTTTCGGTAAAAGAGCCTTATGCCAAACTCTGTCAAATGCCCTAAAAATAGCAAAGTGCAACTAACTTACTTTCGCCGGATTGTTGTACGTTTTGGTTCCACTTTTCGGTGAGTCATGCCATCAAATCACCAATGGACCTATTGTTACAAAAACCATACAGCCGGTCCATAAAAAGTTTTCGCGTTTCGAGATATTTCATGAGCTGAGGGTTTTTAAGCGTTTCCATGTCCTTGGAAAGAAGTGACTTAAGTGCAATGGGTCTGTTGGAAGAGAGAGAAGAAGGTTCGTCTTTTTTAGCGACGTGCTGGAAAAATGCTATTTTTCATTCGCTCGGAAAGAGTTCTAAAGAGTAGGATTGATGACAAAGCTTAAGCAGTGGTTTTGCCAGCGTGGAAGAATACCTCTTAAGAGGAAGGAGAGATATACCACCTAAACATCATGTGAATGTTGGCCACGACTACGTCTGAGTTGGTCTATTCGGAAGGTCAAATTTTGGGCGACTCATTCGAGCATAGCGACTGGCATCTTGCGAATAACACGAGTAAATCTCGCACGATCTAGGCGGCCAATTTACCGTAGCAAAATGTGAAATTAAGTACTCACCAAAATGATTTCTCAACAAGTCCATTGTTTCACGCGCTGTATGGCTCGTAGCATCATCTTGTTGAAACCAAAGCTCACCGAGACCATGTGCTTGAATTTCAGGAAGCACATAGTCCATTTAAATGGCGCGATGACGGTTACCATTGACAGTAACATTCTGATTTGCCTTATTTTTGAAGAAATATGGACCAATGATTTCACCAGCACATAAACCACACCATACCGTTGTTTTTAATGGATGTAATGGTAGCTCTTGGTACTCTTTGGGCTGCTCATCAGCCCAAATACGGCAATTTCGTTTACTAACGTATCCATTGAGCCAGAAATAAGTCGTCTTACTTCAATTCTTGCACAAGTTGAATTTTGTATGCTTTAAGGCCGAGATCCTCACATAAAATACGCCAAACCAAGCTGTTGAGAACGACGACGAATCGATTCGTCACGATTTTTGCGTACACTCACAGCTATAGCCGATATAGTCTCTTCACTACGTGCTGGATGTGGTCTAACCGGTCGAGTGTCATTCACTTATTTAAACTGGGACTTAAATTGCGAATGGTATTGGCAATAGTGGTTTCAGTAGGTCGATTATGTAAGTTCCTCGAACAGCACGACGCTGTTGTGGTGTGAATCTTTCTATGATGATTTGTCAAGCGATACAGAACAAAAATTACAAAGCAGATTGATAGGGGGTGATCTGTCAAAAAAATCCTATTGAAAATCAAACCTCACAATGAATCACCCTATGTAACGACCAGTTATTATTTCTAAAGAAGCTGTTAAGTCCGCTCCAATTCGCTTTCTCGTATTGCTCGTATGATCGATATACGAGTAGTTAGCTGATATCCCACAGTGGTCCGATGAGCCTTAATGGGATAGCACATCAAGCGTGTACTTATCAGGGTAAAAGTTTAAAATAAGTTCAACGTCTGGTTAAAATGTGGGCTCATTTACAAGCTAAGTCAAGTTGTTTTCCGCAGCGAAGGTCTGAACACACTGCCCTTCGGGTGTTGTCTGTCCAGAATGTCGAAGCCACCCAGAATTGTGAATAAAGAAACCGCCCGTAATAACGATTTCAGTATGGGGACACAGGGATATAATTCTTGGAAAGGGGTAAGACAGCGCATCGAACTCGTTAAAGGTCGAATTGCTGTCCAGTTTGTGACACAAAGTGATGACTTTTTTGCCCGCGTATATTAGCGAAGTCAACCCTAATCACAAACACAGAAAACACAAATACCGACGATGCTAAGTAAGGCCGCAAATGAAAATTCTGACGTTGGTTTACCGAATCAACAAAATGAAACAGTACACCAACAAAATTCACACTTGCAACCCGCTATCCATCGGTTTTTACAAGCAAACTCAGTCATTGCCCATGCCACATCATTAATACAGTAACAGCAGTGACCAAGTGCAAGCATTAAGGCTCTTAACATTTTTGCTCATATCTTTCTAAATTCCACTCACATTAGGTAGCAAAGAGGACGGGTTCGATTGAATAACAAGACTGAACTTAAGTAACTTTATTTCAGCCTCATTTATACAAAAATTCTACACGACAAGGAAAGTTTAAAGAATAAAAAAAAAAAATATGGAAATACCAATATCGTTAACCTAAGCAGTAAAAGCGAATAATAAAAAGAAAAGAAATATTTTTTATTGATGTCATCAACAATCTTAAAAGCTCATGTTAGTTCGTGTTTTATTGAAACCCAAAGGCAGTGTGAAGTTAAAAGACTTAAGCCATGAATGTCTACGACTTCATTAAAAAAGATTGAAAAAAAGAATAAAATACGTACTGAACGTAAAAAGAAACAGAATAAAATCAGTATTCGGCATCTTTATAATAGACCGTGCAAGGAATTGCCGCGGATATAACTATTTACAAAAAAAAAAAAAAAAAAATTATTACATCCCCAAACTATAAAAATAGCTAAAAACAATTTAAGAAAAGAACGAGGAATGGACAATTGTTTATGAGCAAATAAATAAAAAGCTGTGTATCGTTTCAGCGAACTGATATATGTAGTTAATCCCAATGAAATTTCTAATGTTTTTAAGCAATATTTTGCAAGTGTTGCTTCCAAGATTCTTTCTAATGATGGTTTCTCTGAATCTGCTGATTTCTGTGTAGAAGTAGTGAATGGGTCAAGCCAATAGCTTTATACTTAGATGGTTTCTTTCCAACTATAAGCAAGTTGTAAAGGTAATTATTAGTTTAAGCCTGTCTTAAGACATTAAAACTGGTATACCACAAGGCTCAGTACTTGGTCCGGTACTAATTCAATATTTACATTTTAAAGGCAAACGAACAGGATTTTTCTGATGACGTAAGCTTACTCTTATTCCAATAGCTATGCACTAGATTTAATTGCTGACATAAACCATGACTTAGAGCAGCTTAGGCATTGGTTCTGTTTGCATAAATTCATAATAAGTGATAAAACTAAAATATTGTACCTACATAACACACATACTTTGGAATGTGAGACAATATCGCGTAGTTAAAGGAAATTTTTAGGGAAACACTTTTTTGAAATTCAACTGGTACCACAGGGGCCCGTTTTGGTGTCTGTTGTCTTTGTGATGGCATATCCACCATACCCCTGTTGAACCTCACCTAACCTAATCTAACCTAAAATGTTGTACTTCAATTTGTCTTCAAGTCTTCAAGTTACATGCATTCAAGTCCGGTTACATGCAAAAAAAAACATCATTTTCTACCTTATAACATACAACCGAGATAAAATTTGTTCATCTTAGTGTTTTTATATAGAACGAACTGGAGTTCCACGAAGATTATATACCACCTGAGGCAATTTTGTTCAAAAAGACTGATGGAATCTAGTGCATCTATCTGTCTATCTGTTACTTACTCATACATTAATTTTTTAATGAAATTTTTATTTAATTCATAAACTGACACTTAACAGTTACACAAAACAAAAAAGCCTAACAATTTGCTTAGATATTAAAATTTATGAATAATCTGATTACAACTTACTGATCCCATACGGGCACTCCAAGTTAAGCATAATAAAACACGGGCTGAAAAGTCCGTTTCTAAGAGATGGCACCACTTGAATTAAATCTATACCATTTTCAGTTAGTACCAACCTTCAAAAGATACGTGTATAAATTTGACAGCTGTCCGACGATTAGTTCTCGAGATATAGCGTTGTGAGTGAAGCAACTTTTGTTATTGTGAAAAAAATGGATTCAAAGCAATTTCGTGTGTTGATTTATCATTGCTCTTTGATCGGAAAAAATGCAGCCGATGCAAAGAAATGGCTTGATAAGTATTACCCGGACTCTGCACCAGCCGAACGAACCATTCGCAAGTGGATTGAAAAATTTAAAAGTGGTCATACAAGCACCGAAGATGATGCACGCAGTGGACGTCCAAAAAAATCTGTTTCATATGAAAACATCAAAAAAGTCCACAAAATGATTACGAATGACCGTAAAGTGAAGTTGATCGAGATAGCTGAGGCTCGGAAGATATCAAAAGAGCGTGTTGGATATATCATACACGAATATTTGGACATGCGAAAGCTCTGTTCAAAGTGGGTGCCACGTTTGCTCACAGTCAACCAAAAACAACAACGTGTTGATGATTCAGAGGAGTGTTTAAAGCTGTTCAACCGCAAAAAAGCCGAATTTTTGCGTCGGTATGTGACAATGGATGAATCTTGGCTCCATCACTTCACACCAGAGTCAAGTCGGTAGTCAGCTGAGTAGCGAGCAGGCGACGAACATCGTCCAAAACGACCAAAAAATCAACAGTCGGCTGGCAAGGTTATGGCATCTGTATTTTGGAATACACATGGAATAATTTTCATCGACTATCTCCAAAAGGGGCAGACTATCAACAGCGACTATAACATTGTGTTGTTGGAGCGTTTGAAGGACGAAATCGCAGAAAAACGTCCGCATTTGAAGAAAAATAAAAGGCTGTTTCATCAAGACAATGCACCGTGTCACAAGTCGATGAAAACGATGGCAAAATTGAATGAATTCGGCTACGAATTGCTCCCCCACCCACGGTATTCTTCAGATTTGGCACCCAGCGACTATTTCCTGTTCGCAGGCCTCAAAAGAATGCTCGCTGGAAAGAGATTTAAGACCAATGAAGAAGTAATCGCCGAAACAGAGGCCTGGTATCTGGTATCGAAAGATTGAAAAATCGTTTCAATCAATAAATAAAGTTGAATTTGGCAAAAATTTTGTGTTTTACTATAAAACGACGATGACTTTTCAGCCCATGTGTTATTTAATGTCTTTGGACAGAATTTTTGTTTTAACACAAAACTTAAAACTATACCTATAGAGTGATTCAACGTGATGTTTGATTTATAATGTAGAATAAAACACATAAATTTGAAAGTAAACTTAAAATTTTTATTATCGACTAAAAGAGCAATTCATGGCATTTAATCCTTGAAAGTTATGTCATGTAAATAATGGCCACAACTACGTTTGAGGTGGTTTATTCAGAAGGCCCAATTTGGGGCGACACCTTCGAGGAAAGCGACTGGTATCTCGCGGATAACACGAGTAACGTTGGCTTTCAAAACGTCAATCGTATCTAGCTTATTTCTTAAGGCCTGAGACTTTACATATCTAAAGAGAAAATAGTCCAAAGATGTGGTATCGCACGATCTAGGCGGCCAATTTACTCTAGCAAAACGTGAAATTAAGTGCTCACCAAAATGATTTCTCAACAAATCCATTGTTTCACGCGCCGTCTTGTTGAAACCAGAGCTCACCAAGACCATGTGCTCGAATTTCAAGAAACACACAGTCCGTAAACATGGCGCGATAACAGTTACCATCGACAGTAACATTCTGATTTGCCTCATTTTTGAAGAAATATGGACCAATGATTCCAAAAGCCCATAAACCACAACATACCATTGCTTTTAATGGATGCAACTGTAGCTCTTGGTACTCTTCAGGTTGCTCATCAGCCCAAATACGGCAATTTTGTTTATTAACGTATCCATTGAGCCTGAAATGGGCTTCATCACTGAAAAAAGTTTCACGATAAGGCACCATATTTTCATTGAGTTTTTCCAGAGCCCATTCACAGAAAATATGACGCAAATTCAAGTCGCCTCGCTTCAATTCTTGCACAAATTGAATTTTGTTCACTTTTAGGCCGAAATCCTCACGTAAAATATGTCAAGTTGCCGAATACGCCAAGCCAAGCTGCTGAGATTCGTCACGGTCTTCCCGTACACTCTCATCTACAGCCGCTATAGTTTCTTCACTACGTGCTGAATGTGGTCTAACGGTCGAGTATCATCCACATTTCACACAGAACGCTAATTTTCGTAATACAGCAGAACAATTTGGAGACTCTGTTATAGTGGGAGTCAAAGACAAAGCAGTTTGATAGGAGTCACGGGTGATCTTTCAAAAAGGCCTATTGAACATCAAACCTCACAATGAATCACCCTATATTATTAAACAGGGTGGTATAAATGTCCACCGCTTCTAGTGGGAGATGTTGAAGCACAATGTTCGGTATTTCGTCGATTCCCACTAATTCCTCCGTACTTATTAATGTACGGCGGTAGTACCTTATCATCATCAATGATATTATTTGCCATATTAACGTCCTTGAACTGGGTGAAACTCGAGCTCTCAAATCGCCATTTCATTATTTCATTTGGGCCAATGATGTCATTTGCTTTGTACACTTCCTGGAAAGTTGCTAATATGCCTCTACTTTCTCCTGCAGATCCTCGATCATAAAGAAATTGTCATAATGAGCGGCCTCATTTGGATCGATGTCTACTGCTAAAAGTATGTGTTCGTTGTCTGTCGTTCGGGCGATTTTAAGACACGAAAGGTCGTAGCTTACTGTGCAAATACATATGAAGAAAGAAACGACTATGTATAAAGCAGTTATTTGCCTTTTATCAACTCAAAAATTCACCCATTCAAGCATCTTTATTTTTCGTAAGAAGTTGTTACTCTATTGACAAAAATTCAACGAAAAAAATTTTTCTACCGCAAGGGTCTATCTCCAATGTTGACATCAAGTATGGAAAATTTAAGAAAAGGCTTACTTTCGTGTACCCTGACCGAAACGAGAATTGCTCTGTTAATACTAATGACAAGGACTTTGGTTTTAGAAGAAATACTAGCTTTTGTAACAGCGTTTAAATAAAGTTGACATCTTGTGTGAGTCTTCAGATATTTCTATTAGATTTCTGTTCCATTTTTCTTGCCCATGCTAATTTCTGACTTTGAGGTCACTTTTCTCCAGAATATACCCAAGAATCATTTTTCACACTGTCCTTGACGAGCGAGGGATTCATATGTTTTCATTAAAATCTTGAATTCATTAGTTTGTACAATTGTATCTACACTACAGAGTATCCCAGTTTAGCAGTACAATCCTTGAAAGGTATATACCTGAAGTTCCACCGAACAAAAAATTGTATGACACGGGGGGTCTTTTCTCACTCTTTTTCAGTTACAGCCCACCAAAGTGGGTGACATGAAGGTGTAACCATTTTAAACGCTAAATAATTCTTTGTTCCTCTTTTTTTTTTCAATATGACGTTGAGGTACATTTGCAAAGCTGTGGTAATAATTATCATTTTGTTTCAACTGATCTACATCGACGTGAATTCGCAGAAATAGTGTTTGTATACGGGTTCTGCAATGAAAACGCTTCATTGGCAAGGTTGGAGTACCAACGACGATGTCACGCCTCGTCGATACACAAAAAAAAAAAAAAAATAGAAAGACGTTCAGACGCAGCGGTGGCAGAATTTGAGGATGAGATTTTGCGTTCTGTGGAAGTTGGACAGTTGGAGCTTCCCAGAACTAGAATTCACGGGACTCTACAGAGCAATAGATTACACCCTTTCCATTTGACATCGGTACAGCATTTACTACCAGGTGATGCGCAAAGAAGAGGGGAATTTTGCCAATGGCTACTGCGCAAACATACAGAAGACGGGCAATTCCTCAAGAACATTCTGTTGACTGATGAAGCGCAGATTACAAACCACCATAATTTGCACCATTGGTCAGACTTCAATCCCCATTTAATACGCACAACATTCTTTTAAAGGTAAGAATTTGATTATTGTAAACAACTTCTTCAAAATATGTTATTTTTGCTTTTTTTAAGAAGGTATAGCGTAAATGTTTGGGCTGGTTTGATAGGAAACACTTTAGTAGGCCCGTATGTTCTTCCACAAACAGTTAAATCCCATTACTACCTGGAATTTCTTAGAGAACGACTACCTGAAATGTTCCTCTTGTTCAGAGAAGGGCGATGTTCTTTCAACAAGATGGAGCACCTTGCCACAGTAGCAACGAGGTAACTTCGTTCCTCAACCATACTTTTAACGACGCCGTTGATCGATTCCGCCACAACTCTTGGCCATTCAGATCTCCTGACCTAACACCCATGGATTTTTCTTCTGGGGAGCTATGAAAGAAAAAGCTTATTTTAGAGAAATGTCGACCCTGCCGTGCCGTTTTACAAGAGATGAGATTATCGGCTGCCCGATAATCTGACATCCGAAATGGTTAAACGCGCGCTTTCAAAGGCACTTCGAACAATTGTTATAAACATCCCATAAACTGTTCCAAAAAGATTCTTCTCAGGACCACAAAAAAAGAGATTTTAAGAGTAATTCAATAGGTACACTTTTTTTTGGCCATTTTTTTATGACAAAAAATAGCTTTTACTACAAAATCTGTTGATTTACGTAAAAAAGTTTCAAAACATAATTTTTATGAAATTTTGCAAGGATAAAACGTTCATAAAATTTCAGAAAATTTTTTAAGTAAAAATTTTGAGAAAAATGCATTCTAAGTAAAAAAATGGAACCGCAAATTTTCATAATTTTAAAAGCATTTAAGACTTGTATGCACTACTAAATTATCTTTTCGAAATGTCTAAAACTATTTTTGTACCTGTACTAGTTTAGAAGTTATAGCGTTTCAAGTGATTTCACTTTAGAGCGGTGGAACTTCAGGAATATGCCCTTTAAGAATTATACTGCTAAACTGCGACACCCTGTATTACATAGGGTCTTTTTGTCAATTGGAAAATCAATTGTAAGAAAAAGGAATGAATGAAAATGAAAAAATTAACTTCGTTAGTAGCGGTCCGGCCTGCGATTAGTGGGATATCATGCTTCAGCATACGAATACATAATTATACATTCACACTCGTTCGCTAAATCTGTGGGAGTTAATTTGGGATCTCTTTTTTCCGCTTCCAACTTTGCAAGCTGTCGCGTCAGCATGGACTAGAAATAAACGTAAGGCACTGCCGCGATAGAAATAAAGTAAAACCTGCATACATATTGGGAATATATTTCAATTCGTGCGATTTTTTTTCTCAAAATTTGAACGTTTATTTAAGAAAAACATGTACAATAGTATTATTCAAAGTATTGCCCATCTGAAGCTATGACTTTTTCCCATCTTTCTGGCAATTTGTGGATCCCATCCAGAAAAGAACTGCAGCCAAGAATGAATCAACCCAATTTTTGATATTCTGCTCTGATGTGAACCGTATTTCAGTGAGGGCGTTCTGCATCAACCGGAACAAATGGTAGTCAGAAGGGGCAAGGTCTGGGCTATAAGGCGGGTGGGGTAAGGTTTCCCATCTACTGTTTTCCAAATAGTTCTTAACCGGAATAGCAACGTGGGGCCGAGCGTTGTCATGATGGAAAATTATTGCCTCGTGTCTGGTCGCATATTCTGGGCGTTTTTCGGCTACTGCTCTCTTCGAACGGATGAATTGTGTTCGGTAGCGGTGTCCATTGGTGGTTTCACCCGATTTTAGCAGCTCATAATACAGCACACCCATCTGATCCCACCAAATACAGAGCATTACCTTCGCGCCATGGATATTCGGCTTTGCCGTTGATTTGCCTGGTTGGCCGGGTTTCACATATGATTTTTTGCACTTGGGGATGTCGTAATGGATCCATTTTTCATCACCAGTAACAATCCGATGCAAAAATAACTTCCTTTTGTGGCGTTCCAGCAGCATTTCGGACATGCAAAACCGCCTTTCGCTTCTCTCGGGTTGAGTTCATGTGGAACCCAATTTTCTTGCTTTTGAATATACCCAGCTGCTTTTAAACGTTTTGAAATGGCTGCTTGAGTGACACCCAAAGATTCTGCGAGTTCTTCTTGTGTTTGGCAACAATCTTCCAGTTCTTCATCTTCAAACTTTTTTGGCTGCCCAGGACGTTCATCGTCTTCCAAGCCAAAATCACCACTTTTAAATCGTGCAAACCATTTTTGGCACGTTCGCTCAGCTAGCGCATGTTCACCATAAACTTCCACCAAAATGCGATGAGTTTAGGCAGCACTTTTCTTCATATTAAAGTAATGAAGAAGAACTCCCCGCAAAAACACTTTTTCAGGCACAAAGTTAGACATTTTTGTGTGAAAAAAAAATTATTGTTGTTTACGCTTCAAATGAATGACATATACTAAAATGACGTACAATGACAGTAGCTTTCCAACGCATGTTCCAATGGAATAATACAAGTTACGCCATCTCTTAGCAAACCGCACGAATAGTTATATACCCAATATTTTTGGGAATCGGCTGTAGATTTCTTTTTTAATTTCAAACATTGCAAACGTGATTTCTAAAAAGGCGGCCTTTAATTTTTTCCTCTGTACTAAGAGGGGTGAAAAGTAACCTTCTTGATTGTGCTGTTACTGAAAAAAAGGTTACGACAAAGGAAACAAAAGAAAATTGAATAAATATTATGGGGCTAATGGTCCGTCAGATAACACCCTCAAATATTGGTTTCGAGAGTTTCGTGGTGGCCGCAGCTCCATTACCGATCAAGTCCGCAGCGGCAGCCCCTCCGATGCGGTTACAGAGGACAATGTCAAAAAATACGTGAAATGGTGTTGGCTGACCGGAAAGTGATGGTGCGCGAGCTAGCAGATTAATACTGAGCTCACACGCCATATTTTGGGCATATGAAAAAGTTATCCTGCCGCTGGGTGCCGCGCATACTCACTCCTGACCAAAAACAGGAAAGCGAGAGCACTTCAAAAGAGTGTTTGGACTTGCTGATGCGGAATCGGGCGGAATTTTGGCGTCGATTGGTAACTGTTGGATCCACTATTGAGGGAGGCTCAATGGGTCGGAAAGGTTATGGCGTCGGTTTTCTGGGATTGTTATCGACTACCTCAAAAAAGAAAAAAACCATCAACAATGAGTATAACAGTGCATTATTGGAGCGATTGAAGGCCGAAATCGAAATTTTTGCAAAACAATGCACCGGCGCACAAGAGCATCGTAACCACGGCTAAAATCAATGACTTACTTCTTAAATTGTTGTCACATCCACCGTATTCGCCCGATTTGGCTCCCTCGGACTATTATCTCTTCCCTCAATAAAAAATTCAGCTCACGCGAAGAAATCATCGACGCCACGGAGGAGTATTTTGCAGACCTTCTGGAAAATTACTTTTCGGACAGGATCAAGAAGTTGGAAAATCGCTGGAATAAGTGTATCAAACTAAATTTACAACCGCCCGCCATAGCTCGTGGAGATATGAAATTCTCAAAGCCAAATATTGATCTCTATTTTACAGGCCAACACAATTAGTAGTAGGAGACACAAGGAGAAATGTACAAATAGACGATGTAGGCCTTCTTGATAAAAGACAGCAAGAATGTACCCTCAACCAAATATCATATACAAATGATGAGGCCATCTAGGAGTTTCATAGGAAATCATAAGATAGAACTCCTATTGGATTATATACAAGTTGATCACATTTATGAAGAGATACTGCTTAGATTCTGTTTCTTTACCAACCAAAGCTAGCTAAGTTATGGATAGTCTCGGATAAAAATGAATTCCCTCTTATAGGTAACCGCGATCACTCTGACTCAGCAAAACAAGGGTTTAGATTTCCTAACTCGGAGAAGCAGTATTCGTATAATGACCTATAATACACTAATCCTGTCAGCCCTACTAAATGAGTTCTGCGTCCTGAACTTATAGCAGGAACAGAGAAAAGATACCAACCCCCTTAAGAAAAAAAAATGTTCAAAGCAGAGAATTTATAAAACCTCGAACATTATGAGATTGTGTGGATCAAGATCGGAAGACTGAGAAAGCGGGTCTGGAGACCGTCTGAAAACAACGAGCCCAGAGTTGAAAAGGATGGAAGGCTGCCAAGTTTAGGACTGGCTGATTTTTCAATGTCCTGAAACCTATGGAGAGTAGACTGTGATATGAAAAAAAGAAGTTTCACTATTACCACATATAGCCGATCAAAAAAAAAAAATCGAATCTACTATAGCTTAACACTGCATCTCGTATGCCCAAACATATCCACATAATTTTTAACACAATGCTGGTCACTCTAAGCGCAATGTATGGCTGCATCGTTGGCTGCTTTCTGCCATAGTGTGTGAATATGTTTATATAGCCGTGTGCAAGAGATATATTCGGTTGCATACAAGATGCAGTGCATCCCATTTTCAATCCCACTTTTTGCGATTGCTTTGCCAATGTACCGATGTACCGACCGTACGTGCAGAGATACGAGTATGAGATTTAGTATCTACAATGATAATTGTATGTTACATCTTACATCCAGCCCCCTGTATCTCCCTGAGCAGCCCCTTCCTTCACAAATGATGTAAATTGTAAAAATGAAGTACGATTCTCTGAAGCTGGTTAGTGGAAAAGACAAGACAAGAATAAGTAAAAAAAAAAAAAAGAAAAGAATAACCTGACTTGTTGCTTCATACTAGTCGGCTTGTCAGCAGAGCGCGGATGCAGAAAATAGGGGGTTGATGGAACGAAAGGCGGGCGGGCGGCCAGATCAATATACCCATGACCTGTATATAGGTCCCTGCATATCTACAACACGAGTATCTGTGAAAACGCGATGAGCACTTGCAACAGCAACAGCAGCCGCCGTCGCTGCCGCCGTACTTGTGGCAGCAATAATTGTTATTATTTTTCCTTTGCTTTTTTTTTCTTAGTTTTCTTCATCTCCTCTTTTTTTTTTGTGTTCTTTTCAGTTGATTTTACTTTTTTCTTTTTAACTGCACACAGCAATGCATTAGTGAGTGAGTGTGTGAAGTTTTGCAATTCTGTTGTCTGGCGGGTGCGATGGGATTAAACGCTGCAGGGTGGTCGCTGGTTTGGCGAGATTTAATTTGCAGGACATGAAAGGTTTTCAGGATTGGGGGATAGTAACTTGCGCCCATCATAAAATGCAATCAACCACGCCATGCTGTGCCACACTATTTAACCCATCTCCGACAGAAGAAGTGGTGAAGAGACCAAATCGAAAGATACGGATACAAGGGAAATAGGTTCTCTGTCGGAGGCGAGATATTTATTGCGAGAGGTCTTTGCCTGTCATTGGTAATCTGGTGTCGGCATTTCTATAAAACCAAATGATGACGGGCAACTATTGTATATGTATATCGAACTAGGGAAAAGGAGTCTAGAATTACTCCTGATTTCTTGACTTATATCCATTTCTTGATGGATTAATCCGGTCGTTATACAAGTTCAGTTAAACTCCATTAGAGACACATCCATTTACACTTTAGACTGATTTGTAACTGTAGGGATTAGAGTGATCAAAGTGCCGTTCATTAAGCCACTAAGAGGCTTAGATATCTTCTTTTTTTTTTTTTGAAAGATCAGACATCTAGTCACTAAATATCATCACATTAGCTGTATGATGGTGTAAGGTATTTCATATTTCAAGATCAGGATCTGACCTGACTTTATATTTCGACAATGGATTCAAAGTATATTTATAAGACCGTGACCGAGTTGCGACACAGAAACGTTCTCTAAGATAAAAGACAGTCTTGTATGTCTGATATTGACGGAAAAATCGCGTACGACAAATGGTGCCTTCTAAAGTGTGGCTTTGATATCAGATCTCGCTAGAATTTATTAAGACTACCAAAGCTCACTCGATACACTCAACCCAATACACTCTTTCAGAAACGACATACCAACTTAAACTACGAGAATTGATGACTTAACCTCAGAATAGTGGCTGATACCATCGTTGATGTTCTTCTAACATTGTGTCATGGATCTAAAAGTGCTACACATCAATCTCCACAAGGACGCCGCAAGCCTCACCATCAGCCACACCGACAATGGGTCTCGGCATGTCCGGAACAGTGTCTCCAAAGAACTCATAACATATATGGGGCTAGGGCACTGAACTAAAACACCTCCTTCTGCAAAAAAAAAAGAACGTATACCCAGAGCTTATATTCCTGGCAGAGCAGAATTTAAATTTTATTTTATTCCACAAAACGAGTAGAACACAACTGTACATAGTACCACTATGAGAAACGCAACACCTTGGTTTAGTAGGTAAAATATTCAACATGCCGCTGATGGATGTAAGACTCATCAGTCTGTCTACCTTCCTATTAATGACTTCCTAAGGAAACCACGACACCTACATATTTCAAGCGTAGTCTAAATTACAGAAAACTTTCGTTTGCCAGCATGCCGACCAAAAATAAAAGACGGCTAAGACCGTAATCACTCGTTCTTAAGTTGTACAATGGTTGGAATTTTGTTATTGAAAGGATATCGAGGGAGTTTCAACAAAGTTGAAACCTTGTCGACCATCCATTCCCTTCAAGAATTAATCATAAATGATTCTGCTTGCAAATTTATCCACAGTTTAGTCATAGATATTTACACATAAGCCTCACCTCTACAGGAGTTCGATGCAGCTTGCATAGAACGCAGAAGACCAGAGCCATCGTTTACGACTATAAAGTAGAAGAGGTCAAAAAATGGTTTAGCGGTTAATGAAGGAAAAACAAATTATATGCTGGCAACGTCGACGGCTAGTACTCATCAATGATTAAAAAATTAAATAATTTTCAATCTGGAATCATTCTCAGAACACATATGGATCCTCTACGGGTTGAGACTCGAGGCCGACACCACTACACCATTTAAAAACCTCAAGAGATAGTTTTGGCCAAGTCTTAACGACAAAACTTAAAAACACCATATCAATCGAAGAACTGGAGGAAATGTAGACTTTCGAAAAGGTAAAGGACATTGCATACAAAGTCTCGTGGTAAAAAAAAACACTTCCCACCATGGTGGAATGAAGATATCCCTAATCTTAGGTAGATGACCAAAACCGTTTGCAATATCTGCTTTAAACACAATTTCTGGCAGCCTTAGAAGGACTATTTAGTCTTTAAAGGAAATCCATAAAGAAATCCTAGAAGCAGGTCTGGATGGACTATTTCCATTCAATAGAAACCCTCAAGGACTCCGCTAGGCTTAGCAAAATTCTATCCCAGGAACATTTCAACCCTTTCTTCCTATGAAGGTCAGATGTAGGATGGACACAATCCGAATATCCTAGAATTTCTGTTGAAAACACATTTTCCCGAATGCAGTGAAATCAGTACGAAATCAGTCTCAGCAACCTGCATACCACAATAATCTCAATTCAATCATTTCCGAGGAAAAGATTTCCTGGGCTATTACGGGCCTGACGGGCCCTGACGGGCCCTGACGGCATACTACCTAACATGCTACAGAAAACACAAGACCTAACAATATCTTGGCTGGCGTCAATCCTCAGAATCTTTTTAATACTTAACTTGGATACGTGCTCGAGTGGAATTTATACCGAAGATAGGTAAACGCGGGCACGAGTCCTCGTACTTTTTACTTAAAAATCTAGAAAGTGTCTTAGACATCCACATGCGAATCATTCTACAAGAATCAGTGCTATCTCAGCACGATTCAGGGGAATCCATGGAAACGCGGTAGTGCGAACAATCGAAAAATCCATAAACTACAAAGAATATACCATAGCCTCCTTCCAAGGCATATAAGGAGCCTTTAATAAAGTACGCACTGAAGCTATTCAGAAAACTTTTATCCAACTAGGCATAGACGAATTTATTAGCCAATGGATAGTCTCTATGCTCAGAACAAGAATTCTTTGAGCAATACTAGGAAACAGTCATTTAACCAAATTCTCCCACGGGCTAATGGTTATTAACAAAATTCTTGCAAGACTAGACAGGGAAGGTGTCGAAGTGGTGGCATATGCGCAAGTTTCAGAGAAATTTCCTTCCGTAATAAGTGAATCCATGTAGGCTACCGTAGATAAGGTAAACACCTGGGCCGCAAGTTATAGCTTTGGTATCAACCCGAGCAAAACTGAATTGATGCTATTCACTACCAAAACCCAAATACCTGATTTTACCTTTCTCGTTCTTAACAGTCAACCGCTCACGCTATCTTCCAGCACTAGGTATGTGGGTATCATGCTTGACCCAAAAATTAAGGAAAGCATGAGTCCCTTATTACGCACCTGCATCATCTGCCTCTTGACCAAGGCACAACAAATACCACACTATGTAGTGCAGTCAGACTCAAAGAATATGGCTGCTGGATTGCACGGCTTACGTCCACAGCAACATCCTGGACGCGTTACCAAACGGCACGGTCATGTTTCCATCGACCACATCACACGCAAACTTAACTTAAAGAAAAACGTATGATTTCTCACCAATTCTCAGTGGACAGTGGGCGAATAAGTAAAGGACTTCGATACGATCAATGGGAGCCAGGGTCTACTCTGAATAAATTGAAAACATCAACATCAGACCGCTTGTCGGATTTTTCCAGGGTTTCGAAGACGATGGTGGACTGGACTGGACTGATATCGGTTTCGAAGACGATGAACGTCCTGGGCAGCCAAAAAAGTTCGAAGATGAAGAACTGGAAGAATTACTCTATGAAGATTGTTGCTAAGCACAAGAAGAGCTCGCAGAATCTTTGGGTGTCATTCAAGCAGCCATTTCAAAACGTTTAAAAGGAGCTGGATATATTCAAAAGCAAGGAAATTGGGTTCCACATGAACTCAAGCCGAGAGACGTCGAAAGGCGGTTTTGCATGTCCGAAATGCTGCTGGAACGCCACAAAAGGAAGTCATTTTTGCATCGGCTTGTCACTGGTGGTGAAAAATGGATTCATTACGACAACCCTAAGCGCAAAAAATCATATGTGAAACCCGGCCAACCAGCCAAATCAACGGCAAAGCCGAATATCCATGGCGCGAAGGTAATGCTCTGTATTTGGTGGGATCAGATGGGTGTGCTGTATTATGAGCTGCTAAAACCGGGTGAAACCATCAATAAACAACGCTACCGTACACAAATAATCCGTTTGAAGAGAGCAGTAGCCGAAAAACGCCCGGAATATGCGACCAGAAACGAGGCAATAATTTTCCATCATGACAACGCTCGGCCCCACGTTACTGTTCCGGTTAAGAACTATTTGGAAAACAGTGGATGGGAAGTCTTACTCCAACCGCCAGAACGCCCTCGCTGAAATACGGTTCACATCAGAGCAGAATATCAAAAATTGGCTTGATTCATTCTTGGCTGCCAAGCCGGCGCAGTTCTTTTGGGATGGGATCCACAAATTGCCAGAAAGATGGGAAGAAGTCATAGCTTCAGATGGGCAATACCTTGAATAATACTATTGTTCATGTTTTTCTTAAATAAACGTTCAAATTTTGAAAAATTTGAACTAAGTTATATACCCAATAATCCAATATATAGTATTTCTTTGCTGACGACAGTACTCTCTGCTTTTCATAGTCGTTTCCGGACTCACATCCCTGCTCTTCGGCTGTAGGAAGATATTGGCAGCATACTTTAAGTTCACTAAATTCCAATATAAACAAAATTTGAGTAAAATGACAACATCTGAGGAGATGCTCCCAAAACCTCTCTGCACCTGTTAGATAAGATTCAAAACCGTGCGATAGAACTCAGAAGTGATTCTAATATAACTCAGACAGTGGACACCCTCGACATAATGTCTTGTGCCTTACTTTGTTCTATCGCTGTTTTCACTACCAGTGCTCAATTGAAATTGCCAGTTGCATTCTGCACCTTCAAACCTTCAGCCTTACCCACCGTCTCGCTATGAATACTCATCCATGTTGAGGTACATTCAAAATTCATGTCGGAAGTACATTCAAAATTCAAATATGATTCTTTCCTAAGCCATACAACTCCCTTAGGGAACGCCCTACCGCGCCCTTTTCTAGTCACTATAATCTGTAAGCATTCAAAACCAACATACATCGGCATCTCTTTTTTCTTTCTCCCTAAGTTTCCTTCGCCGACTTTATGTGCAAACATTGTAATGCTACTAACAACGCTTTGAGCGTGCGTTTATTACAAGGAAAAAAAAAACTTTGTCGCATACCAATCCTGATTGTGGGGACGACGTGGAGTATCACTCTAAAAGCTGTTTTAGAAGCAAAGATACGAAGAGTACGCTCCGGCTTCCTTCCCTGGTTCGAAACACTAGGTAAATTTGAATTTGGTTCTAAAATCGATGACTTGCCAAACAATACTGCTAGGAACCACGCGCGATCTGTCAAAAAAGTATATTGAAAATAAAACCTCACGATAAATCACCCTATAAGCCATATTTCAATACTGTTCCCTTTCTAAAAACAAAACTCTTGCTTCATTTCATATCACAATCTCTTCCAAAACTTCTGATGATCTCCACCTGTACCAGGATGAAATTGCACAATTAGGATCAATCCGTAATAAGAAAAATACTAATAAACTATATGGTAGCATACTCGTACGTATCTAAGTGCAAAAACACTTTTTCAGGCACAAAGTTCGACATATTTGAGTGAAAAAAAGAAATTATTGTTGTTTACGCTTCAAATGAATGACATATACTGAAATGATGTACAATGACAGTAGCTTTCCAACGCATGTTCCAATGGAATAAAACAAGTTACGCTATCTCTTAGTAAACCGCACGAATTATAGAGTTATACCGCACGAGTTATAGACCCAATATATGTAGCAGACAAGAGATTGTTGATGAAAATTAAAAAGATTGTCTGAGACAGAACGGAGCCCTGGGGCACTTCATTATTTATTTTGTGAACATCAAACTTAAAACCATACAAGGGGACTTGAATTGAACGTTCCGAATTAATTTCTTATCCATTGAAAGAGACAATCATCAATCCCAAATGCAAGCATTTTTGACGGAAGAGCCTGATGCCTTCAAATGCCTTAGAAATATCAAGTGCATCAGAAAAAGGGGAGATATACCATCTGGACTAGCGGATTCGTCTATATTAAGAACTTTAAGTACTCTTGCTACTACACGAGTGCGAAAGTAGATTCGTCCCATTAAAGATTAGACGCACTCAAGTGTAGTCGGGGAAAAAGCACAATCTGGTAGTGTTGAGCTAACAACTGGAATATCATTGTAAGTGAGCGTTAAGATGGAAAATGACGCTCAGTTAAATTTCCTAAAGAACCTGTTAAGTTCGCCATATGGTTCTTTTAGGAATCTTTTCGCTTACTGTGTAGTCGATGTACAAGAAATTAGCTGATATCACACAGTGGTCTGACGAGCCTAAAACTGATAGTACATCACCGGTGTACTTATCAGGGTGAGGAGTTAAAAACAAGTTCAGGGTGTTGGCAGTATCACTATCAACGTCTGGTCTCATTTACAAAATGCGTCAAGTTGTTTTCCGTAGCGAAGATATCAACACACCGCCTCTCGAGTATTTTATGTATGTCCAGAATGTTGAAGCCACCCAGAATTGTGAATATTGAAACCAACAGTAATAACAATTTCAATGTGAGCATACAGGGATATAATTTTTTGAATGGAGTCAGAAAGTGCATCAAACTCATTAAAGGTCGAATAGCTGTTCAGTTTGGGGCTTCTTTAAATAAAGAATTTCTTTCACAGATTTGAAACTTTCTGCTTATTGTACTGCACTTCCTGGTCTTGTGAAGAAGAACAGACGATATCAAGAACCCGATTGTCTTACAAATGAAAGTAGCAATGTTGGATTTTCATAAAATTGAAAATTGTGGAGTAAATGAAGAAGATGAACCAAAATTACCTCGGAGCAACTGACTCTTCATTCGTCTACAGCATGCATTAGATTTTGTTTTAATTTACTATCAGGATGGGTAGAATTGTTAGGTTTTATGGTTTACGCTGAGAGGTTAGACTATATGACAGAATGATGGTATTAGTCGGTGCCTTTCACCATCCTCAGTTCCGATTTCCGGTCATCTTTCTACACTTTTACTTCATCCAAGAAAATTATATGCACGAATCGTTCAAAGTGCCTCACGAAAACTTAAGAAGCTTACTGTCTCGTTTAATCCTCTTTGAAACATCGTTCCCATCAAGGGCTTCCCAAACGGGAATGTACTTATACCATATAGGGGTGCACATATTCATTTGAGATAGATCCGCTTCAGGACAACTTGACTAAAAGTCAACACCTGTGTACACACAAAATCGTTTAATAATCTGCAATGAACAATGTATAGCATCAACTTTTGAACTCAAAAAGAAAAAAGAAAGAAAACCTTTTAAAGGGCGAAACCTTCGTAGGCCTTTATTTTACTTCTGTACACCTTCAAACAAAAGATCAACCCTTCCCAGGCGATAAATCTTTATGTGACTCTATAGGCTGAAAAAAAAAAATATCTACATACACGTAGATACACATTTTACCAAATGAATAACAAGTGAAGCCTTCTCTGCCCTAGGCATTCCTTTAAAGGAAATTTATCTATGAATTCCAGACCGGTAATCTGCAGCATGTCCTCTCTTCCAAGTGCAGTGTGCTGCTGCACCCTTGTTCGAGGAATCCATCAAAGCCCTTGACAGCTTTGCTTCAAGTTTGAATGAAAAGTCTGACGTACATATGTCTCTACATATCAATCTGTGGATATTTCGGAGAACACTTTGATTTACCGTTTCAATTATCCTCTCTGACCAGAAATATTGATGTCTAATGCAAACTCTGACACGATGACTTATGAGGAGGATGACTTGCATCATGATGCGCTTTCCTCCCGTTTGTCTAACTGACTTTATTTTCAATCTGTTTCTGCTTATGAATCTTTCAAAAATCAATAGAGAAAGTGTACATCAGTAGCCGCCATGCTGACTACTGATATCGTCATCATTCTTCTCAATCCGACTGCCAGTACACCAACATTATTATCATCACCGTTCAGTAAGGGTTCAATGACAGCAGTGCTTAGTGGTGGAATTATGTGGTTCGATGCCAAAAGTCACTCCCGGCATCATATTCATACACTATCATGCGTCGCAGAGTCGTTTTGATTTCCACTTAACCAGGTTACCCTGGTCGCAGTGGAAATATTCACATTCGTATTCGTTGTTTGAAACCTTGCAGCACATAAGATTGTAATTGAAATTGCAAAAGACAACAGGCAAAGTGCTGCATGCATTTAATTAAGACACCATAAGATACTTTTCTTTATTCACCAACACAATGATGGGCGGAAATATACTCGTGTTCATTTCATCGGAATGGAGACGTTCATGTGTGCAGTGTGACCCTCGGCAGTTGATTACGAGCACTACGTTGTGCACTTTCAGTTGACTAAGATTCTGAGATTTACTTACATCTCTTCCAGTTAACTCATCCGAAGAGGAGAGAAGCAAGCAATGAATGCGTCCTCGTTTTAAAGTTTCGTTTTCTTCTTCTTTTTCTTCTTATTTACTTTGTCCGGTTGAAGAATGCTTCCAAAGTGATCGAAGATGAGACCAAAGGGGACACTACTCTGAATTCCTTTGATTCCCGGGGTATTCTCCATGCAAACGATGTTAACGATCTCTTATGTGGTCTCCACATTCGGTTTGACTCCGATTACGTGGAGCAGATGAATGAAATGTCTCCAATTCTGGAACGTAGCTTGGAAAGACAGTAGCAGTGTTGCAATAGTTCAAAAAGATACTTTAGATGCAGAAAAATTATACAAAACTGGTTTTAATAGATAGGCTGTCTTGCCGTTTATCTTATAGATTCATCGCGACAGGGAAATGAAAAATGAATAATCTTCGGCAGCCACAGATAATGTAAGAATTATTTTAAACATTTTATAACAACCAAATTCAGAGAGATGGATTGATAGCTACATTCACCTGAAAGATGATTGAAAACTTTCACTGTTACCCGTCAAATTATTCATAGTTGCAGTTGCATATTACAACAGAAAATTGTAGAAAGTGATGTAATATTTCCGGATCAATGAAAAGATGGATCTTTTTCACTTTAAGAATTGCATAAATTGACAGACCTGAATGCCATTCTAAAGGGCAATAAATGGCGGATAAATTGGACACCGCGAATTCAGTGCGTGGGTCACATTTTCAAATTTAGGCTGACTTTTCTTAAAAGTGTCACTATCAACTAATACGCTGCGGTTCTCAGCATGGAAACTTTACATTTTGTACAATCTGACGAGTAAAGCAGAACACAAAAACACGACATAGCTCGTTTCTGTTCTATGAGAGGCTTTCAAATCGATAACGAAATAATGAGTATCGATTTGGACTTCTTCTGGATAGATATAGGATATAGGAACCCATCGCATCGTTGATAAATAGTTTCACGCTTTCCCACAACATGCCAGAGACGATCTTGAAAGTGATGTTAAGGAGATTAATGCGTCTATAGCGGACGCTGTTTAGAAGGTCTCTTTTCATTTATCAGTCATACTTTCCCTTATTTAAAACATGGAAATATTGTTGTATATGCTATCAACCAAGACATCTTCCGCTGACTCCATCAAATGGGACCACAGAGAAGGCGCATCCAACCCAGAAAACCATGAAGAAGGAAATCGAAATCGCGAAGAAAGGAAAGACAAAAGAACAGTAGTTACCAATGATGGAAATGATCCTCTGACGATCCTAGGCACACGAATTAGAGACTTCATGAGCTTCTACAAACCAAGTGTAATGTTCATCATGAGATCAGAAAACTGACCAATTTCGATTAGCTTACAAGTTAGTTGATGACGCAATATTAGAACCCACAAGGAAGGATATAGACTGTCCTCTCAAAACTGCAGCAAAGATGACATAAACGAAAAAGGTAACAACTAATCGGTATCCTGTATAAATACCACTTCCAAGTGCTCTGTAGAACAGTAGCGATACACCCAAAAAGCACAACGCCTTCAGCTTTGCTGTTCAAAGAAGGAAGGTGCACCGACCAGCCATCGAAAGAAAGTAAGCAAACTGCACATGGCTGGATTGAATAAAAGCGTCGAACCAAAAATTGTAGCAAACCGATCTTCCCCATGCGTTGGTCTTAAGAACAAATGGAAAGCTTACATATGCAGAGATGCTTCAAAAAGCCAAAAGCGATGCCGAACTACCTAAAAGAACTTGGAGAAAATGTTATCCGCAATAAGAAAACGGCGAAAGAAGTACTACTCATCTTGCTTAAAAGAGCTGCTAACTCACAAGCTACAAAATTTGAGAATTAGCTAAGAACTGCCGTAGTTAAACAAGACTCATCGAAAGAAGTTAAAGATCTTGATGAAACGTATTCCATACAACCTAAAAGAGCTTTACGAAAACCGCGTAGCAAAAACATTGACAAATAAGTCACGTAGGAAGGCCTACCAATGGAAGCAGGATCCAATAGGATGGATTGTGTGCTGAATACGTGAGAAGGAAGACCCGCTCAAGTACTTCAAATCTATGGAATTTGAGCATAAAGCCAAAGCTGGTAATATCACAAGTGACTGGTCGAAACATTGCTTACAATGTGGTGAGATTGGTCATATGGCGAAGCTATACAAGAAATAACCAAAATTTGTGCTCAGTAAAAGTAAGAAAGGCATCGGTAGTAACCATTCTACGGGTCGTCATAAATGCCCACCATACCAACGAGCATGGAAGAACCTGCTGTTGAAAAAACTGAGGCTAAGCCTAAATTACTGCGAGGCCGACCAAGTTCTCCTATCATAAAAAACTCGTAAGCTAGGTACAGACGTAGCAATGTTAAGTGAACTGTATCGATAATATGGCAAACGGTAAGGGTAGCTGATATTACGGGTAAAGCTGCAATATGGACCTGCGGAAAACGACGCTTTCGAGAAACAGAAAGTACTGAAAGCTACTTTGTTTGGGCCAAAATCTACAGCTACTACATCTATACTTGTTACGCTACAGCAAACTCTACGATTGAAGAATTTGATAGTTTCCTAGATAGGCTGACCAAAGATCCGAGAGTTTAGAATCGGTTATCATAGCCGGAGATTTCAAAGCATGTGCCACGGAATGGGACTATGCAAGAACAAATAGCAGAGGAAACAAACTATTAGATCCTAGACTTAGTACTTTTAAACAGCGACACCGAACACACATTCACAAGGAATAAAGCAGGCAATTCGTAAGAGCAACATGGAAAGTCAGCTCTCACTACACTCATTGTGATCATCAGGCAGTTGTATGTGAGACAATTGAGGAACGAAGACCACACCATCAAAATACGATAGGTAGAACGCTCAAGCAAAGCGGATGGAAGACCAGCACTTTTAAAGAAAAGTCCTTTACCTATATGCTAGCGAATGTAACGACGAGTGGTTCGCTCAATAAAAAGAGAGTAATACCGACGACTAGGTATCAACCGAGAGCATGTAGAGATCTATTGTAATAAACCCCAGCAAACGCCTCAGTTTCAACGAATAGTGCGATAAAGTGGATAAAAACTCTTGGTGGAGAGCCTACCAAGGGGTAATGAGGAAATTAAAAGTTTTCCGTTCTTCATTTGCCTCGCGCGAAAATGTACTACGGGAAATAGTAAAATGCCTTTTCCCAAGAAAAAGGGAAGATTCACTGGATTAGGAGCTATCGACAGCAGAACAACAAATTTCTAGAGTCACAGCCGAAGAAATACTTGCAACAGATTTGAGAGCAAAAAAGCCCCTGGGCAAGATGGTAAACCAATTTTGGACATCTATAATGCTTGCGAGAGCGAAGGATTTTTTCCTAACAAAATCAGCATACATAGTGCTGGGTACGTGGGGGAAAGTATTGGAGCGTATTATCCCAAATAGACTAGAAGCAGCCATTGAATATCAGTACGGTTATCGAAAGGCACACTCAACAATTGATGCCATTAAAGCGGTTAATGGAGATGGAGAAGAAGCACCAAACAGTACTGCTGTGTCATAACACTGTACGTCAAGAAAGCTTTCAATACCACGAGTTGGGTACGTATTCTGGAAGCGCTACGAAACATGAGGGTACCAATTTACACCAGAAAAATACAGAAAAACTATACCATATCGACGGTGGTTTTTTTGAGTACACAGTCACAGGATCGGTCATATCCTATGCCATGTGCATTTTTCGTCGTGAACTATTTGGTTTGCGGACGATATTTCTCATTTTGAAGAACTTTTCCAAGTAAGCAACGAAACAATTTCAATTGTACGACAGTGGCCGGCATCTGGTCTCACACCGGAACACGAAAAGAGATCACTGTGCTCACAGTAGATGAAAATGAAATAGCAATCAAGTCATCAATAAATTATCTTGGCGCCATGATTGACTCAAGATCTTTTAAGGAATACCTGGAATACGTGAGATGCAAATCTTCGCGGTTGTGTGCCTTCATAATGCATATAATGCCGGATATAGGAGGACCCAGGCCAGTTATTCTTTATGGAACTATGAAAATGAAAAACGAAAATCAATGCAATGAATACGCTTTGTACAATCGGAGTGATCAGCGTATTCCGTAAAATCTCGGACGAGGTGGCGTCCAATATCGCAAAAACGCTTCTAATTGGTATACATACAGAAGAGCAGCAGAAAAGATTCATAAAGATCAGATAAGAGGAACGTCCCCCGCATAGTGACACCGACGCAACGGAAGAAACACGATTATGACCTTGCACGCCGATTATCTTTTGACTCTGGTGTAATGGACATGCCGTCGTTGTTGCTTTTCTGATTTTCCTGAGCTCAGAATTTTGCAGTTCAGAAGCCAGAAAAGAATTAAAGTCGAGTCTTCACCCTTTTAGAATGCTGCCGTTGTCTTTTTTTTTTTTTGGAGCTCACCAAGTTAAGGAATGGTGTGTCCGACTTTCAGTCGGAGATACACGTAGAAGATTATCTTCGTCTATAGCGACACCGAAACTACCCTTACAGCCCCCTTCTGAACCGTTTTACCACTTCTATGCTAATTTTCTGAACGCAGTCGGAAGGCTGTATTCATTGAATCTTGCTGGAGTCCTAGGTTACAAGGTAAGAGTTTCTCAGGACCCTAACTTACGTTGGAACTGTCTGTGTCCATGGGTATGGTGTAAGTATAATAATAGATGGGTTGACTCTCAAGGATTCAAGGCCAAACGAGTGCTTCCCGACATCTCTAAGATGTCAACGACTTTTTTGCGGTTCTTCAGTAGAGTGCTTACTGTTGTCATAACAGGGCACTTCACCTTTGCTAAAGACCCTGTTTAGCTGGGTATAACTGACTCAACATCCTGAGACGCTTGTTGTGGAAGTGGGATCTAATGTAGTGGGTACTGGCACTTTACCACTGTAACATTTGCTCATCTTTCTACGAAAGGCTGACAAATTCCAGTAAAAGGAGCACACAAGGAGAACATGGGAATCGATATTTGTCTGAGTGCTCAGTTCCGTCAGGAAAAAGAAATAATACTACATACGACTGTGAATAATTGAGTAGTAATCGTTAGAAACAAAGTGCAGCTACAAATCAGCAACTCTGTACTCGTTTTTCATCGCATATGTGTCGCATATGGCTACAAAAAAAAGAAATATATATCTTTACCGTCTTTGCAATCATCCGCTCGATTGTTTATGCTTTCGAATACGAATACGAGTAAACAGAATAGAACTACACAACTCAGTAAACACAAATAAACTTATTTGACGGTATCCGTATTATGATCATAAAACAGACCGACAAAAGTCTTTTCATCATCAAACACGAAGGTCACCAAGTCCAAAACTCCAAACAAAAAAGCGATGATATCTATCATTCCCTAATCGTCGATGACTGCCGCGCTGCCTTAATTATGTGTCAGTTTTGTGTGCCCTTAGTTTGCTATTCCTAATGTCAGTTGTATGTCTTGTCAAAACATCCTCATTACAGTGGTTTCCACCACTTTAGATACTTAGACACACTTCGTTACGAATTAATTTCTCATCATTTTTTCCAGGTGAATTTAAAGCAGGGTACGGATAGAAGAATGGGCGACAGATATTTCATTTGAGGAGCAAAAAAAAAAAGAAAAAAAAAAAAGAAGAAATGGCTCGAACTTGTTTACAGATTTGGGTGTATCTTTATATGTCTGACCAATATGAGTCCAGATGTACTGGTTGTGAAATTTTTTTGGTCTCGTATACAACACAGAATGGAATGCAAATTTTGGGTAAGTACCCTTAGACCAAACTATGGGTTCACTATGAATATCTATTACTTTATTGAGGACGAGCTTACATGAACAGCACTTATCATATAGCTAGCATAGGCAATACAATGGTGTAAAGATATTCTGTTGTGTTATACACATCAGGATTAACAGACAAATGTCGCTTAAGCCGAGAAAGTGACACGGAACTCATGGCTTAGTTGAACTGTAAGGACGTCAGCGAGTTATGTCAGTTTATATGCATGCAGTTGTCTAATCGTATTCTCATGTGGCATTACAGTGTACAGTAGCATGCGACGTCAACACAGACTCTCCATTCTCGTGTTTTGTATCCCGCAATGTTTTAAGATTTTTTGAAATCTTTTAAGGAGAACCGAGTTCTTATTGTATGGAATTTCGACCTATGGTCCTAACAACTTGGATTAGTGGATTCCATTGCATCGCCTTTTGTGCAATAATGGTAGCGATATCCGCAGGTTGCTGCCAGAATTCCGTTTTCCCGTAGAGTTCATCAATAATATACCCCGTTCATAGAACTGATTCTTCTTCAAATTTCAAACAGACTTTAGAATTTAACTTTTGGCTAACTGCTTTGCTTGCTTACTTCTTACTGGCTGACACCGTTGTCCCTGCAACAGTTTCCTTCCTTTTGTTGCACCCTGGAGCGGTATTTTCGCCGGGATTGAAAATTTACTGTACCATGTGTTCAGTTGTTGATGTACTAAGAGTAGTCGCAGTCATCTTATAGACTTCATACTATCGCATGATTTGGTTATCAACTTTGTTACGAAAGTAAGACAGCAAGTTATCGACTATCAACGCTATCCAAAACTTACGATAAGGAAACTGCTGGCTGGCAACGACGGTCAAAAGATGTTCAAAACCTCAACGGTTTCTTTCTCAAAAGAAAGAAAATGGCGCGATGACGAACGGACTTCTAGCCTTCTTGGAAGAAGGACTGATATCTTTTTAAATCGAAGCAAAACGAGTCAAAGAAGCCAACTTGGATTTCGAAAAGTGCCTCCTATAAGACGTTAGAGTAAAATGAAAACGTACGGTGTCACTAACAGGCTGCCAAAGTCCCCAAAAATAGCACACCAGCAATCGAATTCGATGGTACCTATACTGAATTGAAAGTAGAAACCCAGTATTAGCTCACCATCAGCTTCTATCCCTGACGATCCAAGTGTGCTAAGTAAAAAAACGCGCTGTAGATATCATCGATTGTGGTTACGGATGAAGCCATTTTTGATAGCTTTAGTCGTCTGGCATTGAGAGATTTATCAATTTATGCTATAAACCATCTGTAGGTAGTTCTAAACACAATTTTAACAGTAAGCCTGTCACTGGATAAATACCAGACCCTGACCAACTTTTGGCTTTGTGGTTGTAATGTCTGACTGACATTATAAATGTTATACTACTCACTTTGAGCACCATGGACATGCTCCCTCTGACATACATGTGTTCTGTGATCCCTACAATGATAGCGACACAAGTCTTAGGCATTGAGTTGGTAAAGTTTGGTAAAAAAGTCTTTTCCTGTTCAATTGCATTCATGTAATGATTGCTATCAGTGTCCTTCGAGGCAAGAAAAAGCCGCACTGGTACACATCAGCACTGCGACCGCTTAGAAACATTTGCAGCAAACTTTTCAACCAAGCAAAGAACACGAGAAAAGTGACTGACTGACAAGGAATCCTTCAAAATATTTAAAAAAAAAAAAAAAAAACAGAGGAAGGCAAAGCGACAATCCTAGAAATCATTTTGGGACGACATAATAGAAACATCAGAGGCATCACGGCTAAGAAAAATCCACTCTAAGAACCCTACAATGACCGAGGTGTTTGAAAAAAACTCATGGCTCTTGGACGAGCTCAAGTGATGAAATCACCCCACCTGCTATTGGACACCTTAGCAGGAAAAGCCAAAAGATGTTCTCATGTTGCCCCAAAGGAGCTCAGACCTATAAGTCTATCATTTTTCCTCAAAAAACTCTAAGACGACTGATTGACATCTATATACGGTCAAGAATTAATCAACACCTTCTTGTCTAGACGACTCACTTTGGGAGTTAATAAGCCTTATGCTAAATTCCAGGATTATCAACTCCAAACAGGGTAGGACTTTTGCAAAAATAGGGTACACGGTGATTGCATATGCAGATGATGTTGCTATATCCCTCTCAGATAAGTATCTTAATACCATTAAAGAACTCCTACACCTAAGTCTTAATAGATTAACCCATGGGACAAAATAAACCCATTTATTGACCCTCTCTCAATAAACGGCACCAGCTTAGTCTATTCGATACAGCTAAATATCTGGATCTCATTTTTGATAGAAAACTAAACAGGAAACAGGTAGCTAAGTTCAAAATACAGAATGTCTGTGCATAAGGAGAGCCTTACGAACTAATCCCTCCACAGGGAGGATATTCTGTTATTTTCAGCAGGCAAGTAGTTGCTAACACACCTATTCCCCATAAAGTGACACACAGTGGTCAAATAAACTGTTAGGCCACTTTAATATTCTTAAAAAACTAGAGATCCTTCCAGAGAATATCGACTACAGTATGACTAAACACTGGCTTGATAAAGGCTTCCATGTAAGCTTCCCTTCTAGATCTTTCTGGGAGGAAGATGCTTTCATAGACGACAAGTCAATCCATTTCTACACAGATTGATCCAACACTGACAACGGGGTTGGTGGCAGTATTTTCTCTCATTTCGCCTTCCAAATCACTGTAGCGTGTTCCAAGCGAAAATTTTGGCGATTAAAGAAGTCCTGTCATGACTGAAGAAAAAGGCGATATTTGCACAGGATGTCCGCATCTTTTTGAATCGTCAAGCCGCTCTCAAATTCCTGGATGCTGTCTCACAAAAATCTGAAACCGCCCTTGATTCCCAATCATTTCTCAGGAGGTATCAGAGCAGTTCAATATTCACCTATGCTGGGTGCCAGGGAACAAAGATATTCCAGGGAATTATAGAGCTGACAAACTCGCACAAAATTAGAACCACTCTACCTTATCTACCTAAAAAAGATATCAGCGGTATACGAATCGTTACGTGCAAAGTAGAACTAGATGCTAATAAAAAAACAAACCTTAAGTGGGCTGTTAGATGAGCATGTCCAGCAACCAAACAAATCTGGACAAAACTGGATCTGAATCGCTTTATGAGTTTGTTTTTTTTCAAAATAGGAAACATCTCAGCGCTATCATAGGTGTCGTCACTGGACACTGTCTTATAGTCTTATAGGCAAGCATGCAAGAAGGCTTGGCGTTCTTACAAACGACTTAGGCAGAAGCTGTATGGTCGAAAAGCAGAAGTAGAAAATCCGCCACCTACTCTGTACATGCCCAGCTCTCTCCCAAAAAAGATACAACTCCACTTCGGATTTTTTTTTTTTTTTCTACAGTGACAAGTGATCTAAACAATATAGACGTTAACACTCTCCTACGCTTAATCAGAAGTTCATATTTGTCACAAGAGTAGAAGTGTCACAGATCTATGTGACATCACAAGCCATAAGAAACCACAACCCATGGTTTCTTATCTTAGTAGCTTCATGCCTTGTTTTAGCTTAGATGAATATAACATGCCAGTTGCAGGCTACTTGCCTCATTTAATGGCTTTATTTCCAATCGTCGGTTGTACTGCATCAGCTGTGATTGCTGTTTTCTTTATCAGGCTATGCCGCTTCAAAACAGTTGGTGAACAAAGTTGTGTGATCTTATACGACATCATCTGGCTTTGTATACTCTAAGTCGTCGTCATCATGCTTTTTTTTTTGTAAATTCTTCCTTCCTTAATCGAAACGTCGCATTCCACTCAGAACCAAATGTATTTATGGTCTCACAACGTGGCTACAATAAGAATGTTCAACCGACGATGAACCGGAAATACCGGCTGGATAGGGCGTATAGATGGGGTAAGATCTATCACCTTGTGTCGAAGTATTGAAAATTTCAGCTTTCCACCAATATTCTATCTAGATGCGGAGGACAAACGAGTGTTTCCCCGTACTTTATTACTAATGGAAGTATCGATACTGAACTGTTTCCAGAGATGTACTCAGTAAATTGGTAATCTTTAGTTTAGATATCCAGAAGGACTACGATGTTTCGCTCTGAAAGAACAAAATACCTTTCAGGCTTTTGAAAGGTTATATCCTAAAAATGACACTTAAAATTATAGGATTCTCTTGCAAAGAACCTGATCAATACACTCGTAGTGTTGGAAACTACAATATTATTCTTTATACAAAGGATACTCTGCCAGATACTTCATTTCTCTACTCAAGTGCCAACAAAAAATGGAGAACATTCCAATTGCCCTGACCAGAATGAAAAAAAAAAATCGACAGACAGCAGCGAAAGCGAAAACCTACCGCACATTCTTGCCTCTGAATACTATAAAATACTCCGCTGTAGGAAACTGCTGAATGTCCTATAAATTGGGTCGGGCCAGCAACGCAACAAACAAGCCCGTAGCGAAGTGCTTGCCTTACCTACAAGTGGTGGTTCCCGGTAACTGCATGAGTAAACCCTTGCTCATGCAGGCTTAAATAGCAAGAGCATGCTCGGCAAGTAGTACGATATTATACTGGCCTACGCCGCCATAGGACTCACAACCCTACACAAAAGAGACTAAAAGGATGTGAGTAACCAACTAATAGCCTCGGATAAAAATGTTGACGACCCTTGCAACCGTTTAAAGAACTACGACCTTCACATCTGCACGTGATATATTCGGACAGTTAAAAACCTACGTGCAAACGAGCATTTGGCAGATGCCCTTGACTGCTATCATACAGATATCAGCGCCATCCAGGAAATGGGATGGGATGGGCCGGACATAAAAAGGATGAACAACTACGAGTATGATATATATACATATAATATGGTGATTGCTAAGGTAAAAGAAAGCGCTTATTCGGAAGCGCATTTGCCATAAGCCGCATACTTAGGTAAGAAGACTTGAGCTTTCGACGCATGAGCGAACGTCTTATGATAATCCGCATCAAGGCCAAAATCGCTAACGTAAACCTAATATGTGCCCATTCCATTACGGAAGGCAAGAACAACGCCACCAATGAATGTTTCTATGACATATGAGCAAGGCATATGTCGTTGGTATGACATTTGGTAAGCATTGTCTTTACGGCACCGCGTCTGATATCGTACATGGGCCTATTGACGGAACGAAATAGTATCACTATAGCAAGCACACGGTTTCCTCATAACAATATACCCAAGGGGACACGGTGGTCTCCGGTTCATCAAACGCTCAATCAAATTGATCATTATGCGATAGACGTAAGGCATCCTTCCAGTATTCTGGATTTCCGAACGGGGATGTAGATTTCCTAAGCGTCACAAAAAAAAGAGCTACAGTGAGAAGGTATAATGCAGAAAAGCTGCAATAGCAAATGATCGTCAGAATCTTTGCCGCCGAATGCGTATTCCAAAATCTCTCATCAACTCCAATACGCCATCAGAGACGCCGAAACTGATGGGATGAGTTTCACCAGTCCATCACCAAGGAATCACTGGTTTGATAACACAAGAAGCTTATAGTACAAAGCGGAGTGAGTAGAAGATACGGGAATAAAATCAGTTTCTCCAGAGGAAAAAAGAATGAGTACGAGAATCGCGCGATTGAACATATTGAGAATTTGTACTCCAGGAATAACGTACAGGTAAAAAGAACGTGTCCCTCAGTCAGAGCAGACCATTCAAACTTGGTAATGATAGCAAAAACTGCAGTCTAATTAACCAAAAGAAGTAAGCTGAAATTCAACTAATCAGCTGGACCTTACGTTTTACCGGCTGAGGTCAAAGCTACTGGAAATGACTTTGTGGAGAGTATGTACCAACTCATTTCTCAGATCTGGTTAGAAGAATGTATGCGTGATGAATGGAATCTCAGTATCCTTTGGCCGATCCACAAAAATGGAGATCTCCTCAATCGTACCAACTATAGAGTACCCTCACCATCGCATACAAGATCTCATCTGTCAAACTCATCTGTCTGTGCAGAACGACGATTCAGAAGGTCGGCAACGACTTAAGCGAGACCTTTGATGTGGAAAAAGATTTTAGATAAGGTGACGCACTGTCATGTAGCTTCTTTAACATCAAATTTCAAAGAATTGTGCGGAACTCACAAGCGAATACGGCTTGCACAATCTTTCAAAAGTCTGGGCAACTACTAGAACACGCCGATGATATCGACATACCATAATTGGCAGAACTCAGCTTGCGATCACCGACGTTCGATAGTGTTTCGTTTTTTAAATTTGTGAACCCTCAAGGGGTTCTTCGCACTCTTAAAATGTTTACATACAGCGCGGGCGAAGGAAAGTTAGGGAAGAAAGAAAGAGAGATACCGATGTACGTTGGTTTTGAATGTTTCCAGGTTATAATGACTAGAAAATTAGGAGGTCGACAGGGCATTCCATTAGCGAGTTATACGGCTTAGGAAAGAATCACGATATTTCAATGCACATCCAAAAATGGGCTCTAGGGTAAACTGATGAATATTCATAGCCAGACGAGTGTTATAGTTAAAGGTTTGAGGGGGCGGAATCCTACTGGCGATTTATATGTAGCACTGGTGGTGAAAATATCGATAGAACAAGGTTGAACAGAGTTCGAAGATTCGATGAAAAATTATTCCAGAATTTACCTTAGTGTAAAAATTTGCTCGATTGTCGATCTGGCGAGCGGGAACCCGAGTTATGCCTCGATAGTTCTTACAAGGTATTAGATTGAAGATGTGGCATATAGAACTTATAATCCAGTCCAGCATTGCTTCACCCATACGTGGTAAATAATTTGGTGCATGCACTCTACCAAAACATCACCTCCATGTTTGAAATGCTCCGCTGGTAGACCGTTCAATCCGGCGGCCTTATTATTCCTAAGCTTCTTAATAGCTGGGCCAAAATCTTCTATACCGGAAAGGCGAGAGGATGATTTCTTCATTGACTGGATGTGGGCTCTCTTCTTGCCCTAACAGCCTATCTACCCGATGGCCATTAAGCAGCTGCTGAAAGTGGCACTTCAACACATCTATTGGGTATATAATTTAATTCGTGCGGTTTTTTTTCAAAATTTGAACGTTTATTTAAGAAAGACATGTACAATAGTATTATTCAAAGTATTGCCCATCTGAAGCTATGACTTTTTCCCATCTTTCTAGCAATTTGTGGATCGCATCCCAAAATTACTGCGCCGGCTTGGCAGCCAAGAATGAATCATGCCAATTTTTGATATTCTGCTCTGATGTGAACCGTATTTCAGTGAGGGCGTTCTGCATCGACCGGAAGAAATGGTAGTCAGAAGGGGCAAGATCTGGGCTATAAGGCGGTTGGGGTAAGACTTTCCATCCACTGTTTTCCAAATATTTCTTAGCCGGAATAGCAACGTGGGGCCGAGCGTTGTCATGATGGAAAATTATTGCCTCATGTCTGGTCGCATATTTCGGGCGTTTTTCGGCTACTGCTCTCTTCAAACGGATTAATTGTATTCGGTAGCGTTGTCCATTGAAGGTTTCACCCGGTTTTAGCAGCTCATAATACAGCACACCCATCTGATCCCACCAAAGACAGAGCATTACCTTCGCCCCGTGGATATTCGGCTTTGCCGTTGATTTGGCTGGTTGGCCGGGTTTCGCATATGATTTTTTGCGCTTGGGGTTGTCGTTATGGATCCATTTTTCATCGCTAGTAACAATCCGTTGCAAAAATGACTTCCTTTTGTGGCGTTCCAGCAGCATTTCGGACAAGCAAATCCGACTTTCGACGTCTCTCGGCTTGAGTTCATGTTTAACCCAATTTCCTTGCTTTTGAATATATCCAGCTGCTCTTAAACGTTTTGAAATGGCTGCTTAAGTGACACCCAAAGATTCTGCAAGCTCTTCTTGTGTTTGGCAACAATCCTCACAGAGTATTGCTTCCAGTTCTTCATCTTCGAACTTTTTGGCTGCCTAGGACGTTCATCGCCTTCCAAACTAATAGCACCACTTTTAAATCGTGCATCATTTTTGGCACTTTCGCTCAGCTAGCGCATGCTCACCATAAACTTCCACCAAAATGCGATGACTTTCGAAGAAGAACTCCCCGCAAAAAAACCTTTTTCAGGCACAAAGTTCGACATATTTGAGTGAAAAAAAAATTATTGTTGTTTACGCTTCAAATGAATGACATATACTGAAATGACGTACAATGACAGTTGCTTTCCAGCGCAGGTTCTAATGGAATAATAAAAATGGAATAATACAAGTTACGCCATCTCTTAGCAAGTTAAAGACCCAATACTAGGTGACTAGGTTTCATTTACTGTTTTGGAGAGCCTGCGTTCCGGGCATGAAGCCAGATGCTTGTCGATTAGCTTTCTCCAAAAATATCCGAATGTAGTTTCTATCGTGGATATCTTCGATATTCTTGAGCTGGGAGGCTGAGTAGACTCTTTACTTTTCAGGCAAGAGAAGAAGTTCTCATCCATGTTTCTTTTCTTGGTCAATACTCTTCCTTCGTTGGCTTTGTTTTGCGTTCAGGGTTTGCGGATGTGCATTTTCTGTCATCTTTTTCCGGAATATGTACTATTCATCATATCAAAGGCACCTCTTCGGTGATAGCTACTAACTTACGGTGGTAATACTGTCTCTCGCACAGATGCTCTCTGTAAGCTCTGAATACTCCAGTCGTGCTAAGGCTTCCAATGTTAAATATCTTTTTCTGTTTGGTTCGCAGCTTCTTCTCGTTGGATAATCGAGCTCTCAACTTGGCTGCAACAAGAAAGTGATTAGTGTCGTCGTTTGCCCCCTTCTGAATATTTGCACATTCAGAATATACGACTGCCTTGTTCCTATTAGCACATGGTTCGACCATTTGGAGTATGCCAGGTTGCTGTGTGAATGCGTAGTCTTTGAAACCTAGTGTTACTTTCCACCGCTTGACGAGCTTCTTCAAAATCGATTAGCCGGAAGAAGTTGTCTGTTATCTGGTCGTGGAGCTTGTGCTTTTCGACTAATCCGTCGAAAATGCTTTCCTTACCGATTTTTGGATTGAAGTCTCCGAGTACAATTTTGACATCCGATAGGTCATAGAACTGCTCTTTGATAGAGTATTTACCTTCATCGATAGGGGCGTGTGCGCATATAAGGCTGATGTTTTCGCCTCCTCACTTGTGCAGTCTTTTTTGGAAGCTATAAGTCGCAATTTGTCCGTTTTAGCATACTTGAGTGTAACCATCGTATGGTATATCCTAGATTGAGGTAATATCTGTCTGGTGCATACACTCAATTCGTAATACGTGGACGTTCCGGGTCGTGATCTTAACTGAGGGGCCGTTGGCATTCGAGGCTGGTGTCTTTCTCATTACTAGCTGCTTTTTACGTAGTAGGGAAATTACTCCGATGGCACAACCCTCAACTTGGAGGGTCAAATTCCTAAGACGAGGGGCCGGTTTAATACGGATAATCCGTTGTTTCCCAGACACGGCTCCTACACGAATCTCCTTTTTTTATACATGGATACAACTGCCTGGAACGAGCCAAAATGCTATATATTGCAAGGCATATCCGCCTTGCTTATAACTATGAATCATGCGCAATATCCATCGGGTTGGAAAACAGCGGTTGTGCTGACTAAATTGGTTGAGGATAAGAATATCGTACATACTTCCGGATAACCAATTCGGTTTGAGGTCGGGTTATGATATCTCATATGCAATGCCTTAACCTAATACCCACTTGAACAAAACCAGAAAACAATTTACGGGTGTCTGCTTGATTGACTCGGAGAAGCTTTTGACAGCCTGTGGTTACTCTAACCCTCTAACTCTTTTCCAGGTTCAACAGTCAGGTCATAGATAATCCATTGGTGTACATTATTTTTAATATGCTCAACAGTAGACAGTTCATCGTGAATGATAACAAGATAACCTTTGCCTGAGCATATCACTTTTAACACGATGTGCGACAAGGTCAATAGCAAACCTTCCAAAGTGAAAAGGTTTGGACTGTGAAAAAAACTCTTAATCGCTGGCCCTTCGGGGTGGGTAGAAAATCTCAGGTAACCTCTCGCTGTGCATAAGATATTAAAGCGAACAGCTCAATGGACAAGGCCTTGATCCCGACCCCGACCTTAATCTGAACTTAAATCAGATTCTCGGATAGGTCACATACCTAGATCGCAACATTTTCAGGACTTTTTTCTAGAAATTGTGATCTTGGTTCGGCGTTATATAGTTCTTTCGATTAGCAGGCTGTACCATGGTAAGGTAGGAAGTCTTTTCAGTCTAAGGGCTAACCAGACAAAATTAGCATTCGAAAAAAAGCACGACGTTGACTTAGCTGTGGATCTTGTGTGAAAAAATAAGTCTTGATAGCTTTCGATGAAGATGATTAACGATTATACCTAGCCGTTGGCAAACTACACTGTGCTCTTCGGCTCCGAAGGAATTGTTTTTTATTTAAAAGTATCAACTTTTGTCCTACCTGTCCCGATCCCCTTTAAAAGGCCTACACCTTTCTTGTGCAATTTGTCTAGTAATTGTGATGTCATTAACAAAGCTTCGTACATCACATTTAAAAGTAGGGGTACTTACATGGACTATTGTGGTAAACCATTAAATTTTTATTATCTTCGGGGTGTTGGTTGCTCTACTTTTCATATTCTGGTGACAGTAACTCATGAAAATTTCCTGAGTGACCTGAAAAAAAGCATCCCCGCAAATTGAAGTATACTATGCGTATAGAGGCATGAATTGGAACCAGGTTTGGGGAGTTATTGTATCTATCTTAGAAATATACACAGAGCCCTCATCACTGTTATGGCTAGATTGATTAAAAATCCGAATTACAAAGTTTTGTGAGAACTCTAGGTATCTACGAGTATCTATGTATCTATTAAAGTATGTTAAACTTAAAAAATAAAAATAAATTTCAAAAGCCATGTTATCTAGTGAATAAAAATAAATTTTGAAGCTTCAACCCTCGAAGGAGAATAAAATTCGTGGCATGCAGCCAACTTAAAATTCCTTTGCAAGATGGGTGAGTTGTTCGGGCGGACTCTGCTTCTGAACTGGAGACACGACTAGTGTAACTGGAACTACTAGGGAGGACTGGAAGTATTTTTTCGACAGGAGAAATAAAAAAAAAATAAAATAAAATAAAAACCGAAAAAACATTACAATTGTGTCCCATCGTTTGCAGGATAGTGTCCCGGATTTTTTTTTCTCGTATCTTTCCATCGGAAAGGACATATTTTTCTTCAAATTTTTTTTTTGTTTATTTCTTTTGCATCCAATGAAGGAAAAAAAATGGAATCAAGCATATCCAAGTTGTTTTCTGAGATGTTTAACAAATAATTCCAACACAGCATTCAACATTCGGGACATTCACATTCGGGAGTGGCGCGTACTGTGCATATAAAGCCCCTTCGGTGGTGGTCATGCTGGAAAGTTCTCATTCCTCTAGAGAGAAGTACGAGTATATTTCTTGCCAGACCAGTCGGTTGCTTGGCCGATCTTTAATGGGACGCGCGGTGGTAAAGGAGGAATGACATTTCCCTTCTGTATGTACTCTGGTACACTTTTCTAGAAGCGATAAGATGAGTCAGTGACATTTTAGGGGAGTCTGCCATGTTATACGAGCATGTGAATGCAGATTGCTAGTCGCACTGGGAATGACAACCAACTGCCCATGTCCATGTACTCGTATACCCATTTCCATGGTTATGCTCAAGCTTATGCTCATCTGATGTTCATTCTCAACCTTTAACTGGATCACTGAGGATGAGTAATGTGAAATCAATTGAAAATACAATAGATGACTTACAGTGTATCTATAGGATTTGGTCAATATTTAAGTTGAGAGTTGAGCAACGATTTTGAGTAGAAGAAATTCTTAACTCCATTTCGGTATCACGAGGGTTGGAAAATAGAAGTTTCAGGACTTGTCTTTTCCTGTGAGAGATTTTACAATTCATCCGATAAAGTGGTTACAGATATTCGTACGCAGAGGCCATAGAAATACTAGTAAATGAGGGTTGGCATTTGAAAGTTGAGTTTAATTTTAAATGAGCATTCTAAAATTGCGATGTTAGCATTTATGTGCAGCATAAATGTTGTCACAAACGGACATGATCGAACGGAGACATCTATAATACATGTAGAAGAACCTTAATTTAACGAGAATCTTTAATTTTCTTGCCAAATATATGATTGTGAAGACTGCAAAGGATTTTCAACCCAGTTAAAAGTTTAAAGAGATGATTATTGGTTGAAGTTTTAGTAGCATAATGGGAGGAATAGTGAACTTTTTACTTTTAAAGTGTAAGTGAGGACGCTGAACTTGATTCAGGGGAAAACTGCAGACCACTCCGTGGCAGCATATTCGGATTCAGATACATGGTTTTCGATTTTTGTATATATCTGAGGAGTGGAAGATTGAGTACAATAATGAATGAATTGTTTTATAAAAATTTTATTGACAGATAAGGTTTCATCAAAAGTGTAAGGAATAAACTGGGACCTTGTTTTTCTGTGGCAAATTCACTCTCACCATCTACACTATGGACATTTTGTTACCAAGACTTAGTTGCTACAGTTAAAAATTAGAAAAAAAAGAAAGGATGTCATCAATCCGTCGATGTGTCATGTGTCGATTGACAGTAGCCGAACTCATTGACTTCGGTGATTTGAGGAAGATTCCTAGAATTGCTGTGCTACGATGCTTATGCTCAAAATACACTTTGGGGCAGCAGCAAATGCAATGTGAAAGGCAACCATCTCCATGACTTCACACACAATCAACTGTTCTGGTTGTCAACAATTTTTCCTTCCAACTAAATTTTGATACAAAAGTAAGTAATCGGCTTACCTTTAACCCACATTTCCACTGGCTTGCATATCAGAGCAAAAATAACTTGAATTTGGAGCTTAAGCAAGATCCTGGCCTTGTTGAAGGGGAAAAATCTGGAATAAATCAACTGGCCATGATGTAAGGAGGAGCTCGGCAAGTCCGTTTTTGCTCCACAGAAACTCACAACAAAGGAGGTAGACTTCACGAAGACTTCACCAAATATCTAAAGTTGACGTATCCAGCCAGGAAAAAACGCTTGGTCCATGTTGAAACGCAGATCTATGGCGACTATTAAAGGAAACCTGAATATTGACAGCAGACTGGTCAAAGTCCCCAAAATTGGCAAATCATCCAGACTGGAAACACTCAGAAGATGTGATGTCTAATACACCTAGTCAAAAGCATAGACTTTCTGCCTCATATTTGATACCCACTTACCAGATAACCTGATCAGAATCAGCTCATAATTAGCTCCTATCACATAAGCTGCAAGTCAGCTGAATGAGCAAGTGAACTGGTATCTGTCACCGGTTGTGGGGGCGAATGAGGCCATCAAATGCTCTGTTGCTTCTTCTGATGACTTCACTTCGTCTGGTATCGCTGCCATATATCCAGTTATCATATCAAACAGTCTTCATAACGAAAATCGGAAAAGATGATAACACGGTCACTGGATCAGAGCAATGCTGGTGAATAGGACTCTGAGAGGGAATTTTGTCCCCAATGCTACGGTGCATGTAAGTCGACTCATTGGTTAACACACTGATATTTATGTTCAGGCATATGCATATAATGTACTGAACTGTCTATCTGCCTAGAACCTGTCTCGGCTGCATAAGGGCTTTCAATAGTACGCCTGACTCAGCTCTAGATGAACTAAACCCTTCATATTGGTGTCTTTTTGGAGGATGACAATTTTAGATTACGAAACAATCCTGATGGAAATGTACTACACCATTTTCAAGTTAGTTCGAGAATAGAGGACTCTTCTGAACGCGGTTGGAAAACTGAATTCTTGTTTGGGTCCCAAGACGTAACAACAATATAGGAAGCGAGATCGTCGATCAACTAACAAAGTAAGGCTCAGAGTAGAGTTTCTTAGAACTTGAAAAGCGTTAGAACTTCCATTGGAAGTTGACTTCTTTGAACCATATATGGCGTAACTCCTTAAGTTGCCGAAATATCAAACGAATGCTTCCGGATGCCTCTAGGAGGTCAGTGAGTATTCTGTTATCGCTCAGTAAGAAAGATTGCACAACCTACGCTCGCATCAGACTGCAGGTACTCAGCGTTGATATAGTAGATGCTGGAATTATAGGCATTTCATTACTTAAGCGTACGAATAAGCGTCATAATGCTACAAAAGCCATATACAGTCCTCATATGCCTGAGCGAAGATGTTGGCTAATAGGTTAGTTAATTTTTTGGAGAAAGTAGGGTAGGTATATTGATCAAAGTAATGAGTATTGGAAGCTAAAAGAGCTAAAAGAATAGTCTGTCCTTCAAGAATTTTTGACACTTCGAACCTTAAACATATCATAATCATTTGTTGTATGTACGAGTATGAGTGGCCCAGATCAGCTCTAAGCGGTTAACCTATTTCACTTGTTATCACTTCCTTCAACCTGTTTTTCTTCAGCGTTGCTGCTGGAAAAGTATTGATTTCAGCATTTTTACTGCGTCTGTAGTCTCGTTGCTCAATCTTTTCTACGCCTTTTCATCTAGTCCTTAGATGATTGTGCTTCAGAGGATACCTGGCCGGGAGCCCGTGTATTTTTGCTTTAAAATGTTTACGCATGACGTCGGCAAAGGAAAATTAGGTATCGATGAATGTTGCGATAAATGTCTATGAAGTATAATGACTCTATAAAAGAGTTGTACAGCTTAGTAAAGGATCACGATTTTTCAGAGTACGTCCAAAAGCATGCTCGAGTTTAAGCTGCAGAGCATCAGTTGCGAGACGGTTGTTACGGTTGAAGGTTTGAAGGCGCTGAAAGATACTAGAAATAGCAAAATTATAAGCTGAGGCAGGAGCCATTACATCGTCGGAAAAGGAATATACTGAGTTTTTAAAATGCCAGGTGCAAATAACTTGCTTTGATTAGACTATGATTACACTTTTCAGTGAGAGATAGTACTAAATCATCATTCGACATTACCATCACAATATCGTTGATTGTTTATGACAGACGCTATATGTAAGATTTTGGGACAGTGACTCAATAAAAACATTTCTTAAGGGCTCTAATGTCGTTGCTTATGATCGTTCCGGACTCGGTAATGTGCTGCTTCAATAAAAAAAAAATTGCACAGATTGAGCAGCAACGGACTTTGTACACTGCCTTGGTGTACTCCAACTTTGACTTCAAATTCCCCTGTTGTTTTCGTTCTGCTCTGCGCATTTAACCTTTAACGTGATATGTACTATCATCTCGCATCATTCTCATATAGTTCTTGGGTAGGTTTTAAAATCTTAGTGCCGTCCATATAAAATCACTCTTTTTGAATCGCGTCGTACATATGTCGAAATGTCTCTAAAAAAGACGCATTGACTACCAAGGAGTTTAATAATATTGCGTTGTTGACAGACAGTATTAGACGGTATTAGAAGTTGTTACTGTTTCTCGTGTCGTCTTTGCACTTATACACCTCTTGTAGAGTTGTAAAGATCAATGAATCTCGGGAAGTTCTCCAGATGACACCTGAAACTAAAGGGTGCTCACCCTTTCCCGGTTCTTCTAATTCGCTTCCACTCCTTTCTCCCCTGGGCTGGATGAAGGTGTCATATGACCTGTCTCGAGGATCAGCCTGGCTAAGGGCTCAGTTTCTCCTAAAATAGCTCACCCTTGAGCGGAGTACCCGGATATCTGCGGATTAGATCCGAATTAGCTATGATCGAACCGATTAACGACAAGTCGAGCAATGGTGCACCATCTAAAGACAAACGTAACGAAGCAAAATTCTTTAGGAGTAACAAGACTGTGGAAAGCCATGGTCTTAACACTTTTTACCACTGGCACTGCAGCAGCAAGTATTTTGCAGGCCAGCCGAGTCGGCAAGGCCCATTCAAGGCGCTCTACATTGGACGCTGTAATGCTGTACGCATAATCAAAACCCTCGGATCCATTCCGGAAGTCAGCAGAAGTGCGGACATGAAGAGCAAAATAAAGTGGGCCAACAACATCCTTAAGGAAGAATTACCTACTGCTCTTAAAAACCTAAAAGACTACTCCAAGCGCCAGAGATCATTGGGGGAAACTGTGCTGGTTCTCAAAAGACCCCTGCACTTTTCAATGTCACATCTTCTGAGGACTTTTAGCGAAGTCCTAAAAGACGTTATAAACGACGCCGATGGATCAATAGCACATGAACGGTGTCAGTTGATTAAGCTATACCTTTCGAGCAATTTCTTGACCATCATGAGGGAAAACCCCGGATAACCTCCCATCAAAAGCTGGTACCAGGACCACGTGAAGTTCATCGCTTGTGCCTACAAATTAGGAGAGGGTACAAAGATCGAGGTCGGGGCTAAAGAGAGTATCCCTAGCAGACCTAGATCCCGAATCTGGATCCCAGATCCTCCCGAGAAAACATTCTAAAGATCATCAGGCTCAGTAACAAAACCCATACGACTCATAAGAGGAAGGTGGCGAAACTGGAGAAACTAATGGGCGCTTATAGATGCGCGTTAGTTTTGATCAATATAAGAAATCTCTTAACTCTCTAGCGTGAAATAAAGGCATAATTCAGTCCGGTTTAGAGTCAATAGGCCAAACAGTTTACCAAAAAGATGAAAATGAGCTCTTGAGCACATGCTAAGAGTCAGAGAACTCAAGAAAACCGTGGTGGAGACTACTCTGATATATTGTATTATAGCAATGTTCCAACAGTTTCTTCAGATTAATCTCCATCACTCCAAAAAGACATCGGCCACACTCATTCTGCGTCTATCCAAAAAAGCAGAAAACATCATCCTAATCGAGGAACAATGGATTGGAGACTTGAATACGTTCTGTTCTATACAATAGCCAGAGGTAATATTAAAACTTGTATATTCATATTAGTGAAATGTAGCCTTAATGTATCTCCAATTCCTAAACGTTGCCAGACAGGAGACTGTCAAAGACACCTACTGGCTGACATCAGCATATCTTATCCACGACCATGTGGATAAGGTGCTACTGAAAGCTGGAACGCTAAAAACTGGCCTTATCATCTGCAGCGACGCTAACGCACGTTACAGGACATGGACCAGTACCGGACTTTCATAATTAAAAACGACAAAAAGTGCTACATATCACTCTTGTCTCGAATAACATCACTGAAATGATAACGAACTGGATGGTATTATCTAAAAATTCATTTTCAGATCACAAATACATGCAACTCAGTCTGAATGGTGCTCCTCGCCGTTCTCATGCTTTTCGGAATTATCGGGAATCTAATATATACAGAGGAACACTTGTAAAACTACGCTCCTCTGTCTCGCCAACATCATCGAGCTTGACATGAACGTCAAGGATTTCACCCTGTCTTTCAATCAGTTAATAGGTGTTTCTTGCCCTCTCATTCAAACTTAGAATTAAGGAAAAGCCGCACTGGTGGACATCAGCACTGGGACTGCTAAAAAACGTTTGCAGGAAACCTAACAACCAAACAGAGAACACAAGAAAAGTGACAGACTTACAAAGGAAGGGCAAATTTCATTCTGTGGCAAAATAACAGAAATATCTAAGACATCACGGCTAAGAAAAATACGCTCTACAAACCTCACGATGTGTTTGAAAACAACTCATGTCTCTTGGACGACCTTAAACAATGCAGTCAACTGCAGCATACTAGGCAAAATTCAAAGGACAGGATGTATGTGCATAAGCTATACCCTACGCACTAATCCCGTCGCAGCACAAGATATTCAGCTATTCGCCTTAAAGCGACAACATAGTGGACAAGTAATTCATGGTGGCGGTGTTTTCTCTCATTTCGCCTACCAAATCACTGTAGCGTGTTCCAAGCGAACATTTTGTCGATTAAAGAAGTCATGTCCTGGCCTAAGAAAAACATGATATCTGCAAGAGATTTCCGAATCTTTTTGGATAGTCAGGCCGCTATCAAATCCCTGGACTCAGTCTCACAAAATTCTGAATCCGCCTTTGATTGCCGATAGTTTTAGGGAGGTGTCAGATCAATTCAACATTCACCTATGCTGTATGCCGAGCCGAGCTGAAAGCCGACAAACTTGCCAAATTTGGAAACACTCTGCCTATTCTATTTGAAAAGATATCATCAGTATACCAATCGCTACGTGCAAACTAGAACTTAAGCTGGGTGCTATTGGAAGAACAGACCGTAGGTCTAGCGACAAAACAAATTTGGCAAAAACTAGATCTGAATCTCTTTAAAAATTTGATCTTTCGAAATAGGAAACATCTCAGTGTTGTGGTTTTCACAAACAACTTCTTTAGAAATTGCATGAACGAGGAGGAAGAGGAGACAGTCCTCCACCTACTCCGTACACGTCCAGCTCTCTATAATGACTTACGCGATTAAAGCAACTTAGACGTTAACACTCTCTTACGCTTAATAAGAAGCTCAAATTGGTCCCAAGAATAGAAAGATCACAGATCCAGGTCTAACTGGGTTGGTTTCTCCAACAGCCACTCTTACCTAACATAACCTACTTAGCGAAAGAGCTGCTTTCAAAGGTTGAAACAATTGATGTTGAGGGTCGACCTCTAGGCATGTAAGTATCACCACCAGTATACGTCATCAGTTTCCATAACTATTTTCCAAAGTAAATCTTTTCATCTTGCTTTTGACACAACTCCGAGTAACTCTCGATTTATAATAAAAGAAATTAGCTCCACAGGACACTTAAAAAATTCGACTGCTCCACAATCACCACCAAGAAGTTATTCCTCTTATTGTGATTTGCTCTATCAAGATTTGATTCTCTCTTATTCCCAACAATAAAATGGTGGACTGCCTCAGGGAGTCAACTTGGTGCTTTTCTATTTATTTTTTTAACCAAACAAGCTTCGTAATACGATGGTATAAGAAATTTCCTAATCTTTATGTCGTAATTCTCGGAGCCTTCAAATCACAATTCGTTTACTTCATCTTCATAAGAACTATCCTGGAGTGTGCCTGACAGATTTATCAAACTTACCACGTTAGATACCCGTCCCGAAGTAACTCAAGCATACAGTTTTCTTGATGAAGCACCATTTAATTGAAGCATTTAAAAGTGAAGCTTAAGCCTTGGCAATAGCTTAAGTCTTTTGACACTATCAGCTATACATTTAATTATCTTAGAAGTACCAAAGCATAAAAGTCATAGAAATATGTTATAAGGTTGCCCGGAAAATAAGATCTCCAATTGTCTGTTCACTTCCCTTGGTTTAGCTCTAGATCAAAACATGAAAAAATTTCCATAAAAATCAAAACTTTGCTCACTCAAAGGTCACTCAAACAGGCGAATACCACATTCCTTGTTGAAATTCACATTCGCCATCCATTCATGAGTACCCTCAGTCTATCTGACTTCTGCAAAATGATGAAGTATCCCAATAATTTAGTTCACAATCCGGATTTCTTCATAAAGATTGGATTACCTCAGACTTCAAGAGATAATGTCAGCCTATAAAACAAGAGTCCCCTACAACAAAAATAAAGTTATTTTTTTTTTTAATTTTATTGATGGGCTACCTCTGATTTCTCGCGCGCAGCTGATGGATGCCTCTCAATTAGTTTGAACCGTCAAAAAAAACACGATTTCTTGCACACAAGTCACTAATTAACCTCATTTCAAGCAGCAGCAACCGCTGTATCGAGGTGAACAAAGGTCACGTGCATTTTTCGCGATTTTTTCTACCAAAAACAAAAAAACGAAGATGTTCCCACAAGCTTAACATCTCCAAAAGACTCATAACTCTTTTTAAGTATCCCACTAGAAGATAGACTGACTATGACTATAGTTACGGTCTTGCGTCATCATCCGCTTTAATAGATACATCCAGAGGAGTACCATCACCGTCAACTTAGTGTGGTATGTGTAGCTTTAAAAATGAAACTGAACTCACAACCAACTCAATATGAGTCGATATGATGGCATACGGAGCCATCTTTGTGCTTTAAGGAGCAAAACTCGAGACAAGCAAGTCACATGAGTACACAGAGACGGGCCGACACGAAGTGTTATGATGTAGATACTCTAAATTATTTTCTCGGCTTTTTATTTTTCTGTGTTTCTTATCATGCCAAGGTTCCAGACCTCTCCAGCCACTATGGGTATGAACGCCTAACAAAAACACTTTGATGTTGTTACAGTTGCCCACTTACCCATAAAGGAACACCGTCTGAGGATGGAAAAGTCAATAAACGTCACCACTTACCTGCAATGAAAATGAGAATAATTGAAATATTAAATTATCAAACTTTCAAATAAAATGGAGAGAAACAATAGAAAGGATAGCACAGCAGAGTGAGATACTTTTAAATGCCACAGTTGTTGCCAGTTGTATTGTGTATTCTATGATGATAGACGATATTAGGTAAGTGCGAAACGATCAATGTCAGTAGACCGCCTGAAATAACGTATCTTATATGCTAAATCTTACCCGACTTTAATACGGGTGAGCAGATAGCAACAACTCTAAAAGGTTGAAGGTCTTCGTAAAGAATAGGAATCCTTTAGGTGGGAAATCTTCAGACCAGTAAGGGATAATGATTTCAAACTGAAAAGTATTATTATTCAGTTTAAACAATGCCTCTTCACCAACTAGCTTTCAGAAATCAATAGAAAACAGATTGGGTCAAATACTTTGAAGTGTTAAAGCAGTTATTTATCTCTGAACCCTTAGTAATAAAGGCCTTCAATATTAAGAAAAGGTTAAACAAATTCAAAAACGGGTGGGACATCTGCCAGAAAATTTATTAATAGAGTGACGTTGCAGGATAAGAGACATGCCTTGAAGCGTGGTGTTGCTGGGTGATTACTTATGCGGATGGTGTTGTTACCTCTACAATACGCTTCAAATGAACTAATGGACACATTAGTTAGGACGATTCCTATCAGTACCAATCCATTGTTTCGATTATTTGGGGCCCTATGTCAACACAAAGCATATTCGTATCTTTTCAAGCAGCTAAGCTGCAATCAATTCTTTGAAATCAGTCTTTAAAAGCTCTTACGAGTAAATAGCTCAAGGCTATCATTCATTTTTTAGTGGGACGACGGATGTCTTTAATAGTCATCGTTGGTGAGTGCCTAGCTATAGGGACATTCCGGAGAGTTGTCAGATTGATAAACTCGCCATACACGGAACTCAATCACGTATTCTATTAGAAAAAGGATCTGTGAGCTTCCAGTTACGTACATCATCATCAATTCCGTTCAAAGCTCCAACTGATTCAACATAAGCAAACAAGGTCTTATATACATAGAGACTACTTAATTGTTCAGATTAGGATCTTACTACTAAATTGCCTTCTTAGCCCAAAAAATAGCGACTGACAAGAGTGGTTTTTCGTCTTTATTTCTACTGGGGTGTTGTTAGCAGAATTCATAGGAGATCCAAGGTAGACAAAGAATGTCGACTATGACATTCTATCGAATTCGTCGATGTAGTGTGTCCTTTTCTGTTGCCCTCATTTACGGCTAAACGCATTTTGGTATCTTTCTTTTTAATACTAGCGAATGCACCGGTGACAATCGCATCCAATCATGTCGATATCATCGGCGTACGCTAATAGTTGCACACAATTTTGAAAGATTGTGCCTCCAGTGTTCATTTGTAAGTTCTGCACCATTCTCTCAAATATAATGTTAAAGAAACCACGTGACAATGCGTCACCCTGTCTAAAAGGTTTTAGTTAAGTCGCAGCAGGCGTTCTCCATCGTCACCCTGCACAAACCGACGAATTTGTCGGTCCTGTGTCCTCTGTCCTTACCTCGTCTTTAAATCCTTTTCTTAGATCTGTTGTAGTGTGAATATTTGGTAGACGGTGGACTTTTCTGGCCTGAAGCCACACTGATATGGACCAATCAGGTTGTTGACGAACGGCTTTAGGCATTCGCACAATGCGGTAGATAGGGTCATGTAGGCGATGCTAAGAAGATTGATGTCTTTGTAGTTGCTGCAGTTCAGATCGTCTCGTTTCTTGAGGATCAAAAAAGCTGAGCTTGCTGAGGTTCCATTCATCGTGCATACTTTCGTGCGACTCATATTTTACAGATGAGTAGGTGAGTGCTGCTTACCAAATGAGGCTTTGAACAGCTCGACAGCCAGGTCGTCCGATCCAGCAGCTATGTTGGACGTAGGGGCACTGCCGGTTCAGGTGGATGGAATTGTTGGTCAACATCATCCAGGAACAGCTCTAGTTCTTCTCTGCAGCGGCGCTTTATTTGCATCTTGCGGTTGTAGCCCTCCGACGTCAAACTTCCTCACAGAATTAGCTTGGGTATACGATGTTCGTATACTTGGCTATATCAAGGTCCCTCGTAACATTCGGACATAAATAATACTGCCGGAGTGCCTCGCAATGAGGTGTGGTCAGCCTCGTTGACAGTTGATTGATCAGGAGTTCTCCAAGTCCCCTCATGAATATCGAGATGTGGGAGCCGCCTGCTAGTTACGACAAAGTTGATTAGTATGATTCCATTAGTGGAGGTTGTGTCGTGCGAGCTATACTTTCCGATAATACTGCCAAAGATGCCCTCTCTACCTAGCTATGCATTAAAGTTGGTACAATTCTAATGTCATAGCTAGGGCTTGGCTCGTATGTCTTGTCCAATAGCTCTTAGAAGCTATATTTGGTGTCGTCAAATTTTTCCTCCTTTGGGGCGTGCGCACATATAAGGCTAATGTTAAAAGGTTCAGCCTTCACCCTCGTTCATGCTCGTTCACATGTCGGAAACTCAAGACTTCTTGCCTATGTCTGCCTTTAACAACATATCTGAATACAAATAGGAGCTGCTTTTGCTATCAATACCAATCGCAGTAGAAGATGCCGCAATTTTTTATCCTCTTTAAATCCGGCCCATCATATCACATCTCTTGGATGACGGTAATATCTGCCTGCCCCTGTCCAGGCCCAGGGTAGGTGTTCGGCTGCTCGTGTCCTATTAAAAGACTTAATGTTCGACGTGCAGATCTGAAGTTCGTTGTTTTTGTTTCGCGGCTTGTTATTGGTTCGTAGGTATAATTTTTTTTCTACGGCCGAACAGATACCCCCAGTTTCATTACGTTATAGATACTCCCAGGATGAAGGGCCGGTTGGACCGAAGACAGCAGCCCAATCGCGGATGTGAGTGCTGTCGTTGGTCCAGTAAAACATTGATGATGTCGTTCCAAAGTGTACAAGTTGTTGCCGTCATTTAGATCCCAGAAGAGAGCCTAGGCGTCCTTTTCACTGGAGGTGCATAGAGAACCGTCGAGCGAAACGGTAACAGTGATTGTTCTTCAACTTGCAATTGGCCAAATTCCAGACCTTGACGGTACGATCCCAACCGCATGAGACGGTAATTGGATTCGAGTGGTTTGGTGAGAAACGAACGCATGACAACCAGTCACTGTGGTTATCTTTTTGCACTCGGCCAAAGTGTTCCACAATTTGACGGTCTTGTCTCGGAAACCGGAAACGATTTGACGATTGTCTGCAAAGAAGGCGAGAAGCAGAGATGATGTTGTCGAGATTCTTTGGATTGGTAGCGACTGCAATGTCTCAGACATGATTTATGGAAAAATTTCTTTTCGCACGTAATCGCGCTACGAAAAGAAGTTTCGGTAAAAGTAAAGGTTCATCCGCCACAATTTCTTTTCCAAAATTCTGACTTAGTCTCCGAATTCACAAATCTTTACAGGCCTCAGATCCAAATATGTCTGTTGGTCAGCATTCGGGCTTTAACGTGTGGCAAGTCGAGTTCGGATGGACATCGACCATTATCCGAGGGTTACAACTTAGAAATAAAATAAGCACAATTGAAGAGTGCAAACAGTTACAGCACCTCTCAATGTCTATCCTATTTCCAAAGCATCCAACACCTACAATCTGGTATGAATTCTAAAGCCCTGTTAAGCTCTCTGTACGTAGGTCCAAACATTCTTCAAAACGCCTTAGCCGTGCTCATACAACAATTAAGATATCCTTTAGCTTTCTGTTAAAGTACATATTTCAATGAGACGTATAAACATCACAAGATCATACTCTGTAGGCTTCGGAGGCAGGAGGCTAATCGGAGGTTTCAGGAAACTTCGGCTTTGATAAAATGGTTTAAGGGCACTGTCTCTACCTCTTAACCTAAGTTATTTTGAAGAGGGCCCCAAATATGCAAGTATGCAGTAAGATACATGTACGAGATTCGTTCAAGGATTTGAGAACTCAGAAACATCAAGCTCCAATATATTATTACATAAGGTTCTTGCAAGAGCTGCTTATATTTTCCTAAGTTAATAGGACTACAATAACTATCAGTACTTTTTAAACGATCTTGCACTCGTACTCGTACTTTCGTCATAAAAAAAAAAGCCTATGTCCTTTTGCATGCCAGTAGCTACCAACTGACAAAATTTCTAAAAAATTAAACCAGCTGATAGAGCGTGATTGAATAACAAACAAACATCACATTTTTGTTTTTTTTCATATTTGCGTCTACCTGGCAACTCTTTCCATGATTAATTGGTAGGTGGACGTTGAAGGGTTCTTACTGCTATAATCCTTACAAAAAAAAAAACAAATCCCAATCGCGATGACAAGAACGGCACGGCGACTGTTGGGAATGCGAAAAATGTGACGTAATCCACTGTCGTCGCCGTTGCACATTTATCTGGTCAACGATTTGCAGTGCTGCGTCTGATCATTGTCAGTGGTGGCACACCTACGCTAAGCACTTTCGGCGGATGACAACAACAACTAGAAGCTAAATGGGCTACCATTGTCTTTTTGTTATTTGTTTTGGGCTGGTCACGCCTGAGAAATTATCTGCCACCGGTGAGTGTTCGACGCATGCGTCACACTACATTCTAATAATTCTCCGGCTGCGTTGGACATTGACACATGTTGATCCAGGGTTTTTGGTCGAACAAAATTGTGCTTGATCATAGCTTGGCACAGCACAAGAATTAGGGTTCACATTGAAAAGACGGTCGATTGGTGCAGCGGTGAGTGATTGAATTATTTGACTTGACGTAGGCGTTGAAGAATTTGTAGCGGTTCAATGTTTAGTGATCTATTGTTGCTGGGTGATTTTAGACAGGCATGACAGACAATAGAATGTTGGCTGTTCAAAGGGGACTGAAAGGCAGAGATGTCACACCATGTGACAGAAAGCTATTGACGTAGAAGAATTGTACGGGTAGACATGGAAGGTAGGTGTTGGCAAAATGTTTGGACAAAATGGTTTGAAAAAGAATATAGAACACTTGGACTGGAATAAATGAGTGCAAAACCCACTTGGCAATAAGCAGATCTAATCATTTACCATCTGACAGTTATAGCAGACAAGGAAGCTAGTTTTGCCGATTATTTGTGTTGTGGGAAACTTTAAATGTATTCAGAGTAAACATTGAAAGAAATGTTAGCGACCACCAACTTGGATATCTTGGATATCAAATGCAAAACCTTGAAAAAATACAATTTTGGCAGCAGTGACAGTGAGAAATAGAAACTCAAATAATGTCTTATTTAGAAGTAGCCCCCCTGCTATACTACATATATTAACTGGTGTGACCTATTAGACAATACACACTATGTATCTATGCTGCACATAGGCCTTGAACTCTACATGTTTAAGGAGAACCCACCCAGACTACGGACATTAGTCTTCAGAGGCTAAAATTTGACCCTAAAATGTGACGGCCAAGAGCTATGTATCTGACAAGAGTCTAAAGGTGAAATTTGAGGTAACTGAAAGAAGGAAACTGAATAGGGAACGTATCGACATACAAGACTGTTCAAGTTGGACAATGAAGGAGAAGTGCGAGTTTCAAAGCAACATTCACAACTGAATACTTGTTCATAATTTAAGGAGAAATAAGGAGTGCCAGATTGATTTAGGCATTGACCTAGCGAATCGCAGTCTCCTGACTAAAGATCAATAGAAATGCAAACAGTTTGAGGATATCCTAAGATTGTTTGTAAAAAAAAAACGTTCTGCATAGTGTAGTTCGGAATGTTGGCCTACGTAGATCAAGCTACGGTTTCATTTATATTTATCAAGAAAAAACTGCGTTTCTATGAAATACGATTTGATTGTGATTCTTCTACACTTGGAACCAATTTGAGCTTCTGACGAAGCATTGGAGACTATTAATCTTTATATTGTTTGGATAGCATAAGTCATTGTAGAGAGCTGGACATGTTAGGAGTAGGTGAAGGATTTCCTCCTCCTCTCCTCGTCCATGCAATGCATGCTTGCCTATGAGACAGCGCTGAGATATTTTCTATTTTGAAAGACTGAACTATTAGAGCAATTTAGATGCAGTTTTGGCCAGATTTTACCTTTTTCAGGTAGGATAGGTAGAGTAGCTCCAATTTCGACGAGTTCGTGAGCTCTAAAATTCATTGGCCCATCACCTAACGTAGGGGGATATTGAACTGCTTTGCTATTTTCCTAAGATATGATCGGCAGTCAAAGGCGGTCTTAGAATTTTTTGAAACTGAATCCAGCGATTAAATAGCGGCCTCAAGATGCGGATATCCTTTGCAGATATCACAGAACTTCTTTAATCGCCAAAATTTCTGCCTGGAATAAGGTACAGTGATTTATAGGAGGTGGAAGGAGAGGCCTTTCTGTGAAAACAAGGCCACCAACCCCGCAATTAGTCTCAGATTCATCCACATATAATAGAAATGGATTAACTTCTCGTCCATAAAAACATCTTCCTCTGAGATAAAGAGGGGAAGTTCACATGAGTAACTATCACACCAATGTTTGCGTATAGTGTAATCTGTGTTCTCTGGGAGGATTCCTAGTATATTAAGAATTATCGTGGCCAAGTAATTTATTTGCATACAGAAAATATCGAGGGGTGTCAAGTGAAACAGAATATCCAGTGCCGTGGATATACATAGGCTGAAAAGTTAGTGCCGTTTCTAAGAGAGGGCACCACTTGAATTAAATCCATACAATTTTCAGTTAGTACCAACCTTCAAAAGATACGTGTATAAATTTGACAGCTGTCGGATGATTAGTTCTCGAGATATAGCGTTGTGAGTGTTGAGTGTTGTTTTGTTATTGTGAAAAATATGGATTCAAAGCAATTTCGTGTGTTGATTTATCATTGCTTTTTGATGTGAAAAAATGCAGCCGATGCAAAGAAATGGCTTGATAAGTGTTACCCGGACTCTGTCCTAACCGAACGAATCATTCGCAAGTGGATTGAAAAATTTAAGATGATGCACGCAGTGGACGTCCAAAAGAGGCTGTTTCAGATGAAAACATCAAAAAAGTCCACAAAATGATTACGAATGACCGTAAAGTGAAGTTGATCGAGATAGCTGAGGCTCGGAAGATATCAAAAGAGCGTGTTAGATATATCATACACGAATATTTGGACATGCGAAAGCTCTGTTCAAAGTGGGTGCCGCGTTTGCTCACAGTCAACCAAAAAACAACAAAGTGTTGATGATTCAGAGGAGTGTTTAAAGCTGTTCCACCGCAATAAAGCCGAATTTTTGTGTCGGTATGTGACAATGGATGAAACTTGACTCCATCACTTCACACCAGAGTCAAGTCGGCAGTCAGCTGAGTGGCGAGCAGGTGACGAACCTCGTCCAAAACGACCAAAAACTCAACAGTCGGCTGGCAAGGTTATGGCATCCGTATTTTGGGATACACATGGAATAATTTTCATCGACTATCTCCAAAAGGGGCAGACTATTAAAAGCGACTATTACATTGCGCTGCTGGAGCGTTTTGAAAAAAGAAAAAAAAGTGCTGTTTCATCAAGACAATGCACCGTGTCACAAGTCGATGAAAACGATGGCAAAATTGAATGAAGTCGGCTACGAATTGCTTTCCCACCCACCGTATTCTTCAGATTTGGCCCCCAGCGACTATTTTATGTTCGCAGACCTCAAAAGAATGCTCGCCGGAAAGTGATTTAAGACCGATGAAGAAGTAATCGCCGAAACAGAGGCCTATTTTAAGCATAATTCGAAATCGTACTACAAAACTGGTATCAAAAGATTGAAAAATCGTTTCAATCAGTGTATCGCCCTCGAAGGCAACTATATTGATAAATAAAATTGAATTTTGCAAAAATTTTGTATTTTACTATAAAACGGACTTTTCAGCCCATGTGTTAGTACGTATATATGCAAAGACATGCTGTTCTTTCTACTTTGTTTAGTTTGTGGCAGTTGGCTGCATTGTAAAACGTGATTCACTGTGAGGTTTGATTTTCAATAGGCTTTTTTTGACAGATCACGCGTGACTCTTATCAAACTGCTTTGTTATTTTTGTTCAGTATTATTTGGCAAATCATAATGGAAAGACTCACACTACAACAGTGTCTCCGAATTGTTCAGCTGTATTACGAAAATCAGCGTTCTGTGAAAAATGTTTTCTGTGCGATTCGAGAACTTACTGTGCGCATAATCGACCTACTGAAAGCACTTTTGCCAATACCATTCGCAAATTTGAGTCCCAGTTTACATTAGTGGATGATACTCGACTGGTAAGACCACATCTTTAGCAGCTTTAGCTGAGAGCGTACGCGAAGACCATGACGAATCGATTCTTCGTCGTTCTCAGCAGCTTGGCTTGGCGTATTCGACAACTTGGCGTATTTTACGTGTAATCTCGGCCTAAAAGCGTACAAAATTCAACTTGTGAAAGAATTGAAGCCAGGCGACTTGAATTCGTGTCATATTTTCAGTGAATGGGCTCTGGAAAAACTTAATGAAAATCCGGTGTTTTATCGTGAAATTTTGTTCAGTGATGAAGCCCATTTCTGGCTCAATGGATATGTTAATAAGCAAAATTTCCGTATTTGGGCTGATAAGCAACCCGAAGAGTACCAAGAGCTACCATTACAGCCATTAAAAACAACGGTATGATGTGGTTTACAAGCTGGTGGAATCATATCCATATATCCATGTTTCTTCAAAAATATGGCAAATCAAAATGCTACCGTTATCACGCCATGTTAACGGACTATGTGCTTCCTGAAATTCAGCACGTTGTCTCATTAAGCTCTGGTTTCAACAAGAAAGTGCTACGAGCCATACAGCGCGTGAAGCAATGGACTTGTTGAGAAATCATTTTGGTGAGCACTTAATTTCACGTTTTGCTACGGTAAATTGGCCGTCTAGATCGTGCGATATCACACCTTTGGGCTATTTTCTCTGGGTATATGTAAAATCCCAGGAAAAATCTAGCTACGATTGACGCTTTGGAAGCCAACATTACTCATGTTATTCACGAGATACCAGTCGCTATGCTCGAACGAGTCGCCCAAAATTGGACCTTCTGAATGGACCACATTTACATGATATTATTTTCAAAATGCCATGAATTGTTCTTTTAACCAATAGTAAAAATTTTAAGTTCACTTTTACATTTATGTATTTTATTTTACATTACAAATCAAACCTCACGATGAATCACCCTTTATAAGGCCGTTCATTAGGCAACCACTCAATAGGTGAGTATCAGTCTTAAAGCCATTTGTTTCCAATGGCTTTATTGCAAATAGAAAATAGAGCTACTGAGGTTTACTTCGCTCTTTCTGGAATGCTAGGTTTCCAATTTAGTTTGCTGTCAAAAATAGACAAAGACTAAGCTGATACCGCTGATGAATGGAGTGGTCTATGTTAAGAATTTTATATTTCCAGGAAAAGATAACAAGATCAGTTTTATTGGGTTTTCTTCCAATCCGCAACAATCCGCCCAATAGGTTATCTCTTGAGATTTTGTTATAATCTTTCCACAGCAGAAGCTCCACTCAGTTTGGGGTTGATATTTCTGCTATTCAGCATAAGACTGATCAACTCCCTTTCATATACCTTCAGAGTTGACGGTGTGGTTTTGATTACAGATGCATTGACGTTGTTATAGCCACATTCAATGTCCAGGAACGCGATCATTGTGTATTCTCTATAATGCAGGGATTGTTCGATGTGGCTAGTCAATGTTTATAGAGCCGTTTAGACCGATATTCCTTACATAGAAATGCTGAGCCGTACAAACATCGTCAACATCCATACCTTTAAATTTCGGCTGTAAAACTTCATTGATCAGGGGTGGCCGTGGTGTAGTGGTATATGCATAGACTCCTCAAGCAGAGGGTCGCGGGTTCGAATCCCGTGCCAGGCAATTCTGTGAATAAGTCTTTTCATAGAATTTGTATGCGTCAACTCTGACATGAAGGCATAACACTGATGTTGGAGTGGTTGCTGGCTGGGCTAAATGTAACGAACTAACAACTAGCACGTACTTAAGACCCACTGGTTGAGGAGGATGTACTAGCTCGTCCCGTCCAGTTTGACAACCACTTCTGGGAAAAATATCGAAACCTAATACACCTGAGTTTCAAACTACTACACCACCCGCGCGCGCCCTGGAGAAAAGCCTGTAAAAGGGTATTCATATCGCCTTGGTGTGCGTGCGGTATTATAAAAAAAGGGTTCGATAACCCAATTCATTCATTGTAACAGCTACAACCGCTTCACTTTCGAAGCAAAAAGATTTAAGTAACACTTTATGGATAAAGAGGCATCTTCCACATACCTTCTATTCCAAAATCTAATTGGGGAAGTAACGAGACCAGCTGATGTCCAGTAGGATTAAGTGCTTGCTTCAGTTGGTTTCATAGTCCAAGTCCTTATGCGAAATTCGCTAGAGAGTTGTTTGTTAAGAGACGTTTCCTTACAAATCGAAAGTTTGAAACCTTTTGCCCCGTGTCGTCCTCCTTATTTGTGGCAGTCTGCTGGGACAATCCAATCGGTTATATCTGCCTTATTTGTAATAGTCAGAGAATTATTCGGCAGCACGTAGTCTGTTATGAGTCCTAACATTCTATGTGGAAAGCCGAAATTCGAAATTCCTTAAAACGTTTACTGGGGTCGTCTACATTAAATTTGTCTGTTTCCGAGGCTGTTGGTGGTGTTCGACCTGTTTTTTTCTGCGGTGGGGAAGTTAGCCTTTGCTAGGAAATTTTAGTGCAAGGCAAAGTAAGGAAACTATCTTTGAGAGGGTCATCAAAAACCACAGCCAATCTAGCACCACGTCCGACAATGGATTCAGTTTGTAGGAATTTGTAACCATAAAGGCATTTAGACTAATTACTCATCTGTAACCAGATAAATCCAGTCTTTTGGATGTCTGAACGTTCAGAGAAAGTAACATCCCCTGCGTCCATTACCTTGTCGCAACCAGAGTACGAATGCAAAATTCACAGGCATAAGGGAGTTAAGTAAGACCGAAAAAATTCGACGTTGAAAAGCTGCAATCGCAAGACACAGCTAGTCTTTGCCAATCGATATGCCCTCACGCTCTTTCAAAATCCTAGCCCTCATACACAAAGGATACGACACCAATGGGAATGTTGTAAACGAACCGTCAGAGACTCTGTTTCTGATGTGACTGGTTTCAAAGCAACGCCACAAAGAAACCTCTGATTTGACGATGAATAAAGGCAGACACATACTTCTAAACAAGAAGCATATAAAGCGCTCCATCGAAGGACGAGAGCTGCTCGTGAGCTCTACGACAAGAATGAAGGGACAAACACAGGCTTTTCGGAAAGAAAATAAAAGAGCACAAAAAGCGCGCGATTGAGGAAATGATGAGATGTTACTGCGCGAATCATGTTCGAGAATAAAACGAATATGGCCAAAATAGCCAAAATAGAAGTCTACAAAAGAGGACATGGACAACTTATTTTAGAGTCGCAATTGGTACCAGGAGTATGAAAGGACTACTTCTGCAGACTATATAAGCGCGATGATGGTTATGAATGAATCTTTACCCCAGACTAAGACGACAAAGAATTTTTTTCAACTAACCCAGATGAAATTAAGACACCAAAATCGACGAAGTTGAAGTTTAATGATGCTGTCCCGCGGATGCGGTAATCCATAGCGCAATTCAAAGCATCTGGAAATGACCTGGTTGGGAACATGCACCAGATCATCTGTAAGATACGGTCAATGGAAAGCATGAAATATGAAATACCATATACACCCTACGGCAGATCTTGAAAAAGACTAGAATTTCAGATAAACACTCATCATCGATTTTTCGACTTCAAAGCCGCATATGACACCGTGCATATTGACGACATTTGCAACGCCATATCTAGTTTTGAAATACCTTCCAAACTCATGAGGTTGAATAGTTTGACTATGGAGAATGCTCGCTGCTCTATCAAGGTCTGTAATAAATTAACCGAAAGAATGGCTAGGAATGCTTTAGACATCGTGATGCGCCGCCATGTGAGTATTTTAACATCGCCCTAGAAAGAATGTGCCAAACAAGAAACACGATCGCGGTTGACATTGATGTGATTCCAAGAACACCGCGAGTTGTCAGTTAAGCTTTGGTGAATAATGAGGCAGAAGTGGTCAAAGTGGATCTGAGGGTAAATGAGGGCAAATCAAAGTAACAGAGATGCTATAATAAAGCTCACCGCAGGCAGATAGGACAGAATGTCACCATCGAAGTTCAGGACTTTGTCTACCTTGGCTCTGTAGTTGCAAGCAGCAATAATACCGGCGCCGAAATCAGAAGCATTATTCTTGCTAGTCGGTGTTTCTTTAGACTTATGAGGCATTTCAGTAAGAGAGTCCTCTGGTTTTATACAGGATATCACCTTTCTGGTCCTGTTCTATGGCGTAGAGGCTTGGACTTTATTTGGTTCAATACAAGCTTATTCCAACTTCTCAGATTGAAATCAAAAACGAAGAGTTTATGTTGACCCTTCGGAGCATGCGGTAGATTAGTTCGTTGGAACCATAAAAGGTGCGGTTGACCGATAGATAGAGGAGACAAGGACAACGTAGATTACGTGGTTGAAAAATGATGCGCAGTAGATTGAACCTAAGAGCAATCAATGAATGAAGAGATTGTCAGCAATACTCCTACGTTCTTCTAACGAATGCAAATTAAGAAGTTTGAGGCAGTCCTGATAGGGAGATAGATTAAAGGATCGTTTCAGGATAGAATACGGAGAGCAAATCAGAGGAATTGACGTTGAATACCCTTCAATCGTTCAATACATAAACTCTGTGAAAGGGGGACTAAGCTTGACTTATATACTCAGGCAGAGGGCGAACAAAGGTAACACGGGTTGTAAAATTCTTCGGACCACCATTCAATGTAATCAACTGATGAGTTGGAAAGATCATGAATAGATTTAACCAGGGAAATATTTTGACCATACAGAAAATAGAGTCGGGGAGCAGACGGGTTGCATTTACGTGGGAAGGTTATTGATTGGTATTTGGAGATATTAAGTTCTAACCAGTTTTTTAGGCACCAGATTGAAAACGGATCATGGTCATAAGAGAAGAAACAATTTAAACAAGCTTGCATAAAGGGAGGGATGAATGTTTAATGACCCTCTCAAGATCGTTAAAAGTAAGAATGAAAAGAAGGGGACCAAGATGGCTGTCTTGTGGAAATCTAGATGACACCAGGAAAGAAACAAAAGAGGCGAATCTAACCCGATCAGGTAAGAAGTAATCCATTTTAGTAAAAGAGGTTCAATGCCGACAGTAGACAATTTAAAGACGTTCAATTGATGAGATACTTTATCAAAAGCTTTAGTGAAATCAGTTGCGAATTGTCATTGAGCTAAGTTTGTGATAGTTGATTTGCCTTTTGGAAAACCATGTTGTCTGAGCAGAATAAAAGACTTGCATTTGAAGCTTAAGGCTTCGTATAAGATACTTTCAAAGAGTTTGGATATATGAGAGAGCTTAGCAATGGGACGGTAATTGGTAACTTCATGCTTAGATCCTTTTTTGTGTATCGGGATTATAAAAGAGGTCTTCCAAATCTGGGGAAAATTTACCTGTGTAAAGGATATATAAATCAGGTAGGAAAGGGAATAAAAGATTTTTTTTAAGGAATACGGCGGGGCGATCATCTGGGCCGGGTAGAAACTGAAAGGGAACAATGGCAAAATTTTGTAGGTCATTGAAGTAAGAGACATCTGGTACAGACGAGCTGTAGGCAAATGATTGTCTGAAAAATTTAGCAAAAAAAGTTATCGATGGTAGGAGGATCATTTAAAGATTTTGTTTCGAAAGTGGGAGAGTAAGGATAACTATCGAGCCTACTTTTGATATTGACAAATTGAAAAAAGAATTTGGGATCATTTAAAATATTGGTTTGTGTACTGTTTAGGAAGCATTGTTAGAGAGAGTTGTAAAAAGGATACGAGCGAAGTCTACGATTAGCAAAGGAGGGGATGTACAAGATGTTTAATGGCGGGAATAAGACAGGATGGATTTGTATATCTGGCAGTGATCAGAGATAGATTGATAAGCTCGAAAGAAGCCTTGCAAATTAGCTTTGTGAAAATTGTAAGAAGGGCGAATTTGTTAAAAGAGATAGGGGACAACACGATACTGAGGAGTTGATAGGATCAGCTGAGAAGATAAGGTCTAATTGCCAATAAGTTGGGCTGGAAGAATGTAACAACACTTAACATACAGGCATCTGCGTAAGAAAGAGTTATTATAACTGAGACAAAGTCGAACTTAGAAGAAGACGAACTGCCAACGAGAGAGGAGTCACAACTGTTGTCAATGGCCAGCAGGAGAGTCAATCAAACCGGGTGTGCGATCATGACCCCGAAAAACATTAAAAGAAAGAGGGAATAACTTCTCATTTTTTATGTTGGCGATAACATAAGATTAGTTTCAGTCAGAGCGTAGACATCAAATGGGAGAACATGAGACTGACACAAAACGATTATAGAACGCAGTATTTTTATATTCTGGTAATAGAAGGTGAGAGGAGGGTTTTTGCACGACTTTGTAGGTTCGAAAAAATTGATCATGGTCCTGGTGTGAGACTCATTTAGAGTTAACATAGTAACGAAAAGCGGTAAGATCGCCTGCACCTTTTGGGGGAGGCGTATTAAGAATCTCTCTATACTTTATATAAAGTTTCCTGAGATTGGTTACATCGGCAAGGAGGCCGGTTTTATCCGCGTAGCACACACAGTTGGATTTATCGTGAAGATAGGCGAGATATAAATTTTTTTTTTTATCCCTTAACCTAGTCTAGATTCGATGAAATCGATAGTTTGCTGCATTACTTTAACAGTGGGCGACGAAAGGGGGTCAATAGAAGAGGAAGTGATTAAAGAAGAGAGGTTTGATAGAGCAAAAGATAGAATGTCCGAAATGGGTGTTAAACGGTGAGAACTTATGAATTTAGAAAATTGAGTTCCAGTTCTAAGATCGATATTAGAAGATGCGTGTAAGTTAGGAGTTGAATGGTGCTAGTTTGAGTAGTAGAGGTTAAATCAAAAGAGACACGTTGACGCTGGAGCTTAATTTGGGGTTGAATAGAGGGAGTTGGAGTATTGGTGGGAAGCTTAAAATTAAGAAAAATGTAACTTTTGGAACTCCAAATGAGTTGGGTTGAGAAGAGAAGATAGGTCTTGGCAATTTAGATTTGTTTACCTAAAACTACTGAGTGTGATTTCGATCCCCTTTGTATTGACGGGAAAGAAGAAGAATGAGAAGATTCAACCACTATATAGGCTGTACAGAGATATCAGTCAATTCAGGCCTCTACGGTTCCAAAGTCTGAGATGGTTGGGTCAGAAGGTCTTCGATTCTAATTCCTGGGTGACTATGCAGCAGAGGACGACGGAATCTAAGATGGTGCACGCAAGTCGAAGGGGACTTCAATTAACTTGAAGAGCGGCACTCGTGCTAGTTAACGCAACCTAAGTTAGTTAGTTAAAGAGAGACCCTTTTTGACAGGAAGGTACTATTGGAGACTTCCATATATACGAGTAGGTACATATATCGAATCCAGAATCAGATGCGAGGTCTTAGCTTTATTTAAGAAGAGGAATCCTCGTGATACCAGCTGGAGCTCAGCAATGCTATCAATTCAAATTCATTCAAAGCATAGTTACTTTAAAGGCCGTACATGGTAGGGTTTTAAAATTTTGCAACGGCATTTAACGCTAACGTGAAGAGATGTTCCACAGGATTCGGATAAAGGAAGAAAACTAATCATTTTAGCGCATCTAATGAAGAGCTGAGAATATCACGAGGAACCGAGAAGTTTATATCCAAAGTAGTCAACGCGTTATCAAAGTGCTGATATGGACAATAATGAAGAGTTCCGATGGGATGTTGTGGTATACCTACCTTTTAAGCACTTTCACCTTGCTTGGAAGTTTCCATAGCAACGGCAAAACCAAGGTTGCACAGCATAAATAAAATATTTTGTACCGAATTTAGAACTTCAAGCAGTAGTTGTGGGATTTCTATTAGAAATGATGATGAAGTGATGACCTCGCACGCGATTCAACTTGACTTGGTGACACAATGTTCTACTTTTTAATAAATTCCAGCAAACTCTAGTTTCCATTGTTCATTCCATTACAAATTGGATAAATCTTAGATTCGTCTTTACCACAGCAATGGTTTCATGTGAAGAAGGATGATTATGCCGTGGAAGATGTAGAAGATTTGGTCCCCCTTCATTGTCAAGAATATACAATCCGAATGAGCTTATTAGAACAAAGAGCGGCAGTTTCCTATGAAACTTGTAATCCAGTCATACTACCAAAAAGGCATCATCTCGTCAACTGGCTCATCAGACAGCTTTATGAGAAGGAACCCCATTTAGGAATAGCTTCAAGAATTTTTCACTTTCGAAAACGTCCTTGGATTTTTAGCAGTGATGAAGGAGAAAAACACGCTCAACATACCCTCAAAACGTTGACCAAAAATGTGAACAAATTCCTGTGCTAAGCTGACTTAAAAGATACTTATCTCAATCGTAAAAATTTAGGATATCTCTTCGTTAATTAGTTCAACTATCTAAAGTTAATCATTAGGTTTGAGTTCAATGAATAAAAAAAAAATACACATATCGGAGCACAAAGACTTCTCCCATTTCAAGCTAAATCCAATCAATCCCTCCATCCCGGTATGACGATGTGTTTTAGCAATAATTTCATTGAGAGGTCATCGAGTGCCACCAATAAGAGCTAACTCCATGAAAAAGCTATAAATATAATTGGTTTTCAATTAGAGGAACAACTGGCAATTTGTTCCAACGCAGCGCCATCCACTGGAGCAGGTTAATTATTATTTAATTGTTGCACTGATTTTAACTTCAATACACCATGTTCGGGCAGGCAACTACATACAATAATCGTTCCATAACTCAGCGCAACAATCTAAACGAGTTCAGAGATTTGTCCAGCTTTAGGTCCACAAGAAACACAGAAACATTCAGTATGCGTTTGGTATGAACAAGTGTGCCCGACTTGGCTTTGGCTAGTAATTAAATAATTATGACAAAGCTATTACGAATAGATACTTTGAATTGGTGAGGGTTAAAAATTCGATAAAAATTGTGTTACTTCGGTTCCCATGGCGACAACTATGACTGAGGAATGAAATCACACTACATGCCTGAGCCAGTCACCTCAGCAGTCACCAGTTAGCTTTACCACTCATCGACAAACCACATTTTAGGGCGAACCCACAACTCTGATGAGAAAATGAAAATTTACTTTGTCCTAGAACTGAAAAAGTATCTAAACTTGTATGTTGTCCTTGACACCAGTCTGGTTGAGTCATAAGGTGGGAGTTCATACTCTTCTATTGAATGTGTCACAAAGTGGTTGGTTACTAGTCGTGCAATGCAACCAACGAACAAGTATACGGGTATATCATAGATACTTAATGTAGTCACAAAGTCCCTAGTGTGCCATGGGTCGATAGATGGATACGTGTAAAGTTTGTGCTGCTTGGGTGTTGCCCAAGAGTCGAGGAGGTGAATGAGTGACTGAGTTACTTTGCCGAAGCGCCTGAAAATGAAAGACGGAATGATGACTATGGTACGAGTGCATAGACAAAATAAATCTTAATTGCTGGCATCGAGACAAGCAAGGGTTCTGATTTTTGATTGTCTTGGCACGTGTAAGGGGACACTTTGTATAGTACACAACCATGGCAAGGAGATGGTTGTGAGAATCAGATAAAAAGTTTATGCAAAGTGAAACGTATCAATATCGATTATTCGGGACATATTTTACGACTACTAAGTAGAAAAGTGATCCGGTTCAAACATGTTTTGGTAAATATTTGTCTTTAAGAAAATTTGAGAGATAGTATGGTACTAAGGTGGTTTTGGACGAAGACCTTTTGATACAAATGCTATTCGTGTTTGTAAAAAACAAAAACGACATCTTGAGTATCACTTTTACAATCGAGTCTGCAAGATATTAAATTGGGCAATGAGATGGATTGTGGAATCAATGTGCAATCTAAGCATATGGTTTGCAGGTCTTTGTAAGAACCTTCCTCATCTTAAGGGGTTATGTGCAGTTAGAATCTTAAAAAAAAATCGATTTTATATTTTCGTAATGAACATATATCCGACTATATTCCCTGAAAACTTTTTGAGATATACGCATATTTGTAAGGACGTCTCGGACTATGTGTAAACTTTTTCTGAAGTTTTTCTCAATACTACGAGGGCTATTTGATGATAGATAAATTTTGACAATTTATTTTCCAATATAACTGCCTTTTAACCCAGTGCACTTTCCCCAGCGGTAAAGTGCAACTTTTTGAACCCCATCGTACGTAGGATGGGGGAACAATTCGTAGTGAAATTCGACCAACGGCGACAACTGCGGAGGTGTGCGCCGTTGCGTTATCGATGTGAAATAGCACTTTTTTCTTAGCCAAATGTGGTGGTTTTTTCTTCAAATCGGCGTTGAATCGGCCAAATAAATCGACGTAGTATGCTCCTGTGATTTTTTTCCTATTCTATTGGCACGTCCCAAAAAAACCGTGGCCATCAGCATCTTTGGAGCACGTTCACCGGGTAAAACCCATTGCTTCGATTATGCTTTGGCCTCTTTTCTCTGTTCTCTGTGTGTTCTCCGGTGTGAGCAAACGCGGCACTCATAGCGCGGAAATCTTTCTCATGCCCATAATCTCCTGCAAGATATAGCTTACGCGTTCAGTTGAGATGCCTGTTATCTTAGCCAACTCGCTAATTTTCACTCAGCGGTTTGGTAATACGAGATCATGGATTTTGTCCACGGTTTCCTCTGTGGTAGTCGACGTGCAATCACGGCGAAACTCTGCAAACCAATGGTAAACTTTGTACGAGAGAATGAATGGGTCCCATACATACCATCAAAAATGGGCTTGATTTCCTCACTGGTTTTGCCACTCAAAAACAAGAATCAGCTCACTGAGCGGTACTGCTCTTTTTCCATGGTCGCAAAAAACACTAACACGATGTTTTGAAATGGGATGTCAAAACAAAACTAAGTGTAAAATTGTCACCAAATTTTGGCAAGCGGGCTAAAAGAGGTTAAGCTATAGGGTTTTCTAATAACAACTTGACTTGACGAATAACAACTTTTTTATTTAAATAAAAGGCAAATCATTTGAGATATTTCAAAAAATTTATTATTGGCTTGAAGTACAATCAAAACATCTATGAATGGAACTCGACTTCGTTCATATGGCCATCGCGGGCACGTTTGCAGCGGTCGATTCGTTGGACCCAATTTTCAACGACTCGGTCACATATTTCGGCCGAAACGGTCGCTATTTTGCATTCAATGTTGGCTCTGAGCTCTTCCAACGTCGTCGGCTACGACGATGCTACGACTTAACGTAGCATCACAGAAAATAGTCAAGCGACGTTAAATCGCACGAAGGAGGCGGTCAATCGACTGGCCCATGTCTTGAGATAACACGCTCACCATACTTACTCTTTAATAAATCGATTGTAGCGTGCGCTGTGTGGCTTGTGGCACCATCCTGTTGAAACCACATGTCGTCCATATCCATATCTTTCAATTCGGGCCAAAAATAATCGGTGATCATGGCGCGATAACGCTGACCATTCACAGTAACGTGACGATCGTTATCGTCGACGAAAAAATATGGCCCAATAACGCCGCCGGCATGCAAACCGCACCAAACAGTTATTTTTTGTGGATGAAATTCATCATCTTGGCGCATCTTCCCCAGAACCCAATCGGAGAACGTAACTCGTTAATGTACTTTACCATGATGAAAATGTTGAGTTTACTGAATAAATTGACAGTGAGAGTTTGATGATTAGTGGAAGAGTGCGTTCACAAATTAAATTTAAAGCTGCCAAGTCCCTATTGGAAAACCCTATATATGATGGTACACTCATTTTGGTTCAGTAGCGCCACCTATCTTCCAATCCGGGTACTCATAAAACAGCCTCCGTATGTTTTCAAAGTTGGTGATCAAGATTTCTATAAAAACGGGGTACGTCGATGATATCGACCTAATTGGGACAACTCAGCGGGCTGTCACTGGTGTTCAGTAGTATTGAAATGAAAGCAGCCAATATGCTTTCAGTCGTAATTGGGAGTAAAACCAAGAAGAGATTCACAACATTGACGAATTCGACAGAACATCACAGTCGACAGCTATAAATTGGTGGCAACAAGGGACTTTGTCTACCTGCTATAAATTCTGCCGTTAACACCTCAGCAGAAATGAAACGACTAACCACTCTTGCCAATCTGTGTTTCTTTGGGCTAAGAAAGTATGTATGTAATATAGTAGTAGGGCCCTGTCCCGGAAAAGAAAGTAAAACATTTTTAAGTCCTTAAATATTCCAGTCCTACTTTATGGCGCAGAGGTATGGACTATATCGAAGTCGGATGAAGATATCTTCAGTCGTTTCGAGAGAAAAAATCACAATAAAATATTTGGAAACATTTGCTTTGATGGGTTTTGAAAGGTAAGATTGGTGACGTGTTATACAAGCTGTTTAGCGACGTCGACCTAGTCGTAAAACTGCACATTAGTCGCCTGAGATGGCTAGGACATGTAGAGCAAATAGACACCAATACACAGTCTCTGGATCTAACTCAGGGAGATAACGCAGTAGAGGAAGACCTCACCTTAATTGTCGGACACAAGTAGAAGAGGACCTACCTAAAAACCTGTTAGCTAGGTAGCTAAGAACCTGTCTAACTGGAGAGATTAGTTAGTTGAGGTCTAGGTTCACCCCGAATTATTGTGCTACCTAAGTAAGTTGTAAGTTATGTTACATCTGAACGCTACAAATAATATTTTAAGGTAACTTCAGTCAACAATAAACTTCAAATTTACTCTTTTTCCAGAAAAAAATATGTCTTTGCGGCTGAATAGTCGGAGAGAAGCGATGATAGGAAGTCATTTACTGGTTTTTTGTGCTGCAGCCGTTATTTACTGGGAGTATAAGAAGCAACAAACTGTTGCAATAAGCACCACTAAGGCAGAATAAATGGCATCTTCGAACCTTTCTTGAAATTTGAATTAAATTAATTTGTATGAGCCTCATAAGCACATTGCAATCATATATTCATCTGTACATATACTTTATCTATTTACTATTTCTGTAACAAAATCGTAAGTCCAGTGTGTCAGTAAAGCACTCTTAATGTATCAACACCAATAGCAGTCTTTCAGTCGCAATAGAAAACATAGCGAGGATCCGACGGATCTTGAAACGGCTTTCGTCGATTTGGACGTTATTTGGATGACACTAAGAATGATTCACGATATGTGCCATCCTATAAGAACGAAAGTTAAATGCAGAGTGGGAAAAGCAGGAGAATTCAAAGTTAAAGGTGGAGTACATCAAGGCAGAGCACAAAGTCCGTTGCTTTTTAATTTCGTCCAAGATTTCCTATTGGAGGGGCACATTAATGGGTATGGGACAACTTCTATCCGATGATAGCTCTATGATAAGGAAACGTATTGCAAACGTATTGCAGAATTGGATGACGTTCGAGAAGCGACATTCATCACTGTAGCTCATGTGTTACAAGTGTAACAAAACAAAATCTAATACAAAGAACGTGCATTCGCTTTGCACTAAAAAACTTATAATTTGCAAATTTCAGGCTGAGCAGATAAGCTTTACCATTTTTAACTAAGCCCATCGGGAAATCCGTTCTAAAAAACCAATAGAGGCTACAGTTCCAGCCGTGGTTCGAAAAAGAGGACGAAAGAAACCTCATTGGATAACTCGCATGCGAACATGTCAGCAAACTCGAAGTCTTTAAACAGGGTGATTCAAAATATAGCAGCCCGTAGAACGGTACTTCAGGGCTATTAGCATTTCTTTTACGAAAAATTCATTGATGCCCGTCGCGAGGCTACTAATCCAATCATGCTTTCGGCATCTCAACGTGCATACTGCAAGAGCAAATAAGTAGAAAAAGTCCAGCACATAATTGAAAATACTTTCAGTCTAAAGGAATATTCAATGCTAGCCTTTCTTTATAAGAAAGCCTCCTTTATAATCATTTTAACAGGATTCTTAGGGATGTGCAGGAAACCGATCTGCCCGTAACGACGTTCAGTAGTTTTCCCAGTTTTTCTTAAAGCACCAAATGGTTCGATTTTTAAGAAAATATTATGTATATGCAAATCCGGGTGACTATGTGGTCTCTACCTTAGGTGTAAGGACATTGGAATACCGGGTTATCTTAAAGAGCCTCACATAATATCCATATAGGAACCATGAACGTGGAATTAACGCATCTTTAGCTTCGAATATTTAAGGAGTTTTACACCACTTTTTGACGAACGTTGGAAAGATCGAGAACTTGTATTTAAGTGCACGCAGCATCAAAATGCGGCATCAAATTTGCAACCAAGATTTAGTGACTGCAGACATAAGGTACGAAAAGAAGGGAGAATTACACAAATTCGTCATTGCGTCTGCTTACTTTCCTTATAAGTCGGTAGCAGAACTAATTTAATACTGTGATTCCAGGAAGATGGAACTTATCATATGCTCCGATGCTATGGCTCAGAATACGTAGTCTTTGGTGCATTAGCAAATGCAGCGTGAGCGACAATCATCTTCTGGACTTCAATCTATCGTCTGGCCTGGTTGTCAACAATATTGGCTATTAACCAAATTTTATTACGAGAGTGGAACGCAGGTCTGCACAAACCGAAAAACTTATAACCAGGTAACTAAAGCCTAATTTGGAGACAGACTGGAGTCTTTACAGATCATAGCAAAAAGAATATAAAAAGCTAATTCGGATTTCGAGGAGTGCCTCTTATAAAAACTAAAAGTCCTCAAAAGGGGAAGATGAACTAGGCTGGAATCATTCAGAAAATCTGATGATAGGTGCCATCACCAGCAAAAACTCTCCATCTCATGCTTTAGGCTCATTTCCCAGGTAATCCAATCGAAACCAACTCACAACCAGGTCCTATAAACGAAGCTGCTAATGAGCTGGATAAAACAACACGCCGTAGCTGGTATGTCTCTTCGGTCATGGTGACGAATGAGGCCATTAAAATTGCTTTTTTTGATGGCTTTAAGTCACCTGGCATACTATATATCCAGTCATGTTACAAAAAGATATAGACCAGCTGTTGGTATCTATTAAGTGAATCTTCACTGGCATACATACCGAAACCCAAGAGAACAGTGAGAGCCTTTCTACTGAAAACCGGAAAAGAGGACAACATGCTCGCTGAGAGCTTATATAAGCCTGACTTCCTTCATGTCCAAGAGCTTGGTGAGAATGGTCGAGATTCCGAAGGTATCTTCTGTCTAAAATGCAACATGCTTACTAACGCAGAAAATCCTGTAGAGTGCGCTTTTAAAATTTGGTAGATAGAATTGATGCGCACTCTACAAGCTGGACCATGCGCTGGGACGATGTGTAACTCGGCCAGACAACATGGCGTTGACGAATCACTAATTTTGTGATTCTGGAAATGCAAAGGAGGTGTTGGGTAGGCAGTGGGCCAGTCACCGAGAAGGTTCTTTTGGATCTACATGGCTATAATAAGGTCAATTTTATACTAAGCGACAGTTGCCTGGCGGAATAATCTCACGAAAATACGTCCTTGCTCTTTTACCAGACTCCAAAGAGCTGTATGTTTCGGCTACGTGTGGATTCGGCTAGCACATCTGGTCCCGCTGTAGATGCATTGATGAATTTCCCTCCCCTTAATCATCATATCATGGACTGCACTCTCAAGGCCATTTTCCACGCTATGGTGCTTTGATATCCTTGCGCGCCAACTGTATGTCTCTGGTTTTATGGATATGCCGTCTGATGCAATGAAAAAAAAATCGACTTTCCCTGTGCCAAAGACTGGTTTCAGGCAGAATCTGAACCATGAAAAGAATCTATCCAGGTCTTCATGGATAGCTGCATAACTGATATACCAAGCATGTGTCGCTGATGCCTTTGGATTTCACTTCTCGTTAGGAGAACTTGCGTCTTTCTTACAAGCGCATATATACGAGTACGCAATCCTGATGGCAACGAACAATTGTTTGTGCAAAGCTACGCATAGAGTCTTGCTGAACACCCTGACGACTTCCAACCTAGTCCAAATACTAAACTCACTGAGTCTTGTTTAGATCCTGGTCCTTATGTGATCACGAAAATGCAATCGCCAATTGACTTGCCAGGCATGGCTCAGAGAAAAGTTAGAACGTTAGGTCTGCTATGCCGGCGTTCTCAGTTAGGATTTCCATTGACAGTTGCGTTTCATGTGAGTATAACTGCAGACGGCATGGCTCTCCAGATCACCAGTAAACCATACGAATTCCTTCCCGAAGTTTCTAAGAGGTCAGCGGTCGTCATGCTATTTCTTAGTAAGTACGACTGCAGACTACTTTCTGGCGTCGTGACGGACACTACACTTCTGCTAAGCACTTAAATGTGCTGGACATAAGTGATACATCCTGCGTCTTGATTGCTGTGATAGTGATGATGACATTGCGTAGCACTTCCTCTGTCAATGTCTGGCTTACGTTCGCATCAGGCTGCAGGTACTTGACGTTGACGTTGTAGGTGCTGATGCTGTACAAACTTTGTCATAGAAGCACTCACTCGATAGACTGAGAAACTCCTTTAACAGTAACTTACAAGTAGAACAATGGCCTAATTCATTGCCTAGGTGCTCTGTTCCAGCAGAAAAAAAAATAAAAATCTGTGAGTGCCTCCTCTGAGCTAAGTGAGCTACCCCGATCCATCCCTAGAACAAGATTTAATTACTGTACACGTAATGCGTTAGTTTTTTATCAGATTTCAGTTTACGAGTACGTATTTTATGCGACTCAGTGTTGCCACTTACTTGCCACCCAAATCTTCTTCGACTTTCGCTTCAGTCATTGTCTCACACTTTTGCCAAGAAAAGTGATAAAATCTATCGTGTCTTACATCTTAATAAGAGGTTCTGTGGCAGCTCTGAACCCGTAGGAAGCAGAACTTTTTAATTGTAAGACAGACTCTGACTCATAGATTTTAACATAAATTGTTTGTCTATTCAGCGAAAAGTTTCTTACGCAAACATTTAATGAGAAAGTTCATAATCCTGTTCGTAAATGTCTTTGAATGAGGCTTTAATCTCCTTTGTTTTTCGTCAACAAAAGAAGGAGGAGGAGAAGTCTCTTTAGTCAAGACTGTAGTCTCTCTACCATCCACCACCGAATCAATCTGTCTTTGAATGACGAGCAACCTGTTGCCCGTTGCCAACGCTTCTAGAACAAAGCATTTGCAAGGTTGCTGTCGAATTTCAAGTGGAAAGACAACACCCAAAGGACTACTACAGCGCATCCTCAATGATTAGGATAGAGGTAGTCGAGGTGGATAGATACACAATGATTTCGAAAAGTGAAAGATACCCAAGGATGAGCACCTTGAGTTGGGCAAACCCATACAATTTTATCGGGTGGAATAGTGTAGCACTCGTAAGTATCTTTGGCTGCATACGAAGTATCTGTTTGTCGGTCTATTTCGGTTCATTTGTCCTATCTGTCTGTTTGGATGAGAAACTGTCTTTTTGCACATATCATGTTATGTGAGCGCCTCAACGGAGACATTTTACAAATTTCAATCCTCAGGTTGCTCAGCAAAGTAGTGAGGAGGTTACATGGTTGGATTCAGTCTGAATCCAAAGTCTGTGTTGGCCATTTCAGTTGGAAGTTTAGTCTGGTTTAGATTTTGTTTTCTGTTTTTATTGCAATAATCATGCCCACCACCACCATCTGATGTGGTTCCGACGTCGACTCTGCCCTTGGTCGAGAGCCAAATGTTGGGTGTAGGTCGGTAGAAGTCGTGGCGAATTAGAAAGGAAAAATGTCTACAAGCTCGTTAGGCACTAGACGTTTGAGGGTTCTAGTGCTGGTGGTGGATGCCTTCTTATGCACTTTTTCCACCGCTCAATGTCAACATAATGGAGGCCACAACGACAATATCATCACGAGCCATCGTTCTGTTGATGTTTCTTCAACTTCTTCTCTTCACCGTGCGTCGGTCGTCGTGTCGCACCGCAACTGTTTTTACGTGACAAAGGACATGAGCGTGCAGAAAGAGACGTCTGCCTGCCATTTGGATAGATTAATCGTTTTATGTGTTCGCTTTGAAGACAGTCGTAGTCGTTGTCGTTGTCGTTGCCATTGTCGTCATCCTCTTCGTAGTCGTTCCTTGTTCTTCGCTTTTTGTCCCTTGTTTCTTTATATTCAGCCAGTTATACGGATACCTGTGTGTGCCCCAGTTTTTCTCAGTTTTTTTTTTCTCCCGAAGGATATTTCAAAAGTTTTCCAACTGAGCATTAAAATGATATCAGGAGAGGGAGCTCGTTTACGTAAGTAGTTAGGTGTTGGTGGCAGTAGGAGGATGTTGACACACTCCAGGACTCAAAACCCCACCGGATAGATATGTACATATGTAGATGGGCCGACTGAAACGGAAGACGTGGCTTTATGTATCGGGAATACCACATATTTTGAAAATTTAAAGTTTTTTAATGTGAATAGCAGGGACGGAATTTGTGGCAAAGTGACAGCCTTTCGAATTGTATGTTTTGTTGGTGAGAAAGCCCTTAAGATGATTGCCTTTGGTCGATTTAAAGAGAGAAAGGAAGTCATTATGAGACGAAGTAAGCTGGCAACAAAGAAACTCGAGAACTTCGCTCCAAGGAAAATGAAAAGACGATTCATTAACGGAAAATTCATTTCGTTTCGTCCAATTCGAAAAAATGATTGAAGAGTGGAACAAACCCGTGATCCAACTTATTTCTGACCTAGAAAAATTTATTTTGCGTCTCGTTCTCAAGGAATTGGGGTTGAGTTTGAATCCAATACGTTTGTTCGGTTTCATTTAAGAAACGAACTTATCTGTGAAACTTTTTGTATCATTTTCATTTTGTTGTCATGAAGATGGAGCAAGGATATCATCTGCGTATAGGGGAATTTACTCCTTTAATTAGGCAGCGGCCGATCAGGGACAGTCCTCTTCAACCAACACTACATTTGGCATTGCACTGAAAGGGCTTCAAAGATATTTCGCGAAGCATCTCTCCTGATCTCCTCACAGAGATCATGCTACGTTTTACAATATAAAATCTTTGTTACGTTACCCAACCTGTGAGGAACTAATCACAGTTTCTCTCTCCACTGCATTGTAATATTCTTGGCTCGTTTGAAATTTTTTCGGACCGAAAAAATATTTCTCTAACCCTGACAGCCGCTTTACAGCTCGGGTCGTAACACGCCTTTTCTTTTGGTTCGATAATCTTCATCCAATGAGGGATAAAGGATTTCATTTCAAAGAGAATAGTGTCCACCTTCATATCAGCAGCGACATCGTTAAAAAGTTGTTAAGTCCGCTCTAATTGCATTTCTTGTATTGCAATGCGGCTCTTTTAGGACTTTTTCTCTCACTGTGTGGTCAAAATACGAAAAATTAACTGCTGTGGCACAATGGTCTGAAGAGCCTAGAGAGGATAGCACATCAACTTCGTACTTATTAGGATCGGAAGTTAAAAATAAGTCTAAGCTAATAGCGGTATGACTATCAGCGTCTGGTATTCACGTGACCTCAACACACCGTCTTTCGGGTGTTGTCTGTCCAAAAGGTCGAAGCCACCCAGATGTATATTAAAATCGCCGTAATAACGATTTAATTATGAGGATACAGGGATACAGTTCTTTGAAAGAAGTAAAACATCGGATTAAAGTCGTTAAACGTTCAGTTGCTGTTTAGTTTGGGCCTTCTGTAAATAAAGCGGCTTTAACAAGAAACTGAAACTGAATTCCGGATTGGAACACGGATCAAATTGTGGTGGAGTTTGTTTAGCTTCCGCTACTAATTTGTAGCCAGGTAGCTTCAGATCTAAGTGATCCTAGTTATACGGGCGTATGTCTATCTGTGTTTCACTCTATGACAAAACAGCTGGCAGCCAACAAACATAGACGTACACAGAGAAATGATTGCTTCTTAGCTTCTTATCTGCAACATTAACACTGAATTCCGGAGTCAAAATTGCAAACAAACACAAAAAAAAAAAAACACAAACACCGGCGATGCTAAGCAAAGCTGTGAAGTGAAAATTCTATGTTGGTTTACCAAATTAAATTATTGTGCCCTCACAAAAATATGAAACAGTGGACAAGCAAAACTAATTCACAAAACCTCCTATCCGCCAGTTGTTACATACAAATACAAATACAGCAACGGCAGTGACTGAGTGAAAAAAACAGCACTCAGACCAAGGGCAAGAGATGTGGGATGCCTGAAGTGGGGTCTAGTAAGGGAAAATAGGGCTTCGGGAATGCTTCGGGAAGGATGAATTAACGGCAGGGATGGCCGTGGTGTAGTGGTATATGCATAGACTCCTCAAGCAGAGGGTCGCGGGTTCGAATCCCGTGTAAGGAAATTCTATGAAAAACACTTTTCATAGAATTTGTATGTAGTTATATGAAAATCTAGTCGGCGTCAACTCCGACATGAAGGCATAACACTGATGTTGGAGTGGTTGCTGGCTGGGCTAAATGTAACGAACTAACAACTAGCACGTACTAAGACCCACTGGTTGAGGATGCACTGTCTCATCCCGTCTAGTTTGACAACCACCTCTGGGAAAAATATCGAAACCAAACACACCTGAGTTTCAAACTAGTACACCACACGCCCGCGCCCTGGAGAAAAGCCAGTAAAAGGGTATTCGTAATCCTTGGTGCGCACGCGGTATTGTAGTATAAAAAAAAAAACGAAGTCTTGTAATTGTTCCCGATTACAATTACAATTGCGAGAAATACTTGTAAGATCGCCGTTGAACTTATAAGAAGAGGCCTATCTATCATAAAACCACGTGTGGCCAAGATTAAACGAACAGTCCCCCGATGTATCTAAACTGTCAGCGGCATTTTTGCTTGCCGTAGAAGAGACCGTAGATTCTTAAGGGGCATTTTAAGGGGACATTACACATTTTTACGCACCTTAGTGCTTTAGGCACAATTTACAAAAGATTCCGTAATGAAGCTCTAAAGCATTTCCGCTGTGAGTGTTCGAATTAGGCTCGCATTAGGCAGCAGTACTAGCGACTGGTAAAAAGGGTGCTTTCTTCCTAAATGACGTGGACATATTTTAGGGACAGCTTGCTGTGGTGGAAGTCAAAGAGGGGCTGCACATCGTTGACTTCCCGGAGTATTCTAGAAGTTGGTTCAATGTATCTGTAATTTCTTCGAAGAGAATTGAATCGAAAGAGGGGCACAGACCTAAGTATAAGCGTCTTGGTGAAGAGAAAGGTGAGTTGAAGTATGGAGGGTCTATCAATGTTATGATAAGGCGTCCATCAATGTGAGATGAAAGTTAAGGTTGTGAGACTAGGAAAATACTAGGAAAACGAATCGGAGCCTCAACGCGGAGAATATGTGTGATGTAAGATCGAACAAATGCTGTGTAAAGGGATTAAGTGAAATATGCATAAGAGTTGTAGGACACTGACGAGCGCTTGCCAACGGAGTTGGTTCGAGTTTCATCTCACAGATCACTCATTTCAGGTACCAAGGGAATGATTGAATAAGAGCGAGATGTAGTTGCATGGGGCTTGTAAGTCTATGGTATTGTCTGGCACATATTGGCATTGAGCTCCAGGAAATTAAAATGCCACCGAGTAAAAAATCTGTCCAGATTAACCTGCATTGGAAAACAATATCGATTTTTGATAAAGAAGTCGACATTTATATGAATAATAGGGTACCGAAACGGCTACCTTGAGGTACTCCAGAAGAGACATTAAATGAAAGCCTAGAGCCTTCAGTTTGAGTAAAATGATTTCATGAGAAATTCTACATATAATCGACAGCAATCATAATAACTTCTACCCCGCGTTTCATTTGAAACGGTGTGTTGTTCTAGATCGTCCTTTGAGAAATTCATGTTGATTTTGGGAAACCATAGATGCTTTCAAAGAGTTTATGTATGTTAGAGAGCTTATGGATGGGTCGCTGTTTAAAGATTTATCCTTTCGGCCTTTTCAATGAAAGAGAATTATGTAGGAATTCTTCTAAATTATGGGAAAGGTTCCTAGAAAAACGGAGAGCTAAAAGAGAGTGAAATAAATGACATGAAAACGAATTGCATATTTTTTTTTAATAATAAATAATAGAAGAGTTGGTTAAGTTTTTGGGTATGATTAGCGAACCCTGGCTATACAAATCGGCGAAAGGATTTTCAATTACTTGGGGATCGACAGAGGTTGTCTCAGAAAACTTCAAAGAAGTTGGTAGGTTATCGTATTTTCCTTTGATGTTTATTAATTTAAATAAACGTTTGTAATGGTGGTTATGCGCATTTGATTCAAATAGCTAGAAGGCTTGTCAAAGTTCAGAAAATGAGATATAGGCAGAGTGGTAGCTGAAGAAATCAGCAATGGAAGTGGATTTCTGATAAATGTAGCCGAGCTTCTTTCGTTTCTTGTGAAGCTTGTAGTTTTTTTTTCTTTTTTGTTTTTTTGTAGGGTTATAATGGTATGATGCAGATAGTCCTGTTAAAAAACACTTAGAATGCAAGAGCATTGTCAGTTGCAAAGTAAGATTTATCGTAGAGAAAGCCGAAATTACCAAAAAGGTTATTTAGTCTACCGTAATTTGCCCGTTGTAGGTAGCTGCAAACACATGAATAGATGTTTTGCTAGTTCTTTTTCTGAATGCTCAATTCCAACAGAGAAATAGCGCAACTTCATGAGGTAATCTCATTTCGGCAACTTGTGTACGTAATCTTATTCATTCGGTAATTGCCAAGATGTCAAGAACATAACTGAGAGAATCTAGATTGGCCGACAAAGCTTTAGCTTTATAATTTAACTTTGCTAGAAAACAAGGACTAATAAGCTAGAACAGGGACTTATAATTCAGTAAGACCAGTAACTATTGAAGTTTCCTTATGAATTCGAAGTGGTTATTTGTCGAGAATTTGGTAATTTCTCTGAGTTCACACTACACTACTTCCTCTTCAGAGGTAGAAATTTGTATGTATTCTTTAATTTCATCGTTCTCTAAACAGCAGCCCGTTCTCTAATGGCAGCATCACATTGAGAACTCAGCGCATAAAGTGCTGCTTATGTCTGGTCTGATGATAACTTTCTTTTCGAAACCATATTTCGACTACCATTAGATGCCCCTCACGTTATGATTTTAGACTTTGGAAAGAAAAACGTCTAAATTGTTGGCTAAGGTCAATGTGATCGATTTTGTTCAAATTTCGGAGGTTTTTAGATGCAACTCATGTAAATTTGTGGATGATTCGGCACTTTAATTCTGTTTCTTCGATGTTTAGGCAGTTGGCATTGAATTAATCAAATCACTAGCGATTCATACTGTTAGGAGTTTTAACTTACGTGTCAAGTACTTTGACCAAAAAAAGTGGGCCTCCTCATCGACATTTTGTGCGTAACTTGTGCTGAACGATCAATCTCTCAAATCAAAGATCAAAGGTAAATCTTCTGCACGGAGAGTCAGTCGTTCCTTAAGGACAAGGTACAAGTTCTTCTAATCTACAGCAAGGCTGGAATGATAATGAACACATACAAAGGATCATTGGTCCCTCGAGAGAGGAATAAGTATATTTGTCAAGCAAAACTAAAACTCCTCCAGATGATTTTAACTAAATTTATCAAAGCATCTAGTAGTTCATGGTAGACTTTCCTGACTTTCTAAGGCTTACTATGTTACTGGTTACATTATGCAGATACGAATCAACAAAAACAAATCATTCCTGAGTCAAGCTATCAACGTCGGAAACTATAAACTTCCTGTTGGAACATTCTATAATAAGGTGACTTTGACGTTTCTCCTCGCAATCTTTAAAGGTTCTCTCAGATGGCTTTCTCAAACTTCCACTTGCTGTAGTCAACTCAGCCTTTTACTAGCATCGCGTAATCTCCCAACAAATAAATTAAAATAAAAAAAAAAAAGAAGAAAAACCATCATCGACTAGAATTAGTTGTAGTAGACTCATGTCCCAGGTTGTTGGCCATAATTCGTTTACCTCCGAATGCAACAAAGTACGATTTCCCATAAATTATGTACCGATATGACGAAAACCAGACCACTAGCTCGACCACATGGAAGTATCTGCGAATAGATACGAATAGATGTTCATTTCTAGTTACATTCGAACAATTTACCTAATTGCGTGTGATTTCATAGATACGGATACACAGCGCCAGAATGAGGTTTTCTATTTTATTTTTTATTTTTTGCAATACGGGGTGCGTGCAAATAATTTACCACATGCCAGCCAACACTCGCCCAAACGCCTGCTGGTCTCTGCCAATCGACTTTCGATAATTTTCATTTGTAAACTTTAACAGATACTGATGCATCTGTTGGAATGTGCATACGTACATATGTTACATAGTTTACATTACAAGTTGCAACCGCAAACTATTGCTGAATTATGCATTTGGAGCAATGAACTGACCACATATTCCAGGCCACCAGTTGTTTCGAACCAAAATAGGAAGCACAAAAAGAATTCAAGTCGTTTTAAAGGTGTATTGCATAAATCAATTTGGTTTGGGAGCTTCAATGAATTAAGTTAAGTCCTTTTCACATTCTACATCTGCAGTCGCCATCTATGACCTTTTTTAGAGAAGTACCAGCCATGAAACCTGTATCTAAGAGAAATACTAGAGGCATCGATTTCTCGAGATGAATGTCAGAATAATCAGTATGGGTAGAAATTTATGAGCTTGTCATTATGTCTGTACCTGAGGTCTTAAAACTAATTTTTGGAATCTGTCCATTAACAGGCAATCTTCGATGGAACATATCCGTGGTAGATAGGCAATTACTCGATGAGCGGTTTGGGCTTTTGTGAAAATTTGCTGCTATTTAGTTTCATTTGCCATTTTAGTAATTACAGGTTCATAGTTGAAATAAAGTTGTAGTTGATGGGGACATAGACAGACCGTCGAAGTCAAGGTATCACGGATAGATTTATGGCTTCTTAAATGCCAACTGAAAACCTTTACTACGATTTGTTCTTTTTTTCATTTTCGAATCCGAACCTAATATTCACATACTGGACGCCGAGATCTAGATACCGTTCAGTTTAGTTCATTACAATCATTGTATGTCTGAGTCTTGTGAGTCCACTCGATTTGTCATGGTAAATTAGACGCAGTTCGATCGATAAATTCCATTTTTTTGGTTATAATAGACTTCGACCAGACGTGGAGTCCTCCTTTGTTTCCTTGTTTGCTCTCGGTGATGGATTCGAAGGCTTTCCGTCTCAGCTATTTTAATCGATGAAATCTGGCACTTTGCTCTCTTTTTACTCGAAACGACCGACGGCCCCCGTGTTCCATTTTTGATAAGCACCATTTCTCTATCGTATATCATAGAGGAGGACTGGGACATTTTTGATTGTCCAAAACAGGGTTCTACTATTCAGTTGCCTTTTGATCTTAAAAATAGACAGCGATTATCAAGAGATAGTCTTCAAATGATCTCTAAGTTGGTGTTGCTATATGTACTAATTGGTAAACCTAGGCAGAACAAACCGTTGAAGTAATATATCTCTCTCCCATACAAGCAAAATTGAAATCCCTTTTCACTTAAGTAGATCAGGAATCAACCGATGTGATTATTGGACGTGACACTAACTCCCATCACATATAGTAGAATAGATAGTACGGCCACAAACTCTCAAGCTGAGTCCCTATTCTAATACATACTTGATCACAATCTTGTAATTGTTAACCGCGGTAATGAACAAAAATTTGTAAAGAAAAATAGATATCACTCTATTGAGTAACTCTGACATCTTTTTTATAAGTAAGCGAAGCACACCTTTTGGGGCTCAAGATGTATCTCTCAAAGAGGCAAAACTCTTTACAGGGCTGGTATGGAATGTGGTTGCTATTTTTACTCAACAGGCAAGCCGACATACTGGCCCTCGGATGTCGCCAAAACACCAGATCTAATAGAATAGTTACGTCAAAGTTGAAGAGGGCTTTGATCTTTCCTCCGATCATTCTCCAGTTATCCTCTCACTGTGCGAATCCTTGGTTAAGAAACAAAGACCACCCAGATTAACTAACAGCAAAACTCACTGGGAAGATTTCCAAATAGACGTTGCAGACAATACTGAGTTGAAAGTAGCACTTAGAACGCCGTATCAACTTGAAAAATAAGTTGAACGTTTTGTTGAAGTCATACAGCAACCGGCCTGGAAGAACACTCCCCGCGAATCGAACAAAGTTTTCAAATTCGGCATAAGATATCCACCGGAAATCAGAGAAATGATAAGGAAGAAACGAAGAGCGCGAAAAAAGTGGCATGAAACCCGGGCACCACAAGATAAAACGTCCTTCAATAGGGTCTGCCCAATCAAGGTATTAATAACAACCTTGAAAGACTCACAGCGACAAAGGATACCAACTACTCCATATGGAGAGCAGTTAAAAGTGTTCGAAAGCCCCAAATAAACGTAGCGCCAATAAGAAGAAACCAGGATGACTGGGCGAAAGAAGATACGGAAAAAGCTACGGAAAAGTGCTTCCAGAGAATGTCAATACGCTAGACGTGACGACAAACTTTCCAGTAGAAAAGGCTACACTTAGGGAACTTAGACAATTTATAGACACGCTTAAGCCCAATAAAGCCCCAGGATATGACTTAATAACGGGAGAGATACTTCAAGCGTTGCCGAAAAAAGGTTTGCTAAAGCTGCTCTATCTTATAAATGCCAGCATTAGATTAGAGCATGTACCGCACCAATGGAAATTAGCCGAAGTTATTATGGTTCCGAAACCCGAGAAACCGCTGACTGAAGTCAAGTCATATAGACCAATATCGCTTCTCCCGATTACATCAAAGGTCTTCGAGCGAATCCTTTTTAATCGTCTTAAACCAATTACCGACACAAATTCCCTCTTTCCTGATCATCAATTTGGCTTTAGAAACCAACACTCTACAGTTGACCAAGTGCATCGAATAACCGATGTAATTGAACGAGCAATCGAGTGTAAGTTAGTCTGTTCAAGCGCATTCCTTGACGTTTCGCAAGCCTTTGATAAGGTATGAAGGCCTAAAATATAAACACCGACAAGCCCTACCCCAGCAATTGTCTTGTATTTTAGGTTCATACCTGGAAGACCGACTCTTCCGTGTGAGACACGGAAACGAATATTCCACATTTAAGACAATAAAGGCGGGGGTGCCGCAAGGAAGTGTACTTGGCCATCTGCTATATTTGCTTTTTACCCGTGATATACCGCAAACGGACGACACTGTCCTAGCCACATTTGCTGATGACACTGCAATTTTGGCAACGGCTAAAATAGTCGAAGAAGCAACTGCAAAGTTGCAACGTGCCCTTACACAGATTAACAATTGGACAAAGACTTGGCGAATCGCGCTTAATGCAAGCAAATCTGTCCACGTCAACTTCACTCTCAAGAAAATTGAGAATCCACCGGTGTTTATCAACGCAGTACGAATTCCTTACGCGAACGAGGCCAAATATCTTCGTATGACACTCGACGCTAAACTAAAATGGAGAGCACACGTCAAGAAAAAACGTGAAGAGCTTGAAATCAAATATAGAGATATTTACTGGCTTATTGGAAAGTATTTCAGGCTTAGTTTAGAGAACAAACTGCTGTTATACAAGCAAGTGCTAAAACCGATCAGGACATATGGTGTACAACTTTGGGGTTGTACTAAAAATGGCAACATTAATGTATTACAGACATTCCAAAACAAAGTTCTTCGAGGTATTGTTAATGCGCCGTGGTACATTAGAAACGATGATATCCACAGAGACTTAGGAATCGAAAACGTTCAGAACGTTATTAAAATGTTTGCGCGAAAACATAATAATCGATTACAAGGTCATACGAATTTTTCTGTTCAACAGATCCACGACGAGACAAATTTATTGCGCAAGGACTAAGCCTCTCGATCTAGCGCGGTGATTAGCAGCGCAAAATTTTCCTAAAGTACACAGGAATTTTCAATGGAAAATCGCCTGCAGGATATCTTATAAAAACAAAATAAAATGCAATAGAAGAACTGCTTGTTGAGTGTGAACTCAGTCGTGGTTTGCATAAGGGAGGTGTTTTTTAGTGAGTAAGAAGCTCACACTACCATAGGTACCGTGCCTATAGTGTCTATGAAGATTTCTCACCTTCCCACGAAAAAAAAAAAAAAAAAGTAAGGGGTGAGCCAACAGATGGTGTGAATGTTGACTGTCAATTACTGTCATTTGCTAAGTTCAATATGGTTGATCTTTTTGACAGATGTCACACAATCTTTGGTGGTTTTAGTCAGGAATGTAACATTTCGTAAAATTCGTGAATTTTTCGGTGAAAATATCCGCTCTAATGAGTCCGGAATTCGTGCAATGTCCAGCATTGCAGCATTGATGACAGCAGTCATCCGCCTCCCGATTAACGCTGCCAAATATGCCGAATACGGGAAAAAGTAGTACCTCTACGATGCTTCAGATGACTTAACTTTGGGCATCTTGCGAAGGTATGTAAAAGTACTGTGGACAGAAGAATCCAAGAACTGCAACAATGACCCAAGATGCGTCCTTTGTGAAGAAAGAAGAAGTAGCAATACCAAACACGCGACATGAGGTTCAGTATGCCCTGGATATCAAGAAGTTGCAAAGGCCACCAGAAGAATATAGTATGAAAAAGCTGCAACCTAACCTAGATAACTGCGAAGCGGCACAGGAGCTCATGACACAAGCTGTTAGAGAGCTGAAGATTGATGTGGCCGTAGAAAGCGAGCAGTATAGGATTCTCAATGATAAAGTTTGGGCAGCAGACGCCTCGAAGAGAGCTGCTATTTGAATCTGCGGAGATTATGCATTTGAAGAAAGAATGATGACACCTGGAATATGGTTCGTTCGAGCGAAGGTCAATGGTGTACTCATCTCCAAATGAAGCCCTGGAAAAATTCCTGAGAATGCTAGAAAAGCTCATGGATGATGCTAGAGGACTCCATCAATCATAGCTGGTGACTTCAACGCATGTTCCACTGATTGGAGCAGCATACGAAGAGGAGATTAGAGGTTCTGCTAGAAGCAATATCGTCACTTGACGCAGTACTGCTTTATACGGGCAACGAGCACACATTCTCCAAAAACTGGGTAGGCTCCAGAGTTGATGTAACTTTTGTAACACGTTCTCCTTGTGAGAGGATCAAGATGGAAAATCAGTAAGGGCACTGGACCAAAACACTTTTTTCCTGATTTTTGGAAAATCAACAATAAACCCAGGAGCAGCAAACATGATGGCGGCGGAGATTACTAAATTAGTATCTAGGGCTTGCGACGCATCTTTGGTACGGAAAACGCTAATAAACCGCTGGCTACCAGTATACTGGTGGAACCAAGAAATAGCAGAGCTACGCTGCAAGTGCCATAGAGCTAGAAGACTATGCCAGCGATCCAGAGGTCAGCCCTCCCACCAGGATTTACATGTGCAATACAAAGATAGGCGTAGGGTCTTTAAATTAACCATTCGGAGAAACAAAAACAACAGCTTTAGAGAACTTTGCGAGGAAGAAGATATTAATCCCTAGGGTACCGCCTACAGGACGGTCATGGCAAAACTAAAGGGCTCCAGGGCATCCCCTTCCTCGTGCCCTTTGCTGATGCAAAAAATATTGTCGGGATTATTTTCACAGCAAGCACCAACAGACATTATAGAACCACCGCAGGAAGTAGTTGACATCCCACCAGTTACGCAAGCGGAACTTCTGGATGTATGCAAACGATTTAGCAATAAAAAATCGCCTGGATTGGACGGCATACCAAATAAGGTCCTTAAGCTAGCCGTCAAAATAAATACTATACAGAAGCATTCGTGGAAATGTATACCAAGTGTTTAACAGAAGGGGTTTTTCCAGACCAAAGGGAATAAACCACCAGATGAGCCCTCGTCATACCGTCCCAAATGCTTACTAGACACGATGGATAAAATACTGGAGCGAATTATATGCAACCGAATATATTCGAAAAGTTAGACGGTGGATGGCAACAGTTGGGTTAGAGCCGGCAGAGCATATAACGGAATCAGTTCTGGTAACCAGTCGCAAGGAAGGAGAAACAATCACCATCAGGGTTGGCGATCACGATATAACATAAAAACCGGCTATCAGATACCTACATAGGTATGATGATCGATGCTAGGCTCACTTATAAGGAACACCTTGAAAGAACGTGCGACAAAACTTCAGGAACCCGGAGTTTCAGTGAAAGATATCAAGCTGGGAGAAAGGCAGCGGAGCACAAGTGCGTGGCAAGAAAGATACAAAGGTACATCTCCAGTCTACAAAGGGGAGATGTACCTACCGACTTATACCCGATATTCTTAAATGGGTAAAACGTAACTACGGAAAAGCAGATTTTTACTTAAGTCAGCTCCTAACTGGACATGGCTGCTTTCAGTCATACCTATACAGTTTTGGTATGAAGGAATCTCCCTTCTGCGTAAACTGCGGAGCGGCTAAGGAAGATGCACAGCATGTATTTTCCAGTGCCCACACTTCAGAACAGAGCAACAATGTCGAACCAGCAAACGGAGAAAGAAGGGCATAAAGTGCTCACCAGCCCCGCGAAGTAGTACTTAACGGCAGTTCTGCCGGAAGAATGGCAGAAGAGTGCAGGGTTTGAGTTAGTACGTAGGCGCATCCCCGAAATCGAGTACTTGGAGTTTGCGAATCGTGCTTGCTGATAGCCCGGGCTATTAGTATCTTTTGAAAATTATCACATCGTTGGACGAAACCAAAAATAAAAATAAAAACCCAGCCCCAGCTAGCTGCTTCCAGTTTCGCTCGCCAAATTGGCTGAGATCTTACACATGTGAGCAATACCTGAGTCGGGATCTTCTTCTACTGCATTCGAAGATTTTTCGAACCGGAGCACTGTATCTATCCGTCCATGATCAGTACATGATCCAGCCACCCCAGGCTTTGGAACTTCACTCTTTAAGCCAAGTCGGTGTCACTGTACAGTCCGAAGAGTTCATCGTTGTATCTCATCCTCCACTCATAGTCTATGCAGACGGGACCGATAATCACCCGTAAATCTTTCCTCTCAAATTGCATCCTTAGCCCAAAGAAGCAGTGATCACCAAGAGTTATTTTTCATTTGATCCCAACGCTGGTGTCGGCTACCTAATAACGTAGCCTAGGTAGACAAAGACTTTTACTAACTCGAAGTTATGCTACATTTGTCGAGATGCTATGTTCGAGAATTTGGTGTTGTGTGTCTTTCTTATTGACGGTATATGCTTCGTCTTATTCTCATTGAGCATTGAACCCATCTTCGCCGCTTCAGCTTTAATATTCGCAAAAGCCCCACTGATCATCGCCCTATGCGTATGCGTATGCAAACTTTTGAAAGATTGTACATCTTGTTGCTGGAGCCCGAGTTTTGCACTATTCGTTCACGAAAAAATTCGTACTACAGCACATCGACTTGTTTAGTTCCTTTTTTGACATAAAAGGTATGGCTGAGTACTTCCCGACCTTGATAAAGCAGCGTACATTCGCCATTGTCATCCTGCATAAATGGACTTGTTTTACAGAAATGCCAAAACTAACATAGACATTGCTCTATACAGTTCGTCTTTATAGATGTTGTCATACGTGGCTTTAAAATCTATGAATAGGTAGTGTGTATTTGGACCTCAAGGGTTTTTTCCAAGATCTGCCATAGTGTGAATATTTGGTTGATGGTTGAATATGGACAAATCAGGTTATTGAGCAAAGGTTTCAGGCGTTCACATAATACGGCAGATAGGATCTGTTAAAATGTTAAGAAGACTGATGCTTCAGTAGTTGGCGCAGTTCAGAGGGTCTCCTTTCTTGAGGATTGGAAAAACAATGCTGACGTTCCATTCATCGGGCATACTTTCATCCGATCATATTTTACAGATGAGTTGATGTATGCTCCTTACCAAGTCATTGCCTGCCACTTTGAAGAGGTCGGTAGTCATATGGTCCTCTTCAGCTATTTTGTTGGACTTCAGCTTAGATATGTCTATCATCACTTCCCGATGGGGTGGACGGAATTGTTCGTCTCCATCGTCCTGGTTGAGAGGTTCATTCTGCCTAGGAGCAATATTTGGTTCGTCATCGCTGTTATATAGTCTAAAAAAAAGCCCTTTGCAAATCCTCAGTTTAGAATGTGACTCTACTACTACGTATGTTCCTTCGTTCGGCTCTACAGGCTTTGGTTCGAAATTTGTATTGTTGGCATCTTTATCTTACCTCTTGGTAAAACGTCCGAATCTCATTCTTGGAGTTGCACCCTCAATTTCCTCCATCGAGAATTTTTCATGCTCATTTTTTTCCTCTTTAGGAGATGCTGTTCATTTTTTCTCTTCTGCTGGTAGAGCCCGTGAACAGTTCTAGCTCTTCTATACTGCGCCGTTTTGTATGTAATTTGCTCAGCTGCATGTGCTTGCCGACAATTGGCATCAGAAGCGGCATCTTTGATAGCTGTTTTGGCAATGTTCGATACTTAAAGCTGGCCGTATAGGAACTCTTAAGATATTAAGGGAGGTTTGATCGGAAAACGATTTGGCGATCCCTTCAGATTGTAGCCGCCCGACGTCAAACTTCCTCACATTATTAGCAGGTCTTTACGATATTCGGGATATCGGCAACCGTATCTCGGCTAGAACAAGATAGTGATCCGAGTCGATGTTTGCCCATCGGAATGTTTAGACATCCATAACACTGGATAAGTGACTTGCATCGATCGCAATTTGGTCGATCTGCCTGATGGTTGATTGAATCCAAATAAGTGGTGCTTTTGTCGTCGATAGTCCGGCCTATTCTGTCGTATCTCTTGGATGACGGTAACATCTGACTTGCAGTAGTCCAAAGCCTTCGCTAGTTGTTCGGCTGTACGTGGCCTATTAAGGGATCTAAAATTCCACGTACAGATCAGAAGTTCGTTGTCCTTATTGTAGGTGGTAAATATTCGTCTAACAAGTAGCCGTTGTGGATGGCATGAAATAATCTTCCGGATGAATTCAATAAATCGTCATACGTTAATTTCTTTGTGTTTTTTTATTCAAAACAAAAAGTCTGAACCTCTAAAAGCACCCTTTCCTATTTCACAAAGAGAGAAGCCCAAAGACTTGTATACTCCACGGCACTTTATGATCGATCCCCCTAGGAATAGTTTCGAAGAGGTCGCGCCTCGTCCCCTGGCTAGTAGTGACCTTAATAACTTCACAACGTCTAGAGGATTTATTTCTAATATTCTAAAGTAATTTACGCACTATATTACGAAACTTAAACTGCAGTTGTATCTTGTATAGAATGTATACAATTCAAATATAAAATCGAACACCTCTCTCTACAGAGCGGTCTCCCAAAACATATACGAATTTCTTAATCTGTTTGAAGATATCTACTTACAGAGACATCAGACTATGTCAACACCAATAGAAGAACGTTAAGCAAACCTTTTTTGACATTTAAACTGTCAACAATCCACACTTGATGCCAACAAACTTTGTTATATGCAAATTTATTCTGAACACCCGAAGACAGTATATGAAAGTTATTTAATCTATTTAAGTACATTCCAAATGGCACATTTAATTTAACATGATCTAATCTTATCTGGTACGAGTATACGTAAAGTAAATAGAGGCAACGCAATCCATAGATGTGATGATGAATATTTCTAACCAGTTGAGTAGGAAGTCAAGATACCCGTATCTCTTTGGTAATCTATGCGTACTCTATGCAGTGTTAATAATGCTGCCATAATTCTGTGAAAGTCGTAAATCATTTTTTCTAAGTAGAATCGACTTGATAACCTTATACCCTGCGAGCTAAGATTCTCAATAATCAGAACCTTATAGTGCTACAGACTTATCAGCTACATAGTCTCTTTTAAGGTGAATGAATTTTTAGTATTTAATTTAGCTATTTACTCGTATCTGCAACTTATGTTTTATGCTCGAGAATGTTACATACTTGCTATAGTTTTTGTTTTATAATTTCGCCACTTTAGTTGCTGATTGAGAGATAGGTAAAAAACGATTGTGTGACCGCCTCCTTCAAGACAAGTTGGATGGTGCTTGGACTCCTTTTACGCCGGAAACGCTTGCCTGTGTCCTGTATCTAACCCGATATCGGGAAACGGATAATAAAGACGGGTTCATTATTGATGACAATGGTAAACGTTTAAAGACCACTGATCTTCGGATCTGGAAGTAGAATGTTTGGACCCTTAATAGTTTCCAGGCAGCCGAAAACCAGTGCAAATCATTGACTGACACAAAGCTGACATGAGCATTGTCCTCCTACGAAGTGATGGAATCGACAAATGGCGCGACAAGCGCAACATTCGTAAGATTTATTCGAATTCGGATTTCACGTCAGAGGAAGACTTCGGGAATAAGTCTTAAGCTTTGACCATGTAAGTGAACTCCTGATGACTATTCGCAAAAATTCGACAACGTAAGCCTCAAAAGTGTCAAAGACCCGTCAGAGGAGAAGAATGACCTTACCACGATCTCCACGACAATACCTTCGAGTAATATCCTAAATATGACATATAAATCGTCCTGAGCAATTTAAATATCAAGCTTGGCAACGAGGGTCGGAAAGTACCTCCGAAAATGGGCATAGGCTCATTGATTTTGTGACGACGGGACGTAAATTAACTATTGCCAGTATATGGCTGACTCTTGGTCAACAAGAGATAGGAACAAAGATATCTGTAACAGCCTAAGGCTAACGAGCCATTGTGAGGAAGTTCAATGTCAAACGACTATAATCGCAAGAGACCGCCAGTGATCTGATCGAGTTTCGCTTAACCTTTCGACGAGTCCTTTGCTAGCTGGTATCTCTGCCAAAGAGCAATCAGGATTTCAGGATTTTGTAATGGATTTCAAATCACCCCAACAAAGAAACCTTTAGTTCGATGCATACAGACAGGCAAACCCAGAAAAACAGCGAATGTATGAAGCGGCCATGCAAAAAAGATGGAAAGAACACAGGCTCCTCAGGAGAAAAAAGAAAGAACACGACAAGTGTGCGATCGAGGCCTTAGAGAGGCTTTAAAAGTTCTGAAATTTCACCAAAAAAATGTTGGTAAACCTGAACAGAAATCTGCATGGACAGAGAAGGAAACTTCATAGTAGAACCACAGTCAATGGTGAGAATCTAGAAAAATTATTGCTGCATACTGTTAAACTGTAATTGCGGGCAACATCCTACTGTCAGACACAATAAACCATTCAACCAAGACGAAGACAGACAACGTTTCCATGACCCGCTTAACTGCCGAGCTGTTAAAAGGCAGGTAATGATATTATAAGGAGCATAACATCTCGATTGACGAATGTTTTGTTGACGAAAAGGACCTCAGCACTGTTTGTCAGATTATAATTTCTTTAGTGATGTCCTGAACAGTCAACAATAACAGGCTCTTCCAAGATGGCCGAGGAAATACCAACGACGAACCTCGCTCGGGACGTGTGAGATATTACATTGATTCTGGCTTTATTTTGAAGCTACGTTCATGCCATTATGTGTGGAATATTACATCATTCCAATGGCCGCCTCGGCTTCGCTGCTTCAGTGTGCTTCAAGCGGTTGGTCCAATTTTTGATCACTCGGTCCAATATGTGCGGCGTTATTCCGGCAATAGCGTGTCTATTGTTAGCGTAGATCTGACGTAGCCCCAGAAAAAATAATCGAGTAGTGTCAATTGATTGGCTGTGCGATGAACCGGTCGCCGAATTTCTCCTGCACAACTTCGAGCGTTTCGTTGCTTGTATAGCATGTAGGACCAACTTATTGGAACCATAACTCGGATATGTCGATGTTGTCAAGCTTTGACCACAAAGAGGTGGTTAAAATCGCTCTATACCTGAAACCATTGACGGTTACGATGTCTCATTCCTCATTCCAAAAGAAATAAGGTCGGATGATGCCGCAATGCTAAAAGCCATTAGCCAATCTTTGCGAATGCATTGGTGCTTGGCTCAACACTTCATTCATTGTAATCGCTTCAATAATAGCAATTTTGCTTGCTTACATAGCCACTGAGTCAAAAATGGGCGGCGGCGGATTTTTGGCCATAATCCGAATCCGGCCAGCATTTCCAGCGTCCAGAGTGCAAACTCACGGCGTTGTCTATGGTCGTCTGGTTTCAATTCTTGCGTCAGCACAAGCCTATACGAATTTAGGCCCAAATTCAACCGCAAAATAGGCCGGGTTGACTCTCTGCCAATGCTCAATTCAGCTTATTGGCACCGAATCTACATTTTTGGGTCTTCTTCGAAAATGGCCGCAACGGCGACTATGTTTTCTTCATTTCGAACCAAACTCTGTTTAGTTGACGGCTTAAGATCCAAAAGAGTGTACTCATGCTTACATTTTTCCACGTTGTGACGAATTGCCTGCACACGACAACCGACCCCACGACGAAATTCACGAGCTGGAATTTCGATAATATTTTTAAGTAAATTGCGCACATTCGACAAACGTAAAACGATGAATGATGAAATGGCAAACCTTAGTGAATGTTTTGACAGCTAGGTGACATTGGAAGCTGTGATGGCTGCTGAAATATCACTTACCCACTTTTAAAGGTAAAGTACTGCTGCCGATGTTCATGCACACTTTTGATCAAGATATACTAGGAATGAAAGTGCAAATCCATCCTTTACGTAAATCAAAAACTGTCAAAAATATGGTCACACTCACAAATACTGCAACTCTAATCCAAAATGCGTTTGATGTTAGATACAAAAGACATGGCGAAAGACACCCAAAAAACTATAGAAACTGCAGAGTAGCAAAAGAGCTGCAGGTAAAAGAAACAAGCAAAAGAAAATTCAGAAGCTTGCTCAAAGACGCACGACTTAGGGCCGAAAACGATCGGCCAAAAGGATACAAAAAATGGATGAAACTAAAGAAAATGTCTGAAGTTTCTATGTTTCTTTGAAACACAAAACAATTACAAAAGAACTGTACCCATAAAATTCCAACGACTTAAGACATACAACTCTTGTTATGGAATGTCAATTGACTCGAGAATTTTAAAGACAAATTGCAAGCGGCTCTAGAAATAGACAAAATTGACATATGTCAATCAAGAGGAAGAGAACTCATTGAATCTATAAAAAAAGGCAATGCCCTGAATTCTACTAACTGGCCCACAGACAGAAACAAAAACCCGGACGTTGGCGACTTTTGGGGAAACTAATTTAAATTAACAACTTTTGGTAGCAAGCGAACAATAGCTGTGTTGAAAGGCAGCTCCTTGTTCTTCGGCTGTAGAAACGGAACGACAGCGATTTTAAGCACATTAAATTCGGATATTACCAACAAAACTAATTGTCTTTCTTTCCATTTTCGTTGTGTGTCAATGACAACTTACGTTGGAATAACCACATATTCGATATCGCCAAATGCTGCGGAATGTCTTGAGGTTTCCTCAAGCGATGTAAGAAATGCTTTTTCCCTCAAAAAATAAGGCGTTTATCTGCCCAAAATTAAAGTACAATGTCCACATCTGGTCAGGTGGACCTAAGACCGCTGTGTACAAAGTCATGCGATAAAACTCAAAGCTGATGTCAGTATTACACAGTCAATTGACAAGCTCGAGTACAGGCATAACGTCTACTGTCTCACATTGATGTATCGCTATTTTCTTATTTTACCACCGATGCTCAACCGAAATTGCCAGTAGATTCCGCCCCTTCAAATCTTCAACCGTAACACCCGTCTCCCTATGAATGCTCATCAGTACACCCTCAAGCCCCCTTTCGGACGTACTCTGAAATATCGTGTTTCGTTCCTAAGCCGTATATCTGGCCTACGGAAACCATTGAGGAGCCTTTTATCTCTAGTCATTATGACTTGCAAACATTTAAAACCAACACACATCGGTATCTCTTGTTTTTCCCTCCTTAACTTCCTTGCGACGGCTCTATGTGCAAACATCTTGTGAGCGCTCCTTTTATCAAAAAAAAACTCAAATTTCTTTGCTTGCAAATCAAAGTTTTCCCGACTGTAGCTTGCAATGGACCCCCGCCCTATTATAAAGGCTTCGCCCATCAATGACGTTGGTTAATAAAAAGCTGGGGCAGAGCGGGTCTTATCGTAAAGGTTTCGATACCTACGCCTTCGAATTCTGCTACGATTTGACCAGTTACAAGCGGCCGGTCAAAGGTCCTGTTGGGTGGCAGGACCACTGGTAGTCCATACCAGGACTTAAAACACGGTACCATGGGAGGTACCGTGTTGAGGAAGGCCACTTGTGGGAGCATCATGGTGACTGTGGTTTAAACCCAAGGTCGCAGGAAAGGTCTTGACAGAGTTGCAAGATACTGGGTGCTGCGACCCCAAGAGCAGTAAGAGGTTTTAAGTTGACCTCGACCCTTACCAAGGGTGGAACTTTTTGAATCCAACACGAGTTCCGCTTTAGTATCAAAGAAATGACGGTGAGCGATCCTTGCTCCCACGGATGTATGGGCAACCCGTGAAATTAAGCCTTCAAGGCAAGAGTTCACGTTAAACATCTTAAGTGTACGAGGTGTGTTCCAATCTTCGAAGCACTTTTCATAAGCACTTTTTGGTATAGCCTTGAGCTCTTCAAGCGATGCCGTTTTTATTTTCTCAATCGTTGAAAATTTCCGTCCTTTCATAGCCGTGAATTGTTTTTCCAGAATTGCGGACGTTTTTTTCGTATTGCTTCTCGCAAACAGCGCATAACTACAAGGTAACGCTCCTTATTGAGCGTACGACCTTGAGGTAAAAACTCCTGATGCACTACGACACAGTAATCGAAAAAAACAGTGATCAAAACTTTGACATTTGATCGAAATTGACGAGCTTTTTCGGTTTTGGCTCCTCTGAGTGAGATAATTGGGCTTTGATTTCGACGTCATAACCATATGATTCATATCATATTATTCGTCACCAGTTATGACTCTTTTGGCGAAGTCAGGACCATCATTGACATCATTTAAGAGCTCCTGAGCGATGCTCAGCGACGGTTCTTCTGATCAAAATTCAGAAGTTTCGGAACTACCTTCCCTGACACCCGTCTCATGCCCAAAAAAATCAAAAAAAAAAAAAAATGCATGGTAACTAGACGATTTTTCAAAACAATTTTCTTCATATCTTCGGAGTTACCATATTTTGTTGATGTGCTGGCCGTCCAGAGCGAGGTCCATCGTTGGCATTTTCTCAGTCATATTTGAAGAGCTTGTACCACTTGCAACTATGTTTTACTTGGAGCAGACTCACCGTACTTTTTGAACACAACTCGTATATTTTCTACATAGTATGCCAATCGTGTTGTTTTGATATTTTTCTTGATTGACAACTTGTTTTTCCAATAGAGAGCGTTTCGTTTTGTGTTATCACGCACAGGTGGGCCTTTCGCATTAAGCGCTTCCACAAGCTTAGTCCAAAGTTGGTTGGAAATCTGCTTTGCCTCCAGTGGCCACATGAATCTCTTAGCTAGTTCAGTGTGGGTCACAAAACTGCACTAAAACTTGGAACTTTTTATCGCTTGTTGAGTAGTATTTAGGAACTCCAATGAAACGAAAAACCGAAATGAAGTGGTTCGAAACTTTGATAAAATTAATACTTAGTCCCTTTGAACTCACTAGATGGCGTTCTAAACCGTGCAATAATACGTATTATACTTGTTAATGACGCTAATATTATCCAACAAGGATGAAGTGTATGTTGCCTCACGATGTTTTATCACTTTTTCCACCAGTAGTGCTTCTGTGTAGCCAATAAAGTTATACCATTTCAAACTCTCCATGTGAATGTTAAAAATTTAGGAAATTGGATGGGATAGGGCGCGTCGTGAGGCAGCTCGGACGAAATGAAACAAACGACTGAGTCGGTGTAGGGATGATCCATTAGCGGTCAATGGGATGTCGTGGATGAATACGCAAAACACGAATTACGTGCATAGCAACATCAGCATGGTCGTCATCATTGTTACCATCTTCGCTATCGTGGAAAACAAAGCAAATCAGACACAACCAACAACCTTGGATATGGGCGGATATAATGGAACCTGCTCATCCTGATTTGGAAAGAATCTTATGAAGTACCTGGCATTTTGAGTTCTGGCATTTTCAATAATAAAAAATTGATTGAGTGCTTGTATAGCCAGAGACACAGGTATCTAGCTGTGCATAAGTCGGAATTGTGCAGAAGTTTCAGACAAGTCTTAAATACCTCGAATCCCAGGACGGAAAAAGAAGAAAAATGGTCGGTTACAAGCCAAAAAACTAGAGATTTTCAAACTGGAGGATAGAGGATGACGCGTTCAACAAAAAGATAAACACACATATAGTTATATGCTACTGACAATTAATAAAAATTTTCTACAAATTCAACTAGTGTCAGTGATGCTATCGTCGTCTCAGTCATAATTATGCACCAACTAAACCTAAAAGCCTCTGCCTATCAACACGACTCCTTGTGAAAGAATTACATGGCATTGCGCAGCTTTATAGGCAATCATACGTCGCATTTCTCAAAAAAGCTGCTTTTCTATAGATCTACCTCACGAGACTTGCGTTATGATCTGAGATTGATTGACTTGTTTCTCAGAAATCTTATCTAATGAGGACGAAAGAAGAACGCAGCTGCGTTTCATTGAAATATACATACATTACGTCATTAGTGTCAGAGCAGAAATCACTCCCTCTACAGCAACAAAATGCAATCGGTACCACAAAGCCATCACCCCGAAGCATCAGCACATACTTCTCCAAGGCCATACCTTTTAAACAAACGATTTCGAATCTATCACAACTGCCACAAAGCAATTCCTCTTGTCATTCTAATTCATTCCACATAATAAAATTGCATTCCAAGCCTAATTGCCACGGCATCACGTTAAATACGATAAAAACCGACATCGCATCTCTACACACAATTCCCCATGCAACCAAATTGCGTTCTTTTTTTACGATTACGTACGTAGTTTCAACATAAAGTTCACTCAAAGCAGGGCATGCTGCAAATTCCATCCATTTACATCTGCCAGGCCACAAAATGCCACTCCTCCTGCGCGATTTGTGAGGCGAAGGCGACTCCAGGCGCAGTGATCTGATCACTGCAGGCAAATACCACTTTCATGATTCATCTCTAATGTTGGAATCACATCCATAAAAGCAACATGCTGCAGCAAAAATACAGATAAATTCTGACAACCACCAAATGTTGAAGCAACAAGCAATTCCGATGGAAAAATTGATTTGGCATGAGTCTGTTGACAGGCTAATGTCGGCGGCAGCTACTAAAAAACAGTGTTATCCATGCGAACTCAATGCAATTCATGTACAAGTGGAATACCTCCAAATGCCGAGAATCGTTAGGGAACTCGGAACACACACTGAGTGTTTATTAGTCCCAGCAAGTGACTGAAGAAGGCAGGGCGCTGATTACATAGAACATGTGGCGAGAGTTCCAGAACACACACGAGTATTCGCAGAGTGTTACATTCCTAGGCAAACACTTGGGATTGCCAATGTCACATATAGAGCATTTGTTGCTGCATTTGTTAGAGTCCCAGTTCCAACCCCAGCTCCATCCCCAGTCTAGTCAAAGCCAAATGCAACAAAAAAAAAAAAAATCTCCAATTCTAGGGAAAAATGCTGGTATGAGCTCATCGACGTGGTCCGCTGCCTAGTTGCTCACAAATTGACCGACTAATTTGCGATTTTAATTCGGTTCCGCAGATAGATTGCACTTGATACACTGCACACACAATGGAGGAATCTGGGATTCCAGAACTCTATGCGAGGTCGACGGCGGAGGGCTATGGAAAATTTAGAGGAATGGCTGAGAACAAGTTAGTATAAATATACGAGTATAAGCAACTGCCGGTCTTTCTTAGCAATCCCATGTGTAGCAGTGTAGTGGTATTCAAATTAGAAAACTAGGACACGCAATAGGACTTCCACTCACGGATAGTGTGATGCACATGTGATGTTTTCAGAAGAGGCATTCTTTTAACGATGGGAATTGATCTAATTTCATTTCCTGTTTGCCTTCATAAAATTCTGCGGAGATAGAAGTCAGATGACCGGAAGTGCCGCATGTTATATTAGAGAATTTTTGGAAATTTTTCGGAGATTACATACTAACTTGACTGCGACGACTCGGAATGCTCGCCTATACTTACACAAAGCTGGCAAACAAAACTTTTCCCTTTCTTTGTAGTGCCAGATTCTTTCGGGCTTAAATCATCTTCACCTTAAGAAAAACCAATTTATACCATCCGTTGTACCGCCGTAAGTCTTTACTACACATACTTAACCTACTCTATACGAAGTGTTGGCGCTCTTACCACCTTAGGTGGCAAGGATATTATCGATCTCCAAATTCAATTCACAGGTTCCGCTGAAATAGCCATGTTCTGTCTTCATGTTGGAAAGAAGCTTGTTTTGCAGTAATTCGGTTTAATACATACATACAGATGGTATTGACATCGATTACTGGTAGAAGACAATGTGTCCATCTTTTAGGGACAAAGCCCATTATTGTTGGCAGGTTGCAATACTACTGATGATTTCGTATTTTCTTTTTTTCGTCGTTTAACCCGACATATGGGACTCTTTCGCCTTTGAGTCTTACTATTTTTTCAGAAAGTATGTCGACAAGTTGCATTGCAGATATATTACGACGAGGACAGCTTCTAGTGACTTTTAGTGCACTAAGACGGTGGTCGAATGTGATTTTCCGCACATAGAACTTAATCTTTGCGGCACTTGAACATATTTCGCTGAGCACATATGTATGTAAGTATAGAACTTGTAGCTCCAGGGAGAAGGAGTATTTTATTCTGTGTTGGACCTCCGACATTACTCAGCAGCTTTGTAAACGGACATACAGTTTTCGATGGTTTTTATAACTGGAACGACTGGCACTAATAACTCCGATATATAAAAAACGGATGACAAACAATTGTTTGTTAACCCTTATCGCCATCGTTCCGCAAACTTTTTTAGTCTAAAGTGTTATGATCGTCGAGTTTCAAACTAGTTCCAGTTAACCAGCGACGTATAGCTGTAATTACTTTGCTGCTGCAGAGTTAATCTTCTTCCAGCACTTTTGATACAATCCCCCAGACAATGTCATCAGGAAATCCGATAATCAACGATTCTCATGGTATCTGTAGGCCGAAAATTTCACAATACATAATATTCCAGAGTAGAGGGCCTAGTAATGAGCCTTGTGGTATACTTTAACTCCATTGTCAGAGTCATATGAGAGAATTCTATCTGAAAAAAAGGTCACTATCTGATATCTGATAAATCCCTGCCGAGCCCATTATTTCCTGGTCACTATAACTTTCAAACATTCAAAACCAATGTACCTTCTCTTTCCTCCTTAGTTTTTCTTCAGCCGCGCCGTGCGCAAACATTGCAGGAATACTTATAGTCCCTTGAACACGTGATAATTAAAAAGACAATTCACTTCCAAGTTTATAATGGAATAGTAGCTCGTTTCCAGCACCTGCCCGATATAGCGTCTCCAGCTGTGGTTATTACCGAGTTATATACGTCCAGTGTTAAGTGTGACTTACGAAAATCGTTTTAGTGTTCCGAGAGACACCTTGTGTTTTAATTGCTGGCGAGAAACTTTTGTAAATGATCTGCTCAAGGATTTTTTCTATCGCGTCAAGCAAACTAAGACGATATGACGAATGTTGGATTGGGCCGCATTGGCATATTTTCATGAAAGCTTTTTCCAGAAAACCCACGCATAGGATTTAATTGGCCTTATCATAGCAATATAGATCCAAAGGGCCTCTTTTCGGTGACAAGCGACATGCTTTTCCTCCTTTACACTCCCAAAATAGCGAAAGCGTCATCAAGGTTTTCGTCATAACTTCCAAATATACCAGATAGTGATGCCTTAAGCAACTAGATGAGTCTGATCGGTCAGGTCAGCTTCTTCCTGTTGGTAATGTGAACAGCCTCTGTTTTGAAAAGATTGACTGAAAGCTCATTTCTGTTGCACCAAATGTCGATGCGGGCAACTGCTGTTTAGCCCCGTCATCACATGTTGGCCTTACTCATCATCAAAAATGTATATTTTTCACCAGCGTTATTTTTATCTATAAAACAAGTGATTCGTCTACTTCGCTATGTGTTTCTACTTGCCGAATGAGCGTTCGATTCTGCCCACAAGGACTTGTGCTTTTGTAGCTATGTTAGATCTTGGACAAAGAATGCTTTCGCAAAGCAGTTTTTTGCACATGAAACGCGACCAACCGATCTTCACCATCCTCTTCATCGTTTGGGGTTTTCTAAATAAAGGCTGCTCTTACTGTTTAAAAATGGATTAATTTGACCAGTGCCAGGGATTTTGTGAACTTTTAAATAGTTTTGCACACCGAGCGGGCGAAACAAAATTAGGAAGGAAAGGAAGGGAGGTACCGATGTACGTTGGTTTTGAATGTTTAAAAGTTGTAAAGACCAGGAAATAAAGAGCTTGGCAGAGCATTACACAAGCGAATTTTTCGGCTTAGGAACAAATCACGATATTTCAGAGTACGTCCGAATGTGGGCTTGAGCATTCATAGAAACTTTTTAGAGTTGCCACCACATGCGGTGCCAGGCAACTGATTGAGTTCTCTGTGATATGCGTCTTAAGCATGAGGCAGAGATTCAATGCTTTTGACGCAGTGTAGACGGAATCAGCTCTTCTGAGTGTTTCCACTCTGGCTGAGTTACCCCTATTGCGGACTTTGACAAATCTGCTGGTTTCACCGAGACCTTCGGTCTTCTTCCAAGTTGTTATAGGTGCATTGACCGAAGTCCGAATTAGCTTCTAGTGTTCTTTTCGCTTCGATCTGTTAAGATTCCAGTCTTCTTCCAAATTAGTTTAGAGGTTTTCTAATTTTCTTACGTAACCGATGCAACTTTGCGTTATACCAGTGGATCTGAAGGATTGCTACTTATTTGCAAGCGTCAGCCCAAAGAATTCGGTGAGGCCTGCGTTCAAGTTATGAATGGCGTCCTCTAGCATTAGATGCTGTTCTGAGTTTAGAGGGAGCAGTAATAAACTTGTCGTGCTCCTTCTTAAAGCGTGTTCAGTTGATTTTCTGCGAAATCCTTCTCTTTAGAATGGCAGAGATCTAGAATCCGATTCTAAATTCGATGTTTCTATAGTCTGGGTTTTTGTCGACCTGATTGGCTGCTTCATTTGACTTTCGTCTACTAGTAGCAGCACGTGTATATACCGGTCATCGTGTGCGGAAAAATCCATCAACAACGGTTATGCCACAGAAACTCCTCTTCTGGGCCCTGTTTAGGACGGAGGAAGAGGGTACAGCTTCAATTCGGAGAGCTTGGTCGGCTTTAGTGGGTCTGGCTTTCACCGATTGGTTTTTCTTTTTTGTCGCCGCTAGAGGAATAAGACTTTTAGCACTCACCGTCACTTTGTGCCTTATTTTTACCTCATGGCTTCTTCAAAGATCTCTTATTTATTCAGAGTGTGCCTATTATACAGCCCATTCGACATTTTCGGTTACCCGGGACAAGCCATCAAAACCAGCACTCTGATCAGCCTCCTGCCTATTCCAGCCTAATCTACCGAACGTGTCGTAGAAAGAGCTACGTTAGTTAAGCGATCCAGAAACTCCTGGGTCACCGCCTAAATCGGAGGGAGGTTTATCTAATATGTTAGTTGGGGCCTTGAAAATCCGTGGAGTAAAATCCTTTCGGGTTACCTTCTTACTTTTTACGTCAAGTTTAGACATCTTTGGTGCTTAAGTCGATGATTCATCCGTGCTCTTTCCAGAACTCTAGGATATTTGTCTCTCAAGCCTTCTTATCACGACAAGAGAACTAAAGACAGGAAGGTTTCTTTGGAATCAGGTATTTGACAAACCACTCAGACTTCTGAAAAATGACGGCTTTAATGTGTTTGTTTATGGATATGTCATTGTTGTCGGTATGACTTGCGAACATACATATGTTCTAATAGAGATTGCTATGCAAGTGCCTTTCAATAGACTCTAAAATGGAACGCATTTCTACGCTCATTTCTACTAGATAATTGAGAATCTCATAGTTGGCTTTACTTAAACTCTTCGATATCTTACTGAATGCTTAAGAATGGTGTAAAAATTTGGTAGTCAGCCCTTGACAAACAGAGCACATGAGCCTCTTGTGGTGGTGCAGAAAGCATCCAAATCTCGTGTGTTAGGTTTCGCACGACCTCCACAATCAAATCCTTGCCTTGACGAAGAGTGGCCACAAAAACTCACTGTGCAACTGGACTCGTACAGGGTGTGTACTGCAGATAAGGTTTGAAGTTGCTACTGATATCATCTAGCAAAAGATACTGAACAGCTTCTCCGAAATAAAAGGAAATAGTCAAAGAAGCGCTGTGCAGAAATGGTTATCTGAAGTTTTAGCAGAACATTACAAAGACAAAATTAAGGAGGGATAAGAATGGGAACGTGTAGTTGAATCATACCATCCTGGAAGGATTACTTCTTAAACTGTTCTAATGGGACGACAACCAACCTTGCGCTTTGAATCCAGGATAAACCATTAAACCATTGGACGCTCTATGTTACCTACGATCATATTTACATTTATTTGAACATTTGTGGAGGCTGAAATGCCCGCAAAACCTGAACACCATGTAACTAAGTGTACATCATCGTCAACAGTCAGGACGAATAACGAATTTACTTCTCTTTCATCTGCATCTATGTCCAATTGTTGGGAAATTTCCTCATCGAAAGGGTTTTCACCTTCGTAGTCGAAGAGAAAGTCATTGCCATCTGTGTGGTGGAGAAAACTTCACTGCAGCTCTTGCCAATTTTCCTAAAATGAACTTTATAACCCGTCCCGTATGAGCAGTAATCCACTTTACAATTCAATTAACATTCCTGCATACCTTAACAATCAGAATAATCCATCCGTATACCGTTTAGCTGTTACCTGTGTACAAAGCCCAAGTTCCATTCCCCAACCGTGAAACTAGATCACGACGATGAAACTAAAAACAGCTGAACATCATACCATGGATGCACAACAAAAAGATACTTTTCCCAACTTTTCTTCAACTTTAGTTGATTTTTCCTTTTTTTTCTTTGCCATTATCCGTATCTCTGTGCATCTGTTTTCCGCCTTCTACTACCATTAAGTCTAGGAGCGCTGGGAGGGCATTGTGTTATCTAGCGGCAGTGCTTTCGGTTTATGCAATCACTCAAAAGTTATTGTGTCATAGGGCAGTGCACTCAGGGGTCTCTTTCAGCACATCTCAGACACATCAGAAATTAGACATCACAGCCTGCCACAAACTTACGGATAGATACCTACTCGTAATCATATTGTTAAAGGTGGAGTACGAGAGACTGAGGTACATTTCAGGGAGGTCTAAGCGAGGTGTATCAAGACCAAGAGACTTTGACATGGTGATAGTGTCAAATGTGAAACTCTGCCAACTTTGTAATGCAAACCAAAAGTCAGAAAGGGAGGCTGACAAATTTAAACAAGAAGAAGAAGGAGAAGAAGGAGAAGAAGGAGAACGAAATGAAGAAAACCTTCCTCAGAGGGTAGAAAATTTGTGGGAGGTCGATGTCTTAGGCATTGTCACTTAATTACGTGAGAGCGTAAACCTTTTGTACCGAGTAACTGAGGGAAAATTGCTTAAAAGGGAAGTAACGTAATTATGTAATAAAAGTCTGTACGAACATATTGCGCCCGATGAGGAAACGAGGAAACGAGGCAACAAAGGAGGAGATGATATAAAACTGAATATTGGTGGTGTTGGACAGGGATATGACTTGGGCGGGTAACCACATGAAGGAAGCTTCGTGTTTGTAATTTAATCTGTGCATTCTGCGAACTCAAACGCGACGCCAATAACAGTGTTATCACACCAACCATCGGCAAAAGGAAACTCCCGTCTTTATCATGGGAAACTTTTAAAACTCGGCTTATGGCTAAGTCTGTGTATATTTGTTGAGAACAATGCATATACTTGCTCGGTTTAATGAAAAGAATAGCTCCGAACCCTCAAGATGTTGAATGGTTGTGTGGATATGGTTGTACAAAGTGTGGAAATAGAGTAACCACTGTAAATTGAATCCACTAACAATCACAGTGTTCCCTTTGATTTGTGAGCGGGGAATTGCAGCAGAAACGGAAAATCGTGTCATCCGTCACAATAGATACGAGTACAAATAAGTACTTTACCTACTATTGTATGAGTATCTACTATCTTAGTTCATATCAAATTGAATGATCTTTCAACAGCTACGCGGATTTGCACTCTTCAATTGAAGTGAGCTGCAAACATTGGAATCCCCCACATGAAATTGTAAATTCGCCGATTTGTGCAACATGAACACGTTTTTTCCGTGTAACATCAGATGCTACTTGTACCTTCACGATATCTCCTCCTTTACTACCAATCGACGGATGGTAATCTGTCGACAGATACGCGATATAAAAGTCAATGTACAAAAACTTGCACAACTGTCACGAACGATTGGTTTTCCGGTTTCGGAGAATGGAAACATTCGGAGTTTTTGTGCAGATACATCATCAACATCATCATCATTTCAATTTTCGTTTTAAGCTCTCTCGGATAATTTGGATAATTTTTTTGTGCAACTCTATCCGGGTGTTGTTTGGTGTTCCCGGTTCGAAATGTTTCCTAGATTGATGCAGCCACTTATTCAGAGTAAGGGATGATGATGCTAATGAATCGAAAAGTATTTCATTGAAAACTTGTCTCCAGAAATGATGCGACACATGTAACATGAAAGAGTAATCAGTTTTCAGCTTTGACTACCGCAAGTTGGAACATGACACATCAACGAAACCAGTCGGAAGGGGATGAAATGCAGAAAACTTTGGATAAGGTAAGGATTTAAGGTCAATTGGGTTGCCCTAGGATTTGTTCGACGTAGGAAGAAGGAGACAGTAATGGGACTTTTGAGATACGTATTGAAGATGCATATTTACGCCTTCAAAATCTGAAATTGGCATGAATTTGTTACCAATTTGTTTCAAGTAATACTACGCTGTTAGTAAACTTGTGCGCATCGGTGGTTCAGTGGTAGAATGCTCGCCTGCCACGCGGGCGGCCCGGGTTCGATTCCCGGCCGATGCAATTACCAATATTTTGTCAGGATTTGGCAAACACTTCAAACGAGAAAAACGATCCATTGTTACTCTTGACGCAAACGATCAGGGGAACTAGTAGATTGGGTAAATCAAAAAAAAAAAAAACGTTTAACAATGGCGATAAATCTAGTGGAGCTCCATGACTCTAAAATTTAAAATTACTTTAAAACTAAAAGAATGAAAAAAAATTTAACGAAAAAGCTGCATCGGCCGGGAATCGAACCCGGGCCGCCCGCGTGGCAGGCGAGCATTCTACCACTGAACCACCGATGCTTGTTGGAGAAATTTGTTGAAAAGATGAGTGGTTTGGATGTATCTTTAGCAGTACTTCATCGGCTTAAGCTAAACTCGGAATGGTTTCAGACCTCAATATGCGCAGGGATACGCCTGGCCAGCACTCTTCCTCATTTTGCTGATAACGTTGAGGGCACGGGTTCTAGATTTGTTTTAAGTCGAGGCCGACCAAAAAACTCTTGCCAATCTTAGGGTTACAGCAACTAGTATTTATTTCAACTCTACATCGGTTCAAGCAAACATGAAAGACTCTTCCTGCGACTTAAGATTCAAACCACAGACACAATGACGCTCCCATTAAGATGCCTACCTCTTCTAAGTCAGGCCAGGATAGAAGTCCGAGAGGCCCTGATTCTCATGGTACCAAGTTTTAAGTCCTGATAGAGACTACCGGTAGTCATTGTCAGTTAATAAGATCCCATAACCGCCTGTTGTTATTGGTTAAATCGAAGCAAACTTCAGTGGCATTATTTGAAAGCGTTAACGACAAGACCAGTATTGCTCTACCCCCTTTTATTATTAGACTACCACATTGATGGGCATAGTCTTGATAACTGGGCAGATGCTCTATCAAAACAGACAGTGACTTTCAGAACATTGTCCGATGATTCGACTATTGTGCCAGGACACCAAGAGCCTTTCAATGACGCTTCATGCGAAAAATCATTAATCATCTCCTGCAGAAAGAAAAGTTTACTGGGATGAAAAAGGCAGGGAATCATTCCAATATTCGGATGAAACCTGGAACAAGTATGCATTGCTTCCTTTATGGCTTCAAGGCGCATGGTACCAATTTCATGTACCCGCTGCTGGTAACTCTTAAGAGAACCTTCACAGCTAGCCTGGCATTGGCATACATATTAAAACCCTAGCGAATAGTGAGAGCAGCCTTTATACTGAAAAGAGGACTACATGCTAGCCAAGAGCTTCAGACCTATAAGTTTGACTTCATGTTGAAGAGCATGAAGAGAATGGTCGATAAGAAATACGCGTTGGATATTTTCATCGATATTTAGGGTGCCTTCAACAACTTAAGTTTTGATGGCGTGTGTAACTCGGCCAGCAAACACGGCGTAGACGAATCACAACTTTCAAGGATCAAAGGACACTGATTGCGAATGCTGACTTTTTCATTTTTTTTAAAATAGCATGCGCTTAAGAGGTCAACGTACCCTTAAATGTTTGCTTACAGTGGGGCCGACGGAAAATTAGAAAGAAAAGAAAGATAGGTACCGAGGTACGTTAGTTTTAATCCTATCTAGTAGGTGCAGAGATGTTTTAGGCGCACCTGACCAGATGTGTGCATTGTACTCCAATTTTTTGCGGATAAATGCCTTATATAGGGTTTTCCAATAGGGACTTGACAACTTTGAATTTAATTTGTGAACGCACTCTTTCACTAATCATCAAACTATCACTGTCAATTTATTCAGTAAACTCAACATTTTTATCATGGTAAAGTACACTAACGAGCAACGTCTGCTAATTATAAAAATTTTCTACAGATATTCGGAGTCGGTGACTGCAACTTTAAGAGCGTTAACTCCAATTTTCGGTCGTAATTCTCGCCCTAGTAGACAACAGGCAGTAACAAGTTTAGTGCAAAAATTTGAGTCTACATATTCGTTGTGTGATTCTGCCGTGTCAGTGAGAGAACGGATTGGTCGAAGTATCGAAAATATCGCTACCGTTCAGACGTCCATAGCAAACGATCCAAACCAGTCAATTCCACGGCGTTCTCAAGAATTGGGCATCGCTCAAACCACATTATGGCGTATTTTGCGTAAAGATTTTGGTTTACACCCATACAAGATCAAGCTGACTCAAGAATTGAAGCCGTTGGACCATTTGAAGCGACGTATGTTCTCCGATTGGGTTCTGGAGAAGATGCGCCAAGATGATGAATTTCATCGCAAAATCATCTTCAGTGACGAAGCTCATTTTTGGCTCAATGTGCTTCATGAATCACCACTTCATCCACAAAAAATAACTGTTTGGTGCGGTTTGCATGCCGGCGGCGTTAATGGGCCATATTTTTTCGTCGACGATAACGATCGTCACGTCAGCGTTATCGCGCCATGATTACCGATTATTTTTGGCCCGATTTGGAAGATATGGACTTGGACGACATGTGGTTTTAACAGGATGGTGCCACAAGCACAGCACACTCTACAATCGATTTATTGAAGAGTAAGTATGGTGAGCGTGTTATCTCAAGATATGGGCCATTCGATTGGCCGCCTCGTTCGTGCGATTTAACGCCGCTTGACTATTTTCTGTGGGTCTACGTTAAGTCATTGGTTTATGCTAATACGCCGACGACGTTGGAAGAGCTCAGAGTTAGCATTGAACGGCGAAATTTCGTTTCGGCCGAAATGTGTGGCCGAGTCCAACGAATCGACCGCTACAAACGTGCCCGCGATGGCCATATGAACGAAGTCGAGTTCCATTCATAAATATTTTGATTGTACTTTAAGCCAATAATAAAATTTTTGAAATATCTCAAATGGTTTGCCTTTAATTAAAAAAAAAAATTTCTCAAGTCGTTATTAGAAAACCCTATATATTGTGGCCAAATCAGAGGGGGTAAACTTTTTCTTACATCACTTAAGGAAACCTAAGCATTTCGCAACATTTTTGGCGACATCGAATAACCTTGCACGGATATACATTATTACCAAGCATGGGGGCTTTTCCTAACATACCTGGCTCCGCTCTAGACGAATTGATAAATGTTCCTGCCCTTGCTGATTATTACATGGACTGCACTCTCAAAAGCAGCCATTTTCCGTTTTAAAAGAAGTAGTCTCTGGTATAATACGCGCTGGAGCTTTGATGACTTTGCGCACCGACTTTCTTATGGCTCTGGTCTTATGGATGTGCCGTCTGATACAATGACACCAGGACTTTTCCTGTGCGGGTCTTCAGGAGTGGCTTCAAAATAATTTACGATGCGGCCCTTGTTTTCGTTATGAAAACTAGCATCTGTCTTACAAGGGCAGATATACGAAATCCTGATAGCAAGGCACTATATTGTAAAGATGAGATCATAATGGGATCACGGAAATGAAATCGCCGATAAATTTCCTAGGTACGGCTCAGAGGAAATTTAGAGTTTCTTTTTGCCTGCGTTCACGGTAAGGGTTTCCATTGAAAATTGCATTTCTTGAAAGCATAACTGGCTGACTCTACAGGCTGCCGGTAGACCATGCTTCCCGAAGATGCTCTTCATCGTGGTTCCGCTATTGGCTCCACTACTTATTGATTCTTTATTTGTTCAAGAAAGCAATTAGGTTTGTGAAAAACACTGTAAACTCGTATGCCTCTCATCCTTTCAGTCCTGTTATATGACGAAGAACCATGGACATTAGCGAAAGCGAATGAAGGTATCCTCAGTCGTATTTAAACCCAACAGTCTTCGAGTGATTATCAAGTTTGCGAAATGGGATTTCAAGTAATTACTACAGCGAACCCTACGAACTATAAAGTGACCTTGTCTGTATGTATAGGATATGTAAAATTTAATAGAACGAGTAGATAACAACACTTCGGCCGAGACAGTTCTAAAACATTTCAAAACTGGAGAGATTTCATAGTAGCGATATGGGAAATATCATGAGCAAATATTGAATTTTTGTGAAGGCGGAAATATTTTTGTAAATCCTGTCTTGCCGACAGTCTAACCCACGTTAGCCCCTCCAATATCTACAGACGGAGGACTGCATAACACCAGCACCTGATCACTATTCGGTTGATTTAACTGATTCTAACTTACTTATCGGTCAAGTGATAACCTAATGATCTCCTCCCACAAACAAGATCCGATAGATAGATATCTTACCGATAGATATGCTTCGACTAATTTACCAAAAAAAAAAAAAAAAAAAAAAAAAAATCCAACAGACAAGACAAGAAGGATCACCAAAAGTTGATCTCAAAGATTGATAGGACTACTGTTCAATGAAGGATCGCTTTTCTCGCAGAGCGAGTGAAAATTTCAGGCAAGTAATACTCGAAGAGCTTTCAGATACGATAAGACAAAGAGACAAATAAGAGTTCAGGTGTCATCTTGTCGTCAGTTTTGTGATTAAGAAAAACCGAGAAAAGTGCTCCGATTGAATCGCTCATGGGCAGCAATTCTTTATTGATACTAACTTATGCACAAAGGTTAATATACCATAAACTCTGTGATATTTTCTGGAGGTGAAAGAAACTTAAGATTCGCTTCGTGCTAGATCTAGGAAAACTTATCAAACCTGCCAAGAAAAACTTTAAGCCAAGGGTTTCACCGTGTAACCCTATCTTAAATCAGAAAGTGCTCTAAAATTATAAAGACCAGAACGGATCCGAATAATCTGCAGATCTGTAGCAATGTTGCTTTAAGTTGTGAGGATATTGCAAAGCGGAGTTACTTTTATTAAACTGAAGTGCTGGCTGGTGAAACGATTGGTATGCAAGGGAATGCTTACCACTGTTTTGTACAATGAAAGCCATTAGAATACCCAAAATATTGACTAAGAAATATGTAAAATTGTGGGTTACATAGGTAAACACTGCAAGCGCAGCCCCTGTCAAATACCCCACGAATATAAACTAACAGAGTCCAGTTTAAAAAGTCTGTAAAAAAAGACCTATATAAAACAGAAGTAACTGACGTTTATTGACCCCGTAAAGTATCTCGGAGTTGTCTTGGACAAAACACTCAACTAACTAGACATCAATCAAAAAGGCCGCAGGTAGAAGCTTCACCCAAGGGCATAGGATTATTCATAGCCGCCGCTATACATAACATACATCCATGAAAGGTATCCTTATTTGGTCTAGATTAAAACAAAATAACGCTAGGCGTCCAACACCCATGCAGAGAGGATATAGGTTCAAATTAGAGTCTACAACCTAAGGTCATGCGGTGGGCTGGGTTACTATCATGAGGAGATGATATAAGCATAATGAATGTGTAGTAATAGTATCTACCCTAGTTTTACAAGACCCAACCGTTGTTCAATAGTCTATTCCAGTAAAGAAAAAATATTAACAGCAATTTGCTAGAAAACAGCCAACGGGTTGCCTTCAACCAGTGATGCTTAGGTGCCTTAAGTTCCCGCCCAACGGCTACCCTTCAAAATCTTCCTTATTTTCTACCTATTGATATTTTCGGCATACAGCCGACAAATTCTACTTTAAGAATAAGAGACACCTGGGAATGGAAAGAGCTATATATTTTAAAAGGCTAAGGCCCAAAAGTGTAAGCGCGTAAACATCTTCTGTATACACTAGTCCTTTCAGTCAGACTGAATCCAATGTTGCTGAGGAATACAGCTTCCAAACGATCACATCTAACACCTTCAAATCGAGGAGGATTGCAAACAGTCACTCGTCCATTTAAAAGACAGTGAAAGCAGAGAATCATACTTTTATGAATCCTGGAAAAATCGGACGTCCCAGAAAACAATGCCGAGAGGAACTAGCTAAGCCTAATTTGTTCTCTAAATTGGCTTACTGCTACTGGATATAGTCATCTGGAGATGGAACAACACTGGTTTTATTTCTTAATTGTGACTGTTGATTAAGGTGAATTTGGTTCACACCTAACAAAACCATTGGATAGATACATACATACCGTTGTACTTCCCTTCTGTTTGTTTATTCCCTTTAGGTGGAGCTGTACAAGAAGGCTCTGACCCTCTGGTTCACAATCTAAGACTCTCCGCGTCTTCTAGGATTTTAATATCAACTATAGGTTGACCTCAACCTATAGTATAGGTTGTATCTGATCTTTCGCTTAATAGTATAAATCTTTCAGTCTTACGAAGAGAGATGAGTAAGCTCTTCAGTGATAAGGGGCCTACAGAACCAGAACCAGAGCCAAGTACTTACTCTACTTCAGAGATAGTGCTCCGCGGTGTCATGTTACATCACTCATACCCAGCGCATTTAAGTGCATTGCAAAGAGACCCAATTGTCAATGAAAGCCCACTTCTCTGAACCGTGTCTGGCAAGTTCGTCGGCGATTTCATTTCCCGTGATCCCATTGTGACCTGGGACCCAAACAAGGGTTTTACTAAATTTAGCCTTCCGACTGCGTTCAGTGATGTCTTGCATTCTCAAACTCAAACGCTGCAGATGCAAATGCTTCGCCCCCTCCACCGTTTCTCCACAATATATAGTATGTAGTTCGCTGCCATCAGGATTGCATAAAGTTCTGCTTGGAAGACAGATGCAAGCTTTCTTAACGTGAAATAAAATCTTACGTTGTCGTCCTCCAGAATGACCACATCCTATGTTGGTTTATGAGCCGTCCGTAAAGACAGAACTGCATTCCTTTCCTTGTTCAGATTCTGGCCGAAGCCAGTCCTGGGAACAAGGAAAATGGATTTGTAGTTTTTCCGCAACAGGAGTTCTGGTGTCATTGCATCGGATGGCATGCCCATAAGACCGGAGTCATAGACAGCCGACGCGCAAGGTCATCGAAGCTCCACTGCATGTTGTACCAAAGACCACTTCTTTTTATTCGGAAGATGGATTTGATGGTGCAGCCCATGATATGAATATCAAGGGGAGGGAGAGTAATCAATGCGTCTAGATCGGAGCCAGGAGTGCTAGGGAATGTCCCCATGCATCCGAGATGAACCGTTCTTTGGAGCCTGGTGAAAGCAGCAATTACATATTTTCGCGAGAGCTTATTCCACCAGACAACCGAAACATAGGATATAATTGGCTTTATCATAGCCGTGTAGATCCAAAGGACCCTTTTCGGTGACAGCCCCTATGTCTTGCGGATAGCTCCTCTAAACTGCCAGAAGGCCGACAGCGCCTTAGATGCTTTCGTCGTAACATGTTTAATCCAGAGAAGTTTGTTATCCAGGAAAGAACCCAAATATTTAGGTCCTATGAAGAATTGGATGGTGAAGCACTATGTAGATGGATCAGACCAGACAGCTTCCTCCTTCTCGTAAAGAGAACAACCTCAGTTTTGGGAAGATTGACCGATAGCCCATTACTAGTGCACCAGTCGTCGATCACGTTTAGGGCTGCCTACGCTTTGAAGCAGACAGTCGCTAGACACGATCCGACAAACAGTACAGCTACATCATTCGCATACGCTTGTGAGAATTTAGTACTACTGAGTGCGTTGAGCAGTGAGTCGACCAACATGCACCATAGCAGTGAAGACACAATAGAAGTATACTTCTTATTTACACATTAAGATCCTTGGCTTGCATATAGACAAGGATTTTTATTTTTTAAAAAGCGTTCGCTCAAGGTATTTGAGTCCCCTTAAAATGTTTGTAGACAGCGCGACAGTAAGAAAGAAAGAAAGGTACCGATGTACGTTGGTTTTGAATGTCTGAATGTTACAATGACTAGGAAATAAAGTTCGGCAGGGCATTCCACAAGCGAGTTGATCGGCTTAGGAATGAATCACGATATTTCATAGTACATCCTAGACATTTCCAGCATTTTTTAGGACACCAAATATGTTGTCATTCCAACGTACGTTGTCAATGACACACAAGTTTTTCTGTTCCGACGATGCAAGTGCCATTCATGGACAAAATAGCTGTGTATTTAGATTTCGCTTAAACGACAGAGGACAGCATTGTGTTTTGGAAGCATTAAATTCCACTCTGTTGATAGTTCCTCAATTGGCGATGCTTGCTAATATCGGAATTTATTGAGCTGCCGTTCTCGTTCTACAGCCGAAAAGCAGGGACGTGAAACCGGGAACAAATGTGAAAAGTAGATAGTACTGTCGTCAGCAAAGGAATATATTGGATTAGAAGTGGCAGAGAAAGAACATAGCCCTGGCGCACACAAGCATTTCTTTTGTAAATATCAGACTTTTTACCATCCAAGGCAACTTGAATTCAGAAAATTCCTCAGAAATTCCTTCTTAGTGAAGGTACCCACTTTTACACCTGGTGAAAACAGGGCAGGGGAAAAGAGAAGCAAGAAAACACATTCCGAGGGCATTAATATTGCTTAATCCAGGAAACGTAATTAAAAGTCGTTAGGAACTGTGGCTACAGAGAGCAGATAAGCAAGAACTAGAGAAGAAAAATTAGAAAAATATTGTGTCTAAAGCTATAAGGGTTCTTGTTTGAAAGGATGCATCAACCACTGTGCAGCCAGCGTTAATAAACATCAGCCACTAATTGTTGTAATTGTGTGAATTCGTTTCCGAGCTAAAGTCAAACAAATTAACAACCTTGAAAAGGACAGGTGGAATTTATTTCCTTATACTACTTTGGGGCTTAACAAACACGCCTCTCTAACATTCTCGATTTCGACGCTCCGGTTTAGCACAACAAGTTAGCCGAAATCCTCTTCTGACTGCGTGCACCACCCTAGGTAAGGTCTTCGTATACTGCGTTGCCCCACTGTGGTGGATTCGAAGATTCTTCAGGCTGAAGCACTGGTATTCATGTGCTCTACATGCCCTAGTCATATAAATCACTGTAAATGAAGCCTTCTTGACCAGATCGAGGCTTTTGTACTCCTCCATACTCCGGCAACGCGGACTTGGTTAAATATCGCACCGAATCTAAGTGACAAAGAAAGCTTACTCAATCTTGGGAGTGTCCAACAGGTCAGGGATTATGAGGGTCTTGAATAGTGCTTTCCTCGTTGCTGGAAATAGGAGTTGGTTTGTCTCTGGCCGGAGTAAGGCGTTTAAGGACACCAAGGATCTTGAATGCTAAAACGTCACACGTGGACGTATGCCTCTAAAGCTGGCAGAGCTCAGAAGGTCTCCTTTTTTGGAATCGAACAAATGATGCTCAGATTCAATACTACACACCTTCCTCCAATTTTAAAGAGCTCGGCAACTAAACTTTCAGATTCAAGGGATTTATTTGATGTGAGTTTGGATATGACTATGTTCACTTCGTTTTGGGCAGCTTCACGGACATTTTCCAGGTATTCGTTCAGATTGAGTTGTTGAGTGTATCCTGTTTGAGAGCGGTATTTTCGTTGTCTACAACATTGAACGGTTTGCAGGATTTGGTTCGGGTTTAGTTGCTCTGACACGTGAGGATGTCGGCAGCAGTGCAGTGTTGCACGGTACGCCTCTTATTTGCCTGAAAGTGCACGTCGACATTCTTCGTCGAACCATGAGTTTCTTGTATATGATTTCCTTGTGAAATCTAACACATCAGAGGCTGCATTTCTAATGGCCCTACTGCAGTTTTGCCGCTGGTCCTCTGCATTTCATGCTGTTGAAGCATTCTTATGCGAGAATTGATGGTGGCGAGATCGGCAAAAGCTCTGGCCACCCTGGCGCTGTATTGCATTTGATATTCGCATACCTATTTTGGCTACTAATTTCTTAGATGGCGGTTTAAGTTATGCAGAATCACGGGGACGTAGACGTGAAACACTAAGAAGAAACCAAAGAATCTGTCATTGACTCGAGCAAATTGGTAGTTTTGTGTTTGGGATGCGCGTCTGGGCCATCTATGAGAATTCGTTTGAGGGAATGGAAGAACAAGATACATACCCGTATCAACAATTTTTGATAATCCGCGAGCAGTGAACGCACCTGATACATAAGAACACTTTAGCATGACAAAGCCATTGGGGACACCCCCATATAACGACACTTTAAGCAAAAGATCTGAGCCGGTTGCCGAAGGAAGATCTAACCAAATAAACTAAATTTGGACGTGAACAAGCAAAGTCGGCTAACTTGGGTAAAAACAACGTCGCTACATACCGTATATGAGCTGCGACAATAAACGCCAACCTTAACAAAGGCAACATATCCGAAATGGGCTTAACGAACACACCATTCCCTTCCAATGGTCTAAAAGCACTTAACAGCATCTAGTTAGGTAGAAGCTTTAAACTTATTGGTATGACATAATTTCCTTTATTTCTAAGATACAAAAAAAAATTTACTCTTTTCACACAATCTCAACAAACGAAATTTTATTCTCGTTCGCAACTAATTAGACCAATTTGGTTAAACTAATTAATAAAACCAACCGTTGCCACTGACTTCATTGTCTAGTTTTTTTTATTCATCTTTGTATCTGCGGATGGTTATCTAACCCCTTTTCGCAATAGCAGCTCTAATTTTAGCTAAAAATTGGAAAGTAAACAAGTCACTGAATGACTACCTCTGCAATAATTTATGCAAATAAGGTTTGTCTTTGTGATTAGATTAAGACACTTCATTAACTTAATCCAATCGCTTTTTATTCAGAGGACTGACTTATAAGAAGCATCGGTGGTTCAGTGGTAGAATGCTCGCCTGCCACGCGGGCGGCCCGGGTTCGATTCCCGGCCGATGCATCGAATTAATATTTTTGAATTGATTTTGCTGTACAAACTGACTTGGTTTATCGATTAATATTACTTGACCTCTCTCAGAGAACTGTTTCGTGTTCCCGTATTGGAAACAATGCCTCTGGACATATTGAGGACATTCAGCAGCGTCGTACCGCGAAATCAAATGATTTGAACTGATTTTTCCAGCTGGGAATTTAAGCGATGTCGTAATGAGTTCACGAAACGTTTAAATAAGTTTTTTTTTTTTTCAATTTATTTGGGGAAAGACAGAAATGAGTTTGGAAGGCGCCAAAACGAATTAGAGAGGGTTTCACAACTAGCGCCAGTGCTATAATTGAGTTGATGGCGTATGAACCCTTAACGAATCTTAATCCGGACAACAAAATCGAGAATTTTGCGTAGATCAAAGGAGAAGTCTCCAAATTAAAATCCATCATTTGCCTTAAATTCTCTGATTCACTTACTAAACAACGAGCCATGAAGTCAAAGAAGACAAACAAAAACAACTCCAAAACCCAAGTGGCTTACATCGATGCGTAGTGATTTCTCCCATGCGACAAAAATAGCAGAGAAAGGTTCAATATTTACAGTTACAAATATTTCGTCATTAATGTCACTTGTTATCAATTTTGTTTTCCTATCTGAAGTGGGCTTATCACGTCTCACTCCAGATATGTATAAGGTGATCCGGTTTGGGATACAGATATTTTCAGATTCAATTCATTGGTCTATGTTATGAAAAAAACGTATGGGGGAGGGCGACTATTTTCAACACCCAATGAGTTGCAGGGTGTTTAAAAAAGTTCCTTCAGAGAAGTAGGTACCAACAATTATTAAGTGATAACTTCTAGTGTATTTAACCTAGAGCAACCAAGCCCGGTTCGTTTCATAGGCAATCGATTAATGGTTAATTCATATTTAACACATTGAGTGCCATAATCGATGGGACTCTTCTTCAATGGATTAGAAATTACCTTTCGGAACGTTCGATCCAAATTGTCTTGGATGGTTTCAAGTTCAATATTCACAAAATAAATTCTGGTGTGCCCCAAGATTCCGTTCTGTCCCCGATACTCTTTTCAACTCTCATTAATTGTTATAGATGATCTCTTGTCTGCCGCTTCTTCTTCCAATATATGTATTCCTTTGCTAGCGATAGTATTCTCTACTTCTCACATCCGTTCCCGGACTCACGGCCCCGCTCCTGTTCGTCGGCTGTATAACGGGAACGACAGCTTATGCTTAGCACATCATATTCCGATATTAGCAGCATAACTAATTGGAATACTATCAACAGAGTGGAATTTAACGCCTCCAAATCGCTGTCGTTAAAGCGAAACTTAAACACCCATCTATTGTCCACATGTATTCTCGAGATGTGTGTCAGTGATAATTTACGTTGGAATGACAACATATTCGGTGTCGCTAAAAATGCTGCGAAATGTCTATGTTTCCTCAAGCGATGTAAGAAATATTTCACCACATCCGATCAGGCCTCAATATATAAGGCATTCATCAGCCCAAAATTGGAGTACAATGCCCACATCTAGTCAGATACTTCTAAAACATCTATGCACCTGCTAGATAGGATTCAAAACCTTGCAATAAAACTCGTAGGTAACACTAATATTAGTCAGTCAATCGACACCCTTGAACACCGACGTAATGTCTCCTGTCTTACTTTGTTTTATCACTATTTCCACCACCAGTGCTCCATTTAAATCGCCCCTTCAAACCTTCAGTGGTAACACCCATTTCGCTTTAAATGCTCATCAGTATACCCTAAAGCCCACCTTCGGACGTACTCTAAAATATCGTGATTCGTTCCTAAGTCGTACAACTCGCTTATGGAATGCCCTGCCGAGCTCACTATTTCCTAGTCGTTATAACTTGCAAACATTTAAAAACAATGTAGAAAGGTACCTCTCTTTTCTTCCTCCCTAAATTTCCTTCGCCAGCTCTGTGTGCAAACATTTTAAGGATACACAAATCCCTTGTGCGCGCGCTCATTATGAAAAATAAAATATAAATAAATATAAAGGGTGACCAGATAAGAACGATAGGAAAAAGATTTTAAATATAACAACAACGGTGTGAGATACAAAATTAATTCTGTCTTTATTTTGAAGCTAGGTTTATGGAATTATTTGTGCGATAGCTCATCATTTAAATGGCCGCCTCGGCTTCACTGGCAGTGCCTAAAGCGGTCGGTCTAATTTTTGATGACTCGGTCCAACAGCGTGTTAAGTTCGTGTATAGCTATTGGTTTGTTAGCGTAAACTAAGGTTTTGACGTAGCCCCAGAGAAAATAATCGAGTGGTGTCAAATTGCATGATTGTGTCGGCAAATTTATGAACACTCAATCGCCAATCTTCTCCTTCCCAACTTCGAGCGTTGCATTGCTTGTATGGCATGTAACACCGTCTTGTTGGAACCACAGCTTGGATATATCGATGTTTTCGAGCTCTGATTACAAAAAGTCGGTTAACAACGATCTACACCTGAGACCATTGACGTTAACGGTGTCCTCTTTCTCATTTCGAAAGAAATTAAATCCGATGGTGCATGGATTGATGGATGGATTTATGCAAGGCCGGGCACTTGTGGATTGTGTTTGCTCCAATATTGGCAATTTTGCTTGTGGGCATAGCCACTGGGCTAAAAATGGGCCTCGCCCGGAAAGATAATTTTTTGAATCTTCGATCTCCAGATCTCCGAACAATATTTCCAGCGACCAATTGGCAAACTTACGGCGTTGTGTATAGTCTACTGACTTCAATCAATCTTATACGGACGTAGGCCCAAATCAAATTGCAAATAAGCCGGGTTGACTCGCTGGCGACGCCCGATCGGCGTCGAATTGAAATTTTGGGGTTTTTTTTCGATACTGGACGCTACGACGGATATGTTTTCTTCATTTCGTTCCAATCTTTTTCTGATTGGTGGCTTAAGATCTCAAAGAGTGTACTCACCCTCAAACTTTTCCACGGTGTGAAAAATTGCCTGCAAACTGAAGCCATGATGACAACCGACCTCACAACGAAATTCACTAAGGCGGAATTTCGAAAATATTTTTTTAATAATTTCTGCACATAACGCTAAATAGCACGCGTTACTTATTTTCTAAAAAAAATATAAGAGTCGAAAACAACCCTTCAACTTATGCTTAGTGATTGCTTTTTTACCGTAGGTCTAGGTCTACTGTAAGCTTTCAATAAATCGGCATGCAGATTACCAAAAACGATTATACCGGGTGAGTTTTTTAACTTGAGACATCCAAATTACTCGAAAAATACGCGATATCACGAAAATTGTTTCAGACAAAAGTCACAAGGTTCTGAAGGGGACATAAGATGGTGACCACGAGTTTGACCTTGAGCCCCATTTTCGAAGTCAAACGAAGGTCACTTTTGATTTTTTAATGGGAACCCCTATTTTTTTTGACAGATTCGTAATTTGCGTGAAAAATTACAATTCTTTTATATGAAACACTTTTTTCAAGAATGCGTTCTTTTCCCGTCAGAGGGCGCTATAAAACTAAAGACATCAAAATTACTCGAAAAGTACGAAATATGGCGAAAAATGTTTCAGACAAAAGTCATACGGTTCTGAAGGGGACATAAGACCTTGAGACCTTCAAGGTCAAACGAAGGTCACTTTTGATTTTTCAAAAAATTTCATTGCTCAGTCGTATTCCTCAATGGGGCACACGACTTTGTGTCAAAGGTCTTATTCATTCAGTGCTAGATACCACTGCACTGGCACGCCTAAATCATTAATCGGTTCCCAACGTCGTTAGGGTGTTAGAAGGTCGAGATTTGTTTTGAGGAAGTCATTATTGCCTCGAGTGAAGTTAAAACTCAAAGAATTTTCAGATAGAGACAAATTTTCCTAAACTTATCTGAGAGTGTATGATGTGCACTCTGCCCTTTTTTTCTACCTGAACGGAACTGTACTTCATTTAGAAGTTCGATTTTTGTTTTGAGGAACTGATTATTATTAGTAACGTTTTGCAGATTAATAATGCAGGCTATTTCAATTCAAGAGAAAATTGAAATGATATTGATTTATGGAGAAAGTGGAAGGAACATCGATGGTGCTATTGCTCTTTACACCCAACGTTTCCCAGACCAGATACGATCGCCGGGTCATCCAACAATTCACTGGTGTGCAACCAAAGAAAAGAAATCGGTCAATCGACATAATATGCATTACTGGGATACCGAAAACCCTTTGTGGTTGAGACAAGTTGAACGCCAGCCCCTTTGAAATGTTAATGTTTGGGCGGGAATTATTGGAGATAAATTAGCGGATCCATATTTTATTGAAGGCAACTTGAATGGCGAAAAGTATGCAAACTTCTTGCAGGACCATCTTCCAGTATTGCTAGAAGAACTGCCATTGGAGTTGCGACAAACAATGTGGTTTCAACATGATGTTTGTCCAGCCCATTATTCCTAAGTAGCCCGGGGCGTATTAAACAATTTTTACCATCAACGATGGATCGGACGAGGGAGTCCGAGGCAATGGCCTGCTAGATCACCTGATCTTACGTCACTTGATTTCTTCTTGTGGGGCTACTTCAAAAGTGAGGCTTACAGAAAAAAGCCAACAACACGTGAGGACATGAAAAGAAAAATAACTAGAGCTTGCCGGAAGGTTACGCCAGAAATACTTCTCAGTTCTGTAGGTTTATTTAGACCGAAGATAGACAAGTGTGTTAAAGTGAATGGTCACATTTTCGAGCATTTGTTGAAATAGTCTCGGGAAATAAACGTCGAAATGGGAAGAACAGTGGGAGGCAAGGTTACCTATTCTAATTAATCACCCCGAAGGAAACAAAATACTGCTACGTCCACGTCGTTGTTTCTGGGTTATGCTAAACGCAGTATGTAAAAACAAATGACGCAATACGACTGAGCAATAAAAATCGGGAATTATCTTTTGGAAAATGGGTCTCAAGTACAAACTCGTGGTCACCATCTTATGTCCCCTTCAGAACCTTGTGACTTTTGTCTGAAACATTTTTCGCGATATTTCGTATTTTTCGAGTAATTTGGATGTCTCAAGTTATGTTCAAAAACTCACCCTGTATATTCATAGAGCCGCAAAATTTTAAAAAAATATCAAAGGACCCCAGATAAGCACTAAACGTTACTACCTATCGCAAACTTCAAAAAAGAGATATTCAATGCTTACGTTCAGATTTTTTCACAAGTTCACAACCAAGAGACTCGGTACAATACAATTCCACCACCATAGATGTCATTAATTCTGTCGTTGTGCAACTTGTAATGGACAATATCACTCCCTGAACCTTCGAGGATACAACAAAGGAAGTCTCATTTAGGCAACGCGCGCTTACTCGCATATGACAAACTTTAAGACATTAGGCAAGATTTTTAAAACGGATCGCACAGAGCCCTCATCTTCATCACACTCAGACTCATATGGCTCATAATTTTCCCTCGGAAATAAACAACACAAATAAAACAGATGATTGGAGCTCCATGTCAATTCCGGAAAAAAACCAATTTCACAGAAAAAACAACATAAATCAGAAAGAATTAGGGGAAATGGGGCAATAAAGTTGACCGGCATGGGAAAAAAAGCACACATTGGGCAGCACAGTACGGTAGTTGCACATAATAAATATAAATAACTGATCAATTCCAAAATATAAATAAGTTAACGTAAATAGATAATCAGATAGTAAAGCAATTCACAAAAATAACAATACTGCTCCGGATGACATCAATAGCCGCGGTTGATACAATATGTTCGTTTGTGGGAAGTTTATTGCCGTGGAAATTTTCATCTCATAATCGTCTATACTCTACTCTTCTTAACGTAAACATTGTTGTTTCGAGTCCTCAAGGGATAAAGCAACTCTTCTTTCCAAAGTTGAAGACCATGTCGCAACAGAGAGCTATTGTGAGATGTTAGGCTCTCACTAATCCCATATACGAGGCGTGTTCAATAAATAAGGTGACTTTATATTTTTATAAAAAAATATATTTATTTATTCATCAATATTTTTTTGGCAGACCTGAAATATCGTTACGGTTAAAGTGTTTATCTTTTGAGGATATCCACGAATAAAGCCATTTTTTGATGTCTTCATATGAGCTAAACTGCTGATCAGTAGGTTTTAACGAGCTAAGCAACGTGAGACCGAGAGTTGTCATGCTGTAGAATCACATTTTCGGTGCCCCTGCTCGTATTGTGACAGCTTTTTTTTGCGTAGTACTCATCTCAATTAAAGTCAATACCATTTAACTGTGATGGTTTCATTGAATTTCAATACTATATAACCAACCTCGTCCTACCAAATAAACAGCATAACCAAAAACGCAGCTTGAATATTCGGACGATCCGACGACCTACAAACATGACCGGGCAGTCCCCATGAATTTCTTCTCTTTGCATTGCTGTAATGATCAAGAAAACCCGTCCATTTTTGCACTAGTTTTGCACACAGTTCACATGCGGAAAACAACGTCTCTTTGCTTCAAATCAGAGGGAACCCAAGTTCCTTGTTTTTGAATCATTCCCAACGCATGCGTGTAAGTTTTCCATGCGTTTGGAACGGCTCCTCATCGAGCAATGCCTCCAATTCAGCATCTTCGAAGGATTTCGGCCTTCTTTCACGCGGACGGTAGTCAACATCGAAATCACCGTCTTTGAAGCGACGGAACCAATCACTCCAAGTTGTTTCACTTAGAGCAGCATGTCCGTAAATTTTTTGGAGTTCTCGATGCGCTCCAGCCATCTTTTTTTTTCAAATTAAAGAAGAAAATCAACACTTTCCACAAATGACGCTTATTTGGCACATAATCAGACTTTTTCACACAAGTATATGACGCCAAAAGAAAACCACTAATGTGTCGAAACGGTTTGTTTACCATATTTCTTGGTTCATGCCATTTTGGATATGTCAAAATCGACCAGCACTTACTGTTGGAGCCATCTTTTGAGAACTTAGTTGCGCGCCTAATACAATGAGATACCCATGTACTACGTATGAAGCCAAAATAAATTCCAAAAACGAAAGCAAGGCGAACATGTAAGTGTTTATTCCGGTGTAAGGAAAGCATTTCTAAAAGGACGTGTGTATACAGTACATTTCAGCAATGCTGAATGCTTTTGTCTGCGTATGCTGCTACAACACATCCAAGGTCCAACATCTTTTGTTAGCTTTGAAATAGTGAACGGCATATATTGGGTATATAATTATTTTCGTACCGTTTTTTTTTTTTCAAAATTTGAATGTTTATTTAAGAAACACATGTACAATAGTATTATTCAAAGTATTGCCCATCTGAAGTTATGACTTCTTCCCATCTTTCTGGCAATTTGTGGATCCCATCCCAAAAGAACTGCGCCGGCTTGGCAGCCAAGAATGAATCAAGCCAATTTTTAATATTCTGCTCTGATGTGAACCGTATTTCAGCGAGGGCGTTCTGCATCGACTGGAACAAATAAATGGTAGTCAGAAGGGGCAAGTTCTGGGCTATAAGGCGGGTGGGGTATAACTTCCCATCCACTGTTTTCCAAATAGTTCTTAACCGGAGTAGCAACGTGGGGCCGAGCGTTGTCATGATGGAAAATGATTGCCTCGTGTCTGGTCGCATATTCCGGACCTTTTTCGGCTACTGCTCTCTTCAAACGGAATAATTGTGTTCGGTAGGGTTGTTTATTGATGGTTTCACCCGGTTTTAGCAGCTCATAATACAGCACACCCATCTGATCCCACCAAATACAGAGCATTACCTTCGCGCCATGGATATTCGGCTTTGCCGTTGATTTGGCTGGTTGGCCGGGTTTCACATATGATATATTGCGCTTGGGGTTGTAATGGATCCATTTTTCATCACCAGTAACAAGCCGATGCAAAAATGACTTTCTTTTGTGGCGTTCCAGCAGCATTTCGGACATGCAAAACCGCCTTTCGACGTCTCTCGGCTTGAGTTCATGTGGAACCCAATTTCCTTACTTTTGAATATATCCAGCTCCTTTTAAACGTTTTGAAATGGCTGCTTGAATGACACCCAAAGATTCTGCGAGCTCTTCTTGTATATGGCAACAATCTTCATAGAGTAATGCTTCCAGTTCTTCATCTTCAAACTTTTTTGGCTGCCCAGGACGTTCATCGTCTTCCAAGCCAAAATCATCACTTTTTAATCGTGCAAACCACTTTTATCACGTTCGCTCAGCTAGTGCATGTTCACCATAAGCTTCCACCAAAATACGATGACTTTCAGGAGCAGTTTTCAGTAATGAAGATGATCTCCCCGCAAAAACACTTTTTCAGGCACAAAGTATCGACATATTTGAGTGAAAAAAAATTATTGTTGTTTATGCTTCAAATGAATGACATATACTGAAATGACGTACAATGACAGTAGCTTTCCAACGCATGTTCCAAGGGAATAATATAATTTACGCCATCTCTTAGCAAACCGCACTTTAGTTATAGACCCAATATCATCGCAACTACCAAACTGCTTGTAATGATCTAGGAATGCTCGAAGATGATTTGCATTGGAATGAATACCTATCAGTCTCTACATACTTACGTACTTACTTAGGTCCTGACCTATTATGTCCGTGAGGTTTCCATTGGGGGAAATAGTGTATTGTTTTTGGAAATGTATCTCAGCTCTCTTCAACTCTTCCCCAGTTGTGCTGATTCCTTTTCTTCGCCAAGTACTTCTAGGTCGGCCCACTCGTCTGCCTCTCTGCGTAACAGGGTTCCATTACATCGCTCGTCTCGCAATGCACTCGTGACCTTCACGAAGGGTATACCCAATTAACTGCCACTTACGTCTTCGTATAATAGAGTCAATGGGTTCCAGACCTGTGCTCACATGAAGTTTATCTTTAACCTGATAGAGTTGTTTCTCCGTATTTTAGGCAGAATTCCGAATGCAGTTTTTGTTTTCCCGATTCGGTTGATTATATCTAGTGGAAGACACTTAGAAGTATCCAAGGTATTGAAAATTCTCTACCATCTCTACTGTTTGTCCAGAGATCTCTACTTGGTTAGATGAGGAAGTTCCAAGGCTGATGCTTTCTATTTTTGTCGTATTGATATTTAGCTCAATGATTTAAGGTTCTCTCCACCCTTGTTGTCATTTGACGGATATCCATGATCCTATGAGAGAGTAAGCATAAGTCGTCCGTATAGTCCAGATGTTTGAGGTTTGAGTCCACTAAATTCCTCCATTTTCAATTACTTTACACCAACAGAAACAGTATTGGTGACAATAAACAGTCCTGTCTAACCCCATTTGGGATTTCAGACTCCTCTAACAACCTTCCTTTATGCAGGCCTTCGTAATAGTAATCAATTTATCTAGGATACCCCTCCTGCACAAAGCAAGTGAGATAAATTTTCTATAAACACTGTCGAATGCCTTTTCGAAGTCGATGAACAGCAGGTGAAGTGGTGATCGATATTCAACGCACTCTTCGATGGTGATCCGAAAGGTGTTGATATGAAACACACAGTAAAATTCAGTGCGGAATCCGGCTTGTTCGGCGTTGAGTGTATCTTCGAGGTAGTCTTGCATTCGCCCCAGGACTATTTTTGTTATTACCTTGGCTACTGCAAAGCTTTCGCACTGCGTAAGGTCCCCTTTCTTTGGGAGCTTGACAATCATTACTTTTTTTCACTTTTCAGGAAAACACTGTTTCCCAAGCTCTCTTAATGAGTGGGTGCAGAAGCTAACTCGATTCTGTCAGCACTACTCATAAGAGCTCTGCGGAAATACTGTCAAGTCCAACCGCTTTGTTGTTCTTCAGTACTTTGATTGCGTTAATAATTTCTTCTATGGCCTCATTGGGCATTAAGGTCATTTCACTGGCGAAAAATATTCCTTCCACCTTTTAAGCTGGTCCTCATACGAAACTAGCAGAGTTCCGTCTGTGTCTTTTACCAGGTGTTGTTTAGAGTTTTGGACACCTGTTAGCTCTTTGGTAATCCTGTAGACGGTCCTACTATCACACCCACTACTGGCCTCTTCTGTTTCTGTAGACAATCGTAGTTACGCTCATCACGTGGCACGATAGGGTGAACTTCTCTCATCTTCATGCGATACGCAGACTCTAGGGCGTTTCTCCCTTCTGCTGGAGTAGCTGCGATGCGAACTTTTAGGTGTTTTCTTTCTTTGATCCTAGCCCAAGCTTTCTCAGAAAGATAAACACTGTTACTTTCTTCCGACCAACTATACTTTGAGCACCAGTTATGAAGACATTTTTCGCAGTACACCAATGGTTTTTGATGGAGGTGGGTTCTGTGCTATTGATTGCTCTCAACCTAGCGGACTTCGGAATCCTTTTACCTATCGATATTAAACTTAGGCATTCGGAAATGTTTATGGCATATCCGAGCTGCAGCTATATGTAATCTTACATCAGATAGTGATCGCGAGCTATTCCCATGTCTGCACCCCTTCCTTTACGAACTTCCTGGAGATTTCTTCTTAATCGCCGCCTGATCGCGAAAAGACTCCAATTTGGTTGGAAGTTGCTCGCCTGTTTGTCGACACTTAACTGACTTTGTGGCACGTCTTGTGTTCAAACATGAACCCTCCAACTACAAGGCAGTTGTCGTTGCAAAAATCGACAGAACGCAGGCCATTGTCGTTGCGGTCGCTAACAACATTATTTCCCATTACATGCCTGAGCCCATAATTGATGTTTAAGTCTCCCATCACCATTATGATGTCTCCGCGTCGTGTACAATTCATAAGCAGCATTCAGCCCGTTATTAAAGGCTTCCTTCTCCTCGACAGTAGAAAGCTTCGTTGAGGCGTCACTTTATGATGATGACGCGACGTACTCTAGTCCGGAACTTGGCTTTCAGCATCCTGTAGTCTAAAAGCTTCCAGTAGAGACCTATTTTGGAAAGAAGAAATCCAACGCCAGATTCCCGATAGCTTCCAGGTGCCTTTCCGGAGTATAGAGGTACAGTGTTACGAGTTAGGGACTTAAACTTTCCCGAGTCCAACCATCTAACTTTATTAATCTGTAAGATATCCATATTATACCGCATGAATTCCTTTTCTATATCATAGTAGATATAGCGAGGTGTACTGTGAAAGGGCCGCATTAAATATTGTACTTGCAGATAACTTCGATCAGTTTCATAGCACTTCTCATTGCCTACAACCCAAAAAAATACCGACGTCTTCTCGCAAGATAATCCATGTCTCCTTGAGCTTCTTTGAATTTTTTACTGACTCCTTGAAAATGTGTAGACATTTGTATGTACTCCCAATCGTGCATCTATTAGCAACAGCAAAGTGGACCTTAGTGAATTGAGCCTATCATTGATAACCTGGGCAAGCCCCTTAACTGATTCCCAAATTCCCAATAAAACCCTGTTACGAAACAACTACTTCTATGAAGATGATTCCAAGTGACAGATTCTGATTGGAAAACGGAGTCCGACTCACTTCTAGAGACTTCGGTGTGCAAACCTTTTTTCGAAATCGCTAGTTGAAACAGATTCAGATTTCCAAGAACACCATCTGTTTTGCATAACACCTGCTCGGTACTGGTATTTGTACATTACACCAGCAATCAATCCACCAGTCACATTGGCAGCGGCGGCGGCGGTAGATACAAAATCTAACCCTAAGCCTATCATCATATACTCTTATGTACGAGTATGTATCGCCTAGCAACGTCCGCCAACCGCCGACATTCCCTCGATTCCGCATGCTGGCGCACAGAAAACTACGAGTATTGGCATTGTGCGGATTCCACTGTGAGTGAGTGATTGTTGTTGACTTTTACACGAGAGCAGAGTTATGAGTGTCATTATGCAATCAATCTCTGAAGCAGCCCATTTCCAACTTGACGGATTCTAGAATTTGCATACAAAAGATACCCGAGAAGATCTTTCTATGGATTTTGGATTTTTTTTTTTTTTTTGCCCCTATTCCTACCACCCTCATCCGCGATAGCTTGCTGGCCTCTTCTTTAGTCGTGGCATGCCTCCCCATGCAACAATGGCATGGTGTAGTCACATTTGAATTTTAGTTTTTTTTTTCATTCCAACTTCCCGCTCCTAATGTCAATGACTGGTGTGGTGTGGTGTGGTGATGGTATAGTGGTTCGTTGAAGCTGGTGCTGTTAGTATCTTGTGGATAAAGTATATTCGCTCGTTATCCAATGATCTACTTTCGAAAAAACTGTGAGATGCCAGAAAGGCGAACGTCGGATAAAGATGTTGGATGGTGGTAGTGATGGAATGATGACTTCCATTATACCTATATCAACCGAGCTTTTGTGTTTCTTTTGTTGAATGCCGGAGGCCCTGCGATTTTTTTTTTTTTTTTTTTTTTTTTTTTTTTTGAGTCGCATCTACATATAGAGCAAGTGTTGTGGTCGGTTTAAACATTTGGACGACATACTTTCTGGTCATAGTTTCCAGAAAAACTATAACTAAAAACTGGAGATGCAATCAAAGGGTCGATATGAATTCTGGGTACCAAATAAGTTGATATCTGTACTGCACGTCCGTTCAACGTATCTTGTACAGTTCGGCTGAATCTGAAGCTCAAATAAGGTTAAGTTAGGCTCTCTTGAATTATACCAAAACCTGCAAAAGTATCTTCCTACGAGTGTGACTTCACTCTCTCTAAATATTGCAAAAACGTCTCCTCATGGTATCTCTAGACAACTACTTAGGCATACGTAGGGTATTGAACTAATGTATGCGACGAAACAACTCCTCATAGAAGTAACTTAGAATGCATCACGTAAAACCGAAAGGTAACATCCAAAATGCTCCCGATAAGGACCCTAACTTGTGTCATTAGAACTTACAGAGACTGAAAGAGCAAAGTAAGGGCATCAATAGTAGCTGGATGTGAGAGTTGGTTCAAAACGCCTTCTTATACAGTAATGATGATCCCTGATTGACCGCCTCCAGGCTTATCCTAATCAATGAGCGACAGGAAGCACTTTTTTATTTGTAGCCGCACTCTAACTGAATGGTTCTTGAGGAAACATATGAAAGATGCCCGCGTTACGAGATTTGGATCCTGTTAGGCGACTTTAACTTTTGTAAGGCTAAAGAGTATGCCATTAGCTTAATATTGTCTCCATATATGATAAGTCACTTGACCGACAGAACCGAATTTGTTACTTTTTGACAGGCGGAATACACGGTTTCAATCATTCAGACCACTACTTTGTTGCATCGAGCCCGAATAAGACATAAAATGTGCGCAACAAAGAGCCAAAAAACTGCTATTCGATATCGATTCCTGATTTCACAAAGCCGCCCTCGAATTAATAATCCATTTTCGTACCAGAGAAATACGAGTATATGTTCCTTTATGGTGAATGGTTCTAGATAGCTGCCTGGCTCCTATTCCCATCAGAAAAACCAGCATGACGACCAAGACGAGGGACATAGCTTATCGACCCACCAGATTCAGTTGTAACGAGACCTAAAGAGGAACAGTTCTGAGAAGGGAGAGATTTGAATCTGATTAAAAGATTTTTGTGGAAACAAGGCTTCTTACAAATGATAAAAAGGTGGGAACTCTTCCTGCAAAGACTATGACGGAGTCTTGAGAGCCATTCATCGGCTGGAGAACAACAAAATCGCAGACGCGGATGTCAGACAGAATATTTAAAGACTGAAGACAAAGAGGTTTTGTCAGGTAAGACCCAAAATGATGCGAAGTTTCCGACAGGATGGATCTTCCCAAAGGAAATCGAAAGTTCTCAAAACGAACGAAGTGTTCCATGGTGTTATAAAGAGTTGACATTAAGGATTGACACCAACAGTAAGTAGGTAGGTAGGTTTTCTGTATTCTTAAGATCGTTTAAGTCATTGTAGAAGAAAGCACCTAAATGGAGTTTTTTTCTCTGGGAGAGAACTGAACATGTACAGAGAAGGTGAAGTATTGTCTCCCATTCCTAATCGTCCATGCAGCTTCTATAGAAATCGTTTGTAAAGGTGCCAAGCCTTCTAGAATGCTTGCCTATAAGGTAGTGTCCAGTGATGACACCTATGAAGGCGCTGAGATGTTTCCTATTAAGAAGAATCAGACACTTAGAGCGATTCAGATCCAGCTTTGGCCAAATCTGTTATTAGCATCCAGCTTTAATAGCGATTGGTATATCCATGCTACCCTTTTCTGGCAGAATAGGTAAATTGGTTCCAATTTTTGCGAGTTCGTCGGTCCTACAATTTTCTGGAATATCTATGTGGCCGGCCACCCAAAGGTGAAGGTTGAACTGCTCTGCCATCTCCATAACAGATGATCGGCATTCAAGTGCCGTTCTAGAATTTAATAGAACGAGTTCAAGGACTTGATGGCGGCCTGACTATCCGAAAAGATGCGGATATCCTTTGCAGATACCACGTTTTTCTTTAGCCAGGACAGAGCTCCCTTAATCGCCTAAATTTGAGCCTAGAACACGCTACAGTGGTTTGAAAGACGGAAGGAGAGACTTTGAATTAGCTCATCTGAGAAAACACTACCTCCAACCCCGCTATCGGTTTTAGATCCATCTGTATAGAAGTGGATTAACTTGTCGTCCATGAAAGCATCTTCCTCCCAGAAGAATCTTGAGGAGAAGCTCCCATTAAAGTCTTTGTCAAACCTAAGTTTTGGTATGGTGTAATCGATGTTCTCTGTGAGGATTCCTAATATATTAAGAATATTAGCGTGACCACATAAATTATTTGTCCACTTTGTATGGGTGCTGCGGGGAGAGTAGAACGTAAAGCTCCACTTATGCATAGACATTCTGTTCTCTGGACTCTGCTTTGTTTGTTGCAGATGACGACAATCTCTAATGCCGTCGATCAGACAACAATACCGTAGGTGAGTATCGGTCTCATGACCGAGATGTATAGTCAGTGGGTTACTCGAGGTGAAAGGCCTCATTTCTTCCCAATGGCTTTTTTACAAGAGAATAAATCTACTGTAGCTTTCTTCACTTTTTCTTGAATGTAAGGTTTCCAGTTTCCAAAAATGAGATCCAGATGACAATGCAAGAGCCTTGCCGTTAGTCGGTGCAGTCACCGACCGGCTACGGATTTTATTTTTGTTGGGATTTTATCTATTAGAGATCCCACAAGTAGCGGAGAAAAGACGCTCTATCTGTACAGAGATCCATTGTATACAGATAAGGCTAGCTAATCCGGTGGTCGCCAGTTATCCGAATACTCTGTTTGGGACTAAGCTATTTTTAGAGATGCTGTGCCCTCAGCCAGTTTGATCATCAGCACGGGTCGTATGGTACCTTGATCCAGCCCAGAGGGGACACCAACAGTAATGTTAGCTTGAGTATCTAGTGAAAAACAACCGTGGCCAACAAATTTCATTTCGGGCAAGGAGGCAACTAAAATCTACAGCCCTCTTTTGTAAACAAATATGAGGACTTAAAAATCAGGATACCAAGTCTTAGGTTGACCATGATCTCTGTTTACAAAACCGGCTTTATTCCTTTGCGTAGCTGGATTAAATATTGCGCGACTTAATCCGTCACCACTTTGAATGAATTATTGATCCGCGCCTATATATATCAGTCAGATAATGTTATGGTAATGCTAGCAGACCAATTTTGCTATACACAAGTTCAAGAAAAAGTAAGCCTCTAGCAGCAAAGGAACCAATCTTCACATAAAGTGTAGTCTCAATCCCAGAAGTCTGTCGAATGGCCACCATACTCAATGGTGTTAGTCCTTGATATTGAGGAACACTGATACTTTCTCAATCCACTCGTGGTTTGATGACGAATGTAGGCCAAACAAGAAGAATAAAAACTGCGCTGTATCAAACGACGAGAACTGCTCGCGAGCTCCACCAGCAGAATAGAAGGAAAGAGCACAAGCTTTTCGGAAAGATAAAGGAAGAGTAATCCAGAAAATGGAGAATTCATACTGCAGGAATGACATGCCAAGACGGCAAAGCCAGAATCCAAACCTGTAATGATGAAAATGAACAAATAAAGTTGCAGTCGGTGCTGCGAATATGGTAAGATTACTTCTTCTGACTGTATAACGCCGATGGTGGTTGCAATACCGATGTCAGGCAGGATGAGGTATACCTGAGCAATTCAATTTAAAGCGGCTGAAGTTGATCTGGTTGGGGACATGTCCCGGTTAATCTGTAGAATATGATCAGAGAAAAGCATTCTCGAACCATGGAATCTAGCATCGTTTATCCGCTCCACAAGAAAGCAGACCCTATTGACTGCGCCACCAGCATGGCTTAGGCATTATCTTCTTTTAGAAACGTAGTTATAGCCATATCGCCAATCTAGCTAAAACGGATATGGTTCTCTTTACAATAGAAATCTAGCTCCTCTGAATTTATTTAGGTATATAGGTCTCATCTTGGACAGGAAACTGAGGTGGAACGAGAATATTACACAGCGAAAGAAAAGCCTCTAATTGTGCTCGGATCATGCAAGTCTTAGTTGACCAATACTGGAAATACAAGGCGCATTCCATTTGTGACTCAGGGTGTGGAATACTTAGCAATGGGAATGCAAATCCTTTTTTTAGTAAGTCCATTTCCAAATTGTTGAATTCGTTGGTGTAGGTAACCATCAATCATTCGGTCTTGCTACATACTGTGCAAGCTGTGACCCAATCCGACTTCAATACCAGCATCAGATATTGCAATATACACAGCAGCGATCAAATCCTTTTTCTAGAACACCAGAATTATTTCAATCCTCTTAAAAACACATTGCTAAGAAGCGTCGCTGATGAAGCGGCTAGACTCTGAAGGCGTGATGAACTCGTTGAGGCAACTGTGGAATATCTTGACTAATATTTTCCACATGATTCTAAATGATCAAGTGAACTTTCTGCAAGCTCACATGATCAGGAAACACTATGCCATCGGAAGACAAGCACGAAGATCGAATATTCCTTACAACATTTTCTTCGGAGAAAAAAAGAAATCTTTGGCGCACTCCCATTTCAATTCAGAATGCAAAGCATAAGCAGTAATAAGTAGAGCATTACCCTGCCATACACTCCCATTTGTATCAAAATGGACCAACAACTAGTCCACAATGAAGACCTAAGTCCTTAACAGAGGTTTGAAACCATCTGAGATTGTAAATGAACTATCTAAGGTTGTCTTACACCTTCTGAGAACTTCAATAAGTTCAAAAGTTGTACTTACTATTTGGAGAACATTCACAGACTGATAGCTCACAGAGATGCCAGTTGTATCTTTTGCTCTATTCGCTCTCTTTGCACGCAATTTTAACTTTCTAACGACGAATTGTTTGATGTTCAGTAATATTAAGTCGCTTCTCTGCCTGTCGTGCTAAGCAACAACGATAAGTTCACCGATGAATTCAGTTTGTAATTATACCATCTGAAGATAGCCATCTTATTTGGTTCATGAATTGCTCATACGCCACCAAATCCCTGATGTAACTATGAAAAAACTCATTGACCTCGATGTTGAAGTAGTTCTTATAAGGTGTACGATTACCTACCCCATATCCCCAGACGGGCAAGTATTTGATCAACTTTCAATTTTTAAGGATAAAAACCGTCACACCAGACTTTCCTGTTCAGACTTTTTAGGCCCGTTGTGTCCACGAGTCCATTAGCATACCACCACTCCAATCCGTCTTGGATTCGAACTAAAAAATAAAGGAAAACCTTGTACGTAATGTCTTTTGTTTTCTCAAATTGACAATCTGCTGCCGCACTATTATTCGCAAGTTAAGCTCTTTGTTATTAACCGCCTCTGTCGTTTGGACTTTACTTAAAACAGTCTTGCCATTGTACGAGAAACCCCTTTCACAAAAAAAAAAAAAAGAAAAAAAGTTTAAAACTCCAGTGCACCAGTGCACCAGTGCAACATTTTTTCCACCTTTACCTCCCACATACTCCAATTAATTGGCGACATACTCTGAATGTCTAAGTGGATGCCTTCGATGGGGCTGCAATTAATTAACCTTTTGAATGCATGCCACGATGCAGCCAGTAGATTGCGGATTAAACACCAATTATGAGGTTCCACCGACCTGCAATTATATAATGCAACGCACGGTGTCACAGCGCATACAACTGCAAGAGCAGTGAATTTAAATCGCTTTTTTCTTATTTATGGTATTTATCAGAACAGGAACTGTCTGCAGAAGCAAACAGAAAACAAAAAACTCTTTTTGTTTTTTTGGCTTATTTTGCAGGATTCCCCTAGAGATTCTGATTTTTTAAGGAGGTCAGTGCATTTCATTTAAATTGAAGCCACATGCCATCTTCTCTAATCGAAACAATTTTGCCAAATTCTTGACGAGGATAATCTGTGACAGGTCTAGGGAGATAACAACAAGGATACAATGAGTTCCGACAAAGTGATGGAGATCCAGACCTCTTTAGTTGATGTAATTGCTACTGTGGAGAAAACCTCGCATAAAAGTCCAAAATCCCAGGGCTCCACTTCATATTGAAGGATCTAACAGAAGTGATGGGAACTCTGTGTGGGCACATATACCATATGAGTATGAGAACACGCAGAAGGACATCAAATTTGGTACACAGAGCATTAAAATCCATTAAGAAGCACGTCAGGGGTGAGACAGTGTGGAGGAACTCCCGCACAGTTCGCCCTCAATTGGACGAAACAGCCATCGAAGAAGGAAAGGGGAATAGCAACGTTGAACCTTAAGGAAGTGGTCCCGACCTTGTCCTTTCCCCTGAAAAAGCGAATCAATCCTCCAACCCCGGAGGAGTGGAAAGCTGTAAAGACGAAGAAGAAAAAAGGTCACCAGAAAAAGGGGGAACTTTAATCCGCGGAATAAAACTAAACCCATGGGAGTCCTTACTCAGCTAGCCCAGGGAAGGGAAAGGAATATCCGCAGGTCCTTATGCTGATGAAGAAGATAGAAATGGAGAGTCTCGACGCATACTATATGTCAAGGCAGTGCGAGAGACGATGGCTGCTCAGAATAGTCGCAATAAGTTCGCCGCTGCTAAAAGTGGTGAGCGAAGGCAGATTCAGCACATTGACACCACGGCTAACCTGGGACATCTGAGACGTCGACCCCAAAGGTGAAAAGGGAGTAGGTGGAAAAGGCAGTAAGGAGCTGCTTCCTAGAAGGAATCTCCCCTAGGTGGATAGCCCCGGGTTCACCCCGGAGATTCTTAGTTAGAGGGATGACCTAAAAAAGGCTAGATAAACTGAGCGGAGTGCTCCTCTAGGTGCCTGGGTTTTGATTACCTTGCAAGCAATTGCAAGGGGCTCAACAGAGGGCGTGCTGGAAGTGTGGAAAGTGGAGTAATGTGCCTAGAAGCTGCGCCAAAACGGATGAAGTTGTTACCTCTGTAAAAAAAAAAAAAACACCTCCGCCCAGCCATACGACACGTTGCGGGATCGTTTCGCCGGAAATAGTGCTGATCCTACAGGAAACTTTGGGAGGTGTAGACTTGCGCAGAGCTTGCTGAATTAAATTTCTGGAGACCGAGAGTAGGGTAGACCTGCTCGTACAAGAGGGGGCAAAAGTAATGTCATAATTTAAATATGCCATAATTTTTGTAAATGCCGTGAAGTGTCATTGTGCCTTAACATTACAGTTTGAAAGAACAATTAAGCATTTAGCTGAACATCTCAAGCAAACCGGGTCCACTAGAAATATCGCAAGAAGTAGCCGGCCTTGTATTGCTCGCTCGACCGAGAATATCAATGCTGTGGCCGTCCTAGATATTCCACAAACTTTGACGAGACAACGATGCATACGATTTGGCATAAGCTGACGTTCGTTACGTTTAATTTAAGTGAAAGACCTGTTGATGTTTTCTTATAAAGTACAAACCGTTCACCATTTGCTGCCTGCTGACCATCAAGTTAAGTTCACTTACTCTTAGCGTTCACTTTCACATAGTGGTTATGTGAATAACCAAAGTTTGCGTTTCTGTTGCACGGAGAATCCTAATAAAATGCACGAAGAGCCATTGCATCCCCTCAAATGTGGCATTTGCAACGATCCGCAAGTTGCGGAATTGGATCTCGAGCATTTTTGGTTCTAGGCCGTGTGATGATTTGAACTAGACCGCCAGATCTGACGGCAGAAGACTTCTTCCTTTTTGCGACTTATTGAAATCTCGCGTTAACCTAAACAAATCACAAACCTTGCAAGTCTTGAAAGCCAACATTCAAGAAGAATTCACCAATTTGTAGTCAGATGTTTTGCGAGCAACAATTCAAATTGCCGTAAAACGAGCAATAATGTGCATCAACTCAGAAAATAGTCATTTTACCGCTTAACACTTTCGTAAAAACAGAGCCCAATTTTTTTCATTTCTACAAAAATGGCAGGTAATTCACATGATGACCTTAATTCTGCCCCACCTTATATTAAGGCTGGTACAGCGATACGACAACCACGAATAATTCTTCATTTCCGACATCGAAGCTGGAGCGGAGTACATGTGGATCAGGGCTGACGGCGTGGTTAATCTTTCCGTATATAAGGATAGGCGTCTTCTGGGATCGCCTGGCGCCGTGTCAAGAAATGGTGTGGTCCCTGCAATAGATAATTAATATTGTTCCCGCGAAGGGCGCTCTTGGCAAGACCTTCAAAAGACGAGGATTGCCGGCATTCTGATCACGTCCGACTTCATCAACGCACTTAACTCGGCAAGATAGATCGAAATCCGAGAGGCGTTTTGACGGAAAACTGAACCGGACTACCTTGGAAAGATGCTGGATAAATATCTCCAGAATCGAGTTCTCCAGTACAACACGACGAAGGGATGGAAAGAGAAGCAGGTAACGCCGAAAGTATTTTCTTTTGTTTTCGTAAAAAAAAAAATTGTTATGGCTTTAACGAACCCCCTTACAACCCTCAAGCTAGTTTGAGAATGGAAGGCTTCTTTGAATGGGTTGAAAAGGAGTTGCTTTGTTAAGATCTCAGGTCACAATGAAATCGTGGAAAATGTGATCGCCGATAAATTTCATAGGCAAAGCTCAGACGATGACTTTTCCGTACTTATGGTACATGAGTCCCTGTTGGAACTGTCCGCTGTTATGAAACAAAATGATCTATTCCTATAGATGCAAAAAGACGTGATAAGCCAACTACCTTAACAAGTTTAATCGCTGCTGAATCAGGTCCGCTTTTGTAGTTAGTTTTATTTAGGCGATCGTAGAGTATCAGTATCATAGTTTAAGTTCATCTTGTTCAGAACATTTGTTTTCCTACTTTGATCTGGACAATATTGAACAACTCTGGAGAGGAGCATAAGAGTGATGATCAGTTTTAATCTGCGATCAGACCAAACCATTTGTCATATCGACGACCACCTATAAAGGGCGAACGACGTCGTCTAATCAGACATACTGTCGCCATAGGCAACTATAACTTCGTGGGTATCAATCACGGCTCCTGCTTCTATATTTCTCAAGAGCGAAGTCTTGTACCCCAAGCGGCGTATAAAGATGCGGTCTATCCAATGTAATGATCATCATATATGAAACTTGTTTCTAGCTAGGACAGTGGAGTTAAAAAAAACTCTTTCTAAAGTCCAACGCATTGAAAAAAGGGTTTCTTCTCAACAGTTAGGTAGAACTGTAGACAACAAGTTGAAGCAAACAACCAGCTTCTTAAGAAATTGCTGCCCAAATTGTTTTGTCTTCATTTCTACCAGATAAGGTAATGCCCGATCAGGTGATCGCAAACTTCAAAATACATCAAAATGTAAATTGGCTATCAGTTAGATATGGATGATGATATCATATGTGCAACTTTCTTACACCCGACAGTATACCTATGTAGTTGCTGTTTGTGGTTTTTATAGAAACTGGTTTTAGCCTCTGACTCGTAGATACTTTTATATTGCAAATAAAGCGCTTTTTGTCAGCAAAAAATCTGGTAATAAGCATCGGTGGTTCAGTGGTAGAATGCTCGCCTGCCACGCGGGCGGCCCGGGTTCGATTCCCGGCCGATGCAGATAGTTTTTTGTTCGAAAAAAAAATTAAGATCTGCTTTTTACTCAAAAAAAGATAATAGGTTGCATCTCTATTAATTTTGAATTCATGACGTTCTTGAGCTGAAGGTTTATATCACATTAGAACCATATGATGTGGGCATTTAGCTAGTTAGTGATGAGGTTGAACAAGCTACCTTGTGTTACACAAATCGATGGTTGGCAAAATACGAGGATTTGCATCGGCCGGGAATCGAACCCGGGCCGCCCGCGTGGCAGGCGAGCATTCTACCACTGAACCACCGATGCTTACATATTTATAGATAGTTAGACAAGTTTGGCTAAAATTGATTGTTCCAGGCATATGAGCAATGCCTCAGCCATGCGTTGAGATCGACCTCATTTTTTAGATAGGGCTAAACGCGCATACGTACAGGCTAAACAGTGTACAGTACAGGTGTCACTAAAGATGTGGCTACCTGATGTGAAGCCTCAAGCCTAGGCGAAGACGCATTTTCGCAAAAGTTATCAATCGTAATTCAAAATCCTATGAATGAGTCGTGCAATCAAAATATCGATTAGAAGACATGTATACGAGGTCCAATTAAAGCGAGAATGACGTCGCTAACATCGCATCATCTATAGCAAGCTTTCTATTGTACTTTACTTAAGCCTAAAGCAAGCTATGGGATTTAAGCCCAATTCATAAAGTCCGTGCATGTGCAACATAGTCTCCGTAAAGCCATAAGTGACCATCAGTATAGTAACTTCAGAAAGAAGACTACTTCTGTCAAGAATCGTTAATCGTATTAACGAAGCTGGTAGTAAGCTGAATAATATAACACGTCGTAGCTAGTATATCTCATTGATTGTAGTGACGGATGACAGCGTTAAACATGCTGTTGCTTCCTTAGATGGCTTCAAGTCGCCTGACACCGATAGCATATACCGAGTTATATTACGAAAAGACCAGCCGCTGGTCTATACCTTTCACTTCTAACCTGGCACTGGCATACCATAATCGTACAAACCGAAACCCTGGCGAACTTGTGAGAGTAGCTTTATACCACTTGTCAAGAGCTTAAGACCTATGAGTCTGGCTTCTTTCAAGTTAAAGAGCGTAAACAGAATTATCGAGATCCATGTGCGCAAAATTGCCTTGCGAATGCCTTCTCTGTCTGCGATGCAACACGTCTACCAATGCAGACAAAATTGAAGACGCACTCGAAAAGAAGAAATTTTTATCAATGTTGAGGGTACACTAGATACTCGCAAAAGCAATGCTAGTGAATAGCACACTGATGCTGGCTGCTGCCAATATATGATGACGGGGTTAAGCACGGATTCCCCGCAAGGCGGCTTATTGCCTTCACTGCTATCACGCATGTTGATCAACTCACTGCTTTAGAGTTATAACGCCTATGCTCACTGCCTGTTGCATTGTGCCTAGATCTAAAGCACAAGCAGCCGTTTCAGTTAATCTTAAAAATGAGGTTGTTCTCTTTTTGAGAAAGAGAAAGCTGAGTGGTTCGACCCACTTAAAGGCTTAATTATCCGAAGAAACTTAATATTTGACTGTCATCCCGGATAACAGTCTCTAAGGCTGGCAATGCAAAGGAGCTATCGGCAAGACATAAGGCCTATCATCGAAAAGGGTTCTCGATGATAAGGTCAATATGGATAAAGCTCTCACGAAAATACATCATTGCTAGTTTAACCAGGCTCCAAAGAATAGTCTGTCTCGGTAAATAGGATTGGCTCCGCTCTAGGTGCATTGATTAATCTCCCTCCCCTGGATATTTATATCAATCGACGCATTCTCAAAGCCCTCTTCCGTTTAGTAAGATGTGGTCAAAGTCTACTGTCCTTGCGCGCTGATTGTCTTTGGCTCTATAGACATTCGGGAACACATACTGAGGAAAAAATAGTCAATCGACATTCCATATGCCCAAGACTGGCTTCGGCCAGAATCTGAGCTAGCAAAAGAATGTAGTCGGGTCTTTGCGGATGGCTCCAAAACCGATTCTACAATGCGGTTCTGGTGTTTTTCTGGAGGACCCCTACGATAGAATTTACTCCTCTTTAGGAAAGAGGGAGGCGTCTGCCTTCCAAATGGGGATTAAAGCAATCCTGATGACAACGGACTATATGATGAATTAGTGAAGGCGAACAGGATAGTTTTTCAGAACCCAAACCTGCGTTCTCGATTAGAGTTTCAGTTGACAGTTGGGTTTCATACAAACATAATTGCGGATAGCATGTTTCTCTAGGTTGTCAGCGACCTTCATGCTGTCATGACTGGGCACTACACTTTTGCTAAGCACTTAGATCTGATTTGCATTATATTTCGACTCTTTCTGTGAAAGTGATGAAGACACCGCGGAAGAATACCTCCGTAGGCTGCAGGTACCCCACGTTGACCACTTTACTATAAAACTGAAACACTTATTCTTCACAAGGAGTGCAATGAAATAGTTCTTTGTCTAGTGCACTGTTCCGAAAGGAAAAAACCTTTTTGGAGTGATTTGAAGCAACAGACAGCATTTAGCCAAAAGAAGTCCTCTACTATCAAGGCTATGAATGAGATATAATGAATTGGCTAAAAATTTCTCCGTCATCCGTAGCCACTTTTTCCAAATTTAGTTCTCGGAAATGTAGATACAGCTCAGCAGACAGAGACTTAGACGATTAAATCATTGCTCCAACAGACGCCTATTTTCAGAGCTTCGACAATTTTTTTTATATGGAGACAGCAGACCATGTTGGCTGCAGTCTGCAGCATTTTCAAAGGCCGATTTTTGCGTGGGGACGCAACTATATTTCGCGTACAAATAAGAACGTATGATTGGCATCTAGTGTCTACATTTCAATGAAAAAATCTTTGCTGACATTCTGTAGAAATATGAAAGTTTCATCGCCAACCAGTTAAATAAATAAAAAAATAAGTGGCGCGACTTTTACACTCCTGAGCAGGGCCTACTGTTTATTGCCGTTGGAACCAGCAGCGTTAAAGGAAACTTTGTTACGGCGGCAGAAGTTCTTTGAGGGGTTCATGGCGCCGAATAAGAAATTCATGGACAAAATGTTGGGAAAATCAACTTACATCCATAGCTCGATACAACCATTTCCCCAATTTGTTTCAGCTCAAACAACATTTTGTCGCTAATTCCCTTGTTGACGACGACTTACGAAAATCACATTTCTTAGCTGAATGTGGCCCGGCAGTAAACGATCTGCTCACGAAATTGTTTGAAACAGGAGATGTAATTATGCGCACATTTAAAAAGCTTACGTAAAGGTTAAGTCGTCATTTTTCTTCCAAATCGCATGTGCTGGCGTCCCGGTGTAAATTTCTCCGGACAAAAATGCTTCCAAATCAGCCGTATGCAGAGTGGATAGCTGAGCTGAAAGGATTAACAAGGAATTGTGCTTTTACATGCGGTAAAGAGGGCTGCAATCAATCCTATGCAGACATAATGATTAGGGTTTTCCTAATCATGGGTTTCCACACTCCCCATAATGTACTTCGTAGTGCAGCTACGCAGCGTAAAAACCCATCTCTTGAGGAAATAGAGAATATCGCCACAGGATATGAGTCCACCCTGTGGACATGGAAAAGCCATCTGAAAGAGCTGAGGTAAACGTAGTACATCACCATAGGAATGTAAAAAAAATTCGTGGATGGCTCAAGAGCAAAATCGTGTCAAGGGTGTGGAATACATCACGATCGTTGCCAGTGCCGCCACTTGGAGTCAGTGTGTGACGTGTGCGGAAAGAGGGGGCATATCAGTGTGTTCTTTGGGACGTCAAGCTGAGGATGGAGTCGCTTCTCATCGAGCGAACCGAAGACGACGTCGGACCAGTTTCTCGAGGCAGAAGTCGTGTGCGACACAATAGTGTGGAGACACATGCCATCAATCAAGTGAAGGAGAAATTCGAAAGTCGGAACGAAAGTTTCGTTTCAAATTCCCGATGAAGTTTCTTCAACTTGTGAACTGAAGCGTATGGAGCGCAAGATAATGATAAGTGTGCTAGTTAATGGGCGTGCGTTAACGTTTCAATTGGACACAGGCGCTACTGCTTCGCTGATTGGTTTGGATGGCTGGAGAAAATTGGGAATACCACGGCTTCTACCGACTTCTCAGGTCCATTGATCTAAACGTGCGTTTGCGAGATGAAGAGCGTCAGCTCCAGGCGCCGGTGGTGGACAGCCCGTTGGCTTCGAATGCATTGGGACTGAACTGGTTCGATGCATTGAGTTTGTGAGTTGGTGGAAAGCTCTCGACTGCAACTCGCACCAAAAGCAAAGGCTCTTTGTGAAAAGTATCGATCAGTATTTAGTCCTGGACTTGGCTGTAGCACTCGTTTTGTCGCACATCTTACTCTAAAGTCGGAATGCCGACCGCTATATTTTAAACATTGTCCTGATCCATTTTCTCAAAAGAGAGGTGTGAGGAAGGAGTTAAACAGGTTAGTAACCCTAGGAATATTGAAAGCGGTGGAAACCAGCGAATGGGCAGCTCCGGTTGTGGTAAAAAAAAAACCAAAAAGAAGTTTTGGGCTCTGTGGGGATTTTACGGTTACCATCAATCCCCAACTGGACATCGATCGTTACCGTCTTTAAGGAGGCAGGTTGTTTACGAAGGTGGACCTTTCCGACGCTTACCTGCAGATAACGCTAGACGAAGAGTTGAAGCGATTTTGCGTCATCAACACGGAGTAGGGATCGTTTCAATACCAACGTCTTCCTTTTAGCATCGCTAGTTCAACTGGTATTTTCCAGCAAAGCAAATCACGGCCGATCTGAATTTTTGTGTATCGTACTTGGATGATATCATCGTGTCTGGTCGAACAGATGAAGAACATTTGAAAAATTTAAAAACTTTACTTCAGCGTTTCGAAGTGCATGGGCTTAAATGCAAGCTGGGGAAATGCAAGTTCGCAGAGGAGCAAATTGAGTACCTGGGGCACATTATAGATGCCAGGGGAATGAGACCATCGGAGTCTCGTTTAAGGGCTATTCGAGATTTTCCAGTGCCCAAGAGCTTACATTGGTAAGATGAATTATTATAACCAATTCATAGGTAAACAAACAAACTGAGGGCTAAAAAAAAGCCATTCATCTGGGGTAAGGAACAACAGCAGTCATTTGATGAATTTAAGGTACGTATCATGGAAGTTTCGCATCTTGTTCATTTTCGTAGTGACCTACCAATTGTGCTCGCCACCGACGCTTCGTCGCATGGGGTTGGAACTGTGACCTTCCATAAATATCCCGATGGTACGGAAAGCCCAATCCCGTTTGCGTCCAAGACGTTAAATGATGCGCGAAAGGGATCTAGTCAAATCGAAAAGGAGGCGTTGGCAATCATTTTCGGCGTTAAAAGGTTTCACCAGTTTTTATATGACTGGCATTTCGAGTTGCTGACTGATCATCAACCCCTGGTCACACTGTTTAATCCAGAAAAAAAAATTGCCCGTGATGACAATTCATCGCCTGCAAAGATGGGCAATAATATTAATGAGTTACACATTATCCATTCGCTACAGGTCGACGAAGCACCACGGAAACGCAAACGTCGAGTTCGACAAGATGGTAAAGAACACCGTACAGCAAGTGGTTGAAGAAGTCGATGCTATCTTGAAAGATTTTCCGTTGAGCGCGTCAGTCATCGCGGCGGAATCACAAAAAGATAGCACCTCGCAGAAAGATTTTGGGTATATAAAGAAGGGATGGCCTATTTTCTTACCATTTTAGGACGACGAGTTGCAACCTAACTTTCTTTTTTTTCAGACAGAGGTTTCATGCAGAGTGATCGTTCCCAAGTCGTTACAGGCCAGGGTGATACGGCTAATTCCTCAAGGTCATTGGAGAATAACCAAAATAAAGCAGCTGGCTCGGCGTTACTGCTGGTGGACGGCGATAGATGAGGACATTGAGAGAGTCGTTAAGCTGTGTGACATCTGCTTGTTAAACGCCTGCCAATCTCCTAAAGAGTATTCAAGTTGGCCATCGACAACAGATGTGTTTGAGCGCATCCATATAGACTTCGCTGGACCTTTCAAGAAGAGCATGTGGTTGATGGCAGTCGATTCGAAGTCCAGTTTCCCGTTTGTGGTCAAGATGCCGTCAACAACGTCTCATTTCCGCGTTGAAATCCATTTTCACTTTGGAGGGCCTCCTAAGATGCTGCTGTAGGACAACAGGCCGCAGTTTTCTGTAATTAAATGCTATTCAACACCTATCGATCTACAACAGGTGAATCCGGGTTGTCCCCAGCAGAAATGTTACACGGCCGAGTGCATCGAACGATTCTTTCTACCTGAGGAAAGAAGGAGTTTTCGTGGGGATCGATTTAAGTTTTCCCCTTAAGAACGTGTATTCGTCCGGCAGATTCAAACAAAAAAAGTAGTCGCCAGCAGTAATTGTTCGAGGCAGCGAGAAAAGAATGTACCAAGTGCGAGTAGATGTCCACCAGAAGACAGACTGATTCTGTTGCGAAAGCGAACGGACTTTAAAGAAAAGGCTCTAAAAGGAGGCTCATCCCGTGCATAAGTTTCGAGTTAAGCCCACCACTCAACCGTAAGGATTGCAGTCCAACTCATACGATTGCCAAGAGGACCTCTTTGGGATTCGAACAAAGGTAGGTGGCGCGACAGCCTTAAACAGCCTTAAAACAGTTTTAGAATTCTGAACATCTAAGCAAGCAGTGAAGACAACCATTGACTAGAATCACAAACTCGATGTATCCAGGGTAGCGCAAGTATCCGAAACGCCGTAGAAATCTATAAGCAGCTTTCTAATTCTTTTCGTTGCAGTCCAAAAAATAGATTGAGAAGTCCATTCTCACCACATATGCTACGATTAATCTTTGGAAAACGTTCACTGCTTCATAAATGCGGACAATGATACCACGGAGACTCTTCAAGTCAGAAAAGGATTTCATCAATCTGAAGTGCTGCCACGTTACCTATTCGATTCACAGCTTAACGTAAGAGGCACAACCTTTGAGCGAGTAAAAACCAAAGCCCTGTAGAAATGGTGTCAGAACGATGTCTTATGTCCTCAATCCACTTTATGTACACACAGTGCAAGATTGTTTAAAATAAACTGACAATTCAGTTGATGTTCTGATCAGCTTAGGCCTGTAGCCCCACCTGTGATAAGCAGATGAAAGGCGGGTCAAGAGAAGTGTAAAATTAAATCGACTGAATGTATTCGTATACTCACGGACATATAAAAACTTAGACCGGCTGCAAAGACTCACCTAAAACAGAAACAAAATGCAAAAATTATTTCAATGAAATTGTTATTCTTTTTAAAAGTTACATAACACATCCTCTTAAATTAAAAAATAAATAAAAAACTTGTACAAAAATATTTATAAAATGTTGCTACTGAAACGATTAAGAGTGGCGCTTTCTAAAAGTTTATTCGGAGATTGCAAGGTTTGTATAGGGCGAACAGCGCAAGGGCGATATACAAGATTTGTATTGGTTCGTCTGTGGCCTAGCGCGTCACATTTTATTTCTCTGAAACGCCAATTTCTGCCGAACTGATACCTTGTTGATGACTATGACTATTGACAGTGGATTCTGGAACGCCACCACTATTCTTGACAACTGGAGAGGTAGTCCCACAAATTCTAGATTCCTACAACTAAAGAGTGGCACAAACTGGACATTCTATTGTAGAAGTAAGCGAAAATAGGTGGCGATATGGCAAAGGTATGACAAAGGGTTCCATGTTTACTGTTGAAAGCCAGTAAATACAATTTGCGAATATTGGGTAGATAAACAGCCTTATGGTCCGTTTACTTTATGGTGACGGGCAAGGTTCTCGGATATGGTTAGAAGCATAACTAATATCCAATGTTTCGCGCTGTCAAACTACGTGGATGATGGTCACGAAAGGATTGTCTATAGCATACAGAGTCCAACCAAAAACTTGACCCTTAACACAGATATCGTAGTGGTGATGATTTTCCCGCGAGTATAGACAATGACAATGCCAAGTCAAACATTTGAAGGGAACATACGGTCTTGAAGATACAAGAAATGGCAATGGAGAAAGGCTTTTTAACTTAAACGACGTCAACAGCCTTGCCATTAGCTCATTGATTGACCAGAAGTACTTACACAAAATAAGCTGTGTATCTACCTATCGACAACACACATAGATCAAACGGATCAGTTCAATCACTGTGCTATTGGCCGACGCTAAAAAGTTCCATCTAAGACCTCCAAAATAAATGTGGAATTGAATTGGGAGTAGAGAGCAACAATCAACAATTGGTAGCTATTATACGTCTTTATACTTGTCAACCAATACAACTTATTGAGGGTTCCCTGATATAATATCGACAAGTTCCTGGATTACCAATCTGCCAACAGATAGGGGACTACTCCGCCATTTATGCAGAAATAATCAGGCAGCTCCGCTCCTAGACTACCACTGGAATGCTGTGATAAATGTTTGTACATCTCCCTTTATGAAGCAAACACTATTATTGGTAGAAGGTGAAAAATTCAAAGCACGAGACTAATAGCAGATTGATTAGCACATTGAATTCAAAGCACGGATTGCGACGGTCTAAGCAGTGGAGTGCTCCAACAGACGAGTTCAGTACCGCATAAAGAGAAAGATGAAACAAGCGTAACTTCATTAACGCGCTAGCCACCGATGCTAAAGAAGCAGGAAGTAAATGGGACAGCATATAGTATTACTAAAAGCTCCAAACTATATCTAGTAAAAGCACTACGAAATCGGCTGACTTCGAAGAAAGAAGCTCGCCAGTTGGTGAGCGCATTTTGTAGCAATTTTTTACCACTCCGGCAACATTGATTGAGACCTGCAGCAATAAGTGCCCGTATTTGTACTTTTGCCCTACTAACAACGCTTAAATGACGTCAGCTATAATGGCCCTGAAGAAAAACAGGGTAGCTAAGATAGACTGCATCCCGGCGAAACTATAATCTATACATAAACGGAGCCCTACCTTCTACCATACTTCTCCCGCGGCATTGGATATTCTGTTTCACTTGACACCCCTCGATATCTTTAGCAGGGGACAAATAATTTATTTGGCCACACTAATATTCTTAATATATTAGGAATCCGCACAGAGAACATCGATTACACCATACCTAAACTTCGGTTTGACAAAGACTTTCATGCGAGCTTCTCCTCAAGATCCTTCTGGGAGGATGCTTTCATGGAGGACACTTTTACACAGATAGATCTAAAACTTATAGTGACGGTGTTTTCTCAGATAAGCCAAATCTAAGTCTATCCTTTCATCTACCAAATCACTGTAGCGTGTTCAAGGCGCAAATTTTGGCGATTTAAGAAGCTCTGTGCTTGCTGAGGAAAGCAAGCCTTTTCGGATAGTAAGGCCGATATGACTCAGTCTCATTAGATTATAAAACCGTTCTTGAATGTCGATCATCTCTTACGGAGATAGCAGAGCAATTCAACCTTCACCTTTATTGGGTGCCGAGCCAAAGAGACATTCCAGGGAATTGCAAGGACTAACGAACTCGCCAAAATTAGAAGCCCTCTACATACCAATCGCTATATGCAACTCGATATTAAATTTGATTGCTAATTAAGGAACAGACTTTAGGTGAACCAAATGAATCTGGCCAATGATGGCCAGATACATAGGCACAGAAGCCTATGCAGGGTGTGGCCGCAACCGGACTGGTCGTTCGGCCAAGAATATCGCGGCTGTGGCTGCCGATGTCGCTGAGAACGAAGAAACATCAATCAGACGACGGACCACGCAGATGGGCATTAGCAGACGGACCCTACACAGAATTTAAGTGAAAAACTTACACATATTCCCATACAAAGTGCAAACAGTGCATCAGTTGATGCCTCCTGACCATCAGTCGCGTGTGAATTACTGTAAAGCCATCCTCAATCTCAACAACGAAGAGGACGATTTTGTGCCGAAAATCATCATGAGCGACTAGGCGCATTTCCACTTAAGCGATTACGTCAATAAGAAAAATCTTCGTTTCTGTGACACTGAAAATCCGCGTGTGATGCACGAAGAGCTATTACATCCACTCAAAGTCACTGTGTAGTGCGGCGTTCACGCGAGAGGAGTGATTGGGTCGTATTTTTTTGAGAACGCCATTGACAATACGATCACTGTAACTGGCAAACACAACAGGACAATGATAAACGACTTCATACTGCCAGAATTGAATGAGCGGGGCTTGGTGAACCTGTGGTTTCAATAAGATGGTGCAACCGCACATACAGTAGGAGCCATCACAATTTATATTGTGAATGAAGCATTTTCTGGGTCGCGTAATCTTTCGTTTTGGCGATTTAGCATGGCCAGCAAGATCGCCTGATTAAACCATTCCAGACTTCTTTCTTTGGGCTACTTGAATTCAGGGGTTTATGCCAACAAGCCTCAGTTAATCGCAGCCAGTTATCACTGGAAATCTTGCGGAAATTCATGGAAAATGCGATAAAACGGGTAACAAATGTGTATCAAAACTGGCGGCAAACACTTAGCAGATATCATCTTTTCGACATAATAAAAACAATTGTGAGGGTCCAAATAAAGATTTCCATCACTCAAAATCATTTTTTTTTTTGTTATTTATTTTAGTAAAAAAGTATTTCAAAAACAAAATTGAACGCAAGCTCATATATGCGTTCTTTCGGATGTGGCTAAGCTTTTTCTGGACCGTGAAAGAACATCTTGATTCAACACTCGACAACAGATAGGCAGATTTTCGCGCTAAATCAAAATCAAATCCTTGAACAAAACCTTGAACAATAGATCGAGTATAGCTCTAGGTTTAATTTGTTGTTTACTGATTTCGAGAAACACTTCGACATTTTGAATCGAGATACAAAATTTCGAGTCTTGGGCTGGAAAGATTTATGTACCAGAAAAACGAGTTGCTATTATAAAAGCAGTGGAGTAGGACAAGGTTGTATTCTTGAGCCACTGCTTTTTCTTGTGGTAATCATTAATGTAATGAGATGGGCCAACATCATATCCTGCGCATTTTGACAGGGGAGAGACTGTCAATTTCATATTTTACCGCGCAAAAACAGTAGTTAGACGGGTGGGCTTCCTGGGCAAACATGGAGAAGGTCAGTGGAGTAGGATTCCAGGTCTTTGGGTATAACTAGGAGAAAACTCGAACGCGATGTAGAACTCTGAATATGGGTCAGACCACCTAATAGATGTAGACATTTCTGAACCACTGGAGCTTATCAACAAATGAGATAAGCTTGTGTGATTGTGACAGTGAATACGGTATTAATTGAGGCACAGTGTCAATCTCTATGACATAGGAAAATATCAGTCAATTGTTGCTTAAGGCAAATCTTTTAAGTCAGGAGAGTCCGTCTATAAGAACTACTGCATCATTGTGCTTGACTTACAATCCATTTTGTTTTTCAGATTGTTTCAGGTGTATTTTGGATGGTTGAACACAGCTGTATTTTGCCCTATAGTATGGTAGCCCGATCTATGTAGACAATACTTTATGAAGAGGCGTATCTGAATTTAGAAAACGGTTGAACTGGGCACCATCAGCGCCATTAGCACTTTGATTGCTACCTCATGAACAAAACATCAAATATTCGTCCTTTACTAGGGTTAGATTTCAATAGTCTTTTCAATTCGATGAAAAGCTTTCGTCTCTTGATATTCTTATTGAGAGCTAATCATGGTCACGCCAAAATATTTTGGCATAAGGATGCGTTAATTTATGATATTCTTACGGCAACTCTATTCTTGTTGGCAATTCGTCAAGTAGCGGAGCCTGTTTCCCTTCTCTGTCGACAATGAGATGAACCCTTCGGATAAGTGGATTCGATTAGTTGTATTAGATGTCATGGAGCCAGACCAGTTCCTCATTTAGTCAACAAGTAGTGGAATGATGTATCACATGCCGCATCTCTTTACTTTAGTGGTCTTATAGCTAAAAAGACTCTTCTTCAAGCTTAAAAGCCTGATCTAAGAACACTGCTCTATATACTAGTTAATCTGCTTATCTGTGGACAGTTCATCATAAAAAATGGCTACTGTCCGAGTTGAACTTAGGCTTCAACCAAAAAGCCTCTCCAGTTCGTGTGATCTTTTGCCAAGTTATGCACGCGCCATTTAAGACGATGTCTTCCTTAACGTCATCTTATCAGGCAGTATTCGATTGCTCATCGAGACAGAACGTTAGTATTCATGCCCTTTACGTTCTAACCATCTATGGCGGATGACGTATGTTTTTCTGAGCAAGTTGAATTTTTGTCTCCGTAAATGCAAACGGAACCAAAACCCTTCTGCTTAGACACATGCTCCTGCGCCACAGAGCAAGTGTAGGATCCAAATAAAATATTTGGATTTGTCAAATGTGTAGGAGCATGTGTGGTCAACCAGCTACTATGGTTTAAAACATTCAACAAAGACCACCAATCCAACCTGCTTCCAAGAGAATGCATAACATCTTGTCGCCAGGAAAAGAGAGTGATGTAACCGGAATGCAAGAGGTGCTAAAAGAGTTACGGCAAATGCGCAGGGAAATGAAAGAGATGACGGCTTCTTGTGAATTTGTTGGACATAAATATGATGAGCTTAACAAAAACATGTCAAAAAATAATGAAATCCTTGAATGCCTCATGAGTCCACGAAGAGCAAAACGAAGAAAACGACGTTGAATGTTCTCGAATCGGATTATATGAGTTCGGGACCACACTTGGCTGGCATATTCAAGAGAGGGGCGGAGAAGCGTAATGTAAAGTGACCTTGTTACATAAGATTTGCTAAATTCTTTAGACCAACGTTTGATAAAACCGACCGATGAGTTGGCTTTAAAGGTTATCTCATCAATATGCGAACGGAAGTTTAACTCTCTATCGTATAAAATTCCAAGGTCGCGAAGGGATTGCAAATATGGTACAGGTTGGTCATGCAAAAAATAAAGTCTAGAGGGGGATTGATAGGACTTACGAGACAAAGTCATAGATTGCCATTTAGACGCGTTAAGTTCAAAGCAATTTTTTAGACACCAGGTGAAAAACCTATGTAGGTCTTCTTGAAGGAGAATAGAGTCTTGGGGTGAAGAAATAGTTTTGGAGAACTAAGTGTCATCAGCGTAAATGGATACGGAGCAGTGTTTGATAATCATCTCAAGATCGTTTATAGTTAGAATGAAAAGGAGGGGACCAAGATGGCTGCCTTGTGGGACACCAGAAGTGGCTAAAAACGGCGTTGAGAAGGCTGACCTAAAGCCAACGCTATAGTAATGGTTCTCCAGATAAGAAGATATCCATTTTAACAAAATGGGGTCAAAACCGAGGAAAGAAAATTTGAAAAGGATCAGTTGATGTGATATTTTATCGAAGGCCTTAGCGAAATCTGTAGCAATAACATCAATTTCGTTGCCATTTTCTAAGGCTGAAAGCGCAAAGGACACGAATTCAACTAAGTTTGTGGTAGTTCATCTACCTTTTAGAAATCCGTGCTGACTGGGTGATATAAGTGACTTGCACTGAATGCTTAGAACATCATATAAAACACTTTCGAACATTTTAGGTATGTGAGAAAGCTTAGCAATGGGACGGTAGTTGGTTACTTCATTCTTTGATCCCTTTTTGTGAACCGGGGTTATAAAAGAAACACAAGGGAATTACCCTTGTGTGAGGGACAGATGAAATAGGCAGGAAAGTGGGTGCGAAAGATTGGACGCACAATTTTTGAGAAATATTGCTGGGAGCCCATCTGGACCGGATAAAAATTCATTATTGAGATCTTGTAACTTTTCTTCGATAAGGGTGGGATCAAAAGCTTGAGAGAGAGAGAGGGGCCAATGGAGAAATTGGGAAGGTACTTGAAATACATGGGGTCGGGTACGAAGGAGTTGTCTGCAAGTGACTGCTTAAATTAAGTTTGCAAAATAGTTGGCAATAATATGTGGGTTGGTCGATGATATGTTATCGAACGAGAGAGATTTTCTTTTGTAGTTGACGAATTGATAAAATGTCTTAGGATCATTGATAAGGTTGGTCTGCGCTGTGTTGAGAAAGCGCTGAAAGAGGCAGTTATAGAGCTGGGTGAATTGCAGGTAACTTCCAAGATAGTTAGAGTAGTCGTAAAAAGAATTGGTGAGAAGAAAAGTTGCCCATAATTTGTTTCTTTTATTACGTAAAGAGCGAAGTCTTCTGTTGTACCATGGATAGGTCATAGAAGATGTTTTATGGGACGTAGAGAGAAATAGAATTAAATATTTCGCTGTAGAAAATGGAGACAGCATCAGATAAGGATAGGTTAGTAAAATCATAAGTACATTTCCTTAGATAAGTATTGATTTTGCGAAAATTAGTTTTATGGAAGTTTTAAGAAGAGATGGTAGTTGCAGAAGTGGGCTGGGATGGAGAGTTATGGAAAAATGAGAGAAGAAGAGGGGGATGAAAGTTGTCGACAGCTGATAGGATAAAATGACAAAACGTTACTGTGGAGTTTATAGGATCACTAGTGAAAATAAGGTATAGTTGCCTACCGATAGAGTTAGGGACGCCACTTTCTTGGCACAGGCTTGAGTCAGTTATGCTATCAATGAAAAGACATTCCTTGGCTGAAGTGGCATTTGACGCGGTAAAAAATAAGTGATCATCCGATGGAATTCACTTCGGCAGGGGCAGAGTGAAGTCTCCAAAGATTAGCTTAGGTCTATAACGTGCGGTTTGCTAAGAGATGACGTAACTTGTATTATTCCATTGCTCTCATTCCATTGGAACATGCGTTGGAAAGCTACTGTCATTGTACGTCATTTCAGTATATGTCATTCATTTCAAGCGTAAACAACAATAATTTTTTTTCACTCAAATATGTCGAACTTTGTGCCTGAAAAAGTGTTTTTGCGGGGAATTCTTCTTCATTAATTTAATACGAAGAAAACTACTGCCGAGAGTCATCGTTTATGGTGAATATGCGCTAGCTGAGCGAACGTGCCAAAAGTGGTTTGCACGATTTAAAATTGGTGACTTTGGCTTGGAAGACGATGAACGTCCTGGCAGCCAAAAAAGTTTGAAGATGAAGAACTGGAAGCATTACTCTATGGAGATTGTTACCAAACACAAAAAGAGCTCGCAGAATCTTTGGGTGTCACTCAAGCAGCCATTTCAAAACGTTTAAAAGCAGCTGGATATATTCAAAAGCAAGAAAATTGGGTTCCACATGAACTCAAGCCGAGAGACGTCGAAAGACGGTTTTGCATGTATCGATTACGACAACCCCAAGCGCAAAACATCATATGTAAAAGCCGGCCAACGAGCCAAATCAACGGCAAAGCCGAATATCCATAGCGTGAAGGTAATGCTCTGTATTTAGTGGGATCAGATGGGTGTGCTGTATTATGAGCTGCTAAAACCGGGTGAAACCATCAATGGACAACGCTACAAAACACAATTAATCTGCTTGAAGAGAGCAGTAGCCGAAAAACGCCCGAAATATGCGACCAGACACGAGGCAATAATTTTCCATCATGACAACGCCCGGCCTCACGTTGCTATTCCGGTTAAGAACTATTTCGAAAACAGTGGATGGGAAGTCTTACCCCACCCGCCTTATAGCCCAGACCTTGCCCCTTCTGACTGCCATATGTTCCGCTCGATGAAAAACGCCCTCACTGAAATACGGTTCACATAAGAGCAGAATATCAAAAATTGGCTTGATTCATTCTTGGCTGCCAAGCCGGCGCAGTAATTTTGGGATGCGATCCACAAATTGCTAGAAAGATGGGAAGAAGTCATAGCTTCAGATGGGCAATACTTTGAATAATACTATTGTACATGTCTTTCTTAAATAAACGTTCAAATTTTGGAAAAAAAAAGCCGCACGAATTAAATTGCATACCCAATAGATAAATTGCAAAAGCTGCAAGTAATGCAGCGAGGTATGAAGCGGGACGAGAATTATTTCAACGTTCTTACTGTAGAGCAAATCTTCAAGGTGGTGACTGTAATGGAGTATGGCAGAGATGAAAGATTCCTGAAACCAATTTCGCATCAAATAAACACTAGACGAAAGGTTAGAGGTATTCTTTGTTATGTTTGATGTGAACTTCTGACCGATTCACCTAAGTTGTGCAAGCAAGTCTGTCGTACTGTATATATTTGGTCAGTTATGGAGTTATCCACAATGAAACGGGCCAATCAGATCGTTGGCAATTGGTTTCAAGAGCTGATATAATACGGCCAATACCAGAAATAGAGGAGCTTGGTAACTCTATATTTTACGCAGTGGATGACGCTTCAGATGTTTCGACTAAATCTCTTCCAAGTCTACTTCTGGTTCCCTAGAAAGCTGAACAGTCTTGTACGTAGGTAGTCCGTCCGCTTTGGTTTGAATTGAAATATTACCTTCTGTACCTTATTATCGTCGGATGGGTGCTTGACGGTGGAGTTTAAATCGCCCCATCGTTTAAAAGTCCACACACAGACTATGGCTCTGCTATTAATATTTCTCTGATCATCTCTGCTCCTCTCTGTTCGAGCCTTGCGAGCTTGACACATCTCTTTACCTTTTGGTGAAACATCCGAGATTTATATCTTGAATAACACTTGCATCTCATGCTTTTTCTTATATCTCCGATGAAGCCGGAGATTATGTAGATTATGTTACAGAAGCAGTGCGTCATTTCTGACGTGGATTGGAACCCACTGATATTGAGCACTCCTACTTTATCGGCAAAGATTCCAGCGCTTTGTTACGAATGCATCCATTCAAGATTGAATCTCATCACAGTATTTCTCCGTTGTTGTGGCGTCTGAGATGGACGTTTAATAAATGCAACTTGGTACTGTACGTAGAGTTTCACGTAGAGTTTCTGTATGAGCTCGTAGAAACATTCTTTGGTGCGCGGTCTATTTTCCATGCACATATCATGCTAATGTTGGCGACTATGTAAGAATTGTAACCTTGCCAAAAGTTGTAGACTTCTTGCTTTTACTTCAACAGAGGTAAAGGTACTGCTCTGACTAAAGCTGATTTAGCCAGAACATTTCATGGTGGCCAACTCTATATGTGGGTGAGGGCAAACTACTACGTGGTCCTCATCCGGCCAAAGCTTATATTTGGATGGCCTGTGTGATCCATGTGTAAGCGATAACTTTTTGGGAAAGATTCGGGTGTTTGAGATTTGTCTTCAAATATACGGAGTTCAGAGACATATACAAATATCTTAATGAGATCTTGTACAATAGGCCAAATCTAAGAATAGAAGCCAATTTCGACATTAAGTTGGCAAGAAGGAACGTTGCAATGACCTACACGAACAGCTTGATTATCGCACCTCATTACTCCAATTTTATGAATCTCGAGGATATGCGCCTTAATGGTTTCGTTCCCAATGAGGCTTCAATCTATTCTCACACGAAAGGACTCAAAACGATCCAGGCTACAAATCAAATAAATACATAGTAACGTACGTGGAAAGACATGTCATGAATTGAGTTGGGGGTGATTCATCGTGAGGTTTGATTTTCAACAGGCTTTTTTTGACAGATCACGCATTACTCCTTTCAAACTGCTTTATCGTTTTTATTCAGTATTATTCGGCAAGTCATCATAGAAAGATTCACACCACAAAAACGTCTCCAAATTGTTGAACTGTATTACGAAAATCAGCGTTCTGTGAGAAATGTTTTTCGTAAGATTCGAAGAACTTACGGTGCGCATAATCGACCTACTAAAACCACTATTGCCAATACCATTCGCAAATTTGAGTCCCGGTTTACATTAGTGGATGATACTCGACCGGTTAGACCACATCTAGCACGTAGTGAAGAGACTATAGAAGCTGTGGCTGAGAGTGTACGCGAAGACGAATCGATTCGTTGACGTTCTCAGCAGCTTGGTTTGGCGTGTTCGACAACTTGGCGTATTTTACATGGAGACCTCGACCTAAAAGTGTACAAAATTCAACTTGTGCAAGAATTGAAGCCAGGTGACTTGAATTTGCGTCATATTTTCAGTGAATGGGGTCTGGAAAAACTCAATGAAAATCCGGTGTTTTATCGTGAAATTTTGTTCAGTGATGAAGCGCATTTCTGGCTCAATGGATACGTTAATAAACAAATTTGCCGTATTTTGGCTGATGAGCAACCTCAAGAGTACCAAGAGCAACCATTACATCTATTTAAAATAACGGTAGGGTGTGGTTTATGGGCTGGTGGAATCATTGGTCCATATTTCTTTAAAAATGAGGCTAATCAGAATGTTACCGTCAATGGTAAGCGTTATCGCGCCATGCTAACGGACTATGTTATGTGCTTCCTGAAATTCAAGTACATGGACTCGGTGAGCTCTGGTTTCAACAAGACGGCGCTATGAGCCATACAGTGCGTGAAACAATGGACTTGTTGAGAAACTATTTTGGTGAGCACTTAATTTCACGTTTTGCTACGGTAAATTTGCCGCCTAGATCGTGCGATATCACACCTTTGGACTATTTTCTCTGGGGATATGTAAAGTCTCAGGTCTTTTAGAATAAGCCAGCTTCGATTGACGCTTTGGAAGCCAACATTTCTCGTGTTATCCGCGAGATGCCAGTCGCTATGCTCGAACAAGTCACCAAATATTGGACCTTCCGAATGAACCACCTCAGACGTAGTCGTGGCCAACATTTACATGACATCATTTTCAAGAAGTAAATGCCATGAATTGTTCTTTTAACCGATAATAAAAATTTTAAGTTCACTTTCACATTTATGTGTTTTATTTTACATTGTAAATCAAACCTCACGATGAATTACCAGAGTCAGGGCCAGTAAATTGATTTTAACTTATTAAGAGTGGAGGGTAAACCGTAGAGATTGACAACAATATTTAAACCTTCCAAACTAAAGTCACTGCTTGTTGTAACTGGAAGAGCACACAGAACTGTTTGCCACTTTTGTAGTGACCCACGTTCTCCAGCCAATGAAACCAACCGCACTTCCTTGCTTCACGGTTATTTTTTATTTCCCAAATCCACTGAATGCGGGTGTTCTTGAAATAGATTCTGCTTAATCAGATATCCATTTAGGTGAATTTGAGTTTCTAGCTGAGGTTAAGGATCCGCAAATACAGCTCTTTTCTTGGCTTCATTGGGTTTTTTATGTCCCACCTTCTCGTATCCTGCTGGTGCCTTGAAGGTTGCATGATTTATGCATTTCTATTGAAAATGAAATCCATTAAAGTTCAGAGGTCCTGACCTTAAAACTCTACAGAACCATCGCCCCGATTTCCTATTTTTAAATGGAAACTGCCTTCTTTTTTTTTTTTTTTTAATTTCGAACGCGTACACAATTCTGTTGCAGTTACACCTCCGCGATTCGATGGACCAACAGACGGACAAAAAAATATTTCAAAAACATCATCTGGGCGAGTAAAAGGAGGAAAACGAAATCATTGCCATGAATAATGTAATCCTTGAGCGTAACTTAAAATTGATGCAGCAACCTACACTCGTAAGTATATTGCTGCACGAACGAATAACTGCGCCACCGGAAACGATGACGAGGATGTTGATATTGATGTTGATGATTGTAATTGTGATGGCTAAAGCAATGGTCATGGTGTTCGTGCCGATACTAAAGACTAAGGATATGATAGCCTGTCATACAGTAGAACACCCAGTTGATTGTAGCACTAGCACATATGTACCATATACCCCGAATCTTCATAGAAACGTTTAGTTTCTGCAACCTGTTGTTCAGTTGTCAAGTAAATTAAAAAGGACTTAAAGGTTTCGAATGGGGGTTTGATTTGTGGTACCCTACTTCGGGTGACTTCTAGAATGGTTGGGTTGTTTAGATTCATTTCATCTGGGTTACAGAATACCATCAAGATGAATTAAGTGGAATTGTAAACTTGGTTGGGTACAGGTGTTGGTTTGGGCTTAGGGTTCAATTTTATGTGTTGAGTGTCATTCAGGTTTGGTTAAAGTGCCAACAAATTTTACCCTCTGATTGGCATTGTTGTTCTCGGGGTCTTGTGTGTACTGGTACTCGAATAATCCCTATAAATGATTTATTATCGATCCAGTTTGGATGGAAAATAACACGGGTTGTGGGCTGTATGGCTGTGTGTAGTATCTGAGTATGTGGTTTAGTTTGATTTGGTGTCCCTCTGTTTTTTTTTTTTTTTTTTTTTTTTTTTGTAGTTTTATTGACTGAGAGACTACTAACCAGAGACTTGGATTGATATGGACATTGATGAAGTGCTTGTTATCATACTTGTGATGTTAAGCTCCAGACCTTTGGATTAACATTTATTGGAAAAGTTTTCGTTCTGAGAGCATGGATTGATTGGATAGGATGGATAAGATAGTCTCTTTAGTTGAAGCTACCACGTCAATGCAGACACAAGTTATTGTGAGTTTTAATTAACGTAAAATGGTTCTGAGATAAATCTTCTACGAATGTCGAATAACAATGTTGTGAGACGTATTGCACTTTGTAGAGGCTTTTTGGTTCATGGTAGAGTTTCACTTTGATTTAGGAAATATGCTTGGGAAATTGAATGCCACAATTACAGTCTCGATAATTTCAGGTCGATTGCGTTTCCGAAATTCACTTTTCAGTATCTCCTGACAGTTTCCTTCATGTGAGTTCTTTAGTTTTACTATTGGACATTTCGTTTTTACTTCCCTTGTTGAAAAAAAAAGAACAGGACAGACGCTAGCCAGGGTAACCAACACATACATTCTGTAGTCGCAATGCGCAAATGTAACTGACCACAGCTAGGATAAGTCCGCATGTCAATTACGAAGTTTTGGCAAACGCAGCAGTGATGAATGAGGTCTATTTCGATATATCCGGAGCTCACATCATATGAGGATTTACTGGCATATATGTTAGTCAGGTTGTCGAAATAAATAAAATACGTTGTAAAGCAACAAATATCTATGGAGTTCTTAGTGTTGACGGACAACGACTTTAAGATATGCACGCAGAATTTCCGGACCCTTAACAGTGCATACACTTTAACAATGAGCCAGACAAAAAAAAGAAAAACAGAAGCAACGCCTATTTGGATACGGCTTTGTCATCAGTGGCAGACTTAGACTATAAGGCTTGAGTTTCTTTTTCTAATGACAGCATACTCAGGGATTTTGTGTATCCTAAAAATGCTTGCACACAGCTCTACCGAAGGAAACTTAGAGAGGAGAGAAGGAGAGATACTGACGTACGTTGGTTTTGAATGTTTGTAGAATATGATGACTAGGAATTCGAGAATTCGGTAGGGCATTCCAAAGGTGATTTTTACGGCTTAAGAAAGAGTCGCGATATTTCGATGTACGTCTGAAAGTGGAGTTTAGGGTTAACTATTGAGCATTCATAGCGAGACGTTGCAATTAAAGATTTTCAATGGCGCACTGGAGGTGACAGGAGATATTTCGTAGGTATTCGAGGTTGTCAATTGACTGGGTGATATTGGCATCAGCTGTGAGTCTTATTGCATGGTTTTGAATCCTATAGAGCAGATGCAAAAAGATTTTGGGTGCACCTGACCAGATGTGCGCATTGTACTCCAATTTTTGTGGAATAAATGCCTTATACACTGGATTCCGCTTTATTAGAAAAAAAGAAAACGAAAAAGAGATGATTTTGTTCGCTTATTGTGGATAGCAGCCGTTTACTCCGGACATATTCATTACACGCCTTACACATATTTTGTCACAAAAAATATTGCTTAACAGCTATGCCTCGAAAAATTTACAACAGGTCATGCCAATTTCAATGCTACAGATAGTTGGCTATTACAATGGGAAACAAGACACGAGATCAAATTTAAGAATGCATATACGGAGAAAGCTTCTACAGATTTTTCGAACTCAGAGTGAAAATTGTGTAAGCTTCCCTTACTCTTACAGATATGCAGTCCTTATGACATATACAAAACCGAAGAAACAGGACTATTTTATCGTTCTATGTCAGATGGTTCTTTGATTTGATTAACTTTTAGGTTTAAAGAAAGCAATGGATCGCATTATTTTCGTGATTAACGACAGCTCTTAGTTATTGAAAAATCTGTGGAGCTTAGGTGCTTTAAAGGTCTTAGAATGGACAGTTTATCAGATTTGTATTCAGCCAAAACGAACTCATAGATGACGGACATTCGGATTGGGATGCGGATTGCAGCAAATTTCATAGAAAAATCTGCCACTCATTGACAATTCGGCTGTGCAGTACATCCCTGAAACAATTGAAGAAAATCTCTTGACAAAATGTACAAATTCTAGAAAAGTTAGCGCAAATATAATTGTTCTATAGGCTATACAATGTGTTGGGGATAGTTGGAGAAAAATAAGCTGCTCAACAATTCAAAGCTTTTGGTCACTGCGGTTTCAAAAATTTAAATCAAGAAATTAAGCTAGGTCCAAGTGATATTGAAAACATCTATCCACTGGAGCGTGTTACAAACCATGAAGAGATACTATCCATTGAAAATGACCTGCAACTCCATTGCAAATATGAGGAATTGTGAATAAATAGAAAAATAGTGCTGCAGAAGATTCCGGAAACGATGTGGAGATTGATGAACTTCCAACCTCAGTTGTTATTGACACAAACCGAGAATGGAAAGTTTTTCGGTTTCGACGATGTAAGTGCCATTCGTAAATAATGGCTGGGTGTTTGACAGAAGACAGGGCGTTGTGTTTTGGAAGCAGTAAATTTCACCCTTTTGGCGGTTCCCCGTTTAGTGATGCCTTTATATCGGGATTTTATGAGCTTAGCTTACGCTGCGTTATCGTTATACAGGCGAAGAGCAGAGACGTAAGTCCTGGAACGAATATGAACAGCAGAGAGTCTAACTGTCGTCAGTAAATGAATATATTAAATTTTTGGAAGAGTTTTGGAGACAGAACAGAACCCTGGAAAATACCAGCACTTATTTTGTAAATATCAGACTTGAAACCATCCAAGACAACTTGAATTGAACGTTCCGAAAGGTAATTTCTATTCCATTACAGAAGAGAGTCATCGATATCAAATCCACAATTTTCAAAAAAAGAAATATCAAGAGCAACTATCTGGCTTTTCGGCAACTTTACGCTTTTCGTTAAGACATGTTATCAAGTCACCAGTAGACCTATTGCTACGAAAACCGTACTGCCAGAAATTGAGAAGTTCTCATGTTTCGAGATATTTTATGAGCTGACCTTGGAACTAAGGGACGTAAGGTCTGTAAGAGGAGAGAGAAGAAGATTTGCCATTTTAAGGGACGGGCTGGATAAATGGTTTTTTCCATCTGCTCGAAAAGAGTCCTAAAGAGTAGGATTGATGGAAAAGCCAGCGTTTTTGGTTTTGCCTTCTTTAGAAGAAGAAGATGTATACAATCTGGAATGGAACAGCGGATTCGTGAATGTTAAGATCTTTATGGGGAGATATACAGTGCAGTTGATTTGAATAGTCGCACCGGTTAAACTGATTAGTTGTCATCAAGACAAAGAGCAGTAAAAATCTGTCAAAAATGGTGAATCCAATGGAAATAGCTACAAAGGAAGGATCCAAAAAGTTATAATATCGCCAGACACGCCGAAAATATAAAGACTACCATTTAATTCCGCTCAATCCACAAACAAAGTCAGGGAACTAGCTAGGGTTTCTTGTAGCAAATCCACTGTGCGTCGTGTAATTATGAGTACTCCACACTTAAAGCTAACAAAACTACAAAAAAAATCGAGCACGCAAGCAACAGCGCCTTGCATTTGCAAGATTTCATGTGACATTCAACTTAGATGGTCCTGATGGCTACAACTCTTACCTTTATGATCTCCGGAAAGAAAATATGTTTCTAGAGGGTCATCATTCAAGACAAGGCGGAGTCTTTGTATGGGGTGCGATTTCGTACTACGGTGCTTTTAAATTGGCGATCGTTTCCAACAAAATGACTTATGTTTTTTGCAAAGCTTTTTCAGGAACTGCTTTTATCTTAATAAGGGACTTCCCGGACCTACTTCGTGGATATTCCAACAGGATAACGCGCCTATACACAATTCAAGACAGGTATTGGGCTGGCCTACCTATTCGTCTGATCCCAATATCATTGAAAATATTTGGGGATGGCTTGTCTGTGAAATTTACAAAGTATAAAGGAGGCAAGCAATATCAAGACGACCAAGAGCTGATTGCGGCGATTAAAGCTTCTTGGGCCACGATTTCCTTTGATCATCTTCAAAATTTGTATGACTCTTTGAAAAACAGAATTTTTGAGGTTATTTCTAACTGTGGAGGCAGTACACACTATTAAAATGGCACAAAATTAATTAAAAGAAATAAAAAAATGTAATATTGCGAAAAAATTTAGTGTTTTGTTGTTTTTTAACTTTTTTTATAGCTGCGACTATTCAAATGAACCGAAAAAATGCTTGCAGTTTTGCATGATATAGGAAAAGGAGAGTAAGACTACCGTTATGGGACTCTTGTCAAATTTGAAATTATGTTTCTTTTAACTGTACCTCTCTCCTGAATACGTTTTTTTTTTTTCTCTTTGAATAACATAAAACGAAAAAAAAATCAAGATCAAAAACGTAACTCTGGTGCGTCTATTCAAATGAACCGCACTGTACATTTAAGAGCCGAAAAAAAGGTCATTTTTGTGTATTTTTTTAGGGAAAACTATTTAAAATTCGGATTGGGAGTTTAACTATCTAAAAGCATATAGATTCAGAAATACGATGGCCGTCTCAGAAGTACCCGGACTGACCAAGACATGGCGGTAGTTGTTTGAAAATATCACTGTATTATCCAGTGTATCCAAGTTTGAAAGCGCCACGTTATTTAGTATTTGTTTTGCAGTCATCAATAGTGAACGTTGTCAGTGAATTTATGAAAATGGAGAAAAATTGTCATCGTTATGTGATACCATACTTTTATTTGAAAGGTCTTAGCCCAACCATTACAAAAGCTGAACTGGATTCTACTTTGGTGAGTCCGTTTCTTCGTTTACAACAGTACAATTTTGGGTTGCTGAGTTTAAACGAAGTCATACGAGATGCCAAGACGAGCATCGCAGTGGTCGACCAAATGAGGTGACGACTCCAGAAATGGTGAAGAAAATCCACAAATCCACGGTACTGGACGATTGTCGACTGAAAGTGCGCGAGCTAGCAGACATTGCTGGCATTTCAAAAAGTGCTGTACATCGCATATTATTTGAAAATTTGGACATGAGAAAGTTGTGTGCAAGATGGGTGCCGCGTTTGCTCACACTCGAGCAAAAACAATGTTGTGAAGATGTTTTAATTGAGGGTTTAGCGAAAATGCACAGAAACAAAGCAGAATTTTTGTGCCGTTTAATAACAACGGATGAAACATGGGTCCTACATCCCGAGACAAAAAAGCAATCAAAACAATGGCTTCAAAAGGGAAAACCGGCTACAAAGAAGGCGAAGACCGTTTTATCTGCCGGCAAGGTCATGGGGTCGATTTTTTGGGATAATTTTCATTGACTATCTTGAAAAAGAGAAAACTATCAACGGCCAGTATTATGCGATATTATTGCAACGTTTGACCGAAGAAATCAAGCAAAAGCGGCCGCATTTATTTAAGAAGAAAGTGTTGTTTCGTCAAGACAATGCACCAGCTCACAAATCCGTTATTGCAATGGCCAAAATTAATGAATTAAAGTTTGAATTGCTACCTCATGCACCCTATTTGCCAGATGTAGTACCCTCGAATTATTTTCTGTTCCCAAACTTGAAAAAATGGCTCAGTGGAGGAGCAAGACAGTTCTTATTATAAAAAGGGTATCGAACTTTTTGAACATTGCTGGGAAAAGTGTATAGAGCTGAAAGGCGATTATGTTGAAAAATAAATAAATTTTTCTAAAATGTGTTGTGTTTTCTTTGTTGGGTCGGGTACTTTTGGGACTGCCCTCGTATGTTTATTTTTTTTTTTATTTAAAAATATCAAAAATATATAGAGGTGTTGTACCACCTTGATCAAAAAGTACCCGGTGAGGTCGCCCTGTGGCGCTCCAATTGTTCCGATTTGAGTTTTTCTTAAGTTAGTTCATCTGTTGTTGACATTCCCTCTAAATCTTAGCGACATAGCTTGACATTTGCAAAAGTTACGTAGCCAAGAGTACATCTATCTCTGAGTGTGTTGGCGATTTTTTACAATTTAAGAAATGGATTTAAATTTGCAACAACGAACTTGTATTAAATTTTGCGTAAAAAACGGATTTAATGGTGCGCGAACGTTGGAAATGTTGGAAAAGTGTTTTGGCAATGATTCTCCAAAGAGTGCATCATTAATTTTTGCCAGAAGGCCAGACAGTAAACAAAGAGTATTATTTGGGCGTTATGAGACGTTTGCGCGAAGCAATTCGTCGAAAGAGACCAGAATTGTGGGCAGAAAACTCGTGGATTTTGCACCATGATAACGCACCATCGCACAGTGCCATCATTATTCGTAATTTTTTGACTAAAAATGCAACAAATGCCATCCAACAGCCACCGAATTCACCTGATTTGGCTTCCTGTGAACGGCACTACGGGGGACGCATTTCAGCAGCTGAGAGGAAGTAATTTAAAAATCTCAGGAAGCACTGAGAAACATACCCAAAACCGAATATAAAAAATGTTTCGAGGATTGAATCAAGCGCTTTCATAAATGTGTTGCAGTCGATGGGGATTTTTTTTAAGAGGACAATGTACATAGATTTAGATGAAAAAACTTGCATTTTTAATTCTCCGATCAAGGTGGTATAAAAAAAAAGTTAGCAAAGGAAAAGCCGCCACCGATTGACACGTTAACTTATGGACAAACAGCGTCGAAAGGAAATAAAAAAGGCGGTGTTACGCCAGAACCAGTGCCGCACGTTTTCTCCCTAATTCTCACGGCATTTAAGGAGCAATGCAGAAAAATAAATTTGAAAAAGAAATACGTAAAACTCGATCTCAAGTATGAATATGAAACAGTTGCTTAAAATATTGGCGTGGAACGCAAACGGCCTTATTTAAAAATTCGACGAAGTGGAAGTGTTCTTACAAAAATCCAATATTGACTTTTGCTTGATTCCTAAAACTCACTTGAGGAAAGGATCTCGTGTGGAAATAAAGGGATACTGTGATGGTTCATGCATACCATCCATCAGATGGTGCTAGAGGTGAATCCTCACTGTTCATTAAAAATTGTATTGAGCATTCTATAATTTGTAGGTGGCTAACGCGGTGAGGCGGTCGCGATAGGGAGGTAAGATAAGTGGGTCATTCTATTGTAGACCACGAAGAACAAACCAAAGAAAACAACGTTGAATGTTCTCGATTCGGGACCACACTTGCCTGGCATATTCAAGAACGGGCCAAACAAGGGTAATGTAAAGTGACTTTGTCACATAAGGGTTGCAAAATTCTTTCTTTAGACCAACGTTTGATAAAATCAAGCGATGAGTTAGCTTTAAGGACTATCTCATCAATATGCGAACGGAAGTTTAACTCTCTATCGTATAAAATTCCAAGTTCGCGAAGGGATTGAACCAGGGGTACAGGTTGGTCATACAGAAAATAAAGTCGAGAGGGGGATTGATTGGACTTACGAGACAAAGTCATAGATTCGCATTTGGAGAGATTAAGCTCAAAGCTAATTTTTAGACAATGATGATTGAAAGCGATGCAATGCAGATAAGTACAGTTCGCATAAAACCTAACCACCTGCACTTTAACATCGCATCCAACTCTATGAAGCCGGTATGCAATCTGGAGTTGACTTTTTCTTGATAGAAAAACCAATATATTGGCCTTCGGATATAACGAAAACACCCTGACTTGTAGACTTCTTTGCAATAAGGGGAGTAGCCAAAATTTCTACAAACATCGAGGAAAGTTATGATCTTTCCTCAGATCATTCACCAGTCATTTTGACACTAAGCGTACGCTTAGTTAAGAAAGAAGTGGCGCCTAGATTAACTAACAACAAAACTAACTAGAACGATTTTAGAAACTACTGCAATGACCATATTGTTCTAAACGTGTCGCTAAAAACACAAAACGAAATAAAAGACGAAGTCTACAGATTCATCAAAGTCTTGCAGAACGCTGCTTGGAACAACACTCCAACTAGGAGAAAAGAGGAAGCAAGTAGTGAAATAAAATATCCGCCGGAAATAAAGGAACCAGTGAGACAAAAGAGGAGAGCACAAAAAGATGGTAACAATCCCGTGCTCCCCAGCGTAAAACATATTTTAACCACTTACGAAACAAATTGAAAGAAACAGTACGAGATTACAAAAATCGGAATATCTAAACATATCTCGAAGGTCTGATTGCCAGAAGATGTTCAAATTATTCCTTCTGAAATGCCATGAAAGGAATCAAAAAGCCTCAAATACAATTTCCTCCCATAAGGGAAAATAATGGCGAATGGGTAAAAGGAAATAAAGAGAAGACGGATTTATTTGCCAAGCACCTAGAAGAAACGTTTAAACCTTTTGAAGGACAGGCGTTAACAGGGGGTTCTAGTCGTATAATTACGGCACCGGACAACTTTAGAATAAAAACAGTGACGCTAGGAGAACTTAACCAAGCAATTAAAAGATTTAAAAATAATAAGGCCCCTGGGTATGATTTAATAACTGGTCAAATTCTTAAGAAGGTGCCAAAGAAAGCCCTGATCGAACAGCTCCAACTTATAAATGCCGTGGTAAAATAATTAAACGTTCCAAGCCAATGGAAAGATGCCGAAGCTATAATGGTCCTAAACCAGACAAAGCTCTAAACGAAAAAAAGTCCTACAGACCCGTATCTCTTTGGCCGATAATATCATAAATATTTGAAAAACTCCTATTGAAGCGCTTGCAACCGATCATTGAAGAGAGACGTCTAATTCCTTATTCGGTTTAAGAACTAAGTACCCCACAATTGACCAGGTTTATATAGGGTTTTCCAATTGGGACATGACAACTTTGAATCTAATTTGTGAACGCACTCTTTCACTAATTATCAAATTGTCACTGTCAATCTATTCAGTAAACTCAACATTTTTATCATGGTAAAGTACACTAATGAGCAACGTCTGCACATTATAAAAATTTTCTACAGATATTCGGAGTCGGTGACTGCAACTTTAAGAGCGTTAACTCCAACTTTAGGTCGTAATTCTCGCCCTAGTAGACAGGCAATAGCAAGTTTAGTGCAAAAATTTGAGTCTACATATTCGTTGTGTGATGTTGCCATGTCAGTGAGACAACGGGTTGGTTGAAGTGTCGAAAATATCGCTGCCGTTCAGACGTCCGTAACAAACGATCCAAATCAGTCAATTCCACGGCGTTCTCAAGAACTGGGCATCGCTCAGACTACATTATGGCGTATTTTGCGTAAGGATCTTGGTTTACACCCATACGAGGTCAAGCTGACTCTAGAATTGAAACCGATGGACCATTTGAAGCGACGTACGTTCTCCGATTGTGTTCTGGATGCGCCAAGATGATGAATTTCATCGCAAAATCATCTTCAGTGACGAAGCTCATTTTTGGCTCAATGGGTTCGTCAATAAGCAAAATATGCGTTATTGGTTGGGTGAAAACCCACATGTGCTTCCTGAATCAACACTTCATCAACAAAAAATAACTGTTTTGTGCGGCTCGCATGCCGGCGGCGTTATTGGGCCATATTTTTTCGTCGACGATAAAGATCGTCACGTTGCTGTTAATAGTCAGCGTTATCGCGCCACGATCACCAATTATTTTTTGCCCGAATTGGAAGATATGAACTTGGACGACATGTGGTTTCAACAAGATGATGCCACAAGCCACATAGCACACGCTACAATCGATTTATTGAAGAGTAAGTATGGTGAGCGTTTTATCTCAAGACATGGGCTAGTCGATTGGCCTCCTCGTTCGTGCGATTTAACGCCGCTTGACTATTTTTTGTGGGGCTACGTTAAGTCATTGGTTTATGCCAACACGCCGACGACGTTGGAAGAGCTCAGAGCCAACATTGGCGAAATAGCGGCCGTTTCGGCCGAAATGTGTGGCTGAGTCGTTGAAAATTGGGTCCAACGAATCGACCGCTGCAAACGTACCCGCGGTGTCCATATGAACGAAGTCGAGTTCCATTCATAAATATTTTGATTGTACTTTAAGCCAATAATAAAGTTTTTGAAATATCTCAAATGGTTTGCCTTTTATTTAAAAAAAAAAAAAAAGTTGTCAAGTCGTTATTAGAAAACCCTATACTTGTCATAGCCGATTTTAGAAATATTGAATTATGACAAAATGGCGGACGTTTGAACATAAATAGTGGTTTTCGAGAAATTTTGGGTACTGATTTGAAAAACGCGTTTGGAAATTTGGGAATAAATAAATCTAAATAACCAGACCCAAAATGTAAGTCTTCTTAGGTCGACGGAATGCTCATAGCTTCTAAATTTTGTTGTCGGCGTCGTATTCGACCTTCTTTCGTCTGTTCTTGAGCTTTCAGCTCGGCTGAAAGCGTCTTCGTGCGACCCCGATCCAATCGATATTCCTAACACGTTCATGAGTTCCAAGAAAGAGGTGACACCATTTTTGAACATTCATGCTCCAAGAAATACAGTAATGTTAATGATGTTGGCCCCGCTTTTTATCGTCTTTGGAGCTATCTTCCAAATAAGTTGGTTTAAGTTCTTATTGCTGTTTTGGGTATATCCGCCAACTAAGCGCTCCAACAATTTGTCATTGCTGAGGACTTCGAATATTGGTTTGATGACATCTAACCACATTTTTGGCAATGCTAAATAATCGTGACGAAAATTTTTCAGTTCTCTTTTAGCTATCGCTTGTTGCAACTTGCACCACGATTCGGTGCCTTCGGGACAGAAATGATTGCTGTCTGTTGAGCCGTAGTGGTATAATGCTGCACATACCGCTTTTTTTCATGTCATCCTATCTGCGAATAGCTTAGCCAAAGTAAATGCTCAGTTTATCTATAAATTTTGTCGTCAATTTCAGGGTTTCTTTTCTTGCATTCGCGAAGACGGTTTCCCATTCGCTTTTTTTACAATTTCAATCTCATTACCATATTGAATTGAATTGAATTCACTTATCCCGTGTACGTTTTAGAGTCGCCGTCTCCGACGTTATTAGTATACATAACGCCATGCCTTTCGACGGCTTTTGAACATAATTCTTTCATAACGTCTACTTCCATTTTGCCTGCCGGACTGTCATGATTGATCTGGCAGTTTTCACCATGATTGTATTTCCATTCCTCATATGAGTTTATTCCAAAAGTTACATTCAGCAGAATAAGAAGATTTTACAAGAAAATCAACTGCTTTTCCTGTAAACTGACCAATGAGAACCGCAACTCCATACAATGAGGTAAAACCAAATTTTCGAAACGTACCATCTCCTGAAACGGTCAGTTTTGTTATACCAGCACTCGAATTTTGTTTTGTTACTTCCTGTTGTTCTTCTTTTACAGACTGTTGTAACAACAATTGAACAATACTTAAACCAACAGCATGAATGTTATTAATTAACATGTCATACGTACATTTGTTGAAGCGGAGGCGGTAAATTCATTAGTCCACAAAATTTCATGGCTCCACGCAAACCAATCCCCAATAAGCGCATAACAAAAGAGAATTCTGCATTTATTTCGTAAGCTATGTTGATGTACGGGCACGAAGGAATCGAACATCACTATCACTATCACACATTCCGATAAGACACAAAACACAGTCAGAAAATTCAAAATTCGATATCCGTTGTTTGGATCTTCTGGTGCAGATGTCTCATGATCAGTCTTCAATTTTTTGGCACTGGAACTAATATTCTCGCCGGAAAGTTTTTTGGCATATTTTTCTTGCTCCGAAAAGATCCGGATCGATGAGCTTTTCGAAAACTTTATTTCTGATATCCATTTTGTTCAGAATGTTTATTCACAAACGAAAATTCACAGTCGCAGGCTACTGACAAAACGTGTCTATTTCTGGCAAATTAAAGAAGCTAAGCACGCCCAAAAACACAATATAATCATAAAATAGGTCCAGGGACGCTCTGTTGGAAGGATCGCTTGCCGCTACCTGCCTCTCGGTTCGACGTCGCAAGACTCGTTTCGCTTTCTCGGCTGTAACTGGCTTATTTGTCGAAATATTGACTTGGCATTTTCACCAGATATACTTGAGACCTCAAGTTTTATGCTAGGTGTATATCACCCCTTGAGTACTCTTGCTACTAAAAGAGTACGAAAGTGGATTTGTCATGGACAATCAGCAAGTGTTGAGCTAGCCGCAAAGTGTGCAGCGAGCAAATTGGCCTCGTTCAAAAAGCTGACAGCTGGAATGTCACTATTTTTGATGTTTTTGATGAACCACCATAAGTTTTTGCTACGTTTGGGACATTGTAGTATTTCTTGCCTCAGTTTGTGGTCACATTCACACGCTTAAGAAAGGCGTTTTGGTATTTTCTGGCCGGATTCCTTCCGTTGTTTCAGTCTTGTGGGAGCAATAACTTTGGCCTGAATTGTATGATAGATCGACGGCAGGGAACAAGACAGCAACAACTCAGTTATACTTAATCGCTAATTAATCTTTGAAATGTCACTTTGGACATTATTGAAACTTTACTGCACGCAAAAATAAAAATTCACGCAAACCCACCTTTACAAAGGCTTTGAAAAGAATTACAAAATCGCATGAAATGCTGGGTGTACGAGTACTTGTTTATAAGGGAATCGATGAAGTTTGTTACGGTTTGGCCTTTGGCGAGCTGTTGAAGAGAAGTGGTGGTTTATCCTCATCAGCAGTTTGAAAATTATTTTACACTGTTTTTGCCTGTAGTTGCGAAAAAGCATTTTTAAATTATGAATTTTCAATTGTACCCGCAAGAAATTTGCTGTACGAGTACGTTGGCATTAATGCTCTACGCAAAGATACCTGTACGAGAACAGACTTTCGCTGTTTTTGGATTTTCTTTTTAATTTATGTACATTGTTCTAGAGGGGGGTAATATTATGAGATGAATAAGAGACGGTAAACAATGGAACTGAAACTGACCAACTACCTCCCGAAGCTGTGGATGCTTCTTTTTCTTTTCTATCAAACGGTATCAAGAGCAAATAAGGCTTCTGGCGCTTTTTTGCACAGGAGAGACGAGTAAAATTGGAGCTTCAGTAAAAGCAAATTAGATGTGTCAAAAAAATATACTTTCTTGGAATCTATAAAGCTGCTACCATTTCCTCTGAGATGCTTCGAATTGGAAAGGCTAGCAGTGAGCAACAGCCTGAACGAAGTAAAAACTGCAAGAATCAACTAGAGGCTTACAATATATCGTAGAAAACTAAAAACTACAACAGAAAAATCGAGTAAGTCAAGATTAAAGGCAACAATCGGGAAAGCAAGGACTGATGTCGTCTTATTGTGGATTAAAACAATGTTTCGGCTGAGATCATTAATTCGAGTCATGATTTCTTCACCTGAAGGATGCCAATTAACCAAAATTGTAACTTAATCCTGAAAACGCCAACCAAGTCCATTTAATAAATACAGAATAACGTGAAATCAGCAATTAAAACAAAATACTGGAGCTTAAGCCTTAACAGGTCGGTTGCGGTTGCTGTGACCGCAGTAGGTGGCAACACTACCAATATTATATAGTACTCGCCCCTCCCGGTACCTTCGTAACTCAGCCGATTAGTACGAGAAGCGGACTAGCAATAGTCGCACACGTCTTTTGGTTTGAGTTTTTAATGTTTAAAAATTTGCAGCGGTGACCGCACCCGGCCTGTTGTGTGATTTTAATGAATGAATTCCTTTCTCAGTGTAGTCTATATTTTCCTAAAAAAAAATGTATTGTTTTGAACAACAAATACAAGAGTGGCTTTCACAAGAGGATAGTGATGGCTGACATTGATCAGGATATCAAACCAAATCACATGATTTGTGAGTTACACCACTCAGAATCCGAACAACAAGTTACCTCATCTAATGATGAAAACAAGAAGTCATAACATATTTAGTAGATGTACAACCAGGAATACGTCAAAATCTTTGAAAAAGCCTTGCAACAGAGTCGTCAGCAGATCATGTATGGAATTTCTTTTTCGCGAGGGTATTCTTGAAAAAATTATATCACATACCAACAGTCACTTAGAAAAGATGCGAGACAATTATGACGACAAAAGTTACATTTATGATTTAGATATGATTGAACTTAAAGCATTATTAAGCATATTGTATTATTTAGCGGTGTTCAAAGAAAATCACGCAGATTTCTCAAATTGGTATAGCTCGGATGGTACTGGCCGATATATAGGGTGATTCACCGTGAGGTTTGATTTTTAATATTTTTTTTTGACAGATCACGCGTGACTTCTATCAAACTGCTTTATAATTTTTGTTCAGTATCATTTGGCAAGTCATCATGAAAAGACTCACACCACAAACAGCGCCTCCAAATTGTTCAACTGTATTACGAAAATCAGCGTTCTGTGAGAAATGTTTTTCGCGCGAATCGAGGAACTTACGGTGCCCATAATCGACCTACTAAAACCACTATTGCCAATACCATTCGCAAATTTGAATCCCAGTTTACATTAATGGATAATACTCGACCAGTTGGACCACATCCAGCAGGTCGTGAAGAGATTATAGCAGCTGTAGCTGAGAGTGTGATTCGTCGACATTCTCAGGAGCTTGGCTTGGCGTATTTTACTTGAAGACCTCGGCCTAAAAGTGTGCAAAATTCAACTTGTGCAAGAATTGCAGCCAGACAACTTGAATTTGCGTCATATTTAAGGAAAACATGTACAATAGTATTATTCAAAGTATTGCCCATCTAAAGCTATGACTTTTTCCTATCTTTCTGGCAATTTTTGGATCCCATTCCAAAAGAACTGCGCCAGCTTCGCAGCCAAGAATGAATCAAGCCAATTTTTGATATTCTGCTCTGATGTGAACCGTATTTCAGTGAGGACGTTCTGCATCGACCGGAACAAATGGTAGTCAGAAGGGGCAAGGTCTGGGCTATAAAGCGGGTGGCGTAAGACCTCCCATCCACTGTTTTCCAAATAGTTCTTAACCGGAATAGCAACGTGGGGCCGAGCGTTGTCATGATAGAAAATTATTGCCTCATGTCTGGTCGCATATTCCGGGCGTTTTTCGGCTACTGCTCTCTTCAAACGGATTAATTGTGTTCGGTAGCGTTGTCCATTGATGGTTTCACCCGGTTTTAGCAGCTCACAATACAGCATACCCATCTGATACCACCAAATACAGAGCATTACCTTCGCGCCATGGATATTCGGCTTTGCCGTTGATTTGGCTGGTTGGCCGGGTTTCACATATGATTTTTTGCGCTTGGGGTTATCGCAATGGATCCATTTTTCATCACCGATAACAATCCGATGCAAAAATGACTTCCTTTTGTGGCGTTCCAGCAGCATTTCGGACAAGCAAAACCGCCTTTCGACGTCTCTCGCCTTGAGTTCATGTTTAACCCAATTTCCTTGCTTTTGAATATATCCAGCTGCTCTTAAACGTTTTGAAATGGCTGCTAGAGTGACACCCAAAGATTCTGCGAGCTCTTCTTGTATTTCGCAACAATCTTCATAGAGTAATGCTTCCAGTTCTTCATTTTCAAACTTTTTTGGCCGCCCAGGACGTTCATCGTCTTCCAAGCCAAAATCACCACTTTTAAATCGTGCAAACCACTTTTGGCACATTCGCTCAGCTAGCGCATGTTCACCATAAACTTCCACCAAAATACGATGACTTTCAGAAGCAGTTTTCAGTAATGAAGATGATCTCCCCGCAAAAACACTTTTTCAGGCACAAAGTTCGACATATTTGAGTGAAAAAAAATTGTTGTTGTTTACGCTTCAAATGAATGACATATACTGAAATGACGTACAATGACAGTAGCTTTCCAACGCATGTTCCAAAGGAATAATAGCAACGGAATAATACAAGTAACGCCATCTCTTAGCAAACCGCACGAATTAAATTATAGACCCAATATCTTAAAATTTTGTTCAGTGATGAAGCCCATTTCTGAACAAATAGATACGTTACTAAACAAAATTGCCGTATTTAGGCTGATGAGCAATTCGAAGAGTACCAAGAGCTACCATTACATCCATTAAAAACGACGGTATGATGTGATTTGGTCCATATTTCTTCAAAAATGAGGCAAATCAGAATTTTACCGTCAATGGTAACCGTTATCGCGCCATGTTAACGGACTATGTGTTTCCTGAATTTCAAACATATGGTCTTGGTGAGCCTTGGTTTCAACAAGACTGCACTACGAGCCATACAGCGAGTGAAACAATGACTTGTTGAGAAATCATTTTTGTGATCTTAACTTAACTTAACGTTTTGCTACGGTAAATTGGCCGCCTGGATCGTTCGATATCACACCTTCGGACTATTTTCTCTGGGGATATGTAAAGTCTCAGGTCTTCAGGAATGACCAACGATTGATGCTTTGTAAGCCAACATTACTCATGTTATCCGCGAGATACCAGTATCAATGCATTATGGCGAAAAATAGACTGAAAATACTTTTGCTGGCATTACACTTTGATGAATCTTCCGCTCGGCAAGAACGACGTGAAAGTGATCTCGCAGCTTCAATTTCTGAAATGTTTAATGATTTTATTGGTAATTGTCAAGATGAATACGAAATTGGAACTTCAGCTTGTGTTGATGAGATACTCGTTGTATTTCGCGGCAAAATATGTCTTGAAAATTCAGTGTATTACGGATGCAACAACGGGCTATTTACACAACGCCTACATTTATGTGAATAAGGATTCTGATGGTACAAACACTTAAAAAAAACCCAACCCAATCTGTTTTGAGACTTGAAGAAAAAATAGAGTTCTCACATCGCAATGTTACAGCCGATAATTGGTTTACTTCAACACAGTTAGTGGAAGAGTTGAAGAAAAAAGGTCTTACATTTGTTGGCACTATGAACAAAAAAAAAAATCCAAAGAGACATTCCTAAAGAATTTTCGCCATCAAAAACTCGTAAAGTAGAAAGTTTCTTGTTTGGATTCACAAATGAATTGACACTAGTATCTTATGTCCAAAAAAAAAAACAAAATAGGTCAGTTATACTCGTATCAAGCATGCATCACGCTCTTTTGATATCTTCAGAGCCTCAGCTATCTCGATCAACTGCACTTTACGGTCATTCGTAATCATTTTGTGGACTTTTTTGATATTTCCTTCTGAAACAGCCTCTTTTGGACGTCCACTGCGTGCATCATCTTCGGTGCACGGACCACTTTTAAATTTTTCAATCCACTTGCGAATGGTTCGTTCGGCTGGTGCAGCGTCCGGGTAACACTTATCAAGCCTTTCTCACTTTCTTTGCATCGGCTGCATTTTTTTCGCATCAAAAAGCAATGATAAATCAACACACGAAATTGCTTTGAATCCATTTTTTTCACAATAACAAAAGTTGCTTCACTCACAACGCTATATCTCGAGAACTAATCGTCCGACAGCCGTCAAATTTATACACGTATCTTTTGAAGGTTGGTACTAACTGAAAATGCTATGAATTTAATTCAAGTGGTGCCCACTCTTACAAACGGCACGGAGCCCATGTGTTATTAAAGCGAGACTAAATATGGGGTTGACTTATTAGATCAAAGATGTTCAAACAATAGCACTGCTCGACGTCTCGTAGATGGCAGATGAAAAAATTGTATCGTTTGCTAGATATTGCGGGCTCTAATGCATTTATAGCTTATAACTCAGTGAGAGAAGACAAGATAAAAGAACTTCAGTTCATGGAAGATTTCGCATTAAGTTTTATCAAACCGCATTTACAAAGGCGGCTAAGTAATCAACATCTGACTCGAGAACTTTGGTTAACTATAAGAAGAACCTATACCCGAGGTAGAAGAAAAGCTGGAAACTAGAAAAACATGGTATACTTGCAATCTCAAAAAAAAAACGAAAGATCTTTTGTTATAGAAAGCCGAGATGTATTCCAAACTTAAAAAAAAAATTATATTGGGTCTATAACTTAATTCGTGCGGTTTGATAAGAGATGGCGTAACTTGTATTATTCAATTGATATTATTTCATTGAAACATGCGTTGGAAAGCTACTGTCATTGTACGTCATTTCAGTATATGTCATTTATTTGAAGCGTAAACAACAATAATTTTTTTTTTCACTCAAATATGTCGAACTTTGTGCCTGAAAAATTGTTTTTGCGGGGAGTTCGTCTTCATTACTGAAAACTGCTCCCGAAAGTCATCGTATTTTGGTGGAAGTTTTTGGTGAACATGCGCTAGCTGAGCGAACATGCCAAAAGTGGTTTGCATGATTTAAAAGTGGTGATTTTGGCTTGGAAGGCGATGAACGTCCTGGGCAGCCAAAAAAGTTTGAAAATGAAGAACTGGAGGCATTTCTCTATGAAGATTGATGCGAAACACAAGAAGAGCTCGCAGAATCTTTGGGTGTCACTCAAGCAGCCATTTAAAAACGTTTAAGAGCAGCTGGATATATTCAAAAGCAAGGAAATTGGGTTAAACATGAACTCAAGCCGAGAGACGTCGAAAGGCGGTTTTGCTTGTCCGAAATGCTGCTGGAACGCCACAAAAGGAAGTCATTTTTGCATCGGATTGTTATCGGTGATGAAAAATGGATCCATTGCGATAACCCCAAGCGCAAAAAATCATATGTGAAACCCGGCCAACCAGCCAAATCAACAGCAAAGCCGAATACCCGTGGCGCGAAGGTAATGCTCTGTATTTGGTGGGATCAGATGGGTATGTTGTATTATGAGCTGCTAAAACCAGGTGAAACCATCAATGGGCAACGCTGCCGAACACAATAATCCGTTTGAAGAGACCAGTAGCCGAAAAACGCCCGGAATATGCGACCAGACACGAGGCAATAATTTTCCATCATGACAACGCTCGGCCCCACGTTGCTATTCCGGAAAAACAGTGGATGGGAAGTCTTACCCCACCCGCTTTATAGCTCAGACCTTGCCTCTTCTGACTACCATTTGTTTCGGTCGATGCAGAATGTCCTCACTGAAATACGGTTCACATCAGAGCAGAATATCAAAAATTGGCTTGATTCATTCTTGGCTGCCAAGCTGGCGCAGTTCCTTTGGGATGGGATCCACAAATTGCCAGAAAGATGGGAAAAAGTCATAGTTTCAGATGGGCAATACTTTGAATAATACTATTGTACATGTTTTTCTTAAATAAACGTTCAAATTTTGAAAAAAAAAAACCGCACGAATTAAATTACATACCCAATAAATGAAAATCCAAAAGAAATACAAGAGAAAAACTCTACCGATGATGGGGAACTTACTCATGAAACAGTCCCCTCCTCTCCCGAAATCTTAAGCACAACAAAGGGGAAACCCGAAACCCATCGAAAGGAATCAAAAAATGGAAGAAAAGCCATCTCCCACCGAAAAACCAACTAAACCTCATCGCCCGCCACTTATTATGGTTACGGATATCAGTGACTATCACCAGATGTATAACACAGTTTCTGAGTGTTGTTAAAGTAGCATCACTACAAACTCCATTACCAATCATGTGTACAAAATAAATGCGATCGATAGTGATGACTACAGAGCAGTAACAAAAGCACTTACAAATTTGAATGTGATGTGATATTCATACGAAGATACGCCGATTAGGCCAAATTAAGTTCTAGCTAAGAATCTTTACGATTCATGTGACCCACTAGAGATCTAAATAAACAAGGTCGTTCATAAATGAACTCATAGTATACCAACGGGATTTTAAAGTCCCACTTTACATTCACTAAATCTTTTTCACCTTGTCTGTCCCAACGGGACTTCTAGGTACATTATATCTCAATCTCTTACACCAATAATATTGTATTAATAGTAAAGGCGTATGAAACTTAGTTTTGTGAACAGATTGTCATCGTGTAAGTTAACATGACACTCCACTCAACTCACAATAATTTTCACACAGTTGTTGATCCCCAAATCGATCGGCACATGTTTGCTGAACTCAGCAAGTTCACACAGCAAATGACCAGCACCACAACCCATGGAGAAAAAAATCCTGACAATGCAAATTTCCCATTATAACCGCAGGTATAGATAAGTTAGCGATAAGTAGAATAAGCTGAGTTCTAATTCTGCAATAGAAAAATTAAATTGATTTTTTAGTAAAACTCGCGAATCGTAGTTTAACTGGCGCCCGAGCAGGGACCGTGGTTTAAAAAGTAGTTTAACTGTGTAGTTCAACAAAGTAAAGTCGTTAAGTTTCCCGTGTAGTTACTTCGCTTTGCGCACGGTTTCGAAGAAAAAAAAGGAAACATTTGTTAAAGTGTTAAAACGAATGAAAGTGATAAAAAATATCAACAACCCAGGAAAAGGCCCCTCAGTCATCCAGCTTCCAGCTCAACAAAACGGTGTCTGTTATTTAGCCGATTCCAGGGAAATGCAGATACTCCTTTTGTAAGTTAAGTCTAAGATTTAAATTAAATGACCAAATTAAATTGTTAAGATACAAAATTAGTAAAGCCAAAAAACAAAACCTGAATTAATTAAAACAATTTTTTAAATACAAATCATTACCCGAAAAAAATTCAGTTTTGAGCTATTTGAAATCAAAAAAATGTTTACCAAGTGATACTCATTATCTTCATTCATTGCCCTTAATACCTTTGACCCTAATTTATCTATGTCTCATAACGAAAGCCTAGTATGACCACCCAGACTAACCATGACCCGCGAAAACGAAGCGCAACCTCAGGGGTCGGTTGCAAATGACCAAGCCCAACAGATTAGACAGCTGGTAATAGATGTGATGAGCAAAGAATGCCCTCGTCTAATACACTCATTGCTCAACCCCTTGGCGGACAATATTACTGACTCCGAACAAACGATATGGGCAAAATTCCGGATGTCGTGCGTTGCCTTAGAGAATTCTTAGGGCAACTAGGGGAATTTATTTCATAGAGGAAGAGCGTCGAGCGCATCCTTAAGATGTATGGGTCACTTTAAGGTACAGCTAAATAATATTGAATCCCTACGGTCATTCGGAATAAGATAGAGGGACAAGCCGACGTGGCTTAGAGTCCTACAACACTCCTCTAAGGTGGCAGAGGATCTCGAGGTGCCTTACTCTACACTATGCAGATAAGAGAGACTTCGGAAACCCTAGAGTATCAGATGACGTGTCTGGTGCAAACGAGCGAGTCGATCAAAGGATTCTATTACACTGTCTATCATCACCTTTCACTAATTCTCAACAAAATGTCAAGAATGGACATAAGTACGAAAGCCATGAACGTTAGGGTAAGGACATATCGAGATAAAGCACTCTACACGTTCACACGTGGCCTAAAAGGCGACTAACCGAGACTCCTAGGCATGAAAGAGCCAGCAGATTTTCCCCAAGCTCTTCACCTCTGCCTCAAACTATCACTATCAAAATAGCCAAACCGCTCGCAAGTTAGAACAAAACTTTCGTCCTCATATACCTCCTCATAGAATAAACCAAAGCCAACAATTCCCATCCTTCTCAAACAAAGACAATTCCAAACATGTCTGTCAAATCCGCCACCAAGGCCACGAAACCCCTTACCATCCTCAATATCAGCAAAACGCATTCTTTAACCCAAGATATCACATTCAGTCTCAACCATACCAAGCTCAACGTAGTTGTAATCAACCAAACCAATACCAACAGCTTAAGCAACCCATGCAAAATTAACCCAACTCTTGGCAGTCTAGGCTACAACAACCCTACATTTCCATGAGGAAAAACGCGATCAATTATCAAAATCATCCTAAATACGCACCAAAGCTACCGAATTTACCTCTACAGGGAGCAGTTCCCAACTAGATCCAGGAAAACTTTCAGGCAACTACATCCATAACCAACCCCACGATGGAAACAGCAGACCACTCTATCAAGCGGTTAGAGAGGCAGACCTAAACCAGAACCAACCACTCCCAGAATATACGCAAACACAAGACAATATAGCAAACCATAACGAGATATGCAATTCACATTACCAAGAACCAGACAATTTTACGCAAGACTCCCAACAATTGGAGCAAGATCAGCAAGACATTAATTTTTTAAGTCAATAAGCTCTTCGCTCCCGTACTTCAAATACAGAACGAACAACGGAACTACCTTAAAATTCCTGATAGATACTGGCAGTAACAAGAATTACATCCAACCTGGTTGCGTCAGGTACTCCTTCGCAAATAAAACCCCGTTTCTAGTTAACTCAGTGGGTGGTAATATCAAAATTACACACCAAGCTACCTTGAATCTTTTCCGACCTCAGTATCCTCCCCTTAAATTCTTTATCCTACCCACATTAAAGGCTTTTCATGGCATTATCGGCCACGACAGTCTAAAAGATATGCATGCAGTAATATACGCAGTCGAAAGTCATATGATCTTACTCAACCATATTAAAAATCAAATCAAACAACTCCCCTCAGAGTCTGTGAATAAGTAGACTATTAGAGAATCTCATTTAGATCAACCCCAAGTAACAAAGCTGCGCTATTTATTATTCTCCGAACAGCTAATAATGATCCCATTTACTCAAAAACATATCCTTATCCCATGGCACTGAAACCTATAGTAGACGAGGAAATAAAGATGCTTCTTAACGATGGCATCATAAGACCTTCACGGTCTCCTTACAATGCTCCAGTCTGAGTAGTACCCAAAAATCTCGATGCCTCTGGGAAAAAAATTACAGATAAGTTATCAACTATCGCAAGCTAAGGACAATAAAGATAGCCGACCGATATCCCATTCCGGAGATCAACGTGGTCTTGGCTATCCTCGGAAAAAACAAATGGTTCACAGTCATAGATTTAAAAAGTGGATTTCACCAAAAACCCCTTAAGAGAACGCAACATCAAAAAAACAGCTTTCTCGGTGAACCACGGGAAATATGAATTCACAAGACTCCCGTTTGGGCTGAAAAATGCCCCCGCGATATTTCAAAGAGCATTGGACGATATCCTCAGAATGCATATTGGCATACGCTGTTACGTCTATATAGACGATATTATAATCTTTTCAAGGGCTGAGGAAGAACACCTCAAAAATATCTCACATATTTTTGAAACATAGGAGACGGCCAATATCCAGGCCGATAAATGCGAATTCCTTCGGAATGTAGAATTCCTTGGTTTCATCGTTTCTAACGAAGAAATCAAAACAAACCCCGGGAAGGTCATAGCTATTGTGAATTTTTCACCACCACAAAAATTAAAGGGCCTAAGATCGTTCCTATGTCTGGCAGGTTATTATAGACGTTTTATACGTAACTTTGCTAAAATAGCTAACCCCCTAACTGGCCTTCTAAGAGGGGAAGAGGATTGAGTCCACAAAAATATACGTCCAAAAAGATTAACATTAAACTAAACCAAGAAGCTTTACAGGCACTCGCTAACATCAAAAATGCCCTTGTTTCTTGCATACCTCAATTTGGACGAAGAACTAGAACTCACGACTGACGCATCGCAATACGCAATAGAGGCAGTTCTGTCTCAAAAACATAAACCCATAACATTCCCTTCACGCACACTCAGTAGTACCGAAGAGGCATCATATGGGCACTGAATTTCCTCTATGGCTCCAGGAAGGTAAAGATCGTTACCGATCACCAACCTCTAACATATGCCTTTAGCAATAAAATTAACAACTCAAAATTGAAGAGATGGAAAACAATCCTGGAAGATTGAGTATAACAACGAACTCATTTACAAGCCAGGAAAGGCAAATATCGTCGCAGATGCCTTATCAAGACCCCCACAAAAATCAGCGATTAATTCACTGAGCGTAACACAACACAGCGACGAAAGTTCCTCGCAAAACCTTATCCCTTCTGTTGAAGTCCCCATACATGCATTTAAAACCCAAATAATCCTTAACACCGGTGAGAAAACCGAATATCAGCTTCGAAAACCGTTTTCCTCGTATTGGAAACATGTGTTCACCAAGCCATATTACACTAAAGAAAATTTAACCGGTATATTCAAGATGTAAGTCGTAGAGTAATAAATGGAATCAAAACAAGAGAAGATGTCATGAGCCTAATACAACAAATCTAGCCCCTATACTTCAACAACTACAAAATTCGATACACCCAAACAGAAGTTGAAGACGTACCAAAAGAGTCTGATCAAGAGAACATCGAGCCCATCGAAAATACTCGCTGTTGATGGTTTTTCCTTTTTCCGAAAACCGACGCCATAACCTTTCCAACACATCGAGCCTCCCTCGGCCGCTTCGGAGCACTCGTGCCAGCTTCAGTCCTCATTCTGTTCTCCGGTGTTCAACAGTTACCAATCGACGCCAAAAATCCGCCCGATTCCGCATCAGAAAGTCCAAACACTCTTTCGAAGTGCTCTCGCGTTCGTGTTTTTGGTCAGGAGTGAGTATGCGCAGCACCCAGCGGCAGGATAACTTTTTCCCGCCCAAAATATGGCGTGTGCGCTCAGTACTAGTCTTTGTGGTATCTGCTAGCTCACGCACCTTCACTTTCCGGTCAGCCACCACCATTTCATGTATTTTTTTGACATTGTCCTCTGTAACCGCATCGGAGGGCCTGCCGCTTCGAACTTGATCGGTAGTGGAGTTGCGGCCACCACGAAACTCTCGAAACCAATATTTGACGGTGTAATCTGACGGAGCATTAGCCCCATAATATTTATCAAACTTTTCGCTTGTTTTCTTCGCCGTTTTGCCTCTCAAAAAATAATATTATATGAGAGAACGAAAATCGTTTTTGTCCATACTCAACATGATGCCAAACACGTCAACAACAATCAGCTGTCAAAACAAAACTTAAGACAGTATCGCACTGAAATTTGGCATGTTTGCCTAAATATAAACGGACTTCAAGGCACCATAACCTTTTTTTGCAGTAGCAACGCATTATGGCAGTCAAAGAGGTTACTTTTCACTCCACCTAGTACGAAAAGCATCCAACTAATCCAATCATGAAACCTACCCCTATATTCTATCCCGGACATACTTTGCATATCGACATTAACTCAATAGATAGGCATCTAGTCCTCAATGCTTTCTGCAAACTTACAAAGTTCGCACAGGTCAGACTACTTAAGTCGAAATCTATAGAGGACATAAGAAAACCACTAAGAGAACTCTTGTTCTTCTTTGGGGTCCCAAAGTTTGTCGTGCTAGACAACGAAAAATCTCTAAATTCAGCTTCCATAACTTTTATTATGGAAGATCAGTTAAATATTTCCTTATAAAGGGTTTTCCAATAGGGACTTGACAACTTTGAATTTAATTTGTGAACGCACTCTTTCAATAATCATCAAACTGTTACTGTCAATGTCAGTAAACTCAACATTTTCATCATGGTAAAGTACACTTACGAGCAATGTCTGCAAATTATAAAAATTTTCTACAGATATTCGGAGTCGCAAAATCATCTTCAGTGACGAAGCTCATTTTTGGCTCAATGGGTTCGTCAATAAGCAAAATATGTGTTATTGGTCGGGTGAAAACCCACATGTGCTTCATGAATCACCACTTCATCCACAAAAAATAAGTGTTTGGTGCGGTTTGCATGCCGGCGGCGTTATTTCGCCATATTTTTTCGTCAACGATAACGATCGTCAAGTTACTGTGAATGGTCAGCGTTATCGCGCCATGATCACCAACTATTTTTGGCCCGAATTGGAAGAATTCTTTGGACCATCGTTTTACAAAACCTAATGCAGAGTTGGCTTTAAGGATTATCCCATCCATATGCAAACGGAAGTTGAGCTCCCTATCACACAAAATGCCGAGGTCGCGAAGAGATTCAACGGAGGAGATAGGTTGGTTGTGGAGAAGGTAGAATCGGGGAGGAGATTTGAGCCGCTTATATGAAAAGGTGATGGATGGGCATTTGGTGATATTAAGTTCCAAACAATTTTTGAGGCACCAGATCAAGGTCTTGTTAAAGTAGGAAGGAGTCATGGGGAGAGGAAATGGTTTTGAAAAATTTGGTATCGTCGGCGTAAAGGGAGACGGACGAGTATTTGATGATCCTATCAAGATCATTTATATTTAATATAAAGAGAAGGGGGCCGAGATGGCTACCTTGAGGAACTCCAGAGGTGGCCAAAAATGGAGCGGAGTGGGCTGACCTAAAACGAACACTGTAAAAACGGTTTTCGAGGTGAGAGGATATCCACTTTAACAATATGGGTTCAAAGCCGAGGGTAGACAATTTAAAGAGTATTAATCGATGAGAGATTTTATCGAAGGCTTTGCTAAAATCGGTTGCAACTACATCGACTTCGTTGCCGTTCTCTAGGGCAAAGATGGCAAAGGATACGAATTCAACGAGATTTGTGGTGGTTGACTTACCCTTTAGGAAGCCATGTTGTCTAGGGGAAATAAGTGATTTGCATTGATAACTTAGAGCTTCATACAAAATACTTTCGAGGAGTTTGGGTATATGGAAGAGTTTAGCGATTGGACGATAGTTTGTTATTTCGTTCTTTGATCCCTTTTTGTGGATCGGGGTTATAAAGGAGGTTTTCCAAACCTGGGGAAATTCTCCTTGTGAAAGGGATAGACGAAAGAGATCAGAAAGGGCAAGGGAAAGAGACGAAGAACATTTTTTAAGAAATATGGCAGGGAGGCCATCTGGACAGGGTGTAAATTCGTCATTGAGTTGGTGTAATTTGTATTCGATATAGGAGGGGTCCAAAATGTGAGAGAGAAGTGGGCCGTTCAGTAGGTAACGAAAATAGGATGGATCTGGTACAAAGGAGTCGTTGGTGAAGGATTGTTTAAAGAAGCTGACAAATAGGTTGGCAATGGTGAGTGGATCGGTTGATGACTTGTTGTTGAAAGAGAGGGAAGGAGGGTAACCATCGGACTCTCTTTTGTAGTTAACAAATTGGTAAAAGGACTTAGGGTCATTTATAAGGTTAAGGTAACGCTGGTAAAGGGAATCGTAAAGTTCGGTGAAATAAAGATAAGCACCAAGATAGTTAGAATAGTCGGACAAGGATCTGGTACGCAGAAAAACAGCCCATAACTTGTTTCTCTTGTTTTGTAAGGAACAAAGCTATCGATTATACCAGGGAGGACTAGTAGATGATGTTTTAAGGCGGGAGAACGGAACATAAAGGCTGAAAGAATTAAATATTTCTTTATAAGAAATGGATAAGGCATCATTTACGCCAACATTGAACGCGAAATAGCGGCCGTTTCAGCCGAAATGTGTGGCCGAGTCGTTGAAAATTGGGTCCAACGAATCGACCGCTGCAAACGTGCCCGCGGAGGCCATATGAACGAACTCGAATTCCATTCATAAATGTTTTGATTGTACTTCAAGTCAATAACAAAGTTTTGGAAATATCTCAAATGGTTTGCCTGTTATTTAAAAAAAAAAGTTGTCAATGCTACAAGAGCAAAGTCAATGATCAAATGGAGAGGTTCCATTCGACTTTATCAGAAATTTTTTTTTTTTTGGTGGGTAGGTGTGAAGTGAAAATCTTCATAGCCACCATGAACTCGTTGCTCATAGTAGTGTAAGATTCTTACTCACTAAAAACACGCCTCGATTCTTATCGACCACAACTAAGTTCCCTTATTAAGTAGTTTCCGTTTCAAATGAAATTCACGTGGGTCAGGTAACTTTCCAGCAAAAGCACTTGCTAGTACCGCTATTATATGCGGATAGTCCTTATCGCGCCAGATCGAATGGTCTCATTCTTTGTGATCGACGCACTAAGTTTGTCTCGTCCAGAATTTGGAGTATTTTATTATTACAATGACCATGAAGACGAATACGGTGTTTGCGAGCAAAGTTCATTATTTCGTCCTCGACGGTAACTATTCCTAAGTCTCTGTGGATATCACTGTTTCTGCTATACCATGGAGCGTTCACCATTTGTCTTAGAGCTTTGTTTTGATAGCTTTGGAGAATACGTCAGTTGCTTGGTTGAGTACAGCCCCAAAGTTGTATACCGTACGTCCAAACAGGTTTAAGCACTTGCTTATAGATGAGCAGTTTGTTATGTGTGCTTAACTTGGAATGTTTTCCTAGTAGCCAGTACATTTGTCTGAATTTATTTTCAAGTTTATCACGTTTCTTCTTAACATGCGGCTTCCATTTCAGTTTTACATCTAGCGTCATTCCTAGATACTTTGCTTCATTCGTATATGCTATTTGTACCGAGTTAATGAAAATAGGAAGGTTGTTTATATTCAGGTAAGTAAAATTAATATGAGTAGATTTGGTCACATTGAGAACAATTTGCCATATTTTTGTCCATCCGTAGATTTTGTCCAAAACCGTTTGTAGCTTTCCAGTAGCTAACTCGACTGAAGTATCTGTAGCTAGTATCGCCGTGTCGTCCGCGAACGTGGCTACTATGGTACCTGATTCTTCTGATATGTCTCGAGTATAGTAAAAACAATACCGGTCCAAGTACACTTCCTTGCGGAACTCCAGCAGCTATCTCTTTGAATTCCGAGTATTCGGTGCCATGTTTAACAAGAAAAATTCTGTTTTCCAGGTACGATTTCAGAATCGTATGCAGCTCTCTCGGAAGAGCCTGGCTTAGCTTAAAATTTAAGCCTTCGTGCCATACCTTATCGAAGGCTTGAAACTCGTCAAGAAACACGCTAGAACATATCTTTTTCCTCTCTAAGGCTTTCTCAATTTCATTCGTAATTCTAAAAACCTGGTCAATTATGGAGTGCTTAGTTCTAAAACCAAATTGATGCTCAGGAATTAGACATCTCTCTTCAATGATCGGTTGTAAGCGCTTTAATCGGAGTTTTTCAAATATGGGTCTGTAGGCCTTTTTTTCGTTTAAAACTTTGCCTGGTTTAGGACCATTATACCTTCGGCATCTTTCCACTGGCTTGGAACGTTTAATAATTTTACGGCGGCATTTATAAGTTGGAGCTGTTTGGCACCTTCTTAAGAATTTGACCAGTTATTAAATCATACCCAGGGGCCTTATTATTTTTAAATCTTTTAATTGCTTGGTTAAGTTCTCGTAGCGACACTGTTTTTATTCTAAAACTGTCCGGTGCCATAATTATATAATTAGAACCAACTGTTAACGCCTGTCCAATAAAAGGCTTAAACGTTTCTTCTAGGTGCTCGGCAAATCAGAAATCATGCGTTGCCTAAATACAGACGGCATTTGAAGACGCTCCTTTGAAGAACTCCTCGAAAGTTCGGTATACGAATATAAATAATACAAGTATTCATTCGACAACCAAGAAAAAGCCTATCGAAATCTTTTATGGCAGGAATGTGTGTCTCCACTGACCCAGAACAATTCGTACAATCCAGAAAAAACAACATAGAACAAATCGTTAGTAAACAGAACAAGGATTTAAATCTTCATAACAAAGACAGGAAGCCACTCGAGGATTACGAAGAAAGCCAAATTGTATACGTGAAGAACAACAAGCTTAAAGTCAGATATTAAAAAGAAACCGTGGAAGAAAACCATCCCACTACAACTATAACTGAAACTCAACATTTACCTTTCTTTTCTTCTTCCTCCACAGACTTCTTATAAAAACCACACTGGCAAATGTTCAAATACTCGACTATTCAAATTCGAAGAATACGGGAACAGCACGAATACAAGAAGAAACTTTTAGACTTATACATAAAATAGATATACATACACTTGCGGTCATAAAAACCGCACCATATCAAAATGATTGAAAAATTGTTAATAACTACGATAACAATTTTTATAATGAAATGAAATTTCTTTTAAGTACTTCACAGTAGTTTTTAAGTATTTCTATCTAATTTTCAACTGTTTATTGAATGTTTGAAAAAAGATATTAACAAAGAAGGAAAAACCAGTTAATTTTTTTATTTTTTTTAAATATTTTAATACAGTCATTGGTTAACAAAATCAAACGATACAGTTTTTATGTATGTGTACATAAGATGTTTAGATATGTCAATACCGAGTTGCTCCTCCTTTGGCAGTTATAACCGCTTTTATTCTAGAAGGCATCGAGTTTACTAAAAGTTCAGTAATATCCCTTGAAATTTCAGTATTCCATACATGTTCCAGAACTTCATTTAGCTTTTTTTTACTCTCTGGTTTATGTTCATCCACCTAATGTTTCATTACATGCCACAAGTGTTCGATTGGGTTTAAATCGGACGAATTAGCTGGCCAGTCTAGTCTGGTAATTCCGAGGTCATCAAACGTTGTCTTGAGCCGAAAATTATTGAAAGACTCTAGTTACTTGTCTGTTTATTATTTATAAAGCAGACATCTAGAAGTTGATTTATAGCACTTGTCAGTATACGAATGATGCTGTTCATTTGCTGGTACCAAAAACTCCGTTACTACTTTTCCATACTTTTGAGCGTTCATAGTTCCAAAAATAAAGTGCAAAGGGCCCAGAACGTAAAAAAAAACATCCTCAAACCATCTGGCTTTGAGGAAACTTCACTGTTTTGACTATGCACTCGTCCTTGAACCTTTCACCTGCTGACCGTCGTACGTATGTCAAATTGTCGGCACACAACAAATTAAATTTACTTTCATCGGACCATATCACACATCGCCAATCATCCTGCGTCCAATCTTCGTACTTTTTTGCCCACGTCAAGAGAGCTTTTTTCATTTTTGTGACTAGGAGAGGTTTTTTTCGCTGGTCGTCTTCCATACAAACCTATCTCCCGGAGCCGTCGGCGTATGGTTTCGGCGCTTAGATCAACTTGAAGAAATTCACTCAGCTCTGCTCTTATACGGACAGCACTTTAAAAGCGATCTTTCATGCTAATTCGTTGTAATACATTGTCCGTCTTCTAGGTTGTTTTACGTTTTCGTCCCGAGCCTTTTTTCCTTTCCAGTGGATCCAAATTTTATTTCTTCTTCATCAGTCGTACGATAGTTCAATGACAGCATCCTATTTTAACCGCAATCTCACGATAGCCAAAGCTCTTCTTCGACTAAAGTCAATGTTTGAACTTTTCCGTCCCGAGTCAGTTGATGATATTTACCAGACATTTCACTTTTTTTTACTTGTCACAGTCACAACTCAATTCAAACTAATTTTTTTTGCACTGAATACGAGGCCGAACTCCGCTATGGGGAATACCCTAAGGGGAAAAACCCTTACGATCTGATGTAATTAGGCATTTTTTGAGAACTCATTAGGTGGTGCGGTTTTTATGACCGCAAGTGTAGATGCCCACGAAACATTCGTTACAAAAACGCAATCCCTTATAAACCAACATATCCAAACAAGCCTACTTTTACCTCTCCTACATCATGAGTTGTCACAAATTACGGCCTACAGAGATAATATTAAATTACATAGAGATAAAAGATCATTAAATTTTCTTGGCTCTGCCATTACTATAAATGGATTGCAGGAAACCCTGACAATTTTGATTGAGAATTAATGACAAATAAAATGAATAACGAATAAATATAGGAGAATCAATAGTCCTATAATTTTTTTAACATTCTCGATTCCCATCCCGACACGGACAATGAAAACAATATGTATTCGAGTGTCAATCAGTTGCCCTCAAAAAAAGTTGCAAAATAAACAATTACTCCATACGAAAAATCTCACTTGGAGTTAAATTATTTTGTGAATCAATCGACTCAGTCCATACCGCCTGCAGTGGACTTAAATCGAAAAAGTGTCAATTCTTCTCGCATGACCTTAAGGATGAAAAATCATTCAAAGTGGTTCTCTTCGGCTTAGATGAGATTCTCGTAATTTCCCTTAAAACTGAGCTAATTTCTCTTGGTTTGAAATGTAAAGATGTCAAAATGATCAAGAAAGACAACCAAAAATTTGTGGATTATTTTTATGTCGTTTATTTTGAAAATGGATCTATTCGTCTACAAGACCTTAAAAAAAAAACGTATAAGCAATTTTTCGCACACAAGTTAGATGGGAGTTTCAGCGCCGCCCAAAGAACAAATTAACTGAGTGCCACAATTGCCAAATGTTTGGGCACGCAGAAAAACATTGCAACGTCAAAATTGGTTGTAGTAATTGATCGGGAAACTACAAAACTAATACTTGCACATCTACAGCCATCTCCAAATCTCCAAACTGTGGCGGCAATCATAAGTCAACCGATACTGCAAGTCGAACGAAATATAGAGTTTTCCAATAGGGACTTGACAAATTTGAATTTAATTTGTGAACGCACTCTTTTACTAATCATCAAACTGTCACTGTTAATTTATTCAGTAAACTCAACATTTTCATCATGGTAAAGTACACTAACGAGCAACGTGTGCAAATTATAAAAATTTTCTACAGATATTCGGAGTCGGTGACTGCAACTTTAAGAGCGTTAATTCCAATTTTCGGTCGTAATTCTTGCCCTATTAGACAGGCAATAACAAGTTTAGCGCAAAAATTTGAGTCTACATATCCGTTGTGTGATGTTGCCGTGTCAGTGAGACAACGGGTTGGTTGACGTATCGAAAATATCGCTGAGGTTCAGACGTCCGTTACAAACGATCCAAATCAGTCAATTCCACGGCGTTCTCAAGAATTGGGCATCGCTCAGACCACATTATGGCGTATTTTGCGTAAGGATCTTGGTTTATACCCATACAAGATCAAGCTGACTCAAGAATTGAAGCCGATGGACCATTTGCAGCGACATACGTTCTCCCATTGGGTTCTGGAGAAGATACCCCAAGATGATGAATTTCATCGCAAAATCATCTTTAGTGACGAAGCTCATTTTTGGCTCAATGGGTTCGTCTATAAGCAAAATATGCGTTATTGGTCGAATGAAAACCCACATGTACTTCAAGAATCATCACTCCATCCACAAAAAATAACTGTTTGGAGCGGTTTCATGCCGGCGGCGTTATTGGGCCATGTTTTTACGTCGACGATAACAATCGTCACGTTACTGTGAATGTCCAGCGTTATCGCGCCATGATCACCGATTATTTTTGGCCCGAATTGGAAGATGTGGACTTGACCGACATGTGGTTTCAACAGGATGATGCCACAAGCCACACAGCACACGCTACAATCGATTTATTGATGAGTAAGTATGGTGAGCGTGCTATCTCAAATATCGGCCGTTTCGGATGAAATGTGTGAGTAGTTGAAAATTGTGTCCAACGAATCGACCGCTGCAAACGTGCTCGCGGTGGCCATATGAACGAAGTCGAGTTCAATTCATAAATGTTTTGATTGTACTTCAAGCCAATAATAAATTTTTTGAAATATCTCAAATGGTACAAAGGTATTGTCAAACTAGCCAACCTAACTCAAGCTACAATACGATTAAATCACTTTCCAAGCCACTGTAAGGTTGCTGAAGTAATAATGGTTCCATATTTCAAAGTAATTAGGATCCTACAGGCCTATATCCCTACTTCCAATTCTGTCGAAATTATTCGAAAAGATACTTTTCTCGCGATTAAAGCCCATCTTGGATCACAAAAAGCTTATACCAACCCGTCAATTTGGCTTTCGAGATAGACACTCGACCATGGATCAGGTGCATAGAATCACAGATGTTGTCGAAAAAGCACTAGAAGGCAAAGAGGTTTGCTCAGTTGTCTTTCTTGACGTTGCAAAAGCCTTTAATGAGGTACAGCATAAAGGACTACTCCATAAACTCCAAATCCTATTTAACACAACGCTTTTTCCGAGTAAAGCAAGAAGACGAACTCCTCGAGTTAAGAGAAATTAAAGCAGGAGTTCCATAGGGCAGTAATTTGAGCCCAATTACTACGTAGTCATGTATTGTAGCTTACCAAACTCCACCACAATGTGATCCGCCATGTGATCCAATCCGGAATTCAACTCCATGAGCAAATTATCGACTACTGCTTTATTTACATAAGCTCCAAACTGAACAGCAATTAGGCCTTTAACGAGTTCGATGCGCTGCCTGACTCCATTCAAAGCATTATATCCCTGTATCCTCATGCTGAAATTGTTATTACGGCGATTTTAATGTACATCTGGAGGCTTCGAGATTTTGGAAAGACGACACTCGAAGGACGGTGTGTTGGATCTTTGCTGCGGAAAACAACTTAACCCAGATTGGTTGTAAATGAGCCCACGCGAATACCAGATGTTGAAAGTAATACCGCCATCATAGGTTGATGTGCTCTCCCCTCTAGGCTCGTCGGACCATTAAGTTATAGCAACTAAATATCTCGTTTGCTGACCACACCGTTAGAGAAAAAATTCGTATCACAATACGAGAAAACCAGTCAAAGCGGACTCAACAGCTTTTTAAGGAACGCCGTGGATGTCGCTGCTGACATGACCACAAACACTATTCCCTTTGGTATGAGATCCTTTGACCTTCATTCGATGAATAGTATCAGACCAAAAGAAAAGGAATGATAGGATTCGAGCTGTAAAAAGGCTGTCAGGGTTAGAGAAAAAACGAAAAAAAATCAAACGAACCAGGGATGATTGCAACGCCTACCTTAAGCGTACTACAATGTCCCAAAGGTAGTAAAAATTGTTGGTCATTTGTCAAAAATATTAAAAATTCTGCCTCATCCTGCATCCCAACGCTCATTTACAATGACATTCTAGCTATCACCTTTTTAGATAAAGTCAATCTGCTTATTTCACACTTTGCGGCCAGATTAACGCTTCCAGATTGTTCTTTGTCTCCGCCTACACTTGAGCGCGTCGACTCTTCAATGGGACGAATCCACTTTCGCATTTAGCAAGTTAGTAGCAAGAGTACTTACAGATCTCAACATTCACAAATTCGCTGGTCCAAATAATATATCCGCCCTTCTTCTGAAGAGGTGTTCTTCCACGCTCGCTAGACCAGAGCGCAGACTTTTCGATCAATCCTACTCTTTCCGAGCATATGGAAAAAAGGATTTGCCCAGCCCGTCCCTAAAAAAGGCGAATCTTCTATCTTCTATTGCAGACCCATTGCACTTATGAGGTGTGTTCAAAAATTAAGGTGACTTTTAAAAATTTCGCAGATTCAGTTCACAGTTTCAAGTATATAGCTTACTTAGTTTGTTTTTGACAGATGAAAAGGTTAGATGTGTCTTGGTGTGCACGGTGATTCTCGATTATTATAAAAAATGGAGCAAAGAATTTGCATCAAATTTTGTGTGAAAAATGGAATCAAGTGCTCTAAAACGCTTAAAATGTTAACAGTGGCATACGGTAAGTCTGCTTTAAGTAAAAAAATGTTTACAAGTGGTACAAGCTCTTCCAAGATGGCCGAGAAGATGCCAACGAAGAACCCAGCACATCAACAAAAGATGATAACGTCGAAGCTGTGAAGAAAGTTGTTTTGGAAAGTCGGCGAATTACCATAAGAGAAGTTGCTGAGGATGTTGGCATATCGGTCGGCTCGTGTAATGCAATTTTTCGGATGTTTTGGGAATGAGACGTATGAGAGCGAAGTTTGTTCCGAAACTTCTTAATTTCGATCAATAGAACCGCACGAGCATCGCTCAGGAGCTCTTGAATGACGTCAGTGATGGTTTTGACTTGCTCAAAAGGGTCATAACTGATGACGGATTATGGGTATATGGTTCAGACGTCGAAATAAAATCCCAATCATGCCGATAGAAGCACCCAGGAGAGCCAAGACCAATCAAATCACGCCAAGTTCGATCAAATATCAAAGTTTTGATAGTACGGACAATAATGAGTATCAATTTGAAGTACACCGTTTCCGAGAAGAAATACGAAAAAAACCTCCGGAATTTTGGAAAAACAATTCATGGCTTCTGCATCCCGTTAATGCACCAGGTTATCCATAGACAATAATGCCTCAGCCAGCATTTTCGCCGGATTTAGGATTTCTGTTCCCAAAACTGAAGAGACCTATGGAAGGACGGATTTTGCACCGAAGGCTATACCAAAAAATGCTTTTGAGAAATGCTTAGAGGATTAGAAATAGCGTTAGCACAAGTGTATTCTATCTGAGGGGGATTATTTTGAAAGGGACAACATTAATATTGATGAATAAATAAGTTTTTTTTTATAAAAATATAAAGTCACCTTACTTTTTGAACGCACTCGTAGGTATATACTAAGAATATTATAAAGATAACAGTTGTAGGATTAAATATGTATGTCCCCTCACATGAGTAACATACTGGTAGATATTTAAATAGGTGGCACTCAAAATATGTCAAAGTGGCGCAAGATATGTTACCCATTCTACACTTAAGCGCGTGTGCTAGATTTAGATGAGCTTGAGTCATGGGATAGAGATGACTCCGCGAAGGATGCCCTCATAGAGTCTCCGTAGCAGACTTATGGGGTAATGCTGGTGTAGTTGTCTCTTTATTTATTTAATCACTGTTCTACGAACGATTGAGAAATCCCAGCAAAAGGCACAAACAACGAGTACAGTGCTCAATGCGCCTGACATCAGTCCTAGTTTCAAAAAAATCGATTCAAACCCAATTTTTCATCACCCGGATTATTAATCAACCAGCCACAGAAACCAACAATAATCACAAACCTAAATATGTAAATCAATTTCACTCCATAAAAATCCAATGAAAAAATCCTACGCATCTGGCCATTGTTTTCGGCTGCAGATACATCCGTGAAATATGCAGAAAATAATTACAAAAAAAAAAACCTCTTGCAAACCAATTGTTAATTCAGATTAGAGTGCCCATTTGTAGGAAAATCTGGTGGAACCCCTCCTCTACTAACCCAGATAAATAATTTTACTCAAAACCACCCACACAATTCTGCTTCTTTTCTTTTTGCAAACCAGAGGCGTATGAAATGGCTAAACGATGAACAAGAAGCAAAAACATTCACCATTTTTGAATAACTGAAAAGGTTGGCAGCAGATGACAATGCCAAACACGCCGATGACGATGACCATGCCGACATTATAATGCTGGTTTCGGTCTCAACCATTGCCATGGTTATTTGAAATAACAAAAATCGTAAGGTGTACGAGTTTGTACGAGTATACTCGTATTATGATATTTAAACGGCGCCTCGTGAAATATTTAATATTTCAGATCCTCTTTCCGGTGCGAATGAGTAGAAAAAAAATCACCGGTAATGCTGCCATAAGAAGCACTAAGAACTGAGTGGCGAGTGCTTGAAATGAGCAACAGTTAGAACCGCTTTGTGTGTGTATTTTCCAGATGCTTGTGCCGAAAGAAGTTCATTTACAATTCAGAAATGAAGAACGAAATACATGGTAGGGAATAAATAGCTTAAGGTGATAAAGTAGGTCGTCATCGGGATATTTTCGACAAGGTGTCGCTCATAAGTTGTGTGATATACAAAAATACGTATAGGTACGAATATTAGGCCGATTATAGATGTACGTAGGTCTCGAAACACAGGGTTGTAGGCAACCACTTGACCATGCAGCAAGTTAATAGGGCAATTTGAAACCATCAAATAGTTGTTGCTTCCCTTTTTGACCCTTGGGACCACCACTTAAGAAAATCTTCACTATTACCCTGACACTGGCATTAGTACCGAACCGCTGGCGAACGCCAAGAGTAGCCGAAAAATCAGAAGAGATGGCTACTAGTGGAAAGGAATTCTTTAACATTTGCTCTACTTACCTCATTCTCCTCTGAAACATTTACTTGTATTTCTTTCTCGCTTACTCTGTTTCTCATTGTATCACATTTTTTGTTTCATACCTTTTTTAAGTGTTTTCATCAAACATTACTCTGCTACGACTACGCACTGGCCTGGACCTTCACACCTATCAGTGTGACTTTTTTCAAGTTGAAAAGAGTGGAAAGAATACTTGAGCTTCATCCGCGCCAAAGAGCTTCGCAAATGTATTCTCTGTTCAAAAATCAACATGATCGTACCTAAAATCGAAGAAGATCCTGCAGTACGAATACTACGCTCTAATATCAGGAGAGCGGAATTAAAGACACACTTAACGAAAAGAACTACGCGCTGTACCTTTTCACCGATATTACGTAGCCAACACCAGCTTTATAGATCAGATTAATGCTGGTGAACAGGACACTAGTTGCACCGCCGCGAATGGCAGTTGGCTGTATAGATTAGAGTAAATACCGAGCAACGTTAACTTGGCAATGCCCAGTGCTGCAACTATGACAACACTGCCTACTCGCAGTACCCTTTCGGTATTGGTCTCGCCCAACTAGACGTGACCTTCCAAAGGTTGAGCGAAAGTTGAGCAAGATTAAGCAAAAACACTATAAATCACTGTCAGAAATGGCAGAATCTCAGAAGGAGGACATATGACGAATGAATTCACATCATTGAATCAACGGGGGCAGTAAGCCAGATGCCTTATAAAGGCTACTTCTATGAATTTGTACCTAAGTTAAGAAAGGATTTTCAGAGATAGTTGCCGATTAACGCAAATGCGTCCACTGCAACTTCCATATCCCTAAATTGGGTTACTGACTTCGGAGTATCCGGCTCCTTTCGCCGGATAGACTTGGACTTCCACGTTGATAGTTATGCGTTATGTTAACTACCAGGCCACGTAAAAAGCTAACTGTTGCAAAGCAATTAGAAGGATTAACTGTTGACGATCTTGCAAAAGGAAAGTAGAACATCGACGTTCGAATCTATGCGTGGATCACAGCTCAATGCTTCCAATATTTCTAACATCTTGATGATGAGCTGTACGGTCTGTTGTATCATGCCTGGCAATAAAAAGTGCATCCAGCCCATATATCATCGTTTGATACGCTAGAAATAGGCTCTCAGTCAATTCTCTCAAAACAAGAAGAAAGAAACTGACTACTCTTACTCATGTAATGCTAAAGGGCATCACTCCCTATAAGAAACTAAGTATTTGGGTTTCGTCCTGAATGACAGATTTTTTAAGACCAATCATCTCACGTCAGAAGCTTTCAAGGGGGTGTCCAACTTCTGGCAAGTCATTGAGTCTTAGCATCGCAAAGATGAATCTCTTTGCCTGTGCCAGTGCCGATTGTTTCTCAGGACCCGAACCTGTTTTTGTATTGCTTATGTCCTTAGCTGATAGTTGACAGAACATAAATGCAGATGGCATAACTCTCCAGGATGTTAGCAAACGAAACTAATGCTTCTCGATGTCTGTAAAAGTTTATCGACTCCGTCAGTAGAAAAGGCTCTAGACTCTAGACTCTACTACGTTTTTACTGGGCACCTATGCTAGAATAACATGACTTACGCTCGCATCAGGCTGTACTCGATACTCGGCGTTGAAGTAAAGAGAGCTGGTACTTAACCTAAGTACGAAAGCCTGGCTGATAAAGTCCAGTAAAAGGAATATTCAAGCAATACAATGGACTAGTTCTTTTTCTGAGTGCTCTGATCCGACAGAAAAAATTACAGAAATTTTCTGACAGCTCACATTGTTAGCAGTTTTGTATGTGGTCATAACCTCACCAGAACGAGCCCCAACCAGAAGGACATTATACTAAGCTCAAATGTTAAGGAATTACTCGCAGCAGCTCAATACATCCCCCGTTGGTGGCCGTGGGTCAAATGGATTGGCTTCAGTCATTCATAGATTTCCGTGAAATGCAGACGTGTTTCGGCCTTCTCCAACTAGCCCAATGGTAATGAGCCTGGTCTACCGTTTTTCCTGGTCCAGCTAAATCCCAACAGCCAACTGGATGGTCTATTGATGGTCTCGGTGCGTGAAGTGCGGAAAAAACGAGAAGTCCGTGGTATGCGCTCTGAGTTAGGACAGAAAAAATCCAACTCTCTTGTGCGTTATGTGGGAACACGGAGCATACCGCAAACTATTGGGATAATCCCAAATTCCAATACAGAAAAAGAGTACATCTGACTTGGTAGCAGAAAGTGGAAATTAAACGTCCACCGCACAAACACAAGCACCGCCTAAATGTCGGCAGGCAGACTTAGATCCAACGTCTAAAGTATCTGAACCGGTACCTGTAGCTATCTTACTCTAAATCCACAGATAGCTGGCTCAGTTTCAACGTCAGATAACTGAACAGACTACGCATGTGAATCAAATCTATGCACTGCTGGCTAGCCTAACGCACCTTCAGTTATAATGGAAGCAAGCCCTAAAGGTCTCTGCAGGGACCTAACTTGAAATTCCTGACAATGTTCAAACTAAGAGTCACACTATTTAATTTGCTTAAATTCCAAGCCCCTGATGTGCTCTTGGTTAGTGAAACGAGGAGACATTGCAAAAAAAAGGTCTGCATTTTAAAGGAGTATACATTCGTGTAGTATGTAGATTCCAAGTGCTGTGAGCATGCACCGTGCATATCCCTCTCCGTAGTAGAAAAAAAAACGGTTGTACATGGTGTCTGTCTATGCACGTAAGGCTACTCAATCCACCTGACCCAATCAATCGATTCCTAAGGCTGGAATTGGAGAAGAATTTTTTTTATTACCAGCGAAGATGTCAATGCCAAACATTGAAATTGTAAAAATAATACACCAAACACTAGATGGAACCTACTATTCAACTGGTGGGGTCAGCAAAGTGTGATATACCGACTCGGCCTTATGATAGTCCGTCATTTCCTACACACGGGTTCTATTTGAATCTTCAATGTAGCACAAACTGTCTAAGCACTTTCGTGTATGACAGTGACTATTGCGACCTCAGCACCGAAGTAACTGTTCTCAACGGAACTGCGGAAATGGAAAAGTTTGTTCAAAGGCATTCCTAGAACACTAACAAAAGCACTCTCCTCCACCGTCTAACAGAAATCTGTCAAACGAGGAGAGAAGTATCTAAAACTAATCAAATGAACAATGAACCAAACGATACCTCGGTATCAACACACTAATAACAAAGGCTTATTCCGCAACGCAACTATTGACGCACTACACCGACATAAAAGTAGACTGCTGTCAAGACTAATAACCTTGTACTGACAAACATAAACCGTAGATCATGACATTGAAGTCGTCGATCAGAAACCTCCAAACACTTAAAAAAGAAAATTACAAAAAATCTGTACGTTTGTATTGGAACAACAAAATTCGGGCTGTAAACACCAGCAACCCGAATATGTTCCCACAAATAAACAAAATATTTCGGAGAAATAATCAAAACGACCTACAGTGTCTTAAAATTCCTCGAACGACGGACAAAGAACGAATATCGACTACTGCAGGCATAGATCCAACTAAAGCCTCAGATGATCACAATTTGTTTGTGATCGAAGATCCTCACGAGAAGGTTGAGGCCATATGTATAAATCAATTACATCTTTGGTTCAAATCAAACCAAGTCCTTCTGTACAATTTCTACCTTGAAAATAACATATAGAACTGGTGATTCGAGAGTTCAGGTTTCACCTAGTTCAGTGACGAGAATATGGCAAACAATGTCGTAGCCGATGAAGGGTACCCACCCCCGTTCATTCCAAAGGAAGAACTGCATGAGATCTTTTACCCAATAAGAAGAAAAAAATCTGTGGGAATCGATGGGACACCGAACATTATGCTTCTATATCTCCCTCTTGAAACGATAGACATTTTCACCACCCTGCGGTGGTTTATCCCATCCCTTAAAGGAGTAAAGATACACTCAATCCGGCGAATCTCTGCTCGATCAGTCTTCTTCCACATTTCATATTTAAAATGATCTGCTTCAAGGTGCGGTAAATTCGCCGATCCTATTCAGCATTTACACAAGTGATCTGATAGATTCACTTCACCATGCCATAGCGTACGCAGACGACTTAATCCCATACAGATCAGGTCCAAAAATTGAAGTCATCATCAATTTTGCAACATGATTTCGACCAAATTAAGCGATATTACGACGACTGGAAGTTGAAAATTTAGATTTACGACGCCTTTGTGTGGGGCCTGTAGGGCAACCAGAAAGACTTGGCGAGAGTTTTTTAACGTGAGGCAACATGGGCCTTAATTTGCTTGTCGAAATGTAGTCAGATACCTTGGTACCTGACAGGGGATGTTATAAACCCTTGAGATGTTTGCACATAGCGCAGGCGAAAAGGAGTTAAGGAGAGAAAAAAGAGAGGTACCTATCTACGTTGGTTTTCAAAGTTTGGTGGTTATAACGACAAATAAAAAAAGAGGTCGACAGTCCATTCCGTAAGCTTGTTGAACGCCTTGGGAACGAATCACAATATTTTAGAGTACAGCCGAAAATGGGCTTAAGGGTATACTGATGAGCATTGATAGTGGGTCGGATGTTACGGTTAAAAGTTTGAAGGAGCGGAATGCCACTTTCAATTTCGGTAGAGCATAGGTAATGAAAAAAGCGATACAACAAGGTAAGACAGTAGACGTTACACCGGTGTTCGAAGGTGTCGAATGACTGTGTAGGATTGGCATCATCTATAAACTTTATCGTACGATTTTAGATCCTGTTTAGCAAGGCCTTGGGGCACCTGACCAGATGTGGGCATTGTACTCCGATTTTGGGCAAATAAATGGCTTATATTATGTGGCCAGGTCAGAGGGGGTGGTAATTCTAATGTTATTTGTCATTGACACACAAACCGAGATGCGAGCACCATTCCTGGACAATAGATGGGTGCACAAATTTCGCTTAAACAACAGCAGACAATAAATTCCACTCTTTTGATAATTCTCCAATTGGTTATGCTGCTAATATCGGAATTTAATGTGCTTAACATACGCTGTCATTCTCGTTCTACAGCAGAAGCAAAGGGACGTGAATCCGAGAACTAATATATGTTAAGAAACAGAAAATACTGTCATCAGTCATCATATATTGGATTAGAAGTAGCAGACAAGAGATTATTGATGCAAAAAGAATGTGGAAGAAAGAGCGGAGCCCTGGGGTACATCAGAAATACCAAGTGCAATTATCTTGCTGTCACTAGTTTGGTGTAGAATTGTGTTCCACTTTTCGGTAAGATGTGCCATCAAATTACCGGTAGACCTGTTGCTACTAAACCGGCAATTGAGAAGTTTTCGCGTTTCGAGATATTTTATGAGCTAACGGTGTATCAGCGTTTCCATGACCTTGGGAAGAACGAACGCACATGCAACGGGTGTATAGGAGGAAAGAAAAGAAGATTCGCCTTTTTTAAGAAAGGGCTAGACAAATGCTATTTTCCATCTGCTTGAAGTAAGTCCTAAAGTGTAAGATTGATGAAAAAGATTACGCATTGGTTTTACCAGCGAGGAGAAATACCTCTCCAGAAGGAGGAGAGATATACCATCTGCACCAGCGGATTTGTGTTTGCTAACATTTTTAAGAACTCTTGCCCCATTAAAGATTCGATGCACTCAAGTATAGTAGGTGACAAAGCACAATATGGAAGTGTTGAACAGGCCGCTAAGTATGCAACAAGTAGATTAGACTCGTCCAAGAGCTGGCAACTGGAATGTCATTGTAAATGAGCGTTAGGATGGAGAATGGAGCAGAACTTCTAACGTTTTTGACCAAAAATATTTACTACCTCAAGGACATTGTTCTATTTTTTTGTGTCAGCTTTTGGTCATATTGAAATTTCATAGGCTTAAGAAAGGCGTTGCAGCTATTCCTGGCTCGTTTGAACTTTCTTCGGTTTTCATCTGTCCGATTGGTCTTGACGGACCAAAAAGGAATTCCTCTAACTCTGACAGCCTTTTTACAGCTCAAGTCGTACCAAGCCCTTTCTTTTGGTTTGATATTCTTCATTCGATGAGGGATACAGGATCTGATTCCAAAGAGAACAGTGTCTGTGAACATATCAGTAGCGGCATCCACGTCGTTATCGAGGAAACCTAACGACCAGTTAACAGTCCTTAAGAAGCTGTTAATTTCGCTCCAAGTAGCTTTCTCGTATTACCATTTGAACTTTTTCTCTGACCGTGTGGTCAGCATACGAGAAATTAGCTGAAACGACATAAGAGAGAGAGGAGGGCACATCAAAGGTGTTCTTATCAGGTTAAAGACAAATCCAGGTTGTTAGCGGTATGGCTACCAACACCTGGTGGGCTCGTTTACAAGCGGCGTTGAGTTTTTTTCTGCATCGAAGATCTTAACACACAGTCATTCGGGTGTTGTCTGCCCAGAATGTCGAAACCACCCAGAGTTGTGTACATTAAAATCGCCCGTTATAACGATTTCAGTATGAGGATACGGGGATACAATGCTTCGAAAAGAGTTGGAACTCGTTGAAGGTTGAAGGGGCTTCTGTTAATAAAGAAGGAGTGGATAAATTACTAACGGAGATGGAATTTTTACCACATGTTTCCGGACTGGAACAGGGACTACATTGTCGTGAATTTTGGTAAGTTACATCACTACGCACGTAAATGGCGAGAACGCGGTGAGAGAAGAATATTGGCACTAGCTCGTAGAAAAGTAGCTTGACATCTGAGTGATCTGAGAGGTGTAGGCGAGGATCTAGCTGTGTTTTACTGTGTGATGTGTGGTTCAACGTAAGAGCAAGTTTATTGGAAAAGATTAGGGTGTTTGAGAGGGCTTACCTTAGGGCTTGTCTTCGCTTATACAGTACGTTTGTACTCTAGGGCGAACCTAATAAGACTGGACAATTTAGTCATTATGTTGACTCGAAGGCACATTACAAGATCGATGACCTCATCGAAAAACTTGATCTCCAGGGCTTACTACCCCAATTATTTATATCATAAGAGACTAAACTTTCACGCCCTTATTCCTACAGAAGCATTCCTCTACCTCGAAATGAAAGGTCTGATCCAGGACAGATCCATGGATCCGCTAATCTTCCACATCGCTCGAACAGCTGCGGACAGGCCATTCAACTACGACAAAGACGTCGCACATGGCAGTTCGGAGCGTCTCTGGTTCAGTAGAACGGTGGGGAGTCCCGACATCTTTCATTTTTCTCGTCAGCAGCAAACATGCTGACATGGTGGCTGGTTGTAGGAAAGGAAGCTTTATCGTCGAATTCCTCCAGTACCAGGTAGCTCCATAGCAAGTAAAGTTGGTCAGCCTTATTTTTTAGCCGTAGCCTGCTTACATAGGTTTAGGAAGGATTAAATTAGATTTAAAAAAAAAATTATAGAAATTAACAAAAAAACGTCGAGAGGCATAGTTTAAGTTATTATGTTCAGCTTAGAGTGCCGCATGGAACCAGCAAGTAAGAATAAGACAATTTTAAGTTAACTAAGCTAATTTTTGTGCGTTTAATGAATTGTTTAGATATAAATGCATTAACGAGGACTATTTGATGAGTTTTAGCATTAGAAAATAGGTGGCATTACTGAGCCAAAATGAGTGTATCATCATTTAGCAAAACCACTTTTAGTCCGCCTATCAAAATTTGGTGACAAGCCGACGCTCCTTGATCCGATTTTTGTTTTCAAATGGCAAAACCTTCGAGAAAATCAATCCCATTCTCAATGGTGTAAATGGGACCCATTTACCTTACCGTACAACCGTTTACACCCCGGTGACCAAAACGCTGTTACTACAGAGGAAACTGTTGACAAAATCCATGATCTCGTATTGGCGGACCGCTGAGTGAAAATTCGCGAGTTAACTGGGAAAGCAAGCATCTCAACTGAACGTGTAAGCCATATCCTGCACGAGATTTTGGGCATGAGAAAGCTGTGCGCGTTTGCTCACACCGAGAACAAGCGCAGTCGTGAGACCACTTTAAAGACCTGCTTGGCCCGGTTTAATTGAAATTCGGAGCAGTTTCTGTGTCATTTAGTGACCGTCGATGAGACACGGATTCATTGAAGAACAATCGAAACAATGAGTTTTACCCGATGAACGTGCTCCAAAGAAGCCTTTCGTGCCTTCGGCCGAAAAGGTGATGGCCACCGTTTTTTTGGGACGCGAGCAGTGTGATCTACGTTGACTATTTGGAGAAGGGAAAACCAATCACTGGAACATACTACGTCGATTTATTGGGCCAATTTAACGCCGATTTGAAGAAAAAACGACCATATTTGGCGAAAAAAAAATGCTCTTCACTACGATAAGGCACTGGCTCACACCTCCGCAGTCGCCACAGCCAAATTAGTCGAATTCCACCATCCTTCGTATTTTCCAGATTAGGTTCCCTGCGACTTATTTTTTTTTTTTTTCCTAAATTTTAAAAGATCGCTCGCTGGAAATAGGTACGGGTTGAACGACTTGAAAAAGTTGCAGCACTGAAAAATATATTGTCAAAGCCTAAAACAGTTGTGTTGTCATTTCTAATTCGGATATTCATCAAACAACCCTCGTAAAATGAAAATGATTGAACGTATTGGCTACACAATCGGACGGTTCGGGGTTCAATGCTGGTCGTACCCGAAAAACATTTTTTTTAAAGGCAGCTAAAATCTCGTCATGAATGGTTGCCTAAAATACAACAACAAGTCAATCTACACTTATAATTTAGTCTCCCCATTAAGTGTTTGATGTCACTGCTGCTGTGTTAGTCCAGCTCGGCAGACAAACTTCAAACGTTTCATTGGACAGACTCAACCATCATACTTTTCTAGCTCATGGACCATATAGCTCAATAGCTCAGATATGTAGCCACCAGGGTAAGCCAAATCCTCGAACCTCGAATACTGTAAAAGCACTCAGTGACATTATAAATAGTATTAACGCATAAATAAGAAAATTACGACCCTTGTGTAAAATGTGCACCCCTTGTTAAACAAACAACTAAATTGCTTAGTGCCAGTAGTCTCCATCGTTCTTTAGACCTACGTCTAGTGACGTGATTGGTAGTTCAAGTGAAGTAAGCAACAGCGCACAAGAAATACTAACGACACTAAAAACTTCAACATTTCTCTTTTGTTTAAGGAACCCCAACTATTGTACAACTGCATTCCTTCAAGGCACAAAGGTCGAGCAATTTGTTGAAATTAGCCTACTCCGAGGCGATTACCCGCGTTAACAAGTTTCCTATATCGACAACAATTTACTTGCAGCCCTTTTCAGCTTCTAGTATACTTACTTTTCACCGTCATACTCGTACTTTAAACGGAAGTATACAACATACGATTCCCCCCGTTCTCACTGCTCGAATACCTGCTCTGTTTACATATGTTAGTCCCCATTGTGCTCATGAATTTATGAATTAAATTTCACACCAGACGAGGGTCCCAAATTATTCATGTGGGGATTGTATCTTTTTCTTCACCTGAGCTCTTTAAGAGCTAACCTTTGACTTTGTACCACCACAGGGGCTTTGTCTAAATTATGAAGTTCATGGTAGCATCTAAGCTAGAAAGACATTCTACTATGTAGACGGACTGTAAAACGGAGGAATAAGTTCCTTACATGTGGTGTGTATGGTGATTTACTCGGAGCAACGGATACCACATTCCATAATGCCAGGCAGTCGGTCTTAAACTTTTTACACTTGTTTCTGGACTAACGTTAGTTTCGCGCAAGTATTGTTTGCATGAAAACTTTAGAAACGACGATTGTCCAGGGATAGCTCAAGCAATTGTATATGACCAATATGCGAGGATGAGTAGTGTGTTCTGTACTGTCTGTTAGTCTATATCATATTCGTTTCCGTACCTACTGTTTCGAAGGGAAATAACACAAACACTTCGGATATGTGCAGATAAAGTCGCCGAACTTTAGTAATCGATGACTTTATTGAACGTATGACATATAAAAGCTGGGAATTCAGGTCACTAAAGAGGAAGTTTAAGTGATAGGAAATGGGGGAGCTTTGAGAGATAAGGTGGTGTGGGATCTGATGAATCTTCCTCGCTCACTTTCCTTTTCTGCTCAAGAAAAGCAGCTGGAGGCATACGTAAAAGAGCAAGATGAGTTTAAGCTTGATCATCGCATTGCACCGATGTCTACTGACAACAACTTGTGCTCCGGCCTCATTTTTAAAGAAATAAGGGCCAATGATGCCACGAGCGTATAATCTACACCATTCGGTACATTGTTTCAGATTGGATGGCATCTGATAAACTTCTTGAGAATTGCTCTCGCTCCAAATACGGCAATTCCAGTTGCTTACTAACTTACTTAAGATGGCGCTACAATCCGGGGTACACCTGGGCCTTAACCAACAAGCGTCTTTAACTAGCTGTCTCCAAATTCGCATATTAAGTTTTCTAAAATCCCTTTCCACTTGTCACCGTAGTGACGAACCAGCCATCTAATTCGTAGGACCTTCTTCCTTCTGGCTAAGTCGATGTAGCTTTACAACCCGTACAGTTCGTAGTGAAAAACACGAAAAACACGCGAAGAATTTTGTTCTCAAAGCAGCCAAAAGCACCATCATCCATTTTTGATAAAGCCCACTTAAGGTCACTGTTGTTGTTTGACAAAGGGCTCAAGAAGAAGCGATTGACAAGAGTTATACTTCGTTTGATCTCAACGCTGATGTCGTCTTCTGAATTGATATTGGAACCTGGGTAGACAAAATCCTAACTTTTTCAAAATTATATCTGTTGAGGGTGACGTTTTGTCCGAGACGGCGGTCTTAAGTGTCCTTTCTTGTTGACATTATATACTTGGTTTTGCCCTCATTGATCGCTAAGCCCATCTTCACAGCTTCCATCTCATTATTCGCTAAAGCTTCACTGGCATCATGCTGCTTTCTTCCGGTTATGCCAATATCACCGCCGTATGTGATATGTGAGATGGAGTTGTTGGTCTTCATCGTGCAGGTTAGAAGGGTCATTCTACCTGACAGCGGTATTTGGTTCGTAATCGCTGTTATACAATCTACAGAAATGCTCTTTCCCAATTCTCAGCATCGACTCTGACTGCACTACGATGTTCCCTTGTTCGTCTTTGCAGGCTTTGATTTGCGGTTTGCAACTCTGACGTATTTTTTTGTACCTCTTGGTAAAGCTTTCGAATATCATTCCTGGAGTAGCATCTCTCAATTTCCTCGACCGCGCGCTTTTCATGCTCCTTCTTATTCCTCCTGAGAAGCCGATGTTAGTCTCTCCTCTACTGCCCGTGTAGCTCATGAGCAGCTTTCGCCCTTCTTCAATTTCTATTTAAATAAAGCGCTCTGGGTTCAATCTTCAGTGTTGTAGTACCAGCACCCTACACTCACCACTCCCAAAGCGATCCTAGCAGGATTTTACCTAGCACACCTAGGTACTTAGCAGAAACGTAGTGCACCGTGGCACAGTGGCATTAAGTTGTATAAAACCACGGGAGTGGCCGTGGTTTAGTGGTATATGTATTGACTCATCAAGCAGAGGGTCGCAGGTTCGAATCCCGTGCGAATCAATTCTGTGAAAAAGTCTTTTCATAGAATTTGTATGGAGTTATATGAAAATCCCGTCTGCGTCAACTCTAACATGAAGGCATAACACTGATGTTGGAGTGGTTGCTGGTTGGGTTAAATGTAACGAAGTAGCACGTACTTAAGGCCCACTGATTGTGGATGTACTAGCTTGTCCCGTCCAGTTTGACAGCCACCTCTGGAAAAAATATCGAAACCTAAGACACCTGAGTTTCAAACTACCACACCACCCGCCCGCGCCCTGGAGAAAAAAAGCCAGTAAAAGTATATTCATATCCCCTTGGTGCACGCGCGGTATTATAAAAAAAAATATAACCATTATTTCTGAGGAGTAGCAGAAAAATCGCTGGCCTTTTAGAGATATCGGGAAGAATGTGTTTGCAAGGACTTAAGCGCAGCTTCGGTCTCGGTACAGATGAAAATACTTCGCCTACTCCACCGATTCTTAACAATATAGTTCATTGTCATCTGGATTGCGTTTATCTGCGCTTGAGGGTTGTCATCCTCCAGAAAGACACCAGCGCCGCACACCAGGTGCGTTTGGGAGCCATCTGTAAGACCAGACCACATTCCTATCTTAGTGGGCACAGTGAAAAGCGATTAAGTATTTTCTCAGCAACAGCTGATGCCATGTCCACAAGACCACAGTCAAAAGACAGTCGATAGCTTTGAAAGTGCAGCCCATGATATGAACATCGAGGGAAGACAGATTTACCAGAGGAAAGCCTCCATTCAATTGGAGGAGACCGTTCTTTGGAGTCTGGTAAAACCAACAGTGACCAACAGTATATTTGTGAATCTCAGACTGTTGACGCATAGTATATAATTGGCTTTATCAAAGCCGTGCAGAATAAAAAAAACCCACCCCGATGGCTTGCTGAAAATTCCTTTAGACTCCAAGAAATCTGTGAGTTCCTTGTAAACAAAAGATGACACCCAATACTTAGCTTCGTTCGAAAAAGGGAGTGTGATGCCGTATAGCCCTTGATGAACCAGATCAGTCAGCTTCCTTCCTGTCGCAAAGAAAGAAACATCCGTGTTGAAAGAATTCTCTAATCTAAGAGTGCCTGTGCAAGGTGACAAGACGCCATCTTTTGGGTTACATTGTCAGAAGCACGTTCAATGTCGGTAAAAATGCCCGTATTGCGTATTCTTTCTTACCGCGTGCACCTTCAATTCTGCTCATCAGCTTGTGAAGCACAGTCTGGAAGGTTCATTACTAGACATGTTGCACCTTGGACTGAGGATGGAATCGGAAAGCTGGAACTTTCAACATGAAACGGACGATTTACAGGAGTTTTTTCCTGCTTGGGTACCTCAGTTCAAAACATTTTATGAGAGCACCGTTCGCGTTCTGAACCGCTTCCTCTATCTTTTGCTTCGTTCTTAGAATAGGCAGAGCATTGATTGCTTTACAGCATACTTGCTATTCTACTGTCGCTACAAATAATGGCTTGACGTCAAAGTTGTTGACGATCATGTCAGATGATAGCATGAAAAATCCATCTGCCTAAATACATATGATTCAATGGAAGCGGCAGTGTCGGTCTTGTGTTTTCTTTAAGAAAAGAAGCTATTCTCCATCCGTTTTGCAACTTATAGCTGCAGTAACTAAATTTTGGTTGCGAAATTACCAGGTGAGATTTATTTCGGCAATAAAAGTTCTCGGGCATTTCGATCGTCATAATTAGGACATATGTCTTAGCTATCGTCAAGGGACTCGCAGAAATATTCTTTGGTAACCGCCTATTTCAAAACAGCGCATAAAGCCGCGATATGTTCGAAAATTTTAGATCACAGCTTAGAAAATGTAATGCCCAGAGAATAAGGTCTGCTATACAGAAAGTCGGCGAAACTATGGGCTATTTTGGAAAAAGTGTAAAAAGGATCCAGAGCAACTACATGGAGTTTGTATAAACACCACCCGAAAAATATTTCCAAACTGCCTGGATATAATAGGAAAGGGTAGTCCTGTTCGTAGAAATGAAAAAGGAGAGAAGATGATGTGGATGCTCTTTGAATATGTCAATTGGATTGGTATCGACCTTACCTTAAATTCAACTGAAAAAATGGTAGAACCAGTAAACCTAGACGATTTCTAACCGATCAATGGACAAAGTAAAATGTAGGTGACCAAACACCTACCCTTGTGAAAGCTCAGACCCAATTACAATAGGTAAGCCCAATTTCATAATGAAAATTTCCCGGAACTCCTAACTACTTCGTACCTTTGAATAAAAGCTCGCTATGCGAGCGAATGCGATGTGCGGGGGTTACGAAACAACCAAAAAAAAAAAAAAAAAAAAAAAAAAACTACAAACCACAATGAAACGATTTACACAAGAAAAAGGAGACGAAGTCGGAGACGGAGAAAGAAGAAAACGTTTAACGTTCCAACAATGCAAAGTCAGTCATGCTTTGCGGAGAAAGTCGGAAGTTGATTCACTTTTCCGCAATAGCTTACAAAATTTATTACACGCTTCCCAGTTCCAGTGTTAGATGGTATCTGTATATATGGAGCTTCTCCCATACTGTGGTTGGATGCTTCTCATGACTTTTAATTTATCCACTGTTGCTGGAATGGAGATTGAGGGAGCGAGTATGTACTATCTACCCTGGCCACCAGTGATGTATACCCATGTGCATGAGTATAAATCGTCACAAGATACAAACGGATTTGGACTTACCATCCGTAGTAGTAGCTGGGCTTTCCAACCAAACAGAAAGGAGAATTACAACATGCGGTCTACTGCAGATGATTGTACCGACTTTACACTGACGTTGTAAGCAAATCAAATTCGAATGCGAATGGGAATGCGAATATGAATTCGAATAATGTAAGCTGGGAGGCTGTAATCCAAGTTATTTTGGACCTTATCCAAGAGACCAAAATGTAATGGTACAACACCCGAAGGCATGCGATGCCATTACAAGTAACACACAACTTGCCTTCAATTGTCGCCGTGGGATTTCGTTGTAATACACTGCGTACATTACAATCCAATGGAGCTTGTGTAATATTTTAAAATTTACAAAAAAGAAAACAAAAATGAAAAACTAAGAGACCGGCTAGAGAGATGATTAAATGGAAGGATCATACTTATAAATAACATTGGCCAACGTTTCGGTATAAAGTTCTGGACTTGCTTCGAGTGGCAGCTATTTGTCAAAGCTGCTCTTTCGTAAGCGCTGGATTTAGTAGTCACTTAATGTTGGTGACTGCATATAGTGGTTATTTATTAAGCAGACTAATGTAATGATGGCATTTCTTGGCACTGAGCCTTCACTTAATACACCATCAACTTAAAGGATTAAATTTTAAATTTAAATTCCAGGTTAGAGGAAGACCTTTTATATGTTTGTGTTGCCTTGGTGGTATACGCGAAGCAGATATATGATGCGACCACCAGATAATTGTAATCATTGATTTACATGCCGAGAAAATGCGGACATCTTTTGGACCACAGCATTAAGAGACAAGATGATCCTTGTTGGTAATTCGCCAAGATTGATATAATTTCTGATTGTAAAAAGTGTGGTCACTGGTTCTAATAATTCTTTACGACTTGTGTTTGACACCTAAGGTGAGGTATTACGCTATTGAGTTATCTCTCTGCAGTGGAAACACATCCTAACCTTTTTATCCTAGTCAACTGATGTATACTTTCTGACCAGGTCGATGTCATTGTATAGATCAAACCATATTACTGCCGTCATTCGCCTTCTCTAGGCCCCATGCTTCTGCGCCATTGAGCAAAACTAACCAGTGTTAGCTCGACAAATGCAGCAAATAATGCTAATGTAACCAGCGTGTGCAAAAGATTTGTGCCTCTGACTTATAAGTATGTTATCAAAGGCTAGAGTATGCGAAACAAAATTAGAGAAAGAAATGGCAAGGGTCCTCTGGCGGCGACAGAGATCAAGCTCGCGGAACTGAAACAGCTACGAAGAAGAAAATTTCTGCTATTACCTCTGTCGATATATTTTTCTTCTACTGTTGTAGACTTAGCCAAACCTTCTATCGAGACCATTAAATTCAGATAGGACTTACATTCCGATATGCAACTTGGAAGCGTACATTTACCATTTGTTTCCAAATGAGTGGAGATAAGAGATGACAAGGGAAGTTCACTTACGTTAACCTGCAATATTTCTAGTCAGCTACTGCATTCCTCGGTGAAAACAGCAAGCTAGTCAAAGTCAACCAGGTCAGAATTGCTCAGAATATCTCACAAACACTGAGTTGAAAGCGCCTCATTTCAGCAGTAGATTCCACCTTCACATAGTATTATGTTACATGAGCAAGCAGGAGTGATATCCTCTTAAACGACTTTCGGGCTAATGTTGCAAGCGCCTCTATCAAAGTAAAACCCTGGCAAGCTTTATAAAAATGCTTGATGTCATTATTTTGGTTGTGTAAGTCAAGATGTAACCGATTTGGCTCTAAAACAGAACCCCATAAGGACCTGTGTCTGTCGCACTTCTTTCATAGACAACCACAAGATCATGAGGTTACTGTTCATCCGAATATCGATAACAAATTTGAGTTGGAAGTGTACATCAATAAACAAACAAAAACAATTGACGTAAACGAAACATACGGAGTAAATCCCCTTCAGAGGAGTTCGACGGTACAGAGATCACCCTGCGGACAATCACAGACCACACAAAAGAATACGGAGGGAAGCGTGGCAGCATCAAGATGTTTAGCGTCGAAACAGATGACAACGATGCTACAACAGGCAACTGTATTCCACAAACTGGGATATGTTTGAGCAGCAATCGATGAGAGGCGCCATCAAAAGAAGAAAGGCGCTAAGTAGGTCACCTGAAATAACAACCGCCCACAGACGTCTTCACGGTTGATAGGAACAGAGCATCTTGGATCAAAACAAGTCTTCAGAAACATAAGAAGGCCGACAAAGCCGAACCTGTAAAAGCTGACAGAAACCGAACCAACAAGCAAGTTGTAGGCATAGTAGAGCCAAAAAATAAAAAAGGCCCAACAAAGTAAAATATTTGGACAGATGCAATATTGTTGTCTAAGAAAGGAGAACTCTCATATGCCAAGATACTGCGCAAAGTTAAGGCAAATCCAAAACTTGTGAATCCCTAACTAGGACCACACGGACACAAAAGGCGACCTACTGTTCCAACTAAACGACCAATTTAAGAACGTTATCGGTGAAACCCTTGGTAACGAAGTATAAATTTGGGCACTAACACATCGCATTAATCTGGGCATAAAAGGCATTGACGAAGGCACAACAGTATAGGATATTTGTGAGTTGCTAAAAAGGCAATACTAGCTCAACGACATGTGCCTGCCCGCGGGTAACGCTAAATCAATACTGAAATCAGGCAGAATCAAAATCGTATATGTTAACTGTCGTATCCGCGAACGAATTCAGATTTTCAAGTGCTTCAAGTGCCTTAAATTCGGCCACAGACCACGTTACTGTAAAAGCGAGCTAGACCCCTCGAAGAAATGCTTGAAATGCAAAATCGGTGGAAGGCTTCGCCATCGCCAAGATCAATTGCATTCACTTTTGCTGCGCTCCGCTAAGCCTGATCTGGGGTTAATATCAAAGGTTGCTGGATGATCTTGTAACGAATGGTAAGAGGAAACAACATGGCAGTATTGGGAATAGATTTCAATACGTAAACCACAGAATGGAGCAGCAGGACGACGGGTGCAAGAGGACGAGATCTACTCGAAACACTGGACAAAGTTCGTGACGAAGGCACGAAAAATATATCCCGAAGGGAGGGCACGGGGTCTATCAAAGATATAACCCTTGTCAGCAGCTTTCTAGCATATAACACAAAATGGTAGGGCAGCAAACTATACACTTCAAAAGGAAATACATACACGCCATTCAGGTGTGCGGAAGTTTTATCGTCAATAAAGGAATGAAAGGCGCCTAAATCCATATACTAACGAACAGTCAAGCAGCCAGTAAAGAATTATTCTCTGATCTCATTGACTCCAAGACTGTCATGCGCTGCTTCAATACACTACAAGATCTCTCCCATAAAGACAAAGTAAAACTTTGGTGGGTGTCCAGTTATAAAGGTATTGCAGGAAATGAAATAGCCGAAGAAGTGGCTAGAAACGATTCGGCCAATTCCTAAACTGTTCTGTAATATACCAAATTCAGCAAGCTGGAAGAACAAAATATGTCTATCCCATCAAACTGTTCCCCAAAAAATCAAAAGAACCCCTACAACTCATAAGGGATAATATCAGACGGCTGGTTGGATTTCTAACCAAGCACTGCCACCTTCGATATCAGCTACACAAACACATTTTATGTGAATGCATGACTCTAAATCCCTTAAGGAGACGATGCTTCCTCAGTGAAATTGTAATCCTCAGGGAAATTCTCAAAATCTCCACCAGATGTGATGCAAAGTGGATCTGTGATCCTCCCATTCCAAAAACCATTAAGAGCTCTTAATAAACCGTAGGAGACTTTTAATGTCTATGTTGCTTAAGTCACTTAAGTCTTTGTGGAAGAAGGACCCTAGATAGAGATTGCTTGACGTGTACAGAGAAGGTTAGGGATTGTCTCCTCTTCCTCCTCATCTATGCCTTCTTACATGTTTAAACTCCTGGAGCGATACAAATGGAGCTTTGGCCAGATTTGTTTAGTCACTAAACATATCGATCCAACCGCTCATCTACGGTTTGTTCTTCTATTAGCATCCAGCTTTATTTCTTGTTTGTACGTAGCAATAGGTAGAGTGGTTCCAATTTTAGCAAGTTTTTCGGCCCCACAATTCCCTTGAATGTCTCTATGTCCCGGCAATGATAAATTGCTCCGCCATCTCTATTACAGATGATCGGCACTCCATAACTGTTCTTAAATTTAGAGAGCATGAGTCCAGGGATTTGATAGCGGCCTGACTATCGGAAATGATGCGGATATCTATTGCAGATATTACTTTTTTTTTTCAGCCAGGATAGGGCTTCCTTAATTGCCAGAATTTACGCAAGGAGAGCCTAAGGTTAAGCTTATCGGCAATAACATCACCACCAACTCCAACAGTCTTTGAACCATCGGTGTAAAAGTGGATTGAATTGTCATCCAGAAAGGTATTTTTCCTCCCACAAGGATCTGGAGGGAATGCTTACATGGAAGCCACTGTCAAACCGTTGTTTGGGTATGGTGTAGCCGATGTTTTCTGGTAGGATTCCTAGTGCGTTAAGAATATTTGTGTGGCCAAAATGTTTATTTGCCCAATGTGAAATCGCTTTAAGGCGAATATCTACGTTGGGGGGTACTTGTCTGCTATAAATATCGAGGGGTGTAAGGCGTAGGGCTCCGCTTATGCCCAGACATGCTATTCTTTGGACTTTACTGAGCTTCATGCAGTTCATTGCTTTGTCTAAAGCCGCCCACCACATAATCATTATCATAAGGTGAGTATCGGTCCTATGACCGAGATATATAGCCAATGGGTGATGTGAGTTTGGAGGCCCCATTTGTTCCCGATGGCTTTTTTGAAAGAGAATAAAGCTACTGAGGCTTTCTTTACTCTTTCTTGTATATTAGACCCAGATATTTAGCTGTATCGGAGACGACTAAGCTGGTACCATTGAATGAGGAAGAGTCTATAGTCGGAATTTTGTATTTCCTAGAGAAGACGACAAGATCGGTTTTATGAGGGTTTATTCCCAGTCCACAGCGATCCTCCCAGCTTGTTAATAAGTTAAGATTATACTGCAGGAGCTCTTTGATCGTATATAGATGCTATCAGTCCTCGACGCTAAATATTCCTAAGAATCTGTGGTTGCTTAGTTTTCGTAAAGCAAAATTCCCATAAGTAGATTTGGTCTCGTTAAGAACAATTTGCCAAATCTTTGTCCTTTCGTAGATTTTATCCAAAACCGTTTGTAGCTTTCCAGTAGCTAACTCGACTGAAGTTTCTGTAGCTAGTATAGCCGTATCAGCAGCCACGAACGTGGCTACTATGGTACCTGATTCTTCCGGTATGTCTCGAGTAAAGAGTAAAAACAATACCGGGCCAAGTACACTTCCTTACAGAACTCCAGCAGCACACTCTTTAAATTCCGAGTATTCGGTACCATGTTTGACAAGAAAAATTCTGTTTTCCAGGTACGATTCCAGAATCTTATGCAGCTCTCTCGGAAGAACCTGACTTAGCTTGAAATTTAAGACTTCGTGCCGTACCTTATCGAAGGCTTGAAACACGTCAAGAAAAACGCTAGAACATATCTTTTTCCCCTCTAAGGCTTCCTTAATTTCATTCCTAATTCTATAGGCCTAGTCAATTGTGGGGTGCTTGGTTCTTAAACCGAATTGATGCTCAGGAATCAGACATTTCTCTTCAATGATCGGTTGCAAGCGCTTCAATAGGAGTTTTTTCAAATATGGGTCTGTAGGACCTTTTTTCGTTTAAAACTTTGCCTGGTTTAGGGACCATTATAACTTCGGCATCTTTCCATTAGTTTGGAACGTTTACTTTGACCTGTTTAACCAAGGCTTTCTTTGACAACTTTTTAAGAATTTGACCAGTTATTAAATCATACCCAGGGGCCTTATTATTTTTAAATCTTTTAATTGCTTGGTTAAGTTCTCCTAGCGTCACTGTTTTTATTCTAAAGTTGTCCGGTGTCGTAATTATATGACTAGAACCCCCTGTTAACGCCTGTCCTTCAAAAGGTTTAAACGTTTCTTCTAAGTGCTTGGCAAATAAATCCGTCTTCTCTTTATTTCCTTTTACCCATTCGCCATTATTTTCCCTTATGGGAGGAAATTGTATTTGAGGCTTTTTGATTCCTTTCATGGCATTTCAGAAGGAATAATTTGAACATCTTCTGGCAATCAGACCTTCGAGATATGTTTAGATATTCCGATTTTTGTAATCTCGTACTGTTTCTTTCAATTTGTTGCGTAAGTGGTTAAAATATGTTTTACGCTGGGGAGCACGGGATTGTTACCATCTCTTTTCTCTCACTGGTTCTGGCGGATATTTTATTTCACTACTTGCTTCCTCTTTTCTCCTAGTTGGAGTGTTGTTCCAAGCAGCGTTCTGCAAGACTTTGATGAATCTGTAGACTTCGTCTTTTATTTCGTTTTGTGTTTTTAGCGACACGTTTAGAACAATATGTTCATTGCAGTAATTTCTAAAATCGTTCTAGTTAGTTTTGTTGTTAGTTAATCTAGGCGCAACTTCTTTCTTAACTAAGCGTACGCTTAGTGTCAAAATGACTGGTGAATGATTTGAGGAAAGATCATAACTTTCGTCGATGTTTGTGAAATTTTAGCTACTCCCCTTATTGCAAAGAAGTCTACAAGTCAGGGTGTTTTCGTTATATCCGAAGGCCAATATATTGGTTTTTCTATCAAGAAAAAGTCAACTCCAGATTGCATACCGGCTTCATAGAGTTGGATGCGATGTTAAAGTGCAGGTGGTTAGGTTTTATGCGAACTGTACTTATCTGCATTGCATCGCTTTCAATCATCATTGTCTAAAAATTTGCTTTGAGCTTAATCTCTCCAAATGCGAATCTATGACTTTGTCTCGTAAGTCCAATCAATCCCCCTCTCGACTTTATTTTCTGTATGACCAACCTGTACCCCTGGTTCAATCCCTTCGCGAACTTGGAATTTTATACGATAGAGAGTTAAACTTCCGTTCGCATATTGATGAGATAGTCCTTAAAGCTAACTCATCGCTTGATTTTATCAAACGTTGGTCTAAAGAAAGAATTTTGCAACCCTTATGTGACAAAGTCACTTTACATTACCCTTGTTTGGCCCGTTCTTGAATATGCCAGGCAAGTGTGGTCCCGAATCGAGAACATTCAACGTTGTTTTCTTTGGTTTGTTCTTCGTGGTCTACAATAGAATGACCCACTTATCTTACCTCTCTATCGCGACCGCCTCACCGCGTTAGCCACCTACAAATTATAGAATGCTCAATACAATTTTTAATGAACAGTGAGGATTCACCTCTAGCACCATCTGATGGATGGTATGCATGAACCACCACAGTATCCCTTTAGTTCCACACGAGATCCTTTCCTCAAGTGAATTTTAGGAATCAAGCAAAAGTCAATATTGGATTTTTGTAAGAACACTTCCACTTCGTCGAATTTTTAAATAAGGCCGTTTGCGTTCCACGCCAATATTTTAAGCAACTGTTTCATATTCATACTTGAGATCGAGTTTTACGTATTTCTTTTTCGAATTTATTTTTCTGCATTGCTCCTCAAATGCCGTGAGAATTAGGGAGAAAACGTGCGGCACTGGTTCTGGCGTAACACCGCCTTTTTTATTTCCTTGCGACGCTGTTTGTGCATAAGTTAGCGTGTCAATCGGTGGCGGCTTTTCCTTTGCTAACTTTTTTTTATACCACCTTGATCGGAGAATTAAAAATGCAAGTTTTTTCATCTAAATCTATGTACATTGTCCTCTTCAAAAAAATCCCCATCGACTGCAACACACTTATGCCAGCGCTTGATTAAATCCTCGAAACATTTTTCATATTCGGTTTTCGGTATGTCTCTCAGTGCTTCCTGAGATTTTTCCATTACTTCCTCTCAGCTGCTGAAATGCGTTCTCCGTAGTGCCGTTCACAGGGAGCCAAATCAGGTGAATTCGGTGGCTGTTGGATGGCATTTGTTGCATTTTTAGTCAAAAAATTACGAATAATGATGGCACTGTGCGACGTTGCGTTATCATGGTGCAAAATCCACGAATTTTCTGCCCACAATTCTGGTCTCTTTCGACGAATTGCTTCGCGCAAACGTCCCATAACGCCCAAATAATACTCTTTGTTTACTGTCTGGCCTTCTGACAAAAATTAATGATGCACTACACCGTTGTAATCCATGAAAACCGTGAGCATTGCCTTCTTTTTTGACTGAAAACGACGTTCATTTGGTGAACGCCATTGACTTGCCTGATGTCTGGATTGCGTGTCGTACTCATAAACCTACGTCACGTCTCCAGTTATGATCCTTTTGATGAATGTAGGATCGGATTCAGCCTCGTAAATTATCTGTTTGGCGACATGAACACGGTCTCTTTTTTGCATTAACTTTGCTGCTACACGTTTAAAATGTCTTGGACGGATCCATAGGCAATGTTCAAGTCCTCCGCTATCTCTCTTATTGTTAATTTGCGGTTACTGACCAACATTTCTTTTACTTCATCAATGTTTTCGTTGTTGTAGATGGTCTGCCAGTGCGTTCATCATCTTCGATTGACTCACGACCACTCTTGAACCGCTCGTGTCACTGGTAAACGACTGTTTTCTTTGGAGAATCATTACCAAAACACTTTTCCAACATTTCCAACGTTCGCGCACCATTAAATCCGTTTTTTACGCAAAATTTAATACAAGTTCGTTGTTGTAAATTTAAAGCTATTTCCAAAATTGTAAAAAATCGCCAACACATACCGAGGTAGATGTACTCTTGGCTACGTAACTTTCGCAAATGTCAAGCTACGACGCTAAGATTTAGAGGGAATGTCAACCACAGATGTGCCAACTTAAGAAAAGAAACAGAACTCAAATCGGAACAGCGTCACCTGGTTGTGCGCCGGGAGTTTTTTGATCAAGGTGCTATGTTTTGGGAAGATCGTTTCTGCTCTTGGGGAAACTACGCAATAACCTATCGGAGCGTGTTTGCTTTTGTATACTTTGTTTTATTGAGCAGAGTTTGAAGGACTCGCACTTATCTTAAGGCTAGCCAACTGTACAAGGACACTCCAAAAATTGTATGACAACAGGATCCTACTATACTCCGAGTTACTAGATAAAGATGTTACTTGTGGCCAGGTTTGGTATTCAGACTTGCGTAATCTTCAGTATAAAGCTAAGCACAACTGATTACAACAGGTAGTTCCATTTGCATAGATTTGCCGATCAATGATATACAATTAACTATAAAGTAGTCTCCTGCGATGCATCGCAAAACCCACACTCGTGTATCGTGTGTCTACCTGATGAATGTTGAAAGGAAGCAAAAACAGCTGTAAAATTCGGTAACGTTTTTTTTGAAAGGAAGCCAGGAGCATAGATTCCCTTGACTAGGCAGATGCTGATACTCCGATGACGTATGTATTTTAGAAAGCCTGCTTCACCTAACATAACCTAATTTACTTCAAATATTGTAGTACTCGTACGACAAATGTGCGATTCATTCGCTTTCCGACGAAAAGAAAAAGAGTAGTTCTAAGCTTACTGAATTATGACCTTGGACAAATTAATTGCTTTTGTTTCAAACTCAAAGGTATTTTAAACTAGAAAACTGACCTTTCACAACTAAGTATTCACTAGAACAACGCATTTACACAAACTTATCGTTCTATGATACATTCTGTCCCCTTGTCCTTTGTTTACAAACTCAATTTCTCGTTAACCTTTATTTTAGAATGAACCACTCATTCAAAATTCCATGGAATAATTGCTGCAATCAACTTTACGACCAACTCAGGTTAAAAATTCCCCCACATCATCACTTAATATTTTCTAACTCACGTCTCTTTGAAGTCCTTTTCTCAAGTATTTTAAGCGAAGGCACTTGACTACTACCCTTGACCTTTTGCTATATTAAATGTTTTAAATTAATAATTTGCACTGGCATTCGCAAGAAGAATGAACATATTAAACATCCTTCAATGCCAGTGTCATCATTACAACGTAAACATCCTTAAAATCAGCAGGAACGTAGCACAGCAAAAAAAAATAGAATAGCACACCTGAGTCGTATTTATTGGCTCACGTTTAGTACAAACGTTTGAACAGCAACACAGGGTCTTCTAAATGTGTTATAAGTTAGGAAAATTTATTTTATTTTGATTTAAATATATTTCTGAGCAAATATCACTTTTAGTACAGAAGTACTAAAAAATACTTGGAATGTTCTAAGACCAGTGGAAATGAAATCTTCCAAAATAGACCTGGCACGTGCTTATTTCTAGCTAATGGGCTTAAAAATATCATCAGCCCCGCCTTTAAGAGGACTATAGAACTGTACTAAAAAAGTACTAAAGTTCATTAAACATTACGTTATCCAACCGTTAGCAACAATTCATATGCCGTTTGAAAAATGTTAGTTACATGATCCGCAATACCTATTTTAAGGAGAATATTGCTACGTTATAATGCAAAAGATTTGTTTCGAAAACAATACTTACCCTATACTCGTACAATATTTAGAAGCAAGTTAAAATCAGAATACTGTCAAGTGTACTGCACTCTGTTTTAAGGACACCCAGTTGACGTTGTTGTAAGCATCCTGGATGAAACAACAACGATAACTACTCAACAAAAGGGCGAAATGAGCTGCAAAATGGATGGAATGGTTCCAATTGTCGTAAAAATCTCCTTCGAAAATGCACTTTTTATGTTGGACGTGTCATGTTCAGGCTGGCGTATTTATATGTTTATGGCAGTAATAAATTCAAATTGCAATTTTCAACATTTGGTATGGAGAAGCAAAATAACTTGTTTTGTTTTCAATTATTTTTAGACAACGCCTTTCCTTTTGTTAAGTGTTTCGGAACACTTTGTTTCGAAAATATGAAATATTTAGACAGATTCAATACAAAGAGTACACAGAAGGTCAAGAGATACGAAAGTTCTGCTTCAAATGTTGTAAAAAATGAAACAAACAAATCGTTCTTGTGTGTAAAACACTTCTACTTCAGAACATTTGGTTTATTTAACTATCCACCGTAGTCCTTCGGGAGATAAACTTGGAAAATAGAAAGATACGCAGAGAATATTTTTCTGATATCTTTAGTTTTAGACCTGTGTAACCAGGAGGATCTTAGTTAACTGTATTCAATTCTGCACCACAATAAGATGGAAAGCAGTTAAAGCAGATGAGTATGGCTGAAAACCTTCAGAAAATAAAACAGTGACTCCTTCCAAAATATGTATATGGTATACAAGCAAACAAGGCAGTCAAGCAAATGTGCAAAAAGAAAAAGTACGATTTCTATGAAACCGAAGCTCTTAAGCTTACTGGAGAAATACCAGCACAATTCAAGGAATCTATTATATGTCCCATCCATAAAAAGGGTAACATAGCTGATCCAGCCACTTATCGAGGAATCTCTTTCCCTAACGCTTCTTACAAGCTGTTTACAAGAATTCTCAATGACAGGCTAACAAGTTGGATTTATAGTAAAAAAATTACTCGGCGAATTTCAAGCTGGATTTCGACCATCGATAATATTTTTGTACTGAAGAGCATAGCCAGTATCTTCATCGAACAGAAAAGAAAGCTATACCATAAGTCTTTTTTGTCGAGTTCAAAGCTGCCTTTGATACAGCGGGCCGCAGGGTTTTTTTCTTTAAATTGTACAATACAATTACGGAATGTCCAGAAAGTTTGGAAAAGTGCTTGAAAACATCTACGATGGAATTTCTTCAGCTGTATGGAACGGATATGAAATCTCAGAGTGGTTTGAATAAAAGATGGATGGCAAGCAAGGATGCATTCTTAGTCCAAACCTTTTTGCTCTTTTCATCGAGGACCTAATCGAATTCATACCTGGTGGAATACAAATTTCACACACTCTTATCAAAGCTCTTCTATTTGCGGATGACGTTATATTGTTTGCTTATTCACCCGAAACTCTCCAGCTGATAATTAATCGTTTTGAGGTATACTGCCGATTTTGAAACGTGAGGGTAAATTTGGCAAGTCGAAGGTTAGCGCCATCTTGTTGAAACCAGAGCTCACCGAGACCATTTGCTTGAATTTCAGGAAGCACATAGTCCGTTAACATGGCGCAATAACTGTTATCATTGACGGTAACATTTTGATTTGCCTTATTTTTGAAGAAATATAGACCAATGATTCCACCAGCCCATAAACCACACCATACCGTTGTTTTAAGTGGATGTAATGATAGCTATTGGTACTCTTCGGGTTGCTCATCAGCCCAAATAAGGCAATTTCGTTTATTAACGTATCCATTGACCCAGAAATGGGCTTCATTACTGAACTAAATTTCACGATAAAACACCGGATTTTCATTGACGCAAATTCAAGTCGCCTGGCTTTAATTCTTACACAAGTTGAATTTGGACGCTCTTAGGCCGAGATCCTCAGGTAAAATACGCCAAGCCAAGTTGCTGAGAACGACGACGAATCGATTCGTCCGGGGTCTTCGCGTACACTTTCAGCTACAGCTGCTATAGTCTCTTCACAACCTGCTCGATGTGGTCTTACCAGTGGAGTATCATCCACTAATGTAAACTGGGACTCAAATTTGCAAATGGTATTGGCAAAAGTGCTTTCAGTAGGTCGATTATGCGCACCGTAAGTTCCTCGAATTTTCGTAATACAGCTGAACAATTTGGAGACGCTGTTCTAGTGTGAGTCTTTCCACGATGACTTGCCAAACGATACTGAACAAAAATGGTAAAGCAGTTTGATAGGAGTCACGCGTGACATGTCAAAAAAAAAAAAAAATCAAACCTCACGATGAATCACCCTATATCTGGGAGTAAAGATTGATAGTCTTGTGACATAATGGGTACAAAAGCGCAACTTTCTGACTGCTCTAAAGCCGGAAAAATCAACTCTGGAACCCTCTTCCCCACACTCCGTTAGCGCAGAACGTACCACAGATCACAGAAAGAATGTTTCGCTCAAAGCAACCGGTGGAGTTTTCAAGAACTCTATTAGTAAGCCAGAACAAGGATGATGATGATCCTATAACGGTTGACAGGAATTATTCTTCGTCTGATCTTTGCGCTGATATTATGTTTGGACTTCACTGCAGAGCTTAGCAAGATTTATTTATTTTCCATTACAGAATTATAGTATTGGCTGTTGGTGTTTGTTGCCATTTTTAGTGACACCCAAGCTCATTGTTGCCGCTTCTGTCCCTCTGACAGCAGAATGATTTCCCCCAATCATGTCAATGTTATCTGCTTATTTAAGAAGTTGTACAGACATTTTTTTTTAAATTCTACCTCTTGTGTTGGCTTTTGAGTTGGACACATTTATTCCGCTGTTTTGAACAAGCTGCTAAATAGCCCGTGGTCTTGGTTTAAACCTTTCAATATCAAAAGATTTAAAGACGTTTCTTTCAACTTTGATAGAGCAGCGGATCGGATTTCTCTATTGACATCTTGGATAACTAAATGAGCTTGACAGTGATGTCAAAACCAGCAAAAACTCTCCATAGCTTGTCTTTATAGAAACAGTAAGCAACCTCAAGATCCAGGATACCCGCAGAGTGAATATTTTGTTGATTTTGAACTCTACAAATTAAAGACTGCACTGATGTTGACTTTATCGATCAGCCCAGGAAATCACTTTTCTTTAGGGATAAACAGACGATGTTGAGATTACAAGCAACTGTGAGTGGATACGTTCTCTTCACAAGATTAACACATGGGCTGAAAAGTCAGTGCCGTTTCTAAGAGAGGGTACCACTTAATTAAATCCATACCATTTTCAGTTAGTACCAACCTTCAAAAGATACATGTATAAATTTGACAGCTGTCGGACGATTAGTTCTCGAGATATAGCGTTGTGAGTGAAGCAACTTTTGTTATTGTGAAAAAAATGGATTCAAAGCAATTTCGTGTGTTGATTTATCATTGCTTTTTGATGGGAAAAAATGCAGCCGATGCAAAGAAATGGCTTGATAAGTGTTACCCGGACTCTGCACCAGCCGAACGAACCATTCGCAAGTGAATTGAAAAATTTTAAAGTGGTCATACAAGTACCGAAAATGCTGCACGCAGTGGACGTCCAAAAGAGGCTGTTTCAGATGAAAACATCAAAAAAGTCCACAAAATGATTACGAATGACCGTAAAGTGCAGTTGATCGAGATAGCTGAGGCTCTGAAGATATCAAAAGAGCGTATTGGATATATCATACACTAATATTTGGACATGAGAAAGCTCTGTTCAAAGTGGGTGCCGCATTTGCTCACAGTCGACCAAAAACAACAACGTGTTGATGATTCAGAGGAGTGTTTAAAGCTGTTTAACCGCAATAAAGCCGAATTTTTGCGTCAGTTTGTCACAATAGATGAAACTTGGCTCAATCACTTCACACCAGATTCAAGTCGGCAGTTAGCTGAGTGGCGAGCAGGCGACGAACCTCGTCCAAAACGACCAAAAACTCAACAGCCGGCTGGCAAGGTTATGGCATCTGTATTTTGGGATACACATGGAATAATTTTCATCGACTATTCCAAAAGGGGCAGACTATCAACAGCGACTTTTACATTGCGTTGTTGGAGCATTTGAAGGACGAAATCGCAGAAAAACGGAAGCATTTGAAGAAAAATAAAAAGCTGTTTCATCAAGGCAAGGCACCGTGTCACAAGTCAATGAAAACAATGGCAAAATTGAATAAATTCAGCTACAAATTGCTTCTCCACCCACCGTATTCTTCAGATTTGGCCCCCAGTGACTATTTTCTGTTCGCAGACCTCAAAAGAATGCTCGCCGGAAAGAGATTTAAGACCGATGAAGAAGTAATCGCCGAAACAGAGGCCTATTTTGCGGCTAAACCGAAATCGTACTACAAAACTGGTATCGAAAGATAGAAAAATCGTTTCAATCAGTGTATCGTCCTCGATATATATATAAATAAAATTGAATTTTGCAAAAATTTTGTGTTTTATTATAAAACGGCACTGACTTTTCAGCCCATGTGTTACGTAATTCTTCCAGATTTGAAAATACAATGGAAACATCGGCTGCTGCAGATTTCTTAGATTCGAAATTGCATATTGAACTGAGGATACTCAGTTCATTTTCGTCGGTTAAATGGAGCGTCCTGCGTGACAGTGCATTTGAAGTTTTCGCCAGGTGGTTCGTTAGTCTTAAGATAGTAATGGGATATACTGGAACTCCATACTTGGCATAATGTCCAAGCACAGGAAACATAAAGTAGATCTGCTCTAAGATTTGGCCACGAAACATGCAAAGAGTCAGGTCCAGTTTATAATTACTGAATTCCTGATTGTTGGTCGGCGAAAAACATCACGACCATCATGGAAATTATAAGGGAAACTGACAAGAGCTTATCGCAAGAAGAGAAGCTTAATTATTTTGGTAAGAGAGACTGTTATATCGAGGCCACTTCTAGTGATGAGACGATAGTGGTCCAATACCTTTTTGAACTCCATTTTGCTTCAGCAGAAATTATGTGGTACCATAGATCAACGTACGTTTTTTAGAACAGCAACAGAAACAGTTTCGCAAGGACAGATGTCGCACTTAGTGATAAGTTCATAAGCATACAATACACATGCCACACTTGACTTGTCTAACAAAAACTTCCGACAGAAACCTGTCCTTACTCACATAGATTGCACCCTGAACGAATCTGTGCCCCAACCAAAAAGTCTCTCGAGAAAGCGGATTCTTTACCCAACTGCAGTTGACCCAAATACATGGCCTATTGACATTTTTACGATATCAACTACCTCACGCACTTTCATTTTACGGTTGTTGCAAACGGTGTTGTAATTTTTTTTATGTTTTCCAGCGTAACAGCCTCATCTAGATGCTTAGAGCATTCAGCATCATTTGTGTCTGTAGGACCTCGAAACTTCGTTTCTCGTTTCCATGGTTTTGACAATATCAAAAGGAGCGTCACTAAAACTTCAATAATTCGATGACAAGTGGTAGAATTGTCATCAATGACACTAACTAGAAATCGTATGGATATGCTATTAGAGTCGCCATCTATGTGTCAGTCTCGGGAGCTACCTGCTTAGATTGCTTCCTATCTTTACGTAAATCGACAACAAAGTTTTTCTAATTTTTCTCTAAGATCTGAAGCTGATCGTGAATATTTGGTTATTGATGGATTCATCGAACCTTAAGGGAAAACTGCTAAAGGAAATATCAAGCATTAAAGTACGTACATGGGATCTGTGCGGCAATTGATCGAGAAACTGCTGCTGTCCTATAACTTGAATTAAGATTGGGATTGGACGCAACAATGTGACGAACCAAATAATGGCCTCGGATAATAACTGATTCACTGTTGACGGTTCTAACATTTTTTGTCGCTAAAACATTTGCTGGGCCGTCAATATTATATCTGTCCGTATCCGAAGCTATTGGTTGTCTCCGAAGTGTTTTTCTTTACTCCTTACTAAAGGCCAGTAGCCTCGATGCGGATTTGAGAGAAGCCGTTGGCTTATTGCTTCACTATCTATACCCTAGCGTCCCGACACAACCTTAGAGTTCGCTTTAGACTTGGGTGTTGAATATATCGAGCTAGCTCTATAGGGGGTATGCGTCAAATAATTTACACGCAAACTGACTAGGCCTATGAATGCCAACGTTGATACATATATGGCATTCCTAATGAAGAAGAAGTGCTCTAGTAGGAGTTGGAGTTGATGAACGAAGGCTTAAATGTCGACGCTAATGTCTACATAACACTTTTGATTGCAAACTCTTGAAAACCTTTACAAAAAACGGCCGGCCTAAATAATCCAGCCACAGTTTTCCTTGACTGGTGAACTTCTGGGACAACGAGTCTCTACGTCCTTTTTGATGATTTTAGAGCAGAATTTGAGTATTTTAAAACGTGTTGTATGGGCTGAACTGGGTTAACATAATATGATTCAAGAATTACCTGTCTGTAGTTAATCACGATTGTCTTATCTTTCTCTTAGCTTCGTTTTCATTAAGTTCAGCGAAAACTATCAAGCGAAACCCTTCAAATACGCTGGTCGGTTGCATGTAAATGCATTTACTGGTGTAAATGTTGAGCCATCCTAGTCCAGTCTTCCAGTAAAGAATGACTAGAATGAACTTAGACGAATACGTTAATCCTCATCGAAAAATACACTCAAACTTGACATGTAAAGGAGTATCCCAATAAAATCGTTTTTCTTTCAACTCACCAGACACTTCAAGACGATGGCCCATAAAAGAAAAAGGTTTACTTGATTCAAAAAAAAAAATCAAAACAACTCCAGGGTCAACGGATAAATTTTTTACTTTTTGTTCTTCCAAAGGTCACCAAACTCGATCCCTGCAGATTTAAAACTCCTATTGCAACGCGCTCTTTACGGTCAACTTAATGGTATTGCTTGTTCATGCCAAGTCGATAACAGATGAAAGGATTTAGCTACCCACAAACTCGAACGTCTATCCTCTTCATTCGGAATTCGGTCCAAATAACCCAAAAATCGACCAATGTGTGGTGCTGGGACAGAGGGTGGAAACAGGGTGGAAAAAGGATGGATTAATTCGAAACATCGTCTTCCGGTCGATTACACCCCACAAACAACAGAAAAAATATAAAAATCACACACCACCGAATTGTGGGCACATTTAACCATTATCCATTCCGAAATCGATTTCGGAACTAGTTAATGCTAGTGCTAGCTGCAAATCCACTTTGCAGTCCAATGCCCGTATCATTAGGAGAATAGTGGTCTCTTCTCAGCCCATCAGAGGACTTTAAGAGCAATGAGGACGCATATTATTTGAATTTGGTTTGACTTCCGAGTTGCCAAGTCGGATTTCAACGTACGACTTTCGTAATTTTTCCACTTGGTCATGTTTTAGAAATTTTTGGTGCGAATAGGGGATTGTCTGTTCGGTTATCTACTATCAGTGAATATAATTGATACTGGTAGTCTATTCATCAAGAAAGACTTTCACCTTATACATTACCTTTGAAGCTCTAGGTGGTAGTTCTAAGTGACCCGGCATAAAAGAAACCTGAAACTTTGCCCGTTTTTGACTATCAACTATGAACAAGGAGGAAACTTGATTGAAATTGATACTCAATTGACAAAATAAGGAAACAAGACAACTCCAATTCATGAAGTTGCATGTTAGTGACCACCCACTCTACTCTGTCAATTATGTCGGGACTGCTGTAACCCGCCTATTTGCATTGCAACATAGCACCATGGTGATGATATAATCGAGTGCGAGATAAGTAAATTCATCACTAGCAAGAGAAGACAGGACGGAAAACCCAATGGTATACTCCTGAAGCGAGCTATTCATCTGTTCACTATATTTTATAATTTCCTATAAACAGGTACACTAACAATTGAGCTTTTCTGTTCTGTTCGGCTCGACTGAGTCAATCGCAAAGCATGCTACGCTCCAAAGTGTTCTTAATCTTGATCTACTAGGCGGAAAGATGTACAGACAACTTAGAAAGTCAAGAACGTCATATCGTATACGTTGGAGGATTACTATCTTCACCGCCGCGCGACACGAACTTTTCGGAGCGACTCATTATTTCGGAGGAGATTCGATTGATAGTCTTGTAGTAGACCTTTTAATGAATAAGAGTTCAGTAATACACTTTCTACTAAGACGGTGGCTTGTTTGAATTAGCGACTTAAAAATTTTGTCAAAGCCAGGTCCTTCTGTCCATTCTAACTTTAGAAAGTAGTCTTGGGACAGTACTATAAGCCCAATAAAGCAAACTGTAAGGAAATGGATCGTTTGAACTCTAATCTAAACCCAACAGTTCGAGCGAGTAAATACCGTCGTATTGCTCTTGGATGGAGAAAATTATTTGCACAAATGTGGCCGGCCTACTTGACTTTGAATGCTCGTCACATTTTTATACCTTTGCATGGATTGCCCACCCTGCAATCCTGATGTAGAAACTTAAGTAAAAGCAGACCCTTAACTCTGATCATTGGAAACTAACGGGTAATCATCCATGTTCTCACCCACCTTCTTTTTTCTTGTATATCAGCTGGGATATACTGGGCATAATCAAAGTGTCACCAGAACCTTGCCGAGGTTCAACCAGGGGGAGAGCCTAATTTTGAAAACTACCTTAGACGTTAGTGAAGGCGAAATCAGATCTTTTGAGTAGAGATAGTGAGCGGTTCGAAAGAACACTCCCTAACGAGACCGATTTCACCAGTGGGTAGGATGGTGAGGCACCGGATAGGCCCTCGGTCGCAAGCCACAAAAAAACCAGGGCAATACTGCGGTGATAGAAAAAAGTTGGAAAATGCTGGCTCAACCGCTGTGCCCGCCGGCTCCATTACCGCTGCTAAGAGTGTGACGAACGCATACCAAAGGGCAAGAGTTTTGCTACATAACGCTAGGCGTAAGGTAGAAAATGTGAGGATTGTGTTCCCAGCAGTTTAAGCGAGTAGAAAAAAAAAAACGTCTTTGAAAGAGCGAGGGCCATTCTGGCCAACCGATCGCTAAAAGAAGGGGCTACCGTTCCTGATAGAAAGAACAGCAAGGGAGGCAGTGCGACGACATCGTGGAGTTGAACGATGCGAAAAAGGTGAAGGCTGGTACTTCTTTCGCAATGTGGTGCGACCCGAAAGGCGAGCTTCTCGTTGCTGTGATAAATAAGTTAGAACCTTGCGGTCGTTTGATAATCGATCATTGGAAAAACGTCGGGTAGAAGTTCCAAGAAGCCTTATAGAAGGAATTATTCACCAAAGGAAATTGGGAGCTTCAATTCGATGGCACTGTAGAAACAAGCCTTCTCTGGGCTTCCTAAAACCCTTCGTTTTGGAGGTGTGCAATGCTTGGGAGAACATCAAACTAAAATGCACGGCGGTGGCAGAGTTGGCAAAGTACAGTCTTCCGACAGCATGTGTAAGGGTTCTGCGTGGGTTCCCTACACGTACACTGAGAAACTGCTGGGACTACTCCACATTTACAATTGGGAACTAAAAGCCGATACATAGAGAGTCCTTAAGACAGGGGCTAGAAGGCAATACGGGCAGCATTATCTGCTGTCCTTAAACAGGGATTGGTTACGATACCTCGAAAAGTCGAAGAGTATGACAGGGTACAGCATGGGAAGGTTGATGGTCAAGTCATCGACCAAGAGCAAGGACAGGGAGGAGTTCCCTCCAAGTTGATGGAAGTTATGCAAATAAACCTTCACCATAGTAGGGCAGCGATGTCCTGTCTAGTGTAGTACATCACCAGACAGGACTTCGCAACCATATTCATAGAAGATCCCTGGATCAACAAAGACAACGAAATCCAGGGACTCAGGCTGAATAATTACACGAGTAGTTGACGAAGTGTCAATGTCGATGATGGATACAGCACAGGGTATGGAATTTTCAAAGAAATTCTAGGAGGACTGATTGAGTCAAGTATACAGAAGTGGTAAATATACACCTGGATACCTAATCAATCTTCTGCGATAATATTGTTAAGTTAGATAGGGCGATAGAAAATATTAGCAAGGCGCTAACAATGGTGTTCAATAAAGCTTTCCGGCTAACATAACAACCAAAAATGGCAGAAAAACTGCGAATTTTTCGAGTTAACAGAGGCTTCGAGGAAAAATGATGGTATCTGGGCTGAAAGTAGCCAAGGTAGCATTGGTAGAAACCCTTTTCATGAATTCACATTATCAGATGACTCTGGCATGCTACGGCACACTGAGAACATTAATCTCTCTCTCTCTCTCTCTCTCTCCGGAGAGGTAAGCCTTCTTATTAATAGGAATAAATTACGTTGGGCTACTCAGTCCTTTAAGTCGTACAAATCTCCCGGTCCGGGTGATATTCTACCGATTATGCTACAAAACACAACGGAGGTAGCAATCCAAAAAATTATGGATATTCTTGGAGGGAAGTTAAGGTGATTTTTATACCTAAAGCTGGCGAACAAGGGCATATTTTAGACCACTTAGTCTGTGATCATTTATGCTTATTGGAGATTCATATTGGGAACGGATGCAGTAATGGCTTTTTAATTGAGTCGATGCATGCATATATGAAAGGCCAATTTGTAGAAACCACCCTGCACGAGGTAGTGGGGAACATAAAAAGCAATCTACACCGAAAAAGCCTTCAATAACGTATAGTGAGGCGCTATTAAAAGCGCTCTAGTAGACGCTAATATAGAACAGGGCTTTACATACGGGGTTTGCAACATGCTTGCAAGTAGGAAAATAAATTGTTGGACAAAGCTCGGTTAGAATGTCTAAGGGGGAGCCATATCGTCAATTCTGTGGGAGCTGGTTATCAATGACATCCTCAAAAACCTCAATACAATGGGTACAAGTGCCACGGCTTATGCAGATAATGTGTTGATATAGAACAGGAAAACACTTAAACATTTTAAGCGACATTAAGAAGGTTTCTCTGAAGACGATCAGCACTTGGGCAAAAAGCTTTGATCTCAATTCCAACCCTTCCAAAACGAAACTAGTTCTTTTTACCAGAAAGTACAAGATACCGCAATTTGAATGAAATATCAGGGTGTGTTTCGGGACAGAAAACTCAACTGGAATCTTAACGTAGCAGAAAGACTTATAATGCTCTTTTTATCAAAGGAACAGTAGGAAAAATTTGGGCTTTAAAACCTGCTGTGGTGCACTGGTGTACGAGTATAAAGTGGTGGTAAGACCCATAGTAACATATGGCGCACTTAATGGAAAGCAATAAACAAGGAAACGTTTTACGGAAAATTAGCGGCAGTTTAAAGAACGACTTGCATAGCAGATGAGCTTTCAAAAAGAGTAGGACTACTCGGTAATGGTGAGGTCGCTAAGGTAAAATCACCCCTTTGAATAGTAAAATGCACTATCGCTCGAAAAAATCATTAAGACTAAGGTGGTCATGTGTCAAAGGACACAGGATATCCAAAGCTCTCTGGCCACTATTTAATGCTAAATAAATAAATGCTAATCTAGGTAGTCAATAAAATTAAACAGGGATAAGTTTAGGACAATTATAGGAATCCTGAAAGGACAGTGTCTCCTGCGGAAATACGCAAAGTGGTTCAAAGATACAGATCTCCAAGCTGTTGAGGACATAACATACAAACTATGTGAATGTGAGGTAAGTCGAAGAAATACTTTTTCGAAAACCTAGAGTAAATAGACGGCACGAACTTCAAAGGCCTCACTGGCTTTGCAAAGAAATTGGATGTTTCACCAGGGAGATTATTTAGGATTTTGCCCTTTGAATATAAATTCAAATGATTCCACAGGGATCGCGATAGGATCATATTGGTGCGTAGTGCCTGTATGATTGCATATCCAGCACAGCCCTGTTTAAACCTAACCTAACCTAACCTAACCTAACCTCGCCGTTCTAAGCTCCTTGCAGACCGACCACCCTTTCACTAACTGCTTGTGAGACTATCATTTCAATAACAAATAAATTGGTCTTACGACCATCACACCTTAACAGAAAACTCCTTGAGTTCCCACACAGCCATGTCACGTAAGGCACGTCTAGGCAAATTCCAAACCCTTGAATCGGATCTCTTGAAACACAGACACAGACGCAGGGCTATGTCACTTGCCGAGGTTTCGGCTGCGCCACAAAAATGCGCAAAACTGTAAAAATCTCCTCCAAAACCCTCTCTGAAACGGTAATTGCGGTTGTAACAAGGTTGTTACAATTGAATTCATCCTATAAAAGCACTTTATGAGCGTGACAAAATAAGCTCTTCACTACTTCCAATGGCCTCTCAGATCAGAGCTTCAGAAGAATTCCCATTGGCAGTCTTAGTGAGGTTGGGACAAGTGCAGGCTAAGTCGAATCTTCTTATCCGTCTCAACGAAAGCGTCGAGCTCATCGCCCTTACTTATGAGCCATAGTCATCCTTGAGGGAAGAGTTCCTTATTACTATATCTTCTACCTGGAAAGGAAAGAAGGCAAATCCCCAGTTTGTTTTCCTATTAGATCATGATACCGCACCAAGGGTACAGTTCGTTGTAATACTCCAGCAAATTTGATGGCCAGAACACAAAGTACAGCAAGTATGGCCTGTATACCAACCACGACCAGTACTCACTGGACCACTTTTATCTAGTCAACGTATATTACTCGTAGATTCGTTGCACCCTTGTTGTAAAAAGTGGTATCACTGTCATTTCCCAAGCTCGGGGGTGTAGTAAAACTCTCATCTCACAAGCCTTGTCCGAGTACACCAAAACGTGCTAACGAACGAAATATCTAAAGTTCTTCGCGATTTTCTCGAGCTGTTAGACGAAATCGTTGGTGACACCGAATCTATCATGAAACACACCTTTTTTGTTACCAACACATCCAACATGCCTGTCGCTGCTCGTGAAGGTTCCATCTACACTGGCATCACTGGCATTCTTATTCACACTGAGCTGAGGCTCTTAGTCAAATTTCAAGTCGTCTTGCAGAAACTGCTGCTAATTTTGGTTACCAAGAGTACTTGGGTGCTCGTTAAGAGTTCTTCTACGAACACGTCAAGATTTCCCAAATCTTGTCACATCTGCTACTCTGGTATTGTACAGGTATTTTGGGATTTGGATAAAAAACTCGCCCAATACAATTGTTTCCCCTCTATCAACTGGCTTAGTCGAACAATAAATACATGCGTGGTCTTAATGATTCCTATGGCAAGACCTCTGTCGAATTCGTCCCACTTTGAACCAAGGTCAAGGAAATACTACAAGAAGAAGGGGATCTTTCTGAAATTGTTCAGATCTTCGGTAAGAATTCGTTGTTTAAGATCAAACTAGCCGATATCTCAGCTTGAGTTTGACAAACCTAACACTAGACTCACATATCCTTTTAAATTATGCCTTTACCGCATCGTATTTTATGGTAAAGAGGACAGAAGGTAAGCGCCCGCAATGATATACCAAACACTTCCAGAAATTCCACTGCAAAAGTAAGAAGAACTTCAACTCTCTTTATAAATTTAGATCACCACGGAGCGGGTAAAAAGTTGAAGTCATCACAATCCTCGAGTTTACTTAAGCACCAAATGGCACTCAGTTAACTGGCAGCAATTTACCATCCACCTCTCAGCTACCTGAAGAGAATCTAGGAACTTTCGGATCACCTCAGATTTGCAAGAAAAAGTCAAAATGTCAGAAATGTCTTGCTACGCATTCTGAAAGCTCCTGTAGCCCTCGGTAAAATAGCCAATACCCGGACTGAAGTGACTGTAGTTTTTAGACCCAAAGCAAACACATTCTCTTATATGTTTTCGAAGTATCTCAGGCATAAAAGCATAGTCTGTCATCCTTCCTATTGTAGACCCTCGAGAGAATACTAGAACTGTCGAATTTCCAGTAGCCTACCAAGTATATAAGTCAGTCGAGACCACACTTCACAGCTTTGATGCCTCCTCGATCGTTACCACTCTTCAAGAACTGCACATAAATGACTCTGTCTGCAGCACAATCAACTCAGTACAGTTAATTGCAACATTTGTTCAGTGCTCTACAGAAACATACCACATGGAGAGACATCTCAAGGTATCCAGGATACCACATTAAGACAAAAAAAAGAACCAAACAAGGAGGCTATACTTACCTTTTACTTGTGTTCAAAGTAGGACCTACAATCCAAGCATTGAATCAACACCACGGCCGTTTGACCAATTTTAAGCGTTTGACCCATAGGAGTCTGCAAATAAGGACTATGTGGCGTCAACTTCTTAAAAAGAAACGCCCTGCACATTGAGGGCACATTGAGTAACGGCAATCCCTCAATCTCTGATTCATTTGACATCTTTTGCATGTAGCTTGCACCAAAATCTTAGATTATAAGTCGCTATGCAATGAAGAGAGGCGAATATGGGGTATCCTAGTCTACATAAGCTGCATTACGGCATCCTCTAATCAAACAACGTTTATCTCACTGAATTTGTCTTCATTCGAAAGGTATGAAACTCATCACAACGATTTCTGCAGAAGCTGGAAGGATGAGTAGGATAAGTAATCTGTTGTGCATCAGATTGTAATGAAAACTAAGTAATCTTGACAAATTCGCTTAAAAATTTCGTTGTTTGTAGGACAAGCCTCTGAGATCCGTCAGGAATCTAATCTCAGTCACCTTGTCATTGTTGGCACACTGTTTAAGAACTATCTATCACAAGACCAATATGGTCTCAACTGAATCAAAGGTACTCAACTCAAACAAAGTACAAACAGCTGGCAAAGCTTAACCAGCTAAATCCTTTACGACTATTTGAACGGAAAAAGAGCGTCAAAAGTCCAAAATAGTCCCGTGTGTCCAAGGACCAACGAAAACAGTCAGTGTAGGTAGACTTATTGAAAGCCGACTTAAAGTCCTATAAAGTCGAGATACTAAATAACAGGAGTCGGTCCCTTCTCCTTCGAATATTTGATTTCAACTACATGCAACCCGACAGAAGTAACACCCAATCTCTCAAGGATTCAAGTAACCTGTGCTTTTCCACACTTTCGTTTTAAAAAAAGAAGCAGTAGCAACATCTGCGGATCAATAAAACGGCACTTCCCTTAAGTTTCACATCCTTTATGCGCTGCTATTCATAAAGAGAAAGAAAAACTAACCGCCAAGCAAAGAAAGAATAGAAAAACAACTTAAAGAGAAAACAAAGAGAATACGAGTACCTACATACAATTAGAAAAAAATACGTAAGTATGTTAGAACACTCACCTCGAAATACTTTTCGCTTTCCGGCAATCTGGAGCGGCAAGGATACCCCAGCGTCTAATTGCAACAATACACGATGTTCTGGCGGTGGGGGTCCTTGTGGATGCGCCGGACAATAGGTTCGATACTCCCCATTTGCGTCAACATAAATTGGAGCTTCCACCAATGGCCATGCAGTTGTGGCCCCTGCTGCTGCTGTTCCAGGTGCTTGAGCCAGTGAAATCACTTGTAGAGGAAAGATATGGGTGTGTGGATGACCTGGAGCACCGGTAGCTGCCGATGTTCCAACTGCACCTGCACTTGATCGCTGATGACCCGGGGAATGCAGATGTACATGGGGATGATGGACACAATGATGATGATGTTGTATTGAAGTCGATCCACCTGATGTCGATGCGGTAGTGGGCGAAATCTGTTGATTAACTGCAACTACATTTGAATGACCGGAATGCGTACCAAATGTTGTCAATTGAAGTGGCTGCAAGAGGTTCCCCATCGATTGAGGTTGATGTTGTTCATGATGGTGCGATGACAATGACGATGATGGTGGTGGGGTCGATGTTGGCAATGGCTGCTGTTGAGCTCCCATCATACCGCCAATTATCTGAGGAATTGAATTCGGATTTGTATATGACTTCGGCACTACTACTGATACGGTTGTGGATGTTACCGTGCATGATAGATTTGCATTCTCATTCAATTTGTTGTCATTAGCACGTTCTTGTGCTTGGTCATTGTCAATTATTTTAGAAATGGCATCCAATTCGACATCGTCGGTGCAGAGAGTCTCTTCACTGTCGACTGCAGCATCATCGGATCTCACGATTTGATTATTTTCAACTTGTTCAGCCACTGAATCTGGGGATTCCTCTAGGGCAACTTCTTCCTCATCCTGACCATAAAAATGCCCAACGCAATAGGTCTCTTCCTCCTCATCTTCATCGGCCTGTGGCACAATTTCTTCCCGATGCAAGGTCGCGTCACTTGCATCATTTTCGTTACCTTTCGGACGCGTTAACGTTTCACTTTCGCGCTCGTTTTCTTCGAGATAAAGGTTCGCGCATTTCTCTTCGTTATCTTCACGTACTTCTATATCCTTTTGACCGTCGTCGAGCTCTTCTTCGCCCTGTTCGATGGTCATGTATCTAATACTATTGGTCGAGGAGCATATTGACGAGTTATCATCATCGTTGTCATTATCATCGTCGTCGGTTTGTGTACTCTGCTCAGTTGTTGGACCTGAAACTTTCAGTATCGGAGTTGGAAGGCGAATGGCGTTGCCATTTAGTTTTAAATTGCCAGTACCAATGGAATCTGAAGTGACAGTGCTTGAGATACTACTACTCGAGCACTCGTCGGTTGAATTTGTTGTCATGGAGTGTGTTTCATTGTTGTCGTTATCATTTGCGCTGGCGGCAATGATATTGCCACTGGAGGTATTAGTGGAAGTTGAGGTGACGGTGATGGTGACAGAGCTTATGGTGGTGATGGCAGTGGCGGCATTGTCAGCTGCCACCCCACCTAATTCGTTATCTGCAATTAGTAAATTATTGCTACTCACACCCACGACAACATTTGCATCTACATCCGTTTCCACCGCCACCACGTCCGATGTTGTTATCGTGGAGGCGTTCGATAAGGGATGTGAGCTGGTTTTTGCTGCAATTAATGATGTCTTCACCATCTAAATGTGTTTAATTAGAAATCAGATTTGTTTTTGTTGTTGTTCTCTTGGTGGCGGTGTTTTTGATTTCGATCTATTCCTTGATTTCGCCGTATGCTTTTTTCGAATTTTATCGATTTTTTCCTTTGCTGTTCTTCCCACGGATTGCGCGTCGTTCTAGTATCGATTTTATTATTTTAGCAAATTCGATTGCAGTTTGATAGTGTAACGACGTTTCCCCGATTTTTGTAAGGAAATCGATTAGGCGTTATTCTAGATCCAAACTGGTAGATCTATTAAAGCATGTTGCCTCCTCCCAGCTTCTGAAACGAATAACAAATAGAATTGGTTTAGTGTTGTATTTTTTGTTTTCTAAACAAACAGAAAAAATTCAAGATAATTAAGGCAGCTGTTTAGAACTTGAATGGAGCCCACACCAAATGTTTTAAACTGACGTGTCCAAACAGTAAAAACTTCTTCACATAGACCGTTCCATGGTGGAATGCAAATTTGTAACGACTATATAAGGAAACCGACAACTTTGAAAGAAGTCACTTAAGACAAATTTGGAATAATACAGGTAGAAGCAAACATACATGGGACTCTTCAAATGTCGCCGAACTTGTCATACCAAAAACAGAGAAGAAATTTTGGGCTTAACGATCACAAACATGTCAATAACTGGAGAGTATCTACTAAGGAATCCTTCTTTAGTCACCTTAGAATATTCTCTTCACTATAAACAGTGACCCGACTATACAAATCAAATTCCGAAATCTGACTGACACATGGATCCATCAGCAAGGGTGTACCTTCTGGATCAATTTTCCATTGACTCTGCCATAAGCCACCTTAGCTTAAGGAAAGCTTTCATTAAAAACTGTATAAAGCCTTCCTCGTTTGTAGCTATATATGTGGGAGTAAATGGGGAACTAAACTCAAAACTATCCTACGAATGTGAATGGCTATCATCAGACCCATCTTAACCTATTTTAGCTTGGTGGTAATCCAAAAATAAAACTAGCGCCCTTAGGTTAATGACAAATATACGGAGGATTCCATGTATAGGCACGACATGCCTTGAGAACGACGTCAACGGCGAGACTGGAAAATACATACAATGGCCTTCTGCCCCTAGATCTATTCATGCATACACATCCGAAGCAAAAAGCGCTTAAAGATTGAGTCAGCTTAAAGGTGGAAACCCGAATCCGAAAGCCCACGCCTCGATCCTTACAAGTGAACTGGATTTATGCTCCAATACGGACTACATAATACCCCATCACGACTTCGAAACACTATTCGGCTGCATTTTCCTAAGCAGAAAGTAATGGGACATGAATCAGATGGTACCAGACTCGATGTCTATTTTCACGGATGGATCAAAGATGAAGACAGGAACTGGCGCCGGGATCTTGTAATATCCCACGAGGATATTACTATATGACAGCCAGGCTGCTACCAAGAGTTCGCGAAGAGCTTAAGGTTTTTTGTATTAAACTTAAGGTTACGGTAATGAGCTAGCTCGAAGAGAAACTTCAATAGAAAGGGAACTGACAGATAAAAGCATCAAACCTACACTCTACACCCTGAAAATAAAAGTGGAGCGAACGATACATATTAAAACGAACGACTATCTGCGGATAATCGTTTACAGACCACGTTAGTCCATAGCCCTGTTTTGGCTTTCCCCTGGTTTATCAGCATACTATAATCGCAAATCAACCTACAAATTTTCATAGCCACAGTTGGCACAATGCGGTAGAGCGCAGGTGCAAAATTTTATAATATCCGAGCAGTGCAGGTTTAATCTCAGCCCGTGGAAAAACCATTTCCCGTTTTTAGTTTTTAATTTTTTAATTGAAAATAAATAATAAAATTAGAGAAGTGGACACAAAAATACGCCGCGTGATAAGTGGCAAAGACCGTCTCGTTATCCCCATTGTGGAATTAGTGGACGGCGCAGCAACGAGTGATATCGAATCGAACCACCTAACGAAAGTGGCCAGTGAACGAACTGTTAAACGGAGGAAAAAAATTAGTGTAACTTCAAACTTAGCAAAACGCCCCTCTCTTTGCACCTCAAATGAAATGCTGCTAAGTAAAGAATTGGGGGGGGGGGGCAGCGTCTGCGGCAGCAATAGCAGCACAGAAAAAAAGACACCATGAGTCGGATGATAAATCCTCATACGTCTCTGATAGACGTTGTAAGAACAACTTTGCCCCGTTGGCTACTTCTGAGTCAGAAGATGAAGAAGAGGAATTGAATGCAATGAATAGCAGCATCTTGCAATTACAAAAAAAGGTGTTTGCTATTAAAGCTAAACAAATCGCCCGGAGACAACGGGAGCAAGAAGATAGGGCCAGCTCCCCACAGCAACAGCAACAACAACTGCACGAAAATAATGTGCAGAAAAAAGATCAAATAAAAACACAGCATGTGCGAAAGCAGCAGAAAAATAAAAATATGCTGCAGCAAAAGCAACAACCTCAGCAGCAAAAACAGTAACAACAGCAGAAACAACAGCAGCAACAGCAGTTGAAAAAGAAAAAAGAAAAGGCGCCTCCAATCAACACCTACAACATGGAGGTCCAAGACACCAAGGAATTGTGTAAGTCGGCCATAGGCAAGAACATTATCATTAAAAGATTAGGCTCAGACAGGCACGTCATCCACTGAAATTCAGTGGTGGGCTACAAAAAAAATGCAAAACCTGTTGAAGGAAATGACGACGGAGTTCTTCATGTACACACCAAAAGGTTATAAATTTAAAACGGTTCTATTGAAACGACTGTATCAATAGAAACCACTGATCCCGAGGTGCTCTTAAAACTGCTTCAAGAGAAAGAGTGCGAAGAGGGTTAAGCCTTTTACCACTGCAAGAGAAAAAAAGGATAAGCGGAAACTACCATTATTTCTAGAACAGCTCACTCCCAACAGCAAACTGGATAGTCTAAGGAGTATCAAAGTGTATACAATGTGTTCGCTGCCAAAGGTTCGGCCATGCCGCATCCAATTGCCAAATGCAACCTCGATGCGTTAAGTGTGGAAAGAACCACAATTCACAGGAAGGTACTTTGGATCAGAAGAGAGAGTCAGACAAAATTCAACTCCCATGTGCTTTATGCAAGAATTCGGGACACACCGCTAACTATCGGGGTTGTCCCAAGTTCCCAAACATAAAAAAAGCAAAAATGGCTCGTCAGCAGAAAGTGGAGATTAAGCGTCGATCCGCTCAGCTTCAAACTCCAGCCGTCACGCACCGAATTACCTTAGCCCAAACAGCGGGCAGGTAGGGGTACAATGGTACAAAAAGCCACAGTTGCTTCCTCGGCCGCAGCACCGAAAGCACCGGAAGCTGCACCTGACATGCTAGCTATCTTGCTCTCTATTAAAGGGCAGATGTCTTACCTTCAACGTCAAGTACAGGAACAGGCTAAGCGGGTGAATCAAATCAACGAGCTGCTGCCGGGTCTAATGGGTAAGCACATGGTGGAGAAAACCCTGAAGGTCCTTGCAGTGAATGTGAATTCACTTATTAGGATCGAGCGAAGAGCCGCGCTGTTTAAGTTGCTGGAAGTTCCGGGTACTAGAAGCATGTGTCGTGCGCATCCCTCTCCGTAGCGGAAAGTGGTTGTTCACGGTCTCTGTCTACGCGCCTGATGCTTCTCAATCCACGCTATTCATCTCAGAGCTCGATAGACTCTTTCGACTCCTAAGACTGGAATCGGAGGAGAATTATTATAAAATCGGCGTAGATTTTAATGCCAAACATAGAGATTAGGGAAATCATGTACCAAATACTAGGAACCTACTACTCAATTGGTGGGGTCAGCACAGTGTCATAGACTATATATAGACTCTGTTTGAAAGCGACGGACAGTCCGTCGTTTCCCAAACACGACTCTTATTTCGACCTATTGCTGTACGATGTACGGATACAACTGACTGGGAGTAATCTACAAACGTTAAACTGTCTACCTACATTCGTGTACGTTAGTGACCATTGCGGTTTTAGTATCGAAATAACAACTACGGAGTTGGAGGAGTTTCTTCCTAGGCATTTTTACAATTACAGTACGACTCGCTGAACACGCTTCTACAGAACCTTGACAAGAGCACTGTCCTCGAATTCGCTCTACCCACCGTCCAATAGGAATCTGTCTAACGAGGAGCTTGACAGGGACCTAAAACAATTGGACCAAACAATTAAACAGACAATGGACATTACAATACCTCGGTATAGATACACACCCATTGACGCACTAACGGCCTTACGAAGGGCTTTGCACGGGCCAAAATAAATGGCACATATTATCACAGCTGCTATGCACGTCCAAGCTGGACTATTAACGAGTACCAAGCAATGCTAGACAACCTATCCGCCGATGTTCGTGGTAGAGCCCCTGAGTGCCAGAGGCCGTAGTCTGCTAGAAAGTTTTGCAACTCTTAACATAGGCATTGCAAACCAAGGTCGTGCAAACACATATCGTAAGGCAGGAACGGACTCGATTATTGACATTACGTTCGTTAGCAACTCCCTCTTGCGAAATATAAAATGGCGAGTCAGCGAAGAATACATGCACAGTGACCACCAAGCAATCATTTCTGAGCCGAAAGAGAAGAGTACCGTGCAACGCGTTTAACGAACGGGCCCAAGATGGAAGGACACACACTTCGACCTGGACGCGTTCGAAGAAATTCAAAGCGGAACAGCTGAAGCCTGTATACAACAACTCGTCCGCATTCTCACTACTGCGTGCGATGCATGAATGCCCAGAAGAACGGGTACTAGACGAGGAACCCCATGCTACAGGTGGAATAAGGAAATAAAAAAGCTTAGAGCAAAGTGCTTAAAAGCCCGACGCAAAGTACAAAGATCTCGGGGAAGAGATCGCTTTGAAGAACACCTTATTGGTTTTAAAATAGCAAGACGCGACCTAAAAAAGGCAATCAAGGAGAGCAAAACAAAATGTTTTTAAAAACTTTGTGAAGAAGCCGACATAAATCCTTGGGGTACAGCATACAGGGTCGTCATGACTAAGATAAAGGGCATTAGGGAGACCAACACGGAGGACATTCCAATAGTCACAGCGGATGAACTCATAAACGCATGCAGGAAGATAGGCGACAGTAAAGCGCCCGGCACTAAGGCACTAAAAGCAGCTATTCATAAGCGGCCAGACATGTTTATTGAAACAATTCAAAAATGTCTTGAAGAAGGAGTTTTCGCAGATGCTTGGAAACTACAACACCTAGTCCTGCTTCCAAAGGGAAACAAGCCACCTGGGGAACCGTCCTCGTATCGTCCAATATGCCTTCTAGACAGATACTGGAACGGATAATATATGCTAGACCGCTCGCGGTAGCAGAAAAGAGAGGAGCACTATCAGACTTTAAGTTTGGGTTCAGAAAATCACGGTCTACTGTTCAAGCCGTAAAAACTGTGGTCGACATTGCGGCCGAAGCAATACAAGCAGAAAGATGGCGTTATGGTACAAAAAAATACTGTGTAGTGGTGACTTTGGACATCAAAAATGCCTTTAACTCGGCAAACTGGGCGTTCATCAGGAAATCACTAGCCAGTATGAATACGCCATATTACTTGATGAGGATAGTTGAAAACTACTTTACCGTATGAAACTGATGAAGGGTTGAAATACTACAACGTTTCAACTGGGGTTCCACAAGTGACGGAGTGCTAAGGCTTATGTTGCCGAGAGGAGTTTAAGTAATCGGATTTGCAGACGACATTGCCGTCGTTACGGTGGCAAAATTAATAAAGGAGATAGAGTCAGCCACAAATGTAGCGATTATTCGCATCAAAGACTGGCTAGTATCCGCCGGTATAGAATTAGCGGACCATAAAACGGAAGCCGTCTTAATTACCAGTAGAAGAATTGTGGAATACGCCGAATATACGAGAGTAATACTTGATAACAGATTACAGTTCAAAGCACATGTAGAGGACTCCAGTAACAAGGCTTTACTGCTGCAAGGAGCACTCTCTAGAATACAACCAAACATTGGTGGACTTGAATATGTTAGGAGGATTCTCCTATCTAGAGTAGTCAGCTCAGTCCTCTTATACGCTGCTCCGGTCTGGGCGGGGGCACTCGCCATAAAAGCAAACAAGAGAAAACTGTTGTCCGCATACAGGCTCAGTGCATTAAGAGCGATCTGTGGATTTCGAACAATCTCGGATGAAGCAGCCTTCGTGATAGCAGGAATGGTTCCGATCGACATTCTCGCGGACGAAATGTTGAGAATTTATAATAGAAGAACCCCAGGGCGACAAGATGCAGGTGAAATTGCAAGAAGAGCGAGCGGCTTTAGCAGCCCTCTGGCAAGCCAGGTGGGATAATAGTACAAAAGGCAGATGGACCTACAAGTTGATCCCGAACATCGAGATCTGGACAAAACGAGCACATGGGGATAACAACTACCACCTTACGCAGTTCCTATCTGGTCACGGCGGCTATCGCAAATACTTGCACCGATTCGGACACGATAGCTCCACTTTGTGGAGAATTAATCTGCCCAGTCCAATACTACTCATAGACCAAATGTTGCATTCGGAGGAAAATTGGATGGAAATCGGCACATTTGTGATAATTGTGCAAAACGAGCTAAGAAGAATTGAAAAAATTAGAAGAGCTGAAGAAGCAAATACAAGAAGACTATCATGATCTGCTAACCAACCCTGCGAAGAAATATCTTACGGCAGTCCCGCGGGGAGAGTAGTTGAAGGACGTAGTGGTGTGGATTAGTACGTAGACGCACTCCTGGCATCGAATATTCGGGTGTTGCGAATCGTCCATGTTGGTGGTACGGGCTACCACATCTTTAGAAGATTACCACATCTATTGGCGCAACCAAAAAAAACACACTGCGGTGGCTTATCCCATCCCTAAAGTGTAAAGATACATCCGATCCGGCAAATTTCCGATCGATAAGTCTCCTTCCGAATATCAGTAACGTGTTCGAGAGAGTGTTCAATAGAATATTGATTAAGTGGGTTGAGGACAATCACATAGTCCCGGATAATCAATTCGGTTTCAAGGCGGGGCATGTCATACCTGCCGCGTATCAAATATCCTTCGACACCGTATTGTTAGAGGGGCTTTTCTACAAGCCGACCAGACTGGGTATCAGCAAACCACTTTTGTGTATTCTTCATAATATGCTTATCAACAGACAGACATCAGACATCGTGAAATATGGCGATGCGACTTCTGTTGGAATATTTAACATTAAAAACGGTCTGCAACAAGGTGCGGTTAATTTGCCGATCTTATTCAACATTTACACAAGATATTTGATAGGTTCACTTCACCGGAAGTACAGAACAGGTCCAAATTCGAGGTCATTAACATGCTTTTGCAACGTGACTTCAAGAAAATTAGGTGATTTTGCGATGACTGGAAGTTAAAAATCAACAGCCAAAAGTCTGAAACCATTCTATTTAGAACGCCGTTTTCGGGTGCCTCCAGGGACAACAGAAAGAATTGTCTGGTTTAACGTGAGAGCAAGCTTAATGGAAAAGATTCGGGTGTTTGAGAGGGCGTCCCTTAGGGTTTGTTTTCACCTTTACAGAACACCAGGGCGAATCTAATAAGAGTGGACAACTTCGCTATTAAGTTGACTCGGTGGCATATTGCAAGAGCAATGAGAGTGTGCGCTTGAAAGGCTTCGTCCCCCCTGAAGCGTTTCTCTATTTTGACATGAAAGAATTGATCCAGGATAGGTTTGCGGTGCCGCTAATCTTTCACGTAGCTCGTGCTGTTGGTGAGGGGCGACTCAACTACAACAAAGACGTCGCACATGGCAGCACTGAACGTCTCAGGTTTAGCAGGGCGGTTTCAAAACGCGATAAAAACGATGTGGTTTTGCAGCACCGAAATATATGGTGATTGAGTGAAGAAGACCCGATTTCTTCGTCGTTTCCTTCAAGTCCAGGTTAGCCTAGTTAGAAGGCAAAGGGTCAAAACGACAATCAACGCGAGACGAAAAGCGGAAACCAGAACTAGGAACCGCAATTAACTCCCCATCCCCTTTCAATTACCGAACCAGAATATCACAACGGGATTACACAAACCTAAGTGTGTTGAGCTATAGAGTGGACTAAGAAATTATCTAGGAAATGTTCCACATCTAGGCATCGCAAGCTCTCCAACCCCCCCCCCCACCCCCCCGTGTGGAGTTTAGCCAATTCTTCCTACGGGCGCGTCCCCAGGTGGCGGATAGGAGGCCCCTGTGTGTGAATAGGACAGAAACCTATACATACACAGGGTTGGTGGAAATATCAAATACCACCCGCGGACCAAAAAACTGGCCAGAGCGGAATTACTCTCAAAATAAATTCAATGATGGATAGTGAGACGAAAAGAAATAAAGTTACGATGCAGAGAGTCAGATCACCAGTACCGGCGGCGGAGAGTGCAAAAGCAGGCTCAAAGCCGTCGAGATACAATGACTGCAATATCAGAGAAACATCTTCAATATTTCCTACGAGCGACGGTGGCAACCCTGTCCCTCGTAGATACTAATACGACAAGGAATCGCCTCGAGTCAGACATCGCGACAGATTCATTCAAGAAAAGTATAAGGGTCACGCGTTCACCACCAAAAACAACTGTCCTGAAGGAACACGTGATAGAAAACCGGCGAATGAGTCCCAAAGTGGTAGATCGGAGTCTAATGGTCACGCCAATCACTGAGTTTCCGCCTCAAACGGAAAATAAAATGTTACAACTGGGTACAGAAATGGGTGAGCTGATTGCTTTTTATAAAAACAAGCACAACGTTCACGTAGAAATCAAAAAATTTGGAAGTTTAATCAAACCCGCTTTTCGAGATGCCGAAGTCGAGGCATCTAACCTGCGTTGCAAAGTTTCTCAACTCGAACGGGAAGTGCAAATCATCAATCTTCGTCTTGAGGAATGCCGAGTACCAGTGACATCGTTGACAGAAAACAACAAAGCGCATAGTGTTGACAAATTGTTAAGCTCAAATGTTAAACGTGACCGTCCTGCAAAGAGGGTAAGGGAAGGAGATAGACCTAATAACGCTGCGGAACAGAGTATTAAGACTCCATCTCCGAAGCAAAAGCGAGGAATAGCGCCAGAAGAAACACGTGCTCAAAAACGCGTTCAAAAAAGTTACCGCATAAGTCCAAGGTCGACTCCCTCTAAGACGGAGCCTCTTAGAGAGAGACATGTTGCCAAAATGAAAACAAACGAGTGAACGGAGGTCGAAAGAGGTACTCGGAAAAATTATGTACAAAAGTCGAAACGTCCTGACGCAATTATTATAAAAAGAACGGGCGAACTTACGTACGCTGACTTGTTGCGGAAACTAAAATCGGATACGAGTTTAAAAGAAGTCGGAGAAAACGTATGTCGAATCCGTAAAACAGCAGGCGGAGACCTCCTTTTAGCGCTAAAAAAATATCGCGAGACACCTACCTCGAACCTAAAAGACAAAATCGGAGATAAAATTATGAAGTTAAACCGTCGGAAGTAAAGACAAGGAGGAAAAGTTTTGGTTGGACTCAGGCGGCCAAAGATATCAGTAACAGATTACTTGCCACCGGAAAATTACACGTTTGTTTGATCTATTGCAGGATCCGAGAAAAAAATTCCTCAAAGAAATGCTTTAGATGCCTCGGGTTTGGCAACATTATTTCGGGTAACTGGGCACATGATGCGACGGAAAACACCGCCATATGGGCATGTGGTAATACCACTTTTCAGATACCACCTTTCGGTGAGAAAAACTACTTCGTGCGAGCAAATTTAAACGATATATACATATACAGCTGTTATTTCCTGGCAAGACTTACTATTGAGCAATAAGAACGAGTCGTCGAAAGCATAGTTCTCGATGCTAAGGATCATACGCCAACTATTTTAGCCGGCGATTTTAACGTTTGGCAGTAGAATGGGGAAGCATATTAACGAATAAAAGAGGAACCATTCTACTCGAAGCGCTCTCTACTATAGTTTGGACGTCGTCGTAGCTAATGTGGGAAATGCGAACACGTTAAGTAGAGCGGGTGCAAGCTTAATTGTTGATATTATGTTCGTTAGTAGTAGCTTATCCAGGTATACGACTTGGCGCGTCAGCAATCACTACACTCACAGTGACCATAATGCAAGACGAAATGGAACGTGAACACCTTAGATGCGGAGCTCTTAGAGTACGCAATCGTTGAAGCTATAGTTGAAGAGAGATCAGCAAACGAGATCGTACGCCAAGTAACGCGACAACTGCACGCTGCCTGCGATATATCAATAGCTCGAACGGGGTCACAAAACCGCCACCGTCCAACGTATTGGTAGAACGACGACATTAAGAATCGATCAGCCTGTCTTCAAGCACGAGGAAAATACCAACGGTCTAGACGGGATGATAGACATTTGATAGTGAAGACAGCGTATAAAGCACGCGCCAGACTCAAATCCGCCATTAATTCTAGCAAAAGACAGTGCTACAAGTATCTTTGTACGCAATTGAACGAAAATGTATGGGGTAAAGCGTACAAAATTATAACCGCGAAGATCAAAACGCCTCAGAGGCCGACAACAACTTACCCGCTATTACTCAGCAGAATCGTAGAAACTCTGTTCCTCTCTCAAGATCGAAAAGCTCCTGGTCCAGACGGCATACCAAATAGGGCTTTAAAAATAGCGATGAAGGAATGCCTAGACGTTTTCGTTAGCATGTATAAAGCATGCTTAAGCGAGGGAATATTTTCGGAACAATCTAAATACCAACGGTTGGTATTATTACCGAAAGGAAATAAACCACCGGAGAGGCCCTCATCTTACCAGCCGCTCTGTATGCTCGACAGAATGGTCAAAATATTAGTGCGAATTATATACAACAGACTACAGCCTATCATTGAAGCCAATGATGGACTTGCGGAATATCAGTACGGCTTAAGAAAGGGCCGATCGACGCGATTAAAGTCGTAACAGACAAAGCCCAATCGGCTATAGAAGGTAGACGATGGAAATTAGGCAGTAAAAAGTACTGCGCCGTAGTTACACTTGACTTGAAAAATTTTAAAATGCCTCGAAAGATTAAATGTACCGAAGTACATATTAAGATTGATGAGGAGCTACTTTAGGACACCGAAGACGGGACAAAATTGTATAAAATTATAGGGCGCGTGCCCCAAGGATCAGTGTTAGGTCCCTTTCTGTGGAATGTGCTGTATAATGACAATCTACGACTCCCAGTCCCCAAGGTTTCGCTATTTCGAGAATGCTAGACTTTACCAAACTGAATTCACTGTGTCTGTCTAAGTCCCAACTCACAATGAACTTTTTTTCCGGATCCGAGCCTGCATTCTCGGTTAGGGTTTCTTATAAGCATAACAACAGTTGGTATGACTATCCACTATGCCGACGTCTTTATGACGTCTCTATGAGCTCAACGAATTTCCTGCTGTCCCTATGTAGGAAAGACTGTAGACTGCTTTCTGCTATCATGATATGTAACTAAGCTTGTGTGAAACATCTAAGTGTGCTAGACATAAGTGACAAAACAGCCTAAGACGCTTGCGACATCGCAGAGCACTATCACTGTGAATTTTCTGCCTACACTCCCATCAGACTGCAGATACTCGACGCTCGTGTAGTGGGGGTTGGTACTGTAGGCACTCTAACATTAAAATATTGTAAATGGGGTTTCAACGAACGTTCGGAGGGCAACTCGACCTACTACCTTACTGCAGTTAATGTATGATTAAAGGTCTGATCACGAGAACCTTAACATATCCCAGCCTAACATCATCTAGTACAGAACAAGCAGCACCGCAGCCGAAAGTATATCAGAAATGACCTCTGGTTTCTCTCAACCACCATAACGAAACCACTGATTCCAGGAAGGATACCTGCCAGCACCATAAAAGGCTAAAAGTGGCAGAGCTGCTCATCTGCTAAACGAGCAGAACAGACGGATGAATGTTGGCGAATGTAGAGAATTATGATACTTTTACTGGTTTGGGGCTTTTAAATTTCTGTAAAGCGGAAACGGAGTATGTCAAGGCCATAAACTCGGACATTTGAGTTAAAATGCAAGAATATGGACGGATCATATTCATCTGCAGACGATGATTAAAACATGCTATTTGGATGACGACAACCAACGTGGCCATATTCAAAATAATGTTCAAAGAAACTACTCGTGCTGACGGCCTACCCGTCGAGGTGATGGCGGGTGGTGATGATAATGGCTTGGTAAAGAACATACACCAACTAATTTGTAAAATATGGTTAAAAGACAGCTTTCCCGACGAATGAAACATAAGCATTCGAAAAACTGCTCCAACTATAGAAATACAAGACTCTTCAACGTTGCCTACATGATGTGATTCGCTTTTCCGTTCGACAGCCAAACAAATCATTGCGGCTTTAGACCAGGAAGGTTTCTCGAACACAACATTTTTACTCACAGATATCTTGGAGAAAAGCCATAAGTTGCAAATCGATACACACAACTAGCTAAATAGGGCTATGTCCATTCAACTCCTTCAATTATACATCATGACGATTGACAAAAGAGTCTATTGCCAGACTTTGTCGAATGTCGAAGAAGAATAAGTGAAATTATCTTTCTTTCACCAGATTGATGCAGGTTTTGGATCCACTTCTTCGTGACACACACCATTAAATCACAAGTGGACCACCAACCCGATTGATTACATTGATATCGACACAAGGCATCCATCTAGTATTCTGGATGTCCGAACGTTCCGAGGAGCCAAGTTGTGGCTCCTTTACGTAACGAATGTGTCAGCGAGGAAGGTTAAAGGCTACAAATGCAGAAAACCGCCGCACCTTTTGCCCATCAAAGGCCCCCTGAACTTCACTTAAAGTCCTACACCACCAGCGTTCTGTTCTGAAACCCAATAGGAAAGTGCTCGACAAGCTATCAGAGGTGCGGTCCATACTGTAACAGGTTTCATCTGGCCACTTCTGCAAAACCAATGGCTTAAGGATAAACGCCACTTGGCACATGCAAGGAAAGAGAAAGGCTTCAAGACGGATTAAAGCGGCTCGCGAACTGTACGAGCTAAAAAGAAGGATGACCTGCTTTTCAGAAAAAAATTAAAAATCGAAGTAGCCCGAGATCGAGGAAATTGGAAGACTCAACATCTTAGGATAGGGAAAGGGGCTTTGATATTTTACCAGAAGACTGCAAGGCACCAAGATAACTTGTTGGAAGATTCGCTATCAGTGCTGAAGATATGAAAAAAAACATTGGATACGATCTGCGATAACGACGGACAGCTCCGTCCACCCCATCTTGACGAAATGAGGCTTAGCTGAGCAGCTGTTCAAAACATAGCTACCAAATCATGTCTATCTACATAGAAAATCGTGCAACAAAACGATACCAGACGAAGAAGAAAGCAGACTCCCATATCTGCTTCTCTATGTAATCGCCTAAAAGCTTTTGTCAAAGAATTGCTTGGTCCTTATCGGTTTGGTTTCACCCCCGGAAGGTACACCATCGACCAGATTTTTTACATTGCCCACCATATGTCTGTCGATTTTTAGGCCGCATATATCGCGAAAAATTATGTGAAGCCATGTTTAGTTTTGGCATCCCTTCTAAACTTGTCCGGCTTCACAGAATGTTCATGGAAAAAGCTCGCTACTCCGTGAAGGTCAGTAATGATTTTAAGACGACCTTTGATGACAAAAAGAGCTTCAGACAGACACAACAAACGTTACAAGACTTGGTATACCTATCATCGTAAGCTGCACAGAAAAACCCGGTTCAGATCTTGAGAAAAATCAGAAAAGCAAGTTCACCTGCGATCTCAAATCTCAAGTCTCAGTGCACTCAGCTTTCCAACTGCGAAATAGTTTTTCGTTTTCGAAGTACCCTAGCATAGTTTAGTTGTTGCTAGAAATGCAAATAGCTCTGCCCCTTTACCATATAGTCCATGCTTCCATTTGCCTCTGCTTAAAAGCCAGACATGAGTTTACTTAACAAAAAGTAAGATCTTAGTTTGTCGCCGTAATTTACAAAGACGCCAGAGCCCCATCCTAACTCGATTTTGCAGCCAGCGGTGCGGTCTGGACGAATTACACATGTCGTCAAATGTTGCGTTGTCAAAAGCAACCTCTGTGTCGATGAAAATTTTCAATGTGTACTCCTTTCTGCTATTGCCTTGCCTTGATGAGAGGACACTTACATCTTTCCTGGTGGTGGCGGTTGTTTTTAATCAAAATGAAAATAAGCTGGTGCAACGAGGAACTGATGGCAGTCTCTGTTCCCTTCGTATCCTATAACTGCAACAAAAGGATGTTGAAAAGAAAATTTCTGAAACTTACATACTGAGAGTGAATTTAGTGTAACAAGCTCAAGTTCTTTCAAATTGCCTTTTGTATATTAATGCGAGGCACAGAGGAAAAGGAGACAATTCGTACCAAAATTCGACTGGAATCTAGAAGGAGACACTCAATAGTGCTTCCACCAAACCATCGAACTGACGGAATTGAGGAGATTCAATCGGCTGTCCGATGTTGACAAGTTCTTGTGTAACTTCTATTTATTTGCAGAAGCAACGCGATACAGACTGCATAGATTTGCAGCCCATATATGTTAGTTTGTTTCCAAATATCTCAAGAACCAATAAAGAGATTTTACCAAAGTATTGAATTCCGGATTGAATAAGCTTCCGCAATTACTATGAGCTATTCTATAGCACTTCTTCTTATATACAGACGACTCAATTTATGTTTGAAAGTAAATAAAGCCATTTAGGCTTGACTACTAAGTAAATTTGCCTCAATTATAGCATAATTTCAATTCGTAGTAGCATCATCTTTCTTAATTACTTTCAATTAGCCAAAATACCATCACAACGAGCTATTTCAACTCAACTCTATGTCTCCGATCCTTAACGACTTCTGACCTAATCTCCGACATGGTAGCTGAAACCGACCTAACTTCTAGAAACTAAATTGGTCATTGACTTGGAAAAAAACACGAACCAAATTATCAAAACCTTGCAATCCATTGATAAACGGCAAACTTCACAGTCGATGAGTCCATTTTATGAATTTGAAGGCGACACAGTTTCATCCTTCGCCCAGTCTCCTTAAAAATTCTCAAGCACTCAGTAACGTAAGGCAACTAAAATTCTTATCTAATTTACCCGTCCATTGAATATTTTATGAAGCGAAATGCTACTAAATGGTATTCCCAGACTGTCATCAGTTTTTCGCCACAATCATGTAGTCGTCTGGATAATTAATTGCGACTTACAGTATTCAGCAACCATCAGCACGCACACAACTATCTGCTTCTGGGTTAAGTAATTTTTACCCCTGCTAAGCGATTACTGTTGTGTTGTGTTGCATCATAAATACGAGTATTCGTTCGTGATACTCGAATACCACCTCCAACATACCCCAATAGACAACCCCAAAAAGACTGGCACTTTTGGATGTACGCATATCAACAGGTCTGCTATTAAATTATTTTTAGATCCACATTGACTCTAATAATCCGGAGCGTCCTATCGCATTTTGCCGGCAAATAAGAATATGGCCGCCTACGCATCCGAAAGATAGTTTTCTTTGTCACGAAAAATGTCACAAATTAACTTATTCAGTGAATTTGTTTTCATTTTCCCACTTTCAGAGTTCAAGGAAGCGTCTGTTGTTGGATAGATATACGAGTATGTACTTAACGACCGCAAAGAACTGAAATTACGAGTACGAAACATGAACACGCGCACACAGTTAGACTCCTTTTTTGGCCATATATTGTAATTTTCGTGTTCTTCTTTATCACATCTTTCCGACCATCCATAGTTTTATCCATCACTGAGTACGAACAGTCGCAATAGAATGCAACAAGTGTATCCTCGTAGTGTATTTTGTGGCAACATCCAACTGTAACCGCGAAGAGTGGGGTTTTCTTCTTGTTTTTCTCATTTTCCATTTTCCATTTTCCATTTTCCATTAGGCATTTATGGTTGCCTCTGATTTAGCAGAAATTGTTCGCCGCTGTATCTGTTTCTGTATAGATATCTGTATCCGCGATTGCTCCCTGCAAAGCTTACAGAAAACAAACAAAACAAAAAATAGAGAAAAAGAGAAATATATGTACACCCTTCATCCAGTGATACCAATTTGAGAAAAAATGTCCCATTTTGGGGTAGTTTTCTACCCAGAAATATTGCGAGAAACTTTTTTTTCATCTAAATCGACACAAGTTTAGGCTGTGTCACATAGACGGTCGTCTGAATCGAATCTTTGTCTCAGACTACACTCTAATGCAGCAGCGCTACCCCAATACGAGTATCCTGCCATTGTTTTTATGCCAATTGCCAACTTTTCTATGATATTGAGGCTTAACTCTGGTTACCGAAAATGGTGACACAATCACACTATCCTTTCTTTCCTGTGTATCTACTTTCATCCCCTGAGTTAGTTTAGAGTGTCATCCGAGCCGTGTCGAGGAACAGAGCATAGTTTAGGAAAAATATTTCAGTTGCATACGGAGGGTCTAGCTATCGGGGGAATATGTATAGGAACCAGCCTTGTTTGTATAACAAGAAGCTCAGGGCTCATAGGGCTCAACAAAAATACATAAAAACTTCCATTATCACCGACAGTACACATACTGTAAAGTTAAAAAGTATCTGCTCAACCCCAGCCTAAGACATGCTATCATTGTCTACTTAACCATATCCAACAAACATAAAGAAGGGAAATTATCTCCGTGACATGACTCGAAGATTGAATTAGAAAAGCAGAGCTACAATATTAGGTAATGCCTTCGCATCTTCGACAATCTTACGGTCAAATTGACTAAAAAAAAAAAACTCCCACAAGGTTCCAGTCTGTGGCGTTAACTGGCTGTAAACAAAACAAAAACTCAGATGACTAAAACCTCCTCTGCTGTGTGGCACGAGGTTGGTAAAAATAATCGCACGTTAGGACCAGATTTGCTGGTCTTAATTAAGACTGACAGCAGTTTTATGCAAACACTGTGATAGAGAGAGAGCTTAAGACGCTATTTATGGTAATAAGATCCTTACTGACCTTTTCATTTAAATTGTAATTTTACACTTAACGCTGGTTATTGCAATAAAAGTCAAACATAATTTCTTAGATATTTTGCAATTTAGAAACGCCTGGAAGTGTCCATGAAGTATCGCACTGGTGGGCGATTTTAGATTTTAGAAGCCCTTTTCGATAAATAACTTACAATCGCTTGAAGTCAAAGGAATTCAGAAACCATTACGCCTGATGATGTCAGCGTGTGTATGTGACGTAAAGACTTAGGACTTATTTTCACTCAATCTTTTGGGTAATTTTGCAACCAAGATTTAGTTGTTGCAGATATATGCTACGATACAAACGGAGAATAGTTTAGTGATACCAGCAAGAAGGAACTTATCATATGCACCGATGCTAATGCTTAGAATACTTTTTGAGGCAGCAGCAACGTGAGAAGCTGCCTCCTCCTCACCTCCCGAGCTTTCAACAATATTGACCTCAGTGAACATTTGTAAGGAAAACAAGACTTAACCCTGTTCAGGAGGAACAATAAAACGTTTACCGGCTGAAAAGTACCATTTAAAGCTTTCATATCAGACCACATGTAGGTATATCGAATTCAGAATCGGATGAGAGGTCTCGACCTTGTTGAAGATCAAGAGTCCGCGGAAAACCAAGTAGACGCGCTTTAAGGAAGAGCAATCCCTTATTGCTCGCTCTCATTTCAGAACCATATCTAAAGCCCTCAAAAGTTCTTGAACTGATACGTCCAAATAGAAAAAAATCTAACAGATCGCCTATTCAATGGCAGATATACAGCGACTACGTAAGTCACTTAAGGTTAATTTGGAAGAAGACTGGAATCTTTACAGATCAAAGCAAAATAATGAAGAAGCTGATTGGGATCTTGTAAAGACTTTTGCGAAAAGATTGAAACTGTCGGTGAAACCAGCAGGCTGGCTTAAGCACTCAAATTGGGGCGATCGACCAGGCTGGAATTACTCAGAAAATCTGATGGCACATACACGGGCTTAAGACTTATTTCACAGGTAACCTAATCAAAACCAGCTCACAACCAGCATCTTCTTGTAAACGAAGCTGCAAGTGAGCCTAGTAACAAAACACGACGTAGTTTGTATCTGTAATCTGTATAGAACAGCTGCCGGTAACTGAAAAGGATCTTCACTGCTAGCATGGCAGTGGCCTGCATACCGAAAATAGAAAAAGGTTACCACGCGCTTACTAAGAGCTTCAGATCTATTCAGTCTGTCTTCTTTCACGTCGAAGAGCATGGAGAGTATGGTGGAATTCCAAGTGAGACAACTGCTTTGCGAATGCACATGATTATGCGAGACTGCACTTCTAGTGGCCAGAATTTAAGGCGCACTGAGTAAACAGCGTAAACAAATCAATAGTTTTGTAGATAAAGTCAATGGTAAATATTTGGCCAATATGTGATCGCGAGAGTAAACAGTCACTGCTTATCACTCTCAATATGATGTAGCTGATGTAACTGTATTGTCTATCACAACTAGGGCTGCCTGCGCTTTAGAGCTACGATAAGTGTACTAGAAATGGGCTTTCAGTCGAACCTTCAAAACAGAGGAAATTGACTGGTCTCACTTATTTAGTACGTAAAAGCATCACCATGTGGATGATGGATACATGAGTGGATTTTTTGGATCAAACATGTCATATTGAGAATCTCCTTATGGTATGGCAGTACAAAGGAGTTTGCGGCAAGTTATGAAGATTTCCACCGATGAGGGGTCTTTAGATTTACATGCCTATGATAAGGCCAATTTTATCATATGCTTCGCTTGTCCGGTGGAACAAGCTCTCATGAATACACGTCATTACTGCATTTACAAGGCGATCTCTCATGGATGCACGAAGACCCCCGGCTAGATCTGCTGTAGTCACACTAATGAATGTAATATTTTGAGGTGCACTTTCACCTGTAGTCTTGTCCCACAGCCAAAGGAATATTAATAGGCTTGTGCGCCAATATGCCGTCTGTCGATTCGAAATGCGGAATCGACTTTCTCTGTTGCCAGGAACGGTTTCGGCCAGAATCTGAACCAGGAGAGGTATGTAGTCGAGTGTCGGGGATGGCTTTAAAACCGATCTATTGTAGCATTCGGTGATGGTGTCTATTTGGAGAGTGACAATTCAATCTTGCGTCTGTCTTTAAAATGAAGATATGCGCAATTCTGATGTGAAAGAACTATTGTGAAGTATCTGTGGAGGAGCGAAGTGTTTGTATCTGTAGCGACACTCAAGCTGCTCTTAAATATTTGCAGAAGCCTTTCACTACTTCTAAACTAAATTTTTAATACAAGATTCTCTAGATGCGACCGAATTCACTGTGCTTTGTTTGGTGAATTTGCTAAGCAGGATTCAGAGGAGAGTTTCTCAGAATTTGAGCCTGGGTTACCTGGAATTGCCCGCGTTCTTGTTTACATTAACAGTTGGCTTTTATATGAGCACAACTGCAGGTGATGTGACTCTCTCGGATGGTGGCAGGAATGTTTACTGACGTCTCTAATATGTCAGGTACTTCCCTGCTGACCGTCAGCAGGAAAGACTAGAGACATCTTATTGCCACTACTCTAGGCTAAGTACTAAAATGTGTTAGCCATAAGTAAGAAAACATCCTGCTTCCTATGCGAATAATGACCATCATGGAGTACTATCTATGTGAATGTAGTATATCCAGCGATGCTGTGGTGAGTGCTGGGTCTGTGGGTATTTGAAGCGTTAACTTATCTTTCTACAAAAGATTGAGAAATTCCAGTAAAGGAACATGCAAATAGTACAGTAGAGTAATTGTTATGATGGTAGATTGTATCAAAGTCGCATGCAACTGGCCTGTTGCTCACATCACATATCCACCAAATTATGCGATTAAGAAATCAGACCGCTTTCTTTCGCAAGACCTCGGTTTTGAAAATGATGGATGGCACAATAAAAACGAGACAAACGACACCTTTTCCGCCCGAAACCGACGAAAGCACACTTAAGCTACGACTTTTGACTAATGAATCTTTTAAGGAAAAAAAAAAGACTTGAGGTGAGTTTAGAAGACAATCCTGCTCCTTCTCTTGACGAAAACTGCATGAATTTTGTCCAGCTTCATCCACCCGTCACCATAAAATGCATACGACTTAATTTCGGTAGAGTAAAACTCTACCATAATGGATTAATCTGAGATTAGTTTTGGCCTCCGAGAAGTCCTTTTAGGCCTAAAAGCCGAACACCGTCACGCTTTATTGTTGAAGAATTTAAAAAACCCGCTACCGCAACAGCACCCCATCAGAGATGGGTTTATAAGTGAAACTTACTTCTCGTCCCCATAGATCGCACATTGGTCATACCTATGAATACGGAATCCACACCCAAACACACGCAAACACAAATGAAATAGGATTAGCCAAAATGTAAGATTTTCAGGAAAATCATTTCATTCGTTCTCTGTGGAATTATGGAGGTAAATACTCCAAATCTGACGAGGCAAAAATGTTAATGCGGATGCGAACCAGGTGGAAACGGAAATTACCCACCCTTGTCCTATTCAACCCCTGAATGGTCATTCAAAGGATGAAGTCTACTCTTAATTGCAAAATGTCGGTGGGTGCTTTAATGCGAAGCAATTTTTCGCCTTACCACCCTGTCCCGAATTTATCTCACATTCGTGCTCTCTCAGAATGATTGTTGTTCTCTGGTGAGATATGTTCAACCAACGTCACATTTTCCAAAGCTCTCATGACCTTATACCTCTCCTTTTCAGTCAGATGAGGGCAAGAGCTGAAGAACTGAAGAACTGGGGAACTGAAGGAGCTGAAGGACTAGAAGACGCTATATGTGGGAGTATTGCACAACGACCAAAACGGGTATTCTATTTTTAGCCTCCAATAAGAGAAGGAAAAAAAAATCACGAAAGAAAGAAAGCAAAATGAAAAAAAAAAAATAATAATAAAACAATGGCAATTCTTATGCCCACGTTACTCTCGTACCAATGATGTGAACGCCGTAGTCGCAAAAATGCTGAAGGCTTCCTTTTCCTTCTGTGCACCTAAAACTGTGTAGGAGAAGACTATTTTTACACAAATACTTACAGACACCAATACCGGAGTCACATTCTAGGGATGAGTTAAAATCCCATTGTCATGTTGAAAACGCCAAAGAGTTCGCACTTTCGGCAGAAATTTTATACCAGGGATTTTCGAAAACGATTTTCAAAACGATGTAAACGTATGTTCTTAATTTATGATGATGAAAACTCAATACAGATTAGGTGGGGATGAGGATAAGTGTAAGTTTATTTGTATTGGATTGAAATTCATTCGAAGTGAGAAGGATTTTTGCGGAAATATTTTCGAAAAGATGGAATCGGGACAAGCAAACGATAAGCCCTTAACAAAATTCATTGCTCAATTCAGTGAACTGGAAATTAATCATCATTTGAGGGGCTTCACCTAGAACACCATGAGAAGAGATTTCTTAATGACCGGATTTGTTAATACAGTAAGGATACCTTTAACTAATTGAATGGAAAGTCGACAGCAAATAAAGCAAAATTGTTAACAAACTGTGACCTGTTGAATTTTGGGGAGAACCACATACCATAGATCAGACAGCAAGTTGTCTTGGCGGCACAGTGGTTTATTTCGCTAACTACTACGCCAGAGTATCTGGGTTCGATACCCAGGCCGTACAAAAACAAAAAACAAGAAAAAATTCTCTGACTTTATCTCCTAGACAACGGCAAATCTCTGAAAGAAAAATCTTTTGCACAAAGAAATCTCCTATCCTTGCAATTTTTGGCGACGGCAAAATTCTAAGCTCACCTCAATGTGTATAAGACGGACACAACCACAGTAGTCTGAGCACAAAGTCTCATCGTTGTTCAATTAACGTAGGCACTGAGCATAGTCAATCTGACGATATCCTGTGATGTAAGCATGCCTATTTTACCTCACGTAGCCAAATTTACCAAGCTATTACTGGTAGCCAAATTTACCTTTCCAAACTTCTAAATTTTGTGCAGAAGGAAAATAGCAAAACTATAGCACGACTGTCAGAAATTACTAAATCTAGGTCAAAGGACACACTGTGGATAAATGCGCGTGGATAACAAACAGAAGAGGAAAATGATATCACCAAAGGCAGTTTCGAGTAGCTTAGGCGAATGAGCACAAAATTTTTAAAAGAGGACGTCTTTGGAAGCTTCATTAGTACACTGAACCTATACGAAAACACTTTCGATAAGGGATTTCGGCTAATAGAATGGGCGATTAAGCAGAACTTAGCCGTAGTCAGATTGACATTGTGATCGATATGGGACCAGTCTTTCCAACTTATTATAGCTAAGGCCCAGATTAATGAAAGAGGATGCCTGTTGATCAACAACGCAGAATGACATTGTGAAGAATTTTTACTTCGAAAAGATTAAATCGCAAGAGATTGCGATAGCATTTGTCAATAGATTATACCTTCAACTGTCCAAAAGTTATTTGTGAAGCGTCGAAGACCAGAGACAACAATGTAAGCAAGCCATCAGAAAAGCCTTTTGAGCGTAGAGTTTCACTCATGCACAGAGTCACGCTGCGAAGAAGGAAAAGAGTTGCTCATGAGACCAACGATCAGGAAGGAGATTTGGAATACCTCCTTCCGAGACAGAACAAGTACGCAAGCTGATAAAAAAAACGCCTGAACAGATTTGCTTGAATTAAAGCTAAGAACACTCTCGATCAAGTCACTTTTCAAACAAAAAGAAATCATCGAAATCGGTTCAGCCGTTTGGGAGCTACGATGATACAGACAGATACACAGATACACACTATAAACTTATAACATCCCTCGTTTTGCGTCGGGGGTTAAAAAGAACACAATTTTGATAAAGTTAAGCTAAAAGTCGCTACTAACTTACTTCTGTAGACTATATATCGGCGAGAAAGGCCAACATACCACCGTCAGGCGAATAGACCATTCAAATTAGACGTTAGCCAAAAACTTTCGTTCGCCTGACCAAAATGAAGTAAGGAAAGCAATATCTGAGCTTAAATCCAAAAAAGGTACTGGACATGACGGCTTACTGTCCGAGGTATTCAAAACTACTAAAAGCGACTTTTTGGAGCAGTTACACCAACTCGTTTCTAAGATCTGGTCAGAAGAGTGTACGTCTGGTGAGTGATGAAAGAAAGCACCTCCAAATGCACCAACTATAGAGGATAAGTTCCCTTAACATTCCGTACAAGATTTTATCTGCCGCATTATATGAAAGTCTGAAATCCTGAAATCTAATTGATCCCAATCAGTGTGGTTTCAACATCCATTCGATCTTTTCGTCGATTTTAAGGCATCGACAGCATTTATAGAGGCGAGCTATACAGAGCCATGCCTAGTTTCGGCACCCCTGTCAAGGTCGATAACGACTTAACCAAGACCTTTGATGTCAAAAATCGTTGCAAATCTCTGTCCTTTCATAAGTCTCCTCAGTTTTGGGAACAGGAAAAAGTCACATGGGGCCAAATCCGGCGAATATGCTGGCTGAAACATTATTGTCGCGTTCTTTTTGGCCAACAAATCTTTCACAAGCAACGATGAATGACCTGGTGCATTATCATGATGCAAAAGTCATAAATTGTTTTTCCACAATTCCGGACGTTTATTTTTCTTAATACTTCTCGCAAATGGCGTATTACTTTAAGGTTATACCAGATGACCATGAGGTAAAAACTTCTGATGCACTACGCCACGGTAATCGAAAAAAATAGAGATCAAAACTTTAACATTTGATCGAACTTGGCGTGCTTTTTTCGATCTTGGCTGTCCTAAGCGCTTCCGTTGAGACGATTGTGCTTTGGTTTCGACGTCATAACCCATGATTCGTCACCAGTTATGACCCTTTTGAGCAAGTAGGATCATAATTGACGTTATTCAAGAATTCCTGAGCGATGCTCATGCGACGGTTTTTCTGATCAAAATTAAGAAGTTTTGGAACAGACCCAAAAAAAAAAATGCATTACACGAGCCAATCGATATGCCAATATCCTCAGCAACTTTTCTTTTGGTAATTCGACGATTTTCCAAAACAATTTTCGTCATTGCTTCGACGTTATCATCATTGGTTCATCATTGGCATTTTTCGGCCATCTTAGAGAGCCGGAACCACTTTTAAAAAATTTTTTTTCTTAGAGCAGACTCACCGTATGCCACTGTCAACATTTACAACACCTGATTCCATTTTTTAAACAAAATTTAATGCAAATTCTTTGCTCCACGTCTAACCTTTCTACTTGAAACTTTTCAGGACATGTGCACCAAAAAATCGGTAATCGAATGTATGTTACCAGCGAAATTTCAACAGTCACCGTACTTTTTGAACGCACCTCGAACATGTTTGCTGAGAAAACATTTCAGCCGAAACGTTTGGAATTTCCCGTTCGATATTGTATGTGAGATCATCTAACATTGCTGGCTTGTTGGCATAAGCAAAACGAAACCCCACACGAAGGAACCCAACGTCGTTAAATCGTTTGAGCGAGGTGGCCATTCGAACGAACCATATCTCGAGATTACATAATTACCGAACTTCCCCTTTAACAGAGTAATTGTTTGGCCAGCTATGTTGTATGTGACCCTGTCTTGTTGGAACTACTGATATCTACTGATGTGAAGTCCATCTAATTCTGGCCAAAAATGACACGAAAGCGAACTCCACAGACCGTAACATGACAATCGACGTAAAAGCATATGTGAATTGTTGCTGGCCAATAATGAAAATTTTGCTAATTGACAAAGCCATTAAGCCAAAAATCAGCGTCATCGCTGAAGTTGATTTCTCGACAAAATTTAGATTTTTCTTCAAACTTTTTCAGAGTCCAATTGGAGAAGTTTTGGCGCTTCAAATTATCGACTGATTTGGCTCATTTTAAACTGAAGCACTTACGGCTGCGATATTTTCGGTACTTCGACCGGTGCGTTGTCTAACTAGCACAGAAACATTCAATAGTGGGTATGTTGACTCGAATTTAATCAATATAGCACCTACAGTCTGTCTGGTAGGACGACTATTACAACGATTATTTCACGTTCACGTTCGTTAACTTCACCGTGATCAAATTGTAAACCTTGACTGGCGTTTTGACATTGTCATATAAGCATTTATCTTAAAATACAGAATGGTTACCATATGTCCATATTAAAAAACCCTTTACCAGAGTACGCGAATGATATCGACATAACTCAGAACTCAACGGGCTGTCACCGATGCTAGTATTGAAACGGAAGATGTCAAAATGGGTTTAGTGGCAAATGAAGGTAAAACCTTCCTCTAAACAGGAAGGGACTAGCAACACCCAACAATTGGACAGAACGTCAAAGTCGACAGCTATAATTTCGAGGTAGGTACATTTTTCTCCTTGGTTTTGCTATAAATTTTGGCAACAACACCGCAGCAGAAATAAAACGAAGAATCACTTTTGCCAATCGCTTGGTTCTCTGGACTAAAAAGTCAACTGCGTACTAAGACTCTATCCCCAGCAACTTAGAGGATTCTATATGGTATAAGACCTTCATGATCTCAGTTCTACTTTATGGTGTTGAATCACTGAAAGTATCCTCGGTCATTTTGTGAGAAAAATTCTTCTGATATAGTCAGGCCCGTTCGCGTTGACGGGTTTTAGAGAAGAAAATGTTTCAACGACGAACCATACGAGCTGAACGGCGACCTACAAGAAAACTGCGCATCAGTCGTCTTCGAATCAAACCCGGAGGGACAGCCCACTAGGGGAAGACCGTATTTTAGGTGCCGCGCACAAGTAGATGGTGTGCGATTTGGTGTGCGCAGATGAAAGTTGTTAGCTAAAAACCGTGGTAACTGACGATGATGTTAGTTGAGAACCATGTTCACTCCGAATTATAACGCCACCTAGGTAAGTTACTAAGGCAGATCTTGGAATAGCCCGGAAGTAAATCGATGCTCATATTTATAGGCACGAAATACACACAGCAATATCTACGTCTGGCATCTCTGACAAACTCGTGCGCCAGTGCAGGACGAATCTCCGTATGAACTACGTTCAAACTCGCTCTGTAAAGCCAGTTATAGGTGGACTCATCATCTAGGCTAATATGCCATTCTAAGCGACCAAGAAAGCTGACCAATCTCAGGAGAAGAGATATATGTATACAAGCTCACAAACATTACTACGAGACACTGCGCGATAAGGGGGACACGCGCAACAGGATCTATAGGAACGAAAAGGAACAGGAACCTGTGCAGCACTTCGTCTGCAACCGATCTCTCTTAGCACTCATGAAGTACCGTGCCGAGCGCCGACGAGTGCACACACACCAACATAGTTTACTATGCTCGTGTATTGTTAAAAAAATAAACCCAGCGCGGTTACCACCCCTCCACCGGGTCATTGTATAGGATTTTCCAATAGAGACTTGAGAACTTTGAATTTAATTTGTGAACGCACTCTTTCACTAATCATCAAACTGTCACTGTCAATTTATTCAGCAAACTCAAAATTTTCGTCATGGTAAAGTACACTAACGAGCAACGTCTGAAAATTATAAAAATTTTCTACAGATATTCGGAGTCGTTGACTGCAACTTTAAGAGCGTTAACTCCAATTTTCGGTCGTAATTCTTGCCCTAGTAGACAGGTAATAACAAGTTTAGTGCAAAAATTTAAGTCTACATATTCGTTGTGTGATGTTGCCGTGTCAGTGAGATAACTGGTTGGTCGAAGTGTCGAAAATATCGCTGCCGTTCAGACGTCCGTAGCAAACGATCCAAATCAGTCAATTCCACGGCGTTCTCAAGAATTGGGCATCGCTCAGAACCCATTTTGCGTAACGATCTTGGTTTATACCCATACAAGATCAAGCTGACTCAATAATTGAAGCCGATGGAACATTTGAAGCGACGTACGTTCTCCCATTGGGTTCTGGAGAAGATGCCCAAGATGATGAATTTCATCGCAAAATCATCTTTAGTAACGAAGCTCATTTTTGGCTCAATGGGTTCGTCAATAAGCAAAGTATGCGTTATTGGTCGGGTGAAAACCCACATGTACTTCATGAATCACCACTTCATCCACAAAAAATAACTGTTCGGTGCGGTTTGCATGCCGGCGGCGTTATTTGGCCATATTTTTTCGTCGACGATAACGATCGTCACGTTACTGTGAATGGTCAGCGTTATCGCGCCATGATCACCGATTATTTTTGGCCCGATTTGGAAGATATGGACTTGGACGACATGTGGTTTCAACAGGATGGTGCCACAAGCCACACAGCACACGCTTCAATCGTTTTATTGAAGAGTAAGTATGGTGAACGTGTTATCTCAAGATATAGGTCAGTCGATTGGCCGCCTCGTTCGTGCGGCTACGTTAAGACATTAGTTTATGCCAACACGCTGACGACGTTGGAAGAGCTCAGAGCCAACATTGAACGCGAAATAGCAGCCGCTTCGGCCGAAATGTGTAGCCGAGTCGTTGAAAATTGTGTCCAACGAATCGCCCGCTGCAAACGTGCTCGCGGTGGCCATATGAACGAAGTCGAGTTCCATTCATAAATGTTTTGATTGTACTTCAAGCCAATAATAAAATTTTTGAAATATTTCAAATGGTTCGCCTTTTATTTAAAAAAAAAGTTGTCAAGTCCTTATTAGAAAACACTTTACTTGAAATGGTGTTGGCTGACCGGAAAGTGAAGGTGCACGAGCTAGCAGATACCACAAAGATTAGTACTGAGCGCACACGTCATATTTTGGGCAGTATTTTGCATATGAAAAAGTTATCCTGCCGATGGGTGCTGCACATACTCACTCCTAACGAAAAACACGAACGCGAGAGCGCTTCGAAAGAGTGTTTGGACTTGCTGATGAGGAATTAAACACAAGAGAACAGCATGAGTGCCCGGCAATGGACTGAAGCCGGCACGAGTGCTTCGAAGCGGCCGAGGAAGGCTCGATTAGTCGGAAGGTTTATCGCGTCGGTTTTCTGGGATTGTCATGGCATACTCTTAGTGGACTACCTCGAAAAAGGAAAAACCATAAACAGCGAGTATTACTGTGCATTATACGAGCGATTAAAAGCCGAAATCGCTGTAAAACGGCCTCACATAAAGCGAACAAAAATTTTGTTTTTGTAAGACAATGCAACCATGGCTTAAATCAAATGCTCCAATTGCTGTCGCATCAAACGTATTCACCCGATTTGACTCCCTCGGACTATTATCTCTTCCCAAACCTCAAAAGATGGCTCATCATTAAAAAATTCAGCTTACGCGAGGAAATCATCGACGCCACGGAGGAATATTTTGCAGACCTTTCGGAAAATTACTTTTCGGATGGGATCAAGAAGTTGGAAAATCGTTTATTGTGGTCCGTACTGGACGCAACGCTCTTGTTATGCACCTGAGTGTGCTAGACACAACATCCAACAACGCTAGCCATGTGATGATGTCACCATATATAGGTACTCAGTACCCTCTGACTTAGTGGGTGTTGACACAGTAGAGGGTATAAAAACAGAGCTCACGTACTCTAGTCCTTGTCCCTGCCTTCTTTCACTTTCTTCCATTGAAACAACTAAATTTCAAGGAAACGTGTGCCATTAAGTCCCTTCAGAACTTTCACAGTAGAAGTATGGGTCACTAATAAAATTATTTCGCCAACAACTTAAAAGATTGCAGAAATTCATCATCTCGGGACACAAACTTTGCAAAGGCAAATAAATTTATGTACAAGTTTGCGAAGAAGAAAAAGAATCGATTTTTAATTTGCTTTTACATACCATCATCTTGACCACTCTATTTCTTAGGTAGACTTGCCTGTCAGTTGTCATTTCCATTTGTCCTTACACATTGGCCAGATGAAAGGTCTTCGTTTTGCCACGAATTGTACAAAATTTGTATCCTCCCATGCTTTCATTCTTTTATCGATTCTACGGAATTTTATTTAATAAGAGAACATTTCGTATTCTAGCATAGCCAGCTTATGAAAAGAAATATTTGAGAGTGTTTTACTGTTCAAAAGTGATAGGGTGATAGACATTGAGGGGAGTCATTTCAAAGTTCCGTAGAGTTTCTAGATACCAAAAGCCCCATTGAATAACGAAATCCTGCACCAGCTTTAACAAAAACGACTATTGAAACGTGCAATCGCTGCTGCTGTATAGAATGGAAGGACATAGTTCAAGATTTGAATATTTGAGAATATAGGAAACAGTATCCCACCCTAGTCAACCAAAAACAAGGCCGTCAACAACAGAAAACCAGAGTTCAAAACATATACCGCAAACGAGGACAAGAAATCGCTACAGATCCTAAAGGACAATTTTAAGTTATTTAAGCCTATTTTGAGGCGTTTTTTGGTCTAGCATGTAATGGTTTTGAAGGACATACATCACTCCTTTCTGGTAAACGACATCAAGAACGAGCTAATTAAGTAGGGAATGTCAGTCATAAAAGTGACAGGTAAGATAAAAATTTTCAACAACTTCGTAGTTGAACTCGGTACGAGTAGCTGTCTAGCTGCGCTCTACTCAAAAAAAAAGGCCGCAATTGCCAAAATTTAGACACGTGGCCAGTAAATGCGGCATGTGGTGTAATAAAGATGTGTCAAATACTAGGATGACCGCCTTCCAGGAAACTGTTGTAAGGACAGGATACATCAAGGTCGAATGCGTTTACTGCCTTAACTGCAGGGAAGTTGGACATCCAGAAAATTGTAGAGAGTGTCTGAATGTGGAGAAGAACAACAAAGAAGTAGGAAAAACACCAGTTTGCTGCGTCTTCCACAACAAGAAAAATATCAGCTGAACTGAGTTTTGCTGAAATAGCCACTCTAGCTACCGCTACGAAGAAATCAGCAGAAAAGCCACAACCAGCTAGACATTCACATTAACCAGCCACAAAATCAACCCAACAATCAGCCTTCCGGACTGTAGAGATTATTCGATACTGATCTTCTGAAACTTCTTCAGTAGGCAAAGAAGGTTTTACTATCTAGCTACTGCACACTTAATGAAAAGAAAAACTTACCTGTGAACTACACTGTAAATTCTACATACTCTGTAGCCAGGAGAAGTGCACTGAGTCTGTTTATTAAGAAACATAAACCAGATATTCTTTTCTGGAGAAACGCCAGACGGATATCAGATATCAGATGTTCCATAAACCTAAACGCCCGGAAAAAAGAGGAATAGAAGTTGCTCTAAGGACTTCGTTTACGTGTGCACCCCTACAAATGCCTGGACTTCTGATAATGGAAATCACAACCGTGGTCAAAAAATTGACAGATATGGAGGGCCTGCTCATTATATCACTACTCTCATAGTAAGAAGAGGAATGTGTACTATGATTTGGCAATCATACATACAGCACATACTTTGGCAGGACAACATCTCAACATCGGAAAAAGAGTTTAACGAGTGTTGACTAAGCGGAAGCAACCATCAGCATTCGCTAGTGGTTATATCACAGTCACGGAATACGTTTCCTCGGACGCCATCTATGCTGAATGTCTTCCTGATATCACCGAGTCTAATCAATATCTTGCCGGTTTTTTTTTAAATTTTGGACAACCCAAAAGACGCACATAAACTTTGCTAAAATGGACTGGCTAGAGATTTCAATCTAAGAAAGGCACTTCACCAACTATGACATTGATGTTCGCATTCAACATCTACATCTACAAGAACTTGTCGACCGTCAGAAGAAGCAACATACTAGTAAGGATAGATATGGAGACCTCTTGCCACACATCGAAAACATTTACTCCCACAGGCAATGGCGACGCAAGCTTCTTCAGAGAATCTTCCACCAGACTTGGAACAAGATAAATAGTAAGTACAGAGCTGTTAATTCGCAGCTTGGGTTTGCAACTATCATGTTCCAAAGGACAGTAAGACACCGCATGGATGAGAAAAAGACTTGAGGACATCAAATCGGGACCGGACACCTTTAAAAAAATTAACCGGCTCATTGGAGAAACCAACACGGTCTCAGGTGACATGAACTATGGACAGCAGCAAACTCTCAACACATCAGAGGAGAAAGCAGACGCCTTCGCCAACCACTTTGAAGAAAATATCACTGAAGTCGAATCGGAGATCTCTAAAAACATAAACTGTTTCGACAACGACATTCAATGGAACCAATCCCTTGGATCATCCCTCTGACTCTCTGATTATACCACTATGTTCACCTCAGTTCAGAAAGTTGCCGACACCATTACACTGGTAATAACCAGATTTCGAACCGTTTGGCGGCTACTTTCCACCATCATGGAGTTGTCCCAGTTCCAAAAAAAATAATCACTAGTGGGTGTAAGAATATAGACCATAGTTGCATCAGTTTTGGAATCAGTTTTAATTTTATGAGTGAGTAACCAGTATGATTTCAAGATGAAAAATTTAAACATACACCCTTTGCTGCAGTCTGTAATGATTTTTTACCCGAGGTCTCTCTCCTGGATATCAAGAAGGCTTTTGACAGCGTTTGGATCAAGGGTTTAAACTTCAAACTTTTTCCATTTGGTTTCCCAGAAAATTTGGTACAAATGAAAAACAGTTTCATAAGCAACAGATTTCTCTTTCAAAATCCAAGTTCGGTATCAAATGTATCAATAATGGAGTACCACAGGGATCAGGTTTGGGACCAATCCTCTTTAACAAGTACTATACCGCAGTCCAGCTAACTTATGCAGATGTTTGCGAGACCTTACTGTTTGCCGACGACTTCATCACCTATGCGAGCTCTCTTTCCGACAAGAAGAGTTAAGGACAATACAAGACGTCTTTGGGACAATTACTTGAAGTGAGGGCTAAAATCAACAGCAAGAAGACGGAGCTCGTCTCTTTTAGGACTCCAGTGACAGTCTTTAATGGTAGATCTCCATCGCAAAAGTAGCCGAAGACAACGATGAAATACCCATCAATTTACTTCAATAAATTGTTAAATTTAAATTTAACAGCTATGTTAGGGCCTTACTCAAACAAACAATTTTCGAACGACACTTGGTACATCCCCTGCTGAGGATGAGAAGTGGCTTCATCCAGAAAATGAAAATGCTGATCTGCAAGCAAGTTACCAGGCCCGTCATCAGAGATGCCTGTCCCATCTGGTACACCACTTTACGCACCGTCATGCAAGAAGTTGGATTATTCGGGAGAAAGATCTGACACTGGACCTCATGAAAAACCCAACAACACCCAAATATTTCGATGAAGCAAAGAATCTACCCATCTATCAGTTCATGATGCAGCTATCCGGGATGGACGTGAGCCTCAACCAACAAGCGTCTCCAGCCAGCACGATATCTGGCCAGCTGTCTCCAGTTTCGCACGCTTAATTGGTTAAGATTTCCATTTGCGTGCGCCACCTGAGCCGCGGTTTTCTTCTACTGCGCCGTCTCTAGGGAGTGGATTCGAAGATTTTTCGGGCCGGAGCATTGGCTTTCATTCTCTCTATATGACCCAGCCACCTCAGTCGTTGAACGTTCACTCTTCTGGCTAAATCGATGTCGCTGTACAGCCCGTACAGTTCGTCGTTGTATCTCCTTCTCCATTCACCGTCTGTGCAGATGGGACCGAAAATTACTTGAAGAATTTCCCTCTCAAAACAACCAAGAGTAACCTCATCTGCTTTTGATAGAGTCCATGCCTCTGCACCATAGAGAAGGACTGGGATGATTAGGTCACTTTAGACACAGCGCTGGTATCATTGAATGAGTTCATAGCATAGCCTAGGTAGGCAAGGTCCTTAACCACCTAAAATTTATATCTGTCTATTGTGACATTCTGTCCGAAACGTCGATGTCTTTTCTTGATGACAGCATATACCATACTTTGTCTTGCCCTCATTGACCGTCAAACCCATCTATGTCGCCTCCGCCTCAATACTCATGAACACGAAAGTGACATCCCGCTACGTTCTGTTGATTATGTCGATGTCGTCGGCGTAGGCGAGTGAATGGACGGACTTTTGAAAGGTAGTGCCTCTGGTGTTAACGTTTGAGTTTTGCACTATTCTTTCAAGAACGATGTTGAAGAAATCGTAAGTAAATCGTTTTTTTGAAATCGAAGGTCTCGGTGAATTCCTTGCCGACCTAAATGGAGCAGCGTGTATTCTCCATTCTCATTCTCCATGCCAAAATGTCAAAACTAGACATTGCTCTATATAGCTTGTCTCTGTAAATGGTGTAATAGGCGGTGGGTATCGATTTGGATTTCCTGGGTTTTTTTCCAAGTTCTGCCGCAGTGTGAATATTTTATCGATGGTGCACTTTCCTGGCCTGAAGCCACACAGATAGGGACCAATCAGGTTGTTGACGAAAGACTTCAGGCGTTCACACAACACGGCAAACAAGATCTTGTAAGCGATTTTAAGAAGACTATACCTCTGTATTTGGCGCAGTTCAGAGAGTCTCCTTTCCTTGAAGATCGGGCAAACAATGTTGAGGTTCCATTCATCGAGCATACTTTCTTCCGACCATATTTTACAGATGAGTTGGTGCATGTTCCTAACTATGTCATCGTCTGCCGCTTTGAATAGCTCAGCAGTTATAGTAGGCCATCTGCTCCAGCGGCCTTGTTAGACTTAAGCTTGGATATGGCTATCTTCCCTTCGTCCAGATCGGCTAGAGGGAGTTGTTGGGCTTCATCGTCCAGGCTGCATGGTTCATTCTGCCTGACAGCGGGATTTAATTCGTCATCGCCGTTAAACAGTCTGCAGTCTTTCATATCCTCATCATCGACTGCGATTCTACTATGATGTTCCTTTGTTCGTTCTTGCAGGCTTCGGTTCGGGCTCTGTAACCTTGGTAGGATCTTTTTACCTTTTAGTAAAACTCCCGAACCTCTTTCTTGCCGTAACATCTCCCTATTTCCTCGATCGCGCGCTTCTCGTGCTCTTTCTGTTTTCTCCTGAGAAGCCGGTTTTCGTCTCTTCTTTTCTGCGCGTAGAGCTCACGAGCAGCTCTGGTCCTTCTTAGCAGCGCCGCTTTATATGCCTTTTGTTTCGCTGCATGTGCTTACCGGCACTCCTCGTCGAACCAGAGGTTTAATTGTAGTGGTCGAGTGAAACCAAGCACTTCAGAGGCGGTGTCTGTGATGGCTTTTTGGCAATATTGCCACAGGTCTTCGATGCTTGATGCTGGATGCATGGAACCTCTTGAGAGATTGAGAGATCGGAGAAGGATCTGGTGATCTCTTGTAATTTTAGCTGTCCGATCCGACAGCTGAAGCCGTACCTTGGCTAGAATAAGGTAGTGGTCCAAGTCAATGTTGACCCCTCAGAACGTTCGGACTTTCATAATTTTGCGTATTTCGCAATGTGATCAATCTAATGGACGGTTGATTAGACGGGAGTCTCATTATGAATATGGAGATACGGAAACCGCGTACTAGCTATGACACTATTTCTACCGACGCGAAGTCTATCAGCCTAAATCCATTATCGGAGGTGGTGTCGTGTCGTTGTCCTTATTTCGTTTGCATGGTTTGTCAACAGTAAAATCATCCGTACCCAAGGTTTCTTGTTGCTTCGCAACTATACATATTGTACGCAGTCAGGCATATACTCCGGCGTACAGCCCCCCACCTGGAGGGTCAGGCCCTTTGTTGGACCCCTTGGGCGAGAGGGGCCGGATCTTCCGATGTCAATAACCCACTTCGGGAATGTAAGAGCTGCCGTTGGCCCATAAAGGGTTCATCTGCTACCATTTCTGTTTCAGGACTCTGACTAGTCCTGAAAAAACCTCACTGACCTCAGCTCCAAATATGTCGAAGTAGCTCAAGTAAGGTATGTACCAAATTGACTGTCTAGTGAATTTATTTGCCGTACGTCCTCTTTCTGAGAGGCTCATGTTTAACCCATGACACTTGTTCTGTCAGTCTTTCTGACAGAGCATTATAGTGTTGGTATTTTCTTTGTGTTCAATACTCGTGCTCACTTACTCACTCAAGTCACGCCCATGGATGCTATGTGGCAACCGATATTGCAAGATCATCATAGGACTTATAGTGAAATTGATGTACGAGTTAGTTCCACTCACATACGTTTAATGTTGCATGAACATCTGACATGAACGTTTTTCTTCGGAAAAACCGGGCATATCGCCACCTTGCCATTAGAGCAACGTAGAACGGTTAATTAGGAAAGGTACGCCACCATTTGTTTGCCAGAAATCTTTGGAGAAATAAGTAAAGGTAAGCGCCGGACGGGTATCGTTTTCCACCACGACAATACGAGCTCAGGTCGACTCAAACAAATGACTTTTTGAGCGCTCAGAACATCGAATTAAAGGGTCATCCGCCGAAAAGCAAATCAGAGCTTCCAGGCCACCAAATAACTTTTTTTTATCCCCGCAGATCAAAAATGAATTCTGAGGTCTGCGTTTTACGACGCGTGAAGGGCGGTTGATGCGTTTAAAATATGTTATTTGCTTTTACTTATTTTTCTCAGAACTTAAGTAGCAACCTTCGTACCCTACAACTTCTATCACTGAATATGCAAAAGCGTTGAGCAACACAACACGCCGTAGCTCTTGTATATGCCTTCGGTTTTAGTGGCGGATGAGGACACATCAAATACGCTGTTGCTTCCTTTGATGGCTTCAAGTTATCTGCCACCTATAGCATACATACGTATATCCAAGTATGCGACAAAAAGTTATAGGCCATACATACCATACCCTTTGGCAATAGTAAAAGTCGCCTTTATACCAAAAATCAGAAAAGATGGCAACACACTCGCACAGAGCTTTAGACTCATCAGCCTGACTTCCTTCATGTTGAACTCTGTAACTGTTTTCCGAATGGACTCTCTGTCTAAGATGCAACATGCCTATCAACACGAAAGATCCTGCAGTAATACGTTTTGAAAAATAGTGAGCAGAACTAAAGGTGCTCTCGACAAAAATGTGTACGTCCTGGGAGCTTAGATTCACGTTAAAGGTGCTTTCGACAACGCTATTGTTGATGGCATTGGTAGCACGACGGAGACGAATCCCTAGTTTTGTGGATAAAATCAATGCTGGTGAATAGGAATATGAAATATGTGCGCGCAAGGTGGCGTTCTGTCTCCTCTGCTTTGGTGCATGTTGGCTGACTCACTGCTACACGCGCTCAACAGTTCTGACGTCTATGCACAAGCATATGCAGATGATGTATCGTGTTTAGCGACAGCTCTAGATGTGATCTACGATTGGTGTACTAGAGATGAGCTTTGAGTCAATCTGCTCAAAACTGAGGTTGTTCTCTTACGACTGCTTAATAGCATTACCATCCAATTTTCCAAAAAAGCTAAGTATTTCGGTGTCATCCTGGATAAGGGACTTCTATGAACTAAACATGTTTCGTCGAAGGGCTGAAAGCGGCTGTCGTCCTATTGGCAGTGTAAAGGAACTTTCAGCAAAACATAGGGCTTGTCACCGATGACGGTGATTCATTGTGAGATTTGATTTTCAACAGGCTTTTCTTGACAGATCAAGTATGATTCTTATCCAACTGCTTTATCATTTTTGTTCAGTATCGTTTGGCAAGTCATCATGAAAACACTCGCACTACAACAGCGTCTCCAGATTGTTCAGCTGTATTACGAAATTCAGCGTTCTGTGAGAAATGTTTTTCGTGCGATTTGAGGAACTTACGGTGCGCATCGACCTAATTTGAGTCCCAGTTTACATTAGTAGATGATACTCGACCGATTAGACCACATCCAGCACATAGTGAATAGACTGTAGCAGCTGTAGCTGAGAGTGTACGCGAAGACCGTGACGAATCGATTCGTCGTCGCTCTAAGCAGCTTGGCTTGGCGTATTCGACAACTTGGCCTATTTTACGTAAGAATCTCGGCCTAAAAGCGTACAAAATTCAACTTGTGCAAGAATTGAAGCCAGGCGACTTGCATATCCTTTATATTTTCAATGAATGGGCTCTGGAAATACTCAATGAAAATCCGGTGATTTATCGTGAAATTTTGTTCAGTGATGAAGCCCATTTCTGGCTCAATGGATACGTTAATAAAAGAATTGCCATATTCGGGCTGATGAGCACCCCGAAGAGTACCAAGAGCTACCATTACATCCATTAAAAATAACGGTTATCCACGAGATACCAGTCGCTATGCTCGAACGAGTCGCCCAAAATTTGACCTTCCGAATGGATCACCTCAGACGTAGTCGTGGTCAACGATTACATGACATCATTTTCAAAAAGTAAATGCCATGAATTGTTCTCTTAACTGATAATACAAATTTTATATTCGCTTTCAAATTTATGTATTTTATTTTACATTTTAAATCAAACCTTGCGATGAATCACCCTATACAAGAGGTTTTATGACCCGAACGAAGTAAAAATGCCTGAATTCTCGGTTTGAATGTCTATACGTTGGAAACTTTTTACGAACTTTTGATGAATACCCGAACTAGAAATTACAACGCAACTTTTTTAGGTTTTTAACAATTTATTTTTCAATAAAATCCCCTTTCAACTCGATACACTTTTCCCAGCGGGGCTGCAAATTTTTTAACGCCTCTGTATAGTACGACTTTTGTAATGACTTCCTCGTTCTATCCGTAATTCTTTCCGGTGAGCGATCTTTAAAGGTTTGGGAACAAAAAGAAGTCGCAAGTAGGCAAATCCGGAGAATACGGAGAATGGGAGAGAAATTCGTAGTGCAATTCGACCGCTTTGCCTGTGTTGACTGCGGGGGTGCGAAGTGATGCGTTATTGTGGTGGGATAGCACTTTTTTCTTCGCCAAATAGGTGTTGAATCGGCCCAATAAATCGACGTAGTATGCTCCTGTGATTTTTTTTCCTTCTCCAAATAGTCAACGTGGATCACACCTCGCGCGTTTCAAAAAACGGTGTCCATTACCTTTCCAGCCGAAGGCACGGTCTTCGCCTTTTTAAGAGCACGTTCACCAGGTAGAACCCATTATTTTGGATGGTCTTTGATCTCTGGTGTGTAGAGACGACGTAGAAACTCCTCTGGATTTCGAATAAACAAGGCCAAGCACGTATTTAAAATGGTCTCACGATTGCGATTGTTCTCCGGTGTGAGCAAACGCGACACCTATCGCGCGGACAGCTTCTCATGCCCAAAATCTTGTGCAGGATATAGCTAACGCGTTCAATTGAGATACTTGCTATCTCAGCTTCAAATCGAAGCTGCGATGACCCATTGTTGAACATGAAAGCACGTCAGCGGAGGAGCTCAGAAACCTGAACTGAAGGATGAAAGCGTTGAATCCAAGTGGCTGGAAGACGACGAAAAAGCAAAGTGAGATTTGATCAGGGCTATCGAATTGAACACAGCCAAGAGTGTCTGGAAGCGATTGAAATCTGAATTCGCTTCCACAGGACCAGTCAAGAATTTGATTTGAGGCCCGGGTCAACCCCGGATAGATTTATTAAAGCTTGTTACAAGCATATACAAGATAAAAACTAAAGGCCCATCCTTAACCCGGTATCAAAAAATAAAGTTGGGACGTGAGACATAGGTTGAAATAAGAATGTTCTTGAAGAAAAGTTTGATGAGATGGCAGTCGAAGAGAAACAGAATATCGTTAACTTCACGAAGCATTCTAGACATTGGCTCCAGGTGTCCCTAATTCGTTCTACATTTGTGTGGGATGGTGTTAAAAGAAATAAATTGAAGTAAAGAAAGACAATCGATACTATCAACTAAAATTTGTTGAATAAAGAGACTATGGGCAACGTATCGGCGTATAAGTTTCAGCCGATCAGTGTATGGTGTTAAGTTTTGGTTATCAAAAAGCACGTAAAGCAAATCGTAAAAAAAATACAAAAAACATTTTAAGTGATACAATTAAGTAGATAATGTAAGACTAGTCTGACATACCCAATATGGATGGCAAACGCCTGGCTAAAAAAAAAATTCGTCTCGCCCGAGGACTTATCAAGAAAATTCAGTGATAATGGATAGCTATCCGATTTATTTTTAGTTTTGATGAACTGAATGAATCGTTGGGGTTGGAAATGAATGTGTGGTCTATTCGGTTTAAATAGTTGTCATAGAGAGTTTGCCAAGGTACAGAGAAATTTATTTGGGCAGACTGATGTAGAAGAAATCCAAGAGCTTATTTTGCTTGTTATGAAAAGCTCACAGCTCTTTATTATAAAAGGGTGGTGAAGATAAGGGATTGTTTGTGGTTAAAAAAGGTACAGATTGGGAGAGACATTTGAAAATTTCGGTATAAAAGGATGTGAGAGCAATGTTAACCGTACGGTGAGGATTATCGTAGAGAAAGTTAAAATTGGACATACTAAAAAGGTTATTCACTTTACGTAGGAAAGTATCTTTAAGAATACTCAAAGGAAACGGTATTAAGACCGCTGTCATACGACAACGTAAGAGAAAGGGGAGGGTGGCAACTATCCCCGAGAAAAAAGATGTCAACTTTTTAAAACGACGCATTTAACATATTTGTACCAGTGGCAAAGACGAGTTGTCTGCCAATGTTATTGGTAGCAACACTTAAGTAATACAGACCAGATTCAGTAAGGCAATCAATGAAAATATTTTCTTTATCAGAAATTTGTTGCAGTAAACAAGGACTGGTCAGACTAGGGAACATAACAGCTTAGGTAGATTTAAAATCACCTAAAAAAATAACTACGTGGTTGGAATCAGCAGGATTAAAAATACAATCGATTGCATCAACAACTAGCTGGTTGGAACATAGCAGCATCAAATATATAGGTTTCGCTTGAAAATAGGAATTCTAGCGCAAACAAATTTAAAGAATGCTGTGGACGATTTTTTAAAGGGTCTAGACTCAAGATGAAACTATCTATAGGTAGCTACATGTACACCACGGCCATGTAAATTCTCTCTAGATCATCGTCACGGTGTATGTCAAGTCTTTGGAAAATAATTCATTATTCTCAATATAGGGTGACCAGATAAGAGCGATTGGATTAAATAAAACAACGGTGTGAGATATAAAATTGGATCTGACCTTATTTTGAAGCTACGTTCATGCCATTAGGTGTGGAATATCACTCAAATGGCCGCCTCGGCTTCGAAGGCAGTGATTCAAGCGGTCGGTCCAATTTTTGGATCTCAAGCTCGTCCAAAGTGGTTGGCTTATTAGCGTAGATTAAGGACTTGATGTTGTCCCAGAGTGGTATGAAATCGCATGATCGCGGCGGCCAATTGCGGTAAGATGATCCATTCGCCAAATTTCTCCTTCACAACTTCGAGCGTTGCGTCGCTTGTGTGACATGTCTTGTTCTAATCGCCACAGCTTGGATACAGAAAGTCGGTTAACATCGCTCTATACTATATCTGAAACCATTGACGGTAACAGTATCTCCTTCCCCATTTAGAAATAAATAAGGTCCGATGATGCCGCCATGCCATAAACCGCACCAAACAGTCAATCTTTGTGCATGCATTGATGCTTGGCCGAACATTTGTTGCTGAGTCAAAAATGGGCATCGTTCTAGAAGATGATTTTTTGGCGAAAACCCGAATCTGGCCAGCATTTTCAGCGCCCAGATAGCAAAATCACGGCGTTGTCTATGGTCGCCTGGTTTCAGTTCTTGCGTCAGCACAAGCTTATACGGATGTAAGTCCAAATCCAACCGCAAAATAAGCCGGGTTAACTCTCTGTGGATAACCGATTCAGTTAATCGGCTTCGGAACGACATTTCTGGGTCTTCTTTGACACTGGCCACTACGGCGACTATATTTTCTTCATTTCGGATCAATTTCTATCTAATTGTTAGCGCAGGTCATTATTGTTTGTGGGGAGGCCTTCTTGCAGAGTGGAAACCATAGTATTGGTTTTCGCTATACCATCGATACAGACACAACGGAAATGGAAGAACAGGCTTTGCGGATCCTGAAGGGAACGGTTGGAGGACGATTGTGCCAGCTACGATGAACGTTTGTTTTTATCGTCACCTTTGCTGGTGCAAGACATGCTGCTGTTGGCGAATGATACTAGTGCAAGTGTCGATGCAATGGGAACAGCTAAGATTAACACAACAAACGGGAACTGTGAAAGGTCAACAAAACTACACTATTAGTCAAGAACTTCAGGACTAATCTGCTTTCTGTTGCGAGGATAACAGACCATGAAAATACCATCACATTCGACAAGGAACGAACAGTTGTTCGCGAAATAATGGTGAAATTAAGGTGATTGCAGATCAAGTTGAACAATTGTACTACGACCAAGAAAATACACCAAAAACGTAACGCTTTTCGTGGCTTTAGAGATTACAAAGCTCGAGTTAAGACGGAAGTAAGTCAAAAAATTAAATCTTTTATGTGGGATAGTGGTCGAGAATTCCGCAATCCCAAGTTTGATGAGTTCCTGAGAAAGAATGGAATAAAACATCGTCCTACAGTTCCACATACGCCACAGTAAAATGTGGCGAGATGCATGCTCATTTAGTCAGACGTTAAAAACTATTTTTGGACATATGCAGATTATTAGCGAAATAAGTGTCCTACAATCAGTTTGGATGGCCACACACCGATTTGAATATTGAAACACGAGACTACCAGACCTGAGACATTGTGAAAGTATTTGCAGCAAAGGCATTTGTTCTGTATTAAGTTCCTGGTAGGAAAATTTTGGTGCATTCAAGGGCTACCTAGTGTGGGTTCCTGAAAAACGAAAAGTGCTAAATAAAATGTCAAGTTTATCGAAGACGATAAAATATATATGCAAGTTCCTAATGAGAAACCTGATGGCGTATGCAGATCATCATCACACCACCACACCACAGGATTATGAACGAGTTTCGAAAATTGGCTCTGAGCCCCAATACCAGTACAAAGGCGTTCGAAGAATATATCAAACGATATCTGTATCGCGGCACACTAAAGAAAAGGAAATCAAACAACAGGGCCCGAATGGAGCCCACAAAAACAAAGAGGATGAAACAGAGAAAAGTCGGTGTTCGTATCGCAACCGAGCTCGCAAGACATTCATCTTTTCAGTTAACCAAAATTAAGTACGATGAACGAGTCAATTTTCCAAAAAACTCAACCCATGCTGAGGCTGAGGCACACTTAAGCATCGTCTAATAAGGTCGGAACTATTGAAATGGTGAACATCGGAGAGCTATCATTGGAGGATGCGATATCTGAAGCAGACGAACTAGAATGCCCGAATTTAATCAAAGAAGAAATTCAAAGACTTATCAGGAACAATACGCGGGTCCTGGTTGAGTGTCAAGCGAATAGACCTAATGTAACTAACAAGACCGTTCTGCGCAATAAATTGAAATCAGATGAATCAGATCGAAAGAAACTTTGTGTTGTTGCCAGAGATTTTTTAAAACGCCAAGGAATAGATTTTGAAGAAATATTTGCCCACGCGACACGCGTTGAATCCATCAGATTATTAATGCTTCTGTTAGAGCAGGAAACAGCTTATGTAGGCTCAACAGGGCGCTCAACCGTCTTAGACAAGCAGGCCTCAGAGGCATAAAAAACTGGATAACACAATACGTAATTTTGGCTTTAAACCGGCCATTTAAGCCTTCGCCGTTGTTGCAGTGTATGTCGATGACATTTTGTATTCTTCAAGAAGCCAGGAGACGTTAAAAGGTATAAGGGGCAGACTAGCTACTTTTTTCAAAGTCAAGGATCTCGAATTAACGTATTACTGTTTCGAGGAGATTGTGAGATAAGACTAAAGCAACAGGCATACGTCAAAGAGCTGTTGAAGAAATTAAAAAGGGACGAATCGAAACCAATTGGCACACCGAGCGACACAAAGGTGAAAAACTGTATCGGCAGCTCATTGCATCGCTTATATGTATCTTGCGATTGCGCCAAGACATCGCTTCTACTGCAAATCGACCGGCGCAGCTCACCGAAAGTTATTCAGATGTGTATTGGTCATTTGCAAATGTTCTATGCTATGTGTACGGATTAGTTGTCTTTTAGGGTTTTCAAATGCCGATCATGCCAAAGACCAGATAGATACGTTTATATATTTAAGTGAAGCAGCAAGCACTTGGCAAATTGAAAAGCAAACGTTTGTAGCTATTTTAACAATAAAAACACTATTCGAATCATTTAGAGAAGCCACATATTTTCAAAACCTGATGACTGAAATAAAACTGCCTAAATTAGGTGGGACAAGAGTTGGGACAGATATCACCAGTGTTTTACGTAGGTACCTATCGTGAAAGCTTTAATCCTACCGTACGTCTTCATGCGAGATAGCAAAACAGGAGTTCCAGGAGGACTTGGCCTCCCATGGTACCAAAATGTAGCTTCTGGTCGAGCTATTAGCAATTAGGCACCTTACAGCATAGGATTGTTGATCTGAAATTGTCTATTAAGAATATCGTCAACTAAACTAAATTGCACCCGTTAACTGCCCAGTACGTCTTTTAATAAACAATTCCCTTGCCAAGCCTGCTTGCCCATAGCCTGCTAGTCCCTAACATCCGAATAATTAAAACACTCACACAGAACATGCAGCCAATCCTCACAAGTAGCTCCACATGAGCAGTTCGCCTCCCCGCTAACCCCTCTCATATGCAAAAATGCATTTAGAGAGCCATGCCCGATTAACAAAAAGCCCAGGCTGAGATAATCGAGGAATGGCCGGGAATGCAATTTGTCACTCCCGCACGAAGCATATTGCAACCAGGTATCACTTTGTGAGCCAGCTGTTAAAGAATGGAAAAAATAGCTGTTTTAAAAAATAAATTCAAACAGCGCTTTGGCAGCACTCTGCCATGACATCTTTACACAAATTATCTTTTTATCTTTGATCTTTTCTTTCTTATGTAAAATGGCTTCCTTAAAATAAAGTTTAAACACATTTCAGCACAAACTTTAGAAGAGGTATCTTCAGAGATATTCAGATACAAAGTGCATGGCGAGTTAGGAATAAACTTAGGAAAGTGAGCCGAGAATATAAAAACACTGCAAATGTCCACTCTTTTCTAACGCAGGGTATCATTCGGGAACCTTGCTTTTTTTGCTGCATCGTTATCGCAGGAAGACTTAAAAGTCAGAGATCCTAGGTGGGATGTCGAACTAACCGCCAAAGACGTCCAAACTGGAAGTAACTTGATTGATACTATGAGGTGAGGTAGTCACTGTTTTTAACGGCGTATCCCGCGGAACCGGGCTCGAACTGAGTAAGCAATACTCTGAAACATTACAAAGTGACCAAATGCAGGGCGAGAAGAAAAGACAAGTGTTGTCGAACAAGAGAGTGCTGAAAGTGAAACAAATCACCCACAGTGACTCCCAATAAAGCCGATCAAACTCTCGTAACTGAAACTGCACTTCCGTCATGAGCAGGACCAAGAAGAAAGTTTCTGGAACTCCCTTAATTGGTGGGTTTTTCCATGAACGACCCCTTAACAAACCGTCGCTTGAAAAAACAAAGGCTGCAGTGGACGGAAATCAAATGAAGAGACTTAATCCATTGACAAAAACAAACCCAGCGGTTATTTTACCTGTACAAGATGTTCTGATAAATTGTCCTTTTCAACGAGTAAGGATTGAAGTTCTGGTTAATGAACTTCACGTTGGGAAAAAACTCTGGTCGAAGCCGAAAAAAACCCGACTAAAACCGATACTGCAGCCAGCAAAAGTTGCAATTCAAGAGGACGAAACTTGAATGTCGCGAAAAAAAAACTCAGCTTCTTAATGCCAAACGGGACGAGACCGGCGTACCTTCCACAGACAACAGTCTGAACTAAGTGAAGTGTAAATAGTTTGGGTATACATAGCCACAATGACACTAATAATATCATATGCGTCGTTTGAATTACTGGAACTATATTTCATGGGAATATGTCAATTCTGCTTTTGCAATGACTCCAAAATACGGTCTATCTCGGCTGCATGCTTTACTCTGCTCTAGAGGCACTCTGGAATTTTGATCACCTTGCGCGGCGATTGTGTTTTGACTCTGGTTCAATGCATCAAGTAACAATATAGTTTGGCCCAGACAAAACTGCTTAAGGACCCGACGCTTCTGCCTTTTGAACAAAGGCAAAGAGATTTCACTTTTCTTCAGGACAACTTCCATGTTTATTCCAACTGAAGATATGAGCAATTACGAAGAATTGTTGTGTCTCGTTTGGACCCCAAGTTAACATCTTACTCAAAAAAGATACGCCGGTACTCGGCGCTAATGTGGTGGTTACTTATTCAATGCACTCTTTGTCACTGAAGAGTTTTCTCATCTTTCTACGAAATACTGATGAATTCCAGTAAAAGGAACACACAAGGATTACAATGGACAAGTTCTTCTTCTGAGTGCTCTATTTAGACAAAATAAAAAATAACTCCGCTTTCGGCTGTATCTCGCCAGAGATTAGCAAATTTATATCCGTTTGCATTTGACGTTCGTCCTATATCACGCTTTGCCAATCCCAAACAGCCTTTCAGCGACATCAATCGACGCCTCCTAACGCAACAGCTTTTTCCTCTTACCTTTCTACTTTTTTTTTTTTTTTTTTTTTTTTCTACGTCAACCAATTTTGACAGATGTCACACTTTACACACAATTGAACACCACCCTCCCATATGTCATTTGCACTTAAAACGCATTCCACTTGCTCCACTTAACTCACTCAAATGCAATTCGTAAATGAAAAGGAGAAGCGCTTTTATGTTAGATTTTCCACAAAAATAACCGCACCACTTGAGGGTGCTTTAAGGCTTTAACAAAAACAGCTGTTTGAGATATATGTAATTATTACACTCGCAAACGTCTGTTTGTGTGTATGCGTCGATAAAAATTCCTGTTGAATGCGTATATGCGAATCTAGGATACACTAGTAAAAAACAAATTGAAAATTGTGTTTCGTTGGCATTTTGACAGGTCCTCCTAGAAGACTCCTTCAGAATTGCTTTCCAGTCTATTAAACAACGTAGAAGTTTGTACGTATATCCTTTGACATCAACTACCACCTCATACCTGACGTACGGGTGTTAATAATTGGTCCCGTTCTACTTAAATTTGTCGCCACCAAATAGAACCAATTGTGTCATTTCTCTACTGCCATGCACAGTTGACATTTCATCAAACTGTCACTGTGGGTTGTGGCTAATGGAATTCTTCTACATTTCAGGTATGTTTGTACGTGGGTGACACGTTTTATATACATACGTCTGCAATTAAAACAGAATCAAAACAGAACAACTGTAAACGACACTTTCGGAAAGTCAGAGAATTGCAAAAGAACACTCCTTATCTCCATCTGACAACTGTTTGAATATTGATTTCTTAGAACTGAGAAACAACAACAATGGCCCATTCTTACAAGTTGCAAATCGCCTACCACAAATGTCATAAGTCACAAGTAAACGTGTAAAAGGGATTACACACAACATCGCCACCCGCCCACAAATACACCACACCATACCACACCAACAAAACTATGGCAAATATAAAATATTGGTGACGATGGGTTACTTGCTAGGGTAGCGGTAAGAACATACTCGTTACTGGTAACTGTATGTGCGCGAAAGGGTGCCGCCACCGTCAGCCCATTTAGACGACGACGAATCGACTCACTTTTATTTTTGCACCAAGCAACACCATATTGTTGCAAATCTCCAACGTTCCCGATAGTTTTTCGGAAAAATTTCAATCGAAATTTATGAAATGTGACGTACAAAACAGTTATTCGAATATTAAATGACAAATTATTGTGAATTTTTTAAAGAAAAACACCAAAAAGGTGGCTAAACGCCCACCCATAGCTCTCTAACGGTCTATAAAACGGAGAATTTTGTAGGGAAACTTACTTGTGTACTGTTAGTTTTGCGTTACGTTGCAGTTTCTGCAATTTAAAGCTGCTAACACACTGCTACTTTGCACATTATTCACTTCGCGGTAACAAATTTTTATTTGTTTTTTTTTTTTCTATTTTTCGTTTTTTGTTATTTTTTGTTTTTAACTTGACACTGGATTGAGTGGAAATTCGCATTTGCGACAAAGAAAATTCACAAACAAGACAAATGCCATCGGAAACGTGAACAGAAAGCGCACACACGGAGGACGAAGGAAAATCTGCGATTGTTTTAGGGTTTTTCGTTTTTACTTTTCTTTCCCTTTTTGTTGTTGTTGTATTTCTTGTTTGACGCACATAAAACGAAACGACACCGTACGCAGCAGAGGCTGCACATAGAGAGAGAAAAGGCCACGAGAATTTAGCGTCTTTTTGTGCAGCGCGCCAGCGACGACGACGAACGTGCTATTTCTGCACAGAAAAAACGCGGCGAAATAGAGAAATATTAAGAAAACTCCTCGCCGGGCGAAGATAAACAGTGGTAACGGCAACAACTAAACCAGCGGGTAAGGTAATGGCAAATGGCAAATGGTAAAAACAACAACAACACCAAAAAGAATCAGAAACGGAACAAGTGTGTACAACAACAAAATGATATCACAGCGAGAGAGAAATTAAAAACAGTTGTGCTCGGTAGTGTTGCCGACTGAACGTGAATCCATACATTGTGCTCTTGCACTCCCAATACTCCTAAAAAATATTCAAAAGTATCCTCTGATTCCTTTTTTGTTTCTTAACTATTTTATGAATAAAATAAACATCTGCTGCAGATGTCATTACCAGCAAAGTTGACTGCCTTTTTTCTTTTTAAATTTCTGTAACATATCTTGAAACATGGGGCCTCAGCAACACCTATGCGTGTTGCTTGATTTTTAGGAAGCTCCCAGTTTTTTCTACTCCTACCAAACAGTTCTAAGAATTTGATGTTTGTTTATGTCAACCTGTTACTTTGAAGGGGAGGTGTCTTCGTGCCTCACCGTTTGAATGATCGACTGCTTATACCTCAGTCATTTAGTATTGTTCATCGGCTTCTGTTCTATTTCATATGCAGTTCCTGTGAGATACGGATTTGTCAGAAGACTCAGAATCGTAATTATGAAGGCCTGCTGTTCTTGACTAACTCTGGTGGTAAATGCGCCCATGTAACCACTCTAGAAGACATCAAATCGTAACTTGGGTAAAGCCCTGATAATAGCCAGGAATGCTTCATTAATAAGCAATCCTGTTCAGTAATATTAGCTTCCATGAAAAACTTGAAAGCCCAAAGGCTTCAAACTTAGGCGCATTTATCTGTAAAACTGCTTTGCTTGCCTCGATTTTTTTAGTTTCGCGTCCCTCAACCACCCATTTGATGGACTTTATGACAGCCTTAATAGCAGCGATGTTGTCGAAAGCGTCTCCCGTAAACCGGATCGGAGTTTTATTTAGAATCTAACCTTCCAATTTGGTGAAATCCAGCCCACCAGAAAAAAAAAACAAACAATTTCGGTTTTCCGCATGGAATATTGGGACCCTTAACAGATAAAAACTGATGATAGCATCAAAGACGAATTCTAGGCCTCTTAGACAGAACATATAGTTAGTGTCAGAACTATAAAAACAAAAGAAACTGTCTTCGAATGGGTCATCGGAAACCATCATCCACGTCAAACAATAAATTCAGATTTTTACTATAGTATCAAGCACTCGTTTCCCAATCAACCTTCAAACAGATAGATCACCATCGACGCCAGATACTCTTCCAGCATTCTGGATGCCCGAATTTTCCGAGGATCTAACAGCGGTTCGAATAAATACAATACCTTGTTGCAGCCAGTATACGAGTTCCGATATCACAAGCACGACATAGCTAAGTAAGCAAGGGCATCACGGAGAAAATCAGACGCAGCATCACTTGTGCTCTCGCCAATCTCTGTTTCTTTGTGCTCGAAAGACAATTGAGGAACAAAGCTATCTCTTGTAGAATCCAATATGCTTTATATAAGACCCTTATCATCCCAGTCTCCTACAGCGGAGAGGCTTTGCCTTGTCGAAAGCGGATAAAAAAGCACTTGGCCTTTCATCCTGTTTGTATTGAGGGAAAATGGAGGAGTTTTAAACGCGAATTGTAAAGGCTGTACATCAACAACGGTCTGGTCAAGCGTCTTCGGTTCAAACTTCTAAAATGTCTGGACCATGTTGAGCGAATGGACGCCAAAGCTTCAGTCTAAAGAGTTTCCAAGCCTAATCCAGAGAGATGATGCAGTAAAGGACGACCGCATATTAGGTCCCGCATGCAAGTGGAACGGTTTTTTAACCAACTTGGAGTGTGTCTATGGAGACAGCTGGCTAGAGATCATGATAGCCAGAGAGACGTTTTGGCTGGGTCTAGGTTCACCCCGAATCGTAGAGCCACCAAAATAAGAAGATCACTCCTGAAGAATATGAACTCACCATTCACGCTGTAAATGGCCTTCTCGAAGTTGATATTGAATAGAAAAAAATAGAAAAAAAACTGGTAAAACTGAGACATGCACGAGAAAACAAATACTTTGACATATGTATTTATACGTTATCTTTGCCTGTGATCCAGCGGATCGCTCTTCTATAGCAACCTTACTACCTTTCCTTTCAATCAATGTGTTTCAATAGCTTGTATCGGTCCTTGTGCGGGTCAGGAAATGCGTCAATATCAACTACATTTTCCATCTTAATCGCATTTACAATCTATGTTATGCTCGGGGCGTATTTACAATTTTGGTACTTCAAAGCAGTTTGAAACAGTAACATCACGGTTTAACACCAACGTGAGATATCCAACTGACATCAGTAGGAAACCGCTTCTGCTTGTTATTTGGAGCTCAACAAGCTTCCTGGTAGTTGCACAAACGGTCGTCCAGTCGTACCTATTTTTTTCATCTTCGATCTGCTAAGGTCAAGCCCGCTTTTCTACTTATCAAATCGTTCTGTTCTTCTTCTTCCACTGCGGCTACTGCAATATTAACTACGATTTGATCCAATTTCACGTGCTTGACGATATCTATTAGCCCTTTAGCACATACACAGCTCCGTCTTCCAGTTTGGAAAACAATGTTTAGCGCTTTGTCTTGTTGATTGTTACTGATTTTTGGTTAAGATGGTTTATGGAACTCTGACTACCATTGAACATGGAAAAAGTAAGCATGTGCTTTAACGAGCACAGTAATAAGGCTTAATTGGGCTACCATAAGGTCATGGTTACATTTGGAATATGATTTATCTGATTAAATGTTCGATGTCTAACTGAAAAAAGCAAGCAAACAGTGATTACTAGGCAGTTACAGAATTTATAAAACCGCTAATGTTGTTGCAGTCTCAGTGAATCTCTCATCACAATTAGGCTGTCATCGTCAGGTGCCTCAATCTGTTGCAATTTAAGGTAGGTGTCTAGGGCGAATCCGTGTTCCCGGAGTGTATTCTTAAGGAATCTTATTTATGTGAATGACGTCTGTCGTGTTCTGATGAAACTCAGGAAAAGTCAAGGAATCTACAGTAATTATGATCTCCTTCTGACGAGTCAACGAAGATCTTGACGAGAATCAGTGTGCAGCCATACAAAAATTTCGCTGGAACTCGTCAATACGATCGAGGCCAAATATCTTCTGAAGAATTTTCACCCGAAATGATCGGTGCTTTCTTCTTTCACCTTCAATTGTGATCATGGTTTTACACGGCATGGAGCAGAATTATACTAAAAAGTCCCAAGACAGTGCGACTTCTGGTCCAAGTCCGCCTTTGATAACAATTGTATATGCGATTCGATTGCCGGCATTGATGGAACAGCGAGTCTTTTCCATTATCATTTTGGTAATAGCATTCACACGATATGACAGTGGAAAGTATTTAGGACGTAATGCTGAGCAGTCAACGAAACGATGTCTAAACACCACAGCGAGTCGACTGAAACCGTATCATGAACACGATACCTAGTCGTGTAATGTTCGGTTTAAATACATTTTTTGTCTACAAAAACATAACAGTGGTAACTCTCATAATTCTCAGCGAGTGAATGAGAGAGGAAAGCAAGTTCAAAAATAAAATTGGAAAAATTTAACTAAGTGTAATGGTGTGTGGGAGAACGAGGCTGTTGGGTTTGTTTTGCTAAAACCGTAACCTGTCGACAGATAACTGCGACGCCGAATAGAGTTCCGTTTCAAATTGACTGACATGTTGATGAAGGCGAGTCGGTGGCGTATTAGTAATTTGCTGCTAGTTTAACGGTGATGTCATTGAAACTATTGACAACAGGTGCTACGTACAGTTATCACATATTCTGTCTCGGAATTTCAGTGCAGAAAACATTAGAGAACTCTGCCATGTTTGTTTATCGATTTTTCTGCTATGTGACAGGTGGATTTCCATTAATGTTGCCATCTTTTTCCCGCAAAATAGAGTGTGGCTACTCTGAATTTGCAGAGTTTTACGTATAACGTGGGTTTAGCTTTTTGTTTTGGTTTGGTTTATTCGCTTTGAAGAGCGGCAATTTGAGTATGGGGGTTTTGTTAACGTTATCAGAAGAGCTTTTGGAAAATCGTTAAGTATGGCGGACTCGAGATGGCGTTGTACAAACACTTGTTAGTATCTATTATAAATAAAGTTTTTACAAACAGGGTGTGCCTGTTGTGTGTGGTATAAACGTTGAGAACTATTGGTGTTAAGCTAATAAGATTCTAAATAACCAGTTGATATAGTTTTATTTCCTGAGAAATAAATTGATAATTCAATCGCAAAATATATGTACAGAACTTACGGTTTTCCTTACCTCGTCCCAACAGCGAATCTCTTTGTGAAATATGGCGAAGGGAAAAAGGAGAAAAAGCTGCACGAAAAGGAATCTGGAGGCACTTTCAATGCGTATTCAAAACGTATTTCGTTTGCTGTTGTGTTAAAGTCATACAAAAATATTATAAGATCGAATCGCTGACATCTAGGGGCCCGTTTGAAACTCTGGTGGAGAAAGCGGCTAGGCGACTAATTGCCTGTCTGGGCTTGACGCCACCTCCACTTATCTATACATCTGCGCACCTCACCACCCCATCTTGTCCGGGGTAGACCTTAACCACACGTCCTAACTGCCATGATATACGGATGTCATTGGGTTCTACTTAAATAATTATCTGGACAAAATTTCGACTGACGTCACTTAGAGCGACGTGTGATTTTTTGGAGATATACGTGCTACCATCGCCTTACAAGCTGCATCATTAGATGTTGCGAAAGAAGATTATAGTCTGCTGAAACAACTGTCTTCACAAAAAACTCCGGGAGCTATGATGTCCCTGTCACCCTCGTTAAAGAGAATCGAATTCGGTGTAAATGGTTTTGAATCCTCTGGGTCTAAAGGAACATGAGTGTGTAGGTGTCTGTTGATCGGCCCTTGGGCATTGAGCGTTTCAAAGAGCATATCCTTTGAAGATGAATGATATGCTCTGCTTGATTTATCGCTGTATAAGAGGGCTGTTCTATGAGTACCCGGATCGGAAGATAGGTGACGCTACTAAGCCAAAATGATTGTAGCATTAGTAATCCTTTAGCCCACTGTCAAACTTTGGCGACAATCCTATTCTCCGTTTACCATTGGTTCGTAGAGTTTCGCCGTGGCCGCACGTTGGTTTTTGATGAACCGCGCCCAGGAGGCCCAAAAGCGGTTACCACAGAGGAGAATCAAAGATCTGAATGAGTGAAAATTCTCGAGTTTGCTGAAATAGCAGGCATTTCAATTGCATATGTTAGCCATACCCTGCACGAGACTTTGGGCATGAGAAAGCTGTCCGCGCGATAGGTGCCACGTTTGATCACACCGGAGAAGAAGCGCAATCGTAAGACCACTTCAAAAACGTGCATGCCCCTGTTTAATCGCAATCCGAAGGAGCTTTTGCGTCGTTTCGTAACCGTCTATGAGACCTGGATTCATTGGTACACACCAGAGACCAAAGAACAATCGAAACGTGATCGTGAACGTGTTCCAAAGAAAACGAAAACCGTGCCTTAGAATGAAAAGATGATGGCCACCGTTTTTCGAGACGCGCGAGGTGTGATACATGTTGACTATTTGGAGGACGAAAAAAGAATCACAGGAGCATACTACGTCGATTTATTGGGCCGATTCAAAGCCGATTTAAAGAAAAAACGACCACATCTGGAGAAGAAAAAAGTGATCTCCTGCCACGATAACACACCGCCTCACATCTCCGCAGTATCCAAAGCCAAATTGTTTGAATTGCACTATGAATTGCTCCCCATCTTCTATATTCTCCTGATTTGGCTTCCTGCGCCCAAACCTTAAAAGATTGCTCACCGGAAAGAAGTACGGGTCGAAAGAGAAAGTCATCGCCGCCGCGGATGAGTATTTTGCAAGCCTACCAAAGTCATACTATACGGAGGGGCTAAAAAAGTTGCAGCATCGCTGGAAAAAAGTGTATCGAATTGAAAGGGGATTATACTAAAAAATTAATTGTCAAAACCTAAAAAAGTTGCGTTGCCATTCCTCGTAGATATCGCGTATCCGCTCGATTGATGATTAAACGTCGGAAAGCCATGTTACATTGGTCCAGGCTCAGATCGTGCAATAGCTCAATCTGCACAGCTCTAAACGTGAGGCAAGTAAAAATCATGCCAAATCACGGCGCTTCCCTCCAATTTGACTCAGAGGGTCTCAAAACAGTCGGGGAAACGGTCAAAACGGGGAAGACCGATCTTTGGCATCACAGGGACTGATTTAAATTTTTTACATGTGTTGCACTCGCTGAACCACCCTCCGTGCACTAATAACCCAAACATGCTCGCGAATGATGAAATTTTAGGAACAAGTCGACCAAAGAATGATTTTTTGACAGAATCGTCGAATTTCGTGAAGCAGAAGACACCAGTGCCTTCTGTCCTCTCGTCTATAAAGGGGAAGAGCATAAAAACCTACAAGATGCAGCCCAATAACTTCTGAGGGAAAGGCATTATTTTAAATCCTCCGGAACAGCCACTGTTCCCCAAATTCAGCCGCTGAGATAAACGAAAGCCTTTCGGTCGTCACCTTTGTGTCAATATCTCTCAAACGAAGCAAAACAGCGATGACTCGAACGGCAAAAGACCACCTAGATTGAAATCTAGGCCTTAACTCGTTGAAAATATTAAAGAAAGGCGTATCCTATATTTCCTACAAAAGAATAGAAGCGGAATAAGGAGTGTCTTCATTCACCAGGTCGATGGTATATTTTTCGGGTGGTACTGGCCACTCCCCGATCGGCTGCCTCATGAATTTTGGTCTTTTAAACCATCTGGCTTCCGAACTTTCTACACCTGGTTCGCTTCACCTTGTTCGCCTCGTCAGCCACATTATCAGTGCACCTTGCATGGAACCACTGGTAGAGAGAAGATAAGACCAAGATCTGGCCAACTCGAACAGCTACAAAAATTGGAAATTTAGACTTTTAAGAATTAATCCAGAACATCATTGCGCTGGAGTCGAAAACAAAATGTTCAAAGGGTCGTTTGGAAGCATTGATGAAGGCTACCAAACTAACACGACTTCCATCGGAATTCTATGTAAAGTAAGGGCTCAAAATCCTTAAGTCCTCGATCCCTGGATGAACTGGAACCATGGACACTTCACCTTTGGCACTGGATCATCCCAATCAAGTCCTTCACGTCAAACCTCCTGCAGCACGCAACATCCTCGATTGATGAAAACCGATATCTGACCCAAGGGATCATAAAGTTACATGACAATCCCGCAATGACCACGTGGAAACGTAAATTGATCACATAATTACAGCAAAGCGATATGTGATGAACGAAACAAACGCAGTGCGGATATTAATAGTGACCATTACCTTGTAGTGGCTGAAATACGGATACAACCACTAACATACCGAAGAAAAAATGGTCAACGGAAACAAAAGAAACGTTTGTATCGAGGATAAGAAACATCGAAATCGATACTTTAAGTAGTAAAGAAGTATCTTGGGAGTTATTTACCAGTTCTTTTAAGGATATATGCCACGAAGTGTTAGGCACGCGAAAACTTAATAGAAAGGAATGGATGTCTAAGGACACATGGAACAAAGTAGAGAAAAGAGGGAATACAAAAATTTAGATGATGGCTAAAAATAACAGGCAACAGAAAGAGATACTAAGGCAGCAGCACGCAAGTTTAAACAAAGCCGTTAGTACGAATGGTCGGAAATATAAACGAACATTTTATGAGGACTTGGCTAGCGAAGCCCAGGTTGCCGCTGACAAGGGCGAATTTAAGCGGGCATAGAGCAGCAATTGTCAATACCCCTATGGAAAATGAAAACAGAACATTGGCAACATCCAAGGATGAGCAATTAGAGACCAACACATTAAGCGAAGAAAGGTTAAGAAACACATAAGAATAAAAAAATATCAATCAGGTATCTCTGAAATACGAAAAGCAATAAATTGCCTGAAAGGAGGCAAGGCTCTCGGGATAGACGGTCTCACAGTGGAGTGCTTCCAAGCTGACAGTGAATTAATGTCGAACAAACTACAACCGATACTTGAGTAAGTGTGGCTAACAGAGAATGTGCCAACAAAATGGAAAGGAACTATCATAGTGAAGATCTCTAAAAAGGGTGACCGACTTTTACCCACAGTTTCAAAAATCCGAACCAAAATTATGCTAAGCCGAGTATCTGAACACTTAGATAGTCTTATCAGGAAAAACCAAGCAGTTACTTTGGCGATGGTATACCTGAAAGGATGAATATATATCCGACTTTTCTTTTGACCAAACAATAGTTTGCAGGCGTTGGAACGCGATCACGCGTACAGACTTTGGGTATTCTCATTAGACGCGAATATGAATATGATTTTTTTTCCCCATTTAGCCGCATTTTATGAGAAGATGGGCAACGACGAACGATTGGACAAAAATTGTATATTAATGAGGCGATAGTTCTTTGGCGGGGAAGGTTACTTTTTCGACAATATAACATACTATACAGGTGGGGCAAAATTAATCATCCAATTTTGATTTTAAATTACTTTTCAACTAAATAAAAATGATTCTGAGTGATGGAAATCTTTATTTGGACCTTTACAATTATTTCTGTTACGTGGAAAAGATGATATCCCTCAAGTGGCTGCCGCAAGTGTTGATACACATTTGTGCCCGTTTTATCGCATTTTCCATGACTTTCCGCAAGATTCCCGGTGATAACTGTTAGCATTCCTGTCGAATGTTCTTTTTAAGGACTGCGATTATCTGAGGGTTATTGGCATAACCTGCGACTTCAAGTAGCCCCAAAGAAAGAAGACTGAGATCGTTAAATCGGGCGATCTTGTTGACCATGCCAAAACGGGAAATTACGCGACCAGGAAACGCTTCCTTCACAATATCAATTGTGGCTCGTTGTATTTCGCACCGTCTTGTTAAAATCACATGCCCTCCAACCCCCGTTCATCTAATTCCGGCAGTAAGAAGTCGTTTATCATGGCCCTGTAGCGTTCGCAAGTAACAGTGACCGTACGGTTACTCACCCACGGCCCAATCACTCCTCCCGCATGAATGGCGTTCCACACATTGGCTTTGAGTGGCTGTAATGGCTCTTCTTGCATCAAACGCGGATTTTTAGTGCCCCAGAAATGAAGATTTTGCTTATTGACATAACCACTTAAGTGGAAATGCGCCTCGTCGCTCATGATGATTTTCGACACAAAATCGTTGTTAGGATTGAAGATGGATTTACAGTAATTCACACGCAACTGACGGTCAGGAGGCATTAACTGATGCACTGTTTGCACTTTATAAGGGAACATGTGTGAGTCTTTCACTAAAATTCGCTGTAGGGTCCGTCTGGTCTTCGTCTGGTTGATGTTTTTTGGTTCTCAGGGACATTGGCAACAAAAGCTCCGATATTCTCTGCCAAACGACCAGTCCGGTAGCGACCACGCCCTGCATAGTCTCATGTGGTTCCACTCTGTTCGTGTCGAGTAGCTAAGTGCCGAAATGTGTGCCCCATTGGCGCTACACGATTACGAAATCGACGTCAAAATTCACGCTCCGCTAACACCACCCACCGATTGTTGGTCAAAAGTATCAACACAATTATTGCACACTCTTGCGGAGCATAGCGCTTCATTGCAGCTATCTATGGGTTTGGGTTTTCCGATAGGGACTTGACAACTTTGAATTTAATTTGTGAACGCACTCTTTAACTAATCATCAAACTGTTACTGTCAATTTATTCAGTAAACTCAACATTTTCATCATGATAAAGTACACTAACGAGCAACGTTTGCAAATTATAAAAATTTTTTACAGATATTCGGGGTCGCAAAATCATCTTCAGTAACGAAGCTCATTTTTGGCTCAATGGGTTCGTCAGTAAGCAAAATATGCGTTATTGGTCGGGTGAAAACACACATGTGCTTCATGAATCACCACTTCATCCACCAAAAATAACTGTTTGGTGCGGTTTGCATGCCGGCGGCGTTATTGGGCCATATTTTTCGGCGACGATAACGATCAGCACGTTACTGTGAATGGTCAGTGTTATCGCGCCATGATCACCGATTATTTTTGGCCCGAATTGGAAGATATGGACTTAATTGACATGTGGTTTCAACAGGACGGGGCCACAAGCCACACAGCACACGCTACAATCGATTTATTGAAGAGTAAGTTTGGTGAGCGTGTTATCTCAAGACATGGGCCAGTCGATTGGCCGCCTCGTTCATGCGATTTAACGCCACTTGACTATTTTCTGTGGGGCTACGTTAAGTCATTGGCTTATGCTAACACGCCGACGACGTTGGAAGAGCTCAGAGCCAACATTGAACGCGAAATAGCGGCCGTTTCGGCCGAAATGTATGGCCGCGGTGGCCATATGAATGAAGTCAAGCATATAATAAAGTTTTTGAAATATCGCAAATGGTTTGCCTTTTATTTAAAAAAAAAAGTTGTCAAGTGATTATTAGAAAACCCTATATAAAAATACAAACGGCATAAGTACGGCGTCAAACTTGGAAGAGTGGTGTTCAAAGTAAAAACTTATGAGCGGCACACTGAGGTCTGATCGAAAGGGTAATCCACAAAAATTTGGTCAAGAAGAAACTGAACCAAGGGCAATCTGAATAACTCAAATCAGTACCCATTATGGTTAACAAATGAAAAGATAAACAGGATTTCTTAACTATAACTTGACGGTCAGCAGGCAGCAATTGATGAATGGTTTGCACTTTATAAGGGAACCATTTCAGGTCTTTCACCAAAATTCGACGCAACGAGGGCCTTTTTTTATTGGCTGCGCCTTCGAAAGATACTAATAGATCCATCCATGTACGATTTATACCCCTGAATGTTTCAGTGACAGGAGTATGCCTACGTACTAAACCACGAACTGCACAATTCAATCACTCTTCCAGTGGTACTTCCTTGAGGTATTACAATACGAAGCTGGTCAGCATCTATGCTATCGCCTTAGACTTTCTTGTTTCAGAACGTCGCGTCGTACCTGTTAGATTCGGCAGAGTTCTTTCCGAACACCGGTTATAAACTCACAAATTCCTGCCCAGTTTTTCTCTGATGGTAACATATGTTCGACGACGGACTGTGGGCTCGGTACGTTTCTTCTTTTTTCTGCAAAAAGACTGCGATATAGTAAAATATTGGATGCACCGCATCTTTGTCGTCATTTGAACAGTTTGGACACAAGGAAGATTTATCGTGTCCAAAGCGGTGCAGATATTTATGGTACCCCCGTTACTGGATAGAAACTGCGTGAGGTGGTAATTGCTGTTGCCATGTGTCCGGTTCACCAACATAGACTTAAATAACTTATAGGTCCATCGGCCTTTTGTGTTGTTGTGCCATCTATTCTGGCACCTAGTTATTGTGGTTCTCTTTAATCTATTTTATTTCATGCGTTTCTACGTGGCGGTTTGCTGCAATTTTGTTGTGTACCCTAAACATTTCAACCGCGAGTATGTCGATGGGTAGCATTGCAGCTATAATATATGCTATAACATATATTCGAAGGTCACAGCACAGGACAGCGTAAAGCAGCATCGAGCTGATAACTCGTAAAAGTAACACCTTTCTAGTGTAACCAGGTCCACCGATATTTGGTAGAATTCGTGGTAATACCGCTGGTAGTAAATATGCCTTCTCGCTGGCAAAAAAGACATGTGGTGCTAACTGCAGACTATTATCTAATACAGGTATTTCAGTGTTCCTTTAGACCCAGTAGCTTGGCTTCCAACCCGGAAGGTTGCATATTCCACGGTCTTACGACTGGTTATTAAAATCGTCTCAGTTTTGTGGTCAGAAAGTTCAAGTCCAGCTGAACATAGCAAATCTTTTATTTGTGCAATAGCAGCATTTGTGGCAGATTCTACTTTTTGCATGTGTTTGGCGACCGTAACAATAGGAATGTCATCAGCGAAACCTATTGTGTGAACGCCTTTTGTCAATCAAATTAAATTAAATAACACTCCACAATAATGGTCCTAAAGCTGATCCCTGTGGTATTCCTGCGGAGACACTGTAGTATTTGATACCATTTTCTGTTTGATATTGAAGCTGGCTATTATTGAGGTAACTTCTTACTATCTTAAGTAAATATGTGTAGTGTATCCATTCTAGAAAGAGCTCTTGTTACGGAGTGAAAGGCATTTTTAACATCAAGTGTTACCGTTGCCCTATATTCATTTGTGCCCCCATCGCTATCTTTCCCTCTTTATCGCTATGTCTTAGGACTCCGGTCTTATGGACATGCCGTCCGATGCAATTACACCAAAATTGTGGACAAACTACGATATCGACTTTCTTTGTGCACAGGACTGGTTTCGGCCAGAATCTGAGGAATGCAGTCGGGTCTTCACAGACAGCTCCAAAACCAACATAGTATGTGGCGCTGGTGTCTTTTTGGAGGACAGAAAGACTTTCTTTACTTCACGTTAAGAAAGCTTGCATCTGTCTTTCAAGCAGAAGGTTATGCAATACTAATCGCAGCGAACTATATTGTGGAGAAATGGTGGGAGAGCGAAGCATTTGCATCTGCAACGACAGTCAAGATGCGCTTAGAGCCTTTCTGAATCCTCTTTCGAGTTCAAAGCTAGTTCGAGAATGCAAGAGATCACTGAACGCAGTCGGAAGGCTAAATTCAGTTATCCTTGTCTGGGTTCAAGGTCACAATGGATCACGGGAAATGAAATCGCCAACGAACTTCCAGACACGGTTCAGAGGAGAGTTTTTCAGAACCCAAACCTACGTTGGGTCTGCCTGCGGTCTCATACGAACACAACTGCAGATGGCACAACTCCGCGGGATGTAGGCAGACCAAACGAATACTTCTTGACGTCTCTAGGAAGTCGGCGGCCTTTCTGCTGTCTCTCAGCATAAAAGACTGCAGGTTGCTTACTGGCGTAAGTATAAGTATAAGTATAAGTATAAGCTGTGTATAAGTGATGCAACATTTGTAAGGCAAAAACATTTCAATAAAAAGGAACTTTACAGGGATTTCAATGAACGAGTTCTTTGTCTGAGTGGTCTGTTCTGTATATGTCGTTCATCTTTACGACTATATTACACACGTTAACTCCAATTTCTTTCCGTAATGATAGTCCCTATAAGCAAACAATTGAGCGTAGAGTACAAAAATTAAAATCGACTTGTTCACTCCATAATGTTGTCGTGAATCCTTAGAAGGGAAGAGAATATTGCGGATGTATGCAAGTCGGTATGTCAAAATTGCAATCAATCGATTCGGTGACTTTCTCAAAACCTGGGCATATTCTCTCTAATCTCTCTGTGGCGTGTTTTTTTTTCTAAAAGACTTGGTTGTACCACCGGATCCCGGAATTTATTCAGAAAACTAAAAATACAGGTTTATTCATCTAAATCTATATTGTCCCCTTTAAAGTAATCCCCATCGACTGCAACACACTAATGCCAGCGCTTGATCCAATCCTCGAAACATTTTTTATATTCGGTTTTCTGTATGTCCATCAGTGCTTCCTGCGATTTTACCATTACTTCCTCTCGGCTTCTGAAACGCGTTCCCCCTAGTGGTTTTTTTTTAACTCAATTGAACAGAAACAAGTCACAGGGAGCCAAATCAGGTGAATTCGGTGACTGTTGGATGGTATTTGTTGCATTTTTCATCAAAAATTACGAATAATGATGGTGCAAAATCCACGAGTTTTCTGCCCACAATTCTGGTTACTTTCGACGAATTGCTTCGCGCAAACGTCTCATAACGACCAAATAATACTCTTTGTTGACTGTCTGGAATTCTGGCAAAAATTCATAATGCACTACACCATTGCAATACATGAAAACCGTGAGCATTGCCTTCTTTTTTGACTGAAAACGATGCGATTTTTTTGGTCTCGGCTTATTTGGTGAACGCCATTCACTTGTCTGATACCTGGATTGTGTGTCGTACTCATAAACCCACTTTTCGTCTCCAGTAATGATCTTTTGATGAATGTGGGATCGGATTCAGTCTTGCAAATCATCTCTTTTGCAACGTAAACATGGTCTCATTTTTGCATGAAATTGAGGCCTTTTGGCACCAACTTTGCTGCTACACGTGGGAAACCCAAATCATTAACCAAAATGTGTTGGACGGATCCATAGGTAATGTTAAATTCCTCCGCTATCTCTCTGATGGTTAATTTGCGGTTATTGACCAACATTTCTTTTATTTCATCAATGTTTTCGTCGGTTTTCGATGTCAATGGTCTGCCACTGCGTTCATGATCTTATATTTACTCAGGATCACTTTTGAACCGCTCGTGCCACTGGTAAACAACCCTTTTTCTTTAGAGAATCGTTGCCGAAACACTTTTCCAACATTTCCACCACTATTAAATTTAATACAAGATCGTTGTTGCAAATTTAAATCCATTTCTAAAATTGTAAAAAATCGCCAACACACACTGAGATAGATGTACTCTGGGCAACGTAACTTCTGCAAATGTCAAGCTTTGACGCTAAGATTTGGGGAAAGTGTCAACAATAGATGTACCAACTTAACAAAAAAAAACAGAACTCAAATCGGTGCTCCACACGGTGGTTATTATTTTATTTATTTATTTTTTATTTATTTTTTTTGATTAAGGTGGTATGTCTGTATAAGACCACATTTACTGCAGAGCTACTAGGTGGAGTGAAAAGTAACCTCCTTGACGGCCAGAATGCGCTGCTACTGCAAAAAAAAGTTGTGGTGCCTTGAAGTTGGTTCATATTAAGACAGACATGCCAATTTCAGTGCGATACTGTCTTTAGTTTTGTTTTGACAGCTGATTGTTATTGACGTGTTTGGCGTCATGTTGAGTATGGACATAAACGATTTTCGTTTTCTCATAAAACATTGCCTTTGAGAAGCAAAACGGCAAAGAAAACAAAAGAAAAGTTGGATAAATATTATGGGGCTAATGTTCCGTCAGATTACCCCGTCAAATATTGGTTTCGAGAGTTTCGTGGTGGCCGCAACTCCACTACCTATCAAGTTCGGAGCGGCAGAGGACAATGTCAAAAAAATACATGAAATGGTGTTGGCTGACCGGAAAGTGAAGGTGCGTGAGCTAGCACACTGAGTGCACACGCAATATTCTGCATATGAAAAAGTTATTCTACCGCTGGGTGCCGCGCATACTCACTCCTGACAAAAAACACGAACGCGAGAGCAATTCGAAAGATTGTTTGGACTTTTGGCGTCGATTGGTAACTTTTGAACACCAGAGAACAAAATGAGTGCCCGGCAATGGACGGCACGAGTGCTCCGAAGCGGCCAAGGGAGGCTCGATGGTCGGAAATCTTATGGCGTCGGTTTTCTCTGATTGTCATGGCATACTCTTCGTGGACTACCTCGAAAAAGGAAAAACCATCAACAGCGAGTATTAATGTGCATTAATGGAGCGATTGAAGGCCAAATTCGCTGCAAAACGGTCTCACATGAAGCGAGAAAAAATTTTTTTTTGCAAGACAATGTTCCGGCGCACAAGAGCATCACAACCACGGCTAAAATCAATTACTAACGGCCAAAATTGCTGTCGCATCCACCGTATTGGCCCGATTTGGCTCCCTTAGACTTTTATCTCTTCCCAAACCTCAAAAGTTGGCTCTTCATTAAAAAATTCAGCTCACGCGAGGAGTATTTTGCAGATCTTTCGGAAAATTACTTTTCGGACGGGATCAAGAAGTTGGAAAATCGCTGGATTAAGTGTATCAGACTAAAAGGGGACTATATTGAATAAAATAAAAAAAAAAAAATTTTTTAATTTTTTTTTTCATTCCTAAGGAGGTTACTTTTTACCCCACCTAGCAAAGTCAAATGATATTCGCGCATGTCGGGCTTTCGGACTATTGATGATGAAAAGAGATCCGGCTTATCATCGAAAAATCATCCTAAGTGTCCATGCGCTTTTTGACGCAAATGACTTTGTTAATATGGTAAACAAAATTGTTACATTTGATCAAGCGAACAGCCGGATGTGATGCAACAACAGCTATCGTAGACGAAAAAAACTGAATGTTTTGTTAGTGGATACCGCAAGTTTATCATGTTTTTCGGATAAATTTCAACTGGAAAGCCTCGAAGATATGTGGTTATGATAAGACATAGCGTGACACAGTTGACATATTGTTGATGAAGTTCGGTGAAGCCGAATGCATGTGCATTCGTGCATAAAAACGTTTATGTAGAAGAGAATTTGTTGCAAACATCAGAGCAAGACTGAAAGTATTTACACCTGAAGAACGTCTGTAATTGAAATATTTATCGACTTCTTTAAGAAAACAAAGTGATTTTTTTTTTTCTCCGCTCTAGCCGGAGTTACTAGCGTTATGTGGCCTATTTCACCAAACTACAAATAACAACCACAAACGTTTGTTTCACAATGTACAAATATTTAATCCAATTTGTTATTAGAATGCAAACAAAATTGGAGAAAAACAATTTTTGATCACAAGTGTTGAAAATTTCCGTTTTACCGGATTTATAACTGACTTGTAATCAACAAGTGTTCTTTCACAAGTTTGTTGAACGTCTTGGGGAAAACTTTATGTCAAAAAACTGACAAAATATGGTCTGTAATTACAAATACAAATGACATTTTGTTTGGAAATGTTTTCAGATTCTTTAACTCATGATGAACCACAGTGGAAAAACATTTTAAGCCCCTAACGTCTCAAGGCATTTTAAGTAGCAAAGACTGGAGATATCTTTGAGATAATGCGTGGCAATATTGTATTTGAACCGGGTAACCCCGATTAGTACCTATGTATGTATTAAACACCAAAAAGGAACTTCAGCCTTAAGCTAAAATTTTCTCTAACATCCGGGATAGGCCTGGGTCTCAACCGACAAGCGTCTCTAGTCAGCTGTCTACAGTTTCGCAAGCTAATTTGGTTGAGGTCCCTACCAGTTCCTTGCGGCACCTGAGTCGCGGTCTTCCTCTCCTATGCTGTCGAAGATTTTTCGTACCTGAGCATCGGTGTCAATGCGCTCTACATGTACCCAGTCATAGAGCAGCACTTGAACTATTAAAGTCTTATATAGGATCACTTTTATTGTTCAAGAGAGTGCTTAGCTAGGCAAATGCCTTCCTAGCCCAAAGAAACCGAGATTGGTAAGAGTTGTTCTTCGTTGGATCTCAGTGCTGATATCGTCTTCTGAATCGAAAGCGGATCCTAGGTAGGCAAAGTCCTTAACTACCTCAAAGTTATATCTGTCGAGGATGACGTTCTGCCGCGATGTCGATCGTTCTGTCTTGTTGACAGTACATAAGGTTTATTCAAAAAGTAAGGTGACTTCAAGTCACTTCTTATAAGCAGTTTTTGGTACAGCCCTGAGTCTTGAGCTAGTCGGGCTCATTATTGACATCATTCAAGAGCTCTTGAGTGATGATTATGCAACGGTTCTTCTGATCAAAATTAGGTAGTTTCGGAACAAACTTCGCTGGTACACGTCTCATGCCCAAAACATGACACGGTATGGTAATTATGGTAATTCGACGATTTTTCAAAACAATTTTCTTCACTGTGCTGGGGTATTCAGATCGAAGTTCGTCATTGGCATCTTTTCGGCCATCTTAGTGAAGTGCTTGTACCACTTGTAAACAGTTTTTTTTTTTTTTTTACTTAGAGCAGACTCACCGTATGCTATTGTCAACATTTCATGTGTTCTAGAGCACTTAATTCCATTTTTTACACAAAATTTGATGCAAATTCTATGCTCCATTTTTTATAAGAATTAAAAATCGCCGAGCACAAGAAAACACACCAAAACAGCAAAATAATTGATAATCGAATGTACGTAGCCCGCGAATTTTCAAAAATCACAGATCTCGTATACTTGGTTTTGCCTCATTGATCGTTAAACCCATCTTTGCCGCTTTCGCCTCAATACTCGGGAACTGATTTAACTGACATTACACTGCTTTCTTCCGATTATGTCAATGTCATCAGCTTATGCGAGTAATTGGACGGACTTTTGAAAAATTATGCGGGCCCCTTGGGTTGGCGCTTGAGTTTTGATGATAAGAAATCGCGTGACAGCGCATCGCCTTGTCTAAATCCTTTTTTGAGATCAAAGATCTCGGTGTGTTTTTTACCAACCTTGATAGAGCAGCGTGCTTTCTCTATCGTCATCCAGCATAAACGGACGAGCTAGACAGTGATGAACTAGACATTGCTCTATATAGTTCGTCTCTATAAATGCTGTCATATGCGATAAATCGATGAATAGGTAGTGTGACTTGGTTTGGAGCTCTGGGGCTTTTCCAAGATTTGTCGTAGTGTGACGCTTTGAAGCTTTGTTGAAATTAAGCTTAGATTTGTAGGTCTGCATCGTCCACGCTAGAATATTCATTCTGCCTGACAGTGATATTTGGTTAGTTATCGCCGTTTTATAGTCTACAGAAAGGCTCTTTCCAAATCCTTAGCATCGACTGTGCTTTCACTACTATGTTTTCTCTACAGGCTTCAGTTCGAGGTTTGTGTCCGTGTCATGTTTTTCTACCTCTTGGTAAATTTTCTGAATCTCATTCCTGTAGTAACATCTCTCAATTCACTCGACAGCTTTAGTCCTTCAATGCAGTGGCACTTTATAGGCATCTTGCTTAGCTGCATATGGTTACCGGAACTCGTCCGGTAGTTTCGTTTTGTTGTATGTATTGGCCGGGTGAAACTCAACACATCAGAGGCCGTATTTCTGAATGTTTTTTGGCAATATTACTATTGCTGGTGGTGGTATAGGATCTCTTAAGAAATTAAGGGAGACTCGATTGGAAAATGATTTGGCGGTTTCTTTCAATCGTAGCCGTCTGACATGAAACCTCCTCACAGCATTAGCTTTGCCTTTGCGCCTGTACCTTGGTACAAGTCGATGTTGGCCCCCGGATCATTCGGACATTCATAATAATGGAGGAGTGCCTTTTTATAAAATGTTTGTACACAGCGCGGACTGTATTGTTCATGTACATCAAATGTGGTCAATCTGGTTGATTGATTGAGTTGTTTGATTCAGTTGATTGAGCGGATTGATTCAGTTGGTTGAGCTACGACAATGTTTCGCCCCGCCGCAAAGTCGATTAGCCTGAATCCGTTGTCAAAGGTGGTGTCATCTAGGCTATACCTTCCGACACTACACGAGGCCTATTAAGGGTCCTAACATTCCACTTGCACATCTGAAGTTCGTTGTTCTTGTTTCGTTGTCGTTGCTTCGTAACTTAGCCGTCATTTTCACAGCCCCAACCTAGCGGATAAGTTCTATTATAGATACACCTAGGACGAGTGGTCGGATAATCGAAGCGATTATCCTATCTCTTTTCAAAGATACTGACTTGGTGTCGGAAATCCTTACCGGCCTGAGCTCCAAATATGCCGGAGTAGCTCGAATAAGATATCATTTGTTTTATTCCTGGACTTTACTACACCGTTAATTCTATTTGGGGATCTCATCAGCTGTCCCGCTTATAGTGCTGCTTTTTTTGTCTGCTGACCTCGCACTTTTAAGTTCAACAAGTCGAATCTGGATGGACATTAACGAGTAGCAGATGTTTACCACTTGAAGTTAAAAAAAAAACAAAATTGATGTGCAGAAACATTTACAACACTGTGTATTGCCACGTTGACACCTCTCAGTGCTTACCCTATTTCTACAGCGTCCAAACACTTGCAGCTGTTTTAAGTTATATATAATTTGCGGTTGGATGGGCGGAAAAAAGAGAAGGATTTAGGATTCCCAAAAAGTCGCCTTATAGAAGGACTTACACGTCAACTTTCACTGAACAAAATTTGTAAAATTCTTTTTTGGTGAAACGTAATCTCACAAATAAGTCAAAATAATGATGTTGGAGGGTGGCACTTCCAACTACAGGTTTCCTACATACAGGATTTTTCATCTTCAGTAACTAGAAGTTCCGGAAACGACTCCCCTCTCTGAAAAGAATGGCTTGAGGCGCATATGGATATTCGGTCCATTAAATTTTGTTCACCTCATTCGTGTGGTACCTTTACAGAAAGTCTTAATAAAGGGTGATTCAACGTAAGGTTTGATTTTCAATAGGCTTTCCTCGAAAGAACACGCATGACTCCTATCAAACTGATTTGTCATCATGAAAAGACTCACACTACAACAGCGTCTCCAGATTGTTCAGCTGTATAACATGCGATTTGAGGAACTTACGGTGCGCATCGACCTAATTTGAGTCCCAGTTTACATTAGTAGATGATACTCGACCGGTTAGACCACATCTAGCATGTAGTGAAGAGACTATAGCAGCTGTAGCTGAGAGTGTACACGAAGACTGTGACGAATCGATTCGTCGTCCTTTTCAGGAGCTTGGATTGGCGTATTCGGCGCATTTACGCACTCGACAATAGGGAGTACGCCTATGGTATGGTGCTTTCGACTGCCTTTTGGATCATGTCAAGTGACCGTCTGCTTTAATGCGCAGGCAGTCCCAAACGTGATCGATGACTTGTGCACTAATAATAGGCTTTCAGTCAATCCTCTCAAAACTGAAGTTCTTCCCTTTATGAGAAGGATGAACCTGCTTGGTCTGACTCATCTAGTGCTTAAAGGCATCAGCATCTAATTCTCCAAGGAAACTAAGTATATGGGTTTCATCCTGAATAAAAAAACTTCTCTCGAGTAAACATGTTACGTTGAAGGCCTTTGGTGCTGTCGGCCTACTTGCAGTGCAGAGAAGCTATCGGCAAGACATGGGGCCTTTCACTGAGAGGGATCTTTTGGATCTACACGGCTATGACAAGGCCAATTATATCATATGCGTTGGTTATCTTGTAGAGTAAGCTCTCGCGAAAATACGTGATTGCTGCTTTTACTAGATTCCGAAGAGGCTGAGAGTACAGCCTCTTGTCATCTTGCGTTTAAAAAGAAGTTGTCTTTGGTACAATACGTACTGGAGCTTTGGTGACCTTGTGACTTTGACTCTGCTCTTATGGATACGCCGTTCGATGCAATGACATCAGAACAGTGTTTTATCGTGAAATTTTGTTCAGTGATACGTTAATAGACAAAATTGCCGTATTTGGGTGTGATTCATGGGCTGGTGGAATCATTGATCCATATTTCTTCAAGAATGAGGCCGCCTAGATCGTGCGATATCACATATGCAAAATTTTGTATACGTTTTACCGAAAATTAAAAAGACACAGAGTTACGTACAGATGAATAAGAAACCTTAGTGCTGAGTCACTGTTTGTGCTGACTTTACGTCAAAAACGCTTCTGCTGTGGGGAAGACCCAACCAACTATTCAACCTGATTTGAAAAATTAATATATACCATATATTAGATAATTTAATCTGAATTCGATAATTCTAACTCTTTACGATTACAAGTAATAAAGTGATTCATTCTTTAACACAACCTGACAAATGAAACCCAAAACTGTCTCTCATTCATCAAATAAAATAAATATTACATGAGCAACTAGGTTCATGAATATCAATTGATGTCCATAGCAGTAAGTGCTGGTCGATTTTGACATATCATATCATGAACCAAGCTTAGGCATATGGTTAACAAACCGTTTTGACACATTAGTGATTTTATTTTGGCGTCATATACTTTTGGTTGTGTGAAAATGTCTGATTTTTTGCCAAATAATCGTCGTTTTCTGGAAGTTTGCGGCGGCTGAAGCACATCGAGAGCTCTAAAAATTTTACGGAGATGCTGCTCTAAGTGAAACAACGTGCTGTGCCTTTATTCCGTAGCTTCAAAGACGGTGATTTCGATGTTGACGACCGTCCGCGAAAAGGAAGGCCAAAATCCTTCGAAGAATTGGAGGCATTGCTCGATGAGGATCCGTGCCAAACGTAAAAAGAGCTTGCTCTAGCACTAGGAGTTACTTGTCAAGCCATTTCCAAGCTATTGCGTGCGTTGAGATTGATTCAGGAACAAGGAACTTGGGTTCCTTATGATTTGAATCCAAGGGACGTTGAGCGTCGTTTTTCCACCTGAGAACATCTGCTCCAACAGGAAAAAAGGAAGGTTTTTTTCTTCGCATCGTTACGGGGGATGAAAAAGAAGATTCATTACAGCAACTCAACGGCCACAATACGAGCAGGGGCACGAAAAAGTGATTCTGTAGCATGACAATGCTCGGCCTCACGTTGCGATGACCGTTAAAACCTACCTAGAAACACTCAAATAGGAAGTCCTTCCCCATCCGTCATATTCCTCAGATATTGCGCCGTCTGACTATTACTTGTTTCGTTCGATGGCACATGGTCTGGCTGATCAGCAGTTCCGCTCACATTAAGACATCAAAAAATGGCTTGATTCGTAGATATTCGCAAAAGATAAACACATTTACCGTGACGGTATTCGAGCTCTGTCAGAAAGATGGGAAAAAGTTGTAGCTAGCAATGAGTAATACTTCGAATGAATCATTTGTAACCAGTTTTTCACCATAAAGTTGAATTTTATTAACTTAGTGGCGCACCTAATATAATACAATTTATAGGTACTTAACAAAGGCTATTGGTTAAAATAAAGTATGCCTGCTAAATATAATGGCAACATTGTTTGCCTGAACTATAATAATAGAGGGCCCTGTAAATTTCAGACTCAATGGGTCGTCAGATAACCAAATATTCAAACTACGGCGAATCTGGTGAAAGTTTAGACCAATACTATTCATTTCTGTAAGCATTTTCATCAGGAAACTCCGTCCGACATGCAGAAAGACGAAAGCAAATGCTTGCTGATCCACAAGAATAAGCAATGGTACCAGTACGTTTCATCACAAAGAAGTATTTCGATGGACGATGGACATTATGGAAAGCATTAATAAATCAGGTGCTGTGTATGTGTTCAATTTCTAGTGGAGAATGTCGAAGCACAATTTTCGGAATAGAAGCATTTTCAACTGATTAAGCGGGTGAGAAACTACCATCGTTGCCGTGTTTTTGATAATGAACTCAATCAAATCTGACTTATCGAATCTCTATACCTGCACAACATTTAGAAGCACATGTTGCGCAAAAGAACCCAAATTTCCAAATTGTGGTACGGGTTTCTCCAATTCATCATTAACAACTTCTTCTGGATCCCCAGTATTAGTTAATTTTTTACGTTTAAATCAATTTTTATAATTTCCTTTTATCTGTTAACTTACATACTGGACAAAAGCCTTAAATCTAACATCGACCGTTTTTGAATTTAGCCTATTGGCTCTTACCGAGCGCCCTTTACTCAACAATAATACTACAACTGATGTCTGTTGACCCTAAATCAATCCTAAGACTTGCTTTTTGGTGTTTCAGTGTTCTATTTTTGACAGCTCACGCGGGATTCATGTCATGTGTCAAAGTAAACCACGCTCGTTTTATTATGGAAAGACTTACACGTGAACAACGCTTACAAATTATTGAATCTTAATATCGAAACATGTGCTCTGTGAAAAATGTTTTTCGCGCACTTCGACCATTTTACGGACGTCATAATCTACCTACTCAGCAAGCGATTCAAGCCATAGGGACATAGGACATAGGGACACACCAATTGCCCACTGCCTGCATGCCAGTAAAGAGGAAAATATTGCTGCTGTATCCACCAGTATTAATAAAGACCGTGATTTGTACATTCGCCGCCGTTTGCAGCAATTGGGATTGTGTTACTCAACTACGTGCAAGATTTTACCCAAGGATTGTGGTCTAAAACCTTAAAAAATATAGCTCGTGCAAGAATTGAAGCCAAACGACCTGCCACAACGTCGAATTTTCGGTGAGTGGGCCACCAGAAAAAGCAGTCACAAGTGCCAAATCGGTGACATGAGACGCATTGGGAAGTACTCTCGCAACACAGCCATCGATGCCCTTGATCCTGTTGAAACCATATGTCCCCTAACATCAATTGATTAAGTATGCAAAAGTATGCTTGCGCCCCGAACGCCGCGGAGACCCCAAAACTACAACCGTGCGTTCCCAGTTCTTCTTTTTTTCTGAACAGAATGAGTTTCTTTGAACGTTGTTATCCACAAAAGAATTGATTTATGGTGCAATGGCGCAATATTGAAGCGATTTAGAAAAGCGCGCTGGATTGAAACCATCGAACGGCCGTTAGAAAAATAGGAATTAGGAACCTAAGAGAAACGCAAGTTGCTCGTTACACCAAAGCATGATGACGACTGAAACACAAGCTAACAAAACTACTTTAGGATCGCCTCTCTCGAGCGAAATTACGAACAGCCGCAGTTTCAGAGCGCGCATTTCAAATAAGGAAGTTATCTTGCCGCACCTTGTACCTATAAGTTTCGCGAATTTAAGACCAACTTTTAAAATAAGTTAGAACGATACGGAAGCATTCTTCCGGTATAGGCCTATTCGCGATGATTTGTCCAACAACACTGAACACAAATGTATGTCAAAGCAAATAAGATTATCGAAGTGATATTTTCATAACTGCTATGGTCACACTGATCGCCACCCAATGGCTACTGCCTCTTGCTTACATTAAAAGAAGCACACCCTACTGCTGCTCTTAACTCACACAAACACAAGTACAAAATCGCAAAAAGGAAAATGTTCGCGCAAACAAATTGGTTCGAACTTCAACTATGTTACATCCCCCACCCCATTCCTCCAATGCAGTCACATCACGTAAACAAACGTAAATACGTCCCCTCGGCAAACTTTTCGCGTACAGGAGGAGAACTCGTTCATCCCCCTTTCCATTCTCTTTTGCATTCTCATTCCTTTCCCTTCTGCGATTACAATTCCGATTTGGATTCTCAGGAAAACAATTTGAAGAGGTCAACACAAACGGTAAAGCCCGTAGATAGAGTAAAGTATGTGCAACTGGAACCAACAAAACAAAAGCAAAAATATGAACAACAACAAAAAAAAAGAGAAAAATAAATGGAAAAACAAATCTGAAGGAAAAGAAAGAAAAGTATCTTAACCTTCCATTCCCTGTGTTGTCTCATGTGTGCCCGTAAGTGAGTTGGTAAATGTGTATCAAACATTTTTCGTGTTTCCCCGATTTATTGCCAATTGTGAGTGCTTGTCGTTTGTCGTGTATGCGCATCAGCATCCCACAGATACCCGTCGTACTCTTGCACTCATGTTCTAGCTTTTTTAGTGTTTCTCCGGCAGCTTACACCGTTGTTGTTGTTGACACAGTTGTGTTGTTTTGGAATTTCGCCCCCACTTTATCTTACCAGCAAGAAGGTAACGAAGCAAAAAAAAAAAAAAATAAAAAAACAAACGAAAACAGAAAAAAAAAACGCGCGCCTAAAACAACAACAATCGAAAACAAACAACACAAAAGCAGAAATGGAATGACCTTCGCGACCGCTACACATTCACATTTCTTTTCTTCTTTTTGACTTGTTTTGCTTTTGTTTTTTGTTCGGGTTTTGTTCGGGTTTTGTTCTGCACTCCCCCTCTAACCGTTGGGTGTTGTTGTTGTTATTGCCCCGTCGTTGCTCGAAATCGAAACAAACAAACATTTGATCACCTATGCGGGGGGTGGTGGCGGGTGGTGGGTGGCAGTGGTGGTGCCAGTGCCTAGTGTAAAAGGTGTTTTCGTATTTTTGTATCCCATTCAGCAATCTAACTGCCGCACAGCTGAATCGGGAGAGTAGGAGGCCTATGGAATGAATGTGAACGGCATGCGAATTAACGATGGTTCGAGAACGGGCGAAAGGTGGTTTTCGGTTTTCAGTTTTCGGTTCTCGGTTTTCGCTTTTCGCTTTTTGGTTTTCGTTTTTTGTTTTCGTTTTTTGTTTTTCGCTTTTCTTCAGTTTTGGTTTATCGATTCGCTCTGCGCAGTTTGCCGAAAGTTTGTTGCCACTGTCAGGCAGGCAGGCAGCCAGCTCTCTCTCTCGGTGTTTGTAATGAGTGTTTGCGAGAGAATTGAACGCAGTACAACGGTGTAGACAGAGAGAGATTGACGTCTTATTTGTTGTTTTTCTTTTTTTTTTTGTGTTCTGTTCCTTGTTTTTCTTTTCTTTCGTGTTTGTTCGTTTTGTTTGGAAAGGTTTTTCAATAGTGTTTGTGCGAGATTCATGAATCAGCGGGGACATATTGTGAACTTTACATGGTAACGCGACAACAACACAAGAAACATTTCCCCCTTTTAGTTTGAATTCGAATTGGCTGTGTGGTGTCGGCAGCGATAGTGTGGTGGAAGACAACACGCGGTTAGTGAGTAATGATTATAATAATTGTGACTACGAAACGCGTAGAGGCGATTAAATGCGTCGCAATATTGTGAAATAAACAGATTTGTTTATTTTTTCCTGTTTAACGACTATTGTGGTAAACAACACATTAATAACACAAACAAACAAACATACATTCAATTGATATACAACCACAAATACCATGGAATGGTCAATGGACGATGCTTTAGAATTAATCGAACAGTACCGAGCACATCCGGAATTATGGAATCGGGCCTATCCGAAGTACAAAGATAAATTATGTCGGTTTCGTGCCTGGTCGGATATAGCCGATAAATTTGGTTGCAGCAAAGCCGAGGTGGAGCGCAAAATGAATGTCCTTTTGACACAGTATCGACGCGAAAAGCATAAACTTTTAATGAAGCTGTACGAGGGTATAACACCGGGCCCGTCCAAATGGTATGCATTTAAGCGATTCGAATTTCTTGAGGGCGGCGGCGATGGTGGAATGACGCTGGGGGTTGGACGCCGGAAGAGTCGCGATTTAAAATATTTCAATGCGGTGAGTTGTTTTATTCTCTTTCTATTCTCATTTTCTTCTGATTTGTTTTGGTATGATCTTTTTATTTTCAATGTTTATTTTGAAACGTATTGTAGAACTAGGCATACTTACCTATACCTACCACAAATACAACAGTCAACTGATAAATGCGCCCCTGCCGCGCTTTGTTTTCACATTCGAAAATAGCATCAGACAGTTGTGGGCAAAAGTATTAATGTGCTTTTGTGGTAGAAAATGTTAAAAGAATTTGCTTATTTGATATTGACATTCCGTCGGTCGGTAAGAGAGGTGATGATTTCTTACTCTTATGTTGGTACACGTTGCAGGGCAGGCCTCATCACTTGCTAATCTTTATCTGGGTTGGGAGCATTCGATTGACAGGTGTGTGACTGAATATGTTTCTGGACCTTAACACGCAGCGTTGTTCAATAAAAAGAGTGTTTACGGTCTAAATTAAATTTTTATTTTGGATGGAAACAGCTGCATGACTAGCAGCGCAGGGCCTAATTTTTCACAACTTTACGCATAATTCCTCAGCTCGTTAAAGTAGATCAGATATTTAGTGTAAATATGTAGTCTTACTTAATCTTTTAGATAGCGCTACTGTCCATCCAACGTTGCGTGTTGAAAAAAATAATAGAAACAAAGGATTATGGCATTTCGCATTAGTGATTCCTTAGAGAAAGACGGTTTATTTTTATTGGAAATAATCGAAATACGTTTCATCTTTTGTTAAAGTGTTACTAGAAAAAAAAAATAAGTCGGGGAGTCCATTGCACTGATTCTGAAAGGAAAGTTATTGAAAATTTAAAAAATAACGGTTGTATAATGACAGAATAGCTCGTATACTGAAGTGTTCTAAAAAAAAGGTATTTACTGCCCTGCATTTTGATCCTAAAGAAGAAATGAGAGGCAAGAAACGAAAAACAACATCTCGGTTCGACTATGTTCTTGTGCGTCATTGTAAGTCTAACACGTTTCCTTCTTCCGAGGACCTTAAATGTGATTTGAAGGCACCTGTATCAAGTCGAACAATTAGGAACAGGCTAAGTGAAGCAGGTTTAATGGCAAGGAGCCCCAGAAGAATCCCTTTTCTAAATAAGAAAAATATACAACAAAGATTAACTTTTGCCAACAGACACCTCTACCGTGAAAACTGGAACAATGTCTTGTGATCGCATGAAATAGAGATCAATTTGTTTGGATCTGATGGGAAAATGCACGTGAGACGACCAAAAATTCCGAATTTGACCCAAAATACACAAAAAGATAATAAAGCACGGTGGGGGTAGCCTTATGATTTGGGGCTGCTTCTCATCATCTGGTGTTGGACCACTTTTTTTATAAAGGACAAAATGTGTGCTGTGGACTATGTTAACATTCTGAATACGGTAATGCTACCATTTGCTGAAGAGGATATTCCGCTAAAATAGGAGCAAAGCAATGGTTCCAAACAAATAAAATTGCTGTTATGGAATGGCCTTCACAATCCCCTGATCTAAATCCGATAGAACACTTGTGGGGCATTTTAAAACGCAAGATCGGTGAATTTAAAGTCAGAAATAAAGAAGAATTCTGTTCCAAAATACAGGAAGCATGGTCCTCTATACCTGTCGAAACCTGTGCCAACTTAGTTCACTCCACGGGACGAAGATATGAGGCAGTGATTAAAAACAAAGGTGCTAATGAAGTGTTCTAAAAAAAAAGGTATTTACTGACCTGCATTTTGATCCCAAAGAAGAAACGAGAGGCAGGAAACGACAAACAAAATCTTGGTTCGAACATGTTCTTGTGCGTCATTGTAAGTCTAACTCGTTTCCTTCTTCGGAGGAACTTAAAAATGATTTGAAGGCAAATGTATCAAGTCAACTAATTAGGAACAGACTAAGTGAAGCAGGTTTAATTTCAAGGAGCCCCAGAAGAGTCCCTTTTTTAAGTAAGAAAAATATACAACAGAGGTTAACTTTTGCCAACAGACACGGTAGAAAACTGGAACAATGTCTTGAGTCGGATGAAATAGAGATCAATTTGTTTGGATCTGATGGAAAAATACACGTGAGACGACCAGGCGGCCAATAGACTGGCCCATGTCTTGAGATAACACGCTCACCATACTTACTCTTCAATAAATCGATTGTAGCGTGTGCTGTGTGGTAGAAACTTCAACATCGATATCACGAAGTTCTCAAGCATTAAACATTCATCCATCGACTGTTTGGCGTGTTTTAAATAAGGATTCGCATTTGCATCCTTGCAAAATCCAAATAACATGAGAATTTAAGCTAACAGATCATAATCAACGCAGAACTATAGTCAATTGGTTGTTATAAGGGCTGTTTGATTAGTACCTACCCGGATTGGACGATAAGTGGGAGTACTGAATGTAAATGAATGTACCATCATTTACTATAACCTCTTTTAGCCTGTTTTGTTTTGTTTTGACACTTATTTCAAAACATTGTGTGTTTTTTACGACCATGGAAAAAGAGCAGTAACAATCCGTGATCCGATTTTTGTTTTTGAGTGGCAAAATATGCAAAGAAATCAAGCCCATTCTCGATGGTGTGTGTGGGACCCATTCACCTTCCCGTACAGCCATTTACCATTGGTTCACAGATATTCGCCTTAGCCGCACGTTGGTTTTTTGATGAAACGCGCCCTGGTGGCCCAAAAAAAAAAACGGTTACTACAGAGGAAACGTGCACAAAATGCATGATCTCGTGTTAGCGGACTTTCCGAGTGAAAATTCGCGAATTGACTGAGTTAGCAGGCATTTCAACTAAACGCGTTATCCATACCCTGCATGAAAAAGCTGTCCGCGTTTGCTCACACCGGAGAACAAGAGCAATCGTGAGACCACTTCAAAGACCTGCTTGGCTCTGTTTAATTGAAATCCAGAGCAGTTTCTGTGTCGTTTAGTGACCGTCGATGAGACATGGATTCATTGAAAAACAATCGAAACAATGGATTTTACCCGGTGAACATATTCCAAAGAAGGCGAAAACTGTGCCTTCGGCCGCAAAGGTGATGGCCACCGTTTTTTTGGACGCGTAAGGTGTGATCCACCTTGACTATTTGGAGAAGGGAAAAACAATCACAGGAGCATACTACATCGATTTATTGCGCCGATTCAACGGCGATTTAAATAAAAAACGACCACATTTGGCGAAGAAAAAAGCACTCTTCCACCACAATAACGCACCGGCTCACACCTCCGCAGTCGCCACAGCCAAATTGGTCGACTTGCACTACGAATTGCTCCCCCATCCTCCGTATTCTCCGAAATTGGCTCCCTGCGAATTCTTTTTGTTCACAAACTTTAAAAGATCGCTCACTAGAAATAAGGATGTGTTGAACGAGGAAGTCATCGCCGCCGAAGAGGAGTGTTCTGCAAGCCAACAAAAGTCATACTGTACCGCTGCGAAAAGTGTATCGAGTTGAAAGGAGATTATTTTGAAAAATAAATTATCAAAACCTGAAAAAGTTTCGTTGTCATTCCTAATCCGGGTATTCATCAAACAGCCCTCGTAGAACATGTTGACGGTTTTTCACGCAAAATAATCTTTTGTGATGAAGCTCATTTCACATTGGATGGATTCACCAACAAACAAAATTGTTAAATCTGGGGAGAAGAAAATTTTCGAATAGTTTCAGAAAAGTCATTACATCCAAAAAAATGTACTGCTTGGTGTGGTTTTGGGCTGGCGGAATTGGTCCATTTTTATTCGAAAATGCAATTGAAAGAGTTGTTACTGTCAATGGAGAGTGCCATAGAGAAATGATTTAGGATTTTTGTGGTTTTCAGTAAGGTTTGTCATGTCGTCATGCCTCGTTTTACGCTTGCACTTACGGAAATTATAAAAAAAAAAATATCGAAATTCCGACTCAGTTGAAAATACGCAAAGTTAATTTCGTCGTGAGGTCGGTCATGGCCTCAGTGTGCAGGCAATTCGTCGCACCGTGAAACGTTTGAGGGTTAGTACACTCTTTTGTATTTTAGGCAACAGGTTGACTAGTAATTTGGTGGTTTGTCTCACCGAAAAGTGGAAACAAAGCGTATATCAATCTGGCGAATGCAAGATAGTTGCACTTGATATTTCTAAGACATTTGACAGAGTTTGGCATCAGGTTCTTTTGTCGGAAATGCGTGCAATTGGGATCGATGACTCTCTTCTACAATGGATTAAAAACTGCCTTTCGGAACGTTCAATTCAAGTTGTCTTGGATGGTTTTAAGTCTGATGTTCGCAAAATAAGTGCTGGTGTGCCCCAAGGCTCTATTCTGTCTCCAACACTCTTTTTAATTTTCAACAACGATCTCTTGTCTGCTACTTCTAATCCAGTATATTTTTTAACTGACGACATTATTCTTTGCTCATCATATTTATTCTCGGACTCACGTCCTTGTTCTTCGGCTGTAGAACGATAACAACAGCGTATCCTACGCAAATTTAATTCCGATATTAGCACCATAACTGATTGGGGAACTGTCAATAGAGTGGAATTTAATGCTTCCAAAATACAATGCTGTCTGCTTTGTAATTAGAGCGAAATTTAAACACCCAGCCATTGTCCATGAATGACACTTGCATCGTCGAAACCGAAAAACTTTCTATTCTCGGTATTTGTGTCAATGACAACTTACGTTGGAATGACCACATATAAGGTATCGTCAAAAATGCTCCGAAATGTCTAGAATCTCTCAAGCAATGTAAGAACTCAATATATAAGGCATTTATCCACCCGAAACGGAAGTACAATGTCCAAATCTGATCGGGTGCGCCCAAAACATCTCTGCATCTGCTAAATGGGATTCAAAACCGTGCGATAAAACTCATTGGTGATAATAATATCACCCGGACAATGGACGTAATGTCTGGTATCTCACTCTGTTTTACCGCTATTTTCACCACTAGTGCTCCATAGAAATCGCCAGTAGAATTCCGCCCCTTCAAACTTTTAACCGTAACACTCGTATCGCTATGAATGCTCATCAATATACCATCAAGCCCACTTTCGGACGTACTCTACAATATCGTGGTTCGTTCCTAAGCCGCACAACTCGCTTATGAAAAGCCCTGTATTGCTCTTTATCTCCTAGTCATTATAACATTCAAACATTTAAAACCAACGTTCATCGGCACCTCCCTTTCCATCCTCCCTTATTTTCCTTAGTACAAGCATTTTAAGGGTACTCAAAATTCCTTGAGCGCACGCAAATTATATATAAAAAAAAAACTGTTGCCGGAATAACGCGTCATCAAAAATTGGATCGACCGCTTGAAGCACTGCTAGTGAAGCCAAGGCATTTGAATGATGTGCTATTTCACAAATAATGACATGAACGTAGCTTCAAACCGTTGGTGTTTTATTTAAATTTTTTTCGTATCGTTCTTTTTTGGTCACCCTATCTTTCTGTTAGTTATATTGACAATTAAACAAAGTTCTTAGTATAGACGTGGTAAACATTCAACAGAAGCTTTTTACAACGCGTATTAGATTTAAAGGATGAAGAAATGCATCATCAGTAAGCTGATGTCGAGTACCTGGATATGTCTTTGCGTTATTGGCGGCACATATCCACATTCCAATGTACTTCCGTGCAACGGAGGCAAGCGTCCAGTTGGGGAGGTTTGCAACATATTGAGTAATTTTTTTGCTTTTTAAACGTTAACTCAAAATCAGAATCTTGTTGGTTACAAGTTATAGACAATATGGGTCGGTGTGTACTAGAGTACGAAATGTATTAACAGGTTTCGTCATAAACATGACGAAAGAATACTCCTATATTAATTCCTTTGCGAGAGGTGAAGCTTACTCGGTCGTTGTTGAAACATAACCCCAATTCGGTCTGTATAGACTCGAGCAAATTGATTCCACAGGACGACTGAATATTGAAATTGAGATCAACTCGTCTAGATCAGTAAACAATACTTTAAATTTGGGACTGTATGCAAGCAAGTTGAGTACGAATAATTGTCTGAGCACGTTTTACGTTTATAGGAGTTTCGATCAAGGAAATTTCTGCGATGCCATCATATTGCGATCATATTGCCATGCTGTTGCTATTCATCTCAGGTTGATTGAATTTTAAGGGCTCATGTTCGACCGATTGTAAAACGTCGACAGTACTGATATTATCAAAGATTGCCACTGCACCAGCGCCAGGTAACGTAAAAACGATGCATAGAATTTTGGTGCAAGGAAAAAACTAAAAAATTACCAGCAATTTAACATTAACATTTCTGTAAGCACAACGTGTCTTGAAGTTGACGTAAATACCTGTATGTGAAGACTTGATTTCACAGAATGTCCATACATCCATGCAACCAAGCATACAACAATCCATCGCATGTCGCTTTCCTTAATACCAATTCGGAACATTATTGGAGGCACAAGTTCCACCCTTGGTATGAGTCGAGGCCGAACTAAAACCTTTTACTGATCTTGGGGTCACAGAACCCAGTACTTATTGCATTGGGTCTAAACCAACATGAGGAACGTTCCCGCAATTTGGGTTTAAACCACAGCCATCATGATGCACCTACAAGGGGACTTACCTCAACCAGTCAGGCGCGGACCGAAATCCGGGGGGCTGCTGACTTACATGATACTGTGATTTAAGTCCTTTTTTTCTGTTGGAACGGAGCACTCAGACAAAAAACTAGTCCATTGTGCATTTTAATGAAATCTTTCATTGTGCTCAGAACCTTAACCGTAACCGAGGATGCAGGCAGAAGCAACATAGATTTGGGTCCTGAAAAACTCTCCTCTGACTCTTGCTTGGCAAGTTCATGGACGTTTTCATTTCCAGTGATACCCTTGTAACCTGGGACTCAGATAAAGGTTACTGAATTTGGGCTTTCGACTTTGTCCAGTGATTATTGAACTAGCTTGGATTTAGCAAGTCTCTAAGCGCACCTTAGATGTCGCTACAGATGCAAATGCTTCGCCCCCTCTACCATTTCTCCACAATGTAGTTCGTTGCCATCAGGATTGCATAAACTTCTGTTTACAAGACAGATGCAAGCTTTTATTACTTGTGAAATCTAACGTTGTCATCCTCCAGGAAGACATCAGCGTCACATTCTATATTGGTTTTGAAGCCGTCCGTGAAGACTCGACTGCATTCTTTTCCTGGCTAAGATTCTGGCCGAAACCAGTCCTGGGCACGATTTCGTATTTTTTCCGCAACAGGAGTTTCGGTGTTATTACATCGGACGGCATGTCCATAAGACCGGAATCATAAGACAGCCGCCGCGCAAGGTTATCAAAGCTCCAGTGCGTGTAGTACCAAGCACCACTTCTTTTTAAACAGCAGATGGCTGAGAGTGCAGCTCATGATATGAATATTAAAGGGAGGGAAATTCATCAATGCGTCTATAGAGTAGCCGTTCTTTGAAGTCTGGCAAAAGCAGCAATCACGTTCTTAGCTTCTTTTGTGATGCCTTTAAGCACTAGATTAGTCAGACCAGGCAACTTCCTCATTCTCGTGAAGAAAACAACCTCAGTTTTGAAAGGATTGACTAAAAGCCCATTACTCGTGCAGCATTCGTTGATCTCATCTAGGGCTGCTTGCGCTTTAGAGCAGATTCTGAAGCGTAGTCTCGCAGGATGTTCCGCGTTGGTAGGCGTGTTGCATCGCCGACAGAGGATGCTTCGCGAGACGATTTTGCGCACATGAATTTCGACTTTGCTAAATGCTAAATGCTCATTGCTCAATATGTGCAATGAAGCCTGAGAGCCAACATTTTTGATGGCCAGGTCAGACGATGGTTGCATTTGCTACTGCCCCAAAAAATGTTCTGAGCGGAAGGATCGCAGCATATGATAAGTCTCATTTTACTGGAATCACAATATTCAGTGAGTTCTGCTACCTCCTCACGAGTTAAGGAACGTATTTAGGTAAACAAGACTAGCAAACAAAAGATAAGAAACACAACTTTATCAGCCAAAAAACAAACAAATCGATCAGACAGCAATTAGTATAAATAGCACTAAGCACAGTAATGTAACTCAATCTTAAATTTGTATCAATAAAGGAAGCACGTTTACGGTGCAGAAAATATTTACATTCACTCGCAAGTTGTTTGTTTGTTGGTTGATAATGTTGTGTGTTTATCTTTTGTTTGATGGAAAATTGTTTTGGCTAGTTTTGTTTACCAGTTGATAAATATGTTTTTTTTTACTGTTTGGTGATGTTGTTTTCATTTTGTTTTTTCTGAAAACGGTCCTTAAATCTCCCCTGTGTTAAGATGAAATGTCCTCATTTCAAAAAATCCCAGTTTGAAGTCGGCGAAGTTCAGTTTCGTATATTTGGTTGAATAGTCCTACCCTTTTTTTTTTTCTTGATGTAGTCGATAGCATTTGCATATTTTGGCAGCAGTATATGTATTGCAGATTATTAACGCTGAAGTTATTACAGCTTTTATTAAATAAAATGTGAATTCCCATGAGTGTTCCTCTATAGGGGTCATAAACTTGTACATTTTCTGAGAATTTATAACCCGAGTTAGAGGTTAATATTTTCAATACTTCTAATTGTTCACCGATCGTGATTATAAAAAATTTATTATCTAAATTGTGCCTATGTTCCGGAAGATTCCGGTGAGAATCGCGGTTGGAAAACCAGCCCTTTTACTGATGAAACCATATTGAGCTTATGAAGTCCAGGAGATTCTTTAGATCGTTGAAATCATTGTAGAAGAAAGCTGCAAGGTGGAGTTTTCTTCTCTGGGAGAGAGCTGGACATGTACTGAGAAGGTGGAGGATTGTTACTTCTTTCTTCTCGTCCATGCAGCTTCTACAAAAATCGTTTGTAAAATCGCCAAGCCTTTTAGCATGCTTGCCTATGATTCTTCCTATTTAGGAGAATCGAATTCTTAGAGCGATTTATATCCAGCTTAAGACAGATCTGTTTAGTCGCTAGACATGTTAGATCACTGGTCCAAGGTTTGTTCTTTTATTAGCATCCAGCTTAAATAATAATTTGCACATAGCGATTGGTATGCCTATGCTACCCTTTTCCGGTAGAATATGTAGAATATGTGTAGAATATATGGGCGAGTTCGTCGGCCTTATAATTCCCTGGAATGTCCCTGTGGCCCGGCACCCAACAAAGGTGAAGGTTAAACTGCTCTGCCATCTTCGTTAGAGATGATCGACATTCAAGGGCGGTTTTAGAATGTAGTAACACCGAGTCCAAGGACTTGATAACCGTCTGACTATCAGAAAAGATGCGGATATCCTTTGCAGATATTAAGTTTTTCTTCAGCCAAACCAGAGCTTCCTTAATCGCCAAAATTTCCGCCTGGAACACTGCAGCTGCAGTCACAACTATTTACTTGCTGAAGATGTCGAGGGGTATCAAGTGAAACAGAATGTCTAAGGCGGTGAAGGGAGTGGAGCGTGGAACTCCGCTTGTGCATAGAAATACTGTTTTTTGGGCTCTGCTTAGCGTTTTGCAATTGATTGCAATGTCTAAAGCCGTCCACCAGACAACCACACCGTAGGTGAGTATCGGTCTTATGACCGAGATGTATAGCCAGTGGGTTAATCGAGGTTGAAGTTCCCATTTATTTTGAATAGTTTTCTTGCAAGAAAATAAAGCTACCGTAGTAGGTTAGCTTAGGTTTCCAGTTTAGTTTCCTATAAAAAATGAGATCCAAGTAATCGTATTTTGCTGTATTGGAAAACACTAAACTGGTACCGATTATTGAGGGAGGGTCTATAGTTGGAATTTTATATTTCCTGGAAAAGAGGACAAGATCAGTTTTATGGGAGTTAACTCCCAATCAACAGCGATCTGCTCAACGGATTAATCTGTTAAGATTTAGCTGAAGGAGTTCTTTGATGGTATTAAGATGCTTACCTGAAACGGCTATAGCAACGTCATCCACATAGGCGATTACCCTACTCCCTCCCGCTTCCAGATATATCAGTAAATCATTTACCACTAAGTTCCAGAGAAAGGGAGAAAGGACACCGCCTTGCGGCCCAGTTTGGAGCTGATTATACTGCTATTTAGTATAAGACTGATCAACTCCCCAAGTGAGTCGTCTACCTGCAGATGTGACAGCGCGATCGTGTTTGTGGATGTTTCGACGTTATAAGGCGCCCTCTGTGTGTAGGAAAACAGAGAGTTTACTCTCTACGTTCGTTCGATGTTGAGCCGTTGACAAAAAAAGAGGCCCTTGTGGCATGATTGACTTCTCTCCGTGACAGTGGAATGCGGACCAGTTCTACACAGCTCCTTGTGAATTTCTCTAGTGTGGGCAAGATAATATCTGAGGAACTTTTTAGTTCGGTCGGTATTATACCTTTCGGACCCGCAGACTTGTATGGTTTAAAGCTATGTAGCGCCTAAAGCAGTTTGTCCCTTGTGGGGGGTGAGTTTTGGTCACGGTCACAGTATTCCTGTTTTGGTTACTACTGGCCGTGAATAAGGAGCTACCTGTAAAGTGGGTGTCCCCTAGCATGTTGAGTGATTCGTCACTTGAGGTTTTCCAGGAGAGATCGGTTTTTTTTTCAAACAACTAAGCATCACAGGATTTCTAGAGAGAATTTTTCTTAGCGGCGTTGCCTTAGAAGTTTCTGTGATTTTATCACAGAATGATCTCCAGGATTGACGCTTTACTTTCCTCAGTTCTTTTTTTTATATATTTTAAGGGATTTTTTGTATGAGTCCCAGTAAGTCACTTTTCTTGTGCTTTTCGCATGGTTGAAAAGTTTTCTGCAGGTGTTTCTAAGTGGTCATATTGCTGCTGTCCACCAGTGCGATTAGGTTGAATCAGAGGACAGGAAGCCGCCTGATTGAGAGCCGGGATTAATTTCCTGACTTTAATGTCAAGCTCATTGGTGTCGCGCGAGAGACTTGGGAGTTCAAAGTACATATAGTGTTTTTGACAGCATTCCTCTGTTTTTTGCCCAATCAGTTTTCCGATAGTTTCGGAATGCTCTTTGACTCTGCGAAGCATCACTCAGGCTGAATTGGATGTATATGTGGTTTAAAAACGCGTGTTCAGCTGGTAACATTCAGTTCGTTAGCATTTGAGTGATGTAGTCTGAGACAAGAGTGACATCCAGCACTCAATGCTGAAGCCGGGGTCGCTTAGGTTAGGAAGTAGAACTGCATTAAGGTTACGTTTCACTAATATATGTACAAGCTCTAAACTAACCTTTGTCTTTTGTATAGAGTGGAGCGTGTAAAGGTGTCTCAAGTCCATGAACCACGCCTTCCGCGATTCATGGTTCCTGGGTTAGGATGATGTCTTCTGTGTTTTTGGAAAGAATAAGTGCGGCCTTTTTTGAGTGGTGGAGATTAAACTGGAGAAACCGTATCATTGCTACAATATCCCAGAGTGGCCTCTACCACGGTGTTGTTCAAGTCTTCCTATTTTGAAAATGAGCCCAAGAGCTCATCTTCTTCCTCTAATCGTGTAGGATCTCTTTTTATTTGCTCACCGGTTTTCATTTCCGACCGATGGCTTTATAGTCGCCTCGGACGAATCGGAGTCGTCGCTGTCCATTTCTGGAAAGGACACCGACGCTTCCAGATCTAAGGATGTACAGAAGACCTAAGAAATGCCATATTTTTAGCACCTTGGGATAGCTCTCGCTCAATTTCTAATCCTGATGCCTAGCTTAACTATTTTCAAGAAGCGATTAATGAGTTGTATAACTAACTCTGCAGAGAAGTTATTGCTGATGTTCGCACTTTTAAAGAAAATTATTATATCAATAAATTTCAATTAGCCAAAGACAATAATAAAAAAGAATGGACAATTGTGAACGATCTACTCACCAAAAAGTATCTCTAAATAACACAACTTGCGTAAACTATAATGGCAGGGTCATATCCGCACCCGTTGAGATGGCTGATGCGTTCAATATCTTCTTTACAAGTGTAGCCTCAAATACACTTTCTGTGTATTGCAGTTTTTGATTCATCTGTTGATAACTACTCATGCTGCTTAAGCGGGAAAAACTCCAAAGTGCGTACGTTTTGTAACAGATAAGAATACAAGTAATAATTAAAGAAATTATAGAAAGAGTAGGATATTGCGAAGAACCAAAGAAACACGTCCGTCTTCAACGACCACCTAATCGAGACTCCCTGACAGCTCGGCCTCTCCTGACTCATCGTCGTTCCCCGACGATTCGTCCTCATGTTCTTCAGCTTCTTGTGGTCCCAATGAGCACCATGGCTTCATGTTGTCACTCGAAATGAACCCTGTATAATGCTTTCGAGATTTTGGAACATCCAACAAATCTTCGACGATATATCTATCATTGTTGAGCACTTTTGTCACCACGTATGGTCCCTTGAATCGTGGATCTAATTTATGCGACATCCCGGTTGGTGATGACACATAGTCAATAACGACCAGATCACTCTCAGTGTATTTTTTCGGCTTCTGATGCTTTGCGTCAAACCTCTGCTTCCATTTCTGCTTCTCCTTAGTCATGTTGTCGAGCTCCAGCTGCTTCTGATGATCTACATCGACAGCTTCCCCAGAATTATCTTGAATTGCCTGAATAATACGATCTGTTGTTACATCACGTGGATTATAGTTAAAGACCAATTGGTTCGGGCTGAACGTTGTTGTTGCGTTCATTTGTGAGTTTAGATTCCATTGCAGGGAAGGCAACGCTTCGTCTCAATCCTTATCGTTTTGAACCGAACATTTAAGAGACTCCAGCAACGTTCTGTTTACTGTTTACTCTGGCTTTTGGACACCTCACCGCTATTTTCACATTATGCACCCCATAGTTCCTTGCAAAGTTCTCGAATTCTTTCGAGGTAAATGCAGTGCCCCGGTCAGTGGTGATTTTCAAAAGTCAAAAACTAAAAGTCTTTCGAAAGCCGCACTAGATTTTTCTCGACGCCAAAATGCCCAGATTCGTCATGACATAATCTCGTTACTCGCCACCTGATTGCTTTTGGTATCACCAGTCTAGTTTGCCCGTCTACTTTACGAAGCAGCAGCCCTTTATGTATGTCTTTTCTCACCTGGTCAGCATTCAGCAATCCTTCTCCTCTCAAAGTTTTGACTATTTCTTGCAGGTTTCCATCTTGCATTTTCATCGCCTGTATCTAATAGTCATTTTGGATGGAAATTCTGAATGCTTTTTCGGCAACCGTATCAAGTGGTTCTGGTGGAAGAACAGGAACTCGGTTCGTGCTATCGACGTGCATCATCTTGGTTACAGATCTGTGAATATATTGGGAGTCAAATTCTTGAAGTTTTAACTACCATCTTGCTATCCGCGGTGGAAGAGGTGTGATCGCCTTTGTAGTACCTATGTAATACCTATCACCCAGAAGATACATTCGAAACCCTTGCAATGACTTTACGATGGCCAGCACTTCCAATTCGTGACTAGAATATCGTCCATCTGCCTCGCTGCATTGTCGACTATAGTAGAAAACTGGCCTTAAGTCTTCTTCATACAGAACGCTTGAAAGTCCTACTGAGCTGGCATCCGTGTGCACTTCATGTGGACGGTTGGCTTCATACAGCGTTAGAATCGGTTGAGTTGTGATCGCTCTCTTCAATTCGTTGAATGCCTCTTCTTGCCGTGGTTCCCATTCAAATGTAGCTTGAATTTTCAGGAGCTCTGTTAAAGGAGTCGCGATTAGACCATACTTCCTGACAAATTTTCTATAAAAAATCCTGTGATTCCTAGAAATTGTCTCACTCCCGTTGCTGTTGTTGGCGTCGGAAAGTCTTTGATACATTTTGTCTTCCCGGACCCCGGTCGCATACCTCGATTGTCGATGACATGTCCTAAGAACTTCACGGACGTTACTAGGAAGACGCATTTTGATGGACGTAGAGTTAATCCTGCTCGCTCAACTGCCTCTAGGAACTCCCGCAATGCACCAATGCCTTCCTCTGGTGACTTCGTCGCTATAATGACCTTGTCGACATAATTTATGATGCGGTGACGATTCTGTAGACCTTTTATAATGTTGACAATCATTTCTTGAAATACCATCGGTGCATTGACTAGCCCAAAAGGCATTACGTTGTGCTAGTACAATCCCTCAAGCGGTGAATTTCCTTGATTCTTCTTCTTAAGGGATCTGGTAATATCCCGACGTCATATCAAGAGTTGAGAAGTGGGTGTTTCCAGCAAGACGAGACAGTTGTTCCTCAACGATAGGCATCAAATACTGTATCTTAACGGTCACAGCACTAAGCGCTCTGTAACCCACACACATCCTGCTTTCCCCATTTGATTTTTTTACTAAGAGTACCGAGGCTGCATGATGCGATGAACTCGGTCCTATGACGCCGTTCTCTTGTAGATTCTGCAGTATCTCAAAAAGTTTAGCACGCTGTGAGAAAGGAACTTGGTAACGTTTCCCAATTATCGGATTTTTGGTCTCGATCTTGATGTTCATTTTCGTAGTGTTACATCTTCACAGGCCAGACAAATTCTCTGAAAAACTGCTTTTAAATTCATCGAGTAACTGATGCACCTGCCGTTGATCCTCAATATGCAGTTCATTTCCTATCGTATATGAATAGTCCTCAGTTGCATGAAGTAGTGGCATCCCAGATTCTACCACTATAGAATGAACATCCTTACAGTATCTCATAAGGAAGTATTCTGTCCGGGACAATGTACAGTGTGACGTATATGTTACGATTGTCCATTACGATGCGTGGCATTATTTTTCCTGCAACTTCAATTTCGGATCCTCCAAAACCAATCAGGCGCTTTCTTGCTGGATATCGTTTAATGTCCGGAATTTGAATGAGAGAGACACTCCTTTTCCTCTAGCTTAATCTTTAACATCACTGGAGGCACCAACTCTTCTGATGATGATGTAACTTCGATCTTAGAAATGCTCGCATTAGTGGACATCTGACAATTTTTCGTTTCGTGACCCGGCTTGGAGCATTGTTGGCAGCGAAATTTACGTTAAGGTTTTGGGCATTTCGTAGCTATGTGGCCAAAATCGTTGCAGTTGAAATATTTTACGCCCTTGCGACCGTTGTTGTGCAGGACCTCTTGACTTTCTGGTGCTGTTTTCGTTTCTGCAATACATCTTGGCGAAGTTGACAAATTCTCCAGCGACCGTAACAATTCGTTGCATGATTGGAGATTCATGGCAAGTAGCGTGCGTGTAAGTGAGATATCGTTGACAATGTAAGAAATCAAAGATGGTTCGTCTAACTTACCTCGCCGTCCAATGTTTAGCATTGTGTAGTAGTATTTCCTCAGAGATTCGTTTGTTCTACGCCTACGTTTTGACAATTCTCAGTGCACCTCAGCCACATTAACGAAGCTAAGAGAATCCGCTGCTAGAGCCTTCGTGAATTGTGACCACGTACGAAATAACGGCTGCGCATCGGCCCCTTCTTCAGCCACCCCTCCAGTTTGTGTTGCACTACAAGTAATACCGCTTCTTCGCTCCAAGAGTACGATTGCCGTATCTGTTTTACTTTGGTTTGACGTCATAATCTCTTTAAGGGGGTTGAAATCTGGAAGCACTCCAACTATATCCTGAATTCGATTGGATTGATGCCATTGCCCGATGTTCCTGTTTGCATTCCGTGTTGGTGTCGTTTGTCTTGAAGATACGGAGACCAGAATAGCTGATGATGTAGTTAGTTCTTTTTCCTGCTCATCGTTAACATCATTGACTGTTGAGTTGGCGGCCTGTTCTGTCGTTGGCGCTGCTGCTGATTCTCGCTCCTTTTGAAGCATGTCGTTGCTTGTATCTGCACGTTGTACCTTCGCTAATTCATTCCTCTCAAGATTTGCAGCTATCGCGTTTACAGACTTTGTCAAATTCGCAATTATGTCCCGCAGGTCGTCTATCCTCCTTTGGAAATCTAGAACTTCTTCTTCATCGAATTTGTCATTGTTGATTTCATCTGATCTAAGCTTCCATTAATTTTGCTACTTTTGCAGCTTTATTTCCAGCCACTTGCAAATTCTGGTTTGTCAGCAAACGATTTAACTGTGCCACTTTTAACGAATTTAATTTGATATCCTCTTATATCCTTCGTGTGCGTACGTGACTTACCCTTATATAGGGACTTGACAACTTTGAATTTAATTTGTGAACGCACTCTTTCACTTATCATCAAACTGACACTGCAAATTTATTCAGTGAACTCAACATTTTCATCATGGTAAAGTACACTAATGAGCAACGTCTGCAAAATATAAAAATTTTCTACAGATATTCGGAGTCGGTGACTGTAACTTTAAAAGCGTTAACTCCAATTTTCGGCCGTAATTCTCGTCCTAGTAGATAGGCAATAACAAGTTCAGTGCAAAAATTTGAGTCTACATATTCGTTGTGCGTTGCCGTGTCAGTGAGACAAGGGGTTGGTCGAAGTGTACTTGGTTGTCTTGGTTTACACCCATACAAGATCAAGCTGACTCAAAAATTGAAGCCGATGGACTATTTGAAGCGACGTACGTTCTCCGATTGGGATCTGGAGAAGATGCGCCAAGATGATGAATTTCATCGCAAAATCATCTTTAGTGACGAAGGGTCAATGGGTTCGTCAATAAGCAAAATATGTGTTATTGGTCGGGTGATAACCAACATGTGCTTCATGAATCACCACTTCATCCACAAAAAATAACTGTTTGGTGCGGTTTGCATGCCGGCGGCGTTATTGGGCCATATTTTTTCGTCGACGATAACGATCGTCACGTTACTGTGAAAGGTCAGCGTTATCGCGCCATGATCACCGATTATTTTTGGCCCGAATTGGAAGATATGGACTTGGACGACATGTGGTTTCAACAGGATGGTGCCGCAAGCCACACAGCACACGCTACAATCGATTTATTGAAGAGTATGGTGAGCGTGTTATCTTAAGACATGGGCCAGTCGATTGGCCGCCTGGTTCGTGCGATTTAAGTGATTGGTTTATACCAACACTCCGACGACGTTGGAAGAACTCAGAGCCAACATTGAACGCGAAATAGCGGCCGTTTCGGCCAAAATGTGTGGCCAAGTCGTTGAAAATTGGGTCCAACGAATCGACCGCTGCAAACGTGCCCGCGGTGGCCATATGAACGAAGTCGAGTTCCATTCATAAATGTTTTGATTGTACTTCAAGCCAATAATAAAATTTTTGAAATATTTCAAATGGTTTGCCTTTTATTTAAAAAAAAAAAAAGTTGTCAAGTCGTTGTTAGAAAACCCTATACATAAGGAAAAAAAATCGTTTCTTATATTTTTCTCTCCTTTAAGTGACCGTTTTGCCTTTTTTTTTCTTGTTGAGGTATGGAGATTATGTGTCTTGCTGTAGATGTATGTATCCCACTTCTAAGTTGTAACAGATAACAGTTTTGTTAATATGTGCAATTGGTGTAAATTGCATCCCGGTGGAACTTTTCTAAGCCGCGCTCAACTCTTTGGCAGAAACACTACAGCCACTAATTATGAAAACATGGTAAATAGAAACTTTTCTTCCTTCGAGGATCAAGAACGATTGCTAAGCTTCTAAAGAGAAATACCTGATGGAATGTCGCAACTAGAGAGGTATATGCCTTCTTTGGGTCTGGCTTAACTAATAGCCAGAATAATTTCAGACCAAGTGAGAGAAGATATTGATTTTTTTACTTTACACTCCAAGTCGAACAGGTTTGGACAAGGTTGCATTATTTCGCCAATACTATTCTTTAAAGTAATCAGTGATGTGAACTAGGTAGTGCTCTTTGAAGTAAACATAGAGCTGAAATAGACAATGGCATTATATCTTGAACATCTTCATTACGGCTCAAAAAAACAGTTTAAACAAGACCCTAAGGACTTCAATTTCTCAATTTGACACCAGCGTCGCCCAACAAAACATGGGCGGATGGCAAATCAAAAAAGTAAACAGCTTTGTATATATAAGAAGATGGCGGTATAGAACTGGATGTGGACAGCAGAACTGACAAAGCAATGCTTCATAAATGAACTAAACCCGCAGTAACATTTACTGGCGTATGTTATATGGATGACGTCGCGTATTCACATGTATTCACAGACAGAGTCAGATGGATAGCGGCAAGGCCCAAAATCCGAAACGCTTGCTATATAAATGTGCATATGTTAGTTCATTTATGCATTGCTTTCAGCACAAAAAACAGACTAATTCTGTCCTGATCGAACGCGGAAAATTTGCTACATTAGGAGTGCATTATAGTGTCTTGGAAGTGACCAACACTGGCACAAGGAAGCTGTAAACTTTCATAAATAAATGGCTTGCGCCGTATTCTAATCATCATGAAACATAGATCCGTCACAAAACACCGGAAACCAAGCAAGAATAGAAACAGTGGGCCGGTCGGCAAACAAGGTCATATTTCTGGCGACAAATCCTCTTCACTGAAAGCCCTAATTCAAGGTGTTATACTGTTCTGCATGTTCATCAATGATTTCCCATTAGTCCGTACCCACACTTCTGTGCATCTTTATGTAGATGACGTACAACTCTATCTAGGCAAACCCTTTAGCAAGCTTGATGAACTGGCTCTTTTGGTTATTGAGGATTTACCCAAATCTCTGTTTGATCCGTCGCTAGTGGATTGCTCCTAAACCCAACAAAATCCCAAGTAATACCTCAGTATCTTGCCAGCCATATGCTTAACTAATACTAAAATTACACCTGTTGAACATTGCATTAGCATTGGTTTAATTATCGATCGTAACGTTTCAGGCTATAGTCATACCAATGAAGTTATTGTTCGGTTCCATGGATGATTACGTAAAGCTTACTTCGTATCTTACTCCTATGGAAACGAGATGTAAGTTGGTATTGAAATTAATAGTTCCTCTCATTACATATGCTGAGGTTGTATACAGTGCTCTTGAGACACTACTCCAACAACCGCTTTTTATATAGTCAAAGGAGATACGACCATATCTTTGAACACTCTAAAAATCTACTATTGTTGTACACTACAATAATATATCAATGCAAGAAATTATATATTTTAACATCAAATTATTAACAATAAATCTCCGTCCGTTTATTTTTCATTCATGCTGTCAAATCGTGCAAGCCGTAAAAGCTCAACAATCCAACCCTAAGCCTCAGTCCTCCTGTTTTCCTTACAACCTCTACCTCATAATAGTATAAGTTAACCTCCAAATATCTTTGTGTATCGTAGTTTTAAAGTTATTAATGTTAAATCATCCATTCTATAATATTGTATCTAAGTACTAGAAAAGATATCGGTCTTATTGTACATACCAATTTTTTATCAATAAATAAAATGGAAAAGAAAAAATGAAATGAAAAGGACAACTGAAAGCAATAAAAAAAAAAGTTTTTTGAAAACCCCATGAACCCCCTTAACACGAATCTTAAGGATAAAGAAATTTATCAATGAACCTGAACCCGGCAAAGCTAGTTCTAAGAACTCTCCATATGCACCCCAAGCAAGCGGTTAATTGCTGTTTGATGAAAGTAGCAGTTATGTATCTACGTGAAAACTACTTCACTAAACAATCTTCCAATGACAGTTTTGGTAAAGCCCTCTGTATACCTTACGGTATGTCATTTGTGTAGATTATGTGCATCCCAGGATTGATATTTTTTCCTCATAACACTATGTAGCCGGGCGGTGTGGGTGCTGTACCTTCTACTCTTTTATTTAAAATCCCATACTGCGTCAAATCATTTGCGTTATTTTTTTATTCGTAATTATTAGGATAGGATAGCCATAAATGTGTTAACACACGAAAATAATAAATTAACACCACTTACCAATTTATTTATTTTTTGTTTTGTTGTTCTATTCCAGATGAGTCTCGGCTTACCTTTGCTAATAGCTAACAGTCAAAACGTTGGATGGAATGGAGCAGGTCCCTTTTCACCACCGACATCGGATCGTAAAAACCTTTGCGTTCCTTTACAAATGGGATTCCCCAATGTTCAAAACACCGATCTACTAAATTCTCGAAACCCTTACAATCAAAAGAACAACTCATCTGAAACAATCGAAATTGATGAGAAAGACGAAGAGCAAGTAACGCAACCGGCAAGTAGCCCCAGACCAATAGTCACAACTGGGCCATTGCCAGCCGAACAAATTAATGAAGATCTAGAAATTAAACAAGAAATATCGGACTTTGTAAATCATCCATCCCTAGGACGACCCGATTCGCATCGATCGTTCAATAGTTCAACCGACGATAATCGAATAGAAAATGATGATTTTGCTCAGGATCTACGTGTCACTGCTGCTGCCAGAGGAATCGATTTCAGTCGATTTGGTCTCGCTCGTGGTCTGTTACATCATTCCGAAGGATACGATGCGAAATTCTCACCGCCACCATCTAGAAAGCAACACAGTAATTTATTGCACTCTAATGCACAACAATCAGGAACAACTATCACTACAAGTACCAATGAGCACGATGACTGTGACTATGTGGGCTCCAACGTGTCCATTAAACTTCGTTCAATGGAACGTACCCAAAGGATCATAGCCGAAAAGCTTATCAGCGAAGTGTTGTTTTATGGGCAAATTGCCGAACTTGAAAAGACTGCTAAAATACAACCTAAGTAAAAACAATTGTAGAATGTAGATTTAAAGATAGATAGAGATACGAGTAACTGTGATGATTTTTTGAGGGCAGCGGATTTGGAAGTGAAGAAATTCACTCGTAAACAGCAATGCACATACCTGTTCGCTTGTTAGAAATAACAATTTTAGTCTTAGTTTACCTGTTTTTCTTTTTATTATTTCTTATTTTATTTTAATTGTTGTTAATGTTTAATTTTTAGCCAATGTTGCATTTAATTGTAATTAAATGTTGTCATATGTATGTAGAATGTAAATACGTAGAATAACTATAATAAATATGCAAATAAATTGTGAAATGTTGGTAAAGTTGATTAAGTGGGTAGTGAGATCTAACCAATGTGACTATGTATCACGATTCGCGAGGACACTAGCAAAAATTAAATTTCATTTTATTCCCGATCGCCTAGCAACTGGTACGTTTCGACTATGAAAAACAATTTATGAAAAAAAAGACGGTTTCTAAGAAAATAGTTTTATTGCACCAACACCTATCTCAATGTAATGTGTACTCGACTTGACTGTGATTGTGATTACCCTGTTTGCGTCTGGGGTTGCCCTCGATAACGTTACATGGTCGTTGAACCATTTTTTGCGAATCTACACCGGAACTATCAGCTCCCGATGGTCTAGTATGTTAGGTGTGTATATTTTCTATTATATGTTAGCTGTCGACCTTCATACATATAGTACAAGTTCTGCTCTTGTTGTGTGCGTAGCTTAGTATATTATGTATGAACTTCTCCATCTGGTCACTCATCCTCCGTCTGCCATATGGCGGCTCTCTGGTCTGCCATCGTTGCCTTCGGACTATGCTGTTGTTGTTGTTTGTTGTATGCATGTTATGCTTTTTGTATTTTCAAAATGATTTCGAATGGTCTTGGTGTTTCTTTGGATCTGAAATCTTTACAGACCGACGCAAAAAGAAAACAACTAGCTAATTTGGGTTTCGAACAGTGTCTCTTATTTATGTATATATTTTGGAAATGATAAAGTTCGAAGTGAACCTGGGTCTCAACTAACAAGCTTCTCCAGCTAACACGATCTGTCGCCAACTACCTCCAGTAGAGCACTTTAGGCTGACTGTAGATTGTCTTCCACTTCTCACAGAGAGAACAAAAACAGGGAAACCAAAGACAGCTCTTCTCTTGTTGTTGGCTTAGGCAAGGATTCTGTCGAGACCATTAAATTTAGGTATGACTCACGTCATACCTAATTGCAAGGCTAATTTCCACTTTATTTCTAGTGCAGGTAAGAGGCGACGAGAGATATTTACTCATATTTACCTCCAAGTCTGCGACTACATCCCTATGTAGAAGACGTTTCGTGATGAATATGAACAATTAGTGTGGGGATGTTTAAAATGTTTTACACAACTATATGAGGTGTGATGGTAAAACTAAACTCGTCTTTCTGTGTCTAATTCACTCTAAGCATTTAAACTTGAGCAATTTGGCAACCGAGATTTAGTTGCCGCAGGCATAAGATACGAAAGATACGAATGGCACAAATATATCCCCAACACTCAAACCAGTATCCGAACTCATTAAATGCATACGAGTACTGTGATTCCAGAAAGATGGGCTTTCAATCACCTCCTGAATTTCATACTATCGTCTGAACTGTTTGCCAATAATGTTGGATCTCAGCTAATGATTCACCTGAACTCAGAACGAATCAAGAAGAGGAACCTTAACAGTGCCTTTACTAAATGTCTTGAGATGACGTGTCCAGCAAGGAAAAAACCGAACACTTTTACTGTCTGCTCTTAAGCGCATGATCGACAATTCGTGAACTTTTATTCAATCCATTCAAAACATCACCATTCTTTTCTCCAACAAAGCTAAGCATTTGGAAGTCTTCCTCGATAACAAATTTTTTTGGACTAAACATGTTACGCCGAAAAGCTCGTTTGCATCTGTACGGTTGGGATAAGACCGATAATGTCCTATGCATCGGTTGTTTGGTGGAACAAGCTTTCACGAAAATACATCACTGCTGTATTTATCAGACACCAAAAAATGATCCGTCTCGTCGAAAGGAGGGTACGCGTTTTAAGGATGGTATAGGGGATGAGATGTACAACATTGATGGATACAGGTTTTTTTTTTGAGGGGATAGGATAGGTAAATCAGGTGGATGTGCTGCCATACGAACTCTGCTTGATGGGTACCCGGATTGAAACATAGGTGGCGCCACTGAGCCAAAATGAGTATACCATCATTTAGTCATCTTTTAGCCAGCCTGTCAAAATTTGGTGACAATCCGACGCTTAGTTTTATTTTGACACCAATTTCAAAACATCGTGTTAGTAAACATTCTTGTTTTTGGGTAACGCAACCTGCGACGAGTCAGCTGACGAAACAAAACAAACATTTGCTGTGGATGACAAAGGAAAAGGCAAAACAAGAAAATTGGAAATTTGTGTTGGAGAGTGGGGGAATAATATTAGCACAAAGAGCAGAGAACACACAATCAATAATAATAAGTACGCGCTAATGACGCAAACACAATTATACTCATTCAGTATCTGTTGCACTGCGTGAAAAAATAAAATGTGAACAATAATTTTTTTTTTTTTTTTGACAGATGACACAAATAAGAAGATGAAGTATTATCAAATAGTAAATGTAGGGTATTGGAGGGTTTTATCGGCATAATCACGGGGGGTCGAGATCGCCCCGTTTAGGAGGTAGGGGCAATTTTATTAAAAAATGACTTAAAATGGAAAAAAAAAAATATTAAAAAAAAACAACGACAACACTTACAATAAAGTACGGTACCAGTTTCGAAAGTCAGAAACCTATTCTTCAACCCTAAGTTCCAGCTATATTATTTGTATCAATAGTTTTTAAGAAATGCACATGCAAACCCAAAATTTTGATAAAAAAATTTTAAAAAATTAAGTCTGGACCAATTTTTTTCAAAATTGTGAAATGAAGTGCTAAATTGGATTCCTGTGGTCGATGGAACCGAATAAATTTATGTCGTCTAGTTTTTGAGAAAATTGAAAATTACCAAAACTACTTTTTTATGAGATTTTTGTTTTTTGGTATTTACGGTGATCTCACTTTGAGGTTTAATGTTGATGAACCTATCATCTTTGTAAGTAAAGTATTGCAAATCATTTAAAATTAACCAGGATACACCACGAGGAGGTAGAATCGCATTGCATTCTGCGTCTCAGTGAGTGAGTCTGTCAGTAAGTCAGTAGTTAGTTAAATAGTCAAGTCGATTTTTAATGTACATATTAAAAAGGTATGTAAGTCTCGTCAATAAAATCATCGTCCGTACTGGTGTTACTGTCGAGTTCGTTGAGTTCGTCATTGGTGGTGAGGAGCCGAGGTTTTTTTTGTCGGTAAAATACCTTCTAAGTGCTCACTGTGAACGGTGGGAGGATGGAAGTTAATTACAAACCTACACTTTCTGTAACATCGATAAAACATTGGTATACTTTTTTTACGTCCAGCAAAAATTCCATAATTTGTGAGCCCAAGTCGTCCTTATATATTTTTTTTTTTTCAAGGCAGTATTTTCGATAAAAAAAAGTGCCATATATTGATGACGGTGGTCTGTTGTTTTTCAGCATAAAATTGCTTTTTTCAGAAGCTTGTTTTGATCATCCAGACCATTAATTGTGTTGGTTGCATTGGCCTTGTTAACATATTCGCCTTTGCTGTGGTTATATTTTTTCAACACCTATATACTGGCACGCGCTGTCGATACAAATACGACTGGTGTTGGGGTCAACGTATTTATGGATATAAGACCACAAATCTTTCCTACATTTGGAGTATACTTTAGAGAACCGCCCGACCTTACCTTCTTTGCAAAACAACTCCAATACCACGATTGTCATTTGTTCAGTAATACGGCCTCTGTGGTATTTCCTTTTCATAAGAAAAGTTTCGTCGATTTGTACAGTTTTTTCTTTGCCGCCAATGTTAACATCAACATGAGACGATATACTAGGTGAAGTGAAAAGTAACCTCCTTGACCGCCAGAATGCGCTGCTACTGCAAAAAAGGTTATGGTGACTTGAAGTCTGTTCGTATTTAGGCAGACATGCCAATTTCAGTGCGATACTGTCTTTATTATTTTTTGCGAGGCAAAACGGCTAAGGAAACAAAAGAAAAGTTGGATAAATATTATGGCAAATGCTCCGTCTGATTACACAGTCAAATATTGGTTTCGAGAATTTCGTGGTAGCCGCAACACCACTACCGATCAAGTCCGCAGTGGCAGGCCCTCTGATGCAGTTAGAGAGGAAAATGTCAAAAAATACATGAAATGGTGTTGGCTGACCGGAAAGTGAAGGTGCGCGAGCTTGCAAATACCAAAAAGGTAAGTGCTGAGGGCACACGCAATATTCTGCATATGAATAAGTTATCCTGCCGCTGGGTGCCGCACATACTCACTCTTGACCAAAAACACGAACGCGAGAGTACTTCGAAAGAGTGTTTGGACTTGCTGATGCGAAATCGGGCGGACTTTTGGCGTCGATTGGTGACTGTTGTACACCAGAGAACAGAATGAGTGCCCAGCAATAGACTGAAGCCGGCACGAGTGTTCCAAAGTGGCCGAGGGAGGTTCGATGGGTCGAAAAGGTTATGGCTTCGGTTTTCTGGGATTGTCATGGCATACTCTTCGTGGACTACCTCGAAAAAGGAAAAACCATCAACAGCGAGTATTACTGTGCATTATTTGAGCGATTGAAGGCCGAAATCGCTGCAAAACGGCTTCACATGAAGCGAAAAAAAAATTTATTTTTACAAGACAATGCACCGGCGCACAAGAGCATCACAATCACAGCTAAAATCAATGACTTACGGCCAAAATTGCTGTCGCATCCACCGTATTGGCCCGATTTGGCTCGCTCGGACTTTTATCTCTTCCCAAACCTCAAAAGATGGCTTAACAATTAAAAATTCAGCTCACGCGAGGAAATCATCGACGCCACGGAGGAGTATTTTGCAGACCTTCCGGAAAATTACTTTACGGACGGGATGAAGAAGTTGGAAAATCGCTGGAATAAGTGTATCAAACTAAAAGGGGACTATATTGAATAAAATAAAAAAACATTTAAAAAAAAAATTGTTTTTCATTCCCAAGAAGGTTACTTTTCACCCCACCTAGTAGTTAACCACACTAACATCTGAAGCAAACTACTGACATTGGTTTATCGAACTCAGCTACAAATACTATATCATCTTACTTAAAATTAAGAAAGCAAACTATCTCTGTTGGCAAAAACTCGTCTGACTTAATGTAAAATACTAGAGGAGTTCCATAGAGCTCCATCCTGGGACCTCTTCTATTTTCTCTTTACGTTAATGAGATTCCCACTTTCGTGACATCTATTCAAATGTATGATGATGACGTTCAACTCTATCGAAGTTAAGTTCTTGGTATGATAGATGACTACGCAAATGCTTAAAACACTGGAGTGCATATCAAGAAAAAAAACGGACTTTTTCTAAATCCACTCAAAACTAAATGTATTGTCATTTATAAAAAAATTGCTTGATCTCTCCTTTTCAGACATTGTGCTCAATGGCTCAAAAATCGAGTATGTTGACACCGCAAAAAATCTAGTTGTTTTTAACAGAAAACTTAAGTGCAATAACCACATCCGCACTTTAGTTGGTAAAGTATATGGAACGTTATGCCAGCTCTGGATGTTACACTACTTCACCTCTTTCGAAACTCGTCTCTAACTAGCTAAAACACTCTTCATACCATTCCTATGAGAGTGAAATATTCTGTTACTGTGAAGCTAGCAGTAAAAGAAAACTTAATGTCACTTTTAACAATATTGTGCGTTACGTTTTCAATCTTCGACACTTCGACAGAATGCTCTTTAACATGTCACTTGACCATCTTGTGAGCTATAGATTCCTTATATTGCTTTCCAATAAAAAAAAAAAAACTAAACTAAATTAAATCAACTGCACTTAAGATCTTGCTAAGCCCTCTCACCACCTCCGTGCTAGTTTAAGAATGACATGCTTATACGAACGCAGTCGGAAAAGCGAATTCACTGAGTCTTCCAGGTTACAATGGGATCAGGAAGGACTGTAGATGCACAAACTATTACCTCTATGAATGTTCGACCTTCGCTCGTTTTATTTGTTACAGAATATGAGGCCTTTTTGTTACCAATGAAGATTATTTTCACAATCTGGCAAGCATTTATATTTTTTATTAAAACTTTTTCTTATTTTTAAAAAAAAAAAGTCACTTAAACAGTTAATCGGAGTTGGTATATGTATTTTTAATTTTTAATAAAAGTTATAAATACAATATATACAATGCCTACCCACTGCTTCTTCTCTACTAAGATGCAAGACTTCATCTACGTTGCCCTATCAGTAATTTGTTGTTTTTTTGCTGAATTGTCAATTGTCAACAACTACTGTTAAATTTTAACCTTCAAAGAAGAAGATATAAAGGGTAATATGAAATTCTATTGCGTCTTTGTATACATATATCCCCTTCCATGAGAGCTGTTTTTATACACTTTTTAGCAGAACATTCTAAAAGAGGTTCTGAGACACAAAACCAGTTCATTATACTTGATATGTTTGTCAGTCAGTCCCCATCTACAATAGATACTTAACGCACTGCTTGATTTCGATGATTGACAAAAGTTAACAATATTGAAACAAATAACTTAATCGCTTTGTGTTTTCTCTATTCATCAACCACCGCTTTTTAACAAAAAGAAAAACGTAAATAAAATAATTTCTACGAGAATATTTTTAACATAAAAAATAACATGCTGCGTAAAAGACATCTATAACTACTACATCATGGAACATTCCGGATTAGCAGCAGCGCCAGGATCTATCCCAGACATATCTTCTAATTCTCCCACAATTTCCTCTGGAGGTGGACCGTATTCAGAGAGTTTACGCATATCTTCCATAATTTGCTTGTAGTCTTCTCGTTTCTTTTTCGGTGTGTCGTCAGGTTTCTCTGATTCTAAACGTTGACAAATCACCTTGTATAAGTCAAGTTGCTTTTCGTATCTGTGAACAGTGTTAAGTGTTAAATCTCATTGAACATTTTTAAATAATAATATTAACCTTTCTTTATCGCTTGGACTAATTTTATCACCATTTTCTTCCAAGTATTTTGGATACTTTTCTAATAAGTCCTTCATTGCTGGCAATAAAACATCAGCTGAGAGTAAGCCTTGCATCATGCCCTGCATGACGCCTACGAAAGGATTGTCGTCTCCTTCAGCTCCCTACAATAAAATAAAAACAGAGATTGACAGAAGGTAAAATAGAGAATTGTAACAGTAAATGGTTTTAAGAGGTTTCCTATGTACGTATACACTCTTTTTCCATGGACTGGATCAAGGTGTCATCCGAACCCTGCCAAGGATAAGTCTGGCTGAAAGTTCAGTTTAAAATTAATTAAATTGCGTAGGGTGAGTATAGTTACCAAACGAATTTCTATACTAATCAGTTTTGTCTGCACGAAGCCCCGCTACCACCAATTCCCTAGCCATTCTTCGGAACAAAATTTCACATTCAAAAATAAATAAATAAATAAATAAATAAAAATACCTGAGGCTGAATCTCAACCAGAAAATTCAAAAACCACCTCTGTCAACGGCAGCACAAACACTAATAAGGCCTCAACCTCAGCCTTAAAGACGCTACAGCGTTTGCTCGACCCTGTCAAATAACCACAGAAAAGGGAAACTATTTACCAACGCTGCTTCACACAGGTTAGCTGACTATAACCGATAAGAGCCCTATTGTCAATGACCGAATCGATTAAGAAACCCAGAGTACATCCGAATGTGGGCTTAAAGATAGAGTAATGAGCATTCGTAGCGAGACGGATGTTACGGTTAAATGTTTCAAGGGGCGTCAATTTCGGCGTTCAGGAGTGTTAATTGACTGTGCAATATTAGCATCACCTATGAGGAGTCTTAAGAGGAAAAACATTTTACATATTGAGGCCTGATCCCAGGTGATGAAGTATTTCTTACATGACAAATTCTATTTTGATTGTTATGTTGTTAATAATGGAATTTAGTGAGATTATCATACGCTGCCTGTCCTGTTATTTAGCCGAAGAGCAAAAACTTAACTTCGGGAACGAATATGAAAAGCAGAAAGTACTGTTGTCAGGAAAGGAATACGATTACTGCTACGAAAACCGTATTGCCGATCATTGAGAATTTTTCATGTCTCAAGATATTTAACGAGCTAACTGTTTATCAATGTTTCCAAAAAGAGACCTTAGTGCAAAGGGTCTGTAGGAGAGAGAAGATTCACCTTCTTTTAGACACGGGCTAGATAAAAGCTGTTTGTCATCTACTCGGAAAGAGTTCTAAAGTTTACGCAGTGATTTTGACAACTTTTGGAGGGATACTCCACCGGTATGTGAACATTGAGATCTTTGAGTATACTTGCACTACACGAGTTGATTCGTTCTATAAAAGGGTAAGCGAAGATAGAACATAAATGACAATGACATGACATAAAGGGCATGCACATCAATATCATAGAAACAGAGCGACCGATCAAAATTCTAAAAAAAAGCTGTTCAGTCGGCTGCAATTGGCTTTTTGTATTACCATATACTTCTTTTAGGAATCTTTTCTCTAAGTGTACTCAGAAATTATGTGATATGAAACAGCGTTCCGACGAGCCTAGAAAGGGGATAACATAAAAAGCGTGCTTCAGGTTGTTAGCAGCATGACTATAACTTCAGGTATACGCTTAGCCTCATTTACAAGCTAGGTTTTCTACAGCTAAGATTTCAACAAACAATCCTTCAGATGCTGGCCGTAATATCAAGTTGTGTAGATTGCCATTGCATGCAATTTGAACGTGCGAATACAATCATTCAGCGCATCAAACTCCCTAAAGGTCGAATTGTTGTCCAATTTCGGGTTTCTGTAAACAAAGCAGTAATGGTAATGGTAAGTAATGCTTACGAATATGGAATTTTACCCACATAGAGTTGAAATCCGGATTGGAACAAGGATCACATTGTGGTGGATTGAGTTCTGTTTACACCTACTAGTACAGTGTGAATTTTAACGCGGACATTTTCGATATACTCGTATTATATAAAGTTCATGGTGTTGACTATTTTTTTCATTTTTGGAGATTCTTCACTCAAAGATGACCACATTCAGGCATTTTAACTGATTTTGACGATAACCAAATCAAAGTCATAATTGAATCGGATTCACACGAAAGCGCGAGAAATTGCAGAGAGGTTAAGTGCATCACACACAACAATTGGAAATCACTTAAAACGTTTGAATCCCCAAACGCAATGAAATTAATCTTTTTTTTTTTACGAATCACCACAGGCTATGAAAGATGGATCATCTGCAACATTAATCGAAAACAATATTTTTTTAAGAGTGATGAACCAGCACAAACCACATTGAAACCCGAACTGCATCAAAAGAAGGTTGGGTTATCAATTTGGCAGGATTATAAAAGTGTCGTGTAATTTAAATTGCTTCCAGGAAACCAAACGATCAATTCAGATTTTTTTTTTTATAATTCTGCGCGCGCACCAATGGGATATGAGTACCCTTTTACTGGTTTTTCACCAGGGCGCGGTGGTGTAGTAGTTTTGAAATTCATTTGTTAGGTTTCGATATTTTCCCAGAGGTGGTTGTCAAACTGGAGCCAGTGCATCCTCAACCAGTGGGTCTTAGTGCGTGCTAGTTGTTAGTTCGTTACTTTTACCTCATCCAGTAATCACTCCATCATCAGTGTTATAACTACATACAAATTCCATGAAAAGACTTTTTCAGAGATTTGCCTCGCACGGGATTCGAACCCGCGAACTTCTGCTTGAGGAGTTTATGCATATACCACTACACCACGGCCACCCCCAAATGTTTACTGTGAATAGCTTATGACTCTAGAGAAAGCAATCAACACGAAGCCGCACACATCTTTGGTACCTCGAATTTGATTGTAAAGTGATCTCATATTCAGCACACAGCCCCGACCTTGGGCCTTTTCAGATTTTCATTTATTTCGAAGTTTGCAAAACTCTCAAATCGCTCTTGGCTCAGTTTTGTCCTAATAAGGAAAGGAAGTTCTATGAGCACATTATCATAGTTGCCAAAAAGATGGCAGAAGGTTACCAAACAAAATGGACAATATGTAATTAAATGTTTATTCTTAATTAAAAAAAAAAAAAAGAAAAATATATATTTTACACTAAAAAACCGAAATTAGTTTCAAACTCAACATAACACTACGCACGTAAATGATAAGATTACTGTGAGAGACGAATGATGGCAATAGTTCCGATCTAAGCAGTTTCAGATCTGAGTGATCAGAGAGATCACTAAGTGCCAAAAGAGCTGTAGTTACAGACGCGAGCATTTGTGTGTCTACTCTTCATTTCACACTCTACATTCACGAGCCATTATAGTAAATATTAAACAAACACAAAAATCGACGATGCTAATCAAAGATGTGAATTTAAAATTCTAACGTTAGTTTAGCGAATCAAGTTGTTGAAGGTTTTATGCCCTTACAAAGATTAGAAATTTTTCACCAACCCAATTCACACTCACATTCCGAAATCCATCAGTTATTTCATACACGCACTCATATCATTTGCCGTATGGCAATATTATCCATCAACAGCACTATGACCAGAGACAAGATATTTCGATATCCACACTTTGATTTTAACAAGTGGCATCACTCCCAAAGAGTAATCAGAGAGGCCACCTCTAGTGATTTTAGCCCGAAAATAATGGTTTAAAGCGAATGCAGACAGAGAAATTTAGAAAAACAAGAGACGTATCAAGCAAACACGCGGAAAAGAATTTAAGGAAGTCGTAAGTTCAACGAGTAAAAAGAAGGGAAGGACGTAGGCTCTTCAGAAGCAAAGCAAAATAGAAAAAGTGCTATCAGAAGAATAATGTAAAAAATAAGCATGCCAATGCCGTAAAGCCGTAAAGTAAGGATGGAGAATGAAACCTCGTAGTAGAACCGCAGTCGGCGCTGAAAATCTGGAAATCTGCTTAACCCGATAGCTAAACTACCGAACTGTTTAAAGCAACAGGTGTTGATTAGATACGGAGCGTACATCACCTCATTTCCAACATCTGAGTCAAAGAAAGTATGCCCGACGAATGGAATCTCAGCATAGGAAGAAGCACTCTAATCGTTGCTTCTTTGGTCTTGGAAAGCAATTGAGTAGTAAAGCGTTCTCTCGAGCAGCCAAAAAGACATTGTACAAGACACTTCGACAGAAAAGTTCTTCGTGTAATTTTTGGTCTCATATGATTTAATGGCGAATAGAAGAAACGTTTCAGCAACGAACTGCACGAACATAAAAGCTCGGATAACCGGGCTTAGATTGATAAGTAACGTTGAAGTTTTCGGAGGTGAACATCCATAGCTATCGCATGACTGTGAAACCTTTACAATTAGCGGATACATCTTAGATAGGGCAGCATGTCATACTGAGGAAATCAAACAAAAATATACATACATACAAGTGGAAGGATAGCATGGATTTCAACAAGTTTTGCCGGAACTGAAACCACGATTCATTACACAAGTGCTTACTATAATGTTAGATGAATACTAGCGATTAAAGGATACCCAAAAGCTAGATCTTTGTTCATCTACTTCTCTGTTTGGTTATTTGCCTACGTTTCAGTATTGCATACACTATTCAAAGCATCACTTGTCACCAATCTTCTGTCCAAAAGTGAACACAAGTGAACAATATGGACGTTTGGTTCATGAGAGTTTACTTTCTTATCAAATTTAATCGCTTCGCCCTATTCGCGTAACGCCTGTTTGTAGCCAATTTTGTATCGCAAAGATTACAGATGTTATCATTCGATTGGCATGTGCATGTCACATCACTCAATATTTTCCCTTTTTTTATTACAATCTCTTCAACAGAAAACGTATACGTTTAAAGCATACATACATACCTCTTCTAAAGCAAGTGCAGAAAACAATTTAGAGACATCCGCTTCGGACAGACCTGCCTGCAATGTGCCCGACGCTTCGTTCATTCCCTTTTAAATAGACAGACATTTCATTTAATTTCTACATTTATTAACGCGTACCAACTATCATAGTTTACCTTTAACGCTTCTGTTATGCTATTCGAGTATTTTTGGACTTCTTCATCACTGGCCGTACTTTCACCTTGAATGGCAATTGATGCAGCCTCAGCCATTTTTTTAAACCCGGCCATAAGCTGTTCATTAATAACTGCATCTTCGCCTTCTCCACCCGCTTCTTGACCACGCAGAAAATTCATTCGTTCACCAAATAGTTTAGCTTGTTCCCTGTGGAAGTTGAAAAGACAAAATGAAAGAAAATTAGTCATTTGATAAAATTCTATTAAATCATTTGGGGACAAAGCAAGTCAGTGCGATTACATGAAAAAGGCAATTTGGTCGTCATTGTCAGGTTGTTTGGCATCTGCATCTGTTGCTTTGGCCTTCGGTTCTGGTTTCTCAAAATCTTTTAACGCATCTATAAAATTACATAATGAGGTTGTTTTCTCTAGTTTCGTTCTATAATTCCAAGATGCACACTTACCGTCTAAAAGTTCATTGAGATCATTGTCGTTTTTGGTAGCGGCAGAATCTTCTTTACCATTCGCAGACATGTTACTTATTTTATTTATTTATTTTTTTTTTTTTTTAATTTGACACTTGGTGAGTTAAGGGTTGTAAAAATTGCAAAATCTATGGAAAAATTAACAAATCGACGGAAATCTCGGATAATTGCGATCGCTGCACTCCTTAACTTGTCGGTCGGGAGAAGTGGAGCTCGCGTGACAACTCGAAAATAACTTTTTTGACAGATATGACGTAAGACATTTGACAGCTTCCAATGAATGCATTCTGATTCTGATATAAAAAAAAAATTATTTATTTTTATGGTATAATTAACGGTAGTTTCTTATTATATACATCGAAGTAACCGCTTTATAGACACTGTGGGGATAGAAAAACAAACCTTGACAACTCCATCGTAGAAAATCACTCAGGAGTAGCAAACGACTTACATCCAAAACAGAGCTTTAGATAATTTAGTTGAGTGCATACAACTCTTTCTTGTAATTTGGTAAGGTAAATATTCGCCGATCAACGAATTGACAAATTCTATGGGTCGGGGGCTTAAATGGGTCCACGGCAGATTTTATACCCTCGAAGTGAGGTACTAACAGGCTTTTTTACCTGGTCCTCCAGGTTGGGGCACGTGCGTGGGGTTATCTACCCGGCCACATTAATCAAGCCAAAAGCATCCGATGACGGACATGCAAAACATAAAAATGACAACTGCGTTTGAATCTGCCCATGGAATATGCGAACTTTAAACATAAAACACATATCACGGCAAACTTCTTGGAGCGCTGTGATAGGTCGAACAAAAGGAGTGTGAAAAACTGTAACATATACTACGGCAATTGATTCAGAGAAAGCAAGAAGAGTGTATTTGGGTGTGGATGTATTGAAAGGCTCTATTCACCAACATCAGCGCCTGATATGCGCTTAGACTTTTACCACCTGTAGAGATGAACAAGGAAACTTAGTAGAAGAGATACAATCAATACTGAGGATATGGAAAACCCACTTCTAAGGACCGGTTATAGGTGAGGACAATCCAAGTTACAGCTTGGAGAAGATATGCAAGTTTTCTTAACAAGGAATGAAATATTATGTTTTAATCATCGGTCTCGAAGCCCTCCGTAAAGTCCCGAAAGCTCTTGGTTCTGGTATAATTGCATTGGATGATCTAGCCATAAGACTATCGTGATTATCAAAACTCGAGTGCGCATTGTGCTCTTACCAAAAACCTTTTCTTTTTTAATGGAAGATGGTTTTGAGAATGCAGTCCAAAAATAAATATCAAGAGAATCAGGAGTGCTAGGAAAAGCCCCAACAACAAAGAGTACAGTTACATTATGTACTTGGACTAATGACAGTTTTATTATGTGAGTCGAACAACGCGCATCATGGCAGTGGAGACAGGGCGCACTTCTCGGCGTAGTTTTATACTCTTTTTTATATCTGATCTACAGAACTAGTGACTCATATATTTTGCGTTGTCTGGCAGAGTTATACAAGCCGTCAAAAGTTGTGTTGCCGAAAGCATCATAGCGTACCTCTATTTCTCGAGCGATTTTTACTTCGGCTTACCAATTTTTTCAAAGGCATGTTGCATCTCTGACAGAGAATGCATTCGACAATTTTACGCATGTAAAGCCCGACCATCGCCCATGTGCCTTTGTTAAATTATTTTCCTCACTAATCTCGAATTAAGAAATCTTATGAAAACGAAGGCAATTCTCGAAATATGTGTTCTTCTACAAAACACGACTGTATCAACTATTGATAGTCCCGGGATAGACTGCACATCATAGAGCGTTTTCGTTTAGTCAGTCAGAAGCCTTTTTTGTGTACTCCGATTTTATTTCCAAATTTACATCAATAACGTCTTCGGAACTATTATCATTATTATTATCTTTGATGTAGATAATAATATATATTAATTGTGCTTCCGTGTTCTCTTATTTTTCAAATATACATATTTGCTTGCGAATCAATTTGAACACTTAAGGATAATAAATTGCCCAAAAACACAGTCTATTACACGAAAACAGAAATCTATAGTTTGACACACAATATTATGTGCATTTATACATTTTGAGATAAAATCCAGGAGAGAAATTTTGATTCTTATGGTAAATGAAAACGAGAAACAAAATTTTGTTTTTGAAAAATATAAGGGAAATGGCTTACGGTACTTTTCTCCACGGGAGCATGGAAAAACTCCAAACGACAACACTATATAGAGTTCTACTATTTTAGGAAGTACTTTGGATGCACTCAATGGTTTGGAAATGTCAATTATTTCAAAAAGAAATGTCACCGTCATTTGTGATTTAAATACTAAACACGTGCGTGTTGTAAAGTCGCCAAAATAAAATATTATTTTATCCTTTAAGACAATAAAATGGATTCAGATTCAGATAGTGATTCAAGTTTCGATGAACCGAAGTTGAGTAAAAAGAATGCTTCCAAAATCGATTCCGATGATGACCCGAAAGACAATCAAATTGATGATGAAGCGCCGGCTGAAAACGACAAGGAAAAGGTCGACGACAATGATGATGAGGATGAAGATGAAGATGAAGATGAAAATGAAGACGACGATGATGAGGTTCGAATGCCCGTTTTAAACCCTCTGAGTTTGATTCGCAACAAGGAGAAGCGAAATGCTCTTTTTAAAAAGATGAAAATCGAAAAGAAAAAGAAACAAAAAGCAGCACGCAAAAAGCGCAGAAAGGAAGGTGTGCCCGCAAACCCTGGCCACACAATAGAAAGTCTTCGCGAACCTGACCAAACTGCTGTCACCAACATAGAAGATTCCGACAATGAAGAATTGCGAAAAGAACTAGAAACTGACGACTTTAGTTCGTACTTTGAGGGAATTTATGAACCAAAAATTCTAATTACCTTCGCTGACAATCCCGTAACACTCACCAGGAAATTTGGTCTCGAATTAGCGAGGATATTCGTGAATGCCTTGGTGAAAATTCGGAATAAGTCTTCAGTGAAGAAAATCGTCAAGAGTGCAACACGAGAAGGGTACACAGATGTTGTTATAATCAATGAGGATCGCAGGAAACCGAATGGCCTGCTGGTTATTCATTTGCCTAATGGTCCGACGGCGCATTTTAAATTGAGCAATGTGAAGATAACCGAACATCTTAAGCGTGATCATAAAGAAATTACCAAACACCGGCCTGAAGTTATTCTGACAAATTTCACCACACGACTGGGCTTGACTGTGGGGCGAATGTTGGGCGCTTTGTTTCATCATGATCCCGAGTTTCGTGGTCGACGTGTAGCTACTTTTCATAATCAACGTGATTTTATATTCTTCAGACATCATCGTTATGAGTTTGCGAGAGAAGGAAAGAAGGCCAAACTAAGGGAACTCGGACCAAGATTCACATTGAAGTTGCGTTCGCTACAAGAAGGTACTTTCGACAGCAAGACGGGCGACTATACGTGGATTATATCAAACAAACGACATGCCATGGAATCCAGGAGGAGATTCTTCTTGTAGAATAATTTATAGAGTTTGTCTGTATAATAAATTTAAGTATTTCTTTTAAGTAATTGTTTGTATTTACGAGTTGATGCTATGCTGTGATGAAGAGCAATTGTGAGGTGCTGGTAATGCTAATCTTTCTATTGAGTCTCAAGAGTTGGATGTTTAGAAAGAAAGAAAGCTAAATGCTTCGATGGTTTAAGAATGCTATGCGTGAAGTTTGTGTTTAAGAGAGATGGCTTCGCAGCCTAAGTAAATGAAATCCTATGATTTCTCAAAAGGTTGTATCCTACCGACAATCTTACCGCATTTGTCTGGTCGAATTAGATAAGACTGGTGCTTGTAGAGTTACACTTATGCCAGTTGCAAATCCCTTGTGAATCCGTTGTGAGAATTTGGGGAGGAGAAAGCCTAGCTACTCGTGGAACTAAATAGATTTCTTTATAAATTTGTCAAGATCAGTGATCTTTATAGAAAAGATATCATTAAGATCTCGGAGATGGTAATTAACTTTCCAAAGCAAGACAGTTGAAAAGGAAGCGCGTTACAGATTCTTCTTCGTCCGAGATCTATAGCTGTGCATGTCTTAAAGTTAATCAGATCCTGATCGCTTAGGACAGAGTATTGGCCATATTAGGATAGATGTCACATAGTTCTCTCGGTTAATTCATCTCTGATCGGCCTTAGAGAGCACTTGAAATTGTGTCATCTGTTTGGTGTAAGCCATTGGTGGGTTGAATTCAAGCTGCCTACTATTTATTTATACGGATCCGACAACAGCGACATAGTTGCGTGGAAAGTCCGTGTATTCAGGTATCCAATATTCTTGTGCTGCTAAGCCATCTCGTTGAGTCTCTATCCTAACCGAATTAACAGTGTTCAAAGTTGAACCAAGCAGCGGCCTGATGAACAGCTAAGTCTTCAGCTAGAAAAATGTTACGGTAAGTAAGTAGACTAGAAGATTTTTGTATGTTCAGATCAATATACACAGCTGACTCCTACTTCGTTTGGCGTACATTAAACTCTTTCCTTTGCTGAGTGTCTTTCAGACTACTTACTTAAATAGCGCTACACTTTGGGTTGAACCTGGAGCTCAACCTACAAACCTCTCCAGCTAGAGCAATCTCTCGCCATTTGCCACCAGTGCCGCAGTCGAAGGTGGTTGAGCTTCCCTTCCATTGTTAGCCATATTAAATGCTGGTACTGCGCCGTCCAATGGGGATAGACTCGACCGGAGCTGTGGTGTCCATCCGCTCAATATGGCCCAGCCATCCCAGAAGTTGGTTTCGATGACGCCTGACTAGACCGATGTCGCTGTATAACCCATAATGTTCGTGGTTAAGTCTACTCATGCATTCCGCGTCAGTACAAATGGAACCAAAGATCACCCTCAGTATCTTCCGTTCGAAACGCCCAAGTGCTTCTTCATTCGCTTTCGACAGAGTTCAAACGTTATAATTGTCAATGGTGGTGTTGTGGCTAAGAAAGTGGCACGGGTTCTTTTCTTTTTGAAGTAATAGAGCGTAATAGAGCGCTTCTTCTTAATCAGGACAGCGGCGCGGAGTCCCATATGCTGATCAATAGAGGCATCCGCAGCTCTAGTTAATTTTTAACAAACAACGATAGCAACAAGTTTTAGAGGCTTTAGACTGTGTGCGATAGGATGAGCCGAGCAAAAAGCAGATGTACATAAAGCTACGACATCTACTGCTACAGAGAAAGAAGGCAACACTTATTTGGATGTGGTATCCAAAGGAGACTCAAGCAAGAAGTCGTAAGACTTCGGTATGTAAGCAAACGTATATTTGAAGATACGAACCAGATGGGAATGTTGTCAACGAGCCATTAGACAAGCTGCTTCTAATAAGATGGATTCAAGAGCGCCGCCACAAAAAAGCTCTGGTTTGTTGATAAATATAGGCAGATATACGCATGCATCCAAACAAGAACTAAATAAAGCGGGGCTTCCTCGAAGAGCACAGACTTCTCTGAAAGTAAAAAAAAGGATGAGAGTAGTGCGCGATCGAGTTAATTGAGAGATAAAAATAAGTTAAGTCAAAATAGAAGCATGCAAAAACATGGACAACTAGCCACTAGAAGTAGAGGTACAGTCGGCGCTAAGAATATAGAAAGACTACTTCTGTAGCCTGTAATACGGCTTAATGAGGGCTAAAATTACGCTGACAAAAAGAATAAGCTATTCGCTCTAGTCAAAGACGGCAGACAATACCGCCCACCTAATCTGGTTGAAGTTAAAGTAGCATAGGTGCTGGTGCAGACAAGGTGCTTATTAAGCTATTCAAAGCAACTGGAAATGACATAAAAGGCACAATATTTGTTCAGTCTCCACTATTCCACGCACACTCGGATGACTTTGATGAGATTGGGCGAACTTTCAAGAGTACTGAGACGGAAGCGGACAAAAAGGGCAACGAGTGCAAAACAAGGTACATGCTGTCATAATAAAATAACGTAAAACATAGATGATTTTGCCAGAACGTCACAGTTATCACGCTATTTGTGTGATAACTAAGCACACATCACCCTTACATAATATGCGCTAGCAATTCGGTAAGCACACCCAACTATGCCCAGCCTTCTGCTGCGTAAAGGTTAATGTTCCATGTTTCTATACTTTTGCTGAACATAATATTTTATTCATAAAATGATGTTAAAATTTTAAACAAAATTAAGTTGAACGCAATAAAGGGACATTCGTCTCAAAAAAATATTTTTTTGTAAATCTCCATAAAAAGTCGTTTACTTCACTTTGACAGTTATAACTTTGCCATGGCATCACCCTGTAGAGAAGAAAATAGGAGATAGTTTCCATAAGCTCTTAGACAAAACGTACGAGCTTTATCCTGCGTATGTCGCGAAAAGGACTACAAAAATCTATTCCACTGTCTTTATAATAGCAAAACTTTCGGCTTGATACGACGAAGATTAACCGCATCTAAATTGCGGAACAAAAAGGACCTTTCATCAGAAACTGTATTTATTTTACAATAAAATCAAGAATTTCATAAATAGTCATTTAACAAATTAACAATATATCGGAAGAAATGATTATAAGTGAGTTTTTGAGTTTCTTTCAGAGTCGATGGCACATTTTCACCTCTAAATTTTCACAGACAGAAAATTTCACCTCTAAATTTTCACAGACAGAAAATCGTTGATCAATACGACAATTTATACAAATATAGAGTTTTCCAATAACGACTTGACTTTTTTTTTTTAAATAAAAGGCAAACCATATCTTCCAATTCGGGCCAAAAATAACCGGTGATCATGGCGCGATAACGCTCACCATTCACAGTAACGTGACGATCCTTATCGTCGACGAAAAAATGTGGCCCAATAACGCCGCCGGCATGCAAACCGCACCAAACAGTTATTTTTTGTGGTTGAAGTGGTGATTCATGAAGCACACGCATATTTTGCTTATTGACGAACCCATTGAGCCAAAAATGAGCTTCGTCAAAGAAGATGATTTTGCGATGAAATTCATCATCTTGGTGCATATTCTCCAGAACCCAATCGGAGAACGTAGCTCGTAAGTGTACTTTACCATGATGAAAATTTTGAGTTTACTGAATAAATTAACAATGACAGTTTGATGATTAGTGAAAGAGTGCGTTCACAAATTAAATTCAAAGTTGTCAAGTCCCTATTGGAAAACCCTATATAATAAGGAATGTAAATGGTGTCATAACACACAAATTTTTACCACAGTTATATTTCGAAAAAAAAAGAAAACCTACCACTGAACACTTAAAATGACATATCGTTAAGTTCTAGCAGATTTACGTGGCATGAAATGACAGATCAATTTCGTTCATTCGACACTCGACACTTTCGAACAGAACAAGTTGGAATCCGATTTTTTGGCTGCCAAATACTGCTCTGACGTGGATACCTTCGACAATTAAGAATTATCCGAAATTCCATTGAATTTTTGGCAAATTTTTGCTAAAAATTCACATTTCTCCGAAGGTTCTTTTCTGTGGAAAATTCCATCAATTGATTTCCCACAGCCTGTGGTAACGGAAATCAATTGTTTCAGTGGTCGTATTTTTGTGTGACAACATCACCTTCCAATAAGACGTGGTAGTAACCACCGTGTACGAAAAAGAAAATTGGTGAAAGTGCTTGAAAAATCGTGTGATTTTATGTTTTATGCAATTGAATAGTGGAGTGACAAGAATATAGAATGAATCCATCACCATATGGGCAGCAATACCCACCCCAAGGTTGGCCTCAACAGCATCAACAACAGCAACAACCTCCGGTTAGTGGTGGCCCACCAACTATGCCACCACAGTCACAGGCAATGTTGAATGGCAACTATCAGCAGCAGGTAGGCTCTATCAAAATTAACAATTAGCAAGAGTTGTTTGATGGAATTTTTCCCATTTCAGTTGGTCAATTCGATGAGTGGCATGTCAGTGAACCCATTGAAGGCGTATGGGCCAGGAGGTATGCCTCCACCACCGGTTGGTAATGGACCTAGTCCGGGTGATAATCCTCTAGGTGGAAACAATAATATGATGCCGAATAATAACGCCGTTGGATTAATGGGTCATCCGAATGGACCAATGCCACCGATATCACTGACTCAGAGTGGTGGAGGGCCTCCTTTGCAGCCAGGACTACCTCCAACTGGTCTATCTCAGCCTCCACAAATGCTTTCTCAGTTCGGACAGCAACAACAACAGCATCAAGGAAATGCTCCACCATTGCAGCAACCACAATTGGGTTTGGCGAAGCCCCCATCTCAATCAAATGAGAATTCTTTCCCACCAACAAGTCAACCAAGTGCGTTGGGACCATCTCAGATGACCGTTAACAGTGCTAATATACCAGGAATGCCGCATATGCCGCCACCAAAAACTGTAAGCTTACTGTATGAAGTAGTAGATTAGTAGATTAGTAGATTACATGTCTCGTCATTATGTAGAAAAATACCTCTGCCCTTGGTACCTTTTGTTCCCTTAAAATCATTGCCAGCGCATCTAGTGTTAGCCAATTTGAGTTAAGCGACAACAATCTTGACTTTGTCGAGGTGGCAGCAGCCAACATCTCTGCTGTTTCTGTGCACCGTCATTCGTAATTGCATTTTAATTGCAGTGCAGATTAACGCCTTTGGGAACACATGTCCTAGTAGAAAATTTCGGTGCCTGTATTCATACAGGAAGCATGAGTTTGGAATAAAGTAATCAGTGGTTATGAAAATGGCATAAGCTCGTGGGTGCGTCGCGACTACCGCTCAATGAATACTGTGATTACAGGAAGATGGTACTTTAATCATCTCTTCGTACATCGTAAATCGCATTCGAATCGGATGCGAGCTGTCGGTCTTGTTAAAGGTGAGGAATCCCCGATAGAACCAGTTAAGCACGCTTTCAGGAGAAGTTCGGGAAGACCGTCAATGCTGCGCCTATACTAAGGACAAAAAAAAAAAAAAAAAATAAAATAAAAATAAAAATTTTCATAACCTAAACCAAATGTTTTGAGATGATGAGGACAGCCAATAAACAGTTCTACAGATTGCCCGTTTCATATTGAATCGCAGATTTACGGCGACTACGTAAGGAAACTAGAAATCAACCAGACTTGAAACACTCAGAAGATCTGATTCAACTTACACAGAGTCGACAGACTCTCTTCCTCATGCTTGAGACTCACTTCTTGATCGCAATCAGATTTATCATTGAAGATGTAAGTGACGCTATTGCACTATTTGATAGTTTCAAATCTCCACCACCGATGTCTTATATTTAGTTATGCTAAAGCTGCTTGTAACACTAAAGAGAATCTTAACTGCTACGCTGGCACTGGCATACACACTGAACCACTGGCGAGTAGCCTTTACACTCAAGTGCACAAAATTTCTTTGTGAACACATCTCTATCCAAGATGCTGTGTATCTTGCGAGACGGCAAAATTAAAGTCGTATTTGGTAAGAAGGAGAGCGCTTTTCACATCGCAACTGTTGACAGCATGTGTAACTCGGTCAGACAACAAAGATTAGACGAATCACTAATTTTGTGAAAAGCAATGTTGGTGGATAGGACCTTGAGCACGGATTCTGGCTGAGGCCAAATATGATGTCGGGGGTAAACAAATGTTGACTGCAAGGCGGCGTCCTGTCTACACTGCTTGTATGGTGCATGTTCCCGTGCTGCTTGAAGCCCGTAGTAGTTCCAATGTTCAGGCATTTGCAGATGATGTACGACTACATAGTTGCACTGTCGGTGGGATCATGCCTAGCTACTGTCTGCGAAAGCAACTCTAGTCGACATTGAAGGTTAGTTCGCTAGCAACGAGCCTTCAGTTATAGCATTCAAGACTGAAGTTGTTTTCTTTACTAAGGAAGAAGCTGACTGCTCTGACTTATCTTGGGGTTAAAGGTTTCACCATCCATTTATCCAACTAAAACAAGACTAAACATGTCACGTTGAAAACTTCCGCCCTTCTGGCAGTGTAAAGGAGTTTTCTTTAATGCAAGGAGCTTGTTACCAAGCAAGTTCCTTTAGTTCTACATTGCTAAAGCCAATTATATTCTATTTGTCGGTTATCGGGTGGAACAAACTTTCACAAAAAATGTGTCCCTGCAGTTTTTAGCAGACACCAAAGAACGTTTGGGTGCCGGGTCAGAATAATATCGGCGATTAACTTGCTAGGCAAACTTCAAAAAAAAGTTTCTCAGGGCCCAAACCGCCATTAGGACTGCCTGCGTCCTCGATTAGTTTCATAGAAGCATAATTGCAGAAACATAACTCTCCAGGATGCCACCAGATCAAACGAATGTTTCCCGACTTCTAAGAGGTCAGTTACTTTCCTACTGCCCCTCAGCAGCAAAGATTGTAGTATACTAAGCGTAAGAGACATAAAGTCCTCCTGCGGAGCGCTAAGTCTGTGAGTGTACGGGCTACGTTCATATCGTGCTCCAGGGCTAATTGACGCTGATGTGTTAGATGCTGTAGGAACTTTATCGTTATTCTACGAAAGAGTTTCCGATTTCTAAGTCGATTTTAATGAATGGAATATACAACAGGTAAAATGGACAAGTTCCTTTCTTGAAAAGAAAAAAAAAAAACATCAAACTCTTCTTGCTTGCCTCATCAATGTAACCAATATCGGATTCATTTCCTCAGGCTCACTACGGCTGCTTAATTTCACAACTTTGAAAAGTTATCCTCTTTTTCATTAAAGCACCTCTTAGGTATAAGGCGTAAACAAAACCAGACCAGGCAAAGGTTCGTTCTTCTGTTGTCTTTTCAAATTACCTCATTTTCCAGCTGAAGTTTTGTTAATAAAAGGAGAATGGAGGCCATATATTGTCTCTAGTTTTCACACTCCACACTCGTTAATATTTTCATGAAATAGTTGTTCATATATTAGCACACTCGTTTTGATCATCGTGATCTTAAAACCAGTGTTCTACTCTTTCCGGGGGTGCACTCAGTCCTACCAACAAGATCTTAGAGAGCAGTATCGTTAGATTTTCCACGCTGATAGGCATATTGGTCATTGGCATCTCCTGAGATTTTTCAGTAAGAACGAATTCAGGTTGGTAGGTCTGAGAGCGGAACAGATGGTAGTCAGAATGCGCAAGGTCTGGAGAGTGCGGTGGGTACTACATAACTTTCCAGCCAAATGAATTCAGCTTTTGTTTTGTCAATAAAGCTTTATGTGGTCTGGCGTTGTAATGATGAAAGACTTATTATCTCTAAGGGACTAGCGTTGATTTGTGGAACTGACTGTCTACCAACTTTCTCTACTTTGAATTTTAAGCATATCAGAATGCCCTTTTTTATTCATCCAGATGTCATTTTGACCAACCACTTGTCTTACACCCATTCATCTTCGCGAAATTTTTAACTATTTTTCGCATTGGCTTGCAGTTTTACGCATCAATTTTTTGCTAGCAATTATCTTCCAAGCTAATAGTTTTTGTCAAGCCAAGTAAATTTCTACGACAAGTCAATAGATTTTCACTTATAGTTCGGAGTTTGATAATGTGACCCTCTTCTTCTTCCCACCCTAAATGCCTTATTTACGTCTAGCTTCAACTGGGGATATATCCCACAAACCTGCAGGGACATAAACGTAGTTTTTATTCCTGCACCAAAAAAACCTAGCAAACTACCTAAATTTTATTGAGCTATAAGTATTACGTTACTTTTCCTGAAAATTAAAATTAATTAAAACTAAACATCGATTTTTACATCAGAGATCTTCTCAACAGAAATTCACCTTTAAGCCCTTGCCAATAAACGTACAAAAAGGAAAGATCCACGAAAGCGCTCTACATAATCTTGTAACATAGATTAAGAGATAGCACTATGTGTCTTATATGAATCCATTACGGAAGCCATGTCCAAAAAAGGTTTTAATCATACACTTACCGTTGGGTTAGAGCGATGCTCGTAAACCGGAAAATCTCCATATCGTCCGGTGAGACTTAAATCTCTGTCTTAGACGTCAAAAGTTGTCTACGAGTGTTTTCTCACCGTCTTTGGTCAACGTTTACTAAATAGTAAAACTTAGTATTCTGAGGTATCAAACAATAGAATATGCCTACGACTTTGTCATTGAAGTGAAGGGTTAACACCCTAAAAAGGTTAGCTGTAAGCTGCACACTACTCTAAAGATAGTAAAGAACTTGTGTTTTGGAGAAAATCTATCTATCCACCCCAGAAAGGCTATACTTGTTCACTTCACACGTAAAAGAAGTAAGTAAGAAGAAGATCTTACTTAACGGTATAGAAATTGTGTACTTCAACTAAGTAAAATATCTTGAAATGGTTTTTAATAAAAAAACTAAATTATAATTGACATACTGATATTAAAATTACCAAAGCGACCAAAGCCATGTGGGCTTCTCTTGTATGGTGAGACTTGCTGATTAACCCCTAAGGTCACCCATTGCTATTGCCCATCGCCACCCCCTCATTAGTAGTAGTATGGTGGAATAAAACAAAATAAAAATCTGCAATATAAAAGCTGCAGCGGTTACAAAAGGGAATGCACGCTTTCCTCACAGCAGCCATAGAAGTCTTAATTAGTTTAACACCACTCTATCTCTCTATAAAAAAAGATGGCAATTCGCAGTACGGTCAGACTACTACAAACAGGCGAACTCAGATTACATTGTTCCAATGAATTTTCTCTCTAAAATTACTAAGCTTGACATGATGTGCTAGGTAAACGACCGTCAGCCTAAGACTGTGTGCTTCGGCAGAAAGTTCAATATAGTGATCCCAAGCCAAGAAGCATAAAATTATAAAAACCCTGATTCTTACCTTACCATAAAGGTATCAAGTGGTACAAGAATAGATCAAAGACGGAAATCGAGGTGGGTGGTGATATATTTTGTCCAAACATCAGAATTTTACAACCGATGGGAAAAAGTTTCAAGCGGAAATACATACAATTCAAGTGTGCTCTAATCTCATCCTCGATAAGGGAATAAAAAGTGTCCACAATCATTTACTCGTAGACAGTCAAGCTGCAATTAATTCACTGCGCTGTTTCAATAGACTACAACTCCCTTAAGAACAAAGTAAATCTTTGGTAGGTGCCTTGTCATAAAGGTATTGTCAGAAATGAAATAGCCGGTGAACTGGCTAGAAATGGTTTGGTTGATTTTTTCATCGACGATGAGCCGTATGTAATATCTCGAATTCAGTAATTAACTCAAGACATAAAGAGTTGTAAGAGTAAAGTGTGTACATCTATTGGGAAAACATCCCAGGGCTTCACCAGGCTGAAAGAAGAATCAAAACCTTTTCCAATAAATCTAAAGAATCCCTACAATTCTAAATGGATGATATCAGAAGACTGCTTGGATTTTTAAATGGGCACTTCCACCATCGATATCACGTATACAAAGTAAGTCTTTTTTAGGAAACTGAATGTCAGCTTTGTATAGAAGGTGTCGAATGTATATCTCTAAGTGCCTTAAGTAAACGATACTTTCTCAGAGAAATTTTAATTCCTGACGAAATTCTCAAAATCTCCACCAGAGAGATTATAAATTTCATAAAAAGAGTTGAGCCCCTCTTAGCTTTCTAATACTGATTTTGTTGTACAAAAAAAAAAAAACTTCTTGATCGCAGTGCCCCCACAATTGGCGGATCAAATCCATTTAAAAAAAAAAAAAAAAAAAAAAGTTCTCTTGCTCGGCGTTGGAAAAGAAGTGTGAGTGTAACTTTGTTTATTATTAGATTCACAAGTATCCCCCTTTTCATTCTTCGGGGAAAAATTCAAATTTCCAGGATACAGGAGCTCAGCAGACCATGTACCCTACTAAACTTGAAGCGAAATTTTGCTTTTGCATTATATAAGTTTCCACTCTAGTATTTTTTATAGTGAAATAGTTATCTCTATTTCTTTTCACTACTTTTCATCTACTTCTACTCCTTGGTATAATAGGAGACTTTGCTCGTCACTAAACAAACGAAGCACAGATTTTTGTTCTGACTTTTCTAACTACCTTGGAACCTGGCTCCAACTCATCTAGCTCTATAATTGCCTCTATAAGCGCTTTCTTGACACTACGCAGACTAACCTTAATCCTAAGTCTTTTTAACATGTCGTCAATTACAAAAGAAATTCTGTCGGTAATATATCATAATATAATATACATATATCATCTACTGACACATACTATTGCCAACTACTTTGGAACCTTTTTTAAACAATCATTTGTAGACAACTTGTTCCAGCGCATCCTTTATATTAAGTTACTAAAACTTAACGATTAATATTTACCCGACCCAGTCAGATGCCTTTACTCTTCAGAAGAGGAAAATTTCCAAGTTTGGAAGACATCTTCCATAACCTCGGTTCACAAAAAGGGATCAAGAAATGAAGTAACTAATTAGTGTCCCATTGCTAAACTTTCTTACATATCTAAAATGTTTGAAAGTATTTTGTATGAAGTGTTAAGCTTTCAGTACAAGTCTCTTATACCCGTATCTTTTGCATTTCTCAGCTCTAGCAAATGCCAACGAAAGCGATGTTATTGATACAGATTTTTCTTAAAGTCTTTGATAAAATACACATATCATCAATTGATCCTTCCCTCGGCTTTGACCCCATATTATTAAAATTAATATCTTCTTATCTGAAAAACCAATATTATACACACACTGGTGTTCCACAAGGCAGCCATCTAGGTCCCTTTCTTTTCATCTTAACTATAAACGATATTGAGAGAATTATTAAACAGTATTTCTTCATCTCAAGACTATATTCTTGATCAATAAGACGTTGATAGGTTTTCCACTTGGTGTCTAAAAAATTTCTTAAAACTTAATGTATCCAAATGTTTCCAAATGTCAGTCTATGACTTTGTTGCGTAAGTGCATACAAACTCCTCTTCGCCTTTATTTTATTAAACGATGGTCCAAAGAATTTTCTAAACCCTAGGTGACTTCACTTTATATTATCTTTGTCCGGTCCCTTCTCGAATATTCCAGCCTAGTGTGGTCGCCTTTCGGCGAGTTCATAGATATATCTCAAACCCAGAACGTTCAATGCCGTTTCCTTCGATTTGCTCTTCGAGGACTGCCTTGGAATGACTCTTTTCTTCTATCATCCTATTGAGACCGCCTCAAACTTCTTCACTGACATTCTCTTCATTCATCGACTGCTCTCTGGTTCGATGGATTGCACACCTTTACTTCAACACTAACCGTCGTAATTTACGATGTCCTTGTCTTTTCTGTATTCCAACGAATCAATCTCCCATATGCTCTGAAAGATCAACTCAAATGTCTTCGCATTTGATGGCAATTTGTTTTTGCTAGTTTTTGAGTCTTCGTTTTTAAGTTAGATTAGGCTTGCATTGAACCAAGTAACTGGCGGCCTTAGCCAGATCTGTCTTAGACTCACACCAATTTGTAGCTATGATTATCTGTCAATTTGACGATTTTTGCTGCTTTGTTCTGGGCTATCTTTTGTCATTCGACTCCAGTAGCCTTTAGAGAGCCCCACAATATTGCAAACGTAATTTAATTTTAATTTTAACGCTTTTAGAAGTATGAGAGTGGAAAACTTTGTTAAGTCTAGCCATCCTTACAGTATTAATCTTAAGATTCTAAAACAGCAGTTACGTTTCCTACTTCGTTATTAACGATAATTAGCTAATTGTGGCAAGGCTAGTTTTCAAACAAGGTGCTCACTGTGATAAAGGCATTGACATTGCAGATGTGAAGAAACCATTGTTGTTTTCTAAAATTTACTGATAATTCAAGTCTCACGTAATGACGTGATGGTTTCTTCGTTTGGTATTGTGTTGTTGCGGGCGATCAATGGTGTAGGAATAATTGTCTATTTCGCCGTCAATCGCAAGATGCTGTTACGTGCATATACGTGTCACTGTATTTTAGTCACGTCTCTCTTAGTTCGGCTGCTGGTCCTGATTAGACAGTAAATTCCCAGTTTCTGGTTTATTTAGAATGAATTCGTATTTCAGTTGGATATATCTGGTAGTATCACCGAAGTTCTTGGCAATGAGTAAATTCTCTGGCTGGAGAAGCGTCCTTCTCCTACCGTCTGTAGGAATAAGAGTTTGTTTCCAAAATCTACGTAGTCCGCCATATAAGGAATATTTGTGTTGTCAAATAGAATCCTGGAGGGATTGTGGATAGAACAGCTCACCTCTCATGCGGACTCTTGGTTGTTTATGTACTTTCTACAAGGGATGTATATATTCAAAATAATTGAATGAACATTATGTTCGGGCCTAGATCTTTCCCAAATTTTAACCACCTTGGTTGCGGTTAAAATGTTATCACCTAATGTTGATAGAATTCATACCCTTGTGGGGCGAAAAGCGGTAAGAACAATGTGTATTTCTATACGGAAATTGAAACATCCAAAAGTAGATCTTGCAACGACCGCAATTTGATTAGTTTGCTGGACTGATAATTGATTGAGACATAACATTGTCTTAGAATATTGAAAACGAAGCATGTTGAGCTCACTTGCCACCGTCTCTTTTTGAGAAACCTTATTCGATTCTTAGGAAAGCTTAATGGTCAGAGATTTGAATAGCACTTATGTGCTATTCTGACTGTGACTTTGATATGATATTTTATCGCTCTGCTCTTTCCTTTATTTTGCTGTTTAAGGCTTAATATAGGGTTTTCCAATAGGGACTTGACAACTTTGAATTTAATTTGACACTCTTTTTTCACTAATCATCAAACTGTAACTGTCAATTTATTCAGTAAACTCAACATTTTCATCATGGTAGAGTACACTAACGAGCTTCGTTCTCCGATTGGGTTCTGGAGAAGATGAATTTCATCGCAAAATCATCTTCAGTGACGAAGCTCATTTTTGGCTCAATGGGCTCGTCAATAAGCAAAATATGCGTTATTGGTCGGGTGAAAACCCACACGTGCTTCATGAATCACCACTTGATTCACAAAACATAACTATTTGGTGCGGTTTGCATGCCGGCGGCGTTATTGGGCCATATTTTTTCTTCGACGATGGCGCGTTATCGCGCCATGATCACCGATTAATTTTGGCCCGAATTGGAAGGTATGGACTTGGACGACATGTGGTTTTAACAGGATGGTGCCACAAGCCACACAGCATACGCTACAATCGATTTATTGAAGAGTAAGTATGGTGAGCGTGTTTTCACAAGACATGGGCCAGTCGATTGGCCGCCTCGTTCGTGTGTTTTAACGCCGCTTAACTATTTTCTGTGGGGCTACGTTAAGTCATTGGTTTATGCCAACACGCCGACGAGCCAACATTGAACGCGAAATAGCGGCCGTTTCGCCGAAACATGCCCGCGGCGGCCATATGAACAAAGTCGAGTTTCATTCATAAATGTTTTAATTGTACTTCAAGCCAATAATAAAGTTTTTGAAATATCTCAAATGGTTTGCCTTTTATTTAAAAAAAAAAAGTTGTCAAGTCGTTATTAGAAAACCCTATAGACAGATAGATATAAATAGAGATAGATATGTTCACATAGATCAGGTGTCATAATTAAGCAGTAACCAAACACTTTAACAATTTGTGTTGTTATTTAAATAGGCGAATCATATTTGCCGGTTATATAAGAGATCACGGAATTTTTATGACCTTCTTTTATAGGTTCAGATTCTATTACTTGTATTCTTTTTGTGCAATACGAGTGTTTTTTTTTACAGATAACACTGAACTATTGACTGTACTGTTGGTGATAAGTCTGTTCAATGAAGAACCACAATTTAAATGAATTTTGTAATGAAAATAAGCTGCTGCCTATGCAAACACTAATTGTAAAAGAAATAAAATACATTGAGCGTCGCTGTATGGTTCGAATTTTTGCTTCATGTGTTGCAAGCTTCTAGAGATATTTCAGAGCTCCATTTTGCATTGTTTGTTACCCTTATCAGTTGTGCATGTTTTTAGAATTTATTTCTTTTGACATTCTCATTATAGTTGTATGAACTATATCTCCCTCTTCTGTTTTAATCGTTGAAATATGAAAAGCGAGTAATTGGATCTAATGTTACATATTTCTCCTACGTATTGTGATGTTAGATAAATTGCGGCTTAGCTTAGAACCATTCTTCAAGGCACTCTATTTTGGAGATCCTTGTTAGTGAGGCCTGAAAGTTTAATAGTGGTTTTGCATGATCCAATTATTTCTCTTTCGGCCTCTTATTTGAACTTTGGCTGGAACCCTTGGCTCTTCTGCTATTTGGACCAGATTTTCCAACCACTTTTGTTAAACCAGCCGATTTGTTCGGTCTAAAGACTTTTTACTACTGTTGGTTTAGAATGGGGACGTCCGCGAATGCCCATACTTCTTAGCAGATCATGTTTTCTTACACCCGCTGGTATTCGTCACATTTTCACTTTCGCCGCTGTCATATCTCCTTTATATTTCTCATACATTGTCTAATATTGCGATGCGTATGTCAAAGCTGGTCGAAACATTGCCATGTACTATATAACAAACCTTAAACAAATTTAAGCGGCATATTTTTGCCACAAGATATTGCGGAGTTTTCACTCCACTTAAGCCACTCTACAGTGAATCTATCTGCGGCATAGTTATCCTACCAACATAGAGAATAGAGTTGGGTTCCGACAAGGTCCGAGCGATAATGCATATATTTGGTCTAATTTATTCAATTATTAATGTCACATCGTTTCTTATGGTAGCGTTACCATCGGCGAAAAGCAGAGAAGTTCCGAACGCGTTAATGCGCTGTTTCAATAGAAAACCTTACAAGACTTTAAAAGGCAACAGATTTTGTACACTGGTTTGGTGTACTCCAACTTTAAGTTCGAACTCTCCGACTATTTCTGCTTCATGTTTAAAAATCATCGTACATATCGGGTATCAATCTTATATACATACGAGTGTTAGGTGCGCAACTAAATTATCGTTGGTTTTTTTTTTTTTTTTGATGAAAGGGCAACTTTATTATAAAAAATTGGTTACAAATAAATCATTCAATGTATCGCTAGATACAACTTTTTCCCCATTTTTCTGGCAGATCTCGAGTACCGTTACGGTAAAAGTGAGGCAATCGACGAATCAAGCCATTTTTTGATGTCTTTATACGATCGGAACTGCTGATCAGCCAGACCATGTGCCATTGAACTGGACAAATAATAATCGGACGGCGCAATGTCTGGGGAATATGGCAGGTGTGGTAGAACTTCTAATCTGAACGTTTCCAGGTAGGTTTTAGCGTTTTTAGCAACTTTAGGCCGAGCGTTATCATGCTCAAATTCCTAGTTCCTTATTTTTGAATTATTTCCAACGCATGCAGTCGCTTGGAAATGGCTTGGCAGGTAAATCCTTATGCTGAAGCAAGCTCTTCTTGTCAACATCGAAATCACCGTCTTTGAAGCGACGGAACCAATCACGGCGCGTTGTTTCACTTATAACAGCATCTTCGTACACTGTTTTGAGCTCTCGATGCGCTGTAGCCACCGTTTTCAGCGAATGAATGAAGAAAATCAACACTTCCCGCAAATGACGATTATTTGGCACAAAATCGGACATTTCCACACAACCAAAAGTATATGACGCCAAAATAGAACCATTAATGTGTTAAAACGGTTTGTTTACTATATGTCTAAGCTTGGTTCATGATGGCGACTAGCACTTACTGTTGGCGCCATCTACTGAGAACTTAGTTGTACACCTGATATGTTTCAGGTGCGTTTGAGTGCTATCCTTATAAGATCTCTGTGAACTCTATCTAAGGTTTGTTCCAAATCGGTAAAAACGACATGCAAATCTTTCAAATCGTCGTTTCTCCACAATCACCTCTTAACTTTGGATCGCATCATATGTTGACCTGTCTCCCATAAACGGGTATATTGCGCTGTCGACTATCTAGAACGCTTTTATATTTTTTGCTAAAATGCGAAAGTAGATTTACCGATCGGTAGTATTAGCAATTTCTCGCGTCGCTTTTGGCTTTATACAGCGGATCAGTAGAACGTCTTTCTACTTTTTAGGCACTTAATCGTCTCCCATCGTTTAATAAACAAAATCGCAAACCTTCAATTAATGATTTTCGCCCTGACTTTGGAGTATAAGTGATCCGACCCGATTGCACACACTCCATTAATTTTTTTAACTGCTTCGCTAACTGCCTTTTCTCTTTGTTCGCTATAACCGAGGGAATTGTAATACGTATAAAGTCGTAGTTTAGATTTCCAGGCGCCGTAGTTTTTGGGATTCGTTCAGCTCATGTGGTACCCACTAATCAAGTTTCTTTACCTTTCCTATGAGAAATAGGTGTCGACTTATTGTCATTGGAGATACTCCCATGCTTTGCCAGGTAATTTAAAATTCTGGCACAGATGTTCACTCTCGAAAATCAATTGGCCTCGGGATAACTGCTCAGTTGGCAAAAAAAAAAAAAAAAAGTTGCCGTCGTGGTAGTGTATACGCGTGATTATATTCAACTTTTCTTTTGGCCTATCGATAGTCTCCAAGCGTGGGAACTTGAGCAAGCCAAAAACTTGGGGAAATATCCTTAGATGTTAAGATGATCGTCTATTTGTTTTGTGAGCAGATCAGAGGACCTTACGGTTTTTTGCGGAGTCTGTAACCAATCTGACTGTCGGAGGTTTTCCATTTTATGCTCAAAGGGTGCTAAGAAGTTTTCTTGTTATTTGATTTGATATTGTACCCACAATTGCTGGCCATGAGCCATGTCGAGCAACTCCCATGCTTACTCGTACCAACTTAATATACTATGGCAGTCCCAGAAGTACCCGGCCTGACCAAGACACGGCGGTAGTTATTTGAAAAGATTGGAAGTGTAGTGAAAAGTAGTTGGACAGTACAAATTTAAAAGCGCCACGTTGTTTAGTATTTGTTTGGCAGCCATCAATAATGAACGTTGTAAGTGAATTTGTAAAAATGGAGAAAATTGGCCATCGTTATGTGATACAATACTTTTATTTGAAAGGCCTCAGTCCAATCAATATAAAAGCTGAACTAGATTCTACTCTGGATGAGTCTGCTCTTTCGTTTGCAACAGTTAAATTGTTGAGTTTAAACGAGGCCGTACGAGCTGCCAAGACGAGCATCGCATTGGTCGACCAAATGAGGTGACGACTCCAGAAATGGTGAAGAAAATCCACAAAGCGGTACTGGATTGTAATCATTTTAAAAAGTGAGGTACATCGCATATTATTTGAAAATTTGGACATGAGAAAGCTGTGTGCAAGATGGGTGTCGCGTTTGCTCACACTCGAGCAAAAACAGTGTCGTGAAGTTGTTTCAATTGAGTGTTTCACAGCAAGAAAGCAGAATTTTTGCGCCGTTTATAACAATTGATGAAATATGGGTCCATCACTTTACACCCGAGACAAAAGAACAATCAAAACAATAGATTCAAAAACGAGAACCGGCTCCAAAGAAGACGAAGACCGTTTCATCTGCAGGCAAGTTCACGTCGTCGATTTTTTGGGATGCGCGTGGGATAATTTTTATTGACCATCTTGAAAAAGGAAAAACTATCAACGGCCAGTATTATGCGAACTTATTGCAATGTTTGAGCGAAGAAATCAAGCAAAAACGGCCGCATTTGGCTAAGAAGAAAGTGTTGTTTCAAGACAATGCACCAGCTCACAAATCCGTTATTGCCATGGCCAAAATTAATGAATTAAAGTTTGAATTGCTACCTCATGCACCCTATTCGCCAGATTTAGCCCCCTCGGATTATTTTCTGTTCCCAAATTTGAAAAACTGGCTCAGTGGTCAAAGATTTATTTACTGTACTCATTCAGACCTGAGTTGTAAGCATTGAAGCAAAGCAATATTCATTTTTCAACCTGGTTCTTTCGAAAGGGAAGTAGCGGAAACTATACAGACATCTTGTCTATCAGCAAAGGCAAGATCAGGAGCTTATCCAAAGTATCTATATTATCAAAGACCAATTACACGTAAGCACATCTCTGGTTTACACGACATTTCAGCAAAAAAAAAAAATAAAAAATAAATAAATAAATAAGAAAGAGTGTCAAGGGGAATAGCTTTCATGTTTTCTCAATGGCGTACCATTTGTATTCATCACTGTTGAGGATGGCCTTCTTAAATATCTCTGAAAAATTCTCCAAAATAATTGGAGATCCCTTCTTAAAAAGGATATTTTGAATTGTATAGGCTATTCGCTTGTTAGTCAAAAAGTTAAGACATGAGCAAAAAATGTGGAAACTCGCAATGAGTGTAATCCGTTCAACTTCTTGTCATCGATTTTGACCTTATTTGCCGCAATTTCGATTAGGTGAACTCACTGTTATATGTTAGTGAGCTAACACGCAGTGATTTTTTAATAATTTTTGGTTTAGCTAGGGATTCCGGAATTTGATTGCGAAAAGATAACTTTCCTTATTATTGACGGACCTTTAGTTAAATCCTATGATTGCAAAACGTGCAAAACGGGGCAAACTTTTTAGTGATAAGGAGAAACAGTGGACCCAATAGGTGGAGCGATTGCCATTTCTCTTCTTTTCTATTCTAATCGTAAAAAATGCAAAATACTTTCTGCCGCAGATTATAATGCTGCTTATTGATTGTTTTCCTGATTCAGTTTCTTTTATGTTCTTACTAGCCCAACTATTTGAACACTAAGTTTTAGTAGCATGCATTAAATAATTGCTTGTCTTCCAGTCATCACCATTTATGCCCCCTCATGCAGGAGAACCACCAAAACCACAAGATATGCAACAAAAGCCTCCTGTACCATCACAGTTTCCCCCTCAACCGCAAATGCAACAGAAATATCCTCCACAGTCAATGCCACCCTCATCAACACCAGGTCCAATGTATGCACCACAGCAGGGCCTACAACCCCAACAGCCTCTACAGCCCCAACAGCAACAACAAACAGGTATGCAATTTGGGCCACCAAGACCCGGTCAGCAAATGCCTCCTATGCCTGGTCAGCAGTTACCCCCTCAACCCGGTCAACAAATGCCTCTTCAACCAGGTCAAATGCAAATGCCACCACAACCTGGTCCTCCGCAGCCAGGTCAAATGCAAATGCCTCCTCAATCAGGTCAGATGCCAATGCCTCCTTTACCTGGGCAACAGCAACAACCCCCTCAACCAGGACAATATCCTCTCCAACCAGGCCAAATGCCCTTTCAACAAGGTGCTGGACCAATGCAATATCAACCAGGACAAATGCCACAATATCCTCCTCAGCCAGGTCAAATGCCTGGTCAGCAAATGCCTGGAAGAGGTTTCAATGTGAGTTCTTACTTACTTCTTTCATCAATCAAAATTAATTTTTGCTTAATTTTTGTAGCAACAACCTGGCATGTACAATCAACAGCAATTCCAGCAACAACCAGCAGCTATGCAACGCCGTTTAGATCCTGATCAGATGCCAAATCCCATTCAAGTTATGATTGAGAATCAAAGAAATGCCGGTGGTGCCTTTGTTACCAATCAACCGGGCCTGATACCACCATTAGTTACAACGAAATTTGTTGTTCAGGATCAGGGTAATTCAAGTCCACGCTTTGTAAGGTAATAGTATCTGCAGTACCTGAATCTCCATATAGCTTATTTAGCTCTTTTTGTTTTTTATTTATTTATTTTTAGATCATCGGTGTATTGCGTTCCATCAACATCTGATTTGCTTAAAACAACAGCTGTACCATTTTCGTTGATTATTTCACCATATGCTAAGATCATCGAGGGAGAATATGAGCCACCGATTGTTGATTTCGGAGAACTGGGACCTATTCGTTGTAATCGTTGCAAGGCATATATGTCGCCTAATATGCAGTTCACTGATGCTGGCCGTCGCTTTCACTGTTTGATGTGCAAAGTCTCTACAGATGGTAAGATGTAAAAAAAAAAATACAAAATTATCTTGAATGATTTGGTAGGATCATAAATGATAGCCGAGATTTGTTTGAACGGAAAGATCCCAAAAAACTTTGTTAAACTACTGCCTCTATGTATGTGCTGGATAGACTTGTTGATATATAATTAAGTGTTTAGTTAGTGTGTATATTGTGTATAGCTACTTCTTTGTTGGCCTGCCTAGTGTTGACATTTTATCTCTAATCTGAATAATTTTATTTGTTTAGTTTAGTTCTTGGAACTGATGGCGCAAGTGTTGGTGTATTGGTTTCCCAATCGAACGGTTCTGGGTTCAATACCAGCCGTGCCCGAAAGATAATAAGTCAATTTACAGCAATAATTTATCCTCCCTATTAAATGTTGGATAACACCTATAAAGCAAGATAACCACTGAGCCCAAACATCTTTCTTTTTCTCTTTCTCTATTCAATTTTCTGAAAAACTTAACACGTACCCCAGCATTTCAATAGTAGTCACATCCTCTTGAGTTTTAAATTCTTTAAAAAAAAAGAAAAAAAGAAATCGAACTGTAGGATACAAAGAGAAATGTTTTATAGCTACTTTCTGCTTTGGTTTACAATATATTTTGTGCACAAAGGTTCATTGCTACATATATTGCTATTGCACTATTTAACTTGTACACTTGATACATTGGCACATCGTGTTTGTTTTGTGATTTATTCATCATTCTCTTCAACGTATATTAGATTATTCTCGAATGATTGCTCACTCATTAATGAATTGCATATTGCAGTGCAATAAATCTGACAAAAATGTATCGACCGAGAAATATCATTTATGGCCCTGACTAATTGTAGCAGACATGCTTTCTCACAACTATTGCACTGTTCATGCTTTGAAAAGGCATTGCAAATTTGTGTCATTTGTTCGTAGATTGATGTCGTTACAATCATGCATCTTTGTTATTCTTTATGCCGGTTTCTGCAAATTGTATTCACTGTCAATTTGGCCGATTTCCGTGCATAAGAACAGCTATAGGAATTGTGATTACTCGTTGTTTAGGAGCAGAGCTTATAAATTTGCGTTCTTTAGTATGATGTTATGGTTTCAATAAGAATTGTCGTCAGACTCTTAAAGTCCCCGGGGCAAGTTCGCCTTTGATGGTACAGGGTATAAATTACTAAAATTCCGATAAAAAAGCCTTAAATCTTAAATAGATAGACCAAGTGTGAATTGTTCTTACTTTACTTTAGAGTGACTATATGGACCTAGTCTTCAACTAACAAACCTCGATTTTTCGCAAAGTGCTTCAGTAACATACAACAGATCACTTTCCAATTGAATGGATCACTTAAGGCTAAGTATTCCTTTACCGAATTGTAACTCTGGGATTGATTCGAAGAATTTCGAAGTGATTCTTTGCTTGATCTATTCATTTCTCCACTGGTGTCGTTGTTTAAACTTGATTGTTGTTCATATGACGTTGCAATTCGGGGTGGACCAGAGCCTCAGCTAACATGCCTCTCCAACTAACTCGGTCGTTTTGCAGCAGCCTCCAGGTCCTCTTCCACTTGCGTGCGCCACCTGCGTTGTCCGTCTGTGTTGGAGTCGAAAACCTCCTATTATGCGCTCAAGGTGACCTAGTCATCTAAGCCAGGTTATCGGAGCTTCTCTCCCCTTACTGTTCGACCTTCTTCCGCTGATGCAAACGGGACCGAAAATTACTTGAAAAACCGATTAGCAAGAAAATTGATTTCGCATGAAATTGCGTCAAAATTTGTACCGTGACGTTTTATCTCAGGCGTCGATGTTGTGTGTTCAACTTTGTTTATAGCATATATTTTGTTTTTCCTACATTGACCGTTTAGCCCGTCTTTGTCGCTTGTGCTTCAATAGTCGCAAAAGATCCACCAACAGTTCACTGTGATCTTCCCATTATGTCAATTTTGTCAGCGTTTGTAAGTTACTGAACAGACTCCAGGCACCATCTTCGCCGTTGGTGTGAATTTCACACAATTCTTTCAAGAACGTTGTTTTGAGAAAATCACATGACGACGCATCGCCTTGTTTACTTTCTCACCTCTACGACATCAAAATTATAGTTTTCCGTTGTGACGTGTCGTTGGAATAATCAACATTGTTTCTTGTTTTGCTTGCCGTAAATTTATAATCATCTCATCCTTACCACTTCTATTCGACAACCTGTAGGTTTCTGATGTTGGCGTTGTCGAAATTGTGTCTTTCAATTTATATATACAATTCTGGGTGGCTTCGACTATCTGGACAGAATATCGAGGACGTTGTGTTGAGATCTTCCTCTTGGACTTATCATCCAGATAAGCACACCGTCAATGTGCTCTTCTTTCTAGGCTCCTCAGACCACTGTGGTATATCAGTTAAATTCTTGCACATTGACCACACAGTTAAAAAAAAAAAAATCGTATGGCAGTACGAGAAAGCCAATTGGAGCGCTTTAATATCTTTAGAAATTTGAACTAATAATTGTGTTTCCTCGTAGATCGGGGCCGATTTTATTCACAGGCACTATTGTCTTGAAATCAGATCCTTTATGCCTCACCTGATGAAGAGTGTAAAACCAAAAAAAAAGCGTTGTATGACTCGATCTTTAAAGTGGTGGTCAGCGTTAGAGGGCTATTTTTTCGGTCTTACAAGACCAACCCAAAAATTCGAAATTGCAATTCCAGTACGACCTAAAATTGCGGCCAAAAGTACTACAATGTCCCAAGGTGAGCAAAACTTGTTGGTCCTTTGTTAAGAACATTGAAACTCTACCTCATTCCCCATTCCAATGTTCATTTACAATGACATTCGAGCTTTTAGCTCTTTAGAGAAATCCAATCTGCTTGCAGCCCATTTTGCAGCCAGCTTAATGCTTTCAGAATGATTAAACCTACACTTGAGTGAGTCGAAAATTCTATGAGGCGTATCCACTTTCGCATTCGTGTAGTAGCAAGAGTGCTTAAAGATTTCAATACACACAAATCCACTGATCCAGATGAAATGAAGAGGTGCTATTCTACGCTGGAAAAACTACCGTGTAAACTTTTTTATCAATCTTACTCTTTAGGACTCTCTGAGTAGATGGAAAACAGCTTTTCACCACCCCGTGCCTAAAAAGTACGAATCATCGAGTCATCGAGTCATCCATATGTCGTCCTTCCTTTTTAAATCACACTGAGACACCGTCAGCCCATGAAATATCTCAAATCACGTAAAATGGAACCGTAGTCTTCCCTAATAATAATATGAATTCGCAATCAGAGCTTTTTTTTTGTCGAAAATGTGTGAATTTGCGATGGACGAATCTCTTCCTCAATGGATTAGAAATTACCTTTCGGAAAGTTTAATTCAAATTTTTTTATGGTGTACTCCAGCGCTTCTTTCTGTCTCCAACACTCTTTTTAATTTTAATCAATGATCACTTGCCTGCTACTTCTAATCCAATCTATTCCTTTGCTAACAACAGTACTCTGTTCTTTGTATTCGCTGTTTGGCTGGATAAATTCCGATATTAGCGGCATAATTAATTGGAAAACCATCAACAGAGTAAAGTTTTATGATTCTAAATCGCAATGCAGACTGCTGTCGTTGAAGCGAAATTTAAACATCAGTACCTTCGGGCGTATTCTGACATATTGTGATTCTTTCCTAATCCATACAACTTGCTTATAGAATGCTCGAGCTGTTTATTTCCTAATCAAAATAACCTATGATCTTCACGTTGTGCTTATATAATGTCTTCGAAGGACTCATAAAACCAATTTTTGGCATAGTGGTCCTACTCTTTTGTAGGAAAATTAAGCATTCATTTGTGTAGTAATAGGCCAGTGGTAGCTTACAAGCTTAAGACTCAAGACGTCTTGCTTTAGTCTTTTTCTAACGACAACTTCACAAAGAATGTTATAGTCCTCCTGCCCAATGAAATCCATTCTAGAGCGTTTACTGATTCTTCAACTGTTGTGGTGTGTCTTTTTTTATTTGCTGAGGTCGTCAAGTGTAAAATATTAACACCCAATGACCAGATCGTTCAAAGGGAACGATCCCTTAAAACATTTGTACTGTTCATAGCCTGGATTGAGTTAGTGCAGTCAAGTTCATCAGTATTTAGTTTCTATTCCTTTCCACTTTTCAACTCATATTCCAGACTTGTCTGTTCTTATCACGAAGGTTATTAAATCTACTTTCCACGTTTAGATGTACGGTCTCAATACGGACTTTATTTGTTTTCGCTCTGTCCTTGCGTCCTTTTCTTTTTCCCAAGCTCCGATAAGCATTCAGGTATTCTTTTGTTACTCTTTGTGTATGACTATCTTAGTGATAAATTTAAATTTATTGGTCACATCTAATCCAGTGAGATTGGCCGGTCAAATAATTTTATTTTTTGGACTCAGAATCCAGAAAATGTTATCTGTTTGGAGTTTCTTTCTTCTCCTTTATTAGTTCCATAGCACGTAGTTAACAAACTTTTTTATTTTTTTTTTTTTTATTTTAGTTCCAACTGAATACTTCCAGCACTTAGATCATACTGGACAACGAGTGGATAAATACGAAAGGCCTGAGCTAGTTCTCGGAACATATGAATTTGTCGCTACCAAGGACTATTGCCGAGTAAGTAATTTGTCGTTTAATCGATGCTTCTCTTTCTTCATTAGCGAATTCTTTCCAATTTTAGAACAATACTCCACCAGAAATTCCAGCATTTGTCTTTATAATTGATGTATCATACAACAATGTTAAATCCGGACTGGTTCATCTCCTTTGTCAACAAGTGAAGCGTATTCTTAGTCATTTCCCTGTCGATCAAGGACAAGAGAAATCAAAAATGCGTGTCGGTTTCATCACTTACAACAGCACTGTGCATTTTTATAATCTTAAGAGCAGCTTGGCCCAACCTCAAATGATGGTTGTTGGTGATATAAATGATATGTTTATGCCGCTCTTAGATGGATTCCTTGTTGATCCAGAAGAGTCAGAAGCTGTTATCGATGCACTAATGGAGCAAATACCGAAAATGTTTGTGGACACAAAGGAAACAGAAACAATATTATTGCCAGCCATTCAAGCTGGTCTGGAGGCACTCAAAGCATCAAATTGTGCAGGCAAATTGTTAATTTTTAATTCATCTCTTCCAATTTGTGAGGCACCAGGAAAATTAAGAAATCGTGACGATCGTAAACTATTGGGTACGGAAAAGGAGAAAACAATATTAACTCCACAGATGACGGCATACAATTTATTGGGCCAAGAATGTGTACAAGTTGGATGTTCAGTAGATCTATTCTTGTTTAACAATTCGTACATTGATATTGCAACAATTGGACAGGTTTCACGGTTAACAGGCGGAGAAGTTTACAAATACACATATTTCCAGGTAAGACATTTGGCACAGTGAACAGAAAAATGCATATGGAAAATGATTCCACGCTATAGTCCATAGCTTTATAATTCATGGATGACTTTGATTTGTTCCACGTCGTCTCATTTCTTTTATAGTTTGATGTTGGAAAATTACTTTTATTGTAATTATTTCGAAGCCAAAAATGGCCTCAATTAAGTTTAATTTTTCACAATATAATAGCCAGGCCTTTCAAGGGTTATCTGGGCGCACTTCTATTGCACCTGGTTGAAACGAATTGAATGATATAAAAGAATACCACTTGCAAACAGCACTGGCAACAACGATAGTTTTCATATACATTTTTCTGACAATTGTCTGAGTACACCTTTTAATGTTTTCAACAGACGTATTATTAAAATCATCCGTTTAAGATAAATAGAAATTAAAGCGTCTCATATAAGTTGTAATTGTAAGTCTAACTTTAACGCTTGATGTTTATTAAGCCCCAAATCGTATCTCGTGACGTGTAAATGCGTGCTTTATAGATGGTTGAACTATGTCAACTTCAGGATTAATTGTTTTAATCAGGTCCTGTGGTTCTTTGTTCTCTTAATTAAAATGATACGACGGTAAGATAATTGCGACCGTATTGACGATGTATAGGCAACCTTAAGTGCGCATAAGTGGTGTACGGTTAGGCTTCTTGCACATGAAACTTGACTTCTTTGACACTGGCAGCTCATCCAAAAAGAAATGTTTTAATTTATTTTGCACCTCTCACATAACTCATCAGGTTCAAAAGTGCCTACCACTTTACTACTCATAATTAGCTTCAGTGTGTCTGGGCAAAAGCTCGTTCTTAGTAAAATTCAATTGGTTTTCTTAGATCCAATGTTTCGCTAGTTTTCAGTTAAAATTATGATGCCATCGGTGAAGAACTTCTATGGATTTTGGATAAAAAAAACTGAATTAGGTGATTTTAACAGGCTTGACGAGAAGCCAGCTTAGTCCCATTAAAAGAGTTCTTTGGAAACCGAAACATGCGATAACCAGAGGGGAGGGTGTTATTTTTGGAGTATGGGTGCATCAAAGCCTTCCAATCAAGCTTTTGTAATTTCTGACGGGTCATCAAAGAAATGTGTGGTCGGTCGTTGTAATGGAAGACAAAACCTTTCCTATTGCTCTAATCTCTCGAGTTGTTTGCAGTAGAGTTGAGAACTAACCCTTTTACCAGTTAGAAACACCTCATGGGGGGACGATTACCTTCCATTCACACCATACACACAGCATCACCTTCTGCACTGACAATCATCTTCCGTTTTCGATTGTTGTATGTGACCCATTTTTCATCACCGGTTGTCACTAGTTTCGGAAATGGTTTAAGTTTATTTCGTTTCAACAATGTATCGCAGATGTTAACTCAGTTTTAAGTTTGTTAAGTTTTAGGTGTAGATTCTTATGTTGAATGAAGTTTAACATCATGGGGCCTACGTTGTAGCCCTGCGGCACATTGCCAGTTACCGTCGTCAGAAGTGCTATCGTAGAGGACACCTTTCACAAAATACTATAGTTTGTAGTAAATCTTCGGAGACAATCCGTCTTTCCAATTCCATAAATATATGGAATATATATATGCATGTGTATGTTCCCGATTTGATGCAATTTGTTTAAGCGCCTGCCTTGTATAGAAGGGTTTTAGTTTAGGTTTTCATTATTACCAACTTGAATACGTCTTCTATAGATCGTGGTTTACAAAGACCATATTTGTGTTTCGACAGGTGCCTGCTCTGCCAATTTCTGGTAAAAGTCTCCTGTAAATAATTTAGACAAGAATTTTTTTTATTTAGATTCTCCTTTCCTTTCGGCAGTATAATTAGCAGTTGCTGATTTCAAGGCTCATAAGACAAATATATGACAGCGATGTTCAGCCTCTGTTTAAAATGTAATTTAATCACCGTTCTTCTGTGTAGTACATCTATCTTATATCAAACGAAAAATTCTTCGCATGTTATCGTAGATGTGCGCTCATTAGTGGTGGCCGTGGTGTAGTGGTATATGCACAGACTCCTCAAGCAGAGGGTCGCGGGTTCAAATCCCGTGCGAGGCAATTCTTTAAAAAAGTCTTTTCAAAGAATTTGTATGTAGTTATATGTAAATCCCGTCGGCGTCAACTCTGACATGAAGGCATAGCACTGATGTTGGAGTGATTGCTGGATGGGCTAAATGTAACAAACTAACAACTAGCACGTACTAAGACCTACTGATTGAGGATGCACTGGTTCGTCCCGTCCAGTTTGACAACCACCTCTGGGAAAAATATCGAAACGAAACACACCTGAGTTTCAAACTACTACGCCACCCGCCCGCGCCCTGGAGAAAAGCCAGTAAAATGGTATTCATATTCCCTTGGTGCGCGCGCGGTATTATAAAAAAAAAAGCTCATAAATCCTTTAAGAAACCAAACCCCAACTTGTTTGATGAGGAAATATGTACTCTGAAAGTTAATGAGAATAGCCCAACATTGTCACAAATCCGTGTGGCTGTTATTGTTTTTCGTGGATTTTCCTTGTATGCGAAAAGTCAGTTTAAGATGCTAGATGAGATTTAGCAGTATCTCAATTACTTATATTTCTATGAGAAAGCAATGTCTCCTTATGGTGCATAGAGCCACTCATACATATGGTGTGTATCCTGCAGTTTCGTCGTCTTCTACACAAATGCGACATCCAGAACCCAGGATGTTTCTAAGACTTATTTTGACTTCTTTTTTTTTTTTTAATGGGCTCTCTCTTCACAATTTGCATTGCGCGATATTTGCAATTGCTTTTTATTAGCGTTTGTGCTCTTTTGTTACCAAATGTCACCAGTGATCCATTGAAATCGCCAGTAGCATTCCGCCCCTTTATACCTTCAACCGTAATACCCGTCTCGTTCATCAGTATACCCTCAAGCCTACTTTCGAACGTATTCTAAAATATCGTGATTCGTTCCTTAGCCGTACAACTCAGTTATGAAATTCCCTGCCGAGCTCTCTATTTCTTAGTCATTATAACTTGTAAACATTTAAGAGCAATATCTTAAGTTAAACCTGTTAAAAATGCAGGTCTTAAAATTGCAATTACTGGTCTTAAAAATTTCATATAAACTTGAAGTCTTTCAATTTGTGGCAGTTTTTCTTTCCATCGTAGTATAATCGTTTAATTTACAGGTGTCTACCTCTTCTATTGTCAGAGCGTTTGCTTCAGTAGAAGTTTGGTTATGAAACAGAACATTGAAATAAAAAATCAGACTACGGTACACTTTATATGTCCTTTTTGATGAAATTTCTCAGGTTGCCACTTCCTTCATACTTTTGTTGTATCAATTGAATAAATTGAAAATTTATTATAAATATCTGAAACGCCAATCTGTTCTATCAATTTTTCCCATCCGTATACTCCTAAATGCGTGTTTTTCAATGTCCACAGCAGTGCTGCAGTTCATCACGTGTAATTTCCTCCAGCGAGTAGACTATTTTTGGAATATATAAGTAGAAGTGGTACTTCAGGCTCAAACAGCGAATCAAAAATATTACAGTAAGGTCTTGACCAAAAACACTAGAAAAGGTGAGGCAGAAAATACTAAATCTGAAGAATAACAACTCACGTACTCGTATTCTGCACCAGGACAACTCGTCAGCATACTATACTTTCTCTGTAAAACAGTTCTTAGCACTGCAGAACTATGCACGACTATCGGCCAAAATACCTTCTCCAAGAAGTGGAAAAGGTAAAACTTGTTCGTAGTTCGCAGAAGAGAACAAGCGTAAAATTAAACATTTGGTAAAGTGGTATGTACCTGTATAATATCACTTGATGCCTTGCAGAACTGCTTTGGACAGTGAAAACCATGCATGGAGTGGTATACGCAGATTAATGGGGATTATGTTTAAGGAGAGTAATAGCTATTTGTAATACAGCACATTTCTTTGTGCTGAGTTAAGGTGGAGTTTGGGCAGATTTTCTTCCTTTTCATATCTTATGTCCGTCTCGAAGTATTATCAACGAAGCTATATGTCATGGTTACGCTACACTTTTACTAACTTTCTTCTTGTTCTTCTAAACCCTCTCTCTCTCTCTCTCTCTCTCTCTCTCTCTCTCTCTCTCTCTCTCTCTCTCTCTCTCTCTCTCTCTCTCTTCTAAACTCTACATCTCTCCCATAATGTAAATGTTATAATTTACGAACTGTTTTGCTATTTGCATTTGTAATAGGTGTAATCAGCATTTGATTGATGAATGATTGGTTGTACTTGTAGCTATAATGAAATATCAATTATGAAGAGACTAAGAGCAGATTTTCCTAAAGTTCCCAAATGGTTGTTCCCAATACAATGTCTGTTATTGTCATCGCATTTCTTAGTACTTTAATGTAACACATGGGCTGAAAATCACAAAATTTTTGCAAAATTCAATTTTATTTATCAATATAGTAGCCTTCGAGGGCGATACACTGATTGAAACGATTTTTCAATCTTTCGATACCAGTTTTGTAGTACGATTGCGGTTTACCTCCAAAATAGGCCTCTGTTTCGGCGATTACTTCTTCATCGGTCTTAAATCTCTTTCCGGCGAGCATTCTTTTGAGGTCTGTGAACAGGAAATAGTCACTGGGGGTCAAATCTGGGGAATACGGTGGGTGGGGAAGCAATTCGTAGCCAAATTCATTCAATTTTGCCATCGTTTTCATCGACTTATTATTCCATGTGTATCCCAAAATACGGATGCCATAACCTTGCCAGCAGACTGTTGAGTTTTTGGTCGTTTTGGACGATGTTCGTCGCCTGCTCGCCACTCAGCTGATTGCCGACTTGACTCTGGTGTGAAGTGTTGGAGCCAAGATTCATCCATTGTCACATACCGACGCAAAAATTCGGCTTTATTGCGGTTGAACAGCTTTAAACACTCCTCTGAATCATCAACACGTTGTTGTTTTTGGTCACTCACTTTGAACAGAGCTTTCGCATGTCCAAATATTTGTGTATGATATATCCAACACGCTCTTTTGATATCTTCAGAGCCTCAGCTATCTCGATAAACTTTACTTTACGGTCATTCGTAATCATTTTGTGGACTTTTTTGATGTTTTCATCTGAAACAGACTCTTTTGGACGTCCACTGCGTGCATCATCTTCGGTGCTTGTATGACCACTTTTAAATTTTTCAATCCACTTGCGAATGGTTCGCTCGGCTGGTGCAGAGTCCGGGTAACACTTATCAAGCCATTTCTTTGCATCGGCTGCATTTTTTCCCATCAAAAAGAAATGATAAATCAACACACGAAATTGCTTTGAATCCATTTTATTTCACAATAACAAAAGTTGCTTCACTCACAACGCTATATCTCGAGAACTAATCGTCCGACAGCTGTCAAATTTATACACGTATCTTTTGAAGGTTGGATTTAATTCAAGTGGTGCCCTCTCTTAGAAACGGCACTTTTCAGCCCATGTATTATAATCACTTTGACTGTGTGTCCGTTTGTCTAGAAGATGAGTTTTAATTTCATTTAAGCTTTTTAACTAAAGCTATCTGTTCGAAGCTCTTACTTCTTTGCATTTGCTTAGGTCGAATACTACGAATCACCACTCGAACCAACAATAGACGTTCCAAAATTACATTTTACTTTGTTTATCACACTCAGGCTGATCTTGATGGAAATCGTTTGATTGAGGACATAATCAAGAATGTATCCCGTCCAATTGCTTTTGATGCTGTTATGCGTGTGAGAACATCTGCTGGTATTCGTGCAACCGACTTTTATGGCCACTACTTCATGTCAAATACGACAGATGTTGAACTAGCTAGCATTGGTAAGTATAAAAAACAATTCATTTCAAGAAATATCTTACGTAATGTCGTATCTTTATCTTTAATTAGATTCTAGTAAAGCAATTGCGATTGAAATCAAGCACGATGATAAACTATCACCAGATGAGAACATTTATCTACAAATCGCTCTGCTCTACACATCTAGCAGTGGCCAACGTCGACTTCGAGTTTTGAATTTAGCTCTTAGAGTAACTACAACAATAGCCGATGTGTTCAAGAGTTGTGATTTAGATGCAATAATTTTATTCTTTGCCAAACAAGCAATGTTCAAATTGATGGATCTAACACCTAAAGCCGTAAAAGACAATCTAATACATCGATCTGCTCAAATTTTAGCTTGTTATCGTAAACATTGCACATCGCCAACATCATCGGGACAATTAATTCTGCCGGATTGTCTAAAACTCCTGCCACTCTATGTGTCGTGTTTAATTAAAAACGATGCTATTTCTGGAGGGTCCGATATGACAACAGACGATCGATCATATGTCATTCAATTTGTACTTTCGATGGATTTAGAAATGTCTGTTACCTTCTTCTATCCGAGATTCATTCCAATACATAATGTAGAACCCAATGAAAATGATTTACCATTACCAATTCGTGTTACCCATGAGAAAATGTCTGAAGATGGCGCTTACATTTTAGATAATGGAATTTACTTGTTCTTCTGGTTGGGTCAGTCTTTGCCGCAATCATTTATTCAACCGCTATTTGGTGTTCAGTGCACACAACAAGTGAATGCTGAGCGTTTTGCTATTGTTGGTGATACTCCATTGGCTAAAAGAGTGCAACAAATTATTGACACGATAATGCATGAGCGAACACGATACATGCGGGTAAGTTTATATAGAATTTTGAACTCTATAGAATTGATAACCTTTTATTTCTTGTTTGTATGCATTTTAGGTAACATGCGTGCGACAAAACGACAAACTAGAAAGTGTATTCCGGCATTTCTTGATCGAAGATCGCGGTACAGATGGTTCAGCGAGTTATGTAGACTTCCTATGTCACATGCATAAAGAAATAAAGGACTTACTCAGTTAGCCTTATACCACTAGGAATAACTATAGCCAACGTCGTACGAATTCCCAAGTTGTGATGCCCACCATGTGTCGAAGCTATTCACAGAATAGGGCGAGGCAACAGCGTTCTCGTAAAGAGTATGGTAGATTGTTTTAGGTTGATATTCAAATTCTTATAAAATAAATATACAATAACAAAATACACACATATACATAAATAAAAAATATGATAGAATTTTAATGAGTTGAAGCGAACATAAGGAGCATACCTTTAAGAATCGAAACGATTAAAAAAAAAAATAAAAAACAAATAAAATTTATGTAATTAAAAAATACAAGTAAAAATATATAAACATAATTACCTATATACATAAGTGGTTCTTTTTTAAGATATTCCCTACTAAACTGATGCTTACCGATGAATTTAATTTTCTTTAAACTCCTTTACTTGGACTGGGTCTCATCAACTAACCAATATATCCCGGAAGCTTGGTCTTTTTTTCGGTCTATTCCCTCTGAGTTGAATCGAAATTAAGTCGTATAAAAATTCTCCGTGGTTTTTTATCACTAGATGGTGTTGGTGTCCATTTATCTGGAAACACTAATCTGATTGTGTCAAACGTGTTACGTGTTTGAAATTTGACATGTCAGGATACATTTTCTATGAAGACAGTGGTGTAATTCGTTGCTCGTGTTAAAAATTATACTGATTTGAATATGAGTAAAATATCTGAAGAAATAAGCTATGCGAAGCTTTTTTATTATAAAAAAGAGAAAAATGCTGCAAAAACATGCCGAAAAATTTGTACAGTTAACGGTGGGAATGCTGTGAGTGCACGCCGGACTCAGGAGTGGTTTGTTCGATTCCGTTCCGGGAGTTTCGATGTAAGAGATGCACCTCGCACTGGTCGAGCAAGACCGGCACTGAAGCTGTTTGGAGATAGCGGAGGCACTAAACATTAACCGTATGATAGTTTGAAATCATCTAAAACGAGCAGGCTACTCAAAGAAGCTTGATTTTAGGGTGCCACATGAATTAACGCAAAGAAATTTAATTTACCGAATAGCCATCAGTGAAACGCTGCTGAAACGTAACGAAATAGAAACATTTTTGAAGCGATTCGTTACGGGTTATGAAAAATGGTTTAAATACGAGAATATCCAACGCAAGCGATCATGGTCAAAGGCCGATGACCGACCACAAACGACCTCAAAGCCTGAATTGACGGCAAACAATGGAAGATTGGTGAGATTGGAAAGGATTTGTCTATTATGAGCTGTTAGAACGTGGCGAAACAGTTAATTCGAACCTTTACTGTTAATAACTCGTCCGTTTGAATGAATCTATCAAGAAAGAGCGACCAAAATTGGCCAACAGAAAGGGAGTTGTCTTCCATCATGGCAATGCAAGGCCACACACATCTTTGATGACCCGGAACAAATTGACAGAAAAAATCCACTGTATAGCTTGGACCTTGCACCCTCTGATTACCATTTGTTTCGGTCTTTGCAAAACTCTCTTGATGGTAAAAAATTGGCCGACCGAAGAGCCGCTGAAAATCACTTGGGCAAGTTTTTCGCTGATAAGCCACAGAAGTTCTACTCCAGTGGAATTATAAAGTTACCCGAAAAATGGCAAAAGGTCTTAGATAATAATGGCAAATATGTACTTGATTGAAATTGATTTTGAATAAACAAAATTTTTTTCAAAAATATACCAAAAAGCCGCGGAGACTTTTTATATGACACAATATTTATTCGATCAAGATGTCTTAGCCATATGCCGTTTTAAATATATGTATTCATTAACGTGGCGTTGTTCAACCGCAATCCGGGCGAGTTTTTGCGAGGTTTCATAACCATGAACGAATTATAGATCCAATAATAATAGAAACAGTGATTTTTTCCGGTCTGTCGTTGCCTATAAGGTCATGATGACAGCTTTTTGGGATATACGCGCCATAGTCCACTTTGATTACCTTCAAAAGTGAAACAGCAACAACAAGGGGCTTACGAAAGCATTTGGGCAAGAAGAAAGTACTCTGCCATCAAGACAGTGCACGGGTCCACGATGACAATATTGCATAAATTGCTTCCTCCTACACCCGTAGGAGGTTAAAAGAACAATTCATGGCATTTACTTTTTGAAAATGATGTTATGTAAATGTTGGCCACGACTACGTCTGAGGTGGTCCATTCGGAAGGTCCAATTTTGGGCGACTCGTTCGAGCATAGCGACTGGTATCTCGCGGATAACACGAGTAATGTTGGCTTCCAAAGCGTCAATCGTAGCTGGCTTATTCCTGAAGACCTGAACATTTACATATCTCCAGAGAAAATAGTCCAAAGGTGTGATATCGCATGATCCAGGCGGCCAATTTACAGTAGCAAAACGTGAAATTAAGTGCTCACCAAAATGATTTCTCAACAAGTCCATTGTTTCACGCGCTGTATGGCTTAGCGCCGTCTTGTTGAAATCAAAGCTCACCGAGCCCATGTGTTTGAATTTCAGGAAGCACATAGTTCGTTAACATGGCGCAATAACGATTAACATTGACAGTAACATTCTGATTTGCCTCATTTTTGAAGAAATATGGACAAATGATTAAACCAGCCCTTAAACCACACCATACCGTTTGTTTAGTGGATGTAATGTTATCTCTTGGTACTCTTCGGGTAGCTCATCAGCCCAAATACGGCAATTTTGTTTATTAACGTATCCATTGAGCCTAAAATGGGCTTCATCACTGAATAAAATTTCACGATAAAACACCAGACTTTCATCCAGTTTTTCCAGAGCCCATTCACTGAAAATATGACGAAAATTCAAGTCGCCTCACGTAAAATACGCCAAGCTGCTGAGAACGACGACGAATCGATTCGTCACGGTCTTCGCGTACACTCTCAGCTACAGCTGCTATAGTCTCTTCACTACGTGCTGGATATAGTCCAACCGGTCGAGTTTCATCCACCAATGTAAACTGGGACTTAAATTTGCGAATGGTATTGGCAATAATGGCTTCAGTAGGTCGTGAGCACCGTAAGTTCCTCGAGTCGCACAAAAAACATTTCTCGCAGAACGCTAATTTTCGTAATACAGCTGAACAATTTGGAGACACTGTTGTGGCAGGAGACTTTCCATGATGACTTGCCAAACGATACTGAACAAAAATGACAAAGCAATTTGGTAGGAGTTACGCGTGATCTGTCAAAAAAAAAAACCTATTGAAAATCAAACCTCACGATGAATTACCCTATATTTAAAGTTATTAACTTCCCCTATCTTAAAACAATTTGTATTACAAACATAACCTTCATTGAAAACCGGTAAAGAATCATCCCCACTACATGTATCAATTGAGCATTTTAAATCGTAGGCAATTTCCAGCGTGGGAGTATATTTCCGGATTAGGAAAATCATGTATTTTCAAGCAAAAATACATCAACTTGGTTTTATTGCTTACAATAAACTTGTGCTTGGCAAACCACACTCGCAATAAGTGAACATCGTGGTAAATCACAGCCACTAAACTCAGAGGGCTAGATGAGGCATATGCGATTCCGATATCATCTGCAAAAGCTGTTACTTTACCTTCAAATAGAAGAAAAAACAGGGAGTTTATGTACACTAGGAACAATTTAGGACCAAGGACAGACCATTGTAGTACACCAATGTTTAACACCCTAATACCACTGAAGTGGTCTTCCACTTTTACTTTTTGAGTTCTATGTTTTAAACAGGACGCAAACCATTTGTGAATAGTACCACGTACCCAAACGGAATGAAGTTTGTCAAGGATAATGCAGTGGTTAACCATATCGAAGGCCTTAGTGATATCAACGAACAGAACAGCGCAATGTTTTTTTTCATCTAAACCTTTATTAAAAATACAGCAAAACTCTAGAAGAGCATCTTCGGTTGTAAGTCCCTCCCTAAATCCAAATTGCAAAGGTATACCATTGAGCTAGCCCAACATACTATTTTTAACGCCTTTTTCAAAAATGTTAGACACAGTAGGTAACAAGGAAATCGGCCTGTAATTCTTAACCTCTTTTCGACTTCCCTTTTTGAATATTGGTATAACATTAGCAGATTTAAGTTTGGTAGGGAAATATCCTGTGGAGATACTACGATTGAAAAGGTGAGCTAGGATATCAGAAATATTCAAGGCGATGTTCTTTAATGTAAGTTTGGAGATACCATCCTCACCGCAAGCGTGTGAGTTTTTGAGCGAGTTGATTCAACAGTAAACTTCAGGCCCAGTGATTGGGCTAAAAAAAGAAGCTTTCACTACGTGCTGTATCCTCTACTAAACTGCCCGCGGTACACAAATCACAGAAATCATTTGAGGAAGGCATTTGTTCAATAGAAGCGAAAAAGTTGTTAAATTTGTTTGCAATCGTAGTAGGATCTTCAATTAAAACACCATCACTATCCAGTATGATAGAATTATTACTTTTCGAGACATTGGAATCAATTATATGGTATTATTGACAGTTTTACACTCTTTTTTTGAGTTGACTTTTGATCTACGCAAGTATAAATTGCGGCACATTCTGATTTCGCGAGTAACCTTCTGACACACTTTTTTGAAGCAACTTTTTAATGTTCTATTGAGTGGATGCTTACAACATTTTTTACAAAACATATTTTTAAGTTTTATTTTATGGAGAATACCGCGATTCATCCAGGGCTTTAGCCATACTTCCGATCTTCTTATTGTATAGCTGTAGCTGTAAATTCTTATATGCGACTGCAAGGCTTCTAGAAATAAATCATAAGCCCTGGAAGAATTACTTTCAGAGAAAAAGGTCTCCCAGTTTTCAAAACGTAGCTTAACACTCAGTAGATCAAAACTAATTTTAGTAACGGTCGTAGAAGAGTTATTCCTTCTAGGCTTGTCATTTAAAGTGTTGAACGAAATACCTGTCATACAATCAAAGTTAACACCTGAACGTTGACTAATAGGTATGTCATTAAAACTACCAAATACATGGTCCAAACAGGAATTAGAAATTAGCCTAGTTGGCTCGTTTATGAAGGAAAAAAGGCCATGTTCAGATGTTAAGACGAGGTAAGATTCGCTATGCTGGAGGTTAAAATATAGTATCTATGTTTATATCACCTAGAACAATAAAGAACAGTCCTTGGATAACACCAAATCTCATAGAGGAATGTAAACAAAGAGATAAACTCTACAGAAGGTGGAAAAATAACAGTAGAAATTTGACCTGTGAAAAAAAGTGGAAAATTTAACGTAACAAGATTAATAAAAGCATAATAGTATTGGGTCTATAACTTAATTTGTGCGGTTTACTAAGAGATGGCGTAACTTGTATTGTTCATTGTTATTATTCCATTGCAACATGCGTTGGAAAACTACAGTCATTGTACGTCATTTCAGTATATGTCATTCATTTGAAGCGTAAACAACAATAATTTTTTTTCCACTCAAATATGTCGAACTTTGTGCCTGAAAAAGTGTTTTTGCGGGGAGTTCTTCTTCATTACTGAAAACTGCTCTCGAAAGTCATCGTATTTTGGTGGAAGTTTATGGTGAACATGCGGTAGCTGAGCGAACGTGCTAAAAGTGGTTTGCACGATTTAAAAGTGGTGATTTTGGCTTGGAAGACGATGAACGTTCTGGGCAGCCAAGAAAGTTTAAAAATGAAGAACTGGAAGCATTACTCTATGAAGATTGTTGTCAAACACAAGAAGAGCTCGCAGAATCTTTGGGTGTCACTCAAGCAGCCATTTCAAAACGTTTAAGAGCAGCTGGATATATTCAAAAGCAAGGAAATTGGGTTTCACATGAACTCAAGCCGAGAGACATCGAAAGGCGGTGCATGTCCGAAATGTTGCTGGAATGACACAAAAAGAAGTCATTTTTGCATCGGATTGTTACTGGTGATGAAAAACGGATCCATTACGACAACCCCAAACGCAAAAAATCATATGTGAAACCCGGCCAACCAGTCAAATCAACGGCAAAACCGAATGTCCATGGCGCGAAGGTAATGCTCTGTATTCGGTGGGATCAGATGGGTGTGCTGTATTATGAGCTGCTAAAACCGGGTGAAACCATCAATGGACAACGCTGCCGAACACAATTAATCCGCTTGAAGAGAGCAGTAGTCGAAAAACGCCCGGAATATGCGACCAGACGCTGAAATACGGTTCACATCAGAGCAGAATATCAAAAATTGGCTTGATTCATTCTTGGCCGGCGCAGTTCTTTTGGGATGGGATCCAAAAATAACCAGAAAGATAGGAAAAAGTCATAGCTTCAGATGGGAAATACTTTGAATAATACTATTGTACATGTTTTTTTTTAAATATACGTTCAAATTTTGAAAAAAAAAACCGCACGAATTAAATTACATACCCAATAAAAAAGTCTATTTATTACAAAAATAAATTTACGGAATTTAAAACAGATTCGAGAAAAACATGGGGACTGATCAATGAGATTTTAGGAAGAAAGATAGCAAACATCGATGAAACAATGGAAAAACACTTTAAGACAGAGACGAGTTCACATGCCAATAAGCTCGCTGAGTTTTTCTCTTCTCAGGCAGAGAAAATAATCCACAAATGCAATACAATAACATCAAACAATAGGAATGTGACAGTGAAAAATTCAATATTCGCTTACGAGGCAAACATCATTGAGATACAAAAGATTATAGAATCACTTGGAGAAGGTAAGTCGCCTGGAGTTGATGGCATCAGAGCAATTGATATCAAAAGTCATTCTGACATTTTTGCTCCAATTCTATGCAAGTTAATTAATTTGAGTATTACTCAATCAGTCAGTCCGGAAAATCTAAAAACAGCAGTAGTAAGACCAATATACAAAGGTGGGGAAAAAAGTACATTTAACAACTACAGGCCAATATCGATTCTCCCAGTAGTTGAAAAGTGCTTGGAAGGTGTATTAGCTAACCGGTTGCAAAGTTTAATCAAAAAACATTCTCTGATACACAAGAGCCAATATGGTTTTCAGAAAAACAAGAATACTATATACAAATGAGTTACTACGAATTTTTAAAAAAAGTATACCATTCGCCGTTGCCAATGATACTGCCATTTTAGTACGTCATAGATCTCTGGATACAGCAATAAGGGTGATGCAAGAAGAATTTAACTTGGCTGTGAGATGGTGTCATGATAACGGGTTAATTATCAACGCTTCTAAAACAAAAATGATGCACATTAGAAGTCGTCACTTCAAGTCAACAGAACAGTGGATTTATCTGGACAATTACGATTAAGTTAGTTGACAAATATAAATATTTGGGTGTTGTAATAGACTGTCATTTTCTCTGGGATAGGCACATTGACAAACTAAGAATAGATCTCAAGAGAGCTTTATTTGCCATTTCGCATTTGAAGTACCATGCTTCCAAAGAGGTCTTAAAGCAGGTGTATTATGCTCTTATAGAGTCGAAGATACGATATGGAATAATGGCTTGGGGTAGTGCAGCTAAAGCACACATTTTCAAAATACAAAAACTACAAAACGCAGCTGTTAAACACATAAATAAAAAATTAAATACTTTGATGACAACCGATTTACACAACCGATAGAGCATCAAGTCAACACCAGAAGACGTGCCCAAGGAATGCTACAAACTGCCAGAAACTATTGTATAATAACTACGGTAGACGCAAACTTCAATATACTGTTCTCACAATAATCAACGAATTACCTCTCCAAATTTTAAATATTGTAAACTTTAGAAAAAGAAAAAAACTTTTTAAAACTTTTTTATTAAGCTTGAACACAAGCAACTAGGTGTAACATTAAAATTAACTTTGAACTAAATTTTAATACTAATCACAGTTATAACTTTGCTCACTTTATTATGTAATTTGCATTGGAACATAATTTTCTGCAGACAAGCTACGGTTTCGCAGATACTTATATAATTGTAAATAAATAAATTGAAATAAATAAAAATCAAAAAAAAAAAAACAAAACAAAGATGACAATTCATTTTAAAAAGTTGCGGATCATGCGAATGTAGTCTGTAGATGCATATAAAATTAAATATTTTGCTACAAATTTTGCCTGAGATCTGGATAGCATCTGTAGTCTACAATCAGTAACAAATAACATTACCACCTTGATCAAAAAGTTCCCGGCGCACCACCGTGTGGCGCTCCCATTGTTCCGATTTGAATTCTGTTTTTTTTTTTTATTAAGTTGGTACACCTGTTGTTGACAATCCCTCTAAATCTTAGCATCATAGCTTGACATTTGCAAAAGTAACGTACCCAAGAGTACACCTATCTCTGTGCTTGTTGGCGATTTTTTACAATTTTAGAAATGGATTTAAATTTGCAACAACGAACTTGTATTAATTTTTGCGTAAAAAACGGATTTAATGGTGCGCGAACGTTGGAAATGTTGGAAAAAGGTCTCGGCAACGATTGTCTAAAGAAAACGGTCGTTTAAAAGTGGCATGAGCGGTTCAAGCGTGGTCGTTAATCAATCGAAGATGATGAACGCAGTCGCAGACCATCGACATCGAAAACTGACGAAAACATTGATGAAGTAAAAGAAATATTAACCATCAGACAGATATTGGAGGACTTGAACAGTGCCTATGGATCCGACCAAGACATTTTGGTTAATGATTTGGGTTTCCGTCGTGTAGCAGCAAAGTTGGTGCCGAAAGACCTCAATTTCATGCAAAAAAGAGACCGTGTTGATTTGCGAATTCACCTGATTTGGCTCCCTGTGCCGAGAGGAAGTAATGTAAAAATCGCAGGAAGCACTGATGGACATACCGAAAACTGAATATAAAAAATGTTTCGAGGATTGGATCAAGCGCTGGCATAAGTGTGTTGAAGTCGATGGGGATTACTTTAAAGGAGAAAATATAGATTAAGATGAATAAACCTGTATTTTTAATTTTCTGAATAATTAATCAAGGTTGTATATCCCAAAGAATCGCGTACGAAAACTCCAACTCCCCCTGCAGAATACGATTCATTTGTATCTGTATTAGGAAATATAGCCCAGAATTTGGAAAACATCACATTCACACGCAAAAATCCATATTTCGGATACAAAAATTAAGTCCGGTAAATACTTAAGTGCTTCTAGATTGCACACCAATAATTATGCGTATATTGTTCGTATGTTTTGTCGTTCCCGTCACGTAACTGATTCCCGTTAAAGTTTGAGTTCAAAATTTGCAGAAATCTGCACATGTTGACTGCACTAGATTTCTCAGAAAGTATTTCGCACTCTAATTAATCGATTAATTTCTCTCCGGAGATAAGGCGATTCGCATTCCAACGTAACATCAAAAATTTCTTCTAATAGAATACTATTTGAAGTTTATACATATTTAGGAAATTTAGTGAGGAAGAAAGAGATGTACATTGGTCTTAAATTTCAGGTTTGCAAGTTATAACGACCAGAAAATAGAGAGCTCTTCCAGCATTCCATAAGCGAGTTGTACGCCTTAGGAACAAATCAAGATATTTTAGAGTACGTCCGAAAGTGGGCTTCAGTGTGTACTGATGAGCATTCATAGCTAGACGGGTGTTACGGTTGAAAGTTTGAAGGAGCAGAATGAGCACTGATGATGGAAATAACGATACAATAAAGAGAGACAAGAGACATTACGTCGGTGTTCGAGAGTGTCAACTGACTACTTTTAGTATCACTTATAAATTTTATATTTTATATGCACCTGACCGGACGTGGGCATTGTACTCCAATTTTGGGCGGATAAATGCCTTATATATTGAGGGCAAATAAGAGAAACATATTTTTTACGTCAAATATGTGGTCATTCAGAAGTAAATTATTTTTTGTGATAGATTCAGCTCATTTTCAAAAAGTTTCTCAAGATGTTTGAGACTAAAACTTTATTCAATAAAGGATTTAGATAAAAGAGTAAGAGTGTACAATCTGATTTGCTCCCCAAGCACATCGGACGATGAAGATAATTACAAAATAAATACACGAGTTAACGAAATTGTATGTGGAAATCACATTTTAATTAGTTTTAAATCCCACCTCAAGAAAAATTTGACGCAATAAGAAGTCGAAAACGAAGGTGAAATTAGGATATTTTCCTGAAGCCCACTGACAACACAAATACGACATATAAAATTGAAAATAATGAGATAGTTGACCTTCGCCTTAGTGATATTATATATTATACAATCTCCCCCGCCGATTTCGGTGCTGACTGAGGAGATGCTGAAACACTTGATTTCGATGACTCCTGCGGCTCTTTTTTAGACACGTTCGGTAGATTGACTGATTGAAACAATGGAGATAGTACTCAAGAGGCCTTCCCTGTTACGGTTAAACTTCATAAGAAAAGACCAGTAGTTGGTCAGGATACTGTCTCTAACGGCTTGTTTCGGGAAACCCAAAAGGTGGAACGGGCCTCAGAAGAGACGCACTCTGAAGGGCTACCGTCTAAGCGGCAGCTGAAGACGCGAGGCAAATGCGAAGAAAGCGCATGGCATAAAGAGATGGCAAGTGCCGTTAAAGGCGCGAGTGCTAAAAGTCTCACTCCCCTAGCGGTGACGGAGAACAGAAACAGGTCAGTGTAAGTGATACCTGAAACCGAAAACCGCTCAGAACCTCCAAAAAATCCCGAAAAGCCAAAGGTAACGAAGTAACAAGCTGCAGCTATCACCTTTCTGGCGCTTCGAAGGCTGTCAATGACAACAGTCTGAATGATGCTGAGTGCAAACACTGTCTCGATCAACTGTGGGATCGAGAATGTATGCATTTAAACAGAGGGCTGCAAAATGGATAATGGAACTCGTCATCTTCTGGGTTCCGGGGCAACCCAGAGAAACGGAAGATGTTCTGATGCGTCTTCATACCTTGAACCATGGACTTGACAATGAAAAGTGGAAAATTTACTCTCACAACGAGGGAAAGAATCGGAAAAACAAGGACGCTCTTCTCTTGTTATAGGCTTAAATAAAGCTTCTGTCGAGACCATTAAGTCTAGGTATGAAGGGTTAATAATTACTTTCTTTCTAAATGAGTGCGGCTAGAGACGACCACCACAGTACCCATCTATGTTACTTTTTGTACTCAAATCAACCTTCAACATTCCTTATTTGAGAGGCTTTCCGTTTTTAATATACAACTCCCCATAGTATTTCTACATGAACCATGGGTGTGAAATAAACGCATCTCTGGTTTCGGATGTTTAAGGTGTTCCACAGCACTTTATGACGAGCGATCGGAAAGGCCGAAAGCTTGCCTCTATGTGCCGAACTTACTCTCCATCTAAACTTGTGCAATTTTGTGACTAAGATTTAGTTACTGCAAACCAAAGCTGTGAAACGAATGGAGAATGGCACAAATTCATCATTGCTTCTGCTTATTTGCCCTATGATTCGTTACTGCAGCCACCACCAGAGGCTTTAGCTGAACTCATTTTTCAATATTTATGTGATTCCAGGAAAATGAGACTTATCATATGCTGCGATGCTAATGATTAGAACACTTTTTGAGTAATCATCTCCTGCATTTCAAACTATCGTCTGATCTGGCTGTCAAAAATGTTGGCCTTCAGAAAACTATTGTTATGAGAGTAAGATAGCAAGTAATCGAGTTAACTTTATCCAATAGGTATGTTAAGGAGATTACTGGCTGCCAAGTACTATCAGAGATCTCCATGTCAGACCATAGATACATCGAGTTCAGAATCGGATGCGAGGTCTCGACCTTGTAGAAGAGGAGGAATCCGCATAAAACTAACTAGACACGACTTAAGGAGGAGCTAGACAAATAAAATAGTGCTCCCCCTATTTGCGTTTAATATGCGGTCTGACCAGAAGATATTCAAGATGTTACGTATTGTAGCTTTCAGTGTTGAGTTGAATAGCACTGTTGTTATAAAAGTTCTTAAGCCATTTCCTTGCTTTGGATGTAGAATTATTTTAATAATATAGTTTAACCACAATGGGAAGAAAGATCAAATCTCTCCAGTTGCAACATTCTGATAGATTTCCATTCTGGGGCAATTTAACAATCATTTCCCACTTACATTATTTCGATTTCCCATTCTTTCTCAATAAGTATCTATAAGATATGCCAACTGTCTTCTTTTTCTTCAGTCATGATTATTTTAGCATTATTAGGGAAAGGGAAACGCGAATAAGAATATTTAGAGTTTTCACTATTGCCCATATGGTTAGGCTCTGCTGCAAAAAGTTCCCGCCATTTATCAAGCTGTTCATCATCTTAAATATCATATTGGGTAAATTAGCTTTTCAGTCTTTGTGGCTAGCACGTTGAGATTGTTAAGATTGTCTCGTTTTATCATTCTCTGGATTTAATTTTTTCCCATGAGGTACTAGGGCTCTACTTCTTTCATCTTTCCTGCTGAGGCAATACATTATTTTACTTAATACGTTAATCGATCCGTCTGTAAGGTTTGCTGTCAGCCATGTGCGACAAAGGTATCTACCTCGTGGAAAAAGACTTAAATACATTTTTAGAGCACTTCAGTGGTCGTCGACGTTCTCAAGAGCGGAGCCGCTGCATGTGGGTATTACACATATATACATTAGAAGTTCAGATGAGTAGCTATTTACAGTTTTAATACGCAGATGGTGGTATCTCTATTCAGTTGTAAGTCAATTTCAGATTTGTTATGAACTCCTTGGATACAATTTTTCGACTAATGGTAAAGTGATCGATGTGGTTCGACATATGCTGTCGATCATTTGAGACTCAGCTCAACTTGAGACAGCCCTTGCAGTGCCTCAAATGACCAGTTGGTTGATATTGTAAAATCCAACAAAATTTTCGCCATTGTTTTTGTGTCCTTGTCCTACCAAATCTCCAATCACGATATCTCCGTTGGACGTTTAGTTAGTAGCCCCGTTCAGTATACTTCAGAAATCATTCTCATTCGAGTAGTTCCTGACGTTATCCTGAAACCTCGCCCACAATATCCTGTCATCATAACGTGAAAAATATATCACTAGTTGTCTCTAGTGGCTCTAATGGTAAGTAAGAGCCTTACCTCATATTCGTTAGTTGTGTTCATTCGTGTCACAGAATAGAGCAGGAAGCTTTTGCTTGTTTCGGAGGGTCGGATGCCCTGTTTATGCTATCTTTTTTCACTTACTTCTGTGTAGCCCAGTTTGCACCTCATGAATTCTTGAGCTAGTTGTAGGAATCTAGAATTTTGGAGATGTTTTTTTCCATTGTCAAAGAGGAACTTGATGTCCCAAAACAGTCGTTGTCTGTGGTGTCTAATGATGAGGCATGTTAGCATTTCAGAGCCGTGTTCCTAGACTACCAATATTTGTACTGTTTTGTTATAAACCACGTGAAAGTCTTGAAGGAAACTTACTAGTACGCTGTACGTTTTCGTGCATACTATAAAAGCATCATCTCTACTAGCCGTTTACCTCGAGAAATTATAAAAAAATTGGGCTTTCTATTCCAGAAGGCTGAGTAAAATCGATTCAATAATCAGTGCACTCAATAGTACAGGGACATAAAATAGTTTAGAATTTTCACACTTGCTCAAAAATTTAAGTTGTATGTCGAAGAACAACAACCAAATGATGGCAAAAATAAATCTAAGCTATTAAAAATAAAATTTACAGAATGCTTAAGAAATACTTAAGGCGACTTATTTATTTACAATTAATTAGTGCATTTAAGAATCACTGTCGCTTACACAGTCGTCTTGTGACGAAATACAATAAGAATGATCAAGGTATTCGATTTTATATGGTTCTGTATCCAAACTGAGATCACTGGCATGTTCCTTTTTTGTTTTGATTGCCTTCTCTGGCATGATTTCCACTTCTTTCATGTTCTCTCTTTGAACCCAGGTTTGAAGACATCTCACTGATGGCAATGGGAAATTTTCTCTCACGAGCATTTTGTATGCTTTGGACCCTGCATTGTATAGCTTCAAACACTTGGCCATGTCAAGCTCAGACCAACACACCCGTCTGCCTGATTTTAACTTCTTTATTTGTGTGGTGGTAAATATTGTCTTTAGTTTGGTCTCTAAATTTTTGTTTTCGTAATCTCTTTTAGTTAGTTGCGTATGCAAAAGCAATATTGTTTTTTTCAACTTGGCTTCATTCGATTTGAGTTGGTGATTTTCAATCTGTAATTGTCTCCTAAAAGAAGAGGATTTACTATTGTAAATTAACTATATGTAAGTAGGAAGTTACATATGTGCAATTGTGGCTTTTCCTGGGTTCCCAGACGTTGCTTTCGTATTCACATTCGGTTTTTCAGTCTGGGTGGTTTGAGTTCCAAATATTTCTGATGTTTCATGCTCCGTAGATGTTATCAACGAATCAGTACTATCATTCTCCATGTAATTACCTTCGACTCTGATTATCTTTAATTCTAAGAGCTTGGAACTATGATTTTCTAGTGTACTGTCGGCTGTTAGCTGGTATATGGTTGGCACACTATCAGGTTTTAGTACGCAAGGATTCCTTTTCGAAAAACCTTGCAATTTTACTTAATTAATCGCTATTAAGTTTTAGATTGAATTAGAATCGTATTTACCCATTTCATACTTAAGATTTCTTTGAATGTCATTTGGGGTGAAGTGTTCACTGCAAATCCTAGATGTTCCCGGATTGAATTTGTCTTTTCTTTTACAAAATTGTACCCATTTCTCCCTTAAAACTGGGTCCATCGGAAAGGAATAGAATCTAATGTTAACTATACGGTCCCTTTTTTGTTTATTGTCATTTCTGCAACCACAAACTGCACATTCCATTGTATTGTTTGAAATTATCATTCACTTATCCAGCGAAATTAGTTACAAAAATCTTTTATTTTGTTTTACTCGTACTTCTCACGGCGAATTTCTATCAAAACAAACTTTTGTGACGTTAGCGAGTTAAAATTGAAATGTCAAAGTACTGTCAATAGCGGCGTATGTAAACGGAAACGACTGTGAGATCCTTTTGCTTGTCATTTATGCTATTGTCATGTGTGTTTGGAAATAATTGTTGCTCGTATCAAGAAAACGAACTCAGCAGCTATTGAAGATTTAAAATTGATGCATCTTATATATAGATAGATGGCCATCAAACTGATGGTGGTATAATATATATTTTAATAGATTATATATATTTAATAAATAGATATTTAATAGATAATCATAGATAATAGATAGATAATCCCACTAGATCACCGAAATCAAGCAGTGTTGGGAGCTGTAAGTACGTAGGTGGGTGACCACATGGGAACTCAATACTCCGCGTGCTGTTGGCAAAAACGCGCCACATGGGCATAGTACCCCGGTGTTAAATCCCGGACCCTACAAATTAATTTGTATCGTTCTCTTGATAATAATAATAATACTTTTGAAATCGTTTGCTGGTGCTTTTCATCGAGTCGATTTGGAAAAGGTTTTTAATAACGGATTTCCCAATTTCTGCTGCCAAAAAAAATTGCCGAACACACAGACAAGAATACCCCTCTATTTTAATGCTGCCTTTTCTCTGGGACTCAATCAGGTATTCAGGTGTGCTTTTGTTAGCAAACAAGGAAAACTTTTCCAAACAGATGTCGAAAGATCGTCGTACTGTTGAAAATAGTTTTGTGATCCTTGTCTCACGTTGGCGCATATTACTCACTTTACTGAATATGCTGAGAAAGTATTTTTGACTTGTGGGGTTTCACATAATTTTATAATGTTGATTACGGGCAATGCTTTGACGTATTGACCAAGATTTTGTCACTGCGCCGTCAAGAAGTCAAACTTTCAAACCACTAATCGCTCCACTATGTTCCCCCAATGACGCAAAAGAAGAATCCGTCACGAATTGTACTTCATTATGTTGTGTTATGTGTCCTAAAGTACCTACATATATTCCTACCGAAAATTAGAAGGTAGACAAACTTACTGCCTTGGTTTCATAGTCTCTTTCACTCGTGAAAGAGTGCCCACTCAACGTCTTCGCAGTCTCCGTCCCCAGATGGCTTATTCTCTTTTTTAAGTTCTTGGCCTTGGAATTTCTTCCATTTTGATTTCCACCGAAAGCTATTAAAAACGAATACAAAGTTTGTGTGTTTGGAAACATTTAAGGGGTTATACGCAATTGCAAGGACGAATGAATTTGAATTTTTTCTAAAAAAGGTATTTTATTTTACACAAACCTGTATCTATACCTTTGTACGTTTAGTGGCAACATCTGAGTTTAAAATGGCACTTGATTTGTAAAAATATCTATCTGGTGTGCTCCTGCATATTTTCCCAGGACTTTTCTTTTTACTGCTAAATCAGGGTAACTAGTTGCGAAAGAAAATTATAGTCATCTACAAAGGATATGTATATATATCTTTTTCTAGAAATAAATGAACTCCAAATAAAAACAATTTAAAAAAATATTGTTAACTGTAATTGTACTTACTTCAGGATTAAAAGCACTGTTATCAGCTTGAATTCAAATTCTGAATTAAAAATTTACAGAGAAGGCAACTGGGCAAAAAGCTTTATGCGACAAGCATCCATCCTTAAGCAGTTTACAAGTTGTGCTGAGTATGATAGTGAAACAATTATCGAAGAGAATCTTAATCGATCAAAACTATACATGCAAAGGTAAACACTAAACACCTAACTGATTTTAACCTGGGCTCCATCTAATTCATTTTGACCGTTTTAGGGCGAACCAAATAATTCGTAAGCGATCTGATCAGACCGCCGTATCATTTATTTACCTCGCAGCACCACCGAAAATAATTACCCCCCAATGGGACGAATGAAGTGATTGTTATATGGAACTACTCTCTTAATTAACAGCAGATCTTCCGCCAACTATCTTAGTGTATGGCATAAGCACTGTAACCTCTACCACTCTCTAAAAAAAAAAAATACTCTTAAGATAATATCTATAGACTTAAGCCAAGCATAACACATACCTTTGCGCTGTTCGCAATTATTTTAGTCTGTGTCTTCGGTCCATACCTCCTGGTACTAATTTATACATATCGTCTGGACAAAACGCGACAACCTGCCACTGATTTGAGTAGAGTTTGTTGAGGGTGTCAATGTCTTTTCTCTTGCCTCTGTGTGAAAATCATTTTCACAGTCTTTTAGTGATTATCTTGACCGTTGACGGATGTAATTTCCAAAGCCTCGGCTTACCGCAAGAAGGTTAAACCAGCTTCATCTTTGTTACTATGAGGTAATATCCAACTGATTTTGTGAACAAATTTGCTTTTATATACCATAGACATTATTGGTATAAGTGTCTCCGATTTTTCGAAGCGTCATACTTGAATATGCTGTTTTACTCTACCATCAACCAACATTCGGCTACTGGGAGGCAATTAAGAAACAAAATTACAACATGCTGCTCAGCATCAGACTTATACTGCATTCGTGCGAATTTCCACTACCGTCGATCTTGCTTCCACGTTTCGGGAGACACGCAGCTATATATTTTCGTGAATTTAAATTTCAAGAGCTCACAATCCGTGATTGACTAGTCCCGCAATCAACCGGTCTACAGCTAGCTCGATTCTGCTGTTTGCAGTTTCGCATGCCGCCGCGCTGATCCAACTGCGTACCTTAGATGCTCCATCTTGCCGTGTTGAAATTAAAGGCTCTACGGGCAGAAACATCAGTATTCATGCGTTCCACTCCATTTGTTTTACCAGTTAGTGAAAGCCCTGTATCCAGTTCCTATTTTTTGCTTTGAACAAATTTGTGGGGAGACCGTCAGCTCCAGCAGTCTTGTTGTTTTTGAGTTTTGAAATAGCTATTCTGAGTGTTAGTCTGATGAATTGAATTTTTGGCTGTTATACCTTATGTTGATTGGACTATTTTGTAATGGCCGAATCTCGTTTTCCTTCGATTACCTTTGTTGGAGCACTTCATCAGCATTATAATTTCACAATATTTTTCACACTGTTACCTAATCTTGAATTGTTAATTTTTAATTGAAATGTTAAATTGTGAATTCTTAGAAATCTTCATTGTACTAAATTTCGTTAATTTTTTGAATTTGGGGCCTAAGTATTTCGAGTATTTTTTATAATTGATTTTCGTTAACGTTTATACCAGTCGTAGTATTATAAATACCAATAAAAGCTATATTTAAGCGCTTCTTTTCTCTTGTACGACCAATTCGTTGACATTTTCGTTTTATTATTCATTGTCTGCTGCTGCAGCATTAGTTGTATCACTTCGTTCTAACACAACCAAAAAGGGGCCCACATAACCCACAATTTCCACAGTTGTTTCGGTGTGAATTTCCCTACGAAAAAATAAAAAAGTAAATTTTTTCACCCAGAGGTCAGACTTACTGATCGTACAGCCTTTGTTTTCAAAAGTGTTTCTTTCAAATTGTTATTCTCGACTGTGAACTTTGAAAACATGAACTAGGTGAAAGGGGGACCAAGCTTGATCTGGTTACGTACGGGTTGTAAAATTCCTTGGACTAAGAAATGAGATGGGTAAATGAAGTCTGGGAGGAGATGAGTTGCATTTACGAGATAAGGTTATAGATTGGCATTTGGCAATATTAAGTTCTAAGCAGTTTTTGACGCACCAGATTGAAAACCAATGAAGGTGTTTCTGAAGTAGAGTGGAGTCATGGGGAGAAGAAATAGTTTTAAACAATTTTGTGTCGTCAGCGTAAAGAGAGTGGGAGGAGTGTATAATGACACTTTCAAGATCATTAATAGTAAGAATGACGAGAAGATGACCTAGGTGACTGACTTGTGGAACTCCAGACGAGACTAGGAACAAACAGAAAGGTTAGATATAAACCAAATATAATATCGATTCACCAGGTTAGAAGAAAGGCAGTTTAATAAAAGAGGTTCAGAGTCGAGAGGGTCAATTTGAAGAGGATCAATTGATGAGATATCTTATAAAATTAAATTGGTTGCAATTACATCGATTTTATTGTTATTTTCTAATGCTGCGGGAGCAATAGACACAAATTCAACTTGGTTTGTGGTAGTTGATCTGTCTTTTAGAAAACCATGTTGTCTGCACGAATTCAAATTTCATTTGAAACTTAAGGCTTCGTATGAAATGCTTTCAAATATTTTGGGTATACGAAAGAGTTTAGCAATGGGAGTTTAACTAAAATGCATGAAAAAAAAAACCATTTTTACACGTAAGTCCAAACTTTTACAAGTATTTTTGTTGGATCTCTAAAAGACTTACTAAATAGGTCGATCGGATTTAACTAGACGACTGAATTGAAGTTGAATCGACTTTAAAAAGAAGTCGAAATAAAGTTAAATGCGCCTATTTCGCAAATGATCGAGCATTTCCAATCCTTTTAAAAATACATGACACTCACCCATCTCAGTTCTCTGCGGTTTCTTGCGATTGTAATTGTGTGTAGTGTGACGTTGAATTTTATAATATTTGGGCGTTGTTGTGCCTAGCATATACGCTTTCACACCTTAGCTACGAATGACTCGGATAGCTAAAAACTTGAGGCTTGACTTACTATACGTCAATCGCAACGTGGTCTCTTTAATTAATAGTTAAATAATTTGGAGGTCACCATGTCTCTTTGTAAATGAACCTTGTGCCAACTACGGCACAAGGTCGATCACTCAAATCCAATGCTAGACTTTACCGACTACGCTTCCAAAGTCAGTGACTGAACGGGTCGTACAATAGCTTTCGAAGTTATTTTTTATACGAGTCTGCGGATTAAATGTTGAATCACTTTCAAAAAGAGGAATATGTATTGAGCTCAGACATATTTCTTTCTCTTCTATTTAATTCCATGAAAAAATGAATAAATTCTCAGTCTCATATGCTGAATCCATGAAACTGAAGCAAGTAGAATGCTCCATGGCACTGGAGTTGATTAATATAGAATTTAAAAGCCGTCCAGTAAAGCAGTAAAAGATACTAATCATAAGAAATGTCAAACCAACGGTGAGGATAAAAGAGATGTTGGATACAAAACAAAAAAAACTTCACCACTTGCTTTTGCATGGGAATATTTCATCATTCATCGAAAGGGCTTGGCAATGAGAAACCATTTGCTCATATCGAAGATAGTACGGTTCAAGTGTAGCAACAGGTATCAGATTTGTATACGAAAAAATTATTTAAAATTGATGAATAATGCTTTTCAATGTAAATTAACTGAATTTTCTAACAAAAGTGAGTTATCTCCAGTTATCAGCCTCCAAAATGCTTGGTGCTGTCAGACAAGGGGTCACATGTGTCTTAAGGGCCCGTCCCATAGAAACCGTTGCATCAGTCCCCTTGAATCCGCCACTTACGTTGATTGATTGCTTTTGATGTGACTGTTTGACTCTTTTGAAGCTTTGACAGTTTCTCTACATTATCTCGATGCTTTTACCAATTTGTAAATGAGTTATCTTCAATATGTAAATGTGTGAAATTCGATGCGTGAATCTGTGAACTGCCAACGGACTCAACGGATAAAAAAGTGGAAAGTTAACCTACTTTACCCGTCGTATCCATCATATCCGTGGCTTATGGACTTTTTTCCATAAGAAAGTGTATATTCTATCCAGCTGCCTGTTGAATACTTCGACATAACGCATTCTATGGGACGTACCCTTTAAAACGAAACAAAATTATTTATTTAAAAGATATGAAAGAAATGTTAAAATTATTTCAAGCGCATGGTGTTTGTTTATTCCCCATTATAGCCTCACAATTTTGTCGACAGCTGACATACAGTCTTCTCGTATAGGCCTGCGGTAATTCTCGCAGAATTCTATTTAAAAATATTATACATAGTTTAATCTATTTCATTATTCTAACATCTTTTCCTTTGCTTCTCTGCTTCAAAAACCTGTAGATAATTTCAATAATCCTTTGGTCATCGGGATTTCCAGTCAAGGTTATCATTTTTCGCATAGAAGCAACCATAAAGATTCACTTGCCGTATGTTGCACTACTCGTTGGATGACGTTTTTACTGAGCGTAATCCACACACCTTTTAAGGGATTGCTTAAAAAATAGTTCACTTACAATTTTTTTTCATGCGTTTTTTGGTTAACAAAGGCTTGGCCGCAACGGCTTTACAATTGAAATCCTTTTCTCGGATGGTATTTTGCTAACTCTAAGGATAGAACACTTCTTACCTTTTTCTAATAACATTTGAGTTGCTTTTGTGATTCTAAAAAAAATTAAAGTTTTTTGATTTTGAAAAATACGCTGTAGAAGATTACGTTCACCCTTGTATCGAGTGGACTGCTTTGAAAGAGTCTCTTTGAAGGGAGAAAACACCTTTGACGGTGATAAGCGGTTGCCCTTCTTATCCCACAATCGAAAGATAGATAAATATTTTTTATTCACTTTCATTACAAATAAGTGCATTCGAAAAATTAATAATAATGATAATACATGTATAATTCAGTAGGAGAAAGAATAATAGGGACCAATCTTAACTAGAAGTTTTAAAGAAAGCTTTTGTCAATTCGTTTCAGAGAGGCAGAGGCGTCCCAAAAAAATCATCTTTATTATATGATGATCTGTACATGATCAAGTTGTCTTAATAGGTAGGTTTTTAATTTCAAATATTTCACCCATTCTTCACGATGTGCTGTCTTCCGATGAGCATATTAAAAAAAAAAAATAAGTTTAATTATACCCAACCTATTAAACTTTAAGAAGAGGCTATCTTATCAAACCTTGTCGAAGAATTTTTTAAAGTCAATCAGAAAAGCGCCTGTGCTTTTCTTATTTTGTTCCACTGGATACCGCATACCAATTAAGGTGCGGAATGTAAGATATCACGCCTCGCCTTAAAACCGAATTGATTATCCGGAACTATATTCTTATCCTCAGCCAACTTGGTTAGGACTCTGTTGATTACTAAGACCCTTTGAGTCCAATGGAAATAAAGTTGTAGGTCGAGCAGTTAAGCTGGGCTCTCAGCAAAAGAAAAATCGACCTGCTGTTATTAATTTTGCCAGAACTTGCTCAGTCTCAACAAAGGTTAAAATCGATGGAGGAACTAAATTAACGATCTTAAAACCAGTATTCGCTCATGAGTATAATGAATTAGGAACTATAAATTTCCAAACGCTAAAACATGTAATTTAGTACCTGTTGCCAAAACGAATTACACCACTAACTACAACTTTTTTATTTAACCCCTTCCAGACGGGTTAAGACGGGTTTTTTTTATTTCTAGTTTATTGGAAAATAAATACAATTTATACTAAAATCTAACTTTGCATTCAGTTCGCTTCATCTTTTGTTTTCATGATCGCAACAGTCGTAAAAAGAACGCCTGACGACTATGTTTCGAATCAATTGGTAGATACTTATCATAGAAACCCACTATTTTTTCTTCGATTTTAAATCCGAATTTTTGATACAGAAACACTGCTGGGTTAGTAGCTGATACATGTAACGTGATGTCTTTGCTTATACTGGTTTGTATCAAATGATATAACATAAAGGTAGCAATACCAGAACGCTGCCAGCCGTGTCGAACAGCCATAAAAGAAAGGTACGCCTCGTTAAAGCCAACATCAGGTACGAGAAATCCACATCCGACCACTAGTTTCTTATACAAAGCTACAACACTAAAATCCGGATAACTAAGGCATTCAGACACTGCAAAGATGATACATAATCAAATTGTTCTTAAAAATTGATTTGAGTTAAAACTTACTGTCGATTCCCGGCCAAAACATCGACTGCAATAATGTATTCACGGCGGCAATATGATTTGGACGGACATAGCAATAATCTATAGTTGCGCGAGACGGTATGATGCCAGTAACGCTGTGTTTTATTTCACACATAAGTTTTAGCCATGGTGGGAAGCATTTTGTATTGCGATAGATAAACGGATGAAGTATACGCGATGAGTAGGGAGATTCAAAAAATTCATGATGAAATGAACCAGCGATTTTGGCATGAAATGATGCCGTTGAAGATTGGTGAGATGCAGAAATAAGCTGCTCGGAAAATTAAATTTAAATTTAATAAAGGGAAGATAAACATCTAAAGTTATACCTGATAGCGATCTAAAAGTTGAGGTTTGGACGATCCACCAATGTCACCTGGGCCTGGATTATATGCATCCAAATTGAATAAAGGCATTGAATTGGCTCTCTTTAGTTCCCGAACAACTAGTTTACGATAGAAACGTCTTATATATGTGGGAACTTCAATTTTACACTCTTGTTCTAGGCTTAAAATATTGCGAAGTTTGTTTAGAAGTTCCTTCTCTTCGTAGTCGCTCATTAGAACTAATCTATTGAAAGATAAGTAACAAGATATAGTTTCTACATCTAGAAATATCCTATGTGAATTACCTTCCTTCTTTAAAAAGAGATTCGTTTTCTAGAAATTCTTCATCGCCTTGGCTTTGCGTCAGCCATGGAAATTCTCGTTTCGGGTGTTTGGTAAATAAACTTTTTGCACACGCTTCGATAGGTGTTTCATCTTCATCTTCGGCCTCGTCAGAAGGGATTTCTGAATCACTTTCAGCTTCCTCTTTTATAGTAGTGTCTTGAGATGTAGAATCTGCGGCATCCATTTGCTGGTAATTTGTTACTTGAATGATTCTAGGCTGAAAAAGCTCTTCGCTGGAGGTATTTTCAGGTGTTTCCGTTAGACTGTAAGACATTTAGTTTTTTTTTTTTTGGTTAAGAACAGTTTCACCATGCTTATTATCTTTGTGTGTGGTGAACTAGGAAACCAGACTTCTTGCGAAATCTAATTCTGTTTTTGACATAACTTCATCAAATTGAATATTTGCAACTTAAGACTTATCAAAAGCACGAATTAGGTTACTGAGTTGGTTATAACCCAGGGACCCTTTAAGTCAACGTCAAAATGTTAAGCTTTCTAATAGTCAACATGAGTGAATAAAAGGTAGACTTGAGACGTTGTATTCTCGATGAATTCTAAAAAAAGGCCGCACGTGGAATATGTCAGAGGTGGTTTTTAGAATTGAGTTCGGTTGACTTTTCTTTGAAAGATGAACACTGATTAGGAAGACAATCGCCAATGAAGAAGCGTTAGGTAATATGATTCGGACAAATCTCTGGTAGATGTGGCCATCACACATTTGATTGCATCAAAAGACTTTGCTTTGTGTGAAAGTTTTCTACATAAGTACCACTTGAATTATGCGAAACCAATCCAAAAAAATTACAAGATAAAGAGCCCCTTAAATAGAGGAAACTCCGCCATCAATAACAAAAGCTGGGGTGCATCAGAAGAACGTATGTGGTGTGGAGCCGCAAGATTGTGACCTGCTATGGACTGTAGGGTAAATGCCGATCGTTATTGTACTCAGCTTGAAATTCAGCGTAAACGTTCATCATTGGCTAGCACAAAAAAGTAAAACCACCTGTGGCAAAGAAAGCCCCCTAAAAAATTGGGGAGTTTTTGCAAAAGTAAAGAATAAGTTGAAGAGAGTGGAGAGAAAGAAAGAAAAATCCAGGCACGAACTTCAATTAAACAAGCTTAAGAAAATTTTTAATTGAAAAAGCAAAAAAATATCTCAACAACAATAACCGCCAGCTAAAACAGGCTTGGATGACAGAACAAAATCAAAGCGGAAAGAAAGGACAACCTTCAATAACTGTGTAAAGAACTGGAAAGATTTGAAAGAATGCATTATACGAGTAGCTTTGATATTAATAAGAAAGTAAAGAAGATCTAATCTACTGAGACAAAAAAGGTCGGCTTGTTGAATTATAAAAATGGCAAGATTCTTTCAACGATGAATAAACCTAAAAACATAAAAGCAGTAGGACTTTCAAATTGAGTTATTAAAAATTGCGACGTCGCGAAAAATTTATATTTTATCTATATCAATCTAAGGCACTTGGAAATGCCAACGCTCAAAAATGCGGAAAATTCGTACTTGAAGTGGAAGTATTCAAAGGCTTTCGTTTTTTAATGTGTCGTAGGAATTTTACTGTAGGAGCACAATATTGGATACGGGACGAATTCTCCGACCACAGTACAGTTATAGCTGATATGAATGCCCTTGGACAACACCTAATAATTGTTGTACCATTTTTCAATACTCGAAATACCCGTATAACGATGAAATACACATCTTAAAAAATGTATCGCCCTGAAATGCGATTAGAAAAATTTGTGATTACAAAAACACACCGCAAGTAAGCAGTGAGCGATCACTGCAAAAATATTTTGCGATATGGCAATGCAAATGCATACGCGCAAGTGCACTTATAAAACTCGCTTCTCGTGTAAAAACAAAAACAACACCAACAAGAAAAAGCGTGCCAAAATTTTTTTTAATTTAGTGCGCACACGAGTAAACAAAAAATCATAAAGCGATTTTAAACACATTCACATGTACAAAAAAAAAAAAAGTAAATAAATAAAACGAGAGCAATGCCAATAACAACCAGAGTGGGGGCATCAAAACTCTAATGCCCTGGTCCTACTGCTGCTTGCACTCAGTCACTTCCACAGCGTGAGCATCGGGTATGTGACAGTCGATGGATAACGGGTTATGTGTATGAATTTTGTTGATATACTTTTTCCTATTTTTCTAAGGGCATAACACCTACAACAATTTGATGCGGTAAATCAACTTTTTAATTTTTACTTCACAGCTGTGCTTAATATCATCGGCGTTTGTGTTTTTTTTTTATATTTGTGAATTACTATGGCTCGGGAATTCAGAGTGGATATCGCAAATATCTGCGGGCTAGAAAGTAATAACTTTTCGGCGTACATCCACGGCCAGCAGTTTTGGCAGTTAGTGAAACGCAGGTATATCCTCACTCTATTTCCATAATCAAATTATCCACTATTGTTTTTTTTTTTTTAGAGAAGCCCTAAAATGGAGAGCAATTCGACCTTTAACGACTAGGCTGTCTGTCTCCATATTTTCATACTAAAATCTTTATTGTGGGCGATTTCAATATACATACACAATTCTGAGTGGCTTCGACATTCTGCACAGACAGCACACGAAGGGCGATATATTGATCATTTCGGAAAACAATTTAACCGACCTTGTAAATGACCCCAGACGAATACATGACGTTGATAGTTATACCGCTAATATCCTGGACTGGTTTTTAACTTCTTATCCTGATAAGTACATTCATCTTTTCCCTCTAGGCTCGTCGGACCATTGTGTTATATAGCCTAATATCTAGTACACTGACCACACAGCTAGAGGAACGATTCCTAAAAGAATTGTATGGCAATACGAGAAAGTCAATTGGAGCCGACCTAACATCTTCTTTAGGAATTTGAACTGGTCGTTATATTTCCTTGATAACGACGTGGATGCCGTTGCTGATAAGATCACATACACCATTCTCTTTGGAATGAGATCCTTTATCCCGCATCAGACTAATAATATCAAACCAAAATAAAAGGCGAGGTACGACTCGAACTTTAAAGAGACTTTCAGGGTTAGAGAAATGTTTTTTTCGGTCCTACAAGACCAACTCGACTGAGGAAAACCGAAGAAAAGTTCAAACGAGCCAGGACTGACTGCAACCCCTTTCTTAAGCGCATGAAAGGTAGTAAAAATTATTGGTCGCTAGTCAAAAACATCAGAAATTCTGTTTTATCCTATATCCCAACGCTCATTTACAATGACAAGGCATGTACGTCGGTTTTTTCCGAAGTCATTGAACGCCGATAAATCGTAATCTTGATACAATATCTTGAAACACGAAAACTTCTCTGTGGCCGGCAGTACGGCTTTCGTAACAAAAGGTCCACTATTGATTTGATGGCATGTCTAACCGAAAAGTGGGACCAAAATCTACAACAATCTGGCTAAAGCAAGATAATTTCACTCGACATTTCAAAAGCATTTGGCAGTGTTTGGCATCGATGAATCTCTTCTTCAAATTGTCTTGAACGGCTTCATGTTCTAATCCAATATAGAAATTTGCTGACAACAGTACTCTATGCTTTTCATGCTTTTTAACATATAGGGGGCATTTATCCACTCAAAATTGGAGTGCAATGCTAACATCTGATCAGGAGCTTCTAAAACCTCTCTACACTTGCTAGATTGCACTCAAAACCGTGCAATGTCTTGTTATATTACGTCTTGCTTATATTACACAATCAATGGACACCCTTAAAAACCGACGTATTGTCTCCTGCCTCCTCCTGTCTCCACCAGTGCTCCAATAGAATTAACAGTAGCATTCCGCCCCTTCAACCGTAACAGCCGTCTCGCTATGAATGCTCATCAGTTTACTCTGCGGAAGTACTACGAAATATCGTGATTCTTTGCTAAGTCGTAGAACTCGCTTATGGAATGCCCTGCTGAGCTCTTTGTTCCCTAGTCATTTTACCCTTCAAACATTTAAAATCAACGTACATCGAAACGTAAAACGATTAAGCCTCAAAACATACATAAAAGCTGGCGATAAGCAATAGAAGAATTGCAACTTCTAAGAACCGCAAACGTGCTAATATTTGTAAAGAAAAAACAAAGACACCTGCTGACAGAGAACAACGAAATTTACAGTTAATGCATAAATGCTTTTAAGGCGAAATTTAACGATGATTTTACACTCAGATTCATTTCCTCGATTGTCGAGCACGAAGAGGAAACGGCTGATTTTACGGAAGTGAAGCTAATGTGGCATAATATAACACATGTGACTTCGTTTGAGACAGTTCAACATAAAACGCGATTCAATTATTCCGCCTTGGAAAAAGTGTTCGGCCCAGTTTACAGAGATCATATTTGGATGGCGCTAAGGTCTCCAAAAGAATGTATAACTGCGAAGCGCAAACTTAAAATTCGAGTACTGAAGCAGCAGACTAAAGAATCCGGAATACAATAAATTCTTTTCTTTTCGCCTGTAATATCACTACCTTAAGCAATGTCGTGACAGCCCTCCAGGTAATTCTTAATAATTGAATAAAAGCGCTGAAAGATAACGAGTTATAAATCAGTCGACGTTGACGCTTTTTCGAACCCAACTTCTGATAAATATTTACAAAATCAAGAAAATTGCAATAATGTTGCATAGGGTATTCAACGAAGATCGTCGAAAATTGTGGTGTAAAAAGTAACAGTAGTCCAAGTTCCGTCTAGGATAAAAGAAAAATTATTGGATCACTTAAGGGCAAAAACCTCATCTAATTCTTGACTTAACTAATAAAGTCAACCTGCGAAATAAAAAAATTAATTTTGTCCTGGCTATCAAGTGCTATAGTTAATCTCTTCTCTTTGCTACACCATAGATAGATATGTCTCATCAGCATCGCTTACAGAAGTTTATCCGTATCTGTAATATCTTATTGATAAAAGTATACTCAACAGCAACGAGTAGGAAAGATTGTTCTAATCTCCTTTAAAATTTTCCTTCGAGTTCAAAACTACCACATCCCATAAGTGCTATTCTACTACGTACTTTTAATATTTAATTACCTTTCATCCGGAATATCACTCTGATCGAATTTCTCAACAAAACTACTCAATTTTGCTTCATCATTTTTACTCGACCCAATATCAAAGATACTAGAGTTATTGTCCGTTGTGCCAATTAGCGGAAGAAGATCATTTTTAGATAAATTATCTGTCGGAATGTCATTAAAAATCAATCCGTCCGATGAAAGATTTTCTGCTAGAAAATCCATTAAGCTTGATTGTACCGAGTTAAGATGCTTATTCTCTGTATTTTCTTCGATTTTAACTGTTTGCTTATTCGGTTTCGGTTTTGGTTTCCTTCCCATGTAAGGCCTGAAATTTCAAAAAGAAAAAGAGATAAATTATTTTTACTTTTCCTAAATGATGAACATACAAAGTTCTGCTGCAAGATTCCTCCTCTTCGGGATCAACACGACGACGCTTCACTTCATCATTAGCTGAATTTGAGAAATCACTGGAATAATTATCTTCCGCGTTACGTTTTTCATTGCGTAACAGTTGTCGTTTCTGGGAAACTTGCTCATCTACAACAGAATTTAACAATGCTTATAAGTACATCATTGAAGTATCATGTAGTTAATCGCATTTACAAAGTTTGTAGTAAAATTTTGGTGTTTGATTGTAGGTCAGCTTCCACCAGCCGGTTTCTTGAAATGTCTCCTGTCCGGAAACAAAGAAATCTGGACTGTTATGTGATAGAGCACCCGACACAGATCCAATCCATTTTTTTCGCCGCTTTCTATAAAAAATTATATATTCATTTTCTACGTGCTCTGAAAAACTTTTTCACTTAGTACTAACGTGCCAGAATCAAACAAGTATTCCCAATGCTTGTCAATAAAGCTAACAATGTGAGTTCTCCAATGAAAGTAGCCATGATGACTGAGTCCATTGGATTTTATCGAGAGATTATAAAGAGCCAGTGCGATGGCCATTAACCTAAAGAAATTTAAATTTTTAGCGCGTTCATCTTAGAGTTGGATTACCTTACCATGGTAGTTTTTGTCGTTGAAATTGTTCACGTTTACCTTCAGCTGTCGAGCAATCGGTACATGTAAAAACAAAGAATACATCACCTAGTAGGTCACCTGGAGTTCCAGGACGCTTGAGACATTTTATGTGAACACATGAATGGCAGACGGTGCACTTGAGGAAATCATCGTTTTCAATAATGGATGAGCAGTAGGAACAAGTTGATGGCGAGTCTAAATCCATCTTCTGCTTTGCTGTGCTTTGCGAATATATTAATTTCAGATTGTTTACACTTGTGTTTATGTTTTTTTAAAAAACTATTCAGTAAAAGCGTGTGAATATGTCAAAAGTGACAGCGAAGATGATTACAGTAGAAGCTGTAAAGAGATGAACTTGTTGCAAATATTTTTCAAAACTCTTTAATTCATGTCAAAAATTGTGCTCCATTCAAAATCACTTTTTATTTATGCCTAATGGCATTTTCGATTGACCGATTAACATAAACTTTCTTTTTGCAATCAAAAAAAAACTGACAAATTTGTACTTTAAATTGCATTTTTAATTTACTTCACAATATTTTAACTCAACAACTGTGAACTATGAACAATCTGTTGTACTAGATTATCTTCGTTTAATTTAAGGAATAAGATTAAATGATTATACTTACATACGTTGAAGTAAGATTGAGTTATATTCATTGGATAACTCCTATATTGTGACTCTTTTCAGAATCAAAATTTTGCTTCGGGTTTCCATATCAAAAGGAAAATTTATCTTCTGGATTTTATGTCAAAGTGTACTAACGCATATAAATATGTATAAACGTTAAATAAGATTGTGTCAAAAGAAGTTTTAAGTGTTACATTGGAATTCGAATCGCCTTTTTCAGAGAGAAACCAATCGAAAACGCTATCAAAGCACAATTAACATCCGGTAAGGTGCTTTCAGCGCCCCTTGTTGGTTTTATTTTTTTTTCCTACACTCCTAGATTGATTTTTGACAGCTCTTTGGCAGGAGCAAATTCATATTAAGTAAAGATTAGTTTCCGTGTGGTACAAAATAAATAAATTTGTTAAAGAATTTATTTTTGTCTGATAAGTAAGAAATGTCGAAGAAGAATGCGTGGGTTTTGAAATAAATGCTTGAAAAGTATTTGGATGGGTTAGTTTAAATAGAATCGTGCTTTAAGAAATTTAAGCAAAGGACTTGTGAATAACGAAGGAATTATTATGATGTTATTTTTCCATTAAATATTTATTGAATGCTGTGAAATATAGTGTTTTGTTTTGTTTATATAATATAGTTTAAAAAAAAACAAGTAGGCACACTGAAATGCGACTGAAATGCGACGACTAGATGGAATCCTGCTCATATATATTTTTTAAAAGGACCTTTTCGCCTGGTGGAAGTGAAAAAATGCTAAGACCTGGTTGCAATTACTCTCTTGTACTTGATCTTGCTTCAAATAAACTTAAAAACCAATCCAACGTCCACCAACTTTTCACTTTCACAAATTAAAATATTTTCTTTGAAATATTCTTCTATAATATTAGTAGGATTTCATCTATGAAAATCTTTAGCTGCGCTTTACTATCCCAGATATTATCTTTATTTATTTGTTTAACAATATATTAGGTGCGCAACTAAGTTATGAAAATTCAACTTTATTGTATAGAAAATGGTTACAAACAAATCATTTAAAGTATTACCCATCTCTAGTTACAACTATTTCTCATCTTTCCGGCAGACCTCGAATACCGGTACGGTTTTCTTTTTTTAGGCTATCCACGAATCAAGCCTTATTTTGATGTCTTCATATGAGCGAAACTACTTATCAGCCAGATCCAGGTAGGTTTTAACGGGTTCAGCAACGTGAGGCAAAGAGTTGTCATCCTATAGAATCACTTTTTCGTGCCTCTGCTCGTATTGGGCTGTTTTTCGCGCAATCAAAGTCGATACCATTCCCCAGTGATAGTTTCGTTGGATTTCAACAGTTCATAACAAATAACATCGACCTGATCCCACCAAATACACATCATAACCTTTATCCGATCCATTTTCCATCACCCGTCACGATGCGATGAAAAAAACTCTTCCTTTTTTGCCGCGAGAAGTTGTCCACAGGCGAAAAAACGAAGCTCAATGTCTCTTGGCTTCGAATTATAAGGCACCCAAGTTCCTTGTTTTTTAATCATTCTCAACGCATGCAATCGTTTGGAAATAGCTTGGAGGGTAACTCCTAATGCTGAAGCAAATTCTTGTTGTGATTGGCACAGATTATCATCGAGGAATGCCTAAAATTCAGCGTCTTCGAAAGATTTTGGGTTTCCTTCACACGGATGGTCCTCAACATCGAAATCATCGTCTTTTAAGCGACGAAACCAATCACGGCATGTTGTTTCACTTAGAGCAGCATCTCCGTAAACTTTTTGGGGCTCTCGATGCGCTTCAGCTGCCGTTTTCTTTGAATGAAAGAAGAAAATCAACACTTCCCGCAAATGACGATTATTTGGGACAATATCAGACATTTTCGCACAATCAAAAGTATATGACGCTAAAACAAAATCACTAATGTGTCAAAACGGTTTGTTTACCATATGTCTTAGCTTGGTTTATGATGTTTTAGATATGTCAAAATGAACCAGTACTCACTATCTATTGGCATTTCAATAAGACGGCATAATAGCATGAACGTATCCTCAAAATGAAGCGAGAGTCAATTCTATACCCCACACTGTTCTTGTATTTTTTAAAGTTTTTTTCCTATCGGTCTTATCTGGTCACCCTTGTGCGAGCCCGTTTTATAAAAAAAAAAATAATAATAATGCATTTTTGCTCAAAATAATTTCTTTGTTGTCTATATGGTACTTACCGAATACATACAGTACTTAGCACTTAAAATGGCAACTTATTTTTAACTTTCGTTTTCAAAATGCGCACGTGTTGGAATCAGCTATAGCTTTCGGGCATAACCAAAGAGTACCGTCTTTTTTTTTTTTCATTTTTTGTGTGATCATTTAAGATGTCTCCGCAGTTTTTTTTTGATAAAAAAATTTCTTTATTCAAAATCAATTTCAATCAAGTACATATTGGCCATTATTATCTATGAACTTTTGCCATTTTCCTTTTTATCGGTGTAGAACTTCTGTGGTTTATCAGCGAAAAACTTGGGCAAGTGATTTTCAGCGGCTCTTCGGTCGGCCAATTTTTTACCATCAAGAGAGTTTTGCAAAGACCGAAAAAAGGGTAGTCAGAGGGTGCTAGGTCCGGGCTATACGGTGAATGCATTCAAAACTTCCCGACCAAGCTCCGTCAATTTGTTCCGGGTCATCAAAGATGTGTGTGGCCTTACATTGTTATGATGGAAGGCAACTCCCTTTCTGTTGGCCAATTCTGGTCGCTCTTGAAAGCTTCATTCCCGAGAATTCTCGGGAGGAAAAAAAAAAAAAAAATTGATTCAGAAACAACGTTCAGAAGTTTTGCTAAAAAGTATAAAGAACGTTCGAGGCAAAAAGACCCCAACAGTAGAGATGAACAGGGAAACCTCGTCTGATTCATTGCGACTTGCAATTCGGCAAATCACGTGCGTCGTACGATACCCGCCTTATCTCACCCTGCTTCAGTTACACAAAACTAATATTAAAAAATCGATTTTGTACAGAATTATGTACAGAACTAATGTAAATAGGATTAAACAACTGTTAATATGGTTTCAGTCTTATAACCCTTTGTAATTCCCCAAAAAAAAGCCCATCTGTACATCGCTTTAATTTTAACCGATCATGTTGATACAGGCGAATTTGACATTCCCTTATCTCCTTATCTGATATAATGTCAAAAATAAAACCTAAAATCGGGGAATTCCCAAGAATATTTCAATATCGACATACATATGTAATATGCATATTCTGGGCTCGAAATTGTTCACTGATTTATTTTCAATTAATTTAAACGTGATGGCAGGCGCATTGAATCCTACGCTCTCCCGTCGTAAGCGGTTTTTACCCGAGTATCGTCAGCTATTCGAGGCACTTTTAAATATTCCGGATATGGATGTTCAAGACCGAGTCGCTCAAGCAGTAAACAACATGCAAAAGTGTTCAGTGTGTAAAAATAAAATTTCGTTAACAAAGGATGTTGCCACTCAAACAGGCGATACACTAAAACCGACCAATGAGGCATATCAACTTCAGTTTGCGAAAAATAAAGAATCGGGGGCAGACAATTCAGATCAAGTTCCTGCAAAACGCCGACGAAAAAGGAAAAGAGCTTGTCCAAAAGTAGTCAAAAAAGCACAACATTCAAATAGTGATCCAGTTCTTAAGCAGGAAAACACTTTACCAAAGGTAATATGTTCTATTTTCGAATCAATCTGATCGGCTAATTTTTTTAAACAATTTTTAAGAAGGTGGATGCAGATGACGCAGTCATTGAAATACAATCAGACGATGAGGCGGTCCAAAACTTTATAACCAATGATTTGATGGATTTTGAAAACCCAGAGCCAAGTATAGAAGATATTCAAATTCAGATGAAATTAGAGCTTTTAACATTTTATACATATGAGAATGGCTATTTGTAAGTACCAACGGATATTGGTGCTAGATTGGTTACATTTTTTTTTGTAGACCTATTCATGGTGCGATAGCAACCAATGAGGTAAACAAATTGAAGAGACAATTGTATGTGATGAAATTTCGGAAGGAGAAATTACTGTCACTATACACGGATTTTGGCGATGTAAGTTTTGTTGAAAATAATATTAATTTTTTATTAAATGATAATCGTTTTGGGTTAACTGATGTATACATACGGGTGTGTATGCACATATGTTGTGTTCTCTGAGGTGTGGTTTATGACAAGCAAATTTTTTGGAAACGTTGTTGGGGGAGGAAGTTTTACTACGTTATCGGAGTTTAGCGTTAGTAGCTATGATGCTACTGTTCTGCTACGTTTGCTGGCGGTATCGACCTTCTCGTGTGGTTTAAGGGAGACATGATTAGAAAAGTGCATGCCGCTTTCTTGTGAATAACGGTCGGATTTTGAATTTCTTCACAACGGTAAGCATTTTGGCTGTTAGTTGCTCGTAAGGTTTTGTCATCGCAGCTAGTAGAGTAGTTCCTTGCTTTGATCGCGATATGATGAATTTGGTTGACTGTTTGTTGATCAGAAGCCAGATAGGTTCTTTATGTGGAAATCGTGTTACATTACGTCCTGCCGAAAAATCAATAAGCGTTTGCCTTTCTCCGGAGGTGATGTGTAGTATGTACTTCCCGCAAATCATGAAGCACGATTTTCACGTCGTATTAAGAGCATTGCTTGTAGATTTTGTCGAGGAGCTTGTAAAAGCATACTTTGGTTTTGTCGTCTTTCTCATACCAACGATCCGAAGATCGTTTAATCGTTTGTCAGAGTCAACTTCTTCTTCGATTCTTCGTTCAGGACGTATATTTCAGCCTTGAAGTGAAACAAATTTTTTTTAAGGGGGAGTAAAATCTAACGTTGTCCTTCAATAGAAGCTAAGTTGAAGACGTTATCTATCGTCGAATATTTTACCACACATTCAGGCTTATATATTCCGCTGCACCCTCTCGGAAAAGCTGCCATGTAATTTAAGTCATTCGATGTCTGCGATTTGTTGCTGGTATTTCAGAACCCTTTTCTATTGTTTGTTGTTTAATGGCGTTTTCCATTGGCCGACAGAAGCCTTCTTTTTGCTCTGAAAATATTCCATTGGCACTCTTCTCACTTCTCTTTGGATCATCATTATTTCTGTAAGCTCTTTCTTTATTGTTTCCTCTTCATTTGAGCTTTGGTTACATATTATATAGACATACTTGGTTTCAAGTAGTGTTTTCGTGTCAGTGGCTTTTTTTTTCTTAGACCCGTTATATAAGCTCCCAACATGGACTTTTATCCAGAGGTGCCAAACTGAGAGATTTTCCCCGTTTTCCCGCGAGGAAAATGCACTGATCAAAATTAAAACGTTTATATACGCTTTAGATTTTTTTACTTGCTTTTATAATTCCTCACAAAAAGATATTTATTTAGGTCCTTTCTTAAATGACAAGCTTATATCCAAACGCTTCAAAATGCTAGGTGCGGTGAAAAGTAACCTCCTTGACCGCCAGAATGCGCTGCTACTGCAAAAAAGGTTATGGTGCCTTGAAGTCCGTTCATATTTAGGCAGACATGCCTTCAGTGTGATACTGTCTTTAGTTTTGTTTTGACAGCTGATTGTTGTTGATGTGTTTGGCATCATGTTGAGTATGGACAAAAACAATTTTCGTTGTCTCATAAAACATTATTTTTTGAGAGGCAAAACGGCGAAGGAAACAATAGAAGAGTTTGATAAATACTATGGGGCTAATGCTCCGTCAGACTACATCGTCAAATATTGGTTTCGACAGTTTCGTGGTGGCCGCAACTCCACTACCGATTAAGTCCGCAGCGGCAGGTCCTCCGATAGGCTTACAGAGGACAATGTCAAAAAAATACATGAAAAGGTGTTGGCTGACCGGAAAGTGAAGGTGCGCGAGCTAGCAGCTATTGCAAAGATTAGTACTGAGCGCACACGCTATATATTGGGCAATATTGTCATGGCATATTCTTCGTGGACTACCTCGAAAAAGGGAAAACCATCAACAGCGAGTATTACTGTGCATTATTGGAGCGATTGAAGGCCGAAATCGCTGCAAATCGGCCTCACGTGAAGCGAAAAAAATTTTTGTTTTTGCAAGACAATGCACCGGCGCACAAGAGAATCGCAACTATGGCTAAAATCAATGACTTACAGCTCCAATTGCTGTCGCATCCACGTATTCGCCCGATTTGGCTCCCTCGGACTATCATCTCTTCCCAAACCTCAAAAGATGGCTCATCAATAAAAAATTCAGCTCACGCGATTAAATCATCGACGACATGGAAGAGTATTTTGCAGACCTTCCGGAAAATTACTTTTCGGACGGGATCAAGAAATTGGAAAATTTCTGGAATAAGTGTATCAAACTAAAAGGGGACTACTCTGAATAAAATAAAAAAAAAAAAAAAAAACGTTTAAAAACAAATTTTCATTCCCAAGTAAGTTTGCTAGAAAGTTTGCTTATTTATAACAGCTTCTTAGGCGTTTGAATTTTCCACTTTTATTTCGCTTTGCAGGCATTTTCCTCATTTATTTACAAAACCCGAGTTGGAATATATTTTGGTCACTTAGAAACGTTGATATATCAGCCATACCCTCCTTAAACATTCAGGAATTTTGAATGGATCAATGGTTCCCAAATATTAAAAAAATTAGTTTCATTTCTTTTTTGCTTTCCACATAGTGGATCAGGTGATGAAAGGGCTTTTCCAGCAATTGACTTACACAAAACCAAAGTAGCGAATCAGCTTGATAATCGGCCACAATTGTGTAGAACTGAAGATAGATAAAAAATGCATTTATTAACTAAAACAAGTTTGTTTTGTTTGTACGATTCTTTTTTTAATAAATAAGTTATAAAATTAATATTTTTTTTGTTAAAAATGAAAACTGGAAACTCGTTTAGTTTCTTAAGCCCTTGCATATGTATAAAGTCTTCAACTTCAACTTGTAGTAATAGCCAAGTCTTTGATGTGTTTAAGCTGCTTTGAGCTTTGAACCATCTGAGCAACGTCATTCTGGGGATGTTGACTGCATCGAATTTTTTTATTCTACTCAGATTCTCATTCCTTTTTTTTTTTTGTAATTTTGTCCAAATAATTAATAGAAATGACTACGTAAGGATTAAAAATTCGTGTGATTGAATCATGATGATCAGCATGGCAGATCTCTATATCCCATAGCAGTTTCAAGGATATAACATACTTAGTTTGTTTTTGACAGATAGAAAGGTTAAACGTGTTTTGATGTGATTTGTGATTTTCAATTATTATAAAAAATGGAGCAAAGAATTTGCATCAAAGTTTGTGTAAAAAAAATTGAATCAAGTTCTCTAGGTAGGTAGGTAACACATGGGCTGAAAAGTCAGTGCCGTTTCTAAGAGCACCACTTGAATGAAATCCATATCAGTTAGTACCAACCTTCAAAAGATACGTGTATAAATTTGACAGCTGTCGGACGATTAGTTCTCTAGATATAGCGTTGTGAGTGAAGCAACTTTTGTTTTTGTGAAAAAAAAAATGGATGTAAAGCAATTTCGTGTGTTGATTTATCATTGCTTTTTGATGGGAAAAAATGCAGGCGATGCAAAGAAATGGCTTGATAAATGTTGCCCGGACTCTGCACCAGCCGAACGAACCATTCGCAAGTGGATTGAAAAGTTTAAAAGTGGTCATACAAGCACCGAAGATGATGCACGCATTGGACGTCCAAAAGAGGCTGTTTCAGATGAAAACATCAAAAAGTCCACAAAATGATTACGAATGACCGTAAAGTAAAGTTGATCGAGATAGCTAAGGCTCTGAAGATATCAAAAGAGCGTGTTGGATATATCATACAGTCGACCAAAAACAACGTGTTGATGATTCAGAGGAGTGTTTAAAGCTGTTCAACCGCAATAAATCCGATTTTTTGCGTCGGTATGTGACAATGGATGAATCTTGGCTCCATCACTTCACACCAGAGTCAAGTCGGCAGTGAGCTGAGTGGCGAGCAGGCGACGAACCTCGTCCAAAACGACCAAAAACTCAACAGTCGGCTGGCTAGTTTATGGCATCCGTATTTTGGGATACACATGGAATAATTTTCATCGGCTATCTCCAAAAGGGGCAGACTATCAACAGCGACTATTACATTGCGTTGTTGAAGTGTTAGAAGGACGAAATAGCAGAAAAACGGCCGCATTTGAAGAAAAAAAACGCTGTTTCATCAAGACAATGCACCGTGTCACAAGTCGATGAAAACGATGGCAAAATTGAGTGAATTCGGATACTAATTGCTTTACCACCCACCGTATTCTCCAGGTTTGGTCCTCAACGACTATTTCCTGTTCGCAGATCTCAAAAGAATGCTCCCCGGAAAGAGATTTAAGACCGATGAAGAAGTAATCGCCGAAACAGAGGCCTATTTTGAGAAAGATTGAGAAATCGTTTCAATCAGTGTATCGCCCTCGAAGGCAACTATATTGATAAATAAAGTTGAATTTTGCAAAAATTTTGTGTTTTACTATAAAACGGCACAAACTCGAATAACCATAAGAGAAGTTGCTTAGGATGTTGGCATATCGTAATTTTTCCATGAAATTTATCTCAATCCTGCTCTCGTTTTTTCGAAAATCCTTCGAATACTTCCTTGCTGTATTTTTGGAAATGTTTTTTGAAATGAAATATGAAATTACATATAGAGTGAACGAATATTAACGATTCAATTCAAAGAGTGAGTTGAGTGAGACCTCATCGTAGTAAGTGAGTCTGATCGTTGGGATTGAAATTGATGAGAACGTTAAGCTGATATTTGTCAACACGCAAGAGATCAGTACAGTCACTGGCGAAAGTCTATATTTACCCCTTGGTATCATACCATTTTCGCAACTCAAGTCTTGTCCACTTTTTTTTTTACAATTTACCATGTGATGGTCTTATACTGTTTCTACACTTCTCTCTCTACCTTGCCATGTTTAAAATTGGATTATTCGTTTGAGTTTACGTATGTACATTTTAAAAAGAGCAGGGCTCCGCTAGATGATTTTATGTATAACTAAACTAACTAATTATTCGATTAAAAAAATGTTCTGTTTTCTTTATAGAATCCAATTCAATTAGCTATAAAAAAGAACTGCATAATTGACATTTTCAATGAACTGTTAACTGAAGTGACGGATTTAAATGATTGCGATGACGATGAATGCAACACAATTATCCATCTGGCAGTAATTTACCTTAAGCATTATGAACAAAATGAGCAAACATCTATTCTTAAAATTCTTGAATCGTTGTTGCAGAAAGTGGATATGAAAATTCTTTTGAAACGTAACAATGACGGGTTAACTGCTCTACAAATAGCTGTAAATGAAAATAAATTTTTAATGGTTGAGAAAATTTTTGACGTTCTAGATAAGAGATTAAATCTTAAGCCGTTAACTGGAAAACATGTTGACATGCAGAGTCTTAAGGATTACTACGACGCTGCTTGCAACGACTTAGAGGATCGTCAGACCAATGAATTGAAAAGTAAAATTCTGAACGCGACAAGTATGAAGTGTGGACGTACAGCTTTGTATTTTGCGATAGAAAGACAATACGGTAAGTTACATATAAACATATACATATATAGTATGTTTAGTTGATAGAGTTTTGTGTCTCGAGAGAGTACTATTGTATATCTTTCATGTTTCTTAATGAAACAAAATGGTGTTATGGTATTATTTTTATTTATTGCGTTGGTTTAGCTGAACTTTTTTGTCTCCTTGTTAGTCGAATTCGTTGTCAGGGGCCGAATATTCCACAGGATAATGATATGCAGGACCCTACCAACGTATGATTGCAGTAGTTTCTGCTTTAATTTCGTCTTTGCAAAGAAGTAACATGTTTTTCATCTGACATAGGCCAAAGCTTATTCTTCTCTCAATTCGGGGGCTTTTCGTTGCCTGGAAAAATGATGAAAACGTCCGAAATGATTCTTCCTCGATTACCCCGTGAATTTGGACCTAAAGCTTGTAAGTAGTAACTGCCGAACAAGACATTGCGCAACACTAACCATCAGCGTCTTGCTGATGTGGAAACTGCAACTGTGACTATTTAAAATGCTGGCACGCTTAATTTTCTTTGAACAAAATTATCCGTAATGTGTATGTCAGAAGCATTTAAGATGGTAGACGTATTTTTTAACATGAGCATTCGGCGTGTCTATCATTTTAATGAGGAATATATTTGGAATAAGCCGTCACAGAAGTAATTACTGGATTCGGTTTTCTGTATCCTCTCCTGAAAAATTGTTTTTCTCGCAGAACAGAGCACTTATGTTTCATTAAATTAAAACTTTCAGTCTTACCCAGGGTTTTTAATTAGTTGCGCCTCAACTGTTTTTTTTTTTTTATTTAAGAAACGTCTATGAATTCGTAAGTAATTCCAGCAATTTAGGTCAAATGTTCGCCACCAAGTTCTTGGTTTGTTGGCATAATGTAGCCCCACCGCAAAGTCTGAAGATGTGAAATCACCCGATTCGAGGCGATAACTTGACATTTCTGTTGATAAGGTGATCACCGAACTTCGTCTTTAATAAGTCGATTCATCCATTTTCAATAGGTTCCATTTAGCGTAAGTTCGACGTATACGATGGTCATTTTTTTTTAGCTTTTCGACAAATACATTAGCGCCATTAGTGTGAAACTATGCTGGACATTCACAGCAAGTGTTGTAGAAGTGTGCAGAATACATTAAGCAAAAGCGCAGTTGCCCGTTAAGACATCGATAAGCAGTCTAATCTGGAGCACTGTCTTTTACACGCAACCTGAATGCCATCTACGGTTGGTCTGATAAGAGACCCAATTGTCAATGGAAACGCCAACAACCAAGAAGGTAGTTTGTCCCAACGCGGGTTCAAGTCCTAAAATTTAAAAATTTTTGTGATTGTGGTCTTGCAAGTTTATCGGTAATCTCATTTCCCATGATTTCATTGCATTTTCAAATTACCTTATAGGGTGTGCTGCTTGGGTGTGTTACGGACGCAGATAATTCAAATTCCTCCGCTTAGAGGAGACGTCAGCGCCACATCCCAAATCTGCTCAGCAATAGTTAAACATCCGTCTGCATTATCTTTAAGGTTTAGATTGCCCAACGCCAATTTTCAGTACAGAGATAGTGCGGCAAAAACAAATGTTTCAGCGTCGTTGCCTCAGATAAGGCGTCATGAGTGAATCCGTAACATCAACTTTAGTTGAGTTGTACCAAATACAATACCATTACCCATTATATAAACATCGAGGAGATTTATTCGTACGTCTAGAGCAGTCACACGTATTAGGAGAAGGTTTTAAGCAGCCATAATAAACAGTGCAACAGTGCCGTAATTGCGTGAAAATTTGTTTAACCAAACAACTGCTGCGTAGGATATAATTTGTCTCATTATATCCTTGCAGAACGAGAGGATATCTTCAGTGGTAAGTCCCATGATTTGCCGAAAACTCCCTCCACACTGCCAAGAAGCTGACAGTCAACCAAAATACACCACAGCAGTGAAAAATGAACATAGCTCTGCGGCAACTACCATATTGACCGATGCCAGTATCCGCAACCAAAGCTCTCATTAATAGGATTGCTTAAATAAACAAAACTGGTAATTTGTTTACGCCGTTGCCAGTTGCATAAACCGGCAAAAAAGTTGCGATATCGAAAGTACCCTCAATTCCCACGCGTACTCCTTGTACTTTCTGTCGGGTGCATATCCACTCTTCCCGTTATAAGTCTCTCTTAGCGAGTGATAAGTAATCTTCGTCGATTTTTTTTTATAAAAGTGATTCCCACTGTTCGCCAGGATTATGAATTGCAGTGCCAAGCTCTAGCAGTGTAGGTTCTCTTCACATTTAGAAGCAAATGATTTTTATGACATGAGACCAGGACGCAGAAGCGTATTTAGTGGCATAATCCGTGAGCACAACTGATGCCATATAGTATCATAGCTACGGTGGCTTGTATTACATACCTCGCTTGCTTGTTCTAATTACAGGAGCTGGTTCTGATCTATTTATTTGGGAAGTGAAACTGGGTCACGGTTTTTTACTTAGTGTCAGTACTTTTGGGTATATATTGGTTTTATTGATTTTTTTTAACACTACGGTGAAATTAATTTACGTCGCGTTAGAAGACGTCGAATAATGACAGATTATTACTGTCATTTGCATAACCCGCAAAATGGCAAGCAGGAAGAGGAACGTTTATTATTATTTGCATTCATTTTCATTCAAATCTTTCGCAATAGTTTCCCATATGTCGGCCTTTAAAAAAATATTTTTGTAGTTTTTATCGCTCTGATCGTATAAACATCTGTATTTACGCACAAATTCAATTAAAATTTCCATTGTTTCACAAAACAAACCAATATCAAGCCGCGTTAAAATAAAGGATGTGTATTTCAACATATCACCGCGTTTTACCACGGCTGTGAATTCATTTGAATTTGTTAAGAATCAATAAAACACAAAAAGATGTAATTAAAAATGCTTAACTTCTTTGTTTCAGATCATCTGATATACTTACTTATGGCGCACAAAAGTAACCCAACAATAAAGAACTTCAGCGGACAAGATGCTAAAACTTACTACACCGAATATGGAAAAAACCCTACCATTGCTGGAATTTTAGATAGACTTACGGCAATGTTTTCATGATATGACTATAAATTTATACACTGAATTGCGAATAAATAAACCTTTGTATTTAGAATCAGACTCTCATTGTATTTTAGCCCCACTGGTCTTGAAAACAAGATTCGTTGACCTTGTTGAAATCTATTGGTTGAAGGGACGGCGGTAAATGTTGGAGATAAAAATTCTTTTTTTCATTTGGATATTTCCATGGTAAGCTATGTGCAGCGTGATCAGCTTTATTTATTTTTTGCTCTCCAGGGTGTTGACTCTTGTCCACTGCAAGAATTATATAATTTTATTACAATGAAATGCAACTGCGTTTGCATACCTATCCATTGAATGTAAGTCAATTCTTCAGTGCTATAATGACTGTAACGGCAAAAGAAACCGAAATGGCATTCTTCATTGTTTGAGAGACGTTTGCATGGGATTTTTTTAGTTTCTTCATTGAGAATTTGTTGGGGATCTACAAATTACATTTAAGATCGGTATTGTTAGGTTCTTTCGATGGTGGAGATGCTTGTCATTGAAAAGGGTACCTTTGAATTTTTGCAGGTAATTGGCCTTGGCGATGTTGTGTGACATTCCAATGTTGTGACTCTTACGAACATTTATATCATTTTTCATAAAACAATCGCAATAGTCACAGTAATAACTTTTGCCGCCCATCACTTTAATTTAAAAAAAATTGCAAAATATTTATATGTTATGCTGAAGTTTGATGTTTTCGTTTGTTTAGGTAAGTTCGATTCGACGTTCAAAAAAACTAAGCTAACAGGTTGTTTGAAAATGCTATATATATACGTGGCTCAAAAGAGTGTTTATTAGTCCATTCGTGATAATCCGGATCTATCAGTTCGTAACAGGCCGTCTCCACGGGGCATGAACGATTCCCGGATTATAATCATGCCATGAACATGTCTAGTGGAGCCACAAAAATCCATGCACAAACTAACATCAGGGGATGGATGTTCACTTTTATGTAGTGATAAACGTATTTTTTTGGATGTTGAGTAAAAGGGAGAAAATAATTGTTCCTGTTGTTCTATGTTGTCGCACGAATATCTGCACGCAAAATTAAGTGTGTTAACTTAATTTGCCCAGCTAAGATAGAAATTCTGTCTTGTGGAGACCAGCTGTAATATTATGTCTCCACCAAAACTAAGTCTGGAAAGCTAAATTCACTCAAATCTGAACTAAATCCCAATGATTTACCACAATGTCGCGTTCGCGTGGTCGCGCTTTGACATGCTTTATAATACTTGTAAATGACACTTAATATTTACCATATTACCCAACAAGGATGAAGTATTTCTTGCTTTACGATGTTGTATCGCTATTTCCACCAGTGGTGCTCCGTAAATAAAATTCTACTCTCTTAACATCCATTCCGTTGTGAATGCTAAAACTCTGATGGTGGGGCATTAACTATATCGGAAAGAACCATGTGCGTCGTGGTTGAGTGCTCAGTGCAAGATTTATATGCATAGAAACTGTTAATTATCAACTTTTCCTTCTATAATAAATTATTTTGTATTATTCTTGAATCCAACATTGAATTGAATTTTGAAAATTAGATGCATATCAGGAATAGTATTACGTCGAAGGCACATTAGAGTTTTTCATACATGCCGCAATGACCTACGCTGAAGTCAAGAGTATATCACATAATCGATTCATAACAAAAATATACAACGTACTGCTCTTGGGGTTATGTTACCATAGAAATAAGTATTGAAATCAAGTGAATTAATTTGTAGAAAGGAAAATTTAACATTTTAAAATAAAATTAACTTGGCAGTACGGATATCTCTATACAAACCAAACAAACCCTACCATTTGACGTTTCGAATTTTCGAAATCCTTCAGCAAACTAATTTCGATTGATATCTGACGTTTACAATTATGTTTACCAGCATTTATCAGAATTTCCACTTAAATTAAATGAACAAAAAGCTAAAATAAATTAAAAGTTCCAAGGTCGAAATAAAAGATTCCTCTAAATTACACCAATGGCCGGTGATAAAAAGCGGCGTTCTCGATCACGCGATAGATATGAAAAAGAACGAGAGCGCGAACGAGATCGGGATCGTGGCGGTCGTGATAGGGAAAATCGAGAAAAGGATCGCCGCAGAAGATCCCGATCGCGTTCCAAGGATCGTTATGGACGGGATAGATCTTTGGAAAGGAATGTAATGCGCTCCATGCGATCTAGATCGAAATCGCGTGAAAAAACTCGTCTCGGAGACTCGGCGGAAAAAATCAAGGACCGTGCGAAGAATGATTCCCTCAATAAAGAATCTGCGGACGAAAAGAAACCTTTTAAGAAGGATTCTGAGACAGATGTCAAGGAAGAAGAGCATCAAAAGAAGAAAATCGAACCGCTTTCATTGGAGGAAATCTTGGAAAAAAAGAAAAAAGAAGAAGAAGCTCGTAGTAAGCCAGTTTTCCTAACAAAAGAGCAACGTGCTGTGGAAGCATTAAAACGTCGCCAAGAGGAAGTGGCTGCCATGCGATCGAGAACTTTTCCTGTTCCAACTGAAAGTGGATTGCAAATCAAACCAGACAAGGAGAAACTAAAGGAACGCGATGATAGGCGAGATGTTCGTGAACGTGAGTATGATAGAGGACGTGACCGTGATAGACATAAGGACGATCGAGACAAGGATATCAAACGTATTGATGATCTCAGTCAAAAGGATAAGGAAAAGGAATTGGAAGCGATTCGAGAAAGGTACTTGGGAATTATCAAGAAAAAGCGACGAGTTCGAAGGTTGAACGATCGGAAATTCGTTTTCGATTGGGACGCTGGCGAAGACACGTCAATCGATTATAACAATTTATACAAGGAGAGGCATCATGTGCAATTTTTTGGACGAGGAAATGTTGCAGGTGAGTTGTTTTTTTTTTTTACTGGGAGTTGTAATTCTTGTCAAGTAGAAGAGAGGAACGTTGATAAACGTTTAAGATTTGGTAAGTGGAAGTGCACTTCCACTTAAAGTCAAGCTTCATCGAGGTAGACGCGAAGTCTATTTATAGTATCTAACATTTTAGGATGATGAGTTGTAAGTTGCAACCTTCCGCAAATTTGTCAGGTGCGGTGTTTTAATCTCCTTTGTTTCGAATATCCTATTAGCTATCATAGTTTTTACTGTTTTTTAAATCGCATATCTTTGTCGTTTGTTGTTTCCGGATTCAGTTCTTGAATTCACTTCCTACTGAAGATATTCTGATGGACGTTGCCGGTCGAACTGACTGTATTGTATTGATGATACTCCAAAGGAAATAGAAGCTTTTAGGTCCTCTGATTTTGTGTCAGTTAGAGAGGGTCTCGATGGTGTACTTTTAAGTTAAGATAGGTCCACTGCCTAGGGACCTGTCACTGTTTGGTAATAGAATCAATTGTTTTGCTCAATTAAATATGTCTGCCCAACAGGCAACAGGCATAGATTATAGAAATGGTAGGTACTTAGTTTTTCTGATGTTGTCTACTGCAGAATATGTGCCCAAAAAGGACAAAATTATCGCTTCTTCTTGATCATTATCATAGGTATGTCTACTTACGTCACAGCGGCCGGTTAGTATATTTAATTGCGTACAGAAACTTTCTTCTGGGAGATTTCGGCATGCCTGACGTTGCAATGTTCGAGAGATGAAAAAAGAGGTACATGTCCAGATCTAGTGAGGAGTCACTGAGTCGGCGGCAGTCGTTCTTGAGCCTAAACCTTCTGCTTATTCAGATCCATTCGGGATAATGTTTTTTATGTCCAAATTTCTATGGTCTGTGAACTCACGGTCTATGAACTGTAAGACATGCATACCATCTCTCGTTGTTGCAACGACCAGTGTCATATTTTGGAGCTGTACTTGTAGTTAACCCTCCCCTGAAGAATGTGTTTTAAAATGCCGTTGTTGGAGAAGTTTTGTAACTAATGGTTTATTAACGGGTCGTCGACGTTTGCTTAGCAATGCAAATTCGAGTCTTTCGTCAATCTTAAGTAGTTAACGCACTTTGAAAGATTACCATTAGAATCACAATTGTTTGTTCACTTAAGGAACTTATTTAATGAAGATTGTAGAAATTTGTCATAAATAAGAGTCTAAAAGGAAAGTAGGAAGGAGAGATTCCTCGTTGTCACTTGTCTTCTCATATGCTTTTTTGACAAGCGCGTATTGTATGTCTGTCGGACTTATAATTCGCAGACTAAAGATTCGCCAGATTTTGGTATAAATATCAATTTAAGGTGTTGTTCCTTGTACCAAGCAGGCTTTTATTGTTCAACATTGAAATTTTTCGGAAAAATACTGATTAATTCTGGAGATTTAAATGTTTCAAAACTGCTAGTATGTACTTAAGTTTCTCGTTGCTGAAAAGATCTGCGATTATATGCGATTGTGCATTTAACTCTGTGATGTATCTCTGATTGAGCTACTCGCTTCTGGATTCCGCTTATGGTCCGAACTCATTATGACATTCAGTATTTTGATTTTAAAGAGCAGCTTCATAATGTCTAATTTGAAAAAGCAAATAAAACTTAAGACATAATGACTGGGATTTGATAATGAATTTTTGACTGTTTCCTCTCCGCACGAGGTGATCTCTCACTTGTTTCGTTTCCTGTACTACGTTCTTCAGACATGATATTAAATCGGATTCCGAGTCATCGTATTGCAGATATCCTGATGTCTTCCGTCAGACTGAGCCAGAAGATTGGATTAAATGATGTTTTAGCAAGAAGGCAAGGATTGCTCATGCATGGGACTTGCCTCGAAGTCTTCGGCTTGATATAGTTGGGTGGCTCTGTTATTTGCTAGCCAGGATTCGATGAAGGCAATCCACTAGAAGAAGTACGGAATAGCCTGCTCCCCTGGAGTGGTGGAGAGAAATCCGTTCTTATTTTAGTAACAAGGGTGTCTGTTACAGACTTTTCTACTATCTCATAAATCTTTAGAGGATGTGTCGAAATATCATCGTTTACATTTCTTGAGACAGTAATTTATCAATATATTTATAATATATCGCATTATGAAAACTGACTCCATAGCAAAGAAGATGGGATCAGACATAGGAAAACGAAAAATTGTTTTGTTTTTTACAGCCTATAATTTACATAGGGCCAATTGAAAATGCTCCCCAACCAATAAGCCTTTCCGGTTAACCTTGCTCTTAGTGTAATGAATCGCAGAGTTTGCCTGCGTATTTCCTCTTCTAAAACAAATTAATGTTGTGTTTTTTATCCGCTTTCAATAAAGTCCTTGGTTTTGTTTTCGTTTACTATCGACTCATTGTTTCCTTCCTCTCCTTCGGTTATATTATGCTGTTTACGTCTAAATCGACTTTGCAGTCAAACAATACAAAATTTTTCAACTCAGGTGATCCACTTTTTTTACGGACGCTTGCATCAATATACCATAATTACTTTCTCAGATTATATTAGGTGCGCAACTAAGATTTTGTGTCGTCATTTCCGGGAAGTGAAGAAAACGAAGAAAACGGCAGCTGAAGCGCATCGAGAGCTCCAAAAAGTTTACGGAGATGCTGCTCTAAGTGAAACAATGTGCCGTGATTAGTTTCGTCAAAAACGGTGATCTCGATATAGGCGACCGTCCGCGTGAAGGAAGGCTAAAAAATGAGGATCTTTGCCGAACGCAAGAAGAGCTTGTTTCAGCATTAGGAGTTACATGTCAAGCCATTTCCAAGCGATGCAATCGTTGGGAATGATTCAAAAACAAGGAACTTGGGTTCCTTATAACTTGAAGCTAAGGGACGTTGAACGTCGCCTGTGAACAATTGCTGTGGTAAAAAAAGGGAAGGGTTTTTTTGGTCGCATCGTGGCGGGTGATATTATAGTAACTCAAGCAGCAGAATATTCATGTTGCGAAGGTTATGCTGTGTATTTGGTGGTAGCAGGTCGGTCTTATTTATTATGAACTGAAACCCAACGATACCATAACTAGGTAACGGTATCGACTTCAATTGCTGCAATTGAACGGATAACTGTTGGAAAAAAGGCCACAATACGAGCAGAGGCACGATGCTAAGTCCTACAACACCCGCCATATTCCCCAAAATTTTTCGCTGTCTGAATATTATTTATCCCGTTCGATTGCACATGGTCTGGCTAATCAGCAGTTTCGCTCATATGAAAATATGAAAAAATGGCGTGATTCGTGGATGGCCTCAAAAGATGAACACTTTTACCGTAACGGTATTCGAGCTCTACCAGGAAGATGGGAAAAAGTTGTATCTAGCAATGGGCTATACTTTGAATGATTCATTTGTAACAATCTTTTCAAGTTGCATTTGCAGAAAAAAATACGCACCTAATACGTATTATTTTAGATTTAACTATTTTGACTTTAATAACATCGATATGTTCTAATGTTTTTTTTTTTGTTTTTGTTTTTTTATTTAAGATTACATTGTTATTGCATCGTTTCATATGTTTTTCTTTATTTTAAGGTATTGACATCAAGGAACAGAAACGTACTCAAAGCAAATTCTATGGTGACTTGCTTGAAAAGCGACGTACTGAGGCTGAGAAAGAGCAAGAAAAAGTTCGCTTAAAGAAAGTCAAACGAAAGGAAGATAAACAAAAGTGGGATGATCGCCATTGGTCTGAGAAAGATCACGATGAAATGACCGAACGAGATTGGCGTATTTTTCGAGAAGACTACAATATCACAATCAAAGGTGGCAAAATACCCAATCCCATTCGTAGCTGGAAAGAGTCTGGTTTTCCCAAAGAGATCATTGACATCATTGACAGTGTTGGTTATAAAGAGCCTACGCCGATTCAGCGGCAGGCAATACCAATTGGCTTACAAAATCGTGACATTATTGGCGTTGCTGAGACAGGCTCTGGTAAAACATTAGCTTTCCTTATTCCCTTGTTGTCATGGATTCAATCATTACCAAAAATTGAACGACTTGAAGATGTTGATCAGGGTCCCTATGCAATAATTATGGCTCCAACACGTGAATTGGCACAGCAGATTGAAGAAGAAACAATTAAATTTGGTCAGCCATTGGGAATACGTACAGTTGTAGTGGTCGGTGGTTTGTCCAGAGAAGAACAAGGTTTTCGTTTACGTTTGGGCTGTGAAATTGTCATTGCTACGCCGGGTCGTTTAATTGATGTTTTAGAAAATCGTTATCTCGTATTGAATCAATGTACATATATTGTTCTCGACGAGGCTGACAGAATGATAGACATGGGTTTCGAACCAGATGTTCAAAAGATTCTCGAATACATGCCAGTGACGAATCTGAAGCCGGACTCGGAAGAAGCAGAAGATGCTAGCAAGCTTATGGAGAACTTTTACTCAAAGAAAAAATATCGACAAACTGTCATGTTTACGGCGACAATGCCACCAGCAGTAGAACGTCTGGCACGATCATATTTGCGAAGGCCTGCAACAGTTTACATTGGATCGATTGGTAAACCCACAGAGCGTACCGAACAGATAGTCTATATGATGGGCGAAAATGACAAACGGAAGAAACTTATGGAAATTTTGTCGAGAGGTACCGAACCGCCAGTCATTATTTTCGTCAATCAAAAGAAGGGAGCCGATGTGTTGGCTAAAGGTCTGGAGAAACTTGGATATAATTCGTGTACTTTGCACGGTGGAAAGGGCCAGGAACAGAGAGAGTATGCCTTGGCCGCACTTAAGAGCGGTGCAAAGGATATGTTGGTGGCCACTGATGTTGCTGGACGTGGTATCGACATAAAGGATGTTTCCTTGGTTATCAATTATGATATGGCGAAATCGATAGAGGACTATACTCATCGTATTGGTCGTACTGGTCGTGCTGGTAAGAACGGTATGGCCATTAGTTTTGTCACGAAAGACGACAGTCAATTGTTCTACGATCTTAAACAATGTGTAATGGCTAGTCCAGTGTCTGTTTGCCCACCAGAATTGATGAATCATCCAGATGCTCAACACAAACCGGGCACGGTAGTGACCAAAAAGCGGAGGGAAGAAAAAATATTTGCTTAGTTTTCTCTTTTGTTTTTAGGAAAATAGTATTCATAACTGTTAATTCAGTAGAGAAAAAAATAAAGGCACTACTTTTCCGAAGCAAGAAATTTTTTTTTTCGACTTTGAACTTGTGGTGATGTCGGCCTTAACGTCCGAAGTCTCTTCCACTGATGCTGCTGCAAATCTTTAGAAAGTTATCGATGACCATAGTCTGTGGGTTTCTTATTCTTTTCCGGTCGCAAAAACATTTTTCTTAGATTTTTCATGGTCGCATAAAATTAAGGTTTTTAATTCTAGATGATATTGCAGATGGATATTTCCCACGAAGAATCCGAATCCGAAAATGTGCAGTTTTTTATTATAGCTTTAGTAACTTGGATTGGAACAGAAGCGCAACAATCAAGTTCGTAACGGAATGCTAGCCTTACCTCATAGTGGTGGTTTCCAGTAACTACATGAGTAAACCCTTACTCATGCACGCTCAAATGGCAAAGGCATGCCCGGCCAATAGCGTTAAGCTATCTACGCCGACGAAACATATGACCAATGTCTAAAGTATGACGCTTAAATCGTACTAGGCTATTTTAAAGCCAGGATAGGAAAAGAGTACATCTTTGGTAGGGGAGTTGATTAGCATAGCCTTCACGAAAACACGTCTGGCAACGGACTTACGCTTTTTGGCTTTGCGGCAGGACGTATTATCTATAGCAAGCAACAAGGAAACATAGCGGTATCTGTATCATCAAACGCTAAATCAAATTGATAATTTTGCGATAGATGTAAAGCCTGCCTTCAGTATTCTGGATGTCTGAAAGTTCCGGGCAGCCAACAATGGCTCCGATCATCACCTTGTTGCAGCCAAGATGCAAATGCGGATTTCGCAAGCGTCACAATAAAGAAGAACTACTGTGAGAAGATATAACGTAGAAAAGCTGCAATCATAAGACACCGCCAGAATCCTTGCCGAAAGCGTATCCCGAAATCTCTCAGCAACTCCTATGTCGCCAGCAGTAAATACCGAAGACCAATGGCAACCTGTCATAAGAGACGTCTCCAAGACTTCCAAGAAATTACTGCTTTGATGAAGAATGGCAGCGAATACATTCAGCTAAACAAGAAGGAGCACTTTAAGCAACAAGAGTTGCTCTAACAAAAATTAGCGCGAGAAGCGCGCGACCAAAGATTTTTAGAGGTTGTACTCCGGGAAAAACGTGCGTAGGTTTTACCAATAGGTAAAAAGAATATTTCAAGGCAAGAAAACCCGTACAGAAGCCTGTGAAGAGGAAGAAGGAAACCTTGTAGTAGAGTTACAGTCAGTTTCGAGAATATGGAAAAACTTTTTCTGTAGACTCTAACGGCAACAAAGCCCGACATCCTGCCTCTAGTGAGAACAGACCATTCAACAAACCTTCCGTCCACCTGAGCAAAACCAAATATCCAAGTAACCGGCCGAGGTATTCAATGTATTTCAAGGTATTTCTAAGATCTGGTCTGAAGAGTGTATGCCTGATTAATGGAATCTCAGTACCGTTTGCCCGACCCCTCAACATCGATATCGGAAACAAGATCTTATCTGCCATATTGTGCGAACGTCTGAAACCCTTCGTCAACAACCTGATTCATTTGTTTCAGATCAGGAAAGACCACAATCTACTAAATTTTTACAATCCGGTAGATCCTGGAAAACAAATCAAGAAGTCCAAATCGACACCCACCATTTTTCAACGACTTTGAGGCAGCATTTATAGAGACGAGTTTTGGCATCTCAGTAAAAGTCGCAGAACTATGTGCTATGTGTTAGTCGGAAAAAAAGGAGCGATATAAGAAACTAGGTGTGACAACTCCCACTTCTACCTGATTTGGTGAAATGAACTCGTTGGATAATTGTCGTATTCACGTATGGTATTGATGTATGGTAATACCATATTCATATGGTAATTTGAAAGATTTAAGCAGTTGCTGTGATCGATACCTTTTATTTTAATCTATTTACCTCGTTTTCCATTTTCTGCATTGCTATTCTTGAGAATAGAAAAGAATTGTCTCCATCTCATGAGCTAATCCAAGTTTAAAATAAACTTTTTAACTTTCCTGCTTGAAGCAACAAGTGGCTGGCAGTTTCTTGATTGATGATGTTGCAAATGCTCGCGTTTTCACTTCTGCTTGCTGCTTCCTTGGATTGCGTAGCTAACGTGTCTACGTGGTTACACATGTTGTACCTTACCTGAATCTCCTGTAGTTCGTACTTTAATTGAAATACATTCATTGATCTATCCCCAGCAATCTTTGGATAGCCATGTGCTGTTGGTTTTTGGCCTCTTGTCGGGATATCTCTGTGCTCTGCTTTCGAAAATATTTTTCACAGTATCAGTTTGTGCTGATTGTTTGTTTGTTGATGATTGTTTCTGCTTTCAAAACAAAATGGAACCTTAATTGTTCGCGCATTTCAGCATGTATACATTGTATCTACATAGATCCAATAAACAGGTTGGCGCGGTTGTAGCTAACGGATGCAGAACGAATGAATCCGTGTTTCCGACGTCCAAGAGACATTTTTTAAATCAATTGCTGATTTGATTTGCTCTTGTTTACCAGTCAGAAGTAACGCAGCTGAGCTTATAGAAGGTTTTGTGTACAAGTAAAATGCCTTGAATTGTAGAATTCACTAAACCATTCACCATTGTGGTTTAAGTCTCTGATGCCATAAGGTCATATCATGTATTTTAGCCTGGTGTTGTTGCTACCCACTTTATCATTTGTATCCCTCTTCACGCTAACAAGGTATTATTGTGCATAAAGTCAAGGGTGGCTTTAGAGTTGGTTTCAACCCGTCACGGGTACATTGTCAGGCATAATACTGATTGTTGGTGATCTTTTTTGCTGCGCTGGAACCTTGCCACCAATATCCTATTACTGTGTGCCGTTTAGACTAGAAGCCAACAAATGTTTATGTTTATGTTGTATCGTGTGAATTCCCTCTCAAGTTGTAGAAATCTGAACTTTTCGTAAATCGTGAAGTGTCCTAACGCTCCACAAAGTCATCATTTTCCAACAAGCAAAGGACGACAACAAAATACGATATCAGCCAGCAACTTACGCTTTTAATCGCTTACCGTACACTGGGCGGAGACCTACCGTAATTTAACCTGCTTTCTGGTGTAAAAAATTCACTGTCTTAATTCTATTTAAGAAATCCTTCAACCAACCGCACTATTTCCGATGAATTCTTGCTAGATTTTCGAATTTATCGATCGCTACAGGTACAGATACTTTGTCTACCATATTTTACCTGTTCCTCGTGCTATGCAATAGTTCATTGCCATCAAGATTGCGAACGTCATCGTTTTGAAAGCAGGTTGACTTGCGGGTAGTGAAGTTGGCTCTGCAGCCATGGTTGAAGACCCGACTATATTCCTTTCCTGGCTCAGATTCTTGGCGAAACGTTATCTAAAATTTGGTGAAAGCCGCAGTGATATATTTGGGTGAAAATTTATTAAAATTTACAAACTTTGCACATGATAGAATTGATGTTATTATAACGGTGTAAATCCCGAAGGTCCTGCTTTGTGCTGAATGCCAAGTTTGACATAAAACTCGTTTATGCTGTCAAACAAACCAAAGAAGTTTGCTATCCAGGATGACACCCAAACATTTTTTTTGTTGAAAAAAAACGAATGGTAGCGCCCTTTAGTAATAGATGATTCAAGCCAATCAGCTTTTTTCTTCTCTTCAAGAGCACCACTTCAGTTCTGAGAGGTTTGACTCAAATCCGATTTCTGCTGGGTCATTGAAGAAAATTACAGACTTTTCAAGCTACAGAAGCCTACAGAATCATACTGACGATGTTGTTAGATACTTTCGGGGAGAGCTCTAAAAGTGTGTATCGTCGGAAGTTGCCTTGTACACCTTAGCCAGTCACATCGACGAAATAGGGTACGCCACAGATGAGGCTGTTGCGAGGATAACGGATTAGTTGGAGTCAGTCGATCTGGAACTAGCCGACCACAGAACTGAGATTGTCTTAATCAACCACCTGAGTTGGACTGAGGACTTCTGAGTTGGTAACCTAAGAACCAGGTCAAATGAACCGATTGGTTCACGATACGAGCTTGTTCTCTAAGGCCCACGTCGAAATTGCCAGTAAGAGTATTGTAAAGTGTTTGTTTGTTTGAATTTACAATTCAATCGCTTTTCTCAACCATTTTTACTTTACTTTTTATGGGACGCTGATATTTATACTCTCCTGACATCTTTCGATACGTTCTTTACCATCCACACTCGGTAAAAGTTTCTATTCTCCAATGGTTGAGTCTTCTGTTATTCAAATATGGATATCCGTTACTCAGATATAGATGATACTGTTCATATTTTAAGTGGTTACCACAATATATCGCTGATTTAATACATTGGTGAGCCTGGATACACCCGCAAAATGCAGTTAGTATGGCTCTTCAAAACGAAAACTGTCGTCAGGATACAGACTCCGATCCCCGGTGTGAAAAAGGAGGATAGGGCAGTGTCGGCAGCGATATGGGAAGTCAGGTTTGACTGCTCTTTAAAAGGCAGGTGGATCCCCATTACCCATGCTAATTCTGTCATCGCATCATGTTCAATGAGATTAAGAGTAGTCTGTAACTACCACCTTACACAGCTCCACTCCTGGCACGGCAAAAATACCTCAATTAGTCGATTTGATGGAGATCTGCTCATTCATAGTGCACGTTCAGAAGAAGTTGCGTAGAGTTGAAACTTTGTGAAGAGCCCAAGAGGCGACGTCGGTAAATACAACATAATTGCTTAAAAGATCTGCGAAGTACCTATAGTACCTAGCGGCAGTTGCACGCGAAAGTTGTTGACGAGTGCCGGTGTGACTTTGTACATAGGCACGAGTTTCAGTAGAATCATAGCCCGCAAATCATGCATGCCAGTAGTACGAAATACTATTCACATTTCACATCCTTTGGAGCAAACCATAAAAACATAAACCTTTTAAAATACAATATTTACTACCCTAAATGTTCAACACTTTTCCGATCAGTGTCCCATGAGACATTACTATACCATTGACAGTTAAAATTTGTACTCATAGACGATGAGTAACGTAGCACATGCAGCTTTAGGACACAATGAGGAAGACGTCTTAAGTGATCTTCATAGATCACTTAAACTTGTTACGAATATTCATAAGTTTCTTAAGATCATATGTAAGAAATATTTATACGATATCTTACAGGATACGAGTATAATTCATGATAAAGTGAGTAAATCTGAACCCCTTAATCATAGTGATTCATTTCATCTGAGGTAGGACCTCCTAGGTTCATGATGTGGATTTAAGTAAATGTGTATTCGAGCGGAAGAGATTTTTTATTCCACTTGTAGGTGGATGTGTAAACCAAAATCACATTCGGGATCTTTGGGGCGTAACAGTAGGCGTCTTTCGGTACAAACAAAGCAACCCTGTTACAGATCTAAACATTTCCGGAAAATCTAATTGATTTATGGCTGAAAATGTATCTCGCACATGAACAAATATTTAGCAGCAAAAAAAAAAAAAAAAAAAAAAAAAATATAAATCTAAAATGGAGTTTGGCTAATTGGGGAAAAATTACACAGGAAACGACTTCCTTTTGGCTTCGCGATAACCGCCCAGGAGTGATTTCGAATATTCAATTATGAGTGCAATCCCGAAGACACCAAATCACAGGATACTTTGGGACAAAACAAACAAAAAGAACTCTGATCAATCATCCAGAATTGTGGTCGATTTTTATTTTATTCTATTTTTCTTTTTTTTTTTAAATAAATGGATGCTGTACTCAGACCTGCACAGGTCGTCATATCCATTCATTCGGCATTCATACCATTCAACAGGAAAACGATCACAAAAATGACTTCTGCTGATGCATGTGGAATTATTAATTTTCGGTGTTGCACCGAAGCTGTGAACAAGCATGATATCCCACTTGAGATATTTAAAAATTCATAATTAATATCGTGTGGTAAGCGGGACAAGAAAAGAGGTCGAGATACTTTTACAAGCATTCCATGTGTATATGTGGATTGAATGAAAGTTATGGATGAAATGCCTAAATTTCAGAGAGGTCTTACGAATGCTGGTGGTAATGCTGTAGATCTTGAGGACTTCTAGGTATGTTTGGCTCTTAGCACAGTAATAAAATAATGTATTAGGTGTGTTGCTAATGGCATTGACACTGAGAACAATGCAACCGAAAGTATTCTTGGTTTGCGTGGCAAACAATTTTGTTTACAAAGGCAACGATGGACAACAATGAAGCATTGTTGAAAACACATAAATAGATGTCTGGAGCTGGATGAAATGAAAAGAGTTATCATTAAGTACAGGGCATGAGGATGATATTTAATTTAATATGAAAATTGCGTGTCCCAGAAATGTGTCAGCTGCGAAAATATTTATTTTTCCTCTCAGAGCCATCGTACATTGTTAAGACAGAGCTGTAATTACTAAAGATCTCACAACTTGGAACCACAAAATTAACTTACACAAAAGTTCGAGTCACAATACTGGCACACTTGTTGTTGTTTTGTGCATGTGCATGTGCGGGCGATATGATTTTTCTTTTGCTTTTGTTAACATATACATATTGAAATATGTTCCGTTCAGTGGAACAGCATCGGATCCAGATGGATATAATGTTGACAAACTCAACAAACGTTTTAAGGAGAATGAATTCCGCTGTTGCACATGGAAGCTATTCGCATTAGACTAATGCAAAAAGTCCTAAGTTTTCGGCATATGGGCGAACGCTTAATGAAAATCCCCATCAAAGGCAAATTCGGAAATATAAAGGAGCCTTCCTATAGAATACGTTACATCCGTTACGATGCCGGATAGCTTGACGTTAAGATATAAGTGACAATCACATAGAATCCGACGCCAACGTTGACAGTTTGTTATGCTGAGACTGTTTTTGTTTGAAGCTGTGACAGTTTTTCTGCATTCTCAGTTTACCTAATTTATCCTTCGTATCCGTCATATCCGATGCTTATGGACTTCCTTCCTTAGGAAAGAGTATATTCTATCCAGCTGTCAGTTGAATACGTCGACGCAACGCATGGGTATGACTGCATTAAAAATGAATTCCATGACCTCCTAGATCGAACATATCCTCAGTGCTCCAGCTATGAAACCAAAAATGTGTTAGCAGATCCCAACGCAAAGCTAAGTTAGGAAGTCGTTTTTGAGCGGAATTTTGGAAAACACAGCCTGAATAATATCACATCCAAAAATAGATTCAGGTTTTTAGAATTTGTAGTGAAGCCCAACCTTTCAGGATCCAGCATTAAGGACTTGGCTATCCTTTGATCAATGAATTGTCAACCGAAGTGATCACGTTGTGATCAAGCATTATGGATGTCTGAAGTTTCCGTGGAGCCAACATCGATTCCGATCATTAACTTGATGCAGGGAGGGTATGAATGCGGATATTATAGTCTCAACGGAGTCAACCAAAACTGCCAAAATTCGACGTCGAAAGGCTGAAATCGCAAGAGACCGCTTAAGTCATTGCTGATAGCGTTTCCCTTAAGCTATCTCAAAATGCCTAGTATACAAACTGCAGGAAACTAATGGGAATGTAGTTAATGTGCAATCAGCGAAGCAGCTTTTGATGTCACCAAAAACAAGCCTCTGGGTGGACGATAAATGGAGGCAGCCAAACATAAAGCATGTAAAGCTCCGCAATATTAAAGAACGAGAGCTGACCGTAGTTTTACGACGTCATGTCTAGTTTTGACATCCCTGCGCCAAATTGGTCAAGTTGTGCAGGATACCCATATGTAGATCATTCTCACTACTCTACAAAGTCGGTAATGAATAAATCGAGACTTTAAATAGCTGTGTTATTTTGTACGCATGTCAGCGGTTGTCACAAAAAAACGACCCAACTCCACATCTTAAAACTTAGTAGTGCAGATATATCTATGAAATTTGCAGTACATCAGTTCAGTTGGTGAGTAAATTTAATTTGTTTTGAAAAAAATTTGTTGGCAAATGTTTGAGATTTCTGAAAATTAATTGGAAAACTCATCGCAAACAAAACAAATGTACTAAAAACATGGCTAATATCAGGAAAGGTTTTAGACAAGGCGATCCATTGTGATGTTTTTTTTTTTTTTTTTTTTTTTTTAATTTTCCAGAACTCATTGACCTAGAAAGCGGCACGATCTTTTGAAAGTTCTCAGAATTACTTTCTTAGGCGGATGACATTGATGTGATTGACTGAACATATGTAAGCCGCCAATAAAGCTTTCTTGAGTATTGAGGCGAAAGCTGCCAATATGGGTATGACGTAGAATGAGGGGAAAATAAATACACGATGTCAAAACAACGCACACCATCGACGCAACGACTTGACTAGAGTTGGCAGTGACAACTTCGAGATAAAGGGTGAACAGAAGAGGACGATAGCAAAAAAAAAAAAAATAAAAAAAATAAAAAATTAAATAAAACAACAACGGCGTAAGATACGAGTATAAAATTGATTCTGGCTTTATTTTGAATCCACTTCCATGCCATTATATGGAATATTGGCACATCATGCAAATTTCCGCCTCGGCTTCGCTTGAAGTGCTTCAAGCGATCGGTTCAGCTTTTGATAATTCAGTCCAATATGTTCGGCGTTTTTTAGCGTGTCGAATATTGGCCTCGAGCTAGTTTAAAGTGGTTGGCTTGTTAGGTCAGATTAAGGATTTGAGTGGTGTCAAATCGGATGATCGCAGCGGCCAATTGATAAACGCTCGCCTTGAAATGATATATCGATGTTGTCGAGCTTTGACCACAGAAAGTCGGTTAACATCGCTCTATACCTGAGACCATTGACGGTCTCAATTCGAAAGAAATAAGGTCCGATGATGCCTCTTTTGTAGATGCATTGATGTTTGCCCGAACACTTGTGGATTGTGTTCACATATTGGCAAATTTGCTTGTTCATATAGCACTGAGCCAAAAATGGGTCTCGTACAGAAGATGATTTTAGCCAAAATTCGGATCTTCCGTCAACATTTCCAGCCCCCAATTCTTGCGTCAACACAATCATAACATATTACGATGTAGGCCAAATCTAACTGCAATATAGTTATGATGATCGGCGCCGAATCGACATTTCTGGTTTTAATTCGATACTGGCTATGTTTTCTTCATTTCGCACCTATCCCTCTCTAGTTGGTGGCTTAAGATCGAAAAGAGGGTACTCACGCTCAAACTTTTCCACGATGCGACGAATTGTCAGCACACTGAAGCCATGATGACTACCGACCTCACGACGAAATTCACGTTGCGTATTTACAACTAAGGTTCTGCACATCCGGCAAGCGTAAAACAATGCATGATGAAATGGCAAACCTTACTTAATATTTTGATACTTAGATGTCCTTGGTGACTTTGACAGCTGCTGAAACATAACAATTGGAAAAACTATCATTGCTATCTGGTAACACTGTAGTTAAGGACTTCATACACCTTGGTTATGCAGTTATAAGCAACAACGATGCTGAAATCAGATGCATAATTTATTAAGGTTTATTCTTCCGTTGTTTATGCATTAAGGACTTTCAATTTTTGTAATATGCTCAACAGATTTTGACCATTATTTAAAAGAGCAATACTGGCGTAACCTGTTTTTTTCACAGAAAATGAAGAGCTCGACAGGGTGTTCCACAAGAGGAGTTGTAGGGCCTAATAAAGAAACACGATATTCAGAGTTCGCCCGAAAATGGGCTCAAAGCTCAACTGGTGAGAATTCATACCGAGACGGGTGTTATGGTTGAGGACTTGAAGGTGTTAATTACTACTGGAGATTTCGTTGGACAACTGGTTTTGGAAACACCGTTAAGACTAGGTAAGGCAAGGATTATTACGTCGGCGTTGGTGGGTGCCAATTGATTGAGAAATATTGGCGACACCTATGAAACTGACAATGGACAACTTTTTGGTTTGATTGTGACCACCCAGATAGAATTATGTTCTTGATGTATTAAATTCCACTCGGTTGGTAGTTCCCCAATTAGCTGATGAGCAGAGACGAGGTCTGAGAACGAATATGAAAATCAGAATGTACTCGTATGTTAGGTACTATCGTCAGCAAATGAGCATACTCAATTAGATGTGCCAGGTAGCAACTTGTTACTGCAAATTAAAAAAAAGTGTTGGTGAGGAAATGGAGCCTTGGGCACACCAGTATTTATTTTGTAAAGATATAACTTGAAACCGTCCAAGACAAGTTGAATGGAATGACCCAAAATGTTTTTTGTAAACCATTTTGGAACCGATTTCACCTATTTAGACGCTTATTCATATTAACTAAGAGGACACAAAAGCTGTTAACCATACAATAACCATAAGATTAACAAAAATGATAAGCATAGCAGTACAAGCAGTTTCTTATTATAGTCAACCACACTGCATATGGATATTGCATATTCGCCATGACTCACATTCGTTTGAGAAATGTGAAAATGCTTCAGGACTCACCTGGAAAAGTTAAGATATTCCTTCAAGTGGAGAGAGATTTTTAACGATATTAGTCGAAGTTAAAGAGTGCTAGACCTAAACATGTAACACTGTACTACTTTATTCACAAAATCAATTAGAAGCTCCGGCTGCAAGCGCAGTTCCCGAAGGTACTGGGTTCCCTGAGTCCTTTGGCCTCTCATGAAGAAAGGACACGTTTATTGAATAATTTCACAAAAAGAGTCAACGGCAACGTAGCATTTGAGGCCTAGATCAATAAAGTAACTACATTCGTGGCAAACGAATGCTTTATGAGGCAATGGCAACTTTCACATACCCATATCCAGAGAGATTAAAGTTAAGCGTCGTCGATTTAAGCTCTTTATCATTGTAAAAAAAACAAATTCACATGTAAAAGATACGATGAAGGCCTCAGATAGGAACATATTTTAGTTGGCAAAATAACCTGAAAATTTGAAGGATATACGATGAAGGATGTGTATCAGAAATTAGTGCGTGTTATAAACATCATGTCCGCTCCTGAAACTGGAATCTGCCCTTTATCGATGTAAAGCTCACATTATTGAAATTCAGGAAATAGGTTGAAGATAAGCCAATATCCTAAAAACGGTAGACATAAAATGGTTCACATATTGGTCATCTGAATTTGTCATGGAAAGAAAAAAGAGGCGACAAGTCGATAAGTCATCGCCTTTCCGTGATCCACAGCAAGGTTAAGGTGCAAAAGATCATCAGAACATCATCAGAGTATCAGTGTGATACTATTGTATCGACTCCTACAACTTCTTCTTGGGAGCTAAATTTAGAGTTCGACTGTTCAACTCAAAGAACTAGGTTCGATTTCAGATTCTAGCCACATCCTAGAGAGAGCATATGTAACGTGTTTCTAATAAGAAATTGGTGAGCATAATTATGAAAAAAAACAGAAGCCAGTTCCGATGACTTACCGGCAAAACTCTTCAAGTACGAAAGTAGACAAATGTTGGTTTGAGGACTGAAATTTCAGCTCCATATGACTCATCTTCATACGTATCCGTGTGCCTTCTAGCCAGGCAGATTGTCGAAATGACAAATAGACTAATACCGTAAAAGACCAGCGAGTTTTAAGTCGAAATAGAACACCTATTTATCGAGTTAAAGTCCGCAAATGACAACATTCATCGTCAGTAACTCTACTGGTCGATGGCTGAATTAGGAATTCCGTCAAAATAGATTGACATCACCAAACCTTCGATGTAAAGATCAAGAGAGCAGCCACTAAAGCGAGTGAGTAATTAATCGCATTTCCAATGCCGGGTTCTTTTTGAGTATGAATAATCCCAGTTCAGGTTAGGTTAAGTAAGAGTGTCCTGGAAGAATAAACCTACTTAGGCCTATGGCCCATTATGATGCCACGTTGATCTATGATCCTCCTACCCTTGGAATCAATTTGAGTTTTATAATATTTCTTAAATTTTGTTCAGTTGGCGTTTACTAATTTTTATAAGTTTGCTTGGATTAAAACTTCTGCAGCTTCTGTAAAAGTAATTTGTAAAAACGCCAAGCCTTCTCGTATGTTTGCCTTTATGACAGCGTCCAGTGATGAAATCGTTTGAAAGACCAAACTCTTAAAGCGATTCAGATCCAGATTTGGCCCGATTTGTTTGGTCGCTAGACATGTCGACACAACAGTCCACCTACGGTTTGTTCTACTGTTAGCATCCAGCTTTGGTATTAGTTTGCATGTACCGATAATATCTTTTTCAGATAGGATTTTTGGGGAGTTCGTCGGCCCTATAATTTTCTGGAATGTCTCTGTGCAGCGGAGACAGGATTTCTTTAATCGCCAAAATTTCCGCCTGGAGCAGGCTACGGAAGGAGAGTCCTAAATTAAGCTTATCTAAGAAAACACGGCCATCGACCCTGTTTCGAGTTTTGGATCGAGCTGTATAGAAATGTATTGACTTGGTGTCCATGAAAGCATCTTTTTACCGGAAAAAGATGAGGAGATGCTTGCATGAAGGACTTTGTCAAACCAGTGTTGGCACGTAGTGTAGTTGATGTTAACTGAAAGGATTGCTAGTGTGTTAAGAATATAAACGTGGCTAAATAATTCATTTGTCCATGTTAAGGCGAAAAACTGCGTTCGCAGCTACATGCCTACTGAAAATATCGACGGGTGTCAAATGAAACAGAATATCGAGTGCCGCGGAGAGAGTAGTACGTAGGACCCCGCTTATATACAGACATGCGGACATAGTTTGTCTAAGGGCGTCCACCAAACAAACAACCAGGTAGGTATCGGTTTTATAAACGAAATGTATAGACAGTGAGTTATGTGAGGTTGAAGGCCCCATTTGTTCCCAAAGGCTTTCTTGCAATAGAATAAAGCTATATTACTGTAGCTTTCTTGACTATTTCTTGAATGTTAGGTTTCCAGTTTAGTGTCTTGTCAAAAATCAGATCCAGATGTTTTTCTGTATCGGAAAAAATTAAACTGGTACCGTTTATTGAGGGAGGATCTATGGATAATCTATTAAGATTAAGCTGAACGAGTTTTTTATTGGTATTAAGACGCTTGCCTGTCACAGTTATAGCATCATCATCCGCATAGGCAATCAGCCTGCTTCCACCCGCTTTCAGGTATACAAGTAGTTCATTAACCACTTAGTTCCAGAGAAGGGGAGTAAAGACAACGCATTGCGGCGTACCTCTGCTGACACATCTATTAGCAGAAGCCGCACCCAGTTTTGAATTGATTATCTTGCATAACAACGATCAACTCGCTAAGTGAATTCAGAGTTGACAGTGCGGTCGTGATTGCGGATGCGTTGACGTTGCTAAAGGCACCTTCTGTTTCCAGGAACGCGACTATGTAGGGTCGTTCGATGTAGCTAGTCAGTGAATGTAGTGACTTTCCATCTTTTCAGAAGGAAAGATGATAGACTTATAGGTCTGATGTTCTTTGGAACAACATGAGAACATTTTCTGGCTTTGGGAATGACAACTAAATTAACTTTTCTCCATGACGCGATTGCAAACGTCCTGCTAAAATTGTTACTGGCCATGAATGGGAAGCTAAGTGGGTGTCCAGGTTGAGTGATTCATCACTTGAGATCGTCCAAGAACTATCTTTTTTTTTCAAACAATTCGGCATCGTAGGATTTTTAGAGAGGTTTCTGTTATTTTGTCACAGAATTACCTCGAAGATTGTTGTTTTGTTTTCGTCAGTTCTTTTTTAGGGTATTCCTCATATGAGTTCCAGTCAGTCATTCTTTTCTTATACTTTTTGCTTGGTTGGAAAATTTCCTGCAAATGTTTCTAAGTGGTCTCAGTGCAGCTTTTTCTCGCTTCTAAGTTTATTAAGATGTAAGTAGCCATTGTCTGATTGAGAGCGAGAGTGAAATCCTTGACTTTCATGTAAAGCTCGTTAGTGTTACGCGAGAGAGTTTCTTAAAAGTGTTCTTCTGTATTTTGGCCAATTAGTTTTTAAACTGAAATGGATATTTCTGTAATCTGAAAAAAGTGTTAAGATGATACCATTCGAGTGATGTTGTCGAAGACAAGATATCTAGCACTTCTTGTCGATTCTTAGTTCTGAATATGGGCTCATTGCCAATATTCCAAACAATGAAGTTAGTACTTATAATACAATCAAATAGTGTCTCACGTCTACTGTTGCATTGGTATTAGGTGCGCAACTATGTTTTCGCTGTTTTTTTTTTTTTTTTTTTTTTTAAAGATGCAACTTTTCAAAGCTTTTTCCTGTCTTTCTGGCAGAGCGCGTATACCGTTAGGGTAAAAGTGCTTATCTTTTGAGGCTATTCACGAATCAGCCAGACCATGTGCAGTCGAACAGAACAATTAATAATCGGACGGCGCAATATCTGGGGAATATGGCGGGTGGGGTAAGACTTAACATTTGAGCGTTTCCAGGTAGTTTTAACAGGTTTGGCAACGTGAGGCTGAGTGTTATCATGCGATAGAACCACTTTTTCGTGAATCTGCTCGTATTGTGACCGATTTTCGCGCAGTGCTTGCTCTGTAAAATCAATTTACGAGAAGACGATACCGTTCCCGTTGAGTTTGGTTGGGTTTCAACCTTTCATAATATATAACACTGACCTGGTCCCACGAAATACACAGCATAACCTTCGCAGCGTGAATATTCGGCTGAGCCGACAACGTAGGAGCATGACCCGGCAGTCCCCATGACTTTTTTCTCTTTGAGTTGCTGTAATAAATACAATTTTTATCACCCGTCCCGATGCAATGAAAAAAACCCTTCCTTTTTTGCCGCTGAAGCAGTTTTTCGGAGGCGAAAAAATGACATTCAACGTCCCTTGGCTTCGAATCATAAGAAACCCAAGTTCCTTGTTTTTGAATCATTCCCAACTCATGCAATCACTTTGAAATGGGTTAGCGGGTAACTCCTAATACTGGAGCAAGCTCTCCTTGCGTTTGGCACCGATACTCATCGAGCCTCTTCGAAGGATGGCCAATTGATGTCGTCAACATAAATGTGTCAAAATGGTTTGTTTACCATATGTCTTAGCCTGCTTCATGACGTTTTGGATATGTCAAAATCGATCAGCACTTACTGCTGGAGCCATCTATTGACAAACAGCAAGAATTTAGTTAGGCACCTAATATTACTTCAGACCGTGTGATGTGCGTTAGCATCCCACCAGATGATGTGGCCAGTTTTTTGCCTTTCATCTTCCAAAACCACCCCTTTAAAGTTGTCACCAGGAAGAGAGTCCACATGGTCGTGGCCAAGATATGCGGAAGCCAGCCAGGGCCTTTGGTAGTGTCCAATCTGGCAACGGTTATGTCGGAGTCGAAGAAAGTTAATCTGAAGGAAGCGTATCATTGCTATAATCAACCAGAAAAGCCTCCAAAACGGTGTCATTTGAATTCTTCGGTTTTGAAAATGTGCCTTAAAGCTCATCTTCATCCTAAGACATCATAAATAGATAGCGAAAGGATTGTGAATCGAAGATACTTTTCAAAAACCACATAATACCATGCAATGCGAGATACAATGCTAATAGAATAGAAGAAAAGCTGACCAACCTTGACATATGTTTGTGCGAGGCGAAAAATACTTGGAACCGTGAACAAGCTGAAAAAGATTGCTAAAACTTATACAGGAAACTAACTAAAACTAATATCAGCAAAAGCATCAGGATGGCAACAATACTACTCGTAGTTTTAAAATTAAATTAAGAAAATATTAAGCAAAATTATACTGGTAACAAATGATCTTCCAATAACGAGTGTCATAAATGAAATTTCGCGCTATTGTTAAACTATCAACATTCAACTATCATTACGATGACCTTTGTTAAGTAAAGTAAATCGCACTATCAAGCGCCTTCTCGCACAACTGTTGTGAATTTAATCGATAAATTTGAACGTCTTTGACAGATTAGTGATAGAAAGACTCCAAATCGTTTTCATCTGGCAAGGTCAGCTGAAAATATTGCCGCCGCAGCAGAGAGTGTGACTGAAAACCCAGGTGAGTCTTTCGAGGTTATCGAGACTTGGCTTACATGCTTCTCGGGTCCAATGGACACAAGAGTTGAACGAAATTATTCTGAATGATGGGGGTTATTTCCATTTGCCTGAGTACGTAGACAAACTAAACTATCACATCTGGGGCGATTTAGTCACAATTAAGTGCTTTTTTTTTGACTGGCACCCATTGGGCCATGTATTTCCGAAGCTGATGCTTGTGCGACCGTTTCATTCAATGGATTGCGTTACCGAACGGTGTTGACTGATTTTTATCTGAAATTGATGCTATGGACGTGATCAATGTCTATTTTTAGCATAACGCCACCACATGCCACACAGCTGGTGAAACAATGGCCCTACTGCATTACAAATTTTCTGATCGTGTGATTTCTTGATATGGAGACTTCAATTGGTCGCCAAGATCGTATGACTCTTAACACTATTACATTTTCTGCTTTGAGGCTATATAAAAGATAAAGTCTACTCCAATGCTCCACTAATGAGAGCTGTTGTTCGCGAATGACTATTTGTGGCAGACATTACAAACTCCATAAAAGTATAGCGTTTTTGTATTGATTTAAAATGGCATCTCTTGTTGGATGTCTCAGAACAAAACATCTTCTGTAGATAGCCAGAAAGAGAAAACTCATTTATTTATTCATAGTCCTGATAATTATCACAACTCCATTCAAAAGTGGCACAATAAATAAGTTTCCTCTAATTTCCGAGAAACCAAATCAAACGCTTTCCGCCAACCCAAAGCAAATTAACGCAAGTGTTAAACGAAGTCAATAATTTAGCACGATTTAATAGAGTCACAAGATCTGTTGACAATATTTGGTCAACAAGGATTTGATCTTATTACTCTCTCCCATTAACAAAATTTATTGCCATTTACCCTACCCAATTACGGATGCTGTTACATTCTTTCAGATAATTCCTGGTAGGCAAGTAGCGCATGAATTTGGATCTCTTAATCGATCTACCTACTCAGGATTGACTTATAGATGATATCTGTATCCTTACCTGCACATGGCACACTGTTTCAGTGAGCATACTCATAAAATACAGTAAGAGACTCCTGACAAAGCAATTATCGATGACATTTATGAGTTTTCTTATCTACGGTAACACTTCTTTAACTGACTTGTAAAAGCAACTTCGTACCTATAGAACGTGCTATCACAAGTCCATTCAAAAGTATTTACGATCATTCAGTTTTGTCTACAAACAAAGACAATCGCGCACAGAAATATAAGGACAGATTGACACTATTGCTTATCCAAGTGGAATCCAGTCATAGATTTTGGCTCTAGGTAGAAGATGAGTATGATTACATAATCATCTTTACATACTAACGTACTGAACATAGCAGTAACAATTAGCGAGATTAAACATTTAACTTTTACTGTCCTGAAAATTCTTGAAAATATAATTTGAAACGATTATTTGCCAGAACAAGCATGCAGGATCGTTATGCCTTGTTGGGTGCACTTAGTTTGGAATGCATTAAGAGAGCATGCTATAAGGAATAGCAACTCTTTAATTCTACAAAAAGTGAAGTAGAGTACTCATTAATTCCATTTCAAAATTAAGAAAGTTGTGCTGTTTCTACTACTATTCCAGTAGCTCGATGCTTCTCCCAAGAATAACCACCAGTATCAAAATTCTGAAGTTCAGGTGGTTGAAATATAGTGCGTGATCCAAGAAAATCACAATACAGGAGTTTCGTCGTTGGGGCTCCTAAGATGGACTCAACAACAATGTCAGAGGCAGACGCATCATTAACCTTATTCGAGTCACTTCAACATATCCGGAGCTTAGGCCATTCCGGCTTCTTCAACATTTCAGTATCTAGCGGGGTTTTTCGAAATAGAAATGCCGAGGAAGGAAGTTCAAGCGACAGCAGAAACGATAGCAGCCTTTTCTCTGAAGGATCTGGCTATCCTAGTATGAGGATTTCGGTGTGGGTAACTTACTTTTCCCAATCCCAAATAGCCAAACACAGACAACGATTTCAGGCTATGTATATTGGGTATATTCGTGCGGGTTTTTTTTTTCAAAATTTGAACGTTTATTTAAGAAAAACATGTACAATAGTATTATTCAAAGTATTGCCCATCTGAAGCTATGACTTTTTCCCATCTTTCTGGCAATTTGTGGATCCCATCCCAAAAGAACTGCGCCGGCTTAGCAGCCAAGAATGAATCAAGCCAATTTTTGATATTCTGCTCTGATGTGAACCGTATTTCAGTGAGGGCGTTCTGTATCGACCGGAACAAATGGTAGTCAGAAGGGGCAAGGTCTGGGCTATAAGGCGGGTGGGGTAAGACTTCAAATCCACTGTTTTCCAAATAGCTCTTAACCGGAATAGCAACGTGGGGCCGAGTGTTGTCATGATGGAAAATTATTGCCTCATGTCTGGTCGCATATTCCGGGCGTTTTTCGGCTACTGCTCTCTTCAAACGGATTAATTGTATTCGGTAGCGTTGTCTATTGATGGTTTCACCCAGTTTTAGCAGCTCATAATACAGCACACCCATCTGATCCCACCAAATGCAGAGCATTACCTTCGCGCCATGGATATTCGGCTTTGCCGTTGATTTGGCTGGTTGGCCGGGTTTCACATATGATTTTTTGCGCTTGGGGTTATCGTAATGGATCCATTTTTCATCAACAGTAACAATCCGATGCAAAAATGACTTTCTTTTGTGGCGTTCCAGCAGCATTTCGGACATGCAAACCGCCTTTCGACGTCTCTCGGCTTGAGTTCATGTGGAACCCAATTTCCTTGCTTTTGAATATATCCAGCTGCTCTTAAACGTTTTGAAATGGCTGCTTGAGTGACACCCAAAGATTCTGCGAGCTCTTCTTGTGTTTGGCAACAATCTTCATAGAGTAATACTTCCAGTTCTTCATTTTTAAACTTTTTTGGCTGCCCAGGACGTTCATCGTCTTCCAAGCCAAAATCACCACTTTTAAATCATGCAAACTACTTTTGGCCCGGTCGCTCAGCTAGCGCATGTTCACCATAAACTTCCACCAAAATACGATGACTTTCGGCAGCAATTTTCTTCATATTAAAGTAATGAAGAAGAACTTCCCGCAAAAACACTTTTTCAGGCAAAAAACTCGACATATTTGAGTGAAAAAAAAAAATTGTTGTTTACGCTTCAAATGAATGACATATACTGAAATGACGTACAATGACAGTAGCTTTCTAACGCATGTTCCAATGGAATAATAACAATATAATAATACAAGTTAAGTCATCTCTTAGCAAACCCCACGAATAGACCCAATAGTAACTCGAAGTTTCGGACTCTCAACAGTCTACAAAGTTACAACTTATTCAAAAAATGCACAAAGATGAGATGTGCAGGAGGGGGATGGTTATCCAAAGGGTGTTTCAATAGGAGGTGTAGGATTTGTTTTTTGATTAAAAGAACAATTGTTGAAATATCTCTGTAAACTTTATTACTTTATAAAGCAATATAAAGCACGAGGACTATTTATGGAATACGATATCTTTAAAAATTTCCTTCGCGGCTATGCTTGCAGACACTCATCATTTTCTTCTAATTTTCAATCACTCTTTCACATAATTGAGACCCTCTCTTAGCGATGGCGGCTTCAATGTTTGCTCACAGACTTGGAACTGTTTGCGGATGGTTAGCATAGACTTTGCTTTTAACATAGACCGGAAGAGAGAAGTCTAACGATTAAGTCGCACGATCATGGCGCCCAATGTATGTCTCCGGAACGCAAAATTATGCGGTCAGAAAACTTCGTGTTTATTATAGCTTGGTAGCGCGCTTTATTGAATGTAATTGCTTTTCCGACCTCATTTTTGAAAAAAAAAAATACGGCTCAATGACACCTCTGGTAGATAAACTGCACCAAACAGTTACTTTTTCTGCACTGGTATTTCTTAAATCACCTGTGGATTTTCGGTGCCCCATATGCGGAAATTTTGCTCAATAACGTAGCCGCTAATGTGGAAATGGGTATCTAAAGTATCTAAAAGTACAAATTTCTTACAAAAATCAATGTCAGCACGCATGTTTTGTATGACCCAATCCGAAAACGTACCGTTGGGGCTGATGGTCGGCCGGCTTTAGTTCTTGCACTTATTGGACTCTCAGGCTCCTGAGAACGGCTGAAATGGAGCTGTTTGGGTCATTTTTGACACTTTCCTCCACTGTGTTGATATTTTCCATTAAATTTCCAGGGCGAACACGTTTAGGCGTCGTCACATTTTGTACTGAGCCGTCTCGGAAAAGACATGATTATGTGCAAAATTGGCACGAATTTTACGCATCGTTGCCGCGATTGAACATTCTTTTGCGTAATAAAGTTCAGCGATTTGGATTTTTACTTTCAGCCCGTTCTAGATTCTACACAAGTATTTGTTAAACGATTCTGATTGGTCGAGAGCCCTGCAAAACTAGGTGTCATTTCGTGAGGTAGTGGACCGGATTTTAGGGGAAAAAAATTCTATCTGATCAAATTCTATTTGATCTGTTATCAAAAGAAGACATAGGAAAGTAGTCTTGACCCTCAGGCATCTGAGCGAATGCGTATGTTGAATGCTCTGAATTCTGGACACATATTCGTGTAAATTGTGACGTCATTAAAATGGAACAAACTTGAGCCGACATAGAGACATTCTTAAGTCGAATGACAATGTAAAGGCTACTTCAATCGACGAAGAATAAAGTCGCTGAAGAAAAGGTTATCATGAAGGAAGTAAGTTAAGTCAATAAATACATCGATCGGATCGATAGCAAATAGGAAAGATTCGATAAGTTTGGCCAGAAAGATATAATAACAGATAACGTATGGGAACACACAATGGAGTATTATTTTGGAAGTTTTGGAAGAATCCGAAATAGCAGTGACAGAAGAGTTAAGATTGTTGTTGACCATCCAATCCTCGATTCAACCTTGTCCTCACGAAAAACATTGGAAGAGCGCAGAGATAAGAATAAAGAGATCAGTTTTGGTCTTAAATCAATCCACACCAATGGTAAATTCACAAACATAAGCCTTATATATGCTCTTGCCTCCACAGAGTTAAAGAGCAACCGTGCCTTTATTTATGCGAAATGTGCTAAGAACGCGGCGTAAAGAGATCTTGCTTGGTGATCCTGACGCTAAGATAGGATCGAAAATAGGCTTCGAAAATTGACTAATAGACGGCGAAGCAAAATATCACTATAGTTACTATAAGTTTCCTATACCTTAAGATGCATAAACGAACATGTTAGTTACGCGATCAAAAAACAATCAACCAGATTGATTGCATTAGGATCGACATAACACATAGGTCTAGTATTCTGGATCTCCGAACTTTTCAAACATCCAAAATAAAATCAGACCACTACCACGTTATAGACAAGATGGTAATACGAATATTACGGATAGCGGAACACCAAAGCAATAATATGAAGATTGTAGACGTCAAACGTCTACAATCTCAAGAATCCTTTACCTTTCGAGAAGTCATTTGCAGCTAACATCAAACGTAGAAGACTAATAGCATCACTGCCAGCAGTCACAGTGAATGCCATTGATGTACTGGGATTGAACCCTTCCCAGCAAAGAAACCTCTTCTCCGATTACAAGACAGACAAGACAAATTCAGAAAAACAGCGATTTTATAGAGTGAACCTACAAAAAAGATTTAGAAAAAATGAAATCAGTACAGCAGTCTCCAAGTTTAAATTCAACGGGGCCCGAGGGCTTAACTGCAAAGCTATTTTAAAAATCTCAGCACAGATTGCCCGATACCTAAGAAGGGAGATCTCCTGAACTGCACCAATTGCAGGAGAAGAAGTCTCTTTAACATCGCATGTAAAATACTATCCCTCCCTTAAAAGTCTGAATAGCCCCTATTTTTTAGGCCAGGAAAGATTATATAGTATTTTCACTTTATGAATCTTGGGAAAAACTTAAGAGTTCTAAATCGATACACACCACATCTTCATTGATGTTAAGACCGTATATGACAGCGCCTATTGAGATGAATTTTACAGAGCCATATGTCTAGTTTTGGCATCCCTGCCAAGCTTATTCGGAGAATACATGCTTCTCCGCCAAGATCCGTATTGACAAAACCAAGACCTTCAATATCAGAAAAGGACTTATAGAAGGCGATGGTTGTCATGTGATTTTTTCTTGAAAATTTTTTGCGAAACTCACAAATCAACTCCAGAATCTTATTTCAAAAGTCTGTTTAGTTGCTTGCATATGCAAACGACACTGACAAGAGCATAACGAGCTGTTTATGGAGCGCTTGCGACTATTGATGCAGAACTGGCAAAGATGGGTTAAGCGGTCACGGAGGAAAAGATAAAGTACATGTTGTCAATAAAGAGGGGCCCAGAAGATCGACGCTTAGGACAAAACCTCACGAAAGGCAGTAACTACTTTCATGTGGTAAGGAACTTTATCTGCGTCTAGTTAAACTCAGAGAACGACTCCAGCGCGGAGATATTGCGAAGAATCACTCTTCCAAATCGTAGTTTCTTTGGGTTTAACAAAAAAATTAAGCATTAAAGTTCGCTCTTCAGTGCTGCTTTACTGCGCAGAAGCTTGGACGCTGACGAAAACGACTATGGAAAAGTTTTTAAGGTAATGTTCGCCCTATTTTTATTAATGGAAAATGAAGGAGACATTTCAACTGTACGGGCTGTAATAAGCTCGGATAACTCGGTCACCTCGAATACAAGAATGGCAACGCAAGACCCAGACAGATTTTTACTACAACCCAGACGAACAACTTCATCTCAATAAGGTCTCAGCCAACTTCATGCACGTAACTGGAGGCGGCTGGCAAAACACCGAGCTGGCTGGAGGCTCTGGTCCACCTCAGAGTGCGGCCTGATCTAAGTAAGTAAGTATCATACCTATGAATAATGAGTGATATTAAACTAAACTGCAGCCAAAATTATACTCACACTCGTTTTCGTAGCATATTTCAGTTTTCCACCCCTAACATTCCTTATCGCTCATTTACAGCCGTGACTAAAACATACAAATGATGGCGCATTTCACACGATCAACCACTTGTGAAGTAGAGCATAGTTAACCTAACAATTGCCACGCGACTGCAATATCTTTTTCCTGTCCATCGATCTCGCAAAAAAATGATCTTTTTGAATAATTCTGTGAAAAATTCTTCGCGCATAACACCTAGGGGAAGATAATGATAGACTCCCTAAACATTGTTACACCCACAATGCTGTCAAAATTCAATCTCAAAAGGAAACCGCATCGCATCCAACAAGGATTAGCTACACATCTCATGATACAACATACGTAAGAGTACACTCACAGGTATACAATCAGTGAAGCTGATTTTGAAAAATACTTCTTGTCAAAATAGGTACAAAATAGTACACTGTACGAGTATCTATAGTTTATGGTACTCAGATCCTTCGAACTACAAGGGAAATCTGAATAATTCGGAGGATGCTTACTTATGTGAACTGGGCAACTATAAATTCTGACACTTGTGTGTGACCTTTTTTGAAGGAGTGCAAGGCAGGACATTGTACTTTGTGTGAAGACTTCATGACAGGATCATTATTCCATGTCTTTTTGTTGTTGTCCGATACAGATACTCGTACAATTGTTTTGCCGGGATTGAAAATAATGAAGAATAGGTTATGTTATTGATCGATACCCACGAATACTTTAAGATGATGGCGCTAAATTGGTCCTGGAATAAAAGTTCCTTTGTCATTTAATGTAACAAAAGACATGCAATTTTCCCTTGATTACTGTTGGTTTGAAAATAGCATGGTTTTTACAGAATTCATAATTTTCTGTTTTTTCATTGTTTACTGTGTGTACAAGGATATAGGTTTGTTCTTACAATAAATGAAGGTACCTCGCTTGTTGTTGTGATGTAAAATGTGATTACCATAAAATTACCATCACCAGTTTACAATGATCTTTTTGGTATTTTTATATATTTTCTTAGTATTTTTTTTTTGCTTTCAGAAATGACTACATATAGAATAATTATGACTTTAAATTTCTGATTTATTCAAAAAATAACCAGATGGTAAAGAATCTTTCAGAATGGGTCGGTCGGTGCTATATTTTAATTGTGGCGCACCCCATTGCCATCACTTTCAATAAATAAGTTGATAACGAAGTCCCTCCGAATCTTAGAATGCATGTCCACATAATCCTAAGATGGGCACCAACTTTATAGTTTTTATACTTAGTTTGTCATTGAATCTCTTCCTACAAAACCCTTCAAAGCAAATGGAAGTGAACATATTCCAAAAAAAACAGATCTGAATGCAAGCATTGAATTGTTACCCTGCCTCATAGATGGAAACTAACCCCTTTTCTTACAATCACTCTGCATCATCCAGTCGGAAGGAAACCGTGCCGGGCTGCGACGCAAATGCACACCATGATTTATGGAGCTAAACAGACACTATCCAAGTAAGAGAGTAAATCTTTTAGTCTGTTTATGTGGTGCATAGACTCCTGGTTTTGATACCATGGTATATTGAATACTACAACCCCTGACTGACAGCATTTCGTAGCTAAGAAGTATACTTTAACGTTTGTGTTGTTTCGCGTTTGAATAAGATGCTAGACTTTTTCCCTGTGGTTACTTGTCAAAGAATCTACGAAAAATCGCAAACAGAGAGGAAGTAGCGCTGCAATCAGCAAGAAGGTGGTACACCACCACCAAAAAGTTGCGAATCTCCAGGTATGTTTCGTGGTATACTAGCTTTTAACATGGTATTGTAGTGATAGACAGACAACTAGAAAGTGTTTTATTCTGACAATCGATACTTGCAGTATAGCATACCAAGGAAGCAATTTAGTCTCACTATCATTTATCGAAATCGTCGGAAAACAAACTTGGAGGTACACAACATACAATTACGCATAAAAACCTGGCTGTTTGAGGAAGTCACCATCCGATATCTCAGCTAGAGCTTGACGAGGAACAACAACGAATACACTTCCTATCCAAATCTTGCTTTTGTATCACCTTATTATACAATAATGAGGACATAGGATATGTACACGCAATGGTTACTATGGACCTCAAAGAATTTAGTTGCAAGAGTAGAAAGATCTTCAGGGGTGTCAGATCGTGACTGAATACATTACAGGGGTTTAAGGATATATAAACGGAAAGACGAAAGCACTTATGATATTATGCCTACGCATAATTTCTATGAATGAATTGTTAGAAAAAATTAAATGAATGCACTTATCCATTAGCTTTTTGCCATCTACCGCCGTCACAGTAATCCTCTTTTTTTACTTCCTTACATGTCTTTCGTTATTAAATAAATAAATAAATTAATTAATTAAATTGTGCAGCCACTTAAGTATACGAATGGTACTTAGGTTGATTCCGAGGAAAAATCCCTGAATTTGCTTTAGAATACTCATTTTCCGAACTGCACTTTAACAACCAACCTCAAACTTACTTTTAGAAAATCTACCTACCATCTGTGTAAAAAAGCTTAAATGAGTTGTTTGGACCTAACAAGGCACCATGATCAGGAATTGTATCTTTTCTCCTCAACTACAGAATGGTTTTCAGGATGTTGGAGACTGTTTAGCCTTTAGTACAGTACTCTGTGGCTGGACTTAGATAACCGTAGCTTTCAAATCTGAAGCAGCAAAAATCTCTCATGCTCAACAAAATTGTAAATCGGTGTTCCTTGATACCCAGGGAACATTCAACAATGTGGACACCTTCTCAATCATCAGATTTCTTCAAGAACTGGGCATGACTGATTTTATTATATGCAGCTTGACCCAAAACCGGTGGCCAGATAGAATAAATAAATAAATAAATAAATAAATTAAACAACAACGGTGTGAGATATAAAATTGATTCTGGCTTTATTTTGAAGCTGCGTTCGTGCCATTATGTGTGGAATAGGATATCATTCAAATGGCCGCCTTGGCTTTGCTGGCAGTACTTCAAGCGGTCTGTCCAATTTTTGATGACTCGGTCCAATATATACGGCATTATTCCAATAGCGTACAATAGAGTGTCGAATGTTGATCTCGAGCTCATCCTAAGTGGTTGGCTTATTAGCGTAGACTAAGGACTTGATGTAGCTCCAGAGAGAATAATCGAATGGTGTCAAATCGCATGATCGCGGCGGCCAATTGATGATCCAGTCTCTCAGTTTCTCCTTCACAACTTCGAGTGTTGCGTCGCTTGTATGGCATGTAGCCTTCCTTAATCTTGTTGGAACCACTACTCGGACATATCGATGGTGTTGAGCTCTGACCACAGAAAGTTGGTTAACATACTATAATTGAGACTACTGATGGTAACGGTGTCTCCTTCTTCATTTCGAAAGAAATAAGGTCTGATTACGCCGTCATGTCATAAACAGCACCAAACAGATATCTTTTTGGATGCATTGACGCTTGGTCAAACACTTGTGAATTGTGCTCGCTCTAACAACAGCAATTTCGCTTGTTGACTTAGTCACTGAACCAAAGGCCTCGTCCGAGAAGATGGTTTTTTTGGCCAAAATCCAGATCTCCAGCCAACATTTCCAGCGACCAGTTAGCGAACTCACGGCATTGTCTATGGTGGTCTGACTTCAATTATTGCGTCAACACAATCTTATAATGTACATCTTATAGATGTAGGCCCAAATCGAATCGCAAAATAAGCCGGTTTGACTCTCTGGTGATGCCTACTTCCGCTGATCGGCGTCGAATTGACATTTCTGGGTCCTTTTCGATATTGACCGTTACGGTGGCTAAGTTTTTTTCATTTCTCACCAATCTTTGTCAGGTTGATGTCTTAAGATCTTAAAGAGTGTACTCACGCTCAAAATTTCCACTGCGCAACGAGTTGCCTTCACAATGAAGCCATGATGATAACAGAGCTCACGACGAAATTCTCGTTGCGTATTTACAACTGAGCTGGCATTCGATAATATTTTTAATAATAATAATAATAATAATAATAATGCAGCGTAAAACAAATTTCACTGAATATTTTAACAGCTGGATGTCATTGGAAACTTTGACAGCTGCTGAAACATAACAATTGGAAAAACTATCATTGTTATTTGGTCACCCCATATTTCTTAGAACGCGACCGTTGTGTAGTCTCTATAATGTAGGGATCGTTCGATGTGGCTATAAAGGTTCTCCTTTAAAGTAGGCATGTTGAGCCGTAGAAAAAAATCCAGTTTTCAGAAGGAAAGATGATAGATTTAGAGGTCTGAAGTCCTTTAGGACATAATATGTAAAATAACCGATATACTTTACCAAATTAGGGATAATTGATATTTCTCTTGGCCGTAACAATGAAACCTCTGGTTCGGCGAAAATCGGCAAGTATATCTAACGAACCAAAGAGCATACAAGACGATAGTGCATTGAAAGAGAAGAACTCTTCGCGAGCTCTACAAATAAAAGGGAAAAACACCGGCCTCTTAAAAGTAAAACAAGGAGCATGAGAAGCGCACGTTTAAAAAAGGATGTTTTTGCAGGACATATTGTAACATTTACATAACGATAATAACTGAAAACATTCACCGAGCTACTTAATGCGACGGAAAGATACGTGGTTAGATCCATCGACGTATCGGCGAATCGTTGCCTATTTTTAATAAAATTAAACGACGCTTACTATAGTACTATAGTGAGTGTTTTTTAATACATACTGGTTACAAAATCCATATCTGCTGTACTGCTTGAGCTCCTAAAATCATTTGTCAAAAATCAATGACACCAGTGTGGTTTTAGCCCAAGGAAGTCGAAAATTTAACAAACAATTAGCTATAGCGGATTTTGAAGCAAACCTACAAATATTGACATGATCTTTATTGCTCCGATCCTAAAGTAAAGAGACCCTAAAGTCTGCGTCAACTCCAAGTTCGCCAAGTCTCCTCAACATTGTTTATAAGATTTTTTCTTTTGTGGTATGCAATCACCTTAAAAAAACATTTATCAATCAACCGATTGGTTCTTATGAGTGGTTTTTCAGGCCTGGGAGGTTCATTATTGACCACATTTTTACTTTAAGACAGATCTTGGAAGTTTGAAATTGACATTGATACCCTATTAGCTAATTTTGATATCGCCTATGACAGCAAATATCGGAAACAATTTAAAGGAAGCCATGTCCGCGTTTGGAGTCGCGTTTTCGAGAATCTTTCAAAAGTCTACTTGCAAATGCAGATAACATAGATATAACCGGCAGAACCGAAGGCGAATGGGTGGCAGATCCCTTGGATACCCAGGATAGCGCTTTATACTATACATACAACATTTACCATCTCAGTCCTTCCCCTTCGGAAAAGACATGGACTTAGTTTAAAGAATCAGAATTCTTCGGGTTAGATGGTTGGGCAACTTAGAGCAGATTGATACCAGCGTTGCAACTCGATTAAACTTCCAATTTACCATTAAGAGAAATGGTTGCAAAGGAAGGCATATTAGGTGGAGCCCGAAAGTGGAAAGCGATCCCAACCATCTTTTCGAAATTAAAAGCACCTAGCAAAAAATAGGTCGCCACACCAATTTAATCATTTTTGGGTCCTTCCGACCCTTCCGGGTAGCCAAAATTGACCCGAAACACTTCCTTGTTGCAGCCAAGATACGTATGCGGGGAAACGACTCAACAAAAACAAACTACCGTTTAGATATAATGTAGAAAAGTTGAAATCGCAAGAGATCGCTAGAACATGTAATGAACGCATATAGCGAAGCCTCTAAATAGCTACTTTGCCTCCGGCATCAAGTACCGAAGATCAGTTATAACACAGGCAACGTGCCATCGGCCATCAGCCGAGCAATACCAAGAAAATCCTAATTTGATTCTATGAATCTATGATCAAAAGAAATAGAGAGAAAACAAGAGCACGAGATTAAAAATATTGAGAGTTTGTATTCCAGGAACAACGTACGGAAGTTTTACCAAGAGGTAAAAATAACGTATCAAGGTTAGAAGATCCGTACAGAAACCTGTAGTAGAGTCACGGCCGGTGCTGCAGTAGCAGTTTTTCTGCAGCCCGAATAATGGTGACAAAGTCTACTGTTAGGCAGAATAGACCAATCAACTTAGACGATGGTAGCTACAGTCCACCTGACTAAAAGGAAGTAAGGATTAGGATATCTAACCTGAAATTCAACAAAACTATTCAAAGCTGATAAAAAGTGACTTTGTGGAGAGTATATATCAACTCATTGTCGGCTCTGGTCGAAAGAGTGTCTTGCTGATGAATGGAATCTCAGCATCATTTGCCCGATCCATAAAAAAGGAGATCTCGTCAACTGCGCCAACTATAGATGTATAATTCGTCTCAATATCGAATATATAAAATTTTATCTTATCTGTCATATTGTAATAACGTCTGATACCCTCCGTCAAGAACATGATTCGAACCTACTTGTATGTTTGTAGGCCAGGAAATCCCACAACCCATCAAATTTGCATATTTTGGTAGTTTCTGGAAAGACTTAAGAAGTCCAAATAGATACCCACTATCTTTTCATCGATTTTAAGGCCGTATTGAGACAAGCTATATAGAGCAATGTGTGGTTTTGGCATGATTGTCGTCCGTCTGTTCAGAATGACGATGAAGAACGCTCCCTGCTCCGTCAAATTCGATACCGACCTAACTGAACCAAACCAAAAGAGCAAGGAACTTAAGGGAAACAAAACGGGGAATAATTCTTCCCAATCGATGTTTATTTAAGCTGCGAAGGCAATTGAATAGTAAGGCCTTAACTCACCAACTAAGGATACCCTGTATAAGATCTTGATCATTTCAGTCCTATTTTATGACGCTCAATCATGAACTCTATCTAAAGCGGATGAAGATGTCATTGTTCATTTCGAGATAAAAATTCTGCCTGAGATATTTGGTCCCGCTTTGTAGGATAAAATTCAACTACCGACGTACTATACGACCTGTACGGCTCAATATTATAACTGCTCATAACCAACCAATGCTCCGATCCGTAGAATTCTCGAATCTATCCCGGACGAATAATGCACTAGAAGAAGAAGGGAGCTTTACCCGATTTTTAATGCGCAACTGGAGCCAGAAGGCTAATGATCGAGCTTGTTAGTTGAACCCCAGGTTCACCCCGAACTTTAGCTTTAGGAAGAGCTATTAACAGAATTAGAACATGCAAATGTCCTTTTATACTTAGCGAGTTCTAAGCTGGGTTCAGGAAAAACTATTCCACAGTGGACAATATTTTTACACGAACGACTTACATGCCTACGACTTTTTACCTGCACAAGAGCGTAGATTTTAAGGTTGCATTTGACTCTGCTGACAGAAGGGCACCTTTTAACAAGCTTAGTAATCTTGTTACTCAAGTTAGGTACTCAAAGTATCAAGCAAGGTTGTTATCACTGTTCCTGGATGATCTACCAACTTTTTTGTCCGCTGGAATCGAGTTTGCTTGGACTAAGATAAAGCTACACCTATATGATGATGAATATCATTCATCGGAAACACTAACGAGGATGCAAATCATGATCTATAAATTATAGCAATATAGTGCTTTGTGGAACGCGTTTTGTGGTACCTAAAATTCAACACAACCGAATTCAAAATAAAGGTGTTCCGAAATAGAACTGGTTGCTACGCAAGTAATGAAAAATAGACACGGTAAGACGAAGAAGTAGAGAATGTGAATGAACATTCCATTAATTACAAAGTACCACCTTGATCAAAATAACCACAGTGTTACGCTACCATTGTTACGATTTGAGTTCTGTTTTTTTTTTGTTAAGTTGGTACATCTGTTGTTGACATTCCCTCTAAATTTTAGCGTCATAGCTTGACATTTGCAAAAGTTACGTAGCCAAGAGTACATCTATCTACTAGGTGGAGTGAAAAGTAACTTCCTTGACCGCCAGAATGCGCTGCTACTGCAAAAATTATGGTGCCTTGAAGTCCGTTCATATTTAGGCAGACATGCCAAATTTCAGTGCGTACTGTCTTCAGTTTTGTTTTGACAGCTGATTGTTGTTAACGTGTTTGGCATCATGTTGAGTATGGACAAAAACGATTTTCGTTAAGTTAGATAAATATTATGGGACTAATGCTCTGTCAGATTATAATGCAACAAATACCATCCAACAGTCACAGAATTCACCTGATTTGGCTCCCTGTGACTTCTTTCTGTTCAATCGAGTTAAAAAACCACTACGGGAACGCCTTTCAGTAGCCGAGAGGAAGTAATGGAAAAATCGCAGGAAGCACTGATGGACATACCGAAAACCGAATATAAAAAATGTTTCGAGGATTGGATCAAGCCCTGACATAGTGTATTTCAGTCGATGGGGTTTACTTTGAAGGGGACAATATATATTAGATTTAGATGAATAAACTTGTATTTTTAATTTTCTGAATAAATACCGGGAAGTTTATGAAGTAATAGTAAGGTCTATCAAGTGCTATGCGGCTCATGTATGAGGTATTTTTCAATATGAAGAAGCTGAGATACTTATTAGATTACCGGAACATACACCAAACTACAAATAAACACTTCACTTGGAAACCTGTCTGTCACCACTATATATTTCTATGATAAGGTTACATTAAGGAAATATTTTAAAATTCATGTCAGACCATTCCCGAGTTAAAGCGTCCCGCAGATATGTAATTGCAATGCACTTACTACGAGGGAAACTTCAATTCTTCAGAGAATGCTTTAGGTTGTGTAGAGAACATAATACGAGTACAATGTAGGATCTTGGAAAGAGACCCTTCAGGAGCTATTAATAAAGATCGATCTATCCACCTTTGTCGCTTTTAGAGAAAGAGCGCAGGAAAGTCTTATCAAGAACACTTGAAAATCACTAAAAATATGTCCTACAGCATCTAAACATACTTAGACATCATTAACATCCTTCGCTTCACAAATCTTTTGCTAAGAGATAAATCCATGTCAGCACAATGTGGATTTCATTCAATTTACGATTACCACTGCTTCCCTGTTCATCATTTGCCCTGTTCAACAACTGAATTCGCTGAATGCATACAATTTCAGAAATTTACATTTATGGTAAATGTATCTATTGAATGATTCTTAAGATATGGGAATATGCTTTACCGTAATGTGTGCTCCATTCCATGAAGGAAAGCGAAAGTTCACCCAAAAATTCACAAAACCGCAACTACCTCAAACCTTTCTAGACCCATGCCAAAAGAAATAAAAACACTGGTGAGAAATTGGGCAAAACAAAACAAAGAGCGCAACAAAAGTATGTAACAAGATAGAGAAGAAAATTAAACGTTTCGACCGCAAGTCATTTAAATTGATCTCTTGTAAAAAAGAAGAAGAGATACCACCGATCCTTTTACATTAACGGAGAACGAATACGGGAACAGAAAAAGAAAAAAATAAAAATAAATAAATAATGCAGGTCAGAAATAAAGGATCGTTTTTTTTTTTTGTTCATTTCTTCAGAATCAAATAAATACGCCCAAGGATGTCCAAGATTCGTCAGTTAACATTGATCGGTTGTAGTGATCACAGTTCCAAAAAAAAGTTATTCCATCAAACATCAAAAATGATGTCCGGATACAGTGAACAATATTACGCTACCCCATCGCACCGGTCTGGAGATTTTGAAATATATCATTTCGATTATAGTGACAGTCTGTCCGATACCAACATGTCCGATATTTGTTGTGAAGTTAGTTCAGATTATCGTTACGAACCTTTAACCGTCTACCAAACGATGTCAATTCCGAATCATTGGACGGTTGAGTCACAGCAAATTCAGCAAAACCTCAAGATGAAATCGAAAATTCAAAAGTCCAAGGACCTGTATTGTAATTCTACAACGCATTGCAGTGTAGAGGTTTTAAAGAAACGTCGACTTGCAGCCAATGCTCGAGAACGTCGTCGAATGAATAGCCTGAATGATGCTTTCGACAAATTAAGGGATGTTGTCCCATCGTTGGGGAACGATCGGAAGTTGTCAAAATTTGAGACTCTTCAAATGGCGCAAACTTACATTGGAGACCTATTAACTCTCCTTCGCAGAGATTATTAAATGCTAAATTCAAAATATTTGTATATAACCGTAGATGTAGGTTTAATTTAAAATTATTACTTTTTTTTTAAGAGGAAACTATAAGACTGTTATGTATTAGCAAATTTCTATTTATTATATTTTCTATTTGTAATTAAAAGAGTTTTTTAATATTTTTTGCGAATATACATATGGTTTTTTTTTTTTTTTTTGTAAACAAGAGATAGTCCTTGCTGTATTAGAGTTAAAATGATAAAGTGGACTTTTAAACTCTATGCCAGAATTTTTTTTGTTTTTACTAATTTAATATTTATACCTAATAAAGTGAATAGACACTTTGCGACACCCTAAATCTTTGAAGTTATGAAGTAGTGTTTCTGTTAGCACATAATAAGTTCGTATACAATGTTTAATGTCACCACTAGGGTAACCTGAATATCTATGTGTGATATATGAGTGTTGTTAAGTTCAATCCGTTTTCTAATATTCTAATATCCTAACATCAAAGCCTGAGTTAGGTTGGCTTTCACATTCCCGTACAGATTGTAACTCACTTAGATTAGCCTGAAGTGAACATAAGAGCAATCAATCCTTAATCAACTACATACAAATAATCAAGGTCCCTTCCACGCCACATAAATCGTGACCTTTCTGTGCTACTTTGGATAGGAATCGAATGCTCTTCGGGGCATCGTGCTAATAATAATTCGCTCCACAATCCTTAGATAACTGATAATCATTTTTCTGATCATATCGAATTTAATCTACATCTCGTAGATATCCTTCTCCTCCAAAGTCAACGCCAACGAGACCAAAAATCGCTCGAAGGATCTTGTGTTCAAAATGGCTAATGATATTTTTGCCGGCATTCAGTGTCGTCCGTGCTTATGCGCCATAGAGGAGGTCGTTTTAATAGGGTTTTTTGTTTCTTCTTTTGTCGGAACAGAGAGCACTCAGGCAAAAAACTATTCCATTGTACCTCTCGCATGTCCCTTTCTCTGAAATTTCCCAGTTATTCGTAAAAAGATATGTGAACGCTTTAACGAGAAAAGTGCCTAAAGTACCAAAATCCACCACACCAGTGCCGAGAATACACAGCCTAATGCGAGTATAGGCCAAACACTTACATAGATAGCACTCCGCGGTGTCGTCATCAATCTCACAGCATGCCTCGAGGGGACCTCATGTCACTTTCAGTATGCTTAGCTACTTAGCAAAAGTAAAAACCGTATTTACCCATCATCTTTCATACTGAATCACAGCGGGAAAGTCGATGATATCTTAGAGATGACTGGAAGTATTCATTCGGTCTGGAGTCATGTCATGTCAAACCCAAATGTCAATGGACGCCATAACGGAGGACGCAGATAGTCTCAGCTTTGCCTAGTAGGTTAATTGATGACCACATTTGACTTGCAAACAAGACTCAGTGAATTGAGCCTGTAGACTACGTAGACTGAACTCTTGCATCCTGAAATGAGCTAAGACCTCGGTCGGAGAGAGTTAAGTGAGTTAAAACAGCTTGCCTCTCGCTACAGATGTAGAATGGTCCCTTTAACCGATTCTTCACAATACAGTTCGTTGCTATGCATTTCTTATATCTACGCTTTGAAGCCAACATGCCGTCTGTGTACTTTGTATGGTATATTGTAACAAAGATCACCCTCCCTTTGTACGGAAGATAGCTCCGAAAGTGCAGCCATCAAGATTAGGGAGATTCATCAGTCCGTCTAGAGCAAGCCAGTTGTGCTGACCAGATAGAAGGACCGTTTTTTGAAGTCTGGTTCAGGCAACAGTGACGTATTTTTGTAAAAACTTGTTTCACCCGACAACTGACATATAGGATATATTTGGGCTTATCATACTCCAAGAAAGTCGAAAATGTCTTCAACGTGACATATTATGATATATGTACGTATGTTATGTAGGTGCCATTAGGTTTTCTAAGTGCTCTCTTTCTGGCTGATGTTCCCCTTTGATTAGCCTGCTGGTTTCATCGAGTGATTTGATTTTTTCGTAAAAGTCTTTATAACAGGTGTTGCAGAATTTTATGCTGTAATACACCATCTAAGTTAGGTGTAAACTTAATAAATAACAATGTAAAATTAGCCTTAGACGAAGTTCAACCAACTTTACCAGAAATTTTAAAAAGCTTTGTTCCAGAATTTAAAACTCAGCTCAACATTACTTCCCCTAACTTTTTTTTTCTTCTGAGTTTAGGGGGAAGCATTGACAGACTTATCTTCTATTCAACAAGGCCGAGATCTCGTATCTGGTCGTTAATTCGATGAACCTGTGGTACGACACGGAAGTACTTTCCAACCGATAATCTCCTCAGCCCATCTGTTGTATAGCGTTCAGTCTATTACTTGTGCACAACATTGTTGACAGCTAGGTCAAACGAAATTGAAATGATTGTCTCTCACGTTGAATTTGCTACTGCCTAAAACAGAATTTTTTGCAGAAGTATCGCACCTTGTGATAAGTCCCATCTTCATGGAATTACAGTACTCAATGAGCTCAGCCACTGAATTTAGTGGTGGCAATAGTACTGAATCATAGGTGAAATAAGCTGACGCAATGACGAATTTGTGCCACCTTCCTTTCGTTTCGTGACTTATGTCTGAAGCAAAAAAATCTTGGTAGCAGAATTGTGCAAGAATAGATGGATTGGATTTGTTAAAAAGACGAGTTCTGGTTCTTTCCAAACATTTGAAATGTAGTACCCTTAAATTGCTTAAACATCTACTAGGTGAAGTGATGAAGTGAGCTTCAAGATACATATGTATGTCTCGATAGGGAACATTTATTGTGAACGGGCCTTAATTTTTTTTTTTTTGTTTGATTGCTATGACACCTGTCAAACATATTTAGTATACATCAAGTCATTGAGCAAATAACATCATATTTTTTTTATCGTGTTAAAAATGTTTTCATTTGAAGAAAAGTGCTGCAGAGTCGCATTGAATGCTTGTCGAGGCATATGGTGATCATGCTCTATCATAAGCAACATGCAAAAAATGGTTTCAACGGTTTAGAGATAACAATTCTGATGTGAGAAATGATGAACGTAGAAGACCACCAAAAAAGTTTGAAGACACCGAATTGCAAACAATATTGGATGAAGATGACACTTTGAGTCAGAAACAAATGGCAGAAATGTTAACTGTTGCACAATATACAATTTCTGACCGTTTAAAAGCTAGGGAAAAGATCCAAAAGTCTGGAAAATGGGTGTCACATGAATTGAATGAAAGACAGATGGAAAACCGAAAAACCACTTGTGAAATTTTGCTTCAAAGACACGATAAAAAATCAGTTTTGCATCAAATTGTTACTAGCGATGAAAAATGGATTTATTTTCAGAATCCTAAAAGGAAGAAATCCTGGGTTAATCCGGAACAACCATCAATTTCGACTGCAAAACCAAATCGATTCGGTAAGAAGACAATGCTGTGTGTCTGGTAGGACCAGAAAGGTGTGGTGTATCACGAGCTCCTAAAACCTGGTGAAACCGTTAATACAGATCGCTACCAATAACAAATGATCAATTTAATTTGAACCATGCATTGATCGAAAAACTACCAGAATGGGCCAGAAGACACGGTAAGGTAATTTTGCTTCATGACAAGGCACCTGCATACAAAGCAGAACTGGTTTAGGATACAACCTAAGCATTCGGCTGGGAGACCTGGCTCCTTACGACTACCTTTTGTTTTCACCGATGGGACACGTATTAGCTGAGCAGCACTTCGAATCCTACGAGGAGGTCGAAAATTGAGTGAGTTTTTGGTTTGCTTCAAAAGACGAACAGTTTTATTGTCGTGGAATCCATAAATTGCCTGAAAGATGGGAAAAATGTGTAGCTAGCAATGGCCAATAATTTGAATAAAATGGTTTTTACTTTTCCATTAAAAAATAGTGCTTTATTTTCATAAAAAAACGCTCACTTCATACCGGTACATCTGGTAAAACCACATGCGTCCTGCTTAGATGCAGAGAAGCTCCTACAAAGGGACGATGTAGCAGACTTATAATATTTAAAATGTTGGAGTTTGATCTGAGTAAATGTAACGTAGATCAAGAAAACAGCTATTGGCCTGTATAACTCAAAGTTTGACTTCTGAAAAGGTACTAGCATCAGTGTTAAAAGCGGAGAAAAGACAAAATCCCTAAATACCTCAGAGTTATAACTGTCATTTGTGCCATATGTATTTGTGACCCTACCAAACTTTTGAACTCTCATAGACCCCCTGAAATGCCGTCGACAGTGCTCTTCTTTCATTGCAGCCTGAAGTTTAGGGATTACAGAAAATTCGGTTGTGGTCAGCTCCAGAGAGTATGGTGGATGATTTATTATAGAAACTGATTTTTATATATTTTTCTTTTATACAAAAACGGGGTTTTCGTTGTTTCTGGTCTTCTGTTAGCGTGTGTGGAAAAAAAATAACACAAATAAGTTAAGATAATCGTGCAAAATACTATGAATGAGAGGCTCACCTCATACCTAAACAAAACATCTACTGTGATTTATTTTGGAGATCACACCTAATGTGACCGCTAAATATGGGTGATTTTTGGGATTTTTTTAAAAAGAAAAGTACTGCATTAAATGTTTTAAAATTTAGAAGAAATATTTACACTGAAATTTTCAAACGAAAAATTAAATTTTCAGCGAGTTATTCGTTATCTCCCAAGTCACAAAAAAAGGTCCTCCACTGTGGCCGTGGCTAAAAAAAAAAATATTATTAAACTATTGTAGAAAGTATTGCTTATATAGGGTTTTCTAATAACGACTTGACAACTTTTTTTTTAAATAAAAAGCAAACCATTTGAGATATTTCAAAATCTTTATTATTGGCTTGAAGTACAATCAAAACATTTATGAATGGAACTCGACTTCGTTCATATGGCCAACGCGGGCACGTTAGCAGCGGTCGATTCGTTGGACCCAATTTTCAATGAGTTGGCCACACATTTTGGCCGAAACGGACGCTATTTCGCTTTCAATATTGGCTCTGAGCTCTTCCAATGTCGTCGGCGTGTTGGCATAAACCAATGACTTAACGTAGCCCCACAAAAAATAGTCAAGTGGCATTAAATCGCACGAACGAGACGGCCAATCGACTGGCCCATGTCTGGAGATAACACGCTCACCATACTTACTCTTCAATAAATCGATTGTAGCGTGTGCTGTGTGGCTTGTGGCACCATCCTGTTGAAACCACATGGCGTCCAAGTCCATATCTTCCAATTCGGGCCAAAAATAATCGGTGATCATGGCGCGATAACGCTGACCATTCACAGTAACGTGACGATCATTATCGTCGACGAAAAAATATGGCCCAATAACGCACCAAACAGTTATTTTTTTGTGGATGAAGTGGTGATTCATGAAGCACATGTGGGTTTTCACCCGACCAATAACGCATATTTTGCTTATTAAAGAACTCATTGAACCAAAAATGAGCTTCGTCACTGAAGATGATTTTGCGACCCCGAATATCTGTAGAAAATTTTTATAATTTGCAGACGTTGCTCGTTAGTGTACTTTACTATGATGAAAATGTGACAGTGACAGTTTGATGATTAGTGAAACAGTGCGTTCACAAATAAAGTTCAAAGTTGGAAAACCCTATATATTAAGCTAGTGAATTGAAATATACGATTACAGAGGCCAAAGCAAGTACAAATCAACACAGTTCCATCGACGACGAACCAGCACTAAAATAAATTTTAAACAAACTATTATTTATCATACTTGGCTTTATACGCATCCACCCTTTTATTTGCTGCTAACTCCGACACTACTCAGGTTTTATAAGTGGCTAGTTAATTCATCAGAGTGCCAATGATTGATCTATGTAAGTCAAGGGAGCTGCTTCAGATGGTGTAGATGTTGGCTGTCAATTACTGTCATTTACTCAATTCAATGTGGTTGATTTTTTTGACAGATGTAATACAATCTTTGGCAATTTTAATCATGGAGCCGTTTACCACTAAACAACGCATTTTTGTTATTTACTCTTATTACAAAAATGCGCGATCTGTAAAAGTAAAATTTCGTTAAATTCGTTAATTTTTCGGTCAACATAATCGCACTAGTCAATCCCTAATTCGTGCAATGGTGAAGCGTTTTGAAGAAACTGTTTCGGCATCAGGTGTTAAACTCTATACAAGCATGCTCAGCACTATGAAAGAAAGTGTTCAAAATCAGCCAAGGCACCTCAATTTGTCAAAAGTTAGCAATTGAGTCTCACTTATGGCATTTTACTGCGAAATTTAAAAGTTGATTTTCATATTATGTACAACCATTTACTTCGTCTGTTTATTTCATCCCATACAGCATTCCTTTTCATTACATTTTTGCATGTTTTGGATTTTGTTATACAAAAATGTAGATTGTGTAGAAAATGTATTTACTAAAATAGTTCTAGAATAGTTTAAGGTTCTACTATGGTATTTGCAACACTCGAATTAGTTTGTTTATTTTTTTTTTTTTGTCTCTTCAACTGTCAAAATGAGGCAAAAGTTCAGCTTATCTCCACATCTGCCTCGGGTTAGAGTATCGTTACTTAGGCATTTCGTTTAAATAAATATAATAGACAGGCTAAATATGGTAGAATTGTAGTTAAAAATAGGTAAACAAAGCACCAGTAAAATGCAAAGAAATTGTTTATGTTATTATTTTTCAATTCAATATTAAGTCCATAGTGAATAATATAGTGTTTTTAAAATATGTATAAGGTGAGCAACTATGTTTGTCTCTACTGATGGGGCTACCGAATTAGATACATATAATCAACCGAATCAGGAAAGCAAAGGCTGCGTTTGGAATGCTGTCCAAAATATGGAGAAACAGCTCTATCAGCCTAAAGACAAAGCTACGACTGTTCGCTAGAATGTTGAATCCGTATGGGTGCAGCACTTGGAAAGTTATACCTACTATCACAAAAAAACTGATCGATTTAACTGAGATGCATAGCTCAACACAGCAAAACCTGTTTGTATATTGCAAGTCAACGATTATCTATTGTACATATAATTATATTTTGCTTTCCTGTATTTATTGTAACAGTTCTCCCACTCTTTGATGAAGCGCGTTGCCTATATTTAAGGTATCCATTATCTCCAGTAATGGTCAAGTCAAGAAAAAGCCTTGGACATCTATTAGTACATTTGCATCTTATACATGACGACGCTGTGTTAAGAGGACCACATGAACCATGAATCATGGATCATATTTCTTATTACGATATCATGTAATCCTTTACCTTTTTCTGGATCGGAAATATTACGGAATCAATTTTGTACTGCGAATTTTTTCTAAAAGCCAGAGTAGTAAATGCACATGGGCCGCACCTCTCTTTTGCCACTCAATGCTGTACATATAATATACGAGGGCTGTTTGATGAGTGCCCGGATTTAAAGATAGGTGGCGCTACTGAGCCAAAATGAATATACCATCATTTAGTAAAACCTCTTTTAGCTAGTCTATCAAAATTTGGTGACAGTCCGATGCTTAGTTTTGCTTCGACACCCATTTCAAAACATCGTGTAAGTGTTTTTTGCGACCATGGAAGAAGAGCAGTATCGTTCCTTAATCCAATTCTTGTTTTTGAGTGGCAAAACTTGCGAGACAATTAAGCTCATTCTTGATGGTGTGTACGGGATCCGTTCACCTTCCCGTACAACCGTTTGTCATTGGTTCGCAAAGTTTCGCTGCGGCTGCACCACAGAGGAAATCGTGGACAAAATCCATGATCTCGTATTGGCGGACCGACGAGTGAAAATTCGCGAGTTGACTGAGATAGCCGGCATCTCAATTGAACTCGTAAGTCATATCCTGCACGAGATTTTGGGCATAAGAAAGCTGTCCGCGTGATTGGTGCTGCGTTTGCTCACACCGGAGAACAAGCGCAATGGTTAGACCATTTCAAGAACGTGCTTGGCCTTGCTTAAACGAAATCCGGAGGAGATTCTGCGTCGTTTCGCGAAGGTCGATAATGGTACACAATAGAGACCCAAAAACAATCGAAACAATAGTTTTTACCTGGTAAACGTGCTCCACAGAAGGCAAGGAACATGAAAGTTGATGACCACCGCTTTTTGAGACGCGCGAAGGAAAAACAATCACAGGAGCATACTACGTCCATTTATTGGGCCGATTTAACACCGATTTGAAGAAAAATTGGTCGAATTGCACTACGAATTGCTCTCCCATCCTCCGTATATACCGGATTTGGCTCCCCGACTTCTTTTTGTTCTCAAACCTTAAAGGATCGCTCGCCAGAAAGAAGTATGGGTCGAACGATAAAGTTATCACCCCCGCGGGGGAATATTTTACAGGTAAACAAAAGTGGTACTATACAAAGGGGTTAAAAAATTTGTAGTGATTATGTTGAAAAACAAATTGCATTGTCATTAATAATCTGGGTATTCATCAAACAGCCCTTATATTCATTTTCCAAAAATATTTTCTATATTATACTCGTATATATGTTAGTTATAAGGTTCATAAGCTTCTTTACTTTTGTATTGAAAACTCTTGCAAGGATATCACGCCGATCATAACTTTTGTTACCCGGAAGAAAATTATGGTATTTCCGGCTGTTCGACCCGTTTGAGAGGTAACACTTCTGTAATTTTAAGTTTAATTCTTTTTATTTATAATTTCAAATCTTAAAGGAATATTTACCTGAGGGGAAAAGAAAAAAAAACTTTAAAAATTGCTTTAATTTTTATGCCACGGTAACGATCTTCTTCGCTTAACTTTCAAGTCCCTACAGGTGGGAATGAGGGAACAAATAAAAGTCAGGAAGCCATGTTCCTCGAAACATTTTTTTTTTTTTGTTTTTGTTTTATGTTGTTCGCCCTGAACGGGCGAACTTCAGTGATGTTGTCTCGATGGATGCTTTTAGCAACACCACTCATTTGATGTTATAAAAAGATTAGGGCGCCCATAAGTTCTAACATATGACATTGCATCCTGTGTCATGCATATATCGCGGACTACCGGTTACCGTAGAAGGCAAAATGTACATCTGGTCAATATTCGAAAATTTTTCATTGCCCTGCGTGCCGTCCTGTAGATGTATGTAGCTCTTAGCTCTAAGTTTTCTCTGATTAAGGTGAATATAGGTCAGCCGTTCTGTTTTAATTGTGGGGTACATATTAACCCAATACTGATTGAGCAATTGGCGAAATCGATAAGCATACAAATACAATACAATACAATAAAAATGGATATTGTAAAGCATCATGTGATCTATGCGTTTCACATATTCTGCATACTGATTCATTTCAGCCAAAACTACTGCAATTTCATTCGCTGTAGGCGCGTTATATCTACCACGATATTGCTTAATAGGAGATTTATTTGCATGAATAACTATCTGAAACTCCTTATATATTTTGGTTGGTTTCAATTGCAGTTGTAAACAACTTAATATATTCGTTATTCTTTTGTAACTCAAATACAATTCGCTTATTTAAGACTCGCTGTGGTTTACATCGTGTAGCTGCTCGATTGTCCATGTCAGATACAAAATAAATTTGAAGGAATTTATAGGAATTGTGTAATGAAAGAAGACTTCCAGCTAAATGGTATACTTGTCTTTCAACTTAAAAGTAGGCATAAACCTTTGACCCACAATTTGCTTAGCACCAAATGACGTCATTTAGAAAAAATTGGCTCTAACTTTTCCGCTTAAACAAAGAAGGACCAGAGCTGCTTCTGAGCTCTACGCGCAGAAAAGAATAGACAAACACCGGCTTCTCAGCAGAAAAAAGAAAGAGAACGAGAAGCACGCGATCGAGGAAATAGAGGGATGTTACAGCATGAATGGCGTTCAAAAGTTTTACCATAAGGTATTGTAAAAAGAATATTTGTCCGTCTACCCTACTCGGACAAAGTAAGAACAGCTATATCTAAGCTTAAGTCTTACAAAGCCGCTGGAGTAGATGGCATAACCGTCGAGCTATTCAAATCGGCGGGCGATGACTTGGTTATCAACATGTACCATTTATATGTAAAATATGGTCGAAAGAAAGTATGCCCGATGAATAGAACCTCAGCATTTTTTGTCCGATCCTCAAGAAAGGAGACCCTCTGAAATGCGCTAACTACAGAGGTATTAGTCTTCTTAATATCGCTTACAAAATCTTATCTGCAGTGTTGTGTGAACAAGTCTTTCGTCAACAACCTGATTGGTCCTTATCAGTGTGGCTTCACTCTAGAAAAGTCCACCATCGATCAAATATTCACATTGCGGCAGAACCTGGGTAAAACCCAAAAAGTCCAAATCGATACCCAAAACTTTTTCACTGATTTTAAGGCCGCCTATGACATTAACTCGTCCGCTTGTACAGAATGACAATTAAGGTCGGTAAAGAACTCACCGAGACCTTCGATGTCAAAAAATGATTTAGACAAGGCGATACGCTGTCATACGAATTCTTCAACATCGTTCTTGAAACAATAGTGTAATACTCAATCGCTAACACTAAAGGCACTATCTTATGGCCTATGTCGACGACATTGGCAGAATCTGCAGAGCGTAGTGGGGTGTCACTGGCGATTGGGTAAGTATTGAGACGGAGGCGGCGAACATGGGTATGGCGGTCAATGAGGTCAAGACAAAGTATGTGCTATTATTAAGAAAGGACACCCAACACCGACGTCTCGGACAGGATGTTACTATTAATTCTTCGAGCAATTTTCGGTCTCGTCTGTTAGACGGTAAATGGAGAAAGAGATACAAAGACGAACTGTAGGGCTGTACATCGACATCGATCTAGCCAGAAGAGTGAAGATCCAACAACTGAGATGGCTGGGTCATAAAGAGCGAATGGAAAAGAATGCTCCGACCCGAAAGATCTTCGAATCCATTCCCGAGGGACGGCGCATTAGAGAAAAACAGCGATTAAGGTGAAGCACGCAAGTGGAATGGGACTTTAAGCAACTTAGCGTGCCAAACTGGAGACAGCTGGAAAAAGACCGTGCTGTCTGGAGACTCTTGTTAGTTTAGGCCCAGATCCATCCCGGACTGTAAGTAACACTTACATCTTAAGTAACTAAGTAAGTAAGTTGACAACAACAAATTTCATTCCTTTCGCTTAAGTTGAACCGTCGAGGTTGGAGTTAAAATATTGTGAAATAAATTAAAGTTGCAATTTAAAGTGCAAATTTGTTAGATTTTTATTGATTGCGAAAAAAGGTTTATGTTAATCGGTCAATCGAAAATGCCTTAGGCATTAATAAAAAGTGATTTTGAATGGAGCACAATTTTTGACATGAATTAAAGAGTTTTGAAAAATATTTGCAACAAATTCATCTCTTTACAGCTTCTACTGTAATCACTTTCGCTGTCACTTTTGACATATTCACACGCTTTTACTGAATAGTTTTTTAAAAAAACATAAACACAAGTGTAAACAATCTGAAATTAATATATTCGCAAAGCACAGCAAAGCAGAAGATGGATTTAGACTCGCCATCAACTTGTTCCTACTGCTCATCCATTATTGAAAACGATGATTTCCTCAAGTGCACCGTCTGCCATTCATGTGTTCACATAAAATGTCTCAAGCGTCCTGGAACTCCAGGTGACCTACTAGGTGATGTATTCTTTGTTTTTACATGTACCGATTGCTCGACAGCTGAAGGTAAACGTGAACAATTTCAACGACAAAAACTACCATGGTAAGGTAATCCAACTCTAAGATGAACGCGCTAAAAATTTAAATTTCTTTAGGTTAATGGCCATCGCACTGGCTCTTTATAATCTCTCGATAAAATCCAATGGACTCAGTCATCATGGCTACTTTCATTGGAGAACTCACATTGTTAGCTTTATTGACAAGCATTGGGAATACTTGTTTGATTCTGGCACGTTAGTACTAAGTGAAAAAGTTTTTCAGAGCACGTAGAAAATGAATATATAATTTTTTATAGAAAGCGGCGAAAAAAATGGATTGGATCTGTGTCGGGTGCTCTATCACATAACAGTCCAGATTTCTTTGTTTCCGGACAGGAGACATTTCAAGAAACCGGCTGGTGGAAGCTGACCTACAATCAAACACCAAAATTTTACTACAAACTTTGTAAATGCGATTAACTACATGATACTTCAATGATGTACTTATAAGCATTGTTAAATTCTGTTGTAGATGAGCAAGTTTCCCAGAAACGACAACAGTTACGCAATGAAAAACGTAACGCGGAAGATAATTATTCCAGTGATTTCTCAAATTCAGCTAATGATGAAGTGAAGCGTCGTCGTGTTGATCCCGAAGAGGAGGAATCTTGCAGCAGAACTTTGTATGTTCATCATTTAGGAAAAGTAAAAATAATTTATCTCTTTTTCTTTTTGAAATTTCAGGCCTTACATGGGAAGGAAACCAAAACCGAAACCGAATAAGCAAACAGTTAAAATCGAAGAAAATACAGAGAATAAGCATCTTAACTCGGTACAATCAAGCTTAATGGATTTTCTAGCAGAAAATCTTTCATCGGACGGATTGATTTTTAATGACATTCCGACAGATAATTTATCTAAAAATGATCTTCTTCCGCTAATTGGCACAACGGACAACAACTCTAGTATCTTTGATATTGGGTCGAGTAAAAATGATGAAGCAAATTTGAGTAGTTTTGTTGAGAAATTCGATCAGAGTGATATTCCGGATGAAAGGTAATTAAAAACTAAAAGTACGTAGTAGAACAGCACTTATTGAATGTGGTAGTTTTGAACTCGAAGCAAAATTCTAAAGGAGATTAGAACTATCTTTCCTACTCGTTGCTGTTGAGTATACTATAATCAATAAGATATTACAGATACGGATAAACTTCTGTAAGCTATGCTGATGAGACATATCTATCTATGGTGTAGTAAAGAGAAGGATCATGAGATTAACTATCGCACTTGATAGCCAGGACAAAATTAATTTTTTTTATTTTGCAGGTTGACTTTATTAGTTAAGTCAAGAGTTAGATGAGGTTTTTGCTTTTAAGTGATCCAATAATTTTTCTCTCATCCTAGACGGAACTTGGACTTCTGTTGCTTTTTACACCACAAATTCCGACGATCTTCGTTAAATACCCTATGCAACATTATTGCAATTTTCTTGATGGTTAATGACAGAGATTAAGTATTTTTCTCAATTTGTAAATATTTATCAGAAGTTGGGTTCGGAAAAGCGTCAACGTCGACTGATTTATAACTCGTTATCTTTCAGCGCTTTTATTCAATTATTAAGAATTACCTGGAGGGCTGTCACGTCATTGCTTAAGGTAGTGATAATACAGGCGAAAAGAAAAGAATTTGTTGTATTCCGGATTCTTTAGTCTGATGCTTCAGTACTCGAATTTTGAGACCTTAGCGCCATCCAAATATGATCTCTGTAAACTGGGCCACACTTTTTCCAAGGCGGAATAATTGAATCGCGTTTTATGTTGAACTGTCTCAAACGAAGTCACATTTGTTATAGTATGCCACATTAGCTTCACTTCCGTAAAATCAACCGTTTCCTCTTCTCGAGCACGAAATGATCGAGGAAATAAATCTGAGTGTAAAACCATCGTTAAATTTCGCCTTAAAGCATTCATTTACTGTAAATTTCGTTGCTTTCTGTCAGAAGGTGTCTTTGTTTTTTCATTACAAATATTAGCACGTTTGCCTTTCTTAGACGTTGCAATTCTCCTATTGCTTATTGCTAGCTTTTATGTATCTTTTGAGGCTTAATCGTTTTACGTTTCGATGTACGTTGATTTTAAATGTTTGAAGGGTAAAATGACTAGGGAACAAAGAGCTCAGCAGGGCATTCCATAAGCGAGTTCTTCGACTTAGCAAAGAATCACGATATTTCGTAGTACTTCCGCAGAGTAAACTGATGAGCATTCATAGCAAGACGGCTGTTACGGTTGAAGGGGTGGAATGCTACTGTTAATTCTATTGGAGCACTGGTGGAGACAGAGGAGGCAGGAGACAATACGTCGGTTTTTAAGGGTGTCCATTGATTGTGTAATATAAGCAAGACGTAATATAACAAGACATTGCACGGTTTTGAGTGCAATCTAGCAAGTGTAGAGAGGTTTTAGAAGCTCCTGATCAGATGTTAGCATTGCACTCCAATTTTGAGTGGATAAATGCCCCCTATATGTTAAAAAGCATGAAAAGCATAAAGTACTGTCGTCAGCAAATTTCTATATTGGATTAGAACTTGAAACCGTTCAAGACAATTTGAAGAAGAGATTCATCGATACCAAACACTGCCAAATGCTTTTGAAATGTCGAGTGGAATTATCTTGCTTTAGCCCACTTTTCGGTTAGACATGCCATCAAATCAATAGTGGACCTTTTGTTACGAAAGCCGTACTGCCGGCCACAGAGAAGCTTTCGTGTTTCAAGATATTTCATGAGATTACGTTTTATCGGCGTTCAATGACTTCAGAAAAAACCGACGTACATGCCTTGTCATTGTAAATGAGCGTTGGGATATAGGATGAAACAGAATTTCTGATGTTTTTGACTAGCGACCAATAATTTTTACTACCTTTCATGCGCTTAAGAAAGGCGTTGCAGTCAGTCCTGGCTCGTTTGAACTTTTCTACGGTTTTCCTCAGTCGAGTTGGTCTTGTAGGACCGACCTCTTTAAAGTTCGAGTCGTACCTCGCCTTTTATTTTGGTTTGATATTCTTAGTCTGATGCGGGATAAAGGATCTCATTCCAAAGAGAATGGTGTATGTGATCTTATCAGCAACGGCATCCACGTCGTTATCGAGGAAATGTAACGACCAGTTAAAATTCCTAAAGAAGGTGTTAGGTCGGCTCTAATTGACTTTCTCGTATTGCCATACGATTCTTTTAGGAATCTTTTCTCTAGCTGTGTGGTCAGTGTACGAGATATTAGCTTATATGACACAATGGTCCGACGAGCCTAGAGGGAAAAGATAAATGTATGTATCAGGGTAAGAAGTTAAAACCCAGTCCAGGGTATTAGCGGTATAACTATCAATGTCATGTATTCGTCTGGGGTCATTTACAAGGTCGGTTAAATTGTTTTCCGAAATGCTCAATATATCGCCCTTTGTGTGTTGTCTGCGCAGAATATCGAAGCCACTCAGAATTGTGTATGTATATTGAAATCGCCCGCAATAAAGATTTTAGTATGAGAATATGGAGACAGACAGCATAGTCGTTAAAGGTCGAATTGCTCTCCATTTTAGGGCTTCTCTAAAAAAAAAAAACAATAGTGGATAATTTGATTATAGAAATAGAGCGAGGATATACCTGCGTTTCACTAACTGCCAAAACTGCTGGCCGTGGGTGTACGCCGAAAAGTTATTACTCTGAATTCCCGAGCCATAGTAATTCACAAATATAAAAAAAAACACAAACGCCGATGATATTAAGCACAGCTGTGAAGTAAAAATTAAAAAGTTGATTTACCGCATCAAATTGTTGTAGGTGTTATGCCCTTAGAAAAATAGGAAAAAGTATATCAACAAAATTCATACCCATAACCCGTTATCCATCGACTGTCACATACCCGATGCTCACGCTGTGGAAGTGACTGAGTGCAAGCAGCAGTAGGACCAGGGCATCAGAGTTTTGATGCCCGCACTCTGGTTGTTATTTTCATTGCTCTCGTTTTATTTATTTATTTATTATTTTTTTTTTTTGTACATGTGAATGTGTTTAGAATCGCTTTATGATTTTTTGTTTACTCGTGTGCGCACTAAATTAAAAAAAATTTTGGCACGCTTTTTCTTGTTGGTGTTGTTTTTGTTTTTACACGAGAAGCGAGTTTTACAAGTGCACTTGCGCGTATGCATTTGCATTGCCGTATCGCAAAATATTTTTGCTGTGATCGCTCACTGCTTACTTGCGGTGTGTTTTTGTAATCACAAATTTTTCTAATCGCATTTCAGGGCGATACATTTTTTAAGATGTGTATTTCATCGTTATACGGGTATTTCGAGTATTGAAAAATGGTACAACAATTATTAGGTGTTGTCCAAGGGCATTCATATCAGCTATAACTGTACTGTGGTCATCGCAAGGGAGAATTCGTCCCGTATCCAATATTGTGCTCCTACAGTAAAATTCCTACGACACATTAAAAAACGAAAGCCTTTGAATACTTCCACTTCAAGTACGAATTTTCCGCATTTTTGAGCGTTGGCATTTCCAAGTGCCTTAGATTGATATAGATAAAATATAAATTTTTCGCGACGTCGCAATTTTTAATAACTCAATTTGAAAGTCCTACTGCTTTTATGTTTTTAGGTTTATTCATCGTTGAAAGAATCTTGCCATTTTTATAATTCAACAAGCCGACCTTTTTTGTCTCAGTAGATTAGATCTTCTTTACTTTCTTATTAATATCAAAGCTACTCGTATAATGCATTCTTTCAAATCTTTCCAGTTCTTTACACAGTTATTGAAGGTTGTCCTTTCTTTCCGCTTTGATTTTGTTCTGTTATGATTTTGTTATTGTTGTTGAGATATTTTTTTGCTTTTTCAATTAAAAATTTTCTTAAGCTTGTTTAATTGAAGTTCGTGCCTGGATTTTTCTTTCTTTCTCTCCACTCTCTTCAACTTATTCTTTACTTTTGCAAAAACTCCCCAATTTTTTAGGGGGCTTTCTTTGCCACAGGTGGTTTTACTTTTTCGTGCTAGCCAATGATGAACGTTTACGCTGAATTTCAAGCTGAGTACAATAACGATCGGCATTTACCCTACAGTCCATATCAGGTCACAATCTTGCGGATCCACACCACATACGTTCTTCTGATGCACCCCAGCTTTTGTTATTGATGGCGGAGTTTCCTCTATTTAAGGGGCTCTTTTTCTTGTAATTTTTTTGGATTGGTTTCGCATAATTCAAGTGGTACTTATGTAGAAAACTTTCACACAAAGCAAAGTCTTTTGATGCAATCAAATGTGTGATGGCCACATCTACCAGAGATTTGTCCGAATCATATAAATCATATTACCTAGCGCTTCTTCATTGGCGATTGTCTTCCTAATCAGTGTTCATCTTTCAAAGAAAAGTCAACCGAACTGAATTCTAAAAACCACCTCTGACATATTCCACGTGCGGCCTTGTTTTAGAATTCATCGAGAATGCAACGTCTCAAGTCTACCTTTTATTCACTCATGTTGACTTAAAGGGTCCCTGGGTTATAACCAACTCAGTAACCTCCCTCGTGCTTTTGATAAGTCTTAAATTGCAAATATTCAATTTGATGAAGTTATGTCAAAAACAGAATTAGATTTCGCAAGAAGTCTGGTTTCCTAGTTCACCACACACAAAGATAATAAGCATGGTGAAACTGTTCTTAATCAAAAAAAAAAAAACTAAATGTCTTACAGTCTAACGGAAACACCTGAAAATACCTCCAGCGAAGAGCTTTTTCAGCCTAGAATCATTCAAGTAACAAATTACCAGCAAATGGATGCAGCAGATTCTACATCTCAAGACACTACTATAAAAGAGGAAGCTGAAAGTGATTCAGAAATCCCTTCTGACGAGGCCGAAGATGAAGATGAAACACCTATCGAAGCGTGTGCAAAAAGTTTATTTACCAAACACCCGAAACGAGAATTTCCATGGCTGACGCAAAGCCAAGGCGATGAAGAATTTCTAGAAAACGAATCTCTTTTTAAAGAAGGAAGGTAATTCACATAGGATATTTCTAGATGTAGAAACTATATCTTGTTACTTATCTTTCAATAGATTAGTTCTAATGAGCGACTACGAAGAGAAGGAACTTCTAAACAAACTTCGCAATATTTTAAGCCTAGAACAAGAGTGTAAAATTGAAGTTCCCACATATATAAGACGTTTCTATCGTAAACTAGTTGTTCGGGAACTAAAGAGAGCCAATTCAATGCCTTTATTCAATTTGGATGCATATAATTCAGGCCCAGGTGACATTGGTGGATCGTCCAAACCTCAACTTTTAGATCGCTATCAGGTATAAATTTAGATGTTTATCTTCCCTTAATTAAATTTAATTTTGTTTAATTTTCCGAGCAGCTTATTTCTGCATCTCACCAATCTTCAACGGCATCATTTCATGCCAAAATCGCTGGTTCATTTCATCATGAATTTTTTGAATCTCCCTACTCATCGCGTATACTTCATCCGTTTATCTATCGCAATACAAAATGCTTCCCACCATGGCTAAAACTTATGTGTGAAATAAAACACAGCGTTACTGGCATCATACCGTCTCGCGCAACTATAGATTATTGCTATGTCCGTCCAAATCATATTGCCGCCGTGAATACATTATTGCAGTCGATGTTTTGGCCGGGAATCGACAGTAAGTTTTAACTCAAATCAATTTTTAAGAACAATTTGATTATGTATCATCTTTGCAGTGTCTGAATGCCTTAGTTATCCGGATTTTAGTGTTGTAGCTTTGTATAAGAAACTAGTGGTCGGATGTGGATTTCTCGTACCTGATGTTGGCTTTAACGAGGCGTACCTTTCTTTTATGGCTGTTCGACACGGCTGGCAGCGTTCTGGTATTGCTACCTTTATGTTATATCATTTGATACAAACCAGTATAAGCAAAGACATCACGTTACATGTATCAGCTACTAACCCAGCAGTGTTTCTGTATCAAAAATTCGGATTTAAAATCGAAGAAAAAATAGTGGGTTTCTATGATAAGTATCTACCAATTGATTCGAAACATAGTCGTCAGGCGTTCTTTTTACGACTGTTGCGATCATGAAAACAAAAGATGAAGCGAACTGAATGCAAAGTTAGATTTTAGTATAAATTGTATTTATTTTTCAATAAACTAGAAATAAAAAAAAAAATCTAAAAACCCGTCTGGAAGGGGTTAAATAAAAAAGTTGTAGTTAGTGGTGTAATTCGTCTTGGCAACAGGTACTAAATTACATGTTTCAACGTTTGGGAAAGAAGGTAATTTATTCACTCAATTTTTATAGTTCCTAATTCAGTCACTAACTTGTATTCGTAATCTAATTTTACTCATGAGCGAATACTGGTTTTAAGATCGTTAATTTAGTTCCTCCATCGATTTTAACCTTTGTTGAGACTGAGCAAGTTCTGGCAAAATTAATAACAGCAGGTCGATTTTTCTTTTGCTGAGAGCCCAGCTTAACTGCTCGACCTACAACTTTATTTCCATTGGACTCAAAGGGTCTTAGTAATCAACAGAGTCCTAACCAAGTTGGCTGAGGATAAGAATATAGTTCCGGATAATCAATTCGGTTTTAAGGCGAGGCGTGATATCTTACATTCCGCACCTTAATTGGTATGCGGTATCCAGTGGAACAAAATAAGAAAAGCACAGGCGCTTTTCTGATTGACTTTAAAAAATTCTTCGACAAGGTTTGATAAGATAGCCTCTTCTTAAAGTTTAATAGGTTGGGTATAATTAAACTTATTTTTTTTTTTTAATATGCTCATCGGAAGACAGCACATCGTGAAGAATGGGTGAAATATTTGAAATTAAAAACCTACCTATTAAGACAACTTGATCATGTACAGATCATCATATAATAAAGATGATTTTTTTGGGACGCCTCTGCCTCTCTGAAACGAATTGACAAAAGCTTTCTTTAAAACTTCTAGTTAAGATTGGTCCCTATTATTCTTTCTCCTACTGAATTATACATGTATTATCATTATTATTAATTTTTCGAATGCACTTATTTGTAATGAAAGTGAATAAAAAATATTTATCTATCTTTCGATTGTGGGATAAGAAGGGCAACCGCTTATCACCGTCAAAGGTGTTTTCTCCCTTCAAAGAGACTCTTTCAAAGCAGTCCACTCGATACAAGGGTGAACGTAATCTTCTACAGCGTATTTTTCAAAATCAAAAAACTTTAATTTTTTTTAGAATCACAAAAGCAACTCAAATGTTATTAGAAAAAGGTAAGAAGTGTTCTATCCTTAGAGTTAGCAAAATACCATCCGAGAAAAGGATTTCAATTGTAAAGCCGTTGCGGCCAAGCCTTTGTTAACCAAAAAACGCATGAAAAAAAATTGTAAGTGAACTATTTTTTAAGCAATCCCTTAAAAGGTGTGTGGATTACGCTCAGTAAAAACGTCATCCAACGAGTAGTGCAACATACGGCAAGTGAATCTTTATGGTTGCTTCTATGCGAAAAATGATAACCTTGACTGGAAATCCCGATGACCAAAGGATTATTGAAATTATCTACAGGTTTTTGAAGCAGAGAAGCAAAGGAAAAGATGTTAGAATAATGAAATAGATTAAACTATGTATAATATTTTTAAATAGAATTCTGCGAGAATTACCGCAGGCCTATACGAGAAGACTGGTTGTCAGCTGTCGACAAAATTGTGAGGCTATAATGGGGAATAAACAAACACCATGCGCTTGAAATAATTTTAACATTTCTTTCATATCTTTTAAATAAATAATTTTGTTTCGTTTTAAAGGGTACGTCCCATAGAATGCGTTATGTCGAAGTATTCAACAGGCAGCTGGATAGAATATACACTTTCTTATGGAAAAAAGTCCATAAGCCACGGATATGATGGATACGACGGGTAAAGTAGGTTAACTTTCCACTTTTTTATCCGTTGAGTCCGTTGGCAGTTCACAGATTCACGCATCGAATTTCACACATTTACATATTGAAGGTAACTCATTTACAAATTGGTAAAAGCATCGAAATAATGTAGAGAAACTGTCAAAGCTTCAAAAGAGTCAAACAGTCACATCAAAAGCAATCAATCAACGTAAGTGGCGGATTCAAGGGGACTGATGCAACGGTTTCTATGGGACGGGCCCTTAAGACACATGTGACCCCTTGTCTGACAGCACCAAGCATTTTGGAGGCTTAGTGAAGGATAGGAAATCCGCTTGTTGCTGCCATCAATTTCGAGATAGCTCACTTTTGTTAGAAAATTCAGTTAAGTTACATTGAAAAGCATTGTTCATCAATTTTAAATAATTTTTTAGTATACAAATCTGATACCTGTTGCTTCACTGGAACCGTACTATCTTCGATATGAGCAAATGGTTTCTCATTGCCAAGCCCTTTCGTTGAATGATGAAATATTCCCATGCAAAAGCAAGTGGTGAAGTTTTTTTGTTTTGTATCCAACATCTCTTTTATCCTCACCGTTGGTTTGACATTTCTTATGATTAGTATCTATTACTGGTTTACTGGACGGCTTTTAAATTCTATATTAATCAACTCCAGTGCCATGGAGCATTCTACTTGCTTCAGTTTCATGGATTCAGCATATGAGACTGAGAATTTATTCATTTTTTCATGGAATTAAATAGAAGAGAAAGAAATATGTCTGAGCTCAATATATATTCCTCTTTTTGAAAGTGATTCAACATTTAATTTAAATTTGAGTGATCGACCTTGTGTCGTAGTTGGCACAAGGTTCATTTACAAAGAGACATGGTGACCTCTAAATTATTTAACTATTAATTAAAGAGACCACGTTGCGATTGACGTATAGTAAGTCAAGCCTCAAGTTTTTAGCTATCCGAATCATTCGTAGCTAAGGTGTGAAAGCGTATATGCTAGGCACAACAACGCCCAAATATTATAAAATTCAACGTCACACTACACACAATTACAATCGCAAGAAACCGCAGAAAACTGAGATGGGTGAGTGTCATGTATTTTTAAAAGGATTGGAAATGCTTGACCATTTGCGAAATAGGCGCATTTAACTTTATTTCGACTTCTTTTTAAAGTCGATTCAACTTCAATTCAGTCGTCTAGTTAAATCCGATCGACCTATTTAGTAAGTCTTTTAGAGATCCAACAAAAATACTTGTAAAAGTTTGGACTTACGTGTAAAAATGTTTTTTTTTTTCATGCATTTTAGTTAAACTCCCATTGCTAAACTCTTTCGTATACCCAAAATATTTGAAAGCATTTCATACGAAGCCTTAAGTTTCAAATGAAATTTGAATTCGTGCAGACAACATGGTTTTCTAAAAGACAGATCAACTACCACAAACCAAGTTGAATTTGTGTCTATTGCTCCCGCAGCATTAGAAAATAACAATAATATCGATGTAATTGCAACCAATTTAATTTTATAAGATATCTTATCAATTGATCCTCTTCAAATTGACCCTCTCGACTCTGAACCTCTTTTATTAAACTGCCTTTCTTCTAACCTGGTGAATCGATATTATATTTGGTTTATATCTAACCTTTCTGTTTGTTCCTAGTCTCGTCTGGAGTTCCACAAGTCAGTCACCTAGGTCATCTTCTCGTCATTCTTACTATTAATGATCTTGAAAGTGTCATTATACACTCCTCCCACTCTCTTTACGCTGACGACACAAAATGTTTAAAACTATTTCTTCTCCCCATGACTCCACTCTACTTCAGAAACACCTTCATTTTTTTTCAATCTGGTGCGTCAAAAACTGCTTAGAACTTAATATTGCCAAATGCCAATCTATAACCTTATCTCGTAAATGCAACTCATCTCCTCCCAGACTTCATTTACCCATCTCATTTCTTTGTCCAAGGAATTTTACAACCCGTACGTAACCTGATCTCTCAATGTTACCTTTTTTCGTTCCCTGCTTTGTAATGCCAGTCAAGCTTGGTTCCCCTTTCACCCAGTTCATGTTTTCTGTGGACTGCCCTGGAATGACCCTTTAATTTTACGTTCCCTTTAGGACCTCCTCAAACTTATCAATATGAATTCGTTAGAAGAACATTGAAATATTGCTGGCATTCTTTTTACTCATCGACTGTTCTCAGGTTCCATCGACTGCGCGTTCCTTTTCAACCTCCATTTCCTTTAACACCAATTTAAGTAATCGACGTTGTCCTTGTCTCTTCTATCTACCGGTCCATCGCAACTCTTATGGCTTCAAAGAACCAATCTGCTGTATGCTCTGAAATTAATTTTTAGTTAGTTAATTTTTAGTCCTAGTTTTTAAGTTAGATTAAGCTGGTATTAAGCCAAATAAATAGGGGCTTCAGCCCCCGCCAAAATTAAATTAAATTAAAATTACCAACCGTCAGAGGGCGCTAGCGTAGGTCGAAAATGATGAATGACACCGATTTGATTTTGAAACGGATCTTAGTTTTGCTACGACTTGAAGTCGAAACAAAGTTACATGACCTCATAAGACCAGCATAAGAGAAGCAGAGCTGATCGCGAATTTTTACGAGCAGAAAAGAAGGGAAAAACAACGGTTTCTCCGCAATAAAAACAGTCTGAGATCGAACGTGTTGAGGGATATTTTTCAAAGTTCACAGTCGAGAATAACAATTTGAAAGAAACACTTTTGAAAACAAAGGCTGTACGATCAGTAAGTCTGACCTCTGGGTGAAAAAATGTACTTTTTTATTTTTTCGTAGGGAAATTCACACCGAAACAACTGTGGAAATTGTGGGTTATGTGGGCCCTCTTTGGTTGTGTTAGAACGAAGTGATACAACTAATGCTGCAGCAGCGGACAATGAATAATAAAACGTAAATGTCAACGAATTGGTCGTACAAGAGAAAAGAAGCGCTAAGATATAGCTTTTATTGGTATTTATAATACTATGACTGGTATAAACGTTAACGAAAATCAATTATAAAAAATACTCGAAATACTTAGGCCCCAAATTCAAAAAATTAACGAAATTTAGTACAATGAAGATTTCTAAGAATTCACAATTTAACATTTCAATTAAAAATTAACAATTCAAGATTAGGTAACAGTGTGAAAAAATATTATGGAATTATAATGCTGATGAAGTGCTCCAACAAAGGTAATCGGCCATTACAAAATAGTCCAGTCAACATAAGGTATAACAGCCAAATATTCAATTCATCAGACTAACACTCAGAATAGCTATTTAAAAACTCAAAAACAACAAGACTGCTGGAGCTGACGGTCTCCCCACAAATTTGTTCAAAGCAAAAAATAGGAACTGGATACAGGGCTTTCACTAACTGGTAAGACAAATGTAGTGGAACGCATGAATACTGATGATGCGAAACTGCAAACAGCAGAATCGAGCTAGCTGTAAACCGGTTGATTGTGGGACTAGTCAATCACGGATTGTGAGCTGAGCAACATGTTGTAGTTTTGTTTCCTAATCGCCTAATGTTGATTGATGGCAGAGTAAAACAGCATATTCAAGTATGACGCTTCGAAAAATCGTAAACAATTATACCAATAATGTCTATGGTATATACACTTGCGGTCATTAAAACCGCACCACCTAATGAGTTATCAAAAATTGTCTAATTACATCAGATCGTAGGGGTTTTTTCCATACGTATTCAGTGCAAAAAATTAGTTTGAATTGAGTTGTGACGGTGACAAGTAAAAAAAAGTGAAATGTCTGGTAAATATCATCAACTGACTTGGGACGAAAAAGTTCAAATATTGACTTTAGTCGAAGAAGGGCTTGGCTATGGTGAGATTGCGGTTAAAATAGGATGCTGTCATTCAACTATCGTAACTGATGAAGAAAAAAGAAAATTTGGATCCACTAGAAAAAAAAAAAAGGCTCGGGACAAAAACGTAGAACAACCCAGAAGACGGACAATGTATTACAACGAATTAGCATGAAAGATCGCTTTAAAAGTGCTGTCTGTATAAGAGCAGAGCTGAGTGAATTTCATCAAGTTGATCTTAGCGCCGAAACCATACGCTGACGGATCCGGGAGATAGGTTTGTATGGAAGACGACCAGCGAAAAAATCTCTCCTAACCACAAAAACGAAAAAAGCTCGCTTTACGTGGGTAAAAATGTACGAAGATTGGACACAGGATGATTGACGATGTGTGATATGGTCCGATGAAAGTAAATTTAATTTGTTGTGTGCCGACAATTTGCTATACGTACGATGGTCAGCAGGTGAAAGGTTCAAGGACGAGTGCATAGTCAAAACAGTGAAGTTTCCTCAAAGCCAGATGGTTTGGGTATGTTTTTCTTTTTACGTTTTGGGCCCTTTGCACTTTGATAATGGAACTATGAACGCTCAAAAGTATGGAGAAGTAGTAAGGGAGTTTTTGGTACTAGCAATTTAACAGCATCATTCGTATACTGACAAGTGCATTTTTCAAGATAATTCTGTACCTTGCCACCGCGCCAAATCCGTAAATAAAGTGTTATAAATCAACTTCTACTTTATGAATAATAAATAGACAAGTAACTAGAATCCTTAAATAATTTTCAGCTCAAGACAACGTTTGGTGACCTCGTAATTACCAGACTAGACTGGCCAGCTAATCCGCCCGATTTAATGAAACGTAAGATGGCTGGACATAAACCAGAGAGTAAAAGAAAGCTAAATGAAGTTGTGGAACATGTATGGAATACTGAAATTTAAAGGGATATTACTGAACTTTTAGTAAACTCGATGCCTTCAAGAATAAAAGCGGTTATAACCGCCAAAGGAGAACAACTCGGTATTGATAATTCTTTGGTAAAAGTGACATATCTAAACACCTTATATACACATAAGGTAAAAAATGTATCGTTTGATTTTGTTAACCAATGACTGTATTAAAATATTTTAAAAAAATAAGAAAATTAACTGGTTTTTCCTTTTTTGTTAATATCTTTTTTCAAACATTCAATAAACAGGTGAAAATTAGATAGAAATACTTATAAACTACCGCGGAGTACTCAACAAAAATTTCATTTCATTATAAAAATTTTTATCGTAGTTATTAACAATTTTTCAATCATTTTGATATGGTGCGGTTTTTATGACCGCAAGTGTAAAAGCAAATTTGTTCACAAAATCAGTTGGGTATTACCTGATAGTAACAAAGATGAGGCTGGTTTAACCTTCTTGCGGTAAGCTGAGGCTTCGAAAATAACATCCGTCAACGGTCAACAATCCTGATAAAATAACATCATTCAAATATTTCCAGCTGAGAAAAGACATTCGACACCCTCAACAAACTCTACTCAAATCAGTGGCAGGTCGTCGCGTTTTTTCCAGACGATATGTATGGATTAGTACCAGGAGGTATGGACTGAAGACACAGACTATGCGTGAAATAGCTATCTCTGTATGTTTGAGCTATTCTACCAAATCAAAAAATAAAAAATAAAATACTCGTAAATAAATAAAAATAAAAAATAAAAAAACTCCATCCAAATACTAATTGTGTGCATGGAATGACAATTTGTTTTTATTTTTCTGCAGCAACAAAATACAGTTATTCCATTAAAAGGAAATTACAAAAATAATACATACATTCAATTTGAGTTGTCATGTAAAAAAATCAAACAACAAAACAACGAACAATAAAAACAAATAAGACAAGACAAGAATAAGAAAATTAAGTCAACTCATTTGTTATGTTGGCGAACAGTTAAAATTAATATAATAATAAAATAACATCATCTGCTGCACTATAATTTAATACTTTACACAATCATACTAGTTTTGATTTTTGTTCATTGTTTACGTTGTTAAAGTTGGAATTAATATTCGCCATGAGCATTAGATAAAATATAAAATATTATATCATGTTATTGTATTGCATAAATAAAATGTTAACTAATTTCTTCTTAATAAATGATATGTGAATAAAATTTACAATATTCTCCTAAGCACCCGCATCGTATTGAATACAAAAGCGTTAATGCTTTAATTTCTACACGTCATGTACTCGTACATATCACTTTCTTTTAATGTTAAAATGGAAGAAACTAGGAATAAATAAATTTTCCTATTAAAAAATTACGTAAAGTTAAGAAAATTAAAATAATTGCGTACAGCGCAAAGGTATGTGTTATGCTTGGCTTAAGTCTATAGATATCATCTTAAGAGTATTTTTTTTTTAGAGAGTGGTAGAAGTTACAGTGCTTATGCCATGCACTAAGATAGTTGGCGGAAGATCTGCTGTTAATTCAGAGAGTAGTTCCATATAACGTTCACTTCGTTCATCCCATTGGGGGGCATCTATTTTCGGTGGTGCTGCGAGGTAAATAAATGATACTGCGGTCTGATCAGATCGCTCACGAATTATTTGGTTTGCCCTAAAACGATTAAAATGAATTAAATGCAGCCCAGGTTAAAATCAGTTAGGTGTTTAGCGTTTACCTTTGCATGTATAGTTTTGATCGATTAAGATTCTCTTCGGTAATTGTTTCACTATCATACTCAGCACAACTTGTAAACTGCTTAAGGATGGATGCGTGGCGCATAAAATCGGTATTTCTGTTCCATTCGTTTATCTGTAAAACAAAATGTTTAAAGATTTTTTCATTTTCATTTCACAAAATAACCAATTGCTTATCAACAGAAAAATGATTCAATGTATGATCTTGCTGTGTATAAGCTCGTCGCGACAACTTCTTCTATTGCATAACACAGAGCAATGAGAGTTATTACGGCCTCTCAGAATCGCTCAACCGCAACTTATAGCCATACAATGAAAATTTCAAACAATGTAAGGATTCATCACATAGTATTAACAAGGTGCGTGTAGGTGCAATGAATGGATTATAAGGGTAATGCATAGCGAATAACTAGTGGAGGAGCTAAATAAATACAGTTATATAGGAGGTTTGTTCGTTCAATCGATTATCGACTTTTGTTTGCTGTGTTGGTACACATGTTCCGAACATGTACTTAGTTTGTTTTTGACATGATAGAAAGGTAAGAAGTGTTTTGGTGTGCTCAGCGATTTTCAATTATTCTAAAAAATGGAGCAAGAATTTGCATCAAATTTTGTGTAAAAAATTGAATCAAGTGCTCTAAAACACTTGAAATTTTTGGTCTCCTCTTAGTAAAAAAAAAAAAAAATATTTACAAGTGGTACAAGCTTTTCCAAGATGGTCGAGAAGATGCCAATGACGAACCTCGCCCTGGACGACCCAGCACATCAACAAAAGATGATAACGTCGAAGTTGCAGAGGATGTTGGCATATCGGTCGGCTCGTGTAATACAATTTTTCGGATGTTTTGGGCATAGAACCGCACGAGCATAGCTCAGGAGCTATGATTTGAAAAAACGTTGGCACAAGTATATTATATCTGAAGGGGATTACTATGAAGGGGACAACATCAATATTGATGAATAAATAAATATTTTTTATAAAAATATAGTCACTTTATTTTTTGAACATACATCGTAAAAAGTGTTACATGATGTGCCGGGCAAAAACAGGAACAAAATTAAACCAGAAACAGCGCTCATTTGGGCGCAGATTTGTCAATAGACAGGAAACCATGGCTTACCATGGAATCGAATAAAGTTCCCAAAGTCGGCATAAGATACCCACCGGAAATCAAAGAAATGATACGGAAGAAACGAAGAGCACGGAAAAAGTGGCATGAAACCCGGGCACCACAAGATAAAACGTCCTTCAATAGGATCTGCAACTTGTTGAAAAAATCGATCAAGGACTTCAATAATCAAGCTATTAATAACTCCCTTAAAAGACTCACAGCGACAAAGGATACCAACTACTCCACATGGAGAGCCGTTTATAGTGTTCAAAATCCCCAAATACACGTGGCGCCAATAAGAAGAAACCAGGATGACTGGGCGAAAGAAGATAATGAAAAAGCTAATTTTTTCGCCGACCATCTTGCAGAAACGTTTAAACCATTCGACGGGGAAGTGCTTCCAGAGAATGTCAATACGCTAGACGTGACGACAAACTTTCCAGTAGAAAAGGCTACACTTAGGGAACTTAGACGAGTTATAGACACGCTTAAGCCCAATAAAGCCCCGGGATATGACTTAATAACCTGAGAAATACTTAAAGCGTTGCCGAAAAAAGGTTTGCTAAAGCTGCTCTATCTTATAAATGCCAGCATTAGATTAAAGTATGTACCGCACCAGTGAAAAGTAGCCGAAGTTATTATGGTTCCGAAACCCGGTAAACCGCTGACTGAAGTCAAGTCATATAGACCAATATCGCTTCTCCCGATTACATCAAAGGTCTTCGAGCGAATCCTTCTTAATCGTCTTAAACCAATTACCGACACAAATTCCCTCTTGCCTGATCATCAATTTGGCTTTAGAAGCCAACACTCTACAGTTGACCAAGTGCATATAATAACCGATGTAATTGAACGAGCAATCGAGTGTAAGTTAGTCTATTCAAGCGCATTCCTTGACGTTTCGCATGCCTTTGATAAGGTATGGCACGAATGCCTAAAATATAAACTCCGACAAGCATTACCCCAGCAATTGTCTTGTATTTTAGGTTCATACCTGAAAGACCGACTCTTCCGTGTGAGACACGGAAACGAATATTCCACTTTTAAGACAATAAAGGCGGGGGTGCCGCAAGGAAGTGTACTTGGCCCTCTGCTATATTTGCTTTTTACCCGCTATATACCGCAATCGGACGACACTATCCTAGCCACATTTGCTGATGACACTGCCATTTTGGCAACGGCTAAAATAGTCGAAGAAACAACTGCCAAGTTGCAACGTGCAATAACACGGATTAACAATTGGACAAAGACTTGGCGAATCGCGCTTAATGAAAACAAGTCTGTCCACGTGAACTTCACTCTCAAGAAAATTGAGAATCCACCGGTGTTTATCAACGCAGTAAAAATTCCTTACGCGAACGAGGCCAAATATCTCGGTATGACACTCGACGCTAAACTAAAATGGAGAGCACACGTCAAGAAAAAACGTGAAGAGCTTGAAATCAAATATAGAGATATTTACTGGCTTATTGGAAAGTATTCCAGGCTTAGAGAACAAACTGCTGTTATACAAGCAAGTGCTTAAACCGATCTGGACATATGGTGTACAACTTCGGGGTTGTACTAAAAATAGTAACATTAATGTATTACAGACATCCCAAAACAAAGTTCTTCGAGGTATTGTTAATGCGCCGTGGTACATTAGAAACTATGATATCCACAGAGACTTAGGAGTCGAAAACGTTCAGAACGTAATTAAATTGTTTGCACGAAAACATAATAATCGATTACAAGGTCATACGAATATTTCTGTTCAACAGATCCTCGACGAGACAAATTTATTGCGCCGTTTGAAAAGGACTAAGCCTCTCGATCTAGCTCGGTGATTAGCAGCGCGTAATTTTTCTAAAGTACACAGGAATTTTCAATGAAAAATCGCCTGCAGGATATCTTATAAAAACAAAATAAAATGCGATAGAAGAACTGCTTGTTGAGTGTGAACTCAGTCGTGGTTTGCATAAGGGAGGTGTTTTTTTAGTGAGTAAGAATCTCACACTACTATAGGCTCCGGGCCTATAATGTCTATGAAGATTTCTCACTTTCCCACGAATAAAAAAACTTGTATAAAGTCTAAAAACGAGTATGCAAACATATAATAACATGTGTTTATGCCTATGTAGAGGGAAAGCACAACGGCAATGGACGAACGCAGAGTGGGGCTGTAGGCATCTCAAAAGCTCAAGTGCATAACCTTGTGAAAAATTATTTGCGTATTAAATGAGGAAACTGCCGGCATTATGTGTGTCGACTGCTCCCTTTGGGCCAAAAATCGATCTTCCTCGGAAGTTTTACACATGTTTAAACGAAAGAGTTTCTCCGTAATTCTTAACTTGATCCGTCACTACATACCAATAGTGAAAGAACAGTCAAAGCCAATGATAATTTGTTGACGATACCATGGAAGGTAGACAGTTTTATCGGCCAGAAAGGTTAGAGCCACCATGTTTTTGAGATATTCAAGGATTAATATATGGTATATACAAAATATATATAAAAAAAAACATGAAAAAGAGAAAAGCAATTATCATTATCAGATCCAAATAGAAATTGATGAAAAAACATTCTCGCTTGGCAGAGAAAATGCTGTATATCTTCGTCATTGCAAGAGTAAAAGTTAACGAATAACGTTACGAATTGATTGCTTACTCAACATGTTTTTAAGATTTTCTGTCCTTAAACATAAAGAAACGGCTTAAAGGCAAGCGATTTGCATCAAATGAATATGTTATCAACGTTGCAAATGACTATTTTTAGAGTGCTACAAATCGTAATACTCGGACGGTTTTACAAATCTTGAAGCATCGGCCTATAATAACGACGTAACGTCGATTCGAGTGAGAATACCGATTTGTCAACGTAGCAAAACGGCTCTGCACACAGTGTTCCTCGAGAGAATAAAAACCACAACGTAAAAAATATTTGAGAGAAGATTACATGAGTAACTATTATGAATCGTTTCTGCAAAAGGTAAAAAGGTACTGAAATATGTATGCATGAAGGTACTAATAATTGGCGCTAAAAGTATAAAAAAAAAACACTATTTTCAGACTGTTTAGTATAGTAACACATGGGCTGAAAATTCCGTGCGGTTTAATAGTAAAACACAAAATTTTTGCAAAATTCAACTTTATTTATCAAAATAGTTGCCTTCGAGGGCGATACACTGATTGAAACGATTTTTCAATCTTTCGATACCAGTTTTGTAGTACGATTTCGGTTTAGCCTCAAAATAGGCCTCTGTTTCGGCGATTACTTCTTCATCGGTCTTAAATCTCTTTCCGGTGAGCATTCTTTTGAGGTTTGCGAACAGGAAATAGTCGCTTGGGGCCAAATCTGGAGAATACGGTGGGTGGGGAAGCAATTCGTAGCCGAATTCATTCAATTTTGCCATCGTTTTCATCGACTTGTGACACGGTGCATTGTCTTGAAATGCGGCCATTTTTCATTTCTTTTTTCTGCGATTTCGTCCTTCAAACGCTCCAACAATGCAATGTAATAGTCGCTGTTGATAGTCCGCCCCTTTTGGAGATAGTCGATGAAAATTATTCCATGTGTATCCCAAAATACGGATGCCATAACCTTGCCAGCCGACTGTTAAGTTTTTGGTCGTTTTGGACGAGGTTCGTCGCCTGCTCGCCACTCAGCTAACTGCCGACCTAACTCTGGTGTGAAGTGATGGAGCCAAGTTTCATCCATTGTCACATACCGACGCAAAAATTCGGCTTTATTGCGGTTCAACAGCTTTAAACACTCCTCTGAATCATCAACACGTTGTTGTTTTTGGTCGACTGTGAGCAAACGCTGCACCCACTTTGAACAGAGCTTTCGCATGTCCAAATATTCGTGTATGATATATCCAACACGCTATTTTGATATCTTCAGAGCCTCAGCTATCTCGATCAACTTCACTTTACGGTCATTCGTAGTCATTTTGTGGACTTTTTTGATGTTTTCATCTGAAACAGCCTCTTTCCACTGCGTGCATCATCTTCGGTGCTTGTATGACCACTTTTAAATTTTTCAATCCACTTGCGAATGGTTCGCTCGGCTGGTGCAGAGTCCGGGTAACACTTATCAAGCCATTTCTTTGCATCGGCTGCATTTTTTTCCATCAAAAAGCAATAATAAATCAACACACGAAATTGCATTGAATCCATTTTTTTCACAATAACAAAAGTTGCGTCACTCACAATGCTATATCTCGAGAACTAATCGTCCAACAGCTGTCAAATTTATACACGTATCTTTTGAAGGTTGGTACTAACTGATAGTATGGATTTAATTGAAGTGGTGCCCTCTCTTAGAAACGGACTTTTCAGCCCATGTGTTAATTAATACATCCGCTGTGAGGCATTGGGTATGGATCAAAGCAAACAAAAAAGAATTAGAAATATTTTGTTAAGTGCAAGCACTAATTCATTTCTTAGATTTAGTCAAAAGAGCGTATACTTGATGAATGGAAACTCAGCAGATGCCCGAACCACGAGTGAAGTCGTTTTACCTGCCTCACCTATAGGGATTTTAGATTCTTTGCATACAACATTCTAACTATAGGGTTTTCCAATAGGGACTTGACAACTCTGAATTTAATTTGTGAATGCACTTTTTCACTAATCATCAAACTGTCACTCTCAATTTATTCAGTAAACTCAACATTTTCATCATGGTAAAGTACACTAACGAGCAACGTCTGCAAATTATAAAATATCTCAAATAGTTTGCCTTTTATTTAAAAAAAAAGTTGTCAAATCGTTATTAGAAAATCCTATACTACTAAAAATCTTGCGTAAACAACTTTCAAAGTCCCTCATCCATTAAATTTTTAGGCTTCCGAGCATTTTGCAATACCCAAAGAAAATTAATTTGATGCTTATTATTTTTTCGTCGATTTTAAAACCAGTTATTACAGCGTTTACAGAGACGAGCTATACAGGGCCACATTAATTTCATGTATCCCTGACAAACTTGTACCTATGCCTAGAATGCTAATAGAGAATGTGTATTGTTCCGTTAAGATTCTTAACAACCTAACCAACACGTTTTATATGCAGAATGGATTAGAACAAGGTAACGGACAGTCATGTGTCTTTTTAAAAAAAAATATTTGAAGAAAGCAGCGGATGAAGACGACAAATCCAGGTACATGTCAACTAAAAAGAACTCGAAACATCAACAGATTGGACAGAACGTGGAAATTAGGTAGCTTTTCTTTGTTTCTTTAAAAAAATTTAAATTTAAAATTTAAAAACTTATATTTTAAACAATTGAGATGACTCTCTCATTCAAGTTCTACTCTGGGCTCCATCGAAGCTAACAAATATACCCTCACATTAATGAGTTATACAGGAGGATATGGAACACACTATCTTCGTCTTACAGACCCTCTCCGCTCCGGGGGTCGAAAATTATCAACTGAATTGTTTGTTTGTTTGTTACTCCTCTAAATGTGTCCATTGTTGAATAATTGAGCAATTCTCTTAAGTTTGACAACCATGTCGACCTTTGTCTCCAACGCACTATACTATGCAAATTTAAAATATCAAGAAACTCGCATTGGAGGACTAAGATGACATGAATAGGTGTACAAGAAAACGCGTACAACCAATTTCGAAATGTATAACAGAAGCCAGCTACCTAAGCACTGAGTAAACTTTAGAAGTTTTTTTTAGTTTAATCTTCGCTTTAGAACTATACAAAACCGCAGTCAAAGAGACCTGTAATTATTATTATTATAATTATTATCACCTAATCCCCATAGATAATTTACGTAAAAAAGCGTAGCGTAAGATTGATAGGCACGAAGTTATTAGAACGATTCAACTCTATGCTGTGTATGACTCTAGGAAAGCGTGATTAAAGATTCCTTCTCAAACTCTATTAAAAATTATTCCAGCATATTTTTTTGCAGGTACGAAAATAGAGCAAAATACTACTCCAGACAGACTACTCGTAGATGTGGCCTGTGTTTTTTTTAAATTCGAGTACGTAGTGAATAGCGCAAGCAGCCCCTTCTAACAAACAAAAAATTCAGTGAAAACGGGAGACTATTTGTCCAACTGTTCTTTAGAGTCAACGGATAATTTCCAAGTGATGAATATTTAAATTATTTTCATATATCTTTTCTTACGACTAAATGTAAACATATTTCCACCCACCTCTAGTATATCAGCCACAATTCGGAGACTTTTCAGTGATTGTTCCAGTTTCATCTTCGGAAACACGTCCATTTGAGGAATTTGAGTATCAAATGTGCTGAAACAAAACATCAAATTTTAGTATGAAAAAAATAATTTATCCTGATTCCAAATTTACCTTATATTTGAAGGACTTCCATTGGCTTCACAGAGGAACACACGAAGAGTCAACCTTTTCCACTTTGGTAGCATGTTAATTATACAAGCCAGTTGCATCATGAATAGCGAGACTGTGTCAAATGGATTTTCACTCTTTGGATCAAACACGTTTATTGGCCAAACATCGATGTATTTTATGTGATTACTCCTGTGAATTTATAAAAAACACAAGTTTTACCAAAACCAAAGACTCAATCGACAAATTTATAACTCACTTAGAGATGAAATTCCTATCAAGTTGATGGAAATGTCTGCACAAACAAATGTTCTTCTTCATTTTTAAAGTATCACAGATAATAGCGACATAATCTTGGGTACTAATGTGCTTTTCTTCACCGTTTCTTCGAATGGGAAATGCTTCAAATTCGTTTTCATTGAAATCATTGGTTTTATAAGAAGAATTTTCACTACAGAAAAGATCGAGTTATTCAAAAGAAAACGTTCTTAACAATATCCGAAGGAAGCCTACACTTGAAAGAAATCCTTTGGAATGTGAGAATCATAGTATCCTAGAATAATAGTGTTCGGTTTCATTGCACCAATTCCAGATAGTCTAATCAGATGCTGAACTCCTTCTCTAATCGAATTGGCAAGAGTGACTTCGGCAAAAGCTTTAACCTAAAAAATTTAAAACACAGAATAAACTTCTGAATTTAAAGCATTTAAATGGTAACACACCTTCATATGATCAAGCAATGATAACCATAACTTATTTTCTTCAATTGTTGGATCAGTAACAGCAGTACAATCTCCAACCTTAACGTGTCCAATTACGTAAAGTCCTCCCTTTTTCATGTCATTTACAAAGTCAATTAGTGGGCAACAAGAACGTGGACTCGAAACCAGCAATAGCATTTGTGGTCTCCAAAATTTGACGTGGTCCTTACGTGGATCTAACATAAGTAAATATTTCCTCACTTGATGGAACATTAAAGCTTGTGATATAGAACCCCATTGGGTGGCATGTGATGCTGGTGAAAATATATGCAAAGCGATGACCAAAATCAAGCATAAGATTATGCTTGAAGATGCATAAATTGGATTTATAGCGAACATCATCACTAGTGTTCCAAGTAAACCAATTAGGCAGGTATGCCATGTGAAATACTTGAACAATGGTCTGAAATTTGGGGCACCTGTTAGCTCAATACCCAAGCAAGCTAGATTTGTCGCCAAGTAGGCTAACATAAACAGCACGGAGTTTATTTGAGCGATTGTATTCAATGATCCAATTAAGAGAATCGCTTCAACTAATGTCCAACTGGTGAGAACTGCAACAATGGGGTTTCCTTTCCATGTACCGCGAATAACAAAGTTTAAAACCGATCCAAAAACTTGATCTTTAGCTAGAGCTTCCAAAACACGACTTGAACCGATTTGATTGCTAAGTCCAGTTGAAAATGTTGCCGTTAGTATTCCTATGGCGGTGAATGGTGGCCACAAATTTACTGGCATCAAGAAGAGATAATTGTTACACAATAAATTGTGTGGAGTTGTGAATGCCATTAGTACTGATAGAATTATGTAGCAAATAAATGTAAAGCCTACAGCGGAAAGAGTGCCATAGGGAATACTTCTTGAAGGGCTTTTTAATTCGCCAGACATATTGGCTCCGGCCATTATACCAGTCACCCCAGAAAACAATACACCGAATGTCACAGCAAAGTTAACTAGTTTCCCACTCGAAGTGTAATCTGGGCCATAGTTTTCGAATAAATTTCCCTTTAAAGTTTCGACGGACAAGCCTGTATAGTTGTAACTAGTAGTATCATTTACTAAAGTATTTTCTTTCGGAACAGGAACCTAAAAAAGAAAAATAGCAATTAGTGTTTATTTATGATGAAGAGAATGTACTTTATAACATATAAGCTGATTCCTTGATCTAAAGACGTCACACATACGGCTGACAATGTTTTAATGCAATGAAATTATTGTTTAACAAAATACCTAGAGAAACCAAATGATGAATTGCACGCGGATAGTTGGATTGTTCTATTAAATACTTAGTTCAGGCATTAATAACATGAAGAAGCCCACGTTAAGGCTCTGAAACGATAGCTATGGTCATATGTGTGTTAAAAGTAAGGACAAGCGCTTACTGTTTTAGGTAGGCCGTTACTGTCTATTAGACTCCTCTACTCCTTCAGACAGTGCACCGGCGAATAACATCGATATTTGTCGAAAACGAAAACGAACATAAAATGCAACCTTATAATGCTTTGGATTTCGAAAATGCCATCAGAATCCAACCCGTAATAAATGCAATTTATATCTGCATAAGGTTTTCCATATAAACTTACTATAAAAAAGAACTGGTAAAGCGAAATCCTAAATCATTGTTCCATAATGATTCGCAAGGTGTTTCTAACCGCTACAGAAACATATACAAATCCCTTATATGGCAATTTCAGGACAATCTCTTCATTCCAATCTTAGAGGAAGTGTTATTTTTTTCATGAGCTTACAATGATGGTTTCCAGTAACCACCAGTGTTAAGCTTTAGGTCCTAAATCCTGGGTGCAATCTTTGTAATGCTGGGGAAGCCAAATTTATTCGGAAATTCATTGCTCCAAATGCTTATTTAAAAGCAGACGCTCAATTCTTGAGTTGATCCTTATCCGAAACTGGCAGCGGTCTTATTAGGAACAACCGGAACCAAAAATCACTCGAAGAATCTTGCGTTCACCAATTGCTGTTGACTTCAATGGAGCAGCGAATATCCTTCATCGTTATTCTGGATAATCTTATGGATCTGGCAGGGGTGCCAAAACCAGAAATGATTTTGTATAGCTCGTCTTTATAGATGTTGTCATACGCGAACTTAAAATCAAAAAAAACGATTGGGATATTTGAGTAATAAGGGTCTCCTTTCTTGAGAATCGGACAAGCGCTGCTGAGCTTAGCAGGAAGACCATCTGGTCCAGATGTTTTGGTTTAGATATTGCTACCCAAGCTGGTGAAAAGAAGGCTAGACTTCCATTATCTGACTTGAATGGTTCACTGTGCTTAGCAACAATTTGGAGGAGTGTTCTATAAGTGGTTTTTTCATGTTATCAGCATCGACTGTAATTCTACTGCTAAGTTTTCTTGCAAGTCTCTGTTTAAATTTTGATGAAACTTCCGAACATTGCTCCTGGAAAAGCATATCTCCATTTCCTCGATTGCTTATTCTTCTTATACTCTTTGTTTTTCCGTTGGAGAAGATGCGACGCTTTCGTCTTTTGATAGTAGAGCGCACGAACCGCTTTTGTACTTCTACGCCGGTTATGAGGCAAGTTTTTTGTTAACCTGCAATCTTCATTGAACCAGGAGTTTGATATATATGAAACCGAGCACATTAGTTGGGGATCGATACGATACTAGTCTTCACAACATGATATTGGTTGGATAGGCTTTGTCGAACGGATGAGCACGAAATTGGTCATTTCGTTTTTGTTTTGTTTTTAAGACTGTGTAAAGCAATTGCGATCAGAATGTCACCGCTTTGGCAGACGAGGTTCAGCCGAGGTCAGTGGATAACATTATGTGTTGGTGATCTTTCTTACTCTATTCCGGAATATGCCCGCCAATATCGGCACGGTTTCTACGATGTAAGGTTCTTCCAACCTCAGGGCAATATTTTGCTAACAGTATACAAAGTCATCTTTTCCGTCTGCACAATCAACAACGTTTTTTTTATTCCAGCTTTGATAATCTAAAATCAAGTAGAAGTCAAAAAGTACAGTTTTCATCTGCACTCATCATGATCCTCCATGTCCTCTCTTAAAAGAATGTATTGTATAGACAATGCCGGACAATACAGATTACATGTGGGTAGAGCTTATACATTCGCCAGATTATGATACGACTTAACTTTATATCTACGTGACACTAAAAATTCTTCATATAAATAACATATGAGGAATTTTGATTAACCGTAATTTGAGCTCAAAAGTCGTTCAAATTTGTGTTTGTCTGATTCAATAAATGATTCATTCCCACAGGCCATTGACAAGCGCTTAAAGTCAAATAATAATAATAAACAAAAGTAAAGACAAATTGCTTTTCTACAAACGTGGTCACCAACTCATTATGTTATCTACCAAAACACAAAAAAAAAAAAAAAAAAATTAAATACCCATCAATCGTCAACTCAATTTCATGTCGGTCTTAGGCAATCCCATTATCAGTGTATACACTCCCCTCAAAATAAGACTTGTGCGCTTAAGGTAGTTTATTCGTACAAAACCACGTACAAAGCCGATTAGACTTGGAAATATACCACCTGGATCAATCAGAAATTTAAAAATACAAGTTTATTTATCTAAATCTATATTGTCCCCTTCAAGGTAATCCCTAACGACTGCAACACACTTATGCCAGCGCTTCATTCAATCCTCGAAATACTTTTTATATTCGGTTTTCGGTGTGTTCATCAGTGTTTCCTGCGAATTTTTCATTACTTCCTTTAGGCTGCTGAAACGCTTTCCCGGTAGTGGTTTTTTAACTCGATTGAACAGAAAGAAGTCACAGGAAGCAAAATCAGGTGAATTCGATGGTGGCCGTTGGATGGTATTTGTTGCATTATTCGTCAAAAAATTACGAATAATGTGCGACTGTGTGTTATCATGGTGCAAAATCCAAGAGTTTTCAGCCCACAATTCTGGTCTCTTTCGGTGAATTGCTTCACGCAAACGTCTCATAACGACTTCTGGCAAAAATTCATGATGCACTACACCTTTGTAATCCATGAAAACCGTGAGCATTGCCTTCTTTTTGACTGAAAACGACGCTCGTGCCACTGGTAAACGACCGTTTTCTTTAGAGAATCGTTACCGAAACACTTTTCCAACATTTTCAACGTTCGCGCACCATTAAATCCGTTTTTTACGCAAAATTTAATTTAATTACATTAAATTTAATTTAATACAAGTTTACTGTTGCAAATTTAAATCGTAATTGTAAAAAATCTCCAACACACATAGAGATAGATGTACTCTTGGCTACGTAACTTTTGCAAATGTCAAGCTATGACGCTAAGATTTAGAGGGAATGTCAACAACAGATGTACCAACTTAACAAAAAAAAGAACTCAAATCGGAACAATGGGAGCGCCACACAGTAGTTATTCCGTTTTTTTGATCAAGGTGGTACTAATCCAACACATTGTGCGCTTCATGTGGTATATTCGTAAAAAATAGTTCCAGCTATATATTAAAGTAATTACTCACAGAAGTCGGGCCCATAGATAGAAAACTGATGTATGTTGAAAACAAGCACACTATTACAGTTCCAAGGATCATAACTGAGGTTTTTGCAAACATTGCAGCTCCAATTAAGCACACAACCAGCATGCATGTATTGATTATGGTGCAATAGAAAAATCTCCACCATTGTCCATCAGGCAGAAGTCCATTACTACCCGCTTTGGAGAAATAACCTCCTGGTCCAAAGTTTTCCATTATACCTTCAGTACATCCAGATATAGCCATAGCACAACCGACCACATTGGCTAAGAAAAAGAGCGTACCAATTGAACCTCCAAATTCGAGGCCAAGTGTTCGACTTATCATAACTGGAAATGAGATTAGTTATTTCTTATTGAAGTTTAAAAATTGTTTTGTGAAAAAGTTACTTACAATAAACACCTCCTCCTTCGACTGCGCCATTAGTGGAAATCGCACATACCGATGCAACAGTAAAGAGTAGAATGGCATATGCGATGACGAATTGCAGGAGCGTAACATAAAGACCTGCATTACCAACAATAAATCCTGAAAGAAAAATAAATATTAAATGCTGAATATACAATAGTTCATTATGGATATTTGAGATTTTTCTGAATTTTTTGTTAATTTTTTCGGAAAATGGAGCAGAAAGAGCCACTCATCTGACATGACTTAAGTTGCCTGAAAAAAGAATGCTTTCAGGTACGGTTGATTTTGAACACCAAACCGCCGGATTGAGAAGCCAATACACTACTACTTGAGCCACGCCCATCCACTGGTTAATAATTTCTATAGGAGTGCAATCATCATGGAGCAATATCTGTCCCTCATACAAAACTAACATAAATTTAACATTCAATACGAGTTAAAGGTTGAAATTTAACAGAAGTCGATCAGATTTGTAGATTCCGCACAGTCAAAAAGTTTTAAGAAAAGTTCGTTGCTGCTTTTGATCAATTAAAAGTTATCACACTTCGCTTATCTTAAAAAAGGCAAGACGCATATATTTTCGAACTTCAGTGGTGTATTCAACGGTGTCCAAAGATGATATAACTATATTATTATTATAAATTTTTTAAAATGTAAAAAAATTACAATAGAAACACTGCTTAAATTTAGCGCTAGCTGCCAGGGCTTTCGGCTAGAGTGTAAGAAAGAATTGTTTTAAATTTAGTTTTCGAGTTTTTGCAAAATACTCCTCCGTGGCGTCGATGATTTCCTCGCGTGAGCTAAATTTTTTATTGATGAGCCATCTTTTGAGGCTGGGAAGAGATAATAATCCGAGGGAGCCAAATCGTAAGTAAGTCATTGATTTAAGCCATGGTTGCGATGCTCGTGTGCGTCGGTGCATTTTTTCGCTTCATGTGAGGCCATTTTGCAGCGATTTTGCTCCAATAATGCACAGTAATACTCGCTGTTTATGATTTTTCCTTTTTCGAGGGAGTCCACGAAGAGTATGCCATGACAATCCCAGAAAACCGAAGCCATAACCTTTCCGACCAATCGACCTCCGACACTCGTGTAGGCTTCAGTATATTGCCGGGCACACATTCTGTTCTCTGGTGTTCAACAGGTACCAATTGACGAAAAAAGTCCGCCCGATTTCGCATCAGCAAGTCCAAACACTCTTTCGAAGTGCTCTCGCGTTCGTGTTTTTGGTCAAAAGTGAGTATGCGCTGCACCCAGCGGCAGGATTACTTTTTCATATGCAGAATATTGCCCAAAATATGGCGTGTGCGCTCAGTAGTAATCTTTGTGGTATCTGCTAGCTCGCGCACCTTCACTTTCCGGTCAGCCAACACCATTTCATGTATTGTTTTGACATTGCCCTCTCTAACCGCATCGGAGGGCCTGCCGCTGCGGACTTGATTGGTAGTGGAGTTGCGGCCACCACGAAACTCTCGAAACCAATATTTGACGGTGTAATCTGACGGAGCATTAGCCCCATAATATTTATCCAACTTTTGTTTCCTTCCCCGTTTTGCCTCTCAAAAAATAATGTTTTACGAGAACAAAAATCCTTTTGTCCATACTCAACATGATGCCAAACACGTCAACAACAATCAGCTATCAAAACAAAACTAAAGACAGTATCGCACTGAATCGTGTCTAGGGTTTCCACTGGTTCCTCGGCCGTAAGTTGACTGTTTGAGGTCCGAATACTCCGTGTACAACAAAAGTGCTTGTCCGATTTTCGTTTTTAAGTTTATCAACAGTAGATCTTTCATATTCACGGCTATTGGTTATTTCACAACAGCAAGATTTTTCGTGAGCGGGTAGTTCACTATCCTCTGGCAGGCTGGTAGGACTAGGCCCTATCATGATCGCCTTCAGCAAAAAACTCTCAATATAGAGTTAGTGGCCTGTTTCGGCGATGCGAGAGCTGTCATTATCCTATAAGGGTTCATCCGATATCATCATTATTTCCGCTTCCTGAGTAATTCATAACTCATCTACCATGCTGACTTTCGACACCCCGTTGAATAAATCCCGCGAATTGCCGCCATACGTCCTTCTTCAGTTATTTCTGACAGCACATTATAGAATTGCTATTTTCTCCTAATCAATACTCGCGCTTATAAGTTTGCTAAGTCAAGTCCCGTTACAAAGAACAATACTCTAGGGCTGCCATAATTGATGCGTGGTTATCCTTACAGCACTGGACATCGCCAGCAGGTTGACGTCGTTTAGTGCCTACCCTTATCGTACAACATCCATCTCTCTAAAAACTTTGAATCATATTAGATTATGCGTAGCAACTATTTGGTCTAAGGTGCAGGTAACCCTAGATGTAATTGACGATTGATGCACTTAAAATGGGCTTTTAGTCAATCCTATCATTTCTGAGATTATTTTTTTTGTGAAGAATATCACCTCAATCTAACTAACGCACTGAGCGATTTGATTTTTCTTGATATTCGTAAAATATCATAGCATGTTCCTGTTAAAATGAAGTGGATTTCGGCACAAATCTCAAATGTACCCCAGCATACTGCAAAAACAAAATAGTCGACTTTGTCTGCGCTCAGAACTTGCTTTAGCCAAAGCCTAAAAAACGACCGCCCACAAATCGTCTTTGATAAGCGCTTTCATAGCGACATAATCCCCAGCGTTGCTTAGTATGAAAGTGACTAGTGAGGAGGAGAAGGCGAACAACCGATGAGGAAAATAAAATTGCTTTGGGAAATAAATTATTATTATATTATTAATATAAATGTATGAAAACCTAATACCACACTGCAATCTATCAACCGTGTCAAGTGTTAATCCGGAAATTTAAAGCACTTGCCCAAAAACGTATGACTAATATGCTAATCCGTCAACTGATTATATATATGCGAGACCAACAGTCAATTTTTAATGGCACTCTATAGCACATAGTGCAAATAACCAAAACAATGGTCCAAAATTGAAACATTAATTCGATCGCAACAACAAACACACACATTTCCATATCAAGTTGGCATTTGACTCACATTCATTTTAAATGAATGCTTTCAGCTCATTACACAATATTCTTGCCGCTAATTCATTAGCCCAGAAAATAAAGGAAAACACAAAAATGATTGCCCAGCTTATTTAATAATTCAGTCTTAGATTATTTCCATTTATTCTCAAATACGACGGAAGTCACAGATCAAGAGCGAATCGTTGCTTTTTCGCACTACATTATATCAACGATTTACACAACATCTAGCCACTTACTCAAGTAAAACAATTCAAATAACTGGAAACTCGTAGGTATCCCATTAACAATATAGAGAACTTCTTTGTTATTAATATTTGTACTCACCAACACGAATGAAAACCAATGCACTGAACATAGAAAGCGCCACAGGTGAGAACACTCCAGCAAATGTACCCAATGTACGTCCACTTCTTTCTGGATCAGTCATTCCAAATTCAACATATCCATCTGCGGATTGAGGAGTAGCAGGTCTACGTGTAATATTACCACCACCACCATTACCAAACAGAGATCCAAATGTTTGAAACATACTTGCACGGGCAGAAGCTATGGGAGATGTTTCATTGTCGCCCCCGCCTTCACTGCTTACACTACGACCATCCATCTGTAACATGGTGTTTTGTATTCCCAACTTATCACAATACAAATCTGAATAATTACCTTTTAAGATTAGCCTTTAATTATTTCTAAAACGCCCACTAAACAATTAGAACAAGTTGAAAACAAAAGAAATAAGAAAAATGTATAACAACGAAAACCACACAGAACTCAATTTGTTTTTTTTTTTTTTCTTTTTTTTTTTAATTTAACTCAACTTACGCTGGCGAGTAAATGCGCACTTGTTATACTTTCGATTTGGAAAAAACTTTTTTCTGAAACTGATGGAGGTTCCTTTCGGTGAAAATATTTGACGGCAAGAAAATAAAACAAATATGAATCATCTGTTTAAAGCTGTCATCGATCAAAAATATCGCTTAACAGAATGAAGTTCCTCTCACTAGTTTGGGGAGTATGTTCAATAAGTGAGTCTTTTCCTTTGGAATGTAAATAACAGTTGCTTAACAGTAGCTGTTACAACATTTATACAACGAGAAAAAGCGGAAACCTGTTAAAATCCGAACGCTCGCTGTGTCAGAATTAGAGTGCAAATTCGTTCATTTGACAGTGGGTTTTACGATTGCCAGCGTTCCGTTTGCGTGGTAGTCAATTTATCTAACAAGCTCTCGACATCTATTCAGAACAGGCAATTTTAACTTTTATTGTACCATAAAGTTGTATGTGCTAGAAAATGTTAGGGTTCGTTACAAGTTCTCGTTTTTTTTTCTGTGGATTACTTATGCCTTTATACATTGGTTTCTCTCCGGAAGTTGGGCAATTTGGACTCCGACGTAACATTTAAACTTCTTTTGATTTTGCTATCAAAATTTGTACATGAATTGGTTTGAAACACAATTCATATATATGTGCGTTAGTACATTCTGACATAAAATCCTGAGGTGGATATTTGCTTCTGAAATGAAAACAGAAGAAAAATCTTGTAAAGAGTTCTAATGTAACAGTATTATGGAATTTTTTTCTATCCGTAGTGCAGAAATGGAAAACACCATTAATATGGTGTCGGTTGTTCAAATACAGACTATTTTACTTTATTAATTTAAATTGGGACATAATGCGCCTCAAGCATCCAGAAATATTGATGGCACATTTGAGGATTTTTTTTTTTTATAAGTGGCGCAACAGCCCGGTGTGGGCCAAGGCTTAGTTTCTCGCACTCATTTGTGTTTCTCACTTTGTGAATTTTTCATAGGCAGAATTTGACTTTCGGAGATTTGCCATTGCCCGCCGAAAGGGTGATGACGTTATTGCGGAAAATTACCGCATCACTATTAGTAGTAGCAGAAAATCTGATTCTCTTGCACAATACAATAAACGTATTTTGTTACAAAATTCACGAATTACGGCATTGGCATTTGCCGTCAACCGAATAAGAAAGATTTATAATTTGTGTCAGTATTATTCAAAATAAGTTTAATAATTCAGTTTAATTTTTTATTTTTTTTTTTTAAATATTGTGATATCCATTTGAATGTGATATCATCTAGATCGAAAACTGTATGGAACGCTGGATGGTACATATTGTTCAGCGGAGTGTAAATATCGGCATGTCCCAGGATGTGAAAGTCAGATCTAAAGTGGAATTTGATATGTGAATTACGAGTATTGACAAATTGGTTTGTAAAAGGTAAAAGAAAGTAAAAGTGGTTGAGATAAGAGATTAAATTGTGAGTTGTTATCGCAATGAATTAAGCGATTGTGTTGAAAGGAATAAGTTCTATCATTTGTACCCACACAAACATTTTACAATAGTTTAAAATGCTTCATCTACTATTTACTACACTATATTGGTGTCGATATCTTAGGGATGAATTTATGTAGCTGCAATGTCCACACAAATGTTGGCCATTTAAGATTGATTGTCAACATCGTTTGTTGACAATTTGTGTCTCACCCCAATGTGCTGTTCGAATCGCCATTAAAATTGGGCATTGCTTGTCGGTCATCGATAGCTTGTAGATTGCTCGTACAAACATTCTGCCTTCTTGTTCGGCTGGTTATATGCAACCTCTGTAGTTTATTGCAAAAGCTATCACCTGATTTTGAATATCACCGAAATTGTGCTTGCGTTATTTTGGTCGTGGAAGTAATTTTTCCCTCGTAGGTCGTATTTCAGCCGGACTTTTAGAGCGGCACGGGTGGATAGATCAACCTTCGCCAACGATCTTGCAGTGCTGATTTCCATGCCATTGTATTGTATTCTCTTAGGTGGATGTCAGATACGCTGCATAATCTAGACCATTTATTGAAAAATTGTAGCTTACGGTGTACGTATATGATGTTTTGTGACGATTTGTGGTCATCTAAAAACCACGAAAGCAGTAGAGGGCTCATGAGGCATCCCTGTTTAATGAATGCTTGCAGGTCCCTCCTATACTGCAGTTTTATTCCCATTGTAAATACTGTGTGTAACCCAAAGTACTTTCGTTGATATTCGCAGATTACTAAATTCATAGAAAAGTTGTCTTCTATTGATGAAATCAGAAGCCGATTTGAAATCGACGATGCCCTTGTCGAGACAAATCCTAGCAATACTGATCAATGTAAAGACATTATCCACTGTGGAACAGTTTTTTTCTAAACCTAGTTTGAAACTTACTGAGTAGCTCATTTGTAGTTTATCTGTACCCAGGCGGTTAGCCGATTCAAGACGATTTCGGTGAAAATTTTCATTATCGCGTGGAGAACGGTTATGCCTCTGTTTTGAACTATTACAAGCTTCGTCTTCAGTTGGTGACTGTAAATTTTTTGTTTTTCCTGGCATATGCTTCTGTATGCTTTGTAGGATTGTAGATACCTTTTTTCTTATTAAACGCAAATAGACAAAAGGTTTGCTCTGTGTTTCGTCTTTGTTATCTTGAGACATATTGTGCAAACTTAACTGCGTTTATTATACAGGCGGTAAGTATGTCAGATCCGCGAAAGGATTTGATCTCAGACTGGCCAAGATTCCACGTTCCATTCCGTTCGTAGATGCAAACCCATTGAACAGATTCGTGCAATCAAAGGTTTCATTTAGTTCGCCATTTCGCCACTTGTCAAAGTATGTGCTATAATTTTTTTGACTTATTACAAGTAATATGTGTATATATAGAGGATATTGCAGGTAATGAATCGAAGACTTTAAGGGAAGAATCCTTGACATATTTTGAGATAAAAAAAACCCATGGGGGGAGTCGGGAATCACCCCCACCCAGACACAGAGCTTTTAAGCAATGCCTTAGATAGCCCTCTTTTGATCCCTATGAAAAATGTTATCTTTCAAATTTATACGTGTAAGATAGCAAATGGGGTATTGTTGAACTCGTAATTATGAGTACTTTAATTGTTTCAAAGTAAATATTTCTATTCTACGTAAACGTTGCTAAAAACAATTAATCCCCATTTTTTGTAACTTTAAAACACGTACCTAGTATGTATTTATAAACAAAACAAATGTCAGATCATTTCATTTCAAGTCAAAATTCGATCCAACTTATTGAAACGGGTAAAACATTAAATTAAAAATTGTTTATCATTTTTGAAAAAAAAAAAATACAAATATTATTTTCATTTTCAATTGTTCAAAGTGCAAACCATTACTTTGTATACAATGTTTTCAATTCAATTCGTTTCAATTCTTCTCCGACTTTCGCTGGTGCCTCGCCAATGCTATGGTTCAAGTCATCCAATGTTCATATTTCTGTTAAGTAAACAATGTCCATTATCTGTCCTCATAAATAAAAATCCATTGGGGTATAATCCGGAGCCTTTGAAAGCCACAGATTGGATTCATCCCACCCTATCCACGAATTTTCGTACATGCTTGTCAGCTTGTTACTCAATATACCTGTCCATACGTTGAAGTTCAACTTATTCTGAAAAACTCTGCGTTTCATGGAATGGGGGTTGCTTTCTGCCCAGGTATGTAAATTGTGAAAATTATTAATTCCATCGCTAATGAAATGGAACCCATTTATCCATAGAATCGGGCCAATAAATTTGTCTTCTGCAAAGTGTCTTTCCAAAAAGTAATAGCAGAATTCCAAGCGCTTGTATGTACTGGTTTATGATGGAATGCATTACGAAAATTTCCACGAGATCTGATTTTTTTTTTTTTTAGTTTTGTTTCGTTTACATTTTTTTTCCATTAATTGACTTAAAATGAATCACAGAACTATTTTATATCGTACTCTGATGTGCCACAAAATAAACAAAATACTCTTTTGGTACACATAAAATTTTTTTTTTAAAATAGGTTCATATACTTTAATTCACCACTGTTTTGCTCGGATTAACTTTTAGACACCCTGTACAACCGTGGAATGAGTGATCGCTGTTTTTTTCTGCAAATGCAACTTTATTGTGAAAAGATTGTTACAAATGAATCATGCAAAGTATTGCTCGAGTACCGTTACGGTAAAAGTGTTTATCTCTTGAGGCTATCCACGAATGAAGCTATTTTTTGATGTCTTCATATGAGCGAAACTGCTGAACGGCCAGATCAGGTGGCATCGAACGAAACAAGTAATAATCCGGCAGCGCAATATCTGGGGAATATGGCTGGTAGGGTCGATCCTCCCATTTGAGCATTTCCAGATAGGTTTTAACGGGTTTGGCTACGTGAGACCAAGCGTTGTAATGCTGTAGAATCACTCTTTCCGTTCTCCAGTGATAGTTTCGTTAGGTTTCAACAGTTCATAGAAAATAACGCCGACCTGGTAACGCCAAATGCACAGCAAAACCTTTCAGTGTGAATATTCCGCCGAGCTGCAGACCTAGAAGTGTGACCGGGCAGTCTCCATGACTTTCTTCTCTTTGAGTTGCTGTAATGAATCCATTTTTTATCACCCGTCAGGATGCGATGAAGAAAACTATTCCTTTTTTGCCGTTGGAGCAGTAGTTTATAGGCGAAAAAACGACGCTCAACATCCCTTAGTTTCAAATCATAAGGAACCCAAGTTCCTTGTTTTTAAATTATTCCCAACGCATGCAATCGCTTGGAAATGGCGTGGCGGGTAACTCTTAATGCTGAAGCAAACACTCTTTGCGTTTGGCACGGATCCTCATCGAGCAATGCCTCCAATTTAGATTCTTCGAAGCATTTTGGCTTTGCTTCACGGACGGTCGTTAACATCGAAATCACCGTCCTTAAAGCGACAGAACCAATCACGACAAGTTGTTTCATTAAGAGCAGCATTTCAGTAAACTTTTTAGAGCTGTCGATATGCTTCAGCTGACGTTTTCTGCGAATAAAAGAAGAAAATAAACAGTTCTTGCAAATGACGATTATTTGACACAAAATCACACATTTTTACACAACGAAAAGTATATGGCGTCAAAACAAAATCACTAATGTGTGAAAACGGTTTGTTTACCATATGTCTAAGCTTGGTTCATGACGTTTTGGATATGGTATGTCAAAATCGACCCGCACTTAATGCTGGAGCAATCTATTGACTTAAAGAACTTAGTTGCGCACATAATGAAATGCTATATTATGTTTATCCCCTGTAAGCATTTTTATCAAAATTCAACAATTTCATAGCAGAAAAAAAAAAAAAAAAAACTGTCATGCATCGTGTATGTGTGGACTGACGTTACCCCTTACACGTTCAATCCAATGACATAGAATTCTTGATTCTTTTGAGTTTTCGGGGTACGGATGTGCGATGAGTGATACGTATCATTGTATTTCATATGAAAAAAGAAAAGTATGTCAAGAAAGAAGAGAATTTGGATGAAGGTGGATGCATCAAAACTTCCCAACCAAGCTCCGTCAATTTGTTTCGGGTCATCAAAGATGTGTGTGGCTTAGCATTGTCATGATGGAAGACAACTTCAAATTCATACGGATCAAATTGACCGTTTCACGACGTTCTAGCAGCTCATAATAGACAATTCCCTTTCAATCCCACCAAACACTCAACATAACCTTGTTTGCCGTCAACCCAGGTTTTGAAGTCGTTTGTTTTCGGTCACCGCCCTTTGACTATGATCGCTTGCGTTGAATATTCTCGTATTTAATCCGTTTTTCATCCCCCTTAATGAATCGCTTCAAAAATGGTTCCATTTTAACAGCGTTTCACTGATGGTTATTCGGTCAAATAAATTTCATGCGGTACCCAAACATCGAGCTTCTTTGAGTAGCCTACTCGTTTAAGATGATTCCAAACTGTCATACAGTTGATGTTTAGTGCCTCCGCTATCTCCAGACAGCTTCTGTGCCGTTCTTGCTCCATCAGTTGCAAAATTTCATCGACTTTTTTTGTGACATACCGACTAGTAAGAAGTGCATCTTTTACTCAACTGTCTTCACAAAAAATGTAGCCTGACATGTCACTTTTCAAACACGTATTCGTTTGACACAATCAGATTAATGTTTCCAGATAAATGGACACCAACACCATCTAGTGACAAAAAACCGCGGAGACTTTTTATATGACCCATATAATCAATAAATTCTATAAATAGCCAACACTTTAATCAAATAAAGCCAGTCAAATTGATTTCTCAACAATATAAATAGCTGTCCCCTACCGAAGGTGAGGCAGTTACTTATTTAAACTCTAAAACAACGTGTTATTACTTTTAACAAGGAGTATGAATCAGGAATACGTTCCCCAATTTCTGCATTGCCATTCCTCTGAACTAAACCCAAATTCTGACATCTAGAAGAATTCAAATTTAAAGACGTCACCGAACTCTCGGCCTCAGTAACTATCTCTTGAACATAAAGTATTCTGTGATACTACCGATAACAGTGAGACCATAAAAAGGAACAACAAATGCCGATTTTATCCAAAATTCTTACACTCTTTAAATAACGGTTTGGAGAAGTAGCTGATTGACATTAAAGTTGCTGCGTGAATGTGAATGCTCAAAAAACCACCTGTATAATAAACTTAAGAGTACATTTCAAAGCTTTTCTTAAATTATTTGGAGAGTAATTAGACGATTGATTACTTTTGTCGAGATGATAGAGGTCTCAATATAGACACATTAACTGACTGACTATATACATATATCAAAGTAGCGTTATAGCAAAAATCATTCAATCGACACCTGGCGTTAAAAAAAAAAAATCATCTATTAAAACGTCCGTATTGAGCCTTGTCTGGATTGTGCTTATCCATTGAAGTTCACATATAAGTCTTTTGACCCATCTTTTTACTTCTTTCAGAGGCGGTCGTGCTTTCAAACTATAAATTATATACCGCATGCAGAAACGACTGCACTCTGTCGGGAACAAGAGAAGGAATATGAAGACTGCAATGGAGGAAGCGGTTTTGGAATGAGAAATTTAGCGGTAGAAGATATACCAGCAGCTGTGGACGATAAATCTAGCTATAAATACGGTTGCACAAGAAAAAGTTAGCTTAGCCGCATAGAAGTATGTGTGGCAATTGTTAGTTCCAGGTTTAAATGTTCAATGTTCAATAAAATGAGGAGAGATGATCATTTAAAGTGCTAGTCGATAATTCCGTTATCTTTTTTGAAAATATTTTGGTTTTCTCAACGCAGCTCGTTGTAACGAGTTATTTCGTCAAAGTTGCTGTATAGTGCAGTTTGTGTGCGAAGTTCATATAAAAAAGTAATAAAAAAAGTAATTCGTAATACATTTATTAACTGAATTAAAAACTTCATATTTTTTACAGTGTAACGGTAAGTACAAAAGTAGGATAATAAATGTAAAAGTTTTTAACATGATTTTTCTTTGCAAACTATGATTCAGGAGAAATTTTCAACAATGCCCAAAGAAAAAATGTTAACAGACGAAGAAAAAGGTAAAATAATTGCATATAATGAGTTTGTACTTTCATTACTCGAAAAGAATCAACCGGTCCAATAAAGTTATCCTGAATTTGTTAAATTTGGGTGAAAATATGGGACTATTCGTCGATATGAGTTTAACACAAAGTTAATCGTCCGCCAAAAGTCGAAAATTTTTCGAGAAATTTGTTAAGATATTAAATAAGCCTTTAGATTCCCAAATTGGATTCCCGATTGGAAAACGTCGGGTTCAGCAGATATTGTGTACAAAAAAACAATGAAAAAACCACAGCTCTTTGCTACATACAAGGCGGCAAGGTTAAATTTCACGAGAAAGTACATGTCATGGACTGAAGAATGGAACAGTGTTTTATTCAGTGATGAAAAAAAGTTAAATCTGGATGGACCCGATGATTTTTAAATGTACTGCATGATCAAAGAATGAAGGAGGTAATAAAATTCAGCCGAAATTTTGGGGGTGGTAGTGTCATGATTTGGACCGGTTTTTGTGCTGCTGGTAAGACGAAAATCGCATACGTACCAACAAAAACATTAGAGAACACAATGGTAGAAAGATTCGAGCAGTTAATTGGAGAAAACTTCGTTTTCCAGTCAGATAACGCACAGAAAGGATATTAAGAGAATTTTTTTCTTTTAAACATATTTGACTGGCCGGCAAGAAGTCCTGACCTTTATCCAATAGAGAATTTTTGGGGAATACTATATCGCCTAGTATACACCAATAGATGGAAATATTATACCGTTGGAAAGCTCAAAGAACTCTATTTCGAATACAACTCTCCAACACCATACCAAAAGGAATTTATTAAAAGAATTTATTATAGGATTTCTATAAGAATTTCGATGTTGTTTTCATGTATTTTTAGTATAAAGAAGTTAAATTGACATATGTTTATATTTTGACACCAGTTTTTACTTATTTCTGTACTATAATGAATATCCTGAAAAAGATTAAACCTTTCGTTCAAGTATTAAAAAAGGCAAAATACAAATTTGCAGTGTTTTTATAAGAATTTCGCTCAGTGTATGTATTGTTTATACAGTAATTGTAAATCACAAATTTTATTTGCTGAATGATACCATTCGCTTACTTTCAAAAAATTTCCATTGAATCCTCTCTTTCCGAGAAGTGTCACTTTTTCAAATCTCTCTCTGAATTCGTACCGATGGAAAAATTTCTTAACGCGTTTTTATTCATCAGGGCAGTCGTATCGATTTTATTTCGCCGCAGGACCTCATCGACTTTTTATTAAAACCAACAATTATTCATAATTAAACTTGGCTGTACAAGTTGAGCATTTACACTTATCAGAAAAAGGATAATAAACGGCCTAAAACTGCATTCCAATTTTAACAAGTTTATGGAGATGGATCGAAGTACGTACGCCATCTTTTTTTCTTTTCTTCATGGGGAGAAAATTTCTGATTAAATCAATTTTATGAATTATGAAAGAAGATTTTATTAAAATTTTATCATTAGAAGTTAAATTAAATGGAAAATTTGTTATTTTACCAGGATCCAGGAGTATTGATTCACCCCGAAGACATAGGGGTCGAAGGGATCACAGGCGATATAGTAGGTCACGTTCGAGATCAAGGTAAGTTGATTGTTTTATTAAATCCAACAATTAAATTTGTTTTAACAAATCCATTTGTCGGGCTAACTAAGATAATAATAAAATCTCCTTTTCGTTTTTATGTAACTTGATAGAAATCGCAGTAGGGAGCACGAACGCAGGCGTCGCACACGTTCGCCACGTTCGCGTAGCCGAGATCGTTATATGCGGCGTAGTCCCGAGCAGGATCTTTATCGTGAGCTTATATACGATGATTACCATCAGGATGAAAGAATCATGCATGGTGGGAATGGTGCAAATGACGGTCGTTACATGGACGATAGATTCCAAGATGACATACGATATGATGAGCGTGGCCATCGCAATGGTGATGATATGGACAGACACTTAGATGATCGACATAAGATACGCGATTATGATCGAGATCGTGACAGAGATAGACGGTGAGCTTAGAAACATATTTAAAATTGGACAAATTCCATGTGTAACTGAGGTTTTAATTGTTTCTCTAGTGACCACAGACATCGTCATTCAAAACGTTACCATTCGGCTGAGCGAGACGATAACAGTGATGGATACGATGGCGATGGAATGTCTCATGATTATGACTATCAGAATCAGTCTCCCAACAATACGATAATTGTTCGGGGGCTTGCACAACACATTACCGAAGCGGATGTAAGTACGAATAGTGATCTGATTAAGTTTTCGGTATTCGGCCAAATTCATTTGTTTGCACTTTTTCTTCGTTACTTTGTATGTAGGTTTTATTTTCTGTTTTGTTGAAACATTGTGTCTGATCCATGTTCTTCCCTTTACGAGTCTTCCAAAGACCAGTTGTTGAGCTTTGTGATAACCCTTTTCGTGAGATTGATCAGCTCAATTGATGGCTCTTTGAGACATAATCGGCAGCCTCTAACCACCCTCCGATATATGTTGCAGTGTGCGACGCAGGTATTTGATTCAGATTGAGCTAAGATGCGTATGTAGAGGTTCTTAAAGACGTACCCTGCTGCAACGCCTAAAGCCGTATTAGAGCCGTATGTGAAGATGAACAATTGAAAATTACCTCGCATTGTCTCAATTCGTTCTTTTGTGGAATCAGACGCATGAAGTTAACATTGAAATCAATTTAGAGGTCAGTTGATTGTGGAATATTGTGGATTGTGGTAATAGCAATCTACATGCTGAAAAACTCATCATCATTGGAGTTTAGCATATGCAAACCGTCAATGGCTATGGCATAATAGAGAATTGATCTCACGACTATGTGGTAGACCCAGTGCATGATTGGGGTTGTGGACCCCACCTTGAGTCTGTAGCTCTTTTGCATAAGAAGACTACAACTGGGATTTTTTTTTTTGGATGATGCAGAGTATTTTCAGATTTCTTGTGAAGAAGTTGAGCTCCGGTTTGACCAATTTTACGTTAAGGCCAGAGCGAGGAGAGTATTGGTTTGCTTTGGGTATGAAATCTACGGTTACCTCAGTCCAACTACTAGGTATTGCATCGAGACTCGATCAGGCTTTAAAAATTAATGATAGTTTGTCTCTGACTGAATAGCATTCTGTAGTTGCACAGTGATGATCTCATCTGGTTTTGGTCTGCAAACAGTCGATTTAAGCTTTTTTACAGATCATATTTGGACAGATCTTTGTGTATGAACATAATGGCCATAAGTAGATTCAAGGATTCTTCCTTGGAATCAATTTAGCTAACACAACGCGAAGTTCGTGATGTTTTGGAGAGAACTTACTGTTGTCTCGAGAATTCATTTGTGCTGGTGACTCTTTAACACAAACTACGCCCGGGCCTTGTTTTGCAACGGACTTTTTGGAGACCCGTATTTCATCATTGTGGAGGCTTATTACGACTTTTCTTCTTGTCTGAGAGGAGATGTAGTTTGCTGCCCGCAAACGTTATTAGGGACAACCCATGGCTCTTGGATAGGAGGAATGGGCTCAACGCACGATTAGGAATATAGGAGGAATGAGGTTTGAGGTGCCTAGTCCGGCATTTGGAGGTTGATCCGTACCACTTTAACTCCATGGGATGGCGATAATTAGAACTTAGTGATGTGGAATTTAGATCTTTTTCGGATGGTTTGTTCGTCGTTGATGCCTCTGTTGGTGTGTTGCTTGGGAAAAGGAATTTTAATTTGGCAGGCATCAAGGATCGTTGGTTCAGCTACGAGATTCCTTTTTTTCTTGAACAGTTTTTAGAGGTTTGGTCGTTGCATGTATGTCCCTGAGTGGAACCAATTAGTTCTTCGACAAGAGGAGACGTGGATATTGCGCTGTTAGACGGTTTTTTCACCCCTGTACTCGTCTGACATCGTCGAGTAGACACAAATAGTGCCGCAAAAGCGGAATTTGTGTAGATATTCTTCAGTGCCTGGGTTGTTGGGTTTAGGATTTTTGGTTCAGGCCTATTTCAGATATTTTTTTTTTGTTTCAATTCGAAATTTTGGTCCTATGGCCAGCTAGGAAAAGGACGGTCAAACTGTACTGAGTCCACCAAAGTTGAATTACTGGGTAATACGAGCGGAAAAAAAAAAATTATCTATAAGTCAATGTCAAAAAAAGTATTGTCTTGGTAACATGTCCTTGCTAGCATCATCCATTAGAATTTTACTATATCGTTCTGCAAGAATTCCAGTTTCCTACCTACTCAATACGAAATTACTCAGAAATGTTGCTGAAAGAAAAGATCTTTTAGTCCATTATAGGCTTAGAGAGCATGCTTTGTTGTTGATGTTATCTTATGTCTTTCTCAAAACCCTTAAATGTGCGGATGTAATACTTATGTGGGAAAAATTATAGCCCAATTTCGCTTCTTCCTTCAATTGTTTTTAAAAAAAGTTATAAAAAATCCGTTCATCTGCGATCTGAAAGCTACATCCATCCTGTTTCATTGTCAGGGTCTTGGAAATGATGACAGAGCGTCAGCTTATGTAATGCTTAGAAACTAGAAAACTTTTCAATCACAGCATGGATTTATTTGCAATAAGGTCCTCTGGTGCTTTGATGATATGCCTCTGACAAGTAGAACAATAGTCTACACCAATGTGGCGAAAGCAAGATAGTTCCGCTTGATATTTCAAAGGCATTTGGCAGAGTTTGGCATCAGGCTCTTTTGCTGAAAATGTTTGCATTTCAGATCTAAAAGTCTTCTTCAATGGATTAGAAATTGATAGACGGTCTCAAATCTGATATTCACAAAATAATGCTGGTGTGCCCCAGGGTTCCATGCTGTTGCCACTCTTTTAAATCTTCATCAGTGATCTTTTGTCTGCTATTTCTTATTCAATATATTTCTTTAATGAAGCCAATTGTCTCTGGTTTTCGTTTTCGTTCTCAGACTCATGTACCTCTATAACAGGAATGTCAATACAAACGAGATATATACCTTAATCATATTTTGATCAGATCCAAGTCTCTACGCCATAGAACAGGATCGGGATGATAAGGGTGATGTATAGAATCAGTGTAGTTTTACGGAGAAAGTTCTGCTACTCAATTGCCTCCTGGGGCCAGAGAAATGATGTCATTGCTGCGTGTAATTACGGAACCAAGATAGGCAAAGTCCTTAACTACTTCAAATTTATATCGGCGAATGGTGACGTTGTGACCAAACCGTCAGTGCTGCTTCTTATGACACCATGTACTTGGTTTTACTTTCGTTAACCGTCAGACTCAATTTGACCGCTTCCACCTCAAAACTCACTAAAGCTTCATTGTTATCAGTGTCATCTGTCAATTACATCTACGGGCTTAAAACAGATCGTACCCCTTTGATTGGGCAGTGAGTTTAGCATGATTCTTTCTAGATCGATGCCCAAAGACAAAAGATAGTGCATCGCCTTGTCTAAAATCTTTCATGACACCTTGAAGGTTACGGGTAATCGACGTTGATGGGGCAGTGAGAATCATTTTTTTTTTTTAAGGTATGTAATCTGCTTTTCCCAACGTTCCTGCTATTTGTCATACTCTTCAAACTACGCCTTTATCTCGTTGATTACCTCCTCCTTTCTGGGGTAATCAACGCAAAGGCGAGCACGGTGTACTCGTATGCGGCAGCTACTGTAATCTTATTCTGGTACCGGAAAACCATTCATGTATAGAATATTGTGTTAAAATTTCAGCCGAATCGGTCCAACAGTTTTTTTTTTTTTTTTTAATCATCCGACGGACGGATAAAAAGTAGTTTCGAAGGTTTAAAGTTTGGAGCTGCGCTGCAGCTGCAGGGTACGCTCTCCTTTATTATTGGCTGTAACCTTAAAGTAACTTAGTGTATCGGTCTAAAATTTGTACAGTATATTCTCAACTTATTAAACTTTGAAAATTTGTAAAAAAATCCATTTTTTGAAGATCGAATATGAGACCCCCTTAAAGATAAAATGCTTGATTTCTGACCGCTGAGCGGCTACTCTTTAGAAGGCTGTAATTCGAAAGCTACTACAATCCATTTATAATTTTTGTATTTTATTTTAGACTATCAAAATATGAAAAAAAAAAACAAAAAATAGATTTTTTCAAAATTTCACATTAGTTGTGCCCCTTAAGGGGTTAGGCCACACTAGAGGCCGTAAAAATAGGCTTTTTGCAATTTTTTTTTTTTTTTCAGGGAAAATATAAAATAAATTGAGTTTGCAAAGGCAGACGTTTATTGTGCATATGATTGACTGCAAAACATAATTTTTTAGAAAAATTTATTTAAAAATGGCAGCTGTGCAGCATTTTTCAGATGACCCCTTTTTTTGGAAAGGTCTACGGTCGTAAGAACAGCTACTGTAAATTTTGAATTATGATAAGTCATTAAATTTTCTTTTATTGTACATAACAACAGGTAAAGAAGTACGTAGGATTTTTTTTGAAATATTGATTCCTTTTTCCAAAGTCAGACTTGCAAAATTCGCAGTCAAACCGCCAGAAAATTGTTAACAAATGAACTATGCCCCATATTGATCGAATAAATAATTGAAATTTAGATTTTGACAAAATGGCGGCTTCGTAAAATAGAAAATCGAATTTTCTGCCAAAATTTCCAGGTAAAATTGTTTAAAAAAATAGAAATAATTATCCGAAATCGTATTCTTTTGAACAACACCTGAGGAATATATCTGAGACCGATCGGTTGAGCCGTTTATTAGAAATCTTGATCACCGACATAGTTTTGAGAAAAACGCGTTTAAAGTTTCGAAGGAAGTGTACACATTGTCCAAACGTCCTTACAACTATGCGCATATCTCGAAAAGTAATTGCCGGATCGATCTGAAATATCAGTCAGTGAATATAGTCAGATATACAGTACGTACATTACAAAAAAAAAAAAAAAAGCTTGCAACATAACATATAATTGGCCTTTGGATTAGTGTCCTGCTCTTCCATTTCTTTTTTATTGGATATTAACGCGACCTTCTACTCTTTTGCAGCTTCAAACAGCGATCTTTCTGCAAGTTCTATGCGCTGTTTTTCAATCTCCAAACATATTGTGGAGCTGTTCGGGCCGATTTCTTAATTCATCGATTTTGTTATGTGCGAAATTGAAGTAAAGCACGTAAACTGCAATATCCGTAGATATATCCAACACAGTTTTACCATTAGAAATGGATTTTGGAGTCAATGCCCACATAGTCGAATTAAAAGTTTCATAACAGTTTTGAGTATAACCGCCGATCTATAAAGTAAGAAGATCGTCTCTGGTCAATTCTTCGTAGAATGGCTTGATAGCTTCATAAAATTGGAAGAGCTGTACTGAGTAGCTTATACTCAGCTAAACTATTTGTAGCTTAAGAATTGTGCCTTGAGAACCATGAATCCTCTCGTGTTGCAGTTTTGCATCAGTAGATAATTTATGATCGAGTGTAGCGTGTGTTTTCAACTGAACCACAATTTCTATCAATGACTGATCCATAATAAATAGAAAGTTCGTCTGTTAGTTTTTCCGTCAATTTGCCACTTCAACCGACATCTTTTGTATTCCTTTTCAAATTACGTCCTTCTTCAATGTTTCACTGTACGAAACTGACTGAAACCGACATTTCTAAAGATGAACTTCAACAAGCTTTAAAAAAATCTGCCGTATACCTACTCTAAAAAATAAAGGGCCAATGTCTATCTTCTCGCACTCATTTGTGTTTCTTACTTTGTGAATTTTTACAGTTCTGAGCGTCCTGTTTATTGTCGGTTCGGAACGGCTCCCCTGAGAAGCTTTTTCATAGGCAGAATTTGACTTTCGGAGGTTTGCTATTGTCCGCCGAAAGGGTGATGACGATTTTGAAAAATTTGCTATTGTGCTCCTACCGGGATTCGAACTCAGGTAGGTGGCGTGACAGCCATTGAGTCAACCATCATAAAATACCGTCCCTCGGTTCAGTCATAAGAGGCTCTCTGCCTACTTGGCGGCCTTGTACTAAAAAACAAGTACTTTGAGATATTCCCTGGCCATAATATTTTGCATATCGATTTTTTGAAAATCCTAGATTGCCCTAACCCCTTAAATGTTGACTGCCATTGCGTACAATCTGCCTATGGCCTCTGGTACTTCAACCATTTTCGAATTACGGATAGATATTGCTCGGTAGCACCAAACATTTCCTGAAATTTTGTATGGCGTCGTGTCAAATGGGTACTTATTGATCCAACCTCGTACTCGTATAGGCCTTGTTTTAAAGAATCGTTTTCCCACATTTCATTTACAAACATTTATGTTTTGTTTAGCAACTATTCAACACTATTTTTCTAACACATGTATTGTTGTATGTTTTTGTCTTTTTCCAGATAAGCAGCGATCTATTGCAGTGCGGATTGTGTGCAATTTCAATTCGACTCATACGTAAAAGAAAAACAGGTAGGCATGGTCAAACTTCAAATGCAACTACGTTTAAATCCCAAGTATGAAATCCCCTCCCCCTTAGTCCTTAAAAATGTAAATCAAAATGAAAATCAGTATCAATATGAAAATGCAAATGCAAATGCAAATGCAAATGAAAATGAATATAATGATCCGAATCAAATGCATACAATACTTGAAAAGTCAAATTTTAACAAAAGTACGTAAGTATGCGCCCGTGAGGCGAATATGACGAAAATAACAATTCTGTCTGTGAGCTCTGTATGCAAATGCAACAACCAAAACGATCACGAACAACGGAATTCATATTGTATGAAGCAACCGTTTTTTTTTTTTTTTTTTTTTTTTTTTTATTTATTTATTAAATATAAAAACAAAATTGCGATCATAGTATTGCACCAAAGGTAATCTATAAAATACGCCTCAACCTAACATCACTTCTCTCTATATCCTCGTACACACGTTGTTCTTACTCGTATTCGAAAAATTTTTTTCTGTTTAGTGCAAAAGTGAAAAAAAAGTCAATTTGTCATAAAAAAAAACTCAAACCAATCAATCAATCAAAAAAAAAAAAAAAAAAAAAAAAAAAAAAATTACCAAACCCTTTTTTGTTTTAAATGAAATTTACAAAAATTTTGTGTTTGCTTCTATCTAAAATTTAGGTGCATCTCGAGGTTTTGCTTTCGTCGAGTTTAGTACCGTTGAAGAAGCCGTTCGCTGGATGGAAATGAAGCAGGTATCACTTAAATCTGGTGCAGTTGTAAACGATTATATTTTCCTTATTTTGTTTTTTTTCTTTGCTTATTTAAATAATATTCCAATACACAATATTAATTAAAATACAAGTATACGTTTAAATAATATTATTAAATGTTTAATTGTACAATTTTGAGATACATAAACAGGGTCAGGGTATAAGGTTAGTGATTAATTTGTTTCATCTTAAATTAGTTCAAAATTGGAAATGCATTGTTTTCTTTTTCTTAACAAAACAAAACAAACAAAAAAAAACTTTCTCCTTAAAGTAAAGTAAAATTGAAAATTTAATTCTAATATTGTTGAAGAATTTAGAAAAAAAAAAAATAAATAATAATAAATAGAAAGAGATTCAATTTAAAGTAGCGCAACTGCTAAACCAGATTTTTTAAGTTAAAAACAAAAACAAAACAAAAAAAAAAAAAACATAAAAAAGAAATAACGCTGTAATATTATTTGATGAGATATCACAACAATGCTTGTTGAACGAGCTGCTTTAAACCAAATATTTGGAATGATACAATGAGACTAGCAGACTAGAATCAGTATTTAAACGGCGGTGACTGTGTAGTCAGGAAACTATTCATAGATCGATTACTGATATTGCATTTTTTCATATTATTCTAGGGTACACTGATACTACAGGATCATCATCGGGCGGTCATACACTATAGTTACTCCAAGGAGCCACTTAGCAAAGATAAAACCATTTCGGATTGGTACTGTGCAAAGGTGAGTTTTTAATTTGTTGTTTTGTTTTCCTTTTTTCTTTTTAAATTTTGTAAATTTGCAAGAAGTAGAAGAGGATTTTGCTCTGCTCCGTAATTATGTACACACTAAAAGAGTCTCATAGCCCCAACAGAAGTAACTACATATAACTGTGGGTTTTCGTGGCTCAAGTGGTAATGTATTGACTTCCCGAAAGACTTTTCAGGCAACTTAAATCGTGTGAGATGAATGGTTGCCTAAAAACAACATAAAGTCAATCTGTACTTAAAATTTAGTACCCCCATTAAAATTTTGGATTTCATCCATGGAGCGAAATAACCATTGAATTTATAAATCTTCTTTTCTCTCTCCCATTTTTCCAAAAACTTATCACGTGCTCAGGCATTTTAAGTGATGACACCTACTTGAGTGTTAAGTTTAAAAAAAAAAAACGTGCTCTCTGCTTAAAATACCTTCAACCACTCGCATCAAATTTAATCCCATCTTTTACTACTTGAATGTTGGAGGCCTCCGTTATAAAATCAATACGAGGTGTGTTCAAAAAATAAGGTTACTATATTTTTATAAAAAAACATATTTATTCATCAATACTATTGCTGTCCTCTTCAAAGTAATCCCCCTCAGATATAATATATTTGTGCCAACGCTATTTCCAATTCCAAAACTTCTAACCTTTTTATCTGTCAAAAACAAACTCAGTACGCTATATACTTGAAACCTTGAACATACATATGTTTGGGACATGTGTACCAACACAGCAAAAAATTAATCTATAATCAAATGTACATTGCCCGTGAAATTTCAAAATTCTTTACTTTACTTTTTGAACACACCTCTTACTTGAACTCTTCGTCAGCATTTCATACTTACCATTGCAAATTATTGTGTTGAACTACATGAAATGTGGTGATGTGATGTGATGTTATAGTAAAAATTTATTTTTCTGAAGATCTTTACCATATTCAATCAAAATAGGATCCGTTGCGCTCTGTGACATTTTTCCAACGTGATACATGGTCAAATATTCCTTTTTCGTAGATGTGCTGACTTTTTGAGGCAATGAAATCTTTAAATGCTTTTATGACCTCTGCTCGGTTCCGAAAGACTGAGCAAAAGATGGTAATCCATTGGGAAAATAGAATTTCAAATCCCAACAGCAACAGTTTTTGCACCGTTACTTGTGAAGTATGGGGTCTAGCATATTGACCAACGCAGGATGCTTTTCACCAATTTTGAATGCAATAAGTCGATGTTTTCACCATATTTGATAGCGTTTATCGTTTTTTCTGGTTGAAGAAATGAAAAGTGGATTGGTCCTTTCGATGTCCACAAAATTGACACCATAACCTGTTTTGTGTGAAGATCGGGCTTGGGGGTGTGTTTTGGTTTTTCATCTGCATCCAACAACTGCTCAGATTTTTTACGATTATCACACAGTATTTACTTTTCATCACAGATGACTACAGTTTGGTTCCCTAATGCAAGCTATGCGCAGATTTCCAAGCGCCGGCCAACATGGCTTCCTGATATGCAGACCAACTACAACAAATCTCGAATTCGTATCCTACAATTCCTCTTCTAGAATGGATACTTATTTTACTGAAGCTTTCGATAAGATATCTTACAATTTATTCTTTTCAAATTGTCTACCCGTTATTATACTAGGTGGGGTGAAAAGTAACCTTGTAACCTAAAAGTCCCCTTTTAGTTTGATACACTTATTCCAGCGATTTTCCAACTTCTTGATCCCGTCCGAAAAGTAATTTTCCGGAAAGTCTGCAAAATACTCCTCCGTGGCGTCGAGGAGGCCATCTTTTGAGGTTTAGTATGAGATAATAGTCCGAGGGAGCCAAATCGGGCGAATACGGTGGATGTGACAGCAATTGGAGCCGTTAGTCATTGATTTTAGCCGTGGTTGCGATGCTCTTGTGCGCCGGTGCATTGTCTTGCAAAAACAAATTTTTTTTTTCGCTTCATGTGAGGCCGTTTTGCAGCGATTTCAGCCTTCAATCGCTCCAATAATGCACAGTAATACTCGCTATTGATGGTTTTTCCTTTTTCGAGTAGTCCACGAAGAGTATGCCATGACAATCCCAGAAAACCGACGCCATAACCTTTCCGACCCATCGAGCCTCCCTCGGCCGCTTCGGAGCACTCGTGCCGGTTCAGTCCACTGCCGGGCACTCATTCTGTTGTCCGGTGTGTAATAGTGGATCCAAGTTTCATCAACAGTTACCAATCGACGCTAAAAGTCCGCCCGATTCCGCATCAGCAAGTCCAAACACTCTTTCGAAATGCATTCGCGTTCGTGTTTTTGGTCAGGAGTGAGTATGCGCGGCAGGATAACTTTTTCATATGCAGAATATTGCCCAAAATATGGCGTGCGCGCTCAGTACTAATCTTTGTGGTATCTGCCAGCTCGCGCACCTTCACTTTCCGGTCAGCTAACACCATTTCATGTGTTTGTTTGACATTTTCCTCTGTAACCGCATCGGATTGCCTGCCGCTGCGGACTTGATCGGTAGTGGAGTTCCGGCCACCATGAAACTCTCGAAACCAATACTTGACGGTGTAATCTGACGGAGCATTAGCCCCATAATATTTATCCAACAACAAGGCACCATAATCTTCTTTCAGTAGCAGCGCATTCTGGCTGTCAAGTAGAGTTAACTTTAAATGCGCGCTCTTAGTCCTATTTTCAGCCATCTCAGGTGTTCAACAGGGCAGTCACCTAGGTCCTCTTCTTTCTATTCTAACTACAGACGACTTTAATAGGTTATCCCTCTCGCTCTACATTGATGGTCTTTCGCTAATCCTCTGTTACAGCCTGTAGAAGTAATCCTTTCAAATTTTGCTTATTAAAAATTTTCTTAAGATTATTTCTGCAAAAGAGATGTCCGCATTTGTTCCTTAACGACAAGAATGTATGATCTGAAATGATGTTCACTTATCGAAGCATTCACACACATTCAGAATACCGGAGCCGTACCGCAAAATGTGTTTTGCTTATTCGTTTTCAGAGCTGGTGTCGCATAGCTTTTTCTTTACAATTGTGCTGCCATAGGTGCCCACCTTTGGAAACATGACGTTCAAATGTTCACGCACTCCTTAAGCAAACTTTTGTTTGCTTCAATTCAAAAGCGTAAATAAACAAAACGGTCGGGTTTTGGGTAGAGAACGGTTCATTTGAGCGCTCGAATGGCGGCTGGATCGGAGAAGTCACCTTCAGTAATGGTGTGTGCCACGTAGCTACGCGTCAAGATTAACGCGGACGTGCTCCTTATTGAAAGAATGCAAATCATGCAAGACTGCATCGTCTCTCAAAGCCAAGGGTTATCAAAGACAACATTCCACACTTTACTCGGCCTCGTAAATCCACTAGACGTATACCTGACGAACTTCTGAGTTTGGAGTGTGTTGGACGCAAAGGTCTGCATTTAAAACATGAAAGTGTGGACGCGCTTAAACCAGCTCATCTCCAGGAATGGCTTAAAATATAATATCACTAGATCACGTGGGGTCAGCGTGCAACTCGTCCATGGACTAACTCGATGTTTTTATCAGGGCAAAAAGTGGCAATATCGAATAACTAATTTGGATTCTTAAAATACGGTCTCCTTGATTGCCTTTTTGTGCGAAATTGGAACAAAAATTTTCAAAAATGTAAATTTTATGTTATTTTCACCCAGTAATAGTTGAATCCCCGCAGGGTGTAGCTATTGTGAGTCAATCTTTGTAGGTTTCTGATGGTATTGTCTTGGTTTTGCATTTAGCACATTTTGTTTTAGTCGGTATTGTTTCCAACTTAAAGCTCTGTTGATGATGTCTTTACAACGGAATACAACATTGTTAGGTTTGAAGTGTGTAGATGTTTTTTTTATGGTCTGAAGCCTCTGATTCAAAGACATTCTTCCGGTGGTACCGTGGTATGACCGTGATTTTGAATTTAGGTACAAATAGGAAGTCTGTTTTTAATTTGGAATGTTTCGGTTATCCTTAATTTCTGTTCCGGATATTACAACTTGGTTGTTGACTCATTTTATTGTGATTCATTTGTTTATTGGTTTTTTTTTTTTTGCAAACATTAATGAAATTGTTTTCTTATTTGGATTGCAGTGTGGCGTTTTCAACTTTAAGAGACGTGACAAATGCTTCAAATGCTGCGCATCCCGAGAAGAAAGCGAAAAGGGTGGCGAGGGCAGCGATGAAGTTAGCAACATCCTTACGAAAAGTATAAAAACGCTAGTAACATTTAGCATCTCTTCTATATACAATTTTCTCAAAAAATTAAATAAAAAACAAAATTTTTTCTACTCACAACTGAATTGTTGTTGAAACGTTTCCTTTCTCATCTCATCCGTGTAACGTGTTGTGTCACATGTTGTTTGCAAAATGAAGAAATAATGCTTCGCAATTTGGACGTGCTAACAAATGAGGAGGGTGTACTTACCGTGATGCAGGAAGTCGTACCGAATCTGGTTTCGAAAATCTCCAAAATTCTTGTCTGCCGTGACCCACTTACGCAAACATCTCGAGGCATTTGTTATTTGAATTTTGACAATTTAGTTGATTCAATGAACACACATAATGCGCTAAATGGATTAGAGCCACCGTTAACAATCGACAATCGCGAGGGTATGACTATCCTTATTCATCAATGCAAATTCATTTAGTTTCTCTTTTTAGTGTTGATATCGTATTGTGTGGACTCGGAAAATCGTCAGCTAACACGAACTAACAATAATAAGCCTTCAAATGAAAGTGGTTCAAGTAGCAGTAATCAGAATACGTATCAATATACAATTGCCGACGTACCACGTTTGGCGGAATACAGTGCCTCTCTATATGCATCGACGCCGGCAGAACAAGAGCATTACCTCAAATACTACACACAGTACTATATGAATGAGATATCAAAGGGTCAATTTGGCAATTTGCCATCTGTTAATCAATTGGGGGAATCGGCAAATTCAGGAGCAGCCGTAGCACTGTCTGCTATTCAAAGGAAACAAAATAAAATGAAAAGTATTGAGACTACTGCAACACAAGCTGCTGCAGCAGCTGCAGTTGCTGCTGCCGCGGCAAAATCTGCTGCAGCAGCTGCTGCTATTGTTCCCCCCAAAGGCAATGATGGCAAACAATATCGTAAGTTCATATAATTAGTTTTTTTTTTTTTGGCAGCATTGAAAATAGACTAACTAATTATGTTTTTATCTGTAGCGACGCCTGACATATCTTTGTATCAGTATGATGAAACCTCAGGCTATTACTACGATCCCACCACTGGTTTGTACTATGATGCGCATTCACAGTACTACTACAACAACGAAACTGGAGCATATCTTTACTGGGATCAACGAAAGAGCACATATGTCCTAGCAACGGCTGCAGCAGCCGCTGCTGCCGTACAAAATGCCTTAGAAGACACCGCCGCCGCATCTGCTTCCAAATCAGATCAGGAGGAATCAAAGAAAGAAAGCAGAAGAGATAAACCCGATAAAGTCAAAGTGGCAAAGAAAATCGTCAAAGACATGGAGAAATGGGCGAAACAACTAAATCAGAAGAAGGATTCAACGTACGTTGCCACTCCTCAGCCAATTTTACCACACAAAATGGATGAAGTGTATACAAAGCCTTTAGGCAGTGGCTATGCGGATGTTGGTTTTTCAATTCTTGAAAAGAAAGAACGGGCCAAACTTACGGATTATGTTAGTCCGAGTATGAGTAAATTGGTGCCATCTTACGCATCCGATTCAGATGAGCATGAAGAGGCCCCACAACAATCACAGGCACCTGAAAGCGAAAAGGACTACGTTGATTTCCAAAAATTGACATGCCTTCTCTGCAAGAGAGCTTTCCAGTCGCTAGATATTCTTAGCAAGCATTTAAAAATGTCCAATTTACATAAGGAAAATCTACAAAAGTACAATTTATCCCGCGGGTCTGATTCAGATGGACAGAATTCATCATCAATGTGAGTGATTAGAGATCAGTAATCTCTAAAGTTCCTTACTAAAATCGTATTCTTTTTAATTTAACTTTCACAGGTATCGCGATCGAGCAAAGGAGCGCCGTTTAAAATACGGTGAAAGTGACCCTCCACCACCAAATCGCAGCAAAGAGCGATTTGAGCACGAATTAAAGCAAATGGCATCAACTTCTAAACCACGAAATACACCCGCCATGCCAATTGGTGAGAACAATGTGGGTAATCGTCTGCTACAAAAGATGGGTTGGTCCGAAGGTCAAGGTCTTGGTCGAAAGAATCAAGGACGAACGAATATTATTGAGGTGAGTTCTAGAAAATACCAAAAGGCAGTAGTAGTATCACTAACAACATCTCTCTTTTATCAGGCTGATGCGCGGTCAACTACCGCTGGTTTGGGTACGAGATCTGGCAATTTTGCAGCCGGTGATGATTATAAATCATACATAAAACGTATGATGAAGTCGCGATATGAACAGGCTGAAATCAAGTAGATCTATCTAAAAGAAGCTGGAAGTTACGAGTATAACGATTCAATATTTTGTTTTATTAGTTTATTGTTAACAATTTTACTTCCTCCCTTAAACAAGACTTGTGAATACGTTAATTTTAATTTGTAATTTTAATGATATTTTTAAATAAATGCTCTGAATATGTACGTGCTATCTTTGGTCATGATTTTCGCAAAAATATTTCTTTGGATCCTTCTAAAAAAGAAGGAGATTGCACCAACATTTATTAGAAAAGATGTGAATTCTCGCACTGCACTAAAGATGCAAGCGTAGAGCTGGTTTTAAAATTAGTTTTCATCGGTTATCATTTCTATTTAAGACGACTTAACCTAGAAATTTAAGCTAAGGGGTCAAGAACGCAGGATTTTTTTTCGAATAGATTGCGAATGTCGTCTTTTCATCTAATAGACTATGTCAGTGTCTTTCAGGCAGAGCTTTGCGCAAATAGAGAGACTTGCTTTTTACTAAGAAACTCCTTGCCACAGGTCGAAAACAGCGCTATCTTAATTAATAGCCAAGCTGTAATTAAAGTCTCAATTCAGTTACCATATCCTCGAAACAAGTCAGACGTTGTCAATCTTACTCACTACTACTCCGATGGGAGTAGTTAAGGGTAACACATTTATACCAACACTTCTTCATGCAGGTCTATCGAGGCTGGTATAGACTAGTAAAGTGCGTCATATAAAGAAAAATGTGCAGTTCTAACAAAGTAAGAACAAATCAAAACAAGATATTGATAGAGTTATATTCATAACCACAGGCCTCTAGCCTTTAGGCCTTTAGGGGATCATGCAGCCAGGATGCGTATACCCTATAACACCTGTCGTAGCTGCAAAGATATTAATGCGAAGGAATCTCTTACGCACTTTCTTTGCAAGTACTCGATTCTAGCAAGTACCAGACATCAGGTAAATACATAAGGTAAATGACCTTGAAGAGTTATCTAGCAAAAGAATCGGATAATTACTCCTTTTCCCAAACTCTGCTGGTTGATTCTATCAAGGTTGTCCGATTGTTTATTGTTTTTCAAAGTATTCTTTATACGCTTTTCCATTCGATATAACCAGTTTTCGAAACATTTTTTCCACTCTGAACATTTTCACCTCAGGAAAATGCTTTTTGTACGTCTCTACAGACTTTTCTGGCGTTGAAAAACGTTAGGCTATAAATCAGGAGAAAATGGGCGATGGCTCATTTATTCGAGGTTTTGAAACTTCAAAAATTGAATTGTTTGACTGGCATTCCCATAAAGGAGGATGTTTTGTTTTTCGCACAGGCTTTGGCGGTTTCTTTCGTTTGCAGTTTTTTGATTTCAAACGTGCTCATCCACATTCGTATCATAACGAGAATGTGGCCAGAGTCAATGTTGGACACTCGGAACGTTCGGATATACAGATCTTTGATGGTTTTTTACTGTGCGTCGATCGAAATGTGATCAACCCGATTGGTTGCACACGCGTAACATTACTATTAACTCTCCGTAGTGGAAAGGGGTTATACATGATGTGTGCTTATGCACCCAAGGCTACTCAATCCAACTTATTCATCTCAGTGCTTGAGACACTTTTTCGATTTGAGGAGAATTATTTTATTATCGGCAGAGATTTCAATGCCAAACATAGAGATTGGGGAAATAATACACCAAATACTAGAGGCAACTTACTACTCAATTGGTGGGGTCAACACAGTTTAATGTACCGACTCGGCCTTAAGACGACGAATAGTCCGTCGTTTCCTAGACACATTTCCTGTCAACGTACTTTCGTGTATGAGTGATCATAGCGGTCTCAATGCCGAAAATACCTGCTGAAGTAGATAATATCGTTCAAAGGCATTCTTACAACACTGAAAAGAGCACTCTTCTCGAATTCGCTCCACGCACAGTCCAACAGAAATTTATAAAACGAGGAGATCGATAATTATCTGAAACTAATGGATGAGAGAATTAAACGAACAATGGGCAAAACGATACCACGGTATCAAGACACTGAAAACGAAGACTTATTCCGTAATGTTACTATTGACGCTCTGCAGCGACAAAAAAAGTAGACTGTTGTCAAGACTAAAAACCTTGTACAGACATAATGCGGAGACCATGATATTGAAGTCGTCGATCAAAAACCTCCAAACATTAATAACATAAAATTACAGAAATTTAGCAAGATTGTATTGGAAAATTGGCTGTCAACACCAGCAACCTGAATATGTTCCCGAAAATAAATAAAATATTTCGGAGGAAAGATCAAAACGAACTTCCGTGTCTTAAAATCGCCCGAACGACGGGCAACGAACTATTATTTGTAACAGAAGGCATATATCCAAATGAGGCCATTGATGATGACAACTTCTTTGTTATCAAGGATCCACAGGAGAAGGTTAAGGCTATAGGAGCGACTTTCCAGGAAGTGTAAAAGGTGAATGACATCATTGGCCTGAACCACGACCTGGAAAATCGAGTCCTTGTGCACAATTTCTACCTTCAAAATGAAATAGCGAACTGGCGATTCCAGAGTTTGGGTTTCATCCAGTAATGTCATCGCCGACGATAGGGTACTACACTATCAGCGGGAGCCGATAAAATACCGAATATTGTGCTTCTCCAATAAATAATGCCAATTATCCAGCGCAATAGAAGACTGCAGTGGTACATCCATGTACCATGTACATCCCGAAAAGTTGGCAAAATAAGTGTACTGGTTTTTCTGTATTTTAACAAACATGTAGATGCTTCTCTGGCCAGAGCCAAAGGTGTTGTTGCCCTTACAATTAGATTGTTTTAAAGCAGGTGATCTGCTGTATGGCCCTAGTGCGGCCTATGCCTAATAACGATTTGACAACTTTTTTTTTTTGAGATATTTCAAAAACTTTATTATTGGCTTGAAGTACAATCAAAACATTTATGAATGGAACTCGACTTCGTTCATATGGCCACCGCGGGCACGTTTGCAGCGGTCGATTCTTTGGAACCAATTTTCAACGACTTGGCCACACATTTCGGCAGAAACGGCAGCTATTTCGCGTTCAATGTTGTCTCTGAGCTCTGACTTAACGTAGCCCCACAGAAAATAGTCAAGCGGCGTTAAATCGCACGAACGCACTCACCATACTTACTCTTCAATAAATCGATTGTAGCTTGTGCTGTGTGGCTTGTGGCACCATCCTGTTAAAACCACATGTCGTCCAAGTCCATACCTTCCAATTCGGGCCAAAATTAATCGGTAATTATGGTGCGATAACACTGACCATTCATTGTAACGTGACGTTATCGTCGACGAATAAATATGGCCCAATAATGCCGCCGGCATGCAAACCGCACCAAAAAGTTATTTTTTTGTGGATGAAATGGTGATTCATGAAATACATGTGGGTTTTCACCCGACCAATAGGCATATTTTGCTTATTGACGAACCCTTTGTGATAAAAATTGACTTTCGTCACTGAAGATGATTTTGCGACTCCGAATATCTGTAGAAAATTTTTATAATTTGCAGACGTTGCTCGTTAGTGTACTTTACCATGATGAAAATGTTGAGTTTACTGAATAAATTGACAGTGACATGAGAGCAAGTTTATTCGAAAAGATTCGGATGTGTGAGAGGGCTTGCTTTAGAGTTTGTCTTCGCTTATACAGAACACCAGAATCTGAGTAAATTCTATCCTAATGAGATTTTGTGTAATAGGGCGGACCTAATAAGAGTGGACAATTTCGTCATTAAGTTGATTCGAAGGGACATTGCAAGAGCAATGACTTCGTTGAACAATCTGATCTCCGGGGCTTACTACCCCAATTATATGTATCATGAGAGAGTTCGATTTGGAGGCTTTGTTCCTATAGAAGCATTCCTCTATTTAGGTATGAAAGGTCTGAACCAGGACAGATCAGCGTTGCCAATTATCTTCTATATCGCACGAACAGCTGCGGACAGGCGAGTCAACTACGACAAGGACCTAGAACATGGCAGTGCGAAGGGTTTCAGGTTAAGTAGGGCAGAAGGGAATCGCGACATGAAGGATGTTGCTCGGTAGCACAAACAATTTTGGTGGTTAGTTGAAGAAGAGGATGCTTCTTAGTCGAATTCCTCTAATAAAATTTAGCTTCACTGTGAAAGAAAGTCGGTCGTCAGTGTATTTTTTTAGCCATGGCTGGCTTACATAGTTTTAAGTATAAATAGGGTAGATTTAAGAAAAAAAGAAAAAAAAAATTAAATTTAAAAAATATAAAATTTTATTGTAACAAAAGAAGTCAATTTACAAAGTTTTTTTTACTTTGTTTTCTTAGTTTTAGTTTCAATAAATGTAAAAATAAAAACCCTGTAGAAAAACGTCGAAAGACGCAGATTATGTTTAACCTATAATGCCCGCATGGGGCTTGGGCTAATTTTTAAGCGTTTTTTTTGTATAGCTTGTATGTGTCAATTAATGAATCAAATAAAAATGAATTTGAAATGAAATGAAAAAACATCAATTAACCATTATATATTGGGATGAACCACGTAAAATAACAGAAATATGGGCCAACATTATTTTTCCGAAATTTTTATTCAATCAAAATAGGATCCGTTGGCATCTATGACATTCTTCCAATGTAATACAAGTGCTGACTTTTTGAAGCAATGACATTTTCAAAGGCTTTTATGACCTTTGCTCGGTTCCCGGAAGACCTTGTGCCATTAAAATGAATCCAACTGAAACAGTATTTGCATCGTTACTTGTGAGGTATGGGGTCTAGCATTATCATGCAAAAGGATCGGACCGTACCAATTGACCAACGCAGGTTTCTTTTCAACCAATTTTCTCCTGATTGAAGAAATGAAAAGTGGATTGGTCCTTTCGGTGTTCACCAAATTGTCACCATAACCTTTTTGGGTGAAGATCGGGCTTGGCAGTGTGTCCAGATCTTTTATGATTACCATACAGTATCCACTTTACATCACAGATGACTATCCGGTGCAAGAACGGTTCAGTTTAATGCACAGATTTCCAGCCGCTGTAGTTTTTGTGATCCGTTTAGTTCATGGGGTACCCACTTATCGAGTTTCTTTATCTTTCCCATGAGAGAAAGGTGTCGACTTATTTACATTGAGGATACTCCCATGCGTTCGTTTATTGCTACATCCTCAAATGCATCATTAATGTTTTTCAATGCCAATGACGCATTATGTCCCATTTTAAATTCATAAATGAAGAGGGTGCGAATTTGAACTTCCGACAGCATGATAAATATTTCCTAGAAAACAAAAAAAAAAAAAATTATACGGTACTATAAGTACTTAAATGAACCCTAAAATTCTCACACGTCAAGCACACGTACCACTTTATTTAATAAAAAAAGAAAATTTAACGTTCTGACACAGATGTTCAGTACATCATTTAGAACAATATTCAAAGCCTGTAACATTTAAACCAAAACCAACGACAACCAACTTATGGTTTCATAAACAGTATACTTCTAGGCATTCTATCTACCAAAAAGTTCCCTCTGTACTTCAAGTTTACCATAAGTGAGAAAAAGCTGTCAAAGTATCTACAGATACCACCTGAGTTCTAACAATATTGATTAAGCTTCGACGGTAAAATAGCATTCGTGAGTGTAGATTCCTACGAACACTCGTGCAAGTGCACACGATCATCATATCCACAATCAATGACACTCTACGCTTACTCTGTATCTTCCCATATGTTGGAGTATTTTTTCCAATTTTTTTTTCAATTTTTATTTTGAAGTGAACCTCAAAAATTAAATTCCCATCATTCGGTTCAAATAGTTCAACTAAAGCAGCTGTAGTGTTGATATCGGGCTGCGCGAAACTCTTTCAACTGATCACACTGTCCACTGCCGATCGTCGGGGACGGTAAATGTCATTAAAAAAAAAAAGAAAGATACTAATGCATAAATTATATCGATTTACGAGTAACTTGAAAGACATTTCTTAAAGATAACAACGAAATTATCTGAAAATCCCACATGTGCATCCCGATCGTGTATAAACCCCACTTGTGGTCGAATCATTTTTCGATTCGAAATAAGACAGTACCTATCTAAATCCAAATCCAAAACGGAATTTGGATCCGAATCTGTATCTGAATTTGATTTCATGAATTCGAATATATTTTTGCTTTTTTGAGTGGGCAGCTTAAAGTGGATTCTTCTGTAATAAAATTATAATATTTTCTTTGACGTCCATTTATCCATCTTCGATGTACAGATAAATAGTAACGCGCGAACATAAAAAAAAGGAAACACCTTAAGATCTTTTTTCTTGCATTTTTTTTTTTTTTTTTTTTTTTTGATATAATTTCTTTTTGTTTTATTTTAGTTTTGTGCTTTTGTTGTATTTTTAAATTATGACACATAATTTCAGTTGTAGTGGCAGCGGTAACTAAACCGAGTAATGTGTTGGTGTACGAGTATCTCGAACGATTTATATATATATATATATTTTTAATTTTGCTTGTTGATTGTTAATACGGAAAAATTTGTCTGAACTGCTCTTTCATTCAAAATTCGGAAATACGTTGGACTTGTCCTCGTCGCCGTCGTCGTTGTCGTTTTCGCTGTCGATTTTGTTGTCAGTAGGCGGTTTTCGTTTGTCGTCTTTTCTTCGATTACAAGCCAGAGTCGATAACCGACATAAGTAAAAAATATAATAGCTATAATAAAAAAAAGTGATAACTCGTATGATCGATCGACCGATCAGTATTGAGGTGCAGCCAGCAAAACGTCGAACTGAAGATCGTTTTTTTCAGATATTTTTATTTATTTTTTTTTTTTTTTTAATGTTGTGCGAGTTTTTGTGATTAAATTCGGGACCCTGAAAATTTATTTATTCATCTGATTGCCTTGAATAATTATTTAGATTTTTTTGGGAAATATTTCTAGACACCGATTGGACTGTAGGTGTCACCCATTGACCGTTGATCATTGATCGTCGATCCTCGTGCAATTGTGTTATTTTTTCTTTTAATATTATCTCTTACAACATTTCTTTTTAAATAAATAATAGATCAATAAAATTTACAGTGTTTTTGAATTTTTAGTTTTTTTTTTTTTTTTGGTTCTTCTTGACATAATAAACGCCCTTGCGATTGCATATGCCACACCGGTGAGCTCTAAAAAAGATTCAACGAGCACACTCCCCATACAAAAGACAAAGTGATCGTGAGTTTTCGACGGAGAATTTGAACATATTTGGATATCTTTACTTTGGAAGAAGAGAGATTTAAACAAAAGGAACAACAACAACAACAACAACAGAGAAAATAATTTATCTTTGTATAAGAAAATTTTCAACGATTTTAAAAGAGTCTGTGGAAAAACAAAAACAGAAAAGCTTAAGGTTTGTGGAAGATCATTTTTATTTTTATTCTGAAAAACTTAATTCAAGACGAATGGATGTATCTATTTTGTATTCATCATTTATGTGTGTATTATTGAATTTATTTGTATTTGTGAGAATAAAAATATCCACTCTCTGGCTCTGAATTTGAATAGAAAAAAAAAAAAAGAAAAAAAAAATTCTAGAAAAATGTTAATTAAATAAAAAGTATCTATGAATATAAGGTGCAGAGGGAATAGAACTGATAATGCCGAATGGTATGGATTTGTTGAATTAATGCCTGCACATTTGAATAAAAGTGAACGAGTTACTTTTATTTTCATTTGAAAGTGATAAAAGTAAGGTTGACCTTGGTAAATTGTTTGAATTTGGTGCTATTTGTTGCTTCTGATAAGATTTTGCCGGGCAATATTTTAAAGATCATCTGGTTAAATTTTCTTGGTGCATGAGATCCATTCTACTCTTCTTATGTTTTACAGATACTCGTATCTGATCAAGAAACTGCATGATAGTTTTTATATGTCAAAAGTGTAATTCACTTGCTGTGAGTGTGACATTTGTCAAACAATGGTCTTGTTACTCTGTGAATAACGGTGGAAGTTCATTGGCCGAAAATGTTTTGCTTGGTAATCTCTTTTATCATATCTGAAACCGTACATTGACGTAGTGTGTATTGTGTGCTTTAGTGTGTTCTTCATGATCACTGAATCTGGGGGCGTTATTGACAGATGTGGTTTGATGATGATGGTGTGTTTTTTTGCTTTGATAGCACTACAGTCTGAAGTGAACTAGAGCCCCAGTTAACATGCATCGAGTTACGGCTGAGGTCCACTTTTACTTGTATGCGCTACCTAAAATGAGGTCGTCCTCTACTGCGTTGTCCCTCTGGTTTGGAGCCGAAAACTTTCGGGAACGGGACGCTGGTGGCCATGCGCTCAAGATGAACTAGCCATCTAAGCCCGGTTATCCGAGCTTTTATGACGAGGTCGCTGTTGAAACGTCTCCTTCCTTCTCCATTGGTGCAACCGAAGTCGAAGATAACCCAAAGAACTATTTTCTCGAAGCGTCCGAGAGCATTTTTATTCGCTTTCGGCAGTGTCCAAGTGGAACGGATTTGGGGGTAAATAGGGTGCTGTATTAAATATTTTTGGTTGCTCCAGAGAGGGCTTTACTACTGAATTGGCTTCTAAGGCCAAAGCAACATCGATTATCAACAGTGATTCTTCGTGTAATTTCTGCTCAGTTGTCGTTATCGGTAGAGAAAGCCCTTTGCTGACTCAAAGTTGTACCTACCTATTGCAACGTTCTGTGTCCCTCTTTACTGACAGCATATTCGTATAAGGGTAGTCTAAATACAAGTTTCTTTTTTAATCATATCCTATTTTGACTCTGACAGCTCTTTCTTGCTCGACACCACTTCTGGAAACGGTCTTAGGTTAATTGATTTCGTTGCGGGACGTAACGGGGTAGACATCAGATAAACAGGGAAACCTTGTAGTAGAGTCACAGTCAGTGCTGAGGATATGAAAAAACCATTTCTGCAGGCTGCTAAACGGCGAAGACGACACAAATTCCGCAGTCAGGCAGAGCGAACGACTCAATATTGACGATGAAAGTCAAGAGTTCTGTCCATCCGACTAAAACGAAATGAGGATTGGAATATTTAAATAATACTGCCGGGCCAAACTATTTAAGGTAGCAGAAGATGACTTGGCAGAGAGCTTACACAAACTTATTTCCAAGATTTGGTCAAATGAGTGTATGCCTGAGGAATGGAACCTCAGATTTGTTTGCCCGGTTCAAAAGAAAGGAGATCTCTTAACTGCGTCAACTAAAGAGGTATATAAGATCTTGTCTGCAGTATTGTGAGAGCGCCTGAAACCATTTGTCAACGATTTGTTTGGACCATATCAGCGCGGTTTTAGACCTGGTAAGTCCACAATTGACCAAATATTCACACTACGGCAGATTTTGGAGAAAGCCCATGAAGTTCAGATCGATACTCACCACCTTTTTATCGATTTTAAAGCTGCATATGACAGCATCTACAGAGACGAGCTATATAGTGAGCTAAAGACCGCGTTAATTTTAGAGTCCCACCTCTACCACGGACTAGAGCGCAGCCTTAGTAAGTAAGTGTTTCGATAGCATTGTTGAGCTTTGGGCCAATGTACGCACGACCACAGTGGTAATATTCATTGGCGAGGTTAGGCTTAATATGAATGGTGAAGGTCTTGATGAAGCAGATAGCGATGGATAGCGATTTTTTATAGCGGATCCCACTTCTGACACCACAGTTGGTTTAGGAGAAGATTTAAGAAGAAATTACATAGAGTAATAAAATTCCTACTAAACCGCTAAGAATTAACAAGAAGAGTGAAATGAGTAAACGAAAAGGAAAACGAAAACTGGATAAGGAAATGAATAAACTTAAGCTACAGGAACAATACATAGTGTGAGACTTCGTGGATTTATATTAGACAAAAGCTAAATTTGGGCAAAGTCTAAGTAGTCCCAAGCAATCCAGGTGCTCCTTCTGTTAATTCTGAGCTGTATAACTTAAAAATTCTACAATACCAAGAAGTAGTCTAACGTTGACCATCTAATATACTATGAGTACTGTCGAAAAGTACTGGTCTGGGCCTTAGGACCAGCAAATTCTCACTATCGATTACACATAAAATATCTGTTATAAACATAACGTTCTACACCTTCCTTTTAGTTTCAAGTGGCTGCATTTTAAGTAAAATATATTTGAAACGGTAAGAATGATGAATCTAAACGTCAGTATTCAAAAATAAACAACGTAAAGCAAATCTTAAAGAATTTGTTTTGGGCGTTTTCGATTTGACTTATATTTGAAATAACATTACGAACAATGAAACAAAATAATGCCTTAATAGTATAGAGATCTTTGAAATCTAAGGAGCTCCTTTTAATGAACCCTTAGCTTTGGCAAGAATGTACAATAATTTATATGTATCTTAGATGAAATGTTATTTTTCCATCGAAAATCACACCAAGATCTTTAAAATTGCCAACAATTCGTATTTGAGCGTTATTTAATGTGTAATGTGGGAAAATACAATGACCTGTCATAGCTCATGCAAACGCATTTATCGTTGTTTAACAATAAGTGGTTTAAACTGCACCACTTAGTGAAGCAATTTTAATCTTTTTGCACCATGAAGCAATCAATTATTATTTGGCAAACAATTTTATATCATCTGCATACATTAGGAAATAGCAATGTTTTAATAGAGTCGGTAGATCATTAATAAAAAAAAAAAAAATGAATAGAGAAGGACCTAGATGTCTGCCTTCTGGAACATCAAACGAAACAATGATTTCTTTCGAAAAATAGCCTCCGATAGTAAATTCTACTAAATTTGAAACAGTTGATCTATACTTCCAAAAGTCATGTTGGTACTTGCTGACATATTGTTTGACGGTAAAGTTAAGTTCTTTGCTGACGAGACTATCTAAATGTTTTTGAGTGATCAAAAGTTTAGTCATTGGTCTATAGTTAGAAGCAAGATGTCTGAAACCAGATTTAAAGACTGGATCTATATATATATAGATCTTCCACTCCATTACAAAGGAAATGATTAAATAGATCCGATAAGGGAGATCAAAACTTTAGAAAATAGCAATGAATCCCAGCATGTCTGGCTTTTTTATAAGTTTCAAATTACTTAAAGCTCAAACGAATAACAGGAACAATGAACATGAAGAATTGAAAATATAGGGTCACCAGATATCAAAGATAGGAAAAAATTTGAAATAAAACAACAACGATGGAAGATATAGAGTGATTCATCGTGAGGTTTGATTTTAAATAGGCTTTTTTTGACAGATTACGTCTGACTTTTACCAAACTGCTTTAATATTTTTGTTCAATATCATTTGGCAAATTATCGTAAAAAGAATCACACTACAATAGTGTCTCCAATCCGCGTTCTGTGAGAAATGTTTTTCGTGTGATTTGAGGAACTTACGGTGCGCATAATCGATCTACTGAAACCACTATTGCCAATACCATTCACAAATTTGAATCTCAGTTTACATAAGTGGATAATACTCGACCAGTTAGGTCACATCTAGCACGTAGTCAAGAGACTATAGCAGCTATAGCTGAGGTTGTGACGAATCGTTTCGTCGTCATTCTCAACAGCTTGGCTTGGCGTATTCGACAACTTGGCGTGTTCGACAACTTGGCGTATTTTACGTAAGGACCTCGGTACAAATTTTAACTTGTGCAAAATTGAAGCCTGGCGGTTTGAATTTGCGTCATATTTCCAGTGAATGGGCTCTGGAAAAACTCAATGAAAATCCGGTGTTTTATCGTGAAATTTTCTTCAGTGATGAAGCCTATTTCTGGCTCAATGGATATGTAAATAAACAAAATTGCCGTATTTGGGCTCATGAGCAGCCCGAAGAGTACCAAGAACTACCATTACATCTATTAAAAACAACGGTATGGTGTGGTTTATGGGCTGGTGGAATCATTGGTCCATATTTCTTTAAAAATGAGGCAAATCAGAATGGTACCGTCAATGGTAACCGTTATCGCGCCATGTTAACGGACTATGGCTTCCTGAAATTCAAGCACATGGTCTCGGCGAGCTCTGGTTTCAATAAGATGGCTCTACGAGCTATACAGCGTGTGAAACAATGGACTTGTTGAGAAATCATTTTGGTGAGCACTTAATTTCACGTTTTGCTACGGTAAATTGGCCGCTTAGATCGTGCGATAGCACACCTTTGGACTATTTTCTCTGGGGAAATGTAAAGTCTTAGGTCTTCAGGAATAAGCCAGCTACCATTAACGCTTTCTAAGCCAACATTACTCGTGTTATACTTAAACGAGTCGCCCAAAATTGGATCTTCTGAATGGACTACCTCAGACGTAGTCGTGGCCAATATTTACATAATATCATTTTCAAAAAGTAAATGCCATGAATTGTTTTTTTAACTGATAGTAAAAATTTTAAGTTCCCTTTCAAATTTATGTGCTTTATTTTACATTGTAAATAAAACCTTACGATGAATCACCCTATATAAAATTAATTCTGAATTTATTAAGAAGCTTCCATTATGTGTGCAAAGCACATCGTTCTAATGGCCGCCTCGGCTTTGCTGGCAGTGCTTTAAGCGGTCGGTCTAATTTTTGGTGACCCGATCCAATTTGCGCGATGTTATCCCGGCAATAATGTGTCGAATGATGTCCTCGAGCTTGTCCAAAGTGGTTGGTTTGTAAGCGTAGACTAAGGACTTGACGTAGCCCCAGAGAAAGTAATCCAGCGGTGTCAAATCGAATGATTGCGGCGGCCAATTGATGAAGATTCGCCGAAAGATGACCCAGCCGCTAAATTTCCCCTTCACAACTTCAAGCGTTGCGTCGTTTGCATGCCATGTAGCGCCGTCTTGTTGGAATCACAGCTCGGATATATCAGTGTTATCGAGCTCTGACTATAGAAATTCGGTTAACATAGCTCCCTATGGTCCGACGATGTCGTAAACCGCACTAAACAGTCAGACTTTGTGGGTGCATTGATACTTGGTCGAACACTTGTGGATTGTGTTTGCTCCAATGATGGCGTTTTTGCTTGTTGACATAGCCGCTGAGCTAAAAATGGGCCTTTTTGATCTCCGGTCAAGATCTCCAGCGCCCAATTAATGAAATCAAGGCGTTGTCTATGGTCATTGGGCTTCAACTTATGTCAGTACAATCTTATACGGATGGAGGCCCAAATCCAGCCGCAAAATAAGTCAGTTGACCCTCTGGCTATGCCCAATTTAGCTGAACGGCTCCGAATCGACATTTATCAGTTTTGTTTACCGATACTTTGTTCGGTAAGTAGTTCGATGCATGATGAAATGGAAAATTTTACTGAATTTTTTGACTGTTGCATGTCACTGGTAACTTTGACAGCTGCTGAAACAAACATTGGACAAAATATCATTGCTATCTGGTCACCTTTTACATTGGAAGTATTCAGTAAACATATCTACAATATACTGCTGTGGAGGTGTTTACCTTAAACTCCTACAGCTGGTTGTCCTACAAAAAAGGACTTTTGTAAAGTCCTTAAAATTTTCTTCATAAGAGCTGGCTACTTGCAGGACTTCTATATTCTACGAAGCAAAACATGTACCTTTATCTGTATTCCTTCTTTTCGCACCTCCAGTTTCAGAAGCATTTAATGGTCTTTCCGCTAATGTACGAATTGTTAGAACTCTACCGGAATGTTTACAAAAAGTAAAAGTGTGGCTTCTTGACATTATTTGTGTGTCTAATTTTCAATATGCATACTCATATTATACTTGTTCACCCCACATTGTATTTATAGTATGCGAAGTGTACTTATCTCTATTTATTGTAGTTCACTGCATAAAAATGTCACTAACTATTCTCATAGTTTTGATAAAATTGTAAGAATTGTAAGAATTGTAAGAGTTTGTATAAGCTATGAGTGACACCATACTTGTTGAGGTTTCTTTCAACTATGACGTCGTCTTCTTTAACTGCACTGTCTCTTCGGGCTGTATTCGAAGACATTCCGGGTAGTCGCGGTGGTTTTATTTTGCTCAAAAGGTCATCTCGGACGATGAATTCAGGTCTTTTTGACAAGGTCAGTGTCACTGTATAGCCCGCTCGGCTTATTATAGTATTGGGCTGATATCATTTGGAAAACATTTTTATTCGATTTTAGAAAAATTCATTTATAGCTAAACTGGGATTATATACGGTAAGTTTCCACTATAACGAGCCGTCGGATTTGGCGAATCTTTCATTTGTTTTTGATAAGATCCATGCTTTCACACCTGATACAGCATACAGTAGGACTATGACGATAAGGATCTTATACCGCGCTTTCTTTGTTGAATGTAAGCGGGACTTATTTTTCAGTTTTCTTCTTAGCCTAAAGAAACAGCCATTGGCAGAAGTTGTTATTTGCTACAGTTTGCTGTTGTGGTAAGCTGCCCTAGCTGTTGGCATTGTGTGTCTTTTCATGATGACAGCAGAAGAGTACTTTATTTTACGCTCATTTCCAAGTCAACTTATAATCGTACACTAAGTAACACATTTCATCGAAATGGCGTGCTTTTTTCGGTCTTGGCTCTTCTGGGAGTTTTCATTGGGACGATTGGTCTTTGGTTTCAACGTCATAACCATATGGTCATGATTCGTCATCAGTTATGAACCTTTTGAGTAAGTCAGGATCATCATTGACGTCATTTATGAGCTCCTGGGCAATTTTTATTCGACGGTTCTTCTGATCAAAATTTAGAAGCATGACACGAGCCGACAGATATGCCAATATCCTCAGCAACTTCTTTTAAGGTAATTCGACGATTTTCCAAAACAATTTTCTTCACAGCTTCGACGTTATCATCTTTTGTTTATGTGGTTTGGTGTTCAGAGCGAAGTTCGTCATTGCTATCTTCTTGGCCATTGTGGAGACATTTTGGACCACTTGTAAACATTTTTTTTTTTACTTAAAGCAGACTCACCGTATGTCACTGTCAACATTTCAAGTGTTTTAGAGTACTTGATTCCATTTTTTATACAAAATTTGATGCAAATATTTTGCTCCATTTTTTAGAATAATTGAAAATCGCTGAGCACACCAAAACACGTCTAATCTTTCTATCTGTCAAAAACAAAATAAGTACGCTAGTTACTTAAAAGTGTGAGCATATGTTCAGGACATGTATATCAACACAGCAAAAAAAAGTCGATAAATCGATACGTTGCCCGCGAAAATTCAAAAGGCACCTCACTTTTTGAACGCCAACTTCCACGCCAACTTCCATAAATCTCTCAGTATAATTCCCAGTGTAACTGGAAGCGGGAACGAATTATGAGACTGGCGAGTTTAGAAAGAATGTCAAGAATGAAATGATTAAGAGGTATAGTGGACATGGGTACACACACTAGTAATAACTAGCTAATAATCTATTAAAGCGCTACCGGGCTAAGGAATTCACAGTGGGAGAGGTGGATCCCAGCTTTATTTTTGATTAAGTCCAAGAGTTGACAGTTGCCGGGAATAAATTAAAACAAAATTCTTATATATAATGCCCATAATTTTAATACTTTAGATACTTAATCCAATAATCTTTAATATACCACCTTGATCAAAAATTTATTCAGAAATTATTCGGTTTTCGGTATGTCCATGACGAAACACTTTCCCCGTAAAGTTTTTTAACTCCATTGGACAGAAAGAAGTCACAGGGAGCCAAATCAGGTAAATTCGGTGGCTGTTGGATGGTATTTGTTGCATTTTTCGTCAAAAAATTACGAATAATGATGGCACTGTGCGACGGTGCGTTATTATGGTGCAAAATCAACGAGTGTTCTGCCAAAAATTCTGGTTTCTTTCGGCAAATTGCTTCACGCAAACGCCCAAATAAAACTCTTTGTTTACTATCTGGCCTTCTGGCAAAAACTCATGATGCACTATACCGTTGTAGTCCACGAAGACCGTGAGTATTGCCTTCATTTTTGACTGAAAATGACGTGTTTTTCTTGGTCTCGGCTCATTTGGTGAAAGCCATTCATTTGCCTGATGTCTGGATTGCGTGTCGTACTCATAAACTCACGTCTTGTCTGCAGTAATAATCCTTTTGATGAATGTGGGATCGGATTCAGCCTCGCAAATTATCTTTTTTGCGACGTCAACACGGTCTCTTTTTTGCATGAAATTGAGGTTTTTTGGCAAAAACTTTGCTGCTACACGACGGAAACTCAAATCATTAACCAAAATGTCTTGGACGGATCCATAGGCAATGTTCAAGTTCTCCGCTATCTCTCTGATGGTTAATTTGCGGTTATTGACCAACATTTCTTTTACTCGTACTTCATCAATGTTTTCGTCGGTTTTCGATGTCGATGGTCTGCCACTTGGTTCATCATCTTCGATTGACTCACGACCACTTTTGAACCACTCGTGCCACTGATAAACGACCGTTTTCAGTAAAAAATCGCCAACACACACAGAGATAGATGTACTCTTGGCTACTTCACTTTTGCAAATTTCAAGCTAAGGTTTAGAGGGAATGTCAACAACAGATGTACCAACTTAACAAAACCAGATCTCAAATCGGAACAATGGGAGCGCCACAAGGTGGTTATTTCGTTTTTGATCAAGATGGTAATTTCTGCTATTGAATTAGTGCATTGACGTCACGCTGTTTTTTTAATATTAAATTTTTGAAAATTAGACATGCACATGACTTTATGTACATTAAAATTTGGCTCCATACTAGCCCTAAAGCTAACAATTAAATTGCTTGTCGGTACAAATATTGCGCAAAGTGTGGAGACTGTACTTAGGTTGTACTATACCTCATTTGGTTTTTAGTAAGGGCCAATATCTTGATTTTAAAGTCATAAAATCAATAAAACAAAAAGATCAAAATTACTTTCTATTTCGGCCCTTACGCAGTCAATAGGAGTCATTTCCTTTCCTCTGCCTGACTCGAACTGCAACTTTTTAAAATGCTTTGATTTTTTTATTTTTTGATAAATTTTATTGTGCCAAAGCAAAAAAATGTTGGAAAATACATCAATTTTCAAATTGTAACAGTAGTTTTCAATATGTCCACCTTTGGCGCAAATATTGGCCTTGGGACGGCCGAAGAAAGCATCGTACGCTGCACGCAAGTGGCTCTGCGGTATTTTGGCCCATTCCAAAAATGTCGAAGAAATGAAGTGTGAAACATTGTTTTTTAACCAATCATGGTTGACGTGCGCTTTGTGAGACGGTGCCGAGTCTTGTTGAAATGTCCACGGTCTTCGACCGAAATGATTCTTTGTCCAATGCTTTAATACGATATATAATACGATCGCATTAATTTTGACGCAACGGTCCAAAAATACGAGAGGAGAGCGACCATCGGCAGTTATGGCGGCCCAAACCATCACCATCGGTGCTGCCTAATTTCTGGTGGCCGTTCGAAGGTGTAAATTTTCGAAGAACCTCTCTGGCAAGTAAACTTGGTCATTTTGTTTCTTGACATATTGCTTGAATGGTGACTCATCGGATGTTTTTTTATGACCAAATCCATGGCGTTTTGCAACGCTGTCAGTATCACGGTAACGAGCTATGGTTCAAGACACAAATGATTTATTCACGTTGAGGTGCTAGAGGGCTCTAACAATAGCTACTTGTGGTTTTCCAGCCAAATTTAAAGCAATCACACTACCACGTTTGAATTTCATCGCGGATAAAAATTTTTCAACACAACTGACACGCAAATAGTTTAAAAGGCTTGTAAATAATAAAATCATCTGTCATGTGTCAAAATTTGAGCTCACTGTCATGAAGTTGGTTGCAGTCTGAAGTTGGTTGCAGTTCGAGTCAGACAGGGTGTATTACTCATTGATTTTTTATTTTCACATTTCATCATATGAACTTTGAGTTACTCATGAACCGGGAAGGTGTATGGAAAGGTAACATATTATCATAAAACATTACTTCCTTATTCTAAATTGGAAATGTGTGACGCTTATAAGACTATCGAATTTACGACACGATAAAATGACCCTTCTTCACGAATCCAGAAAGAAATAAAATCCCATTAAACCATAAGTACTTCATCATTTATTGTCTCAATTAAAAAAAAAAAAAAAACATCAAATTATCGCCGCTGATTTTGGGTTAAATTTAAATATTCGTCTATATCTGCATCTTTACGATTTCGAACCGTAAAAATTCGAGTAAATCGTGGGCGCGAACATAATTTACTTATGAGGGTGTTATGAAATTTTATCTTCACGTCAGAGCACCATATACAGAAGTGCTATCCAAAAATTCAGCGAACTGACAAAATGAGCAATTGAAATTTAATTTTTTATCAAGCACGAGTACACATTAGAATTTGTATCCGAACTTGTACTTGTACTTATGGCTTTGCATAATGAATCACACAAAAAAAAAAAAAAATAAATCTGAGGGTGTCGTCTTTTAAAAAGACCGGTACTGAAGGCAAAACGTGCTTGATAAGACCGGCTATGACATTGATGAACAGAATGATTTTGCCATAGTACTCGTATGTTGGATACACGTATCTCAAGTTGGTTTTTTGTTTTGTGCTGATGACGGTTTCTCGTGATGACGAATTCAAACTGAAAATACATACAATAAATTTACTAAGCACACAAACCAATTTGTTTGTGGAGTTTTTACTTATTTGTATCTGCAGCATCTCAGAACTTCCGATTGTGGTTGGCGGCTTAGTCATCGTCATACATTTTTGGTATACGATTGTTGCTTTTCAAACAAAATATGAACACTACGGTCGAAGGTGATTATGTTTGAAAAAAAAAAAACAATAAAACTCGTTTGAATATTTCAAACGATCTATAGATAGACGATGAATACAGACACGATCAAAATGTTTCCTCAGATTGAGGTCAAAACGATTCCAAAATTCGAATTCACATCTTTCATTGCATAGGAGTAATAATCTATAACAATCTACAAATTTACCATAGAGCTAAAGAGCAAATATGTACGAGTATATTAGAGTTTAAACCCCTCTGGTGAATATCTTACGGATTGTGTGCTTATTTTTGACCATTTATTGTATTTACAAATGTACCGAAAAGCTCTAAACGATTTGATTTTTTTTCTTTCCCGGAAGAAATGTGGAAAGCAATTCGTAACATACAACACATACGTTGAATTGCTTGGAAAAGGAAAAGATACAAATAATTGTTCTGTTTTTGGATGAAAAAGAAAAAATCGTTAAATCGTAACTCTTTCACCAATTAAAAATAAATAAAACCATTCGGTAATTGCTTGGTAAATAAAGAACGAAGGAGCCTTGACGTTGCTTTTTTTTTTCATAAAAAAGGCGGATCATAAAAAGCGATAATTTTCCGATCGGTGATGTAATTTTTTTTTTTTTTTGTCATTTTGAGGGTCACAATTTAATTATATGGTCGGTGGTGGTTGTATTTATAAGTTGAGAGTTTATTTTGTATGGGCAGTGTGATTTTTATTTAAGGTTAAGTGTTATTTCAATTAAATAAGTTCGAGAAGCAAAAGTAGATAGAGCAGTTTTTAACACCTTTTTTATGGCGCTTTCAAGAGCTTTCCGCGTTTATTTTTATAATTGCCAATGTGATTCGTTCGCTGAATGTGCAAAACATTGGTTAATTGCTTAAAAACTATCGATCCTATACAGAGTGTTGCGGATAGTGTGTCAGAGACATTAAGGGATGTTCCTTCACATATTTTGAAAAAAAAAATGCATCCCCTACGAGATATAGAAGTTTTGACTCCTGTTGAAAATAACATCTTCCAAATTTATGGGTGTAAGTTAAGGAAATTCTTTAGGAAAATGCTTACATCAGCCCAGAACGCTGATACAACTATTCAATTTACAAAAAGGAAAACAATTATTTCGACTACGTTATAAATTTTTTTTTATTGAAGTGAAACATCAATCCTGGGGCCTACATCAATTAAATCATTCATCAATGTGGTTATGCTACATGTGTCGAGCACATATTCGATAGCGCCAAAAATGTTGCGAAATGTTTAGGTTTCCTTAAAAGATGCAAGAAATATTTCTCCCCCTCTGACCCGGCCCCAATATATAAGGCATGTTCACATCTGGTTAGGTGCCCCTAAGACCTCTTTGCACTTTCCAGATAGGGTCCAAAGTCGCAATGTCAATTTTACACAGTCATTCGATACTCTCGAACACTAATGCCATTTCTACCCTCTCAACCTGATGAATCGCTGTTGCCAGTAGCATTCCGTCCGTTCAAACTTTTAGCCGTAAAATCCGTCTCTCTGTGAATGCTCATCCCACCTGCAAACGTATAGTACTCTGAAATATAGTGATTTTTTCCTAAGCCGTATAACTCACCTATGGAATTCCCAGCCGAGCTCTTTATTTCCCAGTCACTATAACTTGTAAACATTCAAAACCAACTCACATTGGTAACTCTCTTTTTTCCCTCTCCAACTTCCTTTCGTCTGCGCTATGTGAAAACATCTTAAGGATACATAAAATCCCTTGTGCGCGCTTCTATTAAAAAAAAAGTTGTACTAAATCGGATATATTGGATCATATAAAAAGTTTCCGCGGTTTTTTGTCACTAGATGGTGTTGGTGTCCATTTATCTAGAAACACCAATCAGATTGTGTCAAACGAACACTTGTTTGAAAGGTGACATGTCAGGCTACGTTTTTTGTGAAGACGGTTGTTTAGTGCGTTGCTCGTGTTAAAAGATATACTGAGTGAAATATCTGAAGAAATAAGGTATGTGATGATTTTCCTCAAAAAAAAGAGAAAAACGCTGCAAAAACTTGTGCAGTTTACGGTGAGAATGCTGTGAGTGAACGCGGGACATACGAATGGTTTGTTTGATTTTGTTCCGGAAATTTCGATGTAAAAGATGCACTTCGCGCTGGTCAGCCTGTCACGAAAAAAGTCGATGAAATTTTGCAACTGATGGAGTCTGGAGATAGCAGAGGCACTATACATCAACCGTGTGACAGTTTGGAATCATCTAAAACGAGCAGCTCTCAAAGAAGCTCGATGTTTGGGTGCCACATAAATTAACATAAAGAAATTTAATTGACCGAATAACCATTAGTGAAACGCTGCTGAAACATAACGAAATGTAACCATTTTTGAAGCGATTCATTACGGGCGATGAAAAATGGATTAAATATGAGAATATCCAACGCAAGCGAACATGGTCAAAGTCCGCTGACCGACCACAAACGACTTCAAAGCCTGAATTGACGGCTAACAAGGTTATATTGAGTGTTTTTTCGGTCTTTCAAGATCAACCCGTCAGAGAAAAACCGAAAAAAATTCAAACGAGCTAGGAATGACTGTAAAGCATTTCTAAAGCGTGTTAAATCCCAGAATGGCCAAAAACTGATGCAAAAAATATTTATGCTCCATCGCACACTCCTGGAAAGCTATTCATATGTACAATATCTTGTCCTCTGGATCTTCGATCACAAGGAAGATAACATCATTTGCAGCTTCTCTTGGATATAGGTATACCTGCTGTTCACAATATCAATTCTTTATCCATCTTTCGGGCGATCTTTAGACACAGAAAGTTGTTTTGATCTCTCCGAAATATTTTGTTTTTGTTCCATTACAAACTAACAGAAGCCCTGTCATTCTCTTTTATTAATATTTTAACGATCATGAACGACGATTTAAGTGTCATGACTTCGGAGTTATATCTGTTTGTAAATTGCCTTTATATTTAATTGCATTTTTAATCTCGACAGCAGTCTACTTTTGGGTTGGAGCAGTGCGTTAATAGTTCGTTGTCGGTATGTTGATAAAGTGTAATCGTAGTGTCCATCATTCCTTTTGTTTAAGATAATTGTCCTCTATTGACAGATTCCTATAAGCTAGTTCGAGGAGATTGCTCTCGTCAATTTTTATTTATTGTATTTATTTATTTTTTTTTTAAGAACTTAACACTCAAGTGGGTATGAATACAATTATAATGCTTCAGTTTTTGAAAATTGGGATAGAGAGAGAGAGAAGGATGTTTGGGCTTAGTGGTTGCGTCGCTTCATGGGTGGCTTCTAGTCAACTACTCATCGTACTTTGATTTTTGTTAATTGAAAAAAATAGTCTTTCAGGTGCGGTTGGGATTCGAACACCGAACCTTCCGATTTGGAAGCCAGTCCACAAACACTTGAGCCACGGCCACCTTTGAACAAACTCCTCCAATTCCACAATTTCGCTTGGAACGGTTATTTCGTACGTTCGTACATGAACGTACGTCAAGAGTTTATAGTACGTTGAGTCGTGCCTGTCATTTAAATTCGTTCGTCGATTAGCAGATTCAAATAGGTGCCATGTCTTGGAAACGATGGACTATCAGTCGTTTTAAGATCGAGGCCGTACATAGCACTGTGCTGACTAAATCAATTGAGTCAAGCGTTCCGTATAGCGTTTGGTGTACTAATCCCCCAAGTCAACATGTTTGGCGTTAAAATCTCCATCGATTAAGAAGTTATTCTCTTCTGATTCCAATCTAAGGGATCGAAAAAATGTCTCTCGTTGTGAGATAAATAAGCCGGATTGAGTTGTTTCAGGTGCATGGACAGAAACCATATACCATACAGCTGCTTTTAACTACGGAGAGGGGCGTACAAAAAGCTAGGCTTGCCCCTAGCACCCAGAACCAACGCACTACACGGAGTTGGGTGGGTTTCTTTGTACTATTTTGCTTCATTTTGTGTCTTGAGTAAGTTTAGTTTCCTTCACCAAAGAGCATAAGGATCTCTGAGCAACTTGAATAGTGTGGCCTTTTGTACAATCTTTGTGAATTTTCCTTTAGGGTTGGTACCCTTTACAACTGGGGGTTCTTTAGAATTTTCTTGAATTTGACAAGATTTGCTCAGCCCGTCCTAAAAATGCGAATTTTCATCTCTTTCCTCCTACAGACCCTTTGCACTTACGTCCCTTCTTGGAACATGAAAATATTGATAAACCGTCTCATGATATATATTAAAACACGAAAATTTCTCAATGATCGGCAGTATAGTTTTCGTAGTAGGAGATCTGCTGGTGACTTGATGACATGTCTCACTGAGAAGTTAAACGGGAATGACAGTGTAGATAAAGCTCATTAAATTCCGGTATTATCAGCTAACTAATTGGGGAGCCACCAAATCAGTCGAATTTAATGGTCGTTTAAACAACAATGCAACACTCACCCATGATCTACGAATGCCACTTGAAAAACTTTCTACTTTTGATATGTTTGTCGGAGTGATCACTTATTGAATGTCGCCGAAAATTTTGCGAAATGTCCAAAGCGATGTAAAAAATGTTTCATCTCGTTTGATCTGACATTCAAATATAAGGCTTTATGTTCCCGAAATTTGAGTGCAATGCTACATATGGTCAGGTTCTTTAAAGACCTCTACATATATACCTGCTGGAAAGCATTCAAAAGCATGCGGTAAAACACATTTTTGATGCCCATATTACACAGTCCATTGACACGCTTGACCATAGATGTAATGTCGCCTGCCTTATCTTAATCGATCGCAAATTTTTCCACTGGTGCTCCAATGAAATCTCGGTAGGAGCACAATAGCAAATTTTTCAAAATCGTCATCACCCTTTCGACGAGCACGAGCAAACCTTCGAAATTCAAATTCTGCTCACGAAAAAGCTTCTCAGGAGAGCCGTTCAGAACCGGCAATAAAGAGCAGGCCCTGCTCAGGAGTGTAAAGATTCACAAAGTGAGAAACACAAATGAGTGCAAGAAGCTAGGCCGTGGCCCACAACAGGCCGTCGCACCAAAGTATTTATTATATGCTCCAACGAAATTTACAATAGCATACCCCCATTACCACTTGCGTACGAACTTTAAAACATCGTAATTCTCTCCTTAGCCGTACAACTCGCTTATGAAATGCCCTGTCGTCATTTTCTAGTAATTGTAACCTACAAATATTCAAAACCAACGTACATGGGTTCTGTATCTCTCTTCATTTCCTCCCAAATTCTCCTTCACTCTCGTGGCTTGCACTCAATAGCTTCGCAGAATACCAACTTTAATTTCGTTTTCTACTTTGGTTTCCTCTAATATTATTTAAGAAACAAAAATAAATAAAACAAATTAAGAAAGACTTATCATCTTCCTCGTAGGTGCAGCTACGAGGTGTGGCTGCCATTAAAAATAATAATTTTGAAATGCATTACGCAACATCCATCAAGAGATACGAGTATCTAATCATTCAAATGTTCCATTGTAATCGAGCATATGGAACCTCGTTGTGTCAAGTCAATGCGATGCATGTTTAACTATTTAAATAATGACAAATAAATTAAATAATATAAATTACATTCATCTTAATTTGGCCATCCATATGAGGAGGTTTTCAGACGGATGCAAAAAGATTATTTCATTGCCAGCCGGCCGGACAAATACAGCCGACAGGCATAAATTATTTTTCATCTATTGACGTCAAGGTGGCTATTTAAATAAATAGCCCCATTAAGTGCAATGTCTATAAAATTTATTTATTAATTTTTTCCCCTTTTTTATTTTTTGCAAAGATAGAAGCACATACCGAATTTTGGCAAGAAGATTGTTTTTTTCTTTCTTTTTTTAAAGGAATATTTTTTCTAAAAATATAAAATCTCTCCAAAAATTGTTTTCTCAATTAATTCACAATGTCACAGACTTGTACTTGAAATGTAAAGAAAACTATTTCTTTAAATGCTTGACAAGCGGATACGAGTGTATGCATCTAGATACTCGTACTCGTACGAATACTATGTTGCCTTGTCAGAGGAAAATACTTGAATGTTGTACGTGAAGTCTCATGGTTATTACTTGATGTTTGATGAGTTGAAATTGATGAAAGATTCTCTTTATAGTGTCGTTGGATGGGATATTCGATTATGCAGAAATATTGGCAAGCTAAGACCTTAGATTTTAAGTCATCCCACGCACTAAGGATCAAGGAAAAGAGGCTAAGACTCTCGAAACTTGTGTATGAGGTGAGAGGTTAAATTATTGAATTATTATAGTTTACTTAGCACTAGATGTGTCGACCTACAGTAAGTATTAAGCCTCTACCAATTAACGCAATATTATGATAAACGCAGTTCAACAGGCCGGTATTCTACACTTAAAGATTTTACTCTTGACAATGGCTTAGTGGATAATTGACTTCTACCGCACATAATATGTGAGGATCTGAACAGCGCTTGGCTAGTTCCTACAGAATAATAATGTCTCACCAATCTCTCTTTTAGTTTAATCAAGGTGACTTACAAATGCAATAGTATGCGATGGTACTTCTGTTTTCCGTACACAATCACAGAATGTTTTTTAGGCTTTCAGAGAAAGCATCCTCAAAACCTGTTTTGATCTTTGTGCAATACCCAGTGCTTGAACTGAAGTAAACTTAGTCTTGATAAACAAAGCAGGCTCCCGTTATATATCAATTTTTATCAGTCATCAACCTTTCTGATAAGTCGAGAGAATGTTCGATTTTCCCATCAATTGCAGTCTCAATCCTGGTAGAAAAACAAGCATGCCTGCCAAGAAGGAAGATCGGTTGAGATCACATTATACTCCCAATTTCAACTCATTACAAAGTGAAAGAACTCGACGAAAATGGCTCTGTCTGCACCTTGATTCTCAACAGTAGAGTCATTAATGCAACCTTTGGTAGCTGTTATACATGAAAGAAACGACATAGGAGAACACCTCATGATGGTGTACAAGTACATTTTGCTCAAGTATAGAACCTACTCCTTTAAAGGGATGTTTATTAAATTAGTGGGAATGAGCGCTAAAGGGATTTTTGAACCCTTAAAATGTTTGTACACAGCGCTGGCGAAGGTAATTAGAGAGGTACCGATGTACATTGTTCTTAAATGTTTGCAAGTTATAACGACAACGAAATAGAGAGTTCCACAGGGCATTCCATAAGCGAGTTGTACGGCTTTGGAATGAATCATGAATTTTAGAGTACGTCCGAAAGTGGTCTTGCTTTTATACTGATGAGCATTCATAGCGAGACAGGTGTTACGGTTGAAGGTTTGAAGGTGCGGAATGCTACTGGTGATTCCAATGCACTACTGGTAGTAAAAATAGCGGAGAAACAAAGTGAAACAGGAGTAATTAGGTCGGTGTTCAAGAATGTCAATTGACTGACTGATATTAGTATTACCTATGAGTTTTATGGCACGGTTTTGAATCCTATTTAGCAGGTGCAGAAATATTTTAAGAGGACCAGTCCAGATGTGGGTATTGTACTTCAAATTTATGCGGATAAATGCCTTATATATTGAGGCCAGATCAAAGCGGATTAAATATTTCTTACACCGCTTGAGGAAGCGCAGCATTTTCAACGACATCGAGTATGTGGTCATTCCAACATAAGTTGACACCGACATACAAGGTGTAAGATGACTTTATAATTTTATAAAAAAAAATTTATTTATTCATCAATATTAATGTTGTCCCCTTCAAAGTAATCTCCTTCAGACATATAATATTTGTCCCAACGCTTTTTCCAATCCTCGAAGCACTTCTCATAAGCACTTTTTGGTATAGCCTTGAGCTCTTCCAGCGATGCCGTCTGTATTTCCTCAATCGCTGCAAATCTCCGTCCTTTCATAGGTCCATTCAGTTTTGGGAACAGGAAAAAATCGCATGGGGCCAAATCCGGTGAATATGATGGCTGAGGCATGATTGTCGTGTTGTTTTTGGCCAAATAATCTCTCACAGGCAACAACGTCTGAGCAGGTGCATTATCGTTATGCAAAAGCGATGAATGGTTTTTCTACAATTTCGAACATTTTTTTCGTATTGTTTTTCTCAAACTGCGTATAACTTTAAGGTAAAACTCCTTATTGACCGTACGACCTTGATCAAAACTTTGACATTTGATCGAACTTGGTGTGCTTTTTTCGGTCTTGACTCTCCTGGGTGCATCCATTGGGATGATTGCGCTTTGATTTCGACGTCATAACTGTATATCCATGATTCGTCACTAATTATGATCCTTTTGAGCAAGTCAGGATCATCAATGACTTCATCCTAGAGCTCCTAAGCGATGCTCATGGGACAGTTCTTCTGATCAAAACTAAGAAGTTTCAACGATTTTCCAAAACAATTTTCTTTAGAGCATCAACGTTATCATCTTTTGTTGATGTGCTGAGGCGTCCATAGCAAGGTTCGTCATTGGCATCTTCTCGGTCATCTAAGAAGTGCTTGTACCACTTGCAAACATTTTTTTGTAGTTAAGGCAGACTAACCGTATACCTCTGTCAGTATTTTAAGTGTTTAAGAGCACTTGATTCCATTTTTTACAGACAATTTGGTGAAAATTCTTTGCTCTATTTTCCATAATAATTGAAAATCGCCGAGCACATCAAAACACGTCCAACCTCTTTATCTGTCAAAAACAAACTAAGTATGCTATATACTTAAAACTATGAACATATGTTCGGGACATGTGTACGAATGTACGTTGCCTGTGAAATTTCAAAATTCCATTTACTTTCTGAACACACCTAGTACGTACCGAGAATGGAAAGTTGACGGCTGGATTGTCATTGTAAATGAGCGTTGAGGTGGAGTATGAGGCGGAATTTCTAATATTTTTGACGAACAACTAACAACTTTTGCTACCTTAGGAACCTTGTAATGTTTTTTCCTCAGTTTTTGGTCGTATTGCAATTTCACACGCTTTAGAAAGACGAGCAGTCAGTTCTGGCCCATTTCAACGTTTTTCAATTTTCCTCTGTCGGGTTGGTCTTGTAGGACCACGTACCAGTCGTACCACGTCTTTTCTTTTGGTTTGATACTATTCATCCGATGAGGGAAAAACATCTCGTTCTACAGATAATAGTGTTTGTGATCATATCAGCGGGGCATCCATGCCTGCAACTGAGCACCTGAGGATTTAGGCAAAACGGAGAGATCCCAAAATTCTAATATTTAAAACAGTCGGAGAGTTTTTCCGGCGCACACCATTTTTGGGACTAGTCTACTTGCAGAGAGTGAAAATGATCGCGAAAGGTACTCCTCCAGTATGTCTGAATCTTCGTGTAGTAGTTTTGAAACTCAGGTGTTAGGTTTCGATATTTTTCCCAGAGGTGGTTGTCAAACTGGACGGTACGAGCCAGTGCATCCTCAACCAGTGGGTCTTAAGTACGTGCTAGTTGTTAGTTCGTTACACTTAGCCCAGCCAGCATCCACTCCAACATCAGTGTTATGCCTTCATGTCAGAGTTAACGCCGACGGGATTTACATATAATTACATACAAATTCCATGAAAAGACTTTTTCAGAGAATTCTTTCGCACGGGATTTGAACCCGTGACCCTCTACTTGAGGAGTTTATGCATATACCACCACACCACGGCCACCTCCGTGGCCACCTAAAATGCGTTTCTACTGCATTGTTTCTGTGGCAGTGAGATCAAATGTTCATCTCAACGCCTGAACAATCAAAGGCGTTGTACTCGAGTTCTTTCGGGCAAGTATAGCTTGCACGGTTGGTCGTTAAAGGTCGTTGAGGACTTTACTCACTTTCAATACAGAAGATCAGTTAAAGACGTCTCCGCATCATAGAGTAAGGTTGGGATTAGAGTCTATACAGTGTCACTTTGGTTATACGAGGGACGGTTTTATTACACAATTACCTTCCTAATCCAAAGAAACAAAGAATGGTGAGAGTAATTCTCGGTTTGATATTTGTGCTGGTGTCACTGCTCATGTTTATAGTGAAGTGAAGAACAAGTAACAAACTGCCTGATACGCACTTTAAATAATTCCTCTGGTAAGTCCTTCGTCGCTCGCGGTCTTGTTCGACTTAACTTCGTCAAGGTCGGGTTGAGAAAATTTTTGCCTATTGCAGTTCAAGCTAAATAACAATGTGCGATGAAAGATGCATTTTATCTGACAGCGGCATCTGTGCCACCATCGCTGTTTAACAGTCTACGGTAATGATCTTTCCATATCTTCAGCAGTGCCTGAGACCTCGGTTAAATTTTCCATTACTTACATCCCAAAAAGAATTATCATAGTCCTAAGGGCTATTGTGTCCTCTTCAGCCGACTTTAATGACACTCAATTTGAAGTCAAATAAGACTGCCGAGTTTGAAAAGAATACGATTCCGCAGAATCTGAATAAAGAATGTATCCCTCGGGCCTAATTCCGAAGAAAAGTGATGTCAATTTTCTTAAGTTTGGGTTCATTTCCTGTCATAGTTTGCGGTTTCTTCATGTTAACAATTCACGGTAATACAAGTATTGCTTTTATGGTATAACGGGCTAATCTTTGATTGACGTTTGTATCCTTAACGTATCAGATTTACACTGACAGTTACTTTATTAATTCCAAGACCCTGTATGATAGCTGATTCGGGCTGTATAAAGCATAGTTGAGTAGCGTCACTTTTCAGGCCGAAGATACTCGTTTTTTTTTAGAGGTCACTCTGTTTTATATCGAAAGTTTCAGTGCCATAAAAGGTTTTCAAAAAACAAAGGAACGAACACGATAGACAAAATATTTCAAAAACCTCCCATTCGCAGGCATCATTGACACTTTTGATTGACATCGGTCTGTCTGTGTGTGCTTGTAGTATGGAAAGAGAAGAAGTGCGTGACTTGACATGAAAGATAGTTTTTTCAGTAAGAAACATATTATATTTCAACATAGACTCTTTTGAGCTTAATATACTTTTAAACGTTTCCCTAATTTGTTGGAGATCCGCTTAGCCACTTTTTCAGGTTTGGAAACAGGCAATAGTCACTGCGAGATAAATCAGCTAATCAGCTAAGAAGGATCAACCTAATTTAAGAAATTTCGCTATGGCGACTATACACCCGTGCAATTATTTGACGGAAGAGTACTTTCATCTAGCTAAATGGTGTTATTTTTCCTGCAAATGGTCGTTGCAACGATTCAATATGTTCAAAGCGTTTTTATGGACTTTTAACTATTAGAAGGAAATTTAATTCAAATTGAGAGATGCGGCAACATTAAAAGATTCTACCAAATTTCCAATTTAAAAAAAAAAAGAAGAAGCTTTGCTTCGCTCTTTTATACTAAATATTTGCATACAGCTTCGATTCCACAATATTCAAACAGAAAATTCATCGAAAAAAAGTGATTACAATCTTAGATAATATAATTATAGCAAATAATTAATAAACATAGACAGGGAATGGTGACACAATAAGTCGGTAAAGGAGCCAGGCAATGAATCGATCTTCTTAGGAAAGTTGCTTTGACTTTTACATCTGCCACACAAATCGTCGAATCTGAATCAGGGTTAAGTCTGCCGATTCTTCCTAAGATCCATCGATGAAGCTATAAATTGTTGTCGCTAATCAATACAACTCTACCCACGGCAGCATTCTGGAAAGCGTTTTCCACACGGGGTAAAAAGTCAGTGCCGTTTTATAGTAAAACATAAAATTTATCAATATAGTTGCCTTCCAGGGCGATACACTGATTGAAACGATTTTTCAATCCTTCGATACCAGTTTTGTAGTACGATTTCGGTTTAGCCTCAAAAAAGGTCTCTATTTCGACGACTACTTATTCATCGGGCTTAAATCTCTTTCCGGCGAGCATTCTTTTGAAGTCTGCGAACAGGAAATAGTCGCTAGGGGCCAAATCTGGAGAATACGGTGGGTGGGGAAGCAATTTGTAGCCGAATTCATTCAATTTTGTCATCGTTTTCATCGACTTGTGACACGGTGCATTGTCTTGATGAAACAGCACTTTCTTTTTTTTTTTCAAATGCGGCCGTTTTTCTGCGATTTCGTCTCTCAAACGCTCCAACAACGCAATGTAGTAGTCGCTGTTGATAGTCTGCCCCTTTTGGAGATAGTCGATGAAAATTATTCCATGTGTATCCCAAAATACGGATGCCATAACCTTGTCAACCGACTGCTGAGTATTTGGTCGTTTTGGACGAGGTTCGTCGTCTGCTCGCCACTCAGCTGACTGCCAACTTGACTCTGGTGTGAAGTGATGGAACCAAGTTTCATCCATTGTCACAAGCCGACGCAAAAATTCGGCTTTATTGCAGTTGAACAGCTTTCAGCACTCCTCTGAATCATCAACACGTTGTTGTTTTTGGTCGAATGTGAGCAAACGCGGCACCCACTTTGAACAAAGCTTTCGCATGTCCAAAAATTCGTGTATGATATATCCAACACGCTCTTTTGATATCTTCAGAGCCTCAGCTATCTCGATCAACTTCACTTTACGGTCATTCGTAATCATTTTGTGGACTTTTTTGATGTTTTCATTTGAAACAGCCTCTTTTGGACGTCCACTGAGTGCATCATCTTCGTTGCTTGTATGACTACTTTGAAATTTTTCAATCCACTTGCGAATGGTTCGTTCGGCTGGTGCAGAGTCCGAGTAACACTTATCAAGCCATTTCTTTCCATCGGCTGCATTTTTTCCCATCAAATAACAATGATAAATCAACACACGAAATTGCTTTGAATCCATTTTTTTCACAATAACAAAAGTTGCTTCACTCACAACGCTATATCTCGAGAACTAATCGTCCGACAGCTGTCAAATTTGTATACGTATCTTTTGAGGGTCTGTACTAACTGAAAATCGTATGGATATAATTCAAGTGGTGCCCTTTCTTAGAAACGGCACGGACTTCTCCGGCCCATGTTTTATTCTTTTGACCATCTCGCCCAAAAGAGATGTATTTGCTGCTGGGATGGATTTTGCCGACCATAGTGTGGCGTTTGAGATGGTATATAGTATGTATAAATCCAACCCGATCGGGATGAGACTCTCCTTCTGTTGACCCGAGACCATAGTATGCAACTCCTTAAACTGATTTCAAGCACCGACGAAATTCGTTTCGTTGTTGCAATGGATTCTTCACATACCCCACGTCGGGCAAGAAAGCGTTTTGGAGCTGCTAAACAACTTGCGTCGATAGGTCCGAAAGGACATCTAAGTCGTCGTCGCAAAACAAATAAACACTGCAGCATAGGTTTTATGTCGGCAGTATCCTTGACGTCCTTGTGAGATTTGGAAGGGTCTACAAAAATCAACACCAGTTCTGGCAAATGGCCTTGATATTGTGACTGCGTTGACTGGTGGATCACCCATTATTTGCTTCAAGAGATTCGGTTTGTAGCGAAAGCTACAAATCGTTACCCAGAATCGTTATCTTATAATGGCCACTAGAGCTTGGATACCTGCATGAAAATTAGTGACGTGCAAATGGACAATAAGATTATTTACAAACGGGGAATTTTCGGATAAGAGAATAAGATAATTGACATTATAGAGGTCAATTATTGATGACACTTTTTGGGCATATCTTATTTGTCTTCTTTAGATCTTCAATTTCCTCCTGAAAATGAGTTTGCCAGATGTCCCAGATGATTCTTAGAAGAGATTTTTCAAGTTTTTCTGCCGTTAGGGCTATTGACTAAAAGCTTAATAGGGGGTTTGAAATTTGATCACATGATTTTATTTTAAGTGATCTTATAAATCGAACTACGTATCCAAAAATATTCTGAAAACTCATCCAAAACCACCATTGCTATTTAAACTACAGGGTTGTTGCATTATAAGTTGATTATCGGGGTAGTTACCTTTTGTTTGGCCATTTACGCTACAGGTAAATATAAAAATGACGGAACATGGAACCACATGCTTTCGGTGAGTTCGGAAAGATGTCTATTAAATGTTTTCGCCCAATTGCTAAAACGTTAACACCAAATCGCCTAGTAATACTGCTGCACACAACTCTAATCTCGGTAGTGACTTAGTTTTAATAGGAGCTACTCTTGATTTGGTACTCAACAAATTCCAGAAGAAACACAGCACAACCAAACGCACGGATCGATGTATCTGCAAATGCATGAAGCTCAACCTTAACATTTGTTAAGGTTACTTTTATTGTACCTAATCGCGCTATATCCTTAGGATATTCCTTCCATTGTGAATGTTTCATATTTCCATCGGAACGGACTCATCATAATAATTGCCGTTGAGTGTTTTTGTTTCTTTTGAAGGTAACCGATGTCTGATTATACCTCGTGCACATCAAAAAACTATCGGTAAGACTTTTTAGTCCTTTAGACCCCTTAGTCTTCTTAGGGGTTGATTTGTCCGAAAAAAACACTGTTTCTACTGCTTCTTGTTCTCCGGTGTGTTGTAGTTGATTCACTTCTTTCCACTTTTGCCAAAATTTACTGCTTTCAATGGCAAACGCAGCTTGCTCCAAATTCCTCAGCAGCATATTGACATATGCAGCTTGACAATGCAGTTTTCAATTTACAACGCGCGAAATTCTATAAACCACGGGCTTATCAATCTAACCTCCTTGTAGCCTTTGTAACCATGTAACTACAATGTTTCCTCGAAAGGCTTCTAGATTCCAACACTTGAATTTACCTTCGACAGTTCATTCGATTATTTATTTCGAACTTCGAAAATGTAAACTATGCCAAAACTGTCAAACGATGATGTAGTTCATGTTCAAATAAAACACAAAATCTGTGGTTTTGTACAGACCACAAATTTTTGGTTTCAAATCGATATTTTGACAGATGGATTAAATTTAAATTTGACAGGTCGTTATATACATGGTATTGCGTCATTAACTGTTGACGAAAGCACCATTTAACCCATCGTTAAATTTCCAGCCCATGACGTAATTAACGTTCAAAGTTTGCGCCAAATGTCAAAACAACTTTTTATTGTTCGAACCAAAACGTTAAACTACCTTGTTTGTCTTACTTTTTATAGAAGATAAAGTTATTAACATTTTCTTCATAAAAAATAACAATAAATGGGAGAAAAAAAAATTAAAAATAAACTGCCTGCCATAACTAATCAAACATTTTGTCACACTGCACGGCGCACACATTCGTAGCGTTTAGATTGAAAAATTACTTTAATTGATGACAAGTATCGAGGAAAGCGCCATTTTCGGTAAATCAAATCAAATCGAATGGAATCAAAACGAATCAAATCAAATCGCCTGAAATCGTATATAGCGGTGTGGCTTATTGATTGTGTGTCGAGTGTTGTGTCGTGTGTCGTGTGTAGTTGTGTTTCTGTTTTGACTTGCACTTGGTTCTGCTACTTGAAATTCGCTTTTCATTTTACGAATATCAATGTTAATTGCGAATTCTTAGAGATCACAGAATTACAAATGAGAGACGATAGAGCAGATTACCGAGGTGCAAGTGAATTTCTCTGCGAATGCGTACCCAGTTGCCAATTCCATTGAGACTAATGACACTCGTAGCTTTTCGGTTTTTCAATTTTTCAATTTTTCGATTTTTCGAAAATCGAATTTTTAATTTTAAATTTTGAAGTAGAATTTACATAGAATTTCGTACCGAGCAGGTTATCCCAAATATTTATGGCAACCGACAGTGTCTGTTTAAACAACTGTTAGAATGTGTGTATTTGTTTATAAATATTTTAGTGTGTGCAAATTGAACAATTCAACGAGCTAGATCCGAAGTCGAAGGCACATGTGTTGCATTGGCGAATTTCAAGACCAAAATAGAAACAAATTTTTTTATGGTAGTTTATAGTTGGTCGAGTATTTATAGTATAATTTTCTCTAAGGTTGGATGAATAAAAAAAACTTTTCAATTATCATATTTTTATTTTTAAAATTTGTTTATCAAGTTAATCTTGATTTGGTGTGTGCTTTATGTCGTGCATACTTTTATTTTCGATTTGAGTTTGCGAAATGGAAACTATTTTTAAGAAAGTGCTATAATTAGGGAATGGCATGAATGCCAAGATCTTCTTAGACTTTGGATCACTTTTTACCTTGAGGTAAGAATTCATGCGATGCCACTTGATAATTTGAACCAGAAAAAAGTTTTTTCTTAAGTGCTACATTAAATCTTTGGTTTACGTTAACAAGATGAATTTTTTTTACAATTTAGAGGCGAATTTTCGACAGGGTTTTACTGGAATATCGGCCGAATTATCCAAAAATTGTTGTGAAAAATAGCATCTAGGGCATTCACTTATACAGGCGGTTTTATGGAGAATGTCCGAACTATCTTATGTTTATATTTATATTTCAATCTAAAATAAAAATTTCATTAATACATTGAATACACCTCTTATTAAAAAAAAAAAAAAAAAAAAAAAAAAACATGGCGTGCATACATTGAACAACCCTTTATACCCTTTTCTTATTGCTTACTGTCTGTTGCTTACGGTCTGATCTGGGAGTTCAGCTCTCATGATGATGACAAATCCTTTCCGTAGTAATGCATTTTGTACGCTTTCGTTTGCAAATTCAAGTAGCGAGCCCTATTCCCGATATTTATTTGGTTTCTTAAACGCTAACTACACTTGTAATGATTTAACGTTACCGTAATACGTTTTCTAGTTTGAATCGTTTGCCCGTCATTGTGCCGACATTCTAATTTGCGATACAAATGTTAATTTATTTTTTAAAGCATCATATTGCTCGCCTTCATATAGAACTCTGAGATATGTTCACTTTCATGATGTAATGCTTTCATATTTGCTATCTTCGCCCGTATGGGACTGGTATGCGTGAACTTGTATCCAAATTTATTTGTCTTTTGTTCTGCCGCCGATAGATTGTAGACCTACAGGGCCACTGATAGGGGCTAAACAGTTTGCTGATAAATCTCTTCAGACATTCACACAAGACGGTAGATAAGATGTTATACGCGATGTTAAGGAGACTGATGCCTCTATATAATTGGCGCAGTGATGAAGATCTCATTTCTTGTGGATCAGGAAAATCGTATAAGGGTTCCTTATTTCAGGCATACTTTCTGCCAGCAAAATTGTGGAAATGATTCCCGGCAGGTTGTTGCCTTGTTGCTCTTAAGCTTGAATAATGCTACTCTCACTTCATTTTGTTCGAATAAACGGATCTCTGGACTTTCACCATCGAGGTTGAATTACTTATTCTTCCTCGCCATTGAACAGTCTGTAGAAGTGGTTATTCCATATCTTCAATACCGATTGGGACTTTACTACGATGTTTTCCTGTTCATCTCTTTCTACTTTTTGGTAAAACATACGAATATTGTTTTTGAAGTAGGACCCCTCTATGGTATTTTCTCGATCGCGCGCTTCTAATGCTCATTCTTTTTCGTCCGAAAAAGCCGATTGTTGTTGTTGTGCTTGAGATATACGTAGACCTATCTTGGCTACAACGAGGTGGTGATCCGAGTCTACGTTTGCCGTTCGGAAAGTTCGGACCTCTACGACATAATATTGGTGAAATGTCTTGCGTCGTTCGCAATATGATAAATTTGGGTGAATTAAGAAAACCGTGTACTAGCTATAAGGATGTTCCGCCCTGCAGCAAAGTCAATTAGCCTTAGTCCATTTCAAGACGTGGTGTTGTGCAGGCTATACTTCCCTGATATGTTGCTGTTTGTTTTCTATTTTAACGTTAAAATGACGATTTTGACGTCATACTTCGAATATTGCTCGTAAGTTATGTCGAGGAGCTTGTAGAAATATTGCTTGGAATATTCGTCGTTTTGTTTTTTGGGAGGGTGAGCGCTTATCATATTGTTAAAAGGCGATCCCTTACATGTCGAAAGTTCAAGAGTTATTGCTTAAGTCTGCCGCCTAAAACAAATTCGCACTTAAATAGAGGCTGTTTGCTCCGTTTGAAGTAATCACCTTTGTCTATCCTCCCTTTTGGATAGTCCATTCCACCGTACTTTCTATGTGTTGGTGATATCTGCTCTATGGAAGTCGAGGACTACCGCAATTTTTTCGGCTGCATGCAGTCTCTGCAAAATAGGAATATTCCATTCGAACGTCGTTGTCCTTTTCTCGTTTTGCAGGGTCGTCAACAGTAGATCCGTCCTTGTGTGAGGCTTTTCGTGGCACAACCCACGTACAATCCCCAACCTAGAAATCCAGGCTCTTGTATGACAAATTGGACGGAAGGGGCCTGATATTCCGAAGTCAGTAACCTACTTCGGGGGTATGAGAGCTGCTGTTGACCCATTAAGGATTCATTTCCATTTTAGCACCCTGACTAGTCCTAAAGCAACCTGACTATTCCTGAAAAGATTCATTGACCTCAGCCACAAATAAGTTGGAGTAGCCCATATAAAGTATCTTTCCGCTGCACATTCATCTTCTCAGGTGAAGGCCATTTGAAGTGAACTACTTCACTGAGAATAAAGGAGGTTCTACATATATAGCTCATCTATAAATGTTAACATTGGCGGCCTTAAAATCATTAAACAGGTGGTGAGTATCGATTTGAATTTCCTGGGTGGTTAAGCCAAGTCTAATCACACTATTAAAAATCTATCAAATTACTGATGCGGGGTTTCAAGCATTCAGTTGTTAAAATCTTGCTCGCGATTGATTCTTTTATAGTTGGCACAGTTGAGAAGATCTTCGTTCTGAAGGATCGGGCAAACAGAGCACACACAAACCGTGTATTGCTTTTATTCGACAATATTTCGAAGATGAGTTGGTGTGTGCTCTTTAACAATTTCTTTCCCGTTGCTTTCAGTAATTTGGCAGCTGGGTTGAAGGCAACCATATTGGTCTTTAAATCACATTGCCTGGTTATTCCTGCATGACAGAAGAATGTTCATCGTCTATGCCTTCAAATTGTCCGCAGATGTAAACCTTCGTTCTTCTTCTGGTTTTCCGTGTGATATTTGTGTTCTACGCATTTTTTGGTCGAATTTCTACAGAAGAACCTCTCCATAGCCTCGATAAAGTGCTTCTTTGTTTCATTCTGGGAAGCTGATGTTCCTACAGTCATTTTTTTTTCTTTCCTTTTTTAAAGCAGCGCTTTGTATGTGCGGCAATCCAGTAGTTTTGTTGTATAAGGTATACTCATAATGTTGGTTGTATCGTCCATTAGCTACATACTTTTCGCACCTTTCTGGCAATTTGTGGTAGCCACGCTAAAAAAACTGTTGCTTTTTTGAGGCAAATCGGTCATCGATCCATTTTTGTACATATTCGTAAGAAGTTAAGCGTTGCTTAGTAAGGGTATCTCAGCGATGCAAATAAGTAGTAATTGGAGTATTCACGCAAAGCTTGATTCAAATCGATCATTTTTTGTCAGTAGTAGCGTTCAGTATCAACGGTTTCGCCGGGTTTTAGCAACTCATAATAGATCACACTCTTCTGATCCCACTAAACACAGAGCATTGCCTTCCGTTCATACCCATTTGGCCTTGTAGGCGATGTCGATGGCTCGTCTAGAGTTACCCATTATATTTTACGTTTAGGATTCTCAAAATATATCAATTTTTCATCGCCAGCCACAATTTTATGGAAAAATGTCTATCTTATGTAACTGGCGAGCAGCATTTCGAAAGTGGTTTTCTTGTTTTTCTGATTTCTTTCATTCAGTTCATGTGGAACACATTTTACCATCCTCTGGATCTTTTCCATGGTTTCTTGTGCCACATTTAATTGATCAGCGAGTTCTTGTTGAGTTTGAGCATAATCTGCATCCAGTAATGCTTGCAATTCGCTCTCTTTAAATTTCTTTGGTGGTCTTCCACGTTTTTCGTTTCTCACTTTAAAATGGTTACTTTTGAATTTATCAAAGCACTCAAGGCCTTGTAATTTACCAACAGCAAGCTTACAGTAAGCTTCAACAAGTATTCAATGAGATTCTGCAGAAGTTTTTTCCAAATAGCAACAGAAAATCGTACTTTCCAGGCGCAAAATACGACATGTTCAAGGTTATTACAAATTATGCTGATGTATGAAACTTGTATTGTTGTGAATTGAAAATCTTTGACAGATGTCAACAAGAAAATGGCGCCAATGACGCAGTTTGATGGTAACTACATTGACAGCAAGATCGATCTATGGGTAAATTTCGGTTTCATGTTTACAAATCTGGCAAAGTAGTTCTCCTTCGGACCGAAAACGCATGCCAACCTTACATATATTTGCGAATTAAGCCTTGATACGAATTGAAATTAGGCGTTCATTTTGAGCTTTAAAACTTCTTGCCCAGGTTTTCCTCTGATGAAAAATTCCCTTGCAAATAGGCACTGCTCTTTCTTTTTTCACTGCCGAAAACCGTAGTTCATTTTTCGTTTGCTGGGGCTGTCAACAGTAATTTGATCCATATCCGATACAATTAGTTGATTCATACTATTGTGTTAACAAAGTATCGGGAATTGTTAAATAAATGCTTACTTTGTAACAATACACTTACTTACCTACCAACCAACCAGAGTCTTCAGCAAGCTCGATCTGTATCCAGTTTTAATTGCTTAGTTGGCTGAGGTTCCGTTCCACTTCCGTGCGGAACTTGGACCATTGAGTTTCATCCGCTCTACATGACTCAGTCATTTCAGTCGTTGGATATTCACTCACCGTCTATGTAGACGGAACCGAAAAGCACTGATCATATTTTACAGATGAGTTGATGTATGCTCCTTACCAAGTTATCGTCTGCTGTTTTGAAGAGCTCGACAGTCAGGTCGTCCGCTCCAACAGGTTTTTTGGACTTAAGCTTAGGTAGGCTATCTTCACCACATCAAGGTTGAGTGGACGGCATTGTTGATCATCGTCCAAGTTGAAAGATTTAATGAGTTTTTCTGGCTTTGTCTCATATAACTACATGCAAATTATACGAAAAGAGTTTTTCAGAAAATTTCCTCGCACGGGATTCGAACCTGCGACCCTCTACTTGAGGAGTGTATACATATACCACTACACCACAGACACCCCTTCAAGCCGTCGGTCCAATTTTTAATGACTTGGTTTAATATGTTCGGCGTTATTCTGGTAATAGCGTTTCGAATGTTGGCCTCGAGCTTGTCCAAAGTTGTTAGCTTGTTAGCGTATGCTAAGGACTTGACGTAGCCTCAGAGAAAATAATCGGGTGGAGTCAAATCACATGATTGCAGCGTCCAATTGATGAATGCTCCTTCACAGCTTCGAGAGTTGCGTCGCTTGTATGTCATGTAGAGCCATCTTGTTGGAACCACAACTCAGATATATCGACGTCTGTAAGCATCGCTCTATACCTGAGACTATTGATACCTGAGACTATAACGGTGTCTTCTTTACCATGCCATAAACTGCAGCACACAGTCACTGATGCTAGGCCGAATATTTGTCGATTTGTTTTGTTCGCTGTTCGCTCCAATAACGGCAATTTTGCGTGTTGACATAGCTGAACCAAAAATAGGCGTCGTCCGGAAAGGTGATTTTTTGGCCAAAATCTGGATCTCCGGATAAAATTTCCAGCACCCAATTAGCGAACTCGCGGCGTTGTCTATGGTCGTTCGGATTCTATTCTTACGTCAGCACAATCTTATACGAATGTAGGCCCAAATCCAATCGCAAAATAAGCCGGGTTGACTTTCTGGCGATTTTTAATTCAGCTGATCAAAGCCGAGTCGACATTTCTGGGTCTTCTTCAAAAGAGTGTATTCACGCTTAAACTTTTCCACGGAGCGACGAATTGCCTGTACACGAAAGTCATAATAACGACTGGCCTCATGACGAAATTCGCGTTGCGTATTTACAATTGAGCCGAAATTTCGATATTTTTTAATAATTTCCGCACTTTCGCCAAGAGTAAGACGATGCATGATCAAATGGCAAACCTTACTAAATGTTTTGACAGCTAGATGTCATTGGTTACTTTGACAGCTGCTGTAACATAACAATTGGAAAACTATCATTGCTATCTGGTCACTCGTTACTATGCTCTCTTGTTCGTCTCTTCAGGCTTTTGATCGTGGTTTGTGTCTTTGGGATGTGTTTCTTACCTTTGGTAAGAATTTAAAATCTTGTTCTTGGAATAGCATCTTGCAATTTCTTTCCTTTTCCTTCTGAGAAGCCAGTGTTTGTCTCTGCTCTTCTACTCGTACAGCACGTGAACAGCTCTGGTCCTTCTTTGCAGTGCCGCTTTGTATGGATTTTTCTTAGCTGCATGTGCTTGCCAGCACTCATCGCCAAACCAGGAGTTCCAGTGTGGTGGCCGAGTGAAACCCAGCACATTAGAGGCATCTTTGATGGCTTTTTGGTAAAGTTTCCACCGCTCTTCGATACTTGGTACCGGCGACAAAGGGCCTCTTAAGATCGGTAAAGCATTTGAAGTATTCCGGATATTCACAACTGTACCTTGGCTACAACGAGTTGAGAGTTGTTGGCCCCTCGGAACGTTCGGACATCTATAATACTGGATGAGTGTCTTGCGTCGATCGCAATAAGATCAATCTGGCTGACTGTAGATTGACAAAGACGTCTACAAGTCCCACTGTGAATATCGATAACCGCCTGCTAGCTACGACAATGTTCCGCTCCGCGGCAAAGTCGATTACCCTGAATCCGTTATCGGAGGTGGTGTCATGCAGTCGAAACCTTTCGACAGTACTACCTCTTTTCCTAACTTTGGATTAAAATTCGGTGAAAATAATTTTAATGTTATAGCTAGGGCACTGCTCGTAGGATCTGTCCAAGAGCTCGTTCAACCTATCTTTGGTGTCGTTGCCTTTCTCCTCTGTGGGGCTCGTTAACATGTCTGAAACTCAAGACTTCTTATCTAAGTGTGCCTCTAACAATGTGTCCGTATCACAGGCTTGTTGTTGTATCGTAACTACATATTTTTTCCATGGCCGGACAGTTACCTCGATGGCAGATGCTACTTTTGCCATCGTTTTTCCATTCTTCAAATCAATTTTTGTAAGCGCTTTCCGTTATGGCGGGTATACGGGTACCATGGACCGATAACTTTACTTTCGGGAATAATCTGTCACACGGTGTCAGATCTGGTGAATGCGGTGGTTGATCGATGGTAACATATGGCCCATCTTGTGTCCTTTATTTTGATAACTGTTGACTGGTTTGAAACATCGATACATGTCTTGTTTCTAGCTATGATGCTCACGGCCAAGTGATTTTTGTAAAAATTTTTTTTTTTTTTGGTACAAGCCGTGCAGCGCCATGTTTTATGCACAAAATATCCACTAAAAACGAACGAACAGACTCAAGAGACTCTGACAATAGTTTTTATTTCGAGATGATCACAGGGACTATCTGCAGCCACTTTGAACCGCAATATACGTAAAGACCTTGGTTCATATAAGGTCGAATTGATACAAGAATTGAAGACAGCAGATCACATACAACGCTGTACTTTCGCTGATTGAGAGAAAGACCATGAATTAATGAAGTGAAGTTCACGAACGTTTGGAAATTAATAAAAATTGCAGTGAAATCCTGAGTCGGTGGGCGCAAATTTAAGGACGCTTTCTCCAATTTTCGGTTGTAATAATCGTCCCACCAGGCAGGCTGTGAGTGTTATTGTGGATAAATATGAGTCAATATATTCACAATTGAATGTTCTAGTGCCAGTAAGACAACGCACCGCTATAAGTACCGAAAATATTGCAGCCGTAAGTGCTCCAATTCAAAATGAGCCAAATCAGTATATTCCACGACGTTCACAAGAATTGGGAATTTTTCAGTCCAATTTTTGTTTAAAGATCTTAGTCTAGACTCTTACAAGATCAAATTAACTCAAGAAATGAAGCCACTTAATCACTTGAAGCGCCGAAACTTCTCCGATTGGGTTCTGCAATAGTTTATAGAAAATCCTGAATTTGATCGAAAAATTATTTTCAGCGATGAGGATCATTTTTGGCTAATGGCTTTGTCAATAAGCATGCTATGCGTTATTGGGTAGCAACAAATCCAAATGTGTTTCAAGAGAATCCATTACCTCACTAAAAGTGACCGTGTTGTATGGATTCCATGCCGGAGGTGTGATTGGACCATATTTTTCGCAGATAAAAATGATCACCATGTTACGGTCAATGGAGTTCGCTATCGTGTCATGTTGGAAGACTATTTTTGGCCATAATTGGATGGAATTGACATTAGTGATATGTGGTTCTAAAAAAATTGTGCCACTTGCTGCACAGCTGGTCAAACAACTGATCTATTGAAAAGGAAGTTCGGTAAACGTGTAATATCGAGAAATGCTCTGGTCGAATGGCCACTAAGTTCATGCGATTTAACGCCGTTGGATTTATTTTTTTTAGGTTACGTTAAGTCGTTGGCTTATGATTACATGCCAAAAATGTTAGTCGAGCTCAGGAACAATATCGAACGCAAAATTTCCAACGTTCCGGACGATATGTGTGGAAGAGTGGTGGGAAATTGCCTCCAAAGAATCGATCGTTTTCAAACGTGCTCGCGGTGGTCATGTGAACGAGATCCAATTTCATACTCAAACTTAACATTTGTACTATGCCTGGAATACAAAATTGTTATGTCCGATACTAAAAATTCTAAAACTGCCCTTGAATGCCGATCATCTCTTACGAAAATGGCAGAGCAGTTCAACCTTCACCTTTGTTAGGTGCCGGGCCACAGGGACATTCCAGAGAATTGTAGAGCCGACGAATTCGATAAAATTGGAACCACCCTACCTATTCTACCGGAGAAGCGTATACCAATCGCTACGTGCAAGTTATTACTTAAGCTGAATGCTACTAAAAGAACAGACCTTAGATGGACCGGATCTGAATCGTTCTAAGAGTTTGATTCTTCTATAAAGGAAACATCTCAGCGCCATTAAAGGTGTTATCACTGGACACTGCCCTACAGGCAAGCATGCAAGAAGGCTTGGCGATTTTACAAACGATTTCTGTAGAAGCTGAATGGACGCGGAGATAGAGCAGACAATCCTCCACCTTATCTGTACATGTCCAGCTCTGTCCTTGAGAAGAAAACTCCACTTAAGAGCCTTCTTCTACAATGACTTAAACGATCTAAAGAATACAGACGTTGACAGTCTCCTGCGCTTCATCATAAGCTCAAATTGGTTCCATGAGTAAGAGGATCATAGATCCACGTGGCAGCACAATGAGCCAATAGGCCTAAGTGGGTTGGGTTTCCAACCGCCACTCTCACCTAACCTAACCTATGTCCGATATTCTTTTCAAACGACACCTCTTGTTGTATGGCCCTACACAATACTTAAACGCAGTGCTAATAACTTTAGAAAACTTTTTTTTTTTTTTGAAAATCATTAAAGCGGGTCTTTAAATTGCAAATTCCCCGTACATTTTTAATGTGATTTGTACCGACGGCACAACCGGCTTGTGTGTTAGATCTTTTAGATCAACGCTTGAGCGTTGAAGTTAGTTAAAAAACCTGGCTAGATGCCGAATAATACTTATATGGCCTGAGCTCTGAATATGTCGAAGTATGTTGCATCAATTGTAGACACCTTAGGAGTTCCTCCGCAAAAACATCTATATTGTGTATTACCTGGAGCATTTACTGAAGTTCACTCAGCATAGTTTAGCGCGTTGGTGGATGTTAGCACTCGCCTCCAAGTCGAACCACGCCTTCCAAACATTTTCTTCAAGGAAGTCCAACGGATTAGTCCCCGGTCTATTTGCACCTTCTTCTAACAATATTTCTGCTCGGCAATGGGCAATCGGATGATGCCCCATAAGCCCATACGACCATAATTGTCGCTCCTTTATCCCAGAAAAGTGTTGTCAATTGTTTTTTTTTTTTTTTTTAACAAAGTATAGGGTTTTCTAATAACGACTTCACAACTTTTTTTTTAAATAAAAGCCAAACCATTTGAGATATTTCAAAAACTTTATTATTGGCTTGAAGTACAATCAAAACATTTATGAATGGAACTCGACTTCGTTCATATGGCCACCGCGGGCACGTCATTGGACCCAATTTCCAATGACTCGGCCACACATTTCGGCCGAAACGGCCGCTATTTCGCGTTCAATGTTAGCTCTGAGCTCTTCCAACGTCGTCGGCGTGTTGGCATAAGCCAATGACTTAACGTAGCTCCACAGAAAATAGTCAAGCGGCGTTAAATCGCAGGAACGAGGCGGCCAATCGGCTGACCCATGACTTGAGATAACACGCTCACCATACTTACTCTTTAATAAATCGATTGTAGCGTGTGCTGTGTTGCTTGTGGCACCATCCTGTTGCAACCACATGTCGTCCAAGTCCATATCTTCCAATTCGGGCAAAAAATAATCGGTAATCATGGCGCGATAACGCTGACCATTCACAGTAACGTGACGATCGTCATCGTCGACGAAAAAATATGGCCCAATAAGGCCGCCGGCATGCAAACCGCACCAAACAGTTATTTTTTGTAGATGAAGTGGTAATTCATGAAGCACATGTGGGTTTTCAAACGACCAATAACGCATATTTTGCTTATTGACGAACCCATTGAGCCAAAAATGAGTTTAGTCACTGAAGATGATTTTGCGATGAAATTCATCATCTTGGCGCATCTTCTCCAGAACCCAATCGGAGAACGTTTGCAGACGTTGCTCGTTAGTGTACTTTACCATGATGAAAATGTTGAGTTTACCGAATAAATTGACAGTGACAGTTTGATGATTAGTGAAAGAGTGCGTTCACAAATTAAATTCAAAGTTGTCAAGTCCCTATTGGAAAACCCTATATTAGAGGAAATGTAAAGAAAGACACTGAACGTCAATTAAAAAATCATTTTACGCACGGATAACAGGGAGTTAAAGCTTCAAAGTCACATGTCAGATGTGACAATTAAAAAAATTTTTTTTTTTCGTTTCTTACTTTTGTTTATTGTTTTTGTTCCATGACCTCATAGTGTGAACATATTGTGGGTTTATGTTCAAAGCAACACCACATAATTGCCTTAACAAGCTCTGTGCCATGATTCAGATTATCTGAGAGTCAAAGCAATGAGATCACACACCTTCTTGACCTAATTAAGGCATAAAAACTGAATTTAGCAAATGTTCGACACGTTTGGCAAGATTTTTAATTTTCTTTCTTCTTTCTCTTAATTTTCTTAATTATTAAATCTATTTTGAATTCATGGTGATTTGCGTGTAGATACTTTTTTAAATAAAATTAAAATAAAGACCACTTGTCAGTCGCACGTACTTGCACATAGATATCAGTGGCTGCCGATTATGGTTTCGAAATTATTTTAATAATTTTTAACGAAGTAAGGATTTCCAAAACACATGACAATATTTGAACTATTTAGGGGACAACTTTAGTTAGGTTAGATAGCGTGAATGGCTTCCCGTCTTTCTGGTTAGAGAACGTTCAACTGAAGCTTAAATAGCTTGAAAAGCCGAGAAAATCGATGGCGTTATGATAGTTTTTGGCTAAGATGTCCGGAAGATAATTAGAGAATGGTTTTGAAATTGAAATCTTCTTTCTTAAACCATTGGAATACTCGTATACTTACTTAGTTACATGGCCCCACAACCATGGGTGACCCTGGGTCTCAACCAACAAACCTCTTGAACTGAGGTTGAAGCTGCATTCAGTGCCACACAACATTCCAAGTTGGTTGAATTCCTCTTCAACTTGCGTGTGCAACTTGGGCCAGTTATTTCAAAATTTGGATTCGTAGAGGCTTAATTGGCCCAATATCAATATACAACCCGTAAAGTGCATGGTTAAATCTGTTCTTGCATTCCCAGTCAATACAAATGAGACCGAAAATTACACGCAGTATCTTTCTACCGACAAGAACAAGTGCTTTTTTATCCGCCTTCGATGAAGTTTAAGCCTATACGCCATAGAGGAGGATTTTTGGTCTTACGAGAGGGGCCTGTTACTCAGTTGCCTGCTGACCTCAAATAAACAGCGATTGGCAAGAGTAGTTCTGCGTCAGACCCATTTTCGCCGAATTTGACAGGAATCAAAACTAGACATAGTGCTGCAAAGCTCGTCAATATACTCGTATGCGCTTTTATAATCGGCTTTGAAGTCGACAACTAAATATTGAGTGTCGATATGAAATTCCGGGGTCGCCTGGAACCGCAATGTTATGGACCATTCAGGTTGTGTATGAATGGTCTCAGACGCACACTTACTATAACACGGCAGAAAATATATTATAGGCGAAGTTCAGAAACTTTTTCCTACATAGTTGGCGCAGTCAAAAGGGTTGGGCAAACGATGCTGAGATTTTATGCTTTGGGCAATCTTTCCTCTGACCATATCTTACAGATGAGCTTGTGCATTTTTCCAGGCAAGTCATCTTCAGCTTTAAATAGTTCAGCAGGCAAAAGGTTTATACGATTTTAGCTTCGATATTACTACCTCAACTTCGTCTAGGTCAGAAGGACACAAAATCTCAATCTTTATCGTCCAGAGAAAATGGTTTGTGTTGCCGTTTTATTGCGAGTGCGACTCTACTACTAGTTATCCATGTTTATTTCTTAAGGAAATTTTCTAGCCCTGGCGTGTTCATTTTAATATCAGCGTCGTTTCTGCAGTAACGTCTCTATTTTGCGATCGCTTGCTCCCCGTGCTTTCTTTTTCTTTCCGAGAAAAATGTGATCCTTCATTCTAATCCAAGCGAAGCTATTGCACTTGTCTTACAATTTTTATAGAAGTTGTTCCCTCCATGGCTGCCTTCGTATTCTTAGTTCGATTCGTTTAAGTCTCCATCGATGAAAAGCATTTCTTCCTTTAAAGACTTAATAAATTGCTCATCGAAGTCACGCGAAGTTTATTTGATTACTCTCAATACCCACTTGTTTCCTATTTTTTCTAGGAGTTCAGTAGTCAGGATGTTGGAAGCTCCGTTCTTACTTTGTTCAGGTAGTGAGCTTTGTTTCCGATATTTTGACATTTGGTTGGATAAGCGCATACTATATCGATTTATCGTTGCCATAATACGTCTTTTATTTTAAAACATTTGCTCATCATTGTACCAATATTAAAGCTTGCGATGCGTACTATATTTTGGCCCCACCTGTAGTCTTCAGACATGGGAACCTGACCCAGAATATAGATATTATTTGTATAAAAGGTTCTGTGTTTTGAATTTATTGTATACCGGTCTAATCTTTCTGAATCTTGCGCAAATATTTCAAGGTCAGGGTACTTAGACTCTTCAGATCCATTCATCTTTTTTTCCCTTAATTGGTCTTTGCAGGGAATGGATTCAAAATTAGAGCGGAAAGAAAGATAGGTACCGATGTACGTTGGTTTTAAATGTCTGAATGTTACAATGACTAGGAAATAGAGAGCTCGGCAGAGCATTTCATAAGTACGCTTTAGGGACGAATCACGAAAGTGCGCTTGAAGATGTACTGATGAGTGAGATGGGTGTTACGGTTAAAAGTTTTAAGGGACGGAATAAAACTTGCGATTTCTTTTGAGCACTGGTGGTAAAAATAGAGATAGAACAAAGTGAGACACTAGATATTACGTCAGTGTTTGAGTGTGCCTATTATCTGAGAGACATTAGCATCACCTATAAGATTCATCGTACGGTTTTGAATCCTATCTAGCAGGTGCAGAGATGATTTGCGCGCACCTGACCAGATGTGAGTATTGTACTCGAATTTTGGGCAAATGAATAGCTTATATATCGAGGCCAGATCAGAGGTGAAAAAGCATTTCTTACATCGCTTGAGGAAGCCTAGATATTTTTGGCGACATCGATTATTTAGTCATTCCAAGGTAAGTTGTCATTGAGACAAACACTGAGAATGGAAAGTTTTTCGGTTTTGACAATGTAAGTAAGTGCCATTCATGGATAATGGCTGGACGGTTAAATTTCGCGTTAACAACAGCAGACAGCATCATGTTTTGGAATCACTAAACACCACTCAGTTGGTAGTTCTCCAATTGGCTCCGCTGTTAATATCAGAATTTAATGAGCTAAGGATACTCTGCCGTTCCCGTTCTACGGCCGAAGAGCAAGGACATGAGTCCGGGAATGAATATGAAGGCCAGAGAGAGTATGCCAGTATGGAAGAACACCTCTTCAAAAGAAGGAACTGGACTTGCTGATTTGTGAACATTGAGATCTTCAAACACTCTTGCTACTACACGAGAGCGAAAGTGACTTTGTCCCATTAAAAATTCGATGAACTCAAGTGTAGGCGGAGAAAAAGCACAATTTGGAAGTGTTGAACTGGCTCCAAGGTGTTCAGCAAACAGATTGGCCTTATTCGAAGAGCTTGCAGCTCGAATAGCATTATAAATGAGCGTTGGGATGGAAGATGCGGCAGAATTTCTAATGTCTTTTTTAAAAGACGTTTTAGTCATTCCTGGAGCGTTTGAATTTTTTTTTTTTTGGTTTTCCTCTGGCAGGTTGGTCTTGCAGGTTTAAAAAGACTTTTCTCTAACTCTAATAAGCTCTTTACAGCTCAAGTCGTACCTTGCCTTTTCTTAAGGTTTGATACTCTTTGTGCGATGAGGGATAAGGGATCTTATTCCAAAGAGAATACGTTCTTATAGAGGAAATAAAACGACCAGTTGAAATTTATAAAGAGGGTGTTAGGTCCGCCTTAATACTTAAGAAGAGTGCAGTCACATTTTTCCAGTTCGTAGGTTCTTTTTTCCTTTCTTTATTCCTATGGCCGGAAGCACTAACCCATGCCTAAAACTTTTTGCAGTCAAGAGCAAGCTTTGGGGGTGTAGCGGTTGAGTCCAGAGCCTTTGTTTAGTTTAGTTTAGTTTGGCTGTCGATTTATGAGTACGAAGCTTGATGTTTTCGGCTTTGCCAAGATTCCTGCCTGGAAAACGAGAAAGGAGAATTGGATATGTTTAATTCTATCAAAAAGGAAGTTTTCAAACTATTTTGTAACACTATCTGATTCCTATTCCATTGTAGTCTATGTTATGTGCACAGAAGGTGTGCATTTTGGTCACTATGTGCTTCCTTTTTTGAAAACGATGAAAGCCAAGTGATAACTTGCGTAATACCCGCATATGGAACAATTGCTTTTGGGACGACATCGATGATTTCGGTCTAAAAAACGTGCAGTTCCAGTAGAATCACGCCTCGTAGTAGAAATCCAGAAAGAGAGGCATACTTACATATGATTCAAATTATGCTGTTTGCGCACTAAAGAGTCACCTAGGTAGTCCCGAACCTGGATATGCGAAAACTTGTGAGAATGCTAATTTTTCAATCAACGTGTTATGAGAGCAACTATAAGGCCAGCTAATGCTAAGCTGGCTTTGATACCGGCCTTGTACTTAGACATTTTTTTTTTCAAAATCGATAGAGATTGTAGATGTGGAGATTTCTTGTCTGATCAACAAGCACTTTCTTTGATTCAGGAAAGGACTAGTGGAGGCTTCCATATGAAACCATAGGTACATCGAATACAGAATCAGATGTGAGCTCTTGGCCTTGCTGAAGAGAGTGAATCCAAGAAAAATGAACTGGACTCTCTGTCTAATATATAAGACTCACTTTCCAGGTCATCTGATCAGAACCGGCTCACAACCAGCTTCTATTACTGAAGGTGCAAATGAGCTGAGTAATACACCACACCATAACTGATATATGTCATCAGTTGTGGTGGGGGATGAGGCCACCAAACAAATTGTTGCTCCTTTTGATGGCTTCAAGCCGCCTGGCTGCCAATTCTGAAGAAAATCTTGACCGATAGCCCGGCATGCACCTCTAGCGAACTGTAAGAGTTGCCCTTATACTTGAAATCAGTCCAATTAGTCCAATTAGTTTGACTTCTTTCTCCTGAACAGCGTAGACAGTGGTTAAGTGGTTAAGCTTGATGAGCGTGAAACTGCTTTGCAAATGTACTTTCCATCTAAGATACAACATGTCTACAAATACGGAAGGTCTTGCCTTCAAATTCTTGTAGATGTGCTGGACGTAGATGCTCTTTTGTGGATATGAGCAATGCTGGTGAGAAAGCCTTGATGGCGTATGCTAACAGCAGCCAATATGAGATGGCAGGGGCAGATAGGGATAAGGCGACTTTCTATCTCAACTCCTGCGATCTATTTTGGCACTGTAACTGTTAAAGGCTCTTAATAATTCTCTCAGGCATATAAAGATAATGTAGAACAGCTATTGGGCTTGCAATTTTCTGGCATAAAGTGCAGGTAGCTCTAAAGATAATTAGGCGTGATCAATAATTGATGTACTAGAAGTGCGTTTTCAGTAAATCCTCTCAAATTTGAGGCTGTTGATTATCTAGTGTTCAAAGGCATCATCATTCATTTCTCTAACGAAGCTAAGTATTTGAGTGTCATCCCGGATAAACACAAAAATACGAAAACGTAAACGTAAAGAAGTTTTTGACAAGACATGGGGTTTGTCACTAAGGAGGTTCCTTCTGATCTACACAACTATGAAAAGACCCTTTATATTCCATGAGTTGGTTATTTGGTACAACAGGCATATAAGGAACGACCGTATATGGGATTTTCTTAGCACGCCTGGTTTTGTTATGGAGACTGTGATGAATACCCTTTCACTTGATATTCATATCAAGGGCTGTAGTCCGAAAGTCTTCATATTTAAACGAAGTGCTCTTTGATACAACACGAAACGGAATTTTGATGAAGAAGTGAAGTCCAGTCTTCAGGAGTGGCTCGAAAAGACCGTTTTAGATACGGTGCTGGTGACTTTTTCGGTGAAGATAGGGTTGAATTGTTTTCTTCATTATGAAAAAGTATGCCTGTCCTCCAATCAGAGAAGTACATATCTGTATATATAGTGACAACCAAAGTGCGCTTAAGTCCTTGGTAAAACCTTTCACTACTTTCAATCTATATGTCTGAAGCCTGAATTCACTAAGTTCTGTTTGGGTTTCGGGTTACGGTGGGATTGCGAAAAATAAAATCGCCAACGAACTTGATAGACAAGACTCAGAACACAGTTTCTCAGGTCCAAAATCTGCGTTCTCGGTTAGGGCTTTTATTGACAGTTGGGTATTATGTAAGCATAATTGCAGATGGCATTCATCTTCATGATGTCGGCACCTAACGAATTCTATCCAACGTCTGTGAGAGGTCAGCAGCTACCTCAGTAGAAAAGTTTATATATAGACTGCCTACTAGCATTGCAGCGAGGCACAATGCTTTTGCATATTTGCAAAGAACCTAAGTACAGAGATGACGCAACAAAGCTTGATAAACATTCCGCTGAGAACTATCTTGTGTGTGTTCGGCCAATGTTCGTTCCAGGCTAAACGTACTCAGCGCTAGTTCGAAAGGTGTTCGCGTTGTAAGCATTTTACTCATCTCTTTTCGAAAGGCTGTCCAGTAAAGGTGAAATACAAGGAGTGCAATGAACTACTTTTTAATCTGAGTGCTCTGTTCCGATAGAAAAAAAAAAGAAAATACACAATGCTCAACCCTGAGTTTTTCACGAATTCAGTTGATCCAGTCCTAAGTTCATAGTCCTTTTCGAGGGGCTTCTCAGAGTAAATTAAACCACTTATTCCCGAATAGTCAAGTTTATTCTGAGTAAACTCAGTTGACAGTATCTGGAATGAAAATTATAAGCATTGTAAGTAGGAATGCTATTTAGGTTGAGAAGCATGTTGACATTCCAGAAACAATGACACCAAATGGTCCTCTTGGACTTTAATGAGACAGGTTATTCTCCATCACAACAGCACACTTCTTTTCAAATTAAAGATGGCTATATTCTCCTTCTGAAGAATCGTTTAAATTTCCACGAAAGCCGACTGTAGCACAATTCCTAGCATTGATTCAGGATGTTATATTACGTGCCTAAGTTCCTATGGGTCTTCGGTGATCTTAATGACCAATTTTAGGAATTCTATTTCTGTATAAAACAACTTTAACTCTTGACACTGGACCTCCCTTCTTTTAGTTGTTAAAGCAGTTCTTGGTTGGTGTATCCGGCCAGGAGTCTGGTTTTTGTTGATTCCATCACAGTTAACACCACGGCGTGATACAGTGAATTGAACTTGCTGGAAGTGTTGCGGGCACTGTTGGTAAACAACCTTCTACAATACATTGGAACAGTTTTTCTCTAAACAATGAGTAGACTATCTCGAATGTCATAGACGTAGATTTGTGCATTGCTGGTGTTGATCCAGTCACGTGAGGCATACTATGTAGGAGAATAAAACCAGGAAATTGGTAAAAGAGGTCCACTTTCCAAATTTTTTTCTAAAACCAATACAAGCCCTTAACAGGAGCACAACAAATGAGAAAAATCACCCAATCCCACATGAATCTTTATTCAGCATAGTACATGGCTGTAGGTATCTTGTGAGTTCTAATTTCGAACAAGTGCGTGGGTGAACAGATTCATAGATATTTTGATGAGAATCACTCTAAAAATATGCCACAGTTTCCAAATTGAATCCATGAGTGTGAATGTATAAGTAAACCAAATAAGATACAAACGAAACAGAAAAGAAGAATGTGGAGGCAAAAAAAAAAAAAAAAAAAAAAAAAAAAAATATATATCTCATACTCGTATCTTTACCCAATCGGTTGGACAGTGTTCCTTGAATTTGCGTGTGCAAATCGGTAATATGGAAAGCCATAACATACCTATTCGTACACATAATATTGTATATCTCAAGTTTTCAAGTTTTCTCTCTGTTCATTTACTCGATAATCGTTTTCGAGTTTTAATTTTTTAATAGTTTCCCATCTTCTCTTTCAGACTTAATCCTTTCAAGTTAAGATGTCATTAATTCATTGTATTAGTTAGACCTACATTAATTTTGCCGTACAAAACGGGACACAGTGAGTATCTTTTGGATGAGGGAACATTCAATTTTATTACCATTTTTCAACATCAGTTGAAGGAGTCAGGAGGCAAACAGAGGTAAAATAAGGAAATAGAAGTTCATGATGGGAAAGGATTATTACAGAACATTGGGCATTCCTAAGACCGCCACCGATGAGGAAATCAAAAAGGCTTATAGAAAATTAGCACTACGCTATCATCCGGATAAAAATAAGGCGGCAAATGCTGAGGAGAAATTCAAAGAGGTTGCGGAAGCTTATGAGGTACTATCGGATAAGAATAAACGAGAAGTTTACGATAAATATGGCGAAAACGGTCTAAAGAGTGGTGGTACGTTAGAAATTTTTGCAACTTGAAAATCTTGTCAAAAATAAAGAACAACTTTCTCTTTCCTGTTTTAGGTGCAAGAAATGGTGGAACAAATAGCTCTGGATTTACATACCAATTCCATGGTGATCCGCGGGCAACATTTGCTCAGTTTTTCGGCTCCAGCAATCCATTCGCATCGTTCTTTGATATGGGTGATAACTTATTCGATAAGAATGTCTTTGATTTGGATACAGATCATGATTTCTTCGGTTCACCGTTTGGAGGTTTAGGATCGCGACATGGACTCGGTGGCGCTTTTAGGTGAGTTTTCGAAAATTTTTTTTGTAAATTTCCTATAAAATCACTGACGGGTGGAGGAGTAGTGAAGTTGTATTCAAAAACGTTTCAGTTTTTGAGTAGACGTATAAGGCACCCTTTCATTATGTTCAGTTTCCTGCAACACCTCCAAATCATACTCAGATAAGTAAGGTTAGGCTAGAATAGAGTGGTCCTCGCTGAGACGCATTTAGACCAGTCGTAGGTGCATTGTAATACAAGTGGGAGAGTTTGGGTGGAGAATATCCTGGCTACTCCTTAAACAATAGAGACTTATCAGGGTCGGCGGTTTTTAAAGAACAGAGATCATTCAGATTTTGAAAGCAAAAACTGTTAAGGGTTGGCATTCTGATGCATGGCTAGGAGACGCGTTACATGATTACTCGTTTTTTTCGTCACTGCAGTTACAGAAATCGTTGTTAAGAATTGAGAAGCTCTCTTAAACGTTTGGGAGCGAATATTTGTCCAGATGCCACTCAGTTGTCCCGATGAGTTCACCTACAACTGGCCTTAAAGATCATTTGATTTGGTGGCATGACGATACTAAGCTGTCTACACTTGGTTTTACGAGATCCAAGTATGGCCAGTTTATCATTGAGGGAGTTTTCTTGGACTTCAGAGTGGCCCGGAATCCAACAGAGTGTGATATTGTACTGTTTATCCAACTCGTTAACAGTTACCCAGAAATCTTCCGAAGCCCATCATCAATTTATGGTGTTCGTAAGTTGGGATCTGATTAGTGCAACTTTTAAATTGCAATATCTGACGTTGGTATCAACTTCAGACTACGACAAATAGCGGCATGTGGATAGCTAAGACTTCTTCTTGAAATATGGCACAGTCTGTGAATGGGTTGAAGGATTGGTATTTGTAGGAATCCTAAGACAAGATCGCTGGGTTAATGACTTCGCCTATTTTTGATCTGTTTGTGAAGATGGGTGAAGATGATCTCTAATTGTAATTTTTTGGAATCGGGTGATTGAAGACAACGTTGAAGTCGATTTCAGAAATTGAAGGGCTATTTGTTGGACAAGGCCGCGACACAGCATGTCCTTTATTAAGCTCCTTCCATTAATGAGTGTTCCTCAGTGTGACAGCAGAGTATTAAGCAATTAGCATGCTGAACAGATCTATAAGTGAGGGTCCAGTGTAATCTTATACAAACACTGTATTGCATCAGTGAAAACTGATCTCACCGCCTTGTGGCTACAGCCCCTTAAATAAGCAGATAAAAACCAGAGCATTTTCACTCCATCACAGTTTGCTGGCCAGCATGAGATGGGTTTCGATGGGTTGAAGTGTAGAGGAGACGAGTACAGCGTAAATTACGAGGGTTAGTGTTGAAGGAAATAGATTTTTAGAGGGAAGCGCAATTCACAGAACCAGAGAGTAGTCGATAAATGTTAGCCAGAATGTCAGATACGTCTCTGCTTTTTTCGAGGGTATTCAGGTTAAGCAGTTTTAGGCGGTCACGATAGGGAGGTAAGATAAATGGGTTATCGAAGGGAAGTCCTCTAAGGGCAAATCGAAGGAAATGTCCTTTAATATTCTTCATTCGCGACATATGAAATCGCTGAAAGGGGGATGACACTTGGCTGGCATATTCGAGAAGAGGCCGGACAAGAGTAATGTAAAGTGATTTTGTCATCAATCTGCGAACGGAAGTTTAACTCTCTATCTCGTTTAATATGCCAAGGTCATGCAGAAAATAAAGTCGAGGGGGAGATTGATAGGACTGACGTGACAAAGTCATAGATTGACATTTGGAGATATTAAGTTCAAAGCAATTTTTTTATATGTCAAGTGGAAAACCTGTAGATGTCTTCTTAAAGGAGAATTCTCTCAAGGTTATTTATATTGTAGGTAAAATGAAAAAGAGGGGACCTAGATGGCTGCCTTGTGGGCCACCAGAATTGGCTAAAAACGGGGTTGAGAAGGCTAACGTAAAACGAACGTTATAATAATGGTTCGCCAGATAAGAAGATATCCATTTTAACAACATAAGGTCAAAACCGAGCGAAGACAATTTTAAAAAAGGATCAATTGATGAGATATTTTTTCGAAGGCGCAAAGGATACGAATTCAACTAAGTTTGTAGTAGTTGATCTAGCTTTCAGCAATCCATGCTGAATGTGTGATATAAGTGACTTGCACTGAAAGGTTGAAAGGTACCTAACAATCGTCGAAAAACTCGGACGGGTACCATTTTGCTTAGTTGGGATGCTTACATCATCTTCAGCTTCCTTGTAAGAGGACCAGTTCCGTTTTAGCTAGATTTACGTTAAGCCAGTAGCACATGTACAAGAGTATAGTACTTTTATACTTAGGTGGTGCTTCAATTCGTATAGTTCGTTGTTGAGTCTTCTTCCCCAGATCTCTCCAACGCAAACGAATCCGAATATTTTTGAAGGATTTTTTTCTCGAAACATCTTCATCTCCTTTTGATTGGGTTAATTTTTCAGCGCCATTAAGTAGAACTCGAATGTTCAATGCCTTATATAGAGTTTCTTTAGTTTTTGGGGATAGGGCCTTACTACACAATTGCCTTCTTAGCCCAAAGGAACAGTGATTGGCAAGAGTGAATATTTTTTTTTTTTTGTTGAAGTGATTTTGGCAGAATTTATACCAGTGCAGAGGTAGACGAAGTCCCTTACTACCTCGAAATTATAGCTGTCGATGTATAAACTTGGTATTGCACTTTCTATTTCAATACTTATGAAAAACGTACTGAGTTCTGCCAATTATTTCAATATCATCGGTGTAGTTGAACTTCCTTCAGTATTCGCTTGTGAGTTCCGCACAATTCTGTACTGTACTGTCAAGTATTTTCTGACATCGAAAGTCTTGGTTAAGCTACCTAATGGAGAAGCAAGCGTTCTCAATCTACATTCTGCACAGAAGGATGCCAAAATTGGACATAGCTCTATATACCTCATCTCTATTAATGCTGTCATATGCAGTCTTAAAGTCGATGAAATGATGGTGGGTATCGATTTCGACTTCTTGGGTTTTTTCCAGATAGGATCTACCGCAGCGTGAAGATTTAGTCGTTTACGGACTTTTCCGACCTGAAACCGTACTGTTATGAACCAAACAGATTGTTGAGGAACGGTTTCAGATGCAAAATATGGCAGAGATGATCTTGTAACGATGCTGAGACTCCGTTCACCAGGCATACACTTTTCTGACCAGATCTGAGAAATGAGTTGGTGTATGCTTTCTAGAAATGTTCTAGCACTTTTCTTACTTCATTTTGGTCAGATGGACGGAAGTTTGGGCTATCAAGTCTAAGTTTAATGGTCTATTCTGCTTGATGACAGATGTTGGCTTTCTTCGCTCTTGTATTACGGTAGAAAAAGTTTTTTAATATTCTCAACACCGACTGTGACTCTCTACAACAGCTTTTCCTTTTTCATCTTTACAGGTTTCTGAAAGGGTCTTTTTACCTTGATGTGTTCGTTTTACCTATTAGTAAAACTTCCGTACGCCACTCCTGGAGTAAAACATTTAAATATTTTCTACCGTGCGCTTCTAGTGCTCTTTTAAAAAGCCGTCTCTTTTGTTTGCAAAACTGACGAGCGGCTTTCGTCCTTCGTTGTAAAGACGCATTGCACGCTTCGTGTTTAGCTGCATGTGTCTCTCGGCATTTTTCATCAAATAGGGATTTCTTTACTTGGCGATGATTAGGTGAAATCCAGCGGCGTTTCTAATGGCACGTCGGTAGCGTTGCCACTAGTTTACGGCTCATAATGAAGGCGGTATAAGAGTTGTTGAAAGATTCCGGTTGTCTCTTGCGATTGTAGCTTTTGTTGTCGCACCGCATTCATACCTTGGCTGCAAAAAGGTGGTGATCCGAGCCAATGTTTGCTGCCCGGAACGCTTAGATGTTCAGAATGTTGGAAGCATGCCTTACATCTATGGCAATGTGATCAATTTAATTTAGCGTTTCATGATCCGGAGACCCCCATATATCCTAGAGTATATTGAGATGAGGAAAACGTGTGCTTTCAATAGTGATATTTCGTCCCACCCCAAAGTCAATAAGCCTAAGACCTTTGCCAGACGTAGTGTCATGTTGGTTATGCTTACCAACTGTACTACCAAAAATGTCCTCCTTTCCTGTTCCTGTATTAAAATCACCTAGTGTGGTCTTAACGTCATACTTCGCACATTGCCCTTGTATATTGTAGGGGAGATCGAAGAAATATTTGAATATTCCGTAGAGCAATGGATGCATATAAGGCTTACGTTAAACAATTTAGCCTTGATGTGGATTGTCAAATGACACTCCTTCACGTGTCGGAAACTCAAGACTTCTTGCTTAAGTCTGTCTTTTATGGTAAATGCGCATTCGGTAAGTGCTGATCCCTTTCCCTATAGCAATCACAATAGTATAAATCACAGATTTTCAGCTTCCTTTTGCCCGGATCATCCTATCGCACTTCCTGAATAATGATGATATTTGCGTGATAGCAGACAAGGGCCTCTGCTAATTGCTCGGTAGCACGTAGCCTGTTAAGGTCTCAAACAATGCACGTGCAGATCCGAAAGTTGTCGTCAACAGTGAATCCATTTAATATGAGGCCATTAGTTGGTTCGTTACATCTTATTAATCTCTTCCGTATAGGGCTGCGATCTATATGGCGGCGTATTCCAGTATTATGCTGCAGGCCGAGCATTCCCTTGCCATTTAGCCTGCATGCATTCCAGCATTGGGATGTAAGGCAAGCACTCCTCTACAAAGTTGGCTGTTGCGCTGTTGGCCTAGTCCAAGTTATAGGACAGTCAGCAGTTTCCCGAACGAAGGCCAGGCAGGTAGAGTATGCTTCATGTATATTGATGCATGGGAGAGAGGGTATATGGGTGTTTGTCTGGTAATGAAGAGTGACGTTGATTGCGGTAAGCTACCACACGACATTAGAGTTCCCTTATTTGGTAGGCAGCCCATTGTGGACTTAGAGTACATAAGAGATGAGAGTATTCACCCCTTGCAATGTTCGTTCAATGTTGCAGCGACCAATGTTTGCAATTATGACTCTGCTGCTGAAAATAAAGTGTACCAAGCTCCAAACGGTGATATTTATGCCCAATTCGTGAGAGTTGAAGATTGGAGAGGTTTTAACTTGTTGAGATTTGCTACCACTCTATTGTATAATCACTTCAATTGGGTGAAGATCGAGGATTCCTTCAAAGGTCTTTATAAGGAAAGGAATGACAGATTGACGGGTCTGAAATCCTTCGAGAGTATGTATGAAGTTTTTTTTTTGCTTTAAGTTTAAAAACTGCGGTTACCGTATGGGCATTGACAGCTATATAAGTTTTAACGATGCATACCACGGCTTAGCTAACATCATGAAAAGCATTATTTAACTGCGAAGGGAGAATATCTAGCGGTTGCGGTGCCTTGTAAGGTTCGAAGCGGCAAACTTTTCTTTGAAGCTTTTTTCTTAGAAAATCAGATAAAGTCAAATCTTCAACTGTTTGTTCTATGTCTGTGACGTCTGTGTAGGGCTCCCATACTCTTCTGCTATTTGCGGCAATCTGTTTGTTAGAAACCAATGCTGTGTTATGTAATAGAACGTAGAACGTGCCCGATGATTAATTGCCACTTTATCCCCGAAAGTTGACATGAATAGGTGTTTGCTCGCTTTTGCCTTCCAGTTTATTGATCAAACCTACCCAGTGGAGCCGAGGAACTTAACATTTTAGCATCCGAAATGGCTGTTAGATTTTTAAGGAATAATTCACAAAGGCAATTGCTTTTAATTTACTTTTATATTAAGGTGGCAAGGGAGCACCTCCTTGCCTTCGTATACTAGTTTCATTGAACTGAAGTTGGTGTAACTTGTAGGGCTAAGACTGATTAGCTTACAACCCTCTCTGATAGCCAGTAGGATAGGATGAGAGTAGGAGCTCAGCTCAGCTAAGAAAACCCTTGATCCTGTTAAACACATCATCTTGGAGCCATCGGTGAAAGCTGATGCCATTCGTATCTACTGTAGAAATGATTGCGTCCCTTTTTTCCATCTATGATATTTCTTTATAGACTTAGAAAGCAACATCGTCATTCCTAACAAGTTGCTCTATATTTTGGTTTCAGTTCGTCTTCGGATGTATAATAACGGTGATTTTAGTCAATTCTTTAGAGAATATTTCAGATACTAGAATGACTACATCATCCATAGATGCGGCTACTTTGAGCGTTTCTTCATGGAGAGGTGAAATGTAAATAATGCTGTTGATGGATGATCTCGGATATCGGCTTCTATTTTATCATAGGACCACTTAAGTGTCTTCACTTTTTTTTTTGTTTTATAATTTGCGCGCGCTCAATGGTATGGTATACTGATGAGCATTCATAGCGAGACGGCTGTTACGATTAAAAGTTTGAAGGGGCGGAATGCTACCAGCGATTTCTATGGAACACTGATGGTGGAAATAGCGATAAAACAGAGTGGGATACGAGACATTAAGTCGGTGTTCATTGTCTGGGTGATATCATTATCACGTATGAGTATGAATCATATCTAGCAGGTGCAGAAATGTTTTGGGCACACTCGACTAGATGCGGACATTGTACGAATTTCTTACGTTTAAGAAAGACTGCAGCTATTCCTGGCTCAATTCTGCAGATTATTCTTTGTTGGCATAAGGTCTTAATGGATTTTGTTTGTTGAGAAACTGATCGAAATTCTTCTAGTCAATACGGATAGGGTTTCTCTATCTTGAAGCCCAAATTGAATAGTGTCGATTTGGGATTTGCAAAACTGCTCGGATCGGATACTCTATGGTTTTTTACTCGAAGGTGAAATCAGTGTGGCGATGTGTGAAAACAAGAATAGCAATGTCGAAAGTATGGCCACCTGTAGTGCTTACCAATAACCAAATGGTCTGCCTAACTGAGGACGCGGAATCAAATTCTGAGAGGTCTCCAGTGAGGTTTTGCTTTACAAGATCATTCGCGAATTTATTTCAGACAGAAACACAGCCTTTCGATATCATTCAGCGAAACATTGAACAATCAATCTACAAGTAGTTCGCAAGTAGTGAGCATGGTCTTAAGGCGCAGACCCTTCGTATTATAAAAGTTGAGAGCGTTAAACCGTAAGCTGACGTGCACGTGATGCAGCTGCGAAGAGAGTGTGTTGTTGACAAGTCTGTATGAAGTTTAGGAGATTATTGCCCCTCACATGGCCCTTCTGAGTATTAGCATGCCAACATATGTTAAATGACAGCTTTCAGCAATCATAGCATTCAATTTTCTTCACCGTAATTCGGCACAAAAAATTCTGGGTCTTTCCGATCGCTCGTCATAAATATCCAAATCAACGATGCGCTTATTCCACACCCATGGTTCCTGTATGGATACTTTTGAAGTCTCCTGTATAGGAATGAAGGAGTAGACTTCGAATATTGAAAGTATGAGCAAATTTAACAAATTTACTAAGAATGGCGTCTTTTATATGCGTCAGGGAATTATTATTCATTTAAACACACAGCGCAGGCGCAAGTAGAAATCAACCCTTTCTATATGCATATATGCACGTGAGTTGTACTTAGATTTAATGGTTCGGCAGAAGCTTTGCCTGAGTTCCTGACGAAGGAAGAGCCGTCACTGTTTTTCCGATTCTTGATCTCCCTGTATGAAAGGGAGAAAAGGTTTTGCTATTTCAGAGTCCATGGTCCTAGGTATCAAAACGAGTCAGCAATTTCTCTGCTTTTCAGAGTTTCCACGGGACTTAGAAGATGGTGGCAGTCTCGGTGCTTTGAAAATCTCAAAACTATTAGTGGTACTTTCAGCCGAGACTAAATTAGTCACACCCAGACGTTCCAGAACACTTTACCCTAGGAATTACGTGCTCCATTTCGTAGTCCTTCGCTTGAATGCAAATATTCTCTGCTTTAGCTAATTCTCACAGTTAATCAAAAAATACTGTTTAAATGACTGTTTTCATGGGCAGGATTCAAAATTCGAAACGATAGCGAAGTGTGATAGCAGCACCCTTATAATTAAGCCAATCTCCTCTCTTATGGTGTTTCGTGGTTTTCTTGAAGTCCAAATTCCATTTAACCGATTTCAGAAGGAACTTGTGCGCGAATAAAGCTATCACCAGGGTTGTTTCTCAGGGTGTACTTGAGTACATTAATTCACTTTTGTCCTCCAGAACTACGTACTGGTTGTAGTGCCGCCTTTATTCGGACATCGTGTGCCACTGACTGCTTTGTCAGACTTCCGTCCTTTGGGACTACAGTCTTAGTACGTTGCAGCATTGATTTTATCCTGGTATCGTGTGTGAAAAAAGTCATCGTTAAAGGATGTGCTTCCTTTGTAACCCCTTCGAGTTTAGCTGGACTCCTTTGGTACTCTCTTTATTGTTCCAGTCCAATCTACTGAACGTTTTGTAGAAAAAAGGGGCAGAAGTCGTCGAAAGATCTTGGGCAGCGCATAAATTAGCAGCTGGCTAGCACCAACCAAGAATAGAGATATTGCGAGTATCACTTAGAGTACACAAATATCTAAAGGTCTAAACTCCATGCTATTTAACAAATTAAGGTCTAATTTAGAGGCCGTGGGTGGTCAGTTCGCATCTGGATTCTTTTCAGAACCTTGAGATCTTTGACCTTTAAGTTTTCCTGTCTCAAAAAGGCAGAAAAAATAGGAAGAGGTTTTCTCTTCGCACAGATCTGTCAGTTGACAGATGACAGGGCACGTCAGTTGAAAATCGTTCAGGTTCTGCTTCGTTCTAAGTCAGGATATTATTGCTCTTGCTCCTGCTCTAAAAATTGTGCAGAACACAAGAATCGCAGGTCGTTTCTTTCGTCCTGCTAGCTTTGATCGCAGAACTCTTTAAGCTCGAACACTGAGGGTCTTTTCGGCTCCACAATTCTACCACAGGACGCTCAAATAATGCTAATTCTTAGGTGGTTTAAAAACATATTGGACATTTAGGTTCCCAACTATTAAGATAACCGCATATCTCAGGGATGTTGGTCACTTCATGCCTCACTTAAGGTCTTCCCTAAAGGTTTTTGAAGTTTTCATATGCTTTTGTGTGTCTTTACGATGTAGAAAATTTTATTAAATATTTGGTTTTATTTTCTCTTTCTAGATCACATTCATTCAATGTACATACACCGTTTAAAAAAGAAAAACAACAAGATCCACCTGTTGAACATGACCTGTATGTAACGCTGGAAGAAATCTACCATGGCTGTGTTAAGAAAATGAAAATCTCAAGACGAGTCGTCCAGCCGGACGGTTCGTCACGAAAAGAAGATAAATATGTTAGCATATCAATTAAGCCAGGATGGAAGTCGGGAACAAAGGTGACATTTCAAAAGGAAGGCGACCAAATGCATGGTAAAATTCCAGCCGATATTGTATTCATTATCCGGGATAAGCCGCATGCGTTATTCAAGAGAGAAGGCAGTGATTTAAGATATACTGCGCGATTGACGCTAAAACAAGTAAGTAAATATAAGTTTAAGTGAATCTGTAGTTAGGTATTTGTTTTAAGGGGTCCCATTCAGACTGGTTCGTATTGAGATAGCTCTTTCCCAATGATGGAAAGCGTAGACAATAGGTGATTTTTTAATTGAACGTTCTATTCTCCTCGTATCTACACGTGTAAATATAACTCAAATCCAAACCACGCTAAAGGTTCTTGTTAGCTTAATTCAATTTAGATATGCCTTACCAAGGTAGTTACCGCAAAGGGAGCATAAATTTACTAGATCGGAAGACATTACACCGGAAAATTCTCCCATTTCCACCTATAATCGTGTGCGACTGTATGTTATGTACCTGCGCCCGTATTTCAGTTATTTCAATTTTTATGGACAATCCAGGAAAGCCAGCCAATTCGGATGCTTGTCATAAATACAATGAAAAATTTAATAAAAAGGTAAATACCGAGGAATTTCGATTGACTTCTGCCAGCATCTCTCATAAATCATCATGTTCGCAATCAAATGCGTTTTTATTTTTATTTTTTTTTTTTAATGTCATTCCCTATACGACAGGACGAGTGAAGAAATTTTCGCCTAACGACTTTGGCTATTGAATCCAGTAGTCACCATAGTCTCTGTACGTATCCGCTTTACTACAGATACTTATGTTTGTTCGGTGCTCTCAAATTGTTTGTGTCGTTCTACCATTTTTGGTCAGACGTATTAAGTCATCATGCCATATGATCAAAACCTTCATTTGTGGTCTGGCTGAATGGCACTGTGGCACACATGGGAGTACAAATCTCATACAACATTAAACACGGAAAAAAAAATAATAAAAACCTCGTTGAGTACCATTCCAATCCATGTAAACGTACTCGTACTTACGATCTACTGTTTCGCATTTCAACAAAGAGTAGAGCAAACAGAAAAATTAAAATGAAATCCTCAATAAAAAAAAATCGAGGTAAAGCATAAAAAGTTATCGATTTTTGCCGGAATTGAAAAAAAAAGCATTGCCCACACGTAGGTACATGCCATAAACAATTGTGACCATAAGTTTCGCATTCAACATAGTGTTGCCTTTGAGTCATTTCAGCAGTCGTTTGCACCTACTTTGAAAGTCGAGCTGTCTATGTTATGAGTGTGCTTCTTTCAGCCACAGCCAGGTCACAGATTTTAGCTTTGTACGAACAGACTTACGCCAGAACAACGTTTGCAAAATTGTGGAAATATTTTTCGCAAATCATGGTTCGGTTCGTAAAAATATGTATATAGTCGATGTAATCATCCATCTAAGAAAGTTGGATGGCTTTCACACCACTCATACTCTAATTGATAACACGCGTCCGGAAAGACGTCATATAGGGCGCACCGAAGTAGTTGTTGCTTCTGTGGAGCGTGTTATCGGGGACCATTTGTGTACAGCAATGAGAGCTGTGTTCATGGAGGTGTATGGATCATTTTGAGGAAAGATCCTGTTTTACTGTGCTTAGAGGATTCCATCGTGTGCGTAGTACAATACGTTAGGCGAATGAGTCGAAAATGAGATTGCTTTGGACTCTCTTTCTCACCACAAAATTTTGTTCAGCGATGAGACTTATTTTTGGTTGAATGGCTTCTTCAAAAATCTGCTTTGCCTCATTTGGAGTGAAGAAAATTTATAAGCTAATATTGAGAAACCGTCGTCTCATCAATAAAAGCAACTGTTTGACATGCTTTAGGGACTATAGAATCATTGGTCAATACTTCTTCACAACTGATGCCAATGGAAAATGTCAATAGAGTGAGCTATAAATCGTTATCCCCAATGTGGAGCTCAGTTCTAAAGGCTCTAGCTGTTTTGGGATCCTGGAGTAGAAATGGAGGCGCAATAAACTCGAATATATGAATGGCGGGTCCCACAGCCTTAGAAAAAAAAAAAATGTTTAGAGATTACCAACAGACACGGATACGGACGGATATAATATTTGAGTTTCAGCTTTGGGCATGAAATGTTGGGACTCTTAAGAAACAACGTGCTGCCTAGTAGTTCGTGGATACTCTGTACTGTTATAAAGCATCAATAACCGCAATCCACGAAGTGCGATGGGATGGTACGGGCGAAAGGCGGTTGAAAACTACAGCATTTATCACGGCGACTGCTTTTTTTTTTTCCTGACAAAGAACTAGATCATTGTACTCCTTATAAAGTTCTTTCAGTGTATTCCTTTTAAAGTGCCTACAGTGCCAGTACCCAACACGTTAACGCCGAGTACTTGCAACTTAATGCGGCCGTAAGCCGGACATTCATAGAGGTAGTGCTCGGAGGTGTCGACATCCCCTAGTATGCCCAGCACACTTAAGTGCTTTGTAAAAGTGTAGTGCCTGCAGTCATTCCTGGTGAGGGACAGCAGAAAGGCCGCTGACTTCTTAGAGACATCGGGAAGCATTCATTTGGTCTGCTCATATCCTGCGAAACTGTGCCATCTAAAGTTGTGCTCATATGAGAACCAACTGTCAATGGAAGCCTCAACCGAGGACACAGGCAGACCCATCGTAGGTTCGGGTCCTGAAAAACTCTCCTCTGAAGCATGCCAGGCAAGTTCATCGGCGATTTCATTTCCCGTGATCCCATTGTGACCTGAGACTTAGATTAGGGTCAATGAACTTAGCCTTCCGACTGCGTTCAGTGATCTCTTGCATTCTCGAGTCGTAAGAAGTCGTAAGAAGGTTCAGCAAGGTCCTAAGCGCTGCAGTTGGCTGTCGCTGCAGATGCAAATGCTTCGCTCCCACCACCGGTTCTCCGCAGTATTATTGCGTAAATTTCTGCTTGGAAGACATATGCAAGCTTTCCTAACGTTAAGTGAAATCTAGCGTTGCTGTCCTCCAGAAAGACACAAGCGCCTCATCTTATATTGGACTTGGAGCCGTCTGCGAAGGCCCAACTGCATTCCCTTCCTGGCTCAGATTCTGGCCGAAGTCAGTCTTGGGCACAAAGTCGATTTCGTATTTTTTCTGCAATAGGAGTTCCGGTGTCATTGCATCAGATGGCATGTCCATACGACCAGAGTTATAAGATAGTCGCGCGTAAGGTCATCGAAGCTCCAGTGCATGTTGTGCCAAAGACCAATTCTTTTTAGTTGGAAGGTAGCTTTGAGAGTGCAGTCGATGATACGAATGTCAAGGCGAGGGAACGGCGACTGCTACAAAGAAGGAAGACAACGCTTTTCGCATTAAAATGAACGCACCTCATAATAGTCCACTTATTCCAGCGATTTTCCAACTTCTTGATCCCGTCCGAGTAATTTTCCGGAAGGTCTGCAAAATACTCCTCCGTGGCTTCGATGATTACCTCGCGTGAGCTGAATTTCTTATTGATGAGCCATCTTTTGAGGTTTTGGAACAGCTAATAGTCCGAGGGAGCCAAATCGAGCGAATACGGTGGTTGCGACAGCAATTGGAGCCGTAAGTCATTGATTTTAGCCGTGGTTGCGATGTTCTTGTGCGCCGGTGCATTGTCTTTCAAAAATAAATTTTTTTTTTCGCTTCATGTGAGGCCGTTTTGCAGCGATTTCAGCCTTCAATCGATCCAATATTGCATAGTAATACTCGCTGTTGATGGTTTTTACTTTTTCGAGGTAGTTCACGACAATCCCGAAAAACCAACGCTATAACCTTATCGACACATCGAGCCTCCCTCGGCCGCTTCGGAGCACTCGTGCCGGCTTCAGTCCATTGCCGGGCACTCATCCTGTTCTCTGGTGTGTAATAGTGGATCCAAGTTTTATCAACAGTTACCAATCGACACCAAAAGTCCACCCGATTCCGCATCAGCAAGTCCAAACACTCTTTTGAAGTGCTCTCGCGATCGTGTTTCTGGTCAGGAGTACTCATTCCGCGTGGCACCCAGCGGCAGGATAACTTTTTCTTATGCAGAATATTGCCCAAAATATGGCGTGTGCGCTCAGTACTAATCTTTGTGGTATCTGCCAGCTCGCGCACCTTCACTTTCCGGTCAGCCAACACCTTTTTATGTATTTTTTTGACATTGTCTTTTGTAACCGCATCAGAGGACCTGCCAATACGGACTTGATCGGTAGTGGAGTTGCGGCCACCACGTAACTCTCGATACCAATGTTTGACGGTGTAACCTGAAGGAGCATTAGCCCCATAATATTTATTTTCTCTTGTTTCCTTCGCCGTTTTGCCTCTCAAAAAGAGAATGAAAATCGTTTTTGTCCATACTCAACATGATGCCAAACACGTCAACAACAACAACAACAATCAAAAACAAAACTAAAGAGAGTATCGCACTGAAATTTGGCATGTCCTGGCGGTCACCCCACCTGGTGCATATGACACTAAGATTGTTCATACATATGGCACAGTACAGCCTGCATATCACCACGTCAAAGAAAACATAGTTCAGATTCTCAGAATTTGTAACCTTTAAGGAGCCAACTCGTCTTCTCATCTCATCTCATCATCAATAAAGGTACTTAGAAAACCTCTGATTTATCAACCGTCAACTATATTGATTGCTATGCTATTGACCTCAAACTGATCATCACCTTGTTGCATCCAGGGGACGAATGCACAACGCAGTTAAGTATGGCCAACAAAGTAATAAATAGTAAAGAACTCTCCCGCGTAAGACCAAAATGGTTTTAAACAACACCCTTACCATCCCGGGTCTGGTCTCACGTGTTGAAGCCTTGGACCTTGTCGAAAGTGAATGAAAAAGCACCGTTTCAAGGGAATGATACTGCATGTGATTTCAGTTCCATTTGTCTGTGACTAGGAATAGAGGAGAAGATTCAGTCATGAACTGTACGGGTTATACAACGAGATCGGTCTAGTCAGGCGTGTAGGGATACAAGATCTAAGATAGCTGTGCTAGTTTGAGGACGCCATGGCTATGACCCAAAAAGGTCATAGGAGCTGATGAGATAATCCTTAAACGACAACGACAGCATCTAAGGAGATCCGTTGACGGTGACAATAACCAACTTGGTGTGCGGCACTAGAGGCACCTTGCAAGAAATCCTGCTAGCTGAAGGGACTTGTTGGTTTTAGGCCCAGAAAGCCTTGTCTTCTTGGATTCAAATTTCAAAGACTGCAAGTTGTCGTCATTTATTTCCGCTAGACAGGTATAAATAGTATGAATCTCGGGAAGATCCTTGGCTGAATATAACGTAAACTATATAGAGTCCTCATATTTTACTTAAACAGGGTAAGGAAGTCAAACAGCGGGTGACGCATCGTCTCAATGATGGACTATGTTTAGCTAAACTCAGCGTCCACATGCTCGATCTATGGCCTACTCTTTACTATGCATTTTTATCGCGTTTGATATAACTTTGACGGAGGGAAGGGCCTGTGAATTATTCAGCCTCGACCTCCTCCTCCCTAATTCATCATCTCATATTGGTTGGTATACCAATGTGCCCTTGTAAGGTCAACTTATTAGTAAGTCACATCTTTTTGATTTCTTAAATCTTTCCCAAAGTCTTCTTTCGGATTGGATTTCGGATGGATTTGGAGCCACTAAGGGCCGCAGCGGTGGTTTCCCTTCGCTCAAAATGTCTTAGACATCAAAGCCAATGAAATCTGAAAATTCTGACCTTTTCGGAAGGCTTGGAGAGATTCGACTAGAAAAGGCTTTACACGTAATAATCCCTTGCACTATCAAGCAAGACTCCATAGAACGGTCTATCTCGGCTGCATGACAGAAGCCTGTCACTCCTTTAGATGAGGAGGGATGAATGTGATGAATCTTTGGGGCTCATATAAGCTTGACTGCAGACAGCACGACTGTATATGGTATGACTGTATAAGGAATGATTGCAGATGACATGACTTTCTACGTTGCCGGTACACTAAACGAAAACGATTTTTCTACTGTTTCTCCAGACATCTTGAAGGGACACTTTGCTTTTGTTCGTATATAAGTGTGCTAGGTACAGGTGTCAAGAAATCCTACGATGCTTGCTGTCAGAGTGATGACGATCATGCACAGTACATCTTTATAAGAGTATAGCATACGTTCACATAAAATTGTAGCTATTCGGCGCTGTTGTGGTGAATGCTGCTACGTTAGGCACTTTAAAACTGATACGTTAAAGGCCTCAACCCATAGAATTCGTCCATCCGTTGCGCCTTTGTTTTAACTTCGATGGATAATAGGAGTACTTTCTGCTTTTCTAATTCAAATTTGATGGAACCATGAATAATAAAATATTATCGACTATCTTCTGTCAATGAAGTATGCGACGGATGGTATAGGGCGGTTTCTTCCGGCACCACCATCAATGGAACGACAGAGCAACAGATCTACGGATTCTATACGTCGAGAGCTTAGCTCAACTTTCTGACTGACACTGAGAATCCCAGAAAAAAAGCTGTTCGATGTTAAGACTATTCATACAGGATATTTGCAATCGCATCATGGCTAATTGTCATGTCTTTTGTTCATATTGAGATGTGAGTAGCACCCTTTCGCAAAGCCAATTAGCCTAAGTAAATCTTCGAAGCTGTTATCGTGTCTACTATGTTTTCCAAATGTGACTGTCCTGCTCTCATGTGATGTGACAATTGCTCGCTCAGCTGCCTAAAGCTCAAGACCTAAGTCTCTTGCTCTGCCTAAGTCTTCCTCTGATCACAAAACTATAAATAGGAGATGTATCTGTTCTCTGATCCAATAACCATTCGAGCAGATCATCCTAACAAACGACGTATCACTAAGCTTCTGAGTTGGTACGGGTGAAGAAAGATAGTGCTAGCATCACCACCAAAAATCAAGCGTCAAAATGCGGAATGGGAGTCGAAAAATTCACTAACCAAAAAAAAAAAAACAAGAAAAAATCCTTCAAAAATCAAAACATTTTTCGATTACAAAGGAATTATCCATAAGGAGTTCTTTGGACTTGGTCAAACAGTTGCTGGTGAATAACATCTCGCAGTATTGAAGCCAGAGGAACCTATTTTGAATAATAAAATCAAAAAAGTATGAAAATATCTTGTTTAAACTTTTTTTTTCCAATATCAGTCCGGGATTTTTATTGACACACTGTGTATGCCAAATGTTTGTGCACCTTTTGTTGCTGACACTTAACCTTAAAACATAAAAAAGTCGACGCGATCCATCTCGTAATTGTCGTTCAAAATGTGGAGAATTTTGAAAAGTTCATTCATTACTTTAGAGTAGGTAGGTAGGTAAAAGTGGCTGTTGGAAGGGCCAATCCACTTAGGTCTACTGGCCCATTGTGATGTGATGTGTATCTGTGATCCTCTTGGATCTTTGGACTTACGATGCAGCTTCTACAGAAATCATTTGTGAAGACGCCAAGCCTTCTTGCAGTGATGACACCTATGATGGCGCTAAGATGTTTACTATTTAGAAATGACAAACTCTTAGAGCGATTCACATCTAGCTTTGGCCAGATCTGTTTGGTCGCTAGACATGTCGGTTCAACAGTCCACCTAAGGTTTGTTCTTTTACTAGCATTCAGCTTTAATATTAATTTGCACGTAGCGATTGCTATACTTATGTTAGATAGAGTGGTTCCAATTTTGGCGAGTTGATCGGACCTACAATTCCTTGGAATGCCTTTGGGCCCGGCACCCAACCCAAGTATGAAAGTTGAATTGTTATGACATTTTCGTAAGAGATAATCGGCATTCAAGTTTTAAAATTTAATGAGATTGAGTCCAGGGATTTGATAGCGGCCTGACTATCCAAAAAGATGCGGACATCCTTTGCAGATATCACGTTTTCCTTCAGGCTGCACAGAGCTTCTTCAATCGCCAAAGTTTCCGCTTGGAACCAGATACAGTGATTTGGAAGACGGAAGGAGAGTCTTAGATTTAGCTTATATTAGAAAACACGTTCTTTGTGAGGATTCGTAGTATATTAGAATATTAGCGTTGCTTTAAGCTTTAAGGCGAATAGCTGCGGTCCGAAGTTATCCGAAAGCTTTAACTTGACTAACTGACACCGTTCAGGTGTTATCGATCCGTCGGTGTCGGATTGACTTTGCTTACAGACCTGAGAGATGTACTATTGGATGTCACAGGGGTTTTTGTGTAATAAGTTGTGGGCCTCTTGAGAACCAGCACTATTCGTATGACACCTTGATTCAGCCTTGGAGTGGGGAACATCCTTTAGTTTCGGGACTCATCTGGAGAACTTTTCGCGATTCATTCTTTACTCAGCCTCTATAACTCAACAAGTTGGATGCCAGGGTAGATGATTCATTATTTAAGGAAAGGCAAGAAAGTATCTTTGAGGCAAAGCAAAAATTTCGTAAAGATTACGGAAGAAATGTCATATAAAGTTTCCAGTGTCAAAACTAGTTCGCTCGATTCCGTGATGGTGATTTTTCACTTGAAGGCGCTCATTGCCCTTATAGGTCTTTCGAAATCGACGACGATAAAATTGATGCAAGCAAATAAGCATTCAACGGTTCAGGAGCTATCTACCGCTCTAAAGGTATCCGTTGGAATCATTCATGGCCAGAATACCCCATAAATTGAAAGAAATTCATCTGCCAAAGCGCATAAATGTCTGCGATCAACTCACCAAACGCGAAGAAAACAATCAATTCTTGAAGCGCATAATCATGGGCGAGGAAAAATGGATTGTCCACAACGATGTCAGCCAAAAAAAAAGAGGGTCGGCGGCATGTAGAATCGGAAAGGGAAGCAATGGCGGGAATCAACCAAAAGAAGATGATATTGTCAATCTGGTGGGATTGTTAGGGACCATTCTTCTAAGGGCTTGGGTAATCTTATACACAAAAACCATTCTTTAATTTTATTTTTTTGAAGACCGTTTCTTTCAGATGTCGACCGTAACTGCGGCTAACATGGTTCATTCTGAAGTTCCAATTGTCGATGACGCGTTCGAGCAATGAGAGTAGTATTTGACTAATGACTCGAGTTATGTTGTCCTCAAATTCTTCAATCATAGCCTGCTTATCCATGTACAATAGATTTTGGAAAAATCTAGAGGTGTAATGTAACATGATCCAAGCGGCCAATTAACCGGTCCAAAGCGTTAAAATAACTATTCATCGAATGTGGCAAGTAGCGCCGTCTTGTTAGAACCAAATGTCATCGAGACTGCGGGATTGAATTTTAGGTAACAAAACGTCTTGTATTATGGCGCGATAACGCCATTCGCAGTTGCGTTACGGGCCTCTTCTATTTGGCGCAGTCATATAAATCATAAATCGCCAACTCATAAACCACACCAAACTGTTGGATGTAACGGCAGATTTTGAACCTGTTCGGGCCGCTCCGCTCCACAAATATGGTTATTTTGCTTATTGACGAAGCCATTAACCAGAAATGAGTTGCATCGCTGAACAAAATTTTGGTCGCAAACAGTGGATCTTTTTAAAACGTTTCAAGAGCGAAATGATTGGAATGGAGACGATTCAGAAGGTCAACTGGCTTCAGTTGTTGCATAAGTGGTAATTTTGATGTAATAATGAAAATTTGGTTTCAAACTTTTCAATGTTATAGCGAACTATGCGTTCGTCAGACGGATTATGTGGAGAACAATTTGCTCTAGGCACACGAAACACATTCCTTGTAGAATGTAGATTTTCGTAACAAAGCTGAATACTTTGTAGAAGCTTTGCCGGGCTAAGTATTTTCATGATAAAATGTCAAAAATACCCTTTATGAGCTGGTTCCAAAGAACACAACGATCAATGCCGATGTCCACTGTGAGCAACCACAGTTAATTAAGTGATCCCATCGTACAGAAACATCCCGAGCTGATCAATCGTAAGGGTATGGTATTTCTCCACGAAAAGGGGAGAATACACAAAAATTTGGTCACTTGGCAAAAATTGGTTGCAGCTTGGTTGGGATGTGTTGCCACATTCACCGTGTAGCCCAAATCTTGAGCCATCGGACTCCAACTTATTTCGCTTCTTACAAAACTCCTTGAATGATAGAACGTTTGCTTTTGAAGACTTCATCGAACGGCAAAGATATGAAGTTCTATGAACGCGGAATTATGAAGTTGCCCGATAGATGGCAAAAGGTTTCCAAACAAAACGGCCAATATACGTACAGCATTGATTAATGTTCATTACATACACACATATGAAAAAATGCAATGACTTTCTGAACAACCCGATAGTTGACTTTTGAATTCCCAATTTCTGGGCCGAAAGTTGTGACAACTTTTTATAAATTTCACTCAACGGTGTCAGTTTTAGAATTTGCTCCAGTGGCAACGCGACTCTAGAGCCATGTTCATGTTCGCATTGCTCTGTCCAGTGTGCAGTATGTCCAGACATGGTCCATGACGTGCACCATGAAACTGACGGTTTTTTTTTTGTGTTTTTTTCGCCTTTTTTTTGCTGCGAATTTGTTAATAATTTTTACTGTCGTAGCCATATTGCCTGTTAATATTCGATAAAAATGCGAGGCATATTAAAATTGAATTTTGGTCCGATGCCTGGTGGCAAGTTACGAACAGTGGTGCTGGTGAGTAGTACGAATTACTCTGGCTAATGGGTGAAGTTGGCTGCACAGTCAGTTAGTTGGGCACCTGGGCAGGTGAGAAAAGATTTGAAATATGTTTGGGACATGACTTCTAATTATACGTGTGCATCGTGGGAAAATGCATTCTTGTAGGTTTTCACATTTTTTTTTTGTTGTTTTTGTGTGTGTTCTACAGACGCAATTGTGCGTCTGTTTGTTTTTCTATTTGTTATTCGCAGTATGCGTACTCTTAAGGAGGTGTGGATGGATGTGGATACTGGTTTTTGGTGGATAACTAACAGACAGATAAACGAATGAATTAAATGTGGCATATATCACACCTGTGTGAAAGGTAGCAGGCTAAAATAGAGTGCGTAGTTTTGGAAAATTTAATTGGAAGTGTCAGCAGTTGTTAGTTTGTGATTTTGACAAAGATTTGTGGGCCTTACTGTTGCTGGTCTGATCGATGGATTGGAGGACAATCATTGGCAAAATTGCATGGTTGGATTCTGCTGCATTTGGAAAATATGAATTATTTCGATGGCCTTATGGCTGGATTTATGTTCGTCACTTAAAAGGAGAAGTGATTTTTTAAGTTATTACCTAGCAGCGAGATGACAAGTTGCATTGCATTATGAAGCACGCATAATGATTTGTAATACTTTCGAAGGAGATCTGCTTTGGGGTTTTCGATTTTCGATAAATGAGTTGAATGAGTCAAATGAGTTTGGCGCCATATCTCTGTGGGAATTTAAAAAAAAAAAAAAAAATAATCGAAGAGTTGATTGGGTCGAATGGGTTTTGGGTTAAGTGGATTCAGTCGTTCGATTCTTCTTTTGACTTAAATGTCAATTAGTAAAGTTGAGACACTGTTTCCCGGTCAAAAAGTAGGAAGGTGGGTAGTGAAGGCATACTAGATAGAATATCTGCCTTACCGGACTATCTCAACGTTACTTTGTGGATATCGTCTCCTCTATGAAGGCCATTCTGGAGGTGAAGCTCTTGTGTTATTCGTTTTCTTTTCCAAAAATAAGTTAATAACTCTGGACACGACAACGTGTAATTGTTGCAGCAAAGGTGCTGGAAGAACAGAAGAGAAGTTGTTCTGGGTTTGTGAATATGCTTGGTGTATTCCAACTTTACTTCACCACAATTACTCCCGCTGTGCATTTAATTTTTCTTTTAGTATTGCGTAGACCACTCCATAGGAGATCAGGGTGTGGTGGTGAGACTGAGTCGGCTTTAGTTTGGGACCGACTATTACACAGAAAAACTTTCACATAAAGTAGCTAAAACAATTTTTATCAGTCCTAGAGTGTGTCAATGTCTCTGCATCTTATGTTACAACTGGACAACGATCAACCTTCATCGTTGCTTGAGATAGGGCTTTGCTGTTCAATAACTATTTTTCGTTTTATTTTCGGCAGATAAATTCCTTTCTCCAAATTATAGTTGCCGGTAATCACATTTTGTTTAAGGTGTCGGTGTTGGTTGTTTTTCCTTTGACGCATATATTTTGTCCTGTTTACATTGATTGCCAGACACAATTTTCTGCTTCGGCCTTAATGCTCATAAAAACCCCTCTGGTATCTCGCTGGATTCTCCCGATTACGTCCATATTATCTGCATATATCAGAAGTTGGATAGATTTTTGACTTATTGTGTCTCAGGTATTGGTTTGTGAGTTGCGCACAATCCTTTTAAGTACGATGTCACTTGATCCTGTCTGAGACCCTTTTTAACATAAAAGATTCTGTGATGTTTCTACTCCATCGGCATTCTACATAGTTGAATGAGTTTAGTAAGGATGCCAAGTCCATTTATGGCTCTAGAAAGATCGTCTTTATTGAAACTCAATGAAGAGATCGTTTGTATCGATTTGGTTTTTTCGGGTCCAAGATGTGCCGCATAGTGAACATATGGTGGATAGTGGATTTACTGAACTGATATGAACCTTCCAAGTTGTTGACGATCGTTGTCGATTTTGTATACGATGTTTCATAGACTTGTGCTCCCATCGTTGGTGTAGTTGAGAGGGGTGTCCTTTCTTTAGAACCAGACAGGAGATGCTCGATTTAAAATTCAGCGAGCATGAGATCCTCCGACGATTTTATTTCCTCCAGCTTTAAAGATTTTGGTTAATAAACCGTCGGATTTGTTAGATTTATGTTTGGATATAACCATCTTCATTTGGTTTTGGTCAGGTGGATGGGCATTTTTAAGATCTTCACCCAATTTGAATTGTACATCTTCCTGGATATTGGCATTTTCGTCACCTTCACTACTTAAAAGCCCACGGAAGTGGTTGCTTTAGAACCATTTAGCATGTATTGAGTCTCAACTACGATGTTCTTTTGGTCATCGTTGCTGGCTTCGGTTCCGGTGTTGTTGCCTTGATAAGCCTCTCGATCTCTTTAACTTCGAGTTTTGCAAATCAATTTTCTTCAGAGAAGTTTATGTTCTAACTTCCCTGAAAGTGCACGTCGGCATTCACTGTATAACAATGGGTTTCTGGCTTGTGGTCGCTTAACGAAGCCTAGCACTACATAGGCGGAAGTCCTTGAAGCGTTTTCTTGAGAGAGGTTGAGTAAAATGCGATCAATAAAGGTTTTGGAAATGTCTCGAGATGTGGAGACGCCTAGAAAAGTGGATGCGTGTCTTTCGTCTGCCACAATACAATCAATCTGACTTACTATATTTTGATCAGGTAACTGCCACGTACTATGGTGGATCTAAGAATATGAAAACATGTGGCGGCTACGACAATGTTGAGTCCACCTGCAAAGTCTACCAAACTAAGTGTGCTTCCAGATTCGATGTCATACGTAGTTGTGCATGCACGCGGTGCCCTCCGTTCGTATATTGGCATTAAGGTTACCGAGTATAACTTTTATGTCGTACACAGGACACTGGTAATTAGTTCGCTCCAGCCTTTCTGGGATGATGCTATTGAATTCAATTCTAGTACGGGTTATCAGCAGTTGTTAGCTTTATCCTTAAGCCAGCTTCCAATAACAAAATCCACATTCTTATCGATATCGCAGTTTTTGATTGTCCCCTTGTCCATCCCGACTCATTGATTTCTTGGATGGCAATTATATCAGCCTTATAGGCTTAAAGTGTCTCAACTAGGTGTTTAGGTGCACTTGGTCTCTTAAAAGTCCTTACATTCCAGTCCTTACATTCGGCGTTTATTATTCGTTGTACGCCCTGTCATTTTTCCAGATGGGCTTTTTGTTAACACTTCCAAAACGCATATTACAGCCGAACAGATTAACAAGATATGTACCCATGATGTAGATACACTTGGGCACTATGATGGATTAGTACTATTATCTCAACCAGTTCCTCACCCCAAAGTTGAAATTGGCACAGGCTAGTAAGATCCCAAGTGCTCAACAGCAGGAGCTTACCTGGACTTTATAAACGCTCATCGTGTGTGCAACCTAAGACAGGTTGTCCTCTAATGCGTTGTCTCTTTAGGTTAGAGTTGGAAACTTTTCACCCCGGATGTTGGTTTGTTGTTCGGTTGGGTGGTAGTTATTTGAACTATTCAGACGAAGTCGGCATCGTTGCACAGCCCGTAGAGTTCGCCATTGGAACCCGAAGAATTTTTCTCTCGATTCGCCTGAAGACATTTTCATCTGCTTTCGTTAGTGTCCACGCTTCTGCTCCGAAAAGCAGGTATAAGATGATCAGTGTCTTTATTGTATAATGTCTTTTTGGTTGCTCGAGAAAGGGTTTTACTACTCAATTGCGTGTTAAGTTCAAAAAAGCAACGATTAGTTGTCGGAGTTAATAGCAGATTCAGAACAGATGAAGTTTTTTACTATGCCAAAGTCGTAGCGGCTTATCATGACGTGTTGTTTTAGACTTCGATGTTGTGTGCTCTTCTTTGCTAACAGCGTGTACTAAAGATACTTAATCTTTCCCTTGTGACTGCTGAATTCATCTTTGGCGCTTCTGCTTCCATAGTCGCTAACGCTCTACTGACAGTTCTTCTCATTATCTCAATGTATTCTGGATATGCAAGTAATCGAAAGATGGTGCCTCTGGTTTCACACAATTTTTCAAGAACGGTGTTTAAGTCTTTTTCTGACATTGAAGGTCTCGGTTTTGTCAATACCCACCTTGACGTAGCAATGTGATTCACCATCCTGCGTAGTCCAATGAACTTGGTAGGGATGCGGTAACTAGACATGGCTCTGTATAATTCATCTGCATAGATGCTGTCTTATGCGGCTTTGAAATCAATGAAGATGTGGCGAGTATCGAATAGGAACTTCTGAGTTTTTCATAGAACTGCCGTAAGGTGATATATCAAAAAATATTTGAAAGGATACTACTTAATCGTATACTGTCGCTTATTGACGGGCAATATCTTATTACTGATCACCAGTTTGGATTCAGAAGAAAGCCTTCAACTATTGATTAGGTTCAGAGAATCACCGACATATTTTGAGAAAGCTCTTAAAGAAGGAAGAATTTGCCTAAGGGTATTTCTTGATGTCTCGCAAACTTTTGACAGGACGTGGCGTAAAGGCTTGAAATTCAAATCACAATAGGTGTTGCCTTTTACCCTATATAATTGATGTATCTCGAGAATACGCTTTCCCATGTCAGACCCAAATCGAGTTTTCGCAATTCAAAGAAATTTTAGAAGGCGTACCGCAAGGAAGTGTTCATGGTCCGCTTCTATACTTTTTATACGAGTTTACAGAAATATACCACAAGAAAAGGGGAGCTACGATCATTGATGACTCTGTTATACTAGCAGTAGGTAAGATGATCGAAGAAACGTCACTTAGACTGCTAACCGCTCTCAATGAAGGAAACGAATGGATAAAGGCCTGTCGGACTGTGCTTTATGAAACCAAATCTGTGACAGCTTAGCTACCGTCATAAGCTTGATCAGTATTCTGTTATTGTTATTTATTCTGAGGATAAATGCCTTTAAATAACGCTTGACGTAAAGTTCAAATAGAAGTGATGTACTGACCACTTGGGAAAAATTCCAAGCTTAGAAGAGGGAATTATCTGCTTTTTCATTAGGTGCGCAACCAGCGCAACTCCCTGTTTGTTAATAGCTGGTTCCAGCAGTGAGTGCTAGTCAATTTTGACATATTCAAAACGTCATAAACCAAGCTTAGAATATGTGATTTTGTTTTGGCTTCATATGGTTGGTTGCGTGAAAATGTCTGATTTTGTGCCAAATAATCGTCATTTGCGAAAAGTGTGGATTTTCTTTTTTTATTCGAAGAAAACGGCAGCTGAAGCGTATCGTGAGCTCCAAAAAGTTTACGGACATGCTACTTTAAGTGAGACAACGTGGCGTGATTGGTTCCATTGCTTCAAAGACGGTCCACGTAAAGGAGGGCCAACATTCTTCGAAGACGCTGAATTGGAGTGATTGCTCGATGAGGATCCATGATAAATGCAAGAAAAGCAAAAGTCGAAACCCAAAGAAACAACTAGTGGGACACGGTATCGACTGTAATTGATGCGATTGAGCCGAACAGTTCGCGAAAAATGGCCACAATATGAGCAGAGATTGAAAAAGTGATTTTACAGTTTGACAACGCTTGGTCTCACGTTGCCAAACCCGTTAAAACTTACTTGGGAACGCTCAAATAGGAAGTCCTACCCCACCTGCCATATTCTTCAGATATTGCGCCGTTCGATTATTATTTGCTGCATTCGATGGCACATGGTCTGGCTAATCAGCAGTTCCGCTCATATAAAGATTTAAAAAAATGGCTTGATTCTTAGATAGCCTTAAAAGATAAACACTTTTAACGTAACGGTATTCGAGCTCTGTCAGAAAGATGGGAAAAAGTTGTAGCTAGCTATGGGCAATACTTTGAATGATTCACTTGCAACCATTTTTTTTTACAATAAAGTTGCATTTTCATCAAAGAAAACTTATAGTAGTTCCGCACCTAATAAAAGCAAGTGCTGAAGGTGTACAACTCTTGGGTTGTACCAAGGAATGCCCATATTTAACAAACTTTTGTAAATAAAGTACTGCATCGTTAGGATTTGTTCAGAGACCTCGAAATTCCTTCAAAGCCATCTTCAAAGGATCATATAGTACCTTTCGAAAGGTGAGTTAGAATCTAATACTACGATGAGCACGCGCTTGCGAACCTCGTAGTATCTATGACAGATTTTTACCTTCCTTAGGCGGAAAAAAAATTGCTTAGAGATTGTCGCTGATATGAGCAATTCATATATCTAGAACTGCTTTCAAATATCAGCTTTTACCAAAAGTTATTTCAATACAGACAAGTGTTAAATTGTTCTTTTGATCACCATGGCGTAATTGTCTGGTCTATCGCGTCGGTGGCATTTGTATAAATTATTTGATAAGTTTACGAGTATATTGTCCTCGCACGGCAAGGCTCAACGCATGGTCGCCGTCACTATCGGACAAACTTTGGTGAAGCTGTCAATAATTTTTATTTGAGTCCCTAATTTTTTTGCCATTTTTTCCCACTTTATGATTGAAGATTGCCAAATATTTTGCACTATCTGACAAGGAGAAATCTCTTATTTTGACTGGCATACATTGAATTAAAAACTATAAATGTATTTTGTGGTTCATTCTTGTTAAATTAAACTTTTTTTTTATATATTTTTAGGCCCTCTGTGGTGTGGTATTTCAAGTTCCTACAATGTCTGGCGACAAACTGCGAATTAGTACTATGCAAGAAATCATCAAGCCGAATACAGTGAAAAGAATTCAAGGCTATGGTCTACCATTTCCCAAGGATACCTCCCGCAAAGGTGACTTACTGGTTGCGTTCGATATTCAATTCCCTGAGAAATTGACTGCAGCACAAAAGGAACTTCTCCGAGATATGTTATGATGAGATACATGGTTCACCACAAAAGATAACCCACAATCGAACAACATCTTATTCTTCTTCCTCGGCGTCGACATCGTTGTCGTCGTCGTTGTCAACGTCATCTTCCATCATAATAGGATACTCAACGCTCACAAATCAATGTATAAAATAAAGAAAAGAACAATTTTTAAACAATTTTGTCTCCTCTTCAAGCTCAAACTAAATGTGCGTTCTTTTTAATTCTCAAAGATACAAAAAAAAAAAAAATAAAATAAAGATACAAGATAAATCTTTGTGTTTGTCTATACTTCTGTTTCGTCATTTAATTTAAGTATCTCGATTAGTTTAAAAAAATACAATTATTTCTATATTTTTCTTTTTATTTTATTTAGTTTTAATTTTTTGTTTTCAAACCAAAATTGCTAAAATTAATACCACGATTGTTTAAACAAGTAAATTTGTTTCCTTTAACTAGTAATTAATTCGAAAAATGGCATTAAATTATTTTTAATAATTTTTATTCTTTTTTTTTTCATTAATTACTGTGAGAACAATTTTACAATTTATTTATTATTATTCGTTTCTTTTCCAATAATTCTTAAAAGAATGACAAATGAATTGTTAACACTAATTGTTGGTACTTAAAAGAAAAAAAAAAAAAAACAGCATTCGTGGACACTTTCGTATTCAGACAAAAATAAAAAAAATAGGAAAAATAACTAATCACTTATTTGTGACTGAAAAATGGAAAACAAACAAAAAATTCATGTAGCTGATCGTGTTTTAATTAATTTATTTTTATTTTTTTTTTAAATTGTTACGGGCTATTTACGGAATGTAATTAGCCCTTTATGAGATTAACTATTTTAATAAATAAATTTATAAAAGAACATTCGCATGGAATTTTCAAGAGTTTTCTTTTACGGCTTAAGGTCCAGTATATCAGCCGAATTTTCGACGTTTTTTCGAAAAAAATTTTTAACAAGAAAATAAAATTCGATCGTTTTGTAATTTTTACACGTTTATACCGGGTGAGTTTTTTAACGTGATACATCCAAATTACTCGAAATTTACGCGATATCGCGAAAAATGTTTCAAACAAAAGTCACATTTGATTTTTTAACGGGAACCCTTATCTTTTTTTGACAGATTCGTAATCTGCGTGAAAAATTACAATTCTTTTACTTGAAACACATTTTTTTAAAAATGCGTTCTTTTCCCGTCAGAGGTCGCATAAAACTTCAGACATCAAAATTACTTGAAAAGTACAAAATATCGCGAAAAATGTTTCAGACAAAAGTCACAAGGTTCTGAAGGGAACATAAGATGGTGACTACGAGTTTGACCTTGAGACCCATTTTCAAAGTCAAACGAAAGTCAATTTTTGATTTTTCAAATTAATTCCTGATTTTCATTGCTCAGTCGTATTCCTCAATGGGGCACACAACTTTGTCTTAAAGGTCTTATTCATTCAGTGCTAGATACCACTGCACTGGCACGCCTAAATCATTAATCGGTTTCCAACGTTGTTAGGGTGTTAGAAGGTCGAGATTTGTTTTGAGGAAGTCATTATTGCCTCGAGTGAAGTTAAAACTCAAAGAAATTTCAGATAGAGACAAATTGTCCTAAACTTACCTGAGAGTGTATGATGTGCATTCTGCCCTTTTTTTCTACAATACTTGAACGGAACTGTACTTCATTTAGAAGTTCGATATTTGTTTTGAGGAACTGATTATTATTAGTAACGTTTTCTAGATTAATAATGCAGGCTATTTCAATTCAATGGAGAAAGTGGAAGGAACATCGATGGTGCTGTTGCTCTTTACGCCCAACGTTTCCCAGACCAGATACGATCGCACGCTTCCTTTTATCGGGTCATCCAACAATTCATTGGTGAAGGAAGTGTGCAACCAAAGAAAAGGAATCGGTCAGATAGGGTGGCTGTTGAGGGCAATGAAGTAGCAGTGTTAGCTGTAGTTGCACACGATCCTCACATTAGCACTCGCCAAATAAGTCGTGAATCAGGAATTTCTCAAACGACTGTCTGGAAGATATTACATCGGCATAAATACAATCCTTATCCTGTTTCAATGTCAATGGGCACTTCAGCAAATTGAACGAGACCCCCCTTTCTTCGCCAAGGTGTTATTCTCTGATGAGTCGACTTTCACCCTTGGAATGTTAATGTTTGGGCGGGAATTATTGGGGATCAATTAATAGGTCCATATTTTATTGAAGGCAACTTGAATGGCGAAAAGTATGCAAACTTCTTGCGGGACCATCTTCCAGTATTACTAGAAGAACTGCCATTGGAGTTGTGACAAACAATGTGGTTTCAACATGATGGTTGCCCAGCCCATTATTCCCAAGTAGCCCGGGGCGTATTAAATAATGTTTACCATCAACGATGGATCGGACGAGGGGGTCCGAGGCAATGGCTTGCTAGATCACCTGATGTTACGTCACTTGATTTCTTCTTGTGGGGCTACTTAAAAAGTGAGTTTTACAGAAAAAAGCCAACAACACGTGAGGAAATGAATAGACGATTAGCTGAAGCTTGCCGGAAGATTACGCCAGAAATACTTCTCAGTTCTGTTGGTTCGTTTAGAGCGCGGATAGACAAGTGTATTGAAAGGAATGGTCACATTTTCGAGCATTTGTTGAAATAGTCTCGGGAAATAAACGTCGAAATGGGAAGAATTCAATTATTCAACAGTGGGAGGCAAGGGGACCCACTGTAATTAATCACCCCGAAGGAAACAAAATACTGCTACGTCCACGTCATTGTTTCTGGGTTATGCTAAACGCATTATGTAAAAACAAATGACAAGCCTAAGAGTAATACGACTGAGCAATGAAAATCAGGAATTATCATTTGAAAAATCAAAAGTGACCTTCGTTTAACTTTGAAAATAGGGCTCAAAATCAATATCGTGGTCACCATCTTATGTCCCCTTCAGAACCTTGTGACTTTTGTCTGAAACATTTTTCGCGATATCGCGTATTTTTCGAGTAATTTAGATGTCTCAAGTTAAGAAACTCACCCTGTATAAGTGTTTTAAAGTGTACAAAAAATATTTTTTTTTTTGATTTTATTTTACATTTATTTGTTTATAGTTTTTATGGAGTCCTCGAAAAGAAGGTGATCTGTTTTGGGAAGCACACAACTTTCCGTGGACATCTGAAATAAAAAAGTCAAAAAGATTATTATTCTGTAGACTTTATTTTAATGAACTAACCAATAATATAATAAAAATAGCGGACTTGTGAAAAAAAGCTTTTCAAAATCTAATTTTTTCGTTGATAAATTGTTTAAAATTTGATTTATTTAAAAAAAAATTTAATGTTGGGTATTAAGCTATGTATGTGTATAAGAAATTATACACGCGGACAATTGTTTAAAAAAGGAGGAAATGTAAAAACAGAAGCCAGTTCAATTTAAACGATATCTTAAGTATTGCCCATCTGAAGCTATGACTTTTTCCCATCTTTCTGGCAATTTGTAGATCCCATCCGAAAAGAACTGCGCCGGCTTGGCAGCCAAGAATGAATCAAGCCAATTTTTGATATTCTACCTTGATGTGAACCGTGTTCCAATGAGGGCGTTCTGCATCGACCGGAATAAATGGTAGTCAGAAGGGGCAAGGTCTGGCCTATAATTCGGGTGGGATAAGACTTCCTTTCCATTGTCTTCCATGTAGTTTTTAACCGGAATAGCAACGTGGGGCCGAGCCTTGTCATGATGGAACATGACATATATTCAGGGCGTTTTTCGGCTACTGCTCTCTTCAAACGTATTAATTGTGTATCGGTAGCGTTGTCCATTGATGGTTTCAGCCGGTTTTAGCAGCTCATAATACAGCACACCCATCTGATCCCACCAAATACAGAGCATTACCTTCGCGCCATGGATATTCGGCTTTGCCGTTGATTTGGCTAGTTGGCCGGGTTTCACATATCATTTTTTGCGCTTGGGGTTGTCGTAATGGATCCATTTTTCACCACCAGTAACAATCCGATGCAAAAATGAACCAATTTCCTTGCTTTTGAATATATCCAGCTGCTTTTTAACGTTTTAAAATGGCTGTTTGAGTGACACCCAAAGATTCTGCGAGCTCTTCTTGTGTTTGGCAACAATCTTCATAGAGTAATGCTTCCAGTTCTTCATCTTCAAATTTTTTTGCCTGCCCAGGACGTTCATCGTCTTCCAAGCCAAAATCACCACTTTTAAATCGTGCTAGCGCGTGTTCACCATAAACTTCCATTAAAATACGATGACTTTCGGCAGCAGTTTTCTGCATATTAAAGTAATGAAGAAGAACTCCCCGCAAAAACACTTTTTCAGGCACAAAGTTCAACATATTTGAGTGAAAAAAAAAATTGTTGTTTACGTTTCAAATGAATGACATATACTGAAATGACGTACAATGACAGTAGCTTTCCAACGCATGTTCCAATGGAATAATAACAATGGAATAATACAAGTTATAGACCCAATACAATAATCTTGTACATTTACTACCCGGCTGGGCCGGTAGGCTTAGGAGAAGTGCCAAATAGTCTGCACACCTTTTGTGCTGGTCGTGTTGTCTGCTTCAGTTTCCCGCCAGTGCCTTCATTCTCCAAGAAGTATTCCACAGCGACGTTCCGCACAAGACCGTCACTCCCCGGATGTACGTTGATGATGCGTCCAAGCCGCCATTTGGTCGGCAGCAGCCGGTCGTCGCCATCTTGAACGTTGTTGTAGCGAAGCCAAATATTCGTCGTGCCAACGACGCCACAACGATTGATGCATCTGTCGCAGGAGTTGCCAGTGCTTAAGCTGATTTGTAGGTACATCCGGGTAAGGCCACGAGTGAACGGGCGACCAAAAGATCGGCTGGAGAGCGCCAAACGGTCGTCCACGCCATCGTGCACCGCAACCAATGGGCGCTAGTTTAAGCAAGCCTCGATTCGCACTAACAGGGTATGGAGTTGGTCGTAGTTTAGCGTTTGTTCTCCAACTACGCGCAGTAAATGCTTCTTCGCCGATTTCACTGCGGCTTCCCATAAGCCACCTTGATGTGCAGCCGGTGCTGAGATGAAATGCCATCGAGTCTTCTGGTTCGCCAACTGCTGTTGAGTGTGTTCACTGTGCCATTCTGCCAAATCTGCCTGTAGAAGTTTGTTCGTCTTCCTGAACTGAGACGACCAGTAAATCGCAAGAAGACGTTGATAAATGGCTTGGCTGATAAATCCTCCGCCAGCTCGATGTGTACAGCCTTGGTTGCCATGCAGACGAAAATGATCACAAATGTTTTCTTCGTTGTGCGTGTGCGCTGTGCCCCAATACGAATGTTAAAGGGTCCGCAATAGTCGACGCCTGATGATGAGAAGTGTGGAAATGCTACGACCCTTGCGATCGGTAGCGATGCCATCTGTTGCCTAGCCATTTGATGAGAGTGCTGTCGACATATGACACACTCATGTAGAAGAGCGCACGGCCACTGAAGATCCAGTATTGTCGTCGAATTGTTTGTAGCAGGAGTGCCGTCTGAGCATGCGAATTGGTGAGATGAATGTTCTGAACGATGAGTAACGACAGCGTACTTTCCTTTGCCATGATAATTGGATGCTGGTGCTCGAGAGTTAACTTAGCGTGCCTAAGTCGACCACGCAATATGCCATCTGAGTCCAGATATGGTGCCAGGGATGCCAGTTTGCTTGTAGCTGCAACATGTCGAAAAATTCTTAATAATTGAATTTCATTGCCAAAGTACCTGTCTTGTTCTGCTCGAAGGTGCCACTTTAATGCCATAGCCATGTCATCGCAATCCACCAATGGTTGATGCCAATACTGTCTTCAAGTTGGATTGCAACGAAGTACATACGCAGTAGTTCGTATGTAGAGTAGCGCTCGACCAAGTCCAGGGTGATGACTTCGTTGCCACAGTTATATCGGGTTTGTATGACTCTGAGTGGAGCAATACGTTCAATATGCACCTTGAGTGGTTTAGTTTCCACCTCCATCGCCTGTAGATCGATATGAATGTATGACTGACTAATGATGCAGGCGAAATTACACGACTCGCACAATTTACTGGGTTTAGATGAGTGCGGACATATCGCCAATCCTCCACGTTGGTGTGTTGTTGTATGTAGCTAATTCTGTGTGCAGCATATCTTTTGAGTGTAGCAGCTGATTTGGGCAGCAAGCAAAGAACGATGGTAGAATCGCTCCATAGAGTACATGGTGCATGTGCCAAGTAAAATGCATGTTTTACACTGCCAACAGTCTGTGCCAATAGTCGAGCTGCACACAATTCCAGCCTTGGTATCGTTGTGGTCGGATTGCCTTGAGTGCCAACTCGAGCTGGTGCTACCCGAGTTTTTGCAGTAACAAGTGCTGATGTGAAGTCGCCATTGGGGATGGTCGTACAAACGTACACGACGGCTGCATATGCCTTAATGCTTGCATCGCAAAATCCATGAAGATATGTTGTGACCGATGCCTGCATCTGCAAACACCGTGGAATTCGAAGCTCGTGTAGTTGAAGCAAATTGTGGCAGTAGTTCATCCATTTTTGAAGCAAGTCCACCGGTAGTGGTGAGTCCCATTCCAAGCCAGTCTGCCATAGAGATTGTAGGAATATTTTCGCCACGATGATGACGGGTGCCAGCATGTTCGTAGGATCGTACAGTCGAGCAATATTACTCAACAACTGGCGTTTGGTGTTAGATGTTGTTTCGCCAATGTGGATTCGATAAAAGAGTTCGTCCGTTGTCGGATTCCAATGCAGCCAAAGCATAGTCACCTTCGGCGATTTCAACTCGATGTCAAACGTTGGACAATGATCGGTTGTTATTTGAGACTGTCATTTGCGCAAATGAAAGTGACCTTGCTACAATACCTTGTCGACGTCATTTGTCAACTGAATCGCCTGTTCAGTAGTTTCGACACTCGCCAGATTATCGTCGACGTAGAAGTCCCGCAAAACGCTCGTAAGAGCAGCCGCTGTTCGGGGACCATCAGCCAATATGTTGCAATTATCGCGGGCACACTGCTGCATTGCCCGAATAGCATTGTACGGACCAGAATTCATGCCATAAGTGACAGTGGTCCATTGGTATGTACGAATTGGTTGATCAGCTGTTTAACGCCATAGGATCTGCTGCCATCGCTGGTGACTTTTGTCAATTTGAACCTGCCTGAACATCTTTTCCACATCGGCCGAGAGAGCCACTGCAAAGCATCGGAATCGGAAGATGATTGTGACTAGTTGTTCTTGTATGAGCGGTCCACTCAATTGTGTTTCATTCAGGGAAACACGATTTGATGTTGATTTGTTGAAGACGAAACGAATTTTTGACAGCACATCATGATGTGGAATGAGGTAGCGTTGTGATGGTTCATGCAGCAAATCGGAGACATCCTTCATATGGCCCAGAGCGATGTATTCCTGCATGAAAGCCAGGTATTTTGCCTTCAGCTCTGGTTATTCGTCAGTTTGCACTCCAGTTGATGAAACTGCCATCATGCCAATGGATGTGAGTTGCCAAGCGTCCAAGCATCCGGACGAAACGGGATTTGCACGATGTAACGGCCATTGGAATCACGTCGATGTGTAGCCAGGAATAGATTTCCGCAGAATTCGTCATCGCCATCCGTATTTGGGTTGTCTGCGTCAGCTTCGAATATACGCGCCATAGCCAAGTTGAGACGTTCATCTTGGTTGCCATGAATCATCAGCGATGAACGAATGGATGATGCCACTTACGTGTTGATATCGGCTGGTCCAAAGATCACCCAGTCAAGCGTTGTTAATTCCACAAAGGGATGTGGATGGACAACATGGACAACGGATTATCTGTCAGCCCGAAAAGCAGAAGTCGTGCAAGGTTGAGCAACTTGGACCAAGCAAGGTAAAGCGAAAGCTGCACCAAGCTATGCGAAGTAGGCAAAAGCAAGAAGGCAATGCAAAGCCATACGCGTGGAGTGAGAGAGCCACAGTTGACAAAGGCGCAAAACCTTTTGCTCAAGCCGCGGCGAACGATCCCCATATGGGTGTTGCCGGTGAGGATAGACACTTCACGGTTGAGTATCTTTAAAAATGCTCTGCTGGGGGCTTTAGACCTACTTCCGACAAATGCAGTTGATATCACATACTCGAGGATACGGAAAGGTTGATAATCTTCATTCCCAGTCAATCCGAGAGCAAAGATATGGTATCATCCTTGCCAGAATAGGCCATCAGAATTTCTTTGTGAAGGACACTTCTAAATGCGAGGCTGGTTAGACAAGCAGGAGATTGACTCTTTTGCGGATTGGACGTGAAGTTCAAAGGATCATTGGAAAAGAATCAACAGGGAAAGCCACCCGGTAGGTCGACGAAGTGATAGATATCATGGATATGGGATCAACACAAGTCGGGCGGAAGGTGGGCCCGTACCGGGAAAAGCTTAGGGTGATTCAATTGAACCTTCATCACAGCAAAGCAGCATCAGCGATGATGAGTACATGTTTTGATGAGGATTCGTTTGACATAACCCTGATACAGGAGCCTTGGATTTTTAGAGGAAAGATTAGAGGACTGTATCCTGGTAAGGCACGGAGTTCAAGCTTATAAATTGCCGAATATGTGTGCCCCAGACCTAGCAGCAGTACGAGTAGGATCAGGTGCAGGAAGTTTTGTCATAGTATCTACATACCTGTCGTATAATTCGCCAGGAACTCCTCCGACAAGAAAGTTAGAGTCTTTGATGGATGCATGTAGGAACAGGAACGAGGATCTAATAATTGGTTGTGATGCCAATGCACATCATACAGTGTGGGGCAGTACTAACGATAATTACAGAGGAGAAGCGCTATTCGAATTCGTATCATGCAAGGATCTAGCTATCTTAAACAGAGAAACAGAGCCAACCTTCGTGGATGTGAGGCGAAGGGAAGTGATTTAAGTGACTCTGTGTAATAGTAAAATAATTGTAAAGGTATCAAATTGGAGGGTTATGGATTAGGATACATTGTCGGATCAAAGAGCCATTTCGTATGATCAGAAATGAGGTCCTGATGAAAGTACACTTTTCAGGAAGCTATAAGTCAGATCAACCCTGGGCGCTCAGGAAACAAGGAGCGAACAGGATGGATAGGACGGAAGCAGAACGGATCGTGACACCAGAGGCGGTCAAGGGGGCGATAGAAAAGTTTTCACCCTTCAGTAATGAGTAGTCTTAATCGCACTAAGGCTCAGGAATATATAAGTTGCGTGCCTAGCAATAGGCTACACCCCGATTACATGGAGTGAGACGAAGGTGGTCTTCCTTATAAAATCGGGAAAAAAGGATTACCCCGAGGTAATGGAAAGGGTGGTGGTGGACTATATGGAGAGTACGGCGCTTAAAATGTATCCTTTGAATAGTAGACAACATGCATAGGGTTAACCTACTGGTGGTAAGATGGGTGGACAATATGTTAAATACAAGGGCAATAAATATTCACCCGGGAACCTCAAAATTCCGAGGAAGGGTCAGCAGAGGTTGCCCACAAGAAGGTGTTATTTCACTTACAATGTGGAATATCACTGTGGACTCTCTTCTCAACAGACTTGAGGCAACGGGCATTCACACAGTGGGATATGCCGACGACATAGCAATAATGGCAAGAGGCAAATTCTTAGACGTCACGGCGGATATCATGAGGAGTCTACTCAAAGTGGTTGAGCGGTGTCTAGAAAAAGGGCTCCCCATTAATGCGAATAAAACAGATCTAATAACCTTCACTAGGAAGAGGAAAAATCTGGAATTTCTGCCTTTAACACTTTTCGGATCGGAACTAACAACAACCAAGAAGGTTAAGTATCTGGGAGTATACCTATATACTGGACTTACTTGGAACTACCATGTTGAGGAGAAGGTCCGGAAGGCAAACGTGAATGGAAAAGAGGTGGGGACTCTCTCTTAGATCAGCATACTGGCTGTATACTATGATTACTAGACCCATTATCACCTACACTTCGGTTGTATGGTGGGTGAAAGCTTCCCAGAAGACTGCTGAGAACCACCTGGATAGGGTACAACGTTAAGCATGTTTAGGAATTACAGGTGCAATACGCACAACACACAGATGCCAAATGGCACAATAGGGCTACCCTATTGTCTATGGACACAGAAGGATCCTGGAACTTGTCAAGAACGACATTAGGGAACTGAACATGCCTATGGGCGGTATAACAAAGGTGCGTATTATGGAAAGGAATCACAAAACTCGTATTGAGAATGGATTACTTCCAGAAAAGAGGAATGGTGAAATCGTGATTTTCACAGCGGGAGCCGGTATCTTTTCAGAAGATCTGGAGCTAGCCCGTCACATTAGCCTCGGGAAGCACACTTCGGTGTACCAGGTTGAGATGATTGCTTTGCTGCATGCGTTGGATTACCTGCTTGAGCGTCAGGTGGAAGGAAGAAATATCTTAATAGCATTGGACAATCAGGCGGTGATTAGATGCATAGAACGGACAACCATCACAACATCATTGGCACTGAAATGTGTATTCAAGCTCAATAAATGTTCATCTAAAAATCAGGTTACACTGACTTGGGAACGAGGACACATTGGGATCAAGGGCAACGAAAAGCCGGACTCCCTTGCAAAACTGGGACCAGAACCATTTTTATCAATTGATAGAGGAATGGTAGAACAGCTGATTCACAAATGAATCACGGCAGAATACCTGAGAAGGTGGTCAGCCGTGGAATAATGTAGACAAGCTAAAATTGCAATACAACGGCCGACCTGCTCCACATAAAGAGGGGTTCTTGACATGAGTCGAGGAACATTGAAATGAGTGGTGGTGTTAACTACAGGTCATGGTAATTTCGAGTACCATTTAAGGAAGATGGGTCTTAGAGAGGATGATACTTGTAAGCAATGCCTGGAGGAATCTGAGACAGCGGCACATATATTGCGTCATTGTCCAGCTTTGGCTGGAAGAAGAATGGGGGATCTTGGGAAAACATTGGGTCGAGACCCATTGGATGAAACAGATCTGACATTAACAGATGCAAGCATTTACAGTAGGAATCGAACCCAGGTAAGAACTCTGAAGAAGTCCAGAGAGTCTCTCTGGGTAAGGTTTATAGTGGTAGAGAGACGAAAAGAGCTCCGACAATGGTAGTCTGATTCGAGTATCTCTCGAAAATTTAACATTTGTCTCATTTCACTTCACTTCGAAGTCTTCCATCAAAATTCCCAGTTAGTGGCGTGAAGAGACGGTATATAAGGCTTATTCGCAGAGCTACTATACACGGTGTTCCACTGTAGAGGCTCTTCCTTGCTTTTAATCGAACCAAAACTCGTTGAAGCTTGCTACGAGGGCATTTACTAATTGCTGTCACTTTGGAATGTCCACTTAAAACGTGATCGATGGAAATATGTAATGCTTTTGACATTATCTCAATTGAAGCTGTCTTCAAACAAGCCCACGTACATACATCAAACAAAAGAATACTGTTTTGCGAATGATAATGAAATCCAATTTGTATAATCACAGAGGCAAATTTTCCAATAATTATGCCTCAAATTTCACAATCCTTTCATTATAAATTTAATCAGGGAAAGGCCAAAGTCACAGAATCATCCTCCCCAACCACAGCCAAAGAAAGCCTGTGACGTTCCCTTGAAACTTGTTTGTCGGCATTGACATAGTGCCATAGCTCTGTTACACCAACGACGAGGATATAAATTGAAAACCGATTTTGATTTTGATACCATCTCGAAAGGGCAGACAACAATCCATCCACAACATTATGCTAATTGGAAAACACGCACAGAGGCCAGCAACCCCTTTCGAGACGACGATGGACACAAAGAGAGAAAAGGAAACTTTCTCGACATTTATCAGCGCATAAAAAGATGTAACACCAACGAAAAAAAAGCAAAAAGAAAAAGCCCAAGGACCTTATCGGCTCCAGAATCCATTCGACAAATTATTTACCAAGAGGTCAACTCCTCCCAGTGGCTCCTCAGAACTTTGACAACAACGATAGCAACGACTAAGAAAGATGTGGATGACGATGACGATGACAACGACGACAACGACAACGACGACAACGACGACAACGACGACGACTTAATCCAATCATCTAACGAAGGGTTCACCAAACAACAAAGCCGACAACATGAGACTTTATAGTGCCAGGGTTAGAGCCAGAGCCAGATCCAGAATACGAATATAAGGCAGAAAACCAGTCAGCCAGCCAGGCATTCGTGTACTTACGTTGAAAACTGGAAAACTGATTTTCCAATCTATGCCAGATAAATGGATAAGTGTACAGCCTCTGCTGATCCTCTTTACATCCCCCAATGTTACCGCTTACCCTGTCAACAAACCAACAAACCAACAAACCAACCAGCCAAACACCTATACCTACCCACACTCCGGGCAAATTGCAAACTGAAATGTGAATTGAATTTTCAACTTGTTGGTCGTAAATTCTCCGCACCTTTCATACACGTTGTTCCCTCTTTTTCTTTCCCACCCCCATCCGAAGAGGGTTAGAGGTGGTAGAAAGACTTTAGAAGGCTGTAAAAGGACTTATTTAAATTAACATCACGTACCATATGTTTGTCCCATTAAGATAAGACGACTTCGTTGATAGAAGTCGATATGGCGTGCCACCTTTTAAAATTGTTGCCAACCTTATCCGTATGTCTTATGTGTCGAAGAGACTAAAAGAATGCCAAAGACTAAGCGGAAAAAATCCCGAAAATTCTTTAACCCCAGTCGTCGCTGACGTTCCCAGATTGTAGTAACCCTTGTTTGGATTTTAAAACGATTGCCAAGAATACGAGCATTTGTATCTTTTATCTTGCACCCCAAACTCAACCTCCTATCGATGCCAGGGGCGGATCGACTGTTGATTTCTATTGCCCTCCTCTCTTGGGGCAGCCGACAGAACTTTACAATGTGGACGGAATTATTTTCGGGGGGTTGGCAATGGCCAAAAACTTCAAATCAAAGTAGGATTTAATGTCGGCGTAAAGATAAATCGTTCGGCTTATTTGAATACAACAATAGAAGCAAAAAGGAACAGGGCGGGCCTGCATGAATGGAATGAAGGCGCCAACTGAGTCTAACTGATATCGATGCTGGGGCAGAAGCTTTTTGACACGTGTTTAATTTTATTAATGGGATACGTTCACCTTTTTTTCTGGATTGGGGGACGGAGTGCCCTCTGTGCCCTTAACAATCAATATTCCTGACGGTGTATTGTGCTGTGTGTCAGTGAATTCACTGTGAAGATTGTCGAAGATTGAAGAAGTTGTCGCTTGAGATGGGACTTGCAGAAATGCTTGGAGTAGGTTTTTTCTTTATTTCTTTAAAGAGGATTGGCCATATGGCATTAGGAGTCATCGATTCGGTTTGAGTGTAATGAAGTGAATGTGATACAAGAGGGATAAAGTTGGTACGGATTATTCAACAAAACATCATGCCTGGGATGCCAGAATTTAGCTTCAAATTAATCGCCTGTGAGTGAGTACGGGACGAGTTGATTTCAGACGGAGAATGGATAATGTGAAAGGTATAAATGGAGCTGCATCAGGTGTTGTTCTTAGCGACAACAATTTAAAGTCTTCACTGGTTTGAAAACTAATGTCCTTTAGTGGTATTGCGTAGTGGTTACCAGAGTTAATTTTGAAAGAGTTTTTAGATTCTAAATGAACATTCACGTTCACATTTTCCTTGAAAGTTTACTCAAAAAAGACAGGTGATTGGTTTGGGTGCTCTTTTTGACAACCTGATTTGGATAACCAGAAAGGTTGAACAGAAAGGAGAAATAGACGTACAAGAAGGAAGGAAAAGATGTAAGGCGTGAAGACCAGCACTGTGGCTGTAGTCAGTAGTAGTCAGTCTGGTAATCAGAGTTTACTTACTTACTTTATTCAGATGTCACATTCCTGATTAGACCTAGGTTTTAAAATGTAGATTCGATTAAATAGGCTCCAGTTTTGCACCCCAAACTGATTTAAGTCACGTTTCACAAATATGCCATCGGAAGTCTTCCTCTCCCTAAACTACGAGCCAGAGGGTAGGTATTTATGCACCTCATATGGTATGTCTCAGCCAAGTTTTTCAATGTCGGTCAAGCATTTTATGAAGACTCAAAGGTAAACACTGAGGTCTTTACCCATCAATTTCTATTTTCACTTTCACATGATGCAGCCTGGGAACCTAGTACTCTTGACTGAAAGTAGAGTTCTCAATCCCTAGTGTTAGGGTATTTCTTCTTCGTAAATATTATCTTAATGGGTTATGTGCAGTAAGTTAATCACCCTTTAGACCTACTCTAATGCATTGCTCAGATCTAAATGGAGTTTAATGGTTGTGTCAGGATCCTGTAGCAATGATGGCGGCGCAAGAAACCTAAAGTGTGAGCCAGTACATGGTGTGGATGTTGGCAGTCAATTACTCGCATTTACTGAAGTCAATGTGGTTGATCTTTTTAACAGGTATCATACAATCTTCGGCAATTTTAGTTATGGAGTCGTTTACTACGAAACAACGCATTTTTGTTATTCAATCTTATTACCAAAATGTGCGATCTGTAAAAGTAAAACTTTGTAAATTTCGTGAATTTTCCGGCCACCATAGAGTGAAGCGTTTTCAAGAAACTGGTTCGGTATCGAGTCAAACTCCTTATCAGCATGCTCGCCCAGCACGTACACGCCAAAATATCACCACTGTGAGCGAAAATGTTTAAAACCAACCAGGCACCTCAATTCGTCGCCGAAGTCAACAATTGGACTTCACTTAGGCTCTTTACGACGGATTTTAAAATTTGATCTTCATTTGTACCATCTCCGACGTCGCCGATTTGTTAACTGGATGTTGGATTGCTAGGACAATTTGTCACCGAATTTGATCTTCTCCGATGAAGTCAATTTTTGGATGGATGGGTATGTAAATAAACAAAATTGTTGTTTCTGGGGGCCGGTAATCTCATACGAAAGCCCATACGGAAAATCCAGTGCATCCCAAACTGTATGACATTGCTGAGATTTGACGATTGGACGTCAAGCGGCAAAAGTGTGTCTGACGGTAAACGAAGACAAAATAAAGCGCATGCTGTCATATCAAAAAGGACGCATACTATTGACAAGTACGTCACCATCGAGGTAGTAAAGGACCTCGTCTACTTTGGTTCAGCAATTACAAACAACAGCAGGTCAGTCAGAGTCCTCATCATAAGACTAAACTTGGCTTATACAAAAGTCTTCATCCTGGTCCAGCTCTATGGTGTGAACCTTGTCAAAAGCGGATGAAGAAGTACTTGGCCGTTTTGAAATATATTGAAGGGAAATGGAGAAAGAGATTACACCACAGCTATGCAGCAACATCGGTCTAGTTAGGCGTCTACTGTGTGAACGAAGAAAACGGCGGCTGAAGCACATCGAGGGTTCCAAAGAGTTTACGGAGATGCTGCTCTAAATCAAACAACGTATCGTGATTGGTTTCGCCGGTTTAAAGACGCTGATTTCGATGTTAACAACCGTTCGCGTGAAGGAAGGCTAAAATCTTTCGAAGACACTGAATTGGAAGATGATGATCCGTGCCAAACGCAAGAAGAGCTTGCTTCAGCATAAGGAGTTACCCGCCAAGCCATTTCCAAGCAATTGCATGCTTTGGAAATGACTCAAAAACAAGGAACTTGCGATGAGTAATACTTTAAATAAGTATGGCATTATTCGGCCTTTCGTTACGGCCATCTTTGATGGCACTGGTCTTCAGTACTTGATAATGATTGTATAGAACCTTTTGAGGAATTGAAAGACACTAGCCGTACGAAGTCAAACTTCCTCACAATATTCGGAATATTCGCAACCGTCTGTTAGTACTCTGATTCAATGTTCGGCTCTCTGAACGCTTGAATATCTATGATACTGTGATCTCAATATTGTCACGGTCCCTACGGTGCACTTTTGTATATAGAACTAACGAAGACGTGTTATTTTTGGGAAACTCCTCTCTGAACATTGCCTAACTTGTTCGTTGGCAATCTCATTTCCAGGGATCTAAACAAAGCTCAAAACTGATAAGAAGTGATAAGAAGGCTCAGAAAAGCCTTGAGCGCAGGATACTTATCGCTAAAGATACCAATACAACGATTATTCGAAGTCATGAACTTGTACTTTGGTGAACGGCTGAGGGCTACCTACTACTTACTCTTATTTAAGGATCTTGGAGCCCGAAGGTTTGAACCACAGTCACTGCGACGGTCCACAGCGGCTTACCTCTATAAGTCAAATTGGAAGCATGGTTTCAGAAGTTAATGTTGCCTGTGGTGCCAAAATGTGCCTATGGTAGCTCTTTTATGATCATGCGACATTTAGTATGGACTTCTTATAGTGCGGGACTCATCATTCTTACGTTCAAAAGTATACTTGGTCAAGTACGTGAACCATAAATGACGCTTAGTTTTGAGCCCCGATTTACAAAGCCAATAATTGCTTTGCCTGATTTTAGCTACGCCATATAAAAGACGAAAGAAGCTTGAGCAATAGGTTTGGGGACGCTAATTAAGTTGATAATGAATTGGTCAGGAGTCTTCATTGTATACTTCTGTATATTGTGATCGAGAAAGTGCTTGCAGGCCATACATTCTCACATAGTACCATCAAAGGTGCCCTCACTTCCTAGATTTGTATTATAGGGTTTTCTAATAACGACTTGACAAATTTTTTTTTAAATAAAAGGCAAACCATTTGAGATGTTTCAAAAACTTTATTATTGGCTTGAAGTACAATCAAAACTTTAATGGACGGAACTCGACTTCGTTCATATGTCCACCGCGGGCATGTTTGCAGCGGTCGATTCGTTGGATCCAATTTTCAACGACTCGGCCATACATTTCGGCCGAAACTGCCGCTATTTCGCGTTCAATGTTAGCTCTGAGCCCCTCCAACGTCGTCGGCATGTTTACATTAACCAATAACTTAACGTAGCCCCACAGAAAATAGTCAAGCGGCGTTAAATAGCACGAACGAGGCGGCCATTCGACTGGCCCATGTCTTAAGATAACACGCTCACCATACTTACTCTTCAATATATCGATTGTAGCGTGTGCTGTGTGGCTTGTGGTACCATCCTGTTGCAACCACATGTCGTCCAAGTCCATATCTTCCAATTCGGGCCAAAAATAATCGGTGATCATGGCGCGATAAAGCTGACCATTCACAGTAACGTGATGATCGTTATCGTCGACCAAAAAATATGGCCCAATAACGCCGCCGGCACGCAAACCGCACCAAACTGTTATTTTTGTTGGATGAAGTGGTGAATTATGAAGCACATGTGGGTTTTCACCCGACCAATAACGCATATTTTGCTTATTGACGAACCCATTGAGCCAAAAATGAGTTTCGTCACTGAAGATGATTTTGCGATGAAATTCATCATCTTGGCGCATCTTCTTCAGAACCCAATCGGAGAACGTACGTCACTTCAAATGGTCCATCGGCTTCAATTCTTGAGTCAGCTTGATCTTGTATGGGTGCAAACCAAGATCCTTACGCAAAATACGCCATAATGTGGTCTGAGCGATGTCAAATTCTTGAGAACGCAGTAGAATTGACTGATTTGGATCGCTTGCTACGGACGTCTGAACGGCAGCGATATTTTCGACACTTCGACCAACCCGTTGTCTCACTGACACGGCAACATCACACAACGAATATGTAGACTCAAATTTTTGCACTAAACTTGTTATTGCCTGTCTACTAGGGCGAGAATTACGACCGAAAATTGGAGTTAACGCTCTTAAAGTTGCAGTCACCGTGATGAAAATGTTGAGTTTACTGAATAAATTGACAATGACAGTTTGATGATTAGTGAAAGAGTGCGTTCGCAAATTAAATTCAAAGTTGTCAAGTCTCTATTGGAAAACCCTATACTTATACACGAGTTGGTTTCAAAAAGTAAGGTGACTTTATATTTAAAAAAAAAAAAATTCATTTATTCATCAACATTAATGTTGCCCCCTTCAAAGTATTTCCCCTCAGATATAATAAACTTGTGCCAACGCTTTTTCCAATCCTCAGAGCAGTTCTCAAAAGCACTTTTTAGTATAGCCTTGAACTCGTCCAGCGATGCCGTTTTTATTTCTTCAATCTCCGTCCTTTTATAGGTCTCTTCAGTTTTGGGAACAGGAAACAGTCTCACCGGCCAAATACGGTGATTATAATGGCTGAGGCATGATTTTCGTATTTTTTTTGGCTAAAAAATCTGTCACAAGCAACGATGAATGAGCAGGTGCATTATCATAATGCAAAAGCCATGAATTGTTTTTCCACAATCCCGGACGTTTTTTTTTCGTATTGATTCTCGCAAACGGGACATAATTCCAATGTAATACTCCCTATTGACCGTACGGTAAAAACTCCTGATGCACTACGCCACGGTATTCGAAAAACAAAAACCGGTAATCAAAACTTTGACATTTGATCGAATTTGGCGTGATTTTTTCGGTCTTGGTTCTCCTGGGTGTTTCGATTGGTCTTTGGTTTTGTCGCACCCGAGATTGGTCATCAGTTATGACCCTTTTGAGCAAGTCAGGATCATCATTGATGTTATTCAAAAGCTTCTGAGCGATGCTCATGCCTCGGTTCTTCTGATTAAAATTAAGAAGTTTCGGAATAAACTTCGCCGACACAGGTCTCATGCCCAAAACATACGAAAAAATTGCATGACACGAGCCAACTGATATGCTAATATCCTCAGCAACTTCTCTTGTTGGTTTGACTGTGTGAGATCACCTTGGCTCACGTTATGCTGGCAATTAAATGCAATAACGAGTCTATCAATGCGATGCTAACCGAGAACAATCATATTAGCAGAACTATTCTCGACAGAATAGAGAAGATTGACTCAGTAAACTGCAGTCCACAGGAAGAATGATAGTAAAGCAACTGACAGCGATCCACAATCGGTCCAGAAATCAATCTCATCACGACAACGAGAGCGAAGTGATCACATATCACTTGGATGGATTAAAAGCATTCCTCAAAACAAATTTTGCCAACCTCCTTAAATACAACGTACTCACACACATAAACGACTCTATCAATCTTCTCCGTACTGATCTCGATTTGCTTTTTCAATCCTCCTCCAAAACTATACATCCCACCCCGCATCCATCAGACTCTACGCTCGATGACTTAACCCTAAAAATAATAGACGTCAGCGAGGAACTCATAGCAACTTGGTTGACCGTTGCCGAAATCGGTAAAGAAGTGAGATTGGCTTCCGACAAAATCGATGGAATCCCCGATCAAATTCAACTCCAAGCTAGTTTCCCGTACAATGTCTGAATTCATAATGAATTAGTTGACACGGAGTCATTTTCAAATACTCCTCCCGCCGCCCTAACAACGGAAACCGAAACCGCGCTGCCTATCCCGCCCGCCCCCGCCCCACGCAAACTGCTCAAACAATTCGGAACTTCATGGACCCCCTCCGAAGGCAAAAGCCGACTCGAAAAGTTGAAAGAGGGAAACCATACAGCATTCTACGTTGAAGGGGCTCCTCAACACGCTGATGTTAGTTGGGTGCGGAATTTCTTTCACCGAAATTATGCCATCACCATTAGCGAGTGCGAGATGATTTCCCCTGCTGACTCCAATAGTTCCTGCAGCTTCAAAATCAGCATCCCAACCAAATATTCATGGTTATTCCCCACTTCCTCTGGTAAGGCTACTAAACCTGGGAAGATAAGTATCACCAAATGCTCTGAGGAACGAGAAAACCCACATGTCGACGACAACCAACCTCCTCACTTATCCGACACAAAACCCTTACACACCAATCCTCTAATCCGCTAATTTCCAATGTTCCACCCAAGCCCCCGCGCCAACGCGTCTCTTTCAACTTAATCCCAGCAAACAACTCATTTCCTAACTTCGACCTACAAACTGGAGCTAAGTACCCTAACTTTATTAACTCCCATACCCTAAACCCAACATCTCATCCGGCGCCCAACTCCATATCCAATCACGAATCTCCATCTCCCTCCTCCACTACCCCTATTCTTGATCCTCTTTTTCCCCTTACAGTTAAACTAACCCAGCAAACCAATGGAACTACAGAAAGTTGCTATGCACTCTCTAGGCTTAGAGAGAGAAAGATATATGAAAACATTCGTCTCTTTCTCGCCTATCTACACGACAAATCGGACTCGGTCTGCTACGAAGGGAAGACCAAAACCAGCGTCATGGTATCCATTCAGCAGGAAGGCCTCCCTACCGACCCTATCAGTCTCAGGAACCTTTATGTCAGGTACCACGAGATTTTTAGCATGTCCCCTCAGAAAGTAGCAGACGACCTTGCTGCATTCGGCCACTACGTTCACTCTAAACGAGTCTCACACCTACAGCGAAGCCGAACTGACCACGATAAATTTTTTCGTCCATAACGTGCCTTCCTCGTCAGCACTTAAACCATCCCGCCATACATCTCCACCCCACAACATCTCTCAACAATTTTCTTTTCAGCTTCAACGTTATCATCTTTTATTGATGTGCTGATTCGTCCAGAGCGAAGTACTTCATTTGCAGCTTCTCAGCCATCTTAGAAGTGCTGTACCACTTGCAAGCATTTTTTTTTTTTTACTTTAAGCAGACTAACCGTATGCCTGTCAGTATTTAAAGGGCTTAAGAGCACTTGATTCCATTTTTTACACAAAATTTGATGGAAATTGTTTGCTCTATTTTGTATTATAATTGAAAATTGGCGAACACACCAAAACACGTCTAAATTTTCTATCTGTCAAAACAAGCTAAGTACGCTATATACTTGAAACTAAACGGTAGATGTGTACCAACACAGAAAAAAAAAAATCGATAATCGAATGTACGTTGTCCGCCAAATTTTAAATAATAAAAGCGCTGACTAATTTCGAACGACATGATTCTTTCCGCCAGATTGTTTTAGTGTTGCTAGTTTCTGTTTTCCGTGGTTAAGTTCTTAATTTACCTCGCAAGAGGATCTGGGTTTAAGTCTAAGCAGTAGAACATTTTTTTAGCATGCCGTTCAAAAAAGCGGGTAATGGCGAATCTCTGAAAATGAAATCTTCTGTCGACGAAAAATTCTTTCAGTCTATCACCGTTCAGAGTTATAAAAAACTCGTAGGTATCCCCTGACTGTGCAGAAAAAGACAATCGCGCTTATACTCGTACATACCATATGTAAAGTACGCCAAATTCGATTGAACGAGACCAATATTTGGTGACTACAGCTTGGCGCATGGGGATAACGTCAGGATTATACCTAACATCGTAAGGTTGACACTGGTTAGCGCCAACACTAATCGTACAACAATCAACCACAAACTAGGATCACGGACCATGGCAGAACACAAGAATGACAATAAATATGATAAATTGGGACCAGATCCCAATATAATCTTTTGTGGGTCTGCGTCTTTACTCAAAACTCACCGCAGCCACCTTAACAGTTCAAAATATAACTGAAGTCAAAGCACCATTAACAGGAGTAAGAGGTGGCTTGGGATGAAGAAAGCATTTTCCTCGCCCAGAAAGGCCGAATATAGTGTAAAAGATCTAAAAAAACCGTCGAAACTCCCCATAACAACCAATGCACATAGTTTTAGCTGTGTGGTGCAAAGAAAGTCGTCGTTGACCTCACGGGAAACTTGAATTAATAGGCTGGGCCTAGATTGTTCACCTAAATACCTGAAAGAACCAAGAACCAATAAACAATTAGGTACTGCGTACCGACAGCAGTAGCTGTCTAGACTAGACCTCACTACCCTTAGTACTACAGAATATTTGAGAAATCTTTCAGAACATTACGGATATGTCAGAACAAAATTTGTTGAAGGCTTGAAAACCGATGCCGAATAAGCTTAATTAGTATCCTCTGTCTTTCGGAGAATAAAAATAAATTCAAAGGCGAAGAACTCCTTTGGTAAACACACAGTTGCTTATCTGGGGCTGCTTTTTGTGATTTGATTTTTGGAAACCTTTGCCAGATGGATTCAACTGATACCCTGAATAGACTTCCCTTAAAACATTTCAGTCTCTAAATCTGCTCTAAGAAATCGTGTTAACAGAAAGAAAATCTATTAAAAAGCTAAAAGTGTTTTATTGAGATATTTTGAGGCTTCGCTACACATGGTTAATGACAACAAATTCTCGCTTTCTCTCCAAAAGTCACATGCGAAAAATTTAACTGCCGGTTACTTATTTGAATTGTCCTTTGAACTTGATGCAATACTGTCTCCATACTGCGTTTTATCTTGAGCAATTTGTAGTTGATTATGCGATTGGAACCGCTTAATTCTTGGGAACTTCTACCACTTTGTGTTTCGATTTTTTTCTCATTTCGTTTTCTTTGTAAGATAATATCGGAACTGCGGCACCGATATTGGGCAAATATTCCTGCCAAATAGCTTTTGTAGTTCATAATTAGCCATTCAGTGTTGTAGCGGATATTGAGCTGGCGTACGAGTTTAATTGAATAGTTTATAGACTTCTCCAAGTATCTGCAGTTTTTAAGAGCTATATCCAGAACCTTGAGTTCGTCCATATTTTGTTTTCGTTTGTTTGGTTAGAAATCGGCTGGGCGTGAATTCAGTTATTCATTTTTGCTATTTGTTTTGGTGATTTTTGAATAGAAAAATTGGCATAGAGTGGCAGTCTTTTGTTTTATATTTTGACAACGAAAGACAAGTATACTTCGATAGTCTGAAATACAGGGGTTTTTCATCAGATGGGTTCCAAGTTGATTTTTTTTTTAATGAAAAGGTATTCGTTTTATTGAATTAAATACTTTGGACAGAAATTGATAAATCTAGTTATGAAGTACTTCATAATTGTTCGCCGATTTGTCTAAAATATCTGATTTGTTGGCATGAACCGGAGACTTAATGTAGTCCAAACCAAAAAAGTCGAAAGATCTTAAATCCTACGTGGGGGCAGCACGAATTTTGAACTTTGTCTTCCATAAATCGATTAATTCACGCGTTGTGTGAGAACTTGCATTCTTCTTGAGAATACATATCTTCCAAATGGTCTAATTCTTTGGTCATTTGGTTTTAGATGCCCAGCTCTTGAGAGCGGCGCGAAATTAATTGATTCCAGTCTTGACTTGCCACTTCTGAAATTTCGCTTACATTTGTTTGCTTATTGGGATGATTTCGACAGCCAAAAATTGGAGTTAATGCATATAGTGTGGTCGTCATTGAACCTGAATTTTGATTCAAAATTTGACCTAGTAAATGGTAGATGACATCTGTCAAAAGACGATATGCCTGAGTATATGTATAGAATCCCTATCTGAAAAGTGGGAACAAAATTTACGAGTAATACCATAAATAAGATTGAAAAGGATGACATCTTTGGTAGGACAGTTGGAAATCATAGCCTTCACGACACCACGTCTGGCAACGGACTTAGGGTCATTGACTTTTTCGAGGACCGAAATGTCATTATAGCAAGCATACGGTTTCCTTATCTCAGTTTTCACAAGAGCACATGGCGGTTACCAGATCACATTGATCATTTTGCAAACAACGCATGGTATGCCTCAAGTATTTTTGACGTTCGAACATTCCGGGCAGCCAACATTGACTCGGATCACCACTTTGTTGCAGTCAAGGTATGAATGGGGATTTCCCCAAGCGCAACAGCAAAGAAGAACTACTGTGGAAAGATTATAACGTAAAAAAGCTGCGATTGCAAGAGACCGTCAGAATCTCCCGAAACGCCTTAACAACTCCTATGCCACTAGCGTCAAGTACCGAATACCAGTGATAGCAGTGTTAAAGTGCCATCAGAGACGCAGTAGGTGATATGGTGGGCTTAGTCCGACCATCACTAAAAAAACGAGTACCTTTGACTGAATGCCGATTAGGATATGTAGCTAAAGAAGAAGTTTGTACGCTGCAACGAAGGACAAGGAGAGCTCATGAACTTTAGGAGCAGTAGAGATGAAAAGATTGTCAGCACTTCTAGATCGCGAGATATTGATAATTTGTGCTCCAGGAGTGGCATAACAAGAAACCTATAGAGATGAAGAAGGAAACCTTGTAGTAGAGTCACAGTTGCTGTTGAAAATATGGAAAAACGTCGAAGAAGCCCAATATCCTGGCGTCAGGCAAAATAAACCACTCCACTTAGACGACGATAGCCAAAACTTCTGTCCACTTGACCAAAATGAAGTAGGAATTGCAATATCTAAACTGAAATCAAACAAAGCAACCAACACATTTCTAAGATCTGGTCAGAAGAATGTATGCCTGATGAATGGAGTCTCAGTATCGTTTGTTCGATCTACCTCAACTGCGCCAACTATAGAGGCAGAGTCTTCTTAACATCGGATACGAGATCTAATCAACCTGATTGGTATCAGTGTCGTTTTAGATGAGGAAAGTCTACCATCCACCAAATCCTTACACTTCGGCAGATCCTTGATAGAGCTTAACAAGCCCAAATTTATTCCCATCAACTTGTGATCGATTTAAAGGCCGCATACGATAGCATCTATACAGATGAGCTATTTAAACTATCTCTAAAGAATGACGATGGAAAACGCTCGTCGCTACATCAAAATCGTTCTAGACAATGTGACGCGCTGGCCTGTGACTTCTGTATGATCATTGAAGGAATTGTACCGAACTCACAAGTGAACACTGGAGTACAATCTTTCAGAAGTGTGTGCAACTACGAGTACATACTAGCGTATGCCGATGATATTGACATAATAAGCAGAACTCAGCGGGCGGTCACTGGTGCGTTTGGTAGTACTGAAACAGAAGCTGTTCAACAAGAAGGGATACACATCACTGACGAATTGGGCAGATCGTCACAGTCGACAGATATAATTTCGAGACAGTAAGGGACTTCGTCTACCTCAACTCTACTATAAATTTTGCCGAAACCGACTAAGAAGGCATAACGTGACTCTATATTAAACCTTGATCATACCAGTTCCAATTTATGGTACAAAAGCGGATAAAGATCTCCTCAATCGTATCTGGCTTTGGAGAAAAAGATTCAACGACGAACTACATATACGTGCTGTACGGCAACATCAACCTATTCGAAAAGCTGTGTCTGATATGGCTAGGGCATGTAGAGCGAAAGGACGCCAATGCTCCAGGCTGCAGTGTCTTCGAATCTAACCCGGAGGAACAATGAAAGGATTCTATTTGGCTGGAAGAAAGTGCGCTAGATAATTGGAACGTTGTAATCGCTTGTCCGATCTGTTACAAAGTGATCACAAGGAGACTTTTTAAATTGTCCCAATTATGAGTCATTAATCTCATTAACAACGAGAAACTAATTGTATCTGTCAATGCTTTAATTGGCCTCCATCAACGCAGTTGATGTTCTCAAATTGTGTCTACAATGTGTAGAATTTTGCGAAAAGATGTTGACGACAAGGACTAGCAAAGAAAGTAAGGTCAGGAGATCATGAGGGCGTACGCGGATTGAGCTCTTAACAGATTGAAGTTGATGCTTATTTTTACGGAACTATCGTGTTTAGTGAGAAGGCTAACTTTTGACTCAATGGGCTTGTGAATAAACAAAATTTTTATTTTTTGGGTGAAGAAACTCTAGATGAGATTCATAAGTCTCAATAGCCACAGAAGTGCACAAGCGTAGTTCCAATTAGAAGACGCTTTGTACCATAGTGGCGATGATATCGATATCGCGAAATGGAACAGTGGATTGTCCACTGAACTACAATTATTTGAGTCTTCGGTTCTCGCTGGTAAACTGCAAAGTGCTTAGGATATCGAGAGCAGTCCCACCTGTTATTGTTGGGATGCATTAAAAACAAATAAACAAGCTGTTTGCTGAGGTCGGACACTTGGAGAGATAGGTGTTGTGTCACAGCAAATTTAGCCAAAACACCAGTAGGCAGTCTCTTCTGGGGATAGCAGAAAAGTCGCTGACTAAATAAACGTCGGGAAACATTCGTTTGATCCGTCGACTACCTAAGTAGTCATGCCATTCGCAGTTACGGTCGTCTGAAACCCAACTCTGATTAGAAGCCCTAACCGAAGATGCAGGCAGTGTCCTAACTCTGCTTCGGATCCTGAAATATACTCCTCTAAGTCTTACCCAGCTTGTTGTTCTATCTCATGCTCGAGACTTATTCACCAGATCACCTGGTCAGAACTGGCTCACGACTAGCTTCTATCACTAAAACTGAAGGTGAGCTCAAAATACAACATGCCTTAGTTGATATCTGCTTTAAGTTGTGATGCATGTTGAAACCATCAATTTTGCTGTTGCTTCCTTTGATGTCTTTAAGTCCCTGGCACTCATACATAAAGGAATAGACCAGCTGGTGCCAACAAATCTGCAGTATTTTGTAAGCCCAAACCTTACAACTTCAAATTTGACTTTCATCCTGTATGGCACCAGAAAGAGATCTGTTTGCTGGCATTGTAATGCGTGCAAACTCTTTACTATATTGGGCACAAGTGACACTAGCTCCTGTTAGAATGATAACAACATCAGGAAGAATTTGCGCCCCAGGTAAAGGCGCTGATGTGGCGAGTGTCTTATTCACTGAAGCGATTACTCGTCCTTCTATGAACAACTACAAAGCAATATTCAAGTGAATTTGTGAGAAGTACAATGGAGTAAATTTGAAAGACTCCGAAGCCTGTCGACTTTGTAACTGGACACAAGTAAGCAAGTTGCTGAGGTGGTTACAACGATGACACACGAATATTAAGGTAACTATGACGCGATAGCTACATTGTATTTCGATATTGGTTGGACAAACCATTTGTTTTTGTTCTTTTCCATCTCGAAGACAATGCACACCCATCAAGTGCTTTGATAAGTTGCTGTCGCATCGTACCTTTGCGTTGGAATGTCACATCATGATTGGATGACAGCTGCAGATTTTGAGATCAGAACACAATGTAGGGATTTTTTTTTGTGTTCAGTTCAAACATCATTAACAGTGTTATGATGATGGCGATATTTATAACGCTCCTTTGGAATATTGCCTTCAAATGCTTAAGCATTAACCTTGTGCTGGAGTACGATTGTGTTGATGGAGCACATTTACCTCTTTACTTCGCTCAGACCCAACATATTCATCACGTAACGCTACTATAAAACAGTCTCTTTGTAAGGACAAAAGCACCTCTGGCTTAAGCAACATCTATATGTTTGGTAAAAAACAGATGTTGATCTAGCCAGACCCCAAGTATCTAACTACAATACATTTCGGCAAGTAGCCCATGTTGTCCCACGATCGAAAACTTTCGCCAATTCTTTCTGGTGTCCCTAGAGGCCCCAAACAAAGGAATTCTAAACAGAATGGCTTACGATTTCCGAAAGTTGATTTTCAACTTCCAGTCATCGAAATATAGTTTAATTTTATCAAAGTCACACTGCCAAAGTATATTCATGATCTAGATATTTGCACGTGATCTGTAAGCAAGAAAATGGTCTTCGTACGCTATGGCATGATGAAGTGCAGACCGTTTTTAATGTGAAATGTTTCAGCAGAAGTCAAATCGCTATTTTTCACAATGAAAAAATATACAAAAGCGGTTCACTAATGCCCAGCCTGTTCAGCTTGAAGAAGAGTCCCTCTATCCGTACGGTATCGAAGACTTTTTAAAAGTCAATTGGACAGGCACCAGTGTATTGGTTCTTGCCTTCTTTGGGGATGGGATATACCACCGCAGTTTTCCAATGCGCTGGATAATGGGCAGCTGGGCATTATTCATAAAAATTTCCACCCCTTCTAGTGGGAGATGTCGAAGCACCATATTCGGTATTTCGTCGGTTCCCACTGATTTCTTGCTTCTAAGTGATGCGAAGATCATTTGGAGCTTTTCCTTCGAAATTGGAGTAGTGCGCTATCATCGGCGATGACATTATTTGCTTTATTCTCGTCACTGAACTGGATGAAACCCGAGCTATCGAATCGTCAGTTCGCTATTTCATTTCGAAGGTAGAAATTGTGCACATGGACTTGATTTTCCAGGTCGTGGTTCAGGCCAATGATGTCATTCGCTTTGTACACTTCCTAGAAAGTCGCTCCTATAGCCATTTACCTTTCCTTGCGAATCCTCGATCTCAAAAATCATTTGGATCTATGCCTGCTGCTACAAGCATTTTTTCGTTGTCCATCGAAATATTTTGTTTATTAGTATTTGCGGGAACATATATATTTTTACAGTTCGAACTTTGTTGTGTCAATACAAACTTGACACTTCAGTGTCATGATCTAGATTATGTCTGTCAGTTAAGTAACTGTACAAGGTTTTTGGGCTTGACAGCCCAACTTTTATGTCGGTGCAGTGCGCCGATAATCGCGTTGCGGAATAATTCTTCGTTCTAAGTGTATTCATGCCGAGGGATCGTTTTATCCGTTGTTCGTTTAATTATCTCGCCCATTAGTTTTAGACACCTGTCAGTCTCCTCGTTTGACAGATTTCTGTTGGACGGTGGGTAGAGCGAATGTAAAGAGAATCCTCTCGTCAGTACTCTTGAGAACTTTGTCCAATGCACCCTACTATAATTGTAGGAATGCCTTTGAACAAACTCATTCAATTCCGCAGTTTCGTAGGAAACAGTTATTTGGTGCTCTAACTGTGTATGGTCACTGTCATACAAGAAAGTGTTTACACACTTTTGTTTGTGGTATGTTGTATAGAGCACGTCGTGCTATTCGTGTGTCGAACAGTGGGAGATCCAAACAGGACCCGTGTTTAGGAATTTTAACTTCACAGCTGTGCTCAGTATCATCGGTGTTTGTGTTTTTTGTTTTTTTTTGTTATAATGACTCAGGAACTTAGAGCGGATATAGCAAATATACGCGGGCTATGAAGTATACACTTTTGTGCATACGTCCACGTCTGTAAATATAGACCGGATTTTTTGGCACTTGGTGAAACACAGTTAGATCTCCGCTTACACCTCTCAGATCACTTTCATCTGAAGTTACCTGGCTATGAACTAGTGCCATTATTCTTCTCTCACAGCGGCCTCGCCATTTACGAGCCTAGTGATGTAGCTTACCAAACTCCTTTGTCCTCTAGGCTCATCGCACCATTGTGTCATATCAGCCAATTTCTTGTATATTGACCTCACAGTTGGAGAAAAGATTCCTAAAAGAACCATAGGGCAATATGGGAAAGCCAATTGGAGCGATCTTAAAACCTTCTTTAGGAATTTTAACTGGTCGTTATGTTTTATCGATAACAACGTGGATGGCGCTCTTGATATGACCACAAACACCATTTTATTTGGAATGAGATCCTTTATCCCTCATCGAAAGAACAGTATCAAACCAAAAGAAAAGTCATGGTACAACCCGAACTGTAAAGAGGCTGTCAGGGTTAGATAAATATTTTTTCGGTCTCACAAGACCAACCCCACTGCGGAAAACCGAAAAAAGTTCTAACGAGCCAGAAATGACTGCAAATTCTTTGTTAAACGTGTGAAATTTCAATACGACCAAAACCTGAGGCAAAAAATACTACAACGTCGCAAAGGTAGTAAAAATTGCTGGTCGTTCCCAACCCTCATTTTTAATGACATTTAAGATATCAGCTCTTTAGACAAGGCCAATCTGTTTGCTGCACACTTTGCGGCCAGCTCAACACTCCCAGATTGTCTTTTGTTTTCGCCCTACACTTGAGTCTGTCGAATCTTTATTGGGACAAATCCACTTTCGCACTTATGCAGTAGCAAGAGTTCTTAAAGATCTTAGCATTAGCCGGTTCAGATGGTATATCTGCCCTTGTTCTGAAGAGGAGTTCAAGGTCATAGGCTGATAAACCGTTAGCTCATGAAATATCTCGAAATACGAAAACTTCTCAATGACCGGTAGTACGGTTTTTGTAGCAATAGGTCCACTGGTGATTTAATGGCATGTCTCACCGAAAAGTGGAACCAAAGCGCACATCAATTTGGCGAAAGCAAGATAGTTGCACTTAATATTTTTAAAGCATTTGACAGAGTTTTTCACCAGCCTTTTTTGTCGAAAATGGGTTCTTTTGGGATTGATGACTCTCTTTTTTAATGGGCTAGGACTTAAATTTTGGAACGTTCAAATAAATTTGGGTTTGATGGCTTCAAGTACAATATTCGCATAATAAATGATGGTGTGAGTCAGAGTTCTGGTCTGTCTCCGATACTGTTTTTAATTTTCATCAATTATCTCTTGTCTGCTACTTGTCTGCCCTTCAGATTCATTCCCGGACTCCCGTACCCGCTCTTCGGTTGTAGGTCAGGAACGACAGCGTATGTTAAGCTGTCTCGGTATGTGTGTCAATGACAATTTACGTTGGTATGACCACATATTTGATGTCGTCAAAAATGTTGCGACATATCTTGGTTTCCTCAAGCGATGTAAGAAATACTTTTCCCTCTCTGATCTGGCCTCAATATACATATAAGGCATTCATCCGCCAAAAATTAGAGTGCAATGCGCACATCTTGTTAGGTGCGCTTAAAAAATCTCTGCAGCTGTTGGATAGGATTGAAAACCGTGAAATGAAACCCAAAAGTTATGCTAATATCACTAAAACAATGAACACCCACAAAAAACGAAGTAATGTCTTGTATCTCACTTTATTCTATCGCAATTTTCACCACCAGTGCTCCATAGAAATCGCCAGTTGTATTCGGTCCCTTCAAACATTTTACCGTAACATCCTCCTTGCTATGCTATGGATGTTCATCAGTACACCTTCAAGCCCACTTTCTTGATTCGTTCCATAGCCGCAAACTCGCTTATAGAATGCCCTGCCTAGCTCTTTATTTCGCAGTCATTATAACCTTCAAACATTTAAAACAAACGTTCATTGGTACTTTTATTTCCATCCTCCCGGTTGTTACTTCGCCCGCGCTGTGTGTAAGCATTTTAGGGGTGTTCAAACCCCTTGAGTGCGCGCAAATTATAAAAAAAATTAAAAACGACGGACTATCCGTCACCTTTAAGCCGAGTTAAGGAGCGATAATTCCCCTCTTATTTCAGCCTTAGAAATCGAAAAGATATTTCGAGTACTAAGATGAATAAACGCATTGCGTAGCCTTAGTTACATAGACAGACACCATGTTCAACCACTTTCTACTACGATATACACGATGAACACTCTTTTAACATTCTTTTAAAATGCAGTCCTTTGCTTATAAAGATTACAACGCCTCCTCCTTCTATAGAGTTGGGCCGATTTCTTCTTTTTATTTTATATCTTCTGTGCTTCATTTTATGTCTTTTGGTAAGCTTAGTTTCGCTACCCAAAAGCGCTACCCAACTTAATCAGTAAATTAACATTTAACATTTACGGACCTTCAGGGTTTGGTCCGCCATGTACGTACCCATTTCGACTGGAGGTACATTAAGCTCGAAAGCAGTGCGTATCTTTGATCTACTCGAGTGGTCTGTTCCTGTATTTGACTCTGAAGCTGAGCTATCTGACCCTGGATAGAAAGCAAGATAGCCAGCATGTCAGCTACAAGTTTGTATTTCAATATCATCGTCGTAAGACTTTTGAAAGTCTGTACTCTTCTAAGTATGATGCCAAAGAAGTCATATGATAGCGCGTTATCTGGTCTAAAACCGTTTTTGAAGATCTCGGTTCGGTATTTACTAAGCGGGTCAACAACTCTGTTTTGTTCACCAGATGATATTCGCAATACTCTCCTGTGGTCTTTGTGAATGTGCATGTACCGAGGATTTTGTAGGCTTTGACCGGCATACCATCACATTATTTCCACCGATCAAGTTCTTATAGTTGAAGTTGCTTCTTTTACATTCGGAAAAGTACAACTGTTCAGAACTTGAATGGTCCTCTAAACAAATGTTGCCAGAAGGCCTCTAAACAAGTCATATGGGATCAATTTGGAGGAAGACTGGAATCTTTATATATAGAGCCATAGAGCATAGTAAACTAATTCTGATATCGAAGAGTGCCTCTTACATAGACTTCTACAAGAGGATCAAGACACTTAGTGAAATCAGTGATCTACTCAAAGTTCTCAAAGGCAACTATGCTACGTGTGGTAACACCTACATGTTTTGTTGTGAGAGTCGTTTTCCAGGTACCCTTATCAGAACCAGTTCAAAACCAGCGTCTTACATATGAACTATACGACGAAGTTTAGAGTACATAGCTGAAAAGAAACATCAGACAACCTGGCGCGCGTAACAGTGCTCACAATTCAGAAAGCTATATTCGTTTCAGCGTTTAAGAAAGGTTAACTTCCACGCACTTTCTAATGGGCCACCTAAACGTTGTAACAAAGAAACTCATTTCCTGTCCCTTCTCCATCATTTCCATAATACAAAACGTAAAAAATTTTACAACGGAAAAAACTTAAAACAAAACAAGAAAACACTCACATAGCACAATAATTGCAGTCTATGCTTTGGTATGGCTATGTGGCCCTTGCGTACTAACAGCCATCCCTACCGTATTACAACTTTTCTACCCAATAACCAGACATAATCTCATCAGACCGCCCATAAACCACTACCGCTACTAGCTGCTCACTTCTCACTGCTCACTACTCACTACTCACTGTACACAGCTCGGTGTTCGCTTGCCCTTGTCGGCAATAAAATGAATATACCGCATGTCTGGAATCCTTAATTTATTTATTTTATGCAAATTCAGGACAATCTATCCGCACCGCAAAACTCTTCCCATCCCAATCGCAGTTATACTCGTAGTCCGTGCAACCCATCTAGGTCTACCCTTGCCATTTTAATCGTTCCAACCGGATGAGAAAAACATATTCCCACTCTGTAACAAACTCCCACATTCTCGAATGCAGGGTAACTCATTAAACCAACACCAACAACAGGGTTAGAATACCTACTATACAAAGGGGTGATCTGTTACAACTGCTGCCGCTGCTATGAGTACTCTAGTCCTTCTGTAATATCCTTAATGATGCTGCCACGGAATGATTATCATTTTCCATTCGAAAGCATTTTCTATTCTTTCGTTGAAGCTCTCCTCCTAAGTGAGTTGTTTCGATGCGACGCATCCTTAATGAAAAAGGACTATAGCTATGGAAAAAAACAAAAAAGAAATAAAAATTATAAAATCTGAGAATTGAAGAAGCTGGAAAAATAACGAACATAATAGTTGTACAGCAAGTGAAATAGAAACAAAAACAGATATAAATAGAAGAGAAAAACTAATTAACCTCTTCTGCTAATTATCCTTGGGAAGGAGAATTAATTCCGCGAAGAAACTTGCGCGTTATTTTCATTTAGAATGAAACTTGTGATCTGTTTACAGCACTTTATCCTTTTCTTGTTGGTTATTTTGCTTTTACTTTTCATTTTCTTATTCCACTTGTTTAGATTTTGCCATTTGTAATCCTTAAGATTGCTGTTTGTTTGTTTCAAAGCATTAGATAGATCCAAAGGAGGTTTATCTGTTTTGAATAGATGTTCTCGAATTTTCAAAAGATACCTAACTCCATTTGGAACTATGAAAGGTGGGCTCTTATAAATAGAAGTTAAGGAGTACGAATGTCTTGAAAAGATTTTATAATCTTCAGTTTCACCGAAGAAGGATTTGTAGTTACGAGTACATATCTACATACCTCAGTTCAACAGATTGAAGGATACAGATAGACAACCATCGCACTGAGTACTCGTGTTTAATACTTTGAATTAATTAGCAGTGCCACAATTGTGTTTGTGTTCCTGGAATTTCATATCTACACCATGAAGCTTCATTATCTAGGTTATGAGGATGAGCATTATACAATACCATTGTGTGTTTGCTGATGACATCGACTTGTGATGACTGTTCCTAGACTCTGTATTGTGGTTTAACCCAGTCAACCGACCTTCAAATAAATGAAATTGACTTCAACATTATCTTAAATCATTTGACTCCATCAAAGAGACAGCGTGAAGTCTTGGCATATCCACCATATTTCAATCTTAGCCGACAGCGCTAGGAAAGCCGAAGACGTTGTCGGAGTTCACAGTTCACATACATTTCGAAGTTCTTCACCGTTCGAACGGACGAATTACATTTTTGCTTCACGATATTTTGTCAATATTTGTTTTTCCATTTGAACATTTAATTTCTTTTTATTGTATTCGACCCCAAACATCCATGCGATAATTTCTCAGTCTTTATAGTCGTCATGCAAGATAATTTAAAAACCTTATACCTTACTCAGCACGTCTTCTAGTGGACTTGCTGTAGCTACTAACACAGTGGAAAAGATAACAGGCATTCTGATAGGGCAAAGAATTTCCAACCCATCTCGACGAGTTCAAACGCATATCCTGCTTCTTCTGAGTAGACTGGCGGACCATCTTTCTGGCATAAGTTTTTTCCTGTTTAACTAAGAGATGGCGCCAACGAAAACTATGCAGCGTATAAATTTGACACATACGCCATTTTGTTCGTCTGACATTTAACTACAAACACACAGAGGTTGAGTCCGCCAAAAACTAGCGTCTTTGTTTCATCGTTCAGTCATCATGTCGACTTTTGTGACTGAAAATGAACATTTGCGGCACGCAATGCTTGTCTTATTTATTCAAAGGAAAAGCCTTTTGAAAGTCATAGTTTGCTGGTAGAAACATATGGTGAACATGTTTCATCAATTAGAATATGTGAGACATGGATTCGACAATTTAAAAGTGTTGATTTCAATGTCAAAGACAGTGAGCGCTCTGGTAGACCACAAAAATGCGAAGACGAGCAATTACAGGATCTATCGGATGATAACCCAACTCAAGCATCACATGTGTCACAAGAAACAATCAGCATACGTTTACAAGCCATGGGGTGGATCAATAAACTCTGCAAATGGGTTCCACACGATTTGTTCATGAACGTCAAATGTCAAATGCAAAGTGACTTGTGAGATGCTGCTTCAACGCCACGAAAGGAAGCTATTTTTGCATCGAAAATTGATTTATTTCGAAAACCCGAAGCGGAAAACATCGTGGCTTTCACCTGGCAAAGCCGGTGAGGCCAATTCGTTTCGGCAAGAAGACCATGCTCTGTGTCTGTGTAGAAGCCGCTGGCCAATATTTTGAAAAAAAAAAAAAAATTAATTTCCCTAGAAAATTACGTAAAGAAAGCGGAAAAAACTTATGCACACACCTGGTATAATGCTGGCTATAAAATGTAACGGACTTGATTGTAGAGCTGAAATGGAAAATTCGTCAAACTGGAGCAAATATAACAGAACTCAAGCGTAACCACTATAAAATCATCTGTTCAGTCCCTGTACTGATAAATCACCAAGTTAGCAAATTCTGATAAGTTGCACTGTCTAAACACCTTACTAGCGATTCAGTTAAGTAATTCAGCTGAGTAAAATTAAAAGTTTGGCTGACCAATCCACTCTGCTATACATCCAGCTTCCCGAATAGACCGAAAACATTGGATCCAATCACCGCGACCTGAATTTTCTTAGTAAGGAAGCTGCATCCCCTAGTTCAGGCACAATTCAGATATTGGAGTAATCAAAGCACATCAAAAAATTGCCCTAGCAACAAATCTCTACACTACGAACTATATCCATCACTCGTAACCACTTCAGTCCCGACTCATTCAATAGCCGCTACCATCGAAGCTCTCGTTCCACTCTTTGAGATAAATAGAGCCTCGATCACCAATACAATCCGTCCCAAACTCATTGACTCTTCCTGAATAGTACAACAGATTCCAAGAATTAAATAAAATGAATCTTGAGACAACCAACAAATCGGAACTGTCCACATTCTTTCTCAAAGCTGGCCCACGACATGCAATCCCGTTCGGGATCAAAGATTTTTTGTTTTTAGGACAAAATGTGCTATCCACAACGTCAAATGAAACTAGTTGGCAATGCAATGAAAAAAAAAACGCCAATGCTTCGAAGTACGTATACTTACTAACTACGATAATAGCGAAAGCCAATCTTTGCTTAGACCCTTGCTAGTTCTAATTCAGTGACTCTTGTCTGTGTCCCAGGTCACAATGGAATCATAAGAAATGAAACCGTCGATGAACTTGCCAGACATGGTTCAGAGGAGAGTTTTTCAGGACCTAAACTTACGTTGGGTCCAACTTAGTAACTGGTAAGGGCTTGACAGTTTTTTTTATAATCCCGCGCGCGCACCAAGGGGGTATGAATACCCTTTTACTGGCTTTTCTCCAGGGCGCGGGCGGGTGGTGTAGTAGTTTGAAATTCAGGTGTATTAGGTTTCAATATTTTTCCCAGAGGAGGTTGTCAAACTGGACGGGACGAGTAAGTGCATCCTCAACCAGTGGGTCTCAGTACGTGCTAGTTGTTAGTTCGTTACATTCAGCCCAGCCATCAATCACTCTAACATCAGTGTTATGCCTTCATGTCAGAGTTGACGCCGAAGGGATTCTCATATAACTACGAAACGACTTTTTCAAAGAATTTCCTCGCACGAGATTCGAACCCGCAACCCTCTGCTTGAGGAGAGTATGCATATACCACTACACCACGGCGAACCCCATTGCAGTTGGGTATCATATGAGCACAACTGCAGATGGCACAGCTCCCGCGACTGTAGGTAGATCAAACGAATGCTTCCCGACATTTCTAGTAAGTAAGCGGCCTTTCTTCTGTCCCTCAGCAGGAAAGACTGTAGATTGCTTACTGACGTAGTGACAGGTCACTACACTTAAATGTGCTGGGCATAAACGTAAGTGTCACAACATCCTGATGCTTGCTGCGAAAGTGATGACGACACCACGGAGCACTATCCCTGTGAATGGCCGTCTTACGCTTGCATCAAATTGGGTACTGGCACTGTAGGTATTTTATCAGTGAAACGCTCACTCATCTTTCTTCGGAAGACTGAAAGATTTCCCCAGGGGTGTGGAAAATACCTTTCTATGCTCCAACTATGGTATAAAGAACACCAGTTCCCCGACGTTAAATCTTTTCCCGACCTTTACAGTTACTTCAAAATAGAGTTTCATTTAACTTTTTTCCTGCGCTTTCTAACCAACGATGCCCCGTTGGAAAAATATCTCATCTTCATCTACCAGTCCCCCCAAGTCGACTCCTCTCACTAGTTAAGGTTCTAGATCTGAGGTACTTGACCAAATTTTCAAAAAATTGCCCCCATACTCACCCCAAGACAAACCCAACTCCTACAATGAGAGCTTTGACATCTCTTCTGACGAAGTTCAAAAAGATCATTCTGCGCTTTCTACGTATGCCAACTGCAAATGTACTTTCCTCTTTACGAGAACTCATTCAAATTTTAAAAAAACTAATACGGTTCCTAACCAACCGAATTTTGTATACTTCAGTCCAAAGTGCCTGCTCATCTGCTATCAAAATGTAAGACGTTCACGCTCTAAAATCTCCGCCGTATATCTCAATTCTCAGAAGCTCCCTTATGACATTGAAAACCATAAGGTTTTTCCACAAAATTTTAACGTTTTTCGAAAAGATGGATTTGAAAGAGCTGATAATCTCTATGGTCGAGTTGTACGAGGGTTTGATGAGTACCTGGATTGGAAGATAGGTGGCACTACTGAGCCAAAATGAGTGCCTGTCAATTTGGTGACAATGCGCAGCTTAGTTTTGTTGTGACACCGATTTCAAAATATCGTGTTAGTGTTAGTGTTTTTTATCGCTCCGTTTTTTTGTGGCAAAACCTGCGAGGAAATCAAACTTATTCTCGACGGTGTGTATGGGATCCATTCGCCTTCCTGTACAACCGTTTACTGCAGAAGAAACCACGGACAAAATCCATGGTCACCACCGCAAAACAAGCGCAATCGTGAGACCACTTCAAAGACGTGCTTGGCCCTGTTTAATCGAAATCCGGAGAAGTTTCTTCGTCGTTTCGTGACCGTCGATGAGACATGGATAGCGAAGACTGTGCCTTCGGCCGAAAAGGTCATGGCAACAGTTTTTTGGGACGCGCGAAGTGTGATCCACGTTGACTATTTGGAGAAGGAAAAAATAATCACAGGAGCATACTACGTCGATTTATTGGGCCGATTCAACGCCGATTTGAAGAAAAAACAACCAGTAGCTACAACCAAATTGGTCGAATTGCACTACGTATTGCTTCTCCATCCTCCATATTCTCCGGATTTGGCTCCCTGCGACTTCTTTTTGTTCCCAAACCTTAAAAGATTGCTCCTAAAAAAAAGGCATGGCCGCCGCGGAGGAGTATTTTGCAGGCCAAAAAAAGTAGTTCTGTACGGAGAGGTTAAAAAAGTTACAGCACCACTTTAAAAAGTGTATCGAGTTAAAGAGGATTAGATTGAAAAATAAACTGTCAAATAGCCCTCGTATAACTAGCAATCCTGGATCCTGTTGAAATAGCTGGGTTGTTACGTTAACCTCTCTCAACCAATTGTTTTTATTGACTTGTGGTTCACGCTGTGACTGATAATGCTCAACCCGAAGATAGTATTGGGTATATATTTTAATTCGTGCGGTTTTCTTTTTTCAAAATTTGAATGTTTATTTAAGAAAAACATGTACAATAGTATTATTCAAAGTATTACCCATCTGAAGCTATGACTTTTTCGCATCTTTCTGGCAATTTGTGGATTCCATCCCAAAAGAACTGCGCCTGGTTGTCAGTCAAGAATGAATCAATCCAATTTTTGATATTTTGCTCTGATGTGAACCGTATTTCAGTGAGGGCGTTCTGAATCGACCGGAACAAATGGTAGTCAGAAGGGGCAAATTCTGGGCTATAAGGCGGGTGGAGTAAGACTTCCATCCACTGTTTTCCAAATAGTTCTTAACCGGAATAGCAACGTGGGGCCGAGCGTTGTCCTGATGGAAAATTATTGCCTCGTGTCTGGTCGCATATTCCGGGCGTTTTTCGGCTACGGCTCTCTTCAAACGGATTAATTGTGTTCGGTAGCGTTGTCCATTGATGGTCTCACCCAGTTTTAGCAGCTCATAATACAGCACATCCATCTAATCCCACCAAATATAGAGCATTACCTTCGCGCCATGTATATTCGGCTTTGCCGTTGATTTGGCTGGTTGGCCGGGTTTCACATATGATTTTTGCGCTTGAATTGTCGTAATAGATCCATTTTTCATCACCAGTAACAATCCGATGCAAAAATGACTTCCTTTTGTGGCGTTCCAGCAGCATTTCCGACATGCAAAACCGCCTTTCGACGTCTCTCATCTTGAGTTCATGTGGAACCAAATTTCCTTGCTTTTGAATATATCCAGCTGCTTTTAAACGTTTTGAAATGGCTGCTTGAGTGACACACAAAGATTCTGCGAGCTCTTCTTGTGTTTGGCAACAATCTTCATAGAGTAATGCTTCCAGTTCTTCAGCTTCGTCTTCCAAGCCAAAATCACCACTTTTAAATCGTGCAAACCACTTTTGGCATGGTCGCTCAGCTAGCGCATGTTCACCATAAACTTCCACCAAATACGATGACTTGCGGCAGCAGTTTTCTTCATATTAAAGTAATGAAGAAGAACTCCCCGTAAAAACACTTTTTCAGGCACTTTTTTCAGGTCTAACTACTAAAGTGTATTTCAAATTGATGGAATACCTAAAACACTGATTGTCGATTCGGAAAATTCATTTTTCATTCTTGTTTTGCCGTATCGGTTCCACATTCCTTTCAACAGAAAAAGTCGATCTGACTCCGACTATAGGAACTGTCGATTTGTGTTCACTCTTTTTCCTGAACTTTGTGAGTCTCTTTATCTTGAGTACCTCTATCGCATGCAATTAAACTTAATCTCGGATCCTAACCAAAAGCAAGTCATTCTACTGTTTAATTTCTTTTTGTAAGCAACTAATATGCCTGAACCCGATCCTAGCTATATGAGGACCTATCCAGTGGAGTCATTCAACTCATTAAATATAAGAACATCTTCGGTATCAGAAAACATTACCAAACTTAAAGATGATTTTTCTTCCGGCCCAGATGGTGCCCTGTCTACGGTCCTATGGTCCAGATGGTCGTCCCCTTTAACTTGTCTGTTTCAACAGGTACTTTTCCTTTCTTGGATATGGAATCTTATACCATTCCTTTTCATAAAGAGGAAGTAAGGCCTAAGTTGATAAAATTAAAGAACCATAGCAAAACTATCTGGTTAACTCAAACTTTTCAAAAGCATAATTTATCAAGAGCTGTAGACCAATTATCTACTCATGGCCACGCGGATGGTCAAGTCGTGTTGAGATCTATGATCAGAGTTTTATCAGAACATAGACTAGGTCTATAAATGCACAAAGTCTGAAGTGTAAAATGGACGAATTTCGAGACCTTTTTGTAGGCTATGGGGTTGACGTTTTTTATGTATCCGAAAAGTGGTTCCCTATAGATCTTAAAGACACTATCTTTCGTCTCGCGGGCTATAGGCTTTTCCGGGCTGACAGAACTAGCTTTAGAGGTGGTGGTGTGGCAATTTATATTATGTTAGCAGAAGTATTACTTGTTCGGTTAAATTTCTTATCTTAATTCTTCATATGATTGCCTCATGGACTACTTGTTTTAAGAAATTTGTTGGCGAAGAAGACCGGATTCTTTTAGGAACTGTATATAAAACATGGGCTGAAAAGTCTAAAAACAAAATTTTTGCAAAATTCAACTTTATTTATCAATATGTTATGTGCCTTCGAGGGTGATACACCGATTGAAACGATTTTTCAATCCTTCGATACCAGTTTTGTAGTACGATTTCGATTTAGCCTCAAAATAGGCCTATGTTTCTTTTGAGGTCTGCGAACAGGAAATAGACGCTGGGGGCCAAATCTGGAGAATACGGTGGGTAGGGAAGCAATTCGTAGCCGAATTCATTCAATTTTGCCATCGTTTTCATCGACTTGTGACACGGTGCATTGTCTTGATGAAACAGCACTTTCTTTTTTTTCAAATGCGGCCGTTTTTCTGCGATTTCGTCCTTTAAACTCTCCAACAACGCAATGTCATAGTCGCTGTTGATAGTCTGCCCCTTTTGGAGATAGTCGATGAAAATAATTCCATGTGTATCTCAAAATACGGATGCCATAACCTTGCCAGCCAATTGTTGAGTTTTTGGTCGTTTTGGACGAGGCTCGTCGCCTGCTCGTCACTCAGCTGACTGCCAACTTGACTCTGGTGTGAAGTGATGGAGTCAAGTTTCATCCATTGTCACATATCGACGCAAAAATTCGACTTTATTGCGGATCAACAGCTTTAAACACTACTCTAAATCATCAACACGTTCTTGTTTTTGGTCGACTGTGAGCAAACGCGGCAGCCACTTTGAACAGAGCTTTCGCATGTCCGAATATTCGTGTATGATATATCCAACACGTTCTTTTGATATCTTCAGAGCCTCAGCTACCTCGATCAACTTCACTTTACGGTCATTCATAATCATTTTGTGGACTTTTTTTGATGTTTTCGTCTGAAACAGCCTCTTTTGGACGTCCACTACGTGCATCATCTTCGGTGCTTGTATGACCACTTTTAAATTTTTCAATCCACTTGCGAATGGTTCGTTCAGCTGGTGCAGAGTCCGGGTAACACTTATCAGTCTGGTTTCTTTTATGAATCTGAGAATGAGAAGTGGATCCGTGGTTGGTAGATCCTTTTCTTGAATTTGGTGTTTTCTCAAATATTTAAATCTTATTTGGGTCTGGAGTTTCTATTGACTCATTTCAGAATCTGCAGAGACCTTCATCTAATATTCCCATCTTCCTTCGATGCTCCCTGAGCTTGCAATGCCCCGTTAGGTTATTTTTACTTAGACTGATACTAGCTTTAAATCTTTTGAGATTATGATCTCCTAAGAGTATTTTGGCTTGTCTCGACCTTGGAGATTCCGAAAGGTTCAAGCCCTTATCTCTTTTTCCGATTACCTGAATTTTTTGCGTAGGGTGTGTTCCCCTATCCCTCAGAATGGTTCAGGTCCTATGAAGGGTTCCGCTGCCCCTTTTCTCGTTAGAGAGTCCGCCGCCTTATTATCAATAATGCCCATATGGCCTGGTATTCAGCAGACAGATAATCTATTTTTCTTGCCCAATTTGCTGAGACTTTGTAGGCATTCCCATACAAGATAGCTGCTTGACTATCTGACATAATTGCTATGTTATAGCTCCTGTTATTCTTTTCGAGATTGATTCGAGCGCATCTTTCCATGGCGCATATTTCTGCTTAAAGATCCTGGTACTCTTGCCCATGGATTCATGATGTTTCGTTCTTGGCCCAAACACTCCTGCACCAGTTACTTTATCAGTTCTCGAGCCGTCTGTATTATCATGTGGTTGCTCAGTCCATAGATTGTGGACCCATCGCTCCATTCTTTCTTGTTGCTGAGCTTCGTTAAAAAATTCTTTTCAAACTTATATTTCCTAATGCTGTCATCTCTTGGAAAAGCCAAGAGTAGTGCATCATATTCTTTCGAATGATAACAGAAATCGCTGTTATTTCGTCGTGTGGAGATTTAAATAATGATTTCCTTCTGGAAAGCAATTTGGTGGAAAGTATGCTCACTTTAAACCTTTTCTCCGTAAACACTTCTAATCCAAGACATTTTAACAATGAATCATGTTCACTACTCGATCTGTTTTTTATGAGTGACTCTAGAAAAGTTATTTTATATGATCAATTGTCTGCCCCAGGGTTGTCGAAACATGTCCTCATCTATTTACTTTCGACTTTAATATACGTAGTTCTCCATCTTTCTTCACTTCCAGTGACTTCCGACTGTAATCCCGCACTAGAGACCGCAATAGGAACAAATATGTTATACTAGGTGATGTGAAAAATAACTTCTTTGACCACCAGAATGCGCTGCTACTGCAAAAAAGGTTATGGTGCTTTAAAGTCCGTTCATATTTAGGCAGACATGCCAAATTTCAGTGCGATACTGTCTTCAGTTTTGTTTTGACAGCTGAATGTTGTTGACGTGTTTGGCATCATGTTGAGTATGGACAAAAACGATTTTCGTTCTCTCATAAAACATTATTTTTTGAGAGGCAAAACGGCAAAGGAAACAAAAGAAAAGTTGGATAAATATTATGGGGCTAATGCTCCGTCAGATTACACCGTCAAATATTAATTTCGAGAGTTTCGTGGTGGCCGCAACTCCACTACCGATCGATTACGCAGCGGCAGGCCTTCCGATGCGGTAACAGAGGACAATGTCAAAAAAAAATACATAAAATGGTGTTGGCTGACCGGAAGTGAAGGTGCGCGAGCTAGCAAATACCACAAAGATTAATACTGAGCGCACACGCCATATTTTGGGCAATATTCTGCATATGAAAAAGTTATCCCTCCGCTGGGTGCCGCGCGTACTCACTCCTGACCAAAAACACGAACGCGAGGGCACTTCGAAAGAGTGTTTGGACTTGCTGAACACCAGAGAATAGAATGAGTGCCCGGCAATGGACTGAAGCCGGCACGAGTGCTCCGAAGCAGCTGAGGGAGGCTCGATGGGTCGGATAGGTTATGGCGTCGGTTTTTTTGGATTGTCATGGCATATTCTTCGTGGACTACCTCGAAAAAGGGAAAACCATCAACAGCGAGTATTACTGTGCATTATTGGAGCGATTGAAGGCCGAAATCGCTGCAAAACGGCCTCACATGAAGCGAAAAGGCAACAAAATTTTGCAAGACAATGCATCGGCTCACAAGAACATCGCAACCACGGCTAAAATCAATGACTTAGAGCTCCAATTGCAGTCGAATCCACTGTATTCGCCCGATTTGGCTCCCTTGGACTATTATCTCTTCCCAAACCTCAAAAGATGGCTCATCAATAAGAAATTCAGCTCACGCCAGGAAATCATCGACGCCACGGAGGAGTATTTTGCAGACCTTTCGGAAAATTACTTTTCGGAGCAAGAAGTTGGAAATTCGCTGGAAAAAGTGTATCAAACTAAAAGAAGACTAACATATATTGTATAAAATAAAAAAAACATTAAAAAAATTTTTTTTTTCATTTCCATGGAGGTTACTTTTCAGCACACCTTGTATGGTATGTCTTCTTCCTATGAGCACGTCCCCCTGAAGTTCAAATCCACAAGGCCTGGTTCACTAATGAAATTCGTTTTCATGTGAAAAAACGAATTACCTACCATGCTTATGAACGATGGAAGCGATATAGACTTGATGCTTATCGAATAGTCTATTGCAATCTTCGGAATGAGACCGTTGACCTTATTCGTTCCGCAAAAAATAAAATTTGTGTTAAAACGACTCAGTCCGTCTCTAAGTGGAAAATAACTTTTGACAAACACAGTCTAGGCTTAGGAAAACAGCAAGCTCTGTCCCCGCATGGTATTGATTGTAATTGTACCGATGACCTCAAATGACTCGCAATCTGAATTTCAAGATTCAGATATGATTTCCGATAATATCTCCCTACCGGGGGAAAGGTTTGCCTTCTAAGGGGAAGATCAAGTTGAGAGTATACTTTCTATAAAATCTAACGCCATTGGAACAGACGGTATTCACCCGAAATTTCTGAAAATAGTACTGTTGTTGTTGTTGCCTTTTGAAACTATTGCATTTAATACAATTTTGACCACTAGCGTGTTTTCTAAAATTTAGAAGAAAGCTAAAAATATCCTCGTACCGAAAAACTCTGGTGGTAAAGACTATCGGCCGATATCTATACTTCCTTTGCTATCTAAAGCGTTTGAAAAAATCATGCAGAAACAAATGAACGTCTTTCTAAATTATTATAGTCATATTACTCCCAGACAATCAGGATTTAGAGCGAAGCATAGCTGTACAACAGCTCTCCTAACAGTTGTAGATGACATAAGACAGAACATCGATAAATACCTGATAACTTTCCTCTTATTATTGTATTTCTCTAGCGATTTCAACACAGTCGATCATGTTCTTTTTCGTGATAAGCTCATAAAAATGTTCTCTTGCAGTTAGACTTCTGTTTTTTATATTTTGTAGGTCGGGAACAAGCCGTCTTCAATAACAATGTTTTGTCTGACTTCATTACTGTTCGTTCTGGAATACCAAAAGTTTCCATTCTCGGGCCCCTTCTATTTTCCCTGTTTATTAATGAGTTGCCGTTTGTTTTTACTAGCTCCAAAATTGAGTTATATATACATAAGTTGTGCACTTGTTCTAATTGAGAACTGTGTTTGCTGTATTAACACAGATCAAGACAATATCGCCAACTGGTCTAAAAAGAAATCCTTTTTTACTGAGCCCGAAGAAGTCAGAATGCATTGTCATTTTCAAAAACGATGTGTCTACCTAGTACTTTCCTTCTGTCGTCTTGGCATAACATTCAATCGAAGACTGACTTGGAGCAATCACATAAGTTTAGAAGTAGGCAAAGTTTATGGCGTAGTTCGTTCGTTATGGGTGTCTCAGCATTATATTCCAGTGAAAAGTAGAACATTTTTTGTAAAATAACTCATCACAGCCCTATACGGATGTGAAGTTTACAGAAAGTGTGATGCTGTCAGTAACAGAAAGCTTAACTTGGCATATAACAATGCGGCTCGATACGTCTTTGGGGTTCGTAGGTGTGGATCTCATGTTTCTCTAGGAAAACATGTAACATTACATTTAAAAACTTGTTTGCGAGGTTTTACAATCCGACAAAATTTCTTATCATCTTATCATTTTCAAACTAAAAAAAACTTGGTTTACCATATACCTCCCAGTTGTGGCATGGATTAAATCCTTTTTAGAAGACCGAGATTATAGAGCCATTTTTCAATTCTCAATATCCGTCCCCATTAAAGCAACATCTGGTATCCCTCAGAGTAGTCATCTTGGACCAATAATATTTTTCAAAACGATTAGCGATATAAATCTCGTTTGAAGGAATTTTAATCTTTATTTTCGCTGATGATATAAGAATTCCCAGTCATTTCATTGTTTATTCATCAAAAGTTTTGCTTGCATTATTCTGAAAATTGTTTAAGTCGTCTTGTAAGGAATGGTCTGACTCCCATTGCTTGATGGAAGTGATGTTGGAGAGTTCAGGCAGATTTTGGGTTTGCTGAGAAGCTCATGGGACTTCTCCATGTGCAGAATCGGGAACTAAAAGCCGATACAAGGAGAGTCCTTAAGACGGGGCCTAGACAGCAGAATGTGAACCATTTTCTGCTGTACCTTAACAGGGACTGCTAACCGTACCTCGAAAAATTGAAAGGGAAAGGGCGAGGAGGAACCTTCCGAGATGATGGAAGTGCTGCAGATAAACCTGTCCAACAGTAAGGGAGCGACGGCCTGTCTGGTTAAGTACATCACCATACAAGAGCCCTGGAACAATAAGGACAACAAGATCCATGCTGAAGAATTACGCGTTGTGCTTTAAGGCAGTAGGTAAAATCAGGACTAATCAAAAACCAAATAGAGACATTTCTTTCAATAATTACAGCTCAGGAACCTGATGGCGGCAACTTGCGAAGGGAGTGTGGTAAACCACTTTGTCTGACCTCGGCCTACTTCCTCTATGACGCCAAAATAATTATCTCGGAAAAACTAAAGGACTTGCTGGGCTGTGACGCTAACGCCCATCATACACAATGGAAAAGCGGTGATATTAATCCAAGAGGTGAGTGTTTGTATGATTTCATTACATCTTCCAACCTCAATATTTGCAAAACAGGATATTCAACCACTTTTGTGGTGGAAAATAGGTATGTACCTTTGCTACAAATACAGACACAGCATCGATGTTGGATCACCGAATAGGGTATGTACTTTTTGAAGAAATCCTAGGAAGACTCATTGTCTCAAGTATACAGAAATAGTAAATATACACCTGGATAGCAAATCAATCACCTGAGGTAATATTTTTAACTTAAACAATAGCCTTCGAGAGAGCTTGTCCGGCTAAGAGAACACCTTTAAGGGCTCAACCAAAATGGTGGAAGAGGGGGATAGGTTAGGAAACTCTACAACAGGGCGAAACTTTTCAGAAGCGACAGTACTACGAATACAAAAAACAGTTCAAGTACCTAGTTAGAAAGTCAAAAAGGGATTCATGGCAGAATTACTACGAATCTATTGCGGTAATAGACTAGGGTTCGGGGTTAGGCAAAATTCCTTCAAAAGAAGCGAGCGTTCCTAGTTACCTCAAGAAAAATGACGGAACCTGAGCTGAAAGTAGCCAAGAAGTTATGGTAACAATACTGGAAACCCACTTCTCTGGATCCACATTATCAGATGACTTTGGCATGCTATGGTATGCTGAGAACATTAATCTCCCTCTTTCCGAACTCTTGAAAAAATTACGGTGGGCTACTCAGTCCTTTAAGCCTTACAATGCCCTCGGTCCGGATGGTATTCTACCGATTATGCTACAGAAAGCACCGGAAGTAGCAATTCAAAAAAAAAAAAATGGAAATTCTTTGACACAGTACATACTAATAGCTTGGAGGGAAGTTAAGGTGATTTTAATACCTAAAGCTGGCAAATAGGGGCATATAACAGCAAAAGATTTCAGACTTATAAGTCTGTCATCATTTATGCTTGGAACTCTAGAGCCATTATTGCAGATTCATATAAGTAATAGATGCAGTAATAGCGTTTTAATTGAGTTTCAGCATGTATATAGGAAAGGAAAATCTGTAGAAACCTGGCAAAAGTTAGTGGGGAAAATAGAGAATAGTCTACACTTCGATGAGTTTGCGATGACGGCTTTTCTCGATATTAAAGGAGCCTTCAATAACGTGGAGTGCACCGCTATAAAAAACGCTCTAGTAGAAACTAATTTGGAATAGAATTTTCAACATGCTTGCTAGGATATATGTGGAATAAACTATTCCATTTGGCAAAATTCGGTTAGAATGTCTGTAACTACTCCTAAAGGAGAAGTCATGTGGCCACTCCTGTGGGTGCTGGTAATCAATGACGTCCGTAGAAAGCTTAGTACAATGGGTATAAGTGATGATGATGACACTTCCAAAACTGAACTGGTTCTTTTTACCAGGAATTACAAGATACCGCAATGCAGACTCCTAAGACTCAGCGGAGTGGAATTGTCCTTCTCTAATAGCGCGAAGTATCTGTGTGTGATTCTGGACGAAAAACTGTATTGAAATCTTAATGCAGTGGAATGAATCGAAAAGGCACATAATGCTCTTTTCATTTGCAAAAGAACGGTAGGAACAATTTGATGCACTGACTATATACGGTGGCGGGAAGACTAATACTTACGTATGGCGCACTAGAATGCTGGAAAGTAAGAAAAAAAGGAAACGGTACACGGAAAATTAGCGAAGGTTTAGAGAAGGGCTTCTATAGCCATTACAGGTGGGATCCGTATGACCTTTCTGTAATTAACACGATAAGACTCAATAGTATGGGTTACTACAAGAGCTGTAGGCAATCCAATTCCAACGAATGAAATTCCTTCCTTCGTCGACTTCGACATTTCGTGTCCGGAGAGGGAGGACTGCCAAAAAATGCAATAATCAGGTCAAATGAAATTGCAATTTTCACAGATGGTTCGAAAACAGAGCAAGGAACAGGTTCTAGTATCTTCTTAGAAGATCCAGAACTAAGAGTGTCCACAGGACGGCTGAGCTAATGCAGATAAGTTCGGTATCCGGAAGAGTTATCGCTATCTACATCGATAACCAGGGTGCACTTAAGGTAATGGAATTGACCAATATCAATTTTAATATAGTCAGGGGCTGTCGTACAGTGCTTAAAGCATTGTGCAGTCAGAACCATGTGAGACGGTGCTGGGTGCCAGGACACTGCGGTGTAAGGAAGTGAACAAGCAGATGAGCTTGCAAGAAATGGAGGGCTACTCGATAAAAGTGAGGTTGCTAACTTCAAACTACCACTTTGCATAGTAAAGGGAACTGTAAAGGTGGTCAAGTCTTGAAGGACACAGGATATCTAAGGCACACTGACTACTTTTTTACGACAAAAGGTCTAGGGAGTTAATAAAATGATACAGCGATAAGCATAGGACAGTAATAGGAATCCTGACAGGACCTGCAGAAACACGCAAAGATACACAAATTGTCAGACACGGATATTTTCAAATTCTGCGGTGAACTGTAAGTTGTTGTTGCGAGGCAATATCGCTTAGTCGAAGAAAATTTTTTCGAAGACCTGGAGGAAATAGACTAGACCTTCTTGGCTTTTGCAAAGAAATTGGATGTTTCACCAGGGAGATTGTTTAAATTTCTGCCATTTGAAGATAAATTCAACAGGTTCTACAGGGATTGTGATGGGCCCGTCTTTGTACCAAAAGGGCCCAAAGTACAAGTGGCAAACACAAGTTGAAGAGGGAGCTCAGCCAACTTCGTGTGCGCAATTGGAAACAGCTGGCAAAAGACCGTTGAGGTCTGGACTGTATTGCTATCTAAGTAAGTAAGTGCATTGATAAATCATCACCTGTCAATGCCTATCCTAAGCCGATTCTTTTGGCACTCTAAAGCAGGTATGTCATGTTTACATACAAATGGTTTTGAGATGATAGTGTACTTAGTGTCCAAGGAAATTAGGCCAACTTTTAGCTACTTTATCATATTAATCACCCAAATTTCAGTCTGCCATTTCTCGTTCAGTTTTAATATGTTATACTGAGGGTCCATCGCATAAATACTATTGATAACACCACGATTTGAATGATCTGCCCTTTGGAGTAAACATATATAATTTGACTGAGGATAAGGCAACATTATCTGCATAATAAGTCTGAAAATGGACGTATGAATTGTTGTGATTGCAATCTAAAAATTCTATCATCGTTTTGAGTACAGTCTCTCCGTAGTTGTGATATGACTTGTTGTTTCGACCTTGCAACAACAGTGTTCTTCATTAACATAGGCTTGTTGCTCTATGTCCAGGTATCCACATCGAGTATTTGGAATATTTTAAAATAAATCGTTCCACCATAGAAACTCACAACTGACTTCCGCCAACTCATCACTTCAGTATCTTATGGATCGACTTATGTTATGACAGTTGCATGCGGAAGTTCAACCCAACCCCAAATAAAGAAAACAACACCGGCTAATGTACAAGTATGCTATCGTTATTGACTTAATAAAATAAAAAATTAATTCGTAATTTATTTGCTACAAAACTAAGCCTGAAGCATGAAGAGTTTCTCCATGTTTGGATCGGCTGCAGTCGAATTTGTCGCATCCGCATCACCATCAGCATCAGCATCAGCATCAGCATCAGCATCAGCATCAGCATCAGCATCATCATCACTTTCAGTGCATTCGGTCTGTTTGGTCCTCAAAAGGAAGATTTTCTTCAGATTTTGCGCACTGATGACAGCCTCCGCTGTTTCGATGACATCCCTTGGGGGATTCTGCTCACGTGTCAACACCCACACTAGCTCTATGAAAATTATAGACATGCATTTAATTCGGCTTAAAAGGAAAGCAACATTTATGCAATCATATCAAATAGAACGTGCATCAAGTTTTTAATTAATCACTCTAGCATTTATGGAGGCGATCTTGAAACTTACTTGTATGAGATACTCTCAGTAATCGACTGCATGAGTAGACAACAGCATACGATGTGTAATCAGTTCCCAAGACCTGATAATTGGCTTTTGTGCTGTTCGCTGAAAACGAATGAACAACAATCATGTTTTTGAGATAGTTAAATGCCATTCAATAAAATTTTCACTTACTTGACTTCATGTTTGGAAATACCACCGCCAATGCTCCAGAATCGATCACTGTTGCCGATCCCACTATTTCGGAATATGTGCCAGTACTGAAAGTAATTGAAATCATGAGAATCAACCGTCAAAATGTATAGTATCTGTAAGGTTTGCTACTTACAAGCGATTGATTGCCGAGTTGACGACTGAAATGGTGTCATTGCCGGTGATGTTGTATGTGGCCTTCATGCACTTGCCACCGATTTCCGGTAAAAATGGATACTTTTCATACTCGTACCATACTCCCATATACTGAGAATGAATTTACTAAATCAATGTTCTTTTTGAAGTGACCATGACTTAACTTACATCGGCTAGCTTGAAATCTTCTTGGAGTTTAACTGGAGGGCATGGTCCCGGGAATGGTACCTGACCAAGAGCCAACTTCACCAACAGAAGCACTAATATGGATATTCCAAAACTGCAAAGAGTTAAATTTCATTTCGTTTTCCTTTCCAAATGAAATGAATCAGCCTTACCAAACTTGCTTCATGTTTCAAATTCAATTGAATCTTATCACTTACTTCGAATGCACACACTACACCCTTGACTAAGTAGAACGAACTACGACCAGACTTCTATCGTATCTGTAAATAACTGATTGCTCTTCAGACAGCGTCTTCAATTATATAGAATTCCCCCCGATCTCGCCTATCTCGGTGAGTGCGTCGAATAACAGAGCACATTCCAAATTATGAAATGTATCTCCATATCAGACATTCCGTATTTCCAAATTTGAATCGCATTGTAGACGGTGTTGCAATGAGCAATAGGGTACTTCAGATACAAAAACTATTTTTGATAAATCAGGTGATTAAATCAGGTGAATTAATGTTTCAAAACAATCCAGACCACACTAGGAGAAGCTGATGCGAAATTATAATTTCGTCGAGCGGAAATAAAAACAGATTTATGGAAAGCCAATTACCCTGAGCCTTGATATACGAGTACGAGTATGTGCAATAGAAATCTGAGCTCTTGTAACAAAAGTTTTTGTTAAAAGATAAAAACGTATTCTAATCTATTCGTTCATACTGTACGAGTACTCGTATCTAGTGGAAAGTTTACATTTTCGAAGTCAAAATTCTGATTGCCCCAACAACAATGTCTGTGATAAGCGACGTTTTTATGACAAACGTATTTGGTATTTACGATATCTTCCATAGAAGAGCGTAGGAAACCTTATAAAATATCATTTAAGATGCACATCGGGATTTACGACGATTCCCGATTCGCTGGCCAATTTTAACCAATTTTCTCCTTCACAACTTCGAGCGTTGCGTGGTTTGTATGGTAAGTACTAAGCACCGTCTTGTTGGAACTACAGCTCGAATATATCGATGTTGTCGTGCTCTGTCTACAAAAAGCCGGTTAACATCGCTCTATATCTAAGACCATTGACGGTAACGGTGTCTCCTTTCAAACAGTCAATTTGTTGGCAAAACCGGTGAGCCAAAAATGGGCCAAAATCTGGCCAACATTTCCTGCACAAGATTAGCGAACTCACGGTGTTGTCTATGGTCGTTCGGTTTCAATTCTATCGTCAACACAATCTTATACGGATATAGGTCCAAATCTAACCACATTATAAGCTGGCGATGCCAAATTCAGCTGATCGAGGCCGAATCGACATTTCGATACTGGCCGTTACGGCGGCTATGTTTTCTTCATTTCGCACGAATCTCAGTCTGGTTGGTGGCTTATGATCCAAAGGTATGTACTCGCGCTCAAACCTTTCCACAGTGCGACGAATTCCCTGCACATTAAAGCTAAGATTACGACCGACTTCACGACGAAATTCTTATTCAGCCGGAATTTCGATAATATGGTATTTTTATATAATTTCCACTCGTTCGGCAAGCGTTAAACGATACATGATGAAACGGCAAAGCTTGCTGAACATTTTCACAGCTCAATGTCATTGGTAAAATTGACAGCTGCTGCTGAATCATAACAATTGGAAAAACTATCATTGCTATTTGGTCACCCATGACATATAAAAAAAAGTATTTTTAGTAAAATATGCAGGCCACATCTTATACAAACTCAAGTAATAAGCTAAGTTAATTCAAAGTGGCATAAGTATTGCAGATATTTAAAAAAATATATATAAAGGGTTTTCTAATAACAACTTGACAACTTTTTTTTTTAAATAAAAAGCAAACCATTTGAGATATTTCAAAAACTCTATTATTGGCTTGAAGTATATTCAAAACATTTATGAATGGAACTCGACTTCGTTCATATGGCCACCGCAGGCACGTTTGCAGCGGTCGATTCGTTGGAACCAAATTTCAACGATTTGGCCACACATTTCGGCCGAAACGGCCGCTATTTTACGTTCAATGTTGGCTCTGAGCTCTTCCAACGTCGTCGGCGTGTTGGCATAAGCCTATGTCTTGCGATAACACGCTCACCATACTTACTCTTCAATAAATCGATTGTAGCGTGTGCTGTGTGGCTTGTGGCACCATCCTGTTGAAACCACATGTCGTCCAAGTCCATACCTTCCAATTCGGGCCAAAAATAATCGGTGATCATGGCGCGATAACGCTGACCATTCACAGTAACGTGACGATCGTTATCGTCGACGAAAAAATATGGCCCAATAACGCCGTCGGCATGCAAACCTCACCAAACAGTTATTTTTTGTGGATGAAGTGGTGATTATTGAAGCACGCATATTTTGCTTATTGACGAACCAATTGAGCCAAAAATGAGTTTTGTCACTGAAGATGATTTTGCGATGAAATTCATCATCTTGGCGCATCTTCTCCAGAACCCAATCGGAGAACGTAAGTCGCTTCAGTTTGTCCATCGACTTCAATTCTTGAGTCAGCTTGATCTTGTATGGGTGTAAACCAAGATCCTTACGCAAAATACGTCATAATGTGGTCTGAGCGATGCTCAATTCTTGAGAGCGCTGTGAAATTGACTGATTTGGATCGTTTGCTACGGAAGTCTGAACGGCAGCGATATTTTCGACACTACGACCAACCCGTTGTCTCACTGACACGGCAACATCACACAACGAATATGTAGACTCAAATTTTTGCACTAAACTTGTTATTGCCTGTCTACTAGGGCGAGAATTACGACCGAAAATTGGAGTTAACGCTCTTAAAGTTGCAGTCACCGACTCCGAATATCTGTAGAAAATTTTTAAAATAAAAATTTTATATAAGTTGCTCGTTAGTGTACTTAACCATGATGAAAATGTTGAGTTTGCTGAATAAATTGACAGTGACAGTTTGATGATTAGTGAAAGAGTGCGTTCACAAGTTAAATTCAAAGTTGTCAAGTCCCTATTTAACATATGCTTTATAGAGTGCGTACTTTCCAATACAGTGATATCTTCAAACAACTACCGCCATGTCTTGATCAGGCCGGGTATTTTTGTTAGTAAACTGCCAATACAACGTCAATTGAATAGTAGGTTCCCTCTAGTGTCTGATATATGTATAATTTGACAAAGCACTGTGCTTGTGCATAAGAAATCCAAAAATTGTTTCGAGTTCTGATGTGCAGAGAAAGATACGATGTACAACCAGTGGATGCGCACAATGCATGACGCTAGCATCTGCAATCCTCGCACTACATTCTTTGAGACCGCAAATTTTTTTTATAAGGAGGATCCCAATGTCACGAAGTTTTGTTGAGTTTGGGTCCGTTTCTTCTGACTAGAAGGTGTCTTCGTTCGATTTCTATCAGTGGATACGTACTTATTACGACTGGATGTGTGTAAATGGACGCAGGAAGACTTTACAGCTGAGTTATCTGTTGTCAGAAGATGGTTTTGATTTCTTGGCAAACATTTTTGAAGCTACTAAAGGAGAAGAACTCCATCCTCGATTCCTTCAATAATTTTGTGTCAAAGATTACGATTCACTGTGTCACAGTAAATTGCATGCCTGCTACTGTTAGCACTTTAAAAATCAAAATAAAAAACCGGCTTACATAATTTAATTAATTTTATGATAAGTTGCAAATTGCAGATGTTATCCGGTGGAACCCTTTGCTTGGTAGGTTTTTGCTGTTGCTGTTGTTCTTGCTGTTGACACTATTGTGTCGCTGTTGTATCTGCTGATATGATTATGCTGAAATAACGTGTGTTAATGATATTGTGCAACATTGTTATTGAACGGAACCTTAGCAGGTTGTCAAAAGGGAGACCTGAGATACGTATGGAGAAGTAAGAAATTTAGCGAGCAACGTTGTTGTATGCCATATTCACCTTTCAACTGCTTACGGCATCACATTTTCTGTAGACTTCACATCCGTAAGTTAATATGAGAGTGATGAGGGACTTGACTAAAAGAATTCGGGTTGATAAAGGTGTGAGGAACAAAAGAATCCATAAACCTTCCCGACACATCTATTGGTATAATTATTTCAAGTAAATGTCGAGTTAAATATAAGACCAAGGTTTTTAGCGGTCTCCACGTATTTAATGCGTCCACTGTCAACATAGATCGACGGAAGCAGGGAGAGGTATCAAAGGGCTTTCTGGATATAACTATACATTTGGTTGGCGTTGATAAGAAGTAAATACTGTCGCGACCAGTTGAAGATTTTATTTAAATCGGAATTTACCAACTTGATCAAAAAAATTCCGGAATTTATTCACAAAATTAAAAATACAAGTTTATTCATCTAAATCTATATTGTCCCCTTCAAAGTAATCCCCATCGACTGCAACACACTTATGCCAGGGCTTGATCCAATCCTAGAAACATTTTTTATATTCGGTTTTCGGTATGTCCTTTAGTGTTTCCTGCGGTTTTTTAACTCGATTGAACAGAATGGTTTTTGTTGCATTATTCGTCAAAAAATTACGAATAATGATGGCACTGTGCGACGGTGCGTTATCATGATGCAAAATCCACGAGTTTTCTGCCTACAATTCTGGTCTCTTTTGACGAATTTCTTCACGCAAACGTCTCATAACGCCCAAATAATACTCTTTGTTTACTGTCTGGCCTTTGGCAAAAATTCATGATGCACTACACCGTTGTAATTCATGAAAACCGTGAGCACTGCCTTCTTTTTTGACTGAAAACGACGTGTTTTTCTTGGTCTCGGCTCATTTGGTGAACGCCATTCACTTGCCTGATGTCTGGATTGCGTGTCGTACTCATAAACTCACGTCTTGTCTCCAGTAATGATCCTTTTGATGAATGTGGTATTGGATTCAACCTCGCAAATCATATCTTTTGCGACGTCAACATGGTCTCTTTTTTGCATGAAATTGAGGTCTTTTGGCACCAACTTCATTAACCAAAATGTGTTGGAAGGATCCATAAGTAATGTTAAATTCCTCCGCTATCTCCCTGATGGTTAATTTACGGTTATTGATCAACATTTCTTTTACTTCATCAATGTTTTCGTCGGCTTTCGATGTCGATGTTCTTTCACTGCGTTCATCATCTTCGATTGACTCAGGACCACTTTTGAACCGCTCGTGCCACTGGTAAACGAACGTTTTTTTTAGAGAATCGTTTCCGAAACACTTTTCTAACATTTCCAACGTTGGGGCACCATTAAATCCGTTTTTTACGCAAAATTTAATACAAGTTCGTTGTTGCAAATTGAAATCTGGTAAAAAATCGCCAACACCCACAGAGATAGATGTACACTTGGCTACGTAACTTTTGCAAATGTCAAGCTATGAAGCTAAGATTTAGAGGGAATGTCAACAATAGATGTACCAACTTAACAAAAGAAAAAAAAATGAAAACAGAACTCAAATCGGAACAATGGGAGCGTCACACGGTAGTTATTTTTTTTTTGATCAAGGTGGTATGCAGCTAATGCAGTGGTCTACTGATACAGGTGAACAACTTAGATGTAGTTGGGTATCGTCAGCGTACATTTCAATTGAAGAAAACGAAACAATGGATGGTAACTCATTTACATACAATATAACGACAACAGAAGTGGACCTAGGATGGATCCTTGAGGTACGCCATATGGAAGCATCACTAAAAACTGCTGGTTGACGACCACCTAGGTAAGTGGACAATAGGCAGACGGCCGAATAGGAAAAATTGTACAGCTTGAAGAGTTTACTACATAAAATTTCGTGGTTAACTGTGTCAAGTAAGCTTCTGCCTTATGTACGGTTGAAAAGCTATGTTTGGGGAGAAAACCAGACTGCTCTGAAGTCAAGATGTTGTGTTGTTGAAGAAATCTATTGATTTCTTGCATGATTCCTTCGAAATCTTTCGAGAGAAAAGAAAGTATTGCAACAGGTCGAAATTCGGTATTCGAGGAATTCTTAGGGACAGGTATAATCTTTGACGTCTTCCAGAGTGAAGGAAAAACTCAAAGAATTTTATTGAAGATGTATGGAATTGGTTTTGGAAGGAAGATTTTCAAGAACTTGGGGTGAATCAAATCAACTTGAACTGCGTTTTTTTTATTTTTTCCTTTATGGTACCCCGTCAGTTTAAAGATACGTTCTTAATACCTCTCTATATTTTTCATCTAAAATAATTGACATTCTACCAAGTTAAAACTTTTTAATCTACTCAACGTTACGATGTACTCCCGCAAGTAAGGAGCTCCTCTTTACAAAAAAAAAAAAAAGCAAGCGCCCCAGGTATCATATTTACGTTCAAGTGGCAACCTTTTACCATCATATATACACAATACACCTGCTTTGGGTAGAATCATCGTCGACCTTCTGGCAAAAGAAAATCCTCTATAACTTTGGCAACGTTTTCTACTGATTAAAGCCCAAAATATGACATAAAGTTCCACGGCAGGTAGAAGCGAAAAAAATTCTCCAATTTTTGTACGTCAAAAACTCAAAAAAAAAAAAAAACAAAAAAAAAAAAAGTGTAGAGAAGGAAATTTCGAAGCTCATTAAAAATGCTGCTCAATGAAAAATTACGAAGCTTAACGACAAACAGTAAAACAAGGCCCACGTAAATGGGTGAAGGCACGTACAAGTGTATCTACATGAGTCGAAGGGATATTGGTAGCTCTTCCTGCGTTAATTGAATGCCGCCAATCGATATGGTCTCTCATTAAGTGCGGTAAAACAAAATTAGGTTAAACCCTGTACTTGATTAACCTTAATTAGTCGAGCATGTTTGACATTTCCACCATTTATGGCACTGCTGCCGCAGGTAATAAGTGATTTTGTTGAGATGGGGTGCTTCCGAAAATATTTGCCATGGCAAACATCGATTTTTTTGTTTTCGTATCTTTTTTGGTTCGGTATCTGACATTTGGTGGGGAATGAAGGATAGTGAGGCCAGGAGCCTTAAAGGGGACGATTGTAACCTCCAGTCACAATCAATGAAGTGGTTTTCGTTAATTGCTAAAGAACTTAGCTCGTGGCAGGGATATACCGCCAGGCTGGATAATTGTAAAGACTTATGTACCTCGGGGCAGTTAGAGGCGTGCTCGGAAATTGAATATTACTAGTGTTGTAGACGAACTGAGATAAGAATTTTGCCTGTGTATACTCATACATTTTTGTGTTCAAAAATGTCATGTACAGTAATCACGTTCGTAAACTAAGGACAGTAAAAACACAATTGATCGATCCTTTTCATATGTATAATACTTATAATAAGCCACACTCAAGTGGCTTTGAATGCTTGCGGGTTACAATGACTAGGAAAGGCTTCATAAACAAATTTTTCAGAGCACGTGCAAAGCTGGGCTTGAATTTAAACTGATGAGCATCTAAAGCGCGACGCGTGTAGCGGTTATAATAGAAGGCAGAGAGTCCTGTTGTCAGTAAAGGAATATACTGGATTTAAAGTTGAAGACAAGCGATCAATGATGGTTACTAAAACTAGTTTCGTAGGCGGAACGGAGCCTTGCGGTAAACCAGTAATTAGTTCGTGGGTATTAGACTTGAAACCCTTTAAGACAATTGGAATTGATTGTTCCGAAAGGTCAACGAAAGGGCACGCATTTTATACTTGTGTCAAACTATCTCAAATACATTTGAAATATTAAGTACAACTCCTTTGCTTCGCCTAGGGTCATATACCTAGTTTTCACTTTCAGTCAGACATGCCATCATCGTCACTAGTTCACTATTAGTCATTGTGAAAGTAAGGACATATTTTTTGAGCTATTGACATAAAATCTGGAACCACTGAGCTGTCTGAGCTGCCTTGTCTGGTAAACCGCTTGAACATCCGAATGTTTTATAATTTTGAAGAAAGAGCAACTATTTCTGCTACTACTTTGTTTGCTAGATATACATAGTATTTTTGACTTAAATTTTCTGTCGTAAATGTTCAATATTTTCAGTTTTCCTATGTCGGGTTGGCTTTGTAAGACTAGGAAAATGATGTGGGTGCCGGTTCAAATGATTGACGTTCGACCACATTTTGCACACTAAGGTGAGTCCTGAAATATGTAGATCAACGAATTGCAAGTCGAGAATTACCATCACTTCATCAACTTCAAACCCGCATATGATACTGGTAGCATTGATCTTTCTACAAGTCAATATTAGAATTTTTTATCCTGTCAAAACTGACCCAGCTGAGCCGTGTGACGAGGCTGTGTAATAAAAAAGTAGCGCGACAGCCCGGTGTGGACCAAGACCTAGCTTCTCGCACTCATTTGAGTGAATGAATTTGTAAATTTTTACACTTCTGAGCAGGGCCTACTGTTTATTGCCGGTTCCAAATGGCTCTCCTGAGAAGCTTTTTCATAGGCAGAATTGGACTTTCGTATGTTTGCTATTGTTCGCCGAAAGGGTGATGACGATTTTGAAAAAATTTGCTGTTGTGCTTCTACCGGGCTGAATAATACGCGGCGCAATTAGAAAACAGTTCCTCTGAACTATTTCAATCGCGTACCTCCAGTAAGGTAGAATGTCATGCGATTTTTTTCATCTAGTGCTGGGACAGATAGTGTGCTGAACAGGTGTTTACACGGAAGCCACTATCTCAATGCACCTGTTTAGCTGCTGGGATACTCAGACGATATCGATATCACCGGTTGCTCCCAGTGCGACCCTATAGAGCTTTCTACAATAGTTGAAAAACAGCGAAATGAATTAGCCTAAAAGTAAATGAGGACAAAAAAATAGGATCTGTACACTGCTGGGGACAAAACGTCACTGTTGTCAGTAGAAATTACGTAACGGTTAAGGTTTACAAATATTGGGGTAGATTCTGCGAAGATTCACTGAAAGTTCCTTACAAGGAGAAGGTAAGAAGAAAAACATTTTCTATAGAACATAGTTCTTTGCAGTTTTCCTTTATCGAGTTGGTTACTGGACTATGAGCAGATACTCGTATTTTAAGAGGTAAATTCGTCGTCGAATATTTGATACCGCATGCGATGGAGTAGAAGATATGACCGCGAATTCTGTGAGGATGTGGATGTGGTTCAAAGAGTCAAAATATGGCGATTATATTGGTTCAACCACATCCAGCAAAGAGATTTTTGAATCACATTTCTCACATTCGAAATGCCAAGGAAGACCGAACATCCGTTTTAAGAGTCAAGCTATTGCGGATGCCAGAGCCAGATTTGGCTTGGACAAATGGAAATATCATTCCTGAGATCGAAGAAAGGGAAGACTGCCGTGTATCAGGCAGAGACTCTTCATCGGTCAGGGGCTCTTTAAAGGAGTCCATTCTCCCTCTTTCTGAATGGGCGAGCACATCGGCACATCAGCACATCAGCATATCAGGATTGGAAGTTAAAAGCAAGTCCAGGGTATTGATGATATGACTATCAATGGCTGGTATTCGCGTGGGCTCATTTACGAGCTCAACAGGAAGTCATCCAGGATTGTGTATATTGAAATGTTAGTCTGCGAGCAAGGGATATATTTTTTGAATGGAGTTAAACAGCGCATTTAGCTGGTTAAAAGTTATGTTGCTGTGTAGTTTGGAGTTTTGGTAAATAAGGCAGTGATCGTATAAATTTAATCGGTAATCTACCAGTATTAATGACGTTGATGCCCATAAAGAAATGAGTACTTCTAGACAAGCACAATAACCAAAAACACCGACGATGCAAAGTAAAGTTGTGAAGATGTTAGGATACCGAAATAAATTGTTTAACGTGTGATGCAGTAGCGAAAGTGGTTGAGCTGAGGCAACATCACTACCCAGGAGCAGGAGGTATATGATACCTGACATTGAGCAGCTTGTTTTTCTGTTGGCACAGAGGATATTAGTGACCTAATGGAAATCTTATGAGTGCACTAATGTTGCATATACATTCGTTTGTGTTCGGCATGCCTGGCTTGAATTTAGGTGCAATTAAGGCCTATAAATGATGTCCAGCTACTAAGCTACTGTGTAGAATACCGTGTGGTGCTCCCATTATTCCGATTTGAGTATTATTAAGTTGGAACGTTTGTTGTTGACATTCCATTTAAATCTTAGCATCATCATCGTGTTGGCGATTTTTTACAATTTTAGAAATGGATTTAAATTTGCAACAACGAACTTGTATTAAATTTTGCGTAAAAAACGGATTTAATGGTGCGCGAACGTTGGAAGTGTTGGAAAAGTGTTTCGGCAACGATTATCTAAAGAAAACGGTCGTTGGCACGAGTGGTTCAAAAGTGGTCGTGAGTCAATCGAAGATGATGAACGCAGTGGCAGACCATCGACATCGAAAGCCGACGAAAACATTGATGAAGTACGAGTAAAAGAAATGTTGGTCAATAACCACAAATTAACCATCAGAGAGATAGCGAAGGACTTTCACTTTGCCTATGAATCCGTCTAAGACGGTTAATGATTTGGGTTTCCGTCGTGTAGCAGCAAAGTTGGTGCCAAAAGACCTCAATTTCATGCAAAAAAGAGACCGTGTTGACGTCGCAAAAGAGATGATTTTCGAGGTTGAATCCGATACCACATTCACTTCGTTTTCAGTCAAAAATAAAGGTAATGCTCACGGTCTTGGTGGACTTCAACGGATTACAACATCATGAATTTTTGCCAGAAGGCCAGACAGTAAACAAAGAGTTTTATTTGGGCGTTTGCGTGAAGCAATACGCCGAAAGAGACCAGAATTGTAGGCAGAAAACTCTTGGATTTTGCATCATGATATCGCACCGCACGCATCGCACAGTGCTATCATTATTCGTAATTTTTTGACGGAAAATGCAACAAATACCATCCAACAGCCACCAAATTCATCTGATTTAGTTTCCTGTGACTTCTTTCAGTCCAAACGAGTTAAAAAACCACTACGGGGAACGCATTTCAACAGCCGAGAGGAAGTAATGGAAAAATCGCAGGAAGCACTGATGGACATACCGAAAACTGAATATAAAAAATGTTTCGAGCATTGGATCAAGCGCTGATTTAGATTTAGATGAATACACTTGTACAGGATTTTCTAATAACGACTTGACAAAGGCAAACCATTTGAGATATTTCAAAAACTTTATTATTGGCTTGAAGTACAATCAAAACATTTATGAATGGAACTCGACTTCGTTCATATTGCCACCGCGGGCACATTTGCAGCGGTCGATTCGTTGGACCCAATTTTCAACGACTCGGCCACACATTTCGGCCGAAACGGCCGCTATTTCACGTTCAGTATTGGCTCTGAGCTATTCCAACGTCGTCGACGTGTTGGCATAAACCAATGACTTAACGTAGCCCCACAGAAAATAGTCAAGCGGCGTTAAATCGCACGAACGAGGCCAATCGACTGGCCCATGTCTTGAGATAACACGCCCACCATACTTACTCTTCAATAAATCGATTGTAGCGTGTGCTGTGTGGCTTGTGGCACCATCCTGTTGAAACCACATGTCGTCCAAGTCCATATCTTCCAATTCGGGCCAAAAATAATCGGTGATCATGGCGCGATAACGCTGACGATTCACAGTAACGTGACGATCGTTATCGTCGACGAAAAAATATGGCCCAATAACGCCGCCGGCATGCAAACGCACCAAACAGTTATTTTTTGTGGATGAAGTGGTGATTCATGAAGCACATGTGGGTTTTCACCCGACCAATAACGCATATTTTGCTTATTGACGAACCCATTGAGCCAAAAAGGAGCTTCGTCACTGAAGATGATTTTGCGATGAAATTCATCACCTTGGCGCATCTTCTCCAGAACCCAATCGGAGAACGTACGTCACTTCAAATGGTCCATCGGCTTCAATTCTTGAGTCAGCTTGATCTTTTATGGGTGCAAACCAAGATCCTTACGCAAAATACCCCATAATGTGGTCTGAGCGATGTCAAATTCTTGAGAACGCCGTAGAATTGACTGATTTGCACTGAAACCACATGTCGTCTAAGTCCATACCTTCCAATTCGGGCCAAAAATAATCGGTGATCATGGCGTGATAACGCTGACCATTCGCAGTAACGTGACGATCGTTATTGTCGACGAAAAAATATGGCCCAATAACGCCGCCGGCATGCAAACGCACCAAACAGTTATTTTTTGTGGATGAAGTGGTGATTCATGAAGCACATGTGGGTTTTCACCCGACCAATAACGCATATTTTGCTTATTGACGAACCCATTGAGCCAAAAAGGAGCTTCGTCACTGAAGATGATTTTGCGATGAAATTCATCACCTTGGCACATCTTCTCCAAAACCCAATCGGAGAAGGTACGTCGCTTCAAATGTACCATCGGCTTCAATTCTTGAGTCAGCTTGATCTTGTATGGGTGTAAACCAAGATCCTAACGTAAAATACGCCATAATGTGGTCTGAGCGATGCCCAGTTCTTGAGACCGCCGTGGAATTGGCTGATTTGGATCTATGTACCTATTGGTGGAGAAGACCACTATATGGGCAAAAACACTTTCGCATCTCTGGCGGCTTCCGAGTCAGAGGACGAAGAGGACGATGTTGAAGCGCTGAACAGTAGCATCAGGCAGCTACAACAAAAAGTACTTGCAATAAAAATTAAGCAAGTTGCAGGACGAGAGAGAGAACTGCAACAGCAACTACAGTGCTTTTAACGGGAGCTCAAGGGGAGTGAAGCCATACTTCAACAACAACCACAGAAACATCAGCTACAACAGCAAAAAAATAAAAAAATGGCACAAGAACCAACAATGAAACTGGCACAACCACAGCAAAAAAGTAAAACACAACAAAAACAACAACAAACAACAGAAAAGCAACAGCCACAACAACAGCAACAACAGCAGAAACAACAGCGAGAGCAGCAGCGTCAACAGCAACAGCAACAACAACAACAACAACGAGCTAAATAAAGGATACCCCCGCTCAATACTTACAAACTGGAATTAAAAAAAACCATTGATGTATGTAAGTCGGCCATAGGCAATAACTTTTTTATCAAAAGATTAAGTAATGATAGGCATGCGATCAATTGCAACACAGTGGAGCGCTATAATAAAATAAAAAGCTTGTTAAAAGATTCGACGACGGAGTTCTCCTCCTCAAAGAGAAAGAGTGCGAAGAGCTCAAATTCGTAGGGGTCAAGCCGTTCACCACATCCAGACCCAAAAGGGAGAAACGGAAACTACCGTTCTTCCTGGTTCAGCTAAATCCCGATAGCAAATTGGACGGTCTAAGGAGTATTAAAGTCCTAGACTACCAGGTTGTACACTGGGATAAAGTAAAACGGAGCGATAACTATTTGCAATGTGTTCGCTGCCTAAGGTTCGGGCACGCCGCGTCGAACTGCGAAATGCAGCCTCGATACGTTCTAGATAGGGATGGAGCGTCAGAAAAAAGGCAACTTTCTTGTGTTTTATGCAGGAACACGGGACACACCGCAAATTATCGGGGCTGTCTCAAATTCCAGTACATAAAAAGAGTAAATCTGGCTCGGCAGCAAAAGGCTGAAGTTAAGCGTCCACTGGTTCAAATACAAACACCAGCCATTACTCCCCAAGTTACCTACGCCCAAATGGCGGCAGGTAGGGGGAATACAGTACAGCAAGCGAAGGTTGCTTCTCAGGCCCCAGCGCCTAGAGCACCGGAACCAGCAACTGACATGCTAGCTATCTTGCCCTCTATCCAGGGGCAGATGGATAGATGGATCAAATCTACGCGCTGCTGTCGAGCCTTACGCACCTCAAGTCGCAATGGGTACGTACATGGCGGAGCAAACCCTTGCAGTCCTTGCAGTGAATGTTATATCACTGATTAGGATTGAGCAAAGAGCCACACTGTTCAATTTGCTTAAAGACCAAGCCCCTGATGTGCTTTTGGTTAGCGAAGCTAAGCTAACCAAAAGACACAAAATGAGGCACAGAAGGTACAAAATTATCCATACAAGGAGGAGGAAAACTATTTCATTATCGGCATAGATTTCAACGCCAAACATAGCGATTGGGGAAATAATACACCAAACACTAGAGGGAACCTACTATTCAATTGATGGGGTCAACACAGTGTGATGAATGACTTGGCCTAAAGGCGACGGATAGTCTGTCGTTTCCTAGACACGGCTCCTATTTGCATCTCCTGTTGTTTGACACACGTATAAAACTGACAGGCACGACTCAACATACTATAAACTATCTACGCACTTTTGTGTATAACAGTGACCATTGCGGTCTGAGTACCGAAATAACTGTTCCGAACGAAAATGCGGAATTAGATGAATTTGCTCAAAGGCATTCCTACAACTACAGTAAAGTGCGTTGGACACACTTCTCCAGGACGCTGGCTAGAGCACTGTCCTCGAATTCGCTCTACCCACCGTCAAACAGGAGATTGACAGGTAGCTGAAACTAATGAACGAAACAAATAAACGGCCTATGGACAAAACAATACCTCGGTATCAACACACTGACAACGAAGACTTATTCCGCAACGCAACTATTGACGCACTTTACCGACATAAAAGTAGACTACTCTCAAGACTGAAGACGTTGTACAGACAGTTTACTGATAGACATAACCCGGAGACTATGACATTAAGGTCGTCGATTTAAAACCTCCAAACATTAATAAAAGAAAATAACAGGTCTTCTGTAAGTTTGTATTGAAACAATAAAATTTGGGCCGTAAACACCAGCAACCCGAATATGTTCCCGCAAATAAATGAACTATTTCGGAGCAAAGATCAAGACGACCTTTCATGTCTTAAAATCGCCCAAACGACAGATAATGAACGCATACTCTCAACAGTAGGCAGAGATCCAAATGAGGCTATTGATGATGACGACTTCTTTGTGATCGAAGATCCTTAGGAGAAGTTCGAAGCTATAGGAGCGGCTTTCCAGGAAATGTACAAGACGAATGACACCATTGGCCCGAACCATGACCTGGAAAATCGAGTCCTTGTGCACAATCTCTACCTTCGAAATGAAATAGTGAACTGGCGAATCGAGAGCTCGGGTTTCACCCAGTTCAGTGACGAGAATATGGCAAATAATGTCATCGCCAATGAAAGGGAACAACCCCCGTTCATTTCGAAGGAAGAACTTCAAATGATCTTCGACACAATTAGAAGTAAGAAATTAGTGGGAACCGATGGAATACCGAACATTGTGCTTCGACATCTCCCACTAGAAGCGGTGGACATTTATACCACCCTGTTTAACAATGCAATGAATAATGCATATTATGCAGCGCATTGGAATACTGCGGTGGTACATTTTACCCCCAAAAGGGATAAAGACACCTCCAATCCGGCGAATTTCCGGTCGATCAGTCTCCTTCCAAACATCAGTAAGGTTTTCGAAAAAGTTATCAATATAGTCCTGACTAAGACTAAGACTAAGGGGCAAGATGTCATTCATGCCGCGTCTAAGCTGGTTTCTGATATCCAATGGAACAAAGCCAAGAAACAGTGCACGGGAGCCTGCCTGATTGATTTGGAGAAGGCTTTTGATACCGTATGGTTAGAGGGACTCTTTTACAAGTTGAACAGACTGGGCATTAGTAAGCCACTGCTATATATTCTTTTCAATATGCTCACAGATAGACAGTTCATCGTGAAAAATAGCGATGTGACTTCTACTGGTACACTCAACATTAAAAACGGTCTGCAACAAGGTGCGGTCAATTCGCCAATCCTTTTCAACATTTACACAAGTGATCAGATAGGTTCACTTCACCATGCCATAGCGTACGCAGACGACTTAATCGCGTACAGATCAGGTCCAAAAATTGAGGTTATAAACATTCTTTTGCAGCGTGACTTCGATAAAATTAAACAATATTGCGACGACTGGAAGTTGAAGATCAACTTTTAGAAGTCGGAAACCATTCTGTTTAGGACGCCTTTGTCTGGGGCCTCTGCGGATATCAGAAAGAATTGGCGAAAGTTTCAGATCGTGAGACAACACGGGCATACACTTGCTTGTCGAAATGTAGTCAGATACCTTGGGATTTGGCTAGATCAATATCTATATTTTAACAAACATATAGATGTTGCTCTGGCCAGAGCCAAAGGTGCTTTTGCCCTTACAAAGAGACTGTTTTATAACAGGCAACTCGATGAGAGGGTAAAGGTGATCTGCTACACGGCCCTTATCCGGCCTTGCTTGTATTTGGTTGTCCCGTGTGGTTCAACGTGAGAGCAAGTCTTTTGGAAAAGATTCGGGTGTTTGAGAGGGCTTGCCTTAGGACTTGTCTTCGCCTATACAGAACACCAGAGTCTGAGTACATAAAATTCTATCGCAATGAGGTCTTGTACAATAGGGCTAACCTAATAAGAGTGGACAATTTTGTAATTAAGTTGACTCGAAGGCACATTGCAAGAGCAATGACCTCGTCGAATAACCTGATCTCTGGGGCTTTATACCCCAATTATATGTATTATACGAGAGAGTTCGCTTTGACGGCTTTATTCTTCCAGAAGCGTTCCTCTACCTCGACATGAAAGGTCTGATCCCGGATAGATTAGCGGTGCCGCTCTTGAATTAAGCCGTGCGATCACTTAAAACAAATGCTCATACATGGATCATTTATACACTACGCAGAGCCTTAGTATTGAGGAGAATGAGTGAATTGGACATATTGTTTGTCCATTTCATGGAAGATTTAACAGTCATCGTTTCTTCATAGATTATGCCGGCCAGAACGTTTTAGTTAATGGAGAGCCCTATAAATCTATGATAACTGGCTCCTTCGAATCCTACAATAACATGAATCAAATAGGGATGCAATGTTTTTTACTTCATTTAAGTGCTGGAACAAATGGTACTTGAACGGTCATTTATGAGTAGACTGTAGGAGGTCTTTTCATCAAATCTTTCAATAACTCAGTCTCTAAACTGGTGTATTGGTAAAAGAACACACGACGAAATACATGACATGATATCGTCAATCTTTGGTTAATTCGCTGGCTATTACAGGAAGATTCAAGTTAGGATCTGGTAGTAATAATTAACACTTTTAGGATAGCTACAATATTCATACTATCAATGGCACAATTATAGTACCGGAACCTCTTTGTATAAGATCCTACGGAGAAAGTTTTTGGGATAGGAGGTTCGATTGAAAAGAATTGTACATCAAGCATTAAGTAAAGTTGACTAGTCTCGGCACGGATTCGCATTTTTCGCCATTTTCCGTTTTTAATGTATTCAAACTTGATATTGTACAAAAGTAAATATATTTCCTATTGCTAATATCCAGAAGAACACATCTGCGGGCACCAGACAAAAAGAACAAAAATTCAATTTTTCGGATACTCAATGGAAATAGAATTACCGCGCGGTTAGTTGCCCACTATAGTCGCAATCACTTCATACATCAAAGCAAAGGGAAACGAACGTAAAAAAGTGATTTTGCAAATAAGTTTTCGAAATTCAATTTTCGGTAGGAAATTACATTTTCCCAAATACCATACTCGTACCTCGTAACTCTTCAATAGAAAATCTATAAATGGGCCTCAGATACACAAGAATCCTCGTAGCATGAATATGCTCGTACGCATAAATTTTATTCCCCATCGATTATAATTCGAATCTTAACGAAAGGGGGAAAACAAAAAATAAATAAATAAATACAATCCGATCCGGGCAGAGCAACAGAACATAAGAACGGAAGCAGAAACAGACACAGAAACACCCCCGGGATGCTGTGCTTAAACTGGAGCGCCAAGCCATCGAATGAGCTTCCCTTTTGCGTTATTGCGTCGAGAAAGAAGTAGAAAAACCAACCAAAGTGGCCACGAAACAACCCAATAAAACAACCGTATTTCGTATCCTGTAAGCGCAATAATTTTGTTAAGAAACATGCATAAATTTTCTTCATAACCTCAAGTGTACGCGTAACAAGGGCGCTCAGCTCATTGTACCGTGTGTGTCTATTTCCAAAAGATACTCAGGCAGGAAGATACTGCGTCAGGAAACAAAGTTTTCGAAAATGTTTCCCTTTATTAAGAAACCTCCGAGAAAATGCTCGGTTAGACAAGGAGTCTGTGATGTTGCTAGTCGAGATGGTTGGTTGTTGTTGTTATTGTTTACTTCCATCATCTGCTACTTTCCTTTTGCATACATTTTCCATACGCTGGCAAAAGAAAACAAACGTACGCCTACAGCCAAGCATCACCCATCCATCGGTGAAATGAGGGCAGGATAAGAGCAATAACAAGGCCAGGACCAAGATTCAGGACACAGAAACAACACAACAAGTAGTGTACGAATACGATGACATAAGTACGAGGTATGCAATACGAGAGTGTGTACCGGAAAATTACGAACGTCTTGAGTTTTATTTCATGGTTCATTGAAATTCAGGCCAAAAGCCTCCCTCTCTCATCACTCCCTGCCTTGGTCATGCTTATTCTGTTATTCCATACGCACATTAAGGACAACAGTTCTGCTCGATATGCGAATGAATTTTGCTTTTTTTTTTTTTTTTTTGCCGTCTGTTTGCTCGAGTCTTGCGGGCCGCCAAACATACTCCATACTTTGAGTTGAAACCGGCAATGAGATATGAGTTGGTTGAATGAGGGCCCTATCATGACGATGATGGGAATGAGGGGAAACGAACGCAAATAAGAAAACGACAACCGGATACCGATCCGTTTTATGAATTGTGCAATTCCTTATACGTTCGTACTTCGGGGCTAAATATGTAAAAAAAAGGACAAACACTGGAGAAGAGAAAAAAAAAAAAAAATAAATAAAAGAATTGTAAACGTATGGAGATGAAATAAAAGTAAAACCAAAAGGACATCAGTTGATGGTATAGAAAATTTTGTTTCATTTTGTTCCGGTTTGTTCTTCATTCAGTGCCACGGTGGTGGTGGAGCGTATAGTATTGTAATTTCGCCTTTTTTGTTTTGCTTGTTCCCACCTCCTTTATGTAGTCGAAGCTGATGTCGTTTCCTTACAGAAATTTACCCTGTATCCTGTTTTCATGTTGATTTTCGTAATTCAAAAAAATGTGGGTTTGCTTAGAGTAAGTCAGTGTGGCCATCCGATGTACGGAGGGTTTGTACGGTGGACGATAAATAGATTGTCGAGGGTCCAGTCATGAGCTGAATCCGATGCCCCTTAGGCAGCTATGGAATTATTCGTTAATAGGCATTCCAGCATGCTATGCACGCGGAATATTCGGACGCTTAACAGCCTACATGCAGCTGAACAATTAACAGAAACCCTAAACTGCTATAAAGCGGATATCACTAACATGCATGAAGTGCGATGGGATATGCCAGCCAAAGAAAAGATAGAGAACTGTTGGATTTCTATTGTGGAAGCTATTTTGATTTGGATTTGTCAGGTAAGGCGGAAGATTTTGGCAAGAAATCTGAAGGTAAAGGCACGTGGGTCGGCGTGCGATTACTATTCGCATCAAGGGTGGATTCGTCAGCACAAGCCTGATATGCGCTTACGGCCACACGAGGACATAGGACGACTTTGTAAATGATTGTTCCTATTAGCTTCCCGGTTCGACACCTGTTCTAAGAATGGACACATATTTAACGACCTCTAAGCGGGGTGAAAATTGTGACATTACGTGTCACATTACGTTCGATGAAAAGAACAATTTAAGTATTTTGGATGGCAGAATGCTTCGAAGAGTTCAAATTGGTACATACCAAAAACCCGTTGAAGAAAGGTTTGAACGAGTAGACACAAGTAGCTGACACAAACCCCAAAAAGTATTATGGAAACATTTGACATCGACTGGATAGAAATGCAAGGTTCGAAAGCCTTCCGAGAAAATCTGCACTGCCAGCATCAAGTATAAGAGACCAGTGGCGATACTGTCAGTAAGAGAGGCGCCACATCTGGTGTACTAAGTTTGACGAATAGTATTGAAAGGCGCATGAAGAACGATAACAAGATACTTGCCAGGAACTCTCGATGTTCCAAAAAAATCGCTTACGACACCACTAGAATATATTGTAAACTTAAAGCCAACTGTTTGGAAGCGGACAAAAATACATTTGTTCTATCTGCAAAAACTGAATTTGGAGAAAAAGATATGACAACGAACTGTATAGGGAATACTGTATAGATATTCTTGTTAGAAAGGATAACGACATATAACAGGCTTTGATATTTAGTACATTATTAGCCAATGAGGACACCCGTTACGGACCGGAGTATTCTCATCGCGGGCGGACAGTACGATAAAAAACGACTTCATTTTAAGTGGCTCGCTTAGGTGTAAACAGTGATGGGCCGACTTCCTGTTTGCATCAGGAGACGATTAGCTCAAGAGCATTTTAAGGAAAACAGTTAATTTAGTACAAGACCCAGCCCGAATTCTAGCACCACCTAAAGTAAAGGAAACAATTTAAGGGAGATCATTGCTGCACTCATTGTTCTCAGTCTGCTGCACTTAAGCCTTTCCAAAAGTTCCCTCATGACGCATATGGTAGGGCTATTCATGAACATTACATTATGTTTTATTGAGACTTTTTTTTTAAAAGGCAAACTATTTAAGATATTTCAAAAACTTTATTATTGGCTTGAAGTAAAATCAAAACATTTATGAATGGAGCTTGATTTCGTTCATATGGCCACCGCGGGCACGCTTGCAGCGGCCGATTCGTTGGACCCAATTTTCAATGACTCGGCCACACATTTCGGCCGAAATGGCCGTTATTTCGCGTTCAATGTTGGCTCTGAGCTCTTTGAACGTCGTCGGCGTGTTGGGATAAACCAATGAGTTAACGTAGCCGCACAGAACATAGTCAAGCGGCGTTAAATCGCACGAACGAGGCGGCAAATCGGTTGGCCCATGTCTTGAGATAACACGCTCACCATACTTACTCTTCAATAAATCGATTGTAGCGTGTGCTGTGTGGCTTGTGGCACCATTATGTTGAAACCACATGTCGTCCAAGCACATATCTTTCAATTCGGGCCAAAAATAATCGGTGATCATGGCGCGATAACGCTGACCATTCACAGTAACGTGACGATCGTTATCGTCGACGAAAAAATATGGCCCAATAACGCCGCCGGCATGCAAACCGCACCAAACAGTTATTTTTTGTGGATGAAGTGGTGATTCATGAAGCACATGTGGGTTTTCACCAGACCAATAACGCATATTTTGCTTATTGACGAGCCTATTGAGCCAAAAATGTGCTTCGTCACTTAAGATGATTTTGCGATGAAATTCATCATCTTGGTGCATCTTCTCCAGAATCCAATCGGAGTACGTATGTCGCTTCAAATGGTCCATCGGCTTCAATTCTTGAGTCAGCTTGATCATGTATGGGTGTAAACTAAGATCCTTACGCAAAATACGCCATAATGTGGTCTGAGCAATGCCCAATTCTTGAGAACGCCGTGGAATAGACTGATTTGGATCGTTTACTATGGACGTCTGAATGGCAGCGATATTTTTGACACTTCGACCAACCCGTTGTCTCCCTGACACGGCAACATCACAAAACGAATATGTAGACTCGAATTTTTGCACTAAACTTGTTATTGGCTGTCTACTAGGACGAGATTTACGACGGAAAATTGGAGTTAACGCTCTTAAAGTTGCAGTCACCGACTCCGAAAATCTGTAGAAAATTGTTATAATTTGCAGACGTTGCTCGTTAGTGTACTTTACCACGATGAAAATGTTGAGTTTACTGAATAAATTGACAGTGACAGTTTGATGATTAGTGAAAGAGTGCGTTCGCAAATTAAATTCAAAGTTGTCAAGTCCCTATTGGAAAACCCTATATATACACTTACGCTCAAATAAAAAATAAAACGTTATCTAACGGGGCTTATATAGTTTGCTTTGTGTTTATTCGCGTAAAAATTTAAAAATTGCATCAGTTTTGTCAGTACTGGCATTTTTATTCAAAACGATGATTTTAAAAGCAAAAAATTGACATAATTGTTAATAAAAAGTAAAATATGACAAATGTGGCAATATCTAGCAATATTAAGTGCAACGAGTCATCGGTAAGAAGATTTTGGGCAAGATATTTGAAAACGGAGAGTTTAGTGCGCCAGTCAGGCAGCGAACGTCCAAGAAAGACGAATGAGCGTGAGGGCAAAAATTTAGTCCGAATATCTCTGAGCAATCGTTTTAAAACTGCTCCAGAAATGGCTGCAGAGCTAAAAGATGTTTATAATGTGCAAATAAGCAGCTCAACTGTAAAACGTCGCTTGGAGAAAAATAATTTAAGTTCCCGACAAGGTGCACAAAAAAACCGCTTCTTACAGCGAAAATGCGGTCTACGCGACTAAATTGGTGTAAATATAGGACAAACTGGACAGTAGATGTTTGGGCTAAAATAATTTTCTCTGATGAAAGCAAAATATGGGTCCAGATTCAGGAGTGAAGGTGCGTCGTAGAAAGAATGAACGATATAGTGATGAATGTGTACAGAATACTGTAAAGCATTCGCCATATATTATGGTCTGGGGAGAAATTATATTGCGTAAAGGTAGTGAAAACTCGGCAGCTTACATAGAAATTATAGAAAAAGGCGTTTTGCTTACAATCGAAGCTTCAAGTGAACACGTAGAAACAGTGGTCTTTCAAGATGATTCTGCCCCATGTCACCGATCGAAATCAGTAAGGACAGATTGGATATTTTTTTATATTTCTTAAATATTCTTGAAAAATTTAACTTTTTTTCTTTGCATAGGTTAAGGTTAAGATAGTTTGAAGATAGAGTCTCTACCATGGCCTGGAAACAGCCCAGACCTCAATCCTATTGAGACAGTTTGATCCATTATAAAGGAAAAAATACGCCGTCATAAGCCCGGTAATATTAAAAAACTATAGGACATTACTATGTATTATTATATTGACAGATAATTACAAAATTACACGGTAATAGCGTTTAAAGAGCCTAGCTGCAGAGACTATTGGCTCTAATCGTTTTATAATTAGATTTAATTTATCGATTAAAGTTTATACAAATGAGAAATTTATTTATATTTTCGATATTTTCGGAATTTGGATTTTTAAGTTTAAGATTGGAACATTTTTGAAAAAGGATTTTATGAAAGGTTTTGATACTATGCAGTTATTTAAGACACGAGAGATATCAAGTGCTACGTTACAAGTTTCACAAATTAGAGGACTATTTCTCTAGGGTTTTCCAATAGGGATTTGACAAATTTGAATTTAATTTGTAAACGCACTCTTTCACTGATCATCAAACTGTCACTGTCAATTTATTCAGTAAACTCAACATCTTCATCATGGTAAAGTACACTTGCGAGCTACGTTCTCCGATTGGGTTCTGGAGAAGATGCACCAAGATGATGAACCTCTTCGCAAAATCATCTTAAGTGACGAAGCTCATTTTTGGCTCAATGGGTTCGTCAATAAGCAAAATATGCGTTATTGGTCGGGTGAAAACCCACATGTGCTTCATAAATCACCACTTCATCCAAGAAAGATGATTGTTTGGTGCGGTATATTTTTTTCGTCGACCATAACAATCGTCACGTTATTGTGAATGGTCAGCGCTATCGCGCCATGATCACCGATTATTTTTGGCCTGAATTGGAAAGTATGGACTTGGACGACATGTGGTTTAATAGGATGGTGCCACAAGCCACACAGTACAAGCTACAATCAATTTATTGGAGAGTAAGTATGGTGAGCGTGTTATTTCAAGACATGGGCCAGTCGATTGGCCGCCTCGTTCGTGAGATTTAACGCCGCTTGACTATTTTCTGTGGGGCTACGTTAAGTCATTGGTTTATGCAAACACGCCGACGAGGTTGGAAGAGCTCAGAGCCAACAATGAACTCGAATGTTGGCCGAGTCGTTGAAAATTGGGTTCAATAAATCGACCGCTGCAAACGTGCCCGCGGTGGCCATATGAACGAAGTCGAGTTCCATTCATAAAGGTTTTGATTGTACTTCAAGCCAATAATAAAGTTTTTGAAATATCTCAAATGGTTTGCGTTTTATTTAAAAAAAAGTTATCAAGTCGTTATTAGAAAACCTTATACTATATGGACAAAAGCAGAGCACTAGCTATAGTGATTATAAAAAAAAGTAGGATTGTGATCTACCCAAAAACAAAGCAAAGTTATCCGCGTAGATTTAAAGAGTATGCCTTTTTGTAAAAAGCAACTAAAAGGTTTCGGTTCACATTTGGTCTCAGCAAAGGAAAGGATTTTGGGTATAAAAGATTAAATGGGGAAAGGTAGTAATTTTCCTCCACACTATCGTTGATATTTGAGTCCAACAAAGATTTAACCATTGGATTAGGAAGATCACGTATACGCTCTAGCTTTTTTACAAATAATTCGGTTTGTAATGTCATTATGGGTGTAATGTTCGTTTCGAAATACAGGGTCTTATTAGAAAACAATTTTTTATCTGGCCTTCTATATTTACCTCAGCAGAATCTTAAAATTTTTCTCTCAAAAATCTGGAGCTCTTCGGCTACAGTAGGCGAAATTGTAAACCAAGTACAAAACCCATATGTTATTATTGGTCTTATTAAGGTCTTATACATTAGCATCTTGGTATTCGGCGAAACTTGTTTAGAATTGATCAGTGGCTTAAGATTTTCTGTGACCATTTTGGCTTTATTCAATACTCGGGCATGTTTGTTGAAACCGAGTCTTTTATCAAAGTCAATACCGAGTTGCTTGCTTCATCTCGTAGTGGAATATTGTTTGCATTGATCTCTAGTTTCAAGGTCTTACTTTCTTTTACTGCAAGATAATGTCCTTTTCCGCTTGCATTTCTGAAGCAGGTTAGGCTACAATTAGATGTATTAATTTTTGAAGTATGGTATTAGAGTCGGTAGTTTGTCTTTAATCTTATTAAGCGCAACATTTGGCCTTTTGTCACTTGCTAATATCAGCCTGTCATCTGAGTATAAAATAGCAATAGGGTCATCTTGCGATGGGTAGTGGAAAGGAAAGTCATGAATATAGATATTAAATAAGATTGGTCCTAGCATGGATCCTTGGGCCACACCGGAAAAGTCTGAGAAATAGTCTGAGTGCTCATCACCTATGATAACAGTGCAGAGCCTATCTTTTAGAAAGCTGGAAATGATACAGGTTAACCACTTTGAAAAATTTAGATCAATTAGCTTATAGATTAATCCCTTGTGCCAGACAGAGTCAAAAGCTTTTCCTAAATCTATTGGGTATATATTTTAATTCGTGTGGTTTTTTTTTTCAAAATTTGAACGTTTATTAAAGAAAAACATGTACAATAATGTCAAGAATGAATCAAGCCAATTTTTGATATTTTGCTCTGATGTGAACCGTATTTCAGTGAGGGCGTTCTGAATCGACCGGAACAAATGGTAGTCAGAAGGGGCAAGTTCTGGGCTATAAGGCGGGTGGAGTAAGACTTCCATCCACTGTTTTCCAAATAGTTCTTAACCGGAATAGCAACGTGGGGCCGAGCGTTGTCATGATGGAAAATTATTGCCTCGTGTCTGGTCGCATATTCCGGGCGTTTTTCGGCTACGGCTCTCTTCAAACGGATTAATTGTGTTCGGTAGCGTTGTCCATTGATGGTCTCATCGAGTTTTAGCAGCTCATAATACAGCACACCCATCTGATCCCACCAAATATAGAGCATTACCTTTGCGCCATGTATATTCGGCTTTGCCGTTGATTTGGCTCGTTGGCCGGGTTTCACATATGATTTTTTGCACTTGGGGTTGTCGTAATGGATACATTTTTTATCATCAGTAACAATTCGATGCAAAAATGACTTTCTTTTGTTGGGTTCCAGCAGCATTTCGGACATGCAAAACCGCCTTTCGACGTCTCTCGGCTTGAGAGAGACTTGTGGAACACAATTTCCTTGCTTTTGAATATATCCAGATGCTTTTAAACGTTTTGAAATGGCTGCTTGAGTGACACACAAAGATTCTGCGAGCTCTTTTTGTGTTTGGCAATAATCTTCATAGAGTAATGCTTCCAGTTCTTCAGCTTTTCCAAGCCAAAATCACCACTTTTAAATCGTGCAAACCACTTTTGGCACGTTCGCTCAGCTAGCGCATTTTTACCATAAACTTCCACCAAAATACGATGACTTTCGGCAGCAGTTTTCTTCATATTAAAGTAATGAAGAAGAACTCTCCGTAAAAACACTTTTTCGGGCACAAAGTTCGACATATTTGAGTGAAAAAAAAAAGTTGTGTACGCTTCAAATGCATGACATATACTGAAATGACGTACAATGACAGTAGCTTTTCAACGCATGTTCCAATCGAATAATAACAATATAATAATACAAGTTACGCCATCTCTTAGCAAACCGCACGACCCGGTTATATATATTTAACGCTTTCAACATCTACATCACATCAAGATAAGTTCGCTTTTATCACTGTAATGGTCAAATTAATTGCTAGGAGCATACTTTTTTTATTTGTGTCATCAAGTAGCTGTGGAGCATGCAACACGCAAGCGTAACTTTCTTTGACTTTTCGGAGGTGACTCGGAAAAGTGTCAACCTAATAACGAAAATATTTTCGATAATACGGCGGAAGCGACTTAATCGATAATTGAATACTCGCTGCACCATTAAAAGACCGCGTTGGCTATATGGTTTCAATATGTTCGAGCTCAAAGCGAACGCATCATCAGCAACGAGTACATACGAAACAGGAAATTCTTTATCGTGTAGTGCTGTCAATTGGTATCCAGCGCTTGTCTACAAGTGCACCGGTTGAATACAACACCATCGGAAGATCGCCCATTGCGGTCGACGTCGATGTACAGCAGTCTATATTCCGTATCGGCAATGTCCATCAATACAATGCTGTGTGTGCCTTAGTAATTGTAGAATATACTGATAGGATTAGGTAGTGCGTTTGATTAGGTAATGACATGACTACCTGAAGATACTTGTCCACGAGCACTTCCATAACATTTGGAATGATGGACGTGATGCGGAACAGATTATGCATAACATCGAAAATGTTCGCCGGTAACTAGATATCGTAGAGTCAACACAAGCCCCTCAGTCATTGAAATGCTCGTGTGTATATTCTTGTCTTGGTTGTGGATATGTAAAGTCACGAAAGCTAGAAGATCATCGAATTGTTTAAAATTCATGCGCATAAACATTGCGTATAACTCTGGTTCCTCAGTTCCGAATTCGACGAACAATTTTGCTGACGGAGACCGTCCAAACATGTCGACGTTTGTATAACAATTTATCCTCCTTGCAAATCGAAAATGCAAAGCGTCACACTTTTCCCAGTGGTGCTGCAATTTTTTTAACCCCACCGACCACCGTATAGAACGACTTTTGTTGACCTGCAAAATTAATATTTTATTTGAAAGTTCGTGGGTTTCATTAAATACACTAATAAATGCCATGCACTTCTGAGACGCATGTTTATCTTTTACGCCATAAAAAATGTGATTATCTTTGTAGGGATAAGAGCATTGGTGGTATCCCATTATCTAAAAAAAGGCTCTCATGTTAAAATGTGAAATTTCTGGTCGATCTCTCTTCTTCCGGTCGTAAGTAAATTCTACGAAAAACTTTAAAACATAAAAAAGACATTTTCAACAACACTGAATTTTTAAGCCGTGTCCAATTGGGAATCATCGGAAGATGACATTCTACAGTTTTGTTCCTAAATTATATTAATCTTCCACAGAAAAAAGCAGCACAAGCCTAGTTTATATATTAAAATCACCAAAGGAAACTATAAAACTAAGAGCTTCGTAGATTCTTTCTTAATTGGCATAGGTCGTATCTAAAAAACAGATAACACCGAGTGAAAAGAGATTAAATAAGAGGTACAATAGATTTTCTAAATTTGGGTATTCCCCAGGGCTGTATTTTGGGACCAATTTTGTTTCTAATTTACATAAATTCTCTTTTTAAATTAAGTTTTATAGGTCCTTCAACTGCTTCTCTTATGAGAGTCTATTGGATCTGCAGTCTGACAAGATAAATATTGTTGCAAGCCATAGGAGAGAAACTGATAAGAATGTAAGAAATATAAAGTGGCAACACTAAATAGTGATTGTAAAGTGGCCACACTAGGAGAAAAGTCTGCCGGTAGGTAGGAGATCAGTCGTAAGTCAAACACTGTAGAATAAAGACGCCTATAAGCAATCAAATAAAGAGCGTAAAATTTTTTTTTCTTAGGGATTGTGTTTGTTTTATTAGCGATAAGACTAACGGCTAAAAATCAGAAGTGGGATTCAATCCAACAAAAAAATAATAATTATACAAAATAACGATTGTCAAAGTGGAAAGAAGAAAAAAGAAAGAACGAAATTGAACTAAATAAACGAGTGTGCAAAAAAGTAAATACAAATACTCTCCTCCGCAGAGTTGCGCAAATGGCTACTACGTCTTGGGCTTTCCATAGCCGGCGCCAAAAATGTGATGCGTTTAAACGATATGCCCTTCGAGCAACGCGGCGAAGTACAACGAGCGGTAACATCGAAGAAGGGGCAACAATATCGCAACGGTTGACTCAGCAGGGGACAGAGTAGGACGCCGAAGTTGAATACCAACGAGTGGACGAACAAGAGAGGGAAGTGAACAGAAGTAAACGGGTAATGGAATCCGAAGATAATGGGTGCATCATCGAACGATCGGCTGCTAGTGCAAGTGCAGCATGCTCAGCCAGGGAGAAACGGTTAAATGAAAAAGAAATAGAATTACTAAAGAGAGAAAAAGAACTACTGGCAAAAGAAAATGAGTGGCTGCGAAGAATGGCGCGAATGAGCGAAACGACGCAAAAGAATGCTGACACACACACACGAAGGAGTGCAGACAAATGACCTGCCACAACCAAATGAGAGTGAGATAAACGCAAACACACAAACGAGCGAAAGTTAAATGGGTGCAACAACATCTGATCCGCAACATTTGAGTATGTGGAAAGACATATGACGGCAGCACAAATCTGGATGTGTGGTTAGCCCAACTGAAAAGTAGTCAGGATGTATACAAACCGGACGAGAACATGATGCGGACACTTATGTTGACAAAAATGAATGGTAAGGCATTGAAGTGAATGCACTCAAGGCCGAATTTTTTGATCGAAGGAGTGGACGAAGTGCTGCTACAGATGAAGGAGCTGTTCAGTACAGAGGAAAATAAAATGGTATTGCGACGGAAATTCGAAGATGCTAGTTGAATATGTGGTAGAACGCATAACGGATGAATCGCTACGACTACAGGCACTCAAATTCTATTCTACAAAGGCACAACTACTCCACGTTTTTTTAAAAATAAAACAACGGAAGCCGCAATAAATGGAAGCCGTCCAACGAGAGCGAAGGAGTGATACAGCAAGGGACCAAATCACTTGCTACAATTGCAATTGTGTTGGGTATATGGAAATCGAGTTAGGAAGGAAAAACGAGAGAAAGGCGCTTTTAACGTTTGTGCCAGAATGGGACATATAGCAGCAGACTGTATAGAGCGAATGAAGCCTAGCAGAAAGCCGATATACAACGTACACCAAAAAGACGAAGCAGATGAATCCGTAAGATTATTTAATTATATATTTACACATAGAAATTAACATTATTAAATATTATTAGATTCAATACTAGATACCGGCAGCTCGATCAGCATAGTCAGGCAGGGATACGTTCCAACAGCAGCTATTAACTCATATGAAGAAAATGTAAAGTTTCAGGGATTAAATAAAAGTCCGTTAAGAATACTACGTAAAGTGTGTTGTCAAATTTTATTGGAAGAAGGAAAGGTTGAACTCGATCTACTAGTGGTACCGGATGGTACAATGACATTTTCCCTAATTCTAGGTAGGGATTTCATAAGAAAGGCGAAGCTAAGATTAACTACCGTAGCATTAGAAAAACAAACGAGTGAGGTCCGCACAGAACATTTTCAGGAATTACTAAAGATAGATGTAGAAAAGGAAGTAGAGCTATTAAAAAATTTTAGTCTGTAATCAGGCCAAGCAGATCGGAGTACGCGTCGCTTTGCGTAGACTTCAGAACTTAAATAAAGTTGCCTTAAGAGACAATCACCCGATCGTTGAGATAAACGAGTGGACACATTATTAGATCTGAAGAGCGCTTTTTACCACACACGAATGAGTGACGAATTGATTAAATATACATCAGAACAGGAACAGAACAGAACGAGTAGCTCAGGATGCCATTTGGACTAAAGAATGCTCCATTAAAATTCCAACTTTATAATTCAAATGTTTTTGAAGATTTGATTAAAGGAAAAAAAGTCAAAATCTACATAGATGATATAATGATAGCGACTAAGATGGTAGAATAACATTTAGAAATACTGAGTGAAGTTTTCGATAGGTTAGTGAAGAACAAGTTGGAGTAACGTTTGGACATGTGTCGGTTTATGGAAGCTAAGGTCCAGTATTAAGGATACACCGTATCCAAGGAGGGTATCTAGCCAAATGAAAAGGGCATCGAATCGATAAAGAATTTCCCTGTGCCACAGCCCTTACGGCTGTAAATAGTTTTCTAGGACTATGTTCCTACTTTAGAAGATTTGTTAAAGGATTTTTAGTGTTAGCCCAGCCACTATACCTTATTTTAAAGAAGGATACCATTTTTAAATTTGACAGTGAAGAGATGCAATGCTTCGAAGAACTAAAAGGAAGACTACTGATGGCACCTATTCTGGCAATTTACTGTCATCGGGATGAGACAGGGCTCCATTGCGACGCGAGCTCCACTTCATTTGGGGCCATATTGATTCAGAAGACGGCAGATGGGAGGTTCCATCCCGTGTTTTATTTTTCCAAAAGAGCGACAGAATGTGAGTCGAAGTATCCCAGCTTGGAACTAGAAACATTGGCAATTATTTATTCGCTGCAAAGATTCAAGATATATTGTATTTACACGGTATTGGATTCAAGATTGTGACAGACTGTAACTCACTAACATTGACACTTAACAAAAGAGAGGTAAGCCCCAGAATAGCCAGATGGGCACTAGAGCTCCAAAACTACGACTACACCCTGGAACATCGTGGCGGCGACAGAATGCAGCACGTAGAAGCTCGCACATTCTGGTGCAATCTCAAACATTCTGGTGCTAGAAGAAAATACGTTTGAACAAAATTTATCTATTTGCCAACACGAGGATAGAAAAATTAACGAGATACGGAAACAATTGGAAAAGAAGAGAGTAGTCTATATGAGATGCGTAACGGACTAGTGTATAGGAAAGTAGGAAAAAGAATAGTGTTTTACGTCCCTATAGGGATGGAAAGTCAGATTTTGCATGTATACCATGATGAGATAGGCCATGAGGGTTGCGAAAAAGTCTTGGACGTGGTTCTGAAAACATATTGCTTCCCTCAGATGAAAAGTAAAATCAAGTCGCACATAGCGAATTGCTTAAAGTGTATCGCATTTTCACCTAAGTTTGGAAAGCACGAAGGCTACTTGCACAACATACCAAAAGGAAGTGTTCCCTTCTAGATGATACATGTAGATTACTTTGGCCCAGTGTCACTCAAACGGGCGAAAAAGAAGTAAGTGTTCCAAGTAGTAGATGCGTTTACTAAGTACGTCAGACTTTTTGTCGTTAGGACAACCAACACAAGTGAAGTAATAAGCTGCCTTAGATCTTATTTTAATTCGTATAGCCAACCGAAGGTGCTGGTGTCAGACAGAAGAAGTGCGTTTACTTCAAAGGATTTCGGAAGTTTCTTGGAGAATAAGAATGTACATCATATAAAGATTGCGACGGCTTCCCCACAGGCCAACGGACAAGTGGAGAGGATAAACAGAAGTCTGGCGCCCATGATAGCAAAACTGACAGACGGAGTATATAAAAATTCTCTAGACGGGATACTACTAAGGATAGAATTCGCTGTGAACAACACAATACACCGAACTATAGGCACGACACTGAGTGAATTGCTGTTCGGAGTGAGTCAAAAAGGCGAAGTAATTGATTTTCTGAAGGAGAGTTTAAATGAGGAAAATGAGAGAGATTTAGAGAAAATACGAAGAGAGCTGCTAATAAGATGATTAAGTGTCAGGAATATAATAAGTCACGAAAGGACCACTACAGAACGCATAAGGCATATGGGAAAGGATAGTGAAGAATGGTGAAGAATGGTGAAGAACTTTATCAGCACTCCAGGTGCTAGTAAAAAGATAGCCTCTAAGTTTAAGGGTCCGTATAAAATTAAAAAGATTTTGCCAAATGATCGGTACATAGTGAAGGATGTAGAAGGATTTCAAGTAAGCCAGATTCCGTATGAAGGAATATGGGAAGCAGCCAACTCAAACCATGGTTTGAAGGACGGTGTGTTGAGATCTTCGCTGCGGAAAACAACTTGACCCAGCTTGTAAGCAAGCTCACACGTAAACCAGATGTTGATAGTTATACTGTCAACACCCTGGAATTTTTTTTTTAACTTCTCACCTTGCTATCCGCTCTAGGCTCGTAAAATCGTAGTGTGATATCAGCTAGATCCTCTTACACGACCAACTAGTTGGGGAAAAGATTCATAAAAGAGCCTTATGGCAATATGACGTAACTAATTGGAGTATGTTTCCTTGATAACGACGTGAATGCCGCTGTTGATCTGATCACACTATTCTTCTTGGAATGCGATACTTTATCAATCCTCGGATGAAGAGTATCAAACCAAAAGAAAATATATTATACGAATCGAGCTGTAAAGAGGCTGTCAGAGTTAGAGAAATGTTCAAAGGGGTCGGTCTTAAGAGTATAAAATTTCAATACGACCAGAAACTGACTCAAAAAATGCTACAATGTCCCAAAGGTAATAAAAGCTTTTGGCTGTTTGTCAAAAACATCTGGAATTCTGGCTCATCCTTCATCCCAACGCTCATTTCCACTGACATTTCAGCTGTCAAGGACAAGGCCAATCTGCTTACTGCACACTTTTAGGTCAGCTCAGGACTTTTAGATTGTGATTTGTTTTCGCCTACACTTGAGTGTCGAATCTTGAATGGGACGAATCCACTTTCGAACTAATTTAGTAGCAAGGATACTTAAAGATTTTAACATAAATATCAGAGACCAATTAACTTGATTTAAAAATCTAACCATTATCACAGGACTCCATTATGTCCCAAATATCGGAAAAGATACACCCGGGCGAAGTATTCAACTCTGGCCACACTGCTCATAAAATTTGATCACAGTAAAACTTGTGCCTTGCAGGGTTGTCTCCCCTGGAATCGAAGGACAAATCGACAACTACAACCAAACGTGAATGTGATGCGATGAGAGATTGAAAAATAAAGAAAATATAAACTCGCCTTCAGGCGTTTGGTGGTATTGTCTATAGTGTCGTGCATCTACTCCAAAGGATGTGTACGCGCGGTATGCTTGCAGTTTGGTCTTAGAAAACACACATTCGAATTGAAACTGTCAACAAATGATGGAAAACCTTGAAGAACTTACTTACGAGTATTTAGTTAGTGAAGGAATTTTGTGTAAACGCTTTAGGGCAGAGAAGAAATACGAATTTCTTCAAGGATATACGGAAACTCTTTGATGCGATTACGTTGCTTAGCCTTGGGTATTCGTACAAGACTTGATGTTTAACTATTGCAAAAGTGAGGGATATAAAGTTATAAGAGAAATGACATGAATTACAAAGTAATTGTGGCTGTGGCTTAATAGTGCATCTTTACCTACTGACCTTAGGGTTAATTGTGATTAAGGGGACAACGTCTTTCAACTTCAAATTGGACACCAGTTGGTTACAGGGATGAAGATGTTTTCAATTAAGTTGTCTCAAAATTGAAGTTCTACCAAAAATAGACTACTCAAAGCTATTGTGCAATTTTGAAATGTTTGCCTGGTAAAGCTTTTCGTAAACGTTTGTATGCAAGGATCAGCAATGTTAGTTGTTGCTCAATATTGTATAGGGTTTTCTAATAAGGACTTGACAACTTTTTTTTAAATAAAAGGCAAACCATTTGAGATATTTCAAAAACTTTATTTTTGGCTTGAAGTACAATCAAAACTTTTATGAATGGAACTCGACTTCGTTTATATGGCCACCGCGGGCACGTTTGCAGCGATCGATTCATTGGACCCAATTTTCAACGACTCGGCTACACATTTCGGCCGAAACGGCCTCTGTTTCGCGTTTAATGTTGGTTCTGAGATCTTCCAACTTCGTCGGCTTGTTGGCATAAACCAATGACTTAACGTAGTCCCACAAAAAAAAAGTCTAGCGGCGTTAAATCGCACTAATGAGGCGGCCAATCGACTGGCCCATGTCTTGAGATAACACGCTCACCATACTTACCCTTCAATAAATCGAGTGTAGCGTGTGCTGTGTGGCTTGTGGCACCATTCTGTTGAAACCACATGTCGTCCAAGTACATATCTTTCAATTCGGGCCAAAAATAATCGGTGATCATGGCGCGATAACGTTGACCATTCACAGTAACGTGACGATCGTTATCGTCGACGAAAAAATATGGCCCAATAGCGCCGCAGTTATTTTTTGTGGATGAAGTGGTGATTAATGAAGCACATGTGGGTTTTCACCCGACCAATAACGCATATTTTGCTTATTGACGAACCCATTGAGCCAAAAATGAGTTTCGTCACTGAAGATGATTTTGCGATGAAATTCATCATCTTGGCGCATCTTCTCCAGAGCCCAATCAGGGATCGCACGTCGCTTCAAATGGTCCATCGGCTTTAATTCTTGAGTCAGCTTGATCTTGTATGGGTGTAAACTAAGATCCTTACGCAAAATACGCCATAATGTGGTCTGAGCGATGCCCAATTCTTGGAATTGGCTGATTTGGATCGTCTGCAACGGACGTCTGAACGGCAGCGATATTTTCGACACTTCGACCAGCCCGTTGTCTCACTGACACGGCAACATCACACAACGAATATGTAGACTCAAATTTTTGCACTAAACTTGTTATTGCCTGTCTACTAGGCGAGAATTACGACCGAAAATTGGAGTTAACGCTCTTAAAGTTGCAGTCACCGACTCCGAATATCTGTAGACGTTGCTCGTTTACCATGATGAAAATGTTGAGTTTACTGAATAAATTGACAATGACAGTTTGATAATTAGTGAAAGAGTGCGTTCACAAATTAAATTCAAAGTTGTCAAGTCCCTATTGGAAAACTTTATGGATACTGACATACGTACTTGTAAAATGATTATAATCAATATTTTGGTCTAAAATTACCAAATCATTTTCAAATGGTTCGAAAGGTGTCAGATCTTAGCTAGTAAGTCCGGGAACGTAGCTCGCCACTAAAAACCTCCGCAGTTTGCTCATAATTAGTCAAATTGCTCCCAGTTTTGATCTCCAAGATGTTGAAGTCCCCTTTTACTTTTGCGCAACCCATAAGACAAGGTCTTCGTCTACTTTTCTGTCCCTCCAGTAGGGCTTAAAGTCTTTATTGGCTAAAGAATTAATATTCTCTCAACTTTTCCATGCAGTTTTTTGACTAAGCCGATGGCACTGGAACAACAATCTCTAGAGACATCAAGCCTTCAACCATACAGAACAGGATGAAGATAGTAGCGGTATTATAAATAGTCTTTTTAGTGCTTTCTGACCAAGCTTTGTTACTAAATTGCCATCTAAGACCAAAGAAACAAAAATTGGTAGACAAAGTCCCTGCTTACCTCAAAGGTATAACTGCCTGCTGTGATTTTTTGTGCAATTCGTCAATGTTGTGTGTCCATTCTTGCCTATGCATATACTTAGTTTTGTTGTTCCAACACATCTGAACGCATCAGTGACAGCTTGCTGCGTTTTATCGATGTCATCAGCGTATATAAATTGTTGTACAGAATTTTGAAAAATTGTGTCACTGGGAGTTTTGCGAGTTTCGCACAGTGTGATGATTTCTCAAGTGTGACGTTGAATTTGTTAGGGATGTCAATATTGATGCTGTCATATGCGGCCTTAAAATCGATATGGAGGTGATGGACATCTAGAGTTTTTTTTTAGTGTGAATATTTCGTCGATTGTAGGCTTATCGGGCTTAAAGCCGCACTAATAGAGAACAATCAGGTCGTTCACAAATGGCTTCAAAATTTCACATAAGATGAGAACTTATATGCGATATCGCGGAGATTGATTACTTTATAATTGGCACAGTCAAGAGGGTCTCGTTTGTTATGAATCGGGCAGACGATTACAAAGGTTTCACTCTTTAAGAATACTTTTTACAGATCAAATCTTGAAAATGAGGTGTGGATGTTTCCTACCAATTTTTCGCTGTCTTAAATAGCTCGACAGTTGCGGCCATTCTGATGGTTTTTTAGCCATCGATGCCACTAGTGTTTAGCACTTGCTGTTGGTTGCGATCGGCAAATACTTTGTTGCAGTGGTGCTTGAGATATACGTAGACGTACCTTGGCTGCAACGAGTTTATGGTCCGAGTCTATGTTTGCTTTGGCTCTTGGTTTTGACGAGAAAAATATCCCAAGAGCCTCTTGGACATCATCTTGAGATCTAAAATTTAAAACTTTGGAACAAGTATGTGCTAAATCAAAGTACATGTCCATCAACATGTTCTGTTTCACTTGTAACCCTTCGAGACTTTCAGCAAGTAAGTGGATGCTAACGCAGCTATTCATCTTATAACGACTTCATAGTGAAAAAATAAAATATTTGGCCACGGTATATTATGCCTCAAGATTGGTTTGACAAGGACTTTTATATAAGCATACCTTTTAGATCTTCCGTCTTCCATGTTACTGTAGCGTGTTCCAGACAAAAATTTTGGCGATTAAAAGAGTCCTGTCCTGGTTGGAGAAAAATCTAAACACTGCAAGGGATATCCGAATTTTTACTGATAGTCTGGCCGCCATCAAATCACTGAACTCAGTCTCATAAAATCCTAAAACTGCCCTTGATTGCCGATCAATGTTGGGTGCCGGGGCACAAAGATATTCCAGAAGATTATGGGGCCGACGACCTCGTCAACATTGAGCCCACTCTACTTATCCTACCGGAAATGTGTAGCATCGGTATACCAATAACTACTAACACTAATGCTGGATGATAACAAAAGAAAAAAAGGTAGACTGTTGGGTCAACGTGTCTAGCGACTAAAAAAATATGGCCCAAAACTGGATCTGAATCGCTCTATGAGTTTGATCTTTCTTAATAGGAAAAATCTCAGCGCTAACTTAGATGCTTAATAGACAGGCGTGCAAGAAGGCTTGGTGTTTTTATAAACGACTTCTGCAAAAGCTGCATGAACCAGAAGAAGGAGGAAATAATCGTCCATCTTCTCTATACATGCCCAGTTCACTCCCAAAAAGTTGAACTCCACTTAGGAGGTTTATTCTATAATGACTGGAGCGATCTAAACGATAACGAATTGAAAGTTGACAGATCAAGATTAATGTTTCTTGTCTCAGCAATAAAGTCAACGTTAATGTTGCTGATGAGGCTTTTATATCTGCTAAAATCAATTCTTTGGAAGTTGAATGAAAATGAATCTTCCGAATCGTCACATGTGTTGTCGTTTTCAAAAAGTAAGGTGACTTTATATTTTTATAAAAAAAATATTTACTTATTCATCAATAACAATGTTGCTTCTTCAAAGTTATCATCCTCAGATATAATTCACTTGAACCAACGCTTTTTCCAATCCTCTAAACACTTATCATAAGCAGTGTTTCGTATAGCTTTGAGCTCGCCCCGCGATGACGTTTTTACTTTCTTAACCGTTGCAAATCTGCGTCCTTTCATAGGTCTCTTCAGTTTTGGGAACAGGAATAGGAAAAAGCAAGTACATTAACGTGATGCGAAAGTTATGAATTGTTTTTCCGGACGTTTTTTTCGTATAGTACTGCTTCACGCAAAATCCTGATGCTCCTCAGCAACTTCGAAGATTTTCCAAAACAATTTTCTTCACAGCTTCGACGTTATCATCTTTTGTTGATGTGCTAGGGCGTCCAAATCGAGGATCGTCATTGGCATCTTGAGCTATTCCACTTATAAGCATATGAAAAGGAATGTAATGTAAACCACTACGGTTTACTTGCGTCCACCCTGATCAGCTTAAAGAAGAGTCCCTCTTACCGTACAACATTCAACAGTGCAGTGCTGTGTTGACATAACTCTCACAGCATGCGTCGTAGGATGGTGTGCCACATACTTGGATGCTTACCAAAACCATGGTACCCCCGATGCCAGTTCAAAGCCTGCGGTCTTTCAAACAGAACGACAGTTTATGGTAATAGTCAGTTACCTCTTAGAGCCAATTTTTCAGTGCGAGATCATCCGAGTTTCGAGATTAAACTGGAGTTAACCTTAAAAACAAGTTTTTTAGTAAATTTTAGCTCTGAGTTAATCGTGTGTTAATCCAGCAAATTTGATGGATTAACTCGGGATTAGTAAACAGATGTGACTAGCAGCTGAAAAATTGGCAGGTGAAAAGGTTTATTTCAAATTCAATTTCTGACTGCGTACAGAAAAGTCGTCATTCTTGAACTAGCTTGAAAGTCGTGTCGCCAAGCTTTGTCCCCTTCACTGAATTTTCACAATATAGTTCGTTGCGAGCAGGATTGCCTTTATCTCCAGTTGTAAGCTAATATTGTGGTCCTTCAAAAAGACACCAGGGCTGGTTTTTAAGCCATCTGTGTAACTATTCCTTGACAAAGATCCGTTTCGTATTTTCGCACCAATACGGGGATCCTACGAGATGACAAGTTCCGTGTTTTGATGAAGGCTGCTTTACACTGCCAGAAGACAGACATTTTTTTGCTGGCTTTCGACGAGATATGCTCAGTCCAAGATGACTTTCAAATACTAAGCTTACTTACTAAACTTAACTACCTCAGTTTTGGCAGGATTGATTGAAAGCCCAGTTCAAGTAATATAGGGTTTTCTAGTAACGACTTGACAACTTTTTTTTTTAAACAAAAGGCAAACCATTTGAGATATTTCAAAATCTTTATTATTGGCTTGAAGTACAATCAAAACATTTATGAATGGAACTCGACTTCGATTATATGGCCACCGCGGGCATGTTTGCAGCGGTCGATTCGTTGGACCCAATTTTCAACGACTCGGCCACACATTTCGGCCGAAGCGGCCTCTATTTCGCATTCAATGTTGGCTCTGAGCTCTTCCAACGTCGTCGGCATATTGGCATAAACCAATGACTTAACGTAGCCCAACAGAAAATAGTCAAGCGGCGTTAAATCGCGAACGATGCGGCCAGTTGACTGGCCCATGTCTTGAGATAACACGCTCACCATACTTCCTCTTCAATAAATCGATTGTAGCGTGTTCTGTGTGGCTTGTGTCATTATTATGTTGAAACCACATGTCGTCCAAGTCCATATCTTCCAATTCGGGCCAAAAATAATCGGTAATCATGGCGCGATAACGCTGACCATTCACAGTAACGTGACGATCGTTATCATCGACGAAAAAATATGGCCCAATAACGCCGCCGGCATGCAAACCGCACCAAACAGTTATTTTTTGTAGATGAAGTGGTAATTCATGAAGCACATGTGGGTTTTCACCCGACCAATAACGCATATTTTGCTTATTGACGAACCCATTGAGCCAAAAATGAGTTTAGTCACTGAAGATGATTTTGCGATGAAATTCATCATCTTGGCGCTTCCTCTCCAGAACCCAATCGGAGAAGGTTGCAGACGTTGCTTGTTAGTGTACTTTACCATGTTGAGTTTTCTGAATAAATTGACAGTGACAGTTTGATGATTACTGAAAGAGTGCGTTCACAAATTAAATTTAAAGTTGTCAGGTCCCTATTGGAAAACCCTATTTATATCAATCGTCAATATTCGTGGTCTAAAAAGTAATCACTTTACGGCATACGTCCACGTCTGTAAATACAGACCAGCTATTTCGGCACTTAGTGAAACACAGGTAGATCCCCGCCCACACCTGTCAGATTACTCGGATCTGAAGAAACCTGGCTACGAAACAGTGCTAGCCTCCATTTACCATACGTGCGAAGTGATCTAGCATAGCGAACTCCATCACCTGTTTCAATCCGGAACTTAATTCCATGTGGTTGAAATTCCTTCTCTGTACGCCAATAATTTACTATTGTTTCATTTACAGATGTCCCAAACTGGACAGCAATTCAAACAAAGAAATGTTTCCCTGTAACCTTATACTGAAATCGTTTTTACGGGCGATTCCAATGTACACAATTCTGGGTGACTTCGACATTCTGGACAGAAAACACCCGAATGACTATGTGTTAAGATCTTTGCTGCAAAAAACAACTTGAGCCAGCTTGTAAATGAGGCCATGCAAATACCAGACGTTAATAGTCATTCCGCCAACACCCTGGACTTGCTTTTAACATCTCACCCTGATAAGTACACCGTTGATGTGCTCTCTTCTCTCAATTGGGGCGGTCTTAACACCTTTTTTAGGAATTTTAACTGGTCGTTTTGTTTTCTCGATGCCTTTGGATGAGATCCTTTATCTTTCATCGGATTAAGAGTATCAAACCAAAAGAAAAGGTATGACACGACTTAAGCTGTACAGAGGCTGTCAAGGTTAGAGAAATGTTTTTTTCGAAATACTACAATGTCCCAAAGGTAGTTACAATTTATAGTCGTTCGTCAAAAATATTAGAAATTCTGTCTCAGCCTGCATCCCAACGCTCATTTACAATGACATTCCAGCTGTCAGCTCATTTTGCGGCCAGTTCAAAACTCCTAGAATTTGTTTTGACTCCGCCTACACTTGAGTGCGTCGAATCTTCAATCTTAGTGCTCACAAATACGCTGGTGCAGAAGAGGTGCTCTTCATCGCTGGCAAAACCACTGTGTAAGCTTTTTCATCAATCCTATTCTTTGGAATTCGTTCCGAGCAGATGGAAAACAACATTTGTCCAGCCCGTCCCTCTCTTCCTAGAGACCCGCAGGTTCACTGGTTATTTAGTGGCTTGTCTCACCGAAAAGTGGAACCAAAACGTTGATGTACGCTTTGGCGAAAACAAGATATTTGCACTTGATATTTCTAAGGCATGCTGGCGTGTCGTAGGGCTTCGTTCTATCTCCAACACTCTTTTCCATTTTAATCAACGATCTCTTGTCTGCTACTTCTAATCCATTATATTCCTTTGCTGACGACAGTACTCTCTGATTTTCATATTCGTTCCCGGATTCACGTCCCCGTTCTTCGGCTATAGAACGGGAACGAATGTGTATGTTTAGCTTGTTAAATTCCGATATTAATCGCATAGCAAATTTGGGAACTATTACAGAGTGGAATTTAATGCTTTCAAAACACAATGTGTCTTAGACAACCTATGTTGAAGTGACTACATATTCAATGTCGCGAAATATGCTGCGAAATGTCTAGGTTTCCTCAAGTGATGTTAGAAATATTTCACCCCCTCAGATATCGCCTCAATATATGTATAAGGCATTTATCCGCCCGAAATTGGAGTACAAGGCCCATATCTAGTCGTGTGCGCCCTAAACAAATGCATCTGCTAGATAGGACTCAAAACCGTGCAATAAAACTAATATGTGATACTAATATCACTCAGACAATGGACATTCTTGAACAATGTCGTAATGTCTTGTATCTTCCTCTGTTTTATCGCTATTTTCATCACCAGTGCTCCATAGAAATCGCAATCTCATTCTGCTCGTTCCAACCTTTAACCGTAACACTCGTCTCACTATGAATGCTCATCAGTTTACCCTCAAGCCCACTTTCGTGATTCGTTCCTAAGCCGTAAAACTCCCTTATGGAATAGGCTGCCGAGCTCTCTATTTCTTATTCATTATAAACCTCAAACATTTAAAACCAACGTTGGCACCTTTCTTTCCATCCTAACTGATTTCCCTTCACACGTTCTGTGTACAAGCATTTTAAGGGTACTCAAATCCCTGAGCGCGTTTAAATTAAAAAAAAATCCAGATAGAAGATACAAGCTTTTTCTCATGAAGGTGGGTCCTCTTACTATTAATTTATATATCTTTTGCGTCAGATTTTGTGTTTTCACTTTCGATAACCCTTAAGGCACATCATGTAGATTAGTTCTGCAACTAACCTTGCAACTGAGGTCAAATTGAAAGCATTCAACACCATATTTGTGGCATTCATGAACTACGTCACACACATTAGGCATCCTGCATCCGGAGAAATGTGTCACGTTTGAAGTCATCTCCACGTCGATAGTACTTTACGCCTTCCCCCACAGAATTTTCTGAAGGATTCTCTTTCTGCTTTTTGTCTTAAATGTTTCATTTAAGGTGGTCGTATTTCTCAAAATTGTCCAACGTCCTTATAGGAAAAAAGTATTTCACATTGCAGAGATTGAAACTAGACACGTCTTTCTTATCAAGTTGTGAATTTTATTTCCAGCACTTTAACAGAATAACAGAGTTCAGGAAAGCATAGATGTAGGTATCTTTGGATGTACATATACACACACAGGTATGTATAAAAAATTCTCACTGTAACCGTGTAACATATTTCCTTTGGCTAATCCGTGTCAGAAGTGCAGAATGTCAGCAGGCGGTGTTGAGAGATTCTTTAAAAACAAAACCAGAAAAACAAAAAAACAAAAAAACAAAAAAGAAAAGCAAAAACAAATGTGAAGGACTTTAATTATGGAGCAGGGATTTGCAAGTGACACCGATGGAGGAAAATTGCCTTCACGCAGTCACATACTCGTACTGGTGCACATACTCTACTCCACTGAAGCTAGCAGGAAGGACACAAAGTCAAAGGAATGTGTGTCGTGCTCCCATATAAACAACTGAACGAGTTTCTTCATTAAGGCTTTACAAGTTTTCGTCCTGGTACCATCTATTCGTGTGTCTTCTACGGTTACATACTGGTACTCTCCCTCAAACACTGCCATGTATATGAACTCTTCACATTGTTCTATTGGGGATGGCACAACAGTTTCGCTTTCACCAAGTGAATTACATCAAACAAAGGGCACAACAGCCATAACAACAACAGAAAAAAAAAAAAAAAAAAAAATTGGAAGAAAGGATCAAAAAAACAGAAAAAAACAAAACAAAAGAGGATGAAAATGGAAAGCTGGTTTCATGCAAGAATCCTTAACGACAACCTAGCAACCTAGATTCTTCATTCTGGCCACGTACAGCTAAAAGTATAATATCACGCTACGGTTTCCCAACACAATGGCATTCTGGTTCTGGCTTTGGATCTACTCATAGGTAGTAGTCCTTTCGGTCTGGTGTAATTTAAATTCTCTTTGTTGTCCTGGCGAGGATTTGCTCCAGTCTGCGTCGCTCTTTGGCATTCAAAACCTTTTCCAGTTGCTCCAGCGTTAGGTTGATCTGCCTCTTTGAGTGTAGTGGCAGCCAAAGGGTTGTGATGGCGAAACTTCTATAAGTTAATTGAAGGTGGTAGCACAAGTGGTTATTCTAATGCAATGAGAATGTTAATGAATAGCTACCGTTGACGCCGCCGCTAGGTATAAGAGGAATTCTTCTACTACGGATAGTATCCGCTCCGTATCCTGGGTGAGTTACTCCAACTACCCAACAAATACTCGTAGTATATGGAGGCGGCGGCGGCTAGGTGCCTTGTTGAGTCTTACCTGTGTAATCGCATAGCGTCAATAGCTGTTGGCTGCATGGCTTCCAGTTTCTCGATTTCATTATTGAATTGCTGGTTATAGATGTGAAAGGAATTCTTGTATCTGCGGTAGCAGACACTTTGACTACAAACACGAAATACATAGGCACACAGAGAGAGAGAGACAACAAATTAATAGAATTGTTTGTACAGCAGTTAGTCAGAATTTCAATGGGATACGGAAGCGGAAGGAGAATTGGAAGGTGTTCATCCGGGGGTGTCTGCTGTCTACTTACTAGGATTGTTCTTTATTACGCGGTTTCAATTGTTGAGCCACAGAGCCGACTTTACGTGCAATTAGAACACGGTACCACTGCTTTTGTAGCGCGTTCATGGGCCGTTTAAAAGGGTTAATTTCGTCCATTGTTTGCATGGCTGGTATCGGTATTGGTGTTACGCTGGTTAACTTGTTAGAATGACAAACTTGTACTGAAGAAGAGGAGAATTCTCCAGAGCATTGTATTTAGAGATACACAGTTGTTTAAGGAATAACGCAGAAACTTGTTTGTTCGATATATTTTCTGGGTTGCTACAACAACTAATGGTTCTCCTATACAGTGCAAGGGGATAGAGTGAGAGTAGTATATCAATATTACATTTGAGGTGCCTACTCTTTGGACTAAATTAATGAATCTAAGTCCAAACTAAGTGCCTCTATATGACTTACCTTATGGACATCCGACTTGCAAAGAGTTCTACGTGAGACATAGCAGTCTTCTACTCTTTTCGATTCCGGGTGAGCTGCTTCCAATTGTCTACACCAAGCGCTCTGAAATCCGCGATAGCTTAGCCCTTTAAATGTAGATTCAGTCTCTCCTTGAAGCCTGGGGTTGTGATTCGAAGCCCCTTTTTGGTGGAGCATTATTTTTATGTTATTATGCGGCCGAACTAATGTAATCGACATGTTTTAGCTTTTTAAACTACAACCACATCTTGATACAGTTCATAAAGTTCGCAGTTGTATCTTCTCCTCCATTCGACGAAGAATTTTTTTTCTCGAAAGTGCTCAATATTTACTCTGTTTTCTTGCTTATCGTCTAGCACTCGACTTCATAGGGACTGGCAGAATCAATGTTTTGTAGAGCATGCAGAACTAGAATGCGGTTTCCTAAGGTAAGCTTTTGCCGAATCTCCATGAGGGTGTTATTCGTGGAGATGATAAACTCTTTAACCATTTCGATGTAACTGTTGTCACAAGTCGCGTAGGTGTCCCGCAGAAGGTAGACAGATACTTCTTTATTTGGTGACAACATGTACTTGATTTTGTCTTCATTTACTTCTCTTTTCTACTTGTTTAGCCTGTTCTTCCTTTGCTCTATAGCATGTCACTGGGAGCGACCTGTAATGTTGCTGTGGTAGATAGTGCGTTCCGTGTTAACACCTGCCCTGCGATCTATGTGTTCGATATCTCTTCGTTGAAATTCGGCACAGGTTTGGAATAGGTTGGTGTAAATTTTTCGTCGCAGCTACGGTGCTATTTGGGGAATAGAGTATTGAATCTCATGGATTAGCCAAGGAATATTCCGCTTTCTTGAACAACCTTAACATTTAAACTGTAACGCTAAAGCTACAGAAAGAGTATTTGGCTTTCGAGAAGAAAATATAGTGCTTTCTCTCTGTCGTGTGTCTTGACGTAGTTTTTTGTGCAGACTTTTGGAAGTTTCTTCTGGCGTTGAGCGAGAGCTCAGGCTTGCATAGGTCATTGATTTTATAACTGCCACAGACCTGCACTTTAGATTTTGGCAGAACCTTATCTACCGCCGATGCTAGCTTTAATTAGTTAAATTCACAGGGTTCGAGTCTGAAGACGGCACTTCATGAATTTCTCGTGCATTCCAGCATCCTTGAAGATGCAGGTAGGAAGGATATTGTGTTGGGTTCGTGTAGGTATTTAGTAAGTAACACTTTAAAAGTAGCTATTTGTCGAGGTTGCCTTTCACCGATTCAGAAAAGATTTTGGAAGAAGTTTCAATCATTTTTGAGGTGTTGGACAGCTCGTCGTTGGATCTGTGACTCTTTGGGGTACAATCAGCTACAGCAACTGGCATGTTTTTTCTAGAGTTCCTAGTCAGAGTTTTGATATTAACATTTACGGGGTTGTTTTGCTTAATTCAGTCTTGGACAGAAGGTATAATGTTGGATTTTTGGCAGGAAACCGTCGACATTCAGCGTTGTTAGAGGGTATATATTCCCTGTGCTTGTCTGATAGGGATGAGTAGACTTTGAGAACGCCACTGGAAATGAGGTTGAGCGTCTTGAACTCTACTGGGATTATGAGTGTCTGTGCTGTCGGCGACAGTGGTTGTGTTTGTAAAGATTAGGTCTTGGAAATTTCTGTAAATTAAATCTGAAATTTTGTTGTCACAAGTAGCTAGGAAATTGTAGTACATTGTTACTCTACAAATTCGCCCAGTAGAAGAACCATCGTAAGCAAATGAGGAATTTTCAAATTGGGCGTTTAGTGAGACTGGTACGTTATCAAGCCAAGGAATATACAGAAAGGATTTTTTTTATAATTAGCGCCCGCTCAAGGGATTTGAGTTCGTCGCGGGCGAAGGAGAATCAGGGAGGAAGAAAAGAGAAATACCGATGTACATTGGTCTTAAATGTTTGCAAGTTATAACGAATAGGAAATAGAGAGCCCGGCTTAGTTGTGCGGCTTAGCAACGAATCACGATATATCAGAGTTCGTCCGAAAGTGGTTTCGAGGATATATAGTACTGATGTGCATTCATAGAAAAATGAGAGTTACGGTTAAAAGTTTGAAGGGCGAAATGCTAGTGGCGATTTCAATGGAGCACTTTTGGTAGAAATAGCGATAAAATGACGTAAGACAGGTGACATTACGTCTTTTTTCAAACGTTTTAGTTGACTGTGCAATACTGGCGTCACGTCTGGGTTTTATCGCACGGTTTTGAATCCTATCTAGCAGATTCAGAGATGTTTCGGGCGCACCCGACCAGATATGGGCATTGTATCTTGTCTGATGGGCCTTATATATTGAGGACAGATCAGAGGGGGTAAAGGTTTTCTTACATCGCTTGAGGAAACATGGACCTTTCGTTGAATTTTTGGCAATATCGAATATGTGTTATTCCAACGCAGGTTGTCACTGGCACACATACCGAGCATGTAAAGTTTTTCGGTTTCAACGATGCAAGTGCATTAAATTCAACTCTATTGATAGTTCCTCATGCTGTTAATAACGGAATTTAATCAGCTTTACATACGCTGCCGTTCCCATTCTACAGCCAAAGAGTAGGGATGTGAGTCCGGGAACGGATATGAATAGAAAAGATTACTGTCGTCAGCAAAGTATTATATTGGATAAGGAGTAGTAGACAAGAGAACGTTGATCAAATTTAACGTCCTGGGGTACACCAGTATATATTTTGTGAATATTAGACTTGAAACCATCCAAAATAACTTAGATTGAACGTTTCGAAAGGTAATTTCTAATCCATTAAAGAAGAGAGTCATCGGTGAGACATGCCACCAAATCGCCAATAGACCTGTGGCTTCATTGAGAAGTTTTCGTATTTCGAGATATTTCATGAGCTGGCGGCTTATCAGCGTTTCCATGACTTTGGGTGTAAGTGGAATGGGTCTCTGGAAAGAGAGGGACGGGCTGGAAAGTTGTTGTTTTCCATCTGCTTGGATACAGTCCTAAAGAATAGAGTTGTTGAAAAAGCTTACGCAGTGGTTTTGTCAGCGAGGAAGAACACCTCTTCAGAACAAGGAGAGATATACCATTTGGACCAGCGGATTTGTGAATGCTTAGACTAAAGATTTGACAAACTCAAGTGTAGGCTGAGACAACGCACAATTTGGAAGTATTGAACTGACCACAAAGTCTACAACAAGCTGGACTGTTATTGTAAATGAACGTTGGGATGGAGGACGAGGCAGAATTTCTAATATTTTTGACGAACGACTATAAATTGTTACTACCTTTGGGACATTGTAGTATTTTTTGTCTCAGTTTCTGGTCGTATTGCAATTGCACATGCTTAAAAAAGGCGTTGCAGTCATTCTTGGCTCGGTCTTGTAAGAACGAAAAAAAATTTCTCTAACCCTGACAGTCTCTTTACAGTTCGAGTCGTACAACGCCTTTTCTTTTGGCTTGATACTCTTCATCTGATGAGTGATAAAGGATCTCATTCAAAAGAGAATGGTGTCTGTGTTCATATCAGCAGCGGGTGTCCACGTTGTTATCGAGGAAACATAACGATGAGTTAAAATTCCTTAAGAAGGAGTTAAGACTTCTGTAACTGTGTAGTTGATATGACACAATGGTTCGAAGAGGCTACAGGGGAGACCACATCAACGGTGTACTTATCAGGGTGAGAAGTTAAAAACAGGTCCAGGGCGTTGGCGGAATGACTATTAACGTTTGGCATTTGCATGGCCTTATTTACCAGTTGGGTCGAGTTGTTTCTTTCAGCGCAGATCTTAGCACACAATCATTCGGGTGTTGTCTGTACAGAATGTCGAAGCCAGCCAGAATTGTGTATATTGGAATCGCCCGTAAAAACGATTTCAGTATGAGGATACAGGGATACATTTCTTTGAATAGAGTCAGACAGCGCATCGAACTCATTAAAAGTCGAATTGCTGTTCAGTTTGGGACTTCTGAAGTAGTAGTGGCTAATTTTCTTACGAAGATGGAATTTTAACCACATGAAATTGGATACCGGATTGGAACAGGTACTACATTGTGGTCTAGTTTGGTAAGCTATACCACTAGGCTCGTAAATGGCGAAGCCGCTGTGAGAGAAGAATAATGGCACTATTTCATAGCCAAGTAGCTTCAGATGAAAGTGATTTGAGAGGTGTAGGCGGGGATCTATCTGTGTTCACTAAGTGCCAAAACAGCTGGCTTCTATTTGGAAAAGCCTTTGCAGATCTATTTTTACCATAGTCTCTAAGGTTGTACCAATAAGGAGCTTCTTAAAATAGTGTGCCTTGTTGTTGCGCCATTTAGAAGAAGTTTCTTTCTTCTAGTCTTACCATATTCATATAGCACTTTAAACGCTCAATTTTGAGCTCCTTTCACCATATCTCAAATCAATCCCAATCGACAGGAGATTGTCTTTTTAGGTTACCCTGTCCACAATGCTACTGGTAGTATGTAGTTAGTTTTACATGTGGATTAGAAAATTAGAAAGCTGCTAAGAATCTTGAATCTCTCAAAGTACCAAAACAATCAACCAACTGCAGGTGAATTTGGCGTTCTATCACAGTTCTGACACGGTGAAACCTTTTAAATGGAGCTGTTGTGGAGCTGGGAAGATATCAAAGCCTTGAACAATGACACATAAGTTCGGTTCATGTTTCTTTCTTTTCTTCTTCCTCTTTGAACCATTCGTTCCTGTATTGTTCCCAGGGAAAGATATGCCATAACTCAAGTTTAGTTGTCGTTTGTAAAGTGAATCTGAAACATAATCCACGTTGACAAACAAAAGCTGCCAAAACATAGAGCCGCACACAATTAACAAGTGTTTGCTTTGAGGGATACAATTTCTAGGGACCCATAATCCTCATACATTGGAATATCTAAATATTGATTACACTTTGCAAACTATTGAACCAAAACAAAAGGACCAGGATGCGAACCAGCACTTGCAAAAGTAGTTTCTTGAAACGTATCTATTGAATGTGAGCAAATAACGAGATTAACCACCAACATCTCGAGACGCTTGTCATTTTGTCTTAAACCATCTAAGGATAGAAAGACCATTAATCATTTTTTTGTTTTGTTTTTGTTGCTTCCTCCCTTGTGTTTGATTCTTCTTTACCCCTGAGAACAATATCATGGTCTGGTCATGGACTCTGTGTATCCTTAAGATGATTTCGATTAATAGTTACACATTCCAAACTGCAGCAGGTCTGTTGTTTTCTGTTGTTCCTTGTTTTTTTTTTCTTTTGATTCTGCCATTGTTACGAGTTACGAGTCCTTGTTTTCTTATCATGCTCCTTGCCAATGTCAAAGTGAAATTGGATGTAGAGATAGGAATACAAGGACTCGTACTTCAGTTTGTTGAAGAGCCCAAGCCCGTCGTTTATGTTATTTTATCTCATCGAACTTTTACTTGAGTTGCCCCTGTGGCCCCTTCGAAAATTGTCTTTAAGAAAACGTCAATATAGTACAACAAGCTAAGAAACATCATCATCATCATCACCAGCATCTCTGTCCACATTTAAATGGGGGATCTGTTGTACGAGTACGAGTATTCCGGATTTCTCGTTGTATAATAAACCCATACAGATTGCTATCATTACATCCTGGAATGCCATATGGAACTTTGGAAGTGAAATCCCAAAACATGCAGGAGCAAACTCCCCAACGATATCAGGAAGGGCAATGGGTAGGAGGATGTGGATGCGATTGCATGTGTCAGATGGTTTAGTTCAGTTCAGTTCATGTCGTTTTCTCTGATTAAAGAGTGCTGAAGGAGAGAATGGCAGAGAAGGACGAAGGCAAACGGAATAACTTGCGTGCTATACAGGATACCGAAACAGACCGAAAAACAACAGGGAAGAGGAAAATAAATCTCTCCAGAAAGTAATAATTACACACAAGATTGAGTTTTAATTTAATTTCGCCCTTCAGTATGTGCTTGGAAGTTTTTGCCTTGCTTCAGTTTAGTTTTAGTGGTAAAAGGCTTACCATTTTACCATTTTATCATCCCTAACCCTTAACCACTTACTTTTACTCCCTACCTTCCCTTCTTTTCCATTAATATGGATACTATCTCTTATTAATTATATTGAAGAGGAATCTTGTTTGTGAGCTGAGGAATTTCATACAATTCCTGTCGTAGTCATAATTCACCATCGACAGCTTATGGGGGGTTGGTGGTGGATGGAGTATAGTATGTGGGGGCAAATATGACGAGATATGGGCATCGAGCTTAATTTATCATTTTTCGCATTCCTTTGCATCGTCGCATGTGGTAAATACTTTACCCCCTGTGACAGTGGCGGTGGCAGGATGGGTGAAGATACGATTACGTTAATTTTTAAGGGAAGCTCTGTAAGGTGAGAGAATGTTTTTTTGGAGATATGAGAATTCGAAGTTTGGTATTGACAGTAAATCAGAATGGATAGGTGAACGATGGAATTTCAACTCGCTTGCATAGCTATAAAAAAACATGTGTAAAATTTCTGCACGAATTTGTGTTGGAATTGCTTGAAAGAGATGCCTTCGAGATTCCTTCAAGCCTAGATGCCTTTACATGGCACTTCCTATAAACTAGCGAAACATTCCAGATATGTGAGATGCCTTCGACATACATGTACTGCCAGAATTCCTGATTCTTTATGAATGTTTTCGGAGTGAATCATACGCAAAACCTTTGTTGTTTCGTAAAAAGATGAGCAAACGCTACAGTAGCAATTGCGAACAGTACCAGTATTCACTATGTACATCTACGCCTGTACTTGATCTGACGTAGAAATGACGAACATTTCAAACTCTTTCTCACAGAAAGCGTCGCAAGATTTTGTGTCACGTCTGGCATACTTATTTAGGAGCTAAGGAAACGTGCTTCCCACTACAATGACTGTAAGTTGTCTGTAGGCTTTTCTACTAAGGGACAGTTGGAAAGTCGATGGAGAATATATGGTAAAAGATATCGGAAAGCATTAGTTTGATTTTTCGGTGTCTTGGAAAGTCACACCATCCGCTGTTGTGCTCACGTAAAATCCAATTGTGCAGTGTAGATAAAAATAATTAAATAAACCCGCTCCGCTCCTGGACGTATTACTGTACTCAGCCACTGCTGTCGCTGTGAATTCATTCCAGCTGTTTTGGCACTTAGTAAAACACAGGTAGCTCCCCGCCTACACCCGCGGATTATTCAGATCTGAAGTTACCTGGCTACGAACTGTAGCTCACCAAACTCCATCACAATGCGATCCATGTTCCAATCCGCAATTCAACTTCTTGTGGTTAAAATTCTATCTTCGTTAGCAAATTATCCACTGCTGCTTCAGTTACAGAAGTATGCAGCACACATGAATACCAGACATTGATAGCCGCCAACACCCTGGATTTGTTTTTAACTTCACACTTTGATAGGTGTTAGGTCGATGTGCTTACCCCTCTAGGCTCGTTGGACCAATGTGTCCTCTCAGTTAGTTTCTCGTATATTGACCATACAGTTGGAAGAAAGATTCCCAAAAGAGCCATATGGCAATACAAGAAAGCCAGTTGGAGCGGACTAAACAGCTTCTTTAAAAATTGTAACCGAGCGATACTCTCCCTCGATAACGAAGTAAATGCCCCTGCTGAACGCTGATCACAGATACTACTTTTTTTGGGATGAGATCCCTTATCACTCATCGAACTAATAGTATCAGATCAAAAGAAAAGCATAAGAGAAAAACCGTAAAAATGTCAAAGGAGCTAGGAATGACTGTTTTTCTTAAGTGTGTGAATACGACCAAAAACTGGGGCAAAAAATACCACATACAATGAACAATTTTCTGTTCGTTTGTCAAAAATATCAGAAATTCTTCATCAACGTCCATCCCAACGCTCATGTACAATGTCATTTCAACTGTCTGCTCTTTTGACAAGGCCAATCTGCTTGCTGCATACTTTGTGTTCAGCTCAAAACTTTTAGATTGTACTTTGTTTCCGCTCAAATTTGAGTGCGTCGAATCTTGAATGGGACGAATCCGCTTTTCGAACTCGTGTGGTAGGAAGGGTGCTGAAAGATTTTAACATACATAAATCCGCTGATCCAGAGGGTATATCTCCGATTTTTTTGAAGAGGTGTTATTACTCGCTGGCTTAAGCACTATGTAAGCTTTCATTATCAATCCTACTCTTTAAGACTCTTCCCGAGCATAGGAAAAACAGCATTTATCCATCCCGTCGCCAAATAAGCAAATCTTCTTCTTATTGCATCATCAACTCATGAAATATCTCGAAACATGAAAACTTGCCAATAACCAGCTATGCTAGGGGTGGCCGTGGTGTAGTAGTATATGCATACACTCCTCAAGCAGAGGGTCGCGGGTTCGAATCCCGTGCGAGGAAATTCTTTGAAAAAGTCTTTTCGTAGAATTTGTATGTAGTTATATGAGAATCCCGTCGGCGTCAACTCTGACATGAAGGCATAACACTGATGCTGGAGTGGTTGCTGGCTGGGCTAAATGTAACGAACTAACAACTAGCACGTACTTAAGACCCACTGGTTGAGGAGGATGTACTAGCTCGTCCCGTCCAGTTTGACAACCACCTCGGGGGATAAATATCGAAACCTAATACACCTGAGTTTCAAACTACCAAACCACCCGCCCGCGCCCTGGAGAAAAGCCAGTAAAAGGGTATTCATATCCCCATGCGGTTTTCGTAGCAACAGTTCCACTGGTTATTTGATGGCAAGTCTCGCCGAAAAGGCGAACCAAAGCTTACATCAATCTGACGAAAGCAAGATAGTTGCACCTAATATTTCTAAGGCATTTGGTAGAGTTTGGCATCATTTTCTTTTGTCGAAAATGCCACTGCCACTTCTAATCCAATATATTCCTTTATTGACGACAGTATTTTCTGCTTTTCATATTAGTATGTAAAGCTGATTAAATTCCGCTATTAACAGCATGGGGAACTATCAATAGAGTACAATTTTATACTTCTTAAACTCAATTCTTTCTGCTGTCATTAAAGCGAAATCCAACTACCCAGCCATTATCCATGAATGGGACTTGCATCGTCGAAATCGAAACACATTCCATTCTCGGTATGTGCGTCAGTTTCAACCTACGTTGGAATGACCACATATTCGATGTCGCTAAAATTGCTGCACAATGTTTAGGTTTCCTCAAGCGATGTAAGAAATATTTCACCCAATCAGATCTCGCCTCAATATATAGGGTGATTCATCATGAGGTTTGATTTTTAATAGGCTTTCTTTGACAGATTACGAGTGACTCCTATCAAACTGCTTTCTTATTTTTGTTCAGTATCGTTTGGCAAATCATCGAAAAAAGACTAATGCTACAACAGCGTCTCCAAATTGATCAGCTGTATTATGAAAATCAGCGTTTTGTGAGAAATGCTTTTCGTGCGATTCGAGGAACTTACGGTGAGCATAATCGACCTACTGAATTCAGTATTACCAATACCATTTGCAAATTTGAGTCCCAGTTTACATTAGCGGATAAAACTCGACCGGTTCGACCATATCCAGGACGTAGTGAAGAGACTATAGAAGCTGTAGCTGAGAGTGTACGCGAAGACCGTGATGAATCGATTCGTCGTCGTTCTCAGTAGCTTGGCTTCACTTATTCGACAACTTGGAGTATTTTTCGTGAGGATCTCGGCCTAAAAGCATACAAAACTCAACTTGTGCAAGAATTGAAGCCAGGTGACTTGAATTTGCGTCATATTTTCAGTAAATGGGCTCTGGAAAAACTCAATGAAAATCCGGTGTTTTATTGTGAAATTTTGTTTAGTGATATAGCCCATTTCTGGCTCAATGGATACGTTAATAAACAAAATTGCCATATTCTGGCTGAGGAGCAACTCGAAGAGTACCAAGAGCTACCATTACATGGTTTATGGACTGGTGGAATCATTGGTCCATATTTCTTCAAAAATGAGGCAAATCAGAATGTTACCGCCAATGGTAACCGTTATCGCGCCATGTTAATGAACTATGTGCTTCCTGAAATTCAAGCACATGGTCTCGGTGAGCTCTGGTTTCAACAAGACGGCGCTGCGAGCCATACAGTGCGTGAAACAATGGACTTGTTGAGAAATCATTTGGTGAGCAACCGTTCAATAAATCTCAATGGTGACATCGGTACTGCACAGTCCACTAGCAAACTTGAACACCGACGTAATATTTCTTGCTTTATCTTGTACTATCGCTATTTTCACCACCAGTGCTCCATCGAAATTGTCTGTAGCAATTCAACTTTACAAACTTTTAATTGTAACGTCCGTCTCAGTATGAATGCTCTTTAGTATCTTCAGAAATATCTATTAACTAAGATGTCATGACATAACACAATTCGAATGCCCTGCCAACGTTCTTATATTCAAGTCATTTTAACTTGCAAACATTTAAGACCAACGTACATAGCCACCTCTCTTTTTTTCCTTCCTAATTTTCTTTCATCCGCGCTACGTGTAAATATTTTAAAGATTCGAAAAATCTCTTGAGCGCGCATTAATAATAAGCAGAAGGAAAACTGTCAGCGAAACCCTAAGGGAGACTGTAGGCAGTCTTTATGCTTGTTCGGGTCTTTGCCTGACAAGTTCATCGGTATCCTCGTGGTTTCACTGTGAATTTCGATTCAAGCAAGACTCAGTAAAATGAGTTTTTCGACTGCGTTGTGAGAAGTCTTGCGCTCTTGAACCAAATTAGAACTGGGGAAAGCATCCAGCAAGGCTAATTCAAGTTGGTTGCTCCCTTCGTCGATTCTTCACAAGATAGTTCGTTGCCTCCGTTGGAAGGCAGGCGGTTTTCTAACGATGAGTGGAATTGAGAAAGACATCAACGCCGCATGCAAGATTAGATTTGGAGTCATCTGTGAAGATTCGACTATCCTGATACTATTCGTGACAAAAATAAGAGTTCAATGTGTGTTGTTCCAAAGACCCCATCTCATTAAATTTTCAATGACTTTCAGAGTGCAGATATAGATATCAGAGGAAGAAGACTCACTAGGACATCTAAGGCGTTCCACTTAACAACCGATGGAGTGGGTAGATCCAAAGGATCCTTCTTGGTAGCAAGGCGAATGTTCCTTTACAATAGCAGAAAGTCGGCAGGTTCTTTGAAGTTTTTGACGCTTTCGATTTTTTTTTTCACTGGAGGAACTGGTGGTAGTAGATAACTCAAATCAGTCAGCTTCCTGCTTGTTGTGAAGAGAACCAAATCAGTTTTAAGACGATTGGCTGAAGTTGGTTTCGAGTTCACTAATCGTCAATTACGTCTAGAGCTTCCTCCATTTTAGAGCAAATGCTCGTAAAACGTAAGCAGGCAGAAAGCTATATTACCTGCATATGAGCAAGCGCAGACAATAGAGCTATTGAGAGCGTTATTCAAAGAATCGACCTGCTTTTCATGTGATAACGTTGCCTACATTCGTATCATATTAAAATCTACCATCACGATATCTACGTTGTGCATTGATTTGGTGACTGTGCTCAGTGTGTTACAGATATCTTCCTCGTCATTTTTATTCGCGCAGTTTGGCGATGCGTAGTACTGGGTTTAAGCTTTGTTCCTGACCTCACTCTTGAACCTCGCCGTCAGTAACCTCTCACCGTAAAGTCAATATAAGGCTGTCTTTAGCTTTAGTGGTAAGTAAGATCCCTAACCGATATTCGCGAGTGGTATCCATTGGTTTCCTAGAAAAGATCAGGAAGGTTTTACCAGTTTCGGAGCCTGAATTGCCGTGCTTACATCATCTAAATTCACTTATTTCTAAGATGTTGTACCGCATGAATTCGCACCCAATTTGTAGGGATCAAGATTTACTTGTTGACAGTTTTGGCGTTTAATAATCCAATCACTATAAAGGGCCGATTTCAAGCTATTGGTGCCATTTCGGAGTAGGCCATGAAATGTTTTATGATTGTCTCACGTTACAATCTCCGAATAATCTTCCAGGAAACATCGCTTGGAGGCGTTGAAATAGGACTTACTAGTACTGCTGTATGTGCATTATTAGGCAATACTACTTCTGCGATGTAGTTTGCATGCCTAATAATGGGTGTAAAGTTGTCTTTCAAGGCTGAAATTGATGCTGATTTATCGGCATAGACGCGTAATTTGAAGTATCCCCATAGTCTAAAGTCATCAAATCGCACGATTTAGCTGCCCATTTTAGCGGTCCAAGACGAAAGATAAATTGCTCACAAAACTCAATTCTCAATTGGTACATCGATTCGCTTGCTGTGTGGCATGTATCCCCGTCTTGCGGGAACCACATACCGACTAGATTCAGCTCGTGAACAACAGCGGGCGCCATTAGGGTAACATTGATGTCACGGTCATTTTTGAAAAAAAAAAAAAAAAAAAAATACGGCCGGACTATAAACCGCACCAAAAAGTGCATTTTTCCAGGTGCATTGGTAGCTCTTGTATTGCCTGAGGTTTCTCATTGGAACAAATACGCCAATTTTGTTTATTAATATAAGCATTCAACCAGAAATGAGCTTCGTCGCCTAAGACAAGTTTTCGATAAAAAGCGGATCTACCTTCAGTTTTTCTAAGGTCCACTCACTGAAAATTTGATGTTGTATTTTGTAAGGTTTTAGACTAAGATCCTTCCCTAAAATCTGTCACATAGTCGAGTAACACAATCCGAAATGCTGCGAACGGCGACGAATGGACAAATCACGGTCTTGACGGTAGACGTTAGACGGCTTGATATCCAATAGCATGAAATTTGGTCACTGTGGTGTGAATGCCTTGCTCAGTAAGTCGATTATGACGACCGCAAAATGGTTGAAGAGTTCGAAAAATATTTTTCACGTAAGCGTTGTCCTTGCGTAAGTCTTTCCACGATGATATGGTAATTCTAACTGAGGATGTTTGATTTTGACAAAATAGAACACTGAAAAACCAAACGGCAAAAAATCACCCTGCACTTGCTGCAATCCATTTATCGAGAACGGATCTGTTTAAGGCAGTACTTTAAGTCTCATTACGAGATTCTCTGAAACTTAAAGCGAACACGCCGAATTAACTTTAATGCAGGCATTTTTATTGTGCGAAACAAGATCCTTAAGCACACTCGTCCTTCATTTCTCACAATTTCGTAAAACATGGTCGAATCCCATTTCGTTTCATGTTATCCATTCTATCAAAGCACTCTCAACAATACGTAAAAACATCCATCAATCTAAAACGCGCCTCCATCAAGCACATACGGGAATCCTCACATTCAAACACATCACCGTTACGTACGTTACGTTTATTATGTTAAATGATTTAGGACCAGTAAACCTTGAAATTTATGGCTATTTTAATGTCAGCCCCACATCGAAAACGAACAAAAAAGAAACAGAAAGAAGGCAACAGAAAAACAATTGACAAAACAAGGCTTTCAAGGGGGCCGTGAGTAGAAGAACAAAACGAGCAAAAAAATACAACAATACGCACAACAAAAACGATTACACCAACAAAAAAAAGGGTAGAATAGTCCTTGAGTGACACTTGTGCTATGGTAATTTATTTTGTTTATTTGCTTTAAGGCTCCTGTGACATCCTGTTATACAAAATAAAAATAAAATGAAGAAAAAAGGATGCAAAGTATGTATTGCACGGCAATAAATTTCGGCGAAATCATATTTCCCGCAGAGAGCAGAATCTATTTATGATAAAGGATGCCACCGCCGCACTGATTCGTTGCCATTAAATAGGACGCGCCGACAGCCTGTGTATGATATGGTATTTCTAAATAGTGTAAAACGGAGAAGCGTCCCTAAATTGCAGGCACGAAACGTCAAGGACAAGACTTTGACTTTACATTTTAACATTTCTTTCATTGAAAGTGGGGTAGGATAGTGTAGAAAAGACTCTTGCTGTATTTTATTAGGTCGATTATCCTTGAATTCGGGACCAACAATAGTGGGAGCACACATATTTCATTCGATTCGTGCTTTCTCTCCCAAAGGACTCATAGTGGGCTGAGTTGTCTGATTTTGATTTTGGAAAATACTCGTTCTAGGTGAAAATCGGTAGGAAATTTTGATTATGATTGAGAATTCCACAGGGGGGCTAGTTAGATCTTGCTGTGATTTTTATTTTAGATGATATGATGCTCACTCTGGGAGGTAGGAGACCAAACTTGTAAAGGCAGGAGCTTGCGCACCTATCACATTGACAGTTTGGCATCTCAAGCAAATTCGCTCACGTCAGTTACAATTAAGAGTTTTTATGTAAAACCAAATTTCGAGAAGGTTACGCCCTGTATATGTAGGTAGTGTGCAAGTCACTTGCTGGAGCAGCAATATTTTAAAAGTTTGGTAGGTCTAGTAGCCGGTCTAGTAACCACTACTTCATGCTTACCATCTTAAAATTTCTTTAAAGGTCTCGTAGTGCAGTAGATATAGTTGTCAGTTGTTGTCAGTTGTTGTCAGTTGTCAGTTGATCCAGCAGATGGCAGTGTAAAAAAAAGACTTCTCGGGGACGGATAATTTATCGATTAACTTTGCTTTAACAACGACTTTTTTGAATATAACGTGCTCTGCACGATTGCTTAAAACACTTAATATTCCGAAGCAGCAAATATAATTAGATATGGATGAACTCACTAAAGATGTCCCCTGGACCAAGGAAAAAGAATGGTCGGACCCATAGCAGACTACATATAGTACCTAGCTAACAGTAAGGGGATGCCCTAAGCCGCCACAAAACGAATTTCACAGCCATTCAAGAAGTACAAAAGCATGGGACAGAATGATGTAGAACTTTAACATCTCTGTGATGATTGCTAAAAAAAGCAAAGGAGTGCCTATTTATAGGTGTATTTGCCAATAGAGGACATGAGCTCTAGGAATCTAAGAGATCACCTATTAACAATCCGCATAAAACCTAAATTGACAAACATAAGTCTTATACGTCCTCATAGAGAAAGAGGAGGACAAAATTGATTTCACGAGCAATGCCCTAAGCACAACGTCGAATGTCGTTACTAATTTTAGACGCCACAGCTTATGTGATAGATACCAATCAACTACTACAACGAACACTCTGCTATAGCTACTTACGAACTCTTTCGAGTGACTCTCGATGGAATCTACTGAGAGCTGCTTCTTCAGAAATGACATTTGGAAGTTCTACCAAAATGAAAAAAGAATTTTCCAAGGACACAAGTACTAAAGGGAAGCATGCAGAGATAAATGTGGAAATGTAAAATTAAAATCACTGAAATAATGAAAAAACTAACTACTTTAGCAGACTATTTAACGATGTAGGCGACTGATATTCCGCATTATTGGACTATGGTCGTAAACCGCTTGGTCTACTTGACAAGAAGGATTATGTATAGCGAGTTTTAAACTAGGAGTAGGCCACAGCAGCAGACAGACAAAGCAGACTTACAAAGTTACTTAAAGCCGCAGGTATTAAATATAAAGGGTGATTCATAGTAAGGTTTGATTTATAATGTAAAATAAAACACATAAATTTTAAAGCAAACTTAAATATTTTATTAACGGTTAAAAGAACAATTTATGGCATTCACTTTTTTAAAATCAGACTACGTCTAAGGTGGTCCATTCAGAAGGTCCAATTTTGGGCGACTCGTTCGAAGCATAGCGACTGGTATCGCGCGGATAACACGAGTAATGTTGGCTTCCAAAGCGTCAATCGTAACTGGCTTATTCCTGAAGACCTGAGACTTACATATCCCCAGAGAAAATAGTCCAAAGGTGTGATATCGCACGATCTAGGCAGCCAATTTGTCGTAGCAAAACGTGTATAAAGTGCTCACCAAAATGATTTCGCAACAAGTCTATTGTTTCACGCGCTGTATGGCTTGTAGAGCTGTCTTGTTGAAACCAGAGCTCACCGAATCCATTTGCTTCAAAAAGCACATAGAGATATGGACCGATGATTCCACCAGCCCATAAATTACACCATACCGTGTGAGTTTTTCCAGAGCCAATTTACTGAAAATAGGATACAAATTCAAGTCGCCTGGCTTCAATTCTTGCACAAGTTGAGTTTTGTACGCTTTTAGGCCAATATCTTCACGTATAATACACCAAGTTGTCGAATACGCCAAGCCAAGCTGCTGAGAATGACGATGAATCTATTCGTTACGGTCTTCGCGTACATTCTCAGCTGAAGTTGCTAAAGTCTCTTCACGATGTGCTAGATGTGGTCTAACCGGTCGAGTGTCATCCACTAATGTAAACTGAAACTCAAATTTGCGAATGGTATTGGCAATAGTGGTTTCAGTAGGTCGATTATGCGCACCGTAAGTTCCTCGAATCGCACGAAAAACATTTCTCACAGAACGCTGATTTTCATAATACAGCTGAACAATTTGGAGACGCTGTTGTGGTGTCAGTCTTTCCATGATGACTTGCCAAACGATACTGAACTGAACTGAACAAAAATAAATGACAAAGTAATTTGATAGGAGTCACGCGTGAACTGTCAAAAAAAGCCTATTGAAAATCTAACCTCACGGCAAAAACACCTGTGGCTCTAACCCGAACAACATTCTTCAAATTCCATTTGACACAATATCGCTTGGTCTTATGAATATGTTAATGGTCTCGTTCCTTGGACTTGATATACCAGGTGTATGCAAATTAATTTTTTTTTTTTTGTAATTCAAAATATTTGCCATCAGAAGCCGATCATATTTCGCCCATCTTTCAGGTTATTTATGAATAGCATGCCAGAAAAAAAGATTGTTTTTGGGGGATAATAATTCACTGAAGAGCTGGTCTGCTGGCGCCTACCTCATTGATGCGAAGAGGTGGTGGTCAGATGGCGCCAAGTCTGGGAAGTACGGTGGGTGCATAAAGATGTCCCATTCAAGCGATTTCGAAGTGCTTTTCACTAGTTTTGCTGTGTGAGACGGCGCGTTATCGTGTAACAAAATCACTTTGCCATGTATTCTGACCCATTCCGGTCATTTTTCGATTAACGTGTGGTTTACAATAATAATTTGTTGGCTGTAGCGTTGTGTATTGATGGTTTCTCTGGCATTTAAGAATTCACAATACGCAATACCGCTCTGGTCCCACAAGACACAGAGCATGGTCTTCTTACCGAAACGATTTAACCCTGATGTTGAAGGACCGGCTTCGCCACGAAGGCCACGATTTTTTCCACTTCCTGTTTTCAAAATAAATCCATTTTCGATGAAAAAATGGTTTCCTTTCGTGGTGTTGAAGTAGCATTTCACAAGTGACTTTGCCTTTGCGTATACGCAATCACATCGTCTGTCCGCATTATGCTATGGTAAAGTGATACCTCGAGATCGCTTTTATTGAAGTTCAAATGAATCGAAAGACGACGCTTCTCAAGGGAGACTTAGACAAAAATAAGTATTCAGCACGCGGTTACTACACCTCAACACGCATAAATGGACTCGGCTATCCCATGATCAATGAAAAGCCAACCAGATTGCTGTTCCAGCTTTATGTATGTCCCAACTTTCTGAGAAGGCAAAGCAATTCGTTTGGGTAAGTTTATACAATCGCAGATCTTTCCTCACACGTTTTTGAATGCACAGGCATATGTCAGTATTCAGCCAAACCTTAGGTTTCCTTTTTTTTCAAACGAAAAGGGTTATTTACTTTTATGATATATAATTTCAATGATTCCTAAATCTTTCCTCATCAAAAAACACAAAACTATTTCCACTTAAATTTTCTAACTATTTCTGCAGCTACAATTGCAATGCATAACTAACTAATCTGCACAAGTAGGGCGATGTGTTGATGTTTATGAACACAATGATGCAGTTCTTCGCAGTTCGCAACCTATGCAGTTCTTTGTTGAAAACACCCCATGTTGCATCCAAGGTATGAATGCTTACATATCGGAGTCGAATAAGAATACCCAAGTTCCCAGGAATGGGAATGTTGTCAGAGAAGCAGATAAGCTTCTGATGTGATGCGTAAGCTCTAGTTTATCGGCGCAAGTACATACAGGCAAAGAAGAAGCATATAAGGCTGCCCTGCACCAAAGGATGAGAGTTTCTCGTGAGCTCTACGAGCAGAAAAGCACAGACCTCTCGGAAAGAAATAGAAGCACATGATTGAAAAAATGCAGGGATGTTACTGCAGAAATGACGTTCGGAAGTTTTGTCAGAGAATAAAACGAACTTGCCAGAGTTACAAAAACTGAATGAAAATCTGCAAAGAAGAACATGCGCAACTAGTAGTAGATTCATATTTGGTGCTGAGAATATCGACAGACTCTACCGAGTGAGTTTTTTGACTTGAGACATCAAAATTACTCGAAAAATACGCGATATCGCGAAAAATGTTTTAGACAAAAGTCACAAGGTTTTGAAGGGGTTATAAGATGGAGACCACGAGTATGACCTTGAGACCCATTTTCAAGGTCAAATGAAGGTCACTTTTGATTTTTCAAATGATAATTACTGATTTTCATTGCTCAGTCGTATTCCTCAATGGGGCACACGACTTTGTCTCAAAGGTCTTATTCATTCAGTGCTAGATACCACTGCACTGGCACGCTTAAATCATTTCAAATTGTCCTAAACTTATCTGAGAGTGTAACAGATAACAGATAAGCCCTTTTTTTCTACTGGAACGGAACTGTACTTCATTTAGAAGTTCAATATTTGTTTTAAGGAACTGATTATTATTAGTAACGTTTTCAAGATTAATAATGCAGGCTATTTCAATTCAAGAGAAAATGGAAATGATATTGATTTATGGAAAAAGTGGAAGGAACATCGATGGTGCTGTTGCTCTTTACGCCCAACGTTTCCCAGACCAGATACGAATGCGCGCTTCCTTTTATCAGGTCATCCAACAATTCACTGGTGAAGGAAGTGTGCAACCAAAGAAAAGGAATAGATCAGATAGGGTGGCTGTTGAGGACAATGAAGTAGCAGTGTTAGCTGCCGTTGCACACGATCCTCACATTAGCACTCGCCAAATAAGTCGTGAATCAGGAATTTCTCAAACGACTGTCTATAAGATATTACATCGGCATAAATACCATTCTTATCATGTTTCAATGCATCAAGAACTTTATAGTGAGGATTTTCACAACCGGGTTTACTTTTGTCAATGGGCACCCCATTTCTTCGCCAAGGTGTTATTCTCTGATGAGTCGACTTTCAATAATCACGGTATGGTCAATCGACATAATATGCATTACTGGGCTACCGAAAACCCTTTTTGGTTGCGACAAGTTGAACGCTAGCACCCTTGGAATGTTAATGTTTGGGCAGGAACTATTGGGGATAAATTAACAGGTCAATATTTTATTAAAGGCAACTTGAATGGCGAAAAGTATGCAAACTTCTTGCGCGACCATCTTCCAGTATTACTAGAAGAACTGCCATTGGAGTTGCGACAAACAATGTGGTTTCAACATGATGGTTGCCCAGCCCATTATTCCCAAATAGCCCGGGGCGTATTAAAAAATGTTTACCATCAACGATGGATCGGACGAGGGGGTCCGAGGCAATGGCTTGCTAGATCACCTGATGTTACGTCACTTGATTTCTTCTTGTGGGGCAACTTAAAAAGTTAGTTTTACAGAAAAAAGCCAACAACACATGAGGAAATGAATAGACGATTAGCTGAAGCTTGCCGGAAGATAACGCCAGAAATACTTCTCAGTTCTGTTGGTTCATTTAGAGCGCGGATAGACAAGTGTATTGAAGTGAATGGTCACATTTTCGAGCATTTGTTGAAATAGTCTCGGGAAATAAACGTCCAAATGGGAAGAATTCAATGATTCAACAGTGGGAGACAATAGGACCCATTCTAATTAATCACCCCGAAGGAAACAAAATACTGCTACGTCCACGTCGTTATTTCTGGGTTATGCTAAACGCAGTATTTAAAAACAAATTATAAGCCTACGAGCAATACGACTAAGCAATGAAAATCAGGAATTATCATTTGAAATATCAAGTGACCTTCGTTTGACCTTGTAAATGGGTCTGAAGGTCAAACTCGTGGTCACCATCTTATGACCCCTTCAGAACCTTGTGACTTTTGTCTGAAACATTTTTCGAGTAATTTGGATGTCTCAAGTTAAAAAACTCACCCGGTATACCGGCGATGATGGTTGAAATTACGCTCTCTGGATGAGTGAACCATTCGCCCTGGACGAAGATGGCATAGATTTCCATCCCCCCGAACTAGTATATAGAAAAATAGACAAAATTAAATCAAGCAATTAAATCCGGAAACAATATAGCTACAAACATGTAGGTGTGAGTAAAGTAATTTAGCGCACGTTTTTGTGGAACATACTGTAAGACTGAGCTCACATAATAAGTGTTGTTTTGATATTTAAAAGTGCAGAAGAAACACCCCTGTAAACACGAAGAAATTTTAATCGTTCAAGCTGAGGAACGTCCGCAACATCTAAGAATTGTTTTTCATTAACCCATCTGGTAATGACATCCACATCAACAATATCCTAATTTCCAAACTTAATTCTAAGAAAAGTAAGATTTTAAGAAAAAATAAAAAATAAGGAAACCTCTAATTCTCACCCTAAATAGTCTTTTAAGGTAGGGACATTTCCTTTTTTCTCTCCACAGATCCATTCTCGTCATCCTATATCTACCTCGAAACCCCTGAATGTTCAGTTTACCTACATTTCCATAGAACCCACCTCTAATAAATCGAAAATTCGCTACCGCGTTTTTTTCAATCATACTCCCGAATCGATTAGACAATCAATACCTCCTTGCCCCTTGTAACATTTTACTTACACTTTATACGCTTTCATACCTTAAATACCTTTCCTGCACCTGATCCATCTCACAATAATACAAAAGTTACTACGTTCCTTTCTTCTTATTTGGAGTCCATAACGTCCTGGTTGGTCCAGGCAGAGGAATCTACCATCGATCAAACACTCATACTATGGCAGAACTTGAAAAAGCACGGATGAGCTATGCAATGCTAAATTCGCAAGGTTGTGCAGAATGACGCTGTTTCATCAGGGTCCTTCTGAAAGCTCTTCAAATTCCAGAAAGGCTTTAGATAAGGTGACGCGCCGTCATGTGATTTATTTACCATCCCGCTACAAAGAATCGTGGAAAAATCATTGGTCGACTTGAGAGGTGCAATCTTATTTTAGTCCGCACAATCACTTGCTTAAACGGATGACATTGATATGATTGAGCTGTCGATAAAGCTTTCGTCAGTGTAGTATTGGGGCGGAAGTTACCAAAATGGGTCTGATGTCAAGCGACGACAAAACAAAGAATATGCTTTATGCACACAACTGATGGCTTGGCCAGAACGGGAGCTTTATCAGTTATAACTTTGAGTTTGTTAAGGAGTTCCTGCACCTTGGTTCCACAGTTACAAGCGGCATTGATATTAGAGGGACAATCACGCAAAATTGCTCTTGCCACTAGCTGTTTCTTTGGTTTTAAGTGGCAACTCTTTCGTTAGAGTTATACAAAAAAATTACCATCCCTGTTCCGCTCTATTACGTAGAGGCTTGAACCTTGTCGAAAGTGGATGCAAAAATACTTGACTATTTCAAGAGAAAAATATTGCATGTGATTTTTGGTCCCGTTTGCATGGAAGGAGAATTCAAGGAGATTCAACTACGAACTGTACGGGCTGTACAGCGTCATGGTGGTCAGGTGCCTACGAATCCAATGTCTAAGATGACTGGGCTATATTAAGCGAATTAACGACATTGACATTTGAAACTCAACGTTTCAAAAAAGTTTGTAAAAATAGAATTTTCGAATTGACCGCAACTTGCTGCAAACCAATTTTAATTTCAAATATTTCAGCTAAAGTCACATCGTCATTCTTCACAATGAACTTTCTACCGGTGAGAATATTTAAAAGGATGTAAAAGAGTGGTTTGCTTATGCCCAGGTTTTCCAGCCTGTTTTAACGAAACTGTGTACACGGCCTTCTCCAATATTCTTGTCTTTAAGCCAATTAGTCAGGGATTAATGACCACTTTTATGAATACCATACCTTACTGATATTTCAATGAAAACTTATTGACATAAAATTAGACAGATTAGACGTGTCTTAAGCGCTTTTGGGAATAGGGATAGAGATGCTTCTAATGAGCTCTAAACTAGGTTTTATTGAATAGGGTGGCGAAATCATTCGCCTTGAGCACTTAATGGAACCTCACTCTTATTGCCTCTACCTGCTCCTGTGGATATTCAATTACAAAGCAATTGGGGTCATTAAGTCTCATGACCTCAGAGTTCTAACTGTTAGTAGTGTCAGTAAACTGCCTATGTGGTTAAAAGTTGTATTCCGGAACGTGTCTTCATTGTCGATAACGACGTTGATGTCGCTGCTGATATGACCACAGACAACATTCTCTTTGGAATGAGATCCTTTATCCCTCATCGGATGAAGACTATCAAATCAAAAGAAAACGCGTGGTATGACTCGAGCTGTACAGAGGTTGACAGAATTAGAGAAATGTTTTTTTGGTCCTTCAAGACCAATCTGATAAGAGAAATCCTTCTTAAGCGTGTGAAATTTAAATACGATCAAAAACTGAGGCAAAAAATACTACAATTTCACAAAGGTAGTAAGAGCTTTTGGTGGTTAGTCAAAAATATTAGAAATTCTGCCCCATGGCATTCTAGCTATCAGCTCTTTAGACAAGGCCAGCTTTACACTTCCAGATAGTACTTTTTTCTGCCTACACTTGAGTACGTCAAGTCTTCAATGGAATGAATCTACTATCGTTCGTACTCGTAACAGCCAGACTACTTAAAGATCTTGATATACTCGTACACAAATCCCCTGGTCCAGGTGGTATATCTCCTCTTCGTCTGAAGAGGTGTTCTTCTAAGCTGGCAAAACCACAGCGTTGGCTTTTTCATCAAACCTATTCTTCAGGACTCTTTCCGAACAGATGGAAAATAACATTTGTCCAGCACATCCCTAAAAAGGGAAATCTTCTTCTTTCATTTCCCATTGCATTTACGCCCCTTCTTTCCAAGGTCATGGAAAAGCTTATTAACCATCAGAAATATCTCAAAACATGAAAATTTCTCAATGACCAATAGTACGACTTTCGTAGCAACAGGTCTACTTGTGATTTGATGGCATGTCTCACTGAAAAGGGGAACCAATGCTTTCATCAATCTGGCAAAAATAAAATAGTTGCACTTGATATTTTTAAGGCATTTGACAAAGTTTAGCATCAGGATATTTTATCAAAAATGCCTGCTGTTGGTATCGACGATCCTCTTCTTCAAGTTGTCTTGGATGGTTTCAAGTCTGATGTTCACAAAATTAATGCTGGTGAACCTCAGGGCTCCATTCTGTCTCCGACACTCTTCTTAATTTTCACCAACGATCTCTTGTCTTCTACTACTAATTCAATATATTCCTTTAGTGACGACAAATATCATATTCCTTCCCGAATTCACGTCCCTAATCTTCGGCTATAGAAAAGAATAAAATTTAATGCTTCCAAAATACAATGCTGTCGGTTGTCATTAAGGTGAAATTTAAATACCCAGCCATTATCCTTGAATTGCACTTGCATCCTCGAAATCGAAAGCTTTCCATTCTCTGTATGTGTGTTGTATTCAGTGTCTTCAAAAATGATGCGAAAAGTTTAGGTTTCCTCAAACGGTGTAAGAAATATTTCATCCACTCTGATCTGGCCTCAATATATAAGGCATTCATCCGCCCAAAATTCGAATACAATGCCCACATCTGGTCAGGTGAGCTTATCTGCACCTGCTACATAATACATGGGCTGAGAGAGGGCATCACTTGAATTAAATTCATACCATTTTCAGTTAGTACCAACCTTCAAAAGATACGTGTATAAGTTTGACAGCTGTGGGACTATTAGTTCTCGAGATATAGGGTTGTGAGTGAATCAACTTTTGTTATATTCAAAGCAATTTCGTGTGTTGATTTATCATTGCTTTTTGATGGGAAAAAATGCAACCGATGCATAGAAATGGCTTGATAAGTGTTGCCCAGACTCTTCACCAGCCGATAGAACAATTCGCTAGTGGAGTGAAAAATTTAAAAGTGGTCATACAAGCACCGAAGATGATGCACGCAGTGGACGTCCAAAAGAGGCTGTTTCAGATGAAAACATCAAAAAAGTCCACAAAATGATTACGAATGACCGTAAAGTAAAGTTGATCGAGATAGCTGAGGCTTTGAAGATATCAAAAGAGCGTGTTTGATATATCATACACTAATATTTAGACATGCGAAAGCTCTGTTTAAAGTGGTTGCCGCGTTTGCTCACAGTCGACCAAAAACAACAACGTGTTGATGATTCAGAGGAGTGTTCAAAGCTGTTCAACCGCAATAAAGCCGAATTTTTGCGTCAGTATGTGACAGTGGATGAAACTTGGCTCCATCAATTCACACCAGAGTCAAGTCGGCAGTCAGCTGAGTGGCGAACAGGCGACGAACCTCGTCCAAAACGACCGAAAACTCAACAGTCGGCTGGCAAGGTTATGGCATCCGTATTTTGGGATACACATGGAATAATTTTCATCGACTATCTCCAAAAGGACGAAATCGCAGAAAAACGGCCGCATTTAAAGAAAAAGAAAGTGCTGTTTCATCAAGACAATGCAACGTGTCACAAGTCGATGAAAGCGATGGCAAAATTGAATGAATTCGGCTACAAATTGCTTCCCCACCCACCGTATTCTCCAGATTTGGCCCCTAGCGACTATTTCCTGTTCGCAGACTTCAAAAGAATGCTCGCCGGAAAGAGATTTAAGACCGATGAAGAAGTAGTCCCCAAAACAAAGGCCTTTTTTGAGGCTAAACCGAAATCGTACTACAAAACTGGTATCGAAAGATTGAAAAATCGTTTCAATCAGTGTATCGCCCTCGAAGACGGCACTGACTTTTCAGCCCATGTGTTAAGATTCAAAACCATGCGATAAAACCATGATAAAACTCATTCTTTCTATGAATGCTCACCAATCTACTCTTACTACTTTCGGACGTACTCTAAAATAAAGTTTATGGTATGCCCTGTTGATCACTATATTTCCTGGTCGTTATAACTTGCAAACATTTAAGACCAATGCACACATGTAGGTACCTGTATTTTCTTTCTCTCTAAGTTTTCTTTGCCCGCACTGCGTCCGAACATTTTAAGGGTACCTTAACCTCTCTAGAGCGTGATAATTAAGAAAGAAAGAAAAAAAAAAATCGTTGGAACTGTTCATCGTGTAGTCCATTGTCGCGTTCATAATTGTTGGGTATCTGTCAGTATCCTCATTTGACAGACAGTGAATAGAGCGAATTCGAGAAGAGTGATCACATTCAGTCCTTGAAGAAGTGTTTCCAACGAGTCGTAGTATAATTGTAGGAATACCTTTGAATAAACTCTTTTAATTCCTATATTTCGTTAGCAACTGTTATTGGTCACTATCATATACAATGGTGCATGGACTGGCGATTGTTGGTTTGAAGCTATCAGTTCTAGCCTACTGTCGAATGACAGGTAATCTAGAAGGGAGCCGTATATGGGAAACCGATACCAACACGGTTCCGAGCCCACCAATTATGTATTAGGTATCCTCTACTCTGTGTTTGGCACGACTAGGAATCAAAAAATTTTTTGCACTGGCGAAGATGAATAAGCTGGATTAAGAAGTTAGAGATGCGTAGACAGAGGCAAGACCTCAGGGGTTTGGATTCGCCATGTTTGTACTCATTACGATTGAAGATGTTTAAGTCCCGGCAACAGTACATTTGATCTGCTCATGTATCTGGTGCTTAGGGTGAGCTAACTGCCCAATAATAGAGATTAATAAAGCTGGAATGTCAGGTAAAGCATCCCGTGCTCTAGTCACTGAGAAGCCATATTAATTTTTTTTTATCGTGCTTCCCCAGCCTTTTGGGGGGTGATGGCTACTGTAACTTATCTTTAGTTGTTAAGCAAGACTTACTATCTTATTGTATTGGAACTGAGGATAATCCCGATAGATTTTGATGTGTCGTGTTTTCTTGCATAAAACACACAAGAGGTGGCTTTTATCTTTTATCTGGCGTTACCATCCAAAGCACATTCGCCGGACTTGTGATTCTTTCTGCACTTTACACATTGAGGTTGCATTTAGTAATACAATAGTCCAATATTCCGTAGACCATCAAGTTTGTCGTTAGCTTCAGCCATGATGAATAGCTTGACTGTGTTCACGAAATGGAAGTGTTAAGAATTATCCCCAATAACGAGCCAACTGCAGGGGCATAATAAATGTTTCAAACTAACTAAAATTTGATGTGGCCTTAGCAACCAACATAACTAACTCAATTTTAGTAAAAAAATTTTGCACTGAAATATAAGGATCACACACTAACGAGGGGATTCCCCCGGATCTAATACGTCCCACATTAAATTATTTAAATTATGTGTCAAAAGTGCGAGTACATTTCATTTTCAATATCAAACGAACTATTGTGCGTGCTGCTGTAATTACAGATACCATTCGGCCATCACTAGGCCAGACTAGACCCTTTAAACCCAACCAAGGTGCGCCCGTGACTACACGAAACTAACCAATTGCCTATCATGTCCGACATGATAATGATAGCAATCTGTTTTCCTATTTTTTTATTTTTATTCTTGAACTCTTTAATTAGTTACGAGCAACACTTAAACATGTCGACTAGATAAAGGAGGATAGTCGTACTTTCCAATGGCCCTTGCTTTATGATTTGTACCATCTGTCTCCATCCATTTGTCGAGTCACGCAATTAATTGATTTCAAATAGTTAACCCCACGGGAAAGCAGTGTCATAAATTCAAATATTAATCCTGACATTAATTTACCTCGTTCGACTGTTTTTAGAGTGCGACTCATGGCGCTGGTGTTGGCGGTTGTGATGGTGTAGATACGATCGAAGGCAGGAGTCCATTTTTCATCCTCTTTCCTAGTTAATGGTACGTACCTGGTGTTATGATGGGGAATCCCCGGTGTGTGCTCCAATCATACCCTTGTCAAAGTTGAATTAATTCTCTGCCTCTGGAGGTGAAATCGTTGTAGGATGTGGGTGCACTTTAAAATCTCTCCAAGGATATGACTGTGAAAATAGAAAGAGAAGTTTCAGCCGCATCTAGTTAAATCCGTGTCGAACTACATAACTGGGAACTAGGTAACTTGGAAACCTGGAAACGGGGAAAGCTAAAAAGCCGTCATCACCATCATCATCAGTATCAGCCATTGATGGTTTCGTCGGAAATTCTGCTAAAGAAGCAAGGGTAGTGATGGCTTTTTTTGACATATTTCACGGAGCGACGAGATTTTTATGAATATGGTCGGAGAGGATTGGAATTTGTTGAGAATTGGTTATGATAGGATTTATTTAGATCGCATGAAATTATTGGAGCATGAACGGTTCATATGTCTTAAGTGGTGTTGACATGTTTCGCAGAGTGCTGCCTGACATCGATTTCAAAAGACATCCACATTGAGTTATTAAAACTTGGCGGCATCTTTTTGTTAGCATGATGAAGAGCCATCATTTTGACGAAGTATGCTGTGAACATAAGACTGTGGTGTATTCTAATGATGATTGGGGATAAAAAGTTGCAGAATATTACTTTTTGTCTGCCTCGCATGAGTATTGAGCCTACTGGCTTTCGAAAATAATGTCAAATAGTGAAAAATCACCGAAGAACGTATTTTTTATGCATTTTTACATTTTGTTAGTGTAAGAGCATTTCAATTTTCGAAGCAAATCCATTCTAGCACTCAATAGTTTTCCAAGAAGAACAGAAAAAGCTGTCCATTTGAGATTTCCGCTTTTCATTCGTTGGCCTTTCTTTGGTATTTCGAAGCAGATCAAACTTTCTATCATTAGCTGGTAGAAATTTTTCCATTCAAGACATCTGTAGAGCACCGCAAACTAACAGCCCAGTATCTGATGAAGAGAAAAGACGTGCAGGGTAGTATAAGGCAAGACAGAATAGAAGATAGATGCGACATTAGGTTGGAAATCTGTTGGCTTTGGTTGGGGAGCAGTTAACTTCACTACTTAGGCAACAGCCATTTGGACCGAGGATCAGGTGAGCCTCCACCAGTAACCAATATCCGTATTCGTATCTCCCTGTCTTGCAGAAAACGCTAATTAAACTTCGGGAACTTAAGGCCTTAGCAAAAAACAAGGTAATTGACATAGATGGCATCCAAACCGCTCCCCATACTTCGTTGAAAATGCTACAGCCATTAATAAGCAAAACGTAGGACAGTAGGGTCTTCCCCAGAGATTGAAAAAGGGAAGGCTGTCAAGCTGTTCAAGAAGAAAACCCTGACTGAATGTGGTAACATAATTTTAAACTTTCAGCGGTATCCGCAATTCGTAGAGGTGTATGACAAGTTTGGAGTTTTTTGCGAATGCTATTCTTTGAAGTAAATGACTCAGGCAACTCCAACTGGAAGATGGGGATAAGATATACTTCGGCATCATATCTTGAACATCCTGGCTTCGCTAATAACATTTGCCTTATCTCACATGGAATATTGGACTTGCACCACGTTGCAAGAAGAGCTCAAAATATGGCTTAAGCAAAAGCCTAACACATTTGAGTTTCTTGGCATAACGCCCGCGGATTAATGCAGCATTGCCAGTCTAGAAGTAAGCAGCTTTTTGTATTAAGAAAGGATGCTCTCAGAAGATGGTTGTGTCAAGCTGAATGTGGACAGTATCATTCGCAAAGCAAAAGCTGCTATCTGAAATCTAAAGAATAAAAGTTTGCAGCTCAACAGCCAAGCATACTACAATATTTGCGGACGAAACAAAGACGTGAAAAAAAATTGCTCGAAAGTATGGAGCAAAAAATAGAGTAGAACTCCTCGGACATAACATATTAACTAAGCAGGACCTTCTGAGCAAAAAGTAGCTGCTGCGAGACATTTTCTAAATCATAAAAACGTACAGTTCGTGGAATAATTTGTATCTTTTCCAAATTTGTCAACAACTGTAAGTATACCACTGAGAGATTTATTGAAAAAGATTTAACTTTCCATTTTTAACAGGAAGAACGAGCATCAGTGGACAGGTTGAAGGAAGGATTAATTAACGATCTGGTATTGAGGATTCATCACATTGTGCAGGCACAGTTTACTTAGCCCTAAACAAGCTGTGAACGTACCAACTAGGTATAGAATTTACGGTCATGTTTGACTATGTTGCTGTGGTAACTGCTTGGCCATGGAAAACTAAAAAAAAACTTAGTTACGAAGCAACAACAAGCCTCGGAAACAGACGGTTTTACTGTTGACAAAGAACTATGTATTTACACGTGGAATGTTAGGTCCTTTAATGGGCCACCTTCAGTCGTATAATTTTGGACTGCTGCGGAGCAAATAGTACCGCCATTTCAGAAATGCGATGAGATGGGCAGGACAAAAAGAGGATGAAAATTTGCGACACTTACTACGGTGATTGTTATCGATGGCAAAAGCAGCATCCATTTGGATGTTAGAGGCAAACTTAGGCAAAAAGTCTTGAGCGCCTCGTAACAATCCGTATTAAGAGAGAGATGACGACATCAAAAATAGCGTCTACAAGCTCTTAGACAAAAGATTTACAAGCAGTGCCCTTGCCAAAACTAGGAAACGAGGGCATCTTTGCATCTGTCGAAAAATATACCCAGCACGACATCACCTCCTATCACGGATTAGAGAACTCCTGATCAACAAACCGTCAACCAGATAAAGTACATTGTGATCAACGCAAGGTAGTCCTCTAGTATTGTGGACGTTTTGAGAGGCTAATATTGACTCGGACCGTGACTTTGTTGTAGCCAAGGTACAGTTACTGATATCCTGAACATCGCAAAAACAATCTTTTTCCGATCGAGTCTCTGTTAATATCAAAGGAGGTCCTATGGCGGCTACGATGTGCTAGATTCTACTCAGCTACTACAACAAAACCCATGGTTTGTCGCCGAGTGCCGGTAAGCACATGCAGCTAAGCAAGATGTATACAAAGCGGCGCTGCGTAGAATGATTAGAGTTGCTCGCGTGCTCTACGAGCAGAAGAGGAGAGATCGACACCAGTTAATGATTAGGAAAAAGGAGAAGCATGAGAAGCGCGATACAGGAAATTGAGAGATGCTACTCCTGGAATGAGATTCGGAAGTCTTACCAAAAGGCAAACAAACAAAAAAACATTATACTGACACAAACCACGAACCGAGGAATGTAGAAACGAACAAGAGAACATAGTAGTGGAGATGCAGTCGGTGCTGAAGATTTGGAAAGAGCATTTCTGTAGATTGTATAACAGCTTTAACGAACCAAAAACAGCTGTCAGGCAAAATGAATTTTTCAATCTGGACGATTTAGATCCACTCAACCTAGATGAAGTGCTTATGGCCTGACTGCTGAGTTCTTCAACACCATTTCATTAATGCGAGATGAACTCCAATATTTCCTAAGTTTCTACTACCGGGAATATTGACGTTGTTGAAGGCTCCTTCGATGTCAAGGAAGACTACTAATGTATGCTCTTCATCTTTAAGATTTCTTTTAATCTTGTTGACAACTTTATGTTTTTTTTAAATAAATTTTTGCGCCCTCTAGAGACTTAAGTACCCTTGAAATACTTGGACACAACGCGGACGAGAGAAAATCAGGGAGGAAACAAAGAGATGTACCGATGAACTAGGCCTATACCATGTACAATATGCTATTCGACTCAATGCTTAACGCTCTGAATAGTTCTGACTTCTATGCTCAAGCGCATGCAGATGATTTAGCTGCTCTGAAGGCAATCCTAGGCGTGATCATATATTAGTGCATCAGAAATGGGCTTTCACTCAATTCTCGCAAAAAACTAAGGTGCTAAAGGCATCATCACATAATTCTCCATAAAATTAAGCATATGCGTGTCATTGGACTAATCATGTTACGTCGAAAGTCTTCTGTTAGTGCTAAGAAGCTGTTGGCAAAACATGGGGCCTGTAATAGAGAAGGGCCCTTTAGATCTATACGGCTATGATAAGGCCAATTATAGCCTGTGCGTCGGTTGTTTGATGGGACAAGCTCAAACAAAAGTACTTCACTGCTGATTCTACCAGATCCGAAAGAACTGTCTGTTTCTGCTTTAGACTCACTGATAAATCTACCTCCCCTCGATATTCATATCATGGCTGTCATCCATTTAAAATGAGCTTTGACGACCTTTCACCCCAACTTCCTCCTCCTTCTAATATGAATCTGATCCTGTGGACTTCTTGACTGATGAAATGACAGCAGAACTTCAACGAAAATCGAAATCGACTTTCTTTTTGCGCAGGAATTTTTCATCATGAACCTTAGCCAAGAAAGGTATGTAATCGGGTCTGACATGAATGGTTTCAAATAGGAACTAGGATACGGCACTGGTGCCTTTTGGATGGCAAAAATGTTAGACTCCACGTTATTTCCTCGTTATCGAAACACAGCCTTTTGAATCCTAGCACTACTTCCAAGCTAGTTTGAGAACGCAAGGCTTCTCTGAATGTAGTTAGAAGGCTGAATACATTGCGAGAAATGGCATCGCCGAAGAACTCGCTTGTCAAGAGATAGAGAATTGCTGTTCAGGACCCGAACTACGTTATGACACTTATGATTTAGAGTTTGATCTCGTGTGAGAATAATGCAGATCGCATGATTCTTAGGATCCTGCAGACTGAACAAATACTGCCTGACACTTCTAAGAGGTCGACAGCTTTCCAGACATCTCTTAGTAAAAAAAATATGCAGATTGCTTATGACAAATTATCACACATTTGCTTAACTTTTAAAAGTGTAACGCATAAGTGATACAACACCCTGTGACGGTTGCTATGAGAGCGATAACGACACTGCGGATCACTATCTCTGTGAGTGTACGGTCAACGGTGGGTGCTGGTACTGTAGGCACTTTATCATTGAAACCTTTACGAGTATTTCAAGACTGAAGATTAAATTTCAATAAATATAGGACACATAATCGTATACATATGTATTTACAAGGAGTACCACGAACTAGAGGGTTCCACTTTTTGAGTGGCCCAGTTCGCGTTGACGGGGTTGGTGAATGAGATCTAACAGAAATTTTTATCAAGAGTGTAGCATCATCAACGTTACGTTCCACGTTGAGTTCCACATCGACTCCGGACAATCCGCTGAGGATGTCTGTTGAAAAATAAGGCGAGAAACAAATTTCAATGACCAGGGAAATTTCGACAAATTGTAAAACTTTTAAAGTTGAAGGCTATGCTCGTCGGTGGTGTATGCTTTCACCATTGAACATGCAGTTTTAACCTCAAAATTTAATGAGCTGTGATATCTGGTCATTTATCTAACGTAGGCCTCGGAAGTCCGTGAGTATGTTCATCCGTTTTCGAAGAGAATATTGCATTAACATATATGCATGTTGCGGATCGAAGATCTGGAACTGTATTACTTATATGTTATACTATGAATGCTCTGTTCCAACTTCGAATAAGTATTTCTATTGGTGTAGCTATGAGGAGAGTTTATTCGGATTGTTGTAGGTGGCAACAGGTTAAGACAATACCATACGATGTCTTACGATAACTCCTTTACCAAATATGTCGCCCAAAAAAACTGTTTACCCAAGAAGATAAAAGGGCGTTCAAATGGCTAGAATCATTTATCGTAGACGAATCGAAAATGAATTTCGGTCTTTAGAATTGAGCTAACTTGTCTCTGGTTATAATTCCTTATGTTCATTTTCACAAGTTTCCATCCAATCTAATGTCAAAATGTACAAGTCCATTGATTAACACAAATCCCCAAAACATAAGTATCATCCCAGAAAAGTAATTCCTTAAGCAACAGACTATCCATCCCAAAAGCCAATTATAGGCTCAAACTCAATAGCAAGCAAATACCAAATGAACCGAATCAAACTGAAACAAAACAACCAAAAACAACCCCTCCTTTGACGCTTAGCACTAGGATTACACTAATCCGACTAAGAAATTACCACACCAAAAGGAAGAACAAGAACAAGAAGGATGCGCGCAAATACGAAATATACCGCTCGATTAATCTCCCCAACTTATATCATCCTTTCTAGTCTTTTCTGTATAAACCCGGTGCTTAATTATCACGAGTACTAGGGGTACTTTCAACTACGTTACGTTACGCACGCCTTATTCCATTTCTAGAATGCTTTATTCTCATGTATATCCCCGCTAAGCCTGCAGAACGTGCATTTAATTTCACACACCATAATACAGATACAAGGTGGTGTGTTATCTCGTACCTCTGCTAGGGTATTTCATTCACACTGTCAGGATTTCCAGGATACGATGAAAGTCTCGTATTGCCCTGCAATCTTTCGTCCTTACACTTTAACGTGGTCACATTACGCTGGCGAATTGTAATAATGAAAATCCCAACTGGATGTGAATTTGAAAAATACATCCAGTTGGATGCCAAGGGCACGATCCGGCACAACCGCGGCTTGTCCTCGGGTATGGGCTTATACTAAATCCCTCTCCTCCCTGTCCTGAAATGAGGCGCAGTTTAAATTGAGTGGGCTGGCATTATTGCATCCATTTGACTCCCATTCTACATCCATTTCATACCCATTCCAAGCCTATTCTACGAGTATTATACTTCAAAAATGATTTCCTTTTTTTTTTGCTTCTATCATGGCGGTCCCTTTAAGGATGAAGGTTGGTGCCAGCTTTGGCTCAAGGTGGTGGTGACTATATGGTATATAGTAGCTGCAGGCGATAGGATTCGACTAAACTGCGGGTGCTTATTTACGCAATGCGATGATTTTGGAGGGGGAGTTAGCGCTTATATCATCTATGCCATCTGCTTCTACTTTACACCAGCAAAAGCAGGACATCAACGCCAACACTGACTTGGGTAACAGGATACAGCATCGATATATTATAATGTTTTGCGTGTCCTGCGTGTAAATGCGTTCTAACTACCCAATTTCGTCGTTCGCTTCTTGATCCTTATGCCTGAAGTGATTGCAAACCAACATTTTTTGATTCTTCGTTTTTGCCCATTCCCGCTTGTCAATTTTACCTCCGTATTGCTTTTGTCTTTTGGGTTTTCCCCAGTTATACCTCTCTATGTATCCCCCGTTTTTATTGTTATCTAATCGAATATCTTAAAAATGATTGTCGTCGTTGTGCCTTCACACAAAAGGGACCCAAGAAGGTATAAATAGAAATCAGAAGGCGGTTATAGGGATGACAGAAGAGGGAATTCTCCCCAATTTTGAGATTTTTTTTTTCAAGAATGGTTGATTTTAGCTATTAAAGCATCGGTGAAAAATAAAAATGTTAAGGAAAAATGTGAGACTTAAGATACATTTTACTCAAGAGACCGTGCCATAATAACACAGTTGCTGATCGCCAGAAATGAGAAAGTTCACACTAAAAAAGGAAACAACCTGGTTAGCGATAGTTGCAATTCAAGGAAGTATATTTAAGAAATATATAATGCAAGGTTATGATGAAGAAGATGAAGATATCTTCAAATCCAGTCAGTAGACACCAGTCAACAGTCAATAATCAACTGTTAACAGTCAACAGTCAACAGTCAACAGTCAACAGTCAACAGTCAACAGTCAACAGTCAACAGTCAACAGTCAACAGTCAACAGTCAACAGTCAACAGTCAACAGTCAACAGTCAACAGTCAACAGTCAACAGTCAACAGTCAACAGTCAACAGTCAACAGTCAACAGTCAACAGTCAACAGTCAACAGTCAACAGTCAACAGTCAACAGTCAACAGTCAACAGTCAACAGTCAACAGTCAACAGTCAACAGTCAACAGTCAACAGTCAACAGTCAACAGTCAACAGTCAACAGTCAACATTCAACAGTCAACAGTCAACAGTCAACAGTCAACAGTCAGCAGTCAACAGTCAACAGTCAACAGTCAACAATCAACAGTTAACAGAGTCAACAGCCAACAACCAACAGTCGACAATCAACAGTTAACAGAGTCAAAAGAGTCAACAGAGTCAACAGAGCCAGAGCCAGAGTCAACAGAGCCAGAGCCAGAGTCAACAGAGCCAGAGCCAGAGCCAGAGTCAACAGAGTCAGAGCCAGAGCCAGAGTCAACAGAGCCAGAGCCAGAGCCAGAGTCAACAGAGCCAGAGCCAGAGCCAGAGTCAACAGAGCCAGAGCCAGAGCCAGAGTCAACAGAGCCAGAGCCAGAGCCAGAGCCAGAGCCAGAGTCAACAGAGCCAGAGCCAGAGCCAGAGCCAGAGCCAGAGCCAGAGCCAGAGCCAGAGCCAGAAGAGCCAGAGCCAGAAGAGCCAGAGCCAGAAGAGCCAGAGCCAGAAGAGCCAGAGCCAGAAGAGCCAGAGCCAGAAGAGCCAGAGCCAGAAGAGCCAGAGCCAGAAGAGCCAGAGCCAGAAGAGCCAGAGCCAGAAGAGCCAGAGCCAGAAGAGCCAGAGCCAGAAGAGCCAGAGCCAGAAGAGCCAGAGCCAGAAGAGCCAGAGCCAGAAGAGCCAGAGCCAGAAGAGCCAGAGCCAGAAGAGCCAGAGCCAGAAGAGCCAGAGCCAGAAGAGCCAGAGCCAGAAGAGCCAGAGCCAGAAGAGCCAGAGCCAGAAGAGCCAGAGCCAGAAGAGCCAGAGCCAGAAGAGCCAGAGCCAGAAGAGCCAGAGCCAGAAGAGCCAGAGCCAGAAGAGCCAGAGCCAGAAGAGCCAGAGCCAGAAGAGCCAGAGCCAGAAGAGCCAGAGCCAGAAGAGCCAGAGCCAGAAGAGCCAGAGCCAGAAGAGCCAGAGCCAGAAGAGCCAGAGCCAGAAGAGCCAGAGCCAGAGCCAGAGCCAGAGCCAGAGCTAGAGCCAGAGCCAGCCATATCCCCGCAAAACATGGGGATGGGATGGGACCATTGCGCCTTGATTACCTTGATAAACTCAAATAGAACATAAGACAGATCAGTTTTTGTTCAAGTAACAGATGTTACTTTGAAAGTCGCCTGAGCAAATTAATTCATTTGAGTAATACACAAGTAAATATTCCAGAAACCTTAAAAAGGGGCTTCTATAAGTCAACTCAAAAATTACAACTCAATATTACCAGCACTTGAAATAATAACAAACAGGTTGCAGAATTTTATTAAAAAACACTGTATCTTTCACGAAAGTCAACACGGTTTCCAGAAAATGAAAAGCACAGGTAAACTGTTAGAGGAGTTCGCAAATAATATCAATGAAAGCCTAAATAAAAGTTCCCACGTTTTGGTCCTATTTATGGATTTGACACGCTTAATCATTCAAAGCTAATAGATGCTCTGGAACGTATTGGAATACGAGGATAAATGGCTGATTGTTCGGCGAGACCTACCATATATCATAAAAGAACACGCACAATACGGAGTCCCGTAAGGATAGAAACTGGGCCCAATTCTGTTCATATTATACGCTAATGAGCTTCTTCGCATTTTCAAGCGAACCAAACCATTTTCTTACGCCGACAATACAGCGGTAGTGGTATCTCAAAGATCCTTGCAGACGGCAACAACAATAATTCAGAAAGAGTTCGATATTGCAGTAAAATGGTATAATAATCAATGCACCCAAAACAAAAATGATGCACATAAGAAACCCGCAGTTCAAGGCTATCGAATAATAAATATAGTATAGGAATGATTGCTGTCGTAGCTCTACTAGCAGCCCTATAGATAAAGCAGAAAGCTACAAATATCTAGGAGTCATAAAAAACATAGCATCTGCAGTAACATGCTATAACATCTGGGCTAAGGCAAGTGTAAGTACTTAGCGTTGGTGGAATCCAAGTTAAAATATGGAATACTTGTCTGGAGCAATGCTCAGTAGCACATATAAAGAAAACTTCAAAAACTACAAACTGCAACACAAAAACGATAAACGTTAAATACGTTAAAACGTGCTCGAAATATTCACGATGACGCTCATATTTGAGTATTACGACGACACACGATTCATCACACCAAATAACCACAGTATAAACACAAGAAGATATGCACAAGGTATGCTCCGAGAACGCCGATTTTACAACAACTATGGAAAAAGACAGCTGAAGTGCAGTGTGCCTGAAACTTTCAACACAATTCCACAAGAACTTAAAACCTATCAACCTGCTTTGTCACTTTTGTTCAATATCGTTTGGCAAGTCATCATGGAAAGACTCACACTACAACAGCGTCTCCAAATCGTTCAGCTGTATTACGAAAATTAGCGTTCTATGAGAAATGTTTTTCGTGCGATTCGAGGAACTTACGATGCGCATAATCGACTTACTGAAACTACTATTGCCAATACCATCCGCAAATTTGAGTCCCAGTTCACATTAGTGGATGATACTCGACCGGTTAGACCACATCCAGTGAAAACGGTGACGAATCGGTTCGTCGTCGTTTTCAGGAGCTTGGCCTAGCGTATTCGACACCTTGGCGTATTTTACGCGAGGATCTCGGCCTTAAAGCGTACAAAACTCAACTTGTGCAAGAATTGAAGCCGGGCGACTTGAATTTGCGTCATATTTTTAGTAAATTGGCTCTGGAAAAACTCACACGGTATGGTTTGGTGAAATCATTAGTCAAAATTTATTCAAAAATGAGGCAAATCAGAATGTTACCGTCAATGGTAATTGTTATCGCGCTATGTTAACGGACTATGTGCTTCCTGAGCTCTGGTTTCAACAAGACGCCGCTACGAGCCATACAGCGCGTGAAACAATGGACTTGTTAAGAAATCATTTTGGTGAGCACTTAACTTCATGTTTTGCTACGATAAATTGGCCGCCTAGATCATGCGATACCACACCTTTGGACTATTTTCTGGAGATATGTAAGGTTTCAAGTCTAAAGGAATAAGGCAGTTACGATTGAGGCTTTGGAAGCCAACGTTACTCGTGTTATCCGCGAGATACCAGTCACTATTCTCGAACGAGTCGCCCAAAATTGGACCTTACGAATGGACCACCTCAGACGTAGTCGTGGCCAACATTTACATGATATCATTTTCAAAAATTAAATGCCATGAATTGCTATTTTAACCGATACTAAAAATTTAAAGTTCACTGAAAGTATGAGCGTTATGTGCTCAACAGCTTGTAGATCACCGCAGAATCTGCAATTGTTTGTATCTGACAATTTGGATCTCTTTGCGTTTCGGCAGGAAACAGATATCTTTTACCGTCAAAAAGTGGCCAGAGAGCTTTGGATACCCTATGTCCTTTAAGACTTTGTGAATTTTTCGTCGATAGTGCCCCTTACTATGCAAAGGGTGTTTTGATGTTGGAGACCTCAGTTTTATGGAGTTTCACTCCTCTTCTTGAAAGCTCATCCGCTTGTTCATTTCCTTTTATACCGTAGTGCCCTGGCACCCAACAGAGTCTCACCCGGTTCTGTTTGCATAGTGTTTTGAGCATCGTGGGAAAGCCCCTGATTATTTCAGATGGCTATCGATGTAGCAGCGACATATCTTTCTGGGTCTTCTGAGTGGATACCAGAATCTGTGTCTTACTTTGTTTTTGAGCCGTATGGGAAAATTGCAATTTCATTTGAACTGATTATTGTATTTTTTACCAGTCTTCCCTCTCCAGATATATTACATATATCATACGGAATATCGAAGTCGCTTTGGCTTCGACGTTATAACCGTATACACATGATTTGCCTCCAGCTATAATCCTATTGAGCAAGTCAGGTTCATCATTGACGCTCCTGAACGATGCTCATTCGACATTTCTTTTGATCAATATTTACAAGTTTCGGAACAAACATCCATTTAATACGTCTCACGTCTAAAACATTCGAAAAAATTGCATGACACGAGTTGACCGAATTGTAAACATCCTGAGGCACATTTTCCAAAACAATTTTCTTCACAGTTTCAATGCTATCATCTTTTGTTGATGTGCTGTGGCGTCCAGAGCAAGGTTTGTCATTGGCATCTTTTTGGCTTTCTTGGAAAAGCTTATACCACTTGTAAACATATTTTTTACTTAGAGCCGACTCAATGTATGCTTCTGTCAACATTTCAAATCTTTTAGAGCACTTGATTCCACATTTTATACAAAATTTGATGCAAATTCTTTGTAATATTTCTTATAATAATTGAAAATCGCAGAGCACGTCAAAATACGTCTAACATTTCTATCTATCAAAAACAAAGCAAGCATGCTTTATACTTGAAACTTGGAACATACATTCCGGACATATGTACCAACATAGTCAAAAAAATAAAAAATCGATAAGCAAATATATGTTACGTTGCCCGCCAATATCAAAATTTCATCTTACTTTTTGAACACAACTCTTATATGGGTATATGATAAGATTCCAATTCACTTTTTTGTCCAGAATCAGACCCAGATAATTAGCGCTGTCCGAGAGGGATAATTTCATTTAGTTGATTTTTAGGAGTTTGAATTGCGGTAGCTTGTACTTGCTGGTAAAAAGAACTAGTTCCAGTTTGTAGAGGTTGGCCTTAAGATCACAGCTTTTTGCCCAAGTTCTCATTATATTCATGGTAGCTTCCATAATCTCGCTTAAAATATTTATTTATTCCTACATTTCTATTTATTTTATTATGGAACTTATACCCATTGTACTAAGCTTTTTAAGCATGTTATTGGTAACCATCACCCACAGGAGTGGCGATATGACTACCTCTTGAAGACTTTCCCTGGTTATACACCCTGCCTGACTCGAACTGTAACATTTTAAAATGCTATAATTTTTTTATTTTTTGAGAAATTTTATTGTGCCAAAGCAAAAAATATTGGAAAATACATAAATTTTCAAATTGTATCAGTAGTTTTCAATATGTCCACCTTTAGCACGTATAATGGCCTTGAGACTGCCGAAGAAAGCATTGTGCGTTGCAAGCAAGTGGCTCTGCTTTATTTTGGCTCATTCCCGGTGAAGTACTTGTCTGAGGTGGTTCAAACTTTGGTATTTTTTAGTGCCAACCTTCGCCTTCAAAATACCCCAGACAGAGAAATTCAACGGATTTGCATCCGGAGAATTTTCAATCCATTGTGTCGAAGAAATGAAGTGTTGAACATTTTTTTTTAACCCATCTTGGTTTACGCGCGCTTTGTGAGGTGCCGAGAATTGTTGAAATGTCCACGGTCTCCGACCGAAATGATTGTTTGTCCAAGACTTCAATACTGCCTCTAAGACAGTTTCACGGTATACGATCGCATTAATTTTGACGCCACGGTTCAAAAATACGAGCGGAGAGCGACCATCGGCGGTTATGGCGGCCCAAACCATCACTATCGGTGCTGCTGCCACGGTTATTTTGTTTGTTGACATATTGCTCGATAACAAATGGCGACTTATCGGAAAAAACCAAATTCGGCAACTGACCACTTTCGTGCAACCGTAGCGACTCCTTCGCTCTTTCGACTCTAACTTTTTTTTGTTGCGGTGTAAGATCGTGTGCTGTTAAGAACTTCAATGGCTTGAGCCTAACCTCATTTTTCAGTATGTGTTGCATCCGTTTCAACGATATGTTGAGCTCACGAGCCATCTTTCTTCCACTTCGACGCAGATTGAGCTCAATTCGAGCTTTCATTCCGAACCATGTCTGCCGATGTTGCTGTTTTTTATGACCACCTCCATGAGAGTTTTGCAACGCTGCCAGTATCACGGTAACGAGCTATGGTTCGAGACACAAATGATTTATTCACGTTAAGGTGCTGGAGGGCTCTAAAGGCTGGTAAATAATAAAATTATCTGTCATGTGTCAAAATGTGAGCTCACTGTCATGAACGGTTTGGAAATTATACCAGTCTGAAGTTGGTTGCAGTTCGAGTCAGCGTTCGTTTTTTATTTTTTATTTTTTAAAGTTAAAAGCGAGACCCCTGTGGGCCGTGCGTTCGAAAAATTTTAGTTAATTAGTTTTGTACGTTCGGGACTCTCTAAATATCGGGTCACTTCATCGACGAGTGTACCGCTATCCCCGTAAAGAATAAATCGTCGAGCTCCAACGGAGCCATTAAAGGATTCTCTAATTGGTCAAGGCGTTTCTTTTTTTTCTTTTTCGCAATTGAAGGTTTTTTGATTCCTCTAAAATCACCTGGCGCTCAACTTCTTTCTTTTTTGATTTGTCAGATTTAGCTGCCTTTTAAAGCGCTACCTGAAGGTCGAATGAACCCTGTCTTGTAATCAGTCGGGATTCCAAGTTATTTTTGATTCAGTGCAACTTGACAGTTGCCAGAAATTAATTACAACAAGGACCAGTTCCGTTTTGGAGAGGTTGGCATTGAGATCACAGCTTTTTGCACAAGTGTTCATCATAATCTCGCTTAAAATATTTATTTATTCCTACATTTCTATTTATTCTATTATGGAACTTATACCCATTGTACTAAACTTTTTAAGGATGTTATTGGTAACCATCACCAAAAGGAGTGTCGATATGACTACCACTTGAAGGCTTTCCCTGGTAATAGATATTATATTCGAGCTTGTCCAATGGAATCGCTTATTTTCCTACTTGCAAGCATGTTGCAACTTCAGCTTGTAATGACTTGTTCAATATAAGCGTGTACTAGATGGTTTTAATGGTGGTGCACTCCACGTAATTGAAAGCTTCTTCAATATCGATGAGGGCCGCCATCGGAAACTCATTGAAGTCTAGACTTTTCTCCACCTCGAGCAAGGCAGTTTCTATAGATTTTCCTCTCCCATATGCATGCTGTGACTCAGTCAAAAAGCCATTTCTTCATCTATTCCTCATGGGAATTTCCAATAATCGCTCTACGGTTTTAAGCATAAATGATGACAGACTTTAAGTTGCTATCTCCGGTGCTTTCTGTGGCATAATCTGTTGAATATCATCTGGATTTGGGAGATTTGTACGGCTAAAAGGACTGAATTGCTCACTTATTTCTTCTTCGGAGAGAGAGAGCGAGATTAGTGTTTACCGTGTGCCGTAGCGTACCAAAGTCATCTGATAATGCAGATCCAGGAAACTGGGTTGCCACTAATGTTACCAGAAACTCTTGAGTACTTTCAGCTCAGTTTTTGTCATCAATTTCTAAGATTGATTTTGAAAATAAAAAAAATGTTAATCTGATAACAAGTTAACTATAAATAATAGGAAACAAATTGTAGACATTAGTGAAACTCATTGCATCCCTAATCTGCTTAGAATCTGTCGACCATTAAATAGTACGGACATCAAAAATCAGCATATTCCGACCACTGAAGAAATCTTCTCAGTAACCTCATCTTGTGTCTTCAGTAATGAGGATAAGGTGAATCTAACAGGCACAATTAGTATTCAGTAGAACAATTCAACAATAACAACAGACAAGCAAAACTATACTTCTAACGTACTCTCCGGCGCAAAGCTGCTTCCTCCAGTTGTTAAACCTGATTAAAATCTTGAAACTTATGAGAAGATTTTAAGACTGCAATCAATGAAGGAACTTTATCTTAACAAAACTGAACGTATTAGGCTAATTGAAGAACTAATTGAACTTTGGGTTAACAGCTTCTCCAATTATCATCCCAGCGGCAATTATTTTTACTAAGCTATTTCAATGCTACAAACATAATCCAGTGAGCATTATAACAACTTAGGAGTGAATAGTAAATAATTAAGGTAAAGTAGTTAAGTCATCAAGACATCCGATTGCTCTGTAACGCTGATGAACTAATCATAAATGGTAAAACCATATAGAGATGCTTTCTCCTATTCCCTCGTTCATAATCAAGCTGAGTTCGATTGACGAAAAGACAGACAGTAGTTCAGTTGGAAGAACGTGCACCCTCAGGTGAAGGTCATATTCTAAATTCTTAGTATACATAGACCAATGCCAAAGCACCATGTAGCATGACCTTTGGTTAAATATGCTCTAAGGCTGCTTATAACACACATCTTGTGAGAGGGCACTGAGTGTTAAGATCCCGATTAACGACGAGTTAATACATAGATGAGGTACTTCCTACTTTCTGTTAGAGTCGCAAACTTCGATTTTGTCCATTTTCTCGTCGCAGTCAAGTCCAGAGTTTTACTCTTTATACGTTGGACGCTTAAGTGGGTTATGAGGTAACCAGAGTCCTTCAACGTGCGTTCAGCTTCCACTTAAGCCAACAGCTTCATAGGTGGTTCAACATCTTAACATCATTTCAAAGAAAGTCTATATTCTATCCTAGATAATAGGTCTTTCACGTGGATTGCCGATAAAGATGAGGAGAAGAGAGAAAAATTCAAGAAAGAAGAAACTAACATAAACAGTCGTTCAACTCTGAGAAATAGAGGAGTTGTGTGAAATTGGTTAAGCCTGGTAGTTTCATATGGAGGTCAAATAGCTACATTTAAGGCCGTATAACTCACTCTTCCAAACTGTAAATGAAAGCTAAACCGATGCGTAGGAAATTGTAGATGTACTCAAATAAGATCTTCATCAGTTCCTGAAGGGAGTGATTCTCCAATAAGGGCACCCACTTTCATTCAACGAAGAAAGAACTCCTATTAGCTCCTATCCAATTCAATGTGTGAACATTTTGCAACCCATTACGCGGCAGCTACCAAAGAAGCTTTTGCTTAGGCTTATTCTGCGACATTACTTAAACTAATTGAAAGCGGTCAAAATTCATGGCTTTTGAAGAATAAATATTAGTTTACTGCCTTATGAGCATGTCAGCCGTATAATCAAAAGAAATCGTCTTCTTTCTCTCACTCGTAAAAGTTCTCTTGAACGCAGGCAAATAAAGAAATTCTTTTTGACAGATCCGTCTGGCCCTAGTCGAGAAACTTTTCCACCAATGATCCTAATTACTCACAAAAATAAACAGAATTATTTAATTAGTTCAAGTCCCGGGAGTTACCCTCTTCCAATTTCAATTCCGATTCCGACTCCACCATCTCACCAATTGGCCTTTTTATGTTTTGCCGGCCAACTCTCTCAAGTCACATAACTTCAAATGGAGTTGCATCTGTAATTGAAAACTTTTCCACTTTCCTGATGTTGCTGAAGATACCAACATTCCTGCTGTTATAACTGGGAATATTGGTCCTACCCCGTCGGTCGCAAACGACAAGTAATAAAGTTTTTTGAAGTTTGGTCCTCCACCAAAAAAAAAAAAAAAAAAAAAAAAGGCAAATTAAATGTTCCCCACCAAACGTCAACTGGTATGAATGTAGCTAGTACGCGAGGAGCAAACGCTTGACATTCTTCTGCTTGAAATGACGCAAAACTCATCACCATTAAATTTGTCCCGAAAAAGCACGAGTACCGGCTTTCTTTTTCCCTTTGACTTTTGCTAAAATTCTGGCCACTGCCACTGATAAAAAGGGACAAGAAGACCGAATCCAGACCGAAAAGACCAAAGAAGAACCGCTCTCTTATTTTTAATATGTTTTCCCATTTCATTTTGTTTTTTTTTTTTTTTTTTTTTTTTTTATAATTCTCTATCGAGCTGGCCTTTTTCGACTATGAGCTCTGGGTGTGAGAAGGGAAACACAAACAGCTTTTGCAGTATATATTATAGCCCCAGCTCCAGAACCGGCCGTCCCAATGGAATTTTGTGAACACCAACTCACACTTCGACCTCGTTTCATGACTATGACTCTTACTCGAGTTTTTGGCGAAGAGGATTTTCTAGAACGCGCACTCAATGCTATCATCCCAACACAATAATTCCGTTCCCAAAGCATAAAGAGATGAAAACTTTCAAGTGAACAATTTTTCCCCAGTGACATATTGCAACGCCACCATCAACTACCACCTTCGCAACCACTGCCACCGCCAACAACAAAGTCAACATTGCCTCCGCTATGCACAAGTACTTTAGATGGCGCTCTTAGCGTATGCTCTACCCTTATCCGAGAAGTGGAAGTAGGGCCTCACCAATTGCAGTTCCGGGGGTAACTTTACAATTCTGTACTCACTTAGCCAAACGTCGACGTAGATTTGCCAAGATATTGAAATTTATGGAGAGAACCACCGACGGCGCGTTGCAGGGCTAGGGAATATAACTCACGGTACCTAACAAAGTATCTCTAGCTTACCACCATCCCCTATCCCATTTGGGTTCATTATTGCACGTGTGGGGGTTGCAATATATCGTTCGTTAGTTTCCAACTTAAACCATGCCATGTCTCCAGACATGGTTTGGGTTTATGTTTGTTCCAAGTCATTTGGAGATTTACGGATTTACCATGGCAGTGACAATCCTTTTATGAGAATCAGGTCGGTGGGGTGGTAAACAAAGACTACAGAGGGTGAATTTGGTTATCGATAAAATTGTGAGATGTGATGTGGCATTATCCAGTTTGGCAAAAGCATCATCATCGTGGTATCGTGGTATCCTGGTAGTCCTAGAGAACACATCGGCACATTTTAGATGGTTGTCGACGTAAGTCCTTTTTCGTGTCACAAAATCGGCTGTTATTTCTCATTTTGAATCGTTTCTGTCATCGCGCTTGTGCTGAAATTGTCCCATTTGTCAGCAATGACGGAGCTTAAGGGGACGAGAATGAAGAGAAGGGAAATTTGAAAAACGATAAAGCCCTACACCCTCACTCCTCGTTCGATGGCATCATCTCGTTAGGTTGGTAAAGTTTTAGGATCAAAGTCACAAGTTGAATGTTACTGCTTGCTGCTGCTACTGTTGCTGTCAGTCAAATTGTGCACTCAAACTGAGGATGGAATTTAAATTTGTCGAAATATTTCACTTGAGTGATTTACGATTTTTCAATGGTAAAGTAAAATCGTAAAAGTTTTGGTTTTTCGGTGCAGAGATCTGCCGTTCAGCAATAAGAAGCGACGGATCGCTCTATTTGCAGCAATAAATCGTGACTATTTGTTGTGCTGAATAGATTATACTTTTCTTTGTTACGTGACGTTACCCAACAATGTATACTTTTCTTTTTTTAGGGCAGTAAAAATGAGTAATGCTTTTGCAATTTAGGAAAAAGAAGCATTTGTAGTTGTCTAGATATTCTAGACTCCTCTAAGAGTCCTCTCTAGTCCTCTATCTCTAACGACGACTACGACTAGACACGGCGGATTAATGGTTGCTTCATCATTATAAAACCTAAAATTACTTCGGGATCTGGGATCGAACTGGCGTTATTTGAATACAATTAAACTACTAGTTGCATCTACGTCTATTTTCGTATAAATCTGATACGGCAACTTCTCTGTTGTTTAATGCATTCAGTGATGACGTTCATGCGCTATATGCTATAGTCCGTTACAGGAGTGAAACAGCGGTCAATCACTTAACGCAGCAGAACAGATTAAAAATAGTCCACTTTGTCGTCAAAAACAGTCGAGACGTCCACAGTCCCGTCAATAGAACAACTCACGGGCAGCAGAATGATTGATGACATTCAAGTACTTTCAGAATGGAGTGACAGACCAGCCTGGTGCTGGTCTATACCCATTAAAGACGAGGAAGAGCAGGAGTTGCCTTCAGGGCGGCATCCTGTGTCTACTACTGTGGGGCTTGATGATAAACTCTATGCTGACTACTTCTAATGGTCTTGCAATCTGTGCTCGGGCATATATAGATGTTGTAGCTGCACTGTCTATCGGATCATGTAAAGCTGGTTAAACACTAGACGTAGTCGTAAATTTATGTATAAAAATTGGTTTACTTACTAAGGCTTGTCTCAGCGCCGTTTGATTCTAGGGATATAGGACCTTCTGTCCGTATCTGTCAATTGATTATTGAAGGCATCAGTACAGCAAAATGCTATCAGCTGTGTTGCCTTCTGGCAGTAAACGTGTTCCTCCAAGGAACACAATGCAAAGACGAATAAAGCCTACTTGCTCGAGGGAAAATGAATGGCTACTTGTTTATAGGTGCCTTGCATTACCCAGCTTATGGAATTGCAACGTTCACACTCACCATACACTATAAAAGTACCAAGTGAAGGACGAAAACTGTGTAAAACTTTACGACTGGGTTGAAGCAAACCGCTTAACACTTTTTTTCGACGCTGACGACAGAGGCACCTTTTAATCAAAAAGGTGGCGTAGAAGTTTCAAATCCGATCTGTGCTTTGCTATATCAGTCCAAGGCAAAACTTCTACCCGACTTCCCCCGCAACCAACGTCGCCTAGAAGTCCTAGATGCAGGCATAAAAATATCGCTAGTGGACTCCACCCATCGACCTCGATGGAACTTCAATAAAGCATCTTGGGAAAACTTCGCCTTAGAGTTCGACTCTAATATTCGCCGGATCACCCGACGCGAAGAACTACAAAAAGACTCGTCGGTATCGTAATAAGTACTGCGAAGAAATATATTCCACGGATGAACAGACAGACTTTACCGAGAATTCTCGCGATACGGTAACCATTACGTTGCTTCGGTCGTTCGATAGAGCACGTCTAAATCTTTGCAAAAAAACCAATTGAAAGTTTAAATTTCACCCACTCAAGCAGAGAAGTAAAAAAAACTCGGAGGGGCAAACTCCATCTCGTTATAAAAGCCTTTAAAATCAACCTGGAACTTGTTGCTAATCGGATAGTGGAAACTTGTAAAGCTAAGTCCTACAAAAATCTCACCTAAGCCATTTAGAAATCACTGAAGGATCTTTAAGCGAAGCTGCCAGTTTCTTCTGCTTTTCTCATAAATTTTAAACACCGGAGCTAGAGACGAGAGGAAGAACTTGAAAGCCTGGTTGAGCGAATTCTTTAGAATTTTAGAAATCTAAGATTATTGCGATCCTTAAACCAGGGAAACCAGACGACAGGGTCGATAGCTACAGACCAATTGGTCTCTTAAGCAGAAGAAGTTTTTATTGAACAGCTCGGCTTTGGATCGAGTACTAGCTCTAACAACACATATCGAGAATGGTTTCGAAAATAGTCGTTAGACAAAAATTGTATTCGTAGACCGCTTAGTCTCCTACGGTTACATTTTTGAAATGCGATCCTGCTTAATTATCAAAAATAATTAACAACAACCGATCAAGCAACCGATCCCTTCAAGTTCATGTTAATGACAGTGTGAGCAGGCCTAGACAACTGAACAATGGGTTACCACAAGGGCCAGTTCTCGCGACACTTTTGTTCAACCTCTACATTCGCGACATACCGGAAGTATAATCCAACAGTCCAGAGCCAGAAGCTGATTGCAGACAAACTTACAAATGAACTCGACGCGCTGGGAAGGTAGCTTATGAAGTGGTGACTAACGCCTAGTCTAACCAAGACTGAGATCAAATTCAAACTCGAAATCAAATTCAGCGGTGTCACCTTTCAACACAACCTTCACTTTAACCTTCAGACATCATTATCTCAAGCTTAAAACGGGAAACAACTTGCTCCTGGAATGCCTCTCCTGATTCAATGCCCAAAGCTGTCCTCGGCCTAGTGTATCCAACAGCTGAACACGGTACCCCAATTTGGTCAAACAATATACATAGCAAATTTAAAGATACCCAGGTTAAAATAAGCCTTATTACTGGCACGATAAGGAGCACGCGAACCCAATGGCTGCCAGTGTGAAGTAACATCCACCCCCCACAAAATAAGCAGGTTACGGAATTCACGAAGATTTAGAGCAAACAAAACCTCCCAATACAAGAGGATATATTGTAAATCTAAATCATCGGTTCCGTTTAAAGTTACGTAATCCAGCCGCGAGGGTGTACGACACAAATTTTGATATTAATAAGGAAAAGAACCTGGAGGGACTTCCCAGCTGCTAACAACTTCATCGCCAATTCAACTGTTCGCGTACCAGGTTTTAATCTACCAAGGCATCTACGGCCGCGTTGCGCCGAATTCCTGTCAAAAGTAAGTGCAGGGTAACCTGGGCCTCAACTAACAATTCCCTTCAGGTAGCACGATCTCACATCAGCTCCTTCCAGAGATTGAGGACCTCTTCCACTTGCGGGAACTACCTAAGATTTGTGTTGGATCCATAGACACCTTACTAGACCGGCGTAGCTGTGCAGCCCGTACACTTCGTGGTTGAATCTCCTCTTGTATTTAATATAGTATAAACGGGACCGAATATCCCAAGCAGTATCTTTATCTCGAAGCGTTCAAGTGGATCTTTATCCACATTTGCCAAGGTCTAAGCCTCTGCGCCATAAAGCTCGATTGAGAAGATAAGTCTTACGGGAGAGCGCTTTGTTACTCAATTGTCAACTTAGCCCAAAGTAACTGCGGAGCCAAGGTACACGAACTCCACAAAGCTTCCTATGCACGCTGCCGACAAATAGACGGTGAGTGTCGATCTGATATTCCCGGCCATAGGGTGAATATTTGATCGATGGTGGGCTTTCGTGACCTGATTAATTGTTCATGAATGGTTACAAGCGTTCACATAATACAACAGAAAAGATCTTATAGGCGATCTTTAGGAGGCTTATGACTCTATAGTTGCCACAAACAAGTTGAATCACTTCTGTCTTTACAGGAGCCTAGTCCGGTAGCACGTGGTCTGTAAAGAGTTTTTATATTTTAAGTGCAAAGCTGAAATTTTTTGTACGCTAAAGTTTGCTGGGGTTATCAATATTATAGCCATCTGTCTCTGAACTGTGAAGGTCTGAACAACCTGTAACCTGGAGGACCAGTTCTTTAATAAAACCCCTGGAAAACTCCTGGACAAACAGCTTTTTTTTTTCTAAAAGTGAGGTTGTTCTCTTTAAAAGATGGTTTAAAGTGGCTGGCTTCCTAGAAGGTGTTGCTATCGGATACCAAGCTTGCTTGGATTAAACATGTTGGTTGGAAAAACTCGGATATCTGGAACTGAAAAGTAACTTTTGGTAGTATATGGTACCACAAAGAGAATTCTCTGATTCTAAAATTACCCATTTTCCCTTATGCTTCAGTTTTTTTTTGGAATAGGCTAGCTTTTTTACGAATACCTCACTCCTTTCACTAAACTTCAAAGAAGTGTCTTTCCTGGAGATTTTTTTGTCATCTTCCATTTAAAAAATATGTGGGTTTTGGTACAACCCGAACCAGAATTTCGCTCACTTTGCGCGCCGATCGTCATTGCGGTTCCCATCTTTTAAGCAAGCTGTTTAACGCAGAATCACTAGAACTCGGGTTGTAAAGCTAATAGAAGGCCAAACTTTGATGTACTTAGAACTGGCATCATTCAGAATCTATGCCAGAAAAAGAATGCATCTATATGGATGACAACAAACAACTTTGCTTCTTGTTGGGACCAGTACACTGAGAGAGGCAATAATCTTTCCAACCAATAGTATGATATAGTATTGCGCTGTCGTCGATCGTACAGTTGCTACAGTATACAGCTTAATGACAAATCCAGAATGGGAACCAGCTCAGTATACGGAAACATACAGGAGGCATGCGGCTCCAAGAGGAGCTGTGCTTAAAGTAGGAGCATGGAGTTGGGCATGACTTTGAGGACAGTCGATAGATTGATTCTCATGTCCTTCCCGCAAATCAAAAAACAAGAAAACAAAAGGAATACTCACAGCTTACTTTCTCTAAGGCCAGAAAACGAGGCCATTTCGTTTGTCAACAAAATATGATCCAAATCGGAACCAAGCCAAAATATTTTTATCAAGCACCCCGAACACCCAAAGCTGTTTAAATGCATTGCTACATAGCATCACACAAACACCTTTTAATGATATCTTTGAAATGAAAATAATGATATCTTTCCAACGTCCGCGGCTGTAATTCTAAAGCTAATCTTGCAAATTTCCAGCAATATATTGTACATAACTAAGTCACAAGCACAGGAAAAGGCGTAAGTAAAGATTAGCTTCCTTCGATTTACAATTGCTTTTCTTAAAGAAATACTGCAATTCTTGAGAGGGTTCATTCAAGGATTCTTATCCTTAAAATACCTTACAATATGTCGGTGTCAATTTAAAGGGAGAGCTGAAAATATAAGAACAATACGGATAAAAGGAATACTGAACAAACCAACAGAAAACATTCAAATTCAGAGCTCAAAAGATAATAATCTTATCTCAACTAATCCCACGGACTTACCAGATAAATTCAATGATATTTTGCCTCTGTTGGTACAAAAATAATATCACATAATTGGACTGATTTTTCCAAATGCGAAAGCCTATCAAATGATGATGCTTTTTTCGTTCCATAACATCGTCTGAATTATATAAACTGAAGTCAAAATAACTGGATGCTTTTCAAATAACTTTGTCAAAAAATTGAGCTTCGAATATGGTATTTGTGGTATTTTATGCTCCATTTATAACAAAAGCATTTTTAGCAATATATTTTCAGAACATTTTAAGCAAGCCGAAGTATCTAATACCCTTATTTAATGAGATGAAAAATACATCAATATATAATGTCCAGATGGTATGTCTCCCCTTTTTCTGAGGAGATGTTCTTCCACGCTGGTAAAAGCACTGCATAAGCTTTACGGTCGACCCTACTCTTTAGGGCTTCGAAAAGATGGAAAACAGCATTTGTCGAGCCTTCTCCTTCTACAGACCCATTGCACTTATGTTACGTCAGCTTATGAATATCTCGAAACACGAAAACTTCTCAATGATCGGCAGTACGGTTTTCGTAGCAATAGGTCCACTGGAGATTTGACGGCATGTCTTACCGAAAAGTGGAACCAAAGTCTACATCAATCTGGTGAAAGCAAGATAGTTACACTTAATGTTTCTAAGGCATTTGACAAGGTTTTAACATCAGGCTTTTTTGCCGAAAATACTCGCATTTGGGATTGGCAATTCTCTTCTTCAATTCAAGTTGTCTTGAATGGTTTCAAGTCTAATCTACTCCTGATGAAAATGAGCAGTATTGTGAAGAATCAGTAGAGGGGAGAAGTTTCCGCGTCTATAGCAAGAGATGTGAGCTGTTTAAAGGCTGCAAAAAGACAAATATGATCGTCAGATCGCTCAGAGAAGCATTTCTTCGAATAAGACTAAGGTCTGCCAACGTCCTTGGTAAGAGCTTTCAATGACAGTTGACTTGGCGTATTCGACAACTTATCGTATCTTACGTGAGGATCTCGTCCTAAAAGCGTACAAAATTCAACTTGTGCAAGAATTGAAGCCAGTCGACTTGAATTTGCGTCATATTTTCAGTAAATGGGCTCTGGAAAATCCGGTGTTTTATCGTGAAATTTTGTTCAGTGATGAAGCCCATTTTTGGCTCAATGGATACGTTAATAAACAAGATTGCCGTATTTGGGCTGAGAAGCAACCCGAAGAGTACCAAGAGCTACCATTACATCCATTAAAAGCAACAGTGTGGTTTATGGGGTTGTGGAATCATTCTCTTTGAATGAGGCAAATCAGAATGTTACTATCAATGGTTACCGTTATTGCGCCATGTTAAAGGACTATGTGCTTCCTGAAATTCAAGCACATGGTCTCGGTGAGCTCTGGTTTCAATAAGAGCCATACAGCGCGTGAAACAATAGACTTGTTGAGAAATCAGTTTGGTGAGCACTTAATGAGATATCACACCTTTGTACTATTTTCTCTGGGGATATGTAAAGTCTCAGGTCTTCAGGAATAAGGCAACTACGATTAAGACTTTGAAAACCAACATTACTCGTGTTATCCGCGAGATACCAGTCGCTATGCTCGAATGAGTCGCCAGAATTGGACCTTACGAATGGACCACCTCAGACGTAGTCGTGGCCAACATTTACATGATATCATTTTCAAAAATTAAATGTCATAAATTGTTCTTTTAACAGATAATAAAAAATTTAACTTCGTTTTCAAATTTATGTGTTTTATTTTACATTATAAATCAAACCTTATGATGAATCACCCTTTACAAGATGGCATGGCTCTCTAGAATGCGTCAGATCAAACAAATACTTCCCGACACACGTGTCTTAGAAATCTGTTCCTTACTCGATGTCCCTTATTAGAAAATAATGTTGGCTGCTTACTGGCTTGGCAACGTGGTATTATGATTTGCTAAGAACCTAACTGTACTATGTATTGTATATGCGACAAAACATCCTGCGACGATTGCTGCGAGAGTGACGATGATACCGTCCAGCACTATCTCTTTAAGTGTCCAATTTATATTATTTCTACGAAAAAGCATACAAGTTGTACGATTAATAAGTTATTTGTCTGAGTGCTCTAGGTTAGGTTAGGTTAAAAAGGGGTATGATGGATATGCCATCACACAGACACAGACACCAGATACTAAAACGGGCAAATCACGATCCTTGTGGAACCAGTTGAATTTGTCTTCAAATTCAAAACCTAAACAATTTTCCTTGTGAAATACCCACTATGTTTGCAAAGGCCAGAAGGCCATTGAAGACCGTACTGTCTATTTTCTAAAAAATTTCCTTCGACTATGCGATATTGTCTTGCATTTACACAATATGTGTGTTTTGTCCTTAACTGCTTGCAGATCACCGCATAATCTGCAAATACCCGTATCTGACAACTAGAGTGTCTTTGCGTTTTTTCACAGAAGGCAGTGTCCCGTCAGGGCTCCTATTACTGTCCTTAGCTTATCCCTGTTTAATTTTATTAACTCTCTGGAACTTTTGCCGCCGTCAAAAAGTGGCCACAGAGCCTTGGATACCCTTTATCCTTCAATACTTGACCACCTTAAGTTTGCAGTTTGTGATTTTTTTCTCCTTAATGTCCCTTACAATGCAAAGGGATGGCTTGATGTTGGCGATCTCACTGTTATCAGGTAGTCCTCATTTTCTTGAAAGCTCATCCGTTTGTTCACTGCAGTTTTGACTGCATGATGTTTTGATCACTGTGCGACTGCCCCTGATTGTATCAGAATTGGTTGATTCCATTGATATCTCTTTCGGATACCGATCTCAGGCGTCCTGTAAGACCCTCCGTCTTATAAACACTCTTAGTTATGGGTCTTCTTAGAAGATACCTGAATCTGTTCCTTCCTCTGTTTTTGAGCCTTCTGTAAAAATTGCAATTTTATTTGACCTGATTATTGCATTTTTTGGCCAGTCCTCCGGATGTATTATATCATACTTAATGTCGAAGTCGACGAAGGAAGAGATTTAATCCGTTAGAATTCGATTGCGTGGCAGTAGCTCGGCTAGGACCGTGCCATTACTGCTCTTGAAGTAACCCAGATTAGTGAGTCATATTGCACTGTTGCCAGTAAGTTTTTTGATCTATAAATCAAGCGGTGTTAGGTACAGAAAGGTGTCTAATGTTGCCGTATTTTTTTTTTATAATACCGCTCGCGAACCAAGGGGATATGAATACCCTTTTACTGGCTTTTTCTCCAGGACGCGGGCGGGTGGTGTAGTAGTTTGAAACTCTGGTGTATTAGGTTTCGATATTTTTCCCAGAGGTGTTTGTCAAACTGGAGCCAGTGCATTCTCAACCAGTGGGTCTTAGTAGGTGCTAGTTGTTAGTTCGTTACATTTAGCCCAGCCGGCAACCACTCCAACATCAGTTTTAAGCCTGCATGTTAGAGTTGACGCCGACGGGATTTTCATATAATTACATACAAATTCTATGAAAAGACTTTTTCACAGAATTGCCTCGCACGGGAATCGAACCCACGACCCTCTGCTTGCGGAGTCTATGCTTATACCACTACACCACGGCCACCTTTTGGTGGTTCTTTGAATCGCCGCTAGTTTTTCGTAAATTATTTTCTTGTTTGTTGCTTTCCACCATACTAGTGTGCTATAAAAACTAGATTTCCTTCAGAAAATAGGCAGGATGTCAAAATAAAGATCAAGATGGACAAGGCTTAGACAACCTTCATAGTGGACTACCTACACTATTCTTTGAAGAATTTGAGCCTCTGCGGTTGTGGTTTATACCATCAATTAAACTGCGACGAGCAACCTCGGATAGAAATGATTTTACTGTTGACGATTCCAGCAACTAAAATAATATCAAATTGAGAAGGCAATGTCCATGAAATATTCTGAACTACTATACGCACCCCATTTACTTGAACTTCTGTGACCTATTGCTGGATTTTGTTAGCATTAATTGCTAACGATACCTCATTTGGTTTGCACACAGGATTTACAGATACAAATTTCGAAGAAATTTCTTTCCGCTACATGGAAACGATGGTCACGGCTTGAAGGTGACGATGCAATTTTGCTGTCACTACGTATCGTTTTAAACTCAGCTTTCCCACAAGAATTTCATGTAATTTCTGTTACATGGGCTGGACTCGAATCGACTGAATTGTCTATCTATGCTTAGAAGTTTATGGTCAAGTCTACTCCTGCCTATTTTCACTCATCTTGGTGGCAAAGATCTCCCGTTGTCATTATGGTAACAACAAATGCATTTTGTTGGGTTGAGTACCTTTCAGAGATGAGATAAAAGTTAAGCGTGTTGCTTCTAAACTTACCTAAAGACACTTCTTTCCAGAAGTTATTTTCTTCATTGCTAGAAGAGTTAAATCTTTCAAAAGTATCTAAATTCTATAATATGAGTACCAAAGCTCTTTTCGACCTTAGAATAGTCTCCTTCGCAATGTTTTATCAGTTGAGCCCCAGCTTGTTACTTACTTAATAGCAGTTCGTTTCACTTCACTTACATACCTCAGAGTTCAGTTATACCATAAACATATCTGGCGAACACATCAGGTATCAAAGGTTCACTTTAAAACTGTGAGTGATTAAGTTCAATAGGATTATGTCAAAAATATTGAAAAGCATAATTAATACCTAATGAAAAGCTAGAGCAACAGTGTCAATAAGAATTTCCTTCCTCTGCTTTCAGGGCCTGTTCAAAAACAATAAGCCCTATTCTTCTGTGCTCGCCTTGTTCTTCTTCATCTCTTGTTTCTTTGAAAATTAATATTCAACCAAAGTGTACATTATATAAAAACAGTTCACAGATACACACAGAAGAGAACCATTAGCCGTAGTTGGTTTATAATACCAAATCAATAGCATCACTCTGACAAGCAAACATGAAAGGGTTCTGGGCTAACGAACACCGACATTGTTCTACATCCACTTCCAGTTCAGGGACTACAACCAAGGCTTAAGCACAGTGTTCCACTATACTTAGTTCACCACTGATACTTCATTGTTTGACAGGAAACTTTCAATTTATGAAGTGCAAAATAAAATGCCTGAGAGCCCTTTCCCTCATGAAGGGCTTCTTCGTCTTAAACTTCATGCTACAAATGCCACCCTCTTTACAAAAGTAGGTTGAATGTTGAAGTTCTATCCAGACCGGTGGATGGTCAGGGCAACTGCAAACTGAAAAAGGGGTAAGTGGAACGGTACAAAATATCCTCTCATAAAATATTGAAAATTCGCTAAATAAGTGATGGTGAGTAAAAAGCTTTTCACTGTTTTCCAGCTATCAAATCGAATCGAGTTCTGGTCCATCGATTAACTATTTGAATACAAAATTTGCATTTTCAGCCAAGTCACTGCTGGGAGAATCGGGAGAGATTTTGGTACACAGTTGGTGAACTTGCAAGTCAATCCCGGGGACGGAGTAGTTCGTTATGGCGTCGTAAATCTTGATTTCTCAAATCCTGAATGCTCTTTGCTTTAGTGTGAAAGTTGTAAAAATTTAGATTCAGATAGCACTCAAGTGTTGAGGACTTTTGATGTACTCGTATCTGTGAAGAGTTTTACGGTTTTTATGGACATTTGGGGATTTTTATTTTGTATCCACCTCAGATGGAAAAGTAGAGTAGAGCAAGACCAGATCTAGGATTGCGTTCAAAAGAGGAAAAGCTGCTCGAGAACTTTAATATGTCGGTAGAAGAGGGCTAAATCGCATCATTATCTTTCCGTGACGCCTTTTAATTACAAAATTATAGTTATATGGAGCTTCAGTCTAAAGTGGACCTGTGGTTCACCTACCAAGCTTCTTCAGCTAGCGCCGTTGTTTGTTTGTTGTTTCCAATGCTTCCAGAGTAATCTTTTGCTTCGTTTCGAATTTAAGGATTCTCTGAGCTGAAGCGCTGGAATCCATCTGCTCTATAAGTTCCAACCATCCAAGAGGAGGATCGGAACGATAGTTTTAGATATTTGAAAGAATGCTCTGGTACTCAATTATTTTCTTAAATAGATTCGTGGTGGAAACTGATGGACAAACACTAAACTTTTTCGAAGTTATTCCTGCCTATTTAAACGTTTTGTTCGAGCCGACGATGTTGTGATTCTTTTTTTGATGACAGATTTTCAGACCCATCTTCAGCGCTTCTTCTCGTATGCCTTTAAATGCTTCACAAACAGGTCGTTATGTTCCGTCAGTAATGCAAAGGTGAGTAGTTGTACAAGCTTTGGTCAAACCAATGCCTCTAAAGTTGACGTAGATTAGAGACTCCCATTTTGAGGTTCGTCTGACGTGCTTTTTTCCGCTTTTCTGCTTTTTAAGAGACGACTTGATATATGATCTTCACAAAGTCATTTTCAGCTGCCTTGATAGCTTTTCAACTGGTCCATCAATATCGGTGGCCTTATTGGACATAAGCTTGGATGTGGCTATCAGTTCTTTCATGTTGTGTGAATGAAAGTTATTGCTTATCATCGTCCTAAGAATTTACTTCGAATCTACTACCAGATTTCCTTGCAGTTTTCCATCCGAACTTTGTTGGCTTGGCACGTTCTAGTCAAATTTCCGAACGTTTCCTCTTCTACATATTACATATCTCGATTTCCCTTTTCTCTTTGTTCTGAGAAGCAAGTGCTCGTTCTTCATTCTTAATTTCCTATGGGTCTGCATGTACCAGCATTTTTTGGATCGTCAAACAACGGGTAATGGACGGGCGAAACCTATCACATAAAAGGCGGCATCTTAAATGATTTTTTAACAGCGTTGTCACTTAATTTCGGGAAAAGATGCTGCCATGAACGATGTCAAGCGAGGCTTATGTGCATTTCCTAGGGAATTTCTCTGGCGGTTTTTTAGCGATGGCAGCATACAGTCGTATATACCCTTAGCGGCATAAGTAATATCTGCATTCGTAGCTTGACGAGAACAATCTAGTGCTCCTTCGTCATTAACTGACTGGAAGGCTAGCAATGTGCCTTGAAGAAAGGAACTCGACGAACAACATGATCTCCGAAGTTCATATGTACGATCAGAATGTGCTCTTTAAAGTTTTTGTTCTTACACAGGGCTGATTTAGGATTGACTAGGGGTGCCGCCAATCTTCCACGTCCCTCGAATAGGCGCGGACAGGTGAGCCACCTAAAACAGAGACGTCAAACATGGTTGTGTGGATCGTCTCCGGCTTAGCAGGGCGGTAGGAAGTTGTGATTTGAGGGATGTTGCTGTATTGTCTAAATCACACAGTCTCTCTTTCGACGTCTATGCTCTTACAGAAACCAGAATCTGATCCCCGACATAAAGAGCCAGGAGCTGTTCCCATCCTCGTTTAATGTCTTCCGAGATGACGATCACTCTCCCTCTATGGTTAATAACCCTGCCATTCCTAAAGTTAATATTCACAATAACCTCAACTCTTCTCTCATTGCTATCTCTTCTTCTGCTAAAATTGACTTTGTCTCAATTAAAATAACACTTCCCAATAGGTCCCTGTACGTTATGTGCTGCTACATTCCCCCAGCTCAACCTATCGAATCCTACATCCTTGCTATTAAAGCAATTGACCAACTAATTGACCTAAGTGATCCCATGATTGATGACCGCCCTGTGTGCCATATAGTAATGTTACTATACTCTGAAATTGGAACGTCATCAGCTTCTTCCATACTTCCCAAGTCGATGAACTTCTGGATAAACTCTAAGTATTGCGAGTGGAGCTGCTAGTCTTGTCTAGTGGAACGTCAGGCTTAAAGCAAGCTTTAATACATAGTAGTCATCGTCTTGTTGAGAGTGTGTCCTATCAAAAAATTCATCGCACATTCGCTCTTCTTCAGAAAGATATATAGTTTCTGGAAGCTCTGCTAAATGCCAAAACCTGGAGAATTCCGAATGGCATGCGATGGTTGTTGAGATTGCACATGCTGTGTCTGTATCGACTTCTTTCCCGAATAACACCCAACCAAGGGTTGATTGTTGTGCAATTGGAGTATAGTCGGTCGAGCAGAAAGTATCCCAGCAGGTCGCAATCTAAAAAGATGTCACTCGGTGCCGGCTCATTAAAATTTGGATCGGCTAAGTTTAGCCCGTCGATGTGGGCGCATAAACATTTATCGATATGGCCAGGTGGCAAACTGTTTGATATCTTCGGCAATATGTGTGCTTGTATGGTTTCAGATAAGCTGTCATCGAGTGAGTGAGGTTTGTACTATACCTTTTGACCGGCGTGCAGAAATAGCACCGATACCCTCAGTCGCTGTGGTTGAAGTCCCTATTGTAAGCAGAAATCTGTCAACACATGTTTGTATGTTGAAGGTGAGAATGAGGCATTGGTTAAAAGGATTTTGACAACTTGGTGACGACTGGTTCTATTCTTTACTTTAGCGATGGCAGTACCCAAGAGAATTTGCTGATCCGAGTTGGAAATGTGAGTTGCAGATGTGTTGTTGACTGCTGGTGGTGTGACTGCTGGTCCAAGTGCAAGAGCGAATGAATGATTAGAGCTTGAAACTGGTCACAAATGTAAATTTTGTGTTTTCCATTGCAGAAAGTGCATTTGTTGAAATGTTTGGTCGATTTAAGAGCTATGTTGTGTTTACCTTTAATCTTGCTCGTAGCTGTGGGATATGTGACGGGCTTGTGTGAACTAATGGCATGTGGTGAACGGCATCTGGCTTCGAAAAAGGTCACCAATTGATCGAAATGGGTTACCTTGTCGTTAGATCGGCAAAACTCCGATTTTCGATGCGTCTGGGTCCCCGCCCAATTATCAAGGATTTGCCCATCAATGACGTTGTCTACCTACCGATTGAATAGGTAGGCCCCCTTTGTTTGAGCGTCATATTGGCTGTGGTTTAAACCCAAAGTCGCAGGAAGGGTCTTTGATCAAATGTAGAGTTGCAAGATACTGGGCGCTGTGACCCTAAGATCAGCAAGAAGTTTAAGGTCGGTCTCGACCCATACCGAGGGTGGAACTTTTTGCCTCTTTGGTATCAGTGAACTGACTATGAGCGATGGTAAGGAATATCCTTGCTTCCATGGATGTATGGGCATCCCGTGGTCTTAATTTTTTCCGAATAAGCGACCACGTTAAACACTTGAGACTATGTCGATGGGTCTCTGGGTCAAATTTTGTGGTTCTCAGATGCACAAACTAGTCATCCCAGTTGGTTCCTGGTCTTCCCATTGTCTTAAGCAATCGAAAGTGTTCCCGAGTACGTTCAAGTAATGTTCTTATAGCCTTTGACGACTCGAGATTTACTTTTGGCAGAGAGAATAAAGCTCTCAAATGGGTGTCCACTATGACCGCTCCATGTTGTTACGCATTTCCACAAGATTCCAGGCCTCTTGGTAGTTATAGTCTGTGATTTGGGATGTCTTTATCAATTTAAGGGCTTCTCCTTACAGATGGCGGCAGCTGAACGTTGGCTTATGTTGACTGGAAGTTGGATTTTCTTTTTAAAAATTGTTTTAATTATCAACTGGTGCTTCGAAAAATTCGTCAACGCCACGTAGTACCACACTTCCCCTTGCACACGCTCAGAATCCGTTGTCTCATACAAAGTTGAGCTACCAGAGCAGTAAACTCTTCAAGGTCTCTGTCAATAACAAAAAGTCCACTTTATATCCATGAATATCTTTCCAGGAGAGAGCATCGAAGGCGCCAGTTCGATGATTATCATCAACCTCATTTTACCCACTACAATAAAAATCAGGTTAATAGTATGACGAATGAGTACCATTTGTTCTAAAATGTTCAAGGAAAACGTTGATTGAAAAACTTTTTCTAGCCCGGGAAGCATGTTGACGTTCCAGAAACCAATTTCTTCGGGGTGCAATAGAACGTAGCCGTGACTATATGTAGAATCAGTCTTTATCAGAGATTTATCTAAGGAAAGGCAGGTTGACTAGCTTGACTTTGCACATGCAACATACTTTTCTTGGATCAAAGCACCGCTGCACGCCAAATACACGTATTGATATTGTAAGAGGAACGGCATCGTTTAAGTTCAATCAAATCACCCTAAACTGAATTAGAAGTCCCAAAACCTTGTATGTAAGAATGATATTCGTTCATAACTTCCACTCTAAGTTTCTAAAATTGCTACCACATTGTTAATTACTAACTTTCCCCACTACAGACACACAAAACAAAACGGCCTCAAATCCAAGTAACTACCAATTCCACCCCTTCTGGTAAGGGCAACATAAAACATAAAACACTATTTGCAGAAATGATGAAGATCCCAAAGCAAAATTTATCTACGAAAATAATGACAACGTTAAGCTTAAAATCCTTACAACCTACTCTACCTACCTATAATCCTGAAGCCCATCCACTTAACCATTTATTCAGGTACTTTAGAGGAACATCTTTTGGCACAACAGCAACCAAAGGCAATTGACATAAATCAGAGGGTCGCTATGCTCGTTGTAACAATTTAACTAGCAAGGACTTACATAAATACCAAGTTGGATGACGGGGGTAAGGACTCTTCGAAATAGTATTTATTCAGTAATATTGCCTGCCTTGTATTGTATCTCTAAACAGTCTATGCGACCCTTAAGTTTTTACAAAATTCCAGCACGGTGCTGACGGTGTTTTCTACTTTTACGAATTTCCCCTAATGTACCGCCTATTTCAAGTCATCCTAAATTAGTTCCGCCCTTTGGTTTATTTTCCTATTTACGCTTAATGTACGGATACGAATATCTCAACAATGCATTCGAACACACATAGGAAATACCAATGTATTCGATGTTTCATGATATCCGTAGCCCTATAACAAGGATTTGCAGATTCTATAGATAGTCGTGGATGTCGTGTATGTTGCTTGTCATGGAATTTCACGACCCTTAGGCAGGAGGCAAAATAGACGAGAATCAGAGAAAAAAAAAAAAAAAAAAAAAAAAATCCGTACATCGGTAAAATATTTCGTAGAAGCATGACCCGGCTAACCCGTTTCTGCACTTTGGCGCACCCCCACAAAACAACAGCACACTTTGGGTTTTTCGTTTTTCTGCACGCTTAGCTTTCTGTCAAAGTTAAATGGATGTGTGGTGTATAACCCGACGATTGTCGTCTTCCACCATCCTCTAATGGTGGCCATATTCATCATCCCCTTGCACCAGAGTACATATGTTTAGTTGCAAGAGTGCACACAGCATTCAGTTAGCAGTGGTGTGTTGCTTTAGGGGTTGCCAAGGGGTTGTGCGCGGTTTGTAATGGAAATCAACGTCTGCGGCATTTCCAAATGCAAGTTATACGCTCACAATGGTATTGAATAGCAAAGCCATTCAACTATGAAAGCGGGATGAATTTACAACAATGAACCACAGACACATTTCAAATATACGTCCTCTCCCACCCTACATAGCAGCCAACGTCATGTAGGGTTTTCAGTGGAGACTTTTGGAAAAGTCGCAAAAGGTGTTAACGACAGAAAAAAGGGGCAAATGTACGGGTATTGGCGGAGTTATAAGTCATATGACTTCCTATTACAAGTAGGTGTCCGGGTATTCAATTAAGCAATTACGAATGGTAAGATTGTGTGTTTGGTCAAGATATGCGGATGTAATACTCGAAGGCATAAACATATTTTTCGCCTTCTTATATTGGTGCGCAAAGCGAGGCACCAACGATTTTCGGCAATCCCGAAAGGAGCGGCAGGAGTATGGAACCTATAGTGTTCCAATGGATGCTGAAGACTTGGTGACTTTTAATATAATTTTTGTCTTTTTCAGTGTATGGCTGAGGAACCGAACCCACCGACAGACGGTGACTGTATCTTTACTTTTTTGTTTTATTTTTTTTTTTTGATAGAAGCTTGTAGAACTCGTATAGAGTTCTGTGATCTCATCCTATAGGTTCGAAGAGAAATAAAACGGCTTGGATTCTTTTTTAATTAGGAAAGGCTTTCTATGACTTTTCTTTCATCTAATGTCAGTCGAAAAGTTTTGGAAATAACCAACGTTGAACCTTACTAGAATACTTTTGCTGCGCTTGATATCTAACTCACTTCTCAAATAAGCCCTTTGGCCGTTTTCACTTATGTTGAGTGAAAACCTTTTTTTTCTGACATCGTTGGGCATCAATCTTATCTGATTGAATTGAAATTAGGGTCGAAAGATATATAGTAAAGCAGAAGGTTAGGGTATTATAGATTAAAGCGGCCAGGTGTAGGACTATTATGACACCACTGAAAGACAGTTGGAGGGTGATGGAGTGGTTACTCCTGCAACCACCGAGATTTGTTATTGATTTTTATAGAGCAGAGGTTGACTTTAATGTTAAGGAGGATATTCGCCTATTAGATAAACAGATGTTGAATGAATGATAGCCGCCAGAAGCAACTCTTGCGAGGGTATAATGTCTTCACTTGCAGAACTTGATGGACAGATCTGAAACTCAAATGGGCTGGATTTGACGCAAGATTTTCAGATGAACCTTACAACTAAGCAATAAATGTACTAACCGTATTTACACCCTGCCTGAATCGAACTGCAACATTTTAAAATGCTATAATTTTTTATTTTTTTATAAATTTTATTGTGCCAAAGAAAAAATGTTGGAAAATGGATCAATTTTCAAATTGTGTCAGTAGTTTTCAATATGCACACTGCACGCAAGTGGCTCTGCGGTATTTTGGCCCATTCCCAGCGAAGTGCTTGTTTGAGGTGGTCCAAACTTTGGTATATTTTAGTGTCAACCTTCGCCTTCAAAATACCCTAGACAGAGAAATCCAAAGGATTTGCATCCGGAGAATTTTCAATCCATTGTGTCGAAGAAATGAAGTGTTGAACATTGTTTTTTAACCAATCTTGGTTTACGCGCGCTTTGTGAGGTGCCGAGGCTTGTTGAAATGTCCACGGTCTCCGACTGAAATGATTGTTTGCCCAAGGCTTCAATACTGTCTCTAAGTCAGTTTCATGGTATACGATCGCATTCATACGAGCGGAGAGCGACCATCGGCGGTTATGGCGGCCAAAACCATCACCATCGGTGCTGCCTGTTTTCTGGTAGCCGTCCGAAAGTGTAAATTTTAGAAATACCTCTCTGGAAACTATACTCGGTCATTTTGTTTGTTAATAACAAATGGCGACTCATCGGAAAAAACCAAATTCGGAAACTCACCACTTTTGTGCAAGCGTAGCAAATCCTTCGCTCTTTCCACTCTAAATTTTTTCTGTTGCGATGTAAGATCGTGTGCTTTTTGAAATTTTAATGGCTTGAGCCCAAGCTCATTTTTCAGTATTTGTTGCATCCATTCCAACGATATGCTGAGCTCACGAGTCATTTTCCTTCCACTTCGATGCGGATTTCGCTCAATTCGAGCCTTCACTTTCCGAACCATTTCTGCCAATGTTGCTGTTTTTTTTATGACCACCTCCATGGCGTTTTGCAACGCTGCCAGTATCACGGTAACGAGCTATGGTTCGAGACACAAATGATTTATTCACGTTCAGGTGCTGGAGGGCTCTAACGATAGCTACTTGTGGTTTTCCAGCCAAATATAAAACAATCACACTATCACGTTTGAATTCCGTGGCGGATAAAAATCTTTCAACACAACTGAGACGCAAATCGCTTAAAAGGCTTGTAAATAATAAAATTATCTGTCATGTGTCAAAATTTGAGCTCACTGTCATGAACGGTTTGGAAATTATAGTAGTCTGAAGTTGGTTGCAGTTCGAGTCAGTCAGTGTGTATACTCATAGTTCTTGCTACGGTTAAGCTTTGGTTGGGTGGCTTCGTTGGGTGCTGTAAAAATAGGGTAGGCACTGAGAGGTGTGAACCTGGCGATATCCAGCGCTGTTACTGTTTCTGCACATCATTTGTGCTTATTTTATCAATGGGTACTGGTAGATGTCCATCCGAACTCGACTTGTCAAGCTTATAAGCGCGAGTGCTGACCAGAAGACAAAAATAAATGGTGATCTTTTCGCTGTTTGGTTTTTCATTGTTTTATTTGTGACAACTCACCCGTGGTTTGTGACATGTGTCAAAGTCAAACATGCTCAGTTAGCATTGCCATTTTATCACGAAAAGACATACACCCGAACAACGCTTACAAATTATTGAATTTGTTCTCTGTGAAAAGTGTTTTTCGCACTCTTCAACCATTTTGCAGTCGTCATAATCGATCTATTGAGCAAGCAATTTAAGGCATAGTAACCAAATTTTGCACCAATTTACGACTATTGGTAATCAAGCCACCTATTCGTATTCATAGAGTGCGAACAGAAGAAAATATAGCTGCTGTATTCGCCAGTGTTAATGAAGACCGTGATTTATTTGGGATTGTATTACTCGAAGATTGTACGCAAGGATCTTCATCTAAAACTTTACAAAATACAGCTTGTGAAAGAACTGAAGCCGAACGACCTGCCACAGTGTCAAATTTTCGGTGAGTGTACCTTAGCAAAGCAGGAGGAAGATCTTTTTTATTGAAAAATTGTCTTCAGGGACGAAGCTAATTTCTGGTTGAATGGGTATGTTAATTAACAAAATTGGCATATTTGGTTGGATGAGTAAGCTCAAGCAATACAAGAACTGCAAATACACCCAGAAAAATGCATTTTTTGGTGTGGTTTATGATCCGGCCAAATCATTGGCCCGTATTTTTTGAAAGATGACCATGAGAACAACTTTACAGTCAATGGCGCTCGCTATTGTTCAATGATTTTGAATTTTTTTTTGCCCAAAATGCACAAGCTGAAGGACGGCGCCTCATGCCACATAGCACCCGAATCGATGGACCAATTGAGAAATTTATTTCTCATTTTGGACCATTGAATTGGCCGGTCAGATTGTGGGATTTCACTCGTCTATGCCAGCATCAATTGTAGCTTCGGAAAAACAACATTACACAATTATTAACGAGATATCAGCCAATATGCTCGAAAAAGTGATTCAAAACTGGGCTCTCCTAATGAACCATATAAAACGTAATCGTGGTCAACATTTCGGTGAAATAATCTTTAAAAAGTAATGACATCTCGGCGATGTTAAAAAGATTGATGCCTCTGTAGTTGGCGCAGTTCAGAGGGTCTACTTTCTTGAAGAACGGACAAACAATGATGTGGTTCCCTTCATCGAGCTTAATTTCATCCGACCACATTTTACAGATGAGTTGGCAGTAAGGCCGTCTGCTGCATCAGTTTTTTAGACTTAAGCTTAGATATTGCTATCTTCACTGGTCGGGTGGACGGAATTCTTGGTCTACATCATACACATCAGTTTGAAAGAGTCATTCTTTCCTTCTTTTTTCTGTTGAGAAGCCGGTGTATGTCTCTGGTCTTCTGATTGTAGAGCTCGCGAGTACGTCTGGTCCTTCTATGCAGTGCTGCTTTGTATGCCTGCTGGTGGTAGAGTGAAACCCAGCACACTAGAGGTGGTATTTCTGATGGCTTTTTGGCGATGTTGCCACTGGTGTTCGATACTAGGTGCTGGCGGCTTACTACCTCTAAAGAGATTAGGGGAGATTTGATCGAAAGAGGACTTAGCACCTCTTGCGGTAGTAGCCGACTGACGTCAAGCATCCTTACAGTATTAACTTGTCTTTGCGATGTTCAGGATATCCGGAACCATACCTTGGCTGCAAAAAGGTAAGTGGCCCGAGTTAATATCAATCGCATCGATCGCAATGTGGTGAATCTGGTTGATGGTTGATTGAAAAACAGTTCTTTAAGTCCTCTTGCGAATATCGAGGTGTAGGAACCGCGTGCTAGCTAAGACAAAATTTCGACTGGCGATTAATGCGATTAGTCTGAATCCGTTATCGGAGGTTTTTTCGTGCAGGCTATACCTTTCGACAGCAATACCAAAGATTCCCCGTCTTCCTAAGGCATTGCTCGTACATAGATATTGTCTAAGAGCTCCTAGAAGCTATTTTTAGTGTCGTCACCTTTCTCCTCTGTGGGGATGTGCACAGTCAAATTTAGCCTTTATACGGATTCTTATGTGATAGTCGCTCACATGTCAAAATCTCAAGATTTATGGCCTAAATCTGCCTCCAACAACTAAGCCGCCTCCAAATAGCTCCTGCTTTTGCCGTCAACAAAAATCGCCGTGTTGGGTGTGGCATTTTTTTATCCTCGTTTTTTCTGCCCCATGTCATCGCATTTCCTGGATGGCAGTAATATCTGCTTTGCAGCGGTCCAGGGGCTCTGCTAGCTGTTCGACTGAACAGCTATTAAATGAGCCAAACTTCAACATACGGATCCAAAGTTCACTGTCCTTGTTTCATTTGATGGTTTTCGCCAACAGTAGATCCGTCCGTATTTAAGGCTTGTTGCTTTGTAGCTAGATATTTCCTCCAAGTAGGGACTTATGGTAAGACCAATTATATATATTTGCAAATCAATTTCACTGGCATCAGAACTGCACAAGTCGACATGGACTTTCTTTGTAATCAGGAACAGTTTCGGCCAGAATTTGAATCATAAACAATCTAGGATGTAGCACCGGTATCTTTTTGGAGGGTAACTTGCGTCTGCCATCCAAGTGAAGATGTATGCAATCTTGATGACAATGAACTGTATTCTGAAGAATCGGTGGAAGGGTGAAGAATCTGCATCTGTGGTGACAACCAAGCTGAATTTTTAACCTCTCTGATGAATGCAAGACTTATCAGTCCGAAGGCTGAACGCACTGAGTTAGTTTGGGCTCCAGAAGGAACAATTTTCGGGCTGCCAACAACTCCTGAGAAAATATAATTGCACGGTACGATGAAGGGTTAAAAACATAGACGGTAACAAAACAAGCACTGCTATGCTGATATAGAGAGCGTGAAGTACAGAGTATATCGTCGAAACAACATTTAAAGTTTGTATTAGAAAGTATCCTGCAACTGTCCTTAAGTGCACAACACAGGCTCTTCGCGTTTTTAAAGTCGAATAATGGTAACTCTGGCGAAATGCACAATTCCACACTATTTATCCTGGTGTTAGTATTTGGACGGATTCCAAAAATCTTCAAACCGAATAATTTACATCGTCGTCATCGTCGTTGTCCTTGTATTGCACGTACCGAGTCAGAAGTGGTCGTGTCGTGCTGTATACGAGTATTGTCAATTTTATGCACATCGAATTCCCGTTAAAACCAACCCCAGTGACATTGTCACCCGTTCACCATTCAACCCATCCATCTACCCTCCAGCTCATCCCTCATCCTTGCCGAGCATGTTAACATTATTCGATGTTCTGATTCCAGATTTTATCTTTTCAATAACAAACAAGCATGTTTTATAAATCTCAGTATCGACGAATAATTTTTTGAATCTGATGTAGATGAGGTGGATAAGGGGGAGGATGTAAACTGAAAACAGAAAAAAAAAAAAAATCCCGTGACGGTACATATGAGAGCAATCGCTTAGTGCTTACAAATGGAATACTACGGATTGCGATTTGATTGCGTCACAGGAAACTGCGGGGCTGAAAGAAAAGTCAATCAGTCGGATAGATAGTGAGAGTAACGGAGTCAATTTGTCAAAGAATTGTTATTGTTTTTAATTTGGGTGCAAATTGGATTTTTATAGTCCTGCGACAGTTAATTTTGGGAGCAGTTTTCGTGTTTTCTTTTTTTTTTTCCTCTTCGGTGGAGCAGATTAAACTCGCGCAATGTCGTGCAAATGTGATCGACTTCTGATTCGAAAAAGTGTAAAGTGCTTGTCGTATGAAATGAAAACTGAAATGGGAAATGGGAAATGGAAAATGTCATTAAATTAAGCCGCTATCGTTAAATTTCGCTCGTAAGGCGATTACATTAAATGAACACGGAGGGTAGGAATGCTCGAAGGTATTACAATCCGCAATAAGTACTGTAGGAGTATCATCCTGACTGCCTTATTTGAATGAGTTCTTTCAGATAGATTTGTTCTTAAATTGAGTACTTTCTTGCGAGTAATATGCCTTAGAGATTAGTCCTTCTGCTTCTTAATTTGCTGTCTTCTTTTCTGGTTTGCAAATACAGTACATGCGACCTTCATTTGAGGCTTACAAGTTACTTCTTGCGGCGATACGGTGAAGTTTTTGAGCTAAAGATTATTAATTTAAACCATTTAGTTAGAAAAAATACTTCATGGTTTCCCAAACTTACTGCCTAAGACACGGCAGGCTTCCAATTTTTTTGACCGCTCACGATGTTTCTAGTTATCTAGGTCAATCTGTTTGGGATCCGAAACAGCTTGACTTTTCTATCTGGTGATTCGAATATTTTCTTTGCAAGAGCATAAGTGTCTAACGTCTTGATTCAGCTCATATCCTTCGCATCTAGATTATCTTCTTCATTCGCCCCCCTCAATATCTGTTCTATTTTCCTGATAATCGTCCAGCACTCGGCTTTACATAGCAGAACTTGCAGAATCAATTTTTTGTACAACATGCATTTACTCTTCCGAATTAAGAGTGTTGAGGCCACTTGTTTTGCCAAACCGATGTTGTGATTCTTTAAGTTAAGACTTTGCCGAATCCCTGCTTAAGTGTTATTGTATATCAGATGTTTCCTCCGAGGTTACTAGACTCTTTAACCACTTCAGCAATGACGTTATGTCCTAAGAAGTCGACTTTCTACTTCCTTTTGCAGAAAACTCGTTTTTCTTGTTTTTCAACTGCTATAAATCCTCTATGATAGCGCACTGAGCGCGACCGATGATGTCGATAACGTTTACCTATCCCAGCAGCTGAATGTATTTTTTGAAGATAGTGCCTTCCGTGCTAACACCTGTTCCAGCACTGGACTGAAGAAATACAATTACAATGCATCTAAGCAGTGCCCCAAAATTCACGCAAGAAGTAATTTTGTTAGAAACATGGATTTGTGACTAAAAATTTGAAACTACGTACATTTATTGTTGATTCAATAAAGTATGCAGAACAGGGTTTTGTAGGCGTAACCTCCACGGCTTTGCTGGCACATACTTACTTTCTAGTCGAAATTTTCCATGACAATTTCGCTACTCCTTTAAGATGTGATTGATCGTGGGCTTCTTATTATAAATCTTAGACTTCAAAAACCCCAAAGAAAGAAGTCCAACGGGGATAAATCGCATGACCAATTCTGACGCCAATTCTGATTTTTTTTGGGCTGTATTTCATGTGGCATCGTCTTGGGGACATGCCGTCCACATCCGAATCTTGCAATTAGGCACAAAAAACTGGTGATAGCGATCGTCATGAACTCTTATTGCCTGACCAGCCGCATTTTAGAGAGGAATGGTCCGATGTTGTCAGAATTTATAGCAGAGCTGAGGTTGACAAAGTCTCTCACTACTTCAAAGAAGAAATTAAATGAAGAATAACTCTTGCCAACTGCTGTTTCTTTGGGCTAAGGAGGCAACTGAGTAGTAGGGCCTTATCCCGAACAACTAATGAGATTCTGTATAAGACCTTGATCATTCCAGGCCTGCTTTGTGGAGCTAAGGCTTGGACTCTATCTAAAGCGGATGAAGATATACTCAGTCACTTCGAGAGAAAGATTCTTCGTAAAATTTTGGGTCTCGTATGCGTTGACGGGCTTTGGAGAAGGAGATTCAACGACGAACTATACGAGCTGTACAGCGACATCGACCTGATTAACAAACTGCGACTCAGTCGTTTAAGATGGCTAGGACATGTACATATAGCCGATGGGAACAATTGCTCCGGCCCGTAGAGTCTTCTAGTCTAACCTGGAGGGAAAACGCAGTAGAAAAAGACCTCGCCTTAAGTGGCGCGCGCAAGTCGAAGGGTAACTCAACCGACTAGGAGTGAGCAATTGCAGGCAGTTAGCTAATAGCCGGGCTATCTGGAGAGGCTTGTTAGCTGAGGCCTCTGTTCACCCCAAACTGTGGAGCCACCTAAGAAGAAGAAGAAGAGGAATGGTCCTTTGATACGTTCAGAAAAAAATCCCCACCAAACAGTGACGCGTTGCGGATGCATTTGTTTCTGAATAATCATTCGTGGATTTTCTGAACCCCAAATTTAATAATTTTGACGATTAACAAAGCCATTCAGATGAAACTGAGCCTCATCGCTGATGATATCTGCATCCACTTGTGGTTGCACAATCTATTCAACGAAATCTCTTCAGTGTGCGTTCTTCGTTCTTGAATCAGCTGTACCTTATATGCATGAAGATGCAAATATTTTATGAGAATACGCTGTAAAGAGCTTCTTGAAATGTCCAATTCTTGACATTGGTACCGAATTGATGTTCCTGGACTGTCAGTAATACTCTTACGGAATGCTTCGATGTTTTGAGTTGAACGAATTGCTGAAGGACGGTCAGAGTGCCTAAGATCCCTAGTTGATCCAATCTTCTGGAATTTTTGAATTAATCTCTTCACAGTTGATGGTTTCAATTAATCACTATCTGACCATATTTTGTACAAAAATTGCGAACTGATGCTCAATGTCACTGATGTCAGTTATGATCATATCATCGAGATAGACATCCAAGTATACCTACTGTTCTCCCTTCCATAGCTCCCCGGGAAAAGCCTGGAGAACTAGGTATTCCGAATGGCAAACGTTGGTATTGAAGCAAATAAAAAAATGTATCAATAACCATGAATTACTTGGATACTTCATTGGAGAATAAAGAACCAAAAATACCGACTGTATTACATCTTTTTGCTTACTCTGTGATGGTAAGCAGGGAATCTGCTTGGAGTCTGTGATAGTCTCGGATGGTCTTGTTGACAAATAAACATCTGCAATATGAAAACTTGTTTGGAGTTTTTTGCAAACCGTTCTATTTCTGAAATGAAAACACTGAGAGCGCTGCCCATTTGTTGCTATATTCTTAAAAATCTGTCGATCCGTTAATTTGACGTTTCATTGACGATGGTGTCGTTTTGTGGAAAGAAACATCCTTTACAATTCGTCGCAATACCATTACAATTTAGAATTCAATCGATTTTCTCAACCACTTAGAACCCTGACATCTTTCGAGAACGTTCTGTACTATCCAGCGTTGCATATAACTTTTTATTATACCGGAATATTCGCTAAATATTTCCATTCTACAATGGTTGAGTTTTCTGCTATTCAAACATGGAAATCTCTAAATCTATATCAGATATAGACGGCACTGTTCACATTTTAGGTGGTTGTTACACTGAACCTTGGTCCTAAACGACTTCCCCAATTCAGTTGAAATGACACATTCTATCCACATGGACCACCATCATTTTTTCTCGATCGCCACGTTTGATCCAGTAGAGAACGTCATTATTGCGGGTTATTACCTTGTATGAGACCTTTCCAGTCCTGTTGCAATTTTGGTGATTTGCCTTTAAAGGACTATACAGCCACACCAGGTTTCCTTTGTCTTAATGCGGTAGCTCCCTAGCTTCTTGGTGCTTCGTAGGTGGCTGTTCTAATTTCATTTCACTTGGCAACCGAATTGTTTGAACAAGAAGGAACTCGGATTGCGTATGTTTTCTTGAATTAGGGACCGCGTTTCTGTAGGCCATTAAGAAGAAGGTATGTGAGGATTCCAGTCCCGCTGACAGCTGGACCTTGCTGACAGAATCGCTCAACCATCCCATCAGATTGAGGGTGTCGTGGTGTTGTATTTGTCTTTCATTTTTCCAGATATTGGAACACTTCCAAGATGACTATTGATTCAAAGTTTCCCACTTGATCAGAGTGTAGCTCCATTGGGACCCCAAATTTTCTCACCCAGTTGCTGATTATCTATGTTCTGCTATGGTCTTAGCCTCTTGATTTGGGATCGCAAACACTTCTGGCCACTTACTGAAGTAATCCATGACCACGAGTGTGTATCGGTTGCCAGAAAAGGTTTCTGGGAATGGGCCAGCGATGTCCATTCGTTCCTGTGGCTTTACTTTTGGGCTCTTGGTAGCCGCACAAATTATGCACTTTTTGCACCAATTCTCGAAAACTTGTCTGGCGCTTAGCTAATAGAAATGTTCCCTTACATTTTCCAACGTATTTCATGGAGAACTTGGCTGACTCTGAACCGTGGCACGATTATCTGTATACGAGATGTTTTTACATTTTTACTTTTACATTTTCTCCTAAGCAAATCATCTTGAACACATAGCGAGTTCCACTGTGCTCAATATGCCTTCAGATTTTGGTTCCGGTTCGATATCTCCTGCCATCTTGGTCTTTCCTTGTGTTACTTCCAGGCCAATATTGGTTCGACATCATTGTCAGCTGTTGGGAGGAATGGATTTTGTCTGTACTCTTCCAACCGTCTTTCTTTCGCTTTCTTACCACTAACAATTTCTGCCAGGAGACTTTCATTGCTTTGTTTGGCCTGTGATACTTGGATGATTGCCCTGGGGCCGCCGACTTTTGCTACAGGATTCTGGTCCGCGCTGTAAACATTTTCTGAGACGGCTTCGGGAAGGCTTTTTTGGTAGCCGAGTCTGCTGTTTGTTTCCCTTTATTTGCTTGTTACCGGCTACGTACTGGTTCTTTACAGTGCACTTGAAGATGTCCTATTTCATCGAACTTCCAGTAGCGCATCCTTCGTCTGTCCCTCAGAGTATTTCTTTGCTCAGCACTTAATCTTGCGCAAATGCTACTTCCATGACGAAATGTATTTCCTTGGAAGACTGTTTGGCTGCTTCCAATGCCAGAGCGAAGACAAGTTTTTTAGAAAAGGTTCTTTTCCCGTCCATCCTTACTCTTGACTGTAGCTTCGAATCTGCGATTCGAACCGTGTTAGGCAAATGCTACTGCTAAACACTTCTCCTTATTGTCTCAGTTTTTCACACAGGCAGCCATATTTAACTGCTTTTTATAAGTAGACCATGAGGTCTGGTCATCGAATGAGGGAAACTTCAACTTTTTTCTCATTGGACCGCTTAGACAACATTCTCGAAGATTCTGTTGTCGCACTGTGTCAAGCGGTCTCACCAATTGCTCAACTTTCAACTTGTTCATTTCTTCGAATTTTTCTTCAACATTCATTTCTGTTCGTACCATCTGTATTGTGTTTATAAGTTCGGGTTCTGAAAAACACTTGTCCGATCTTTCCTAGAAATTTCATCGCCGATGTCATTTCTTGTGGTCCCATTGTGATCTGCGTCGCAAACAGCACTCAGTAAAATTAGTCTTTTACTTGTTTCTCAATCTAGCCTGGATGCCGTGAAGGAGTTCAGCATAGTTTTAATCTGCATCTGTCGCTTCATTATGACATTCTTAATGACAGGCCACATTCTCTGCGACAGCTTCTTTGCGCTTTCGAAGTAACATGTTAAGTCCATAGAAGTTTGTTATCCAGGATGACACCCAAATGCTTATCTTCTTTGGAGAATTGGATTTTGATGCCTTTAAGTACTAGATGAGTCAAAACAGTCAACTTCTTCCTTCTCATAAAGAGAATAATCTCAGTTTTAGAGGATTGACTGAAAGCGCATTTCTAGTGCACCAATTGCCGAATACGTCCAGGAGTACATTCGCAGAGCAACAGCAGCGGACAGTCGCTAGATACTTTCCAACAGATAGTACAGCTACATGATCCGCGTATGCTTGTGCATATACGTTAGAGCTATTTTGTGCGTTGAGAATTGAGTCGTCAAACATACACCATTGCGGGCAATCCCTATTTTACGCCCGCTAACAGATATTGGCAACAGCCAGCATTCGTGAGTAGTGTTCTATTGACCAGAGTTACTTTTATATACACAACATCAGTCTACGCTATGTTGTCTGGTCGAGTTACACATGCTTTCAAAAGTTTCGTTGTCGAAAGCAACCTCAACGTCAATGAAAATGCCCAAAACGTATTCGTTCTTGTCGAGTGCGCCTTCAGTTATGCCTAACAGTACACTCTCGCAGGATCTTCCGCGTTGTCTATGCGCACATAGATCTCGACCATTCTCTCGATGCTTTTCAACATTAAGAAATCAGTCAGTCAGTCAGTCTACTTTACTACCACTACTCTCTCTCTACTCTCACTGTTCGCCAGGCTTCCGGTATGTATGCCAGTACCAGGTTAGCAGTGAAGATTCTCTTCAAAGTTACCAGCAGCTGATCTATACCTTTTTGAAATATAACTGGGTAAAGGCCTTCGGTGCCAAGCGACTTGAAGCCATTAAAGTAAGGAAGCAACAGCATGTTTAATGGCCTCCTCCATTACCGCAACCGAAGAAATATACTAGCTAGGCGTATTGTGTTATTCAGCTCACTAGCAGCTTTGTTAATAGAATTTGCTTGTGAGCTAGTTTCATAAGTTTCACTTCATAAGGGAAGTGAGCGTTAAGCACGAGACGGAGAGTCTCTGCTTTTGACTTGGTACAGGTGCAATGAGATTTTCTGCGTGTGGTTCGAGCTAAGTTGATCTTTTGAGGACTGTGACCAGCCTAGTAGTTTCACTGACAATTTTTGCAAAAATCTTTATAAGACGATGCAGACCTGCGTTCTACTAAGGAACGGGTGACCTGTAGGATTGCTTACTGTCTGGGCATGTCACTTCAAAACACTTCATAAGGGGGTTCCGTTCAGATGTTAAACACCTTCCTGTAGCTTTTGTTTTGTTATGGGCTTAGGGGAGTTGTAAAGCTCCTCCTTAAATCGTGTCCAGTTGGTTTTCTGTAGATTCCTTCTCTTCATTAAAGTGGAGATCTATACCTATGGTCTGACATAGAGATCCCTGATAGTAGTTTTCAACTAGTAATTTTGTTAGCATACCTGTTGGATAACGCTACGTCGATTACTTACTTTCTTACCCTCGTAACAAAGGTTGGTTAAGAGCCAACATTATTGACAACTAGTTCGTACGATATTATGAAATCCAGGAGATGATTAGCTCTCACGTTGCTTTTGCTACTGTCCCAAAAAATATTCTGAGCGCCAGCATCATAGTGAAAATAAACAGACGCAACGACGAATTTGTGCTATTCTTCATTGGTTTCGTAGCCTGTATCTGAGCTAAGTGTGAGTTCGGCACCAAGTTCTCGGTCTTTCTGATCGCACGTCGTATAGTGGTGTGAAACCATTTAAACATCCAAAACCACAGATGCGTCTATTTCACATCCATGGTTCCTGTATAGATATTACGTGAGGTTTCGTATACAACATGGAAAGACCTTTACATGCAGAAGGAGACTTGGAATGTTGAAGGTTGATCTAAGTACACAAAATAGTCTCTTATCTGCACTGATTTGGAAACAAAGCGGAAATTAACCATTCCAAGGTGCAGGTAGGGACGTGAATCATACCTAGCTTTCTCTGAGCCCATAACAAGAAACATACAAGGAGTGCAATCTGAGTACTCTGTTCCGAAAGAAAAAAATTGCTAGTCCCTCCATTACCTGAGAACGACCCTTTCCAGAATGGAAATCCTTTAACAGGTATGAGCTCTGCATATGTTCTTCTGCACTTCTGCTCTGCTGCAGTCAGAATTTTCATTCTTCGCACTTGCTTATGTTACATCATTCTTGGACATCTGCTAGTTGTTCAGCTGTACGTGGTTTGTTCAAGGTTCGAACATTCCATGTGCGGATCTGAAAGTTTGTTGTCTTTTATTCTTTTTGCAAGGTGTGCGACAATACCGTGATCAGCTGGACTAACCCTACACAAAAGCTTCAATCTCCAACGCACATATGTAGTTGAATTCATTTTTTGTCAAAAGAAATCTTAAGCCAAATCCTTCTTAAAGTTGACCAAGGAACGCTTACATAAACTTCAGTCACATATTCATGTCACTTAACGAACACGTCCGAAAGTGGACGCCTAAACGTTCGACATAGTTTCTGTGGAGTTTATAAATTAAGAAGGACAACCCAAACACCACCGAGAGGATTTTCTCTGAATATTCAAACATCCTCAACCAAAATCTTATTAAACCAACCATACCGACTGGTTAGCAAACTTAAACTTTTCTCGAACCAACCGCCCTTTTGACTTTTACGAGTAGGTATGTGTTAGTTCATCAGGGAGAGTTGACAGGGGGGGATCCAAAGCAAAAAAAAAAGAAAAAAACTCATACAAAACTGAGAGATTCTAGGAAATAGATGCTTAGACTGCTAAAAGGAGTTAGAACAGAAAAACATTACAAAAACAAAAGAGCAGAAGTGAAACTCCTGCTCTCCACATAAGATGGTAAGAACTTTTGGAAAAACTTTTCATCCTCATCTCTTCTGGTTTATACGTCCTTTAAGTTTTCTTTCAACTTGGTGTTCATTTTTTTCATTTGATTTTCCGAAAAGAACCAAGACAGGGAGCAAGAAGAAATGAGTTAAATGAGTTCCCTTAGACACAAATTTTACTCTCCAACAAGCTGGCCATGAAAACGAAGAAGAACCAAACTCTTATATCAGACAAAAAGTAGGAAGCACACGAAGAAGTATCCATATCTACAAAGAGTACAAGGAGAGTAGTAAAAGTTAGCTTTATCGTCCTGAAAAGTTCGGACAATAGTTGCGTTTCAGCCATTCTTCTTGCATGACATTTCATTTCTCCATCACCATCAACATCACCATAACCAGCGGCAAGGAGCAGCATACGCCCCCGAATGGTACAGTACTCGTACAAGTAGTAGCAGCAGGAGTCGTAAGAAATCTTTTTCTGCCCCCGACTCATATCCACCCACGCACATACTCAAAGACTGAAAGGAATATATTCCATCACGCTTTATAGACGAGAGTCTAATCCTCTGTGATAAGTCTTTGAGTGGAAAAGTGTACGATGGCAAAATTTGGAATGAGTTAGCTAGGATGAGCAGGTCAAACCTCAAGGTGGGCAGGAGCGACATGGACATAAAGTCATAAGTTTTATTGCCAGCAATTTATCATTCAAACATAAGAAGAAGAGAAATCCCTTTTTGGTCAAAGTAGGTACTTACGTTGTCTGTCCTTCGCCATACTCGGATATTATATGTGATCTGGATCGTTTGGGGCAGGAGAGAAGGAGTCATCATACAATTCGACTTTCGATTGCCTGCTGTGTGCAAGAGTATGTGCCGTGTAGTGAAAGTTGAGGATAATTAAAGTTTTTTTTTTTTCGTTGTGGCTATTCTACTCCATTCATACTTATAGCGTACGAATGTAATCCCTTTGTCTCTCTGATTTTATATGATTTCCGATCTTTTGTTGGAGTTTCTTTTGTTTTCTATTTTTACTCACATTCATGTGCTCGTATCTGTAGAGTTGGCTGAAGTTTTTATGCCTAACTCCACTCCATCCCTTGTTCCATTTAATCTTGGAAATGTATCTGGTCACACTGTGACTGAATGGGAAGCTTATGGGTATCCATGCGAAAAAACAGTCAAGTTTGTCCATGCATAGGGTTGTGGGATTGCAAATGCAGGGGAATCGGAATTAAAATGGAGATACCAGTACAAAAAAAAAAAAAAAAATTTAAGAAAACCACAATCAAAGATAAATCAAAAGTTAAAACTTGCCCACATTCATTACCGACTTGCTGAAATGATAAATTAAACCTAAGCATGGAGAGATACGAGTATAACCAACGAAAACCGGCAGAGAGAAACAACATTGAGCCAACATCCAGGATGTATGGTGGGGGACCTTGGCTTAGAAGGTTTTTTTTTCTACTTTCCTTCCTTCCTTCTTTACCTGATGATTTAAAAGCCCAACAATGTACCCGTGTAGTTAGAAACAATTGGAGTGGAACTAATGGACAAACACCAGCCATCATCGCAAAAAACCTAAAACACTTATGGTCTTTGGAATTGCGGACACGGAAATTGCCTTTTCCAAAGAAAACTCTATTCGTAGAGTCGACCTCATCAGTCCAGCTTCACGGCATCCATGACATTCAGTCATCGCCCAGAGATGTGATGATGCGGTTGGCTAAAAGTGGGCGGACAGATATGTCAAACTTGCGATGCGGAACATTTTAAATGCTCGGAATTGTGCACTCCGAGAAGAAATTGGTTGACCAGAAATGTCCTTTATATAGAGCGGAACTAAGTGTTATTGCATAGACGAGGATTGCATCTGAAATTTTGCATTTTCCTGCAATTTGAAAATCGGATTGTGGCAGGATACTGATGACATGCTTTGCACTACCTTACTGGTGAACGGAGGATGAGAGTTTTCGTGTCAAATCAAAGTGAATTGTTTGGAGATTTTAATTAAATATGCGACTTTGTGGTTAAATCAATGATTAAATGACGAACTGTGTGCATATTGATTGAGGGACTTTACATTTGAATGAAGTGAGTGATATTTCCGTTTGAATGTGGAAATCATTTAGTGTAAAAACCCTGAAAACATCCAAATCTTCCAAGAGGTCATGGAGTTCACTTTGGTCCTTTCCTACCTTTACATATTCAATGCAAACAAAAATAAAAACCACTTGAAGAAATAAAATTGAATTTCTTCGACAAGGATTCTCACCCAGAGATAGGTAGGGTACACAGATGAGACAAAGGATATGTAGAATGGAAACTTGTAGAATTCTTCCTAGTTTCGGAGTGACAAAATGTACCGCAGTGAAGATACCGATCTTCATATCTCATAACACCAAAACAAGTTCTTCAAATAAATCGCCAAAATGCTTGGTGAACAAATAAGCTTATCACCTATCCGCGTTGGACTCTGGACTGATACGATACATAAACTAGTATAAAGGGTTACCAGATAGCATTGATAGTTTTTCTAATCGTTATGTTTCGTATGTAAATACGTCATGGCTCCGAGGAAACAGGCAATTCGTCGCACTTAAGAAAGGTTTGAGCGTGAGTACACCCTTTTGAAGACAGAAATGAAGAAAACATAGCTGCCGTAGCGGCCAGAATCAGAGAAGACTCAGAAATGTCGATCCGGCGTCGATCAGCTAAATTGGGCATGGTCATGGAGTCAACCCGGCACGTGAGTTTGCTAGTCGAGCACTGGAGATGTTGGCCGGAGATCCGAATTTTGGCCAATAAAACATTTTCTCGAACAAAAACCGATTTTGACTTAGCGGCGATGTTAATAAGGTACTAGAACGAAGAAAATCCACAAGTGCTCGGCTAAGAATCTAAGCATCCACAAAGATTGACTGTTTGGTGCGATTTATGGCATGGCGGCATCATCGAACACCTTATTTCTTTCGAAATGAGGAAGGAGACACCGTTTCCGTCAATGGTGTCAGATATAGGGAGACGTTTACCGACTTGGTCAGAACCTGGTAACATCGATATATCCGAGGTATGGTTCAAACAAGAAAACGCTACATACCAGACAAGCGTCACAATGTCCAAAGTTGTGAAAGAGAAATTTGGCGACTGAGCCGTCTCGCAGAGAGCTTTCACCAATTGGCCGCCGCAATCATGCGATTTGAAACCACCACGCAATCATGCGATTATTTTCTCTGAAGCTAAGTCAAGTCCTTGGCCTACGCTAATAAGCGACCCATGTCAACATTCGGCACGCTATTGCCGGAATAACGTCGCACATATTGGGCCAAGTCATCAAAAATGAACCGAGCGCTTAAAGCACTGCCAGCGAAGCCAAGGCGTCCATTTGAATGATGTGCTATTGCATACATGATGGCATGAACGTAGCTTCAAAATAAAGTCAGAATCGATTTTATATCTCACACCATTGTTTCTTTTTCCACTTGAGCTCCTTCAATGTTTTCAACAGCAAGTAGCTAGACCGTAGCTATTTGACTTGAAGCGATCGCACATCGGACATCTCAACATTGGTTTAATAAAAACTTTCATGTAAGCATCCCGTTTAGATCCTTCTGGGAGGAAGATGCTTTCAAATATGAAAAGGCAATTCACTTGTATACAGATGGATACAATACTAATAGTGGGGTCGGAGGCAGTATTTTCTCAGACAAGCTTGATCTAAGCCTCTCACTCCTTCTTCCAAATCGATGTAACGTATTCCATGCCAAAGTGTTAGTGATTGAAAGTGGCATTGAGACATAACAGGGAATTGTAGGGCCGACGAAATCGAGAAAATTGGAACCACTCGTATCGTTATACCAATCGCTACATGCAAACCAATATTAAAGCTGGATGTTAACAAAAGTACAAACTCTAGGTGGACTGTTTGATCAACAGATCTGGCCAAAGCTGGATCTGAATCGCTCTAAGAGTTTGATCCTTCAAAATAGGAAAAATCTCAGAGCTATCATAGATGTCATCATTGAACACTCCTTAACAGGAAAGCGAGCAAATGATTTCTGCAGAAGTAAAAAGAGGAAGACGAAGAGACAATCATCCACCTACTTTGCATATGACCAGCTCCCTCCCAAAGAAGAAAAGGAGAAGCTCAGGTTGGTTCCAAGAGTTGGAGGATCACATGTCTTAACAAGTGGGTTTGTCTAAACTACAGCCACTCTTACCTAACCCTAACCTATGTGAAAACTTTTCTTGGTGAGAGGGTCATCTTTGGTAAAACACCACTGTAATGTACAAGGTGGAGCAAAAGTAATGTAATAATCTGAATGTGCCATCATTTTTGCAAATGTCGTCGAGTGTCATTGTGCTTTGACATTTATGTTGTAGACAGATGGAGAAAATGATTGACAATAAGCAATGAGCGATACTCATCTGAAAAACGCGGAATTATTGTTACTGCTTATTTGACCAATTTCTCCGTGGACACTGGTGGTGAAAATAGCGATAGAACAAGGTGAGGTAAGAGATTCTGCGTCTGTGTTTAAGCGCGTCAATTGACTGTACGGTTTGGAATCCTATCTAGCAGGTGCAGAAATATTTTAGGAGCATCTGACCAGATGTGGTCATTGAACTCCAAATTAAAGCGGATGATAAAGTCATTTTTAGCGACACCAAATATATGGGCATTCCAACGTATGTTGTTATTGACACAATGATTTAGGTGAATTTCATGGATAATGGCTAAGATAATCTGTTCCTAGTTTCCGAATTGGTTATGCTGTTAATATCTGAATTTAGTGACCTAAACATAACGTTCTTTAGTTAAAGAGCAAGGACATGAATCCAGGAACGAATATAAAAGGCAGAGGAGTACTGTCGTTAGCAAAGGAAAACATTGGAGCGGAATAAAAGCGTCGGACACCGAATATAGCCCTGGTGCAAACCAACACATATTTTGTGGATATCAGACTTGAAACCATTCAAGACAAATTAAATTATTCGAGTGTGTGCTTTAACGAGTTCATTCCCACAGAAGCGTTTCTCAATTAAGATAATAGCAATGTCACTAATCTTGCGAATATGTAGACTACTCAACTCCAACACAGACATTGCCCAACGTACTGCGGAGAGTTTTCGGTTCAGTAAGGCTGTAGAAAGTCACAAAATTATGAATGTTGCTCGACAACACAAAGAATTCTTGGGGCTTAGTGAAGCAGAAGAAACTCCCTCGTTCAAGTTCGATCTATCTCGTCACTGGGAATGGTCGGTAATGATCTGTTTTGAGGCCATGGCTGGGGTCCGTTTTTAAGAGATAAATTTAGATAACTTAAATAGTTTTTCAAATTTATATAGAAAAAGAAAAAATATAAGAAAGAGTTAAAAGTAAAAGTTGGCCAGGTAAGAACGGTAGGAAAACAAAAACTAGAACAACAACGATTCGAGATATAAAATTGATTCTGACTTGGCTTTGAACCTACGTTCGTGCCATTATGTGTGGAACAGCACGTCATTCAAATGGGCGCCTAAGCTTCGATAGCAGTGCTTCAAGCGGTCAATTTTTGGTCGGTCCAATGGTCGGCTTGTTAGTGAGACTTGATATAGTCTCAGAGAAAATAATCGAGTGGTGTTAAATCGCAAAATTGCGAGGGACAATTGATAAACGGTCGCCGTGAAATACCCCAGTCGCTGAATTTCTTCTTCACAACTTCGAGCGTTGCGTCGCTTGTCTGGCATGTAGCGCCTTCTTGCTTAAACCATAGCTCGAATATGTCGATTTTTTCGAGCTCCGACCACAGAAAGTTGGTTAACATCGGTCTTTACCCGAGACCATTGACAGCAACGGTGTCTCCTTCCTCATTTCGTAAGAAATAAGGTCCGATGATGCCACCATGCCACAGTCAATCTTTGTGGATGCATTGATGCTTGGCTGAACACTTGCGGAAGTGAAGTGAAGTTATTAACATCGCCGCTAAGTCAAAATCGGGCCTCGTCCGAAAAGATAATTTATTGGTCAAAATCCAGATCTCCGGCCAACATTTCTTGTCTTTGGTGTTTTGGCTTCAGTTCTTGCGTCAGCACAATCTTATGCTGATATAAGTCCAAATCCAACCACAAAATAAGCTGGGTTGATTCTCTGGCGATCGACGCCGAATTGACATTTCTGTGCCTTCTTCGGTACAGGCCGCTACGGGCGGCTTTGTTTTTTTCATTTCGTACCAATCTCTGTCTGGTTGATAGCTTAAGATCGAAAAGGTTTTTTTTTTTTTTTTTAGAAAAACTATCATTGCTATCTGGTCACCTGGTGTTTCCTGAAAAAGAGGATAGGATCAGCTTTATAGGGGCTTACTCTCAATCCATACCGACCCGTTCACCGGATTAATCTGATAAAATTTATCTGAATGAGTTCATTAATAGTATTAAGATGGTTACCTAAGGTGCCTAAAGCAATGTCATTCGCATAGGCAGTCACCCTGCTACCACCCGTTTCCTGGTATATTAGCAGTTCAATTACCACCAAGTTTCAGAGAGCTGGTGAAAGAACACTGTTGACAGAAGCTCCAGTCAACTTGGAGTTTATTTATCATAAGACTGGTCAACTTAAAAACCTTCAGAGTTGACAACGCGGATTGACATTGTGGATGTTTTGAAGTTGCTAATGGCACCGTTTATGTCCAAGAAAGCGACCATTGTATACTCTCTATATATTGTTGCGATCGTTTGATGTTGCTAGCCATCGACTTTGCTTCACAGCAGGCACAATGAGCCGTTGATAAAAGTCGTGGATCAACTTAAGATCGTATATGGATATCAATCAGTCGTTCTTGAGTTGTTAGAGGGAAAGATGATGGACTTATAGGTCTACCATCCTTTCGAACAAGACGAGAGCATTTTTCGACTTTGGAAATGAAAGCTACATTGCCTTCTCTCCATGATCCACTGAATGTGGATCAGTTCTACACAGCTACTCATGATATTCTCTAGTGTAGGCAGGATAATATCTGAAGACCTTTGTAGCTCGGTATTTATTATACCTTCCACACTTGTATCTTTTAAAGCTATGCAGCGATCAAAGTAGACTGTGAATTTTAGTTATATTTGCAGTAGTGCCTGCAAATATGTTCACTGGCCGTGAACAGGGAGTAAGTAGTTAGTGTCAAGTAGCAGGTTGAGTTACCTATCACTTCAGGTTGTCGGTTTTTTCCAAACAACTAGGCCTAATATGATTTATAGAGAGGATGTTTTCTTAGCCGCGATGACTGAGAGGTTTCTGTTATTTTGTTACAGAATGACCTCCAGGATTATCGCTCTGTCTTCTTGAGTTTTTTTTTATATACTTTGAGGGATTCCTTGTATCCCAGTCATTCACTTTTCTCGTGCTTTTTGCTAGGTTGAAAATTTTTTTGCAAACTTTTCTAAGTGATTCCAGGTCTGATGTCCACCAGCGCGGCATCTTCTTGCCTCTAAGTTGAGTAAGAGGGCAAGAAGTATGTCTAGCGACTAAACAGATCAGGCCAAAGCTGGATTGAAATCGCTCTAAGAACCTGATTTTTCTAAATATGAAACATCTCAGCGCCATTATAGGTGTTATCACTGGACATTGCCTTATAGGCAAGCATGCAAGAAAGCTGGGCGCTTTTACAAATGATTTCTGTAGAAACTGCATGGACGAAGAGGTAGAGAAGACAATCCTCCACCTTCTCTGTACATGTCCACCTCTCTCCCAGAAAAGAAAACTCCACCTAGAACCCTTCTTCTACTTAAACGATCTAAAGAATACAGAAGTTAACAGTCTCCTGCGCTTCATCATGAGCTGAAATTGGTTACATAGGTAGGAGGATTATAGATCCACGTGGTAGCACAACAGACCAATAGGTCTAATTGGGTTGGCTTTCCAACCACTACTCTCACCTAACCTTGCTCATAATGATGAAGGTATATTCGAACGCTTCGAATTTTTTAGATAAAGTTTGCTGATGTCATATATGGACTGCGTTTGAATCCGCTCTAACTATTTGCTATTTGATACGATGTGTTAGAAAGATATAATGACAAACCTACTGTCACTTCTTGTCGCTCTTATACTTTATTGTGGACCGATTATGGATGAAAAGCGAACAGTTTTTGATTTTTTTTAATAAACAACCTAAACTTTAATTTATAACAAAAGAAAAAAAAAAAAAAAAAAACCACTGGGTCAGGACATATCACTTTAGATACAGACGAAAAAATTTTGTCAAATCGCCAGTTAACTCGAATAGTTTATATGAACTCCTTCCAGATTTAACCAAATTTAAAGACAAACTCTGCGGTTTTGCTCACAGTCTATGGCACGTTATTTCTAGGTCAGTAGAGCTTATTTCAGGGGTTTCTTTTGAGAACAATTTTAAAAATCGTCCACCACTGCGTCCCGAGTGTCTTATATGGACATCTCCCAGCCATCTGCTTTGAACTGCTTTAATAAGATTTCATAAGTTTCGTCCGCAATCCGATTAGGCGACCCGAATTTTAGGTTTTTTCTTTCGTTTTCTCTTATCTAAAACAAACTTATCTGCTTGTGACCCAATTCTTATCCAGATAGATTTTATTTCATCCTTCTGCCCCATACGGACACGAATACGTGACCTCAAATACTTTCAACCAACCAACCCCAAAACATCCGCCCTCTATCTGACGCAACCCTTTTTTTGATTTTTTTTTTTCATACTCAAACACTCGACGAAAAGCAAATTATAAATAAACCACTCACGTTAGCACCGTTATGCTCAAACAAAAATAAATAAAAAAAAAGAAACTAGAAAAGGATATTCAAACTCAAAAGCCTGCACAGGCTTTACTCGTACACTAACAGTGGATAATACTAACACGGACTAGGCACTGACTGGGTAAGGAAGAAAGAAGAAAACTTTTCACATTTTCTTTGCTTCATAATGAATGAAAATGAATTAAATTTCGCCTCTCTCCTAGTTGCGGGATTTTTCGCATCTCCCCTGTCTGTCCCTGTATCTGTTTCTGTTGTATTCTGTATTGCTACTGCTACTGAAACTGCTGTTTCTGCTGCCGCTATTTCATATTCCAGCTCAACTCTGCTCCTGCTGCATGTTATCCTTTCAACAACACAGCAAAGCAAACTAAATCTCCAGTACACAACTCAAAGAGTACTCGGGAAATTAAATTCCTTCAACAGTGATGGAGGAGGACTTCAGCAAACGACCGAATGAAAATGAAGAAAAAGCAAAAAAAAGAAAGAAATTAATGCAGAGCCAAGGTAAAAATGGGTAAATTGGGAGGCAAAAAAAAAAAAGAAAAATTAGAAAAAAACGGCTAAAAAAAAATCTGAAATATCCCGAAAGGAGATAAATGAAAAAAATTTTCCACACGGACGATTTAAATGAAAGAGGATTATAATGTCTGGAATTACAAACATTCCATTCCGATCTAATGTAATAACTATAAATTCCGCAGCTCATAAGGGTAGTAGAGGCTGGTTTGTGGACAGCGCCCGAATACGGATGAAGTATTTCCATAAAAGTGAAATCAATGCCCACGGCCGGCTTTGCAATGGGTTGAGGCATCTTCCGACAGAGAGTTGGGTTCGACGGAATATCCTTTTTTTTTTTTTTTTTCTATTCTTAAGCATACCCAGTGAATTCCCGTATACCCTCTCTCTAAATGAACGTCTGTTTTGGATGTGCCTCATGGATATGCCTTGACGAGAGTTCCCACTTTTAAAGTCAGACAAGGAAGTGTTAAAAAGGAGTTTTTGGTTCCGTTAACGCTCATACTAATCGACGCTTTTTGAGCTCAGATTTCCACAGGCTTTTTGAGGTTTTCTAGGTGGCGTCTCTGCTAATGGATTTCCTTTCTCAATTCATGAATTGTCTCAAGTTTTGCAAGCCCGGCAACCGATCTTTATGTGTGAAGAAGTAGAAGATTGAATCTTTGTCTCTAATAAGGAACCGTCTAAGGCCCATACCGTGTCTAGTTGGATCAGAAGGGTTCCCCTGCAAGTGAAGTGACTGGTCTGTCATTCATGAAGTTTTTGTAGTCAAACAACGACAACCACATGCTGAGTCCGACATTGTATGTAAAGTTAAACCCCAGATAGTACATCCTAGTAAATCCTTGCCCACAAATACAAACCTGGCTAAATCTCTTTCTGCTAACTTGACTTTCAAATTAAAGTCATTGAAATTTTTGGGCAAGAAAATCTCGGCCTAAAAATTTCCTCAGCGATATCAACGATGATCTCTATGGTTACAATGGGTTACTTAAACATAGCTGAAGCGTTGGATTATAGGAACTTCGGGGACTTCTTCAGAGCCTTGGAATAGAAATGATGACGGATAGTTCCCCAATTACTACGGCAATGCTCAGATTCAGTAACGAACAAGTTCATCCTCGCAATTCAACTTAAGGGAAACGTTGTTTTTGGGCGTTGACCAGGCCCAGCCAGGTCACAAGCAGCTGTCGCTATTAATGAGATCTTGCGCAAACTAAAAACGTGTACTTCGCGGTATCATCCATCGCATGGGGTTATTCGCAACTGTGTGTTGCTTTCATCGCCATCCGGTGTAGATATGCCTTGAACTGCCCGTGTTTGAGGAAATTTTGGGTAAGGTAGTGATTTACGTCACCATAATTTCGCTCCAGCCAGGGTCCCAGTACGGTTATAAATCAGAATCAGTGTGTTCACCTACTCATCTACTCCTCATACCAATCCACCACGGCAACGATCTATTCTTACTGTCGGCTACTGTGAACAGAAACTTCTCTTTGTGCTCCCAAACCAGCAGCACGACAGGCGAGGTTCTTCCAATTACATAAATGAATGCCACGGTTACTGTGTGATAAGCGCACGCGATCCGAAGTAACTCTACCCGTAAGATACTTTTGGAGACCCCTATTTCACAGCGCATCTGTCCACACCTTTGCTTCATTCAGCAATGTTGAGTTGGCATCCGATGCTAGTAACCTTCTTTCGGGCTCTCCCGTCCGCCAGCATTGGGCATCAGCTTAGATAATACGGCTGGCATATTGGTGGTTTTATCAGCTGACTTCCTAACGTGCTCCTGTTGACTGCAGATGGGCTTATGGTATTTTGAGCCATTCCCGGCGAAAAACTCCTTTCATCGAGTCCATTGTGAATTTAAAAATTATTACTGTGTCGGAATAAAGTGCTGACCGTTGCATTTTAGCCATTCTTGGTCACAGTGGTGTCGAATCGAATTATTCCAAAGCTTCTATGCTCCTTACAGAATAGTTCTCAGTTGCGTTTATTTTAGTGCCATTAGTAAAGAATATCAGTAAAGTTCGGGTTTTGGTGCGGAGTCCACCGAAACCGTTTATAGCGATGTAACTCGGCCATCCTAACCTCGATATCGCCCTCGAGATCAGGATATTCTTCTTCGCTGACATCGTTGACAAAACCCTCCTTTGGAAGCTCACACTAGCGCTTCATTTTGTCCGACCATGTGACGATGTCAAGCTTCTGCTGTTGAGGGACATCTTCTACCACATACCGGTTATTTGGCAAAACCTTGGAGACAATGTCTGACAATGCCCCGATATCGTGTTTCCAGCTTCCAAGACTCACCAGTGGTTGTAGACTAGCTCTCCACCAAAACAATTTGCTTGACTGTTATCGTGTTAGCAACCTGTTCTTCGTGTCGAATTTTGCCTTTTGACGGGTCTGGGTCCGGCTGTGCTCAATGTTGACTGATGCTTTGCCTCGCCATCGCTCTATTTCACCGCAGCTTGTCGCCCGTTATACTCCTCGGTGTGTAACAAAATAAGAATTTGTACGCGCTCACCTTCGTTGTGCAGATCCAGATGGAATTCAGTCCCCACTGGACTGCTTGCAGATGACTTTCCCAGTCTCCTTCTTTTCTAAAGTATGCATATACCTGAAAGACGTCAGAATACTCCGATTGCATCTCTGAATCTGCCCATTTGTTCTGGGTGTTCTGATAGCGGTCGTAACCTGCTGGATTTCGTTCTGTCTTTAAAACTGGCTGAACGTTCGCGAAGTGTTGCTAGGTCGGTGACAATCCTTCTCGGCTATCCAAAATAGCTGGCCACTTCACAAAGGATGCTTGGTATTCGTAGTCTTCACAGCTCGGAAGACTATTTTAGTGAAATGGTCAACTAAACTCAACAACTTCCCTTTGTGAAGGGCCCAAGGTGATCGAGATGCACGGTGTCGAATGGGAGAGGAATGCGATCCATACTGTGCAATTCTCCTCGGGCTCTCTGCCTTTCTTCTTTGCGTAAGCGTAAGAGTATGACTTGATGTAGCTCCTGGGAACATAAAGGTTTTTCTGAGGCTTTCAAGCTTAAGGATCCTTCTCCGGATATCCCGTCTCTTAGCTTTGGTTCTACCACAGCATGGTCGCCACCCATACTTCGTCTAATATCTGGACTTACATCCTTCACCTGTGTCTCATCTTCCACTGGTTTTCGATTTAGGGCATCGAGGTGCGCCGCCCTCTTCACAGGCTGGTGAACCGTTTCGTAGTCAAATTCTTGCAGTTTGAGCCACCATCGGCCCATTCGAGGGATTAATTTTGCCTTATTCCTGGTCTCAACTATGTTTTCACAGTCTAAGACAACCTTGAAACATCTGCCTAGCATATACACCCTGAAATGGTTTAAGCTCTTTACTATCGCTGGGACTTCGAGCTCGTACGAGTTGTATTTCTTATCGTCTTGAAGATAAAAAGACTTCTTTACCGGACTGGCTAGGGGGTACAGCCTCCATGAAACACTTTAAAATGAAGTACAAGGTCCTAGCAAGAAGGAACTACTCAGCAACCTGATATTCAACATTTGAGAACAGTTTGCAAAAAATACGAGTATTTCGCTGCTGTAGTCAAATGCTACGACAAGAAGCAAGAATGTTATAAATTCGTCGTTGCGTTAGATTGCTTCCGTAGTGATTCTTAATCTCCGCCACAGTAACAAGTGTAATGTCAGAGTAATTCGTCTCTCAATCCAACTAGACGTACAATAATGAAAAAATAGTCAAATCCGTAAAAGCGCTGCCTAAGCTCAGAGGAAGCTGTACAGAATCGAACCTGAAAACTCCTGCAGATCGTTTGTTCCGTGAGAGAATGTGGAATTTCAGCGACCCTAATAGGGTAGCCCAAAGCTTCTAAACGGGCTTGACTTTTTATGAAAAGATCGCAACACTCTGTGAAACCAGCAGGCCGTTCAAAGTCCTCAGTTTCTTGCTTTAAATTCATTTCCGCCTGCTTGTTCTAAAGTCCAACCAGACCTAGACGCCATCGAGAATTAGTGCGTTAGAAATGGCCTTTCAGTCAATATTTTTCAATCTGAGGTTGTTATCTGTACGCGAAGGGTGAAGGTGAGGGTGATCTTACGCACTTGGCAACTGTCATATGCTAAAGGGTGCCACCATCCCTTTCTCCAAGTTAAGTATTTGACTATCATCCAATGTAGCAAATATTAATTTAAAGGCGTCAGCGTCTTCAAAGGTGATTTGGCTTTCTGTCAGCATAGGACAAGACCAACTGAATACCACTCTTCTCTTGACTTTTCTCTTTGTTGTACATCAGGTTAGATACGATGAAAATAAAACCACAACAGCGTCTCCAAATTGTTCAGCTGTATTGCGAAAATCGGCGTTCTGTGAGAAATATATTTCGTGCGATTCGAGGAACTTACGGTGCGCATAATCGACCTCCTGAAACCACTACTACCAACACCATTTGCAAATTTGAGTCCCAGCTTACATTAGTAACCGGATAGACCACATCAAGCATGTAGTGGCTCTTCACTAGCAGCTGTAGCTGAGAATATAAGCGAAGACCGTGACGAATCATCGTTCTCAGCAGCTTGGCTCGGCGTATTCGACAACTTGGCCTATTTTATGTGAGGATCTCGGCCTAAAAGCATACAAAATTCAACTTGTGCAAGACTTTAAGCCAAGCGACTTGAATTTGCGTCATATTTTCAGTGAATGGGCTCTTGTAGAACTTAATGAAAATCCGGTGTTTTATCGTGAAATTTTGTTCAATGATGAAGCCCATTTCTGGCTCAATGGATACGTTAATAAACAACAACTGATGAGCGATTCGAAGAATACCAAGAGCTATCATTACATCCATTAAAAACAACGGTATGTTGTGGTTTATGGGCTGGTGGAATCATTGGTCCATATTTCTTCGAAAATGAGGCAAATCAGAATGTTACCGTCTATGGTAAACCTTATGTTAACTGACTATATGCTTCCTGAAATTCAAGCACATGGTCTTGTTGAGCTCTGGTGTCAACAAGACGGCGCTACGAGCCATACAGCGCGTGAAATTATGAACTTTTTGAGGTCATTTTGGTGAGCACTTAACTTCAAGTTTTGCTACGGTAAATTTGCCACCTAGAACGTGCGATATCACACCTTTGGACTATTTTTTCCGAGGGATACGTAAAGCTTCAGATCTTCAGGAATAAGCCAACTACGATAGACGCTTTGGGAGCCCATATTACTTGTGTTATCCGCAAGATACCAGTCACTATGCTCAAATGAGTCGCCTAAAATTTGAACTTCCGAATGGACCACCTCAGACGTATTCGTGGTAAACTTTTACATGATATCATTTTTAAAAAGCAAATGCCAGGAATTGTTCTTTTAACCGATAACAAAAATTTTAAGTTTACTTTCGAATTTATGTATTTTATTTTACATTATAAATTAAACCTCACGATGAATCACCCTATATAACCTCTTTTAGAACGGCTGTTAAAATTTGGTGACAATCCGACTCTTAGTTTTGTTTTTGATATCCATTATCATATCGCTCCCTGATCCGATTTTTGTTTTTGAGTAGCAAAACCTTAGAGGAAATCCAGTCCATTCTCGATGGCGTGTATGGGACCTAATCATCTTCCCTTACAACTGTTTACCATTGGTTCGCAGAGTTTCGCCGTGGCCACACGTCAGTTTTTGATGAACCTCGCCCAGGTGGCCCTAAAACGGTTACCAAAGAGGAAACCGTGCACAAAATTTATAATTGCGTATTGGTTGACCGCCAAGTGAAAATTCGCGAGTTGGCTGAGATAGCACGCATGTCAATTGAACTCGTTAGCCATATCCTGCACGAAATTTTGTGTATGAGAAAGCTGTCCGCACGATGGGTGCCACGTTTGCTCTCACCCAAGAGAGACGTGCTTGGCCCTGTTTAATAGAAAATTGGAAGATTTTCTGCGTCATTTTGTGACCGTCGATAAGACATGGATTCATTGGTGCAGACCAGAGACCAAAAAACTATCGAAACAATAGGTCTTATACGCTGAACGTGTTCCAAAGAAGGCGAAAACCGTGCCATTGGACGGAAAGGTGATGGCCACCGTTTTATGGGATGCCCGGGGTGTGATCCACGTTTACTATTTGGAGAAGGAAAAAACAATCACAGGAGCATACTACGTCGAAATATTAGGCCAATTCAACTAAGATTTGAAGAAAAAACGACCACATTTGGCGAAGGAAAAAGTGCTCTTCCACCACGACAACGCACCGGATCACACCTTCGCAGTCGCCACAGTCAAATTAGTCAAATTGCACTATGAATTGCTCCCCCATAATCTGACTTGAGAGCGCATGGAAGTACAAGAGGGAAGAATGACTCGTAAACAATAACAACTCAGGGTGTAAGCTTCTTCCGAAACTTTAAACGCGTTTTTCTCAAAACTATGTTTTCGAAGTCGGTGATCAAAATTTTTAAAAAATGGCTCAACCGGCCGGCCTGAAATTTTGACACAATCTTTTAAGATATATTTCTCAGGTATTAGTCGAGAGAATTAGATTTTTGATAATTATTTCTATTTTTTTTTAAACAACTTTAAGTGGAGATATCGTAATCCCCGCTGAACAACTTTTTTTGGAGGACCTTTCGAAGATCGATATTTTTACAAATTGTTAGTGCCATTATAAGCTTAAAGAAGTTCACGTATATTTTTTTGTTTTTGTAAAATAAAATACCTTTTCAGAAAAAGTTAGTAAAAAAACGTCTTTTTTCGTCCTTGCAACGTCGCGGAGCAACAACCTGCACAACAAAAACTGTTTTATTTAATCGGCCCCGCTGTATTATAGTGGATTTAGGGATATTCTCGCACTTCGTAACCTTCGTAGAAAGCCGTGTATTACATATCATTAGTGCATTTCTCTCTTCAAAATGGAGCAATGTCCATTCAAAAGAAAAGCCTCTAGAATGTTCTTTCCTTGGAGTGATGCATCGGAATTTTGCTGAATTTTTTGCTTATGGTGCAATGCGCCGGTACGAGTATAATCAGATCTTGAGAACATTCTTGAAAGAACTGTGCGGAACTCACTTTTGTCCTCTGGAAAAAGGAAGTATTTTCGAAAATACCTTTTTTGATTCCAATGTTAGTTTTCTGTGGCAATTTATGAGTGGATCAGAACTGATTAGCAATCTATTAAGGACATCGATGTTGCAGTTACGATCTTGCGTAGTTAACCTGGTAGAGTCTGTATGTTTAAGTTTTTATTAAGTGCTTATTTGTAGTTTCTGATGCTTTTTTAAGAAGCAAACCGTTTTCAATTATTGTAGAGCCATGGATTAATATCTTATGCATGGTGGGAGTCATAGGGTACCATGGGTATAACTCAAAATAAAGTCTGGCTGTATCGATTGCGTATCATTCAAATTGTATGTTATAATTTTTTTTATTTCAGCGGCAACATGAGGGTTATTTAAAAAATCTTCAACTGGTGCTACTGCCATTTGTGTTCCCAAAACCAACTCGTGGAAAATTAACTATTAGGTCAAGTTTTTTTTTTGATCTTACATATATCTCTGTCGATCACCTCGTCATGTCGATCATGTCTGGTAAAAATATTCATAGGAAGGACTCTAGATTTAACTACTGGAGTCCACTTCAGTGTCAACCGGACGATGATAACTTAGAAAATGAGAATATGGATGAAATTGATACAAAAGTCGAAAGAATATGTGCACCAATTTATGCAATCATTTACAAAAATCTCAATCGGAATGAAGATAATCTGGGAATCAATCAAATCGTACACGTGTGTGGTCGGTAAGCTAAAAGATAATAATTTCCAATTTTTTTCACATGACTTTCAAAGTACAAAAGCATTTTAAATTGTCCTCTACGACATGAATGACGTTGATGTTGGTATACTTAAAAGTGAACTAATTGGAATTAGTTTTAAGTGCATCGGCTTAAAAAAAATAGTAACAAAAAAATACAAATTAAACAAAGCTATGTACATAGACTACATTTATTTGATATCCCTTAAATTGGTGGTTCAATTGCTCTAAGAGGCAGGCGGATTATATAGGTTTTTCGATGCATCAAATGTAATCCCAAACAACCAATTCGGTTTTAAAAAAAAGGTCACTCAGCTGAACATGCTTCCACTACCTTGCACGACGAAATTGTTCAAAACCTAAGGAACAAAAAATGCATAGTGAGTTTGGTTCTTGATTTTGAAAAAGCTTTTGACTCATTTTGGTACAAGGGACTGTTATTCAAAATCATAAGGTTGGTTGCCCGACGTTTACAACAGGATTAATTTACAGTTTCCTTCAAAACAGAACCACTTCTATCGTCATCGGCACAGAGCAATCGGAAATTTTTAATGTACCACAAGGGTCTGTCCTTGGGCCAATTCTTTTTAATATATTTCTCAACGACTTTCCTTTTAAGCACCCTATCATAGACTATCCTGGCGCTATTCTCTACACCGACAAGAATTATCTAGAGAAGTGAGGACTAAAGTTAAACACCCATAAAAGCGGTTTAACATGTTTTAGAATTGCTAGTGGAAAAGGTCACTATATTCCAGTCAAGGAAGGCAATCTGTTAGAACTTCAAATTTGTGGAAGTCCCATTTGAATCCGAGTTGAAACTAAATATCTAGGTTTTCATTTTCGAAATAGACTTTTGTTTAACAAACGGTAACAGGTGTTCTAAAAGTTCTGCTGAATTCAAAACAACTCTCGCATCATACGAAGATATTGATATTTAAAACGCTCATTAGGCCAATTCTGACTTACGGTTTTGTATCTTGGTTTACAATATCACCTACAGTTGCCAAGGAAATGGAGAGCTTTGAAAGAAAAATATTACGCTTTTGCTGTGGTAAAGTAAGAAATCCGGATAAAAAGTGGTTTTCTAATAAAAGGTTATACGAGACAACGAGAACCTTGTTAGACTCCAATATTGACAGCTCCGTGAACGATCATTACTATCTGTTACCGTAGTCTCTTACACAGTACACGCTACAGCTGATGCAAGTGGAGGCTCAGTCGTTCCCTTTTACGAGAAAGCATCGCCATGTAATCTAAGAGGTTAACCAACCACTTCGTGTTTCATGGATTCCAGTCTCTGATATTTGTACTTGTAGTTTAAGTTGTTTTATGTTTTATTTAGTACAGTTATCCCAAAAAGAGCAGCACTGAGAATATATGTTGGGAGCAAGCATATACTAACAAATATTGAAATTATGTGTAGAATTGTACATTCTGATTGCTCATTTAAATGTAAGAGATACATTTTGTTCAGTTTTAAATAGCCAGACATACTTACTAAAATCGGCCACATTTATATACTTTGTGAATACAATAAACCTGACTTCCTAAGTCCGATACACAAATGCATGAAATGCTAATCGAAAGCCTCAGTGAAATAGGTTCGAGAGGAATAATGGCAAACTGGCTAAAAAGCTATTTGAAAGATAGAACCATAAGAGTTAAGGTTTCACACAAAATGAGCGAGGGAAAACCAAGTGAATACGGTGTACCACAAGGCCCGTTGTTATTTATCATCTATACAAACGAACTCTTGCGCTTATTCCAAAAAGTACTGTTTATGTTTATTGCAAAAAGAATTTAACACCGTCTCTAAATGGTGTCATGTTTATCATTACCGGCCTTCTAATAAATGCAACCAAGACAAAAGTAATGCACATACGCACCCCCTCTAAGCGATAAGATATTGCTCAAATATATCACCGAAACGAACACTGCCCATTGTCAGCCAACAATAAAGAAATGGAAGTAGCTAAAAGCATGAAATACATCGGGACAATTATAGATGAACATCTATTATGGCGAGAGCATATAAATACCATACGTCTTCCACTTAAGAGCGCGCTCTTGCGATGGTATACCTTAAAAGATATTCCTATTTTGAAGTGCAGACACAAGTAAACTACTCGCTAATAGAATCAAAAATCAGATATGGGATTCTAGCTTGGGAAAACGAGGCGAAAACCCATATTGATAAGATATTGAATCTTCAACATCGTCTATTAAAATTTTTTAGACCTTTTAAAGTCTTAGATGCCAACAGTCATACACCATATGGATGATCAGAGATTTCTGCAACCTATACGTCATACGCAAAACGCCAGAAGACGAGCCCAAGGAATGCTAGAAGTACCAGAAACATTCAACATCTATGGAAAACGAGAACTATGCCATGCTATTCCAATACTAATGAGCAAACTTCTTCAATCTTTGAAATACATTCCTAACCTTAGAAAACGAAAAAAAAGAATTAAAAAAATTATTTATTTCGGTGTACCTTGTAAGGTGGAATAGTCACCAATAATGAATTTAGTTAATTGTATATCTACACAAAGTAATAATGCTATTTGTTTATACAGGGTGAGTTTTTTAACTTAAGACATCCAAATTACTCGAAAAATATGCGATATCGCGAAAAATGTTTCAGACAAAAGTCACAAGGTTCTGAAGGGGACATAAGATGGTAACCACGAGTTTGACCTTGAGACCCATTTTCAAGGTCAAACGAAGGTCACATTTGATTCTTCAAATGATAATTCCTGATTTTTATTGCTCAGTCGTATTCCTCAATGGGGCACACGACTTTGTCTCAAAGGTCTTATTCATTCAGTGCTAGATACTTCATAATCATTAATCGGTTTCCGACGTTGTTAGGGCGTTAGGATCGAGATTTGTTTTGAGAAAGTCATTATTGCCTCGAGTGAAGTTAAAACTCAAAGAAATTTCAGATAGAGACAAATTGTCCTTAACTTATCTGAGAGTGTAACATATGATGTGCACTCTGCCCTTTTTTTCTACTTGAACGGAACTGTACTTCATTTAGACTTTTGTGACTTTTGCCTGAAACATTTTTCGCGATATCGTGTATTTTTCGAGTAATTTGGATGTCTTCAGTTAAAAAACTTACCCGGTATAGGGTTTTCTAATAACGACTTGATAACTTTTTTTTTTTTTAAATAAAAGGCAAACCATTTGAGATATTTCAAAAACTTTATTATTGGCTTGAAGTAAAGTCAAAACATTTATGAATGGAACTCAACTTCGTTCATATGGCCACCGCGGGCACGTCGATTCGTGGGACCCAATTTTCAACGACTCGGTCGCACATTTCCGCCGGAATGGCCGCTATATCGCGTTCAGTGTTGGCTGTGGGCTATTCCAACGCCGTCGGCGTGTTGGCATAAACCAATGACTTAACGTAGCCCCACAGAAAATAGTCAAGCAGCTTTAAATCGTACGAACGAGGCGGCCAATTAACTGGCCCATGTCTTGAGATAACACGCTGACCATACTTACTCTTCAATAATAGGCTTGTGGCACCATCCTGTTGAAACCACATGTCGTCCAAGTTCATATCTTCCAATTCGGGCCAAAAATAATCGGTGATCATGGCGCGATAACGCTGACCATTCACAGTAACGTAATGATCGTTATCGTCGACGAAAAAATATGGCCCAATAACGCCGCCGGCATGCAAACCGCACCAAACAGTTATATTTTGTGGATGAAGTGGTGATTCATGAGCACATGCGCCAAAAATGAGCTTCGTCACTGATGATGATTTTGCGATGAAATTCATCATCTTGGCGCATCTTCTCCAGAACCCAATCGGAGAACGTACGTCGCTTCAAATTCTTCAGTCAGCTTGATCTTGTTTGGGTGTAAACCAAGATACTTACGTAAAATACGCCATAATATGGTCAGAGCGATGCCCAACTCTTGAGAACGCCGTGGAATTGACTGATTTGGATCGTTTGCTACGGACGCCTGAACGGCAGCGATATTTTCGACACTTCGACCAACCTGATGTCTCACTGATACGGCAACATCACACAGCGAATATGTAGACTTTTGCACTAAGCTTGTTTTTGCCTGTCTACTAGGGCTAGAATTACGACCGAAAATTGGAGTTACCGCTCTTAAAGTTGCAGTCACCGACTCCGAATATCTGTAGAAAATTTTATAATTTGCAGAAGTTGCTCGTTAGTGTACTTTACCATGATGAAAATGCTGAGTTTACTGAATAAATTGACAGTGACAGTACGAAAAGTATGCTTTATACAACTTTATATCCTGCCGGTTCTGCTGTATGGCGCCGAGTGCTGGATGATAATCAGGAAGAGAGAACTGATATTGGGCTGTTTCGAAAGAAAAATTCTTTGACGGATTTTTGATCCTATGTGCGAGGAGGGCGAATAGAGATGAAGATACAACCGCGAACTCTAAGAATTGTATTAAGATAAAGCTAAAATACGTTTACTACGTTGGCCCGGCCTTATTAAGCGAATTGATAATAAGGTTCGAGGTTGGAGACGACAAGGAAGGCCGAACCTCCGATTAAATGAGCAATTCATTGCGGATGGGAAAGTGCTTGGTCTGGATAACTAGTAATAGCGTGCCCGAGATTTCAAAAGATGAAAGACTGCATTGTCTCAGGCGTCACGGATCAGGAGCACGATTCATTAAGTTCGATAAGGACCACAAAAATGGAGAATGTGGTTTACTCTACAGGGATTTGGGACGTTTCGTCATTTCGACCTAAAAAAATGTCCAGGATCGAAAACAGTTCATTGAGGAAGAGAAGCGTCAAAATAGTAGTGCGTTTTCTAATTTTGTGCTGCCTATTGTTCCCTTTCCCAAATGGTATTTGGATCTGGTAAAGCCACAACGAAATCAAAAAATACGTCAAAGGTAGCTGAAAAGCACAGGAAGCGGACCTGAACTTGAAAGCGATTCTTCTGTCCTTGCACGGAAAGTACGATCATTTTCAGAAACCGTTAACTGAACAAGCAGCTCGAATTGTGAACATCCTTTTCACAATATCTGCTACATTAAATATGCTTGCGAAAGCTTTTGGTATGTGTGGCATATTAGTTTAAATATATAAGAGACCTCCCTGATTCCACTTGATGTGGTGGGGTTGGTATCTTAATACGTGAAGGCTTGCGCCATAGAATCATATGCAGTGGAGTTAGAAGCTTGCATTATATGTATTTATCTTCGCAGTACACACAGAAGAGTGTATGTGGTGTCACTTTACGCAACCGAAGCACTTCACCCCACTCCATTTATTACCGAACTCGAATCACTTTTTTGTTCCATCCAGCTTCAATCTGAAAGAAATTTTTACTTTCTGGCTGGAGGTGTCAACACTAGACATGATGCGGCATGGGAAAATAATCCATCAAATATTAGAGCACGATATTCGCGCTAGGATTGCTCCTTGACCAAATAGAAAACTGATAAAGGACGAGTTTGTTAGGCATTTACTAGGAATGGACAGTACCATCAAATACACAATGGAGCGAACTATTCTTAGGGTAGGACGCTCAGACATCGAACTGGCTGAAAGGACACTATAAACACACTTTAGTTAAGACATTGAAGTCACTGTAAGTCGGTATTGGGCCAACAAGATTCAGGCTAAAAAATCCAGTAGTCCGAATATGTGGAAGCGTTTTTCAAGCTCTTGTATAAGGTGAGCGATCCTGCTCACTGTAACCACGACATTGAGAATAGAACCTATGTGAACCACATTTATCAACGCAATGAACTTCAAATACCTTCGCTGATGGACGAGCTACTGCTAATTTGTTCGTGCGAAAAAATGAGCTCCTATACATCTTGGACGCACTTAAAAAGGGTGCATTCACAAATTAAATTCAAAGTTGTCAAGTCCCTATTGGAAAACCCTATATAATGAAACTGAGATATTATTTTAAATCACCTCAAAAGCAACTAATGATACCAATGCTAACAACCACCTGCAGAAATTTTGTTATGTCTAAATAAAGTTAAACTGTAAATTGTAAAATTGTTCTAAGAGATCTGCGAAAAAACTATCGTTCCATCTTTCATACGCAAGTAAACTGGAGTTTTCATCGAAAACTGAAAGGCAGAGTAACTCAATGTCGTAACTGTCAAATGTTCGGCCATGATGAGCGTAATTACCGCGTAAAATCATATTTTGCAATCTGCGCTGATTCCCACATGACATTCATTTGTAATAATTCATCCGTATGTGCCAACTGCAATGAGAGGCACAAAGCTACCGATAATGCATGTATCAGCCGTTCCAAGTACTTGGTGATGAAAGCGAACGCAATGCGAAAGAGTACTTCTTCAAATCTTATTCTTGGCGCCACTGCTGAAAAACAAGTTTGGTTTGCTTCTATGACGGATTTTCATTCGCTTCCACTACGTCATCATGCTGTAAAGGGTATACAGAGTAACACTGCATGTACAAACGCCTGGATAAGCCAGACTCAAATAAGTTTGGTCGCTAGATAAGAGACGCATGAAAGTAGCAATCCATACTTTTCATCTTTGAAGAGCTTAAATCATTAGCTATGGAAATGATAACAAAATAATTTGTATGTAGACAAAAAGTTGAACAATTTGAAGTCATCACACATTAAGCTGCTAGATTTTGGTCTTTAAATTGTAAATAATACGGTGCTAGAAGTATACGTAGCAAAAAGATTGAATTCTTAAACTTTTTATACAATAACAAATGTTGATATAGCTCTAGTAATTGAAACTTGACTTAAGCATGACGATAATCTGGCCATTTTTGAATTAAAGTGCTATCGAGTAGAAAGAATCAATACTTATACGACGAACAATTCAACATTCGCTCTTACCAACAGAAATTTACCAAACAATTAAAATCTACTGTATATCTCGTGCTCGTAAGTCTGTTGGAAATAAACATTTTCTTTAAAAATGATTTAAGGAACCTTTTCTGTCCAAAATGTAATTTTCTGGTAGGCGGTGATCTCAACAGTAGAATGAGGCTGTATAAGAGCCAAAGTTTGGGCGAATTTACTCTCGGAATTTTCCGAATTACTTCCAATATCAATTTTGTATACTCTATCCTTTTAACGAAACCTTTTTCTGACTACCTTTTGCATTTTCTTTATGCTGAGACAAGAAATTGTTGCATGGCATAAGTATTTTGACGGAAGTTTTGTATAAATACGCTTGCACTTTTGAGCCCGCTAGAGCCGAACAACTTTTGTATTTAAGTTTAACTGATATTACACCTTGATGAAAAAATAAAAATTGATTAAAAGGTGTTACAAACCATGGGTAAAACGGCAGAGTTGAGTTTGGTTACAATATTTTCGATGGTAGTAAAGTTAAACGCTGGAACGGCAGTAAAAGACATTGCGAAAGAGTTTAATGTGTCACGTCAACCTGTGCACTATCAAATAAATAAGTTTAAAAAGCATAGCGTCATCAGTAACTTTGCCCACTCAAGACCGAGTCCTTCTAAGGGAATGCAGCCTCAATCTGCTGCAGATCAATGGATTTTAACCCCAAGAACCCAAACAGTAAGCTCACTGTCCGACGACGTTTAAAGGAAAACAATTTTAAGACAATTTAGGACGTGCCGTATATATCTAAGGCAAACAAGCTTAAAAAGCTGGTTTTTGCAAACGAAAACCAAAGGAGTTCTGGAGAAACGTTTTATGGACATTTTTTTGTAAGGTTGCCAAAGGTAGTAAGGCAAATGAGACCACTCGTTTGCCAAAAAGTGAGCCATGGTGGAGGCTCTTTCATTTTCTGGGGATGTGTTGTGTATAATAGGCTGGGTGACCTTTTTATTTTTTTTATTTATAATACCGCGCGCGCACCAAGGGGATATGAATACCCTTTTATTGGCTTTTTCTCCAGGGCGGTGTAGTAGTTTGAAACTCAGGTGTATTAGGTTTCGATATTTTTCCCAAAGGTGGTTGTCAAACTGGACGGGACGAGCTGGTACATCCTCCTCAACCAGTGGGTCTTAAGTGTGTGCTAGTTGTTAGTTCGTTATATTTAGTCCAGCCAGCAACCATTCCAACATCAGTGTTATGCCTTCATGTTAGAGTTGACGCCGACGGGATTTTCATATATTGGGTCTATAATTTAGCGGTTTGCTAAGAGATGGCGTAACTTGTATTATTCCATTGGAACATGCGTTGGAAAGCTATTGTCATTTTACGTCATTTCAGTATATGTCATTCACTTAAAGCTTAAACAACAATAATTTTTTTTCACTCAAATATGTCGAACTTTGTGCCTAAAAAAGTGTTTTTGCGGGGAGTTCTTCTTCATTACTTTAATATGAAGAAAACTGCTGCCGAAAGTCATCGTATTTTGGTGGAAGTTTATGGTGAACATGCGCTAGCTGAGCGAACGTGCCAAAAGTGGTTTTCACGAATTAAAAGTGGTGATTTTGGGTTGGAAGACGATGAACGTCCTGGGCAGCCAAAAAAGTTTGAAGATGAAGAACTGGAAGCATTACTCTATGTGAATTGTTGCCAAACACAAGAAGAGCTCGCAGAATCTTTGGGTGTCACTCAAGCGGCAATTTAAAAACGTTTAAAAGCAGCTGGATATATTCAAAAGCAAGGAAATTGGGTTCCACATGAACTCAAGCCGAGAGACGTCGAAAGGCGGTTTTGCATGTCCGAAATGCTGCTGGAACGCTACAAAAGGAAGTCATTTTTGCATCGGATTGTTACTGGTGATGAACAATGGGTCCATTATGACAACCCCAAGTGCAAAAAATAATATGTGAAACCCGGCCAAACAGCCAAATCAACGGCAAAGCCGACCAGACAAAAGGCAGTAATTTTCCATCATGACAACGCTCGGCCCCTTGCTATTCCGGTTAAGAACTATTTGGAAAACAGTGGATGGGAAGTCTTACCCCACCCGCTTTATAGCCCAGACCTTGCCCCTTCTGACTACCATTTGTTCCGGTCGATACAGAACGCCCTCACTGAAATACGGTTCACATCAGAGCAGAATATCAAAAATTGGCTTGATTCATTCTTGACTGACAACCCGGCGCAGTTCTTTTGGAATGGAATCCACAAATTGCCAGAAAGATGCGAAAAAGTCATAGCTTCAGATGGGCAATACTTTGAATAATACTATTGTACATGTTTTTCTTAAATAAACGTTCAAATTTTGAAAAATCCCGCACGAATTAAAACATATACCCAATAACTACATACAAATTCTATAAAAAGATTTTTTCACAGAATTGTCTGACACGGGATTCGAACCTGCGACCCTCTGCTTGAGGAGTCTATGCGTAAACCACTACACTACGGCCACTTCAACGGCTCGATCAACCAACATCAATATTTGATTACCCTAAATGAAAATGCCATTACTTCTGCAAATAAGCTTATCGGGGAATCATTAATCCTGGGACAGGATAATGCCCCCTGCCACAAAGCCCGGATGATTACCAAATTTTTGAAGGATGTTGGTGTTGAAACTTTGGACTGGCTACCTCAAAGTCCAGATTTAAATATTATAGAAAACGTCTTGTCTCTTTTGAAATTCAAAAGAACAGTTTCGCTAAATAACACCAGACAGGATACAATTTCTGAGGTCACTTCTCTTTGAGAATGGATTTATAATATAATATATATATAATGGATTCAGTACCAAGACGTCTTCAAAAAGCTATTGATGCCAAAGGAGGATATACATTTCACTAACATCTTCTTCATTTTTTACCTTTTGTTAAGTTTAAAAATTATTTTTTTAGTATTACATTCTTTTCAAAATACATATGCCAAAACATGTATATTAATTACCAATTAATTTATATCCTTTTACTTTTCTATGAAAATATATTTGGTTGCCTATTTTTAAGTTTGTATTAGTTATGTATAAAAAAGAAAAAATAAATAAGATTTTTATTTCGTCAAAATACTTATGCCTTTTAGTGTATGTTCCAGTTGGTTCTTGTAAGCCTCGATATTTTTATTTCAAATTGTCCTAGTTTTATTAAACAACCAATATAATTAAATGAGCTATGCTCTGACCGCGATCCAGTCTTGTGCAAACTTCTTTGGTCTGGTAATGCAAATGTATTGTACTTCCAAGACCTAAAAAATGCAAACTGGAAACGATACTGTGCAATTATTAGAAGAAGAGTTCAAGAAAACTATGCGAACACTAAAAATATATCTACTGAAGAAGAAGTAGATGGCTGTAGTAACTGACTTCAATGATTTAATCCATGAAACCGTAGCTAAATCTATACGAAAACAAATAAATTTCACAAGAAGCTTTCCCCTCATTTAGCAAAATTAGTTAAACTGAGAAATACTCGTTTGCAAGAAGAAATTGGCGAAGATATCGGCAGTTGATACATATTATACGATGGCGGTCCCAAAAGTACCCGACCCAACAAAGAAAACTCAAAACTTTTGGAAAAAATTTTATTTATTTGTCAACATAATCGCCTATCAGCGATGTTCAAAAAGTTCGATACCCTTTTTATAATAAGAACTGTCTTGCTCCTCAAAATAGTCATTAACTACCGATATCACTTCTTCATCGTTGGAAAATCTTTGACCACTGAGCCATTTTTTCAAGTTTGGTAACAGAAAATAATCCGAGGGGGCTAAATCTGGCGAATAGGTTGCATAAGGTAGCAATTCAAACTTTAATCCATTAATTTTGGCCATTGCAATAACGAAACTGTTTCGAGTGTGAGCAAAAGCGGCACCCATCTTGCACGCAGCTTTTTCATGTCCAAATTTTCAAATAATATGCGATGTACCACACTTTTTGAAATGCCTACAATGTCTGCTAGCTCGCGTACTTTCAGTTGACGATTATCCTGTACCCGTTTGTGGATTTTCTTCACCATTTCTGGAGTCGTCACCTCATTTAAACTCAGCAACCCAAAATTTTACTGTTGTAAACGAAGAAGCAGACTCACCCAGAGTAGAATCCAGTTCAGCTTTTATGTTGGTTGGGCTGAGACCTTTAACGATGACCAATTTTCCCCATTTTCACAAATTCACTGACAACGTTCACTATTGATGGCCGCCAAGTAAATACTAAACAACGTGGCGCTTTCAAACTTGAAACAATGCCATAAGGAATGGAATAGAAAACTTGATTCTCTAGATAAGAACGCTAAACCAATTTAGATTGTAGTTAGAAAAATTAAAAATAAAAACAAACAACTAACTGGACTTTAATTTCTATTACACAGATGGTGAAAAAGCAGATGGTCTTGCGATTACTTTCTTAAGAAATCACTGTGTATCAGCAGGCTTAGGCGATTCAGCAACAAATGTATTGGTTAGTGAATTAATGCAGAATTTCAACACCCTAATTCCAGTCACACCATTAAATGCACTTCTTACAAAAGATTATGTACAATTTTATGTCGATCATGTTCGATCTTATACAAAAATTGTATCTCAAGCATTTGCCCAAAGCTGGAGTGAAATTTTTAACAGACATTCTAAATGCATGTCTAAAAATCCAATACTTCCCCAATACCTAAAAAATAGCTAAGGTGGTTCCAATTCTGAAAGTTGGAAAACCCCTGTGATCTTCGAAAGCTATAGGCCGATAAGTTTGCTTAGCAGTGTAAGTAAAATATATGAAAATATATCAAATATACATATGTAGTTACGGAATGTAGCATAGATCATGACGTGCAGTTCAATTTTAGACTTCAGTATACTAGCTCCCAGCAGGGTCTTCGAATTTGTAATCCTGTTAAAAAAAAAAAAATCGCCAACAAGGAAAATAACTCGAGATGATGCTTTTGGACACTGAAAAAGTATTATTCGATTCCGTTTGGCATGATGGTTTTTTACATAAAATGATTATGTACAACTTTGCTCTGGTTTTTTGTAAGATAGTCCAAAGTTTTTTGTCAGGTCGTTCTTTTAAAGTCCGAATCAATGGTAGCGTTTCAAGTCAGGTGTGCCGCAAGGTTCTGTTCTTGGTCCATTTTTGTACAATTTATTTACGTCTGATTTTCAAAATTTAACCAACTGTGAAGTAGATATTTGTAGATGATACTGCATTACTGCACAATAAAATTGATAAGGATATGTGTGCATATGTGTCTTTTCTTCTAGGACGATACGTTGGAGTGTGCTGTCGAAGCAAAGGAAAATGAAGATCCCGCAGGTGGTTCATCCTTCGAAGAATTTTTGCAGTGCGATAATGAATATTGCGAATTAACCACCTTAGGAACAAAATATTTACCTTGACTTCGGCAGACGCATCGCGAGTTAGTTGAAGGAACAAAAACCGCTGGAAGCAACAGTCGCCATGGCTGACAAAAAATGTCACAACCTGTAATAAGATCACTTAAAATAAGGTCATCAGTATCTGAAACATCAACATCGGTGAAAAGTGACATTTTACATCCAATTCGACCTGGGTGATACTCCCCCAAACAAACTGCATCCCGAAACTATCGGAAAACTGATTGGCTAAAATACAGAAAAATACTGTCAGAAACACTATCTCTTGAACTCTCAAGTCCAGCGCGAAACACCAATGAGCTTGACATGAAAGTCAGGGAATTCACCCTGTGTCTTAATCAGGCCATGGCTTCTTCCTGCCCTCTTATTCAACCTTGGGGCAAGAAAAATCTGCACTGTTGGATTTCAGCACTAGGACCGCTTAGAAACACCTGCAGAAAACTTTTCAACCTTGCAAAAAGTACAAGAAAAGTGACTGACTGGGACTCTTACAAAGAATCCCTCAAAATATATAAAAAAAGAACTGAGGAAAGTAAAAAGTCAATCCTGTAGATTATTCTGTGACAAAATCACAGAAACCTCTGAGGCATCGCGGTTAAGAAAAATCTTCTCTACAAACCCTGTGATGCCTATTTGTTTGAAAAAAAAACCGATTGCTTGTGGACAACCTCAAGTGATGAATCACTCAACTTGCTCCTGGATACCCACTTTCTAGGCAGCTCTTCATTTGCGACAAACAGTAACCAAAACAGGACTATAGTACTGAAACCGTGAACGAAATTCATGGTCTGATTACAAGAGACAAACTGCTTTGGGCGCTGCATAGCTTCAAACCATACAAGTCTGTGGGTCCGAAAGGTATAATACCAGCCGAACTACAAAGGTCCTCAGATATTATTTTGCCCACGCTAGAGAATATCATGAGGAGCTGTGTACAACTGATGCACATTTCACTGTCATGAAGAGAAGTTAATGTGGTTTTCATTCTCAAAGCCGGAAACTGCTCTCATGATGTCCCAAAGGCCCTCAGACCTTTCCTTCTAAAAACTCTAGAACGACTGAATAATATCCATATTCGAGCTAAAATTGATCCAAGACTTTTGTCAACGGCTCAACATGCCTACTGCAAAGGAAAATCGGTGAAAACGGCTCTGCATTCGTTGACTACCCACATCGAACGATCCTTACAATACAAAGAGTACACAATGGAGGCATTCCTAGACATAGAGGGCGCCTTTAACAACGTCGACACATCCGCAATCACGACTGTGCTATCAAATTTTGCAAGTAGACAACTAACTTGGAGAGTTAGTTTTACCATTAACACTTTTGCTAAAAGAAGTGTTCGTAGTAGTAGTACGCCGCCAGACGGTGTCTTTTCTCCCCTTCTTTAGAACATAGTGGTAAATGAACTGCTAATATACTTGAAAGCGGGAGGGAGCAGTGTGATTGCCTATGCAGACAACGTTCCTATAACCGTTTCAGGGAAACATCTCAATACCATCAGAGAACTACTTCAGCTAAATCTAAATCCCATTCTGTGGATTGGGAGCTTACCCCCATAAAACTGATGTTTACTTCTTTTCCAGGAAATATATTCCAACTATTGACCCTCTCCCAATAAACGGTACAGTAAAATACCTGGGTCTTATTTTTGATAGGAAACTAAACTGGAAACCTAACATTCAAGTAAGATTTAAGAAAGCTACAGTAGCTTTATTTTCTTGCAAGAAAGCCATTTGATCCATTGACTATACATCTCGGTCATAAGACCTGTACTCAGTAATGGAGTGGTCGTTTGGTGGACGGCCTTAGATATTGCAGTCAACTGCAAAAAACTAAGCCGAATCCAAAGAACAGCATGTCTAGACGGTAGATGTACCATCTACTGCGGCGGTAGATATTCTGTTTCACTGGACACCAATAGATATTTTCAGCAGCTGCGACTGCAGCTATTCGCCTTAACTACACAGTGGACAAATAATTTATTTGTGCAACGCTAATATTCCTAATGCATTAGGAATCCACTTAGAGAACATCGATTACACCATATCTAAACTTCGGTTTGGCAAAGTCTTCAATGCGAACTTTCTGTCTAGATCCTTCTGGGAAGAAGATGCTTTCATGGAAGACAAGTTTATCCATTTCTATACAAATGGATCTAAAACCAATAGCGGGGTTGGTGGATGTGTTTTCTCAGATAAGCCAAATTTAAGCCTCTCCTTTCGTCTTCCAAATCACTGTAGCGTGTTGTAGGCGAAAATTTTGACGATTAAAGAAGCTCTATCCTGGCTGAAGTAAAACGTGATATCTGCAAAGGATATCCGCATATTTTCGGATAGTCAGGCCGCTATCAAGTCCTTGGATAAATTCTAAATTCTAAATTCTAAAACCGCCCTTGAATGCCGATCATCTCTTACGGAGATGGCAAAGCATTTCAACCTTCACCTTTGTTGAGAGCAGGGCCACAGAGACATTCCAAGGAATTGTAGGGCCGACGAACTTGCCAAAATTGGAACCACTCAACCTATTCTACTGGAAAAGGGCAGCATATATATATTAGCTGGATGCTAATAAAAGAACAGACCTTAGATGGACCCTTGGGAAAACATGTCTAGCGACTAAATAGATTTGGCCAAAGCTAGACCTAATTCGCTCTAAGAGTCTGATTATTTTAAATAGGATAAATCTCAGCGCCATTGTAGGTGTTATCACTGGACATTGCCTTATAGGCAAGTATGCAAGAAGGCTTGGCGCTTTTACAAATGATTTCTGTAGAAGCTGCATGGACGAGGAGGTAGAGAAGACAATCCTCCACCTTCTCTGTACATGTCCAGCTCTCTCTCGCAGAGAAGAAAACTCCACCTAGAACCCGTCTTCTACAATGACTTAAACGATCTAAAAAATACAGACTTTAAAAAGTCTCCTGCGCTTCATCGTAAGCTCAAATTGGTTCCATGAGTGAGGGGATCATAGATCCACGTGGCAGTACATCTCCTTCTGTAACACAATAGCTTCGTATACTATCACGAATCATGCAAGAATATTTGTAGCCGTTACAGTCTTGTGGGGCGAACGTGTTTGGAAGCGAATCTAGATTCTCTCTATCGAGTTCTGCTTCAACACCTTTGGATATCCCAGAAGAAAGATAGTTGTGTAAAACACAGTAAGTTTTAACTAACATATCAAAACAGTCCAAATATACTTCGATTGGTCTATGAAAAATCCTGAAACGGGCGGCAAGTTTTCCAAAATCCATTTCAACAGTTATCCTCTCGCGAAAAATTCTTGTGCCGTGGTTAAGCCTTGGTTTTATTATAGGCATTCATTACATTTTTATCCAGCCAATAAAATAGTATGGGGTGCACATTTCCTGCCCACTTAATGGTTTCAGGGTAGGAATGTTCAATGTTCCAGATGTTAAGGTCTCGTATAAGGAGCTATCTTTGTATACGATTACATCTGATGCCCTTCCGTTCCATGCAACATCTATGTAAATGAAACTGCTGTGTGCATCAATCACTGCTAACAAGACGATACTGAAGAATCATTTATAATTATAGAAACCGGATCCAGAATTCGGGTCGGGCTTTAATCCGAATGTGTTTTTCATCTATGGACCCTAACGTGTGTGGAAAATTAAAATATTTATCGAAATCGTTGGATATTCTCAACAATTCGTTGTCAGTAGATGTCAACTTAAAGTAAATGTACAAGTGTTTCAAATGTGTTCCATTGAGTGCATTGAAAATTGTTGATAACACTTCTGGAACAAATTTTCTAATAGTTTTCTTTAAAATTCGAGAAAGAAATTCCAAGGAACGGTATGAATCTCCGGTAGCGACAAATTTGAGCGTAATAGCCAGACGTACCTCATATTCATGTCTTTCTTGAAAATGTTGGGATTCATCTAAAATAAGCCATATATACGGTTCCTATACAAAGTATACATGAAATTATACTCACCAACGTCAGAATTGCTTCGAATTTATCCACCGTCATTCGAAAAAAATTTTGAAATCCGATCCATCTTCCCACAAAGCATCGTGCAACAAATTACTCTTCATATCATGCAACTGCCTTTGGATTCACCGAAAAGCGAGCTTTCAAGACAACAGCGAAAGTGAAATTTTTTGCCAAAATTTTCCCAGCCAAGGAAAAAAAAAAAATTCTGACATTAAGTCTGAAATAAATATGTCTCGTGGAAACTCTAGTCTTGAGGCATGCATTTTGGGCTGTTTTTGAAGCTCTGTACAAACAAAACAAAAAATATTTTTACTATCCATTTTGTTTATTAATATTTTAAAATTACATAAAAAATTTACCGAAGAAAACTCAAAATTTACAAAGTTATGAGTTGGCAAAATAGGGGTTTTAAAAAAAGGTTGTCTTGGCGTACATGATTTCAACCCTTCTGGCCACTTGAAACAAAAGAGCCGATTGGATTCTTATTAAGTATAGATGCCGCTAGAGCCCGAACCTTAGAAAAGTGAAAAAAAAAAAACAAAGTGGCGGCCGTTTAAAAATTACGATTTTTTTAAAAATAGTAAAATAAAAAATTTTGATCTGAGCGTGCTTGATAGAGGAATGTTCAAAAAATATTCACACCAAATTTTGAATAATTCTGTTTGTTAGAACTTGAGATATCGTGCACGCCAACTTGAAAAAAGTAGTCTTGAGAAAAACGCGTTTAAAGTTTTGAGTTCCTGTCAGACCGGAACAGACGCCGCCTCACAAAAATGGTTGTTACTCAGAAAATAATTGAAATATTGAAAAATCCTTTTAAGGGCATATTTTTGAATGCCCAAACTTTGTCCCCTTCAAAGTTATCCCTATCGACTGCAACACATTTATGCCAGCGCTTGAACCAATCCTCGAAACATTTTTTATATTAGATTTTCGGTATGTCCATCAGTGCTTCCTGCGATTTTTCCATTACTTCCTCTCGGCTGCTGAAACGCGTTCCCCATAGTGGTTTTTTAACTCGATTGAAGAGAAAGAAGTCACAGGGAGACAAATCAGGTGAATCAGGTATTTGTTGCATTTTTCGTCAAAAAATTACCGGCATTGTGCAACGGTGGGTTATCATCGTGCAAGATCTACGAGTCTTCTGCCCACAATTCTGGTCTCTTTCGGCCCAAATAATACTCTTTGTTTACTGTCTGGCCCTCTGGCAAAAATTCATACACTACATGTTGTACTATCCACGAAAACCGTGAGCATTGCCTTCTTTTTTGACTGAAAACGACGTGTTTTTTGGTCTCGGCTCATAAGCCCACGTCTCATCTGCAGTAATGATCCTTTTGATGAACGTGGGATCGGATTCAGCCTCGCATATCATCTCTTTTGCGATGAAATTGAGGTGTTTCGGGACCAACTTTTCTGCTATACGACGGAAACCCAAACCATAAACCAAAAATGTCTTGGACGGATCCATAGGCTATGTTCAAGTTCTCCGCTATCTCTCTGATGGTTAATTTGCGGTTATTGACCAACATTTCCTTTACTTCATCAATGTTTTCTTCGGCTTTCGATGTCGATGATCTGCCACTGCGTTCTTCATCTTCGATTGACTCACGACCACTTTTGAACCGCTCGTGCCACTGATAAACAGCAACACACGAATAGTTAGATGTACTCTTGTGTCAATGTCAAGTTATGATGCTAAGATTTAGAGGGAATGTCAACAACAGATGTGTCAACTTAACAAAAAAAAAAAAAAAAAAAAAAAAAAAAAAAAACGGAACTCAAATCGGAACAATGGGAGCGCCACACTGTGGATATGATAACGAAACGAACACTTTTCAATGCAAATTAGTGGAACTATTGGTTATGGATTAAATATTTTCATTACTGAAGGCACCTTCTACGCATAAAGAGAATAGGGTTTCTTGAGCGCAAATAGCGATGCAGTGATGTTATGATTTTGTGCACGGCGGTATCTATTGACTTTACTTTGATATGCATATATTGGGATCGTTCTTCTTAGCGGAGATGATGAGTCGCCGTGTTCTGCTATCGTTCACAGATCTCCGTGGAGTACACATGGACGTATTTTGGCGTTTGTTCTAATAGTATTACAAACAAAACAGGCATTTGACGAGTTTTATATATTATAGGGGTCGAATGCCTGGTTACCGTTCCCAACGAAATTGCGGATTTAGGTGTGTTTGGTGAAAGGCAATCTTGCAACTATAATAGGATTCGTTGGACACATTTCTCCAGAACACTGACGAGAGCACACTTCTTGAATTTGCTCTACCCACCGTCCAACAGAAATCTGTCAAACGAGCAGATTAACAGGCACCTTAAACAAGTGGACGAGACCATATAGCGAACGATAGATAGTGCGATACCTTGGTAAAGTGTGATTCATTGTAAACTTTGATCTATAGTGTAAAATAAGTACATAAATTTGAAAGCCAACTTAAAACTTTTATTATCGATTCAAAGAACAATTCATGGCATTTACTTCTGTCTATTCGGAAGGTCTAATTTTGGGCGACTCGTTCGAGTATAGCGATTGGTATCTCGCGGATAACACGAGTGACGTTGGCTTTCAAAGCGTCAATTGTAGCTGGCTTATTCCTAAAGATCTGAGACTTTACATATCCCCAGAGAAAATAGTCTAAAGGTGTGATATCGCTCGATCTAGGCGGCCAATTTACCGTAGCAAGACGTGAAATTAAGTGCTCACCAAAATGATTTCTCAACAAGTCCATTGTTTCTCGCGCTGTATGGCTCGTAGCGCCGTCTTGTTGGAACCAGAGTTCACCGAGCCCATGTGCTTGAATTTCAGGAAGCACATAGTTCGTTAACATGGCGCGATAACGATTACCATTGATAGTAACATTCTGATTTGCCTCATTTTTGAAGAAATATGGACAAATGATTCCACCAGCCCTTAAACCACACCATACCGTTTTTTTAGTGGATGTAATGGTATGTCTTGGTACTCTTCGGGTGGCTCATCAGCCCAAAGACGGCAATTTTGTTTATTAACGTATCCATTGAGCCTAAAATGGGCTTCATCACTAAACAAAATTTCACGATAAAACACCGGACTTTCATCGAGTTTTTCCAGAGCCCATTCACTGAAAATATGACGAAAAGTCAAGTCGCCTGGCTTCAATTCTTGCACAAGTTGAATTTTGTACGCTTTTAGGCCGAGATCCTCAGGTAAAATACGCCAAGTTGTCTAATACACCAAGCTAAGCTGCTGAGAACGACGACGAATCGATTCGTTACGCTCTTCGTGTACATTCTCAGCTACAGCTGCTATAGTCTCTTCACTACATGCTGAATGTGGTCTAACCGGTCGAGTATCATCCACTAATGTGAACAGGGACTCAAATTTGCGAATGGTATTAGCAAAAGTTGTTTCAGAAGGTCGATAATGCGCACCGTAAGTTCCTCGAATTGCACGAAAAACATATCTCACAGAACGCTGATTTTCTTTGAAGTGTGATTCATTACATGATGGCTTGCCAAACGATGCTGAACAAAAATGACAAAGCAGTTTGATAGGTGTCACGCGTGATCTGTCAAAAAGAGCCTATTGGAAATCAAACCTTACGATGAATCATCCTATATATCTAGTATCTAGGGCCTCAGCTATCATGATGATGCCAACTGCGCTTTTACTTTGTTCCATTTGATGATGATATAACTTACACATTTTCGTTTGCAAGTTAAAGCAGCAGTAACTTAATTTTTTGAAAACAAATTTTTATCAAGTTTAACTATGTTGCCGTCTTGTAGTTCGAGATTTTTACCCGTCATTGTGTCGACGTTCCAGCTTGTAAACCGTAATTTAGTCTTTGAATCTCCTTGGAAACTGTCGAGCTTTGACACAATAACTTCCTTTTACTTTCGTAATATACTCCTTTCACCTGTGTGACGCTGGTATGCCTGGATATATGAATGTATCTAATGACCGAATTTTCTTTTGCACTCATAACGGCTTCGAATTGCCTTATTATATGTTAATGCACCTCTGGCTCATCTTGGTGTTAAATTGTCTGAATTTAATTTTTGGAAAGGATCTGAGGCAATATTCGGTCGAACCTTTTTCCTTTACACCCTGTGAAAACAAAGTGCTTGTGTGGGGCACCAATCTTGTATCGCACCCCTCCAAAAGTCATTAGTGTAGTTAACCTAAATAAGCACAAACGCCTGTCCATTCATCAAATATTCAATTATTTTTGTCAAATGGACTATTGATAAATTTTATAAAAAAAAAGTGGCAACACTGTTCAATGCCATCGATAGTATCCAGCTGAGCTTTTAATCCATCGCAATAAGCAAACGGATGGATTTTAATTATGAGTCTTAAGTCAAAGTCGACGCGCGATAAAGGATTTATGAGGGGAATTTGCGTGACTCCATCTTATTCTTAGACATACAATAGTTAGGGTCGTGGATGGATTTATTTGCTGCCAGAAGATAACTTCTCATTCCCATTCGACTGGAGTACGTACGAATACGCTCGAACAGAATGGGGATGAATTTTTAATTATATTGAGGCATAATAACATGATTTCTGAACTTTGTGTTACATTATCAACTCTAACAGTCAACAATAATTGAATTAAACTTTTGCCTTTTGTGGATGTCAAATGTCAAGAGTGGATAACAATTCATGGCCTTTTTAGAGAGCAGACGGCTTAAGATATTAATTAGCCGGCATTAGAAAGTTCCTTATGAACTTATCTTGAAATACGACTCCGATTCCATGACTTGGTTTCGTCTGCTTAATTGAAAAAAAAGGAGAATAAGTTTGATTTTGATAAGTTTCTTTATATTTTCTGGCTTCTATGGGAAAAGTTTTATAATCATCTTTAGAACAATTCAAGGCTTTGTTCCAAGCTTTTTTTTTCAGCTTGGATTTGGGGAGGGCTATCGAATAGAATTTCATATTTGAACTAATCTGAAGTGCGAACTGAAGCCTATGGAACAAGAGTTGCAATCCAATATCCCATTGGAACTATCGTTGCATAATAGATATTAAATTACACAAATATGATGGTTTATTGGTGCGACATCCAAATAGTTGTGCCCTTGTTTAAAGGTCATGAAGAATTAAACAAATTTTGAGCGACATCGGAAGATTATTGTTCATCATTCCGTACTGGTTGTACTGAACACTAGTTCTTTTATACATGACTATGACCTTTATAGCGCAATCTATAATATGATTATCGAGTCAAGGAGATTCATCAATGCATCTAGGGCGGAATGACTGTCAAGACATGGGATTCCTTAGAAAACCAGATGAAAACTACACGAACTATAAGAGTTGAAAGAGAGAGTTTCTATGTCTCATAGTACACACCTGATCAGAATCAATTCATAACCAGCTCACAACCTACTCAGATCAAAGGAGCTGCAAGTGAACTGGTTAACCCAACATGCTTCAGCTGATATCTGTCGTCGGTTGTGATGATGTTTTGAGGCCATCAAACTCGCTGTTGTTTCCTTTGAAGGGTTGAAGTCGCCTGAAATCGATGGCATAAAACCAGTTATGCTATACAAAAATATAGAGATGAAAGGTAGAAGAATTTTCACTGCTGACACTAGGATGAAAACCGAACCTCTGGTACCCTTTATACCGAGAATCGATAAACATTACCACAAGTCTGACCTTCGTCATGGCGTTAAACTGTCTTGCGAATGGATCCCCATTCCAAGATGCAATATGCCAGCAGACGCAGAAGATCTTGGAAAGATGCGCTTTAAAATCTGGTGGACGGAACTTAAGGACCAGGTGGTATATCACAGTTAGGGCGTTTTGTACAAGGCAACTTTTGCAGGCACGTTTAAATCGGCCAATCAACACGGGGTGGATGAATTAATAATTTAGTTTAGGATAAGATCAATGCTGGTCAGTAGCAACCTGATTGAGTTGCTGATTGCTGTCAATACGAGGGCTGTTCGCTGAATACCCGGATTAGAAATGACAACGCAACTTTTTTACATTTCGACAATTTATATTTCAACATAATTCCCTATCAACTCGATAAACTACCAGCGGCGCTGCGATTTTTTTTAACCCCTCCGTATAGTACGAGTTTTGTTGGCCTGCAAAATACTCCTCCGCGGCGGCGATGACTTCCTCATTCGACTCGTACTTCTTTCTGGGGCAGCAATTAGTAGTGCAATTCGGCTGTTGTTTCCGCAGGTGAACAAAAAAAGAAAAAAAAATGGTGCAAATCGACGCGCATTACAAAAAACGGTGGCCAGCACCGTTCCGGCCAAAGGTACGGTCTTCGCCCTCTTTGAAGTACGTTCACCGGGTAAAACCCATTGTTTTGACTGACTCTGGTCTCTGGTGTTTAGCAATGAATCCATGTCTCATCAGCGGTCACTAAACGGCGCAGAAATTTCACCGGACTTCGATTACACAGGGCTAAGCACGTCCTTGAAGTGGTCTCCAGATTGCGCTTGTTCTCCGGTGTGAGCCCAAAATCTCGTACAGGACATGGCTAACGCGTTCACAGTTTTACACTATCGGGAATGGGCTTAATTTATTCACAGGTTTTGCCACTCAAAAACAAGAATCGGATCACGGAGCGATACTGCTTTTTTTCCATGGTCGCAAAAAACACTAACACGATGTTTTGAAATGGGTGTCGAAATGAAACTTAGAGTCGTATTGCCACCAAATGTTGACAGGCGAGCTAAAAAGGTTATATTAAATGATGCTCTACTCATTTTAGGTCGGTAGCGCCACCTATCTTCCAATCCGGGTACTTATCTAACAGCTCGCGTACGTGATACCAAGGATTGATCGCGTACTGCTATACCATATATGCGCTGCCAAAGGTTCGATAACGCTGCAGCTAATTGCAATGCGCAGCTTAGATTTGCATAGATATGCATAAATTTAGATGCAAAAAGGGCGATCCTATGTCTTGCATATTCATATGAGATCCTAACCACACTAATCGGCACGTACCAGTGTAGCTTCTAAAAGCGAACGAATTTCAGGTCAAGACCAACGAATTTAAGGTCGAGACTTACCACTTATTCATGGGTGTCAAAGCCGTTTATGATAGTATTCATTGTCTGGAGCTCTACTGCAAAACTGATCTAGATGTGTCGTGTATGTTGGAAAACACTGGTTGAAATGAAATGAACTCTTTAAAACGTTCACCGGATTTCGGAAAGAAAATGCGCTATAATGTGACTTCTTTAATCACGTTCCGGAGAAAATAGTGCGCAAGGCAGGTGACAAGATGGGCGACACTATCTTCAACAGGTCTCTTTAGCTACAGGAAGATATGACAACATCGGTCGGTCCCGGCATGCCATGATAGTAGCTTTAACGGCCATTGAAGAACAGGTAAAATTTTTTGGCCTTGAAATAAACGAGGAAAGGACTAAGTACATGCTTTCAATAAACAAACCAGCATGTGTCCACCGCCTAGGACAAAACGTCACTATTGTTAGCAATAATTTCGGGGTAGTTAAGGAGTTAAATTACCTCGGAGTAAGCATGAGCTCCACCAAAGACACCTTAGTAAAGAAAATTATCCTAGGAAACCGTTGCTACTTCGGTTTGGCAAAACAATTGGATTCAAAACTTCTAGCTCGAAGCACGAAAAGTATGCTTTATACAACTTTATATCCTGCCGGTTCTGCTGTATGGCGCCGAGTGCTGGATGATAATCAGGAAGAGAGAACTGATATTGGGCTGTTTCGAAAGAAAAATTCTTTGACGGATTTTTGATCCTGTGTGCGAGGAGGGCGAATAGAGATGAAGATACAACCGCGAACTCTAAGAATTGTATTAAGATAAAGCTAAAATACGTTTACTACATTGGCCCGGCCTTATTAAGCGAATGGATAATAAGGTTCGAGGTTCGAGACGACAAGGAAGGCCGAACCTCCGATTAAATGAGCAATCCATCGCGGATGGGAAAGTGCTTGGTCTGGATAACTGGTAACAGCGTGCCCAAGATTGCAGAAGATAAAAGACTACATTGTCTCAGGCGTCACGGGTCAGGAGCCCGATTCATTAACTTCGATAAGGATCACAAAAATGGAGAATCTGCTTTAGGTAACCATAGGGTGGCGGATAAGAGTCAGCTCTTTTGTGTACTCTACAGGGATTTGGGACGTTTCGTCATTTCGACCTGAAAAAATGTCCAGGATCGAAAACAGTTCATTGAGGAAGGGAAGCGTCAAAATAGTCGTGCGTTTTCTAATTTTGTGCTGCCTATTGTACCCTTTGCCCAAATGGAATTTTGGATCTGGTAAAGCCACAACGAAATCAAAAAATACGTCAAAGGTAGCTGAAAAGCACAGGAAGCGGACCTGAACTTGAAAGCGATTCTTCTGTCTTTGCACGGAAAAATCGATCATTTTCAGAAACCGTTAAATGAACAAGCAGCTCGAATTGACGTCATCTATTCGACCCTGTTCACAATGTCTGCTACATTGAATATGCTTGCGAAAGCTTTTGGTATGTGGCATATAAGCTTAAATATATAAGAGACCGGCCTGATTCCACTTGATGGGGTGGGGTTGGTATCTTAATACGTGAAGGCTTGCGCCATAGAATGATATGCAGTGGATGCATGCGTGGGTTCCAGGTGTTAGAAGCTTGCATTATATGTATTTATCTTCGCAGTGTGAGAAGAATGTATGTGGTGTCACTTTACGCAACCGGAGCACTTCACTCCACTCACTTTTTCATTCCATCTAGCTTCAATCTGAAAGAAATTTTTACTTTCTGGCTGGAGATCTCAACGCTAGACATGATGCGGCATGGGAAAATTATCCATCAAATACTAGAGCACGATATTCGCGCTAGGATTGCTCCTTGACCAAATAGAAAACTGATAAAGGACGAGTTTGATAGACATTTATTAGGAATGGACAATACCATCAAATACACAATGGAGCGAACTATTCTTAGGGTAGGACGCTCAGACGTCGAACTAAGTGAAAGGACAATATAAACACACTTTACACACACAAAATTAGAATGCACTCGAGGCTTAAACAGCTGTAAGCTGCTGTTGGAAGTTAAGACATTGAAGTCACTGTAAGTCGGTATTGGGCCAACAAGATTCGGTCTAAAAAATCCAGTACTCAGGAAGAAAGGTCACAATGACATTCAAGGTATCTGAATTCTACAAACGGCAGAAACCAAACAGACATTACTGACGATTGGTATAAGTACAGAAAATGCCGACGATGGCGATGGTACTGTACAGCAAAATGTGGGAGCGTTTTTCAAGCTCTTGCATAAGGTGAGCGATTCAGCTCACTGTAATCACGACATTGAGAATAGAGCCTATGTGAACCACATTTATCAACGCAATGAACTTCAAATACCTTCGCCGATGGACGAGCTACTGCTAATTTGTTCGTGCGAAAAAATGAGCTCCTATACATCTTGGACGATTTAGAAACAAAAAAAAAAATGGTCTGGGATAGACAGCATCCTAAACGTCCTAATGAGACAATTATCCTAAAAGCACTGGATATTTTTAAAAAATAGCAGTGGTACACCCTATTCCGAAAAGAGATAAAGCTAGGACTAACCCTGCAAGTCTTCGGTCAATTGTTAAAAATTAGTAAAGTATTTGAGAAAGTGGTCAATAGGGCTCTGATGAAGCAGATGGAGATTTTATGGCGAGACGTGGCACTATACATGACGCGTTGGAACCGATCCCTGCTCTGAAATGCAATGGAACAAATGAAAGAACTAGTGTAGGTGTGTATGCCTGGTTGACTTGGAAAAGGCCTTCGATACCGCATGTTTTTTTTTTTTTTTTTTATAATCCCGCGTGCTCACGGGTGGTGTAGTAGTTTGAAACTCAAGTGTATTACGGTTTCGATATTTTTCCCAGAGGTGGTTGTCAAACTGGAGCCAGTGCATCCTCAACCAGTGGGTCTTAGTACGTGCTAGTTGTTAGTTCGTTACATTTAAGCCCAGCGAGCCACTCCAACATGGTTATAAAGGCTTTTCTATAAGTTGACCGGAATCGGCATGCCGAAATCCCTGTTATATATAGGGTGATTCATCGTAAACTTTGATTTTTAATGCAAAATAAAACACATCAATTTGAAAGCGAACTTAAACTTTTTAGTTTCAGTTAAAAGAACAATTCATGGCATTTATTCCTTAAAAACGACATTATGTAAATTTAAGCCACGACTATGTCTGAGGTGGTCCATTCAGAAGGTCTAATTTTGGGCGACTCGTTCAAGCACAACGATTGGTATCTCGCGGATAACACGAGCAATGTTGGCTTCCAAAGCGTCAATCATAGCTGGCTTATTCCCGAAACCCTAAGAATTTACATATCCCCAGAGAAAATAGTCCAAAGGTCTATGTAAAATAGGCGGCCAATTTACCATAGCAAAAATTGAAATTAAGTGCTCACCAAAATGATTTCTCAACAAGTCCATTGTTTCACGCGCTGTATGTCTCGTAGCGCCGTCTTGTTGAAATCAGAGCTCAACGAGACCATGTGTTTGAATTTCTGGGAGTACATCAACAACATGGCGCGATGATGGTAATATTCTGATTTGGCTGATTTTTGAAGAAATATGGACCAATGATTCCACCAGCTCGTAAACCACACCATACCGTTGTTCTTAATGGATGTAATGGTAGCTCTTGGTACTCTTCGGGTTGCTCATCAGCCAGAATATGGCAATTTTGATTATTAACGTATCCATTGAGCCAGAAATGGGCTTTATCACTGAACAAAATTTCACAATAAAACACCGGATTTTCATTGAGTTTTTCCAGAGCCCATTCACTGAAAATGTGACGCAAGTTCAAGTCGCCTGGCTTCAATTCTTGCACAAGTTGAATTTTTTACGCTTTCAGACCGAGATCCTTACGTAAAATATGCCAAGTTATCGAATACGCCAAGTTAAGCTGCTGAGAACGATAACAAATCGATTCGTCACGGTCTTCGCGTATACTCTCAGAGCTATAGCTGCTATAGTCTTTTGACTACGTGCTGGATGTGTTCTAACCGGTCGAGTGTCATACGCTAATGTGAACTGGGACTCAAATTTGCGAATGGTATTGGCAGTAGTGGTTTAAGTAGGCCGATTATGGTGCGTAAGTTCTTCGAATCGCACAAAAAATATTTCTCACAGAAAGTTGATTTTCGTAATACAACTGAACACTTTGGAGACGCTGTTATAGTGTGATAGCTTGCCAAGCGATACTAAACAAAAATTACAAAGCAGTTTGATAGGAGTCATGCGTCATCTGTCAAAAATCAAACCTAACGATGAATCACCCTATATAATTTAGAACATGCTAATGGGAAAGGAGTGGTTATATCCCGACGCTGTTTAACATATATACGGGTGATCTAAAAGTTCCTGCAATCACGATATTGTGTAAGCAGGCGATTTAGTGGCGTACAGATCTGGTCTGTTTTATCTGGTTTTGATGATAAGGCTTTTTGGGATGATTGGAATTTGAAAATCAATTTTCAAAAATCGGAAACAATATTGTTTATGTTAGAACTCCATTAGATAGGCTTCTTGGGATACCAGAAATCATCGATGGCAAAATTTGGCCATCGTTGGATGCCATTAACTGCTATTGCCAGTGAGAAGTGCTGTTCGATACCTGGCTCGATCAGTTTGTGTATTTTGACAAAAATATAAATGCTTGCTTAATTGGAGCCAAGAAGGCCTTATCCCTGACAAGAGAACTGTTTCACAGCAGTTCTCTGACTTGAGGGAGAAGGTATTAGGATTACGTGGCCCTAATCATAACAACCATCTTTAATGGTTGTCTCGTGTGGTTCAGCGTAGCGCCGTGTTATATGGAAAAAATTCGGGGTTTTAAAATGTAATGTCTCAGGACCTGTCTAAGACTGTACAGAACACCAGAATCTGTTTTCATAAAATAGCATCCCAACAAGGCCCATTAAGATGGAGCTCAACTAAATAAGATTGACGATTTTCTAATTAATGTGATTTAACGGCACGTTCCAAGAGCGATACCCAAGGACAGTAACCTGGTCTTGGGGCCTTATTACCCCAATGTTATGTACCATGAAAAAATATTCCGATCTGGGTTTAATCCGCCGGAGGCATTTCTCTATATAGATACTTAAGAGTTAGTGCAGAGTGGGGACTGTATCCTGGTAATATACCACAATCACCGCGGTGCGAGGAAAAAGCAGGAAAAGCTGCTCAAGTACGACGTTAATGCTTAGGAGTTCTTCCGTTTTAGTTCCGCGATCGCGCATAGAGAATGGGTCGATAATGAAAAACAGTAAGCCGAGTTTTGATGGCTTAGAGAAAAGGAGAGGATCTCAAAGCCATCTTTCATTTAAAGAGAAGAGGTCCTTGACAGAACACGCACTGGAGCTTTGACGATCTTGAGAACCGACTGTCTTTTGATTCCGGTATAGATAAATCATCTGATACAACATACCAGAATTTCTGCTGCGGAAAAAATACAAATTTGACTTTATCTGAAATGCTATTGGATGAAATCTGAGCCAGGAAAAGAATATTTTCGGGTGTTTTAGGATGGCTTTACAACAGACTAAAGAATTGGCGCTGGTGTTTTTCTGGAGGATGGCAATATAAGATTTAACGTTTCGTTAAAAATACGTGCGTCTGCCTTAAAAGCGTAGATATATGCAGTCTTGAATTGTACACAACTATGGCGTAATCAATAATAGGTATAGTATAAGTAAAGCTTTAATAAGCCTGAGCTTAGTGTCGAATGGTGTATAACTAGAATACGGCCAAAGTTTGCAGAACCCAGTATAGATGCTGGGTTAATGTGATCGATCGCGGTGAGTGAAAGATTTACCTTGAGTCCAAGTTTTACATTATTAAGGATGACAGGTGATAGATCATCAGTGTTATATTGTTGCTTTGAATTCAATATTAACTGCAACTTTGCAGGATTAATAGTCCATTGCCTATATATACAGCTGGACTATATACTAGAAAGGTCTTCATTTATTCTATATATAAGGTCGTCAGTTAGCCCGATTAGGCGGGATAAGTAGATCTGTGCATCATCAGCGTAAAAGTGAGCACTGGTACTGGTGCAAGCTTTTGGTAGATCATTAATGAAAATGCAGAATAAAATTGGACCTAAAATTGAGCCCTGGAGTATCCTAGTTAGCAAAGTTTTAGAATTTGAGGCAGTATCACCAAATATTGGTGATTGGTTGCCAATTTCCAACTATTAGGAAAAGATGAACTGAGAATGAAAAAATTTAATACATGCGTTAGTACACTCAATATGTGGGGAAGTATCATTTTAATGAAGCTAATAGGCACACCGTCTTTCCCAACTGCATCGAATTTGATAGAACGAATGCTTTCAATAACTTCAATTTCTGTTACAACTTCGAAAACAAAATAACTTTAAAAAAAAGAGCTCAGTGTTTGGGACAAGAACACAGTTTTTGGGCACACTAGAAACAAAATTTTCGTTGAGATCATTTGTATCAGGTATTCTGCTTAAGATATATTTTTTTCCAACCCCAATGGAGCGTAAATTATTCCAAAGTTTTTTAGTGGATTGGTTGGTACCTAATTTAGATAAAAAATACATTTTCTTCGCATTTCGTGTTATGTAGATCGAATGATTGAAGCCTTCCTGAACTTTTTCATTGCAACCACTTGTAGTTCGAGAAGCTAGACTTTTCTTAACCCGGTTGGAAAGCTTATCTTTTTGAATACTGTTTGGATCCCAGTTGATAATGGGAGCACTAGAAATGAAATTGGCGATTAATTTTCTAGTCACAATCAGACGAAAGTTTTCCAGGAAACGAACTAGGACTGTCTGCATTTTCGTTTAGGGTTCCACTGACAGAGTGGTGAACCACGATACAGATGACATAACTCTTCAGGTGACAGGCTCGATTACTGGCATTTTGACGGTGCACTTCTCTTTTTCCTAGCATCTAAATATGCTGGACATAAGTGACACAACTTTCTATGACTCTTGCTATGAGCGTGATGGCGACGCCATGGAACACTATTTATATGAGTGTCCGCCCTCCGTTCACATCAGACTGAAGGTACTTGGCGCTGATATATGGTTGTTGCTGGTACTAAAACGTTTACTCATCTTTCTTTGAAAAATTGAGAAATTCCAGTAAAAGTAACATACAGCAGAAGTGCTGTTCCTATAATTAGATATGTATCCGCAAAGCAAATGAAACCAATGATCATGGAGATGTCGACACAGCCAACGATGGAAAAGAGCACATTCTAAATTTTATTGTTTTCTTAAATCTACGAAAAGTGTAAAGGAAAAAGGACAGCGATGAAAATGGAAAAGTAATGAATGACACGTTAAGAAAACGGCAGAGGAAAAATTTCAGGCTGAGCAAAACCGCTGGTTTTGCAATGTCTAGCAAAGTTTCTCAGAAAATCCGGTCCAAAATGAAATAAATGCTTAAGTTCTCTTATATGCAAAACAACGTCCGTTAACTCTAAGCTGATCTGTAGAATGGCCCAAAGGTCTATAAATTTGACAAACCTCACAAGAGGAGGAGAAGTAATGCAGATTTGTGGGAAGAATGGGTAGTATTATTCGTAAATAGATAGATAGTTTTTCTCCTTAGTGTTTGTATCTTGCATCGTTCAGATTGTTGTCGTTGTCATCCTTCGCGAATTGGAGCGTCAGGTGAGTACCTTCGTAAAAATGCCTTTTCTGTGATTTAAGTGAGGTTAGTTTTTCTGCAACTGAGTCATACCTTGCAGTTTACTGCACGGGTTTCAATCAAACTCTATACTCAGAGAAGCCTATTGCCAAAGGAGTTTTTTTCAAGGGTATACACTTTGGACTTACGTGGTCATTGCCCGGTAAAATCACCACTTGAACACTTTGGCCGGTTTCGGTTTTTCGCTTGCCAGACGCCTTTTTCCACCTGGATCTGATCAAAACAGAAAAAAATAAATTAGTTACAGGTGTAAGGGTTTGGTTCCTTTTTGGTGGTGTGACATTTTTTTGTTACCATTATTCTTGGTCTTTTAGACATTAGCCTTAACCTGCATCTTTAGTTAATTGTGCGCAGTTAAGCTCCTCTTAAATGTTGGTCTTTCAGAGCGTGGATTTTTTTGAGTCATTTTATGTTGGTTTCGCAAGTTAGAGTACATTAGGAGCATAAATGAAGACCTACGTCAAGGTAATCATATTTCCTGTTGAATCCACAAGGGAATGCACGATTTATCGGAATCGAAAGATTCTGTTAAATTCTGCGTCTGTGTTTAATATAAAATGGCGTTAGTATGTAGGCTGGGACCACTAGAAATCACGTTATGAGGTAATCATCCACAAGTGGATTGCCGCTTTTGCTAGTAGCACCTGGCGTACATAAATTCGAAGGGATTTTCCTTATACTTGCTACTGATTTGATACGAACTAAATGTCTTTGGCGTTTATTTCAATGCCTCATCTTAAACTATAGTATTACGGTTTCGACTAGCAAATAGATAGAAGTAGAGGTTCTTCACATTCTGTCTCAACAAGATACATTCGCTCAGTGGCACTTTTGTTTCCATCTAGTAAATTAGCTCACAAACGATATACAAATACTATCAAGTGTTCGGTTATGTCTTAATAACGTGTTCTGATTGTCCTTAGAATCTTTCCACTAAGCTACCTGCAGCTAGAAAAAATGGAAGTTCTTAAAGTTCTTCTGCAAAAACTTGGACTTATTTCTCCCTTCAACAGAAAAATCGAGTTTGAGTTCACATGTCGTTAACAATCCGCCCTCTGGATATGACTCGGCAAAAGTTATTTGCGGTTCCAATGATGACTTAACCACTTGTTCATAGAGTGTAATGCAATGATATATTTCCACTAAAGCAAACAATTTGAAAGCAAGTCCTAACTCATCGGCGAATCATATTTCTTTGTACACACACAGAGGATACACAAAAAAATTGACATCATATCATTAGAGCACAACAAATAAGGACCCTTTTGAAAAGTCCTCTTGAAATTGTCGGCACCAGACATTTAACAGAAAAAAAAAAAAAAAAAAAAAACTATCTGCCGGCATTTTTATACCGTAGCTCACATTGTCGCATAAATTTAACCGGCTGTTTCCCTCTGATTTTTCTATCTAAGGGTGGCCCAAATCATTGGTAAGGGTGACTTACTATATTTGTGATGCGCCAATCTGACATTGCTTTTCGATGATCATGATCAAGACTACAATGACGACGACGACCCATTTCCTAAGACATTCATATTTAATAGCGCCAAAGTGCGCTCTTCATGAAGGGCAAAAAAATCGTCTAGTTGAAGGTCCACCCCCTCATTCGTGGGTTATCTGTTTTTCATTTGTTTGCCGTGTCACAAAAACCCCATACCGTCTCGTCGAAACAGCTTTCAAATTCCACCCATATACTCGTGCCCCCACCTTTATTCGGCATAATGACCTGCATTGTAAAATTGTCAAAGTACAAAGGATTCGTACAAGGGACAGGCCAAAGAAAAATGAAAAGGAAAAGGAAAAGGAAAAACTTCGATTCGAATCGAATTTAAAATTTATTCATGCAAAAAGCTTTTATGTAATGGAATTCCCCAAATGCGAACCGAATATCGGAACGGGCGGGCAGGCCTTATCATTAGGAACCAGCTGCTTCCAATCTTTGTTTTGAGAGATATATCAATAAATACAACCCCTCTTCGATAATAAATAACATCGCCATCGCTTTCACTTGAAGTTAAAGTTCGATGCGATTCGAGGGGAGTTAGTGTGTACGAGAAGTAGTACCGCGGGGGTATACCGTCAGACCCCAGCCGACGGACTGATGTAACATAAGAAACGAAGGTACAAACGATACTTAGGTTAACTTGCTAACCCTTCAATTGAAGGGAACAGCAAAGGTTGTACACGCACTACGACTACGGATTCATGGTGGTCGGTCTGGGGGTGGATTTATTTTCCTCCTTGTTTTTTCGTTGGCAAAAAAGAGCAAGGGTAACCCTCCCCCATCTGGAGAAAATGTGAAAAGTTTAAGGGAAAATCTGTTTTTCGTCGTCCTTCGGCAGGGTTTTTTTTTCGGTCTTCGTCTTACTCTTTGTTGTTTTTTTTTTTTTTTTTTTTTCTTTTGGTCGCTTTATTCTTTGCCTTTGCTGGAAAGTAATCCAAGAAATTAGACTACCGAGGAATACTAAATTTTAACGGTAATTGTGAATTGGGGAACAAACAAGAGAAGAATGGTTTTTCGCCGGATATTCGGATACTTGGATACTTCAGTGCCACGTCAAAAGACGCATGTTAAGGAATTTTATCTCCCTTGTTGTTTCTCGTTCATCAAGAGGCAATCATCTGCTCCTTGCAGTTTTTTTTTTTTTTTTTTTTTTTTTTCTTGTAATTTTCCTTTTGTCGAAATTCACACATAAAATATCAAGTGAGGCGATCGAAGGGAGATTCAATGAATAGAATACAGTTCATACAAATCATTCAACAGTGTAGACGACAAGAAAGTGGACTAAGATTTCGGACAGGAAATAGAATTACCAACTTTTCTATTGTATATCCATTCTAAGTGCCGCTACAGCCAGCCGGGGTGGACATTACGCTTATCGCCTTCACGCTTTTGCATGAACCATGTTGGCTAGGATCTTCTCCACTCAAAAGCGCAATGTTAGCTGCGTTGGCAGTCCGGAATGGATTCAGAGGACATTTCCAAAAGGGCATTCAGTCTGTTGTTATATGTTCTTCTTCAAGTTCCGTCCATAAATAAGGGACCACAAAGGCTTTAGTGACTGCTCGCTAATCTCTTACCATAAAGTAAATTTCATCAGGAATCGTATAGTCTTGTTGATTTAATTTTTGACATCAAAGGCATGGTGTTATTACCGATTTTTATGGAGCACCGAGGGTTCTCGATTATCATTCTACGCGGATCTGTTTGTCCCACCTTCACATGCCTCTATGAATGCTGTCTTATAGTATGTGACCTCAAATTAATAAATAGGTAGTGGCTATTGATTATGTGAATTCCAGGACCTTTATAAGATTTGTTGTATTGTTAATATCTGGTCGAAGGCCGGCCTTAAGTCATACTCTTACGGAGCTATCTGGATGTTGATATGCAGTATTAGACATTCACAGAGTACGGCTGAAAGGATCTAAAATATTGTATATGCAATACTTGGCTGAGTTAAGTTAGTCCCAATTCTTGATGATTTGACAGACGACGCTGTCTATTGTTTCATCCGACAATATTTTACAGATGAGTTGATGTCAAGTGTCAAGTGAATGAAGTTGCTGTCGATCATTATTCACGCTGAGTGGTTCATTCAGACTGGATAGCGAAATGCTAAACAGTCTGCTTAAGCAAAACTATACAAGACTGCACGTGAATCTACTATTACGTTTCCATCCTTATCTCTGCATGCTTCTATTCTTTTTCTTATCAAGTTCTTCTCACATTTTATTAGAACATGATTTTTGCGGATGCACCTCTCCTCTGCTTTACTTTTCCACTGAGCTACCATTCCTCATAGAATTTGTTAGCAGATCTTATCCTTCCTTGCAGTCCTTCTTCAACCGGAATACTAAGCCAAATTTATGAAAGATGTCGAATGTGATAGAACCCACTCTGAAATGATGATGTCTGTCGATGCTCGAGTCTACCACATTAACTTGATGAAACTTCCATATTCACAGCGATATCCTTGTGTATCCTGACCTCTTTCATGTGAAGGTGGAAAAGGAAGTTATCAACTAAAGAGAAGGTTCTTAGTTTTGAAAATAATCATTTTCCTGGACCTTAGTAGAACAAATGGAGACACCTTTCAGATCAAATCCCAGAAGAGACTCATCTTCGTGTATGTAAAAAGGAAGAAGTCTAGCCCTCTGGACTAATTAAGACACCAGTCTGCGACTGCAATTGGATCTACATTAATCTTTCCGGACGAAGTTGAATGAAAGTGGAATAAAAATATGATCTCTCTTTACCGCCACAGCGTTAAATTTATACCTATAAGTAGTAAAGTGTGATCGAAGAGCTAGAGCTGCTCCACAATACAGGAGTTTTAAAAAAGTCGACTGTTCCGTTGTCTCGGCCGAATTTCCCTTTCGCAAGCACTTTAAACGTCGTATTCCAGTATGTTCTCAGTGAAGTATTGATGAAGTTGTCGGGAAGAGTTTCTTTCACCCTATTCCTCGCAGATAACAAGTCGCCATTAGGAAGTTTCGATGCAACACCTGTGATGCCGACTTTATCCAAAGTAAGCATTCACTAACTTCTTGGTGTGCTCACTAAACTTACGTAGCTAACGTCGAAAGCATGAATGGTTCAACTCAGATTATTGTACTAAGGGTATCCCACCTTATACTCTTCTCTCTCTAAAAGTTTGTTTGATTGAATATTTCGCACTCAACAGCGCTATTAAACTCTTTAAATGGTAACGATCAAGTATGGCAATTTTGGAAGCGGAAAGAAAGAGGGCGATATCTGTTGAGACATGAAACCAATGTATAACAGAACCTTTGGAATATAGCACGGACCCGAGAGATTCAGGTTGCTTGCACGTTTGTCAACTAAAATGACTTTCTAAGAGAAAATATACGAGGAAAGCATGCATGCATGTTGTATGGAACTCCAGCATTGTTTGTCTAATCCAAAAGAAAAGTGATCTAAATTCTGTCAAATATAGGCCCATCAGTCTCCGTGTGAGATTCTTTCTGTCGGAGTGCGTACAGAGAAAAATTTTGCTGCTGTATCCGCCAGTGTTAATGAAGACCGTAATTTGTCCATTCGTTGCCGTTCGCAGCAGTTGGGATTGTGTTACTCGACTGCGTGGAAAATTCTACCCGAGGATCTTGGTCTTAAACTCTACGAAATACAGCTTGTGCAAGAACTGAAGCCAAGCGACCTGCCACAACGTCTAATTTTTGGTGAGTGTACCTTAGTAAGGCTAGGGGAAGATCCGCTTTTTATCGAAAAATTGTCTTCAGCGACGAAGCTGATTTCTTGTTGAATAAACAAGACTGTCGTGCTTGACCCAATGGTGCACTGTTTGGTGCGGTTTATGGTCCGGTCGTATTTTTTCAAAGATGGCCCTGAGAACAACGTTACCGGTAACGGCGCCCGCTATCGTTCAATGATTTCGAACTTTTTTTTTGCTTAAAATGCGCGAGCTGAACCTTGTCGACATGTGGTTTAAGCAAGGCAACGCTACATACCACACAGCATACGAATCGAATTGATGGACCAAATGAGAAATGAGTTCGGTGACCAATTTATTTCTCGTTTTGGACCGGTGAATTAGCCGGTGATGCATTTAGACTATTATTTATTGAAATACGTCAAATTTCTAATCTATGCCGATGAACTAGCGTCAATTGCAGCCTTGGGAGACAACATTACAAGTACCATCAGCGAGATACCAACCCATATGCTCGAAAAAGTGACTCAAAATTGGTCTCTCCGTATGGACCACATAAAACTTACTCATGGTCGGGTTGAATTTTGGTCTCAACTAACAAGCCTCTCCAATTAGTCCAGTCTAATGTGCATCCAGTTGCACACTGCAAGACGGTTGAGATCCCCTTCTACTTGTGCGACACCAAAGTGAGGTTTTCCTCTACTGCGTTGTCCCTTCGAGTTAGATTCAAAGACCCTGTGGGGCAGAACATTGTTGTCCAATCACTTTACATGTCTCAGTCATCTCAGGCGAGACTGTACAGCTCTAAAACCTTTTTTGATATCAAAGGTCTCGGTTAAGTCGTTACTGGCTTTGACTAAGCAACGAGCGTTCTGTGTCGCCGTTCTGCCCAGACTGCCGAAGCTAGACATGGCTCTTTATAGCTCATCTCTATGAATGCTATCATATGGGGCCTTTAAATCGACGCAAAGATGGTAAGTATCGATTTTGATTTCTTGAGTTTTTTCCAGGATCTAAAAGGGTGTGAAGATTTGGTCGATTGCAGATGAGGACCAATTAGCTTGTTGACGACCGGTTTCAGACGTTCATGCAATATAGCGGATACTATGTTGTATGCGATGTTCAGGAGACTTATATCTCTATAGTTGACGCAGCTGAGAGGGTTTCCTTTTTTGTGGATAGAGCAAACGATGCTGAGACTCCATTCCTCAGGACACATTCTTCTATCCAGATTCGAGAAATGAGTTGGTGCTTTCTTTCTACAACGTCATTTCACGCATCTTTGAATACTTCAGCCTATAAGCCGTCAGGTTTAGCTGCTTTCTGGGATATCAGCTTAGATTCTGCTGTCGTAACTTCATTTTGGTCAGGTGGACAGATGTTTGGCTATCATAGTCTAAGTTGCATGATATTTTCTGCTTGACGGCGGAATGTTGGGCTTCGTCGCCGCTATGCAATTTGTAGAAAAGGTTTTTACATATTCTTAGCACAGCCCGTGACTTTACTATAAGGTTTCCTTCTTCATCTCTACAGGGTTCTGTACGAGTTTTCTTAGCTTGATACATTCTTTTTACCTGGTGGTAAAACTTCCGTAAGTTATTCCTGGAGTACAATCTGACAATATAGTCTTCTCTTGGTCTTTTTTCTTCTCCTGCAGAAGCCAATGTTTTTCCTATACCTTCAACTCGTAGAGCTCACTAGCAGTTCTCATCCTTCGTTGCAGCGCCGGTTTGTAGTCTTTTTATTAAGCTGCGGGTGTTTCATCAAACCAGGGATTTGTTGGTGCTGGGCGGGTCAAACTCAGCACATCAGTTGCAGTTTCTCTAATGGCACGTTGTCAACATTGCCACTGGTATTCGGCACTAGATGCTGGCGGCATATATGTAAGTTGTTGAGAAATTTCGGGATGCGCGTTCAGCGAAGATTCTGACAGTCTCTTGTGAATGCTGATTTTCTTCGTTATATCAGAAGAACAGTAGTTCTACTTTGTTGTGGCGTTTGAGATATCCGCATTCGCACCTTGGCAGCAACGAGGTGGTGATAAGAGTCAATGGTGGCTGTCCGGAAGGTTCGGACATAAAGAATACTAAAGGCATGCCATTACGTTTATCATGATATGATCAATTTTACTTAGTGTTTCGTGATCCGGAGACCGTCATGTCCCATCGTGTATATTGGGATGAGGAAACCCTGCTGCTGGCTATATTGATCTTACGTTCCGCCAGACGTAGCGTCGTGTAGGCTATGCTTACCAACTGTCCCACCAAAGTTGTCTTAATCGGCTCTTATGATTTTAATTTCATACTTCAGACATTGCTCTAATATCTTGTTGAGAAGCTCGTAGAAACATTCTTTGGTTAGCCATGTCTCCCGTAGCGAGCGTGGGCGCATATTAGGCTTATGTTAGCGAATTTGGCCTTGACAAGGATTGTATGACATTCGTTCACGTGTCATGCAGTCTACTGCATTTGACAAATCCGCTTCAAATTAAACGCTAAAGTGCTGAAGCTTTTCCCTATAGCAATCACCATAGTACAAGTTTATCACGGTTTTTCATCCTTCTTTTGTTCGGCCCATCACATCGTTTTTCCTGGATGGCGGTGATATCAGCGTGAAAGCAGTCAAGGATCTCTGTAGATTGTTCGGCTACATGTGGCCAGGTAAGGTTCCAAATATCCGTTGTCCGTTAAATTTTTGCGAAGGTCATTAAGAGTGAATCCGTTTTTATCAGAGCCCATCAGTTGGTACGTCACATCTTTTTATTCTCTTCTATATAGAGTTGTGGGCCCTATGACAGCATAGGCCAATATTTTACTACTCATCGAGCATATCTCGGTAAGGGTTTACTCATACAGTTACCAGGTACCACCACTGGGAGGTAAGGCAAACTGCTAGGCACTGATTAAACTTACATAATATGTTAGGCTGCGCACTGGTACAAATGTTCTTACATCAATATCCACGTCGCTCCCATGTGTTGCAATTTACATCAAATGGGTACTGCGTGTCATCACTTTTTGATCACACTGTTAAATAGTCACTTGCACGAAACCTTTCACTTTATGCTAGAACAAACTGAGTAGAACAACCACCATTACCATCACCTCTACATATAGCTATGAATGTTGAATGCTGCTGCTGGTTTCCTTTATTTTAAGAAAATGAAATTTTCAACAGGCCATCTCCTTATTGAAGTAATAAAAGAAGAATAGAAGCACAGCAGTCTTTTGAGTTTGAGTGACCCGTTGAGAACATCCCCAGATCAGTGCCAACTGGCAAAGAGATTCATTTAAGGAATTCACAGTAAAGGACCTTTCCGTTCATAGTCCGTTCATACCTACCCTGCCCACTTCCAAGCAAACAAAAAATAAAGGAAAGCAATAAGCATAGAGCGTGAACATTCAGTCTTCTATACACGGATACCCTATACATACATAGGTACAACGCAATTCATGGTTTCTGCTGTTTTGTAGATCTCTGTCAGTTGTCTTATTCATGTGTCCTGTGTATCTATGTATCTCTCTGCTATGGACGCTGAGTTTTTGCTGTTCATTTAACTTTAAATTTTAATTCAATTCTATGTGACTTTTACGAGATTTCTGGATGCCCGTTCGTCGAGCTGTCGGGCGGTTCGGTCAGCCTTAAGGCGGGTGGTTGAACTTTATGCCGCTTGAGCGGATGTGTAATGTGAGAGCAAACAAAGCAGGACATCTTGTTTGTCTTGGTTGTAATTTAATCAATGATAAGTTAGGTCAAGCCTACAAATCATTTTGACCACAAGGACATTCCTTTTCAGGGTTTCTTGTTTGTTAGTACTCGTATCTTCCCCCTAAGACGGACGAGGGAGTATTGCATATTGCAATTGATTAATGCGTAAAAGTGTCTGTAGCAGAATGCTATAGTTAAAAAGATAGCCAGTGTGGTGGTGGATGGATAAACGAATATTGTTAGACATACATAGATACCCTCAAAGGGTATATGGATAAGTTGTAATTTTCAGTAAGTTTTGTAGATGATTTAATGCCGACATGGTGTAAGTATCCTTACCCTCAAGACAAAGTTACATTTATCTGACAGAGACTGTTCCTCTCAATTAGAAGTGATATTAGGAGCTTTAAGTCGAAAGATATTTTCACTCCATAATACTCGTACTTTATTCTTCATGAAACATTAATTTTAAAATTAAGGGCCCACTTCCAGATATTGTCTGCGACTTTGTTGAAACATGGAAAGGGAACAGGTACAAGTTTATCTTCATGTCTAATTACATTACCTCGTCAGTGTGATGAGAACATTGACTTCTAGTTTATCGGTGAATCATATGGGCTATTTCTAACTTTGAAGTGTCGATTTTTATGATTTTTGCCGATAGAATTGACCAGCTAGATGCAATTGACATGAAACGAATAATCGTTGAGATATCTCTAAAAGCTATTGTATATTGCTTTATAAACTAGAAACATGGGGATATTCTATAGAACACAGTATTTTCAATCATCACTTTTTCGAAATTTTCAATCCATCTTTCACTTAATTGGAGCTCAATCTCCAAAGTTGGCGTAGATTTTTTAATATAGCCCCAAAGAAAGAAGTCTAACGTGAGTCTAAGGTATTGAGTCGCAATATCTTGGTGGTTGCTTGACGTATTCAACAACTTGGCCAAGCGACTTGAATTTGCGTCATATTTTCAGTGAACGGGCTCTGGAAAAACTCAATGAAAATCTGGTGTTTTATGGTGAAATTTTGTTCAGTGATGAAGCCCATTTCTGGCTCAATGGATACGTTAATAAACAAAATTTCCGTATTTGGGCTGATGAGCAACCTGAAGAGTACCAAGACCTATCATTACATCCATTGAAAACAACGGTATGGTGTGGTTTATTGGCTGGAGGACACATTGGTTCATATTTTTTCAAAAATGAGGCAAATCAGAATGTTACCGCTCTTGTTTCAACAAGACGGCGCTACGAGCCATACAGAGCGTGAAACAATGGTCTTGTTGAGAAATCATTTTGGTGAGCAATTAATTTCACGTTTTGCTACGTTAAGTTGGCGGCCTAGATCGTGCGATTTCACACCTTTGGACTATTTTCTCTGGGGATATGTAAAGACTCAGGTCTTCAGGAATAAGCCAGCTAGGATTGACGTTTTGGAAGCCAGCATTACTCGTGTTATCCGCAAGATACTAGTCGCTATGCTCGTTCCGTTTCGTGACCAATGTGGGTTTTTTGTAAATACACCTACATTACAGGTTCTTATACTACCTAGATCAAAATTCCTGGAATTATTTCAGAAAATCTAAATCTATATTGTCCCCTTCAAGCCCCATCGACTGCAACACACTTATGCCAGCGCTTGAACCAATCCTCGAAACATTTTTTATATTCAGTTTTCGATGTCCATCAGTGCTTCCTGCTGTTTTTTCATTACTTCCCCTCGGCTGCTGAAATGCGTTCGCCGTAGTGAATTGAATAGAAAAAAGTCACAGGGAGCCAAATCAGGTGAATTCGGTGGCTGTTGGATGGTATTTGTTGCATTTTTCGTCAAAAAATTACGAATACTGATGGCACTGTGCGACGGTGCGTTATCATGGTGCAAAATTAACGAGTTTTCTGCCCACAATTCTTGTCTCTTTCGACGAATTTCTTCACGCAAACGTCTCATAACGCCCAAATAATACTCTTTGTTTACAGTCTAACCTTCTGGCAAAAATTCGTGTTTCACTTTACCGTTGTAATCCATAAAAACCGTGAGTATTGCCTTCTTTTTTGACTGAGAACGACGTGGTTTTTTGATCTCAGCTTATTTGGTGAACGCCGTTCACTTGCCTGATGTCTGGATTGCGTGTTGTATTTATAAACTCACGTCTCGTCTCCAGTAATTATCCTTTTGATGAATGTGGGATCGGATTCAGCCTCGCAAATCATCTCTTTTGTGACGTCAACACGGTCTCTTTTTTGCATGAAATTGAGGTCTTTTGGCACCAACTTTGCCAACAATGTTTTCGTCGGTTTTCGATGTCGATGGTCTGCCACTTCGTTCATCATTTTCGACTGACTCACAACCACTTTTGAGCCGCTCGTGCCACTAGTTAACGACCGTTTTCTTTAGATAATCGTTTCCGAAACACTTTTTCAACATTTCCAACATTCGCGCACCATTAAATCCGTTTTTTACGCAAAATTTAATACAAGTTCGTTGTTGTAAATGTAAAAAATCGCCAACACATACAGATATATATATACTTGGCTTGGCTACGTCAACAACAGATGTACCAACTTAACAAAAAAAAAAAAAAAAAAAAAAAAAAAAAAAGGAGGGCCACACGATGACGGTATTTATTTATTTAAACAGTTCGAAGATCTTGTGCACTGCGAAAAGCTGTTCAAAGAAAACATCCGCATGAGCTCTCAATGTTTTCAAGACCTGTTTTCTCATGAAGAAGTATCCCTGCAGCCATAAAGAAAAACGCATCCAAATGATTCTATTTTTCCAACAGAGAAACTGGCTATTGTCCTTAAGTAATTAGCAGATAAATTTTGCTACGGTATTAAAAAATATTGTGTTTTACTCAAAATAGATATTTGCATGTGCAACATTGCAACGGCATATGGCTTCCGTGTATGGAGTCAACAAATAGAATTTTAGACGAGGTTTGCGATACTATTATTAATGTATTGATTGAAGCGATTCCTAAAATGACTCCAGCTGAAATGATTAAAGAATCGCAAACCTACCACAAATGAAATTTCCCGAACTGTGTTGGTACAATCGATGGGAAGCACGTAACGGTAAATTGTCCATCCAAATCGCAAAGTCTTTTTTTCAACTACAAGGTACCCCTACAGAGCATTATAAGCAATTTCTGTTGCTTACTTATATTTTTGTAGGGCTACTTTAGCATTGTTATGTTGGCAGCTGCAAATGGTGATTAAGAGTTTACCTATTCGGATGTAGGGGCTCGTGGAGGCCAAAGGGATGCAAATGTTTTCTGCCAAAGTTCTTTGGGAAAATCTATAATGGATGTGAAATTGCAATTTCCAACAGATGCAACTGTAAATGGAAACGTTTCACCATTCGTTTTTGTTGCTGATGACGCATTTCCCCTTCACAAACGTATAACGAAACCCTTTGCATCAAGAAAAAACAAAAGCTGCATTGAAAATGCCTTTGGTATCTTGTGTTCAAAATTATACTGTCTTGCTTGGAAAATGTTTTGCAAACCTGACAGAGCATAGAAAGTTGTCACTACGTGCTGCTATTTACATAATTTTCTGATAAAGCACCATAAAGAGCAGTACTGCTCATCGAATTATGCAGATAAATACAGTTAGTATGGGTTCGAATCCCGGTAGGAGCACAACAGCAAATTTTTCAAAATCATCATCACCCTTTCGACGATCAAGGGCAAACCTTCGAAATTCAAATTCTGCTCACAAAAAAGCTTCTCAGGAGAGCCGTTCAGAACCGACAATAAAGAGCAGGCTCTGCTCAGGAGTGTAAAGATTCACAAGTGAGAAACACAAATGAGTGCAAGAAGCTAGGCTTTGGCCCTCACCGGGATGTCATGCCACTTATTTATTTTTATGGAGAAATCATTATGTTAGAGGTGAATACAACATACCACAGTCAATTACCAATAGACTCATTGTTTTCTTCACATTTGCTACTTTCACAAGCCGGCAGAAACCCAAACTTAGCCAAATCCGTTCAAAAAAATCTAAGAGAATTTTTTATTTCCGACACTGGATTCATTCCTTGGCAAAGTACATAGATCCACTTTTTTAGATTCGATTTTTAAAATTGAAACTTAATAATTTGTTTGCCGAATTGCTTGGCAACTGCTCTAATATTGACGTCAGATGGTTCATAAGTGGTTGGTATTTTGATAAAAATACGACGATAAAAACTCTTTGCACAGCTCAAAAATATTATTCATCTGCTCAGCGACTTTGTCTACAGAAGTCTGTAGCATTGTCAAAGCACTTCATCGTCTTTGAATTGAAGTTAGATTTGTCATCTAAAAATACTAAAACTAGAACAGTGACCGTGTTCACAAACAGGGCGTCCCAGTTTAGGTTTTCGTCCTGATAGCGGTATATTTCTAAAGTTATAGCGAACAAAAAATTGTATTGCTATGGAGGGGAGACTATTTTCACCCCCCTCAAAGTTATGGGCTGTTAAATTGAGAAACCTTCGATGAACGACAGCAGCGGAAGAGGAAGAAAGAATTTTAAATGCTGTAAGATTACAGCCACTTGTTAGCACCAGAAGGCTTGTAGCACAGTTGCAAGCTCCAAGAACTACAATCAATAAAGTTCTTCAAGCCAACCGCGTTTACCTATTTCATTATACGCCCGTTCAGGAACTTTTGCCAGGTGACTTCTAAAAAAGGATTAAATTTTGCCAATGGCTGCTGCATCAACAAGATGAGAATGAGCAGTTTATTCAAAAAATTTAATGGACTGATGAAGCCCAGTTAACGAGAATGGGCATTACCAACCAACGAAATTCCCACTATTGGGCAGTGTCTAATCCTCACTTAACACGAACAACATCTTCTCAAAGTTAAAGATTCAGAACAGAAAGTTTAGCGTGAATGTTTGGGCCGGCATATTGGGTAGAACTTTAATCAGGCCATTCATACTTCCGCATGTCCTAAATTCAACATTCTATTTAGAATTTTTGAGAGATCAGTTGCCAGAACTCATGGAAAATGTTCCTCTTGCTCAAAGGCAAATAATGGTTTTCCAACACGATGGAGCTCCTTTCCATTGTAGCAATAATGTAACTTTATAATTGGCCGATTTGGTCCTTTTCCTCAGCCATCTAAATCTCCTGACCCAACGCAAATGGATTTTTTTGTTCTGAGAAGCCATAAAGGAAAGGGTTTACTTGACTGAGATTTCAAGTCGGGAAAAGCTCCAAGAGAGAATAAATACAGTGGCAGAGGAGCTAAGAGGCATTTTACCTAACATTAATTTGCAGTCTAAAATCATCAAACGCGCTAGAACGTGCAACCAAAGGCAACATTTTGAAATATCAAAGCGAAACTGTCCTTTTTTAGACCACAAAAATTATTATATGAAATTTATTTTGTGACCCATTTGCCTGAACAAAATAGTGGTTTGCAATAACTTCCGTTGTTCGTAGGTGGAAAAGTCGTACATAAAAATTGTAGATAATGAAGCAAAGACAAAAGTTTTGATAAAAAAGTTAACCTAAAAGTTGAAAATTTCAAGATAAACGCATTTTTCTGATGAAATTGGTTAAACGATTTTTCAAAATGTTTGCTTTAAAAGCCATAATTTTGGCTGGGGTTTATCGAATTCAATGAAATTTAAGTATTTTATGCGCACTAAAATTCTCTTTCAAAAACGGTTTTTTAAGCTAAATTCGTTAGAAAGCTACGGATTTTTAAGAAGTTTTGCCTCGAAATCAGAGGTTTCTCAATTTAACAGCCTATAACTTGGAGGGGGGTGAAAATAGACATAGATATGTTCGCCATAACTTCAGGAATATTCCGCTATCAGGACAAAAACCTAAACTGAGACACCCTGTATAAATATCCAGGAGTATCCGCAGAACAACTTCCTAGCGAATCTTCTCTGTCGATTGTTGAAAAATCCTAAATTGGCGTGAAAAAATGATTATACTATAGGTTGGGGTGAAAAGTAACCTCCTTGGCAATAATTTTCCGAAAGGTCTGCAAAATATTCCTTCGTGGCGTCGATGATTTCCTCGCGTGAACTGAATTTGTTATTGATGAACCATCTTTTGAGGTTTGGAAGGAGATAATAGTCTGAGGGAGCCAAATCGGGCGAATACGGTGGATGCGACAGCAATTGGAGCCATAAGTTATTGATTTTAGCCATGATTGCGATGCTCCTGTGCGCCGATGCATTGTCTTGCAAAAACCAAATTTTTTTGCGCTTCATGTGAGGCCGTTTTGCAGCGATTTCGGCCTTCAATTGCTCCAATAATGGACAATAATACTAGCTGTTCATGGTTTTCCCTTTTTCGAGGTAGTCCACGAAGAGTATGCCATGACAATACCAGAAAACCGAAGCCATAACCTTTCCGACCCATCGAGCCTCCCTCGGCCGCTTCGGAGCACTCGTACCGGCTTTAGTCCATTGCCGGGCATTCATTCTGTTCTCTGGTGTTCAGCAGTTACCAATCGATGCCAAAAGTCCGCCCGATTCCGCATCAGCAAGTCCATACACTCTTTCGAAGTGCTCTCGCGTTCGTATTTTTGGTATGCGCGGCACAGAGCGGCAGGATAGCTTTTTCATATGCAGAATGTTGCCCAAGTTAGGCCCGTGCGCTCACCACTAATCTTTGTGGTATCTGCTAGCTCGCGCACCTTCACTTTTTGGTCAGCCAACAACATTTCATTTATTTTTTTGACATTGTCCTCTGTAAACCCATCGGAGGTCGTGGAGTTGGAGAGTGGAGTTGCGGCCAACACGAAACTCTCGAAACCAATATTTGACGGTGTAATCTGACGGGGCATTAGCCCCATAATATTTATCCAATTTTTCTTTTGTTTCCTTCGCCGTTTTGCCTCTCAAAAAATAATGTTTTATGAGAGAACGAAAATAGTTTTTGTCCATACTCAACATGATGCCAAGCACGTCAACAACAATCAGCTGTCAAAACAAAACTAAACACAGTATCGCACTGAAATTTGGCATGTCTGCCTAAACGGACTTCAAGGCACCATAACCTTTTTTGTAGTAGCAGCGAATTCTGGCGGTCAAGGAGGTAGTAGGGGTAATATTACTTTTCCCTGATGGCATCCTTTCGTAGCTATCACACTGAGTTTATTGCTGCCTAATAAAAGTTTTATTGTTTTATCCTCTAACATACATTTAATCTATTTACATGTGGTGTCGTCAACTCCTATGTCAATCTCTGAGGGATTTTTCAATCCTTGCGGTAAGATTTTGTAGAGCTTAAGTGGTTGATTTTTTAGGTTGGTAGGCATATGGATATTTGTGAAGGGGGTTCATTTAAAACGCCCCTTCTCTGATATGTTTGTCGAGGATATTTTCCATAGTTGTGAGATAGATTTAGTACTCTGGAAGCAGCTGAGCAACAGTTTGCAGCAAAAACTGTTACAAAACCGAAATATTTAACTAAAAATTTGAGTTGCACCGGCAGGTTCAAAAACGGCAAATAAATTGCAAGGTTTGTCGGAGGGTTCAACAAGCTTTGACGAAGTGTACGAAATTTTTGGAGATGAATGTAGGCCAACGAAAACAAACTGTTTTCAATATTAAAGTCTGCGAAAACTGTTTGTTTGGCTTTATGTTGTTATTTTTTTAAACAGCACCACAATTCCTTACTACACCCAATACTACAAAATCAGTCAAACCAAACGTACACATTTTTTAAACCCAAATATCGCTCAGTTTGTTCCACACAATCCAAATTTTTCTCAATTCCAACAGCAAGTACAAAAAAAAAAAAAAAATGATCTACGGTTCCAAACATATACTGCTTTCAAACCGACACACATCCAAACGACCCGAAGATACCTGGCAATCAAATCAAACTAACCACAGGCGAAAATCAATGAGCCATCAACTAGCTACAACTATCGAGTCCATCATACACAAACCAACTCGCAAGTCTTGTTGTCAACAGCTTTGATTAAAGTGAAGGCAGCTGATGGAAATTTGATAACATTCAGAGCTCTCATAGACATTGGTTCCGAGGCTTCCTTCCAAATAAGTGGGTTGGGGGAAGTAATCAGTGTGGAAACATAACAAATTATCGACCTAAACATTGCGTCCCTAGTATCGAAGATTACAGGTCGAGTGCAAGCTCTTGTACTTAAGATACTAACTGGGCTCCTTCCGGCTCAGTATGCTATTACAGAAAAGTGGTCTTACCTCAGTGGATTGCAGTTGGCAGATCAGACTTTTAACGTTCCAGCGAAGATTGATATGTTACTGGGTAACATGCAGATATAGTTATCGTTGAAGTTGTAAGCCCAGGTCCAATAGCTCAACGGACGCAGTTGGGATAGATCTTATTAGGTAAGGTCCCGTCATCCAAATCACCGATAATATGTTCGTTCTACAACCAAATTGACCTCAACACAACAATGAAGAAGTTTTGAAAGATCGAGGAAGAACTCTTTGGAACCTATAAAACAAAAGAAGATGAAAGGTGTGAGGAGCATTTTAGGCAGCATACAAAACGCTTACCTGATGGACGTTACTAAGTTCGTCTGACTTTTTTAGGATGGAGATTATTAAAGCATGGGCCCAGAGACAACTGCAAAGTCACACAACCCAACACCTCGAGCTGGGAAACTTGACTCCAGTTGAAGTTTTTTGATTTTTGTTATTCGTCATCATGTCGTCATAAAGAAATCCAGTATCACTATAAGGTTGCGGGTGGTATTTGACGCAACCTTTAAACCAATTTTTGGCTCTTCCTTGAATTATAAGTTGATGGTTGGACCTAATACACAAACTAATGTCATCGACATCATTTTAAGGTGGAGGAAATATAGGTTTACCTTCACTGGAGATGTAGAAAAAATGTACCGCCGAATCCGGGTCAACACAGCAGATGTAAGCTACCAACTGATTATATGGAGAGAAAATCCCAGCCACGATTTACGGATTTATCGGTTGAATACGGTAACTTTTGGTGCGGCATCAGCCCCATATCTTGCAATTTTCACAGGACGAAGCATATAAATATCCTACGACCACTACTGTTATCAGTGAAGAAACCTATGTTGCCGATGTTATCAGTGGAGCTGATACTGTTGCTGAAACTCAACTCAAGAAATAAGAAACCTTTTGCAACTCAGATAAGGTTTTGCAGAACAGTAGTAAAGTGAAGTAAAGACGCTTGGCATTAAGTGGCTTCCCATTCCAGATATTTTCTTTTTCCAAGTCGTGCAGTTGAAGGAAGTCAAAGTCACAAAACGATGCATCTTGTTATCAATAGCTAAGCTCTATGATGCAATGGGCTGGGTCTCACCCTGCACAATCAAAGCAAAAATAATTATGCAGCAGCCGTGAAGTAGAGCATTAGAATAAGATAAGCCGATTCCTGAACTTAAAAAGAAATGGGTAGCTTTTCGGAACGAATTATCAGCACTTGAACGAGATTCGCCTTTGGATCAACACTGACAAAAATATAAAGAAGCTTGAGGTCCATGGGCTTAGTGACGAGTCAGAAAGAGTATACGCGGCAGCCGTTTACTTACATATTCATTCATTCATTCATTCATTCATCAAAAACGAAAGTGGCTCCCTTAAAGAGACAATCACACTACCGAGATTGGAGAACTTATTCATGAAACGGCAAAAATCTTGAAGTTGGGAGCAGCTAATGTATATACGTGGAGCGATTCAGCCACCACCTTATGCTGGATAGGAGCTGGATAAGAGAATACGTCCATTTCCATAGCCTCGGGCTCCGGACGCCAACAATTGTTTAGTATGTCATGTCCCGGCCTCATTTACGAAAAAGTACGGCCCTATGACGCCTCCGATTCAAAAACCGCACCAAACAGCTACTTGTTCTAGGTACATGGACATGTCCTGGATCGCTCGTGTTTAAAGAAACTCCACCTATATAGACTCTGACCCAATAATTCCTAGATCTTTCAATGCTACTTTTGTAGCTTTTTCCAAGACACGATTGGTATATATGTTGGGACCGATGGATAAAGTACCGGAAACGCTTACCCTATTACGGGTAATCTTCGTCGCAATGGGCAGGTTGTTGGTCATATGCTCTTTTTGACAGCTTTTCTCAGGAAACCGAAATCGGTCGAATGGTCTACAGAATACGCAAGCATTAGCAAAGGTTGCAGTTCGGGTAGACGTAATGTAGTTATCGTGGGAACGACACATAGCCTAGACGGTGTGCTGATCAACAGTTGGAGCTAACCACAGCACAGAATGTTTGCATCCAAGCAGAGGATGTGATATGCAAAACGTAACTCCTAGAGTGAGTGCTCTACTCAGTAAACTCTTGAATTGCTAAACACATCTGTGCCGAAAATGAAAAACAATTTCGACAATAAAAAAAAGAGTTTTGAGGCTTTCATGTCATTAAAATTAACACGCGTCATCTTCTAAGTTTCGAGGCAACTCAAAGAAACGGAGCAACTCTTATCCAATGCTCATTTACAATGAAAGTCCAGCTGTCAGCTCTTTAGATAAGGCAACCTGCTTGCTGCACACTTTGCGGCGAGTTCAACAGCCATTGTCCATTAATGGCACTTGCATCGTCAAAACCGAAAAGCATTTCATTCGCGGTATGTGTGTTAATGACAACTTACGGTGAAATAACCACATATTCAGTGCCGTCAAAAATGCTGCGAAATATCTAAGTTTCCTCAAGCGATGTACGAAATATTTCACTTTCACATTCATCCACCAAAAATTGGAGTACAATGCTCATATCTAGTCGGGTTCTTCTAAACCATCTTTGCACCTGATGGATACGATTCAAAACCGTGCGATGAAACCCATAGGTGATACTTATATCAGTTAGTCAATTGACACCCTCGAATGTTTCACTTTGTTTTACTTCTACCACCAGTGCTTCATTGAAATAGCCAGAAGCATTTAGCCCTTCAGGCCTTCAGCTGTAAAACCCATTTCGGTATGAATGCTCATTAGTACATCTTACTTTCGGGCGTACTCTGAAACTCGTTAATAAAATGCCCTGTCGAGCTTTCTATATCCCGGTCGTTATAACTTGCAAACATTTAAGACCATTATATGATACATCGGCATCTTACTTTTCTTCCTCTCTAATTTTCATGCTCCTTCGCTGTGTACAAACATTTTAAGGCTACTCGAATCGCTTGAGCGCACTCTAGTTTTTTTTAAAAAAAAGGCCATCAAATATGCTGTTGATTTGTTTGACGGCAAGTCACCCGACACTGAAGGCAGAGTTATGTTACATGTGTTACGAAAAGGTATAAACCAGCTGGTGGTAACTCTAAGAGAACCGTCACCGCTAGCCTGGCGATAGCGTACATATCAAACATTTTATACCGAAAATCGAAAAAGGTAAGTACGCGCCAAAAGTTTTAAACCTATCACTCTGATAGCTTTAAGAGAGTTTGAAGAGCATGGATGGTTTGTTATGCATACGTATCCTCTGTCTAAGATGCAATATGCATACGGACATGGAAGTTCATGTTAAAATTGAAGGCACCGTGCGCAAGCAGAAGATTATCGGACAAAGACCTCCGCGTCTTTGTTGGCACATGTGTACGCACTCTTTTGTCGAAATTTTTAATTTGGCAATTGTTGGCGTAAACCACAGACTTAAAAAAACCCAATGCGATAAATCACATGACTTTGGCGGCCAATTTTGATCACCAAAACGAGAAATTACGGTACCAGTAATTAGCTAATTCAGTAATTGAATTGCGATAAGGAGCACCATTAACTGTTATTACCTGAAAAGCTACATTTTGAAAGAAAATGGATCCGATGATGCATCCAACTTAAGACCTGTACCAAACAGTGATAAGTTGTGGATGCATGTGTTTTTCTACAATCACTCGTGGATTATCCGAACCCCAAATCCGACAAATTCAGTCTCATTGCTAACGATGATTTTGTTTCAAAAATCGGCATCCACCTGTTGTTGTTCCATAATCCATTCAACGAAGGCTCTTCGCTGTGCGAAGCCCACTGCAGTTCATGAATCAGTTGCACATCTTATGCAAGAAAATGTCAATCTTTCGTGAGAGATTTCAAAATGTCCAATTCTTGAAAATGATGCCAAATTGATGTTCCTGGACTCTTAGCAACACTCTCACCAATCTCTGTGTTGAACAACTTGTTGAAGGGCCGACTAAGTGATTAAGATCATTAAGTGATCCAATCTCTTTGAATTTTTGAATTATTTAAAATGCCAAACCTCTTTTAAAAATATTTCTCAACAATGAAAACGCGTTGTTTTTTTCCTGTAGCGCTTCCTGTTTAATAACCCTGAACTCTCAGCTGTCACGTTGTTTTTTTTCCGTTGTCAAAAATTTACTGCACATATGGCGCAAAATTAAATTTTGTTTCAAGGTTTGTTTCTTGAACTTGTAAATCATAAAATCCTATTAAGAGTGCTACAAAAGTTTGATTTCAGAAATAATATTCTTTGTTAGTTTTCATCGTATATAAGAAATAGAAGATAACATGTTCGGGGTAATTTGACTCTAAGAGAAGGGCAACCTTGCATCGGAGATGGTATCCCACAGGGTTTAGTTCTTGGTCATCTACTTTTTTACAATTTATATAAACCCTATATTAACTCTATATTTTGTTTTTTTATTTTTTAAGAAATTAACACTCAAGTGGGTATGAATACACATATAATGCCTCAGTATGGGCTCAGTGGTTATTTCGTTTCAGGGGCGGCATCCAACATTTTATGGGGAGACTAAATTCTTATTGAAAGTTGGCTTGTTGTTGATTTATGGTCAACTAACCATTTTTTTTTTGAAAACTGAAAAAATTGAAGTCTTTCGGGAGCGGTTGGCATTCAAACACCGAACCTTTCCACTATCACTTGAGCCCCGGCCACCCATCATTATAAACTCTAAATTAACCCGTCGATTTTAAATTCACATATGACAGCATATACGGAGAGGACCTATACAGAGCTATGTTTAGTTTTGACATCCCTACAAAACTCGTTGCTTGTGCAGGATAACGATGGAGAAATCTCGCTGCTGCATCAAGGTCGGTAACAAACAAACTGAGAATTTTGATGTCAAAAAAGGATTTAGGCAAGGCGACGCGCTGTCATCATACTATGTCGTAAGGCCCTCTCCCGAACAACCAAGGAAACTCTATATCACCTTGATCAAAAAGTTCCCGGTGGCGTCATCGTGTAGCGCTCCCATTATTCCGATTTGGATTTTGTTTTTTTTTGTTAAGTTGGTACGTCTGTTGTTGACATTCCCTCTAAATCTTAGCGTCATAAGTTACGCAGCCAAGAGTACATTTAACTCTGCGTGTGTTGGCGACTTTTTACAATTTTATAGTAGAAATGGATTTCAATTTGCAACAACGAACTTGTATTAAATTTTTCGTAAAAAATGGGTTTAATGGTGAGCGCATGTTGGAATTGTTGGAAAAGTGTTTCGGCAACTATTCTCTAAAGTTTGCCAGTGGCACGAGTGGTTGCAAAGTGGTCGTTAGTCAATCGAAGGTGATGAACGCAGTGGCAGAACATCGACATCGAAAATCGACGAAAACATTGATGATTAACCATCAGAGAGATAGCGGAAATCTTGAACATTACCTTTAGATCCGTCCAAGAGATTTTGGTTAATGATTTGGGTTTTCGTCGTGTAGTAGCAAAGTTGGTGTCAAAAGACCTCAATTTCATGCAAAAAAGAGGCCGAGTTCACTTCACAAAAGAGATGATTTGCGAGGCTGAATCCGATCTCACATTCATCAAAAGGATCATTACTGAGTACGACACGCAATCCAGACATCAGGCAAGTGAATGGCGTTTACCAAATGAGCCAAGACCCCAAAAAACCTCGTCGTTTTCATGGATTACAACGGTGTAGTGTATCATGCATTTTTGCCAGAAGGCCAGGCAGTAAACAAAGAGTATTATTTGGGCGTTATGAGACATTTCCGTGAAGCAATTCGCCGAAAGAGACTAGAATTGTGGGCAGAAAACTCGTGGATTTTGCACCATGATAACGCACCGTCGCACAGTGCCATCATTATTCGTAATTTTTTGAAAAAAAAAAATGCAACAAATACCATCCAACAGCCACCGAATTCATCTGATTTGGCTCCCTGTGACTTTTTTCTGTTCAATCGATTTAAAAAACCACTACGGGGAACGCGTTTCAGCAGCCGAGAGGAAGTAATGGGAAAATCGCAGGAAGCACTGATAGACATACCGAAAACCGTATATAAAAAATGTTTCGAGGATTGGATCAACCGCTGGCATAAGTGTGTTGCAGTCGATGAGGATTACTTTAAAAGGGATGAGGATTTAGTTGAATAAACTCGTATTTTTAATTTTTGATCAAGGTAGTATAAGAAGCTTATAATCGCAGTCCTGCTCTATGGTTCCGAAGCATGGACTCTTTCTAAATCGGATGAAGATATCCTTGATCATTTTCAGAGAAAGATTCCTCTTAAGGTTCCGTATACGTTGACGGGTAGACAATTCAAAGGTGAACTCAACGAGCTGTACAGCGATGTCGACCTGGTCAAAAAACTGCGCATTGGGGATTTGAAATGCCTGGGACATGTAGGGAGAATAAACACCAAAGCTTAGCTTGCAGAATCTTCGACTCTAATCCGGAGTGACAACGCAGTAGAAAAAGGCCTCACCTTAAGTGGCGCGCGCAAGTGGAAGGGGACGTCAACCAACTTGGGGTGCGCAAATGAAGGCAGTTACCCAAAGACCGCGCTAATTGAGGCTCAGGTCCATCCCCGACTGTAAATGTAGAACAGAGTAAAAGAAAAGCAGGAGAAATTGCACTGCCTTATATAACTTTGAGTGCCATAAGAGAATTAAGTCAATTTGAATTGGTTAAATCTTAAAATTAATCTTAAAACACAAATTGGTATAAAGGTTACTCAATAGGGCTTCAGAAGATGGTATTTTAGTCGATAGCTATGCTTCGGAAAAAGGCTAGTTGAAAAGAAGAAAAAGGATTTAACTAACAATCCTTAAATGTATCACGCCAAACGTTTGCGATAACCATCAACAAACCACAAGGTCAATGTTTAACTATAGTCGCGTATTTCACATGGCTAATTACACGCTGCTTCTTTCCGAGTTGGTTCACCAAAAAATTGTACATTTTTACACAAAATAAAACTATCAAGGATCAATTAAATTAAAGTGAATCCCTTATATTTAATATTTGTTTCCAGATTTACGTGAAAGGTTGGTGCTACCAGAAGAATGGTTTACAAATGTAGCTAATGTAAGGCAGAAATATATACATACGAGGGCTGTTCGATAAATACCCGGATTAAAAATGACAACGCAACTTTTTTAGGTTTTGACAATTTATCCCCTCCGTATAGTACGACTTTTGTTGGCCTGTAAAATACTCCTCCGCGACGGCGATGATTTAATCGTTCGACCTGTACTTCAACAAAAAGAAGTGGCAGGGAGCCAAATAAGAAGAACACCGAAGACAGAGGAGGAACTCGTAGTGCAATTCGACAAATTTGGCTATGACGGCTGCAGAGATGGAGCCAGTGCGTTATCGTGGTCGAAAAGCATTTTTTTCTTGGCCAAATGTGGTCGGTTTTTTTTTTCAAATCGGCTTTGAATTGATCAAATAAATCGACGTAGTCTGCTTCCGTAATTGTATTTTTCGTTTTCCAAATAGTCAACGGGGATCACACCTCGCGGGTCCCAAAAAAACGGTGACGGTTTTCGCCTTCTTTGGAGCAAGTTAGCCAGATAAAACCCACTATTTCGATTGTTCTTTGGTCTCTTGTGTATCTTATCGACGTTCACAAAACGACGCAAAGACTCCTCCGGATTTCGACTAAACACAAGCACGTCTTGGAAGTGGTTTCACAATTGCGCTTGTTTTCCGGTGTCAAAATAAAACTAAGCGTCGGATTGTCACCAAATTTTGACAGGCGGGCTAAAAGATTTTATAATAAATGATGGTACACTTATTTTGGTTCAGTAGCGCCACCTATCTTCCAATCCAGGTACTTATCAAACAGCCCTCGTATGTTGCATTAGATGTACATAATTCTATGTGCTACATATTTGAATGCTTATTAAAGGAATGAGAAATATAAAAGATATGGTAGATTGACATTTATCAAAAGAAAAGAAGTAAAACAGAAAACTCCCTGTTTGCAGAATGTTGTGCCATCAATTCAAATCATTATGATATGTCTGCGAGATTTGCAATCGCATTCCACCTCCGAAATCAAATCAATCAAACGATAATCGGATAATTTTCATTTATCTTTGCGCTCTGGAATCCTCTGAAATATTAATTCTCTTTGAAAGTAAATTCTAAAAATCAACACACACAAAATCTCAGCTGTTTAATTTCCTTGAATTGTTATCATTTCCATTCTTCATGCTGGCAATTCGACATTAATCTGTGAAAATTTTCAGATCCCATTGCTAAGGATTCGTAAATATTTTCATTGCAAAGTAAACCGGTACAACGAAACGATGCCACCCTACAAAGAATTCGTCCACCCCATCGACGCAACCCCAAGTGATAAGTTGCTGCCGACTTCCCTCGTTATACTTAAGAGTCCATAATATCTTTGGTAAACTTTTCCTCCTCATTCGATGGGTCTTTTGGTTTTTTTTTTTGTTTTTTTCTCCTCATCTTCATCTATGGATATTCATTCATTTTTTTTTTACTCCATCTCTGACGCATTTGCTTTCTCGTTTCCTTAAAAAGAATATGTTAACTTAAGCTATTTGTTCAGTGAAATGGTGTGATGTGATGGGGATACATTCCATATACGTACAACCATACGTAGATTGTTTATAACTTTGGCCAGATGCCTCCCAGCAATCCAATAAACCTGTAACCTGTAACCTCTGTGGCCTCACCTAGAAGAGATCCTTTGGCGGAATATCGAAAAAAAAAAGAAAAAAAAAATCCTCGTACGTAACTAATTTCCCCAAATTTCCTCACTGTAATCCTGTAGCCAATTTACGAAGATGGGATCTACTTAGGAATACCGGAGGAAATGAAAATTCATAAACCTTCATACACACAGACCATCTGAATGAAGCTAAAAACTTTCTTCATAGCCAAAAACAGAGAAATCTCCCCCCAGAATTCAACCTTGTATCGGTCTGGTATAAGGACTACGCCTGGACGCAGGTGTATAGTACGTGGTATGAAGTAAGAAAACGCCGTTAAACCTTAAACCTCATAAAATGAAATAAATGCGTGCGATTATTTTTCGTAATTTATATCTCAAGTGGCATTAACGGCTACGTTGACACATGAGGTTCCTCACACTCCCATACAATGTAAAGTGACAAAAAAAGGACGACATAGACGACAACAAAGGACTCGCTTTCCATGGAAGTTGTATCCTGGCACTGAGTATCACGCTACTGTACGGGGGACCTGTAAAGCTGTGAGTAAAAAATAATTGAATACTAAATTCAGCAAAAGGTAAACTGCATTAAAACTGTTCACTGCCTTGTTAACAGCGAGCACTTGTAGTCGTACTCATAGATACGATTACTCTGTCTCTGAGTAGGTACTCGTATTCAAAAGTTTAACTTGGTAAAGCCAGCAAAAACCAGCAAAAACCATCTCTGGAAAAACTTTCCCCCATCATGACTTTGAAAAAGCCAACAAACATCCCTGATTCTGTTCAGAACAAAGTACGAGGTTTGTACCTACATACGAGTACTACGTATAGCTTATGCTCGTAGCGGCTGAAGATACGAATGTAGTTTTAGGTGAAATTACCAAGAACTTGATTCGAAAGCTGGTAACTGGCGGATAGTTTGTTGGTATAGATACAGAAGTTAGTGTAGTTTTGGTAGTGCAAACGGCACCCACTCAGACCGAGATTACTATGCAAACGAGAAAACTTTTCCACAAACTATTTATGAAATAAAAGTCCGAATCAAGCGGCAGTCACGTCTTTGGTGTACTTTATGCAATTAAGATGTTTGGATGGGTGCATGGAGATGTTTTGTATTTGGGGAAAAGTTTTATCTTGGCAACCGCACTAGATGCACTGAATTCTGCATGCACTGACAATAGTAACTGGTTCTGGACGAAAACGGATATACACGGATGATTTGTTGGCCATTCTGGATGCAGGGTGAGTTTTGTTTTTCTTTTAATCCTTTTTTTTTTTTTTTTTTTTTTTTGTGTGGACGAATTCTAAGTACTTTTTCTCTGAATAGTATCTGTTTGCTTTGAATGCTATTGGAGTTTGGTTAGGAACAAATTTCATCACCTAGTCAGAGTCCTTAGATATGAATAGAAGTGACTTTTACTGAGTTTTGTAAAACTTTCGCCCCAACTTTCACTGATTGGCCAGTGAATTTTCCAACTCATTTAGTTTTATGGGCATCGCTTTTGTTCATTTAGGATAATGTGTTTATTTTATTGGGAACATCTGTTCGGTTTAGAGTTTTAAAATTGTTGTGAGGTCTTGATTTAGTGATGATCTAGTTTGGTTGTGATTGATTAAAAAATTGTTGTCGAAAATAAGAAGAAAACTACAAGCATTCACAGGGAAATCCGCCAAAGTAATAAAGCAACAGCGAGTGAATTGGTAGTTCAAAATACTGTCGTTCTATTCTATCGTAAAACAAACTAAAAACAAGAGAAGTCCAAAGGGCTTACTAACTCTTAAGTTTTTAGCGTCCACATAGTGGTGCAGATTTCCGATTAGAGTGAGACGAATTATCATCGTCCTGCAATATGGTTTGGAAGAAACTGCCAGGGATTTCGCGTTTATATTCAGAAATTTCAGTGCCAGGACTTAATCTGAAAGCTTTAGTGAACGCCTTGTCGATTTTGCAACACAAATCGCCTTCCTTTTGTTCAATCTATCAAAACTATCTATCAAATCTATGAAATGAATTGTTGCCTCTCAGATGCCTGGTTGTTTCCTAGTTCTTTCAAACTGCTCACGCCAAATTGGTTGAGGTGCTGCTTCACTTGTGTGTTTTCCTCTGCTGCTTTTTCCGTTTACAATGAATCCGAATACTATCTGAGCTTGAGTTTGGAGGCCTAGTCAACTATAACGATGAATTCTGACTCTCTTAGCGCTGTAAAGCTTGTTCTTGATTATATCAGGTTTTGCCATCTTCACCGATGCAAACAGATCCGTAGTTCACTCGAAGCATCTGTTTTTATAGGAAACGAACAAGTCACACTTCATCCTTTTTTGATAAAAATCATGCCTCTGCGTGAACGAGGATGACTGGGATTATTATGGGACTTCTGAGCTACAAAAAAATAGTGCTTATCTTGGTTCCTGTAGGAAAGATCTCTAAAGTGAAGTCTAGGTAGACAAAGTCGTTGACAACTTCTAATTTGTACCTGCAAGTTGTATAATTGTAATACAAAATAATTCTCGATGACAGAATGAACTTTGCTGTTCCCTAGCTTATCTCCAGACCCAAATTCGCCGCTTAAATACTTACAAATGCCCCACAAAAAGCTCATTGCGTTCGGCCGATAATGCCATCCATAAGAGAAACTTGGTATACAGGATTTTGAAAGATTGTGCAGCTGGTATTCTCTTAAGTGTTTCCCAAAATAATTGCAAGTATGATGTTGAAAAAATGGCACGACAGTGATTCGGTCTTATCTCTGTAAATTATTTCAAACTCTTATAGAGTAGCGGATATATATTACACACTATCATCCGGATAAGTTTAGCAGAGATGTCAAAGTCAGGCGTGCCTTCGTAAGCTGTCATAGGCACTCTTAAAAACGAAAAATAAATGTTGGTGTCAATTTAGACTTCTTAGGCCTTAAACCACACTACAGTGACTAATCAGGTGGTTGACAAAAGTTTTTAGGCAGATACATGGTATACTAGAGTGTGTTTAATAGATGAAATTGAGAAGATTAATAGCTCTTTAGTTGGCGTAGACTAGGGAGTTTCTTTTCTTTAGAATCGGGGATACACTAATAATGATTCATTTTTTTGACCATACCTTAGAGATGATTTCATTCACTCCCTTCACAAAGTCATCGATAGCTGGTTCGATAGTACAGGTTATCCTCACTTCGCCGAGATCGGGTGAACGGTATTGCTGTCCATCATCGTCATCAGAATGGTTTGTTCTGCTTGACAGTGAAATCTTGCTCGATATTGCCGTATAAGAGTCTTCAGTTTTTCTATACAACTCAAAGCTGACTACGACCTAGATCGATCGAAAACTAAGTTCCCTTGTTCATCCTTGCAGGCTTGCTGTCCTATATTGTTGCCCTGCTGTGCTATTTTTACGAACTTCTTTTGTACTATAGCATCTCTCCCGATTATCTCGACATCTTGCTTCTCGTGTTTTCTTTTCTTTCTTCTCAGAAGCTGGTGTCCTTGTTCTCTTTCATTCGTATATCTCACGAGTCTATCTTGTCTTCCTTTGCAGCATCTTTTTATATGCTTGCTGTTTCCCAGCGTACACCAGACGAGATTTATCGTCAAATCATGGGTTTTTCAGTGATGGTATCTCTAAAGGACGGTTTTCAGCTTTGCCATTAGGTTTCTGGATAAAATGGTCATGATCCAGGACCTCGAGCTAGGTAAAGGAATGCTTGATTTATGAAGACCCTTGGTTTATTGCGACTTCCGACATCTTAACATCTGACTTCTTAACAGTATTTTTGCTTCATTGCGGTGTTATGGATAACGTAATCCATACCTTAGGCACAACAAGGTTCGTGGTAATATTGGTCCCGTTTGACATCCATCATACTCCATGCGCACCTTGTGTCAAGCGCAATTTGATCAATCTTGGCGGTTGCAGAACAACGCTAGATACCCTAATGAATGTTGAAATGTGAAAACCGCACGCATGTTACGATTATATTTCGGATTGAAGCGTAGTCGATAAGTCTGAATCCGCTGAAGGCGATAGTGTCTCATTAACTGATTCTGTTACAAATACGTTCTCCTTTTTCTTATAAAATTATGAAAACAGTACTTTGTGCCATCATCTTTCTCCTTGGCGATTTAATTTCGATTTAGATTGCCGCGAGATATTCGTTCACAATTCACATGGCTAAAACTCAAGACTTCTTGCCTAAGTCTCCGGTCCATTCAGTCGCTCCTCTTGGTAAGAGTTGGTTTATGGCTTCCGCGGGTATTTCGCCTGTACGTGATCTGTTTAGAGACCTTACATTCAACAAAAAAATAATTCTCCGTTTTAGAACAGTGGTATCATTCGTTATTTCGTAACTATATACATACAAGGTGGCACAAAACTTATCATCCAATTTCATCCGCCAAGTGGCTACGGCCAGTGTTGATGCACACTTGTGACTGTTTTATCGTGATTTCCATGACCTTCCTCAAGATTTCCGGTCATAACTGTTCGCATTCCTGTCGAATATTCTCCTAAAGGGCTGCGATTGTCTGAAGCTTATTAGCATACACCCGTGACTTCAAGCAGTTCCAAAAAAAGGAGTCTGGGATTGTTAAATCGGGCGATCTTGCTGGCCATGTTAAATCGCCATAACGGGAGATTACGCGACCAGACAACGCTTCCTTCACAATATTCATAATATTGTGGCTCATGCTGTGTGTACGGTTTTGCACCGCCTTGTGGAAACCACATGTTCACCAAGCCCCTCTCATCCAACTTGGGCAGTAAGAAGTTGTCTCTCATGGCTCAGTAACAGTGACCGCATTGCCGATGGCATCCTCAAAAAAAAAAAAAAAATACGGCCCAATAACTTATCCCGCGTGAACGCCGCAACACAAAATAGATTTGAATGGATGTAATGGCACTTCGTACATCACATGCGTATTTTCAGTGCCCCAGAAAATAAGATTTTGCTTTATGACGTAACCGTTTAAGTGGAAATGGAGGCATCGCGCATAAAGATTTTCGACACAAAATCGTCCTCTTCGTTGTTGAGATTGAGGATGGCTTTACAGTAATTCACACGTGATTGACGGTCAGGAGGCATTAACTGATGCACTGTTTGTACTTTTGTGGGAACATGTGTAAGTTTTTCACTGAAATTCTGTGTAGGGTCCGTCTGGTGATGCCCAACTGCATGGGCAGTCGTCTGGTTGATGTTTCTTCGTTCTCAGCGACATCGGCAGCCACAGCTGCGATATTCTCGGCCAATCGACCAGTCCAGTGGTGGCCACGGCCTGCATGGTAGCTAAGCGCCGGAATGTTTGCCAGTTGTCGCGACACGATTAGGAAATCGACGTCGTAATTCACGCTGCGCTAACACCACTGACCGATTATTGGTCAAGAACATCGACACAATTTATCCACGCTCTTGCGGAGTATAGCGCTCCATTGCTTATCTGTTTGTATACTGCAGCAAATGTCGAACATGATTGACGTACGATGCCACTTGCAAAAATTATACCATCTTACGATAAGTGATTAATTTTTCTCCACCCGATGAGTAATCTTCAACTAAAAGGGTCAGGTCCTTTAGCGTGGCAGTAGCTGCGTATGATATTATTGGTGTTTATCTGCTTCGTGTTCTTCTGCCACTAACTCTACTGCGGAAACCCTAACAGCTTGTTCCGAATACCTTTCCAGACTTTAGGTTTGAGTATATCAAAATAGTCGTTGATTCTATCTGGTAAATTCTTCTGCTGTTCTTTTATCAGACATTGAATCCTGGCTTAATTTTGAAATTTAAGCCTGCATATATGAGTATAAGGGCTTACACAAGCCGTTTCCAGAGACGACCACAACGAGGAAAAGCAAGCAAGTTCCGCCACTGGACGAACCATGTCTTAGTCATTCAGCAGTTACTCGTTTAATCGTCTTTTATGCCAGAGAATCGATAAACATTTTTATTAAACTTTTACTCATTTACGCACTCGAACTTAATCTACGTATTTCGGCAAATTAATTCATTTTATTTATATAAAGGGTGATTCATGGTATGGTTTGATTTATAATGTAAAATAAAATAAATAAATTTAAGAGTGAAGTTAAATTTTTTATTATTGGTTAAAAGAACAATTCATGGCATTAAATGTTTAGAAATAATATTATGTAAATGTTGGCCACGACAACGTCTGAGGTGGTCCATTCGGAAGGTTTAATTTTGGGCGACTCGTTCGAGCATAGCGACTGGCACATTGCGGATAATGCGAGGATAATGTTGGCTTCCAAAGCGTCAATTGAAGCGGGGTTATTCCGCTACATGTTCCCAGAGAAAATAGTTCAAAGGTGTGATATCGAACGATCTAGGCGACCAATATAAGGTAGCAAAACGTGAAATTAAGTGCTCACCAAAATGATTCCTCAACAAGTCCATTGTTTCACGCGCTGTATGGCTCGTAGCGCCTTTTTGTTGAAACAAGAGCTCACCGAGACTATGTGCTTGAATTTGAGGAAGCACATAGTTCGTTAACATGGTGCGATAATTGTTGCCATTGACGGTAACATTCTGATTTGCGTGATTTTCGAAGAAATATGGACCGATGATTTCCCCAGCCCATAAACCACACCATACCGTTCTTTTTAATGGATGTAATGGTAGCTCTTGGCACTCTTCGGGTTGCTCATCAGCCTAAACACGGTAATTTTGTTTATTAAGACAGAAATGGTCTTCATCACTGAACAAAATTTCACGATAAGACATCGGATTTTCATTGAGTTTTTCCAGAGCCCATTCACTGAAAATATGACGCAAGTTCAAGTCATCTGGCTTCAATTCTTGCACAAGTTGAATTCTATACGCTTTTAGGCCGAGATTCTCACGTTAAATACGCCAAGTTGTCGAATACGCCAAGCCAAGCTGCTGAGAATAACGACGAATCGATTCGTCACGGTTTTCGCGTACACTCTCAGCTACAGCTGCTATAGTCTCTTCACTGGGACTCATATTTGCGAATGGTATTGGCAATAGTGGTTACAGTAGGTCGATTATGCGCACCGTAAGTTCCTCGAATCGCACGAAAAACATTTCTCACAGAACGCTGATTTTCGTAATACAGCTGAACTATTTGGAGGCGCTGTTTGAAGTGTGAGTCTTTTCATGATGACTTGACAAAGCAGTTTGGTGGGAGTCACTCGTGATCCGTCAAGAAAAGCCTATTGAAAATCAAACCTCACGATGAATCACTCCTTATATTGATTGCATGGAATAAGAGTATTTTTAGAATTAAGAAAATCTAGTTTTTAGTAGAAACGCTTTATATATTTTCTCAATAAAACTTAATAGTGCCTACCTAAAATAAATCTAAGTCTACTTAAAGAAACCTCCCCTGTTTTGAGTAACTAAATACGCACTTTGTTTTTATTAATTTTTTTACTTCTTTTTTTTTAAATTAGGAACCACCAGAAGTAGTACCCATCCTAAATAAGCCGGCCATGGCTAAGGAATTAGAAATACGGACCTTGCAAATTGCTTTGGCTATTTCGAAATAACAAAATTTCTTGCCGGGTAACATCCCTCTTATCGTAAATCCCTACCGTGCTCCTAAATGTGTTAGTTGATTCGCCTGTTCGCAGCTGTTTCGGCCGAGGTGATTAGTGGTGCGGCTAATCTGTCCAGGACAAGCCCTTCCATATTTAAATAAAGAAACCCTTCAAGGTATAAATAATTGGGGTAACAATCCTCGGAAATCAGGTTATTTGTCAAAGTCAATGCTCTTGCAATGTGCTTTCGAATCAACTTAGTAATGAAGTTATGCACTGTTATTTGGTTCGTAGTATTTTATGTACTCTAGCTCTGGTATTTTTATTTGGCCACGCTAACATTCTTAATATATTAGCAATCCACTTAGAGAACATCGATTACACCATACTTAAACTTCGGTTTGACATAGTCTTTCATGCGAGATTTCTCTCTAGATCCTACTGGGAAGAAGATGCTTCCATAGAGGACAAGTCTATCCATTTCTATACAGATGGATCTAAAACTGATAGCGGGGTTGGTGGAGGTATTTTCTCAGATAAGCTAAATTTAAGCCTCGCCTTCTGTCTTCCAAATCACTGTAGCGTGTTCCAGGCGGAAATTTTGGCGATTAAAGAAGCTTTATCCTGGCTGAAGAAAAACGTGATATCCGCAAAGGATATCCGCATATTTTCGGATAGTCAGGCCGCTATCAAGTCCCTGGACTCGGTCTCTTACGGAGATGGCAGAGCATTTCAACCTTCACCTTTGTTGGGTGCAGGGCCACAAAGACATTCCAGGGAATTGTAGGGCTGACGAACTCGCCAAAATTGGAACCACTCTACCTATTCTACGGGAAAAGGGTAGCATAGGTATGCCAATCGTTACGTGCAAGTTATTATTTAAGCTGGATGCTAATAAAGGAACAGAGCTTAGATGAACCGGTGGGCCAACAAGTCTAGCAACTAAACAGATCTGGTTCAAAGCTAGATCTGAATCGCTCTAAGAGTCTGATTCTTTTATGGTAAACAGGAAACATCTCAGCGCCATTATAAGTGTCATCACTGGACACTGCCTTATAGGCAAGCATGCAAGAAGGCTTGTCGCTTTTAAAAACGATTCCTGTAGAAGCTACATGGACGAGGGGGAAGAGGATACAATCCTCAACCTTCGAAGGTAAATCCTAAGATAAGCCCTCTCAAACACCCGAACGTTTTTCAGTAAGCTGGCTCTGACGTTGAGCCCTACGGCACATCCATATGTAAGCATAGGCCAAATAAGGGCCGTTTGGCAGATTACCTTCACTTTCGCATTGAGTTGGCTGCTATAAAGCAGTCTCTTTGTACCGGAAAAATCACCTCTTGCTTTGATCAGGTCAATCTATATGTTTGTTAAAATATAGATATCGGTTTAGCCAGATCCCAAAGTATCTCACTACATTTCGACAAACAAGCAAGTGGCTGACTATGTTGTCCTAGAATTCAAAACTTTCTTAGAATAGTTTCCGACTTCTGAAAATTGATCTTCAACTTCAAGTCATCGCAATATCGTTTAATCTCATCGAAGTCACTTTTCAAGAGCATGTTGGTGACCACGATCTTTGTACCTGATCTGTACCTAAGCGATTACTCGTAAGTCATCTGCATATGCTGTGGCATGGTGAAGTGATTCCACATGATCGTTGTGTAGATGTAAAAAAGGATCGGAAAGTTAACCGCACCTTATTGCATACCGTTTTTAATATCAAATATTCCAACAAGAGTAACATCGTCATTCAGCACTGTCTCGAATCGCCAGTCCTCTATATCATTTCAAAAATAGGAACTGTGCAAAAAGTCCCGACTTTCCTTATAAGCTTCTTGGGAGATAGCTTCTCTTCACTCAAAATTCTCTTGAGGATCTCTTAAAACTAATTCAGCTATCTTTGTCAGGCAATACCGCTTCATCATTTATATTTACGGCCGTATGAAGGATGATGCGCCAGTAGACATAGAACACTCAAAAAATTAAGACCAATGTGACAACTATCTATACACGGCTCATACGCGGCTCATACGCGGCTCATACATTTATTTATTACAGGATCCTCGATAACAAAGATGTTGTCATCATTGACAGCTTCTTCTGAGTCTAGGATTGCTGTTAACAGTAATTGCTAGCGATTCGTGGTTCGAGCGATATTTAAATACGGAGGCTCATTTTGATCTTTCCTCCGAAATATTTTATTTATTTGCGGGAATATATTCTTGTTGCTGCTGTTTGCATTTTTTTTTTTTGACAATTTGCTGCTGAACGGTGAATAGCGCTCTCGCCTTCTTGAGAAGTGTGTCCAACTCCTCTAGTTTCACAATTTCGTTAAGAACGGTTATTTTGGTACTGAAAACACAATGGTCACTGTCATACACAGACCTGCGAAGACGGTTCAAAGTAAGTTGGTACCTATCTGTCAGCTGTATACGTGTCGAACAACAGGAGATCCAGATATGAGCCATGTCTGGGAAACGACGGAATATCTATCCCTTTAAGGCCAAATCGATACCTAACACTGTGCTGACCCAACTAATCGAGTAGCCGGTTCCCTCTAATGCTTAGCGTTTAAATCTCCGAGCAACCTATTTCTTCATGTGACGTTGAAACTGAGCTATCTGCCTCTGAATTGAGAGAAAGATAGCCAGCATATTAGATACAGCTTCCAGTGTTCTAGGCGCTGGAGAAGCTGCCTTTGATTGTTGTACAGTACTTTTTTTACCTTCCGCCATTTGGGCGTATAGAGAAGTGATGGCTGGTATTTGAATGTGCATAGGTGGACATTTAACATCCACTTTTTGCTGCCAGATTTACACTCTTTATGTATTGAAACTTAGGAAAGCCCCGATAGTTTGCGGTGTATCCCGAGTTTTTTCTATCGCTCCATACCTACCCAGAGCAAATTCCTCCGTTTAGTGGTCCTTTCCACAGTTCACGCATCGTGGTTGCATCTCGTATCACTGATGCTGCAAGTGATTTAAGTAACACAACATACTGTAGATTGTATCTACTATCGGTTGTTACTTCAAAAGGATATAAAATAGCTGCTGGTACCTCTAAACAGAATCGTTATTGCAAGTCTGGCACTGACTATATACCGAAACTATGGCGAAAAGTGAAAGTTTTTTTTAACTTTTTTTAAGTCAAAAAAGATAATTGCGCACTCGCCAAAAGAATCAAATATATAAGTCTAACCTCCTTCATATTGAAGAAGATAGAGACAATGGTCGAGCTCCACGTATGCAATGCATCCTCTTTTTAGGATGCAACATGACTATTAACGAGATTGAAGATTCTGGGAGAGTGAGCAGAACTGGAGGGACACGCGACGAGTATGATCTCATCGACATTGACTTTCAACCACGTAATCTTTGACGATTTGTCTCTTAGAAATCCTTCAAACATGGCAGTGAACAGAGCTTTCGGCAAGACATCGGACTTTTCACCTCTGGATCTGTATTGCTATGATAAGGCTTTAAAACAGGATTTAACGAAAATACGTCACTAGTGCGGAAGGTTGAACTTATTGCGACTTGTTTGGGTTCAGAATTACGGGAAATAAAATCATCGGAAAGCGTCCGAGGAGAGTTTGTTCGGACTGTCTGCGTCCTAAGTTAGGGCTTATAATAAGAGTCGACTTTCAGGTATGCATATTTGTAGATGGCATGACTCTCTAGAATGTTGGTGGAACAAACGACGTCTTCACGATATTTCTAAGAGATCAGCGATTTTCCTCCTCTCCTTCAGTAGGAAAATGTGTTAGGCATAAGTGACACGTAATCCTGTGACGCTTGCTGTGAGAATGTTGATGACACCGCAAAGCACTATCTCCATAAGTGTCCAGCCTATAGTAAGTTCGCATCAGACAGTGGACTATTTCTTTGTCTCAGTGCTCTATTCCGACCACTGACGATGGCACTGATTTTCACTACACTGGCCGCAATGTGTCTTATTTGAACCAGCTTATGCACTGAAGTTCAACGGAATATTTCATATGTCTCTTCGAGTTATGATATTAGCTGGAAATTTTAAGGTTGCCCTCAATTAATTTTCGGTTATGCTTCTGATCGGCTATGAGAAGAGTGTACAGAGTTTGTGTAAAAATATTTGTGCCCCATAGCCTTAGACACAGCCTTACACCCAAAAAAATATTCGGTACGAATACGATTCGTTTGCCAAACATTACGTAAATCTTCAGAAAACCTTTTCAACTAAGCTCTATAGAAAAAGGAGACTCTCCTACAATATTTAACAAGTCTCAATTGATGGTTGTCCGGACCGATGATTGCTAGTCACCTTTGGATGGCTTATCACCCTTCATCCAATTCTGGTAATTGCCAAGGTCTAAATTGTTGGTTCAGTGAGGACTTATTGGATTTTCTTTCTCGTCCTTCTTGTAAGGTTATCTGGTCTCCCTTACATTATATTTTAAAATTTTGCGACACCTTTCGGCATTGCGGAGGTAAAGGCGAAGGAAAATACTATCCTTACACCCCTTTCATTAAAATTCCTTCAATTTCTTCTTATTTGTGTATGTTTATATGTTTTTAGCTCAAAAGCACACATACTCGTATCAGCCTTCCAACCAACCATCCCCTTTGTTGGCAAATTTTAGACTCCTCAGTTTGCTGCAAAAATTAAGGGAATCTTCTGTACGCCGTCGTCTGTATCTGAATTCACGCACCGGCCCGAGTCCTTCTAATAAACGTACTTACATCATGTTTGCACAAAGGTATTACATCCCTATCCCCTTGTCATGGCTATGGTGTGCATAACAACAATGACGATGATGGCTGTAAAGTATCCTTACCGCTTGCCCTAACCAAAAAACACGTGTAATTAAGATTTATGAATACAATTTGCTTAACATCTTGTTGCTTCCAAAGAAACGGGTGAGCAGATGGCCGAACATACCACCCAACCCTCTCGAAATCCGCTTATTGTATTTGTATTTGTTCTTGTTTTTGTATACCTATGTGTGGAACTCTGGAAGAGTCAGTGTAAACTTATGAAAATCTCTTGTGGCAAGGCAATCGCCTGACACAGAGTCGTCGACAGGTTGCTAAAGGGATGGGGACTAAAGAAACAGAGTACAACACACAGAGTATCCATATACTCGTACTCATTCTTGTATACTCGTACTCGTACTTCTCGCGACAGAAGCTTTTCGCATTAAGTTCTCGTAATCTCCTTGCTCTTATTAAACAGCAGTACGACTGCCTTACAAAGAATAGAAAGGTAAACGTCTGTGTAAGAGTCCTTATAGCTTCCACCTTGGAAAATTTCTGCCTTAAGAATGGTTGTTCCCACGTCAACCTCAATGCACAACCCTACAAATTATTTCCCAGCTTGGAGTAGTTTATCGTTCTCGTGGTTGTGTTATGGAGGCGCGCAGCTCCTTTAGTTCCTCCAGTTCCCTCAGTTCAACCAGCTGTCGGCTGACTGAATGCTCTATGAGAGGCATATTATCCTTTTTATGGTTCGTTATTTATAGTAATTGTGTCCTAGTCCCATTGAGCTCTAAGTAGGTACAAGTATCGTATATGTTCCTTGGCACATGTACGAGTACGAATATGATGAATGATTGTTGGCGTCAGCGGTCACACTTTTTCCGTCGTTACATCCGTCATTCATGGGAGGAACGAGTTTGTAAGCGTGCTCGTAATCGTAAGTGGGTTAGTCGTGCTCACCCCATATCTCTCGCACATCGATTTAAGATTTAGTCGCTGATGGGTAGTTTATCCTTCGTTCTTAGTCCTTTTCGGTTGATCCTTCCGAGAATAGAAAAATGTTTAATGGATATAACAGCTGTCAAATTATTGATTGCCCCCTCTAGTCGTGGAGAATCGTTAAGAAAAACGATTTCCTCTGCCATCAAGTTCTGGATAGCTGCAGTCCGCTCCGCCTGGCTTGGCTTGGCGAATTGAGTATAGAGCCATTCGCCTGAAGATGATAATGTTAGCCGGTTATCATCGTTAATCATTCAGGGCTTATTAATTTCTTAGGGAGCAATTTTTGGGGGGGCCATTTGTACTGCCAGATGTTTCTTGTCTCTGTTGATGGCCTCTTGGCAGAACTGATGTTACATGACTTCTTCTGGATTCTTAAGTGACGACAATGTGAGCTACTTCTACATCTCATCTTAGCCCACCATGAGAAATGGAAAGGAATTTAATTTTTTTTTGAAAATTTACTTTTAGGAAATTACATTGGGAATTGTTTTTAGAGCACAAGAAGTTCGAGATTGCTGAAGGCGCGCCATGTAATTTTATTAATGGACGTCGTCCTGGAAGCAAAGTATTGGTACGCGACATTGCCACAGAGTTTGGTGGAATCAAAGAGATAAGGCAAATTTACCGAAAGATCTGAAAAGTTTATGTAATTTGCGGAAAGTTTTGTTTGCGAAAAAAGTGCGGACATATTTTTATTAGAAACTTTGATGTTGCAAGTGATGTTTTGGTGGAGTTAGGATATTGCTTCCGATTCTATGATTCAATGAAATTTAAATGAGTTGTAACGATTTCCTTCGTTTTGAATCTGGAATTTGGGACAGGAAGTGATGGTAGTTGTTTGCATAGAATTAGAGCTTCTCAAGCGAATCGAAGTTAAAAATACAAGTTAACTCTGAAAGCGGAAAGAATCCTTAAAAACTTTGAAAGCAGATGGCACAGTTTGGATAGAAATTGTTCATTTAGTGATTTTTTATTCTTCAAATCGAGGGAAAAGTTTGCAGAGAGGAAGAGGAAATTTGCAAATTGGGAACAATTTTCTATAAACCAATTTCGAGGCACATGCTCTGAAGTTCCTTTTGAGGTTTTGCAACATTTTTACCATTCCGCATCCAGGAACTTGTTTGTCTCGGGACTCTGGAGTAGAGATGAGGTCACAAGAATACTGAATAGGGCAACGGCGGCTCGTTACGCAAAGACCGTAGCTACACCTTTTATCTAGGTGTTTTGAGATTGAGTGTGATGTACGGTTCCCCACTATTCTTGGACAACCAACGTATATGGACGGATATAATGTCGACGACCCCAGTAAACGTTTTAAGAACAAAGAATTTCGTCTGAGAGCATAGAGTACACACTTATTTAGAGCGAGACATCTACTTCGGCTACTGCTACATAGAAGGAAGACAACACTTATTTTTATGTAGATTTGCTATTCAATAGAGTCTTAGTTTCAAGCTTATGCGAATGCCTCACAATCCGCATGAAGGCCGAATTTGGATAAAATGTATAAGCTTGATTGATCAGCTATAATCTTGTACTAGGAGATCTTGACATAAGCCTGTCTAAATAAACCATCTTTGAGTGAGTCATCGGAAAACATGGCCTGCATAAGACTGTGTCTGACAATAGTTTCAGGTTCTTAGAACTTAAATATTTGGCGTAAGTCCTTGGAAGCCAGCATGCCGTTTTCACATTTCAACACACAGAAAGGCGCTCCTGATCAATTCATCGTCAAGCTAATTAATCATTAACGATCCTTCAACATTCTGTGTGCCGTGGAGCCAACACAACTCGGAACTTGGTGGCAGTCAAGACCATGGATCGTTCACATCGAATTTCTATAGACGCTTTCGCATATTCAATGCGGCGCTCCCATTGTTCCGATTTGAGTTCTGTTTTGTTGTTCTGTTGTTGACATTCCCTCTAAACCTTAGCGTCATAGCTTCACATTTGCAAAAGTTACGTAGCCAAGAGTACATCTATCACTGCGTGTGTTGGCGATTTTTTTACAATTTTAGAAGTGGATTTCAATTTGCAACAACGAACGTAAAAAATGAATTTAATGGTGCGCGAACGTTGAAAATGTTGAAAAAGTGTTTCGACAACGATTCTCTAAAGTAAATGGTCGTTTACCAGTGGCACGAGCGGTTCAAAAGTGTTCGTGAGTCAATCGAAGATGATGAACGCAGTGTCAGATCATCGACATCGAAAACCGAAGAAAACATTGATGAAGTAAAAGAAATGTTGGTCAATAACCGCAAATTAACCATCAGAGAGATAGCGGAGAATTTGAACATAGCCTATGGATCCGTCCAAGACATTTTGGTTTATGGTTTGATTTTCCGTCGTATAGCAGCAAAGTTGGTGCCAAAACACCTCAATTTCATGCAAAAAAAGAGATCGTGTTGACGTCGCAAAAGAGATGGTTTGAATCCGATCCCACAACACGCAATCCAGATATCACGCAACTGAATGGCGTTCACCAAATGAGTCAAGACACAGAAAACCTCGTCGTTTTCATGGATTACAACGATGTAGTGCTTCATGAATTTTTGCCAGAAGGCCAGACAGTAAACAAAGAGTATTATTTGGGCATTATGAGACGTTTTTTGGGCGGAAAACTCGTGAATTTTGCACCATGATAACGCTCCGTCGTACAGTGCCATAATTATTCGAAATTTTTTGACGAAAAATGCAACAATTACCATCCAACACAGTCACCGAATTCACCTGATTTGGCTTCTTGTGACTTCGTTCTGTTCAATTGAGTTAAAAAACCACTACGGGGAACGCGTTTTAGCAGCCGAGAGGAAGTAGTGGAAAAATTGCAGGAAGAACTGATGGACATACTGAAAACCGAGTATAAAAAATGTTTCGAGGATTGGATCAAGCGCTGGCATAAGTGCGTTGTAGTTGATGGGGATTACTTTGAAGGGGACAATATACATAGATTTAGATGAATAAACTTGTATTTTTAATTTTCTGAATAAATTCCGAAGTTCTTTTGATCAAGGTTGTATGTAGCGCTTTGGTATATTGAAGTTCGCTGTAATCGTATGAAGCGCTTTTGAATATAAGAGTTAGCTCTATGTTGCGCTGTATGGAGGAGTTTGATACTCTTGCAATCACAAGAGTAGTTCGACGTTCAAAATCCCAATTACGAGCCATAAATTTGAGAAGATCCTTCTGAAATAACTGCTTTAAAAAATGTCACCATGAGGATAATAAATCCAGCCAAACAAGAAAATTATAAAGAAACTTGAAGGAGCTCTACGCGCAGAAAAGAAGACAGGGGCACAGGCTGTATTCTAGGAATATGTCTACATAGCTAAACCACACCCTACGTACTTCGATTACTCTCCCTGCTGGACCGCTGTTAGGTATTACTTCGCGGGCGTGGTATGCAAATCAAGTTTTTCGTATTATTTTACCTGATTTTGAGATTTTTGCAGCAGATTTTCCTTAGCCTTTCTGTGATTCTATTATTTCTATACACATTCTCCTGCAACATGGAATCGAGGGTAAGTGACGAGTTGTGTAGAGTAGTTCCCCATGCCACGAAGCGTGTGCAATAAAATACTGCGTGCTCCGTATCTTCATCTTCATTTAGGCATTTGGGGCATGATGGTGAGCTATCGTACCCAAAACGGTGGAGATATTTGCAATAACCACCACGGTCAGACAGAAACTGCGTAAAGTTTTAGTTGCAGTCTCCAGGTTTACGTTCTACCCTATCGGTATAAGTTTGTATGTCCATTAGCCTTTCGTTTTATTATCGCAGCGAGCTTACCACATAGCTACTGACGCTGTTGTTTTTTTGTTTGTCTGTAGAGTCTTTATACTGACGATAGTCTCCTTTTGGTCTCTATCTTTCTCAGTGTCTGCTCTCAGACTGTAGAGTAGAGTACAACAGAACTAATGTCACTACTCTGTAGAGTAGTATCCAGGTCTACGGGTCTATTTCTTGATTAAATATACCTGGTGTGTCTTGAACCATAACCTGTTGTCCAGCATTACTCTAAGAAATTTAACCGCTTTTTTGGGCCTGATTATTTGGTTATCAACGTGGAAATAGGCGAACTCTACAGTTTTTCGATTGGTTATGAGGACAGCTTTTGTTTTATGGTCGGCTGAAGGCAATTACTTTGTTTGTAGAGAATCATCGGCGAGTCCAATTACCGTCACCCCGACAGAAAACGCCAATCTTAGAACTTCGTCGTACATGATGGTCCACAATTATGGCCCTAAAACAACCTGTTGATGAAATAGCTCATTACTTTACGCAGCATCTAATGAACGACCAGTTCGCCGAGATAAAAGCATTTCTAATGTCTCGTGTTACTACTGCACAATACTCCTTTGTGTAGTAGAGCCATCTTTTCCCTTCGATGGCTCTTTTTGCTCCTATGGAATCAACAGTAGATCTCATTTTTCTAAAGACAAATAGGTAGTATGAGAGGGCTTCTTTTTCGTCTGCCACTACGAGTATTGCAGATTATCTTCTCGAGGATCTTTCCCATGGTGTCGAATAGGCATATTCTTTTCTTTTAGTAGCAGGACCAAGTGTTGCACTTTCCACTTTTTGGGAAACGTTCCTTCTTCGAAGTATATCTGCATCGTCACTACATGCCTGGTCTCTTTTTTATAGCCGCTTTTATTGGATTGTTTGAGATGACATTGGGTCCGGCGCTTTGTTGTCACCTAATTTGTTGCATGCCTGAAGCACCTCCACTTGGGTAATTATTTGGAATATCCGCGGCACTGACTTTTTACGTTATTGGACATAGTAGCTGTATTTGGGGGAGAAGATGCTTTGCTATGAATTAGCATTATTGGACATGTTGTTGGAGGGATTCTATAGCTCTTTAGTTAACCCCATGGGTTAATGTCAGCCTCCTAACACAGGGGTTTTTGGAAGTTTTTGTTTTTTTTTCTTGTTGGAAGCCTCCTTCTTGAACGCTGGACCTTGCATCTTGCTCGAAGTGTCTTTATTTCCTTGTTCCACCAGCAATACGGGTGTGCCTTCCTGCTGTTTGTTCGTTTAGGCATGGATGCACCACACGCAGTGGTAATGGTATTTGTGAGGCGATGTACGAAGATTATCGAAGATTCTACCGTTCCATTTTGGACCCGTGAGTTGCGCACGGTTTAATTTCTTTTATTTCCAATGCTATCATTTTGTGGTCACTTTGTGAGTATTTCTCACCGCTCACAAGTGTGATGTTGATGATAGAGCCTCTTCCAGCCTTCCGGTACGTATTTCTGCGTATTCCCTTGGTGGCGATACTTATTGATAGGGGAGCGAAAGTTTCCAGTAGGGCCTGTCTCTTGGTGCTAATGAGCCTGCTGCCCCTTTCAGTGGACCACGCGTTAGAGTCGTCACTTATGGTCAGTGGGGCTAAAAAGCGTTCCGGCATTTGTTGTTATCCCATGTATGTCAAGCTGTTGTGTCTTGCAAAGCATAGCATCCAAATATCTATATTGCCGTGTGTCTTACATTATTGCAGATTCAGTTAGTGTTCTCTTGGGTTCATTTACCAGGATAACGACTGCCCTTTCATTCTTAACCGTTTGTGGTAGGATGTCCTGGGATAAGTATTCTACCATGATTAAGATTTATTTAGTTTCTTAATGGTATTTTGTTAGTGTTATCTCTCCGAAAAACTGGACATTTGATACTGCCAACTACAGAACATACAAAATGGTTCCTGGTCGCAGTTCTTTGCTATGTGTCTTCCTGTCCAAGCTAGGTGACCAAACTCAAAGCATTTAAAACATTTTATTAGCAGAGTCCGTTCGCGAAAGCGACAATTAACCAAAGCGACTTTAACCTTTCCAGCTTCTAAAAACGTACCATCTAGACCAGTGGATTTGTGTATGTTTAGATCGTTTAGTACTATTGCTACTACCAGAGTGAGAAAGTGTAGTCAGAGACAAGTTACAATCTGGAATGATTTAGCTGGCCGTAAGCAAATTGGCCTTGTCCAAAAAGGAAGATGGATTATCATCACAAATCAGCATTGGGATGAAGGAATAGGCTGAATTTTTAAAGTTTTTGACGAGCGACCAAAAAATTTTTACTACTTTTGAGACATGACTCTGCAGGATACCGGAAGGTCAAACAAATGCTTCCGACTGCTTTGTTAAGCACCACTTATGTGTCTCAGACGTAAGTGCAAGTCTATGAAAGACTGATCAACTCCAGTAAAATAAATATACAAGAAGTGCAATGGACTAATTTATTGACTGAGTGCTCAGTTCCGACAGAAAAAAAGAACAGATGCCAGTTGAGACGTCCAGAAAAGAATGTTGAAATTGATGATGATGAAAGTGATTTTGCTACAGAAGCAGTATTTCTGCAATTATATTCACAGATGCTAGTAAAATCCCATATTAAGCTGATAAAAACAGTCTGGACTGCGAAAGTAAATCACGAGTATGTGCATAACGTTTTTACTACACAAACGAGGCATACAATAGAATTCGTATCCATGTCAGACCAAGGAGATCAACTTTTATGGTAAGTCCTTTGTATTGACGAAAACTTATTTTCTTTGCCATGAATCCGAAAGACACCTAACACTGACTGGTCTAAGAAATGTGTTTTATTCGAAAGACTAATCGATTTCTCTATTAGTAATCTCAATTATCACCATAATCGACCGATAGTAGTATGAGCTCCATGCCTTTTACAGTATCCTTGTTACTGACACAGAAATATTTTAGTTATTAGCACTACAACCATATGTTCGTATAAGTTTCAGGAAACGCAATGTTCGTTGAGGTCGACTTGTGTATTGAGGCAATTAACTGACTAAGGGTAAATCCATCCCTTTGTTTCGCTGTTTATTATAGCACCTACTAGGTACACTTTGGTTACAAAATTAGTCAAGTTTGTGTGCATAAATCCGGGTTAAATTGAACAATATATCCCCTTTTTGTATACCTGGTCTAATAGGTGTGCAACATCCCATAATTGTCCTACTCTAGGACCACAGTTGTACCCTGAAATGTTCCTAATTCGGCGAATAACATATATTTGGGATAATTAGTTAGGAAAACAGTAAATGCCTTGTCCGAAAGAACCTTTATTAACTAGACCTTACTGGCTAGTAATCAACCTAATAAAAGTGCAAACACAATCTCCAAAGCTAAACTAATAGTCAATAACAAACGCCGCATCATCTACAACAATCCAGCATTCACACAAGCAAATTAAATCTATTAAAACGCCCTTATAAGTGCCAAAAATCAAATTTTATCGAATGAATGTGCCTCTTACTGCCCTGTCTTTCCAACTATAGGTATACAACGTCAATCCATGTCAAGAGCTAGGCAAACAAAGTATTGTTACGGTCTCATTAAAAGAATATGCAATCCAGACACTTTTCAATCTTTCAACAGCGGCAAACCCTGACTATCATAAAGTAGAGAGTTCTCCTGTTTATCTTTCCATCAGGTAAACCCCATTAAACTCGGATCAAGTGGGCCAAGTCCAAATTGAAATTCCTACAATACCTCCAACCACCGAAAACTTCTCTGTCTCTTGTCTAAACTCATATCCCAACTCCAATGAAATTTTGATTGCAAAACAAACAAAAAGCCCTCCTAAATACTGCAGCCCCAGTCAACACGCCAAAAAAAGCGAAAATTTAATTGCAAATCAAATAAAAGAACAAGAGTTCTGTTCCGACCAGGCCAACCAACAATGGCAACAAGACTTATGCAAATTAATTCTCTTCCCGGACGACTTAATCGAATTCAAATGCAAATGTGAGTCGTCTGCCTTTGTCGACATTTCACCCTTGTTTTGTAAAATTGGTAAAACGGCAAACGGCAAGCAACAACCGACAACAGTCAAACAATTTAAATCCTTACTTACATTCCCCAAAGGTCAATTAATGCATTCCACAGTGTATCTGTCTACAAGCTTAGCCTTGGCAACACCCAAAGAAACCGAACCAAAAAAACAGCCAACAAATGCCCTCAAAACATTAACCGAAAGGGTGATGGCGCGGGGGAAGTGGCAATAGCAAACACGGTAATAAACAAACACAACAACCCGATGTACGTAACAAGAAATGAGAGAAACAAACGGAAAATAAAAGAAACAACAAAAAAAAAAAAACTTTCCAAATTGTTTTTAATGTAAACGCACCCCCCGTTGGGGTGCAAACCCTTAATCTTAATCAGACTCCCGATGAAGAACCAAGTGCACGCAAAGAACAAAAAAATAAAAAAAAGGGAAAAACGAAACGAAAAAGTTTCTTCCAACTTTTGGTCTTGGAAAGACAAAAAGGACGACACCCTGCAGGGGTAAGCAACCTCCACCCCTTAGCACCCACTATCGTCTTCCAAATCCAAATACAGTTAGAAAATATTTATGTAAACATATTCTGCCAAATTTACCAGGCAATACTACAACAACAACAGGAACAACAATAACGAAGAAAAAAACAAGTGACAGAGACAGAACCAATGGATCTTGAATGAGCAGGCTCGTGTTAGTTGGGCTTGTAGGAAGCTCATCGTCATCATTGTCGCCACTAAACCTGATGACGACCGTCGACTCGACAAGGACGATAATGCACGAGAGGGCTGAAATTCTGGAGAAATGCCACTTTTCAATGGATGATTGTTGATGGTTGATGGCACCGTAACACCGTAAACCTGGCCGCTTTATTATATGGCAGGATTTTGTTTTCCGCTCGCCTGTTTTCATATTCATCCGTCCGTCTCTTGTCGCCTCCCTATCCAGTGATGACGGCTTACTATGTTATTAAGGTGAAGATGTTTCATGAGCCGTGAACGCGACCAAGCAAGGGTAGCCCATCTACCCACCATTGCCCTAAAAGTACTCTCAAAGTATTCTTCTACATTTTCGTTCAATACCTAATATTTCACCCCACAGCCACAATAACATAACAACAACGAAAACAGTATAACGGGTAGATTGCAGGCATAGTGGGTGGTGCTGATAGACTGATGGTAATTTTATGAGTAAATGGCCCTTAAGACAAAAACTTTGAAACCGAAACCGTAGGCGAATAGACATAGAAGACACCCAGGGAATGGAAAGTGGCAATATCCTTCAGAATAACTGTGTATGCTGTGCATAATGCATGAAGGAAATATGATAGTACAATATGGATGCGGATACAATAAAATTTGCGCAAAAGTTTGGGGTTGAGGCTTTGGGGTTTACATCCAGAAGATAGACAATTTTGTTTGGCAGGGATACGAATATCAATGTTCTGTATTATTTGGCAAAGCGAGCGATGTTTCGAGGCCGGGATTATGTAAAGACATTGAGATTTGCAACTGAATGGTCGATGCAATGGATACTTTGTAGGACGACGTACAATGATGATAAGCGGAGAAACTTGGCTCAGTGATTGATTTTACTAAAACCGAACTGGTGTGTGTAGTTTGCTTTAAGACAATTCACAGCATTTTTTGTTTCAGCCGATTAGACAATTGTTTTTGAGTGACAAGGGGCATGAAGCCGATTTCATATGAAATGTTTTTTTTTTTTTTTTTTGTTAATTACGGAGGCACTGCGACCTAAAAGAACGTTTGTAGCACAAAATCAGTACAACGAAGACAAGAGGAGCTTAACACTTTTGAAGAATTTTAGATATTTTGGGAATTATCCCAGAGATTAAAATTTCTCTGAGTAAGTAACGTTTCCGCAATTTCGCCGTCTACCAAGCAATGTCGACATTCAGTTGCCTGAATAAGACCTATTTTGTGTATGTGATATCGAAGGTGGCAGCGTCCGGGTAGAAATCCACCAAGTCGTCTGATAATCATCCGTTTCCAGTTGCAAGGACTCTTTTAATTGTTTGTGAAAATTGTTTGATGGCTCTTTTGGCCTGCCGAAATCCTGAGATGTTTTCCCAATGGGCATACACATTTTGTGCTCTAACTTCTTTATTGCTGAGTTGATTGTTGAATTCGGTATATTTCAGAACAGCTCAGGGCCGATGAAAGAATCAGCCTAATCGTTTCTATTCAGTTCGTCGAAAATTTTATTTCTTTCAATAACTATTTTGTCCAAGCAATCACCGCTCCAAGCTGGGAGCGATCTTCCAGCGCATGAGTGATTTGGAGTCAATGAGATGAGAGCCTACTGTTTAACGTTAGTATAGGGTTTTCCAATAGGGACTTGACAACTTTGAATTTGATTTGTGAACGCACTCTTTCACTAATCATCAAACTGTCACTGTCCATTTATTCAGTAAACTCAACATTTTCATCATGGTAAAGTACACTAACAAGCAACGTCAGCAAATTTTAAAAATTTTCTACAGATATTCGGAGTCGCAAAATCTTCTTCAGTGACGAAGCTCATATTTGGCTCAATGGGTTCGTCAATAAGCAAAATATGAGTTATTGGTCCGGTGAAAACCCACATGTGCTTCATGAATTACCACTTCATCCACAAAAAATAATTGTTTGGTGCGGTTTGCATGCCGGCGGCGTTATTGGGCCATATAACGATCGTCACGTTACTGTGAATGGTCAGCGTTATCGCGCCATGATCACTGATTATTTTTGGCCCGAATAAGAAGTTCTGAACTTGAACGATATGTGGTTTCAACAAGATGGTGCCACAAGCCACACAGCACACGCTATAATCGATTTATTGAAGAGTAAGTATGGTGAGCGTGTTATCTCAAGACATGGGCCAGTGGATTGGCCGCCTCGTTCGTGCGATAAACCGCCGCTTGACTACTTTCTGTGGGGCTACGTTAAGTCATTGGTTTATGCCAACACGCCGACGACATTGGAAGAGCTCACAGCCAACATTGAAAGCGAAATAGCATCAGTTTCGGCCTAAATGTGTGGCCCAGTCGTTGAAAATTGGGTCCAACGAATCGCTGCAAACGTGCCCGCGGTGGCCATATGATTGTACTTCAAGCCAATAGCAAAGTTAGAAAACCCTTTACTTAATTCATGCACTCAGGCGTCGATGAATTCACTATTCTCAAGAAGTGGTTCCAGGTACAGTAAGAATGACTTATGGGCTGCTGATGCTCAGAAGAAAAATCACTGAAGGAACAGGCACTTCAAGCCTTTTTCAAACAATATTGAAAATAGAACATGGAATAGCATTCAGACAGCAGTGAATAAGTACAGAACCAACAGGCCGTTCAGCTGCAGGTGTATTATCCTCTGATCTTCCAAGTGCATGCATTAACCAAAAACAAAGAGACAACAAGTCCTCGCGGCATCTTGTCCATATTTTTTTTGAAAGCAAAACATAAAGATAACGGATAAAGACTGACTGTTTATATGTTCCAAATATGATTAAAGAATCTCCCATTGTTACGATGGAGCATTTTTGATCCCATCCTTCTGAACAGGATGCTCAACTTTAACTCTTGCCTCAATATGACATGGTCATTGTGTAAATAGATAAAATAAGTCACAATCCTTGGTAAATTGTCGGCTTAAAATAAGTTGAAGAGAATGTCGCAAACAAACGAGCTAAATCTAAGCGCATTTGTTAAAGATAAGCTTAGTTTTCATACCTACGTTATTCTCGAAAATAAAGGCTTGAGCCCAATCTGAGCATTTCCCTTACTATGTTCAACTATCCACCAAAGTTAACTTCTTAAATCTTAAGAAGAAAGGAAAATTCTTCGTTTATTGCCAAAAACTTATCAAACGACTCACGTATGTACGTTGCACAGTTGCCACTCTCATCCCATCCCAATCCAGACGTAGTTGTCAGAGATACATAGCTGCTATTTCATATTCGTAATCATATAACAACCTTCCTCCTGGCTTTACAGCACTTCTATCCGCACTTTTATCCTAGTGTTTATTACCCCCGACACTCTCCAGCGGGCCCGCGCTACTAGACCAGACGGTGGAGCGAATTGGGGCGCTCATGTGAGTGATGAAAACGATGGCAGAAACTTTGGTGCTGTAAAAACCAAACGATACCGCCTGCAACGATGATGGTTTACACGTGAGCGACGTCTCTGTTATTACGCTTCTCTCCCACCCATCACCATCAACATACAAGTGCTTCACATCCCCCTTATTCTTCACACCCTATTCCATATGAAAAGGTAAAAAAGGAAACAATGAAAAGATTTTCTTGACACCTTTCTCAGAGGAACGATGTCAGACTTCAGTGTGACTAACACAACGATGTGGCAATAATTCAAACGAGATTTCAACGAACGCGCATGGTGAGAGGTTGCAAAATTGTATACGAAACCAACTACGAGTACGAATTTTCATGCCACTCCAACTAGGACTCTCTTCGTATTCCTTTCTCTAATTTGGCAAACGCCAAAAGAACGAACAATAGATGACGGAAGAGCAGAAAAAATAAAAAGGAAAACTTTAAGTGTGGCCATAAATCTGGGATTTGTGAAGCTTCCTCGCATTTTGCTAGCTACGAGTACCTGTGCCATGCCATTTACGACCATAGTACGAGTCTTCGTATCTGGCATTCTTTCAGCAGCAATCCCCAGTACGGAGGCTTTACGCTACATTTTTACACTCATTGCCACTGCGGTGGCGGCAGCGACGGTAGCAAAAACCATCCCCTCGTTTTGGATGGATTACCTATTGTACCATCTTGCTGAGTACTTTTGCCCCGAAAACAGCTATCAAGCTTGCATCTGACAGAGTTCCACATGTGGTGTGAACAGCGCACAGCTCGTCCAACAACAACAAGAGAAAAATCTTCTGTAATTCTGGCCCATTGCTTATGGATTATATCGGAATATCGTATATAATGCTTACGTGATTCGACTCTGAAATGTACGGTATATAGGGTTGGCGAGGTTTTTGTACTGCCAAAGTCGAAGCCAAATTTGATTAATGTACGGGACTGTCTAATGACGGTAACGCTTCCCCGCTTTTTGATAGCCGAAATGTGTTCACGTCTTTTCGGTTCGATCCGAAGACGAACCATGTCGTAGAGAAAGGGAATGGAAAGTGCGTGATGTCGTAGATTTAAGTGGTATAATTTACAAAGGATTAAAAATGTGCAATCCATCACTGGAGGATACAGCATTTCAATTGGTAAAATTCCTTAGTGACGGCAGGGGAAGGGGGCTGACTGGAGGAATAGTTGTGGTTTCAAGAGTCGTAAATTAAGGTGGAACGACGTGGAAATATGTAGGGTTATGTGAGGCTGAAAGGGTTAATCCTAAGTCAGGTGAACGATTTTGAAATAGGGGGTCATGTCGGGTTACGAATGAATGTTGCTGGCCCTTTTTTATTTTCCATGCACATGCCCTTAAAGGATTTTTTTTTATGTCAGCTGTGTGTTTTCAGTAGAAAAAAATTTGTTTTCTCATTCAGCTTTAAGCAGGATGCTAGCCTTTGCCTTTAGGGGAAAGACTACATACCCACTCTGTCGTTCGTTGAAACACAATGAAAGCTAAGCTAACGAAAGTAACAACGTTGATCTTACATCTAAAAACTTATGCTGAAATTTTACACTATTGACGCGTCATTCTCTCCTTTGGCTGCTTTGTCGTGGCAGGATGGCTTAAGAGCCAAAGATTCAAAGGTGAGACGTCGAACTAAGCTCAAAGACGTAAAATGGTAAAAAGTATGGAGATGGTCCCCTGAAGGCCCCAACATACTACCAAAACTTAATACCGAATTAGGAGCTGATACAGGAGTTACTGAATCTCTTGATTCCGATTACGACAGGTTCAGTAGATTGAGCTGAAACGATGGAGAGAGCACCGCACAGACCCTGCCTGTTACGGTTAAACTTCATCAAAATATTCCAGTGGTTGGTCAAAGTGCTGTTTTTGACAGCTTGTCTCGGGAAACTGAAAAGGTGGAATGGGCTCCAGAAGAAGCACACTCTGAAGGTCTTCCATCTAAGGGGCAGTTGATGAGAAAACGGATAGGTGGGGTAAATGCACGGTGCAAGGAGATGGCAAGTGCTATCGAAGGTGCTACTGAAACCGACCAACTTCTTAGATCTAGGTTAGGTTCAATTATTAAGACTTCTTCCCGTAATGAAATTGTCTAATAAAAAGCGGGGAGAACTTAACGTCGTTAAAGATTTGCCATTTACAAATTGCCGGCCATAGGTTCTGTTGAAGGACTTAAATCATGGTACCGAAGAATTTAGGAGCACATTTCCTATATCGGCTCAGGCATGACTTGAACAGGTAGGCCTCCTAGTGGGAGCGTCACGGTAACTGTGGTTCAAACCTAAAATCTCTTTAAGGGGTTTACAGTTGGTTTCGACCCGATGTAGGGTTGCAATAAGTACTGGTTGCATCAGCGTCAGCAAAGGTCTAAGATCATCATCGCCCCACACTTAGGGTGAGACTTGTGCTTCCAACTTAAATGCTGCTTTGGTATCAATGAATTGATGGAGAGCGATAGCAAGGCGCATCCTTGTTCCCATGGATATTTTGGAATTATGTGGAATTAACGGTTATATTGTCATGAATTCACTTAAAACACATGAGACATCTATTCTAAGCGTGGTCAAGAGAAATAAAGTTTTTGGCAGCACCTCAGTCAATGGATCTTGCCGCGCCCGATGTTCATATAAAAAGCTGCAGTTCCAGTGAACGGAAATCGCACGAAGCAACTGACGAAAATGGGAGATGTACTGATATGCCTTCATACCCAGACCCCTAAACTTGATACCAAAAAGTGAAAAATCTACTCTCTCATGGATTGAAAGAATCGGGAAAATAAGGACGGCGCTTCTCTTGTTGTTGGCTTAGACAACGCTTCTATCGAGACCATTAAATAAGAGAGCAGATAAGAGACAACATTCTCACTTATCCATTACCTATATGCCCTTAGATCAATTCTCTACATTTCACGTTTGCTGCTGCAGTCCTCTGTAGGAGCCTTTCAGTTTTGAGTACCAAACTTCATATAATATCTATACAGGAACCATGGGTGTGCAATAAACGCATCTGTAGTTTCGGATGTTTATGGGGTTCCATGCCACTATACAAGTATGACGAGCGATCCAAAAGACCGAGCACTTGTCTTTATGTGCTGAACTCATTCTCACTATCCAAACAAAGAATGACACAAATTCATCATTGCGTCTGCCTTTTTTCGTTATTACCACCATCAAAGAAGGCAGTAGCCGAACTCATTGAATATGTTATTGTGATCCCAAGAAGGAGGAAAGAATCATTTGGTATCGTCGGCGTAAAAAATATAAAAAGAAAGGGACCGAGATGGCTGCCTCGTGGAACTCCAAAGGTGGCCAAAAATGGAGCCGAGTGGGCTGACCTAAAACGAACACTGTAAAAACGGATTTCGAGGTAAGAGGATATCCATTTTAACAGAATGGGTTCAAAGCCGAGGGAAGACAAATTGAATATTATTAATCGATGACAGATTTTATCGGAGGCTTTGATAAAATCTGTAACAACTACATCGACTTCGTCGCCATTCTCTAGGGCAGAGACGGCGAAGGTTACGAATTCAACGACATTTGTGATGGTTGACCTACCCTTTAGGAAGCCATGTCGTCTAGTGGAAATAAGTGATTTGCATTGGAAGCTTAGAGCTTCATACAAAATACTTTCGAAGAGTTTGGGTATATGGGAGAGTTTAGCGATGGGACGATAGTTGGTTATTTCATTCTTTCATCTTTTCTTGTGAATCGGGGTTATGAAGGAGGTTTTTCAAGCCTAAAGAAATTCTACTTATAAAAGGGATAAACTAAAGAGATTAGAAAGGGCAAGAAAAAGAGAGGAAGAGCATTTTTAAATAAATATGACAGGGAGGCCATCTGGGCCAGGTGTGAATTCGTCATTGAGTTGGTGTAATTTATATTCGATATAAGACGGGTCCAAAATATGAGAGAGAAGTGAGCCATTGGAGAAGTTCTGTAGGTAACTAAAATAGGATGGATCTGCTACAAAGGAGTCGTTGGTGAAGGATTGTTTTAAAAAAAGTGGCAAATAGGTTGGCAATGGTGAGTGGATCGGCTGAAGACTTATAGTTGAAAAAGAGGGAAAGAGGTTAAACATCGAACGTTCTTTTGTAGTTAACAAATTGGAAAAAGGACTAAAGGTCGTTTATAAGGTTGACTTTCACATTGTTAAGCTAGCGCTAGTAACGGAAATCGTAAAGTTACGGAAATGAAGATAAGCACCAAGGTAGTTGGAATAGTCGGAAAAGGATCTGGTACGCAGGAAAACAGTCCATAACTTGTTTCTTTTATTTCGTAAGGAACGAAACTTGCGATTATACCAGGGAGGACTAGTAGATGATGCTTTAAGGCGGGAAAACGGAACGCAAAGGGAAAAGGAATTAAATATTTATCATTTATACTTAGGTTGTGAAAGTTAAAGAGGGATCTGCTGAGATAGTCACTGATTTTGTGGAAGTTTGCTTTATGAAAGTCGTGGGATGAGAGAGTTGTGGAGGAAGTGGACTGGAATGAGGAGTTATGAAAAAATGTAAGTAGAAAGGGGGGGGGGGGGGGTTGTAGTTATCGATTGCTGAGAGAGATAAGGGACAAAGTGAGACTGAGGGGTTAGTTGGATCTGTTGTAAAAATAAGGTCTAATTGCCTACCCATATAATTGGATATACCATTGACTTGGCGTAGACTTGAGTCTATTAACCGATCTAAGAAGAGAAAATCCTTACCTGAGTTGGCATTAGAAGCGATGAAAAATGATTGATCATCTGATAGGGTCCACTATAGCTGAAGAAGGAAAATAAGGATATCATCAATAGAGTCTGACAAGTCAATTAAATGGTTGGTAAGATTCGATAGGTTGAGCTGATAGGGACTTGAGAGGGAACGATATTTTTAAAGAGACAAAGTCGGCTTAAGAGGAAGAAGAAATTGTAATGAGAGAAGAGTTAACGCTGTTGTCGATCGCCAGTAGGACGCCTCGACAGGGGGAATCACCCTTTTTGCGGGTAGGGCATGTTATAAATAAAACAATTTGCCATGGTCGGTTCGGTTTCTCTGTAGGTGTAAGACTCGTTTAGAGTGAACGTACTGGCCGAATGCGGCAAGGTTGTCTGCTACCTCCGACATGTGTCCTGCCAATGAGGATGATTTTTCGGTAAAAATCCGAATCTTCTTCCATCGTCAAGAGAGCCAAATCAGCGAATATTTGACATGTTCGATGACCACTGAGCTTTAGATCCTGGGTGAATATGATCCAATACTGATGTATAGCCAAGTCTTTTCGGACGCTAGAGAGTTGTCTAACTCTAGAGAAAGTCACGGAATCTGTAGCTTTCCGTTTCACATTGTGGAGTGAAAAAGTAGATTCTTTCTCTATACGCCCAATTATTTGCTTTTTGGGACGATTATAACGGCCAAAAATTTAAGTTTTACTTTTAATTGAAGAATTACTCTTACACTTAATGCTAAATATTTCCCATACGTGTCTAGCTTGTAAGTTGTCTAAGTTCGCATATTTTACAGCCATTCCACAGGCCACTCTATTTTGGATCACCTCGTTAGAGGGGCGAAGACTTTGTTGATGTTTCCACATTGGAGTGATCTAAGTATTTGTCTCCTGGTGCGCAATTAAGTTATCACTCTTTGTCAATAGATGGCTCCAGCGGTGCTGGTCGATTTTAACATATTCAAAACGTCATGAACCAAACTAAGACATATGGTAAGCAAACCGTTTTGACACATAAGTGATTTTGTTTGGCGTCATATACTTTCAGTTGTATGAAAATGTCTAATTTTGTGGTAAATAATAGTCGTTTGCGGGAAGTGTTGATTTTCTTCTTTCATACGAAGAAAACGGCGGCTGAAGTGCAGCCCCAAAGTCATTAGAGATTCTGCACATGAAACAATGTGCCGTGATTGGTCCCGTCGCTTCAAAGATGGAAGAGCTTACTTCTGCATTAGAATTTACCCACCAAGGCATTTTCAAGCGATTGCATGCATTGGGAATGATTCAAAAACAAGGAACTTGGGTTTCTTATGATTTGAAGCCAAGAGACGTTGAGTTCGTTTATTCGCCTGTGAACAACTGCTCCAACGGCAAAAAAGGAAGGGTTTTACTCCATCAAACCGTGCCGGATGATTTTTAGTAAAATATCTCTTTTTTTTTATAATTCCGAGTGCGCACCAAAGGGAAATGAATACACTTTTACTGGCTTTTCTCCAGGGCGCGGGCTACTACAAACTACACGTTTTGAAACTCAGCTGTGTTTGGTTTCGATATTTTTCCCAGAGTTGGTTGTCAAACTGGACGGGATGAGCCAGTGCATCCTCAACCAGTGGGTCTTAGTACGTGCTAGTTGTTAGTTCGTTACATTTTAGCCCAGCCAGCAACAGCTCCAACATCAGTGTTATGCCTTCATGTCAGAGTTGATGCCGACGGGATTTTCATATAACTACATACAAATTCTATGAAAAGACTTTTTTCAAAGAATTGCCTTGCACGGGATTTGAACCCGTGACCCTCTTGAGGAGTCTATGCATATACCACTAAACCACGGCCTCCCGTTTTGGGTGGCAACTTAAAGAGAATTTAAAGAGAAAAAAGTCATGTGGACTGCCCGGTTATGCTTCTACGCCGTCAGCTCGGCCGAATATTCACGCTGCGAAAGTTATGCTGTATATTTGCTGAAAACAGGTTGGTGTTTTTTATTATGAACTGTTGAAACCCAAGGTAACCATCGCTGGGGAACGGTATCGACTTCAATTGATGCGATTAAGCCGAAAACGGCCACAATACGAGCAGAGGCACGAAAAAGTAATTCTACAGCATGACAACGCTCGGAAACGCCCAACCGGAAGTTCTTCCCCAACCGCCATATTCCCCAGATATTGCGCCGTCCGATTATTACTTGTTCGGTTCGATGGCACATGGTCTGGCTTATCAGCAGCTCCGCTCATATGAAGACATCAAAGATAAACACTTTTACCGTAACAGTTGTCAAGCTCTTCTAAAAAGATGGGAAATAGATCTAGCTAGCGATGAGCAGTACTTTGAATGATTCATTTTTAACCATTTAACCATAACCACAATAATGTTGCATTTTCAAAAAATGCTTAGTTGTGCTCTTAACATTGAATGAAGAGTTGAACTTGCGGGTTTAAAAAAAGAACAAAGGAGATGTTTGGTCCCAGTACCACTGATTCGTAACCCAATATCTGTATTGCCTTATGCTTTTACTTATAGTTTTCGAAAGTGCTGATACGTTGTTGAGCATCCATTGGACGAAAAGAAGGGAAGTCACTTCATACTCGTTATGGTACTTCTTCAGTAGAAAATCTTGCACGACATTAAAAACCAAATTCTCCGATAATTCTCCCTGTGTATTTAACTTTCATATCCACGTCATCCATCGCTAATCATTTTTCGTATACGTCCCAAGATATTAACGTTGACTTTGTACGATATCTGAGAACTTTACCGAACGCACTTTACTAATCATTATCCTTAAATCAGGAATTACATCTTCTGTCGACAAGATGGCATTGACTGCCATGGAATTTAACATTATTGCACTTTTTCTGTTCAAAGTCTTTAATAAGGGGGGATTCATCGTGAGGTTTGATTTTCAATAAGCCTTTTTTGACAGATCCCGCATGACTCCTATCAAACTGCTTTTTCATTTTTGTTCAGTATCGTTTGGCAAAGCCATCGTAGAAAGACTCATACCACAACTGTATTTCAAAAATCACCGTTCTGTGAGAAATGTTTTTCGTGCGATTTGAGGAACTTATGGTGCGCATAACCGACCTACTGAAACCACTATTGCCAATACCATTCGCAAATTTGTGTCTCAATTTACATAAGTGGATGACAATCGACCTGTTAGACTAAATCCAGCATGTAGTGAAGAGACTATAGCAGACTATAGTACGCGAAGGCCGTGACTAATCGATTTTTCGTAGTTCTCAGCACCTTGGCTTGGCGTATTCGACAACTTGGCGTATTTTACGTGAGGATCTCAGCCTAAAAGAGCACAAAATTCAACTTGTGCAAGAATTGAAGCCAGGTGACTTGAATTTACGTCATATTTTCAATGAATGTGCTCTGGAAAATATCAATGAATATCAATATTCCGGTGATTTACCTTGAAATTTTGTTCAGTGATGAATCCCATTTCTGGCTCAATGTATACGTTAACAAACAAAATTTGGGCTGATGAGAAACCCACAGACCACCAAGAGATACCAGTACATCCATTAAAAACAACGGTATGGTGTGGTTTATGGTATAATAGATCCATATTCCTTCAAAAATAAGGCAAATCGGAATGTTAACGGACTATGTGCTTCCTGAAATTCAAGCATATGGTCTCGGTGAGCTCTAGTTTCAACAAAACGACAATACGACCCATAAAGCGCGTGAAACAATTGACTTGTTGAGAAATCATTTTGGTGAGCACTTAATTTCACGTTTTGCTACGGTAAGTTGGCCGCCTAGATCGTGCGATATCACACCTTTGGACTATTTAAGTCCCAGGTCTTCAGGAATAAGCCAGCTACGATTGACGCTTTGGAATCCGACATTACTCGAGTTATCTGCGCGAGATACCAGCCGCTATACTCGAACGAGTCGATCAAAATTGAATTTTCCGAATGGGCCACCTCAGACGTAGTCGTGGCCAATATTTATATGATAACAATTTCAAAAAGTAAATGCCATGAATTGTTTTTTTAACCGATAATAAAAATTTCAAGCTTACTTTCAAATTTATGTGTTTTATTTTACATCATACATCAAAGCTTACGATGAACCATCTTATATAAGGTCAAAGAAAAGTATGCTCATTGAATGGAACCTCGACATAGTTTACACGACTTTTAAGACGGGATGTCTTTGAATAGCTCCAACTCTAGGTTCACAAAACATAGCCTACAAGATCCCATCTGGTATATTGTGCGAATGCCTAAAACCATTTATCATTGCCTTAATTAGAAACGTTTGACATCGATCAAATGTCTGAGTGAAATCCCATAAATCTCAGATCGATAATTTTCATCTTTTTCTCGATTTTAACGCTGCTTATGGAACTATGATATGAAAGCAGATTCAACAGGTTGGTGCCACTTGCATATAACTCGCAAAACAATCAAATTATGACGCACAAAGTTTCCTGAACCCTTAATTTGGTCAGACTACTTGCTATGTCAATAGCAAGCTCCGAGTGATACATCCGCAAACAACTCTAAGTCTGAAAGTGAACTCTAAAAACAAAAATTCAATCCTCCATCACTTATTGAAACACCGTTTATATCCTGTCTACAAAAAATTACGTTTAGCCCATACCTCCTGAATATAATGTCACTTCAAACAAACTGAAAATATTTTCTAGAAATCGCCATTTCTTTAGGCTTAGAAGACTACCTAAAGTAACTTTACTAATTTCGTGACTTATTTCGGCTCAATTCTGTTCTATGACGTAGGGGTATGGATTTTGCCAAGATAAGGCTGTCCGAAGTTATTGCGACATTGACCCAAGAGATGAATACTAGTGGAACAACTGCATTAACTGGGGACATGTAGAGCGGATGAACACATACAGTCCGTCTTAAAGAATTCTCTATTATAGCTCAGGGTACTAGGGACGCCAAAATTATATTGTGTCATGCTCATGGATGCTTCTCCATCCTTTGTATCCAAAGGATGCTATGGAATGGGACTTGTTTACTCAGAACAGAAAAAGTAAGAATCGAGTTAAACACACTTGTAGGTATGTCACAAAGTAATCAAAAGGGAATCCTAGCAATAACGGCTATCCTAAAAACTATTAAGACATACATATTGCCAATACCATTCGCAAATTTGAGTCCCAGTTTACATTATTGGATGATACTCGACAGGTTAGACCACATCCATCACATAGTGAAGAGACTATATCAGCTTTAGCTGAGAGTGTACGCGAAGACCGTGACGAATCGATTCGTCGTCGTTATCAGCAGTTGCTAGGCGTATTCGACAGCTTGGCGTATTTTATGTGAGGATCTCGGCCTAAAAGCGTACAAAATTCAACGTGTGCAAGATTTGAAGCCAGGCGACTTGAATTTGAGTCTTAGTTTCAGTGAATGGGCTCTGGAAAAGCTTAATGAAAATCCGGTGTTTTATCGTAAAATTTTGTTCAGTGATGAAGCCCATTTCTGGCTCAATGCATACTTTTATACACAAAATTGCCGTATATGGGCTGATGAGCACAAGAGCTACCATTACATCCATTAAAAACAACGGTATGGTTTGGTTTATGGGCTAGTGAAATCATTGGTTCATATTTCTTCAAAAATGAGGCAAATCAGAATGTTACCGTCAATGGTAACCGTTATCGCGCCATATTAACGCACTATGTGCTTCCTGAAATTCAAGCATATGGTCTTGGTGTGCTCTATTTTCAACAAGACGGCACTACGAGCCATACAGAGCGTGAAGCAATGGACTTGTTGAGAAATTATTTTGGTGAGCACTTAATTTCACGTTTTGCTACGGTAAATTGGCCGCCTAGATCGTGCGATATCACACCTTTTGACTTTTTTCTCTGCGGATATGTAAAGTCTCAGATCTTCAGGAATAAGCCAGCTACGACTAACGCTTTGGTAGCCAATATTACTCGCGTTATCCGCGAGATACCAGTCGCTATGCTCGAACGAGTGGCCCAAAATTGGACCTTCCGAATGGACCATCTCAGACGTAGTCATGGTCAACATTTTTATATCATTATTTTCAACAAGTAAATGCCATGAACTGTTCTTTTAACCGATAATAAAAATTTTACGTTAATTTTCCAATTCATGTGTTTTCTTTTATATTATAAATCAAACCTCTGTATTGGTTAGGTATTCAATCGCTCCACGTAGACACAAGATTTCCGGCTATGGTCATACGTTCCCTGTTACTTTCGTCATATTCTGTGAATTTTGGAAATTCGGTTTTTTTCCGCGGAAGACAAGGAACGGTACCGTGAAGAAATTCCTCAAAAAGTAACGCGTTTCGTTCATTTCGACGAACTCTACCACTGTCTTCGCGTCTACTTTGCAGCTCTTTTGTAGTCTTACATTAAACGCTTTTATCGTCTCGCTAATTCCGATATACTTGGTTTACATTGTAAACGCTTTCATCTTGTTGCTTATCGCAATTTGTGTCTTATCGTTCCATCACTACGATTTTTGTTTATGGCATGTCGGCCTTTTGAAGCACTGAGCAGAACTTTTGCACTACTCTTACATTATCTACCAGATGTGTTCATAAAGTAAGGTGACTTTATATTTTTATAAAAAAAATATTTATATATTCATCAATATTAATGTTGTCCTCTTCAATTTAGTCCCCCTTAGATATAATACACTTGTGCTAAGGCTTTTTCCAATCCTCAAATCACTTTTCATAAACACTTTTTGGTATAGCCTTGAGCTCTTCCACCGATGCCGTTTTATTTCCTCAATCGTTGCAAATCTTCGTCCTTTCATAGGTATCTTTTGAGAACAGATACATGAACAGGAAACCCTTTTGAGCAAGTCAGGATCATCATTGACGTCATTCAAGAGCTCCTGAGCAATGTTCATGAGAGGGTTCTTCTGATCAAAATTAAGAAGTTTCAGAACAAACTTCGCTAACACACATGTCATGTCCAAAATATCCAAAAAAAAGCTGCATGACACAAGCCCGCCGATATGCAAACATCGTCAGCAACTTCTCTTATGATAATTCAACGACTTTCCAAAACAATTTTCTTCACAGCTCCAACGCTATCGTGTTTTGTTGATATGCTGGGGCCTCTAAAGCGAGGTTCGTGATTGGCACTTTCTCGGCCATCTTGGAAGACCTTGCACCCATTTAAACATTTTTTTTTACTTACAGCAGACTCACCGTATGCCTTTGTCAAAATTTCAAGTATTATAGAGTAGTTGACTCCATTTTTTACACAAAATTTGAGGGAAATTCTTTGCTCCATTTTTTATAATAATTGATAGTCGCTTTGTAATCCAAAACACGTTAAACCTTTCTATATGTTCGAAACAAACGCTACATACTTTGAACTATGCACATATGTTCGAGACTTGTGTACTAACGTTGCGAAATTTCAAAAGTCACCTTTCTTCTTGAACACATCTCGGTTTTTTTTTATGGTTTTTCTCTGGTTTATTCAGAAAGGCTTTTGCTTTTGTTCGCTCGAGATCCCTACTCTTCGTTTTGCATAATTATTCCAACGTTAATGGTAATCTATCTGGACTTGGCGTCCACCGCTGCAGGATATCATCAAGAGTGACTTTTGTTGGGTAAATAGCGTATCGAGTATAGTTAGGCGATGTGATTTGCATTTGCTAATAATACATATTTCCTGAGGCTAGGTTCTCTTTCCGAAAACGTTTTCTCCAAGGTAATCTTTGTATTCCCTGATCAAATGTCCAACGCGCCTGCTTAAATCCGGGCGGATTGCCTACCTACTTCAAGTCTCGTGTTCAATCATAAGGATGTTGGTCTTATGTCGATAGCTGATTTTTAAAGCCGCAATGACCGCAACTTCACTCTGCAAAAATACCTTTTATTTGCCTTCGTTTGCAAGTTCAAGCAGCGGTCCCTGTTTTCGACATTCCGTCACTTGGTTTCTTGAACGCATAGAATGTATATCGAGTTTACGTTGCCTTAATACGTTTTCTTGTTCAAAATTTTGAACTATCATTGTACCAACGTTATCGCTTGCGATATGCAGCTTATTTCTTGAAAACCCCGACAACAGAATGTACAGGCAATTTCTAATAATTGTCCATTGCTCTTCTTGTTTCTTCCTACATTTGCCTCAATATTCACAAATCCACTACTAACAGCCCGCCAAGATCTTCCGATTATATCAATGACCACCTACTGTGGTCTGGCGTAAGAGTACCACTTTTTTAAGCTCGATAGTAAAGATATTTCTTTCTTTGGCATCGAAAGATCCCTTGACGATTTTTTCGATTTTAATAGAGATCGATAGCTACAGCTCCCAAACAAATTCCTGCATAAAATTTTAGAAGCATTCCAGAACTAGATGTGGATCTGTATATCTCGTCCTGCTTCTCATTACGATATTGTAATGATATACAGTTGATATACTCCTACAAAATATGCCGTAAAATTAATGTTTGATCGATGGAGGACTGACTTTGTTTTAATCCTCATTGATATGCACTTATCAGTTTGTTGAGGACCAGTTTTAGATGCTCACGTAATACGGCAGGAAGGTTCTTGTATGCAATGCTTAATAGTGATCACCAGGTATTTGCTCCTGTGGTTAAGGCAAATCAGGGGATCTGTTTCTTGTTTTTTTTTTTTTTTTTTTGAAGCAGACATTGCTGAAATTTAATGTATCGGGCATTCGCATCTTCGAACAAAATTTACAGGTGAACTGATTTGTTGGATTTGGGTTTCTGTATTTCTTCATTTACTTACTTTCAGACGGGTGAACGGATGTTGTTGCGGTCTGCGTTCTGACAATTGGTGTGGTCATAGACTTTTATTCTGAACAGTCTGCGAAAGTTGTTCTCCCAAATTATCGACGCCGCGATTTTCAAGTCTCATTCATACAGATGTCTTATGTGCTCTGATGTGAAAGTGTGTGAATAAAAATTTGAGTTCACGGGATGCCCATTCATCCATGGAAGTTAGGATATAAACGTTGGCCAGAGCTTACCGTGTTTCAATAATACTAATTCGGAACCTGTTTTCCAGGCACAGATTCTACCCTTAAGGGCGACCTTAAACCTCTTACCGATCTTAGAATCACTGCACTCAGTACTTATTGCTACTCTACATCGGATTAAAATAATCTGAAAGCCCATTCCTGCGATTTTCGGTCCAAACTGCAGCCACCGTAACGCTTTCACTAGGCATCCTACCTCTAACAAGTCAGGCCCGACCAATGTCCGGGGGCCTGAATCATACTTTAAGTTCTGGTGTGAACTATCGGTGATGCGGTGATGAACAGTATCTATGACCGGTCGGTACATTTTCTCTGCTAGTACGCGTTAACATCTCTCACCTTAACTCTTGTCTTCGAATGTAGTGTTAAAGGTTATACCTTCTGCTTGATCGCGAGTACTAACCGGATTGCGGGATTTTGAAATATGAATGCTTAACTAAAATTTATCGCAAACCGATTTGTTGTTTCTGATCAGGGAACCAAGGGGAATAATTTTGTGTTGCGGGAATAGCGAATTTATTATGACGATATTCCGTCTGTTTGCGAATCAGTCCGCGTCCGTCGTCATGCACAGTCATCCTTACATAACTTCAGTATCAAATTGCTCTTTCCTATTCTGGCGTAATAAAATTGTTACGTCTTAATAGGGACGGCATTAATAGAGCCCCCCAGTAGTAGCCTTCTTGGTACTCGTAACCTCGTTCTTCTCATTCCTTAGTCTGTTCAGAGCTCTCACTTTCAAGTTTGCACGCTTCTCTACAAGTTAAATTAATCTGTACTCAACAAGGTAAGTGTGCATTAGATTACTGATCAAATTTCATGGAATAAAGGCTGGTATAAGCACTATCTACAGGGAGAATTATAATCCTCTACACAATTGATTACAAGGACGATTTATAATGGCATGAAAAACCAATTTTTTATTACGAAAAGATGAGACCAAAACCAAATGAGTTAAGGAGATAATGCTACAAATCCCATCAGTCTTAATACTGTGAACACTTAGAAGTAAGGATCACAGTGGTATTACTGGCAACAATTCATGTTTTAGTGGGCATGTGCACGAAAGCAGTACCTCTTATAAAAACAAGACGCAAAACAAAGACCATTTGGCCATACTAAAACAGTGCCAACAGCACCGCATGGAAACATATTCCATCGGAGCTGAACCCTGCAGACACAGCATCGCACAGAATTCTCCCTTCAATTATAATAAGAAACAATCTCTGGTCGAAATGCCCGGAATTATAAGTTCAGGGCCAAATCGTTGGTGCAATTAATAGGCAATCTTTCGACAGCCAGAACAGTCATCTCAAGACCGATTACATTTACCGGAGAAGACTAAGCAGGACACATCGATGTCAAAACTTGAACAGAACGTAGTGCGAAGACGCTAAAGGGCTACTTCAATATATTTCTGTGTATGGCAATAAAAGCTGTGCATATTGAACTATTCGGCTGTCAAGAGGGAATCTAGTACCACTACCAAGCTGCGGGTAGTGTTCGATGCCACCTTTAAACCATTTTTTAACTCTTCCTTGAATGACATGTTGATGGCAAGACCTTTAATCTAAACAAATTAGGTTTACCTTCACTGGCGATATCGAAAAGATGTATCGTCAAATTGGATTCAACACTACTGATGCAAACTACTAGTTGGTTTTATGGAGAAAAGATCGCAGCCAGGATCTAAGGATTTATCGGCTTCTTCAGCTCCATTTCTCGCAACCCCGGTACTATTTAAGCTACCGGAAGAAGAAGAATCGAAATATCCCATCGCCACTTCTGTTATCAGAGAGGAGACCTAAGATGATGACGTTATTCATGGAGCCGACTCAATTCCTGAGGCCCAAAAGAAGACGTTTTAAAGAAGCAATGCATTTCTCGCTACCGTTTACTGACACCAACGATATTAAGACGCTTGGCTTTAAGTGAATTCCAATTCAAGATGTGTTTTCCTTTTAAGTCGCACAGCTCAATAAAAATTAAATCACAAAACTGTCCATCTTATCCTCCATAGCAAAGCTTTATAACCCAATTGGCTAGATCTCACCCTCCACAATCAAGGCAAAAATAGTTATCCAGCAGCTATGGAGCAAAGAGTTGGAATGGGACAAGCCAATTCCATCTAAATAAGAAGAAGAGTGGAAAGCTTTTATTGACAAATTACCAATGCCAGAGCGAGTCCTAATCCATTAGTGGATCAGCACAGATACCTGCTCGCCTCTATGGAAATGGTGTAGTACACGCTCACCTGCTTATGTCAGAAACCAAGTTTGTGTTGGACTTCAGCAACTGTATCGATTCCACTTATAGCATCATCCAAAAGTCTTGAAAACTACAATCTCTGAAAGAAGATAAGACTTTGAGTAATCCCTATAGGTTTAATGCCTTAAGCATACCAGACACCTCCAGAAGTAACAAAGTTGTCTACGGCATACCAGCGGAACTATTTAAAAATTTGGCAAACGACAATGTTAGGAACCTAAAAAATCAGATGCCCCGAAATCCGTAATCTGCAGGGCTTATTTGTTTCATTTTAAACAAAAAATGTCTACCATCATACATTTAATGCTATATCAAGGCTTGGTGTCATTGCCAAATTCACCCGGAGGTACATGACAGTGGTGGAAAAATGCCCTAACTCGTATGACCTTAGTATTATACCGTGTAGCGTATGAACGTCAACGCCGCAGCTTGATACATCCCCTAATCCACAAGATAGGACCAGCACCATCTTAGCTTGCACACACCTGACTTTCTGAATGAATATTGGAGATTTGCAATCTACTTGTACCCATGTTCATTGGCAAGATTTATCCCTCCGTACAAACTGTGTATTTTATGTAACAATCATCTGCCTTAGATCTTTCGCCCATAGGAAATCTATTTAATGCCTGGTGTCAAATAAATTTGTTAATCCTTGATGTAAGCCACTCTTCATCCTTTGCACTATATGCGAAGCAACAACCCTCCAAAAGATCCCAGGCCATTATCTCTCCCCTCCAGTCAATCCACTCAGGACTGACTTAAACTTTCCATTTATTAGGTTTTAATCTAAAATCGAAAAACATTTTTAATAGACTTTCAATGGAGGGAAATACGGAATGCACAGACTTGTACAGGCGACAGGATGAGAAACAAGAAGAAGAAGAAAAAAAAAAAAAAGGAATTCTTAGACCAAAACCCTTACATGAGAAAAATGCCAACTGAGGTGAATTTATACTTGCAGATAAGACAAGTTTGAGTTTCTTGGTATCAATGGAATTGAATCAAATTACTTTGGAATCTTAACCTTAAGGTTATTTTCCATTTTGCTCGGGATTTCCAGACACCCCTGGCTGCAAGGCAGAGAAATCCCTTTTTGCTCCTTTTTCACTGCTTATCTAGATCGAAAGTTACGGATACTCCACGGCTACACGTACACTACGGATAGATTGCTGCTGCTGTGTGGTGGAAAATTATCCCAAAGTATCTCATTACTTTCGATAGAGAAGCAAATTCTAAGACAGACCAAGTCAGACTAAGCCAGACCAAGCACGACCAATTGCCATAGTGTCGGATTGAAGGGGAGCCCCAGATCCGAATACCCTGATAACATCGGCCAAAGTTCCTTTAGATACTTTTTTTTTTTTTTTTTTCGTTTCTCATTTTGGTGGCACATACCTAATAAGTAAAATTACCTGCTACCTCGACCAGGAAAACTTAAATCGACGTTTGGCCCGATGGAACTGTGCAATTTGAAATTGTCTTCATTTGGAGCAGACATCCTAAAGCTTTGCTGCTCAATGGTTTATGTAGTGTGGAGACCGGAAAACGACCAGGCAATTCAAAGATAAATCGGACCTGATAATGGACTGTTACGGAAAGCTGCGCTACAAAAATAGCAAAGCGAATAAAAGAAAAAAAATATATAATTAACGAAGTGACTATCATGAGGTTGATGGTTGATGGTTGATGTAAGAAGCCGGCGGCATATTTTTAATGTTCTCTCAAATGATTTTCGGTACAACCCGTCGTTGGGTTAATTTGGGAAAATTATTAACTAGGGTCTATTTGCATTTGGCAAATGAATTAGCATAGCAGTTGTGGCTAATTAGGATGATTGTGAGATCTTCAGGTGTTTTATAAATGTGACCAATTTTTTATCCATTATTTTTTGTTTCGGCGGACTTCCGCCCCACTTAGGACAATGACTTTTTAACTAATTAACGCAATGATTAAGAGAATGAAGGAGGTGGAAATTTTAAATAATTTTTTGTAGGAAACTTTAAGATTATTTAACCCTTATGTTCATACCCGTGCACCCGGGCACCCACCGAACTGTATTTACATAAAAAAAAACTGAAAAAAAAAATCTTTTCATAATTGGAATTATGATTTTACCTTCTCTTTTTTTTAACCAAAAAGATCTCGTGACTTTCTTCCATCCCGTTGTGTCTCGCTCCACCAATGGTCCAGAATTTCCATCGAAAGCTGCTACTTGACGACCTATAATGCCTTCAATAGCAAATTTTGTGGTATAATTGCGCATCACTAGAGGATCTGTCATCTTCAATCATTGTCTGGGCAAGTTCTTCACTCAGTTTGCCCAAAAAAATGATGTCGTTCCGTTGTTTTCTTTTGCGAGCATTTTATTATTTTCATAATAAATAAAATATGTCGCAAGTGAAGTGATGTCCAACATGTTGAAGAACATTGCCACTGGCCATCTTGAACGTCGCCCTTAAGTTGTGTACTTTCTCAGCATTTGGTCCATGGTGTCAACGCCAGTTTTATATTTATTATAATAATTACGATAGTGGGTAAGCGCACATTGTAACGGTTAGAGTTCTAAAAACAACGTTTAAGATATTTTTTCCACTTCCTCTGTACAGAAATGTTAATTCGTTTACCACTATTTCCCCTTTTGCAAAGGATACGCGTTTTCATCATCGTTCTGCGGTTTGTACTTCATCTTCATCTTCACTCTCACTACTTTAAGACTCATCTTCTTGCTGTTCTTCTGCATGGTCGAGGACATTTCCTTCTGTATCTTCAGAAAATTGTGAGTGTTCATTATCTCAATCTTTATCCGAAACGAGAAGGTTTGAAATGGACTGCGGAACCCATTTTCAAATAAGCTTCTTCCTCTGATGCACTCATTCTAAAGTATAGGGTTTTCTAATAACGACTTGACAACTTTTTTTAAATAAAACTCAAACCATTTGAGATATTTTATAAACTTTATTATTGACTTGAAGTTCAATCAAAACATTTATGAATGGAACTCGACTTCGTTCATATGGGCGAAGTGCAACCGCGGGCACGTTTGCAGCGGTCGATTCGTTGGACTAAATTTTCAACGACTCGGCCACAAATTTCGGCCGAAATGGCGGCTATTTCGCGTTCAATGTTGGCTCTGAGCTCTTCCAACGTCGTCGGCGTGTTGGCATAAACCAATGACTTAACGTAGCCCCACAGAAAATAGTCAAGCGGCGTTAAATCGCACGAACGCACTCACCATACTTACTCTTCAATAAATCGATTGTAGCGTGTGCTGTGTGGCTTGTGGCACCATCCTGTTGAAACCACATGTCGTCCAAGTCCATACCTTCCAATTCGGGCCAAAATTAATCGGTAATTATGGCGCGATAACGCTGACCATTCATTGTAACGTGACGTTATCGTCGACGAAAAAATATGGCCCAATAACGCCGTCGACATGCAAACCGCACCAAACAGTTATTTTTTGTGGATGAAGTGGTGATTCATGAAGCACATGTGGGTTTTCACCCGACCAATAGCGCATATTTTGCTTATTGACGAACCCATTTAGCCAAAAATGAACTTCGTCACTGAAGATGATTTTGCGATGAAATTCATTATCTTGGCGCATCTACTTCAAAACCCAATCGGAGAATGTACGTCAGCTTGATCTTGTATGGGTGTAAACCAAGATCCTTACGCAAAATACGCAATAATGTGGTCTGAGCGATACCCAATTCTTGAGAACGCCGTGAAATTGACTGATTTGGATCGTTTGCTACGGACAGCGATATTTTCAACACTTCGACCAACCCGTTGTCTCACTGACACGGCCACATCACACAACGAATATGTAAGAATATATTGGAGTTAACGCTCTTAAAGTTGCAGTTACCGACTCCGAATATCTATACCAAATTTTTATTATTTGCAGACGTTGCTTGTTAGTGTACTTTATCACGGTGAAAATGTTGAGTTTACTGAATAAATTGACAGTGACAGTTTGATGATTAGTGAAAGAGTGCGTTCACAAATTAAATTCAAAGTTGTCAAGTCTCTATTGGAAAACCCTATATTATATTATTTTATAGCTGAAAACTTCTCAACCAAGCTCCGTCAATTCGTTCCAGATCATCAAAGATGTGTGTAACCTACCACTGCCATGATTGACGACAACTCCCTTTCTGTTGTCCAATTCTGGTCGCTCTTTCTTGATAGCTTCATTCAAACGGTCGAGTTGTGCACAGTAGAGGATCGAATTGACTAAGTTCAAACAGCTCATAATAGACAATTCCCTTCCAATCCCACCAAACACTCAACATAACCTTGTGTGCCGTTAATTCAAGCTTTGAAGTCGGCCTTAACAATGATCGCTTGCGTTGGATATTCTCGTATTTAATCCATTTTTCATCGTTCGTAATGAATCGCTTTAAAAATGGTTTCAACTCTTTACGTTTTAGTAGCGTTTCACTGATGGTTATTCGGTTATTGCCTTAATTCATGTAGCACCCAAACATCGAGCTTCTTTCAGTAGCTTGATCGTTTTAGATGAGTCTAAACTGTCATACGGTTGATGTTTGTTCCTCCGATATTTTCAGACTTTTTCAGTGATAGGCCGACCAGTGCGAGGTGCATGTTTTACATCGAAATTTCCGGAACGGAATCGAACAAACCACTCCTGGTTCCGGCGTTTACTCACAGCATTCTCACCGTAAACTGCACAAATTTTTCGGTATGTTTTTGCAGTGTTTATCCCTTTTTTATAGTAAAAAAGCATCACATAGCGTATTTCTTCAGATATTTCACTCATATTCAAATCAGTATAACTCTTGACACGAGCAACGAATTACACAGCAGTCTTCACAAAAATGTAGCCTGACGTGTCACCATTCAAACACGTGTTCTTTTGACACAATCAGATTAGTGTTTCCAGATAAATGGACACCAACACCATCTAGTGACAAAAAACCTCGAAAATTTTTTATGTGACCAATATTTCACATATGTGACGTTTACTTAACTTTTCTATTTTTTCCGTGGGTAGGTGTGAAAATCTTCATAGATACTGTGAACAACTAAGTTAGCTTATCATCCGTTTCATATAATATTCGAGTGGGACAGGAAGCTTTCCGGCAAAAGCACCTGCTAGTACCAATATTATGTGCGGATATTCTTTATCGCGCCAGATCGAACAATCTTGTTCTTTGTAATCGTAGCACTAAGTTGGTCTCGTCCAGAATTTGGAGTATTTTACTATTACAATGACCATGAAGATGAATATGGAGTTTGTGGGCAAAGTTCAATATTTTTTCCGCGACGGTATATTTTCCTGAGTCTCTGTGTATCACTGTTTTTGATATACCATGAGGCCTTCACTTAGAACTTTTTTTTTGACAGGTTTGGAGAATATTTCGGTTGCTTGGTTTAGTACAAGCCCAAAGTTGTATACCGTACGTCTATACAGGTTAAAGCACTTCCTTATAGATGAGCAGTTTGTTATGCATGCTTAATTTAGAATGCCTACCTAGTAGCCAATACATTTGTCTAAATTTATTTTTAAGTTCATCAGTTTCTTTTTAACATGCGTCTTCCATTTCAGTTTTACATCTAATGTCATTCCTAGATACTTTGGTTCATTTGCATATGGTACTTGTACCGAGTTAATAAAAATGGGAAGGTTGTTTATTTTCCGGTAAGTAAAATTAAATCAGCAGATTTGGTCTCGTTGAGAACAATTCGCCAAATCTTTGTCCACTCGTAGATTTTATCCAAGCCCGTTTGTAACTTTCCAGTAGCTAACTTGTTTGAAGTATCTGTAGCTAGTGTAGCCATATCGTCCGCGAAAGTGGCAACTATGGAACCTGATTCTTAGGTATGTTTCGAGTATAGAGTAAAAACAATACTGGCCCAAGTACACTTTCCTAAGGAACTCCAGCAGTGATCTCTTTAAATTGCGAGTATTCGGTGCCATGTTTAACATACAAAATTCTGTTTTCCAGGTATGATTCCAGCTCTCTCGGAATAAACTGGCTTAGCTTAAAATTCAAGCCTTCGTGCCATACCTTATCGAAGGCTTGAGACAGGTCAAGGAAAACATGAGAACATATCTTTTGGCCCTCTAAGGCTTTCTCAATTTCATTCGTTATTCTATAAACCTGGTCAATGGTGGAATGGTTAGTTCTAGAACCGAATTCTTCTCTCTTCAATGATCAGCTGCCAGCGCTTCAATAGGAGATTTTTTTTAAAAATATTTTAGATATTATCGGCAGAGAACCATTATAACTTCGGCAAATTTCCATCGGTTTGGAACGTTTAATAGTCTTACCATAGCATTTATAGGTTGGAGCAGTTTGATCAAGGCTTTCTTTGGCATCTCCTTGAGAATTTGTAAGGTTATTAAGTCAAACCCAGGGGCCTTGTTATTTTTAAAGTTTTTAATTGCTTGGTTAAGTTCCTTTAGCAAAACTGTTTATATTTATATTATAAGGTTATCCGGTGTCGTAATTGTATAACTAGAGCTTCCTATTAACACCTGTCCATCATATTTGCTCGGCAAATAAATCCGCTTTCCCTTTATCTCCTTTTGCCCATTCGCCATTATTTTTTCTTATGAGATGAAATTGCATGAGGCTTTTTGATTCCTTTCATGTCTTTCCGGAGGGAGTAATTTGAACTCCTTTTCTTGTAAAGATATTTCGATTTTGCAATCTCGTATTGTGATTCAAGTATATTTTATGATGGGGAGCACGGGATTGTTGCCATTTTTGTGCGCTCTCCTCTTTTCTCTTACTAGTTCTTTTATTTCCGGCGGGTATTTTATTTCAATATTTACTTCCTCTTTTCTGATGGCGGGAGTGTTGTTCCAATTAGCGTTCTGCCAGACTTTGATGAATCTGTCGACTTCGTCTGGGACCAGCGCAATTATCAAGGCTTCCCCTATCAATGACGTTGTCTAACAAAAAGCGGGGGCAGAACAAAATGTATTGATCTTATTGTAAAGGTTTTCGGTATTTAACGCCTCCGAATGCTGCTACGATTTGACCAGTTACAAGCGGCCGGTCAGAGGTCCTGTTGGGTGGCAGAACCACCGGTAGCCCTACCATTACTTAAAACGCGGTATCATGGGAGCCAGAAGCCCCCCGGATTTCGGCTCGGGCCTGATTTGAAGAGGTAGGCCCCCTTGTGGGAGCATCATGGTGTCTGTAGTTTAAACCCACAGTCGCGGGAAGGCTCTTTGACCCAAAGTGGAGTTACTAAAGCTGGGTGCTATGACCCTAAGATCAGCAAGAGGTTTTATGTCGGCCGCCTTCTAGGTTGGTATATTTTCGTAGCAAATAGCGATGATAAAGCGTATCCTTGCTCCCATGAATGTATGGGCATCCCATGGTCTTAAGTTTTCCAAACAGGCGACCACGTTAAACATAGAGACTATGTCGAGTTCGTCTTCTATTTCGTTTTGTGTTTTTAGCGACACGTTTAAAACAATATGTTCATTGCAGTAGTTTCTAAAACCGCCCCAGTTTTGTTGTTAATTGATCTAGACGCCACTTCCTTCTTAACTAAGCGTTTGCTTAGTGTCAAAATGGCTGATGAGTGATCTGAGGAAATATCATAAATTTCCTCGATGTTTATAGAAAATTTGGTTCCCCTTGTGACAAAGAATTCTACAAGATCGGGTATCTTTGTTATATCCAAAGGCCAATATGTTGGTTTTCCTGTCGAGAAAAAGTTAACTCCAGATTGCATACCGACTTTATAGAGTAGTCTGCCTTTCGTTTTATTACATCTTGAGCCCCAGAAGGTTTGTTTCAAATTCAAATCATCACCAATTATAAAATTCGGTTCGAGTGAATCAAAGATACTTTTAAAGTCATTCTTTTCCAGCTTACCTCGCGGAGGACAATAAATGGATGCGATGTTATAGTGCAGGTGGTTTTATTTTACGCAAACTTTACTTAACTGCATTGCATCGGTTTCAACCGTCATATTTATAGAATGCTCAATACAGTTTTTAATGAACAGTGAGGATCCGTCTCTAGCATTTTCTGAAGGGTAGTATGCATAAGAAAAGTATCCCTTTAGTTCCACACGAGATCTTTTCATCAAGTGAGTTTCAGTAATCAAGCAAATGTCAATGTTGGCTTCTCGTAAGAACACTTTAAGGCCGTCGAGTTTTTTAATAAGGCCGTTTGCGTTCCACATAAATATTTTAAGCAGCTGTTTCATATTCATACTTGAGATCGAGTTTAACGTATTTCTTTCTCGAAATTGCTTACTTATCTAACAAAATCCGCTCGAGATACTTCTTCCATATTACTTTTCTTTCACTTCACTCAGAATTCGACCAACACGACTGAATCAACTAGAAACTCAAAGCATACTAATCTATCTTTGCCTCTAATATGCTCTAGAAAAGTCAGAAATAAACTTGGCATGTTGGGTATGAACATGGGTTAATAAGTAGCGCTTACCGAAAGTGTGTTAGTTAAACGGTACTGCATAGATACACACTTATAATTTAGTATCCTGAAAGCATGTAAGCTATCAACTTTTCTCTTTTGAGTCCTACGGTAGGTCTTGAGCTATTTGCTATCATATTTTCTGGAAGTAGTCCAGCTTTCTACTGATCGAAGAAGTCGATTCTGCATACATTTTTCAGTATAATGTCTTCAAGTTTATCGGAAAAAGGAATAACTAATATGGATCAGAGCTAATTCATATATCACTGAAGTATACGAGTTTCAGATAGATAGATAAGATAAGAGGTTAACTCATTATATTAGTTAAATGGCTTCACTCGGCTCGCTAACTACATTGATAGTCAACTTTGACTCTGAGTGTACTCTTGATCCGGATGCTCTAATTAACTTTTTTCGGGTGATGATCCTATTGCCAGTATATTCGAAGATGGCTTTTCAATACGATTCATCAATTTTATTTTACCTCATCTACAGCAACATCAACTTTTCCTCAAATCTGGAAAACTGCAATAGTCTTGCCAATAGCAAAGAAACTCATCTTCTCCAGCTGATTTTAGACCAGTTAGCATTCTACTTTGTCTGTCATTTCATGGCATTTGAGAAAAATATGGCCAAGTAATAATAAAACACTCATCACTGAACAAGTTCCCGTATGCTAAGCAATCCAGTTTCAGGGCCAACCATAGTTGTTCCACAGCTATGGTTTATTTACTGGAAGAAATAAGGCATGCCTACGACAGAGGTAATGTTTTGTTGCTTTGTTTGCTACACTTTTCGAAGGCTTTTGGTAATTGTGAATCATAAATTCCTGTGCTGGAACTTTAGGAATATCTTTGGTTTCAGCGAAAGGCTTGTTTCCAATGCATGTTCAGTCTTAAAAGAAATCAACCAGGGAGTGCCTCAAGGCTCAATTTAAGGGCCGATATTTTTCTGTATGTTCATAAACGCCCTTCCATCAGTTTGTAAATAAGCCTGGGCAGACCTACAATAAATGAACCTACATATATGCAGACGATGTCCACTTATACTTAGCGAAACACTTCAGCAACTTACTAAAAATGAACTAGTTTTCCTCATCATCAAAAGAATTGGTCAGTAGCTAATGGGTTACTTCTAAATCCAGAGAAATCACAAATGATTCCCATTTTAAAAAAATTATTTTAACTTGTAGGTTTTACCTGATATTATCAAGGATAGCAATAAAATAAAAGCTGTTGAATCAGTTACTAGTTTAGGCTACACAGTAAACCATATTTTGTCTGGGTATAATCACACAAACGTGGTCATTAGTCGTATCTACGGATGTGTTCGCAAATTATGGATAATTGCTTACTTTACTCCACGAGAAACACAACGGAAGCTAGTACTGACCTTAGTCTCACCCTTCATAACATATGGCCTACCTACAACCTACATTAGAAAGACCACATATTCGATGTCGTCAAAAATTATGCGAAATGTCTAGGTTTCTTCAGGATTGAAGTACAGTGCTTACATCTTGTCAGGTGCCACTAAGAGCTCTTAGCATTTGCTAGACAAGATTCAAAACCATGCGACAGCACTCCTAGGTAATGTCAACATTACACAGTCACTGCCTCACCTTATTCTGCCACTATTTTCACCACCGATTTCCGTCCCTTCAAACCTAAAACCTTAACTAAATGCTTATAAGTTACCTCAAGCCCACTTTCGGATGTCTCACAAAACTACAACAGGCCCGGCTCCTCAACAAGAGGAGTTCTGAAGTCATCGTATTTGACGGCACCAGACCAGAGTCCACAGACAGTTGGCTCACAAAGCCATCAAAATTCTAGTCCATACTGTATCGACTGCAGCCTATAATACAAAAATTTTTGGCATGCAGCAGTAACAGACCCTTTTTGGAGTATTATGAAAGCTGAGTTCGAGAATTTTTTGTGGAAACTTGATGAATCAGACTACCGATGCATAGAATATAATTGGTATTACATTAGCCATGCAGATAGCAAGTATTCCTCTTGGAATTATTGACGATCCTAGCAAACTTTTAATGGGCAACGACCTTCAAATAGGCACTTAGAATGCTCGAACTTTTAACAGGCAGCCGCACTATGAGCAGAGCCTCTTGACTGCTGGCGCAGATATTAATACCATCCAAGAAGTGAGATGGGTTGAGCTGGACATAAGGAAGACTAAGCGAGAAGAAACAGCTCTTACTCAGATGCGGATTTGACATATGCAGTAGACTAAGACATGAGCTTTAGAGCTTCCGACATATGAGCGAGCGAAAATCCAAATCAAGACTAAGTTCCCTTACGTTAGCCTAATATGTTCCCATACCGACAAGGCATATGAGCAATCTCTGAAGTGTGGTGAGCAAGGGGGACATCTCTAGTAGGGTAAGGTCTTAAAAATAGTCTATATGACACCACGTCTGGCAAGAGATTAAGGCTTATTGAGTTTGTGGTTGTGTCCCCATCTCAAAATATACAGGCATGGCTGTCATCGGATCACCAAATTCTAATCCAAATTGATCATTTTGCGACAGTCGTACGCCATGCCTCCAGTATTCTGGGTTGTTGCAGCCAAAGGTACAAATGCAGATTTCCCAAGCGCCACAACAAAGAAGAACTACTGTGAGATGATATAACATAGAAAAGGTTAAATCGTCAGAATATTCACCGAACACGTATCCTGAAATCTCTCAACAACTCCTATGCTGGCAGCATCAAGTAGCCAAGTTCAGTGGCAACGCTGCTAACGTGCCGGCAGAGGCGTCGTAACTCATGTACTGGGTTTCACCAGACCACCACCATGTAATCATTGGGTTAATGAAGAATTCCGGCAACCGCATGCAGCAACACAAGAAGCCTACAAAGCGGCGCTGCAACGAAGGACCAGAACTGCTCATGTGCTCTACGAGCAGAAGCTACTGGAAGAACATCGGCTCTTCCAGAAGAAGAAAAACGAGCACGAAAAGCGCACAATCGAAGTTATTGGAAGGTTTTACTCCAGAAACGACATGCGGAAGTTTTATCAACAAACAAAGAAGGAAACCATGTACTGTAGATGGTAGAGTCATAGTCGGTAGGTAAAATAAGGAAAAACATTTTCGGCGGATTGTATAACGGCGACAAAGAACAGCATTCTGCCGTCAGGTAGAATAGACCATGTCTACCTAACAAAAGCGAAGTGTCCTAATAAAGCAGCTGGACCGAACGGCTTACCGGCCGAGGTATTCAAAACAGCCTGAAAGGACTTTGTCAGATCTGTTCAGAAGTGTGTCTGCCAGATGAATGGAATTTCAGCCGCACAAATCAGGATACCCGCTCAACTGTGCCAACTGTTGATGTATAAGTCTCTTCAATAACGGATACAAGATCTTTTTTGTCATATTGTGCGAAAGTCTGAAAACCTTCACCAACAACCTGATTACTGCGCTTTCAGACCAGAAAAGTCCACAATCGACCAAATCTTCACACAAAGGTAGAAAAACCTCAAGAAGTCCAAATCGCTACCCACCATCTTTTCTTTTCTTTTCATCGATTTTAAGGCCGTATATTACAGTATTTATAGAGACGAGCTACAGACAGTCAAATCCTTCAAACTCAGTAACCACTGAACCGAGACCTTTGATGTTAAAAAAGGTTAAAGACAAGGTGATGCGCTGTCATTTGACTTCGTTAACATCATCCTTGAAAGAATTGTGCGGAACTTACAAGCAAACGTTGTATTAGCGTACGGCGATAATAATGACATAATTGGCAAAATTCTGCGGGCTAATATTTAAATGAAAGTGTTTAGTGGTAAATAAGGGCAAAACCTAGTTGTCAACAAAAAGGGGCATACAACATAGACGAATGGGACATAACGTTAAAGTCTACTGCTTCGAGGTCGCAAAGGGTTTTGTTTGCCTTGGCCCTGCTATGAAATCTGCTAACAACACTTCAGCATAAATAAACCGAAGAATGGGCTAAGAAGACAATTAGGTATTACGGCCCTATCCCGAAAAAACTAAGGAGACTCTACATAAAACCTTGATCATCCCAGTCCCAATTTATGGCGCTGAAGCATGGACTCTATTGAAATGGAATGAAAATATCCTCAGTGATTTCTAGAAAAAAGTCCAGTGCATTGACAGGCTATATAAGCTCTACAGCGACATCGACCTAGCAGAAAGCTGCGCATCAGTCTTCTGAGATTGCTAGTATATGTAGACTAGTATATGCAGTACAGCAAAACCTCACCTTAGGTGGCGCCCACAAGAAGAAGAGGACCTCAACCGAGTAGGAGGTTGCAATTGGAGTTAGTTAGTTTAGGAACATGTCCACTTCGAACTTTATCGCCACCTAATTAAGAAGAGAAACGGATGGTGATGCTTTTAAAACTTGATAATCAGCCAGTTTAGCTTTCTTCTTCTTCTTCTTGTTAAAAGAGCAACCTAAGTTATGAGAGAATTGACTGAGAACCTATCTCTTGTACATCAGTCGTCAATCACATCTATGGCTGTCGGGACCTTAGAGCAGATAGTCACTAGGCATGATCCAACAGGCAATATAGCTACATCAGCCGCTTAGCTAAATGAACGTGTATATTAGAGCCATTGAAATTGTTAAACAGTGAGTCTATGCACATACTTCATAGCAGTGAAAAAACGATACTGACTTTCCGGTAAGCCCTACTTATCGCCGCCATTCTATATTGATCGCAGTCAGCATACGCAATCGGTGCCCCACTCACTAACACAGCGTTGTCGATGAAGTTGCTTAGTGCCTACTTCTTCTCTTCTTTGTTTGTTTTCTTGTCAAGTAGTACTTTAATTCCGCGCAGCCCCGTAGGATCTTCCTGGGCAGAGGAGTAGAGGATGCATTCGAAAAGAAATTTTGCACACAAGATGCTAAGCCATTCTCTCCATGCTCTTTAACCTGAAGTAAGGCAGACTATCTTTTCTAAATTTTCGGGTCTTCCAGGGTCTCTGTTTGTATCAAAGATTGTCTGCAGAGTCGTCAGCATTTGATCCATAATATTTGAAACTAAACTGGAAATATGCTAGCTATGCTAGACGATTTGAGGCAATCAATATAGGTGTGTTGATTCGAGTAAAAAGCCAGTATCTTCTAATAGTTTAACTTATCTATGTATAAATTGTTAGCATGTGATTCATGAGAGGGAGGACAAGCCACTGACCCGAACTCATTGTGAAACCAAATGCCATGCAAAGCTCTTCGCTGAATAAATTCAGCTATTGGTGACACTCAGTAGGCGTACTTAATGGTTACATTCGTCACCACAGCTGATGTCAGATACCATTTACGACGTGTTGTGTTACTTAGCTCATCTGCAGCTTCGTTAACAGGAACTGGTTGTGAGCTAATTTTGATCAGATTATCTAGGAAATCAGTATCAAGTAATAGCCAAAGAGTCTCTGCGTTCGACTCAGTAGATGTGCCCTCAAATCTTCTGAGCGAAATAATCTGGCTGATTTGCCTTTGGCCAGTCTACTGACTACACCGATTCATTCTATCTTCCCATTATAACCTTTGTAAGAGGTATGTATCATAAGCTTATCTTTTTCACTTTGCTGATAGTGGAAACCAAAAAAATTTCAAAAGGTTTCGAGCATTCACACCGAATTGCAGACAGGATTTTGAATGCGATGGTAAAGGGGCTGATACCTTCATAGTTGGTGTAGGTAAGAGGTTCTTGTTATTGGTGGAATGAAAGAAGAACGCTAATATCCTGTTTGTTACGCTTTCTTTCCTACTTCTAGAATTGTGGAAATGCGTTAGTGTATGCTCTCTACCAAGTCATCCGCATTTACCAAAAATAGCTTGACAGGCAGATCGTCCGCTTAGTCATATGGATCTCAACGTTATTCTTAGCTTTTTGCTCAAGAACATGAGCTAAGGTAATGCTTTGCTTTGTCATTTAGTAGGCCAGTCAGTAGGTTGGCGATATTTCAATTATTTTGTGCGTGTCAGATTCAGAAGTATGACACAAATATGCCTTTTGGATACAAGCTATCTTTAGTAGTCGTTTGACTATTTTATTCCAGACTCTTACAAGGCATGGAGTCGCTTAAGCTTCCTTTTTTAAGCCCACAATTTGGCGCATCTTATTTAAATTTTTCACACAAATCGTTTTCTGTATGCAAGTCCAATAGTATATGGAGCACTCAAAGGACAATGATATGAAATGCTGACTACCGCGAGAGAACGCTTCTACTATAGAAAAATTTTAATGAAAAAAAGGAAAAGAACAGCAAATAGAAGGAAAATAACTCAAACCACATCCTACCATTTCAAGCCCGAGACAAGCACACAATAGACCACACTTTACTTCGCTCTAGTACAGAACACATTTCAGACATTTCCCCAGAGTGTATTTAGGTAAACAATTTAGTTAAAAAAATCCTAAAACCACAATCATTTCACAAGAATCCTCATTTCCGAAGCAAGTGGCAATCCACAATCCAACTCTGAATTAAATAAGAATCCTGTCAGTTGTTTAAGCATACTGTTTACCAACAAAAAAAAGCTCTTTCCTCGTTCCGAGTTCAAGAACTGCAAAGAAGCACATCCAGGTCATAATTCATCTCTTCGAGCAATGTGGTTTCGCAGCACCACCCCAACCCAACCCAACGCTCATAATCCCTTCAAAAGTGAGTATCATTATGCCTTTCAGTGTCTACATGCAAATGTGCTTCCTAATTTCATAAACATTCCTTTCTTTGACTTTTGACTTGGACTCAAGTAAAACAATTTAATATGGGCATTTCCAACTTTTTCCGGGCGGTGGAACGACGAACGGGGAACAAACTTTTCTTGAATGTGAATATACCACCGCGTCGCTAGGATATCCTTACCAGTCGGCCGGTAACTATCAAGGGAGCAATCGGCTGCACCGGCAATGTAACAAATTCAAAATACGAATACTGCAGGCAGAAGATTACCTCACAAGTGCTTTTGGAATGTACCGTTCAATGGTCCTCCATTCCATCAAAAGGACAAGTAAGAATGACAAAGAAGCGATTGTGCTTTGAGCGAACACAGCGGACATATTTAATTCGAAGTGGCATGGCAAAATGCCACTTTAGTTGCCCGGACCACAAATTAGAGCAATAAAAGGTTTCATAAAATTTCAAATCCCTTTTGCTGTTGTTCCGGTTGGTTCTGAGTTTTTTTTATATCTTTTCTGTTTTCCTGATTGTTGTCTGGAATTTATCCTTACACTCATTCTCTTTCGCGCACATACACAAATGTATGTAGGGTGTGTGACAACATTTAAACGACAAGTTGACTTGCATCGGTCGGTTTTCATCCTGCGCCAAACCTCGTCATCATCACCACCACCATCCGCGTGAGTAGTCTACGGCATGGGTCAGCCATAAACAAAAGTGTCAGAAGTATAAAAAGACACCGACAACAAGGACATAAGGAATAAAGTAAAAACAACAACAGCAACTAAAAACGACACAAAGCAAAAGTATCGGCGAATGTCAGAAGACACCAGTTCCAACATTCGGTACGAACGGCTCCCGGGTAAAGAGGCAACGAGATCGCATGGTTGAATTTTAATTCCCACATGCCTGTGTCCTTCTTTTGCTCGTTCTTCACATTATCCTGGCTCAGTGAATCTCTAAATTTTGCGACTAAATACTTTAACTTTGTTATGCAGGAGATGACACAATCTGTTAGCTCCGTAGAGCCGTTGAGACCGTTTGCCGCGTTCATTTGCTTGGAAAACTACGAGCCCATACATACGAGTATACGAGAACTCGTAGTTCCCTGTGTATTAAGCTATGGATAAGTCGCTCATCGTCAACGTACTCAGTGGCCTTGTTGGAGGAATACTATATTCACATCCATAACCATGCCATAGCTATACCCTGGTCCAATCATAGTACCAACAGGCAGTACCGGCCAATGCCAGGATGGTACGTACTCCTTGCTGCGGTACTAACAACGATGAGTGACATTAAGTGGAAGTGGCATATTTGAGAAATCATTTAGGAAACTACCATGAGAGGGTGTTTCCGAGGCGGAGGGGTTAAATTTTCCCGCAGAGACAAAACAGAATTTTATGTTAATGTGATACACTTATCCCTTCACCCTTCGGTAATTTATTTTCTCTTCTTCGACTATTTTGCTTCTTAGAGGGATGGTAAATGAGTTGGTTAAGGGCAGTAGCTTTAGCTAGAACTCTCTAGAGGTGGTATCCGTACGGATAGGTATAGTCTACTGTTTGACATTTAATATGTAACTTTTGTTACTTTTCAAGCGGTGTAAGAGGCAAGGAGGCGTGGAGCTACTGTGCATGAAACTACTTTGTCTTGGTTACTTTGGGTGTTTGCTTAATTGGACACCACCGCTTTATATAAATTATGGCAAGGACCTCGAATAGCTTTCTGTGAAAAGGGTGAGTTCCGGGTTGATGGATGTCAGAGGCGATTTAAGTGTTTCATGTTTCCTTGGAAATGGTTCAGTTAACATTTGACGAATATATTGGGCGTTGCATAAGTACATACAAACATATTTACGAGTAGTATGAGTGGAAACAATTATTGCTATGAGCATCTTTATTTCACACTTTCTCTGCTGTCAATCAGTTGCACGTCTAACTAGGGAAAACAGCATGGAACATTATTGCAGCAACAAATTTCAAGAATGTCGCGGAAACTTTTGTATATTGACAGGTACCACTTTTTTTATTGTGCCTTTGCTTCCGTCGAGACCATTTAGACTAGGTATGACTAGTGTCCCTAACTTGGAATAATTAGTTTCCACTTGAGTTCCGAATGAGTGAAGACAAAAGACAATTGCCCCAGTACCTATCTATAAAATTATTATATTACTCATACTATCTTTCAAATCTGATGGCACATACGCGAAAAACGGCCTAAAGATGCTTCAGATCTTAACCGAAACCCAATTTCCAGACTCTACGATGGATTTAGAAGCTCAAGAAAACTCTCTCCAGAGAATGATAAACACACCGATCAGAGAGGATTGGAACGGAGCAAAGAACAAATTTTATGAAAGCAAAATAATTTGGGCAATCATTCCTTTTAACCCTTCAAAGACCCTGGTGAGAAGGGAATACTATATTCTCAGCTTTACTACAAAAGGGCATCCCACAACTGCTACTTGTAAGAGGTGATTCATCGTGAGATTTGATTTTCAATAGGCTTTCTTGACAGATCACGCGTGACTTCTATCAAACTGTTCTTGTCGTTTTTGTTCACTATCATTTGGCAAGTCATCATGAAAATCATACAAATATAAACCAGGACCCCTTTAAAAAATGCTCAAGGGTCACGAGATTACCAGCACGCGGATCGCTAGGAAAATCATGTGAAAGCAAAGACCAAACACAGTCGGTAGCTCAGGGCAATAGCATTACACCAAATAAGCTACAAAATCTCGAGCGCGAAAATTCTAATCTCCGCGCTAGACTCCAAAATATGGAATTGCTCTGTGCCGAACTAAAAAAGCAACTAGATGCCATTAAGCCGCAATCTAAATCTGAGTCTGAGTCTGTTTCGCTACTTGACCGCCCAGAAAACTCGAGTTTTCACACGGACGAAGAAGAGCTAGTGCACGAAACGGACTGGATACTTAAAATAAAGCCAGGTAAAAAGCGCAAAGCTACTTCCCCGCCTGATATTGAAAAAACAAAGAAGCAAGCCAGCTTTAACACTGCTAAGGTTGATAAGGCAACAAAGCAACCCAAACAAAGACCGCCGCCGCCAATAAACGTTTTTGGAATCTCGGACTAAAACAAGTTGCACATAATCCTGAAATCACTGTGCTCAACCGATTATAAAGTAAGATCTCTCAATAATAATACATGGACTATTAATGTCCTTAATCCAGACAACTACCGTTCGCTTTCGCAAAAATTAAATGCCAAGAAGATTCAATGGCATACCTACGAAAATAAAACGGAAAGACCCATACGCGTTGTAGCTAGAGGATTGCATCCCTCTTGCCTTAAAGAAAACATCGTAAATGACCTTAAAAATAAAGATTTTAAGACAATCGACGCAGTTAATATACTTGCGCAAAAACAGCGCAATGTTGAAATCGAGAGGATGACCCCAAGACGCGGCCTTCCCCTCTTTAGGCTAACTTTCGACAAAACCGAAAGCCTAGAAAGAATTTATGCCATAAATTCAATTTTGGGACTTGTCAAAATTGAACCTCCGCAGAAAAACTCTAGGCTGATTCCCCAATGTACACGTTGCCAGGGACTCAGCCATACTCAGGCCTACTGCCAGAAGGAACCTCGCTGTGTAAAATGCGCTGGCAAAGAGTCCCCAGCGATATGCATTAACTGCAAGGGAAAACATCCAGCTAATTATCGAGGCTGCGGAGTCGCGAAGGAGTTTCAAAGGCTACGAGATCAATCAAAAACGAAGCCTTTGAAAAACGCAGTTACAGCTAGAATGAGAAATAATAACAGCGGTCCTACTCCAAAGCCTTTAAAGAAGGTAATGGTGACAAACGCTAAAATCACCAAATATAACAATGCGCAAGTGGAAAGTGGAAAAACTTACGCGCACCGAATCCTGCCTCCAATGTGTTATCAGTAATTCTCGAGAGACTAGAAGAACAGACTAAAATAAATAAGATAATAGTCGAACGGCTTCTTAAGTTCGATGCCAATTTCTGTAACTAATTATGGCAAAAAAGCTCAATATACTTGCGTGGAATGCCAACGGGCTACAGAAAAGGCTTGATGAACTAAATATTTTCATGCAGGAAAAAGTAATTGACATATGTCAATTCAATAGGCTCTGCAACTTGTTGAAAAAATCGATCAAGGACTTCAATAATCAAGGTATTAATAACTACCTTGAAGGGCTCACATATGGAGAGCCGTTAAACGTGTTCGAAAGCAACAAATATACGTGGCGCCAATAAGAAGAAACCAGGATGACTGGGCGAAAGAAGATAAGGAAAAAGCTAATGTTTTCGCCGACCATCTTGCAGAAACGTTTAAACCATTCGATGGGGGGGTGCTTCCAGAGAATGTCAATACGCTAGACGTGACGACAAACTTTCCAGTAGAAAAGGCTACACTTAGGGAACTTAGACAAGTTATAGACACGCTTAAGCCCAATAAAGCCCCGGGATACGACTTAATAACGGGAGAGATACTTAAAGCGTTGCCGAAAAAAGGTTTGCTAAAGCTGCTCTATCTTATAAATGCCAGCATTAGATTAGAGCACGTACCGCACCAGTGGAAAGTAGCCGAAGTTATTATGGTTCCGAAACCCGGTAAACCGCTGACTGAAGTCAAGTCATATAGACCAATATCTCTTCTCCCGATTACATCGAACGTCTTCGAGTGAATCCATTTTAATCGTCTTAAACCAATTACCGACACAAATTCCCTCTTGTATGATCATCAATTTGGCTTTAGGAGCCAACACTCTACAGTTGACCAAGTGCATCGAATAACCGATGTAATTGAAGTAGCAATCGAGTGTAAGTTAGTTTGTTCAAGCGCATTCATTGACGTTTCGTAAGAATTTGATAAGGTATGGTATGAAGGTCTAAAATATAAACTCCCTACCCCAGCAATTGTCTTGTATTTTAGGTTCATACCTGGAAGACCGACTCTTCCGTGTGAGACACGGAAACGAATATTCCACTTTTAAGACAATAAAGGCGGGGGCGCCGCAAGGAAGTGTACTTGGCCCTCTGCTATATTTGCTTTTTACCCGCGATATAACGCAAACGGACGACACTGTCCTAGCCACATTTGCTGATGACACTGCCATTTTGGCAACGGCTAAAAAAATAGTCGAAGAAGCAACTACCAAGTTGCAACGTGCCCTTGCACGGATTAACAATTGGACAAAGACTTGGCGAATCGGGCTAAATGAAAACAAGTCTGTCCACGTGAAAATCACTCTCAAGAAAATTGAGAATCCACCGGTGTTTATCAACGCAGTACGAATTCCTTACGCGAACGAGGCCAAATATCTCGGTATGACACTCGACGCTAAACTAAAATGGAGAGCACACGTCAAGAAAAAACGTGAAGAGCTTGAAATCAAATATAGAGATATTTACTGGCTTATTGGAAAGTATTCCAAGCTTAGCTTAGAGAATAAACTGCTGTTATACAAGCAAGTGCTAAAACCGATCTGGACATATGGTGTACAACTTTGGGGTTGTACTAAAAATAGTAACATTAATGTATTACAGACATTCCAAAACAAAGTTCTTCGAGGTATTGTTAATGCGCCGTGGTACATTAGAAACGATGATATCCACAGAGACTTAGGAGTCGAAAACGTTCAGAACGTAATTAAAATGTTTGCGCGAAAACATAATAATCGATTACAAGGTCATACGAATATTTCTGTTCAACAGATCCTCGACGAGACAAATTTATTGCGCCGTCTGAAAAGGACTAAGCCTCTCGTTCTAGCGCGGTGATTAGCAGCGCGTAATTTTTCTAAAGTACCCAGGAATTTTCAATGGAAAATCGCCTGCAGGATATCTTATAAAAACAAAATAAAATGCGATAGAAGAACTGCTTGTTGAGTGTGAACTCAGTCGTGGTTTGCATAAGGGAGGTGTTTTTTAGTGAGTAAGAATCTCACACTACTATAGACTCCGGGCCTATAGTGTCTATGAAGATTTCTCACCTTCCCATGAAAAAAAAAAAAAAATGTGGAATTCAATTTCCTTGCTTTTGAATATATCCAGCTGCCTTTAAACGTTTTGAAATGGCTATTTGAGTGACATCCAAAGATTCTGTGAGCTCTTCTTGAGTTTGGCAAGAATCTTTATAGAGTAATGCTTCCAGTTCTTCATCTTCAAATTTTTTGGCTGCCCAGGACGTTCATCGTCTTCCAAGCCAAAATCACCACTTTTAAATCATGTAAACCACTTTTGGCACATTCGCTCAGCTAGCGCATGTTCACCACAAACTTCCACCAAAATACGATGACTTTCGGCAGCAATTTTTTTTCATATTAAAGTAATAAAAAAGAACTCCCCGCAAAAACACTTTTTCAGGCACAAAGTTCGACATATTTGATTGGAAAAAAATTATTGTTGTTTACGCTTCAAATGAATGATATATACTGAAATGACGTACAATGGCAGTAGCTTTCTAACGCATGTTCCAATGGAATAATACAAGTTACGCCATCTCTTAGCAAACCGCACAAGTCCCAATACAAAAGAAAAATTCAGTTATTCCTGCTTTGAAAACAGGTTATACAGTTGCTTTATCCATTTTTGAAAAAGGGAACGCACTTGCACTAATGTTTTCTAACAATCAATCAAAAAATAGGACCACAAACAACATTATTGAGTCTGCTGTTGCAAATTCGATTAACCGCGTAAATTATCCCAATTTTGATTCACTTGATAGTGAAGTTTCATTAGATGATATCAAAACTATTATCTTAGCTTTAAGAAATAGAAAATCTGCAGGTTTTGACAATCTTAAGAACTTGTATCTTAAAAATCTTCCGATTTCGGGAATAAAATATATGCAACGCTTGTTTAATTCTTGCTTTAAGAAAAATTATTTTTCGGAAAATTGGAAAACAGCAAAAGTTATTCCGCTCTTAAAACCAGGCAAACATGCAGATATGCCTTGCAATTACAGACCGATCAGTCTACTTAGCTCATTAGGTAAATGTTTTGAACAAATAATTAAAAAAAAAAAAAAAATAAAAGCACATGCTGAAAGATACAATATACTTCCACCAGAGCAATTTGGATTTCGTTCCTTCCACAGTTCAATTCACCAAGTGCATGGAGTAACTAAACATCTAAAAAACAAACTCAATGGAGTTAAAAGTACAGGTATAGTGTTCCTAGACATTGAAAAGGAGTTTGACACCATTTGGTACAATGTTTTGTTACACAAGCTTTTAACTCACAGTTTCCCAGTGTATCTTATAAAGATTGTACAATTAGAGTAACTGTAAACAAGTCGCTTTCTAATACCTTTAATGTTAGTGCGGGTGTACCTCAAGGCTCTGTCCTTGGTACCCTATTTTATATAATATTTTCACATATGACCTTCCTTCTTTCCCCAACTGTGAAAAGCAAGTTTCGCCGACGATATCTGCATCTTTTCTACAAATTCAGTTGGTTCCATAATAGAAACCAACTTACAATCTGCATTAAATGAAGTGCAAGCTACTGCAATGCATGGAAAATTAATATTAACGCTTCAAAAACTCAGGCTGTCTTTTTCACTCGAAAAAGAAAAGACTGTTTTTTATCAAGCAATAACCTAGTTATTAATGGTACGAGTACCGATTGGCGTTCAAGTGCTAAGTATCTTGGGGTAAACCTGGATAGAACCTTTACTTTTGGCCTACATATTCAAGAAGTAGTCAAAAAAATTGGGATCACAATAAAAGTTGTATACCCTTTCATCAACCGTAAACCTAAATTAAGCATGAAAAATAAACTGTTGATATACAAAGTAGTATTCCAAGCAGCAAGTCACGTTCGTAAGTTACAAACCATTCAAAATAAAGTTTTGAAAATAATTGCGAGGCATTTTTCGACAGAAGAATTGCACCAAATTTGCAATATTGATTTCGTATCGTTAAGACTTTCTAGGCTTTATTAGCGATATAATGTGTCAAGCATTTCTAGCATTGGTAGCAGACCTATCTAGGTAGTAAGTTATTTATTATTATCATTCAGTTATTAATTAATTTATCTATTTATTTATTTATTTATTACTATAATTTGTTTTGTTTCTCTTCATTTTGTACTTATTATTTATTCAATTGAATACATTGTAAGGCTGGGTACTATCAAGAGCTTCACCGCCTCCCATCTATAAGTAATGACTTACAATTATTATAATGAAGGCTTTTAGTAGCTTTTCCTTTACTGTATTTGTTCTACTACAGACGATCAACAGCGACTATTACATTGCGTTGTTGGGACGTTTGAAGGACGAAATCGCAGAAAAACGGCCGCATTTGAAGAAAAAGAAAGCGCTGTTTCATCAAGACAATGCACCGTGTGACAAGTCGATGAAAACGATGGCAAAATTGAATGAATTCGGCTACGAATTGCTTCCCCACTCACCATATTCTCCAGATTTGTCCCCCAGCGACTATTTCCTGTTCGAAGACCTCAAAAGAATTCTCGCCGGACAGAGATTTAAGACCGATGAAGAAGTAATCGCTGATACAGAGGCCTATTTCGAGGCTAAACCGAAATCGTACTACAAAACTGGTATCGAAAGATTGAAAAATCGTTTCAATCAATGTATCGCCCTCGAAGGCACCTATATAGATAAATAAAGTTGAATTTTGCAAAAATTTTGTGTTTTACTATAAAACGGCACTGACTTTTCAACCCATGTTAGCTGGGAGTAATCGAAATGCTTTTCATATTGGGAGAAAAGGGAGAGACCAAACGAGCCACACAGACCTTTAATAAAAATTTGTGGAAGAGAGATGCATTCTTTTGTTCTTTTGACTTGCAGTGGACTCTTTTTTTATAATAGGCGCGCGTATGTACCCTTCAGATGTTTGCACATAGCGCAGATGAAACGAAGCCTGGGAGGGAAAAAAGAAAAATATCGATGTGCGTTGGTTTTAAATGTTTGAAAGTTATGCTGACGAGGAAATGAAAAGCTCGCCATTCCATAAACGAGTTGTAGGGCTTAGGAAATAATTACGATATTTCAGAGTACGTCCGAAGGTGGGCTCTCATAGCGAGGCGGGTGTTAAGGTTAAAAGTTTGAAGAGACAGAATACTACTGGTAATTTCGGTGGAAGAATAGCGGTGAAAATAGCTATACAACAAGGTGAGACAGGAGACGTTAGGCTGGTTTATTGTTTATTATTTTGTGACATATATGACAGGATCCCGGGACTTTCTTCCTTCTCGTTGTGTCTCGCTTAACCAATGGACCAGCACTTTCATCGATAGCTGCTACTTGCTGACCTATAATGCTTTCAATAGCAATTTTTGTGGTGTAATTGCGCATCACTTGATGATTTGTCATCTTAAATCATTGTCTTGGCAAGTGCTTTACACAATTTGAGCAAAAATATGATGTCGTTCCTTTGTTTTCTTTGCGAGCATTTTATTATTTTCATAATAAATAAGATATGTCGCAAGTGAAGTGATGTCCAACATGTTGAAGAACATTGCCACTGGCCATCTTGAACGTCGCCTTTGAGTTGTGTACCTTCTCAGTATTTGGTCCATGGGGTCAACGTCAGTTTTATATTTATTATAATAATTACGATAATGAGATCAGGTTTCTTTCTTGCATTGACACTCACAGCTGTTTCCGAATGCATTGTTGATATTAAAATTACCGCTTTGTTTTTTTTTTTTTTTTAGGTACATTAGCGCACATTGTCACTTTCTCATAAAAACCAAAAACTGCTCTCCCAATTTATTTGCTGCCATGATACTGGGGATGTATGGTTTATTTATTTATTTTTTTATTGTGCCAACAATGGTTAGATTCCATGATAGCAGGTGCTTTGTAATGGATAGAGTTCTAAAAAAAATAATCCATGCGGATATTTTTTCCACGTCTGCGCTAAAGAGATGCTAATTCTTTTACCACTCTTTCTCTCTGATTAGTTTTACGAGTATCATTCCTTTTGCCAGCGTAAATAATACCATGCAAAGGATATGCGTTTTCAGCATGGCAAATCCAACAAGTTTTTTTTTTACCATACTTGGCTGGCTTTGAAGACAGATATTGATTGAATCCTATAGGCCTCGAAAAGGATATAATTGCTCATTAATCGTTAAATTTGCCGTAGGCTTATACATTAAAGGTAAATTTGTATTAAGCTTTTTTCATAAATCGCGGGTTGGAGCTGCCTTATCTTATCGCATAATGTTGTGGAATCTATCAAGTCCAATTGTTGCGCGATATAGCGGATACGAGTTAGAATCCCACATGTCAGAAGTATGATCTGATCTGGATCAAGTCAAAACGGCGATAAATGGATACATTTCCGGTGTTATAACAGTCTTCCATTGTCGTTGAAAATTTAGATGATCTGCATTGTAATTTGTGTGCCGGACAATAATATCAACCATATTCTCTGTGGATATTTTTTTGAAAGTGTCGCTTACCGACAGCGTTTCTGCACTGCGATGAGGCCCACTTCGTTTACGTAAAACACTGTGAACGCTAGCCTGATGTTGATGTGGTGCTGTCTCCTTACACTCAAAATGATGTTGAATGATGAAAATGTTAGGTTAGAGTGGCGATTAGAAAACCAACCTACTTAGGCCTATCAGCCCGTTGTGCTTTGTACTGCCACGTAGATCTATGATCCCCTCACTCATGGAACCAGTTTGAGTTTACGATGAAGCGCAAGAGACGAAGGCTCCCAGGTGGAGTTTTATTTTTTGGGAGAGAGCTGGACATGTACAGGGAAGGTGGAGAATTGTCTCTTCTTCCTCCTCGTCCATGCAGCTTTTACAGAAATCGTTTGTAAAAGCGCCAAGCCTTCTTGCATGCTTGCCTATAAGGCAGTGTTCAGTGATAACACCTATAATGGCGCTGAGATGTTTCCTATTTAAAAGAATCAGGCTCTTAGAGCGACTCAGATCTAGCTTTGGCCAGATCTGTTTAGTGGCTAGACATGTTGGCCCACCGGTCCATTTAAAATCTGTTCTTTTATTAGCAACCAGTTAAACAATAACGATTGGTATACCAATGCTGCCCTTTCCCGGTAGAATAGGAAGAGTGGTTCCGAGTTCGTCGGCCTTACAATTCCCTAAAATGAAGGTTGAAATGCTCTGCCATCTCCGTAGGAGACGATCGACATTCAAGGGCAGTTTTTGAATTTAGTGAGACCGAGTCCAGGGATTTGATAGCGGTCTGACTATCCGAAAAGATGCGGATATCCTTTGTATAGGGTTTTCCAATAGAGACTTGTCAATTTTGAATTTAATTTGTGAACGCACTCTTTCACTAATCATCAAACTGTTACTGTCAATTTATTCAGTAAACTTAACATTTTCATCATGGTAAAGTACACTAACGAGTTGCGTTCTCCGATTGGGTTCTGGAGACGATGCGCCAAGATGATTACTTTCATCGCAAAATCATCTTCAGTGACAAAGCTCATTTTTGGCTTAATGGGTTCGTCAATAAGCAAAATATGCGTTATTGGTAGGGTGAAAAACCACATGTGCTTCATGAATCACCACTTCATCTCCAAAAAATAACTGTTTGGTGCGGTTTGCATGCCGGCGGCGCTATTGGGCCACATTTTTTCGTCGACGATAACGATCGTCACGTTACTGTGAATGGTCAGTGTTATCGCGCCATGATCACCTATTATTTTTGGCCCGAATTGGAAGATATGGACTTGGACGACATGTGGTTTCAACAGGATGGTGCCACAAGTCACACAGCACACGCTACAATTGATTTATTAAAGAGTAAGTATGGTGAGCGTGTAACGTAGGGCTACGTTAAGTCATTGGTTTATACCAACACGCCAACGACGTTGAAAGAGCTCAGAGCCAGAAATAGCGGCCGTTTCGGCCGAAATGTGTGGCCGATTCGTTGAAAATTGGGTCCAATGAATCGACCGCTGCAAACGTGCCCGCGGTAGCCATATGAACGAAGTCAAGCTCCATTCATATATGTTTTGATTGTACTTCAAGCCAATAATTAAGTTTTTGAAATATCTCAAATGGTTTGCCTTTTATTAAAGAAAAAATTTGTCAAGTCGTTATTAGAAAACCCTATAGATATCATGTTTGTCTTCAGCCAAGACAGAGCTTCTTTAATCGCCAAGATTACCGCCTGGAACACGCTACAGTGATTTGGAAGACATAAGGCGAGGCTTAAATTTAGCTTATCTGAGAAAATACCTTCACCAAACCCGCTATCGGTTTTATATCTATCTGTATCGAAATGGATGGACTTGTCCTCCACGAAAGCATCTTCCTTCCAGCAGGATCTAGACGGAAAGCTCGCATGAAAGGCGGATAACTGCAGTCACAGCTACTTGCTCGCTGAAAATGTCGAGGGGTGTCAAGTGAAACGGAGTGTCTAGCGTAGCGGAGGAAGTGAGGCGTAGAGCTCCGCTTATGCATAGACATGCTGTTCTTTGGATTCCGATTAGTTTTTTTGCAGGTGATTGCAGTGTCTAAGGTCGTCTACCAGACGACCACACCGTAAGTGAGTATCCGTCTTATGACCGAGATGCATATCCAGTGGGTTATTCGAAGTTGGAGGCCCAATTTGTTTCCAATGGCTTTCTTGCAAGAGAATAAAGCTACTGTAGCTTTCTTACCCTTTCTTGAATGTTAGGTTTCCAGTTTAGTTTCCTATCAAAAATGAGACCTAGGTATTTTGCTGTATCGGAAAACACTAAACTGGTACTGTTTATTAAAAGAAGGTCTAAGTAATCTTTATTTAGATTTTTCTAATTATTTCTGTTATGTGGCAAAGATGATATCCGCTATGTGGCTGCCGCCAGCGTTGATATACATTTGTGCCTGTTTTATTGCATTTTCCAGGTCCTTCCGCAGGATTTCCGGTAATAACTGTTCGCATTCCTGTCGAATATTCTCCTAAAGGGCTGCGATTGTCTGAAGCTTGTTGGCATACACCCATGACTTCAAGCAGCTCCAAAAAACTGAGTCTGGGATGGTTAAATCGGGCGATCTTACTGGTCATGCCAAATCGCCAAAATGGGAGATTACGCGACCAGAAAACGTTTCCTTCACAATATCCATAATATTGTGGCTCATGCTGTGTGTACGGTTTTGCACCGCCTTGTGGAAACCACATGTTCATCAAGCCCCTCTCATTCAACTCGGGCAGTAAGAAGTTGTCTCTCATGGCTCAGTAACAGTGACCGCATTGCCGATGGCATCCTCAAAAAAAATACGGCCCAATCACTTATCCCGCGTGAACGCCACAACACACAGTGGCTTTGAGTGGATGTAATGGTACTTCGTGCATCACACGCGGATTTTCAGTGCCCCAGAAACGAAGATTTTGCTTAATGACGTAACCGTTTAAGTGGAAATGCGCCTCGTCACGCATAAAGATTTTCGACACAAAATCGTCCTCTTCTTTGTTGAGATTGAGGATGGCTTTACAATAATTTACACGCGATTAACGTTCAGGAGATATTAACTGATGCATTGCTTGCACTTTCTATGCGAACATGTGTAAATTTTTCACTAAAATTTTTTGTAGGCGGCCCGCCGTCTGGTTGATGTTTTTTCGTTCTCAGTGACAGCGACAGCCACAGCCGCTTATTCTCGGCCGAACGAGCAGTCCGGTGGCGTTCACGCTCTGCATGGTCTCCTGTGGTTTCACTTTGTTCGAGTCGCCGGAATGTTTGTCAGTTGGCGCGACACGATTAGGAAATCGACGTCGTAATTCACGCTGCGCTAACACTTGCGAGGTATAGCGCTCCATTACTTGTCTGTTTGTCTACTGCAGCTGTCTCGTTCGCAAATGTCGAACATGATTGACGTATGAAATTGAAATTTATATCATATTATCAGAAACTTACCTGGTTTACCATGTCCATCATTAATTTTTTAAGGTTTGTTTGTGTACAGCGTGCGAGACGGTTAAATTCTGACCTAACAGGTGTCCGCCCGCAGCTCTAGAGCCGCGGAGAGGCAGATATTGTTTGACGGGGTACTTGCTTATCAAACAATATATTTGTTTTTTGTAAGTTAACTTTGGAAAATTGACTTTTGACCGGCACTTCTCGCAGGAACTTAAGGATAATTAGGCAAAAAGTTCACAAATGTGGTCCAAACAACTACGCGACATCCTAGTAGGTTCGTTTATGAAGAAGGCTAGACCATGCGATGCTAAAAGGGCCAATATTTATCAACCAATTTTCATATTTACCCAGCTGTTGTTACTTACCTCGAAACTAAGATAAAATTACAAAGTCTTTTCCAATTGAATTTTTATAATTTTTTTATCATTTTCTTTTATTATTAATTTTTTTTTTTTAAATTTTATTTCGATATGCTTGGGACGGTTATGGTAAAACTTAAAAAAAACATTTCATTTGTGATTTTTATTGTTGTAGGATTCTTTTTTGTTTTGTTTTAAGTTTCATTTATTTTTAAAATAATAAAAATTTACAAATGTGTACAAAGGACTCCATGTATTGTATATATTCATTAATTTCTTTATTTGTATTTAAATTTTTAGTTTTTATTCTTCAAATTAACAGATCGAAATTGAATAAGTGGATGGCTGATGATGAAGTAAATGGAAATTGTCGTTCATAGTACATAATAAGAATTGTTATTTTATTTTATCTATTTTAGATTAGAGATATTTTTATTTTTATTTTTAATTTTTTTGTAATTGTATCTCCTAAATTATATCCGCTATATTACAATGATTTTAATTTTTATTTTTAATTTTATACTTATATTTTTTTTTTAAATATTACAAATCACAATTCATCCATCAGTTGAAGTGAATTATTCAAGTTACAGCATAAAGATACTTTCCCCTTAAACTACGTAATTGCTTTGTATCTTTACATAATTTTTTTTTTTTTTTTTTTTTTATGTCATAAATTTAATTTTTTTTATTTATTCTTTAGTGGGATATTTAAATATTTATAAGTGTTCTCTTTCTCTTCTCTTTTTCTCATATTTCATTAACATTTTTCGTTGCTGTACAAACTGAAGGAAACAAGAAGAAAAACAAAATAATTTATTTTTTTATGAAATTGCGCTATAAATCGTCCAATCAAAGAATCTTAAATTGCCACATATCAATGAATCATGAACAAATGCATAAATTGTATCCATTTAGACAAGAGTATCTACACTGTCGTCATCGTAATGCTGTCGTGCGTCGTTTTTGTTGTCGGCGTCGTTCAGTCCTTCAATATAGGAGAGAATACAAATCAGGTTTTGTAAGATTACCAAAGGATTATGGGGCATTTCGAAGCAATACGAATACAGATACGGTCTTGGAAAAGCAAGGAATACCCTTGATTTTTTCTTTTTCTTTTGAATCATAAAATAGACTGTCAGGACAGAGTTCAGAGAGGACCGGCTAAAGTGGAGTGTTTTACTCTTTAATATTTTGCTCAAGTAGCCGTGTCCAAAAATTGCTTGTCCACGGTAGCGATGGAGTACGAGTACACATGCGTATTTCCAAATGAACATATACTTAAGAAAGGTCATAAAATAGGATTTTTACGATCACTCCTTTATAGAGTTTTACGTAGGTATTCGTTTAAAAGTATAGAGATGAACAGATATGTACATGCAGTAAACCAGGATTGACCCCTCGCAAATGGGGAATAAGGGTTGATTACTGCTGACGCAATATCCTTTCCGTCTATCCAACCAATTCACTAGCACGGTTATGTTGGATTTTGGGCCAACAACTGGAGAGACGAAACTCCTTCGGATGATAAAGGAACACAGGAATAAGATGGGGCAAAAGGAACAGAAAAAGGATAACAATGCTGATTCAGATTAATTTTGTCCAGTTGGGGATTTAAAAGATCCACCCTGATGGACTTCCGGCAATATACACTGTACAATACCTGAACACAATATGTTACAGGACAAGGCACAGTATAGGTGTACATGCATGTAACACTCGAATATACCATATATGTGAATCTAAGTGCTTGCTTACGCTTAAAATGTTTGTTTTCCGACCTTATTCAGTGTGAGTGCTGGATACACTTTAAGATGTTGGCTCGTTGCGACAGGAAGAGTGAAGGAAAATGATATCCGGCAATTTGCCCTTAATCGAATTAAATTGAATCTTTTATTGGCCATTTAGACAAGAGAGTGAAGCGAAACAAGCAGAAAAGGCGTCACATATGCTTTTTCCTTTTTTATGATGTCGAATAGAGTAAATGGTGCCTGATGTAGTGGCATAATGTCCATATGGAAGACACGAAGTTCCTAAAGTAATGTGATATAGCACGTGATGCTATCAAAATATATTTAAACACCGTTGAAGTACACGGAAGTTGTTTATTTTTTCGTAGTTAGCACTCCTTGACATTTTGCCAAGTATTGTTTTGCCAGAGGCAAAGGCGATTTCATAACATAACTTGATCCGAAGATTTGAAAAAAAAAAACAACTAAATAGATTTGAGCTGGATCTAGGGAAAGGATTTAAGGAATAATATCATCACACATTTTGAAATCCTTTCAGTGCATAGGTACAATTTAGATATGGTTCCTTAGATGAAATCAATGGCCAACATCAGAGGTTAAGACAGCGATAACTTAGATTGAACCTCTCCGATAAGCACGTAGATCTCATCAGAGAATGTAAGCCGGGCATAACTGCTATCAACGAAATGCAGAAATGGAGGGGACAAAGATGTTCTCAAAAAGTAACCTGATACATTTGCTACAGTTGTCTTGGATCTGGATACGATTTGTGGTAAATAAGACGTTGCGACAGCGTGTCTCCAAGTTTATAGCTCGACTGAGTGCATTCCCCGACGGATAATAAATTCTAAAAATTATTCTATCCACGTTTTGGGAAAGCCTATAACCGTTGTTTTTGCCTAGATAGAATGTAAAGATGGACAAGACTGAAGTCTTTAGCCCGACTGCCGGAAAACGTAATATCCACGATGACACATTAGACACTGTAATGGAGCAGATTAATTGTACTGTAGAACGTAATGTGTAAGTTTGGCACATTCACCTAGCTATCCACTGAACGATGAATATGTTCTTAAACCGAACAGAACTCATACTTCCAGTTTAATGAATTCAAGAAATACAATACGGGTTCGAACCATTATTTTGTCACATCAAGATCCAAACATGTCTCCCTGCAGTTAAAAACGTGTGCGAATACACATGAAAAAGGCCGGATTTCGAAAAGCTGCGACTAAAATGTAAAGACATTCGCTACTTAACACTCATTCCAGGTTGCCACAATTTGCGTACCACTACTAAACTAGCAGTCAGCTTATATCATCAACAAGAAATAATTGTTATTACCAAGAGTGTTGTGACGCCTCTGAGAGGAAAGGCAGGGTTTCAGGATCAGGAGTCAATGAGGGTAATGTAAGTTGTGTATCTTCGTAAAACTAATACCGTTATGTAAAAGGATGCTCATTCGACCATTAGCTCTTTTAGAATTGAGAAGAATCTCTCTTTGACAAGTGACTGCTTATCGTCTTCAATCTGATGCCCGGAAAAAATGATTCGCGCTACTGTGCTAAACCAAACTGGCTGCAGTGACCCATAGCCTAAAAAGAATACGAATTAAAATCAGCCCTATTAGAAAAATATTCGGCGGCTTCCCAAAATCAATATTCTTTACCAACTCTGGCCTTAAAATGTAGAGTCGTAAGGACTTCTGTATACTCAAATCGTTCAGCCTTCTTACATCCTGTACCGTTTCTCAAGTCGAAGTCTCACTTACTCATTAGACCGCTGCTTGACTCATCCTGAATTCAGCACTGCGTCGGATATTACAGTGCTCGCATACATGGACAGTCAAGCACCGAAAAGATTTCTTATTTCGAGTATCAATGATTTTAGAGTGATAAGAAGCTGCTGCACATCTCTAAACGCTATTGATATGGGTTTCGGTACACTCGAGCGACCTAGAGAATTGCATCACTGATCGTTAAGAACAGGTAGTAGCCAGCTTAGATACGTCAAGCCATCAATGACATACACTTTCAAGTGCTTTTTTAGGCCAGTCATGGCTGATTTCTGAGGGACCATTGACTGATGTAGTTCATACAACGTTTTAAAAGATCAGACAATGTCATCACGAGACGTTGAAAGGCACGATTGAATATTCCTCCCAAGGATTTCTTCAGGAGCTACAAGGACGATGATAAAAAAGGAATCTGTGGCGCTCTCTTTTTGCAACTGTTGTACTGTAGCACTCATCAGAAATCATTCACTTTATAGTTACCACTCTCAAGATTTAAGTTTTATCCGTTATCTCCGAAGTCGTCGAATTCGTTAGAAACTTTCAATTTTTCCAGAATGGGCAAGGGAATAAAAAACTCCTGAAGGATCTGGTCTGATACGATGATTTCCTCACGATAGCGCAGTATGCTCTCGGATTTTAAACACGTAGCACCACTTAAGTGAAGTAGAAATATATCTGTCGAATGATGGACGAACTCAACTGAAAGACACAGCCAAATCTTTACTCGATCGCAGTCTTAAATTCTGGAAACAAGCCCCGTCGCCATCAGGAGCCGAAAATATGTAATTTTGTAGCAGTCAAAGCTTATGCCGGGTGTAGTTAGTAAGAAAGTGGAAGCTGTCTCATACTCGTATGTAGGATATAAATCATTTCTCCGCAGGGAGATAATAGAAGGGTCAAGTGGCAATAATTTCACAGAAGTAGGATATCCGGCAGATAAATTTCCTCGACGAAACCAATGTGATGCCTGCATTCAGGAAGGAATTCTTGGAACTGATACCAATGAAGTTTTTGTAACAATTGTACCTAGCAAGCCACAATAAAATGAAAAAATATTGTGTAACAGCTTGTAAATAGAGATGGTTGGATAGAAATAGGGTAGGCACTGAGAGGTGTCAACTTGGCGATGTTCAGTTAATCTTCAGTTGAGCTTATTTTTTCTTCAAATGGTAACGACCGCATACTGCTCGATGTCCAACCAGACAACCAGCCAAACTTATAATAGCAGCACTATAAACGGACGAGCGTATGAATTCCCAACATAAAATCAACGCGGAAAAAAACAAATAAGTCCTTATCCGGGCTACTCAAACATATTTAGGGCTCAGGCCAGTAAGTATTTAGGAGACTAAGTCAGGGTCTTGAAAAAGAGATGGTGGCGGATGAGCTCTTAAGGGACCAACGGCCGCGCTTATATTCTTGAATGGGTAATTAGTCTGGCTTATTAATCATCCAGATTGGAGGTTGTGCCGTGCGGATAACTGCCCTACCACGAAAAAAAAATTGTAGTTATGAAGCAATAATGAGCCTCGTATACAGATGGACCTACTGTTAACAACCCCTGCAAACGAATTAAGGACAACGAACTTCCGATCTATACATGGAACATAAGATTCTTTTAAAGACCACGTTAGCTGAACAAATAGCGGAGGCTATCGAGTACTGCAAATCATATGTTACCGCCATCCATGAAATCCGATGGGATGAGCCAGATAAAAATAGTATGAAAAACTGCAACGTCAGTTACAAATCGTTGCGCATCGACGGTGCATAAAAAAAACTACAGCTTCTCACGAGCTCTACGAGCAGAACAGGAGGAGAAGCGTGCGGTCGAGGAAATTGAAAGATGCTCCTCCAGGAATGAGATTCGAAAGCTTTACTAAAAGACCTAACAAAAAAAAAAAAAAAAAAAAAAACATGCCACGGACACAAACCTCAAATTGTATTGGAGTTGCATATCGTTGTGAGGCAGAATGAACCTTTTAACCTGGACGATTTAGATCAAAAATTTCGTCCACCAAACCTAGATAAAGTGAAGATAGCTATATCCCTAACGAGCTATACAAACAATGTCCAATTTGGACTTCCCTACCAAACTCGTCTATTTGTGTAGACGATGTTGACGATGGAGAATGCATGCTACTCCATCAAAGTCGGTAAAGTTCTCACCGAGACCTCTAATGAGGTCTGACAAGGCGATGCGCTGTCATACGATTTTTTTTTAACATCATCTTGGGAGAATAGTGCAAAACTTAAGCGCCAACACAAGAGGCACAATGTTTTAAAAGTCCGTCCAATAACTCGCATATGCCGATGATATTGACATACTCGAAAGAAAGCAGCGCGATGTCAGTGGCGCTTTTGTCAGTATTGAGACGGATGCGGAGAAGATGGGTTTAACGGTCAATAAGAGCAAGTCAAAGTACGGTAAATGCTGTCAAAAAGAAAGGCCACCCAACACCAACATCTCGAACAGAAGATCACCCTCGACAGATATAACTTTGAGGTAGTTAAGTATTTTGTCTACCTATGCTCCGCTATCAATTCAGACAACGACACTAGCGCAATTGACTAGCACAGTTTTTTCTTGAACCACAAGAGTGACCTTACAAAAAATCTTCAAGATCCCAGTCTTACTCTATGGCGCGGAGGCATGGATTTCATCAAAAATATATGAGGGTGCTCTTGACTGCATTGAAAAGAAAATTCTTTGGGTCATTTTCGGTCCCGACTGCATTGACGGTAAGTGGAAGAGGATATACAACGACAAACTGTAAGGACTGTCTTAAAAAGAAGAGTGAAGGCCAAACAACTGAAGTAGCTGGGTGATGTAAAGTAAATGCCTAAAAAGGACAGTGTAGCAACGGAAGACTGCGACATAGCTGGTGCTCGTAAGTGGAAGTGGACCTAGCGTGCAAAACTGGAGGTAGCTAGCTAAAAGTCGAGTTGACTGGATACGCTTGTTGGTTGAGGCCTAGGTCTACCAAGGACTGTAGCGCCACCAGGCTTCTAGATTGAGAATTAAGCAGTTGCATTTATTTAATTGGTGTAAAGTTCACTTTACAGTCTGTCAAACTGCAAATGATCAAACTGCTAACTTGCTATTGACCCATTGTCAATGGCGACCTATCGAAGATACTCGATCTTATCGAGTTTAAAAGTGAAAAGACGCTAAAATAAAGGCAGCACAAAATGACACCCAATTGTCCACAAAAGGCAGATATGTGTACTGTCTTAAGCAAATCTTAGTAATAATAGAGGAATGGTGTTCAAGCAGAAGGGATTAGACCAACGATAAGAACAACTTGCGCAGGTTCTACAAGAAAGTGAACAATATATGGAAATGCAGGCTCTTCGAAGTTAAAACAGGAATCCAGCGAGTCGAAAAACTCAAGCAGTATTTCCTTCGCCTTATCTCAAAATGTCTAGTTGACAGTTCTATAAAGAATCTTCGATAGAAAATAAGAGTTTTGCGATTTCAACGGACAACACTAGAAATTATTTAAAATTGGAACCGATATCTCATGGAGAACCTGTACCTAATCAGAGATAGGGTGCAAATAAATACAGACATACTTATGCTCCGTCTATATAGAGGACGATCCTATTGTTTTCAAGGATTGTAAGGTCATATGAGTATTTGTGTTGAATTTCAGATATCAAATCTTATAATGGTGGTCCAAGTACAAGTCTCTTTTTGAATTATATGACACTGACGGCTCTCGAAATCTCGAAATCTTGACTGCCAGTCAGGATAATACGAGATGAATCGTTTCGTGCTTGAACAACGTTGGGAAATATTAAAAACTTATTTCAAAAGTGAGTCCTATGTCACACACTGTGCCTGCTGTACGTAAGTTTGTGCAACAATTTCGTGATACTGGCTTGCTTGCGGACCAAAATCACGATCCCTGTTGTCGTACTATACGTACCGACGAGAATGTGGATGCGAATGGCGAAAGTGCTCGATAAATTCCATTTGACTCAGCAATTGAAGGCAAACGAGCATCCGCTCCGTTATAATTTCTCAGAATTTAACGACGAATTTGGCTGAAATATTATTTATTATTTGACGAGGGGCGGCGAGAAGACAATGCATCTGCAGAGACTGACAGTTTATTGTGAGTTTGCCCTATTTTATTTCGAAAATGCTAGCTAAAGCCACAAATACCGAATTTTCGTGGGATGAAATTGGACAATCGATCTTTCGCGTGCTGAGTTCGGTAATCATGACATCAGCCGCCTTGGCGATGTCAATTTGTATCCTCGGAGCTGCGATTTAATCCCGACAGACCTTTTTCGTAGAATGCTCTTAAATATGGACGATATTTTAACAATTCAGAAATGATTCAAGCCGAGATAGAGCTGGAAACTGTCGACAAGGTCATGGAAAACTGGGTTCATAGGATGCGCTACTGCAAAGACAGCCGAGGCAGCTACATAAATGAAATTATATTTTGTTATATGGGAATGTTTGATCTTTCTAATAAAACCATAACGTATTGAAAATAATTGATTTCTATTCATTTTATTTCATGTTTAAAAAGAAACTTCTATTTGGACCCTATCCAACACTCTAAGTTAACATGTTTTGCTCACTACACATCCGCAAATGACAGTGGCTTCTAGCGCAGCAGATTGACGTAAAACAAAATATTCACAATGATACAAGTTATGGAAGAGACCGACGAATTTATAGTTGAAACTTTCCATTATTTCATTACTCATTGGCGCTGAATGCCGGCATAAATTTTCTGGAAATCTAAAAGCCGAAGTCCAACAAACTGCTCCGCAAGCTTTGATTTTACCAGCCTTGCTCTACTCTACCAGGGCTCCGTTCAATTAACAAGGCTATGGCCATCAATGACGTAGTCTAACGATAAACAATGTCTTATCGTAAAGGCTTTCTTTAAAAATTAGTGCCATGGGAGTCAGAGCCCGACTTAAAAGAGGTAGACTCCTAATAGAAGCACAATGGCGGCTGTGGTTTTAACCTAAAATCACAGGAAGGGTGGTGGAGATTGTGGAGTAGCAAATAAATTTTGGGTGCTGTGACCTCAAGTTCAGCAAGAGGTTTTGATTGGCCTCGAATCAAACCAAAATGGAGCTTGTGCCTACAACACATGTTCTGAATTGGAGTTGCTGGAACAAGTAGGCGCTGGCTAGGCGTCTATATCCTGTCCCACTGTTTTGGCATCCCGTGAAATTTAGTTTTTCTATAATATGGGTGGAAAGTAACCTCCTTGATGACTAGAACACGATGCTACTACAAAAAAGGTTATGGTGCCTTAAAGTCCGTTCATATTTAGGCAGATATGCCAAATTTCAGTGCGAAATTTCAGTCTTTAGTTTTGTTTTGACAGCTAATTGTTGTTGACGTGTTTGGCATCATGTTGAGTTTGGACAAAAACGACTTTCGTTCTCTCATAAAACATTATTTTTTCAGAGGCAAATCGGCGAAGGAAACAAAAGAAAAGTTGGATAAATATTTTATTGTTAATGCTCCGTCAGATTACACCGTCAAATATTGGTTTCGAGCGTTTCGTGGTGGCCGCAATGCCACTACCGATACGGTTACAGAGGACAATGTCAACAAAAATACATGAAATGGTGTTGGCTAACCGGAAAGTGAAGATGCGCAAGATAGCAGATACCACAAAGATTAGTATTGAGCGGACACGCCATATTTTGGGCAAAATTCTGCATATAAAAAAGTTATTCTGCCGCAGGGTGCCGCGCATACTCACTCCTGACAAAAAACACGAACGCGAGAGCACTTCGAAAGAGTGATTGGACTTGCTGATGCGGAATCGGGCGGGCTTTTGGCGTCGATTGGTAACTATTGATGAAACTTGGATTCACTATTACTCACCAGAGAACAGAATGAGTGCTCCGAAGCGGCCGAGGGAGGCTCGATTGGTCGGAAACGTTATGACGTCGGTTTTCTGGGATCGTCATGTGGAGTACCTCGAAAAAGGAAAAACCATCAACAGCGAGTATTACTGTGCATTATTGGAGCGATTGAAGGCCGAAATCGCTGCAAAACGGCCTCACATGAAGCGCAAAAAAATTTGGTTTTTGCAAGACAATGCATCGGCGCACAGGAGCATCGAAATCATGGCTAAAATCAATGACTTACGGCTCTAATTGCTGTCCGATCCACCGTATTCATCCGATTTGGCTCACTCGGACTATTATCTACTCCCAAACCTCAAAAGATGGCTCATCAATAAAAAATTCAGCTCACGCGAGGAAATCATTGACGCCACGGAGGAGTATTTTGCAGACCTTCCGGAAAATTACTTTTCGGACGGGATCAAGAAGTTTCCACGAAAAACAAATGAGACGTTCTACTCTAACAGTTGGAAGAGAACTTGAATGGCAGCGCTGGTATAGAGTCACATATGTATGTATTTTGAAACAATTACGACAGGGGTTAAGTTTGAATCAAAAATGGATGAAACATTATGTTGTAAACTTACTTCAGGCATATGGATTCCTCGACTGTTTTCGATGAGATGCACCCTAGCAGTCCAATTTAGGAGCTCTATTCTACCAATAAAAGCCTAAATAGGTTTGCACTTCATAAAACAGTAACCAACTGGCGACAAATTGTCAGTTAATTTGAAAAATTAAGAAACGATGGAGCCACCAGAGTGAATACCACACCAAATAGTGCACTTTGGGGGTGTAATTGTAACTTGTTTTTTTTTACAATTTTTTGACAAAAATAAAAGTCGACAACAAGTTTCTGAAAAGCCTAATCCGCGAACTCCCGTTGCACATCATGGTCTCATTACTTTAGTTCCTGCACCAGTTGGGTATATACTGGTGTAGATCCAGATGTTTTGAAAAAAATGTTGATATAGTGGACAGACAGAAGCCCAACAGTTGCAACTAACGATAAATTGACTATTCCAGAACATTCACCAAAATTTGAAACACAATCGTGAGAATTTTAAAGTAGTTTCGAATGATAAGGAAACGCCTTTCTGGTGTACAACCCTTTACAACTGAAAGCCCATTTTCATCAGTTGAAATGTGGTCGTGACTGTAGCAGAGATTTTTTTGTAGTATTGCACCAGAAAGCAAGAACAGAAAACGTAAAAAGTTACTTTTCTCCGGTACTACCGCACTTCGTGGAGGATGAAAATTTACCTATGGTTCAAAGAGCATTATCCTAAAGAGCTGTCCAAAATGGAGAAAATCTCGCTGAAACTATTCGAAAAGTAAAGGACTTTTCTCAGTCGCATTCTTCCACCAGCAATTGTCAAATTTGTTTAAAATTGTGTAAGCTTTCGGTCCAGAAGCCTTTAAGGTTCAATTAACGCAAGAATTTGAGCTTGCCAACCATCGGCAGCATCGTAACTTTGCAAATTGGGTGTTGGAAATGCATGGAAGTGATCAAGAATTCAACCGAAAAATCATTTTGAGCGATGATGCGCACTCAATTTCTGTTTTTGTTTCTGTTTGGTGCGGTTATCGGGCAGCAGGCATCATTTGACCTTATATCTTCGAAAATTAAGCGGGTGTGGATGTTACCATGATCAATAAATATTTATGGTCGAAACTTCAAGGTATGGATGTACGAGTAGGTTATTTTTATTTCCAACAAGGTAAGGTGATATGTCACACAAATATCGAAACTATAACTCTCGATCAAAATTGGCTGCCAAAAACCTACTATTTACTACAATGCGATTTCTTTCTTTAGAGCAAGACAGTTTACGCCAACACTACCCAGTCACCTGATCCCTAAAAGTCAACATTCGCACTATCATCGACGAAATAGCAAATGTGATGAACAATTTTACCAAAATATTTTTGATGTATGTTGACTCATGGAGGTCATTTGGTTAATATTGATTTTGGTTATTTATAGCAATCCTTCTTCTATCGATTAAAGGAAAACCAAATCTTATTTCGTAAAATGTACATATTTTTTCGATTAATCAAAATGAAACCTCTTATTGGAAAACCCTTTTTGTGGTCCACTTTATGATTGTTTAAATTCATCAACTTTTTGTTCTGGTCTGGTTTTCCTTTTGCCGAATCCTGGATACTAAGCAAGATAATAATGAAAATAGAGAAACTGTTGGTTCACTTCTGAAAGAGTCTACAAACATCTGCCAGCTGGGAAGAGAGGTGAGTGTCAAAAGTGCCGAAAGGCCCAAAACCCCAAGAAAATTAAAAGAACTCGACAATTAAATGTACTCATATGTAACATATGTATCTGAAGGCATGCAAAAGAATAAATTTGGTTCAATTTGAATGTTATTACTTATTTGAAGGGGTTACAATTGACGTTGACCTTTATTTCGAAAGACAGCTTTGACGTAAACACGACCAATAAACTTCAATTCCTCTCTACTAAATTCATAACAACTCCCATTGATAATAAGTACGCACTCGTTCATACTTCACCGATTCCAAGCTTCACTGCGGAACTTGTGCCTCTATTTTACGTTGATTGGATCCCGGTCCTAACATTCTTAACTTCTAAATCTTAACTTACAGCCTCACTATTTGAACAAAGCGATTTTTGGGCGCGCTAGATGCAGTGTTAGTCTTGCGATTTGTGTCATTGCGATTAAGTTTCTATGTATCTGTTATATTTTATCTGTATCTAAATATAGTTTTATGTAGGTATATGTAGGTACCTAACGTATTTACACGATATCACTCTGTCCAAAACTACTCAGATACTTTTGCGATCCGGAACTACAATTAATACTATTTATGTTGGATTTGCTACTACTCACTAGGCAGCTACTTTCGTCCACATCTGCTGGTGGTACAGCACTGGTTTCGCTGCAACTGTTATTGTTGGTAATACTGTTTGTACCGCTGCCGAATGGCTTGTACTGATATGCGTCACTACTTACCGCTGACCACGTTCCGTCCTTGGATTTAACATACAAGTGCTGCTTGGCGGGCAATTTGCTGCCGAATTGATCGGCATAGTCGTTGAGGAGGAGGTGATGATTACTGCTGGAGCAATAACTGTCATCGTTACTACGTTGTTGCAGTGTCGTAGAGGATGTCGGTGTTCTGTTAGTGCTGTTGCCCAATAGGGGTGAATAACAGTTCTTATAGCTATTGCTACTACCACTAACTCCAACACCATTGCAAGCGGTATTTATGTTATTATCACTCTTGAAAAGTTTGGGGTTACGATTGCGTTTCATTGTATTCGTACTACAACCGGGAGCTGGCGTTGGTGTGACAATCGTCGACGTCGTCGTTGCTGGATGATTGTAATGGTGGTGGTGATGGTGATTGCTTCCACCCCCTAAAAATTCACCACCAAATATATTACCACTCGATGGAGAGAAGGTGTTGACCGTTTGCTGTTGCAAGTTCTGTTGATGACTGTTGCTACCCTTAAAGCCGTTTAGTAGAAAGTGCTGCTGTTGCTGTTGTTTCGATGGTGAGAACGACGAGTGTAGGAAATTCGGTTGAAACACATTTGTTGTTGTTGTTGTTATTGAGGATGTGTTATTTGTGACCGGCACGGCCACGGTGGAGGAAACTCCTAGGATTCCAATTGTATACGACGATGGTGATGACGATGATGCCACGGACGATGAAGAGGACATCGATGTCGACGCCGACGTCGATGTTGATACCATAGTCGTAGTCGAAGCCAAAGCTAAATTCGGAGCTGTAGTCGTTGATGATGATGACGTAAGATTTAGGTTATTTATGAGATCCATTTTATTTTCGGTTATATTCATTTTTGGAATTCTGGAAATTAGGTTTGGTACTCCTGCTGCCGTCACCATTCCGGGGGATGGTGATGCTGGTGGTGCTGCTGGTGGATACTTGTTGTAATGCTGTTGGCCGGGCTTAAACTTTGGTTGGGGAGAAGGCGATGATTTCGGTGCAATTTTGTCCTGGCTCATGGGATAATTTGTTTCGTTGAAATTACTGCTGGAATCGAGACCATAGTGGGCGCTTGGCGGAGCCGAATACATACCGGTAGCACGATAGTCGCCGAGAATGTTATCCGTAGAGCGTCCAATCGTCGTGTTGGCCTTTGTTGCTGTTGCATAGCGATTCTGGTACAATTTGGCATTCGCGACTAGATTCGTTGTTGCGTATGCTCCACAGCTATCATATAGAGCTGCCGTAGTGTTGGCAATGTTGTTGTTCTTCACCGAAATGGGGGTTGAGTTTGGATTTTTAAATGTTGAACATGCAACTTCAGCGTAATCGGGCATATTAAGTGGAGTTAGTCTGTAATTTATTAGAAACAAGAACAGGGAGAAAAAAAAGAAGAACATTGAGAAATGAATAGAGATGAGTAAAGTGGTAAAATAAAAATAAAATTCAAGGGCTTAGCATTGTAACAGTACATTTAACAAGGGTTCATTATAAAAGTTTTTTTTTTTTTTTCTGTTTTTTGCTTTTCATTTTTTCGTCTCCCTGTGTCGGTATTAAGCTTACGCTTTGTGTATCGTAATTTATGGTTTTCTAGTTTAGTGTCGCATGTTTTTGATTGCGATGGGGGGCGTTCTGTTGTTTGGCAGTTCGAGGATATACCATATGAGAAAGGGGTGACCATTGCTATTTATATGGCATCGTAGTAAAATTTGTATGTATGTGAGGAAGGGCGACTTGGTCTAATATGGAGAGGTATTGGAAATTAAAGTCGTTGTTACGCAGTTGCGTAATTGGAGTGAAAATAACTTTGTATACCGAAGACCTACAGCTGCTTCAAGTTCAGTGTCTAGACACAGGTGAACCTAAATGTAACTTTTAATTGTCAGCATATATTTGACAAAAAGGGCAGGACATTCATGTGACCAAAACTAATTGATATTTCTAGACTGATGGTTTGGTGATGTGTCTCCTTTTTAAGAACTGCACAATTGTCGCAGTCAATATTTTGCAAACTTACTTGAATAACCCTTGAGACGCCTTCCAATTCTTTCTAAGAACACTTTTTTCTGTTTAAATAGAGCACTCGGACAAAGAATACATAAGTCCGTTGTAGTCCTTGTATGTTCCGTTTACTGGATTTTCTCAGTATTTCGTAGAAAGATAAGGAAGCGCTTCAGTGATAAATTGTGTATAGAACTAGTCAATAAATCAGCGCTCCACTGTATAATCATTCTTCTCACAGTAAGATGTTGGGGTGCTCATGCTTAGTACACTTACGAGCTATGCAAAGGCGTTGCGCCCAGTTACGACGCCAACAGACGATCTCATTTCCCATATTTCGATTGTAACCTTGCATTCTCAAACTATTTCGGAAGTGTTACTTAGCCGGGGTTACACACGCGGATACTTTTCTAACTTCCTCAATTGTTCACAAAATAGTTCATTGTCACTAAGATTGCGTACATCTCCGTTAGCAAGACAAACTGATGTACTTCAAAAAAGTATTCCAGATTGGTTTTGCAATCCGTTAAGAACCGACTACAATCCTTTCCTGGTTTAGATTCTGGTTGAAAACGTTCCTGTTCACATGGAAATCGACTTCGTATTTTCCCAACAACAGGTGTTCAGGTGCCTTTGCATTAGATGGTATGTCCATAAAGTCAGAGTCAAAATATAGTCCAAATTCAGTCCGTGCCGAAAATGTTTCCTTTTAATCTGAAAATGGCTTTAATAGTGCAGTCCATGTTATAAATATCAAGAGGATGGACATTAATTAGTGTATTCAAAGCAGAGCTACACGAGCTAGGGAAAGCCCAATTCAGCCGTGGCAGAATGATTTTTGGATTCTGATGAAAACAGATGTAGTTTGGGAGATTTGATGATTTGAGCTAGATCCGACAGCCGACGCATGGAATAAAATTAGCCTTTTCATAGCCGTATAGGTCCAATCCATCACCTTTTGGTTGACAAAGACCGTGTGTGGGAGAAAGCTCATTTATGCTCACAGAAAGCTGATAGCATCTTCAAGTTTGTAATCCAATTAATCCAAGATGACACCCAAATACTTAGCTCCAGATGGTGATTTTTTTAAGCATTAGATGGATAAAACAAGGCAGCTTTCTTATTCTCATAAAGAGAACGACAGCAACATCCGCAATCAGGGCGTTGTTTACCAGCATTGGCTTTTTGCCGTCTGTGTCTTTGTTGTCGAAAGTACCGTCAACATCAATGGAAATGCCTAGCGCATTACTTCTACAAAGTCTACTGCGCCTTAAATTCTTCTCAACAGATTTTGAAGGGCAGCTTCACAGATAGACTATGCATTCTCAAATCAGTTTTGTGTACACGAAGCTTGACCACTCTCTCCAAGTTCTTTAGAATGAAGGAAACCATGCTTTAGACCTAAGCTTTTAGCGAGCGTGTATTTAGGCTACTCAAACTGTTCCCCAGTGTTTCAGTATGCACGCCAGCGCCATGGTGTACGTCTTTTTGTAGCACACTGGTATTGGGCGACTTGGAGACATTAAATGAAGTAAAAGCGTACTTGATAGCATCATAAGTCACCACAATCGGTGCTAACTATGACATATTGTGTTATCCAGCTCACTTGCAGCCTCGATGATGGGGCGAGTTGTCAGTCGTTTTTGATCAGGTTATTGGGAAGTATAAGTCACAATCTTTGTTTATCTATATTCCACAATAGAAATTGCAATCTGAAGGAGTTTTTCTTGGATGAAAACGCCAGCTTAAACCATATAGTGAAAGCAATGTTCAGATTCAGAACAGCTTAATCTATCTTTTATTACCTTAAAGTGTGTCCATTTGGTTTTCTGCAGATTCATCCTCTTTAACAAAGTCGAGACCTTGTATCCGATATTAAATTCAATGTACCTATAGCGCGTACACAGCCAGTTATATCCTAAGCGTATAGTACATTTTGATTAGCATCTAGTTGATTACTTGCTGTTCTACTTTCGGCTGAGAGCCGATTTGTTGACAGCCAGCTCGGGCAATAGTAGGTATACAGACTCAGAGATAATTGTCTTTCACATTACATTTCGCACACAAGAAGTGCGATTATTTTGAGCATTGTAATCATAGTAATGATTCGGCTATAGTACCAAATTAATGATGCGTTTTTTCTACAGTCATGATTCTCTAATGGATTTTATGTAAGAATCGTAGTTAAGAATTCATTAAGGACTTTGTTCTTTCAAATCAAAATCGAACTGATTCTTATTTCTATTTATTTGTCTTAGAGTTTGCAGTGGTTGAAACTCTGCATTCTTGAACTTTTAACGGCTTCGGATTTTGTCTTTTGAATGTGAGAATGCTTCTAAAATAGATCAGAATGTCAACCTCCAGTTGGATCAAGAATTCGTGCGTGGTTTGGTATGTCAAAACAATGCTACAATAGATTCTAGGTTGACAAAACTAACACAGGCTATCTTAAACCCAATGTGTCAAAAGCTCTACATCTTCTAACTATCTTAGGCTTGATCTTCAAAGCACATTAAGGCAAATGAGACTGAAAATCACTGGAACAATCTTCGATTGTAAGTTTTTGTGTTTCGCACAATTTTCTCAAACAGTGTGTTCAAAAAATAACACAGCAGCCCATTACCTTATCTAAGCCGTAGATATTTATCCCGGACATAGCTCTGCATAGCTCATCCCTAAAGCTGCGAAGTATTTGACATAAAAGTCTTAAAAATTCACTGGTAATGGCCAATCAAATCGTTGAAAAATGGTTTTACTTTGTTACTTAAGGTGGCGCTACAATCCGGAATGGACCTGAGCCTCAACCAACAAGCGCCTTCAGGCAGCTAGATCTTTATAAAGCTGCCATCAGTTTCACACGCTAAGGTGGCTGAGGTCGCCTTTTATTTACGTGAGCCAACTGAGTCGCGATTTTGCTCTACTGCGTTGTCCCTGGGGACAGATTCGAGGATTTTTCGGACCGGAGCATTGGTGTCCATCCAATATACATTATCCAGTCACCTCCGTCGTTGGACCATCACTCTTTTGTCTTAGTTCATGTTGCTGCAAAGCAGTTGTATTTTCTCCTCTACTCCAAAGAATTTTCCTCTCAAGAGCACCAAGAGCATCCTCATCCATTTCTGATTAATTTCATACCTCTGCGCCATAGATAGGTTGGGAGATATAAGATCAGTTTTGTTGTTCGAGAGAGAACTTTGCTAGTCAATTGAAAACTTAGACCAAAGACGCAGCGATTAGCAAGAGTTATTCTTCGTATAATCTGCGCTGATGTCCTAGTCTGAATTGATTGCGGAGCCTAAGTAGAAAAAGTAATTATCTACTTCAAAGTTATATCTGTCTATCAGAGACGTCGGATTTGGGTGTCCTTTGTTGTTGATAGCATATACTTTAACTTGTCCTCATTGACCGTTAAACCCATGTTCGCCTTCCGTCATAATACCAACGATATCACAGATATCTCTTTCCGCCGATTATGTCAATATCATCGGTGTATACGAGTAATTGAACGGCCTTTTCAAAGATTGTGCATTTTCTGTTGGCGCTTGAGTTTTGCACTATTCTCTCAAGATGATGTTAAAGAAATCGAATAACAGCGCATCGGTTTGTCTAAATCCTTCTGTGACAGAAAGGTTTCAAAGAGTAGAGTAGCGTGCATACTCCATGTTCACCCAGCTCAAACGGATGAATTTGACAGAGATCCACAAACTAGACATTGCTCTGTATAGCTCGTCTCGATGAATAGGTGGTTTGAAGAGAATTGGAGCTCATCCAAAATCTGCTGTAGTGTAAATATTTGGTCGTTGGTCGACTTTACTGAAGCCGTTGGTCTTCAAGTGTTCACACAATACCATAGATATGATCTTCTAGGCTCAGTATTTGATACAGCTCAGAGGGTCTCATTTCTCGTTTCTCGAGGTTCCATTGGTCGGGCATACTTTCGTCTTTACCATGTCATCGCCTGCCTCATTGAAGAGTTTGGCGGTCGCCTGACTAGTCCGCTCTAGTAGTTTTGTTTGACTTAAGCTTAGATATGGCTATCTATGAGTTCATCCAGAATTGTTGATCTACATCTTCTAGGTTGAAAGATTCATTTTGCTTGACAGTTGTATTTGTTTCGTCAGCAAAAATGCTCTTTCCAAATCTTCAGCACCGACTGCGACTCCACTACTATGTTCCTTTGTTGGTCCCTACATTTTTCGGTTCGTTATTTGTTTCCGTGACATGTTTTTTTTTTATCTTTTAGTGAAACTTCTGGATCTCATTCTAGGAGAAGGATCTCTCAATTTCTTTGACCACGCACCTTTCGTAGAGCTCGTGAGCATTTTGAGGCTTTTTAAGCAGCGCTGTTGTGTATGCATTTTGCTTATCTGCGTGCGCTTGTTGGCACTGGTCGTCAAACTAGGAGTTTCGTTATGGTAGCCGAGTGAAACCCATAACCTCAGAAGGGGCATCTTTGATGGCTTTTTGGCAATATTGCCACTGTTCATTGATACTTAATGCTGGCGGTATAAGATATCTTAAGGGATTTTCTCTATCGGAAAAGGAGCTTTGTTAAAAAATTATTTTATTTGAAAATAATCCTTAAGGACACATGTATAAATATAATTTGTTATTGTTGTACAACAGTATCTTGACTATAACAGTGTTATGGTCTGAGAAGATCTTGACCCACTCGGAACGTTCGCATATCCATAATACTGGAGTAATGCCCTGCATCGATAGCAATGTTTTCAATCTAGTTGATCAGGAGTTCTACAAAATTATGAACCTCGAAATGTGGGGATGTTTCACTCTGTTGCAAAGTTGATTAGCCTGAATCCGTTATTGGAGGTGGTTTCGTGCAGGCTATACTTTCTGACAGTACTACCAAAGATGCCTCTAGCTTTGCATTTAAGTTGCCGAAATTTCTCGTAAGTCTTGTTAAGGAGTGATCTTTGGTGTCAGCATCTCTTCTCTCTGCGGTGGCGTGCATACATATAGGGTTAATTTTGGCAAATTTAGACTTAATGTGGATTATCACTATTCACTCGTAAACATGCCGGAAACTCAGGACTTCTTGATTAAGTCTGCCTCTAACAACAAATCTGCATCCAAACAGCCACTGCTTTTGCCATCGACAACAATCGCCGTAGTAAATGTGTCAGTTTTTCATCCTCGTTTCACATTTCTTGGTCGGCGGTTACATCTGCATTGCAACAGTCGAAGGCCTCCGCTAGTTGTTCGGCTGCACGTGGTCTGTTAAGGTGCCTAAAATACTACATACAAGTCCAAGGTTCGTGGTCCTTATATCGTTGCAGTAGATCTGTCTGTATTCGAGGTTTGTTGTCGCTTCATTACTATAGATTTTTTCCAAGGTCGGGCAACCTGGAGGTTCATTAAAGAGACCTCTAGAACGAGGGATCGTTTAGATAGAAGCCAGTATCCCGATCGGAGATGTGAGCACTAAAATATAGATGCCGACACAAGTTCACACAACCGCCACACAACTTCCAAAATTACCACTTTAGAGGTAGGCTTTCCAACTTTTGAGAACACCTTAATAAAATACTTCTTGTCAAAAGAGAGGTACACAAAAACCGGATGACTTTGAAGGCTACAGTCATTTCAAGGGATCAGGAAGAGAGCTACCATAGGTTGTAAGTAGCTCACTTCCTTAGCCCCAAACTGTATTATTCCAGCAGAGATGCAAATACTTTTTTTCCATAATTGAACCCTGTCTCATCAAACTATTCCGGTCCTGCATATATTTTATCTAAACAATGGTATGTACGGTATATCTCAAAGATGGCAGTCTTCCGAAAATTGTATGTTTCTATATTGCAGTAATAACCTATGTACATACCAGTGTAAGGAATAAGGTTTGGACTGGAGAACTATCCTAGACAAGATTATTCTATATCTTTGACGAAATTTAAAGTGTAACGTGGTTAGACATCCTCACGAGCAGTGTGGAACATTTGGTTCACCTATACCTCCTTTCGCGACTCACCAAATATTGGCACATTCTCCACAATTTTACTTATGGGATAGAGGCAATGAAAACTTCCTTTCAATTGCGATAAGCGTCACAATGAAACTTCAACTCGTATCATGCTAATACAAAACATTTCTCGAACAAGAGCTATTTACTATAAATCCGACTAACTAACTTAGTCGACAGAAATGGAAAGGGAATATCTATCTAAATGACAATTCTGGATACCTTATGGCAAAAATCTGCAATTAGCTGCTCTGTTCAGCTAAAACTCATCTCTGGAAGCCCCGAGTTACTGCATATCAATTCAGTTTCCTTCTAGATCCTAAGAAGTAGTTTGTAGTTGGCCAGATTCATTTCCGACACATGGTACGTCAAGCACAGCTGTAGTTAAATGCATTTTATTTTAATTATGTAATAACCGCCATCACTTTCTAAATTATATGCAAATCGAAAGCATGTTCTGGTAGGATACGCACCGTCAAACACTACATTCCATCGACAATTGCCTAAAAGCCGTGTGTGACTTGCTAAACGCATTCCTGGTGCACTATTCCGGCACATCGTTTGCATTTAACACATTAACTACGGCCAGTTTGACTTCTGATTCATTCAGCATATCCTACTAACTAGAAGTGGTCAACCTCATTTCGAAAACGACAGTCTCTGCATCCCGCAAACAGGAAAGATGCAATATTCGAATATTACATTCATCCGTCCATATGGAACTCCATATGGTACATACGTGTATGTGGTATTTCAAATTTCAGGCCTCCCACCACCAGTTACATCATACTCGTATCCGTGTAAATGTCACACTAGAGTCCTTTTTCTTTCATGGTCTTTGGATAATTTTTGAAATCACAACCATCATCAGTAATTAAAAGCAAAATGACAAGCAAATCACAATTGCTCTTAAATCGGCACCCAAACACACCGCAGCAGAGCGGGAATAAAATTATCATTAAGGACATTTGTTGTGTGTACACCACTCATTACATCCATCCGTAGCGTGTTACCGTCATCGTCATGTATCCTATTTTGTGTACGGGTTTCTATCTCTTCCATCCATTTAAATCGCCTGTTTTGAAGCCACCCTCACCCCAGCCACAAACCTTCATGTTTGGCCTGATATCGCCTACTACCCATACATACGAATTATATGTCGCCCTAAGGGGTTGAGTTTCGGAGCTGTATTTTGGGGAACTGTATAAGCCACAAATGAAATAAATTGTTGTTGTTGCTTTGGTGCAAGTTTTCTGTCAAAATTTTCAATTAATATGCGAGCTCAGGTAAAACAGTGGAACAAGAGTTTGTGAGTGGTTTGGGATTGTGGCTTGGAACGACAGCGTGCGCTATGAACTACTACTATACTCGTTCTACACTGTGACACAGTAATAAAGTGGTATAATGAGGATGTTCTTAAGTGGGAGAAACAGTATAATATACAAAAGTATCTGAGGACTCATTTGCAGTGAAAATGAAAATGAAAATGCGTAGGTAAGCACGCCTGGTTTTTGTTTTTTTGTGTGGCAGCGATTAGTGCCAGATGGTACGCAGTGTAAAGTTTACGAGTATTGTTAGAGTTTGTTCCCTCTCCTACAACTGCTATTCTCTATGAATACAACATCGTGGCAAAATTAAAGTCATAAAAGTACTCTGGCACTATGAGATGAACGATGGGGTTTTGTTGTTTTTGTGTTGAAGAAGATACTATTACAAGGAGTTTAAATTTTGCAGGCAATAATTCATACCAAAGGTGGGGTAAACAACGAACGATTCAGAGTTTATATTTTGTAATTCTGCAAGGTAAGTTGGAAGTTTTTAGCTAAATTGCGATGCGGTTACGGGCAGTAACTGCAGATGGTTAAAAGTTTTACTTGGTTTTAATATTATTTCGAAAGTAGAGTTCTTAGTTTAAGGTTCCAACTAAAGTCATTCTCAGAAAGCCTGAAACCCCTATTTCCGACGTCTGATGTGAAGATCAGACTAAGAGTCTCATAGTTACGTATACGCCACAGAATATAGGTATTATTGAGTGTGGTGTTTAATATCGATATTGAGGTACACGGTTAATACGAAGCTGAACTCTCGGAAGGAATGATTTCAGTATTGACGACATAACCCAAAATAGTTATGCCCCATTGAGACACCCGAAAACAGCTCACAGTATTTCCTGGTATGGACAGCAAGAATATCATTGACATTTTACAGCCGTAAGGAACCATTGGTTTGGTCTGCCTACATACTGGCAATAAGTCATACTATCATCGATGTCGAAGTTAGTCTTACGTCGGTTCATGAATTTATTCTCTGAGTCCTCTGAGCCTTGTAACTTCATTCAATAACACTACCATGCTGTAAAAGCATTGATTGAATGTATGAAACAACCGATGGATAGCGGGATGTGAGTCTAGATTTGAATGGTGCACAGTTTCTTATTGTTTGAAGGGCATAACACTTATAACAATTTGATTTCGAAAGCCAAAATTAAAATTTTTCAATTTGCAGCCTTGCTAAGCAAGGTGTGTTTGTGTGTTTGTGTGCTTATGTATCCTGTACCATTATACTGAAATCGTTATTACGAGCGATTTCAATATAAATAATTCTGGGTGGCTTTGACATTCTGGACAAACAATACCCGAAGCACAGTATGTTGAGTTCTTCACTGCTGAAAACAACTGCATCCAACTTGTAAACGAGCCCATGCGAATACCAGACGTTTATAGTTGATATAGCCAACATCCTGGACTTATTTTTGACTATTCACACTGAGGTCGATGTGCTATCCCCTCTAGACTTGTCGAACCACTATTTATTAGTTAATTTCTTGTATACCCACCATACAGTTAGAGAAAAGATTACTAAAAGAACCGTATGGCAGTACGAGAAAGCCAATTGGAGCGGACTTAACAGTTTTTTTTAGGAGTTTTAACTGGTCGTTATGTTTCCCCGATACATACACTATTCTCTGAGATCCTTTATCCCTCATTGGATGAAAAGTATTAAACCAAAAGAAAAGTCATAGTACGACTCGAGCTGTAAAGAGGTTGTCAGATTAAAGAAATGATTTCTCGGTCGTTTAAGACCAACTCGACAGAGGAAAACCCAAAAATGTACAAAAGTTCCAGGAATGACTAAACGTCTTTCTTAAACATGTTCAATTTGAACACGACCAAAAACTTAGTTAAAATATACTTCAATGCCTCAAAGGTAGTAAAAATTGTTGGTCGATAGTCAAAAACATTAGGAATGTTGCCTCATTCTTCATCCTAATGCTGATTTATAATGACATTCCAGCTATCAGCTCTTTGTAAAAGGCCAATCTGTACACTTTGCTGCCAGCTCAACATTTCTAATTCGCTTGAATATTTTAATGCTTCAATGGGATGAATCCACGAGTGCGAATTCGTGTTGTAGCAAGAGCATTTAAAGATCTCAATATAAACAAATCCGCTGATATATCTCCCCTCCTTCTGAAGAGGCGTTTTTCCATACTTACAAAATTACTGCGTTGACTTTTCCATTGATTCTACACTTTAGGACTCTTTCCGAGAAGATAGAAGTCAGCATAATGTTTTTTGCCTACAGATCCTTTGCACTTGTATCCCTTCTTTCCGAGGTCATGGAAACGCTGATAAACTGTTAGCTTATGAAATATCTCGAAACGCGAAAACTTCGCAATGACCGACAGTAAGATTTTCGTTACAATAGGTCCACTGCTGATTTGATAGTGTATCCCACCGAAAAGTGGAATCTGGTGAAAGCAAGATATTTGCACTTGATAGATATTTCTAAGATATTTGACAGGGTTTGGCATCAGGCTCTTTTGTTGAAAATGGATTAGAAATTACCTTTCGAGATGTTCAAATCAAGTTGTCTTGGACGGGTTTAAGTCTGTTATTCACAAAATAAATGCTGGTCTAACTCAGGGCTCCATTCTGTTTCAGACACTTTTTAAGAAGATTTATTTAATGGATCATTTGTCTGATACTTCTAATTAAACATATTTCTTTGCTAGTGACAGTACGTCCCTTTTCTTCGACTGTAGAACGGGACGGTAGCAGACGTTAAGCTCATTTAATTGCGATATTAACATTATAACTAATTGGGGAACCATTAACAGAGCAGAATTTAATGCTACCAAAATACAATGATGTCTGCCCTAGTAAAATTGAAATTTAAATACCCAGCTTCATGAATGGAACTTTCATCGAAACCTAAAAACTTTCCATTCTCGGTGTGTGTGTCGATGGGAACTTACGTTGGAATGACCACATGTTCGGTGTCGTCCAAAATACTGCGAAATACCTAGACTTCCTCAAGCGTGGTAAGAAATATTTCACTCCCTCTGATTTGGCCTCAATATATGTATAAGGCATTTAACCGCTTAAAATTGGAGTATAATGCCCATATCTTGTCAAATGCGCTTAAAACATCTTTGCACCTGCTATATATGATTTAAAACCATGCGATAAAACTCATAGGGGATGCTGGTGACACTCAGTCAATGGACACCTACGAAATGTCTTATGTCTCCTTTTGTTCAATCGATATTTTCACCACCATTGCTCCAACTCGTTTATGGAATACCCATAATCATTGTAACATTCAGACATTTAAAACCAACGTGCGTCGGTACCTCTCACTCTCTCTTTCCTTCCTAGTTTTCTTTTTCCCGGGCTATATGCAAACATTTTTAGGGTACGTTAACGTCTAGAGGGCGTACTTATTTAAAGAAATTAAAAATAAAAAAAATTATGCCTGATCTCAAAGAACAGCGATCTTTGAATGGGTGCCAATTATATGGTATCAGTCTCGTCAACATCGCTCGAAAATTTCTCTGCCATACTATGTTCCATATTATCGCCTAAAGCGTTTTGTCAGGCGGGTGATTGGTCTTTGTCAGTGTGATTTCAGACTTGAGAAGCTGCTTGTACGTTTCGAGGGAAATGTGCTTAAACTGATCTACGGCCTCGGCTGCATCGGTGAAAAGTGGAAGAGGAAATTTTTCTAAGAAATGTACGACTATACATCTGAACAGCTGCAAAGGAAATTTAATTCTTCAGCTAAGGATTATGGGATACAGCTTAGGAAAAATTCGAAATTATAACCGACAAAAAACTCATCAGGCGAAGACCCCACTTTAGGTAGACCGCTCAAGTTCAGAGCGTCTTTAAGAATTTCGCAGTGCGAAATTGGACTGCCTGAAGAGGCATATTTGTTGAGACCTGATAATCTCCTAAGAAAGTAGGCCAGTATTGTATAATTGTTATTATTTCAATTTGTGATCGAACTGCCAAATTATAGCAGGTAAGCGTGAAACAGCAAAGGGGTATGACATTGCTCTTATACATGATCAATATGGCCTTTCTGATTGACCTAAAACACCAGACGATTTCCAATTTTTTTTAAGATATATGTTAAGCGCGATTCACATTTACGGATTGGGCTGCGTTCCCGTTCCACTCCAGTCTACTCAAAGCATGCTCAAATGTTTACGGATAATTTACAAAATTATTGAAGGTATAATTGAAACGCTTGTTCAGTGCTATTTGCCTGTTGTGGAGTCATATCGGATAAGATGATTAAGTTGGTGCTGAAATTAAAGTTATTCGGCATTCTATTCCACTCATGAAGGAAGATGTAAGGCACAGTTATACTAAGGGGTACACAAAGCTGATCAATTTTGAGATGAATTTGTCAGTACTTTACGAGGCTGGATGTAACAATTTTTAACATGGCGCGGTCCTAGCCGAACTACTGCCAGAAGAAGGAACAGATTCTGGTAAATTCTCTGAAAACCCAGAACTAAAAGTATCTATATAATTACCAGACGCAAGCAGTGTCTTCAAATCAGAAGTTCTGGCTGTCCTCAGGGCGGCTGAGATAATGCAGATGAGATCGGTATCCGAAAGCGATATAGCTATCTATTGGGTCTATAGCAGTTTGCTAAGACATGGCGTAACTTGTATTATTCCATTGGAACATGCGCTGGGAAGCTACTGTCATTGTACGTCATTTCAGTATGTCATTCATTTGAAGCGCAAACAACAATAATTTTTTTTTCACTCAAATATGTCGAACTTTGTGCCTGAAAAAGTGTTTTTGCGGGGAGTTCTTCTTCATTACTTTAATATGAAGAAAAGTGCTGCCGAAAGTCATCGTATTTTGGTGGAAGTTTATGGTGAACATGCGCTAGCTGAGCCAACGTGCCAAAAGTGGTTTGCACGATTTTAAAGTAATGATTTTGGCTTGGAAGACGATGAACGTCCTGGGCAGCCAAAAAAGTTTGAAGATGAAGAACTGGAAGCATCTTTGGCTGTCACTCAAGCATCCATTTCAAAACGTTTAAAAGCAGCTGGATATATTCAAAAGCAAGGAAGTTGGGTTCCACATGAACTCAAGCCGAGAGACGTCGAAAGGCGGTTTTGCATGTCCGAAATGTTGCTACAACGCCACAAAAGAAAGTCATTTTTGCATCGAAATGCTACTGGTGATAAAAAATAGATCCATTACGACAACCCCAAGCACAAAAAATCATATGTGAAACCCGGCCAACCAGGAAAATCAACGGCAAAGCCGAATATCCATGGCTAGAAGGTAATGCTCTGTATTTGGTGAAACCATCAATGGACAATGCTACCGAACACAATTAATCCATTTGAAGAGAGTAGTAGCCGAAAAACGCCCGGAATATGCGACCAGACACGAGGCAATAATTTTCCATCATGATAACACTCGGCCCCACGTTGTTATTCTGGTTAAGATCTATTTGGAAAACAGTGGATGGGAAGTCTTACCCCACCCGCCTTATAGCCCAGACCTTGCCCCTTCTGACTACCATTTGTTCCGGTCGATGCAGAACGCCCTCACTGAAATACGGTTCACATCAGAGCAGAATATCAAAAATTGGGTGGATTCATTCTTGGCTGCCAAGCCGGCGCAGTTCTTTTGGGATGGGATCCACAAATTGCCAGAAAGATGGGAAAAAGTCATAGCTTCAGATGGGATGTACGTTTTTTTTTTAAATAAACGTTCAAATTTTGAAGAAAAAACGCATGAAATAATTTACATACCCAAAACATCGGTAGCTAGGCCGCACTCAAGGCAATGGAATCGACCAACATCAACTCTGATACAGTCACTGGCTGACGCACAGTGCTCAGGGCATTATGCAGTCAGAACAGGGTGAGCCTGTGTTGGGTACCAGGTATGAAAGCTAATGAACAGGCGGATGAGCTTTCAATAAAAGGTGGCTAGTCGAAAATAGTATGGTTGCCAACATTAAACCACCCCTCTGCAGAGTGAGGTTCACTATCGAGGAAAAAATAACAAAGACTACCAACCCAACGTGGTCAAGTCTTGAAGGACAGAGGTGATCCAAGGCCCTCTGGCCGCTTTTTGATGGCAAAAGATCTAGAAAGCTAATAAATTTAAACAGGGATAAGTTTAGGACAGCAATAGGATCTTGTCCCTTGCGAAAACTCGCAAAGGGACTCAAGTTATCAGATACCTATATTTGCAGATTCTGCGTTGATTGGCATTTGATTCAGGCATTTGAGGGCATAATACACATATTGTGTGAATGCGAGGCAATATCGAGTAGTCGAAGTAAATTTAAGTAGAAATACTAGCGGAAACCTTGAGGAAATATACTCGTAAAGTACAAATTTCAAAGGCATTCTTTACTTTTGCAATGAAATTGTATGTTTCAACAGGGAGATTGTTCAGGTTTTTGCCATTTGAAGGCAAATCCAACTAGTTCCACAGGGATCGCGATGAGCCCGTTTTGGTGTCTTGTGTCTGTGTGATGTCATATCCATTATACCCCTGTTTAACTTAACCTACCAGGCTTAATGTATTGTACTAATGAATAGAACTAGATTTAAGGTATAAATGTGTGCCCCTTCTGACTACCATTTGTTCCGGTCGATGCAGAACGCCCTCACTGAAATACGGTTCACATCAGAGCAGAATATCAAAAATTGGGTGGATTCATTCTTGGCTGCCAAGCCTGTATTAACTTCATACACTTTTTAGAGCATTCGTATCTGATCGACAGAATATAAACTGCTCTAATGAAATTCATGAGTCTTAACGACTAAACGGAACAAAATGTAAGCAACATTGTACGCGAGGATCCTATGTTAATAATCTTTGCGATGGCAATACCAGTATAGATTCATAAAATCTAAATGTGTTCAAAAAGTAAGGTGACTGTATATCTTTATAAAAAAAAAAAAAAAATATTTATTCATCAATATTAATGTTGTCCCTTCAGATATAGCGCACTTGTGCCCACGCTTCTTCCAATCCTCGAAGCACTTCTTATTAGCACTGTTTGTTATAGTCGTGAGTTCTTCCAGCGTTTTTATTTCCTTAATCGTTGCAAATCTCCGTCCTTCATATGTCTCTTCAGTTTTGGGAACAGATAAAGTCGCTTGGGGCCAAATACGGTGAACATAGTGGTTAAGGCATGATTTTCATGTTGGTTTTGGCCAAAAAAATGTCGCACAGCAATGATAAATAAGCGAGTGCATTATCGTAATGTAAAAATCTTAAATTGATTTTCCACAATTTCGCACGTTTTTTCGTATTGCTTCTTGCAAACGACCGCATAATTTCAAGATTATACTCTTATTGCTCTACACCACGGTAATCAATAAAACTGTGATCAAAACGTTGATCGTCTTGGGAAGATTGGGCTTTGATTGCAACGTCATTACCATGTATCCATGATGAATCACTAGTTGTGATACTTTTGGGCAAGTCAGGATCATCATTTACGTTATTCAAGAGCTCCTGAGCAATGCTCATGCGAAAAAGTTTCGAAACAAACTTCGCTGACACACGTCTCATACACAAAACAACTGAAAAAATTACCTGACATGAGCAGATCGATATGCCAACATCCTCAATTTTCTTAACAACTTCGACGTTATCATCTTTTGATGATGCGTTGCGGTGTCCAGAGCGAGATTCGTCACTGGCATCCACTCGACCATTTGGGAGGAGCTTTTACCACTTGCTAACATTTTCTTTGCTTAGGTCAGACTCACTGTATGCCATTTACAACATTTCAAGTATTTTAGAGCACTTTATTCCATTTTTTACACAAAATTTGATGGAAATTCTTTGCTCCGGTTTTTGTAATATGGGTCATATAAAAGGTCTCCGCGGTTTTTGGTACATTTTTGAAAAAGAATTTCAATCAAGTATATATTGGCCATTATTATCTATGACCTTTTGCCATTTTCCAGGTAGCTTCATTCATTCCATCGGAGTAGAATTTCTGTGGTTAATCAGCGAAAAACTTGGAAAAGTGATTTTCAGCTGCTCTTCGGTCGGCCAATTTTTAACCTTCAGAAGTTTTGCAAAGACAAAGACAAATGGTCATCAAAGAGTGCAAGGTCCGGGCTATACAGTGGATGCATCAAAACTTCCCAACCAAGCTCCGTCAATTTGTTCCGGATCATCAAAAATGTTTGTGGCCTAGCATTGTCATGATGGAAGACAACTATCTTTCTGTTGGCCAATTCTGGTCACTCCTTCTTGACATTTTCATTCATTTCGCCACGTTCTAGAAGCTCATAATAGACAATTCTCTTCCAATCCCACTAAACACTCAACATTACCTTGTTTGCCGTCAATCCAGGCTTTGAAGTCGTTTGTGGTTGGTTACCGGCTTTTAACCATGCTCAATTGCTTCGGATATTCTCGTATTTAATCCATTTTTCATCGCCCGCAATAAATCGCTTCAAAAATGGTTCCATTCCGTTACGTTTCAGCAGCGTTTCACTGATGGTTATTCGGTCAATTCAATTTATTTGCGTTAATTCATGTGGCACCCAAACCTGCTCGTTTTATATGATTCCAAACTGTCATACGGCTGATCTTTAGTGCCTCTACTATCTCTAGGTAGCTTCCGTGCCATCTGTTGCCAAATTTCATCGACTTTTTCAGTGACAGGCCGACCGCTGCGAGGTGCATCTTTTACACCGAAATTTCCAGAATAGAATCGAACAAAGCACTCCTGGATCCAGCGATCACTCACGGCATTCTTAGCGTAAGCTGCACAAATTTTTCGGCATGTTTTTGTAGCGTTTTTCCCTTTTTTATACTAAAAAAGCATCACAGCGTATTTCTTCAGATTTTTCACTCGTATTCAAATCAGTATAACTTTTAACACAAGCGACGAATTACAAAGCTGTCCTCACAAAAAATGTAGCCTGACATGTCACCTTTCAAACACGTATTCGTTTGACACAATCAGATTAGTGTTTCCAGATAAATGGACACCAAGACCTCAGAGACGTTTGATATGACCAATAATTGAAAGACGCCGACACGTCTAACCTTTCTATCTGTCAAAAACAAACTCAGTATGCTATATGGTTGAAACTGTGGACATATATTCGGAACACAGCAAAACAAAATTCGATAATCGATAATTTAAGTTGCTCGCGAAATTTCAAAAGTCACCTTGAACACAACTCGTTCCTTATAATTTGACAATCGCTCAGAAAAAAGACTCGTGTCGATTGGTTCAATGAAATGTTGAAAAAATTTAGTCGCGGTGTTTCCAAAAAGACGTCTGTAAAACCGTGACAGAATAACATCATGGATCCATGCATATGAGCTCGAAACTAAATAGCAATCGACGGTATTGTGTTTTCAAGTTCTCGAGCATGAAGTATTTCGAAGCAAATGGACGCAACAGTGTCATTAGAGCAACTAGAATGGCCAATCCGAAATGGTACACCACCATTTATTTTAAAATAAAAAGCAACCTCAGCAACAAGAACTATCATGCGAGTGCACACAGATCGGCTCAAGTAAGTAACTTTTTGAGTACTCAAAATAGTTATTCCCAGATCTCAAACATAAATAGTAAGGTGAACGTTTTTTTCCGACTTCGCAGTACGCCACGTTCATGAAGTATTGTATGATAGTTTCGACACACAAAAACTTTTTGTTGCACTTTTTTCCTTAGGGGCCTGGGCGACTTATGCAAAAAATTAATGATTTTTAGTTCAAAACATATCTCTAACGTATTCCCGTACGTTTCAAGACGCAATTTCAGACAACACTACCTTGTTACGAAAAGAGAAAAGCATGTCAAAGAACCCATCACGAGAATAGGAAACGATTCCATTCATGCTTGGATTTTTACAATATTAAAATTTATGGACAATAAACGTGTTCTAGCAATAAAACATAGTCTAACTGAGTGGTGTATTTATGTATCCGAATGTATGTATATGGAAAACCTTACCCTATTCTCAACACATATGGTACATACATTTGTATATGCACCGATATGAAGCCATTATATTCTTAAGGAACTTACCTTTCATAATCCGGAAGGGGTAACGTAGGATGATGGTGTTGTGATGCGTAATCTGATATTGGATCTTTTGTTGTAGTAACAGCCGTTGCCTGTCGCCAAACTCCACCGGTTGGATCAATCCAAACTCCATTCGCATTAAGCGGCAAGGTTGGAAATTTTCGTACCGTTCCGATTGCGTGATTTCCTAAAATTCAATTCCCACATTACATTCCGCAGTATTAATAGAAAAAGAAAAGAAACGAAAACAAAAACAATAAAGAAATTGAAACAAAAAGGATAACAAAACTAAGCAATAAAATAAATCCTACTATCGTAGGATACGCACCGTGTAGGCTACCTAACGATGTCTGCTTGATATACTGATAGCGCTTGAACAAAACCATGGCACCGAACAGGAACACAATAATCGCTATAATCGATCCAAGGAGCACTATGAACCATGTCTGGGTTAAAAAGTCATCAGCTATATCCCTGTTGATGGGATACCTACACGCCATACAGTACCGCACCAAATAAAATGACAAAATGATGGACATATTAAACTTGGCATCAGATATTCATATTCGCCATCGTATGAATGTGCTTCAAAGGACATTGCACTTACCTGGCCGTATATCCAGTGTCCAAGGATTGTGTCCTGGGATCCATTCGCAGAATCGATGGTCGGGTAAAGGGACCCACACCGATTTTCGTTGCGGCCGCAACACTAATGTAGTACGTAACACCAGATGTTAAATTGGCCAAAAGCAGTGATGGTGTTGCCGCATCGATTGTCATATTCTTGAATATCCTCGTGGTGTTGTGCGAATCCAGACCCTGAACAATGATGTTGTAGGTGGTGAGAAGCCCTGTGTGTGAGATGTGGAAATTTTGGAAAATTTCCAAAATGTGTCAATTAAGTTTTTGAATTTTCAAATTCGAGTTAGAAGGACACATAGATACGAGTACTAAAGGTATATGGGAAGGTAAGAGAGTCGTTTACGCACCATTTGTTGTAGCATTCGATGGTGGCTGCCATTTCAGGAAGACCGAAGTTCTATTGAATGAGATCGCCTCCATGCCGACGGGCGGTGATTCGGGAACTGGAAATTGAAATTTCAAAATTAGTCAATTGTGAATACATAGGAACGAGTACAATGCATGCGGGAGCATAATACAATGCAGATGGGCACTTTGCTATTTGAGCGTAACAACAATTTGAAAGGATAGACATTGTCGCTGTCAATGTTGCTGTCACTGTCGCTGTCGCATTGGTTTGGTTAGTACGAGTATCTACGTAATTGGGTGCTGGATTGGAAAACATGGTGCACATGGAATACAATTGTCGTCTTCAATACGTACCATATATTTGTGGCGGTGAAGATTGAGGATTGATTTAACAGCAAAGTCGTGTAATGGTCTTAGATTCGGACGATGTAATTGGGGTGTTGTTGTGGGTATTCGTGTAAGTGCATTGTATCTATAATGATAGTCAGAATTCAAGAGGAATAGAGATTTAACATTAACTAGATGGATTTTCATTTGACAGAGAAACAGAACCTATTCGAATGTGGGAAAGCGTTGTACACATATCACTCCTGACACTTACATTATTTCGTCTATTGTTTGTTGAATGAAGCGTTCAAGACTTAGGTAAGAATGATGTTCAAATTCTTGCTGTGATCCGACCAACGACAGCCGCTATAAACCATACAAAATGCGAGATTGTGACTCCATGTCAGAACAATAAGAACTTATTAAAAGGTTTGTACAGGACTGTGATTGAAAAGTTGCAATGTAAGTGGCAAGTTGCTGCATTTTCTACAGTGGCGGTAGTAAATAAACAGATTTGAACTAGCCACTTCTTCCTCCCTTCGCAGTAGCATACCAATCAAAATTTAGCGACAGTTTTCATAAGGTAAGGAGGAAAGAAGAAATACTTTGCCGTCGTGACAACCGAGTAGACGTGGTGGTACAAAATAAGATTGTTGCGCGATATATGAGTCTAACTACGAACGATGGTCTGCTTTCGCTTGAACCCTTCTACGAGGAGTAAGTAAGGACAGTCTAACACTATAAAATGGAGTATCTGCAAGTACGCAGATGATATCGTGACAATATCAAAACTAATTTCGATCTTCAAATGATGATACCGCTATGGATACCAGCGAACTTATGTAGGAGAGGTATAAACGCTGGATGGAGAACAGTAACTGAGAAGTATGCTATGCATACAGAACAGAGTCAGTAGATGTAGAGTCAGAAGTAAAGAAGAATCAGTGAGACGAGGTAATGTGAGTTATTGGACTCCTCACCTTGTCTCGAACGTATACGAGTTTACCAGGAAGAAGCACCAAGAATCACCAAGAAAACTAGCGAGGTAAATGTCAGCTACGTCTCTGCGTTGGGTATTTAAGTTAAGAAGTTTGAGGCGGTCACGAGGTAAAATAAGATGATAATCCCAAAGTAGTCCCCGAAGAGCAAATCAATGGAAACGACATTGAATATTCTCAATGCGGGATACATAAATTCGCTAAAAATGGGTCGGAGAAGGGCAATATAAAGTGGCCTTTAGACCATCGTTTAATGAAACCAAAGGACGACTTAGCTTTAACTGGCTTTATCTCATCAATATGTATGTGAACGAAAACCATGCAGTAAATAAAGTCGAGGATTAGATTGATTAGACTTACGTGACAAAGTTATAGATTGACATTTGGAGATATAGTATTAAGCTCTAAGCAATTTTTAGACTCCAAGTGGGAAACCTCAAGAGGTCATCTTGAAGGAGAATAGAGTCTTGGGGTAAAGTAATAGTTTTGGAGAAGTTATTGTCGTCGGCGTAAATGAATAGGAGACAGTGTTTAATAATCATCTCAAGATCGTTTATATTTAAAATGAAAAGAAGGGGACCTAGATGGCTGCCCTGTGGAATACCAGAAGCAGTTAAAAACGGGTTTGATTTTAGACTGATCTAAAATCAATAAAAACGGTTCTTTAGATAAGAAAATAGCCATTTTAATAAAATGGTGTCAATACCTGAAAAATCTGTAACAATAACATCGATTTCGTTCCTATTTTGTAGGGCAAAAGATATGAATTCAACTAAGTTTTTAGTAGTTGATCTACTTTTCAGAAATTAAAATTAGAGCTTCCGATCATTTAAGGTAAGTGAGAAAGCTTAGCAATAGGACGGTGGTTGGTTACTTTCTTATTTTGTCCCTTTTTTGAACCGGAGTTATGAAAAACGCCTTCCAAACGCCTTCCAAACTTGGGGGAATTCTCCTTGTGTGAGGGTTAGATGAAATAGTGAGGAAAGTGAGTGTGAAAGATTGGTGGCCCACTTTTGAGAATCAATGGACTAGGTAAAAATTCATCATTAAAATTTTGAAACTTTTCTTCTATAAAGGTAGGATCAGAAGATTGAGAGAGAGTAGAGCCAATGGAGAGCTTAGGAAGATACTTAAAATATATTGGGTCAGGTACGAAGAAGTCGCTTGCAAATGAATGTTTAAAAAAGGTTGCAAAATAGTTGGCAATAGTATGTGGGTCGGTAGATGGCATATCATCGAACGAGAGAAAAGGGGGTACCCGTCTGATTTTCTTTTGTAGTTGACGAATTGATTAAAAAAGCCTTAGGATTCTTGATAAGGTTTGTTTGTATAGTGTCGGGAAAGCACTGAAAGAGGCAGTTATAGAGTTGGGTGACTTCGAAGTAGGTTCCAAGGAAGTAAGAGCAGTCAGAATAAAAATTGCTGCGAAGAAAAACCGCCCATAATTTGTATTTTTTTTTTTTTCTTTTTTTCGTAAAGAGTGAAGTCTTTTGTTGTAATAGTAGAGGGGATGATAATTATTCATAGGGAGAGCGTGATCGTCATTTCCGATGTGATTAAGACAAAACAACACGAGTTTTAGAGCGCAAGCCTCTTATGTTTTGGTAGTAAAATATAAGAAGTAGTTTGTTGCGTGGAAAACCACGGGAATGTTAATGATGCAAAGAAAGAAGGCAATTCAGAAACAAAAAAAAAAAAAAAAAAAAACAATGGTTAGCTTGGTTACGCTAAAGGTGAGGGACTTTTTTAGAGTGTACATACATATGTAGTTCCGGAAAGCAGCGAAGTCATCCGCAGCCTTTTGGACAGGTGTGTTGAAAATTTCGTGGTACCTGTTGTAAAGATTCCGGAGACTAGTTTTATAAGCAGAAAGACCTGCCTGTTGGATGGAGACCATGATTCTAGTTTTGGTTTCTCATCAAACCAAACAGAGTTGGATTTGTCGTGAAGATATACGAGTAAGAGACGTTTATTCAGAAGCCCATGCAATCGAAGAAGAAGGTGGGTTAGAAGCGGGATTTAAAGCATTGCAGCACAGCAGATTTTCCGAAAACTATTGGATGAAAATTGTTTTTCTTTTATTTAGGCCGACACAAATATCATGGAATGTTTTACCGCATAACTCCTTACAGACAAGACAAGTTAATCCACAAAACATGACGAAAAATGGGGAAATAAAAAGTGACACAAAAATGATTGCGGAGAAAATAAATAAAAAAGTTCACTAAAGCCACTGTCGCGAAATTAACAAACTAGTAAAGGTCAACAATAACAACGGCCCGTCGACGATAACAATTTTTGGGTATGAAGTTGGGTTATTAGATTGATTGGGATAGAAAAACCAAAGTAGTATTTCAAAATTATGGAGCAAAGTAAAAATGCGACTGAAAACCGTGACAGTTTGAACTGAACTCAAATAAAGGGTTATCCAACAAGAGGTGTCATTTTAAATTTAGCGCCATTTTTGAGCTATCAGTATTCCACTATCATTGCGATGACTTTTGATAAGTTGAAACTAGGAGGCTTTTAAATATGAATCAATACGCACTCGCATAGCATTTAAAAACAATGAAAATTCAATACCAAAACGGCCATGATTATGGTGTGACCGTTTCAGTGAATTGATTGCATTACTGAACGATGTTCACTTACTTTTTTTTGTGCGTAACATCTTCAGACCGTGGGTACCTTATCTTTTTTTTAATTTAAACTACTAGTGACAGCTTGTGTCCACTAGTTGTACTTGAATGACTTTCTAGAAGTACATATTTTTGAATTCTATCAATAGTTGGCTCTGCCGAAGTGGTTCTGTGGCAACATCGCAATCGATAGCAGCGCCAACGGATAATAATAGTTTGTCAAATTCCGCCACAGCACAAAGAACAGCGATCTTCGACCACAACGCTGCAATATGTAGAATGTTTTTCTTCTCAATTTTTCCCTAAAAAAGACCAGGTGGCTAGAGCACAATTGAAAAAGATTCATATTCAGATCTCAGGGCAGTTCAGGTTTGAATGTATTAAACTCTTTTTTTTTTTTGAATATTTGGGGTTAGAATTGTTGGCAACCTGTAGCAGAACAGAGCAACATATATTCAGGGAGTTAAAATCATTGAAATGATTCATTTTGCTGGTGTGCAATTGATGGCACTCTCAAATATTGGCAAGCGAGACTCTATAGGAATAGAGATCTTTATGTACCAGTTACAGTACTTCATAATAATCTTCGAATTCTAACTGGTTTTCTCAAGGAGAGTTGCAGACTTAGGGAATGTATAGAGAAAAGGATATAATATTATAGATGATAGCTCCTGCAGATTCTGCAAAGAAATTTCACTGCTTCGGACAAAAGGGCATAATGAGCAGCTATGAATTTTCGACAGCTAGAGACTTTGCCTATTAACTCTGATAACGACACTCGCCAATTGCAATTTCTTTGGTCAATGCAATTGAGTATTTACATTAGCCTAGCTGACCTAACAAGAGATGTTTGTTGGTTAAAGTCCGGGTTCGACAATATTATCCTATTTGTCTTCAAGGCTTGAAATGATTTAATATGTCTCTATTGCCATTGAAAACTCTTTCAAGGTTTCACCAATTTTTTTCCCCCAAGAGAAAAACTCTGTAAGGATCTATAACGAATATGGAATATTCAAAAATATTCATCAGCACCTTAGATTAGATGGGATTAGGCCAAGTTCAAGACAGCATTGAGCAACATTACTTAGGCCACAAAAAGCGTTTGAGATACCACTATTAATGACTATTAACTGAAGACTAAAGGTTAACAAGAATCTTAAACCGATTCATATATTACATCAAGTTTAAGTATGACTTTATAAGAAACGAGTGGTGTTAGTTTATTTTTAGAGATTGGGAAGACGTTAGGATGGTGTCTCTATTATTTACCTTTCCTATATGATTAACAAATTGCTTGCTTGCAAAATAAGTTATCTAATTTCACTGGGTATAGCCCTATTTGACAACAAGCCACAGAATAATATTTTGATTTTTCTCGGATACTTCCTCTTTAACAAGGATGAGACCTCCTTTGAGACTTTGATGTTCGTTGTATTAAGAGTCTGTTCTTTACTCTTTTCCATGTGTGCTACCTCAAGATAAAAAACTTACAGCTCTGAGCATTTGTAAAATACTTCTCATGGAAAAGACACTCCCCAACGCCTTTGAAATATTCTAGAAAATTTTGCAGAATATTCATTCTGAAAATAGGTACGAATTTTACAATGTCAAATAAATGAAACGCTAAATCGGTGTACTCTACCACACCATGTCTCTATCTAAGTTCTTATAAGTAACTCCAGAAGCGAGTACCTATCAGGTCCTGATTTTCTATACTAAGAGTTCATCAAAATTTATTTAAAGTCACCTCACCTCGAAAAGATGAAGTTGTTAGATGGCACGTAATCCAGAACACAACAAGAGATTATCTTGTACTTCCACTTGCAACAAAATACCATTAGCGACAAGTAAAAGTAAATTTTAAAATAAAATACACACTACTCAAGCACACTAGCTTTAGCCACCCCATCATGACATAGAAAACCAAAACTAAAAGCAAAAGCAAAAGCACTTACCGTCTTCCAGAGTGGTGGCATATTTCGCATTCGACGGTTTACCCTCAATCGACTTGTAAAACGGAACGATGAAAAATTCATATTTCGTTGCTTTTTCCAAAGCACTAATGGTACACGCTGATACACCGCCGCCATTAAGGACAGTCAACATTTTGTAACCACCACCAACACTACCAGTCCACGACGACGAGACATCTCGCGAATAAATATAGAATCCCTCGATGAACTTTCCACTGTCAATGTCCCAAACTAGTCGTACGGTAGTTGAATCTGTCGCATTTGCTTCTAGCAACTCCACAGCGCTATTTGCCGTGAGTAATGCCTCGGCTTCACTTAAAATAATGTCCTTCTCAGCTCGTACCACTTGGCCGGTGGTAATAGTTTCCGAAATAGCACTGGGATGGGAGAAGCCCAATGTATTTTCCGCTCGCACTATAAACATATAAGCTGCTCCAGCATCCAAACCAGTGGCCGTGTAAATACTCTGCATCAATCTGTTAGCAATCGGTATCCATGTCCGACTCTTGTTTGTCGAGAACATTTCCACCGAATAGCCCAGTAGTGGGGAGGCACCATACTTTTCACTTGGCATCCAGGATATTGTCACCGAGTCGTTAGTTGAGCTTACGAATTTTGGCTTACCCGGTGCACTGGGGCATTTCGATGCTTCCGGAGTACGAAAAAATTTTATATTCGGATTTGTCGGTAGTTCTATGCGTAGGTATCCGCTCCAGGTTGACTTACCACTTTGGCTGCTGACCACACAAGTGTACAAACCCTGATCCTCTTTACGGTCCAAATCCGATATGACCAGATCTCCCGATGCAGTGATGTTTATTTTATTCGAATTGATTACGGGTATGCCGTCCCGGTACCAGGAAACTACTGAATCTGGATGTCCAATTGACTTGCAATTGAGCACAGCTAGAGATTTGACGGGAAGGGTTTGATTGACGGGGCCTGCAACAATAACCGGTGGTGGATGGTCATCTTGTGAGTCAATGCTGAGTTGTGCTCGTGCACTGATTGCACCAGCTTCGTTGATTGCATTGCAAATCACCACCAAGTTAGAGTCCGAACGTTCAAATTTCCCAATTGTAAAAATGGTTCGGCCATTTGCATCGACTGTAGTTGTTTCGAAATGGCCAAGCTTATTCCCGGGAAGGATGAGCGAATGATTGCCTCTGATAGACCAGAAGATAGTCGGTGGGGGATTTCCAATCGCCTGGCAGTCGAGCGATACATCTGAGCCAACATCGACAGTTTTCGAGGTGGGACGTGTTACAAATTTTGGTGGTGCTATGGAAAGGTAAATAAACTTGTAGATAAACTTTTCGAAGGATTCCGTGTTTTACTTACAATGAACAGTCAGAGTTCCAACAGCAGATATCGAACCAACAACGTTGTCAGCCTCACAACTATACTCGCCTTCATCTTCTGATGTAACACGCTCTAGCCGAAGCGACCGGTCCTCTAAGACATGCACTCGATCTAAAAAGGAATTGAATACAATTTCACGTGGTCTTTAATGAAACTTTGACTAGTAAACCTTACCCAATGGCATATTTCCACCTGATGCTGTACGAAGCCATAGGACATCAGGCATAGGATCACCTCCAACACGACATGAGAACGTAACTGAAGAACCCTCAAGAACAACTTGGTTGTGCGGTCCACGGATTATAAATGGTTTCACTGTCCAAAGAGAATAAAAACCTGTTTCCCTACCAGCATGTCACATGTTAGTCAAAAAACTTACCATGAACTTTTAAGATAGCAGCGACAGATTCTCGTACTCCCACTGGATTCTTGGCCACACATTGGTATTGACCCTCGTCACTTTGACGGGCGTCCTGAATTGCTAAATTACCACCGTCAACAATGCGAACACGTTTGCTGCCATCCAAGTCTAACTTTTGTCCACCTTTCTTCCAGGTGACTACCGGTTCTGGTATTCCACGAGGAGCAGCACATTCCAATAGGGCGGTTTCCCCCTGAGCGATGCGGGTATTTTGTGGTTCCAAACGAAATTCATCTCGAAGAACTGTCAGAAAGAACAAAAAAAAAAAAAAAGAAAGAAAAGTGTGAACAAAGGAAAGCAATTTGTCAATTGTTTGGAATTTTTTAAGAAGAATGGAAAGTCTTTGGTGTGAAAAATGGTTATCCCGATTTACATACCAAATTTATCCAAGTTGGAAGTTGCAGTTTGCCATTCAAACTTGAAATTGAGGATACGTCCCCTGAGAGATTTGAAGTTGTATTGATGGGGGACTTAGAAGTCAGAGCCAATTAAGCTGACTAAAGGAGGAGTCTTCGATAGGATAGTAAACTCATCGTTTAAAGCTACACTTGCATGGTTTAATCTGCATCTGCATCTTGTATTTATTTATTGGATTCTCTTGTTTTAACATCAACAAACTTAAACTTACTGCGAGTAAAGTTATATTCACAACGTTCACAAACCACAGTCGAACCAGAAGCAGATACCATGCCATTGTTGTGAAATGCACCAAGTGTCACTTCCGATCCATAAAATGTGGTCACATTCATTCTAGAAACAATTGTTCTCGGAAGGGTTAAGTTTTAGCTGAATGAATATATACCATCCCGTCTAGACCCAAATGTAAAACCGATAAACATTTTAGAAGCAGAGATGGATAAAATTGAGGTAATTTTAGAACTAAATTTAGAACTAACTAATCTGCCTAATGCGTCAGGTGCATAAGTGCGAATCTGTGATTACTAAAAGTGCACCACCATATCACAAAATTTTACAAAATTTTGCAACCTTCCTTACGGACGAAGGCTTACGATTTTTGCTTTGTGGTTATCGTATTATCATTTCAGAGGCTTTTAGGCAAATTATACTCTCAATTCGCTGTAAGAATGAAGAACCTGGTCAGAAGGTATTGTACGTACGTAAGATGGGTCGATAAGTCCCTGAAACTTATTTTTTCTTTTTCTTTTTTTTTTTTATAATGAATGCGGGAACAAGGGATTTGTGTACCCTTAAAATGTTTGCATACAGCGCAGGCGAAGGAAATTTAGGTAGGAAGAAAAGAGAGGTACCGGTGTACTTTGTTTTTAAATGTTTGCAAGTTATAACGACCAGGATATGGCAGGATATTCCATAAGCGAGTTGTATCGCTTAAGAACGAGTCATGATATTTTAGAGTATGTCCGAAAGTGGGCTTGAGGGTATATTGATGAGCATTCATAGCAAGATAGGTCTTACGGCAGAAGGTTTGAAGGGGCGGAATGCTACTGGCGATTTCAATCGAGCACTAGTGGTGGAAATAGAGACAAAACGAAGTGACATAGAAGACGTTATGTATGTGTTCAAGGGTGTCAATTGACTGACTGATATAAGTATCACCTTTAAGTTTTATCGCACAGTTTTGAATCCTATCTAGTAGATGTAGAGATGTTTAAGAAGCACCTGACCAGATGTGGGCATTGTATTCCAATTTTGGGCGGATGAATGCCTTATATATTGAGGCCAACGAGGGAGAAATATTTCTAACATCGTTTAAGGAAACCTAGACATTTCGCATCATTTTTGACGACATTGAATGTGTGGTCATTCCAATGTAGGTCGTCACTGACACACATACCGACAATGGAAAGTTTTTCAGTTTCGACGATGTAATTGCCATTCATGGATAATGGCTTGGTATTTAGATTTCGCTTTAATGACTGCATACATCATTGAGTTTTGGAAGCATTAAATTCCACTCTGTCGATAGTTCTCCGATTGGTTATGCTGTACGATTAAATATCGGAATTTAATGTGCCGAAGAGCAGGGACGTGAGTCCGGGAACGAATATGAAAAGCAAAGAGAACCGTCATCAACAAAGGAATATATTATATTAGAAGTAGAAGACAAGAGCTCATTAATGAAAATTAAAAAAACAGTGTCGTAGACAGAATGGAGCTCTGGGGCACACCAGCATTTATTTTATGAATATCAGAGTTGAAACCATCTAAGATAACATAAATTGAAGAGGAGAGTCATCGATCTCAAAAGCACACATTTTCGACACAATAGCCTGATGCCAATCTCTGTCAAATGCCTTAGAAATAACAAGTGCAACTGTCACTGCTTTCACCAAATTAATGTACGCTTTGGTTTCACTTTTCGGTGGGACATGCTTTCAAATCACCAGTGGACTTGTTGCTACAAAAACTGTACTGCTGGTCGTTGAGAAGTTTTCATGAGCTAACGATTTATAAATTTTCCATGACCTTGGAAAAAAGGAACGTAAGTGCAATGGGTCAGTAGGAAGAGAGAGAAGAAGATTCGACATTTTTAGGCTGAACAAATGCTATTTTCTATCTGCTCAGGTAGGATTGATGAATATGCTTACGTAGTTGTTAGGCCTGCTTGAAAGAACACCTCACACCTGGGGAGATATATCATCTGGACCAGCAAATTTGTGTATATTGAGATTGATGAGACGCAAAATGTACATTGTCTGGCTTTGTCCAAAGAGCTGACAGCTGGAATCTCGTTGTAATAAATGAGCGTTGGGATGGAGGTTAAGACAGAAAATCTAATGTTCTTGACGAACGGCTTAACATTTATACTACTATTGAGACGTTGTAATATTATTGGTCGAATTGGTATTTCACACGCTTAAGAAAGGCGTTTCAGTCATTCCTGGCTCGTTTGACCTTTTTTTTTCGATTTTCTTCAGTGAGGTTGGTCTTGTAGGACTGAAAAAATATTTTTCTGACTCTAACAGCCTCTTTACAATTCGAGTCTTACTAAGCCTTTTCTTTTGGTTTGATACTCTTCATCCGACGAGGGATAAAGGATCTCATTCCAAAGAGAATAGTGTCTGTGATCATGTCAGCAGCAGCATCTATTTCGTTATCGAAGAAACATAACGACCAGTTAAAATTCCTAAAGAAACTGTAAGGTCCCCTCTAATTGTCCGCTCGTATTGCCATATTGTTCTTTTAGGAATCTCTTCTCTAACTGTGTGGTCGATGTACGAGAAATTAGCTGTTATAACACAATGGTCCGACCAGAAGGTAAAGCACATCAACAGCGTACTTATCAGGGTGAGAAGTTAACAAGAAATCCAGGGTGTTTGCAGTATGACTGTCAACGTCTGGTATTCGCGTGGCCTGATTTATGAGCTGCATCAAGTTGTTTTCTGCAGCGAAGATCTCAACAGATCGTTCTTTGGATGTGGTTTGTCCAGAATGTCGAAGCCACCCAGAATTGTGTATATTGAAGTCGCCCGTAATAACGATTTCAGGATTTGGATACAGGGATACAATTTTTTGAATGGAGTCAGACAGCGCATCAAACTCGTAAAAGGGTTGGGGTGCACTGGTTGACGTGTGCACTCGTTGGTGGTCGTTTTTGCTTCAAATCGGCGTCGAATCGATCCAACAGCGATCAATGTGAATGACAACATGGACATAAAAAAAAACCGTCTCCATGACCTTGTTGGCCAACAGACGCACCTTGGCCTTTTTCGGCTTCGATTCGAAATCAGTCATTTTTATGTTAGAATGTAACTGACTACAATAACGAGCACATCCAATAACATTTACTTTTCTGAAGTGCGGTAAATCATTTTGAGAACGGAGGGCTCTGTTGGCATGCTCTTTTTAGAAAATTATTGAAAGGGTTCTAGTAGGCGTCTATGTATCTGTCATCGAGTGTGCTTTCACTAGTCAGAAATTGACGGTAATGTTTCTCCGCAGATACTACGCCTACCGAGCTGAAAATACATACATACGTATATCTTACAATCTCCTTCTAATTAGTCGAGGAGGGAAGCCTTCTGATTCAGGTAAAAGCTACCAAATTGATGAACAGAAGAAAGAGTTTCCTAAATGTTTACGCAGAAAAGAGGGGTCGAATTTTCCATCGACCATCGATATGAACAGATCTTTTGTTGAGTATTTGTTTGACATCGATTTGTCGCAAGAGACTCGCATCTATGTCTTAGATATTAAAAGAAATAATGACTGCCGATTTCCCAATTTGCATTACACCTATCGGAACTAGTGACAAGGAAACCTTATCAGCTGTGTGATTTTGATTTTAAAGGAGTTCATGGACAATTCATTTAAATGATCTGATGATAAGTCGAAAGAAAAATAGCTAAACCACCTGAAAAACATTCAATCAGAGGAAGAATAGCTACTGGGAAGCCTATATTCTGGGAAGCTTTTATAAATCTGTTGTCAATCTTGAAATTGTTGAGTCGCATTCCATTGTATCTGGGCTTCGAATGAGCCATTATAACTGCTAGTGAAGTGAATAGTAAATCTGAGGTACTACTCCATAGAAGTAAGAATACGTGTCAGAAGACGAAAACAAGTTTAAGTACATCTCTTGTGAGGTTGACTTTTCAGTGCAATTTCAGATAACTCAGAGAGGTACTTCACATTTATTGAGCTCTAATTTGTCTCGGTGTGAGAAATTTTTCCTTACTTTTGTGTCCACAAGAAACAGTCTCATTACTTACTAAAGATATGTTCTTTGATTAATACTGACTAAAAAAGTAAAAAACTTAGAATTTATCTGCAATTCTGTCTTCTTTTTCATTCCAATGGTCTTGAAATGCAAGTTTAAAATCCTACCAACTCCACTCTACCTTCGTGCAATTTCAGCTGTCATGTGAATTTAAAGCCATTTCACTGACAAGCAATCGAGTTCACTTAGTTTCCCCAACCATAATTCACTATTAATCTACGACAAGTCTTTTAAAAAAATCCCCACAAGCCCTTAAAGCACATCCTAAAGATATCCACTGTTAAATTTTATCTACAGACCAACCATTCTATTTAGTTTTCAGTTTTCAGAAAGCAGAAAGCTGGTCATCCCAAGTGATGGTACCGTCAGCATGACCATGACCACATGAAGGCTTGCTCCACACCTTGCCTTCAGTTGGGTCTTGATTTATTTCTGTCTGTCAGAGATGGACGTCTCTGCAATTTTTTTCTCCGCCCTCTCTCCGAGGGCAAATTGTGGAATTCACCGGAATTCGCATAGTTTCTGGTTTAGATAGGTAGATAGGTACGAATACCTTTCGGAATACGACTAATTTAACCAATGAAACGAATTCATAAATCATGGGGACGCTAAAAATGGACTTTAGAGCACACAGAATCGAAACCGCCAGCATCAAAAGAACAGGAAAATTAATAGTTCTCCTCGTTGTTGTTTTTTTTTTTTTTTTTTTACAAATTTCCTTTTTCTTCCTTTTTTCCATTTTCATTTTCATCATCGTCATCGTCATCACACTTACATACGGATATATTCGTTGCTGTTACATTCGAATATTTCCCAGCGCTCCTTGGTACAGAGGATTTACTATACATTTCAAGTTGGAGCAGAGATGGAGTCAAAAAACTTGTCGGTTAAAACAAAAGGATCCCCCGGGTAGTTGCGCGAAACTACCAAACGCAGACACCAAAGACATGAGGGTGTTCAAATGGAACAAGGACTTCAGTCAGAATTGGAATGAATGAATGTCGGATTGAACCGACCAACACCGAGGGCAACTGGACTACAACGAAAAAACGAAATTAAAAAACGAGTCCTTGCTGTGTCCTGATCGCCTCCATTCATGTTAGAAACGAAATGATTTTGTTTTTCATTTATGAGGAAAAAATTTAATCAGCGGTTTACGCCTTAAGCTTGGTCAGCCCGTAATTAATGAATGATTGAAGTGCACTCATGCATCCAATTCTCTCGTCTAGGGGGCGTATTAAATTTTTTTTTTTAATTCAATTTTCATAAAGAGAAATTTTTGTGATTTACTTTTGAAAGAGTCCCAAAGAGTTAGCTGGTGTGAGCTTTTAAATAATTTCGATGAACGAAGGACTTGCTTTATTCGAGCCGGAAGTAGTAATTTGTAGACTTTGTGCTATACTGGATGGATGGAAGGTCGGTGCACTTTTGTAGTTAGAGAGGACATTCAAATGGCTCTTAACTACCCGAAAAGTCGTTCGTTCTATTAGAAGAATGTCTACTGCTGAACGCTTCTCAAAGAGAGTATCAAATATAAACAAAAAAGACAGAAAAAAGCCTTCCGTGCTAGTATAAGTATCTATTACCGAGAAAGTCCAGTAATTTTTATTGTTAAATTACTTTAAGTGCCATTAAGGCGATTTTTGTTTTTTAAACACGACTTGTCTTTAAAGTAAATGTAATGCAGCTCTAATATCCATTACAAGTTAAGGTTTCTACAGTACAAGTATTATAAGCTCTTGCCGATGGGTACTCTTGCGGTTGATTATACGTAAGCCCAGGTTTAATAGGGCCGGAAATATCAGAGAAGAAGAATATTGTTATTGATTGAATTCTTCATCCCACGGGTATACAGCTCAATAAAGTAGAAACCACTAGAAGTCAAAATTTAAAATGAAACCAGTTGGTTGGTGTTGAAAAGTCATATCTCGTCAGTTAAACTCTAGCTCTTGCAGAATACTTAGACTAACAATTTTTCGTTAACTATGACTCATTGATCAATGTACTGGCCACAATCTCAAATATTTATGGCAACGAGTCCGAATACAAATCCCACAGTCCCCCAAGGAAGTTAAGTAATACTCTTACTAAATTTGTTCAGGTCTTTGCATTCGAATGTATAATTTTTTGTGGGGCTGAGGCCCCCATTTATGATATTATTAATCCAACTTAAAAACTGGGACCAAAAATTAACAGAACGACTTACAAGCTAGGAACCAAGGCAATAATAAAGGAGATCTTGCTTGGGAGATGTTTGAGATGACCTTTCGGATCATACGGGAAATTGGTTCGCTGGAGCTCTAAAGAAGTGCGGTGGATCGAAAGATAGAAGAGATGAGGACAACATAGATAACGTGGGTTGGTGTTGCAGGAAATAAGATTGAAAAGGGATGCGCAGTTGATGGAACTTGAGAGCTGTCGATTAATGAAAAGAATGTCAGAAATATGATATTCTTACGTTCTTCTAACGAATTCTTATTAAGAGGCTGTCCTAATTTTAAGTTTAAGGATGTTTAAAGGGTCGTTCCAGGACAGACCATGGGGAGAAAATCAGACGTTGAATACCCTCGATTCGGGAAACATGAACTTGGCAAAAAGTCGACCAAGCTTGATTGGTAGCAAAGAGAGATCTGTTTGCATATGGGTTGGAGCATTTCTTAGACCAGCGTTTAATTAATTCAAGTGATGAGTTGGCTTTAGCAATATGCGAAGGGAAATTAAGTTCACAGTCGAATAATACGTCAAGACCTTAAAAAGATTGAACCAGGGGAACCAGGGAATATCTCATGGGGAGATATAGTTTTAAAAGTTTTTTGAGTTGTCAGCGTAAAGGGAGATTGAAGAGTGTTTAATGCCCATCTTTAGATTATTAAAAGTAAGAATGAAGAAAAGAGGACCAAGATGGATGTCTTGTGGAACTCCAGATGAGCCAGAAAAGGTACAGAAAAAGCTAGTCTAGACGGAGCACATTAATATCGGTTTACCAGATAAGAAGATATCCGTTTCAATAAAAGAAGTTCAAAGTTGAAAGCAGACAATTTGAAGATTATCAATTAATGAGATGTCTTCCAAATGCTTAAGTGATACAAGAGACATTAATTCAACTAGGTTTGTGGTAGTTGATCTGCCTTTAAGAAAACCATGTTGTCTTAGCGACATAAACGCCTTGCATTTGAAGCTTTACTCTTCGTACAAAATGCTTTCAAAGAGGGTGGGTAAATGAGACAGTTTAGTAATGAGACTGTAGTTGATAATTTCACACTAAGATCCCTTTTTGTGTATCGGGATTATAAAAGAGGTCTTCCAAATCTGACGAAATTCTCCCTATGTAAGAGATAGATGAAATAGATAGAAGAGTGGGAGAAACAGGTTTTGGCCAGGTACAAATTCAACTTTAAGATATAGTAGGATCGAAATTTTGAGTGAGAAAGGGACCAAGGTATAAATTTGATAGATCATTGAAGTAAGAGGGATCTGGTACGAAGAAGTTGTTGGTAAATGATTGTTTGCAAAATGTAGCAACAAAGCTGACGATGATAAGAAGATTACTTGAAGATTTGGCTTCGAAAACGAGGGAGGAAAGGTAACCATAGCTCTTACTTTTGCAATTGACAAATGGAAAAAAGAACCTAGGGTCATTTATATGATGGCTGCGATCGCTCAAGAGATTTAAGTACCCTTCAAACGCTTGCTTACAGCGCTGGGGAAGGAAAATCAGGGAGAAAAGAAAGAGTGGTACCGATGAATGTTGGTTTTAAATGTTTGAATGTTATAATGACCTGGAAATAAGAAGCTAGGCAGGGCATTCCATAAGCGAACTGTACGGCTTTGGAACGAATCACGCATTATTCAGGTAGCGTTGATAGAGAGTCATAGAGTTCAATGAAACAAAGATATGTACTTAGATAGTTTGAATAATCGGAAGAATCCGTCCATAACTTGATTCTTTTGTTTCATAGAGAGCGGAATCTGCTACTATACCAAGGAGGGCATCCAGAAGATGTTTTATGGCGGGAATATGGCACACAATGGGAGATGGATATGAATATACTACATTGCTGTTGAGAAGGCAGCGACCTGAGATAGATTGATGAACTCGAAAGAAACTCTGCTTATATAGGTATTGATTTTACGGATATTAGCTTTGTGAGAATTGTAAGAAGAGATATTTGGGCGGCGACTAATGGAGAGAGATGTGAAAAAATTAAAGAAGAAGTGGAGGATGAAAGTTATCAATAGCTGATATAGAGAACAACACGATATTAAGGAGTTGATGGGAACAGTTGTGAAGATAAAGTCTAATTACGTTTCCATACAGTTGGAAATGCCATTGACCTGACATAGACTAGAATCTGAAGAATCTAAGAAGAGGCATTTCTTGAAAGAAGTGCGATGAAAATAAAGCAATAGGTCTTCAGATGGGGTCGACCTTAGCTAAAGCAGATTAAAATTGCCGAAGATAATACAATTAAGGGAGCCTGATAAGTCGATAAAATCGTCAATTGCTGCAACAGCAAGTAGGTAGGATTCCAAAGATTGGGCCGGAAGAATGTAACAACACATAACACACAAACATCTAGGAGTAAGTGTTATTTTAACTGACACACAGTCGAGCTTAGAAAAAGTCGATGTTACAACGAGAGAGGAATCAAAGCTGTTAGGGCACCTTGACAAGGAGAGTCAATCAAATGGGGTTTTGCGATCATCATAACCATCAAGACGAAAACCTGAATGATGCCTGGTTGGGAACATGCACCATTTTATCTTAAAGATATTGTAAGCAACATCAGAGCAGAAATTAGACATAGATCTATTTTTTCCAATTGCTATTTCTTTGGGCTCAGGAGGTAAGCTCTGTCTCGTAAGACCAAAGCATTTGTATACAAAACCCTTATCATCTCGGTCCTTTTCTATTGCGCATGGGTTTGAACTTTGTCGAAATCGGATGAGGAAGCATTGCGCGTGATATTTGTCACCGTTTGTATTGACGGAAAAACGAAATATTTCAGCATGAATTGTACGGACGTTCTGATTCAGCCAAAAGATTCTTCGAAATTAACCCCCTGGGACGAGATAGTATAGGAAGACCGTATCTTAGATGGCACAAATAGAAAGAAAGACCAACCAACCAACATGGAATTAGAAACTGGGGGAAGCTGAAGAAAGATCGTGCTAGCTGAAGAGGCTTGTTGGTTGAAGCCTAGGTTCATCTTGGACTGTAGCGCTAACTTAGTCAGACAGTAAGGCCCGTTTAGTCCTATAAGGCCAAATATTAGCTTTATGGTGATATTCCCAAGCACATACCAAATGTTTTTGGAAATGGAATGCATCGGAACTGTCTTACAGTGTCCTGAATAATTTTAAGTCCATATCTAGGATGGCACCTATTAGCTTCATTGGGACGCTTATTACTACTAGACGAACTAAGCTAGCCAGTTCTCTTTATCGTAAGGAGAATATCCTCAGTTATTCGAAAATTGACTGAAACCCAATTTCTTCTAAACCAGTCGTTAGTTACGTCTAGAAGACCAGCGCTTTACAACAGACCGTCATGATCCAACACACAGTACAGCTAGGTCACCTGCATATGCATGTTAGAAACAATGCAGAAACTCGACCAACATGCACCACAGTAGTAGAGACATTACACCTTCGCAGTTGGAATAGGACACCCCTGCCATCACATACCGAGCGCAACCAAAATTTTGTTTGTAAATTATATTGCTTCAATCCACAAAACTACTGATGTACAATATGTTCATTATGTTCTATCATGTGTTGCATCTGCGGAAGAGGATACAGTTTTATGAAGTTCAGCAACACGTTCATTAGCAGAAAAAAAGTCCTAGCACGTAAACGGAAGATTTGTATGTGAGCCAGGCTAGCCAGCTAGCCGATCTATCCCTAATTGCAGCCCTACTATGAAGATGACATGGGTGCAATGCTATTATGAGCCCTCAAAGGATGCCTCACCTCATGGTATTTCTTGGGAAAACTGGTTGGGCACTAGTTCTGCCTAGTAGTCTGGAAACTAATATAAGTTTCAACCATGAGACCGAGAGTCATTACTTGCGGCTCAGGGTAGGAGTTATCGGATTTTTCGCGTGCTTCCTGTCTTATGTGTTTCCATGATTTTTTTTTTTTTTTTTGCTTTTCTTTGTACAGATTCCAGTCATTTTTCCAATCCTTAGGCACTATAAACTATGAAATTCTATGTAGAAAGCCCTTAAAAGTCTTAGTTTTCATGGAAACTGATGAAAATTGATTCCTTTATGGCAGAAAAGCATCATCCTCGACATACTTTAGCAGTAAGCGTATCTAACAGCCTCGGAGCTGCCTTCTTCGAACGATAAATATAGCTACAAATCTCTACAAATGAAACCCTTAGTTCTTTGTACAATTTGGGTCTAAAGAACTTTTCTTCTTGCCAAATCTGAATTTTTAAAATTCACCATCTTCTAAGACTGACACATTACCCTTTCTCCTTGAATCAAATAACGCACAAACGGTTCGCGTTAAGCCCAATTTGAAGTCTCAAATCCTTTAGATGCATCATACAGAGAAAGTGTCGACTTAAAATTGAACATCCTCTTCATTGACTCACTTAAAATCCCTCTATAAACAACGACTCTCTATGCGAGTCCTTAAAGCAAATTTATTCAGGCATTTTCTTAAATCAACAGTGAAACCGAGCGTCGCTATATCTAAGCTTATCACTTATAATGTCAAGAACCAAAGCCAAAATGTCAATAAAAATCTTTTATTACACGAAAGCCATTGTTTTGCCATTTACGACCACCATTTAAGTACGAATACATACACATCAGTGCGTCCGATCCTGGTCTTGGAGCCGGTACCCGTGCCATTGCCATTTGTCTTTTAAGATTTTCGGTATGTTCACCGGAAACATCAAATCAATACGCTTCAATTGGCTTTGCTTTTAGGGTTGGCGTTGGTAGTGGGGGAGACACCAACCGACCTAAATGTGGCAAAACCGATTTCAGTATTGAACGCATAAAGCAATATTTTTACTCTCCCTCAATACCCCAACCCCCCCGCGCAAAAAAAAAAAATAAAAAAAACAAAAACCCACTGAATACCGTTTTCAAGAGTTATATAGCGTTTCCCCTCGAAGGAAATGAAATAACAACTTGAGATTGTATTCCACTTCGACAGCAACGGAGAGGTAAACGCTCACGAAAAGGGTTTTCTTACTTTTCCACATTAAAACTACGGATACCAGGACGTTTCTAACCCACCCCCACCACCCCCACACACCCATGGCAATATGAATAAATTTAATAGGAATTTATATTACAACTTACCGGCAACTTGTAATGTAGCATTCCTGCTCCGTGACACACCGAGTTCGTTCTTAGCCTCACACCAATAAACGCCAGCATCACTTTCGCGACGTGAATTCACAACCTGCAACGAATAAAAGATGGAGACATGGAAAAATTTAAAATTAAATACGAAAGGGTTGCGAGAGGAAATTGAAAAAAATGACACAATTCGGTTTATGTATGAAAAAACGTCGAAGAATACAAAAAAAAAGAAAGAAAAAACCTGCCTACGAAGCGAATGAGTCCTTGATTTGACTTTAGCTGTTATGCGAGTACGAGTACATCGCGCCCGAGGCAAGATAAGTAAATCTGGAAACATATGGAACATCGACGTGGAGAGAATTTAAATTTGCTGCGTAGAAGTGTAGAGAACTGAGAATGGAAAACGGAGATTTACATTTTTTTCAAAGATAGTGAAACGGAGAATCAAATTTGTAACATCCTTGTCCAAGCTAGCGTTGATGCCGCGGAGCGCCATGAAACAAGTGTTCACAGGTACAATGAAATCAAGGTTACCAGATACATAAGTGGGTAGTCATTTGGTCCTTTATGCACTATTTCTCTTAAGAATGTAAAATTGTTCATTGGAAAATCGGCCCAAACCACATGTTTCTACTAAATTTCGTAAGTTCCCTGGTGGAAAAGAGAATTTTTAAAATATTAACAGACTTACCACAAACACATCTTCCAAGAAAATGATCAGGTAAACTAAGGATATATCGGGTTTTCCAATAACGATTTGACAACTTTTTTTTTAAATAAAAGCAAACCATGAGCTGAAAAGTCAGTGCCGTTTTTTAGTAAAACACAAAATTTTTGCAAAATTCAACTTTATTTATCAATATAGTTGCCTTCAAGGGCGATACATTGATTGAAACGATTTTTCAATCTTTCGATACCAGTTTTGTAGTACGATTTCGGTTTAGCCTCAAAATAGGCCTCTGTTTTGGCGATTACTTCTTCATCGGTCTTAAATCTCTTTCCGGCGAGAATTATTTTGAGGTCTGAGAACAGGGATTAATCGTTGGGGGCCAAATCTGGAGAATACGGTGGGTGGGGAAGCAATTCGTAGCCGAATTCATTCAATTTTGCCATCGTTTTCATCGACTTGTGACACGCTGCATTCTCTTGATGAAACAGCACTTTCTTTTTCTTCAAATGCGGCAGTTTTTCTACGATTTCGTCCTTCAAACGCTCCAACAATGTAATGTAATAGTTGCTGTTGATAGTCTGCCCCTTTTCGAGATAGTCGATGAAAATTATTCCATGTGTATCCCAAAATACGGATGTCATAACCATGCCAGCCGACTGTTGAGTTTTTGGTCGTTTTGGACTAGGTTCGTCGCCTGCTCGCCACTCAGCTGACTGCCGACTTGACTCTGGTGTGAAGTGATGGAGCCAAGTTTCATAAACACTCCTCTGAATCATCAACACCTTGTTGTTCTTGGTCGACTGTGAGCAAACGCGGCACCCACTTTGAACAGAGCTTTCGCATGTCCAAATATTCGTGTATGATATATCCAACACGCTCTTTTGTTATCTTCAGAGCCTCAGCTATCTCGATCATCTTCACTTTACGGTTATTCGTAATCATTTTGTGCACTTTTTTGATGTTTTCATCTGAAACAGCCTCTTTGAGACGGCCACTGCGTGCATCATCTTCGGTGCTTGCATGACCACTTTTAAATTTTTCAATCCACTTGCGAGTGGTTCGTTCGGCTGCATCGGCTGCATTTTTTTCCATCAAAAAGTAATGATAAATCAACACACGAAATTGCTTTGAATCCATTTTTTTTCATCATTTTTTCGGAACTAATCATCCGACAGCTGTCAAATTTATACGCGTATCTTTTAAAGGTTGGTACTAACTGAAAATGGTATGGATTTAATTCAAGTGGTACACTTTATTATTGGCTTGAAGTACAATCAAAACATTTATGAATGGAACTCGACTTCGTTCATATGGCCACTGCGGGCACGTTTGCAGCAGTCGATTCGTTGGACCCAATTTTGAACGACTCGGCCACACATTTCGGAAGAAACGGCCGCTGTTTCGCGTTCAATTTTGACTCTGAGCTCTTCTACCTTCATCGGCGTGTTGGCCTAAATCAATGACTTATCGTAGCCCCACAGAAAATAGTCAAGCGGCGTTAAATCGCACGAACGAGGCGGCCAATCGACTGACCCATGTCTTGAGATAACACGTGTGCTGTGTGGCTTGTGGCATCATCCTTCTGAAACCAAATGTCGTCCAAGTCCATATCTTCCAATTCGGGCCAAAAATAATCGGTGATCATGGCACGATAACTCTGACCATTCACAGTAACGTGACGATCGTTATCGTCGACGAAAAAATATGGCCCAATAACGCCGCCGGCATGCAAACCGCACCAAACAGTTATTTTTTGTGGATGAAGTAGTGATTCATGAAGCACATGTGGGTTTTCACGCGACCAATAACGCATATTTTGCTTATTGACGAACCCATTGAGCCAAAAATGAGCTTCGTCACTAAAGATGATTTTGCTATGAAATTCATCATCTTGGCGTATATTCTCCAAAACCCAATCGGAGAACGTACATCGGCTTCAATTCTTGAGTCAGCTTGATCTTAATCAGCTTGAGCGATGCCCACCCAACTCTTGAGAACGCTGTGGAATTGACTGATTTGGATCGTTTGCTACGGACGTCTGAACGGCAGCGATATTTTTGACACTTCGACCAACTCGTTATCTCACCAAAAAGGCCACATCACACAACAAATATGTACACTCAAATTTTTGCACTAAGCTTCTTATTGCCTGTCTACTAGGGCGAGAATTACGACTGAAAACTGGAGTTAACGCTCTTAAAGTTGCAGTCACCGACTCCGAATATCTGTAGAAAAATTTTATTCTGTTATTTGCAGACGTTGCTTGTTAGTGTACTTTACTATAATGAAAATGTTGAGTTTACTGAATAAATTGACAGTGACAGTTTGATGATAAGTGAAAGAGTGCGTTCACAAATTAAATTCAAAGTTGTCAAGTCCCTATTGGAGAAGCCTTTACTATATACCTAATGGGTGAATGCTTTAGTGTAGATACTGACTGATATCAACCTTGCGATTTCCAGGTTCGCACTGTAGTTACTACCTCGAGTCGTAGTCGGTGTCCATCCGAACACAACTTTCTGAACTAAATGGTTTGAACAAGTGACAAGAATAGAGGTCAAAGGTGGCGTCAAAGCTACAAACAGAAGCAGAAGATACACTTTATTGGAGCTCAAGTTCTTGGAAAAGAAATTGTGGCGACTGCACCCTTAAAAGGATAACGGCAGCAATTTCATTTCCAAAGTAAGTTACTTTAAACGTCCTAGAACGTCCACGGACTATGAATTGGTAGTATGCATCTGGGTCGCACACTGGACAATCGTGGTACTGATCAGAAATTTGAATCAGTCCATACGCGTTCAAGGAGATTGAATGGATTTGCAGATATGCAAACACGAACAATACGATAATTATAGCAGATGTCACAAAAGACTGGATATGATAGGATGTGGATTCGTCGTGAGAAATCGGCAACTTAATGGCATCTGACTTAAAGTCGATGGCCTGACTGTGATGCGCATCAAAGCAATATTCCGAAATGCATACCTGACGAAGCAGCGAAAAATTCTGTTAAGGAAGACGGTAAGTGCCAAGATAGTACTCGGGAAATTCAATACCAAATCGGCAAGGAAAAAAGTTTCCAGTTTAAAATACTACGAATGCCCGCAAAAACCTGACGCTCTCCAGAGGGTTGAGCCGCCAAATGAAATGCACGTGTAAACATTTAATGGGGCAAACTACTGTAGCTGTAGTAGCTGTAGCTACTTCTATGTTGCAACCAAATGCAACTAGTATCGCAATATCATTATAGAAGGAGTCGAGACCACTATATGTTACAGGCTATCACCGTATGATGATGGGTTCATTGGACAAAACAAAAAATACAGAAAATGCACACCTAGAGGCGTTGCAGCGCAAAACAAGCGCAGCGTGGGAAGGGTATCCAACCAAGAAAAAAAGGAGGAAAATGAGATTCTGTGTAAAAAGAAAAGATCCTACACGACTTCCCAGCTCAAGGATATGACAGAGTGCCACAATATGAACAATAACCGGATGTTTTTCAGAGGACTAAGCAACTGGCTGCTGGTTCCAAACACGGAAAGCAAGTTCTTCGAAACATGCATGCGTGTTCAACGTGTAGTTGAACAACATGAACATGACTGTGCTATAACCTCTCAAGAAAGGCGAATATATATCAAATGAAAACTATAAAGCATAATATCGCGTATTATTTTAACCCGTCGAGTTCTTCTGAGACCCACTAACTGCAGATATTTTCATCGTCTTCATAGTCGCATATGTTAGCATTCATCGTCTTGAGCTCCAAAAGGCGTTGGCCAAATTCGAGAGCCCATCAAGACTGATCCAACTGTATGACACTAAAAAACGCGCAGTGCATTGTGTATTTTCGAAAAAGTTCCTCCGAATTACATATTTGAAACCTAAACCGGATTTCGGATACCGTCAACCGGAGAGATACTGTCAAGTGATTTCTTCAATGAAGTGCTGGAACTGGAGGGCACTATTTTCACAAAATGTTGGCAGCTATCATCGATTTCTCACAGCGCGCCGTCATAGAGGCTTCTACGGAAATTGCGTTGGTAAATGAGGACAAGACCAGGTAAAGGCTGTCAAAAAATAAGCAGACACTTCATTATTGACAATTATACGTTATTTCGAAGTGGTTAAGGAGTTTGCCTTCCTTAGAGTAAACTGCTGTTACTTTGGTTTCGCGAAACAAATGGGTTCTAAACTTTAAATTCGGAACCCGAAATATAAAAACAAAATATTGATCCCGCCAATTCTGCTATATGGACGTTAAACAGGAAGGTCTAAACACCTTCGAGAGAAAAATGCTTACTTCTAGATTCAAGACGACAAGGAAGACCGAAGCTCCGTTTTAAGGATTAAGCTATGTATCAGAGATACTATAGTACAACCCTTGTTCTGGATAGCTGAAAACAGCTTGCCCAGGATCGAAGGCTCTCTGTCATTTACAACAAATCCAAAGCCATTTTTGAAAAATACCCAGTGGCGATATATTTGTTATGTACAAAAGAGCTGAATCGAAGAACAAGAGGTGTGAGGAAAGAATGCGTACAAAATCGATAATCGAGGAAAAGAAAAGGATTAGCTACCACTTCTGCAAGGTAGTCAAGCAACTCTTTGTTGATGTCGGCTTCAGAACTCATGACCTTCGGTTTGGATGGTTTAATGGATTGACTAGACAAGAGATCAAACAATATAGATTTTCGAGAAAATACGAGGCAGTTTCGAATTTGTGCAAGGCATATGGTGGTCTGCCATGTAAAGGCTATCCTTTTTAGGGGGTCCGGAAAGTAAATTTAAATAAAATACCCGATATTGGCTTTTGATCTAAAAAAAAAAAAGGTGGTGACCCTAGAGATTTGCCGTGAATTAGCTTGTCGAGGTAGACTCCAGGAAAAAGTCTTAAGTTTTCAGCATGTAAACGAAAGACTCATAATAATCCGCAACAATGCCAAGATCGGAGATAAAAGCCAGATTTGCATTCATATACCCACATAGGATAAGGATAGTAGCGCCAAAGATGATTTCAATGGCCCTATAGGCCCAGTACATGTTCGGTGGCATAGTTATGACAATAAAATTGTAGTAGAAGACTTCAATGCAAGGCTGATTAAAAGAGCCGCTTTAGAGTGGGATATCGAAAAACACAGCTTTTACTAGGCTTCTTCTAGAAGGCCACTGGAATCTTTACCAACCGCGTTTCCAACAAACTCTCCAAAAATCCTAGTACTCACACACAACCCATAAAACACCAATGGGAATGTTTTAAATGAGCCTGCAACTGAGCCGAGCCGAGCAACGATAAGCTGCTTCTGAAGTAATTGGTTTCAACGCACTAAGGTGGTGTTACAGTTCGAGGTGAACCTGGGCCTCAACTAACACGCGTCTTCAGTTATCCCGGTCTTTAGTTAACTACCTCTAGTTGCGCCCTCCAAGTTAGTTAAGGTCTCTTTCAACTTGTTCGCGCCGCCTAAGTTGAGGTCTGTCTCTACTGCGTTTATCTTCCTGATTTAATTTTAAGACTCTGCGGGCCGGATCATTGGTGTCCATTCGCTCCACAGGTCTAAGCTATCTCAGGCCACTGATGCGCAATTTTGTGACTTGGTCGATGTCGCTGTATAGATCGTATAGATTGTCGTTGAATCTTCTCCTCTAAAGGCCATCAATACAAACCGGGCCGAACATTTTTCGATGGGTTTTTTTCTGAAAATATCTTCATTAACTGTCGAAGAAGTCCATACTTCAGCACCATAAAGTAGAACGAGATGATCAAGGTATTATATAGAATATCCTAAGTTACTCAGAATAGCGATTTACTACGCAATTGCCTCCCTATCCCAAAGAAGCAGCGACTGGCAAGAGTGATTCTGCATTTAATTTCTGCTGAGCTTTTGTTGTCAGAACTCAAAGCAGATACCAAGATAGACAGTCCTTAGATACCTCAAAATTATAGTTGTTGACTGTGACGTTCTGTCCATTTGTCGATGTTGTATGTCACTTCTTGTTGACAGCATATACTTGGTTTTGCCTTCATTAACCGCTAAACCTATTTTGGCAGCTTCCTTTTTAATAATAGCAAAAGCATCGGTGACCAAACGCTGAGTTCTCCCAATTATGTTAATATCACCGGCGTTCGTCATTTGTTGTATACACTTTTGAAAGATTGTACCTCCAGTGTTCGCTTGAGAGTTTCGCACAACTCTTTATAGTATGAAGTACTCGTATTTTGCCTAAAATATTTTTGCGGAACGTCCGTTCTGCACAGATGGACGGCCTTAAAATCGATGACAGGATTGTGGGCATCGACTTGTTAAATAATTTTTTTTTTTCGCCGATTATGGACTTTCCTGGTCTCAAATCTCACTAACAGAGGCCAATCAGGCTGTTGACGAAGGGTTTCAGATGTTCACATTATATGCCAGATAAGGTCTTGTATGTGATGTTAAGGAGATGTATACCTTTATAGTTAGTGCAGTAAATGGAATCACTTTTTTGTGGATCGGGCAAATTATGCTGAGCATACACTCTTTAGGTAGTGAATGCGACACACAAAGTCATTTTCAGCAGCTTTGAATACTTCGCGCGGTAAGCCGGCAGAAGTAGCTGATTTGTTGAATTTTAGTTTAGATATTGCTATACTTACTTCGTTCTGATCAGGCGGATGGAAGTTTTGGCTATCGTCTAAGTTGAATGGTCTTTCCTGCCTGATTGCTGGATGTCGAGCTTTATCACCGTCACCCTACAGTCTGCAGAAAGGGAAAGAGTTTTTCCATATTCTCATCACCGAATGTGATTCTACTACAAGGTTTTCTTCCTCAACTCTATAGGTTTCTGTATGGGTCTTGTTGCCTTGATACGTTTTGTTTATCTTTTGGTACAACTTCCGTTCTTTATTCCTTGAGTACATTTTCTTCGATCGTGCGCTTCTCGTGCTCTCTTTGCTCTTCTGCTCGTGGAGCTCACCAGAGGCTCTTATGCTACAGGCGCCGCTTTGTATAGTTTTTATTTCCTGCATGTGCCTTAAGGTATTCTGATGGTACGTCGGCTGAGCTGCCACTATTCTTCTGTACTTGATGCTGGCAGCATAGAAGCTGTTGAAAAATTTCGGGATCGGCGTTCAGGCGAAGATTCTGGCGGTCGCTTCTCACAGTAGTTCTTCCTTGCTGTGGTATTTGGGAAATCCGTATTCATACCTTGGCTGACCAGAACTTTCGGGTGTCCAGGATACAGGAGGCATTCCTTCCGTCGATCGGAATGTTATCAATAAGACTAAGTCCGTTGCTAGACGTAGTGTAGTGTAGACTATGCTTACCAACTATCCTACCAAAAGTTTCCTCCTTTCCTATCTTGGTTTTGAAATCGCCTTGTACGATTTAAGCGTCAAACCTTACACTTGGTTATATGGTATACTTTGTCGGGGGGTCGTAGAAATATTCGTGATCCTTGCCTTTCGTTGGGGCACGTACGCATATTGATGTTGATTGTCATAAGATGTTCGGTCATATGTAGGAAGCGCAATATTTCTTGCCTTATTCTGCCACATATGAGAAAACTCCATATAGCAATTACCATAATACGAGTTTATTTCACAGCTTTTTGGCCTCTTTTTGTACAATAAATTTCATCGCAGGATGGCGGTGTTAGCAGTCAAGGACCTCTGATAATTGTTCGGCTGCACGTGACCTGTTAAGGGTCCGAACATTCCACGTGCAGATCCGAATTTTTTTATTCTTTAAACGTTTGGAAGGATCGCCAACAGTAAATCCGTGTTTATCTGATGCCATTTGTTGGTTTGTCACATCTTTATAATCACTTCAGTATGGGGTTGTGAGCCCCATGACGGCGAACCTCCGTATTTTGCTACAAGATTAGAATCTTGTTATTGCATTTAATACTGCGTAAGTAAGGGTTTATAGATGCAGTTACTGGGAACCACCACTCGGAGGTAAGACAAACAGTACCCCACGAACTTGATTGTTACGCTGCTGGCCCAATCCAAGTTAGAGGACAGTCTTCAGTTTCCTAATCAGTCGCCTCGCAGGAATGTAGGCATGCATCCAGAGAAGAAGTATATAATGCTCGGACGACGAGAGGGGCTTGTCAGCTCTACTAATAGAAAGGAAACGAAACGAAAGGAAACGAAAACCATAAGCTTCTCGGAAAATTTACTTTCGAAAGAGAATAAAACGAACATGCTAGGATTACAAAGCCAGATGCAAAGATGAATATATATAGAAACTTCTATAGACTGTATAACAGCGACGATAGCCAAAACTTCAATTTCAGAGAAGTCAGTCCCTCTGACCTCAGACGAAGTTAAGGTAGAAATACCGAATCTTAAGCCTAATAAACCCACTTAAGGAAGTTGGAAATGACCTGAGTGGGAACATGTACCAGGTTATCTGTAAGATTTGGTCAGATGAAAGCATGGTCGAAGCACGTAATCTTAGCATTGATTGACCGATCTACTAGAAAGGAAACGCTTTTGACTACGCCAACTATTAGCGAAATAATCAGTCTACGATTCTAACCCCAAGGGAGGACACAGCAAATGACAACTATATATCGAATTGGATTTAGGCTGATCAGTTGATCACATCATTCACTTTGCACATAATATTGGTTAAGCTAGAATCAGAAGAAGGAATACTTATGTCTACTCTACCTTGGAAATAAATATCAAAGTCGGACCTTAGATAACTTAAAGCGCTAATAAAGGAAGAAATGTATAAGAATACTTAAGAACCAACTTAACAGTGGTAGTGATAACACTTTTCCCTTCAACACTACTGATATCGTCTGTGGACTATGAAAATTCAAGATTGTGTGCCGGCTGTTTATCTAAAATTACAAACCTACTCCTACATTTACAAATTCTGGAAAGATCTTCAACATTTTTGATGATGTTATCAAATTTGGTAAACTGGTTCTGTATTTTGTTTTTTGGTGCGAATATGGATAGAGAGATTTCCTTACACTCATAAAAGAAAAAGAAAAAATTGTTTCCGAAGTCTATAAGACAAACTATCGGTCCTTTGCTCAATTACATAGTGAGTTTTACCTTATGTCCCCAATATAGTAGGTTTAATTCAAATTAGATTCAGTTCAGCGACTAAATGCAACGGATATACCTGACCTCACGTTGGGCATCTAAAAAAATATATGCGCACTTGCAGTGCAAAATTAGAGACAGCTAGGAGCCTATTAAGCGAGATTGGTTCTCGAAACTAAAATTTACTTAGAATTGTAGCGACATATGTATGTACCGGTCATATAAAAAGTCTGGTACATTTTTGGAAAAAAAATGTTCATTCTTCAAAAATTACCTTTTGCCATTATCCGGGTAGCTTCATAACTCCATCGGTGTAGAACTTCTGTAGTTTATGAGCGCAAAACTTGGCCAAGCGATTTTCAGCGGCTTTTCGCTCAGCCAATTTTTTACCATCAAGACAGTTTTGCAAACACCGAAACAAATGGTAATCAGAAGGTGCAAGGTCCGGGCTATACAGTGTATGCAGCAAAACTTCCCAACCAAGCTCCGTCAATTTGTTACGGGTCATCAAAGATGTCATGATGGAAGACAACTCCCTTTTTGTTTCCAATTCTGTTCGCTCTTTCTTGAATCTATTCAAACGGTCGAGTTGTGTAGAGGATCGAATTGACCGTTCCGCCACGTTCCAGTAGCTCATAATAGACGATTCCCTTCCAATCCCACCAAACACTCAACATTACCTTGTTTTCCGTCAATTCAAGCTTTGAAGTCGTTTATAGTTGATCACCGTCTATTGACCATCTCGTATTTAATCAATTTTTCATCGCTCGTAATGAATCGTTTCAAAAATGGTTCCATTTCGTTGCGTTTCAGAAGCGTTTCACTGATGGTTATTAGGTCAATTAAATTTCTTTGCGTTAATTCATGTGGCACCCAAACATCGAGCTTCTGTGATTAGCCTGCTCGTTTCATATGATTCCAAACTTTCATACGGTTGATCTTTAGTGCCTTCACTATCTCTAGACAGATTCTGTGCCGATATTGCTCCATCAGTTGCAAAATTTCATCGACTTTTTCAGTAACAAGTCAGACCAGTGCGAGGTGCATCTTTTACATCGAAATTTCCGGAACGGAATCGAACAAGCCACTCCTGGATCCGGCGTCCACTCACAGCATTCCCACTCTAAACTGTTACAATTTTTCGGCATGTTTTGCAGCGTTTTTTCCTTTTTTATTGTAAAAAAGCATCACATAGCGTATTTCTTCAGATAACACATTGGGTGAAAAGTCAGTGCCGTTTCATAGTAAAACACAAATTTTTTACAAAATTGAACTTTATTTATCAATATAGTTGCCTTCGAGGGCGATACACTGATTGAAACGATTTTTCAATCTTTTGATACCAGTTTTGTAGTACGATTTCCGTTTAGCCTCAAAATAGGCCTCTGTTTCGTCTATTACTTCTTCATCGGTCTTAACTCTCTTTCCGGCGAGCATTCTTTTGAGGTCTGCGAACAGGAAATAGTCGCTAGGGGACAAATCTGGAGAATACGGTGGGTGGGGAAGCAATTCGTAGCCGAATTCATTCAATTTTGCCATCGTTTTCATCGACTTGTGACACGCTGCATTCTCTTGATGAAACAGCACTTTCTTTTTCTTCAAATGCGGCAGTTTTTCTACGATTTCGTCCTTCAAACGCTCCAACAATGTAATGTAATAGTTGCTGTTGATAGTCTGCCCCTTTTCGAGATAGTCGATGAAAATTATTCCATGTGTATCCCAAAATACGGATGTCATAACCATGCCAGCCGACTGTTGAGTTTTTGGTCGTTTTGGACTAGGTTCGTCGCCTGCTCGCCACTCAGCTGACTGCCGACTTGACTCTGGTGTGAAGTGATGGAGCCAAGTTTCATAAACACTCCTCTGAATCATCAACACCTTGTTGTTCTTGGTCGACTGTGAGCAAACGCGGCATCCACTTTGAACAGAGCTTTCGCATGTCCAAATATTCGTGTATGATATATCCAACACGCTTTTTTGATATCTTCAGAGCCTCAGTTATCTCGATCAACTTCACTTTACGGCCATTCGTAAACATTTTGTGGACTTTTTTGATGTTTTCATCTGAAACCGCCTCTTTTGGACGTCCATTGCGTACATCATCTTCGGTGCTTGTATGACCACTTTTAAATTTTTCAATCCACTTGCGAATGGTTCGTTCGCCTGGTGAAGAGTCCGGGTAACACTTATCAAGCCATTTCTTTGCATCGGCTGCATTTTTTCCCATCAAAGAGCAATGATAAATCAACACACGATATTGCTTTGAATCTATTTTTTTCACAATAACAGGAGTTGCTTCACTCGCAGCGCTATATCTCGAGAATTAATCATCCGACAGCTGTCAAATTTATACTCGTATCTTTTGAAGGTTGGTACTAATTGAAAATGGTATGGATTTAATTCAAGTGGTGCCATCTCTTAGAAACGGCACGATTTTTGCCCATGAATTATTTCACTCATATTCAAATCAGTATAACTTTTAACACGAGCAACGAATTACACAGCATTCTTTACAAAAAATGTAGCCTGACATGTCACCTTTCAAACGCCTGTTCGCTGAATACAATAAAATTAGTGTTACCAGATAAATGGACATTAACACCATCTAGTGACAAAAAATCGCGCAAAACTTTATGTAGGGTGATTCATCGTAAGGTTTGATTTATAGTGTAAAATAAAATACATAAATTTAAAAGGGAAGTTAAAATATATTTATCGGTTAAAGGAACTATTCATGGCGTTTACTTTCTGAGAACGATGTCATGTAAATGTTGGTCGGTACTATGTCTGAAGTGGTCCATTCGGAATTTCCAATTTTGTGCGACTTGTTCGAGCATAGCGACTGGTATCTCGCAGATAACACGAGTAATGTTGGCTTTCAAAGCATCAATCGTAGCTGGCTTAATCCTACATGACCTGAAACTTTACATATCTACAGAGAAAATAGTCCAAAGGTGTGATATCGCACGATATAGGCGGCCAATTTATCGTAGCAAAACGTGCTCACCAAAATGATTTCTCAACAAGCCCATTGTTTCACGCGCTGTATGGCTCATAATGCCGTCTTGTTGAAACCAGGGCTCACCGAGACCATGTGCTTGAATTCCAGGAAGCACATAGTTCATTAACATGGTGCGATAACGGTTACCATTGACGGTAACATTCTGATTTGCCCCATTTTTGAAGAAATATGGACCCATGATTCCACCAGCCCATAAACCACACCATATCGTTGTTTTTAATGGATGTAATGGTAGCTCTTGGTACTCTTGGGGTTGCTCATCAGCCCAAATATGGCAATTTTGTTTATTAACGTAACCATTGAGCCAGAAATGGGCTTCATCACTGAACAAAATTTCACGATAAAACACCGGAGTTTCATGAAGTTTTTCCAGAGCTCATTCACTGAAAATATGACGCAAATTCAAGTCGCCTGGCTCCAATACGCCAATTCAAGCTGCCAATCCAAGTATGACGACGAATCGATTCGTTACGGTCTTCGCGTACACTCTCAGCTACAGCTGCTGTAGTCTCCATACTACGTGTTGGATGTGATCTAATCGATCGAGTATCATCCTCTAATGTAAACTGGGACTCAAATTTGCGAATGGTATTGGCAATAGTGGTTTCGTTAGGTCGATTATGCGTACTGTAAGTTCCTCAAATCGCACGAAAAAAGTTCTTACAGATTTGGAGACGCTGTTGTGATGTGAGTCTTTCCGTGATGACTTGCCAAACGATACTAAACAAAAATGACCAAGCAGTTTGATAAGATCTGTCAAAAAAAGCCTATTGAAAATCAAAGCTCACCATGAATCACCCCTTATATACATATGTATATATGATATATACAAGTATTGAATGCTTTGAAGGAATTAGCGAGTCGAGTCGTACGTCCTTGGTTCTATATGTGACTATCACCTTGACGATTAAGCTTAGAAGAAAAAGCTAGACAAGGTGAACAAAGGGCTGGGTTTAGTGCCGCTCAGAATTTTTCTTATTATAGCTGATCACCGTCTGATTTTAACTTGTTTCAACCATCATTTTGCTCTTGAACTTACTCCATTGGCACCATTTGGCCACAGGCTTTGATAAGTATCCTGCTTATCTAACTTTTAACTGACCAAGGTGATTTTGATCCAGAACAATCCAAATAGTTTATATTTTCAATGCTTTAACAAGAAGTACCCTCTTTCTAAGAATTCCGGAGCGCAGGGAAAAAATATAAAAATACTCCTCATCTGTTAGTCATCGAAATTATTTCCATAAATCGATGCTTATACATTCCAAAAAAGGAAAAAGGAGCCCATTCGTCATTTCGAAACCTTTACATGTAAACGAATTTTTTGATATTTGCTTGCGCCATACACCTTGTGTACATTCCATATTTACTTAACAAACAAAAAAAAAAAAAAAAAACGAGTAAAAGAAAGATTTAGTACCGTTTCTTAGTCGAAGATGGCATGTTTTTGCTTCATCCTTTCATATCCTGGTATATCCGCCCTGAAATCGTGCCTAATGCAATCTACAAAACCATAAATTTGCCTCTACATATCAACCCTCCAAAAAAAAAAACCATCGCCCCCATACTCCACACGCCTCCAGACTACGAGTAGCAATATCCTTCTCAGCAGAAGGAAAATATAAAGTACCGTCATACAGCGTGCCTGTGTATCTACATTTATCCTCTCGTACATCGAGAACATACATTTGTAAATGAATGCCACTTAAGTTATGAAAATTCCTGGAAATGAACAAGCTTTTCGGGATGGTAGGGGGTGTGCTTCAAGTTGTTACTGTCAGTCGCATAAACTGTAAGTGGGGTTTGTTTTTGGAGAGGAATTTTTTCTTTTTTTTTTTTTTTTTAAATTTTTTTCTCCACTTCACGTATCTACTAGATGATATGTGGGTTTTTCTAACGGGCTGTGTAAAAGGCATGTTTTGGTTCCATGGAGAGAGTTACGAAGTATGCCAAAGAATTTACAGGCAGTCAACTTGAATTTTTATTGATCAATATGACTGTGGAAATAAGGACGAACTCAGCGAGAAATCAGCTGCTGTGACTTCCGACCCCAACATTAAGATGAATGGGGTTTCAAGACGTGATCGTCATATCACAGATTCCATTGGACCTGCCCTGATCTAACAACCTAAAGATTTATGTTAGAAGGTGAATCTCCTGGTTAATGCTAGATACTGATTGTGATTCAAGTGGTATCCTATGAGTTGGCAATGGTTGAGATCTATCTGAAAAAAAATGTCAAAACTATGATATAAAGATGACAATAGCCATCGTAGACGTAGTCTTCACGACTAAATGGGGCTCCTTCTACATATTCGAACCTTAGATCCATAAAGATCACCAAGACTTAGCTAAGCCCTTTGAAAGTTGGTTATGTCATTAGAGTAGCTTCTATTGCTCATTTAAATGCACACTTACAAGAAACATGATAGACTCGGATACAAATGGATTCTTTCTTATGACATCGCGATCAGGAACATCGATGATGATCAAATATTTGAAACTGTGCTCAAGCAGTCAAGGCAAATATTATCCCTATCTAGGATGTACGAATGATAGGGTCAAATATGCACTAAATGTAAAGCGACATCTAATACAAATATCACAAAGGCATGCACATTTTATGGTGCGGATTTGTCGTGGAAAATAGACTACGGCGAAAATTTTTTGACTTTAAATCTGCAATTTGTATCAGACATAATCGTACATTCAAAACCATCATTTTTATGCACAGGTCTCGACCAACTGAGCTGAAGACTTTATCCAGGAGGAATTCTAATATATGACTCACTGGGAGAGCCATATGCTGCCAACATTTTACTCGGAGACTTCAGCATAAAATTTGGCAAGCAAAACTTTTTCAGTGGATTATTTGGAAAGCCTCCACGAAGCGGGAACAGATAATTTCTTTTGACTAATTGATTTTTAAGGAACTTAATATACAGTGCAAGTTCTCACAAATATGCATCTACAAAGTAATTTGGCCTTCTGGAGTTAGTCGTACTGTCGACCAAATCGATAAAGTGATATTAACATGACAGGCATAGATAATTTTCTCTTTGTAGCCAAATTCCGTGTCCGACTAAGCTATGAAAAGACGCTGCGGACGTCAAGACGTCAAGTATTGAAATTCTTAACACGTCTGGGTTAGCCAGACGATGTAAAAAGATTCAGTTGCTCTGAAGGCCACACGCAGTGGACTCAGTATATTAGCAACATCAAAGAGGTAGCCAAAGAAACGGGCACCAACTATTTACCAAAAGATACCTGAAAAAGGTGGCACAAAGTGTACGAGTACAGTTACATATATGTGTATGGTATACGGTGCTGGAGCTTTAAGTTAGACAAGAGTATCGTGGAAATACGTGGGCAACTTAGTTCCCAATTCAATTCAGTTTTCAAGTCAATAGTAGCTCCCGCAGTAAGTGCTGGTCGATTTTGACATATCCAAAACGTCATGAACCAAGCTCAGACATATGGTAAACAAACCGTTTTGACACATAAGTGATTTTGTTTTGGCGTCATATACATTTGTTTGTGAGAAGATGTTTGATTTTATGCCAAATAATCGCCATTTGCGAGAAGTGTTGATTTATTTCGAAGAAATCGGCGGCTAAAATTTATTGAGAGCTTCAAAAAATGTACGAAGATGCTGCTCTAAGTGAAATATAATTTCGTGATTGGTTCTATTGTCTGCGTGAAGCAAGGCCAAAATTCGTCGAAAACGCTGAATTAGAGGCATTGCTTGATGAGGATCCGTGCCAAATGCAAGAAGAGCTTGCTTCAGCATTAGGAGCTAATCGCCTAATTATTTTCAATTCAAAATAAAGAACTTGATTTCCTTATGATTTGGGGCCAATTCAACGTCCCGAGCGTCATTTTTTCGTCTATCAACAACTGCTCCATCGCCCAAAAAGGAAGGGCTCTCTTCATCGTATCGTGACGCGTTATGAAAAATGGATCGGTTACAGCAATTTAAAAAGGAGAAAGGCATGCTTCTACGTCGTTGGCTTGGCCGAATATTCACGCTGCGAATGTTATGCTGTGTATTTTTTGGGCCAAGGTCGGTTTTAACGCTGGAGAACGATATTGACTTCAATTGATGAGATTGAGCCGAGCACTGCGCGAAAAACAGCCACAATACGAGTAAAGGCACGAAAAAGTGATTCTACATCATGACAGCGCTCATTCCTACACCACCCGCTATATTCCTCAGATATAGCGCCGTCCGATTATTACTTGTTCCATTCGATGGCACATAGTCTGGCTGATCAGCAGTTCCGCTCATATAACGACATAAAAAATGGCTTGATTCGTTAGTAGCCTTAAAAGATGAACAACTTTACCGTAGCAGAATTAGAGCTCTGCTAGAAAGATGCGAAAAAGTTGAAGCTAGCGATTGGCAATAATTTGAATGATGCATTTGTAACCATTTTTTCACAATAAAGTTGCATTTTCACCAAAAAATAAAAAAAAAAACTGCGATAACTTAGTTCCGCACCTAGCATAATACAGGAAGGAAACAAAAAATTCCGCGAAACACGAAGTGAGCAGGTGTGGGATCCGAACTCAAGGAAATCAAAGAATCATGCAACAGAAACAGAAATATGCGAACCGAATCGGTAATATAATTAAACAGCAATTGGTGAATGGGCATAATGTTGAGAAAACGTAATTGTAAGAACACTGCCCATTTACGGCCAATGAAGAAAAAGTCTTCGATAGCGCAATAGAAAATGTTGGCTACAAAACAGCTGAAGTATAATAAACCTGACGGTTCTATGGAGCTAGTGTTTTGGTGGGGTAGATGCACCAAATCATAAAGAGAATATTTATGGATAAAAGTAAGCTCGATATTAAAGCAGCCAGCCCCATGTGCCCTATCTACAAATCAAGCGATTTTCTTTCTTAGAAAAACTAACGAAGCATAACCCTTTTAAGCGTGCTACTTGACTATCCTGAGCTTATCGGCAAACATCAGCGTGGCTTCCAATCCGGCAGATCGACTATAAACCAATTTTTTTTCGATAACACAAATCATGGAGAAAATCTTGAGCTCTACAGTCATTTACGCGGTCTTAATCTTACCGCAGGGAAGCAAGCAAAAAAAAGAATTGGGAAAAAAGTATGCGTGCCCAGTTGCATATTGACTTTGTCTAACTTAATCGGCTTAGATATGGTAGACGTCGTAGCAATGTTAATCAAATAATTACAAATACTCCGGACCGGAAACTCTTCTAATCTATCGTGGGGGTATGATGCAGTAAAGGATTTACACCCTTTAAGTGATGTGTTCAAATGAAAAGGAACGTAAACCAACTTAATGTGGGCAATTGAAGATATTTAGCTTTTGAATGAGTCCAAAATCTATACCACAATATGGTCCGGAAGTAGGCATTTATGTAAAACATTGCTCCATTTGAATACGACTACCAAGCCAGCCAACATGACTCCAGGATGATGTTAAAAATCCTCTGAAGTAATATCCAGCCTGCAAATAAGGATTTCTAAATTTTCCAAATATTCTAGAGAGCCTCCATTTGAAATCCCAATCGAAAATTGTCGGCCATCATGAGTAACTATACACTATCTCTTATCTCTTGGCTTGTAAGAATCACTCCCTTCATATTCATATAAAAGGCTACATTTTCAAAGCCATCTTCCGTATAAAGAAAAGTGGTCTTTGGTACAACTCGCACTGAAGCTTTGATAACCTTGTGCGCCGACAATCTTTTGACATTGGTCTTACAGACATGCCGTCTGTTACAATGACATCAGAAGTCCTGCTGAGGAAAAAATACGAAATCGACTTTCCCTATGCCAAGGACTGGTTTCGGTCAAAATCTGTGCCAAGAAGGGAATGTAGTTGGATCATCACGGATGGATGCGCCATTGGTGTCTTTCTGGAGAACGACAGCATTGGCTTTCATGGAGATGTACGTAACCCTGATGGCAACGAACTATATTGTGAAGATTCGGTGGAGTATTTGCATATGCAGCGATAGCCAACCTGTGCTTAGAACCTTCCTGAACCCTCTTACGACTACCAAACTAGTTTGAAAATGCAAGCCTTCACTACAGATTGCTGAGTTCACCGAGTTTTGTCTGGCTCAGATGAGAGTTATTCAGGACCCGAACCTACTAATGCACAGAAGTATTACACTGACAGGAAGCAGAAAAGGGTATTTGGCTTCTTATTATGAAACGACAGCCAGACCCCTGTAAGGGAAACTTTCTTAAATCTCCATCAACTGTATCGGAATCAGTTGGCAGCGCTCTTTGTTTAGACATGAGGAGAGACTGTTTGTCCAATAAATCGTTTTTTTGTGGTCTTAAGATCTTTATGGTAGGGGAATCTGAGGCATACCGTCTTGGCATCAAAAACCACTTCATATCCATCGTTTCTCTAAAATAGATCAAAGAAGGAGAAGAAATTGATCTTATCCAAGAGACGGTCTAATCTCTGTATATGGTAACAGGACAGGAAGAAATCGCCAACCCTGATAACGTAACATGCTAAAAGCGAATCCTCTGAAAGCTATTCAAAAGTAGATACTTCACAAATACAGCTTGGAGGTACAACTGAAGAAAAATTTTCTGCAAACCCAGTCATAAAACTGATAACCCACAGTGTACTGAATGTTTACCGAAAAGAATGTGCAACGTCTGGTTTTTATAAGGTTGCTGCAAGAGTGACCTTTAATTTACTCTATAAGTGAAGCAGTTTTATCGGATCATGAGATTACCAAATCGGTCAGCCTTTTTTTTCTATGGGAACTAAGCAACCAGATAAAACACTAATCCATTGCACTCCTTGTGCGTTCCACTTTCATAGAAAGATAGAAAGATAGGTAAACGCTTTAGAGATAAAGTGTCTACGAATAGCAGAACTCTTAAGTCGCATCAGTCGTCGACTAGCTGGAGCCTAATGCGAGCATGAGTCGGACACTCACTCCCACAGCAAGTGTCACAGAATGTGTTTAGCAAAAGCGTAGTGCCTTATAACGACGCCAATAATCATTCTAGAGGTCACTGACCTCTTAGGGATATCGGAAAGCATTCGATTTGTCTGCTGACACCTAAAGCACCTTTCGGAAATGAAATTCCCCTTAAGCTTTGTTAAGCAAGTTCTCCTATAATTTCATGACCTGGGACCCAAACAAGGCTCAGTGAATTCAGCTTTCCGATTACATTCAGAGAAGCAGGGATTTTTAGATTAGCTTCAAAGTGGTGAGAGGGTTCAAAAAGTCTTTAACCGGACTTTGTCTTACCCTATAGACAACATAGTTCATTGTCAACAGGATTGCGCATATCTCCGCTTGGAAGACAGACACAAGTTTTTCTATCAAGGAATGAAATCTTATATTGCCATCCACCAGAGGGACAATAGCGCCACATCGTAGATAGGTTTCGAAACCATCCGTGAAGACCCGACTTACACTTCTCCAGGTTCAGATTCTGGCCGAAACTATTCCTGAGCACAGGGTAAGTTGATTTCGTACCTGCACTGATTTGGGAAATTTTTAAAAGGAAGAATTACTGATTTTCATCTTCCAAAAGGATATCCATTACATTATCCTGGGATGAAAATCTATGAGCATATCTAAACGACTCGTTTGTGAACCTTTATCTTCTTCATTTTTATCTGACGTTATCTCCTGTTGAAGGCTTTCCTAATCTTTTTTATATCAATTCTTCTTCGTACATATTTCCTCTGCCTGCCGGTATCTGAATTGGTCCTTGGAATGATAAACCTCTTGGAATATATCAAGCAGTTGAATTTCGGATATAAATGCCATTTTCATTCTATTTTGATTGTGTGCGCTCTTTTCGCTTTTCGCTAAAAAGGAAATGAAATAACCAATTCATGTAGTTGTATGTGCACAGAATTTATACACATATATCTACACTCAATACCATATAGGTCTACGAAGATGGGTCCTGTATTGTGAATGCCTTGTTGTGACGAAGGCGAAAGGAACCATTACTTTAGTAGCACAACATTAGCTAGGCATATTAAAGTATCTTATTATTATAAACATCTATGCACAAGCCCTGACGTTAGAGTATTAGATAACCGAGAGTCCTTAAATTCTCGTGTTCCATGTAGGTACTTGGCAAACAAACACGCGTCACATATACATGTACATATATATGTACAATTCACGTTTAGATACAATAAATGAACATACCCTGAGAGAGAGAGTCTTGCAAGAAAAGGGCAATATCAGGCGTGCTTGTTTCTACTTGTACCTTGTACTATATATATAGGACGAAACGAATAATTCGAAACAAGGCGGCTGGGATAATGTTTGCCAGGAGATGGTTAATTTAAAATTTAATAATGTAATTTCTGTGACACACATGAGGTAATAATCACATGACACATTGTTATGTTAATTTTATCGCTCTTAGAATGCAATACAACGAGTATATGAACAGATACGAGAGATACCATTACCCGGCAGAGGACGAAACAAAGTGGTAGCGCTTAAAATGTTTGAATTAAAAAGCCGTGTAGGATAAGTTTAAACGATCCTTTTTGCACATGGTTGCGAGTCGTAAATGTCCTTTTGATGTGTGCTTATTTTAGAGGCGGTGTTGTAAAGCGTTTATTGTCATTTGTTATATTTTGTTGGGGCGTAACAAATACCAGTACAGTGTCTTAGATATATTATTACTTTTCGGGGGTGGTTTTGATTGTGGGTGGTCTTTTATGGGTTATGCAATATTAAATCGGAACTAATTTCCTAGTTCTGAATTTTCATCAGTTAAGGACAAGTAAAAGAAGATTTTTATCCTATATCTCACAAAATCCCTTTTTTTATAATTTTAAGGGATGATGCATTGAAGAATAAATGTTCCACAACCTAGGACAAGCATTTCTCAAGTCTTTATTAAATTAAATTCTTAAGTTTCTAGTCTCGTAAACTTAAGAACACATATCAGATAAAACTGACCTACAAATTGTACTCAATTTCAAAGTGTCCTAAAGAGAAATGTTGAACCTTCAAAGAAAGTTAAATCATATATGGCTGAATCCATGAGATTGTTTCATAAATATTGGAGTGTATAAAACAATTTTCAACTTAGGCTCTGTGAGTGTTTTACAGAAATGACTGACTATGGCCATGAAGTTGCAAGATATGTGAGGTAGAACGAACACGTTAGGGATGCAGCTCACTTCGATAGAGGGAAAAACAAAGAAATCCGTCGTTCATCACATCTAGGAAATTAACACGACAGCTACATATATTGATGAGCGAAACCCCGCGGAGTAGGTCCTACAGGGAAAGTGCGGTGGTATTATGATTTGCATCAATGAATCCCAAGATGGGCGATCAGGTGAAGAATGCTGATCTTTCTTTGAATACGACAGTTGGAACAATCGTGACTTTGCTGCCCATTAAGTAAGGACTAAGTTTGAATGATGACAGCGGTTCTGTCATCTCTCTTGTTTTGACAAACAGCTGCCGGGTTCAAGGTGCCTTATTCATTAAGTCGGTAAAGTAAATCCCGAAGATCATGACGTACATACATAAGGTCAGCATTGCAATATTGATCCTATTCCAACTATTGTATTTCGGGTCATACCTCCAATTTGCTCAGCCTTATAACGTTACCTACCAGCGATAATTTCACAGTGCGCAATCTTAGCTCATAAACGATTCTAAGCCTTTCTACCAATTTGTTAACTACAAAAAAAAGTCTGATTGTTTTCCTCCATTCCTACCATACAAAAATATATCATCAACCGATCCGCTTACCATAGACCAATCCTTTGCCAATAATTCCTTCGTACCGGATTCCTCTTACTTCAAATACCTACATAACTTTTCCACATGATGAATACTTACTCGGCCCAGATGGCCTTCAATCCATATTTCTTAAAAGGTGTTCCTCAATACTTTCCCACCCAGTTTCAAATCTCTTCGGGTTATCGCTCTCTCAAGATGAATGCCCACAGATATGGAAGTCTTCTTTCATAACACCGATACACGAAAAGTTATTAAAGAGCAAGTCACTAATTACAGCCCCAAAACTAAACTTTCACACATACCCAAGCCCTTCGAAAGCATTTTGTATGCAAATCTCTTATTTCACTTTATCGATACAGCTTTCTGAAAAATAGATTAACTACTACTAACCTCGTCGAATTCATGTCCTTTATTCGTTGAGCCTTAGAAATTGGTAAGGCTTTTGATAAGATATCTCATAAACTAATCCTGTTCAAATTGTCCTTCCTGGGCTTTGAATCCAATTTGCTAAAATGTATATCTTCTTACCTGGATAATCGTTTTTATAGTGTTCGTGTTACTTTTATCCTTTCGACTTTTTTCTTGTACACGTCAGGTGTTCCTAAAGAAAGTCACTTAGATCTACTTCACTTCATCCTAATCATCTTCATCACCTTGAAAGTGTCAGTTAAAACTTAGCACATTCTTTCTATGCGACGATACCCAATTTTTTAAACCCACTTCCTCACAACATGACTCTAGCCCCCTTCAAATAGATTTAAACAATTTTTCAAGAACTACTTAGAACTCAATCTCACCAAATGTCAATCGATTACCTTTTCATGTAAGTGCAACAAGTCTCCTCTCCGAATTGACCTTCTCCACGACCAACCTATAGGTATAACTTGTTCAGTCTATCCGCGACCTTGGTATATTATGCGAAAGGGAGCCTAATTTTCGCTCGCACATTGACGAGATGATAAGTAAAGCAAACTTATCTGTCTAAAGAATTTTGCAACCCGTACATTACCAGATCACTATACATCATGGTGCCCCTTTCAACGAGTTCATGTATCCAAAATTTAGAGCATTTAGCTTTGTTTTCTTCGATTTTCTCTTCGGGATCTACCTTTTAACGATCCTCTAGTCTCAAACTCATTAACCTGGATACCCTTGAGGAACGAAAGGACGCAGCAGACATTATTTTTCTTCACCGACTTCTCTTTGGCTCCTCCGTCACTTTTATCAACCGATCAACTGCACCACCTATGGCTCTAAAGAACCAATCTCCCGTATGCTGCATAAGTTAAACTCCAACTGCTCTGCTTTAGATTTTAATCGCAGCACTTTCTCTCTCTCAAATTTGATCTCCCTCAACATCCCTAGCTTAAAGTCCTGGTGATAGACCCTTAATTTTTGTTAGTTTTAAGTCCTAGTTTTTAAGTTAGTTTAAGCTTGTCAGCCCTTACCAAAATTTAATTTGGCAGTGTTTATTTGTTTTACGACGAAGGCTTTTCACCTTAAAGTCGTTTCGGATCTACCGACGCAAGTTTTCTAGCAGCCCCAAAAACGTTGCAAGACGTGGAGGAAATCCGTTGCGAAAACGGAACGAATTTTGTCGGAGATCAAAATGAGCTTAAGGAGTTGCATACTATAGTCTCGGATCAGCAGAAGGAGAATACCATCTCATCATGGTGCGCTTAACATCGGGTTAAATTTATACAAATACCACCTCGAGCAGCACACTTCCGTGGCTTATGGAAAGGGACGGTTAAGTCGGTGAAATCCCATCTCTACAGGATGGTAAATCTATCATTTCTGACTTATGAGGAATTTTCGACCGTAGTCGCTGAGATAGAAGCAGTCATGAGTTCTCGCCCACTTTGTATCTTAGGGCCAGATTCAGATGACGAACAAGTCTTGACTACTAACCACCTTTTGATTGGCACCGCCCTGAATATATATCTCTTTTGGAGCGATGACCTCGAATAATGAAGATAAAACAATACTTCTGGACGAAATGGTCAAAAAAATATCTCTTAGAGTTACAACGGCGGACGAAGTGAAAAACTGCTTTTGGGAACGCTACCGTGGGTACAATAGTATTGATCATTGACGACAATTTACAACCTCAGCAATGGCCCTTAGGAAAAATCAATAGAAGAACAGACCGACTTAGACCGATTCATCGCATGGCTCGCTTACCGAGTTGTTGAAGTGTCTCGTTTCACGTTCGAAGCTTCAAGGCGGGCAGTAGGATGATGCTTTACATCATACTTATTAATTATCTGTTTATGCCTATTAATTATTTGCTACAATATAATTCAATTATCTAAGAATGGAATCACTTTTTTTTCGCTGAATTATCTATGTTTGAATATTGTGGAATCCAAGCTGTACGCAAATAGTATAAAAGAGTGAAGCAACGTTTCTTGTGGAATCTTTTATTTGTTGCCGCATCTATCAATTTGAATTAAATTTCTTTTTAATAATTGAACGTCCAAAAAACGCTGATATCACTTGGCCTAGAAGAAAATGCTTCTCCGTCAAATAATTGCACGGGTACCCATGTGTCTAGCCGCCAAAGCGAAATTTCTTAAATTAGGTTACGAATTGCTCCTTCATCAGCCATTTTCTCCAGATTTAACTTCCAGTGACTATTGCCTGTTTCCAAACCTGAAAAATTGGCTCGACGAACAGAGATTTGGCTCCAACGATTAGGGAAACGGTTGAAAGTATATTAATCTCAAAAGAGTCTATGTTGAGATATCATATGTTTTTTACCAGAAAAAAAAAAATCTTTCATTCGAAAAGTCACGGACTTCTGTTTCCCTACTACAAGCACATCACCGACAGCTAGTTGTAAATCGAAAGTGTCAATGGTGTCTGCGAATGTCAAGCTTTTGAAATATTTTGTCGATCGTGTTCGTTTCCTCATTTGTTGAAAAACTTTTATGCTTTTTCCATCTCGAATGAGCTTTCAATGTAAATCTGAAACGTTAAGATACAAACGTCAGTCAAAGATTAGCATGATATATTGTCGGAACGTAGTCGGAGGCTAAATTCAGTGAGCCTTGTCTGGTTCCCATGTCACATCACACAATTGCCAGGCAAGGTTTAGAGAAGAGTTTTTCAGGACTCGAACCGACATTCGAGACCAAACATATTCCCAACTTCTCTAGGAAGTTAGCGGCTTTTCTGCCGCCCTTCAGCAAGAAGGACTGCTGACTTGACGCTGACCTGGTGGGTGCTGGTACTGTAGGCACCTTTTCACTGAAGCACTTATTCATCTTCCATCGAAGGTCTGAATGATTTCATTAAAATGAGCTTGCAAAGAGTACAATGGACTAATGCCTGTTCCAATAGAAAAAGAAAATTATATATTATATAAATTATAATAATTATATAATGTCTTACGGTAAATATTTAACATGAAAAAACCACAAACTATGACACAAAATAAACCCAAATTTAAGGATATTGACATCACTTTTCACCGGAATTAGGCACGAGGAATAAATTCTTTAATGCAGATTCTACGGAAGCATATACTTCTCAAACCCGGCAGTCTTATTTGACTTCAAATTGAGTGTCATCAAAGTCAGCTGGAGAAGACAGAATTGTCTTCAGAATTATGATAGTACACCAATGAGATTCTGTTTGGGATGTATAGTAACGGTAAGTTTAACTAAACTCGAGCTCACAGACACTACTGCCGTCATTACCGCACAACTACTGTTAAAGAGCGAGGATGGCACAGATGTCGCTGTCAGACAAAATGTATCTTTTATCGCACTATTCAACTTGGACGTCAATAGGAAAGAATTTTGTCAACCCGATCTTGACGAAGTTAAGCTGGCGATGTCTACGTTAAAGTCGAATAAGACTGCAAGCGATGAAGGTCTAACCAGAGACATTATACCATGCAAAGAACGTGTTAGTGATAAATCGGACAGAATGCCAAAATAGCCAGATAAAACTTGCAGGCAGTTTGTTACTTTTTCTAACAAGGCTTCACTTTAAACATGAGTAGTGATGCCAGGACAAATATCAAACCGAGAACTACATTTACCAGTCGTAATGTTGGCTTCCAAAGCGACAATCGTAGCTGGCTTATTCCTGAAGACCTGAGACTTTACATATCTCCAGAGAAAATAGTCCAAAGGTGTGATATCGCACGATCTAGACGGCCAATTTACCGTACCAAAACGTGAAATTAAGTGCTCACCAAAATGATTTTGTTTCACGCGCTGTATGGCTCGTAGCGCCGTCCCGTTGTAACTAGAGTTCACCGAGACCATGTGCTTGAATTTCAGGAAGCACATAGTCCGCTAACATTTTGATTTACCTCATTTTTGGAGACACATACCGTTGTTTTTAATAGATGTAATGGTAGCTTTTGGTACTTTTCCGGTTGCTCATCAGCCCAAATACGGCAATTTTGTATATAAACTTTTCCATTGAGACAGAAATGGACGAAATTTCACGATAAAACACTGAATTTTCATTGAGCTTTTTCAGAGCCCATTCACTGAAAATATGACGCAAATTCAAGTCGCCTGGCTTCAATTCTTGCACAAGTTGAATTTTGTACACTTTTAGGCCGAGATCCTCACGTAAAATACGCCAAGTTGTCGAATTCGCCAAGCCAAGCTTCCGAGAATAACAACAAATCGATTCGTCTTGGTCTTCGCGTACACTCTCAGCTACAGCTGCTATACCATAGTCTCTTCACTAGGTGCTAGATATGGTCTAACCGGTCGAGTATCATCCTCTAATGTAAACTGGGACTCAAATTTGCGAATGGTATTGGCAATACGCAATGCAAACGCACCGTAAGTTCCTCGAATCGCACGAAAAATATTTCTCACAGAGTGCTGATTTTCGTTATACAGCTGAACAACTTGGAGACGCTGTTGTGGGGTGAGTCTTTCTACGATGACTTGCCAAACGAAACTGAACAAAAATGACAAAGCAGTTTGATAGGAGTCATGTCAAAAAAAGTTTATTGAAAATCAAACGTTACGATGAATCACCCCTTACAATGCCCACATTGGGTCAGGTCCCTTAAAAATCTTTCTGCATCTGCTAGATAGGATTCAAAACCGTGCCAAAAAACTCATAGGTGATACTATGTAATATTAATCAGTCAATTGATATTCTTGAACACAGACGTAATGTCTCCTGTCTCACTTTGTTTTATTGCTAACAGGTTTTTTGGTACATTTTTGAAAAATAATTTGCTTTATTCAAAATCAATTTCAATCAAGAACATATTGGCCATTATTATCTATGACCTTTTGCCATTTTCCGGGTAGCGTCATAATTTCATCGGTGTAGAACTTATGTGGTTTATGAGCACAAAACTTGGCTGAGTGATTTTCAGCGGCTCTTCGGTCGGTCAATTTTTGACCATTAAGAGAGTTTTGCAAAGACCGAAACAAATGGTAATCAGGGGGTGCAAGACTCGGGCTATACAGTGGATGCATCAAAACTTCCCCACCAAGCTCTGTCAATTTGTTCCAGGTCATGAAAATGATTGTCATGATAGAAGACAACTCCCTTTCTGTTGGCGAATTCTGGTCGCTCTTTCTTGATAGCTTCATTTAAACGGTCGAGTTGTGTAGAGAATCGAATTGACCGTTTCGCTACGTTCTAGCAACTCATAATAGACAATTCCCTTCCAATCCCACAAAACACTTAACATAACCTTATTTGCCGTCAATCCAGGCTTTGAAGTGGTTTGTGGTTGGTCTTCGGCCTTTGACCATGATCCATTTTGTAACGTTTCAGCATAGCTTCACTAATGTTTATTCGGTCAATTAAATTTATTTGCGTTAATTCATGTGGCACCTAAACATCGAGCTTCTTTGGGTAGCCTGCTTATTTTAGATGATTCGAAACCATCATACGGTTGATCTTTAGTGCCTCCACTATCCCTAGACAGCTTCCGTGCCGGTCTTGATCCATCTGTTGTTAAATTTCATCGACTTTTTCAGTGACAGGTCGTTCAGTGCGTTGTACATCTTTTACATTGAAATTTCTGGAACGGTCCACCGTTCGCTCACAGCATTCTAGCCGTAAACTGTACAAATTTTTCGGTATGATTGTCTAGCGTTTTCCCCTTTTTATAGTAAAAAAAGCATCACATAGCATATTTCTTCAGATATTTCACTCATATTCAAATCTTTATAACTTTTAACACGAGCAACGAATTACACAGCCGTCTTCATAATAAATGTAGCCTGACATGTCACCTTTTAAACACGTGTTCGCTTGACACAAACAGATTAGTGTTTCCAGATAAATGGACACCAACACCATCTAATGACAAAAAAACGCGGAGGTTTTTTATATGGCCAAATATTTCCACCACCAAAACTCAAATTACCAGCAGTATTCCGCCCTTTCAAACCTTCAACCGTAACACATATCTCGCTATTTATGGTCATCAGTATAACCTCAAACTCACTTTCGGACGTACTCTAAAGTAAAGCCTATTGAATGCCCTGTCGGGGTCTTTATTTCCTGTTCGTTATAACTTGCAAACATTTAAGAACCATGTACATCGGTACCTCTTGAAATGTTGACAGTGACACACGGTGAGTCTGCGCTTAGTAAAGACGATGTTTACGTGTGGTACAAGCTCTGTTAATATGGCCGGGAAGATGCCAATAATAAACCTCGATCTGGACGTCTCAGCACATCAACAAAAGATGATAACGTCGAATCTGTGAAGAAAGTTGTTTTGGAAAATCATCGAATCACCATAAGAGAAGTTGCAGCGGATCTTAGCATATCGGTCGGCGTCAGCGAAGCTTGTTCGGAAACTTCTTAATTTTGATCAGAAGAACCGTCGCATGCCCATCGCTCAGGAGCTCTTGAATGTCGTCAATGAAGATCCTGAATTGCTCTCAGAATCCATTGACTGCGCATCTCTTTTCAACTCTATTTCCTTCAATACCAACCGCTGTAAGCTGCGTTGTCCTCGTCTCATCTATCTACCGATATGGCTTCAACAAACCAATCACCCGTATGCTCCTTAAGGTCAACTCAAACTTCTCCGTTTTCGATTTCAACCTGAGCACTCCTCGTATCAAAGAAGATCTCCTTCATATTCCCTTAGTTCCTAGCTCTTAAGTCTTTCTGTAAGTTTTTAAGTTAGATTAAGCTTGTATTAAGCCAAATAAATGGGGCCTCAGCCCGCAGCGAAATTAAGAAAAAATAAAATTATGTACACAACAACTTGGTTTCAGTCTTGTATAAACCTCTTTGGACTCTGACTCAATTGTCTTTTAATTTAAGTCTAAACAGACCAAACTTGACTTTTTAAATTGTTATGCCTTGAATCTGCGTAACCCCTATCTAGGGACACTATTGGCAATCGAGCTTGGCGACACAGACCATATGCATATATGATCTATAAAAAAAATATATTTTTGAACATATCTATATTTCAGTATACACGCTGACTGACTCGAACTGCAACCAACTTCGGACTGCTATAATTTCAAAACTGTTCATTACTGTGAGTCTTAAACGATTTTCGCCTCAGTTGTGTTGAATTTTTATCCGCGATGGAATTCAAACATGATAGTGTGATTGCTTTATATTTGGCTAGAAAAGTAGCTATTGTTAGAGCCCTCCAGCACTTCAATGTGAATAAATCATTTGTGTCTCGAACCATATCTCGTTACCGTGATACTGGCAGCGTTGCAAAACGCCATGGAGGTGGTCATAAAAAAACAGCAACATCGGTAGAAATGGTTCGGAAAGCGAAGGCTCGAATTGAGCGAAATCCGCGTCGAAATAGAAGAAAAATGTCTCGTGAGCTTAACATATCGTTGGAACGAATGCAACACATACTGAAAAATTAGCTTGGGCTCAAGCCATTGAAGTTGCAAAAAGCAAACGATCTTACATCGCAATAGAAAAAAGTTAGAGTCGAAAGAGCGAGGGCGCTTCTACGCTTCCAGAAAAGTAGACATTTGAACAAGACTCGGCACCGTCTCACAAAGCGTGCGTCAACCAAGACTAGTTAAAAAACAATGTTCCACACTTCATTTCTTCTACACAATGGATTGCAAATTCTCCGGATGCAAATCCGTTGGATTTCTCTGTCTGGAGTATTTTGAAGGCGAAGGTTGGCACTAAAAAATACCTAAGTTTGGACCACCTCAAGCAAGCACTTCGCCGGAAATGGGCCAAAATACCGCAGAGCCACTTGCGTGCAGCTTGCGATGCTTTCTTCGGCCGTCTTAAGGCCATTATTCGCGCCAAAGGTGGACATATTGAAAACTACTGATATAATTTGAAAATTGATGTATTTTCCAACATTTTTTGCTTTGGAACAATAAAATTTATTTAAAAATAAAAAAACTACAGCATTTTAAAAAGTTGCAGTTCGAGTCGGTTACCCTGTACATACAATTTTTCGAATTAAAAACTTTTTTTTCCAGTTATACCTTTATAGATAAAAATAAAAAAAAAAAAAAACATAAAAAGTACAAAAGTATCTTAAAATATTAATTAAGCACAATTCATATTATTACTTAAAAGTTTGTTTTATCTGTGGTAAGTACTAACATTTATATTTCATTTAATCAGCCAGCTAGCGATTTTACACTTGAATAAATACAAACAGTACGAGTATATGTATCTATACATGAAATGAACTGTTGGAAAAATGAAATTCTTTTTTTATTAGACCTGAATGCATGTGCGGTCAACTGAAAAATCGTCCGCAACTCCTATCTATATGAAAGGATGCTAATAAACCGTTTAAATAGGAAAGATATTTGAATTTCAAATTTTCACGGTGTTTACTTTAGATAGGTTCGTACACATCCTCTTCACCCACTGGAATTGGCTTATTCAAACGCAAATTGTTAAATTGATTGTAACAAACATCCGTTTTGTACTAATAAACCTATTCAATTTGAACGTATAGTTTTTTATTGTTGGAATAGCTAATTTTTATAGCCGCACAAATCAAGTTTTAATCTATTTTGATGATTTTATTTAAAGTACAATTTATTGCAACTAGCACGTATTTTTTTTTTTTTTTTTTTTTTGTTGGGGTAGTGATACAAAGGGTCAATTACCGGTAATCAATATCTATTCAAAAATCGCTTAAAAAAGTGAATAAAATAACTGATACACTTTTTCATAGAAAAGATACTTTTAATCAAAATATTCAGCAATAAATTCAGGAGAGTTTTCAAAGACTTTCAGCGCACCATGGGCTTCTTAGAGCTACGATTTATACGAGTTCACTTGGCTTCTATTAAACTATTTTAGATATTTAAGACAGTGATTGAGTGTGCTGCACAGAAGAAAACGAAACATAGGAGAAGCGATCTATCAATGAAAAGGCCTATCTTCATGAATAACGTTGAAAATATTTACTAGAAGGTGAAAAGAAATTATCAATCCACTAAGGTACGAACTGAATCCTGTAGAAATGAGCAAGAAAATTTAACACACGAGTTACGGTCGATGTTAAGAGCGTGAAATAACTATTTCTGCAGAATGTTTAATGGTCCAGACCGTCTAAATTATGCTGCAAGGCACAATCAGTCCGGGTTGACTTCGGGGAAGTGTTCTCTCCCTACCTTGAATCTAACACATGGGCTGAAAAGTAAGTGCCGTTTTATACTAAAACACAAAATTTTTGCAAAATTCAACTTAATTTTTCAATATAGTTGCCTTTGAGGGCGATACACTGATTGAAACGATTTTTCAATCTTTCGATACCAGTTTTACGATACCGCAGTACGATTTCCGTTTAGCCTCAAAATAGGCCTCTGTTTCGGCTATTACTTCTTCATCGGTCTTAAATCTCTTTCCGGCGAGCATTCTTTTGAGGTCTGCGAACAGGAAATAGTCACTAGGGGCCAAATCTAGAAAATGCGGTGGGTGGAGAAGCAATTCGTAGCCGAATTCATTAAATTTTGCCATCGTTTTCATCGACTTGTGACACGGTGCATTTTCTTGATGAAACAGAACTTTCTTTTTCTTCAATATAATAGTCTCTGTTGATAGTCGGCCCCTTTTGGAGATAGTCGATGAAAATTATTCCATGTGTATCCCAAAATACGGATGCCATAACCTTGCCAGCCGACTGTTGAGTTTTTGGTCGTTTTGGACGAGATTCGTCGTCTGCTCGCAACTCAGCTGACTGCCGACTTGAATCTGATGTGAAGTGATGGAGTCAAGTTTCATCCATTGTCACATACCGACGCAAAAATTCGGCTTTTTTGCGGTTGAACAGCTTTAAACACTCCTCTGAATCATCAACACCTTGTTGTTTTTGGTCGACTGTGAGCAAAAGCGGCAGCCACTTTGAACAGAGCTTTCGCATGTCCAAATATTCGTGTATGATATATCCAACACGCTTTTTTTTTTAATATCTTCAGAGCCTCAGCTATCTCGATCAACTTCACTTTACGGTCATTCGTAATCATTTAGTGGACTTTTTTGATGTTTTCATCTGAAATAGCTTCTTTTGAACGTCCACTGCGTGCATCATCTTTTAAATTTTTCAATCCACTTGCGAATGGTTCGTTAGGCTGGTGCAGAGTCCGGGTATCAAGCCATTTCTTTGCATCGGCTGCATTTCTTCCCATTAAAAAGAATTGATAAATCAACACACGGAATTGCTTTGAATACATTTTTTTTCACAATAACAAAAGTTGCTTCACTCACAACACTATATCTCGAGAACTAATCATCCGACAGCTGTCAAATTTATACACGTATCTGTTGAAGGTTGGTACTAACCTTCAGTGGTATGAATTTAATTCGAGTGGTGCCCTGTCTTAGAAACGGCACTTTTTTCAGCCCATGTGTTAGATGGAGTGAAAAGTAAGCTACTTGACCGCCAGAATGCGCTGCTACTGCAAAAGAGGTTATGGTGCCTTGAATTCCGTTCATATTTAGGCAGACATGCTAAATTTCAGTGCGATACTGTGTTTAGTTTTTTTTTGACAGCTGATTGTTGTTGACGTGTTTGGCATCATGTTGAGTATGGACAAAAACGATTTTCGTTCTCTCAAAAAACATTATTTTTTGAGAGGCAAAACGGCTAAGGAAACAGAAGAAAATTTGGATAAATATTTTGGGGTTAATTCTCCGTCAGATAACACCGTCAAATATTGGTTTCGAGAGTTTCGTAGTGGTCGCAACTCCACTAACGATCAAGTCAGCAGCGGCAGGCCCTCTGATGCGGTTACAGAGGACGATGTCAAAAAAATACATGAAATGGTGTTGGCTGACCGGAAAGTGAAGGTGCGCGAACTAGCAGTAACCACAAAGATTAGTACTAAGCGCACAGGCCATATTATGGCCAAAATTCTGCATATGAAAAAGTTGTCCTGCGCTGGGTGCCGCGCATACTCACTTTTGACCAAAAACACGAACGCGAGAGCACTTCGAAAGAGTGTTTGGACTTGCTGATGCGGAATCGGGCGGATTTTTGGCGTCGATTGGTAACTGTTGAACACCAGAGAACAGAATGAGTGCCCGGTAATGGACTGAAGCCGGAACGAGTGCTCCGAAACAGACGATCGAGCCCCCGATGGGTCAAGGACTTGTGATTAATGCTGTAAAAATGAAACTGATGCACATACGTATGCCATACCAGCCAAAAGTTTCTATCAGCATATATCATTAAAACTAAGACCACCCAACGACAACGAAAAGTTATGCTGTTGAAGTAGTTAAGGCTATAAAGTATCTGGGAGTTGTAATTGATGATCACTTATGGCATGAACAAGTCAGTAAGATACGGTGCAGAAGCAGATGGACCTTTCACTTGCTGAATCTCATCTAAGATACGGGATATTAGCGTCTGGAAATGCATCCAAAACACATATCGATAAGATATTATATCTTCAGCCTCGATTAAATAAAATTATGAATACTAATAATTTTAACGGTATATTTAACCTGACAATGCTGTTACGCTATTATGACGATCAACGCTACCAACAAAAAATACGTCATAATCAGAATACAAGAAGACGGGCTCAAGGACTTCTGGAAATTCCTGAAACTTTAATTTTTATCATTCATTTACCTGCAAATAAGCAACATGCTTTCCGGGTAACTTAAATTATTGTAACGTTTTTAAAGAAAATAAAGAAAGGTGGCTTCATTTCGTGACAAATTTCCCGGACGTGAGATTTCCCGAAATTGAGACTTCATTTGTCCGCAGATATAGTACGATTAACACTATTAGACTTTCTCCCTTAGAGCTATATGGCAATGCTCCACCAATGATTCATCCATTACAAGAAAATACTAACATTCGCGCAATTATGCGAAAATGTGATCAAAAATTTCATCAAAAAAATGACTATTTGTAGGCAGAGTGGAGGCAGACATTTGGCAGGTGTTGCATTTCATTACTAACCTCAGAGTTTCTACTTCCGATATACACTTGCGGTCATAAAAACCGCACCACCTAATTAGTTCTCAAAAATGCCTAATTACATCAGATCATAAGGGTTTTTCCCATACTAATGAAGGGTATTCCCCATAGCGAAGTTCGGCCTCGTATTCAGTGCAAAAAAAAAAATCAGTTTGAATTGAGTTGTGATGGTGACAAGTAAAAAAAAGTGAAATGTCTGGTAAATATCATCAACTGACTCGGGACGAAAAAGTTCAAATATTGACTTTAGTCGAAGAAGGTATTGGCTATAGTGAGATTGCGGTTAAAATAGGATGCTGTCATTCAACTATCATACGACTGATGAAGAAGAAAGAAAATTTGGATCCACTGGAAAGGAAAAAAAGGGCCAGTGACGGACAATGTATTACAACGAATTAGCATGAAAGATCGCTTTAAAAGTGCTGTCCGTATAAGAGCAGAGCTGAGTGAATTTCATCAAGTTGATCTAAGCACCGAAACCATACGCCGACGGCTATGGGAGATAGATTTATATGGAAGACGACCAGCGAAAAAAAATTCTCCTAACCACAAAAATGAAAAAAGCTCGGTTGACGTGGGCAAAAAAGTACGAAGATTGGACGCAGGATGATTGGCGATATGTGATATGGTCCGATAAAAGTAAATTTAATTTGTTGTGTGCCGACAATTTGCCATACGTACGACGGTCAGCAGGTGAAAGGTTCAAGGACGAGTGCATAGTCAAAACAGTGAAGTTTCCTCAAAACCAGATGGTTTGGGGATGTTTTTCTTTCTACGTTTTGGGCCATTTGTACTTTGTTAATGGAACTATGAGCGCTCAAAAGTATGGAGAAGTAGTAAGGGAGTTTTTGGTACCAGCAATTGAATAGCATCATTCGTATACTGACAAGTGCATTTTTCAAGATGATTCTGCACCTTGCCACCGCGCCAAATCCGTAAATAAAGTGTTATAAATCAACTTCTAGATGTCTTCTTTATAAATAATTAACAGACAAGTAACTAGAGTCTTTCAATAATTTTTAGCTCAAGACAACGTTTGATGACCTCGGAATTACCAAACTAGACCGGCCAGATAATTCGGCCGATTTAAACCCAATCGAACACTTGTGGCATGTAATGAAACGTAAGGTGACTGAACATAAACCAGAGAGTAAAAAAAAGCTAAATGAAGTTCTGAAACGTGTATGGAATACTGAAATTTCAAGGGATATTACTGAACTTCTAGTAAACTCGATGCCTTCTAGAATAAAAGCGGTTATAACCGCCAAAGGAGGAGCAATTCGGTATTGATATTTTTGGTAAAAGTGGCATATCTAAACATCTTATATACACATAACATACATAAAAAATATATCGTTTGATTATGTTAACCAATGACTGTATTAAAATATTTTAAAAAAATAAGAAAATTAACTAGTTTTTCTTTCTTTGTTAATATCTTTTTTCAAACATTCAATAAACAGATGGAAATTAGATAGAAATACTTATAAACTACTGCGGAGTACTCAACAAAAATTTCATTTTATTATAAAAATTATTATCGCAGTTATTAACAATTTTTCAATCATTTTGATGTGGTGCGGTTTTTATGACCGCAAGTGTGTATTAAAAAAAATACCACTTTTCGTAATAGTGCTGTATTTTTCTAACGAATTAAAGTGACACTTTAATTTCAATTTAAATTTCGATTTTATTATAAAAAAGAAACCTTGCACAAATAAAACCTAGTCTTTATAGTACATAAAGTAGCGGATAGAATGCAATATTAATTATAAATTAAACTAAATTTAATATAAACATTAGTGATAGTCACTTAAAAATAAAAAAATATTGGAAAGAGAAGGGTTGTGAAAAGAAGGATAGTGAAAAGATTAAAAAAATTGTGCAGAAAATAGATAAAAGATAAAAGATTTGAAGAGAGTAGTTATGTGTTGCTTGTTGTTGTCAAAGTTAATTCCAGATCCTGGAGACATACATAAAGAAGAACCACGGCAAGTTCAAATAGTTATATTTTTATTTTTATTATTTTTATATTTTATAATTTTATATGTTCTGGAAGACTGAGAAACTTGAAGTTTATCAAACAGATACTTGGGGGATCTGCTGTTTATGACCTTGTGCATAAACAAGCAACTTGTGCTGAGAAAGGGAGTCGATTTTGCAGTAAACAACAGTAACATAATCAATAATAGGCATGGATAACGTTTAATTTACCTTTGCTTACTATTAACTTGAGTAACACCAGCAGACAATCGAAGTTAACGCAGCCCAGCATAGATTCGTCCAATAACATAGTTTGTATGGTCAACGGCAGAGAGTGAACAACTTCATTTCAAACCGACATTTCTTACATCATCCACAAATTTTGAAAAAAAAACTGGCATTTGTTAGTATATCTGAGCATCATAGCGTAGATATGATAGCGGTCCCACAAGTACCCGACCTAACAAAGAAAACACAAAAATTTTAGAGAAAAATTTGAACATGTTATCAGCGATGTTCAAAAAGTTCGATATCCTTTTTGTAATAAGAACTGTCTTGCTCCTCAAAATAGCCGTTAACTATCGACATCACTTCTTTATCGTTGGAAAATCTTTGACCACTGAGCCATTTTTTCAAGTTTGGAAACAGAAAATAAACCGAAGGGGCTAAATTTGGCTAATAGGATGCATGAGGTAGCAATTCAAACTTTGATTCATTAATTTTGGCCATTGAAATAACGAATTTGTAAGTTGGTGCATTGTCTTTATGAAACAACCTTTTCTTTCTTTCTTTCTTTCTGCAATAAGTTCGCATAATACTGGCCATTGGTAGTTTTTCCTTTTCCAAGATAATCAATGAAAATTATCCCACGCACATCCCAAAAAATCGACGCCATGACCTTGCCTGCAGATGAAACGGTTTTCGCCTTCTTTGGAGACGGTTCTCAGGTTCTTTTGTCTCGGGTGTAAAGTGATGGATCTATGTTTGATCTATTGTTATGAAATGATGAAAAAATCCTGCTTTGTTGCAGTGAAACTTCGCTAAACATTCAAGTAAAACATCTTTACGACACTGTTTTAGCCCGAGTGTGAGCAAACGCGGCACCCATCTTGCGCACAGCTTTCTCATGTCCAAATTTTCAAATAATATGCGATGTACCGCACTTTTTGAAATGCCCACAATGTCTGCTAGCTCGCGCACTTTCAGTCGACGATCATCCAGTGCTGCTTTGTGGATTTTCTACACTATTTCTGGAGTTGTCACCTCATTTTGTCGACCATTGCGATGCTCGTCTTGGCAGCTCGTACGGCCTCGTTTTACTGTTGTAAACGAAGGAGCAGACTCACCCAGAGTAGAATCTAGTCCAGCTTTTACATTGGTTGGGGTGAGGCCTTTCAAATAAAAGTATTGTATCACTAAACGATAGCCAATTTTTCCCATTTTCACAAATTCACTGACAACATTCACTATTGATGGCTGTTAAACAAATACTAAACAACGTGGCGCTTTCAAACTTGAAACTTTATAGACTACGTAATTTTTAATACGGTGACATTTTCAAACAACTACCGCCCTCGTATGAATGTTTACATTCAGGCATACTTTGGGTAGGTCATTAATAAAAATGCAGAAAAGTATTGGTCCAAATATTCATCCCTGCGGTACTCTTCCCGTTAAGATTTTAAACTGTGATTTTTTTCCATCAGTAACAACCCTTTGAAAGCGATTTTCTGAATGTTTACTTATCAGGCCCACCGATTTTGCACTTAAACCAAAATATAGCCTTAGCTTCCGATATAGTACTTTGTGATTCTAGCAAGAAAAGCTCCGTTTTTTCGCCTGCATTATATTTTATCCTTATATCGCCAAGAATTTTATTCATAGTTGTCGAACAGCTATGTTTGAGCACATCATAGCTGTTCGACAACTATGAATAAAATTCTAAACCAGGTTGTACAGGAGATAGTAGGCAGTGTTGGTTTAGGTAGCTTGAAATTTGGTGAGCGAAAATTTTCTCTAAGAACTTTGACAAAGAAGGCAATATATGTACTTATTGGGCGAAAGTCAGAAACTGCAGATGGCAGTCATTCGGAACCGGAATGAATTTGGCCAACTTCCAACTATCAAGTAAGGTACAGCACGTAATGCAACAATTGATTATGTGTGTAAGAGAGATAGTGATATACGGTAATTTGATCTTCACAAAGCGAATGGGAACACCATCGTGACTATAGCATTGGAGTTAAGAGAACAAATGGTATTTACTACATCAACCTCTGAAACGACTTCAAAGTCAAATTCAGAGGTAAAATACAGTTGGAGTAAAGCATGGACTATTTGGAAAGCTTGAAGAAGAAACGTCTCGTTAAGGTCGTTTGCATGTGGAATGCTATCGACAACAGCTTTTTTTCCTACACCAATGGATCGTAGATTGCTCCACAGCTTCTTAGAGGTTTGGTCGGTTCTCAGTTTCGAGAGAAAATATCATTTTTTCTTTCTTCGGGTCACAAAAGTGGAGTGGTGAGCGCGACAAAAAAAAATTTCAATTAAGACTTGAGGGCCTAAGCTTCCATCTGGCGTACAATTTGTTACGAATTTTCATGGCATTGGGAACCTTAGTTGTGAACCACGGGCACTTTGTTCCGTCTTTAGAGGAACGTGCCTGTTAAAAAGGTCCACGAATAAGATTTGCAAATGTTCACTGACATTCAAGGCGTAATAGCAATCATTTCAAGGGAGAAGGCTAACATACTTTTGTCGATAAAGAAAAAGTATCCAAATCGAAAAGATGATGGTTTAGAGGAACGTACGTACAATATATTAAATCATGATCAAAGATTCCGGCTAGAGTAGTTTGATAGTTTGACAGATCCTAAACCATGATAACGTCAAGTAGACTAGGAATCACCTCTGGAGCGAGTTAATAATAGTCAGCCCGGTCGAAGCCGCCAAAATCTAAGAGTCGACGTGCTTTGCTCCCGTTTTTAAGAAAGTTGGCGTTGAGATTGCCACAGATAATAATATCTTCATATAGAGTGAACTCATGGATTGCTGAAAACAGTGGCTCCGGAGATTTGGATGACCCGATAGAACGAACATGCCAGACCAACGGACAGAAGCCTACAAGGAAAATATTATATCTAAAATATATAAAATATGGTCAGACGAAAAGAGACTCTATACGGTAACTGAAGAGACATCGGTCTCAGCATCGTTTATAAGATATTTTCTGCCTTGGCATGTAATTACTTGATACGTTTTTCAACCAACTGATTGGTCTTTATTTGCGTGTACTCAAACCTGGAAAGTCCAGCGATTAAATATTTATGCTGTGCAGATCTGCGAAAAGATCTCCGATTTCCAACCAACCACCTATTTACCAAATTTAAGGCCGCCTGTGACAGCGCATATCGAAAGAAGTTATACGAAGCTATGTTTGCTTTTTTTATACATGATAAACTCGTCTAACTCTGCAATATACCCATGAAGAAAGACGATACTCCTTGAAGCTTGGAAATAATTTTTCGGAGACCTTTGATATTAAAAACAAAATCTTCTTACAAGACGATACACTGTAATTTAATATCTTTAACGTCGCTCGTACTGGGGAGTATTGTGCGCAATTTGCAAGCGAACCTGGACTAGTAGATTTTTGTATACTGATATTTTTGAATACACTTGCTTTTACACGAATGCGAAAATGGTTTTGTCTCATAGAATTTTTGACGCACACACGTGTCGGTAAAGGTATGACACAATCTGGAAGAATTGGGCTGGCTGCTATGTGCGGAGATTGGCCTCGTCTATAGAGCTGGAGTGTCATTGTCATTATCATGAGCACTGGCATTGTTTTGTACAATGTTTTTGTTCTTATCAGGGGAACACCAGGGCCACTTAAAATTCGTGAAGAAGCTATTAAGTCCACTAATTGACTTTCTCGTATTGCCATACAGTTTTCTCAGGAATCTTTTCTCTAACTGTGTAGTCAGTGTATGAGAATTAAGTATCATATCAGTTTATTATTGTTATTACATAGTCACAGTAAGAGAGTTAAAAGACTTTGTCCAAAGTCTCACAGTATGACTAGTGGAGACTCTAGAGCATTGAACGTGTCACAAGACATACTATATGTAGTATTGATTGTAGATTGCGGATTTACCATCATATCCATGATGGTATCAGGATTCAACCTGAAATTCATACTTTCTAAATGGAATTCATGGGTACGTCTTAAATTGTTAATACAAACTCGAAACACCAGGGAGTGACTTTAAAATACTTCAATCGTGGCAACAGTTAAACCTGTGAACCAGAATACCCCTACAGGACAGCCAGATTCAATAATCCCAAACATTTTGTAAATGAAAATTATATAAAGACATAAATTTACATACAGATTGCACGTCGTGAAAATAAGATAGAGTTAAATTGGTCATTTCGATGATAAGCCCAAAGATACTGCCAGCCTAGACCCTTCAACTGTATCCAACCCACCGCACAAAACAAAATTTCATTTCTACCCATAGACAAACATTGAATATCCAGGTATCGTCGATCCGGGCTCTGATTAATAGCTTAGTTATGAGATTCAAATCCGACAGAAGTACGGTCTTGTTAATGAGGAAGGCAACGTAATAAAATACGAATATACACAATTTGTAAGCAAAAGACTTACTACAACTACGGACGCCCACTCTCATTAGGCTCATCTCGAAAAGCCTTACCTCAACATAATCCATTGTGTCACGTACCGAGATACTAACGAAAATGAATTTATTACAACCGCTGCCGACTTCCCGTTGCCCGCCCGTCCGTCCATTCGTTCATCTCATACTCCAAATGACTTAAAGTAAGGACTCTTGCTTCCTTTTAATTTGAAATAATCATAAATTTAAGCATTCATTCTATTTCCGTATAAATTTCGTCTACAGAAAGGTGTTGGGGGTTGGTAGTGGTATGAGACAGAGAGAGTAAAAGTAAGACCGTACTGAGCATATCATTTGTTGAAGCACGTCCTGCTAGCTCCTAAATCACATGAAAGATACTTTTGCGTACAAACGAAGTTAGCAAGTACAAAACTGAAGCTGCCTCTATGTATCTCACGGCTAGGACGTGTGTGCTGAACTTTCCACTTGCGGACATAAAATATAGATACCAGCAAGATTGTACTTAGGTTTGGTAAAAAATGAAAAGAAAAAGGAACAACAGCAAATTCATTGTGTACAAGATGAATGTTATTTGAAGGTCTATGCATGGGAAGACTTTCGACTCCACGATCAAGGTAGCAATTTTCACCTTTACTCCACCATTAGGATACATATTGGAGTATGATGGAGACGTACGGCATGCCATTGTGTACTTGTAGTAAGGGATGAAAAGGAAAAAGCAAGGCCAAGTGCAATCGAAAGGGTAGATACCTAGCTCGTATATCTTTACCTACTCCTATTCATATATATGTATATATGTCTGTATCTTATGGTATCTGTACCTCTGTGGCTGTGGAACAGAGAGCACAATTCGCTTCAGGCAATTGAAGAATCACTCGGATGAAAATCGATAAAATGCCTGGTTAAAGGTAAGGTACAAAAATTTAGTTTTATCATTTGCCACCCATTACTAGAGATACAGTCTGATAAGTCTGACGTTGGGTGGTGGGAATCGGCTGGCTGACTTGTTATGTGTGCTATTGTCCGTATCTAGTCTGTACCCTATGTTCTATGCTCTATGCCATTTAAATGCTAAACCGACAGACTGCCTTCATTACTGTCAAACTGCGCATTAACGTGGCTACGCTACGAAATGTTGATATTTCCATCCCAAAAAACAAAACGGAAACCGGAAAAGGGATGCTTTTGCCTTGGATCTTTTTGCTTTTTTTTTTTTTTTGTTTTTTACCGAGCACGATGATGCTTCAGGCGGCTGTAGAAATAGTAGAAAATGCTAGAAAATGGATGAATGTACGTTTGCTGTTTGCTTTCGCGCGACTCACGTCACCTTACCTCTTCTCTTGTCGTAGTGTTTCACTCCTTCTACCTATTTGGACCTCTTCCTCCATCGTTTTCCGCCAAGTAGAGTATAGAGAATATTTAAGTTACGTTTGTTTTGCTTTAATGAAGTCGTAATGCGCTTCACATGGTTGTTCTAGGGTAATTAGTTCCCTTCTTCTTTTGCATTCATTTCACCTCGAGACTGTTTTAAATGTAAATTCGTTGGGAAATTGTCTGTATAGTTGCCGGTGGATCATTTAAATAAGAGTATCTATGAACTATACAGCTTCAGTGTTGTCATTTTAAGAACAATTTCCCACATTGATGTGAATTTTGTGTCTCTTTGTCTATCAACTATCAGCATCTGCACCAGTGCAGAGAAATAAGTTTTTACCTAAAATTCATGACAGTGAATCTGAATGTTGTGATGCTGAATAATCCAAATCCTTATAGCACTTAAGATGAAATGGGCACCGTGGCTACAATGTATTTAGAAACAGCCGACTTCATTTCAAAGGCTTACGCCATAGAGCCATACATAGCAGAGAAGTGCTTAGTCTGCAGATTTGCGAGCGTGCATAGTATGCATTTCAATGTAGTGTGGCTAAATACGCCAGCAGCACCTATCCGCAATCAATTTATACCAGATCGTGAAAACTTGTTTCGTTACCTTCAGCTTCAACCGAAAAATGGTTACCTTATGGCCACAGATCTTAATGCCATGCATGCAGTATAAGAAAACAATTCACAGAACACTAGGGGCAATCAGTTATATAGCTGGTGGCATCAACACATGACATCTCCCCATCAGCCAGTTTCTTTCTAGACACGGTGCTACTGATAAACACTTTTTGCAGATTGAAATTATGCTCTACGGAACCTAATTCTGTTCCAGATATTTCTTCGTTACGGCTACAAGAGTTGTAGAATAACGGAAAAATCAAAACTGATTACGTAGTTGAGAATAGTCGAGAGGGTGACCAATTGAAGTAAAATCAAAAACGCGAATTCTATGTTAAAATTGTTAAAAGGACTGAGAACGAAGGTCTAATTAAGAGCAAATACAAATCTTAGCGACGAATCAAATGGTAAATGATTACGACATGGAAACCATAACTCAATCGTCCCAAAGGAAGCACCCAGGAGAACCAAGACCGAAAAGCACTCTTAGTTCGATCAAATGTCAAATTTTTGATCACTGTGTTTTCGATTACCATAGCGTATTGCATCAGGAGTTTTTACCTTAAGGTCAAACGGTCAAGAAGGAGTATAATTTTGGATTTCTGTGCCGTTCGCGAGAAGCAATACAAAATAAAAAACGTATTCATGGCTATGGCATCACGACAAGACACTCACTCATTCATCGTTGCTTGTGAGAGATTTTTTGACCAAAAACAACACGAGAATCATGATTCAGCCACCATATTCACCGGATTTGGCCCATGCTACTTTTTTCTGTTCCCAAAACTGAAGAGACCTATGAAAGAACGGAGATTTGCAACGATTGAGGAATTAAAAATGGCATCGCTGGAAGAGATCTAGGCTATACAAAAAAGTGCTTATGAGAAGTGTTTCCAGAATTGGAAAATGCGTGCACACAAGTGTATTACATCTGAGGGGAATTACTTTGAAGGGAACAGCATTACTATTGATGAATAAATAAATATTTTCTTAAAAAAAATATAAAGTCACCTTATTTTGTGAACACACCTCGTATACCGAACTTTTACGCTGAAATACAATAAAGTCCGGACAAGACTAGTGAATTTTTTTATTGAAACTCACCACCTATTTATCGACCTTGAAACCGCATTTGATAGCGTATACCATCCTGAATTCTAAACAGGTATAAGAATTTGATTCCGAAAAAACACAAAAAATTATTGAGATGTCTATGAAACCTCAAATATTTTGAAAAGTAAACACATGGAGAACTCAATATCTTCCAAATCAACTCTGCTTCTAGACCCTCATCCTCTTATCGAATTTTTTAATCACTCTTTCCCATAATTCGGATACTATCTCGGCTATAGTGGCTGTAGCGGCTGTAGCGGCTTTAACGTTCGTTTTCAGAGCTTGCGGATGGTTTGCGTGGATCTTGCTCTTAACGTATCCGAAAAAAAAAGATGTGCGGTGCAGTGAAAGGAGGAAACTGGGTACGCTATAACTCGATTATTTCGCAATTTATATGGCATGAAACACGATCCTGTTAAAAGCAGAGGTCAATAACATAAAATTATTTATCATGGCTTGGTAGTGCACTTCATTCACTTAAATGACTTTTCTGGCCACATATTCGAAAAAGTACTGCCCTATGACACCTCTGGTCAATAAACCGCATCAAAAAGTCCATCGTTCTGGGCGAATTGGCATCTCCTGAATCACTCGTGGATTTTCGGTGCCCCAGATGCGGCAATTTTGGTCATTAACGTAAGCGCCAATTTTCAAAAATTAATTAGTAATGTAGGACCCAATCCGATGGTGGTCGATCAGCTTCAATTATTGCGTTAATTGGACCTTGTACGTATGGAAAGTCAAATCTTTCGTCAGAATTCGGTACAGTGTGACTGTGGAGAGGTTAAGCTCCTTGCGAACGTTGAGGTTTGTGTTGGTGTTTGGACCGTTTTAACTACTTTCCTTTACTGTTGCGATATTTTCCACTGAACGTGTTCGCCTCGGCATCTTCACACTTTTTACTGAGCTCGTCTCTTGGAATTTTTTGATTATATCGCACTCATATATCTCGAAAGGCACATGATAACGTGCAAAATAGACATGCATTTTTCGCAAAGTTGTCGGGTTTGAAAATGAATTTTCAGTGTTTCAATGATTTGTAGCATTAAATGGTAAATTTCCCAAATTTATAGATGACATCTGACACCATACGCCAACTGTAAAATAATAGGCCTTTCAAAGCCTACATGTCTTGTTGAAACAACCATTACAAATCCTCAAAGTTCGATACGACAGAGGATATGGAATCTTAGTGTTTATGAAACAAGAAACCGTGCACGGAAAAGCATTTGAAGCAATATCGAAGGGGACAGAATGCTACCATGTATCAGGCAGAGACTCCTCAAGGATCGGGAGTGCTTGTAAAGTAAAACAAATTAAAGTCACAATGACATTAAAGTTACCACTAACATGCTACCTGTAGTCATAATAGAAATTCCACTCAAAAGAAGTCACATATGGTTAAAGTGAACGTTTTCTGAAACAGAGCATAACCACTTGAAACTTTTCCTTCCTCTAGAAATTTGAATTTGTAAGTTTTTCTTGACGCATGGTAATGTCTTTGCGTATAAGACACCAAAGTCCTGTTTGTCATCAATTTCAAACTCGTGGCTGACATTTCAAAAGGCTTTTACATTCAATAAATTGTCCATGGGTAGAATTCCTTAAAACTTAAGAATAGACATGGCCTTGCCAAAGTTGTTAGCGAAACGACAAAGAAGCACTAATATATGTTCCACTTTATTCTTATAGAAAAAGATCCTTTCCAACTATACAAAAAGGAAATTTTGTGCCAAGCCCCCAGACAGCACTATCCAAATATTTAAAGAAATTTTTCGATTTATCCTTTTTGTTGTATTTTAATTTTTCACTCCATGCATTTTGTTATGAAATAAAATACGAAATGAAAAATGTAATATTATATCCCGTTGGATACGGTCTCTGGTCCATGGATATAAAAATAATAAAATACCAACTTACCTTGAGAAAAAATAGTCCTCCCGCCGGCAAAGTTATTCTATGCGAACCTGGCAGAATTTTCAGTGGAACACCATCCTTATACCATTGGATTGTTGGTACAGGTGATCCTTCGGCTTTGCAGTTAAGCGTTGCTGGTTCATGACGTGGTACGGTCGTATCTATGGGATGTTCTGTTATCCTGGGTGGATGTGAGCCTGCAAGCAAAAGAGGGGATCACAGCACACACATACCTTTTATTCACAAGTTAAGGATGAGAGTTAAAATAAAAGTGTTTTAATTGAAAATACGACGGTAGGTATGGACATATAGTAAAGGTACGAGTATACATTATGGCCAAAGGCATGTGGCATAGGACAAATGAGAGAGTGTGCACATATAGAGCCACGGACAAGAGCGTCTAAGTGGAAAATCAAAACGAAAGCATAGAAATTGTCGGGAAAAATTTTTGAAAGCGTTTTAACTTAATTTATTTACTTCAATTAATTTAAATGCATTTCATGTTGAGGGACGATAGTGATGATGAGTTTAGAAATATTTCAGAGTGTCCCAGGAGTGATTTTGGTATTAAAAAAAAAAAAAAAACCAACCTTCTTTTATGATAACCATGAAACTAATTGAGTAGAGAAGTATAAGGATTTAGTCTGCAGTATGTTTATGCTTTTGATAGGATTTTAGTTTTCGGCTACTGATGAGTTGAATAGTTTGACGAGAAAAATATTTTCAAGTGGTTCCGAATGCTTTAGGCACTCATTTAATTTGGCTTTGCTTTCTGTTAATGAATGATTTTCTAATTTGATATCCCGAGTGATACTTTACAAATCCTGATGGCATGTTGGAACCACATCTCGGATATATCGATGATGCTACCATGCCATAAACCGTACTAAAAAGTCAATCTTATTTGATGTATTGACGCTTCGCCGACACAATTTTGCTTGTTAACATAGCCTCTGAGCCAAAAATGGGCCACGTCTCCTCGTCTGAGAAAATGATTTTTTGGACAAAATCCGGTTTTCAGGTCAACATTTCCAGCGCCCAATTAGCGTCAATTCTTGCGTCAGTAGAATCTTATGTGGATTTAGGCCGAAATTTCTAGGTCTTCTTCGATACTGGTCACTACGGCGGCTATGTTTTCTCCATTTTGCAGCAATATCTGTCTGGTTGGTGGCTGAGGGTACTCACGCTCAAACTTTTTCGCGGTATGACGAATTCCCTGCACATTGAAGCCGTAATAATGACACACTGAAAACTTCGATAATATTTTTGTAATAATTTCCGCACGTTCAGCGGAAACGATGTACGTGATTGGTATTCATTGCTATCTGGTCACCCTGTGCTAGGATTTCCCGGCCTCTTGTATAAATATTAATGAACAAGGGTGCAAGTACCTGCAGCCTAGTACGAGCATAAGCCGGGCACTTAAAAAGATTGTGTTTTGCAGTTTCCAAGTTTCGTCATCACTCTCACTGCAGGCTTCACAGGATGATGTGTCACTTAGTCACTTATACCTATCAATACTCAGCAACAGCGAAGTTTCAGTAGGCAGTCGTCAGCATCCTGAAGAGTCATTGCATTTTCACTTATACTTTCAGGAGACTCAGCTATCAATGGATGACATAATCGAGTATGCAGATAATAATATCTCCTCTGAGGCTTACTTATCATGTTCATCGACGATCGCATTTGCCGTCATCTCGCTGTGACCTTGGACCCAAACAAAATCCAGCTCAGAGCGTTCAGAGAAGCCTTACATTTTTGAACTAACTTGGAAGTCGTAAGAGCATTAAACAAGGCCTTAAGTGCAACTTAACTATCGTTACAAGCGCAGATTTGTTGCCTTATCTATAAATTCTTCACAAAATAGTTCACTACCATCAGGATAATGTATATCACGGCTTGGAATACACATGTAAATTTTTCTAATGAAAATTAAAGCGTAAAATCTAACGCTGTCGTCCTTCAGATGTTGTAACATCAGACGGCATATCCGTAATGCCAGTGTTAAAAAGCAATCGGCGCGCAAGGTCATTATAAATGCCAAGATCACTACTTATTAAATGGAAAATGGCTTCGATAGTACAACCCATGAATTTCGACTGTAGGGAGGTTCACCAATGTATCTGGAATAGAGCCAGGCGTGCTAGAAAAAGAACTTATGCAGCTGATAGATAGTGGTGGTAACGATGGCCTGATGGTTGACTCACTGGCTGTCACGCCACCTACCTGGATTCGGCGGGCAATGGCAAGCCTCCGAAAGTCAAATTCTGCCGATAAAAAAGCTTCTCAGGAGAGCCGTTTGAAACCGGCAATAAACAGCAGGCCCTGTGTAAAAATTCATAAAGTAAGAAACACAAATGAGTGCGAGAAGCTTGGCCTTATCCCACACCGGGCTGTTGTGCCACCTATTTATTTATTATATCTTCATGAAAACTTTTTAACGAGACAGTCGGCTCAAAGGATTGTAATTGGTCTCTCCATAGTCATTTAGATCCAAAGAAATTTTCTTAATGAGAAACACCATGTCGTATTGACCACTCATTTATACTTCCAGTAAGCCGACGGGATTTTGGAGGTTTTCAACGTCACATGTTAAGTCCATTTTTCCAACACTTTGCTTCAGATTTTGATGTCTTTCAGTACAAGATGAGCCAGAGCATCTCATAACGAAAACAATCTTAGTTTTGAGAGGATTGGTTTAAAAGACACTACATCTACATCATCTACATAAACATGAGTGTAGACATTTAAGCGTCAGAATTTTACCTCTTCTCGTGAATCCTATATCGTGAACCAGATAGAATTGTCAACTATCGAAAATAGAAAGTTCCCTTTTGATGAATTCTTATGTTCTCTTCACAACGAAGTCGTCTCTCGAAAATATGGTATGATTACCACAACAATAAAGGTAATCATTCTGCCTCAAGAATGTTACAGTGAATCAGCCTTCATAAATACTGTATGCTGCTTGGATAAGGAAAACTCTGTAATCTCTGCTGAACTCAACTGCGATCAGCTAAACATGATTCTCATACAGCAATTTATATTGCAGTCTGGATACTAACATAATAAATGAAGTGAATGTTAGAAAAGCTCTTCTGTAAGTGAAGTCCAATGCAAAAATCCTAAACCCAAAATTTGTAAAACTGCTACTTTCATATATTTTTTCTCAGACTACTCTTATTTTTAAAAGTTAAAATAGACCAATGCCTTAGGAAGGAATGATATAAATAATTGAATACAGGTTAGTTACAATATTCTACCTTACTTCTCAAAGACTTTTGAGAAAATAACACTAACGCAAATTCGTCCTTACCAAGCCGACCTGAAGGTTCTCAAGCAAGAGCCGTCCGACAATGTTAACCCTACTTGATTTTCAAGAAGCGTTTGACACTTCGCTTTCGCTTTATACGTAGCACTTATTCTGTCATAGTTAAACAGAAGTGTTCAATATGTCAGTGTTTGTAAGAAATTCTCGAATGATATATGTAAATGTACAAAGTGAGGTACCACAGTGATGTATTCTCGAACCTACTCTGTTTTATCTGTACATGTATGATTTCTCAAATGTTGTTAAGTACTGTACGTATATACATATATGTTATATGCAGAGAATATGCATGGCGCCCATTGAATCAAATGAACAGTGCAGTGAAACTCCTGAATGTCATGACCTTCATTTAAACCCCGACAAGTAGGAAATTCTTGTCATACCTACATTGAAGAGCTTCTGATCTTTCGGGCCTCAAAATTTTGGTGTGATTTTTAATTTTAATCTTTCCTGGGATGCACGGATAAATAGTCTTATTGCCAAAGTTTAAAGTAGTTGTTATGCTCCATCTTCTTTCCACTAAATTTTGGATCAAACTCAACTATCACAAATTTCACTTTTTTGCAAACCAGACCAATATAACCTCAGAATACCTGATTTTGGTTTTGAAAATATTTGAAGGACGAGTATATTTTGAACAAAAGGCAGTTTGCATACGTTACAACCGATTAGTTGCCAGCCTTCAGAAATACAGAACACTCTGTCTTTCACATAACCTAACTTAAGCTCAGCGACTAGATTACCTCTACAATGAGTTTAATTTTTTGCAACCCTATATGTCATTATAACTAATCTCGCAGTGAGGCTCTCATGCCTCATATCTGAACGCCAATTCTTAGTTCAAGTTGCCTGGTTGTGGAACATTCTTCCTGCCTGCTCCTGGTTCTATTTATCCGACCGTAAATAGCATAGCATTTTTAAAGCAGAAAATGAGTTCTACATATTGATAGTTTGTGAAAGCTCATCGAAGCTGTTCCAAATATCCTATTGGACTGGTTTATCGATGATACTGGGCTACAAACAACTCTCTCCTCACCACCTGAAAAAATAGATCGGCTGAAAGTAACTTAACTTCAAAGAAGAACCCATCGCTCACATAAACTCCAATTCTGAGGACCTCAACAAATCTACTCCACCTCGACTTTATTAAGAAATAAAACGTTTTGTTATTGCCATAAAAACTATTTTTCATCCAAAAAGTAACGAACACACATTGATCCACGACGTCCAATCCAAGATTGTGGAGCATCTTCTTCCACTATGTTACAATGTGGTCCTTGTTTCAATCCGGAATTCAACTTCGCATGGTCAAAATTCCATCTAAATAAGCAAATTATTCACTTCTGCTTTATTTAGAGAAGCCCCAAACTGGACAGTAATTCGACCTTTAACGAGTTCGATGCGCTGTCTGACTTTATTCAAAGAATTGTATCCTTGTACCCTCATATTGAAATCGGTTTTACGAGCGATTTCAATATAAACAATTCTTTGCGGCTTCGGAATTCTGGATAGACAATAGCCGAATGACAGGTGTTACTAGTGTTTTAGGTAGGTAACTGCTCTAAGGGTTCAATCCTACGGTACGTCTTTGTACAAGAGATCAAAACAAGGCGTTGATCAGTTCCCTTCGAGTAGTACAAGCAACACTGCCAGTACTAGATTCGAAGTCATGTGTAAGGCATAAGCTTTGGTGAAGGGTTGAGTCTTATCTAGTACCCGGCATCCGGTTGCAATTCTACTTCAAATTAAGCAGAATGATCAGTTCCATAACCATCAATGGTTGAACATAGTCCGCAGCACGCTGCAACATATGCTGAAGCATGATATGTTCAAGATAAAGTCAGTCTACTCTCACTGCGATTTGGATATACTATAACTTACAGTTACCATGATATTTCCACAAGAAAGCCAATTCCTGTATCAGGCTGGAAATATAGTTCTAGCGGCTCCTAAACTCCCGTGGTACCAGAGCATAGCTTTCGGTCGAGCTTTTCCATCTTGCCGTCCTTTCCAGTTAGGCACCTTATAACCCAGGATTGGCAGTCTTTAGGTCAACATTAAACTAAACTTTTTGCCACCAGCTAACTAACTATGACGTCTACAATGGAACATCTCATTTCGCTCTGTTAACGAGAACATTGCTGACATCACAGACCACATCATCATAGGTGATGCCCATAGCTTGCATACACGCACAGAACATGCAATTAATCTTCAAGGGGAGCTCCACCTTGGCAATTTGCCATCTCGCTAAGGCCTCTCTTATACAAAAACGCATTCAAAGAGCCATACCCGGTAAGCAGAAAGCCAAGACTGAGACTGATACCTAGCTCTGGAAGTCCGCACATGGTCGACACATCCTCAAGCAAGTTATAAGTAACTTTGTCTGTATCGCCCATGTCCATTTTACAATAGATTGCCATCTAGTCTGGACTTATTCAAAAAGCTCTCTACGAGACAAATGTTCCACCTATTCGACTGTAGAAAGGGATCAAGGAGTCGGGGAAAGAAGGGGTTATTGGAGCCCAGGACAAGTCAGAGGAAATGTTCACTCAGGTCAAAGGAAATTTCCAGAACTCGGAAATTTTCTCGAGGATCTGGGTAGTGAAAGTGGCACACTTGGCTGTATGAAAGAGCTGTCTAGCGGTGTTCCAAAATATTGTTATTGTACATACTCTAGCTAAGTAGCGGAACGCTACACACATATGTATACTAAACATTGGACCCGCTAAGAACCGATTGGAAGTAAATTGGAATATTGGCGACTACTTCTTGGTTGACAACGAAGTCAAAGTGACAAAAGAAAGGAACAAAAAGTCAAAAGAAAAAAGGATGTCGATATAAAGGGAAAACAGGACAGCATCAACGAACACTATGGAGAGCCAGGAAGACAAGGAAAGAAGAAGGATACCAAATAACAGCTAAATATGGTGTTGTGAGATTTTGTAATGAGATCCCGTAAAACTTCCGTAAAAAGAAAAGCAACCGGGACACAAACGGGTAGTTTTAACTGCCATTCATTTAACCTTCATAAGTAGATTTATCTTGATACCGCCCAATTAATTGTGCAGTACGAGATTCCGATCAATAAAACGCTGTTAATAACATGACCTTCAACTTTTGTCGTTTTTTTTTATATCTTTTTCAAGGTTTTGCAACTCTTTGATAAAAAATTGCGTGGTGCCTATTTTTTTTAGATTTGCTACTACGAAAGTAGCATCACTGAACCCGCTGCCTGTTACAAATTTCCATTGGGGTTTCTTGCGATCCGACATTATCGAACACCCGTGTGGTTTAGGCTAGTCGTTTCTTTTCAAAAAGGTTGTTTTTCGTGTTGCTGTCTGCAGACCAGCTACCAATTAGTAAATTTTAATTGAGAAATCATTTTTACCGGAGAAAGTTAAATAAAAAAATTGCAACAATTGGCGCCCAACGTGGGTTGAAATCTCGAATTTGCTAAACAATTTCCAGGCAGGATTTATGAAAGGGCAATCTACCATCGACCAAGTCTGGGCTTACAAACACTGCTCAATCATTTTTAGACAAAAGAACTTAGTTCTATGATCTTTACGTGGCCTTTACCAGGTGTACTGGTATAAAATGAGCGTCAAGATACATATGTCTCGATAGTGAACAGGCCCTAAGTTTTTTTTTTTGTTTGGTTGCTATGACACTTGTCAACCATATTTAGTATACATCAAGTCATTGAGCAAACAACAGCCACCATGATACTCCCACAAGAAAGCCAATTCCTGTATCAGGCTGGAAATATAGTTCTAGCGGCCCCTAAACTCCCGTGGTACCAGAGCATAGCTTCCGGTCGAGCTTTTCCACCTTGCCGTCCTTTCCAGTTAGGCACCTTATAACCCACGATTGGTAGTCTTTAGGTCAACATTAAACTAAACTTTTTGCCACCAGCTAACTAACTATGACGTCTACAATGGAACATCTCATTTGCGAAGCCACAAATTCTTTCAAGTTTCGCTCTGTTAATGAGAACATTGCTGACATCACAGACCACATCATCATAGGTGATGCCCATAGCTTGCATACACGCACAGAACATGCAATTAATCTTCAAGGGGAGCTCCACCTTGGCAATCCGCCATCTCGCTAAGGCCTCTCTTATACAAAAACGCATTCAAAGAGCCATACCCGGTAAGCAGAAAGCCAAGACTAAGACTGATACCTAGCTCTGGAAGTCCGCACATGGTCGACACATCCTCAAGCAAGTTATAAGTAACTCTGTCTGTATCGCCCATGTCCATTCTACAATAGATTGCCATCTAGTCTGGACTTATTCAAAAAGCTCTCTACGAGACAAATGTTCCACCTATTCGACTGTATAAAGGGATCAAGGAGTCGGGGAAAGAAGGGGTTATTTGAGCCCAGGACAAGTCAGAGGAAATGTTCACTCAGGTCAAAGGAAATTTCCAGAACTCGGAAATTTTCTCGAGGATCTGGGTAGTGAAAGTGGCATACTTGGCTGTATGAAAGAGCTGTCTAGCGGTGTTCCAAAATATTGTTATTGTACATACTCCAGCTAAGTAGCGGAACGCTACACACATATGTATACTAAACATTGGACCCACTAAGAACCGATTGGAAGTAAATTGGAATATTGGCGGCTACTTCTTGGTTGACAACGAAGCTTAGCATAAATTTCAGTGAAATAGAGAGGATTTAAAGTCAAAGTGACAGAAGAAAGGAACAAAAAGTCAAAAGAAAAAAGGATGTCGATATAAAGGGAAAACAGGACAGCATCAGGGAACACTATGGAGAGCCAGGAAGACAAGGGAAGAAGAAGAATACCAAATAACAGCTAAATATGGTGTTGTGAGATTTTGTAATGAGATCCCGTAAAAATTCCGTAAAAAGAAAAGCAAACAGAACACGCGACTCCCTAGAAAAAATAACTTTTCAACCGTTCGAAAAGACGGAAGATAGCAGCCCACTCTTAAGCGACTTCCATTCCGGTAGTTTTAACTGCCATTCATTTAACCTTGATAAGTAGATTTATCTTGATACCGCTCAATTAATTGTGCAGTACGAGATGTTAATAACATGACCTTCGACTTTTGTCGTTTTTTTTGTATATCTTTTGCAACTCTTTGATAAATAATTGCGTGGTGCCTATTTTTTTTAAATTTGCTACTGCCGCAGATTCTTTTCTCTTAACCATAAACCCATTGACCCTAGCTGAGCAATCGAAAGTAGCATCACTGAACCCGCTGCCTGTTACAAATTTCCATTGGGGTTTCTTGCAATCCGACATTATCGAACACCCGTGTGGTTTAGGCTAGTCGTTTCTTTTCAAAAAGGTTGTTTTTCGTGTTGCTGACCAGCTACCAATTAGTAAATTTTAATTGAGAAATCATTTTTACCGGAGAAAGTTAAATAAAAAAATTGCAACAATTGGCGCCCAACGTGGGTTGAAATCTCGAATTTGCTAAACGATTTACAGGTAGAATTCATGAAAGGGCAATCCACCATCGACCAAGTCTGGGCTTACAAACACTACTCAATCATTTTTCAAAAGAACTAAGTTCTATGATTTTTACGTGGCTTTTACCAGGTGTACCGGTATAAAATGAGCGTCAAGATACATATGTCTCGATAGTGAACAGGCCCTAATTTTTTTTTTTGTTTGGTTGCTATGACACTTGTCAACCATATTTAGTATACATCAAGTCATTAAGCAAACAACATCATATTTTTTCATCGTGTTAAAAATGTCGAATTTTGTACCAAAAAATAATTTTTTGTTTTCATTTGAAGAAAAGTGGTGCATCGAATGCTTGTCAAGACATGCTCTATCAGAAACAACATGCAAAAGATGGTTTCAACGGTTCAGAAATGACGATTTTGATGTGAGAAATGAAGAACGTTGAAGACCACCAAAAAAGTTTAAAGACGCCGAATTGCAAACAATATTTGATGAAGATGACACTTTAAGCCAGAAACAAATGGCAGAAATGTTAAATGTTGCACAACAAACAATTTCTGGCCGTTTAAAAGCTATGGGAAGGATCCAAAGGCTGGAAAATGGGTGTCACATAATTTAAATGAAAGACAGATGGAAAACAGAAAAACCACTTGTGAAATTTTGCTTCAAAGACACGATAAAAAATCAGTTTTGCATCGAATACTGGCGATGAAAAATGGGTTTATTTTCAGAATCCTAAACGGAAAAAATCATGGGTTAATCCGGGACAACCATCAACTTCGACTGCAAAACCAGATCGATTCGGCAAGAAAACAATGCTGTGTGTGTGGTGGGAGCAGAAAGGTGTGGTGTACGACGGGCTCCTAAAAACTGGTGAAACCACTAATACAGATCGCTACCGACAACAAATGGATCAATTTGAACCATGCATTGATCGAAAAACGACCAGAATGTGCCAAAAGACATGGCAAGGTAATTTTGCTCCGTGACAATGCACCTGCACACAAAGCAAAACTGGTTCAGAATACAACCAAAGCACTTGGCTGGGAGCTGCTACCCCAACCGCCGAATTCACCAGACTTGGCTCCTTCTGACTATCATTTGTTTTCATCGATGGGACACGCACTAGCTGAGCAGAACTTTGAATCTTATGAGGAAGTCGAAAATTGGGTGACTTTTTGGTTTGCTTCAAAAGACGAACAGTTTTATAGGCGTGAAATCCATACATTGCCTGAAAGATGGAAAAAATGTGTAGCTAGTAATGGCAAATATTTTAAATAAAATGTTTTTTACTTTCCCATTACTACCGGTACACCTGGTATGGCTGCATTTAATTCTATTGATCGAAAAGCACTATTCTTAGATACAATCTCTCCACTGTGGGGTTGTTAAAAAATGAATCAGCACTGTGAAATGGGAGCCTCCTATCCGAATGGTTTGCAACAAGGTTGTACTCTATGTACGCTACTGTTCATTTTATTTTTGGATGATTTGAATTGAACACTCTGTCGCGCAATTTTATGGGGATGATGTAGTCCTGATTTCATACACTCCTCTTGTCCTTCAGAGGATAATCGCAGTACTAAAAGACTACTGTTAAACGTGGAAATTTAAAGTTAAACTGAGAAAGTCCAAAGTTAAGGTATACTGGAAAGAAGACGGACGTTTTGCTAGAAATGCTAGATCTGAAAGTTCACAGGATAGGAAATTGAAAAATAAATAAAAATAACGCCCAATCGGATTATGAAATAATACCTTTCTGGTAGACTACACGTCGTAAAGATAGCGATTAACTCGACATGGAGAGCTTGTATGGACTCAAAATATCTCGACTTTTCAGCAAAATATAAGCTTCCAAAGAGGACTGCATGATCTTTGCATGTGCAGCGTGAGGATACAAGCAGTTTAATGAGGTCGAAAGATTGCTATGATTTTCTCTGAAGAGACTATTCAGGCAACCATATAACTCTTTCTGAGCGCGAACAAGGAAATTTATGTACCCTTAAGATATTTACACATAGCGCGGGTGAAAGAAGGTTAAGGAGGGAAAAAGAAGAGATACCGATATGCGTTGGTTTTAAATGTTTGCAACTTATACTGGCTAGAAAATAAAGATCTCGGCAGGGTATTCCATAAGCGATTTGAACGGCTTAAGAAGGAATCACGACATCTCAGAGAACGTCCGAAGGTGATCTTAAGGGTGTACTGATGAGCATTCATAGGGAGACGGGTGTTACAGTTAAATGTATGAAGGGATGAAATGTTGCTGGCAATTTTGGTGAAGCACTGGTGTTGAAAGTTCGTAGACAGGACTATCACCACTTTACATGCACTTCGACTATATAATAAGACTAAGGAGTCTCTCTAGTAACCAGTTATCAAAGTCATTCGTAATGCAAAATCTCTACACTTACAACCTATTTTGCAGAGAATATCACCTTCTAGTGCAGAGATACAACTTGGAATTGAATCTTACCGTGAACAACTTTATCTCTCGTAGAGATAATATATGTATACGCTTTCTTACGAGGTCTGAACATCGAGGGAAAAATTTATAGAAAGAACTATGGTAATTCGTCACTTTTTGGGGCTTACTACACCCAAATAAACCTCAATTTAGAAGAGAGAAACGGTATTGCAAGGCCAGAGTGGAACTTTTAAAACTTTAAAACTTGATGAAATAGAAATGATCTACATGGTGATCAGGTAGGTATCTCCCAGGTGATAACAGTGAATATTTTAAATGTTTTCGAATATTGCTGGATATTGCTGATTACCATTTGAGCTCTTTACAGCATTTTCCACGATTTTCTTCAAAAATTCGAGCGATAAGTTCTCCACTTCCTGACAGATGTTCTCCTTGAGGGCTGCTAGAGTTTGTGGCTGGCCCAATAACTCCTCTTGTTGCATTATTCGCGGATTTTCAGTGCCCCAGAACCGCAAATTTTATTTGTTCACATATCTACATAGTTGAAAATGGACCTCGTCGCTCATGATTATTTTAGAAACAAAATCGTCCACTTCATTTTTGATATTCAGGAGGGCTTGAGCGTGTGTTAGATGCGATTCACGGTCAACACCCATCAGCTGATGGACTGTCTGCACATTGTAAGGAAACATCTTCAAGTTTTACACTAAAAGTACTTATGCACGTGTTAAGTTTTTAGGAAAATGAGACAGGGACAGAGAAAAAGAAAGATTTTTAGTTTTAGTGGTTAGTTCGATCCATGGGTTGCATTCAACATTTAAATTGGAAACTAAATTATTAGTGTAATTGGATTTGTTTTTTATATTTTAGGCAACCACTCACCTCACTTGATTTTGTTGCCTGAAAAAAAGAATTTCGACTGGTATTGAACCTCAAATCGTACGACTTAGAAGCCAATATACTACCGTTTGAGCCAAGGCCACCCACATCATCTGGTCGATATCGATGGAGCTTCTAAGACATCTTTAGCCACTGTGGCGGTATTCTAGGCCGAATGATAGGTACGAGGCCTTCCAGGGCTTGCTGAACTCCATGTTTTTCTAGTCTCTAAGAATCGTGCGTCTAAAAGCAGCAATGTCCAATCAGTACTAGCCGGGAGGTCAGGAAAACAGGCATGAAATGCACATTGCCAGCATCACTGAGGAATTGTTAATCAAAAACATCGTTCATCAGCGTTTCATTGCTTATTCACACAAATTCTAGTTCTGTTTGCTTCACAAATGTCAAAACTAAATTGACATTTGATGCCATTTGTAAAATCGATATCACTTTCCGATAGGGTCATACAAAATGCGTCAAAATTATAAACTTTTTCTTTGTTTATAAAATAATAAAACCAATAATAATAATAAATCGACTATCAGTATTTGAAAACTGTTTCTTCAACAAATACGAGTACTCGAAATAAGTACCTAAGAATCCGCCAACGTGGAAATACATCTTTTTGTTTTACGCCTCATGCGTGCAAAGCACCCAAGAGAACGTTTCATTCCAGTTCTGCTCTGTTGGATTAGGAGAATTTTTTTCTACGACATTCTTGACCTCCAATTTGAATTATGTAAGTCCTATAGCTACGGATACCATTCGGTTCTACACTTAAATAAATGAATTCAAAGATAAAAAACAATAAAGGTCGACACACCCCAGTAGAGCCAAGAAAAGAAGAGGAAAACGAAAAAAAAAAGTAATTCCATTGATTCAACAAATAGAGAACAGACAAACGAGGACAAAAGAACACCTCCAAGAGTGAGCTGCTCTTAAAACCCTATTATCATCTATTGACATCTGTCAGTTTGCAATTAAGTAAGTGGAAACACTATAGGCTCTGCCTGTTCCCTTTCTAGACGTGCCGACTTGTTTTGGCTTAGCTGGGCATACACAATATATACGAGTACGTATTTCATTAAATTTAATTGAAATTTAGCCCCAAAAACTTCACACAGGAGCAAACAAATAAAACAGAAACACTGAGCAAAGGAACACAGAACATAAACAAACATCAAAGCGTTGGGTAAAGTTTTTCAGTTTGGTATTTCGAACATCACCAAGGTCGGGCGAACCGAAATACAAACCGGCACAGGGTACGGATATGTGCTCCACAAGTGTACCAGTATTCTTTGATTTCTGTGGCAGTAAACAACAATCTGTCAGATACAACTTATCTCATTTATCTGTCGCCTCAGATTCCGGATACCCTAATAAAATTTTCCCATCAAAGCTTTTGACTTTAATTAAGGTCGGAAAACACAGTTCCACAAGAGAAGAAGGTTTTGCCTCCTATAACCCACTACCCACCATCCACTGACGCCCTAAATCTCATTTGTAGATAACAGTGCATCTACTTGTCGAACTGGTTGGATCTCATTACACAGTTGACTATGAAGTTGAGGTGGTATCACGATTTAGTAACGAAACGATAAAGTCATAAACTTTCATTTCAGGATCAATAGTCAGTGAAGGTGGCTGGAGTAAGGTACGAGCATAGTACGAGTATCTATCCATCTCATAGTGCAATTGATGGTGGGGATAGTGAATTCAGATGATACTACTTGTACCATCCCCATTCAACCCATTTAATTAAATTAATTCGACGTTTGGTTTACCTCACCAGCTGGCGAACCATTATGAAAGGGACTCAACCCAATGGTAAAGTATTCCTATTCCTCTCAACCTTATTTCTGTAAATTAAACCTGCAACGAGCACAGAGTATGTGGCCTTTCATACAAACAGTTATACGATGGCAGTGCGGATATGAACCGGCAGTTTCTCGCCTCTTTTTTGGAATTCTCAGTTTCAAGGACTCTCCGCGTGTATCATATCATTATGATTTCCCCAGGCGACGACGGTATAAGTTTTGTGTGTTTTCAGGGATACACATGAATTCAGGATTCCTCTGGAATTTCTTCGTCTATGTGGTGGAAGTGGTCCCAAACTGCTTTAAAGTGCTTCACGGAAATGTTTCTAATTAAAAAGTTTTTATTTGCACAGGACTTGTATGGCGGCTGTTTTAAATGTGAGAATTGTGAGAACTGAATTGAATTCACTAGACTAGGATGAAATAATTTCATTCAGCTCGTCTTTTTCTTTTTTGTATTTCTTTGGTAAGAATTTATCACCCATATCCGAAGTGGTTAACGTTAAAGCGGAGGACTATGAGTACTATTTCTGTAGATGTGTCTAACAGCTGCGTCCAATTCCCGGATGATCCTTGCCGGTTTCTTGTCCGAAACTCCTCTTAAATTTCAACTGAGAAAATTCGATGGAATGTTAAACATTGTTTTGTGGTTAGAGCGGTTAGGTTGGGTGGTTCCACCGCTTTCGGCTTTCCGATTATTTATTGGTAACAGTAAAAAGCTTAATGCTTTTGCGGTATGCTGTTTTCAATCAAATTTATTGCCACTTTTTCCAAGTGGAACGCAGGATAAAGTTTATTTTTGAAATTCCATTCAATAAATGGCTTCTGCGTGTGACATTTTGTTATAATGATGGCAGTCGTGACAGTCCTCATGCTAGTCAGGGCAGTTATGGGCGGTATAGGGTTGATGCGTTTACTCGTGTGTTAGGTAAATGAAGTCCTTTTGTTTCTTTTTTGCGGTTTATTAATGTTTACATTCACGCGGACAGATATAATGATAGTAAAAGGGTGTTTTTTTTTTTTTTTTTTTTTAGAGGATAGAGATTTGTTTTAGCCTGATTGAATCATAAATCAGAGAAAAATTGTTCGATTTATTAGATGCGTTCAGTTACAGCTATGATAAATTGTAATTTCTCTTTGGAATTCGATGCCAGATTTCTATCTGTAAGGCCAGTAATTTAATACTCCCAAATATTCATACAAAATTTTAGAACAAAATTTCATTGTATTAGCTGTTGTTCTAACCCCAGCCTTCTGTCACTTGCAGTCCGGGATCCGAAAACTTCTTTAGCTGGGCCATTCTTTTAATTCTATAAATTGGTATAGTTTTCGATAAAAAGGATGTTAAGTAAAAAATTTAAACTGCTCAAAAACTGACGGATTTAACAGACGTTATAAGTCATTGATTGGGATCGTAACCGTGTATCAGCGGTTGAGCAATATTTGAAGAGCATGAACCACTGACTGGTATACAACACACAGACTGCGTGGAATCCGCGTTAGTTATTAGGTTAGTTTCTAAGTTCTCGCTGTTTGTCAATAGAGTTACTCCACCAGTAAATGTTGGTCGATTTTGACATATTCAAAACGTCATGAACCAAGCTTAGACATATGCTAAACAAATCGTTTTGACACATTAGTGATTTTGATGTGGCGTCATATACTTTTGGCTGTGTGAAAATGTGTGATTTTGTGCCACATAATCGTCATTTGAGCGAAGTGTTGATTTTATTCTTTCGTTCGAAGAAAACTGCAGCTGAAGCGCATCGAGAAGATTGTGATTCCGATGTTGATGACCGTCCACGTGAAGGAAAGCCAAAATTCTTTAAAGATGCTGAATCTAAAGCATTGTTCATGAGGATCCATGCCAAACGCAAGAAGAGCTCGCTTCAGTATTAGGAGTTACCCGCCAAGCCATTTCCAAGTCATTGCATGCGTTGGGAATGACTCAAAACTTAGATTCTTTATGATTTGAACTCAAAAGACGTTCAGCGTCGTTTTTTCGCCTGTGAACAAGTGCTCCAGTGGCAAAAAAGGAAGGGTTTTCTCCATCGCATCGTTACGAATAATGAAAAATTGATTCATTACAACAACTCAAAGAGAAGAAAGTCATGGGGTCTACCTTATCATCCTTCTACGTCTTCGGCTCGACCAAATATCCACGCTGCTAAGGTTATGCTATGTATCTGATGGGACCAGGTCGGTGTTATTTATTATGAACTGGGGAATGGTATCGCCGAAAATGGCCACAATACGAGCAGAGGCACGAAAATGTGACTATACAGCTTGACATCACTCAGCATTTTCATAAAAAAGTAACTAAGTTGCGCACCTAATAAATAAAGAGGAATCAAGATTGCAGAAAGGATTGTAAGGTGACTGCAGTTTTAAGTTCGAGGCATTTGATATTTCTCAGATGTACTATGGTAGCGAATTCCAAAGCCCAGTAGCGTAAACAAGAAATGGATATAAATAATTCAGGCACTTACTTATGGGTTAAAATTTTAGTTGAGAAACAAAATCAAGACCATCTGGGCATTATTAATTAGTGTACGAGTAAAGCTCTGAGCCTTTGTTGATACGTCTTGTGACCTGATTATTTTATCCGGACAAGTTATTTCTAACAGCAAGACTGAGGCTGGTTAGTAATTCTGTGAGAAGCTCTAGTCTAGAGTCAGAGAACCATAGGCATGGAAGAAGGTAATGCCCAGTAAGTAACATACCCATAGAACTTTCAACCTAGCTGCGTTAGGTAATAATTTATTTATCATTGACTTGTTTTATACTCTGCATAAATAATTATTTAACTTGAAGGTGAGCTGCCTAATCGTACTCATAGTAAAGGGTGATTCATCGTCACTTTTGATTTAAAATGTAAAATAAAATTCTTAAATTTGAAAGTGAACTTAAAATTTTTATTATCGATTAAAAGAACAATTCATGGCATTTACTTTTTGAAATTTACATCATGTAAATGTTGACGATGACTACGTCTGAGGTGATCCATTTGGAAGGTCCAATTTCGGAAACTCGTTCGAGCATAGCGACTAGTATCTCGCGGATGGCTTCCAAAGTGTCAATCGTAGCTGGCTTATTCCTGAAGACCAGAGACTTTACATATCTCCAGAGAAAACGGACCAAAGGTGTGATATCGCATGATCTAGGCGTCAATTTACCGTAGCAAAACGTGAAATTAAGTGTTTACCAACATAATTTCTCAACAAGTCCATTGTTTTACGCGCTGATGGCTCGTAGCGCCGTCTTGTTGAAACCAGAGTTCACCAAGACAATGTGCTTGAATTTCAGGAAGCACATAATCCGTTAATATGGCGCGAAAACGAGAGGTCTGATTTGCCTCATTTTTCAAGAAATATGGACCAATGATTCCACCAGGCCATAAACCACACCATACTGTTGTTTTTAGTAGATTAATAGATAGCTTCTGGTACTCTTCAGGTTGCTCATCAGCTCAAATATGGCAATTTTGTTTATTATCGTATCTATTGAGCCAGAAATGGGCGTCATCACTGAAAAAATACGCCAAGTTATCGAATACGTCAAGCCAAGTTTCTGAAAACGTATAGTCTCTTCAAAACGCGCTCGATGTTGTCTAACTGGTCGTCACCGGTCATCCACTTATGTAAACTGGGACTCAATTTTGCGAATGGTACTGGCAATAGTGGTTTCAATAGGCCGATTATGCGCACCGTAAGTTCCTCGAATCGCACGAAATATTGAGTCTATAACTTATTCGTGCGGTTTGTTAAGAGATGGCGTCACTTGTATTATTCCATTGTTATTATTCCATTGGAACATGCGTTGGAAAGCTACTGTCATTGTACGTCATTTCAGTATATGTCATTCATTTGGAGCGTAAGCAACAATAAATTTTTTTTTCACTTAAATATGTCGAACTTTGTGCCTGAAAAAGTGTTTTTGCGGGGAGTTCTTCTTCATGAAGAAAACTGCTGCCGAAAGTCATCGTATTTTGGTGAAAGTCTATGGTGAACATGCGCTAGCTGAGCGAACGTGCCAAAAATGGTTTGCATGATTTAAAAGTGGTGATTTTGGCTTGGAAGACGATGAACGTCCTGGGCAGCCAAAAAAGTTTGAAGATGAAGAACTGGAAGCATTACCTTATGAAGATTGTTGCCAAACACAAGAAGAGCTCGCAGAATCTTTGGGTGTCACTCAAGCAGACATTTCAAAATGTTTAAAAGCAGCTGGATATATTCAAAAGCAAGGAACTTGGGTTCCACATGAATTCAAGCCGAGAGACGTCGAAAGGCGGTTTTGCATGTCCGAAATGCTGCTGAAACGCCACAAAAGGAAGTCATTTTTGCATCGGATTGTTACTGGTGATGAAAAATGGATCCATTACGACAACCCCAAGCGCAAAAAATCACCCGGCCAACCAGCCAAATCAATGTGCTGTATTATGAGCTGCTAAAACCGGGTGAAACCATCAATGGGCAAAGCTACCGAACACAATTAATCCATTTGAAGAGTGCAGTAGCCAAAAAAACGCCCGGAACATGCGACCAGACACGAGGCAATAATTTTCCATCATGATAAAGCTCGGCCCTACGTTGCTATTCCGGTTAAGAACTATTTGGAAAAAATTGGATGGGAAGTCTTAGCCCAAACCTTGCTTCTTCTGACTACCATTTGTTCCGGTCGATGCAGAACGCCCTCACTGAAATACGGTTCACATCAAAGCAGAATATCAAAAATTGGGTTGATTCATTCTTGGCTGCCAAGCCGATGCAGTTCTTTTGGGATGGGAACCACAAATTGCCAGAAAGATGGAAAAAAGTCATTGCTTCAGATGGGCAATACTTTGAATAATACTATTGTACATGTTTTTCTTAAATAAAAGTTCAAATTTTGAAAAAATTAAGTTATATGCCCAATACATTTCTCACAGAACGCTGACTTTCGTAATAAAGCTGAGCAATTTGGAGACGCTGTTGTGGTGTGAGCCTTTTTATTAAGACTTGCCAAACAGTACTGAAGAAAAATGACCAAGCAGTTTGATAGGAGTCACGCATTATCTGTCAAGAAATGCCTATTGAAAATCAAGCTTCACGATGAATCACCCCTTATAAGTCAGGTGTATCTAAACATCGTCAGAGTCATTGTGAATTGTGAGTGCTTGGATACTAATGGTATGGTAAGTTATTAATGAAAGCAAATAATAAAAAGGAATTTATGTCCGAGGTACATCTTGTCGTATTATTTTGAGCTCCAAGGATTTGTCAAGAAAAACAACCCTATGCCACCAATTGGAGAGATAATATGTAATAAGTTGAACAGGTTGTTCGCTGAAACCAAGCAAATTTGGAAGCTTCCTACAAAGAAAACTACCTGGGTCAATATAAAATGAATAAATGTCATCATGTAATCACAGACATTAGCAAGCAGGCGCTCAACGTACCGAGTACCTAGCACTTGAGTGTAGAATTAAAGAATGTAGCTACGTCTCCTCTGATTGTAAAGTAAAAATTAAAAATATTAGGAATAATAGGTTAGAAACAGGTTTTAGAAACACAGACAAAGCTCCTACCCTTAAAATACCAAACCTTTAATCCTTCCTATTGTCTGAATGGAACATTCATTGCTCATGTGGAGTTTTCATTCACACTATTCTGCTAATTTAAGGAGACAGAACTGTCCAATTCTGTGCGTGTCATCACACGACAAGAGTTTTAATTGAGAATTAAACTAACAAGTATGTTTTATGTAGACGTTTCCTGACCCGGAACTCGGTCGACCTTATTCCATACAAGTCGATGATTTAGAACAATATTCCGCGAACACCTACAAGAAAATATCCGCCGTGAAGTAACTCGTACGTCCATTGCATGCTTTGGCATATTTTAATCATGTCTTGAATGAGCCAATCTTCATTTATACTGTTGTTTGCTTCCTGAATCTTAAGATGATTTGTAATATCATCTTCTTCGTTGGATTTCGCTACTCAGCTACCTTCAAAGTCCACACAAACAGTTCTTGAACAAACTCATTCTTTGCAAGACCTCCATAGTGATGTCATTGTTGAAACTCTTTGCAGAGCGACTTTAATATCGATTATGAAGAGCTGAGTATCTTTTTGTTATTCTTGATAGTTTTCTAAGACTTGCCGCAGTATAAATACTTGATCGCTGGTAGACCTTTCATTTCTAAAATAACACCAAACAAATAGTTTACTAGAGCTCACAAATTTTTGAATTCGAAATTCACTGAGCTTATCCCTCTGCACCAAATGAGGACTAAGCAAACAATACTGCGACCTCAGTCATAGGGCATACGTTCCTCCAATCAAATTTTACAATTCGGCCAAATTTGTTAGGTTTGAATTTGAATATTGCATTCCTCATTCTCTGTTCATCCTTCTTAACGTGGTGAAAAATCTTAAGTAATCTACAACGGTCCGAATAGCAAAACCGGAATTAAGGGTTGGCTATATGGCTAGCAATTGCATTTAACAGCAGGGTTATCCATGCCGTTAAGGTCGACAGAAAGAGAACGAAAAATAAGGAATGGTCTTCTAAGGCAAGGTGCGCGTCGATGACCTCACAGCCGAGGAAGAACTCAGCCGTTGGCGCAAAACTCCAGATCATTAGGGACCTGTAGTTTTAATTCATTTCCCCTTTTCTGCGTACGGAATGACATTCTTTCCCCTGTACTCGTGGGTACAAAAATATAATTGAAAGCAACACGACTTAAACCAAGACCGAGTGACCGATGAGAATAGCCCCTACTCGTGAATCCGTCACTGAATAAGGTAGCTCCGATGAGGAAAGGGTCAGAACAATTGATATCGACATAAAGATGCTACTTCTTCGAGGTGACGAAACCTGCTCCATCGACAGCTCATCCAAATTTTCTACATCGTCGACAGCATCCAAATTGAAGATAGCGAATAGCAAATTGGCAATAAAAGAGTTTATCAAGAAAAAAGAGCTTAAAGAATTCACTCGTGAACGTCTGTAGCGCGCCTACATGTTCATCAAGAATATGAACTTAAAGGAGATTAAGTCTATTGCTTGCACCTCAGAAGAATCCAAGGGAGAGCCGATGTTACTACAGCGACATGTGCCCTCACCCAACCCGTTGACAGAAGTTAACGCTAAATATTCTGGTACTTTGTGCTGTTCGATATCCGACTCTAGGTTGAACGACCCTATTGACAGCAAAATGCTACAGAAATAAAACCAATATCCTGCAAGGATATAAATAAAAATATTTATTGATAGTCACAGCGCCACTGTCGACATCGAATCGGAGTTTGTGAAACGCTGTAGTGAAAAGCATAGGCAGCTTTGCGTTCAGCAGGAGTGAACAAGCAGACGAGAACGCTCGAAAAGGATCCTCCATAGAAAGGGAACTGAAGTATCACTCTGCACTCTAAAAATACATGTGGAGCGAACGATACAATAAATTATGGCCGGAATTCAATAAATCCAAAACAAGTAAGATTCTCTTAAAAAGCAGAGCTAAACTATCTACCCTTATTGCAGTAGTCAAGCGCCTTACCGAGCTTACAGGTTGAGGTACTATTATACAGACCACCAAATAACTGATAAACGTTCTACAAAAGTATATTCTCGCTTTCTCATCTCAATTTTAATAAACCTTTCCCCAAAGATGGAATCCAGTGCCAGGAAGGTAGCCAATGACGGTTCAAAATATGTAGTTGCAAACAAACTTTAGTTAATGTCTTCGCAACAACTTAAGGATCTTCTGGGTGTACGCGATTAGAAGTCCATAGCCATCCAAATGGCTATTAGGTGGGAATTTTAAACTTTAAGAATGGGCTTGGGTTTAAGACAGTAAGTTTAAGACTGAAGGCGATGACAGGGGAACTGTTTTCCTTGGTATCGAAGTAACGATATCCAAGTAGAAGTCAGACAAAAAATCGACCTCCACTTAATGATTTTACAACGGAGAGTCATGGATTTTTCAAGCACAGGATGATTAGAAAGGAGGAGAGAATGAGGAATCTCAATAATCTAAAACCTGATGAGACCCATCAGATTGTTATTCTAACCCCTAATGTTCAAGAAGGCGAATCAAAATGTTCGTATAACTGCATTCTTTAAAGTAACAATAAGTCCACATCTGGAAATTGTTTCGCATTTAGTTCCAAGCATACAGGAGTTAATTGTAGTCAACCAAGTGCATGGAAATACTTAATGTCAGTCAGACTTACCAACAGAAACTGATTAAGAGTTTAATAATGACAAGGCCACCAAATTATGCATAAGAATGTCTTAAAGAGTTTTCCACTGGACTATACGAGGTGTGTTCAAAAAGTAAGGTAACTTTATATTTTTATAGAGAAATATAGGGTTTTCTAATAACGACTTGACAACATTTTTTTAAATAAAAGGCAAACCATTTGAGATATTTCAAAAACTTTATTATTTGGGTTGAAGTACAATCAAAACATTTATGAATGGATCTCGACTTCGTTCATATGGTCACCGCGGGCACATTTGAAACGGGCGATTCGTTGCACCCAATTTTCAACGACTCGGCCATTTCGGTCAAAACGGTCGCTATTTCGCGTTCAATGTTGGCTCTGAGCTCTTCCAACGTCGTCGGCGTGTTGGCATGAACCAATGACTTAACGTAGCCTCATAGTCAAGCATCGTTAAATCGCACGAACGAGGCGGCCAATCGACTAGCCCATGTCCTGAGATAACACGCTCACCATACTTACTCTTCAATAAATCGATTGTAGCGTATGCTGTGTGGCTTGTGTCACCATCCTGTTGAAACCACGTGTCGTTCAAGTCCATATCTTCCAATTCGGGAAATAAATAATCGGTGATCATGGCGCGATAACGCGGACCATTCACAGTCACGTTACGATCGTTATCGTCGACGATAAAATATGGCCCCATAACGCCGCCGGCATGCAAACCGCACCAAACAGTTATTTTTTGTGGATGAAGTGGTGATTCATGAAGCACATGTGGGTTTTCACCCGACCAATAACTCATATTTTGCTTATTGACGAACCCATTAAGCCAAAAATGAGCTTCGTCACTGAAGATGATTTTGCGATGAAATTCATCATCTTGGTGCATCTTCTCCAGAACCCAATCGGAGAACGTACGTCGCTTCAAATGGTCCATCGGCTTCAATTCTTGAGTCAGCTTGTATGGGTGTAAACCAAGATCCTTACGCAAAATACGCCATAATGTGGTCTGAGCGATGCCCAATTCTTGAGAACGCCGTGGAATTGACTGATTTGGATCGTTTGCTACGGACGTCTGAACGGCAGCGATATTTTCGACACTTCGACCAACCCGTTTTCTCACTGACATCATCAACATCACACAACGAATATGTAGACTCAAATTGTTGCACTTAACTTGTTATTGCCTGTCTACTAGGGCAAGAATTACGACCGAAAATTGGAGTTAACGCTCTTAAAGTTGTAGTCACCGACTCCGAATATCTGTAGAAAATTTTTATAATTTGCGGACGTTGCTCGTTAGTGTATTTTACCATGATGAAAATGTTGAGTTTACTGCATAAATTGACAGTGACGGTTTGATGATAAGTGAAAGAGTGCATTTACAAATTAAATTCAAAGTTGTCAAGTCCCTATTGGAAAACCTTATATAATAATTCGACGATTTTCCAAAACAATTTTCTTCACAGCTTCGACGTTATCATCTTTTGTTTATGTGCTGGGGTGTCCGGGGCGAGGTTCTTCATTTTCTAAGCGACTTTTAAGGAGCTTGTACCACTTGTTAATATTTTTTTTACAAAGAAGACTCATCGTATGCCACATTTTAAGTTTTTAAGAGCACTTGATTCCGCCGAACACATCAAAACACGTTATACAAAAGCAAACTAACAAATATGCCATATGCTTGAGACTGTGAACATATGTTCGGGATATGTGTACCAACACAGCAAAAAAAAAAAAAAGTCAATAGTCGAATGTACATTGTTAACGAAATTTCAAAAGTTCACACACACAGAAAAACTTGTTAAAGAGCTGCCACTCCAGAAAGACTGCAATTCAAATATTTACAGATGCTCTACTATGTTCCTTGGGATATGACGAGAATGAATTAGCTATCACAAGGGATATGCCAGTTAATCAGCAGCCGATCACATGAAAGCTATTCATGTGGTTGATATTTTGTACCATCCAAAGCGTCTATTGCAACCATTCAGACATTTTAAACGATACCCTGCTTTCGAGCATCTACCGATAGAGCTATTCTTCGAGAACGATTCTCAGTTCTCACCAAAAGTATTTGCAGCAAGGAGTTGCAAATGAATGGTTCACACTTTCAACACATTGTTATCGTAGATATTCCAAGATTCATCACAGGCGGATGATAATTTGGCCTTATTTTTAGTAACATATCGGACAACACCAAATGCCAAATTTGGCATGAGATCTGAAAATTAGGAGGAAAAAAAATAAATGTGAACATCAATTCAAATGTCTTTTCTCATCAACTGGTTTTCGTTTAAGAGATAGTGCGTGCTAGAAGCCATTCTAAGAATTCTGGGCAGGTAGACGTTCTAGGTATTAAAAACAGGAAAGATTTGCACGAGATCTAAAAACTAATTCGACCGGAAGACCAGAAAATTAATGATAATACATTCAGTAACTACGATCACAAGTCTAGCAATACACACATGACTCAATAGTTTTGGGGAATCCTATAGACCCTGATACGGTGGAGTTGCTTTAGCCACTCTTCCTGACTGACTCCAGTTCTAACTTTGGATTTCAGTTGCATCGAGAAAATCTGAGTATCTGGATACTATCTAAGTTACATGTAACCTTGATCAAAAAGTTACCCGGATTTATTCAGAAAATTAAAAATATACCCTGACTGACTCGAACTGCAGTATTTTTCAATATGTTCAAATTTGGCGCGAATAATGGCCTTGAGACGGACGAAGAAAGCAACGCACGCTGCACGCAAGTGGCTCTGCGGTATTTTGGCCCATTCCCGGCGAAGCGCTTGTTTGAGATGGTCCAAAATTTGGTATTTTTTAGTGCCAACCTTCGCCTTCAAAATACCCTAGACAGATAAATCCAATGGAATTGCATCCGGAGAATTTGCAATCCATTGTATCAAAGAAATGAAGTGTGGAACATTGTTTTTTAAACAATCTTGGTTGACGCGCGCTTTGTGAGACGGTGCCGAGTCTTGTCTTTTCTTGGTCTCCGACCGAAATGATTGTTTGGCCAAGGCTTCAATACTGTCTCTTAGACAGCTTCACGGCATGGTGACCCAAACATCGGTGCTGCCTGCTTTCCGGTGGCCGTCCGAAGGTGTTAATTTTCGAAGAACCTCTCCGGCAAGTAAACTCGGTCATTTTGTTTGTTGACATATTGCTCGATAATAAATGACGACTCATCGGAGAAAACCAAATTCGGCAACTCACCACTTTCGTGAAAGCGTAGCAACTCCTTCGCCCTTTCGACTCTAACTTTTTTCTGTTGCGTTGTAAGTTCGTGTGCTTGAGCCAAAGCTCATTTTTTAGTATGTGTTGCATGCGTCCCAGTGATATGTTGAGCTCATGAGCCATTTTTCTTCCACTTCGACGCGGATTTCGCTCAATTCGAGCCTTCGCTTTCCGAACCATTTCTACCGATGTTGCTGTTTTTTTATGACCACCTCCAAGGCGTTTTGCAACGTTGCCGTTATCATGGTAACAAGATATGGTTCGAGACACAAATGATTTATTCACACTGAAGTGCTGGAGGGCTTTAACGATAGCTTCTTGTGGTTTTCCAGTCAAATATAAAGCAATCACACTATCATGCTTGAATTCCATCGCGGATAAAAATTCAACACAACTGAGGCGAAAATCGTTTAAAAGGCTTGCAAATAATAAAATTATCTGTCATATGTCAAAATTTGAGCTCACAGTAACGAACGGTTTGCAAATTATAGCAGTCTAAAGTTGGTTGCAGTTCGAGTCAGTCAGGGTGTAAAAGTTTACTCATCTAAATCTATATTGTCCCCTTCAAAGTAAGCCCCATCGACTGCAAGACAATTATGCCAGCGCATGAAGCAATCCTCAAAACATTTTTTATATTCGATTTTCGGTATGTCCACAGTGATTCCTGCGATTTTTTCATGACTTCCTCTCGGCCTCTCGGATTGAACAGAAAGAAGTCTGGCAAAAATTCATGATGCACTATACCGTTGTAATCCATGAAAACTGTGAGCATTGCCTTCTTTTTTGACTGAGAACGACGTGGTTTTTTTGGTCTCGGCTCATTTGGTGAACGCCATTCACCTGACTTGGATTGCGTGTCGTACCCATAAACCCACGTCTCGTCTTCAGTAATGATCCTTTTGATGAATGTGGGATCAGATTCAGCCTCGAAAATTATCTCTTTTGCGACGTCAACACGGTCTCTTTTTTGCATGAAATTGAGGTTTTTTGGGACCAAATTTGCTGCTACACGACGGAAACCCAAATCATAAACCAAAATGTCTTAGACGGATCCATTGGCCATGTTCAAGTCCTCCGATATCTATTTGATGGTTAATTTGCTGTAATTGACTAACATTTCTTTTACTTCATCAATGTTTTCGTTGGTTTTCGATGTCGATGATCTGCCACTACGTTCATCATCTTCGATTGACTCACGACCACTTTTGAACCGCTCGCGCCACTGGTAAAAGACCGTTTTCTTTAGAGAACCGTTGCCGAAACACTTTTCCAACATTTCCAACGTTCGCGCACCATTAAATCCGTTTCTTACGCAAAATTTAATACAAGTTCGTTGTTGCTCTCTGGCAACCACGTCAGAAAATCCACTAATAATGATGGATTACATTTGTTTCAACTGTTAGAAATTAACCTATCCAGGTACTGTGCACTGCTATATTTAGTTTTATGCCAGAGGTACAATATATTAATAATTTATGCGAGTTTTTTGATTTGATCCTCAAGTTGGCACTTGAGACCCACATCTGCCCTAGACTGCAAGTCAGAAAACTTCACTTTGCTATGTCAGTAGCAGAATAAGTTCGAGTGTTCTTATTCATATTTGACTAGAAAACCAACCTGAAACACATCCACCCTCATGTGGCTCTTCTCTTGTTAACAAAAGCACACTTTTCTAAACCAACCCTATTTTTCCTATTTTATTCACTTTTTTGAATGTCAAACTGCACCCATTTAGAATTTCACTACCTATCGATCACCGAACAAACTGGCTAGAAGCAAAATATGAACAAACAAAAAGGAAGTGAAAAAAGAGGAGGAAATCACTCAACTAACCCCCGAGGAGAGCAACAGCAGAAATGAAAATGTCACCTAACGAATTGACAAACCAAGCCAACCATCAAGCATCAATCCCCGGCTCCAATGGCAAACAATATCCAAATTGAAGCTCGCTACTCCTCGAAATCCTGCTACACAGTATAGAGGGCAGAAAAAAAAAAAACATACACTTCCTGTGGTTACAAAAGAAATTCACAATTTACTATTACTACACCACGACATCATGTTCCCGATGATGACGGTTGCATAAAATACTCCAGAGGACACAGAAATACAGAAAAAAGGCTAAATGGCACAAAAAAAAACGAAGACCCAGCTACAGAGAACACCAAACTAGGTGTGTTTCAGTGTTCAAAAACCGGGACGACCAAAAAAGGACATTTAAAAACAAAAGAAAACAAAAAAAAAAGGTAGAAAAACAAACCCAATTGCACCCTTGAAAGGTTCGCCGCCCTTCCAGTTTTGCACCCTTGTTTGTTCCTCCTTCAAGTAAACATTGTCATCCCCAAGCAACCCCTTCAACCGAACAACCGACCACATTGACAGCAACACGAAAGTGTATGTCTGTCGTTTTCTGCCAATAATATTGTTTCCGGTTGCAATCATTTGTAGCTCAGCATTCTTATAACTACACAAGTATGCACAGCGCACATGCCTTCCTCCTTCCGCAGGGTCCTGGTTCTTCTACGGAGTTGGTTTAAGTTGCAGTTGCAATATACCATAGGAATTCAAATTTACATTCGAATGCAAATTTTGATGTCTCGCAAATGTTGGTGGACATTTTAATGAACCCCCGGCCGGTCTGGACATCCACATCGACATCGAACTATGGTCTAGAGAAAAAATTTAATATCTTTGCCACCCAGTCTTTATATATACATAAATTTTGTTTGCCAACTCCAATCGTCATAAGACGACCGACATCAAAAGACGAGTTCCCGAGTACAGGTGACAAAAACCATCGTTCGGAAATTGTGTCAAAAAAAAAAAAAAAAAAAAAAACCATACCCAGCCGTGGGGTGTGTAAATTATACCTTAACATCCGATGAGTTTCGCTGTCCCGTTTTTCTTCCCATTGTGCATTATAATCGGGCACATTCTACCCCCCCGAACACCCGCTTTGTGGAATAAATTGGACCGGTAGTTGAACAATTTGCATTACAAAAGGCCCAACTTTGCGTGTCTTGGCATCGTAGAGAGTGAAACGTTTTCACAACTTAGCACAAGGCAGTTAACAACGATAACAACAACAGAAAAAGAGGTGAAGGCTCCTTTCTTCTTTCTTTGTCTTCCACCCCTTCTGTTGGCCAAGCCGAGACAATAGCTTTCGAAAACGGTGTACTCGTACGTAGAAGCTTTGTACTTGCTCTGAATGTGCACTTAAGAAAGGCGTTTTGTGTATCCTTTTTCTTGGTCATATGTGTGCAAAGGCATGTGCAAGACTTGATTGAAGGAACTGCATGGGCTTATTAATAGTTTCATCAGGATGTGGGACTAGAAATGAGAACAAGGCAAACCTTCCTGTCAATTGTGGAATAATTTAGCGCGAAAGTAAATTATACATTTTTACTTCGCTTACTGGCGGCAGGTGGGCGGTGGGCGTTGGGTGGTGGGTTTCTTTCTTCTTTTTATTTTTGTAAAATGAGGCCATGATGAGGGCAGCTTTAGGTAGTAATTTGACAAATAACTTCGCTTATTCACTTCAGCAGTGAGACTTTAAAGAATTTACTAATTACGGGGAGGAATTTTGTTGCAAATGCAAATTAATCAGTGGGAGTAGCCCGCAGCTAATTTGCAGTCATTCAGTATTAATTAATTTCTACTCACACATGTTAAAAACATCTTAATTACATGCGGAATAGTGCTTCCTTACAAACGACCTTAAGAGGAAATCCTCTGCTGCTGACACACCAATCAAGCTGGGCCATGGAGACGCGGGCATAAGTGACATGCATTACACAGCTACGGAAGCCAAAACCGAAGGCCATCTATAACTTGTGGATGACGAAAATGCATATAACAAGGCTAACAAATAGTGATAATGAAGCTGAACGTTTAACTTACTCAATAGAGCTTCATTACAGAGTTAGATGATATACAAGGACGAGCAATGTGACACTTTCAAAAACAAAATTGTGTTGCACAAATCAATGTGGAAAACAGAACCCGCTACCGCTACGAAATGGAACAAAATAAGAACGGAATTGTCAACATTTTCGCAGGTGAAAAGCTACGACCAATCAATAACCATAAAATAAATAAAATATATAAATAAATAAATAAATATTTTTGCGCGTCTAAAGACTACTTTTATTCGGCGCTGATTTAAACAGACTTGTCTTCCATGAAGTAAAAGCTTTTCGAACGAGTAATTCAGCGGGATTCAGATTCAGATTACGTTCTCTACTAACTTGAACATCAAACACAAATTAACCACCACCAAATTATGCTAGAATAGCATGTAACTCTGAGTAAAGAATTATAAAACGAAGCACTAATGAGTTAGATTCGCGTTTTGCCAACAGAATTTTTTGTGAAGATCCCAGATGAAAAGCAATGAAAACCAGTGTTAAACAAGGAAAGGGGCCAGTTCTGAGCACACAGAAAAATGACCCAATGAATGTTTTGGATCAAATATCAGCCCAAACAGCCACTTTTTCATTGTGCAATAGTGTTCCATGAATTATTTCAGGACGATCGGTATTACAAAAGCGATAATTCTGTTTATTTCCTCCACCAGAAGGGATGAAAAGAGCCTCGTCGGTCATCAGAATTCGTCCCAAAAATTGGATGTGGTTTCAATCACTCGAACAACGCTGTTCGCGTAATATAAGCGGTAGGAAGTTGAAATTGTGCTAAATTGACGTTTCAAAGTTGTGATTACTGAAGCCGATCGGTTAAGAATTGCAAAAGTTGTTAAACTTTTCTATACCGAAACTTCAGATGGGATACCCTGAACAAACATACATATGTATGTGAAATAATTACATTGAGAAATTTTTTAGGTATTCAAAAAGGCCGGCCCCGTATAAACAAAAAAATGTGGGGTGTAACGATGAGACGAGAATAATAAAAAGGAAAAAGCCTTGCAGGCGTTGACTTAGTGAAGTCGAAATAGCGTCGCAAATACGTCTGGAATTAGACTAAGAATGTTGTTAAAACGAGACGCTAAGAGACGTACGCTTACAACATTTATAGAATCATTGTATCGGAAACTAGAAGAGGTACCGTCACAATACATCAGCAAATGACAATCCACAGAAAAAGTGCAACATCGAAGAACAGGCATGCATGCTTGTTAATAGTGCGACACAATGAGGAAAAAACCAGCAAACTTTCAACCATCGGAATACTTTGTAAATGAGGAGCGACACATGCTAACAGTTGCAATAAGTAGAAAGAGTACTTCAAGGCTCTATTCAATTGAGATATCCCGCGCAATACAATTCTATCAGCTGAGTTCCACTAGCGTCAGTTAACTCTCAGAGGCACTTCTACGTGATAACGAGCCTCTCCACGAAAAGCCCTTGCAAACCCTAATCTACTTATACATAGAAGAAGATACACAAGTAACGCAGCAACCTTAAAGACCGTATCGCCCATCTTTTCTTTTTTTAAGCCACCAATAATCGGCATACTGCTTTTCGGCATCGATCCTATCCCTGTAAGCAGTTGCAGGCTTAAAACGGATGGAGCCGCTATTCCCTCTCCACACGGTGGCGGTGCAATAATATTGGAATTCCATCTCAACTTTGTACTAACAAAAAAAACATGTAATTCCATCAACTCTCTCCGAGAAGACATCGATATCTATCTCCAATCATCCACATCTAATATCCATCTCCAAACTGCAATAAAAAATCACCAACTCTCAAATCATTACGGGTTGATACTTGATATCATATTCGATAAAATCAGTGAGCTTAATGATGAACTCACCACGAATAGAACAGTGTAGAATGATTTAGAAAATCTCATTGGAACAGTAAGCCATAAAATAGATTGTCTTCCAAACCATCCCCCACCGCACAAAAGTTACAATACTTCAATTTTGACAGAATTGTTACAAACCGAAGTCGAATCATTGCCACACTCAGTGCCAACAACCCAACCTCCAAACCCTCGCACCAGCCCATCGATCCAAAAATCTTATGGTGATATAACTGCTCCAACGCCAACCCCTCCTGCCGCCGCCCCACGGAAACCTGTTACACAATTTAACACGACGTGGACACCCTCAGAGTGGGAAGGCAGGCTAGACCGACTTAGCACAACGAATCAGATGTTCACCACCCTACTCATCAAAAGTGCCCCAAATTATACAGATGTTGCTTGGATTTTCGAATTTTTCAAAAAGAAGTATGGCATCACCATAAGCCAATGTACAATACTCCCAACATCCCACCACAAAAACAAACGGAATTTCAAAATTAATTTACCGGCTAAATACGAATGGTTATTTGTTAACTCATCCAACACCAACCTCAGCCTAGAAAAGATGCGGGTCTCCAAACGGAATGATCAACAAAAATACAGAAAAAAAAACGAAGCATCGTCTCATCAAAGGGTAATTATAAATCGCCCAGACCCATTCCCCATCCACATCCTAAACCAGACCCCAACTGGAGCCTTAAAACCAAAATATTTCTCAATTTTTCCCCTCCCGTTTATATTCCTAAGCAACCCCCTTCATGAATCTCCTCAAAAACTCCAAGTGCCTCTATTCATAAAAGCCCCAACGCGTCTCATTTAATTTAACCCCTGCCCCTGATTCTGTCACTGCTTAACCACCCATACCCCCTCCCACGAATACTAACAACTGCTTTCCCAATTTTGACCTTACAACAGGAGCCAAATACCCCAGCTATGTTCACTCTAAAAGACTTTCTCACCTTCAGCGCAGTCGAGCTGACCATGATAAATTTTTTCATTCCTAATTTGCCTTCTTTGCCTGCATCTCATCTACACTCCCCTACTCCTCCGCGCAACAAACTACCTCTTACATTTTACTACCAAAACGTAAGAGGCTTGCGCTCTAAAACTCGGGCTGTATTGTCTCTCTTTCGAGGTCTATGCTCTTACAGAAACCAATCTGATCCCCGACATAAAGAGCCAGGAGCTATTCCCATCCTCGTTTAATGTCTTCCGAGATGACGATCACTCTCTCCCTATGGTTAATGACCCTGTCATTCCTAAAGTTAATTCTCCATGTAGAGGTGTCCTACTTGCTATTTACAATAACCTCAACTCTTCTCTCATCGCTATCTCTTCTTCTGCTAAAATTGAATTTGTCTCAATTAAAATAACACTTCCCAGTAGGTCCCTGTACGTTATGTGCTGCTACATACTCCCAGCTCAACCTATCGAATCCTACATCCTTGCTATTAAAGCAATTGCCCAACTAATTGACCTAAGTGATGATATCGACGATATCCTTATCTTTGGAGACTTCAATCTGCCCCTGCTGAAGTGGCAGTCAAATGCCACTTCATTCAAGGAATGTCTTTTCATTGATAGCATAACTGACTCAAGCCTGTGCCAAGTAAGTGGCGTCCCTAACTCTATCGGTAGGCAACTAGACCTTATTTTCACTAGTGATCCTACAAACTCCACAGTAACGTTTTGTCCCTTTATCCTATCAACTGTCGACAACTTTCATCCCCCTCTTCTTCTCTCATTTTTCCATAACTCTCCATCCCAGCTCACTTCTTCAACTACCATCTCTTCTTACAATTTCCATAAAGCTAATTTTCGCAAAATCAATACCTTTCTTAGCAAATGTTCTTTTGATTTAACTGATGCTGTCTCCATTTTCTACAGCGAAATATTTAATTCTATTTCTCTCTACGTCCCCTTTTCACGGCATAAAACATCTTCTATTTCCCCTCCATGGTACAACAGAAGACATCGCTCCAAATTATGGGAAACTTTTCCTCGCACCAATTCTTTTTACGACTACTCTAACTATCTTGGAACTTACCTGCAATTCACCCAGTTCTATAACTGCCTCTATCAGCGCTTTCTCGACACCACGCAGACCAACCTTATCAATGATCCTAAGAAATTTTATCAATTCGTCAACTACAAAAGAAAATCAGACGGATATCTCCCCTCTCTCTCGTTCGATAACATATCATCGACCGATCCACATATTATTGCCAACTATTTTGCAAACTTTTTTAAGCAGTCATTTGCAGACAACCCCTTCGTACCCGACCCCATGTATTTCAAGTACCTTCCCAATTTCTACAATGGCCCCTCTCTCTCTCAACCTTTTGATCCCACCCTTATCGAAGAAAAGTTACAAAATCTCAATGATGAATTTATATCCGGTCCAGATGGGCTCCCAGCAATATTTCTCAAAAAGTGTGCCTCCAATCTTTCGCACCCACTTTCCTCCCTATTTCATCTGTCCCTCACACAAGGGGAATTCCCCCAAGTTTGGAAGACCTCTTTTATAACACCGATTCACAAAAAGGGGTCAAAGAATGAAGTAACCAACTACCGTCCCATTGCTAAGCCTTCTCACATACCTAAAATGTTCGAAAGTGTTTTATATGATGTTCTAAGCTTGCAATGCAAGTCACTTATATCACCCAGTCAGCACGGATTTCTAAAAGGTAGATCAACTACTACAAACTTAATGGAATTCGTGTCCTTTGAGCTTTCAGCCTTAGAAAATGGCAACGAAATTGATGTTATTGCTACAGATTTCGCTCAGGCCTTCGATAAAATATCACATCAATTGATCCTTTTCAAATTGTCTTCCCTCGGTTTTGACCCCATTTTGTTAAAAAGGATATCTTCTTATCTGGAGAACCGTTACTATAGCGTTCGCTTTAGGTCAGCCTTCTCCACGCCGTTTTTAGCCACTTCTGGTGTCCCACAAGGCAGCCATCTTGGTCCCCTCCTTTTCATTCTAACTATAAACGATCTTGGGAGGATTATCAAATACTGCTCCGTATCCATTTACGCTGATGACACTAAGTTTTCCAAAACTATTTCTTCACCCCAAGACTCTATTCTCCTTCAAGAAGACCTCGATAGGTTTTCCACCCCAGGTGCAATCCCTTCGCGACCTCGGAATTTTATACGATAGAGTTAAACTTCCGTTCGCATATTGATGAGATAATCCTTAAAGCCAACTCATCGCTCGAACCAATCTCCCGCATGCTTCGTAAGGTCAACTCAAACTTCCCCCTTTTTGATTTTAACCTGAGTACTTCTCGCCTAAAACTTGATCTCCTCCACCACTCCCTTTTTCCCTAACCCTTAAGTTAGTTTTAGTTTTGAAGTTAGCTTTTTGAGTCCTAGCTTTTTAAGTTAGTTTAAGCTTGCATTAAGCGAAATAAATGGGGGCATTAGCCTCCACAAAATTCAAATTCAACCCTTTAGCGTCAATAAAAAGAAATGCTTCAGGCGGGATAAAGCCAGATTCAAGTGTATTCTCGTGGTACATTATATTGGGGTAATTTGCCCCAAAGATCAGACTATTATCGCTTGATATTGCTCTTGTGACATGCCTTCGGATCACCTTAATAAAAAAATTATCATTTCTATTTAGTCCAGCTCCTTTGTAAAGGACTTTGTTGGAAAAGGATTTTATGTACTCAGACTTTGGTGCTCTGTACAATTGAAGACAGGTTCTATGACACTGGAATCATTTACATGTAAGACAGCGCTGAATTAAACCACACCGGACAACCGTAACATATGATTTTCACCCTGGAATCAAGTTGATTGCTTTGAAACAATTTTACCAAAATATAAATACTTACCAAGCCAGATACCAAGATACCTAACTGCTCTTCATATCGCTAGGCAATGCTGTCCAATTATGGCCAAATTTCGCCACTTATTTCTGTTATTTCTCAATGGAGTTCTATATAAGACTGTTTCTGACTTTTGGAAATTATATTTCAATTTTCGATCAACGCCATTTTTCTTTTTATATGATCAGAGTTAATGACTTCGATTCTTGGTCTTGATCTGTAAGCCACTAAATCATCTGCATACGCTACAGCGTAATTGAGGTTTCCTGTTAGATCACTTGTGCAAATATTGAACAGTATCGGAGAAATAACCGAACCCTGTTGTAAGCCATTTTTAATGTTAAAAACTTTATTCCAAGTCATGTTCCCACATTTGACAACGAACTTCTTTCCCATTCGTAACTCACATATAGCATAGACTTACGGATTCCATCACATACTCTACTAATGAACGACCCAAAAATCTTGAAAAATCTTGGTTCAACAAGAACCCATCAGTCGGGTATAATATAGGGTTTTCTAATATCGACTTGACCACTTTTTTTTTAAAAAAAAAAGGCAAACCATTTGAGATATTTCAAAAACTTTGTTATTGGCTTGAAGTACAGTCAAAACATTTATGAATAGAACTCGACTTCGTTCATATGGCCACCGCGGTCATATGCAGAGGTCGATTCGTTGAACTCAATTTTCCACGACTCGGCCACACATTTCGGGTGAAACGGCCGCTATTTCGCGTTCAATGTTAGCTCTGAGCTCTTCCAACGTCGTCGGCGTGTTGGCATAAACCAATGACTTAACATAGCCCCACAGAAAATAGTCAAGCGGTGTTAAATCGCACGAACGAGGCGGCCAATCGGCTGGCCCATGTCTTGAGATAACACGCTCACCATACTTACTCTTCAATAAATCGATTGTAGCGAGTAGCGAGTGCTGTTTGGCTTATGGCACCGTCCTGTTGAAACCACATTACGTCCAAGTCCATATCTTCCAATTCTGGCCAAAAATAATCGGTGATCATGGCGCGATAACGCTGACCATTCACAGTAACGTGACCATCGTTATCGTCGACGATAAAATATGGCCCCATAACGCCGCCGGCATGCAAACCGCACCAAACAGTTATTTTTTGTTAATGAAGTGGTGATTCATGAAGCACATGTGGGTTTTCACCCGACCAATAATGCATATTTTGCTTATTGACGAGTCCATTGAGCCAAAAATGAGCTTCGTCACTAAAGATGATTTTGCGATGAAATTCATCATCTTGGCGCATCTTCTCCAGAACCCAATCAGAGAACGTACATCGCTTCAAATGGTCCATCGGCTTTCATTCTTGAGTCAGCTTGATCTTGTACGGGTGTAAGCCAAGATTCTTACGCAAAATACGCCATAATGTGGTCTGAGCGATGCGCAATTCTTGAGAAAATTGAAGTTAACGCTCTTAAAGTTGCAGTCACCGACTCCGAATATCTGTAGAAAATTTTTATAAATTGCAGACATTGCTCGTTAGTGTACTTTACGATGATGAAAATTTTGAGTTTACTGCATAAATTGACAGTGACAGTTTGATGATTAGTGAAAGAGTGCGTCCACAAATTAAATTCAAAGTTATCAAGTCCCTATTGGAGAACCCTATATAATTGAGTAGTGTCAAATGATGATCAACCGCCGTGAGATGACCCATTCGCCAAACTTCTCCTTCACAACTTCAAACGTTGGCATGTAAAGTCGTCTTATTGGAACCACCACTCGTATACAGTCACTGGCAAAATTATTTACACATATCATTGCTTGCGCTTTAACCAACCTATAAATCAGGAGAACTTTTTTGGTGAAATAAGAACAAATTGTTTATAAACTTTTCTCATTTTTACTGTTTGCAGTTTTATGCAAACAATAAATAACAAAAAAAAAGTCTAATTCCAACAAGTAACTGTTAAAATCATACAAAACTAAGTGGCACAATTATTTACATATCCAACGAACATAGGCAAAATTATTTACACAAACCCAGTTTTTTCTACAGTTTTCGCCACATATGGAAGCGAACAAGAAAAATATTTTTAAGTTTGAAGTTTAACCGTTAACTTAAGTAAAGTAAAGTAAAATTACTTAATAATTTTCCGCAATAACTTCTGCAAGGCGTCTTAGCATTGAGTCTATTAAGCTCTACTGGAATGGTACTCCAAGGCATCACAAAGTCCTTTCAAGTTCTGCCAATCTTTTCAAGAATTTTAGGTTTTACTATGTGCCAAAGATTTTCTATAACATCATGGTCAGGACTTTGCGGGGGCCATTTAAAAACTTCTTGACCCACTTCTCCCAAATACTTTTTAATGTTCCAGGCTGTATATCGGTGCATTGTCATGTTCAAGGATGAAATTTCTTCCGATATACCTATATCGATGTTGTCGAGCTCTGACCACAGAAAATCGGTTAACATCGTTCTATATCTAAGACCATTGACGGTCTCGAAAGAAATATGTTTCAATGATGCCGACATGCCAAAAACCGCATCAAATTGTCAATATTTGTAGATGCATTTATGTTACGCTTGGCCGAACACTTGCGGATTGTGTTCGCTTCAATAATAGCAATTTAGCTTGTTGATACAATCGCTGAGCCAAAAATGGGCCTCGTCCGAGAAGATGATTTTTTGGCCAAAATCCGGATCTCCGGCCTGTATCTATGATTGTCCGGTTTTAAATTTTACATCAGCATTATAGGGATGTAGGCCCAAATCTAACCGCAAAATAAACCGGTTTGACTCTCTGATAATGCCCGATTCAGCTAGCCTGGGCTGAATCGACATTTCTGGTTCTTCTTCGATACTGGCCGCTATGTGTTCTTCATTTTGCACCAATCTCTGTCTGGTTGGCGGCTTAAAATCCAAAAGATTGGACTCACGCTAAGTGTTTTTCACATTGCGTATTTACAACTGAGCCGGAATTTCGGAAAATATTTTTAATAATTTCCACACGTGTAAAACGACGCATGATTAGTGAATATTTTGAAAGCTGGGTGTCATTGGTAACCCTGATAGCTGCTAAAACAATACTAAAAAACATTGCTATCTAGTATCTGGTAATATTCAGAATTATACCATCTGTCGACATTTCATATTCACACGCCATTTGTAGGCAGGGATATTCGAGCAATTTTCAAGGAAGTTGGTAAAAATCCCTAAATTTGCCGATTTCCTTGCGAATTCATTAATAAAATTTATTCATCCAAAATCCATTCGCAGAGTCTTACATCGGGCAGGTATTTTAAAGCCGGGCACCATGGAAAAAGTCACTTATTTCTTCTGAAAATCAGGAACTGCAACTTGAATCTGCTAAGACCCATTTAAATGAATCCGTTGAGTTTTGGACAAAGGTTATATTTACGGATGAGAGTAAGTATATATAACATTTTTGGATCATTTGGATTCATTTTATTCAACGTATTGGCCATTGCTAGCTACACATTTTTCCCATCTTTCAGGCAATTTATGGAGTCCACGCCAATAAAACTGTTCATCTTTTTAAGTAAACCAAAAAATCACTCAATTTTCACTCAAAATTCGAAGTGCTGCTTAGCTAATGCGTGTCCTATCGATGAAAACAAATTGTAGTCGGAAGGAGCCATGTCTGGTGAATACGACGGGTGGTATAGCAGCTTCCATTGTGTGCAGGTGCATTGTCATGGAGCAAAATTACCTTGCCGTATCTTCTGGCCCAGTCTGGTGGTTTTTCGATCAATGCATGTTTCAAATTGATCATTCGTTGTCGGTAGGGATCTGTATTAACGGTTTCACTAGGTTTTAGAAGTTCGTGGTACACCACACCTTTCTGGTCCCATCAGACACACAGCATTGTCTTCTTGCCGAATCGATCTGGTTTGCAGTCGAAGTTGATGGATAATTTTTTCCGTTTAGGATTCTGAACATAAATCCATTTTTCATCTTCAGTAACAATTCGTCTTTGAAGCAAAATTTCACAAGTGGTTTTTCGGTCTTCCATCTGTCTTTCATTTAAATTATGTGACACCCATTTTCCAGCCTTTGGATCTTTCCCATAGCTTTTAAACGGCCAGAAATTGTTTGTTGTGCAACATTTAATATTTCTGCCATTTGTTTCTGACTCAAAGTGTCATCTTCACCCAATATTATTTACAATTCGGCGTCTTCAAACAATGATGATGAAAGAATATGATGTTGTTTGCAGATGTCATAGCAACTAAACAAAACAAAAAAAAAAAAAAATTAAGGCTCGTTCACAATATCTTGGCGCCCACTTCATACCGGTACACCTGGTCACTCCAAGAGTCAAACATGTCATAAGTCAAACGTCATAGTTTCGGTGTATATTTCAGGGATTGGAGTTTTAAATTGAACATTTATTGATGGTAGATAGATATACCATATATCAATAGACATCAATGTATTGAAAGGTAAAAGATATCAATAACTGGATCTTTCTACAGGATAACAATCCAAAGTAGTTAAGAAATTGCTGCTGTACAATGTGCAATGTGCCACAACAAGTGAATTTCCCACAACAGTCGCCAGATTTAAGAACAATTGAGCACATATGGGATAAAATGGAGCGAATACTTCGTCAATTTGTCATAACCGTTCACGGAATAACCACTGTGTAGCGCTCCTATTGTTCCGATTTGAGTTCTGTTTTTTTTTGTTAAGTTGGTACATCTGTTGTTGACATTCCCTCTAAATCTTAGCGTCATAGCTTGACATTTGCAAAAATTACGTAGCCAAGATTACATCTATATCTGTGTTGGCGATTTTTTACAATTTTAGAAGTGGATTTGAATTTGCAACAATGAACTTGTATTAAACTTTGCGTAAAAAATGGATTTAATTGTGCGCGAACGTTGGAAATGTTGGAAAAGTGTTTCGGCAACGGTTCTTCAAAGAAAATGGTCGTTTACCAGTGGCAAGAGCGGTTCAAAAGTGGCGTGAGTCCATCGAAGATGATGAACGCAGTGGCAGACGATGGACATCGGAAACCGAAGAAAACATTGTTGGCAAAGTTGGTGCCAAAACTTCAACCAACTTCATGCAAAAAAAAGAGACCGTCTTGACGTCACAAAAGAGATGATTTGCGAGGCTGAATCCGATCCCACATTTATTAAAAGGATCATTACTGGAGACGAGACGTGGGTTTATGAGTACGACACGCAATTCAGACATCAGGCAAGTGAATGGCGTTCACCAAATGAGCCGATATAAAAAAAAAAACCACGTCGTTCTCAGTCAAAAAAGAAGGCAATGCTCACGGTTTTCATGGATTACAACAGTATAGTGCATGGTGAATTTTTGCCAGAAGGCCAGACAGTATTATTCGGGCATTATGAGAAAGATACCGGAATTGTGGGCAGAAAACTCGTGGATTTTCCACCATGATAACGCACCGTAGCACAGTGTCATCATTATTCGTAATCGTAATCGTAATCCAACAGAAACCGTGGACATACTTCGAAAAAATGTTTCGAGGATTGGTTCAAGCGCTGGCATAAGTGTGTTGCAGTCGATGGGGCTTACTTTGAAGGGGACAATACAGATTTAGATGAATAAATTTGTATTTTTAAATTTTTTGAATAAATTTTTGGTCAAAGTGGTTTTTCTTAAATTACTAAATATTTTGGCGATGCATGTAAACTTATGTTCGATTGTACATAAGAATGGAGGGTGATACATTGGAAGAAGTTAAAGATAAATATGAATGCATAGAAGAAATAACGAAGAATTCGAAATTAAAATTGGAATAAGCCTTTGTGTGTACAAAGTCCTATGCCATTTAATGTCGCTTAAGAGTTTTAAATGACATAATTTACCAACAGAGCAAATTATTTTCTTTTCCTTGATGAGAGTACTACATAAAACAATGGTATGTCAGCTCTTCAGTGTACTCTTCTAATTGGAAAATGCTTTAGAACATAACAGGTCACAAATCAGTAGTATAAAGTCGTTTTTCTAAGCCCGTAAATACAGCTCCTATTTCAATGTTGAAGGAGTCATTGTACCGGAGAGCAAGATGTGCAAATACTTAGACTCTGTCGTTGACCACAAAGGAAATTGTGATGTTGGTGTTGCGCATAGACTAAGAGTGGGGTGACTTAAATAGCGCGAAAAGCCAGCTTTACTCCGTAACAAAAAAATGTAGCAAAAAATCGAATCATTCAAAATGCAATAACATCAGCTTACTTTTAGCCTTGTTGATAAGTGTACCTAAAATAAAGCAGGTATAGAGTGGTTCTAATGTCTCCAGCCCGACAAACCCGCAATATGATGTGCTAACATCACCAACTTTTGCTAGTTCCTGAAGAAAGAAGCCCACAGCTGATATCCGCAATTTGTATATGTACCTGACTTTAGTCCTTAATTGGTATATCCAAATGCTTCACCACACTTCTCACAGACCGTATGAGCGAATACAATACACTTGGGAACTTGCACCTTTTTTTTCTATTCATTGAGGCCAGTGTCCGATATGATCTTGGCGCACTGTTTGTGGAGCAGGTTCTTTATGTTTTTTTGCTTAGATTTCTGGCTCAAAAAATCAGTTCTGTCAATCAGGTTTATGTTTCCAACTTGCATAGGGTTTCTACAACTTCCAAGCGAGAACCTGCGAAGCCCATGATGGTTTTCTCAGGAAGTTTTTTTTATATGTAGAGACCTTCTTGTAGAGCAATCATGCTTTAGCCATCGTGAGATCCAAGTAGTGATAAATCAGGTGCATCTGCCAGCATCTGCTCCTCAGTCGTATCTTATAGATATCCATTATCCTGTCAACAAAGTCTACACCGAGACACTAAGTCTCAGGATGTTGATGTACCTCGAGTAAACATGGAAGCTAATGTAACCAATTTATAATCCTTTCATACAACTGTAGATACGTCGAGACCGTTGAAATAGGCTACGTACTCTTCGGGATATCCTTGAATTTTGTTCATTATTACAGCTCGCAGTCAGGTATACCCAAGAATACCATTTTTGAGTAAAAATTGTAAAGTAATTATCGAAATAAATTCTTTAAATTTGGTGTTTCGAAATCATTCTCGGTAACCTTACTATGACGTTGGAGAAGGCTCCTTAATCTGGCTCATCAGATCTGACGATATTTTCCTTTTCAGTTTCAACCTCTGTCGAATGAGCGAAACCAGAAAGACCACTCAAAACATATAATTTATAGGCCGACTTATGGGGTTTCTTGGGGTTAATATTTTTAAAGCATATTTCTCGCTTTTGTTGAGCATATTTGTTCATCTACACAAAGTCGTATTTTTAAAGGAATTTTGACGTATGCTTTGTTCAAAGCATCAACAACTGTACGGATTTTGAAGATCCTATTAGCGTCAGGATGAGTTCTTGGAAGACATTTAAAGTTATTGTTGGAATGAAGGCACTGTTGTATCTTTTCAAATTTGAGAGAGGGCACAGTCTGTTGAATTAGAGGTGTACCAAAGGGGGAACCGCAGTAGTTAGTTACTTTATGAAGCTGAACCAGTGACATAATGTAATTCCGACTTCGGTCTCAGTTACACGAAAAGAATTGTTGGGATCTTTTTGAACCAAATGGAGATTTGTCTCTTCAGAAACTTTGTTTATATGTTCTGGTGAAAAAAGGCACGGCAGTGACAGTGACACATACTAAAACCCTACAGTAATTGATAAAAAGATGCATTTAATTCGAATTCTTGACTCTGTCCAAAAAATCTGAGACACTGCAATCTTCCATCCTCTGCAATTTCGGGCATGCTGCTTCCAGTTATCCAGACAAAGCACTCTGGCACTCGCGATGGCTTGGTTTTTAAAACGGAAGTTCGGCCTTTATTGTCTTCTCGAACCTGGGGGCTGGGAATCGAGGATCCTCTTAGCTGGAGCATTATTGTCCACTCGTTCGATGTGGCCGAGTCAGTGTAGATTACATCCACATCTTGATACAGCTGATAGAGTTCTCCATTCGCCCTCCTTGCATGCAGAACCAAAAATCCGACGAAATTTTCTTTCAAAGGAGCCCAATATCAGTTCTCCCTTCCTTCTCATCTACCAGCACTTCGCCCCATACGGAAAAACTGGCAGGATAAGGGTCTTATAAAGCATACTGTTCGTCCTTCGAGTTAGGAGTTTTGAACCGGATTGTTTTGTCAGACCGAAGTAACAACAGTTTCATAGGATAATTCTTCGTCTGGTCTTCATTTAGGTGTCATTAGTGGAGTCGTTTTCCTGGATACATCAAGAGGGCTGTCATTTGTATCTCTAAGAAACGTTAGCTTATTTTCATTTAAAATTCGACATTTATTTAAAGAATTTAAATTAATTAAACCTCATATCTGGTCAATCAAACCCCCACAGATTTATGTAGAAAGGGAATGAAGTCCTCCTTATCTTGAATGGCTGTTACTCAACATTTAACTAATGACTAGCCTGTGAGTATACTCAATTTGAACTATCACAAAGTGGAAAAACAAAATAGAAATGGAAAATTGCCCTTCAATTAAATGCTCTCATATTAATCAAATCCCTCTGAGCACACATCAACGGCAATTCGAATCAAGTATCCATTTATGTATGCCTGTGTATATGGACCGATTTAAATGTCACAAAGCAACCGTAAATAAAAGCCCAACTCTAATATCAATTCGTTCGGCTCCTGGTTTCGTTTTAAACTCCTGCCCCTGCCTAAAGGGAAAACATTCATCAATTACTCGCATCCACCCTGTAAAAAGGTAAATGGAATCATTTTAAGGACATATCGCCATTGGGCAGGATTTGTTGTAAATGGCATTACATGTGAATGCAAAACGTATTCTCGTTTCAAATCTAACAGTCGACTTTGAGCACACCAATACACAAGGGCATAAGGACTTTTCAACTTCATCAACATGAACATGGTCATCGGTGAGTGCTCTAAATGCAGACAAGCTAAATCAAAATATTCCAAGCCTTTGGTACGAATAGCCTCGGTGAAATCCTTACCCGTATAAACATAGACAACTGAACATGTTATGAAAAAGAGCTGAACATTGAACACCAAACCAAACCAATGTGGGTGTACGTGATGGTGAGGTAAAAGGGCGGTGGTTATCTTACCCATTATATTCTCACATCTATCTATTCAACCAATTTGCACACCCTCAATCCGAGCGCATCCCTTCATCGTATCCTTTGTGACCATCGACCAACGGACAACTCATTCCCCACCCACTATCAAAACGGACGACACACAGTACTAAATGACGAAATTTCAATTTAGCCTCCACCAGAGTTGTCACGAACAGAAGATTTGTTCGTACTGAACACCAAAACAAGTCACTGGACTATCACCAACACTAAAACCCAACACCAGTACCACCCGCAGCAGCAGAAGCAGCACCATTTCATGAAAATCATTCCACAACCAATCGGCACATCTAAAGTATCTATGTGCGAGTACTCATATACATACTCTACTCTCGGACTCTGCAAGGCCTGTGTTTTTCAAAAACACTGTATATGGCCACTATGATAGCTTATCGTCCATCAAAATGTCAGTAAGTACCTATCGGGTCATTGTTTGGACATCCCGTATATGGTACAGTCAAATCCATGGAGTCATAGTCATAAGAGTATACTCGTACGCAGGGTGTACTCAGATTGTTCGCACGATTCTGGGAACGTACTCGTACAATACCATATATTCGTATGAGAAACGCCGCATATATACGAGTACATTTTGTCAGTTAGACAAAATCGAGTTTGCTGGGTGAATACTGTTTGGACGAACGAACAGACGATAGAATGGTCAGGACGAGCTTCAAACTTTGCGTGCTACTCATTCAATTTGTGAAAGATAGCCCGGTACTTGGTACTACTCCTGTCGCTGCTCTTGATTATATGAGACGTAATCCTGGATCCATTTAATGCGATCTCTCTGGTGTACTATGTCCGGGTTGTACTGTTATACTATGCCGCTGGACAAGGATGGGACAAGCGAATGATTTTTATCTTCTTCCGACTGACACAAAACAGCCAGGACTAAGTGAATATTTGCCACCCTTCTAATTATGATTTTTATCAATCGTAAAACTAACTTACAATATAATCATCGCCCGGATGGAATGGAATATTGGGTTTTGTGATCCGGATGTTATTTGGCCTATTCCGGAGGCTGTTCTCTCATAAGTTACAACACAGATATTCGTACGTACGTACGTACGTAACATCGATGTTATTCTGTTAACTGGTGCTTCGTAGAGCAATAGTAAGTACACCCTGAAGAGATTTTGGGTTGGAGAAATCTAAGAATATGTACGTTGTGGTGGTTTATTGGGATTAATTAATTTCCTAATATGAACCCAATGGATTTTTCCCTTTGAAGGACCTCTACTTTGGGAAGAAGAATGGATGGAGGCCTTATCGAAGTGACAAGGTACTTGATGATGAAGCATTCACTTCAATTTGGGTTAAACTTTAAATGCTTAACTGGTGTTGAAAGAATGGACTCATTCTATTGATGGTGCTTGTGCAGATTAAGGTATCTGTAGGCACTTGTGCATGATTCAAGGGATGTAGAATACTGTGTAGGGTTTTAAGTTTGAGTGGGTTTAGAAAATCATTTGCGTACAATAGTCGAGAGCTTAAGGAACGATTGAGTAAGGCTTCAAACACGTACCAACCCAGCTGTCAGCAAAAGAAGAAATATGCAAATTTAATGGGGTTACTCTGCTAAATTATAACCAATCTATCAGGTCCGGGCTGATAGTCAACCTGTGACATGGCGTCAATGTAATGAAATGCAATGAAAGGCTATGTAGATGAGAAGACACCGACTTTCGGTATACTGGAACGCCACTAAAGATTGGTATGTTGTTGAATGCCAGGAATATATCAGCGCTCCCGGAATAGGTAGCTAACACATCTGCACTCCAAGCCACTCATACGGCAGTACTGGACATGGCACCATGGAGTACGTAACTTTCAGGAAAAGCAACGGCGATTTGGTTTACTTCATCTTCTCTTGTACTTCTTGCACAGATCCTGACCCAAAAGTGTCTACGAGTATATGATTCCCGAACATAAGAAATGGCAGAAATATTTTGATAGAACCGATGTATGGTAAGGATATAGACATCTGTCATACATGGACTGCACTTAATGTATTGAAATCTACCAACATCAATTTTGAAGTAGTCAGGAGCCATCACACAATGAACATCACTCAGAACATACCATAATGCAGGAAGAATTGGGTAAAAGGACACTGCGGCATAAGAAGAAGAGAGGAGGTAGAATGCAGGATGTGAAATCAAATTAAGGATGTTATTAAAAATTAAATCAGCAAAGGAAGCCGACACATAATAGGAAAATATTAGGCATTATGGGAAGTTTTTTATCAAAACGGATCTTGAGTGACCCAAAAGACGAAGAGGATATAGCGTATTTACTGTGAATGTGAATCAACGCCGCAAGGCGTTTTCCTTACTCACTTACTACAGTAGAGCTATGGTTTCGGGGCGAAATTGGAATTTAACTCACAAAACTCTCCAGTTAGTTTAGTTCTTAGTTAACTGCTTCCAGTAGCGCACGCCATGTTGGTTGGAGTCTCTTTCCACTTGTGGCCGCCACCTAGGGCTTTTCTTTTCTCTATTGCGTTGTCTCTTCAGGTTAGATACCAGTACTAAGGAAGGCGTAGAATGGATTTCTATTCATTCGATGTCGCTGACTCATCCGTTTCCCGTAAACCAACCAACCGACCGAAAATCAAGCACGGTATCTTTCTCCTAAAACGGCTAAGTTATTTTTCATCCGCATTTGGCAAGGTCCAAACATCTGTGCCACAGAGCAGGATGGGATTGGTAGATTTAGTCTTACGAGTAAGGACTCTGTGAGTCCAAAGAAATTCAAGAGTTATTCTGCATCTGTTATGACGGTGACGTTCGTACACTGTACTTTGTCCTCGCTTACTGTCAGACCCGTCTTAGCCACTTCCACCACAATACTCACGAAAGCTTCATTGACGGTTCACTGTGTTTATCCAATCACTGCAGAAATCAGCAGAAGTAATGTTTCCATATTTTCTTTCTATTTGGCTGGCTGCCCACATTCGTCATCGAACCAGAAGTTATTTATGATGATCCTTTGAAACCAATTACGTCAGAAGCAGCTTCTCTAATGGCCCCTTGATAAGATTCCCTTTCTTACGTTTGTGTATAGAGGACAAGACTTTTAGAGAGCTTGAGGGAAATGCAACTGGCAAGGATTCCCTCGTTCTCTTGAGATGGCAGGTTTTCAAAGTCGAACCTGCAACAAGGTAATGATCCAAATTCGGATCCCCAGATTGTTAGAAGAGTATCTGGCGTCGATTGCATTATCAATAATCCAATTGACTGTTGATTGTTTAGGGCATACCGAAGTTTTTTGTATGTTTAAATACGAGAACCGGATGCTGGCTACTAAAAGGTTATGTCCGTTCCAATTTCTAAAAACCTAGATCTATTGTCGGATATGGCGTTATGCAGGCTGTGTTTTCCGATGACCCACTTAAATACATATTCTCCGTAGGGGACTGAGCATACGTTCGCTTTTTGATGTTAAGTCAATGTCCTCTGCAAAAACACGAAAGAAAATTTAAATTTAGGATTAATGCCAACGGCTCATTCGTTTCCATGCCGTAAGCTTGAAATTCTTTGCCTAAGTCTCGAAGCATTGTTTTCATTATTAATGGCAGCTGCCATCGTTTTTCACACGCATTTTGCTCGGCCCATTCCATTGTACTATACTTCTTGGATTACTTACCTTTTGAGCTATAATCCTGACCTGTCGCAAAGTTAATTTGTTCGCTGGACTGGATTGAAACGTCGTTCTTCAGTTCCGACTAGTTGGAGCCTTATACGCATCAAATAAAGTTGAGCCAGCAAATCAAATGCACTCATCATGCTTTTCAAAAACTCAAAAGAAAGAGTTGAAGTCCACTTTTAATAGAGTAACGTATGCCGAGAAATCAAACAGAATTAAATGAAATCAAGTCATCCATGTTGAACAAATAGGAATGACCAAAATCTTTGTAAACTTTCAAGTTCGCTGTTCACACTCCTGAATGTGATTAATTTCGTCTTCGTCTAAGCCATGGGTCTGGATTCATTTTCTAAGGAATGCATTGGAAAACAGAAATTAGTCTGTGGTCTAAGTAAGCATGGAGTAAGGTGTAGGAGAGAGAGATTACATACTTTTATGGAAATGAAAAATCGCTTCTAACAGCCTGCAGCTCAGTTACTTACTTAATTTGCTGGTACAACAGTTCGGAGTGAATCTTGGGCTTAACCGAAGAAGTCTCTCCAGTAAACATGATCTGCCGCCAGCTGTCTCCAGTGCCGCTCCCTAGTTTGGTTAAGTTCCCATTTCATTTGCTTGCCTCATCTAAGATGCGGTCGTCCTCTATTGCACCGTTTCTGCAAGTTAGAATCGAAGACTCTTTGGGCCTGAGCTGTATCGTCCATTCGCTCAACATGGTCTAGCTATCTCAGCCATTGGATACATAGACGCCTGACTATGTTGATTTCCCTATACAGCCTGAACAATTCTGCGTCTAATTTATAAGTCAATTAGTAGAGTAGTAGACAATTAGTTGCCAAGTAGACGAAGTTTTAAGCTACTTCGCTTTACAAACGGCTCGCTGTGCTCACCTAATCGCATCGTGTCATCCACGTACGCAAGTAAATTGTGCGGACTTAAAGAATATGGTTCCCCTTTTGTTCGCCAGTGAATTTAGCAAGATTCTTTCAAGGTGATGTTAATCTACCACCTCGTCACCTTGTTTAAAAACTTTCTTGAGCAGCGAGAATTCTTCATAGACATCATGTCCTAAGTGGTGCAAAAGACATCACTCTATCGGAAAATGCTTTAATTTTCGCAAATGGCAGAAAATATCAATTCTACGTTAACATTTGTGAAGTCAGCAGATACAAAATACACGTCAATAAGATATGAATTGCTATACTCGTAAATAATGCGGAATTATTTTTACAATTTTTTGGCAGTAGATTTCCCGGTAGTCTGACACCAACTGGGCAAACACTACGACGTTAAGCCGACCGCCTAAAAAGGTATGTGACAATACGAGATGCTGTCAGGTCTGGCCGGCAGTGGAGCAGTCGTTCTGCTGAGAATATCGAAGCTGTGGTTGAAGATGTCGCAGAGGACCCCGGAGTATCAACCAGAAGACGTGCCACGCATTAAGGCATCAGTAGGCTGTCTTTAAAGAGAATTTCGGTGAAAGACTGTAAGATGTTCCTTTACAAAGTGCAGGCAGTGCATCAGCTGTTAGCTGTTGTTCGCCAAGCGCGTGTAACCTATGCTCAAGCCATCCTGAATATCGACCACAAGGGAGACAACTTTTCATCGTTTATCATCGTAAACGACGAGGCTCATTTCTATTTCTGCGGATATGTGAATAAGTAAGACAATCGCTAATGGGGCACCAAAAATCCGCGAAGAGGCATAACACCCGCTCAAAGTTATTGCATGGTGTGCTGTTTACGCTGGAGACGTGATCGGGCTTTATTATTTCGAAAACACCGCGGGCCAAACGACTACTGTGACGAGTGCTACAGAGCCATACTCATCGACTTTCTCCTTCCTCAATTGGATGAATTGGGACTGAAGAACATGTGGTCTTAACAGGATGGAGCAACGGCTCACAATGCACCAGTCACAACCGAAATCTCTCGTTTTCGCGATTTGCACTGGCCGGCACGATCGCCTGATTTAACCGTTCCAGACATATTTTTCTGAGCCTTTTTCGAAGTCACGAGTCTATGTCAATTAGCCTTAAATTCTTGAAGCCCTCAAAGAGAATATCCGTTAAGAATACGAGGGCCTGTCGCCGGAAGTTTTGGCAAGAGTGATGGAAAATGCCACAAATTGGCCCCGAATAGCCATTAATTCTGGCGGCCGCCGATATCATTTTCTCGGCCTTATGGACAAAAATGTAAGACATTTTCATTTCATCTCATTTATTTACTGCGAAATTAATGATATGTACAATAAGATCGATAGTACTTAGATACAATATTATAAAATGGATGGTTTAACATCAATAACTTAAAAAGTACGATATTATGAGGTAGAAATAGCAAGGAAAAGAGAAGGGCTGTGGCTTAGGGTTGAATTGTTGAGGAAGAAATGATTCGCGGTCGGAGTGAGCTCTATAGTTGGACAGCATGAATGGAAAAGAAACGTGAGGAATTCAAATATTGGCGACGATGAGAGACGATACAAAGATTTCTTACGGAATCACTAAACAAATAGTAGTCCTGTTAAATAAGTAGGACGGCGATGTATTGTTAATAACTTTATGTAAAAATATTAAATCTCTTGCACTGATATGCAACCTAGTAGGTTTTTAGAATATTCAGAGATATTATCGTATCTTCTAAGTCCATTTATAAAGCGAACCGCATGGCTGAATGCTACTTGGAGTTTATGTTGTGATAGTGAATCAAGAGCGCTATAGACAACCTCAGTATATGTACCTAGACTCGAGAGGCACTATTATTGTCAATACCAACTAACGTCTCGTTTCCATAGGAGTAAGATACGAAGTAAGCCAAAGTTTACGTAAACATCCATAAACCCGACTAATAAGTGCGTTAGAACGAGTATGACTTTAGTCTGAAAGGTTACGAACAGGTGTTATTTTTGTATTTTTCAAGCAAATGCCTGGCAAGATGTAAGGATTGAAATTTCTCTTGAATATTTTTAGTACTTGGGATTTTGTTGGGCTTTGGAGCAACCCATTAAGGACGGATCAAGCAAAGACTTATATAAGATCCTCATTAACCAAGAGAGCCAGTTTATCAAGCTTGCTAAAGGGTTTGCCCAGATGGAGTCGTACGCCATCTGCATAAAAATGCACAGAAATGTGAGTGATGACTGATGGGAGATTGTTGATGAAAATGCAGAACCGTATTGGACCAAGAATTGACCCTAGTGGGACACCTTCAATTAAGTGACTTTCTGGAATCAACTTCATTAACAGCTGCCTATAAGGTCTACACTGAGACCAAACAAGTTTTATGCCTCCACTTTAGAATGTTTTGGTCTACCCTTTCAAAAGTCTTCGAGAAGTCAAGCAAACTAAAAAAATGTTGCTGTCTTTCATCAAGTAGGTTTTGCATAGCCGTAGAGCCACTATGATTTGCTCTAAAGCCTGATTGTTTGGGGCAAAGCAAGTTTTTGATGATCACACTGCTTAGTATCTGTTTCTTTAAGACTTTTTTTTAAAGACTTTCACTAGACAAGGTATGATGCTCATTGGTCTGAACTCAGAGGGGAAACTGGTGTTTGTTCTTTTCGCGATTGGAAGGACCCTTGCAATTTTCTAAGACTGCGAATTTGAGTGGATGAGGTATAATTTGGGGTAAAATAAAGTAAAAAAATCGTATGGGTACGCCATTCTCACCGAAAATATCAGACTTAATAGCCATTGTGCATTTGTAAACTTCACCTTCGGTCTAGGAACAGAGCTCGCCAAATTCGCCGATATTCGATTAATATCGAAAGCACTCTCAGAGTTGGTTGCCTATGAAATACTCATTCAGATTATCTGGGTCTAGAACACCGTGTGGATTAAAGACTTTGGGAACACCGATCTTCTTCAAATTGCTCCAAAGTTTTTTGGTAGGTAAGGAGGTACTAAACTTTGATGCAAAGTATTTTTTTTTTTCTTTTTGATGCATAAATTATCAGAACTGCGTGACTCCGCTCCTCCTTAAATGCTTTCCAATTGATCTGTCCTTCCATCGAATTTGTAATTTATACCGAACCTTAATTGAGTTAATTAAGTGAACCATGGATAGCTTTGGTTTAGGACTCTTGCTGTTTTTGTCGGTACATGTTAATCAAGCAATTGGGTTAAAATTGATTGGAAAGCACCAACTTTGTCATTAGTATCGGCTCTCAGTTTACACTGAACTCAGAGGGCGGGTATTGAGGCTAGTTGAAGACCATTACATTTAGATGGATTTACATTGTTAGTCAGTAAAAGTAAATAATGATCAGAAATATCAAAAGATATCTGGTCAAAAAGAAGAACTTGCTTGGGGTCAGAAACTATACAAAATCAAGGAGATTTTGGGAGAAAGTGTTTTGGGTAAGTGGTATTTACTATACTAAGACCGACAGATGACACTAAGACGCGCGTGAGTCATTTTTTATCAAATCGGCATTAAAATCGCCGTAAGCTGTTATATGTTCATAAAGTGGACAATAGTCCGAAAGAGCTATAAATAATGTCACAAAATGTCACAAAATGTCACAGTCACTTATTTCAACAGAAATGGATTCAATGCCCACTAGATTTGTAAATGTTGGAGTAAATGGCCACCCCGCCAGAGGTGGTATCAGTGATACCGTTCCTATCGTTCCTATACAGTCACAGATTACATCATTTACACAAATAACATCAATACAAGCAGTTGAGATCAAATATTTTAAGTACCAGGTGTACCGGAAAGAAAAAAACATTTTATTAAGAGTATTGCCCATTGCTAGCTTAATATTTTTCCCATCTTTCTCGCAATTTATGGATTCCACGCCATTAAAACTGTTCGTCTTTTGAAGTAAACCAAAAAGTCACCCAATTTCGACTTCCTCGTAGGATTCGAAGTGCTGCTCAAATGGTAGTCGAAAGAAGCCAAGTCTGTTGAATTCGGCGGTTGGGGTAGCAGCTCCCAGCCAAGTGCTTTGGTTGTATCATGAACCAGTTTTGCTTTGTGTGCAGGTGCATTGTCATAGAGCAAAATTAACTTGCCATGTCTTTTGGCACATTCTGGTCGTTTTTCGATCAATGCATGGTTCAAATTGGTCATTTCTTATCGGTAGTGATCAGTATTAAAGGTTTCACCAGGTTTTAGGAGCACGTGGTACAGCACACCTTTCTGGTCCCACCAGACACTTAGCATTGTCTTCTTGTCGAATCGATCTGGTTTTGCAGTCGAAGTTGATGATTGTCCCGGATTTACCCATGATTTTTTCTGTTTAGGATTCTGAAAATAAATTCATTTTTCATCGCCAGTAACAATTTGTCTTTGAAGCAAAATTTCACAAGTGGTTTTTCAGTTTTCCATCTGTCTTTCATTCAAATTATGTGACACCCATTTTCCAGCCTTTTGATTTTTCCCATAGTTTTAAACGGTCAGAAATTGTTTGTTGTGCAACATTTAACATTTCTGCCATTTGTTTCTGGCTCAAAGTGTCATCTTCATCAAATATTGTTTGCAATTCGGCGTCTTAAAACTTTTTTGGTGGTCTTCCACGTTCTTCATTTCTCACATCAAAATCGTTATCTATGAACCGTTGAAACAATCTTTTGCATGTTTTTTCTGATAGAGCATGTCTCGGTAAGCATTCGATGCAGCACTTTTCTTCAAATGAAAACAAAAAATTAATGCTTTCCGCAAGTCATCCTTTTCTGGAACAAAATTCGACATTTTTAACACGATGAAAAAATATGATGTTGTTTGCTCAATAACTTAATGTTTACTAAACATGGTTGACAGGTGTCATAGCAACCAAACGAAAAAAAAAATGTAGGCCTGTTCACAATAAATGTTCCCTATCGAGACATTTGTATCTTGACGCTCACTTCATATCGGTACACTTGGTAGTCTACATAATTTACGGTCGTTTACACTACGTGCTTTCAGATAACAAACTCTGAGTCCATTAAATCGCTGAAAAATATTATTCATCACCTCACTGGAGGAATTTAACTCAAAGCATGCACAGTGCAAAAGAAAAATTAAGTAAACGAGAGAAAGTGAAAAAAAAAAATTGCAGCCAAAAAACATCGAGTGGCTTTGTATAGGGTTTTCGAATAGGGACTTGACAACTTTGAATTTAATTTGTTAACGCACAGTAAACTCAACATTTTCATCATGGTAAAATACACTAACGAGCAACGTCCGCAAATTATAAAAATTTTCTACAGATATTCGGAGTCGGTGACTACAACTTTAAGAGCGTTAACTAAAATTTTCTGTCGTAATTCTCGCCCTAGTAGACAGGCAATAACAAGTTTAGTGAAAAAATTTGAGTCTACATATTCGTTGTGTGATGTTGATGATGTCAGTGAGACAACGGGTTGGTCGAAGTGTCGAAAATATCGCTGCCGTTCAGACGTCCGTAGCAAACGATCCAAATCAGTCAATTCCACGGCGTTCTCAAAAGTTGTGATCTTGCTTTACACCCATACAAGATCAAGCTGACTCAAGAATTGAAGCCGATGGACCAATTTGAAGCGACATACGTACTCCGATTGGGTTCTGGAGAAGATGCACCAAGATGATGAATTTCATCGCAAAATCATCTTCAGTGACGAAGCTCATTTTTGGCTCAATGGGTTCGTCAATAAGCAAAATATGCGTTATTGTTCTGGTGAAAACCCACATGTGCTTCATGAATCACCACTTCATCCACAAAAAATAACTGTTTGGTGCGGTTTGCATGCCGGCGGCGTTATTGGGCCATATTTTTCGTCGACGATACCGATCGTCACGTTACTGTGAATGGTCAGCGTTATCGCGCCATGATCACCTATTATTTTTGGCCCGAATTGGAAGATATGGACTTGGACGACGTGTGGTTTCAACAGGATGGTGCCATAAGCGACGCAGCACACGCTAGAATCGATTTATTGAAGAGTAAATATGGTGAGCGTGTTATCTCAAGACATGGGCCAGTCGATTGGCCCCCTCGTTCGTGCGATTTAACGCCGCTTGACTATTTTCTGTGGGGCTACGTTAAGTCATTGGTTTATGCTAACACGCCGATGACGTTGGAAGAGCTCAGAGCCAACATTGAACGCGAAATAGCGGCCGTTTCGGCCGAAATGTGTGGCCGAGTCGTTGCAAATTGGATCCAACGAATCGACCGCTGCAAACGTGCCCGCCATGGGCCGTATGAACGAAGTCGAGTTCCATTCATAAATGTTTTGATTGTACTTCAAGCCAAAAAAAAGTTTTTGAAATATCTCAAATGGTTTGCCTTTTATTTAAAAAAAAGTTGTCAAGTCGTTATAAGAAAACCCTAACCTGATGTGTTTAGCACGGATGTCAAATCTGGACATGGCGTTATCTGGCTCATCCTTTACTTTGAAGTCAACAAACAGACGGTGAGTGTGAAATATAGTTTTGCAAACTTCTTCCGAAAGCTGGCCTTACCAAAAGTCATTCCAATTACAAGTCCATTAAAGTAAGTAACTTACCTTAAAAGCCGTCATTTAAACTTTTTGCGCCCTAATTCAGCTGAAACGTAAAAGTTTTCAACTAATGCAAGTGTTAACCTTTTATCCGAATGAATCATTTCAACCCCTGTCTTAATGTTCACACAAAGAAAAATATTTCAAATGTGTTTATACAAATTTGTATGTAGCCGTACGTTTGTCCCCATATGGCACTTCAAATTTAGACGCCAAATACTCAAAAGGTAAACGTACTCGTTGTAGTTGTGCACAGATTACATTTTGCGCGTTTCACCACACTCCGGGGATAAGTTAATTTTAAATCGCACACCACCTCTAAGCCCAAAGAACAATATTTCCAACTGTGTGCAAGTCAAATGAATCCTTAATGAATTGCCGTTTTGTTTTTCGCTAATGAAAAAGGGCAGTACAAGGTGCAAGTTAAGCTTAATTGACTTCATCCTTCAAAGCATACACGCACACATACATATGTGCATACATTTGGTGAGTAAGGGGATATACCCTTAAGGTAAATTTTGACCGAAATAATTAAATCATTTGATATTTGTTTGAGAGAACCTGGCTTTGAAGCCATAATTAGATCTACAAGATTCAAAGGAACGTACAACTTAATTGTAAGGCTAATTCCTTAATTAATTATTTGGTTTTGTTAAAAATTTCATTGTCCATCGGAGAGTACTCGTTTTCCTATTTTATCTGATAAATTCTGAAACATGACAATGCATGTGAGGTGGGATGTTAGCTAGGGACTTGATGTTATAAGGGAACATGGATAAATCGCCAATGGCAAGCGAATATCGCAATGAATAAATTAAGCGTTAAATCCAAAAAACAAACGACGATAAAGCTATGCGATCGACTTAGTCAACACTGGACATTCAAACGGATAAAATATGGACGTACTGCAGATAGACAGAAAGAAAATGCAAACAAAATGAAGCTTCCAGTACTTTAACAAAAAAAGAGCTTATGTTTGAGCTTAACTTGACGGATTTTGAGTTTTTTTTTTATATTTGAAGGTCGATCTGTGCATTTTTGCGCACCTGTATTTTAAAATTTCGAATTACTCTCCAAGGCAAGTTCATAGGTATATTCTATCTGAATTGACAATGCAAGGACATAAGTGAAAATGAGTCCCCCAAATGGGCAATAGACTGTGGAGCCTCCCTTTAGTAAGTTGCACACAAAAAGTGTACACACTAAGTTTCTAGTAATTCTAACTTCTTCGATTTAATCTGTTAATGGCTCGTTGGATTGCAATCAATATTCAAAGGACGAAGGGCTTACGAATACGTGTAATTACCATTATAGTCTTAAACACCACTGTTTACGAATGCGAGTGAATGTTATTAAATGACATAGCCTGTATGTAGGGGTGTTAGGAAATTCGATATTAATGAACGTAACTAGGGTGCACGTACGAAAAGTGGTTTTATGTTTCTGAATATACGAGTACATACGAGAATATCTTAACCTGTGCGCTCCTAATATTGTATATCCGTGCGAATCAATTTTATTATTTATGTGGGTAGATATCAAATTTTTGCTATACAATTTTTCTTTTATTTATATATTCGTTATTGTAGTTGTTTATATGTATGTACAATTACAATAAATAAATTAGAAATTATACAAATGTCACTTTAGATAAATTCAAGAAATAGAATAGACATTATTCTGTAGCAAATAATAGCAAACAAGTCCGAGGACGGAGCATCAGAAAAAAGCCATAGAGAGTTGGCTATGCGCTATGTAGGAACATGGGATACACCGCAAACTATCGGAGTTATACCGAATTCCAATACATAAAAAGAGTAAATCTGGCTCGGTAGCAGAAAGTGGAAATAAAACACCTATTCCTGCAGGTACAAACACCAGCCATTATTCCCCACGTTACCTACTCCTAAATGGCGGGAGGTAGTAGAAATACTATACAACAAGCATAGTCAGCTTCTCAGGCCCTAGCGCCTGGAGCACCGGAGGCTGTACCTGACATGCTAGCTATCTTACTCTCAATTCAGGAGCAGATGGCTCATCTTCAACGTTAGATAACATAACATGCTACTTGGATAGATCAAATATAAGAGCTGCTGCCGAGCCTAACGCACCTCCAGCCGTAATCTGTACGTATGTATACGGCGAAGCAAACCCTGAAGGTCCTTGCAGTGCATGTAAATTCACTGATTAGGTTCGAACGAAGATCCACACTATTCAAGTTGCTTAAAGACCAAGTTCTTAAAGTGCTTTTGGTTAGCGAAACAAAGCTTACCAAAAGGCACAAAATCCTTTTAAGAAAAGGACTGCGTTTTAAAAGAGTATACAGTGGTGTAGTTCGTATGCTTCAGGTGTTGAAAGCACGCGTCGTATATATATTTCTTTGAAGTGGAAAGCGGTCATACATGGTAGGTGTTTATGCACCTACTAAGTTTAGGCTACTCAAGACACCTTATTCATCTCAAAGCTCGAAACGCTTTTTCGAATCCTAAGGCTGGAATTGGAGGAGAATTATTTTATTATTTTAACGTCAGATTGGGGAAACCAAATACTAGAAAGAACCTACTATCTAATTAGTGGGGTCAGCACAGTTTAATTTACCAACTCGGCCTTAATGCGACCGATAGTCCGTCGCTTTCTAGACACGGGTCTTATTTGGATCTCCCCCGTTTGACACTCGAATAGAACTAACATACCATAAACTGTCTACGCACTTTCGTGTATGACAGGGACCATTGCGGTCTCAGCACTGAAATAATTGGCATTCTTACAACACCGACGAGCGAACAGTCCTCGAATTCGCTCCACACACCGTCCAATAGAAATTTGTCAAACGAGGCGATTGACACGTATCTTAAACTAATGGACAAGATAATTAAACGAACAAGGGGCAAAACGATACCTCAGTACCAAGCCACTGATAACGAAGACTAATTCTGTAAAGCAACTATTGACGCATTGCACCGACATAAAAGTAGACTGTCGTCAAGACTAAAACCCTTGTACAGACATTTTACTAACAAATATTACCCGTCGAACAAAACCTCCAAAAATTAAAAAAAAAAAAAGAAAAAGTTGTCTGTAAGTCTGTAAGGTTGTCATGCAACAAAAAAATTCGGGCTGTAAACACCAGTAACCCAAATACGTTCCCAAAATAAATAAAATATTTCAGAGGAAAGATCTAAACGACCTTTCGTGTCTTAAAATCGAACGAACACATAGTTTTAGCAGCAAGTCATCGATCTAATTGAGGCCGTCGATGATGACGGATCGAGGATCCGAAGGAGAAGGTAGAGGCTATAAGAGCGACTTTCCAGGAAGTGTACAAGGCGGATGACATTATTGGCCCGAATCACGACTTGGAAAATCGAGTTATTGTGTACAATTTCTACCTGGCGATGTCATTGCCGAAGATAGGGTACTACCCGCGTTCATTTCGAAGGAAGAGCTCCAAATGATATTCGAATCGCTTAGAAGTAAGAAATTAGTGGTACATCCCATGACCAAAAAGGATAAAGACACATCCAATTTGGCAAATCTCCGGTCGATCAGTCTTCTTCCAAATACCAGTAAGGTGTTCGAGAAAGTGATCAATAAAGTCCTAACCAAGTGAATTGAGGACAAAAATATAATTCCGGATGATCAATTCGGTTTCAAGATGGGGCATTATGTCATTCATGCAGCGTCTAAACTATTTTCTGATATCCAGTGGAACAAAGGCAAGAACAAATGCACTGGTGCTTGCCTGATTGACTTGGAGAAGAGCTTCGATACCGTATGGTTAGAGGGACTCTTCTTCAAGCTGAACAGGCTGGGCATTAGTAAACCGGTTCTGTATATTCTTTTCAATATACTCACAGATACATGGTTCATCGTAAAAAATGGCGATGTGACTTCTGCTGGTACATTGAACATAATAAACGGTCTAAACAAGGTGCAGTAAATTCGCCGATCCTATTTAGCATTAACACAAGTGATCTGATAGGTTCACTTCGCCAAGCCATAGTGTACACAGACCACTTACTTGCTTACAGATCACGTGCAAATATCGAGGTCATTAATATACTTTTGCAATGGGACTTTGAAAAAATTAAACGATATTGCGATGCCTGGAATTTGAAAATCAACTTTCAAAAGTCGGAAACCATTCTATGCCCATATATTCTGTCGTCGGACAGCCACTTGCTTTTCGAAATGTAGCAGGTTACCTTGGGATTTTCCTAGACCAATATCTGTATTTTAACAAACATATGGATGTTGCTCTGGCCAGAGCCAAAGGTGCTTTTGCCCTTACAAAGAGACTGTTTTGTAACAGCCAACTTGAAACGAGGGTGAACATAATCTTGTACATGGCCCTTATCCGGCCTATGCTTTTATTTGGATGTCCCGTGTGATTCGTCGTAAGAGCAAGTTTATTGGAAAAGATTGGGGTGTTTGAGAGGGCTTATATATAAGCTTCGCTTATACAGAACACCAGAGTCTAGGTACACGAAAGTCTATCGCAATAGGGACTTGTGCAATAGGGTGAACCTAATAAGAGTGGACTATTTCGTCACTAAGTTGACGAATGACCTCGTCGAACAACCTGATCTCCGGGGCTTACTACCCTAATCATATATGGTATGTCATAAGAAAGTCCACTTTGACGGCTTTAGTCCTCCAAAAGCATTCCTCCACCCCGATAATAAGGGTCTGATCAAGGACAAATTGGCGGTTCTGATAATTTTCCACGTTGATCGAACAGATGCGGACAGGCAACTCAACTACGACAGAGACGTCGCACATGGCAGTGCGGAGTGTCTCCAGTTCAGTAGGGTAGTAGGTGGTCGCGACATGATGATGATTGTGATGCACAGCAACGGAGAGGATGCTTCTTAGTCGAATTCCTCCTAATACTATAGCTGGCTTCATTTGAAACAAAGTGCGTCTGCCTACTTCACGTTAAGTAGATTAAGATTTATTTTTAGGTTGTTTGTAAGTTTTAGTTTAAAATTTTATAATATTAACAAAAGAGTCCATGTACGAATACTTAGTTTTTTACTTTAAATTTATTTTCTTAATTTTAATGTAAATATAAAACTAAAAAAAAACTGTAAGATACGTCATAAGACATAGCTTAAATATTAGGCTTATCTTAGAGTGCCCACATGGGGTCAATAAGTTAGAATAACATTATTATAAATTATTTAAGCTAATTTCTCTACATTTTCTTGTGTAGTAAATAAAAGGTTATTAATGACTAAAAATATAAAATGCATTTAAAAAGAAAGAAACCGAAAACCATTGGCGAAAGAACGTTCAATTAAGATCAAAATTCATTTCTTAATTTCATGTGGGGGGTAAATTCAACAAAAAATTAATAAACAATGTAATGCAAAGCACAATCATAATAGTAATACTAGTAAATGGAAACAAGATATTCAATATCACTTTACGAGCATTTTCGACATAACAATTAATTTATTGAAATTAAATAATTAATTGTACAGTTGTATTTGTAAACGCTTTGATTGTAGAATTATCCATACTGAAGAGAATTCATTAAATGTTGCCATAGTTTTGCCATCGACTTGTGACACGGTGCATTGTCTTGATGAAACAGCACTTTATTTTTCTTCAAATGCGGCCGTTTTTCTGCGATTTCGTCCTTCAAACGCTCCAACAACGCAATGTTATAGTCGCTGTTGATAGTCTGCCCCTTTTGGATATAGTCGATGAAAATTATTCCATGTGTATCCCTAAATAGGAATGCCATAACCTTGCCAGACGACTGCTCGCCACTCAGCTGATTGCCGATTTGACTCTGGTGTGAAGTCATGGAGCCAAGTTTCATCCATTGACCACTTTTAAACTTTTCAATCCACTTGCGAGTGGTTCGTTCGGCTGGTGCAGAGTCCGGGTAACACTTATCAAGCCATTTCTTTGCATTGGCTGCATTTTTTCCCATCAAAAAGCAATGATAAATCAACACACGAAACTGCTTTGAGTCCATTTTTTTTTCTTCACAATAACAAAAGTTGCTTCACTCACAAAGCTATATCTCGAGAACTAATCGTCCGACAGCTGTCAAATTTATACACGTATCTTTTGAAGGTTGGTACTAACTGAAAATGGTATGGATTTATGTATTATGTCTCGAACACAGTTTCAGGTATATAGCACACTTAGTTTGTTTGTGGCAGATAGAAAGACTAGACGGGTTTTGGTGTGCTCATTTGTGCATTAAATTTTGGGTAAAAAATGGAATCAAGTGCACCAAAACACTTGAAATATTGACAGTGGCATACGATGAGTCTGCTCTAAGTTTAAAAAAAAAATTTACTATTGGTACAAGCTATTCCAAGTTGGACGAGAAGATACCAATGACGTACCTCGTTCTGGACGGCCCAACACATCAACAAAAGTCGACAAAGTCGAAGCTGTGAAGAAAACTGTTTTGGAAAATCGTCGAATCACCATAAGAGAAATTGCTGAGAGTGTTGGTATATCTGTTGGCTCGTATCGTACAATTTTTTCCGATGTTTTGGGCATGAGACGTATGTCAGCGAAGTTGGTTCCGAAACATCTTAATTTTGATCAGAAGAACTGTCGCATGAGCATCACTCAGGAGCTCTTGAATGACGTCAATGATGTTCCTGACTTGCTCAAAAGGGTCATAATTGGTGACGAATCATGGATATCTGGCTATAATGTTAAAAGCAAAGCCCAATCGTCCCAATGGAAGCATCCAGGAGAGACAAGACTGAAAAAATCACACCAAGTTTGATCAAATTGAAAAATAATTTTTGGCTTTTGCATCAAAAGTCATATTCACCAAATGTGACCCCATGCGACTTTTTCCTGTTCCCAAAACTGAAGAGATCTATGAAAGAACGGAGATTTGTAGCGATTGAGGAAATAAAAAAGGCTGTTCAAGGCTGTCCCAAAAAGTGTGTATGAGAAGTGTTTCAAAGATTGGAAAAAGCGTTGGCACTAATGTATTATATATGAGGGAGACTACTTTGAAGGGGACAACATTAATATTGATGAATAATGAATATGATGAATGATGAATATATATAATATAATACACGTATCTTTTGAAAGTTAGTACTAACTGAAAATGATCTCTCGCTAAGAGATGGCGTAACTTGTATTATTCCATTGGAACATGCGTTGGAAAGCTACTGTCATTGTAAGTCATTTCAGTATATGTCATTCATTTGAAGCGTAAGCAACAATAATTTTTTTCATTCAAATATGTCGAACTTTGTGCCTGAAAAAGTGTTTTTCCGGGGAGTTCTTCTTCATGAATAAAAATTGCTGCCGAAAGTCACCGTATTTTGGTGGAAATTTATGGTGAACATGCGCTAGCTGAGCGAATGTGCCAAAAGTGGTTTGCACGATTTAAAAGTGGTGATTTTGACTTGGAAGACGATGAACGTTCTGGGCAGCCAATAAAGTTTGAAGATGAAGAACTTGAAGCATTACTCTATGAAGATTGTTGCCAAATATAAGAAGAGCTCGCAGAACCTTTAGATGTCACTCAAGCAGGCTTCAAAAGCAAGGAAATTGGGTTCCACATGAACTCAAGCCGAGAGACGCCGAAAGGCGGGCTGGCATGTCCGAAATGCTGCTGGAACTCCACAAAAGGAAGTCATTTTTGCATCGGATTATTACTGGTGATGGATCCATTACGACAACCCCAAGCGCAAAAAATCATATGTGAAACCCGGCCAACCAGCCAAATTAACGGCAAAGCCGAATATCCATTGCGCGATGGTAATGCTCTGTATTTGGTGGTATCAAATGGGTTTGCTGTATTATGAGCTGCTAAAACCGGGTGAAACCATCAATAGACAAAGCTACCGAACACAATTAATCCGTTTGAAGAGAGCAGTAGCCGAAAAACGCCCGGAATATTCAACCAGACACGTGGCAATAATTTTCCATCATGACAACGCTCGGCCCCACGTTGCTATTCCGGTTAAGAACTATTTGGAAAACAGTGGATGAGCAGTCTTACCCCACCCGCTTTATAGCCTAGACCTTGCCCCTTCTGACTACCATTTGTTCCGGTCGATGCATAACGCCCTCACTGAAATACGGTTCACATCAGAGCAGAATATCAAAAATTGGCTTGATTCATTCTTGGCTGCCAACCCGCGCAGTTCTTTTGGGATGGAATCCACAAATTGCCAGAAAGATGGGAAAAAGTCATAGCTTCAGATGGGCAATACTTTGAATAATACTATTGTACAAGTTTTTCTTAAATAAATGTTCAAATTTAAAAAAAAAAAACCGCACAAATTATATTACATACTCAATACATTTGCATAATGTCTACTAATAAGCGAGATATTTTCAGAAACTCATTGAAACGTCTAATAACTACGAGTAAAAAAGCAGAGACAAACGACGATGCAGAAATCCAATCATTTCTCAAACTTTTAGAGTACCAGTGGATCGAGTTTGATAAAGAACAGTGTAGAGGAAAAATGTGGCGATGATACTCTGGCTGATAACGACGACTGTTAGATGTATTTGCTCCTATACGTGGGTTGTGCAATCAGTGGGTTGACATATTGCCAAAACTTTCCAATCTCTATAAAAATGTGACAATAGATGAGCAGGTAGTAGCTTTTAGAGGAAGATGACCCTTCCGGCAGTACATGCCATCAAAGCCAGCGAAATATGGAATCAAGTTTTGGGTACTTTGTGATTCTGCAATGAGCTATGTTTGAAATATTCAACCTTATACTGGCAAGGAAATCGGAAGTACTCCAGAAAAAAATCAAGATATGCGTGTAGTTCTTGATTTGATTGTAGGGCTAAAGGGACACATTGTCACAACCGATAACTGTTTCACGTCTTATTAATTGGCACAAAAATTACTGGAGAGACAAATTACACTATGAAATACGAACATTACGCAAAAACAAGCCCGAATTACCACCAGAAATAGTAAATATAAAAGGAAGACCAATATATTCATCTAATTTTGCATATACTGCTCTCGTATCTTACACTCCGAAAAAAAAAATCTGTAAATCTACTAAGTACTTTACATCATGACTCGAAAGTAAGTGATCTCTAGGATAGAAAGCCAGATATAATCCTGGATTGTAACAAATGTAGGTGTAGACACATTGGACAAAGCAGTAAGTGGCTACACTTGCAAAAGGATGACAAAACGGTGGCTTTAAGTAGTGTTCAGTAATATGGTCGATATTTCAGCTTATAACCTTAGGACCTTAGAAAGGTTAAGAACTCGAGGTTAAATAGTATATTTAGTTTATCTAAGAGGCGGTATATCAAAGAACAAGAGAGTCTGAGAATAGCCTGCAAAACTAGGTGACATTTCGTGAGGTAGTTGACTAGATTTAATAACAAAAACATTCTCCCTGAAATTGTCGGTCAAACTGAAGGAAGCTGGAATTTTACAGCCCAATCGTTGTCTTATCATCAAAAATTATCCGCCCTTATCCGATGAATTTTTGTCCGTTAATGAACCTGTTACGTGTGCAACTCGCTGGGCTACAGACTAACTAATACTCGTACTTTTTCTTTTTTACTGGAGCAGGAGTCTCTCTCTGTCATTACACTTAAAACACTGACCCTATATTTGATTTTAAGAAACACGTCTTTAAATTCAAGTTCCATTCCATGCGACCCTCGGAGTATTTTAAAGCAGTTTTTCATTTTCCGCCAACATTAAAGGAAAGCCAAGATCCTCTGTGTAATAAATGTCAGTTCCACTCACAAAGCCCCATCTATTTATAAGACTTTGCCAAACTTCTACTGTTGACCTCGTTACTAGTTTGGCTTCCAATAAAATAGATTGCGCGTTTAAAAATGCATTGTCCACACATAGCTATACCCATCACCGCCTTCACCCTTGTGTATCTGACCTCTTTTCTGAAAATTGCAAACATCCACAAAATCTGCACCCTGTACACTCCATGTACTATCCATTCGTTCCCTCTTCTGTAGTCAAAATGGTGACCCACAAAAAGGTCCTTCCATCTAAATAGCATCATTACACAAAATGGAAGATTCATTTCCATCCCAAGCAGGACACTCTCTAACGGTGAATAAGTGCACAAGATAGAGGAACAAAAAAAAAAAACTTATCGCATGGCAACATTTTCTATTTCATCAGGATCAAATGGTTAAACAGGAAAACAGGGGACACTGAGAACGTCAAATCCCATCCCGTAAGAAAAAAGTCAATTTTATTTGTCAGCCAGGATTTGGAAGACTAGAAGATGAACTATCGCCAGACTGCATTCTGACATATACAGATGGATTGAAAGTAAAAAAAAAATGAAATTCGTTAAGATGAGAATATTTCTTCTCGTTATCATAAATTGAGGAAGCAATAACAAAAAAAGAAAGGGACGATCTCTAAAGCATCAAGGATACACTAACAAAGGAACACTACTAAGAAGAAAAAAACAAAAAACCCAGAAACAAGAATAAATTCCAAGTTGCTCGGCATTTTTCATGCGTCGCCAACCTTATTCTGTGTATTTGCATTTCATAAATATTAAATTCCACAAGGATACAGTTGGGATCCTAGATGCAGAACAAACAGAGGGTCGGAGTTCAATTGGTGTAGGCCCAGACGTATCCAATTCGTATTGGCAGCCAACCAAAGACAATCCACAATCCCGCAAAACTGCAGGCGCTTCACATTCAAAGCATTTAAGGTTCTGAATTTGAGAGTTTGAGGTGCAGATTTGTTTTTATTTTTTTGTTTTATTTTTTTTTATTTTTTTACCAATTTATCTGAAAGGACAAGTTTTTCTTTTTTTGTGTTTCTTTACTATACTGTCAAGTGGAAAACACTTTCAAAAAATAAATTGAAAAACAAAAGGTTACTGAAGACAAAAAGGAGAAAGAAAAAAAGAATCTGAATCGAAAACGAGACAACAAGGGAGCCTAGTCTTGTAGGATAACCTATGCCAGGTTATGGGTTGCATTATAGTCATCACCATCATCACATCAACATCCTTGTGTCGTCATCACAAATACAGAAGGCTATGATTCATCTGGGTTTGTGTTCGGAGGGTGTGTAGAGTTTTAACACCCGAGCACGCGACATGGGATTGTCGTTAGCATCGCTTTCAGTGTGAAGGATACAAGTATGCATTCTCGTTTCCACTTCAGAACGATGGTACACACGAATTGTATGATAAGAGTGTAGTTCCGCCACTCCAACGCTGAATGGCAGGATACTGACGATATGCAGAAATATCTGCGATGTTTGCCTAATTTGTCTACTTTTCAGACTCTTACCAATTAATTGCTCTGATGAAATGTTCGACAAGTCCCCTGCCATCTCAGTGTCTATGAATTCGTTGCCAAGCTGAGATACCGGCTGTAATGACAAGTCTTCATAAAGTACAATCGACGCATTCATATGACTATGTCTGCATGTATGTATGTTCATATGTCTACAGGTCGGAGCCAGACTCTGAAACGAAGGATGCCACGACAGAATGTATTGTTAGGAACAAAAATTCGTCCTTGGATGCTTCGTCTTTCATAAACTCTGTAGATTGGGATTGTACCTAGAGATAGTGTTGCCGATGAATCTTTACCAAGATTCACCTGGATGGTAATGCTGGTAATGGTGGTAGTGGTGGTCCCTAATGGTGGTAAGAGTAAACGGGTAAAGCAATTGGAATGCTTTTAAGAATTCAGACCAATTTGGCAGGATATCAAGAGGATTAACGCTAATGACATTGTAAATTCTTGCCGATCTGTGCATCTTGTGTGTACGAGATTGGGAAGGATTTAAGGAAATACCTCAAGTATCTCTGTCGAAATGAGAAACTTATAGGAAAACTCGAATAGTAATTGCAACTGATTGTGGTCTTAAAATTCAAATTAAGGACAATAGCAGACAGGGTAAATGTGGAATGAATAAGAGTTTATTGATTGCCAGTGGTATTCACATTTGTTCTGCTTTTGAAGACATTTTAATTGTTATTCGAGAGAGAGAGTGTGTGTGGAATTTTACATTAGCAAATCATTTAATTCAATTTGCATAAATTGCAAAGTGAATGATAACAGAATGGTGGTCCTTAAAATTGTTTTGTGTTGTAAGAGTATATATTATAGTATAGCAACTCAAACTATTTGAAAGGTAACATGTGCTTGTTGTTAACAAAAGAAACAAAAACCTGAATTATACTTTAAAAATAAGTGCAAGGCTGCGATTAGCATCTGAGTACCGGAGATTTCATAAAAGATAGACCTATGAGGTTTCATTACGAGGGTCTTTCGTAGACTTCAGAGCAACAAATTTGATTACTAAACTACAACTTGTAATCCTTAAGGAAATATTTCTAGTAATCAAGTAACAATGAAAAAATTTACCATGTATTGTAGAATCCAGGGTGATCCCCAAAGTTCCAGGTGGAGCAAAGTACGGGGTGAATTTCATATATGCGCATCTAGCAGAGACCGACAAAAATAGATATAATAGGTTTTTAAGGTTTGGGAACAAAAAGAAGTCGCAGGGAGCTAATTCCGGAGAATACGGAGGATGGGGGAGCAATTCGTAGTGCAATTCGACCAATTTGGCTGTGGCGACTGAGAAGGTGTGAAGAAGAGAAAAGAATCTCGCGGATACCTTTCTCATGCCCAAATTTTTGTGCTGGATATGGCTAACGCGTTCATTTGATATGCCTGTTATCTCAGCTAACTCGCGAATTTTCACTCGGCGGTCTGACAATACGAGATCATGAGCAATGACGTTAATACCGTTGACGCCGGTCTCTGCATCATCACACGCTAGATCAAATCGATCATTTTGCGATAGACGTACGGTATGTCTCCGATATTATGGACGTCCGAACGTTCCGGGCAGCCAACATTGACATGGATCACCATTTTGTTTCAGTCAAGAAGCGAATGCAGACCTTCCAAGGTCCACAACAAAATAAGTGAGAAGATATAAAGTAGAAAAACTGCAATCACAGTACCGTCAGAATCTTCGCCGAACGCCTATCCTTAAATCTTTCAACAACATTGCACCTGCATCAATTACCAAAGAGCAATGACAACACTAACAAGGTACTATCCGAGACGTCGCAACTGAATTCATCTACTGCCTACCACCAAGAAATCCCTGGTTTGATGAACAATATTGGCAAGCACATGCTAACATGGTGGCGCTGTACCGAAGGACGAAAGCTGTTCAATGCACATGAGCTCTATAAGCAGAAGCTACAGAAAGAACATCAGCTTCTCCAGAAGAAGAAAAAAGAATACGAGAATAAAGAGCGATCGAAATAGCGTAAAAAAGTTTTACCAACAGATAAAAAGAACATGTCAAGGCAAGAAGACCTGTATGGAAGCCTGCAGAGATGAAGAAAAGCTTATTACATTGTAGTAGAGTCACAGTCGGTGTGGAGAATATGAAAAAACTTTAATGTATTATGGCTAAGAAGCTCAATATTCCCCGTCAGAACTATCATTTAACTTGACGATGATAGCCACACTTTTCATCTACCTGATAAAACAAATGATTTTGTGAAGAACATGCACCAACATACTCAGATCTGGTCAGAAGTGTGTATGCCTGAGGAATAGAATCGGAGCACCAAATGCTCGATCCATAAGCAAGGAGACCCCCTCGACTGTGCCAGCTATAGAAGTATAAGTCTTCTCAACATCGGATACAAGATCTTATCTGTCATTTTGCGTGAGTTTCTATAACCCTCCGCCAACAATCTGATGGTGATGATGAGTCCCTATCAGTGCGGTCTCAGAACAGGAAACTCCACGATCCACAATTGATGTGGAAAAAGGTTTAATGCAAGGTGACGCGACTGCGACTCTCTTAACATCACATTTAAAATAGTTGTGCGGAACTCAGAAGTTAACGCTGGAGGCACAATCTTTCAAAAGTCTGTGCAATTGCTAGCGTATGACGATGACATCGACATAATTGGTAGAAGTCAACAGGCTGACACCGATGCTATCGGAGTCGCAAAATCATCTTCAGTGACAAAGCTAATTTTTGGCTCAATGGGTTCGTCAATAAGAAAAATAAGCGTTATTGGTCGGGTGAAAACATATATGTGCTTCATGAATCACCACTTTATTAACAAAAAATAACTGTTTGGTGCGGTTTGCATGCCGGCGGCGTTATTGGGCCATATTTTTTCGTCGACGATAACGATCGTCACGTTATTGTGAATGGTCAGCGTTATCGCGCCATGATCACCGATTATTTTTGGGCCGAATTGAAAGATATGGACTTGGACGACATGTGGTTTCAACAGGATGGTGCCACAAGCCACACAGCACAAGCTACAATCGATTTATTCAAGAGTAAGTATGGTGAGCGTGTTATCTCAAGACATGGGCCAGTCGATTGGCCGTCTTGTTCGTGCGATTTAACGCCGCTTGACTATTTTAGGTGGGGCTGCGTTTAGTCATTGGTTTATGCCAACACGCCGACGACGTTGGTAGAGCTCAGAGCCAATATTGAATGTGAAATAGCGTCCGTTTCGGCCGAAATGTGTGGTCGAGTCGTTGAAAACTGGGTCCAACGAATCGACCGCTGCAAACGTGCCCTCGGTAGCCATATGAACGAAGTCGAGTTCCATTCATAAATGTTTTGATTGTACTTCAAGCCAATGGAAAAGTTTTTGAAATATCTCAAATAGTTTGCCTTTTATTTAAAAAAAAAAAATTGTCAAGTCGCTATAAGAAAACCCTATATTATGCGTCAACAAAAGGGAACACTCAACATCGATGAATTAAAGAGAACATCATAATCGACAGCTATAAAATCTGCTACCAACACCTCATCCAAAATAAACGAATAAACGAAGAATCACTCTTGCCAATCGCTTTTTCTTTGAGCTAAGAAGGCAATTGTGGCTCTATCTTACAAAACTTAGGAGCCTCTGCCATATATAACAAACACCCAGCCATTATCAATGAACTTGCATCTTCGAAACTAAAAAACTTTTAATTCCCGGTCTGTGCGTCAGTGACAACATACGTTGGAATGACCACAAATGCCCACTTCTGGTCAGGTGTTCCAAAAACATCCCTGGACTTGCTAGATCTGATTCAAACCTATGCAATAAAACTCATGGGTGATACTAATATCAGTCAGTCACTTAACACGTTGAACACTGACGTAATGTCTCCTGTCTCCTGTCTCCTGCCTGCACCACCAGTGCGCCAAAGGAATTGCCAGTAGCATTCGACCCCTTCAAACCTATAACCGTAACCGTGAGCATACCGTCAAGCCCACTTTCGGACGTACTCTGAAATATCGTGATTCGTTCCTGAGCCGAACAACAAGGTTGTGGAATGCCCGGTCGAGATCTCTACTTTCTAGTAATTGTAACATTCAGACATTTAAAACCAACGTTCATCGGTACCTACCTTTCTTTCCCCCCTAATTTTTCTTCGTCCGCGAAAAAAAGCAGATAAAGATATCCTCTGTCCTTTTGAGAAAAAAAATCCCTTTTGCGTTGACGGGCTTTGAGGAGAAGATTCAGAGACCTAGGCAGAAAACTGAGCACCATTTGCCTGAAATGGCTGGGGCATATAGAGTGAATGGAGACCAATGCTCCAGCCCGCAGAGTCTTTGAATCCAACCTTGAGGGATAACGCAATAGAGGAAGACTTCTTCTTAGCTGGCGCATACAAGTAGAAGAAGACCTCAATAGACATCGAGTGTTCAACTGGAGGCAGTAGCTAAAGACCTGACTAATTGGAAACGCTTGTTAGTTATGGGCCAAGTTCGCCGCAAACTGTAGCGCCACCTAAATAAGTAAGTGATAGCCAGGTCTCTTTGTGGATATTAAGTTGTAGGAAATGTGTGCTAGCTATTATAAGATATCGCCTACCAGCGAAATTCGCCTGAGCCCATTTTTAGACCATGTGTTTCATTTAAACCTGATGCGAAGTATAACCTGGAGTTCACCCCGATGCCTAAAGCCCAAGACTTTCTGCTTAAGCCCTCTTATGATAAATCCTCATCCAAACAGGACCTGGTTCTGCTGTCTATAGCATTCACCCTAGTAGATGTCATAGTTCTCTATCCTTCTTTTGCCCGGCCTATTCCATCGTATTTCTTGGATGGCAGTTATATCCATTTTGTAGCCAGTTAGGTGTATCGCTGATTTTTCGACTCTATGCGGACTGCTGATTCTATTCCATTTTTTGTGTTTTTGTTGCTTCATGTCATACTATTATACGTTCAACATCAAAAGATGCACGTCGAAAGCGAACTCAATGTCGATAAAAATGCGCATCAAGTACTCGCATTGGTAGGCATGTTGCAATTTAAATAGAGAAAGCATTGACTATTGTTTTTATGCTCTTCAACGTGAGGGAAGTAAGATTGGGAGCTCTGTCAGATTTACCTGCATTTCAACGTCAACAGAGCCTTCATAAGAATACAGATTCTAGGCGTTATTCTCTCTAATGTCCTGATTTAAAAAAAAAAAAAAAAAAAAAATACAGTCAACACAAGCTGATGTCATTTTCAGGATATCTGACAATTGTACGGAAACTCATGATTTTTTGTATCTTTTCACATCATATTATCCATAATAATAAATGTGTGTACGTTTAAGGTTCCAATACCTTTTAAGGCTCCCTATTCATGGTTTTCAGAACGCTAATAAAGCTTAAACCATTATCCTTCAGAAATCTAGGTAGTAACCTTTTTGATTGTCATTTATCAAACGTTTATATTCAAAAAATATATGTGTATCTGCCTAACCAAAGTCAGCCATTAGTAAACTAATAGAACAAAATAACATCAGTAAACATACACTTTTCGGCAGGAGGAAATAAAAATCAAGAAAACCTCTTGTACAACAGATTTTTTTCCATGTATTTCTTTTTTCCGTTTATTTTTCTGGCGAAAAGGAAGAAATCTTTTTGCATATTCTTTTCGAAATTCCCTTCTATACGTTTTGAATGCTTTTAGGGCTTATAAGTGCTGTATACACGGAATTCTGATTATCATCATAATGTTCAGCATTTCTTTTGAATATTCTTTTGCTGAAAGTAAGATGGTAAAGAAGCCATTTATTCAATTACAGGTCTAAGGATAATTTTTTTTTTTCTCCTGATTTTTTTTTCCGGTAGTATTTCTTCAAAAATTCGTAAATGAGCTTAATGTGGCCACGAATTGATTTCAATTTAAATCCTTCTAAAATGATAAAAGGATTTTTGTTTAGTTTTTGTTTAGGCGGCTTAAGGTTGTTCTTTCTTATAGAAGCAACAATAATGGAAATTCAACTTATTTTGTGTCTCCTTTGTTAAATTTTGTCTTGGTATACTCGTATAACATACAAAAGTAAAGGTACCCGTAGCTTAAGCATAATTTTCCAAAAAGATAAGGTTGGAATTTCTTCTTACCTTAACGGTCTGCCAATAGTTCTGTAATCTAAAAAACTTATTTTTATCTTATTTTTAACACAGTCATGTGTTTAAGACCAATAAACTTGGATAAGTATTGTAGATAGCTATAAGCATATACCATAGATACTAATCTGTAAGTACACCCTCGGCTGCAGATTGAATATTTCGCTGAGGAAATTTTCGGGCGACCGATGCCCAAAGCACGTCATTGAAGTGTTTTTCCGTCCACTAACAACTAGAACGACCAAGTCGTCACGGACAGAAGCACCTCTGTCAGTATTAAGGATATCCAAAATTTCCGGAGAACAACTATTGACTCCAATATTCTCTAGTTATAGGCATGGTATAGCCTCGACGTCCCAAACAACCACTCTGAGTGAATATTCGACCACAAACTTCTGATGATGATTTAGCTGATAGAGCATCTCCTTAGCCACTACTATCAGGGATACTTCTTCCAATTGTTATGCTTCAGCAGCTGTCAAAGTTACCAACGATATCAAGCAGAAATTATACAAAAATTTTATCGAAATTCTGGATCAGTTGTTAATATTGGGTCTATAACTTAATTCGTGCGGTTTGCTAAGAGATGGCGTAACTTGTATTATTCTATTGTTATTATTCCATTGGAACATGCGTTGGAAAGCTACTGTCATTGTTCGTCATTTCAGTATATGTCACTCATTTGAAGCGTTAACAATAATTTTTTTTCACTCAAATATGTCGAACTTTGTGCCTGAAAAAGTGTTTTTGCGGGGAGTTCTTCTTCATGAGGAAAACTGCTGCCGAAAGTCATCATATTTTGGTGGAAGTTTATGGTGAATATGCGCTAGCTGAGCGAATGTGCCAAAAGTGGTTTGCACGATTTAAAACTGGTGATTTTGGCTTGGAAGACGATGAACGTCCTGGGCAGCCAAAAAAGTTTGAAGATGAAGAACTGGAAGCATTACTCTATGAAGATTGTTGCCAAATACAAGCAGCCATTTCAAAACGTTTAAAAGCAGCTGGATATATTCAAAAGCAAGGAAATTGGGTTCCACATGAACTCAAGCCGAGAGACATCGAAAGGCGGTTTTGCATGTTCAAAATGTTGCTGGAACGCCACAAAAGGAAGTAATTTTTGCATCGGATTGTTACTGGTGATGAAAAATGGATCCATTACGACAACCCCAAGTGCAAAAAATCATATGTAAAACCCGGCCAACCAGCCAAATCAACGGTAAAGCCGAATATCCATGATGCAATGGTAATGCTCTGTATTTGATGGGATCAGATGGGTGTGCTGTATTATGAGCTGCTAAAACCGGGTGAAACCATCAATGGACAACGCTACCGAAGACAATTAATCCGTTTGAAGAGAGCAGTAGCCGAAAAACGCCCGGAATAAACGACCAGACACGAGGCAGTAATTTTCCATCATGACAACGCTCGGCCACACGTTGCTATTCCGGTTAAGAACTATTTAGAAAACAGTGGATGGGAAGTCTTACCCCACCCGCCTTATAGCCCAGACCTTGCCCCTTCTGACTACCATTTGTTTCGGTCGATGCAGAACGCCCTCACTGAAGTACGGTTCACATCAGAGCAGAATATCAAAAATTGGCTTGATTCATTCTTGGCTGCCAAACCGGCGCAGTTCTTTTGGGATGGGATCCACAAATTGCCAGAAAGATGGGAAAAAGTCATAGCTTCAGATGGGCAATATTTTGAATAATACTATTGTACAGGTTTTTCTTAAATAAACTTTCAAATTTTGAAAAAAACCGCACGAATTAAAATATATACCCAATACGTAACGTGAATTTCGTCGTGAGGTTGGTCGTCCTTCTGGTTTCAGTGTGCAGGCAATCTGTCGCACCGTGGAAAAGTTTGAGCGTGAGTACACTCTTTTGGATCTAAAGCCAAGATCCAAAGAGCACCTTAAGATTGGTGCAAAATAAAGAAAGCATAGCCGCCGTAATAGCCAGTATCAAAGATGACCCAGAAATGTCGATTCGACGCCGATCAGATGAATTCGGTATCACCAGAGAGTCAACTCGGCTTATTTTGCAGTTGGATTTTGGCTTGCATCCGTATTTGATTGCGCTAACGTAAGAATTGAAGCCGGACGACCATAAGCAATGCCGTAAGTTCGCTAATTGGGCACTGAAAATGTTGGCCAGAAATCCAGATTTTGGCCAAAAAATCATCTTCTCGAACGAGTCCCATTTTTGGCTCAGCGGATATGCCAACAAACAAAATTGCCATTATTGGACTGTTTGGTGCGGTTTATGGCATGGCGGCATCATCGGAAACACTGTTACCGTCTCAGATATAGAGCGATGTTACCCGACTTTCTGTGATCAGAGCTCGACAACATCGATATATCTGTACAAGCGTCGCAACGTTCGAAGCGTTTATCAATTGGCCGCCGCAATCATACGATTTGACACCACTCGATTTTTTTCTCAGCAGTGCGCCAAGTCCTTAGTCTACGCTAACAAGCTAACAAGACACACAATTGCCGGAATAACACCGCACATGTTGGACCGAGTCATCAGAAATTGGACCGACCGCTTGAAGCACTGCCAGCGAAGACGCGTGGGATATTTAAACAATGCTTAGGCCAAAATCAATTCTATATCTCACACCTTTGTTGTTTTATTTAATTTTTTTTTCTTTCCGTTCTTATCTGGTCACTCTGTATGTCTTTAAGGAACTAAATATGATAAATCGACAAGGGAGGAAACGCAGCTTCTCAGAATGTAGAAAATAAAACAGGAAGAGCATTCGATTAAGGATATATGGAGACGGACAACATATTAAAAGACGAAATCAAGCAAAATTCACTGGTGGGCGATTTCCTGTGTACTTAATTGCAATGAGGTATATAAGAATGGCAAGACTACTACAAATATTACTACTCAAGTTCCACATCGATTTCAGAAATTAGGCACATCACAAAGGACACTCCAACGGATTTTGCATATGGACTTGTGGCATAAAGCATAATGATAAAGGAAATAAGGTCCAATGACCATCAGCATCGTCGTGACTTTGCCAACTGTGTGTGGGAAATGCATGCAACCGATCAAGAAATTAAACGAGAAATCATTTTGGGCGTTGAGAACCATTCCTACCTTCAAGGATATTTTTTTTCAGTCGGAACTCGGAAGTCCAATAATTTAATTTACAAAGTAACATATTGTAAATAAGATTGATGAGGTGTGTTCTTGGTTTGAGGGTAGATCCAACTGTATTTTTAAAGCATGGTAGAACCCAGATGTGCAAAAAACTTTTTTTTTAAATTCGGAGCTATGAGATGTACCGTGCTGATCTCACTGGATCATGTGGGTGTGTAGCATATAGGAAATCAACGATATTAAACGATAATGAATTTATTTTTCTTGAAATTGTTGTAGAAAATATAAAAGTGCTAATAGGAACTTTGTGTATGGCACCTAATATTTAGCACTACACGAAAGTTAAGAATCATCTTAAAGAGCTGGCGCCTGTTTATTCCAAAGTTGTGTTACATGTATCTTGGTATTCCTTCAATTTATTAATGATGTCAGCCCTACCGATTTTTAACCTGACAAAATACCCTCCTTAATCGATGTTTTTATTGTTTCTCAAATTGATTTAGTAGATCATAACGACCAAATTGCTTTCCCAGAACTTTCAAACCATGATATGAATATTTTAGTTTTAAAAGTTATGTCGCCTTGTTCAAATGAAACATTCGTTCAATTCCGTAAATTTTCTTCCATTGATGTCGATATTTTGTATATTCTTTCGATTGGGTACCAATATATTACAAATCAGATGTAAATGTGCAATGCTGACAATGACTGTCTTTTTAATAAATACATGCCTTTCAAAACTAAGAAGGTAGAAAAAAGAAATATCCCTTGGTTCACCCAACAGTGTAAACAAGTGTAACTTATTGTATATACTCATACTTTAGGTGTATAAATGTCCGATATAAATGTCCATTCATTTACGGTCAATTCCGACAAATCTGTAACGCTGTAACCTCTTTTGCTCCTAAGAACAAAACTGAGTACTAGGTGGCGCAAAAGCCATCACACTGTCGGAAGATGCTATAATTTTTGCAAATGGCTGCAAATGTCAAACCTACTCTGACATTTGTGAAGTATGAAATTTAATTCGTGCTGTTTTTTTTTTTCAAAATTTGAACGTTTATTTAAGAAAAACCTGTACAATAGTATTATTCAAAGTATTGTCCATTTGAAGCTATGACTTTTTCCCATCTTTCTGGCAATTTGTGGATCCCATCCCAAAAGAACTGCGCCGGCTTGGCAGCCAAGAATGAATCAACCCAATTTTTGATATTCTGCTCTGATGTGAACCGTATTTCAGTGAGGGCGTTCTGCATCGACCGGAACAAATGGTAGTCAGAAGGGACTTCCCATCCACTGTTTTCCAAATAGTTCTTAACCGGAATAGCAACGTTGGGCCGAGCGTTGTCATGATGGAAAATTATTGCCTCGTGTCTGGTCGCATATTCCGCACGTTTTTCGGCTACTGCTCTCTTCAAACGGATTAATTGTGTTCGGTAGCGTTGTCCATTGATGGTTTCACCCGGTTTTAGCAGCTCATAATACAGCACACCCATCTGATCCCATCAAATACAGAGCATTACCTTCGCATCATGGATATTCGGCTTTACCGTTGATTTGGCTGCTTGGCCGGGTTTTACATATGATTTTTTGCACTTGGGGTTGTCGTAATGGATCCATTTTTCATCACCAGTAACAATCCGATGCAAAAATGACTTCCTTTTGTGGCGTTCCAGCAGCATTTTGAACATGCAAAACCGCCTTTCGACGTCTCTCGGCTTGAGTTCTTGTGGAACCCAATTTCCTTGCTTTTGAATATATCCAGCTGCTTTTAAACGTTTTGAAATGCCTGCTTGAGTGACACCCAAAGATTCTGCGAGCTCTTCTTGTGTTTGGCAACAATCTTCATAGAGTAATGCTTCCAGTTATTCATCATCGTCTTCCAAGCCAAAATCACCACTTTCAAATCGTGCAAACCACTTTCGCACGTTCGCTTAGCTAGCACATGTTCACCATAAACTTCCACCAAAATACGATGGCTTTCGGCAGCAGTTTTCTTCATGTTAAAGTTATGAAGAAGAATGAAAATGACAGTAGCTTTCCAACGTTATAGACCCAATACACGTCAATAAGAAATCAATCACTATACTCCCAAAGAACGTGAAATAATTGTTACGATTTTTGTGCTGAATAATTCGTTTGTGGTGCTGGCTCAGTGTGAATTTCAGTGCAGATTTCCCGGTCATCTGATACCAACTGGGCAACCAATACGACGTTTAGACGAGAATGCCAAAACACGAGATGCTGCCAGGTCTGGCCGGCCTCGAAACAGCCTTTCTGCTGAGAATATCGCAGCTGTGGTTTGAGATGTCGCAGGAGACCCCGGAGTATCAACAAGATGACGTGCCAAGAAATTGGGTATCAGAGAATTTCTGTAAAAGACTGTAAGGTGTTCCATTACACAGTGCAGACTGTACAGCAGCTGTTAGCTGTTGACCGCTAAGGGTGTGTAACCTACTCTCAAGCCAACCTGAATCTCTACCATGAGAGATACATTTTTACATCGAAAGCCATCATGGGCGACGAGGCCCATTTCCAACTGTTTGGATATGTGAATAAGCAAAATTATCGCTTTTGGGGCACCGAAAATCCGCGATAACCCACTAAGAGCCATTTTACCCGCTCAGGGTTACTGCTTGACATGCCGTTTACGCTGGAGGCCTCATAGGGCCTTATTTTTTCGAAAACGCCTCGAGCCAAACGACCACTGTGAACGGCGAGCGCTACAGAGTCATGCTCAACGACTTTCTCTTTCCTCAATTGGACTGGAGAGCATGCGAGAATGGAAAGAATTGCGCCTACTGTATGAACTAAAACCGAAATTCTGAGAGCAAGGGCTAGCAAGGTCATCTGATTTAACTGTTTCAGATTTCTTTTTGTGGGTTTTTTTTAAGTCACGAGTCTATGTCAACAAGCCTCAGGCTCTTGAAGTCTTCAAAGCGCATATTTGTCAAGAATGTGGGGACCTATCGCCGGAAGTTCTGTTCTTTTAGTCGATATCATTTTCTCGACTTAATCCAAAAGCAGAAAGCAGGTTTTTCATTCATAAAAAAAAAATTACAGCCAAAAAACATCGGGTGACAACTTTTAAGCCACGTTTTATTACCAATAAAAGTTTAATTAAAGCTCAGCGTTTCGGAAATCTATTCGCCAAATCCGCATAACCATAGGTGACACTTACAACTGTAATATTGACTTTAATGAGCTTAATTAAAAATTTGCCACTGATACATCAGCCATCGGCTTCATAGCGAAACAACACATTTTCTGTCCTTTCTCTTTGTGTTAATGAGACAACCGTAGGTGACTCCCTGTAAGGACTAACGCTGTAGGTTTTCATAATGTCTACCCAAGATTCGTTTATAACCTTATGCCAGTTCCTTTTCAACATACAAAACACTTTTTTTCATACAATTACGAGAGCTGTTTGATGAATACCCCGATAAGAAATGACAACGCAACTTTTCTTTTTTTTTTATAATACCGCGCGCTCACCAAGGGGATATGATTACCCTTTTAATGGCTTTTCTCCAGGGAACGGGTAGGTGGTGTAGTAGTTTGAAACTCAGGTGTGTTTGGTTTCAAACACGTCTCCAGTGCATCCTCAACCAGTGGGTCTTAGTACGTGCTAGTTGTTAGTTCGTTACATTTTAGCCCAGCCAGCAACAACTCCAACATCAGTGTAATGCCTTTATGTCAGAGTTGACGCCGACGGGATTTTCATATAACTACATGCAAATTCTATGAAAAGACTTTTTTCAAAGAATTGCCTTGCACGGGATTCGAACCCGCGACCCTCTGCTTGAGGAATTTATGCATATACCACTACACCACGGCTACCCCGAGATTAGATTTGGACAATTCCTTTCAACTCGATGTACTTTTTCCAGCAGCGGTGCTAATTTTTTAACCGCTCCTCGATGACTTCCTCGTTCGACCTGTACTTCTTTATGGCGAGCGATCTTTTAGGGTTGGGGAACAAAAAGAATTCGCATGGAGCTAAATTCGAAGAATACAGAGGATGGGGGAGCAGTCCGTAGAGCAATTCGACCAATTTGGCTTGGCGACTGCGAAGTTGTGAGCCATTGCGTTATGGTGGTGGAAGAGCACTTTTTTCTACGCCAAATGTGATTGTTTTTTCTTTGAATCGGAGTTTAACTGGAGCAATAAATCGACGTAGTATGCTTCTATAATTGTTTTTACCTTTTTCTACACAGTCAACGTAGAATACACCTCGAGCGTCCTAAAACACGGTGGCCATTTCGATTGTTCTTTGGTCTCTGGTGTGTACCAATGAAACCATGTCTCATTGACGGTCACGCAACGAAAACTCTTTCGGATTTTGATTAAAAAGGGCCAAGCAAGTCTTTGAAGTGGTGTCACGATTGGCACCCATAGTGCGGACAGCTTTTTTATGCCCAAAATCTAGTGCAACTTGTGGCATCATATCTCAACAATCCGAATCAAGCTGTTTGTCACGGTGACAAAAAAAAAAAATCATTGAAATTACCAGTAACTTCCGGTGAGCCCCAAGGATCTGCTCTATGCCCTCTTTTGCTTATATTATTTATAGATGCTATCTATAAGACAGTAATGAACTGCGATTATCATATTGTATATGGTATATGCGGATGATGTTCAACTACTGTATATTAAAAAATTATCTAAGACTGTCCTCCAGTTTAACCGATGTCAAATCAGGCCACCATTGTCTATATATGAATTTAGTCAAGGTGATGTTGATATATAATAGCAATTTTGAAAATTTCTTTCTAACTAAAACTATTAGGTTCTTAACTAAGTTCTGTGAATAGATGGCTCCAGCATCAAGTGCTGATCGATTGTGACATATCCAAAATGTCATGAACTTAGATATTTACCATATGTAAACCGTTTTGACCCATCTGTGATTTTGTTTTGGCGTCACGGTGATGCTGCTCTAAGTAAAACAAAGTTCCGTGATTGGTTCCGCCGCTTCAAAGACGGTGATTTCGATGTTGAAGACCTCAGCTTGCCTCAGCATTAGGAATTATCCGCCAAGTCAATTCCTAGCGATTACATGCGTTGGGAATGATTCAAAAACAAGGAACTTGGATTCCTTATGATTCAAACCAAGTGACGTTGAGCGTAATTTTTTCGCCTGTGAACAACTGTTCCAATGGGTGATGACAAATAGATTCATTACAGCAACTCAAAGAGAAAAAAGTCATCGGGACTGCCACGCCATGCTTGTACGTCGTCGGCTCAGCCGAATATTCACGCTGCGAAGGTAACGCTGTGTATTTTGTGGGACAAGGTCGGTGTTAGTTATTATGAACTGTTGAAACCCAACGAAGCAATCACTGTGGAACGGTATCGACTTCAATGCGATGAAAAAGTGATTCTACCAGGTGTACCGGTATAAAGTGAGCGTCAAGATACAAATGTCTCGATAGGAAACATTTATTGAGAACGGGCTATTGCTATGATACCTGCCAAATATATTTAGTATACATCAAGTCACTGAGCAAACAACATCATATTTTTTCTTCGTATTAAAAATGTCGAATTTTGTACCAGAAAATGATGACTTGCGGAAAGCATTCATTTTTTGTGCTGCAGAGTAGCATCAAGCATTCGAGGCATATGGTGATCATGCTCTATCAGAAGCAACATGAAAAAGATGGTTTCAACGGTTCAGAGATAATGATTTTGATGTGAGAAATGAAGAACGTGGAAGACAACTAAAAAAGTTTTAAGACGCCGAATTGCAAACAATATTTGATGAAGATGACACTTTGAGCCAGAAACAAATGGCAGAAATGTTAAATGTTGCACAACAAACAATTTCTGACCATTTAAAAGCTATGGGAAAGTTCCAAAGGCTGGAAAACCGGTGCCACATGAATTGAATGAAAGAAATCGAAGAACCACTTGTGAAATTTTGCTTCAAAGACGAATTGTTACTGGGGATGAAAAATAGATCATGGGTAAATCCGGCACAACCATCAACTTCGACTGCAAAACCAGATCGATTCGGCAAGAAGACAATGCTGTGTGTCTGGTGGGACCAGAAAGGTGTGGTGTACCACGAGCTCCTAAAAACTTCTGAAACCATTAATACAGATCGCTACCGACAACAAATGGGTCAATTTGAACCATGCATTGATCGAAAAACGACCAGAATGTGCCAAAAGACATGGCAAGGTAATTTCGCTCCATGACAATGCACCTGCAAACAAAGCAAAACTGGTTCAGGATACAACCAAAGCACTTGACTGGAAGCTGCTACCTCAACCGCCGAATTCAACAGACTTGGCTTCTTTCGACTACTATTTGAGCAGCACTTCGAATCCTACGAGGAAGTCGAAATTGGGTGACTTTTTGGTTTGCTTCAAAAGACGAACAGTTTTAATGGAGTGGAATCCATAAATTGCCTGAAAGATGGGAAAAATGTGTAGCTAACAATGGCCAATGGTTTGAATAAAATGGTTTTTACTTTTCCATTACAAATTTGTGTTTAACATGACAACGCTCGACCTCATGTTGCCAAACCCTCAAATGGGAAGTCTTACGCCACCGGCCATATTCCACAGATATTACGCCGTCCGATTATTAATTGTTTCGTTTGATTGCACATGGTCTGGCTGATCAGCAGTTCCGCTCATGAGACGACATTAAAAAATGACTTGATTCGTGGAAAGCCTTAAAAAACAAACACTTTTACCGTAACGGTATTCGAGCTCCATGGCAGAAAGATGGAAAAAAGTTGTAGCCAGCGATGGGCAATACTTTGAATGAATCATTTGTTACCAAGTCATCATTTGTCACTAGTCCTACCAAATGTAAACCACCCATTTTTCGTCTCCCGTTACCACTTTTTTTCAGAAAAGCCTCAAGTGAGTTCAATCTCAACAAAGGGTCACAGACTATTTTGCGATCCATAATGTTTCTTTTACTGAGTTCGTGAGGAACCCAAAGATCTACCTTTTTTGATGTTCTAAACTTTTTCAGTCTTTGCGAAACAGTTGTATGGGTGATGTTTAGCCGCTGAGCAATCTTCCGTGTCGTCAAATGCCTACCAACGGTAACTGTAGCCAAGTTAGTGGGTGGACGTCAACAGCATCAGCAAGGTCTGTATTACCTGAAAAACCAAGTGTAAACCAAGTGCTTATAGCCGAATATCCGTACACGCATCCTCTGTCGCTTTGACACCATTTTAAAAGCAAAAAAAAAAAGCCGAAAATGCACTTTCTTATCCTCTATTTTAAGAAAAATACGTCAGACCAAAACAAATTCTCGTAACAATATTAAGGATAACTCTCTCCATACACAGAGATTTTCTGAAACCATAAACACTATTTCCAAGAAAAAAAACCCGCAGTACTAATTGGACAACCCAATTAATAAATAAATATGATATCAACACAAGAGTTTTCAAAAACTCTGACAAACCCAAAGGCCACTTAGTTCCTTGCATATCATTTCAAGCATGACGCGCAAGTTTATGCTTGTTCTGTACTTTATTTACGATTTACATAACATAAATCATTTTCAAAAAAATTTTGCTCTGCCTAACATTGGGATTTCGGCCATTAAATCAGCTCCGACCGTGACTCTACTACAAATTTCCCTGCCCATATCTATAGGCTTCTGTCCGGGTCTTGTTGGTTTTGCCTTATGATGAAACTTCCGGATGTTGTTCGAACAACTTTTTAAAATTTGTTTGCAAGCGTTCTTCATCGAGTGATAATCTGTCCAACTTAAAATTATTTTTTTCAAGAAATTTACTCACAAACCATGAGTTAACGATAATGCAAACGTTTGCAAAGAATACCCGAAAACCGACAGAATATTTTCTGCATATTTCCGAGACCGCTAACAGAGAGAAAGTCCACACCAAAGCTAATGGAGACGGGTAACCGGATAATATAAAATTGTGTTCATCCATCAGGTAAGAATTAGCTCGTTTACATAGGGAACATCAGTTTAAGCTTGATGGAAGCGAAACATCTTGCTACAAACCAATCATTTGGAGAATCATTTTATTGAGGAAAAAAAGGAGCTGTCAAAGAGATCGAGGACACCGAAAGCCCATAATATACATACAAAGCCAATAACTGATTGTTCTAAAATTTACAGTCAACATACAAAAGTTTATAACATTCTTACAAGAGGGCCACCAAATGATCTAATGCCCAAAAAAGGTACTAGGTATCGAGAAAGAAAATGAATCTCGAATAATGTCTGAGTTCAGATTAATTCAGTAAAAATTAAAAAAAAAAAAAAAAAAACCACATCCGAGTTTGAGTCATTACCAATAAAAAAGTAAAACTCATCATCAATTTAAAATTTCCATTTATTGAAATTCAGAAAAATTATAGTCGTATCCTTCCACCATATATCCGTATCTGCTATACGAGTTTATTGATCGTGATAAAGTTAAAAAATTAATCAATTTCCTCATGCATACCATATGCATATCTATGTACGAATACGTATGTAACATTTTGCGCATAAAAACTGACCATTTGCGCAAAAATCTAATAAACCATTATCTGCCTCATATCATCACTCCTCGTTCCATTGAAAATTATGAGAAACACAGGACACAACTAAACATTAACGACCGACAGAAAAGCCATAACTCACCAAGTGCTGTACTAATTATCCTGTGCATATCAAAAAGCAATAGCACATCCAATCCCCCGACATTAACTACGACACATATCAACACTATCAGCAGAATGTTCATTAAAATTTAATTATTATTATTACGTTATTACGAGTGAAATTTTCGAATTAAAATATCAAAAAAAAAAAAAAAAAAAAAACTATACAAAAAAAACCACCGAAAATCCTCATCATTCCGCCAGAGCCCTATGTCAAAACTCCATCCATATTGTGCGTATATACAAGTATGTATCTCTTTTTCAATTCGAGCTACCCTATCTGTGTCCGTCGTCTGTAGTAATGAATATCGAAATTCAATTGTCATAGCCACCGGGTAAGTTTTGTTATCTCAACAATTCAATTGAAACTGCCGGGCGACATTCGTACTACTGGCGCATAAATAATTCAGAGGATTGAGGGTGCTATAACAACATGCGGATACAACCTACACTAGTAAAATCAACAAGCAGTAAACTCATAGGACGAGAAAAAACTCTGTTAAAAAAACTTGTTAACGAAAAAAAAAAAAAAAAAAAAAGACAGAAATGAAATAAACTGTTGCAGAACGAAGAAGGTTAAAGGATATGTAGAGTCAGAGTACGAATATTCCTTTCGTATCTACAGACCTCGTCCTGCCGTATAAACATGTCAGTCAATTTTATCTTTCAGTCTGGCAATTATTTTATTTATTTCTTTGTCCTCGTTTTTTTTTTTTCTTTATTACTATGTACACACGACTACAATACGTTATCCTTCATCGGAGTTCCTACTGAATTGGTATTTCCTCAATTGTAGTGTTTATCTTCTGGCTAAAGTAACAACATAACAAAAATCATGTATCTGTAGGTGGGTTAAGTGTAAGACTAAGGTGAATAAAGGAAAATATCTTTAACGAGCTTACCTTGGACGTTCGGCCATTCCAGTAGTAGTAGGACCAATAAAATGCATAGACATTTTGCATTCACAGCAAACGGGCTCCGGTTAAGCCAGGATAATGATGTTTGCATCATCATCATGCCGGACATTCCGACGTTTTTTTTGCTCTCTTCTGTCCTTTGCGGACTTCCTGATTGTCTCCTTAGGCTTCGTTGAGTTGTTTTAGTTGTATTCCATAATGCACATGTACTAACTACTGACTACTGACTACTGACAAGGACATCAATGATGACAGACAGTATGGAATGTAAGTTAAAAATCCACAATGCATTCCTACGTAAAGTAGATCAAACTCCAAGGAAAATAATTTCAAAAATTCACCATCAATTCCAATAGCACTTCCGGCACTAATTTCTATTTAAAAAAAAAAAAAAAAACAACAACAACTATCCGACACTTTATTACTTCCAAATGACCTCGAACTCAAACAAGTTACACACAAAGGATATTGATAATTGTCCGTAATTCCTATATTCGTCCGCGACGTCTTTTCATTGTAGACCGGCGTTACCCTTCCACAGTATCTTGCTTGTAAATTGAAGTTATTCAAATTAATTGATTCCACTTAGCACAATTTAATCTCACCCATGACAGGACGACTGAGGGTGAGGGATAAATTTTCGTTAGACACCTCCGTAATTCACTTGTACGATAGGATTGCAATCCTTTTAATAAACAACAGAGATTACAGGTTATCCCCTTTCTGGATGAAAAGATGGGTGATTTTGGTAAAATATGGGCAAAGAAAAAAAATTCGCAAAAATTGGAGTTTTTCCGCGCGTTAGGTATCCACTCCTTAATCGAACGAAATGCACAGCTCTACTGACGAACCGTTGGGAAATTCCGGGCGAATTGCTTGCGAAAATGTTTTGTATTTTGTATTTCTTTGCTTCCCTTAACACAGTCATCCCCCATTTCTCTATGGGGCTGACAATGAACCTCACCACTGTATTAGCGGTTGTTTTCTGTGTGTGTATTGGAGAGATTTTCTATGAGTAGAATAACATGGTGAGTGATATCACAACATTGATTGTACCGAGGACATCTGTGTCGAAAAGGACGCAAACGCTGGTGTTTAGTACTCTAGTACCATTTTAGTACTGAATGTATTGGGTGATTCATCGTGAGGTTTGATTTTCAATAGGCTTTTTTTGACAAATTACGCGTGACTCCTATCAAACTGCTTTGTTACTTTTGTTCAGTATGGTTTGGCAAGACATCTTGGAAAGACTCACACTGCAGCAGCGTCTTCAAATTGTTCAGCTGTATTACGAAAATCAGCATTCTGTGAGAAATGTTTTTCGTGCGATTCGAGGAACTTACGGTGCGCATAATCGACCAACTGAAGCCACTATTGCCAATACCATTAGCAAATTTGAGTCCCAGTTTACATTAGAGGATGATACTCGATCGATTAGATCACATCCAGCACGTAGTGAACAGACTATAGCAGCTGTAGCTGAGAGTGTACGCGAAGACCGTGCCGAATCGATTCGTCGTCTTTTTCAGGTGCTTGGCTTAGCGTATTCGACAACTTGGCGTATTTAATATGAGGATCTCGGCCTTAAAGCGTACAAAATTCAACTTGTGCAAGAATTGAAGCCAGACAACTTAAATTTGCGCCATATTTTCAGTGAATGGGCTCTGGAAAAACTCAATGAAAATCCGGTGTTTTATCGTGAAATTTTGTTCAGTGATGAAGCCCATTTCTGGCTCAATGGATACGTTTATAAACAAAATTGCCGTATTTGGGCTAATGAGCAACCCGAAGAGTACCAAGAGCTACCATTACATCCATTAAAAACAACGGTGTGTTGTGGTTTATAAGTTGGTGGAATCATATTTCTTCAAAAATGTGGCAAATCAGAATGTCACCGTCAATGGTAACCGTTACCATTACCGGAATTTCTGAAATTCAAGCACATGGTCTTGGTGAGCTCTGGTTTCAACAAGAGGGCATTACGAGCCATACAGCGCATGAAAAAATGGACTTGTTGAGAAATCATTTTGTTGAGCACTTAATTTCACGTTTTGCTACACTAAATTGGCCGCCTAGATCATGCGATATCACATCTTTGGACTGTTTTCTCTGGGGATATGTAAAGTCTCAGATCTTGAGGAATAAGCCAGCTACGATTGACACTTTCGAAGCCAACATTACTAGTGTTATTCGCGAGAAACCAGTCGCTATGCTCGAACGAGTCGCCCAAAATTGGACCTTCCAAATGAACCACCTCAGACGTAGTTGTAGTCAACATTTACATGAACGAAAAATCCCTATTCTCTTCGACCATTTCGATTCAAGAATTGTACGAGTACAATATTAAGCTATATTCTGGGATGTACGTCGAGTATGTCGATGACTGAGAACCTATAAATATATTTAAATGGAATAGGAACTGAGTGTACCACTACATTTTGATGAATGCAAAATATCTGACGGATTACTTGAAACTTGAAACTTAGAGGATCCAACAGCAACTAGAGATGAGATCAGCAATAGTGTGAAGAAAACGCTTGAATAGTTGAATAGAGCTCTTCCAAATGCTTAACGCGAATTCGAGGCATAAACGGAAAATCTTCAGTTCGTACAGTCGGCATTACAATTGTTGTCTAGAGTGGATCACAATTTTGATTACAAGAGAAACCCTACTAAAAATACAGCGATAACAAGGTGGCTGAGTGTTGAACTGATTGGGGAGATACTGAGTGCCATCAGCGTGGCAATACCCAGTGAATGCGCTTACTTCTCTTTCGTGTAGGAGCCACCAGCTATGAGACCAACCCGACTTGGTTTGCTTAACTAAACTCATATTCTGTCGGATAAATAACTAACGTGTTTCAAATGAATTCGAGTGACGTTAACAGTTCTGACAGACTCCTTATTTGAAGCTTACGTCAAAAATCATTTTTTAGCGCTACTCTGGATGCTTAAATAAGATCGGTGGCGGATAATCACTTAAGGCTTTAACTGGCTTTAGAATAACACGCCTCTTTCTCCCAAGAGGTCGCAGAAGATATTAGCTCTCCAGGTTAGGTGTTGTGTGTGGGGTTGAATATCCAGGCACGTTAGCGCCATCTGTTATGAAACAGGACAGATGAACCTTGCAAGAAAAAAAGTCACAATCACGTTCAAAATGATGACCTATACTAGGGTGACTGCTACATAAGACGAAAACATTGTTCCTTTGGGTGTGGATTTGTAAGCAGCAGACTAAAGTTGCAAATTTGGACCTTTTGGTACGAGAATGAACGAGAATGAAAGCTAAATTTGTCACAATAAGACTGATATGGGGAGTTTCTTAGAGCTTCTTGACAATATCTGAGAGCAATATGCTAAGCACGACATTCGAATTAAGAAAAAGATAACATCGTCTGCAGATGGGCTAATTGACGTTTGAGCGTAGCAAAATGCAGACTATTTTATACTGACATTTCCTCTGCTAAATATTTACAAATGAACATGGCATTCACTAGATCATAAAACAGTTAACCAGTCTTTTAGATGTCCAACTTTTTCGACTGGCCAATATACATAGTGCCAGTCCATTAACAAGTAGCAGCCTTTAGATATGTTAGACGCCACAACAATGGAGGAATAGTTGTGAGAAGACTTTATACCGAACTGTCACAACCGCAGTGGATCGCTACAACTTTTCCAATCGCGTATTCTCAACCTTTCGACAGCTCACTTACAAACTGTTTTAAGGGCTAAAGATGTGTAGCTACTACCCGTACGAAACGTTGTTAAAAGCACCCTCTATGTCCAAAAAAGTGACCATTGTGTACCCTCTATATTGTAGGGACCGTTCGATGTGGCTAGCCAGTGAATGCAGAGCCGTTTCCACCGAATTTCCTTCACAGTAGTCATGTTGTACGGTTGACAAAAGTTGTGGATCAATTTTAGCTCGTATATGGATCTCAACCAGTTGTTTTAGAGTTTTCAGAAGGAAACATGATAAATTTATAGGTCTGAGGTCCTTTGCAACAGCATGAGAGCATTAGAGAATGAGCGGTTTTGAGAATAAAAACTACATTAACTTCTCTTCATGACAGTGGAATGTTGATCATCTCTACACAACTCCTCATGATATTCTTTAGCGCAGGCAGAGGATGTTTGTAGCTCGGCTGGTATTATACCGTCCGGACCAGCACACTTGTATGGTTAAAATCTATGCAGCATCAAAACAGTCACGGTTGCAGTAGTTCGGTTATGGTTACTACTGGCCGCAAATAGGGAGCTGCTTGGGATGTGGGTATCCAGGAGCAGGTTGAGTAATTCCCATCACTTGAAGTTGTTCCAGAGCAATCAGTTTTTTTTTTTTTCAAACAACGAAGCATTATAGGATTTCTCTTAGCCGCGATGCCTCAAAAGTTTCTGTTAAACTGTCATGGAATGACCTCCAGAACTGTCACTTTGGACTCTTCAGTTCTTTTTTTATATATTTTGAGGGATTCCTTATTTGAGTCGCTAGATTGAAAACTTTCCTGCAAACATTTCTAAGCTAATGCCCTCCTATGCCTTTCTTGCCTTTAGGTTAAAAAACAGAGCAGGATATGTCATTGTTTGATTGAAAGCCAAGGTAAAAGAAACTTTCATGTCGAGCTCATTTGTTTTAGTTTTCCGATAACTCCGAAGTGCTAGTTAGGAAAGGAGCATCATTTAGGTTGAAATGAATGCATCTGTGGTCTGAGGAAGATTGTGAGGAAGACGATACCACGTTATCATTTGAGTGATTTTGTTGAATTCATTGCGCTCATTGCATATATTGTTTTGCCGGGAATGCTGAGATTAGAAAATAAGAGTACACCAAGGCTACGTTCTGTTATTGTACAAGTTTTGATCTTAACTTTGTTTCTTATATAAAGCGGAATGTATTCAGGTTTCCCAAGTCTACGAATCATACTCCGGCGATTCTAAAAATGTGACCAAAAGCTTGTCTTTGACTCGGAAAGATTGGAGTCGGCGCTATCCATTTTAAGAAATGAGATAGACGCTCCAGGATTTGAGGCTGTATTTCCTGTTTCAATTAAAGAAGGCGAAGGTTGCTTAATAGCATCTAGGTCATTATTTTTCTAAACCTTTAGGGCTATAGACTCAAATTCTAAGTGCTAAGGCATTCCTCGTCGATCACAATTAACGCTCATCTATAAGTTCACTTTAGTTCCTCCAATTTCGCGACTTCGCAGTCAGACCTCTCCTAATCCTGTTACGGCGTTTATATTAAGATCGAGCGATCTTTGATCGACATAAGCGATAAGTTTGGCGTGATCTTGTTACCAGTCAGCATTGTTTTTGTTGAGGGGATTTTAAGTATGATAGTAAGCAAGTTGCCCAAAAGCTTTAACTTGACCAACAACCACCGTTCAGGTGAAAGTTGGCAATGGCAATGGCGTCTTTTAAGACTTTGCTTACTCGTAGATTTCATGGATGTGGTGTTGGAAGGCCCTTAGGGGCTTTGGAGTTTTTAAATGTAGGTCGTTTGGAAACCGAGACGGTTTCCTCCAACGATCTCTGGCGCTTGAAGGAGTGCGTGATATTACCATCAGCTTTCGCATATTGATCTAATGCACAAACGTTTGCATTTGCATAAAATAAATTTTGGGAAGCAGATACATCATCGAATTCTACTTCTTACCTGCAGAATATGATTCATATTTTTAGACTTGGGTTCTTAATAGTCATTCTGCGTACAAAGGTCTGCTAAGTCATCATACTGAATGTATAGATTGTATCTGCTTTTTGAACATTTTGCTTTGCACCCTTGTATCTATCTTTGAAAACTCTGATAATAATAACACACTGAGTTCTTTTACTTGCAGTTTTTACCTCCTTAAACATATTTTCTTGTCTCGGTTCCGCAGTGGGTTTTTCTTTAACTATCTCTTGATCCCAATAACTCATGCACTCTAAAAGTATAGCAGCTTTGTGAGAGGTATAGAATAGTTGCACAGTTACCAAGTACTAGAACCCTTAACATAATATATTCCAGTGAAGCAAACGGACGTTAAATGCCAAAAATTGAAGTACCAACTACAAAATAAGGGTCGGACAGTTTGACTTGCTAAAAGATAAAGTGATAAAAAAATCCGCTATGGTAGCACTGCATCGAGCTTACGAAGAACCAGTGATCTTAATGGATGTATTCGTATAGACTTGGCTTGGAAAAAATAGCCTCATTCGAATCAATAAAGCAATATTTGTCAGCACCTAAGGCAAGAAGTCCCTTTCATCGTCTTTTATTGTTGCTACATGAATAGAGAAGTAAAGAAACCTGGGCTTGAGTACAGCTCGTGTACTTCTTAGGAAACTAATTTCGAGCGAAATATATTTTCGATCACCTTCTAGATATCTTCCAAATTGATCATTAGAACCTACTTAATATTTAGCTGTACAGTCCAGCGTTACTCAGCAGCTGCTTTACTATCTGTTACTTTCGTAGAGCTAGGCTTAGGACAAATAATTTTTTTGGTGGAGTCGTTTCGATGCCATTCGGTTTTTCTTGGCAATCTCAGGGAAAGATACCTCAAACAAAGGAAATCTAATAGTTGATGAATAAGTACCCGTAATTAGATGTCTTAGGTATTTACTCAGTTTGATCTGCCATTTCACCAGAAAGGGTAAAGCGCTTGGAAATTGTCTGTTCTACGAACGACATAATCATCTATCTGAGCAAGTATTTCGAATAACCATGGATCGTTATCGCACCACGCATACTCTTATTCACAATGATCCGCAAACATATCGTATAATACTGAAGGAAACATTCTATTTGCACGCAATTTCGCTTAATCGATGTATTCGTGAATTGACCTTCAAGATCGTTATGATCCAAAACCTCTGCATCATTTTCTATGTGGACATTTGAAGTCGCTCGTCTGCGCTCCAGAGACGATGGACGACTTGGGTGCGGAAAATTGCCGATATACGCCCTCAGCTGCTCGAAAAAGTGGTCATAAATTCGACTTCCAGATTGCTCCTTATTCGAAAAAGTCGCGGGAGCCATATGGCCGAAATTATATTAAAGCACCTATGACGTTGTATAAGTAAAGTTTGTAACTTAAAGAGTTTTATTGTATTTGTCTTTTTATTTCACTTTTAATAAATTTAATAATTATAATTTTTATTACTTAAATTTTCTTTGTCCGTGACACCCCCTGCTCTATGAAGACCCCGGAAGAAAAAGAACAAAGAAAAATGATTTTTGAACACCGCCGGAAATTTCGTGGTGACAGCTGGTGGGTGCGTTCGTAGTAGTGAGTGCATTCGCAGCAGCGGGTGCGTTCGTATTACATTGGCTGCATTCAGCTGTGACTTTGTAGCGTTTTAAAGGTGAACGCTACAATATACAAGTTTTTAGTTTCATTTTGTTTTGAAATTGTATTTAAGATTTTGAGATACTCGTATATGAGCCTCCTTTTTGCTTCTATAGTCCTTGTTCCACATTGCAACATTGCTTTAAAGACGTCAAAGTAGTCTTCCAGAGAATAGTTATTGCCGCCAATTTAATGCTTTTGAGTATTTCGCCTCTTCTTAACTTTAGGGTCGTCCTTCTTACTTTATTTAGCTGGTGCTTCAGTTCGGGGTGAGCCTGGCCTCAACTAAGTATCATTTCCAGTTAGTTCAGTCCGTAGCTAACATATAATAACTACCTCCAGTTGCGCACTCCAAGTCGATTGAGGTTCTCTTCTAGCTGTACGCACCATCTAGGGTGAGGTCTTCCCGTACTCCACTGTCCCTCCGGGTTAGATACCAATAAACTGAGGGTCAGAGGATTGGTGTCCATTCGCTCTTCATGTCTCAGCAGTTTTCTGACTGAAATCTTCTCTTCCAAAGCTCATCAACGCAAATAGGACCGAATATTTTTTGAAGTCCATGATCTATATCTATAGAGTCCATGATTTAGCGCTATGAAGAAGGACTGGGATAATCGAGGCTTTATAGTGTTTCGGGATAGGGTCTTACTACTTAATTGCCTTTTTAGCTCAAGGAAACGGCGATTAGCATGAGTGATTTCTCGTTTTATTTTTGCTAAGGTGTTGGTAGCAGAATTGTAAAGTTCTGTCTAATTCGATGATGTTGTGTGTCTCTTTCGTTGATAGCAAATACTCCCTAACGTACAGGTGACAGCTCGCTGAGGTCTCCCAATTTTGTCGATAGCATTGGCGGTGGTTGTACAGCCTTTTGAAAAATTGTGTCTCCAGAGTTCGCTTGAGAGCTCCATAAAGTTCTTTCAAGCATGATGTTAAAAAAAATTATATTACAGCGATTCACTTTGCCTACAACTTTCACAAAATCGAAGGTCTCGGTTGAGTCGATATCGACATTGACGCTGCAGCGAAATTTCGGCTTCATATAACTCGACTCATTAAAGACTGTCATATGTGGCCTTAAAATCGATGAAAAGATGAAGGGTATCGATTTGAATTTATTGCCTTTTTCCCGATTTTTCGATTGTGGTCTGAAACTGCACTAATGGGTTGTTGAAGAAAGGTTTTAAACATTCACACAATTTGGCAGATAAATTTTTTTAGGCGAAGCTAAGAGGGTCTGGCTAGATCTGAGAAATATGCTTTGAATACCTTGGTCAGTAAGTTGTCAGGACCTGCTGCATTGTTGGATTTCAGCATCGATATCACTATCCTTACTTTGTTTTGGTCAGGTTATTCGAAGTTTTGGCTATCATTGTCCAAGATGAATTATCTATTCTACCTGATGGCGGAATATTGGGTTTTTCCGCCGAAAAACTTTTTCCATATTCTGAGCACCGACTTTCTTTATATCTACAGGTTTCTGTAGGACTCTGTTGCATTGGAACGTTGTTTTTCCCTGTTGGTAACACTTCTACACTACAAACTCTCAATATCTTCGAAGGCACGTTTTTTGTGCTCTTTTTCTTCTTCTGGAGAAGCCAATGTTCTTTTCATCTCCTGTATTCGTAGAACTCACGAGCAGCTATCGTCATCGTTGTAGCTCCTCTTCGGTACATCGGCAGCATTGCCACAGGTCCTCGGTATTTAATGCTTAAGGCATAGGTCTTGTTAAGAGACTTCAGGATACGGATTCGCTGAAGATTTCGGCCTGGATCGCAGGCTACGTTACGTTATATCTTGTCACAGTAGTTTTTCTTTATTGAGACGCATGAGAATCCGCATTTACACTTTAGTTTCAACCAGATGGTAAAACTGGAGACTTGTCTAACGTCTATGGCAATGTGATCAATTTCATTTAACGTTCCAGGAGACCACAATGTCCCTTTGCGTAGGTCGACATGAGGAAACAGTGTGCTTGCCGTAGTGACTTTTCATCCTGCCGCAAAGTCAATAAACCTAAGTTCATTGTAAGACATAATGCCGTGCTTACCAACTCTCCTACCAAAGATGTGCTCCTTTCTCATCATGCCGTTAAAATAGTATTAGGCAATTTTAACGGTACACTTCGGACATTTGGTATCTTGTCGAGAAGCTAGTAGAAATACACTTTGTCGACTTCGTCGTTGTCTTCAGTAGGGTTATGGAAGCATTTGACCTTAATTCAGATTGTCATAATTCTCTCGCTCAAGTTTCAGAAGCTTAAGAGCTCTTGCCTAAGTCTGCCGCATATATCAAATCCGCATCCGAATAAGCTCTGTTTCTTTCTTCTTTTTTGCTTGCTTTCTATAACAATCACCATCGTATATATCACAGTTTTTCATCCTTCTTATGCCCAGCCCATCACATCGCATTTCCTGGATGGCCGCGACATCTTTGTGATGGCTGTTAAGGGCCGTTGGTATTTGTTCTAATGCACGTAACCTGTTAAGTTCCGAACATTATACGAGCAGATCCCAAGGTTGTTGGCTACAAGGGTCGTCAATAGTAAACCTCTATTTATCCGAAGCCATTAGTTGATTCGTCACATCTTTTTCATCTCTTCCGTATACGGTTTTGAGCCCTATGATACATAAAATAGTGTACCATAAGTCCGTATTAGGCTGCTAATGGAGCTCTTATGAGAAGAGAATTATTATTTATGAAGTTGCTGGGTACCACCACTGAGAGGTTAAGCAAGCATTACGCTAGGACAGTCAAAAATTTTCCGATCAATCGCCGCGCAGGTCCAAGAGTGTCGTCCTCGCCATCCCTAATCGTATCCAAACCAAAATGAAAAAAAAAATTTTCTTCCTAAACACTGCTTCAGTATGGATTGCTCTGAAAGAGTTTAAAACAAAAATTTCATCAGCGTTCAGGGTCAGGATTATCAGTGGCATTTGAACAATCTATAACGACGAAACCTATGTGTAAGCCGGAATGAACAACGTCGATATCTTGACCTGACGAAAATCTAACTGGGAAAAGTCCAATAAAGTGAAAGAGAAAGAAAGGGCAGCATTGACAGTTGGATAGGTACGTAACATACGTTATGCGTTAGCTTTTCCCGATTTTGGGAGTCTTGCAGTATTTGTACAATTTGTAGAGGCTCACGTTGAATTAGCGGCGGCGTGGCATGAAACCTACATATGTGTAAACCGCATTCGAACAAATCTGGGGTCATAATTTCTCTTGCCAAATGGAAATTTGCTTAAAATCCGATGACGTATACTTTCCTTACCTTTGACGATGTTGTTGTACGTCAAAAGATTTGGCAATAGATTAATGTTCTCAACGAAGGTATCTGCAAGTCCAATGAAAACTACACCAAATAGCACTTTCAGAAAATGTTTTTCCTTAGAAAATAGCGAAAAAACATAGTGGCATCCCTTTTTTAAACATTCATACTTAATTCACACCCGCAACACTGACACCGACGAGCTTGAGACACATTCCAAGAGCTATGGTGAGTTTGCGCCCAGCTGCTAGTACTGCCTCTCTGTTTTGTGTTGAATATTGGGAAAATCTTCACGTCCAAATACCAAAACATCTGAGATGCAATTTCGCCGTAATAACCCACGAGAGGATTCGCTCTGTTCATCCCGGTACGCAAACATTCCACAGGGTTGATTGCACGCTTGCCTGGTCCTGTGTACATATCGCAACGGTATCGTCTGCCTTCATCCGACCGGAACTACTCACTTGATGGCTGTTGGCCGTGTAGTTAGTGTATGGTGTGCTCTGGAATCTCTCCAGTGCACAGTAAAGTGCACACTCCACTCTCACCCTTCCCAACAACCATAGGGAGACGAAGCAAGCTCAAATTTCCTTACTACGAGTACGAAGTTCTTGCGTCTTACGCTTGGTCTAGGTGGTGGATGGATGTGTAAGCATAGAAGTTCTTTTCCCTGCTGACAGCATTTCACTTTTTCGCAATTTGGAAAGTGAAAATGTGAGTTAAAAGCTAAACAGGAGCACCACCAGACCGTGCATTGTGCACCCCTTCGACCACATTCAAAACAAATCGCAACCACATATAGAGACACTATTTGGAAAATACGTTGCGCGTTAGTGAGTAAGGGAATTCTTGTAACTGTAACCGTACGAATAGTCCTATCCATGGCCGTATCGGTATGTCCTTGCTTGTCTATTTCGAGCTTTTGTACGTATCTTTCGCATTCTTAAAGACGTGTCACGGGATAATGTATGTGTTTCCGTTTTTTGCGTTGCATTGCGTTTGGGTGAAATTATAAGAGAATCCGCCACAGTTGGTCGATGATAAATTGGATTCCATGGAAAAAGGCGGGAGGGATCGTTAGGATGTTAGGGGGATTGCAAGTATGTATAAGATTGGACTTTGGGGGTGAAGGCGGATGGAGAATTTGGAGAAGGTTTTTCTGCTTCCTCTGACCTCTCATGATAATTGGTGGGGTGAGATACTATGGTTGAGTCTTACCCCAATTTCATTAAGGACATCCGTTAAATTATGCAGGGTGGTTTTTGTCTGTGTGTACTCGTGGGTAGGTGATTTCTAATGGTAAAACGGATGTTGGTGACTGTATGATGGTAGAGATGGCAGCAGACGGTGGATGTAAAGAAGTCGGTGCAGATGACAGAAGGATAAGTGTGCAATGCAGTTGATGTGGTTTTGAGCTGTTGGATTTGGTTTTTCAGATGACGATGCAGACATGCAGGACGATGGTGGTTTGATGTGTATCGCAAAGTAATGGAATTCTTACGAACGATTTCACTCTATGGTTGGTTGGTTAGGTACAGTTTTCTGAGGGTAGTTGGTTTCGAAATGAACAGAAATCGAATGTTTTCTGTTCAATGGATGCTTGTCAATAGCAGCGTGCGATTCGTTACAGAAAAGTTTATACTGTAACTGGAGGAAATATCATTGTATCCTAAGGCGTAAAACTTGAAATTTCAAATCAAGCTAAGTGAGGTCGCAGATACTATTGGTAAGATTTTAAAATAATAAGTTCTCAATGAAAAAAAAAAAATAAAATAAAAATTCTTAACTACCCGAGGCAACCTCAGCGCTTGTAGAACATATCAAATTTGCTCACCAGGGTGAGAGTGCCTTCACTGTTAGCCTGTTGAATTCCAATTTCATAATCGCCACTATTTGCTCTGCGGCTGTGTTGCCTTTAACCATTGACATCGAGCACAAGCCCAACATAATTGTTTAATTGCAGAAGCAGCCTACATAAGTCACAGTGTTAGATGAGTGTATATACCTACATATATACGTTTAGAACGACGCTTCATTAATGGTTGCAAATAATGCTCGCACACCAATCGCTCTTCCTGCCTACTCGTATAAGGCAGTTTTTATTCCATGCTGGCATATGATAAAAATTACTCATTGGTGGATGAATGGTCAGTCAGTACGAACAAAGTTGATGTTATGGATACGATTCATGTTAATAAATGGGCATTTAACTGGTAACTGCTGATGGCATATCATATTCGTTATGTGGCGGCCTGTGGCATAAGTATCTACAACTGGGCATTTGCAATTTATGTCTTCATTCCGTCGACCTGACAACGCTGTTGGATAAGCCTATACATTTTACATATTTAAGATTAATGCCATCCAGATAGATACACGAGTATGTACATTGTACATATAACAAAAAAGGGCAAAAGATTCACATCTTTGATGACATGTACATAAGTTGCACCTTTAAAATCCGAATCCTAGGGTGTAAAGCTTTGATTACCGACTTTCTCGGCGAGGGTACCTTGATCTATGATCGTTTGCTTAGGATTATGTAAAAATTTCGCTCTACTCTAGTCAGTAGTATAGTCAGGATATGAATACCCTTTTTCTGGCTTTTTCTCCATAATTTTTCAGAGAATTGCCTTGCAGATTCGAACCTGCGACCCTTGCTTGAGGAGTCTATGCATAAACCACTACACCACGGCCACCTCCTTTTTGCAGAAAACAAGTTGCTATAGTTGACTATAGCACTCGAAGAGAAATTGGTTTTAAGAATGTGAATGCACCCAGAAAGCCGACTGTTTGCAAACAAATCTTATCACCTACGAAGGGTGTCAATGAGGTGAGTATGTGCCAACATTTTTACGCGTGTAAGAGCCTGGACATCCTTACTGCTGCCAACCAACCAAAAGCCTCAGATAAAGTCGGATTTGCTGTGGAAGACCCTATTAAACTGCCGTAAAGCAGATATTAACGTAATTCAGGAAGTAGAGTAGGATAGGCCGAGTAAAAGAAAGATAAGGAACATGTTGGGTACTATGGTGACTGCTACAGAGAGAGAAAAAAAAAAAACGCGTCTATTTGGGTGAGAAATCATTGTAAGCGTTTAATGCAAGAAGTCTTGACCATTTGACATGTATGCAAATGCCTGATGACAATACGCATCGAGGCTCTATTCGCCAACATTAGCCTGATATGAGCTTACAGAGGAAAATGACGTCGCTACCAAGTAAAATTTCGGCAATTTTCTCTTAGAAATGGATGAAATTTTCGGCAGCTCAATTGGGAAACACATTCCGAAAATACACACGATTTTCCCACCTCAATATCTACGAAAATACATAGCGGTCATCTAAATGTAAAACCATTTACCAAGTTGATCATATTGTGATCGACGCAGAACACTCCTCCAGTATTATAGATGTAGAAACGTTGCGAGAGGTGAACATAGGCCTCTTTTTTGCTCGGACAATCCAACCGCACTTCCAAAATGCCAGTAATATCTGCTTTGTAGTAGTCGATGGGTTCCGCTAGTTGTTCGGCTGCACGCACTTTATTCAGAGCTTAAACATTCCATATGGGAATTCAAAAAGCAAAGCAATTTTTATCATCTTATCCGAGGCTTTTGGTTGCCTCACAACAGTGAGGCTGCTTAGCTAGCCCTTAACAAGTCAAGCGTCCTATAATCGATTAAGCTGAACGGGCCAATTATTCTGCAGTCGGTAACCCAATTTGGTGGTATGAGAACTGCTTTATTTCAACACCCTGACTAGTCCTGAAAATTCTTACTGCCCTCAGCTTTAAATACTTTGAAGTAACCCATAAATTTTAAGGCAGCTCTCGTTTTGGCTGTTAAAGCCACCGTTGATGCAATGATGTGATGCGTCCCCTAAACGTGCTCCTCTTAAGGTTCAGTCATTTCTGAGGGTGAATTATAGTGTTTTTGTTTTCTTTTGCTCAACACTCGCGTTTGATAGGTGATTTCGGTTAGCCGAGACCAGTACTGTCTACCACAAGGAGGTAAAATAATCACAAATTGATCTGTTGTCATAGTTGCAGTACTGGGCATCGCCAGGTTGACACCGTCCAGTGACGGAGTTCTATTAAGCGAGATCCGAGAACTACGCGAACACATTTCTGCCGTAACAACCGATGAACTCACCGCGGCAATGGAGAGGGTAGAAGATCGCCTAGCCGTTTTCGTTAGCATGTACGCTAACTTAAATATGCTTAAGCAATGCATGCTTAAGCGAGGGAATATTTCCGGAATAATGGTAATACCAACGGTTGGTATTATTACCGAAAGGAAATAAACCACCGGAAGAGCCCTCATCTTATTGGCCTCTCAGTATGCTCGACACAACGGGCAAAATATTAGAGCGAATTATATGCAACAATGATGGACTCGCGGAATATCAGTACGGTTTTAGAAAGGGCCGATCCACAATCGACGCTATTAAAGTCGTAGTAGACAAAGCCCAATCGGCCATAGAAGGTAGACGATGGAAAGAGGGCAGTTAAATGTACTGCGCCGTGGTTACACTTGACGTGAAAAATGCTTTTAACTCGGCGAACTGGTCGCGTATTTTAAATGTACCGAAATACATAGTAAGATTGATCAGGAGCTACTTTACCTTTACCGATGGGTTGCTCCTTTACAATTCCAACGATGGGACAAGATTGTATAAAATAACAGGGGGCGTGCCCTAAGGATCAGTGTTAGGTCCCTTACTGTGGAATGTGATGTATGACGACATTCTATGACTCTCAGTCCACAGGTAAGCCTCCATTATAGGTTTCGCAAACGATATTGCTGTTGTAGTCGTGGCGAAACGACTTGAAGAAATCGAGTTATATTGCATCGAAGCAATAGCACTCGGCGAACTGGTCGCGTATTTTAAATGTACCGAAATACATAGTAAGATTGATCAGGAGCTACTTTACCTTTACCGATGGGTTGCTCCTTTACAATTCCAACGACGGGACAAAATTGTATAAAATTACAGGGGGCGTGCCCCTAGGATCAGTGTTAGCTCCCTTACTGTGGAATGTGATGTATGACGAAATTCTATGACTCTCAGTCCACAGGTAAGCCTCCATTATAGGTTTCGCAAACGATATTGCTGTTGTAGTCGTGGCGAAACGACTTGAAGAAATCGAGTTATATTGCATCGAAGCAATATCACTGGTAAAAAACTGGCTACGAGATATGAGTTTAGATATCAAGGAACATAAAAATGAATTCGTTCTCATTACGAGTAGAAGGGTACTAGAGACGAAAACGATAAAAGTAGGAGAGCACACAATTATTTCCAGCATATTTATAAAATACCTGGGAGTGATGATTGATGCTGGGCTTATTTTCAAGCACCACCTCATATACGCTTGTAAGAAATCGTCGAAAGCAATAGGCGATCTTTCGAGACTCATGTCGAATATCGCCGGCCCAAAACAAAGCAAACGAATAATGCTTGCGAGAGTTGTAGCCTCCCTACAGATGTACGGGACACAAATATGGTCTGACGTCGCGGATAAAAGGACATATATGAAGGGAATCAAATCTGTGTATAGATTATGTGCACTGCGAGTTAGCAGTTCATTTCACGATGCGACCTTCGTACTATCCTCTATTGTGCCAATTGATATCCTAGCTTTAGAAACTAGGAGACTTTATAAAAATCGCGTGCAAATCGGGCCATCCATAAATCAAGCAAAAATTCGAAAGAAGCCGCAGTATACAAACGTATCAACAACAATGGAACGAGTCCCAAAAAGGGAGATGGACGTACCGACTAATCCCAAGGATTGAAAATTGAGTAAAACGAAAACACGGCGAACTGAATTACTATCTTACACAGTTCTTGACGGCTTGGTATGCAAACATTGTGTGAAGAATTTGGTGAACGGCCAACACAAGAAAACATAGTTCAAGATATGTATTTTGAAATCCGCAGATTTTTGGGCTGCTGTGAATCATGCAGCAGTAAGAAATAATGTGCGATATAAAGTATTTAGAAAAGTAGTGGAACGCGAATTTTCTAAGCACCCCGTGACGAAGCAAAAATTTCAAATCCGTCCCTCGCAAAGTAATACTTAGCGGTAGTTCCGCGGGGAAATAAACAGAAAGATTCCCCGGGAGGTGGTTTTAGTCAGTAAGAATCTGACACTATCAGTGGACTTCGAACCATTGGTGCCTATGCAAGGTTTCAACCTTCCCACGATAAAAAAAGCCATCCAGTGCCTACTCTAATCGTACACACCCAACCCTTAAGGAGTCTATAAGGCAATAGAGGCTTAAATTTCATTCGAAGTTCGAAGATGAGGACTTGTGTCAGCAATTGAATTCTAACCATTCCATTTGGTTAGGTTTAGTTATGTTACGATAGCTACTCACGAGTTGGACTTTTTACTGCGGTTTCGTGTCAAGTCTCTAATCTAGCCTAGAAAAGATGAGAAAGGCCACTTAGACTTTTAATTTTGCCTTTGGTTATGTTCGTCTATTCGTCAATATTCTGCCAATATTTGTACATTTATTGACCTATTTCAAAGGTTGGGATTTTCCAGATCCCTACAGATATCTCCCTTCAGAAGAAAGGACGAACAAATATATTTGTTACTTGAAATAGGAGATACTCTTCCTTTTCCTCATGTTAGTCGCCCAATCCAAGCAATAGTTCCACAATATCTGAATCACTGTTTTAACGAAACCATCCACTTAGGAATCCCCACACCCAGTACAAATTGGCATAGCCATTAACTTTGACATGCATATGCGGTTGGACGTTAGCCCACCCTACCGTTACCACACCTACGTCTTTTATTATTATAAATCTGCCGTAAACAGAATTTTGCTTACCTCAAAGAGGGTTATGGATTTTGAAACGTTGGCTTTCACATAACTACCCCCCAAACAGCCGCAAAATATTTACATACGTACGTTCAACCAAATAATCAGGGGCAACCCCCATCATTACTCTGCCATACATATGTCTTCGGGCTAATGTTCAACCAAAAATCTGACTGAGATACGAATGAGTGACTGACTGGCGTCAGTCATATCGTAAGAGGCTCTAAAGATTCCATTCATGAATAAAATATTATTTAAAATGACGTGGAAAATGGCGTGCATGCGGCAGAACCTGCTTATTCTGATGAGTCAAACACAGGGTTTGACGCACTCTAAGTCGAGTTTCGACACGTGCACTATTTTCTTAAATGAAAAAAACCGCCTGCCAGGGGAATCCCACGCATTTTGATGGCAACAGGACTTTTCGATTGAAGCTTTAAGTGTTCAAATTTTTTTAAAAATAGAATATTTCGAAACGTGCGTAAGGGTTGGTTGGTTGGTTGACTTGTCTTCATGTTCTGTCGGAATCTCAAATTATAATATTAGTCCCTTCCATTTGGAGGAGTGGGTGGATAACAATTTCATCTAACATTTTTGATGCTGCACGATTCTACCCTTTCAATAGCAATCGTAATGGCAATCTCAATCGCAATACCAATCTCAGCTGCTTCTCGATTTTTTATTGAAGTGCTAAAGTTTATGGACGGAAAATAATTAAGAGTTTTATTTCGGAAACACAGGAAGTGGTTTTTCGGGGAGTAATTTCCCTCTGAAAAGTGTAATCCTGGCGTTTTAGAGCGTCAAAAATCGAAATGGCGGCGGTAACTTTTGAAACTTTACAATTTCGTTGAAGCTACCACTTTCGAAGGGAGTAGTTGTAGTGAGTTCCCGGAAGATGAAAATGCCCGAGGACTAAAATGGTTTATTATTGAGTGGGAAATGTTGGCCTCAGGCAATAAATGTTCAACATGCTTTTGGTGGAAATGATTTTATGGATGTTTTCTGTTTAATTGTTTGTAACAATTAACTTTATCGAACGCGAGATAGAGCGGTGTTTTCGCACGGAAAGTGTTTTGGAATGGCAAAAGTTTGCTTATGCTTTTTCTTAAAGACTTTTGTTCTTAACTCTTTGCTAATGGACAGTGAATTTAAAGTAGTTGTAGCATACTTGAGATATCATTAGATCTACCACGACCTATGTGACAGTTGTTTGGGAAGAAAATGTCTCAAGCTGAAATATGTACATAGTTCCGATCCATTGAATGGAAAATTAGAATTATGTGAGCGGAATTATTCGAAATTTTGATAAATTGTTCTGAAAGGCTCTGATGGAAAGATAGTCTTGGTCTTTGGCGAATGGATGAGTGCGGTTGTTGATGTCTAAGAAATACTGTTGAGTGAAGTGTAAAGATTAAAGAACAAATTCGGATTACAAGAACACATTATTCTCAAGGTATAAGGTTCTGGTCCTCCAGATCGAGGGTTGCGCTGTTGGGCTAGCTTACTTACCTTCCTTCCACCTCGTATAAAAACAAGCCTCTGACTTAAGAGCACGGCCTATCATAGAATGTCTATGGATTATGAATGGAAATATGCAACTGGGACGTATGTTCAGTACATCACTCACATTTTCCGTAGAGTCGCTAAAAAGCACGGCGTCCACGACAGAAGTCAATGTTACAGCAATTTGAGAAGTAGCACTCAGTTTACTAGACTACGTATCTACCAAGCATCCCGGCGCTCTGCAGATGGCCGAACCTCCAGCTAAATTGTTCAGCTGCTAATAGATACAGGACAGGCATGTAGAATTCTGATCAGCAAACATCGACTTTGACCACAAAATCCAGAGCTCGACTAACCAACAAGATAGAGCTTCAAACTGCCCAAAAAAAAAAAAACAAATTCAACTTGTGTTGACAGAGCCTACAGCGAGCGCTTCAGCTATAGACCTTCTCTGTAATGCAAAACAAGATACCGAACCAAAAGATAGAATGAAAGTTAAAGGGTGACCAGATAAGAATTATAGGAAAAAAATTTTAAATGAAACGACAACGGTGTGAGATATAAAATTGATTTCAGCTTTATTTTGAAGACACATCATGCTAATCTGTGTGGAATAGCAGGTAATTTAAATAGCCGCCTCGGCTTTGCTGGCAGTGCTTCAATCGGTCCGCCCAATTTTTGCCTTATCCCGGAAAAAGCGTGTTGAATGTTGGCCCCGAGCTCATTCATAATGGTTGGCTTGTTAGAGTTGACTAGGGACTTGACGTAGCCCCAGAGAAAATAATCGAGTGGAGAAAATCGCATGATCGCGTGACATGACCCAATCGCCAAATTTCTCTTTCGCAATTTCGACCGTTTCGTTGCTTGTATGGAAATATGCAATCTTGTAGAGATATATCGATGTTGTCGAGCTCTGATCACAGAAAGTCGGTTAACATCGCTTTATACCTGAAACTATTGACGTTAACAGTGTCTCCTTCCTCATTTCGAGAGTAATAAGGTCCGATTATGCCATAAACCGCACTAAACAGTCGATCTTTGTGGATGCATTGATGCTTGGCCGAACACTTGTGGATTGTGTTCGCTCCAATAATGGGTAATTTGCTTGTTGACATAGTCGCTGAGGTAAAAATGGGCCTAGTCCGAGAAGATGATTTTTTGGTCAAAATCCGGATCTCCTGACAACATTTTCAGCTCTCAATTAGCGATCTCACGGCGTTGTCTATGGTCGTGCAGCTTCAATCCTTGGGTCAGCAACATGTCTTACGTTTGTATGGTAAGCCCCAATCCAACCGCAAAATAAGCCGGGTTGACTCTCTGGTGATGAAAAATTCACCTGATTGGTGGCAAATTGACATTTCTGGGTCTTCTTCGATACTGGCCGCATCAGCGGCTTTGTTTTCTTCATTTCACACCAATCTCTGTCTGGTTGATGGCTTATGATCTGAAGCCATGATAATATTTTTTAATAATTTCCGCACGTTCTGCAAATTCAAAACGATGCGTGATGAAATTGTACACCTTACTGAATATTTTAAAAGCTGGATAGCATTGGTAACTTTGACAGTCTCTGAAACATAACAATTAAAAGAACTATCATTGCTATCTGATCACCCATTAGATCCTGCGTAGGAAGAAAAGGTATCAGAATCATATCTGGATTTTTCTCGAAAACCAAAGCAAGTGACAGCTGGCTTCAGGCATGGAACGTGGTCCTTTCGACGGAAAGCTGGTCGCCGAAGTGATGTAGATGCGTTTAAGTGTCTAGCTACTGAATTAAAAAAAAAACAGCTTTCAAGTCTGTAAAGAAGTCTTCCCCTTTCCTTTTATAGAAGAGGTTGTCCCAACTATCAAAAGGCTGAAAACACAAGGCCGCCGGCGCCGATGATTTTTCAGTGGAGTCTTTCAAATATGAAGATGACGTTTTAGCTGATTTCATGCGCTAAATCATCAACCAAATATGGGCAGATGGAAGCATGACTGATCTCTGTAGTATCAGCTCTATATGCACGTATCCAAAATATTGCCTGAATGTTTCAAACGTCTCAAGGCCTTCTATAACACATTAATCGCCACTTTCCAGTGAGGCTTCCGGCTCAGCTGTTCGGCCCTTAACAAAAATGTTCACTCTAAGGTATTGCAATAAAAGCTAGAATCCTTGTCAGTCGCGTATCTCTTAACCTCTCGTCGAAGCGGTGCTGCGATAAAACTCATCTCGTTGGGATAGAAAACTAAGTATATGAAATGGAATGAAATAATGTTCATTCCAGACTTGAACGGAAGCCTGTAAGATGAGCAAGAAATTCAGTAATAGAGCCACAGCCGGTGCTAAGAATATGAAGAAATCATTTTAAAGGTTGGTAAGTGCCGAAGACGACTCTAATTCCGCTGTCGAGAGGAACGAACCACTCAATCAGAGAAATGTCGTAAAAAGCCAGGACTTGCACCGTCCATCTTACCAAAAGAAGAGTAGAGATATCAACTTCAATTTAAGTAAAACCAGGGTTGCACGACCAGGCAATCTAATTGAAGCAGCAGGTTGGTTGGAAGGAATATTGCTTGTCGAAAGAAAAATCAACATCGTTTGCACTATTCTCAAGAAAGACATCCTTTAAACTGCACTAAGTTTAGAGGCAATAGTCTCATTAACATCGAGAATAGGAGACAACTAACAGCCTCGAGTACCGACGGATGTTGTGTTGGCCACCACAGCACACGTTTTACGGACAACGAATTTCAACTTTGCACGTTAAATGCTAAAATGTTAAATAGGCCACATTCTGCCAAACAACTCATGGAGAACCTAGACTGCTATACAATAAATATTACCGCAGTACAGGAGGTGCGAAGGGATGGCGAAAGCTCAAACCACATTATGACGTATTTTGCGTAAGGATCTTGGTTTACATCCAAACAAGATCAAGCTGACTCAAGAATTGAAGCTGATGGACCATTTGAAGCGACGTACCATCTCCGATTGGGTTCTGGAGAAGATGCGCCAAAATGATGAATTTCATCGCAAAATCATCTTCAGAGACGAAGCTTGTTTTTGGCGCAATGGGTTCGTCAATAAGCAAAATATGCGTTATTGGGCGGGTGAAAGCCCATATGTGCTTCATGAATCACCACTTCATCCACAAAAAATAACTGTTTGGTGCGGTTTGCATGCCGGCGACGTTATTGGGCCATATTTTTTCGCCGACGATAACGATCATCACGTTACTTTGAATGTTCAGCGTTATCGCGCCATGATCACCGATTATTTTTGGCCCGAATTAGAAGGACTTGGACGACATGTGGTTTCAATAGGATGGTGCCACAAGTCACACAGCACATTCTACAATCGATGTATTGAAGAGTAATTATGGTGAGCGTGTTATCTCAAGACATTGGCCAGTCGATTTGCTCGTTTGTGCGATTTAACGCCGCTTGACTATTTTCTGTGGGTCTACGTTAAGTCATTGTCATTATGCCAACACGCCGACGACGTTGGGAGAGCTAAGAGCCAACATTGAACGCGAAATAGCGGCCGTTTCGGCCGAAATGATTGGCCGAGTCGTTGAAAATTGGGTCCAACGAATCGACCGCTGCAAACGTGCCTGCTGTGGCTATATGAACGAAGTCGAGTTTCATTCATAAATGTTTTAATTGTACTTCAATCCAATAATAAAGTTTTTGAAATATCTCAAATGGTTTGCCTTTTATTTTAAAAAAAAGTTGTCAAGTTGTTATTAGAAAACCCTATATTTGTATGTAGTTATTTGAAGGCCTCAACTCTGACATGAAGGCATAACACTGATGTTGGAGTGGTTTCTGGCTGGGCTAAATGTAACGAACTAACAACCTACTGGTTGAGGATGCACCAACCACATCTGGCAAAAATATCGAAACCGAATACACCACCCGTCCGCGCCCTGGAGAAAAGCCTGTAAAAGGGTATTCATATCCCCTTGGTACGCGCTCGGGATTTTAAAAAGAAAAAAACCACAAGTAGTACGTAATCTTCATTGAGAGATTTGACTATAAGAATATTTCCCTTTCTCTTAATTGCTGTTATATCTGTGATTTAAACTTAATTTGTACACCATTCGTAAGCTCATCGTATCCCCCGTTACTCAAGTAGCAGGTAAAGTTGAATCCCATAGCAAATTAAGGCACTCTCTACCGGCAGCCGATTCAAGCTACTCTACAGGGTGACTGACTCGAACTGCAACTTTTTTAAAGGCTTTGCAGTATTTTAGCCCATTCTCAGCGAAGTGCTTGTTTGCGATGGTCCAAACTTTGGTACTTTTTAGTGCCAACCTTCGCCTAATAAATATAAAAATACCCCAGACAGAGAAATCAAACGCAGTTGCATCCGGAGAACTTGCAATCCATTGTATCAAAGAAATGAAGTGTGGAACATTGTTTTTTAACCAATCTTGGATGACGCGCGCTTTGTGAGACGGTGCCGAGTCTTGTTAAAATGTCCACGGTCTCCGACCGAAGTGATTGTTTGCCCAAGGCTTTAATACTGCCTCTAAGACAATTTCACGGTATGCAATCGCATTAATTTTGACGCCACGGTCCAAAAATACGAGCGGAAGGTGACCATCGGCGGTTATGGTGGCCCAAACCATCACCGTCGGTGCTGCCTGCTTTCTGGTGGCCATCCGAAGGTGTATATTTTCGAAGAACCTCATCGTAAAAATCCAAATTCGGCAATTCACCTGTTTCATGCAAGCGTAACAACTCCTTCGCTCTTTCGACTCTAACTTTTTTCGTGTAAGATCGTGTGGTTCTTGAAACTTCAATGGTTTAAGCCCAAGCTCAAGCTCTTCCACTTCGACGCGGATTTCGCTCAATGCGAGCCTTCACTTTCCGAAACATTTCTGCCAATGTTGCTGTTTTTTTATGACCACCTCCATGGCGTTTTGCAACGCTGCGAGTATTACGGTAACGAGCTATGGTTCGAGACACAAATGATTTATTCACGTTGAGGTGCTGTAGGGCTCTAACGATAGCTACTTGTGGTTTTCCAGCCAAATATAAAGCAATCACACTATCACGTTCGAATTCCATTGCGGATAAGCACAACTGAGACGCAGATCGTTTTAAAAGGCTTGAAAATAATAAAATTATCTGTCATGTGTCAAAATTTGAGCTCACAGTAATGAAAGGTTGGGAAATTATAGCACTCTGAAGTTGGTTGCAGTTCGAGTCAGTCAGGGTGTATTCAATTGTCCATAAAAGAAAAGTACAATAACAACGTCACCAGTGTTTTTTTTTTTTTTTTCTCTACCACTCTTGTTATTTTCGTTATTCAAGTTAAAATAACAACGCTCCGTAACCCATTTTAAATGAAGTCCTTTCGAAGAGTCCTTAAAACTAACATGTTTATGTAAGTGAATCCGAAAATCAAGTAGAAAGAATTCTATTGAATGGAAGTATGAAGAGAAAAATAATAAAGTTAAATTTCGCAAAGCTTGTAAGTATTGTTTTCTTGAACTTATGCACCATCCAGAAAGCGCTTCGTTCGCACAAATGTCGACATGAATAAAGGATACACAGATACGAATAGTGGGTACCACTCATGCAACGACGACTATGACAACATGAATGACAAGATGACAATGAATATTTTAACAAAAGCGATTTCCTTGAAAATGCGCATTCTGTAAAATCTACGGCTGCTGCTGCTGCTTCTATGGCTTCTGCATCCCAATGTCGAAATGATGAAGCTTGACAATTTTTTTCTAGAAAATGTTAACGAGGTCATCAGGGATGTTCGCGCGTAAGGTAGTGATTACTTAAGGCAAGGACTTTGCAATTGAGTGCTTGTATCTTTTGTTATGACTGAATTTATGACAACACATCTACCTCCAGTTGGAACTTTTAAATATTTATAGATGTATTCATGAGGATTCGTACAGGATCACATTCATGGGAGTGTGTCATGACCTATTTTTAGAAAATGAAAGCAAATTGAAATTGAATTATCAAGACGACTTGGAAGTTTTGATTACTTTACACGTATCGGTTCGTACGTCGGTTCATGTGTTGTGGCTTTTCAGATCATTTAAGACACTTGACCACGATATACGCTGTCGGCTGTTGTATAAATAACTTATTTATAATTATGTTATGCCCTTCAGGTAACCATTGTAAATAAATATGTTATAAATATGTGAATAAGCTTAAACAATTAAGTGTCAGATTTTGACAGACCTTCAAGGAGTACACACGAGTTTATAAAACATGGCGCAGTTGGTTACTTAAAAGCGTTGATATAGGACAAGTACTGAAAAGTGTACAAAAGCGAGCAAAAATGTCATTATATGGAGGAAAGCGCTGAACCCGAAGGAAAGAGACAAAAAAGGAAACCTCAATAGATGGCTTAGGTAACACAAACAGCATGCACCCTGTTAATATTTTTAGGTCTCTTAGGCGATACTGCAACTCGTGCTACAAAAAGCTCGCGGAAAAATATGCGGCCGAGAATATGCCAGACGAAAAACTAAATTAATTTCAACATATTGTAAGTCGTGTGAGACAAAGCCTTTTCTATGTATACCCTGTTTTGAGGAAGTTCACAAATGATTGTTTTTTTTTTTTTTAATTTCAAATATCTTTCGTCAAATAAATTAACATTTAAAATTTTTGCAGAATCTTAATGTCAGTCCTTATGAATTGACGATAAGACATTTAAATATAAAGAACGATATGTCAGGCCATATAGACTGACAGTAAACACCTAGTAATACATATACTCTCTACCTGTTATAGGCTTGTATCATGATCAAAATTTCAATTTGTAAAAATACACCCTGCCCGACTCGAACTGCAACTTTTGATAAATTTTATTGCGCCAAAGCAAAAAATGTTGGAAAATATATCAATTTTCAAATTGTATCAGTAGTTTTCAATATGTCCACCTTTGGCGCGAATAATGGTCTTGAGACGGCCGAAGAAAGCATCGCACGCTGCAGGCAAGTGGCTCTGCGGTATTTTGGCCTATTCCCAGCGAGTTGCTTGTTTGAGGTGGTCCAAACTTTGGTATTTTTTTGTATCAACCCTTCGCCTTCAAAATACCTGAGACAGAGAAATCCAACGGATTTGCATTCGGGAAATTTACAATCCATTGTGTCGAAGAAATGAAGTGTGGAACATTGTTTTTTAACCAATCTTGGTTGAGATTAAACCGAGTCTTGTTGAAATATCCACGGTCTCCGACCGAAATGATTATTTGCCCAAGGCTTCAATACTGCCTCTAAGACAGTTTCACGGTATACGATCGCATTATTTTGACGCCACGGTCCACCAGAAGCTGCCTACTTTCTGGTGGCCGTCCAAAGGTGTAAATTTTCGAAAGACCTATCTAGCAAGAAAACTTGATCCCGTAATTTTCCGGAAAATCTGCAAAATACTCCTCCGTGGTGTCGATGATTTCCTCGCGTTAGCTGAATTTTTTATTGATGAGGTTTGGGAAGAGATAATAGTCCGAGGGAGCCAAATCGGGTGAATATGGTGGATGCGACAGCAATTGCAGCCGTAAGTCATTGATTTTAGCCGTGGTTGCGATGCTCTTGTGCGCCGGTGCATTGTCTTGCAAAAACAAAATTTTTTCGCTTCATGTGAGGCTGTTTTGCAGCAATTTCGGCCTTTAATCGCTCCAATAATGCACAGTAATACTCGCTGTTGATGTGTGTTCCTTTTTGGAGGTAGTCCACGAAGAGTATGCCATGAAAATCCCAGAAAACCGACGCCATAACCTTTCCGACCCATCGAGCCTCCCTCGGCCGCTTCGGAGCACTCATGCCGGCTTCAGTCCATTGCCGCTCACTCATTCTGTTCTCTGGTGTTCAACAGTTACCAATCAATGCCAAAAGTCCGCCCGATTCCGCATCAGCAAGTCGAAACACTCTTTCGAAGTGCTCTCGCGATCGTGTTTTTGATCAGGAGTGAGTATGCGCGGCAGCCAGCGGCAGAATAACTTTTTCATATGCAGAATATTGCCCAAAATAGGGCGTGTGTGCTCATTACTAATATTTGTGGTATCTGCTAGCTCGCGCACGGAGTATAAGCCCCATAATATTTATCTTACTTTTCTTTTGTTTCCTTCGCCGTTTTGCCTCTCAAAAAATAATGTTTTATGAGAGAACGAAAATCGTTTTTGTCCACATTCAACATGATGCCAAACACGTCAACAAAAATCAGCTGTCAAAACAAAACTAAAGACAGTATCGCACTGATATTTGGCATGTCTGCCTAAATATGAACGGACTTCAAGGCACCATAACCCTTTTTGCAGTAGCAGCGCATTCTGGCGGTCAAGGAGGTTACTTGACTCACTAGTACAGTGACTCAATTCAAATGATCAGAGCAAAGTATAGTTTTTAGTTGTAACTCTTCAATTTTAACAGTTAGAGCAACTTAACTTTTACTCAAAATAAATGGAGTGATTATGAATCAGCACAGCAAAAAAAACGAAAATGCACCGTTATTTTGTAAGAATTTATAGAAGTTCTTAGGCAACGCATGTGATCAATTTGTTGACACTGTTGCAGTTGCATATTGTGAATACAAAGTTTGGCCGAGTGTCTAGTTTTCCTTATATTTTTTGTTAAAAATAAAAATATTTAAAGTAACATATTAAAATTAGAATCTTGCATAAGGTATATTTAAATTTTAGTTTAAACAATTAAAATTATAGTTTTAAATTTGATGGTAGATAAGAGAACTTGGTATCTCCAAAACTGAGGAAGTGAATGGGCTAATTGTTACTAAGACAATTCATCGAGATACTTCTCGAAAACTTGGAGTTTCATTGGGAGTTGTATCCAAAATACCCAAAAATTTGAAGCCTGACGCTAAAAAAAATTAAGACTGGAAGGAAACCAATTTTAAATTCAAATATACAAAGACGTATTATGTGGCAGAATAAATGTGGTCCAGATTATTAAGACATTAAACCAAAACGATGGGATTTATGAAACAATTGAGGTTGTACGAACAATTTTGCACAGAAATTATTTTTCGTGGATGCGCTAAAATTAAAAACACAATATTGATTGACCATTATAAGAAATTAAGGCTACAACTTCGCCAAAAATATAAGGATTTGTGTTGGGCAAGGATAATTTGATCTGATGAAACAAAAATAAACCATCTTGCGTCCGATGGTAGACAATGGATCTGAAAAAGGCCAGGTGAGCCAATCAGCATTAAAATTTGGAGAAGCTCATCTTATGATTTGGTGATGCATGTGCATGGAAGGGGTTTGCTAAATAGATTAGAGTGATTGGTAGCATGAATGCCACTCATTACATCACCATCCGCGAACACGGACTCCTTACCAGTTTAGAAAAATGTCATGAAGATATGTCGAACATAAATTTCCATCAAGATAATGATCCCAAACACACAGCCAAAATTACAATAGCGTGGCTGCCAAATCAGCAATTTCAAATACCTGATTGGCCACCACAATCTTCAGGCCTCAATTCGATCGTACATCTTTGGGTTGAGATTAAACGCGCTGTTTCGGATTTGCCTGGAGATTGTCCGGATTTGCATGAATTATGGCACCGCACCTAAACTGAATGAATCCATGCCAAGAAGAATAAAGGTGGTCCTCAAAGCAAAAGGAGGCCATGCGAGGTACTAAGTAGGAACAGTTTCGCAAAGTCAATAATTTGATCAAATGCCCTATTTTTACTTTTGTTGTATTAAATTTAGAAAGTTATGAACGAGAGCCTTTTATTCCGCTTATCATGTGATCAAAAAGTAGAGTCACTGTAACTAATAAGAAAAATAGTATGCACAGTAGATGTAAAAAATGTAAAAAAAAAACATTAATTTGGTAACTCTTCAGCTCATAACAGAAAATGTTTGGCATGAAATCATTGGGGCCTTTTTCGAATGGTTTGTGATAAACCTTTTAAGTGTAGAGTTTGAGGGTTAGTACAGATTCCAAAGATTTCATTGCATTTATTTTTTGAAAATGATATCATGTAAATGTTGGCCACGACTACGTCTGAGGTGGTCCATTAGGAAGATCCAAATTTGGGCGACTCGTTCGAACATAGCGACTGGTATCTCGCTATGTTGGCTTCCAAAACGTCAATCGTAACTAGCTTATTCCTGAAGACCTGAGACTTTACATATCCAAAGAGAAAATAGTCCAAAGGTGTGATATCGAACGATCTAGGCGGTCAATTTACCGTAGCAAAACCAGAGCTCACCGAGACCATGTGCTTGAATTCCAGGAAGCACATAGTCCGTTAACATGGCGCCATAACGGTTACTATTGGTTATGACGGTAACATTCTGATTTTCCTCATTTTTGAAGAAATATGGACCAATCATTGCACCAGCCTATAAACCATACCATACCGTTGTTTTTAATGGATGTAATGGTAGCTCTTTGCACTCTCTGGGTTGTTCATCAGTCTAAATACGGCAATCTTGTTTATTAACGTATCCATTGAGCCAGAAATGGGCTTCATGACTGAACAAAAGTTCACGACAAAACAACGGATTTTCATTGAGTTTTTCCAGAGCCCATTTACTGAACATATGACTCAAATTCCAGTCGCCTGGCTTCAATTCTTGCACAAGTTAAATTGTGTACGCTTATAGGCCGAGATCCTAACGTAAAATACGCCAAGTTGTCGAATAGACTAAGCCAAGCTGCTGAGAACGACGACAAATCGATTCTCTAAACTTAAAGTTTGGAGCGGTTCCATGCAGTCGACCGCCATTGAAAGAAACTTTAGAGGCTATGGAGAAGAAAGGGATAGTTTCCAAAGTTGGCAGGCCTTCAGTATGGTGTCATAATTTAGTGGTTATTGAAAAACAAGATGGTACTCTTCGAATTTGCCTTGACCCATAATCGTTAAATCCCAATCTTATTGGAGAGCATTTTGTTATACCAAAAATCGAAGAATTTAGTTACGTTACGAGGGAAAAGCAGTACTTCTCTGTTCTTGATTTCAAGGAAGATTTTCGGCAGCTTAAATTATATGAGCCATCTACAGACTTATATGTGTTTAGCGCCCCATTCGGGGAGTGCCTTTCGGCATTAAAATAACACCTGAAAAGTTCCAAAAGTTCAATGTCAAGTATTTTGTGTGTTTATTTACATTGACGACATATTATAAGGTGGCAGGACTATACAAGAACATGATGAGAACCTAGAACGGGTTTTAAGGCGGGCAAGAGAAATAAATGTTAAATTTAATCCAAAGAAACTTCAGTACAGGGAAAAAGAAGTTAGATACTTCGGACATGTGTTTTCAAAGGATGGTCTATCACCTGATCCTGAACGAATTAAAGCCATTCAAGGGATTTAGGATCCAGAGAATAAGAAAGATATACAGAAAATTTTCGGAATTTTAAATTTTTTAAGGTCGTTTATACCCAACTTTGCTGAAATAAATCCACCTTTCAGCGAGCTACTTAAAAAAAACATAAAATTCGTCTGAAAAAAGAGAAATTCAGAGATTTTACGAACTATAAAGGAAAAGCTGGCTAATGCTACAATGTTGCATAGTTTTTCTCCTGATGATCCAAGTGTTTTTCAAACAGATGCATCGAAGAACGGACTAGGTTGTTGTTTGTTTCAAAATACAAACATACATTTATGGTCGCAATATAACAGTGCATACAGACTATAAGCCATTAGTGGGCATAATGAAAAGAGAGCTTAGTCAAATTCATTCCAAAAGACTACAACGTGTGAAAATAGAACTATTGAAATACGATTTAGGTGTCAGATGTTGTTCATACAGTTAACCTGAGCGACTCGGAAAAAACATTATTCCAAGAGGCTATGAGAGAGGAAAAATTGTGCAGCCTTTTATACAATTATACAATAACGGGTGGCCTAAGTCAAAGCGTTCTTTGCCGGTTGAGCTAAAATTTGAAGTTGAAGACGGTCTGTTATTTTTTGAGAATAGAATCTTTGTTCCCTATTCTTTAGTGAAAAGAGTTCTTGGTCTGTTGCATGAGTCTCATTTTGGAATAAGTAAGGCCAAAGTTCGTGCAAAAATGCCTTTTTATTGGCCTCTCATGAATCGGGACATTGAGAATATAATTTTTAAATGTAGAATTTGTGAAAAGTTTAGATTGAATAACCGACATAATACTTTAATTCCACATCCTACACCAAGCTACCCATTTTAAGAAGTTGCGTGTGACCTATTTGACTTTGGTAGCAAGTCGTATTTGGTCGTAGTAGATTATCTGTCAAAATGGCTAAAAATAAAACCAGTATTTAAGAAAACTGGACGTAGTGTTATCACTGCCCTCAAGAAAGTGTTCACTACTCATGCAGTTCCTGAGACTGTTATATTAGACAATCAGCCATTCAATTCCTTTGAAGTGCTTAATTTTGCAAAGCATTGGAATTTTAATTTCAGCGTTTCAAGTTCTCGTTATGCAAGTTCCAATGGACTAACCGAGAAAGGAGTCCACATTGCAAAAACGTTGCTTCAAAAAGCGCATGAACAAAATGTAGATACTGACACCGCTCTATTGGAGTACCGGTCAACAATAATAACAAGCCTTGAGGACTCACAGTCAGAAATCTAAATGAATCAGGTCCTTAGAACAAAACTTCCCGTTAGTAGAGAAGTATTGAAGCCAAAATTAAATTCGCATGTCTCTCGAAAAGCAAATGAAGAAAAAGTTAGGCATCTACATGATAGGGGGAAAAAAAGGACCAGAGATTACGTAGTTTTCATAAGGGTAAAAGTGTAGTGTTTACAGACGGAAAAACTTGGGAGCCTGCAGTACTTAATAAGAAATGAAAATGATACACTTATTCGCGGAAACACTTAGCATCTAAGACGGTCTTATCACAGAGCCATCATACATGATCGATACCTCCACACGATTACTCTCAAAGCGATCTAAGACGGTTTCAAATGCATTAGAACCAATACCAAATGATGCACCTGAAATCAAGGAATCGATAAAGACCTCGGGGTCCTCACCAACAAACCAATTTGGATACATAACGTGCTACAGTAGAGAAGTGAAAAAGCCAAACCTTTTCTGTTCGAGCAAAGGAATTCCATTAAAAGGGAGATGCCCTTCTGGCAATACTCCTTAGTAAGCAATTATGTTTATGTAATGTGACATTATGTGTAATGGCAACCATTGTGACTACCAATGTAAACATGTGAATATGCTGAAACAATAAAATGTCAGATTTTGACAGACCTTCAAAGAGTACACATGAGTTTATGAAACAGGCCAGAAGTCAGATTTCAAGGGCGTCCCCTGACCAGCTGCTGTATGTACTCGTACCTATGTGTCAACAAATCTCGATTTGTTAAAGAACATACAGACTATTCTTTCAGAGATTTTTATTGTTTTTGACCTTTTAGATCTGGTAGTTTTCAACAGAAGGATTAACAACCATGGTCTCGACTATAATGGACAAACTGCAGTGCGTCCGTATAGGCCCGTATATACATACGATGAATGGCAATAAATTCATTTTCGTTTGAAGAATTTTGATAGTTTCTAAATTCCAAAATATATGCTGATAATTCATCAGACAGATGATTAAGCGATTCAAAACGCAAATCTTAGCCCGGCTGGACTTGTGCACTGCCGAATAGATCTATTTAAATTTTCTGTTGTTGGTTGTTGGCGGACCATCTCTTCATCGTTATTCTTTACAACTTGGCATGGCCCTGTTTAGCTGTTTCTATAGATTCTCTCATACGTGGTTTTGAAATCGATTAGAAGGCGGTGAGCGTCGATCCGGACTTCTTGGATTTTCTGTAGGATTCGCCATGGTGTAAATAATCTCTTGTCCTAAAAGCAGACTGGTAGAGGCCAATTTGATCGTCCTGGCATTTACTTAATGTGGGATACATGATGCTTTACTAAGGAGACTCATTGGGAGTGCATTTCCTGTCCAAGATGCTATATTCGTACCAACACAGAGAATAACGTGCAGATCTTGATGCTGACAGCAGCCTGTATGTGATAGCGGAAGTAAATAGAGATTGCCCGCAAGGCTGAGTCCTGTTTCCACTGCTATTGTGCATGTTGGTGAACTCACTGCTTAACGATCTCAATTGTTCTACCGCTTACGCTCAGACATATATAGCGACTAGCGACTGTGCGAGTGCAGGCACTCCTAGACGTGATCGACAATTGATGAACCAAACGTAGACTTTCGCTCACCACTTGGATCGTCAAAACAGAAAAACTTTTATTCTCGTTATGTGTGTTAACTACAACTTACAATGGAATGACCACATTTTCGATGTTCCCAAAAATCCTGTGAAATGTTTAGGTTTTCTCGATCGATGTAAGAATTATTTCACGCCCTCTGACCTGGTTTCAATATATGTATAAGGCGCCCATAATTGGAGTACAATGCCAACAACTGATCAGGTGCCTCTAAGACTCTTTTGTACTTGCTAGGTAGGATCCAAAATCGTGCGGTAAAACTTATAGGTGATACCAATATTATTTAATTCGTGCGGTTTTTCTTTCAAAATTTGAACGTTTATTTAAGAAAAACATGTACAATAGTATTATTCAAAGTACTGCCCATCTGAAGCTATGACTTTTTCCCATCTTTCTGGCAATTTGTGGATCCCATCCCAAAAGAACTACGCCGGCTTGGCAGCCAAGAATGAATCAAGCCAAATTTTGATATTCTGCTCTGATGTGAACCGTATTTCAGTGAGGACGTTCTGCATCGACCGGAACAAATGGTAGTCAGAAGGGGCAAGGTCTGGGCTATAAGGCGGGTGGAGTAAGACTCCACTGTTTTCCAAATAGTTCTTAACCGGAATAGCAACGTGGGGCCGAGCGTTGTCATGATGGAAAATTGTTGCCTCGTCTCTGGTCGCATATTCCGGGCGTTTTTTCGGCTACTGCTCTCTTCAAATGGATTAATTGTGTTCGGTAGAGTTGTCCAATGATGGGTTCACCCGGCTTAAGCAGTTCATAATACAGCATACCCATCTGATCCCACCAAATACAGAGCATTACCATCGCGCCATGGATATTCGGCTTTGCCGTTGATTTGGCTGGTTGGTCGGGTTTCAGATATGATTTTTTGCGCTTGGGGTTGTCATAATGGATCCATTTTTCATCACCAGTAACAATCCGATGCAAAAATGTGGCGTTCCAGCAGCATTTCGGACATGCAAAACCGCCTTTCGATGTCTCTCGGCTTGAGTTCATGTGGAACCCATTTTCCTTGCTTTTGAATATATCCAGGTGCTTTTAAACGTTTTGAAATGGCTGCTTGAGTGACACCCAAAGATTCTGCAAGCTCTTCTTGTGTTTGGCAACAATCTTCATAGAGTAATGCTTCCAGTTCTTCATCTTCAAACTTTTTTGGGTGCCCAGGACGTTCATCGTCTATCAAGCCAAAATCACCACTTTTAAATCGTGCAAACCACTTTTGACACATTCGCTTAGGCATGTTCACAATAAACTTCCACCAAAATACGATGACTTTCGTCAGCAGTTTTCTTTATGAAGAAGAACTCCCCGGAAAAACACTTTTTCAGGCAGAAAGTTCGACATATTCGAGTGGAAAAAAATTATTGTTGTTTACGCTTCAAATGAATGACATATACTGAAATGACGTACAATGACAGTAGCTTTCTAACGCATGTTCCAATGGAATAATACAAGTTACGCCATCTCTTAGCAAACCGCACGAAGTTATAGACCCAATACATAATCATTCGACACTCTAGAACACTCGCGTAACTCCTCCTGTCTCACCTTATTGTATCGCTATTTTTACCACCAGTGCTCCTTCAAATTTCAAACATCAGTACACTCTCAAGCCAACCTTCGGACATACTCTAAAATATCATGATTCTTTCCTAATTGGTACGACTTGCTTATGGAATGACCTGCCGAGCTCTTTATTTGGTAAATGAGTCCAGTGAGCAATTTATCTCTCGTTAAGGACCGGTGAATTGGCCGTCTAGATCGCGCGATTTGAGGCGATTTTTTTTTATAGGAATACGCCAAATCACTCATATATGCCGATAAGCTAGGGTCAATTGTAGCCTTGGAAGACAACACTACACTTGTTATTAGCGAGATACTCGTATTATTAGTCCATATGCTCGAAAAAGTGATTCAAAATTGGACTCTCCGTATAGACCACTTATTGATTTATGATATCAACTCAAGTAAAATGTTATACACTTCTGTAATTTTCCTGTGTTTTTTTTTTTTTTTTTTTGACAATTAAAACCAAACGCTTAAAATATCACCCATTACAATGTCTCCGCATTTTATGCGTAAGTCGATGACATTCATCCATGTTCAGGAATCTCCTTAGGAATTTTAGAACACAAATGGCATCCAAATTAATCCGAAAATCTCATCTTCCGATGCAAATTAGTAAATTGTGAACTGCTCTTGTCCACAGAAACTAGACGATTCACTGGAGCTAAGTCTGTGGATAGCGGCTTCACCACTTTCTCTACTACGAACAAAAGCAACTTATTTCTCACATCACTTTATTCAGTATCCGCACGTACTCTATACGTAGAAAATATCGTTTACCTATTTCTTCCATATAAGGTTAACTGAGTTCTATGAGTCCGAGTAAGAGGTCTGGATCACTCACCCTCAGGAATTTCGTAACTTTCAACGCAAAAAGAGGAGAGACTCCAAGATCTTAAGGACGATGTCACAAAAAGCCTTCAACAACGCTGCTTCACCTTCTGAATTACTCGTAAAGCTAAATTTCTGCTTCTCTATGATCGACATATCCAAAATTTTCATGAGAGTGTAAAGCTATTTCAACCCATAAAAACCTCCGACCTACTAAAATTCGATGCCACCAAATTTGAATTTTGTATTAAAGTCTCGACAAATATAACACCACTAACGATACTTCATCGGAAACTCATTTATCATTTTTGACTGCACTCCACCGATTTTAAGGTTTATTGAAAGTTTAAGCATCATTTGACAGGAATATCCTTACGTCAGCATAAATTAATACTAACCTTCCGGGTCTTTGGTTTCATTGGAAGTCAAATTTCGAAACTTTTAAGTCGCATCCAGCTAAGTTTACCTTCAACATCATCATGGTTATGCCAGAACTTGTTTACTAATGCACCACACTGCTCGACGTGACTCGGAATTTTCTCTCAACATTATTTTTTTCAGTTTAATTAAATTTAACTGTTTATCTTTGACTCACAGATTTATTTCTATCTCTTGAGCTACAAAATACGGAATACAAAAATGTCATCAAACACCAATGACACTGTCATATTGACAGCGATAATGGATGCCTTGCCTTGGTTTGCGTAATAACGTCATTCACTTGGAATACTCTGTGTACTCCTTTGTACGAGTTGATATATGGTTTGGGTGCGGTCCTGTTTGCATATTAGGAGGAAAAGTTTGTGAACGTGATTGTCGTCGCACCGACGATCAAACAACAGACACCCATCCTTCCATCCCGCACCGGAAACCTAAATTCACAACCAACAGATACAGCAATAATCGTCTGCTGACTTGAATTACGCTAAAACATTTGGATAGGTTTTCTGCATCTATGCCTGTGAGGAATCTGCTTGGATGGTGGAAGGGAAGCTGCTAAACAGCGAATCGCAAAAATCACACATGAGCACGCATGAAATCTAGGTTATGTGCTCTTTATATTATCCACCCAGTCTGACATGTGTCAAAATAGGGAAAAGATAATTTGTCAAAATGGTTGAAAGCATTAGCGCGCGTTCCTGGGGCAAACTTGTCGACCACAACCACGCAAACACAATACACTGTTGTAATAGACAGCATCCCTGGGATATGGACCGGTAACTGGTGGTTGCTACAATAAGTCCTGAAAGTTTGTAGATTTTTTTTTGTTTTTTTTTTTTTTTTTTTTTTGTTTTGCTTCCTGACTGCGTGGCGTTATTCCGGAAGAAGCAAAGGACCGGTGGAAGTAGGAAGCAGCGAATGCTGTTTGTATGAGGTTGCCTTGTTTGTTTGCACTTGGTCGAAGTAGAACTAAACGATGTCGAATGAAATTGTCCGGGAACAGCAGGGGAAGACAACGGCAGAGCTCTATGATGTGCTAAAGTTAAAGAATAAAAAGAAAAACATTCTACAGAATCTGGGTCATTGGTTGAATGATTTGAAAAACTTTAACCAAGAAGATGAATGCGGGAATGGAATAACTGCATATGGAATGAATAGCATCGAAGGTTAAAAGTTCCTTGGATGGATAAAATGAGACTGGCCATAGAGCTTCAGTTTTCCGCATACAAAGAAATGTTGTTCTAGTTTCCTCTTTAAAATTGTTTCAAGAGTTTTTCCGCATTGAGAGAAGTTAACTTGAAGGTTTAAAACTGCATACACATTTCATTTTCAGGTCGCCCGTATAGAAAAAGGTTTAAACAGTGATGCTATTGAGAGAGTTTTCAATAGAGAGAAGAAATAAAGAGCTTCTTCTACGAAATTTGACTGCTTTATTTGCAGGTCAGCAGGACCGTCCTTGTAAAAATGTCCATCTTTGGCGAGATACGAAGGTTCCTTCTAGTGACACAGAAACGAACAGTTATTTTTAATAGAGTTCTCAGGTCTTACTTAGTTACTTGCATGCTTATATGGCGTTACAATTTCATTGTATCTGGGATTCAACTAATAAATCTATCCAGTTAGTGTGTTTTCTAGTCAACTGCAGATAATTGTCACGCCAAGATGGTTAAATCGCCAATCCAGCTATAGGCGTCACCCAAGGCGAAAATTTTTTTTTACTGCATTGCCTCTCCGGGTGACTGCCTTTGAGGTGTAAATATTAATCCGGCTATGCCCATTTTTCTGACCATGACTGCGATATCTTGATTGGCATTTTAGGCTAAGTTTAATTTTTTGTTTTATTTCCGGTGGGGTATCAGAAAAAGAAAAGAAGCCAAGGTAGAACAAATCTCTAATCACTTCAAAGCTTTCTGTTGAGACGTTTTTTCAGATTCGTCGATGCAGCGACAGCACTTGCGTTTAACCAATATCATAATGAAAACTGTGCATTTAGTGTTGATTTCGGTGTTTCGCAAAATCTTCTCAAAAATCTCCATAAAGGAGCAGCGACCATTCTCCATCTGAATTTAATAAAAATCACAAAACTATATCCTTGTTTAGAGCATCGCTATAAATGCTCTAATAAACGCCCTGGGAAAAAAAATTGCAGCTTATCGATGTGAACCTCTTCGAGTTTCTATATGATCTAACATAGTGTGAATACTTGGTCAGTTCTGGGCTTATTCGGCCTAAAACTGCACTGAGAGTGGCAAATCAGATCGGTGACAAATGGTTTAAGACGCTTACATGATACGGCTGAGAAATTCCTGTACGCGATTTTGAGGAGACTGATGCATATAGAGTTGGCGCAGCTTATGAAAAAGAGCCTCTGCTGATATTCATTTTATTATATTTACTCGGTGCATGCCGTCTACGAGGTCATCAAATGGACCGGATTGCATTCTTACAATCCAAAGCTTACAGAGCGCAAAAATGTCCGCTTTCAAGGTTGACGCTTGCTTTATTTTAGTCAGCCTAGTCTTTAACTTTCTAAAGAAGTAGTTTTTTTTTTCATATTCCAGGCATCGGCTTCGATTCTGCTAATTAATCTCTCTGAGTTTCTAATAGCGTCATGTAGGCTTGACACGTTCTTTTAACCTGTTTCAATGTCAGCCTTATTTTTCTCATAGAACGCAGAAATAGTTCCTATTTTTCTAAGAACACTCGCTTCATGCTAGAGTTGTTTTTTTATCATACATAATTATCAACAATTTTCATCAAGTTTGTTTCGTACGGGTTATTTGTGGACCCAATAAATCTGTTGCATTATTTCCGATGACTTCTTAGCATACTCATATATGCGCACTATCTTTCCGAGATATCCGATGATATTGGCTTCTTTGCAATAGCAGGCTGCTTACATATCCGGGCTTGGACCGAATGATCAAAACCCTAGAACATGCTCCACAAAAGACACATTCTGCAGAGCTACCATTTTTGCGAAAGTTTGAGAGGAGAAGACGTAAGTCAAATGTACGGTTCAAAAATCAATAGAAGGCATACTAAAAGCAGGGCTCCACTAGGACTTAGGAACACCGAAAACAATTAAGCTCTCGGAATTGAAACCGCATCCTATTCTACGTTTTTGAACAGGCCTGAAGGGTATACAATTCTGGCACTTCCTTTATCAGTATCCTGTCCTGTGCATGATTACCATATATGTAAAATCGGTTCTGCAATTTTCGTGGATGAACTGAATGAATAACGGAGGCGAGAGCGGTTGCGAGATAGAAAATGAAAAAAAAAAAATGAAAGTGTTGACGATTTTTGAACACACTCCCATTAGTTCTTATCCATACCACATATTACATCGCTGAACAATTCTATCAGGTTGTACCATATAAAATTTGATTTTGGCGGTATAGTACCGACCAAACTACAAAGGTCCTCAGATATTATCTTGCCCACGGTAGAGAATATCATGAGGAGCTGTGTAGAACTGGTCCACATTCCACTGTCATGGAGAGAACTCAATGTTGTTTTCATTACCATAGCCGGAAAATGCTCTCATGATGTCCCAAAGCACCTCAGACCTATAAGTCTTTCATATTTCCTTCTAAAAACTCTAGAACGATTGATTGATATCCATATTCGAGCTAAAATTGATCAAAAACTTTTGTCAACGGCTCTGCATTCGCTGACTAGCTACATCGAACGATCGCTACAATACAATACACAATGGTTGCTTTCCTAGACATAGACGGCGCCTTTAAGAACGTTGACACATCCGCAATGCAAAGGCCACCAGAAGAATATGAAAGTTCTGCAACTTAACCTAAATCACTGCGAAACGGCACAGGACCTTATGACACAAGCTGTTAGAGAGCTGAAGATTGATGTGGCCATAGTAAGCGAGCAGTATAGGAACTTCGATGATAAAGTTTGGGCAGCAGACGCCTTTAAGAGAGCTGCTAATTGGACCTGCGTTTAAAGAAAGAATTATGACACGAACGAAGGTCAATGGGGTATATATATAAAAATTCGTGCCATTATCAGTTAGTACCAACCTTCAAAAGATACGTGTATAAATTTGACAGCTGTCAGACGACTAGTTCTCGAGATATAGCGTTGTGAGAGAAGCAACTTTTGTTATTGTGAAAAAAATGGATTCAAAGCAATTTCGTGTGTTGATTTATCATTGCTTTTTGATGGGAAAAAATGCAGCCGATGCAAAGAAATGGCTTGATAAGTGTTACTCGGACTCTGCACCAGCCGAAGGAAGTATTCGCAAGTGGATTGAAAAATTTAAAGGTGGTCATACAAGCACCGAAGATGATGCACGCAGTGGACGTTCAAAAGAGGCTGTTTCAGATGAAAACACCAAAAAAGTCCACAAAATGATTCCGAATGACCGTAAAGTGAAGTCGATCGATTTAGCTGAGGCTCTGAAGATATCAAAAGAGCATGTTGGATATATCATACACGAATATTTGGACATGCGAAAGCTCTGTTCAAAGTGGGTGCCGCGTTTGCTCACAGTTGACCAAAAACAACAACGTGTTGATGATTCAGAGGAGTGTTTAAAGCTGTTCAACCGCAATAAAGCCGAATTTTTGCGTCGGTATGTGGCAATGGATGAAATTTGGCTCCATCACTTCACACCAGAGTCCAATAACAGTCCAACAACAGCAGACTAAAAACTCAAAAGTCGGCTGGCAAGGTTATGGCATCCGTATTTTGGGATACACATGGAATAATTTTCATCGACTATCTCCAAAAGGGGCAGACTATCAACAGCGACTATTACATTGCGTTGTTGGAGCGTTTGAAGGACGAAATCGCAGAAAAACGGCCGCATTTGAAGAAAAAGAAAGTGCTGTTTCATCAAGACAATGCACCGTGTCACAAGTCGATGAAAACGATGGCAAAATTGAATGAATTCGACCATGAATTGCTTCCCCACCCACCGTATTCTCCAGATTTGGCCCCCAGTGACTATTTCCTGTTCGCAGACCTCAAAAGAATGCTCGCCGAAAGGAGATTTAAGACCGATGAAGAAGTAATCGCCGAAACAGAGGCTTATTTTGAGGCTAAACCGAAATCATACTACAAAACTGGAATCGAACGATTGTTTCATCATAGCTCGTAGATGATGCTAGAGGTTGTGCTCCATCAATCAAAGCTGGTGACTTCAACGCATAGGCCACTGATTGGGCAAGCATATGGACCAATAGGAGAGGAGAGGTTCTGCTAGAAGCAGTATCGTCACTTGACGCAGTACTGCTTAATACGGGCAACGAGCTCCAGAGTTGATGTAACTTCTGTTACAAATTCCCTAGTGAGAGGATCAAGATGAAAAGTCAGTAAGGACTACACCCACAGTAACAACCAAGTCATCCTATTTAAAGTGTAAGTAAGGAGAGAAACCAAGAAGCGCCTTCCAAAGAAGGCACAACGAATGGGGTGGAAAACAAGCACACTCGACGAAAACACATTTTTCCTGGTTTTTGGAGAATCCACAATAAAACCAGGCACAGCAAACACAATGACGGCGGAGGTTACTAAAACAGTATCTGGGGCTTGTGACGCATCTATGGTTCAGAAAACCATAGATAGCAGAGCTACGCAGCAAGTGCCATGGAGCTAGAGGTCTATGCCAGCGATCCAGAGGTCAGACCTCCCACCAGGATTTACATGTGCAATACAAAGATAGGCGTATGTGCAATAAATTAACCATTCTGAGAAACAAAAACAACAGCTTTAGAGAACTCTGCGAGGAAGCAGATACTAATCCCTGGGGTACCGCCTACAGGACGGTCATGGCAAAACTAAAGGGCTCCAGGGCATTCCCTTCCTCGTGCCCTTTGTTGATGCAAAAAATAGTGTCGGGATTATTTTTACAGCAAGCACCAACAGAGCATATAGAACCACCGCTGGAAGTAGTTGAGATCCCACCAGTTACGCAAGCGGAACTTCTGGATGTGTGCAAACGATTTAGCAATAATAAATAGCCTGGATTGGACGGCATACCAAATAAGGTCCTTAAGCTAGCCGTCAAAATAAATACTATACAGTAGCATTCGTGGAAATGTATACCAAGTGTTTAACAGAAGGGGTTTTTCCAGACGAATGGAATGCCAAAATTCGGGAACCCAGAGTTTCAGTGAAAGATATCAAGCTGGGAGAAAAGCAACGCAGTACAAGTGCGTGGCAGGAGAGATGGAACCAGTCTACAAAGGGAAGATGGACACACCGACTTATACCCGATATCCGTAAATGAGTAGAACGTAACTACGGAAAAGTAGATTCTTACTTAAATCAGCTCCTAACTGGACATGGCTGCTTTCAATCATATCTATACAGGTTTGGTCTGAAAGAATTTCCCTTCTGCTTAAACATCGTAAGCCATATGCTAACATCAAGTATAATTTGGGATGCGGTGAAACAGGCTGCGGCAAAAATAATGAAGGAACTTCGATGGTTGGATAGGGTCAGAGAAAGCATTAATGAAAATCAAACCCAGACGACATCTCTAATACAACAAAGAACAGTAAAAACTGTACACAATGTCGAACAAGCAAACGGAGAAAGAAGGGCATAAAGTGCTTACCAGCACCGCGAATTAGTTCTTAACGGCAGTTCCGAGGGGAGAGTGGTAGAAGAGTGCAGGGTGCACGGTTAGCACGTAGGCGCATCCCCGAAATCTTGGGATTTGCGAATCATGGCATAAAAAAAAAATCCGCAATTACGACGGCGTTATCACATCTACAGGTAGACGACACACTTGGTGAGTTGATCAGTCTGCTAAATAGCAGGATAATCAGCAGCTCCAAACTGATGGCACTTTTTCTAAAAGAAGTGTTAGTCGAGGCACGCCGCAAGGAATTTTTCGGTAAATGAACTGCTGATATACTTGAAAGCGGGAGGGAGCAGGGTGATTGCCTATGTGAACGACGTTATTATAGCCGTCTTAGGTAAGCATCTTAATACCAACAAAGAACTCCTTCAGCTAAATCTTAACAGATTAACCGTAAAACAGATCTTGTCCTCTTTTCCAGAAAATATAAAATTGTAGCTATAGACCTTCACTCAATAAACGGCATCAGTTTAGTGTTTTCCGAAACATCAAAGTAACTGGGTCTCATTTTTGACAGGAAACTAAACTGGAAAGATAACATTCAAGAAAGAGTCAGGAAAGCTACAGTAGTCAACAAAGCCATTGGAAACAAATGGGCCTTCAACCTCGAATAACGCACTGGCTATACATATTGGTTATAAGATCGATAGATATTGTCTTGTGGACGGCCTAAGAATTTGCAGTAAACTGCAATAAATTGTCCAGAGTCCAAAGAACAGCATGTCTATGCATAAGCGGAGCTCAACGCTCCACTCCCTCCGCGGCTTTCAACATTCTGTTTCACTTGACATCCATGGAAATCTTCCGCAGGCAAGTAGCTGCGACTGCAACTATTCGCCTAACAGTGACCACACACACACTCATCTTCCAAATCACTGTAGCGTGTTCCAGGAGCAAATTTTTTGGATTAAGGAAGCTTTGTCCTGGCTGAAGAAAACCGTGATATCTGCAAAGGATATCCGCGACTTTTCGCATGGTCAGGCCGCTATCTAGTCCCTGGACTCAATCTCACTAAATTCTAAAACCGCCCTTGAATGCTGATCATATTTTATGGATATGGGAGAGCAGTTCAACCTTCACCTTTGTTGGGCGCTGGGCCACAGAGATATTCCAGGGAACTTAGGGCCGACGAACTCACCAAAATTGGAACCACTCTCCCTATTCTACCGGAAAAGTGTAGCATAGCTACGTGTAAATCATTAAAGAAAAGACCTTGGATGGACCGGTGGGCCAACATGTCTAGCAACTAAACAGATCTGGCCAAAGCTGGATCTGAATCGCTCTAAGCGTCTGGTTCTTTTAAATAGGAAATATCTCAGCTCCATTTTAGGTGTCGTAACTGGAACTGCCTTATAGGCAAGCATGCAAGAAGGCATGTCGCATTTACAAACGATTTCTGTAGAAGCTGCATGAACGAGGAGGAAGAGGAGACAATTCTCCGCCTTCTCTGTACATGCCCAGCTCTCACTCAGACAAGAAAACTCCATCTAGGAGCCTTCTTCTACAATGACTTAAACGATCTTAAGAATACAGACGTAGACAGTATCCTGCGCTTCATCATAAGCTCAAATTGGTTCTATGAGTAAGAGGATCATAGATCTACCAGGCAGCACAACGGGCCAATAGGCCTAAGTGTGTTGATTTTCCAATCCTCACTCCTACCTAACCTAACCTTACCATGGGGTCTAGCATTGTCATGCAATAGGAGAGAATCATGCCTATTGCCAACGTAGATTGCTTATTAGCCAATTTTCGCATGCACAGTTCATGTTGATGCCATAAGCTCAGCGATGCACAGATTTCTAACCGGCGTAGATGTTATGCCTCGTTCAATTCATAAGGCACTCACTATTCGAGTTTTTTTACTTTTCCTTTAGAGATAGGTGTCAACTAGGAGATACTTCCATGTTCTGTGCAATGTCCCGCACTGTTTTTTTGTTTTTTTTTTTTTTATTTTGACCTGGATCTACCGTTGCTTTTAGAACATTCTCGTTTTCAAGGCTAAGATCTCCCGAACGAAACTTAGCAAACCAACATCGAATGTTGCATTTGTTTTCCGCTATATCCAAAGATGCATTATTAATGTTTTTCGCTGCCAGAGACGCATTATATCTCCGACGAGAGTCCGAGTTTAAGCCGTCGACAGCATGATAAACAATTCCTAGAAAACAAATAATGTAGTTACAATGAACCCTCAAAGTACCACACCTCAGACGCAGATACCACTTTATCTTGTAAAAAAAAAAAACTTTGATACGAGCTGAGTGAAAATTGGACATTTTATACGCTACAACCTAGTATTTCCCTCTTCTCACTTATCTTTCATGCATCTAAGCATCAACACATTGTATCAATTGAAATTATTATTCTTGTATAGTTTGTGGTGAATATTCTCCTACTCCTTCTTAGAGAATTAAGATTTTAAAGATTCCTAGACCTCCGAGGACATGGTATGATGGATTCCGGAAAAAGCTCAATAAAACGGAGGATTTCCTGACGAATTTTAATAATAAAAAGCGGCAAATCTTTTCTCACAGTGAGAGAAAGAATCAAAAAAACAGGGACAAATTTTATGTTGTTTCGTTATGAGCTTCAGAAAGGTTTATTTCCACTGCTCCCAAAATAGTGCCAGCGAGAGATGGCATCTCCATTACCTCCAACACAAGCAGCCGATGAGGTCTCTATTATATCCAACAATAATTCAGAGATTGCAGAGCATTACAGCAACGGTCAGCAACCGATCAAAATTAAGGATGTGAATAAGGAAGTTTTGGCTTTGAATAGAGAACTACTTTTCCTGAAGGAGATGAACCGTAATGCATTATCCCTCATTAGCATATTACAAGGTAGAGCAAAATTAATCATTCAATTTTGTTTTTGAATTACTTTTTTACAAAATAAAAAAAAAAGATTTTCAGTAATGGAAATCAATTATTTCTGTTAAGTGTAAAAGATGATATCCGCCAAATGGCTGCCGCCAGAGTTGATAAACATTTGTGTCCGTCTTAACGCATTTTCCATGACTTTCTGCAAGATTTCCGGTGATAACTGCTCGCATTCCTGTCGAATATTCTCCTTAAGGGCTGTGATTGTCTGAGGCTTGTTAGCATAAGCCCGCTACTTCAAGTTGTCCAAAAGAAAGAAGTCTGGGATGGTTGGATCGGGCGATCTTTTTGGTCATGCCAAATCATCAAAATGGTAAATTAAGCGATCAGAAAACGCTTCCTTCAAAATATCCATTGTGCCTCGTGCTGTGTGTGTGGTTGCACCGTTTTGTTGAAACCACATGTTCACCAAGCCCCGCTCATCCAATCCCGGCAGTAAGAAGTTTTTTATCATGGCCCTGTAGGGCCACCAGTAACAGTGACCGTATTGCCGATGGCGTTCTCAAAAAAATACGGCTCAATCACTCATCCCGCGTGAACGCTGCACCACACGGTAGCTTTAAGTGTATGTAATGGCTCTTCGTGCATCACACACGAATTTTGAGTGCCCCAAAACCGAAGATTTTGCTTAGTGATGTAACCGCTTAAGTGGAAATGCGCCTCGTTGCTCATTATGATTTTCGACAAAAAATCGTCCTTTTCGTTGTTGAGATTGATAATAGCTTTACAGTAATTCACATGCGACCGTCTGTCAGGAGGCATTAACTGATTGCACTGCTAATACTTCGTACGGGAACATGTGTAAGTCTTTCACTAAATTCGTTGTAGGGTCCGTCTGGTGATGCCCAACTGCGTGGCCCATCGTCTGGTTAATGTTTCTTCGTTCTCAGCGACATCGGCAGCCACAGCTGCGATATTCTCGGCCGAATGACCAGTCCGGTGGCGGCCACGACCTGCATGGTCTCCTGTGGTTCCACTCTGTTCGAGTCGATTAGCTACAATAAGCACCGGAATGTTTGCCCAATTGGTGCGACACGATTACGAAATCGACGTTGAAATTCACGCTGCGCTTACACCACCGACCGATTATTGGTCAAAAAATTTGATACAATTATTCCACGCTCTTGCGGAGTACAGAGCTCCATTGCTTGTTGATTTATATACTGCCGCTGTTTAATTTACAAATTTCAAATATAATTGACGTACGACACCATTTACAAAAATATTACACCATCTTCCTATAGGGTGATTAGTTTTGTGCCCCCTTGTAGAAGACGAAAATCGCTGTTTGCTGACCAAGGTGGAAAATCTTCAAAATAAAGTGAATTTTTTTGAAACAAAAATTACTGAAGAAATGTGTTAATATTGTGTTTGGTGGCAACAAAGCTAGTACATTGACCTCAGCAGTCAAATTACTAGGGAAATGTTTAGATGCGTAAATCAATGCTAATGACATACAATATTGCTATTTTAAAACAATCAGTAGGAAGATGCATGCAGTAAGCAATAACCACGTCGTCAATCCAGTTGCAAATAGAAAACTATTGGACAACGTACGTGTAAGCAGAATTTTATCTCCAAAAAACGCAGGAAGCATTTATTGACTTTGATTATCCTTGACGATAAGGGTGTCCCTTAACCCTTAACTAGAAGATGCACTATTAAATCACTATTCTCAGGTCTATGGAACTGTGGACATCAATAAATATACTGCTGCCTTGTATATTGATATAATGAAGGCTTTCGATACAGTGGACCGGAAATTCACAGAGATAGTGCTCCATGGTGTCGTCATCACTTCGCAGGATGTTGCGTCACTTATACTCAGCATGTTTAAGTGCTTTGCAAAAGTTGAATGTCCTGTCACGAAGCCAGTAAACAACCTGCAATATTTACTGCTGAGAGACAGCAGAACTGCCGGGAAGCATACTATCAATGGAAGCCGAAAACGCAGGCATACCCAACTCTGGTTCGGGTCCTGAAAAACTCTCCTTTGAAGCATGTTCAACGGCGATTTTATTTACCGTGATCCGATTGTGACCTGTGACCCAGACAAGGGTCACTGAATTTCCGACTGCTTTCAGTGATCTCTTGCAACTTCCAACTAGTTTGGAAGTCCTAAGAGGGTTCAGCAAGGCTCTATGCGCAGCTGGGCTGTTGCTGCAGATGCAAATGCTTCGCCCACTCCATCAGTTCTCCGCAATATAGTTCGCTGTCAAAAGGATTGCGTAAATTTCTGCTTGCAAGCTTTCGTAATGTGATGTGAGTCTAACGTTGTCGTCCTTTAGAAAAACACCAGCGCCACATCCTATATTGCTTTTGGAGCCGTCAGTGAAGACTCGAATGCATTCCTTTTTTGGCTCAGATTCTGGTCGAAGCCAGTCCTGGACACAAGAAAAGTCTATATCGTATTTTTTTCCGCAAAAGGAGTGCTGCTGTCATTGCATCGGACGGCATGTCCATAAGACCGAAGTCATAAGACAGCCGGCGCGCGCGCAAGGTCATCGAAGCTCTAGTACGTGTTGTAACAAGGACCACTTCTTTTTAATCAAAAGAAGGCTTTGAGGTTGCAGCCCATGATATGCATATCAAGGGAAGGTATTTCTTTCTGTATACGTTCGCGATCCGCCTGTTTGTTTTTAGTTATTTTAATGTTGACCCATAAAAGCTTCTCAAAATTTGGTGATAGCAATTAAAGTGTGGAAGTTTTCGTTGTAGAATTTTATTGATTAAAAAATATTGGTCAATGGCAATTATAAATGGAACACGATATCATTTATGTGACCACGGCTTCTGTTGCAAGCGACCATCTCTAGGTCAAAATTATCGATGACTTTTTGAAGAATAAGTAGATCAAGTGCCGCAATTTCAGTTTGGATGTTATGTTTGAGATCCTGCGTTATTGGCATAGATCTTACTCTTCAAATAACCTCACTGGAAGAAGTCTAAAGGTGCCAAATCGCATGACCTTGGAGGCAATCAACTTCTCTAACCGAATAATTTGATCTTCAAGTTTCATACGCAATATATTGATTGTTGAATTCATGGATCTTCCAAGCCCAACTCATACAATTTTGGAAAAAAACAATAGCGGTTAAGTTCTCAATTCACTGTTACTCTTTTCTGGAATGTATTGGTTTTTTGTGAATCTCGTATGGGTTTTAAGGTCCGCAGAAATGATAATTTGTTCATTAACGTACCCATCTAAAGATTGGCTTCATCGGAAAAGATCAAGTTCGATGACAAATTGTCCTAGCGATCCAGTTAACAGTCGTAGATGCCCCAAAAGCTTCAATTGTTGAAGATCAACTTTTAAAATTCGTCGTAAAGTGAAGAAGAAATTAGGCGCAAGGGTTGATTTCGGCAACAAATTGAGGTGTCTCACTGGTTTTAAACATTTTCGCTCATAGTGGTGATCTTTTGGAGTCTACGTGCTGGTCGATCATGCTTATATAGAGTTTGATCATTGCATTCATTTCGGAATTACAAGAACCATTAGGTTGACCGAAAAAGTTCGCGAATTTAACGAAATTTTATCGTCCATTTTCGTAATAGGATTAAATAACAAACATACGTTATTCCGTAATATAAGATTCGATAATTTAATTTGCCAAAAATCGTACGACATCGGTCGAAAAGATCAACCACATTGAATTTAGTAAATGACAGTAATTGACAGCCAACATGCACACCATCTGTTGGCTCAATCTGTAAATTACTGTGTAATTAACAATAATAATGAAGTTGAGCCGTATTCAACAGCTCGCGTGCCTGTGGACTACAGAGACTATAAGAATGACATAACCTGTCAATTCCAGAGGAACCCGCCATAATTAGGCTATATAGCGCAAACTACTTTAAAAGAGAAAGACTTGGAAATACGAAAGAAAATATAAGGCATCTTTGGCAAATCTCAAACAATAGACCAATTGGATCCTATATGTCTGAAGGATGATTCACAAATATGGTATACTATTCGATCGAAAACGACTAAAGGGAGAGAAGCATGATTTTCACTAAGTAAGGCTAGAACCATTTTTGAGGGGGTATAACATGCCTTATTGGAAGCTATATGCACTCTACTAAATAGCTACACTCTCGCATATTAAATCGGTATTCGAAACACTAAATACCTACTCGTACAGTGTCAAACGTAATATCTCATATTCTCCATGAAGAGGATCTGAAGGCGATGTCCCAGAAAGGGCTGATTCAATCCCTCGAAATATTAGGCAGTTAATGGAAAATAGGGGCACTATGCTTCTGGTCGCAGGTCGTTTGGTTGCGGTTGAACAAAAAACCGTCTCGAATCATTCACATAAAGCTGGACAAAAAAGGAGGATCGTTATATGGGTTCTTCAGGAATTTGGCGCGAAAATCATCTGCGATACGTTGTTGAGGCAATCATTTCGAGTCATATCTGAAGCAAGTATTCAAAAACGTGACATGTACTACATGAAACGTCAAAAAAGAACAGTGAGTCGGCACAAGCATTTACGAAGTCAGGATTGACAGCGCAGAAGGCGATTCCTAAATCATGCGGTTTGCTAAGAGATGGCGTAACTTGTATTATTCCATTGTTCCAACATGCGTTGGAAAGCTACTGTCATTGTACATCATTTCAGTATATGTCATTCATTTGAAGCGTGAGCAACAATAATTTTTTTCTCACTCAAATATGTCGAACTTTGTGCCTGAAAAAGTGTTTTTGCGGGGAGTTCTTCTTCATTACTTTAATATGAAAAAAAACTGCTGCCGAAAGTCATCGTTTTTTGGTGGAAGTTTATGGTGAACATGCGCTAGCTGAGCGAACGTGCCAAAAGTGGTTTGCACGATTTAAAAGTGGTGATTTTAGCTTGGAAGACGATGAACGTCCTGGGCAGCCAAAAAAGTTTGAAGATGAAGAACTGGAAGCATTACTCTATGAAGATTGTTGCCAAGCACAAGAAGAGCTAGCAGAATCTTTGGGTGTCACTCAAGCAGCCATTTCAAAACGTTTAAAAGCAGCTGGATATATACAAAAGCAAGGAAATTGGGTTCCACATGAACTCAAGCCGAGAGACGTCGAAAGGCGGTCTTGCATGTCCAAAATGCTGCTGGAATGCCACAAAAGGAAATCATTTTTGCATCGGATTGTTACTTGTGATGAAAAGTGGATTCATTACGATAACGCCAAGTGCAAAAAATCATATGTGAAACCCGGCCAACCAGGCAAATCAACGGCAAAGCCGAATATCCATGGCGCGAAGGTAATGCTCTGTATTTGGTGGAATCAGATGGGTGTGCTGTATTATGAGCTGCTAAAAGCGGGTGAAACCATCAACGGACAACGCTACCGAACACAATTAATCCGTTTGAAGGGAGCAGTAGCCGAAAAACGCCCGAAATATGCGACCAGAGACGAGGCAATAATTTTCCATCATGACAACGCTCGGACCCACGTTGCTATTCCGGTTAAGAACTATTTAGAAAACAGTGGATGAGAAGTCTTACCCCACCCGTCTTATAGCCCATACCTTGTCCCTTCTGACTACTATTTGTTCCGGTCGATGCAGAACGCCCTCACTGAAATACGGTTCACATCAGAGCAGAATATTAAAAATTGACTTGATTCATTCTTGGCTGCCAAGCCGGCGCAGTTCTTTTTCGATGGGATCCACAAATTTCCAGAAAGATGGGAAAAAGTCATAGCTTCAGATGGGAAATACTTTGAATAATACTATTGTACATGTTTTTCTTAAATAAACGTTCAAATTTTGAAAAAAAGAAAACGAATTAAGTTATATACCCAATATAACAGCGAAAAGGCGTTGTGCTTCCTGAACAGTGTACTGAAGGGATAAAATATTGTCAACTGTATAATTATGAAGCATAAAATCTAATAATTCAATAGCTTCGTAATCTTTTGAAGCCATGGTTGATCAAAATTAATTAAGAAAATAGCCTCTTTTAGGTCGAGCTACCGCTACTGATCTGTGAAGGATCAAATATTTACCAAAGAGAGCATTTATTGCACTGATTCCAATTTGACATGAATGCGACTACATACCTTCGTACTTATATATATCTTATACCTAATTCGTTTAATAAATCCGAATGAAGAAGATCGTTTGCATGGGTGGCTATAAAAAATGGAAACTGCATACCATTTACCCACCGAAGTCTTATATAGGGTGATTCATTGTTTTGTTTTACTTATAATGTAAAATAAAACACATAAATTTGAAAAGGACCTTAAATTTTTTATTATCAGTTCAAAGAACTATTTATGGCATTTATTTTCTAGAAATAATGTTATGTAAATATTGCCCACGACAACGTCTGAGGTGCTCCGTTCGAAAGGCCCAATTTTGGGCGACTCGTTCGAGCAAAGCGACTGGCATCTTACGCATTACACGAGAATTGTTGGCTTCCAAAGCGTCAGTCGTAGCTGGCTTATTCCTAATGACCTGAGATTTTAAATTTCTTCAGAGAAAATAGTCCAAAGGTGTGATATCGCACGATCTAGGCGGCCAATTTACCGTAGCAAAACGTGAAACTATTTGTTTACCAAAATGATTTCTCAACATGTCCATTGTTTCACGCGAGACCATATGCTTGAATTTCAGAAGGCAAATAGTCCGTTAACATGGCGCGATAATGGTTACCATTGATGGTAACATTCTGATTTGCCTCATTTTTGAAGAAATATGGACAAATGATTCCACCAGCCCATAAATTACATCATACCGTTTTTTTAAGTATATGTAATGATAGCTCTTGGTACTCTTCGGGTTACTCATCGTATCGTAACGTATCCATTGAGCCAGAAATGGGCTTCATCACTGAACAAAATTTCACGATAAAACACCGGATTTTCATTGAGTTTTTCCAGAGCCCATTTACTGAAAATATGACGAAAATTCAAGTCGCCTGACTTAAATTCTTGCACAAGTTGAATTTTTTACGCTTTTAGGCCGAGATTCTTACGTAAAATATGCTGAGAATGACGACAAATTGATTCGTCACAGTCTTTGCGTACATTTTCAGCTACAGCTGCTATAGTCTCTTCACTACGTGCTGGATGTGGTGTAACCGATCGAGTACTATCTCCTGATGAAAATTCTAACTCAAATTTGCGAATGGTTTTGGAACCATAAGTTCCTCAAATCGCACGAAAAACATTTCTCACAGAACGCTGATATTCGTTATACAGCTGAACAATTTGGAGACACTGTTGTAATGTGAGTCTCATTATGATAACTTGCCAAGTAATACTGAATAAAATAATGAAGCGGTTTGATAAAGGTCATACGTAATCTGTCAAAAAAGCTTACTGAAAATCAAACCTTACGATGAATCACCCTATACATGGTATAACACTTGCTTTAAAAATCTCACTAAGTTTTTTTTTTTTTATTTATTTGTTTTTCTAAATGACTTAAACTTCATTCATTTGCCTTTACTTTTAGTAAGAACGTCTAGTATAAGGACCAGCCAACATCAAGTCCAGTCGATGCATTTTGTAACTGCAACCCTAGTTCGATTCCTTTCAGCATCGGTAAATTACCCAATGATTATTGGAACTGCAGCACCACAGAAACCGAAATAAATATAAATTTCCTAACCATTCAATGGATAGTCTAGCCGGTCCCATAAAAGCAAATATTCCACACCCACATGCTATTCAGCCCTCCATCCAAAGAATAACCAAAGGTTATACTCGTAATAGTTGACCATTGGCTTGATTTTGTCTAAATGAAAATTCAAAAAACCACTTCGTTTGTAATTGACCATCAATGACTGCAAAGAGCATCGTCAGTCCACCTCCTAAAGTGCTCCCATTCCAGCATTCACATTCACCATTGCCCATTGGACACCCACATCCGCTTCCAGATGTTCGGATACATTGACCAGAAACTAAAGTTATGTTCATGACATATAACCACAGAAGCCAAATCAAACGTATCGAGCGGTTAACGTTATTCGTATTGGCGCAAATAACAAAAAAAAAAAAAAAAAAAAAAAAAAAAATCCGACACCACCACCACCCGAAAGTTGACCATGAGAAATCCTTGATAGCATGCAGTTAATTAGCTTAGTACAAATACCCCCCACCAATTGGTATTCTCTTGGTTCATTTAGCTTCTCCAGTCCTGCTTTCACATTTACGAATAGACGGCAAATATTAGCCCCCCCTAACGCCGAGTGCTTTCATTTATTTTTAATGCCAATACACACACAGAATTTGATGGGCTAAGGTAGAGAGTGTTACTTTTGAGGGATAAATTCTTGGCGTTCTTTGAACTTCCACCCTTAGTGACTGCGCGCAAGCGACACATTCAATTTCTCGAAGGAAGTGTGAACTTTTCCAGGAATAACAGACATATTTTTCGAATACCCCAGAGGATCATTTCGCAAGCTAAGAAAGTACTCCCAGTCCCAGTGCAATCACTTATGATAAATTTTTAAAAAGGTGAATCCGGTCGCTGCACAACAAACACATAAATGTTTTGACTTGTTTTGGTTTAGCTCACGCTTCAGTGCTCACGTGGGCTTCTTCCTAGCCAATTGACAATCTGGACATTTTATTTGACCTCCTGAATAGTGCATGTGTTCGAATATTTGAATGTACGATGTTTGCGCCAGAGGATAAGATTGGTTTCACTTTCCCTGTTTTGAATTATTCCAAGACATAGGTGGAGTACTGTTCGTACTACGGATTGGAACCACATGAGTCATGAGACTGAAATTAGTTTCCAAACAATAGTATTCCTATCTTAGTGGCACTATTCACTACACACGTTCGGATGTTTCATGGCAAAGTGTAGGAAAAGCACTCGTGTCAGAGCATTGACGGTTGCGATAATTAAGTGATGTATTGCCATTTCACAAACACTGTAGCCGTTGCAGTGAACAAACACTTTCGTAGTGTGTATAGGAATACTAGTATTCGTATACAGCGTTGACCTGGCATATTAAGGCCATCAATCATTTGCTATTAGAGTAGACACCTTCTAGACAGGATACACTACACACATTGTAAATATATGGTGATGTCGATGGTGGTGGTGGCAGTTGTGATGGTTTCCTGTTCTACAAATACGAATACCGTAGGCTACAACGATGTATCAAACAGAGGTCACGAATGCCAGCGATGTTATAAGTATATGAAATATGAAACCAAACTAAAACTGATAAACTCGAGCAAGCGGATTCTTTTTGTCTCAGATAGCTGAATTAGTTCACAAATCAATCATGTGGTAATAGTCAGTTGACACGCAATAAACAGAATAAGGATCCTTAACAGGATAATGGAGGAATCAGAGAGAAAATTGGCTTTCGTTTTTAGATTTAGAGAACAACACGTGTTCATGTGACATTGTGGAGTTATGAGTTCTTCAACGATTTTTGGAAAACACAACAATCTGCAGTACTTAGTCAGTAGAGCTTCGTAGCCCAAATACAAAAGGATATTCAATGTACAAATTTTATTGAGCTAAGCATCCTTTTTAATCAAATAGATTTTTAGATTCATGAATTTGGACGATTTGAAGGTTCGTTTAGGCAGTTTTTAGAACTCTTCCTCATTAATTTAGTTCTTAACAAGATTTTTTGCAGATGCGAGAACGTCTTCAGAGCAGAAAGCAGAGTCTTGTTGGAAGTAGCTTATTCTGTTGGTCGACTCTTTATAGTAAGTTTACTTGAATTAAACTAGTTCTTATCTGTTGGAGCATAGGACTCAGTTCCATCCTGTATGTTCCTTTTACCGAATCTCCAAGCCTTTCTTAGAAAGTTGATGAAGCTCTTTAGAACTGTTGTCGGAGACGAAGGTAGGCCAAAAAGTTGAGCCTCAACTTTGTAAATAAAATTGAGAACCACTCTGGTGGATGTACTTTGCAGTACCTCAGGTACTAGGATTCCTCTAACAATGTAATGTTTCTTCATGTCCCATAGAGCCATGCATTCACATAGCATGTGTTCTGTGACTTCATCGTCTTCTGTACGAAGACTACATTCAGATTTGCGTGCAATTGTAACTTTGTGTAAGTGATAGCGAAGTGTTTCAGCAGAAAGCTGACCAGTATTCTGATAACCGGTATCTCTTTTTCAATTAAGAAATAGTTTCCCAGCTCTTTTAGCCCGTTAAAGACCCGGTATATTCCCACAGGATAGACACACTTCCATATCCCACCATTTTCTCCCGTCTTATGAGTTTTGAATTCATTACTGGGCACAGGATGCGGCAGAAAGTCTTTCATTGAGTTTTTTATTGCCTTTAATATCCATGTGCAGTAGTATCCAATAGATTTTTACTTTGTTGCTTTCGATAAATCCTGGAGAGGATTGAAGCAGTCTAGCAACGATAAACAAGTTTGAGCTTAACTCTTTTAGTTCTGCTGTTTTTTGCCACTTGAGTGATAGCTCGCTGAGTTCTACAAATGGTTGTCGTACAGACTGTTCCAATGTTGTGCCTCTGGTGCTGACTTGCGAGTTTAGCACAATCTTCGCAATTATGATCTTGAGAAAGTTTCATGACAGCGCATCACTTTACCTAAATACTTTTTTTCGGATAAAAGTGTCGGAGAGATTACTACCCACCTTTACGTTCATTCTGCAGAGGAGCACCCTGGCTAGACATGACTCTGTAAGGCTCGTCTCTATAGACGCCGTCATACGCGACCCTAAGATCGATTAGGAGGTGACGCACATCGAATTGAATTTTTTTAGTTTCGATCCAGCATCTGTTGTAGTGTAAATTGTTCGTAAATTGTGAACTTACCGGGCCTAAGAACACAAGGCTTCACACAAGATGGCAGTTAAGATCTTATAAACGTTGCTAAGGAGGCTGTGTATATGTGTATGTGTATGTGTATGTGTATAACACATGGGCTAAAAAGTCCGTTTAATAGTAAAACACAAAAATTTTGCAAAATTCAACTTTATTTATCAATATAGTTGCCTTCGAGGGCGATGCACTGATTGAAACGATTTTCCAATCTTTCGATATCACTTTTGTAGTACGATTTCAGTTTAGTCTCAAAATAGGCCTCTGTTTCGGCGATTACTTCTTCATCGGTCTTAATTCTCTTTCCGGCGAGCATTCTTTTGAGGTCTGCGAACAGGAAATAGTCGCTGGGGGTCAAATCTAGAGAATGCGGTGGGTGGGGAAGCAATTCATAGTCGAATTCATTCAATTTTGCCATCGTTTTCATCGACTTGTGACACGGTGTATTGTTTTGATGAAGCAGAACTTTATTTTTCTTCAAATGCGGCCGTTTTTCTGCGATTTCGTCCTTCAAACGCTCCAACAACGCAATGTAATAGTCGCTGTTGATCGTCTGCCCCTTTTGGAGATAGTCGATGAAAATTATTCCATGTGTATCCCAAAATACGGATGCCATAATCTTGCCAGTAGACTGTTGAGTTTTTGGTCGTTTTGGACGGCGTTTGTCGCCTGCTCGCCACTCAGCTGACTGCCGACTTGACTCTGATGTGAAGTGATGGAGCGAAGTTTCATCCATTGTCACATACCGACGCAAAAATTCGGCTTTATTGCGGTTGAACAGCTTTAAACACTACTCTGAATCATGAACACGCTGTTGTTTTTGGCCGACTATGAGCAAACGCGGCACCCATTTTGAACAGAGTTTTCGCATGTCCAAATATTCGTGTATGATATTTCCAACATGATCTTTTGATATGTTCAGAGCCTCAGCTATCTCGATTAACTTCACTTTACGGTCATTCGTAATCATTTTGTGGAACAGCCTCTTTTAGACGTCCACTGCGTTCATCATCTTCGGTGCTTGTATACCACTTTTAAATTTTTCAATCCAATTGCGAATGGGTCGTTCGGCTGGTGCATAGTCCGGGTAACACTTATTAAGCCATTTCTTTGCATCGGCTGCATTTTTTCCAATCAAAAGGCAATGATAAATCAACACACGAAATTGCTTTGAATCCATTTTCTTTTTTTCACAATAACAAAAGTTGCTTCACTCACAACGCTATATCTCGAGAACTAATCGTCCGACAGCTGTCATATTTATACACATATCTTTTGAAGCTTGGTACTAACTGAAAATAGTATGGATTTAGTTCAAGTTGTGCCCTCTCTTAGAAACGGACGGACTTTTCAGCCCAAAATTTTTTGTAGATCGAGGAAACGGTGCTAAGGCTGCAACCTTCAGACATGTTTTCTGCCGACCAAATCTTGGAAATGTTTGTGCTCTGCTCCTTGCATGCTTTCTTGCATGTCAAAGAGTAGCACCTTTCAATTTCCTGCCAGGCTTTACCAAGTGTTTCGTAGAGTTGATCGGGTGAAACTCTACACATCAGCTACCTTTGTCTAAACTGATGTTGGTTGGATATGATGTGTCAAGAGGTTGAGGGATACGGTAACGGATGCTCGGTGAAATTGCAGCCATTCAACGTTAAACCTGTTCCTGTATTTCATCATTGTTTTGGTGTCTGTACATCTATAATACAGGAGAGGTTTAATGCGTCGATCACAACATGACCAATTTGCGCTACAGTTTAGTGATCAGGTGATCGTAAAGTCTTTTTAAGGCATTTGCTTACCTGTCGAAAGAAAGACTTCTTGCCTAAGTCTGCTGCCTCCAAGAAAAATTCCACATCCAAAAAGACGCTGTTTGTTTTCTCTGTAGGAATCACCATAGAATTTGTCGCAATATTTCATCCTTCTTTTCCCCGATCAATTCCATCGCATTACCTAATTAGTGGTGATATCTACTTTATAGCAGTCATAGGTCTCTGGTAGTTGTTTGGTAGCACGAGGTCTATTTAAGCCTCGAACATTCTACATTTGAACGTCGTATCCTTTTTTCATTTTGCAGGTTCGTCAACAGTATATTCGTCCTTATCCATGACATTCTGGACAGAAAACACCCGAAAGACGGTATGTTGAGATATTTGTTGCGGAAAACAACTGAACCCAGCATGTAAATGTAAGTCATACGGCCAACACCCTGGACTTGTTTCTAAGTTCTCACCTTGATAAGTACAAAGTCGACGTGATACCTTCTCTAAGCTCGTCGGCCCATTGTGTCATATCAGCTAGTTTCTTGTATTACGACTTCACAGTTAGGAAAAGCTTACAAACAAAAACGGTATGACAATACGAGAAAACGAATTAAAGCGGACTTAACAGCTTCATAAGGAATTTTAACTGGTCGTTACGTTTGATCGAAAATAAACTCGAAGACGCTGCTGATATGATCACAGACACTATTCCCTTTCGAATGGAATCCTTTATCCCTCATCGGATGAAGAGTATCAAACCAAAAGGAATGGCTTGATACGAGTTAAGTTGAAAAGAGCCTGTGAGGGTTAGAGAAGTGTTATTGCGGTCATACAAGAGCAACCCGACAGAGAAAAACCGAAAATGTTCACAAGAGCCAGAAACGACTGTAACGGCTTTCTTTAGCATGTGAAATCTCAATACAACTAAAAACTGAGGCAAGGTATACAAAACATCCGAAATTCTGATTCATCGTCCATACCAACGCTCGTTTACAATTAAATTCCAGCTGTTAGTTCTTTGGGTAAGGCTAGTCTGCTTACTTTACTTCGCGTGCGCTGTGTGCAAACATTTTAAGGATACGCAAAATTCATAAAGCCGGGTACGATGGAGTCAGTAGCCCAGTTCGGAAGTACGAGAGTCGCCGTTGACCCTTTTAGAGTTCATCCGCCACCATATCATTTCAGCATCCTGACTAGTCATGGAAATCCTTACTGACCTCCGCTCTAGATACGTTGAAGTAGCCTATATAAGATGTCAATTCATCTGCCGTACGTAGTTCTCTTAAGGTTCAGTCATTTCTAACTGTCTGACCAAGACCCAGCGGCTACCACTAGATGTCATCTAGTTAAAGGTTACTTTTGTACCAATACTTTGTTTGTTTTCTTTTTTAATCTGGTATAATGACTAAGCTCGAACTTGAGGATTACAGAACACAGCTAACTGTGTCTGCATTGATAAGGAAACGTAACAACGTAAGCCAATTAATCTAAAATAAATGAGTACGACCTACTGCAGCAATCTTCCTTCAATAAGTACAACTTCATCAGCAAAGGTTTGACAGTCAAAGTTGGAAGGGTAAGTTCAGCATGTCATCCATAAGTTCAGACACGAGGACTATCTCTGTCGGTAAGAGCCCACATTATACCCATTCGTACGAGTACCAAAACAGGCTCTCCTTTGGACTTTTTAAAACCTACATTCTGACTAAGTCTGGCCACCAAGCGATAGCGCCGCTTGGATCATTCTTGGTTGAAGGCACAATTTCTTGTCTTTTGCTCTATAACGGGTATGAAACGTTAGTCCGCTGTTTAACATTTTGCTTCTAGGTTAGCCTTAAATCAAGGATATGCTAAGGGACCTGGATCAGTTCCACAGGGATAACGCTTGGCTTGGGAAGAATGCTTTTGGTTTTTGTGGTAAAAACACAATTTTATTTGTAGCTGGATTGACTCCGAGGGCATAGCTTGTTAGTTAGAGCCCATCTTAAATCCCACCTTATCCATAGTCAATGACAACTTCTTCATGACTATACGCCAAAAGAGAGGAAAAATTATCGGAGAAATTCTTTTATTCATAATTCTTGTGACACAACGTGAATAATTATATTTTGCAGCATATATATGTATTGGGTCTAGAACTTAATTTGCGGTTTGCTAAGAGATGGCGTTACTTGTATTATTCCATTGGAACATACGTTGGAAAGCTTCTGTCATTTGAAGCGTAAGCAACAATAATTTTTTTTTGACTCAAATATGTCGAATTTCGTGTCTGAAAAAGTGAAAAAGTGTTTTTGCGGGGAGTTCTTCTTCATTACTGAAAACTGCTCCCGAAAGTCATCGTATTTTGGTGGGAGTTTATGGTGAACATGCGCTAGCTGAGCGAATGTGCCAAAAGTGGTTTGCACGATTTAAAACTGGTGATTTTGGCTTGGAAGACGATGAACGTCCTGGGCAGCCAAAAAAGTTTGAAGATGAAGAACTGGAAGCATTACTCTATGAAGATTGTTGCCAAATACAAGCAGCCATTTCAAAACGTTTAAAAGCAGCTGGATATATTCAAAAGCAAGGAAATTGGGTTCCACATGAACTCAAGCCGAGAGACGTCGAAAGGCGGTTTTGCATGTCCGAAATGCTGCTGGAACGCCACAAAAGGAAGTCATTTTTTAATCGGATTGTTACTGGTGATCAAAAATGGATCCATTACGACAACTCCAAGCGCAAAAAATCATATGTGAAACCCGGCTAACCAGCCAAATCAACGGCAAAACCGAATTTCCGTGGCGCGAAGGTAATGCTTTGTATTTGGTGGGATCAGATGGGTGTGCTGTATGATGAGCTTCTAAAGCCGGGTAAAACCGTCATAGCTTCAGATGGGCAATACTTTGAATAATACTATTGTACATGTTTTTCTTAAATAAACGTTCAAATTTTGGAAAAAAAAACCGCACGAATTAAAATATATATCCTATACATTCCATTGGATTCGCCTACCGACTGTAAGGCATTCCAAAATAGCCTCAGTGTGTACGCGATGCTCTCATTCGTAGTGAAGGAAGATCTATTCTACCTAGGGTAGTGGTTATTAATGTGCTAATATAAGCTTCTATATCAGGCCTTCCCATGCGCCACTTCGCTTAGTGACGCATTTGCAAAGAAGTCCTTGGAAAAGCCGTCCTCATACATACCTGCCTGCTGTCTATTGAATGTCAAAATGAGATATTGTCTCTTGGTCTGAGGCAAGTATATAGCTTCTCCTCGGTCGAGATGACAAAAAAAATTTCTTCAGTTTTTGAAATCTTTTTATCCTTTTTGTTAAGGCTAGATCCCAACACACACATAGGCACTATGCAACTGAAGTAGCTCGTATGGATTGATTTATCCCCAAGCCTTGCTTCTCTGGGCAAAGCTTAATACACCTTAGTGCGCTCACTCCAATCTTGAAATCAAGCACCTTATCTGATGATTGGCAGAATCCTTCGGCCTTATCTTCTCGCCTTAGCTTACTATCATCTTGGAGACAATTTGTTATTGTATGATTCCTTAGTGTTAAATTTTTTTTTTTTTTTGGCAATTTCGGGATTTAATCTCATTTATTAGATTTTATTGTCTGGAAACGGTTGAGGCCAATGTCAACACAGTATTCTGAAGTAGAAACCTTCGAAGTCTACCTTTAAGTAGAACTAATTAGCACATCTGCACCTGTATTTTTTAGAGTTTTCTGCCCTTCCACTTCCTTTTTCCTTTCCTTGTGAGGCTCAGTCAAAATGTCCTCTTGATGATAAGCACTTGAAAAGAGTAAATTTCGGGGAATATGAGGAACAGTATGGTACATCGTGCCTAAAGGTAGTAGTGTCATATTCCCCGAAATTTCCTCTTTTCAAGTTGCTTTTAATTTAATCGTTATTTTGGCAATAACAATAATTTCTCCCCCCTAACGATCCAGTATAATCTGTCTGGCAAACAACACTGCCGCCACCGCATGTTAAGTCGATGGACTAAGTATCCTGTCATTACTCCCCAAAGTAAGAACACAACAGAAAAACCCCTCTAAAACAAAACCGTAATTGTCTCGAATTAAAATTAATATAATCCGGATCCCATCAAAATGTGGTTTGCAATTCGCCACAGTTCTCCTTCATTCTGAACGTTTCCAACCCAAGGAAATGTGCCCCAGAAATCGCTAGCTCAAAACATTGCGCGATTTCGTTGAAAAGGCGTCAGCATCATCAGTCGTTTTATTTAAACTTTTCTCCCAAACACCATTTCATTGTAGGCTAGCTAGCTACTCGCTCATTTCGTGACACAGCACACCAGAACAAAAGAACAAAAACAAAATAGTAAGAAGAAAAATAACAAAAAAGGAAACGTAAAAAGAGAAAAATTGGCACTCAACCGCACCACGCGCCACCACCCTAATTTGCTTGATGGAAAAGTTTTTCATAATTAAATTACAACCGTCAGTGCCCCGGGAAAAAGAAGCGAGGCACCAAACCAAATAGAACACTCCATTCCGTTGCACGAAGGACTATTGGATAGTGGAATGGTGGGATGGCGGGACAGGATTTGGAGTGCGCGGAAAGTCACTCTGAAACTCGTTTCTAACGAGAAGTTGCCAATTGACGAACTTAGGAGTGGGTACGAGTTACGCAGCAGTTGCTTGTGTTGGATTGCGACCCCGTTGATTCTCGATGGCGTTGACGGCGGTGAAAGTGCAACCCTTGGAGTTAAGAGTTGAGAGAGTCCCCATCGACAGGGTCCTAGTTGGGCAGGGATCCGATGGGATGCTGTTCTCTAATGTTGCAGCATGTGAAACTTTTCACATTTAATTACTTCTTTGTCGTTAGCTCGTAGAGATGGATTTACTTGTTCAGACTTCACTTGGGGCCGTTCGGAGAGGACTGCAACTACAGAAAAATACAAGTGTGTGCGTTCACTTGTGTACACTTGCTAATTGATTAAGCACCGCTGGAAGTCAGGACATACTTCGGATACATCCTGGCAAAATGCCTTCACGACAAACGATCCCGCGCCCAGCCCAGCTCAAAGAGGGGTGTATTTATTTCACATGTCATCGAATGTGCTTTTGTCTGGAGTGTGTTCGTGAAATTGTTACTCGTAGATTGTTCAATCTGAGAAATGAAATTGATTTCATTAGGAATGCGACGTGTACGAGTAGTGTGCCATCATGCGTTTTGAATTATTCTGCTGCCGTTAATGTGTTTATTCGATGCCATGACAGAGCTGAAAACTTGCACCATTTGCATTTTACTGCAAATGAGATTTGTTTTTAGCAAAAAGAGGTTAAAAGGATTCATCGATGAAATCTATTTGAATGAGATGGATATGGAAGAACTCCAGGTAACTCTGGGAAATTGTTATTATCATTACTTTTCTTTGAGTTTCAAAGCTATTCGAGAAAATATAATTTAAGGAATTGTAGTGCTGTCTGGCAGCTTGAAAATACTTGAAAAAAGGCCTAAATTTAAAGGTCTTATATGTAGTCTTCTACAATATCCCTACATTCAACAATGCATGCAAACGAGTATATCTGGGTTACCGTCTTAGAAAAAATTTCAATACAGCAGAGAAACAATGCTTGACCCGTCAAGTCAAATCCTTGTATACTGTGCTTTTTTTTAACTACATTCCCATAAAAGTCGTAACTCTCATACAAGGAACCTACATCTACGTTTCACTGTACATAGGCCACAAGATTCGCATAAAAACAAAAAACAAAAAAAAACAAAAAAAAATCTTTCGTGGCTAGAAGCAACACTTTAACTTAAACTCCTGATGCATGTTTTCGTAGTGGACTCTTAATTTCCTTGAGCTTCGATGCAAGGTATCATTTCTTCCATTCTTTTTGTCCTTTCTCTAGCTCGAAACAGTGTCTTTCTGAATGCATTTTCTGTCATTCATTTCCTCTTTACTGGTTTTTGTGTTTTTCAGATGGAAGCTCAAATTCGTTCTTGTAATCCCTTGATGGTTTTTGGATACATTTGTTCTATTAATCAGAACATGGTCGAACTGGTTGGTGGTTTGACTACGAGAAGTTAAACAGTTTGCTAAATAGATCCTTTTATGTTTGAACCTTGTGATACTTATCCCCAGTTTCTTGAAGTTTACATTTCCTGCTCGGGCATGACCTTAATATCGTACAAGGAGTGCACCAACAAGCGTCTCCAGCCAGCTCGATTCTTAGCCATTTGCATCCAGGTTCGCGTGCTAAGTTAGCTAAGGTCTCCTTCTATTTGTTTGTGTTAGCCCTCGAGGATAGATTCGAAGACTTTTTGAATGGGAGCATTGGTGTCCATCCGTTCTGCATGATGCAGCCATGTTAGTCGGTGGACCTTTGCTTTTCGGGCTTAGTTGTCGTTGTGTCTCCTCCTCCACCCACAGGACCGAAAATCATAAGAATTTTCCCTGCAGTGCTTCTGTATTATAAGAGGTCGCTTCTGTTGGTCGAGAGAGAGCTATCCTAGGCAATTGGTTTTTTAGCCCAAATAAGCAGCGTATGTCAAAAGTTATTCTTCGTTTGATCTCAGCGCTGGTGTCGTTGTTCAAATTGATAGCGGGGCCTAGGAAGGAAAAGTGCTTAACTATTGTACATCAAAGTTATATCTGTCGAGGGTGACGTTCTGTCCGAGAAATTGCTGTTAGGTGTCCTTTCTGGTCGACAGCTTATACTTGGTCTTACCTTCGTTAACTAACATCTTCGCTGCTTTGGTCCCAATATTCGCGAAAACGCCACTGTCATCACGCTGCTTTCTTTCGTTTATGTCAATATCATTGGCGTATGCAAGTAGTTAGATGGACTTTTGAACGATTGTGCCTCTTGTGATGGCGCGTGGGTTTTGCATTATTCTTTCAAGAGCGATGCTAAAGAAATGGCATGATAGCGCATCGCCTTGTCTAAATCCTTTCATAACATCAAAGGTCACAGTGAGTTCTTTATCAACCTTAATTGTGTGGCGTGCATTCCCAATCGTCATCCTTCACAAACGAACATGTTTGACATTGCTCGGTATAGCAGATGGCAGAGCAGTTAAACCTTCACCTTTGTTGGGTGCCGGGCCACAGAGACATTCCAGGGAATTGTAGGGCCGACGAACTCAAAATTGGAACCACTCTACCTATTCTACCGGAAAAGGGTAGCATAGGTACGAGTATACCAATCTCTACGTGAAAATCAATATTAGGGCTGGATGCTAATAAAAGAAAAAAATTTGTGTGAACTGTTGGACCAATATGTTTAGCTTTAATTGCTGTAAGAGTCTGATTCTTATAAACAGGAAACATTTCAGCGCCATCATAGGTAGCATCACTGGACACTGCCTTAAAGGCAAGCATTCAAGAAGGCTTGTCGCTTTCACAAACGATTTCTGTAAAAGCTGTATGGACGAAGAGTAGACAATCCTCCATCTTCTCTCTACATATCCAGCTCTCTCCCAGAGAAGAAAACTCCACTTAGGAGCTTTCTTCTACAATGACTGAAACGATCAAAATAATATAGAGGTTAACAGTCTCCTATGCTTCATTGTAAGCTCAAATTGGTTCCATGAGCTAGAGGAAAACAGATCCTCCTAACTTCACAATAAGCCAATAGGCCTGAGTGGGTTAGTCTTTCCAAACGCCACTTTTACCTGCCTAACAAACTACCATCGTCTAGGTTGAAATGTTCATTTTGCTTGTCAACGGACGTTGTACAGTCTACAGACTCTATTATTGTACGATTTCCCCTTGTTCGTCTCGAGGTTTGTATCCGTGGCATATTTTTTTGAAATTTTTTTCGTAAGACTTCCGAATTTCATTCCTGATGAAGCATATCTCAATTTCCTTGACCACGCGCTTCACATACTCCTTCTTTTTCCTCCTGAGAAGCCGGAGGAACCCGGCATATCAGAGGAGGCATCTCTGATCTACCATACTTAATACAAGTGGCATACAACCTCATAGAGCTTGTGAGCTGTTCTAGTCCTTCTACTACGTATCGCAGCTTTGTATACATCTATGTGCTTGCGGGCACGTGTCATCAACCCAGGGGATTCATTGTGGTGGCCGAGTGAAACCCACCACACCAGGTGCGGCATCTTTAATGGCTTTTGACAATATTGTCACTGGTCTTCGATACTTCTTCTGGTGCCATAGGACCTCTTAGAACATTTAGGAAGACTCGATCGGAAATCGTTTGCAGATCTCTTACGATTTTAACCCTTTGACGTCGAACTCCCTCACAGTATTAGCTTGCCTACAATTAGGTAATGGTCCGAGTCGAGATTGGTCTCTCGGAACGTTCGGAAATCCATAATTTTGGAGGAATGACACAAGGAATGTCTTGTGTCGATCGCAATTTGGTGAATCTGTTTGACAGTTGATTGATAAGAAGTTCTCCACGTCACCTTATGAATATCTAAACACCATATGTTGACTGAGAAATATCTGCCTAAGGTTGTCGTATTACTTAAGTCCAATCTGTCCATGGTACTTCCCTGTAGAAATATCAATAAAATATTTTCCTCGATTTCTACAGATAACATAGATGCATTGTTCCTCATTATAAGTCGTTAGTATGGGAGAGAAAAGTAGCAGCATTTAACTCACGGTTCATCCACTACTAGCATACAGAGTATGTGCATATCGTCATAGGCCACAGTGACCATTTGTTAGAGCAAAATCAGGAACCATTTAGTACCAAATTCATGCCTTGAAGTTGTTTTTTTATAATTTGTGAGTGGAAATTGTGTGTCAATAGGAAACAGTAAAAAAAAAAAAAAAAAAAACAAACAGTACCACCTACAATATAGCTTGATGTATCTGATATCTTAGTCCTCTAGAGTCTTAGTCCATCTTAGTCATCTATAACATGAATATGACTTCCCAAAACTCTAAGAAAACTTAAATAAACCCAACAGGTTATTTCTTAGAATAACAAATAGTTTCGTTGCCTTAAGAAAATGTTGTTCAACCAATTCCCACTTGGATAAATATATCAAATATCCGTACAAAAGTTTTCTAAGCAAACACATGCACACTTACTATTACAAAATAATTATTCAAAACGGAAAATCTATTCGCCCTTATTGTGACAAGTCCAACCCCAAAATGAAGATCGAACTAAAGAGAACCATTCAAATGGACCACAAATACAGCAAAGTGACAACTTATCTAGTCCCTAAACCTATGCTTTGCATTATCTGCCAATGAATTATTCACAGACTCTCCTAATTCTCATTCATGTATCCTTAACCCCAAATATGGGCTTCTAAAATGCCACATCTACATACATCCGGAACATTTGGACAGGGATATTGAACACACACACAACGTATGGGTTTATTTGCAGGCAAAACGGAGTCCAGTCCCGACTCTGGGACTGTATTCCAGTTGTGCGTTCTTCATAATTAATTCGTACCCCTACTGATACCACGAGTGCCACCTGTCACGAGGGAGAAACTCGCAAGCAGGAACGAAGAACCAGGAACCAGGAACCAGCAACCAGCAACCAGCAACCAGCAACCAGCAACCATATTTAAACGGATTTAATGTATACAGCCACCTGAATAACTTCATCCTAGATATTTGTGTCCAATAATTAAATCTATCAATAACCCATCAATCAGATCAATCTGTGTGGTCGGCTCCGATGGGTGGGATAATGTCCAACTCCAACCAGTTCAACTTAGTCTCCCGCCTATACTATATGACTGTTGTGTCTCTGTGCCGTGTGTTTGCGTTCATTGAACATATTCATGTGTCGTCTGCGGCAAGCCAACATTGAAACGACAATAGCTACAGCGACACATCCTCCATCTCTGAGCGCAATCGTGGACCATCCACCCATTACCGTTAGTCCCATCCAGCCCATCGTTTCGTAGCGAAAGCAAATTAATGTGCAACATTAATCATCCAACAATATTGTTAATGTGGATGTAGCCCAAGAATGGTAGATGGTGGAGGCTGGTGATGGAATGGTACTACTGATGGCGGATAATGGTCAACTTGCACCCTCGGTATTTGTTTTGCCCTGAAAACAAAGCATGCTACACTCAGCAGAAGGAGCAGCAACAAAGAGCAAACAGCAACAGCCATATAGTCCTATATCCATTGGCTAGCCTATGAAGTTTGTGGAGGTTAATTCATAAGGATCTGCGATACATTTGCACTGACAAACAGAGACATATACGGATATATTTTATGTACTATACATGCTACTACAATTGTGTTCTCATCTTTGTAGTCATCTATTATGAACTTTTGTGCAAATAGGACGATATGATGTTTTAGCTGAGGTGCCTGATTGTTGTTTACATTTAGTATTAGCATCGGATTGCAGCACTGTCTTATGTTATTGATGGCAACATTTAAGATCTATGTATTGGGTTAAATATTTAAGGAGCAGACAATTGTGTCGGGAGATGGGTGGCAAATGACATTTGTTTGGATAGTCGACAGAGCCTATTGACATATTTTTGCTATCGATTCGGTGAAAGATGTCGCAGCTGAAATAATAGGTTCAAGATATTGACCAAAAGAATTGAAATACTTTTTGGAAGGACAAATTTAATGCTATTAAACCATTAATCCTTTCAGTACGGCTTTCGTATTGTGAATTTTTCTAAGAATTTCTAGTCATTTTATGTTTTGCATATAAATTTTGTTAAAAAAGGGGCGTATAAGCGGGACATAAATATCCGAACCGTGGGACTTCTTTGTCCCTGCAGTACTGTAGAACACAGTAAAATAATTTATTGAGTCTATAACTTCATGCGGTTTGCTAAGAGATGGCGTAACTTGTATTATTCCATTGGAACATACGTTCGAAAGCTTCTGTCATTTGAAGCGTAAACAACAATAATTTTTTTTGACTCAAATATGTCGAACTTTGTGCCTGAAAAAGTGTTTTTGCGGGAAGTTCTTCTTCATTACTTTAATATGAAGAAAACTGCTGCCGAAAGTCATCGTATTTTGGTGGAAGTTTATGGTGAACATGCGCTAGCTGAGCGAATGTGCCAAAAGTGATTTGCACGATTTAAAAGTGGGGATTTTGGCTTGGAAGACGGTGAACGTCCTGGGCAGCCAAAAAAGTTTGAAGATGAAAAACTGGAAGCATTACTCTGTGAAGATTGTTGCCAAACACAAGAAGAGCTCGCAGAATCTTTGGGTGTCACTCAAGCAGCCATTTCAAAACCTTTAAAAGCAGCTGGATACATTCAAAAGCAAGGAAATTGGGTTCCACATGAACTCAAGCTGAGGGACGTCGAAAGGCGGTTATGCCTGTCCGAAATGCTGCTGGAACGCCACAAAAGGAAGTCATTTTTGCATCGGATTGTTACTGGTGATCAAAAATGGATCCATTACGGCAACCCCAAGCGCAAAAAATCATATGTGAAACCCGACCAACCAGCCAAATCAACGGCAAAGCCGAATATCCATGGCACGAAGGTAATGCTCTGTATTTGGTGGGATCAGATGGGTGTGCTGTATTATGAGCTGCTAAAACTGGGTGAAACCATCAATGGACAACGCTACCGAACACAATTAATCCGTTTGAAGAGAGCAGTAGCCGAAAAACGCCCGGAATATGCGACCAGACACGAGGCAGTAATTTTCCATCATGACAACGCTCGGCCCCACGTTGCTATTCCGGTTAAGAACTATTTGGAAAACAGTGTATGGGGAGTCTTACCCCACCCGCCTTATAGCCCAAACCTTGCCCCTTCTGACTACCATTTGTTCCGGTCGATGCAGAACGCCCTCACTGAAATACGGTTCACATCAGAGCAGAATATCAAAAATTGGCTTGATTCATTCTTGGCTGCCAGGCCGGCGCAGTTCTTTTGGGATGGAATCCACAAATTACCAGAAAAATGGGAAAAAGTCAAAGCTTCAGATGGGCCATATCTTGAATAATACTAGTGTACATGTTTTTCTTAAATAAACGTTCAAATTTTGGGAAAAAAAACCGCACGAAATAAAATATATACCCAATATAGCTCCATTTTTATTCGGAAAAGGAAACAAAAACTTCAAAAAACATTAGATCAGATCAATAAATTTTACTTCATTTGGTATGATATGGTGTGAAACAGGCTTTGCATTAGGGCTCCTGGCACTCCTGGTAAATTGTCTTTGTACGGCTTTCTACTTTGTTTGCTGCACAAGATACACATCTCCTGCGGTTTTCAATCTGAGTAATCAAATGCAGATTGGTGCTTTTCTTCTCAATGACCGTCGACTAGACCTTGTGGATCTACACCCTGACTGACTCGAACTGCAACCAACTTCAGACTGCTATAATTTCTAAACCGTGTATTACTTTGAGCTCAAATTTTGACACATGACAGATAATTTTATTATTTGCAAGCCTTTTAAACGATTTGCGCCTCAGTTGTGTTGAATTCAAACGTAATAGTGTGATTGCTTTATATTTGGCTTTAAAACCACAAGTAGCTATCGTAAGAGCCCTTCAGCACCTCAACGTGAATAAAACATTTGTGTCTCGAACCATAGCTCGTTACCGTGATACTGGCATCGTGGTCATAAAAAACAGCAACATCGGCAGAAATGGTTCGGAAAGTGAAGGCTCAAATTGAGCGAAATCCGCGTCGAAGTGGAAGAAAAATGGCTCGTGAGCTCAACATATCGTTGGAACGGATGCAAAAAATACTGAAACATAAGCTTGGGCTTAAGCCATTGCAGTTTCAATAAGCACACGATCTTACACCGCACGAGTTGCCGAATTTTGCCTTTTCCGATGAGTCGCCATTTGTTATCGAGCGATATGTCAACAAACAAAATGACCGGGCTTACTTGTCAGAGAGGTCCTTCGAAAATTTACAACTTTGGACGGCCACCAGAAAACAGGCAGCACCGATGGTGATGGTTTGGGCCGCCATAACCGCCGATGGTCGCTCTCCGCTCGTATTTTTGAACCGTGGCGACATTATGCCGTGAAACTGTCTTAGAATCAGTACTAAAGCCTTGGGCAAACAATCATTTCGGTCCAAGACCGTGGACATTTCAACAAGACTCGGCACTGTCTCACAAAGCGCGCGTGAACCAAGATTGGTTAAAAAACAATGTTCCACACTTCATTTCTTCGACACAATGGATTGCAAATTCTCCGGATGCAAATTCGTTGGATTTCTCTATCTGGGGTATTTTGAAGGCGAAGCTTGGCACTAAAAAATACCAAAGTTTGGACCACCTCAAACAAGCACTTCGCCGGGAATGGGCCAAAATATCGCAGAGCCACTTGCGTGCGGCGTGTGATGCTTTCTTCGGCCGTCTCAAGGCCATTAATCGCGCCAAAGGTGGATATATTAAAAACTACTGATACAATTTGAGAATTGATGTATTTTCCAACATTTTTTGGTTTAGCACAATAAAATTTATCAAAAAGTAAAAGAATTACAGCATTTTAAAAAGTTGCAGTTCGAGTCAGTCATCCTGTAGTTACCGGTACAGTTTGCTTCCCGTCTTCAACAATTTGTTCTGTAAGAATCATCAAAGAAGTTATTAAAAGAATCTTCTTCTTTTTTAATTCTTTGAATATTAATTATCTGCGCGTTGACAGCAGTTACCATCCACCATTTGCAAGATTTTCTGTCGATTTCATATACCATATTCCCGCCATTTGATCAGCGAAATCATTTTAATCATATGCGGACAGGGTATATATATTTTTGTTCCATTTGATAAAGTTTTTGTAACAGTTGTTACATCGTTGGTGTGGCAATTACTGAGAAGCAGTACCTCTTTAGTATCTTATCACTTTGTGCAAGTAAGTCCCGCGCGAAATTCGTATTCCCCTCTTGTATATTGTTTTTTTTTTTTGTAATCTTTGGCATTTTCTTTCACCTCTGATTAAGGTTGCCTACTGCAGCAAAATTTAGTTTTTCAAGTAAGTCAACAGTTGTAAAAACCCAATTGCAACAAATTGCAATATCTTTTTGTTTTATATAGCTGGCCAGCGTCATCACCACTCTCCCGCCTAAAGGTCCTTCAAAAGAACCTTGCTCTTTTCCCTTGTAGAGACCATATTAAAATCATAGGTATATCCAGACAACGAATCGCAACACATCTACATTTTTATTCCCCGTTTTGTGGGTTTCAGATACATATATTGTTGCATTGGAAAGCACTGTTTTGGCGAAAATTCATATACCTTCCTTTCAAACATTTCACTAAGTCATCAATGTAATAGGTCTTACGATCTCTAGAGAATGCGTCTTTGATACACTTGTTTTCGACTGACAGTTTCTTTGACCAATAATGAGTCATTGCTGGAACATGATTGTGTGCCATAATAAGCATGCAACCGATCATTTTTGTTATTTCACCAGAATCAGCATGATATATCATATAAAGGGTGATTCATAGTGAGGTTTGATTTATAATGTAAAATAAAATACATAAATTTGAAAGTGAACTTAAAATTTTTATTATCGGTTAAAAGAACAATTTATGGCATTCACTTTTTGAAAATTAGACTACGTCTAAGGTGGTCCATTCAGAAGCGCCAATCGTAGCTGGCTTATTCTGAGACTTTACATATCCCTAGAGAAAATAGTCCAAAGGTGTGATATCGGACGATGTAGGCGGCCAATTTACCGCACCAAACCGTTAAATTAAGTGCTCACCAAAATGATTTCTCAACAAGTCCATTGTTTCACGCGCTGTATGGCTCGTAGCGCCGTCTTGTTGAAACCAGAGCTCACCGAGACCATGTGCTTGAATTTCAGGAAGCACATAGTCCGTTAACATGGCGCGATAACGGTTACCATTCACGGTAACATTCTGATTCGCCTCATTTTTGAAGAAATATGGACCAATGATTCCACCAGCCCATAAACCATACCATACCGTTGTTTTAAATGGATGTAATGGTAGCTCTTTGCACTCTCTGGGTTGTTCATCAGCCTAAATACAGCAATTTTGTTTATTAACGTATCCATTGAGCCAAAAATTGGCTTCATGACTGAACAAAATTTCACGATAAAACACCGGATTTTCATCGAGTTTTTCCAGAGCCCATTGACTGAAAATATGACGCAAATTTAAGTTGCCTAGCTTCAATTCATGCACAAGTTGAATTTTGTACGCTTCCGTAAAATACGCCAAGTTATCGAATACGCCAAGCCAAGCTGCTAAGAACGACGACGAATCGATTCGTCATGGTCTTCGCGTACACTTTTAGCTACAGCTGCTATAGTCTCTTCACTACGTGCTGGATGTGGTCTAGCCGGTCGAGTATCATCCTCTAATGTAAACTGTGACTCAAATTTGCGAATGGTATTGGAAATAGTGGTTTCAGTAGGTCGATTATGCGCACCGTTAATTCCTCGAATCGCACGAAAAACATTTCTTAAAGAACGCTGATTTTCGTAATACAGCTGAATAATTTGAAAACGCCGTTGTGCTGTGAGTCTTTTCATGGTGATTTGCCAACCGATACTGAACAAAAATGACAAAGCAATTTGATAGGAGTCATGCGTGATCTGTCAAACAAAGCCTATTGAAAATCGAACCTTACGATGATTTTTCCTATATTAAAAATCAATGATTACAGTTCATTTGTAATTTTGTAATTTCTGCTGTGCGCTGATCACAACCGCTCTTATTACAGTCAACGCAAGACTTTCTTCTCTTTCTTTTCTTTCGAATTGGATGCTCTGAGCAAATGTAGCATGACCCAACTACAACTTTTCTACCACTAGCGTTTCGTTGATCGTTGTTATCAGTTACCACTTCTGTTACTGGCCTTTCATAGTAACTTTTGATTGCGATTTTCGTTGCATAATTTCGCATGACTTGCCGGTTAGAAAATCGCTATTCTATCATTGGCATGGTTAGTTCTTCTGAGACCTGGCGTAGAAAAAGTCTGCGTCCTATAATTTTTTTGCAGGCATATCAATATTTTCATAGTAAATAACGTAGACAGCAACACCGGCGATATCCAAAATATTATAAAAAAAGCTAACTCATATGGCCCATAGTATTTGGCACACAACTTGTCAGCAGGAACGAACTGTGTGTTTCGGATCGCTATGAACTCCTTCACTGCATACCTCTATGCTGCTTTTCGACGGCAAAAAGAATACCTTACGTTCACCCTCTATATTGTTTCTATTTGAACCTTTGTCTGATCCCTCATCTCTTGACGATCACTTTCAAATTCGATTACCAATTTTTCTTCGATCAGTCCTCCTGTAGTTTTCTTCTTCACTCCTAACAGTAACCCGAATGGTTTTCGCCCTGTACCTCGATTCGTTGATGAGTGCAGAATCTGTTGCAACCTTGAAACTTGAAGGTACCAGTTCAGGGAATCTTATGAAGCGATATTTGAGAGCACAGCGATGATGACTCGATTCAGCCGTACGACCTCACTGTTCCCCCTTACAACGCCGGTGATATAGTTAGCACGTGATTTTTTTTTTTTTTTTTACTCTTAACGCCATTCCTCGGTCGGAGATGGTGCGCTCCCGAAAACCTAACTTTGAAAAATTAATTTCTTTATTGTCTCCTCTGATGTCGTCGTTTTTACTGGATAGAAGCAAAAAAATCTATGTAAAGGCATCAATAATAACCAAAATGTACAAATAGTTTTTTGAGGTGGCCGGCAATGGCTCTAGGGGATCGATGTGATAAGTACGGAGAGGAACATCAAACCTATTAACTTGCCTCAACAATCCCTCATGGTTCAGCGCCCCGACCACGTCAACTGTGTTCGGATACTTGGAATTGAAGTAACTTTGACTGAACTGCTGCTCTATCCTGCGTGCGCTAAGGTTACCCTGACTGCGCAAGTCCCTAATGATGGAACTTTGGATGCATTTTGGAACCACCAGCAGATAGTTTTCGTCAACAAATTTGTAGAGAACATCACGCCGCAGAAAATAATTATCGAATTCCCTCTCAGCAAGAATAGACTTGATCAAGTTACTGTGATCGTCCTTCTCCTGTGCATGGCGAATCCTGCAAAGAATTTCAGATTCGACATTAAATACTGAAAGATACCTACTTAGGACGTCCACGTGCTTCGTTGCCTTTGCTGCCCTGTGTTTAACAGAACAGTCGAACTCCTCCATAAGCAGTACCCATCTCGCCACTCGACAGTTCTGTTCTTTTCTCCGCATGGTATAGTAAAACGCCTGACAGTCGATGAAGATTTGGAATTTCATACCTGAGAGGTAAGAACACAGTTTTATCAGCAACTTTATAATCGCCAAAACCTCGAGAAAACTGCTATACTGTTCTTCGGCTTTTGACGTCTTGAAATTGATAAAGAAAACAGAGTGGAACTTAATATCATCGCCTTTCTACAGAAGAACGGCTCGTAGACCGTCCTTGCTGGCATCTGTGTGTAGTTGCGTCTCTCTAGATGGGTTGAACTAAAAATATGACGCAAATATAAGTTGCCTGGCTTCAATTCTTGCACAAGTTGAATTTTGTACGCTTTTAGGCCGAGATCCTCACATTAAATACGCCAAGTTGTCGAATACGAGAAGCCAAACTGCTGAGAACGACGACAAATCGTCGTACACTCTCAGCTACAGCTGCTATAGTCTCTTCACTACGTGCTGGATGTAGTCTAACCGGTCGAGTATCATCCACTAATGTAAACTGCGATTCAAATTTACGAATAGTATTGGCAATAGTTATAGTAAATTTCTCGAATCGCACAAAAAACATTTCTCACAGAAGGCTGATTTTCATAATACAGCTGAACAATTTGAAGACGCTGTTGTGGTGGGAGTCGTTTCATGACGATCTGCTAAACGATACTGAACAAAAATGACAAAGTACTTTGATAGGAGTCATGCGTGATCTGTCAAAAAAAGTCTACTGAAAATCAAACCTCACGATGAATCACCCTGTATTTTATATAGGGTTTTCCAATAGGGACTTGACAACTTTGAATTTAATTTGTGAACGCACTCTTTCACTAATCATCAAACTGTCACTGTCAATTTATGCAGTAAACTCAACATTTTCATCATGGTAAAGTACACTAACGAGTAACGTCTGCAAATTATAAAAATTTTCTACAGATATTCGGAGTTGGTAACTGCAACTTTAAGAGCGTTAACTCCAATTTTCTCAAGAATTGCGCATCGCTCAGACCACATTATGGCGTATTTTACGTAAGGATCTTGGCCTACACCCGTACAAGATCAAGCTGACTCAAGAATGGAAGCCGATGGACCATTTGAAGCGATGTACGTTCTCTGATTGGGTTCTGGAGAAGATGCGCCAAGATGATGAATTTCATCGCAAAATCATCTTCATTGACGAAGCTCATTTTTGGCTCAATGCGCTCGTCAATAAGCATAACATGAGTTATTGGTCGGGTGAAAACCCACATGCACTTCATGAATCACCAGTTCATCCACAAAAAATAACTGTTTGATGCGGTTTGCATGTCGGCGGCGTTTTTGGGCCCTATTTTTTCGTCGACGATAACGATCGTCACGTTACTGTGAATGGCCAGCGTTATAGAGCCATGATCATCGATTATTTTTGGCCCGAATTGGAAGATATGGCCTTGGACGACATATGGTTTCAACAGGATGGTGCCACAAGCCACACAGCACACACTACAATCGATTTATTGAAGAGTAAGTATGGTGAGTGTGTTATCTCAAGACATGGGCCAGTCGATTGGCCGCCTCCTTCGTGCGATTTAACGACTATTTTCTGTGGGGCTACGTTAAGTCATTGATTTATGCCAACACGCCGATGACGTTGGAAGAGCTCAGAGCCAAAATTGAACGCGAAATAGCGGCTGTTTCGGCCGAAATGTGTGGCCGAGTCGTTGAAAATTGGGTCTAACTAATCCACCGCTGCAAACGTGCCCGCGGTGGCCATATGAACGAAGTCGAGTTTCGTTCATAAATGTTTTGATTGTACTTCAAGCCAATAATACAGTTTTTGAAATATCTCAAATGGTTTGCCTCTTATTTAAAAAAAAATTGTCAAGTCGTTATTAGATAACCCTATATATATATATACTATAGACTAAGAGGAAATAATTTGTAAAATATGTTACATGCATTTCAGTTGCTGATGGTTGGATGTGCTTGATTTGACAAGTCTGACTTGTAGACAATACTACCTATCGGTTCAGGTATTAAAACAATTAGCTTGATTACCCTGCAGAGTATCCTGACGCTTCAAATATAATTCAAAATGACTTTAATGTTGAGGACGTTGTGTTAGGTAGAGACTCGCTTCCGATTCAATTAAAAAAAAAAAAAATAAAACAATGTTAACGGTCTCGATTGGGAGGTAAGCTTAGAGGATCGTCCTGAGGTAGACCCTGAAGACCAAATCGAAGAAAATGACATTGGATGCTCTGAATTTGGGATACATGAACTCATTGAAAGGACGCTTGGCTAGCGTACTTCGAGAAGGGGGCGAACAAAAATGATATATACATAGTGATCTGGTCATATACTAGTTGCAGATTTCTTTAGACAGATGAGTTTGCTTTTAAGCTTTCTTTCGCATAATATGCAAGGTCGCGGATAGACTGAACAAGGGAATAGGGTTGGTCGTGGAGAAGGTAAATTCGGGGAGCAGACTTGTTGCACTTACATGAAAAGTTAATCGATTGACATTTGGTGAGATTGAGTTCAAAGCAATTCTTGGAACACCAGGTGGAAAAACTGTTTACATCTATTCGATGGAGGCTGGAGTCATGATGTGAGGAAATAGGTTTAAGAAATTTGGTATCGTCAGTATAAATAGAAAATCTGAGTATTGAATGACCTTTTCAAGATCTTTTGTGGTTAGGATGAAAAGAAGTGGACCTAGGTGACTATTTTGAGGAATACCTAAAGTGGCTAAGAAAGTGGCCGATAGGACAGATCTGAAACGAAAACTATAAAAACGATTATTAGCAAAATGTCTTCAAAGCCCAGGACGGCGATTTCAACAGGATTAGCTTACGAAATATCTTATCGAAATCCTTACTCAAATCAGTTGTTATAACGTCAATTCTAAGAGGACACGAATTGGACAAGGTTAGTGGTAATTGATCTACTGTTTAGATAGCCGTACTGATTAGGGGAAATAAGAGATTTACACTGGAAGTTTTAGGCTTCGTACAAAATGCTTTTGAGGAGTTTCGTTATATATAAAAGTTAAGCTATGGGGCAGTAATTAGTCAAATTAGAAATATGGATGAAAGTCCATCTGGGCCAGGTAAGTATTTTATGCTATGAATACCCTTTTACTGGTTTTCTCCATGGCGCGGGCGGGTGGTGTAGTAGTTTGAAACTCAGGTGTATTAGGTTTCGATATTTTTCCCAGAGGTGATTGTCAAACTGGACGGGACGAGCAAGTGCATCCTCAACCAGTGGGTCTCAGTACGTGCTAGTTGTTAGTTCGTTACATTTAGCCCAGCCAACAACCACTCCAACATCAATGTTATGCCTTCATGTCAGAGGTGTCGCCGACGGGATTCTCATATAACTACATGCAAATTCTACAAAAAGACTTTTTCAGAGAACTGCCTCGCACGGGATTTGAACCCGCGACTCTCTGCTTGAGGAGTGTATGCATATACCACTACACCACGGCCACCCCCTTTCTTCATCATTAACGAATTGGTAGAAAGACTTAAGATCAAGATATTGGAATTGGAAGTATGACCCGAGATAGTTGGAATAGTCATCAAAAGAATTGGATCGAAAGAAAAGTGCTCATAATTTGTTTTTCTTGTTACGTAAACGGAGAAGTCTACGATTATACCACGAAGGACTCGTACAAGGGTTTTTATTGAGTGGAAATGGAGCATAGAGAAAAACAGAATTGAATAGTTTTCTGTAAATAGAGAGATCACCGTTAAGGGACATATTGGCGAAATCAAAAGAACACTTACAAAGATATGCCTGAATTTTGCGGAAATTCACTTCATGAAAGTCGTAAGAAGAGCAGCTAAAGATGGGATGGGCTGAATAGGAAAGTGATGGAAGAGAGAAAGAAGAAGTGATGGGTGAAAGATATCAATGGTCGATAATGAGAGTCGACAGAGCAAGGCAGAGAAGTTTATGGAGTCAGTGGTGAAAATGAGGTCTAATTGCCTACCCATATTGTTGGAGACCCCACTAATTTAGCACAAGCCAGGGTCTGTAAGCTTATCCAAGAAGAGGCATTCTTTACTCGAGTTAGGGTTTGCGATAAAAAATAGATTCATCATCTGATTGGTTCTAGTGTAGAATACGATAATATCATCGAGAGAATCAGCTAAGTTATTTATTTGATTAATTGCATCGATAGAGACTTGGCAGCTTTCGATAGGTTGTGCCGGTAAGATGTAAAAACACATAACGTACAGAGACCTACAGGGGAGTGTTATCTTTATCGAAACATTGTCAAACTTAGATAAAGTAGAAACAGCGATTGGAGAAAAGTTTTGGACATTATGAATGGCCAATAGGACACATCGACAAGGAGAATCATCTCTTAGACGAGTAACATCGGAAAATAATTCCTGATTCCTTATATCGGGAAATAGATTAGTTTAAATTAAAGCGTATACCTCAAATGAGAGAGTGTGAGATTGGTGCATGTTAGCATGTTAGGAACGAACAAATTTGTCGTTGTTAGCTTTACCCCGTTGAAGGTGTGAGATCCTTCGCACGTAATGGCCGAAAGCAGCAAGATCGTCCGAAACTCTTCGGAAAGACATATTAAAAAGCTCGTGGTACTTGATAAATAAGTTTCTTAGACTTAGAAGGTCTGTAGGGAGAACTTCCTGCTGTATGAAGAACATGACGCTTGTTTTAGTTTTTCTCTCATAGAAGAGACAGTGTGAGGAGTTAGGGAAAGAGAGAAAGAGACGCGTTGAAGCGGGAGCTTTGGTGGAACGAGGGCAGCTGGTGTTATATACTGCAAATTGCAGGAGCTAATGGTGATGTCATATTTTCTTTCGAAGAAATTCGAGATCCAATCGACATCAGCTTTTGGGGGGGGGCGCCATAAGAAGCGTAGTGACCAATTGATTCTTCGAAGCAAGCTTGTCAAGTTAGCTTTGCCATTTGAAAGGTGTCCAGTTATTGTTTTTGTGACGAGGATTGAAAATGAATGTAAACGTCGTCACGCAGGAAGTTTATCAACTCGCACGTTTTTTGGTTGGATATAACCTGCGCAAAACAGATAACTTTGATGTAAGCCAACACTAACATAAGTCGAAGTGACGCAATTAAGTTTCTTCATTCCTGGATCTCCCGGAGTCTAACCCCATTAGACTTGTTTTTTGTTTATCTATGTACTTTACGTTGGATTTTATAAGATTGGCTGAGTTTTGGACTGAGTTATCTAACTCTTCAACACTTTTTTGTTTTTGTTTGGTTGCAATACTCGTAGATAGGGGCTTTGCACTGAAATTTGCCAGCAGTCAAAAAAATAAATTATATTCGGGTACTGGTGGGTAAAAACCGGAAAATGCAATTTGACAAAAATTTTAACTGAAAACTGAACAGGTCAATAGGGAGAACAAGAAAAACTCGTCTGACTGGTTTGAGTATTATAGAGTATCTGTTTGTTGTTTGGTAAAGTTTGATAAAGTTGCGCCAAATGGAGTGCTGGAGTAATAAAAAAAAAAATCGAAGTGGACACATATAAAAATAAGAAGTGGGCTAGAGAGTGGGACTAAGTTTCCAGTGTTTAAAATAATTTTGGCGGTTTTGGTTGTTGTTGTGATAGGTCGAACTAAGGGGAGCAATTTTGCGCCGTGCGGGCATTAATATAATTCAAATACGTTGGGAACTGGTTCTGATATCGCCTTGAGTGCGCCTCTAATAGAAAATACGATAAAGCGACTTAGCGGTGACGATAAGTGTCAAATTAAAAAGTGGATTAACAGTTTCAAAGAATGAAAGAAAAGCAGTAAGAGAAGAATGTGCTGAAAGAACGCGAGTTCCATAGTTGTCCGAATGAAGGCCTTCGTCCAAAAAGTTTTAAATGTGATTCTTTCTGACATAGAAGCTGCGAATGTTCATTTGGTCAGTAGAAACAAAATGTGTGAAGTGAATGAGATATGTGGTATTGAAGTCGAAGCCCTATTGGATGCCGGTAGTGTCCTTACTCTCACGAAAGAGTAGATGTGGACAAAATGAATGCAACGCCAGTTAACCCATATCAAATGTCAATCTCAGGTTTGGGAAGCAGACTATGCACTAAAAGATATGATATGTCAGTACCGACGTTTCGATTGACCAGATAAATGTTAAGAAAATTAGTTGCTCTATTTGGAAACCGTATATTTTACAGTCGACAAAGATGGTGTTGTACTGAAGGAGAGGATTGTTAAGGACTAAATTTAGGATTTTCTGTCTCAAATAGGACTTGATCCAAATGAGGAGGTGGACACATATTTGAGTCATACCATCGATCTAGTCGTAGGTTCTAACCGCACACGAAAAAAAATTGTATGTAGTCCAATCACGATGAAGATAATACTTACCGATGAGATAGCAGTGTGGCAACATCAAAGGCCTCTTGCGCCACTGTAAAAGCATTTTGTGGACAAAAGATAGAGGAGTGTCTGAGTGATGGAATCATATGAGAAAGTTCTTCGGACTATGCTAGCCCCATTGCCTTGGTGAGAAAAAAGGATTCCACGTTTCATCTGTGCGTAAATTACAGGCAAATTAATAAAAAGCTCATACGTGATCCATTTCCTTTGCCTGGTGTTGAGTGTTTAACGACTATTGATTTGGAAAGCGATCTCTTTCGTGTTTATGTCGATGTATGTTCACGAAAATATACCTGATTTGCAACATCAAATAGGCACCTAGAATTCAACAAGACTTCGTTTGGTATGAAGAAATCGCCTGGTGTTTTCTAAAAATACATAAATCACGTTTGTCGAAAAGTAATCGTCGAAAGAATTGTTGGAGTTAACACCGATGATTTGATTTATTCAGCTGAAAATTTGCAGGAGATAGTTTTAAGGTTAGCTTGTGTCTTAGAAGTAGCAACTTAGAACGGATTGGCAATTAAGTGGAAGAAATTCCCTCCTCTTGTTATTCATATCATAGGCTGCACTCTCAAAGCCATATTTCGTCTAAAAAGAAGTGGTCTTTGATAACTTATGATTCCGATCTTATGGAAATGGCGTTGCAATGCAATGACACCAAAACTCCTGTTGCGGGAAAAATATGAAATCGACTTTTGTTGTGCCCAGGACAGGAAAGACAAGTCTTCACGGACGGCTTCAACACTAATATAGGATGTGATGCTGGTGTCTTTCTGAAGGATGACAACGTTAGATTTCACTTCATGTTAGGAAAGCTTGCATCTACCTTCCAAGCGGAAATTATGCAATCCTGATGGCAACGATTGCATCTGTAGCGACAGCCCGGCTTCGCTTAAAGCCGCTCTGAACAATCTTACCACTTCCAAGCAAGTTCAAGAATGCAAGAGATCACTGAACGCAGTTTTAAAGCTAAATTCAGTGATACTCTTCCGGGTCCAAGTTCACAATGGGATCGCGGGAAATGAAATCGCCGATGAACTTGCCAGGCACGGTTCAGTTCAGAGGAGAGTTTTTCAGGACCCGAACCTACATTGGATCTGCCTGCGTCATCGGTTAAGGCTTTCATTGACAAAGCTGCCCGATATGCAAGCTGACCAAACGAATGCTCCCCGACGTCTCTAGGAGGTCAGCGGCTTTTCTGCTTTTCCTCAGCAGGAAAGATTGCAGGTTGCTCACTGGCGTTGTGACAAGGTATTACACTTTTGCAAAACACTTAAATGTGCTGGACATAAGTGACAATATCTTGCGATGCTTGCTGTGAAAGTGATGACGACACCGCGGAGCACTTTCACTGTGAATGTCCGCTTATGCAAGAAATGCAAGATTATGAAATGCAGGATCGAGTATTTAGGGCGCATGGTTAAGAGTGGCACAATCAACCTATGGCTACTGAAAATTAGAGCTGTTATGAAATTTCTGGAGCCTAGAAACGTTAAATAGTTACAGACTTTTCTAGGATTAGTTTGATACTTAAGACAGTTCATAGATTCATTTGCAGCAATTGCACATCTATTGAGTGATTTGATGAAAACTGTCACTAAATTTACTTGGAGACAATCAGAACCAAAAGCGTTTAACTTAGTAAAGGAAAGTATTTGCTGCAAGCCAGTTCTAGCCATTTACATACCTGGTGCCACCACAGAAGTACATACGGATGCTTCTTCAGATTTTCCTGGATAACAACTTGCTTCACTCAATTTATTATATGAGGATTACATCAATTCGTTAGCAAATGTTCTCCAGCTATGAGTTGGTGGCACTTGCTGTGGTAGAAGCTGTTACAAAATTTAAAGTTTATCTGCTAGATCAGCCTTTTAAATTGTTAACCGATTGCAAAGCTTTTGAGTTTTGACTTTGAAGAAAAAAATCTGCAACCAAGGGACAATATTTGTGGAAAAGTACGAGCACACAATGGAGCACAGGATCGGATCCCGATTAAGTCATGTTGATGCCTTAAGTCGCTACCAGTCGCAATGGTTATTGAACTGAATGATGATAGGTATTCCTTAGACAAAATAAGGAACGCACAATGCAATGATTTAAATCTTAATGCGCTGATTGAAAGGTTAACGAGATTTTGGAATTGCTTAGCTTGTCGAAGGAGTTATGATAATGGAGTAAGGATATCGGCATGATACTTGAGTCATCACAGCTGGTAATAGTTGGTAATCGACTTAAAGGTGCTGCATTTTACTTCCGTGGATCAATAGATTAATACGTTAGACAATATGATGTATGGTATGCTGTAACTATATCCGAAGGGTCCATTCATCGAAAAAATGAAAATCATCATATAGATGTTGGGAATACGGAAACCGTCATCGCTCGCTCGCCCTGATCTCCTCATGACTAACTGTCTCGCCATGTTACTCATCATTGCCTCATTCTTCGTCAACCCATTCATGGTTGTCTAAACCTTTGCTAACTTATTCGGTCGTTAATGTATTGAACGTTCAACTCCGAACACAACCTTGTCGCATAACGCTGGATTCAAGATCTCATATATTGCTAGAAATCAGCAAGCATATATGTAAATCTCTGGAATATCGTCATTCGATGGTGGTACGATGAAGATGACAAGCACTTCGTTCAACTTCCATTTAAATTGGATGAACCAGTATAGGAGTTTCCGAATGTTATCAGTCGAACGTCAGTTCGTAAAGGATCCTTATCTAAGGAAGAATAGCGAATTTATGTGACTAGGACACGTGAGGGAGCTACCCGCTGCCGGAGTAGGTTCTTCATCAGGGTAGGTATCTTACGAGGATATACCACATAATCCTGTCATTAGTAAGAAACTAAGGGTTGTATTCGATGACTTCTTCCAAGATTCTTCATCGTTTTGTATTTTATGCCGACATTCATCAATGTTCATCAAATGTTCAGGGAAATTCTTTGGAGGGAGGATTCAACGGATTAAAATTATTATTTAGAGCTCTGTACCGAAGTGTGTGGGACTTTATGCGCTCCATTTTATCGGTGTGAGTTTACAGCAATTGGCTATGGATTTTACAGAGGAATTTTCCCGATCTCACAAAAAAAGGATGAACTAGTACTGATACTCCTGTTGGATTCAGAGTTCATAAAATGGGTTTCAAACTCTTCATCACTCGCAGATTCGGTTTCCCTGAATAAAGTCAATATGACGTCGATATTCGAAGGAAGTTATAGTCTCGTATCTATAGTATTAGAAATATTTCCGAACCCGTATGAAGACAACTTATTGTTTAAGGTCAACTTAGGTGAAACTAATAATAATGTCTCTTTGGCAAAGCTCGAATCTTTGACCCGTTCGGACTGCTAGCACCCGTAATCCATAATTTTTAAAATAATGTTTCAACATCTTTGGCTTCAAAACCTTAACTGGGGCCATGACTTGCCTAAACAGTTTGTCGAGACATGGCTGAAACATCAAAATAACATTCGTGTTCTAAATGATTCGACTATTTCTCGGTATATTCCCAACCTGTCCACCTGTCTTGAGCTTCATGTATGTGGTTTATTGTAGGTATCCAGAAGGAAATGGAAACTATCCTGTTATATTGATGTCATACAAGACACGTGTCGTATCCTAGCTTTTCGGTGCGTTCCTATTGGTTCGACTGCTGAACTCAACTCTGCGAATATCAAAAGTCTTAGTTCTCAAGGCTAGAGACGGTTTTCAGCACAGATTAACTTCGTCAAGTTGCGTGGAGTACTTCATTGAAAAGGTTTCATTTTCCATATTGAAGCCCGGCTTCGGCTTGCTGCCACACTACATGAGCATTGTGCTTACACTCAGCATCGTTCAGACAGCTGCTATTACTAGACTTCCGAATTCGAATCGCAAGATAGATGAAAGCGACATCCTTAAAGGAAAGTCAGTTTCGTTCCCTTTGGCATTTCGGTCTTGTTTGGAGGTAGATTTTCCCGTGACATCCAAATTCCAAAAACTGGAGTTTAAACTTTGTTGGTTTTGGCTGGACAGTCAGTGGGGAAATTCACCGCCATTGCTATATCAAAAAGTTTATTTCACCGCATTAATCAACTTACGACCACCAGACGTAAGCACAAGCTTAATTTCGAGCATCGTGTGCTTGACTGTTTCGTTCGGTTTGCTTCCACTGGAATTTGGTTGGTCAAATCCAGACATTGTTCTCGAAATTTTCTTTCTTTTGGACCTATTGGAGACAGGTCTCACTTCCCCGATCTATTTCTCTTCAATGTCGGCGTTAGAGGAGGGAGTACACTCGCCTTCGACAGAACTTGTCATCTCTTTATGCCCTGCGTACGCCTCACGTCTTTTTTCCTCTTCAATTGCCTTTTATACGATAGTCCCTTAGTGTATGCCTCTTCTGGACCCCATTCCTTCTTTTTTAAGGGACAATCCGTCAAGAATAGCATCTGACCAACCACCTGTCTACTCTGATTGAGGTTAAAAATAACATAATACGCATGTCTGGTACTCTTTGTATCATTGCATCCCAATATGCTGAAAGTATCGTAGATAGAGCCACAGAAGTCATCAAATTTGAATGATCTAGGAACTCCTGGGTCCGTCTAAATTGGAGAGGTGATTTGTTTGATATTTTGGTTAGGACCTCTTCCATCTGTGCCCTGTCCATTATATATACATATTTTTTTTTTTTTTTTGTAAATTAACGCTCGTTAAAAGGGTTAAGGCACCTTAACCCTGTGTTTGCACACAGTGTGCACGCAGGAAAATTTGGGAGGAAAAAAAGAGAGGTACCCGTGTACGTTGGTTTTAAATGTCTGTATGTTAAAATGACTAGGAAATAGAGAGCTCGGCTGGGCATTCTATACTGTTCGACTTAGGAGCGGATCATGATATTTCAGAGTACATTCGAAAGTGGGCTTGAGGGTATACCGATGAGCATATTTAACGAGACGAGTATTCCGGTTGAAGGTTTGAAGGGGCGAAATACTACTGACGATTTCTGTGTAGCACTGCTGGTGAAAATAGCAATAGATTTAATTATTTATTATTCTTGATTATACCTAGAATATAATACTGTGAGGACACCTCCATACTCTTTTACTATATAACGTCTACTAAACGTCTTTTTTCTCCATCTCACCGGAGTTCATTCATAAGCTTATGATCTTTGACCAATAAGACTTTATCCCTTGACAACGCAGCTAAAAAAGGAAGAAAGAACTAGTTATGATCGCACAATAAATAGATATAGAATAAGAATAAGGTAACAAAAGTGAGTTAAGTATCAAATTTCCATACGCCGTGGTACCTCTTTCATGACAGATTGAACAACATTACATATCAATCCATCTGAAGTCTCAACAATTCACTCGCTTAATCAAAATCATACCAACTTTCCATTCGAATGCCACTCAAAACTTCAATTACCAACAAAGAGAAAATTTAAACCTCAGCCATGCAGCTCAATTCATTAACCGAACTGAGCTCCAAATATCATTTTTCCATTTTCATGTAACTACCCACGAATCCCCTAACTTGATCTTATTCACACATGTAGCAACCATTTCTCTGTGATACAACGTACGTACGTAGTACACAACCAGTACCAGTTCCAGGATAATGTAAATCAAATTGAGAAAAACACTTCCTGCCTTCCAAATGCTTTAACATTAAATTTAAATTCTGTAATTTACTGTTTATCTCGTGCATGAATACCTTGTGCTGTTGTTTCTCCCAAGGAGATATCCATCACTCAGTAAGGATATCTGTTTCCTTCCTGATATCATTACCCAATATCGCACCGGGACCAAAGGAACCAAACCATCCAACAGCAACAGACAAAAATGTAAAATGGAAAAAAGTAAAAAAATAAAATCTCGAGAAACTTTTGAGATAAAAAAAAGAAGACAAATTCGAGGATTCATGAGAAGGATATTATAATCCCTCGGGTTGCATGCTCAAACTAAAAATATCACAAGCACCGAGCACAGGACCAACAATTCATTCGAAGTCTCAACCTTTACCATCACGATGGAGCCTCGCACAAAAACACATACTCCGACCCCAGCTGCCCCCATTCCAACTTATCCATCTCCATACATACATATGCCAAAAATAAGATGAACGAGAAGAAAACAAAAAAAAAAAAAAAAACCAAAAGCAGATTCAAAAAAATAAATGAAAAACCAAAGAAAACCGCAGGGAAAACAAAATCAAAGAAACTTGATCCAAGCTCTCCCGTATTATTTGATTTTCGCTTCCTTGTCGTTGTTCGGTCCTCGGTCTTCGGTCTTCGGTCCTCAATTTTTCAGTCCCCGACTGTTTGACTGTAGGTTAGTGTGGTTGAAGAAGTGCGGTTTTTGTGGACGGGTGTGGTGTACGAATATTTTGCCCTGGTGTTAAGCTTTTCCCTTCTTGTTTTTCTCATTTTTGTTATTCGCTTTTACATCTCTTTACATGCTCTCATTCCAAAAGACCACCCTTTGTATGTTTTTTTTTTTCTATAACCGATTCCTTTTATTTCGGTTTCGCTTTGGTTTTAGCCGTTGGTCGGAGTTTCTTGCAGTCAGATATCCTGGCGGTTGGTCCACATGGCGAGGTTTGTTTTTAACAAAAAATAGAAATAAAATGGACAACGCGTTCCATGACGCTTTGGGGCGCGAGCGTAACTCGCTACCCGTACACATTCAGTGAGTCCACAATGAATTGTTAAAACTCTCACGTAGATAACGATAGTGTTTGTCGGATGAATTTTAAAAATCCCTTATTGCTCGGTCCTCAGATTTTATGCACGGAATCAGCAGCACTATCGTGTTGGGGTTGGTTTTGATAGTGGATCTGGGGATGGTTTTGATGGAGGTACTCTTTGTAGTTCTGGCTCTGGCACATGTTGTAAGTAACTACCTCGACTTAGCATTTTTATTGGTTTAATTCGGAGAAAAAAATACATCAGTACGACTAGTTAACGGCGAAAGTGAAGAGTAAAGTACCTAAGAAGTCAGTTTTCGTCAGTTTCCATCAGTTGCATTGCACAGTAGGTGTTGCAACAAAAGGTGCAGGACACGTCAAAAAAAAGAAAAAAAAAAAAAAAAAAACTGGAACTAACTGCAATTTTACGAGTACACGAATGCATAATATATAACTGCTTAAACTTTGCTCTAAGATGAAAGTTTGGAAGAGAAACAAACAAATTAACTTTTCCACCTGCTCGGTAGAAGATCAGCTTCTATCTTCGGGTTCAAAAGACGAACAGCTGGACAGCTGTGTCCAAAATGCTGACAGTGGGATACTTTGGGGCCTACGGCACTACGAATAAAACAGATCTAGGACGAAACAAATAAAATCCTTCGTAAGAAGAACGACGGTGTACATAGATATTTCTGGAATCCCGTTGAGAATGATGTCAAGAAGCACGTTCAAGGTAAAGCAAGGATGAGCATTTGTTTTTAATTTTATTCTAGAAAGCATGTTCAATGTAGAAATGATAAAGGTACTTGAAGCATGCAAGGCAAAGCGGCTGCACGTATCTTATCTTTATTCGTTTGAGACAGTCGACCCTATCTGTATCAGAATCTGGGACAATTTCTCGATTCCTAAGGTTGAAATCGCACGAGAATTTTTTCATGATTAGCAAATACTTTAGTTCCAAACACAGAGATAAGACAAACAATATCTCACACACTAAATGATCTTCCTTCCTTTGGCTGCTTTGTCGTGGCAAGATGGCTTAAGAGTCAAAGGATGACTACTCCATCCTAACTAAGCGTCAAATATGTCCAAACTAAACATAAAACGATTAAAGGTATGAAAATGACCCCGAAGGATTGTACTCCAGCTAATACTCACAATAGCGACAATCCAAACATGATTCTCTCAAATGCGACAGGGGCACGGATCCTGGAGGCCACAACCAACATACTTTTAAAACCACCCTCCGATTTCGGCACTGACCGAGGAGCTGCTGGACTATTTTCGGTGACTCCTGCGGCTATTCCTACGACAAGATCCAACTTAAACCGGTGCCGATACTAGCAAAAGTTGCAGTTCTAATGAACGGAACTTGAACGTAACAGGAAAAGCAACCTCAAAAAAGAAATCCTGAAAGACCAAATAGGACGTATCTCTCTGTCTATCTCCTCTCTGACATTTCGAATCAGGAAGTCTGGCAATGACAACAGTCTGAACGAAGCTGAGTGCAGATACTCGGTCAAAGCCAAAGCAGATAATCACAACTTTGGAAACTAAGACTTTCGAGCTTCTCAAATGACCCAAACTGACTGCCTTTATCTTATGCATTCCGGTTAAGCTCAGGGAAACGGCGGATGCATCTGATGCATCTTTATACCCAGAACTCTGGACTATCACAGGGAAAGAAAGAATCGGGAAAACAAGGATTGATCATCTATGTTGTCGGCTTAGATCTTAAGTCTAGGTACTAGGTAGGGCAAAAGCCATCACCCATCAGAAGATGTTATAATTTTTGCAAATGGCAGCATATGTCAATACTACTTTGTTACTTGTGAAGTAAACAGATACAACATACAGGTCAACAAGATATGAATCGCTGTACTCCTAAAGAACACGGAATAGTTGTTCCGCCGGTGTTAAATGTTATTTGTCGTAATTGTTAATTCGTCAGTGGTGTTAGAGAAGCATGAATTTCAGCGCAGATTTCCCGGTCATCCGGCCCCATCTGGGTTAACACTACAAAGTTTAGATGCTCACCTAGAAGAGTTTGGCACAACACAAAATGCTGCCAGGTCTGGCCGGCCGCGGAGCAGCCGTACTGCTGAGAATATCGCCACTGTGGTTGAAGATGTCGCAGAGGACCCCAGAGTATCGACCAGATGACGTGCCACGCAACTGCGCTTCAATCGGCGGTTTTTTTTAGAGAATTTTGGTGAAAAACTATAAGATGATTCCGTACAAAGTGCAGGTAGTGTAGACTACCAAGCGAGTGTAACCTACGCTAAAGTCATACTGAATCTTGACTGTGAATAAACAAAATTATCGTTTCTGGGGCACCGAAAATCCGTGTATAACCCACGAAGAGCCATAACAATCGCTTAAAGTTACTGTATTGCGTGCAATTTATTTTTTTCGAAAACACCGCGGGCGAATCGACTACTATGGAAGGCAAGCGTTACAGAGCCATGCTCAATGACTATCGCCATTCTCAATTGGATGAATTGAGACTCAAGAGCATGTGCTTACAAAAGGATGGAGCAACAACGCATACTGCACGAGAAACTGCATTTCCGGATCGCCTAATCTCTCGTTTCGGAGATTTGCACTGGATGGCAAGATCCCCTGATTTAACCGTTCCAGACTTCTTTTTGTAGGGTTTTTTGAAGTCGCGAGATTATCTCGACAAGACTCAGACTTTTTAAGCCCTAAAAAGAATACCAGTCAAAAAATTACCGGAAATTTTGACAACGGTTAAGCTCAGCTCATACAGGAATCATGGGTGCGGAAAAAAACACATCTGTGGTTTTGGGGCTTTCCACCACTTTATGAAGAGCGATCGAAAAAACCGAGAGCTTGTCTGCACAAGTATGTGCTGGAATCACTCTTACTATCTAAACTTTTGCAATCCAGCAACCAAGATTAAATTACTGCAGATATAAGCTACGAAAGGAACAGAGAATAGCATAAATTCGTCGTTGCGACTGCTTATTTTCTCTATGATTCGTTATTACTAAAACCATGTCGAGCCGTACTCAGTGAATACTGTGATCCTAGGAAAATGGGACTTATTATATACAGCGATGCTAATGCTCAGAATAGTTTTTGGGGCAGCAGCAAATGCAACGTGAGAGGCAATCACCTCCTTGATTTCATACTTTCATATGAAAGGATAAAAAAGCAAGTAATCAACCTAACGTTATCCAACAAGTATGCTAAGGAGATGACTGGTTGGAAAGTACTATCGGAAATCTCAATGTCAGATCATAGATACATCGAATTCGGAACCGGATGTGAGGTTTCGATCTTATTGAAAAGAAGGAATATGCAGAAAACCAACTGGGCCCGATTTAAAGAGGAGCTGGACAAGTCCAACAGTGTTCCCCCTATGATCATGGCAAAACAAAAGCTATAGAAAGCTGTTCAAAACCTGAAGGGTATCCTTTCGTCCAGTGTTTTCAGATATAGTATGCCCCAGCTAGTGATCAAACCCCAGGTTCTCCGTTCTTTGGTGGAACGCAGAAACCAGAAAACTTTTAAAAAGTTCACCTAAGACTAATTTGGAGGAAGACTGGAATCTTTACAGATCGAATCAAAAAGAATATAAGAAGCTAATTCGGATTTCAAAGAGTGCCACTTATAAAGATTTTTGTGAAAAGACCGAAACTGTTGAAACAATAGACTGGTAAAAGTCCTTAAAAGGGAAAGATCAACCAGGCTGAAATCACACGCAGAAAATTTGATAGCACCTATACTGAATCGAAAGCAGAGACTTTCCATCTTATGCTTGAGGCTCACTTCCCAGATAACCTGCTCGGAACCGGCTTACAACCAGCTCTTGTTAATGAATCTGCTAATGAGCTGAGTAACACAACACGCCATAGCTGGTATATCTCATCGACTTTGGTGACGGATAAGGCTATTAAACATGCTGCTGCTTACTTTTAAGTTGCCTGGCACCGATGGAATATAAACAGTTATGTTACAAAAGGGTATAGATCAGCTTCTGATAACTCTGAAGAGAATTCTTACTGCTAGCTTGGCACTGGCACTCGTACCAGAGCCTAGTGAGAGTAACCTTTATGTTGAAAATTGGAAAGAAGGACTACATGCTCGTCAATAATTTTAAACCTATAAGCCTGACTTCCTTTACTTTGAAAGCATCGAGAGAATGGTCGATATTTATGTACGCAAAACTTCCTTGCGAATGCATCCCCTGTCTGCGATGCAACACCAATGATGATCTTGCGAGAGTGCGCTTCAGAATCTAGCATTTTCATTGATGTTGAGGGTGCTTTCGACAATGCAACTTTTGACGGCTTGTGTAACTGGGCCGTAACAGTGACAGTGTAGACGAATCACTAATTTTGTGAATAAAAGAAATGCTGTTGAATAGGACATTGATTGCGGATTCTGACTGTATGTAATATGTGATGGCGGGGATAAACAGCTGTTGCCCCAAAGGCGGCACTGCTATTGTGCAAGTTGGTTTATTCACCGCTCAATGCGATCAATATTTCTGATAAGGCATATGAGTATGTAGATTATATAGCTATACAGTCTGTTAGATCGAGGCTAACGACTGTCTGTTCTGGTGCACTCGTAATGTACTTTCAGTCAATCCTCTCAAAACTGAGGTTTTTCTCCTAACGCGGAGGAGAAAGCTGCTTGGTCTGACTTATCTGGTACTTAAAGGCATCACCATTCAATTCTCCAAAAAAGCTAAGTATTTGGGTATCATTCTGGATAGCAAACTTCTAAACATGTTACGTCGAAAGCCTCTAAAGTGCTGTCAGCCTTCTGGCAGTGCAAGGAAGCTATCAGCAAGATCTGGAGCCTCTCACCAAGAAGGCTCCTGGTGGTTGTCTGGTGGAATAAGTTCTCACGAAAATACGTGATTGTTTCTTTTACTGGACTCCAAAGAATGGTTTGTCTTGGATGCATGGGAGCTTTCCCAATACTCCGGGTTTTGCATTGATGAATCTCCTTCGCCATGGTATTCATATCATGGGCTGCACTCTCAAAGCCATTTTCTATTTAAAAAGAAGTGGTCTTTGGTACAACATGCACTGGACATGCTGTCTGATGCAATAACACTAGAACTCCTCTGAATGGTTTCAGCCAGAATCTGAGTTAGGAAAGGAATGCAGTCGATATAGGATGTGGCGCTGATCCCTTTTTGGGAGACGACAACGTTAGATTTTACTCTTTGCTAGGAAAACTTGTGCCTGTCTTGATGTTAGATGCTGGTACTGTAATCAGCTTATCACTGACGCACTTACTCATCTTTCTTCAAAAGATAGAAAGATTTCATTAAAAAGAACTTACAAAGAGTACAATAGGCTAGTTCTTTGTCTGAATGCTTTGCTCCTACAAAAAAAAAAAAAAAAAAAAAACACTGAATGGAGCCTACTATTCAATAAATGTGGTGCATAGGGTTATAAGCCGACTTAGTCCTGATGCAAAGGATAGTCTATCGGCTTCCAGACACTGCTCTTATTTGGATCTCCTGTTGTTCAAAACACGGATACAACTGACAAGCGCAAGCCAACATATTACTGTATATATTCGTATTATCAACGCACGTCAGTTTCTACTAGAATAGTAAAATTTGGCTTGTAAACACCAACAATCTGAATACTATATGTTCCAACAAGTAAACAAGATATTTTAGAGGAAAGTTCAAAACTACCTTCTGTGTCTTAAGACCGCCCGAACGTGTAATGACTTATTACTGTTAACAACAGCCATACATTTGGAGAAGCTGTCAATGATGATAATTTCTTTGTGATCAAAGATCCTTAAGATAAGGTAGAGGTCATAAATAGAAGTGACTTTCAATGAAGTGTAAGAAACATATAATGTCTCTAGCCCGACCACGTTATGGAGAATATGAATAGTCCTTTTGGGCAGCTGTTACAAGCGAACCGATTCGAGAGCTGAGGTTCCATTGATTTTAATTACGAAAATATGGTAAACAATATCAAGGCCAATGAAAGGAAACCTCCTTTGGTATCAAATGAAAGGCTGTAAATGAACTTCGAATCACTGAGAAGTAAGAAAGTGGGAACCGAAGGAAAACTTAATAATCAGATTCGACATTTCCAACCGTGGATATTAAGAACACCCAGTAACCCGTTGGAAGGCAGTGTGCAAACATTTTAAGGATTCTAACAATTTCTTAGAAAAAATAGTGCTACTGCACCAATTATTGTAAAGGTTTTTGGTTCTTAACGCATCCGAATGCTTCTACGATTTGACCAGTTACAAACTGCCGGTCAGAGGTTCTGACGGTACCACCGGTAGTCCATACCAGGACTTAAAACACGGTACCATGGGAGTCAGGAGACTTGTTAAGGCTTAAACCCAAAGTCGCAGAAAGGGTGCTGTGACCCTAAGAGCAGTAAGAGGTTTTAGGTCGGCCTCGACCCTTACCAAGGGTGGAACTTTTTGTCTCCAACATGAGTTCCGCTTTGGTATAAAAGAATTGACGGCGAGCGATTGCAAGGCGTAAACTTGCTCCCATGGATGTATGGGCATCCCGTGAAATTAAGCCTACATAGGCAGGAGTTCACGAAAAGCACTAGTGACATCTGCACCATGTCGTAATGTACGACATGATCGCGTACAGATCAGATCTAAAAATCGAGCTCTTTTTCGACTTTCAAAAGTCGGAAAACATTCTCCTTGGAACGACTTCGTTTGGTGCCTCTGGGTTTTTGATGACGGGGCAATACAGATAACGGCTTGGCTGTTGAAATGTAATCAGAAATGGGTACCTTAGGGTCTGGATAAAATATGTATTTAAGCAAACAAAATTATTTTTGCTCTTAAGAAGAGACTGTTCTATAGCAGCCAACATGACGCGAGGGTGAAGATAATCTACTGCATGACCCTTATCTGGGCAATGCTTACGTTTGAATGTATCGTGCGCCTTAATGTAGACAAAATTTATTGGAAGAGATATGGGTATTTGAGAGGAGGTTGGAATACAGGAAATTCAATTCTCATTAGTCCTGTAAAATAGGGTGACCCTAGTAAGAGACAATCTTGTTATTAGGCTGCATCGTTTCTAGATTATTCGCAAAGCATCGATCTTAAAGGGCACCTGGAAAAAAAAGTCAAGTCAAGAGCAAGAGCTGTCAGTGTCGAAATAACGTGAGATTCATAAAGAAACTTGTATTTGAACTACCCGTTATATCATGAGAATGTGCACTTCAATGACTTCATTTCCCCTGAGAGATGATACAGAACACAAAATCTCCACTTCGCTCGAAGAGCTACGGACAAGCGACTCAACAAAACAGACACATTTCATAGTGTGGTGCCTCACCGATTCAGTACGGCGATAGAGATTTGCGACTTGGAGAAACTCCAGCTTAAATGCGACGCTACCAAAAAGCAACGTGACACCGATTAGGTCAAAACTAGATTTTAAAAGGGAGCATCTCCTTATCCTCAAAGACAGGGGAAATGAATGAAGCGAGAGTTGATACAGCATCCTGAACAACCAATATCATCAGCATTGAAGAGTTTTCTTAACTATATGTGTCATATGTGGATAATAAGTCTCACATACATACTAACTTACTACCCGGAAATTATTCAGAAAATTAAAAATACAAGTTTATTCATCTAAATCTATATTGCCCCTTTAAAGTAATCCCCATCGACTACAACACACTTACGCCAGCGTTTGATCCAATCCACGAAACATTTTTTATTTTCGGTTTTCAGTGCTTCGTGCTGAAACGCGTTCCCCGTAGTGGTTTTTTTTTTTTTTTTTTTTTTTCAACTCGATTGAACAGAAAGAAGTCACGGGGAGCCAAATCAAGTGAATTCGGTGGCTGTTGGATGGTATTTGTTGCATTTTTCGTCAAAAAATTACGAATAATGATGGCACAGTGCGATGCGTGCGGTGCATTATCATGGTGCAAAATCCACGAGTTTTCTGCCCACAATTCTGGTCTCTTTCGGCGAATTGTTTCACGAAAACATCTAATAACGCCCAAGTTATACTATTTGTTTACTGTCTGGCCTTCTGGTAAAGATGATACACGTTGTAATCCATGAAAACCGTGAGCATTGCCTCTTTTTTTGACTGAAAACGACGTTTTTTTTTGGTCTCGGCTCATTTGGTGAACGCCATTCACATGCCTGATGTCTGGATTGCGTGTAGTACTTATAAAGCCACGTCTCAGTTATGATACTTTTCATGAATGTGGGATCGGATTCAGCCTGGCAAATCATCTCTTTTGCGATAATGATGACGTTCGCTTTTTTGATTGAAATTGAGGTCTTTTGGCACCAACTTTGCTACTACACGACGGAAACCCAAATAATTGTGGCGATCCTCGCCACGGGAGAAACAGTTGTATCCTCGACTGCAAAATTTCAACAAGGTCCGAACAAAATATTTGAGTGGGCGAAGAGCTGGCGACTCGTGCTAAACGAGACTAAGTGAACACACGTCAATTTCACGTACAGAAAGTGAAGTGGAAATCACACGTAAAAAAGAAACGTGAAGATCTCGAAATCAGACTAAGAGAAATAAATTGACTTATCGGAAGATACTCTAAACTAAGCACAAATAACAAGCTGCTTATATATAAGGAAGTGCTAAAACGTTCGTGGTATACAACTATGGGGTTATACCAAACCAAACTGTATGTCTGTCCTACGGTTGCCGTGGTGTAATGGTATATGCATAGATTCCTCAAACAGAGGGTCGCGGGTTCGAATCCCGTGCGACGCAATTCTCTGAAAAAGTCTTTTCATAGAATTTCTATGTAGTTAAATGTAAATCCTGACATGAAGGTATAACACTGATGTTGGAGTGGTTGCTGGCTAGGCTTAATGTAACGAACTAACAACTAGCACGTACTAAGACCCACTGGTTGAGGATGCACTGGCTCCAGTTTGACAACCACCTCTGTAAAAATATCGAAACCTAACACAACTGAGTTTCAAACTACTACACCACCCGTCCGCTCCCCTTGGTGCGAGCGCGGTATTATATATATAAAAAAAAATGCTCCATGGTATATAAGGAATAGCGATATTCACTGCGATCTGGGAATTGCAACAGTGAAAGACGAAGTAACAACCTTTGCATCATTGCAACCAGGAAATAGTCCGAAGATTGGACGAGAAAAATCTTGTGCTGCGATTTCAAAGAACAAGACCGTTCGGAGAAACCGTATGAAATAACGGTAATAGTTGGTGCCTTCGCTGGAAAGCTACCTACCAAACGCGTTAAACTACAGAAGCTTGAGCTACTTGTTAAGGAAACTTAGTCGTAGTCTTATAGAAAATAAGAGGTTTTTTAGTCAGTAAGAATATCACACTACCATGAGCGCGTGCTTATGGTGGGCGCTGCTATGCCTCTGTGGTAGGCAGAAGGTGCTCGTGCTTATGGTGCCTACTGTGGTGGTGTGGTGGTGCTCTTACGAGCGCGTACTTATGGTGCCTAAAAAGGTTTTTACCTATCCCTGAAAAAAAAAAATTAACCAAAAACTCATGGATGGATCCATAGGCAATTTTCGAGCCCTTCGCTATCTACATGATGGTTAATTTGCGGTTATTGACCAACATTTCTTTTCCTTCGTCAATATTTTTGTCGATTTTCGATTTCGATGGTCTGCCACTACGTTCATCATCTTCGATTGACTCACGACCACTTTTGAACCGCTCGTGCCACTGATGAACGACTGTTTTCTTTAGAGAATCATTGCTGCAACATTTTTCCAAGCATTTCCAACGTTCGCGCACCATTAAATCCGTTTTTTACGCAAAATTTAATACAAGTTCGTTATTGCAAATTGAAATCCATTTCTAAAATAGTAAAAAATCGCCAACACGCACAGAGATATAGATGTACACTTGGCTACATAACTTTTGCAAATGTCAAGCTATGATGCTAAGATTTAGAGGGAATGTCAACAACAGATGTACTAACTTAACAAAAAAAAAAAAAAACAGAACTCAAATCAGAACAATGGGAGTGCCACATGATGACGCCACAGGGAACGTTTTGAGCAAGGTGGTATATATATAGCGATAAAGCAAGTTTAATATAATTAATAACGAAGTCTTTCCTCTAACTTTAGCATATACACGCTGCCTAACTCGAACTGCAACCAACTTTAGACTGCTATAATTTCCAATCCGATAATGACAGTGAGCTCAAATTTTGACACATGACAGATAATTTTATTATTTACAAGCTTTTTAAACGATTTGCGTCTCAGTTGTGTTGAATTCAAACGTGATAGTGTGTTTTATATTTGGCTTTAAGACCACAAACAGCTATCGTTAGAGCCCTCCAGCACCTCAACGTGAATAGATCATTTGTGTCTCGAACCATAGCTCGTTACCGTGATACTGGCAGCGTGGTCATAAAAAAAACAGCAACATCGGCAGAAATGGTTCGGAAAGTGAAGGCTCGAATTGAGCGAAATCCGCTTCGAAGTGGAAGAAAAGTGGTTCGTGAGCTCAACACATCGTTGGAACGGATGCAAAAAATACTGAAAAATGAGCTTGGGCTTAAGCCATTGCAGTTTCAAAAAGTACACGGTCTTACATCGCACGAAAGTAGTGAGTTGCCGAATTTGGTTTTTTCCGATGAGTCGCCATTTGTTATCGAGTAATATGTCAACGAACAAAATGACCGAGTTTACTTGCCAGAGATGTCCTTCGAAAATTTACACCTTCGGACGGCCACCAAAAAATAGGCAGCACCGATAGTGATGGTTTGGGCCGCCATAACCGCCGATGGTCGTCCTCCGCTCGTATTTTTGGACCGTGGTGTCAAAATTAATGCGATCGTATACCGTGAAACTGTCTTAGAGGCAGTATTGAAGCCTTGGGCAAACAATCATTTCAGTCAGAAACCTTGGACATTTCAACAAAACTCGGCACCGTCTCACAAAGCGCGCGTCAACCAAGATCGGTTAAAAAACAATGTACCACACTTCATTTCTTCGACAGAATAGATTGCAAATTCTCCGGATGCAAATCCGTTGGATTTGTCTGTCTGGAGTATTTTGAGGACGAGGTTGGCAGTAAAAAACACCAAAGTTTGGACCACCTCAAAAAAGCACTTCACCCGGAATGGGCGTGCAGCGTGCGACGCTTTCTTCGGCCGCCTTGAGGCTATTTGTTTTCCAACATTTTTTGCTTTGGTACAATAAAATTTATCAAAAATAAAAAAGATTATAGCATTTTAAAAAATTGCAGTTCGAGCCAGGCAGGGTGTATATCAATCAATATCTAGAGCTACATTTTTTCCTACTTTTTTGTACTTCATACAACCTCAGGTGACGGTGATTCAAAAAGAATTAATTTACTGAGCTTTTAGATACATTTTCAGAATAGCAGGATTCAAATGACATCGTGGTGAAGGCTCTTCTGGTTGATTGTACCAGTGATACTTCGGTTTCTCCAGATTAACCCGCATCACTCCAAAAAGCTCTCTGCGGCATTCGTCGTGCGTCTATTCAAAGACGTAGAAGACATCATCGTAATCTAGAAATCATTGATTGTAGAGAGCGTAGTTTGTGGACTCAATATATAGTATGGTATTCCAAAGGTTACTTGTATATTAGTGAAACGTAACCTTAATGTATTCTTACTTTCCATTCGCAGCGACCCCGACATAACCGCTGTTGCGCTGCAGCTTAGCAAAATACCTACAAGCTGGAATCCGCATATTTTTGTCACGACTATGTGAGCCCTCTCCATGGAAACAACCTAGGAAGGTTAGCTTACAAGCTGAAAGCAAAAAAATGGGTCATCATCGTGTGCGATGCAAATGGGGGGGAGTACCAACACTAACGATAGAGGTGAGTCACTTTTTGATTACATTATACATAGGTACTAACTCCACTGTTTCCAATATTAGCAATGAGCCCACATTTATAACAAAAAACCAACAAGAAGTGCTAGATATCATCTTGTCTCCAACAACATTACTCAAATGATAATAAACTCGATGGTGTCGTCTGAAAACTCCTTTTCAGATCATAGATACAACCAATTCAGTCTGAATGATGCTCCTCCTCGCCAACTAGCATTCTATAATTATCGGAGAACTAATTGGCCAAATACAGAAAAACACTTTTAAAGCTACTCCCCTCTGAAATCTTAAATCCTCCATGTAACACCAATTAGTTTGACACGAAAGTCAAGAAAAGTCAGACAGTTGCTGCTTCCTGTCTTCTTATTCAACCTAGAGGTAAGAACAAGTATCACTGGTGGGCATCAGTACTGAGACTGTTCTGAAACGCTTGCTAAAAGCTTTTCAACCAAGAAAAAATCACAAAAAAGGTGACAGACAAGGTTTCATGTGTGGAATCCCTTAAAAAAAGGAAGGCAAACCGACAACTCTGGAAGTCATTCTGTGGCAAAACAACAGAAACCTCCCAGTCATCACATCTTAGGAAAATCTTCTCTACCAATCATTCGATGCCTAGCTGTTTGGAAAAAAAACTGCTACCAGGCACCTACTTCACGGCCAGTAACAACCTTAGTCGGACTACTGCTTCAGCGACTAAAATTCACGATCTGATTACAAGAGACAAGGTGCTATGGAGGCTATATGTCTTCAAATTATACAAGTCCACTGGACGCGACAAAAGCCCTCAGATACTATACTGCCAACGTTAGAGAATATCATGAGCAGCTGTGAATGAAGAAAAGTTAATACAGTTTTCGTTCCCAAAGCCGGAACATGTTTTCGTGTTATCTCAAAAAACCTCAGACCTATAAGTATATCATCTTTCCTTTAAAATAGCTGATTGATATCCATATACGATTCACGACTTTTTTCTACGGCTTAACATGCCTACTATAAATGAAGTTTGTTAGAAATGGATCTACATTATCCGAAATCACAACTACGCTGTCAACTCTGGAGATAGATGATTCACTCAGTTTTATCAATCTTACGATTTTACAAATTAGGTGGGGCTTTTGCTAAAAGAAAGCTGGTGGCAAGGTAGTTTCCTATACGGGTGACGTTGCTTTAGCATCCTAGGCAAATATCTCATACAATTCAAGAATTCTTACAACAAAATGTTAACAAATTGGGAGTAAACTCCTATAAATCTGATCTTGTCTTTTTTTTCAGGAAATATAAAATTCCATTCATAGACCTTCCATCAATCAACAGTACCAGCTTAGTCTTCTCCGATACAGCGAAATTTCTGAGCCCTATCTTTGACAGGAAACTAAACTAAAAAACAAATATCCACGAAGGAGTAAAGGAACCTACAGTAGCTTTATTGTCTTGCAGAGAAGACATTTGCAACAAATGGGGTTTTTAACCTCGCATTACCTACTGGCTATACGTCGCGATTATAAGACCGAAACTCACGTATGGGGTGATTGTCTCGTGGACGACGCATAAGCATAGCCCAAGGGACAGAATATCAGTGTAAATGCGGAGCCTTCGCGGTAATTGATATTCTATTTCACCTGACACCACTTGATATTTTCAGCAGTCAAATGGCTGCTGACGCAATTATTCTCCTTAAAGCGACTACATAGTGAACAAATAAACTATATAACCACGCTCATGTTCTTAACACACTGGGAATACATCCAGAGAACATCGACTACATTATGTCTCAACACTGTGTTGGCAAAAACTTTCATTTGAGCATCTATCTAGATATTTATGGGATGAATATACTTCCTTAAGGGGAAAGTAATACATTATCTATACAGACGAATGCAAGACTGATAGCGGGGTTGGTGGAAGTGTTTTCTCAGATAAGTTTAACCTAAGCCTCTCCTTCCGCCTTCCAAATCACTACAAAAGTCCTGTTCAGGCTGAAGAAAAACGTGATATCTGCAGGGTATATCAACATCTTTTCGGATACTCAGGTCGTTATCAAATACCAGGACTTGGTCTCAGAAAACTCTTAAACCATCCTTGACTGCCGATCATCTCTCATGGATATGGTAGAACAATTCAACATTCAACATCCAATACAGGGATTTTCCATAGGATTGTAGGGCAGACGAACTCGCAAAATTGGAACCACTCTACCTATCCTACCTGAAAAGGTATCATTGGTATACCAATCGCTTCGTTCAAACTAAAACTAAAGTTGGAAGCTATTGCAACAACAGATTTTAGGTGAATTTTTGGGTCAACATGTTAAGCGACCAAACAGGTGGATCTGATTCGCTATAATAGTTTGATCTTTTAAAATGGGAAACAGCTTAGCCCTTAGCTGTCATCACTGGACACTATCTTATAGGGAAGAATGCAAGAAGGCTTGGCTTTCTTATAGAAGCTGCCCTTATGAAAAAGACTAGAAAACAATCTTCCACCTACTCTGTACATGCCCAGCTTTCTCCCTAATTATCCAAATAATATAGACGTTAAGGCTTCGTGAGAAGTTCAAATGGCACAATGGGCCAATAGACCTAACCTAACCCAATCAATCTGAATTATCTCGGTATTATGACCAAACGTCTGCTGATGTTGTAACATTTGATTGACAGAAGGACCTCAGCTAAAAGTTGAGCTACTACTTTTTGAGCCGGATTTTCTGACGGACATTTTCCACTCTCGGCTCCTTAATATGAAGACCTTAACAAACCTGCGTATTTCTTACTAGATTAATCTCACTCGCTGACAGTCTTAACATACTTATACTAGTAGGCTGTAGTAGGCTGTAGTAGGCTGTAACTCCTCGTACGTCGTCCAATACTACGATGGGCATCTTAAAGCCGGACGACTCGAAGAACAAAACAAGCTCGATTTTAACCAGCCTTTTCTATCACATCACACCATCACGCATATTAATATTTGTTCACAATTCCGCGCGGTTACTTTTACAAAAGAGGTGGCCGAAGTTGAGTTGGACGTCTCAGAAAAATAGCAAAACAGATTTGGTATTAGTATGACTGATTCATAACTTGTTATCTCCGAGCATCTTTATAAACAGATTTTGTATACTACCCTGTTGCTGGTTATTTCCGCTGTGCACTTAACTTTCAACTCCGCGTCATCGTACATATCGCGCACCTAACTTAGCTCAACACATAAGATCTCAGGGAGCTTTGTCGAACGCTTTTTCACTGAGTACTATTTGCTGATCTTGCGAAATTTCATAATGTTTCAACCATCATTATCCGTTAATTTTGAATCGAGTCATACATCGACTATAAAGTTGCTTTGCCTGCCATGGATTTGACAGATATTGCGTTGATATCCGCTAGTCAGGCATTCGATCTCATCTCTTCATTTTATTGAACAAAATCGAGTGCCATTTAACCCTAAGATTTCCAATTGTCGCCCATACTTCAAAGCGTATGTGATCTTATCGTACTGTGGAGCCCGGTTCATTCCTTTACTGTCCTCGGACGTCATTTATTTCTTTAAACATAGAAGCATCTTTAAAAAAAAAATTAACTAAGTCCAAAGACGATTTTTCTCCTAGTCCCGGGGAGACCGATTAAAAGACCTATTTCTGGCGGTAAGACGATCATCGAACTTCGCCTTCAATTAGTCGATTGTGGCATGAGCTGTAAAACAAGTGGTAGATATATTCTAAATTATCTCAACCAAGAAAAACTTGGTTAACATGGAACAATAGCGGTCTCTATTGGCCATAACCCACTCGTTGGCATCATCTCAGGACAAGTACTGCCAACGGCCAATTTTTTTATATACCACAGCTGGTGTTGAAAGATCATTAAGCTGTTCGCTAAACTAAATGTGATAATTCTGTTCAATTACTAACGTCCCATGTCTTGTCAACAAAGAGGGATAAAAGTAATTGATGCCTAGGACAAAACGACAGGATAGACAGCTTCAACTTTGAGGTAGTTAATGACTTTATCTACCTGGTCTCTGGGTATCAACTCCGACAGCGAAACTATCGCGGAAATCATGCGAAGAACCACTCTTGCTAATCGCTGCTTCTTTTGGCTTAGAACGCAATCAAGCATGACTCTGCTCATTCTATAATACTTAGTTAGGGTTACCGCAGAGAAGCTACGACACTGACAAAAGAATTATAAATAAAAACGCTCTCGGGCGCTTGGAGATAAAAGTCATCAATAGAGAATAGAGGAGACGTTTCAACACTGAACTAAAACGGTTATACAGCCATGCCGAATTCTTCAAGGAACCCTTTGACAACACATTTTAGACGGCTGTGTCAACTTGAACCCATGGACACCTACTACTCAGCCCCGTAGAGGGCGACCTCACCATAGATAGTGAAGTAGTTGAAGAGGCATTTTACCTGAAACTCTGGTCCATCCCTGGCTGTAGCACCATCTTAGTAAGTTAATAAGCATTGAGCATGATTTCTCAGTGAAAATCCAAATCCTCCTCCATCTTCAATAACGCCCTGTCAGCAAAAGTTCAATGTACAAGTTAGTCATTTGGATCAAAATTATCTTAGATGGACGTTGAGCCAAGTCCTGCACAACATGTGCCAGAGGAAACGGTGCGGAGTCCATTGATTGCAGTCTTGCCATACCGACTCGCGTACATTCGCAATATTCTCTTCACTTACGACGTTTTGCTCTCTCACGATAAACGATAAATTGTTTGCGCTTATCAAGAAGATTTATAATTACCGAAAATTTTAGTTATCGTACGTAACAAAGCCATAACTGACCGCGAATAGTGATAAAAATGTTGGATGATGATACCATTCCATGACTAAATGGAAGATAGTCTGGAATAGTTGGATAGTTGGACATCTGCCAACGATGCTATTTGTAAGTTTAAAGAATTCCAGTTAAAAAAAAAATCCTATCTAATGAAAAACCAATTACTTAGAAGACCCACAGTACAAAATCCTCATTATCAGTTCCTTAATAACCGACCTTATTAGAGCAATATCTAAAGTTCCTCAGGGCAGATTGCTTTGGCCAATCATCTTTATCTTAATAATTATATAGGGTTTTCTAATAACGACTTGACAACTTTTTTTTTTAAATAAAAAGCAAACCATTTGAGATATTTCAAAAACTTTATTATTGGATTGAAGTACAATCAAAACATTACTTCGACACCGCAGGCACGTTTGCAGCGTTCGATTCGTTGGACCCAATTTTCAATGACTCGGCCACACATTTCGGCCGAAACGGCCACTATTTCGCGTTCAATGTTGGCTCTGAGCTCTTCCAACGTCGTCGGCGTGTTGGCATAAACCAATGACTTAACGTTGCCCCACAGAAAATAGTCAAGCGGCGTTAAATCGCACGAACGAGGCGGCCAATCGACTGGCCCATGTCTTGAGATAACACGCTCACCATACTTACTCTTCAATAAATCGATTGTAGCGTGTGCTGTGTTGCTTGAGGCACCATCCTGTTGAAACCACATGTCGTCCAAGTCCATATCTTCCAATTCGGGCCAAAAATATTCGGTGATCATGGCGCGATAACGCTGACCATTCACAGTAACATGACAATCGTTATCGGCGACGAAAAAATATGGCCCAAAAACGCCGCCGGCATGCAAACCGCAACAAACAGTTATTTTTGGTGGATGAAGTGGTGATTCATGAAGCACATGTGGGTTTTCACCCGACCAATAAAAATGAGCTTCGTCACTGAAGATGATTTTGCGATGAAATTCATCATCTTGGCGCATCTTCTCCAGAACCCAACCGGAGAACGTACGTCGCTTCCATCGGCTTCAATTCTTGAGTCAGCTGCCGTCTGAACTGCAGCGATATTTTCGACACTTCGACCAACCCGTTGTCTCACTGACACGGCAACATCACACAACGAATATGTTGACTCAAAATTTTGCAATTGCCTGTCTACTGGGAGAATTATGACCGAAAATTGGAGCTAACGCTCTTAAAGTTGCAGTCACCGACTCCGAATATCTGTAGAAAATTTTTATAATTTGCAGACGTTGCTCGTTAGTGTACTTTACCATGATTAAAATGTTGAGTTTATTGAATAAATTAACAGTGATAGTTTGATGATTAGTGAAAGAGTGCGTTCACAAATTAAACTCAAAGTTGTGAAGTCCCTATTGGAAAACCCTATACATGCATACACTTTTTTATAATGACCACGCGCTTAAATGATTTGTGTACCCTTAAAATGTTTATACTCGTACACAGTGCAGGAGAAGGAAATTTGGGGACGAAGAAAAGAAAAGATTGGTACCGATGTACATTGTTTTAAAATGTTTGCAAATTAAATGGAAATGGATAGCTTGGCAGGGCATTCCAAAAGTGAGCTGTACGGAAAGAATCACGATATTTTAGAGTATGTCTGGAAGTGGGCTTGAGAGTATGCTGATGAGTATTCATAGTGAGACGGGTGTTTGGGTTAAAGGTTTCAAGGGGCGGAATGCTACTGCCGTTTTAAATGGAGCACTAGTGGTGAAAACAGTGATAAAACGAAGTGAGACAAGAGACATTACGTCGTTGTTCAAGGGTGTCAATTGACTGACTGATATTAGCGGTACCTAAGAGTTTTATGCAGACAGCATTGTGTTTCGGAAACTTTAAATTCTACTCTGTAAGTGGTTCCCCAATTGGTTATGCAGTCAATATCGGAATTTATTGAGCTTAACATAGACTGCCGTTCCCGTTCTACAGCCGAAGATCAGGGTTGTGAGTCCGGGAACGTATACGAAAAGTAGAGAGTACTGTCACTATCAAAGGAATATATTGTATTAGAAGTAGCAAACAAGAAATCGTTAATGAAAATTTAAAAGAGTGTTGGAGACTGAACGGAGCGCTGGGACACACCAGCATTTATTTTGTGAACATTAGACTTTAAACCATAAGAGATAATTAAAATTCCTAAAGAAGCTGTTAAGTCCACTCGAATTGGCCGTATTGCCATACGGTTTTTATATTAATCTTTTCTTTAACTGTGTGATGGATGTACGAGAAATTAGGTGATATTACACAAAAGCCTGACGTGCGTAGAGGGGAGAGCACATCTATGGTGTACTTATCAGGGTGAGAGGTTAAAAATAAGTCCAAGGTCTTTGAGGTATGACTGTCAACGTCTGATACACACATGGGCTCATTTACAAGCTGCGTCAAGTTGTTTTCCGCAGCGAATATCTCAACACACCGTACTTCAGGCGTAGTGTGCCCAGAATTGTGTATATTGAAATCGTCCGTAATAAAGATTTACGTATGAGGATGCATGGATACTCGTTAAAGGTTGAATTGCTGTCCAGTTTGCGGATTCTGTAAGTATAGCAATAGTGGATAATTTACAGAGATATAGCCAGGTAGCTTCAGATCAGAGTGATCTGATAGGTGTGGGTGGGAATCTGCCATTGTTTTGTTTAGTGGCAAAACAGCTGGTCTGTACTTACAGACGTGGACGTACGCAGAAAAGTGATTAAAAGTGATAATCACAAAATGCCGACTATTTTAAGCATTACTGATTAAGGGAAGTCTAATTTCATTAATAACATGAGGGTTACCAGAATCATATCTTTACCCTAGAAAAAGGTTACAAGTGAATGTATTTAGTGACTTGGTTTAGCAGGAAATATTTTCACAGCTAATCAGATCGAAACTAAGATATGCCTCCAGTGAATCTATGTATACACAGGAGTCAGAGTATCCATCAAAAAATGCGTTGCTATGTATGTAAATATAAAATAAGTGGCTTCCTTTTGGATGGCTTAATGTACTTAGAATGTATAGAGCCTACAGTAAGAACTTAATTTCTGATATACCACTGCCCTCAAAAACCGTTAAAGGTGGATCCAGAGCCATTAAGAAAGCAGCCCAAACAAATTAAAATACAAACCATCCCGAATTGACAGTATTAACTCTAACTTTTCGATGAAGGATGCTCTTAAAATTCACTTACTGGCATACAAACTGTCATGTGACATGTCCAGGCCTGGAAAATTCTAGCAATAGCAGTGAAACAAACGTAATGTAGGATGTGCCAAAATTGAACCTACTTAATAGTCTCTTTGGGACCTAAATAATTTGTCTATCATATTTTCTGCGTCATCTGTACCTTGATGAAGACAATAGGGAACAGCAAACTGTTTACAGTGAAATCCTGCCAGTGTTAAGACCTTCTGACTGCGATAAGATTATGAAAAAAAAAACGCCATCCTTGCTGGACACATTGTAAGTGTTTATTGTCAGTGTTTGAGTTTTCAAATGATAGCGTTTGCCGCCGGGGAAATTTAACGGTCCAAGGAATCTGTAGTTTATTTGAGCATCCCTTATATCCTTGTAGAATAGTTAAGCATCTGCTGAAGGATTTTTATTTCTGCCCTCTCTGTTTCTTAACTTTTGTCACGTTCCAGTCCACTTCTTCTATGGTATTCCCAGCTATGCAATACCCCAACCAAGTTAGGGGCGCTTTGGTATCGAACCTAAACTCTCATCAATAATAAAGCCGGGGTGAAGTCATCCCACACTTAATTTGTTATTTTCTCTTTTTTGTTTTGTTTTCGGCAGTTCCAGTGTGAAGCTGGAACTCCCAATTCACTGGGTAGCCAGTTAATTTCCCATCATTTGCATTAAATTACACGCATTAGCCTGGTTCCGTCCAACCCGCCATTCGCCATTTGCCAGTCTAATGTCTACCAAGGGTTTTTGGACTGAACTTTTTTTTTTTCTCCACTCTTAACCTCACCCTTGAGATGAGAGGGTAGGTGGGTCAATATCGGATGAATGGAATAGATGGTCGGGCAGAGATTGTCTGGAGCAGTGGAAAATTGGAATTGAAACTGTTGCCATTGTAAAGGATAATTACTTAAATTAATTGGTGGGGCAACATGAAATAAGACAACGATTTATGTGTTCGTTCCTTATGGGAGACGACCAACTACTTGTGGTGTCGTCCTTCAGGGGTGGATCCATGGATTTTTATATAATAAACAGCCGGATACGAGGAAAAAAAAAATACGGAAAATTTGTATTCAGGACACTTGCTGAAATTAGCTTTTGTTTATGGCGACAATAAGGGAATACCATTGAACAAAAAGGACAAGCAATTATAAGTATTTTCAGCTGGTACTGATGGTATGGGTGGATCGTGCAAATGACCAATTGGTAATGCAATTATTCCCCCCCCCCCCCCAAAAAAAAAACAAAGAACCAACGAGCATAGGGGATAATTTCCAAAAATTAATCAAAAACAGGGATTTTCTTTCTCGCTGTAGTTATTTTTGTTGCTTTCGAATTTTCTTTTTTGTGGGTTTGTTTGTGACAACTTAGCTTATGAAGCTAAAATAGTCTTTTCTATAGAAAAGCCACTGGTCAAGATGGAGACTTATTGAAGTAAATGTCACGTACTGCATTCACAATGTCAGCTTCAGCTAGCATTAGAAGAAAATCTATTAGATGACAGATATGTAGGATGTACATATACCACGATATTAAAACCACAATTATAGCCAAATTTCCGTAAGTTAGGAATCAGAGAGATATCCTGAAAGACGTATATGACCAAATCTCGTCTGAGCCATTCTTAATTATTCATATGATAATGACAAAGCTGACCTTCGTCCTTGGTGTTTCTGTAATACAATGAAACCTGTCCTCAAAGTATCATTACCACTTAAAAATCATCTATTTATGAGAGATGGACAAGTCCTCCATTTAAAATCACGACTTGAAATGTCCACGAACTATGAATTAAGAGTATGCACTTGAAACGTCCGAAAACCCCTTGAAATGTCTAAGATCCTGAATTGCTTATCTGGCCTTACAAGCTAGACATTACTCTGATCAACGAGATACGAAGAAAAGAAACAGATAAGCAACATGGAAAATTGTGACATTTATTAAGTTTGACAACACATGGAACGACGCGGATTCTTCCTATGAATTTGGCTGCACTCACTGATATATATCGTCGGTGAAACCAGAAAAGTGTGTAACTCCATATTAGCAAATTTTACAGGAGAGCATTAGAACCTCACAGTTTTGAAGTTTTTGGCATGATATGCCTGAAATTTTCAGAAATTGTATTTTTAAATATTATTTACAATATTTCGAAATGAATCAAAATCAAAATGTTGCACAGCATTTAATTATTTGGAGATACACACGTTTTACTAGAAATTGTTGCAGGTGCTAAGGAGTTTCACATTTTTCTTACGCTGTTATCAGGCCTGTACATAAGAATCTCTAGATTCTTGATGGTATTTCCTATAAATTATATAATCTTCATCAAACTTTAAAAAAAAAACAATTAAATTGAATTTTTTAAAAATTAACAATTTTAATACTGAAACAAAGAACTCTAACAAATATCTTATTCATAAGTAACAATTACAAAGTAACAATAAACGAAAAGGAATTAAATTATAATAACGAAAGGAAAGCAATTTTATAAAAATGAAAGGAATTGCATCGTAGAGCGCATGATACTCGGATCGTAATCTTTTCTTCAAAATCTGTAAATGGTCATATTTTTCTTTCTTGATTCTCCTTCTTTCCAAGAATAGAGCGGATAATGTTTTCATATCATATTGTTCAGTTTGTGTCTTTGTTGATCATCTAACATCCAATGAAGTCCAATCGTTATCTGTGTGTCCTAGTTTGTACTGAATTACAAAATCTATTGTCTATTTGATTTGTTTAAGATCAGTTACTGTTGGTTCACCAACTTTACGACCTGGTCTTATTGAAGAAATGTCTTTAAAAAAGGTATGGTAAAGATACCTAACTTTGTATGGAAATAGTTTTTGTCGTGCATTCTCGCAATGAATGATACTCGTATACCACCTTGAGTCCTGTTTTTCTTGTTAAGTTGGTATATCTGTTGTTGACATTCCCTCTAAATCTATGAAGTGCAAGGAGACCAACATATCCCATATTTAGTTCTTTCAATTTCCCAGTATCTATTAACCTAAGGTCTAATTGCAATCTGCAAACCGGACAAATCTGTATGTAGAGAAAGGGTGGTATATCTCTACGGAGGCCCGTATGGTGCCGACAAGATTTTTCCTTTAAATAGGCCCACACTACGCAATACGAGTAGTACTGGTTTTTTACTGGGTTTTATCCAGCATATCTTGGGTGCGATATAGATGACAACTTAATACAGCCCAGGAGAAGAGTTTGGGTTTACAGAAAAGAAACAATGGGGGGAGAAAATGGAATGATTTTCAAATGATGTCCTTAAAATCGCCTTAAAATCGTCTTTAAATTTTGTTACATCGGCAGTCTACCCTATGGGTTGAGACCGCAAATCAGGCTTAAACAGGGAAATGTTATTATTGTGTGTATAACAATGAGCTAGAAAGATTACAACTACAACCTGTAGGATTAGATCTTTGAAAGGTAGTGCCAGTGCCTACTGCAACAGCATGAGCTGTTGTGGCACTTTCATTGTTCCGATATGAGTTCTGCTTTTTTTTTAAGTTGGTACATCTGTTGTTGACATATCCTCTAAATCTTAGCGTCATAGCTTGATATTTGCAAAAGTTACGTAGCCAAGAGTACATCTACTTTTCTGTGTGTGATGGCGATTTTTTACAATTTTAGAAATAGATTTACATAAATTTGCAACAACGAACTTGTATTAAATTTTGCGTAAAAAAAGGATTTAATGGTGCGTGAACGTTCGAAATGTTAGAAAAGTGTTTCGGCAACGATTCTCTAAAGAAAACGGTCGTTTATCAGTGGCACGAGCGGTTCAAAAGTGGTCGTGAGTCAATCGAAGATGATGAACGTAGTGGCAGACCATCGGAATCGAAAACCAACAAAAATATTGACGAAGTAAAAGAAATGTTGGTCAATAACCGCAAATTAACGATCATGGAGATAGCGAAGGGCTCGAAAATTGCCTATGGATCCGTCCAAGATATTTTGGCTAATTTTTTATATTTTTTTTTCTTTTCCGTGTTTAGGTAAAAACCTTCATAAGCACCATAAGTTCACGCTAGTAAAAGCACCACCACACCACCACGGCAAGCACCATAAGCACGAGCAGCTACTGCCTACCAGAGTGCCATAGCAGCGCCCACCATAAGCACGCGCTCATGGTGAGATTCTTACTGACTAAAAAACCTCCCATTTTCTATAAGACTACGACTAAGTTTCCTTAACAAGTAGCTCAAGCTTCTGTAGTTTATCGCGTTTGGTATGTAGCTTTCCAGCGAAAGCACTAACTATTACCGTTATTTCATACGGCTTCCCCTTAAGGCGCTAAGTCGTACGATCTTGTTCTTTGAAGTCGCCGCACAAGATTTGTTTCGTTCAATCTCCGGATTATTTCCTGGTTGCAATGACGATGATGAGTTCGAAATTTACGAGCAAGTCTTGTTACTTCGTCTTTCACGGTTGCAATTCCCAGATCGCAGTGAATATCGCTATTCCTTATATACCATGGAGCATTTTTTTTTTTATATAATATCGCGCGCGCACCAAGGGGATATGAACACCCTTTTACTGGCTTTTTCCCCAGGGCGCGGGCGGGTGGTGTAGTAGTTTGAAACTCAGTTGTGTTAGGTTTCGATATATTTCTCAGAGGTGGTTGTCAAACTGGAGCCAGAGCATCCTCAACCAGTGGGTCTTAGTACGTGCTAGTTGTTAGTTCGTTACATTAAGCCTAGCCAGCAACCACTCCAACATCAGTGTTATGCCTTCATGTCAGAGTTGACGCCGACGGGATTTACATTTAACTACATAGAAATTTCATGAAAAGACTTTTTCAGAGAATTGCCTCGCACGGGATTCGAACCCGTGACTCTATGTGTATCTTCCGATAAGCCAATTTATTTCTCTTAGCCTGATTTCGAGATCTTCACGTTTCTTTTTTACGTGTGATTTCCACTTCACTTTCTGTAAGTGAAATTGACGTGTGTTGACTTAGTCTCATTTAGCATGATTCGCCAGCTCTTCGTCCACTCAAATATTTTGTTCAGACCTCGTTGAAGTTTTGCAGTCGAGGATTCAACTGTTTGTCCTGTGTCGAGGATCACAATGATTTAGATTTTTGTCGTGTAGCAGCAAATTTGGTGCCCAAAGACCTCAATTTCATGCAAAAAAGAGACCGTGTTGACGTCGCAAAAGAGATGATTTGCGAGGCTGAATCCGATCCCACATTCATCAAAAGGATCATTACTGGAGACGAGACGTGGGTTTATGAGTATGACACGCAATCCAGACATCAGGTAAGTGAAGGGCGTTCACCAAATTAGCCGAGACAAAAAAAAAAAACGTCGTTTTCGAGGATCAAGCGCTGGCATAAGTGCGTTGTAGTGGATGGGGATGACTTTAAAGGAGATAATATAGATTTAGATGAATAAACTTGTATTTTTAGTTTTCTGAATAAATCACCTTTTTGATCAAGGTGTTAATCTGCTGGAAAATTAATATCTTTATTTCTGAGACTTCGCTCAATAGCTGAGTGCATTGAATCTGCCTCCATTTGTGTATAAAGGTATTTTTTAATGATTGTTATATTGTGAATTACAGATGTATTCAGCAATGCATTGGATAAACCTGCGTTTCTGTTTTGGCCTGTACAACCATCGCTCCAAAATAAAATTTTTGAAAAATATTGAATTCAATGAAATTATTGAAAAGAAATCATTGGCGGTTAAAGCACCTTCGGTTCCGTTCCACAGAAAATAATAAGGTACATGGGTTTTTGTATTGTAAGTTTTGAAATTATCATTATCTACTTTGTTATTAGATTGCATGTCAATGGTCAACACAATGTCTGATGTTTCAGCAATTTTGTCATGGGTTTTTGCAGCCCTTGCTTCCTCTTTAAGTACAAGATGTTGTTAATATGCTTCTTTAGTTAAATTTTTAGTCTTATACGCGACACATGTATCACACTGGTCTTTTCTCTGGCGAAATAGTGATAAGTTCATTTTAAAGAACTCATCATTCAGTGTCGTTCTCGAAACAGGGGCCATTTCATCTTGTTCCTTGCAAGAAGTATTTAAATAAAAAGTATAAGGATCTTGTTTCGTTTGCTAAATCGGTTCAAAATACAGTCTTTGAATTCAACCTTTGGCAGTAAATTAAAACAATTGGTTAGTTTGATTTGACTTGATACTTTTTGTCTGGTCTGTATTATAGGATTCATAGTATCTGCAATTTCATCGATCGCATCAATTGGGTAATTCTGATTATTTGGGATATTCGGGTCACTTTGGCCATTTGTATCAGTTTGGCGTTCGTTGTCAATACCAGCTTTAATCCATAACACGATACGTGAAACCATTTTTTTTTTTTTTTTTACTTTCTGCATACTATGCCTTTCAATTTCTATCTGATTTCCCTCTTTTAAAGATATTTCTGAAATTACAGGATTATCAACAAACTCTTGATGATTGTCAACTGTACTATCTTCCATTTCCAAATCCATTGCGATTTGATTTTCCTCCGGCAAAGTTTCGATGACACAGTTGCCTATGGTTGCAGTGTTAACTTCGGCGTCGTCGTATGCTATCAATATATTGTTCTGGAGGGCTTCATGCAATAGATTGAGACTATTATGTTCAGAGCTTAATGTCGAGTTTTGAAAAGCTTCATTCTTGTTCTTTTCTTATGTGATGTTCAACATATTGATCATTTTCAACTCACGATATATGAAGAAGAACTAAAAAATAATAGTTTTCGTGTCCAATTCCAACGATTATTTTAGACGAATAATGTGTATTTCATTTTCTTATTGAAAAGTGATGAGAGAATGCAGATTGTGTAACTCCTTTTTTATTTATGCACAGATTTGTAGGAAAACAATAATGGCGTGGAGTTAAAAAATGATTTGCACTGCACTTACCGTAAATTTTGTTTCGAAATAATTTAATCACAAATTTATTGAGTCAATATGTACGTAAATTACAAACTTTTTATGTTAAGATCTCACACCTTGTACGACCGGAAAGTACCAAAAGATACACGGTTTCCTCACAAAATTAGGTGGTCATGGATTCCCAGTTTAAGAAGCGGTAGATATCAGGTTTTCCACTCAAGTGCTTTGGTTAAATTTTTCAAATAAGTTGGTTCAAACTCTCATTGTTGTTCTGCGTAAGGCCTCCAATACATAGCTCCAGGAGGGAATCTTTGCTCAAATCTTCATAGATAGGCTTGATGGAATCCAAAACATCCTGGGTGAAGAGTACTGTACTTGTGTTTGAACGAATCTAATGCATTAGCAGCTGCTGCTTTTTGCTATTCGCATCACGAGTCTGCGTCGCTGAAGCGTTTTTTATGCTGTGGATTCTCGTTCGTCGAACTGAAACGTTATCCAGATAGCATTCTTCATATTTTCCACGGAATCAGAGTAACGTCTAATTGCCAAACCATTATATACCGTCAGTTTATCAATCATTTTAACCGTAATCTTTCCTTTACCAGACTCTTTTTTCATATCTTCTTTCCAGCCTTAGTTTCTACAACGGTCTTTTTGCTATTTCACGCAGACGAGTGGCCATTCTAGGGATTATATAGAGAACAAAACAGCTGCCAGGTAACAATAGTGCGCTCAGGCCAGGCAAATGTTTTTTGACGCACTGATTCATGTATAAGTTGCTTAAACTGTTGCTGTAACTTCGTGAGTTTTGCTCCGATTCATCTGAAATTTTCACCGAATATTCCTAAAAGGTTCTCCATTCAGAATATCAAATAAAAAAAGTGGAAACAAATTTTAAAAACATTATCCCTTCCCTGCCTATGAACTCCTAGAGGAAACCTCTAATTGCGGCTTAAATGGCAAAATCGGTACGGAAAACATCTTCAGCAGATTAGTCGAAAAGCTAAATCTCCACGACACGGAAGTAGATGACGGCTTCCGACTAATCGGTTTAACACTGGAGCCATGAGTCCAATTAACTTGGCGCTCTCTAGATGATCAAACTCATCACCAAATCGACTACGTGCTAATAGATGCGAGACATCCATTCAGCATTTTGAATACGCAACATTCAGAGAAACAAATGGGCCAAGACCGTAACTTTCAAGTTTTATGAAAATTGTATGCGGGGATTCTGAGATTTTGTTGTTCGTATTGCGGGTGGATCTTCTGATGATTTTTGTCCGTTTATATGCATATAAAGTCATATATCATAAGAAGTATAACACGCACATACTCTACCGCTCAACTGTTAGAGATTAATCAGAAATCTGAACTGAAATGGCCTTAATCCTACGAATCCTCATCATATAAAGATTGATTCACTGAAATGTGGAAGAAAGTCTTATGGATCAAGTCTTTGGATCGAATCGGCGGGTTTTTCTTTCGGTCGATGGGACCAAGAGGAGTAAAATGTAATTCCAACTGTGGAGCACGGAGGCGGTTCGGATATGGTATGGAGATGGTTCTGTTATGAAGGAGTTGGAGATTTGGTAAAAATCGATGGCGCATTGAACAGAGAGAACGTCGTTGATTGGGGAAAACTCTTGGCTCCCACAATATAAGGAACTCAAACATTCCTCAAAACTTTGTAGGTAGTACGCTTAATCTCAAGAGTAACAAAAAATAGTTAAAAATATGAGATGGCCAGCTCAATTTCCAGACCTAAGCCCAATAGAGATTTTATGGGACAACTTTGGACACTCTTACAAACAATCTGGGAACCACCGCCTTTTGAAACCTTAAACAAATTAATTGAAAGAACGCCTAGCATTTATGAAACGATGATCAAAAATAAAGGAAACTGCTTTAATGAAAGCTAGTTGACTCGAACTGCAACCAACTTCAGACTGCTATAATTTCCAAACAGTTCATTACTTTGAGCTCAAATTTTGACACACGAAGATAATTTTATTATTTACAAGCCTTTTAAACGATTTGCGTCTCAGTTGTGTTGAAAAATTTATATCCTCGATGGAATTCAAATGTGATAGTGTGAGTGCTCTATATATGGCTGGAAAACCACAAGTAGCTATCGTTAGCGCCCTCCAGCACCTCAACGTGAATAAATCATTTGTGTCTCGAACCATAGCTCGTTACCTCCACGGCAAAACGCCATGGAGGTGGTCATAAAAAAACAGCAACATCGGCAGAAATGGTTCGGAAAGTGAAGGCTCGAATTGAGCGGAATCCGCGTCGAAGAGGAAGGAAAATGGCTCATGAGCTCAACATATCGTTGGAACGGATGCAACACATACTGAAAAATGAGCTTGGGCTCAAGCCATTGCAGTTCCAAAAAGCACACGATCTTACACCGCAACAGAAAAAGGTTAGAGTCGAAAGAGTGAAGGAGTTGTTACGCTTGCACAAAAGTGGTGAGTTGCCGAATTTGGTTTTTTCCGATGAGTCACCATTTGTTATCGAGCAATATGTCAACGAACAAAATGACCGAGTTTACTTGCCAGAGAGGTCCTTCGAAAATGTACACCTTCGGACGGTCACCAGAAAGCAGGCAGCACCGATGGTGATGGTTTGGGCCGCCATTAACGCCGATGGTCGCCCTACGCTCGTATTTTTGGACCGTGGCGTCAAAATTAATGCGATCGTATACCGTGAAACTGTCATAGAGGCAGTATTGAAGCCTTGGGGAAACAATCATTTCTGTCGGAGACTGTGGACATTTCAACAAGACCGAGATTGGTTAAAAAACGATGTTCCACACTTCATTTCTTCGTCACAATGGATTGCAAATTCTTCGGATGCAAATCCGTTGGATTTCTCTGTCTGGGGTATTTTGAAGGCGAAGGTTGGCACTAAAAAATACCAACGTTTAGACCACCTCAAACAAGCACTTCGCTGAGAATGGGCCAAAATACATCATAGCCACTTGCGTGCAGGGTGCGATGCTTTCTTCGGCCGTCTTAAGGCCATTATTCGCGCGAAAGGTGGACATATTGAAAACTACTTCTACAATTGAATCAATGAAAATTGATGTAATGAAATTTATCAAAAAATAAAAAAAATTGTAGCATTTTAAAAAGTTGCAGTTCAAGTCAGTCACCCTGTAGATATTTTACCATTAAAACAAAAATAATTTTCTGATTTCCCGTCAAGGATGGTGAAGCTAAGATGAAGACCGATTTCGAACAACTGTACGAGACCTTACAATAAGCCTTCGGAAATATGGAAGACTAAACCACCTGAAACCTTTGTTGTTTATATTGTTAAATAATAGTTAAAATTTGAAAAAAAACGAAAAAAATTGCCATTCTAAACGAATGTAAAAATGTCATTTTTGTTGCCCAATCCGTTTACTTGCACTTACGAGGACAGTCCCAAAAGTACCCTACACAAAAATTTGGGAAAACAATTTATTTATTTCAGCTCTATACACTTCTCCCAACATCACTTCTTCATCGTTGGAAAATCTTTGGCCACTGACCCATTTTTTCAAGTTTGGGAACAGAAAATAATCCGAAGGGGCTAAATCTGGCTAATAGGGTGCATGAGGTAGCAATTCAAATTTTAATTCATTAATTTTGGCCATTGCAATAACGGATTTGTGAGCTGGTGCATTGTCTTGATGAAACAACACTTTATTCTTAGCCAAATGCGGCCGTTTTTGCTTGATTTCTTTTCTCAAACTTTGCAATAAGTTCTCATAATACTGGCTGTTGATAGTTTTTCCTTTTCAAGATAGTTAGTAAAAATTATCCCACGCGCATCCCAAAAAATCGACGCCATGACCTTGCCTGTAGATGAAATGGTTTTCGCCATCTTTAGAGCAGGTTCTCCCCTTGGAATCCATTGTTTTGATTGCTTTTTTGCCTCGGTTGTAAATTGATGGATCCATGTTTCATCCATTGCTATGAAATGGTGCAAAAATTTTGCTTTGTTGCTGTGAAACTTCGCTAAGAACTCAATTGAAACATCTTCACGACACTGGTTTTGCTAGAGTATGAGCCAGTTTTTCAGTAACTTGTACCTCACTTTTGGAAATGCCTACAATGTCGACTAGATCGCGAATTTTAAATCGATGATCATCCACAACCGCTTTGTGGTTTTTCTTCACCATTTCTGGAGTCCTCACATAGTCTTGTCTTGGCAGTTCGTACGGCCTCGTTTAAATTCAGCAATACAAAATTTAACTGCTATAAACGAAGGAACAGAGTCTCACAAATTCACTGACAACGTTCACTATTGATGGCTGCCAAATATGTTTCAAATTTGAAACATATGCTTTATAGACTGCATACTTTCCAATACAGTGATATTTTCAAACAACTGTCTCCATTTTTCGGTCAGGTCTGGGACCGCCATCGTAAGTAGCAACAACTTATTTTCTACTTTTACGTGTTTACACGTAAATCGCAAAAATGTCCTTTCAAATGAAGAGAGAATAAGAAATCTTAAAATGTATGTTGCTCAGTATTAAGCGCACCGAGAGATGTGTACGATTAATTATGATTACTTCGAATTGTTTATAAGCTAATTCTACCATTACAATGTGTTAGGTACGCAAATAAGTTCTCAATAGATGGCTCCAGCAGTAAGTGCTGGTCTATTTTGACATAGTCAAAACATCATGAACCAAACTTAGACATATGGTAAACAAACGGTTTTGACACATAAGTGATTTTGTTTTGGTGTCATATACTATTGGTTGTGTGAAATTGTTTGATTTTATGCCAAATAATCATCATTTGCGTGAAGTGTGGATTTTCTTCTTTCATCCGAAGAAAACATCAGCTGAAGTGCATCGAGAGCTCCAAAAAGTTCATAAAGATACTACTCTAAGGGAACTGAAGGCGCTGAATTGGAGGTATTGCTCCATGAGGATCCTTGACAAACGCACGAAAAACTTGCTTCAGCATTAGGAGTTACCCGCCAAGCCATTTCCATGCATGCGTTGGGAATGATTCAAAACTAAAGAATTTGGGCTCCTTATGATTTGAAGCCAAGGGACGTTCAGCGTCGTTTTTTCGCCTGTGAACAACTGCTCCAGTGGCAAAAAAGGAATGGATTCATTACAGCAACTCAAGGAGAAGAAAGTCATGGGGATTACCCGGTCAAGTCTACGTCGTCGGCTCGGCCGAATATTCACGCTGCGAAGGTTATACTGTGTATTTGGTGGGACTAGGTCAGTGTTATTGAGGCGAGCACTACACGAAAAGCGCCACAATATGAGAAGAGGCAAAAAAAAATTATTCTACAGCATGACAACCAACGCTCAAATAGGAAGTCTTACCCCACTCGCCATATTTCCCAGATATTGTGCCGTCCGATTGATACTTGGTCCGTTCGGTGGCACATGGCCTGGCGGATCAGCAGTTCTGCTCATATGAAGACATCAAAAAATGGCTTGACTCGTGGTTAGTCTCAAAAGATAAATACCTTTACCTACCGTTACGGTATTCGAGTTCTGATAGAAAGATGGGAAAAAGTTGTAGCTAGCTATGGGTATTACTTTGAGTGATTCATTTGTAACCCTTTTTTCACAATAGAGTTGCATTTTCATCAAAAATAAGAACTTATTTGCGCATCTTATACTAACGCTCAGCTTTATTTTGATGCCAGTCTCATTGAAGTACGCTCTTCGCACAAGTTCTATAATATTTTGCCCCATCTTCTTTGTTAGAACCAAAAACAATTAGTGCTCGTATCACTAAACAAAGTCCGAATACGAATATGTCAGAAAAAATTTTATTTTTAGATCAGGAACTCAAATAATTCAACAATTGCCCAGAAAGAACAGGTTGTCCGCTTAGATGTACCCTGAAATATTTTAATAAAAAACTGACAGCCGCCAGTAATAAAGGGAATTGCTTATTAACCATAAAGCTACCTGCCTAGATAGCAACAAAGTCCGGTCGACCAATAAAAAACTTTGAAACATCTAGTGAAAGAAGTAAGCCGCGGAAAACAATGAGTTTATGAGAACAGGTATTACTCCAAGGAATAATAAATGTTTTGTCTATTTAACCGTAAATTGAACTGTTCATCAAATTGAAATCTGTGATGTTTGTAGGTGTGTTGTTCAATATATGAAATTGTTGTTCCTTAAAGACTTAAAGTAGCAGTGGTGGTCAGAAGAAGAATCCAGTACCACCATCTACCAGAGACTGCAGACCAATTCGTATACGCTTCGTTGAAGAAACAGTTGATATCACCAATAAAGAAATTCAATATGTTGAAAACCAAACAAGAAACCTAAGAAAGATAGAAATACTGACAAATAATTGTACCTTCGATGCTGCAACTTTTTTAATCCCTCCGTATAGTACGACTTTTGTTAGCCTGCAAAATACTCCACCATGGCGGCGACGACTTCCTCGTTCAACCCGTTCTTCTTTCCGTCGATTGATCTTTTAAGGTTTGGGAACAAAAAACGTTACAAGGAGCCAAATCCGGAAAATACGGAGGATGGGAAAGCAATTTGTAGTGCAATTCGACCAATTTCATTGTGGCGACTGCACAGATGTGAGCCGGTGCGTTATCGTGGATGAAGAGCACTTTTTTCTTCGCCAAATGTGGTAGTTTTTTCAAATGGCATTGAATCGGCCAAATAAATCGACTTAGTATGATCCTGTTATTGTTTTTCTCTTTTTCAAATAGTCAACGTGGATTACATCTAGGGCCTCCCAGCAAAACGGTGGCCATCACCTTTCCGGCCGAATGTACGTCTTTACCTTCTTTGGAGCACGTTCACCAGATAAAACCCATTGTTTCTATTGTTTTTTTGTCTCTGATGTATACCAATAAATCTATGTTTCATCGACAGTCACGAAACAATGCATAAACTCCTCCGTTTTTCGGCTTTACAGGGCCAATCACGTCTCTGAAGTGGTCTCACGGGAACAAACGCGGCACTCATCGCGTAGACAACTTTCTCATTCCCAAAATCTTGTGTAGGATACAGCTAACGCATTCAATTAAGATGTCTGCTATTTCCACCAACTTACGAATATTTACTCGGCCGTCCGCCAATACGAGATCATGGACTTAGTCCACGGAAAACTCTGTGGTAACCGTTTTTGGCCCACCTGATCGCGGTTTATCAAAAACTGACGTACGGCCACGGCGAAACCAATGGTTAACAGTTGTACGGGAAGGTGAATAAGTGCCAGAAGCACCATCGAAAATGGGCTTGATTTCCTCGCAGGTTTTGCCACTTAAAAACAAGGATCGGATCACGGTCGCAAAAAACACTAACACGAGGTTTTGAAATGGGTTTCAAAACAAAACTTAGCGTCGGATTGTCACCGACAGATTATACAATACTAAACAGACAGGTTATACTAAATGATGGCCCACTTTTGGCTCAGTAGCGCCACGTGTTTTCCAATCCGGGCACTCATCAATCATCACTCATATGACTATCACTATAAAAAAGATCAAGACAAAGTGCCTTCAGGTCGAATGTAGATCTCACCCAGAGACCCAGAAATATTGAATTACCTTTAAGCTGATGAGTCAAGGAGTCAAGGAGAAACGATGTGTAAATATCTAAGAAGGCGACCTTTACTGAGCAATGAAATGGAAGAAACAATCCAGTTGAAGAGCTTTCTCTGTTTTCTTCATCATATCTGCTTGGTCCAATAAGAAAGATCCTATAACATATCGTATAAAACCTATGTATTGCTCGAAAAACTGTCGATAAGAGTTTTGTGAGGCGACCAGTATAATTTCGAAAGTCGTGATGATGAATGTCGATGTCATGAAAGCAGCTAAAGTAAATCTGAGGTAAAGGTAGCGATGGCCAAAGAACCCTCACTGTCAGGGTATAAGAAGGTTTTGGGCCAGAAAGAACACTGGTCAAAAACACCTTCATCAAAAGATGACATGTCAGTTTAGTCTGGCATTAAGTACTTAAACATTATTATGGAAGTCCCACATGGGTTGGTTCTTAGACCCCTTTTGTAGATTAAAATGTACGACGGAGTTCAGTGATAAGAAGTAATCGGCTTTGCTGATAATGTTATCGTCGTTATGGACGGCAAACTTATCCTCGAGATAGCGTCCGTCATAGATGAACCAGTTACCAAGATCAAAAATTCGCTAAAATCTGCAGGGATAGAGCTAGCTTACCGCAAGACATAGGCTGTCTAAATAACCAGACCGAAAGACTATTGAATCCGCAAGTTTCTGAGCTGGCAACCAAGCTATCAGGTCTTAAAAGGCGTTCAAAAACCAAGAAGTAAGCATTCTGTCGGGGTTGAACAATAAGCTACTTCAGTAAAAATGCGTCAACAATGCAGCCCTGCGGCTTTCCTAAATGCTGTAGTAAATTGGTGGGCATGGATACAACAGGAGCATCTTGCTACTCAATTCAACTATACGCTTCCTCCGGGTTCACACACAGTAAAGCTGCAACAAGAAGGAAGCTCTTTGACACACAACTCATGCGCAATCAAAACAATGAGCGGTTTCAGTACAATTTACAGCGATGCAGCCTTGTTATAGCCAGAACTATCCTCATCGATATATATTCAATGAGTTTTCCTTAGGTGATAGCGAAAAGGCCATCTTTTCTAGAACAGTGACGAGCCATGACTGTTCAGAATGCTCAGATGATGAGGAAGACAAAGAGCACACAAGTTTAGATCTCCAAATTTACGGCTCCCATCTTATAAGCCACATAACTAGGTCAGAGGAAGACTCATTGCAAAACTGTTCCATCGCGAAAAGCTTGTGGAACAACCTAAAAAGACTCGAAAACTAAAAAAAGCCGAAGCAGCAAATACTGTTGAAATGGGATTAGTTGCTTACCAGCTCTGTGGAGTAATATCAAATGGCACTTCCACAGGGAGGTTTCTCCAATCGGGGTATTCATCAAACAGCCCTCGTACTTTGGTATTAACAATGGTAAGTGGGAAAGTTTGCAATGCTGCAGCAAGTACGTCTCCAACCAAGAAATGCGATATATGTTACGAGGTGTGTGCAAAAAGTAAGGTGAGTTTATATTTTTATTAAAAAAATATTTATCTATTCATCAATATAAATGTTGACGCCTTCCAAGTAATCACCCCCAGATATGATACACTTTTTCCAATGTTTTTTCCAATCCTCGAAGCACTTCTCATAAGTTTTGGGAATGCCAAATCCGGTGAATATGATAACAGAAACATGATTTTCGTGCTGTTTTTGGATAAAAAATCTCTCACAAGGAACGCGATGCAAAACCCCTGAATTGTTCTTCCACAGTTTCGGACATAAATTCAAGGTAATACTCCTTACTTACGACCTTGAGGCTAAAACTCCAAATGCACTACACCACGGTAATGGAAACAGTGATCAAAACTTTGATATTTAATCGAACTTGGCGTACTTTTTTCGGTCTTGGCTCTCCTGCGTGCTTCGATTGGGCTTTGGTTGCAATGTCATAACCATATACCCATGATTCCTCATATGATGCTCTTGAGCAAGTCAGGATCATCACTTCCGTCTTTCAAGAGCTCCTGAGCGATGCTCTTACGACGGTGTTTCTAAACAAGCTTTGTTGACACACATCCCATGCCCAAAATATCCGAAAAAAGTGCATGACACGAGCCGACCGATATACCAACATCTTCAGAAACTTCTTTTATGGCAATAAAACGATTTTCCAAAACAATTTTCTTCACAGCTTCGACGTTATCAACTTTTCTTGATATGCTGGGGCGTCCAGAGCGAGATTCGCCATTTAAATCTTCTTGGCCATCTTGAAAGAGCTTGTACCACTTGTAAACATTTTTTTTACTTAAAGTAGACTCAGCGTATGCCACTGTCAACATTTCAAGTGTTTGAGAGTACTGGACTCCATTTTTTCCATGCAAATTCTTTGGTCCATTTTTTATAATTGAAGATCGCCCAGTACACCAAAATACGTCTTACCTTTCTATCTGTCAAAAACAATCTAAGTCTGCTATATATAATAACGATTTGACAACTTTTTTTTCAAATAAAAGGCAAACCATTTGAGATATTTCAAAAACTTTATTATTGGCTTGAAGTACAATCAAAACATTTATGAATGGAACTCGACTTCGTTCATATGGCCACCGTAAGCACGTTTGCAGCGGTTGATTCATTGGACACAATTTTCAACGACTTGGTCACACATTTTGCTCCGAAACGGCCGCTATTGCGCGTTCAATGTTGGCTCTGAGCTCTTCCAACGTCGTCGGCGTGTTGGCGTAAACCAATGACTTAACGTAGCCCCACAGAAAATAGTCAAGCGGCGTTAAGTCGCACGAACGAGGCGGCCAATTGACTGACCCATGTCTTGAGATAACACGCTCACCATACTTACTTTTCAATAAATCGATTGTAGCGTGTGCTCTGTGGCTTGTGGCACTATCCTGTTGAAACCACATGTCGTCCAAGTCCATATCTTCCAATTCGGGCCAAAAATAATCGGTGATCATGGTGCGATAACGCTGATTATTCACAGTAACGTGACTATCGTTATCGTCGACGAAAAAATATGGACCAATAACGCCGCCGGCATGCAAACCGCAACAAACAGTTATTTTTGGTGGATGAAGTGGTGATTCATGAAGCACATGTGGGTTTTCACCCGACCAATAAAAATGAGCTTCGTCACTGAAGATGATTTTGCGATGAAATTCATCATCTTGGCGCATCTTCTCCAGAACCCAATCGGAGAACGTAGCTCGTTAGTGTACTTTACCATGATGAAAATGTTGAGTTTACTAAATAAATTGACAGTGACAGTTTAATGATTAGTAAAAGAGTGCGTTCACAAATTAAATTCAAAGTTGTCAAGTCCCTATTGGAGAACCCTATAGTTGAAACTGTGAACATGTATTCGAGACATGTGTAACAAATACAGCTAGTATCAGTCGCAGCTACTTACCAACTAAAGATATCATAGGGTGTCAAGTGAAACAGATTGTCTAATGCCGTGGAGGGAGTGGAACGTAGATCTAAACTTATGCATAGACATGCTGTTCTTTGGACCCTGCTTAGTTTGTTGCAGTTGACTGCAATCTCTAATACCGTCCAGCAGACTACAATACCGTAGGTGAGTATAGGTCTTATGACCGAGATGTACAGCCAGTTATTCGATGTTGAAAGCCCCATTTCATCCCAATGGCTTTTTTGCAAGGGAATAAAACTACTGTAGCTTTCTTGACTCTCTCTTGACTCCAGTTTAGTTTCCTGTCAAAAATGAGGCACAGACATTTTGCTGTTTCGGAAAACACTAGACTGGTATGATTTGTTGAAAGTTGGAATTTTATATTTCTAGAAAAAGAGGACAAAATCAGATCATTAGCAATCCTCCCAACGGATTAATCTGTTAAGATTTAGTTGAAAGAGTTCTTTGATAATATTAAGATGCTTACCTGAGTCCGTTATATCAATGTCATCCGCATAGGCAATCACCCTGCTACCTTCATTAACAACTAAGTTCCAGAGAAGAAGGAAAGGACACCAACTTGCGGCGTGTCTCTGCTGACAACTCTTTTAGCAGAATTCCTACCCAGTTTGGAGCTCTGTTTAAAGTTTCGGTTAAAGGTGAAGGAGTTTGCTTATCAGCATCCAGAATGCTTTCTGGGGAGGAGGATTTGGTTGGAATCCAGTTGCGCGCTCTAGGTCTGTTAGGGATATACTTCCTAGGCATGACTTCGAGTTTTGCACCGGACCAAATTATTGTAGCGTATTTTAAGGCTTCACTTAAAGACTTAGGGATGTGCTGTTGGATGCCCTAGGGGTTTTGGTGTTAAAAGTTGTGGGCACGATTTCTTCCAGCGCTTTGAGGAGTCTTTTAGCGTCTTGAGAGTAGTGGGAGCAGTGGGCAATCCGTATTTTATGATGTTTTTAGCCCACTCAATCTTGCTCTTGATATTCGCACTTCTTTCCACCTCCTTACGGACTAATAAAATTTCAATTTCAAGCATAATAACTGGATAAATCTGGAACTGTAACACTTTTCTATAACTCATTAATTTCCTTAAGCCCGCGCTATATTCTTGTCCATATTTTAAGGTAAAATACTCCTTTGTGCATCGCCTATAAGATGTTTTCTGCCATTGTATGTGAACATCACAAATAAATCGTAAACAATATGATCCATACCAATGCGGTTTCAGGCCAGGAAAGTCTACCATTACCGAGATTTTCAAATTGATGCTCACAATCTATTCATCGACTTCAAAGCCGGATATACCATCGGAATTAGAGATGAGCTGTACGATGACGGAAACGACCAAGTATGCGGGGCAAAATAAGGAACATGCTGCCATCAAAAAAGGACACACACCTCCGACAGCTTGGCTATAACGTCATCGTTATCACTTAGACGTAGTTAAGTTATTAAGTGCACATCGCCAAGTGCATAGTGATGTAGCTTACCAAACTCCACCACAGTGTAGTCCTTGTTCCAATCCGGAATTCAACATCATGTGATTAAAATTCCATCTCCGATTCCAAATTATCCGCTGCCCCAAACTGGACAGCAATTCGACCTATAACGAGTTTGATATGCTGTCTGACTCCATTCAAAGAATTGTATTTCTGTATCCTCATACTGAAGTCGTTATTCAGGCGATTGCAATATATGTACACAACTCTTCGCTATGCTGGACAGACAAAAAACCGGAGGACGGTGTGTTAAAACTTTCACTGTGGAAAACAACTTGTCCCAATTTGTAATACCTTCAACACCTTCGACTTGTTTCTAACTTCTCAGCCTGATAAGTATGTATATGGTCGACGTGCTATCCTCTCTAGATTCGTCGGACCACTGTGTCATATCAGCTAATTTTTCGTACACCGACCGTAAAGTTAAAGAAAATACTCTTAAAATACTTGTAACCATTTAACAATACCAGAAAGCCAATTGGGGCGGATTTAAAACCTTATTTAGGGATAATAATTGGTCGTTATGTATGAGCTCTCTTACGACGTGGAAGCTCTTGCTGATACGATCACGGTCACAATTTTCTTTGGAATGAGATCCTTTTTCCCTCGTCGGATGAAGGGTATCAGACCAAAAGAAAAGGCGTTGTACGAATCGAGCTGTAAGGAGGCTGTCAGGATTAGAGAAATTTTTTTTCGCTCCTTCAAGACCAACCCGACAAAGGAAAACCGAAAAAAGTTTAAACGGGTCAGCAACGACTGCAGCGTCTTTCTAACACGATTTAAAGCTGAGGAAAAACTAACCATACAGTGTCCCAAAGGTAGTAAAAATGTTTGATCGTTCGTCAAAAGCGTTAAAAATTCTGCCACTCTCCATCCCAACGCTCATTTATAATGACATTCGAGCTTTCAGCTCTTTGGAGAAAGCCAATCTACTTGCTGCGCACTTTGTGTCCAGCTCAGCACTCCCAAAATTGTATTTTGTCTCCGCTTACACTTGAATACGTCAAATCTTCAATTTTACAGATCCACTTTCGCACTCCGCTGAAGAGGTGTTCTTCCTCTAGGGCAAAACTACTACGCAAGCTTTGTCATCAATCCTAATCTTTAGGACTCTTTCCGAGCAGATGGAAAATGGCATTTTTCCAACGGCACTTGCATCGTGGAAACCGAAAAACTTTCCATTCTCAGTATGTGTGTCAATGATAACTTACGTTGGAATGACTACATATTCGGTAACGCCAAAAATGCTGCGAAAAGTCAAGGTGTCCTCAAGTTATAAAATAAATATTTCACCTCCTCTGATCTTACCTCAATATACGAGTATAAGGCACTCATCCGTCCAAAATTGGAGTTCAACGCCCACATCGGGTCAGGTACTTTTAAAACAACTCTGCACTTGCTAGATAGGATTCAAAACCATGCGATAAAATTTTTAGATAACACTAAAATCATTCAGTCAATTGACACCCTTAAACAGAGACGTAATGTCTCCTGTCTCACTTTGTTTTATCACTTTTTCTACCACCAGTGCTCCATTGCAACCATTTCAAACGTATATAAGTCTCTTAAGCATGCGCAAGTTATAAAAAAAAGTATCTGGAGTGGCTGAGGCGCACACAAATGGAAGGGGACATCAGCCAACTTGAAGTGCGGCACTTAAGGTAGCTTGTTAATTGAGCCTCAGGTTTCCCTCGTACCGTATGGCAGCCTTGATAAATAAGTAAGTCTTTGTTAGATTTTACTCTACTCTACCTTATAACTAAACAATCGACAAACCATACCTATTGTTCCTGGACCAATTGGATCTTATAAGGAGGTAGGACGAGGTCTTTCACCTAATGTAAGAATTGTCAATTCCGGACCTTGTGCCACACTTTCACTTACAGTGGCTACAGTTTCTTCTATACGCTCATAGAGTATATGAAGTTCATCTACAAGGGAATAAAATCACGTTTTACGATTTAATACCGATTTCCGAAATTAATTTGAACGAAATGAAAGTGTTCAGACTCCTGATCGAAGTCTGTCAAGGAACTCTCGAAAATAATTGTATAAAAGCCATCCTTTTGAAAGATCCATCAGTCAAAAGAAAATATTCTCGTCATACCTTCAAGCACTCTGTAGCTAACACTTTAATTAAGTGCTCATGCATAAGTAAATTAAATAAATTAAATATTTCGTTCTTAATTAATCAAATGGAATGAAATCATAATTGCTTCTCAGTTTTATTACTCGCAGTTTGAATGCAAGTGCTCAACCGCAGCATAAAACTACAAATACGAGTATCTACCAACCGTACGGCTGGTATACATACTCGTAAATACTCGGTATTTATTTGTCAACCAATTTTACTGAAATTATAAGCCATCGATTATATACTTATAAGCCTTTATTATATAAAATTAAAAAATGAAATTCTCTGCATGTAAATGTCAATATGAATGTGTATCTACTATATTCATGCTATGCTGCGATTTATTTGAACTACACGCCATTTCGAATAATTATACTCGAATTCCGTTGAATTTATCGACCAAAACTTTGGGTAACGATCACAATGCACAGATACTCGTGGGTAATTTCGAAATTTATTTATCTCTTCTTAACAAAGTCCAGAGTGCAATTCATATTTTCAAATAATCCTCAGTGGCTGTCGTTAATTAAATTGAAGCAAACATAAGCGAACAACCGTGTGTGGATGTAGAACAATTCAACCATCTGAATATTTACAGTGACCGTGTAAATACTGAGAGCTCTTTGAAAGGGGTATTTATAATATGTATCTACGAATACCCCCCACGGATACACATTGGTCCAGATTTTTTCATTTTTTCATGGTTTAAATATGAAAATTAATTTCGACATTGATAACCGAATTGGGCATCCTGCTCCTGTGATTCCCAGATGTCCCATATCAGCGGGTGTCACACCGAACTAGGCTTGCAAATTGACTGGTCGTATGTTGAACATCGAACGCTGACTGTGCAAATTAAATCGCGCCAAGTGAGAACTCTCTACCAGAAAGTCATGTGGAGATGATGATAAATTCATAGTCTCACCTAGGGAGTATCCAATTTCGCGACGTCTACTGAATATGACTTCGAGTCTGGATGTCAGTTTTATCTGTGCCTGTATTTTTGAAATAGCTATTTGAAATATGAGAGTAACTAATTGGCGGTGATGACAGTCGTTTACACGATGATTACAATTGAATTTGGACCTGCAAACCTGTAGCATGTCAAAATGTGTGTCTAAATTTTCGCAGATTACATTTCATGGCAGAACATGGAGCACATCTGGATCGATGTATAGAAATGTGTGTGGATTTGATGTGACTACAGGTAGTGGCAAATGTTCAGATAATGGATTTTTAATGTTATTTCAAATGGTACGTAATTGGAGCGAACTGTAAATGGAGTTTAGAGCAAGCGTTTGGATTTGAAATTTCAGTTGAATGTGATTATTTGAGTGTAAGTACTTTTGGGTGGCTTATTTGCATTTGTTGCTATCTAGCTTCGGATTGGAATGCAATTTGATGGTGTGCTTTTTGGCACTTTAGCACCGCTTTGTGGACTATTAAGTGGAGGATTTTAGAATATGGTCATATATCCTATGGCACTCACTAACTAAGGCTCTGCAAATATGTATTATAGATGCAAGGTTATTTGTTTTGTTTTGCGGAAGTGATATGTAATATGTTGTTCACTTGTTTATTTTTCCTAGAAAATTACAAACCGTCTGTTATGGAATCGACTGTTGTCATTTTAAGCTAATTGTGGCATACCTTTCGCTGCTTTGGGCTTTTAGCCACCTGCGCTGTTTCCAATTGCTGCCAATTTTGAATTTAGTAAAAGTAAGCCTGTGAAGTGGAATTAGCACGACTGCTGGGATGAAGAATAAAATAACAGACCGTGCATAATAACGGAGTAATGGCGAAGTGTTCCCATCAGTGGGGAAAAACCCAATTCATTTTACAATTCAAAAACAATAGTTGTATCCGCAGCCAGAAGGGAAAACACTTGGTGAAATACAGGACCTGGATACAGATTTCTACAGGTATAGAGTCAAAACAAAAGCACATACAATATTCCCAGGAGTTTAAGACTCAACGCCGCAACCACCTGCAAAGTGCATCGAGCAATCCATGTAAACCCCTAGCTCTTCCGTTTTTTTTTTTTTTTTGTCTAAGTCGATGCTACTCCTAGAACTTCTGAACTGGTTTTGTTTTTGTTTGCGGCCCTTTATAAGCACAATATTTTGCTGTATGCCCTTGTCGGTTTTTTTTCCAAATTCTCGAAAGATTTTGAGAGACTCATCCAAAAAGTGTTTTTTTGTCGGACTTTTTGGCATTTTGTATATAAGCATTCGGTTCCAGCCAACGTTTATCTCAACGTTCAGAATTTAAAAAATTTGGAACTGTGCTTCTTGTTGATTGAAATGTGATCAATAGTTCAGGATACCATCTGCTTCCTTTGTCGATTTAAATATATGGTTTAGGCGTATTGGTTATGATACCATTTCAGCCGTGGCAAAGTTAATAGGCCTAAATGCCTTTTCAAAAGTAAAGTCGTGCGGACTAGGTTATCCAACAGTGTAGGTGAAATTAGAGTAGGTGCGTTTAAACCATTTGTAAATCCGTTGTGAAAACTTGGAAATGAATTGCCCTAACTTCTCCAAGGATCAAATATATCAAATAGAATAGATCAGAGTAAATTTGAAAATATCTTGAAAGTGGTAACTGCCTAGGGATGACATTCGTATGCATGCAAAGGCAGGACAATTACAGCGTTGTTAAGCTGGTTTTTTTTTTTTTTTTCTTAAAAATTCGAGTATGGCTAGTATTATGGTATATTTCTCTAAGAAGTCCGACTGCTGCCGTACCAAGACTTTTGGAGAATATGGCAAGCAAGTCTATTGAGGTCGCTTGGTCTTATGTTAAAGAATGTATCCGAACAAGAGGAACCAACAATGTCTTTATTGACAACTTAAGCTGGGGAAGTGTGTTTTGAAGGTTAAAGGTTCTGCTTTTTCTGGCAGAAATGCGTATATTACGAATGAAATATTGAAAGGCTGTGTGAGTATCAATGTCGGGCGTAAGTGCCCCCAGGGTTCCATTTGTGGTCCATTCGTTTCGAACCTTAAGATAGACCCTTTTCTTGGTCAGATACGCAAAGTTTACCAGTGATGCGCGTACGCGGAATATCGTACTAGACTAATTTAGAAGAAATAGGTAGTAGCGTACTTCTAATTATTCAAGGGCAAATTGTTCATAAGTCGACCTTCTAAGATCCGCTTAAATAGTGAGAGGCTTATATATCTGAGACCGAGATCAAATATCTGGGAATAGCAATGGGCAAAAGGCTGAACTTCGTACCTTATTTGGAAAGAGTCAGGGACCGATTGATGATTATTGTTGGACAAGTAAGGCGCATTATACGATTTGACTGTGGTGTATTTGGTGGCTTTTTTGTTTCTTATAAAACATTTGGGGCATCGGGAGATGGGAAAATCCTCTCTTGTCAAAGAAGCACCATATTTGGCTGTGTGTCTGTTTGCCGACATGTCTCTATGAAGGCATTGCAGGTGTTACTGGGAGTGCATTCTATTGACTTGTAAGAGACCCGACGAGGAATTACTTTCAGGTTTAAGTGGGGTATCTCCCTAAGTAAACGTGACTGTGTGTCTTGCATTGGAGTCAGCTAGATGTCCTTACATAAAAGGAGGATTAGCCAGATGTAAGGCTGCTCATGAGAAGCTCTTTTTGAAGAGTGGATGCATGTTTTGTGTGAAGCTATGGGCGTTAGTTTAAAGACGGTGTAAATGACGTTGGCGGCTTTCTAGCTGACAACGCGCAACTAAAAAGTAGGACTATGTGACCATAAGCTTTGCTAAGCATCGATCTGAGGAAATATACCCTGGTGTTAGTGAGCACCAGCAATTAAAAGGCGGCAAGTCCTGGGCAAAGAGATGACCCACTAGAAAAAGTCGCAAGATTGTAAGACTCGACCGGGGGCTAGATTTTTGTACCACGGGAGGTCACGAGCCTCTGGAACTTTGGTTCTCGTCTCACCTAGAAATTGCCTCCTTGTGAGGGTATCGCGGTGGCTGTATATTTATACCCAAAATCACTAGAAGGGTAGATCGACTGGAGCCTGAAGATATGTTGGTTTAGCATATGTTGTAACGTGCTATGGCTTGTGTTCAACTATTCAATGGCTATCGAACTGATCAATCTGCTCGATGTGGAGTTGTATTGCAACTGGGTGCAGTGACCCATAGAATGGCAGAGGTTTTAAATAGGCATCAACTCTTTATCAAAGGAGATAATTGTGCCTTATACACGACTTCAGTAGGTACTGAAGATACAGAAGGGCGCTGATTGATGCATTGTATTAATTTTGATATGGGGTTAAGTGCTCCGTGGGATAAGAGGGTTCCTGCGCCAACTCCTTCAACTACCTTAAGGCTCCCAGTAAAGATTGAAATTAACTTTTTTTAAGTCAAGCGATGGAGACCTCTATGAAGTGCAAGGAGACTAACATATCCTACATTTAGTTCTTTCAATTGCCCAGTATCTATTAACCTTAGGTCTAATTGCAATCTGCAAGCCGGACAAATCCGTATGTAGAGAAAGGGTGTTCCATCTTCACGGAGGCCCGTATAGTGCCGACAAGATTTTTCCTTTAAATAGGCCCACACTACGCAATACGAGTAGTGCTGGTTTTTTACTGGGCTTTTAGCCAGCATATTTTGAGTGCGATCTAGATAACAACTAAACACAGTCCAGGAGAAGAGTTTGGATTTACAGAAAAGAAAAAATGGGGGGAGAAAATGCAATGATTTTCAAATGATGTCCTTAAAATCGCGTTAGAATATCGTCTTTAAATTTTGTTACATCGTCAGTCTACCCTATGGGGTAAGACCGTAAATCAGGCTAAAACAGGGAAATGTTATTATTGTGTGTATTATAATGAGCTAGATAGATTACAACTACAACCTGTAGGATTAGATCTTTGAAAGGTAGTACCAGTGTCTACTGCAAAGCATGAGCTCTGCTGTACCACCTTGATCAAAAAGTTCCCGGTGGCGTCATCAAGTGGTACTCTCATTGTTCCGATATGAGTTCTGTTTTTTTTTTTTAAATTGGTACATCTGTTGTTGACATATCCTCTAAATCTTAGCGTCATAGCTTGACATTTGCAGAAGTTACGTAGCCAAGAGTACATCTACTTTTCTGTGATGGCGATTTTTTACAATTGTAAAAACAGACTTACATAAATTTGCAACAACGAACTTGTATTAAATTTTGCGTAAAAAACGGATTTAATGGTACGCAAACGTTAGAAATGTTGGAAAAGTGTTTCGTCAACGATTCTCTAAAGAATGGCACGAGCGGTTCAAAAGTGGTCGTGAGTCAATCGAAGATGATGAAGGCAGTGGCAGACCATCGACGTAGAAAACCGACGAAAACATTGACGAACTTAAAGAAATGTTTGTCAGAGATAGCGAAGGACTTAATAATTGCATATGGATCCATCCAAGATATTTTGGCTTATCTTTTATATATATATTTTTTTCTTTTCCGTGTTTAGGTAAAAACCTTCATAGGCACCATAAATACGCGCTCGAAAGAGCACCACCACACCACTACAGCAGGCATCATAGGCACCAGCACCAACTGCCTACCACAGTGGCAAAGCAGCGCCCACCATAAGCACGCACTCATGGTAGTTTGAGATTCTTACTGACTAAAAAACCTCCCATTTTCTATAAGACTACGACTTAGTTTCCTTAACAAGTATCTCAAGCTTCTGTAGTTTATCGCGTTTAGTAGGTAGCTTTCCAGCGAAGGCACATACTATGACGTTATTTCATACGGTTTCTCCTTAAGGCACTAAGTCGAACGGTCTTTGTTCTTTGAAGTCACCGCACAAGATTTGTTTCGTTCAATTTCCGGATTATTTCCTGGTTGCAATGATGACGATGAGTTCGAAGTTTACGAGCAAAGCTTGTTACTTCGTCTTTCAAGGTTGCAATTCCCAGATCGCAGTGAATATCGCTATATACCATGGAATATTTTTTTTTTTTTTTTAAATACCGCGCGCGCACCAAGGGTATTTGGATACCCTTTTACTGGCTTTTTCTCTAGGGCGCGGGCGGGTGGTGTATTAGTTTGAAACCCAGGTGTATTAGGTTTCGATATTTTTACAGAGGTGGTTGTCAAACTGGAGCCAGTGCATCCTCAGCCAGTGGGTCCTAGTACGTGCTAGTTGTTAGTTCGTTACATTAAGCCCAGCCAGTAACCCCTGTAACATCAGTGTCATGCCATCATGTTAGAGTTGCGACCGACGGGATTTACATTTAACTAAATAGAAATTCCATGATAAGACATTTTCAGAGAATTGCCTCGCACGGGATTCGAACCCGCGACTCTCTGCTTGAGGAGTATATGCATATACCACTACACCACGGCCATCGTAGGACAGACATATTGTTTGGTTTGGTACAACCACATGGTTGTATACCATAGGTCTAAGAAGGTTTTAACACTTGTTTACATATAAGCAACTTGTTATATGTGCTTAGTTTAGAGTATCTTCCGATAAGCCAATTTATTTCTCTTAGCCTGATTTCGAGATCCTCACGTTTCTTTTTTATGTGTAATTTCCGCTTCCCTTTCTGTACGTTTCTCGTTTAGCACGATTCGCCAGCTCTTTGTCCACTCAAATATTTTGTTCAGACCTCGTTGAAGTCTTGCAGTCGCAGATTCAACTGTTTGTTCTGTGTCGAGGATCGTCACAATGATTTGGATTTTTGTCGTGTAGCAGCAAACTTGGTGCCAAAAGACCTCAATTTCATGCAAAAAAGAGACCGTGTTGACGTCGCAAAAGAGATGATTTACGAGGCTGAATCCAATCCCACATTCATGAAAAGGATCATTACTGGAGACGAGACTTGGGTTTATGAGTACTACTCACAATCCAGACATCAGACAAGTGAATGGCCAAATGAGAACAGACCAAAAAAACGTCATTTTCAGTCAAAAAAGGAAGCAATGCTCATAGTTTTCATGGATTACAATGGTGTAGTTCATCACGAATTTTTGCAGAAGGCCAGACAGTAAACAAAGAGGATATCTATATTTGGTCATTATGAGACGTTTGCATGATATAATCCGACAAAGAGACCAGAATTGTGGGCAGAAAACTCGTGGATTTTACACCATGATAACGCACGGTGCCATCATTATTCGTAATTTTTCGACGAAAAATGCAACAAATACCATCCAACAGCTACCGAATTCACTTGATTTGGCTCCCTGTGACTTCTTTCTGTTCAATCAAGTTAAAAAACCACTACGGGGACCGCATTTCAGCAGCCGAGAGGAAGTAATAGAAAAATCGCAGGAAGCTGATGGACATACCGAAAATCCAATATAAAAAATGTTTCGAGGAATAAATCAAGCGCTGGCATAAGTGTGTTGCAGTCGATGGAGATTACTTTGAAGGAGACAATATAGATTTAGATGAATTAACTTGTATTTTTAATTTTCTGAATAAAACTTTTTGATCGAGGTGGTACGTTCGTCCATAACCGCTTCGTTCTCTATCTGAAAGGCTCCTTTGAGATTTCTGCTAAAATGACGTTTGTCAAATGATTTGATTTAGACAAAATAAAAAATATCGGTATTGTATTTGTGTATACATAAGCCTGTTAAATGAGTGGCTATATCGCATGCATTGTTAAGGCGTTAAAATAATGGCCCACTTCTAAAAAATAAATATGACGTTTCTATGATTTTTTGCTGGACTTAAAGTGTGTTTAACAAGAGCTTGAATTAAAGAAAACAACTTCTTGGCTTAGAGAAACAAATTTACAAATTTTAAAATTTTAATTTACTATAAATGTTGAAATGCTTAATATTTTGTCCAGTCTTCCTTTCCGAACATCCGCTTATATATATATATATACCTCTGTTGAGGTCTTGCAGACAATCTTTCTGCATAGTCCTTTCTTAATTCTTTCTAAAATAAGTTTTTCCTGTTTCATTTTTTTTACATTTTTGGCCTCTTATAACAGCCAACCCCGTTTTCTAGTTCAGAATAGTATCTTTTGTATAGTTGGATCATTCTTTGGCCATTGAGATTTCTGATGACCAAGTTCTGGTTACCAAGTTTTCGAATGCCGAGGCACAGAAACAGCCATGAACATGTACTTTTGCCAGATACTTCACTTATTATTGGACAATAGTTTGACCGTGCGCGGGCCAAAGATGTCCCAAAGGATTGTTCTAGAAAATGAGAATAATTTTGACGCTGTTGATGTCTCTGTTACGAGTGGGCCATAGGTCTATGGCTATGGGATGGGATGGTAGTTCGAGTGTAGGGTAAAGGTCCTTCTGGATATCGACTATATTGATCTCTTGTACGAATTTTTTAAATCAGTTGTTTAATGTTTTTAAGAATTATCAGAGCTTCGATATGGAGAATATAATTGTTTTTTTTGCCCGTCCAAGTGCCAGTTTTGGAGAACTGAATTTATAAAAAGAAAAGTAATCAATTAGTGCTGACGCAGTATCTACTTTTATTTGTTTCCTGTCAAGGGAAGGAATAATTCGGCCCTGTTTTGCTTATAATTTGGGAATCATTTGAATAGTAAAGATCATCTTGATTGTTTCTTGAGTAGTGTTTAATTGCCTTAGGCCACTATCATTAAGACTAAATCTTGGATAGGGTCCAACAAATGGACTTCTTGTACCTAACCCTCCAGCCCTGGTACCCATATTAGTGAAAATTTGTTCAGGATGCAGATGTTACTGAGGGCTTTATGACACTTTAGGAGGATCTTTAATGAGTAAGAGTACAGATTAACTATCCAAGAGTATGGTTATTTCGACTTGATTATATCGTTAACTTAGTAAAATGCATACAACTTCCAAAAAGAAAGTTAGTTTGATCTGAAAAACTAAGGAGGAATTTGAGGTCCTTAAAATCCTGCTCCTACCCCTTGCGATTCGTTCAACCCTGATGGAGTGGTAGAATATGTACCCCTTTGAAAAAGTAAGGGTGGGACCCAATTGGCTTAGAGTTTGAGATTTGGTAAAGCTACCTTATATCCTCTTTAGTATTTCCATGTGACCAATTAGGTTACCTTGTTTGAAGTGGCTTATGAGATATAGCTTAAGTGCTTGTATGGCTGATTCTAATTAAATTGCTACAAGAAGCAAAGCTAGTTTTAATAACACTTATATGCTGGTAGCTGAAGTTGTTCTCATAGCCCATGTAATGCACAGATACGCTAGCCGTTGAATCCTCCCAAGCTACATTATTTTTGATTTTTGTTTGGTCTTACCCATTCCCACTACTGCACTTTATAGTATAATTGGCTTCAATATTTGCTATTGGCTTCACTAATTGTTATTTTGTTGAAATTATTTGAGAGAATCTCACTTTTATGGCAGTTTTAGATAATTGTTGTTCATGATGGTAATCACATGTTTGTCTCTAAAGATACAAAGATATCATCTTCGTGTCCTATATATTAGTTTTGGATTTGTATAGGGAAAATACTGCACCCTTACAGAAGTGATATTCAAGTTCTCATGACCTAGACTTTACGTTTATTTTTTTTATGTATGTATAGCATCCACCAATCCACTTTGAAGTCCTTTGAGTTTCTTCCAGAGTTTAATTCTTTGTCTATGTCGTAGATCAGTGGGTGTAGTGAGGAGTTTATTGGATTGTCTTTTTGGTACGCAACTTGTATGTTGTGCAGCGGAGTCCTAGGTAATATGTTCTCCCTTATGTATAGGTGAATCAGCATGTTTAGCATGTTAGAGATTTACCTATTTTCACATCAGCATTTATGTTGTTTTCCGAGTCTCTTTAGAGCTATCCTCTTCTTTAAGCACCGCGGCCTCCAATTTGTTTGACCAGTCCCTCAGCACTGATGTTCGAAGTTTTCACTTTCAGGGGAATATGGAAAAAATGGTTGATGACCCTGAGCCTCATTTCTTTTGCAAATTTTTGGTCAATGGGTAGGGCCAACATCACATTGAAAAACTTCTCCACTCAATTCAGGGAGCGCCAAGACCCGACATTGAGGCCTTTATTCCGCCTCTGTAGAGAGTCCAGGATTTTGATAGTTGCAATGCTTGTAGAGTTGGAAAAGTACCCACCGTGCAGCATCTCCTCACGGCAACACATTAAATATGGTCGCCTTAATCCACTCCAGTTGTGTTCTTCCAACAATACAAGACCAGATTTATTGCCTGCCCATTATTTTGTCCAGCAAGATGGATTGTGTCTGGTCAGGATAATCTCTTGCCGAAACTACTAACTTGACGCCCGTCATTACATCTTTAAAAGAGGCAATCTTTTGCTTATTTCTTCTGCATTTAGATGTAGAGCACTGATCGTCCTTTTGTCACTTCTTGCACGGTATTTTTTGTACGTAGATCTCCCTCGTTTAAGGGTTGTTATCACCACCTTGTCAATATCATGAGTTGCTGAGCTCTGGCGAACGCTTTTGCTCTAATCAGTTTGTGATTAGTAAAGTATACCAGATACCGATGCAATTTTTTTTTTTATTTTACTATCGACCCATTTTTCTTTATAGCTGTTTTATAGTCTGTAGGCAACTGGTTCAATACACTTTGGACTTATATATGTTGTTCCCATGAGTAAAGGATTACGTCGGTTGGCTCCATTGAGCGGAATCCCTTCCTGCATTACCCCAAGTGTGAATACTTATTTAGCCATGTATCTATCGGCATGCTGAAACACAGATTCACCTGATACACCTGAAATCCAATTTCGCTGCGCATTTGAGTAGGCATTATTCAAGCGAAAACCAAAAATTTTTAATATCTGCGACTAACTTCTTAATTTTTGTAAGCCACAACTTTTGTAAAACTCACAGAATTTGACAAGTCCCAATGGCATGGACACTCACTTTTATCCTTTTTTATGATTTTTCTTTTTTGAGTTTTTTGCAATGCAATTTTTTAATTTTTAATTTAACATTTTTGTTTATACATTTTATACAATGGTGTTTCTATACAGCTTCAGGACAGTTCCTTTGATTAGTCTTGAAGAGAAAGACTTTTGAAACCCGATTGTCATCAAGAACCTTTCGCGCTTGTGCTATAATCTCTGGCCTTGGCTGGCGGTCACGGGTCAAAATCCAAACGACTTCTGCAATTGTAAAAAAAAAAATTACGGTATTGTATACATACAAACATAAATATAACTATCTTCAGGACAAATACATATACAATATAAAATATAAAATTTTACTAATTTGCTTTAGAATTGGTGACAAGAGCTGACTTTCAGTTACTAGTCTCCAAAGTATTAAGCACGAAGGTAAAATACGAAGAGATATCCACTACAGTCACATAGTATAGTACAAATACCTGCAGAGAGCAATATTGGTATGAATCGCAAAATCGAAAAGCGCTAGAATACTGATGTCGAGGCTGTTTGCAGTATTACTAGTAGAAAACCGCGTAGCAAGTCAGTGATCATTAAAGTGAAAAGTCGTGACTCTACTTTCCGTAGTAGCTCCAGACTTAAGGACTAAAAAGTCCGCATAAATAAGGATCTTCAAGACAACATACGGCGAAGAAGAGCTGTTTAGCATCGTTCACAGAAGGTTGCGAGAGAAATATTCAGGAAAGAAAATTGTCTAAAGAGATGATTTCTGTTTGTAGAAGAAAAAAATATTTACTCTGGATACCGCCAAAGGACTCAGATGTTTCTATGTGAACGGCATCTATATTTTTTTTTATACAAACCTACCGGAATACTAGAGTAATAAGGGGTGATTCATCGTGAGATTTGATTTCCAATAGGATTTTTTCGACAGATTACGCATGACTCCTATCAAACTGCTGTATCATTTTTGTTTAGTATCATTTGGCAAATCATCATGGAAAGACTTACATTAGAACAGTATCTCCAAATTGTTCAGCTGTATTACGAAAATCAGCGTTATGTGAGAAATGTTTTTCGTGCGATTTGAAGAATTTACGGTGCACATAATCGACCTACTGAAACGACTATTGCCAATACCATTCGCAAACTTGAGTCCCAGTGATTAGACTACATCCAGCACGTAGTAAAGGGACTATAGCAGCTGTAGCTGAGAGTGTAATTTGTACAGACCGTGACGAATCGATTCGTTGTTGTTCTCGGAAGCTTGGCTTGGCGTATTCAACAACTTGGCGTATTTTACGTGAGGATCTCGACCTAAAAGTGTACAAAATTCAACTTGTGCAAGAATTGAAGCCAGGAGACTTGAATTTGCGTCATTTTCAGTTAATGGGCTTTGGAAAAACTTAATGAAAATCCGGTGTCTTATTGTGAAATTTTTTTCAGTGATAAAGCCCATTTCTGGCTCAATGGATACATTAATAAACAAAATTGCAGTATTTGGGCTGATGAGCAACCCGAATAGTAACAGGAGCTACAATTACATCCATTAAAAACAACGGTATGGTGTGGCTTATGGGCTGGTGGAATCACTGGTTCATATTTCTTCAAATATCGTTATCGCGCCATGTTAGCGGGCTATGTGCTTCCTGAAATGCAAGCACATGATTTTGGTGAGCTCTGGTTTTACCAGGACGGCACTACAAGCTATATAGCGCGTGAAACAATGGACTGGTTAAGAGATCATTTTGGTGAGCAATTAATTTCACGAAAATTTACCGCCTAGATTGTGCGATATCACACCTTTGGACTACTCTCTCTGAGGATATGTAAAGTCTCAGGTTTTTAGAAATAAGCTAGCTACGATTGACGCTTTGGAAGCCAACATTACTCGTGGTACCTGTGAGATACCAGTTGCTATGCTCGAACGAGTCGTCCAAAATAAGAACTTCCCAATGGACCATCCCAGACGTAGTCATGGCCAACATTTGCATAATATCATTTATAAAAAGTAAATGCCATGAATTGTTCTTTGAGTCAATAATATAAATTTGAAGTTCACTTTCAAATTTATGTATTTTATTTTACATTGTAAATCAATTTTTACGATGAATCACCCTTCAGAAGAGCAGAACTCATGTTCTTGCGAAAGTATTGTACAAAGTCGACTTTCCTTGTGCTCAGGAATGATTTTGGCCGGAATCTGACATAGAAAAGCAGAAGAGAAAAAACCCTTCAGCAGTTCAAAGTAAGGTCGAAAATGTAAGGCTTTTATGAACGTAGTTAGAAGGCTGATTTCATAAATTCATGCATAGCTCACATGTCACAGTGTGATCACAGAATATGAGATCGTAGACGATCTTGTCAGCCAAGGTAGAAGGAAAGTTGATCAGAAGCCGGGTTGGATATCATGTAAGCAAAACTGCTAATGGCTCGAATCTCCATGATTGCGGCAGACCAAAAAAATTTTTCCCGATGTCTCTAGGAAGTCAGAGACTTTCCTCCTTTACTAAGTAGGAAGGGCTGTAGATTGTGCTGGGAAACTTCGCTTTTACTAAGTAGCTGAATGTTCTGGATATATGTGACACAAGATCCTGTGAGGATTGCTGCTAATATGTTGACGACACCACCAAACACTATCTCTGTGAATGTACACCTCATGCTCGGATTGGGTTGCATATCCCAATTTGACCTCCGACGAGGGCACATACTACACAAGTGCACTTGTAAATTTCGTTTACTCGTGTGCTAACAAAAAGCAAACCTTGCCACATTATTAAAAATAAATTACCGCAGACCTACCCTATACGTTCGTAGTGATGTGTGATAGTTTATCGAACTCAACCAAAATGTAATCTCTATGTTAATCCCAAATTCAATTTCGTGTGGTTAAAATTTTTTCTACATAAGCAAATTATCCACTACAGCTTTCATTTCGAGCTAAGCTTGTCAGGAAATTTCACCTTTAGTGAGTTTAATATGCTCTCTGACTCCATACAATGAATTATATTCCTGTATCCTCATATTAAAATCACAATTGTGGCTGGCATTCTGGAAGAACAAGGACAGAATGTCTCTTGTTTTACGTGAACACCTGTCGAGAAGAACTAAAGTTCACAGAATGCTCATACATCTATTAGGGTCGGGATAATGGCGCCTGGACAGCGCTCACGATCTTTCGGGTAATACCAAGTGCACAAGTTCTACACTTGGTTTGGCCAATCTAAAACCTTTTGCCGATCTTAGGGTCACTTAGCACTCATTTGCAACTTCTCAACCATTCAACCAAACACAGAAGACCCTTCTGCGACTTTAGGTCGATTCATAACCAGGGAACCTAACTTTTTCAAGTCAAACCCAGACCCTGACTCGCTCGGCACAGTGTTTTAAGTATAGTATGGACTATAGGTAGTCCTGTCACTCAACAGAACTTGTAAACTGCACAGTAAAATCGTAGCAACTTTCAGTGACGTTAAGCTCTAAAACTAATACGATTAGACCGGTGTTACTCTACCCACGTTTATTATTAAACTACGTAGCCTTCACCAGGCTTAAATTTACCATACATTCATGAGAGCTACAATACGAGTACGATACGATACTATACGATACTTTCTCCGTCATTCCCTTGAGATGAGATGAGGCCTACTCATTAACCTCTTGCTGTTCTTAGGGTCCCAGCACCCAGTACTTATGTTTTGCCTACATCGGGTCAACGAAAAAAGTTTAAGACCATTCCTGCGTTTTAGGTTTTAAGCCGCGATACCGTAACGTTCTAGAGCGACTACCTCTTTTAAGTTAGGCACAGACTGAAGTCACTGGTGCTCTGATTCCCACGGTAGCATATTTCAAGTCCTTGTATGCACTATAGGTAGCCTTGCCATTCAGGACCTTCAACCGGAAGCTTGTAACTGGTCAAATCGTAGCAGAACTCAGCGGAGTAAAATTCCAAAAATCGTTACGATAAGACCAGTATTTGCTATACCGTCGTGTTTTATTAAACAATTTCATTAATGGAAGAAGCCTTGATAATTGGACGAGGGCCCTGACCTAAAGCACAGTGTTTTGAGATCTTCGTTGCAGTAAACTCATTAACACAGTTTCTAAATGGGCCCACGCGAAAACGTGACGTTGATAGTTATACAACCAACATCCAGAAATTATTTTTAACTTCTCACTATGTGTTGTATTTTCTCGATAGCGTAATAGATGCGATCACAAACACTATTTTTTTAGAATGAGATTCTTTCTCCCTCATCGGATGAAGAGTATCAAACAACAAGAAAAGCAGTAGAAGAACCGGAGCTGTAAAGTGACTTACAAGAATGGTAAAATGAAAAATGTATAAAAAAGCAAGTAGTCTCCTTCTCACAAGTTGAAATTTTACTACCAACAAAAACTCAGGCCTAAATTGCTGTATTTTCCCAACGGTAATAAACGTTTCATGTCGGTCGTTAAAAATATAAGTAACTCTGTCCCATAATCCATACCAATGCTTATTTATAATAACATTCCTACTATTAGCACTTTAGACAAGCTTTGGCAGCCAAAGCCACACCAATATTAATCCCTAGTAGAATTCCGAATGTATGGAAAATAGCATTTGGCCAAGAAGTCCTTGAAAAAGGCTTATCTTCGCAATAACCAATAAATCATATGAGCAACGAAGAGTTTCCTTGTCTTCCAAAGTGTTCAACTTATCTTCATCAACCACTGTCAGCAGCAACTATACCCCGATGGTAATCTTTAACTGAAGATCCGATGATTAAGGCACCGATATATACACAAAAGAAGTCTTCGTCTACAACGCCTTTCACTCACGAGGAGTTTTCTCCTCTAACAACAGAAATGATTTCCAAACTGAGTCCATGTATAGTAAAATAAAAGCCGACCAATTCAATGCTACAAATATCTTTACTTCAATGGTATACTACCTTGATCAAAAAAATCACGGAATTTATTCAGAAAATTAAAAATACAAGTTTATTCATCTAAATCTATATTGTCCCCTTCAAAGTAAGTCTTTCAGTGCTTTCTGCTCGGCTGCTGAAACGCGCTCCCCGTAGTGGCGTTTTAACTCGATTGAACAGAAAGAAGTCACAGGGAGCCAAATCAGGTGAATTCCGTGGCTATTGGATGGTATTTGTTGCATTTTTCGTCAAAAAATTACGAATAATGATGGCACTGTGCGACGGTGCCTTATCATGGTGCAAAATCCACGAGTTTTCTGCCCAAAATTCTGGTCTCTTTCGGCGAATTATTTCACGCAAACGTCTTATAATTCCCAAATATAGTTATTCTCTTTGTTTACTGTCTGGCCTTCTAGCAAAAATTCATGATGTACTACACCGTTGTAATCCATGAAAACTGTAAGCACTGCCTTGTTTTTTGAACGAAAACGACGTGGTATTTTTGGTTTCGGCTCATTTGGTGAACGCCATTGACTTACCTGATGTCTGGATTGCGTGTCGTACTCATAAACCCACATCTCGTCTCCAGTAATGATCCTTTTGATGAATGTGGGATCGGATTCAGCCTCGTAAATCATCTCTTTTGCGACGTCAACACGGTCTCTTTTTTGCATGAAATTTAGGTCTTTTGGCACCAACTTCATTGTGGCGATCCTCGGCACAGAACAAACTGTTGAATCCTCGACTGCAAAACTTCAACGAGGTCTGAACAAAATATTTGAGTGGACGAAGAGCTGGCGAATCGTGCTAAACGAGACTAAGTCAACACACTTCAATTTCACATACAGAAAGTGAAGTGAAAATCACACGTAAAAAAGAAACGTGAAGATCTCGAAATCAGGCTAAGAGAAATAAATTGGCTTATCGGAAGATACTCTAAACTAAGCACATATAACGAGCTGCTTATAAAGCGTTTTCCAATAGGGACTTGACAACTTTGAGTTTAATTTGTGAACGCACTCTTTCACTAATCATCAAACTGTCACTGGTAATTTATTCAGTAAACTCAACATTTTAATCATGGTAAAGTACACTAATGAGCAACGTCTACAAATTATAAAAATTTTCTACCGATATTCGGAGTCGGTGACTGCAACTTTAAGAGCGTTAACTCTAATTTTCGGTCGTAATTCTCGCCCTAGTAGACAGGCAATAACAAGTTTAGTGCAAAAATTTGAGTCTACATATTCGTTGTGTGATATTGCCGTTTCAGTGAGACAACGGGTTGGTCGAAGTGTCGAAAATATCGCTACCGTTCAGACGTCCGTAGCAAACGATCCAAATCAGTTAATTCCACGGCGTTCTCAAGATGTGGGCATCGCTCAGACCACATTATGGCATATTTTGCGTAAGGATCTTGGTTTACACCCATACAAGATCAAGCTCACTCAAGAATTGAAACCGATGGACCATTTAAAGCGACGTACGTTCTCCGATTGAGTTCTGGAGAAGATGCGCCAAGATGATGAATTTCATTCTTCTTCAGTGACGAAGCTCATTCTTGGCTCAATGGGATCGTCACTAAGCAAAATATGCGTTATTGGTCGAGGGAAAACCCACATGTGCTTCATGAATCACCACTTTATCCACAAAATATAACTGTTTGGTGCGGTTTGCATGCCGGTGGCGTTATTGGGCCATATTTTTTTGTCGACGATACCGATGGTCACGTTACTGTGAATGGTCAGCGTTATCGCGCAATGATCACCGATTATTTAGGTACTTATTTAGGTACATACTTACTCTTCAATAAATCGATTGTAGCGTGTGCTGTGTGGCTTGTGGCACCAACCTGTTGAAACCACATGTCATCCAAGTCCATATCTTAAAATTCGAGCCAAAAATAATCGGTGATCATGGCGCGATAACGCTGACCATTCACAGTAACGGACGATCGTTATCGTCGACGAAAAAATATGGCCCAATAACGCCGCCGGGATGCAAACCGCACCAAACAGTTATGTGGGTTTTCACCCGACCATTAACGCACATTTCGCTTATTGACGAACCCATTGAGCCAAAAATGAGCTTGGCGCATCTTCTCCAGAACCCAATCGGAGAACGTACGTCGCTTCAAATGGTCCATCGTCTTCAATTCTTGAGTCAGCTTAAACTTGGATGTGTGTAAAGCAAGATCCTTACGCAAAATACGCCATAATGTGGTGTGAGCGATGCCCAATTTTTGAGAGCGCCGTGGAATTGACTGATTTGGATCGTTTGCTACGGACGTCTGAACGGCAGCGACATTTTCGACCAACACGTTGTCTCACTGACACGGCAATATCACACAACGAATACTAGGGCGAGAATTACGACCGAAAATTGGAGTTAACGCTCTTAAAGTTGCAGTCACCGACTCCCAATATCTGTAGAAAATTTTTATAATTTGAAGACATTGCTCGTTAGTGTACTTTACCATATGTTGAATTTACTGAATAAATTGACAGTGACAGTTTGATGATTAGTGAAAAAGTGCGTTCACAAATTAAATTCAAAGTTATCAAGTCCCTATTGGAAAACCCTATATTTCCTTGTCATCCACGCAAACATTTTAAAGTTTTGCTCGCCAATTATAATTTAGAAATGGATATCTGGATCCAAAGTGGGGAATGCTAGTACTTTTCGCCTTTTATCTATGACTGAAGCGTCACCTTTTCACGAAAGACTAAGTTATTTCGCTAAGGGTAAGTACGAAGGATGTAATGAACAAGGCATATGATTTCATCGGCTTCTTTTGATGACATGCACTTTACGGCCTAATCTTGGGAAACTCTTTCAAGCATTTGAGCAAGAATGCAATTATTAGTTTGCCGCTTGTCAGCATACACCAAAGACCACAAGAAGTAATCGAATAATTCCAAAAGCGGTGGCTAACTCACTAGCTTATTTCGCAATACAATATCGTTGAATCGAGTTTTTATGAGTTTAGCACTTGGCGCAATCTATTTAGAATAACATATTTTAGAAAAAATAATAATTTTCAGAGCGTGGCCATTGCCCTCAAAAAGTGCGTAGTAGTCGCTGAATTGCCACACATCACATTATTTGCAGTCTAGATGCCAATGGCAAAGAAGCTAAAGAGGGTAATACGATGACCCCATACCAACACAGAAATCTAGAATCTCAGAAGTAGCAAGATTCTTCGTACTGAGATACGTTCAAAGAAAATTAGGCCATAAAATATGTCTCTCCATTGGACCTACATATAACTGAAGTTCATATTCCGGGCCAACCTCCAAGTGAAAGTGCAAAGTTTGACAGAAGGAAAGGAGGCAATTTAAGAACTCGACGGTTAAATTAACCTTTTATTCATTTTTTTTTTTTTTTTTCGACATTTTCAATTATATGGGCTCCTTTGGATGCTTAAAAATAAACCTCTTAAGGAACAACACACGAATATGGTATGGAGAATTAAAGAACACAAATAAAACAAAAATCTTTTCATCGATGTAACTTTGGTACATGCGTAGACCGTATTCTTTATGCCCGTATGCCAACATATGTATACACATTATGGAAACAATTTCATTACGAAACGTGTCTACAAGAGTGTGGCAGAGCCTTCAACTTCCTAAACACCAACAGTAGCACCAAATGGTATTTGAAAAAAGGACTCTTCAAGAAACAAAAGAAGAAGAAAAAAAACCAACAACAACATGACACAAGTGTTTGTATGTGCCTCCAAAATCGTACGGTGAATAAAAACTTCCACACATCACGCACAGAAAAACGACATTTCCAGAGCAAATTACGTGGAAAATCTTCACTTACTCGTAAACTTTGCAACAAGCAATCAATGTGACACTTGAACTTTGGTTTAATTTTAACATAAATCCAAATAAACATACACAGGACTCGAATGATGACGCGCCCGACATACGGATACACGATTTGTCTTCTGATTAAAGTGAGTGCCCTTTAATTGAAAAGGATCCTAAAAAAGTTTGCCACTTTAAATTTGAGAGTTAACGTTGTCTGAGATGATTAAGAATTTAAAAGTGTTTATCTGCATTTTGGGCGATTGAATTCGACGATGCAGGTTTACGAATGATGAACATACATTTATGCATAATTTTCTAGGGAAATTTATTTTTTTTTTATTCAAAATATTGGCTATCGGCTTCTACACATTTCGTCCATCTTTCAGGTAATTTATGAAAAGTATGCCGAAAAAACTGCTTGTCTTTTGGGGCAAGGCATTCGTCGAGCCATTTTCCAACTTTCCTCGAAATCGCTGAAGTGCCGCTCTGCGAGCGTGTCCCCCATTGATGTGAAGAGGTCTCATAAGAATAGATTAGATCAGATTTCTTTAATCAATATAATAAATTGCACATTATAATCATTGAGCAAAAAACTGAATAAAATAAAGGATAACATTTATGTCGTCTGCCTGAGTAACAACATTTTCATAAGTTTTACAATTTACATGGTTAAGCGAAAGTTTTATAGTGAAACACAAAATATTTGCAAAATTCAACTTTATTTAAGAATTTAACATCCATTACTTCTTCATCGGTCTTAAATCTCTTTCCGGCGAGCATTCTTTTGAGGTATGCGAACAGAAAATATTCGCTGGGGGCCAAATCTGAAGAATACGGTGAGTGGGGAAGGAATTTGTAGCAGAATTTATTAAATTTTGCCATCATTTTCATCGACTTGTGACACGGTGCATTGTCTTGATGAAACGGCCCTTTCTTTTTCTTCAAATGCGGCCGATTTTGTCCTTCAAACGCTCCAACAACGTAATGTAATAGTCGCTGTTGATAGTCTGCCCCTTATGGAGATAGTCGATGAAAATTATTCCATGTGTATCCCAAAATACGGATGTCATAACCATGCCAGCCGACTGTTGAGTTTTTGGTCGTTTTGGACGAGGTTCGTCGCCTGCTCGCCACTCAGCTGACTGCCGACTTGACTCTGGTGTGAAGTGATGGAGCCAAGTTTTATCCATTGTCACATACCGACGCAAAAATTCGGCTTTATTGCGGTTAGACAGCTTTAAACACTCCTCTGAATCATCAACACGTTGTTGTTGGCGGCACCCACTTTGAACAGAGCTTTCGCATGTCCAAATATTCGTGTATGATATATCCAACACGCTCTTTTGATATCATCAGAGCCTCAGCTATCTCGATCAACTTCACTTTACGGTCATTCGTAATCATTTTGTGGACTTTTTTGATGTTTTCATCTGAAACAGCCTCTTTTGGACGTCCACTGCATGCATCATCTTCGGTGCTTGTATGACCACTTTTAAATTTTTCAATCCACTTGCGAGTGGTTCGTTCGGCTAATGCAGAGTCCGGGTAACACTTATCAAGCCATTTTTTTGCATCGGCTGCATTTTTTCCCATCAAAAAACAATGATAAATCAACACACGAAATTGGTTTGAATCCATTTTTTTTTTCCACAATAACAAAAGTTGCTTTACTCACAACGCTATATCTCGAGAACTAATCATCCGACAGCTGTCAAATATATACACGTATCTTTTGAAGGTTGGTACTGAAATTGGAAATTGATTAAATTCAAGTGGTGCCCTCTCTTAGAAACGGTACTGAAGCAGACTTTAATATTTTTTAGGCTTTTAGTTTAGCTAAAACAGAAATGCATTTTTAGAGTATGAAGACTTTTAGTTTAGTTAAAAACAAATAATGAATGTTTACAATTTTGTTTGTTAAACATTTTCGTTGATTATTCTCGTTCTGTAAGCACTGGCTTCGATATAATACTTAAATAATTGTATCCAGTTTGAACCTTTAAGATAATATTTAACCTCATCAATATTAAGAATGTTTGTCCCAAAGTGGCAACGTTTCAACTCTTTCAGTACCGGACATACGCCAATGACATGCAATACGTCTTCCCTCTCATGTAAGTTGCAAAAGAGTATTATTGCTAGTCCCTTCGTTTCGATGTGGTACATAGTTTAGTTTAACCATCTCTCCTCTAATTTTGAAAATTGTTCCAATCGTAAAACTGGAATAGATACCCCTCAATTTCATATGTGAGCCTGATAACCTCATAAAAAGCCTTTTTCCACCCATCATCATAACTTTTGGCGAAGTTTATCGTCACACACCACAGTCCGCTACTAATTTAGTCCAATCTTTGACAAAAAGAGTTTTTTTCCGTACTGCGTAGCGCAGAATCAACTTTGCTAGCCTGGAATCGCTCAATTTTAGTGCCCTTGATACTTAATCTGCATTTAGTTTAAGAGATGAAATGAACATTGTTGGAAGACCCGATTCCAAATGATACATGTATTTCGGTGTACTAATGGGCAAGTAGAAGATTTAACGCAGAAAGAAACGAAGTAGGTATTTGACGATTTCGTACCTGTGACCACTCAAACCTGTGCACCATGCAAAGGGATAGATCGTGCCGTAAATACGCAAAATTTTGAGCTAACAGCTATTATTTTATTGCTGAAAATCCTATTCCAATTCGAACAGATTGCTTTTTTCGCCTTATCCACTTAGGTTTTTAGGTGTTTTTCCATTTTTAAGTTAAACGTCAGTTCCGTTCCTAGGTTAGCATATTTTCTTATTTCTTCCCTTTTGAAATATCATAACTTTCGATTTTTCGACGTTAACCAAACCCCACAGTGTGCAGTACTCGAAAAGTTTGTTTATCATCATCTGAAAAGAACAAGGTGATTCTGCAAGTATGACTATGTCATCTGCATACATGATAACTTTAATTTTCGTACTGCAAATTTCTACACCACATGTAAGCCATTCCAGGTTACACCTTGTTTGGCTCCTCGGTTTATCACAAGCTTCTCAGATTGTTTTTTGCCATTATATATTGGGTTTATAACTAACGTGCGGTTTGCTAAGAGATGGCGTAACTTGTATTATTCCATTGGAACATGCGTTCGTCATTTCAGTATATGTCATTCATTTGAAGCGTAAACAACAATAATTTTTTTTCACTCAAATATGTCGAACTTTGTGCCTGAAAAAGTGTTTTTGCGGGGAGTTCTTCTTCATTACTGCAATATGAAAAAAACTGCTGCCGAAAGTCATCGCTCAGCTAGCGCATCTGAGCGAACGTGCCAAAAGTGGTTTGCACGATTTAAAAGTGGTGATTTGGACTTGGAAGACGATGAACGTCCTGGGCAGCCAAAAAAGTTTGAAGATGAAGAACTGGAAGCATTACTCTATGAAGATTGTTGCCAAAGACAAGCAGAGCTCGCAAAATCTTTGAGTGTCACTCAAGCAGCCATTTCAAAACGTTTAAAAGCAGCTGGATATGTTCAAAAACAAGGAAATTGGGTTCCACATGAACTCAAGCCGAGAGACGTCGAAAGGCGGTTTTGCATGTCCAAAATCCTTCTGGAACGCCACAAAAGGAAGTCACTTTTGCATCGGATTGTTATTGGTGATGAAAAATGGATCCATTACGACAACCCCAAGCGCAAAATATCGTATATGAAACCCGGCCAACCAGCCAAATCAATGGCAAAGCCGAATATCCATGGCGCGAAGGTAATGCTCTGTATTTGGTGGAATCAGATGGGTGTGCTGTATTATGAGCTGCTAAAACCGGGTGAAACCATCAACGGACAACGCTACGAACACAATTAATCCATTTGAAGAGAGCAGTAGCCGAAAAACGCCCGGAATATGCGACCAGACACGAGGCATTAATTTTCCGTCATGACAACGCTCGGATCCACGTTGCTATTTCGGTTAAGAACTATTGGGAAAACAGTGGATGGGAAGTCTTATCCCACCCGCCTTGCAGCCCAGACCTTGCCTCTTCTGACCTCTCTTGGCTTGATTCATTCTTAGCTGCCAAGCCGGTGCAGTTCTTTTGGGATGGGATCCATAAATTGCCAGAAAGATGGGAAAAAGTCATAGCTTTCTTAAATAAACGCTCAAGTTTTAAAAAAAAAAAACCGCAGGAATTGATATATACAGGGTGAGTTTTTTAACTTGAGACATCCAAATTACTCGAAAAATGCGCGATATAGCGAAAAATATTTCAAACAAAAGTCACAAGATTCTGAAGGGGAAATAAGATGGTGACCAAGAGTTGAGACCCATTTTCAAGGTCAAACGAAGGTCAATTTTGATTTTTCAAATGATATTTCCTGATTTTCATTGCTCAGTCGTATTGCTCAAAGGCTTGTCATTTGTTTTTACATACTGCGTTTAGCATAACCCAGAAACAACCACGTGGACGTAGCAGTATTTTGTTTCCTTCGGGGTGATTAATAAGAGTGGGTCCCCTTGCCTCCCACTGTTGATTCATTGAATTCTTCCCATTTCGACGTTTATTTCCCGAGACCCGAAATGTGACAATTCACTTCAATACACATGTCTATCCGCGCTCTAAATGAACCAACAGAACTGAGAAGTATTTCTGGCGTAATCTTCCGGCAAGCTTCAGTTATTCGTCTTTTCATGTCCTCACGTGTTGTTGGCTTTTTTCTGTAAACCTCACTTTTTAAGTAGCTCTACAAGAAGAAATCAAGTGACGTAAGATCAGGTGATCTAGCAGACCATTGCCTCGGACCCCCTCGTCCGATCTATCGTTGATGGTAAACATTGTTTAATACGCCCCGGGCTACTTGGGAATAATGGGCTGGACAACCATCATGTTGAAATCACATTGTTTGTCGCAACTCCAATGGCAGTTCTTCTGGTAATACTGGAAGATGGTCCCGCAAGAAGTTTGCATACTTTTCGCCATTCAAGTTGTCTTCAATAAAATATGGACCTATTGTGCTGGCGTTCAACTTGTCGCAACTAAAAAGGGTTTTCGGTAGCCCAGTAATGCATATTATGTCAATTAACCGTACCGTGAATGGTGAAAGTCGACTCGTCAGAGAATAACACCTTGGCGAATAAAAGGGGGTCTCGTTAAATTTGCTGAAGTGCCCATTGACCAAAGGAAACCCGGTTGCGAAAATCCTCACTAGAAAGTTCTTGATGCATTGAAACATGATAAGGATGGTATTTATGCCGATGTAATACCTTACAGACTGTCATTTGAGAAATTCCTGATTCACGAGTTATTTGGCGAGTGCTAATGTGAGGATCGTGTGCAACGGCAGCTAACACTGCTGTTTCATTGTCCTCAACAGCCACCCTATCTGACCGATTCCTTTTCTTTGGTTGCACACTTCCTTCACCAGTGAATTGTTGGATGACCCGATAAAATGAAGCGCGCGATCGTATCTGATCTGGGAAACAGACCATCAATGTTCCTTCCACTTTCTCCATAAATCAATATCATTTCAATTTTCTCTTGAATTGAAATAGCCTGCATTATTAATCTGGAAAACGTTACTAATAATAATCAGTTCCCCAAAACAAATATCGAACTTCTAAATGAAGTACAGTTCCGTTCAAGTAGAAAAAAGGGCAGAGTGCAAATCATACACTCTCAGATAAGTTTAAGACAATTTGTCTCTATCTGAAATTTCCAAACAGTGTTCGAATGTATCTACCGTCAGGTGTACAATATTTGGTAGACAGAACTGAATGTGTAGTTAGCAAGTAGTACCCGTTGTGTAGTTATGGAAATTTCACAACACACAGATACATCATTCTAACGTCTCTGTTCAGGAAGATGATGTAGAAGTACAATCCATCGGATCATGCCTACCAACTATTTACTTTAAGATGTTAGTCGACCTATCTTTTACTATTCGTTTCTCCATTGAATTTAAGTATTTGCATGAAAACTTCTTGGCCTAAACGTGAGAAGTTGAAAACTTGCAGGGTTAGTTGTCTATATAGCAGTAATTGGGGAGTGAAATAAGGTTTCTCACAAAGAGGGCTATGAAGGGACAAATTCTAACTTTTACACAAATATTGTACGTCATTTCTACTTTCACCAGACTCCAATAGAAGGTTTTCCTCAGCTGTTTGGGAGGTTATTAATGATAAAATACTCGCAGATATGCTTTAGATGCATGGTCTGCATGTGTTGCTCAGGTAGCTCTAATCCTTCCAATGTCTGATATTATGGCAATGGAACTCCAGTTCCCGCGGGAATAAAAATTTCAATTATGATTATGGCGCCTTCCCGAAGGACGACAACTTTCTACTTTTAGGTAATGGCTTGTCTTTCTTCAACGCAGCCGCGTTAAAAATCAACAGCATTGTAAGGATCATGTGGAGGTGGAGATTTATATGCAATAATCTAGAGTGTTATTGAACCCATTCAGCGCCTTCAAACTCTGGAATGCAAGGTTGCATTAAAAGCCGTTGCAAGACTGAATCTTTGAGCTTTTTCAGGATCCTAGGTCACAATAAAATTGCGAAAAATGACCAATCACCAATGAAGTTAGTACCTAAAGTGCAAAGGAGAATTTCTCATTACCTGAAGCCGGGCTGGGACTGCCTGTATCTATGGTTAAAGCGCTGCGGTCCTCAATGTCTCTATCGTCTTTAGGTATGTCAAACAAATCCTTCTTTTTCTGATGGTCCTCGACTGTCATAGGCTTAAGGAACAAAACCTCTTGCAACAACATTTACTGTGAAAGTAATGATGAGACCACAAAGCTGTTCCACTGAAACAGTTCTCATCTTTCTACGAACGATTGAAAACGTCATTAACAAGAAAACAAAAGGAGTACAAGAGGTAGTTTTTTTTATTTGACCTGTGTTCCGTTCCGTCAAAAAAGAACAATGATAAGTAGCACAAGATTCCCCAATATCTCCGCAAAACGATCGGTGTTTTATCGTGAAATTTTGTTCAGTGATGAAGCCCATTTCTGGCTCATTGGATACGTTAATAAACAAAATTGCCGTATTTGGACTGATGAGCAACCCGAAGAGTAGCAAGAGCTACCACTACATCCATTAAAAACAACAGTATGGTGTGGTTTATAGACTGGTGGAATCATTGGTCCATATTTCTTCAAAAATGACGCAAATCAGAATGTTACCGTCAATGGTAATCGTTATTGCGCCATGTTAACGGACTATGTGCTTCCTGAAATTCAATCACATAGTCTCGGTGTGCTCCTGTTTCAAAAAGACGGCGCTACGAGCCATACAGCGCGTGAAACATTGGACTTGTTGAGAAATCATCTTGGTGGGCACTTAATTTCACGTTTTGCTACGGAAAATTGGCCACCTAGATCGTGCGATATCACACCTTTGGACTATTTCCTCTGGGGATATGTTAAATCTTAGATCTTCAGGAATAAGCCAGTTACGATTGACGCTTTGGAAGCCAATATTACTCTTGTTAACCGCGAGATACCAGTCACTATGCTCGAACGAATCGCAAAAATTATACCTAAGACTAGTCACGGTCAATATTTACATGATATCATTCTCAAAAAGTAAACGCCATGAATTGATCTTTTAATCTGTAATAAAAATTTTAAGTTCTCTTTCAAATTTATGTATTTTATTTTACATTATAAATCAAACTCCTCGATGAACCACCCTATATTAGTTTTTTGAGTAACACAGAATATGATAATATTGGTATCAAAAGTCAGCCATTGGCAAAAACACAGAAACGTTGGAAAATAAAAAAGTAAATAACTGATAGCTGGAAAAGCTTATTTGTTACGAATTTCCATCAATCATTATGCAATATGCGTTCGTTCATCGTGTATGCATAATAATGCCAGACGTCAGAAGTGAGATTGATTATATCAGTTGTCGCACAACTTTTGCATAAGAAAATAAAAATGTCCACAACGACAGCAAAAATGATCGGTCTCTATGAAAGTTATATAAAGTTGATATCCATTTAAAATTCATTGGTTGGTTGGCTTAAATATTGTTATATACTTGTACAAGTTACTATGCATTATAATACTACCACTCATCTCCAAAAAAAATTGATGAAAACCCTACCTTTTTGTGAAATGGTGCCGTTCTTAATAAAGCAACTTTTATCTTCTATCCCACTTGTAGATCGTTGTAATAACTACTAGCAGATAAGCAAAAGAGTTTATGTGATTCAGGATGCAATTTAAAAAGCAACAATCCATGAGGAACTCACTTCGGCCAGCGCAAACATTTTCAAGGCTCTAATCATCATACTTTCCAAACCCCGCTTTGAAACCTTCTGCTCCAATGATTCTTCTGGTCAAAATTTTCACAATAACTGTGAGAATTGCTTACAGATGAAGCTCCTTACGAGTGCCCTTAAGTCTTTAAATGCTAGCATCGGGTATTTGGTGAATCCAGCGGACAGTACCCTTATTCTTCATGGAAAGAAGTAAGTAATTTAGAGTTTATATGAAAATTGGAAACAGTATTGAAGACAGAATGGACACTTGAGGCATACCATCCATTTTTTGGTGAATGTCATCCGAAACAAGTTGGGAGGTAATTATTCGTATCTATTGAGGAGGAGATCCAATGTTTGATATGTTTAAAAGGGCTTTTTGTCAAACTCTGTCAAATACCCTTGAAATATCAAGTTCAGCTATCATGCGCCGTCCTGATTTGTGTTTACGAGTACTTTGGTTTCACTTTTCGGTGAGAATTGCCATGCATTAACAAATTAACCTGTTGCTTCGAAAACCGTATTGCTGACCGTAGCTTGAATCATGTTTTAAGATATATCATGACATGTCCATTTATCAGAGTATCCGCGACCTTGGAAAGAATAAGTGATGACTTGAAAAATGCTGTTTTCTATCTACTCGAAGATATTGGATTGATGGAAAAACTTCAGTGGAAGTTTTGCCAGCTTCAAAGAACCACTGTTCAGAAGAATAAATATATGCCATCCGGATCAACTGATATGTATGTACAAATATGAATATCTTTAAGCGCATTCGCTACTACGAGTGCATGAGTCCGAATTGTCATATTGTTAAACGTGCATGTGAAAACGCATCTAGTCCACTAGCTTTCAGTTTAGTGGGGAGTGAGTAGCCAAAAATTCTGAATAACTCTCAGCGAATCGGCATAGCGATTCTATACGGATGACGGAAAGATTGGTGGTGGCGGTAGCATTGGTAAGAGCTGTTCCAAGGAAAAATTCGCGAGGCTGTGAAGGATACACCAGCCACAGCAATTGGTGCTTCATTGACGGTGGCAGTATGTTAAGCTATGGTTATGGCTACAGTGACAGTGACAGTAAAGACCTTGACGGCAACATCCCAATGCAGCAACTATTACTTTTGGTACAAAAACGAATAACGGATGGTAATAGCAATAGTGTTTTGCAGTTCAAGTATAGAAAGATAGGGAGCCGGTTTCCGAAGATTTTAACGCGGTTCCAAAGTTCCATTGGTTATAGCACAGTGTAAGCAACAGATAAAAAAAAGGGAAAAACTCATCGTTTATCGTTTCCTGCTAATAAATACGGGTGCGTATTCAAGCATAAGTTACTCTCAGCCGATCAAAATGGCTTCGATAATACAAAGCGTAAGTGCTATGGTGCTGCAAGAAAATCAGTCGGGAATCGGTGAATAGATCAAAGATTTTGCAAAGATTTGACAGAGAACCGTGTAAGTGCACAATACCTCAGCTATTGATCTATCAGATGATAAAATTAGCGAAATTATTGGCTTTGTTGATGAGGAGTTGAAGATTTTGTCGGCATGTTTAAAAAGATGATGCTGAATGCACCTACGACCTGAAGAATTAGGATTGTGAAAAGAAGAAACAATTACCTGACGTAGAATCGGTTAATTTTTTAAACGAAAAATTTGATTTAGGTGCCGTGGCTACAGAAAATGGGACAAGAAAACTTCTTGAGTGAAAAGTGAAGTAAAAGAACGATATGATAAGACACACCACAGACAAAACCAAATGCATCTACGTCTTAAAGACTTTCTATTTGTTGATCCTGATCTGTTGGTCTTCGATGATTTTGGTGTAAAGGTGACGAAGACTGGAACATGGATGGATAGGTCTTCAAATCAGCGTTCAACGTATCACATGCTGACATCGAAAATCAATTTAAGTGTCAGCCAAGATGATACATACTCGTATTACCACCATTTTAGACAAAAACTAGCTCGACGATGAATAGTTTCTAAATAAACTTTCTGACCGAAAGTGGAAAAAAATTCTATAACTAAGATCTTCTGAAGGTAAACGATGAAAACGATCTTTGTATCCAAACATATGCAGTCAGGATTGAGTCACGATATATTCCTTTTGCAAGTTCACATTAGTGATGTTCACAGGTGTATAGTCATTATTCATCATTTGTAATAGGAACTACATGGGCCCTTTGCCACTTCGAACTTTCTGTCCTAAACTGTCAGAGATGTGGCGATGGATGGATGGCAGTAATTGTAGTGGTTTTAGCTGAATTTTTTTAGTGTCAATAGGGATTAAATGTCAAATCAGCTATTACATTTACCTGCCAAGCTTCACTTTGCCATTTCATCATGGATGGATGATAGATACCCCAACAACGATTATTGGAAAATGTTGCACTCAATTCACGCTATTGGATACTCACACACCAACAAGTACGAGAACAGTGCGTTTGGAAGAATATATCTCGGCTGTGAAAGCCGATATTTGATCTTTGTCTACCCACTATCTGTAAAATTCTATGTGAAGATCTCGGTCTTAAGACTTAAAAAATTCACTTGTTGAAAGAGCTAAAGCCGTGTGACCATTTATTACGTCTGGTGTTCTGTGATTGGCTTTTAAAGCAACTGGAAATTGATCCAGTCTTCTACTGCAATCTTCAGTAGATGAGGCTGAGAAATAAACAGAATTAACGTATTTGGAACAAAAAAAAAAAATCCCCGAAAAGTTTGCTAGATTCCATTGCATCCAGAAAAATGTAGGTACCATGGTGTGGATTGTACGCCGGTGGCACCATCGGTTATTATTTCTTCGAATATGAGGCCCGAGCACAAGTTACTATCCATAGATACCGCTGCAGTGCGAAATGATAATTTGTTTCCACATTTTGGTGACATATATGTGGAAGAACTATGTTTCCAACAAGATGGTTCTCCACCTCATACTATCAATGAAAACGTTGCTGTATTACGATTTGGCAAAAGAGTCATTTCAAGAAATGGACCTGTCAATTGACCAAGTAGATCGTGCGATTGGATGTCATTAGATTATTTTCTGTGGAGCCACAGCATCGATTTTGATTTGAAATAACAGGAATACAATTCTTTGTATTTATATGGGTTGGACACTGCATCTATGACTTTATAAGTCGAATTGTTGTCCAGTTTGGGGCCTCTGTAAATACAGCGAATGTTTAAAAATTTGCTTCCGATGATGTTCTTCCACATGGTGTTGAACTCTAAACTAATCGCATTAAGCAAGAATATCCATTTATTTTATTGATAACCACGACCTTGTATTTGGCATGCATATAACAGAGAGAAGACGGTTTATATTCGGCGTTTTTCTAAGATTTAGTCAATGCGGCACTAAAATTTGCATTTGACCCTTCTTCTATGCGCCCTTGATGTTAAGATTCTTATCTCTTTTATATGCCCTTATAACTAATAAAATAAAAGCAGAAAGCAAACATTTACTTTCTCAGAAACACTTAATTATCACCCTGTCGAAAACAAATAACACTAAGTATCTTAAAATATTTACACAGCAATTTAAGATAACAATAAAAGACTAAACTCACTTGTATTAAAGATGTAAAAATCCGAACAGGAATACACAACTGCGTAACTATTGTAATCAGTGCCAAGTACCCAGTAATTAGATCCATTTATGAAGTCTGAAATCAATTTGCCACATCTCAATTTGAATATTCAATTCAAATAATTAACGACGAAGTTAGGAGCATTAACTCACCTGGCATTGTTGCGAATCTCACAAGTAACTTAGCTGGAACCACAACTTCAGCCGTCCCTGAGATGTTTGATTTTCGACCAGTTCTGGTAGAGAAAAATATGTACATATGTAACACGATGAATTTGCATTTAATTAATCTAATCTACGAGAATCTGGATATCTTAAGGTACTACTCACATGGAGTTAATGTTGGAATTATACACCGAGATAGTCCCATTTGGTAGAGATGCATATTTGGCATAAGTGCACTTTCCTCCTGCTTCGAAAATGAACGGATACCGCTCGTATTCATACCATGTTCCCAGATACTACGAGTACATTTGGATTAAATCAATCTGAATAATGTTTGTACAGAGAAATCAATTAAAATCACTTACGGCATTCAGATCGAAGTCATTTACTACTTGGACGTTCTGCGGGCAACTACCAAATCCTGGTACTTGTGCAGAGGTCAACGATAAGACCGACAATAGGAAAGTCAAACTGCAAGGTCATTTTCTAGTTACAAAATGGATATTCAAATATTTTCACTTCACTTACACTTTAAGCATTGCGTTTTGCCAGGGTGCTGGTTATTAACTGAAAGGTACGTCAAGGCTCACTGATAAAATCTGATTGTTTTCTAAAGATATTTGCAGGTAGATTCTATCGCGAACTGGGTGACTTTTCACTTCAATGCATTCCGAGCAAATCTATACTATGAGTGCCACTCATGTGCAGTTCTAATAGAATCATCGAAACACAATAGCGAACTATCATAGATAATTAAGTAAACAGAGATTGCGCGAAGATTAATGTGCAGCTACTGACATCTCAGTTTTATTTGCTTGTAAGCTTGCTGGGTTGTAATTATTTACATTTTTCAAATGGTTTACGACCATACAATTTAATTTAATCTCTATAAATACGAGTATATTCATTCGGGAACAAATGGTTTCAGAATGAGTTTCAAATAAATAAGATGATATTAGATAATTTGAAGATGACATCCCTTAGAGGTATGAGAAAGACACCAGCTTGGCTGTAAAAGATATCAAATCTCTTCTCACAACTCCAAATCATCAGAAGTTATTAATTATGTTTTTTTTTTTTTTTTAATTTTATTTATTTATTTATTTCAAAGCTGAAAGCTAATAAACAAAAATTCTTAAAAATTCTTTAAGTTGACGGGTTAGTGATGAATAATAGCTGAATTAATACATATTTTTTAGAAAATTCTAATATTGAGTCTTATAAAAAGTCTCTGCAGTTTTTTGTCACTAGATGGTGTTGGTGTCCATTTATCTAGAAATACTAATCTGATTGTGTCAAACGAACACGTGTTTGAAAGGTGACAAGTCAGGCTATATTTTTTGTGAAGACAGCTGTGTAATTCGTTGCTCGTGTTAAAAGTTATACTGATTTGAATATGAGTGAAATATCTGAAGAAATACGCTATGTGATGCTTTTTTACTATAAAAAAGGGAAAAACGCTGCAAAAACATGCCGAAAAATTTGTGCAGTTTACGGTGAGAATGCTGTAAGTGAACGCTGGACTCAGAAGTGGTTTGTTCGATTCGTTATAGAAATTTCGATGTAAGGGATGCACCTCGCACTGATCGACCTGTCACTGAAAAAGTCGATGAAATTTTGCAACTGATGCAGCAAGACTGGCACGGAAGCTGACTAAAAGTCAACCGTATGACCTATGGAATCATCTAAAATGAGCAGACTATTCAAAGAAGCTCCATATTTGGGTGCCACATGAATTAACGCAAATAAATTTAATTGACCTAATAACCATCAGTGAAGCGCTCCTGAAACGTAACGAAATAACACATGGGCTGAAAAGTCAGTGCCGTTTGTGAGTGCAGCAACTTTTGTTATTGTGGAAAAAAAATGGATTCAAAGCAATTTCGTGTGTTGATTTATCATTGCTTTTTGATGGGAAAAAATGTAGCCGATGCAAAGAAATGGCTTGATAAGTGTTACCCGGACTCTGCACCAGCCGAACGAACCATTCCGAGTAGATTGAAAAATTTAAAAGTGATCATACAAGCACCGAAGATGATGCACGCAGTGGACGTCCAAAAGAGGCTGTTTCAGATGAAAACATCAAAAAAGTCCACAAAATGATTACGAATGACCGTAAAGTGAAGTTGATCGAGATAACTAAGGCTCTGAAGATATCAAACGAGGGTGTTGGATATATCATACACGAATATTTGGACATGCGAAAGCTCTGTTCCGCGGTGCTTTTGCTCACAGTCGACCAAAAACAACAATGTGTTGATGATTCTGAGGAGTGTTTAAAGCTGTTCAACCGCAATAAAGCCGGTTTTTTGCGTCGGTATGTGACAATGGATGAAACTTGGCTCCATCACTTCACACCAGAGTCAAGTCGGCAGTCAGCTGAGTGGCGAGCAAGCGACGAACCTCGTCCAAAACGACCAAAAACTCAACAGTCGACTGGCAAGGTTATGGCATCTGTATTTTGGGATACACATGGAATAATTTTCATCGACTATCTCCAAAAGGGGCAGACTATCAACACGACTATTACATTGCGTTATTGGAGCGTTTGATGCTGTTTCATCAAGACAATGCACCGTGTCACAAGTCGATGAAAACGATGGCAAAATTGAATGAATTCGGCTACGAATTGCTTCCCCACCCACCGCATTCTTCAGATTTGGCCCAAAGCGACTATTTCCTGTTCGCAGACCTCAAAAGAATCCCCGCCGTAAAGAGATTTAAGACCGATGAAGAAGTAATAACCGAAACAGAGGCCTATTTTGAGGCTAAACCGAAATCGTACTACAAAACTGGTATCGAAAGATTGGAAAATCGTTTCAATCAGTGCATCGCCCTCGAAGGCAACTATATTGATTTTTAGAACCATTTTTGAAGCGATTCATTAAGGGCGATGAACAATGGATTAAATACGAGAATATCCAACGCAAGCAATCATGGTAAAAGTCCGGTGATCGACCACAAACCACTTCAAAGCTTGGATTGACGGAAAACAAGGTTATGTTGAGTGTTTGGTGGGATTGGAAGTTAATTGTCTATTATGAGCTGCTATAACGTGGCGAAACGGTCAATTTGATGCTCAACTGTGCACAACTCGAACATTTAAATGAAGATATTAAGAAAGAGCGACCAGATTTGGCTAATAGAAAGGGAGTTGTCTTCTATCATGACAATGCTAAGCCACATACATCTTTGATGACCCGGATCAAATTGACGGAGCTTGGTTGGAAAGTTTTGTTGCATCCACCGTATAGCCCGGCCCTTGCACCCTCTGATTACCATTTATTTCGGCCTTTGCAAATCTCTCTTTATGGTAAAATATTGGCCGACCGAAAAGCCGCCGAAAATCACTTGACCAAGTTTTTCGCTGATAAACCACTGGAGTTCTACTCCGATGGAATGAATGAAACTACCCGGAAAATGCCAAAAAGTTATAGGATTTGAGGACTTAATATGAAAACAAGTAGCGAAACAATCACTACTACATATGTATATAAAACTACCTCTTCTACAACTATGGACAGGTATGCATAATTTTTTACAGTCGTATGCGTGGAAGTAAAGATTATAAGCACGCATCTCACTACTAGATGTTTTAGATGACATAATTTTTGTTTTCTCGCTAACAATAAGCAAGGGCTAAGCAAGGCGAGATAGTTAAAGCCATGATGCACCCGATACTATTCTTTGAAGTTAAGGCTGCAGTATTTTTTTAAGAGCAGGCATGACGTATTTCTATGATAGACTATTCCATCAGACAATCGACGCATAGGATGTCTCATTGATTTGTATAATCGTAGAAGTGAACCTTACTGAAAGCCCCTTTAATTTTTCGACGCGATGTGCTTAGTTCAAGAGGTTTGTTATCCAGAATAACAGTCACCTAGTAAGCTTCGTTAGAAAATAGATGGTTGTGCATTTAAGTACTTGGAGAGTCAGAACAGCGTCAAATTTAGAGGATTGACTAAAAGCTGATCTCTACTCTGGAAATTGTCAATCATGTCAAAGTAGGATCTAACAGGGATTACATCCAGATATGCATATGCCTTAGGAGAGTCGACCAAAATGCAACCCCTGTTTCTTCCGCCATTACATATTGATCGCAGTTAGCATATGCAAACAGGGTTTTTTATTTTAACGAACAATTGTAGTGATTCACCTACGTTATGTTACATGGCCGAAATAAATAAAAAGGCTCCGCGGTTTTTTGTTACATTTTTGAAAAGAAAAAATTCTTTATTCAAAATCATTTACAATCAAGTAAATATTGGCCGTTATTCTATGACCTTTTGCCATTTTCCGGGCAGCTTCATAATTCCATCGGTGTAGAACTTCTGCGGTTTATCAGGGAAAAACCAATTTTTTATCAAGAGAGTTTCGCAAAGACTGAAACAAATGGTAATCAGAGGGTGCAAGGTCCGCGCTATACATCAAAACTTCCCAACCAAGCTTCGTCCATTTGTTCCGTGTCGTCAGAGATGTGTGTGGCCTTGCATTGTCCTGATAGAAGACATTCCCCTTTCAGTTGGCCAATTCTGGTCGCTCTTTCTTGATAACTTCATTCAAACGGTCAAGTTGTGCACAGTAGAGAATCAAATTTACCATTTCGCTACGTTCTAACCACTCACAATAAACAATTTCTTTTCAATCCCACCAAACGCTCAACATAACAAGTCGTTTGCTGTCGGTCACCGGCCTTTGACTATGATCGCTTGCGTTGGATATTCTCGTATTATATCCATTTTTCGTCGCCGTAATGAATCGCTGCAAAAATAGTTCTATTTCGTTACGTTTCAGCAGCGTTTCACTAATGGTTACTCGGTCAATTAAATTTCTTTGCGTTAGTTCATGTGGCTCCCAAATATGGAGTTTCTTTGAATAGCATGCTCGTTTTAGATGATTCCAAACTGTTATACGGTTGATGTTAAGTGCCGGCGCTCTCTAAACAACCTCCGTGCCGGTCTTGCTCCATCATTTCATTGACTCTTTCAGTGACCACTCCTAAGTTCGGCGTTCACTCACAGTATTCTTACCGTAAACTGCACAAATTTTTAACATGTTCTTGCAGCATTTTTCCATTTTTTATAGTAAAAGAGCATCACATAGCGTATTTCTTCAGATATTTCATTCATATTTTAATCAGTATACCGAACAATGAATAACACAGCTGTATTCCCAAAAAATGCAGCCTGACATGTCACCTTTTGAACACGTGTTTGTTTGACACAATTAGATAAGTGTTTCCAGATAAATGGACACCAACACTATCTAGTGACAAAAAACCGCGGTGACTTTTCAAGTTTCGATTTTCTTTTTGCTGTGTTGGTATACATGTCCCAAACATATGTTCGCAGTTTCAAGTATAGGATTTTCTAATAACGACATGACAACTTTTTTTTTTAAATAAAAGGCAAACCATTTGAGATATTTCAAAAACTTTATTATTGACTTGAAGTACAATCAAAACATTTATGAATGGAACTCGACTTCGTTCATATGGCCACCGCGGGCACGTTTGCAGCGGTCGATTAATTAGACCAAATTTTCAACGACTCGGCCACACATTGTCGGCGTGTTGGCATAAACCAATGACTTAACGTAGCCCCACAAAAAATAGTCAAGCGGCGTTAAATCGAACGAACGAGGCGGCCAATCAACTGGCCCATGTCTTGAGATAACACGCTCACCATACTTACTCTTCAATAAATCGATTGTAGCGTGTGCTGTGTGACTTGTGGCACCATCCTGTTGAAACCACATGTCGTCCAAGTCCATATCTTCCAATTCGGGCCAAAAATAATCGGTGATCATGGCGCGATAACGCTGACCATTCACAGTAACGTGACGATCGTTATCGTCGACGAAAAAATATGGCCCAATAACGCCGCCGGCATGCAAATCGCACCAAACAGTTATTTTTTGTAGATGAAGTGGTGATTCATGAAGCACATGTGGGTTTTCACCCGACCAATAACGCATATTTTGCTTATTGACGAACCCATTGAGCCAAAAATGAGCTTCATCACTGAAGATGATTTTGCGATGAAATTCATCATCTTGGTGCATCTTCTCCAGAACCCAATCGGAGAACGTACGTCGCTTTAAATGGTCCATCGGCTTCAATTCTTGAGTCGGCTTGATCTTGTATGGGTGTAAACTAAGATCCTTACGCAAAATACGCCATAATGTGGTCTGAGCGATACCCAATTCTTGAGAACGCCGTGAAATTGACTGATTTGGATCATTTACTACGGACGTCTGAACGGCAGCGATATTTTAGACACTTCGACCAACCCGTTGTCACACTGACAAGGCAACATCACACAACGAATATGTAGACTCAAATTTTTGCACTAAACTTGTTATTGCCTTTCTACTAGGGCGAGAGTTACAACCGAAAATTGGAGCTAACGCTCTTAAAGTTGCAGTCATATCTGTAGAAATTTTTTATAATTTGCAGACGTTGCTCGTTAGTGTACTTTACCATGATTAAAATGTTTACTGAGTTTACTGAATAAATTGACAGTGATAGTTTGATGATTAGCAAAAAAGTGCGTTCACAAATTAAACTCAATGTTGTCAAGGCCCTATTGGAAAACCCTATATATAGCATACTTGGTTTGTTTTTGACGGATGGAAACGCTAGACTCCTTTTGGTGTGCTAGTTTATTTTAAATAATTATATAAAATGGAACAAAGATTTTGCATTATTTTTGTGTAAAAAATGGAATCAACAGCTCTAAAACATTTCAATTGTTGACAGTGGCATACGGTGAGTCTGCTCTAAGAAAAAAAGCTGTTTACAAGTGGTACAATCTCTCCCAAGATGGCCGAGAATTTGCTAATAACGAACCTCGCTCTGACAGCCACAGCACATCAACAAAAGTTGATAACGTCAAAGCTGTAAAGAAAATTGTTTTCGAAAATCGTTGAATTACCATAAGAGAAGTTGCTAAGGATGTTGGTATATCGTTCGGCTCGTGTCATGCAATTTATTCGGATGTTTTGGGCTTGAGGCGTGTGTCAGTGAATAACCGTCGCATGATCATCGGTCAGGAGCTCTTGAATGACTTCAGTGATGATCCTGACTTGCTCAAAAGGGTCATAACTTGTGAGGAATCATGGGTATACGAGTATGATTATGACATACCGTCTGCGAGAAGCAATATGAAAAAGATATCCGGAATTGTGGGGAAAGAATTCATCATCGTTGCTTGTGAGAGATCTTTTGGCCAAAAGCAACACAACAATCATGCCTCGGCCACAATATTCATTGGATTTGGCGCAATGCTATTTTTTCCTGTTCCCAAAACTGAAGCGACCTATGAAAGGACGGAGACTTGCAACCGATTGAAAAAATAAAAACGGCATAGTTGGATGCCTTATAGTCTTAGTCTATACCAAAAAGAGCTTATGAGAAGTACTTCGAGGATTGGAGAAAGCGTTGGCACAAGTGTATTATATTTGAGAAGGATTACTTTGAAGGTGACAACAATAAAATTGATGAATAAATAAATATCTTTTTATAAAAATACAGAGTCACCTTCCTTTTTGAACACCCCTTGTAAATCGATTTTTACAAATAATTTGAATTAGATGTACTTAAGGTATGAACAAAGGTCCGAAAGAATTATTATATGCACCACCCCAACTTGTGATGCTATATTGCAGCTTAGAATGTACAATAATATTTCATTTGATACACTTTTCTTGAAACCAATAGCATATGGGCTATACGTCAACTAAGCAAAGCCCTAAGGACATCATGTATGTACATAAGCGGAGTCTGATGCACTACACTCCCTGTGGCACTGGATATTCTGTTTCACTTGACACCTCTTAATATTTTCAGATTATTCATTCATTTATTCGCTTTAAAGTTACTAGACAGTGGACAAAAAGATCATTTGGCCACGGTAATATTCTTAATACATTTGGAATACTTTCAGAGAACGTCGACTTCATTATGCCCCAGCACTGGTTTCGCAAAGACTTTCGTGTAAGCATCCCCTCTAGATCCTTCTGGGAAGAAGATGCTTCAATCTAAGACTTATTGCAGTATTGGTAGCTGTGTTTTCTCAGATAAGTTTAATTTAAGCCACCCTTTCCGTGTTCCAAATCACTGTAGCGTTTTCCTGGTGAACATTTTATAAAAAAAAAACTACACCCCAGTGACGATGAAAAGCATTTGGAAGGACGAAACACCTGTCTACGAGAGGACTGGAAGAGCATCACCCTAAGATAAAGAAAAAATTGGAAACCAGATGTCCGATTGGTTAGAAAAGAGCATACTACAGGAAAGTAATTCGGAAATTGCATCTCCAGTGGTACTGGTCACGTAAAAAAAGTGGGGGAACAGAATGTGCTGTGACTTCAGAAGGATAAGCACAAAAATCATGAAGAATCATTTCTCTATGCCGCTAATTGATGACGTGGTGGTAAATTTGCAGAAGACTGCTTTGTTCCCTCGATTTAGTAAACGGATTCTTTCATGTTACCTTAGATCCGGACTCCAGAAAGTATATTTCACTCATAGTGCATAACGGCCAGTATGAATTTCTGAACATGCCGAGAGACAAAAAATCACTTCAACGGGTTTTGGAACTAACTTCATATTTCCAAGGAGTTTTTGAGATCTCGAAGAATGCGTACGTCGAATCGGCGGTCTTCAAAAATCGAGAGTTCCATCCGGTGCAGTTCATGAGCTATAAAACTAGACAACATGAAGAGAAGTATGCGTCGTATGAGTTGGAAGTTTTGGCCTGGGCAGAGGAAAAGTCAGTTTCGTATTTTTTGCGAATGATACTCATCTACTTAGCTTCGTTAGAAAATGGATGATGATGCGTTTAAGCACTTGGAGGGTCAGAACAACGTCATTTTGAAAGGATTGACTAAAATATAAGGTTTTCCAATAGGGTCTTGTCAACTTTGAATTTAATTTGTGAACGCACTCTTTCACTAATTTTCAAACTGTCACTGTCATTTTATTCAGTAAAATCAACATTTTCATCATGGTAAAATAGACTAACGAACAACGTTTGCAAATTATAAAAATTTTCTACAGATATTCGGAGTCAGTGACTGCAACTTTAAGAGCATTAGATCCAATTTTCGGTTGTAATTCTCGCCCTGGTAGACAGGCAATAACAAGTTTAGTGTAAAAATTTGAGTCTTAATATGTTGCCGTGTCAGTGAGACAACGGGTTGGTCGAAGTGTCGAAAATATCGCTGCCGTTCAGACGTCCGTAGCAAAGATCCAAATCAGTCAATTCCACGGCGTTCTCAAGAATTGGGCATCACTCAGACCACATTATGGCGTATTTTGCGTAAGGATCTTCGTTCACACCCATACAAGATCAAGCTGACTCAAGAATTGAGTCTCCGATTGGGTTCTGGAGGAGATGTGTCAAGATTATGAATTTCATCGCAAAATCATCTTCAGTGACGAAGCTCATTTTTGGCTCAATTTCGTCAATAAGCAAAATATGCATTATTGGTCGGGTGAAAACCCACATGTGCTTCATGAATCACCACTTCATTTACAATAAATAACTGTTTGGTGCGATTTGCAAGCCGGCGACGTTATTGGGCCATATTTGTTCGTCGACGATAACGATCGTCACGTTACTGTGAATGGTCAGCGTTATCGCGCCATGATCACCGATTATTTTTGGCCCGAATTGGAAGATATGGACTTGGACGACATGTGGTTTTAACAGGATGGATGGTTTCAACAGTAAGTATGGTGAGCGTGTTATCTCAAGACATGGGCCAGTCGATTGGCCACCTCGTTCGTGCGATTTAACGCCGCTTGATTATTTTCTGTGGGGCTACGTTAAGTCATTGGTTTATACCAACACGCCGACAACGTTTTAAGAGCTCAGAGCCAACATTGAACGGGAAATGGCGGCCGTTTCGGCCAAAATGTGTGGCCTAGTCGTTGAAAATTGGATCCAACTAATCGACCGCTGCAAACGTGCCCGCGGTGGCCATATGAACGAAGTCGAGTTCCATTCATAAATGTTTTGATTGTACTTCAAGCCAATAATAAAGTTTTTGAAATATCTTAAATGGTTTGCCTTTAATTTAAAAAAAAGTTGTCAAGTCGTTATTAGAAAACCCTATGTAATGATGTGCAGACGGGATCTAACAGTAACTATGCCAGATACGCATATGCTTTAGCAGAGAACTCAAAACTAGTAGTGTTAAACAGTGAGTCGACGAATATGCAACACCTGTTTCTCTCGCCATTACATATTGATCGCTGTTAGCATCCGCAAACAGGGTTTCTGTTCATTAGCATTTTTTTTAATGAACACATGTAGTGATTCACCTACGCAAAAGTACCTGGCTGAGTTATACATATATGGTGCCGCGAATGAAGTGCAACTTCAATTCTGCTTACCAATTTTTGAAACGCAATCTCTCAGGGTCTTCTGCATTGGGAGCCATGTTGAATCTTTGACAGAGGGAGAAAATGCAAAATGCAATGATTCTGTCCATGCTCTTCAACATGAAGAACGCCAAGCTCATGATTAGCTCAGCAGTTGGTCTGTATGGGTTCATTCATCAGCACAATCGATGATACTAGCTATGACGAATTGTGGTGCTAGGCTTGGTAGCTGCTACAGTGATAAGAGTTGAATGTGTCCTGGTTCTAATCGGGTTACCCAGGAAGAGAGCCTCAAACACGCAACAAATAGTCTCTGTTTTCGATTTCGCCCTTCAAGTTTGGCTGATTTTGTGTGTTCTATGGGCTTTGACCAGTCTGTCGTTTTCACCAGGAGTCCCGATTTTATAGCAAAAGTCCTTAAAAGAGGTTGAAATTTGAATTAGCATTAAGTGATTTGCTTAGAAGTTTTCTCATTGCCTTACGTAGTCCTTAAAAGTCTTGAATGCTAAATGAAACCTGCTATATGGAGGTATTTGTCTTTCGGTAGGAGGATGAGGAGCAATCTGTGGAAAACCAACTTGTTACGCTTTAAGCAGATGAAGAGAAGAAGAGAAGTCCGATAATGTTCCCCCAAACTCAGAACAAAAGGTAAGGAAAGTTGTTTAGTAAGTGAACGGTGCCCCCACCAAGTGTTTTAGGCACGCACGCAGCCTAATCAATCTTGCAGATCAGTCGTTTCATATTAGAACGCGCAAAAAAAAGAAAATTTTTAACAAGTCACTGAAGTATTTGAAGGAAGTCTGGAAGCCGCCTGGACCGATGGAATTGAAACTATTACTCTCTAAAAAGGCATAGACCAGCTGCTGTCCACTCAGCAGAATCTTTACTGCAACCCTGGCACTGACATGCACATCAAGCTGTTTGCGAACATAAAGGCTACAAGAATAGACTGTATAACAAAAATCAGAAAAGAGGACTACACGCTTGGCAAGAGCTTAAGATCAATCAGTTTGGCTTCATATGCACTCTATGTTTAAGATACAAGACGGCTTACGCGTAAAGTTTCGCGAGACTGCGCTTCAAAATCTGGCGGGTAGTATTGAATGCGCAGTCGACAACAATACTTTCTGGGCATTTCGATCGACATTGAGGGTGCTTCGACAACACAACTTTTGACGGTTTGTGTAACTCGGTCAGACAATACGGTGTAGATCAGCTCTCTTATTGGGGAACTAATTTACGGCCAATATGGAATATGGGGGGGGGGGTGGGCAAATAGACGTTGCTTGAAGGGGGGATCCTATTTCCACGTGTTGGTCAACTCCCTACTTAATGCCCCCTTAGATCTAACGTCTACGCTAAGGCGTATGCACATGATATAGCTATACTCTCTATAGGATCATATAAAGCGACATTTCTGCTCAAAAACCCATTCAGCCCTTGATGTGATCGGTGCTTAGTCCACTAGAACCCGGCTTTTAGTCAATCTGAGCGTTCGAAAACTGCAATTCTTTTAAGGTCTGACTAAAAAGCATACCTATCTGCTTCTCCAGTGAAGCTTAGTATAGGGCTGTCATTTTTATAGCAACATTATTTATACTAAACACGTCGCAAACCTCTAAGATTCTTTCGGCCTTCTGGCCGTATCAAGGATCTTTCGGCAAGATATGACACTTGTCACCTCTCTGAGTTGTCTGGATCTACACGGTTGTGATATGGCCAATTATATCCCAGCGTCGAATATCTGATGGGACAAGCTCTCACATAAATATATCTTTTCAAAGAAGGGTTTGTCTCAGCTACATAGCGGTTTTCACTAAAACACCTGGCTCTACTCTAGATTCCAACTTCCGCTCAACTTTGTTTAATCATTGAAAGTGACGGAAAACAATGAGTCAATCAAAGGTATCTTTAAAACCCAAGAACTTGTTGCAGAACCTGTGAGATGACATATGGAATTTGCTTTCAAAAATGATGTTTCCATCTAACCGCAAAGTGAAACCGACAAGTAACTGATATGTATACATAGTTGTCACAAATTGTTGTTTCAACTTCGATATTCAGCTTTATCTGCTTCATTAACTAATTATATGTTATATGTTCGAGCACAACTCAAAAGTCAAGTGACTCTAGAGCTTACGCTTACAGGAACAGATCTGAATAAAATTAATTGCTTTGGTAAGATAATATTTTTCGTATGTTATTACAGTTATGTAATAGCATGTTTTTATATAAACTTTTGCTCGAAAAAATTCAATGAAAACACTTTAATTTTGTTAGTTTGTACAGAGTGGCGCAAAGATCAGTACCACACATTTGGATTTGAATTCTTGAAATTTCAGGTACTTGTAAAACAAAGTTGGAGAGTTTTTATATTTAACTATAGCACTTTTGCAAATAATTGCTCAATTAAGCTAATCAGCGTTATTTGCATGTATGAGATCTATCGCCTGTAGACATAATTTCCATTCCATAGGTGAGTTGTAGTGCTCTTGAGTATAACCTGATTGGCATTCGTAGTAAGACGGGTATTACGGTGGAAGATTTGAAGTGGCGGTGGTGAAAATAACTGCAAAATAAGTAAAGGCGGTGTTCGAGAATGTCACACAACTGTGCAATATAAAAATCACCTATGAGCTTTATCTCATAGTTTTGAATCCTATCGTGATGAAAAATTTTAGGAGCATTAGACCTAAGGCGCACTAAGCAACTTGGTCATATCCAAAGAGCTGATAACTAAAATGAGCCTTGGAATGGAACAGAGATTTTATTTTCTGCAAGTAAAGGCTGGTCACTCTGGTCCTATAAGATCGATAGGAAAACAAATTTAAATAAAACAACAACGGTGTAAGATATAAAATTGATTTTGAGTTTTTTTTTTTTTTTTTTTTTAAGGTAAGTTCATGCCATTATGTGTGGAAAAGCATATTATTCAAAAGGCCGGCTCAGCTTCGCTAGCCGATCCAATTTTTCAATTTTTGTTGTATCGGTCCAATATGTCCGACGTTATTCCGGAAATAGCATGTCGAATGTTGACCTGGAGCTCATCTAAAACGGTTGGCTTGTTAGCGTACAATAAGGACGTGAAGTAGCCTTATAATCGTGGCGGCTAATTGATGAACGCTCGCCATGAGGTGACATCACACTTTCATTTCGGAACAAATGAGGTCCGATGATGCCGCCATGCTATAAACTGCACAACACAATCAATTTTTGTGGATGCATTGATGCTTAGCCAAAAACTTGTGAATTGTGTTTGCTTCAATAACGGCAATTTTGCTTGTTAACATAGCGGCTGGGCTATAAATGGGCCTCGTCCAAAAAGATTTTTTTTTTTTTGGCCCGGATTTTCGGGCAACATTTCTAGTGCCAAATGAGCGAACTCACGGCAATATCTATGGTTGTCCGGCTTCAATTTTTGTCTCAGCAAAATCTTATACGGATATAGGCCCAAATCTTACCGAAAAATAAACCGCGTTAACTCTTATTCGATGCGCCGAATCAACATTTCTGGGTCTTTTTGATACTGGCCGCTACGGTGGCTATGTTTTCTTCATTTCGCACCAATCTCTGTCTGGTTTGTGTCTTAAGATCTAAGAGAGTATACTTTTGTTCAGACTTTTTCACTGTACGACAAATTTACTTACGATACTTACTGACTTACTTAGGTGGACTGTCCAGTAAGTCCGATTTTTAACTACCTGCTTCCGGTTGTGCAATACTCCAAGTCAATTGAGATTACTTTTAATTTAGTTCTATTTAATATTATTTATTTATTTATTATTTATTTATATTTATATATAACATGTATTTGTTATTAAATTCTTCTAATTTAATTGCACTGGCCACCTAAGTGAGGTCTTCCTCTACTGCGTTGTCCCTCGTAGTTAGATTCGTAGACTCTGTGGCTCTGTGCATTAGTGTTCCTTCGATCTAAATGTCCTGGCAATCTCAGAAGACTAATGCACAGTTTTCTGACTAAGTCGAAGCTTGTAAGTTCGTCGTTTAATATTCTGCTCGACCGAATATTTTTCGAGGAATTTTTCTCTCGAAACGACTGAGAACATCTTCATTCGCTTTTGATAGGATCCATGCTTCTGCCCCATAAAGTCGAACTGGAATGGTCTTATACAGGGTGAGATTTTTTAACTTGAGACATCCAAATTACTCGAAAAATACGCTATGTCGCGAAAAATGTTTTAGACAAAAGTCACAAGGTTCTGAAGGTTACTTAAGATGGTGACCACGAGTTTGAACTTGAGCCCCATTTTCAAGGTCAAACGAAGGTCACTTTTGATTTTTTTAATGGGAACCCCATATTTTTTCAACAGATTCGTAATCTGCGTGAAAAACTACAATTCTTTTACGTGAAACACTTTTTTCAAAAATGCGTTCTCTTCCCGTCAGAGGGCACCAAAGAACTTAAGGCATCAAAATTACTCGAAAAGTACGAAATATCACGAAAAATGTTTCAGACAAAAGTCGCAAGGTTCTGAAGGGGACATAAGATGGTGACCAAGAGTTTGACCTTGAGCCCCATTTTCAAGGTCAAACGAAGGTCACTTTTAATTTTTCAAATGATAATTCCTGATTTTCATTGCTCAGTCGTATTGCTCAAAGGCTTGTAATTTGTTTTTACATACTGCGTTTAGCATAACCCAGAAACAACGACGTGGACGTAGCAGTATTTTGTTTCCTTCGGGGTGATTAATAAGAGTGGGTCCCCTTGCCTCCCACTGTTGATTCATTGAATTCTTCCCATTTCGACGTTTATTTCCCAAGACCCGAAATGTGACAATTCACTTCAATACACATGTCTATCCGCGCTCTAAATGAACCAACAGAACTGAGAAGTATTTCTGGCGTAATCTTCCGGCAAGCTTCAGTTATTCGTCTTTTCATGTCCTCACGTGTTGTTGGCTTTTTTCTGTAAAACTCACTTTGTAAGTAGCCCCACAAGAAGAAATCAAGTGACGTAAGATCAGGTGATTTAGCAGACCATTGCTTTGGATCCCCTCGTCCGATCCATCGTTAATGGTAAACATTGTTTAATACGCCCCGGGCTACTTGGGAATAATGGGCTGGACAACCATCATGTTGAAATCACATTGTTTGTCGCAACTCCAATGGCAGTTCTTCTAGTAATACTGGAAGATGGTCCCGCAAGAAGTTTGCATACTTTTCGCCATTCAAGTTGCCTTCAATAAAATATGGACCTATTGTGCTGGCGTTCAACTTGTCGCAACTAAAAAGGGTTTTCGGTAGCCCAGTAATGCATATTATGTCGATTAACCGTACCATGAATGGTGAAAGTCGACTCATCAGAGAATAACACCTTGGCGAATAAAAGGGGGTCTCGTTCAATTTGCTGAAGTGCCCATTGACCAAAGGAAATCCGGTTGCGAAAATCCTCACTAGAAAGTTCTTGATGCATTGAAACATGATAAGGATGGTATTTATGCCGATGTAATACCTTACAGACTGTCATTTGAGAAATTCCTGATTCACGACTTATTTGGCTAATGCTAATGTGAGGATCGTGTGCAACGGCAGTTAACACTGCTATTTCATTGTCCTCAACAGCCACTCTGTCTGACCGATTCCTTTTCTTTGGTTGCACACTTCCTTCAACAGTGAATTGTTGGATGACCCGATGAAAGGAAACGCGCGATCGTATCTGGTCTGGGAAACGTTGGGCGTAAAGAGCAACAGCACCATCGATGTTCCTTCCACTTTCTCTATGAATCAATATCATTTCAATTTTCTCTTGAATTGAAATAGCCTGCATTATTAATCTGGAAAACGTTACTAATAATAATCAATTCCCCAAAACAAATATCGAACTTCTAAATGAAGTACAGTTCCGTTCAAGTAGAAAAAAGGGCAGAGTGCAAATCATACACTCTCAGATAAGTTTAAGACAATTTTTCTCTATCTGAAATTTCTTTGAGTTTTAACTTCACTCGAGGCAATAATGACTTCCTCAAAACAAATCTCTACCTTCTAACACCCTAACAACGTTGGAAACCGATTAATGATTTATGCGTGCCAGTGCAGTGGTATCTAGCACTAAATGAATAAGAGAGACAAAGTCTTGTGCCCCATTAAGGAATACGACTGAGCAATGAAAATCAGGAATTATCATTTGAAAAAACAAAAGTGGCCTTTGTTTGACCTTGAAAATGGGTGTCAAGGTCAAACTCGTGGTCACCATCTTATGTCCCCTTCAGAACCGTGTGACTTTTGTCTGAAACATTTTTCGCGATATCGCGTATTTTCCGAGTAATTTGAATGTCTCAAGTTAAAAAACTCATCCGGTATAAATATACAGTCACCTTAGTTTTTCGAAATACGGCCCTACTACTAAATTGTATTTTTAGCCCAAAGAAACACCCATTAGCAAGAGTGATTCTTTGTTTTATTTCTGCTGAGGTGTTGTTGGCAGATTTCATAGCAGAGAAAAGGTAAACAAAGTCCTTTACTAACTCGAAATCATAGCTGTGGATCATGACGTTCTGTCTGATTCGTCGATGTTGTGTGCCCCTTCTTGTTGACAGCATATACTTGGTTTTGCCCGCTTCAAAACTAGCTGAACTGACAGCCCGCAGAGTCCTGGCAATTATTGATATGTCAACATCATCAGCGTATGCTAGTAGTTGTACAGACTTTTAAATGTTTTAGTGTTAACTTGTGATTTCTGAACAATTCTTTCAAGTATGCCATCATGTATGAAGTCACATGAGAACGCGTCACCTTGTCTAAAACCTCCGACGGGTGGACACACTTTAACAAACTGCACTCTCAAATTTACATTCGCTTTATAACAAAAAGAAATTAAATAATAAAATGCGCTATAAATATATTGAGGCCAGATCAGAGGATGTGAAATATTTCTCACAACGATTGAAGAAACCTAGACATTTCACAGCACCTTTACCGACATCAAATATTTGGTCATCCCAATGTTGGTTGCCATTGACACACACACTGAGAACAGAAAGGTTTTCGGTTTCGACAATTGAAGTGCAATTCATAGATAATGGCTGAATAGTTAAATTTCGCTTTAACGATTGCAGACAACATTGTGTTTTGGAATCATTAAATTCCACTCTGTTGATTGTTCCCCAATTGCTTATGAATTTAATGAGTCTAACATACTCTGCCGTTCCTGTTCCACAGCCGACAATCAGGGACGTGAGTCTGGGAAAGAATATGAAAAGCAGAGAATTCTGTCGCAAAGGAATGCATTGGATTAGAAGCAGCTGACAACAGATCATTATTTGAAAGAGTGTCGGGTCCACACCAGCATTTATTTTGTGGATATCGACTTTAAATCATCGAAATTAAATTCGGAATTGAACGTTCCGAAAGATAATTTCTATTCCATTGATAAGAGCGTCATCGATTCCAAAAACAGGCATTCTCGACAAAAGAGCCTAATGCAAAACTCTGTCAAATGCCTTAGAAATATTAAACACAACTATTTTGATTGTACCGGATTGATGTATGCTTAAGTTCCACTTTTCGGTGAGACATGCCATCAAATCACCAGTGGACCTGTTGCTACGAAAACATTACTGTCGGCTATTGAGAAGTTTTCGCGTTTCAAGATATATCATGAGCTGACGGTTTATCATCGTTTTCATGACCTTGGAAAGAAGGTACGTAAGTGTAATAGGTCTGTAGAAGGGAGAAGAAGAAGATTCGACATTTTTAGGGGCGGGCTAGACAAAAGCAGTTTTCAGAAAAAGTCCTAAAGAGTAGGATCGATGAAAAATTTTACGCAGTAGTCTTGCCAGCGAGGAAGAACACCTCTTCAGAAGAAGGGGAGATATACCGTCTGGACCAGCGGATTTGTGTATATTAAAATTCGTCCCATTGAAGATTCCACGCACTCAAGTGTAGGCGGGGAAGCACAATCTGAAAGTGTTAAGCTGACCGCAAAGTGTGCAGCAAGTAAAATGACCTTGCCCAAAGAGCTAACTTCTAATATTCTAATATTTTTGACAAAGGACCAACAATTTTACTACCATTGGGACATTGTAGTATTTCTTGCCTCAGTTGTTGGTCGTATTGAAATTTCACCCGCTTTAGAAAGGCGTTGTAGTCATTACTGGCTCGTTTGAACTTTTTCCAGTTTTCCTCTGTCGGGTTTGTCTTAAAGGACCAAAAAGATATTTCTCTAACCCTAACTGCCTCTTTGTTTTCCCGTATTGTTATACGGTTCTTTGGTGGGTGGTTCTGTATGGTGGGTGTACAATAAATTGGCTTTTTTGATTGAATAGCACATCGACTTTGTATTTCTCGGAGTGAGGAGGTAAAAACAAGTCCAGGGTATTGGCGGTTTAACTATAGGGTTTTCCTATAACGACTTGACCACTTTTTTTTTTACATAAAAGGCAAACCATTTGAGATATTTCAAAAACTTTATTATTGGCTTGAAGTACAATCAAAACATTTATGAATGGAACTCGACTTTGTTCATATGGCCACCGCGGGCACGTTTGCTCGACTCGGCCACACATTTCGGCCGAAACGGCTGATATTTCGCGTTCAATGTTGGCTCTGAGCTCTTCCAACGTCGGCGTGTTGGCATAAACCAATGATTTAACGCAGCCCCACAGAAAATAGTCAAGCGGCGTTAAATCGCACGAACAAGGCGGCCAATCGACTGGCCCATGTCTTGAGATAACACGCTCACCATATTTACTCTTCAATAAATCGATTGTAGCGTGTGCTGTGTGATTTGTGGCATCATACTGTTGAAACCACATGTCGTTCAAGTCCATATCTTCCAATTCGGGCCAAAAATAATCGGTGATCATGGCGCGATAACGCTGACCATTCACAGTAACGTGACGATCGTTATCGTCGACGAATGGCCCAATAACGCCGCCGGCATGCAAACCGCACCAAACAGTTATTTTTGTGGATGAAGTGGTGATTCATGAAGCACATGTGGGTTTTCACCCGACCAATAACGCATATTTTGCTTATTGACGAGCCCATTGAGCCAAAAATGAGCTTTGTCACTGAAGATGATTTAGCGATGAAATTCATCATCTTGGCACATCTTCTCCAGAACCCAATCGGAGAATGTATGTCGTTTCAAATGGTCCATCGGCTTCAATTCTTGAGTCAGCTTGATCTTGTTTGGGTGTAAACCAAGATCCTTACGCAAAATACGCCATAATGTGGTCTGAGCGATGCCCAATTCTTGAGAACGCCGTGGAATTGACTGATTTGGATCTTTGCTACGGACGTCTGAACGGCAGCGATATTTTCGGCACTTCGACCAACCCGTTGTCTCACTGACACGACAACATCACACAACGAATATGTAGACTCAAATTTTTGCACTAAACTTGTTATTGCCTGTCTACTAGGGCGAGAATTACGACCGAAAATTGGAGCTAACGCTCTTAAAGTTGCAGTCACCGACTCCGAATATCTGTAGAAAATTTTTATAATTTACAGACCTTGCTCGTTAGTGTACTTTACCATGATGAAAATGTTGAGTTTACTGAATAAATTGACAGTGACAGCTTGAAGATTACTGAAAGAGTAATCTTGTCAATCAAAGTTGTCAAGTCCCTATTGGAAAACCCTATATTAACGTCAGGTATTCGCGTGGACTCATTAACAAGCTGGGTCAAGTTGTTTCGTAGCAAAAAAATCAACCAGAATCGTATATATTGAAATCTGCCATAATAACGATTTCAGTACATATGAAGATACGGGGACACAATTCTTTGATTGGAGTCATACAACGCTTCGAACTCGTTGTAAGGCAATAGTAGATAATTTACTTACGAAGGTGGAATTTGAACCACATGATATTGAATTCCGGATTGGAACAAGGACTACTTTGTGGTGGAGTTTGATAAGCGGTGAGAAAAAATAATGACACTAATTCGTAGCCAAGTAACGTCAGGTCAGAATAATCTCAGAGATGTGGGGTTGGATCTACCTGTATTCAACTAAGTTCCAAAACATCTGGCCTGTATCTATAGACGTGGACGTAGGTGTTATTTCCCTACAACAATAGGAAACAGTGCACCGTCGAAATTCAAACTGACTATCCATCTATCCACGCTATCCATCAATAGCTGCATGCACTCAGTCATTGATTTCGCCGCATGACATTGTTAAGCCTCCAAACCATAGAATTCGTCTTTGCTCCATCGTTCCGTTGATAGTTTTGACGTATTGCCGAATAGATGCGTCCCATGAAATCCGTCGCATACCTACGTTGAGATTTTTGTTATTGCTGAGAGTGTTTCCTCTTCCAGTTGACAGTTTGTGAAAAAAAAAATAAGTAAAAATTATGAACAAGGAAGGTTTTGATGTGCTGTTTAATGTGATTAAAGAAGACCTTACCAAAGTGTAGGCTGTTCTTGACTCTTGTGTAAGAGCTATAAATCGCTCTACTTAGGAGATTATTTAAAGTTTTCACCTTTTCACCTTAATAGATACGATATTTGGCACATGAAGGCAGCAAATGTTTCAATGGCATTTTAAATAGGGCTGACGAGTTTTAAAAAATAATTGAAGATGAATCTGGTGTGCTTTGGAATTCTCCCGCCCATATTTACTTGTCAGTCCCAAAGACATGTAGAATTTGTCAAATTGTATGGGTGTCACTGATGGGAAACACGTAAACATCTTGTTCATTGAATTCCGGATGTTTTTTATAGTTATAAGGTAATAAATTCGATGGTTTTTTTTTTTTTGGAATCTGCGATGTCAACTACACATTGAATGGCATCGACATTGGCGCATATGTCTCTCAAATCGACGATGGTGTTTTAAAGCTTCAGATTTTAGTCGGAAGTTATTTGGAAATCAGTTCGAACTAAGAGAAACACATTGTCCGCATTATAGCTTCTGTTTGCTATGCGGCATTTCCCTTGATAGACTTCTTTATCGGAAAAGGAGTAAACGCAAGTTACGTCAAAGTTGTAGAAAGCCTCGATCTCTTTTCCGATCATTCACCAATTACCCTTTTATTGTGCAAATCCTTGGCTAAGAACTAAATACCACCCAGATTATCCAACAAAAAAACTCAGTGGGAAGGTTTTCGAATAGAGGTAGTCGAAAATACTGAGTTAAAAGTACCGCTTAGAACGCCGTATCAACTTGAAAAATAACACTTCATGCAAATCGAACAAATTTGCCAGTATCGGCATGAGATACCCGTCGGAAATGAGGGAAATAATAAGGAAGCAACGAAGAGCGCGGAAAATGTGGCATGAAACTCAGGCTCAACAAGATAAAACGTCCTTTAATAGGCTCTGCAACTTGTTGGAAAAATCGATCAAGGACTTCATTAACCAAGATATTAGTAACTACCTAGGAAGCCTCACAGCGACAAAAGATACTAATTACTCCATATGGAGAGCTGAAAAAGCCAGGATAATCATCCGAAAGAAGATAAAAAAAGCTAACGTTTTCGCCGACCATCTTACAGAAATGTTCAAACCATTCGACAGGGACGTAACGACGAACTTTCCAATAGAAACAATTTATAGACGCGTTTAAGAGCAATAAAACCCCTGTATATGACTTAATTACGGTAGAGATACTTAAAACGCTACCGAAAAAAGGTTTGCTAAAACTGCTCTAACTTATAAATGCCACCATAAGACTAGAGCATGTATCGCATCAGTGGAAAGTTGCCGAAGTTATTATGGTTCCGGAACCTTGTAAACCGCTGACTGAAGTCAAGTCATACAGACCAATATCGCTCCTCCCGAATATATCGAAAGTCTTCGACCGAATCTTACTTAATCGTTTTAAACCGATTATTGACACAAATCGCCTCTTGCCCTATCATCAATTTGGCTTTAGAAGCCAACACTCTACTGTTGACCAAGTGCATCGAATAACCAATGTAACTGAACGAACAATTGAGTGTAAGCTAGTCTGTTCAAATTTTCGCAAGCTTTTGATAAGGTATGGTACGAGGGCCTGAAAAATAAACTTGACAAGTCCTACCGGAGCAATTGACTCATATTTTAAGTTCATATTTGGATAACCGACTCTTCCGTGTCAGACGAGGAGACGAATATTCCAACAATAAAGGCGGGAGTACCGCAGGAAAGTGTACTTGGCCCTCTGCTATATTTGCTTCTTAACCGTGATATACCGCAAACGGAAGTTACTGTGCTAACCACATTTGCTGATGACACTGCCATTTTGGCAACAGCTAAAACCGTCGAAGAAGCAACTGCTAAGTTACAACGTGCCCTTACACGAATTAACAATTAGATAAAGGCTTGGCGAGTCGTGCTTAATAAAAACAAGTCTGTCCGTGTGATCTTCACTCTCAAGAAAACTGACAATATACCTATGTTTACCAACGCAGTACAAATTCCTTTCACGATTTTGGTATGACATTCAACCCTAAACTTAAATGGAGAGCACACGTTAAGACAAAACGTGAAGAGCTTAAGATTAGGTATAGAGACATGTACTGGCTTCTTGGAAAGTATTCCAAGCTCAGTTTAGAACAGAAAAAAATAAAAATCTTATGAATAACATCTGCTGAATATCTATACATATCTACCTCCATTTGTAGTTTATTTTTAAACTTGATAACAAATACAGCTTGGGCTTGTGTAATCTTTGAACATCAACACATGATGGATGCTAGTTGATAAGCAACAATGACCGTGAAATAAATTTGAACATATCAATACACATGCACAGGCTTCGTAGAAGTAACATCTCCCAGTGGAAGCTGGTTCGCTAAATAGCGTTAAAGAGCCTCTGCATCCAAACCTGAGCCTATTACCTGAGTAGGCGAGAGTGAAATCCTTTGAAAATCACTTTCCGGCTAATGCTGCAAGCGCTCCCTTCCCGTTAAAACTCTGGCAGGCCCTAAAGAATGCTCAATGCTTCGATGCCATTAACTTAATGTTGTAGGTCAAGATATAACATTTCTTATTAGTACCGATATGGCTTTGGCATAGACAACCATGGGATAATGAGATTACTGTTCCTCCGGGCATCTACAGCAACTTTGAGTGGGGACCACACAAAAATGTGAGATCACTTGATGGATAGTCACAAACCCCCAGAAGAATAGGAGAAAAGCATGGTTGAATCACAATCCGCGGGGTAACACAGCAGCAGAAAACCATCGAGCCACATGGCTTCCACAAAATGGTTGAAATCTTCGAGAACGCCTCTTCTATCGATTAACTGATGAGAGACGCCATCAAAACGATTAAAGAGCTTTACGAACTCTTGGCAATTGAGAATCACGACGACAAGGCAACAGAAGTCATTCGGAAAAATAGTATCTCGCAGACATCTCCATGGCTAAAAATGGTAGCGAAGCCAAAAAGGAGATCAGAGCTGAATGAGGAAACCACAGACTCGAAGATGAGGTAAAAACCACCCTCAGAGATGTGAGAAAAAAAAAACGGAAAAAGACCAGAAAGCTGAACTCCCAAAAATCGACAAACCGACTACAAGAAACGATAACGACACATGGTTCTAAGTCGTCGAAAAAAATCCAAGCCAAAAAGGAAGGGCCCACTAAAGAAAAAATCCGAAGAATTTAAGGAAAACCTGATTGCCCGTAGCATAAATGCAGATGCCTAGTTGCAGGCAATTGGAGTGCCTGCATCTAGAATCTGGAGAACACAGAAAGGAGAACTCCTAATCCAGCTCAAAGAAACAGGAGATAAGACATCTGTAAATTAAAAACTTTATGAGTACAGCCTTGGAAGAACAACGTATGGATTCTTACCCATCGTACCGTCATCGAGTTCATTGAGGTTGATGAGGTCACCACAAAGGAGAATATATTGTGTGAAGTTATAGCAATGCAGGCAATACAGAATTGAAATTATGTCACCCCCAGACGTGCTATCGTTGAGAAAAGTGTACCGCAGAACACAAACTGCAACTGTCTTCCCGGAAAAAGTAAAATCGACTGGGTTACCTGCTGAATGCGGAAAAATACGTTTCTAAATAAAAGACTTGAGTTCGGCCACATAGGTACAGAATGCAGAAGCACAAAAGATCACTCCAATCTATGTAGGAAATGTAAAATAGAAGGCCACATAGCGAAGAAATGGACCATTAAGGCGACATAAAGCACGTAGCTAGCAGCAGCAGGTGTCCAGCCTTCAAGAGAGCTTTAAGAAGCAAAAGATCATGAAGGTAATACCGATAAACCTGAACCACTGTATTTAAAATAGCTCAGAACATCTATGTGGTTTACAAACGGAAAGGGTGGACGTTATCATGATCAGCAAGCCCTATAAATGTCAAAATAGAGAGCGATTTGGGTAAGTGACGGCCAGCGATTACCAACTGATGCTGGACAATCAGTGGTTATAGGAGGCGACTTTATTGTATGGACCACAGAGTAGGGGCAAACTCTCTCACATCAAAGAACAGAACCTACTGGGAACATTCGCGCGTCTAACAATAGGTGTCGTTAATGTAGGTAGGGTTACAAATTATCGCAAAGTAGGACAAGGCTGCACCGCCGACATCTCATTTGCGAGCAACTCTATTCTAGGTACCGTCAAGTGGAGGGTCAGTAAGAAAAAATCTCAAAGCGAGCATCTTGTGACATTAATGGAGATCAAATAAATGAAACTGGCCCATCTCCATGTAACCTCTTTTGATAGCAATTCTTTCGAAGAGATGTTAAACGGTAATTTGGCTCTAAGTGGAACATTGAAAACCCGTGCATCTCATTTCACAGCTATCGTCAAAGCAGCGTGTGATGCATCAATGCGTAGAAGAGCAACTGACATGAAGGTCTGACCGTGTTACTGATGGAAATAAAAAAAAGGCACTCTGACCAAAATGCTTACAGACTCGGCGCAAAGTTCAGCGTGCAAGAAGAAGATTAGATTTCAAAAAACTGCTGGACACTCTTAGAATGGCGAGACGCAACCTATCTAGATCCATCAAATAAAGCAAAACTAAATCCATGGTGCTCAGAATATAAAATGGTGATGCACCCCCCCCCCCCCCCCCGATAAAGTGCTCCAAAATGATGAGATCCTTGATAGAGAACCTTCTCCCGCAAACATCTGCCCTTATGTGCAACATCATAGGAGAAATCAATCCAGAGAAAATCTCAATAATCACCCTGGAGGAGTTGCATGCGGTAAGCTCCTGCAAAGCCCCTGGATCTGATGGCATCCCGAATTAAGCAATAAAGACGACCGTCAAAAAGGAGCCGTACCTCTTCATTGCAACTAGGTAAAAGTGTCTAGAAGGAGGACCTTTCTCGAAACACAGCATTTGGTTCTGCTACCAAAAGGAAAGAAGCCCCCTGGTAAGCCATCTTCCTATCCTATCCAGATTATTGAGAGGATAATTTATAAAAGACTGCTAGCAGTAGAAGAAGGGAAACGAGTTCTCTCAGATAGTCAGTTTGGCTTCAGAAAAGGGCTCAACTAATGATACTAGCGGTAGTCGATATCGTAAAGAGTGTCATCGCGGGAGTTACGCTGCTTTTAATTCTACGAGCTGGTTATCCATTAGAAAGGTACTTCCTAAGATGGGCCCAACGTACTATTTGCTGTACATAGTGACGAGCTATTTTAACAACAGGAAGCTGAGGTACAATTCGGACAAAGGCGTAAAATTCAACAAAGCCATTGGGATCAGTCTGAAGGCCACTGTTTTGGAACATAATGTATGACGAAGTCTTTCGACTAACGCTGCCCCGGAGAGTAAAGTAAGAGAAGAGGCAATGTCCAAACATATTCATAAAGTGGAATTGCACATAAATGAAGAAAACGCCCAAATAAATTATTGGCTTATCTCCGTCGGATTGTAGCTGGCCGATTAGAAAACTGAAGATGTCATCATAGCATGTCGGAAAACCATTAAATTCGCCAATTTTCAGATTGCTTACCAAACCACAAGATCAAAAAAAAACAACAAACAAGTTCCTTCGAGCTATGTTGGACAATAAACTGCAGAACAAAAAGCACTTGGGTTATATAGGCTGATTCATCGTAAGGTTTGACTTTCAATAGGTTTTTTTGACAGATGACACGTGATTCCTTTCAAATTTCACAACAGCGTCTCCAAATTGTTAAGCTGTATTACGAAAATCAGCGTTCTATGAGAACGTGCGATTCAAGGAACTTACGGTGCGCATAATCGACCTACTGAAACCACTATTCAATACCATTCGCAAATTTAACTCCCAGCTTACATATTGAATGATACTCGACTAGTTAGACCACATCCAACACATAGGGAAAAGACTATAGTAGCTGTAGCTGAGAGTGTACGCGAAGACCGTGACGAATCGATTCGTCGTCGTTCTCAGCAGCTTGGCTTTGCGTATTCGACAACTTGGTGTATTTTACGTGAGGATCTAGGCCTAAAAGCGTAAAAAATTCAACTTGTGCAAGAATTGAAGGCAGGTGACTTGAATTTGCATCACATTTTCAGTGAATGGGCTCTGGAAAAACTCAATGAAAATCCGATATTTTGTTGTAAAATTTTGTTCAGTGATGAAGCCCATTTCTGGCTCAATGGATACATTAATAAACAAAATTGCCATATTTGGTCTGATGAGCAACCCAAAGAGTACCAAGTGCTACCATTACATCCATTTAAAACAACGGTATGGTGTGGCTTATGAGCTGGTGGAATCATTGGTCCATATTTCTTCAAAAATGAGGCAAATCAGTATGTTACCGTCAATGGTAACCGTTATCGCGCCATGTAAACCGACTATGTGCTTCCTGAAATTCAAGCACATTGTCTCGGTGAGCTCTGGTTTCAACAAGACGGCGCTATGAGCCATACTGTGCGTGAAACAATGGACTTGTTGAGAAATCATTTTGGTGAGCACTTAATTTCACGGTTTGGTGCGGTAAATTGGCCGCCTAGATCGTGCGATATCACACCTTTGGACTATTTTCTCTTAAGAATATGTAAAATCTCAGGTCTTCTGGAATAAGCAAGCTACGATTGACTCTTTGGAAGCCAACATTACTCGTGTTATCCGCGATATACCAGTCGATATGCTCGAATGATTCGGCCAAAATTGGACCTTCCGAATGAACCACCTCAGACGTAGTCATGGCCAATATTTACATGATATCATTCTTAAATGCCATAAAGTGTTCTTTTAGCCGATAATAGAAATTTGAAGATCACTTTCAAATTGTTGTTATGTATTTTACATTATAAATCAAACCCTACGATGAACCACCCTATATGTGTGAAAAATTCCCGAAAATGCAGGCAGTTCTGTTACGAATAGCGCCTAATATCAATGGACCTGTATACACTAGAAGAATTCTACTTTCCTGAGTAACAACATTAATCCTTCTACATGTCGTTCCAGTCTGGGAGGAGATTATCGTCAGCATACAGACTCTGCGCACTAAGGACAATTTGCGGTTTTCAAACTATCTCAGATGAAGATGCCTTTGCTGTAGCTGAAATCATCCCCAACCTTACAGACGAGATGCTCAGAACATAGAATAGAAAAACCTTTTGCTAGCACAACGACAGTGGCATCAAGACGATTAAAACTAAAGAAAAGGCAGCGTCAGTAACTATTTGGCAAACCCATTGGACTACTACAACAAAAGGCAGATGGACGTTTTAATCTATACCGACAATAGAAGACTGGATGACACAGAGACTGTAATTACCACCTTCCTATCTGATCATGGTGGCTATTGGAAATACCTAAACCGCTTCGGGAAAGATACCTTACCTCTAGATGGTCCAAATTAGGAGAAAGATACACAGCATGAAATTTTAATTTGCAAAAGGTTTCTGGCATGGAGAACTGACATACCAAATCTACAGTCAATAATTGATCAAATGTTGCTGATTCTGTATATATAGAAGAAATAGCATAAATTTCTTACCAACCCTATGAAGTAATACCTAATGGCAATCCAAGTCCAGGTGTGTAAAGTGTGATTAAGTAGGTAGGGGTCCTCATCTTCTTTATATTCCACCTCATCGCATCTCCCGCATGCTCCGTAAGGTCAACTCAAACCTCCCCGTTTTAAACTATAATTTAAGCATTTTTCGACCCAAACTTGATCTCCTCCACCATTCCCCTAGTTTCTAACTCCTAAGTTTTGTTAGTTTTTAGGTTCTAGTTTTTGAGTTGGATAAAGCTTATATTAATCGAAAAATTCTTCCTAAAATCGAATGGCTGACAGTCCGAGCTACTAGTATCTTTGAAGATAACACATCCTTTATGGATACGCCTGCAGGATCCTGCAGTCTAGAGAAGTCAGTTCGCTCTTCTTATACGCTGCTCCGCTATGGGCGGGTGCACTAGTTGTGAGAGAGTTAAAGACAAAAGCTATGGTCAGCGTAAGCGCTCTGTACAGTGAGGATTATCAACGCCTTTCGGCAGTCCATGTGTTAGCCGGAAAAACCTCCATAGACACCCCTACGTATGCAGGAATATCGTGAACAATGAGGCAAGTCAGGTGGGACAGCTGTACATAAGGCAGGTGGACCTATAAGTTAATACCCGAGACAACGAGGATCAAGAGAGGATTCTACTAAGAATATTTCAACTGTGATGGAAGAAAGCGTATAGGACCCCGGAATATCGACCAGACGACGTGCCCCGCAATTGGGCAACAATCGGCGGTCTTTACAGAGAATTTTTGTGAACGACTGTAAGTTGCTCCTTTACAAAGTGCAGACAGTGCATCAGCTGTTAGCTGTTACCCTCAAGCGTGTGAAAGATACGCAATCTGGATCCCCGAACAACCCACGAAAAGCCATTACACCCGCTCAAAATTACTACATGATGTGCTGTTTACACTGGAGCCGTCATCGGGCCTTATTTCTTCGAAAACCCCGCGGCCCACAAGTTTACTGTGGACGGCGAGCGCAACAGAATTCAACGACTTTCTTTTTCCAAAATTGAATGAATTTGGATTGGAGAACATGTGGTTCCAACAAGATGGAGCAACGGCGCATACTGCACAAGCCACAACGGAAATTCTGAGAACTGCATTGCCAGGTCACGTAATCTCCAGTTCCAAACTTATTAATCCAGAAGCGGAACCAAAGTTTTTCTTTCAGAAAGAAGATTACAGCCAAAGAACATCGGGTGACAACTGTTGCGCCACCTGGGAATGTTCCAACTAGGAGGAAGCTGTGGAGCATGATGTGTGTTACTGCGCACGGTTTGCAGAAGACAGAACAAACCTGTCAAGCCTGGAAGACCTTCATGAGATCTTCTTATTTATAATGCGAATATAGAATAAACTACGGAGAACTGAAATTTTGAGAAAAGCCAAAGAGGCGACCTCTGAGTTGAGTGGTTCACGGGTACTAACCTATGTTAAGCACATGAAGCATATAACGTAGGTGCGAGGTCCAGAAGAATCATAACTCGCGAAGCGTGCATGCCAGCAGTACGGACTGCTATGATATCTATGAAGATTTCACATGATCTTGACAATGAAAGTCAGGGACTTATTAATTCACGCTCGTACATTGATATTACAAAATCAATGAAAGTTGTCATGTCGGTACACTTGTCATCTGTCTTAATGCGCTGTCGTTCTATCCTAAAATCTATCATCGAGATTACGATGTTACTGTAGAAGTTGGCGTTCTTATCTACCGTGGAGACTTAGGTAAACTGAATAATAGCCATGTTTGAAGCTCCAGCCTAGAATGAAGCCGTCATATATATATATATATATTCCCTTCATACTTCTGGTAAGAGTATCATCCCTTCTTAATTTTGTAAGCCTCATGATACCCGTTTTGTACTGCAGAAACTCTTTCCCTAGTCTACGGATCTACAGTTCTTGTATCGAAAAAGGTATTCATATTGCAATACTTGATCGCCGTCCTTATATGATAGACAAATGTCCATCCGTATCCGAGAAGTTCTATTTCGTCGCCGATGAAATTCCTAAATAGCAGGTGTTTGCCTATTATAACAAGACGAACACCTACCGAAAATTTTCACTCATACTTACCGTTGCTACACAAAGTTTCATTTACAAACACTCCAGACGTCGCTACCCCCCCCCCCCCCCACAAAAAAAAAAAATAAAAACTGAAAAAATTTAAATCACAATATTGTGGAGCCTTTAAGAGTAAATTCAGCAATATGCCCTTATCGCCTGCAGGTAAAAATGAATCTCTATGCGGGAATCAATAATTGATTTGATTTAACCAAGGTGAACCAGAGCATTAAGCCACCTCAGCTCACTCAGGATTTAGTGAATCGATCCAGCAACGTAGACAAATCCCTGTTGAAAAACCAAAAACTCACCTCTCCTGTCTGCTGTTGCCTACTAACCTAATTTAAGCGTGGACACCTAATCTAAATATCGACTAAAGTCAAAAACGACTACTGTTCCTGTTTTTCAGGCCATTTTCTCGGCGCATAAATGGCAAATTAGATTCTACTCACTCGCTCAACGAGCACAAGGAATCGCTGAAAAATTCATGAACGAATACTACTACCCTGCCTTCATAGTCTGTCTGTACCAAGGTATTAAGGCACAGTACCTCCACAGTACCTCAGCCATGTGCTTACCTACACAAAGTGGTACTTACATCTCTGTAGTAGATACTCGTACTATGTATATTGTCATTTTTTTTTTTTTTTTTTTTTTTTACCGCCGCGTTACATTCTCAATGATAAGCTTATTAAAGTACCTTTGCCGTAACTTATACATTATGGAAGGATACTAAAGAAGACGAAGACGACTTCCTTCCCTTTGCCGGCTTCCTGTTTTGTTGTTTCCCGTTTTCTGTTTTTTTTTTTTTTTTTTTTTTTTGCTTTTCTCCATTCTTTCTGTTCCCGTTGTTCTCTGCGGGGGTTATGGCTCTGTGCATTCGTCTTATGAAACACGAGAATTATTATTGTCCTTACAACAAAAAAAAAAAAAAATAATAATAATAATAACAATAAATAAAAATTATACAATTCCCCTCAAAGTGCATGCTGGGCCAAGGCACTTCGATTCGGTCTCATACGCTCGCTGTTTTGAAAGGGTCCCCATTGCGCGCCACTCATCACCAGGTGGATACTTGCATGCTGTTGTGTTTCGTGTATCCTGCATCTCAGGGATTCAGAGAAATTCATCTGCTGACAGGATTGGTATGAGTGAGAATACTTGTCGGACCGTTTTGGGGTTGAAGATACGAGTACATTCATCCTACACACTCCCACTCACAACAACAGAGCGGGACATTTAAAGTAAAGGAAGCACGACGTTGCGTTGCGTTGCTTTTTGTGTCTCCTGCAAAATTAATGGCGAAAATATGTTCCTCAGCAATGCCTTATACATATCATTTCTCTGGGATTTTTGTATCTACTAACAGGGTTGGGGGATAGAAGTACTATAGTTTGGTATGGGATCGTAGTGACTATAGCGTTAAAAGCACGCTACCAGATGATGGCTTGCCAGAGCTCAATGTAGGTAAAATCGTTGCTCGAAATATAACGAAAATATTAGCTAACGTCGACATAAACGAAATGAAAAAATTGGCAAAGACAACCTGACGGGTTTTTGGCTGCCTGCATAAACGGAGCGGAATGAGTACTCTTGGCAAAAGCAACTGCTAGATACGGATACGGATTCATGCGGTGACTAGGGATTTTCTCATGTGATAACATTGCTGTGTCGTCCGCGTTTTTTTCTCCCCCTTTTCTTACGTTCTTTGTTGAGATTTTCAAAAATGATACGAATACGAGCAGGAAATGCATTACTCCAAGGGGTAGATGCAAGCTTAGATACGAATATAGCTACATGTCACAAAGCATGTAAGCATTGTGCAGTGAAGGAAGAGATATAGTGCAAGGATACGAATATATGTTACATTCTATGTTACTATGAATTATATTATCTTCACAAGGACCATTTGAGCATAGTGCATCGGGACATTTGGCTTTTATATATTTTAAGTGAAAAAATGCAAAAGCTGCTTACAAAAATTTGTCTTGTCACAGAATTTTTTTCTTTTCTTTTTTTAGGTTTTGCTTACACGAAATGAATAGCTAGTTTATCTGTTGTTTTAAAAAGTTTTCTTCATTTAAGTTCGTTACAATTCAAATTAATTAAGTACTGGGGAAATGGCAAACTACTTCTTTGTGCATGGATCTGGGTGAGATATTTTATTTGCATTGCATGTGTGTATTAGAGTTTAGTTTACACCGCACAATTTTACTTACTTACAAACGGAAACTTCTTTCTGGATGCTGCTATAAACTAGATACTTAGTTAGAAGGTTCAAGTTTTACAGTTTTCGAACATGGCTGTTTTTATCTATCCAAAATTAGTGAGTCTTTGCCGATCGACACAATGTTGTGATCATAAAATCCATGATCGCAAAAGAAAGGCTGCCTATAGCTAACTGAGAGCTCACAATGATTATCGCCGAACTCCAGATTAATTTCCTTTTCTTTGCTTTTTCTCATCCCCCACCAAATGCAACTTTCCTCTCAAGCAGCGTACTTATACTTTGTAAGCCCCTCTATGTGCAATGTACAAACATTTGAAGGGTACATTGTGCGCACGCCAATTATATAAAAAAAAAAAAAATTAATCTGCCGAATCCCTGCAGTTGGAGCTCTGATAATTTTTTTTTAGAGTCCTTGAATCCAGGAATCCGGTGTTTAGCTGAGGGTTCGCCCTTCTATTCAGGCTAATTTCTTCTGAGGTCTCTCTTTTGACAGTCCTGGGGTGAAGCTTTTCTTCCTTCTCGAAAGAAAGTTTCTGTCACTCACTGTGGTGAAAGGGCGTCGATTGATGTAGTCAAATTCAACCTCTATAGGTGCGTTGCCTCGCGCATAAAGCCCAGTTGAACTTGGTGCTGCTGCTACTGCAGCTAATGGAAGCAATTTAAATGTCACGGTTAATCCACATACAAAAAAATCTGGTTAACCTTTAAAATTTCCGCTATCGCTTCTCTGATGCGTTGAATTGGAAAGGCTTACTATGACAACAGTCTTAGTGCAAACACTGTGAAACTAACATCAGAGAAGTTTGCATTCAACCGGAGGTCTGCAATATTGAAAATGGAACCCTTAGATGTTACTCCAGGCATCAAACTTTTGAATGATTAAGCAAAAAGTTGCGTCATCTTCTGGATTTCGGAACAATTTTCATACTCCGAACTATGATTTCGACACTCAAAAATCCAAAATCTAATATCACAATGAGAGAACGGGACAACAAGGACAGCTCTTCTCTCTTCGTGGGGCTAGACAAAGCGCCTCCCAAGACCATCAAATGTAGGTATGACTCACGACCTTATCTGCACCTCTGAGGGGCTTATTTCCAAGCCAAAGCATACAGGAGACGACATTCCCAGTACTCGTCTGGTTTATTTATTCAGAATAACTTTCAACATTCCAAGTCTCCTATTATGTCCCTTAGTATGAGGAGTTTCGTGATTAATATAACCTCACTTGTGGGTTTGGATGTCAGCCAATATTTGCTACGAAAGTTAACAGCGAGTAATCTAATAAACGCTTTCTAACAGGTTCGCTAAGGAGATTAACTCTATTAACTCTATACTCGCGCTATTAAGCTTCATTTGCGCAAAACTGTTAAACGAATACATTTTCTGTCGAAGATGCAAAATGCCTACCAGTGTGAAAGATCCTTGGAGACTGCACCTCAATATCTTGTAGACAGAATTAAAGGCACACTCGACTAAAACGCACTCAATTTTTCTAACATCTACGCTCAGGCATATACAAATGCTGTAGCTGTACTATCTGTTGGATCATGCCTAGAGACTGTCTATTCTAAATCGCACGCAACCTTAGATGTGATCAACGACTGGTGCACCAAAAATGGGCTTTCAATCAAACTCGCCAAAAACAGAGGTTGTTCTCTTTCCGTGAAGAAGAAAGCTGACTGGTTAGACTTATTTGGTGCTTAAGGGCATTACCATCCATTCCTACTAAAAAGCCAAGTAATTGTGTGACATCCCGGATAACAAACTTATTTGCAGTAATTACGTCACGCCAAAAACCTATTAGAAGCTGACGGTCTCCTCTCAGTGTATGATACATAGGCCTTGTCATCGTGGATGGTTTATCCATCCATGGATGATAAAGCCAACTATACCATATGCTGATGCTGATTGTCTGATGAAGCAGGCTTTTATAACTATATGGTCTGTCTCGGCTGCATGGTGCTTTTCGTAGCACGCCTGGATCTGCTCGGGACGTACTGAAAAATCTTAATCCTCTTGATAGTCACATCATGTGCTGGATTCTCAAAGTCATTATCTGTTTCCAAAACGAGTACTGGAGTTCTGATGACCATACGACAGTCGGTCCTTTGTTTTTATGGATATGTCTTCTGATGCAATGACAACAGAATTCATGTTACTGCGAAAATCCGAAATCGAGTTTCCCTAAGCACACTAATGATTTCGATGAGAATCGGAGCCATGAGAGGAATGGAGTCACGTCGTTACAGATTAAGTTTTCTGGAGGACGACAATGATGAATTTTACTCTTCGCTTGGAAAACTTGCGTATATCTTCTAAGCGGAAATGTTATAAATTCCGTAAAAAAAAACCCTGTCACCACTTTTAAGTTAGTTTGAGAAGGCAAAGCTTGTCTGACAGCAGTCGGAAAGCTGAACTAGCTTAGTTTTGTTTGAAGATCTAGGTCACAATAGGGTCACAAGAATTAAGATCGTCGTTGAACGTGAAAAAGCTCAGAGGAACGCTTCTTAGGAACCGAAACTGCGTTAGGACTGCCTGCATTTCCGGTTAGGGCTTCTTGAATTTCATATAATCTTATCTCCAGATGGCATGGCTCTTCAGTATGTGGGAAGAACAAACGAGTGTTTCCTAAGAGGTCAATAACTTTCCCGCCATCCCTTACTAGGAAATACTCTAGACAGCTTACTAGTGTCGTAATGAAGCACAAGTTTTTGCTGAGCACTAAATGTTTAAGTCATAAGTGATGCGATGACTGTCGTGAGACTGCTTAAAATTATCTCCCGGAATATCTGGCCTATGGTCACGTAAGATAATCGTAATCGTGCCGATGTGGTAATATAGGCACTTTATAGCTGAGACGTCTACTCATCTTTTTACGAAAGGCTGAGAAATTCTAGTAAGAGGAACATGCTGTTATTTACAATGGAATAGTTGCTTGTCTAAGTGCTCTGTACCAAGAAAAAAAACAATTAGAAAGATTGATTTGACATACTGCGCTAGTCATCAGTGTATGACTTAAAAGATAGATTCACGATGGAAGAATTGCCAGGAGAAAAAAAATGAGAACCAGCTTAAGGAACATAGGCAACTAGAGAGAGCAACCAGTGAGCAGAACTCGGCTCACTCAGAGACAAACATAAACGACATTGAGTATAGGGTTTGCTTTGTTCGATCCAGGCATTCTCTGAGTTAAATGGGTTGGAAGAAGATATGATGGAAACTATCTGGTAAGTCATCCTCAATAATTGATATCCCTGTTTCGAAGATATGCATCTATAAGAAATCGTTTTTTTTTTTTTTAATTTGAAAAATACCTGAAGCTAATGTGAAGTAGTTATTAGATTATGTGAAGCCAAATGCACAGTCCCTGGGGAAACTACCTGTTTGCTAGACAGGTCAATGTTGTACATCCCAATAACCAGCAGAGGTCGTAAACTGCTGTAAGGTAGATATCAGCAATCTATGAAGGGCACTAGAATGAACTAGACAACAGGGGAATGAAAAACTTTGACAAATATCTACCATGATGGCTGCCATATGCAAGTATAAGACAAGTAAGTTGGGGTTTTCGCCATATGAGCAAATGCAACTTTGATAGTATGCGCTGCAGCCTCGATAAAACCTTCGAGTATTGCCCTAAGTTTTAATTTATTTGAACAAGAAAATAACAATTTTAACGTTATACACGGATGTCTACTCATTTCTAACGTCTAACGTACTGCATAATGTTAAACGACTGTAATTGCAACAAAAAGCACACTCCGGTGACACTGATATGACTGACAACAGTGATTTTTTTTTTTTTTTTTATTTGTTCATTATTGTTAGGGTAATATAGTACATGTGCAGGTTAATTCTAATTATTAAGTAAACAATTAAGGAATGTATTAAAATAAGAATACGCAGTGACATTCGTATTTGGAATTCAAATAGTGTTGAATGCCACATAACCAGAATTTCATGCAGATGATATGAAGACGATTAAATAATTTAAAGCATGAGTGGTTCGAAATGAAGGTATGTTTACCAGAGATCCAATGTTGCTGCGTAGATTGCGGGGATTCGAGATCGGACTCTACAAATAACCACTTCTCATATATTGGGTCTATAACTTCATACGGTTTGCTAAGAGATGGCGTAACTTCTATTATTCCATTGGAACATGCGTTGGAAAGCTACTGTTATTGTACGTCATTTCAGTATATGTCATTCATTTGAAGCGTAAACAACAATAATTTTTTTTCACTCAAATATGTCGAACTTTGTGCCTGAAAAAGTGTTTTTGCGGGGAGTTCTTCTTCATTACATTAATATGAAGAAAACTGCTGCCGAAAGTCATCGCTCAGCTAGCGCATCTGAGCGAACGTGCCAAAAGTGATTTGCACGATTTAAAAGTGGTGATTTGGACTTGGAAGACGATGAACGTCCTGGGCAGCCAAAAAAGTTTGAAGATGAAGAACTGGAAGCATTACTCTATGAAGATTGTTGCCAAACACAAGCAGAGCTCGCAGAATCTTTAAGTGTCACTCAAGCAACCATTTCAAAACGTTTAAAAGCAGCTGGATATGTTCAAAAACAAGGAAATTGGGTTCCACATGAACTCAAGCCGAGAGACGTCGAAAGGCGGTTTTGCATGTCCGAAATGCTTCTGGAACGCCACAAAAGGAAGTCACTTTTGCATCGGATTGTTATTGGTGATGCAAAATGGATCCATTACGACAACCCCAAGCGCAAAATATTATATATGAAACCAGGCCAACCAGCCAAATCAACGGCAAAGCCGAATATCCATGGCGCGAAGGTAATGCTCTGTATTTGGTGGATCAGATGGGTGTGCTGTATTATGAGCTACTAAAATCGGGTGAAACCATCCTAAAGAGTGCCATAAAATTGGTGAGTCGAGCAACACCGCAGATCGTTCTTACAGCGCATTTCTGCAAAACAAATAGAGATTGGATTTTGATGCGGTAAGCACCACCCTAACATCCTAATCTATATTTTTGTTTTGAGTGAAATATGCCGATGTAAACAGTTCTTAAACTATTGTTTGTGCAGTACTACGGATACAAGAACGAAGATACTGTTTTAGGTTTGTAATATGATCAGACCAATTCATATTTTGGTCAATAATAACACCTAGGTATTTGTAGTTATTTACTATGTCAATTTTAAAACAGTTCGCATGATACACTATATCCGAATCAAACATAGTTTTTGAAGAAGCTTCTTTACACGTGCAAACCGACACTTTGTGGTTAGTATAAGGTTTTCGAATAGGGACTTGACAACTTTGAATTTAATTTGTGAACGCACTCTTTCACTAATCATCAAACTGTCACTGTCAATTTATTCAGTAAACTCAATATTTTCATCATGGTAAAGTACACTAACGAACAACGTCTGCAAATTATAAAAATTTTCTACAGATATTCGGAGTCGGTGACTGCAACTTTAAGAGCGTTAGCTCCAATTTTCGGTCGTTACTCTCGCCCTAGTAGACAGGCAATAACAAGTTTAGTGCAAAAATTTTAATTTAACATATTCGTTGTGTGATGTTGCCGTGTCAGTGTGACAACGGGTTGGTCGAAGTGTCGAAAATATCGCTGCCGTTCAGATGTCCGTAACAAACGATCCAAATCAGTCAATTCCACGGCGTTCTCAAGAATTGGGCATCGCTCAGACCACATTATGGCGTATTTTGCGTAAGGATCTTGGTTTACACCCATACAAGATCAAGCTGACTCAAGAATTGAAGCCGATGGACCATTTGAAGCGACGTACGTTTTCCGATTGGGTTCTGGAGAAGATGCGCTAAGATGATGAATTTCATCGCAAAATCATCTTCAGTGACGAAGCTCATTTTTGGCTCAATGGGTTCGTCAATAAGCAAAATATGCGTTATTGGTCGGGTCAAAACCCACATGTGCTTCATGAATCACCACTTCATCCAGAAAAAATAACTGTTTGGTGTGGTTTTCATGCCGGCGGCGTTATTGGGCCATATTTTTTCGTCAACGATAACGATCGTCACGTTACTGTGAATGGTCAGCGCTATCGCGTCATGATCACCGATTATTTTTGGCCCGAATTGGAAGATATTGATTTGGACGACATGTGGTTTCAACAGGATGGTGCCAAAAACCACAGCACACGCTACTATTGATTTATTGAAGAGTAAGTATGGTGAGTGTGTTATCTCAAGACATGGGCCAGTCGATTGGCCGCCTCGTTCGTGCGATTTAACGCCGCTTGACTATTTTCTGTGGGGCTACGTTAAGTCATTGGCTTATGCCAACACGCCGAGCTCAGAGCCAACATTGAACTCGAAATAGCGGGCCGAAATGTGTGGTCGAGTCGTTATAAATTGGGTCCAACGAATCGACCGCTGCAAACGTGCCCGCGATGGCCATATGAACGAAGGCGAGTTCCATTCATAAATGTTTTGATTGTACTTCAAGCCAATGATAAAGTTTTTGAAATATCTCAAATGGTTTGCATTTTATTTAAAAAAAAAGAAAAAGTTGGCAAGTCGTTATTAGAAAACCCTATACAATTAGCGGCATGAAAGTGAAAATCAAGGTCTGGCACAGTCTGCAACCTTCGTTGTTTTGCTGACAATAAGTTTATATTTGGCGAACCTACACTCTCAGTAGGTGTACATTATAGTTTATATTAGCTATTTGCTGGAGGTGGCTAACAAAGTCGTACGCGATGCCAAGATTGTCTTCAAAAGAAGTAACTTTTCCTGCAAAAGGTTGAAGAAACAGGGAGTTTATTCAGACAAGGAATAGAATAGGGCCCAATACAGACCCTTGGGGTACTCCTAGTTAAACAAACCTATTATAACTAAAAAAAAAAAATTTCCAATTTTAACTTTTTGCTTTCTATCTTGGAGATACGATTCTAGCCAACTGTAAATAACTCCTCGAAATCCAGCCTGATGTAATTTCCTCAAGAGGAAGCCTTGGTTATGTCAACAAACAGACCGGCACAACTTTTTTTTTCGAGTCTAAGCTTTTATTTATAATCGAACAGAAAACTGTAAGAGCATCTTTAGTAGAGAGTCCCACCCAGAATTCTATTTTTGACTGCTTTTTCGATATAGAAATACATATGCTTTCATATGTAATTAGAGAGGCCATCATCTCCACAGGAAGGCGAGCGATTAAGCGAGTTTATAAGTGATAGAACTTCAAGACCAATGAGTGGTTCAAAGAAGAAACTGTCTCTACAAACCGGAGCTTCCACTAGATTCCCTGCCATATAGTTCGAATAGCATACAAATCTTAAATTGGAGGGAGACGCTTCACCAACTTTAGCAAAATTGTAGTAAAATTTGTAAAATTTAGCTAGTTTTGTAAGATTTTTGACAATCGGTCGCGAGTTCGATAGGGTTAGGTATTTTAGAAGCATCGTGGTTTAATATGCTATTTAATACTTCCCATTCCTTTTTAGGGTTCCCTTGAGCGTTCCTTATTTCGGGAAAATAGTATCTATCACAACACAATCGAATTTTGTTATTAACTTTAATAGAAATATGTTTACAGCGACTACGGAGTGCAGAATTAAGCGAATGTTCTACACATTTCCGGCGCAGCTTGTTTGTATGCTTAATTTGTTTAAGAATGGAATTGCTTATTCAGGGCTTTAGTTTTATTTCCGACTCTCTTGGCAGAGAGCGAGAGATAGATGAGCTTAAATGAGACTGCAGTATCCTTAGAAAGGAGTTATAAGCAGAAGAAGAATCATTTTCAGCATAAACAGCCTCCCAGTTTTCAGACCGTAGTTTAAAATTAAGTCATTCAAAGCTCATTTTAGTAACGGTACGAGTAGGAACTCTAACTTTGCCTCTTAGTTCTTTAAAACCATGTAACCAAATATCTGTCATGTAGTGGTCCGTGATGTAGAGGTCAAGATTGACACCGACACACTGATTGGGAGATTTATTTCGAAAACGACCAAATACATGGGCTCATACGCAAAGAAATGTGCAGCTTTAAGGCACAGAAGTGACTGCGAAACTAAGGCTTATGCTAGGATGTCAAGATAACCTAGAATAATAAAGATTTGAATCTTAGTTTCTATCAGAAATAGAATTAATTCATTTAGAAATGACTGACTATCGTGGGATTGCAGTCTGTATATACAGAAGAAGTTAGAGGTCTCATTGCATAACAAACCTATGATTGTAAATATCAAATTCCAGAGAATCACTAACAAAAACTCCTATCCCGCCTGCCGAATACGATTGATTTGTATTAGGATAAAAGTTATACCCGGGAATTAAAAAATTGTTACTTTCAAAAAATTTTTTTTAAATGTTTTTTTTATTTTATTCAATATAGCCCCCTTTTAGTTTGATACACTTGTACCAACGACTTTTCAACTTCTTGATCCTGTCTGAAAAGTCTGAAAATACTCCTCCGTGGCGTTGATGATTTCCTCGCGTGAGCTAAATTTTTTATTGATGAGCCATCTTTTGAGGTTTGAGAAGAGATTTTAGCCGTGGTTGCGATGCTCTTGTGCGCCGGTTCGTTGTCTTGCAAAAACAAATTTTTTTTTCGCTTCATGTGAGGCCGTTTTGCAGCGATTTCGGCCTTCAATCGCTTCAATAATGCACAGTAATATTCGCTGTTGATGGTTTTTCCTTTTTCGAGGTAGTCCACGAAGAGTATGCCATGACAATCTCAGAAAACCGACGCCATAACCTTTCCGACCCATCGAGCCTCCCTCGGCCGCTTCGATGCACTCGTGCCCGTCCATTACCGGGCACTCATTCTGTTCTCTGGTGTTCAACAGTAACCAATCTACGCCAAAAGTCCGCCCGATTCCGCATCAGCAAGTCCAAAAACTCTTTCAAAGTGCTCTCGCGTTAGTGTTTTTGGTCAAGAGCACCCAGCGGCAGGATAACTTTTTCATATTCATATGCATCAGATGCACTGAGCATGTGCGCTCGGTACTAATCTTTGTGGTATCTGCTAGATCGCGCACCTTCACTTTCCGGTCAGCCAGCACTGTTTCATGTATATTTTTTACATTGTCCTCTGTAACCGCATTGGAGGGCCTGCCGCTGCGGACTTTGATCGGTATTTTAGTTGCGGCCACCGCGAAACTCTCAAAACCAATATTTGACGGTGAAATCTGACGGAGCATTAGCCCCATAATATTTATCCAACTTTTAACAAAAAATAATGTTTTATGAGGAACGAAAATCGTTTTTGCCCATACTCAACATGATGTCAAACACGTCAACAACAATCAGCTGTCAAAACAAAACTAAAGACAGTATCGCACTGAAATTTGGCATGTCTGTCTAAATATGAACGGACTTTAAGGCACCAAGAAGAATGCAGTAGCAGTGCGGAGGTTACTTTTCACTCTCTTAAAAGAATTACCTTACTCTTAATATCTTGGGAAGGAAGATGTACACAAACAATATCTTTGCTGTTAGCGTTGTTGCTCGAAATGATGCCAGCAGAGTAAGTTGTTGATTTGTTTCCCACACTTTTAACGAAACAATGGTGTACAATATATCAGCTGCAGCGACAGGAACCTGGGCATTGTTGTTGTTTATCCCAGGTGTTGTCATCTCTCAGCTGTTCGAGTGTGGTGAGAAAGTCATAGTTAATTTGCTTCAAAAACACAATCTCATTTTAGAGGAGTTGAAGTGTTGTTGAACTTACTTCAGCTGGTTGCTCATCATCATCGGCTCGTAGTGTAGAACGAATTTGGGCTATGCGTTTTCCTAGCTGTTTGGACAATGTTGATTCCGTTCTTTAAGCGACCGCTTGCTGCTGCTCGATAAGAGCTTTTGTTGTTGCAGATGTTGATTGCGACTTAGGCTTCAGAAGAGCAGTGCACTTATCACAACGGTAAGGTAAACCCTAAGGTTGATAAATAGGTTCCTAAGTCGGAGAAGCAAAAATGGGTTTTGCAAGAATTGAGGACAAAATCAATCCTACGTTATATCAGCAAAAAAGAATCATTGAATCGGACAGAATGTCACAAAATTCAGCCATAAGATTGAGGAGATAAGGAAAAGTGTCAACGTCAGCTCCGCTATTAATTGTAAAAATGACACATCCTCAGAGATCAAAGAGTTTCACTTGTTTCATCTGTTTCTTTGGTCTAAGAGCGCAATGGAGGTATAAGCTTCTGTAAGAAAAAACTAAGGCATATCTACATAAGAGGACCTGCGTAACGATTAATCGGTAAACTGCTAACTGTAATAGTTGGGTGCTTCGGAAATAGGGTATGCACTGTGAGGTGTTAACCTGGCGACATCAAATGTTGTAACTGTTTGTGGTAACCATCGGGTACGAGTCGATGTCCATCCGGACTCGACTTGCCAAACTTATAAGTGCGAATGCTAACCAGCACACAAAAATTGTAGCACTATAAACGGGACAGCGGATGAATTCCCCAGAATTAATCAACGTGAATAAAGGCAGAAGCGGCTACTCAACTCTGACGTCTCTATGGCTGCTTTGAGGGGAAAACTCTTTTGATTTTCGGTCCTGTAAGTAGATGAGGAGATACAACGAAGAAATGTATGGGCTGTGCAGCGACATCGACTTAGTCACAAGAGTGAACGTCGAATGACTGAGATATCTGGGCCATGTGGAGGTCTTCGAATTCACCCTGAGGGACAGCGCAGTAGAGGAAGACTATGACTTGGGTGACGGAAAGGGACCTTAGCCTTTACAGGCCGCATGTAGGTGTGCAATTAACAGAGAATAAGGAGGATGAAAACTTTGGTTGCTATATTGAAAGGAAACAGCGCTTATTCGGATGTGGATTTGTTATATGCGGCAAACGTAGACTTAAGTAGTCTCGAGCTTCCTATATGGCAGCAACCTTCTTATGACAATCCGTATCAAGGCTAAATTCGCTAACATAAGCCCATTTTCCTACGGAAAACAAGAAGAACGCCACCAAAGAATGTTTCTACGAGCTCCTCAGCAAGGCATATGAGCAATGTTCGAAGTATGTCCATAAAATCGTACAAGGGGATCTAAAAGAACATTTTTGGTGGGACAGTTGGTTAGCAGAACGTAAAAAATACTACGTCTGGCAAAGGACTTAATCTTATTGTCTTTGAGGCGACAGAAAATATTACAATAGCAAGCACAGGCTTTCCTCATCTCAATACGCTTACGGGGACATGGCCTCTCCGTATCATGAAACGCTAAATAAAACTGGTCTTGCTGCGGTTGACGTAAGACATACATCAAGTATTCTCACCACCTTGCTGTAGCAATGATGCGAATGCGAACTACTGTGAGAAAATATAACATAGAAAAGGTGCAATCGCAAAAAAATTGCCAGAATCTTCGCCGGACGCGTATTCCAAAATCACTCAACAACCCCTATGCCTCCAGAATCAAGTGGCTGCCAACTTACATCGGACTACCACCAACAAATCCCTGGTTTGATGAACAATTCCGGCAAGCACATGCGCAACCAAATAAGAAGAGCCGCTTGTGAACTCTACGAGTAGAAGAGTCGGGAAGAACGTCAGCTTCTCCAGAAGAAAACGAAAGAGCACCAACAGGTGAAAAAGAAAGTGTCAAGCCAAGAAGAATCGCTGAGAAATCTTTAGAGCGGAAAAAGTAAACCTTGTAGTAGAGTCACAGTCACTGCTGAGAATATTAAAAAACTTTTCCTGCAGACCATGGACCATGGACCCTAGATATCCTGAGTCGTTTTCAAAGAAAAATTCTTCGAAAAATATTCGGTGTCGTTTGCGTTGACGGAATTTTGAGGAGAAGATTCAACGACGAACTATACGAGCTGTACAGCGGCAAGGATGCACATAAGTCGCCCGATATTTCTAGAACATGTAGAGCGAATGGATACCAATGCTCCGGCCTGCAAAGTCTTCGGATCTAACCGGGAGAGAGAAAACAATAGTGGAAGACCTCACCTTATATGACGCGGATAAAAACAAGAGCACCTCAACCAACTTGGAGTGCCCAACTGGAGGCAGTTAGCTAAAGACCAGACTAATTGAAGAGGCTTGTTAGTTGAGGCCCAGATTCACCCCGAACTCTATCGCCAACTAAGTATGTTAAATAAGTAAGAATCTGCGTAACAGCCTTATAATCCCAGTCCTGGTTATAATGCAGAAACATTGAACCTATCGGAGTTTGCAATGCGATAGCGACACTTGTATCCTTGCTTAAACATTCAAACACTGAGTTTCGAATACAAGACATAAACTTATAAAACTTCAGCGAAAGAGTGCCTGGTTGTCCGGGCCAGCATTTCACTTTGTGATACTTCAGGTATTAGGAAATTGTTTCTTTTTAACGGGGTCTAATTTAAACATTAATATCAAAAGGGCTTTCATTTATATATTTTGAAATAAGGCTTACATATCAAATCTATGTACATGTACTGATAACTCGATAAAATCTTTTCAGGCAGAAAATCTAAAAGTTCCATAGATGATTGAATGAGGACTTAACGTTTGATTCATTCCTAACTTATGTACAATTGAGTACAACTCAAATTTTGAATAAATTTTTGCAAAATAAAAACCTTTATAACTCAACTTCTCTTTTTAAATTCAAAGAAGTTACCGTCAGCGCCATCTATCGGTCAGCACAAAACAATGTCGATAATATAGTGTCACGATATGAACTAGGTTGAAATGTCAAAACCAGCTGTTGATTGTTTGGTTTTTAAATAAATTTGTCTATAACCTACAAATATTTTCCTTTCCAGTGAAAATTCTGAAGAAAAATATCAGAATCCTATCATGTTTTCAACTCCTTCCAAAGCGGACACCAGTTTTTCATCATTAACCCCAGTAAGATGTACGAAAATCCTTTACAATTTGTTTGAAATGATTTAAAGTAAATCTTCTGCCCAGTTCTTGACAGTCCCAAAGCGAAACCATATGGTGACCAGGTACAAGTAACCAAACAACGTCTGGACATAATAACAAATACCCTATTGGAAAACTTTACAAAATGGCAAACAGCACAAAAACGCGGTCAATCTCTGTGCAATTCCATTGAATCAATCAAAACTAAATGTTTGGAGAGCAAGGTCATCGGTGATACACTTTTCCCCGATGAACTTAAGCCATTCTGTGATAAGTTGGTCATTATACTGAGTGTGTTTGAGGATCTAGTTAAAAATACAAAGGAACTCCTGAGTCAACTCAATGGTTTGGCTGAGCTAGCAAAAAATACCGACGAACCCTTATATCGCACGTGGGTGATGAGAGATTTTGTTCAATTTACAAGAAATGTCCTCGAACGGTATCAGAGGGAGTATGTAGTGAAGAAATTTGTTACAGGTGAGTCTCAGGCGGCTATTGACAAGTGTGAGTGCTTGTGAATTGTTTATTTGCAGAGGAAATTGCCCACTGTCAAGCGCGGAGTGATTTGGTACGTTGTTCCAGTTTGTGGGAATATCCAGCTCATGTTGATGATGGTGTTCGTGTTATGTTTCTGTATTTAGCCGAAGAAATAAAAGTAAAATGATCTTCCTAAGGTGAAAGGTCCTTTATTTTTTGTTATTTCATTTTGGGGCTCTGCAGTTTCTTGCAGAAAGCCTAGAACGAAGTTTGGGGGCGGTTTGGGTGGCCAGTTTGTATGTATTCAAGAGCAGTGTATGCAGGTTTTTTGACAGTATTCGGTGCTTTTCACATCGATATTGATGAAAGCAATTGTGCAGAAGTACTCGCAAGCCCGGAATTCTATCACTGCTCCTTGTGGTAAAAGAGGTCTTGATAATATTGAAGGCTTTACCTCGATGGCCTATGTTGACAGTATAGCCATCCTGGTTTTGCACAAACTCCACCCAGTCCTAAGCGAATGGATCAACCTGGCGCTACTACTAATGAAAGCTTGTTACAAAAAGCTTCGGCAACAGAGGTTGTTCTCTTCACTAACAACAAATCAGCCAACGGAGATTAGGGGAAAGGGAAAAGGAACTCCAAAGACCATATCAACATAGCAATATTGTCTTTTTCTTTCGCAAAAGTATATACAGCCCTACCAGAGGATTCTAAATGGCTGCAGTCCATTGACTTGGTACAGCTGTTATGAGACCAATCCTAGAAAAGCAATCTCAGTTCTTGAACTACACTAAATTTTAGAGGTCAGCTTGTATTGGAGTACTGTGATCAACTAGGATCGCACCCATCGCCATTGAAGGCAATTCTCAACCGCATGGCAGTTGATCTGTCTTGAGCTGATCACATGATTCCCACGTTACTTCTTGACGGTCAAATCAGAGTTCATGATAGAGATGAGTGGAGGAATAAACAAATTACCAACATGCAGAAGCCTACTTACTACACCGATTATTCTCAATTAGGCGCTTACTTCGAGCTAGACCTGGACGATAACAAACAGCTCTTTCGATTCACAACCTTCTTGCGCTAATCACATGCAGCTGCGCACACCGAATCGGTTGAGGTTTATTTCGACTTGAACTTAAACTTGCCTTAGTCAAGGTCTTCTTTTACCGCGTTGTTCCTTGATTCGATGATATTTCGAACCAAACCGGTGGTAGTCGTTAGTTCAACATATCCAAGCCTTAGGGACAGATGGGTTATAGCTGTGTCGCTGTATACAGTATACCGAATGCAGACGGAAAAACACTCTAAGACCTCTCTCGAAGCAACAAATAACCCTTGTGTCTCTTGTGTTTTGCCGTGAACTTCTGTCAATGCCTTGTCATTGCTCTTTGTCATTCCTTTGATAAGAATTCGGAGCCTGTGTTGAGGGCACAGGTTCCACCCTTTGTATGAATCGAAGCCGAACTAAAACCTCTTGCCGAGCACGTTACCCAGCACTTATTTCAACTCTACATTGTGTCAAAACCAACTGGAAGACCCTTCCCTGGACTTAGTTTTAAACTACAGCCACCATCACGCTCTCACTAAGGAGCCTACCCGTAACAAGTCAAGCCCGGACCGAAGTCCGAGGGGCCCTGATTCCCGCGGTACTTTATTCCGTATTTTTAAAAGCCCAGTAAGGACTACTAGTAGTCCTGTCCATCAACATGACCTTAATGACCGGCAGTATACTAGCAGCTTTCGATGCCGTCCATCGTTTCCAACGTCTACGATAAGCCCAGTGATTGCTCTAACCCCGTTTATGGGCGTAGCCTTGGTGATTGGGCGGGGGCCTTTCGCACCATACAGTAGGACCCTACATTGTTCTCTTCAGTAATTGCATCTTTAGCAGGTTCTGTTCACATTTTGGTAGAACTTTCGAACACCATTTTAGTAGTTACCCTCCATGGCCGCGATCGAATGCATCTCTACTTCTTTTCGTTTCTTTCAGAGAAGCGAATGTTCCTCCCATCTCCTTTGCTCACCGTCTTCCTTCTTTGCAGCACTGCCTTGTATAGTTCTTGTTTCACTTTATGCGCTTGGCGACACTAAACGAAGGGTTTAGAGTGAAACTTGGCACATTAGATGCAGCGTCTCTAATAACGGCTTGTTAACAATGTTGCCACTGGTCTTCTGCGTTTAATGCTGACAGTACTCGTATAAATCTTTACGGAAAAATTTTGATTAGAAATACTGCAGTCTCTTGGGATTGTGGACGTTCGACGACAAATTTTCTGTCAGCACTTTCTACATCCTGAATATTCTCATTCCCACCTTGCCTCCAATAAGATAGTGGTCTAAGCAGAAGTTGGCTCAAGTGACTTGCGCCGATCGCACTACGATCAATTTAGTTGGAGGTTTAATGACCTGAGGTCAGGTGCTTTTGTGAATGTATAAGCTAAGATGAAATTTCGCCCTGCCGCGAGGCGAGTCCACTTTCGGAGCTGGTTTCGCTTAAGCTTTGTTTACCAATTATGCCACCAAAGATGCTCTCCTTTCCTAAGTCTGGTCAAGGAGATCGTATAAGTTATCTTTGGCAAAGTGAGAGCGTAAAAGCATGTCAAGGTTCTTTAGCCTCGATGCAGATTTCGCGATTTTAGCCTTGATTAAGGCTTTTTGTCTAAGACTTTTATATTATGCTTGGTAAGCCATCTGTCGAAGTTGTAATAGAGTCTTTTGTAAAGTCGGTGTGGTTACTATTGATGGAGAAGATGCATGGTTGTGATACCGCTCTAAGTCGACATCTGCTACCTTAAGGAATAAAAGAACAGTGAAAGAACTCCATCAATGGAATTAACGCTATCGCATGGGGATCCTCTTTCAGAGCCGCTTTAATATAATCAAAATCCTTGTCTGAAAGTAACTACAGAATCAGACGTTAACGACCCATGCTACTCAAAAATGTCAAACAGATCACATGCAGCCGAAAAACTCTCAAAGGTCCTATATTTATATGATATAAAGCCGGTCTGACCGCCATTCAAGTGCAATGGAATGAACCGGAAGTAAAAAGGACGAAATACCATGACATAACATATACTACGGCAATTGTTACCGAAAAGACAAGTTGGAGATATATATTTGAATGAGAATTCGTCATAAGAGACAGACTTAGGCAAGGAATCTTCAGTTGAAGGTCCGTAAACAAGCGCATCCTGACAATTCGCATTACGCTTGCCAATATCAGCCTAGTACAAAGCTTTTCGTCGCAACTGTAAGAAACCATTAGGGTCTTTGCCGACCGATGTCTTAGATTAGGTTGGGTAAGATAGGAGTGGCGTTTGGAAAACCAACCCACTTATGCCTTTTGGCCTGTTATGCTGCCACGGGGATCTATGATCCTCTAACTCATGGAACCAATTTGAGCTCATTGTAGAAAAATGCTCCTAGGTGGAGTTTCCTCTCTAGGAGAGAGCTGGACATGCACAGAGAAGGTGGAGGACTCTCTCCTTTTCCTCCTCGTCCATGCAGTTTCTACAGAAATAATTTGTTAAAGCGCCAAGCAGTGTCCAGTGATGACGCCTATATAGCGCTGAGATGTTTTCTTTTTAAAAGAATCAGACTGTTAGAGCGATTCAGATCCAGCTTTGGTCAGATCTATTTAGTCGCTAGACATGTTCACCCACAGGTCCATCTAAGGTCTGTTCTTTTGTTAGCATCCAGCTTAAATAATAACTTGCTGCCCGTTTCCGATAGAATAGGTAGAGTGGTTCCAATTTTGACGAGTTCGTCGGCCCTACAATTCCCTGAAATGTCTCTGTGGCCCGACATACAACAAAAGTGACGGTTGAACTGCTCTGCCATCTCCGTAAAAGATGATCGGCATTCAAGGGCGGTTTTAAAATTTAGTGAGACCGAGTCCAGGGTTTTGATAGCGGCCTGACTACCCGAAAAGATGCGGATATCCTTTCCAGATATCACGTTTTTCTTCAGCCAGGACAGAGCTTCCTCAATCGCCAAAATTTCCACCTGAAACACGCTTCAGTGATTTGGAAGACAGCTTACATTTATCTTATCTGAGAATATATGAGAAGCGGATAGACTTGTCCTCCATGAAAGCAACTTTCTCCCAGAAGGATCTTAACGGAAAGCTCGCATGAAAGTCTTTGTCAAGCTGAAGTCTAAGTATGGTGTAATCGATGTTTTCTATGTGGATTCCTAATATATTAAGAATATTAGCGTGGCCAAATAAATTATTTTTCCACTGTGTAGTCGCTTTAAGGCGAATAGGTGCATTGCAGCTATTTGGCTGCTGAAGATGTTGATGGGTGTCGTGGAGGGAGTGGAACGTAAAGCTCCGCATATACATAGACATGCTGTTCTTTGGATTCGGCTTAGTTTTTTGCAGTTGACTGCAATGTCTAAGGCCGTCCACCAGACAACCACATCGTAGGTGAGTATCGGTCTTATGACCGAGATATATAGCCAGTGGGTTATTCGAGGTTGAAGGCCCCATTTGTTTCGATCAATGTCTTGCGCTGTCAATATATTTGACCCTAAATGCAATTTGATTTGCAAGGTTTCAACTGTAATCTACTGCAAAACCTGTTTTTTGACGTTCAATGTCCGCTGTTACATGCAGAAGGACTGAAAACCAAGAACACACACATGAAGTTCGTCAGCTCTACGAGCCACAAGGAAAGGACGAGTACCGATTTCTCAGAAGGAAGTAAAGAGATAAGAAGAAGAAGAATCAACGAAATTTTGTCCGAACAAGCCATAATTATGGCATAAACATAACATGAATTGCTCCGTCTACTCATATATTCGAATCTGCTTCTGAAAGTTGTCTAACCAAACTCTTTAATTTTCGCGTTGCTTGAATTGATATTTCGTCCTTTTACCTTCGTTCGATTTAACTTTGGATGCGCACGTTCTAGTAAAACAAAAAGAAGGTATATGCTACTTGTATATGATGTTCTCCCATTCCCTTTACCCATGCTTCCCAACCACAGATGAATAGGTAGATAATGAAATATAATTGCTTCGGAAACCGCTTTCGTCAATTGATTCAATCCTTTTGACAGTGGCGATGGTAATAGTCATGGTGATGGCGATGGTGACTTGCGGAAAGAGTTCCCTTTCAACTAGCATTCAGTGTCGCAAAACCAAACCAAGCAGCGCTCATTAATTTCATCCTACAGTTTTCCAATTACAGACTGCTGTCAAATGGTAATGAGAAGCAAGTCTCGTTTGCATTAGCCGTGAATTATCCCCATCGAAGAGTATCTACTAATAATAGTACGACTATGTAGCTAATATACACTATATTCGGGCACGTAAAGTGGGAGTGCAATTTCGAAACATTAGATGCGCTGTTAAATGTTGCATGCACAGTTTATTCATTGGAACGATCCTCTTTTCAGTCGTATTTGAAAACAGAAGGGCCTGGGGGTAACACCTTCTGTGATTTTCCAAATTAAAGCTTCAATGTGGTCATATGTTCAAGCAATTAGTTAAATCAACAACGAATGATTTGCAGTGCTAGAACTGACGGGAATATTAGCTGTATAGGAGTGGAATTTAATTGAAAAATAACACTTGTAGGCACGAAGACATTACCGGTGTTTCGTGATTGGAATAATCACTTGTCCTTTTCCACTTAGATACGGATACAAACTGATACTGCAAGTAATTCAGACAAATATTTTCATATTACTCATGGATGGCAATGGAATTCTTAAAAGAAAGCTGGTAGAAGCGTCAATGAAAATTTTGGGATTATTTGAAAACTGTTGGTCATGGTCAAGCTAAGTCAAACAAAGACTCGGTGAATACTAATACTTTCATTACGCTTGTAGGAGAATGATATCAAATGATACGACAACCATTTCGTTGGAGATTTCTCTTCCTCTGATCATCCAAATTGACACGGTGAAAGGGCTTAAGATAGTTAACATAACTGCTAGTCGACGAAGAGTCAATGCAACTAAGTGGGGCATTTCTAACCTTTTTATAGAAACCCAATCTAAGACCAAACGGCCGAGGATAATAGACCTTTACACGGGAATCCGCTTCTTGAAGAGAAGTGGCTACTTGTTTGTGACAATTAATAATTTATTTGGAAAAAAAACTAGGAAATACCAGATTGACGATAAAAATGTTAAAACGAAGAAACAAATTTAGAATTCGAGAGTGACACTCTTGCATCTTAGCAAAACGCAATCCTGAGCCTTGGTTGGGAGAGAATTACAATTGCCATAATCCATTGAAAGGCATTGATGCCAATAGTCTTAATAAAATACTTTGGATGGGTTGGATCCTAGTGTGAAGAAGTCTATTCCTCGCACCTCTATGGGAATGAATCTGAAACAAAAAAGTACTAGAGAGGTAGCGGCAGCCACAAAAGTGGCTCGTAACTCTTTGGATCTAACACAACAAGAGTAAGGGTCAATAAAATGAAAGGATCCTTTTTAATATCCCAAGTTTTGGCAGCTCATAATTCGCATATACAGCAGACGGCCAAGAAACGCCGAATTTGGCAATAGATATTGTCGGCATGATTACACAAATTCTTGTAAGCCGGTCTTCATTGATAGGAACAGGTCGAACGACAAGGCATATGATACTTGGAAATCCAAAACGGAAGTTCTCTGATGGCAGCTTTTGAAACTGAGAATCTTGATGGTATCCTACATGGAGCTAAAAATTTGGTATTAAATCTAATTCCGTGCGACAACATAACCACAATATATTCCCTGACACAACATTTTAAATATAGGAAAGCACCATGGCCAAAATGAAGCTTTGTTTTGCGGAAAGAAAGTATAATACTGTGTACCTAGGGCTAACTATTTTTGACCTTATTTATCTAAAGACAAGATTGAACAAAACATGAGGCACCTCAATCTCAAATTTAACAGGAAGGAATGAGAGAACGTCGAGGCGAGTAGCCGCACTAAAAGTAACATTGAAATTATGGATGAACTTAACCTAAAATCTGTGCCAATGCTTCATAAGGCCAAGTTTGGATCACATTATGGAGTAGGCCCTTTTTCTCTATCACTAAACTTAGTTTTGTAGCAAAAATGAAACTAGATGCTTTTACGCACAAGATGGGCCAAACCGGTCAGTGTGTTCCTTCTTGTAAAGAGAACTATCTCAGTCTTGAAAGGATTGGCTGAAAGTGACCAATCATCGACCACTTCAGGGACTGTCTGCGCCTTAGAGCAGAGATTCGCTTAGTCTGAACCAGTAGAATGTGCAGATACATTATCAACATATATGTACTTGAACGTAGAAGCAAGAGCCATTGGAAGCGCTATGCAGTGAGTCGACTAAATAGCACCCACGTTTACCCTCGCTTATATTATAAATGTGGGCGGCAGTTGCAATCGGGAATCATTTCATTCTACGTGTATTCACTGGTATTGCTTTTATCCACAAAACTAGTGATTCATCAACGCCGCGTTATCTGACTGAGATACACATGCCGTCAAAATTTTGATTGTCGAAAGCATCTTCAATGCTGATGAAGATGCCAGGCGCATTCTCCTTCTTTTCCACTTCTTTTTGCCAGTCATATTTTGAAGCACCAGGCTAACAGTGAAAGTTTTCTTTCAGTTGCCAGCAGGTGATCTACACTTTTTTGTAGCATACATGGATATATGTGATCGGGTCCAGGCGACTTGAAGCCATCTAAGGAAGCAACAGCGTATTTGAATGGCTTCAATTGTCACTACATCCCATCACAGATGGAGCTCGAATGTGCTCCAGAATGTTCAGAGAAAATGACAAGGACATTTATTACTACTGCGATAAAAAATTGTCGACTTCAAGTCTTTAAGTGCTCGTCTAGTTGTGATCCGCATCAAAGGCACTTTCCAAACTTTAAAAAATTCAAACTTGAATGCCTACGCACACAAGGAGTAGCCAGAGTCTAAGGAGAGCGCCGGAGTAAAAAAATATCCACTGTGCAATTACCCACCACCAATCCCAACAATCAGGAGGTAGCCGAAACCACTTTTGGGTACCAGCCACCCCAACAAAAGAGCCCATGTCATGAGGATGAACGCGACAATGCGTATACCGGGAAAAGGTGACAGAAGATGCACATAACAAAACGCTGCAGCGCAAAACAAGAGCAGCAAGAAAAGAGTATTGAGCCAAGAGAAGAAGATTCCAGCAGATTTCTAGCAGCCGCTAATGGGCATCATGTAGAGAGAGTGAAAGGGCAACAGGAGACCCCACTTCTAATCAATGAAGAACCAGTTCCACCACAGGGTATAGAAGAAGTTGGCTTAGCTATAAAATAACTTAAGAAAAACAATGCCGGAGGATCTTATGTCTAACAGCGGATCTCTTCAAATAAAGTGGCGATGCTTTGGTAAGGCGCTTGCTCCAAGTTTGGATGGAAAAGCATGTACGATGACATGACTATCAGCTCCATATGCCCCATCTACAAAAAAGGCAATTCTATGTCTTGCAAGAACTATGAGGAATATTCCTGCTTAATGTCGCATATAAGATCCTATCCAACGTAGTGTGGGATCGTCCCAAACCAGTTCCGGCTCGGCAGATCGACTGTAGACCAAATTTTCACACTGAGACAAATCCTGAAAAACACCAACGAATTTAAGATCGGGGATCCTGAAAAAACTGATCTAGATGTGTCGCGTGACGCTCCTCCGAACTATTTCAAGCATGCACCAGATTTCGGAAAGAAGATGCGCTCTCATGTGACTTATTCAATGGTGAAGCAGATAGTGCCCAGGGCAGTTGTCAACACGGAAAGCACTATCTTCAACAGATCCTTTTAGCTATTGGGATATGCGAATGATATTGACATCATATTTCGTTCCCAGGATGCCGTGATAGAGGCTTTCACGACGATTGAAGAACCACCGAAATTTGTTGGCCTTGAAGTTAACGAGGACAAGACTAAGAATGTACATGCTATCAACGAACAAACCAGCATCTGTCAAACGTCCCTACTGATAGCAACTATAAACTTGAATTTTACGAATGACACCCTAGTGGAGATCCGACGAAGAATTACCCTATCACGCTGTTGCTATTTCGGTCTGGCAAAACAAACATTAAACCCTTATCCTGTCAGTTCTGCTGTATGGCCCCGAATGCTGGTCGATAAGCAGGAAGAGAGAACTGAGAACTGGATTCCTTCGAAAGAAAAATTCTACGACGGATTTTTGGTCCTACGTTGGAGAAGGACGAAAGGAATGAATGAATGAAAGTAATAAAAATCCAAATGCATCATATGCGTAAATTAAACCTACTTCCTCAATCTAAGAACTTTCAAAATATGATCAGACTCACAAATACCGCAACTCTAATCCAAAAGGCATAAGACGTGCAGGAGACCAACATACAAAAGACTGCAAACAAAATTCCGGACGTTGTCGATTTCCTTATATCTAAGAATATCTCCTTAAATACAGGAAGTGCAGAAAGGGCCAGATCTTGACTCAGGTCACTCATCTGTAAAGTATATCTCAAAAAAATATGTTACATTACGACTATATTTGAAAAGAGAAGAGCTCGTAAACGCTGGCAATAGTTGAGAGCGTCAAGTGATCAACAAGACTTAATAGTTTAAACAATAAACTCAGAAAAAAGATCATAGGATTGAAAAATGCATCTAACAAATCTAATGAACGATGCTAGTATAGAATACTTACTGTGGAAAGCTACAAAACAACAAAAAACTACGGCATACATTGCACCAGTTAAAAACAACAGTGAAAACTGGGCAAAAACAAACAAACAAAAGGCGAATCTAATTTCGGAACATCTTCAAAATTTCTTCCAACCATACAAAGATAATGAAATGTGAAGAACCGTGCGAAGACAAGAAATTAATTCCAGCAATAACCTCTAAGGAAATACAAAAAAACTGTCTTGAAAAAACAGATAACAAATGCAGGCAAGGTATGTTCCACGTATGTATCGGGTTTTCCAATAACGACTTGACAACTTTTTGTTTTTTTAAATAAAATACAAACCATTTGAGATATTTCAAAAACTTTATTATTAGCTTGAAGTACAATCAAAACATTTATGAATGGAACTCGACTTCGTTCATATGACCACCGCGGGCACGGTGGTCGTTGGACCCAATTTTGGCTCTGAGCTCTTCCAACGTCGTCGGCGTGTTGGCATAAATCAATGACTTAACGTAGCCCCACAGAAAATAGTCAAGCGGCGGTAAATCGCACGAGCGAGGCGGCCAATCGACTGCCCCATTTCTTGAGATAACACGCTCACCATACTTACTCTTGAATAAATCGATTGTAGCGTGTGCTGTGTGGCTTGTGGCACCATCCTGTTGAAACCACATGTCGTCCAAGTCTATATCTTCCAATTCAGGCCAAAAATAATCGGTGATCATGGCGCGATAACGCTGACCATAAACAGTAACGTGACGACCGTTATCGTCGACGAAAAAATATGGCTCAATAACGCCGCCGGCATGCAAACCGCACCAAACAGTTATTTTTTGTGGATGAAGTGGTGATTCATGAAGCACATGTGGATTTTCACCCGACCATAACGCATATTTTGCTTATTGACAAACCCATTGAGCCACAAATGAGCTTCGTCACTGAAGACGATTTTGCGATGAAATTCATCAACTTGGCGCATCTTCTCCAGAACCCAATCGGAGAACATACGTCGCTTCAAATGGTCCATCGGCTTCAATTCTTGAGTCAGCTTGATCTTGTATGGGTGTAAACCAAGATCCTTACGCAAAATACGCCATAATGTGGTCTGAGCGAAGCCCAGTTCTTGAGAACGCCGTGGAATTGACTGATTTGGATCGTTTGCTACGGACATCTGAACGACAGCGATATTTTCGACACTTCGACCAACCCGTTGTTTCACTGACAAGGCAACATCACACAATGAATATGTAGACTCAAATTTTTGCACTAAACTTGTTATTGCCTGTCTACTAGGGCGAGAATTACGACCGAAAATTGGAGCTAACGCTCTTAGAGTTGCAGTCACCGACTCCGAATATCTGTAGAAAATTTTTATAATTTGCAGACGTTGCTCGTTAGTGTACTTTATCATGATGAAAATGTTGAGTTTACTGAATAAATTGACAGTGACAGTTTGATGATTAGTGAAAGAGTGCGTTCACAAATTAAAATCAAAGTTATCAAGTCCCTATTGGAAAACCCTTTAGAAGGTCGCGGAAGGTCTAATACCAAAGTCGGGCAAACTATCCAGTGAATTTACCTCATATCGTCCGATCTCATTGCTGCCAATACTGTCAAAGCTCTTCAAAAAAAATTCTTCTGAAACAAATCCGGAGAAGACAGAGGATGGGAGAGCAATTCGTAGTGCAATTCGACTAATTTGGCTGTGGTGACCGCAGAGGTGCGAGCCGGTGCGTTATCATGTTGGAAGAGCACATTTTCTTCGCCAAATATGGTCGTTTTTTCTTCAAATGGCGTTGAACCGGCCCAATTAATCGACTTAGTATGCTCCTGTGATTATTTTTCCGTTTTTCAAATAGTCAACGTGGATCACACCTCAGGCATCCAAAAAAAAAAACGGTGACCATCAGCTTTTCGGCCGAAGGCACAGTCTTCGCCTTTTTTTCAGCATGTTCACTGAGGGTAAAACCCATAATTTCGATTGTTCTTTGATTTCTGGTTTGTACCAATGAATACATGTCTCATCGACGGTCACGAAACGATGCAGAAAGTCCTCCGGATTTTGAATAAACAGGGCCGAACACGTCTTTAAAATGGTCTAGCGATTGCGCTTGTTCTAATAGCTAACGCGTTCTCTTAAGATGCCTGATATCTCAGCTAACTCGCGAATTTTCACTCGGCGGTTCGCCTATTCGTGATTATGGATTTAGTCCACGGTTTCTTCTGTGGTAAACGTTTTTTGGGCCACCTGGGAACATTTCATCAAAAACCGAGATACGGCTACGCCGAAATTGTTCGAACCAAACGGTTGTACGGGAAGTTGAACGGGTCTTATACACGCCGTCGAGAATGGGCTTGATTTCCTCGCAGGTTTTGCCACTCAAACATAAGAATCGGATCACGGAGCGGTACTGCCCTTTTTCCATTGTCGCAAAAAACACTAACATAATGTTTTGAAATGGGTATCAAGACAAAAAAGAGGTTTGCTTAATGATTGCTTACTCATTTTAGCTCAGGAGCGCTATCTATATTCCAATACGGGTATTCATCAAACAGCCCTCGTAGATCAGCATCACAGAATAACTGTTAAAATAGAAAAGGCCTTGAAGAAAAAAGAATATGCTCTACCATCTTCCTTGATGTAACACAGGCTTTTAGTAGGGACTGACATAAAGTATTATTCCATAAGCTGCAAAAATATCTTACGAAACAATTCTTAGAAATACTAGAGACATATACAATATAATCCAGCGATTATTTTGAATTAAGCAAGAAGATGAGTACTTAGCATTGAAATATATAAAAGCTAGAGTACCGCAAGGTAGTGTGTTAGAGTCTGTGTTTTTACTATACACGAACGACGTACAACAAAATGACGAAACTACTGTGGCCACATTTTCAAGACGATATTTTGATCTACTTGCTGTCGAAAAAGCCGTTCAGGAAGTTACAGAAAAACTGCAAGGGTCAGTAAATGATATATTTGATCGGACTGAAAAATTCAAAAAAAAATTTAATGAACTGAAGTAAGTTCATGTTAACCTAGCCAATAAAACCGTACAAAAAACACTCGAACTTGTGTACATAGAAAAAGTAGTTCTCAAGTAGGTATTTAGGTATGACTTTAGCCGCGAAGTCACGCTGGAAACTCATATAAAAAAAAAAAACATGATGAAGTAGGTGTATATCCGATACAACAGAATGTATTGGCTCATATATACTTTCCATTCATTATTATTATTACTATTATCAAGGGAACGATACAAATTAATTTGTAGGGTCCGGGATTTAACGCCGGGGTACTATGCCCATGCGGAGTACTGAGTTCCCATGTAGTCACCCACCTACGTACTTACCGCGCCCAACACTGCTTAATTTCGGTGATCTAGTGGGAACCGATGCTTTCAGTGTGGCGAGGCCGTTGACTTCCTCCCATTCATGTCATTCAATAACTAATAAGCTGACTCTATTAGCAAGTTCTAAAGCCAATATGGATATATCGTTCCCAGCTTTGGTGGTGCACAAGTAAGACAAAATTTGAATAGCATTCAATGCTTCCAAAACAAAGCACTTCGCAATATTAAGTGTATCAAAAATCCATTATTAATAAAGGCATCGCTAGAATTTTTGTAAGACCATCTAGCGATGGAGGAATTAAAAATCCAGATGGACAATATTCTAGCCACGATGACACTGCTAAACGAGATAGTCAACAGCCAGAGCAAGGACTTGGACCCCCTCCGTGAAATGCATAAGTAGACAGCAAATGAACTTCGCGCCCTAAGTGCCATTACCTTTGCTGAGAAAGTAATGGAAATTTCAACTCCTCGAGCACCAAATTTCAGGAACGCTGCAACTCACACCGAAGCACAAGGCAATGCAGGGGAGACCCCGATAAAGTTGAAACCACAGCACTTTCCGGGAGAGCTACAAAATCTAATTTCAAATTGTTGCTTTTACTAATGATTGGATCGACCGATAGAAGGCGCGTGTTTTGGGCTCTATGCTGCGGGGAGATGCCGTGGCCGTACTATCCAATCTTAGCGAAATATTGTAGATCGGCGCTGGTAAATGCTTAAAATCTTTGATTTCTTATCTAGATAAAACAAATATCCCATGCACAACTGCGTGCGAGAGTTCAACAACCAAAGGAGGAGCTCGCAGCTTTTGCAACGGAGGTAGATCGATTGGCTGACACAGTCTTCAGATAATGCCCCAGAGAAGCACAGAAGAAAATGAAAGATATGTTCAAGACATTGTTTGGATCGGAGAGCTTAAAACCTTGCCGGAGGCACTGGCTAAAGCTATTTCGCTAGATGCCTTTCGCCAAAGTGCACTGTCAAATCATATAACACGTGCCGCCGAAGTAACACCGCGGTAATGGTGAGTGCTTGCAACACCCTACTGTTTCAAGAAACGAGGAGATGTCAGTGCAAAGGGGCAGCCACTGACAGAACAACCAGGCCTACCCTTTCTATTTAACGCATCCAAGAGTTGGTGGAATAAGGTACCATCTTCTAGTGGATACGGTCGTCGATAACTTTGGTATTCCGTAATTTAGTTTCACCTAATACTCGTTTACAACCCACGAATGTTAGAATCAGCACCCTTAATGGGGAACTAATGTAATTGGTGAGTGGAATAGACCAGATTTACGCGCTGCTGCCGGGCTCAACGCAACACATGTCGTAATGGGTACGCACATGGTGGAGCAAATTTTAAAGGTCCTTGTGGTGAATGTTAATTCACTGATTAGGATCGAACGAAGAGCCGCGATGTTTAAATTGCTACAAGACCAAACTCCTGATGTGCTTCTCGCTAGCGAAACCAAGCTAACCGATAAGCACAAACTGGAATACAATATTTATATTGTTACAAGATGAAACCGGCCCCGATCTAAACGTGGAGGCAGTGTCACGATCTTCATTAAACAAGGTATAAAATTTCACAGAGTGTACAAGGGAGTGTTGCGTAGGTTCCTCTTGTTGGAGGCAGTCTTCATTTATATCCCGCTCCGCAGTGGAAAGCGGCTGTACTTGGCCTCTGTTTATGCACATGAGGCTCCACAATCCACTTTATTCATTACAGAGCTCGATACGCTTTTTTGACTTCTGAGGCTGGAATCGGGGGAGAATTATTTTATAATCGGCGGGGACTTCAACACTAGACAATAATTTGCCAGATACTAGAAGGAACCTGGTGGGGTCAGCAGGATGTCATGTACAAACTTGGTCTTAAAGCGACGGATAACCCAGAGGTGGGTCTTATTTGGATTTATTGCTGTGCCACGAACGTATACGACTGACAGGTACGAATTTACAAACTCTAAACTGTCTGCGCGCATTCGTGTATGACAGTGACCATTGCGGTTTTAGCACCAAAATTACAGTTTCCACCGAAATTGCGGAATTGGAGGAGTTTGTCCAAAGATATTCTTACAACTACAGTAAGACTCCATAGACACGCTTCTCCGTAACCATGACAAGTGCGCTCTCCTCGAATACGCTCCATCCATCGTCCAATATGAATTTGTCAAACGAGGAGATCGACAATTACCTAAAACAAATCGACGAGACAATTAAACAAACTATGGACGCTACAATACCGCGGTGTCGACGTACGACTAACGAAGACCTGTTTCGCAATCCTGCTGTTGACGCACTGCACCGACAGAAAAGTAGACTTCTGTCTGACTGACAGACAAGACCCGGAGATTAGGACGCTGAAGGCGTCGATTATAAATATTCAAACGTTAATAAAAGAGAATTACAGAATTTTTGAAAGTTTGTATTGGAACAACAGGGTTCGGGCTGTAAACACCAGCAACTCGAATATGTTCCCGCAAATATATAAACTATTTCGGAGAAAAAATCAAAACGACCTTCAGTGTCTTAAAATAGCCCGGACAACAGACAACGAATGGTTACTGACAATAGCAGGTATTGATCCAAATAAGGCCGCTGATGATGACGACTTCTTTGTGATCGAGGATCCACAGGAGAAGGTTGAGGCCATAGGGGCGACTTTCCAGGAAATATACAAGGCCACTGATACTATTGGCCCTAATTAAGACCTAATTATGGTGCACGACTTCTACATTCGAAATGAAGTAGAGAACTGGCGATCCGAGGGCTCTGGTTGGTTTCACCCGGTTCAGCGACGAAAATATGGCAAATAATGTCATTACCAGAGAGGGTGACCTACACCCGTTCATTTCGAAGGAAGAACTCCATGAGTTCTTCGACACAATCAGGGTTAAGAAAGCAGTGGGGACCGATGGTATTCCGAATATCGTGCTTCGACATCTTCCTCTAGAAGCGGTGGACATTTATACCACCCTGTTTAATAATGCAATGAATAATGCACATTATACAGCGCATTGGAAAACGGCGGTGGTTCAACCTATCCTTCCGAATATCAGTAAGGTGCTTGAAAAGGTAATCAATAGAGCTCTATCTAGGTGGGTTGAGGACAAACATATAGTTCCGGATAATCAATTCGGTTTTAAGGCGAGACATGATATCTCACATGCCGCGTCTAAACTGGTGTCCGATATCCAGTGGAATAAAGGCAAAAACCAATGTACTGGTGCCTGCCTTGTTAACTTGGAGAAGGCCTTCGACACCGTATGGTTAGAGGGTCTTTTCTATAAGCAGACCACTCTTGTGCATTCTTTATAATATGCTAACTAACAGTTCATCGTGAAAATGGTGATGTGACTTCTGTTGGAATATTTCAAATTACAACTGGTCCGCAGTAAGGCGCGGTCAATTCGCCGATCCTATTCAACATTTATACAAGCGACTTGATAGGTTCACTTCCCCATACTTTTGCGTACGCAGACGATTTGATATCGTACAGAACAGGTCCAAAAATCGAGGTCATTAATACTCTCTTGCAGAGTGACTTCGATAAGATAAGACGATTTTGCGATGACTGAAAGTTGAAAATCAACTTTCATAAGTCGGAAACCATTCTCTTTAGGACGCCGTTGTCTGGAGCCTCTAGGGATAATAGAAGAAATTGGCGAAAGTTCTCGATCATTGGACAACACGAACAGCCTCTTGCCTGTCGAAATGTTGTCAGATACATTGGGATCTGGCTAGATCAGTTTCTGTATTTTGACAAAAATGTAGATGCTGCTCTGGCCAGAGCTAAAGGTGCCGTTGCTCTTACAAAGAGACTATTTTATAGCAGCCAAATCGATGGGAGGGTAAATGTAATCTGCTACATGGCCCTTATCAATCACATGCTGGTATTTGGGTGTACCGTGTGTTTCAATGTGCGAGCAAGCTTGATGGAAAAGGTTCGGGTGTTTGAGAGGGCTTGCCTTCGCTTGTACGAAAGTCGGAGTACAAAAATTTTTATCGTCATGAGGTCCTTTACAACAGAACGAACCTAATACGAGTGAACAACTTCGTTATTAAGCTGACTCGGAGGCACATTGCAATAGCAATGGCCTCGACAAAAAACCCGATATCTGGGGCTTACTATCCCAATTACCGTTACCACGAGAGTGTGCGCTCTGACGGCTTCATTCCACCGGAAGCATTCCTCTACCTAGATCAGATAGGGTTGATCCAGAATAGATCAGCGGTGCCGTTAATCTTCCATGTCACTTGGAAAGCTGGGGACAGGCGACTCAACTACGGCAGAGACGGCGCACACGGCAGTGTGGATCGTCTCAGGTTCAGTAGGGCGGTGGGGAATCTCGATAAGAGGGATGTCGTTCGGCAGCACGAGCATTTCTGCTGGTTGAATGATGGAAAAGATGTTTCGTTGTCGTCGTCAATTACGGACCAGCCTCACTAATGAGGCAGAGCTGACCAATCTATTTGCTCTGCAAATAGCGATGGCCAGCTTACATAGGTTTAGGTTAGCATTTAAGAAAAATACCTTTGTATATACTAATATATGTATATAATTGCGTTAGATATTTTTATTATTTTAAGTTAGATATTAAGTTTTTATTAAAAAATTAAGTCCATAAGCTAAGTTTTTGTTAACAATGTTTTTCTTAGCCTTAAGTATAGAAAATAAATATTCCTAAGTAAAATGTTAATAAAGTCGAAAGACATAGATATAAGGATTTAAAGTAGCTTAGAGTGCCTGTGTGGGGCCAATAAGTTAATATAAGATTGTCAAGTAATTTTAAGTTAGCATTTAAGCATTTTTTGTTAGTATGTAAGGGTTAATGATTAAGATAATAAAATGCATTTAAAACTTTAAAAAAACTAAACTCAATTATCACCTTTCCTGACCCTGTCCTGTAGTTTCAGTTTTAGTTAAAGTTATTACTATGACTCAATAAAGTCATCCGGGGTTAACCGGGGCTGTTAAATTAAAATTACATTCTACCAAGCCCAATATGCAATGTCATTCGCTAAAAATTAAAAAAAAAACGGCCTACTTAGACTAATTAATTGTTTAAGGGCGCACTTGTTTTTAGAAAAACATTTTCTAATAATGTTAAAAGTTATAAGGAGATTTCGTTCCCATTGTATTCAAGAATGTTTTCCATTTATATACAAAATGACTTGTGTTTTTGTTTTTCCTTTTCCTATGTTACGCAGGATAACCAAATTGTTTCCTTTTCTTTGGAGGAAAATTCAAGATGCCACATCACTTATTAGGATCTTCCATATAACTTAAAAAAAAAAACTAAGCATTGCTGGCAGACAAAACGCCTGGCTTAATTTATCATTTAGTCAAGCTTCTCAACCCGAAGGTTGGGGCTTCCAAACATCATCCCAACCAAATTACGTCTGCTCCAAAAACTCCAAATAACATACTCGTATACGAGCGCTCGTATCCTTACATACGAATACTCGTTCTCCCATCCTTGGGTATGAGCATTATTTTTCAATCTACAAAGCAAGGTCTATAAAGAGATTACATCATGCTCCCATCTCTATGCGATGAGTTAAATTGGAAGTCGAAGTAGAAGGACTTTTTCAGAAACTTTCTACAACATCCAGTGCACCCCCAAAAAGTGTGCAGGTCGTCCTGATGTAACAAAAAAAAAAAAAAAAAATCCAATTTACAAAATATTGAAATTTTCGCACGTTTGCACTTTAGTGGTAACCTCTCGCACCTGGGACACTGATGCTGTTATAATCCATTTCGGAGGTATCCCCAATACCGAGCGACTTACTACTGTTCCAATAGCACGTAGAAAGGACACAACTTGTCCAAAAGCCTGATTCGAAAAGAATTTTCGGTTTTCGGAAATCAAAACGAACAAAAAAAAAAAATATGAAATAAAATATTGTAGTAATAGAAAAGGACGATGCATAGGTTTTTCCCACCCAACCAAGGCATAATAACCGAGGAGAAATGGAATGCAACTTGTCGATGGAGAAGTATGATGTACAATTTCCCAACTTCAATAGCACACGATACGGATAGTGGACGCAGATGGTAAGGATGTGCACGAATATCATTACCCATACACGATATTTGTGATTTTTTTTTCTTTGTTCAAAGGCGAGAAAATCGTATTTCGAAAGAGTCCTTCGATTTTGACACCATCCTTCTCGATTGTGCAAACCAGTAAGTTGTGTTTTCAATTTTTTTGTTTTGTTTTCTGAGCCACTGCCAGGAAGAAGGTGGTACCTTTGGTCCAGAACATTTTACTAGAACTTCCTTTACCAGGATCATTAGCATTTGGTGTTATGTCGAACATAAATCAGATGGTTGGTTAAGCTAAGTTGGAGGGAGTTTGGGGTGTTTTTAACATACAATAGTTGGACAAGGAATTTAAGTCAAGGGATGTGCTTCAGAAAGTAGTGGTCAGAATAGGAACACAGGAGGCATGGTATTACTTTTTGATAGTTGGGTGGCTTCTGGTACTCAATTTGCTACTGCTGCTGTTAAGAGGTTACCTCGTTAACTAATAATTAGAGATAAATATAAAAAAAATGGATTTAAGGTTAATATCTTAACTGCAACAACTAATTGATTATTCCTAACAAATTCAAGGATATGACACTGCTCGTTCTATAGTATGGTTTGAGGAAATAGTTGGAAGATGCTTTAATTTCTCAGATTAATCTTATTAGTCACGTTACTTTAGTTGATATGTTATTTCAGATCAGCACTTGATTACCAACGATAAAATAAGGAAAAACGGCGAGCAACCGATTTTAGAGCAATCACACGCGGATCAGTAGCACTACCAACTTTGAAAAAAGTCACCGTACTACTTACTTATTCGGCGTTACAGTCACAGTTCGGGATGAACCTGGACCTCTCAGTTGAGGTCCCCTTCCACTTGTGCGCACAACCATAAGCGAGGTCTTCCACTACTCAAAGATTTTGCTGGCCAGAGCATTGGTGTCCATTTGCTCTACATGTCCTAGCCTGACTATGTTGATGTCGCTGTAGATCATTTATTGTTCGTCGTTGAATCTTCTACTAAAAAGCCTGTCAACACAAACGGAACCGAATATTTTTCGAAGGATTCTTCTCTCGAAACGACTGAGTATATCTTCATTCGATCTAAATATGGTATATGTCTTCATTTTAAGAGAATCCATTCATGGTTTTATAGAGAATCTCCTTAGTTTTTCGGGATAGAGTCTTACAACTCAACTACCTTCTTAGCCCAAAGAAACTGCGATTGGCAAGAGTGATTCTTCGTTTTATTTTTTCCGAAATATTGTTGGCCGAATTTATAGCAGAGCCAAGGTAGACAATGTCTCTTACTTCAAATTACTTAAAATGATTGATGTCGACTGTGACGTTCTGTCCAATTCGTCTTTGTTGTATTTCCCTTCTTTGTTGACAGCATATGTGTATATTTGGTTTTGACCTTATTTACCGCAAAATATGTTTCTCACTCCCCTAGCGGCGACGGAGAAGAGAAACAAGTCGGTGGAACTGACACCCATTGAAACCAACCAACCTGTCGGATCTCAAATTGCACCCTCTTCTTCTGTCCCGAACAGGGGTGGGCCAATTATCAAGGCTTCGCCCATCAATGATGTTGTGTAATAAAAAGCGGGGGCAAAGTAATGTACTGGTCTTATCGTTAAGGTTTTCGGTATTTAACGCCTCCGAATACTTCTACGATTTGAACAGTTACAAGCGGCCGGTCATAGGTCTTGTTTGTAGCAGAACTTGAAACTACGTACCATGAGAGTCAGGAGCCCCTCGGATTTCGATCCGGGCCTGACTTGATGAGGTAGCCCCCCTTGTCGTGAGAGGGGTTTTTGACTACTGGGTGCTGTGGTCCTAAGATCAGATCCGCTTCGACCCATACCAAGGGTGGAACTTGTGCCTCCAACACAAGTTCTATTTTGGTATCAATTGATGGCATTGGCGTATCCTTGCTCCCATGGATGTATGGGCATGCCGTGGACTTAAGTTTACACAATAGGTGTCCACGTAAGCCACTAGAGACATCTGTCCCGAACAGAGCCAAAAGTAAATTTCCGGCACCAATGTCGATGAGTCTCTCCACGCACGATGTTCGGATGAAACCGGTACTACAACCAACAAGATCTGCAGCTCCATTGGACGGAAACCGCATTAAGCAGTTAAGCCCATTGTTAAAAACAAAACCAGCGGTGGTTTAACACGCACAAGACGCCAGGACGAAGCCAGTGCTACAACCAGCAAAGGTCGTAGCTCTGAACGGCGGAAGTCAGCCAAAGCGGTGAAATCTCCGCTAAGAAATAACTTCGGTGGTGGCTTTCCCAGCACACAGGAGCCGGTTGCAACCAATGTTGCAACTAATGCAAGTTACAGTTTTGGCGTACGGAACTTGGACGTAAAGATACGATGGCAATAAACACAGCCTGAATGATGCTGAGTGCAAACGCGATCAACATTGCGAGCTAGCCAAAGCAGGGAATGTTTGCATTCAAACACAAAGCTGCGATATGGAGAATGGAACCCGTAGAGTGAAGTGCTCCGCGCAGCAAACTTTTGAATGGCTACACCAAATTCCTTGTTGCGTCTGTAAGTACGCAGTACTGCAGATCGCCCGTTAGTTGGTGGAACGCAGACCTGCGCCGCCTTCGTAAAGAATTCAGAAAACTACTTAATAGTTCACTTAAGACTTATTTGGAGAGAGATTGGAATCTTTACAGATCGAATTCAAAAAGGCTTATTCGGTTTTTGAATCTTAAAAGGATCTTTGCGAGAAGATCGAAACTGTCGGTGAAACCAGTAGACTGGTCAAAGTCCTTAAAAGGGAAAGATCAACCAAGCTGAACCCAATCGGAAAATCTGACGGCACCTATACCGAGTTGAAAGCGGAGACTCTCTGTCTCATGCTTGAGTCTCACTACCCAGGCAAACCTAATCAGAATCAACTCACAATTAGCTCTTATGAATAAAGCTGCTAGTCAGCTGAACAACACAAAATGCCATAGCTGGTATATCTCACCAGTCGTGGTGACGGATAAAGCTCTTAAGCATGCTGTTGCTTCCTTTGATGGCTTCAAGTCGCCTAGGGCATATGTATATATCGAGCTATGCTACAGAAAAGTATAAAAGGTATATAGCTGCTGAGAGAGTGCGCTTCCGAATCTGGTAGGCAGAATTGAAGACGCACTCGACAAAAGGGAGTACGCCAATGGCATTTTCATCGACGTTGAGGGATCCTGAATAAAAAAACTTCTCTCGAGTAAACATGTTGCGTTGAAGGCCTTTGGTGCTGTCGGCCTTCTTGCAGTGCAGAGGAGCTATCGGCAAGACATGGGCCTTTCACTGAGAAGGATCTTTTGGATCTACACTGCTATGAGAAGGCCAATTATATTATATGCGTTGGTTATCTTGTAGAGTAAGCTCTCGCGAACATACGTGATTGCTGCTTTTACTAGATTTCGAAGAGGCTGCACTCTCAAAGTCATCTTGCGTTTAAAAAGAAGTAGTCTTTGGTACAATACGTACTGAAGCTTTGATGACTTTGCGTGTCTTTTGACTCTGGTCTTATAGATACGCCGTTCGATGCAATGACATCAGAATTCCTGTTGTAAAAAAAATATGAAATCCACTTTCCCTGGGACCAGGAATAGTTTCGATCAGAATAGAAGAGATGAAAGGAATGAAGTCAAGTCTTTACGGACGGCTCTAAAACCGTCGTATCTGTCTTCCAAGCACCTTGATGGTAGCGAATTATATTGCGGAGAACCGGTGGAGGGGGCGAAGCATTTGCATCTGTAGCGACAGTCAAGCTGCACTTAAAGCCTTGCTGAACCCATGAACGATTCATTACACAAAGCAACACGAATCAATGCGATGAAAAGGATGACCACATAACAAATAAAGGAGAGTAAGTTTAAATAAAACAACAACGGTGTGAGATATAAAATTTATTCTGATTTAATTCTCAAGCTACTGTCAAGCCATTATATGTAGAATAGCACATCATCGAGCGTTGCGTTGCTTGTATGGCACGTAGCAACGTCTTGTTGGAACCACAGCTCACATATATCAAGCTCTGACCCCAAAAAGTCGGTTAACATCGCTCTATACTAGGTGGGGTGAAAAGTAACCTCCTTGGGAATGAAAAAAAATTTTTTTTTTAAATGTTTTTTTATTTTATTCAATATAGTCCTCTTTTAGTTCGATACACTTATTAAAACGATTTTCCAACATCTTGATCGCGTCCAAAAAGTAATTTTCCGGAAGGCCTGCAAAATACTCCTTCGTGGCGTCGATGATTTCCTTGCGTGAGCTGAATTTTTTATTGATGAGTCATCTCTTGAGGTTTGGGAAGATTTAATAGTCCGATGGAGCTATCTTTTTTCGCTGTATGTCGGCCTCACAACTATTTCGGCCTTCAATTGCTCCAATAATGCACAGTAATACTCGCTCTTGATGGTTTTTTCTTTTTCGAGGTAGTCCACGAAGAGTAAGCCATGACAATCCCAGAAAACCGACGCCATAATCTTTCCGACCCATCGAGCCTCCCTCGGCCGCTTCGGAGCACTCGTGTTGGCTTCAGTAAATTGCCGGGCACTCATTCTGTTCTCTAGTTTGTAATAGGGGATCCAAGTTTCATCAACAGTTACCAATCGACGCCAAAAGTCCGCCCGATTCCGCATCAGCAAGTCCAAACACTATTTCGAAGTGCTCTCGCGTTCGTGTTTTTGGTCAGGAGTGAGTATGCGTGCCACCCAGCGGCAGGATAACTTTTTCATATGCAGAATATTGCTCAAAATATGGCGTGTGCACTAATCTCTTTGGTATCTGCTAGCTCGTACTCGAGACTATTGAGGGTAACGGCGTCTCCTTCCTCATTTCAAAAGAAGATGATACCGCCATACCATAAACCGCAACACAAACAATCAATCTTTGTGGATGCATTTATGTTTGGCAGAACAGTTGTGGATTGTGTTCACTCCAATTTGCTTTTTGCGCCTTATTACCAAACTCATAGCGTTGTCTATGGGCATACGGCTTCAATTCTTTCATCAACACAATCTTATACGGATATAGGACCAAATCCAACCGCATAATAAGCCGGTTTGTCTCTCTAACGATGTCCAATTCAGCTAATCGGCGCCGGATCAACATTTCTGGATATTCTTCGATACTGGCCGTTAAGACAGCAATGTCTGGTTGGTGGCTAAAGATCCTAAAGAGTGTACTTACGCTCAAACATTTGCATGGTTCGACGAATTTCCTGCACACCGAAACCATCATGACGACCCACCTCACAACGAATTTGGAAATGAGCCGAAATTTCAAAAATATTTTTTAATAATTTCTGCACATTCGGAAAGCACAAAACGGTGTTTGATGGAATTGCAAACTTTACCTAAATATGTTGACAGCTGGATGTAGTTGGTAACTTGGACAACTGCTGAAGCATAACAATTGGAAGAACTATCATTGCTTTCTGGTCACGATTTATTTTTTGTACTTTTAAATCATATGCAAGAAGCCTAAGCACAAAATGCTATAACCTACCAGGCACCTTATGCAAGCGGGACCAATGGCTTATGATCTGTCTCAACTAATGTAGTCTTACCGTATACATAAGAATGAGTTCATGTGCACCCAAATAGAATGACAAAGAGGTATTTTTGGCCTGGTCCCATTGGTAATGACTGCCCCGACAGCACATTTAAATGTATCGACTGAAAGTGTCAAAGAAACGTGTCTAAAAAACGTTGCAAGTCAGACAGTGGTTTAAGCATAGCACATATTGCTTCTATTTTAGACTTATTTGGCCGAACACCATGTGGACTCAAAACATGACCGACAAATGAAACTTCGGTTTGAAATGCTTTTTTGTTGTTGTTGTTAAATTTTAGCTTAGCTCTTTATAAGACAAAGTACAATCATGTTGTTTTTTGGTTGCCGCAACAATTAAAAAAACGTTTCAAACTTTGGGGGTACACAAGTAAGATAAACTTACAAAGCATTCAATGCTTCCAAAACAATATTGTTATTGCGCCATAGTATACGGTTTTCCAATAGGGACTTGACAATTTTGAATTTAATTTGTGAACGCACTCTTTCACTAATCATCAAACTGTCACTGACAATTTATTTAGTAAACTCAACATTTTCATCATGTTAAAGTACACTAACGAGCAACGTCTGCAAACGTTCTCCGATTGGGTTCTGGAGAAGATGCGCCAAGATGATGAATTTCATCGCAAAATCATCTTCAGTGACGAAGCTCATTTTTGACTCAATGGGTTCGTCAATAAGCAAAATATGCGTTATTGGTCGGATGAAAACCCCCATGTGCTTCATGAATCACCACTTCATCCACAAAAAGTAACTGTTTGGTGCGGTTTGCATGCCGGCAGCGTTATTGGGCCATATTTTTTTTTTTGTCGACGATAACGATCGTCACGTTACTGTGAATGGTCAGCGATTATTTTTCGATCAAATTGGAAGATATGGACTTGGACGACATGTGGTTTCAACAGGATGGTGCCACAAGCCACACAGCATACGCTACAATCGATTTATTGAAGAGTAAGTATGGTGAGCATGTTATCTCAAGACATGGGCCAGTCGATTGGCCGCCTCGTTCATGCGATTTAACGCCACTTGACTATTTTCTGTGGGTCTACGTTAAGTCATTGGCTTATGCCAACATGCCGAAGACGTTGGAAGAGCTCAGAGTTTCGGCCGAAATGTGTCGCCGAGTCGTTAAAAATTGAGTCCAACGAATCGACCGCTGCAAACGTGCCCGCGGTGGCCATATGAACGAAGTCGAGTTCCATTCATAAATGTTTTGATTGTACTTCAAGCCAATAGTAAAGTTTTTGAAATATCTGAAATGGTTTTCCTTTTATTTAAAAAAAAAAGTTGTCAAATCGTTATTAGTTAACCCTATACAAACGTAGCGCTAATCTATCCTTTATCGGGATCTAACAATTGAAATGTCAGAGGACGACGTCAGAGAGGTCGTAAGAAGACGTAATGATAAGCTTAGCAACCATGCTAGTTTGGAAGTAGTCAAGTTTCTTAATAATAGCACTTTAGTTAGAAGATTACGAAGAGTAAAACCATTCGAACTAACTAGGAATAAAGAAAACAAATACAATATATACTGCAACAGAATCACACGAACAAAGCGATAACGAAATAAAAACCAAAAGATAGCAGACCAAAGTTAGTTCCTTATAACATAGATTTACGTGTATTAGAAACAAATTGCTGATTAGTTTAACGACTAGGTGCGGTTATTGGAATGATGCTAATTCCATGCTTTCTTTGGGTGTTTTTATTAGATAGGTCAAGACACACACTATCGTAATGCTTGCATACGTAAAAAAAATAAAAAAATAAAAAGAAGTTGCTTTTTAAGATGGTACCTAATGATTGACCACTTTTCTATGGCCTTCGATAAATGTGTAAGTTGAAATAGAGGGACAATAGTTTTCTGGATGAAAGGGAATAATTTACTCACGTTATCTCATACTCGCATGAACTGAAAAAAAAAATGCTCCATCCCACAAGGATAGACATACTACGATAGAACGAAATATCTGAGATATTTTTGATTGCCATCCTGATATACCATATCACCAGCCTCTTCAATTGTCAAGACGACGATAGATAGAGTTTTGGCATTTCATATAGTAAGCCCCTTTACTGCATGTCTGAGTTAGATATTCTGCCAGCCAAATGTCTACCTTTTTTGCACTCTTACATATAAATTTTTAAATTTGAAAGCTCTTATCTGAACCCCATTAAGACAACATCTTTGCAACCTAATTGACAGTCGTCTAAGCTGATCACCACTTTTGATTTCAATGTATTTCTTCCCCGGTCTCTGTCTAAGCACCTTGATATTAAATTTATAACTGCGAGTAACCCACATAGCGTGGCCCAGATTTCCACTATATTGAAGGAAAAGAAGGATATTTTCAAATTCATCTCGTTAAAATGTCTACCCCTAACAATCGAAACGGATTTCGATTTCGATTTTCACATTCGTCCTTTTCCACTCTCGGTATATTAAAATACCGCAACAAAGTACTGCAGTGCAATTCATTTTGCCCAGACAGGTAGTCCTAAACCCCATTCCCCAAAACTTTTACATGCAAATTCCGAATTCCAAATTCAATCCAATCAAACGAATGTAAATCCTGTAATTAAGATTCAAAAAAATCCCTTCGATTGCTAACAACGAAATGGAAGCGGCAAAGTCGATTTAAGCCTTCGACGTCGATGTCGATGTCGATGTCGTCGTTTAGAAAGAGATAAATCTTGTTCGGGGTTTCTCTCCTATAAACCATTACTCCCGATTCCGACATTTTTCATTACTCAACAATCGGGACGTATAAATGGGAGTTTAATTGACAATAATGGTCTGACCATCCCAGTTCGCAGGACTATGCACTTCATGAAAGGAATTCAAACACCATAGGAAGAAACAAAAAGGAACAAACCAAAAGTAGGAGTTAAAAGCCCCATGGCTGGTATAAAGAATACTCGTACACATAGAGATCGCTAAAAGCTACCATGGGTAGCACAAATTTATAAACGAACCTGACCGCCTGATGGCTAACCATCTTTTGTTGTTTACACGTCCATTAATCGAACAAAAGGATTAACTTTGTATATGGTCGTACCTGGACGCCGAAGCTTTTTCGAGGCTTCCATCATTCATTCAATTATAACAACGGCTGTTGTTTCGTACGTCCTGCAGGAGTTCGTTGCAATGGACAATCCACCAATTGTATCCATTACTCCTTTTGGTCCTGGGGGTTTTCGTCGATAATTTTGTTTTTATATTTTCAGCCGAAACAACGCAGTGCAACAACGTGAAACTATGGGAATGGGTAGAGGAAGTGATATTTTTGTAGAAATACAGGAGGTGGAGGTCACCTCATCTTGTGACCGATCCGAATGGAAATTTAAATTTATACAACAATTTATGGTTGCTCTTCGATAAACTACAAAGGGGACTGCCCATCTTGTCTGCAGCCATTGGTTTCATGTTCCTGTAATTAAGGCTCATATGTCAATCCACCTTCAACCAATATTCAGTGTCTATTAGTGAATGGATATTGTTTTCATATAGTAAACAGGGATGGAGTGACAACAAAATGGGGTGTATTGACTGGCGCCCTAACCGAACCAAAAGAATCATCGTAAGCCAGACACTCCCTATAGACGTCCTGAGTTCTGATAAGTTTCCACGGTCCCAGCCAAAATGGGGAACTTTACTCCTTCTCTTTTTGCAGTACTTTATTCAGTCCGTCAGAGGTTGGATGCATTGAACAGGCATGAAATCTATAAGCCGACATATGTCTTGGATTTTCGAGTATCTAAAATAGTTTAGAATAGTTGTATTTTGGGCTATAAGAAGGAAAACTCCGACTTTAGTTAAGTAAGTTGTTCAGTTTTAAAAGGACCTTAAAATGGCCAATTCATAAACATGTTTATCATCAGTTTTCCATTTTTAGAAACTCGCTTACCTCACATAAAGACTTCACTTTTGTTTTAAATTAATAAGAAGTGTCTCGGCATCTTTCTCATCCAACTCACTCTTCATTGGTCCGAGAATGCCACTGAAAGGGTACATTTCACAAATCTCATCGCAATGTTTATCCTATCATTTTGTACATAAGCAAGTGGGACATACCAGTTCGAAATCAAGTAAGTGAGCTACTTTTCAAAATAAAAGATAATGATTTTAACTCTTACTAGAACAGGCAATTCGTCGCACCGTGGAAAAGTTTGAGAGTGAGTACAATCTATTAGATCTTAGGCCATATTACGTAGCTGCCGTAGTGGCCAGTATCCAAGAAGACCCAGAAATGCCGATTCGACGCTGATCAGCTTAATTGGGAATCGCCAGAGAGTCAACCTGGTTTATTATGCGGTTGGATTTGGACCTATATCCGTATAAGATTGTGCTAAGTCAGACGACCATAGATAATGCCGTGAATTTGCTAATTGGGCGCTGGAAATAAAATGGCCTGAAATTTGGATTTTGGCCAAAAAATCATCTTCTCGGACGAGGCTCAGAGGCAATGTCAATAAGCAAAACTGTTTGGTGCGGTTTATGGCATGGCGGAATCATCCAAGGTTTTTTCTCTCGATATGAGGAAGGAGAGACCGTTGTTGTCAATGGTCTCATTTATAGAGCGATGTTTACCGACTTTTTTATATTTTTTTTCCTATCGTTCTTATCTGGTCACCCAGTAGTTTCATAATTGGACGTTGAATGATAGCATTCGTGGTAAAGAGAGCCAGCATCTTCCCTTATATCATTATGCAAAACTAAACGGACACTGATGGAAAAAATGCTATCTGAGTCGCTACTAACTCTCAGATCTAGCACACTTATGTACATATATGCTTAAAAAAGCGTAGTGGCGCTGATATATAGACTTCTTGTCGGGAAACTGCGAAAAGACCGCGGTACATCAGGAAGTATGTATTAACCTACAGTTAACAATGGAAAACCTAACCGAAGATGCAGGCTATTTCAACGCACGCTTAGATCCTATGGAGTTCATGTTATTTTCGTGATCTGGGATACAAGAAAGACTCAATGAATTCAGTCTCCAATTGTGTTCAAAGAAGCAATGCATACTAGAGTTAGTTCAGAGCTGCTATGAAAGTTCAACAAAGTCTTTACCGCAGCATGGCTATTGCTTTAGATTCATATACATCGTCATCTCCATCTATTCTTTCTAATTAAGTTCATTTGAATCTGGAATACCATACGTAAAGGTCCGCTTTGAAGCAGTAAGCTTAACTAATCAGAAGACTAACGCTATCATCCTCCACAAGGGCACCGGTGCATTATTCTAGATTCGGATTTGAAGCCATCATTGGATGGCATGCCCATAAAGTCGGAGTCAAATGATAGTCAGTCAAGGCTCAGGTTCAACTAAGCTTTAGTACGATTTATACAAAAGGCAATCCCTTATGGGGAAGATGTTTCGAGAGTGAGGCTCATGATATAATCATCAAGGATGTTACGGAAATCTATTAGACAGCCGAAACAAGTTAGGTTCTGGCTAAAGCAGTACTGGCATTTTCGAATTTCAGTGAAATGTGTTTTCTATTTCAGCAAACGTCGCTTACATCTGGAGCTGCGATTAAGAGCAAGTACTATAGTCTGTAGGCATAATCCATGAGACAGTACAATCACATTACTGCAGATGAGTGTAGTCGTAAGATCTGTAAAAACCTCTGGTTAAGGGTGATTCATCATGAGGTTAGATTTACAATGTAAAATAAAACATACAAATGTTAAAGCAAACTTTAAATTTTTAGTATCAGTTAAAAGAACAATTCATGGCATTTACTTTTCAAAAATGATATCATGTAAATATTGGCCACGACTACGTCTGTGGTGGTCCATTTTGAAGGTCTAATTTTGGGAGACTCGTTCGAGCATAGCGACTGGTATCTCGCGGATAACACGAGTAATGTTGACCTCCAAAGCGTTACTCGCATCTGGCTTATTCCTGAAGACCTGAGACGTTAAATATCCTCGGTGAAAATAGTCCAGAAGTGTGATATCGCAAGAAAGTGAAATTAAGTGCTCACCAAAATGATTTCTCAACAACTCCACTGTTTCAAGCGCTGTATGGTATGTAGCGCCGTCTTGTTGAAACCAATGCTCACCGACACCATGTGTTTGAATTTCAGAAAGCACATAGTCCGTTAACATGGCGCGATAATGGCTACCATTAACGGTAACATTCATACCGTTGTTTTTAATGGCTGTAATGGTAGCTCTTGATACTCTTCGGGTTGCTCATCAGCCCAAGCACGGCAATTTCTTTAATTAACTTATCCATTGAGCAAGAAATGGGCTTCATCACTGATCAAAATTTTACGATAAAACACCGGATTTTCATTGTGTTTTTCCAGAGCCCATTCATTGAAAATATGACGCAAATTCAAGTCGCCTGGCTTCAATTCTTGTACAGGTTAAATTTTGTATGCTTCTGTACGCTAAAATCCTCACGTAAAATACGCCAAGCTGTCGATTACGCCAAGCCAAGCTGCTGAGAACGACAACGAATCAATTCGTCATGGTCTTCGCGTACACTCTCAGCTACAGCTGCTATAGTCTCCTTACTAAGTGTTGGATGTTGTCTAACCGATCGAGTATCATCCAATAATGTAAACTTTGACTCAAATTTGCGAATGGTATTGGCAGTAGTGGTTTCAGTAGGTCTATTATGCGCAGAGTAATTTCCTCGAATCGCACGAAAAACATTTCTTACAGAAGGCTGATTTTCGTAGTACAGCTGAACAATTTGGAGACACTGTTGTAGTGTAAGTCTTTCCATGATGATTTGGAAAATGATACTGAACAAAAATGACAAAGCAAAGATAGGAGTCACGCGTTATCTGTCAAAAAAAACCTAATCTTAATCAAATCTCACGATGAATCACCTTATATCTTCCGCATCTGTAATCATATTGCAACTTCAAAGAGAATACGTTCACGTAGTAGTAGCACCTGAGGTATAAACATCGTCTTCAAGTATTTCAGGCTGAATAAAATTGGTCTGCTACAATGATATCGTTAATCTTACACAGTGACCGATGCTGGTCATGCTAGGCACAGATAGACTTGACGTGGTTTTGAAGTTCTTGACGTTTCAAATATGATATACCATATGAAGTCATAATGTATCGGATACCCATAGCAAAACATTATTGGCAACATTTGCTTACTAACTTATTAGGTTGATTCATAAACATGACACGATTAACCTTCGACACTTTCAACACTTTACAATCTAGTATGCGTCTATTAAATGATGGCCTTTAAACGAATTGATAAGAAGACCAAAATATAAAAGTCTTCTTTCTGGATCCATCTGAAATATAAGTGCATTTCATTCCTACCAAAACTTGGCCTATTCGGGGAGAATAAGCCTCTCCACTTAGCTTGGTCCTTAGCTAACTATCTCCAGTTGCCCGCTGAATTCTGCCAGTTGTATCAATATCATGGGCGTACGCAAGTAGTTGCACGAATTTTGAAAAATTTTACTTCCAGTGTTAGCTTGTGAGTTCCGTACAGTTCCTTCAAATATGATGTTAAAGACTTCACATGACATGGCATCATCCTCGATTAAGTCGACACCGATCTTCATTGAGCAGCGAGCGTTCTCAGTCGACATTCTGAACATTTGTAGCATGGATGCCAAAACAAGGACTTATATAGATTGTAGAATGGTTGAAGGCCTACCTTAGTCAACTGATTTTTCCGACTTTATCTGTAAAAATAAAAAAATGTAAAGTTAATCCATTATGAAAGAAAAAGTGGCGCCCAATGTGAGGCCCTGTGTTACCCAAGGGGTAGACCTGTTCAACTCTTTTGCAACGGTTGAAGGAGACTTGGTAGTGGCATTAATGCAGATAAAAAAAAAAAAAAAAACCAAAGAAAAACAAAAATGCAGGTAAATACAGAGAGCATTGGTGATATAAATAAAATGGACCACAGCCAGCAGACGAAAACCAAAAATACCGTATACAGAAAAACAACATCAATCCATCCGTTGCAACCAACTTCAGTAGCTCACCAGTGGTCAACGAATGCATTCCAATGGGAGTTTAAATGCAAAAAACAAAAATAAATTAGATGTACTGCGGGATGGGATTTTGCACTTTCTACGGCGGGCCCGACACAAAAAATACATAAAATTTCAACAAAATAATAAAAAAAAAAAATAAAAAATATTGCATGCCCTAAGTAATTAAATTCATTTTCGTTTGCCATGCCACTCTGACTCTCTCAAGTTGGAAACATGTCCTGGAAAGTGGACTGCTGAGTGACGAGCGGGATCATTAAATTTTAAAAGCGTTTTGAGGTTTATTTTCATCTGTTATCCTGTTTCTGGCCTTTGTTGGGCACTAGAGCCTAATAAGTGGCCACCACCATCCTCTGTGTTGTAGCAAGCATTCCCTATGGTCTTGTTGCATGGACTTGGATTAAAAAAATAACAGCTTACGGATACACCTGCATGCAGGAGGTTCAGTTGAGTGTAGCCAGACTAAAATAGGGATCGCACTGACGACGGCCAATACTAACCGCTGACATCCTCTGCAACAAAGGAGTACGTATAAATTAATACAATTAGTGTGTGATTCAATGCAGTTTCAAAATCAAAAAAAGGATAAATAAATTTGTGGTCACTCCTAATTGGTGTAAAATTGTATCTTTTCATTTTGGAAGTTGGTAAACTAATTGCGTGTGCGAGAAATCTAATAATGAAGTTGCAAACAAGTTCTCGGATTTTCTGTTCCATTTAAAATGACTTTTATCAAATTCAGTTTGCAGGCCTAAAGTGTTTGACAATGACGTGAGGAAAAGGTATTTAATACTATAAGCGGACAGGTTTGTTTTTTTTTTTTTTTTTGTGTATAGCGATATCACGGGATCGCTTCCAGATCATTTATCGATATGACAAGAGCGTAGATCGGCCTTTTTAAAAATACTGATGTTATACAGGTCTGACTTCGTTTTAATTTTTCATGAACATCCAACATAACAGTGATTTTAAGTTTACAATGTTATGTTCCTTATGGATTTTAAGGATTTTTCCAACATAGATTCTCTAAACTAACGCTTATCATCTTTTGAAAGATGATGAAACTAGTGTTTTAGATTATCTACCATTTAATCATGAAAAGTTATACACTTCCAATTCATTTAAATTTTTAATGTAAATTCGTGGTCAGTTACGACTACATTTCATGCGTTAATTTAAGTCTTCGGTCGTTATAATCGACCCCAACAAACTTTTTAAGGAATTTCGGATTTGTACATCAAATGTTAGAATCCTTAACAGACCATATGGTGCCAAAGAACTCTCGGAGGCAGTAAGCGACTTTAAGGCAGACATTACCATAATCCAAGAACACCGGTGTGATTGAAAAGACCAAAAGTGGATAAAAACTACGAAATCTACTACGGCGATTTCCACGAAGAAGTAACACGACGATTATTTGGATGTAGATTTGCAATTCCAGAGACACTTGGGAAAAAATTTGTATAGCATTTGACATAGTAGCGAATGACTCATAACAATCCACATGATGGCCAAATTCGGTAATATAAACGTAATACGTCCTCGAATTGCATTCATGATTCTACAGAGGATAAGGATGACTGCATCAAAGGCGAATTATACGACTACTTAGACCGAACATATGCTCAGTACCTCAGCTTTCATGAAATGAATGAAAATTAATGATGCAAAAACGCCGTCTTTGACCGGGTCACCGGAAAACACAGCCATAACACCATGTCCAACAATGGATTCAGGTTTTTACAATTCGTATCTTAAGCTTTGTCAAAACTCTAGTCCATAAACACAAACGTAGAACAACAATGGGAGTGTTGTCAATGAGCCATCAGATGAGGTGATTCATACGTAATTGGTTTTAAAGTAGGCAGTAAGATGATCCCAAACAAGGAACATAAATATCTACGCTGCATTGAACGATGAAACTTGTTTGTGCGGTATTAGAACGTTTCTCAGAAATTAGGGATGTTACTGCAGGAGTGACCTTCAAAACTTTTATCAGAGAATAAAGGAATATTAATTCTAGAATAGAGCCTACAAAAAGGAACATGGACAACTAGTGGTAGAGTCGCAGCCAGTGATGAGAATATGGAAACACTAATTCTGCACCACTGGTGGTCAAAATTCGATATCAAGCTGAATAAACCATTAACACTGGACAAAGACGACAGAAAATTGTGTCGCACAGTCCTAGATGAACTTTAGTTAGGAAAATCGATGCTTAAGTCTAACAAACCTCCTAGTGCATAGGAATGCTTTCTGAACTATTAAGAGCAGCTGTAGATGACCTGTTTGGGAACACGTACTAGCTCATTTGTAAGATATGATTAGAGGAAAGAATGACTGATGAATGGAAGCAGAGTATAGTTTGCCCGATACACGAAAAATGAGGAGTTTTGACAGTGTAAACTATAGAGGGATAAGCCTCCTGAACAGTACCTATAATAGCATATTATGTGAGTGTCTGAAACTGCTTGGTCGGGAATTTCAGATGGACACTCAAAGCTGTCGACTTCAAAGCTGTATATGAAGGCGTGCACAGAGACGAGTTATACAAAGCCATGTCTAGTTTTGACATGACTCCTGACTGGCTGTGCAGGATGACTGTGAATAACCGAAACATTCAATGTAAAGAAAGGTCATAAACAAGGCGAAAGGCGACCTGCTGTCATGTGAGTTACGACATGACTCTAGATACCTCCAGAGTCCTCAGTTCTAACCCCGAGGCAGAAGACGATAGCATAGTGGCGGTTGCAAGTAGAGGTGAACACCAACCAACTTTGAGTACTGCACTGGCGAGAGGTCTTATATCGTGCATAACTCACCGGTCAACTTGCGTACGCGGATAACATTGATTTGGTTTGGCGAACACAGCAAGCCGTCAACGAAGCTTGAAGCAGAAGTACACGCCAAAACATTACCACTGTAAGGAAAAGTGTTCAAAAGTAGACAGGCACCTATATTCGTCGCCCAAGTCAACAATTGAGTCTCACTTATGGCTCTTTACGGCGAATTTTAAAAGGTGCTCTTCATTTTCACGCCTACAAAATCCAAATTACACTACAATTGAAGCCTTTGGACACTCTAAAGACCATTTTTCGATGCATGGGTACGTAAATAAACAAAATTCTCATTTCTGGGTACCGGAAAACCCATACGAGATTCGACAAAAACCAAAAGTCACTGTATGTTGCAGATTATGAGTTGGCGGCATGTGGCGAATATGTGGCTGGAGAGACAGTTACAGTGAATGGAAAACATTAGCACAACATCTTGACGGCTATTTTTTTTTTTTTCAAAATTCTGGGAATTGGGTCTGGGTCTGATCGCTGGCTTCAACAGGATGGTGCTTCCGCCCACAGAAGTCATCAATCAATCAAATTATTGCATACGAAATTTGAAATTCAGGACTGACGTAGCTAATACACACGGACTAAAATTTAATTACTTTTCTGCATACTTCCACGTTTGCAAATACACGCCAGCTGTTCTGGGGCTTAGTGATCCTCGCCCACACCTCTAAGATCACTCTGATTTAAAACTACCTGGCTACGAACTAGTGCCATTATTCTTCTCTCACTGCAGTCTCGCTATTTACGTGCGTAGTTATGTAGCTTTCAAAACTCCAGCATAATGTGATCCGTATTCCATTCCGGAATTCAACTTCTTGTGGATAAAATTCCATCTCCGTAATCAAATTATCCACTACTGCTTTGTTTACAGAAGCCCCAAACTACACAGTAATCCGACCTTCATCGAATTCGATGCGCTGTTTGACTCCATTCCAAGAATTGTATCAATATACACAACTCTGGGTGCCTTCGACATTCTGGACAGACAATACCCTAAGGACGCTGTGTTAAGATCTTCGCTGCGGAAAACAACTTGACCAAGCTTGTTGAGCCCACATGTAAGCCTGACGTTTTTGGAATCAATGACTCTATTCCTCAGTGGATTAGAAATTACATTTCGGAACATTCAATCCAAGTTCTCTTGGATAGTTTTAAGTCTCATGCCCCAGGGTTCCGTTCTGGCTCCGTTCAAGCACACTTTCGGATGTTCTCTGAAATATGGTACAGTGATTCGTTCCTAAGTCGTATAACTCGCTTGTGGAAGGCCCTATTCGTTATAACTTGCGAACATTTAAGACCAATCGGAATCCCTCTTTTCTTCCTCCCTGATCTTTCGTCCGCGCTGTTTACAAACATTTTAAGAGTACTATCCCTTGAGCGCGCTAGTATATTTTGGTTAAAGGCGAAGTTGATTGGCGATTTAAAACTGAAGAATTATTCCTGTAGGGTTATTTGCAGACTAAGATCTATGCTAATACCCCTAATAACATCCAAACTGAACTTGCAGCCATTGATCCACTTATTCTTCAAAAAGTCATCGAGCTTGCAACAGAAGACATGGTGGTCATATGATTAATTTTTTATTCTATTTATAATTGCCATAGATCGGTATTTATTAACCAACAAAATTTTACATTAATTTCCCTATGAATAAATGTCTAATTTAATGAAAACTTCCACACTAGCTCTTGGTTCACCTCTTACCTAAAAATAGTGTCGGGCATATATGTAGTATACCCACCACGGCTGCCTCATAGAAAGCGCATTCCATAGATCCAATTTTTTGAGCAATTGGGGTGTATATCGTATTACTTGAACAATGTTTTGCTCCGAAACGTCAATTGGTGGTGGTTTATCGGCTTAAGCCAGTGACTTGACGTAGCACAACAGAATATAGTCTTTGCACGAACTTGATTGCCAGCTGACGGGCTCATTTCGTGAAAATACTCTATTGCTACATCGTGTTTCAATAAAGGGATGGTTTTGTTGGTAGTATAGGATAAAGCACAACAATGTTGGAGTCACAATGCTTGCCACATTAACGTCACGCAAATTTGGGAAAAAATAAAAATTGATCATCGCATTGCACCGGTATCCACTGAAAGTAACTTGTGCTTGGGTCTTAGATATTTCTGAAGAAATAAAGACTAATGATGCCACTTTTCTTATTTTTTTTTTAGATACAACGGAATCTGATGAATTTCTTTAGGATTATTTCCGCTCCAGATGTAGCAATGCTACTTTGGTAAAGAACAGAAAACCCGGCGCAATAAATGATCACACACCTTTAGCTCTTTACCAATTTGCATCTTATAAGGTTACTACAAGTGGCGGCGAATCAATAAATTTGGGTCCTCTTCAACACAAGCCTCTACATCTGCCATATTTTCTTCCGAACACACTGTTCTTATTCTTGTTGATGTGAGATGATGAAATGGCAAACTGTTCTGAAAATAAATAACAGCACTCAACTCAATGTGGTTAAGTTGACATTTAATCCTTGTTATTGTAAAAATTTCCTAACCGCAGACAAAACGCAGTTTATATTGTAGATCAAAACTATTTTATGCAGAGTGGTATGACTAACATTCTAATCGCAATTTTGAAGGGTTAATTTGTACTTTATTTCCAAATGAGTGGAAAGTAGAGTCATCCCCTTCGCAGTATTTATCCATGATACTTAATCAGATGAATTTTGAAACTCTTATTATGCTACAGTATCCCAATTTAGAAAGTTTTCAAAATCAAATACAAAACTTCCCACAGTATCTATACAGGAACCATGTGTGTGAAAAAAAGACGAATCCATGGTTTTGGATGTAGGAAATAAAATTTGAAAGACGAAGAGTTTGTCTAATTGTTTTGAATACATCTCAGCATCAAAACTTAAACAATTTTGCTAACAAAATTTGACTGCCGCAGATATAAGCTAGGAAACGAACGGAGACTAGCATAACTTTATCGTTGCATCAGCGTACTTCCCCTGTGATTCGGTACTACCACCGCCATCAAAGTGAGTATCCGGACTCATTCTAAATTGTAGTATCAGGTATCCGTATCGTATGTGCGATAAGTAGTGCTCAGAACACTTTTTGGAGCAATAGCAAGTGTACTGCGGGAGGCAACCATCTGCTGGATTTCATAATATTGTCTGACTTGGCTTTCAACAATGTTAGCTTCTAGTTACGAAAAGACAACAGCGAATAAGGCAAAGGTAATAACCAGCTACAAAGTAACGTACTTTCGAAGGTTTTCATGTAAGAACACAGTTACATCAAATTCCAAATCGTATGGAAAGTCCCGACCATGGTGAGGTGGGGGACACCGAAGAAAATCAACTCGACTCACTTTAGGAAAAAGCTTAATAAAAGCTTGGAACGAAATATTGGTCATATAAAAAGTCTTCGCGGTTTTATGTCACTAGATGGTGTTGGTGTCCATTTATCTGGAAACATGGATTGTGTTGATTGATTCTGTCAAACGAACACATTTTAGAAAGGTGACATGTCAGGCTACATTTTTTGTGAAGACAGTTGTGTAATTGGTCGCTCGTGTAAAATGTTATACTGATTTGAATAAGTATGATTGGAATAGCTAAAGAAATACGCTATGTGATGCTTTTTAACTATAAAAAAAGGGAAAAACATGCCGAAAAATGTTTGCAGCTTGCGGTGAAAATGCTGTGAGTGAACGCCGGACTCAGGAGTGGTTTGTTCGATTCCGTTCCAGAAATTTCGATGTAAAAGATGCACCTCGCATTGGTCGGCCTGTCACTGAAAACGTCAATGAAATTTTTCAATTATAGAGCAAGACCGGCACGGAAGCTGTCTGGAGATAGCGGAGGCAATTAACATCAACCGTATGATAGTTTTGAATCATTTAAAATGAGCAAGCTCGATGTTTGTTTGTCACATGAATTAACGCAAAGAAATTTAATTGACCGAATAACCATCAGTGAAACGCTGCTGAAACGTAACGAAATGGAACCGTCATTGAAGCGATTCATTACGAGCGATGAAAAATGAATTAAATGCGAGAATATTCAACGCAAGCGATCATGGTTAAAGGATTGAGTGTTTGGTAGGATTGGAAAAGAATTGTCTATTATGAGCTGCTAGAACGTGGCGAAACCGTCAATTTGATCCTCTATTGTGCACAACTCGACCGTTGTGAATGTGAACCCTGAATGAAGCTTTCAAGAAAGAGCGACTAGGATTGACCAACAGAAAGGGGATTGTCTTCATGCTCAACAATCACTTCCTAGTAATCAGATGTTAGCCGGCTCAAAACCAATTTACATCACTGAAAGTGCAAGTAGAGGGTGAAGCTATTGAATTTGCTATTACGCTCTTTGGTGGCTTTAAGCCGACCGGTATATTTCCAGTTAAGCTGCGAATGGGTATTATAGCTCAGCTGTTGGCAATCCCCCTAGCCTAGGAAAACGATGAGATTAGCTTTTCTATTGAAAATCGGCAAAAATAACAACTTTCTCTCTAAGAGCTTTAGACCTATCAGGGTTTTCTGCTGAAGAGCATTGCCAAAAAAAAATAAAAAATTGATCTCAGCAACTCAGAAAATTATTTTCCCTGCGTTTTAAAATCGAATAAGCAGAATTGAATGTGCATCTGAAAAGACACCGGCAAAGCAACTTTTAATGAAATGTGCAACTCGGCTAGTTGTAAACATGACAAATGTAGATGGATCAGTAGTCTTGTAGATAAAAGCAATGCAGTCAATATGTGATGGCGAAGATGAATAAGGATTACTTGCAAAAAAACTGTTGTTCTAGGTGTTATGGAAGCTTGGTGCACCAAAAATGGGCTTTTAGCCAATTACCTAAGAACTGGTGTTGTTCTCCTGATGATACTGACTAGCTTGGCTTATTTGGTTTTTCATTTCCAAACATATAGCATCGAACGCTTTCGAGGTGCTATCGGTTTCAGGCAGTGTAAGGGAATTTTTTCCAAAGATGAGGCTAGTCACCCAAGAAGGTTTTTCGGACTTACACAAACATGATAAAACCAATTTTATTTCTTGCACCTAACATATTTCTTAGCTTGCGCCCAAATACGTCATTGATGCTTTCACTACATTTTCAAAACAAAGAAAGTTTAAAAAATGGTTTATCTCATCCACTTTGAAGACTAGTGACTGGAACTGCTCTAAACTTGCTGATGGAATTTACATCAAATTTTGTGTAAAAAATGGAATTAAGTGCTCTAAAACCTTTGAAATGCTGACAAGTAGTACAAACTCTTCCAAGATGACCGAAAATGATGCCAATGACGAATCTGGCTCTGGACGCCTCAGCACATCAACAAAGGAAGGAAATTGTTTTGGAAAATCATCGAATTATCATAAGAGAAGATGCTGAGGAAGTAGGCATATCGGTCGGCTCGTGTCATGCAATTTTTCAAATGTTTTGGACATGAGACGTGTGTCAGCTCAGAAGCTCTTGAATGACGTCAATGATGATCCTGACTTGCTCAAAAGGGTCATAACTGGTAAAAAATCATGGGTATATGGTTATGACGTTGAAACCAATTGAAGCACCCAGGAGTTTCAAGAATGAAAAAAGCACGACAAGTTCGATCAAATGTCAAAGTTTTGATCACTGTTTTCGATTTTTCGATAACCGTGGCGTAGTGCATCAGGAATTTTCAATTTTTCATTTGAAGATCAAAGCATTAACCTCTTTATGTTAAGTTACAGCTTAGGTTGTACAAGATTGATAAGTAGCATATATCTTCTACTATTTCGAAAAGGTAAGGGGACGAGTAATACCTATCCAAAACCGAGAATTCGATATTTTCATTGTATATTTCTTGTATAGAAGGATTGGGATGTGTCATAAGGTTTAGAAAACGAGATTTAGCTAAATTCGTTAGGTGTGACTCCGGATGTATCGTAGATCGTTTTATTTTCAATCCATTTACCAGAGGGTCTTCTGTACATTGAGATACATTTTCTTTATACTGTTCGTTCGAATATCTGAAGTTGGTGGGCTACTGTTTTAGATATTTGAAACCAAATGGCAAAACCATATGCTAAAAGTGGAAGGATGAGAGTTTTGTACAATACATTAGAAGTTTTGTTTTTGATTCAACTTCACGGGAGTTGAAGAGAACCTTTAGTGAAGGCAGCTTTACATTTTTACAATGTTTTCCTGGCATGAATGTTCATTATCCACCTCTCATGTAGGTGCACACCCAGGTATTTAATCATAGGTTTCCTTGTTATGGTATTTCCTTCGATGGTAGAGTAAGCTGTTTGCTTTTCCTGACAGCGAGATGGTGGCCTTTGGTGGATGCGTTTTTAAAACAAATAAATTCGCATTTGGAGGCGTTTAAACTTATGCCCCAGCTTCGGTAATAGGGGATAATAATTTCAAGGTGGTGTTTGATTCCCTCAAGCGCATAGTGAGGTCTTTCGTGTGAGTCATAGATTATAGTATCGTCTGCAAATAGGATTGAGTTTGAAGAAAGGAACTGTGAAGAGAAATCACGTAAAAAAAATTAAATAGGAGGGGACCGAGAATGGAATCCTGTGGAACACCTGATAGAAGTGGGGCTTATTCACCTAAGTGAATACTAAGGTAACGGTTATTGAGGAAGCTAAACATCATTTTAATAAAGTATTTCGGAAAGTTCAAAGAGATTAATTTAAAAAGGAGACCATCATGCCAGACAAGATCAAATGCTTTAATAAGGTCAATAGCACAAGCAACAGTGCAAGATTTGTTTCTGAGATTTTTTAAGACTTCATTTTGTAGTTACATAAGTGCATGTTCTGTGGAGTGTTTTCTTTTAAAACCAAACTGTACCATAGGTATAATATTTTGTTCCGAAATGAAGTTTTCTATTTTTAAATAGAGAACCCTTTCAAGTATTTTTTTTAAGGTTGGACAGTAGTGAAATTGGCCTGAAATTGCTTATGTTATTCAAATTTTCCTTCTTTTTAATTGGGATCAGCTTATACATTATTTATACAATTATTAACAATTGGAGTTAAAAAATGATAAAGACATTTCTTGATTACAAAGTTTGAAAGTTTGAGGTTATGAATTATGGATTTAATAAGGTCAGTTGTGGCTAATTCTTTCAAAGTCGAAAAATATGAAGTACGGTTAAGAGAAAATTCAGTTAAAGGGTTTAAGGAATTCCAAGCTAAACAAGATTTTGTGCGGGTTAAAACTTTTAGTGTTGGTTCGGTATCGGTATCGGGAATATGATGTTAATATAAATCAGAGAAGAAAAGCATTGTTATTAAATAAAATGGGGGTAGAAGATTGATTGGTAGTACGTTTGCTACCAGTGATTCTATCAATTTCCCTAAAGACAGCAGAAGATGGTCTAAATTGATTAAGTTTGTTTCGAAATTATTTGTTTAAGTGAATTCTGGTCTGATCTTTAATTAGTTTGCTTAAACAGCTAATACGAGAAGAAAGGGAAATATATTCTTGATTAATTCTATTACCTTCCCTATGAAAGATTCTTTTAAGCTGGACTTTCCAAAATTTCATGGCTGAGGTTTTGCTTTGAGGAACATAAAATAATTTTTTTTTTTTTTTTGAATGACAATCAATACAGTCTTGGATGTGGTCAGAGAAGAGTGTTACAAATCGGTCAATTTCGATGTTGGAGAGATTTCTCTCTAATGGAGTGTTCATTGAAATAAATTTCTGCCGAAGATCTTGTTTGAATAAATTCCAGTTTGTGTCACTGAATGAAATTCCATATGGAGGGTCTATAAGTAAAGGGGAAATGTTGGATAGCTCTAAGCCAAGAAAAACTTGAGAAATGGTCGGAAAAAGGGTCCAAAGTTATAGAACTATAGCTAGGCGAAGTGAATTGAGGGCCAAGAAGGTTTGAAGATACTAAATAAAAATCTATTCTTGACAATGAACTTGGTCTATTGCAGAAATTATGTACAAATCAAAAAAGGCAGTGTTTTGACATCAAGTCACCCCAAAAGTTGTAACGAGCATTAAAGTCACCCCCGATTATATAAAAATCAAAACTGGACAGAAGAACCATTAAATCTTGCATTGCTCGGACTAATCTAAAACCCGTGTTACAAGGTATGTAGAGGGAAACCAAGGAATCAAAACGCCGGTGCCTCTGCCCGAATCGTTACTTATCAAATGAACGTCTCATATTGTATTTAAGAAGTGTTTCTTGAACTTATGCTTAAGAAACATATTCAACTCAAAGCACGTATCTGTGGAGGCTAGAGAGTTTATATTAGCAGTGATCATTTTAAAAATCATGGCGTGAATGAAGCAATAAAATCCAGGTAGGCACCAGGATTTTCAGAGTCATTTAGTTTTTTAAACGATGGCCAAAAATATCTAAGACGAGTTATGAGGACGTCCAAGGGTAACCCAAATATGTATTTTTGGGCTGAAAGACATATTTTGGGGATTTTGGGCCATTGTCCTCTTTCCTCCGCAAGTATTCTATCCGTTTTGGACAGTCACTGAAATTTGCCGGGTGCACAGAAGAACCACAGTTAGTGCAAGATAAGCTTGTTTTATCCTTGATGTTATTGAGAGGACACACTCCCAAATCGTGTGAATCCTTACACTTCACGAATCTAATAGGGAAAGTGCAGTAGGCACTAACGTGCCCAAAGCGATGGCATCTAAAGCACTGGACATTTTATTTTATGTTGAAGTAAGCAGCGGATGTTTTTTTAGCTTAGATAGGCTTTCCCTATCATTAACGACACAATGAAAAATACCAAGCTCTACGTTGTTTTCTTTGTGACCATTTTGTAGCAAATGATTTAACTTGTACCCTGAAAGATCCACTTTATCAATATCATTTGATATCATTTCAGAGGTAAAACCATTTGGAATACCTCTCAGTAATGCTGAAAATTTTTTTAGCTGCTTTGGACCAAATGAAAAAGCTTGAATCTTCATTTCACAAAAAACTTTCAGTAAATAAGAAGGCAGATTAATGTCTTTGACAAAAATTTTTAGTCTACCTAATCTTTTGCTTTCAAATTTAACATCTAAATTACCACTAAAATTATTTTCTTAAAATAACAATAGTTTATGAGCTCACGTCTTTGGCATAAATGGGAGGGCACCATTCGTTAATTTCCTGAACATTTTGTCTGCTTTTTCCTATTTAAGGTGAAGTAGAAGGTTCATCTAACTCAGTCGAATCCAGAATCGAAAAGGGGTTGTTGGCAAGTCTAGACTTTGTCCTCTCCAGAGACGGGGACGATGAATGTTTGATTTCTTTAATTTTATTTCGATATTTTTTTATGTTCTCGAAAGTTAATAAGTCGTCTTTTAGCAATCTCTTTAAATCGGCCAGATTTTGCATCGTCCGTCGAATTTAAGGATAAAATATGATTTTCAAGTTTTACAGTTTGACTTGGCATCACTGAAGCACCAGCAACTTTATTTACTTTTTTTGCGTTCACTACTGTTTCTGAACCGCCACAATCTGGAACTGTACAATCGGATGTTTTAATGGTTGTCTCCATGGTTGTCTCCATGGTGGTCTACATGGTTGTATCTAACTTTCACCAATTGCTTGTAATATAGCTAATTTGTCCTCATTCGACAATGGCTTAGAAGTAAGATTAAAAGTCTTTTTCTTTTTATTTGTATCGTCAGTGGGACGATGCCCCTGTAACGATCTTTTATCCATATTTTTTTTTTTTTCACTCTTCACTTTTACTTATATTTCACAACACACAGGATCAGAAAAAACACGACCATTCACTTCGGCAGCCAATGGCAGACTCCTATTCTACTCAGGTTTTCAATGTTCGATTGCCACATTTCTCTATTTAAAAACTGCGATCTTGCTTTTTGTCAATAGATGGCTCATGAATCAAGCATGTACATATGGTTAACAAACCATTTTGTCACATTAGTGATTTTGTTTTGGCGCCATATACTTTTGGTTGTATGGAAATGTGTGATTTTGTACCAAATAGTTGTCATTTGCTGGAAGTGTTGATTTTCTTCATTCGAAGAAAACGGAAACAATGTGGCTTGATTGGTTCCGTCCCTTCAAAGACGGTGATTTCGATTTTGACGGCCGTCCGCGAGAATGCAGGCCAAAATCTTTCGAAGACACTGAATTGGAGGTATTGCTCGACTTGGATCCGTGCTAAATGCAAGAAGAGCATGCTTCAGCATTAGCAGTTACCCGCCAAGCCATTTTCAAGCGATTACCTGCTTTGGAAATGATTCAAAAAGCCCTACTAGGCCCTCTTACGAGTTTCAAATTAGTTTGCGAATGCAAGACTACACTCTGAGCAAATGGCAGGGTAGGCTCACTGAGTTGTGTTTCGGTCCCAGGGCCTGATGGGATAATGGGAAATGAAATTACAGATGAACTTCGTAGGCAAGGCTCAAAGGCCGATTTTCCAAGTTTCGAACCTGATTAAGGTCTGCCTGCATCCTCGTTTAGGGCACTCAGGGTCTCATTATGCTCATATGATAGCAGATGAAATGACATTTTAGTAGGTCCATTGATAACCACCGTATTCTCATTTAGAGTGCTGAAAAAATTTTGCAAAAGGTATTCAAATCTGCCATGACAATATGCGATGTCCAACCACCCATCGAAGAAAGAATATACAAATAAGAAATGCACAATCCAGAATGCTTTACGATATTCACGGCAATTTGTTACTTCAAGACTATGACGATTGTGCAACTATTCCCCGAAAACGTATCAAACTAAAAATACTTAGGAGTTGTAGTCGTCTATAACTTTACATGAAACAATTAGATAAAGTCACCAGTGAAGGAAGTAAAGCCATCCGCTTACGCTCTTTTCCATTTGAGCTTCAACTTTGTGGAGCCTCACCTGGGGTATGGCATCATGGCGTGGTTTAATGCACCTTAATACAAAAATTTACTCAGCTAACACAACGAGAGTTTATGTGTGAATTAACGAATTGAATTAGGACATTTATCAATTTTCCATACGTATGTCATTTTTAGCGTCACATTGACAGAGTGCGAAATAGATGTCCTGCACGACTGCATCTAGCAAATAATTACAATAATTATGTTTTTATTGGAGAATTATGCAAACTTTGTCTAGTTTTAAGTAGTATTTATCCAGCGCTACAACATTTGCAATGCAGGTAATTCAATTTGACCATTATTAGTCCACATGAGCCACATATTCGTAACCAAACGAACCGCACAGTGCCGATCAAATCGTACACCACCGAATAGCTGCCCACCATTTTCAAAGCTATAATTAATCAGCAAATCATCATTGGACATCTAGTCAAACAGCACTTTAACAGAACTCACAATAGCACGCTGGAAAACAGGGCCACTCATCATCAGCTTCCGACGGTCCGGACATACAATGATCATCATTTAGGCTCATTAATGTTTTGCAAGCAGATTAACATGCCATTTCAACAGTAACACTCTGTCAATGTTGCGTCTGGCTGTCCATTCATCTATCCTGTAGCCCGGCGAGGATGCTGTTTTTTGTGTAAATCCTTTATCCACATGTTCGTTCAGCCATTTCCGTTTGCACGCCTGCCCTTGTAAATCCTCCCTTAAAATAGGAGAGCTCTCGTATTCACATTAAGATAGATACGACCGACGACGTTGTACGAATACAAGTGGAGTACTCGTACTCGTATAGTGTTCGTATATTCAACAGGAAGGCTTTCTCCAACAACATTGAATTGACAACCGACAATTGTGTATATTGATGGAACGGGCTGGCAAAGGCCAGCTAAAGGGGGATGAAAGACTTTTGAACTGAATAATGTTCAGATGTTCCATCGCTGACAGGCCATCCGAATGGGGTCTTACGAGTTTACCTACCTCAGATACGAGTAGTTATGCTACTGCTCCAATGGAATTATTGTCTCTTGTATGGTACGGATGTGTCACCATAGCATATGACTAACGAATTCCAGACGTCCATCCTACTGTTATTGATTGGATTTACACTTGGAATATAAGTCCATTCATGTACATTTATAATATTCTATACTCGTATGATGATTCCAATGTGGCTTAACGCAAACATTGCCCCTGTCATTGAAGAGCTTTACAAATCCCACAAAGTGTCAAGAAGGAATCTGAGTTGGGGTATACAAATCAATAATTATTTAATTTTGTGTTTTTATCATTTTTATCAATTAAGAGCAATATTGTCATATTTACAAAAAAAAAAAAAAAAGCAATTCCACCCATATTCGCTAGATCCAAGCTCTATCATACTTTAAAGACTCATTCCTCGCCCCAGCACAATGTACTCTTAAATTAAAGTGTGTCAGCTTTGGTTAATAAATTTTGAATGAAAGCTAATATCGGTATACGGATTATCTTCTGCTATAGGAACAAACAAAAGGACAAAATCCAAGATTTCCATACAAACCCAAAAACTAGGCAAACTCTTCCACCAAGATCTATTGTATTGTAGTTGTAAACCGAAATCTAAGACTGAAACCTGGATTGTCTACAAAATTTTGTCCAACAAGGAGCTCATTGGCGTTGACAAATTTCTGTCCATTGTACTTCTTGTATGTTCGGTGGTGTTCTGTCTGCACTCGCATTAAGTTGAATAAGTTATGGTTCCAGACTTTGTCGCTGAAACCTATCCAGTGAAAATAGGTTTCAGCGACAAAGTCTGGAACCATAACTTATTCAACTTAATGCGAGTGCAGACAGAACACCACCGAACACTCACTCAACAAGAGTCGCAGGATGTTGTGCATCTTATGCCTAACAGAGGTGTAGTAACCTCTTAAGCGGTATAATCGCTTTCTTCCCAAGCAACAGCAGGAAAGTGGTTGGCCTTTTACAGGCGTCATAACTATGGGCTTGGTTTGCTGGCATCCTGAAGAGTCATGCTATCTGGAGTTATACCATATTCATATGAGAATATTCATATTCATGTAGCCGAGAATGAAAGTAATTTTAACCCAAGTTCGAGTGCTGAGAAACTTTATTCCAAGCTTTGTTTAGCAAATTGATTGGCGATCTGATTTCTCGTGATCCCATTACAGAACTCGTATAAGACTGAGTGGATTCAACTTTCTGACTCTGTCCAGAGAAGCCTTGTATTCTCGAAGAAGCTTGAAGAAATGAACTGGTTCACTAAGATCTTTTGGAAATCTCTCAGATGCAGATGGTTCGCCCCCTGAACCGAAATTTTTCTTAAGACTTAGTGCGCGCTCAAGGGCCTTGTATCCCCTAAAAGGTTTGCGCACAGCGCGGCTAAGGAAATTTAGGGAGGAAGAAAAGAGAGATACCGATGAACATTGGTCTTAAATGTTTGCAAGTTATAATGAATAAGAAACAGAGAGCTCTCCAGGGCATTCCATAAGCGAGTTGTACGGCTTAGGAACGAATCACGATATTTTGGACTACGTCCAAAAGTGAGCTTGAGAGCATACTGATGATAGCGAGACGTGTGTTACGTTTGAGGGTTTGAAGAGACGAAATGATAGTGGTGATTTTAATGGAGCACTGGTGAGAGACAGGAGACATTAAGTCGATGTTCGAGGGTGTAATTGACTGACCGATATAAGTGTCACCTATGAGCTTTATCGTACTGTTTTGAATACTATCTAGCAGGTACAGATGTGTTTTTAAGAGTACCTGACCAGATATGGACATTGTACCCCACTTTTCGCGGATGAACACCCACCTTATATATTGAGGCCAGATCAGATGGGATGAAATATTTCTTACATCGCTTGAGGAAACCCACATATTTAGCAGCATTTATGACGACATCTAATATGTAGTCATTCCAACGCAGGTTGTTACAGACACATACCGAGAATGGAAAGTTTTTCAGTTTCGACGATGCGAGTGTTATTAATGGATAATTGCTGAGTATTTATATTTTGCTTAAACGTCAGCAGACAACAATATGTTTTGAAAGCATTTAATTCCACTTTGTTGATAGTTCCCCATTTAGTAAAGCTGTTAATATCGGAAATTACTCTCATCAGCAAAGGAATATAAAGGATTTGAAGTAGCAGACAAGAGATCATTGATACAAATTAAAAAGGGTTTCGGAGACGGAACGAGTTCTGGGACAGATCAGCATTTATTTTGTCAATATTGGAGCTGAAGTCATCTAAGAAAAATTGAATTGAATGTTCCGAAAATTAGTTTCTAATCCATTATTAGCGTTTCCATGACCTTGGTAAGAAGGGACGTAAGTGCAATGGGTCTGTAGAAAAAGAGAGAAGAAGAAGACAGGCTGGACAAATGCTGTTTTCCATGTGCTCGGAGAGAGCCATAAAAAGTAGGATTGATTATTTGGCCCCGCGGATTTGTGTATATCGAGATCGTTAAGTACTTTTGCTACTACACGAGTGCGAAAGTGGATTCGTCTCATTGAAGATTCAACGCCCTTAAGTGTAGTCGAGGACAAAGCACAATCTGGAAATGTTGAGCTAGCCGCAAAGTGTGCAGCAAGTAAATGAGCGTTGAAATGGAGGATGAGGCATTTTTAATATTTTTGACGAACGACCAAAAATCTTAACTACCCTTGGGACATTGTAGTATTTATGTAAAATCGTATTGGAATTTCACATGCTTAAGAAAGGCGTTGCTTCTTTGAACTTTTTTCGGTTTTCCTCGCTTGGGTTAGTCTTATAGAACGAAAAACAAACATTTTTCTAACATTGACAGCCTCTTTCCACCTCGAGTCGTAACTTATCTTCTGTTTTAGCTTGATACTTTTCATCCGATGAGGGATAAACCATCTCATTCCAAACATAACGACCAGTTAAAATTCCTAAAAAAGCTGATAAGTGCGCTCGAATTGGCTTTTTCGTATTGCAATACGATTCTTTTTGGGATTTATAATCTAACTGTGTGGTAGGTGTACGAGAAATTAGCTGATATGACACAATAGTCCGACGAGCCCAGAGGGGAGAGCATAACAATGATGTACTTATCAGGGTGAGAGGTTAAAAACAAATCCAGGGTGATACCGGTATGACTGTCAACGTCTGGTATTCGTCATTTTCAAGCTGCGCCAAGTTGTTTTCCGCAGCGGAGATCTCAATACATCATCCTTCGGGTGTTGTCTGTCCAGAATGTCAGAGCCACCCAGAATTTGGTATTTCAGTATTAGGATTCAGGGATACAATTCTTTGAATGGAGTCAGACAGCGCATCAAACTCGTTAAAGTTTGAGTTGCTGTCCAGTTTGGGGCAGTAGTGGATAACTTGCTTACGGAGATGGACTTTTAACCACATGCAATTGAATTCAGGATTGGAGGAGTTTGGAGTTTGTGGTGGAGTTTTGTAAGCTACATCGCTACGCACGTAAATAGTGAGACCGCTATTAGAAAAGAATACCAGTGGCCCTAGTTCGTAACCAGGTAGCTTCAGATCGGAGTGATCTGAGAGTTGTAGGCGGAAATCTACCTGTGTTTCACTAAGTGTCGAAACAGCTGGTCTATATTTACAGATGAAGATGTACGCAGAAAAGTGATTACTTTTTAACCCGTGTATGTTAGCTACATCAACCCTGAATTCCGTACTCATAATCACAAACAAACACAGAAAACACAAACATCGACGATTCTAAACAAAGCTGCGAAGTGAGAGCTTTGACCTTGGCTTATCGAATCAAATTGTTGTAGGTGTTATTCCCTTACAACATACACTCAGTCCGAGTGTATCATCGGCAGTGACCGAGTGCAAGCAATAGTACTTCTACCAGGAGCAGAAGAGGTGGGGTATCCACGGTGTGATATTTTTTTTTTTGTTTTTTCACTGCACTACACTATTTTTTGTTGTTTTTTCTTCACACTTTGTTTTTTTTTTTATTTGAAATGACATTCCAGCTGTCAGCTCTCTGGACAAGGCCAATCTACTTGCCACACACTTTCCGGCCAGGTTAACATTTCTCGTTGTGCTTTGTCCCCGCCTACACTTCAGTGCGTCGAATCTTCAATAGGACGCACTCGTTCAGTGGCTAGAGTTCTTAAATCCGCTGATCCAGATGGTAATTCCTCGTTTTTTTTTAGTGCATCGGGATGATTGATCAGTGCACTTAATATTGCTGGTTTTGTTAAGTCCTGGTGCATTCTTATTTGCTGTGGTGCATTCTCCTTACTTCAGTACTTATTGTTGTTGCTGTTTGGTAACGTTATACCAAACCAAACCAAGTATACCACTTCTTATTTATGGACACAATGGCGCTCTGGCCTTGTAAACACTCTATTCTCCACGAGAGGTTAGAAAGCATAAACAAGCAAAACAAATCTCTGGATAGGTCCTGTATATCGAGAAAATAGCAGATTCGTTAGGGCTGCGGTATGAAAATTCAAGGATCAATTTATTGTTGGCATTTTTACGAAACATACCCGTTCCAAAGGTAAAGGATTTCGAACATCCTTCTCTGGTAATTCGATTTAATTTTATGAACTTAGAGTTGCAACGCTTCCATATGTCATGTTGCTGAACGAAAGTTAATGAAACAATCGGAATCCTTAACTAAAACATTGTAGCAATTTGATTTCATTTAACTACGAGTAGAACTGAAACCCAAACACGTAATTTTGGCAAAATCGTCATAAATAATGGAAAATTGGGAGAAATGCCAATATACGATACAAAGGAAATTTACTTTTCCACCAAGTCACATGTTCCTTCTTCTTTCACTTTTTTCTGTATTTTCTTCCATACTCCCAACTTTGTCTTTTATGCTTGCTTGCATCATCTGGTCTTGATGTCCGTGAAAGCTACCAGTTGTACGAATACAAATCTTGAGAAGTGTGAAAAGAATGAAGAAAAAAAAAAAAAAACAAATAGAAGTCTAACAATGTCCTTGTGAGTGGGGTGTATTTGGAGTCCACGAGATGTGATATGTCAAGAATCAAACCCGGACACCAACTGGTAAGAACTCTGTGCACAGCCAGGGTGGAAGAGTGAAGGATAGCTTGCTTGGATGCTGAGAAGGTACATAATCACTTTATAAATGATTTACACCAAAAGTACACATAAACTTAACAGACGGTCCTTCTCTGGTGAGTATTTTTTTTCCACATGTGAATGGAGTGCCAGTGCCAGTACCGGGATGGGTGGTGACTGCAACATAACACCCTTATTTGGATTGGACTCCTTTGGTTCTGGGTAACAAATCTTTTGCAAATGGATGTTAGGGTGCGAATGGAAAAAGTTCTTTAGATATATTTTATGTATTTGCACTTGTATGTGTACTTGTACTTGAATTTTCTATATCCAGCCTATGTCTTATGCACACATGGGCATTAATCTCCTAGCAATAGCTGCCAAGTGATAGGTTTTTACTGCTTAACCCGAACTACCCCGTGGAGTCGATAATGAAAGTTCGCAAAGTTGCTCGAGTGGAGGGAGTGTTTAATATAATTTTAGAAGGAGTTGGAGGAGTTTCTAACATCTCTTAGATTTTTTCTTTTCAAAGTTTCAGTCTGGCTGGAAGGGGTATGAGTATAATGATGATGAGAAGAATGCCAATACGATGGGTGAGCAGATGAATGTCTGTATGTGACAGGTAGTCCAAAAAGACATACTGAACTCGAGTTCATGGGAATATTATTTATAGGTCATATTCCTCCTTTTTTCTTACTTCTCAACGCTCTTGAATTGCTATTCTAGTGCGACTTAATTATTATAATAGGTAACATCAGCCCTAGGATGAGATGATGTGGGACTTTATGGCAAAAAATCTTCCTAAGTAATCTTCAAATATAATGCTGAACTTGTGAATTATATTTCACAAAAGAAATCGTCGTTTAAAGCTGCACTGGCCAAGTGATTCTGGTTTAACTAAAGATGGAACAGAATCCTAGATATTTAAATGCGATATATTGAGGATGATACCAACCGCGCCTTTTTAAAAGTTCTTTAAACCCGAAAAAGCTTTTCAATTATTCAAATTCAATATTGTATCACACTGACAGTAGGACACTGGTATGTATGCGAAAGTGAAAAGTCATCAATGTTTTCACATTTAAATTCGACCTCCACGAAAGTCAATGACCACAATAATCAGTCGGCCGCTCAAGACCTAAACATACGGCTTGGTGAGGACTTTGATACGTACCTGAGCCTACCCTACCTATGCATCGAACATGTCGAGTTGTAGAGGCTGAATAAAGTCAATAAATCTCGATAAGTTGTCCAGATAAGTACGGAAACTAAAGGATGGTCATCCCCCCTTCCCTACTCCTTTTTCCCCTGAGCTGGATCAAGGAGTCATACTTCGCCGAGGATCAGTCTGGCTAAAGACTCAGCATGTCCAAACATAGCTTAGTCGCGAATGGAGTATCCGGATACATTGCGAACTCCAAATTAGTTGGCATTATCTGTAAACAGACGATTTCTGTACAGATGGACCATCTTTTCTTCGCTACAGGTACTTTTTTAATATCGGGCGGTAGAATGGTGACTGTACCGACTACCGGTAAGGTTCTTGCGTTGTCGAGAGAAGGTTTTTTTTTATAATCCCGCTCGCGCACCAAGGGAATATGAATACTCTTTTACTGGCTTTTCTTCAGGGCGCGGGCGGGTGGTGTAGTAGTTTGAAACTCTGGTGTATTAGGTTTCGATATTTTTCCCAGACTTGGTTGTCAAACTAGACGGGACGAGCAGCGCATCCTCAACCAGTGGGTTGTTAGTTCGTAACATTTAGCCCAGCCAGAAACCACTCCAACATTAGTGTTATGCTTTCATGTCAGAGTTGACGCCGACTGGATTATCATATAACTACACACAAATTCCAAATTCTCTGAAAAGACTTTTTAAGAGTATTGCTTCGCAAGGGATTCTAACTCGCGACCCTCTGCTTGAGGAGTCTATGCATATACCACTACACCATGGCTATCCCCCCACAGGTAAAACTGTGGCAGACCATCTCCTAAGGCAAACGAAACCAGTCAAAATCCAAACCTTCAAGGAGTGGCAAGACTGTGGCAAGCCATGTTCCTTTCACTTCCTCCACATCTAGCAGCAGCAAGTTTTTGGCACGCCACGGCCTGGCTGCTGCCATTTACATTCCTCCCTCAAAGCATCCAAAGAGCTCTAAATAAGAAGTTGAAATGCTATACGCATTATCAAAACTTTCGGATTCATTCCGGAGGTCGAAAGAACTACGGATATAAAGACCAAAAAAGGGTGGACTAACAATCCACTGCTCCCAAAACGCTAAAGGACTCCTCAAAGTATCAGGGAGCTTTGGAGAAAACCATACCGGTTTCCAAAATGCCCAAAACTAAAAACACCAAACCACCCCCTGGGTGTTTCAGCAAAGTCTTAAAGGATGCAATAACGACCGCGGTTATCAACAAAATGATCGCCGATGATCGATGGGTCGATAACACCTGAACGTTGGCAGTTATCAAGATAAAACTTTCATTCATCATGCGGGAAAAGTCAGGACTACCTTCTACAATAAGCGACGTTGGCTGCACCAAGGCCGCGTCAAACTTATCACTTGTGCCGATCAAAGATCTCAATCTTTACACCAACGCCATAGGTGGAATAGGAAAGAGTTGGCCCTGTGCAAAGTTCGAGGCTAAGGCGAATATCCCTATCAAACCTTGAACTCGCACATGGACCCCAGCCGAACCCTTCTCCCAACAAAACATTCTGGAGATCATCAGGCTCATCAACCCGACCTCTCCGACTCATGACTGGAGAATCGCGAAACTGGAAGAAATAAGCAGGCCTTACTTAATTATAATCAATACAGAACTGGATGATAAGCAACCTACTTCTTCTTTAACCGAATTAGCAAATTGAGCCTCTGATCTTGACGACAACAATCTATCCGAGACGATAACTAAGCCATCGGTCTCCTCATTTGGAACTCTGTAGGAAACGGAAACCGACGAACAATTAAAAAGAGATTTTTTAATTTTTTACGTACGATCTGATAATGAAGATGAGCTCTTAGGCACATGTTCAGAATCATAGAACCACAGCACAAATGGTGGAGGCTCATCTGGTAGATTGTAGCAATGACGCGGTATCTTCAGATTAATCTCTGCTTTCACTTCAGTATTAACCTCATTGCTTGCAACATTGGCAAAATGACAGGAAGGCGAAAAAACAAAGAAATACTGTCAGAAACATATTTCTCTGAACTCTCAAGTCCCTCGAGCTTGACATGAAAGTCAAGAAATTCACCCTGGCTCTCAATTAGGCTATAGCTGATTCCTGTCTTTTTATTCAACCTAGAGGCTAGAAAAGCCGAATTGGTGGACATCATCACTGGCTAAGAGACGCTCGCAGAAAACTTTTAATCCTTTACAAGAAAAGTGACTGACTGGGACTCATACAAGAAATCTCTCAAAATTTATATAAAGAACTGAGAAACGCAAAGCGACAATCCTGCAGGTCATTTTGTGATGAAATAATATAAACCTCTACAAATCCTATGATGCCTAGCCATTTGCAAAGAACCGATGAGTCTTGGACAACCTCAACTTAGCTCCCTATTCGCGGCCAGCACCAACCACAACAGGTCTACTACAACCGTAAATAAAATTCACGGTCCGCTTCAAACTATACAAGTCTGCAGGTCTGGATGATATAATATCTGCCGAGCTATAAATATTCTCAGATATCATCTTGCCAGCGCTTGTGAATATCAGGAGGAACACTCTGTAAGAGAGGTTAATGTAGTTTTATAGTAATTCCCATAGCCGGAAAATGTTATCATGTTGCCGCAAAGGACCGCGGCAGTTTATCATCTTTACTTCTGAAAACACTAGAACGACTGATTGGTTGATCCACGACTTTTTTCTACGGCTCAATATGTCTTCTTTGAAGGAAAGTCGATGGAAACGGCTCTACATTCATTGGCTAGCCACATTTAACAATCCCCACATCAACATATACATAATCATGCTGCGATATCAGCTCTGAAGGTATATTACTCACTAAGAGATTTGATCAGTCTTATCCTAGATAGCAGGTCTGTCAAGTATAAACTTGGTGGGACTTCTGCTAAAAGATTTGTCAGCATAGGTACGCTGCAAGTAGGTGTCCTTTATGACAGAAAGCGGGTGGTGGCAAAATGGTTGCAGATGACTTGGTATAACGGTCACATATAAGCATCTCTATGCGATTAAAAGACTCTTACAACAAAATCTTACCAGATTAACCCGTTGGGCGCATGGTTATGGATTGGGAGTAAGCCCCCGTAAAAGTGGTCCCTCAATCAAAAGTACCAGCTTCGTTTTTTCCGATACAGCGAAAAATTTGAGTCCTGTTTTTTACAGGAAACTAAGCTGGAAACACGACAATCAAGAATGTAAAGAAAGCTAAAGTAGCTAAAGTAGCTTTATTCTTTTGCAGAAAGGCATTGGGAATAAATGGGGCCTTCATTCCCTGGTAAACGGTCTTAGACAGTGCAGTGAGCATCTGATGCCATGTCTTACCGAAAAGTGGAATCAAAATCTACATCATTCTGGCGAAAACAATATAGTTACACTTGATGTGCAACTTGACAACTTTGAATTTAATTTGTGAACGCACTCTTTCACCAATTATCAAACTGTCACTGTCAATTTATTCAGTATACTCAACATTTTCATCATGGTAAAGTACACTAACGAGCAACGTCTGCAAATGTTCTTCGAATGGGTTCAGTGACGAAGCTCATTTTTGACTCAATGGGTTCGTCAATAAGCAACATATGCGTTATTGGTTGGGTGAAAACCCACATGAGCTTCATGAATCACCACTTTATCCACAAAAAATAACTGTTTGGTGCGGTTTGAATGCCGGCGGCGTTATTGGACCATATTTTTTCGTCGACGGTAACGATCGTCACGTTAAATTGTCAGCGTTATCGCGCCATGATCACCGATTATTTTTGGTCCGAATCGAAAGATATGGACTTGGAAGACATGTGGTTTCAACAGGATGGTGCCACAAGGCACACAGAGCACGCTACAATCGATTTATTGAAGAGTAAGTATGGTTAGCGTGTTATCTCAAGACATGGGCCAGTCGATTGGCCGCCTCGTTCGTGCGATTTAACTCCGCTTGACTATTTTCTGCGGGGCTACGCTAAGTCATTGGTTTATGCCAACACGCCGAAGACGTTCGAAGAGCTCAAAGCCAACATAGAACGCTGAATAGCGGCCGTTTTGGCCGAAATGTGTGACCGAGTCGTTGAAAATTGGGTCCAACGTATCGACCGCTGCAAACGTGCCCGCTGTGGAAATATGAACGAAGTCGAGTTCCATTCATAAATGTTTTGATTGTACTTCAAGCCAATAGTAAAGTTTTTGAAATATCTCAAATGGTTTTCCTTTTATTTAAAAAAAAATTTGTCAAGTCGTTATTAGAAAACCCTATACGTGCATATCTTTTTCAACGGATTAGGAATTACCTTTCCCGTTCAATTCAAGTTGTCTTGGACGAATGTCTTGTGGACGGATGCTCACAAAATTAATTCTGGTATGCACCAGGGCTCCGTTCTGTCTCCGACACTGTTTTCAATTTTCATCAACGATCTCTTGTGTGCTACTACTAATCCAGTATATTTCTTTGCTGACGACAGTACTCTCTGATTTTCATATTCATTCCCGGATTCACGTATGCTAGGATTATTAAATTCAAATATTAACAACGTAATCAATTGGGGAACCATCAGCAGGGTGGAATTTAATGCGGTGGTCAAAGCGAAATTTAACTCTCCAGCCGTGAATGATACTTGCACCGAAAAACTTTCTATTCTCGGTATGGGTGTCAATTTCAACTCACGTTGGGATAACCACATATCCAATGTTGCCAGAAATGATGCGAAATATCTAGGTTTCCTCGAACGATGCAAAAAATACTTTGCACCGTCTGATCTGGCCACAATCATTTGCTCAAAATTGAAGTGCATCTGATCAGATTCACCTAAAACATCTCTGAACCTGCTTGATATGTGATACAAATATGATCCCGACAATGAATACCCTCGTACACTGACGTAATAAAAATCACCAGTTGCATACGGCCCCTTCAAACCTTCAACTGTAACACTCGTCTTGCAATGAATACTCATCAGTCGTGATTCAATCCTAAGCCGTACAATTCGCTTATGGAATGACTTGCCGAGCTCTTTATTTCCTGACCATTATAACCTTCAAACATTTAAAACCGACGTACATCGGTACCTCTTTCACTTTAGGGGACTTAAATGACTAAGCAGAGTTCAAGTTCTTTATACTCTTGAAGTAGGTTTCTTAGAATTCTTTGGTGTGACCCCTGTGCTCCACTGACTGTAGCGATGGATAAGGTGTTAACGTGAATTTGGTTTTAAATTTGTCAAGCTCTGGGATATGGGAATGTAAATTGCATATGCTTTCTGGTCGTTTGAGGGAAAAAAGGGAGATTAAGTAGATCTGGCAGGAATATACCTTCTGTAGATGCCTTGTTTGTGCCAAGTAAAAATGGCGTTATTTTGTAGATGCGCTAACAGCAGGAATAAGTCATCTGGAAACATATTTCTGATCTGGTTTAGAAGCACTCTAGTTTGAGATAAGAAATTTGACCATGCACGTCTAGTTCGTGACAAGGTGTTACATACACTTCGATGAGAGTAGCTCTAGATCAACTGAAGGTGAAAAGTTCTTTGTCGTAGCCTCTGTATCTTAGCAGATTTTTTTGAGGCAGGCTAGGAGAATGGTTTCAAAAAGTCGGTTGCGAGGCCTTACTCTTTTTTGTGTCACGTTTGTGCTACACTTTAAGCTTCATAGTTTTTAGCGAAGTCCATTGGAGGAAGGGAAAAGTTTAGACACCAAGAAGAGGACGATAAACCGTCTCATAAAAAACTTTAACTTATCAGGTCTTGTACCTTGGTAAGGAAGACGCATGCATTCGTTAACTAAATGTTTTAATATTCAAAAATGTCATAGCACCTGGTTGAAAATTACTAAGGCCGCTTATTTCAGTGGTAAAGTGGAGATGGGAGGTGGTAAATTCCTTGTTGTAACACTTGAACTGAGGCATTATAATAAGCACCACTTTATTAGTGATCAGATATGTCGAGCAGCTGAACCACAAGCCTGTATTTATAGTCTCAATATTAGTCTTCTGAATATCAGTTAAATCACCTTATTCCAATTGTTTAGATTTTATGGTCTTACAAATAGCATTTGAGGCGTCTACGCAGTATCCGTTCCATAACCTCTTCCTGTGCTAAGCTTTTTTGAATTAAGTTGTGCCAGTAATGTCCCCAAATTCCATTTGACAGCACAGTCTAGTAGAGATTAATGAAATGCCTAAATAATAATACCGAAATTACCAATTGCATAATATATGAACTAATACGTAAATGTAATGACGGCTGATAGGCTCATAAGTAAAATAGGTTCAATTTCATCTCTCATTAATTGAATTTCGTGAACCTAAACGTATCAGAAAGAATTTACTACCAAAGGACCAAACCAATTGACCTTTCTGTCATAGTCGTACAACCTCTATCTATAATTATCCCTGAAACAATATTGAATTAAACACATTCACCGATGGTAGGGAGCTAATGCTATTTCCTTTTTCATAAATAAATAAGTACGTGTCTCATGGAACATTTAAGAAAAGGTTCACCATCCATACAATATGTAGTACTCGTACTTCGAATAACATGAGAACGTGTGTAGTTTCCACTTTATTGTACATAGAAAGATGTCGGCAATTTAATTTTATGCTTTGGAATTTAAGGGAAATTCCAAATTAACAATATAAGATGTAATGAAGTTGTACCTTGATGACCTTAGGCTTGGGAATCAATTTAATTTAACGTGGTATTTTATATTCATGATTTATTTGGCAATGTACCAAGGCAATCCACTGATTTAGCTTCGTAAGGCAGATAGATTGGCATACAAGTTGACTTCGTTGTGTGGTATCAATATCAGAAATACAAACGCCATCTAAATTGCCTTCGCGCTATTTTCAACTCGAACAATGATGCAACAGGCTAAAGACCAGAAGTGGCAAAAGAACAAAGCTGCTCAAATAAATATTGTACAAAGAGCATAATTACCTTAATAGCAAATTTAAGGTATGACTCTTCGAGTTGGTACCCATCTACACATTTATTAGGTCTAGCACGACCTCTCTTCAGGTGCAGCATGCCAAGTGTAAGCTCTTCAGTGATAAGGTACCTAGAGTACCAGCACCCACCTCGTCAGCGACAAGTACCTACAGCCTGATGCGAGTGTAAGTCGGACATTTACATAGATAGTGTGTCGCGATGTCATCACTTTCGTGGCAAGCATCGCAGAATATTGTGTCATTTATACCCAAAACATTTAAGTATTTTGCAACCTGCAATATTTCTTGAAGAGGGACAGCAGAAAGGCCGCTGACTTCCTAGAGAAGTCGGGAAGCATTCGTGTGGTCTGCCTACACCCCGTGAAGCTGTGCCATCTGTAGTTATGCTCATATGAAACCCAACTGTCAATGGAAGCCTTAACCGAGAACGCAGGCAGACTCAACGAATGTTCGGGTCCTGAAAAACTCTCCTCTGAACCACGCCTTGCAAGTTCATCGGCGATTTTATTTCCCGTAATCTAATTGTGACCTAGGACCCAAATGCATTTTTTTCTTGGCTCAGATTCTATAGTAGTTAAAGCCAGTCCTTGGCACAAGTCGGTTTCGTATTTTTTCCGCAACAGGAGTTCCGGTGTCATTGCATCACTGCATGTGTTTACCAGAATTCGTCGTCAAATCATGTGTTTTGTTGTGATGGCCCAGTGAAACCCAGTACATCAAAGGCTGCACTTCTGATGGATTTTTGGCAATGTTGCAACTGGTCTTCGAAACTTGATGCTGGCGGCAAGTTTCTTAAACTTAAAAGTTTAAAGGAGACTCGATCGGAAAAGGATTTGGTGATCTGTTGCGATTGTAGCCGTCCGTCGTATTAGATGCTTTTGCGATGTTCGGGATAACCGCATCCGTACCTTGGCTACAACAAGATAGTGGTCCGAGTCGACGTTGGCCCCTCAGAACGTTAGGACATCTATTATCTCTATCTATTTTATCAATTTTTTTTTTTTTGATTTTGATTGATAGGAGTTCTCCAAGAGGTCTGAATGAATATCGAGATTTGGGAACTGGGTGCTAGACACAACAATGTTTCAATTATCCGTTATAGGAGGTGCTGTCGTGCAGGCTATACTTTCCGACAGTACTCCCAAGGATGCTCTCTTTTCTTAGCTTTAAATTAAAATCACCTTTCTCCTCTGTAGGAGCGTGTGCGGATATAAGGCAAATGTTGGCAGATTTAGCCTTTATACGAATTGTAACGGGGCATTTGTTAACATGCCGGAAACTTAGGACTTCTTGCCTTAGTCTGCCTCTATTAATGAATCCGCATCCAAATAGGCATTGCATTTATCATCAATAACAATCTCTGTAGTAGATGTCGCATTTTACATTTCCTTTTTGTCCAGAACATCCCATCGCTTTTTGGATGGCTGTAGTACCCGCTTTGCAGTAATCCAGGGACTCCGCTTATTGTTCGACTGTACATAGCGTATTCCGTTTGCAGATTCGAAGTTCGTTGTCCTTGTTTCTATTGTAGGAGTTGTCAACAATATGATCGGGCCTTGCAGTTACCCTGACCTATTCTCAGAAAAGGTCGAAGCCTCAAGCTCCGAATATGTCGAAGTAGCCCTGATAAGGTCTTTTTTGCTTTGTTCCAGGATTTTACTCCACACCGTTGATTTCATCTGGGGAATTCATCCGCTGTCCTGTGCTGGGCATAATCAACTTCGAGTGCTATGACGCTTGCTACGAAAAGCATGACGACATTGCGGAGAATGTCATTTGTGAAAGTCCAACTGGAAGTACAAGGTGCTGATACTATACACAGACTGACTGACAGACTGACTGAGAATTTTTATTTTACCCAACATTTGTAAAAAGGTAATTGTATTGAGGTAGACTGCTGGCCATATTCAGTATATCGAATGCCTGGGAATGCAACAAATCCAGACTATCGCTTGGGAAGCATACTAATAATTTTGTGGCTTAATTATCTTCATAGACATAATCATATAGCGAGGGAAATGTTTACAGTGTGCCTATACCTTAAGGCGTCAGGCCAAACTCATTCCAAAGTACCATATGTCAAGCATTCAATCCTCAGTGTGCTTAGAGTGGCCAGACTGCAAGTCACCTAAAGCAAACGCAGTACAAGTTGGTTGATAGAGTGAAACAGACTTGAATTACGTCGTAAAGGATATGAGCAAGTGACACATGGTTCGTTGCCTTTAAAAAATCTAATGGGACACCTTAATAAGTTTCATGAAGGTGCTATTTCACCTTAGATGTTAAGGCTCCCTTCATATTCTAAGTACTAGGTGGGGAGAAAAGTAACTTCCTTGGGAATGAAAAAAAATTTTTTTTAAATGTTTTTTTATTTTATTCAATATAATCTTCTTTTAGTTTGATACACTTATTCCAGCGATTTTCCAACTTCTTGCTCCCGTCCGAAAAGTAATTTTCCGGGAAAATACTCTACCGTGGCGTCGATGATTTCCTCGCGTGAACTGAATTTTTTATTGATGCGCCATCTTTTGAGGTTTGGGAAGAGATAATAGTCCGATGGAGCCAATCGGGCGAATATGGTGGATACGACAGCAATTGGAGCCGTAAGTCATTGATTTTAACTATGATTGCGATGCTTTTGTGTGCCGATGCATTGTCTTGAAAAAACAAAATTTTTTTTCGCTTCATGTGAGGCCGTTTTGCAGCGATTTCGGCCTTCAATCGCTAAAATAATGCACAGTAATACTAGCTATTGATGGTTTTTCCTTTTTCAAGGTAGTCTACGAAGAACCTTTCCGATCCATCTAGCCTCCCTCGGCCGCTTCGGTGCACTCGTACCGTCTTCAGTCCATTGCCGGGCATTCATTCTGTTCTCTGCTGTTCAATAGTTACCAATCGACGCCAAAAGTCCACCCGATTCCGCATCAGCAAGTCCAAACACTCTTTCGAAGTGCTTTCGCGTTCGTGTTTTTGGTCAGGAGTGAGTATGCGCGGCACCCAGCGGCAGGATAAGTTTTTCATATGCAGAATATTGCCCAAAATATGGCGCATGCGCTCAGTACTAATCTTTGTGGTATCCGCTAGCTCGTGCACCTTCACTTTCCGGTCAGCCAACTCTATTTCATGTATTTTTTTGACATTTTACTCTGTAACCGCATCGGAGGGCCTGCCGCTGCGGACTTGATCGGTAGTGGAGTTGCGGCCACCACGAAACTCTCGAAACCAATATTTGACGGTGTAATCTGACGGAACACAAGCCCCAAAATATTTATCCAACTTTTCTTTTGTTTCCTTCGCCGTTTTGCCTCTCAAAAAATAATGTTTTATGAGAGAACGAAAATCGTTTTTGTCCATACTCAACATGATGCCAAACACGTCAACAACAATAAGCTGTCAAAACAAAACTAAAGACTAAAGTATCGCACTGAAATTTGGCATGTCTGCCTAAATATGAACGGACTTCAAGTCACCATAAACTTTTTGCAGTAGCAGCGCATTCTGGCGGTCAAGGAGCTTACTTTTCACTCCACCTAGTACTTTCAACAGTTTTGCTGCTCTGAGCTCTAAAATATGTAGGCAAAGTATGTCTCAGTTTATAGTGTTTAACCCATTGTACCACTTGTACGACGTAAGGTGCCCTCATAACGGGAGGGTGAATATTTGATTTCTCAAATATATTCTAGAGTGAATCCAGGTTCTGAAAATCGCCTCTTCTCAACGGTTTCCAGTAAAGTTGCCCGGAGCAATCAATTCAACACATAAATTACCATTTCAACGAAAAAGGACTAACAAACGAAAAATTTCACCCTAAAGCTTTCTTCAACTTAGCTGCAGGTATAAAGTAGGAGAGGTGATTCTTTCGAAAGGCTCTTGGCTACCCATCATAAAAATGTACTAAAATACAATTTTACCCCTTACATCCTGTCGAGGTCGTAACTATCCTCGTACATCCGGGAAACAATTGTATTCATTTGAATTGAATTTTTGCGCGTGCCTGTGTTTGGTATTTGTGTGTGTGCAGTATAAAATTTGGGATCCTTTGAGTCATAAATTATACTCCTCATGGTTGAAGTGTCTATTAGCACCCTTATATAGCCAAGAATTCGGCATTACGCAATGGTTAAATGAAATCCTCATATATCAAGTGTAACGAACCACACCATACACTTCGTCATTCGTCGTCGACGTCGTTGTAGTCCTTCTCATCGTCCTCGTCGTCATCACCGGGCTTATCGTCGTCATTCTCTGGGCTGATGCGTTATACAGCTTTTTGGAAGATGTTAATGACAGTAGTACTCCTTCTGGGTGGTTAGTGGTAAAATGGTGGTTACATTGTTTCATCCAATATGCCCATTCGGAATGCTTGTTTGTTGGTTAACCCAGTGGAAAAGGACTACGAACTGTGAAAATTATTTGCAAGCATTAGGCATTTGAATATGTTTAAAGGATCCATCTGGAGGATCCATTCAAAAGATACTGCCAAAGGATACGTCTAAAGGATATGCGATAGGAAATTACATCGTTTTGCAGAGTAACGTATGCCACATACAAATAATCAACAAGGTCCTGAAAATGTAGCCAACAGAAGTAGCAGCGTCGTACTCAGATCTAAACGAACACATCCTTCGGTTGATATATCGCATTTTAGTCGTAGTCGTATAGTTTCTTGGAAGTTTATCTTACTCAATGAGGGGGACGCCTTCAAGGTTCTTATCCCGTTACGACAAGGATCTAGCTAATGCAATCTACTCTTCTTATGAATGAGTACTAGCTGCATTGAGGCAGGGTAGGGATTTATTTACTAAATTGAGATATTTTCGGTAAGATACGCTTCGGAGAAAGCTGTCTGTGTAAACAAAAATTTCATTCCGAAAAGGAACAGTGCATGGAGACATTTTTCCCTGATGGAAGAAGATAAGATGTTTTTGAAGTGGAAAAAGATCATCCCTACATAGAGCAAGAGAACGATGGAGGAGCTAAAAAGGCAAAACATTTTCATTAAAAATGCATGGGACACAGAGAGTTACGCGATTCGGGGTGACAGCGTAAGTAGATACTTTCGCAGTGAAGCATTAAATACATATATCAGAGCATGGTGGAGTTGAGAATAGCCACAGGAAAAGAAATTGTATTTCCTTGAATTAAGTAGCTTGAAACGACAACGAAAATGTGCTTACGTTGATAGATGTCGAGTATTATGCTTTGTGTACATAATATGTACGAATATGTGTTGCGTTTAATTTTGTATAGCATTTGCGAACTTTTGTTGCCCCATTCGTTTGGAGTTAGATTTTTTCATATTGTCATATCCTAGGAATCTTTACATCCTTCATGAATAAATGAGTCCAAACCAAGCTGACTACCTCCATTGGTAGTGCAAAATCTTCATTTCATGGACTGGATTGTCTAGTCGCTTTTTTTTATTGAAAATTTGTAGTTGATATGTTGATAGCTCATGGAGTTCGTGGTTATCTCTAGCCTAACCTAATATAAAAAACAAATGATTTCCTCAATGTGCTCGGGTACATAAAAATAAACAGGAACAACATTGAGTTTAATAGATGCTATATACTCAAATATCCATATATATCCAGATATTATACTTGATGTTGCTCCTGCTGCTTATTTTCATTCAATTAAGGAACTGATTTAGGCACATATTCCCTGCGAAAGCCAGTGAATTTTTGTCGCTCTCTCAAATGTTTTTCCATTTTAGGAATAAGTTCCTTCATAAATATTTTTACCAAACTTTTGACTGTAACTCATATCTATTGGGATGAAGGTATCCTAGATATGCAGTTCATCTCATTCGATCTACGGCAAAAGAATAAACTTCCCCAGGAAAATCTCTGACCTCCTAAAGACATTAGGAAAAATTCGTTTTGTTGACTGACATACTGTCATCTGCATGTAGCTCAACTATCATTGAAATGCTTCTAGTCTTAAAAACTTTTCTCTGAGTCTTGTCTAGCAAGTTCATTGGACGACCCGAACAAGACACAGTTAATTCAGCATTTCGAGAAGTCTTGCAGTCCCGAACTAACTTGGAAATGGTAAAAGAATCCTGTAAAACCTTAAGCGCAGATTTTCTAAATCTAAGGATATATTATTTCATCTTTTCGATTGATTATTATACTCTTTTTTAGGTTAGGAGGAATGAGACTTAAGGTTGTCGTCCTCCAGAATCTTATCAGCAGCGGATCCTCGAATGGTTTTGGTTCCATCTGTGAAGACCTTTCTACATACTTCTCCTGACCTAGGGAAAGTAGAATCCATTTCAACATTAATTTTGGTGTTATTGCATCAGAACAGAGTCAAAACACTGTCAGCGACCAAGGACATCAAAACTGCAGTGCGTGTTGTACAAAGACTACTTCTTTTTAAACGGAAGAACGCTTTGAGATTGACCGCACGACTTTAATATCAAGGGAAGCCAAGTGCATCTAGAGCAGAGCTAGACTAGGAAAAATCATCATCGTAATTCGTCTTACCATGACCATGTAGACCTCCCAAGTCACAAGTCACAAGTCTCATGTCTTTCTGAAAGTTTCTTTACATTGACAGAAAGCTGACAGCGCTCTATAATCTTCAACATAAAGAAAATTAAGCTAATAGGTCTGCAGCTCTTAGCGAGCATGTGGTCATCTTTACTGATTTTTGGTGTGTCAGGCTAGTACTGAAGATTCACTTCAGAGTTACTTGCAGAACAACTAGACCAATTGTCACATCCGCAGCACCGGTATAGTGACAAAAATTTAAGCAAAATTCTACATAAGACAAGCTCAGTAGACTTCTATGACTAGCTTGTGTATGCACTACGATTACCATAATGGACAACTGTCACCAAAACTTCAAGGTTACGTTCAGAGACGCCATAATTGGAAACAGAGCAAACCCACGTTTGCTAGCGATTCTCATGCATGGTACACAGATGAATCGAAATAGATGAAGGAGTCAGGGGCGGAATATACTATATATATATAAATATATACATTTATTTACAGAAGCATTATCTAGGGTAACTCCGTATTTCAAGCGCAAATCTTTGCAATTCTGTAGCATGTCTCAATGGCTTCTAGCCACTAAGGCCTACGAAACAACATCAAAACTAGTATGGACTGACTCCATCTCATTTAGGTTCCAGGGCCCTTTCACCTCTTCAAACCTTCAACAGAATACCCGTCTTGGTATGAATGCTCATCAGTTTACTCTCAAGTGAACTTTTGAACGTTATGTAAAATGTAGTGATTCGTTTCTAAGGCATACAATTCGTTTATGGAATGCCCTGCCGAGCTCTTAATTTTCTGATCGTAATACCTTGCAAACATTTAAGAACAATGTATATCGGCACCTCTCTTTTCTTCCTCCCTAAACTTCGTTCGTCTGCGCTAAGTACTAATATTTTAAGAGTACGCAAATCCTTGAGCGCGCTAGTTATAAAAAAAAACATACAGGCAGTAAAATGGCAGACATTCTAGTCAGAAAAGGATCTGCATAGACCCTCAAGATGACAAAACCATTCTACAGATTACTGGCAGAAAAACAAGGCTCACATTTTCCATGCAAGAACGAAACAACTCCTAAGCCTACCTAGAAGTCAGATTCATATAGTTATAGGATTCCTCTAAGACCATCTCATGAATATGGAAACAATCCAATATAACACTTGCAGAATTTGCAACGAGGCCGAAGCCTCAGCAGAACACATTTTTTGTCACTGTAATTACTTAATCAGAATACGTCTTGGTCACTAAAAGATTTACTTGAATTCAGTACTAATTGAGCGAGTTTTAATTGGAGGATAGAACAATAGGCCCATCTGTAACAGTGATGTAGTGACATGCTTCCTTCTCACCCATATAATCTACGTAATCTACCACAAGCTGGTCCATCAATAGAAACTAGGGACTAGTTCTGATTAGGTTACCATCAGATGTTATGAGTTATTCCAACCTCTTTGATTATACCCCTTTGAGAACTTTGACCGACAGAGTTGATCTTTTCGTAGTAGTCTCTAGAACTATTGGAAATCCGAATTTGATTCGATCTATAGAGATTCCACTCTTCCTCCAAATTAGTCTTAATTGGCCTATTTAAAATATTTCCGATTTCCCTGCGTATTTGCAGCAAATCTGCTATTCGCAATGGAATGAGCAATCTGCTGGCTGATCGTTAAAACGTGCCCAGTTGGGTTTTTACGGATTCCGGCTTTTCAACAAGTTTTCATATCCAACTTTAAATTTGATTTCGCTATGTAAACTAAAAAAGAAGATCTCTAGCCGAGAAATGGCCAGTCACAGCTTCTGGATAGCATCGGCGAATTTGGGTCACGACTAAGTGGGCCCTCTTCCTGGTGAAAACCTGGAAAGAGTGGAAGCAGAAAGATACAAAACTGACCTCATCATAGGATGCGATGCCAACGTGCATCACACAATATGGGGCCGCACCAAAACCAACGATAGAGGTGAGTCACTTTTTGAATACATTATTAGTACCAACCTCACTGTAAACACCGTTAATGAGCCAACGTTCATTACAAAAAAAAACCGGTAAGAAGTGCCTGACATTACTCTTGTCTCCGAACGCATTGATCATTTAATAACGAACTGGATGGTATCGTCTGAATACTCCTGTTTAGATCACAGAAACATTCAATTCAATTTAATGAATGCTCCCCCTTGCCAAACAGCATTTCGCAACTATCGGAAAACTGACTGGCTCAAATACAGGGAAACACTTTTAAAAAGAATCTCTCCCAACCTTTCCAGCCCTCGGTCGACACTAATGAACTTGACTCGAAAGTTGAGGCTCTAAGACGGGCTCTTAACCGAGCACTGGCCGTCTCCAGTCTTCTAAATAAACCTAAAAGCAAGAAAAAGAAATACTGGTGGACATCCACACTGGTGCAGCTTAGACACGCTTGTAAGAAACTTTTTAACAAAGCAAAAACCTCAAAAAAAGCGTGGGATTGGGACTCATACAAAGAAACCCTCAAAATATATAAAAAAGAATTGAGGACGGCAAAGCGTGAATCCTGGAGATCCTTTTTTGATAAAATCACTGAAGCCTCTGAGGAATCACGACTGAAAAAAATTCTCTTAACACGTCCTTCGATGACTAGCGATGACGACCTCAAATGACGAATCACTCAACCTGCTACTGGATACTCATTTTCCAGGTAGCTCCATTTTCACAGCTAGCAACAATCGTAATAGAACCATTGCAGCAGCGACAAAAATTACTGACCTTATCACAAGAGATACACTGCCTTGGGCACTGCAAATCTTCAAACCATATCCCACATACTTCTGTCATGGAGAGAAGTAAATGTAGTTTTCAATCCCAAAAGCGATAAATGTTTTCATGTTATCCCAAAGATCCTAAGACCTATTAGTCTATCATCCTTCCTTTTAAAAAAACTCTAGAGCGACTGATTGATATCCATATACGATCTAGCTTTAATCCTAGACTCTTATCCACGGCACAACATGCCTACTGCAAAGGAAAGTCGGTAGAAACAGCTCTATACTCACTAACAAGCCACATTGAACGATCCTTACATTATAGAGAATATACAATGGTAGCTTCCCTGGACATAGAAGGCGCCTTTAACAACGTCAAAACATCCGCAATCACGACGGCGCTGTCAGCTCTGAAGGTAGATGATTCACTTGGGGACTTGATCAATCGCATGCTGAAGAGCAGTATTATCTCTCACCCCTTCTCTGGAACATAGTGGTTAACGAACTGATGATATACCTGGAAGAGGGTGGTAGCAGGGTGGTAGCAGGGTGGTTGCGTATGCAGATGACGTTGTTATAGCCGTCAAAACATCTACATACGATTATCATATTAACAAGCTGGGCGGATCGCTGTGGACTGGGAATAAGCCCCCATAAAACCGAATTTGTCCTCTTCTCAAGGAAATATAAAATTCCGACTATAGGCCCTCCGTCAATCAGCGGTACCAGCTTCGTCTTCTCATATATAGCGAAATATCTGGGTCTAATTTTCGACAGAAAACTAATTTGGAAACCTAACATTCGAGAAAGAGTAAAGAAAGCCTCAGTAGCTCTATTCATTTGCAAAAAATCCATCAAGAACAAATGAGCCCTCCAAACTCGCATCACCCTTTGGCTATATATCTCGGTCATAAGACCGATACTCACATTCGGGGTGGTTGTGTGGTGGACAGCCTTAAAAAAAGCAGTGAACTGCATGAAGCTAAGTAAAATCCAAAAAACAGCATGTCTGGGCATAATCGGTGCACTGGACACTCTGTTTCACCTTACACTTCTCGACACTTATAACAGACAAGTAGCAGCCAAAGCGAATAGTTGCGACTTAAAGCGACTTTACAGTGGGCAAATAAACGCTAGGAATCCTGCAGAAAACATCGACTACGCCATACCCAAACAACGGTTTAACAAGGGCTCCCATGTGAGCATTTCCTACAGGTCCTTGTGGGAGGAAAATGCCTTCCTGGATGACAATTCAATCCATATCTACACCAACGGTTCAAAGACTATCAATGGAGTTGGTGGTGGTGTTTTTGCCGATAAGCTTAACCTTAGCCTCTCCTTCCGCCTCTCCAGTCACTGTAGCGTATTCCAGGCGGAAATTCTGGCAATTAAGGAAGCCCTATCCTGGCTAAAGAAAAATGTTGTATCTGCAATGGATATCCACATCTTTTCCGATAGTCAGGCCGCTATTAAATCACTGGACAGTCTATTAAATTCAAGAACAGTCATATACTGCCGATCATCTCTAATGGAGATGGCGGAGCATTTTAATGGATGCTAATAGAAGAACAAACCATAGATAGGCGGTTGGATCGAAATGCTTAGCGACCAAACAAATCTGGCCAAAGTTGGATCGTTCTAAGAGTTTGATCCTTGTAAATAGAAAACATCTTAGCACCATTATAGGTGTCATCACTGGACACTGCCTCATAGGTAAACATGCAAGAAGGCTTGGCATGTTTATTAACGAAGTATGGATTGCATGAATAAGGAAGAAGAGATGTACCTCCTCTGTACATGCCCAGGTCTTTCCCAAAGAAGAAATCTCCACCTAGGGGCCTTTTTCCACAACGATTTAACTGACTTTAGCAACATAGACATAAAAAGTCTCCTACGCTTTATTAAGAGCTCCAAATGGTTTCTAGAGTAAGAGGATCTCAGATCTACGTGGCATCACAATGGGCCAATAGGACTAAGTGGGTTGGTTTTTCAGCAGCCACTTAAACCTAACCTAACCTAACCTATGGAACACTTGACAATCGACACACAAATTGAATGGAACAAACAGCCTTCTGGCTATTACCTGACCGAAGAACGAGTCCTCTGTCGCTCTGGCAGACCCAAGACTCATATAGGTAGGCGTTGAACTTTTATATAAAAGAGATATTTCTAGGTTTTGGTAGTCAAAAAGATATAAGGTCAGTTATGAAGGAGTATTTTCCAGCTGGTACGTCGGTACCCAAATCCGTTATAAAATTACGATTTACTTACAACTGAGCTTTAACGAGTAATTGAGGATTTATCTTGAGTTACGGTCGTTGTGGTCTTAAGTAAGACAAAAAGGTTATTTACAATATTTCTTAATTATTCACACCCTAGCTGCGATGTTTTTATTTTCATGAAAACAAATCAATCTGAATATTTATCCATCTCTCACTTCACCACTTAATAGCGACACCACGACTCGACGACACCACGATGTCAGCTTCCAAGTCACAACCCTTTACAAATAAAGCCACCAATCAATTTTCCAACAAATTGGGACCAATTGTCCTGAAAGGCCTTCGAATTTCTATAAAAAAAAAAATCCCTAAAAAAAATAAATATCAATTAAAGGCATTAATGAAAGCATCCTACGGGCTTAACGCATGCTTCACGTCTATTCATTTCAGTTTGGCATTATTAATTGGCCCATCATCATTGTACCAATGCCAGAACATTGATGATGGTTTCCATTTATTCCAAGCGGATTATTGTACCATAACCCATCACACACATCCTCATACCCAAAGGACCGATAACGACCGCATTAACAAACAATAACAATGGCACTCGACCCTTAAGCGGTAGTGGCATACAACACATATACGTACGTACGCATTAACAGGCTCTTCAGCTTGAAATAGCACTTCATAACCGACCTACACGTTACGAGGATATCGGTGCTCCATTGTAACCCTTTTCATCCACCCGAAATGAGCTAAATAGACCCTATTCATGGAATTTATTTGGATTCCACAAATGGTCATTAGACACCCCAATCCTGAGCATGTGTTGGTAATGATTTTCACTTCAAATATTTTGAGAGCCAGCACTGCATTGCCGCCGTGTTGCCATTGAAGGTGATTACGAGAGAGCGTTTTCGACGAGCGAAATGTCCTTAAAAGAGTTTTCTTATTATAGATTCATTTGAGTTTTGATAATTAGACAATCGAAGGCAGTCAAAGGACGTATGGAATGACCAATGAATCCGGCAACACCTTTTGTGAACCCCAATTAAAGCAAGGTCTAACCACATCGACTATTGTGAATACTTTCAATCCATTACCATGAGGTTGGACATGATTGTTGCTTTGGCTGGAGTTCAAATTGTCCCTATTCCTGATGTTGTTGCTGCAAAAAAGGACACATTCATTTCTCTCTGGATGATGTGGTCAGTCGCTGGTAATTAGCTCTTCTAACGAGAAAAGTTTTATGTCTCCATTGGGATTTCTGAAACATGTTACTACCACGAGAAGAACTAGGGATTTCTAGCTGTAGCCGTGTGTAGCCGTATGAGCTGGTTGTTTTCTATTTGGCATCTGATAGGTTCGTAAAGGAGACTCTCATAATGGAAGCCTTTCAACAGAAACTCATAAAAAAAAATATAAAATAGTTGGGAGAGATTTTTTTTTTTTCCTTGGTATCCATGTAGGACATAGCTAAGAACAACTGCGAACAACATCCAACAACAGCGAATAGGAGCGAATGTATTAATGCTGCACTGAACAGTGTAACTCTTTGTATCGAGGGTTATAAAACATTATTGTTTCTTAAATTACGTTTTGCAAGGATTAATAATAGTGTTATGGTGTGAGGGGGCGGCAGCGAGAACGCATTCGAGTTGGTAATGAACATTAATGGTGGTCTCGTAGTGATTATGGGCGATAATGTGAAAAATAATTGCTTTCGGAAAGTGAATTCTTGGGATGCCTGACAGAGCAGGTTTAGGATTCTGAAAATTTATTTATGATGTGGTCTGACGAAGGAAACAGGGGCATGTGTATAGAAGATGCGGGTAATTTGCGAAAATGCCCGAGCTAAATTTATCAGAACCTAAGTTTGCCTGGACGATTTACTTGTTCGAATACAAGCTGCATCTTAACTATTAATTCTATCTTTGCGTCTTCCATTACGTGAGAAATAATTTGTGGGCCCACGTTAAGGCATATCTTTACCAGAACACACTTCAAGGACTAATGAAACCATTGACTAATTTTCATTATCCGTCTAAATAATTTTGTGTGAAAGTACTTCACTAGATGTATAATATTATGTCAATGGGATTCTTAAGACTAAGTCTGTCCATTTAGTGTTCAATAGCGAGCTTACATAGTCTATTGTCTTGCAAGCATTTATTTTATTGACTCATGACTTTTTTTTTGTTAAAGGAACTGCAATAGTATGCCCTTAAAATGTGTGCACACAGCGCTGACGAATAGCAATTAAGGAGTGAAAAAAATAAGTACCCATATAGGTTGGTTTTGAATGTTGGCAAGTTATTATGACTAAGAAATACAGAGTTTCACACCTCGTACCAGCACTTATTTTGTGAATTTCAGACTTGAAGCCGTCCTAAAACAGTTTATGTTGAACGTTCCGAAAGTTAGTTTCTAATCAATATCATAAAGGAAGAGATTCATCGATCGCAAGTACACGATCGATAGGAGTCCTGAAGGCTAGAATTGACGAAAAAGCTTAAGCAGTGGCTTTACCAGCGTGGAAGGGTAAATATAATATCTGCACTCATAAATTTGAATTCGTTGAGAACTTTGAGTACTCTTGCCATTGTACGATGTGTTGCATGCTCAAGTGTAGCTGCCTGCGAGTGCGATGTATCCACATTGGCTTTTTTCAAAGAGCTGATAGCTTGAGTGTCATTATAAATGAGCGTTGAAACGGAGGGTGAAGTAGCTCTTTATGTTTTTAACGAACGACCACCAACTTTTCCATCCTTGGTACATTTTTTGGTCGCATTTTAACTTTACACACTTATGAGGTCTTACAGTGATTTCAGGCTCCTATGAGCTTTCTCTTTTTTTCTTCTTTTGGGTTGTCCTTAAAGACCGAAAAAATAACTCTTTTACCCCGAAACATCCGAAGTCGTGGTACGTCTTTCCTTTTGGTTTGATACTTATTACTCGATGAAAGATAAAGGATCTCATTCCAAAAGGACTAGTGTTTGTGATTATATTGTTACGTGTGACACAAGTAGTCAGGCGCTAAATTCACCAATCAATAACTTATCGACTCAACAACCTAACAAACCAGCATTTGTTAACCTTCAGCCGAAGCGATAATCGTGGTTTTTCTTTTACTTTTTATCAGTCTTTTATATAAAATTGTATTGCTTACTTTTAATCAAAATAAATTCAATTCATGCCCTATACCACCTTGATCAAAAAGTTTCCGGTGGCGTCACCGTGTGGCGCTCCCATTGTTCCGATTTGAGTTCTGTTTTTTTTTTTTTTTTTGTTAAGTTATACCTGTTGTTCCCCCTAAATCTTAGCGTCATAGCTTGATATTTGCAAAAGATACGTAGCCAAGAGTACATCTATCTCTGAGTGTGTTGGCGATATTTTAAAATTTTAGAAATGGATTTAAATTTGCAACAACGAACGTAAAAAATGAATTTAATGGGTCGCGAACGTTGGAAATGTTGGAAAAGTGTTTCGGCAACGATTCTCTAAAGAAAACGGTCGTTTACCAGTGGCACGAGCGGTTCAAAACTAGTCGTGAGTCAATCGAAGATGATGAACGCAGTGGCAGACCATCGATATCGAAAACCGACAAAAACATTGATGAGGTAAAAAAAGCGGATGACTTGAACATTGCCTACGGATTAGTCCAAGACATTTTGGTTAATGATTCAGGTTTCCGTCGTGTAGCAGCAAAGTTGGTGCCAAAGGACCTCAATTTAATGCAAAAATGAGACCGGGTTGACGTTGCAAAGGAGATGATTTGCGAGGGTGAATCTGATCCCACATTCATCAAAAGGATCATTACTGGAGACGATACGTGGGCTTATGAGCACGACACGCAATCCATACATCAAGCAAGTGAATGGCGTTCACCAAATGAGCCGAGAACAAAAAAAACACGCCGTTTTCAGTGAAAAAAGAAGGCAATGCTCACAGTTTTCATGAATTACAACGGTGTAGTGCATCATGAATTTTTTTTAGAAGGCCAGACAGTAAACAAAGAGTATTATTTGGGCGTTATGACACGTTTGCGTGAAGACCAGAATTTTGGGCAGAAAACTCGTGGATTTTGCACCATGATAACGCACTGTCGCACAGTGCCATCATTATTGTTAATTTTTTGATGAAAAATGCAACAAATACTAACCACCAGCCACCATGTGCCTTCTTTCTGTTCAATGGAGTTACAAAACCACTACAGGGAACGCGTTTCAGCAGCCAAGAAGAAATCGCAGTAAGCACTGATGGACATACCGAAAACCGATGTATGTTTCGAGGATTGGATCTCAAGCGCTGGTATAAGTGTGTTGCAGTCGATGAGGATTACTTTAAAGAGGACAATATACATAGATTTAGATGAATAAACTTGTATTTTTAATTTTGATCAAGGTGATATGGTAGTTGCTAAGCAACAGCAACCCTTGGATACGGATATTTTACTGTTAACGAACCATGCAAACGAAACAAGTACAATGAATTTCGTATCTGTACGTAGAATGTTAGGTTCTTTAATAGACCGCGTGCAGGTGAACAGCTAACGGAAGCAATGAACTGCTATAAAGCAGACTTAACTGCCATTTAAGAAGTACGATGGGATGTACGGCAAAAAGAGGATGAAAAACTACGATATTTATTATTACGACTTCTATGTCAACAAAAACAGCACTTAGTTGGATGTGGATTCGTCGTTGGCGGCAGACTTATAGTAGGCAAGAAGTCTTAAGTTTCAGTTATGTAAACAAGCGCCTCACGGTAGTGCGCATCAAGGCTAAATTCGCCAACATTAGCTTAACATGCGCACATGCTCCCACGGAGGAGATAGACACCAAAGGTTCTACGAGCTCTTAGACAAGACATACGAGCAGTGCCCTAACTATGACATTAAAATTGTGTTAGGTGATGTTAATGCAAAGATAGGAAGTAATGGCACCTTTAGTAGTGCTGTCGGAAAGTACAGCCTACACGACACCACCTCCGATAACGGATTTAGGCTGATTGACTTCACGGCGGGGCGAAATAGTGTAAAAGCTAGTACGCGGTTCCCGCATCTCAGTATTCATAAAAAGGCACGAATGTCTTCCGATAAATTAACCGTCAATCAGATTAACCACATTGCGAATGACGCAAGGCACTCCTCCAGTATTACGGATGTCTGAACGTTCCGAGAGGCCAGCAATGACTGAAACTACTACCTTGTTGTAGCCAAGGTACGGCTTCGAATATCCCGAATACCGCCAAGACAAGTAAATACTGTGAGGAAGTTTGACGACGGATGGATAAAATCTCAAGAGATTACCAGATCCTTCTCGGAACGAGTCTCTCTCAATTTCTCAAGGGGATCTATGCAGCCAGCATCAAGCATTGAAGACCAGTGGCAACATTTCCAGAGGCGGCGCCTCTGATGTGTTTGGTTTCACTCAACTACCACAACGAAGTCCCTGGTCCGACGAGTGCCGGTAAGCATACAAAGCGACATACAAGAGGCATACAAAGCGGCGCTGCAAAGAAGAACCAAAGCACGAGAAGCGCGCGATCGAGAAAATAGAGAGATGGCACAGCAGGAATGAGGTTCGGAAGTTTTGCCAAAACCTAAAAAGAACCTGCCAAGGCTACAGAGCCCGAACCGAAGCCTGCAAGTGCAAACAAGGGAACATCATAGTATGTAGAGTCGCAGTCGATGCTGTGGATATGGAAGAACTTCTTTTGTTTAACGGCGATGATGTATTAAATACCGCTGTCAGGAAGAATAAGCCATTCAATTTGGATGATGAGGAACAACAATTCCATCTACCCGACCTAGACGAAGTGAAGATAGCCAAAGAGCAGATAGCTGGAGCAGGTGGCCGAACCGCCGAGACACTCAAACCGGCAGGCGATGACTTGGTTAGGAACATGCACCAACGCATCTGTAAAATATGGCCCGAGGAAAGTATGCCCGATGAATGGATTCTCAGCATGGTTTGCCCGATCCTCAAGAAAGGAGACTCTCTGAACTGCGCCAACTACAGAGGTATTAGTCTTTTTAACATCGCTTACAACATCTTATCTGCTCTGTTGTGTGAATACCTGAAGCCTTTCTTCAACAACCTGATTGGTCCCTATCAGTGTGGCTTCCGGCCGGGAAAGTTCACCATCGATAAAATATTCACACTGCTGCAGATCTAGGAGAAAACCCAGGAAATCCAAATCGATGCCCACCACCTTTTCATCGATTTTAAGGACGCCTATGAGCATTTATAGAGACGAGATATGCAGAGCAATGTCTAGTTTTGGCATCCCTACCAACTCATCCGTTTGTGCAGAATGACAATCAAAGTCGGTTAAGAATTCACAAAGATCTTCGATGTTAAAAAAGGATTGAGACAAGGCGATGTGCTCTCATGTGACTTCTTTAACATCGTTCTTCAAAAGAATAGTGCAAAACTCAAACGTTCCACTTGTTCTTAAAATCTGCAAAAAAAAAGTCTTAAATGCTCGGCACATGCAGTACAAATTCCTACATCAAACAAGGTTCACCGTGTAATAAGAATACCAGTTGTACCTGAACCTGAAACAAAATAAGGAAATTCATATTTTATCAAAAAAAAAAAAAAAAAAAAACATGTACAGACATAATATTGGGTCATACAAAAAGTCTCTGCGGTTTTTCGTCACTAGATGGTGTTGGTGTCCATTTATCTTGAAACACAAATCTGATTGTATCAAATGAACACGTTTTTGAAAGGTGACATGTCAGGCTAAATTTTTTGTGACGACAGCTGTGTAATTGATTTGAATAAGAGTAAAATATCTAAAGAAATACGCTATATGACCTAGAAGTGTTCGATTCCGTTCCGGAATCAGTACACTTCGCACTGATCGACCTGTCACTGAAAAAGTCGATGAAATTTTGCAACTGATCGATCAAGACCGACACGGAAGCTGTCCATTGACAGCTGTGGGACTATACATAGGCCGTATAACAGCTTGGTATCATCTAAAACGAGCAGGCTACTCAAATGAATTAAAGCAAAGAAATTTAATTTAAGGTATAACCATCAGTGAAACGCTGCTAAAACGTAACGAAATGGAACCGTCTTTAAAGCGATTCATTACGGGCGATGAAAAATGGATTAAATGTGAGAATATATAACGCAAGCGATCATGGTCAAAGCTCAGTGACTGACCACAAACGACTTCAAAGCCTGGGCAAACAAGGTTATGTTGAGTGTTTGGTGGGATTGGAAGAGGATTGTCTATTATGAGCTGCTACAACGTGGCGAAACGGTCAATTCGATCCTGTTCTGTGCACAACTCGACCGTTTTGAATGTGAACCGTGAATGAAGAAAGAGCGACCATCGCTCATGACTTTTATCATGACAATGCTAGGCCACACACAACTTTGATGACCCGGAACGAATTGACGGAGCTTGGTTGGGAAATTTTGATGCATCCACCGTATAGCCCGGATCTTGCACCATTTGATTACCATTTGTTTCGGTCTTTGCAGAACCCTCTTGATGGTAAATGAATGGCCGATCGAGGAGCCGCTAAAAATCACCAAGTTTTTCGCTGATTAACCACAGAAATTCTACTCCGATGGAATGAATGAAGCTACCCGGAAAATGGCAAAAGGTCATAGATAATAATGGCCAATACGTACTTGATTGAAATTGATTTTGAATAAAGAACATTTTTTTTTTTCAAAAATGTACTATGACTATCATACTCATTCTCCTCCTCCAGACCATGGATTCCATTCAGCAGTAGACGGTATTATTCAATTCCATTCCATTTAAATTCACATGTCCAACTTTAATCCTCAGTCAAAGATTGAATCCATTTAAAATGCGGCAGAGGTTGTCGCAAAAGTTTCAATCCACAAAGTGCAGATGAATAAACAGGATGCTGCCTTGTTAACCTTGCTTATCCAAAAATGTGCGTCTGAAAACTTATTACTTAAATCCAAAACTGAGATAAGGGTAAAACTTGAAAGTAAAAATGTGGAGACAAAGCAAAGTCATTCACTCTTCACATCAACAATTCACCATTCGACGACCGTAGTCCGGATTCCTGGGGCAGAAACGAAACGAATGAATGAAATCACTGCAATGTGCCCCGGCCAAGCATCACTCACTTACTATGGCTCTTCACAAAGCTGTTTCAATGCTTATTTAGCGAATTGCTAAACTCAAAAAGGATGAGTCCGAATTCTACTTTCCAACCCACCATCCACCTTTTACTATGATGCTGGAGTTGGAACACCATCTTTGACTTTTTCCATTGATTTTCGGGATTTTCAAGTAATTTTTCACTCACGACGATAATGATGATGATTTCCTTCTTTTCCACCCAACAACCATGGACTTTGACTTTGCTTTCTTCGAAAACTTCTGGACCTGCATAAAGTCTGTACCATGCGGGGACTCTCAAACGAAAGGGGATTGGTAATCTATACATTTCTGTTTGAACTGATTTCAATCAAAAAGAAAAGAAATAAGACTGCTGTTGGGTGAGTTCGCAAAATGAGAGTCAGTACAGAGTCAGTGTAAGAATACGCAAACAAGAGGAAAGGAGGACCTATGGTAACACTTCACAGAAAAAAAAAAGAAGAAAAACCCACAAAATGAAAACGAAGATAAAAACGCTCTTTTCGAAATTGGAATGTGTTTTCTATTTTGCTGGGTCCTCGCACTGCGAAGTAGAATGAAATGAATTACTTACAATAGTATAATGTAGAATACATTTTTACCAATACTACTATAATAAACAGACGGGAACAAACTGGCTCCCAACGGAGGTCAGGTCAACCCACTTCCGGATCCTTCAACGTAAAGTAATGCTCCTCCACTATTGTTCTGATTTGGTGTAGTCATTCAATATGATTCAAAGTAGTGGTGGGAACCGAAGAATCAAAGTCAAAACCTCTGCAAGGGCCTCACACTGTTAGATTGAAGAACGAAGACCCGGTGAAGCTGGAAAATAAATTAATTAGACTCGAGAATTTGTTCCGCCTTTGTGCGATAATGTAAATCACATTTTCATTATCATCACTCATTTCGCCTTTTGTCGTATTCCTTTCGTTCGTTTCAGCTCCTTTTCCTTAATTTTTGGGTTTCTTTCCTCGTTGATGCCTTTGTGCTACCGAGAAAGTGGTGTCTTATGCTTGTATTGTTCCCAGACATGTCCTTGTTCCCTTATAACTATTTTGTCTTCACGGGATTCACCTTTTCGGTGATGGCAAGTATAAGAAGAGACAAGGAACAGAAAGGTTATCCTTATCTTACCTGGTAAGTCTTTCTAGATAAACGAAAACTTTAGCCTTTCGGATTGATGTGCGACGTCTGTGTGATATTAGATGATGGATGTGTGTGAATATAGCACAATATCTTCTCATTTCACATTAATTACACATGTCTTGAGCTTATCGCTTGCTAAACGGATCTCATACGGGTTAAGATGCACCCAACCCTCGCAAAGTCTGTCTGAGTTGTTAGGTTTTTGGGAAATCGTTGGCACGTTGCAGGGTTTTAAAGGGATATACAGAGGGTTTCATTTAAAGATCTCTGTGCCATTTTGTTTTCTCTTTCTTCAACTTTTTTTTTTTTTTTTTTTATCTTGAATCCACACTACATTTGGTTTGGAAATGTATCCCTTGATTTTTATTTTGCAGCCTCGGGCAAAACGGTTTTCCTAATCGAATTGCTATCGAACTTAAATGAGGGGTTAGTTGAGATTTTTTACTCTCTATTATTATATTTTTCTTCTTTTTTAAATAAAAGGATCCCGTGGTGAATTCAAGGGATGACTGAAAATCTTCGGAAATAGTCCAAATTTATAAAATATTCAAACGACGATGGGATTGATTTAGCAGATTCAAAATCAGAGATTTTTTTTTTATTTTTTTCTTCAAGTCACCCCAAGCATTGTTGGACTGGAATTTGATAAAGTTTAGTGCTTTGCCACCATATTCTATAAAAAGATTATTAAAAAATTAAAATGTCTTGCAATCTTGTTTCAGTGAAGATTTGCAACTTAAATTTTTAGTTGTTAGAATATTTGGGGATGAGCTGAGTACATGCTTCAAGAGCTTTAAGATCCCATTTAAGAATGCGGATAGTAATGAAACAGGGTAAAATGTAGGCCCAATTTCCCTGGTTTTTCCAATGTTTTATATGAGTTGTGCTGATAATTGTCTGTTTAATTGGCTGCTCCTTTAAATACTCAGGGTGAATCCGATTCGTAGGAGAATTGAACTGGATCAATAACAATTAAGTTTTGGTTAAAACACAACACTGAAACTAAAGACATGTTCCAACTGTTTTAAGAGTTTTAGTTTTCGTGGAATTATTCCGATGTTGTGTCATAGGCTAATCAGAGAACGTCCTTATTTTCTAGGCATATTCATCCTCATATATCCTTTCTTGTGATTTAAGGAATCGGCCATAATCAACAGTGTTTTACCTATACCACATGAATACTGTAGGAATAGGGTAGACAATGAGTGTTATCAAACCAACCATATCGAATGTTTTAATTATACACATCAATTGGGCTTATTTTACCTTCAAGTGGTAGCCATCGATTGCTTGTTGCTGTTAACCAGTACTCCACTCGCTATGCTTCTAAACACTAGAGCTGTGGAAGAGGTTTAAATGGCAGCATTATAAACAAGTTTGGAGGAGAAACTTACTACAAACAATAGAATCAATTATGAGGTCCAAGCTTCCACAAGGGATTCAACATCTTATCTGGACTATTTCAGTATATTTTAGTGTCCCTCACAGAGCAGAGCTCACTTTACCGAATTGGTATACTGATTTCTGAAGGAAACGGATATCGTCCTATCCCCTGACTGTGACCAAAAGCAGCAGTATACACAGAATTAACATTAACATGCCTTAACAACTAACATTTTTCCTAATTGTAAGCCTTCCACCCATACTCCAACTCCCTCTACTGATACCCCTAAACCCCTCGACCACAGAGCTGGAGCTAAGTACCCTTACTTCATCAGTTCTCCCATTTTAAGTTCCACTGCTGACATCCTATCTGTTGCGTCATCAAATCCCTCTTGTTTAGTCTATTGATCTCATTTCGTCGAATTTTGATATAAATTCTCTAGGCTCAGGTATAAAATGATATACGAGAACATATATCTCGCCTATCTACACGACAAATCCGACTCGGTGTGCTACAAGGTTAAAAAAAACAAGCGTTATGGTTTTCTTCCAGCAGAAAGGCCTACCTACTGATGTTACCAGTATCAGGAAGCTTTATGTGACGTATCACTAGATTTTCAATACGCCTTCTCAAAAAGGTGCAGATGATTTAAAAGAGCTACCCACATCACAACAGACTCACGCACGATAAATTTGTTTTAATCCTAACAAGTCATGCAAAAACCTACCTCTCACCTTCTATTACCAGAACGTAAGAGGATTGCGTTCTAAAATCCACGCCATTTTGCGTCCATGTCATCTTCTCCCGTTTGATATCTACGCTCTAACTGAAACTAATCTTATCTCCAATACAAAACACCAGGAGTTATTCAGTCTTCATTTTAATGTTTTTCGGGTAGATTCTCTGTCCTTGTAGAGTTGTCTTACTAGCTATCTACAACAGCTTTGACTCCTCTCATTGCCATTTCGTCTTCTTTCAAGTTTGACTTTGTGCCGATTAAAATAACACTTACTCGTAGATGGTTGTACGTTATGTGTTGCCACATTCCTTCGGCGCCAACTTGCAAATCACACCAACTTGCTATTTATGCAATTGACAACTCGATTAACTGCCTGAGCTTGGTGATATCATTATCTTTGGAGACTTTAATCTGGCAGAGCTAAAATGAACTCCATATGAAGATCTATATTTCTTCATCGCTCCTAATCCTGTTTGTACTAAGATCGGTTCACAAGTTATGGTCTACCATATGGCAAGTCAGAGGCGTTTCCAACTATGTGGAAAGGCAATTAGACATTATCTTCACAGCTGATTCTGGTATCGTGTTTTCCCCTATCTCTTTCAACTATTAATAAATTTCATCTTCCTCTTCTTCTTTAATTTTTCCACAATTCTCCCTGCTAGCCGTCCCCACCGCAATTCTCTTTTCCTGCAATTTGCAATCAGGGGTTCTTTCAAGTTTCCCAATCTATCTCTGGTCTCTGGTCTTTCCCTCGCCATATTACCATAAAATATCTTCTACATCTGCTCCTTAGACAATTGTAGACTCAGTTCTCTATGAGCGGTATTCCGTCGCACCGGCTCTTATTCAGGCTAATCAAACCACCTTTTTTTTTTTACAATGAGCGCACACTCAAGGATTTGTGTTTATACAAAACGCGGGCGAAGGAAAATCAGGGAGGATAGAAAGAGAGGTGCCGATGAACGTTGGTTTTGAATGTTTGAAGTTTACAACGAAATAAAGAGCTAGGCTGGACGAGACGGGTATTACAGTTGAAGGTTTGAAGGGCCGGAATGCAGCTGGTGATTTCAATGGAATACTGGTGGTGCAAAAGCGAAAAAACAAGATGAGACAGGACGGTGTTCAAGGGTGTCAATTGACTGACTGGTATTAATATCACCTACAAGATTTATCGTACGGTTTTGAATTCTATCTAGCAGGTGCAGAGATATTTAAGTTTTGGTTTGGATGAATGCCTTATTTGTTGAGGCCATATCGATATCGATATCGAATATGTGGTCATTCCAACTAAGTTGTCACTGACACACATACCGCGAATGGAAAGTTTTTTCGGTTTTGTGGATAAAAGCTGGATATGTAAATTTCGCTTTAGTAACAGCAGATAATATTGAGTTTTGAAAGCATTAAAATCAACTCTGTTGATTGTTCCAATTCGTTTTGCTGTTAATATGGGAATTTAATGAGCTTAACATTCGCTGCCGTTTCCGTTTCACAGTCGGAGAGCAGGGACGTGAGTCAGAGAACGAATATGAGAAGCAGAGCGTACTGTTATCAGCAAAGGCATATGGTATATTGGATTAGAAGTAGGAGACAAGAGATCATTGATGAAAATTAAAAAGAGTATCGGAGACAGAACGCAGCCTTGGAGTACACTAACATTTGTGAATATCAGGCTTGAAACCATCCAAGACATCTTGAATTGAACTTTTTGAAAGGTAATTTCTAATCCGTTCTATAAGTGTCCAGAATGTGGAAGCCACCCAGAGTCGAGTATATAGAAATCACCCGTAATATATAGTAAATTTCAACATGAGTATACAGGGATACTATTCTTTGAATGGAGTAAGACAGCGCATCAAATTCGTTAAAGTTCGAATTGCTGTCCAGTTTGGGACTTCTGTAAGTATAGAAATAGTAATTTGTTTACGGAGATGGAACTTTAACAACAGAAAATTAAATTCCGGATTGGAACAGGGACTACATTGTAAAGGAATTTGGTAAAATACATCGGTACGCACGTAAATAGCGAGACCGCGATTAGAAAAGAATACTAGTGGAAATAGTTAGTAGCTAGGTAGCTTCAGATCAGAGTGATCTGAGAGTTGTGGGCGGGGATCTACCTGTATTTCACTAAATGCCAAAACAGCTGATCTGTATGTATTTACAAACGTGAACGTACGCAGAAAGGTACGCCTGCGTATCTTTTGAGGTTTGGGAAGAGATAATAGTCAGAGGGAGCCAAATCGGGTAAATACGGTTTATGCGACCGCAATTGGAGCCGTAAGTCATTGATTTTAATCGTGGTTGCGATGCTCTTGTGCGCCGGTTCATTTTCCTGCAAAAACAAATTTTTTTCGCTTCAATAATGCACAGTAATGCTCGCTGTTGATGGTTTTTTTCTTTTTCGAGGTAGTCTACGAAGAGTATGCCATGACAAACCCAGAAAACCGACGCCATAACCTTTCCGACTTATCGAGCCTCCCTCGTCCGCTTCGAAACACTCGTGCGGGTTCAGTCCATTGCCGGGTATTCATTCTGTTCTCTGGTGATCAATAGCTACCAATCGACGTCAAAAGTCCGCCCTATTCCGCATCAGCAAATCCAAACAATCTTTCGAAGTACTCTCGCTTTCGTGTTATGGTCAGGAGTAATTATGCGCGGCACCCAGCTGCAGGATTACTTTTTCATATGCAGAATATTGCCCAAAATATGGCGTGTGCTCTCTGTATCGATCTTTGTGGTATCTGCTCGCGCACCTTCATTTTCCGGTCAGCCAACAACATTTCACGTATTTTTTGGACATTGTCCTCTGTAACCGCATCGGAGGGCCTGCCGCTGCGGACTTGATCGGTAGTGGAATTGCGGCCACCACGAAACTCTCGGAACCAATTTTTGAAGGTGTAATCTGACGGCTTAGCCCAATGATATTTATCCAACTTTTCTTTTGTTTCCTTCGCCGTTTTGCCTATCAAAAAATAATGTTTTATGAGAGAACGAAAATCGTTTTTGTCCATACTCAACATGATGCCAAACACGTCAACAGCAATCAGCTGTCAAAACAAAACTAAAGACATTATCGCACTGAAATTTAGCATATCTGCCTAAATATGAACGGACTTCAATGCACTATAACCTTTTTTGCCATAGCAGCGCATTCTGGCGGTTAAGGAGGTTACTTTTCACACCACCTAGTACATATGAACAGCGAGTGTAAAAGCTTGCGTCGGCGGTCAGCAAGGTTCATTTAAATAATAAGGTAGTTCTACATTCATAGCTAACGACAAACATCCTTAAAAATAATTTCAACTAGAAAATAATTTCTTCTAAAATTTACTAAAGAAATGATCTCTTCCCAATAAAATCTAAAACGCACTACATACACATTACCAAACCGAAAAACTTTGGGTCATGCTGAAGATTTAAAAAAAAAAAAAAGAAAACCTCTGCCAATCAAGTACATCTTTAGGACGATGATAAACGGGGGGTACAATAGAGTTTACTCATGGTCGTAAATCAATCATTGGGCTTAGATTTATCAATCACTTTCTATCCGTAAATGTTTGGAATTCCATCAACATGCGCTCCACAGATAAAAGATACTCAACCAACAAAGGGACATTAAGTTTGCTCTTTGTTTTCCTTAAGTGAATTGATTTCTTTGGATAAACTGTCTTCACCATCAAAGTGATGGTTGAAAAGTCATTAACGAAGATTTGAAAGCAAGTACTTCGACATTCCATTTTTGTATACGAGTACTTCTGCTATGTTAGTTTTAGGAATCAAATTGGGATGTATGTGCAGTCAAAATTAAACCGTCGTACGGATTTTTGACATTTTTTAAAGTTCTTATAAGTTTTCCAAGACATAATCCTAGCCATTATTTTCAACTTTATTTGCAGATGAAAATAAGTGCTCACCAAAATGATTTCTTAACAAGTCCATTGTTTCACGCGCTGTATGGATCGTAGCGCCGTCTTGTTGAAACCAAAGCTCACCGAGACCATGTGCTTGAATTTCAGGTAGCATATATAGTCCGTTAACATGGCGCGATAACGGTTACCATTGACGGTAACATTCTGATTTGCGTCATTTTTGAAGAAATATGGACCAATAATTCCACTAACCCATAAACCACACCTACCATAGTTCGGGTTGCACATCAGCCCAAATACGGCAATTTTGTTTATTAACGTATCCATTGAGCCAGAAATGGGCTTCATCACTGAACAAAATTTCACGATACAACACCGGATTTTCAGTGAGTTTTTCCAGAGCCCATTTACTAAAAATATGACGCAAATTCAAGTCGCCTGGCTTCAATTCTTGCACAAGTTGAATTTTGTACGCTTTTAGGCCAAAATCCTCACGTAAAATACGCCAAGTTGTTGAATACGCCAAGCCAAGCTGCTGAGAACGACGACGAATCGATTCGTCACGGTCTTCGCGTACACTGTTGTATTGTAAGGCTTTCCATGATGACTTGCCAAGCGATATTGAACAAAAATGATAAAGCGGTTTGATAGCAGTCACGAGTAATCTGCCAAAAAAAGCCTATTGAAAATCAAAGCTCACGATAAATCACCCCTTAAAAATATAGTCAGAGGAAATATAGGAAAACTTTATGGTTCTAGGTTGAAGATGTTACATTGTGTATTAGGCGTAGTAAAGTCCTTTCTATGGAACTTTCTACAGCAGAAGATATATGTAAAATTCTTCGAAAACAGTTATACACAGAAGAGCATTGAAATTTGGAGTCTTTTATTGAAACCGGGGTATCATTTATATCATGGGTAGTGGTACTTATCTATTGAACCTGTTTACAATTTCAGAGGAGATATAAGTACAAAACAAAGTCAGCTGTGTTATCAATTAATTCTCTTTCTATAAATCCCTTGATTAGATGTAATGCGTCCTTCAAGTTCAAGCGTCCTGAAGTTCTAGCCAAAAACAAATTCCATATTCAGGCCATGATGCCTTTTTTTTTTTGGTTGCGCCATGGATGTGTAATCTTTATAGATACTAATAGCCCGAGTTCTATAAGCATGCACGATTCGCAAGCCTGAGTTATGATGGAACAGATCTCCAACCAGTCGTCTCCTGACCTCAACATAAGGTCAATTAGGAGCTCCGGACTTCGTTTATTCGCTATGTCACTTGTGAAGTGACTGCACTGGAACATAATATGCTCCGCGTCTTCCTCCTCTTCTGGGCATTCTTAGAAAAAAGGGCGAGCTATCGTGTTCAAATCTGTATGGGTATTTCCGATAGCCACCATGATAATTACAGTTGGGAATCAGCTGGTGGGTCCATCTACCTTTGGTAGTGTTGTCCCACCTGGCTTGCCAGAATGCTGCAGATGTTGCGCTTTCTTTCTTCTTTCCCCTCCTGGTAAGTCTGGTATCATGTCTGTTCGCGATAAGCAAGCCATGGTGCCCTTGGAGCCTACACAATTACGTGCCTTGTTCCTAACGAAAATAATTTCTGCAGAGGCTGTGAATACGAAGAGTCACGGTTACCGTTCTAGTATCAGCAATCTCATACTTACTAAGATAGCGCTGCAGCCCATGTAGGATCTACGCCTCAACCAACAGGCTTCTTCAGTTAGAGCGACCTTTAGGTAACTGGCTCCGGTTACTCATTCCAAGTTCGTTGAGGTCCTTTTCTACTTGTGTGCTCCCCTTAAGGCGAGGTCTTCCTTAGTACGCTATTCCTCCTAAACATATAGATAGAATCCAAGACTTTTCGGTTGGAGTGTTACTATTAATTCGCACTACATGAGCTAGTCATTTTAGACGACTGAAGTCCTCTTTTCTTACCAGGTCAATGCCATTGTATAGCTCGAAGAATTCGGAATTAAATGTCATCTTGCAAAACCCATCAACGAAGAGGGCCTTATATAGGGTTTTCCAATAAGGACTTGACAATTTTGAATTTAATTTGTGAACGCACTCTTTCACTAATCATCTAACTGTCACTGTCAATTTATTCAGTAATTTCATCATGCACTAATTAGCAACGTCTGCAAATTATAAAAATTTTCTACAAATATTCGGAGTCGGTGACTGCAACTTTAAGAGCGTTAACTCCAATTTTCGGTCGTAATTCTCGCCCTAGTAGACAGGCAATAACAAGTTTAGTGCAAAAATTTGAGTCTACATATTCGTTGTGTGATCTTGCCGTGTCAGTGAAACAACGGGTTGGTCGAAATGTCGAAAATATCGCTGCCGTTCAGACGTCTGTAGCAAACGATCCAAATCAGTCAATTCCACGGCGTTCTCAAGAATTGATAATCGCTCAGATCACATTATTGCGTATTTTGCGTAAGGATCTTGGTTTACACCCATACAAGATCAAGCTGACTCAAGAATTGAAGCCGATGGACCATTTGAAGCGAGGTACGTTCTCCGATTGGGTTCTGGAGAAGATGCGCCAAGATGATAAATTTCATCGCAAAATCATCTTCAGTGACGAAGCTCATTTTTGGCTCAATGGGTTCGTCAATAACCAAAATATGCGTTATTGGTCGGGTGAAAACCCACATGTGCTTCATGAATCACCACTTCATCCACAAAAAATAACTGTTTGGTGCGGTTTGCATTCCGGCGGCGTTATTGGGCCATACACAGTGTTTCTATATTTTGGGAAAACTTCAGATATGGGTTTCGTGGTGGTGATCGAGTGAATTCCAGCAGTTAAGTTGCTCTGTTTCTGATGACTTGTGGGTATCGATACAACAGGTCTTCAGCACTTGATATTGCCTGGATAGGACATGTCGAGAGGTTGAGTCGTATGTTCGCCGATAGGAAAGTTCGGATATCTATTATAAATTAGTTTTTTAAGTCGATCGTAACATGTTCAATTTGTTTGATGATCAGGAGACCGGTGTTCGTGAGCATGCCTTAGGTGATCTATCCAGCAGTAGAGGCAATTAGCCTTAGTGCGGTTCCTTAGATGGTGTCGTGCAGCATATTCTTCCCAACTGCATTGCCACTAAGACGTCAAGGAACTCTTCGGAACAGTATCTGGTAGCGTAAACGTTTTCTTTGTAGGGAAAAGGATGATGATGCTCTTAACCCTTGAAAGACCAATGCCGCCATATGGCACTCTTATATACTGAGTCCAATGCTGTGTCTATGGCGTCAAAAATAATTTTATTATTTTTATCACTCTTATTGCTCTAAATTTGTATCCGCTTGCTATCTGTATCTACATTCCGTTATCTTTTGCCGTTTTTTAGAGCTATGTCTCTGCGTTTTTCGATGGTATTCAGTTTTAGAAGTTTGAAGCGGTCACGGTAGTCCTTGAATGGCAAATCGAAGAAAACGACGTGAAATGCTCTCAATTCGGTATATATGAACTTGCTGAAAGGGAGATCGCACTTGGCGGACATATTCGAGAAGTAGGTAATGTAAAGTGACATTAATGGATTAACGTCAATCGAAAACGATAATGGTCCAGGCGATCAACGAAAACTGCCAGAATTGGTCCATCGAAAAAGTGTAATTTTTTTATCAGGACAATGCTAGGCCAAATATTGGTTGGGAATTGATGTTACATCCACTATTATAGCCCTGATCTTACTCCATCATATTACAATTTATTTCGATCTTTGCAAAACTATTTCACTTTTTTGCCGATAAAGATCAGACTTTAAAATTATGAAGTTGCCATCTAGAAAGGTAACCCTTTAATGTACTCCAACTACAGCGACATCAGTCCCTTTAATTTTTTTTTTTTTTTTTTTTTTTGATAAATTTTATTGTGCCAAAGCAAAAAATGTTGGAAAATACATCAATTTTCAAATTGTTGCATCGCGCCCTCACGCAAGTGGATCTGCGGTATTTTGGCCAATTCCCGCGAAGTGCTTGTTTGAGGTGGTCCAAACTTTGGTATTTTTTTGGTACCAATCTTCGCCTTCAAAATACCTCAGACAGAGAAATCCAACGGACTTGCATCCGGAGAATTTGCAATCCATTGTGTCGAAGAAATGAAGTGTGGAACACTGTTTTTTAACCATTGGCTTGAAGTACAATCAAAACATTTATGAGTGGCCACCGCGGACCACTCTGAGCTCTTCCAACGTCGTCGGCGTGTTGGCATAAACCAATGACTTAACGTAGCCCCACAGAAAATAGTCAAGCGGCGTTAAATCGCACGAACGAGGCGGCCAATCGACTGGCCCATGTCTTGAGATAACACACTCACCATACTTACTCTTCAATAAATCGATTGTAGCGTGTGCTGTGTGGCTTGTGGCACCATCTTATTGAACCTACATGTCGTCCAAGTCCATATCTTCCAATTCGGGTCAAAAATAATCGGTGATCATGGCGCGATAAAGCTTACCATTCACAGTAACGTGACGATCGTTATCGTCGACGAAAAAATATGACCCAATAACGCCGCCGGCATGCAAACCGCACCAAACAGTTATTTTTTGTGGATGAAGTGGGGATTCATGAAGCACATGTGGGTTTTCACCCGACCAATAACGCATATTTCGCTTATTGACGAACCCATTGGGAAAAAAATGAGCTTCGTCACTGAAGATGATTTTGCGATGAAATTCATCATCTTGGCGCATCTTCTCTAGAGCTGTTTGCAGACAGAGATCGTTTGCAGACGTTGCTCATCAGTGTACTTTACCATGATGAAAATGTTGAGCTTAATGAATAAATTGACAGTGACAGTTTGATGATTAGTGAAAGAGTGCGTTCAAAAATTAAATTCAAAGTTGTCAAGTCCCTATTTAAAAACCCTATATTACACGCATATTGAATTTACTTGAACGAGAAACACTACAGCATCGTAAGCCAAGAAGAAGCAGTTCAAACGGTCGTTCTCGTCAAGCGAGTCAAGATCGTGAAGACCAAGCGAAAAACAACGAAAGCTGCTAAATCATAAAACGCTACGATTCTTAGGGAAGCAAATGCTCACCAAATAGTAGCCGGCAACTGTTGCTGGTAAGTCTTGTCAGCTGCCATCCCTTTTTAGTTTAGCTTAGGAACAGTCACGATGAAGGTAGTGGTGAAACAAAAGGTCTATTTCAACAAATTTCTATGCACTCGCCATAATAGAATATCACAGAGTCCATAGGTTAGCTCACTTCATATCGTGCTAAGGAAAAACGGAGACATTCGCCCATGTGGGGATAACTGTCTCCTTAACTACGTAACTCTGCGTGATCTATACCATAAGACCATATTGAGCAAGATACACCTTGGATTTGCATGCTGTCAAATTGCGATGGCCTCGGAGGGCATTACAGAAACAGCTATAGCTGCACTTTTTGGGTTGTAAGAATTTGTACGTATGAGCTTTGGCTTGTGCAATGCAGCGTTAATCCAACAACGTTTTTTCAATTATATGTTAAGAAATTTGAATTATGCGTTTACCTACATCGACGATATACTCATCGCATCTACCTTACTTGAAGAACATCTCGAAAAATTGTTAAACGTCTCCACGCCAACAGTAGAGATTGAGATATGCGATCTTTGCAAAAGCGCGCTTGTGTTCCTCGGTTACCATGTTGATAGTACCGGTTAACTGGAACCAGATGACACTATCAAGGCAATATTAGGGTTCCCAAAACCAACGATAATTTGTGAACTTCGTCGCTTCTGGGGAGCTTTTAATTTTCTTCACCGATACCTGGCACACACTGCTGAGGAATAAGCACCACTGTCTCTAATTCTTCAAAACATTACCAAGAAGGACTGCTTGCCTCTCTCGTGGCTCACAGCAGCACAAGCTGCTTTGCCACGTTGCCTCAAGGCACTAGCGGAATCAGCTGCACTAACGCATCCGCTTCCCGACACTGAACAACGTCTCTTGCTTGATGCATCAAACACTGCAGCTGGAGCAGTTTTACTGCAAATAGTTGAAGCCAAAGCTAAGGCAACTGGATACTTCTCAAAAGCCTTGTCGCTGACACAACAAAAATACATCACATTCGATTGAGAGCTACTGACTATAAAATTGGAAATTAAACACTTCCAGCGCTTCCTAGAATGCCGAATGTTCGCAATCTTTACCGACCTACTAGCCGCTTACGTTTGCTTTTCACATACGGCATCACCCACGGAAACTCCTCATCGTCGACGCCATCTGGACTTCATAACACTATTTTCAATGGATATATGCCACATTAAGGTGAAGGAAAATGTTGCCGCCGACCTCCAGTCTCCTATGGCTGCAATTACAACATCCGCAGTCTTAGATTACACTGCCATCGCGAAGGAGCAACTGAACGACTCGGAACTACAAAAAATGAAAACTGTGAGTCAGAGACTTACGTTTATTAATCTTGTTCTCCCGGATTCTCCAACAGCAATTACTTGCGAAACATCTTCTTGTGGTGCTCGCCCGTATATAACACCTGGATTTAGGCGTGCTGCCTAAGAAGCTATAAACAATCTCAGTCATCCTAGTACTCGAGCATTACGCTTTCTCTGGCCATAAAAAATATCACCACAACCGCCACGGCAACGTATTTTTCCAACACTTGCTGGTGTATTTCGGCTGTCCACTTCACTGATCAGGGGCGGCAGTTCAGATCTGCTTTGTTTCCAAGGTTCACTCAACTTCTTGCATGTAGTCGTATTCACACTTACGCCTATCACCCACATGCAAATGGGATAGTAGAGCGACTCTTAAGATAGTCTTCAAAGTCATTCGCCCGAGAACTAGATTCAACCACATCCATCCGTGCCACTGGGACTCCCTTCAATGGTAAATGGTGATATGCCTACCAGACTAATTAGTTTATGGAACTGAACTTTGCTCTGGTTGAACAATCAATCTTTCCGTTTGCTTTATTACCTTCTAAGGGGGAGTCTTGTTGTGATATCACAATAATAATTCCCCACACACAAATAACACATTAGGCGGACACAGTGACAACAATAATGTTTTCACCACATCTCTATTTTGTCACTTTGTCGTTGTCCGGTTTTCGCATCAGCTGAGTTTGGTGTCGGATATGATTCTCTTTAGTTCCGTTGTGCCTGTTAACATTGGCATTGGCATGAAAGTATTGCCCATGAACGTCGTGTTTACTGGAACACTGGAATCGGATTATTTTTTTAATTTTTAAATTTCAGCAGTTGACCTGAAATATACCCTGTTTTCCTCTCCTTTACACTCCCTCATCATCGATCAAAACAATATGGGAAAAAACGTTATGCTTCACCCGAAAATCTAGTTCACAAGTGGAGTTTTGGTGGAAGTAGTCCTTCTTCTTCCCACTTAAATAAAAATCGTTCCCTCTCTTTCGGACAATTTTCCTGCCCACGACAATAGTAATTTACTATATTTTTAAATATTTTTAAATATAGAGTGATTCACCGTAAGGTTTGATTTACAATGAAATATAAAGTACATAAATTTGAAAGTAAACTTTAAATTTTTACAATTTTTTAAAAGAAAATTTTATGACATTTATTTCCTAAAAATAAGATTATGTAAATGTTGGCTACGACTACGTCCGAGGTGGTCCATTTTGTTGGCCCAATTTTGGGCGACTCGTTTGAGCATAGCGACTGGTATCTCGCGGATAACACGAGTAATGTTGGCTTCCAAATCGTCAATTGTAGCTGCCTTATTCCTGAAGACCTGAGACTTTACATATCCTCAGAGAAAAAAGTCCAAAGGTGTGAAATCGCACGATCTAGGCGGCCAATTTACCGTAACAAAACGCGAAATTAAGTGCTCACCAAAATGATTTCTCAACAAGTCCATATTTTCACGAGCTGTATAGATCGTAGCGCCATCTTGTTGCAACCAGGGCTCACCGAGACCATGTGCTTGAATTTCAGGAAGCACATATAGTCCGTTAACATGGCGCGATAGCGGTTACCATTGACGGTAACATTTTGATTTTCCTCATTTTTGAAAAAATATTCCACCAATGATATTCCAAAAATGATTCCACCAACCACCGTTTTTTTAACGGATTTTCACTGGGTTTTTCCAGAGCACAATCACTGAAAATATGACGTAAATTCAAGTCGCCTGTCTTCAATTCTTGCACAAGTTCAATTTTGTACGCCTTAGGCCTAGATCCTCACGTAAAATACGCCAAGTTGTCGAATACGCCAAGCCAAGCTGCTGAGAACGACGACGAATCGATTCGTCACGGTCTTTGCGTACACTCTCAGCTACAGCTGCTAAAGTCTCTTCACTACGTGCTGAATGTGGTCTAACCGGTCGAGTATCATCCAGCAATGTAAACTGGGACTAAAATTTGCGAATGATATTTGCAATAGTGGTTTCAGTAGGTCGACTATGCGAACCGTAAGTTCCTCGAATCGCACAAAAAACACTTCTCACAGAACGCTGATTTTCGTAATACAGCTGAACAATTTGGAGACGCTGTTGTAGTGTCAGTTTTTTTATGATAACTTGCCAAACGATACTGAACAAAAATGACGAAGCAGTTTGATAGGAATCACGCGTAATCTGTATTGAAAATCAAAGCTCACAATGAATCACCCTATAGTAAGTAAATCATTATGGTAGTTTCATCATTGATGTCAACAAAGCCATCGGGATTAGCGAAGGCGGATGGAAATTCTTGCCTGTTTGCGTTTACAGTCTTTTGAGGACAAGGTATGAGTGCAAGCTCCACGAGCGGTGTCGACCTGTTCTGTGAAGTGCCAATAAGTCGCCTGAGATGGCTAGGCCATATAGGACGAATGAATGTTAATGCTTAAGTTCTTATTTAGGACTACGTCTACGACACATTAAGGAAAGATCGTCTTTGGATGGAACGCCTAAATCTCAATCATTATGGAGTGCGTAACTAGTGTTGGCTGAAAAATTTATTCTTTGAGGCCTAATTTGACCCAGGCTGTAGCGCCACCTAGATAAGAACGTAAGTGTGAGTGTCTGAAATTCTATTCCAAGAATCAGATTGTCTGGTAAGTCCACCATCAACTAGTTACTCACTTAAGATCAACAAGTCTTAATCACGAAAGGCAGTGATATGGCAGCTTCAGGTCTTCAAGCTCCTGATCCGTGTTATCAAGTTGGTCGATACGTAAGCTGCAATGAGGCGATTTGGCGTATACCATATTCTCATTTCCCATTCACGAACGCTATCGGACTGCTAAACATTTGGCAGTGCATCTGGAGAACGGTCAACGAGCTTATTTCACTGCAGAAAATCCCGCTCAACGTGCTCAAAACCCTCCAGCGACAACATTGACCAGTTTCTTCTCGATTTGCCAAAGTGATCCGCTTGCACGTGCGTTACTTAACTCAGAGATGCCGTGTTATTACTCTTGGAATGCTTCATCGAAGAAATTTCAACGTCGAAAGCAAGGCGATGTAATTCCTGGTCATCCGGATGTGTGTTCCACTGAAGCTCTTGGCCATATTTATACAGTTCATCAGAGAAATGATGAATGCTTTTACTTGCGACTATTGCTGGTGAATTTTCGTGGACCGACATCACTTGAATCACTTCGAACTGTCAATTGTGTACTGTTGGCAACATTTCGTGCTGCATGTCAGGAGCTCAATTTGCTTGAAAACGATACGCATTGGGACACAAAAATCGCTGAAGCAACTGTTTTCGCATCTCCAAGTCAGATACGCACATTATTTGCGATCATTGTTTCACATGTTTTCCATCAGATCCACGTGAATTGTGGGGCAAGTACAAGGATATCATGTCAAAAGACATTTTGCATCGAGTTCGTGTCCATTCAGAGAATTCCCAACTTGAGATGTGTGAAGAGATGCACAACCAGGTTTTGGTTTTGATAGAAGACATGTGTTACGTCATGCGCGGCTGCTTGTTAGTCAGGTTAGGAATGCCATTGTCAGATCAATTGCCAGATCTCGAACGAGAATTGCAGCGTGAACGTGAACACGACGCAAATGTACTAAGCCAATTGGTTCGAACGAATGTACCTTTGTTGAATCCCCAACAAAAAGAAGTGTACGATACGGTGATGAAGGCAATTGATGATGGAAATGTTGGCATGTTTTTACTTGATGACATTCCTCATATCATTGATTTTGGCTACAATTCGTGCAAGATCAGAAATTAGTGTAGCAATGTTCTTCTTCTGGAATAATGGCTACGATGCTGTTGCGGAATCACTCATTAGGCATTGAAATTGCCATTAAACCTTCAAGCGGTTGAAGAACCAACATGTAACATAGCGAAATATTTAGCAATGGTCAAAGTTTTGGCAGCAAGCTACATCATTATCTGGGACGAATGCACAATGTCGCATAAACGTGCGTTAGAATCGCTGAATCGCACTATGAAAGATTTGCGTAATGACGCAAGACGTTTTGAGGTGCATTGATTTTACTTTCAGGCGATTTCCAGTAAATACTACCAGTAATACCACGATCGACCGCTGCCGATGAGATCAATGCTTGCCTCAAATCATCGACATTGTGGCGTTATGTGAAGAAAGAGGATCTCATCAAAAAAGTGGCTCCGAACATCATTACTAACCATAAAAACTACGATTGGTTGAGTGAAAGAGCAATTTTAGCGGCAAAAAACAAGGATGTGGATCATTTAAACTGCACAATTCAAAATCAAATCGTTGGTTCCCTACATTCCTTCAAATCTATCGACTGTGTAACAAACGAAGACGAAGCAACCAACTATCCAACTGAGTTTTTGAATTCATTGAATGTGCCTGGCTTGCCACCGCACAATTTACAATTGAAGGTTGGTTTAGTCGTCATCATGCTTCGCAATCTTAATCAACCAAAATTATGCAACAGAACGCGTTTAGTGGTAACAAAACTCATGAGCAATGTGATTCACGCGAGAGTTCTAAAAGGAAAGGTGAGGAAGTTCTCATTCCGAGAATTCTAATGATCCCAACGCTATTCGAGTTTAAGCGAAGCCAATTTCCAATTCGTCTCGCATTCGCCTTGATAGTGACAAAACAATGCACTTCCAATGCTAACATACAGAGACTTATGCCAAATACAATATCGTATATACCCTTGAAAAAAAAAAAATAAATAAATAAATTTGCCAAGCATCCCTGTCATAAATATTTGAAGAATTGAAATACTCGATTCAGCCATATCCTTGTTGGTTAAGTAAACGTTTTTCTTTTCATTTACATGCTCATAAAGACATGATAAATACTAAGCTGGAAATCTCCATAAGTGTGCTTGGTAAAAAAAAACAAAAAACCATAATACCATCCATTACACAACCATAACATCGTTACAAGCATCTAGGAAACTCATCCTAGAATCAAAATTTTTTTCTGAGTATGCACAGGAACGTACATTCAATTGAAAGTCTCTTCATATATCAAAGATCCTATTGTAGCAGTACAATCCTGGCTGTTTTTCGCATTTACCCAGCTTCGAAAGTAGATGACCGAAATATTTCACAACAGAATCATAGGTCAGCATGTGTATTAGCTTAAGGATCCAACGAATTTTTAAGGGAGATTCAAGGGATGGATGCTTTTAAAACTTTTCCTTTCCGTTGTACTGGTTGTTTGTGTACACGCTCGCAAATAATCACATAACTACACTGTAGAACAGAAAAGAAAATGAATATCTAACAGAGGAAGAGGAATAGAAAAACTTGCTGAATGCAAAGGGATTCAATTGTTCCTGGCTCAGTTGGTTCTCTCAATCACTTTCGATGGACTTGAACGCCAGATGGTACAAGGATAACAACCAAGTTCCATACGAACGGGGGCACTTTTCCCCCCATTTCTCATTCTATTTGAAAGCTAGTTGGCGTTGGTACATTGTGGACATACCATATTTGGATATCCATACGAGTGGGCGAGTAAATTTTGAATGTCTCCGTCGGAATTACAAGCCATTTTCATCCTAGACATCAAGAAATGATTATAAAGAACTCAAAAAAAAAAAAAAAAAAAAAAAAAAAAAAAAAAAAAAAAAAAAAACACTGCTTTAACAATTTTTTATCTGTAAGTGTGCACAAAGCACGATGGAGAGATAAACCTGGACGAAATTACAACCAAACGGATGCAAATGATAAAGTCCTTTTTCTCAGGGATTAATTCATCACACAACCGAAAATACGACACAGAGATGGAAATTTTTTTTTTTTTGTGCTATGAGTGTGTATGCCTTGCTTTAGAAATGCTTTTTGAGTTTCAATGCCAAAACGGAATACGTTACGCCTTTAGCTTTAAGTGGAGTATAGCGTGGCGGCAGTAGACTAACGCTGAATAGTGCTGTAAGCATTCAAGCACATAGATACGAACTTCAACACGACAAAGGGACAGATTAAGGCTTTATAGTTATGTGTCGACGGAGTTCTATCGAAAAGGAAGAAATGTCACTTTTCCAGACTACAGTGTTCTAGTTGGTCGGAATGATAAATTAATGAACTCTTATGGGTCGCCAGCTATAACGAATCAAGGAATGGACTTCAGTTTATAAATAGATGGAGATTTGATGTTTCATTACGTACAGATGTAAGCCCTATCGCGATACCTGGTGACCTTTATACACTTAATATTCTTTCAGTACCACATATAGGACATACGAATGATGGCGACACACGACATTCCTTTATTTGGGAAACGATTTTGGGGCAGGTACCTAAAGGTACATTGACTCGAGGAGGATGACATTGTCTCCATTTTCAGTTTATTGACACTGTACTACACTTGTCAGCCCGTTATAAAGAAATATTTACAATAAGTAGGCTTGAGGATATGGAAACAACTTCTGAAAGCTAGGGAATAACGAAACTAGGGCTTTGGTTAGCATCTAGCTTTTTGAAAGTTTTGGGTAGAAGAAAAGAAAAGAACTGTTTAAAAGTCAATTAAGACTCCGGCCAATATACGGAGCGCAAGACTATTCGATGTTATGAGTACATAGACCTCATTCACGCTGAAACTAATTTTTCCCGATTTTATTCCAATACCTACGAACGCAACAGTAACAGCTCGATGAATTCTTGCAATGATGTCTATGTCATCGGCGTATGCAAACAGTTATTTGCACATTTGTGACTCTGGCGTTATAGATATAGAAAACTACCATTATCGAGGTGCGAGGGTTATCAGGTTCTGCACAACCTGACGAGCTTAAGAGGGATAACAAAGCTGGAAATTGCGCCGTATAGCTCCTCTCTTTAGAGGCTCTCATGGGTAACCTTAAATCCTATAAAAATGTGGTGCGTATTGATTTGATAGATTGTGGGCTTACCGGGTCTAAAAATGCACTGATTACAATGTTCATAGATGGTTTTAGGCGTTCACACAAGACAGCGGATAAGCTCTTATATTCTATAACGAAACTAATGCCACTTTAATTCGTTAAGAGCCTCCCTTTTTTTGCAGATCGGATAAAAGGTGATAAGATTCCATATTTCGATATTACGTCTATCGGATATGAGCTGATTAAGATATCCGCAGACGTACCTTGGCTTCAACGAAGTAGTAGTCTATGACATTTTTCGCCGCTAGAACATCTATAAAACTGGATTAGTTACTTGCGTCGATAGGAACATGATTGATCTGGCTGACGGTTTGGTTAACAGTTGACCGCCATGTCTTTTTGTAAAAATTAAGGTGGCAAAATCGTATGCAAGCTATAGTGATGTTCTGCCCTACAATAGTGCAGACTATGCTTTCTAACTGCGTTGCCGAAAATGTGCTCCTCCCTATTTTAGCATACTACAGGCATTAGTCGTTTTGTCTCGAGAGCTCGTAGAAACATTCTCTGTTACTGTTTTTATATACCTGTATGAAGACGCGATCGCATACCAGGCTGATGTTGGCAAATATAGCCTTTCGGTTCGTGTCAAAAGCTCAAGTAATCTTGCCTAAGTCTTCCACTTCTAATAAATGCGCATTGAAATACACGCCCCCCCTTTTTTTTCTTTGTAGCAATCGCCGTAGTGTACGAGTATGTCTTTTTTCGTTTCTTTTTTCACCGGGCACATCAAATCGCAATCCCTGGATGGCGGCAACATTTGATTTATAGCAGTCAAGGCCCTCTGCTAAATGACTGCTCGTCCTTTTTTCATTTTATCATGTCGTCAACCATAGATTCTTCTTTATCCGAAACTTTTGATCGTTCACAACAGTGAACTTTTTACATGGTCGGGTAGTTAATATAACCCTCAACCTGAAGAGTCATGCCCTTTTATGATAGGATATTCTGAACTCCGTAACACATTTCAAGGGTTTGAAAACTTCCCTTGACACATTTGTGGTTCATCCGCCACCATGTATAGGGTTTTCTAATAAAAACTTGACAACTTTTTTTTTTTTAAATAAAAGGCAAACCATTTGAGATATTTCAAAAACTTTATTATTGGCTTGAAGTACAAAAATGAATGGAACACCGCGGGCACGTTTGCAGAGGTCGATTTGTTGGATACAATTTTCAATGACTCGTCCACACATTTCGGCCGCAACGGCCGCTATTTCGCTTTCAATGTTGGCTCTGAGCTCTTCCAACATCGTCCGCGTTTTGGCATAAACCAATGACTTAACGTAGCCTCACAGAAAATAGTCAAGCGGCATTAATTCGCACGAACGAGGCGGCCAATCGACTGGCCCATGTCTTGAGATAACACGCTCACCATACTTACTCTTCAATAAATCGATTGTAGCGTGTGCTGTGTGGCTTGTGGCACCATCCGGTTGAAACCAAATGTCGTCCAAGTCCATATCTTCCAATTCGGGCCAAAAATAATCGGTGATCATGGCGCGAAAACTCTGTCCATTCACAGTAACGTGACGATCGTTATCGTCGACGAAAAAATATGGCCCAATAACGCCGCCGGCATGCAAACCGCACCAAACAGTTATTTTTGGTGGATGAAGTGGTGATTCATGAAGCACATGTGGGTTTTCACCTGACCAATAACGCATATTTTGCTTATTGACGAAGCCATTGAGCCAAAAATGAGCTTCGTTACTGAAGATGATTTTGCGTTGAAATTCATCATCTTGGCGCATCTTCTCCAGAACCCAATCGGAGAACGTACGTCGCTTCAAATGGTCCATCGGCTTCAATTCTTGAGTCAGCTTGATCTTGTATGGGTGTAAACCAAGATCCTTATGCCAAATACGCCATAATGTGGTCTGAGCGATGCCCAATTCTTGAGAACGCCGTGGAATTGACTGATTTGGATCGTTTACTACGGACCTCTGTACGGCAGCGATATTTTCGACACTTCGACCAACCCGTTGTCCCACTGACACGGGCAAAATCACGCAACGAATATGTAGACTCAAATTTTTGCACTAAACTTGTTATTGCCTGTCTACTAGGGCGAAAATTACGACCGAAAATTAGAGTTATCGCTCCTAAAGTTGCAGTCACTGACTCCGAATATCTGTAGAAAATTTTTTTAATTTGCAGACGTTGCTCATTTTCAGTTTACTGAATAAATTGACAGTGACAGTTTGACGATTAGTGAAAGAGTGCGTTCACAAATTGAATTCAAAGTTGTCAAGTCTCTATAGGAAAACCCTATATATTCCAGCACACTGACTATTCCCGAACCAATTGTTTTTTTTTTTTCGATCTCTTCTACAAACCAGTTTATCCGCTATCGGCTTCTAATTATTTAAGTCTTTTACGTATTATTTTTAACTTGAATTTTGACAACCAACAATGTTACCAAAATGGCCGCCAGCAGTAGTAAACGATCTCTTCGCGCTCGTATTATTTTATCAAATGAAGTTGAAATGGAACAATTGCTTCTGTAAAGTTGTAGTGAAAATGAAATTGAGGAATATGCTAGCGGTTCAAGTGATTTTACATCTTCGAAAAACGATTTGGAGTGTTCAAATAGTGATTCTGAAGTGTCAAGTGACAGTTCAATAGAACGACACGTAGTTCGCGAGCTACCTAGCAAAAAAAGTAAAAATGAAGAATGAATTTGGAATACAGATTCAGTTCAGATATATAAAATTCCTTTCACTGGAGTACCAGGCTTATGTCGCTTGGCAGAACTAAATTTAGGACGAAAACCTATGCCGTACGACATCTATAAAATAATTTTTGGCGACGATTTTTTCCAAATCATTGCAGATGAAACTAACAAAAATGCAAACCAAAAGCACACAACAAAACCTGATGACAAGTGATTTGATGTATCTGCAGATGAAATAAAAGCATTTTTTGGAATCTATATACTCCAAAGTCAGGTGAAGAAGAATACATTGAGGTCATATTGGAATGAAAGGAAACCGTCAAAAACACATTTTTTTACAACAATAATGCCATTCAAGCGATTTGAAAAAATTCTTTCAAATTTGCCTTTTTTAGACAATACTCTGTTAGATAAAAGGGCACAAGTACGATAACTTTGGCGCCAAATGGCTAACTAGCATTTTTTACTATGGGAGGGGGGGGTCCATTTCGTCCTGTTTAGGAGTTATGGGCAATTTAAAAACAAATGATTTAAGATGGGATTATTAAAAAACAACGATAGCACATACAATAAAGTATTATACAGAATATGAAATTTTAATATAAAATTTATATCAAATTATTCGTGTGAATATTTTTTGAATAATTCACATTCAAATTCAAATTCTTGGTAAAAAATTAAAAAAAAAAATATTACTCGAAATTGTGAAATAATATGCCAAATTGGTTTTTTGTATTCAATGCGCGTATTAATTCTGAATCAAACACAAAAAACCGCATGGCTTTATGTACTCTAGTTTTTGAGCAAATTGAAATTGAAATTACTACTTTAGTTTTGTTTTTTGGCATTTATGTACTAGATTTCAACTCTCTTTCCGCAGGCGGCAGGTCCCGCTCACGCAACTTCGTTGCTCCGGTCCGAAAATATCCATTCCCCCACTATGTTGCAACTTACCTATTAAGGTAGAAAAGTGTAGAAATGTAAAGTTCGGTCGGATATGGCGATGCTCGAAGAAAAGCTCTAAAAAAAAGGTGACAAAAATTGTAGAAATACAATCAACCCATCTATCGGTACATTTTTTCATGTACTTCAATGTCGGCTAGAGATTCGCGAGGTGCTTGCAATATCAAAATGCCTGTGAACACGGTTTTTCAGGTAAATTAATTAAACATTAAGCTACAACCTAAGGATTTTTTAAAAATATTGTTACATGTATGTTATTATTTTTAAATTAGCATATAATCGCTTGGCGCCATCACGACAATAAAAGTGAGCTTAGTAAATCTACTATAATAGATTACTGTAACTATTGTCGTAAAATAGCCGAAATAATAGCAGCTCACATTGGCGGCGAAAGAAAAACTGTACAAATCGACGAGACCTTTCTACAAAAAGGAAATACCACAGAGGCCGTGTAACCGAACAAATGAAAATCGTAGTGTTGGGGTTATTTTGTAAAGAAGATAGGTTCGGACGCTTCTTTAAATTGAACTCCAAAATGAAAGAAGTCTTGTGGCTTTATATACACAAATACGTTAATCCCAACAGCAGTCGTATTTGTACCGACAGCGCACGCCAATACATAATTATTGAGAAAATGTTCCCTACTTCTAAGACTCATGAAATTACAAACCACAGCAAAGGCGAATATGTTGACAAGACCGATGCAACCAATACTATAAATGATCTTAAGAATCAGAACAAGCTTCTGGAAAAAGCAATTTTATGTCGCAATACAACGCAGCACCTTCACCAATATATGGCACCAGAAATACAGCCTTGAAGAAAATTATAAGGATGACATGGGCTCCGAAATCATGGAATTTTTAATTGACGTATTGTAAAATAAGCGTACCCCGGTTTTGTCAAAGGTAAAGAAAGTGTGGGTTTGTAACTGAAGGACTTCGACTCTCCGACCGTTCACAATGAGCACTTAGAAGGTATTTTACCACCAAAACAACCTTGACTCTTCACCATCATCGACGAACTCAACGAACTCGACATTGACACTAGTACCTTACATACCTTTTTAATATGTACTCGTATATTGAACGTTTAATTGACTACTCTTAACTAACACCTAACTTACTTACAAAGTGACTGACTGGGACGCGGAATGCAATGCAAATCTACCTCTTCGTGGTGCATTCTGGGTCACTCTAAATGATTTGCTATACTTTACTTACAAAGATGACCCTATCATCAATATTAATCCTCAAAGTGAGATCACCATAAATACAAAAAAAACAAAAAAAAAAAAAAAAAAAAAAAAAAACCGCCTTATAAAAAATAGTTTTAGTAATTTTCAATTTTCTCAAAAACTAGTAGATATAAAGCCATGCGGTTTTTTGTGTTCGATTCAGAATTGATATGCGCATTACTACAGAAAACCAATTAGGCACATCATATCACAATTTTGAATAATATTAGTTTAAAAAAAATTGTTTTGTAATTTTTTACCAAAAATTTAAGTTTGAATGCGAATTATTCAAAAACTATTCACACGAATTATTTGATATCTATTTTATGTTAAAGAACAAATTTTAGGCTTTAAAATCCTGTATAGTATTTTATTGTAAGGGTTGCCGTTGTTTTTTAATAATTTCTTTCCCATTTTAAGTCATTTTTTTCTAAAATTGCCCCAACTCCTAAACGGGGCGAAATAGAGACCCCCCCCCCCCCTCCCATAGTTAAAAATGCTAGTTTTTAACCCCTCTACAAAATACCGAAGATTTCATAGCACTCTATTTATAGTGATAAGGGCACCAACTTTGTTACCGGAAATCAACAGCCACGAGATTGGGCAAATCTACTAAGGATATTATCGAGGAGCTTACATTTACCGGAATCAATTGGCATTTCTTACATCCCATGCACCGCATTTCGACGGTTTGTTGGAATCTGGGGTCAAAACCACTAAGTTTCATCTAAGAAGAGGCTTGGGCCAGACGTCTCTAACTTAAGAAGAATTTTCGACCATGTTGTGCTAAATTGAAGCATGCTAGATCTGAGTATCCTGTTGCGGGATCAATGGCAGTACCTACAACGACTTGTCCGAGAATTCTACCATAGGTGGTCCCAAGACTACCTGCCTCAACTTTGAAAGCGACCAAAATGTTTGGAAAGGTCAAAAAATCTTCAACTCAACGATGTCGTCGTCTTAATGGACGAAAATCAACAGCCATGTCGATGGCTCATCGGTAAAATCATCAAAACGTACCCCTGACGGGATGGGCTGCCTCGCGTTGTATCGGTCAGTACATAGTTTTAATTTTAAAAATTATTTTAGCCCGAAAAATAAAAAAAATCGATTGTCCGATAACGCAAAAACAGCAGTCTAGCTTTAAATTTTTAATTTTACAGAGCTGAAACTACTGGGTGGGGTGAAAAGTAACCTCCATGGGAATGAAAAAAAAAATTTTTTTAAATTTTTTAAAATTTTTTATTTATTCAATATAGTCCCCTTTTAGTTTGATACACTTATTCCAGCGATTTTCCAACTTCTTGCTCCCGTCCGAAAAGTAATTTTCCGAAAGGTCTGCAAAATACTCCTCCGTGGCGTCGATGTTTTCCTCGCGTGAGCTGAATTTTTTATTGATGAGCTATCTTTTGAGGTTTGAGAAGAGATAATAGTCCGAGGGAGCCAAATCGGGCGAAAATGGTGGATGCGACAGCAATTGGAGCCGTAAGTCATTGATTTTAGTCGTGGTTGCGAAGCTCTTGTGCGCCGGTGTATTTTCTTGCAAAAACAAATTTTTTTTCGCTTCATGTGAGGCCGTTTTGCAGCGATTTCGCTCCAATAATGCACAGTAATGCTCGCTGTTGATGGTTGTTTCTTTTTCGAGGTAGTCCACAAAGAGTATGCCATGACAATCCCAGAAAACCGACGTCATAACCTTTCCGACCCATCGAGCCTCCCTCGGCCGCTTCGGAGCACTCGTGCCGGCTTCAGTCCATTGCCGGGCACTCATTCTGTTCTCTGGTGTTCAACAGTTACCAATCGTCGCCAAAAGTCCACCCGATTTCGAAGTCCGAACAGGACTCCCAGCGGCAGGATAACTTTTTCATATGATGAATAATGCCCAAAATATGGCGTATGCGCTCAGTATTAATCTTTGTGGTATCTGCTAGCTCGCGCACCTTTACTTTCCGGTCAGCCAAAACATTTCATGTATTTTTTGACATTGTCCTCTGTAACCGCATCAGTTACAGTCTGCCGTTGCGGACTTGATCGGTAGTGGAGTTGTGGCCACCACGAAACTCCCGAAACCAGTATTTGACGGTATCATCTGACGGAGCATTAGCCCCATAATATTTATTAAATTTTTCTTTTGTTTCTTTCGCCGTTTTGCCTATCAAAAAATAATGTTTTATGAGAGAACGAAAATCGTTTTTGTCCATACTCAACAAAACTAAAGACAGTATCGCACTGAAATTTGGTATGTCTGCCTAAATATGAACGGATTTCAAGGCATCATAACCTTTTTTGCAGTAACAGCGCATTCTGGCGATCAAGTAGGTTACTTTTCATTCCACCTAGTAATGGTTGCTTCGCTATTGGAGAGTTCTTACGTCGGACAGTGAAACCCACACACAACCCCCATTCTGAAGAACGTCGCTCTTTCTGATAGCCCTTGAGCAAAAGAATTCGAATTTTTTGCAGCTAGTAACCTACTTCGACGGCATGAGAACTGATATTTATTCATTACCTTCTACCTAGTTCTTATCGACCTCAACCTAATCAAGCCAGCCCATTCGCCGTAAATTTCCGTCCTGTAGTCCAGTCATTTCTGGCAGGACGTTGTAGTGTTATTTATTTTCCTACTCACAACTCTTAGTTATAAGATTGACAGGCGAAGAAGGCGCTGTAATAAATTTTGGAGTAAAAACTTCGCTCTTTTCTCCTAATCCAATTTTTAATATTTTCACAAATTCAAAATATTCAGTCGTAAATTCGATATGCAGACCTCTTTTGAACAAGAGGTAATCTGAAAGGATATTAACAAAAAAAAAGGGTCTTTGCACAGATTTCGGGAAATTGTGCACCCCTATCGTCTTGAGCATGATAGCACAGCCCCAGCATGAGTCACAGTTGCAATGGCAGACTTTGCGATTTGTACTTATCTTTTTTCCACCCTAGTGTAATATTTCTTAATTTTAACACAAAGTGAAGTGAACTGGAAATTGCATACATCTATTCGTAGGCAGCTCGAACACAATACCAAATCATTTATGAGTCTCTAATCTCATTTGGTCATAAAAAAGAACCCCATGGAGAGCATTCGGTAGCTTCAATAATTTTTTATATCTCATACACACAACACGTGGGGGTCTCCTTTTTGTATCCCATTTAATCAAACATTAAGGATAAGTAAATGACTGCAGTGTCAGGGTAGAATAACATATCAAGAAAGTAACAATAACACGATTTGTAAGGACACGGCCAACTTTCAACGAAAAATGTTGCCATTCTCTACGAGCTGCATATGTGTTCTCTAGTAGTACTCTTAAAAATAAACAAAACCATCTTCGCTGACCTTTATGGATGAGAGCTTTTCATGCGCGCCATCGGTGACAGATTCATGAAAAACAAAGTTGTAAATATTTTACCTGTCATTGTGCCCCTGTTACTGAATATGTGTACTGTGTAGCCAGGAAGGAAGTAGATTGATGTCAGAACTTTTTTCGTTCAGTCTTCCCATTCAGGTAATGAAATTGTACAGGCTCTTGACTACGTACAAGGCATGAGTTCACTACGGAAATGATCTGTCACATGAATTAAATAAATGAGTAGACAAGTGATGTCACAGAAGGGGATTCTGATATCAGTTTACGACTCACATGTTTTAATTTGGAGGCATTATATGGAAAGTGACACTTGTTACTAGTTGAACAAACAATCCAACCACATAATTGAAACTGGCATGCAGCGTTACAAGTAGTTAGGATAACTCCAGTTCAGTTTTCCAAATTAACCCAAAAGAAATGTGACAACATATCCCTCAGCTCTGAGGCTTGTGTCATTTTGCTTTGCTTTTACTCCTGTAACCCGATCTGATTGAGATCCTTTTTCAGTGAAAGTACTTCATTGTATTCACTAAGTTCAATATGCTAAGTTTGTCTAATGGCAGTTGCTGGTCATCTTTGTCGCTTCAGAGTCTTTACATGTTTTCAATGTTTTATGATCCTTTGACTGTACTTTACTTTTGACCAAATTTCTTTTCAACATTGTTGTAGCCTTATCTTTGATCAAAAGAGTTACATATGTCTTATTCCATTTTTGACCAACAAGGTTCTAGTTGAACCGTATCAGGATGAAATAATAACAACCGGAGGTGACTCAGGGTATTACCCCTCTGGTAGGTTGGGTTATCAAGAAAACTGTCCAGGAAAGGCACATTCCCTGATTTGCAATATCTAATATCAGAATTTACGTTTATAGTCTAACAGACGTGTCTCGAAGTGTCTTTTCATCTCCGTTTGGCATGCTAAAGGAGTTCATGTTTGAAAAGTTTTCACCTGTGGCGTCGGCCATACTCATACATTTCGGTGAATTTTCATTTACTGTGGGAAGAGGAACAACACAGATGAGACTTTATCCGGGCTACTGCCACATATTTGGAGCTCAGGTCGGTAACGATTTTCGAGACTATGCCAGGATAGAATATGGTGCCAGGTATCGGTCTATGTGTCTTTATAATAGAACTGGCCCTCTAGGTCGGGTGTTGCAACGCCGGGGTAACTGCTCGGCCATAGAAAAAACAGACAAAGACTCGGATACCGACAGATCTACTATTGGCAACCCCGGAAAACGAAATAGGTTTCTTAATAGACCACACTCAGTCGAACAACTAGTGGAGGCAGATATTGCCGCCTTGCAAGAAATGCGATAGGATGGGCTGAACAAAAAGAGGATGAAAAACTGCGACATCTACCACGGGAATAACAAGGCGGCAAAAGTAGCACTTACTTGGATGCAGATTCTTTGTTAGAGGCAGACTTTAAAAATAAATCTTGAGTTTTCCGCATGTAAACGAACAGCTCGTAATAATGCCTTATATGCGCGCACTCAACCACAGAGGAGAAACACGACGACACCAAAGATGGATTCTACGAGTTCTTGAGCAAGACCTACGACATGTGTCATAGTTATAACATTAAAATTGTCCTCGATGACTTTCGTTCAGAGCCAGGAAGGGACGGTATCTTTGGTAATAATGTCAAAAAGTATAGCCTATACGACACCCCCGCCGATAACGGATTCAGGCTAATCAACCACAAGAGAACTTGTGGTACAAACAACTGATCTATTATTATGGATGTCAGAACGTTCCGACGCTCCCATTACCTTGTTATAGCCAGGGTACGGTTGGGAATAACCCGAACATCGTAAAATCAAGATAATACTATGCAGAAGTTCGACATTGTGTGGCTACAATCTCAAGTATCGAAGACCAATGGCAACTTTGCCAAAAATCTATCAGAGATACTACAGAGGCATCGGCCTACAAGATCTGCTGTATTGTATGAACACCTGAAGCCATTCGGCAATAACCCGATTAATTCATATCAGTGTAGCTGCAGGCCTGGAAAGTCCAGAATTGACCAAATATTTACACTCAGTGGAAAAGTGCCTCAGCCGACTAAGCGTGCAAAATTGGAGGCAGTTAGCTAACGACCGAACTGGCTGCAGGCACTTGTTGGTTAAGGCCCACCTTCAGCCCGGACTGAAGCGCCACCTTGAGTAAATAAATAATCAAGCCTTTTAACTGACAGTTACGGTGCTCATATCCTTTAATAGTATTTTAATGGAAAGTATGCTCACAGGATACCCAACTATTAATAGAGTTCTTGCCGAATGCGCACGTACTTCTAAAGCGGGCTCAATTTCTCAGAAGTCATCTTAATTCAATCTCTCCACTTCTCTCCGATATGAGAATATCTTGAATTCAGCCTTTTAGCTGTTGTTGTAAAGATACATGGCATCCTCGAACTAACTTAGAGGTCTTGAGGAGACTTAACAAGGTCTAAAACAGACCATCCAACTGTTCCTCAAAGTAAAGTTTATTAGCATTAAGATTGTCTCCACTTATAAAGCAGATGCAAGTTTGCTTTACTAATGGTATAGGATTTCAAGTTTTCGTTTTCCGCAAAGAAGCCAGTACCATTTCCTTGATCAGCTCAGGAGCCGCCTGTTAAGATCCAAATAGATTCCTTTTTAAGTGATAACACCTTTTTCTCATTCGGACGGTTCGGGGTTCTTTAGGTCAGCAAGTCAACCTGAAGGTAGATCTAAGAAATATTTGTTCATAATGGCTTTTTTTGGAAGGAAATAAAGCTACTGTAGCTTACCTGACTCTTTCTTGAGTGTTAGCTCTCCAATTTAGTTGCCTGTCAAAAATGGTATACAAAAGGACTTTGCTGGTACTGTTAAATAAAGAAGGGTCTACGATTGGAATTTTATATTTCCCGGAAAAGCGGACGGGATTAGTTTTATGAGGGCTTAGTCATAATTCACAGCGGTCTGCCCAAAGTGTTAATCTTTTAAGATCTTACTGTGGGAGTTCTTTAATAGTATTAAGATGCTTACCTGAGATGGCTATAGCAACGTCATCGGCATAAGCAACCACTTTGCTACCACTCGCTTTCTAGTATATTAGCAATTCTTGACTACTAAGTTTCAGAGAAGTAGCAAAAGGACATCACCTTGCGGCGTACCACTACTGAAACACTTTTAGCAGAAGTCTCACCCACTCACCCACTCCTCAAAGAGTCATCTACCTTCAAAGTTGACAGCGCAGATGTGATTGAGAATGTGTTGACATTGCTAAAGGCATCTTCTATGGTACTATCTTCTTCTGTGTATAATGTTAGGATTATTCAATGTGGGTAGCCGGTGAATTTACCTGGTCTTGCCATAAGTTCTGTTTCAAATATAATAAAACCGGTAACCATATTGTATTCAGAACTGTTTTATATATAAGACCACAATATCGATGACTGCCTTTTGTTTTAACACAAGTTTTCAAACCGTGTGGTCATTGTGCTATAGCTGCATGTACGGTTTCCATTGAAATATGCTCTGGTTAATGCTGTTTAAAGGCTTTCCAAATTTATGTGGGGAGTCTTGCAGACTATGTTCTCTAATTCTTACCACAAACCATAAGCCAAATGATTCAAATCTGGACTTCCTTTAAAGCCTGGAATATTTACTCTGAGCCACTCCTGAGTAGTTTTGGTTTTGTGCGCTGGAGAAGATCCTTCTGTATGCATTGAAAAGGGTATTGTCAAACCCTTCACAACACTCTTTTCTTAGTAAACTTTTGCACCAGTTTTTACGCCTATTTCACAAAAATGGAGGGATGTGACACCAAGCGGATGATGTCCACGTTGAGCCCTTGGAACAACTTTTTTCGCTTCTTTAAACGAAGTGGCATAAATTTTGTCATTTTGTTTGTTGAAAACTTCTTCCACGGGAAAAGTTTTCTCATCCGTAAACAGAACGTTTTCATGGTCACTGTCCTCGTGTCACTGCAAAAGTCTTGATATTTTGTAGTTGAAGAGTTAGAAGATGACTCGTGCAGATCATCCCGAATCAGCCTGGACATGGATCTGTTTGATATATCCAATTCCTTGGATCAAAAAGGAATTTATTCGGAAAACTTAAAATACAAGTTTACTCATCTAAATCTATATTGTACCCTTGTCCTTGTCCCTTGAAAATAATCCCTATCGACTGCAATACACATATTCGAGCGCTTGATCCAATCCTCGAAACATTTTTTATATTCGGTTTTTGGTATGTCCATCAGTGCTTCCTGCGATTTTTCCATTACTTCCTCTCGGCTGCTGAAACGCGTTCCCCGTAGTAGTTTTTTTAACTCGATTGAACAGAAAGAAGTCAGAGGGAGTTAACCACAGTTGGATGGTATTTGTTGTTGCATTTTTCGTCAAAAAATTGCGAATAATTTCGCGTTATCATGGTGCAAAATCCATAAGCTTTCTGCCCACAATTCTGGTCTCTTTCAGCGAATTGCTTCACTACTCATAACGTCCAAATAAAACTCTTTGTTTACTGTCTGGCCGTTGTAATCCATGAAAACCGTTAGCATTTCCTTCTTTTTTTTTTGACTGAAAACGACGTGGTGGCTCATTTGGTAAACGCCATTCTCTTGCCTGATGTCTGGACTGCGTGTCGTACTCATTCGTTTACATACTGCCTTTACTACCGCGTTTGCACAGACCACAAGCGGACGACCAGTTCTTGACCTGTCCTTAACTTCAGATAATTCGCCAAAGCGAACCGATAAAAAAATATTCTCGATATTGCGAGTGGTTGACCAGCAACGCTATTACTGCGACTCGATACTCTTTAACGCTCCAAACCATGTTAATAGTTTGCAAACTGAAATAAAACTGACAAGTATTCTTCACTGATCGGTGCATGTGTTCTGAAGAAAAGTTAACGGTTTTATTCCCGCAAGAAGTTCTGAACGATAAGCGCTGGAAATTGTGTAACAAAACTTATGGTAGGACTAAGTAGTGCCCTTTCTACCGACTTACTCTCATAGTAGACATATTAAGCCATAGACAAAAGTTCCGGATCAATTCTGGATTGTATCTGAATATCGATCAGTCGTTCTAGAGTTTTCACAAGGACGGACTTATTTGTCGACAATGGTAATAAAAGCTACATTTACTTCTCTCCATGACGAGAGAATGTTGTTCTTGATATTCACTAGCGTTGGCAGGATGGTATCAGTAGTATTTTACCGTCTGGTCCATCAGATTTGTATGGCTTAAAGCTATACAGCCCTCATAGCACCTTGTCTTTTGTAATTTAATCGTGAATTTTTGTCGCAAAAAAGAAGTCCTACTAAGGTTGTTGCTGGCCGTGAATTGGCCTTTGTAAGTGAATTCAAAATTTACTGCCATTTTGTGGTCTATGGTTTTCCTAACGTGATCCGATTGTTGGCCTCAGCGCAGACTCATGGGGCTCTTCAAATATAGATTTCGTGGCATAAGATTTAAAAGAGCTTCTTGGACCTCATTCTGAGATCGCCTTACTTTCTTACTTTCCAATCGTACTAAGCAAAGTATCAATTGCCCTCCTTAAGAAGTTACCAGTTGTTATGTTTTCTGATTGATTCATTTATGGCGCTACTGTCCGGGGTGGATCAGGACCTCAGCTAATATGCCCCTTCAGCTGGCGCGGGGGGCCTGCTCGCCATTCAGCTGACTGCCGACTTGACTCTGGTGTGAAGTGATGGAAACAAATTTCATCCATTGTCACATACCGACGCAAAAATTCGGCTTTATTGCGGTTGAACAGCTTTAAACACTCCTCAGAATCGTCAACACATTGTTGTTTTTGGTCGACTATGAGCAAACGCGGCACCCACTTTGAATAGAGCTTTCGCATGTCCAAATATTCTTGTATGAATACAAGAACAACACGCTCTTTTGATATCTTCAGCGCCTCAGCTATCTCGATCAACTTCACTTTACGGTCATTCGTAATCATTTTATGGACTTTTTTGATGTTTTCATCTGAAACAGCCTCTTTTGGACGTCCACTGTGTGCATCATCTTCGGTGCTTGTATGACAACTTTTAAATTTTGCAATCCACTTGCAAATGGTTCGTCCGACTGGTGCAGAGTCCGGGTAACACTTATCAAGCTATTTCTTTGCATCGGCTGCATTTTTTCCCATCAAAAAGCAATGATAAATCAACACACGAAATTGCTTTGAATCCACTTTTCTCACAATAACAAAAGTTGCTTCACTCACAACGCTGTATCTCGAGAACTAATCGTCCGACAGCTGTCAAATTTATACACGTATCTTTTGAAGGATGGTACGAACTGAAAATGGTATGGATTTAATTTAAATTGTGCCCTCTCTTAGAAACGGCACGGACCATTTTTTTCAGCCCATGTATTATGTGGTCGTCATCTATTGCGCTGTCGTTTTGGGTTGAAGTCAAAAATCTTACGAGCCAGTTGATTGTTTTCTATGCGTTCGAGGTGACTTAAGTGCCTAAGCCTGGTTATCCAAGCTTTTCCGAGAAGACGCATGAATGCACAGCCCACACAGATCGCTTTTGATCAATGAAAAGATCCCAACACCACCGAAAATTGCTCAAAAAAAACCCTTTTGAACCGCCCAAAAGCATTTTCATTGTCTTTTAAAAGTGTTCAAGCTTCTGCGACATAAACCAGGACAAGAATGATCAGGATCCTATATAAAGTCGATGTGGTTGCTCGAGAGAGGGCAATTACTTTCTAAGCACAAAAATGCAGCACAAGAGTGTTTTTCACATGATATTCACGATGGCGTCGTTATCGGAGTGGACTGCGGTTTCAAGATAGATAAAGTCTATTAGAAGTGTTAAAGTGGTGTCTGCCTATGAAGAAGTTTTGTCCTGGGCGTCGATCATATGTGTCCTCTTTTGTTGATAGCATATACTTTGTTTTTCCCTCTTTGACCGCTGGACCCATCATTTTTGCTTCTGCTTCTACGAGTATACCATAGTCACAAACGCACTATTGACAGCTTTCCGTGTTCCTCCCATTATGTCAATGTCACCTGCATATGCGAGTAACTGACTACCCTTTTCAAAGGTAGTGCTTCTGGAGTTAGCTTGCAGGTTTCGTACAATTCGAAAAATTACGTGACAACGCATCGGATTTTTTAGGTCCTTTCCTGATATTAAAAGCCTTGATTCTGTAAATAAAGTATTTTGCTGCGCAGCGTTCAGTCTGTATCGTCAATCTGTACAGTAGAATGAGCTAAGGTGAGATTTGATTTTCAATAGGCTTTTTTGACAGATCAGGCATGGCTCCTATCAAAGTATTGGGTTTATAACTTATTCGTGCGGTTTGTTAAGAGATGGCGTAACTTGTATTATTCTATTGCTATTATTCCATTGGAACATGCGTTGGAAAGCTACTATCATTTTACGTCATTTCAGTATATGTCATTCATTTGAAGCGTAAACAACAAAAAAAAGCCAAAAAAGTTTGAAGATGAAGAACTGGATGCATTACTCTATGAAGATTGTTGCCAAATACAAGAAGAGCTCGCAGAATCTTTGGGTGTCACTCAAGCAGCCATTTCAAAATGTTTAAAAGCAGCTGGATAAATTCAAAAGCAAGGAAATTGGGTTCCACATGAACTTAAGCGGAGAGACGTCGAAAGGCGGTTTTGCATATCCGAAATGCTGCTGGAACGCCACAAAAGGAAGTCATTTTTGCATCGGATTGTTACTGGTGATGAAAAATGAATCCATTACAATAATCCCAAGCGCAAAAAATCATATGTGAAACCCGGCCAATCAGCCAAATCAACGGCAAAGCCGAATATCCATGGCGCGCAGGTAATGCTCTGTATTTGGTGGGATCAGATGGGTGTTATGTAGGACAACGCTACCGAACACAATTAATCCGTTTGAAGAGAGCAGTAGCCGAAAAACGCCCGGAATATGCGACCAGACACGAGGCAATAATTTTCCATCATGAACGCTCGGCTATTCCTTGACAACGTTGCTATTCCGGTTAAGAAAGACTCACACCACAACAGCGTCTCCAAACTGGTCAGCTGTATTACGAAAATCAGCATTCTGTGAGAAATGGTTTTCGTGCGATTCGAGGAATTTACTGTGCGCATAATCGACCTACTGACATCACTATTGCCAATACCATTCACAAATTTTTTTCCCAGCTTATATAAGTGGATGATACTCAACCGGTTGGACAACATCCAGCACATAGGGAAGAGACTATAGCAACTGTAGCTGGGAGTGTACGCGAAGACCGTGACGAATCGATTCGTCGTCGTTCTCAGCAGCTTGGCTCGGCGTATTCGACAACTTGGCATATTTTACGTGAGGATCTTGGCCTAAAGTGTTCAAAATTTAGATTGTGCAAGAATTGAAGCCAGGCGACTTGAATTTGCGTCATATTTTCAGTGATTGTGCTCTGGAAAAACCCAATGAAAATCCGGTGTTTTATCGTGAAATTTTTTTCAGTGATGAAAAATGTCGTTATGTCGTTTTTGGGCCGATGATCAACCCGAAGAATACTAAGAGCTACCATTACATCCATTAAAAAACAACGGTATGGTCCATATTTCTTCAAAAATGATTCAAATCAGAATGTTACCGTCAATGTTAACCGTTATCGCGCCATATTAACGAACTATGTTCTTCCTGAAATTCAACCGCATGGTCTTGGTGAGCTCTGGTTTCAACAAGATAACGCTACGAGCCATACAGCGCGTAAAACAATGAACTTGTTGAAAATTTATTTTGGTGAGCACTTAATTTTACATTTTGCAACGGTAAATTGGCCGCCAAGATGGTACGATATCACACCTTCGGTCTATTTTCTCTGGTGATATGTAAATTCTCAGGTCTTCAGGAATAAGCCAGCTACGATTGACGCTTTGGAAACCAACATTACTGGTGTTATCCGCGAGATACTAGTCGCTATGCTCGAAAGAGCCGCCAAAAATTGGATCTTCCAAATGGACTCTTGCAAACGTAGTTGTTGCCAATATTTACATAATATTATTTTTGAAACATAAATGCCATGAATTTTTCTTTTAACTGATAATAAAAATTTCTGGTTCGCTTTCAAATTTATGTGTTTTATTTTAAATTACAAAGCAAACCTTACGACGAATCACCCTATAGATATGACAAAACTATACTCTATATAGACGCTCTCATATGCGGCTTTAAAGTCAATTATTTGGTAGTGTGCAGTTAGAACAGTTGAGGGGATATCTCTTCTTTAGGATCGGACAAGTAATGCCGAGGTTCCATTCGCCGGCTAGATATACTTTCATCGACCTGGATGAGTTAATATGAAATGTTGTCCCTCTTCGTTCAAATTGAATGGTGCCTGACGATGGGATGTTGTTTGTCATCAACTTGTTCCTGATCCTTGCAGACCTCTGTTCTGTTTTAGTTGTTGGTAAAACTTCCAAACTTCATTCTTCTAATAACAGTTCTACTAGGCCTCGATTTAGCACTTCTCATTCTCTTTCTACTTTTTTCTGAGGAGTTCTTACCTTTCGCTCTGTTAATCTGCCTGTCTGCAATCTTCATGATACCAGGGGTTTCCCTGTTAAATCGGGTTGAAACCCAGCACATGAGAAGCAGCCTCTTTGATTCCTCCATGCCAGTGATTCTTAAGATCTTCTACGTTTGATGTTTGGGGCATCGGATTTAAACGAAAGGTAAAGGGTGATCTCTTGCGACTGTAGTTGTTCGGCGGTTCATTTCCTCACAATGGTGCGCTGGTATACGCATCTATATCTCAATTGCGTCGATTTTAGCAGGTTGGAACATCTGACCGTCCAAAACACTGAAGGAGTGCCTGGCGTCGATTACAATACGATCAATTTGGTTTATGGTTTGTTGTTCAGGATTCAAGCAGATTCCTTAGCGGAAACAAAGGTTCCAAAAACAGTGTGCTGATTACGGTACGTCTGGCTGTGCCTGTGTCCGTTTATAATTTTCAACTATACCCTCCTTGTCAGCTTGGCATTAAAATCGCCGATGACGATCTTACGTTGTCTTTAGGGCAGTACTCGTATATTATATCGAGCCGTTTGTAGTAGCAAAATTTAGTAAGGTAATCCTTCTCCTTTGTCGGGACCTGGGCATGTATGAAGGTATATGTTAAAGAAATAAGTCTTTACGTAAATCCTCAGCATACATACGCTTACACGCCTGAAACTCAGGACTTTTCACAAATCCGCATCCGAATAAACGCTGAGTCCTCATCGGTTAAAATGATTTACATAAAGTTAGTTTTCAGCATTCGGATTTCATTATAGTTGCATTTCATTAGTTGCTCTAAGTAATGCATTGGCATTAACAAAGGAATGCACTAATAAGTCAACTGTTCAAGAGAAAGTTCTGGTTCAGAACGATGTAAATCCAGATAAAAGAACTTTGTGCTACCATAAGGTCCTGGTTGCGAGAACTACAGATCCTGGGAATAAACCAACGTATGATGCTATGTGTCACGGCCAGATGTTGACTTATTGCTGAAAACGGTTGGTGGAATATACTCTTTCGCTTCCGAAAAATTTAAACGGTAAGGAAAGGCGATCGACCGACTGGCCAAATGTGCCCTTTTCAAGTTCAGTCACTATTAGCTCCCTATGCATTGGTATTTTGCTTTAAAGACAAAACAACAAAACTCCCAAATAACTTTTCCCATCAGCTGCAATCCGTAAATCTTGAATATTTTAAGAGCATTCTTTATTTAACTTAAGGTCAGTAACAATTTCCCAGCTGTAAACCAAATAACTAGCATCTTCTTCGAATGAGATTTTCCCATTGTTTCGCACATTGAATTGAATTGAAATATCGATTTGCTTACAATTTGAATCAAAACAATTTTCCAACTCCCAATACTTGTACGAAACAGCAAAGTAATCATCTGCTCACTTTTGGCTTTTCACCGACTCTAGTAATCATTTCGTATTCTATAGAAGCAAAGGCACTTTGCAGGGTCTAGTATCCAACAGCCAGGCAGTAACTTCAAATCATTGAAAGCAATATCTCGATTGTCAAATCTGGGAAAGTCAGCTTCAATCATTTATCAACCGAGACAGCGCTATTTCGGAGTAAATACGAATACCCAGTATACCCAGTATACCCAGTATACTAGTCTGTCCTCAGTTATCCTTAACCATACCCCTTAACCAATTGCCTTTTGTTCCATACCCATTGGACTGGACTGGATGGTTGAATTGTAAAAGTTATCCTTTCCTCACCTAACACCTCCCCAAGCCACCCTCAAATTGATTAATAATTGTCTGGATGCAGGCTTTGAATTATTTCATGGAGATAAATCAGAGACAAAGATAACGGAAATTAAAATCGACCAAATGCCAGCGCGTCCGATTGAGACGAACAACTGAATATAGTATACCAACGGACCAACCGACACAGAAACTGAATGAGAAAGAGATCGCTTGTGAAGGACGACTTCGATGGGTGGCGTTTTGAAGGACGAATCCTGCACAAATGATTTACAACTCTATCGAGAGAACAAACACAAAATTAATCGCCAATAATTAAAATGATAATTAAGCCATGCTCCATTATCCTTTAGCGTTTAGTCTTTAGACTGTGTGCCGTTTGTTCCAACAATTCATACTACTCCATCCACCTACTATGTGAAGGATCAATGAAGCTATCTAATGAATGTCCCATTACAAGAGGACGTGATATGTCCGTGTGGCATAACTGTAACAGCGGTACAAGTCGAAAAAGTTCAACAAATCATTAAAAATCCAATTACGGCTAATAACCGGGGTAATCATCTCTGGGCGAACGAAAGATGGCAAACGAACTCGCATAAGAAGGATACGCAATTCGTAAGGCTCATTCGAAAAGACGATTAACTTTCTGGTGTTCGTTCATCGTGTTCGTTGTCATCGAATACGGTTACTTGAATCTATCATCGTTATTACCATCCAAAGTATTAGGTAGTGAAGAAGCAACAGAAAAGATGAAGAAGACGACTTACGACTTTCTTATCTTTTTATAGGCGGAAGGGTGATAGGCAAACGTCTACTACGAATATTTCTTCCCTTCCACACATTCAGACTTTATTCTGTTCTGCTCTTTGTGTCCTGGCTGTGTAATCCGCTTTTAGTTAATCATGTCATGTTATTAGTCACCCTCATCTTTGATTCTTTTAATTACATTGAATCCGTCATACGGTGAATTGGAATGGGCAGAAAGAACTCTGAATGAAAATCCAAAAGAAGGAAGAACTTACGAAGACCATAGCAAACGTGAGCAGGACCCTTATTGTCCTTGCAGTAATATCTTGTTCATGCTCTGAATTAATTTTGGCCAGCAATTTTGATGTTTCCAAGCAATAAAGAATGAAAAGGGGATAGCATAGGCAAAGACAAACTCAAAGGCAAAATAACTGGTCTTTTCGTCCTTTAAGTGTTTGTGAATTCGCAGTGAATAAAGCAAAGGAATGTCCTTCCATTCACTCATCTTTATTCCCTAAACCATGTTTACGCGTATTTACGAGTAAGGAATTGTATTTTTTTGTTTTTTGTTTTTTCTTTTCGTAAATCGTTGGAAAAAGTAATAACAAAAAGGATACACAGAGGCTTAGTTAGATTGAGCTTCGTTTTTTAGATTGGGTTGGCTCGTGACGCGTTGTCGATTATAATTCGAAAGTAGCAGTGGTAGTATCTCCGCCGTAGTATATCCAGTGTACACTACAATCTTAGTAATGTTAAACTCTTGCTTATCAGTTTTGTTATGTTTCTCCAACCTTTTAGCCACTTCTTATATCTTACGAATATACGTCGCAAAATTTCGCTAAACATCTCGGCAAGTTAGCAAACGCTTAAAATTTGCCTCACAGTAATGAAAGGTTTTGATCTTTAGGACATCCACATGACTTCTAAATTGTGTGCTTAATTCGACACAACAATATCTAAGATCTTGAGTAGGAAAGTTTGACAGCCTACTTGTCATCGCATCTGTAAATAAACGGAGTCATAATGAGTCGCATGCGGTGGTAACACTCGAGTTGTCTACATCTTCCTGGATATCGCCAAAGGCATGAAATATTCGTTAACTTCCTTTGTAGTTAAGAGCCGCACCTTGTTAGCTAGCTCATCGGATCGATCGTTTCCGAAGATTTTGTTGTGCCCTAAAGCCCAAACTAGTGCTACCTTGAAATGGCCATCTAGCAAGTCAGACTCATTTCAGTAGTCTTGCGAAATTCCCAATGTACTCACAACCAACGTAAGCATCCAAGCCGATACCCAGACTTTAAACGCTTTAAAGAAGTTCGTCAGAGATGATCCAAAATGGATCCAAAATGTCTATTGGAAGACGTTTGGGAAGCCATAGATCTCGAACCATTAGAGATGGTAGTAGATCATCTGCTTAACAGTCATGAAGGACTATTTTCATGTCTTGACTCAGCCGAAGTCATTACACGTTAGGTTAGGTTAGGTAGGCGGGTTGATAGGTTGATAAAGTATCTGGTACTCATCACACTTAAGTCCGTGTAGATCCATTGTGATGCCCGGGTAGAGGAATCGAAAACGGATGGGAATTTGATTGCAGTTTCTAGTTCTGGTTTCCGCTCTACGTCTCACTTTGGTTGTCATTTGGTCCATGAGCGTATCTCAGCCATTTTGTTGCATCTGCGAATCTTAAAATAGATGTAAATGAAGCAGGATATAGCTCCGAGAGGTCGTTGAGGTAGTAATTTCTTAAACTTATTTGTCTTCAATTACTAGGTCTAGAACAGTGGCACGAAATGGGGAGGGTATGTATCCGCGGACCTCTGCAAGAGGTCGGCGTTGGTAGGGTGCAGCTTTATTGCTGTGAGGAATCCAATCCAAGATAATCTTACCTGTTCTGAATTTTCTGAACTGCGGCTTTAGGTCTCGCAGGTTGGAAGGTTTTTCCACCTTTCATTGACTTTTGTTTCTATCGTTCTTAGATAGAGTTTAGAGTGAAGGTTTGATACTTTGATTTGCCAATTCCTTTTCGACTTACCATGTTTGCATGTCCATTGCCTGCCACTCCTTTGTACCCAGACCCAGCAAAGCGTAACTTTATACTGAACAGAAGGTTAAAGAGCTTCAAAAGCCTTAAATTTATTCTCGATTTATTATATCTTCGTAGGGTATAGCATTTATTGCCGTAAGTCTTGCTGCTTCTACAGCTAATACTTTAGCCTAGAAGACACTGCTGTAGCTAGGTAGGCAACATGAGTATCGTAAGTTCAATTGATTGGGCGAGATCCCGGGCCTGTTCCTATATCTTTGATCCATCCATGTAGACGGATATCGAGTCTTGTACCATTTGGTTTCTATCCCATTCCTCTCTGCTGTGAAAATTCAGGGAGCATATTCTTGCATATGTAGATCTAGGGGCAAGAGGCAAAGTTTGTTTTCCATTATTACCGTTAAAGTCGTTCTCATGTAACGAGTTGTGGCTATACATTCAATCCTCTGTACTTTTGAATTAGGATAGGTCTGACGATAGCCAGATAGACAGGATAGTCCTTGGGTCCGGTTCCCATTTCTCCCAAATATATGGCTACAATTGTAGAAGGCGATCTTTGCTTTCGTACACGTTCTTTGACATTGAGCTTCCAACGCAGTTTACTCTAGTACGTCCCATCTGTGTAAGGAAGGTCAAATTTTGGCATTATCCTCTGTTGTTTGCGAGGTTATTCCTAACCAACAGAGTTTGGCCCAGTCTCCATGGATTCTGAGGGTATAGTTCAGAACTCCACTGATCTTTGGAAAGAACTTGACGGAAGCCGTAAGGAACCACATCATCTCTGTAAGCCATCATCATCAGCAATAAGGGTCCACAAAAGAGGTGATAGCACTCTTCCTTGAGGGATGCCCATTAAGGTGGTAATCCTCAATACCGTGTTACCAAGTGTTAGACTGATGTTCCTGTTGCAGAGCACAAAGGTTATTAAGTTTGTTTATGCAGGATTAACTTCGGCATTTCCTAAGTTTTGTCCTTTACCGGGAATGTTAACATTATTGAAGACTCCTTCAATGTCACTCCTCTACTCCTTTGTCTCAAATACTCCAATCGTCCTGATAACTTTATGTAGGGCCGTCTCCGTGCCTTTACCACTTTTAAAGGCATTCCTGGTTGAAGCTTAGTCTTTTGGGTGCAGATTACTTCAAAAATAACTAAGTGCCAAACAGTTTGTTCCACAGTTTTTAAGATGAATGATGTTAGACTTATGAGCCTGAGGTCTTTCGGATGGGTATGGCTAGGCTAATCTGCCTTGGGAATGAATATAACCTTTACTACCCTCCAGCAATTAATCACATATCCATTCTAGATGGTACTGTTGTATAGTCTTTACAGGAAGAGTATTACGGCTTGCTTCGGAGTCGGAGAAAGAGTCTTTAGCCCAGCTTATTTTTTTATTCTTGTAGCAACCTCAGACTGGCCTTATATTTGTCCCAGTCGGAGCAAATTGTAGTCCTTTGGTCCATCAATGTGGGAGCTCTTGGATTTCTTAACCTTCGTACGGCATGCTTGGTTGAAAGCCTAGGTGAAGATAATCTCAAGTTCTTTTGCTGTCTAGTTTATTTCTGCAGGGGTCTCTATTTTGATTCCGTTGAGGACATACAGTTTGTGATCTATCTCTGCTTTGGAACTTTTGTACAGTTGACATTGAACTTGATGATTCTGTGATCAGAGAACGATATGTCCGAAGATGCCTTCCAGTTGCTTACGGCGAGGGTGTCAGAGGTACTCAGGATGGTGACATCTAACACCTGCCGTGTATTTTTTCACACAAACGTTGATTCATTACCGCGGTTAGCGATTAAAAAATGACGGTCAATTTTATATGAGAATAGGGACCTACCGTGAATGTTTGTGTTTGTGCTAATAGATTGTGTGTGATGGGATTTAGCGTCTTATCCGGTGATCATATCGGATCTTTCCTGCACTACTTTGTTTATAAGCGAATTAAATATTGCTGAAGGAGGTGCGTCATTCGATTAATGCGGCTTGAACATCGGTTTATTTGATATCAGATTTTGCAGCTATACTTGCCCCAATTCTTTGGTACTTTTGTTACATCATTCAGCCTTGTAAGTAGGTTCGCCTAATTTCAGATCTCTTACTTTGCCTAGGGTTATAAAACTTTCCTGGATAGGGGCGATTTCGATGTCTTCCTTAGGCATAAGGTAGTTACTGTTAACGCAGGCCGCCTTACTGTGGTGAAGATTTATTTGTACTTACTTCAGCATGGCCGTTCGCGTTTGGTTTGGTTTCCCATTTCAATAACTTCCCACTCGTTGAGTTCTATTATGTTCTTCAGTATGTAGGGACCCGGAATGTCCAACCGGCCTTTATATCTGGTGAGATCAAGAAGTTCTTTCTTTTTATCAATATGCAGTTCTCCTTTTAATCAGGGAGCCTTCGTGTTGCCGAAGAACACTCGCAGCCATGACAACAATCGCCAGTAGAGGTACCGTCAAAAAATTGGTAAAGCACGTGTGATAGCAGTAGAGGCATTGTATTGGGAATCAAAAGCGGTTCCTTTGTAATCTATAATCAGGCGACAGGCAACACTAGCAGTGCAACCATATCGAAACACCTGCAAATGAAATAATATTTTTACGATTGCGGCACACCGAAAAAAAGCTCTCAAAAGTTCAATAGATGGAACTTACTCAAGACGTGCATGTACACCTCTAATGGAGAATTTCAAAAATTGTAATACATTAAAAGAGAGTTTTGACGCATTACATATCGAAAGATTGGCCCGCTGTAAAATTCCCTCGGCTGTCGCGCCACAAGAAGAGGAAACAGAAGATTTTACATAAACCGAAGTCAGTCAAGAATTGAATATCCTGTGTCTAAATGATTCACAATTGTGTTCAATAAAATGATGAGAAGCGACCACATCATGCCTAACTACTAGAAGGGGAGCTGTCTTGTCCCACTGTATAAAGGCAAAATCGACACGAGAAATTGAAACATTATTCGATCGGCGAAACAAATGTCGCAACTCCAGACATTTGAAACTCAATATTACTTAGTTCTTCGGGAGTCAATTCGGCTTTGTTGGAGACAGGTCCACATATAATGCGATTCAAAGATTACGGGTAATGCTGGAGTATATAAAAGCAGTACACAAGCTCTGCCATTTTTAATGTCATGCAAGATTTAACTAATGATCAGCATAGCTATTATAATCACTGACGGGGCTGCTCTTCAGGCAACTATTAGTAATTGGATAAGGACGCTACAAGAGATGAGTGACGAATTAATTGTAATAAGAAATATCGAATATCTGCATTGCCGTATACCAGGTAAGTCCAACTAGGATTTCGGCAGGTCATTCTATATGCGAGTTGTGAAAGTGGGCTTAAGCATTGCGTTTTGGAAGCACTAAATTCCACTCTATTGATTGTTCCTCAATTGGTTATACTGTTAATGTCGGAATGTAATGAGCTTAGCATGCACTATCGTTCCCGTTTTACAGACGAAAAGCGAGGAAGTGAGTCCGCGAATGAACACGAGAAACAGAGAGTGGTGTCATCAGCAAAGGAATATATCGGATTAGAAGTAGCAGATAGATAGACAGATAGAAATCTTTTATGAAAACTAAAAAAAAAATATCGGTGACAGAACGGAGCCCTGGGGCACGCTTGCATTTACTATACTATGCTGATAGCAGACTTGAAATCGTCCAAGGCAACTTTATTTATTTTTCCGTAAGTTAATTTCTAATCCAATAAAGAAAAGATTAATCGATCCCAAATGCACACATATTCGACAAAAGAACCTGTGACCAAATTTTGTCAAATGCCTTAGAAATATCAATCTAAACTATCTTACTTTCACCAGATTGATGTATGTTACGCTTTGGTTCCATTTTTCGGTGAGATATGCCATCAAATCTGTTGCTACGAAAACCCAACTGTCGGTTATTGAGACGTTTTCGTGTTTCGAGATATTTCATGTGCTGACGGTTTGTCAGCGTTTCCATGATTTTGGAAAAAAAATGGTGTGTGTGCAATGGGTATGTAGGAGGAGAGAGAAGAAGATTTCCCTTTTATAGGGACGGACTGGATAAAATCTTAAAGAGTAGGATAGTTGAAAAAGCTTACGTAGTGAGTTTACCAGCGAAAAAGAACAACTCTTCATAAGAAGGGGAGATATACCATCTTTATCAGCGGATTTGTATATGTTGAGATCTTTAAGTACTCTTGTTACTACACGATTGCGAAAGTGTATTCGTCTCATTGAAGATTGGACACACTCTAGTGTTAGCTGACAGCTGGAATGTAACTATAAATGAGCGTTGGAGCGGAAGATAAAACAGATTCAGTTGTTTTTGACGAACGACCAAACATTTTTACTACCCTTGGGACATTATAGTATTTTTTGCCCCAGTTATCATCCCGAAGAACGAAAGATTCAAAAACTTCGGCTCTGTCGTTAACAACCAAGGAAATTGCTATACCCAATTCACATAAATAGTTAGCGTAGGGTAGTCTCATAAAGCATGTACATAAGAAATTGTTTGTTTGTACAATACTATGGTACTCGTACTTGTATTGAGACAATTGTGCTACTATAGATCATACGCCCGCGACAACACTGGTTCAAAATCTGAATTATAGACTGATGGGAGTGGGAACTGACTTAGTGTGGAATTCCAAAGAGGATTTCACTCTGGCATTTTACTCAGTCATAACTGGTTGAGTGAACGACCCCTAAGATAAATTCATATCCACTTTTGGTTATGATACTTTATTGCCGTAATGAAAATCATCTTCAAAAAAAAATTCTCCTCCTGAAGGACTTGCTCTCCACTCGGTTATGTCCTCTCTGTTATTCGGTACACTGTACTACCCTCTACTTCATATTTCAGCACCTTGTATTTTATGTGGTTCGAGTTCTAGTTGTGGGCACAGCTGGGCTGAATGATTAAATTGAAGCTTTCCTCCTGGGGTGAATGGGTTTCTTATGGAAGGTTATATTTTCGAGGCAGAAAGAATGATGTTGTTACAAACGCAGTTGGAAGTGGTGCGTACATAAGAAGGGGGTCCTCTTGATGTTGGGGTGTTAACGCCTTCTAGGTGAGTCCCCATAGATGTGGAGGTACATTTGCCAATTTTTTGTTTGCACTCTCATCGCTTTTCCAACTTGTGATTACGTTGGCTGTTGTTGTGAGTAGAATTGTAAGTTTCGACAAGATTTATGTTTTTCGGCATTTTACCTACAAGTTCATAATGCGAGTAATCATATTAATAATGGAGGCCATTCCTGTTCATCTGGATGTATCTGATGGATGTAAATTTGTTGTAAAGTATCTTTAAGGAGTTTCCTTTTTCTCCTTTTGAATGGTTTGACATCCGGTGAATTTCTCCTTTATTTTCACTTACGGTTCTCGTTTGTCTTCTTGTTGGGATAAATAGTTAGGACCACATGGTGGGTTATGTGGTGTGAAATGGAAAGTTGTACTTCACTACGGATATGTGGAACTTTGGCCTAGTTTCGGAACTGAAAAGCATGCGGTGACAGATATTTATGAAGTTTTTAGGTTGGAAATTGTATATTGAGTTGAAATAAATGCTTCATGGATGACATGAGGGTGAGTGGTCGTTTTTTCAGAAGAAATTGTAAAAAAGATAAATCATCAACAGTATTCGGTATGATTTATTTAAGAGAGCCAGCTACGATCTACTTTTTGAAGTTCCCATTTGTCGAGTTAATCGAAAATCTGTGGAAGGTTCAAGTAATTTATTTTCAGTCGTTCTTGGTTATGTTGTACTTTTATTTGAGGACTTTCGATAAGTCTGCCTTTTTAATAAGAAGATTCATCCATAAAAAATCCACAACTCATGTTAGAGTGACTTACCAGATTTAGGACGGCATTTCGTACAACGTTGTCATTTACAACCAATTTGTTCGGCTATAACTTCAACACAAACTGGTGAGCCCGGCCTTTCCTCAAAAATTCTTAGTAAAAGTATTTTAGTTAAGAAGCGCACCGAAATAGGAAAGTATTATGATTCCCTCTCTATCCTGGGGCCGTAAAAATTCGCCGTATTGCTATTAATAACTGTTTATCCCTCGCACTGCGTTGGAGGTGGCATTACACTCTGTCTCTACCCTGTACTAACCATTTTTGATAAAGAAGTGATTTTTTTTTCTGTTAGAACAAAGCACTCTGACAAAAAACTAAACCATATTACTGCGTGTATGTTCCTTTTACTGACATTTTCGCAGACCTTCAAAAAAAAAAAAAAAAAAATGAGTAAGCGCGCTTCGGTGATAAACTGCTTACACTACTAGCACACATCACGTCAGTAACGAGTACCTGCAGCATGATGAGAGCGCAGGTCGGACATCACAAAGATAGTACTTGGCCTGTACATAGTGACCTGTCATGACTACAGTAAGCCTGAGCAGAAGCTGACCTCTTAAAGGTGTCAAGAAACCTTCGATTCCGGCAAACTGGAAAATTGTGTCATCTGCAGTTACGCTTATATGAGCCCCAACAGTTAATCGAAGCTCGAAGCGTTGTCTCAAGCAGATCTAACTCAAGTTCGGGTTCTGCAAATTTTTCATCCCATATCTTGTAATCACATTTTGATATGAGATCCAGACAAGACTCAGTAAATTCAGCCTTTCCATTGCGTTCAGTGAAATCTTGCATTCTCAAACTAACTTGGATGTTGTAAGAGAGCTCTCCAAGGCTTTAAACACAACTTGACTCTCTCTACAGATCCAAGTGTTTCGCCCCTTTGCCGCTTATTCACAATATATATTAGTTTATTGCCATTAGGATAGTATATATCTGGTCACGCGGCTTTGCCTCTTGTGACAATTTGAGCTCGCATCTGATCCTGAGTTCAATGTATAGGGTTTTCTAATAACGACTTGACAACCTTTTTTTTAAATAAAAGGCAAACCATTTGAGATATTTCAAAAACTTTATTATTGGCTTGAAGTACAATCAAAACATTTATGAATGGAACTCGACTTCGTTCATATGACCATCGCGGGAACGTTTGCAGCGGTCGATTCGTTGGACCCAATTTTGGCTCTGAGCTCTTCCAACGTCGTCGGCGTGTTGGCATAAATCAATGACTTAACGTAGCCCCACAGAAAATAATCAAGCGGCGTTAAATCGCACGAACGAGGCGGCCAATCGCCTGGCCCATGTCTTGAGAGAACACGCTCACCATACTTACTCTTCAATAAATCGATTGTAGAGTGTGCTGTGTGGCTTGTGGCACCATCCTGTTGAAACCACATGTCGTCCAAGTCAATATCTTCCAATTCGGGCCAAAAATAATCCGTGATCATGGCGCGATAACGCTGACCATTCACAGTAACGTGACGATCGTTATCGTCGACGAAAAAATATAGCCCAATAACGCCGCCGGAGCCAAAAATGAGCTTCGTCACTGAAGATGATTTTGCGATGAAATTCATCATCTTGGCGCATCTTCTCTAGAACCCAACCGGAGAACGTACGTCACTTCAAATGGTCTACTGGCTTTAATTCTTGAGTTGTCTTGATCTTGTATGGGTGTAAACCAAGATCCTTACGCAAAATACGCCATAATGTGGTCTGAGCGATGCCCAATTCTTGAGAACGCCGAGGAATTTACTGATTTGGATCATTTTCTACGGACGTCTGAACGGCAGCGATATTTTCGACACTTCGACCAACCCGTTGTCTCACTGACACGGCAACATCACACAACATTGCCTGTCTACTAGGGAGAGAATTATGACCGAAAATTCGAGCTAACGCTCTTAAAGTTGCAGTCACCGACTCCGAATATCTGTAGAAAATTTTTATAATTTGCAGACGTTGCTCGTTAGTGCACTTTATCATGATGAAAACGTTGAGTTTACTGAATAAATTGACAGTGACAGTTTGATGATTAGTGAATGAGTGCGTTCACAAATTAAATACAAAGTTGTCAAGTCCCTATTGGAAAACCCTATACATACCTATGGTCTGTCACGGAGGCTTCCGATAGTACTTTCCAGTTGGTTATCTTCTAACCGTACCTGATGGATTAGTTGCTCCCTTGTTTTCGAAACAGTTGTTTTATTACCAACTAGGTGAGACAATGGTGGTCAAAGGGGTGGTGAATGCGATTATATAAGAACACAAACACAATCGTTTTCACTTTAACCTCACACCATCAACTCCTAATACTCGCCTCCACGAGGGGACTGCTGGCTGCCTAATACCTCAACTGGAGATGGGGTAATACGATCCCTGATGAAGGTCGTTGGGGTCAGCTGGCGTGAGAGGGGGGGGGGGTAAGTGCCATCTCACTGAGGTACTTTCCCCTGGTTCCGGGAGACAGCGGAAGAATTCTAAAGATAGAATTAACGGTGGCGTCCACAGTTCCAGTTCGGTCAAACTAGTGTTATCACTATATGAGCTGCTTTAACGTATTCGAGTACCAGGTCTATAGGGATCTCTAACACTAAGTGAGGGTGTTGGAAAAGAGTTAGTGGCGGATAAACCCTAAATAAGGGCTAACGACAGCGCTCACATCCCTGAAAGGGGTTACTGATTTCGGAAACCAGTCCTAGGAGTCCCAAAAAGGGACTGGCCCTTCAGAGTGGGGGTTGTGCTTGGGGTTAAGTACCTAACTACGTAAAAAAAGTAATTGTTACGAAGCGACCAATAGCATCGGATAAGGACGGATTCACTGTAAAACGAACAAAGGATAACGACTTTCGGATCTGTATGTGGAATGTTCAGATCTTGAACAGGCCACGTGCAGCCGAACAATTAGCGCAGACCCTAGACTGCTATAAAGCAGAGATATTACCACCATCCAGGAAGTTCGGTGGGATGGGCCGGGCAAAAGAAAGATGAAAAACTGTGATGTTTACTACGGTGGTTGCTATAAGGAACGATTAGCTGCAGATTTAGGCAAAAAGTCTTGAGCTTTCGACACGTAAATGAATGCCTTATAACAATCCGTATCAAAGGTTAATTCGCTAACATTAGCCTTAACACGCCCTAACAGAGGAAAGTTTCTATAAGCTCTTTGAAAAAATCTACGAGCAAGGTCCGATGTATGACGTTAAAATCGTCCTAGGCAACTTTAATGCCAAAATTGGAAAGCAGGACATCTGTGATAGCATAATCGGAAGACGAAGCCTATATACACATTTTGAGAGGGACTTAGGCTAATCAATTTCGCAGCTTGACGTAACGTTTCTACAGCAAGCACACACTAATATTCACAAGGGAACATGGCAGATACCAGTTCAGTAAGCTGTCAACCAGCTTGATTATGTTGCAATCGACGTAAAGTACTCATCAAGTATTTTAGATGTGTGAACATTCCGAGCGGTCCACATAGACTCGGGCCACTACCTAGTTGAAGCCAAAATACGTCTATGGATATCTGAACAGGGAAGTACTATGAATGAGGAGATTAAACGTTGAATCGTTGCAATAGAAACAGGTCGCCAAAACCTTTTATGATCGCGTATCCTTCAACTCCTCGAGAAGTCCTTTGCAGTCAGTATCAAGTGCTGAAGACCAGTCACTTAGATGCCAAGAAGCCATCAGAAATGCCGCAACTGACGTGCTAGGTTTCACCCGCCCACCATCTCGAAACCTCTGGTTTGATAAAGAGTGCCGGCATGGGTAGCGCGCGATCGAGGAAATAGAGAGGTGCTACTCCAGGAATAATGTTCGGAAGTTTTACCAAAAGGTAAAAAGAACGGAACGGAAAATTGTAGAGATGAACAAGGAAACCTTGTAATAGAATCACAGTCGATGTTGAGGATATGGAAAAATTATTTCTGTAGACTGATAAACGGCGAGGACGAAAAAAATCCGCTGTCAGGCAGAGCGAACCATTAAGTTTTGATGACGCAAGTTAAGAACTCCGCCTTCCCGATTAAAATGAAGTTGGGATAGCAATATCCAAACTGAAGTCGAGCAAGGCTACCGAACCGGACTGTTTACCCACCGAACTATTTTTGAAGGCAGCAGGAGATGACTTGGTGGCGGTATACACTATCTTTTTTCCAAGATTTGGTGAGATGAATGTATGCCTGATGAACCGTTGGCCCGGTTCACAAGAAAGTAGAGCCTCTAAACTGCGTCAACTATAAAGGTATCAGTCTCCTAAACATCGCATATAAGATCCTAAATGCCCAATTTTGCGAGCGCCTACAACCATTTTCCAACAATCCAATTAACCAAATATTCACACTACGGCAGATCCTGGAGAAAGCCCAAGAAGTTCAGTTCGATACTCACCACTTTTTTAATTATTTTTTTTTAATTTTAAAGCAGCAAATGACAACATATGCTGTCAACAAGAGTAATACAATACATCGACGAATCGGCCAGAATGTCACCATCGGCAGCTATAACTTTGTCTACCTCGGCTCTGCTATCACATCTGAAAACGACATCTCCTCAGAAATCAAACGAAGAATAACGCTTGTCAATCACTGTTTCTTTGGGCTGAGAAGGAAACTATGTGGTAAGGCCTTCTCCCGAATAACAAAGGAAACTCTATATAAGACCCTTGTAGTCCCAGTCTTTCTCTATAGTTCCGAAGCATGGACCCTTTCTAAAGCTGATGAAAATATCCTTGGTCCTCCCCTGCAGGAGAAGATTCAATGATGAACTCTACGAGCTGTACAACGACCTGGTCACGACCTGGGACATGTAGAGCGAATGAACACCAGCGCTCCAACTCGCAGAATCTTCGTAGTTGAGGAAGACCTCGCCTTAGGTGACGGGTATAATTGGAAGGGGACCTCAACCAACTTGGAGTGCGCAGCTGGATTCAGTTAGCCAAAGACCACGCTAATTGAAGAGTCTTATTGGTTAAGGCCCAGGTCCACTCCGGACTGTAGCGCCCCCTTAATAAGTAAGGTGAGACAATAGTATGAAGCTCATATTGCATTTACTACTGCCCCGAAAACTTTTCGCAGCATCGTATCATATGTCATACTTGGCTAAACTCGTTTGGAAGTAAACTGAAAATGCACTCCTCCGTGAATAAGTAATGCATAGATGTAATGGTACCACGACCTTTTCAGTGTCGAGTCCAGCGTTTTGAGGATAAATAGGCTTCAGATAGGTAGAACGAATTAGCCTCGGTAGGTTTAAAACTTCAAAGGCTTTAGTTCCCTGAGAAAATGGACCAGAATTTTTGTAACATACTTCCTAGGCTATTCAAAAATCTGCCCAGTGGATCACTTTACCCGAAGGAATCCTTTTTGATATCTCAGCCTTAAGCTTGTATGCATACATTCTCTGCTCTCGCGGGTAGTCAACTTTGCACTCTGCGTCATTCGGAATGTTTTCATTGGCATCCTTTCCAATTTAAAACGTTAACATCCCACCCATGTTAGCTGGAAAACCTATCGGGAGAGTGCCAAAAACAGGATGAAGGTCGATTTCCAAGAACTTAACCGTTGTCCCTCGATTTGATTCTTATCTCTGTCGCTGATCAAGGATTGCTACTTTAGTGCCTTCGAGAACTCTTGCCGCCTCTTTGCGTGTGAGCTTGCCTCACTAATACTCTTATTTAATTTCCCCTTAAATGATAGTTTTGCACAGTGCACCTTTTATGGGGCTGTACCGATCTGTACGGTTTTCCGGAACAAGCTATGTACAAACATTTTAAACCACTTATCTATTTTAGAGTTTAACCGTATAAAGATGAGTTTCTCGTTGTCTTTCAAAGAACCGCAGGATTTATTGGAATCGAAATCTTTAATACCTGTGACAGCGCATAAATAAAGTGTGATTCATCGTGAGGTTTGATTTATAATGTAAAATAAAACACATAAAATTGAAAGTAAACTTAAATTTTTTATAATCGGTTAAAAGAACAATTCATGGCTTTTACTTCTTGAAAATTATATCATGTAAAAGTTGGCCATGACTACGTCTGAAGTGGTCCATTCAGTAGATCAAATTTTGGGCGACTCGTTCGAGCATAGCAACTGGTATCTTGCGGATAATACGAGTAATGTTGGCTTCCAAACCGTCAATCGTAGCTGGCTTACTCCTGAAGACCTGAGAATTTACATATTCTCAGAGAAAATAGTCCAAAGGTGCGATATCGGACAATCTAGGCGGCCAATTTACCGTAGCAAAACGTGCTCACCAAATGATTTCTCAATAAGTTCATGGTTTAACGCGCTATATGGCTCGTAGCGCCGCCTTATTGAAACCAGAGCTCACCGAGACCATGTGCTTGAATTTCCGGAGGCATATAGTCCATTAACATGGCCCGATAAAGGTTACAATTGACGGTAATATTCTGATTTGCCTCATTTTTAAGAAATATGGAGCAATGATTCCACCAGCCCATAAACCACACCATACCGTGTATCTAATGGTAGGTCTTGGTACTTTTCGGGTTGCTCATCAGCGAAAACACGGCAATTTTGTATATTAACGTATTCATTGAGCCAGAAATGGGATTCATCACTGAACCAAATTTCATGATAAAACACTGAAAATATGAGGCAAATTCAAGTCGCCTGGCTTAAATTCTCTCAAAAATTAAATTTTGTACCCTTCTTTGCCGAGATCCTCACCTAAAATCCGCCAAGTTATCGAATACGCCAAACCAAGCTGCTGAGAACGACGACGAATCAATTTGTCACGGTCTTCGCGTACACTTTTAGCTACAGCTGCTATAGTCTTTTCACTATGTGCTGGATGTGGTCTAACCCGTCAAATATCATCCACTAATGTAAAGTGGGACTAAAATCTGCGAATGCTATTGGCAATAGTGGTTTCAGTAGGTCGATTATGCTCGATTTATCCTCGAATCGCACGAAAAACATTCCTCACAAAACGCTGATTTTCGTTATATAGCTGAACAATTTGGAAATGCTGTTGTAGTGTGAGTCTTTCCATGATGATTTGCCAAACGAAACTGAACAAAAATGACAAAGCAGTTTGATAGAAGTCAGGCGTAATCTGTCAAAATAAGCCTATTGAAAATCAAACCTCACCACATAGTTCAGGGGCATTGAATCAAGTTTTTAACGTAAACACCTGTCGTGTAGACTTAAGTTTACGGGATTCCCATACATCTATAATAGCAAGGATACGCCTTGTCATCGCCTGTCATTTTCTTTTGTATCAATTTCGAAACTGGTACGAGTCTAGAGCCGATCTTAAACCTCTTGATTGCCTTAGGGTCACAGCCCCCAGTACTTATTGCAATTCTACATTGGGTTAAACCAATCTTCTCGCGAATTGGGTTCAAACCACAGCCATCATGACGCTCTCAGAAGTAGACTAGGTAGGCCCGGATCGATGTCCGGGAGACTTAAGACTCCCATGGTACTGTGATTTAAGTCCTGGTAAGGACTACCGGTGGCCTTGCCACCAACAGGACCAACGATCGGCCACTTGTTATTGGTTAAATTCTCTGCCTCCGCTTTTTATTAGACAACGTCACTGATGGTCGAAGCCTTGATAATTGGGCAAGGCCCAGTTCGGGGGGCTTTAAAATATTGATTGGTGAGTCCAGAATCCGAACTCCACGACCTGCCGAAAACACCACGGGTGGATTATCGCTATTGCGATTACCACCTTAAATATAATATTCTAAGGTCTGTTCAACTATTTAACGTCTTATCTGGACTTCTTAGCCACTTAATTATGACGTCTTACCTAAGTTCGTTACGAAACCTTAGGATATTTGAACCTCGATACCACAAGGCAGCCAAATAATCGAATAAGATTCAGTTGGATCTTCATTATTTCGCCTTTTAATTTATTGTATCTGCTTCTCATTCCTCTAATTATTAAATTTCTAGCATACATGACTTTGAGTGTAGGTCCAGAAAGTCCCGTGCAGTTTTTAATATTTCTTTATGGCAGCACTTTGGAAATTACAGACCCAATTACGAGAATACACACTCCAATGTTTCATCCCCTCTGATTGCGCTAACATCCGCCAAATAAATCACTTTCATGATTCCCGTCATGTTCTGCTTTAAACGTTCAAATGTCCTTAAATACGATTTGACTTATAAATTACCACTTCATAAAGGGTCAGCAACAATTCCAATACTCGTACTCATTCACATCCTAACTTCCTTCCGAATCATTGATTAGATAATTACTTTTCGAAATACAATTTCTACTCTGCCCAACAAATCTTTATTAAGTCACTTTCACGGTGACAGAAACACCACAGCTCGCTCTCACCCAAATGAGTGTTCCTGACATCGACTTATATGTATTTCAACAACCCATTCCACGTGGACATTTATCTCACTCGAGCACCCCAATTACTCTCATTGATTTTGACATAATTCGCACAAACTGAAATACACAATAGATATCTTTACATGAGTTCGTATGTATGTTTGCATGCTTGTAAGGCTGTTTATTCTGACGTACATTTTAATCATTGCAAAAGCAAAGCCAACCCAGGATCTAGAATCCAAATTCCACACCCCCCAAAGAGATGTGCTCAACTCAAATTCTAGCGTCATTACACCGTCGATGCCATAATTTATAGATAACCCAATTCTTCTCCCTTCTCCCCGTTACTGAATAGAAATTGTTTGAATAGATAGATACGAAACGAATGCCGGTGTCAGGGCTAATGCCATTGAAAGACCCTTTCTGTCCATAGGTGCTACAGCTGGTTTAGCATATGTGTACGCTTTCGGTCGCCTTGACTCGGTTCACTAGCAAACATCCTTTACCCGGATATCCTGTACGGATAGGTATAGGGCCACTGAGATGACACAACACAAAAAAAAAAAAAAAAAAAAAAAATAGAAAAAAAAGGATTCCCCGAAAAAACGCATCCATGTGGAAGGTGTTAAATCATCTGAAAATATTGCCTAATGGATAGTTAACACGATTTTTGTGCCTTAGAGCCAGGTCAGATCATCGTTGTCGTTGTCAGTGGCCGTCCCACCCCATGCGCACACAAATTTTTAAGTCCTTTTCGCTTTGTCCCTTTTTATTTTTTCTATCTATTTTCAAGGAAGAAATCCATTTTGAAAACAGAAAGAGGACGAAAATATTTTCGAAATGGAAAAGAATAATTGTAAGTGAGATAAGCCACTATGGCGACCGCTTGCTTGCATTCGCAATATCTTTAACAAAAGGTAGAGGAACAGTCTCTAAAAGTTACGTTAACAAGGACATTCAGTCTGAGAAAAGACAGAGAGAAAAGGAACAACTTCGGAGAATTGCAATCCTCATAAATCATAAAATGGAATTCTGTTGGTTTGGTTGCTAATACTTCCGATGAAAACTCGTATACTTGTATACGCTTATGCGCTTCGATTATCTTGGGTATTTTTAGGCAGTACAAGGAGCAGCCAACCGGCCTGCGACAGAACACACAACTCTCACATCTTTTTAGTAAGGGTCGGGTAGTCACATTTATTTCGGCAGACATTATGCATAAATTGATGACCTGTTGTTGTGAAAACCGGACAGAGGGGGAAATTAGACGAGTTAGTCCTTTGAAAATCTGCTGAAAAGATACGAGAGTAAAACTTGACCTTTCTGTGAAAGCTAATCAATCCATTAGTATTCATCGCGATAGCCAAAGGATCAAAACAACTTGTCCATAGGACATAAGGACATGGAAAAGACTACAATCACTCGGCTCTCGACCGCACATAACTTCTTTGATTAAAGTTAACCCAGGGCCAGATAATCGATTTGGGAATGGAAATTAGTCACTGGTTACACTTGCGGCCTGGCAAGGACTTTTACGGGAAGCTTATGTTGGGGATGACTTTTGAATATTTGGTCATTTCACAATTTTTGTTTGTGGAAATGGCTTCCGTTGGGGTGAGATAATGGGTAGAAGGGTTGCTAATTAAAAACAAGTGGTCCATTCTGTAGTGGTAAGCAGAAGTTCTAAATTTTCAAAATGAAGGCGTGTTAGGGATTTTCTTATAGTTATTCGCCCTACTCATCAGGAAAAATGGAAAGTTGTTGGACAACGGCAGGTCGTTATATGCTTTGTAACCACAAAACGTCTGGTTCCACATTTTAATGAAATGAAAGTGAAAGTCTTATCGAAAGGGTTTTCAAGAATTTAAAGGATTCTCAGCCAAATAGTTTAGATTTCAGTAGGAATGTCAATATCCAAATGGATTAAGGCTACTTAAGATATGTGGAAGTTAAACTAATAGTTTTGGGATTTTGCGTACTGACTCAGAGGGTATATTGAATGTAGTTTGTAGATTCGAAAACTACCTACATGATTTGAATCGTCTGTTGGATATTTTATAGTCGAAGTTACCCTATTTCTCAAGAAAAGACAACCAATATACTCGTATGTATATATGATCCGTGCTTTCTTGACTCTAGAAATAAAATTAGAGATGAATCCATATATTCATCTGCTTACACAAGATTCTACTGGTCCATTTAATTGAGAGGCAGGTGGATAGCTTTGAATATGTTTAGGAAGTACAGGCTATTTATTTGATTGCTGGCGGATGTGCTTTCGCAAGCACCCAAGTCAATTTCCTAAAGGCAGTTTCTGATACATATTTTCTTAGTTCATCGTTAATTTGTTTTTAGTTAGACCGTGAAACCTTCGACTATGTTATGCTTAACGAATGTGCATATTTACCACATTCAGAGAACGACACTACTTTTGAAGTGAAAAGGTTTAGGCAAAGCTTAAAATCCAGCTTGAACGTCGTCCATTGTTCTGCCCGACAACGTTAGCATTTGTCACTTGACTGATTTAAAAGGATCCCTATTCTGAAGCAACGACTACACATCAACTGTGTAAAAGCAGATCTGTCTTGACAAACCTGTAAGCGCGATTATTTAGCAAAAAAAACACTATAAGGATGACAAAAGCAAATGGTTTGCATATGGTAGGAACCTATGATGGCCACGAATGTCTATTACTCCGACACTTCTGGAACTTGGTTGATGAGGTCGTCGACAATAATCTATCTAATCTATCTAAACCTATCTAACATTGCCTCCCATTGTTAAATATTGCAATCATCTCAATACCAACTGGAAGAAGCACAACAAGATCTTTGATATTAAACCGACTGGATGCAAAAATATTATTCTGATATCCCTGGGCGGACTTGACGAACTCGACAATGATCTCATACAGTCGTATGGCGTGTCGAAGGCGTGGTTCGTGGACTTGGGACACCTGTATACAAGAGACAAAGGTAAGATTAGAACTTGTATATGACTGAAACGTAGGCTCAATGGATTTACTTCCTTTCCTCAACGACCCCGAATTAACCGTTGCCAGACCAGAGACTGCCAAAGGTTCCTACTGACTGGCATCAGCATATCTTGGACAGGATCAATTGGGCCCTCTCCTTGGTGATAATCTAGGAAGGGTGGTATTGGAAGCTGGAAGACTAAAAACTGGTCTCATCATTAGGTGCAACGCTAACGCTCATCACACGGTAGTGGGCAGTACCGACATCAACGATGGAGGTGAGTCACTTTTTAATTATAACACTTTTGAAGCATGAAACCGACAGGAAGTGCTAGATATCACTCTTGTCTTCTACAACAACACTCTAATGCTAATGAAGTGGATGGTATGGTCTTAACACTCATTTTCTGACCACAGATCTTCTGAACGCTCAAGTCCTACGCGCGACATAAACCAGCTTGACATGAAAGTGAAGAAATTCACCCTGGCTCTCAATCAGGCATATAGTCGCTTCCTGTCTCCATATTAAACTTAGAGGTAAGAAAAAGGTACACTGATGGACATCAGCACTGGAACCACTTAAAAACATTTGCAGTATTTTTTTCAACCTACCAAAATGCACAAGAAAGTGACCGACTGAGACTCATACAAAGAATCCCTTCAAATATGTAAAAAAGGGAACTGAGTAAGGCAAAGCGATAGTCCTGAAGATCATTCTGTGACAAAATCACAGAAACCTCTAAACCTGTTATGGTGCTTAGTTGTTTGAAAAAAACCGATGGTTCATAGACAACCTCAAGTGATGAATCACTTAACCTGCTACTGGACACTCACTTTCCAGGTAGGTCCTTATTCGCGGGCAGAAGTAACCAAAGAAGACTACTGCAACTGTGACCAAAATTCATAGTCTTATTACAAGAGACAAACTGTTTTGGGCACTGCATACCTTCAAACTATACAAGCCTGCTGATCCTTCAAATTTATTAGGCGACGTGCTACAGAGACATTTCAGGGAATTGTAGGGCCTACGAACTCGCCAAAACTGGAACCACTCTACCTAGTCTACCTGAATAGGGTAGCATAGGTATACCAATCGCTAAGTGCAAATCAATACTAAAACTGGATGTTTATAAAAGAACAGACCTTAGGTGGACTGTTGGACAAACATGTCTAGCGACCAAACAGATCTGGCCAAAGCTGGATCTAAAACGCTCTAGGAGTCCGATCTTTCTAAAAAAGAAACATCTCAGCGCCATCATAGGTGTCATCATTGGACACTGTCTTATTGGAAAGCATGTAAGAAGACTTGGAGCCTTTACAAAAAATTTCTGTAGAAGGTGCATGGACGAGGAGGAAGAGAATACAATCCTCCCCCTTCTCTGTACATGTCCAGCTCTCTCCCATAGAAGAGAGTCATTTCATCTACAATGACTTAAACGATCTAAAGAAAATATGAATTAACAGCCTCCTACGCTTCATCATAAACTCAAGAGGATCATCGGAACACGTGGTAATAGAACGCGGCAATAGGTCTAAGTGGGTTCGTTTTACTACCGCCACTATTACCCAACCTAACCTAACCTAACCTATAGCGAAAAAACAAGGGAAATCAATTATCAACGTCAAGACATCAATTACTTACGCCCAACTTATTATACACTTACAACTGCTCTCCAAGGCCAGTCATGACGACGATAGCCGGTTCCGTTTCGCAAGAAGGGCTTGGACAGTGTTTCTAATAATCTATGCACAATCTATCCGTGCAAGAAGAGACTCTGGCAAAGGCACGGATAAATACGTTAAGAGGATTGGTTTTTGAACGGTTACAATCAACGAAATTCCTGATTTGAAGGATAGTTCAAGCAAGTATACGTGCAAAATATCCTATGCTACTGCATAGGAGGACAATAACGTGTCCGCTCGTGGAAGAAAAACAACATTTCACATTACTGTGATTTTTTGCACATCCGCTATACGCTAAAAAATAATTTTCGTTTAAATTAGTCAATTTCTGCTTCAAAATCCTATTTTCTTCGTTTGCGATGAACTTTCAAATGAATTCCCTAAAATATCAAACATTTCCCAACAATATTTGCTCAGTTGCTCACCAACTGAACTGATGAATTGCCATTAAACATCATAGATATGTATATCTGTACTACTAAGTGTCATGAATTCTTAAGAGAATTGCGTGGTTTTTTTTTGTGACAATCCGTACAAAAAACGCAGCTATAAATAATATTAAGATGACCAAATGTTTTTGAAAAAGCAAGAGTGTCATATTACCGGCTTTTCAGCAATGGATCACTTCTGATGAAGTTGGCCATGTACATGTAAATATGAGTTCAACTTAATATCTCTTATTTTTCAAGAAATTATTTTTCAATATTTTATTTAAAGAAGTCGCAATATTCGAAATGTAAAAAACAAAATCTGTAAATTGGACTTCGAGGAACTTCAATAGATAAGTTATGCGGAGAATAAATCTAAATGAGATGACGCAAGCAATCTTGTAGAAAGATGGACATGATTTTATAGAGAGATGTCAAGGAACAACAAATTTTTGCAAAGAAAATTATGGATGTGGTTGCCAATGTTTGGAACTACCCAATATGTTGTTGGGCAACCCAAAATGAACAGTGCAGTTTCAAATTTAACACTAAATTCTAGTCCAAATTCGCAAGAATATTCACAATTATGTTTATATAGGAACTATATAAACGCGGTTCAACTACCAGCACATATCGCATTTAACCTTAGTTTTGCCACCCGAATACTCTGATACCCGTTACCCATCGACGTAAGTTTTGTTAAATAATTATTTTTTTCAAAAAAGATTGGCCAAAACCTTCTCGAATCCCCATGATTTGAACGATTCTCCAGTTCCCGGAATAACCACCATGTGGCGCTCCTATTGTTCCGATTTGAGTTCCCTTTTTTTTTTTAAGTTGGCACATCTGTTGTAGGCATTCTCACTAAATCTTATTATCATAGCTTGACATTTGCAAAAGTTATCTGGCCAAGAGTACATCTATTTCTGCGTGTATTGGCGGTTTTTTTATAATTTTAGAAATGGCTTTCAATTTGCAACAACGAACTTGTTTTTGCGTAAAAAACGGATTTAATAGTGCGCGAAAGTTGGAAATTTTGGAAACGTGTTTCGGCAACGATTCTCTAAAGAAAATGGTCGTTTACCAGTGACACGAGCGGTTCAAAGCGGTGGTCGTGAATCAATCGAAGATGGTGAACGCAGTGGCAGACCATCGACATCGATAACCGACGAAAACATTGGTGAAGTAAAAGAAATGCTGGTCAATACCAGCAAATTAACCATCAGAAAGATAGCGGAGGACTTGAACATTGCCTATGGATCCGTCTAAGACATTTTGGTTAATGATTTGGGTTTTCGTTGTTTAGCAGCAAAGTTGGTGCCAAAATACCTCAATTTCATGCAAAAAAAGAGACCGTGTTGACTTCGCAAAAGAGATGATTTGCCAGGCTGAATCCAATCCCACATTCATCAAAAGGATCAATATTGGAGACGAGACGTGGGTTTATGAGTACGACACGCAATCCAAACAACAGGCAAGTGAATGGCGTTCACCAAATGAGCCGAGACCAAAAAAACCACGTCGTTTTCAGTTACAAAAGAAGGCAATGCTCACGGCTTTCATGGATTACAACGGTGTAGTGCATCATGAATTTTTGCCAGGAAGCCAGACAGTAAACAAAGAGTATTATTTGGGCGTTATGAGACGTTTGTGTGAATCAATTTGCTGAAAAAGTCCAGGAATGTGGGCACCATGATAACGCACCGTCGGACAGTGTCATCATTATTCGTAATTTTTTGACGAAAAATGCAACAAGAGCCATCCAACAGCCAACGAATTCACCTGATTTGGCTCTCTGTGACGACTTTCTGTTCAATCGAGTTTAAAAACCACTACGGGGAACGCGTTTCAGCAGCCGAGAGGAAGTAATGACGGACATAGGGAAAACCTTATATAAAAAAATGTTTCAAGGATTGGATCCAGCACTGGCATAAGTGTGTTGCACTCGATGAGGATTACTTTAAAGGGGACAATATAGATTAAGATGAACAAACTTGCATTTTTAATTTTCTGAATAAATTAATGTTTAACTTAAAAAATTTTGCATCTGAAAGGAAAAAAGAGCACGGATGAGAAACCCGGATACCCCGATAGAAAATGCATGAATTTCGTATAGTATGTCCTAAAAGAAAGCTTGTTGTAAAAATACATTAAATAAATATAAATAATAATAATATATCATTTATATATATTTTAAATTTTTTATTTGTTGAAAGTATAATTATAAATATCACATTTTGCAATGTGACTGTAGGACTAAAATTATAGAGCTTTCGGTTTTTGCACAGTAATATACAAATACTATATAAATAATTCTAACAAAATAATTGAATTTGAGGTTTGATTTGTAATGTAAAATACATAAAACACATATATTTGAGAGTGAAGTTAAAATTTTTATTATCGGTTAAAAGAACAATTCATAGCATTTACTTTTCGAAAATTATCATGTAAGTGTTGGCCACGACTACGTCTGAGGTGGTCCATTCGAAAGGACTAATTTTGGGCGACTCGTTCGCGCATAGCGACTGGTACCTCGCGGATAACACGAGTAATGTTGGCTTCCAAACCGTCAATCGTAGCTGGCTTATTCCTGAAGACCTAAGACTTTACATATTCTCAGAGAAAATAGTCCAAAGGTGCAATATCGCACGTTCTAGGCGGCCAATTTACCATAGCAAAACGTGAAATTAAGTGCTCACCAAAATGATTTCGCAAAAAGTCCATTGTTTCACGCGCTGTATGGCTCGTAGCGCCGTCTTGTTGAAACCAGTGCTCACCGAGACTATGTGCCTGAATTTCAGAAGGGACATGACGCAATAACGGTAACATCCTGATTTGCCTCATTTTTGAAGAAACATGGACCAATGATTCCACCAGCCCATATTCTCAGAGAAAATAGTCCAAAGGTGCAATATCGCACGGTCTAGGCGGCCAACTTACCATAGCAAAACGTGAAATTAAGTGCTCACCAAAATGATTTCGCAAAAAGTCCATTGTTTCACGCGCTGTATGGCTCGTAGCGCCGTCTTGTTGAAACCAGTGCTCACCGAGACTATGTGTATGAATTTCAGAAGTGACATGACGCGATAACGGTAACATCCTGATTTGCCTCATTTTTGAAGAAACATGGACCAATGATTCCACCAGCCCATAAGCCACACCATACCGTTGTTTTAGTGGATGTAATGGTAGTTCTTAGTACTCATCAGCCCAAAAACGACAATTTTTATTATTAACGTAACCATTGGGCCAGAAATAGGCTTCATCACTGAACAAAATTTCACGATAAAACACCGGATTTTCATTGGGTTTTTCCAGAGCCCATTTACTGAAAACATGACGCAAATTCAAGTCGCCTGGCTTCAATTCTTGCACAAGTTGAATTTTGTACGCTTTTAGGCCGAGATGTCATGTAAAATTCGCCAAGTTCTCGAATACGCCAAGCCAAGTTGCTGAGAATGACGACGAGATTCTTCACGGTCTCAGCTACAGCTGCTATAGTCTCTTCACTACGTGCTGGATGTGGTCTAACAGATCGTTATCATCCACCAATGTAAACTGGGACTCAAATTTGCGAATGGTATTGGAAGAAGTGGTTTCAGTAGGTCGATTATGCGCACCGTAAGTTCCTCGAATCCCACGAAAAACATATCTCACAGAACGCTGATTTTCGTAACACAGCTGAATAATTTGAAAACACTGTTGTACTGTGAGTCTTTTCATGGTGATTTGCCAACCGATACTGAACAAAAATGACAACTGCTGTAGTTGATAGGAGTCATGCGTGATCTGTCAAACAAAGCCAAAGTAATCAATGATTACAGTTCAACCCATTTTGTAATTTTTGCTGTTCGCTGATCACAACCGGTCTTATTACAGTCAACGCAAGACTTCCTTGTCTTTCTTTTCTTTCGAATTGGATGCTCTGAGCAAATGTAGCATGACTCAACTACAACTTTTTCCTTTTTCGAGATAGTTCACGAAGAGTATGCCATGACAATCCCAGAAAACCGACGCCATAACCTTTCCGACTAATCGAGCCTCCCTCGGCCGCTTCGAATCACTTGTGCCGGATTCGGTCCATTGCCGGGCACTTATTCTGTTCTCTGGTGTTCAACAGTTACCAATCAACGCTAAAAGTCCGCCCGATTCCGCATCAGCAAGTCCAAACACAAGAGTGAGTATGAGCGGCACCCAGCGGCAGGATAACTTTTTCATATGCAGAATGTTGCCCAAAATATGGCGTGTACGCTTAGTACTAATTTTTGTGGTATCTGCTAGTGCGCGCACATTCACTTTCCGGTCAGCCAACACCATTTCATGTATTATTTTGACGTTGTTATCTGTAACCGCCTCGGAGGGCCTGCCGCTGCGGACATGATCGGTAGTGGAGCTGCGGCCACCACGAAACTCTCGAAACCAATATTTGACGGTGTAATCTAACGGAGCATTAGCCCCATAGTATTTATCCAACTTTTCTTTTGTTTCTTTCGCCGTTTTGCCTATCAAAAAATAATGTTTTATGAGAGAACGAAAATCGTTTTTGTCCATACTCAACATGATGCCAAAAATGTCAAAAACAATAAGCTGTCAAAACAAAACTTAAGACAGTATCGCACTGAAATTTGACACGTCTGCCTAAATATAAACAGACTTCAAGGCACCATAACCTTCTTTGCAGTAGCAGAACATTCTGCGGGCAAGGAGGTTACTTTTCACTCCACCTAGTATTGGGTACATATTTTAATTCGTGCGGTTTGTTTGCAAAATTTAAACGTTCATTTAAGACAAACGTACAATAGTATTATTCAAAGTATTGCCCATCTGAAGCTATGACTTTTTCACATCTTTCTGGCAATTTGTGGATCTCATCCCAAAGGACTGGCAGCCAAGAATGAATCAAGCCAATTTTTGATATTTTGCTTTGATGTGAACCGTATTTCAGTGAGGGCGTTCTGCATCGACCGGAACAAATGGTAGTCAGAAGGGGCAAGGTCTGGGCTATAAGGCGGGTGGGGTAAGACTTCCCATCCACTGTTTTCCAAATAGTTCTTAACCGGAATAGCAACGTGGGACCCAGCGTTGTCATGATGGAAAATTATTGCCTCGTGTCTGGTCGCATATTCCCTGCGTTTTTCGGCTACTGCTCTCTTTAAACGGATTAATTGTGTTCGGAAGCTTTGTCCTACAGAACACCCATCTGATCCCACCAAATACAGAGCATTACCTTCGCGCCATGGATATTCGGCTTTGCCGTTGATTTGGCTGGTTGGCCTGGTTTCACATATAATTTTTTGCGCTTGGGGTTGTCGTAATGGATACATTCTTCATCACCAGTAACAATCCGATGCAAAAATGACTTCCTTTTGTGGCGTTCCAGCAGCATTTCGGACATGCAAAACCGTCTTTCATCGGTTTTAATTGAATACGGCAGCAGCGTGTATAATTGATCTACCCGTGTAGCCTGTTCCTGTATTTGACAGCCAGCATGTCATGTACAGGTTCTGGTGCTCTAGGCGCTGGGGCCTGAGAAGCTACCTTTGCTTGTTGTACCGTAGTTCCCCTACCTGTCGCCATTTGGGCGTAGGTAACTTGGGAGTGACGGCTGCTGTTTGTATTTGCACGGGTGGACGTTTGACTTCCACTGCTGTCGAGCCAGATTTACTCTTTTTATGTATTGGAATTTAGGACAACCCCGATAATTTGCAGTATGCCCCTTGTTCCTACATAAGGCTTTTCTGATGCTCCATCCTTACCTAGCGCGCATTCCTCTGACTTGTGGTTCTCTCCACACTTCACGCATCGAGGCTGCATTTCGCAATTCGACGCGGCGTGACCGGACCTTTGGCAGCGAACACATTGTAACACATTGCAACACACTGTGTTGCAGTGGATCGCATGCCTATCATTACTTAATCTTTTGATAAAAAAGTTATTGCCTATGGCCGACTTACATAGATCAATGGTTTCTTTTAATTCCAGTTTGTATTTATCCTTTGTTTAGCTCGTTGTTGTTGTTGTTGCTGTTGCTGTTGCTGTTGACGCTGCTTCTGTCGCTGTTGTTTCTGCTGATGTTGCTGTTGTTGTGGCTGTTGCTTTTCTGTTTTTTTTTTGTTGTTGTTGTTTTTGTTGTATTTTACTTTTTTGCTGTGGTTGTGCCAGTTCCATTGTTGGTTCTTGTGCCATTTTTTTTTATTTTTTTGCTGTTGTAGCTGATGTTTCTGTGGTTGTTGTTGGGGTATGGTTTCACCCCCTTGAGCTCCCGTTGAGAGCACTGTAGTTGCTGTTGCAGTTCTCTTTCTCGTCTTGCAACTTGCTTAGCTTTTATTGCAAGTACATTTTGTTGTAGCTGCCTGATGCTGCTGTTTAGCCAACGGATACATATTTTTTTTTTTTTTTCAGGTGAGAAATCTTCATAGACACTATAGGCCCGGAGCCTATAGTAGTGTGAGATTCTTACTCACCAAAAAACCACCTCCCTTATGCAAACCGCGACTGAGTTTACACTCAACAAGCAGTTCTTCTACCGCATTTTATTTGGTTTTTATAAGATATCCTGCAGGCGATTTTCCATTGAAAATTCCTGTGTACTTTAGAAAAATTACACGCTGCTAATCACCGCGCTAGATCGAGAGGCTTAGTTCCTTTTCAGACGGCGCAATAAATTTGTCTCGTCGAGGATCTGTTGAACAGAAATATTCGTATGACCTTGTAATCGATCGGTTATTCGATGCACTTGGTCAACTGTAGAGTGTTGGCTTCTAAAGCCAAATTGATGATCAGGCAAGAGGGAATTTGTGTCGGTAATTGGTTTAAGACGATTAAGAAGGATTCGCTCGAAGACCTTCGATGTAATCGGGAGAAGCGATATTGGTCTATATGACTTGACTTCAGTCAGCGGCTTACCGGGTTTCGGAACCATAATAACTTCGGCTACTTTCCACTGGTGCGGTACGTGCTCTAATCTAATGCTGGAATTTATAAGATAGAGCAGCTTTAGCAAACCTTTTTTCGGCAACGCTTTAAGTATCTCTCCCGTTATTTAGTCATATCCCGGGGCTTTATTGGGCTTAAGCGTGTCTATAACTTGTCTAAGTTCCCTAAGTGTAGCCTTTTCTACTGGAAAGTTTGTCGTCACGTCTAGCGTATTGACATTCTCTGGAAGCACTTCCCCGTCGAATGGTTTAAACGTTTCTGCAAGATGGCCGGAGAAAACATTAGCTTTTTCCTTATCTTCTTTCGCCCAGTCATCCTGGTTTCTTATTAGTGCCACGTGTATTCGGGGCTTTCGAACACTTTTAACGGCTCTCCATATGGAGTAGTTGGAATCCTTTGTCGCTGTGAGTCTTACAAGGTAGTTATTAATGCCTTGATTATTGAATTCCTTGATCGATTTTTTCAACAAGTTGCAGAGCCTATTGAAGGACGTTTTATCTTGTGGTGCCCGGGTTTCATGCTACTTTTTCCGCGCTCTTCGTTTCTTCCTTATCATTTTTCTGATTTCCGGTGGATATCTTATGCCGATTTTGGGAACTTTATTCGATTCGCGGGGAGTGTTCTTCCAGGCCGCTTGCTGTATGACTTCAAAAAAACGTTCAACTTCTTTTTCAAGTTGATACGGCTTTCTAAGTGCTACTTTCAACTCAGTATTGCTTACAACGTCTATTCGGAAATCTTCCCAGTGGGTTTTGCTGTTAGTTAATCTGGGTGCTTTTTGTTTCTTAACCAAGGATTCGCACAGTGAGAAGATAACTGGAGAATGATCGGAGGAAAGATCGAAGCCCTCTTCAACTTTGACGTAACTAGCGTTTACTCCTTTTCCGATAAAGAAGTCTATTAGATCGGGTGTTTTGGCGACATTCGAGGGCCAATATGTTGGCTTGCCTGTTGAGTAAAAATAGCAACCACATTCCATACCAGCCCTGTAAAGAGTTTTGCCTTTTTGAGAGATACATCTTGAGCCCCAAAAGGTGTGCTTCGCGTTAAAGTCGCCACCAACAATGAAGATTGGTCCAAGAGAGTTGAATAGGTCAATAAATTCTTGTTTTTCTATGTTGCAGCGCGATTAGGAATATATTGAGGATATATTAAAAGAGCAATTTTTTGTTTTAGCACGCACCACGGTCATTTGAAATTTGTCAAGTTCAATTATTGCTTCCAAAGTATGTTCAATGCAGTCTCTTATGAATAGAGATGACACGCCTCTTGCGTTTCCCGATGGATGATGAGCGTGGTAGTCGCGGTAACCTTTTAGTTCCACGCGTTATTCTATTGCCAGGTGAGTTTCAGAAATTAAACATATGTCAATTACTTTTTCCTGCATGAAAATATTTAGTTCATCAAGCTTTTTCTGTAGCCCGTTGGCATTCCACGCAAGTATATTGAGCTCCTTTGCCATAATTAGTTACAGAAATTGGCTTCGAACTTAAGAAGCCGTTCGACTATTATCTTATTTTAGTCTGTTCTTCTTGTCTCTCGGGAATTACTGATAACACATTTGAGGCAGGATCCGGTGATGTATAGTTAGTCATATTAACTCTTGCCGCTATTTGCGCGTAAGTTTTTCCACTTTCCACTTGCGCATTGCTATTTTTGATGTTGTTCTTATTGGTGATTTTAACGTTTGTCACCATTACCTTCTTCAAAGGCTTTGGAGTAGAACCGCTGTTGTTATTTCTCATTCTAGCTGTCTCTGCGCTTTTCAAAGGCTTCGTTTTTGATTGATCTCGTAGCTTTTGCAACTTTTTGCAACGTATACCTATGGGAAATTGTTTTTGTCAGCTGCCGCCTTTTTTGTCGTTGTTGGCGCCTCTTTCCTTGCTCTACCAGGCAGCTTTTTGGGAGAGGTTGAAAGGGAAGGACGCTTTGCTGAGTTCTCCTCAGAAGCCATACAAACCTGTTTCTGCACATCAAAGAGCTCAAATATTGATCACGCAACTCTGTCTTCGTTGACCAGTAGTCACGATAACTAGGTAGTTTTTTAACTCCAATCATAAGGTTTATGGCCAGAGAGACTTTGATTTCTTGACTATTGGTAAGAGTTTGAAATGCAAGACTTCCACCCGCTTTTTGAGTTGCGTATAAGTTCGTTTGAAATGCCATCAAGTCGATGAGTTCTTGTGTAAAGATGTGCAGAAATATATCAGCTGGTGTATGTACATCAGTAGGAATGGTTGGTCCAGTCTCATCTACAAAATTTTCCATATGTACCTCACAATACGCATTATCCTTTGTCCAAACTGTAAAGCACTCCCATTGTCTAGCTCTTATTGCATCTAGTGAAATTTCATCCTAAGAGTCCCAATCAGATTCAGAAGAGTGAACAAAAGTCGTAGAATCTGCTACATTTTGCAGCAATACTGCTTCATTTTGATAATCTTCCTCGTTGACATCTCCAATTTCAGACTCTAGATCCGATGGAATGTCGCACTTTTTTATTATAACACTCTTCACGCACGTTCCCAGTCAACAACTTACTCACAATGACCCCCACTTATCGCAAAGTACAAATTTATTGCACTCAAAAAAAATTCAAAATATTCGAGGAACCAACACGAGAAAATTTTTCGTTTCGGTGGATTCATTCTGAAACCACTGGGCAACAAAATGTTAACCGATAGTAAAAATTTTAAGTTTACTTTCAAATTTATGTGTTTTATTTCTTTAATTTCTTCGACATGTATGTTCCATTTTTATTTTTTCAAAGAACGACGATAATTAGCATCCATGACAAAAGACTCTCTGCCAACCGTATGGTCTTGAAAAATCTGTCCATGCTTATGTAAGCGTCGACCAGTTCTTTCACAACTCGTTCTCCTTGATTGACTTCTCGAGTATTATCTTGTTTATCTGTTTAGAAAATCCCTTCGAGTGGATAAGTATAACTTGCTTCGCACAGCCAAAATACTTTAAGACCGTATTAAGCAGGCTTCGATGGCATGTACTGTGTAAGCTTCGTTCTTTCTTGAAAAGGAAAGAGTTGTTCGTCGATAGTCAAGTACTCAGTTGGTTTATACATGGATGCTAGGTTTGCATTCAGCATGTTCCAAATATCAGAAATAGGTGCAGCTTTATGATTAACTGCTCGTTCCTGGCGTTTAATGTAATCGTCAAAATGTATAAGACGTAAAAGCGACTGAAATTGCCTTCGTCCCATCAGAAAATAAACTATCCAAACTCTCTCAACAGCAACTGCACGCAATGCTTCTTCAAGCGAAAGATAGAAACTGAGCTATACGGCTTAACTGCTCTAAAAATATAGGCATGTTTGTGTCTATGTATTTTAAAAGTGTTCTGGAATATTCTTCAGTTAAAAAAGAACAAAAAATCGTCCTGTCTGCTTCTGCCCTTCTGTTTTATACCTGGTTTAGGACATCCAAGGTAACTATACATAATTAAGTTGTTATAGTCAGGTAGAAATACCTTCTTAGAATATGAATAATTAAATATTGGTCAAATGCATGTAATTATTTTTAGTAACAATGGACTTGCTTATTTACCGTTCTCACCTTTAACGTCAAAAGTCTGAAAGCTATCTAAACCTAGCTGGACTACAACCAGGCGACTCGGCCGTGGAAATAGCCGAATTCAAACACGTCAACCAAAACAAATGGGTGGAAGTGCTAGCCGGAGGGGTCGCTGTATACGAACGCGAAGAATCGTCGACAAAAAGCGCTCCGCACTAACTGATTTAGATGAAAGAAAGCCATTTCGTGAAAATCGGCCTACGGATATTGGTGACCGACGATTGCAGAGACAGAAGTTAACGGACAAAGCGTATTGGTGGTATTCACCTACATTATGCCGGGAACGACCATGAAGGACATCCGAACTTTCCTCTTTACAAATCTGATGATGTACACGTCAAGCATGGCCGAGATATACAGATCGTGTACTATACATCAGTACAGTGAGGCATCTATAGATCCAACGTTTTGGAGATCTAGCAGTAAAAAACGACCGCACCCAAGATTGCTCACGAAAGTGGGAAGGATCCTCAACCAAGTTGGTGTGAGGCACTGGTGGCAGCTACTGAAACATCATGTTACATAGAAAGGCTTTTTGGTTGAGGCCTGGGTTCACTACATTGTTGAAAGTTTGGCAAAGAAATTTGGTATAAAGAAATTCACGATTCGGTAACTTTGACTGAAATTATTTATTAATTAATTAATTGTCAATTTCTGAATTGAATTTTTTTTTTTTTTTTTTGTACTTAGTCGATGATGTCAGTTTCTTTCTGATCCAGTTCTGGCTAAGTCAGTTGGGTAACATAAGTATCCAATCTTTTACTGTTCCTCAAAGCATCATTTTACAAATTGGAGTTTCGATGATTTCCTCGTCAAATAAAACAAAATTCAGATGTTTTTCTTTAAATTGTATTTTTCTTTTATTAAATTTTAAGTCGTTAAGTCTATGTGTCGATATATTTTAACATTGTAAACAGTTTACAATAATTACATAATACAATAAAAACCAGGCTTTGGCTTCCTATGCGATTAGAACTCTAGTTTATTTATTTATTTATTTTAATTTAAATTTAAGTTTTTAGTTTTAGTGTTTTTTTTATTAAGTAAAGTTACACAGTCGGTCAGTATAAGAATCAGTAGTCATAAGTTTAGTAGCTATATTATAATACAATTACAAGGTCAACCTCTTGCAGTGGGCACATTCAATAAAATATGATAATCCAACGAATTTATTTCGTCCAATAATTCTTATTTATTATTCACAATCGATAAATTTTTATATATATATGTATGTCTTCAATCTTAAACAGTACTTTCTATAGTCTATGCATATTTACAAATAACATATTTTAATTTTTAATTTAAATATCTATTAAATGGTGTAATATCAGCCTAACTAGAACTAGTTTAAGATTTTTTTTTTTTTTTTTTTTTTTTTTTTTTTTTTTTATATATAAAGTTTCTTTTTTTTTCGCATCTGTGGTGTAGAGATTGAGAGATTCATATGGCGGGATTTACAGTTTAGACTTAGGTTCATTAAATGGCAACTATGACTATTTGAGGTTTAATTTAGGAAAACCAAATATTGCCAGGTGAATTCGTTTCTTTTTGGCGGTCATGGGTTTCCAAAAATGCCAAAATTAGCATTTCTCTCGTCATCAGTCTTTGAACAAAAAATAAAAAAATAAAAAATAAAAAAAAACAACAACTTCAAATACGTATCCGATGTGGATTTATATGTGCAACAAGGTAGAAGGAAATCGAATTCAAAGTCAAAGTCAAATTCAAAAGTAGGAATCGTAATCGCTTTTCGGATATCGGATATCGGATAGAAACAAACCACCCCAAACGGATATATCGTTTGGGAATAAATCATTCCACCCCAGCAGTAGTTTCCGGTTGAATTGAAAGACTTTGCTCTTAGGATTTCCGCCATGTAGTGGTAGGTCACACGTTATCCACCTGGGCATTATAACTAATAAGACTCCGATCGCTAGACGGTGCATAAATCACATCGTTATCGTTTGTCGCTGAAACCATTGCAGCCGCAGACGCCGCCGCCACCGCTGCTTGTCGCCGTCTATTGTCACCTGCAGTTAGATTATCACCGATACCTCCATTGTCATTATTCTCGGAGCTTAAAGAGCTACTACCACCGATGCTGCTACTCGTTCCGCCGATGCTGCGATTGCATGAACCCCTAGTCGGGTGGCCACGCCAATTGAGGTAAGTATTATCCGGTGGATTGGTTTCGCCGACTTTTATATAAAGTTGCTCGTCGTGAGCATGCAATAGTGATGGGGATCCGCAACCGCTATCACAGCCAATACCAGTGCTGCCACCTCCACCACCTCCTCCACCGAATCCTGAATCGACCATGACTGTAGAATCGAAATCTAGGAGACTCTTGCTGGCAGAAGATGCCATCGATATGGATGTCGTGTTTGCATTGGTATTTGCTGAACTACCATTGCCACTACCATTGCCAGTGTTCCCATGGCTATTGTATTTCTGTGGCATCACCAGAACTGGTGGTACCGGAGGTGGTGGTGGAAGTGCCTCAACACGTTTTCCATTGTCACCGCCACCGCCACCGCCACCGCCACCGCCACTATGATGAGAAAAGTTCTGTTGTGGGTGCGATACTTTGAAGCGATTGTTGTTCCGTCTTATTGTTCCCATTGGGCTGCTCTGCTGCAGGAGGGATGATGTTGTCGTTGGCTGCAATCCAACAGTTCGCGGGTTAAACGTTAGGCAATTTGTCATATTGTTCAACTTATTCTCGGTTATATGAATCTTTTCTTTTGGATAGTAATACTGCTCAGAATATGTTGATCGGTTGGATCCGCCACCTCCACCACCCGGATACATATCATTAGCTGTCTGGTAGACATTTGATGAGTTCGAATGCTGATGATGGTGATTACCCGCCGCATGATGATAACCAAATCGATGTGGATGTTGCATTGAATTCGGATAACTTTGTTGTTGCTGCTGGTAATTTTGAGGATGCGCCGTCGATTGGCTGTGGTATCCTGTCGAACCGCTGCCATATTCATTTGGAAAACGTGTGGTACCAACTATTGAGGAAGTGGCATAGGGCGCTGGAGAATGTTTACCATTTGTACTGCCTCCGTACTCGCTTGGTGTTTTCCCAAAGCTCGACACCTCAGCATAATCCGTCGGAATATTGGAATATTCACCCACGTATCTGAAAATAAAAATCGAAACGACCCTTGATTAATAAATTGCCAGATTATCGGAGTGTGAAAATAATTTTCTGTGGATTAAATACGATTTACAGAACGACCGTGATTTCGTTTCGCAAAGCACGTTGTGTTTCGGCGTGATAGCTTCATTTAGAGTACCACTACATGTACTCGGATTCTGTACTCTGTACTCTATCTCATACGCGACGATTTAAAATGAATATTTAATTGGGATATTGTTGAGGATGGGTTATCAGTGCATGGTACACCTTTAGATGATGATTCTGGACTGTATGAGGTTGGAGAAGTTTTATCGGACCTAGTCGGACAATACGAGAGCGGTAAGCCGCTTAAAATGTATTTCATTAATATGTTGATGATTAAGTGGACGACGCAGTAGTAACAACTTTAATGAGAACTTTCGTCCAGTACGTGTGGATAGAGGGTTGTACTTTAAATTAATAGGGTTAACGATGGGTTAAAAGATAAAATGGGTTCCGTAGGAACTCCTAAATTAATTGTATCCAAACCTTAGGATTCGATCTATAAGGAAGCCTATAAGTTCTATACATAGAAAGGCTCGTTTCCGGTGCCAGAGTGCTCTGTGATTTATGATATGTAATATTTAGTATCTGGATGTGCATGTAAAGTCAAACAAGTTGATCTTACCAATACAAACAATACAAGTCTGACTGATAGAAAGATTTCACAATTCTCGTGTAGAATTACCTCAGATGAGGAATTTACTCCATCCTTCTATGATGGCGTCTGAAATCAGAACAGTACATCTCACCCATCGATATATTCTTAGCTCCGATTTATAAAGTTTATGAAGAGGAATGGTTACAGTACTCGATTAATCCTTTTAATGAATGGCAGCTATAGCTTGCACTAATTACTTTACCGATCACGGAAACTCATTTCAAATAGAAGACCATAAACATCAAGAAGCGTTCGGCTGATTCAATTCACATAAGGATCACGAACAATGTATCCAGTGTCACATCAGGGATACTTTCTTCACGAGTAGAAAGTCAACGGAGAAAAAGAAAAGAGCCAAAACAGAATCCTATCGCAAGGAGATGTAGGAGTATTACTAAACAAAAAAAAAAATGTAATTTTTGTAATGAGCCAGAATGCAAACCTTAATGGTAATTTCGCCACCGATTGAATCAGAGTTGCTTAGCTAATACCAGGCAAAGAGAAATGTGAAAATATGTTAACTTAACCCAGATTCGTTGAATAATAAAGTAATCTCCCCATCTGACCGAGAAGAGGTTTGAACAGCAACCGACATTTCATAAGTTTCAACGAATGAAAAACTGTGACACCTTCTGTGGTGTTTGCTATAGCGAACAGAAACGGTACTTTTTCGGGTCTGCATTTCTCATACCTGGCAGACTAAGGCAAGAAGTCTTGAGCTTCCGACACATGAGCGAGCAGTTTATGTTAATATGCAGCAAGTCCATATTCGATAACACCAGCCTAATATGCACAAGACAAGGACGATTCACCAGGTCATATGCGTAATGTCTTTAGTATTTTCACGACAAAATGAAAAACAGGGAAATCTTTGGTAAGCATAGCCTAGACACGACGTCTACTAATAACACAAAAGGCCCTGAAGCCTTATCCGTCGAGGTATTCAAAGCTGATGGAAATGACTTTTTCGAGAACATACACCAACTCATTTTTAAGATGTGTGGTTAGAAGAGTGTGAACTCAACATCGTTTGCAACATTGAATAGAAGAACTTATCTGCCATATTGCGTGAACGTCTGAAACCCTTCGCAAACAACCTGATTGGCCCATATAGGTGTGGTTTTAAACCAGGAAACTTTCAAAGTCTGGGAGATCCTGAAAAAAAAAACCCGAAGCCTAAATCGAAAAGCACAATCTTTTCATCGTATTTGCGGAAACGAGCTATACCAACCCAGTCTGCGCAGAATGAGGATGGAGAACGCACGCAGCTCCATCAAGGTTGATAGCGACTTAATTGAGACCTTCAATGTTAAAAAAGCTTTTAGACAAGGCGATGCGCTGTCATGTGACTTTTTTGAGATCATACTTCAAGGAATTCTGCGGAGCTTACAAGCCAACATTGAGAAAAAAATCTTTCAAAGGACTATGCAACTAAGAAGTCAGAGTGTTTTCACCGGTACCTCGGTTAGTTTCGAAATGGAAGCCGAAAAATGGATTTAGCGGCAAATGACGGCAAAACAAAATATATGCTGTCAACAAGACGGGACATACTTGGACAGAACGTCATAGTTGACAGTTTTAGCTTTAAGGTAGAAAGGGACTTTGTCTACCTTGGTTCTGCTACAAATAAAACGAAGAGTCACTCTTGGAAAACGCTGTTTCTTTAGGCTAAGAATGCAATTAAATGGTAAGGTCCCATCCCAAGCAACTAATGAAATTTTCAACAGTACTAGTGAAACATGGCCTCTATCAAAAGTGAATGAAGATATCATTGGTCGTTTTCAAGAAAAACCGGTTGCGGTTGTGTTGAGGACCTTTGGAGGATTAAATTCAACGACGGACTGTAAAATCTGTATGGCAACATCGACCTAGCCAGAAAATTGCACATCAGTCGCCTGAGATAGCTAAGACATGTAGAGCAAATGCACACCAATGCTCCGACTCGCAGATCCTTCGAATCCAAGGTGGAGATATAACACAGTAGAGGATGGCCTCGTCTTAAGTCGCGCATACAAGTAGAAGGGTACCTAAAGCGACTCGGACTACGCAACTGAACCCAGTAAGTTAACAACAGAATTAACTTGAGGTCAGTTTCACCCCAAACTGTAGCGCTACCTTGGTAAATAAGTAAGCTTTGACAAACAATCCTGACTGAGTTTTTAACAGCTGGAAATGATAAATCATATCAGTTTGTTTGGAGGCACTAAGGTATGAACGTTGGAGTGAATAACAGCGGCAATCCCCAGAAAAAAAAATGTACCGTGTGAAGCATTCATGTTTCAGTGAAACGATTTAAAATTTCTAATATGTAAGCCCTGATACTGTCAATTATTCTTTAAATTCCCAAACGTTGGACGAATAAGTATTGCGGAAGAACGATCTAATATAAAGTTTCTTCGAATCATATTAAACAATCGCGAGTGCAATGGAACCAATATGTAAATATGGTTTAAACTGTTAGAATAAAAAAACTACGTTCGGCAGCACTAAGTAAATGGACGAACAACCTCAAACTAAGGGGGTCCACTAATTTTAGCCATGTGGAACAGAGATAAAGGCCTAAGCTACTCCTCAACGACTACATTCGACTGCGAAAGGTAAAAGGAAAGTTTAATTGTTCTCATGATCATATACATTTTATTAAGTATGTGACGGAAGACTACTTTAAGTATACGTTTAATATACACTTTGGCTTCCCTGAACCCTTTTAATTAATCAATAAAAGGACTAAGTGTTACAACACCTGCCAAAATGTGATAGCCAGTCAGAGTTTGTGCACAAAATTCAATAAATCCTTTCTCAGAAAGTTCTAACATACTGATCAAATGAGAGAAAACTATCAGAGTCCTTCAATCTATCAACTTTAGAACTTCATTTGGACTTCAACCATCATCATGCCCAAATGACACTCCATAAATCGTCCACAAGAAAAGAAAAAACACAAAATTCCTCCTTACAATAGTCACAAAATCATATTGAACATACCTTTGATTTCGATGCTGTTCCGATGGTAACGTTGTCGTTGTTAGACAAACGGGTGCATAGTCTGCAATTTGGTCCTTTTGCAAGTCCATTGTATCAGTGGTTGAGGGACGCCATACCATCCCTCCAGCCGAAGCATCCAACCAGAAACCATTGCCACCACGAGATAGACTCGGCATTTTTAGGACATCGTTTGGTTGATGTGAGCCTGCAGGACGACAAAAGAAAAAAAAAAAAACAACACCCCAATGAACAAAAATGTCACAATTAATACACAGAAACAGATACATCCAAAATATTATTATTAAAAAAAAAAGGGAAAAACAATAAAAATTTATATGAATGTGGGTTGACATAGATGATGTTGATGTCCTGGAAATTTCTTCCCAAAGAAGTTATGCTATGGGTGGCCTCCTTCGAAATTTATGACAGGACAACATTTTTGCTGCTTTTGATTCCAAAATCATTTTTCAACTGTTTTCTGTTGTTTTATATTTTTTTGAATTTTTGTTTTTGTTTTCCTGGTCGCCTATATTTTTTTAATTAAAAATTTGTCCGACTGTCAACTGGATGAAAATGTATAAACAAGAATGTCCTGTCTGTCCGAATGTCCTATACGAGTGTGACTACATGGATCTATGTATCTGTACATAGCCCATCTGAATGAAAACAAAAATGAACCATCATCATCATTCATCTGACTTGAGAGTGGCGCACATGAGAGAGCTTAAAATACGTTAGCGGGACAATGATGAGAACGATGAATATGACGACGTTGACGACGACACACAAACAAGCAGACAATTGGGCATATAGAATAGCAACGAATGTGAGACGCGTTCAAACAGACAAAAGTGCAATTAAGCAAAGCGCCACTGATACCATATATGCAAAACCTAAAAAACAAAAAAAAAAAAAAAAAAACAAAAAAAAACCACCACCCACTGCAACCATTGGCGCCCTTGTAGAGTCCTGTAGGACCTTTATTTAATTTTACACAGTGCCGGTGTTATCCTTTGGACACCGGAGTACTCATATAACTTCAACCAGTGCGTATGTATATTTTTGCTTATAAAAGATACGAATAGCAACGCGAATAATAAGCATGGGAATGCCGCGTGTGTGGTGCAGCGTTTATTATTTTCTCTTTTATTTTTCTGATTTTTTTTTTTTGCAATTTATCCCTTAGTGTGAACATTTTCAAAAAACCCTCTGTGTCCTGTTATGTGTATCCTTTTCAACTCATATCACCTGTAAATGCCGACCCTTGGAATAAACGGGCTGAAAACACAGCATCATCATACTCGTCAACCGATTACTGGGTGGAAGATAAAGGAGGAATTAAAGTAGAAAACTGCACAAAACGGAAGCAGTTAGTATAAATATCCATATCCATGGTGGGGTATTATACAGAAGGATATAAAATCGGTTGGGGTACAGAGTTCCCCCAAGTAAGTACAATTTACACCGCTTGCTTGCAGCACTGACATTTATTTTCGGTGGTCCTGTTTCGTTTTTCTTTACATTTCGCCGCTTCCTGTGGAGTTTTGCATTTTATTTGAAGGGCGAATATATTCCCAGATACCAGATCCCAAACTCTAGATCACAGGTGAATATGTGAGGGGTGGAAAAAATACTCATATACGGATGTGGATACACGTGGGTGTTCTACAATGAACGTAATTAATTTAATAAGAGAATTTTGTTTGATATCATTTTTGGGCGAATGCAAAGAATAAGCAGCAATGCAGCACTCGTATTTGATTATGCATATCCCACAGAGATGCTGAGGTAATAAAAGTGGAACAGAATACACACGCGGGTTCTGAGAAATTGGATTCTTAATTCGGGGATATTTGTAATAGTCGGAATATTCTTGCATTGTAGCCTCTAGGTATGTGTTCATTACATTGAAAGTTAAATAGTAATGCTCTTGGTTTCTGTTGTAAGAAGAAACAATCACTAGGAGAACCTTTTCATATTCAAATATCTCATATATGGTACAATATAATAAGAGGTCCCTCAGGAATATGTGGTTCTGCCATTTCTGTCTAAATATTGGGACCCAGTGACCGGTATTGTAGTTGTAAGATAGAATGGTTTCTCTAAATGAGCATGAACTAAAGACAGTAAAGGGAAAATAATTTTGCAGATATTATTTGACTTTACCGACCCATGAATATGGAAAATTATACCAACAAAATGCAGCACAAAAACCAAGAAAATTTGGACTATTTTCTCCAAAAAATCCACTAAATGGGCTTTATACATTTAGGATCACTAATATACGAGGTTTCAGAAGAAAATTGTTGGAAAATCGTCGAATTACCATAAAAGAAGTTGTTGAGGATTTTGGCATATCGGTCGGATGTTTTGGGCATAAGACTTCCGAAATTTTGATCAGAAGCGCCCTCGCATGAGCATCGTTCAGGAACTCTTGAATGACGTCGATGATGATTATAACTTGTTCAAAAGGGTCAAAACTGGTGGCGAATAACTGATCGTGTTAATAAAACTGAAGAGATCTATGAAAGGACGAAGATTTGCAACGATTTAGGATATTAAAGCGGCATCGCTGGAAGAGCACAAGGCTTTACAAAAAGTTCTTATGAGAAGTACTTCGAAGATTGGAAAAAGCGTTAGCACAAGTACATTAATTCAGAGGTGGATTAGTTTAAAGCGGACAACATTAATATTGATAAATAAATAAAAAAAAAATATAGTCACCTTACTTTTTGAAAGCGCTCTGTATACTCGTATATTCAGAAAAACGTAAATATTTGAATTTGTAATCATTTTATTGAGTGTTTGTAAGCAATTTACCTTTTTAAAATTTTTTTTGCAATTACCCACTCCCACATTTGGGCTGTTAGGCTTACGCAACATTGCGCATTTGATGCACATAAATAGAATTGTGCTTTTACAAACCCTGCACCGTCTCCTATAATTTTCAGGATTCCCCTTGGAATAACCGTTCAAGAATTCAACTGCAATATTGAATTTGGGCTTGCACTTGTTTGCACTTATGGGACTCCGAATTAATCCAGACCTGAATGCCAGCAGAGAGGTCCATTTTACCTTGTACACAATTCTGTGTATCTTCCAGGCATTCACTACAGCAGGTCTATCGTATTGAGATACAACGTCCAACAGCATTTTTTGCCACAAAATTTATAAGTATTTAGTTTGACACTGCATTTTCCTGCAAGTCAATACGTCCGATATGGTATATTTATCATGCATTGCAATCATATATGCTATGGTTGTGGTATTTCTTTACGAGTATATGACAATTTGGCTGAACAGACTCGTAATTAGTTGCAACTGCAATAACGAAATTACCATTCCAAAGTAAAGCAGTAGAGACCTTATCCAGGCTATTCCGACATATTTGGAGCTCAAGCCGATAAGGCCTGACTAAGTCAGGGTCTTGCCAAAGAAATGGTGGCAAAAGAGCCCATAATGGTTACTGGCCGACCCCTCGTCAAAAGGATATCTATAATGGAACTGGTTCTCCAGGTTGCGGATTGTGCAAATCTGCCATGTAAAGCCTCGGATAGACACGGATCTACTGTTAACAACCACTGCAAACGAAACAACGACAATGAACATCAGATCTGCACATGGAGTATTAGGCCCCTCAATAGGCTACGTACAGCTGAATCATTAGCGAAGTCCCTGAATTGCTGCTAGGCAGATGTTACCGCCATCTGAAAAAACGATGGGGTGGGCCGGACAAAAATAGGATGAAAAACTGCGACATTTACTTCGGCAATTGTCATTCACCGCAAAAGCACCGTCTATGTGGATGCAAACTTGTTATTGAAGGCAGACTAAGGTTTTGAGTTTACGGCATGCTAACGAGCGTCTTGTAGCAGAGAGGCAAGACGACGAGACCAAAGATAGCTTTATTAACCTCTTGTATCGGGATTTTCAATAGCGACTTGACCCCTTTTTTTTTTAAATAAAAGGCAAACCATTTGAGATATTTCAAAAACTTTATTATTGGCTTGAAGTAGAATCAAAACTTTTATTACCACCGCGGGCACGTTTGAAGAGGTCAATTCCTTGGACCAAATTTTCAACGACGCGGCCACACATTTCGGCCGAAACGGCCGCTATTTCGCATTCAATGTTGGCTCTGAGCTCTTCCACCGTCGTCGGCGTGTTGGCATAAACCAATGATTTAACGTAACCCCACAGAAAATAGTCAAGCGGCGTTAAATCGCACGAACGAGGCGGCCAATCGACTGGCCCATGTCTTAAGATAACATGGCTTGTGGCTTGTGGCACCATCCTGTTGAAACCACATGTCGTCCAAGTCCATATCTTCCAATTCGGGCCAAAAATAACCGGTGATCACGGCGCGATAACGCTGATCATTCACAGTAACGTGACGACCGTTATCGTCGACGAAAAAAAATATGGTCCAATAACGCCGTCGGCATACAAACTGCACCAAACAGTTATTTTTTGTGGATGAAGTGGTGATTCATGAAGCACTTGTGGGTTTTCACCCGACCAATAACGCATATTTTGCTTATTGACAATCCCATTGAGCCAAAAATGCGCTTCGTCACTGAAGATGATTTTGCTATGAAATTCATCATCTTGGCTCATCTTCTCCAGAACCCAATCAGAGAACGTACATCGCTTCAAATGGTCCATCGGCTTCAATTCTTGAGTCAGCTTGATCTTGTATGAGTGTAAACCAAGATCCTTACGCAAAATACGCCATAATGTGGTCTGAGCGATGCCCAATTCTTGAGAACGCCATGGAATTGACTGATTTGGATCATTTGCTACGGACGTCTGAACGGCAGCGATATTTTTAACACTTCGACTTCGTGTCTCACTGACACGTCAACATCACACAACGAATATGTAGACTCAAATTTTTGCAACCAGATTAACTACATTGCGATCGATGTGTGACATTTCTCCAGTATTATGGATTTCCGAATGTTCCTAGGGCCAATATCGACTCGGACCATTACCTTGTTATAACCAAGGTACGGTTGCGGATATCCCGAATATCGCAAAGGTAATATACTGTGAGGAAGTTTGACGCTGGATGGCAGCAATCGCAAGAAATCGTCAAATTAGTCTCTGATTTCTTCTAATTTCTTAAGAGATCCTATGCCGGTCATCAAATACCGAAGACTAACGGCAACAATGTTAGGTTGCTATAAGAAATTAATTTGGCGGAATCAGATACATATTGACAAATTATATAGAGTGATTCATCGTGAGGTTTGATTTATAATGTAAAATAAAAAAAATAAGTTTGAAAGCGAACTTAAAATTTGTATTATCAATTAAAAGAACTATTCATGGCATTTACTTTTCGAAAATGATATCATATAAATGTTGGCCACGATTACATCTGAGGTGGTCCGATCGAAAAGTCTAATTTTAGGGGACTCGTTCGAGCATAGCGACTGGTATCTCGTGAATAACACGAGTAATGTCGGTTTCCAAAGTGTCAATCGTATCTAAGTTATTCCTGAAGACATATCCCCAGAGAAAATAGTCCAAAGGTGTGATATTGCACGATCTAGGCGGTCAATTTACCGTAGCAAAACGTGAAATTAAGTTCTCACTAAACTGATTTCTCAACAAGTCAATTGTTTCACGGGCTATATAGCTCGTAGCGCCGTCTTGTTGAAACTAGAGCTCACCGAGACCATGTGCTTGAATTTCAGGAAGCACATAGTCCGTTAGCATGGCGCGATAACGGTTACCATTGACGGTAACATTCTGAATTGCCTTATTTTTTTTAAGAAATATGGACCAATGATTCCACCAGACCATAAATCACACTATACCGTTGTTTTTAATGATGTAATGGTAGCTCTTGGTACTCTTCGGGTTGATCATCAGCCCAAATACGGCAGTTTTGTTTATTAACGTATCCCTTAAGCCAGAAGTGGGTTTCATCACTGAAAAAAATTTCACGATGAAACACCTGATTTTCATTGAGTTTTTCCAGAGCACATTCACTGAAAATATGACACAAATTCAAGTCGCCTGGCTTCAATTCTAGCAAAAGTTGAATTTTTTCCGCTTTTAAGCCGAGATCCTCACGTAAAATACGCCAAGTTGTCGAATATGCCAAGCCAAGTTCCTCGAATCGCACGAAAACCATTTCTCACAGAACGCTGATTTTTCGTAATACAGCTGAACAATTTGGAGATGCTGTTGTAGTGTGAGTCTTTCGACGATAACTTGCCAAACGATACTGAACAAAAATAACAAACCCGTTTGATAGGAGTCACGCGTTATCTGTCAAGAAAAGCCTTCTGAAAATCAAACCTCAAGATGAATCATCCTATATTTTTCGCACTCATGTGCATGAAAGCAAACGTTTGCTTCTTAATTGTACGAAGACGGCAAACTAAAAAAATTTACTTAATTTTTGAACTCACAATTAAAAAAATGACCTGCAAACTAATTGCTCAATAAATCCATATCCCGATTAACATTTGAAATCGGTATAAGCTATAGGTCCCTTGGTGATTTGATGGCTTGTCTTACCGAAAAGTGGAACCAAAGCGTACATCAATCTGGCGCAAACAGGGTAATTGCAATTGATATTTCTAAGGCATTTGACAGAGTGTAGCATCAGGCTCTTTTGTCGAAAATGCGTGCATTTGGGATCGATATTTCTAGGTTTAGGTAAAAAATTTTGTAATAAAGGGTCGAAGCCAAATAAAGAATAAATATAAATTAAATCACAAAGAGCCTTAAGGATATACATTATTTTCGTTTATTTATTGGTGTCTGTAAGATACTGAGTACCGTTTCTTAATTAAGGTTTCTATAGAACCTTTCAGTTTCCCTCGCTCTTGGTATTCTATTTCCAATAGAAGCTTAACTTTAATTTGGCTAACAATTGTTCTCTCTTATTGTTCCATTCCGGTTGTGTTATATTGTCTCCAACTAAGGCTAAAGTCAGCACAAAGATCAACTCCGTTTGAGTTAATTTTAAAGTAAGTAGGTAAGTCAGCCAATTGATGTTATACTCAAAAATGTCCGATCTACATAAGTACTTTAGATGCACGTCTAACATATAAAGATATACATCTTCCATTCCAGTTTCTAGCATAAATGTGTATCCTTTTAATAAAATACCTTTGGAGTTTTTCTCCTTCTTTATAAAGCATGCGGCTCCTGTGCTCTATATGTTTGTAAGCAAACAAAATATCCCATGAAAGAAGGACCAGACGATTTCGCAAATTTCCTACAGACCTCTGCTCATACGCCTAACTATCTAATGAGCTTAAAAAATGATTTTAGATAGCATTCTTCGAATCTAAAACGCCATTTTGAAAGGTTTGAAAGGTTGACTAAGATATCTCTAAGTACCTTCCTGTATCTTCCTAAAACAACAATTAAAGCCACACCAAAAAGCCAACAATTAATTTCCGAAAATTTAATTCTTTAATCGATTTCACGCGTTCCAACTGCTGTCTGCTGTCTGATGTCTACCATTTACCGCAAAAGCTCCACTAGCCATAACGATTTAATTTTCATCTGATTAAATTGATAAATGGCCATTAATACGTTCACACGAATTACTGCGTACGAAATCGAAATTTTCACAAAATAAAAAAAAAAAACAAATTTCCCACATCACGCATGCACATTTCGCAGTCAATTTAACACGCGAAGCCCGAAAATGTATTCAGTGTTCATTTGACTGCACTTCAGACTAGCAAAGCAAAAATAAAAATAAAAATCCCAAAAAGCCGTTCGGATACATCATGAGACATACAAACATTTCGTTACACTCCAGCAATTAACTCTTTATGGTGGAAAGTGCACCATCGCCAAACCCTTTTAGTATCCCAAATCCAATAGAAACAACGCGAACTTAAATCTATATGTGTACATGCAAATGGATGTATCTATGGATGTTTATCTCTGTATAGAGTGATCTAACTAACCTCGAATAGTACTGAGTGCAGATTGCTTCATCAGCATATGTTTCCTCTTGACAAATACCATGGCACCAAATGACAACATCATCACAGCCAAAATTGTTCCCAACAATATGATGAACCATGGCTGTGTCAGAACATCATCCACGTGCTCTTGATTGATGGGATACCTACGAACAAAAAAAAAAAAAAAAAAAACAAAAACAAATTACATACAGCATTCGGAATTCAGAAATACAAAACAGTTATAGAACAAAGGACATCCAATCCAGATATGCAAACAGATATCGACTTTAATCAAACTTACCTTTGATTAATAAACGGATCTAATCTCTTTGTAATCGGATCTAGACGAAGGGTTGCCGGCGAGCAATATGGCCCGATGCCAGCATTATTACCACCAGCTACACTAACCGTGTACATGACACCCTCGGTAAGATTTGCCAGCACCAGGGTTGGGGATCCACCATCGATAGTTACATTCGTTAAGATGCGAGATAAATTCATTTTCATATCGACTCCTCGTACCACTACATGATAGTTAAGAAGAGATCCTGCAAATAGAATCAGAAAACGAATGAGGACACCTTCGAAAATGGGCCACGCATAAGGGATAATTGAATCAACATCGAGTACTTGCACTCATACCCAGACTCTTATTCATACTCAGGATACTCTTAGTACTTACCATGATACGATTTAAGCGTCGGTGCCTTCCATTTCAAGAATACTGCTGACGAATTCAAAAGGACCGCTTCCATTCCATAAGGGGATTCACTGAGAACTGCAAAGGAAACAAAAATAATTTTTTTTTTATTTTTATTCTTTTACTATCGATTTGCCAGAAATTTATGCGCTTTTAAAACAGAGAACCCCACAAAAAATATATGCCGCGTACCGTAGTCGTTTTCGGCATTCAATGAAATCAACTAGAGTTCAACACTGCCGCTGATTGCTATCCGTATCACCACCCGCCATCAAATCAACCCAATAAGAGAGTAGGAGATTTAATTTTTTTTTTTTTTTTTTTTTTTTTTTCTGTCATTCTTCAAACGGCAACCTAGAAAAGGATGTCAATCAAGGGAGGTATGCAGAGTTATCCATGGTTAGTCCTAGATGTGTTCATACATATTTATTTGATCGAATCAGAGATCATACCAATGACGATGGCGATGGATGCAGGAAGCAAAAATTGGAAAATTGATTAATTTTTTTGGCTTTTGAAGAACGACTATGAGACCCCTGGACAGAGTATGTATTTACTATATATTCGTGTGTATGGATATCGAATTTCAGTCGTCACATGGGTTGGGGGTGAGTTTTTATTTTACAATTCTTCGTATGCATATGTGCGAAATTGGTTCTGCCATACCGGCTGCTAATGTAGAATTTTTCTTTAAAAATTTTAGATGCCATTTCGATTGTACTAAAATTGACCAGGGTAATGTCCTTTGTTGGGTTAGGTTTGCATGAAAGGGAGATTAGGGAAAATGATTGATTATAAGGGTAAATATGGTAGACTCGAAAGTTTTATCGCAGTGCATCTGTTGAAATTTTCGTAAACCGCTTCAATAGAGCGATTGGTTGCTTCTAAAGGATCCTATGTACCATATCTTTGCATATTTTGTTGGTGTAACAAGTGAATCTTGGAGCATTGAGATCGTCCAGATTTTTACAACTTAAGTGAAAAGAATTCACTTAATCTGTTTTGGAAAACAGAGATATAAACAGATAAATAAACTTGGAATCAGCTAATGCTTTAAAAACCTCAAGGATAAGTACACACCTCATTTTTGTTTAATCCTCGCTGAACCGCAAGATGAGGAAAGACAAAACTTATATAGGGTGATTCATCTTGAGGTTTGACTTTCAGTGGGCTTTTCTTGACAGATCACGCGTGAGTCCTATCAAACTGCTTCATCATTTTTGTTCAGTATCGTTTGGCAAGTCATTTTGGAAAGACTCACACTACAACAGCGACTAAAAATTTTTCAGCTGTATTACGAAAATCAGCGTTCTGTGAAGAATGGTTTTCGTACTATTCGAGGAACTTGGCGTATTTTACGTGAGGATCTCGGCCTAAAAGCGTACAAAATTCAACTTGTGCAAGAATTGAAGCCAGGCGACTTGAATTTGTGTCATATTTTCAGTGAATGTGCTCTGGAAAAACTTAATGAAAATCCATTGTTTCATCGTGAAATTTTTTTCAGTGACGAAGCCCATTTCTGGCTTAATGGATACGTTAATAAACAAAATTGCGGTATTTGGGCTGATGAGCAACCCGAAGAGTACCAAGAGCTACCATTACATCATTAAAAACAACGGTATAGTGTGGTTTATGGGCTGGTGGAATCATTGGTCCATATTTCGTAAAAATAAGGCAATTCAGAATGTTAACGTCAATGGTAACCGTTATCGCGCCATGCTAACGGACTATGTGCTTCCTGAAATTCAAGCACATGGTCTCGGTGAGCTCCAGTTTCAACAAGACGGCGCTACGACCTATATAGCGCGTGAAACAATGGACTTGTTGAGAAATTATTTTGGTGAGCACTTAATTTCACGTTTTGCTACGGTAAATTGGCCGCCTAGATCATGCGATATCACACCTTTGGACTATTTTCTCTGGGGATATGTAAAGTCTCAGGTCTTCAGGAATAAGCTAGCTACGATTGACGTTTTGGAATCCAACATTACTCGTATTGTCCGCGAGATACCAGTCGCGCAAAATTGGACTTTCCGAATGGACTACCTGAGATGTAGTCATGGTCAACATTTACATAGTGTCATTTTTAAAAAGTAAATGGCATGAATTGTTTTTTAACTGATAATAAAAATTTTAAGTTCACTTTCAAATTTATGTATTTTAATTTACATTATAAATCATATCTCAGGTCTGCCAACTACAGATGTCAAATGTGAGAAACCCGATAGTCAATGAAAGTCGAGACCTAAGACTCATGCAGCCCTAACCTAGATTTACATACTCTTATTCATATATGAGTACTCTTACTAACTCTAACGAGCAATTCCATTGACTTTTTAATTTCCTGGGTGCTAAGATTAGGCTGACAATGTTAAGTGAATTTGTCCTTACCACTGCGTTCCGGAGAAGTCCTGTATTCCCAACTCAATACGAAGGCATCTAGGCAGATGCAGAAACTAGTTGAAAACAGATATCGTCCAGACCCAAATTATTCGATTTTGGAAAAAAAAAAAATAGGCGGTCAACATGTTGCGGTAACGTTTTCCATTCACTGTGACTGTCTTTCCAGCCTTATCTTCGAAAAAGTACGGGCCAATAACGCCGCCAACACATAATCCTCACCATACAGTGACTTTTTTTTGGGATGCATTGGTTTTTCCAGTGCCAGAAACGACAATTTTGTATATTTACGTACCTAAACATCCAAAAATGGGCTTCGTCGGGAAAGATCGCATTTGATGACAAATTGTTCTGGCGATCCAACATCCAGTTAACAAATCAGCGACGTCAAAGATGGTCCAAAGGCTTTAATTGTTATGTAATTTGGATTTAATAAGCGTGCAAATAATCATCTGTAGGACAACATCGGACAAAAAGGTCAACCACCTTGAATTCAGTAAATGACAGCTATTGATAGCTAACAGGCAGGCCATATGTAGGCCGACACCTTACAAAGTAAGGTATATACGTACCGGGTTGGAGAGCGGCATATTTAGCAGACAGGTTTCTCTTTGTAATTGTCAGTAATAACTGTTCTTAGCTTCTTTTAGTTTTTTTAGGTGTCCCTCAAGGCTCTATTCTGGGTCCTTTACTCTTTGCATGTTTCAGTAGTGACATATCTTAACGTATTACGATTTGCGAACTTCAAAATCACTTAAAAACCAGGGGTTAAATAATATTAATCGAACACTGAAAGTAACTCACACCTGGGCTTTAAATAAGGGCCTCAGTCTCAGATATAACTTGACTTGACAACTATGAATTTAATTTGTGAACGCACTCTTCCACTAATCATCAAAGTGTCATTGTCAATTTATTCAGTAAACTCAACATTTTCAACATGGTAAAGTACACTAACGAGCAACGTCTGCAAACGTTCTCCGATTGGGTTCTGAAGAAGATGCGCCAAGATGATGAATTTCATCGCAAAATCATCTTTAGTGACGAAGCTCATTTTTGGCTCAATGGGTTCGTCAATAAGAAAAATATGCGGTACTGGTCGGGTGAAAACCCACATGTGCTTCATGAATCACCACTTCATCCACAAAAAATAGCTGTTTGGTGCGGTTTGCATGCCGGCGGCGTTATTGGGCCATATTTTTTCGTCGATGATAACGATCGTCACGTTACTGTGAATGGTTATCGTTATCGCGCCATGATCACCGATTATTTTTGGCCCGAATTGGAAGATATGGACTTGGTCGACATGTGGTTTCAACAGGATGGTGCCACAAGCCACACAGCACATGCTACAATCGATTTATTGAAGAGTAAGTATGGTGAGCGTGTTATCTCAAGACATGGGCCAGTCGATTGGCCGCCTCGTTCGTGCGATTTAACGTCGCTTGACTATTTTCTGTGGGGCTACGTTATGTCATTGGTTTATGCCAACACGCCAACGACGTTGGAAGAGCTCAGAGCGAAATAGCGGCCGTTTCGGCCGAAATGTGTGGCCGAGTCGTTGAAAATTGGGTCCAATGAATCGACCGCTGCAAACGTGCCCGCGGTGGCCATATGAACGAAGTCGAGTTCCGTTCATTAATATTTTGATTGTACTTCAAGCCAATAATAAAGTTTTTGAAATATCTCAAATGGTTTGCCTTTTATTTAAAAAAAAAGTTGTCAAGTCGTTATTAGATAACCCTATATGTTGGGTATGTAATTTAATACGTGCGGTTTTTTTTTCAAAATTTGAACGTTTATTTAAGAAAAACATGTAGAATAGTATTATTCAAAGTATTGCTCATCTGAAGCTATGACTTTTTCCTATCTTTCTGGCAATTTTTGGATCCCACACCAAAACAACTGCGCCGGCCTGGCAGCCATGAATGAATCAAGCCAATTTTTGATATTCTGCTCTGATGTGAACCGTATCTTAGTGAGGGAGTTCTGCATCGACTGGAACAAATGGTAGTCAGAAGGGGCAAGGTCTGGGTTATAAAGCGGGTGGTGTAAGGCTTCCCATCCACTGTTTTCCAAATAGTTCGTAACCGGAATAGCAACGTGGGGCCGAGCGTTGTCATGATGGAAAATTATTGCCTCGTGTCTGGTCGCATATTCCGGGCATTTTTCGGTTACTGCTCTCTTCAAATAGATTAATTGTATTCAGTAGCGTTGTTCATTGATGGTTTCATCTGGTTTTAGCAGCTCATAGTACAGCACACCCATCTGATCCCACCAAATACAGAGCATTACCTTCGCGCCATGGATATTCGGCTTTGCCGTTGGTTTGGCTGGTTGGCCGGGTTTCACATATGATTTTTTGCGCTTGGGGTTGTCGTAATGGATCCATTTTTCATCACCAGTAACAATCCGATGCAAAAATGACTTCCTTTTGTGACGTTCCAGCAACATTTCGGACATGCTCGGCTTGAGTTCATGTGGAACCCAATTTCCTTGCTTTTGAATATATCCAGCTGCTCTTAAACGTTTAAAAATGGCTGCTTGAGTGACACCCAAAGATTCTGCGAGCTCTTCTTGTGTTTGGCAACAATCTTCATAGAGTAATGCTTCCAGTTCTTCATTTTTAAACTTTTTTGGCTTCCAAGCCAAAATCACCACTTTTAAATCGTGCGAACCACTTTTGGCACGTTCGCTCAGCTAGCGCATATACACCATAAACTTCCACCAAAATACGATGACTTTCTGGACGCCCCAGCACATCAACAAAAGACGATAACGTCGAAGCTGTGAACAAAATTTTAGAAAATCTTCGAATTACCATAAGAGAAGTTGCTGACGATGTTAGCGTATAGGTTGGCTCGTGTCATGCAACTTTTTTCGGATGTTTAGGGCATGAGACGTGTGTCAGCGAAGTTTGTTTAAAAAAAAACTTCTTAATTTTGATCGGAAGAACCGTCGCACGAGAACCGCTCAGCTCTTGAATGACGACAATGATGATTCTGACTTGCTCAAAAGCATCATAAGTGGTGACGAATCATGGGTATTTGGTTATGACGTCGAAATAAAATCTCAATCGTTGGAATGGAATCACGCAGGTGAGCCATGACCAAAAACATCACGCCAAGTTCGAAAAAATGTCAAAGTTTTAAACGTTGTTTTTTTCGATTACCGTGGCGTAGTGTATTAGGCTTCTTCATCACGATAATGCACCTGCTAATTTGGCCATATGCCAATTTTTCCTGTTCCCAAAACTGCAGAGACCTATGAAAGGACGGAAATTCGCAACGATTGAGGAAATAAAAACGGCATCGAACTCAAGCCTCTACCAAAAAATGCTTATGAGAAGTGCTTCGAGGATTGGAAAAAGCGTTGGCACAAATGTATTATATCTGATTGCTTACCGAAAATAGTGGCACCCAGATAAATAATGAGTTGGTCTAGCTTGTATGACGATTAAAAAGAAACGGCTCAAAGTTGTAGGATGGAGCTGGAGCTCAATCCGGAGGCGATGTAAAGTTGGAAACTAATCGTCACGGAGCTTGTTGTTAAACAAGTTCAGCGGAATCAACACATAAAAGAGTATATAGTCAATTAAGTTACGACACTCAAAATGTCTATTCTTGGGACGAGTATACAACACATCAAATCAGAATGCCGTTGAAGTTACGAGGAGAATGATTTACGTACGCTTTGTGACATACATAACAGAGAAGAAACTGAGGATGATTTCTATTTCAAAAGGATATGCCCAACACTGCGTGAAACAAGGAGACATTTCTGGAAAACTGATTATTTATCAGATGAACAAGTAATCGGCTATGTCAACGAGATTCCTAAAATGTATTAGTTTTGCAAGGCTGCATTAAATTTTTAAAGAAACTACACTTACATTTAATTCTTTAATAAAATTAAACGCAAGGCTTACTATTATAATAAATTAAAACAAAAATATTTGAACTATTACAGGATATAAATAAAACTCAACAAGGACGGACGGGAATGCCATGCTTACGAGGGCGGTCCCAGAAGTACCCGGCCTGACCAAGATATGTCGGTAGTTGTTTGAAAATATTGGAAAGTACGCAGTCTATAAAGCATATGTTGTAGAAAATTGGTCATCGTTATGAGATACAATACTTTTATATGAAAGGCCTCAGCCTAACCAATATAAAAGTAGTAGATATTGTAGGCATTTCAAAAAGTGCGGTACATCGCATATTATTTGAAAATTTGGACATGAGAAAGCTGTGTGCAAGATGGGTGCCGTGTTTGCTCACACTCACTAAGTGTTTAGCAAAGTTTCACAGCAGCAAAGAAAAATTTTTGCACCGTTTCATAACAATGGATGAAACATGGGTCCATCACTTTACACCCGACACAAAAGAACAATCAAAACAATGGATTCAAAAGGGAGAACCGGCTCCAAAGAAGGCGAAGACCGTTTCATCTGCAGGCAAGGTCATGGCGTCGGTTTTTTGGGACGCGCGTGGGATAATTTTCATTGACTATCTTGGAAAAGGAAAAACTAAAAAAAAAAAACGGACAATAAGAAGAAAGTGTTGTTTCATCAAGACAATATATCACAAATCCGTAATTGCAATGGCCAAAATTAATGAATTAAAGTTTGAATTGCTACCTCATGCACCCTATTCGGCAGATTTAGCCCCCTCGGATTATTTTCTGTTCCCAAACTTGAAGAAATGGCTCAGTGGGTATCGAACTTTTTGAAGATCTGAAAGCCAATTTTTGTGTTTTCTTTGTTGTGTCTGATACTTCTGAGACCGCCATCGTAAGTATGATTTTGTTCTCTTACAAATAATTGAAAGGACATTGTTTGTATAAAAAATCTTAACTGACTAACTACTTGTTTCTTACAACTTCATGGCGATCGGAATTGTGTATATTTCATCATATGTTGAAGATGCATGTTTGCTCAATGAGTGTTAGGCTTTGGTTGGTCTTGGACTACAAGGCAAGCCCACAGCCAATTAACCGGATCATCAAAATCTAGTTCATATTGTACCAAAGAGAATATTTTGACCACAACATCTAGCACAAACAAGTCTATTCTCTTAGACTAAGTTACTGTTACTGAAACAATTAGAATGAATGTTAGTATGTTCGTGTAGATCCTAAGACTCGGACAGCGCAGAGTGTAATTCTGGACAAAAACTAAATTGGAATCTTAACGTAGCGGAAAGAATCAAAAAGGTATAAAACACCTTTTTATCTACAAAAGATCGGAAGGAAAAATTTGTGGCTTAAAACCTGCTATGGTGCGCTGGTTTTATACGGTGGAGGTAAGACCCATACTTACATATGGCGCATTAGTATGGCTGAAAGCAACAAACAAGAAAACGGCTTACGGAAAATTAGCGACGTTTTCAAGAACGGCTTCCATAGCCATTACAGGCGCGCTTTGTACCACCCCTACGACAGCATTGGACACCTTTCTGAACCTAACACCGCTTTATTTACAGACCAAAGAACTTTCTAGCAACAGTGCGATACGATCCAATAATTTGGGTCACTTCAAGAGCAGTAGTTTCGGACACGGCACGGTATTAGCAGAGCTACTGCCAGCCAATCTAATTCTTAATTAGTCGACTTCGACCAAAACAATAATGCAATAATCAGATCAAATGATTGGTGAATGGTTCTCAGATGAACCAGAACTAAAAGTGTCTTTGGTATACGACAACCGGACACAAGCATTGTCTTCTAATCAGAGTTTCCGACTGCCCTCAGGCTGGCTGAGCTAATGCAGATGAAATCGGTATCCGGAGGAGATATCGCGATCTACATCGATAGCCAGGGCGCATTTAAGGCAATGGAATCGACCAACATCAATTCTGATATAGTCAGGGGGTGTCGCACAGTGCTTAAATCATTATGCAGTCAGAACCAGTTGAGATGTGCTGGCAGCCAGGACACTGCGGTATAAAAACAAATGAACAAGCGGATTTATTTGCAAGAAGAGCAGAGCTATTCGATAATAGTGAGGTCGCTTACATCAAAGCACCCATTTGCATAGTAAGGGGCACTATCGAGGAAAAAATCATTAAGACTGCCAGCCGAAGGTGGTTAAGTTTTGAAGGACACAGGTTATCCAAGGGATAAACTTAGGACAATAATAGGAATCCTGACAGGACACTATCATTTGTGGAAGACTCAAAATTTGGTATTCATAATGGAAGGTGCACTCGAGAAGAATGAGTATGGTCTGGGTATGGGTATGTTCATCCACATTGAGGGTGCTTTCCACAACTCAACTTTTAACGTCATATGTAACTCGGCCATACAGCATGGCATAGATTAATCACTGGTTTTATGGAAAAGAGCAAGACTGGTGAATAGGATCCTGATTGCGAATGCTGACCATAGACATGGGAGAGTAATCCAGAGGGTTGTCCGCAGGGTTACTCCTGCCCCCACTTCCAATGGTTCTCACAAATACGCTCAGGCATATGCAGATAATGTAGCTGTGCTGTCTGTTGGCTTGTACCTGAAGACTGTCTGCTCAAAAGCTCAGGCAGCGGTAGACGTGATCGACGATTGTTCTCTTTACAAAAAACTTACAGGAAGATGAGTGATCTGACTCGTCCACTGCTTAAAGGTATCATTATTTGTTTCTCCAACGAATTATCTGAATGTCATACTAGAGAGCAAACTTATTTGATTCTTAGAAATTGGAAAAATACTTTTTCCTATGCCCAGAAAAGGAATGTAATCGGATTTTATTAGATTTCACTCCCGCCCATCAAATTTATGTCTGTTTTACACGCGTGGATATACGCATTGCTGATGGCATTAGACTATATTGTGAGGAAACAAAGAAGGAGGAGAAATATCTACATCTGTAGCAGTTCTAATTACACTTAAGGTCTGCTGAGAACTCTCACAGCTTCCAAGCTAGTTTGAAAATGCAAAGGTTCTCCAAACGCAGTCGTAAATCTGAATTTATTAAGTCGTCTTTGACTCCCTAAGCAAGGATTGAATGCTTTTCGACGTCTCTAAAAGGTCAGCGATTTTCCTATAGGTTCTTAGTAGCCACTATGCTTTTGCCAAGCACCCAAGTATGAAAAGCAGACCTTACGTCGCTTGCTATTAGATTGATGATGGCACCGCTTGTCACTATCTCTTCGAATGTCCAGCAAATGATGGTTCTGTAGAGATTTCATGATTTGAGCGTTTACTCATCTTTCTTCGAAAGACTGATCAATTTCAGTTAAAGGTACATACAAAGCGTAAAGTTGTTTGCTTATGTTTTCAGATCCGACAGGGAAAAAAGCTCATCCGACCTATGACATTACAAATTGTAGATTCTTATGGAGCCTCAGATGGCGCAGAAGTACGCATAATGCTGAAATCGAATACGCTAAGGAAAATGAAGCAACTTTCATCAGGAAAAATAGTTCGCAGAAAAGGTTTAAGTTTCAGGGACAAATCACCTGAAGCTAGAAGTTGTAGTTGGCGCATGAATACCTACTAACTGCTTGTGCACAAAACGGATTCTTAGTCATATTCCCAAAAGGGAATACGTACGTACGAATACGTAGCGAACATCTCTATAAGCAGGGTAACTTGACTCAAAATTTTTGGTTGGCTAATCATTTCGGTTAATGTCAGGTTTTAAAGAAATTTGACCATTTAATGTTTAATCACTAAGATGGCAGGACGTGTTGTATAGGAAGATCCCTATATATCAAAGATAAGATCGAATATATCGAAGATAACTAAATATCCTTCTCGTCGATACCCATAACTAGAGATGAGTGGTTCCAGAAAAATACCTTGAATCCGAAGAAACCATTCAAACAACTTTTCTTATTCTGATAATAAAGCAACGTCAACGTAAAATACACAGCAAATGAATGCAAACACCAACTTTAATAAACTTTAACAAATTGTAAGAATAAGAAGACCGAATGATGCACACATCCTGCGCTTTCTCATTCCATCCTTCCGACCAAAAATAAACTCCGGCAATTGTCAGGAAGCAGAAATCCTTCCCTTTTTTGCCACACACCTATGACAACAACGTGTGTAGATGTGAAGAGAAATTAAACAAATATAACACTGTTGGGGAGTCTTATTTAAAAATTTGATTGTACTCCCTTGACATAGGGAATCCTTTTCCTTCATTTTTTCCTCATCAAAATACCACTTGTTTCTTCTGAAACAAAACCAAAGCGGAGGTATGTTATGTACATATGTAGATAGATATGTAGGTATTTCTGCTTTACAACAGACATTGTTAAGCAGACAGGTATTCAAATAGGAAGTCCCGCTGACGCTGCAAGCAAGTAAGCATTGAAGCAAGGACTTTTGTATCCATCTTGGGCGTCATGGCATCCGCATGTGTGGAGCAAACCAAAAAATAAACACTAAATCGGCAAATAAACCACTGAACAAAGACATAAACAGACAGACAGATAGATAGGCAAACAGACAAATAGATAGATAGATTCATCATAGACAAAACAGGAATGGTCTAGGTGATGTTTCAAAGTGAACAAAATACATCCAATGCCAGGATGTGAAACCCCTCGGGGATTTCCCTTCTAACTGAAATGAAGTCAAAACAAAGCTCACCGAATGAAGAACGGCGAGGAAAAAAGAGAATAAAACGAAAAAAAAAGGAAAAAAGGAAATCATTTAAGGAGTAAGGTAGCTCTCCTCGTATGTTTACTAAATGAACTCCATTTAAGGATGAAAACACCAAAAATACACACAGCTACAGTGGCACATAGCCATCAGCCTCACAAAGCTTCTCCCTCATATGGTCACAGTCAGAGTTAGAACCAGAGTCGAAGCCAAAGCTTAAGCCAGGACAGATAGGGAAAGAAAGTCTCAGACTGTTGGGAGGATGCTGACTTCAATTTAAATAAAAGAATGCATTCAATGAAAATGAATGAAATGAATCAACAGAAGAAGGAAAACAAAAACAACAATACCCCGCTCTCATTTCCACAACCCATACGTTAAACTCGTATATATGTATGTGCGATGAGAGATGAAGACTATAAAGAAAGACAAACACTGAAAGACTAAAATACGAATACGAATACGAATAGTCGAAAACACAGGACGCAAAAGGATAACTTACCATCCTCTAGTGTACGAGATATCCTTGAATTGGATGGTTTTCCTTCGACAGACTTATAGAAGGGTACGATAAAAAATTCATACCGTGTGTACTTCATCAAACCGGTAACTGTGCATGTAGATGCGCCACCGCCATTCAGTATCGTTAGCATTTTGTAAACGGTTCCAGGGATGCTATTTCGGCTACTGCCGCTGCTTCCACTGCTAATACTGTCAGAGGTGGGGTATCCTGGAGTCGGCTCTGCTGCTGCCACCAATGCATTCGAGCGTAGACTGACGACCGTTGAATCGGGTAATTGTCGTGCATAGATGTAGAATCCTTCGACGTACTTGCCGTTGATTATCTGAAACGATACGATACACAAGAAATTTGTATTTTCGATTCATCCCGAAGAGAGAGCAGTGTAGATACATATGATACTGTGACTGTTTTTTTTTTTTTTTTTTTTGGGGGGGGGGGACAGATACCGATAGGGTACTAGATATACTAACCTGCCACGTTAATTTCATGCTTGTCGACTCCAGAGATGTCGCATTGATCAGTTCCACAACGTCACCCGACAGAAGGCTAGCACGAGCCTCACTCAAGTCCAAACCGCTATTGAAGTTCTTCTACAAAAAAAAAAAAAAAAAAAAAAACTAGTGTTAAAATTTACGTGCTCCGCAGGATAGATAGTACTGTTTGTAATTTTTTTTAAACTTACCATTCCAACGGCTATCGGTTCTGACAAAGCACTCGGCAACGATAGTCCATGTGAATTTTCAGCACGTATAACGAAAAAATAATTGACCCCAACATTCAGGCCCACCTGAGTAAAGGACGTATTCTGTATACGTGCTCCAACAGCAATCCATCCATCTGTTTCATTTTTTCCAAACATCTCAACTACGTATCCCTTTAGAGCAGATGCTCCAACTTTGTTACTTCTTGTCCATGAAATTGTCACTGTATCTTCGGTCTTCTCAATCACTTGTGGTTTACCCGGCGGTCCAGGATACGTTGACAGTTCAGGAGCTCGAAAAAATTTAATATTCGGATTTGTCGGTGCTTCCAATTTCAAATAACCACTCCATGAGGATTTGCCATTCCGATTGCTAGTCACACATGTATACAATCCTTCATCTTCACTTTTCTGCAATTCACTAATTGTTAAGGCTCCTGCTTCGGATATATTCCGACGATCATCATCGGAACTTTCATCGACTGGTATACCATCTCGATACCAGGACACTGTAGGGGCTGGTGTACCAACTGTACGACATGGTAACGTAACTATCGATTTTACCGGTAACGTTTGATTTACCGGACCCTGAGCGATTATCGGCGGTGGTAGTTCAAATTGTGTATCGACTGTCACTACAGTACGACTGCTCACACTGCCAACAGCGTTAAGTGCATTACAAACAACTACTTTGCCGGAATCCTCTCGAGCGAATCGAATAATTGACAAAACACTTCGTCCTTCAGGTGTGAGGGTTGCTTCCATACGACCATCTCGATAGCCGGGAAACATCAAGGAACTATTGCCTTCCACCGACCAGTAAAGTGTTGGCTTAGGGTATCCGGTTGCCTGACACTCGAACAGGACTTCATCTCCAATTTCGACAAGTTGATTTTTCGGACGAGTAATGAACTTTGGAGGAGCTTAATGGAAAACGAATGTCAGTCGGTTAAATATTTTATTGCTTTGACGAATGAACTTAGAAATGGAGATGGAGATGGTGGGGACAACAACTGGTTAACAAGTCGAGAAAAACTTACCATGTACTATAAGGGTTCCAGTAGCGGTAATTGAACCCACAGCATTGTCTGCTTCGCAACTGTATTCGCCCATGTCTTCGAGTGTAACATCGTCTAATTTGAGGCTGCGATCTTCAAGGATGTGTACACGTCCTAAGTAAATAAAAGTTTTAGTTTATAGAGATATTTGTACATGGGTGAGAGATAAAACGATATAAAGGAAATTGACGAAGAAGTAGTGGTTGCGGTGGATTGTATTTTAGATAAAATCGCTGAACTTCTAGGAGGAATAATTGCGCAGCTGAAAAGGTTCAATGAGAAAAGTTTTTTTTTTTTTTTTTTTTTTTTCATGTATTTGCGGCTACACAATCCCGATGCGAGGATGTTTAAAGGAAGTTTCCCCCATTCCATGACATTAAGATAGAGATACAAACATACACTGGGATGTCACAGGGAACCACAGGTTGAGTTGGGGAAACCAAAGTGGTTTTGTTCGTCATTGAAAATTCATCCTACTTTAAATAAAGTGAATGGGGGTGGAATATAAGGCTTTAACAGCCTCCTATGTAGGCTATAATGTCTGTAAAAGTATGCCCAAAGCAAACGCAATTCAGAGAATATTCTTAGGAAGAAAATAAATAAACATGTTTCCTCCCCTTAAAATCGAGGAGCAACTACCTATTCGCACAGACAAATTAACCCATAAACAGTAAATTGAGTCAGTTGTTTGAAAAGGTACTACGAAACGCAGGTCTACAATAGATAAGTTGGCCTTGTGTTGGGCGCCACTTTATGCAAGATGAAATTGATTTACCTCCAGCAGGCATCGTTTTTATAGCTTGTGAGATTATTCTGAGTACTATACTTCACAGACAAACTTGTCTTGCTTCTGGTCCAAGCAAGTACCAAAGAGACGGTAATTGTCGAATGGTTTACATTTGAGTTAAGAGGGTTTTTATGTGCTAAGATGAAAAAATGTCTGCATAAAACTGCAACACGGTATATATTCCTTTAACTTCAATAGAATACTTAGAAGATACAAAATCTTTTTAGAAATCTTTCAATGCATCATCTTGCTCATCCAAACAAATAGTTTCTGGATATTTCAGGGCTAGCCAAGTGTTGGTACAAAAAATTGATTAGTTTAAAACTCTTTCATCTTGCTTTTAATAAGTGCGGTGATCTTCGAAACTACAAGTGTTCTAACGAAAATCCTCCTTGATTTATTGAGATATTATAGAGAGATGTCTCATTATGACCTACGAGTAAGTATTTTGGTCCAAATTTGTCATCGAAATTAGTACGATGTAGTTACAAGAGTTGTTACCTCGTGGAAACCTTGGCTTGAATTCCATCTTGATGTGAAATATACGAGTTCGTACCATGCGGAGTGAGAAAATGAGAACAAATTAATCCTTTTTCATCACCTAATGGCTTAGCGATTCGTTTATAGCATATTTTTCTAGAATTTCACACTACCAGTAATCAAAATTTAATAGACCTGGCTGTGAAACACAAAAGGCTGACAATTTCATAGGTAGCAGATAATGAGATAGGTCTAAGAATTAAGATTATTAATCCTACAATCTTAAAGAAGCTAAGTCATAGTACCCATAGAACTTCGACAGGCCCTATATTCTCAAATTCTTTTGTTAATCATCTTGTGTAAAGCATTTTGTCTTAGCATAGAAATATGTGATTGTGTTTTTACCGAAATCTGGTAGGACTCTAGGAAGTTTCCTTACAATAAGGGCAACAGTTTAGCTAACAAAATCGTCTCAACTGATTGTTGATCCTATTAGTTATGCCAGATTCTTACAAGTTACAATACTATTCTTCAGATGACTTAGGTTCGATTTTTACTTTGAATACCGGATCAGCTTTTTGCCTTCGCAGTAGAAGAGATCTGTAATAAAAATATGCAGAGAAAGTTGAAAATGCCTGGTTCTTTCAGCATGACAGATACAAATTCTTTTCCCTCGGTTTTCTGTTAGTGGTCGTCATTAAAGCCGAACATGATCTCGAGAATATCTGAATGCTGTTATATTAAAAATTGGTACCACTAGATTCTGCGTTTTGGAAGAGTATTTGTCCATTAAACGCTTTTTTATAGAAACTCTTCCTAATTTCAAATATTAACACTAAAATGCCCATTGGGGAAAAAAAAGGATTCACAGGTGTTGGCACAAGCGGCTCAAATCAATAGACTTCGTGTATATCTAGGTACGTAAGGAAAATAACTGCTTCCGTTTCAAATTGTCGGTCATTGTCACTACAAAGTTCGATTGTACAATGGTCTACATAATCTATCTCTGGGACTTAAGGTGTCAAGGATGACCGTCTCTCATTTGCTACTTTGCTGGTTACTTACAGATTATCAATTAAAGGTGCTAATATTCCGATATGATTTAGAGTCTGGTATATTGCTCTCCTGATATATGACCCTTTCCCCAGGAAAATGAAGAAAGAATGAAGAATCATTAACAAGCCATTTTAATAGAGCTCCACCGGATGTCTTATTTTACGGAGAATCTCTAGGGCTGCCAAAATCTGTATCCCAAAGATCCAGACTTCATTAACACGAGTTTGCTTTACTATGAGTCCATGTTGGGCGCCACATAATTTTATTAATTGTATACGTACTATCGGTGTTTGAAGCCGAAAGGAATTTTGGTTCAAATTTGTAGTAGCAGCAGATAGTGTCTGAGTATATAAATGCATACATAGATATAAATGTACTTTTATCTGTACTTTTATAATGGAATTCCCCACATTGGGCGCCAACTTAGGCTATATAAAAAAAAAAAAAAAATGCATCAATTTAATGTGATTCCACAAATACAGTATAGCCAACTCGATTGAAAAACGCGAAGACAAAAGTCTAACGAACATGAAACCCTGTGATATCTCTTTCGACATCATCACCAGAAAGCGAGACCTTTCAAAAATCTGAATGAATATCCATTCGAAGCTGTTTCCTATTTCCTTTTGTTTGCCAACGAGTCCGCTTCACAAAAACCGCTTTTCAGATTATTTAGTCTCAAAAAAAAAACCACGAAACCGAAACCTAATCCTATGTAGGATTAATGTCGGCTGTCAATTAGCGGGGACTAAATGCAAAATGCAACACGCAGACCAGACACTACGAAGACACAATAAAAACAAACCAACAGGAAAAATTACAAAAATCGAAAAGGATGGATACGGAAGGAAGGAATGAAGTCTAACCCAAGACAATGTTGATTTCAGTGAAGACAACAACGACGATGACGATGACGATGACGATGACTCGATGGTGAAAACAAAACCTCACGCCATTTAACTTCACTAATTGACAATCTGATGAGGGTTCACCGCTACTATTTTCCACTCTCGCTCTTCTGTAGTCGTCCTCATTGGGGACACAAACAATTTCGTCCTTTAACTGGATAGAAAATACTTACGTAATGGCATATTGCCACCAGATGCAGTACGCCGCCACAGGACATCGGGCAAAGGATCACCACCGATGCGACATTGAAATATCACAGAGTTACCAACCACTGCGGTTTGATTTTGCGGTCCACGAATGAGGAATGGCTTAACTATAGGAAAATCAAATATTAAAAAAAAAAAAGAATACAAAATGTGAGGGAAATCCACAGAGTAGGTGAATTGTATGTACTCACCATGAACTTTTAGAAATGCAACCGCAGATTCTCGCGTACCAACAATATTCTTAACCACACACTGATATCGCCCATCGTCTGACTGACGGGCATCCTGAATCGCTAAATTACCACCATCCACGATGCGTATCCTCTTCGATGCGCTCAAATTTAGAGTTTGTCCGTTTTTCCGCCATGTGATTGTGGGCTCGGGTGAACCACGCGGTGCACCGCATTCCATGATCGCCACATCACCCTGTGCAACGCGAGTATTTTGTGGTTCCAATCGGAACTCCTCACGAAGGACTAGAAATAGAATAGAAACAGAAAAAAAAATTACAAAATTGCATTGTCAGTTGGAATCGGAAAATTACTCTTAGTTTGAGGGAGGAAATTAAACATAAATCTCTCTACCGGGGATACTTCCTGGTTATATGACTAGGACGAGTCCTTTCACCCTTCTTAGTGGTAAGCTTTGATATGCCCACTCATCCTCAATTTTGCTATGAGATTTGTCGGCGTATTATACAGATAAAGTCCTCCTGAATGTGAATGGGTAGGTGGGCTTACGTGGGTAGTTAGGTAATACAAAAATGCAACGATAAGGACTTCAACCTACCACGTAAATTCTCATTGATTTCGAGTTTGATGCGCAATCGAAGCTTCAGTTAAACAGCAATTACCGTAAATGGCAATTTATTTTATCCCTATTGGAGGCATAAGCCGACAGGATTCTCTCTCTCTCTTCGTATATTCGTAGTATATGTATAAACGTAAATCCGCAGTAATTGGCCAGGTGCGCTTCCTGGAGAGACGCATTCATCAGATGTACGGACAAGTACAAGTATCTGTATGTGCGTTCATCTTGAACATAAACCAACTGTGGTGCAAGTTTTTTCTACATCGCCCCTCATAAGGACATTGTGTCTTTCATTCCCGCAAATACTCATATTCGATGCTTTATATACGAGTATGTATCATAGTTTATCGTGTCCTTTTTATTTTCTAAATTATTTACGATCAAATTGGTTTCGTAATTTTTTGCTTGGTTGCAGAATAATTTTTTTTTTTTATTTTTTTTTTTCTTTAACAGCTCTAAACAGACGCCTAAAGGAGAAAAAACTTTACGTTCCACAGGTATTCGTACTTCGAAGGATGCAATATTCAATTGAGATCGCTTCCTATTATCTTTTCTTTTGGCTTTTTGAGCTCCTTTATCAAGGAGTCAGGATAAATTAAATTCAATTACTTGCTGGCATCGAGAAGGACTTTTATATGGCAGCGGTACGAGTGAGGTACGAGTATGTATGGTAAAGAGACAGACCAAGGCAGCTATAGACACTGAAGCGATACGAGTGATTATGTGGGTTTTCTTTCTTTCTTCTGAGATACAAGCTCTGTTGCTTTTCATCTGTACTGAGTACCGCTGGTAGACAGAGGTTTATTTTTTTATGATTTTTTTCTTCTTCAAATTCTTGGAGTGTGAGTAATTTTCTGTCTTGGCATTGAATGAACATTGAAGATACGAGCATTCTTTTTCGAACTGGAAAAGTATAGAGAGGAGTGCATCTTTTGAAAAGGATGAGTAATTAGGTGAAATCGATGAGGTATCTATTGAAAATCGGTGATGCGATAAAAGACGAATGGGTCTTGATACAGATAATTGAAGAAAATTGGTCCTTTGAACGTGCTACGGAGAATAGATTTGCAGATAGAAATCAATTCATCAGAGTCTATTTGTTGCACATTCCTTTCAACCTAAAAATGATGAAACCATTACGATAATCTACCTTATAATGACTAATATGACTAAGAATAACAAGCGAATTTGGTCTTAGCGGTATTCGTACGAATGCTAAATAAATAAGGTGAATGCATTATGGAGTCTTTTATGAAAGATACATATGGTGACTAGCTGTGAAATGGATCTGAAAAGGAAATGGTTTTCGAAAAGGCAATCCATTAGAGATATGTATTAGTAAAATTCTGTAGCGTTTCTTTTGCGCTTAATTATTCTGAACTAGTTGTCTTGGGAGATACTCATCGGCGCTCTAGACTTAAAGGAGCAAGTGACCTTAAAAAACCAGCTTTAGAAAAGGCCGTATACAGGGTATCTTTGATATATAGTACATGTTTAAGAGAACTTCCTTTAAATAATTGAAAGTGGTTGATCATTTATGTGCTAACGTCTCAGCTGTTCCTTTGATCCTTTGAGGCATTAGGAACCATCGGAGAATTTTCTGTACAATCTAAAAATCAGCAGTGACATATGTATTTATGTGGTAACTTGGTTCTCGGTGTCCTCCGCAAGCCGCAAGAGTCTTTTAGGATATTGATGTGACATATCTGGTCACATGACATCAACCAGACGACGGGCCACGCAATTGGGCATCACCAGACGGACCCAATAGCGAATTTTAGTAAAAGACTTACACATGTTCCCGTACAGAGTGCAAACAGTGAATCAGTTAATGCCTCCTGACCGTCAGTCGCGTGTGAAATGCTGTACAGTCGTACTCCATTTCAACCACGAAAAGGACGATTTTGTGTCGAAAATTATCATGAGCGACGACGCGCATTTCCATTTAAGCCCTTACGTCAATAAGCAACATATTCGTTTCTGAGGCACTGAGAATCCGCGTGTGATGCACGAAGAGCCATTACATCCACTCAAAGCCACTGTGTAGTGCGGGGTTCAGGCGGGAGGAATGATTGGGCCGTATTTTTTTGAGGACGCCATCGACAATACGGTCACTGTTACTGGCGAATGCTACAGGGCCATGATAAACGACTTCTTACTGCTAAAATTGGATGAGCGGGTCTTGGTGATTATGTGATTTCAACAGGACGGTGCAACCGTACACACAGCACGAGCTACAATTTCTATTGTGGAGGAAGTGTATCCTGGTCGCGTAATCTTCCGTTTTGGCGATTTGGCATGACCAGCAAGATCGCCCGATTTAACCATCTCAGACTTCTTTCTTTGGAGCTACTTCTCGGGTGTATGCCAACAAGCTTCAGACAATCGCAGCCCTTAAGGAGAATATTCGACAGGAATGCGAACAGTTATCCCTGAAAATCTTGCGGAAAGTCATGTGTATCAACACTGGCGGCACAAACTTGGCGGATATCATCTTTTTCACTTAACAGAAACAATTGTTAAGGTCCAAGTAAGGTTTTCCATCACTCAAAATTATTTCTTTTTTTATTTAGTAAAAAAGTAGTTCAAAAACAAAATTGGACGATTAATTTTGCGCCACCTTGTATTGTTAAGGCATGCGAAAACCTGGATGAAGATAGAAAGAATCCTTTCATTGTTTATTTTGTAGCTTTACTGCATTGGTCGGCAGAAACTATATCCTAATACTACTCCTAGAGTTGGCCACCATTGACCAAATTGGAAAAAAGTCCAAGAGTACCGAATCGGTACTCACCACCTCTCCATCAATTTCAGGGTTTCGTATGATAGCGTCTATAGAGACAAGCTATACATCGCCGTGCCTGTTTTTTTTTTTTTTTTTAATTGTGCAAGATGTATGTAGAGAACTCTCGTTGATCTATCAATTTTGGAAGAAACATCACCGAATGTTTGTATAAAGCAATCATCCTCCATGTTCTGGTATCGGCGATGAGGTATCACAACTCGAGATTTAGTCAGAAGATTACCCCTTATAAGACGGCTGAGTTATGGAGTAGTGGCCCGAAAATAGAAAGGAGTAAGGAAGATCTTATCAAAGTTGAAGCACGAAGTTAAAAGGGGACTTCAACTAGATCGGTATATGTAACTGGAGGCATCCAACTGAGATTCAAGCGGGCTGGAAATGTATGGAACTGCCACGGTATGCCTCCATAGAAGGTAAGTAAAGCGTTTGAATACGCAACTGTCCATTATGAACAATCATTCGGTTTGAACAATGCGCACAAAATATGCGGCAGTGCCACACTAGAGCGATGAATGAAGATTATTGAGTAAGAAGCAAAGAATAAAAAAAACCAAAGTCAACAATTCACTGGCAATAGTAGCTGTCTTTTAACAATATTTCTAATAGTTGATAAGCGATAATGGTGCTATACTCCTAAAGAACGCGGAATAATCTGCAAGATATTTTTGATAAGCAATCCAGATATTTTGGCGCATTTACGAGACCTATTTCCACCTATGTGGGTTTCAGTCTTCTGGTTCGATGTTAAACGAAACTGAATCTATAGTCGAGGCACGAATCTATTGCGGGTTTCTATAAAACATTGTGTAAAACTAGCATCTATCGGGAAGGCTGAACATTTAAACTAACTTGTCAGTTCCAACGTAATGATTTAATTTTAGGACTTACTAGAACCAAGAACACTAGGTTAGAAAACAAGAAAACCTTAGCTCCATGATTTGCGATTTTTATTTTTGGAAATAATTGAATATAAACTGTCTTACTTTTGTATAACAGGTAGTTCGAAAATTCCGGGAGACTAGCACACATACAAAAGCAATCTCCCAACAAACCTTTCAAGGTACGCTTTAGTTTTGAGCCATATCTCTTTCCTTCGGGCATATTTTTGAGGTTTGCGAATACGCAATAGAATAAATGTTTCAGCCATTCAGTTCTGAATCATCAGCGAGTGTTGGTTTTGGTCAACTGTGAGCAAACACTGTACCCACTTCTATCTTCTGTTTCTTAAATATAAATGGAGCGGTTCACATTCACAATAAAAGGTTATAACACTGCTCCCTCCTTAAAGTTGTTCGTCCCGAATAATTTTCATTCAGCGTTCCGTTGACACATTCTATGCACACGGACCACCTTCATATTATTCCGATCCCCACGCTGAATCCGGAAGACAACTCGTTATCACCATTTATGGACCTTGCTAATCCTGTTTGCCTTTCTTATGCAGGAGTTTATACAGCCACACAAGTTCTGCTTTGTTTAAGCCGGAAGATTTTGCTTTGACGTCGTACCTAGTTTCATCTTTTCTTACAGAAGCATCAGGACCACTTTTGCCCGAAGAAGGCGAAAGCTTAAGAACCGGATTGCGGAAGATGACGGCGGAATTTCTGGCGTTTTCGTACGAGTATACCAATGATGAACTTGACACATATGTTAGCCACCAGAAAACCGTGAGAGAAGGGTGTTTCGGCCAAGTGGAATTTAAAGCTGCCGACACCATTGACCTTAGCCGTTTCTCCCGTAGCTGTTCGTAAACTATCACCGGTGGTGTTATGCAATTTTTCCTTTCCGCTGGCTACTTCCACCAGAAGACTTTCATTGAACCGTTTTGCCAGTGAGACTTGCATCATGGTCTACTTCTGCTCCCAACATCGCGGGCCATCTCGACTGATAGCTTTTGGATGGTTGACCGACTTCTACCATATGTAGCCGTTTCTGCTGGTTTCCGCGTCTATTTGTTTGTTACTGCAGTGAAGAGCCGTATCTGTTCTTTAGACTGCCCTTGAAGATGTCCTACTTTATCGCAGTTCCATCAACACATTCTTCACCTCTCCCGTGTAATATATCTTTCTTCGGTAGTTAGTTTTACGTAGAAGTGTTTAACAGAATCTACTTCCCTGCTGAAACATGTTCCTTTGTAAGCCTAATTGGCTACTTTCATCGCCAGAGTAAAGACAAGGTCTTCATCTATGGTTCTTTCCCCGGCCATCCTTACCACCGACTGTAGCTTCGAATCTGCAATTCCCCTGATGAAAGCGTCCTTTGTCATTTTGTCGATTAATTTTTGGCCTGCGGTGAGGTATGACAGATGTGCTAGTCTGCTTACGTCTGCTTGGAGCTGTTGCACTGTTTCTCCTCGTTGCTGCATTCGACTTTGCGATTGAACGTTGTAAATCTTCCAAATGTGGCTATCCCCAAACCGTTTCTCGATAGACTAAAAGCACTCTTTTGTCGTTGGAACGCTTAAAGAACGTTCTCACAGTTTCTGTTTTCGTACTGTGTCGAGCTCTTTGTGGTCCAATCGTTTGATTTTTTCTTCAGCATTATTCTCTTTTTCAAATTTTTTATCGCAATTTTCGAACTTTTGCTATTCCAACTTTTGTTCGAGGCTATTCTTTTCGTCGTCCACTTTTTGTTCGAGACTATTATTTGTTAGTCTAGATTTTTTTTTATTGTTCGAGACTATTCATCTGTGCGTCCATTTTCAACAAGAGTAGTTGCATCATCACTACCATGTTGCTGTCGGTACTCATTTGTTCTGGATCATGTCCCTCGTTGTTCAAGGCGTCCTAAAGTCGAAGCATCAAGTCTCAGTTTCCTTCTCTGGAGCTGAGGTTTCTCTTGTTAAGCTCAAATTTAAGTTCCAATTTAGAACTGATTTCACCTCTCTCGGTTTCTAGTATTTATACTCAGTGCCATCGAGAACTTTCTGTACTATTCAGCGTCCCATACATACATTTTCCAATATTCTTTCAATGGATCAGTCTTCTATTTCTCAAATATAGATGGCACTGTTCACATACAAAATAAGAGATACATATCAAAATTTGCGTCACTTAGCCTTCAACCTCTCGATGACTAATGGTCAAAATGTCATCAAACTTTGATTTGTATCGTGTCGACTCTGAGGGTCGACATCTATGTGTCATATTTTACATTTCATCTTAGCACATTTTCACAATAATTAGGACAGAAACCACATTGGCTGGAATATTGTGCCTTTCCTCATTAACCCAAAAACACAAGACTAATTACTACTTTATCGCCAAACCGAGGCATCCACAAGCCTTTTTTGACTTTCTAAAAACTCATTAAAAGTTCACCGATTCCATGTGAACAATTATTGTTAAATTAATAACAACTCGATACGTCTCGATATCTTAAGCAACCCCATTCTTAAAAACGACAGTTAGGTACTATAGGATCCAGCAACATACCCTCATCTCTGTTTCTTGATTCCTTTTTAATTATAAGATCCCCAGATGTAGGTAGAACTCGTGGCACAGAGTCCAGAGAGTATACAGCATCAGCAGGCGTCATCACCCCACTGTAACATCTGGCCTTGGTATCATATTTCAAACAATTAACAACAACAACATCACCGGTAATAATAATCGTATCCTTCACACAACTACGAACACAGGACAATCCCCTTTTAATGAAATTAAATTAATACACAACTTATAACTACAACAGAGCACTTTAAGCCTGGGGATGGGCTAAAAAGGTTGCTGCTGATGCCACTAAACTGTAATCGATCATTTTGCACTTACATGCCACTTGAAGGGTTGCATTTCGACTTCGCGCCACTCCGAACTCATTCTTCCCCTGACACCAATAGACGCCAGCATCGCTCTCCCTCCGGGAATGGATTACCTAAAAAGGATACAGAAATTCAATTAAACTCATAGTTAGGTCCTTGTTGGTGTATAATTCATAATTAAGCAAAAACGTTCAAAATGATGATGAAGATGGAAGAACAAAAAGGAGAAGAAAAAAAAAAACAGAAAAAAAAAATTAAAATTAAGAACATGACACAGAAAACTGTTTCGCCTGGATAGAGATATTAAAGAAATAGCGCAGGCCAAACTGAAACTGAATGAGTGAGCAACCTTCTCGGGCGTTATCACCATCATTCCTATAGACGACATTCGACTATACGAGTACCGACGACGACGATACTTAACGAAGACCAAGTCGCAGTCATGGCATAGATGACTCTGACTATGATGTTGGCGAACAAAAAAAAAAAAAAAACAAAAAGTTCCTTGATTCCAATTAGTTGACATACTGGCGACTTTTCGTTTCAAGTGCAACCAGACAAACGCACTTCAAAAAAGTATTTTTCATAAGCAGCTGGTGCTGCCACTTTACTTATATAGCTGCTCACGTATGAAATTAGAAGTCACAATTGGAAGTGTTTTCCACACTCTTTGCTGCTTCTTTCCTACTTCTCTCTGACCTCACTTTCAGTGAAGCTTCAACCACCACCACTTTATGAAAGAGAGCTCTTTGAAGTGGGTCACCGTCGCGAAATGCATAAATATTCATTTTCTTGGGTAAGAGGAGATCTAAGTTGAAATAAGATGCTCGCCACTTTAGGGGTTGTCATGAGAAGGGCACCGTAAAGGAGGACATACTAGTACAACGTCAGCATCAACCTCCATAATTTTTTAGTGTGCGACCGCGAATGCAAAGAATGCGTGTGCAATTGAATAAGTGGAAGATACAAGTACGAAGGCTCTTGGTATCTGACGGTCTATGGCATTTTTTTTATTACGTACCATCATCACAACAATCTTTCGCATCAGTTACACCGACAAGATGTACGCATACAACACTTTGAAGCTGAAACTCTAAGCATGCAGAAGAGTGAAAGTTATAAAGCATGCGGTGAGGCGCTTGATTCTTTTGATTTATGAACTTGAAACAGATTTAAAAAAAAGTATTCAAGGCTGAATAATTTGCTGAAACAAACATTCAAAGGAAGGACCATAAGATACGATCTGACTTTGACTACTGTAATAAGTTAGTAGACGCTCAGGAAAATTAATGAAAGAAGAGCTTACCTCAGGCACAATTTTTGCAAGAAAAGCCTTTTTTCAAATTTATAGACGACGCCTCTGGTTTCAAAATTTATAAAAATTCAAAAGTTAAGACGGTGCCCCAGTGTATAAAATGGCTATCATGGGAGTTTTCAACAAACTCAGATACAGCAACCGTTTAGTACCAAAGAACCTCGACTATCTCAACTTCAGCTTAGAGAGACAACATAACAGCAGACCTGGACTACAGTAGTAAGTGCTAAGTCTAAATGGTCATCTATTCAGGGACTTATTCAGAGCGACGGAAATATGAATCCAACGCGACTCCCAAGAAGGTATAACGTATCTTGAACGGCTTTGACAAAGAGAACCTAAAAAGATAACAGGACGGTGTCTTAAAACGAGCTGGTTTATGTCCTGGTTAAAATAACTAATGTGGCGTAGGAAGATGGCTGTGTGATGTGACATGTGCACGAGTCCACAGTTAACTGAAGTTAAAAGGAAAACGCAGTGCTTCCGACAAACATTTGGTTCATCGTTGCGCATATTGCTGCAGCTCTAATGGTCTCATCAATGGTCTCACTCAAATAGCGCACCAGTCTCGTGTGAACCAATATGACATGAAAGGATGGCAAGAGCATGATAGTCCACAGTTTGAATGAGTTCCCCATTGAGTAGATGAATAGTAACGGAACTCCCAATTGTTTCGAATAACTGGTTTAAAGTGAGAAATTCTAAGATCAATAGCAGAATAGGGCGAGCTGTGCAATCAGAGAAGATATGCGCTGTCATCGTCAATTTCACCGGGTGGAAACTTTGTCCTGACTTTTATTAGTAGCATAGGTAGTAACAGGTAAATTGCAGTCAGTCTGCTAATGATTAAGCCACAATTTGAATCATATTTCTGACGCAAAATCATTCTGTGCAAGGTTTAGGTCACAGCGACTCAAAGGGCTTCGATAAAGCAAGTGGACACTTTTAACTAAATGTCACACGTTATAACTTACTTACAGATAGAAAGATATGCCACTGGAGTAGACGTTCTCTTCAAACGTTTCATAGACGACGAAGCAAAATAAACCATTCCTCACCTTTTATGTAAAACAGATGTGCAGTAGTAGCAATTTCTTGGCAGCAAAAAAAATCTGTTTTTACCTATGGGCCCCATAACCATTGGTATAATTGGATACACATTCTACCGACAGCTTCTTCAATATGAATTTCAGCGAATTCCCATGAATAGACTTCTATCAGAAGAACCTTTCCGTATCATTCATTCATACTTTGAAAATTGGTTTTCAAGATGCGAAAGTGTGGCGAAAGATACGAAACTGTCAAGCTGGAGTCTTTTCTTATCGAAGAATCGTGGGTAGTGGCTATGCCTTAAAAAGTAGCATCATCATCGATTTTAAGGTTTTCAAAAACCTTCAAATATTTCAAAGAACGGTATATCGGTACCTCTCTTTGTTTCCTCCCTAGTTTTCCTACGCCCGAACTGTGTGCAAGCATTTCAAGATTATCTCAAAGCTTTGAGCGTGCGTTAGTTAAAAAAGGCCTGAAAATATTTTCTTCGAAAATATGTACGAAATTGATCCGGATAAGGACTCGATTCAACAACAAAGTTGACGACCAGTGAAATGACTATTGAGATCGTGCAATTTGACGCCACTTGAATACATCTTTTGGGGTTTTGTAAAGTCTTGGACGCATGTAGACAAGAAATGTTGGATTTGAAAGGCCTTTTACTTTACAGCTGATGCACGCAGAGTTGGCATAAAGTGACAGATATCATCATAAATTTTGTTAATTTACCTTGGAATGCTAAATAATGAAAGAAAAAAATCCAAATCATTGACTTTTGCAATTTTGCACATAATAATGTGCTTTCCGAGAGATGTGTGCGCAACATAAGCAAACAATTAAAAGAGACGGGCTCAGTACAAGATATAGAGGCGCCAAAATGTGTTCGCCCCGAACATTGAATGGTTAATATCGCCGCAGTAAAGAAAAGTGTCGAAAACGACCCAAACACATCCGTTCGTTACCGCTCTAAGGAACTTGACCTCTCCACAGCCCCACTTAACCGAATTGTACATGTGCACAAAGTTTAATTAACGCAATAACTGAAGCCGGCCGCCCACCAACAGGGTCGTAAGTTCTCGGATTGGGTCCTAGAAAACCGTGTTTTCCGATGAGGTCCATTTCCTGAATCCTGACGAATACGTTAATAACCAAAATTATTGCACCTGGGAAATAGAAAATCCACGAGTGATCCAGGAGATGTTAATGCAGCCAGAACGAATAACTGCTTTGTGCGGTTTATGGACTGGATGTGCCATAGAGAAGTACTTTTCCGAAAATAAGTCTAGAAAGCCATTACGGTTAATGGAGTGCACTATCGAGACAAGATAAACAATTTTTTTTATGGCCAGAGCTAGACGATATAGACATGGTTGATCGCTACTTTCAACAGGATGGCGCTACCTGTCATACATGTATCGAAACAATCGTGTTGTTACACATGAAGTTCCCTGGTCACGCAATTTCGGGTTTCGGAGACATACATTGACAGCGAAGATCGTGCGATTTAACACCGTTAGACTTCGCAATCATCTGCAAACAATTCCAACACTGAAAGTGAATACTGAAACCGGCATCGCCGAGATAGAGCCACAATTATGTGAAAGAATAAGATAAAAGTCTGCAAACAGGGCCGAGGGGGTCATTTGGAAGATATTGTATTTCATAAATAGTCCCCATGCATCTATTTTATAAAGCAATAAAGGTTTCAGAGATATTTTAACAATTGTTCGTTTTATTTAAAAGGAAAATCCTACACCTCTTGTTGGAACACACTTTATAGTGACAAACCGAAAATTACTCAGACCATGGAAGCTAATTTACAAGAGGTGAAGTAGCATCTGAAATGTTCGAAAGAGTGCGACAAAATCGAATCGACAAAATGTACTTCTTCAAAAACAAATGAAGAAGCTCTATACCTACGTGAGGCCGTGTTGAAAACAAGACAGCACAGACATCCTCAGTCAAAATTTGAAGAGTTTAACAAGTATGGGGAACAAACGAAAGGATTTCTGTACTCTTGACTGAACTCAACAATAAGAGTTCACCAAATAGTTTTCTCCAGAACAACGACGTCTCTGAAGGAGATATCGAAAAGTTTGAATGCGTTTCAGAAGAGGCAGCGTCTTACAGTTAGTTGAAACTAAAAAAAAAGGTCTATGGCAGGAATATAGCGGAATGAGACGTGCTAAGAGCTACATTTCAGTGATGAACATAAAAAGAAATATGTAAGCTGAGGTGTGGTATTGATCAATATCCAGTAGGTCCAGCTGGCTCGTTGCCTACTGTCCCTTCCTTCCCATCAGGAAGGATGCTCCTCATTTTGTTGATCTTTTTTTTCGTACACGATTAAACCAATGCTACAGACGAGGAAGTCTTATCTTAGAATATTTATAGCTATTCCTGCGCGATAGTACAACAGCCGGTATACCCCAAGGAAACGCCCGAAGAAACATTTAACTAAACCCAATTCAACATTCTACCAAAGCACAAAACAACGAAAAAAACAAAGCGCTCCAATTTAAAAATAGTAAAGTTATCTTACTATTTAACACATTACGTGCCTCGTCATCCAAATATGAATGACATCCCTGTTTTCGGGGGGCAAAATCACTTATATTTGCACGACGTGTTTAGACCATTGTCAGGCTAAGCCTTTCAAAAGTGAATGACATTTAGATAAAACGTTGCGTGCCAAGCCAATTAAAAAACAAAAAAAAAAACAATGGAACGTGAACAAATTTGTTGGTTGATTTTTAAATGTTTTAGTAAGATAACATATTTGCAATACATTTTGGTAATTTTGGTTTTACATTGAACTGGTAAGACGGACGAACGACATGAAATTTTCGACAAATGTTGACGTTGTAATGTCAAAAGAGGATAGAAACGGGGTTCTAAGCTTAAAACGGAAGTACGCCCGCGATGTAAGGATCTTATCGACCAAACATACTCCAATATTAATATCTGCACCTAAAACCCAGGAGATGCCAACATTGTAATCAGTAGCCTCCACACCTCAATCTTCCATCAGCCAAGCACGAAAACATCAAAAAGACGCAAACAACTTTCATAAAATGTTAGCAAAGTTAGTTAGATCAGTCAGATCGGCTCGTACGCGAAGACTCTCCGGATAGGCTTACAATTTTATAGAAAGCTTGGCGAGGAACTATCATATAATAATTCTTGAATTTGCAGCTGTGAACGCATAGACTGTGTACAACCATGAAAAAAAAAAAAAAAAATCAAATATGTAACTGAACCAACCAACCCCCACAATACGAAAACTGACTGGGACACTTTCCGACCCCACATTAATAATTTTCTATCAACCAACATTCCCCTCTGATCACAAAGCAATATTAAAAGTACGATAGTATATCTGACCGACATAATCAACGAAGGAGCTCATAGAGCAACGCCAACAACAGAACACAAACCTGACAATATTTCTTCGACTCCACATATTAAAAAAACTCAAACAGACAAAGAGACAACTAAGGAAAAAATGGCAGATGCCTCGAGCACCAAATGACTAAACCAAAATAAGCAGTATAACCAAAGGTCTGAAACACAAACTTAAGGGAATTCTGAACAAGAATCTCTGAAACTAACTCAGTAATCTAACGACAACATCTGAGACAAATTATTCCCTATAGAGACCACGAGGCACATGACAAATAGGACCCAACGATACCCACCCATCAGGAAACTAGACAACACATGGACAAGACGTAACAAAGTAATTAGTGGCTACTTTCAACAACACCGACGTGGACACTTCACCACATAATCACAACAACGATACAGACAACAGACAGCAACAAAGCTCCTGGCTAAGATCTTCTGACTGGTAAACTACTGATCAAAACTACGGCAGTAAGCCTTAATTTTCCTATAAAATTTCTTCAACAGCATAGTGAGACTAAAATATTTTCCAAAACTTTAGAAAGTCGCAGAAGTAATAGATACTCCGAAGCCAGGGAAGGAAGCTTCAAAGACAACCTTCTTTCTGTAATAACGAAGGTCTTTGAAAAGCTGCTGCTAAACAGATTGCAACTAATTCTGACACAATACAAAGCGGTCCCAAATCATTAGTTCGGTTTCAGAAGACAACACTCAACTAAGTTTGGCATAAGGGGCCCTTATTCAAATTCAGAAACATAGTTCAGAAGGACTACTTTTTCTTCTAAAAAGTTATTCAGAAAACCGATGCTCACAGATCCACTCGATCAAGGCTGGAGTACCTCAACCTGGCATTTTAGGGTCCTTGCTCTATCTACTCTTCACAGCAGATATTCCCACCCCTGTCCGAGAAACAGACATTATTGCTATCTTTACTAAACAACATATACTGGGCAAAGCAATTGAGTTGTTCCAAAAGTGGCACATAAAAACCAACAAAGACAAAACAATACAAGTTATGTACACTACCAAAACAACAATAAACAGATATCCATCCATCCATTCGCCAAATACTTGAGAATTCACCTGGTAAGCAAATTGACTTGGAAGATCAATATACCTATGTACTCGTAGAAAAGCAAAACGCACCCAGCTAAAACACAAATTTAAACAACTGAATTGGCTTCTACGTGCCCAGTCAAATGTCTCGATAACAAGCTCTCGATGACTATAAGAGTAAACACCAATATGGACTAACGGTATCCAAATAAAAAATTCTGAACAAAATTCAAAGCCAACAGAACAAGTTTCTAAGGACGATTAACAACGCTGAATGGCATATCTGTAACGAAGATAACGGTGATTTACAAATAAACACAGTTGACCAAGAGATTAAAAAAATCAGCATGAAACCTAACAAAACTTATAACAAATTGCAATGACCATGTAAACACTTCAGTCGACGCAGAAACTCTAAGAGGAAGACTCAAACGAAGAGAACCTATCGACGTAGCCCTTCAAACATAACATTTTTATATTCGTATGTGTTGTATTGTGTTCATCACTTTTATATGTATGTTTTATCCTTTGAAGAAGTTTATATAGGGTTTTCCAATAGGGACTTGACAACTTTGAATTTAATTTGTGAACGCACTTTTTTACTAATCATCAAACTGTCACTGTCAATTTATTCAGTAAACTCAACATTTTCATCATGGTATGGTACACTAATGAGCAACGTCTGCAAATTAAAAAAATTTTCTACAGATATTCGGAGTCGGTGACTGCAACTTTAGGAGCGATAACTCTAATTTTCGGTCGTAATTCTCGCCCTAGTAGACAGGCAATAACAAGTTTAGTGCAAAAATTTGAGTCTACATATTCGTTGCGTTATGTTGCCCGTGTCAGTGAGACAACGGGTTGGTCGAAGTGTCGAAAATATCGCTGCCGTACAGAGGTCCGTAGCAAACGATCCAAATCAGTCAATTCCACGGCGTTCTCAAGAATTGGGCATCGCTCAGACCACATTATGGCGTATTTTGCATAAGGATCTTGGTTTACACCCATACAAGATCAAGCTGACTCAAAAATTGAAGCCGATGGACCATTTGAAGTGACGTACGTTCTCCGATTGGGTTCTGGACAAGATGCGCCAAGATGATGAATTTCAACGCAAAATCATCTTCAGTAACGAAGCTCATTTTTGGCTCAATGGCTTCGTCAATAAGCAAAATATGCGTTATTGGTCAGGTGAAAACCCACATGTGCTTCATGAATCACCACTTCATCCACCAAAAATAACTGTTTGGTGCGGTTTGCATGCCGGCGGCGTTATTGGGCCATATTTTTTCGTCGACGATAACGATCGTCACGTTATTGTGAATGGTCAGCGTTATCGCGCCATGATCACCTATTATTTTTCGATCGAATTGGAAGATATGGACTTGGACAACATGTGGTTTCAACAGGATGGTGCCACAAGCCACACAGCACACGCTACAATCGATTTATTGAAGAGTAAGTATGCTGAGCGTGTTATCTCAAGACATGGGCCAGTCGATTGGCCGCCTTGTTAGTGCGATTTAATGCAGGTTGACTATTTTCTGCGGGGCTACGTTAAGTCATTGGTTTACGCCAATACGCCGACGACGTTGGAAGAGCTCAGAGCCAACACTGAACACGAAATATCGGCCTTTTCGGCCGAAATGTGTGGCCGAGTCGTTAGAAATTGGGTCCAACGAATCGACTGCTACAAGCAGTCCATTCATATATGTTTTGATTGTACTTCTAGCCAATTATAAAGTTTTTGAAATATCTCAAATGGTTTGCCTTTAATTAAAAAAAAAAAAAGTTATCAAGTCGTTATTGGAAAACCCTATATTAGTCCCAAGCTAAGATAAGTTAGCCTGTTCTTTTCTTTGTAATTCTGTCACAGAAAAAAATGCAATTACGAGTATATTAATGTCAAGCTTTGTATTTTGAATACTACACACCATCAAGTACTCAAGAACAGGCGACAACAATGAAGGACTAGGGACTCTTGGAGTGAACAAAACCCACAACGTTTCGGATAAATTGAAGCTCATCTGTGCCTCAATTTTTGATATCAAAAGTGAAGTAAATTATAGGACACTGGTCCAATTCACAGTCATTCCTGATATTAACAAATAATAAACAATTTACTTGATGACTTAACCTGACAGGTGTTAATATACCATATGTTGGGGTGGTGGTGCGAAAATAAAAAAAACACATGCTCTTAGGGAGTGCTAAGTTCCAAAATCTCTTGAATATACAAGGCCAAGAGCAAGGAAACCGGCCTAGATCAAATGAAACCACACACTATATTTGCCAAGGAATAAATTCAGACAGCAGGATGGTACGGAGAAAATGCTATATTTGCTGTGCAAAAATTAAGGAAAAAGAAATAATTGCGCGGTACAGCCACAAATGCGCCTTCCATGCATCAACACGAACCAAAAGAAGTATTGTATTTTGATTTAATTTACATTCCAATCTTTCTAACTCATCTAAAATTTTTGTTCAAATTATTAAATTATTCATTGTCATCCTTCAAAAAACCGGTATCTTTGCAGATTTACTCGAATTAAGTATACCTTACTGAACACTAAAGATCAAGTTCCCATGGAATGAGTTTAATACGCTGTCTGATTCCTGAATTGTATTTCTGTATCCTCACACTGAAATCTTCATTAAGAGCTATTTCAGTATACAAAATTCTGGGTGGTTTCGACATTCGAGATAGACAACACCCGAAGGACGATATGTTGAGATCTTCGCTACGGAAAACAACTTGACGCAGCTTGTAAATGAGGCCCACTCGAATATCAGACGAATACCATACCGCCATCACCCTGGACTTCCTTTTAACTTCTCATCCTGATAAGTACACCGTTGATGTGATCTTCCCTCTAGGCTCGTCGGATCATTGTGTCATATCAGCTAATTACTCATACACCCACCACACAGCTAGAGGAAGGATTCCTTAAGCAACCGTTTGGTAATACGAGAAAGCCAATTGGAGCGGATTTAACAGCTTCTTTAGGAATATTTACTGGTTGTTATGCTTCCTCGAAAAAGATGTGGATACTATGATATGAAGATTATCAAACCAAAAGAAGAGGCATGGTACAACTCGAGGCTGTCAGGGTTGGAGAAATACTTTCTTGGTCCTTCAAGACCAAACCGACAGAGGAAGACTGAAACGTCTTTCTCAAGGATGTGAAATTTCAACATGACCAAAAACTGAAGCAAAAAATTCTACAATGTCCCAAGGGTAGTAAAGATTTTTGGGCATTCGTCAACAACATAAATTCTGCACCATCTTTCATCACAATGCTTATTTACAATGACATTCCAGCTTGTGCTTTATATCCGCCTATACTTGAGAGCGTCAACTCTTCAATGCAATCCATATTCGCACTCGTCTAGTAGCAAGATCTTAACATTCACAAATCCGACTTTCCTCTACGCTGACAAAGCTTACGCAGTGGCTTCAATCCTACACTTTAAGGCTCTTTCCGAGAAGATGGAAACTTGTCCAGCCCGTCCCTAAAACAGGCGAATCTTCTATTCTCTCCTCCTATAGACCCATTGTACTTACGTTCCTTCTTTCCAAGTTCATGGAAACCACGATAAACTGTCAGATCATGAAATATCTCGAAACACGAACACTTCTCAATGACCGGCAGTAGGGTTTTTGTAGCAACAGGTCCACTGGTGATTTCATGGCATGTATCACCGAAAAGTGGAACCAAAGCGTACATCAATCTGGCGAAAGCAATACAGTTACACTTGATATGTCTAAGGCATTTCAAAGAGTTTAGCATCAGGCTCGTTTGTCGGAAATGCGTGCATTTCTACCTTTCGGAATGTTCAATTCAAGTTGTCTTGGATGATTTTAAGTCTGATATTCACAAAATTAATGCTGGTGTTCCCTAGGGCTCCGTTCTGTCTCCGACACTCTCTTTACTTTTCACCAACAATCTATTGTCTGCTACTTTTAATCTAATATATTATTTTGCTGATGACAGAACTCTCTGCTTTTCATATTCGTTCCTTGACACGCGTCCCTGCTTTTCGGTTGTAGAACGGAAACGCTAGCGTATGTTAAGCTCAATAAATCTCGGTATAACCAATAGGGGAACTATCAACAGAGAGAAATTTAATGCTGTTAAAGTGAAATTTAAAAACTCAACCATTGTCCATGAATCGCATTTGCACCGTCAAAGCCGAAAAACGTTTCATTTTCTAGGTATGTGTTTCAATAACAACTTACGTTGGAATGAACATATATTCGGCGTCATAAAAAATTATCCGAAATATGTAGGTTTTCTCAAGTAATGTAAGAAATACTTTACCACATCTAATCGGGTGTGCCCAAAACATCTCTGCACCTTATAGGATTTGAAACCGTGCGATAAAACTCAGGTGAAACTAATATCACTCAGATAATGGATAATCGCTAACACCAATATAATGTCCATGTCTTACTCTGTTTTATCGCTATTTCCAGCACCAGTGCTCCATTGAAATCGCTATTTATGCTCATTAATATACCATCAAGTCCACTTTGGGACGCACTCTAAAATATCGTGATTCGTTCCTAAGCCGTACAAGTCTCTTATTTTCTGGTCATTATAACGTGCAAACACTTAAAAACAATGTACATCGGTACCACTCTTTCCAACTTCCCTGATTTTTTTTTCGCCCGCGCTATGTACACGCATTTAAGGGTACTTAAATTCCCTAAGTGCGCGAAAATTATAAAAAAAAACAAGGAAACATGCGTGTCATATTTGAATAACGTGGGATACGTAAAGTTCGCCGAATACCATATGTAGGCAGAAAACGCAAGTCTAACGCATTTCAAATCGTTCATACAAGCACATGTTTCTCTGACCGCCAAACCCAAATGACTTTTATCCAAAACATTCCCTTATTCATCCAAAATCGAATCCAAAAATTTAATTTGATTAGAGAAACAACAAAAAAAAAAAAATCCAGATAACGTTATTTTTTTCAATGGTTTCCATATGTATTAACCCCTCTTACCTTTAGAAAAAATAAACCGCCAGCTGGTAATAAAATCCGATGTGATCCCGTATCTACCTTTAATTCCTGCCCATCTTTGTACCATTGAATCGACGGCATCGGATCACCCTCAGCTTTGCAATTTAACGTTAAGGGATCATTTTTTGGCACTGTCACGTCCATTGGATGTTCGACGATGCGAGGATTTTCGCCTAAAAAAGAAGAGAGAGATATTTATGAATAAAAAACAAAAATATACTATATACGAGTACTAATGCATGTGTGTAATGTGATGCAAGGATAAGGATTTGAAAATGACTGGGATTCTTATCTCGAAAAAAGTTTTAAATTCCACAACCAGTAGCAGATGCATGCCGATACTTTAAAATTAAAAAAAAAAAAAATTTTTTTTTTTCTTCATCAATTAGTCGCTTGAGTGGAAAACAAAAGAAGGATAATACAAAGGAACGAAGAAGATAATGAAAGAGCAAATAGAAAAGGCCGAAAACAAATGCTCTTAATAAAATTAATTTCATCTACCCTTATAATAAAGGACATTAACACTTAAAAACACAGAAAAAAAAGAAGAAATAGATATAAAATTCAAATAAAAAGGGAAAGGACATTATATTGTTGAGTGAACTGGCAATAAATATTCGAACAACAATGAATATTTATGATTGCACACAGCCAACTGACAATTAACATAAACTTTCTTAAACTCTGTGAATTTGATATTATAAGTGCGGGCAAGTACTCTTAAGGGTTTCCATTTCGATACATTTTTAATTGAATTGGAAAGAAGTGTCTTTTTTAATTAGGAATTTCAATTGGTGGACACCAATATATATGTATGTCATACCAGAAAGCAGGTACATAACGTTTCTGAAAATATATTGCAATTCCACCGATTCTTACATTTAAAAACTTTTCGCAGGTCAGTTCATCGAATGACTCAAAAGCAGTTTACAGTCTTTAACATGTCCACCTTCTGAGTTATTTTTATGCTTTTGAGAGAGTTTATTCACTCTTTTAGTAGACCTTCTCTGGCCTAGTTTTGGCGTATATATCCACCTCCACATTGGTTATGTATTTGGGAGTTTTGTCGAATGAAAGTTCAATTACTTTTATTTAAAACAATTCTTTTACGAGGTGTGTTTAAAAAGTAAGGTGACTTCAAAGTAATCCCACTCGGATATAATACTCGTACACTTGTGCCAACGCTTTTTCCAATCCTCGAAGCACTCATAGCCTTGAGCTCTTCCAGTGATGCCGTTTCTATTTCCTCAGTCGTTGGAAATCTCCGTGCTTTCCTAGGTTTCTTCAGTTTTAGAAACAGGAAAAAGGCGCATGGGGCCAAATCCGGTGAATATGGTGGCCGAAACATGATTGTCGTGTTGTTTTTGACCAAAAAATCTATGAATAAGCATAATTGTGATGCAAAAGCTATGAATTGTTTTTCCACAATTTTTTGCATTGCTTCTCGCAAACGCCGCGAAGCGATCAAATTTGATCGAACTTTGCATGCTTTTTTCGGTCGTGGCTCTCATTTGGGACGATTGGGCTTTGGTTTCAACGTCATAGCCATATACCCATGATTCGTTACCAGTTATGACCCTTTTGAGCAAGTCAGGATCATCATTGACGTCTTTCAAGGGCTTCTGAGCGTCTGATCAAAATTAACAAGTTTCGTAAAAAACTTCGCTGACACACATCTCATGCCAAAAACACCCAAAAAAATTGCATAATACGTGCCGATCGATATGCCAACATCCTCAGCAACTTCTCTTATGGTAACTCGACGATTTTCCAAAACAATTTTCTTCACAGCTTCGATGATATCATCTTCTTCTCGATCATCTTGGAAGAGCTTGTACCTTGTACTTGTAAACATTTTTTTACTTAGAGCAGACACACCGTATGTCACTGTCAACATTTCAAGTGTTTTAGAGCACTTTATTCCATTTTTTATAAAAAATGAAAATCGCCGAGCACATTAACGCACGTCTAACCTTTCTATCCGTCAAAAACATACTGAGTATGCTATATACTTGAAACTGTGAACATATGTTCGGAACATGTGTACCAATACTGCAAAAAAAAAAAAAAAAAAAAAAAAAATATCCAATGTACGAATGCCAAAATTCAAAAGTCACCTTACTTTTCGAACACACCGCGTAGGTACCTTCAGATAAGGTAGGTGCTATGAATTAGTTTTACCCTACAGAGAGACGATAATTCTATCACTATTTTCATCCTGAAGATGACTTCACTCCCCATTTATACCAGAAGAATGAGTAACTTTAGCAACAATTAATTTGAGACAGTAGGTAGCGACTTTAGCGGTAGTGTCTTAGTTGAAAGATCATAAGGACAAGCATTTTTTCGTAGATTCCTTAGAGAAGTTGTTGAATTAAGCTGTAGATTTCCAGCATAACCTTCGACAACTTTCTCCGAAATCAAAATCTAAGTAAATGCTTGCGAAACCTTAGCCAGAGGGACGATTGGGACATTTAAGGTAGTGAAAACATCGACTCTCATCTGTTGGAGTAATTTCCATCAAAACTGTCTATTTCAATTTTTTTTTTCTACGCCCTAAGTCCTCTCATTTTCAATGTCCTTGATCGTACTTGCAATCCCGTTTAGTTTTTCTTCTTTTTTTCTTTTAAATTCCATGTAAATACTGAAAAGGAATTTTTATTTTTTTATTTTCTTTTTTTCATAAATATCCGCTGAAGGCATTTTAATTTCATCAGTACTGGCCCTGTTTACCGTGCGCGTTTCATCTTGAGGACATTCTAAATACAATAGATGGAGTAGAGGAAGTCTTGAATGAAAAAAAAAAAAAAAAAAGGGACGCCGAGACGAAGCGTATTTTTGTCGCATAATTGGATTTGAAGCGAATTTAATGCCAGATTTACGAAAGGTAGATGGTAGTTGGGGGCAACAGGCTCAAGTCAAAGTCCATATCCTCTTCCTGTTCCTTCTCATCGTCCATCAGTAGCTAAAAAAAAAAAAACAAATATAACAGCAAAGGACAATGAATTCTGGTTAGGAGGTCGAAATATACGAAAAATAAAAGAAGATAAAGGGAGAAAAAAAAAAAAAAAAAAAAAACACGCGCACAAGAAGAATTCATGATAATTGCTGATGTCAATTTGCAATTTCTTCCGATAAATTCAATCTGACCTTAGTTTCTTGTTCAATTAGATGTCCTTTCGCTACAATGTAAGAGGTAGAGGATGGGTGGAAATGGCAAATTCCACCTGTACCATACCGAAGTACTGGTATAGAAGAAGATCTACTTCGTACCTACCCTACTTTAACTGGGATATTTAAAATTCCACACGGTACAGATATTTTCCTTCATCTGTATATAGCGCTTAATATACTGTACCTCCTGCTGGGGTATGCAAATTTTTTGGTTACCGTTCCTCTTTCTGGTTGTTTTAAGGATAAGCGAGGCAAACGAAATGTCTACGAATATTTTTGTTTTTCTTTTATTTTTTATTCCGTCTTTGCTCCCTAGGAATCCTTTTTTTTTTAGGACAATGTGATTGCTATAGTGAACTAGATACTGGAGAACAAAAACTGGCTATAGGAATGCAAAATCTCTGAGAATTGCAATTATAAAAATATTACATACTTACGGATATATGTAAAGATCTTCTACCTTACACATATTCATTCAACTATGACTGTATCCCTAGGACTATGTCCTTGGTACGAGAACAAAACGATTAGGTATACCTATATTCATATGTATGCATATTCGTACCACCCTCCAGGACGATCCTTGTGGGCAAGTTAAGGAATCTCAAATTGGATGCTATTGTATTCTGCTCAGTTAGGCTAATGGTGACCGGACCAAAAATGAGGGCGGTAAGTAAAAAAGGGTTACCCTAATGGGTGAGGACAAGTTTGCATAAAATTCAAATAATTCCGGCAATTTTAGATGGGGTGATGGTGAATAGGGGATACGGATTGTTCCATATTGTCGAAGGTACGAGTTTTCGCATTCAAGTTTACCTTCATTACACATTTCAAGAGTGGAATGAAACAGTAATTTTACCCGAAAAAGGCAACCAAAACCTAACAGAACCGACAAAGAACCAGTTTGTGTTACTAATTTTGGGTTAGAATGAGAGTCAAAGTTGTACTGCAAGTGCAATAGAAATACAATATGTACACTGAGTCAACGGATGGGGGAGATTTTCGTTTGGAAATTTATTTTATCACAAAGTAAAGTTTAACTAGGCAAAATGGAATTTTAATTTCCAATGATAAAAGTGGCAATTTGGTGATTTAGACGACTTTAATTGTACGGTGAAATGTGCCATTTCATTTGATTAAGGGAACTATCATGAAAGTTTTAAATCAACAAAAAGCTCAATTCAAATTTTGAGAATTAACAAGAAGGACACGTAATAGTAAAACCTTCATAAGGGCAATTATATGTTCAACGAAGATAAGTACTTTTTGAAGATATGTAAATGTTTGTTGGTCGTTGAATTTAAAGTCTTGGTAATGATCATTACTTGACCTATTTCAACATGACAATTGTCGGTAAGGCATGTTTTTCTTCTTAAAGTGAACGCTACCGGTGAGTTTTAAAATTGAACAGGTGTTTCCAATAGCCTCTGATATCCTGCTTTGATATGGTCCGTATTTGACTTCTTCAGATATGCCCAATGATAAAACCTGGACAATCGAATAAATGTTTTAATTACTATATGCTGATCTTATCAAAAATAACAATTAGGACTAGTTATGTGGGATACATATGAAGTTCTCTAGCAACTCTTACTAGTTAGGTGGACGAAAATCCACTTCATTTGTTGATATTGGCGCCTGCCGGCAACGGCTTTTCGTCTCGGACGACCAGTTTTGGCTAAAGATTTACGCTTCAATCGGGCGAGGTGATCCATTCAGAAACAGGTAATAGTTGTCTAAATCTCACTTGTAAAATGATCAGTATGTCACCTTAGCGGCAACAGACCTACCTTTCCTCCATCTACTCGTGTGATCAACATACATGAAAAATAAAATTAACCAACCGACTGTACAAACAGTACAGAGGTAGCTGCATCTAGCATATCAACGGGGGTGTCGAATCCCGGCACGTTATCATAGTGACAATCTTTTGGCTTCGTGTCAAGAAACTCGGAAATCAGACAACAAAAATTCTGCTACCAGCGATAAGGTGGACAAGATCAACAGCCAATGTGACGGCAAGCCATCAAAAAAGCGGCGGGTACTGTTGATGAATATATCAGACATATATTGAACACCAAAAAACAAGAGTAGCCGTTCTCAATATCAGACTGCACATGATTCTAAAAAATGCAAAGCTGCCTCAGCCTCAGTTAATCCGTCGCTCAGAGGCCCAAAAACGACGTTAAATCCATACCAGATTCAGGTCGCACTCTCATCTCACGTCAAAGCAGTGCCAGCTAAGTAAGCCAGCATCGAAAATAGGCTCAACGAGTTAACGGTGAACGATATCCTGAACCACAAGACTGGATCTATGCCCGGTTTTGGGTCTAAGTAAGTCGTCAGGGGATCCCAGGTAATCAAGTGCGTGATCAGTTTTTAAAGGTTTTGCTTATCTCGTGCATCGCTAAAATTAGTGATGCCTGAGAGGGTCTTAAGCTTAAAGTCATCTCTAGTTAGCGCATAGCCCGCATCTGGTTGCCCAGCACGCAGACAGATAGCGGAAAGACTCTCCATTTTCTAAAGCTTCAGAGTCCTGGCATCCCTTTAGGTGAGTAGGCCATCATCAGGGTTGGGGGCCCCAAAAAACAGCCAAACTATTCTGCAATCAGTAAATTAGGAGTACTACACGCAGCTAGAGAAAAACAATTTCAGTCTTATTTTTGGCAAACGGTTCGCAAAGCTGAAAATCTTCAGAACAGCTAGCCCTGAGGAGGACAATCTCGACATGATTGTAGACGACAATCTGTGAGGGGATCCCTTTGATCTTGTTTGCAAAAACAAAACGAATAGTATGCTCAGTGTCATACAATTCAACCTCCACCACTCGAAGTCTGCATTGTAGAATTTGCTAATTTTCCTCATCAGGAGACCTGGGTCAGTGGATCGACCATCCGAGTTCTCTGCGAGAACAAGTGCAACTATTTTTTACAAAAAACCGGTAAGCCTAGAACTTATATACAAACCAAGAACCATATCAAAGTCTATCTACGTGTCCACATCTCAGTACAAAAGACTTAACAGTCCGTCAAGTGATAGGCATATGCAAACAACAGCTGTACAAAGACTCTGCGTACATGGTCCATGACAAACCATCGCAATTAGATGAAGCTCATAACATGGTGTCGCACCTTCAAGAGAAGAAATTGTTTCTGCTTTTGGTATGTGATGCCAATGCGAGACACTCATTAAGATCGACATCATACTAACAGTCAGCAACTCTGAATATAGGTTAGGTAACCGTTTAACTGTGTATACCACAGATGGATGCCCTTCATTGTGAGTCTCTTGGTAGAAATCTCTGCCCCTTTTAGAAACTCTATGCAAACTAACTAGATAAAATTCAGTCTGGTCTAAATTGCTAAATTTAGGAGCATTCCCGATCGTAGTATTGAATCGATGGATGAACTGGAAACAAAGGCGAGGAGCCTCTAAAGAATCACTGGAAATCCTAACGAACACCGACTTCCCAGGATGAAAAAATAGCGGTGTTGTTGTGCAGCAGGACAGGTCATGCAACCCGCACTCTGGAATGAAATCAACTCATTAATAATCGAGAAAAGGATTTCCTGAGTTGTAAACAGTTTCTCCCCCTACTCCCCCTGTACTTCAAAAGAACTTGGAAAATGTCCTACCCTGATTAACGGCCATTTATCGTGGCTGCCTTCGACGCAACCACATCCCCTCGATCTGTAGTCATTTTCATCTCTCAAATCGGCAAAAGAGACCATGAGTCGGCCACGGATTTTTGACCAATTAGCCTCACATCCTTCATACTCCAAACTCTATAACGTATCTGAGACTCCCTCTAAAGGTCTTCTCTATCGAAGTCCTAACATGCTTACCGTAAAGGTAAGTCCACGTAGACAGCTCTTTATGAGGTGGGATAGACGATTGATAAATCTATCAACTATAAACAGTATATGTTAGCCACCTTCCTAGACATAAAAGGTCAACTGAATCCATTTTGAAAATCTAACCAAGCTCGGCACTGAAGATAAGGCAGCAACTAGATCATATCCACGTTGAAAACCAGAATCATTCAGTTTGTATACAGCCTCATAAGCAAATCCATAGACAGAGGTATCCCGCAGGGAGAAGTTATCTTGGTTCTTCTATGGCTCCTAGAGACTTGACGGAGTTCGGCAACATTGGAATCAAGGCAGTCACCTACACGGACAACGTTGTTATTTTAGTATCAGGGATGTTTCCCCCAGTTATTTGTAACTGACAGAGAGGGCTCTGATTTAGCTTACCACTAGCCAGTTGTGGTAGAATTCTCCAATATTCTCTATTGCCATCTCTAGGTAGAACAGTCTAAAAACCTGTACAATATCCAGACAAACAGGGCGGCCTACAAACATGACGAATGACTTGAACAACAGAACTCGCACCGAGACATCAAGAATCACAGTAATTACCACGGGTTATTGGCCAATTGGCTCATACGCTGCTAAGTTAGACATTGCTTTTAACCCCCATTGCTGTAGCTATAACAGCTCACACGAAAAGGCACCACATTCTCTGTGACTGCCTGGCTCTAGTTAGAACCAAGCATCACATACTTAGCAAACACTTTCCACGGAATTTCCAAAAATTTCTGGCATAAAATTCTGCAACATCTATAATTTTCTGAACTCCAGAGGATGAATCTAAAAAACTTGCTCTTAGTAACACCCTTCGTGGTATCAAAACGTGTGATTCTAGTAGAACCTTACCAAACAACCACTTCCAACTCTCAAAATCTTCCTTATATAGTAGTGGACGGGCAGAGGCCGAACGTCGAATCGTTCACACTCACCTCTACAGGTATGAGCTCGTGTTGGATGAATATTACCTATAAGAGTATACTTAGATACAAACCGATACATAGTATTGCGAAAAAACTATTTGGAAAAAAAAATGTCCACGATTTTTAAACGATGTTCGGGTGTAAGTCTTTGCATGGTAATTTGCCAAAGTATACTAAACATAAATGCCAAGGATCGTCTGACAGCTGGTTTAACAGGTAACCCTATCGGAAATTCTATATCTCTAAAAAAAAGCGCCCGTTACACACACAGCAACATTTATCAATCGCAGAGTGACGAAAGATAATTGCTGAGGATGATCCATCAGAGAGTTATGATGCACCTTACACGTATGTAAATTCTCTTTGACTGTTCGAGCGAATATGTTAAACAGAGCCTCCAGAAGTAAGTTAACCTACAAGCATCATAGTAGTGGGGATGGGATGAGAACACATTCTTAGAAACCCTGCCAAAATATTTAAGCAGCCGTTGTTGTCCCACTGCTTTGCCGCATAACCAAAGAGGCCTTCAATGTCGATGAAGATGCTCAACACACGCCCAATTCGTAATATCTACCGATTTTGAATGGTCAATAGTTGTTTCATAAAGGTTGACTGGAGTACCATGATAGCACAGCATGAAAATCTTGGACAAATTATTGATAATAATCTCCAGTACATGTAGGTGTTCTCCGATATCTTCTCTGATTCACTTTTTCTTTTTCTCCTTAGTTACGTTAATTTGAATAAGTTTCAAAATTTGAGTCAACTATTGTCTTAGATCCGAGGTATAGAAATAGCATACACATATGCAACATTCATTTTACTTGGTAGAGATACATGCATGCCTATGTTCTAAATATGAATTGAATTCCTTTTTTATAATTAAGGTTGAAGAGCCTCACGTATCCATACTTTCTCCCACACTCTTTTTTTGAAATCTGAAACTAAAACCAAGCCAACAGAATTTGGTGTAACTCAAGAGGCTTGAAGATCTCAGGTATCCATATTTGCTCCTGCATTCTTAAGTGTTTATTTTGTTTGAATCTTATTGTGGTCCTAAAGATGAAAGCCAAAAGAATTTGATGTTTACAGGGAAACTCAAGAAGCTTAGGGACTTTAGGTATCCATACTTGCTACTGCATTCTTAAGTTTTTATTTTGTTTGAATCTCATTGTGGTCCTAAAGATGAAAACCAAAAGAATTTGATGTTCATAGGGTAACTCAAGACTCTAGTAGGGCTCAGGTATCCATACTTGTTCTTGCTTTCTTCAGTTTTTGTTTTGTTTAAATCTCATTGTGATCCTAAAGACGAATTTACGAATATCTTATCCACTGGCTATTTAACCTAAAAAAAAAAGCTAAATGTAACACAATGTAACCTTTAACAGAGGTCACTCAAGAGAATTATCTATAGACGTAACTACTTAACTTCCATGGAAACCTGTCAACATTTCTTAATATCTACCTTCCTAACTACCTACCGAATTACGTTGCGTCTAGCCTTTAAACAAAACACACTCTCCAGAGACTTTTAATACCACAAAAGGAACAATAATTTACGACTTCAGGTGCATTGACATAATCCCATCTTTCTCTCAAACAGCAATCACCATCACCATCACCATCAACATCGTCAAAGCCATCAAAACTTATCAACTCCTTTATAACACACATATCTTCTAAAAACCTTTTTCACTTCATCCCTAGCTCAGGTCAAAATGTTATTCAAAAAAAAATTTCCAAAAACTGTTCTTTAATGGTATAAAACCCATTCTCTTATACTTAGGTAAATCACGTTCGTAAAACAAGCAGAAGTTATGACAAAATAATAACGTTACTATTTTAAGTCAGTAAAGGGTAATTCCCCCAATCCGATTATACTTTACGTCTTCATCTCTTTTCCTACTTTATCATCACTCTCTGCTTGTTCTTCGTTTTCATTTCTTGTCTACTGGGCTTATCTAATCGCCCACTGGAAATGGGTATTCTTTAAAAATTCTCTATAAACAGAGTTGTCAGCTTGTTAATAACGTAAACACTATCTGGCTTGACGAAGCTCCATGAATGACTTTGAGTGCTCTATGACTGCATATATGTACCTTCCCATCATGTATTCGTCTGCTTAACGTAGCTTGAGAGCTGCAGAATCACGAAATCACTATTTAAGAGGAAGTATTAAAAGCCACTTAACCCTTTCCTACCTTTATACGAGTAATATAGACGAGCATCTAAAGTATCTAAACACATTATTCTCTCTGTTAAATGATGATTTTCAAATTGACAGCTACTCTAAGGTTCTTTCTAAGTCGTCGTGTTAAACTTTTGAGACTTTTTGAATACATTTTCGGCCGAAGTTTATGGAGAGAGACGAAGTTTCTATGTTGGTATCTCTGCATCATTTTGAAAGATTTTACGATGCCAAATGCATCCAAACATGAACCCGCCTGATGAAGATATTCGTATTCAAATACTTTCCATGTGCATAAAAGTAGCGACATCAAAATGGAAAACTTTTTACGAATACCCCTTTAGCGGTAGTTGGATTTGGTTGTAGTTGGAGAAGGGGGATAGAGTTTAGATGCATGCATACGACTACTTCAACGGTAAACTAAATTCCAAAGTCGCACCGAAAATGGAATGAAATTAACTCAGCTGTGTAAACAGCTTTAAAGGGCTACTTTTCCGTGCCAGGAAGACCCGGATACATAAGATACTCGAACGTATGCCATGGAATATACAAGTACACACATTGATGTGGTAAAGTAGCGACATGGATATGCACGAATGAAGTAACATATCTACATATGTTATCGCCATACTTCCAGTGGATTTCAGGCCGGGTTTTAGGGTCTTTGCACAATGGAGATTGCTACTGGTTTGGTAAGTGACTTGGCTTAAGCTTTGAATTAACTTTTTCTATGGTCCAATACTCATATTTTCGTAGTCGTTCTCATAGTATGTTTTGATACCATTCTTGTCCTTCTGTTTCAACTTTAACTGCACACAATTGAGTTTGTGTTTATTGTGTGTGAGAAAAAACAACACATCCACAGAACGGGCTATACACAGGAATCGGTGGTCTGTATAAAGAGAGTCGGAAAAGGATACGGATAAGGCAGCGAGGACCTCTTTGATTTTTGCGCTTATGAATAATTGTAGCCGTAGGGAAGGATAAACCTAAAGTAAATTATGCTAATATGTGTGCTCAGTGGGGAAATATTTGTGAGCTAAGACGACTCCTTACTTAAGGCTGATGTACAGTGGTGCCAATTGAGGTGGCAGTGGAGGTGGTTCATTCCCTCGCTCCTCAGAAAAAATAAAAAAACACATAAAGTGAACTGTGAAACAGAGAGAAAAAGAGACGGATAAGAGGGAAACGCACAAATATTTGGATGGCCCTTAGGGCAAATCAAATGAAATTTCCCCAAAACGAAATTCGCACAAACGAACCTTGTGTTTGCGTACTAAGAAGCCCCCGGAGGGTAGTTTTTCTCTTTCTCTGCTTTAACTATGCTTTTACGTTGGGCATGCTGGGATGATGAGGACTAGAGCCAGGACTATGACGAGGACGACGACGAATACGCTGCTTCATACTTTTGGTGACGATGACTACGGTGGTGGTGAGCTTGTGGAAACATCTTGTAATTAAGTCAAAGTCATATGCCGGGGACTCTAATGAAATTTCCCTGGAACAATTTGTGAGTGTATGTGTTGGCAAAGTCTTTTTAAACACAACATTTGTGGGTGAAATTTTCATGTTTTCTAGCTTTTTTTTTTGAGATTATTTACACCATTTATTTGAGTCTGCTGCAGGCACTGACAATATGCTCGACGAGATGATGACAATACGTGACATTCATTCGAAAACAGAATCAAGCCTCTCTCTCAAATAAGGGCAATGTCATAAAATTCTTTAAATATGTGAGAATTGCCGCCAGCTGGAAGTCAGTGGCACCACTTTTAGAAGATTGTCAGGGGTTGGTATTTCTCTTCCTTGTACTCGAATGCGAACTGAGTTAGAGAGCACTGAAACAGACGCATCGATGTAATAATGGCTTCTGTACATACGTATGCATTTCCGGTCATCTGATAAACTCATCTATCTTTTCAAACTCAAGTCATTCCCATGAAGAACATTTAATCATAATTTAGGTCAACGTTATTTGGCTTAATATTCTGTCTTCTCTTTGGAAAAGACTTTGAGTCATATTGGTACACCGTTAATCAGACTTAGCCGTGCGCTTTGATATGAAACTTTTGGAAAAGGGCTAGATCGAATCCTAAAGAGAGTCAGTTTAATTTTGAAACCATATGCGAAACCATATGAGACTGCGAAGTTAAAAGAAGAATTGACACACCACCTGTGAACTGTAAGCAAAAACCCTTTACAATTCCTCTATGAACCTCTAAAACAAATACCTTGAATATGGATTGTGAAGGAAGGTCTCTTCAACTACAGACAAGAAAGTCCTCAGAACAATAGTTTCATTCAATCTGGGAAAGATGAAGATGAGGCAATAATATAATGACGATATTGCATGTAAATACATATAAACAAATACAATGTACACGGTCCAATTAAAGTTTCTAGAGAGACTTAAGACTCTCAATTTAATTGTCTTTTATATTATGACCGAGTTTACTAGTTGTCACAGATCCTAAGACGTGTCAAAATATCTGTTGAGACCAAACGGTGAAAGTATGAACCTGAGTGTCCTAAAGCCATGAAATTCATGTCGAAAAATATCTTCAATGAGACGATTAAAACGGCGCTAGATTTCTTTCTGAGTATAAAAGAACTGTCGACATCAAGACAACAACGCTAGCCCATTATTTTCTCCTTAATCATAACGGGCATACCTGGAAATTCCCCACTTATTACCAGACTGCGAACGAACTGTCATCATACAAAAGGGCCTGCCATTGTTTAGCTTAAGCCCACGGTGTGCCATCACACATGGGATTAATTACAGCATCAACTAACTAAGACCTAACCCCCATTCTCGGTCTTTAAACCATTCAGAGCAGTACCAAATTTGAAGTCATGCCTAGGCACGAGCTTCTCCCTTGGTGAATGATGAGGGCTATCTAAAATCTCCGCCAATCTAAGCGTCATCGCGCCCCGTAGTATTTCTTACATTTTGGAGTAGTCCAACAAAAGTTGGAAGTTGGACAGTCGAAAAATCTATAGGGGTCTTACTTGTAGTTTGACCAGAGGCTTAATTCTGGGATGATGATAGTCCTCAAGCCTAACTTTCTAGATATAGGCCTCCTGCCGGTCGCCTCATGGTGGCTTTGATTTAAATGTTAATCTCTAGGACAAGTTTTCTATCTTCTTATTGATATTCCTAGCAGACTCAGAACCCGCACGTGTATTCCAACTGAACCCTCCTCCCCAAAAGACATTCTGGAGATCATGAGATCATAGCAACCCAACCCTTCCGACTCATGATTGGAATGTCAATGTAAAATTGAACGAATTAAGGGGCCCTTATATGGTATATGCGCGTTAATTGTTGACCAATAAGGAATCCCCTAACTTTCTAGCACAGTCTAAAGGCATGCTTCGTTTCGAACTATAACATAAGGGTTTACAAAAAGGATGCTTTAGATGCTGATAAGCAACCTTCTCCTCTTTTAATTGAAACATATAATACAGCCTCAGATTTCGGAGCGTCGATATCCTTTCCTGAATTATATAGCGACGATTTCAATCTTTCCGAGGTCGGAAAGTCAACGGTTTACACCTCTGTCACCCTGTCGGGAATTGAAACCGACGGCGAATTTAAAAGAGATCCTTTACTAACAGAGGATGATGATTAATTTTGAGCAAATTTTAAAAATCGGAGGACTAATATGACACACTACAAATTGAATGTAGCAATGATGCGACGGTTTTTTCAGATTACCCTCATCACTCCAAAAAAAGCCTCGGCCACAATCATTCTCCGTCTATTCAAAACCGCAAAAGATATTAACCGAATATAAGAATCACGGATTGTAGAAAGAGTGGTTCGGGGACTTAGGACACTTGAATATGTACCGCTCTATACAAAAGACAAAGATAAGATCAGAACTTGAATATTAGTGAAACGTAGCCATGATGAATTCCTGCTTCCTAATCTCGCGACTCAGAAATAACTAAATTTGCTAGACTGGAAGACTGCCAAAGAAAGGTATCGGCATATCTTGACCATGATTTTGTGGGCCCTCTCCCTGGTGACAACCTAGAAAGGGTGGTCTTGGAAGCTGGAAGGCAAAAAACTGGCCTCATCATTGGATGCGATGCTAACGTACATCACATGGTATGGAGTAGTACCGACGACAAAGATAGATGTAATCCACTTAGATATCACTAGATATCACTCTTTTCTCTTAAATCTCAAATGAAAATGAACTAAATGGTGTCATCTAAACACTCTTTTTCGGGCCACATATATGTACATCCAATTCAGTCGGAATGATGCTTTTCCCCGCCAACTAAAAATCCGGAATTATCAGAAAACTGGTTGGCCAAAATACAGGAAATGGCTACTTCCTACCTCTTATTCAACCTAGAGGCAAAAAAATAGATGGATATCAGCACTGGAGCAGCTAAGAAACGTTTGCAAGACACTTTTCAACCAAACAAAAAGCACAGCAAAAATAAAAGACTGGAACTCATACAAGGCATCCCTCAAAATATATAAAAAAAAAGAGCTGATGAAGGCAAAGGGATAATCCTGGAGGTCATTCTGTGGCAAAATAACGGAGATCTCTGAGGCATCGCATCTAAGAAAAATTCTCTCTATTTTTCAATTTACACAAGTCTAATGCGCTGAACGGTATAAAACCTGCCGAGCTACGAAGGTCCTCAGATATCATCCTGACAACACTGGGGAATATCATGGAAAGATCCATGCTTCCTTGTCAAGGAAAGAAGTTAGTCTAGTTTTCATTCCCAAAGCCGGAAAAAGTTTTCAAGTTGTCCCATAGGACGTCAGACCTATAAGTCTATCATCTTTACTTCTGTAGGCTCTATAACGACTGATTGATATCCATATACGAGCTAAAATTAATCGAAGACTGCTCAACTTGCCTACTGTAAAGAAAATTCGATATAAACGGCTCTACATTCACTGACTAGCCACATCGAACGATCCCTAGAATATAGAATACACAATGGTTGCTTTCCTGGACAAAGAGGGTGCCTTTAAGCCTTTAACAACGTTAACACATCCGCAATCACGACTGCGCCGTTAAATCTATAGCTAAATCTTAACAGATTAACCCGATGGGCAGATTGCTGTGGATTGGAAGTAAGCCCTGAAACTGATCTTGTCCTCTTTTCCAGGAAATATAAAATTGCAATCATAGACCCTCCCTTAATCAACAGTGTCAGCTTAGACTTTCCCGATACAGCAAAATATCTGGGTATACGAGTACGTCTCAGTTATAAGACCAGTCAACGGAAGCAAACTAAATAAACTCCAAAGGCCAGCATGTCCGTGTATAAGCGGAGCATTATGCACCAATCCGTTCGTGGCACGGAATATTCTGTTTCACCCCTCGACAATTTCAGCAGGCAAGTGGCTGTTCATGGAGCTTTTCGCAATAAAGCCAGTTATTTGGCCAAGCTGACATTCTTATCATATTAGGAATACTTCCAGAGAACATCGACTACCTTGTGATCCAACATTGTTTTGACAAAGACTTTCATGTAAGCATCCCCTATAGATCTATCTGGGAGGAAGTGGACGACAAGTTAATCCATTTCTACACAGATGGATCCAAGATTGATAGCGGAGTTAATGGCAGTGTTTTCGCAGATAAGTTTAATCAAAAACTCTTTCTTCCGCCTTCCAAATTACTGTAGTTTGTTTCAGGCGGAAATTTTTCCGATTAAAAAAAAAAAGTAATGCCCTGGCTGAAGAAAAACGTGAAATATGCAAGGCATATCCGCAATTTTTAGTATAATCAGGCTGTATCAAGTCCCTGGACTCAGTCTTACAAAATTCTAAAACCTCCCTTAACTGTCGATTATCTCTTAAGGAGTTGCCAGAATAGTTCAGCCTCCACCTATGTTGGGTGCCGGGACATAGAGACATTTCAGGAAATTTCAGGGCCGGCGAACTCGCCAATTTACCTATCCTACGTGAAATAGGCAGCACCAGCAAATCAATACCAAATCTTCTCTATCTATCATAGGTGTCCTTATTAGACACTTATTTATAGGCAAGCCTGCAAGAAAGCTTGGCATTTTTACAAACGGAGGAGACAATCCTCTACCTACTCTGTACATGCCCAGCACTCTCCCAAAGAAGACTTCTACAATGACTTAAACGATCTAAGCAATATAGACGTAAGCAGTCTGCTGTTTCGTCAGAAGTTTAAATTGGTTAAAAGAGTATGAGGATCCCAGATCCACGTTCCATTACAAAGACCTAAGTGGGATGGTTTTTCTAACAGTCACTCTTACGTTACCTAACCTATCTATACTTCATCGGCTGTCGGGAAAAAACGTAAACAATGCTGAGTTCAAATGACTGAACACTCCCTGTGCCCAGAATTTGTTTTCGATTTTTCTGACCTTTCTCTTATACTCGGTTCGAAGGACCAATATTTTCGATTACTCCAGGGTAATATAAAAGCGCTCCTGTTTTAAAAGTGCTAACCCTAACTACGACATCTCCATATTTAGATATTTTTGCTGATGACATGACTAAAAAAAATCCTCACCACGGGGAATACCATCCATAACAAAACTCTATTTACTAGCCACCGCTTCTCGGCTTACTTTCATTTCATTCACCTACTATCTCTCGTCTGTCAAACCTTATTCAACCAAACATCCTGGTGACAGAAAAAAATAAAAAGAAATAAATTCCACCTCAAATAAAAACCAGAAAACGAACGAGAAGACAAAAAAAAAGGAGAAAATTCCACTTGACTTTCATTTTGTCCATGTGACGTGTGCATGGTGGTCGAAAGGTAAACAACACAAAGCGAACCGGTAACTGGTCGTAAAGTAAAGTCCTTTTATATGTTATATGTTTTTCTTTCTTTGCACCTGGCTAACTACCAACGTAAACTCTAAACCTAGATAAATAAGGTCCTTTCGTTTTGTTCGTTCGTCATCTTTAAGGATATTTGCAAAAGGACCACCCTGGTGTATATACGAGGATAGAAACGAGTAATCAGTGCCATGGTAGCATGTTCTGGTGATGGTGGAAAACGTCAACTAATTCTGTGGATCACCTGTGCATTTGATGCAAGTTGATGTAGTTGAGATGGAGTTGAGATGAAGAAGAGTCATCTCTTTATTCCAGTTATCATCGTCATCATCATTGTAATGGCCGCACGAAACTCTACTACTGCTCTGTACTTTATGTTTAGTGATGCCTTAGCTATATGCACTAGATATGTAGAATAAACTAAGGAAGCTGATATCTATGCTCGGGGTATCTATGTTTGGGGTAACTGTCTTCGTGATGTTAGGTACCTGTCTTCATGAAAGTACAAACAATCCTTGGTACTCCCTTATCTATAGGTTTGGAGCCTTCGTCTTCAATTGGAGCATGAACTCTTCTATTCGGATTTGTAGTCGGTAGAAGCTTTTGTCTCTGACATGGGTAAAAATAGAAAACCCCTGAGCAAATGTTGTCATCTTCATTTGGTCGTGTCGTGTCAGAATCCTTGCATTTTTGATTTTTATTTTGTTTCCTCCCGTATCCTCCTTTATCTTTACTGTTTTTTTTTTTTTTTTTTTTTTTTTCTTCTTGTTTTTGTCCCTTTATGCACTTGCAGATGTAGAGAGTATTGAGCTTATTTATTTATGCAGAGCAATATAGTGAAGTGCTAGAATAGGACACCTTCTCAGACACGTAGTAGGCATACATATAGATACTCGTATTCATACTTGTATCCGTACTTAAAGTGCACGTATAAATCCTTCCCACGTTCACAATCCAATTGTTGGAGTGGCGTATTGTTGTTGACTCTTGGACGTGTATTTTGTTGTATTTTGTTGGCTTCACCGGTGCATATCCATTCAAACAAACGTACTCGTACCTCTAAGGTTGGTTTAAAAGTGGTGCAAAGACTTCATCATACTCATCATAATATACAGTACTTCTACCGTCAAGTGCTTTATACTCGTACTTTTATTGTATTTAAACATCAGAGGGTGGATGTTGGATGGAAAATTGTTTTGCAACTAATAGCTCCAGATATTCTGAGTGTATCTGTACCATTAAATTTGAAGCAAAATTTAGATAAACTTTGGTTTATCTATTGTAGATTTTGAATACCTAGTACTCTAAAGATTTTGTAGAGTGCGAAAGTTTTGCAATAGGTGAAGGAATAGTTTGAGTAGTATTCCGAGTATCTGTGAACTTGTTTGTTGCTGTGCTTCGGTATAAACAACTTTATTCTGTTTGAATTGGCTGCAGTGAGATTTTGAGAATCAAATGTCGTCGGAGTAGTTCAGGGGGACTTATATTTGCTGCTTGCTTTTCTTCTCGTATATATATAGACTTACATAAGCTCTTACATAAGCACTTACATGAGCACTTATCCCTTTTGCTTTTCACTAGGCACTGTGTGTTTGAAGTTTACAGTCCTTACAGTTAAAGCCTTATGTCCTCGTCCTGACATTTTGCGGATGCTGATATTACAAAATATCTGTCAGTTAACATATGCCACTTGTGTCACTATATTCATAGCTTTGATAAAATTTTTCAAATATCTCAACAACTATTTAGTTGGCCGACTTTTGTAAGTAAATACTTTGTACAATTGCGTATATAAAAATCGGCCGGCAAAAAAAAAAAAAAAAAAAAAATTCAGAGGTTTGTAGAGAGACACAGACCAGTCTATACTTCAATCATCTATGGCGATGGTTTTATGTGGAAATGCATATAGATCTCTCCGACAAAAATTGGTTAAGTGTCAAGTGATCAGGTATTTAGTCATAAGGATAAGTCATACAGTCCCAACAATTTATCTGGATTGTAAGTGTCTGCGTGTTCAAAATATTGGGTTGATGCAAAATATAACCTTTAAGATCGTGATTGAGTGTTCCTCTTACCTTCTAGTGGTGACTCCAGTCCACAGCTGTACATCCAGGTACAAGTTTCGTCAAAATTTTCTCACCAGAGTGACAGAATGCATCTCTAGATGTACCCGCAAGTAGAGTCAGATATGGGGTGGATGTCTTAACAATTTCATACAGCTCGATAAGGGAAATTGCATCTATATAGGTTCATAAGCAAGGAACTCTTTAAACGACGTTAAAATTGTTTAATGAAAAAATAAGAAGATTACACCTTTGGAAGAATCATCAGTAATTGATGGGAAAATGATTTTTATATCTAAAACGCCGTATCTAATGCTTAGGATTTACAAGGAGATATGATGATCTCTATGTCATCTGACTAGAAATTAGCCGTTGCAGGAAATCGATGCAACTCGATGACTTCAGTGTTTTAAGTGACCAAACGTTTTAACGATGATCAGTTGCAGATATCCCAGATAACAACATCGACTAAAAATGATTATGAAATTCGACATTAGAGGTTAACAATCCCAAGGCTCCCTATAAAATATTTAAAATCAGTAGCGGCTCTGTCAGAATGTTTCTTAAAAAAGCTGCTTCTGATGCGATAGCTTTCATTCAACTCTACACCAAAACTTGTTTCACAGACGACCTATATTTTTTGTTAGGCAAAAATATTCCATCCATTCGGCTTGCATGAGTTGAGGTTAGCCAAATGATCTGAATCCCAAAATCAAAAGCAAGTGTGGAGAAGAAGCCTTGATTAGGAATTTGCCAGAACTCATGTGTAAAATTTGGTTTTTCATCTGCTTTCGATGCCAAAGAGCAGTTCTGGGATGATAAGGCTCTTGTACAATGCCTCTTTGAAAGAGGGCCCCGTTACTAAATTGCATTTTGAGCCCAAAACAACGGCGATCGGCAAGAGTGATTCTGTGTCTAATTTTTGCGCTGATGTCCTTGCAGCTTGTAACTGCGGCGGCAAGGTAGACAAAGAGTACCTTAAAACTAAACCGATAATGGTGACGTTCTCGTCAATCCGTTGATTTAGATTTTTCGATGACAGGATGTACTTCAGACAGACCTTCAGACCCATTCTGGCCACTCACGCCTGAAATTCGTTGACGGGTCGTCATCATATTATCATCACCAACCTTGATGGAGCTGCAAGATTTCTCCATAGTCACCTTGTGACTTTATCAGGAATGTCAAAACTAGACATGGCGTTGCACATCTAATTTTTATGTTAATTTTGGTAGGGATTAATGCCCCCATTTCTTTGGCTTACTACGAGTTTATCTAACTTAAAAACTAGGACTTAAGGGTAAGGGAATGGTGGAGGAGATCATGTTTGAGACGAGAAATGCTCAGAGGTTTGGTTTGACCTTACGAAACACGTGGGAGATTGATTGGTTGGAATATAGAAAAGATGTGGAAAGCGTAAATTAGGAGGGTTAGTGTTGGAGGCGCAATTCACAGAAGCAGAGAACAGTCGATGAATGAAGATGAAGATGACGGATTCAGCTATGTCTCTGAGTTTATCGAAGGAATTCAGGTTAAGAAGTTTGAGGCGGTCACGATAGAAAGGTAAGATAATAGGGTCATCCCAGGTAGTTCTTGAAGGCCAAATCGAAGGAAACGACGTTGACTTTGTCACTTAGAGGTTGCAAAATACTTTGGACCATCGTGTGATAAAACCAAGTGTGAGTTGGTTTTAAGAACTATCAATCAATATGCGAAAGGAAGTTTTTCTCTCTATCGTATACCATAATATTCCAAGATTGCGAAGGCACATGCTAGCCATGTAAAAAATAAAGTCGAGGAGGAGGTTGATTGGATTTACGTGACAAGGTCGACAAATAGACGGTGATTGTCGATCCGAAATTTCCCGGTCTTTTCCAATATTTGCCATAGTGTGACTATTTGAATGATGGTGCACTTTCATGACATGAAAATGAACTGATATAGACCAACCAGGAAAGTTATTATCCTAACGTTGGCGCATTCAAAAAAGTCTTCTTTCTTTCGAATCAAACAAACATCAGATCAGACATGCTTTCTTTTGACCATATCTTGAAGATGAGCATAATCCCCACCAGTTCTTCTCGAGCTGTCTTTAATAGCCCAGTAGCATCTCCATCTTTATCTTCGCTCTGGTTACCTTAACTTCATTTAGTTCAGGAGTACAAACTTTTCGACCGTCTTTGTACATGGTGAATGGTTCATTTTGCCAAAAGTAGTCTTTTTAAATTCATAGCACCATGTGCGACTCTACTGCTAGTTGTTCATGTTCATATTTGCAGGCGTCCGTTCCAGATTTGTAGCCCCGGCATGTTTGTCCTATTCTCTGATAGAACAGATAGTGCGTTTCCCGTGCTTTTTCTTTTTCTTTCAGAGAAGCCTCTGTTCGTCCGTTCTTATCTTCTCGCAAAGTTCACGAGCAGCTCTCTCACTTCGATACAGGGTAGCTTTTGTATACTGTATAGTGATGGACTGCCAACGATAAAGTCTCTACTTTTCGAAAGATTCTACCAGGAAAATGCACTTGAAGAACGCAAAATTAATGTTACTGCTTATGTGACCAATTTCTCGTATTCCTCGTCGTCACTAGATATGTTACAAGAAGTGACCGGCCCTGTACTGCATCTTCGACCGAGAATACCACTACTGTGGCTGAGCACGTATGAGAGAATACACAAATATTGACGAGACAACGATGCGCACTATTCGGTAAACCTGAAGATGTTCCCTTATAAAGTGAGGTTAACTTACTCCAATGCTATGGTAAGCCTGGTGCAAGAAGAGGATGATTTCAAATCCAAAACCATAATGAGCGACGAAACCCGTTTTCACTTAAGTGGTTATGTGAGTAAACAAAATTTGCATTTCTGGGGCACGGAGAACCCACACGAAATGCACAGATTCATTGCATCTCGAAAAGTGACTGTTTGGTGCGGAAGTTACCGTAACTGGTGAGCACTACAGACAGAAGTTGAATCAGTTTTCATCCCGCAAGTTTATAGATTGGGTCTCGAGCATTTCTGGTTCCGGCAGGATGGACCAACTACTCATACTTTACACAGTTTTACACCTTCTAACAAAATGGCAGACAATTCACATTGTTACATAACTTTTGCTCTACCTTGTATAAAAATTGAGTCAAAGTGATAAATTTATCCAGAAGTACATTAGTCGTGTTATAGGAAACCTCGATTTATGATGACAGTCCAAATTATAGAGCCTTCAACCTAACTCGATGTGCAATTCAATGCTAAAGGAGAAAAGTTGTCTTTTCAGGTCGAAAACAGGCATCGACTGCAATCATGACCATACCATAGACGTTATTAGTTCAAACACGAATTTGTATTGCTACCATCTATTTCCAGATTCATTAGGGATAGACTACGGAATCTGTAGTGTATCAACCATCTCGATCTAGAAGCGGAAATAATCTAAGCACACAACCGGGGATGTTCAAAGTTCAATTTTCAGCATTGAAGAGACCTTAAAATCTTTATGAATGTTTCAGTGCACTCATACCCCGATTATTCTCTTCTTAAGAACTCTAAACATCACCACCAAAATTCTTTGCCTTTGTTAGCTAAAAGCGTTTACAAAAACGAACACCACTTCCGTAACTTTTTTCACTAATTCTTAAGATTTCTTTTTTAAACCCTGCCGTCATTTACATTTTCTCGGTTCTGTTCTCTTTAGTTTCATAATTTTAATATTGCACTTAATTCAAGTAGACCTTTCATTTGCAACTCTATTTTGAATGCAAGCAAAATTAGCTGACGTTCCTTTTTGGAATATTTGACGCGCATTCGTTAATTAAGAAAAACTCCTGACAACTACTGAAAGCCTCTGACAGCTTAAGTCGAGGTACGTTCCTACCTCTTTGTCCCATCAAAAATTCCCTGCTTGTAAAGGAACATAGAAAATTACTTAGACCTGTCTCTTATTCTCCCTCTTTAGTACTATGTAAGTTGAGGAAACGCGCATTTATTCTCACAGTAAAAGCTCAACTTTGTTTTTTTCCTTATTTTTCGACGAGTCCTGAAAGCAAGGATTTTAAAATGATGAAACTCGATGAAACGAATAGAGAAAAAAACACAGAAACTCCCTTGTGGTTTTGTTGCATCCATTCACGCAGTTATTCAAATACGAACACATCGTTTGAGTTGTTGGAGAGATTGATGGTGATGAGGAGATAGATGTTGATAGGAAAATGGCAGATGGTGGATGGAGTTAGCAAGATAAAAAGATACGACCACCCACTCTACCCTCGAATGCCCTACATTTATACTAAATTGGGTAAATCTCCTTCATTATCATCATCATCATCGTCATCCTGCCACCACTTTATGCCAAACAACAACACAGACAATCTGCAGCCTTCACAGGCGTTGCAAAATCAAAATAAAAATAAAAGAGAATACAGAAAATAGAGAAGAAAAAAAACTGATTTTCAATTTAATCCTAGCACGTACTGCATCCTTGTGCTTTGGTTGCTAAAATCCATTGAGGCATAGACTTGTAGACAAAGCGAACGCCGCGGTGGAGAACCAGTACGCGAATAGAGTGAAGTCGTTTGAAAGTCAAATTAACTTAGAAAAACAGCAAGGCATTTAGCATTTAGACTGTTGTACGAATATGTATCTGTATGCAGTATCTAGGTTTTAAACCTAAACTAACTTACTACTACCTCCTCTAATCCTATTTTTTTATTTTTTTTTTCTTTTACTTTCTCTCTCTGCATCCCATTTCATCGAATCTTATATGAGAAAATCCTATAAAAAGCAATCTTGTTATCAAAAGGAGATACTACAAGGACGAGTAGGTAGTATTCACTCGTATCCTCTTGAGAGAATGTACATATGTATAATATTGTATAAAAGGATGATGGTCGGCTGTGCCAGAAGTACAAATCGCAGAAGATACAGGCAGAGAAAAGTATCTCATAAGCACTTAATAAAATATTTAACATTTAATAGTAAACGGTGATGTAACGAAAAGCCCACAATATGAAGTTGGTGTAAGGATATAAGGATATGCCTGGATAATGATATACATACATATATTTATATTCGTACGCATGCAGTATTTCAGTATTTGTAGTCATATCGGTTAGCCGTAGCTGGTATTCATATGCAAAGGAGCAATGTTACGCTAATGGAAAACATTTTAAGGATTTTATTTGAGGTAAATGATGCTCTCTCTGGGGGCATGTGGGAAATCGAAACCAATTTCAAGAACCATATACCAGTTTTCATGTCCCAACTCGATGATGTAGGATCTATTCTCTTTTATTTGTCACGTCACTAAGGATCTGCATTTTGGAGTAGAGTACTATGATATTGTATATCATCCAAAATTTATAAAAATTGCCTCCCTTATGTGCGTATTTTTTTATTTTAATACAATACAAGCACCATAAACATCGTAACCAGAAGCTACACACCGGGTATTATAATATACTTAGAAACAATGACAGGTTCTCACCCACTTTAGAATGTAAGAAAACTATGTATAACCGATTTCCGTATGCCCGAGATGGAATTGGGAACTTTTTGTTGCCCTTCTGGTACGAATCTGGGATTCTCTCTGTTTGCTTGTTACCGAGAGTTACCTTTACAGTTGGAGTCGACTTCGATCGATAATATGGGCTCATTTTCAATGTATCTTTCATGAATTAGGGCATCGGAGAAAATTTTTTTTTTCTCTCAAAAGAACCATCCAACCAAATTTATTCATTTGTTTGCATTGTAGTTACAGCTGGTTTTGTCCTTCCATTTTTGTCTGTATCACCGTCGCCTATGCCATACGTTTAACAACTAAATACACGTTAATCCAACTTACCTTGCGCGTTTTCGTTTCCTTAACTTTTTTTATCAAAAAGTGTAGCTATAAGCTACACCACTGACACTATACACAAGTATGTAGATGGAGCGAAGATGACAAGAGTCTAGGTGGCTTTACACATTTTTGTGGCATGATGGCTTTGAGATCAAAAAGATGCAACCTTTCAGACTTAAATTTTTAAGATTTTTGTTGATCTAGATCCGACTTAAGCTGTAGTAACTGGAATATTTTTAAATCCCACCTTGTCAAACCGACTTCTATTCGGATACTTTAAATTGACGTTGCAACTAAAATGACTTCACGATTATATGATGATATCCTTTTTTTTTAATTGGCCTGCACTCAAGGAGTTAAGGTAAATGTTTGCAGTCACCTAATCACCTACGCCAGAGACAACGAAAGAAGGCCTGCTTTGACATTTTAGCTTTCTGGAGCTCAAGCAGTGAAGATGAAAACCAAGTAAACTTCCTTCACAGCTTAATGATCAGAAAATGTCGCTCCATATTTTTTCTTTTCTTTCTCTTAAAATGGAAGAAAATCTGTGAATTGGTTTTAATTCGATGTCCAGCAGAATTGTGATTAAAAGTCGACATCGATCAATCGCAGCTTATTTTCGCTTGATCGGTACAAACCTGTTAGATCCGGTTTGATTACTTGCCGATTTTAGGACGAATTCGATGCAGAGATTCTACTACAAATCTAAATTGTCAAAGTGGCGTAATATCAACATAGTGGAGAAAATGCAGATACTTTTGCTGAACAACGGTCGGCTTCTTTAATGTGACACCCTCTTCGATTCTTCTAACTTTAATGATGAGCAAAGCCAGATAATGTGATGATGGGGAGGAATATTCCACATCTGGGAAGACCGTTCTACTCTACTTTGACATAAAATCTGAGAGCGTGTCAGAATTCGGCGCAGAGCTAACCAAATACTGCCGCCCAGAATCAGTAAGAAAAATAACCATCATATTCAGTAGTCTTCCGCTCTGATGGAAATATCGATTTAGGATGACAGCCCAAGTCCAACACGATGGATTGTTTCAACGACAAGGGCCAAGATAGGAGGTTGCCTTTTGAATCTCGAATAGGTATGGACTTGACAACGGAATGGAACTCGAACATAACTCATATTGCTACCAACTATTCCCTGATATATAGGGTGATTTATCGTGAGGCTTTTTTTGACCGATCACGCGTTATCCTTATCAAACTGCTTCATTATTTTTGTTCAGTATCGTTTGGCAAGTCATCATGGAAAGACTCACACCACAACAGAGTCTTCAAATTGTTCAGTTGTATTATGAATATCAGCGTTCTGTGAGAAATGTTTTTCGTGCGATTTGCGGAACTTACGGTGCGCATAATCGACCTACTGAAACCACTTTTGCCAACACCATTCGCAAATTTGAGTCCCAGTTTACATTAGTGGATACTCGGCCGGTTAGACCACATCCAGCGCGTAGTAAAGAGATTATAGCAGCTGTAGCTGAGAGTGTACGCCAAGACTGTGACGAAACGATTCGTCGTCGTTCTCAGTAGCTTGGCTTGGCGTGTTCGACAACTTAGCGTATTTTACGTGAGGATCTCGGCCTGAAAGCGTACAAAATTCAACTTGTGCAAGAATTTAAGCCAGGCGACTTGAATTTGCCTCATATTTTCAGTGAATGGGCTCTGGAGAAACCTAAAGAAAATCAACAGTGATAAAGCCCATTTCTGGCTCAATAATAAACAAAGTTGCCGTATTTGGACTGATAAGCAACCTGAAGAGCACCAAGAGCTACCATTACAACTATTAAAAACAGCGGTATGGTGTGGTTTATGGGCTGGTGGAATCATTGGTCCATATTTCTTCAAAAATGAGGAAAACCAGAATGTTACCGTTAGTGGTAACCGTTATCGCGCCATGTTAACGGACTATTTGCTTCCTGAAATTCAAGCACATAGTCTCGGTAAACTCTGGTTTCAACAAGACAGCGCTACGAGCTAAACAGTGCGTGAAACAATGGACTTGTTGAGAAATCATTTTGGTGAGCACTTAATTTCACGTTTTGCTACGGTTAATTGGCCGTCTAGATCGTGCGATATCACACTTTTGAACTATTTTCTCTGGGGATATGTAACGTCTCAGGTCTTCAGGAATAAGCCAGCTACGATTGACGCTTTGGAAGCTAACATTACTCGTGTTATCCGCGAGATACTAGTCGCTATGCTCGAACGAGTCGCCCAAAATAGGACCTTCCGAATGGACCACCTCAGACGTAGTCGTGGCCAACATTTACATGATATCATTTTCAAGAAATAAATGCCATGAATTGTTCTTTTAGCCGATAATAAAAATTTTAAGTTCTCTTTCAAATTAATTTATTTTATTTTACATTATAAATCAAACCTCACGATGTATCACCCTGAACAAAGACCTCGGATTTCTGAGTCCGCCAAGAATTTAAGTAGCATACCAGCTGGTGATGCTCATAGTAATGAAAAGCTTCATTGATTTTTTGAAAATATTAAATGAGGATCAATTAAGGATAAAACGATCCAAAAATACTTTGATGGCACTTCAGATCTACTTCATCAACACCTTGCAGATCATTAAGAAGCAGTGTCCCCTTTGCGAGGATAAGCCTCTAACATTTTATCTCCTTTGGCAACGTGGTTACAACAACGTATGTCATGAGTTCTCCTCTTCTCTTTGCCATTAAGGCTGCATATGCAAAATGTTAAATTTAACACACCAGTAGTCGTAAGATGCTTTTAAGACTCAGAACGGCGTACCGCAGGGCTACGTTTTATAACCGCTTCTCTCCTTGGTGATAAAAAGGTGTGTTTACTGCGCGTCGTATCCAAAAAAAAGCATGGCAATCAAATGAATAATATCGTCCATTCATATCACCAGGAACAAGTTGACATTATTTACGTGCTTACATATAAAAACGTGGAATATCAAGGTTTTTCCCATGGATCGGCTTCGATGATAGCACTGAATTCGGAGTGGATAACAATACGTTCTTCGGTTTTCCGTTTAAATTCGTGTAAAGCAATCTTCTCCAGAACTGGGTTCAAAGTGAGAATGTTTCACTGCGTCGTAAAATTAGTTCAATTATACTGCTGCGCCATGTAGAAACATACAGTTGAGTTTTTAGAACACAAGTTCATCGTGAATCTAATTGAAATAACTTAAAAACGTTGTGGGCAATGAATACCATTAATCATCGCAAAACTGTTATAAGTATGTTGTGAGATTCATTTCAGATTTATCAGTTATTGGTACTAATTACAACTGGACAGAACAACAAGTAATGGATTACTAGGTAATGAAAACTTAGATACACATCTTATAATCGATTAAATTTAAATCTATGTGCAAAAATGAAAATGTCCCAGAGTGATTAATTCCGACTGGCCCTCTCCGAGGGGGTTGAGTTATTTTCTTTAACATTTCACCTCTATAAAGGACTTGGATAGAACATAAAATAAAGTGAAAAGGTAATCTTACTATGTTGAAAGATGTCATCTATACTTAAGGTTTGATGGTATAAATCTAAAGAGCAGGTGCACCACTTAACTGAACTGAACTGAACACAAATACTCAGTAAAAATCGTTCAAAGGACTCGACTGACGATCCTTGCTGGCTTCTGTCCCCGTCTCTCTAAAGACTGATTGCTTTTAATCATGGGAATTGTGTTGTAAAAAAAAAAAATAAACACACACACAACACACAGTTCAGTTTCAGTATATCAGTAATCGAATGGGAGAACGGAAAAAAGGACCCAGGGCAAATACGGATACACGTACATTCATCGCATCGAACTCGTTGGCGAAGGCTCTAAAAAATCAAAAAAAAAAAAAAAAAACCAGTGAAACATTTAAAAAAAAAATTCTAGCATCCTTGGATACCTTGTGCATTGAATCACTTTTCGTTGCTGGTTGATGTTTGCTTTTATTTCATTTTTCACAGGAAGCTCCGATGCTTTTTGAAGGTGCTCTTTTGCTCTTTTTGAGTTTTTATATATATATTTTTTTTTTTTTGTTATCTGTTACCTCTCGTTCGCATTTTCAATTTTTGATGGAGATATTTTTGTTGTTCCTGGCGTGGGATTGGTAAACACTGCAGTCCACTGGTTGGTGTCAGAATACCAAACACCAACGATTCATTCGACGCAGTCGCCCGTCGGTGTTTTTCTTCGACGTTTCTTTATTTTTGTCATACTCATCGTCATACAATGTTCCTACCGTGGACAAGGTTTTATATTTTGTTCATTTGCTTAAAGGGAAAATGGTGTGAAGAGAAATATCCTGTAACAGAGTAGTGAAGGTCCTAAGTGGGTTTTGAAATACTCGTACACCATCGGTCTTGTGAGGTTTGTTTTTTGTAGTACGAGTATCTGCTGCCGTTCAGGGGCACTGTTTCGGATGGAACATGGCTTAAGTTTAGATATTTGCAAGTCTGCTGTACTAATGGAAGTGATTCCAACTCGAATTTTCTGTATAGACTTTTAATTTACAGAGGAGAGTTTTTATTGAAGCTTTTTCTCATTTGTCTATGGTATGTCCTTAAACCAACTGACATGAAATGGTGTTTTGATGCAAAGTTAGGTTTAGACTGAGTTATTTACTGGATTGAATCGATAGAGCTGATGTGTTGATTCAATTGACAGACAGACGTACATAGATGCATAGAAAAGTGAGTTTTTTTCCGTCAGAGTAATTAAAACACAGTTGGAGTACCACAGGGTTGGGATGTTCGACTCTTAGTTCTTTTTTTATTTTATTTTTGTTATTAGAGCAAGAAGTTTGTAGCCGGTTAGGAGTTATAAGTAAGACAATAGGATTTTACGATTTCCAAAAGACTGAGCTAGCCTACAGATATCTGAATCGCTGTCAGAAAAATACAATTTAAGGTCCATGATCAGAGGATAGAGGCACACACGGATAAACACATACCTATCACAATTTATCCAGATCCTTACTGTTAAATAAGTCTGACTTCAGTGTTTTATGACCAATTGTATTGTATAACAGTGATGTGATTTTAGGAAGAGCTCAGGCATCTTCAGAATTTTATCATAGAAATAGGCTGTTGATCAGTTATGTAGATATCTAAGTTTAGTGTTAAGTAAAGAGTGCGCAGGAAGATGAACGACAAGAAGATTGAGTATACACTAATTTCACGAACAATACCAATGTGCCATAATTGATTCTGACTGTTATTATTATCATGCCAGTTTTGTTGCCCTGTGTCCAGAGCTGTATTGGTAAATTTTTAAAGAAAGCCCAAGCAGTGATTTAAAAGCGAAATAATCTGAAAGGCCACAACTACTATATTAGCTCAGGCAGCATATTCGGGAGTAAGGTACTTAGTTGAAATTAGCACATGTCGCATTGAATTACTTACATGACTGACAGTTTGAACTTAATCATGGTCGGTCCTATGCCTTATTGAGAAAAGAAAACCGAAACCGGAGAATATAGCATCATCGTCTGCTTTCAAGTGTGCTTATTCGGACTGACATTTAAATTTCAGCGAAAAAAAAAAACTGTGAATCTGAAATGATTAAAAAAAAAACTGCCAGTTAGATTGATAAATGGGTGCCTGATCATCCCAGAAGCCAACACTGGCTTGAATGATTACTGTAAGGAGGTTTAATAGTCACAATCACAACAGATTGCTGGAGTCTTTTCTAATCTAGAGCCCTGAGAACTTTTTGAGAAATCCCATGCTTCTAGCATCAAGGGCAGATGACCAAATGGAATAGTTTCAACGAATCATTGGAGAAGCAGCATCTGATGTGTTGGATTCCACCTCAACTCCTTAATGAAACTCCTGGTTTAATGAAAAGTTTTAACAAAGAATATGCATTCAAACAGAAGTCATATCAAATGGAGCAAAGCTGCCTGCTATCTCTCAAAGAAGTCATTTCCAAAAGCATTTGGTAGAAGCCATTGATATTCTCTAAGTTTATCAGAAAGTAAAGTAAAAGAAAGTAAAACAAACGATGACATCTACATTCAGAATGAGAAGGTTCGGTTTTTCTGTGGAAACAGATCACACAGACAAGAAATTAGTCCATTGTTATCCTTGTATGCTCTTTTTACTGAATAAACGTTTCAATACCATCAGCGCTTAGCACCAACATTCTTTTAGAAGGCACACAGAGCTAGTTCTCCGCGATGTCAAGACTATTCTGACAATAAACGTAGCAGGATGTTTATTCCCTGACACTTTAGAGACGTCAGAATGCATAAATTTGGTCTCCCGGCAATTTGCAGAGCCATGCCGTCTGCAGTTTTTTCATATAAGACCTGACTATCAGTGGAAGTCCTACCCGGGAACGCAGACAAACCAACTCGTAACGTAGTTTCGGTCCTCAAAAACGCAACGTTCCATTTATCGTGAACACATTATAATTTGGGACCCAAACAACACTTAATAAATTCGGACCGGTTCAGAGAAGCCTTGTATTGTAGGAAGTCGTGATAGGGTTCAACAAGGATTTTCGTGGAGTCGGGAAAATTGAAAATTCCCTTTTAAAGATTACTTTATGCAAATATTAACCACGACTACGTTTTAAATGGTCTATATGGAGAGTCCAATTTTGAATCACTTTTTTGAGCAAATTTGCTGGTATCTCGCTAATAACACGTGTAATGTTGTCTTCCAAGGCTGCAATTGACGCTGTGATTTGATGCGTCAAATTGTACGATCTAGCCGCCCCAAAACGAGAGATAAAGCACTCACCGAACTCATTTCTTCATTGGTCCAACGATTCGCATTCTGTGTGGCATGTGTGCATGGGCCAATGATTCTGCAGGAATCAGTGCATTTTTCGGAAGCATTGGCAGCTCTTGTATTGCCTGAGGTTGCTCATCGGACCGAATATGGCAACTTTGCTTATTAACACACCCATTCCACTAGAAATGAGCTTCTTTGCTAAAGACAATTTTTCGATAAAAAAGCGAATCTTTCTCCAGTTGTTCTTGTGGCAGGCTTCAGTACATTCATGAGCTGTATTTTGTAAGGTTTTAGTCTAAGATCCTTGTATAAAACCTTCCGCGTAGTCGAGTAACACAATCCCAATTGCTGTGAGGAACGACGAATGGCCAAATCACGGTTTTCATTAACACTGGCGGATACAGCAGCAATATTTTTCTACCCACGTACGCATACGGGTAGGTGGGTTGATGTCCAATAGCATGAAATTGGTGCGAAATTTGGTCACTATGGCTTGAATTGCTTGCTCAGTAGGTCAATTATAAGGCCAACTGGAAAGCCAACAAAAAACAAAATCTTCCTTTAGATTACCAAGGTATTCATTAGAGCTTTACCATGAAGAGCATATGAAATTTACAAAGTTTTCATAGCTTACATGCATTCACTTTTAAGGACAACTACTTTCCCCCACTCTGTCACCTCCATATTTCTCTTCCCTGCATATCATGACACACTAAAAGGTCAAACCAATAAAAGCCATCAACCCTCAGACCCTTCGTAGTATAAATATCACTTTTGTGCCAGACGATAAAAGTGATTTACACAAAAAGTGATTGAAGGAAAAAGAAAAAAAAAACACAAGTACTACACGTCATCTTATTGTAATGTTGATTAACAGTCAGCACTATGGGGAAAATCCATGAATGCTTCAATAAGACCGTACCAATTAATTTACCATCAAACTGATCCCTTCAAGCAACGAAAAAAACCAAAAATCTCCAAACAAAACCGTCTGTCTGTTCATATATCCGCCGGTCTACCCCTACAACTGCTACAACGAGTACAACCAAAAAAAAAAAAAAAAACTAAAATTATAAAGGAGAGAAAAATGTTTGACTTAATCAAATATTGACATCTCAATAGACTCCGATTCATTAATGTTAAACATGGAACGGAGAAGAATTGAAAGATATATTGGTATACAAAAAAAAAAAAAAAATAAGAAAAAATGAATATCAACCGTCGGGTGTATTTATTTGTTTTCTTAAGATTTCTCTCACCGCAGATATTCAGACTTCCTACATCATCGTCTGCTCCTCCACCTACTTTCGTCAATCACCGAAATCTTCTTCACATTCGTTTTTTCCTCCCCATCTTTCCTCAATATATTGAGAAAAATAACAAAACGAGGACAATCACCGGCAACACAGAGGTGGTCTACCATGATGGAGTCAGTCAGCATTTTTGTCGCTTGTTTATTCCTCAATATACTAATATCTATGGTTGAATGAAAAGATGAATCTTTTTCTAACAATTTCAACCATCGATCCCAGAACTTGTGGTTAACAGAAATCTCATTCGATAGTCCCCATCGTTCTGGTCTATAAGAAACAAAAAAAAAAAAAAAAAATTCCATTCTAGATACATTGAAGAGGAATTGAAAAAATGCATTATCATAGATAACAACTGACCAAGAAGTGCACATACATATGTGCTCGTATATTCAAAGCCTAACAAGTACCAGTTATAAGATGACGACCTTACCCGGCAGCGCCTGAATGTTATTCAAATCTTCTGCTCTAAGATCATAGTCATGTTCAAATAAATCACCTTTCTTGGAGGATAACCCTTTTCGAGTGCAGTGCATAGAGTTTGAATGTAAATATGATGTCGGAGAGATACAAGTACGAGTTCTAAGATGCGGATGCAGCAATTCAATTAAAGCGAAATTATTCCAATTTAACCAAACCAACCGTACGAATGGTCGATTGGCGGCTTTAACTTCAAGTATCTCAGACCCATTTAACGAGTATCTTAAGGTTATGAGGATTGCATAGTAGTCTACATTGTTATTTCTATGTACATCTCACCGTACTGTAACAATCTGAGAGCTCCTGTGGTTTTGTTGTTTTCATATAGAAAAAGACGAAGAAAAGCCAACCGAATCATCTTGGGCGCACCAATTTAATCAAGTTGTTTATTGCCGATGGGTGGATACTAAATGCTCAGCCTAGAAGTAATTAATTTGTAAAGAGAGATGATATATGCGAATAGGATGGGGGTTTGTCGCAGTAATTAATATTATTTCTTGAGTTTTCAATTACTCTTGAACATGATATATGAGTTTTCAAAATGCAAAAGGAGTTTAGAGACTACACACAAGACTACCACAAAGCCACAGAGTATCTATGAAGAAGAGAACAACCATGGAACACACACGACAGAGTCATTGTAAAGTTTATCATCTTTAACCTGTGTGGGCATTTATCGGGGTTTCATGCCTATTTGACACAAAATTGCAATTATCTTCATGAATGTTGGTTAGGTAAGAGCTGGCTCTTCCACATAACTCATTGTCGTAAGATTGTGTTATTATAAACTGATGCCAGGGCAAAGCCCAGAAGAAAGGTAACTGGAGGTGAGGTTACCCAGGTAACTATATTTAAAGAACTCTCGAATTTAGATTGGCCAACAGATCTGATTTAAAGATTCGTATCTACTGCAAAGACTATTTTGGGATTACACAAAATAAGATTGTGAAATAAGATCATTGTATGTCTGCAACTTTTCATGTCTAAATATATACAATACCTTATCAGAAGTATGAGTATAGTCGTTACAGTGAAAAGTCTCCCATTAGCAAGCTGAATTCTTGAAACAGTTGTGGAGGAGAATTGGAGATGAAATCTCCAGCTTTCCTTTTCAAATATTCTTCAGTATCTCAGGTATTATTTAATACCGACTGCCTTTATTGCACTTCCTTAAGTCAATAATTAGTGAATAATCTCTCTCAAAAAGTAGCGTTTGAGACGGAGAAGAGCATTATTTGCAGTAATTAAGTGGCACGTATTGATGTTTCTGTTGAGAAATGCTTACTTCATCATGTCACCTAATTATCAGTGACCACAAAAGCAGATGCCACAAATAGATGCAATGTGACTAACAAAATTGGTGAAGAACTGAAAGCTTACAAGGTGGGGCAAAAGTAAAGATATAATGTGAATGTGCCATCCAAGAGAGTACACAAAAATTTACAAGACAACGATGCACACAATTTTGGTAAAAGACCTGAAGATGTTCTCTTATAAAGTAGAAACCGTTCACCAATTGCTATCTGTTGGCCATCAAGTGAGTTTATCTTACTCCAATACTCTGTTGAACCTGGTGCAAAAAGAGGATGATCTTGTATCCAAAGTCATATCAAGCGACGAAACCAATTTCCACTTAAGTGGCACGCAGAACCCACATGAAATCCACGAAGTTTCTAATTTGTGTCTCGAACATTGTTAGTTCCAGCAGGATGGAGCAATCGCTCACACAACTCGGGCAACGATGACATCTTTAATTATCAATTTCCAGGCAGTGTGATCTACAGTTTTGTCGACTTTCATTGGGGCTTTTTGAAACCTCGCATTAGCCACAAAAAACCCCAAAACTTGCAAGTCTTAAATGCCAACATTGAACAAGAAAACTCCAATTTGAGTTGATATTCAAAATGCAACAACTCAGAAGGATTCATTTGACCGGTATCACTTTTGCAACTTAATGATATCATTTTTACACTTTCGTATATAATTTTCGTGAAAACAGAGCCCATTTTCATTTTTCATTTCTGATAAAATAACATCCTCACATTGTGGCATTACTTTTGACCCATCCTGTATCGCGGGATGATTAAAAATAGACAGAAACAGATTTACAGGGCATGTATTGTAATAGCGTAGAAAGTATGTAGATCCTGAAGTGACCTAAATGATAAGGAAAACATTTAAGAATTAATGAAGATGCATCTTTAAGGCACTTCTGACCTTTAGTTAGAGGAGAGATGTAGATTGGCAATACGACAACCTCAATAGGGACGAACTTAACAGCTTTATTAAAAATTTTAGTTCGTCGTTATGTGTCCTCGATAACAATGGGGTGCCACTGCTGATATAATCACAAACTATTTTCTTTAGAATAAAGATTTTGAACCCAAAAAAATAAATATGCGGTACAACTCGTGCTAAAAGCAGGCTGTCAGGTATAGAGAACTCTTTTTTCCCGGTCACACAAAACAAATTAAATAGAGGAAAAGTTAAACTGAGCCAGAAATCACAACGCTGTTTTTAGACGTCCGAAATACCAGTACGAATGAAAACTGAGACAAAAAGTGTAGTTGGTCGTGCGTCAGAAAGAATAGGAACTCTAAATCTAAAGTTTTTAACTGCTACATCTCTGGACAAGATCAATCTTCCTATTGCACATTACACACATATAACTCAGCATTAATTACTGGAAAGGTTTTTGGATCAATTCATTCTCGGTCCGGCTTATGATTCCTGATTCCTTATGAAGCTACCTTGTACCTTGGCGAAGAAGCTTCCTCTACTTAAAAAAGTTACCAAAATTGTTGGTGCTGTCGAGCAACATCTCTCATGCCGCGACTCCATACCGCCCTACTAACCGGAGATGTTCCGTACTGCTGTGTGCGTCGGTTAAGTAGAGTTGAGTCACCTGTCCGTAGCTGTTCGAGTGACGTGAAAGATAAGTGGCTCCGCTAATTTGTCCTGGATCAGACCTCTCTATAGAGGTAGAAAGCTCCATAATTGAGGTAGTAAGCTCCAGAAATCAGATTGTGCGATGAGGTCATTGCTCTCGCAATGTGCCTTCGAATCAACTTAATGACGAAATTGTCTACTCCTTTTAGGTTCGCGCCATTGTACAAAACCTCTTTAGGATATAATTTTTTATACTCTGCAGTTCTGTATAATTGAAGACAAGCCATAAGGCAAGCCCTCTCAAACACCCGAATCACTAAACAACAACACGGGACATCCAAATACAAACACAGGTCGGATAAAGGCCATGAAGCAGATCAGCTTCACCCTTCCATTGACTCGGGTACTATAAAACAGTCTCTTTGTAAGGACAAACGTATATGTAGATAATGATCCAGCCAGATCCGACTGCATCACGTAGTGTCCGACGATTGAAAACGTTCGCCAATACTTTTTGGTGTCCCTAGAGGCCTCAGACAAAGGCGTCCTAAACAGAATTTTATCGAATTCACGTTGCAAAAGTATATTAATGACCTCTATCTGTGGACCTGATCTGTAAGCGATTAAGTCGTTTATGTACCTTATGACACGGTGAAGTGAACCTATCAGATTACTTGTGTAAAACTTGAATAGGATCGGCGAATTTACCGATCTTTGTTATTTTTAATGCGAAATATTGCAGAAGAAGTCATATCCCCATTTTTCACTATGAATTGTCTATCTGTGAGCATATCGAAAAGAATATACAGAAGTGTTGTTCAGCCTGTTCAGCTTAAAGAAGAGTCCCTCTAACCCTAAGGTATCGAAGGATTTTTTTTTAAAGTAAATTGGGCTGGCACCAGTGCCCTTATTCCGTTGGATATCAGAAACAAGTTTAAATGGTATCATGCTCCGAATTGATTATCCGAAATTATATGTTTGTCCTCAACCCACTTAACCAGGACACTATTGATCACTTTCTTGAAGACTTTGCTGATGTTTGGAAGAAGAAGCGTCTTTATATCTTTTCGTGATGGGGTGTACCACCGCAGTTTTAAAATGCGTTGGATAATGGACGTCTAAATATTTGCATTATTTAGAGGTAGATGTCGCAGTACAACGTTCGGTATCCCATCGGTTTCCACTGATTTGTTACTTCTGAATGATTCGATTTATTTGGAGCTCTTCCTTCGAAATGAACGGAGGTATTATATTCTCATTAACGATGACCTTATTTGTCACATTCTCGTCACTGACAGCTCTCGAATCGCCAGTTTACTATTTCATTTCGAAGGTAGAAATGGTACACAAGTTTTCTAGGTTCGGACCAATAATGTAATTTTCCTCGTAAATTTTCTGAAGTTTCTCCTATAGCATCTAACTTTTCCCGGATCCTCGATCACAAAGAAGTTGTCATCATCAACGTTCGTCCTCTGTCGTTCGGGCGATTTTAAAACACATAACGTCATTCTGATCTTTCCTCCGAAATATTTTATTTATTTCTGAAAACATTTTCGGATTCTGGTGTTTACAGCCTGAATTATATTGTTCCAACACAAACTTACAGAGGCCCTGTAATTTTCTTTTATCGGTGACTTCAATGTCATGATCTCCGGGTAATGTATTTAAGTGGTGAGTGGAGGAGGAGATATAAGGATCCACAGCGACATCAACTTACCAAGACGAGTGAAGATGCAACGACTGAAGCGGCTGGGTCATGTGGAGCTGATGAACATCAATACTACGGTCCGAAAAGCCTTCGAATCAGCCTCCGAGGGACAGCGAAGTAGGGGAAGATCGCGACTCAAGTGGAAAACGCAAGTGAATAAAGATTGAGTAAGCTGGATACGTTTATTATGGTAGTTAAGACCCAAGTCCAGCGCAGACTATAGCGCCACTTTAAGTAGCTAATTATGCAGTCTGCTTTTATGTCAGTGTAGTGCGTCAATATGTTGTCAGTATGTTGATACCAAGGTATCGTTTTGTCCATTGTTAGTTTGATTGTCTCGTCTATATCCTGTCAATATCCTCGTTTGTCAGATTTGTGGGTAGAGCAAATTCCAAGAGAGTGTTCTCGTGTCCAAGACACCCTACTATAATATGATTGTAGGAATACCTTGAAAAAAGTCTTTCAAAATCGCAGTTTCGTTGGGAAAAGTTATTTCTGCGCTGATACCGCAAAGAGAATGATGGTTACTGCCCGTCAGTTCTATTCATGTATCGAACATCAGGAGATCCAAATAGAACCCGCGTCTAGGCCGCGTCGGTACATTACACTGTTCTAATCCCACCAATTGAATAGTACGTTCCCTCGATTATTTGGTATATTATTTAGCCTGGCGAGACCGTTGACATTTTAGTATGATGGCGATAGGATTTTCTGGTTATCATTTTTGTTCTCGGGCTGCTTTTCGGCTGTAAAACGAGAACTGCAATGAATATATGTTAGGCTCATTGAATTCCGATTATAAATCAATCCGAGTAGAACTCCAAATCACAAAGTTATCTGCTCCCGTTAGGGTAAAATTTAAAGACTCAGATATTATCCATGAGGGATTGAAACCGAGAAACTTTCCATTCTCGGTATAAGCGTCAGTGACAACTTACGTTGGAATAACCGATTCGAAGTCAAAAAGGCTTCGAATTTTTAGGATTCATGAGCCGATTTAAGATGACTTTCCTCCACTATGTAAAGCATTTATACTTCCAAAATTGAAGAACAATGCCAACATCTGCTCAGGTGCCTTAAAGACCTCTCTGAACTTACAGTGTAGGACTCAAAACTATACAGAAACACTTATTGGTTTGGTGATTCCAGTATTGTCAGTCAATTTACAATCTCGATAACAGACGTAGTGACTCTTATAGTAATCGAAGATCGAATAGCGATATCACCATTTTTACCATCAGTGCTTTAGTACAATCAGATGGCATTTCGCCCATTAAAACTTTCAATTTTAACACTAGTCTCGATATGAAAACTTATCACTTTACCATCAAGCCCATCTTTCCAAACTTACTTATAGAGTGCCCTACCGAAGTGACAGACTTCTCGACAGAAATCTTTCAAATTTTCAACTGGAGCCTTAATATGCCACTACTCTTATTTAGTGCCTTGACTTGCTGCTCATCGCTTCACTGTTTTTATCTGTTACGAGAGAATCATCAGTTCCAAAGGGGGAGCAACAGTACCTACTGTCTGCATGTATCTGATAATAAACTACCTACTGATTGCTTACCGTCTGCAAAGTATTAGCTTGGATCAGACAAAACAACTCAAATTCTGAAGCAGATCCAATTTGTGGAGACAGGCTTCAAAATTGACTACCTAGATGCCACTGGATTTTTTGTGTACTAAAATCTACATGCACTTCAAACTTATATGTTCCCAATACAAAATGTTGGTACTCATTTCCCTTTTCACAACTAAGTTCAATTTCTACGTTAAACGTCTCACAAATTTATTGTCTTTTGTAATTCCAAACACCCCAAAACACCTTCGATGGGATGTTAAAGACTATCTGCAATTTATACGGTGACGAATACAAAATGCACACAATTGATAATTTTGAAGTGCCACGAACATCTATCCGTATACTATCTGCAAATGATTTATCCCCTGACTGCTCTTTCACTAATACACGAGGGTGAATCTTAAAAAGGGGATCAAAAGAAAGCTGCATATACAATACTTGAAATGATTCCTTGAAGAAAATGAAACAACCCCCTAAGCATTAGTGGGTGCTTGCACTAAATTACGAAACTGATGACAGACTGCACGAATGAGCAACACTAACAAAATAAAGACGAAAAAGGAGAAAAGATGATTGAAACCATTTTACCGTGAAATCAATCATTTTCCCTAAAAACAACAACAGCAGCAGAACTCTAGATATAAACTCGTACATCCTGCAATAAATGTAGATGAATTCGAAATAAAAATCCACCCCCCGCTGTCGGGAAGTGTATAGAATAAAAATGCAGTGCAACCCTCTCGAATCATAATTTCTCCCAGAACACAAATCAACTGAGAGAAAATGCGATACGTCAATTAATCCTCCAAGATCAATAAGCGCCTCAAGGCAAAGCCGAATAGTGAGATGGAACAGTGAATTTTTTCGTGCCATGCATCCTGCAATTCTCTGCAATCCAGGAAACGAAATTAAGAGAAGAATGCCAAAGAAATTACAATATTTCCGCACTAACTCACACTCTATCCTGCCACCCTCCGTATATATTAAGTGAGTCTGTATCACATGCGAGAAGGTAGTGAAAAAAACTTTATCTCATTCGATAGTATACATATACATATATATACGAGTACATACAAATGTATTTTATCCCTGTTCATATGCGTCTGGAGTTTGGACAAACTGAAGGGATAATGTCGTTACACATGTATGTACGCTTCGCTGGATCAAAAATCGCATCTTGTTTGGGAAGAAAATGAGGTTGAATCAGCAGCCACCCACCAATGTAGGGTAAATGTTGATTTTACTTCTTTTTCTGTTTTACGTATATTTCGCAAATTTTTGTGCTCAGTTAGTTTAACTTGAAATTCCACCATCCCCCGTGGCTATGTTGTAGGACATGGTCCTCCAACCAACTTCTTCCTAACATGGAACAACGCTTCGTTAGCTTTAATAGAATCTCTCACCTCATGAGCTTAGAATGTAGTGAAGGTGGAACGAGTGCAGCTGGTGCAGCAACGATGAGATTCATCCAAATTCACTGACAGGATGAAAATTTCATTAATTCCATTTTCACTTGTGCCACATTCGTTCGTATACTTGTACGGATACCTTTTACGTTGCACATTTAACTGTCAGCGGTAAATTTCCCACCCCATTTTGGCTGAATACAACAAAATCAACAGAACGGTTGATTTCTTAAGGACCAACAAGACCTTCATATACTATACACACACATTTATACTCATCCAAGAAAATGGTAATTTTTTTCACTGTTGAATTTTAAAAGAAAGGAGTTACTTTACTATCATACTATCGTCCTCCTATTCGTTCTTCTGCTTTAGATAAAACTTTCTTATACCCGTACTCGTATCTTTGACTGGACCGACTCCTTCTTATTATTATTTTCGTTGCAAGAACTCTGCATGTAGAAGACTCGTTGGCGCTCGGACGGTGAAGAAATTCGAGTATACCACGACCTCCAAAGAGAAGATAAAAATATTCTGTTTACATGTAAATATATTTTCACTTCTGTCTAACTAAAAATAACGGTATCTGACCTTTGCCATTGCATTTCGTATGCTATTACAGTGTATGACAAATGTATCTTTACACACTGTACAGCCAATATCAACCCTTGACCCGTGTACGAGTAAGTAAGTGTGCCCATACTATCTCTGTATCTTGAATGTCATTTTTGATTCAAAATTCCATTTCCCCGGTATCTTTTGACAGATATGAGAGACAATTTTCCGGGTAAAATTCATAATTTCCCATTTTACGAGAATTTGATTATACAACAGAGTTTCGTGTCGTACTTACAAAGGGTATACATACTTTAAGTATCAGCAGTCTCTTCCCCAAGAGATAACAAACCCTTACCAATCCCATAATGGATTGTGTCCACTGATAAACTTTGACAGGAAAATCTGTTGAATTATCAAATTGTTCATTGATGATTGTCTTGAAGACGATTTTCTACAGAATTTTCTTAACGAGGCGAAATATTTTATTCATAAAATAAAATCTAAGATATTTTAAAATTTTTTTGACTACGTTAAGCATTTGGTGGGTAAGATTAAAAATCAATTAAACGTGGGCAACTTGGTTTAAGTTGAAATTTGATAATCCCTAAGGTAAAGTTGTGTCACATCGTTAGAGAGGATTAAGATACCTATCCTACGAACACATAGCTCTTTAAGTGTCGATTTAATGCGGCTTTCTGTTAGAGGGTGATTTGTTAAAAAAAAAACTCTAGGAAATCGTAAAATGGCATTTGGAGAAGATTAAAATGATTTTACTGTTAGAGTGGAGGAAAATGAAAGTCTTCTGTTTTTTTTTGTGAAAATATAGGGTTTTCCAATAGGGATTTGACAACTTTTAACTTAATTTGTGAATGCACTCTTTCACTAATCATCAAACTGTTACTGCCAATTCATTCAGTAGACTCAACATTTTCATAATGGTAAAGTACACTAACGTGCAACGTCTGCCAATTATAAAAATATTTCTACAGATATTCGGAGTCGGTGACTGCAACTTTAAGAGCGTTAACTCCAATTTTCGGTCGTAATTCTCGCCCTAGTAGACAGGCAATAACAAGTTTAGTGCAAAAATTTGAGTCTACATATTCGTTGCGTGATGTTGCCCGTGTCAGTGAGATAATGGGTTGGTCGAAGTGTCGAAAATATCGCTGCCGTACAGACATCCGTAGCAAATGATCCAAATCAGTCAATTCCACGGCGTTCTCAAGAATTGGGCATCGCTAAGACCAAATTAAGGCGTATTTTGTGTAAGGATCTTGGTTTACACCCATACAAAATCAAGCTGACTCAAGAATTGAAGCTAGCGGATCATTTGAAGCGACGTATGTTCTCCGATTGGGTTCTGGAGAAGATGCGCCAAGATGATGAATTTCATGGCAAAATCATCTTCAGTGACGAAGCTCAATGGGTTCGTTAATAAGCAAAATACGCGTTATTGGTCGAGTGAAAACCCACATGTGCTTCATGAATCACCACTTCATGCACAAAAAACAACTGTTTGGCGCGGTTTTCATGCAGGCGGCGTTATTGGACCACATTTTTTCGTCGACGATAACGATCGTCACGTTACTGTGAATGGTCAGCGTTATCGTGCCATGATCACCGATTATTTTTGGCCCGAATTGGAAGATATGGACTTGGACAACATGTGGTTTCAACAGGATAGTGCCATAAGCCACACAGCACACGCTACAATCGATTTATTGAAGAGTAAGTATGGTGAGCGTGTTATCTCAAGACATGGGCCAGTCGATTGGCCGTCTGGTTCGTGCGATTTAACGCCGCTTGACTATTTTCTGTGTTGCTACGTTAAGTCATTGGTTTATGCCAATACGCCGACGACGTTGGAAGAGCTCAGAGCCAACATTGAAAGCGAAATAGCGGCCGTTTCGGCCGAAATGTGTGGCCAAGTCGTTGAAAATTGGGTCCAACGAATCGACCGCTGCAAGCGTGCCCGCGGTGGCCATATGAACGAAGTCGAGTTCCATTCATAAATGTTTTGATTGTACTTCAAGCCAATAATAAAGTTTTTGAAATACCTCAAATGGTTTGCCTTTTATTTAAAAAAAAAGTTGTCAAGTCAAGTTATTAGAAAACCCTATATGTTGGTCAATATTGAGGTAAACTTACTCATTACGTTTGGCATACTCAAATGTTCTTAAAACACTGATTCGTTCTACAAGAATCCAAGTAATGGGGTTGAGATAAATTTTCGAACTGGATTCAAAGTGAACATTTTTATATAAGGTGTTTCTAAAGCATACCAAATACAGATATATGGCTACCAAAGCAATGTGTCAATGAGACAATGAAATACATTTTTTTTATGTTTTTTTTTTTCTGAAAGGATGCAGAGCCCAAAAATACTTCCTGATCCCAAATCAAGATTGGTGTTGCGTACAATCCAAACCAATATCAATCTCCAGAGCCACTGTTTTCGGCAATCCTTGAGTTCACTGCTCGATGTTATTATCTGTGGCAATCTCAACGCCGACCTTCTTAAAAACGAGAGCAGAGCATGTCAACTATTAGATTTTGCGGCTTCAACCGGACCTGACTATTGTTAACTCCCATGCTACCCGAATCATCTTCTACGGGGTATACTGCCCAGAGCTGTTCAGTACCACTTCAACATCAAGAACATTTTAAGGACTTTCTTGCGGGAAGACTTGTAGCAAGAAAACGAAGATGAATAGTTCTTAAACAAGAGTAGAAACGGAGACATATAAATTTGGTCCGTGAATGACTTTAAGTGTTCTGAAAAAAGGCCAACGGAATATGAGTGATTGCCATTATTATGGCTCACTCACCTAGGTTGAATCAAAATTTACTAAGTACTCCTAACGATGTACGAGTATATCAAAACTTTTCAAAAGACTCCAAGAAAAATGAATGTTGCCAAAGAGGGGCTAAGGCAATTTAGCTTCGTGTAGATCAGCGAATACCTGGCTACATTTTGCCACAAGTCCGTAGAGAAGTACGACGACTTTTACAAAGATTGCTTTACGACAAAAGACGTGAGCCATATTCTAGGCGTGAACTCAAGATCGATATTGGTAATTCTAAGTTAGGAAAACGGATCGTCTTTGATAGCACAGTTGAAAGGTATAGTTTATAAAATAACGTTTCAACAAAATAAACTTAAGCAACAAGTTTTTCTAACATCCACAGCATTTTTTTTTTTTTTTTTATAATTTGCGCGTGCTCAAGAGATTTAAGTATCCTTAAAAAGCTTGCAATTAGCGCGGTCGAAGGAAAATTAGGGAGGAAAAAAACATAGGTACCAATGAACGTTGGTTTTAAATGTTTGGGGTTTATAATGACTAGGAAATAAAGAGCCAAGCAGGGCTTTCCAGAAATGAGTCACGATATTTTAGAGTACGTCCGAACATGGACTTCATGGTCTACGGTATACGGTTGAAGGGGAGAATGCTACTGGCGATTTCATTGTTCAATTTCGGCGGATGAACGCCTTATATATTGAGGACAAGTCAGAGTCGGTAGAATCCTAGGCATTTTAAATTTGAAGCAGCTTTGCCATTCGTGCTTCAATGAGACTTAACAGAGTTCATTGAACAAGAGTTCTATATCATCATCATCACTTCGATTTTATTCGGAAAACTGTTCAACAAAGAAGGCTTTTCGGAAGTTTCTTGTTAAAAGCACTAGCCTCAACCTCAGCACAGGTATGCTGGCTCCTGCACGTATATCGTATTGTATGGTATGTGTAGATTCTGAAGAATGTCGATTGTCAAACTGATCGACCTCAAGATGTTTCGATGAAAATAATTATTTCTTACAGCTCATGGGACAGTTCTGCTTCTTAACCATTGAGCATATAATGGTGCATTTTGCCTTGAACCTTTTCATAAATCTGGAAGTGTTTGCATTGCAGCTGCTAAAAATGTCAGCCCTAGGGTTGACACTGAAAAAAAGCTGCAAAATGCAAGATTCCGTCAAATTTTTTAACTATGCCAGCTGTTGTGGACTGCGAAGCAATTTAACGTTTACTTATGATGTATGGCTTAGTATAAGGATATTGCAAAAATACGTTAGCTTCATCGAAAACCTCTTCATTCGAACCAAATTTCATACCGCCGAGCCATTTCTTCATGTATGGAAACAGGAAATAGGCGCAGGAGGCTACATCTTGAGAATGTGCTGGATGAGAGAGCGATTCGTAACCTAATTAATGCAATTTTGTCATAGCGACTGCAAATTTGTGCGCCGGTGTGTTTTTCTGGTGGAATTAAACTTTTTCCTCGCCAAATGCGGTGAGTTTTGTTTCAAATCGGCGTCAAATTGGTCCAACAGCTCTGCATATGCTCTCGCCTTGACCTTGTTTGCCGACAGATGCACCTCGGCTTCGATTTACCAGGAAAAATCCATGATTGTGTTTATTATCAATTGTAAGCAAACATTTTTGCAAAACTGAAATCACTGATCCATGTGATAAACATGTTGCTTCTTCAAGTTCGTGCACCTTCACTCGCCGATCATATATCACACCAATAACATACCATGGAATTAATCGACCATTTCTGGTGTGGTAACCCCACTTGTGCTGATACGACCACAACGAAATTGAATAAGCCAGTGATAGATGGTTCCAATTGATGGTGCAGAATCCCCATAACAATTTTTAAGCTTTTGTTTGGTTTGCGTGATGATTTATTTGCGCAAAAAAAGTGTTTAATGAGCACACGAAATTCACTTATTTCCATATTTACGAAAATTATCGTTGGCGTCTGTTTCAGATGGCTGCCACATAACTATTTGGCAGATTTGTCTGAACATTTAGGTGCATTTTTTTTCAAAACCAAATCTTGGATTTGAGGTGTCAACGCCAACTGTTTTAATTTTCAGGGACTTATTAACCCCCCCTTCCACAACCAGCCTGAATTTTGAACTTGTCAGTCTAAGTATTGTACATGGTACCTACACTTAATAGCAGATAAGACCTTTCTCAGTATGAAGACGATGGTAAATTTCTCTGATTGCAAGGGTTTACGACTATGTGTTTCTTCTATACAAATCCAAAGAATCTTGTTGACTCGAATTTTCGCCCGGTAATCCAATAGGGAGGGCAGCAATAGATCTTTTCTTAGGAAGGCCAGAATTCAAAGATCATCTTCTTTGATGACTTTCACCTATCACCTTAATTTGTTCAATGTTGACTTAAAGATTTCAGAAGAAACGTGAGATATGTTTCAACTCAACCGTGCGGCTCATTCAAATCAAAGAACTAGCTTAGCTGTACCATATTCAAGTACATATTCATATACATATGTACTCGTATATGTATGAAAATGTGTACTAAAGCACTAAACAATGCTTTAAAGTAAAACTTAAAAATTGCCTTCATATCTCGAATGACAATACTGTCATCATTTTAACGATCAACCCTATTAACTTGAATTGTCAAAACAATTTTCTTTAACTATCTTAAACGATGGAGCATTCTTCTGTCCAAACAAAAGTCACATTTACCCACTTAATCTGTGTCCTTTCATGGCGCTCTATTCGTATTTTCTTACTCCAAAAGCAATGTGTGCAGTGCAATTCCATTATTGCATTATCAAATTATGACAATTGTTGGCGCTTGCATGCCAATTCTTGGCAAGAGAAGACAGTTTTGCCCCTTTTTCATGTGTATTCTCTGTGTCATTCTTTGGGCTGGTCTTGAACTGGGTGAGTACTCATACTCTACACTAATCCGACAGTGATTTAGCCAAGTCCTGTCAAGGACGATTAATGGTTTGCTTTAGCTGGCATACGAATACAATTTGCTTGATTTTTCGTTTCTTTCTTTGTTATGAACAATTTATATGAGGACGGGACAGTATGACTATATGACTTCAGTTTTGAAAGGAATTCCCCAAGCTCATCCAATGCCATGACATGGAAAATGGAAGCCAATAGGAAAGGAACCAGAAAAAATTCCACCATACGGCATACGGATACAGCGCTGTAAAATTTATGACAGATCACTGTGTTGTTGCACAAGAACTACAAGAGTATCTTCTCATACGCTTGGATAGATACTTTGGAGGCAACGTCGCTTGTCATCACAGTTGGAACGAAGAGTATACCCCTACTGTGAATAGTCAACAGTAGAGTAAGAATTTTTGTACACAGACATATGAGTACGAGTGGTTGGTACCAAGACACAACAGGAAATTCGGAGCCAAGTTGTGGGCTAAATTGAAGACAAAATTGGGTATCTTTGCGAATTATCTAATCCTACGAGTATCCAATCAAACAGAAAATGACAAACACAATTTCGGTGGCTTTTTCAGAATTTTCCTTTTTTTTTTTTTTTTTTTGCCCCAACAACGACGACGAACATGATGACTACGAGCAGCTGGTAATAGGGGGCTAATGGCTTCACTTGAAATATGTATGCCTTTGACTTTCTCTGTTCTGTCGGTTTCCTTTTCATCTCAGTTGAGTTGTTGTTGTTGTGTTGTTGTTGCCAGTGTCGTCGTCGGCGGCGGTGGCGGCGGTGGCGACGTTTCGCCACTGATAAAAGCACTGATACGAATATACTGAAAATACCAGCAATTTTAGTGAATACTACAGGAGACTACGACTAAGTACCCCCCATCTGTGCCATCTACATATATACTATACGTGTATCTCCAACCAACTCAATCACCCCAAAACTGACGAATCAATTGAATTTGTTCCCTTTTTTTGACAGATACGAATACATACTTTGGTTTTCTTTTCTTATATTCTGGGGGTCGAGGATTCTGTCTGTCGTTTTCATCTTGGTCTTCATCGTTTTTTGTTAGCCTCTTTGTGAATTACCCTCCAATTCATTGGTTAACTAAAATGATTTCCTCCATGGAGTGATTTAGAGGAAATTACAAGTTTTTCTTGCCTGAATTGGACCGTTATCCTGGCTAGGGGTTGGAAATTATTGTTTGTGGTAAAAACATCTGAACCCAATGTCAAAATCGCCTACAATGGACGATAATTACGACTTCCATTGTGTTTTGGATTTAAGTTGGGAGCTGGTATCTACGAGTATATCTATTGTACCGATCATGAAGTTGTCCAAACAGACGGATATGGTTTAGTTGTTTATTTTCAATTGAATTTTTACTTTTCCAGTGCGTTAATCAATTTGAATTGTGTGTTTTGTTTTGGTTAAGCATTTAGATAAAAGCAATCCAACCGCAATAAATTGTTTTTTTTTTTTTTTTTTTTTTTTTTTTTTTTTTTTTTTTTCTTCCTATCTGCAATATTTTAACCCCGATATCATAAACAGATACAGAGTAGAAATACTTTAGAAATTTTTTTATTTTTTTGTTTTTTTCCTTTGGTTTTTATACTTATACTGGGAGGAGAGTGTTTTTCAAGTCGATGAAGTCGATGCGTTAGCACATAAATTACTCGCAATTTATTTGTAGGCAGTGTAATTTTAGAACGAACCAAATAAAAGTGAATTTATCTAAACAACAATTGAATGTGGCAACGCAGATACGAATTTAGTGTGTGAAAAAGTCGAGAACAACGCACTGCTGATTTATTTATACACATGTTTCCTTAAAAGAGTGTTAGAACAATTTGCACTTGGATTTCAATATAATCTTCTTGACGAAATGATTAGTCATTCAAATGAAATGGCATTTTGTTGGTGTTTAGCTTTTAGTTTATGCTTTCTAAAGTAATTTAACATTTTTGCTGATTTGGCGGTTGTAAAAATAATAAAAGGAGTAATCAGCATGATTTTCCTCATTTAATTTCTGTTCTTTCTTGGATCATGTAAGGATTGTTTATTATCTATAGAGGAAGACTACGCGTATACCTTAACTCGGAAGTTAACTCTACCGACTCCTTCCTAGAAGCATTACAATCAAGATTTTCCTGTTCAGCATAGCTCGAAAATATAACGTAGTGATGGATCGAACAAGTGTTACCAAAACTAAGGAAAAGGAAAAGTTTATCGGCAGAGTTTGCTGTCATATGAGCTGGTACATCATCTACCAATAAGCCCGCAGGATCACCAACAAAGATTTCAGAGATGAGACATGGCTGTTCCGCTTTCGTAATTGAAAACAATTAAATGCTTATTGTCTAATGGATTAGAAGTCTTCTTTAAAATGTAATCTCGCCGTCAGGAAAGCAATCAATCTTCAGTGCTTCAAAAACAGATTTTTATATGTTGGACGCATTTACTGGCGAATAATGTGATCTATCAGAAGACTAATGTAGATCTCTAAAGACCGATTCTATAGAAGACCGACACAATGTGAAGAATGACGACAAAGAGATCCGTACTGAAACTGATGTATGAAAACAACCACAACATAAGGCATACTCTCACAGTATACCAGTTAATACGTCAAAATTAAGTTTGTCGAGGATGACATTCTGTCCGAGATGTTGGTGTTAAGAGCTATACTTGGTCTTGCCATCATGTACCGTGGAACATATCATCGCCGCTCCGTCTCAATACACAATATGAAAGCGTCATTGATATCACGCTGCTTTCTTCGGATTATGTCAATATCATCGGCGTATGCGGATAATTGGACGGACTTTTGGAAGAGCGAGTTTTGCACTATTCTTTTAAGAATGATGTTAATGAAATCGCATAACAGCGCATCCCTTAGCATAAATCCATTTTTGACATCAAATGTATCAGTGACATCTTTACTGAACTTGATGGGCGAGCATTCTTCATCGTCGTTCTGCATAAACAAACGAGTTTAGTCTGGATGCCAAAACCAGACATTGCCTTGCATAGCTTGTTTCTACAGAAATAGTCATACGCGGCCTTAAAATTGATTGTTTGTATCGATTTGGAACCCGTGTATTTTCTTCAAGATCTGCCTTTGTGTGAAATATTTGGTCGATTGTGGACTTTTCCGGTCTAAAACCATCCTGATATGGGCAAACCAGTTTCTTGACGAAATGATGCAGGCGTTCAGACTACACGGCAGATAGAATCTTGTTCAGAGGGTCTCCTTTCTTAATGATCGGACAAGCAATGTTAAGGTTCCATACATCGGGCATACTTCCATCCTACCATGTTTTACAGATGAGCTGGTGTATCCTCTTTACCAAGCCATCGTTTGTCGCTTTGAAGAGCTCGACAATCAAGCCGACCACTCCAGCAGCATTGTGGTATTTTGCGCGGAATTGTTGGTCTACATCACCCAGGTTGGGAGGTTTATTCTGACTGACAGCGGTATACAGAAATGCCCTTTTCAAATCCACAGCACCGACTGTGACTCTACTATTATGTTGCTTCATTCACCTCTATAGGCTTCGGTTCGGGGTCTGTGTCTGTGACATGTTTTTTTTACCTTTTGGTAAAGTTTCCGAATCTCATACCTGGGGTAGCATCTCTCAATTTCCTTGTCATGCTCCTTCCTTTTACTTCTAAGAAGAAGGTGATCGTCTCTCCTCTTCTCCTCGTAATGGTCATGTGCAACTCTAGTCCGTCAACGAAGTTCTTTTTTTACTGGTTTTCTCCAGGGTGCGGGCGGGTGGTGTAGTAGTTTGAAACTCAGGTGTATTAGGTTTCGATATTTTTCCCAGAGGTGGTTGTCAAACTGGACGGGACGAGCAAGTGCATCCTCAACCAGTGGGTCTCAGTATGTGCTAGTTGTTAGTTCGTTACATTTAGCCCAGCCAGCAACCACTCCAACATCAGTGTTATGCCTTCATGTCAGAGTTGACGCCGACGGGATTCTCATATAACTACATGCAAATTCTACAAAAAGACTTTTTCAGAAAATTGCCTCGCACATACCACTACCAAGTCCCTCCTGTATGCATCCTTCTAAGCTGCATGTGCTTGCCGAGTTTCATTGTGATGGCCGAGTGAAACCCAGCATATCAGAGGCATTACCAATATTGCCACTGGTCTTCGGCACTTGATGCTGACAGCATAGGAGCTCTTATTTGACTTCCGACGTCAAACTTCTTCACATTATTGGCATGTCTTTGCGGTGTTCGGGATGTTTGGATACAACAAGGTAATGATCCGAGTAGATGTAACGTTCAGACATCCATAATACTAGAGAAGTGTCTTGCGTAGATTGTAATGTAGTCAATCTGGTTGACGGTTGATTGGTCAGGAGTTCTCCAACCCGCTTATGAATATCGATTAGCCTAAATCCCTTACTGGAGATGGTGTCGTGCAGCCTATAATTTCTGACAGTACTACCAATTATGCCCTCTTTTCTTAGTTTTTCATTTAAATCGCCGAGAACATGTTTAATGTCATGGCTAGGGCACTGCTCGTAGGTCTTGTCCAAGAGCTCGTAGAAGCCATCTTTGGTGTTGGAAAATGTGGCCTTAATACCTCTAACAACAAATCCGCTTCCAAGTAGGCGATGTTTTTGCCGTCTATAACAATCGCCGTCGTAGATGTCACAGCCCATCCCATCGTATTCCTTGAATGGCGATATCCGGATGGATATCGATCAGTACCCGATGGTTACCACCTGCAGGTAAAACAAGCACAATTGATGTGTAGAAACTGTAATAACACTGGGTATCGCTATGCTGAAATCTCTCAGTGCCCAACCTTATTTCTACAACGCCCAACCATAAGAGGTATGGACTTTATCAAAAATGGATGAGGGTACTTTGAGCTGTTTTGAGAGGAAAATTCTTCGGGGAATTTTCGTCCCGTCTGCATAGACGGTGAGTGGAGGAGGAAGCACAACTACGAACTGTACATCATGAAGAGTGAATGTCCAACGACTCAGGTGGCTGGGTCATGTAGAGCAGATGCACACCAATACTCCGGTCTAAAAATCCTCGAATTCGTCACCGAGGGTCTGCCCAGTGGAGAAGGACCGCGACTCAGGTGGCACACGCAGGTGGAAGGAGACCTCAATAAACTAAGCGTGCGAAACTGGAGGCAGCTAACTAAAAATTGAGCTTGCTGGGGACGCTTGTTGGTTGAGGCCTCGGTCCACTCCGGACTGTAGCGCCACCTTAAGTAAGCAAGCAAGAACCAGTTACTATTACTATTACTAGTATCCTGCAGGAACTCGATAGATTTTTCGGCATAAATCATGACTATCCATTCGCCTCAATTCATTTGCTCTTTGCTGAAAGTAATCTGCTATTGAAGAATCTAACCTCTGTGGTGGTTCTCTACCCTGGGCTCTGTTTTCTTAAAATAAGAAAGCGAAGGAGCTACCGCACTGTTGTGATAGTTGTCATCATACTCGTAGTTGTGAAAACAAGAAAAGTCTATTTAGTTGATTTTAACGAATAAAGACGTTTGGCCACCAAACAGTCGTTTCATTTATAGATTCAACTTGACAATCTGGGTAAGTATTTCACGTATCAGTCTGACATCACAACAAGCCCTTTAGAAGTTGATAAAGGTGTCTGTCTTTACATACTTGAAATGATTTTGAGGTATTAAACTACACTACATTGTAGACTTAAGGAGAAGAACCTAAGGATTAACTTTGTGTTTTACCTTGCAACTACTTTCGGCAAAAGATCGACGCTGAAATGCCATCAGATGTTCTAGCTAAAGAACTGGATACATTTCAACGGCTGGTTAAAAATTCATCAGAGTTGTTGATATTCGTCAAACATAGCATTGAGACAGGCATCCAGATTTCATCACTGTTTCGAAATCTTCCTAGTAACAAAAATTCAAGACTCATAACTAATGTTCACTTGCTCAGCCTTGGTCGTTACGTCCTGTAAATTTCGAACGGGGAGATGCAGATTTTCAAAATTTGTCAAAAAAAATCAGGATCTCTCATCTAACTAACTCCTCAAGGCAACACAGCAATCCAAACTGAGTACGAATAAGAGATTAAGATTGTCGAAGCACCGTATGCCTCTTAGGACATATACATAGATGTGAAGCCTAATGTTCACAGATATATGATAAAACGTACACAGAATGGAAAGTCTTTCAGTTGGAGATAGTCCCCTTACTCAATTTTTACGGCCCATGATCTATGGTTGGGTCTAAGGAAGTATCTAATAAGGAAATCCTCAGTGTTTTCTTTATTTTTTTTTTTTTTTTTATTTAAGTAAATGCTTACTAAAAAGATTAAAATACCATAGAACAATTATTGCTGGCTATTCATCCCCTTCATTTGTTGTCCTTAAAATAAGGTGATGTAACGTACTTCCTCCACCAGTGTTGTCATCATCATTCAACACCCCTCCCTCTTTGGTTTAGTTTGCTTCGTTTCTATTGTTCGTTTGACGGTGACAAAAATAAAAATATCAAAACAAAAAGAAATCAAGCAACATCATAACAACAGCAACAGCAAGACCAACAAAAAAAAAAGGCCAAAGAGCAATGAGGTCTAGAAAAAAAAAAAAAAACCCATCAAAGGAAGGGAAATGTTCTGTGTGTAAAAAATACAACTACTACTATCTAACAATGGACAAAAGGACGATTTATGTTTACAGTGGGACATAAAAGTGCTGCACCTCGGGTAGGTTAAATCCTCATGCAGTTGTTCACTATGCACTATATTCTCCAGCTTTCTTCTCGTTTCTTTTTTTTTAAATTTTTCTCGTTCTTCTTTCTTCCGTTGCAACAGGATTTTCCACATAAATAAATGTTGGGTAGGTAGGTAGTAGGTCCAGAACGACGAAGGATATATACGTTTTTAGTAGAAATTGTATAGAGGTAGGCGGTATAGAATAGTTACAGTTTACAGATACTCGTCGCACAATGTTTCATTACGCGATTATCCCTAGATTGGTTGCCGCTTGACTACCTTTAGGGATGCCAACGTTTTTTTTTTTTTTTTTTTTGTTTTTGTGTTCTCTTCCTCTGTTGCATTCCCTGAATGTTCTTGGTTTATCCTGGTTGTCCTGGGTGGATTTTGTTAATTACATTTCGTTCTTCGCTTTTGTGCAGAAATAAATTTTTTTGTAAATTTTCGAAATTCAGTCAGCTGCTACATTTGGTATACGTATCTCACACAATTGAGATGTAATAAAATTCTTTCTTTTTTTCCTTTCTTATCTCTCTCTCTCTAGCACCCTATGAATGTACCTATTTTATAAGTTTTTTTAGTGGAAAACATTTTTAAATAAATTTTTAACACAAAACAATTAACGAAAATGGCGGTTGATGGTAGATGGAGAAATGAAGAAGAAAAACAGACAAAAGAAACTCTTGGACAAAGCAAATTCTGCTAGGTATGTGCTTTATTGTTATTATTATTACTCTCGTAACATTTTTTTTTTTCTTTTTCTATGTACATCCTGTATAATATCTTTAAGACCACCCAGAAACTATTTGAACAAACAGATGATGATGATGATGAGGGGACAAGGATGAAGAGACAAGGAGTGCCTTCTCAAACTTAGAAGGCAGTGCAGACTTGTGACTGGCCACAAGTACGTAAAATATTCGTTTTTCTCCTTCCCGAATTGAGCAGAAAAAAAAAAAAATAAATAAAAATAAGGAAGTCAGAGAAACAAAAATAATTCCTCCTCTCATCTTAGCAGTTTGCACTGAAAAATAAAAAAAAAACAAATACACACCGTCGAAAAGAAGAAGGATGTTAGAAGGATGCGAGCCAAAATATAATTTATCATCTAGATACTCATCCATTTAAATAGAGGTGGGAACAAAGACTTGAACAATATAAAGGAGCTGAAGATGTATCGAAACACAGAATACTTGTTCCTTCGTGCATCCAGTAAATGAAGGAAGAACATTTAAAGCTGGAACCAGAAGCCCTCTAGTCCATGTATCACAAAAGATACACTTTTATATAAACGTCGGCGAAAAAAACTCGAAAAAAAAAATAAAAGTCAAAAAACCAACGCAAGATGAGAATGAACGAATTGAAATGAAAACGATGTATGGTGTCAGAATATCTTTCAGTACTAAGTAATTATTTACAATGGAATGGAAATATTTTAAATTGAATTGCACGAATGAATAGAGATATGAGCGATGGAGAAAAGGCAATCCCCACAAAAGTAATAAAAAAAACCGAGACCGAAACCCAACAACCATCCTTTGCTGTTGGGTTTCGCAGAAGGTGCGTTCTCTTTGTGGAGAATGAAGGAGGTACCAACATTTGTACCAGTACAAGTATGAGTACCATTACCAGGATCATCACAGATACGCGAAATAACTTAATCAATTTGCCATGGACCCGAGCACGGGTGGAGCTGGAATATTATTTTAATCTCTAGGTTATGGATACACTTCATGTGCTGCAGATACATTTTCACTTTGGAATCTGTTTTTGTTTTTTTTTTTTGTCTTTTTAGAGTTTACCGCAGAATTTACTACAACCATGTGTGAATGGAGTTCTTCTTTAAAATGGGGATTTACGAGAACGACTGGGATTAGGTGTATCCGTTGGTAATTTTCTGCTAACCACAAGAAATTGTTAGGGAGGATTGTATCGTGTAATCTTTTTAGATGGAGATGAAAAGTTTCGAGGAGAATTTCCATGAATTCTTTATTTTAAATTTTGTGTCTGTTCCGGGAAATAATGGAAACTGTTGAAATAAAGGACTAAAAAATTTACTAGAATATAATATGATACAGGCAAGCTATGTATCACATTCTGACCAAAAGGAAGTTTAAAATTCAAAACCATGAAGATATTTAATATAAAAAAATATTTAAGCTATCATGGATGATGAGAGTGGATGTGGGAACGAGTCGACTTTGTTTTTGTCTTGCATATGTACTAATGATGTGCACATTAACCATTATAGGTTTGCAGAACATTCAGATGAGCCAATTTCAATGATTCACAAACGTAACATTTGTTTTGAGGAGTTGACTCGGTAAATAGGTATCCTTCCAAATGACAGGTAGTCTATACTAGGACACAGTATTCGAAGGATTGTCAAAGCCACTGCAAATCTTCTCATAATTGTCTGCCCTTTAAATTTATAGTGCATGCAACTCAATCCACTTTACAAATACAGTTTCGACTCTGATCGATACAATTCTTGTATAGGACAAGGAGAAAGTTCTATTAAGCAGCCAGCTCCAAGTGGCTACTCAGAATCAAATATCGTTTACAGAAATTTCCGTAGTATTAACTAATCTGCGTCACACCAAGATCTTGTAAATATTAATTGGGATTATATCTGTCCAACACCTTCAGTGTTGTGAGAAAAAATCATCTCATTGTTCACCAATAACATACCGTTTAAAACTTAAACTGTCAGGCCTTCGTCACCTCAGTGGCTAAATCCAAACATCAAGCAGCTACTTACACAGCATGACGATGCATATAGTAGATACTGGTAAAATATAGACTTGAAAAGTTTCTTAACAGATACCGTTCAACATGGAATTATATCTAAAATTAGAAACGTAAAGTGTACATTTTATAATAGAATGTTTATTAGTTGTTCATCTAGTAATGAGGTGTTGCATAAAATTCGAGAGGTAGAGCTAGGAAAACAGAAATCAAAAACTATTATCAACATCGACTGTGACCAACTCAATTCGAATTTCTTAGCGTTGAGCAATCCCCTCTCAAGTAGTTCGACTCCATTCGATCATTTACCGGACAACACTCGCAAGTCTTACTTCGATTTTTATAGGTTACTTGGAGATGTTGTAGATGCCCTTCAATCAAATGGAATGGAATTCGACAACAACCACCTAAATTTCTTTAACTCCTGCTTCCATACATACTGCCATTCGTGACTCCATCTTAAAAACATCAGTGTTTCCCTCTCAATGGAAAGACGCCAAAGTAATACTTACCCCAACAAAAACTGAGTGCTAATGCGTTAGACTTCTCATTGTTGAAATCAGACAAGCCCTTGACAAACATCACGCAACAATCCTTATCTTACCTGACTTCGCGAAAGCCTTCAACACAGTTAGCCAGTCAATTCTGTGCACAAAATTAAGAAACGTTTAAGTTGTCAACAGGGCTTATCTTCTCGTACCTAACGTGTGACCAATTGTTATGTTTCAGCAGCTGTTCGAGTTACCAATGACACCCAGTTGTCAAAATATTCAGTAAGATTGCCATTTCATCATGCATCGGTTTATGCTTGCGAAAATTATTAAAAAATTGAAATTTCGACTCAGTTGTAAATACGCAACGTGAATTTCGTCGTACCGTGGAAAAGTTTTAGCGTGAGCACATTCTTTTGCATCTTAAGCCTGAAAAAAAAAAAGCAGTATCGCAGAAGACCCAAAAGTGTCGATTGGGCGCCGATCAGCTGAATTGGGCAGTTGGATTTGGGCCTACATCCGTATGAGATTGTGCTGACGCAAGAATTGAAGCCTGACGATAATAGACATTGCCGTGAATGCGCTAATAGAGCGCTGAAATGTCAGCCATAGATCCGGATTTCGAATAAAAAATCATTTTCTCGGACTAGGCCTATTTTTTGCGCATTTTTTGGCTATGTCAACAAGCAAAATTGGCATTTATGGAGAGAATACAATCCACATGTGTTTGGCCAAGTATCAATGAATCCACAAAGTTTGACTGTTTGGTGCGGTTTATGGCACGTCGACATCATCGAACCTTATTTCTTTCAAAATTAGGAAGGAGACCACGTTACCGTCAGTGGTCTCAAGTATAAAACTATGTTAACCGACTTTCTGTGATCATAGTTCGACAACATCGATATATCCGAACTGTGGTTCTAACAATATGGCGCTATATGCCATACACGCGACGCAATGCTCGCAATTGGAGAGGAGAAATTTTGCAACAAGGTCATCTTACGGCGAGCGTTCATCAATTGGCCGCCGCGATCATGCGTTTTGACATCACTCGATTATTTTCTCTGGTGCTAAGTAAAGTCCTCTAACGTTCGACATGCTTTTGCCGGAAAACAACACACATATTGGAGCGAGTCATCAAAAATTGGACCGACCGCTTGAAGCACTGCCAGTAAAGCCGGGGCCGCCATTTGAATGATGTGCTATTCTGCACCTAATGTCATCAACATAGCTTCAAAATAAAGCTAGAATCAATTTTATATCTCACACTGTTATTGTTTTATTTAAATTTTTTTTTTCCTATCGTTCTTTTCTGGTCACTCTATACAAGTGGAGCAACACAAAGCTCGATTCTTGACCCATTGCTGTTCTCCCTCTAAGTAGACAGTGGTCTTGCCTAGTGCAAAAGTCTTCATCACTCACTCAGTACATCGGAGATGTACACCGCCCAAACCCTTGACTGAATCCAATTTTTGAGGTTCAAAGATCAATCAAGAATGAAGTGTCCAAGAGTATACATGCCAAGATGCTAGTGTAGTTGGGGTTACAATTGCAGACCGTACCTTCAACTTGTTTAGGTCTAAAGACATGTGGTTTAGGCAGTCATAAAAGTAAGTACAATACATGCAATTTCTAGGAACTACATTTGGTGACTGACTAATTGATCCTGTATTGTATGTATTGTATTTAAGAGATGGATGGTAGTTGAAGTAAAATTATCTAAATATCACAAGGGGCTTAAAATTGACGTAATTGACAGGCAGGAACATATGTGACAGGTCTTGAATAAAATTTACATTTTTGGCATATCTTTTAGGATCTAGCTACATCTTATCGGAAGATGATATAATTTTTTTCAAATGGCGTCGTACGTCAATCATATTTGACATTTGTGAACTAGACAGCTGCAGTATTTAAAAGGAAAAGGAATAGAGCGGAATAGTAATCCGCAAGAGTTTGGAATAATTGTGTCGATGTTTTTGACCAATAACCGGTCGGTGGTGTTCGCGCAGCGTGAATTTCAACGTCGATTTCCTAATAGTGTAGCGCCAACTGGGCAAACATTCTAGCGCTAAGCTCCTCGACTCAAACAGAGTGGAACCACAGGAGACCATGCAGGGCGTGGCTGCCACCGGACTGGTTGTAAAATAATCATGAGCGACGAGGCGCATTTTCACTTAAGCGGTTAAATTAGTAAGCAAAATCTTCGTTTCTGCGTGTGATGCACGAAGAGGCATTACATCCACTCAAAGCCACTGTGTGGTGCAGGACTTAGGTGAGAGGAGTACTTTTGTGGATGCAATCGCTAAATATATAACGAACTTACTTTCATCAAATTAAGAACATTGAAGGAATAAGCTTCATAATAATTCCATCGATTGATAATTTTTGGCTAAGTTGACATCAAAAGTGCTTAATTTAAATATCTTGTCCAATATGCCACACTATGTTTAGTCATTCTCTGAATAATCTCATGATCAGATTAATTGTCGTTAACAGAGTTTGATTTTCCAGACTTAAGAACAACGAAAAGCTCTACTTGTAATATAGTGCAAGGTTCGAAGAATCAAAGACCCTCTTTCATATGTTCTTTTAAATCTATCCTATGCTATTTCTTTCTTTTCATACGTACGATTGTACATCATAAAAACATGTTAAGATCGTCCATTTCTTGTTAGTCGCTCAGAGTGAGACTATAATTGCCAGTTTGACATTTTTATTGAGTTTCGTGATATTCTTTGTAGGTCCTTTTACGTGCGGGTGTTTAAAAATTCATCTAAAATGAAACAACATGCCATATGAGAGAGTATCAGTTAGCTCTGTTTACAATGATGACCAATATAATATATGGCCAGCATTTTATATGACCCTCTACGAGTATGTGAACAGAATTTTAGAAAAAAAAAAAAAACATTCTAAACCATATTTCCTTAATTTTTACAACCCAGAATCCAATCCCACAGTCAAAATACTAAATCCAAACAAAACTGCACATATTCCACTCCCATTCATGTGTAAATGAACAATTATTTTCAAACACTTAAAAGTTATGGCCTAGGTCAGCAACCTTGAGGAACTCCATAAAATCTTTGGAAAAATTGAAAATAATAAATAAAAATATATCCATAAAGAATCAATATGTTCTTTTCCCAAATGGGAAAAGACCTGCACCCAAAAGTAAAAACAATTTCCATTTTCAATTTAACCGACTGTCAAACTCAAGCAAATCGCATCGATCATCGTTTTTTATTTTTGTCAATAAAAACAGCAGGACATCGAAATATCGCGCTTCCAGTGTGAGTTTGGAGTTTCTTAAATTTATTTATTTTTTTTTTTTTCTCTCAACGATCTCCCGATCAAGATTGCGATCAAAAGATTGATTTATGAATTCTTACAACCATATGTGGTATGTGCTGGTTGATTTTAGTTCAATTTCTACAGAATCAATGAATCTCATATCCCAAGCGGATAATAGCCATTGTTCATGGTTGTAGTAGAGGGAATCACTTGATTTTAGGGATTTGCATCAACGAATGCGGGTCATCCAAATAGCAATAGAGTATTGAAACCCAAGAAACGCTGGTTCATAACAATGTCGTAGCGTTTTATTAGCCCTTAAACTATTTGTATCCGTTTGTGTGAGTGGAGTGATAACAAGCAGAATGAACAAATTCATGTCCCCGTCTGTCTGTAGTCGACTTCAATTAGTTATTTCGAAAAGAATGAAAAAAAAAAAAAAAAAAAAAAAAAAAATTGTAATTTATGACACTTTTGACTCATATGGCATAGTGGGATAAGGCAAAGTCATAGTCATAGTCATAGCCAGAGTCCAAGGCAGCGTTCAAGTCAAATTCCGTGACGACAAAAAGCAACCAGAGCATCTCAATAACGCCGATATGGAAAACTGCTCGCTTGAAAAATGTATGTGACGCATGACCTGTTTTCTTTTACGATGTGAAATCTTTTGCGCTAATAGTCACAGCTTCTCTCCAATTTCAGGAACATGAACACTTGCTGTGTGCCGCACGCAAATCTTGCCAATTTTTCGGTACTACCCAGTGATGAGAACTACGGATACGATGCCTACGATGATGATAGGATGCATGATGTATTCATAGCGGACAAATGAACGCCATGTAACACGTTTGCTCCATAATAGTATCCGTAGATATATTTTTTATTTATTTATTTATTTTGTTGTTGTTGTTGTTGTAAATTTGCAAGGCTAATAAATCCAAATGAATGTCAACCTACGCGATTGCAACAAGTATCCGCCATGAAGATATCTATATGAGTATATATAAGATAAGAAATCTCAAGTCGACTAAATTCAGAGGTTAAGAGGAATGCGTTACTGTCGCCCATTTACGCGTTGTACTTGTAATCGTAACTCTGATGTTGTGTAATTCGATACGCGCGTCGCGTCTCAAGAGGTAGGAACTGCGAGTAGTACAAACAGTCAAACAGACTCAAGACCATGAAGGCAATATAAACATCCAACGTGACACAGAACGACCAAAACCAGGCCATAAACTGTCTCAAGAGAAGGCAGCAAATTAGTTAAGTGGAGGCAACCAGCATACGGATACGGATACTTGTCGTACTTCGTATACGCGCGCTCACTCGTTCACTTCAATCGTTCAACATGCAACAAGGTACTCCTGGAGTTTGCTTTGTCAGTCCAGAGATGGTGCCGCTGCCCATGATGGTAATCGTGATTGTGATGGTGATGGTTATGGTGTTGGTGCTGGTGCTGGTGCGGCTTGCTGCTTAATGCTTGCTGCTTGCTGCTAGCTGCTTATACTCATAGAATTGTGTGGGGTTCAAGTGACACTTAAGAAGTATCAAAACGAAAAAGAGAATAGAGACGAAAACAAATAACCAACCTCATCGAGGAAGTTATTTGGATTCGATAGAAACACCAGGCAGGAAACCAGCCACATTCTGAGACACTTATAACTGAGAAGTATTGAATTTCTGGTCACAGAAAACCCTGAAATGGTTCTTATCTTTTCAGTTTCTCTATTCATTTCGATGTCAGAGTTCGAAGGTGGTTATTCGAGATGACATACAAAACTAAGATACTTACACACACTTCAAGATACATATGAGTATATAGTACATGAAGTCCTCCTCTATACCAAGTTATCGTCTCTCTATGCCAAGATCTCCTTTGCTATACCATGTGGTTAGAAAGGAAAGACCCTTTTTTGAGGTGATTTATCTGCATGCTGCATTCAAAAACGTTTTTGTCTAATTTCTATTCCGTCAGAACAGTAACCAAGGTGCGACCCATCAACCTAGAGCGTTGAGAATGTGTAGGCCCTTGGAATACTAAATTAATCTTCTCTTCTACAACTTTACATATGTAGTGCCCTTACATCTATGTCTTTATGTGTGCACTATGGTCTAACACATTTGTACCTATATATGTATTGTATAAATACTAATTGCTCTGACAGTAATGATTTGTGACGGATGCATTGAGGTGATGGAGGTGTTGCTTGAATTTAAGATACATTCAATAAAATGTATCAGACTGTGGTGCAACAGTTTCACAGCCTTAGGCTATTCTTGGATTTCTTGGAAAAAACTGTCGAGGAAAACGTGGGTAGCTTGGACAATTTATAGGAACACACATACTCTTATGAATACGCATTTTCGATGAACTGAATTAGAATGGATGGGTTAGAAAATTTACCTTTAACATCCACATATATGTGTACATCTATTCAAGAATCTTAATGATGACTTTATTAGTTGGTGGGAGAAATAGCAGCATGCACGTACCACATCAATCAGCAGTTAAGTGGTTAGCTTGATGCGTGAGGTATGGAATTTACAAATTTTATTCGATTTAAGCTAGTTTATTGCCAACGATGTAATGAGCTTGATGGGATGGAAGTAAAATTGTATGTAGGAAACTTTCGAAATTTATATCAGGGCAATATTGATGAAATTTCTGATGTCATGGGATCTAGTGTAGGTTGATATTTAAGTCTCTGGATTAGACTGGTTCGAAATATTATTATTTTTGTAAAGAGGATGGACTATATGGCATAAAAATGACATTTTTTTTTTTTTGTGGAAGATGAAATTAATTTTGTCGTTGGTCTGTGGGAAATTATGGGAGAAATACTTAGTTTGTCGTGCTTTTAACCATTCAGTGGGCGCGTGGTCTACGATCGTATACCAAACTTTTTAAAATAGCTGTAGTTCCCTAGAAAAATTTTTTTTTATGCATGCATCTCAGCAGCCGTTGATAATTGTTTGAATAACCTAATTAGTGTGTGATAAGCAGTTTCGTGAAATTATAACTACTGCAGTTGAACTGATCTACGGTTGTAGACCACGCGCAAAACTACGTAACAATTTTTGCTTCCATCAAGAATTTTTATTATTTTGTTAAATTTAGGTAGCTACATACGTAATATATATAAGTTTTTAGCGAATGTGATTTAAAAATGTAAAATTTAGCTAAGGAAATGTCTAAAAGACGTGCGGATAACAGTAGGAACCCTGAAGTATGGGAGCCATGGCTTCACGAGTTATCAAGTGGGAAATAAAGTTCAGTTGACGAGGAAGAGGAGGATGAATCGGAGAATGTGAGTATGAATATACCATAGTTGTCACCAAACAAATACGACACAGAATCTGAACAAAACTAACCCGACCAAGGTGATGAAATATTTTTTGAAAACGATTCTAGTGAAGATCGTGTTTCGAATTATTTTCTCAGGAAAGATAAGCTAACCAAATGGAAAAAGACAAAACCTAATCAGCAAGTTCGTGTGCGTTCCCACATTATCATAAAACCTCTTCCTGGAACGAAAGGTGATGAGACCGTCATAAGAATTAAATAGACTTCAACGAATATATACATTGAGAAAGTTCACAGCAAATACGAACGATTTTGGGAAGCCAGGATTTCTAATGAGATAGAAATTGGTGCTCTTAGAGGAATATTGTTTTTGATTGACAATCTTAGATGTGCAAGAAAAAATTTGCCAAAAGATTTGGGACAATTCCAAAGGAAACGGAATAGAATCGTTTTACTTGGCAATAAACGAAAAGCGGTTTCGATTTCTCTTGAGGTCCTGATATTTGATGACGCGCTTTTGAGGGCTAAGTGGAAAGAAATCGATAAGTTGGCACCTATTAGGGAGTTTTTTTGAAAACTCCTAGGCCAATTTTCAAAACAACTTTATTGCCAGTGAGTTCCTGATGAGAGACGAACAGTTGTTAGCATTCAGAGGACGTTGTGCATTTAAGCAATATATTCCAAGCAAACTAGCGAAATATGGTGTAAAGATATTTGCGCTGGTGGACGCTAAAACATTCTACATGTGTAATTTAGAAACGTATGTGGGAACCCAACCCGAGTGCATACAAATTTAAAAACACTGGAGAAGATATTACTCTGCGAATGGTACAGTCAGTTGAAAATACCAATCGAAATATAACTGGAGACAATTGGTTTCAGCAGTCTATCTATTTAAAGAAAAAAAAGCTCACATATGTTGGTACCATACGCAAAAATAGACGCGAGGTTCCTTCAGAGTTTCTGCCCAAAACAGATCGAAAAGAAAAGTCATCTCTCTTCGGTTTCCAAGTCGATTGTACTTTAGTATCAAACTGATAAAAGAAAAACAAATCTGTAATTTTAATTTCGTCTATGCGCTTTGCAATACAATCGATGGAGAATCTGGAGAAGAAAGAAAGCCAGTGAAAATATCTGATTACAATCACACCAAAATTGGTGTAGATGTTGTAGACCAGGTGTGCCAGAGTTACAATGTTGCGAGAAATACTCGCCGCTGGACAATGGCCGTATTCTATGATTTGCTCAATATTTCTGGCATAAATGCTCTTTGCGGACATAAGGCAAATAACAGCAGCAGTTTTATTAAAAGTGCTTATGGGAGCTAATACGATCACAAACTGAAGTAAGATCAACCATTTTGCGTTTACCTAAAGAATAGTGGTAAAATATAATTTAAAATAAAAATACGATTTTTCAAGATCTAATAATTCATTACCTTAAATTTTTGTTTTTGCATTTTATTTATGATTTGTGTCTATAATTTTTTATAAAAAAGTAATAATGTTTTTGTAAGTCACCTCTATTATTTTTTTGCATCTATAGTTATGAACTCTTGTCAATAAACCTTAAAAAATTGAGATTACATTGTTTTTAATTTTTGTCTGACACATTAAATATGAACGCAAGGTGTTCAACATCAAAATTTAAATGGTCTTTGATTGTAGACCACGCGCCTACTTACGTCTCAATCAAGCAAGCGCCAACTGAAAGGTTAAAAAATAATTTTCATCAACAAAGAGCTGGCAACAGGCTACGTACTAGACCTGTGCTATTGAGGAATATATAGAAGGTACCGTGTTATTTACTAGGGTATACATTTAGTTTCTTTGCCTTAACTGTAAACGGATATCAAGATCCTTTATCTTGTTCTCACAAGGACTTTACAAGTTTACATGACGGAATCTGAACAAGTGTGAGATGTGGATCGGCAGAAATAAGGAGCGCTTCAGTTGAATATAATTTGGCTTACCTGTACTGAGATCCGTGGGTAAATTATTTTTATTCTTCACATACATACATATGTCGTTGCCTAATTCAGTGGTTTAAGTTTCCTTCTTGGGATGCTCAGGGTTTCAGTTCATTGGTATTCAGCTTCAGCCCTTTGCTGCGATTTGTAACTGTGTTACCCGAAACGGGCAGGCAGCAATAGATTTGAATTATTGCATTTGCTCTTTATTACCTTGAAGTTGAATCAAAGAACATGAGCAGTATATTAAGACTAAAATCTTTCTGCCTCTTAAAGAAAGGAGTCTGGTGTGGTTAAGGCAGTGGTAACCCACCAGACTCTCTAAGTCAAAAAAAAATTTGGCAGAAGTATTGTCAAAAGGGTCACCGGATTATTAGTGGGTCATCAGGAATTCAATAAATAGATATTGTTTATCTAACGATCAGCTAGAATTAAATCGTGGCCAGAAGATAACAATCGATGCGAAAGCACTTTTACTTACGATGCTTCCGAGTCTGGGCAAAATACTTGTTATCTCAAGAATTCTCTCTACTATCATACGGAAGGAATCAGAAAGATTAGAATAAGAAATATAAGAAATCATTATAGCCACTGAAATGTTAGAGAAAAAGGCAAGCTTTAAGGCTTTTAGTACAGGTCGTAGAGTTTCGATATTCTACAATCTTCCAAGATTTTTGCATAAGAAGCGAGACGTTTGCTTTAGTTTGATAGATTTTAAAGAAAGTACATACAAGAAAATGTAAGCCGCTAAACCTCCACCTTGGAAACAACAGTTTGATAGCTAGCCCGTCACTCAATCAAACAAATACAACAGCATAAGGAAGGAATAGGATGAAGAGGACAGTTCAATGTGGTATAGAATAGGTCGGCATAGTCAAGAAAATCATCTCCTTAACATGCAAAGTGTGAAGGGTATGCCAGGTGTATTAATGTAGAATGTTAAATTTTAACTAGGACAGATAAGAAACTTACTTTTTTCTAGATAAATTCAAACGATTAGAAAGAAGTTACACTTTTTTCATCAGAAGAAAAGACAGATGCTCAGATTGAAACTTAAGTCATTCAATTTAAAAGTGCATTTCCTGTTGGAAGATAAAAATATCTGTGCTTGATTTTTCTCTACAAATTAATAAATTGGCTCTACATAGCGCTCTAAGCAGCTATTGAAAACTGGTATAACGAATGCAACAACAGTTCCAAATAGGAGGGTACTTTGTTACTTGAATACTATCCTGAATAAAGAAAAGAAAAAAAGGTCAAAGGACAGAGGACTAACTTAGGTATTTACAAGTGGATACATGTGACGCTGCTTAGGTCAAGAAATTGGTACAGCAATTGGACGAATTTACTTAATCCATCGAAATTAGATCTCATGTATATCCCCGAAAGATTAAATACAAGTGAGCTTTTCAGATTCCATTGTAAATAGATAGAAAAAACTCCTTCTATGTTGGAAGTACGGGAATAAATTATCAGGACTTCTTAACATGTGAATCAAATACGCAGCATAATGGATGTGCTTTATTCATAAGAATGACAATCAACCCAATCCATTGCTGTAACTAATTGAGCTCGATTTTTTAGTGGTAGAAAACTGCTATAACCCATAAAAATGGGCTTACAAATTAGGCATGTGCATCCGTATGTACGAAGATAGGTGGCGCTACTGAGCCAAAATGAGTGCACCATCATTAAGTGTAATCTCTTTAAGTCTGCTTGTCAAAATTTGGTGACGATCCGATCGTGTTAGTGTTTTTTGCGACCATGGAAAGAGCAGTATCGCTCAGTGATCCGATTCTTGTTTTTGAGTGGCAACACCTGCGAGAAAATCAAGCCCATTCTTGATGGTGTGTATGGGATCCATTCACCCATTGGTTCGCAGAGTTTCACAGTGGTCGAATTTAGGTTTTTGATGAAACGCGCCTGGATGGCCCAAAAACCGCTGAGTGAAAATTCGCGAGTTGGTCGAGATAGAAGGCATCTTAATTTAATACGTTAGCCGTATCCTGCACAAGATTTTGGGCATGAGAAAGCTGTCCGCGCTATGGGTGCTGCGTTTGCTCACACCGGAGAACAAGCGCAATCGTGAGACCACTTCAAAGACATGCTTGGCCGTGCTATTTAATCCAAATCCAGTGGAGTTTCTGCGTCGTTTCGTGACCGTCGATGAAACATGGATTCATTGGTACACACCAAAGACCAAAGAACAATCGAAATAACGAGTTTTGTCCGGTTAACGTGCTCCAAAGTAGGCGAAGACCGTGCCTTCGTCCACAAAGGTGATGGCCACCGTTTTTTTGGACACGCGAGGTGTGATCCACGTTGACTATTCGGAGAAGGAAAAAACAATCATAATACCGATTTGAAGAAAAAATTACCAAATTTGGCGAAGAAAAAAGTGCTCTTTCTTTACGATAACTCACCGCCTCATACCTCCTCAGTCGCCATTGCTCTACGAATTGCTCCCCCATCCTACCTTCGACATATTTTTGTTCTAAAAAGCACATCGCTTTTATTTTGAAGCCATGCATTTTCGGAGCAACGTCTCTCTAGAACATATTTCCGAGGTAATGCCCCCAAACTATATTATCTTCTACTTGAGGAGAAGAGCGAGCACACCTAGGACTTATACTCTTATCAGGTCTTAATTATCAATCTCAGTGCAGTCTCAACGACATAAAACAAAGGATAATCGGTCGAGATCCTACTACACATTTTCTAAATCACTCTCCGTTTTGCATGTGTCTACCTTTTTCGGAATTGGCAGCAAAATGGACGTTTCATCACATTGGAAGACATACATATATAGTATATCTCAGAATCATACGTTAATACTTCTCAATAAGATCTGTTGCACCATGATTTTTCGTTGCCCGTGAAATGGGTCTAAAGAAGTGAAGCGGAAGCTAATGGTCACAAATCTCCTCTTGGGAATGGGTAGTTTAAGACGGCTTTTTTCACTCAAAATTGCTTAAGGAGCCTGTACAGCTGGGAATGATAAAAGTAGGATCCCGACACTAAACTAAGAAGTTAATTTACATCTTTTAAGCCAGATAAACAAAGTTGAAACCTATGGTTTCTTAGGTCTAAAACCAGTTTAAAGCTTATGTTAGTGTAGAAGGCCATAACCACTATTAAACAGATGAAGTTGCATCTTCTAGTGGCTCTTCAACTAGGTTCTGGCATACCATCTAGTAAGCAGTTTAGGAGTAAGGTGTTATAAATCGACGCGTCATCAGAATCCTTTACGCACTTATATAGAAGCTTATTGAAAGATGTAATTGAAATCATCGAAGTAGAAGGATATTGATAAAAACCTTTTTGTATTTCTCAGAAATTTTAGAAATTCGTTCCAAGAATTTGATAAAGAGTAATCTAATGGGCTGGAAGGAGTAGTGAGGACGTTTGTTCAAAATAAGCCTTAAAAATATAACTAGATTTGGATTTTGATGTCTATGTAGACATCATAGGTCAGTTGGCAGTTTTGTTGGCTTGGAATACGAAGCTAAAACTTGCTCCAATCATACACCGAATTTACACGTTTTATACTCTTTGATCACCCTTTATGGAGCCGGAAAAAGTCATTGTCAATATAGTTATGGAAAATACGTAGGTCATTTGATTCTTGTTCTTGAAGAAAGTGGAAACCGATCCGCCTAAGAAACTACACAGCAAGGTACTCCTTTCCATTGCTGGAATATACCCTCAACATTGGTGGGCATCCTTAAGTCTTAATATTCAAATAAATGAGTAAATTTCCAACAAAAAACGTATCTGTAGCAAGGCATGCTCATGGCAATCTCTTATTTAATGAGCTATAAGTTCGAATAGCTTATTTTAAGACCTTTCTCTCATTTCCTTTCGTGAGGTCTACTCAAAGCAAGCTGACAAGGCGATTAAAGTTAAAAGAAATGTATGTTTGAAGAAGAACTACCTATCTAGTAAGATGATGCGTAAGTACATAAAGATTTGAAAACTAATGAGGACTTGATTTTAAGAATTCAAAGATACCGACTTGCTTTAAAGAACTACAACCTATCTGACACGATTGGATTCCGACGTCTGAATTGACAAGTAGAGGGAGATATAGGGAGAGCTTAGATGAACCAATAGTCTATCTGGAGACTACGAAAGACACAATTGGAAGGGATGTAATGATGACAGTTTCTTTTAACTTCAAAGTGTTTGATACTGTCTTATCGTTACAATCTTTCTAAGACAATATTTCGCGCATGGCTCACTGAAGATTAGCTGAGGTACGTACGCAGATGTAATCGAAAATCTCGTACGAAATTTTTGAGACATCATCGCTTCTACACAAGCCAGCATAAACCCTTCTTAAATCAATATAAAGGGTTCTCAAACAGATGCACAAAATCTCTGTGGATAAATACATAGTATGTGTATCCGCGACTTGTCTTTAAACAAGTACCTAAGGGGGTTGACCGAAACCCAGAAAATGGTAATTTAATAACATCTCCCAAAGTCCACGTGGGTAATTTAAATCTGCATAAAAAAGATTCTTTCAATTGATTAATCACTCTTGCACCATGTGCACTTTATCTCAATTCGTTTTAAGTCTTAATCCCACGGGCAGACCTACTCTCAACTATCCATAGATAGATCCATGTTACGACAAATAAAACACCAATTCAAACCATTTAGGGTAGCTTGTCTTTCGCACTTGCTTAAGCTAGACGAAAAAAAAAAAAAAAAAAACAGCCTCGAGGAGGTTAATGTGTGTGGCAGTCTATTTTGTACGAGTATAGAACACAAAAAATTATGTAAAGTCAACGCCTTAGTGACTTAACTAAAGCTGTCCCCGGGGTAAAATAAACTCGCGGACGTGTGCGCCATACGCCGCCTTATAAAAACAGATTCTAAACCACCAGCACTACATACTGTTGAAGTTAGTTTGTGTATGAGTTGATTACCATCCCCATTCGTCAAGGATATGACGTACGTCGAGGATAATTGTAATGATGAAGTAGCAATACTGTTAACATACTGCCAAGGATGTGTTTTATACGCGAAGGCGAAGGAAAAAAATCACCCCATCTCCGTTTAAGTCATCTAATTTCTACCCAAAAACTTAACACTTACGACCACGAAGGGTAGGTAAAAGTAGACTTCTATAAAAACTATATACAAATATCAATCATTTCGCTCTAGCCCTGGTTCAGGATTTAGTTTCTATTTTTGTATTTATTTCTAGTCCTCTGCATCTGGCGTTCAACATCACTATCTACTCTAAGATAGAAGGTAGCATACGAAAAAAATCCAAAAACTCACATCGAATCGAGTAAAAGTAAGATGTCAACACAGTGCAGCGATTAATGTTTCCCCCGAGATTGTGGAGTCATAGAATTTCCACTCTCTCTGCAAAGGGAGAAAGGAATATATTGTGCGTGTAAGTTACACACGCGACCAGTCAATCTAACAGACAGCAGACGCCTAATCCTCTAAATTACTTTATGGTTGGCGCACCTAATTTTAAACCCATTGGTGGTGTACATTCTGATTTTCGTCTCAACCTAACGACATGAATGTATCCAAATTGATACGATGTACGAGTACGAGAAGGTGTCCAAATGCAGCCCCTGTAACATGTTATTTGGGTAACAAGGTGCTTAAATAGTAAACCCCCTTCAAATTGGGAATTCGAAATTAGATGTTGTTACACAAGGGTTAACAAGGATTCAAACAATATATCAAATAACTTACCATGAGCAGCTAAATTCCGCTGGCATAGACTGCATAACAGCACCACCACAGCTATAAGATATCCTCTAGTTGGTCCGACCAGCATGCTGAGAATGTGATGCCTGCCTCAGTTAACTAATGTTGCCTAGCACAAATTTACAACACAAGTACAATATTGTGCTGTTTGTCGTTTGGTTAGTGTTATCTATTCGGTTAATCCAAGTTGTAGATACAATTTGTAGGGTTATCCGACTCTATCTCTAATTCTCACTTGTCACACGCTCTCACACTCTGTTGCACTGTAACACAATTATTTTTACCCAATCAATTTTCAATAAAATTTTTTCTTAAATAATTTCATCACACTTTGAATTTTATTTTAAAAATTCCATCGAGTATCTTTTCGAAAATCAAAAGAAAACCAAAAACAAAAAAAAAACAAAAAAACAAAAAAACAAAAAAATCGAAAACGACCGAACTACTTCCAATACGACATCGACATTGCGTATCTCAAAAAGACGCACGAAAATGATGACTTATGAGTATGACTACAACCATCTATCCCTTTGGAAAGTGTGGATTTAAAAATATTTCAAAAAATCTGTAACGAAAATCCTACAGATACGAAGAATATTATTACGACTATACCACACGCTGACATCCGAACCGACCGGCAAACAATTTCCAACTGAACAGTATCGTTCAGCTTAGTATCTTCGGCCAAGTGGATTGTGTTCAGAAGATACACAGGCATTCCGCTTCCACTGGTTTCAGATTGTTTTGTATTTCCATTGTCAAAGTGTTCCTTATCGAATGCATGCGGTAAAAGGAACCCTAGAATTGAGATCTAAAATGCAACTAAATGACGGATGGCAACATGTTTCGCTTTCAATTGACATGCGCGAAACGAAATGATACTGAAATACAAACTTCATTCATGGAATGCTTCTGGAATGGAAAAAAATTATATATGGTATATCTTCCAAATCGCTGTGCAGTATGTACTCGTACATAGATGTTCATGGCCTCGTGTCGACTTGCAGTTGAATCTACTCAAGGCCTCTTACTCCGTTGGCCCACTACCACCCGTCCGCATCTGTGGTATAAATGTCAGCCTGTCAAGAAATTGCATTTCGATGATCTGCATCCCAAAATGTTTGCTTTGGTTAATTAAAAGTCTTTTTTTTACGTTTTGTTACTTTATGTTTGTTTTTTGAAAGCCGTGCACTGACCTAGACTGAGAAGCTCGAAAACTTATTTGGAATGGAATTGCTCGCAGTTTTTTTTTTTTTTTTTCTTAGAGACTGGACTGACGGCAAAAGTTTTCATTTTTCAGGTTTTGGATGTCTTTTTTACATTTGAATCTGGATCCAGGTCGGGACAATGCTTGAACTTTAAGCATTGTATCCGTCATCCGGTATCCGCCATCCGGTTGATATGGAGGAAGAGGTTAAAAATATGAAAAGAGTCCAATAAGATGGGTTCTATACGAGTACATATTTTGAATTCATCTGAATACTGATGTACTGAGTGCGCTGGTTATTGAGTTTGATGTCAATGTGGAAAGTAGGACGGTCTTGTGCTGCCGATAGTCTGACGGCTGACTGATATTTTATGCTAATGGGTTCTGTTTTTCAAAATTTTTCTATTTGCTTTTTTTTTTTGGTGTTGTTGCTTGTTTTTGTGTGGCCTGTGCCTATGGATGTGGCTGGGCCGGTATGTTGATGAGGGTTACTTTTCTATAGGCAGTTGTCGTTTTTTTTTTTTTTTTTCCTTTTGGAAAATTTGAATACACCCTATAATTATGACGAAAATGCACCACTAAACGAAGGTCTGCAATTTGATATTTAAATGGGAATTCCGTTTTGGTTTGGGGTCGATGTTGGGCTAAGAGAAATAGAGAGAGTTTCGATTGATTGGTGGACGAAATGAAAAGATAAGGATACGTGCATGCATATACCATATATCATAGAAGTAATTAGCAGAATTGATTTTTATCTAACATCCGCATACTTTGTCTTACTGCGATAAGTATTGTAGACGACATGCATCGTGTATGGATGAATAATCTGGCCTCTTATATCATCTTTCGAGACTCTTAGGCTTTCCAACTAGCGCTATCAGTTTTAATTATTTTAAAAAGTTTGAGTCATTGCACTGTGTCGGCTATGTTTTGACGGGATGTTCCCAAAAATCGCTGCAACAATACTTCATTCTAAACCTTTGTTTAGACAACTCGATGAAAGAGCTGACTTCGAAGAAATGGACCTGAATAAAATTATAGCTCGTTTACTGTAAATAAAATCCGGTGGAAATGACTCTGCATTCACTGACTAGCCACATCGAACGATCCCTACAATATAGAGAGTACACAATTGTTGCTTTTCTGGACAGAGAGGGCGCCTTTAACGACGTCAACACATCCGCAATCACGACTGCGCTGTCACATCTGTAGGTAGATGACTCACTTGGGGAGTTGATCAGTCTTATGCTAAATAGCATGATAATCAGCTACAAACTGGGTGGGATTTCTGCTTCTGCCACGCCGCAAGGTTGTGCCCTTTCTACCCTTCTAGTTTTTAATGCATTGCTGATATACATACCTAGAAGCGGGAGGTAGTAGAGAAGGATTTTTTTACGATTAAAGAGCTCTGTCCTGGCTGAAAAAAAAACGTGATATCTGCAAAGGACTCAATCTCATTAAATTTTAAAACCGCTTCTTGAATGCCGATCATCTCTTGCGAAGATGGCAGAGCAGTTCAACCTTCACCTTGACATTCCAGGGAATTGTAGGGCCGACGAACTCGTAAAAATTGGATCCACTCTGCCTATTTTACCGGAAAATATTAAATCTGGATGCTAATAAAAGAACAGACCTAAGGTGGGCTGTTGGACCAACATGTCTTGCGACAAAACAGATCTGCCCAAAGCTGGATCTGAATCGCTCTAAGAGTTTGATCCTTCTAAACAGGACACATCTCAGTGCCATCATGGGTGTGATCACTGGACACTGCTTTATATGCAGGTATGCAGGAAATCTTGCGGCCTTTACAAACGATTTCTGTATAAGCTGCATGAACAAGGAGGAAGAGGAGATAATCCTCCACATTCTCTGTACTTGTAAAGTTCTCTCCCAGAGAAGAGCTTTCTTCTAAAATGACTTAATGGATCTAAAGAATATAGACGTTAACAATCTCCTGCGCTCCATCATAAGCTCTAATTGGTTCCATGAGTAAAAGGATCACAGACCCATGTGGCAGCACATTGGGCCAATAGACCTTAGGTTGGTCTTTTTCAATCGCCGCTTTTACCTACCTACCTACCCACCTTGTACTTACTTACTTACTTTCTTTTCTAAATGACGATACAGTCCGGTATTGACTTGGACCTTAACCGATAAGCCTTTCCAGTTTTGACCAACTGTTACGTTCAGTTACGCAATCCAGTATGGTTGGTGTCCTGTTTCACTTGTGCTATACACGCCTACTGCGTCTCGCTCCGGATACGAATCAATCATTTTATATGTTTTCATAGTCTCAGGCGATTGGATTGATGTGCATTATTATAATATCCCTGCCTTTAATTACCTGCTAATCATTGACAATTTTCTTTGGAAAAAAAGGCATTAGTTCCTTCAGTCGCATTTATTGCTATTTCATATATTTTTCTTACAACACAATTTATAGGGGAGCCCCTTTCCGTTTCACTGGGGTTTGCTACGACGCATTTTACTTCAAGCTTTTGCTTTTAGCGAGGGTATTTGATCCTATCCTATCCTTTTAATTTTTTTAATTGTTTCTTGGACATGAAGATGAAACGTTAGTGACTTATCGAGGTGTACTAGATGGGGTGAAAAGTAACCTTCTTGGGAATGAAAAAAAAAAAAAAAATTCTAAATGTTTTTTTTATTTTATTCAATATAGTCTTCTTTTAGTTTGATACACTTATTCCAGCGATTTTCCAACTTCTTGCTCCCGTCCGAAAAGTAATTTTCCGGAAGGTCTGCAAAATACTCCTTTGTGGCGTCGATGATTTCCTGGCGTGAGCTGAATTTTTTATTGATGAGCCATCTTTTAAGGTTTGAGGTTTGGGAAGAGAGAATAGTCTGAGGGAGCCAAATCGAGCGAATGCGGTGGATACGACAGCAATTTGAGCCGTAAGTCATTGATTTTAGCCGTGGTTGCGATGCTCTTGTGCGCCGGTGCATTATTTTTCAAAAACAAATTTTTTTTCGCTTCATGTGAAGACGTTTTGCAGTGATTTCAGCGTTCAATCTCTCCAATAATGCACAGTAATACTCGTTGTTGATGTTGTTTTGTTTTTCGAGGTAGTCCACTAAGAGTATGCCATGACAATCCCAGAAAACCGACGCCATAACATTTCCGACCCATCGAGCCACCCTCGGCCGCTTCGGAGCACTCATGCCGGCTTCAGTTCTTTGCCGGGCACTTATTCTGTTCTCTGGTGTTCAACAGTTACCAATCGACGCCAAAAGTCAACCCGATTCCGCATCAGCAAGTCCAAACACTCTTTCGAAGTGCTCTCGAGTTCGTCTTTTTGGTCAGGAGTGAGTATGCGCTGCACCCAGCGGCAGGATAACTTTTTCATATGCAGAATATTGCCCAAAATATGGCGTGTGTGCTCAGTACTTATCTTTGTGGTATCTGCTAGCTCGCGCACCTTCACTTTCCGGTCAGCCAACATAATTTCATATATTTTTTTGACATTGTCCTCTGTAACCGCATCGGAGGGCCTGCCGCTGCGGATTTGATCGGTAGTAGAGTTGCGGCCACCACGAAACTCTCGAAACCAATATTTGACCGTGTAATCTGACGGAGCATTAGCCCCATAATATTTATCCAACTATTCTTTTGTTTCCTTCGCCGTTTTGCCTCTCAAAAAATAATGTTTTATGAGAGAATGAAAATCGTTTCTGTCCATACTCAACATGATGCCAAAAACGTCAACAACAATCAGCTTTCAAAACAAAACTAAAGACAGTATCGCACTAAAATTTGGCATGTGTGCCTAAATATGAACGGACTTCAAGGCACCATAATCTTTTTTGCAGTAGCAGTGCATTCTGGTGGTCAAGGAGGTTACTTAGGATACCTAGTGCTTCAAGATACTTTACATTAGAAATTAAATCTATTTTTAAGTTGTTGAGTCTGCTGCTTGGTAAGACATTTATTATTTTTTGTGTGATTGGCTATGCAGAGCAGGCAAGCGCTCATAATTGGCTTCAAAATGGGTATAATGTTTGCCGCTTACAATTCCTTAGAAAAAATCCCTGCTTAAGATAGCAGTTAAGTAAAAAAAAAACAAGTTTTTTATTTTTTATCCTAGATGAACTAGGACGAACTAGTGAGTGTTTATTAAGTGTATAGAACTGCACTCACTTCACTCCTAATTAAGTTTCTACTTATTTAATGGTTTAGAAAGAAAACGATAGCTAGAGCATTTGATTTTTCGGCCCTAGACGGCCCAGATGGCCTTACATCCATATTTCTTAAAAATTGTTCCTCAACACCTTCCCACCCCCTTTCAAATCTTTTCTATTTATTGCTCTCTTAAGGTGAATTTCCACGGATATGGAAGTCCTCTTTCATAACACCGATACACAAAAAGGGATTAAGGAGCGAACTCATTGATTACCGCCGCATAGCTAAACATACGAGTATACCCACGCTGCTCGAAGAATTTTGTATGCAGCCTTAAGCTTCCAGTGCAAATCTCTTATATCCCCTAATCAACACGGATTGCTGAAAAGTTGATCAACTACCACTAACCTCGTGGAATTCGTGTACTCTGTTCTATCAGCCTTAGTATGGCTTTTGATAAAATATCTCATAAACTAATCCTGTTCAAATTGTCCGTCCTGGGCTTTGAACCCATTTTACTAAATTGATATCTTCGTACTTGGATATTCGTTTTTATAGTGTTCATTTCAGGTGTACCCTATCGGCCGCTTTCTTGGTCGATAGGATAGGTATCAGGTGTTTCTCAAGGTAGTCACCTAGGTCCACTTTTTTTCTCCTAACTGTTAACAATCTTAAAAGGGTCATCCAACATTTAGCACTTTGTCTTTATGCTGACGATCATCATTAAGAGATAATCCTAAGAACTCTGCAACCCGTACGTGACCAGATCACTATATATCACTGTTGTTCGCCCTCTTCTCGAGTATGCTATCCAAGCGTGGTGTCCCTTTCAACGAGTTCATGTATCCCGAAATAATAGCATCCAGTGTCATCTTCTTCAATTTGCTTTTCGGTGTTTACCTTGGAACGATCCTCTAATCTTACCTTCCTATTAAGACCGTTCCAAACTCATTAACCTAATTACCCTTGATGAATGAAGGGACGCAGCAGACATTCTTTTCATTCATAGACTCCTCTCAGACTCTGTTGATGGCAAGTCTCTTCACAACTCCATTTTCTTTTACACTAACCCTCGAAATCTATATTGCCCCTGTCTCTTTTATCTACCAATCCACCGCGCTTTATATGGCTCTCACGAACCAATCTCCCGTATGCTACATAAGGTAAAACCTTATTTCCTTCCTTTAATGCGGGCATGATACAGTTTTTGTTTTTAATTATCTTTACTATATTCCAGAATGGTTTGCTGCATTTATCTAGACCTTGTAGTTTTCTATTCCAACACGTATTTCTAAAACTTGAACTGCTTTTTTGTAAAACGCAGATCGGTGGAATTTTGACTTTTTTTTAGGTTAAAGTTGCTTAGATCTCGTCACAATCAATTTCCTTATCGGTATCGGGCAAACTCATTAGCTCATTTTAAACTTTTTATTGTTTTTGAAGACAAACTATTGTCTTCAATACCAGGAGTACGTCCAATACTAGAAAAAACTCCAGTATTTCTTAAAATTAATTGTTGTTTTTTAATTGTCACTTTCTCTTTGCATTTGCCGCGTCCTTGTACATTTTTGCCAGATGTAGATAAATATAAAAATCTGATTTGTTACTTACATTGTCCGAATCAGAAGGCGCAAAATTAGGATGATGCTTCTGCTTTCATCTCCGTACAGTAATCTACATCGGTAACGTCAACATTCTATCGATTTTTTTTAACCGTGTCGTTCTTTAAATCTTAATCCTCCAAAATATCAGGCACTTAGTACTAATTATTTTGTTTTGTCTATAAAAAGCTTATTTTTTGCTGATTCTGGCTTCCAAACAAAATCACAGAACTAGATTTGCCATAGACAACATTTTTCTCGCATGTTACATCTAAATTTTTTTCTTAAATCTACATATATAAATTAAGCACACAATTTTAAACATTGAACGCTTTCGCAAAAATTAAATGCCGAAAAGATTCAATGGCATACCTACGAAAATAAAACGGAAAGACCCATACAGTGCAATGTTGAAACCGAGAGGACGACCCCAAGACGCGGCCTTCCCCTCTTTAGGCTAACTTTCGACAAAACCGAAAGCCTTAAAAGAATTTATGCCATAAATTCAATTTTGGGACTTGTTGTCAAAATTGAACCTCCGCGGAAAAACTCTAGGCTGATTCCCCAATGTACACGTTGCCAGGGATTCAGCCATACTCAGGCCTACTGCCAAAAGGAACCTCGCTGTACAAAATGCGCTCGCAAACATCTGACTCGAGAGTGCAATGCCGCGAAAGAGTTCCCAGCGATATGCATTAACTGCAAGGGAAAACATCCAGGCTAATTATCAATGCTGCGAAGTCGCAACTAATTATAGCAAAGAAGCTCAATATACTTGCATGGAATGCCAACGGGCTACAAAAAAGGCTTGATGAACTAAATATTTTCATGCAGGAAAAAGAAATTGATATATGTTTAATTTCTGAAACTCACCTGGCAACAGAATCGCGCTTGGAACTAAAAGGTTACCGCGACTACCACGCTCATCATCCATCGGGAAACGCAAGAAGCGGGTCATCCCTATTCATAAAAGACTGCATTGAACATACTTTGGAAGCAATAATTGAACTTGACAAATTTCAAATGACCGTGGTGCGTGCTAAAAATAAAAATTGCTCTTTTAATGTATCCTCAATCTATTGCCCATCGCGCTGTAACATAGAAAAACAAGAATTTATTGACCTATTCAACTCTCTTGGACCAATCTTCATTATTGGTGGCGACTTTAACGCGAAGCACACCTTTTGGGGCTCAAGATGTATCTCTCAAAAAGGCAAAACTCTTAACAGGGCTGGTATAGCATGTGGTTGTTATTTTTGCTCAACAGGCAAGCCGACATATTGGCCCTCGAATGTCGCCAAAATACCCGATCTAATAGACTTCTTTATCGGAAAAGGAGTAAACGTTAATTACGTCAAAGTTGAAGAGGGCTTCGATCTTTCCTCCGATCACTCTTCAGTTATCCTCTCACTGTGCGAATCCTTGGTTAAGAAACAAAGACCACCCAGATTAACTAACAGCAAAACTCACTGGGAAGATTTCCGAATAGACGTTGTAGACAATACTGAGTTGAAAGTAGCACTTAGAATGCCGTATCAACTCGAAAAAGAAGTTGAACGCTTCGTTGAAGTCATACAGCAAGCGGTCTGGAAGAACACTCCCCGCGAATCGAACAAAGTTACCAAAGTCGGCATAAGATATCCACCGAAAATCAGAGAAATGATAAGGAAGAAACGAAGAGCGCAGAAAAAGTGGCATGAAACCCGGGCACCACAAGATAAAACGTCCTTCAATAGGCTCTGCAACTTGTTGGAAAAATCGATCAAGGACTTCAATAATCAAGGTATTAATAACTACCTTGAAAGACTCACAGCGACAAAGGATACCAACTACTCCATATGGGGAGCCGTTAAAAGTATTCGAAAGCCCCAAATACACGTGGCGCCAACTGGGCGAAAGAAGATAAGGAAAAAGCTAATGTTTTCGCCGACCATCTTTCAGAAACGTTTAAACCATTCGGTGCTTCCTGAGAATACGCTAGACGTGACGACAAACTTTCCAGTAGAAAAGGCTACACTAAATGAATTTAGACAAGTTATAGACACGCTTAAGCCCCAATAAAGCCCCAGGATATGACTTAATAACTGGAGAGATACTTAAAGCGTTGCCGAAAAAGGTTTGCTAAAGCTGCTCTATCTTATAAATGCCAGCATTAGATTAGAGCACGTACCGCACCAGTGGAAAGTAGCCGAAGTTATTATGGTTCCGAAACCCGGTAATCCGCTGACTGAAGTCAAGTCATATAGACCAATATCGCTTCTTCCGATTACATCGAAGGTCTTCGAGCGAATCCTTCTTAATCACCTTAAACCAATTACCGATTGACCAAGTGCATTGAATAACCGATGTAACTGAACGAGCAATCGAGTGTAAGTTAGTCTGTTCAAGCGCATTCCTTGACGTTTCGCAAGCCTTTGATAAGGTATGGCATGAAGGCCTAAAATATAAACTCCGACAAGCCCTACCCCAGCAATTGTCTTGTATTTTAGGTTCATATCTGGAAGACCGACTCTTCCGTGTGAGACACGGAAACGAATATTCCACTTTTAAGACAATAAAGGCGGGGTGCCGCAAGGAAGTGTACTTGGCCCTCTGCTATATTTTCTTTTTACCCCCGATATACCGCAAACGGACGACACTGTCCTAGCCACATTTGCTGATGACACTGCCAATTTGGCAATGGTTAAAACAGTCGAAGAAGCAACTGCCAAGTTGCAACGTGCCCTTACACGGATTAACAACTGGACAAAGACTTGGCGAATCGCGCTTAATGAAAACAAGTCTGTCCACGTGAACTTCACTCTCAAGAAAATTGAGAATCCACCGGTGTTTATCAACGCAGTACGAATTCCTTACTCGAAAGAGGCCAAATATCTCGGTATGACACTCGACGCGAAACTAAAATGGAGAGCACACGTCAAAAAAAAAAACGTGAAGAGCTTGAAATCAAATATAGAGATATTTACTGGCTTATTGGAAAGTATTCCAAGCTTAGCTTAGAGAGCAAACTGCTGTTATACAAGCAAGTGCTAAAACCGATCTGGACATATGGTGTACAACTTTGGGGTTGTACTAAAAATAGTAACATTAATGTATTACAGACATTCCAAAACAAAGTTCTTCGAGGTATTGTTAATGCGCCGTGGTACATAAGAAACGATGATATTCACAGAGACTTAGGAGTCGAAAACGTTCAGAACGTAATTAAAATATTTGCGCGTAAACATAATAATCGATTACAAGGTCATACGAATATTTCTGTTCAACAGATCCTCGACGAGACAAATTTATTGCGCCGTCTGAAAAGGACTAAGCCTCTCGATCTAGCGCGGTGATTAGCAGCGCGTAATTTTTCTAAAGTACACAGGAATTTTCAATGGTAAATCGCCTGCAGGATATCTTATAAAAACAAAATAAAATGCGATAGAAGAACTGCTTGTTGAGTGTGAACTCAGTCGTGGTTTGCATAAGGGAGGTGTTTTTTAGTGAGTAAGAATCTCACACTACTATAGGCTCCGGGCTTATAGTGTCAATGAAGATTTCTCAACTTCCCATGAATTAAAAAAAAAAAAAAATAAATTAAACATTTTCTTGATATTAATAGATACAACACTCCTAGACGAAACACTTAATACAAAATAAAATACACTTAACATATCTTTGAATAATAAAAACACACTCCTGATCACTTTGGCCCTAGAGCAGAACATTCCCACTTAAGTTGATATTGCTAAATGATAGGCGGCCAATAAAACTATCCTATGTTGACATAAGTTTTCGTTATTCAAAAATCTTATTTCGAAAAAGAAGCTTATGTAGGCACAAGTGATTCTGATAAATTTTAATTTGGCCTATTTTTTTTTTTTTTAATTTTGACATGAGAACTTATGTAGGCCTGTGAAGTCTAAACAATTTAAAAATTCGCGCCAATTACTTAAACACATATACGTGTTCCTATTAAATCAAAAAAATTAAGTTTTTGAGATTTGAGGAAATTATTTTACATAGCCATATGATTGCATTGTATGGTCAATAAAACATAAGTGTTTACCAAAACTGCTTTATTTTTGCAACAGAGCATCATCTTAAAATGGGGGTGAGATAGAAAAATAGCTCTTACACTGTAGGTTATTAAAAATTGCAAAAATTAAAATTTGTTTATATCGACTTAAGGTACTCGGTCGTACTGCCACAGATACCGAACAAAAGTCATCTGTTTTCTATCAGGTGTAACGGTATGAAGTGAGCATTTTTTTTTACTGAAAATAAAACACTAGTTTTTAATAAGAAAGGAAAAAACATTTTATTCAAAATATTGGCCGTTTCCAATTTTTTGGCACCCCATCTTATAGGTAATTTATGGATTCCATGCCAATAAAACTGTTCGTCTTGTGAATCAAACCAAAAAGTCACCCAATTTTCGACATCCTCGTAGGATTCGAAGTGCTGCTCAGCTAATGCGTGACTCATCGATGAAAACAAATGGTAGTCGGAAGGAACCAAGTCTAGTGAATACGGAGGGTGGGGTAGCAGCTCCCAGCCAAGTGCTTTGTCATATAGCATTGTCATATAGCAAAATTACCTTGCCGTGTCTTCTGGCCCATTCTAGTTGTTTTTCGATCAATGCATAGTTCAAATTGATCATTTGTTGTCGGTAGCGATCTGTATAAATGGTTTCACCAGGTTTTAGGAGCTCGTGGTACACCACACTTTTCTAATCCCACCAGACATACAGCTTTGTCTTCTTGCCGAATCGGTATGGTTTTGCAGTCGAAGTTAATAGTTGTCCTGGATAAACCCATGATTTTTTCTGTTAAGAATTCTGAAAATAAATCCATTTTTCACTGCCAGCAACAATTCGATACAAAACTGATTTTTTATCGTGTCTTAGAAGCAAATTTTCACAAGTGGTATTTCGGTTTTCTAACTGTCTTTTATTCAATTCATGTGGCACCCATTTTCCAGAATTTTGGATCTTTCCCATAGCTTTTAGTTGGACAGAAATTGTTTGTTGTGCAACATTTAACATTTCTGCCATTTGTTTCTGGCTCAAAGTGTCATCTTCATCAAATATTGTTTGCAATTCGGAGTCTTCAAACTTTTTTGGTGGTCTTCCACGTTCTTCATTTCTCACATCAAAATCGTCATCTCTGAACCATTGAAACCATCTTTTGCATGTTGATTCTGATAGAGCATGATCACCATATACCTCGACAAGCATTTGATGCGACTCTGCAGCACGTTTCTTCAAATGAAAACAAAAAATTAATGCTTTCGGGAAGTCATCATTTTCTGGTACAAAGTTTGACATTTTTAACACGATGAAAGAATATGATGTTGTTTGGTCAATGATTTGATGTATACATAATATGTTTGACAGGTTTAATAGTAACCAAACAAAAAAAAAAAAATAAAAATAAGTAAAGGCCCGTTCCCAATAAATGTTCCCTATCGAGTGATTTGTATCTTGACGCTCGCTTTATACCGGTATACCTGGTAATAACCTTTCCAATCTGGGTTCAGAAGTTATGAAAGCTGCTCCTTGGCTATGATTAACGTTTTATTAGTCATGACTTTGATAAAGGATATGTAACAGTTCTTTGCTTAGTTGGTGTCTTTAAATCATGATATTCTATGCTGGCTTCAGTGAACAAACTGTTCAGCTTCTTAGAAGTCATCTTTCCAAAAGATCTGAAAAAGTTGTCATTGGTGGAAAATCCTCAGCTTTGAAAATAATTAAACAAGGTGTACCACAAGGATCGATTCTCGGTCCTATTTTATCCTGAGCATGCATTTAGCACGTTGAGCTACTAGTACCATATATCTGTCTTGTCCCATGAATTCGATCGCTAAACTTGCGCTAAAATTAAATGAAGATTTGTCAACTGTATATAGTTTACGGATTTACCTAGCGGCGATGTCTAAAGTTCTCCCGATATTTCATCGAAAATTTACAATTTACAATTGTACCAGATTTATAGCTCCTAGAGTCCCTAGAGTCAAGGTTAAACTTGTGAAATAGCAACAGATCTCAGCTTTGATTTGAGTAGAAACTTACCCGGGTACAACCATACAGCCCTTGTCATTGGTCACATTTAAGGATGATTACGAAAACCCTGGCTAACAGCAACCTTGGAACAACTAAAAAAAATCGATGTTTCCAAAGGCCTTAACTCAAATAATCTGAATAATTTTTTCAATGTCGGAGAACTCTCTGAAGGTGATTACGACATTAATCGAGCTCTATACGTAGACTGGAAGATTTTGATGTTGTAAATGAAAATGAAGTATATAAATGCACAACAGTTATTTAGTCTGATGCTATCGATAAGGATGGCATACCCAAATTATCACACATCTCACAAGCCATAATCAGGCTTTAGAGCAAATCATGATTGCTTTACGGCAATGACAAATTCTTACTTGATGAAATATGACGGGATTACGACAAGTCTTATATACGAGTAAGTCTACTTTTTTTCGATGATTTCTTAAAGGTTTTCGATAAGGTAGATCACAACATTCTAAAGTGGAATCTTAGAAACATGTTTGGCATCAGTGTACAACTTATTGGCAGTTATTTTTCAGACAGTCACTTCTGGCGAATAATTGTCTTCTCTAAAGGCTTTTGTTCAAGACATTCCACAAGGATTAATTCTTGGCCCAATATTATTCTGCATATTTACCAACGACCTCTCATTAGTGTGTGCACACACTTCTTTGCATCTTAATACTTCATGAAGTGGTTCTGCTGGTTAATGATGATCTTATAAAAATCTCTGTTCATTCCGTCGCTAAAAGATTGCTCCTAAAGCCGACAAATTCCCAAGTTATACTTATATCGAAGAGAAATTTCGATTTTAATATCTTGCCAGACATATGCTTGATTTATACTTTTGAACACTGCACTACCCTAGATTTTATTATTTATCGTAACCTTTTAGGCTATAGTCATACTAATACAGTTGTTGACCGAGTCTACGGATGTTCACGTGCACACTCACCGTAGAGACCTAACTGATTCCATGAAGAATTGGTTACTTTTCAGCGCGGCTGCCTCGTATCAACGAGCCTTGCCTTTAGGCGAAAACCTCCTAACTATCCTAAATATAACTCAAAACCAGAAGAAGTATGTTATAATAGTAACTTAACTTACCTAGGAGAGCGTATCCAATCTTTCGTCTATGAGGCACCAAAACCCGGCGTGCTGTTTTGTTAGTATCGACTCGGTCTCTGTCCGCAAACACAGAAATAAAACGGAAGAGCTGCTGAGCGTTGATGTCGCATTCCCGTCGTAGATGAGCCGCTTTTTCTTTGCACCGCAGTAGCGATGTTATATATATTACTGAGATACCGTCCCTACTCTGCACTTACCCTTTAGTATCCATACAGAGGAATGCCACCGGCAGAATTAAAGCCGGATATTATTGAATTTTCATGGTACATAAAACTGGGGTAATAAGCCTCAAAGATCAGGTTATTGTCACTGGTCATGACATCGAATACACCTAATCATGGAATAGTTAACTCTGTTTAGTCGAGCCCCATATTAAATATCCTTGTCTGGATCATATTTTATGAACTGAGATGCTGGTGTTCTATTCATCTAAGGCAGGTCCTAACATACTGTCTTTCACGCAACCGAGTTGCTTTCATATAATACGGCGCTACATTGCACCACACGGGAGTGATGATTGCCCGGATTAAGGCCACGTAGCATAGACCTTTATTCTGGAGTCAATTTGACTGCTGTGACACAGTTTTCTTGTAAGGGTTAAGGCTTTCATGGCTCCAGCTAAACAAACATTTACAATATATGTTTGTCAAAACATAAATACTGATCGAGGCAGATACCAAGGTATCAAACAACGCTTCTCACTGCCAAAAGCAGTCCGTATTGTCTAATGACGGCCAAATTTCGCCAGTGAGGTTTCAAAGAATATTGTTTCTGGTTTTTAAAAATTAATTTTCAATTTCCAATCATCGCAATATATCTTACCATGATCGAAGTTGCGCTGCAGAAAAGTATTGATAATTTAGATTTTTGGACCTGATCTGTACGCCACTAAATCCTCTGCGTATACTATATTGTGATTAAATGAACCTATTAGATCACTTGTGTATATGTTAAAGAGCATCGGGGATATAACCGCTCCATGTTGTTAGCCGTTTTTATTGTCAAATATTTGTTTTGGAACTACGTTGTCACATTTGACAGCGAACTTCTTTTACATAAATATGTTGTAAATCATATATACCCTGGCTGACTCGAACTGCAACTTTTTAAATGTTGGAAAATACATAAATTTTCAAATTGTATCAGTAGTTTCCAATATTTCGACCTTTGGCGCGAATAATGGCCTTCAGACGGCCGAAGAAAGCATCGCACGCTGCGCGCAAATGGCTCTGCGGTATTATGGCCCATTCCCGACGAAGTGCTTGTTTGAAGTGGTCCAAACTTTGGTATATTTAGTGCCAACCTTCGCCTTCAAAATACCCCAGACAGAAAAATCCAACGGATTTGCATCCGGAGAATTTGCAATCCATTGTGTCGAAGAAATGAAGTGTGGAACATTGTTTTTTAACCAATCTTGGTTGATGCGCGCTTTGTGTGACGGTGCCGAGTCTTGCTGAAATGTCCAGGGTCTTCGGCCGAAATGATTGTTTGCCCAAGGCCTCTAAAACAGCTTCACGGTATACGATGCCATTAATTTTGACACCACGGTCTGAAAATACGAGCGGAAAGCGACCATCAGAGGTTATGGTGGCCCAAACCATCACCATCTGTACTACCTGCTTTCTGGTGGCCGTCCGAAGATGTAAATTTTCGAAGGACCTCTCTGGCAAGTAAACTCGGTTATTTTGTTTGTTGACATATTGCTCTATAAAAAATAGCGACTCATCGGAAAAAACCAAATTCGGCAACTCGCCACTTTCGTGCAAGCGTAGCAACTCCTTCGCACTTTCGACTCTAACTTTTTTCTGTTGCAATGTAAGATCGTGTGCTTTTTGGAACTTCAATGGCTTGAGCCCAAGCTCATTTTTCAGTATGTGTTGCATGCGTTGCAATGATATGTTAAGCCCACGAGCCATTTTTCTTCCACTTCGACGCGGATTTCGCTCAATTCGAGCCTTCACTTTCCGAACCATTTCTGCCGATGTTGCTGTTTTTTTTATGACCACCTCCATGGCGTTTTGCAACGCTGCCAGTATCACGGTAACGAGCTATGGTTTGAGACAGAAATGATTTATTCACGTTGAGGTGCTATATGGCTCTAACGATAGCTACTTGTGGTTTTCCAGCCAAATATAAAGCAATCACACTATCACGTTTGAATTCCATTGCAGATTTTTTTTTTTTTAAATACCACGCGCACAACAAGGGTATATGAATACCATTTTATTGGCTCTTTCTCCGGGGCACGGTTGGGTGGTGTAGTAGCTTGAATCTCAGGTGTATTAGGTTTCGATATTTTTCCCAGAGGTGGGTGTCAAACTGGACGGGACGAGTTAGTACATCCTCAACCAGTGGGTCTTAAGTACGTGCTAGTTGTTAGTTCGTTACATTTAGGCCAGCCAGCAATCGCTCCAACATCAGTGTTATGAATTCGGGATTTTCATATAACTACATACAAATTCTATGAAAAGACTTGTTCACAGAATTGCCTCGCACGGGATTCGAACCCACGACCCTCTGCTTGAGGAGTCTATGCATATACCACTACACCACGGCCACCCCCACTACACCACCCACCCGGCCAAAACAACTGAGCCGCAAATCGTTTAAAAGGCTTGTAAATAATATCTGTCAAGTGTCAAAGTTTGAGCTCACTGTCATGAACGGTTTGGAAATTATAGCAGTCTGAAGTTGGTTGCAGTTCGAGTTAGGCAGGGTGTACATCAAGTATTTCGGCGTACTCATTCGGTTTAACTTATAGAAAACCATATGGCATCATCGGATTCCTTCTTGAAGTCAACTTGTACACTTGCATTTCTTCCACTGTATGTCGGACATCGATTTCAACGCGGCATGAATATTGAATATTGTCATGTCTCGACCTAAAATAAAACTGATTATCCGAGATAATATTATAATCTTCCACTTGCTAAACTAATTAACCGAAGGTTTGCAGGGTTAGTCCTAACCTTATCCCTATTCGGAATAGGGTGTACAATTACTATTTTCCAATGCGCTGGATAATACGCTTTATTTAGCGCCTTGTTAGACAGTGTAGTAAAAATATCCATTGGTTTCAAAGGCAGGTATCTCAGGTTTGGAATTCCGTCTATTCCTGACGAATTTTTTTTCGCAAGAACATATGTAGATAACGTTTGTCGCGTTTAGTTCATTTAATATCGTAAATTATTGTAGTGCTTACGGCGAGATGGATCTGAGTACTATAAAAGGAAATTTTGTTAACAAACACACAACTTGAAATATGCTAATAAATTGAAATTGAAAATCTCCATAGAGTTCAGTTACAATTCCGCGTTGTTTGCCTGTTTTTCCTTCTAAATCTGATGAGTTTCTTCAAAAGAAAGTTTTCTATCCAACAAATAATCACAGATATTCATTCCAATTTCATTCATATGTTTACAATTCATTTTACAATTAACAAAAAGACTTCAAGATCTTAATCAAAAGTAAAGATCCTGAAATAAAGGGAGATTAAGAGTCATTCTTTATAGATTGAAAAATGAGATATACATTCTGTAGTTTGACTGGAACTAATGTCGAATGCATCAGTTACAAAATTTTAATTAAGTGAACCATTCAAATAAAACGGTGTTAAAAGGGTGAACAAAACGAATGTTAAAATTCATCGAATTAAATTTGTAATATAACCTTTCAACCAATTCAGACTATGCGACTAATTAGAAAATTTATTTCGTTTAGATCAAAGTGAAACAGCCATTCCTTAATTTTCCTATTGTAAAAGACAACGTATCTCCTTCGTCTTATCTCAAGAGGCAATACATTGTGTAATCTTAAAGCAACAGAAGAGTAAAAGTTCAAATAGTGCTGTGTGTTGAAAGGTGGAATCAAAGCAAGATGGTCATTTCTTCTATGCAGAGACTGAAAGGTTGAAATTCTGTCAAAGGGGTGACCACTATTTACAAAAAAATATATCTAAGACTTTGTAAAAGTAAAGATGCTTGAGTGGGAGGATTTTTGAGTTTTTAGTTGACAAAATGCAAGTAACTACTTTCTAGTCGATTCCTTCTCTAAATTATTCTAACTATGTATATGTTTTCGCACAGTAAGTAGCGGATGGACTTTATCGCTATGAGTATCTCCCCAACACTGCATTGCACTAGCCCATAGTATATTGTTTCAATCAGCCATTTTGAATAAAACTGCCTTAGGTGGTACATAATCTTCGTAGTTTCTAGCTCTCAGACTGGCAGTATGAATACTCTGATTCAATTTGCTGTTAATTTTTAAGACCAAGATATTTAAAACCTGCGATTCGTTCTATATAAAAACACTGACATGCCAATTTTTCTAATTATCAAGTTTTAGCAGTCAAAATATTCATAATGCAGAAATTATTAAAAAATTGCAATTCCGGCTTAGTTGTAAGACGCAACGTGAGTTTCGTCGTGAGGTAGGTCGTCATCATGGCTTCAGTGTGCAGGCAATTCGTCGCACTGTTGAAAAGTTTGAGCGCGAGTACACACACTGTTTTGTGATTTTAAACCACCAACCAGATAGAGATTTAAGTGAAACGAAGAAGAAACGTAGCGGTCAGTATCAAAGGCAACCCAGAAGTTTGAATCGGCGCCTATCGGCTGAATTGGGCATCGCCAGAGATTTAACCCGTCTTATTTTGCGGTTGAATTTGAGCCTACATCCGTATAAGATTGTGCTGAAAAGAATTAAAGCCGGACGACTGTAGACAACGACGTGAGTTCGCTAATTGGGCGCCGGAAATCCAGATTTTGCCCAAAAGATTATTCTCTCGGAAGAGGCCCATTTTTGGCTCAGCAGCTATGTTAACAAGCAAAATGGCAAATATATGAGCGAACACAATCCACAATTGTTTGATTAAGCATTAATGCATTCGCAAAGATTGACTGTGCGGTCCAATTTATGCCATGGCGGCATCATTGGTGCTTATTTCGTTCGAAATTAGGAAGGAGGTTTCATGTATACAACATCGATACACCCGTATCCGAGTTGTGGTTCCAACAAGAAGGCGCTACATGCCATACAAGCCACACAGTACTCAAAGTTATGAACGAGAAATTTGGCGATTGAGCGAGGGTTCATCAATTGGACGTCGCGATTATGTGATTTGACAGTACTCGAATATTTTCTCTAGGGCTACGTCAAGGCCTTAGTCAACGCAACAAGCCATCCACTTTGGACGAACTCGAGACCAATATTCAACACACTATTGCCGGAACAACGCTGCACATATTGGATCGAATTTTCAAAAATTTGACCGACAGCTTGATGTCAGGAATTAAATCTAACGCAGAGCTATTATTAGGATGTGAGCAAGTTACTCGTATGTCATCAGCATAACCTGTTCGTTTACATTCGAAATCTACGAGATGTGTTCGAAAAGTTAGGCGACTTTTGAAATTTTGCGGGTAACGTACATTCGATTATCGTTTTTTTTTTTTTTTTGTTGTGTTGGTACATATGTGCCGAATATATTTTCACAGTATATATCATACTTAGTTTGTTGGACGTGTTTCGGTATTCTTTTGTGTAAAAAATGGAACCAACTGCTCTAAAACACTTGAAAAGGCACGCCAAATTCGATCAAATGTCAAAATTTTGATCACTGTTTTTTTCGATTACCATGGCTTAGTGCATCGGAAGCTTTTACATCAAGGTCGTACGGTCAATAAGGAGTATCACCTTGAAGTAATGCACCGTTTCCGAGAAGCAATACGAAAAAAACGTCCGGAATTCATGGCTTTAACATCATTACCTGCTTATTCATCGTAGCTTGTGAGAGATTTTTTGGCCAAAAGCAACACGACAATCATGTTTCAGCCACCATATTCACTGAATTTAACCCCAACCGACTTTTTCCTGTTCCCAAAACTGAAGAGACCTATGATACGACGGGGATTTGCACTGACTGAGGAAATAAAAACGGTATCGCTGGAAGAGCTGGAAGTGGCTCAAGGATTGGAATTGCGCGTTGGCACAAGTGTATTATATCTGAAGATGATTATTTTGAAGCCAAAAAACATTAATGTTGATGAACAAATAAATATTTGTTTTTTATAAAAATAGGAAGTCACCTAACTTAATTCGTGCGGTTTGATAAGAGATGTCGTAACTTGTATTATTCCATTGGAACATGCGTTGGAAAGCTACTGTCATTGTACGTTATTTCAGTATTATCATTCATTTGAAGCGTAAACAACAATAATTTTTTATCACTCAAATATGTCGAATTTTGTGCCCGAAAAAGTGTTTTGCGGGGAGTTCTTCTTCATTACTTTAATATGAAAAAAACTGCTGTCGAAAGTCATCGTATTTTGGTGGAAGTTTATGATGAACATGCGCTAGCTAAGCGAACGTGCCAAAAGTGGTTTGCACGATTTAAAAGTGGTGATTTTGGCTTGAAAGACGATGACAGTCCTGGACAGCCAAAAAAGTTTGAAGATGAAGAACTGGAAGCATTACTCTATGAAGATTGTTGCCAAACACAAGAAGAGCTCACACAATCTTTGTGTGTCACTCAAGCAGGCATTTCAAAAGTTTAAAAGCAGCTGGATATATTCAAAAGCAAGCCGAGAGACATCGAAAGGCGGTTTTGCATGTCCGAAATGCTGCTGGAACGCCACAAACGGAAGTCATTTTTGCATCGGATTGTTACTGGTGATGAAAAATGGATCCATTACAACAACTCCAAGTGCAAAAAATCATATGTGAAACCCGGCCAACTAGCCAAATCAACTGCAAGGCCGAATATCCATGGCGCGAAGGTAATTCTCTGTATTTGGTGGGATCAGATGGGTGTGCTGTATTATGAGCTGCTAAAACCAGGTGAAACCATCAATGGACAACGCTATCAAACACAATTAATCCATTTAAAGAGACCAGTAACCGAAAAACGCCCGGAATATGCGACCAGACACGAGGCAATAATTATCCATCATGACAACGCTCGGCCCCACGTTGCTATTCCGGTTAAGAACGGTGGGGTAGTCTTACCACACCCGCCTTTTAGCCCAGACCTTGCCCCTTCTGACTTCCATTTGTTCCGGTCGATGCAGAACGCCCTCACTGAAATACGGTTCACATCAGAGCAGAATATCAAAAATTGGCTTGATTCATTCTTGGCTGCCAAGCCGGCGCAGTTCTTTTGGGATGGGATCCACAAATTGACAGAAAGATGGGAAAAGGTCATAGCTTCAGATGGGCAATACTTTGAATAATACTATTGTACATGTTTTTCTTCAATAAACGTTCAAATTTTGGAAAAAAAACCCGCACGAATTAAAATATACACCATATACGTCAAGAAAAGGGTTGGAGCAAGGACTTCGCCTTGTGGTATACCTGTTTTAATATTCAAAATTTAGTATTTAAAAATAAGCTAGAACTAAATAAGAAAGAAACCAACTAAGCACAATGCTTCTAATGCCCGCTTTTTCCAACTTTTTATATTAGTATCACTTGGTCGACAGTATCAAACTGATTAGTGTTATCAATAAAAATAGCAGCAGTATTACTGTTCAAGCTATCGTAGTTAAAGTCTCAAATCTCTACGAGCACATCCTCCGTAAACTTACCAGCTCTAATCCCAAAGGCCCAAGGCCATTTTTGAGTACACTGAAAGAAGAGAGTTTGGGTTCCTAACATATAGTTATTTCGATTTTTACTATCACCTTTCTTTAATTTCGGTATAACTTCTACAGTTTTTAATGGATCCGGAAAAATACCACCAAGGTTACTTCTATTACAAATCTTCGTTAAGACGTCAACAATATTTAATGAGATTTTCCTGATAAAATTATTAGACCATCCATCTTTTGTTGACGAGTTGGAATTTTTTAGAGAGTTTATGATCCGAAAAAATTAAAAATATGAAATCGGGTCAAAATGGCTTGACTCCATTTGGTACTAAAACAGTCTTCCCCGCAGTAATTAGGGGATTCGGACAAACCTGCATTAGAAATAGCCTTGGAAGCCCCACTTTTGAAGAACAAATGTTTCAATGGCAGAAATTTCAGTTTGAATATTAGATCCATAGACCTCACTCTTTAAATAACCCCACAGGAACAAGTCTAAAGGTTTCAAATCACATAACCTTGGAGGCCAATCAACTCCTCCTCTAATCGAAATAATGCGATCTTCAAATTTCGTACCCAATAAATTGATTGATTGATGACTTGTGTGTGCGGTAGTACCATCCTGTTGAAACCAGAGATCATCCAGACCGAGATTCTTCAATTTTGGAATAAAACAGCCGGTCAACATGTTGCGGCAACATCCTCCATTCACTGTAACAGTCTCTCCAGCCTCACCTTCTAAAAAGTACGGGTCTATGATAATCCGCATCATACAGTGACTTTTTTGGAATGCATTAGTTCTTCGTGAATCGCATTTCGACAATTTTATTTATTTACGTACCCATCCATCCAAAAATTGGCTTCATCGGAAAAGATCAAATTCGATGACAAATTGTCCTGGGAATCCAACATGCAGCAAACAAATCGGCGATATCGTAAATATACCAAAGGCTTCAATTGTTGTGTAATTTGGATTGTAGTTCTGCAAATGAAGATCAATTATTAAATTTCGAAGTAAAGTGTCACAAGTGAGGGCGAATTGTTGATTTTGGTGGCGAAATCAGGTGGCTGTGTTTAAACACTTTCGCTCACAGAGATGATGTTTTGGTATGTACCGGTCGAGCATGCTAATATAGAACTTGACCCGATTTTTATTATTATTATATATTTTTTTTAAATAACGTGCGCTCACTCTTAAAATGTTTGAACACAGCGCGGGCGAAGGAAAATTAGAGAGGAAAGAAAGATAGGAGTCGATGAACGTTGGTTTTAAATGTCTAAATGTTACAATGACTAGGAAATAGAGAGCTTGGCAGGGCATTCTACATTCCGAAAGTGGGATTGAGGGTATACTGATGAGCATTCATAGCAAAACGAGTTGAAATTTTGATGGGGTGATATGCTACTGGGAATTTCTATGGAGCACTGGTAGTGATACGAGGGTGTCCATTCATTGAGTGATATTAGCATCACTTATGAGTTTTATCGTCCAGATATGCATTGTACTCCAATTCTGGGTGGATAAATGCCTTATATATCGAGGCCAAATAAGAAGGGGGAAGTATTTTTTACATCGCTTGGGGAAACTTAGAAAATTCGCAGCAATTATGGCGACATTGAATAAGTGGTCATTCCATCGTAAATTGTCATTGACATACATAACAAGAATAGAAAGTTTTTCGGTTTCGACGGTGCAAGTGCCATTTATGGATAATGTCTGGGTGTTTAGATTTCGCTTTAATAACATCAGACAGCATTGTGTTTTGGAAGCATTAAATTCCACTCTGTTGTTAGTTCCCCAATAGGTTATGCTGTTAATGTCGGAATTTAGTGAGCTTAACATACGCTGCCGTTCCCGTTCTGCAGCCGTAGAGAAGGCACGTGAATCCGGGAATGAATATCAAAAGCAGTGAGTAATGTCGTCAGCAAATGGACGTATTGGATTAGAAGTAGATAACAAGAGATCATTGATAAAGATTAAAAAGAGACAGAACGGAGCTCTAGAGAACATCAGCATTTTTTTTTTTATGAATATCGGACTTGAAAATACACATGAACACTGAATGTTCTAAAGGTAGTTTCTAATCCATTGAACAAGAGAGTCGTCGATCCCAAATACCCAACTCTGTCAAGAGTCAAGAGAAGAAGTTCAACTATCTTGCTTTCGCCACATTGGTTTTACTACTTTTGGGACATTGTAGTAACATATTTTACTTCATATTGAAATATTATTAGGCTGCAGTCATTCCTGATTCGGTGAAACCGTTTTCGGTTTTCCTCTTTCGAGTTGGTCTTGATGGACCAAAAGAACATTTCTCTAACCCTGATAGCCTCTTTACAGCTCGAATCGTACCATGCCGTTTCTTTTGATTTCATACTCTTCATCTGATGAGGGATAAACGATCTCATTCCAAAGATAATAGTGTATGTGATCATATCAGTAACGACATCCACGTCATTATCAAGGAAACATAATAACCATTTAAATTTTTCTCACTCTTTAGAGATGGCGAAGACTGATATATATTACTAGGTTTCTTTATAGATTTAGTACGTAATTTATTCTTCTTTTCAATCTTTTTTAAATAAAGTTGTAGACATCCATGGCTTAAGTCTTTTAACTGTCTTTTGGGTTGCATGATCTAACATGAGCAAAGATGTTAAAAGCCTTAGAGGGACTACTTTCAAGGTACACATCTGTCCGACATACAAACTGTAGAACAGGATTAAGACGTTCATAGTGCAATGCTGAACCTTTCTCAAAATGTACCGACTATTAAGTTTGTTTCACGTTAGTGCCTTTAAAAAACTAAACCAACCATACAATGATCAGTGATTTTAAAATCTGCTATAGAGCTAGTGACGGTGAGCTTAGAACTACGATCAAGTCTACCGAAAATATGATCAATACAGGTTTGTGTTGATCGAGTTACTCTTCTGGCTAGTTTCCAATCCATTGGCCGATTAAACAGATACATAATTTAAAACATTAGGAGAGTTGGATAAAATATCTTAATTTATATTTCCAAGAATAAATAAATATTTTGACTTTTTATCAGACAACGGAGAAGGTGACTACCTAAGCAAATGCATCTTTACTTTTTTCATGCAACCCATAAAAGATACATAAAGATATATAGTTCCTAGTTTAACCATATCAGCACTTTTTAAGTTAAAGCAACAACAACCATACTCCAACTTATCACTTATAAGGACAGGCACTTCACCTGTTATTGCATGTAAGAAGAAATATACAACCAGGTATACAAAAAAAATCCATATTTCAGATAAGAAAGTTAAATCAGGCTTATTGACAAACGATTCTAAATGAATCAGAAATAAATCAAATTTTTTACGAGAACTTCTAACACTTGCCGGAGTACTACGATGCTCCGGTGTACGGTGCTAAATTTTGAGATGGTCTATTCACGGGAATGTTAGTTCCCCTCAATGGTGCAATCAAGTAATTAAGGATTTAAAATCAAAGTATGAATGACTGCCAATTAGATCAAATGTTCCATTTTTTACCATTTCAACTGGTTTTCCCGTAGATGGGTCACTAAAAGAAATTTAAAAAAAACGTGTTTTCCAGACATTGTTAAAATGAGAACAAAATCGGTTCGGCTATAAATTTAACCAAGAACTTAAAACATCTTTCGCCGAAAAGGAAAGGAAGTTTCGTCCCTTGCTCAACAATGTGTTAATAGAATTCGTTCTCCCTTTTTGCTTGAATATAAAAAATTCAAAAAAAAAACATTCCAAAAAAGGACGAAGAAATAAGAAAAGATGCTAGAAGAAGCTAATATTTATTGACAGGTGCTAGTGAGAAGGTATCGATAAGGATTTCTACCCAGGTAAACCAAACTGAAACCAGACAATGTAAGAATACGAATATAAATGCAGCAGCATTTATTGCCACTATACGTACATACGAGTATATCCAAACATGACATCTTGTGTTGGAAGGAATTCAAAAAAAAAAAAAAAAAAAATCCACTTACAGTGCAAGACGTTGAAAAACTAGGAAAACAGAAAATAGTGAAAATACGAAAACACCTAAATAAAACTTTATTATTCTGAATGTTTGGCAAAGAAGGTTGTGGCACCTAACCACATCTAATCATGGCGGCATACTGTGTCTCACAGATACTGAATACTGTTTAAACCTCATGTGGTACCACAACTGTAGGTCAATATTTGACAATAAACATCCTGTGAAAGCTGAGATGCAAATTCGGGGAATTTCTTCTGTTTGGCCATTTGTTTGGAATAGGTATATCGAGATTTGATTTTAAGACCTGAACTCATCAGATTTCTCTGATTTTATTTTCATCAATCTCCTTTTGTTTCTTGGTCTCTTATCGATTTGTACGACTTAAAATATTGTCGGCTTAGGTTTAAATATTGGCAACTTAGGTTTAACGTACCTCGAGTTATATTGCACTATCTCGACAATTTGAAAAGTCACATACAGCTACGAGAAAATAATTAGAAACGAAGCATCGATGAACGAAAATGCACCGGTAAAAATCTAACGTTTTTTTTGTTTTTTTGTTTTTTTCTTTAAATTCTTTCAATGTTAGCTTTTTATTTACTTTGCTGTTGACTTCTATAGTGGTTGGCTGTCTGATCTTAGGACGTAGCTCCCGGAACTTGAAGGTTTGAGTGTGAGCGACTCAGACATTTTCAACGACGGATCCGATGGTACATAAACCAAAGATCCTGCGCAAACAACCCCTCGTGGGAGAGGTTTGTTCTCTTTTTAATATTTCGTGCTTTTTCTTTACCCCTTCTGATGCAGACCTACTACTGGCAACCCGTTGAGCAATTCCATTTTCTTATACAAAGTCATGCTTAAGTAAAACCTTACAGAGACAATATCTTTCTGATCGGAGACCATTATTTCGTATTGATGCCGCACTGGACGATGCAAGGCTTTGACTCTCCCAGTGAATTGGACTTTGTCAATGCAGGCTTGTTATTGACTATCGCTCGTTTTAGTTTAATTTGCATCAATCTTAGCTTTCACATATCTACGTTAGGACTTTTGATAACAATATTTTTTTTTTTTTTTTTTGGTTTTTTTTATTTAATCATAATTGATAAAGTAACTCGCTTCCAGTAGTAACACCATAGTAACAGATAGCGGGCGAGCTATTTCGCAAAGAAGACCAGCCCAATTCTAAGATTTAGACCGACGTAAGTGAAACCATTTATCAACGATCTGATTGACGTTTATTGACCAAACATGCGCAGGTTTACAATAGAAAAAACCCAGATGTCCAGGGTAATACAGTCCAACGGTATATCGAATTTAAGGCCTGACAATGGAATTTTTTCCGTAGGAGTCGGAAGCAATTTTCCGAGACTTTTGATGTTAAAAAAGGACTTAGACAAGTTAAAAACTTATTTTTTAACTGTTAATGCAACTATTTACATATTTATGGAACGTGCGAAAATGTTCCCAGGAAGAAAAGACCACGAAAAACTACAGTGCGCGATGACAGAAAAATCGTCAGACTCTCGAAAGCTGACCCAAAAAAAAGTGCAAGGGTTAGCCAGCGCGATGTTTTGAACGGAATGGATTCTCTAGTTTTAGTCTGGACCGTAAGAAGGCGATTGGTCGAAGCTGGACTTTATGGCCGTGTTGCACGCAAGAAGCCAATGGTTACCAAGAGGCAAAGGCAAAAGCGGCTGGAGTTTGCTTGACTTCACTTATCGTGGACAACAGAGCAATGGAAATTTATCCTCTGGTCCGATGAAACCAAGATAAATCGAATTGGTCCTGATGGCAGAGGATTCGTATGGCGGCCAAAACGGAGAGAATTTGATCCGAAGTACACATCACCTGTTGTAAAACATGGTGCAGGATCCATCAACGTGTGGAGATGCTTCTCGTGGAATGGCGTTGGGTCAATCCATCGTATTGACGGCATCCTTACAAAGGAAAAATATGTTGATATATTGCAGAATGTGATGGTTCCATGGGCAGAAGATAATTTACCTGTGATTTGGAAGTTCCAGCAGGACAATGATCCAAAACACACTGCCAAGCATACCAAAAAGTATTTTGAAATTAATTCTATTGATGTTTTGGACTGGCCATCGTCAAGTGCTGATCTTAATCCCATCGAACACCTATGGGGAGACGTCAAGAACAAAATAAGTTTGCTTAAAATTTCTAATATGGATGCATTGTTCGAAGAGGTCAAGAAATGTTGGTACTCTATACCTGTCGAACGGTGTAAATCATTAATATTATCCATGCAAAATCGCTGTAAAGCAGTTGTAAATCAAAAAGGTTTTCCGACGAAATATTAACCAAAAAACCTTTTTTTAATTTTTTTAAGAATTTTTATTGTGTTTTTTATCATTTTTTGAGTGGGATACCTAGCCGTTTTTAATTAGGTGCTCCATCAAAATTTTTGTTTACTTCAACTTCAAAATAAAATTATAACGTTGAAGACAGTTTTTGTATTTTATATCCCAAATATTTGTTTACGCATAAAAATATACAAACAACTAAATTAAGAATTACACGACGAAAAATACAAGTATTATAGACGCTTATCATCGTTTCTAATTACATGGTCGTAGCTGTACATACCACCTTGATCAATTTCTTCACGGAATTTATTCAGAAAATTAAAAATACAAGTTTATTCATCGAAATCTATATTGTCCCGTTTAAAGTAATCCCTATCGACTGCAACACACTTATGCCAGCGCTTCCGCTTTTTTATATTCGGTTTTCGGTATGTCCATCAGTGCTTCCTGCACCTCTCGGCTGCTGAAACGTGTTCCCCGTAGTGTTTTTTTAACTCGATTGAACAGAACGAAATCACAGAGAGCCAAATCAGGGAATTCGGTGGCTGTTGGATGGTATTTGTTGCATTTTTCGTCAAAAAAATTACGACGGTGCGTAATCATGGTGCAAAATCCACGAGTTTTCTGCCCACAATTTTGGTCTGGTCTTATATAGCCCAAATAATATTCTTTTTTTATTGTCTGGCCTTCTGGCAAAAATTCATGATGCACTACACCGTTGTAGTCCATGAAAACCGCGAGAATTGCCTTCTTTTTTGACTGAAAACGACGTGGTTTTTTGCTCTCGGCTAATTTGGTGAACGCCATTCATTTGCCTGATGTCTAGATTGCCTGTCGTACTCATAAATCCACGTCTCGTGTTCAGTAATGATCCTTTTGATGAATGTGGGATCTTATTCAGCCTTGCAAATCATCTCATTTGCATCGTCAAAACGGTCTCTTTTTTGCATGAAATTGAGGGATTTTGGCATCAACATTGCTGTTACACGACGGAAACCCAAATAATTAACCAAAATATCTTGGATGGTAATGTTCAAGTCCTCCGCTATCACTCTGATTGTTAACTTGCGGTAACTGACCAACATTTCTTTTACTTCATCAATATTGTCATCCTTTTTCGATGTCGATGGTCTGTAACTGCGCTCATCATCTTCGATTGACTCACGGCCACTTTTGAACCGCTCGCGCTAAACGACCGTTTTCTTTAGAGAATCGTTGGCGAAACTCTTGGCTACGTAACTTTTGCAAATGTCAAGCTATGAGGCTAAGATTTAGAAGGAAATGTCAACAACAGATACAGATGTACCAACTTAGAAAAAAAACTATAATCGAAATAATGGGAGCGCCACACGGTGGTTATTCCGTTTTTTTTTTTTTTTTTTTGATCAGGGTGGAATAACCTGTAAAGGGAAGAACTACTTAGCATTTCTCGTAACGCCATTAATTTTTCTGTAATATGGGCATATAACTTAATTCGGTTTTTTTTTTTCAAAATTTGAATGTTTATTTAAGAAAAACATGTACAATAGTATTATTCAGAGTATTCCCCATCTGAAGCTATGACTTTTTCCCATCCTTCTGGCAATTTGTGGATCCCATCCCAAAAGAACTGCGCCGGCTTGGCAGCCAGGAATGAATCAAGCCAATTTTTGATATTCTGCTCTGATGTGAACCGTATTTCAGTGAGGGCGTTCTGCATCGACCGGATCAAATGGTCGTCAGAAGGGGCAAGGTCTGGGCTATAAGGCGGCTGGGGTAAGACTTCCCATCCATTGTTTTCCAAATAGTTCTTAACCGGAATAGCAACGTTGGGCCGAGCATTGTCATGATGGAAAATTATTGCCTCGTGTCTGGTCGCATATTCCGGGCGTTTTTCGGCTACCGCTCTCTTCAAACGGATTAATTGTGTTCAGTAGTGTTGTCCATTGTCCACCCATCTGATACCACTAAACACAGAGCATTACCTTCACGCCATGGATATTCGGCTTTGCCGTTGATTTGGCTGGTTGTCCGGGTTTCACATATGATTTTTTGCACTTGGGGTTGTCGTAATGGATCCATTTTTCATCACCAGTAACAATCCGATTCAAAAATGACTTCCTTTTGTGGCGTTCGAGCAGCATTTCAGACATGCAGTTCATGTGGAACCCAATTTCCTTGCTTTTGAATATATCCAGCTGCTTTTAAACGTTTTGAAATGGCTGCTTGAGTGACAACCAGAGATTCTGCGAGCTCTTCTTGTGTTTGGCAACAATCTTCATAGAGTAATGCTTCCAGTTCTTTATCTTCAAACTTTTTTGGCTGCCCAGGACGTTCATCGTCTTCCAAGTCAAAATCACCATTTTTAAATCGTGCAAACCACTTTTGGCACGTTCGCTCACTTAGCGCATGTTCACCATAAACTTTCACCAAAATACGATGACTTTCGGCAGAAGTTTTCTTCATATTAAAGTAATGAAGAAGAACTCCCCGCAAAAACACTTTTTCAGGCACAAAGTTTGACATATTTGAGTGAAAAAAAAAAATTATTGTTGTTTACGCTTCAAATGAATGACGTACAATGACAGTAGCTTTCCAACGCATGTTCCAATGGAATAATAACAATAACATCTGACCAATTTTCAGTATTGCGGATGTTTTCTTGAACTTTTCTCGTTAGGTTGGTTCCAGTCATAGATCATCTAAACTGAACACAAAGGCTGCTTATCTGTTTTAAGATTTTCCTTTTCCTATGTCACGTAACCAATTGCCAAATAAGGCATATTGACCTAAAGGACTGTAGTTGACCGTTTTGTCAGGACTGTAGTTAGGCTAGTAGATTTTCTACCTTTTGAATGAATTTGGTAACACAGCCAGAGGAAAAATATTCCCTGTAATTTCGTTGAGGGCTGGACATTCATATTAAACGTGTTCAGCTGTTTCGTTTTCTTCAAGATAAAGTCAGCGCTCCGGAGAGTCGACCATTTTCGTTTTGTTGAGGTGATATTTTGAACCATGATATCTTGTGAGGTAGGCTAATTTTTTGATATCACGCAGAATTAGATTTAGACATCTATTGGCTTTTTTTTTTTATGGGTAGGATGGCTTATTTGGCCTGTCATAGACCTGGGCTATTCTCCCAATATGAGATGCATATCTATTGCTCCCAGTTATTAATAGCCAAATTAGCTGCTGGATAGGGTCTATTAAAGGCAGTCTCTTAGCCTTTTCTGGCCACTCCATCAGCCTTTTCATTCTGATGAATGAACTCGTGACCAGGAAACTACCATTGTGTAGTCTCGTTCCTAGAGCTAAGCTTTCGGAGGGTTTTAAAGCAGTTCATGACTGATTTGGGGTCAATGATATGCGGGCTAAGAGCATTTATAGGTGCTTGACTGCCCGCGGATGTTTGCGTTTTTGACACCAGAGTTGTAGATATGGTTGGCACATTCTTGAATGGCGTGAAGTTCTGTCAGAAATACACTGGGTCTTTGTTATTGTTAAGTCGGTTTATACCAGCTCTCACTCAAGATTCTATTTTAGAACCATCCGTATACCACTTTATGCCATTTGGCATTCCAGAGAGTAGGATCCTTAAGTCCGGGTAATCGCTAAGACCTAATTCTTTGATTTGTACCATTAGTGCGACTTTGTTAATATATGTAAGGGATTAAGTTTAATCATTGCTTCTATAGCATCTGTAGGATAGGTCCAAAAAGGCTTCGGAAATACCCAGATATGCAAGATGCTGTTCTCTTTTGAGCTTTAAAATAGCGGTCTTTTGCGCGGCTTTAGTCCACCATACTGTAGAAGCATATGTGATGATAGGCCTGACCATCATTTTGTAAATCCCGTAAGTGATCTTTTAGAAAATCCTCCATATGCTGCCATACATGCGACGGCAGGCCCACAAAGCGACGGTTGCTGCTGTTTAAGTGAGAGTTCCGATTAAGCCTTTTATACAGGAATACTCCCAGGTATTTGACCTCGTCGGAGTTGTCTACGTTGTATGGTTAAGGGAAATCATACCGAGGTTTATATTTCTTCTAAAGAACGTTTTGCATACTTGCAGTGACTTTATTAATAAAGTCTATACCTATGTCATCAGCTCATATCATGACTAATTGTATTGTAGCCTGAGTTGCTTAATGTGTTTAGCATATAATCAATGACCAAAAATCATAAGAGGGGCGATAATACAACATCCTGCGGACAGCCCATTACAGCTGATACTGATACCGAAGTCAGCCCTCATGAGGTAATTATCAGACTTTCAAGCTTTGCTTTGATCCGGGCAGGAAACGTGCAAAGTGTAATCTCTCAAGCTTAAAGGACGGTATGATTTAGGTAGTCCATTAGGCTTGTTTCCTGGTTTGGGGATTAAATCTACGTTAACCTCCTTTCAAGTTCGTGGTATGTAGCCCCAGTTGAGGCTGAATCTCAATAAGGCTATTAGGGCAGGTGAAAGGAAGTCTAAATCTGGAAAAATGCTGTCTACATCTGGTGCCTTGTATGGTTTAAATTATAAAAAATATTGGATAAACGCTTGATTCTGCTGAGGTTTCTTGGAAATGAAACCTCCGTTGACTGTCTATAAGACACATCATTATTGAAAGACCATGGGAAGTGAACTTGAAGCTAAGTATTCAGGGTTTCCTTACTGCCGCGTGTGATTTTGCCATCTAGTTTGATTAACAATCCCATGATCCCATAAAAGAATGATCTTTGGAGAGGGATCTATTGAGTGTAGGAAGCAGGAAGTTTTTCTAGTTTCTCCCAATAAGCGATACTGACTTTTTCGAGGCCAGTGAATTCTTTCGATAGACAGAACATGTACCTCACATTGATTTCGATTGCAAGATTTAGAATGTCGAAATGTTGGAAGATCCAAGCTCCTACATGCATTAAACTCCAAATCTTTAGGTGGAAAAATCTGAAAGCTACAGCTTTTGTAGGCAATCAACAATACTACTGAAAAAGGTAAATTTCTTTAAATTTAAGAATTTCTGGGTTAGTTGTAGAGCATACCGCAATCTAACCAATTTAAAATGCTGTTTTCATACCTTGTGCCCAGCTTACCTGGTGATGAAGAACAGGTCTTTGTACAAGGAATACATTTCATTTACTGAAATTTATTAATTCTTCGAAGAAAGATAAGTAAGAGCCTCAGTGATACAGTACCAATACTCATCACATCAGCGCCGAATACCTGCAGGCTCATGAAAGCGTAGGACGTACACGCACACATGTAATGCTCCGCGACGTCTTCATCGCTTTCAAAGCAATCATCGTAGGATGCCATATATTCCCAGAACACATAAGCGCTTAGCAAACAAAATAGTGCGCCTTCACGACGCCAGTACATCTCTGCATCTTTCCTCATGGAGGACAGCAGGAAGCTACTGGTTTCTAAAATGTATCGTGAAGCATTGATTTGGTCCGCCCGCCCCCTGAAGGGTCATTTCATATGCTCCTGTGAAAGCTATCTGTCAATGAAAGCCTTAGTCGCATATGCATGCAGTCCTAATGTAAGTTCGGGTTCTAAAAACTCTCCTACCTAGTTACCTGGCATAAGAGTGAAAAATTAAAGGTTTCAAACATCAAACAGCTTCTCAAATTTTCCCGGTATCTTGCAACAATTTTCAGCTTTCTACTCCAAGTTGAGATGTTTTATTATTAAGGCCAAGTACAATAGTTCTTCATAGTTATACATTGGAATCGAAAAATCCTTGCGTAAAAACATTGATGTATGTTACAATACATTCGTCCTTACAAGGTTTGTCTCTGACTAGATTGAAGATCGTTTAAAATAGAAGATGAACTGCAGTATAAAAGAGAGCATCCCTAAGCTTCAATCTGCCGAGGACCTGAATAAATTCAGTGCACCAGTACATAAACTTGACTTAAACCAGTTTGAATCAACCGCAACGTAAAATAATGATGAAGTAGTAATCCGTGGTAGCACAGTTTCAGTATATAAACCTGTTCCATCTTCATTAGAGGAATATTCAACACAGATTAAACAGAGATGTCACTGATAGGTTTTATTTAACGCGATCGTAGGTAACCTCATTTGAGCTACATTGATACACTCGGAGCTCTGAGAATTTAAGGATTTTTCGAGCTCACTCTAAGACATCGGAATAGAAACGATGATGGATATGTTTTTAGTAAAACAATTGTAATGTTCGTATTCATGCTGTAGTAGTACGCCATTGAGTTAGCTGCTCGATCACATCAATCCCAACATTTTGTGAAGCGGTACAAATAGACTGCGCATGTCTCAAATCGTCTTTGTCGGAGTTGATGGCGAAGCCGAGGTAGATACAGTCCTTCACTACCTCAAAGTTGTAGCTGTCTATCGTGACGATTTATCCTTGGCAGCATATAATTTGAACTTTAGCCGTTTCTCCTTCAATAGTCGCCAAAGATCCATTGACAGCACGCTATGTTCTTCTCATTACGTTAACGTTGTCAGTGCCTATAGTGTCATCTTGCACTTGTACAATTAATTTAAGGAAGTTATTGAAGAATTCACATGTTTTTTTTCTAACATTTAAGGTTGGTGTTAAGTCATTACTGACTTTGACAGCGCAGCGTATAATCCCCAATTTGTATAGTCCAATGTGCTTGGCAGCGATGGCGTTGTAGAGTTCGTCTCAAATAGGCACTATCATATGCGAATTTGAAATTGATGAAGAAGCGGTTTATATCGATTTTGAACTCCTAGGTTTGTCCAAGATCTGCCGTAATGTGAAAATATGATCCATTGTTGAGTTCTCTGATCTAAAATAGGTGCCGATCAGACTGCTGACGAAGATTCTAATATGGCGAACAGGATTTTATTTGCGGTGGTGAGGAAACTTGTTGCCATGTACATAGTTGGCACATTTCAGAGGATCTTCCTTCTCTTGGACCCGACGAACAATGCTTTGGTTCCATTTTTTTGACCCAGGTTTTTGAGGTAAGATGTAAACAGCTCGGCAGATGAGCCATAGGATGGGGCAGCTTTCTTGGACTTAAGCTTGGATATTGCTGTCTTGACTTCTGTTAAATTTTGTCTGTTCGATCAGATTAAATGTTGCATTCCGTTTGACGTTGGAATATTGTTCGTCATCACAGTTTTACAGTTTGCAGAAATAATCTTTTTACATATTCAGCACCGACTGTGGTTATATTCCCCATCCTCGCAGATTTTTATTTGATCTTCACAGCTTTGGATTGAAAGAGGTATCCCACCTTTTCAAAAAAGGAGTAGAGAACGATTGAGAAAGCAATGAGATATGCTGCGCAATAAGGCTGCCGATATATACAAATTTAAGACAGCTAAAGCATAGGTCGGCTCATCCATAAAATACGGTCAAATGAAAGTATACCCTTGCGGAAGAAATCTCAGCAGTGTTTGCTACTTCTTAATTTGGAAGACCTTCTGCACTGTTAAAGAATAGTAAGTTAGAATAAATGCCTGGAGAGCAGCGGGAAATCTTATTCTTCAGATGTATCAACGACGTTATGCTTACAATATGCGTCAATATTACTTCGCCAACTTGATTCTGATATTCGCTCAGAAGACAAAATTACACAAGAATTCCTTTAATAGGATTCCCAAGCAAAAGTATGTATCAAGATGGCTTTAAGATCGTCCTTGTTGATCTTAATGCAAAACAAAAAAATATATATATATCTGCCTACATTCGTTGCAGCTGCAAGACATAATCTGGGTTGCATTTCCTTCTTAAATAAACCAAGGACTAACTTAATGAACACACTAGGGGTGTCCTTGAATATACAGAGATAGAAAGCGTTGAGTAATAGACCCAAGGCAATGCTCTAGTGTTACGGATACCTGAATGCTTGAAGGAGCCAACATTGACAACTTTGTCAGTACTTTGTTGCTGCTTAGTTACTTAGTTAATACCAAAATACTGAAGAAGTACTATAAGAAAGTTTGACCTACAACACCTGCAATTGTTAAAAAGTGTGGAGTAGGTGAGGTAAAGTTTTAAACTTAAGTAAGCTGGTGGTTGTTTATTCTAAGAAATCAGACCAGCGTGCCTCTATAAGTTCCTTCAATATTTTCGCGAAATTAGCGTCAAGTATATGCGCGCATGGAGTACTTCTGTGATCCTGAGTTGTGCCTGTCCTTATTTACTTATACGTGTACAAGGAAAGATCTCTTAATAACTCACTTCTTACGTTCATCATGAAAATATCAAAAACCTAAAAGATAACAAAACTATGCTGATAATTCTGTGACAAAGCAGGAAGTATATTTACGTTACAGTTTTCTATTCGGTGACATTTGTTGAATCACAACAGAAATAGTGAGTTTGACACTTTTATCAAGGTAGTGATGTCATTCTCGTAGGACTTCTGCAGGATCTTGTATAATTGAATTAAATATATGACGGCCGAAACGTGTACACTGTGAGGAACATTTTTGGGATAAGTTAAACGAAAATTAGGAACAATTCCTACAGTATATTCTTACTGAGTTACACCATCACGATAAGGCATTTAACTTATGACCCAACATCTGGAATACAAAAGCTAAAGAAACACTTTTTTGCAAATCACTTTGCGTCTACATTGACATTAACTGCAAATTGTTTTCCAATTTTACCAACGACCATATTCGATAATCCCCTAAATGCCCAACAATAAACCAACAACATTACACAATCAGGTGTCCAGGAAATTTTGATCATAAAACCTACAAAAAGAAGTAACCGCCATCTGAAAAATGAACAGCGCCATTGCCAGAGAACATAAAAAATCCACAGCCCGAGATGCCCATAAAAGCATAAACGATGTCCAATAAAATGATAATAAGAAATAAATTTAATTCGTCCAAATGGAGTCGATTATTCCCAAGCCTGCCTTGAAGAATTTCATACAAACACAACAACAAATATAAAAAATCGGCAACCAAAGATATCGACCAACGTGAAACCGAAATTGTAGGCGTCTATTGTCGGCAGCAAAATCAAACAATTTTCCCACCTACACACTGGTACGTTTCTTGGAATTCTTTGTTTCCTTATCGAAAACAAACTGACGGAGTCTGTCGGGAGAAAAGGCAACCACTGGCAGTTGGTCTAAATGGAAATTACACTTTTTGTCCGTCTTTTTCATGAGCGGCATCCTGCCAGCACCGGAGCACGAATACCTACGAGTAAATTAAATCAATTACAGCTGCCCTGGTGATTTGGTGATTGCGTGCAGCCTCCAATGGGCAGATTTCGTTCCGGATACCAGAAAATCGGCAGGATACGCCATTTGCATCTAAATGAATGAGTCCAGAAAGAGAAAAGGATTCCAGGGGCGTTAATTGGAATTTTAACGCCTATGCCGGCTTCTACTCTTCCATGAAATAGGGCGAGCCTTCTGCGCATTTGAAATTCGATACAACTCTGGTGCGCGGTTCAGATTTTTTTTTTTTTTTTTTTTTAATTTGAAATCTTAACCAGAACACCGAGAAGTTTTTATTACTCGCACCACGACGTATCCGTAGTACGAGTATGTATGTTCACATGCATGAGTACATCGCTGTTCCGAGAAGTAAGTAGCCATTGGCAGATTGTTTACCTTGAGATCTCAGATTTTACGAGCATTCGAGGAGCTGGTGGAAATATTACCAAATTGGTTATAAAATTATTATTGACAATTTACGACTGAATTTTATGTAGCTCTTCGAAAGCCGTCTCAATGACACTTGAGTGGATGAAATTAATAAAGATGGTAATCGGACTTTTTTAAACTTTAATTTAATACGATGTCATTGAGGTCGCCGGTAATTTTATTCAGAAAAATTTAATTCACTCTTTGGCAGTGCATAAAACCTTAACAAAGGGCTTACACATATAATTATTTTGGGATTAAAATTTGAGACTGAAAAGCAGAAGGGCGACCAGGAAATGGACAATTCTTTGAATCTTAAGAGCTAGTTTAAGTCTTTTGCTGTGGATCTCTTTTTGCTAAACGAAATAAACAAGTAATTCCAAAGAATTGAACAGTTGGGGCTGTGGACCATATTTAATGCAGCAAACGTTTCAAGTGCAGGTGGAAGATACATAACTGACATCCAGAGTAAAAGCTGTGTATAATTATTCCGGCATCATTTGCCGCATTTATATAAGAATGTTTCGTCACAAAGGACGATCGTGTCAATGCAACGCTAGGTGTATGTTATCTGAGTGAAACGATGACACTAAATAGATTTTATCATCCAAATGCAATGCGAGCGTCTGGTATAACAAACAATCCAAAAGGATGCAGTGGTGAGTGAAAAGTCTTTCTCTAATGAGCTCCTTCAAATACTTGGATAAACTTGTTACAATCACGTTGTACCTCGTTCTGAAAAATTCTCTTACAAAGGGAAGGAAATAGACAGAAAAATGATTCCAATGATTCCAAAGAATTTTTAAAAACCCTTAAAGCAATACAAAACCCAAAGTCGGAGTCTAGGTACACAATGACTCTAGCCAAAATATATTCTTTACCATCTAACATTCAAAAGAAATCTAAGACTAAGCTTTTGACAAGGTAATAGGAAAATCGTCAAGACTGACGAGCCAAGAGAAAGATGATTGATAACACTGTTAATTACTATGGAATCAACATAGAGCTACTCTGCAAGAAAAAATATTTCGGGTTTTCTAGGTGCTGAAGGGCTTTTAGAAACAAGTATGCTTCTACGGCAGTAAGGTGGCTTTTCATATTAAGGAGAAATCATGAGAAAATATTCCGTTTTATCTAAGCAAAGGGGGCAATCTTCTGTTTATAAAAAATTGCAGCTTCCTTGTAAAGGTTTTGGTCACTTTCTAGCTACCTAACCCATAAAGTAGGTCGGTTTCTACATAGCTCAACCTCAAAAAGATTTCTAAGCTACTGAGACCATTCTTTCAAGATATATTGCGAAAGTGGTTACTTTCTCGACTTACTCTCCGGCAATGTGGAAATTGAGCAGCACTTTTGCTTTGCTGAAAAATTCAAGTTTGTTATAGTGGTATTTAGTTTGAGCTCTACATTGTTCGCCTCTGGCTCTAAGTTGTGGGCATTTTGGTTACAACATCCTGTGTGACACATATTACAGCGCGTAGCAAATATATAGGAGATGAAGATAAGCTTCTGGACACGTTTTTAGAATCGGAGGATTCAAATAACACCGTGGTCGAAGCTTCTCTGGTTGTTTGTAGCAATGATGCTTTAGTTTCTTTAGATTACCATTCACTCCAAAAAGGACTCAGCCGCGATCATTCTGCGCCTATCCAAAAACTCAGAAAACAACAACCTAATCCAGGAACCATGGATTGTAGAAGGCGTTGTTCATGGACTTGGCGCGTCTGACAAAGACAAAGACAAGATCAGAACTTGTATATTAGTGAAACGTAGCCGTAATGTACTTTTACTTCTTAATCTCAGCGACCCCTACGTAACCGTTGCTAGACCGGAGATTGCTAAATGTACGTACTGGCTGAAATCGGCATATCTTGGCCACGGCTATGTGAGGTATCTGGTGAAAACCTATAAAAGGTGGTAAAAGCTAATGCACATAAGGCAGTATCGATGCCAACGATATAGGTGAGTCACTTTTTGATTATACCCAGTCCTGCCAGTTCTAAGTACAAAATTTCCAGCGCTTATCGTCCAAAACTTTTTGCTAGAATGGAAACGTTAACTTCTTTTTCAGAACACATGCACTGATCAGTGAAGAGTACTAGTCAGTCTGGTTTCAGTTTGCAAACTATTAACATGGAGTGGGACGTTAAAGGGAATCGAGTCGTGGTAATAGCATTGCATAAGTGCGGAAAGAGTACTGGCCAAATTTTCGAGTTGCTACAACCACTCGGAATATCAAGAATATTCGTTTATCGGGCTATTGCTAGCTTCGGCGAGTTGTCTGGAGTAGAGGACAGGCCAAGAAGTGGTCGCCCTCGCGTCGTCCGTACGAATGCGGTAATAAAGGCAGTGCGTGAACGAATTTGGAGAAATCCCCTTAGGAAGTAGAAGATCATGTTCAAGGAATTGGATATATCAACCAGATCTATGTCTAGGCTGCTTCGGGATGATCTGCAAGAGTCATCTTCTAACTTTTCAACTACAAGAAAATAGCCTCGAAAGATGCAAGCGACTTTTGCAGTGGCACGAGGACAGTGGCCATGAAAACGTTCTGTTTACGGATGATGAGATTTTTACCGTGGAAGTTTTCAACAAGCAAAATGACAAAATCTATGCCACTTCATCTAAGGAAGCGAAAAAAGTTGTTCCAAGGGTTCAACGTGGACATCATCCGCTTCCGTAATGGTTTATTATGGGATCTCTCACCATGGTGTCACATTCCTCCATTTCTGTGAAAAAGAAGAGGGTGTTGTGAAGAGTTTGACAATATCATTCTAAATGGATACAGATGGATCTTCCAACAGAACTCTGCTATAGCGCACAAAGCTAAAACCACGCAGGAATGGCTCAGAGTCAATATTTCTGGCTTTATAGCCGCAGAAGATTGGCTGTCAGGGAATCCAGATCTGAGTTCACTGGATTATGCTTTGTGGTCAGAATTGGAGAACATGGCCTGCAAGACTCCCCAAAAAAAATTGGAAAAGCCTTAAAACTTTCGATGACTAGCTGTTTGAAAAAAAAATCTATAGTTGGCTCGGTATATGTTTACGAAGCCCAACGATGAAAACAATGGAATGATATCTTCGGATATTTCCAAGTTTAGAAAGCCGATGCAGCTTTTGGATTTCAGTCCAACAAGTCCAGAACGTCATATGAAATTAGTGATTTTTTTTTTTATAATTTGCGCGCGCTCAAGGGACTTATGCATCCTTAAATTGCTTGCACACAGCGCGGGCGAAGGATCAGGGAGGAAAGAAAGAGAGGTTCCGATGAACGTTGGTTTTAAATGTATGAAGATTATACCTATAATGACTAGAAAATAAAGAGCTAGGCAGAGCATTCCATAAGCGAGTTGAACGGCTTAGGAATGTATCATGATATTTTAGAGTGCATCCATAAGTGGGCTCGAGGGTATATTGATGAGCATTCATGACGATACGGGTGTTACGGTTAAAAGTTTGAACGGGATAACTGCTACTGGCGTTTTCTATGGAACACTGATGGTGGAAATAGCGATAAAATAGAGTGAGACACAATATATGTCGTCGTAATAACATCATCTATTTAGCAGGTGCAAAGATGTTTTAGGCGCATGACCGATGTGTGCATTGTACTCCAATTTTGTGTGGATAAATGCTTTATATTTTGAGGCTAGCTCAGAAAGGGGAAAATATTTCGTACATCGTTTGGAGAAACTTTGACATTTTGCAGCATTTTTGACGACGCCGAATTGACATATATACCAAGAATAGAAAGTTTTCCGGTTTTGAACATGCAAGTGCCTTTCATGAACAAATGCTGGGTGTTCAAATTTCGCCTTAACGACAGTAGACTGTTTTGTGTTTTGGAAGCATTAAATTCTACCCTGTTAGCGGTTCCCCGTTTAGTTATGCTGTCAATATCAGAATTTAATGAGCAAAATATAAGCTGGCGTTCCTGTTCTGCAGCCTAAGGGTAGGGAACGAATATGAAAAGCAGAGAGTACTGTCGTCAGCAAAGGAATATATTGGATTAGAAGTAGCAGATAAGAGATCGTTAATGAAAATTAAAAAGAGTAACAGAGAAATACGGAGCCCTGTGGCACACCAGCATTTACTTTGTGAACAACATCAGACTTGAAACCATTCAAGACTAACTAAATAGAACGTTCCGAAAGGTAATTTCTACTCCATTGAAGAAGATAATCATCGACCCCAAAAGCACGCATTTTCGACAAAAGAGAATGATGCCATGCTTTGTCGAATGTCTTAGAAATATCAAGTGCAACTATCTTGCTTTCGCCAGATTGATGTATGCTTTGGTTTCACTTTTCGAAGAGACATGCCATCAAACCATCAGTGGACCTGTTGCTCCGAAAACCATACTGCCGGTCATTGAAAAAATTTCGTGTTTCAAGATATTTCATGTGCTGACGGCTTACCAGCGTTTCTTTCCCTTGGAAAGAAAGGAAGTAAGTGGAATGGATCTAAAGGAGGAGAGAGAAGAAGATTCGCCTTTTTAGAGGACGGGCTGGACAAATTCTGTTTTACGTATGCTCGGAAAGAGCCTTAAAGAGTAGGATTGATAAAAAAACTTTTGCAGTGGTTTTGCCAGCGTGGAAGAACACCTCTTCAGAAGAACAGGAAATATACCAGCTGGACCAGCGGATTTGAGAATGTTAATATCTTTAAGAACTGTTGCTGCTACATGAGTGCGAAAGTGGCCTCGGGGCATTGAAGATTCGGCGCACTCAAGTGTACGCGGAGACAAATCACAATCTAGAAGTGTTGAGCTGGCCGCAAATTGTGCAGCAAGCAATTTGGCCGTGTCTAAAAAGCTGACAACTGGATGGTCATTGTAAATGAGCGGTGGGATGAAGGATGAAGCAGAATTTCTGATGTTTTTGAGAAACGACCAAAAGTTTTTACTTCCTATGTGACATTGTCGTATTTTTTGCTTTAGTTTTTGATCGTATTGAAATTTCACATGCTTTAGAAAGACATTACAGTCATTTCTAGCTCGTTTGACCTTTTTTCTGTTTTCCTCTGTCGGGTTGGTCTTGGTCTTAGACCAAAAAGACATTTCCATAACATTCACACCCTCTTTACAATTCAAATCGTACCATGGGTTTTCTTTTGGTTTGATTCTCTTCATCTGATGAGGGATAAAGGTTCTGGTAATGAGCAGTTACTTTTGGAAGGTGACCAGGTTAGGACAGAAACTTCGGTAAAGCTGTTCCGATTTTCATCATGCAACATTCAACAATTTGTGTACAAAACTTTGAATCAGGAAAGATACGTGTAATTTTTCATTTATGCCATGAAAAGATCTTAAGCGCGTTGTTGATGTTTGGTCTGCAGGGAGACCCATTTTTATGAGTTCAACCATTCAACCTGTTCATGTAAGGTTTGATGTAATTCCGATATTTTCGGAAATAAGAACATGAAATTAGACGAACGATAGCATTGAAGTGAATAAAATTAAGAGGAACAGTTGCACCCTAGCCACGAAAGATCCAAGCGATGTTGTGGTGTGAATGTATGGACTGTGTAATCTTTTCGACGACAATAAATAACTATTTTTGCTCTTCCCAATTAAACTCATAGAAATGTATACACAACAAGCTTATAACTTTACACTCTTCCAAACATAACACGTGACCACAGGTCTTTCCAGATCAGTTTCTTTAAATTCTATTACATTTTGTATCGAAGAAGATCTCTTCAAGGCGCCTTACCCAAAACCTACTGTAGCACAGTAGTAAACTATTTTGCAGCCGATGATATTTGAGAAAAATACAATCCTTTATTATCCACAAATAAAACCACTGCCTAGCTAGTAGATATTAACCTTATAATATCTGCACAAAAAGTTGACCAAAAATCTAGACTAACGAAATGAGAAATTAAAATTTAATCAGCTAATAAAGAAATTAATTTAAATTTTATGGAAAAGTTAACTTTGGATGCGGTTAAGTAACGAGTACCTGTATGTATACTGTTTCACCATTTCAACATTACGAGCACTTGTAATCGTCCATAGATACATCAATCTCTACCTGGCTCGAGGGTGAAATTGTCGGTTTATGTTGTTTGTATGTTTGTATGTTTTTTTTTTTTTTTTTTTTTTTTTTATTGAGAAAAATTGAATTATTAATAACGGTAGTGATTTACAGTAAATATAAGAGCAAATATTTGTTTTCAGTTAAAATTCCATAAATTATATTTCATGCGAAGTGCTGGGAGAGTAGAGCATAACCAATTGCCCATTGCCCATTTATGGTGTATGTAGTTCATAAATAATTTTAAAATATTTTCGAAAATACAAAATAACCCTGGAAAAACAAGCTTGCTTCCGGAAAGTTATATTACATGAAGTAGGTATTCAATTAGCAATGTCAGTCATCTCGAGTTAATTATCCATTTTTCCCCACAAAAAAGAAAAAATCCGGAATCGGTTAATATTCGCTGAAAACTTTCGATAGGAGGTAAGCCGACACCATTGGGGACATTTTATTTTTCATTTGTTAACAATAATATATAACAAATAAATAACTAAAATTTGTGAATAGGTTTAAACAATGCCAGGGCTAATTTAACTCAATTTGAAAACTATAACCCGTGACAATCTTAAAGCTGAAATCTTGTTTTTTCGCTTGAATAGGATCGAAGAGGACTAAGTGAATAAGTGTGACTGCATGTGGCCGTTAAATAGTTTTCTTTGTCAAGCTAGCTGTAGGGAAGATCAACCATTTTCCTGAATGCAAAGACTTTTAATGTTAAACTCTCTTCCTTAATTTTTCTTCGCCCGCGCTGTGTGCAAACATTTGGTAAGTTCGCTCAGTATCATTCAGTCACGTTCTTACATTGTTCAGAAACTACTTCAGTTCGAAGATGCCACGTCTATACAAGGATCTACAGGTTCAACACCTCGTAGGAGGACAAGCTCCTAAAAATTCTGCTAATTATCTGTCGACCCACAAGCCAAAAAGAAAGAGTGCGACGAGCTGATTTTCGTAGAGTTTAAGCAGCTATTCACTGCAGCTAGAAAAAAAAGGGAGAGGCAAAAATTATCTACTCCAATGCAACTTTTGAATGCTCCATGTAGAGCCAAAAGTCAACTTTTGCGCACTTTATATAACCAGAGGCACTATCTTTCAAAAGTCCGTCCATCCACTCGCCTTTGCCGACATAATCGGCAGAACACAGCGGGATATCACTGGCGCTTTCGTGTGTATTGAGACGGAGGCGGAGAAGATGGGTTTGACGGTCAATGAGACCAAGACAAAGTATATGCTGTCATCAGGAAATGACATCCAACACCGACGTCTCGGACAGAATGTCACTATACCACCTTGATCAAAGAAATTTCGGAATTTATTCAGAAAATTAAAAATACAAGTTGATTCATCTAAAAAACACACCTATGGCAGCGCTTGATCCAATCCTCGAAACATTTTTTATATTCGATTTTCGGTAGGTCCATCAGTGCTTCCTGCGATTTTTCCATTACTTCCTCTCGATTGCCGAAACGCGTTCCCCATAGTAGTTTTTTAACTTGATTGAACAGAAAAAAGTCACAGGGAGCCAAATTAAGTGAATTCGGTGGCTGTTGGATAGTATTTGTTGCATTTTTTGTCAAAAACATTACGACGGCGTTATCATGGTGCAAAATCCATGAGTTTTCTGCCCACAATTCTGGTCTCTTTAGACGAATTGCTTCACACAAACGTCTCATAACGCCCAAATAATAGTCCATGAAAACCGTGAGCATTGCCTTCTTTTTTGATTGAAAATGACGTCGTTTTTTTACTCTCGGCTCATTTGGTTTACGCCACTTACTTGCCTGATGTCTGGATTGCATGTCGTACTCATAAACCCGCGTCTCGTCACCAGTAATGATCCTTTTGATGAATGTGGGATCGGATTCAGCCTCGCAAATCATCTCTTTTGCGACGTCAATACGGTCTCTTTTTTGCATGAAATTGAGGTCAACTTTGCTGCTACACGACTGAAACCAAAATCATTAACCAAAATGTCTTAGACGGATCCATGGGCAATGTTCAAGTCCTCCGCCATCTCTCTGATAGTTAATTTGCTGTTTTTAACCAACATTTCTTTTACTTCATCGATGTTTTCGTCGGCTTTCGATGTCGATGGTGTGCCACTGCGTTTATCATTTTCGATTGACTCACCACCACTTTTGAACCGCTCATGCCACTGGTAAACGACCGTTTTCTTTGGAGTATCGTTGTCGATTCACTTTTCCAACGTTCGCGTACCATAAAATCCGTGTTTTACGCAAAATTTAATACAAAAATTGAATAAAACAGAACTCAAACCGGAATAATGGGAGTGCCACGTTGTGGTTATTCCGTTGTTTTTTTTTTTTTATCAAGGTGGTAGAACGATATAACTTTGAGGTTAAGGACTTTGTCTACCTAGGATCGATATGAACTCAGGCAATGAGTCCAGCGGTGAGATTAAACGAAGAATAACTCTTGCCAATCGCTGTTTCTTTGGGCTAAGAAAGCAATTGAGTTGTAAAGTCCTCTCTCGAACAACTAAAGTGACCCTCATCAGACCCTAATCATCCCAGTTCTTCTCTATGGTGCAGAGGCATGAAACCTTTCAAAAGCGGATAAGGCATAGATGGTGAATAAAGGAGATGATAGAATGACGAATTGTACGGGCTGTACAGCGACATCGATCTAGCCAGAAGAGTGAAGGTCCAACGACGCAGTGGAGGAAGACTGCGATTCAGATGGCGCACGCAAGTGGAAGGGGACCTTAACCAACTTAGCGTGCAAAACTGGAGGCATCTGGCCAAAGATCGTGCTGGCTGGAGACGCTTGTAGGTTAAGGCCCAGGTCCACCCCGGACTGTAGCACCACCTTAAGTAAGTAAGTAAGTAAGTATATAAGGAGAGGGATAAACCTTAAATTATTGGGTCATCCTAGTTTCCAGCACATAAAAAAAGTAAATCCGACTCGGCAGGAAAATGTGGAGGTCAGCCGACCATCTGTTCTAAGTCCAACACCAGATACCACTCCAAAAATAACCTAAGTCAAATTGGTTACAGACAGCAGAAGCACGGTATAAAGAACCATGGTAGCTTCACGACCCCCACAATTTAAAGCAACGCAAACTTTATCGGAAATTATGGCAGTCTAGCTATCTACGCAGCGTCAGAAACAAGAACAAGTTACGCAAGGGGACCAGATCCACACCTCTCAAACGCACCTCTATTCGTAATGGCAACGAACATGGTGGAGCAAACCCTAAATGCCCTTGCGTTGAATGTTAATTCATTATCAGAATCAATAAATGCCGTTTAAATGTAAGACCCAGGACCTGACAAAGTGAAAAGAAACCTACTCAACTCCACATAAGGAGGTGGTATTGATGTATGTATAATACATACAACAGGTTCTCTGGTTTTTTAAGCATAAGTCGTGAACATACCTCGTCGTGATGAAAACCAGTTGTACATGATCACTGTCTATGCACCGAACATTACCCAATCATCTTATTTACAATATCTTAGAACTCGATTTATGGTACTTCTTCAATTTCTAAGCCTGTAATCGAAGAAACATTATTTCATAATCGGTGGAGATGTTAACGCCAAACACACAGATTAGGGAAGGTAGACGTCATATGACCTGCAAAAATCGGGTTCTTTTGCACAACTTCTACCTGGCTGATGAGTGGAACCTCGGAATTTTCTTATCAATGTACAAGAAAAGATGCTCAAGTCAACTACTGAGACATCAGTCTCTTAAAAATTACGAACAAGAGCTTGTCGGCCATAATGTGTAAACATCTAAAACCATTTGTCATCGATCAGATACGAACTTATCATTGCAACTTTAGGGTAGGTAAGGCCACAAATTGCAAAATGTTCACACTACTCGATATCATAGAAAAGACCTATGAAGTCCAAGTGGATGTTCACCACCTTGTGTCAAAAAAGAATTTGGAAAGCCAATGCGCTATCGTCCGACTTCCTTGAGAAAATTCTATGAAACTTACACATCATCAATAGTGGGACAATTTTTAAAGAATTTATGCAGCAACTTGCATACGATGATGAGATTGATATCACTGGCATAATGCAGTGATTTGTCCCTGGCGTGTTTGTATGTTTTGAATGCCAAGTATATACGATATATACAGCCGATCAGAATCAGACATACAGTCTCCGGGTATTTAAAGATTTTCCTTAGCTCAACCAGCGAGGCAAAGCATAGCAAATGCACCCACATGGCGGGGATGATATTATGTTTATCGGAGATTATAATGCTAGATTAGGGGACACGCAGATATTAGATGTGAAAGTTAGATGTGCTACAGATTAAATTATTGATAATCAATTGGAAGCGATGAGAATAGTCACCTAACGTTTTACATGGGTGCTGCCTGCTCAATGTTCGATTACTGCCTCGTACTCGGGAAATGGCTAGAATGCGTGGAAAAACAGATCTTTTCGGACCACCTACCGCTAACAGTGGTAGCTAAGTTAGAGACAGCTGTAGAACACCTTGTGGCGAAAGCGGGTCTAATACCCGAATTCCAAACGCGTTTTTCGTAGACTTTAAGGCGGCCTTTGACAGCATTCACAGAAAGCTCTTCTCTATATACTGAGTAATAAAAAACTATCAACCAAAATGCTCAGATTAATTCAAAACCTTTATGAGGAAAATGAGACTTCATTGTTGGATAGTAAAAAATTTTCCAGTCGGTTCGAGTCGCATATATGAGTTAAGCAGGGTTGCCTATTGAGTCCACTTCTCTTATACTGTTGCTGTAAATTGTTAGTACTTATCTGGGTACGTGCTCGTATACGTACCTACTTAACTAAATATCACACCTTTTTGGCTGACGGCAAATGCCAATGTCTATCTTTCTGAATTATTTTAAAAACCAAAACAGATTACTGTGTAAAAATATAGGGTGATTCATCATTAGGTTTGATTTTTAAAATAAAATAAAGTAAATATATTTGAAAGCGAACTTCAAATTTTTATTATTGGCTAAAAGTAAAATTCATGGCATTTAATTTTTAAAAATGATATCATGTAAATATTGACCACGACTACGTCTGAGGTGGTCAATTCGGAACGTCTAATTTTGGGGGACTCGTTCGAGTATAGCGACTGGTATCTCGGATAACACGAGTAATGTTGGCTTCCATAGCGTCAATTGTAGCTGCCTTATTCCTTAAGACCAGAGACGTTACATATTCCTATAGAAAATAGTCCGAAGGTGTGAAATCGCACGATCTAAGGGGTCAATTTACCGTAGCAAAACGTGAAATTAAGTGCTCACCAAAATGATTTCTCAACGAGTCCATTGTTTCACGAGCGGTTTAGCTCGAAGCGCCTTGTTGCAAACAGAGCTCACCGAGACCATGTGCTTGAATTTCAGGAAGCACATAGTCCGGTAACATGGCGCGATAACGGGTACCACTAACGGTAACATTCTGATTTGCCTTATTTTTGAATATATATGGACCACACCATACCGTTGTGTTTAATGGATGTAATGGTAGCTCTTGGTACTCTTCGGGTTGCTCATCAGCCCAAATCCAGCAATTCTGTTTATTAACATATCCATTGAGCCAGAAATGGGCTTCATCACTGAACAAAATTTCACGATAAAACACCGGATTTTCATTGAATTTTTCCAGAGCACATTCACTGAAAATATGACACAAATTCAAGTCGCCTGGCTTCAATTCTTGCACAAGTTGAATTTTGTATGCTTTTAGGCCGAGATCCTCACGTAAAATATGCCAAGTTGTCGATACGCCAAGTCAAGCTTCTGATAATCTTAGCTACAGTTGCTATAGTCTCTTCACTACGTACTGGATGTGGTCTAACCGGTCGAGTATCATCCACTGATGTAAACTGGGACTCAAATTTGCGAATGGTATTGGCAATAGTGGATTCAGTTGGTCGATTAGGCGCACCGTAAGTTCCTCGAATCACACGAAAAACATTTCTCACAGAACGCTGATTTTCGTAATACAGCTGAACAATTTGGAGACGCTGTTGTGGAGTGAGTCTTTCCATGATGACTTGCCAAACGATACTAAACAAACGTGACAAAGCACTTTGATAGGAGTTACGCGTGATCTGCCAAAAAAAAACGTATTGAAAATTAAACCTCACGACGAACCAACCTACAGAAAAATAAAACGCTCACTGTAAAGCTTACTGCCGCGACCTTAACATGGTCTTTCACAAAAACGGATGAAGATTGTGCATCCTTGATTGTTTTGTATGCAAGATTCTTTGAGTAACTTTTGATTCCGCTTAGTTGGATGAGGACATATGAAAATGAATTTTTTAAGATGTACAGCAACAGTAAACTAGTCATAAATATCGATTCTCAGGCCTGAAGAGTTCTCGATTATTAATCAGAAGTTCAACTTGGTAAAAAAAAAGTACTAAGCATTTTTTGCTGTTAGAGCAGAACACTCAAACAAAGAACTAGTCCATTGTACTCCTTGTTCATTCGCTCATTTTACTGGAATTTCTCAGCCTTTTGAAGAAAGATGAGTAAGCGCTGAAGTTGTAAGCTGTCTACGCACCAAAACACACCAGATTACCGCCGAGTATCTACAGCATAATGGAAATATAAGACGGACACTCATAGAGGTAGTAGTTTGCGGTGTTGTCATCACTCCCACAGCAAGTGTCGCAGGATGTTGTGTAACTTATGCCCAGTATACTTAGGTGATTCTCAAAAGCATAGCACCCCGTTACGAAGCCAGTAAACATTTCGCAATCTTTATTATTAAGGTGCAGAAAGGTCTATGACCTTTTAGACACTCAGGAAGTATTCGGTTGGCCTTCCAGAGAGTCATACCATATGCGGCTACACTCATGTAAAATCTAATTTTCAATGGAAGCTGCAACCGAAGATGTAGGCAGTCCTGCATTTGATTTGACCAGTTACAAGCGGCCGATCAGAGGTCCTGTTGGGTGGCAGGACTACCGATAGTCCATATCATGACTTAAAACACGGTAGCATGGGAGTCAGGAGCCCCCCGGATTTCGGACCGGGCCTGACTTGTTGAGGTAGGCCCCCTTGTGGGAGCGTCATGATGGCTGTGGTTTAAGCCTAAAGTCGCAGGAAGGGTATTGACCCAATGTGGAGTTGCAAGATACTGGTTTTAGGTCGGCCTCGAACCTTACCAAGGGTGGAACTTTTTACCTTCAACACAAGTTCCGCTTTGGTATCAAAGAATTGACGGCGAACGATGGCAAGGCGTATCCTTGCTCTCATGGATGTATAGGCAACCCGTGAAATTAAGCTTACATAGGCAGGAATTCACGAAAAAAACTAGTGACATCTGTGACCTAGGATCCAAATAAAACTTAGTGTATTCAGTTTTACAACTGCGTTCAGTAAAACGTTGCATTTTCGAAATAGCTTGGAAGTCATAAACGGATGCAATAACGCAGTCAGATGGCTTAGAAAGTAAAACGCATGATTTGAATATCAAGGCAAAGGAGATTCATCGTGGATCAGACGTGCTAGGGAAAGCCCCCATGTAGCTGAAATGTACTGTACCAGAAAACCCTCATCGGCAACAAGCTCAATGTTTTGGCGAAAGCTACTGAGCACTGTCAGAAAGCCGACTGCATTTTCGACGTAACATGTTTAGTTTAAAAAAGTTTGTTTGTGAAGGATGTGACACAAGTATTCAGTTTAGATAATGGAGCGGATAGTGTTGCCTTGAACATGAGCACCTGTGCATTGTGACAAGAATTTGTCGACACAAAATTCAATTTTTCCCATTTTCACCTTAAAATTCAACAGTTCTCTGCTTTCAATGGTTTTCACACACAGGACGGGAAATATTGTTGCTTTTCAATTCACGGACTCATTGATCCAGCTTCGGTACGCTGAAACGTACTTCCATCATTGCGTTGACATCTCACGAAAGAAGACTTCCTAAGGCCTTTAATAAAAGCAGTTCAGGTCTATCGACTGTTGACTTAGCCTATGTCTAAATTCTATCCAACATATAATAGAATGACATTGTTAATGGAACGGGCTTAATGGAATGGGTTACCCTTGTTTATATTCTTAATTATGTAAGAATAAAGAGTGCATGAGTGTACAATCGCTAGCAGACAAGCGTGCTACAGGCGATCATATCAATACAAACATGCCCGCATGCTGACTCTGACGTTCATAATAAAGAGTTATATATCTTACCGTTAAGCAGTATGGAAACCTATGTGGCCAACAGTTAAGAATCCATATATTATCTATCAGAAATTAAATCCCTTAAACGGTGACTTAACTGGTGATTGCTCTCCATTTTACCTCCCAAAAGCAAAGCCTAAACCTCAATCTACGATCTCCAGTCACTGCTTCAAATTCCAAATGGGTGAGAATAATTATATTCACCACATTGCTGGTTTCCAATTCCAACAATGGCCCTTGAACAACTGGCACATCTTACAAAAGCCGACCGAACATTAATTCATTTCTTTCCGCGTGACTTTTTCCCAATTCAAAAATTAACATATGGTTCTCCAATAATTTACTTTAAGATCACACAAACAGACAAAAAATTAAAATGAGAAAAAAAAAAAAAAAAAAAACCGAAAATACATCCCAGATACAACATCACGAACAAAATTGAAAAATGCTCGTAAATCGTCTTGAATCTTTTAAGAGCAAATCACATTCTGGAGAGACATCATCCCAACAAATATGTTAAAAACAAAATGAATCCATAAATCACCGACGAGTATGGTCGTCTTTAAGAGAGGAGCAGAATGGCGGAAGGGCCCAGTCGTCGACGTCGCCATCGTCTCCGACGTACCATGATTGTCATCTTCACAATCGAATTGCGAAATATTTCCACTTAATTCAGATGCGTGAACTCTAGTTCCCATTCACTTTCAGATTCAGATAGGTATTACAAAGAAAGGAAAAAAAAAACACACACATACACACACATCCACATACAACTAATGGGGGCCTTTAGAATTCCACACCACTTGACACATTTGTATAATGTGTCGCCCCCAATTTTCATTCCTCCGGAGGCTTTGTTCATCCCCTTAGAGGACAATACTCATAAACAAATCGAAGCCAAATGGTCTTCACAAGATCCACTGCTACTATCCGAACACTAATTAGAATCCGAATTTTATGACTCAGTCCACAAATGACATTGTTATTCAAGTTAATGGAGTCGGATTTGGATTTGAAATTTTGGATATACGCCGTAAAAAATACGCAGATATATGTACGTATGACCAAGATTTTTGTATCCTCTTCAATTGACATTGTTTACATGGCATGATTGTTGCGTGCACCTTTGTACCTAAAAATTTGTCCGAGAAAGGAGCAGTGGCTCTGTCTAAAGTATCTGAGAGCGGTCCTTTGTCGCATAAAACTAAAGTAGCTTGACAAACACTAACATTCCACCCTAATAGTGCTAGCGTCTGTGACTGCATCGCCCATTCCAAAGAATGCACAATGCGAACGCGCCCTTTGAAAGTGAGTCTATAAAGAACAGGGTGACGTGATGCAGGAGGGTGTTTGCGCAGTTCATTATACGAATATTTGTTGCAAATGCACTTCGTACGAATACGAATACCAAGCCATATTACGACGTACTCCAGCACAAACAATGGAATGTTCGTTTCTTAAGATCGTTGCTTTCAAAGTGGTCCATTTAGAGAAGTATCCACACTCTGAGACTGGAGGGTCACATTCCAAGCCATTGTTGGTTTGGAGTTTTACCTTGTTACCTAGACGTAACGCATTTTGTTACGCATGAGATGTTGTCTGAAAAGAAATTAATCGGAAACCTTCCTATAGATAGACTTTGGCGTCTAATTATAAGATGAACGGTAGCGATGTCAGATGGATTGGTTGGGTACCTATCTATACCTAGAAATGGAAAGTACTCGTATTCGTATCTATGCTGTGACACTGTGAAAAAGTAATAAAATCGTAAAGGCACGTACGTTCCTTCGACACCATGGCGCAAATACTGTATCCCAATTTTATCGGTCACAACAAAAATAGAATCACTTAAGATTCCTGATGTTTCCTCAGTCCCGTCTGTTCCATCGTCATTCATTTTCATTGGTATGTGCGATCACAAAAACCCATTGAATGTAAGATTTGGGCTTCGAAATGAGTTAAGATTAATTGTTGTGTTGGCTTTTTTTGTTACACATTATCGAAGTAGATCTTACGGCGGACATAATTCCACGGAAGAAAAGAAAAACCTTCCAAATTTAGAGGTTAAATATCTGTGGGGGAACGAACAGAGTATACAAAAGGCCGATACTATGAATTAACTCGATTGTCTTCGATTCCCTGGCTTTGGGATAGGTTTAAGTTCGAGTATTGTGATCCTTGGTAATTGATCGATCGATGTGGTGACTTGAAAGCTCCGACCGAGAGTCGGTGGCATGATGGGAATAGTTGTTACGAGTGATTCAGCATACTTTTTCTTTGAATCAATCCAGAAATTGATTAATGAAACTAAAGGGTCAACGATTTAATCGGATTAGGATGGTGTAATTATCGAATTAATTTGGAACATTACTTAAGGCAAATTATACTGAATACAGAGCTATTAAAATTGTTTTCCCCAGGCTATTGGGTGACCGGAAGACAATGAAATCAAGATTTGATATAATTTCTAATAGTTGTGGGATTACAAATTTTGGTTATCGATTTGTAATCACTGAAATTGTTGCAGGAGAACTCGATTAGACACCTATTGAAGGTGAGAATGATAGTATGTCGATACACTATGAGTACATTGCAAGTTTGCCCATATATCTATAGAAATCGAGGTGGGAGTAACTTCCAACTCCACAAATTATTTGCTTGACTTTCTCTAACAGTATAGAAAAATTCACTACACTCTTTCACATTAAATTCTTAAGTACGTAGTTAGGTCGATTCGATCAGTGATGCTAACACTTAAAGCAGACAGATTTTCACTTGATGACGACTCAAGGCGATTACGTTTGCACAGTTGAATATAGTATACTCGAGTTGGTTATTTCATAATCTTTCTAGCATTGCAGAGATCGTAACTTATAAGGTTTAATCCAAGATAAAGGATATACACCTGAAGTTTAAGCTAAATTCAAAACTCAAACTAAAATTAGCTTACACACTTCTGAAACCTGACGACCATAGTGCTCACGAGGCCATTGGAAGCTTCCTAAAAAAGGATAGCAACAACCAAGTTACAACGTCGAAAGGCTATGTCGTCCCTAGCTTTACGAGGGAGATTGTAGGTCCTGGGAAGCTAAAAAGGTAACACATGTTATAAATTTAAATCTTTTAATAGGTCAGATAGGAGTTTTAAGGTAACAATCAAAGGCATTCTTAAGCTAGGCAACAGTACCTAGCTTAACTTTCCCATTCAAAATTAGTGTTTTGTTTTCACAAAAAAAAAAAAAACGCTCACCTTATACCGGTAGATAAGTTTTATCAATCTGGTTTAAGGAATACAAATGGTAAAAATCAAAAACTGTTTCAGTTCGCAGAAGTCTCTTTGTATGGGAGTCCCTCAAGGATCTGCGTCGTCTGCCTTAATATATAATTCAACGAGTTGCTTAAAATTTCCTTAATTTGATTGCTTACATAGTTTTGTCCCCTTAGCAAGGATGCTAGCTGTTAGAAGACAAGTTTAATTGGAAGGTACGGACTACCTCCCTAAAACAATACCGAAGTAGAGTAGCTATACAGCTCTACCATTTAAGTCTCTTCTGTAGTTTACCTATATTAAAACTACTTTACAATGGGCCACTCAAATCTAATTTATCTTATTTCCTGTTAATAACATTAAAACGTGCAATAAGAATTATTGTCAATCGTCAATCGTTTTGAACTATTGCGTATGTAATTTAATTCGCGAAATACAAGAAAAACATGTACAATAGTATTATTCAAAGTATTGCCTATCTGAAACTTTGACTTTTTCCCATCTTTCTGGAAATTTGTGGATATTCTGCTCTGATGTGAACCGTATTTCAGTGAGGGCGTTCTGCATCGACCGGAACAAATGGTAGTCAGAAGGGACAAGGTCTCGGCTATAAGGCGGGTGGGGTAACACTTCCCAACCACTGTTTTCCAAATAGTTCTTAACCGGAATAGCAACGTGGGGCCGAGCGTTGTCATGATGGAAAATTATTGCTTCGTGTCTGGTCGCATATTCGGGGCGTTTTTCGGCTACTGCTCTCTTCAAAAGGATTAATTGTGTTTGGTAGTGTTGTCCATTGATGGTTTCACCCGGTTTTAGAAGCTCATAATACAGCACACCCATCTGATCCCACCAAATACAGAGCATTACCTTCGTGCCATGGATATTCGGCTTTGCCGTTGATTTGGCTGGTTGGCCGGGTTTCACATATGATTTTTTGGGCTTTGGGTTGTCGTAATGGATCCACTTTTTACCACCAGTAACAATCCGATGCAAAAATGACTTCCTTTTGTGGCGTTCCAGCAGTATTTCGGACATGCAAAACCGCCTTTCGACGTCTCTCGGCTTGAGTTCATGTGGAACCCAATTTCCTCACTTTTGAATATATTCAGCTGCTTTTAAACGTTTTGAAATGGCTACTTGAGTGACACCCAAAGATTCTGCGAGCTCTTTTTGTGTTTGGCAACAATCTTCATAGAGTAATGCATCCACTCTTCATCTTCAAACTTTTTGGCTGACCAGGACGTTCATCGTCTTCCAAGCCAAAATCACCACTTTTAAATCGTGCAAACTACTTTTGGCACGTTCGCTTAGCTAGCGCAATGTCACCATAAACTTCCACCAAAATACGATGGCTTTCGGCAGCAGTTTTCTTCATATTAAAGTAAGGAAGAAGAACTCCCCGCAAAAACACTTTTTCAGGCACAAAGTTCGATATATTTGGGTGAAAAAAAATTATTGTTGGTTACGCTTCAAATGAATGACATATACTGAAATAACGTACAATGACAGTAGCTTTCAAACGCATGTACCAATGGAATAATGACAATAGAATAATACAAGTTACGCCATCTCTTAGCAAACCGCACGAAGTTATAGACCCAATATTTTAGATCCTCAATACTATATTCTACCCCTAAGGCACCTTTTCTGTGCTATAAAGTTTCAAAAATATCTTTTGAAAGTTCTGGTCGTCTTCCAAGGGTGCAATAGATGCTGGTTTATCGGCATAGAAGAATGATTTAACGTATACTCACAAAAAATAGTTTAAAATCGTCAAATCGCACGATCTAGCCGGCCAATTTACTAATCCAAAACGAGAGATAAATTGCTCATCGAACTCATTTCTCAATTTGTACATCGATTCGAGTGCTGTGTGGCATGCAGTGCTGTCTTGTTGGAAACACATGTCGATTGGTTTCACGGTCATCTTTGAAAATATACGGGCCAGTCATTCCGCCGGACCATAAAACGCAACAAATGGATACATTGGCAGCTCTTGTATTGCTTGAGGTTGTTCATCGGATCAAATAGTTTTGTTTAGTAATACCATATACCTATTTCACCAGAAATGAGCTTCGTCGTTGAATACAATTTTTTGATAAAAAAGCGGATCTTCGTCCAGCTTTTCTAAGGCTCACTCACTTTTTGCACGAGCTGTATTTTGTAAGACTCTACACGTAGTCGAATAACACAATTCCAATTGCTGCGAACAGCGACAAATGAACAATCACGGAATGGACAAAAGCGTGAAATTGGTGCGAAATTTGGTCACAAAGGCTTGAATTGCTTGCTGAGTAATTCAGTTATGACGACCGTAAAATGGTCGAAGTTCGCGTGAACCTGTTCGAGTTTATAGCAAAAACAACAAGCAACCGTGAGACCACATCAAAGACGTGCTTGGCCCTGCTTTATTGAAATCCGGAGTAGTTTCTTCGTCGTTTTGTGAACGTCGATGAGACATGGATTCATTGATTCACACCAGAGACCAAAGAATAATCGAAACAATGGATTTTACCCGAAAAACATGCTCCAAAGAAGGCGAAGACCGTGCCTTTGGCCGGTAATATGATGGCCGCCGTTTTTTGAAACGCATTAGGTGTGATCCACGTTGACTATTTGGAGAATAGTCACAGTAGCATACTATGTCGATTTATTGCCCGATTTAATGCCAATTTGAAGGAAAAACAACCACATTTGGCGAAGAAGAAAGTGCTCTTCCAGCACGATCACGCACCGGCTTACACCTCCAGAGTCGCTTCACCAAATTGGTCGAATTGCACTACGAAGTGCTCCCTCATCCACTGTATTCTCTGGATTTGACTCCCTGCGATTTCTTTTTGTTCCCAAACTCTAAAAAATCGCTCGCCAAAAAGAAGTACGGGTCGAACGAGAAAGTCATCGCCGCCGCGGATGAGTATTCTGCAGGCCAACAAAAGTCGTATTATACGGAGGCGTTAAAAAAGTTGCAATACCGTTGGGAAAAGTTATCGAGTTCAAAGGGGATTACATTGAAAAATAAAAAAGTTGCGTTGTCAGAAGCTTGTCCATCATGAAAAAAATTCTTTACATAGGATTACATTCTTTACAACACATCCCTTGTAATAGTATTTAACTACTCAAGGACGCAAAGTGAAATCTGTAGAATGAATCGTCAGTGATCATTTTTGGATCTATAAGGAGAGTAATAGGGTGTTCAAGAACAAAAAGATTTTACTACTTCTAGAATCCGTGATGGAATTTGTATTCAGATACTTTGCGAATGGACTTCGTGTCGAGATGACAATAAATCAAATAGTGACTGAGTGACTGATCTTTATGACAACATCACAATGGTGATTCTAGTGGGCTCTAGCAAAACAATCTTTGAACGCCGTTCAGGCAAACGACACTTACGACTATTGACTATTTCATGACATGTCTTTCTTTCTTTTTCTTGTGTGGCTTTCTGAAGAACTCATAAATGTGAATGAGCTTAGTTGAGGACAATGATTTTTTCTTTAATTTGTTTGTCTAGTAACACTTCCTTTTTAGAGCCGCCATTCTTTATCTAACTGCCTGACGGGTGGCGGCGCGGCAGCATCATCTTGGCATACAAAAAAGTTCAGTCAACAATTTTAAATGCACTCATTAGCACCTCTTCTTGTACCAATAGCTAACGTGTAAATACGAATTCCTAAACTATTTGCCAATTTAAACGAATTGCTAACTACTTGAGCCAATAATCACTGCGCACTGAATCCTAAATTCTATTCCAGAATACGATTTCAGGTAAAAAAAAAGAAACTATCTAAATGCACATGGAAAAAAAAATTACTCATTTCGAGTTTATGGTCTGAATGCATGATTTTTCGTAGTAATTAACGCTGTGGCTCTTCCGCCCATAAGGATGGAAAACACGATTCGTATCTAAGAGTTCTTATTTTTCCTTGGATTTTTAGATGTTTTCTTTATTTTTTGTACTGTATCTGAAAATAGCACCGCGCACTGAAAATATTGCAGCGTAGCAGTCGTATTAGCGGGCCGTTTAGATGGGCATTCATCTTAAATTAGAGCACCGCTTAAGTGTATGGGCTGATTAATTAGCGCAGTTCTGTCGAATAACACCACACGAATATGTAATATGTTATATCTACAGCTTGCCAGTTTTGAGTTGGAGATATCTGCTGCTGGATGAATCATTCTTCGTGCGATTTTATGCTTAGAGTCACCTCTATTTTCGGGACTCAGCGGCGGCTGCTACTTAAATGAAAATGTCGGCAGAGTTGATGTTTATTTATAGACTCATAGGTGAAAGTTCACTATTTTTTAAGTGCTTTAACGGGAATTCCAATGCCCAGTGCAGCACATGTATCTGCGAGTGTTAACACACATTAAAATATCAGAAGGTGACCGGAGGAAGAGATATACTGAGTGAGTGTATATTTATGAGCTGATTTGAATTAATAAATCTTTATAATCCTATTAGTGGTGTGATATATTGTTAAGAATTTGGGTTTTTTTTTTAAAAGAAGGTAATGTATTTTGGTTTCGACGTTATAGAGGTTCTTTGAATGGATGCTTAGTAATCTTTTCTTAATTAAGTAACACATATCCTTACATCTGATAAAAATACTAGAGAAATTGGCATTTGTATTGGCAAGCATGTTTGAGAGGAGAGAAGTTTTCAAAAAATTAAATGACAGTGCATCTCAGCGTGTATTCTCCAGCGGAATCCTCCATAGTCTAATGAGCTTGGCAGGGATGCCAAAACTAGACATAGCTCTATATAGTATGTCTCTATAGATGCTGTTATATGTTGTTTTGAAATCCGATGAACGGATAGTGTGTATCGATTCATCATCGGTTTTTTCTAAGATCGGAAGTAATCTGAAAATAGGATCAATGGTGAACTTTTTTGCCCTAGAACTGCACTAATAAGGGACTGTGCAAATGTTTACGAAGGATTTTAGGCGACTGATCAGGAATAGCCTATAGTTTGGATTGGGGAAGCAGCGCAACAATCAAGGTCGTAGTGTAATGATTGTCTTACCTCTCACAATATTGTCTTACGCCGTCATAATGCTTATAGCCCAAAGCCACCGAACCATTGTGTGTTCATGGTTGAATAGTTACTATCGGAAGATACCGTCAAGACAGGTCCCGATCTGGCTTACATTAACTCTCGAGTAATCTGATTACATCAGCATCTAACGTAAAAGATCTATGTATCTATCACCTATCGCCAAAGAATTATCAGAGAAGCCTCCTCTGATGTTCTGATTCATCAGAAACCCTTGGTTCGGTGACAAATATAGACAGGCAAATTTAGAAAAGAAAAAAGATATACAGAGTGGCTTGCAAGTTCTACGGTTAGAAAAGAAGGGAAGAATATAGGCTCTTCGGAGGAAAAAAAAAGAAATAGAGCGAAAAGCGCTCCACCAAGACCTTGGAGAAGTGCTTCCGGAAAAATTAAGTTAGGAAGTTATACCAATAAATAAAAAGAAAACATGCCAAAGCTTTAAGGCCCAATCACAAGTTTGCAAGGATGGAGAAGGAAACCTCAGAATAGAAGCACAGTCGGTACTGAGAATCTGAAACGAATATTTCTGCAGGCTGTTAAAAGGTGAAGATGAACAACACGCTATTTAACCCGGTCGATGAAGTCAGGACATCCATTTCCAAGCTTAAGCTCAACAACGCTGCTAGATCCAACAGCCTAATTACCGGGCTGTTTAAGCAGCAGGTGATGATTGAATTCAGAGCATATTTTCAACTATAAAATCCGGGCTTATGAAAGAATGCTCTACGAATGGAACCTTAGCATCGTTTGTCCGGTCCTAGTGAAGGAAGATCACCTGAACTATCCCAACTACAGGAGACAAAGTCTTCTTAACATTGCAAATGAAATCCAATCTGCCGTACTATGTGAACGCCTAAGACTTCCATGCAGATCTATTCGCTTGAAATACGATTTTCGCCGGCCAAATGTTAGGATTAAATGTTAGCTTCCTCAGTAGCTTGCGTTGCATAAGTATATAATAAAGATTTTGCATAGCCCCACAAGAAGTAAAGTGGCGAGTTTATTAGTCTATTTCGTGATAAAATTTGTCGTTGGGTCCTCAGTACATCAATTGTGTTATGGTCAGTATGACACGTAGTACCACTCTGTTGGAACCACATGTAATCTGGATTAATGTCGTCCGAAAAAATAATCACGAATCAGTGTTCAGGAATGTTGGTCATTTGAACAAGATTGCTAATGCCATCAGCGGGAAGACTACACGAAATTGTGTACTTTTGTGGGTGCATTTAGTTAGTTAGTTAGGGACTCGGACTTATTATGTCCATGAGGTTCCTCTTGCGGGGTATAGGGCCTCCATTGCTACTACGCTTCATCGTGTACGGTTTCTGGAGATGTATCTCAGCTCTCTCCAACTCGTTCCCAGTTGTGCTGATTCCGCTTTGACCGTTCCTCGAAAAGTACTCCTATGTCGATCCACTCATCTGCATCTCTGCATCAGAGGGTTCCATTGCATCGCTCTACTCGATATGCACTCGTGATCTTTACGAAGCGTACGCCCAATCTACTGCTCCCAATGTCTTCGTATGATAGAGACGATGGGTTCTTAAATTATTCCCGAATGAAGTTCATCATTTGAGATACATTTAGGCCAGAAAATCCTCAAGATGTGTCGCAGACATCACATCATAGATATTAATGAACGTTTACAGCTTTCTTGTGACAGCGGGTGTGACTACACAAGTGCTGAACCCATAAAAAAGAGAAGATAGAGTTGTGTCTCCATATTTTGGACAGCCAGTTCAGTCCTGCCATCAGTAGTGACAATACTTCCAAGATATTAAAAATTCTCTACCATCTCCACTGATTGTCCAGAAATCGCTTCTTGATTAGGGGAGGAAGTTTCAAAGGCTGATCCTTTTTGTTTTTGCCGTATTGATCTTTAGCTCAACGATTTCAGCTTCTCTCTCCACACTTGTTGTCATTTGATGGAGGTCCATGATCCTATGAGATAGTAAGCATATGTCGTCCGCATAGAGCAGATGTTTAATGTGTGATTGCAGAGTGCACTGAATTTCTCCATTTCCAGTCGACAAAGCTGCATGCAGTACATCACTTATTACCAATTTAGTCTTGATAATAGCAATCAATTTATCTGGGATGCCTCTCCTGAACAAAGCACGTCAGATAAATTCTCTATAGACACTGTCGAAAGCCGGAATACCGTCAAAGTCCAACCGCTTTGTTGTACTTCAGTGCTTTGACTGCGGTAAAGATTTATTTTCTTTTTTCTACTATGTATTGGGTACAATTCACTGGCGAAAACGCAGTTTAAACCCGCAGAAAGTACTCCTTCTACCTTTTCGTCTGGTCCTTATCCGAAACTGTGTTCTTGTTTCAGGTGTTGTTTAGAGTTTTGGAAACATGTGAGCTGTTTAGTAGTTCTGTAAGCGGTACTACTGTCGCACCTACTGAGACATAACTGCGTTGATATAGTTACGCTTATCACGTCGCACGCTACAGTGAACTTCTCTCATTTTCATGCGATACGCAGACTCTAGCCCATTTCTCACTGCTACTGGAGTAGATACGACGCGAGCTTTGAGGTGTTTTCTTTCTTCGATCCTACTCCGAGTTTCTTTAAAGAGCCAAGCACTGTTTCTTTCTTGCGACTAAACGACTACACTTTCATCACCGGATATAAAGGCATTTTTCACAGCACACCGATGGCTTTTGATAATTGCTCTCAATCTTTGTGAAAATTGGTCCTCTAGTTGTTGGCGGACTACGGGATCCTTGAGTCTATCGGTATTAAACTTAGGGACTCGGGTGTTTTCTCGGGGTCACCGAACTACAGCTGTAAGTAATCTTATAGCAGCAACCATCAGATGGTGGTCTCGGGCAATTTCCATGTCTGCACCCCTTCTGCTACGAACGTCTTGGAGACTACTTATAAATCACATTGATCGTTAAGTGATCAATTTGGTTAGAAGTTGCTTGTCTCTCTGTCGACACAAAGCCGTTGGCGTTGCAAAAATCGATAAAACGTTCACCATTGTCGTTGCGGTCGTCAACATCATGCTTTCCCATAATATGCCTAAGCCCATCATTGTCATTGCCAACTATGGCATTCAATTCTTCCATTATCATTATGATGTCTCAGTGTGGTGTACTATCATAAGCAGCACTTAGCCGGTTTTTAAAAACCTCCTTCTCCACGACAGAAGAAAGCTCCATTGTGTCCGGAATCTGGCTTTCAGAATCCTGTCATCTAAAGTCTCCTACGTAATTAAACTTTTGAGAGCTGTTTTAGAAAGCAGCAATTCAACGCCGGATTCCCGAAACCTTCCGGAGTTAAGTAGTGTTACGATTTCGACGAACTTCACTAATTCCCAATGTGAGTGCATTTGATTCTGGTGAATTTGTTTTGGATGCTGCAATTGTGTTCACGCAAACATGATTTTCGATAAAAAAAAGGCTGTTCAAGAGCCCAATCCTCAAACTCCCTTCGTAAGCCAAGATCTTTTAGCTTTAGTTCCTGCATGAACTAGATCTTATACGAATGTATGCCGAGATTTGTTCGTAACAGTTTCCACATAGTGATCATACAAAGAAAAAACTGGATCTTCCTTCAAAATACTCATAAGTCAGGCACTGAACACATGGTAAATACCAACGTGAAGTGCTCCCTTTATCTCCTGAGCTGATCTTCTTCCGATACCAGCAGAAGCAGTGGTCTTTTTCTATGGTTTTTAGTCAATTTTCAGCTGAGTCACCTCTGATAAAATTCTGCTTACGATGACTCGAGCGACCAAATTGCCATTTCTGCTTGTAACACAGATGCTTCCAATGAAACTGGAGACGAGAACTATACATTTTCATAATATACCTCATCATCAATCCCGTAGTCTATTCCATTGGTAACCCGAATTTTAGACACGTGAATGCCAGACATACATATGTAGGCGCATTTGAGCAGCTTACAAGATGTGCGTAACATAAAATCCTAAAACAGTTCCTATGACGCTTCCAATGTAATGATGTTTTTATGATGATGTTTCAGCGGCTCTTCGGTCGGCCAATTTTTTAACATCAAGAGAGGTTTGCAAAGGCTGAAACAAATGGTAATCAGAGGATGTAATGTCCGGGCTATACGGGGATGCATCAAAACTTCCCAGCCAAGCTCCTTCAATTTGTTCCGGGTCATCAAAGATGCGTGTGGCCTAGCATTGTCATGATTTAAGACAATTGAGTTTCTCTTGGCAAATTCTGGTAGCTCTTTCTTGAAAGCTTCATTCAAACGGACAAGTTGTGCACAGTAGAGAATCGAATTGACCGTTTCGCCACGTCCTAGAAGCTCATAATAGACAATTCCCTTCCAATCCCTCCAAACACTCAACATAACCTTGTTTGCAGTCAATCCAGGTCTTGAAGTCGTTTGTGTTCTATCACCGTTGGATATTTTCGCATTTAATCCATTTTTCATCGCCCGTAATGAATCGCTTCAAAAATGGTTTCAATTCATTACGTTTCAGCAGCGTTTCACTGATGGTTATTTGGTAAATTAAATTTCTTTGCGGTTATTTATGTACCACCCAAACATCGAGCTTCTTTGAGTAGCCTGCTCGTTTGAGATGATTCCAAAATGTCATACGATTGATGTTTATTGCTTTCGCTATCTAAACTGCTTCGCTTCTGTGCTCGTCTTGCTCCATCAGTTGCAAAATTTCATCGACTTTTTAGTGACAGGCCGACCAGTGCGAGGCGCATCTTTTACAGTGAAATTTCCGAAATGGAATTGAACAAACCACTCCTGGGTCCGGCGTTCACTCCCAACATTCTCACCGTTAGCTGTACAAATTTTTTGGCATGTTTTTGTAGCGTTTTTCGCTTTTTTACAGTAAAAACGCATCACATAGTATAGTTGTTCAGATATTTCACTCATATTCTAGTCAGTATAACTTTTAACACAGCTGTCTGCATAAAAAATGTAGCCTGACATGTCACCTTTCAAACACGTGTTCGTTTGACACAATCAGATTAGTGTTTCCAGATAAATGGACACTAACACCATCTTGTGATAAAAAACCGCGGAGATTTCTAATAAGACCCAATATATACGATAGAATATTTTTATATCAAATTTCACTTGTTGAAAAGTATGCACAAGAGAGGTGTACTATCGACTAGTTTAACTATGTGATTGGCGAATTTAACTTCGAGAATCAAAATAGGTTCTTCCAAACACCATGGTTTATTCCATGAAATAAACTCGAGATTAAAAGCCGTAATTTACCTCTCCTTGCAGTTAAGGTACACTTGGCTAAAAGTTCCCAAAAAGTTAAGAACAAGAAAAAAAAAAAAAAAAAAAAAAAACGAAGACCAAACATCCATTAAGCTACAAATAGATGCTTAAATCCTCAACCAGACAATGTGTTGTTTTTTCCTTCGGAAATTGCCTCCTGATTTTTTTTTTTTTTTGCCACAAAAGGAAAACATTGAAACGTCTGAATGAAAGTTTTAGCTCCCTACAAGGACTAGTCATCCTTAACAATAACGTAATTTCGGATCAAAACTTTTCGCTTTTGCTTATAAAAAATTTAAAAAGACCCAACCGACCGTAATCATTTGACCAGGTCCACATGAGAAAGATTGACGCCCTGGAGAGGGACATCTTCTTTTCGTTTATAATCGGATCAAGGATAGGTCATTGAACAATTTCCACACCAAATCCGAAGTCGTACCGAATAACCGGACACTAATCCAACGTCAGTCGTCATCATCGACGACGCACGGTAGGTTCCTTTGTATCCTAATTAATAATTAATGTTTGATTTTGTTATGTGTAGACCGCAGAAAAGATGACAAAGGAAACCAATGAAAACAGAAAGCAGACAGAAACCAAAGCAAAGACCGTAACAATTCTCTATTTCTGAGAACTGAACAATGCGAATGTGTGCATAAAATATTGTACGAGCATTCCTGTCGGAAGGATATAAGTTATTGTTCGACATCACCGAATCCGACAGATATCTTTCTATGCGAATAAAATCCCCAAAATAAGATTCTGCCAGAAACCACTCAAAATCTCGTGGATAATCTGGAATTCTACTTCAGTCGTATATCGGTGAAGAAGATGACCTTTGATCCATGTTTTGAAGATACTTTTCCTTCGTTTTCATTGGCACTTTTTTTTTTCTGACATTCGATGCGGCTTAGCGTGTCGAAATTACCCAAACATGTATTTTATTATCCTTTGAGCGGATCCTTCTCTATAATCGCACACCTTATACGAATACATTCGACGTTCAATGAGAAAAGTGTCAAAATTGAACAAAGGGAGGTTCTTCTACACCTATACCCAGTTTTGTACACATTTATATGATATTTATGTACATACCCATAGGAGAACAGGATCAAAAGAATTGGTAACATCTGGACGAGGAATAAAGCAATTTCAATTTGCCATTATTTTCAATGTTTTCAAAATAATAAAAAAAAGGTCCGCCATCTAGAGATACGTGCAGAAAGGACTGCTGCCAGCCAGCTCTTGTAATTTTCTCGGAGCTTCACTCGATTGGTGTTGGGTTGGGTTTTGACATGAAAACTAGTGAAACTAATAAGAATTGGTTCCGAGCAAAAACAAAACAAAAAAAACACACAAGGACTCCTTTTAAGAGCAGGATATATCGTTTAGGGTTGTAATTATTTTGAAGTGGATACGAATGAAATAATGTGAGAACAAATGTTGAATTAGAAACAGTTGAGCTAAAAAAATATTCTCATGAAACTCGAACGCACCCTACTTTCTCGTACTCACTACTTTGACCCCGGAAATCGTTAGAATTATTAAAAAAAATAAAATAAAAATCACTAACTAGAAGCTTAGGTTTCACTGTAGTCGTGTAATTTTGTATGCTCCATTAGCTCGAGAGGAAAATCGAAGAAAAAAAAAAATCAAGGAAACATCGATTGGCAACAGTGATTCTTTGCTTGATCCCTTCGATTGTATCGCTTTGTTTCCAAAGTTAGGTAAATATCTGATCGATCTCAGTCTTACCAGCCCTATCACTGAATTGAAAGGGACTTTTAGAGTGTTGATAAAGTATTTCAGGCGTTCACACAGTACGACAGATAGGAGATATTGCGCGTGCTGCTGTTCGAGCTTTGTATCCTTTGTACCGTCTACTTATTTGTGACCTCTATCGTTCAAACGTCCATCAAGCTACAACAGACGGTGCTAGTCTGCATACCGCTATTTTTTTTCGACTTCTTCTCTATGTCTTTCTTTTCTTTCTGGGAACTATCCATTAGTCATAAAATTCGCGAGCAGATCTCGCGACTGAATAGACTTTCCGGCATACTAGTACATCAGTTGCTTTGTCTCCGAAAGCTTTCTAAAAATGCTACCATTGGTCTCAATTTTGCTCAATTCTGGCAGTATAGGTCTTTTGGAAAAATTTTTTGAGATTCCTTCAGAAACGGCTTTAACGGTCGCTTGCGATTGTAGTTCTATACTTCTTTAAAATCTTCATAATAGATATACAAGGCAGTGGTCCGAGTTATTGTTGGTTCCTAGAACGTTCGAATATTAGCAATTAACTGCTTCCTCCGCCAATTGCAATGTGATCGATTCGGTCTATTGAATCAGGAAACTGCCAAGGTGCCTTTGAGTGTGTTGGGATGAAGTTACCTTATCACATTGCTTATGCCATTATGTTCTTTCGATAGGATTGTTTTTTTTAATTAGCAACAACTTTTCGACGACAGCCGATCTGACAGCTGATTTGTGCTCACTTTAGTTTGTCATTTCACCATGTTGAGAAATGAACTGTGCGCAACGCCCATTTTACGTTCGACATAATCAAAGTAATTCGAATAACCATTGATCGTTCATGATCGCACCACGTATATTTCAACTGATAGTATACAACCCAAGAGAAGTCGTACGGTGCGCACCAGAAAAACTTTTGCTACTTTGGAAAGTAGTATTGACGGAGATCTAAATGAGTTGATTCGCCACTGTGCACTGGAATTGGAGTTTTGCCCATACACTTCATGGAAAATTTTCCAAGAAAATCTACGAGCTTATATGTTACGGATCGTGTAGCAATTGAAGCCGCTTGGCTAAAGCTTGAGTTGTACGCTCTGTGAATGGGCCCATAACGAGTTTGCTCTGGATCCTCATTTTCACCGCACAATTTTGTTCAGGGTTTGGGCTTATATTTTTTTGAATGGTATCCACAAGCATTTGTTGAGACACCATTACTTAAGTTGGTGCTACATTCTGGGGAGGACTTGTGCTTAAACAAACAAGCGTCTTCACCCAGCTCGAACTTTAGCTAGATGCGTCCAGTTTTGCACTATTGGCTGAGGTTCTGTGCCACCAGAGTTTTTAATCTACTGCGCGGTCTCGGGGTTGTATTCAAAGACTTTTCGGACCGGAGCATTTGTATTCATGACGTCGTTGGTTCTCCTCTGCTTCTCACCGTCTATGCAGACGGGCCGAAAATCACCCGGCACTTGAGAGTGCCAACAGCACTCTCATCCATTTTTGATTTAATCCATTCCTCTATGCCCTAGCGCAGGACTGGACTTATGGATTCACTTTTGTTGTTAGAGGGAGAGTTTTGCTAGTCAATGATTGGCAAGAGTTATTCTTTTTTGTTCTCACCACTAGTGTCGTTGTTTGAATTGATAGCGGGGCCTAGGTAGACAAAGTCCTTAACTACCTCAAAGTTGTATCTGTTATTGGTGAAGTTCTATCCGATACGTCGGTGTTGTGTGTTCTTTCAAGTTAACAGCATATGCCTGCTCTTGCCCTCGTTGATAGATAAGCCCATCTTAGCCGCTTCCATCTCAATACGCACGAAAACGCCACTGACATCGTACTGTTTTTTTTTTTCGATTATGTCAGTAGTATGTAGCATGTAGCATATCGGAGTATGCGAATAAATGAATATACTTTCGAGTTATAGTTCCTCTTGTGTTGGTGGGAAAGTTTTGGACTATTCTTTCAAGGTTGATGTTAAAGAAATCGCATGACCACAAATCGCCTTGTCTAAATACTTTGTTAACTTTTGTCTTCGTGAGTTTTTTACAGACCTTGATGGAGCAGCGTGCATTCTCCTTCCTCATCCTGCACAAGTGGACGAGTTTGGCAGGGATGCCAAAATTAGACGTCGCTTTGTGTATCTCGTGGCTTTAGATGGTGTCATACGCGGCCTTTAAATTGGTGAATAGGTGGTTGTTAGCTCATGGGTTTGGTCCAAGATCTGTCGTAGTGTGAATATTTGATCGATGGTGGACTTTCCTAGCCTAAAGCCACACTGATATAGGTTATTGAAGAATGGCTTCAGCGTTCACACAATACGGCAGATAGGATCTTCTAGGCGATGTTAAGAAGACTGATGCCTCTATAGTTGGCGAAGTTCAAAAGGTCTACTTTTTTGAGGATCGGAAAAATAATGCTGAGATTCCATTCATCGGGCATACTTTCATCCGACCATATTTTACACATGAGTTAGTGTTTCCTTACTAAGTCATTGCTTGCCGCTTTGTAGAGCTTTAGTAGCTTTTTTGATCTTAAGGTTAGAATCAGATATTTTCACTTCATACGGGTTAGGTGGACGGAATTGTCGGTCTATTTTGTCCAGGTTGAAAAGCTCATTCTTCATGACAGCAGTATTTAGTTCGTCATCGTCGTTATAAAGTCTAAAGGAATGCTCTTTCCACATCGATTTTACTTATATATTCCCTTGTTCGTCTCTACAGGCTTCGGTTCGAGATATGTCACCGTGGCATGTTTTCTTCTCCTTTTGGTAAAACTATAGAATCACATTCCTGAAGTAGCATCCCTCAATTTCTTCGACCGCGCGCTTCTCATGCTCCTTTATTTCATTCCGAGACGTAGGTGTACGCTGTTCTTCTTCTAGTCGTACAGCTTGTTAGCAACTTAAGGCCTTCTATGTAGCGCCGCTTTGCATGCATCTTGCTTAGCTACATATGCTTGCCGCTATATGTTGATGTTGTTGTCAAATCAGGGTTTTATTGTGGAGGCCGAGTGAAACCCAGCACATCAGCACGTCAGATGGCTTTTTGGAAATTTTTCCACAAGTTTTTAATACAATACTTCTCTTTTGATTGTAGCTGGCCGCCTTGAACATCCTCACAGTATTAGTTTGTCTTTGCGGTGTTCGAAATATTCGCATTCTACATACAGATCTGAAGTTCGTTGTCCTTCTTTTGTTTGCAGGAGATGCCAAGAGTAGATATATCCGTATCCGAGGCTTGTTGTTGCCTAGTAACTATTTTGTTTCATAGTTTTTTACCCCCAACTTAGAGGCCGAGTTCTATTATACAGACCCCCAGGATGAGGGGTTGGTTAAACTGAATCTAGTAACCCATTTGGAGATATGAGCTCTGCTGTTGGTAAATGAAGGGCTCATCCGCCATAATCTTTGTTCAAATACCCTCAGTAAGTCTCCGAAATACGTACCCGCCTAAGCTCCAAATATATTGGAGTAGCCCTGACTAAGTGTTATTTGCTTTGTTTCGGGATTGAACTTCACTATTGACTCATCCTCTGTGCTGTTTATAATGCTGCTTTTTTTCCTCGCTTTGGTTTCTACTTGTACATATCAGAACAACATGGCTACCAGCGCGTGTCCCAATTTATAAAAGAAAACATTTGCTGGTTACATAATTTCGCTTAATAGATTTGTGATTTGACCCCCAAGATGATGTGATGTGTACACAGTCAGCAAGAGTTTCAATCCAATTGTGTGACTTCCTTCATTTTTAAAAGCAATATAGCTACCAACGTGGAAGCTCCTGCAAAAAGATGTTGGACAGAATTGAAGACCCATTCAAGGAGACAGAACTCGCGTTTAGAATTTTTACTACCTTTTTTCCTAATGCAACTTTTGACGGCACGTGTAACTTGGCTAGACAACACGTTGTATACTTATGGTGCTCATTTCCGGACTCACTACTTAACGCTCTTAAGAGTTCTGACGTCCTAAGCACATGCAAGGATGGAACTTGTGGCTCCAACACAAGTTTTGATTAAGTGTTATACTACTTATGTAGGTAAGCGATGGTAAGGCGCTCCCATAAATGTATAAGCATTCAGTGAAATTAGATCTTTCCAAGACAGGAGTTCACTTAAATTTGAATTTTCATCTACCATATAACAACAGCCAAGTCATGCTGAACCTCTCTGAATCTGGTTTGAGATTACAAGACTTCTCTGAACGTCTTCTACTGGCTGAATCCCCTAAGTGTTGTGTGTTTCCCAAATTACAATGTGATGACGGGAAATAAAATCGCTGACGAGGTTGCTGGGTAAGCTCAAAGAAGACGTTTTCAAAACCTGAACCCCGACTGTCAGCGTTCTCAGTAAGGGCTTCCATAGAAAGTTTGGATCTCATATGATCACAACTTCAGGCAACATGGTTCTTCAGGTTGGCTGCAAGCCAAACTAAATTTTCCTGACCCTACTAGGTCAGCGAATTTCCTGGCCTCCTGATGCCCCGTATAGTTTTTGCTGAGTTCCTAAGTGCATCTGGAGTCTAAAGGGATATTAAGAGGAATGGTTTATTGGTATTTGTTTTTTATGTGTCCGAAGTGTTGTGTTACAAATTACTGATTCAAACCCCTATCTTCACCTATTCTGAAATGAAATACTTACCAGTGTCACATGCCGATGGAACTCACTTCCAAGAGACTTCTGGAACAATTTTCTATTATGAACCTTCAGACAGTACCTAATTCATAGGTAAAAGGTATAAACTGAAACATTTAACTGTACTCGTATCTTCTCGATATCCCACAGTGCACTCGTTGTAGTAATTTGTATTTCCCTTTCCTTACAACACAGATATCCTTTAAATTTTCTGTGTTTTACCTGCCAGAAAAGGTCATGTAAGTGTACCCAATAATTTTCCTAGAATCTCATTACCTTATCCGACTAACTGCATCTAAATTCCTTTGAATCCAAATTTTACGCAAAAATCACCCATTTATACTGTACGGTATTTATACGGTCCCATCTAACCAATGTATTGTTTGATCTATCAATTGGCTTCGAATATCCTTTAACCCGATGGAACTGTGACAGGTCAATTTACACACAAAATTCATTTAGCCACCACGGACTGCTACCATATCGAACACCAATTGATTTTAAGACTAGACCATCGATTGTAGATACAGATATGAGTAAACACTTGATATCTATTGTAAGGAACGATTGCATTAATTTGTTGTTCCAAAAAGTCTACGAGTATGTTCGTACATAATGGAAGCTTCCCTCCATTCTTCCTTTTTTCCACCACACATATGTATGTACATATGACGTTCGAATACCTATATAATCTTATGCATGTGGTGCGATAGATTCGTACTATCGTATATCTTATGTGAGTATAAAAAAAAAAACCCGAACAAATAGGGATACTCAGACTTGTACTCATGCTCATGCTCATGCCGTGCACTATCGCTGGCACATGCAGGAATGCTTTCGAAGGCGAAGTAGAGAAGCACTTGGAAACTTGGAAACTTGGTACTTGGATACCCATACCCAGGCGCTTTCCTTTTTTTTTTTTGAAATTCATTCGAATGCTGAATGGGAAAATCGATGTGAGTGGCGCTTGTGACGTGAGTGCAATTATTTTAAAGTGTGTTTACAGATACTCGATATAGTTTGCAGTACACTTTAGAAGAAGAGAAATCAATCAGTTGGTGGGCTTATTAATTAGGATTTTGCCTTGAGATCGCAGAGAATACGGAGGGGTCTCACGTTGCTCCTTTCGAGGAAAAATTTGCTCCACTAAGGACTTCCATAAGTTGGGTTGTTTAAAGGAGTAATTTTATTGTTTTAATTGAAAGGTTGTAGGCGTCATCTACAGGCTCATTTGTATGTATACGAATGATGTTATAAGGCAAGCGGCCTTAAACGTGATAGACGATTGGTGCACTAGAAATGTGAATCCGTGAATCTTCTTAAAACTGAGGTTGTTCCCTTTATAAGAAGGAGAAAGTATCGTCATCCATTTTTCGAACGAAACTAACTAATTATTTAGATGTCATTCTGGAGAACAAACATCTTTATTGTTTTATAATTATTTTATAATGCCAAAATACACGATACTTCGGTTTACGAATTGGTTATCTAAATAAATTCACCTCAAATTGACTGGAGATGGTGCTGATTGTGGTATTGCATCTCTGACTGCCTTTAAAACAAAAAGGGCCTCAGTTATGGAACAGCTTACCAAATTGAAAAACTTTGTCGATTCTGCTGGCAGGACTATTTCTTTTCACGAATGGGAAGTGAAAATGGGTCATTTGGGGACGTATCTTAAGAAATTCGATGATGCTTAAGTTTTCATTGAAATCCTGGACGATGTGGAACTGGAAGTGATAGAATGAGCAACGAATGACCACACCGGTGGTCATGCTTTAAAAAAATAAAAATAAAAATATTTTATGCTTATTTGGCCCATTCGAATAAGTTCAAATAAGTGGGATAAGCAATGGATGAAAGAAGATTTTATAGAAGAGTATCTTCTGCTCATGAAGCTTCTGACATCGATGAAGAGGATTTTGAAGTGTGTAGCATAATTAAGAGGAATATGTTCATCTGACACACAATTCAGCGACTCAAACGTGTTTGACAAATTTTTATTATCTGAAGCTGAGTCAGACGTGAATAAAGCTCCTCTTTCGGAAGATTGGACTCCTGAAGACGGCCGTTCGTTGAGAAAAATTCATTTTGAAGAAGCGACCCAGTGGCGCTTATCAGAATTGCGAAAGCACGAATTTGTATGCTCAAAGTTGTTTGGCAGTAGAACCATAACCCGAAATTTACGCATCAAAAGATAGGTTGATGCAGATGATCGTGAAATAAAAAAATCCTCGGATTTGTTATACATATGGGCATCGTCAAATACCTTTCTACGAGTATCAACGATTATTGGATCAAACATACATTTTTCAAAAACACCTGTTTTCCACAAGTGATGTGTTGAAGTTGTTTTTAACTTATCTTCAAATTTATTCATTTCCCGGATAATGCAATAGTTGACAATCGCTATTGAAACTTTTGGAGAAAAATTTCATGAACACTCAAATCTATGATTCTCTGGCGTGGGAGAGCCTCATAAATATGCAAGTGAAGGCTTACACACTGCGTGGTCCTAATAGCCACTGGTATACCAGCTCCGTCTGCGCCTGAAAAAATAACTGCCACAATCAAATATGTACCAAAAATTCAACGTCATATAGTACCTTAACAATGCTAGATTTAGTAGAATTCTACTAGGTGGAGTGAAGAGTAACCTCCTTGATTGCCAGAATGCACTGCTACTGCAAGAAAGGTTATGGTGCCTCGAAGTCCGTTCACATTTAACCAGACATGCCAAATTTCAGTGCGATACTGCCTTCAGTTTTGTTTTAACAGCTGATTGTTGTTGACGTGTATGGCATCATGTTGAGTATGGACAAAAACGATTTTCGTTCTCTCATAAAACATTATTTTTTGAGAGGCAAAACGGCGAAGGAAACAAAAGAAAAGTTGGATAAGTATTATGGGGCTAATGCTCCGTCAGATGACACCATCAAATATTGGTTTCGAGAGTTTCGTGGTGGCCGCAACTCCACTACCGATCAAGTCCGCCTCTATGTCCTCTATGCGGTTATAGAGGACAATGTCAAAAAAATATATGAAATGGTGTTGGCTGACCGGAAAGTGAAGGTGCGCGAGCTAGCAGATACCAAAAAGATTAGTACTGAGCGCACACGCGATATTTTGGGCAATATTCTGCATATGAAAAAGTTATCCTGTCTCTGGGTGCCGCGCATACTCACTCCTGACCAAAAACTTGAACCCGAGAGCACTTCAAAAGAGTGTTTGAACTTGCTGATGGGGAATCGGGTGGGCTATTGGCGTCGATTGGTAACTATTGAACACCAGAGAATGGCGTCGGTTTTCTGGGATTATCATGACATACTCTTCGTGGACTACCTTGAAAAAGGAAAAATTATCAACAGCGAGTATTACTGTGCATTATTGGAGCAATTGAAGGCCGAAATCGCTGCAAACGGCCTCACATGAAGCGAAAAACATTTTGTTTTTGCAAGACAATGCACCAGCGCACAATAGCATCGCAACCATGGCTAAAATCAATGACTTACGGCTCCAATTGCTGTCGTCTCCACCCGATTTGGCTCCCTCGGACTTATATCTCTTCCCAAACCTTAAAAGATGGCTCATCAATAAAAACTTCAGCTCACGCGAGGAAATCATGGACGCCACGGAGAAATATTTTGCAGACCTTCCGGAAAATTACTTTTCGGACGGGATCAAGAAGTTAGAAAATCGCTAGAATAAGTGTATCAAACTAAGAAGGGACTATATTGAATAAAAAAATTTTTTCATTCTCAAGGAGGTTACTCTTTACACCATCTAGTACATCGACAAAGTCACTAAAAATTTGGATATTGGAAAAGGGTGGATGTTTTAGTTTCTCACGAACTCAGCGAAAGAAACATTATTTATCGTATAATGGTCTGTGAGTCTTTAATGAGATGGTACTGGCTTGAGACTTTCCTGAAAAGAGTGGTTACGGGAGACAAAAAATGGGTGGTTTACCACCCTGCTCCTGGCGAAACAGCGAAATCGGTCGGTAAACAAGATTTGCATTCCAAAAGAGTCATGTTGAGCATTTAATGGGATCAGCGAGGCATTCTTTACACCCACCGTACTCTTCAGATCTTGCACCTTCTGACTATCACCTGTTCCGCTCTCTCCACAACAATTTGGATGGAAGGCATTTCAATTCCAAAGATGAGGTCAAAACGTACCAGGAGAACTTGTGTGTTCAACTTTATCCCTAAAAAAAAAACGCAGAAATTATTGAACAGCCCCGTATATACATCTCGGGTATATTTTGGTAACTTGGCGCTCGAGTCTATCGATTTTTTTTTCCAATTCGATTAAGATGATGTGTAAAACTTTCGAAAAAATGCGATGTTTCTCCGTCAATATACGTAGATACCGATCTACATCCTAAAGCCGCTTTGACTGCAATGGTTTAGGTTTCCTTCTGGTTTGTGGCATTTTTAAGCCATCCTTGCAGCGAAAAGATGACATCTTTCCTTTTCCAAGTTGTGCCTGTTTATTTTTTAGACTAATGCAATTTTCGTTAGCCTTTTTCTGTTTTCTTCACCAAAAATTTGTTAGAAAGAGTCGGTTCTGACTAGTTTATGGTTTTTCTCCAGGAGCACTTTAGAATCAGAATCTCTTCCTCATCGCTTTGAATTATTCCAGCAAAAATGCCAATCTCTCATCCAACCATCAATAGTTTGCTTTGCTCGATTTCTTCCATGGCAGTCTTCGTATTCTTAGTTCGAGATTCTCTAACATCTTTTACCTCACAGGTAGTCTCCGACGTTGAAACTCAATCAGGAGTATAGTTTTCAGGTAGTCTCATAAGGCAATGAAGCCAATCAGACGTTCAACTGTCTGAGTATCATTCGTCGCCATCTAGTTGACTTTTACGACAGCAAATATGGTAGAAGAGCGGACTGTGGCAATATTCTATGATATGAGCCATTGGCACAGAACATTGATTTCAATATAAAGTTAAATTGAAAACAAGTTATATGAATTTCAAATAAATACAAATAAATTATCAATATCCGCAATTCGCCTAAAAGCTTAGGCAAACAATTCACCGCACTCAACGAGGATTGTTCGCAAAAAACTCTCACAATAGACACATAACATACTATAGAAGCATACTAAGGCATTTATCCCTTTGTCATTGACGGGAATTTGTTAATTTTTTTTAATGTTGACATGTGCTTTTTTATTACTTTTTTATTTTACTTTTCCAATAAATTTGAATTTGCTGACCAAACAGAAAAAAATCGAGGATTAGCCCAAAATAAAACCGAAAAAAAAAAAATGAAGGCATACAAACGTAAAGCGAATGAGTAATGAAAAATCGTTCGTTCGAATGCGATCATTGATAAAAAGGCTACAATAAAAGAAGAACTACCAAGGCAAGAGCTGAATCTACCCATATGTTTACACAAAAAATGAAAATAAATAAATAAATACATAAAATCTATATAGAAGATACACTCACAGAGATGATAGAGGAATAACTTTATGCAACGGATAAATATGTTTTTTTTTCCTGTTGTTACTTGCCATCAGGACTGAATAGCCAGGTTGTCGTAACGTATTTATCACAGAATGCTGATAGTATTCAAACAGATTGTATCCAAGTTGACCTTTGTTTTTTATTGTCATGTCAATTCATTTAAGAAGAACCTTATGCTCTACTTCAATCACATCATGAGGTGTTAACAACGCACAATTCACTGTTCTGCGGATCACTTATACTATCCTGCATCTATTCCCTAGTTGATCCATTTCCATTTAATTTCAGTTATGCGTTCAAATTATTTCTAAATATTAGGGCATCAACAGACAAATTGCTTTAAAGTTAGCTTATCTAATCTATAGAGGGTGATTTTTTTACTGTTTGGTTTTTGAGTGTTTTATTTTTGACAGCTTATGCATGATTCGTGACATGTGTCAAAGCCAGTCATATTCAGTGAGTATTGCCATTTTATCATGGAAAGACTTACATCCGAACACTTCTTACAAATTTTGAATTTTATGTGAAAAATGTTTTTCACGCACTGCGACCATTTTACGGTCGTCATAATCGGCCTACTGAGCAAGCAATTTAAGGCATATTGACCAAATTGAGCATCAGTTTCACGCTATTGGACATCAAACAATCTACCCAGATGCATAGAGAAAAAAATGCTTCTGTATCCTCCAGTGTTAATGAAGACCTTGATTTGTCCATTCATCGCCGTTCTCAGCAATTGGGATTGTGTCACTCGGCTACGTGGAAGATTTTACACAAGGATCTCGTGCAAGAACCTAAGCCAAAAGATCTGCCATAGCTACGAAATTTCGGTGAGTGGGCCTTAGTAAAGCTGGAGGAAGACCAGCTTTTTTTTATCGAATTGAGCAGCCTCAGGCAATAAAAGAGTTGCAACTGAACCCAGAAAATTGCACTGTTTGTGTGCGGTTTATGATCCGGCAGAATCATTGGCCAGTATTTTTTCGAAGATTATCATGAGAACAATGTTACCGTAAATGGTGCCCTCTATCGTTCTTTGATTTTTTTGCTCAAAATGCACGAGCTGAATCGATGGAGTAAGAAATGAGTTCGGTGAGCAATGTATCAAATCATTCGTCTATGCCGATAAACCAGCGTCGATTGCAGCATTGGAAGACAACATTACAAGTGTTGTTAGCGAGATACCAGCCAATATGCTCAAAAAAGTGATTCAAAATTGGACTATCCATATGGACTACTTAAAACGTAGTTGGGGTCAACATGAAATAATCTTTAAAATGTAAATGTATACACTTTTGCAATTATTTCAACTTATTGGCTCCGTGCGGGCGCACTAAACTTTATGTTAAACTAAATCTATATCTTTCGACGTAACCTAACTTATTTATTAAAGAAGCGCTAGAGTCCGCGATTTAGCTAGGCCTCCATAATCATATATCTCCAACTAGGCCTATATATAATAAATCTGTGTAGTTTATTGTCTTGAATTTTCCGACGGTGCAGACATAGCCGTAGATACAACGAAGGAATTTTCTTTTTCCAAGTGCCTCACCACAGATAAAGACTGAAAAGATCACTATAGAGGGCTATTACGATTGTTCCAGAAAGAGTTTCGCTATTCATTTGCCTTCTGGACTCAAGAACGTAGCGATTGACAAGAATTATTCTTTGAAAAAATCTTAAAGTGGTGTCACTGTTTATAGTAAGTGAGAAGGTTTGGTAGACAGAATCCTTCACTACCTTTATGCCGTCTGTTGTGAAGTTTGCTGGCTTCTACTTCAATACATGAAAACTTCTCACAAAAAGCTCGTTGTGCTCTCCCGTTAATGGCTATGTTATCCGCATAGTATAGTATAGACAGACTCGCATGTCGTTGGTGGCTAGAGATGACAAGAGTGTAATCATTATTAAGGGTCGGGTATATTTACATTGCTGGGATTCCACTTAGAAATGATGTCCATCATTGTCCAGGTTAAATGATTAGTTCACCGTTTAACATTCTGCGGAAATAGTTCTTCCATGCCATCAGCACTGACTGCCAACTTACTACGGCCAATTTTATGTTCCTTTTACCTTTTAGTAATATTTCCGAACGTCTTTCTCGCTATACTTGTCCTTAAATTCACGGAACTTTCTAGCCATTCTGCTTCTCATATGCAGCGTCACTTTACAGCTTCCAATTTCTCTGGACCAGGCGGTATTCTTTGTCAAACAGGTTTCGTAATATATCAGAAATGGCGGCGAATGACGTTGAACGCGATTAATGGTCCTGACGGTTTCTTACGAATGCAGCCTTCCGATGTTAAACATCCACAATAATTCCTCTTCTTAGCGGCGTTTAAGATATCTGCATTCGTTGTTTGACCCCATGGGACGTTCGTACATCCAGAGTACTGGAGACGTAATATACTTTAATCGCAATGTGTAATCTTCCTTGGTAGTGGATTTATTAGTGTTGAAATAAATCTCAAAGCTTGCTACTTATCTATTCTCAAGCGCAAAATAACAATTTTTTTTGAGTCTTTCGTACAAAGATAAGTAAGCGCTTCAGTGAATAAATACCAGCACCCACTATACAAACGACAACTAAACGGTGTCCCAAAAATCACGCATAATTTGAGTTATGCGTCATTTGTTCAGTACATTGTTGCCAGCAAAAAAAAAAGCGTGACAGCTGAAAGTCCAAGATTATTAAAAATAAAGACCAATGAGTTTTAATTGTTAAGCAATACTACCTTGATCAAAAAGTTCCCGGTTACGTTGGTACATATGTTGTTGACATTTCCTCTAATCTTAGTGTCATAGTTTGACATTTGCAAAAGTTACGTAGCCAAGAGTACATCTATCTCTGTGTGTGTTGGTGATTTTTTAAAATTTTAAAAATGAACTTAAATTTGCAACAACGGACTTGTATTAAATTTTGCGTAAAAACGGATTTATTGGTGCGCGAACGTTGGAAGTGTTGTAAAAGTGTTCCAGCAACGATTCTCTGAAGAAAACGGTCGTTTACCACTGGCACGAGCGGTTCAAAAGTGGTCGTGAGTCAATCGAAGATGATGAACGCAGTGGCAGACCATCGACATCGAAAAAGGATGACAATATTGATGAAGTAAAAGAAATGTTGGTCAATAACCGTAAATTAACCATCGACCGTGTTGACGTCGCAAAAGAGATGATTTGCGAGGCTGAATCCGATTCCACATTCATCAAAAAGATCATTACTGAAGACGAGACGTGGGTTTATGAGTACGACATGCAATACAGACATCAGGCAAGTGAATGGCGTTCACCAAATGAGCCGAGACCAAAAAAAACCACGTCGTTTTCAGTCAAAAAACGAAGGTAATGCTCACGGTTTTCATTAATTACAACGGTGTAGTTCATCATGAATATTTGCCAGAAGGCTAGACAGTAAACAAAGAGTTTTATTTGGGCCTTTGCGTGAAGAAATTCGCCGAAAGAGACCAGATTTGTGGGCAACTAACTCGTGGACTTTGCACCATGATAACGCACCGTCGTACAGTACCATCTTTTTTCGGAATTTTTTGACGAAAAATGCAACAAATACCATCCAACAGCCACCGAATTCACTTGATTTGACTCCCTGTGACGTCTTTCTGTTCAATCGAGTTAAAAACCACTACACGGGGAACGCGTTTCAGCAGCCAAGAGGAAGTAATGGAAAAATCGCAGGAAGCACTGATGGACATACCGAAAACCGAATATAAAAAATATTGCGAGGATTGGATCAAACGCTGGCATAAGTGTGTTGCAGTCGTTTGGGATTATTTTGAAGGAGACAATATAGATTTCAATGAATAAGCTTGTATTTCAAATTTTCTGAATAAAGTCCGGGAAAGCTAAGCAGCTTCACTTTGCAAATTTCGAACAAAATAAAGTCGTAATAATTATTTAACTACATCAGCATTGAAGACAAATCCCAGGACACTGGATCTGTTAGTAATCTTAGCCACTCTGGCCGTCTTCAAATGAGTCATTCATCCGGACATATCGGAATAGTTCAAGAGTTATTGCTGAGTGTCCGGGAACACAATTCGTTACTATGATCAAGAATTGGACATTTCAAGAAGCTCTATACAACGTATTCTCACGAAAAATTTGCATCTTCATGCATAAAAAGTGAAATTGACACAGCGAAAAGAGTTCATTGAAGAAATTATGTAACAACAATGGATGCTGAGTTTACAAACAAAATCATCTTCAGCGATGAGACTTGAGCCATCAGAATGAAAATGAAAATGAATTTGGGGTTCAAATATAATAAGTGTGATTGTTGAGATACAATTGCATCCACAATTTGTCACTTTTGGTGCGGATTTTGGCCTGTAGGCATCATCAAAATGGTTCAATGATGATTTTTTTTTGGCAATGTGATTGGTCGGGTTATAATAGTTAATGGTGCTCGCTATCGCGACGTAATTATACACATTTTTGTGTCTAAATTACAAGATGCAAAGTGTGTTTAAAAAGTAAGATGACTTTTGAAATTTTTTCGGGCAACGTATTCGCACATTCGATTATCGATTATGTTTTTGCTGTATTGGTACACATGTCCCGAACATATGTTCCCAGTTTCATGTATATAGCAAACTTCGTTTGTTTTTGGCAGACAGAAAGGTTAGAAGTATTTTTGTGTGCTTAGCGATTTTCAATTATTTTAAAAATGGAACAAAAAATTTGCACCAAATATTGTGTAAAAAGCGCTCTAAAACACTTGTAATGTAGACAGTGAGTCTGCTCTAAGTAAAAAAAAATATTTACAAGTAGTACAAGCTCTTCCAAGATGGCTGAAAAGATGCCAATGACATATCGGTCGGCTCGTGTCATGCATTTTTTTTTTGGATGTTTTGGGCATGAGATGAGTGTCAGCGAAGTTTGTTGCGAAACTTCTTAGTTTTAATCCAAAGAACCGTCGCATGAGCATCGGTTCGGAGCTCTTGAATGACGTCAATGCTGATCCTGACTTGCTCAAAAGAGTCGTATTAACCGGATTTGGTCCCATGCCAATTTTTTCCTGTTCCCGAAACTGAAAAGCGCTATGAAAGTACGGAGATTTGTTACGATTGAGAATATACTATAAAAACGGCATCGCTGCAGAGATCAATGCTATACCAAAAAGTGCTTCAAGGATTGGAAGACACGTTGGCACAAGTGTATTGTATCTAAGGCGGAATACTTTGAAGGGGACAACTTTAATATTGATGAATAAATAAATATTTTTTTATAAAAATATAAAGTCAGCTTACTTTTTCAACACATTTTGTATAGATGTGGACAACATGTAGTTTCAACATGTGCAAGAAACAATTCATTTACTGCAGGAATCATTTTCTGGTCTCGTTATTTATCACTTTGGCCATCAGGATTGGCCGCCCAGATCATGCGATTTAACGCCATTGGCATTTTTGTTTGGGCTCTTTTAAAGGTTTCTTTCAATAAGCCGACGAACACCTTCTTGAAACTGTGAACATATGTTCGGGACATTTGTACCAATACAGGAAAATACAAAAATCTATAATCGTATGTACGTTGCTCACGAAAATTTCAAAAGTCAAATTTAATTTTTGAACAAACCTTGTATGCATATATGAAACTCAACTGTCAATAAAAGCCCAAATTGAGGCAGTGCTAACGAATGGTTCGGATATTCTAAAATTGTCCTCTGAACTATGGATAGCAATTTCTTCGATATTTTCATTTCCCGTCATCCCATCGCCACCTGGAATCCTAACAAAACCCAACAAATTCATGAATTAAGAAATCGTGAGAAGGTTCAGTAACGCATTTAGTGCAGCTTGGCTGTCACTACAGATGATGACGCTTCCCAGTTTTTCCTAAGGTCTGAAATCTAACGTTTTCGCATTCCAGTAAAATACTTAATGCCAAAACCAGTCCTAGCCACATAGAAAGAAGTACTGCTGTCATTGCTTCAGACTGCATAAGACTAGTGTCAGGAAACAGACGGCGAGTGAGTTGATCAAAGTTTCTATGCCTGTTGTACCAAGGACGGTTTCTCTTTAAACGGAATATGGTTTTGAGAGTATAATTCATAATATGAACATCAATCAGAGAATATTCATTTTCTTAGGAAAAGCTCCATGCAGCCGTGAAAGACCGTTTTTTGTAGTCTGGTAAAAAGCACAAAAGCTTGTTTTATTAGACACTAGACGCTTAGGATATAATCGGTCTGATTTTAACCTTGTAGATCCAAAATATACTCCTCGATATCAAGCCCCATATTTTGTCCAAAACTCTTTAGCACTGACAGAAGTTCAATTGTGATTTGGAGATTATCGGCGTGAGATGTTTATTCCAACGAAATTAGTTTTTCAAGATGACACCCAAATAGTAAGTTTTGTTTGGCAAGCGCTAAATAACTCAGCTTTCGACAACAACCTCAGTTTTAAAGAGATTGACTGCAAGCTCACTTATATTACACCAGTCATCGATCACGTTTCGGGCCGCCTGCACTTTAGAGAAAATATTTGCTAAACCAACAGACAGTATAACTACATTATCAGGACACTCGTATGCCTGACGTCAGAAGGCGTTAAGCAATGAGTTTACTATCTATTCGCCACTTCCATTCAATATTCACTACAGTTGATTTATTTACCACATGTTGCTTGGACTAGTTGTAAATATCAAAAAAGTACTACTGCTCGCCAAACTTACCTAGTCTCAAAAGCTCTAACCGGAGCTTCTCGGATAAGCTAAGCCTCTCCTTTGGCTTTCAAATCACTGTGGCGTGTTCTAGGTGGAAATTTTTGTGATTAACAAAGTCCTGTTCTGGCAAGAAAAAAAGGGATATTCCTAAAGGGTATCCGCATCTTTTCGGATACTCAGGCCGCAATAACATCACTGGACTCAGTTTCACAACATTCTAAGACCGCTCTTGATTGTCGAACATCCACAAAACGTGCTGGGGCGAAAAGATATCGCAGAGAATTGTAGGGCCGACAAACTCGCCAAAATTGGAACCACTCTACCTATCCTACCTAAAAAAGGTATCGTCGGCATATCTATAGCCACATGGAAACTAATACTAAAGTTGGGTGCTAATAGAAGAAGAAACTTTAGGTTAACTGCAAGGTCAACATGTACCAAACAAATTTAGCCAAATCTAGATCTGTATCGCTTTAAAAGTTTGAACCTTTAAAATAGGAATAATCTCTCTGTCATATGTGTCATCACGCAACATTTATTGTATAGGGTGATTCATCGTGAGGTTAGATTTTCAATACGCTTTTTTTTTTTTTAACAGATTACGCGTGATTCATTTTGTCATTTTTGTTAAGTATCGTTTGGCAAGTCATCATAAAAAGACTCACACCAGAACAGCGTCTCCAAATTCTTCAGCTGTATTACGAAAATCAGCGTTCAAGGAACTTCCTGTGCATAATCGATCTACTAAAACTACTATTGCCAATACCATTCGCAAATTTGGGTCCCAGTTTACATCTGTGGATGATACTCGACCGGTTAGACCACATCCAGCAGGTAGTGAAGATACTATAGCAGCTGTAGCTGTGAGTGTACGCGAAGACCGTGACAAATCGATTCGTCGTCGTTCTCAACAGTTTGGCCTGGCGCATTCGACAACTTGGCGTATTTACTTGAGGATCTCGACCTAAAAGCGTACAAAGTTCAACTTGTGCAAGAATTTAAGCCAGGCGACTTGAATTTGCGTCATATTTTCAGTAAATGGGCTCTGGAAAAACTCAATGAAAATCCGGTGTCTTATCGTGAAATTTTGTTCAGTAATGAAGCCTATTTCTGGCTCAATGGATACGTTAATAAACAAAATTGTCGTATTTAGTCTGATGAGTAATCCGAAGAGTACCAAGAGCTATCATTACATCCACCATAAACAACGGTATGATGTAGTTCATAGGCTAGTGGAATCATTGGTACATATTTTTTCAAAAATGAGGCAAATCAGAATGTTACCGTCAATGGCAACCGTTATCGCGCCATGTTTACGGACTATGTGCTTTCTGAAATTCTTTCACGTGGTCTCGGTGAGCTGTGGTTTCAACATGACGGCGCTACGAGCATACAACGCGTGAAACGATCATTTCGGTGAGCACTCAATTTCACGGTTTGCTACAATAAATTGACCGCCTAGATCATAAGATATAGCACCTTTGCACTATTTTCTCTGGGAATATGTAAAGTCTCAGGTCTTCAGGAATAAGCAAGCTACGATTGACGCTTTGGAAGCCAACATTACTCGTGTTATCCACGAGATACCAGTCGCTATGCTCAAATGAGTCACCCAAAATTGGACCTTATGAGTAGAAGATAAAACAAATAGTAAATGCCATAAATTGTTCTTTTAACTGCTAATAAAAATTTTAAGTTAGTTTTCAAATTTATGTGTTTTATTTTACATTATAAATTAAATCTTACGATGAATCACTGTATATAGGGTTTTTGAATAGGGACTTGACAGTTTTGAATTTGTGAACGCAATCTTACACTAATCATCAAACTGTCACTGTCAATTTATTCAGTAAACTCAACATTTTCATCATGGTAAAGTACACTAACGAACTTCGTTCTCCGATTGGGTTTTGGAAAAGATGCGCCAAGATGATGAATTTCATCGCAAAGTCATCTTCAGTGACGAAACTCATTTTTGGCTCAATGGGTTCGTCAATAAGCAAAATATGCGTTATTGGTCGGGTGAAACCCACATGCGCTTCATGAATCACCACTTCATCCACAAAAAATAACTGTTTGGTACGGTTTACATGCCGGTGGCGTTATTAGGCCATATTTTTTCGTCGACGATAACGATCTTCACGTTACTGTGAATGGTCAGCGTTATCGCGCCATGATCACCGATTATTTTTGGCCCGAATTGGAAGATATGGACTTGGACGACATGTGCTTTCAACACGATGGTGCCACAAGCCACACAGCACACGCTACAATCGATTTATTGAAGAGTAAGTATGGTGAGCGTGTATCTTAAGACATGAGCCAGTCGATTGGCCGCCCCGTTCGTGCGATTTAACGCCGCTTGACTATTTTCTGTGGGGCTACGTTAAGTCATTGGTTTATACCAACACGCCGACGACGTTGAAAGAGCTCAGAGCCAACATTGAACGCCGAGTCGTTGAAAATTTGGTATTACCAATCGACCGCTGCAAACGTGCCCGCGGTGGCCATATAAACGAAGTCAAGATCCATTCATAAATGTTTTGATTGTACTTCAAGCCAATAATAAAGTTTTTGAAATATCTCAAATGGGTTGTCATTGATTTAAAAAAAAGTTGTTAAATCGTTATTAGAAAACCCTATATATATAGGCAAGTATGCAAGGAAACAATCCTCTACCTACTATGTACATAACTGGTTCTCTCCCAAAGAAGACTCCCACAATGACTTAAGCAATGTTAACAATATAGACCGAAATAATCTCCTACGCTTCGTCAGAAGCTCAAATTGATTAAAAGAGAAACAGGATCCCAAATCTACCTTGCATCTCAGGGGGCCAATAGGTCCAAGTGAGTTGGTTTTTCCAACAGCCACTGTAACCTAACCTAACCTACTTCATGCAAGAGTTGTAAAATGTTGTTTACTAGTACAGTGATAGCCAAGAAAAAAACAATTTGCAAGGTACTTCCTTACGTAGACATTGAGGCAAACTAAAATGGGCTTACCAATAATAGCGCGGTCCTATTAACCTCTAAAGACATAGGGATGCAGCTCGTTGCTTGAAGATTCATGCTCAAGTTAGATGCGTTCGATAAAATCAACAGCAGTAGTGGCCAACTGAACCACCTTACTAGACAGATCTGACCTAAGCTGAATCTGTTGAATAGGTAGGAAAAAAAAAAACAATGTGCATGCTTTGTACAACGCTGGTCCCACCATGTGAAGTTTAAGCTCATCTTGATCATATCTTTTCAACAATTTCGAAGAACTGCATGAAATAGTAGACGAACGGTACTTTGAGTGTACAGTACCATATGGTTCGGGATATATTCAAATCTGCTTTAAAGCAACGCCCTAAGGACAATAAAATATAAAGTGGAAATCATGGGGAACCTGTGAACTTACAAAGGCTTTGTGTGACGCAAGTGACCTTGCTCGATTCAGGTTTTGAATTTAACCTTATTTGGGGAATCCCAATGGTAATCCTAAAGAGTACCTTGGTATTATCCCCAAGTACTCTATGTAAAGGCAGGACTTTTTTTTATCGAATTAGGCCTCAAATGATTATCTAAAAAATTCGGTTCATCTTCAAGATAGTTCATGGAGATTATAGCTACTAACTTTTATGACGCGAATGTAAAAAAAACTCACTTAATATTGTGGTACTGTTTAGTAGCTAGCCTACCAGGTAATGGACCTTAGTTATCAGTTCCAACTCTTCCTATATGAATCCAAGGGTTATAATATTATGTGAAAAGTTTAGCTAATTATCCTCATTTTCATGCAGTCAACAATGGAAACTCCAGCTTTATCAAATGTTCTCGTACCTACGGACAGTTTAAATATTAAAATCGATATCTTACCGGGACACATCACTGTTGGTAGTATTCGCTGTATAAATAAATTCTTTTAAATTTTCCCACATCTGATCGTTAGTTGTGCCATGTATTAGTTAAGCAAACATAAAGTCATGTCATTGCTTCAAATTGAATTGAACATAAATTCCTACTTAATACGAGGATCGAACACATCTTCTTCTGTTCTGGTCCTCAGATTTCTGATGCCAAATGTACTAAAGTAGTTCCAAGTCATCGTAGTCGACGTCGTCGTATGTTTTTGATTCATTGCATCCCTTCCCTATGCGTTCATATATAGCGTTCAGGTGATGCCATGGAATGAGGTAGTTTGGTAGTTCTGAGGTAGAGTGGCCATACTCGTACTCATACAATCGCTCAGTCTTTTGCCATTCAACTTGAATATAACAACAAATTTCGTATTCATTTTATACTTGAGGGTCAAACACAATAGCGAAAAATCTTGGATTTATTCATGAAGGACCGTTTCGATTGGTCTGTGCACAAATATACTTGTGTGCCCGACTTGAATGCGACTGAAGGACCTTCAAGTTTACCTGCTGTTATTCGTATTAGGTACGGGTAGTACTTTTACTAACTTCTGCTGTTACGGATACCCATTGGCTGTTGCTGAACTGCAAATAAATTATGAGCACATGAGGTACTCACTCGTTCAAATGATACGTAAGTTTCATCGAACTGTGGAGCCGAACGTATTAGAAAACTTTTTGCAATCAAATTGAAAATATTTAAATTGGAGTTTGGAAACTGCGAAATATCTACAATAGCAACAAAAAATACATATTCCGGAGTATAGGAAACTGCTTCAGGGGGATCTGCCTTCATCTTGGCAACTGCTTTAAAAATTGGCGACAGCATAATGACAATAAGACCGATAAATCAACAGAAGACCCTACATGCTCTACAAGGAGACAGCGAGTAACCGAGAAATATTTCGGAGTGGCCTTAATAAGCTTCTAAAACAAATATTATGGGAGGAAATCCTTAAAATCTATAGAGACTTAAGCGGACCCGCCCGGGAATCCAACTGCGATTACGAAGAGTGTCGCTAAGGAAGTGGTTTCGGTTTCATACGGTATAAATATACACAAACGCTATTTACTAAAAAAGAGTGACAATTTATTACATACTGCAGCAAGAATAATTGGAAACTACAGTTTTTACAGACAGAATTCTTTGAGAAGAAACGAAAGAAACTCCAACGAAAACAGGGGTAAGTTGGGAAAACTAAATTTGCGAGAATGGCTACTGAATGCCATACACCAAGAGCAACAACTAAGTCCCTGTCGGACCATACTTGGCTTGTTGAAGAGGCAAAATCCGAAATAGACCAACTAGACAAGCTTTAAGGAAAAAACCGGCAGACTCGTCAAGCCTGAACTCAAAGCGAAACAGAAGTGATGCCATCAGCAAATTAATTGAACTGAGTGCCCTCCCAGAAAAAACTCATGCAGAAACCCAAAACCAATTGTGAGGAAGGCTGGCATCTTTACAGATCAAATCTAAGATAATAAAAAAAGCTTTTTCGGACTATTGCATTGCATTTTATAAAGACTTTAGGGGAAAGTGAAACCACCAGGCTAGTCGAAGTTCTCAAAAGTAGGAAACCAGTTTCAGACTCACTTTTTAGGTATCCTGATCAGAACCGGCTCACAATCAGTCCCTGTCACCGAAACTGTATGGATGCTGAATAAAACGACAGACGTAGGTGATATCTGTCATTCGTTGTGATGACGAACGAGGACATCAGATACGCTGTTGCTACCTGTGGTAGACTCAAGTTGCCTTGCACTGACTTGAGGCCATCTCGTTATGCTGCGAAAAGGTATAGAGCAGCTGCTGGCAACTTTGAAGGTAATCTCAACTGCTATCCTCAACAAACCCGCGTATCGAACCCATGGCGATTAGTGATTGAAGTTTTATAAAAAAAATCAGGAAAGATGACTACACGCTTGTCAAGAGAAGGCTACCTTCATATTGAAGAGCATGAATAGAATGGTCGAGCTTTGTGTACGCAAAACTATTTTGCCAATACATTCTCTGTCTAAGATGCAACGCCTACTATAGTAAAGTGCAAGTTTCTATTAGACTGCGCTTCAAAATCTTCACCAACTTTGAGGGTGCTTTTGAAAACGCAACTGTTGACGGCATGTATAACTCGGCAATGAAACACGGCATAAATGAATAAATAGTTTTGTGAATAATAGGGTCCTGACTGGCAATATGTGATAGCGGGTGTAACTACACATTACCTTCGGTGTCCTTTCTCCATTGATGTTAGAAATGTTGGTCGACGCACTGCTATCGCAGGAATATGAAGTACGAAGTCAACTGCAGGAGTGGTTTTGGCCAGAATCTAAGACAGGGAAGCAATGTATTCGGCTCTCAATAGATAGTTCCAAAACCGATATAGGGTGCAATGCAGGAATCTTTACAGAGGACGTCATTGTAAAACTGAACTCCTCCTTAGAATAACTTGCATCTATCTTTCAGGCTAGGTATACGCAATCTTGATAGTAATCGTGAAGAATTGTAGGGGCAATTGTACCTACAACACTTCTGGATAACTTGGATAACTCTTAAAAATTCGGGTAAACCAAAAAAAAATTCCTCGAACCCAGCGATTTCTTTTTGACTCTCAAAAGGAAAGATTGAAGGATGCTTACTAGCATCGTGTAGGGGCATTACACTTTTGCTACGAGCCTAAGTAGCACTCCCTTTACATCAAAGTACAGTCAATAGAATTAACATTCGACAACCGAAAGATGGTGTTTTGAGATCTCCGCTGCGGAAAACAAATTGACCAAGCTTGTAAATGAGCTCGCACGTATACCAGACAGTGATAGTCATACCACCAACACCCTGGACTTGTTTTTTACTTCTCATTCCGAAAAATACAAAGTCAATGTGCTATCCTCTCTAGACTCGTCGGACCACTGTGCCATTCCAGCTAATTCCCCGTACATCGACCACAAAGTTAGAGAAAATATTCCAAAGACAGTCAATTGTCGCGGACTTAACATCTTCTTTAGGAATTTCCACTCGGCGTTATGTATCCTCGATAACGACGTGAATCCCACTCCTGATATGATCACAAACACTATTTTCTTCGGAATGATATCCTTTTTTGAAGAGTATCAAACCAAAAGAAAAGGCTTGTTAAGATTCGAGCTGTAAAGAGGCTGTCAGACTTCGAGAAATGTTTTTCGGTCCTAAAAGACCAACAGGACAGAGGAAAATCGAAAAAAGTTCAAACGACCCAGGAATGACTGCAACGTCTTTCTCAAGCGTATGAAATTTAAATACGGCCAAAAACTGAGTCAAAGAATACTACCAAAACGTAGTAAAAATTGTTGGTTGTTTGTCAAAAAACTAGAAATTCTGTCTCATATTCCATCCCGACGCTCATTTACAATGACATTCTAGTTGTCAGCTTTTTAGACAAGGCCAATCTGTTGGCTGAGCACTTTGTGGCCAACACAACTCTTCCAGGTTGAGCTCTGTCTCCGCGTACACTTCAGTGCGTCGAATTCTCAATGGGACGAATCCGCTTTCGAATAAAATTGAAAATTGAAATCAACATTTAAATTTAAATTAAAGAAAATGTCCTCCTTGATCCTTTACTTTTACCTTGGCGTTTAAGGAGACATTGAAGTCGGGTTAAGGTTTCGACCTTAAAAGGAATCTCCGATAGCAATTTATTGTTGCTAGAAACCGACGAAGTTCACATACTTGCTCGAGGCTTTTTTCAGAAATTGGTTTGATGCCATTGGTGTTGATAACATGACCAAGAAATCGCACTTTTACCTTTTCCGAACTCACACTAACACAGATTGATGACTATTTTAATTTGACGAAATCGCTTGAAAACCTGTTTGATGTGCTGTAGATGTTGTTTTTCGTCATCAGAGGCGACTAAAATTTCGTCAATATATGCATGTATCCGAAGTCTACCAGGATGTTATCGACAAATCACTGAAATTGAAATGTTTACCCAGAGCCTAAGAGTCCTAACGGGGTTATGAAGCCAACAGGAATTTGATGGTATGCGCGCTGTAGATCCAGGATTGAAAAAATATACTGGCCATCTAGGAAATATGTAAAACCTTGTATATGTGGTACACGATATCTGTCTGTCTGTCTAGTTGAGGCGATTAAACGACGAAAATTCCAGCAAGGCCGCCATTCTCAATTTCTTTTTGATACCATGTGCGGCTGGCATGCCCATGGACTGTTCGAAGGGCGACAGATGCTCTACTCAAGCATGATCTAGAACTCGGCTTTTGCTATTTTGGAGGTCAGACGTCTTGCACGAAAGAACACTATTGGTCCTCACGTCAGAATGTGATGAGTTGTAGTACATGCGGTGGTTTTTGAGTACGGCAGTAATCACGTGATGTCCTTAAATTCTAAAAATAAGGAATTGTAAGGATATTGTAACTTAAACGAGTAAAAATACCACTGGAAGCCATTTCGATTTTGTTTTCTATTAGACGTTTGTGTCGAAAGTTGACCATCAGCACATAGTGTCGCAGGAAACCGATTCTATAATTGATCGGTGCAGGTCGGTAATTGTAAACGTCTAAGGCTACGTCGCAGTACCAAATTTAATAAAAAAAATATTTTTCACTGTGTGTGTTTATTTTTGTGTTATTCGCCGCGAAGAGGAATTCTGACATTTCTGTTGCATTGTTGGTGGGAGCACTAAAATGTCAGCGCCGGTGTCGATTAGCTTTCGCAATTGTTTCTGGTCTGAACCGGCAAATTGGGTGATAAGTCTGTCTTTAGGAGTTACATACAGCTACTCAGCCGGGGTATTGAGAATGATGTCATTAACTTGGGATAGGATGCTGCTCGCCACGGCGGCTACCACAGTGCGATATTTCGTGGTGTCATTTTTCATACCCGCCGTGAATAACTGCGACTCCACCTGCAATATCCATAATTCAGGTTATATTTCCAGAAGGCTGTAATTTTGACGGGTTCCCAATTGTAGCTATTGAGGTCAAACGTACAAATGAAAATACCTTTCTCACTATTCTTAAACTTGCTTGAGCCTTGGAACAACGATTTCTGCATGTTTGCAACATGCATATATAAAATTAGCAAAGGATTTCATTGTCCATACTACCTTCTGCTCGTTCATTATTTTGTTTACCTAATTCCGAATAGACGGAAATGTAGCCGGGAAAGTTTGTATTCATCTTCAAGGGCCCTCTGCTCTCCTGATAATAAACAATGCCAATAGCACCTATGTAAGCCAGAATGCCTAGCAGAAATAATTGAGGAATTGAGGTACACCTGAGTAATTAAGCCATAAGTTTGAGACGAATAATGTATTCGCCTGTGGCTGCCCTCTTCATCAGAATCATTGAATTTAAGAATCCGGCAATTTACTTGCAATCTTCTTGTGGTAAGTGAAGACGAATTTAAAAGACTTTTTTCCATTTTCTTAACTAAAATTAAAAAGAAAAACACATTGTTTCCATTTTGGTCGCACTGTTTACCCATCAGCAGATAGTACCAGGAACAAACCAAATGCAGGCAGAATCAAATAGTGTGGCATAAATACTTCCATTTTCGATGGCATACATAAGTGCACTCTCCCCCGTAAGGAGCATTAAGAAGCAATTGCTATGAAAATTCCCATTATTGCCATCATAACTTACAAGATTTCCTCTTTATGGAATCTCTCTGCCTTTCTTTCTCTGGCCGGAGACTGACTGCCTCTCAAAATACACGCTCCCAATGAACATAACATAGAAAAGTGCCTTATGCTTCGAAGACAGATACAGAGAACTTGTGACACTCATACTCATACCCGGTGCTCGTATTCGTTTGAATTTACTTTTATAGCTCCTTCAGTCAACCTATTCACAGGTACGTACCGACGAAGAAAAGCAAAAATCCACCCTCTTTGTCCAGATTTCAGGGATAATTTAATCGTTTTCTCTCGAACCGGAATGAAGAGCACTTTCACCTATAAGAGTCCTTTAGGGTTCTAATTCCTTTCAATTGCATGTGTTCTATGTTCCTAATATATGTTACGAGTACAACTGTCCACAGCAACATCAACAACATCCTGCTGCTCTGTGATTTTCATTGAACCATAACGATAATCGTCAATATCATCTATATCATCATCTTTGTCAAACAGATTCACTGTGATTCCGTTTGATTCTTACTCGTAGCTACCTGTGATTTTTTTCTTTAATTTTTGACACTTTCTTTGTAAAAGCAATAGAACTAATCTACCTCCTCAGCTCAGGCCGCCTTTGGACCATCAACCGGGACTAATCTGGGTGACAAAAGATTTTTAAAAAAAAGTGTAATAAAGGAACCAAGCCGTTTACAATGTCCAAGTACCAGGACATTATGAGAATAGAAGGAATGATATTACTCATTCATTGTCACGGCTTGGTTTTCCTACGCAGACTTAAAACTGGAAAAAAAAAGAAACTCATGTCAACCAAACGAGAACACACTCATATATTATCTCAGGACCTTTTGTCCCACAATGTGTCGGAGTGACGGAGTCTGCGAGCAGGCAGACAAGGCCCATCCCTTTAGATGAACGATGAAAAAAACACCAAAGACAGTCCACTGCCAATAAGAGTTATTTTTTTGTGGAGACGTTTATCGGGTGATGGCCTTTAACGAAATACAAAAGGAAAATGGACATAAAAAATTCGAATTTCCTCTTAGCGAGGCGTCGATAAGGTCATAGTGGTAATAAATTTTCAGCTTTACGGCCGTTCCCAAGTTATCCATCTTCTCTTAATGAGATAGTAGTCTTGTGCGACAGGTCGCATCAATTATGATAGTGGATTTCGACGTCGTAATGATGATATGAACCAATGCCATCTTGGTGACGTACATAAAAAGCGGATATTTCAATTTCATTGATGTAGATTCCAAAATTGGTCAAATAAATATTTTTGCACTGACCCAATTGATAAATACCTTTTTTTTTTTAGTTTATCCGCTTTTAAAAGTGGAACTATATAAGTGCAAAATCTAATGCAATCTACTGCCCACAAATGTCTTAAGGCCGTAACGTTTTAACAAATCGGTTGACGAATAAACTGAAGTACAAGAACATCACGATGGTGAAGTTTGTTGATTGACAATGCTTGTCACACCAGATGAAGCAGAATGAGTGGGCCTAGCTTTGTGGCTTCTCTATTGCCTTTTTGCATTACAAATCAACTTATACTATTAGAGCATCATCAAAAATTTGATGTGCAGTCTCAAAAGACCTTTCGTATGTTGCTTTCAATCTAAATAGATGATACGATCGCAAGTCAGTTTTACCCACACTGAGTCAGTGTCAATCAGAAAAACTGTGCCGATTTTCGGCATTGAATCTATTTTCACTAATCGCCAGAAGTTCCGTATGTGTTCATAGTTAGCAGTGACGGATCTATATATTTTTGACTGCAGATTCTACATAGAAGCTAAGCGATATTGTGGAAGACAAAATACTTGTATTGTATATTCTTATATACTGGTGGATCTCCGAAATCTCAGAACTAAGATCGGTATGCCACCAAACAAGAAAAGCTTACCAGCATTCTCGGACTCCGGATGTCAATAACCAACAAGTGCTATGTACATGCAGTTCATATCGACAAACAGGAATCCGACTACAATAAACGAATAAGTCTAGAAAACTGCTTTAGAAAATTTTGAGAACAACTTCATCACAATATTTTTATGAAGCTAATCAAAATATATCAAAGAGATTAAAAAGCCCCCTAATGCAATCGCCAACATGCCTGGTACCCTTGCGACATATAGTTGCAATCCTATTTCCTCGTTTTAATATAAGGGTTCCGACACTTGAGCTCAGCATTTTCAACAGACAGACAGCAGATGGTCTATTTTTATTTGATGAATTCCCGCGATAATAACCAGAGCTCTAGACGCCAAACAATACCAAGGAGGCACGAACAAATACTCGGCAATAAATCTGGTCTTATCGTCCAAACTATCCACTTCTCGAATAGAATCTTCCGTTGTGACTCTAAAGCAAGAGTTAAAGCGTACAAAGTAATTGACGTCGTGTATCAAGGCTTAGTCTAAAGCCTCCTACTGTTGAGCATTATGTACAAGTTATGTTCGAAAAGTAAGGTGACTTTTGAAATTTTGAGGTCAACGTACATTCATTTGCATAAAGCATACTAAGTTTGTTTTTGACAGAAAGAAAAGTTAGACATGTTTTGGTATACTCGGCGGTTTTCAATTATTATAAAAAATGGAGCAAAGAATTTGCATCAAATTTTTTGTAAAAGATGGAATCCAGTGCTCTAAAACACTTGAAATCTTGAAAGTGGCATACGATGAATCTGCTCTAAGCTCTTCCAAGATGGCCGAGAAGATGCCAATGACGAACTTCGCTCTGTATGCCCCAGCATATCAACAAAAAATGATGACGTCGAAGCTGTGAAGAAAATTGTTTTGAAAAATTGTCGAATTACCATAAGAGAAGTTGTTGAGGCTAATGACACATCGTTCGGTTCGTGTTATGTAATTTGGATATTTTGTACATGAGATGTGTGTCGGTGAAGTTTGTTTCAAAGCTTCTTAATTTTGATCAGAATAACCGTCAATGATGATCCTGAATTGCTCAAAAGGGTCATAACTGATGACAAATCATGGATATATGGTTATGATGTCGAAATTAAGACCCAATCGTCCCAATCTAGCACCGAGTAGAATTAAGACCGAAAAAATCACGCCAAGTTCGGTCAAATTTCAAAGTGCGTCAGGACTTCTTACCTTAAGGTCGTTAATTCAAAAAGGCGTATTAGCTTACGAAAAAAAGGGCAGGAATTGTGGTAAAACAATTCATGGCTTTTGCATCACGATAATAAGCCTGCTCATTTATCGTTGCTTATGAGAGATTTTATGGCCAAAAACAACACAATAGTCATGCCTCAGCCACCATATTTACCCCTATACGACTTTTTCCTGCTCCCAAAACGGAAGAGGCCTATAAAAGGACGGAAATTTACATCGATTGGGGAAATAAAAACTGTGTGTCCATGGGTAGCTAGCACCCATACAACGCGTAGGAACACTTGATAACGATTTGAGTTGGAGGTCATCGGAGTTGTCCATAACAGTCTTCTAAGATTAAAACATCACCTAGAGCAGATATGCGAGAAACCATTAAACACTTTAAGTGCACTAACCACGCTGGTAAGTAATATCAGTGGCCCGAAAGAGAATTAAGGACTCCTTAGACTGGAACTGTTTCGCATGGTATACTTATCGTATCTTCCATGCTACCTGTCGACATACTTGCTGATGAAATGGTAAGACTCAAAACGGAAAGAGTTTAAAAAGCCTGGGTAAACGACAAAAAAATAAAATATGAAAGGAGCAGTAGTATTGCAGCCTGGCAACATGAATGGAACATATTCTTGGGAGGATGATGCAAACATCGTCGTATACCAATGATCTACATATGGAATAAACGGAATCACGGCAAAAAAAATTTATTTGACTCAGTTTTTGACGCGTTTAAACTAAAACACGAAAACATCATTAACATTAGTTACTTACGTGACACTATATAGGTAGTGTCTCCAGTTAGCCCGGTGTTTATAAAAGTGCCTCCAGTTGCGCACTCTAAGTCGGTTGAGATCCCATTCTGCTGGTGCGGACAACCTAGGATGCGGTATTCCTCTACTGCATTGTCCTCTCGGGTTAGATTTCAAGGCTCTGCGTGCCGGAACATAAGTGTCCTTTTGCTTCACATATCCTATCCCAAATTTAGTTCATCGTTGAAACTTATCCTTCAAATCCCGTCAAAGTGACATTACCGAATATTTTGTGAAGGTTTTTTCTCTCAAAATGACCACGCCTCAGCGCTATAGGGTAGGACCGGGATGATCAAGGTCTCCTTAATTTTTGGCATATAGCCTTACTACTCAATTGCCTTCTTAGCCCGAAAGAAAGTGATTCTTTGATTATTTGTGCTGAGGTGTTGTTGATAGAATTATAGCAAAGCCAAGGTAGACAAAGCTGCTATTTTTTCGAAATTGTAGCTGTCGACTGTGATGTTCTGATGTTCCAATTCGTCAATGTGTGTGTCCTTGTTGTTGACAGCATACACTAGGCATTAGCCTTAAAAGTTAAAGAAGGAACATTACCTTGTCTAAAATCTTTTTTTACATCAAAGGTCTAGGTTAAGTCATTACCGGCTTTGACTGAGCAGCAAGCGCTCTCAATCGTTATTTTGCTATATAGAATATATAACTATATAGATAGTGAGAATCGATCTTAACTTCTAAGATGTTTCCAGGATCTGCCTCGTCGAGGAGTGTTGCTGGCTATCCACAACAGCCTTATATTTTCTCCCATTATCATTCGATCATCCTTAAAAGTGGACTTTGTCGCAATAAAATAACACTCCCCTTTCCTTTGCGTTATATGTTATTACATCTCACCAGCTCAACCTATCGAATCCTACCGAGCCGCTAGCGATGCGATCGAAAATTAATTTGACCTGTCTGACTATATTGACGACATCCTTATATTTGGCAATTCGGCTAAGGAATGTCTCTTCTTAGATCACTTAACAGACTCAAGTCTGTGCCAAGTCCGCGGTATAGCTAAATACATCGGCAGGCAATTAGACCTTATTTTCACAAAAGATTTAATAAACCCCTCGGTCTCACTTTGTCCCCTATTTCTCTCAATAATTGTCCCCCCTTCTTTTATCGTTTTTTCATAACTCTTCTGTCCAGTCTTCTTCCCACAACTCTCTCCACCCAACGACTTCATAAAGCAACCTTCAACAAAATCAGTGGCTATCTTCGTAGATCCCCCTTTAGCTTTCACAGAATAACAATAAATGATGCCTTATTCATGTTTTCATAGAGAAATATTTAATTTTTTTCACCTTAACGTTCAGTTTTCTCGTCATAAACATCATCTACTAGTCTTGTCACATACAAATAATCGCAAGCTTTGTTCCTTGCGAGGTAAGAAAAACAAGTTATGGGCTGTTTTCCTTCATACCAGGTCCGACTATTCCGACTATTGCAACTATTTTCCCGCTTGTCTTCATTTCACCTAACCTACCTTAATAATGTGCGAGTCAATCCTCCCTTTAAACAACAAGTCATCAACTAATCCACTCATCCACCAACCTCTTTGCCACCTTTTTTTTTAAAAAATCCAGGTCCATACTATTTTAATTATCTACTGAACTTCTCTGATGACCCATTTTTCTCACATACCTTGGACCAAGCCTCCGGCTTGGAAAACCTCCTTTATAACCCTGATCCACAAAACCGGTTCAAAGAATGAAATAACCAACTATCGTCCTATCCCTAAACGCTCCCATATACCAAAATTCCTCCAAAGTATGTTATTTTATATGAAGTTCAAAGCTTCCAATGCAAATCACTTATTGCACACTGGAGTGCCACAAGGCAGCCATCTAAGTCCGCTTCTCTTTATAATAACCATAAATGATCTCGATAGGATCATCAAACACTCGTCTGTCTCCCTTTATACCTAAAATACCAAACTTCTTAAAACCATTCCCTCACTCTTTCCTCCTTCAAAATGACCTTGATAGCTTTTCGATCTCAATATCGATATCAATATCGCCAGATGCCTATATATCAGCTTTAACATAAGCGGCACCAGTCTTCTCCCCGACTCTACCTTCTCCACAGCCAATATATCACCTCCGTTTAATCTCTTCGTGACCACGACATATTGTGCGATAGGGAGCTCAACTTCCGCTTACATGTGAATAAGATAATCCTTAAAGCCTACAATGTAGTAGGTTTTGTAAAACGGCGGTCTGAATTATTCACCAACCCATACGTGGCCAACTCCCTTAATATAACCTTTGTTCGCCCCCTCCTAGAGTATGCCAATCAAGTGTGGTGCTCATATCATCGTGTTCATATCTCAAGAAACGAAAGCATCCACAGCGCCGTTTTCTTCATTTTGCTCTTCCAGGTATGGCCTGGGACGATCCTCTCAACCTTATTAACTTAAGCACCCTGCTACCCAATATGCTACGAAAAATCAATTCAAGCCCTACCATCTTTGATTTTCACTGCAGCACTTTTTATCACAAAACCGTACTCCTTCACCACTCCAACAAAACACAGTTGTGAGTTGAAGTTTCAGCTTGATTTTATGTTTTAGCTTGTTTTAAGCCGAATAAATAGGGGCTTTCGCCCCCATCAAAACCAGTGTTTTTTTTGATTTCGTATTTGCTGCTATTTAGGTCAAAGACTTCGGCGTAGTTGTATATATACGCAACATTCTAGATATTGGCTCGAATTGGTGTGGTGAGTACAGATCAGGAGGAGTGGGACCGATCTTAGATTAAGGGGGTTGGAAGTGAATGAAATATTTTGCGTTATTCTCGGGCAATCGATGTTACCAGTCAATAACTGATGGATAAAAAGTACATTAGCGACTTCAAGACGTATTTTTAAGGTATGCATGCTAATTAGTTTTAGCATTTTCTAGGGAGGTAATAAGGGCCATATAAAAAGTTTCCGCGGTTTTTTGTCACTAGATGGTGTTGGTGTCCATTTATCTGGAAACACTAATCTGATTGTGTCAAACGAACACGTGTTTGAAAGTTGATATGTCAGGCTACATTTTTTGTGATGACAGCTGTGTAATTCGTTTCTCCAACAGTTTACGGTAAGAATGCTGTGAGTAAACGCCGGACTCAGGAGTGGTTTGTTCGATTCCGTTCCGGAAATTTCGATGTAAAAGATGCACCTCGCACTGATCGGCCTGTAACTGAAAAATTCGAGATAGCAGAGGCACTAAACATCAACCGTAAGGCAGTTTGGAATCATCTTAAACGAGCAGGCTACTCAAAGAAGCTCGATGTTTGTGTGCCACATGAATTAACGCAAATAAATTTAATTGACCGAATAACCATTAGTGAAACGCAAAAACAAACGACTTCAAGGCCTGGATTGACGATAAACGAGGTTATGTTTAGTGTTCGCTGCTAGAGCGTGGCGAAACGGTCAATTCGATCCTCTGCTGTGCACAACTCGACCGTTTGAATGAAGCTTTCAAGTAAGAATGACCAGAATTGGCCAACAGAAAGGGAGTTGTCTTCCATCATGACAATGCTAGGTCACACACATCTTTGATGACCCGGAACAAATTGACGGAGCTTGGTTGGGAAGTTTTGATGCATCCACCATATAAGCCGGACCTTGCAACCTCTGATTACCATTTGTTTCGGTCTTTGCAAAACTCTCTTGACGGTAAAAAATTGACCGTTTTTCTCTGATAAAGCCAATTGCAGACTTAGCTTTATTTATAATGTCGTCAATATGAGAGTCGAAATTGAATTCTCTGTCACAAATTATTTTTAGATACTGTACTTCGATAGTGGAAGGAATAGGCTCATCGCAGGTGAAGTAGTTTCTTGGAGGGGGCAGTTAGACGTTTGCGGGAATAGGCTTGGCTTTTGTTGACATTAAGCTCCAAAAAGTTTTGCTTGCACCATACCGATAACTTATTTAAGTCATCTTGCAGCAATGAGTGTCAGAAGGCAGTGTAATGACTTTGGAAATCCTCATGTCATCAGCGAAAATAGAAAGATTAGAACTCGTTATTATGAGATTTATATCGTTAATCGCTAGGATAAAGATGATTGGTACAAGGTGGCTACCCTGAGGAACACCAGATGTTACATAAATGGGGTCAGGATATTGAAGATATGAAGATGACTCTATATTCTCGGTCTTCTAAGTAGGATTTGATTCCTGCCACAAAATGAAGGGAAAAAACAAGTTTTTTTAGTTTAAAAATGATAAGTTGGTGAGAAATTTTATCGAATGCTTTGCTGAAGTGAAATTAAATAGACTTCATCACCGTCTTCTAAAGCTCAAAGCGTCCTAGAGACGAACTCCGTTAAGCTAGTGGTGGTTGATTTAACTTTTATAAAACCGTGCTGATTTGTTGAGATAATTGGCCTTCAGTACAGAAGCAGTTGTTGATAGTCTATGCTTTCGAAAAATTTGGGTATGTAAAACAGTTTTGCTATGGTCCTTACTTCCTTTTTTATGAATAGGGATGTTATAAGGTTCCTTCCATACGAAAGGGAAAGTACGTATTGAAATAGGCAAATTAAATAGAGCAGTAAATGGGGTTACAGACTCTTTTATTACAACATCCGGAAGGCCATAAAGCCAGACGAAAAATCATCTTAAATTTGGTACTGCTATAAGATACAAAAGATTTTGTTATGCAATATTTAGCGAGGTGAATGACGTCTCAGGACAGTTACTCAAATAATTTAAGTAGCTAGGATCGGGTTCAGCTGTTTGATTAGAAAAGCATTTGTTAAAATGACAGGCAAAGAAATTTGCAAGGGTTTTTGGGTCGTTAAATGATTCACTAAGAAATTTGAGGGTAGATGTGTACCGGTCGGATTTTCTTTTAGTATTAACAAACGGGTAGAAGCGTTTAAGGTTTGAGATAAATTGCATGCGGTACTCAAGGTAAGGGTCTCTTAAAAAGTTAAGAAAAACGATTGTATACAAATCGATAATTACTAAGTGGGAATCAGATCGAGTTCCAAGGAATTTGTGTTTCTGTTATTCTCCCTTGTTGTACCAGGGAGGAGCTGACATGTAGTCCTTTCGGATGGTATATGGAACTGATTAGGCAAAGCAGGAGAAAATTAATGAATAGAAAATTGATAGAGCAAAATCAATAACGAAGGGTGTCAGACGTCCACGCAATGTACAAAGACATTTGCAGAAGCTTTAAATACTTTGGCTGGTAAGCCGTCTGGTCCAGATGCTTTGTTGGATTTCAGTTAAGATATTGCTATCCTTACTTCATTTTGGTCAGGTGGACGTAAGTTTTTGCTATCATCGTCTAAGTTGAATGGTATATTCTGCATGACAATGGGATATTGGCGATCGGTGCTTAGACATTCTGCAAAAAAAGTTTTCCAAATTCTAGGTACCGACTTAAACTCTACTAGAAGGATTTCTTCTTCATCTCTACAGGTTTTGTACGAGTATTATTGCCCTGACATGTTCTTCTTTCTACTTAGTAAAACTTCCGTACGTTATTCCTGGGGTACATCCTCTCAATGTCTTCTATAGAGCGATTCTCGTGCTAATTTTTCATCTTCTGAAAAGCCAATGTTCTCTTCTTTTGTTCAGCTCGTAGACCTCATGAGCACCTCTCGTCCTTTGCTGCAGCGCTGCTTTGTAATCTTCTTGTTTATCTGCAAGTGCTTACGGACATTGTTGGTGACGGTCGTACAATACACACCACATCTCTGATACCACGTTTCCAGCATTGCCACTGATATCGAGATATCGGGATACGCGTTCGAATACGGCGGGCTCTTGCGATTACAGCTTTTCTACATTATATCTTCTCACAATAGCTCGTCTTTGTTGTAGCACTTGGGAAATCCGCAATCGCACCTTGGCTGCAACAAAGTGGTGATCCAAGTGAAATGTTGGTTTCCCGGAACGTTCGGAAGTCCAGAACAATGGAGGCATGCCTTACGTCTATCGCAATATAATTAACTTGATTTACCCTTTCATGACCAGGAGACCGCCATGTCCCCTTTTGTGTATTGAGATGATGAAAGCGCTTGCCTGCTATAGTGATATTTTGCGAAGTCAGGTGTAGGTGTAGACCATGCTTACCAACTGTCCTACAAAAGATTTAGAACTTTCCTTCGGACATTTTTCCTATGCTTTGTCGAGGAGCTCGTAGGAACATTGCTTGCTGGCGTCGTCCTTATCCGTAGAGGACTATATCAGACTTATTTTAGCCAATTTAGCCTTGATGCGAATTGTCACAAGGTGATCGTTCACGTGTCGTAAGCTCAAAACTGTTTGCCTATATCTTTCATCCGAAGAAACACGAAGTATGTTCTAAAAATAAGGTGACTTTATACTTTTATAAAAAAAAATTTATTTATTCATCAATATTACGAGTAATGTTGTCACCTTCAAAGTAATCCCCCTCAGATATAATACACTTGTGTCAACGCTTTTCCAAATCCGTCTTGGTATAGCCTTGAGCTCTTCCAGCGATGCCGTTTTTATGTTCTCAATCGTTGCAAATCTCCATGCTTTCCTAAGTCTCTTCAGTTTTAGGAACAGGGAAAAGGCGCATGGGGCTGAATTCGGTTAAGTCAAGCAAGTCAGGATGATCACCCATGAGCGATGCTCATGCGACGGTTTCGGAACAAACTTCGCTGACATAAGTTTCATACCCAAAACATGCGAAAAAGTTGCATGACAGCCGACAACCTCTTTTATGGTATTTCGATGATTTTCCAAAATAATTTTCTTCACAGCTTCGACATTATCATCTCTTGTCGATTTGCTGGCGCGTCCAAAGCGAGGTTTGTCTTTGGCATCTTCTCGGCTATCTTGGGAGAGCTTGTACCATCTGTATACACAAAAACACGTCTAAACTTTCTATCTATCTGTCAAAAACAAACGAAGGATGTTATATACATAAAAATGGAAACATATATTCGGGATATGTGTACCAACACAGCAGAAAAAGAAATCAATAATCGAATGTACGTTGCCCGAGAAATTTTAAAAGTCACCTTACTTTTTGAACACATCATATGTATGTTTTCATCCTATTTTTGTCCGGTGCCATCGCACTTCCTGGATAGCGGTGATATCTGCGTTATTGCAGTTAAAGGAATCTAATAATTGTTCGGCTGCACGTGGTCTGCTATGGGTCCGAATATTCCGCGTGCAGCTACTAAAGTAATTTGCCTCTAAACGTTCGTAAGGGTCAACAAAAATGAATCCGTTTTTATCTGAGATCATAAGTTGATTCGCTAGATCTTTTTAAGCTCATCCGTATAAGGTTTTGAGCCCTATGACAGTATATGCCAGTATTATGCTACTGACCGAGCATGCCCTTACCAGTTTAGCATGCGTGAATAAGAGTTTTCTCATGCAGTTATCAGGGACCACAACAAGGAGGTAAGGCAAGCACTTCACTATGAACTTAATTGTTGCGCTAGTAACAGGTAAAATCCATTCGTATAGACTGAGTTTAGTCTTTTACCCGACCAGCGCGGCAGTAATATGGGGACAAAAATCGGTCTGTTGAGATGAATATAAAAAACACCAGCAAAATCTCGTTTACTTACAACTAGAAATGTGCGCTGGTCACCTGCAAGGTATCCACCTTCTAGCACAAATAAAAAATCTTTTGCAATTCCGGTGACAGGATCGTTCTGATTTGATTTCTTGGGATGCACGTTTGGAGCATGAAGCTGATATTTTTTGTTTTCGATTTAAAGTAGGTGCCATGAGATTTCTCCGTGTTTGGAGCCAGGCTATTTGGTCTTAAGTGTTTTGTGTAGAGTTTTCCTGTAGATCTGCGTTCCACCATAGATGTCATTTCTGGATATGTTACATTAAAACACTTATTAAAGGTGTAGTTCAGGTTCTGAACATCTTTCTGTAGCTTTTATTTTGTTCTGAGTTTAGGGAGAGCATTAACGGGTTTGCTGATATCCTTCTTGAAAAGTTTCAAGGTAATTTTTAGCAGGATCTATCTTACTTTCGTAACAAATGCTGACTGGGTTCCAACATTCTTGGCGATTACCTCTCATGTTGCATTTGCTAATACCCCAAAATGTTTTCTGAGAACAAGCATCGCGGAATCACGGTATCCAATGGATTACACTTCAGTGGTGAGTATACTACCGAATCAGGGAAATAAAACGACGAATTTGTGCCATTCTCCTTTCGTTTCATAGATTATGTTTCAGCAACTAAGTCTTGCTTGCAGAATTAGTCAAATTTAAATTTTGGGAGTGAATTCAGCACAAAAAGACAAATTTACTTTCTTTCTGATCGCTGGTCATATTTTAGAATGAAACGCCATATCGGTAACCTCAAATGCGTTTCGTCCACATCCATGTTGCCTGTTTGGAACATTTTATATTGCACATGGAAAGCCTTCTTTATACAGGAGCAATAGCAGGCTATTACAAATAATGTATAGATTATAGGTAGATATGTAAGTAGGCTCTGGACCAAAAAATACACTAGAAATAGAATAATGTCAAAGATTTCACTTTTACGATGGTTTAAGGGGAAAAGTTCAGATTAACACTTATTCACTTGATCTTTCCATAACACAGACGAGAAGATATTACAATATCCAGACCTTAGTTTAACACGATTGATTTTGAATTGAATTTTCAGATTTAAAGAGCCAACTATCGACTGAAATTTGGCTTGAAATAGTCTGGAGTGGGTAGTCTCACAAACAATGTACATACATATGTATGCCATTTCTCCAAAAAGAAAAAACTGAAAGTCAAACTCGCTTTTATGTACCTCATTGACTACGTTTAGATTATCTATGCCACATGCCGGGACTGTCTAAAATGGTAACTCAACATGCTCTCCTATCCGTTCCAAGTAACATCCAACAATGTAGAATTCCAGATTTACTATACGATACGACAACGAGACAGTAATTTCATTTCTTTCATATTCGGCACCCCGATATTGTATAGCACAAAGTAATCGTCCTCTAGATTCATTCTATGTACATACTCGTATGAATATGACAATAGCCATTGTTCCCATTTAGGGTCGTAATATGTATCATCCTTTGTAAATGCGGACGCGGACTTCTCTGAATGCGCTAATCCGTAGGATAAATTGTGGCAATGCTCATATATCAAATATTTTTGCGAGACCACAAAAGTCGGCTCGCAAATATGTTTTCAGTCATGTGTAGTGTTTGTATCTACAAACGAGTATCTATGAATGTTCGGCTCATATTAGCAGCAGACAGAGATGCCACAGGGAAATCTTAATTTTAGGGGGAGAACCACAAAACTCCCGTCCTTTGGCATTTAACTATGCGCGACACATAAAACTGACATCGCAGATAAATTTCCCATTTGGCACTGAATACTGAAGAAGAAGACGCTCGTGGCTTGGGATTCTGCCTCAACTTCTCAAATTTTTTTTTTTTTTTTTTTTTTGTGTTCTCCAATGTTTTCTTTTTGGAACGTTTTGTTAAGAAACAGAAGATTTATTTGATAATTTTACATGGTTATTAGGATTAATGGAACGAATGGGCGTTTATTCGAATAAAAATGTGAACATGCATGGGAATGCTATAATATATTTGACGCGTAGTTACTTACCGTAGACTTGACATGTTAATAGGTCGTTTGAATATAATTTCGATCGTCTTGACTTGTAAACTGCTAATCAGTCATCTCTAATTTGACATTTAGCACCCAAATGCTTTCAACAACTGCAAAGTGAAGAAGATACACAGATTTTTGAAGTTTAGCAGAAGTCAGTCTGATTTCACCCATAGAAAAGAAGTTAATCATGCCAAGGTGTATCTACTTTTGATGGTTAAGATGATACTTCATTTCTGGTTGGCAATATGCCTTAACCTACAAGCATTTCCTTTTGGTTTTCTTACCAGACAATCGTTGCTAATTGCTCATTTTATAGTATGTTAACAACTTAAGTGATAAATTCCAGATTTCGTCCTTTTCGTACGGAATCTATCATTATTCGACCCGGAATTTTGCTGTTCATCCTACATATCTCATATAAGCAGTCGTGAATTACGAAGAATAGACAAGCTCCTCGCACTGCACCCTGGGTCATGTTAAAAGTCTATTCACAATTGGAAGGCGAACAATAACAAGCGACATTAATATATTGTAATGCACAATTAAGGAATGCACATTCAACCGGATCTCAATTACCCAACTGGCGCTTATCAGCGCCGTTTGACTAGGAATATAGAAACTTCTGTCCCTGAATATTGAAGGCGTCCGTAGAGAAAAATGCGAATATTTGTATCAACTTCTAGAAGAAAACACAGAAGCATAGACATTATGCTCCTTCAAGAAACACACTACAAGGACGAAAATTAGTGGCTACTCACCTATAGGTGCCCTTCATCACCGAGCTTATGGAGTTGCACCGTTCGTACTTTCCGATATAAAATTCGTAAGGCTAGTAGAAACAAAAGACTGCCGCGATTTGTCCCTTGTAACAATATCAAAATCCGGTTCAAAAATTGTGAACATCTACAAACCTCCGAATAGCCGACGGCCCACTGACATACTACCCACGTACCAACATCCAGTAATCTATGCTGGAGATTTTAACAATCACCATACACTATAGAAGTACTAAGAGGACGACGACAATGGTATAAGACTTCACGATTGGGCCGAAGCAAATCGCCTAACACTTATTTTCGATGCCAAGAATAGAGGCACCTTTTACTCAAGAAGATGGTGTAAGAATTTCAATCCCAATCTGTGCTTTGCTATATCGGTCCATGGCAAAAGATCGCATCTGATATCCGAATAAATTCTACTCGACTTCCCCCGCAGTAAACATCGCTCAGTAGTCTTAGATACCGGCATAAAAACTACCGCTAGTGAACTGCATCCCTCGACTTCGATGGAACTTCAATAAAGCATCTTTGAAAAATTTTCGCTTTCGAGCTCGATTCTAATATTCGCTGGATCACCCCGAAGCCAAAGAACTACGAGAGATTCGTCGATACTGCAATAAGTACTGCGAAGAAATATGTTCCACGTGGGTTCTGTAAGAACTACATTTCCGGATGGAGTTCAGAAACCAACTTAACTTTACCAAAAATTTTCGTGAAAAAGTGACCATGTAGTTGCAGAAGAGCTACTTCAGTCGCTCGATTTAGCATTAATAAATTTTTGGAAGGTAACCACTGAAAGCTTAAATTTAACCCGCTCAAGCAGAAAAGCATAGAGCTTATTGCTAGAAATCTCACCTAAGAAATTTAATAAAGCATTGCGAGCCTTAAACTAGAGAAACCAGAAGACAGGACCAATAGCTACAGATCAATTGCTCTCTTAGGCATTTGTTATAAGATCCTTGAGAGTCTTACATACATACGTACATACAAAAAGGATTGTAGGAGCTATAAATGAAGTAGTTCTTACTGAGCAGGCCGACTTTAGATCAGTTAAAAGCTGCGTAGATTAGGTACTGGATCTAACAACACATACCGAAAATGGCTTCGAGAATAATCTTATGACCGGATTTGTATTTGTAGACCTAACACCCGTCTATGATACAGTCTAGTGTACAGGCATGATTTTTTTAAAATTCGCGTATGCTGACGACTTAGCCATTGACGTTTAGAGCCGGAATTTGAAGCTGTTTGAAGACACACTTACAAATGATCTCTAAGAGCTGGGTACTTTATGAATTATAAGCTAACGCCTAGTCTAATCAAGACTTAGTCAAAGTGTTTTCAATTAAATAACCATCAAACATATCTCCCACTCGAAGTCAAATTCAGCGGTGTCACTCTCAAACATCATTGTCGCAAGATTTCCGCCAAGTTAAAAATGAGAAAAGCTCCTTCTACTCCTCTGACTTCATGCGCACAGCTGCCTCTGGCCTGGTGTATCCAATATTTTGCATACGGTGCCCCCATTTGGCCAAAGAGTACACATAGCAATAGGTAGCTAGTTGAATATTACAATGTGCTTTATAACCGGTACGATCAGCCAACACAATGGATGTCAGTGTAAAGCGATTTCCACCCACCTTCATTAAGAAGGTAAAATACGCTGGTTGTGGAATTCATGGAGAACAACCAAAACGTTCCAAATACATGATTATATAAATCTAAATCATCGGTACGAGTAAAATTTTGATATCAATGAGGAGTGGATAAAAGTCTAGAGGAATTTCCCAGCAGCTAAAAACTTCATGGTCAAATCAACTGTTCGCGTACCAGGCTTCAATCTACCAAGGCATCTATGGATGCAACTCAACAGGTTCAGGACTCAATACGGCCGCTGCGCAGACTTCCTGTTCAAGTGGGGCCGATAACATCTATCGCGTGACTGTGACGAATCCTACCAAAACAATAAACCACATCGTATCCAACTGCCCTCAACTTATGTTCAAGGCCAACGTTCACAATACTCACATCACATCTGATGCTGTTCTCTGGTTAAATAACCTTAGTACTCGTATATACCTACAACACCAGTTTATGTAAATCTTTGTTTAGTGTTACCTATAGTATGTATTATGTTTCCTTACTTTCTTTGACTCTTTTAACGAACCAGGAAGGCTTAAAAGTTAAAGATTCTAAGGCTCTGAAAAGAACCCACGTGAGACGTTGAACAAAGTGCCAAAGACGTCTAAACTAGACATACATAAATATAATACATCAAGATAATACTCCAAGTGGTACTCGCAATAGCGACAATCCGCCCGTAGTCTTTTCGGTTGCGGCCAAAGCACGAATTCGGGAGGCCTCACCCGAAATATGGTACTACACAATCGCCGCCGAATTCGGCACTGACTGAGCAGCTGCTGAAACACTTGATTCAGACGACGCGTTCGGTTCGGTAGATTAAGCTAAAACAATGGAGACAGTACCGGAGAGGCCTTGCTTGTTACGGTTAAACTCCATCAGAATAGAATAGCGGTTGGTCAGGGTACTGTTTCTGACGGCTTGTCTCGAAAAACCGAAAAGGTGGAACGGGCTCCAGAAGAGACACAATCTGAAGGACTACCATTTAAGAGCAGATGAAGAGGTGACGGAGATGTATAGTAAGGCAACCGTATGTCACAGGGAGATGGCAAGTGTCGTCGAAGGCGCGTGTGCTAAAAGTCACACTCCCTCAGCGGCGACAGAGAAGAGAAGCTAGTCGGTAGAAACCAATCAACCTTTCCGATCTGAAGCTGCGCCCTCTTTTTCTGTCCCAAACAGCACCAAGATGAAGAAATTTTCCGGCACTTCTGCCGATGGGTGTATACTATACGTGCACGATGCACGAGCTTCGGTAGACGGAAATCGAATGAAGCGGTCAAAACCTATTGTTAAAAACAAAACAAGCTGTTGTTTCACACACACGCGACATCCAGACGAGGCCAGTACTACAACCAGCAAAGGTCGTAGCTCTGATCAACGGAAGTCGGCCAAAGCGCTTTCATTCCGGATCCTCACGAACTCAGGGAAAGAAACATTATGGATCGCATAATGCTCTGTGAGTCTTTGTTGAGATGGAATTCCCTCGAAGCTTTCCTGAAAAGCGTGGTTACGGGAGATGAAAAATGGGTGGTTTACAAAAACATTCAGCGTAAGAGGTCATGGTGCGCTCCTGGTGAAACACTGGAGTCGGTCGGTAAACAACATTTGCATCCCGTTCTTTACCGCGAGTTGTTTCCACGAAAGTAGACAATTAATGAGGCAGGCAGTGGAAGAAAAACCGCCAGAGTTGGGGAGCAGGAAGGACGTTATTTTTTCCATCACGATAACGCCAGATCACACACGGCTTTATTAACAAAACAATAATTGAATTCATTTGGCTGGGAGGATTTGTAGCACCCATCGTACTCTCCTGACCTTACGCTTTCTGACTGAGCATCTGTTCCGCTCTCCCCAAAACAATTTGGACGGAAGGCAATTCAATTTCGAAGATGAGATCAAAACGTGCCAGAAAAACTTTTTTACCCATAAAACTGCTAAAGATTAGAAGAAAGTAATAGACCATGGTGGACAATATTTGATTGATTAAATATAAAATTTTATACCAAAAATATGTGTTTAACTTTAACCCTAAAAAAAACCGCAGAACTTATTGAACAACCCAATATATGGGTGTCATCCTGGATAGCAAACCTCTCTGAACTAAGCATGTTACGTTGAAAGCATTTAAGGCGCGCTGTCTGTCTTCTGGCAGTGTAGAGGAGCTATCGGCAAGACAAGGGCCTATCACTGAAAAGGATCCTTTGGATCTACATGGCTATAATAAGGCCAATTATATCCTATATGTCGGTTGTCTGGTGGAATAAGCTCTCGCAAAAATATGTGATTGCTGCTTTTACCAGACTTTAAAAAACAGGTTGTCTCGGATGCATGGGGGCTTTTCCTATCACTTCTGAGACGCATTGATAAATCTTCCTCCCCTTAATATTAATATCATGAGCTGCACTCCCAAAGCCATCTTCCGTATGAAAAGAAGTAGCCTTTGGTACAACATGCACTGGAGTTTTGATGACCTTGGCGTTTGTTGACTCCGGTCTTTTCCTGTTGCGAAAAAAATACGAAATCAACATTCCGTGTGCCCAGGACTGGCTTCAGCCAAGAATCTGGGACGAAAAAGGAATGTAGTCGGGTATTCACGGACGGCTCCAAAACCAATATACATAGAATGTGGCGCTGGTGTCTTTCTGGAGCACTTAAAAGTGCTGGCCATAAGTGACACAACATCTTGCGACGAAAGCGATGACGACACCGCGGAGCACTATTTCTGTGATTGTCCGGCTTACATTAAGCTGTAGGTAGTGGGTACTGGTATTGTAAGCACCTTATCACTGAAGCACTTACTCATCTTCGTTCGTGAGACTGAAAGATTTTATTAAAAGGAATTTTAAAGAGTACAATGGACTAGTTCTTTTTCTGAGTGCTTTGTTCTGACCTCAATTAAATATATCTCTGTTAAATTAATTTTTTAAGTTTGAAATATTTGCTTTTTACTTTTGTAAACATTATTACTTCTCTAAAATATGTTTTAAAAACTCAGAAAATAGTTGTTGAATACATTGTGGAACTTAGAGCCTTTTTCAACACCTGCGACATTGTTCGTATGATGGCCTTTCCTGTCTGAAAGCTACTCTGAAGGTGCTTATGAAGAACTCATTGCATTAGCAATGTCAGGAGTTCTGATGATCTTTAAGAATTTTAGAGTACGTGAATAGTAGCTTCCGACCATATTTTGGAAGTAAGATGGCCGATGAAGTTTCAGCTTTCCAAAACGGAAATAGTTTTTTTTATCAGAAAGTACAAGATACCGCAATTCAGACTACCTAAATTCAACGTAGTAGAATTGTCCCTGCGTGTGATTCTGGACAAAAAACTGGTCGACTTCGACATCCCTAATGATATAATATAGGAGAGGGAGGAGAGGGAGGACTGGAAAAAAATTCAATAATCAGGTCAAGAAAAAATTCTAGTTTTTACGGATGGCTCGAAAACAGAGGAACTGACAGGATCTGGTATCTTCTGAGAAGACCCGGATTAAAAGTGTCTATAAGACAGGTTCTGGTTGTCCTCAGGGCGGTTGAGCTAATGCAGATGAGGTCGATATCCGAAAGAGATATGCTATCTATAACGATAGCCACGCCGCACTCAAGGTAATGGAATCTACCAACATTCAATTCAGTCAAGAGCTATCGCACAGTGCTTAGGGCACTATGCAGTCAAAACCTGGTGAGACTGTGCTGGGTGCCAGGACACTGCGGTATAAACGGAAATGAACAAGCGATAATAGTGAGGTTGATAACATAAAACCACCCCTTTGCACAGTAAGGGGCACTATCGAGAAAGAAATCACAAAACTGCCAATCTAAAGTCGTCAAGTCTGGAAGGACACAGGGTATCGAAGGCCCTCTGGCCACTTTTGACACCAAAAGATCTATTTATTAAATTAAAGGACAGTAATAGGAATCCTGGTAGGCCACTGTCTCCTGCGGAGTCACGTAAATTGTAAGACACGGAAATTTGCAGATTCTGCGGTGATCTGCAAGCTGTTCATGACTTAATACACATACTGTATGAATGTGAGGCAATATCGGGTACTCGAAGAAAATTTTTAGGGAAATACTTTTTCGAAATCACAAGAAAATAGAAGGCACGCGCTACAAAGGCCCAAGGAGATTGTTTAGATTCTTGTCATTTAAAGAAGGCACCGTTTTGGTGCCTGGTGTCTGTGTAATGGCATATCCATCATACTCCTGTTTTAACATACTCGAACCTTTCTTTTGCGGGAGAGCGGAAATGTTACTGCCTTTTTAGAGACGGCCGAAAGCATTCGCTTTGACGTACTAGAAGCTTATGAAGCTATGCTCATAAGACACAATTTGTTTTCTTCTGGTATTAACTTTTCAAATACGTAACGTGTATAACTACATCTAATGTTACATATACCTTTAACGTATCTGAATTGCTACTGGATCGCGTGTGGAGTTGACTAAATTTGCGGACCTTGGAGTGCTTCTAAATGCTTTTTTGGATTACCTCGTTAATGAGGCCAGGAATTTGCTGATATTTTCACATTATCGGCCTTTTCTTGGAGAGCGAATGCAAGAGTTCATAAGACATCCAATGAAGCGATACATACTTGAAGAACGCGGAATTATTGCTACTGCTTATTTGAACAATTTCTGGTCTGTTGTTTTGTACGCAGCGTCAATTTTGTACTGAGCAAACAATTGAGCATTTAGCTGAGCCTCTCGTATAGGCTGGCTTCACTAGAAATACTTCAAGAAGTGGCCGGCCCCGTATTGCTCGTTCGATCAAGAATATCACTGCTGTGGTCCAGGACTTACGAGAGAGTCCACAAATATCGGAAAGGCAACGATGCACACAATTTGACTTGAAGATGTTGCCTTATAAAGTGGAAGCTGTTCACCAATTTGGCGCCTGCTGACCGTCAAGTGAGTTTAACTTACTTTCATGCTCTGTTAAACTTTATGCAAGAAGAGGATGATCTCATATCCAAAATCATAATGAGCCAATTTCCACTTCAGTGGTTTTGTGAATAAACAAAATTTGCTTTTTTGAGGCACAGAGAATTCACACGAAATGCATAGAGAGCCATTGCATCCCCTCAAAGTCACTGTGAAAAAGTGATTGGTCCTAATTTTTATGAGCACGCCGGCGACACGACCTAATCATAACTGGTGAGTGCTATAGACAAATGTTAACTTAGTTTTTATTTGCCGCAAGTTCTTGACACAATTTCTCGAGCATTGTTGGTCCCAGCTTGACGGAGAAAACGCTCACACAGCTTCGTCAATGACCCAAATTTTGAATCACCAATTTGTTAGTGTTGTGGCCTACAGTTTTGGCGATTGGAACTGGCCTGCAAAACCTTGCAAGACTTGAAAGATAACAAGAAATTCAATTTACCAATTTAGAGCCAGATGTTTTGTGAGCAAAAATACAAAATTCCGTAAAATGAGCTTAAATGTGCATCATCAGCATGACCGATACCGAAGCAAACAACGTGAAAACAGAGTAAATGACAAAATGACAGCTAAATCACATTATGACATTACTTTGCCCTAACTTTTACTAAAGTGGTCTTGAGTTTCTGCCCGTAATATGAATATAAAGTGAAGGGATCCGTCCATCCATCAGTGCGTTTTCAGTCGAGTTAGGCATGCTACGAAATCAAGGCAAATCATTATTTAAAGACACAGATAGTGACGCCTTGCTCCGTCTTGTAAAGAGAATAGCTTCAGTCTTGGGAGAATTCACTGCATTACTTTTCGGATGATCCAGTCGCCGATTATGTCTAAAGCTGCCTGCGCCTTTGATATTTGCTTGCAATTGGCATAATCCAACAGACAACAGGTATATACCATCCGAATATGCTTGAGCATATTATTATTATCTGCATATCCTCCGTTTTCTTGACTAGTTTTCGGAGGAATATGTACAATTGAGGCCAATAGTTTGAGGCCATCCTTTTTTTTACTTGAGCAATACACAACATATTCAGATATGATTCTACACGTCTTGAAAATGTTAAAAATGGTAAAAGTCGTACAAAACAAAATCAAGAAAAGATCCTCAATCATTGCTCTTCTTAAAGAAGGTAAATTGTAGCCGTAGGTTGTTCCGCAGTTGAAGGTACTAATGTGCTGCATTCAAAGTGCCATTGAACGACAAACTCACACCGAACGTTTGTTTTATTTTTTATCTTTTACAAAGGTAACAATACGAATATGGCAAGTTTGTATCGTCCCGTATATTGTATAATACCGTGGTACAGTATTAGTATTCTTAACGTGTTATAAACATTTATTTAATTTTATGTTTATATTTGTTGAGATAAGAGTAGAAAGAGGTTTAATTTTTCAGGTGATACAGATGGATTCAGTAAAGAGTAATTCATCGTGTGGTTTGATTTATAATGTAAAATAAAATACATAAATTTGAAAGTAAACTTAAAATTTTTACTATCGGTTAAAAAAACAATTCATGGCATCTACTTTTCGAAAATGATATCATGTAAATGTTGGTCACGACTACGTCTGAGGTGGTCCATTCGGAGGGTCCAATTTTGTGCGACTCGTCGAGCATAGCGACTGGTATTTCGTTGATAACAAGAGTAATGTTAGCTTCCAAAGCGACAATTATAGCTAGCTTATTCCTGAAAACCTAAAAATTTGTATATCCCCAGAGAAAATAGTCCAAAGGTCTGATATCGCACGATCTAGGCGGCCTATTTACCGTAGCAAAACGTGAAATTAAGTGCTCACCAAAATGATTTCTCAACAAGTCCATTGTTTCACGCGCTGTATGGCTCGTAGCGCCGTCTTATTGAAACCAGAGCTCATCGAGACTATGCGCTTGAATTTCAGGAAGCACATAGTCCGCTAACATGGGGCGACAACGGTTGCCAGTGACTATAATGTTCTAATTTGTCTCATTTTGAAGAAATATGGATTCCACCAGTCCATTAACCATACCATACCGTTGTTTTTAATGGATGTAATGATAGCCCTTGGTACTCTTCGGGTTACTCATCAGCCTAAATACGGCAATTTTGTTTATTAACGTATCCATTGAGCCAGAAATGGGCGTCATCACTGAACTAAATTTCACGTTAAAACACCGGTTTTTCATTGAGTTTTTCCAGAGCCTATTTACTGAAAATATGACGCAAGTTCAAGTCGTCTGGCTTCAATTCTTGCGCAAGTTAAATTTTGTACGCTTTTAGGCCGAGATCCTCACGTAAAATACGCCAAATCAAGATTCTGAGAACGACGACAAATCAATTCGTCACTGTCTTTGCGTACGCTCTCAGCTACAGCTGCTATAGTCTCTTCTCTACGTGCTGGATGTGGTCTAACCGGTCGAGTATCATCCACTAATGTAAACTGGGACTCAAATTTGCGAATGGTATTGGCAATAGTGGTTTCAGTAGGTCAAATCGAAGGTAATCGAATCGCACGAAAAACATTTCTCACAGAACGTTGAATTTCGTTATACATCTGAACAATTTTAAGACGCTGTTGTGGCGTGAATTCTTTCATGATGACTTGCCAAACGATACTGAATAAAAACGAAAAAGCAGTTTGACAGGAATCATGTGCGATCTGTCGAAAAAAGCCTATTAAAAATTAAACCGCATGATGAATCACCCTATAGTTCTGCGAGTATTGGAACGGTATTTCCGAGGTGTTGTCTTGTAAGCTTTGTAGTACGTGACATAAACTACGGACCACATTGCATGTGGGACATAATGATGAAAACTCCCTTTTAAATAGGTGATCCCTATTAAACATTGTGTGCCATAGCTTTAACTTACAAAACTTCACCACTTGCAGTTTGCTTAATGAGTTGTTGGATAAGACCTTTACTAGCAAATATTAATGCTTCTTAAAGAAGGAGTCAGATTGGTTCCGCCGATTTTATTCGTCTTCGTGGATTTTTGTTGAGTTCATATCACTTTTGCAAGTGGTGTACACCAGGGGCATATTGATAGCTTCATGAGCACATAACTGTCTTTTTTTTCATTCCCCGGTATCACTACATGTCTAACTGGAAGTTTTGAGGATAAGTCACTGACAAGACGGCCTAGAGCTTTATCTAAACACGAGGATCGGCTAACAATTACAACAAGCAAACGAAGTAGATGAAAATCAGCAATCGCAATATGCGCCGAAATAGATCAAACATGGAATAAAGCACTGTTCTTGGTAACGGGCCTATTGTATTTGGGCAAGCTGCTGTTTGAAAAGCCTTGCTCCGACCGCAAAACAAGCAGAAAAGGTTAGAATGGGCCAAAATGCATTAAGGCTGAATGGAAGAAGATCAAAGTTTAATGGATGAATGAATCCAAATCCGTAGTACAATATTTGGCACAAAACGGATAGTTTTAGTTCGACGTAGCACTGAAAAAAGGATGCTACTAGGCTTTGTGGCTACCACCGTAAGCGGTTCTGTTATGGCCTGGGTTTGTCTCTCTTCAAGTTGAGTGGAAGATCTGATAGAGCAATATTTATTGGAAGAAAATGCTGTGACTCATAGACTAAGATTCATTGGCTATGGATTCGTATATCAGAAGAACGAAAATTACCTGAAACTGAAGGAAGATGAATAAATCTCACAAATCATGACATGGTCACCGCAATTACCAAAATTAAACCCCTGTAGAGCTGTGGTGTAAGGAGCTCGATAAAAGAGCCCGGAATCATTATCAGAATCTGCGTTGTTGAATATACTATATACCATATGCAGCAATTCAAAAACTGATAGCTAGAATGTGAAGAAGAGTAAATAATAGAAAGTTGACATTTTCAGCAAAAAATCGGTTTAAGTACTTTTTCTTTCCTCTTTAATAAAGTCCGTTATCTTTTTCCTTTAAGCGTTAAGGGCTTCCTCAACATTATGGCCTGTAGTGTAGATTTGATTGGCCAATCAAAGGTTTCTTGCAAAGAACTTTATCCTGACAATTCTGTTTTGTAGGACGCTCTCCTCAACTTTAATGTTAAGAGTCTCAGATAGATAATTAATTCCGATGCAACTTCTGATTATGACTACGGCAGAGCCACATTTATTGTGACTTCTTTAACTAAATTTTTAAGCCGTACATCTCCTACTTTTGTTCAACTAACCGTGTTCTATCTTAGTGAGTATTTTCTGGACCCTGTTCGACTTAATCGGGTGCTGGACTTCAATCGTCAAAAACTACATACATTCTGATCAACTTCAAACCATATTTGATTTGATTCATCGCCATTAGAGGCAGAGGGGCTAACGAGATCATTTACTGGATTTACATAATGATGGTCAGGCCCACTAACGCTCGAAAAAGTACGGCATCTTGCATGTTTGGGTATTTCCGGAGCCTTTCGCATCCACCCCACAACTGCTGTAGAAGCAATAAGTGGACTAACTGCTTTACACTTATAAATTAACAAAGTAACACTACGTTGCTCAGCAAGTCTGGAACAAATTAAAGAGATAAGTCCTAACGATCACCTGGAACTGTTCTCTGAAATATCGGAACTTGATATGACCTGCGCGGTAACAGGCCGCCTTTAAAAAATATTATGCTCCGATGAAGGATTAGCCACGGAGATTCCCAACAAAAAAGCATAGGTTAGCAATAACCAGAAAAGCTATTCAAGAATGTGCCAACCATATCTACAACTCTGTTATCCAAGGCGCATACATACATATATTCGGGGACAATCAAGAAGATATAAGTGCTCTTAATTCGCATATCATTAACTCCAAATCAGTCATTTACCGCTTCAAAACCCTGCAAAAACTTAGCTCTAGGAACAAATGGGCATTGATGGGAATGAAAAGAATGAGGAACTGGTCAGAAAAGGCTCAGAGACTCCATTTAATAGCCATGAACCCTTCTGCTGTATCTCTAAATCAGCAGCTAATTTAGCTTTTAGTAGCTAGGAGCTCTAGAGATTCATCTCATAGCTAATAGAATAGCCCGGGTCTAAGACAGACCAAACGAGCCATCCTGCCCTTTAATAGGAATGCCAATAGATGTCTACATCTAAGTCGTCATGATATCAAAAACTTAGTAGTTTACCTTACCGGAAATCAAACTAGTCGACTTTCCAAAGTGTCGACTCTGTCTTGAAGAAGACGAAATAGCTGGAAACGTTTTATGTGAATGTCCAGCCCTCAACGGACTTATATTCCTCAAGGAACAATTCGACATCAATGATTTAATGAATTCGTCTGCTGGTAATGTTATCAACTTCAACTACCGATCTGACAAAACGGTACAAAAGACCTTTTAGTTCAAACTGCCTTATTTCGCAATTTAAAAGCCGAATATTTAAACAAAAAAAAAAAAAAGTGCTTTGATGAAGTTAAAGGGTAACAAATAGAATCCCTGCCCTACATTTTAGATCAATAAATCAAACGTGTCGTACATAACTCGCTGAAATTTTGGGCCAAAACGAAGTTGAAAATACCATGAGTGAGTAATCACCTGAAGAACATATATTCATTTATCCATTTTGGGTTGCCTACTAATGTGGAAAGAGACTGTTGAATATTGAACACCATTCCTCTCTCGTCGTATTTGTTTATAAATGAAGAAAGTTAGTATCGTCGTCTGGTATGTCTGATTTGTGTTTGGAAATTCAAGTCGTCATAGTATTCCAGTGCCACTGTCACTTCAAACACCTGCTTAACTTTCAGGACTTCTACGTTGTTGATTATAGCGTCTTTTCTAGATAGCAACCCCGTTGCTTTATTTTAGATCTTTTATAGCTTTTCAATGTGTGTTTTCAATGAGCTTGCGCAAGCCAGTACACCATATCTAGATCTTTATTTTATAAGAGCATGGTTCACTTTCTTTCGTACCTGAATCGTAGATTTGTATTGCAGACAAGCCAACACAAACAGTGGACCTTTTAGCTTATCGCGCAGATCATTTATGTGAGCATCACGTAGAAAGTGGTTGTTGACAGTGATGTCTAGATATTTGTGGACTTTAGATATGCAGGGGCTTTATTTTTGATTTATTTATGCGTTGATTACTATCCAATTGATATGGCATCATTCCCAGGCTTCGTTTAACTCGTTTTGTATCAACGATTTTTATCTTATGTGCATAAGACGAACGGTTGTATACAGTATAAAAATGGCAGAGTTTTGAACCTTCCGGAACCCCGTACTGCACTTCTTGCTCATCTTGCTCATTGCTAAAGAAACTGTTGATATTTTTTAGATGAAAGTTTCCTTGTAGGGAATCAATTAATCAGTACGCTCATTTTCCCCTTATTGGATTCGGCTTTAAACAATTCAGTTATGATCGATTGCATCAAAAGCCTTGCCAAGGTTAATGAACAAGACTAAGACATGATGCTTTTGCCTAGCTAGTGTTGTCCAAGTTCGCAAAGTTTCCAAGTGGTTAGTAGGGGTAACTTTTTAGAAACCGTATTGTTGTTAGCATATTTACTCATGCTCTCCGATGGAATCCCGAGTTCAATCTGTAACTATTGGCCTCCGAATTCGTCTACTAATGCTTCAGTGCTTGTACTGCATGAAAAGTTCTTTGGAGTGCCACTTGTTTTCTTGAATTTTTCTTGGTTCAACGGATTTTTTTTTTTTTTTTTTTTTTCATTTGTTTGGGCAGGTTCTTGCTATCCCGTCTCATATGTAATACTTCCACGGTTGTTCTTCCATGTTCGATATAGTCGAATATAGTCCTTGCATAGCACCGTGATGTTTCTTTTGATGCATATAGCACCATATAGCATATAGCACTATATGTACAATAGTATTATTCAAAGTATTGCCCATCTGAAGCTATGACTTTTTCCCATCTTTCTGGCAATTTGTGGATCCCATCCCAAAAGAACTGCGCCGGCTTGGCAGCCAAGAATGAATCAAGCCAATTTTTGATATTCTGCTCTGATGTGAACCGTATTTCAGTGAGGGCGTTCTGCATCGACCGGAAAAAATGGTAGTCAGAAGGGGCAAGGTCTGGGCTATAAAGCGGGTGGGGTAACACTTCCCATCCACTGTTTTCCAAATAGTTCTTGACCGGAATAGCAACATGGGGCCGAGCGTTGTCATGATGGAAAATTATTGCCTTGTGTCTGGTGGCATATTCCGGGCGTTTTTCGGCTATTGCTCTCTTCAAATGGATTAATTGTGTTCAGTAGCGTTGTCCATTGATGGTTTCACCCGGTTTTAGTAGCTAATAATACAGCACACCCATATGATTCCACCAAATACAGAGCATTACCTTTACGCCATGGATATTCGGCTTTGCTGTTGATTTGGCTGGTTGGCCGGGTTTTACATATGATTTTTTGCGCTTGGGGTTGTCGCAATGGATACATTTTTCATCACCAGTAACAATGCGATCCAAAAATGACTTCCTCTTGTGGCCTTCCAGCAGCATTTCGGACATGCAAAACCGCCTTTCGACGTCTCTCGGCTTGAGTTCATGTGGAACCCAATTTCCTTGCTTTTGAATATATCCCGCTGCTTTCAAACGTTTTAAAATGGCTGCTTGAGTGACACACAAAGATTGTGTGAGCTCTTCTTGTGTTTGGCAACAATCTTCATAGAGTAATGCATCCAGTTCTTCATCTTCAAACTTTTTTGGCTGCCCAGGACGTTCGTCGTCTTCTAAGCCAAAATCACCACTTTTAAATCGTGCAAACCACTTTTGGCACGTTCGCTCAGCTAGCGCATGTTCACCATAAACTTTCACCAAAATACGATGATTTTCGGGGGCAGTTTTCAGTAATGAAGAAGAACTCCCCCCAAAAACACTTTTTCAGGCACGAAGTTCGACATATTTGAGTAAAAAAAAACTATTGTTGTTTACGCTTCAAATGAATGACATATACTGAAATAAAGTACAATGACAATAGCTTTCCAACGCATGTTTCAATGGAATAATACAAGTTATTCAAGCAATTAAGTTATAAACAGAAAATTTGTCTTTTGTGTATGGTCAGCGGGAGCATACATTGTGCCAACGTTTTGAGTAGTATCTTCGTGTTAATTGTTAATTTTTCTTATTAAGACTACTGAATCCTTTCAAAAATATAATTGTAAGCATGGAGTGGTTGCTAGAAATGGCTCTAGTTATCAAGCCTACTTTTCCCACGAAGTCCACTGTTTACAATAAAAGGAGCACAGGGTAGATAAGCAAAACTGATTTGATTCGCCAACTTTACAAGAAACTTGCTTCCGTTTAAGGTCAAATCTACAAACGTACAATTTTTACAAAGATGCGGCTTCTTATTGCTCTTCCACATCTTTAGTTTATGTACCCTCCTTGGACAGAATACCATAAATTGCATCGTTGTTTTCGGAAAAGCTTCTATGGTTCTCTGTGGTCTTCTGTTGTACTTTAAGATTAAAAATAACAATTTTGGGCTTTGTCACTATTTAAAAAAAAAGAATACTTAATCTGTGTACCCAAAACATCTCTACAGCTGTAGAACTGTATATGGGTATCCAGGTTTACCCAATTTCTGTTGAAAATAAATGTAAGTTACACTCTCATGCATCGCCTTTTGTACTGTATTCAACTTAAAAACACAATTCATCGAGAGGTCATTTATGTTTAGTTACAGGGCAACTCCCTCTAATTTCAAACCACAACGACTCTAGAATTTTCCATCCAAATCCGAAGCAGATATCATCTCATCTCCCAGTTTCGTAGAAACCCACAGCAGTGTCATCTTACAATTTCAGAAGAAAAAAAGAAAGAAAGATTCTCCGAACTTCGCTTATCTACCGATGAATTCATCCGTTCTCCATTTGTACTCCATTTGACATAATGATTAATTATTTCCATTCCGAAACGCATATTCACCCTGATTTCCAAATTAAAAATCAATCGCAGCTCCAATCCATATCGCATTGCACTGACTCATGCGGTATAATCTGCTGACCGAAAAAAATCGATCGGCAATAAATCGGATTTATCTGCTGATGGTCCAGTGACAGGTAAAATAGTTTGCCAATTTAACTGTCATTATGCATGCATAAGGAGATCGTATTCCTCGGAATTGATAATGTGGAGTAGAGTCGGAAAGTTTCACCGTCAGTCTCCGGAATCGATACGACTAATGAGTTTCATTATTTAAGAGTCACGATATCTGGTATACGGATAGATACAAACGCTGTGTTCGGTGCATTGCACTGAAGTGACTAATTTCGAAATTATAAAGTCGAATCAACCTGTGTAGGGGTGAGCACAAGACAACAACAACAACTAATTGAAAACAAAAAGCAAAATTGTGTAAAAGGGATCAGTGATCTTGGTGATGATAGCGGCGTGGCAGCAGAGTCGATATAGCGCGTTGCGCGACAAAACGTTCATTTGCAGACAATAAACACATGTAGCGCTGTCAGAGAACAGGCGTTCACCCCACTAATTATATGCACAAACGATGCCACAGCGACAACACTAGAAGACGGCAGAATTACATTAATGCCGCGCACACGTCTGCGGGATGAAAACTTACAGATACTTGCGAATTGGACCGAAACCACTGAAGCCAAATGGAACGAGGTGTACTCTGAATCGCTGGGTAAGTGTAAAATGTACTGCAAATCAAATGATTTTTGATGGAGAAGTATTTAAACTGAGTAACAAGAGTTTGTAGCATAGAGGTCTACTATTCAAGTAACTTTAAACATAAGCTCTCTTGAGCAAACTGACAAAAAAAAAAACAAACTTGGCAGGGTCTAGTTTACTAGGTCCTCTTATCTTCAAACTATGTCACCAAAGCTTTTGAACTAAGGTTTTTACCAGACCAGACCACCAGACACCATCGCAAATGACAGAAAAATAGGGGATGCGAAGAGTTTTCTTCGTTGCAAGTGGAACTGAACAGGTAAGACCTGCTGTCAATGATAAAAGCAAATATACAATTCGCACAGAAGGTCCACTTTCACTTCCTGGTGCTATTAACGAGTATGTAGAGCATTTTACCGATGCTTTCAGCGAAATAAGAATCTCACAGTTACGAGCTTTAGCTTTAACTTTTAAATTTTAATAATTATGAGGTGCAGTGCGATCCATAATATGCAGAGATTCCGCTTGATAAATCGATTGATATACATGCTAACATACGAAGAAGTATTTCTACGACTACTCTGGGTACTTACGATCAATTATGTATCAAAAATTCATTACAAAGATGGGTAGAAGTTTGGAAGCTGCTGATCTTTTTATACCATCAACGGGTATAAAAACGGGACGAACACTCACAAAGAAAGTGCTGAGCGGTGTCGTCATCATTCTCATATTAACAACATTCTGCTGTAACACTTATGCCATCACATAGAGGTGATAAGCAAAAACATAATGTCTTGTTACGACGCCAACACCTAATCGAAAGTCCTTTCTACTTATATACAAGAAGGGCGCTTACGTTTTAAGACGTCGAAAAGCATTTATTTAGTCCGACCGCATCCTGTAGAGTCTTGCTACTTCCAGCTAAGCCCGTACAAAACTCAGCTGTCAATTAAAGCCCGAAACGAAGACACAGTAGAGGCCATAGAAAATTTTCATTTGGTCCTTGCTAAGAAGGTTCATCTGCAATTATTGTGACCCAGGAACCAAACAAGGCACAGTGAATTCAGTCTTCCTACTACGTTTAGAGATGCCTTACATTCTCGAACCAACTTGGAAGTTCTTAGAAGATTAAACAAGGCTTAACTGTTACTTTGATGACACAGTTGAAGCCTTGAAGGCCTTTTTCCAAGACAACGAAGAGGACCTATCGACTGCAGAAGAACAAATTCCTTGAGTCACAGACGGAGAGATACTTAATGCTTGCAACCGATTTGGGAATTAAAAAGCCCATCTGGGCCATATGACTTACCAAATATAACCTTTAGGGCTGCGGTCAAAGACAGAATCTATCTGAGCGGAAAAGTTTTTTTTTCAACCGATGGAAGAAACAAGCTTGTATTACTACCAAAGGAAGGCAAACCCGCACGTGACACGTTAGCGTATTGTGTTGGAGCGTATAATCTCTAATGGACTGGAAGCAGCTACTGAAGAAGTAAGAGGACTATCAGAACATCAGTACGATTTTCGACAGTCACGCTGAAATATTGATGCCATTAAAGCGATTGTTGATACAGCAAAAATAGCCATTGAAGGAGAAGAGAAGAGACACAAAACAGTACCGCTGTGTCGTAAAACTGAACGTTAAGAACGCTTTCATCATCGCGAATTGGGTACATATTCTACAAGTTCTACGTTATATGAGAATACCAATTTGTATCTGAAAAATTGTGAAAAACTACTTCCGACAGAGAGTGTAACTATAAAATACAGACGGTGGTTTGATGGTGCACGCGGTTACCGGAGTACCATTAGGATGGGTCCTGCAACAGGTACTTTGCAATGTGATGTAATGGATGCTAAAATCGTGAGATTTATGGACAAAACCGCTCTCTTCGTAACAGCAAAACTATAAGAAGAAGTTGTCCAAATAAGGAACGAACAATTTAAATTGTACGATGGCTGGTATAATCTGGTCTCACACTAGCTAAGAACAAAACGGAAGCGGAAATAATTGCAAGTAGACAATGAAAACAGATCATTATGCTCACAGAAGAACTGCAGATAAGGTTCGCAGAGAATAGACAAGAAGGATTGCTCCCGCAGAGTGACATCGACGCTATGAAAGAAACATGAGTTTAATACAGTGGCAACAATGTCTCCCTATTTGCCCATGCATCTTTTCATTGCCCAAGAAACTCTTCGGGGAATACTGAGCGAAGCACGAACTCCAGAGAACATAGATAGCTCATAGTTGGATAAGGACTCCTTCTTCTTGCGTGTGCCACCTGAGTTGCGGTGTTCCTCTTCTGGGCAGACTTTTCGGACGGGAGAATTGGTGTCAATCCGCTATACATAACCCAGCCATATTTACTCTTCTTGTTAAGTCGATGTCATTGTACAGCCCATACAGTTCGTCGTTATTACTCCTACACTCACCGTCTTGCCAAACGGGACCATATGAGCACCTTCATCCATTTTTGAAGTCATGACTCAATGCCTCTGCGCCATAGAGTAGAACTAGGACTATTAAGGACTTATATAGGGTCACATTTGTTGTTCGAGAGAGAGCACTTTTAGTCAAAGAAGAAGCAGCGATTGGCAAGAGTAATCTTCGTTTGATTTCCGCGCTGCTGTCGTTGTTCGAATTGATAGCGGAGCATAGGTATACAAAGTCCTTAGCTACCTTAAATTTATATCTGTTGAGAGTGACATTCTGTTCGAGACGTCGGCGTTGCATGTCCTTTCTTGTTGACACCATATACTTTGTCTCGGCTACATTTACCGTCAAACCAATCTTCGCCGCTTCTGCCACAATAGTCACGGAAGCACCATTGACATCACGCTGCCTTCTTCCGATTATGTCAATATCATTGGCGTATACGTGTAATTGGACGGACTTTTGAGAGATTGTGCCTCTTGTGAGTGTGAATTTTCCACTATTCTTTCAAGAATATGTTAAAGAAATCGCATGACCTCACGTCGCCTTGTCTAATAACTTTTTTGACATCAAAGGTTTCGGTGAGTTCTTTGCCGATCTTGATGGAGCAGCGTGCATTCTAGATCGTCATCCTGCACAAATGAATGAGCTTATTATAGCTCGTCTCTTACGATTGTTTCACACACTGAGTTAAAATCGATGACTAGATGGTGTGCACCGATGTTGAGTTCATGGGTTTTTTCCAAGACCTGGCGTAGTGTGCATAGCTTAAAGCCACCATGGATCTATTAGGTTGTTGACGACCAGCTTCAGAGATTCATGCAATACGGTTGGTAAAATCTTGTAGGCTATGTTAAGTAGACTGATGTTTCTGTAATTCAGAGGGTCTCCTTTCTTGAGGATCGAATAGAAAATGCTGAGGTTCGTGCAAGTAACCTTAGCAAAATATCACAGTTCATGAAAATGTCTATTTTTCTTTAATCAGAGTATTTAATTAGCGTGGTTACTTCGTTTGGTGATGAAAAATTTTAGACCTTTCCTGTCGCACCTCATATAGTGTTGTGGGAGGTAAAGATACTATGGGAGAGTACGCGAGAACACGGACTTGCTTAGTCATTCTACGAGATCCGTTTTCAATATGATAGCAATCCGCTTAAATACAAATATTCTCTGTTTGCTTGATTAAGCAGTATTTACATGCAGTGTCATGCAAACTGTAGTCATTGCTAGTCTTTAAAATTCAAACGCCATATAAAGGGTGATTCATCGTGCGGTTTGATTTATAATGTAAAATAAAGCACATAAATTTGAAAGTAAACCTAAAACTTTTGTTATCAGTTAAAAGAACAATTCATGGCATTTATTTCTTAAAAATGAGATTATGTAAATGTTGACAATGACTACGTCTGAGGTGGTCCATTCGGAAGATTAAATTTTGGGAGACTCCTTCGAGCATAGCGACTAGTATCTCACGGATAATACGAGTAATGTTGGCTTCCTAAGCGTCAATCGTAGATGGCTTATTCCTGAAGACCTAAAAAATTGTTCAAAGGTATTGTATATCGCACGATCTAAGCCAATTTACCGTAGCAAAACATGAAATTAAGTGCTCATCAAAACGATTTCTCAAAAAGACCATTGTTTCGCGCGCTGTATGGCTCGTAGCGCCGTCTTGTTGAAACCAGAGCTAGCCGAGACCATGTGGTTGAATTTCAGAGAGCACAATTTTTGCCTCATTTTTGAAGAAATATGGACCAATGATTCCACCAGCCCATAAAACACACCATACCGTTGTTTTTAAAAGATGTAATGGAAGCGCTTGGTACTTTTCGGGTTGCTCATCAGACCAAATATGGCAATTTTGTTTATAAACGTATCCATTGAGCCAGAAATAGGCTTCATGACTGAATTTCATTAAGTTTTTCCAGAGCCTGTGCACAGAAAATATGATGCAAATTCAAGTCGCCTGGCTTGAATTCTTGCACAAGTTGAATTTTGTACGCTTTTAGGCCGAGATCCTCACGTAAAATACGCCATGTCAAGCTTCTGAGAACGACGACGAATCGATTCGTCACGGTCTTTGCGTACGCTCTCAGCTACAGCTACAGCTCAACTACAATCTCTTCATTACATGCTGGATGTGGTCTAACCGGTCGAGTATTATCCACTAATGTAAACTGGGACTCAAATTTGCGAATGGTATGGGCAAAATGGTTTCAGTTGGTCGATTAGGTGCACCGTAAGTTCCTCGAATCGCACGAAAAACATTTCACGCAGAACGCTGATTTTCGTAATGCAGCTGAACAATTTGGAGACGCTGTTGTAGTGTGGGTCTTTCCATGATGACTTGTCAAACGATACTGAACAAAAATGATGCAGCAATTTGATAAGAGTCACGCGTTATTTGTCAAGAAAAGCCTATTGAAAATCAAACCTTACGATGAATCACCCCTTATATTGCCACTTCTATGTGGCATGTGAACTATGATCGTCTTCTTTAGCGTTTGGGGGTTTTCTTGGATCCTGCCGTGACATCCATAAACTCTTGATCTAAGCTGCAAACTTTGCTGTCTTTAGCACCAATTTTAGCCGGACCTTGGGATTTGAACTTATCAACCGACTTCCGTCGCTTCGGTTTCCATTGGTGGCTCCTCGTGCCTCTGTTTGAAATTGAAGAAAATGATTGCATTTCAGTTGCGTGAGAATGATCGGTTTCACTTCCGTCGATTTGCCTCTCTTTTCTACTGACAATCACCTCATTCGAATTGCATCTTCTATTGGCGAATTTGACTCACTGTATATACCCAACGCTGCAGAAGGTACCTACATCATAAAGATCTCAAAGGAGATGCGCTTGGGAAAAAATATCACCAGACAAAGTAGCCAATTAAATATTTTGCATTCATCCAGCTTCTAGAGTATATTCGCATCTACATAAATACATATGAGCATCCAAAAATATCTTCGATAGCTTTCCTTAACTCCCGTACCAAGATGCAATGTGTAGTCTTTATCGTCCAACCGACAAATCCATTCAGAGAGCAAGAAACACTTTTGAGATATGCATACACCAAAAGTGAAATACTCAACGCACCCGTGAGGATAGTCAACCCAAATAGCTCACATTTGTTGCATGAGTATTCGTATCTCATCAGTGGTGGGGTATCTCATCGGTTGGCCTGGTCGCTGCCTCACACTGTGGCAAGATTAATGCGAAATAACTTTCGGAACACTTGAAATAATTAATTATGGCATTAAGTGCTAATTTCTCGACATCTCGACTATTAGTCTGGGCGGACAGCTGCTCCTCTGGGGACATATAATCGCATTCGTACAACAGTGTCACCCATTTGCAGCCCACAATATACTCGTATACTTTTGTATAGTACCTCCACTGGTCGACCGGGTGTCGGGTGCCGGGCGGCGAATACTATTCGTGTGTGGAGCACTCATAGATTCCATAGATCTATGAAAGTGACTTGCCCACTTGGAGGCACAAATCATATTTCTCAGATGCGTTAGTTCTGTCGAATTCAATTTGCGCCCGAGTGACATGTGGCACACGAGACATGAGACACGACCAATTTCTAGATCTCTGGAAACATCAAAGGTGCTCCACGTATGAACGCTTTTACTTACCAAACATGTTCTGTTTGTTCTGGCGAAATGGAGATGTTAATGAGCTTCTTCCCACCCAGCCAACACATGGTTTTCGGGGAAAATTTCATTTTTATTTTGTTTTTTGAAATACAGTAGAGGCCGTAAGCAATGTGACACAGATGGGATGGGACATGGACAAGAGATTACGAATATTCTGAAGAGTGAAGTGTATTTGTGAGTTTTCGTTTTCGTTTTCGGTGTTTCCGGAGCAAAAGATGTTTTGTTTACTCCCGGCTAATTAATATTAATTTCGTGCGGAATGAGGTTGTCAGGGCTGTTGGCTGTTGAATGGTTTAAACGATTAACTTTTCATGAGAGTTATTTTTGCTATTCGTTGCATTTGAGAGTACGAACAGCGAATACGTGTTCGAGATGAGATGCAAGGCAACCAGTCTGGATGGTGTCATTGCAAATGTCTTTATGAAATATGAGATGAACGAGATTTATCTTAATGGAAGTCATTGTGTTGTCAACGGCTTCAGACGCGCAATTTGTCGTTTTTGTTGTTGCCGTGTCTAGAACTAAGGAATGAGAATTCATTTAAAATCAGATACGTCTTACTGCTTTAGCATACGGGTTGTCATCTATCTAGCTATAGGGAATGAATGTGTGCATATGCTTTGTAAAGAAGTTACACAAAAGTATCTGCATTGTCAGAGGGGGTTTATTTAAACTCTTTAAAACCGGTTCATATTCTCACATATGTACGAGTATAACTGCGCACAAAACTGTGCGACAACTTGGCGTGATTTCTTATGGGATTCCTTTTGGAAAGTAAAGGGTGACCTTGTCGCACAGTAGTGTTTCAAATGATAAGCATTAATTGCTTATGACATACGGCGGAGCTCATGGCTATGAGCTAGGCTATCCCCAGCGCCACTGCTATACCTACACTGGCTATCAGGTTTGGTAGCCATTGGGTTACTGGTCTCGTTCAGGCGGACTTGACTTGCCAAGTTTTTAAGCACGAGTGTTAGGCAGGAGAAAATTTCAATTCAAAATGTCCTGTTAAAAATTGAGAACCAACGAGGGATAAATTCTGTTGAAAATACATTTAAATGTCAAGATAGTAGATTCCATGTAAGAGCTAACTCAAGTTGTTTGAGCTGAGGTGTTGAATAAGTATTTTTCAGGTGTAGTCAGCGTGCTATATATAGTACAGATCTTGGCAAATGAACGGTCTGGCCGCAGATCTGTCCGGTTGATAACTCTACAAAATGAAAACGGTTCGGGTCTGCACATCGAATATTCAGCCCTTAAAAAGGCCACTAGCAGCTAAGCAACTAGCTACACTGTTATAAAGATATCACCGAAATCAGGGAAATGGGGGTAATAGGGACCAAATGAGAATGAAAATCTGCGACATTTTATTTTCCAGATTTGATCAGGAGAAAGCATGCGTGTTGAATGGAACCTCAATATTACCAGTCCAGTCCAGAAGAAAGAACTGCGAGAGCTTTATGAGTATTAGTCTCCTTTACAGAGTGCACTGTTCTCTTCTATCAGTGTCAAGAAATCGATTTCAAAGCCGCATATGAGACGATCTTTGTCAACTTAAGAAATCAGCCAAAACTCTGTTTCTGTTATTCAGATTGGTGATGAAGGACGCTCGCTTCTGCGTTGTGGTCAGAAGAAATCATCGCTTTTGATGTCAAAAAGGGCTTAAACAAGGCGATGCGCTGTCATGTGACTTGTTTAACATTGTGCGAAATTTGCAAGTCAACACCATAGAAGCAGAATCAATTTTAAGTTCTTGTAGATGGTGTTTTCACATGAGGTGTAGGGTTTGAAAGTCCTATTATCTTAAAGCTGATAGACACAGGGTTGGCATACTGAATCCGATTGACCACCTGCAGCGCCATCCGTTCTCAAGTTGAGTTCTGGAAAACATGTATAGTATGCTGATATTGATTTTTAATAGAAAGCCGCCGTGTTTTCGCATGAGGCCCGTTTCCATGTTGATGAAAAAAATTGCCTGTGCTCCGAAAATACAGGAGACACTAATGCAACAAGAATGAGTAACTGTGTGGTACGGTTTATGGACCCGAGGTTTCATAGTCAATAGAGCGCACTACCGAGACATGACAAACATTTTTTTGCGGCTGGAGTTCCAGCATTTGGATACGGATGACCTCTACTTTCAGCAGGATGGTACTACGTGCTATACAAGACCCGAAACAATCGAGTTATCCCGCAAGATGTCTCCTGGCCGTGTGATTTTTCATTTCAGAGAAACCCATTGAGCGCCAAGATCAGGCGACTTAGCACGACATCTTTCCTTGCGTCTATGTTATAATCAAGAATAGTGTCCCAATTGTATGAAACAGTGATTAAAAATTTCGGGAAAAGGAAGAAGGCCTGCATCTGCTTTCAGGATATCTCAACAATTGTTCGTTAGTTGAAACACCCTTTATAACCTGAAGACATTTGCATAATTGAGGACATTAAACTGTAACATCTATGATGCTATGCTGATTCCAATAGAAACCCGAGGCGACGCTAAAGAAGTTTTGAGTTCCAGGCATCTGAACGAATACTTAATTGCATTCAGAATCACTCTCAGAATAAACGAACGACTTAAGTTCTACGAGCTCCTCGACCAAATGTGTGACTTATGTCCTAAGCATTACGTTAAGATCGTCCTTCGTGATTCAGACACCAAATAAGGAAAATTTTGGGATTTGAGTACCCTTAAAGTCTGTGCATACAGCATGGATGAATGAAGTTAGGGAGGAAAAAAGAGATATACCAAATGTTTGACTAGGAGCTCGGTAAGGCATTCCATATGCAAGTTGTACGGCTTAGGAAACAACCGCGGACGAGTACGTCCGAAAGTAAGCTTGAGGGTATACTGATAAGCATACCGAATGCTACCTGCTATTTCGGTGGGGTACTGGTGGTGACAAAAGCGATGGAACTAAGTGAAACAGAAACATTACGTCAGTATTCGAGGGTACCAATTGACTGTGTTATATTGGCGTCACATGTGAGTTTTATCTCACGGTCTTGGATTCTATCTAGCAAGTGCAAGGAGGTCTTAAAGGTACCTGACCAAATATGGGCATTATACAATACTTCAATTTCGCGCCAAAAACCCACATGTGCTTCATGAATCAAGACATCATCCACAAAAAATAACTGTTTGGTGCGGTTTGCATGCCGGCGGCGTTATTGGGCCATATTTTTTCGTCGACGATAACGATCGTCACGTTACTGTGAATGGTCAGCGTTATCGCGCCATGATCACCGATTATTTTTGGCCCAAATAGGAAAATATGGACTTGGACGACATGTGGTTTCAACAGGATGGTGCCACAAGCCACACAGCACACGCTACAATCGATTTATTGAAGAGTAAGTATGGTGAGCGTGTTATCTCAAGACATGGGCCAGTCGATTGGCCGCCTCGTTCGTGCGATTTAACGATGCTTGACTATTTTCTGTGGGGCTACGTTAAGTCATTGGTTTATGCCAACACGCCGACGACATTGGAAGAGCTCAGAGCCAACATTGAACGTGAAATAGCGGCCGTTTCGGCCGAAATGTGTGGCCGAGTCGTTGAAAATTGGGTCCAAAGAATCGACCGCTGCAGACGTGCCCGCGGTGGCCATATGAACGAAGTCGAGTTCCATTCATAAATGTTTTGATTGTACTTCAAGCCAATAATAAAGTTTTTGAAATATCTCAAATGGTTTGCCTTTTATTTCAAAAAAAAGTTGTCAAGTCGTTATTAGAAAACCCTATACAATGAGAAGAATTATCGTCGCAAGAGACTTCTAAGCCCTCTCCTATCGAATTTCCTAAAAACTGTATTCCACTAGCGTCAACCACAGAAGAAGTGGCCCCATTGTCAGTTAACCATAGGAGACGAGGAGTCATACGATCTATAAGGGCCCAACGGATTTAGAAACAAAAAGATCGAGGCAGAGATGCCATCGATCGAGTAGATAGGGTGTTCCATTTACAGAAATGATGCTCGGAAGCTATATGAGCTATGTATCTACCATGCTATGCAGCGCTTGAAGCACTATATCAATAATCTCAGGTCAATACCAGAGACATCATCTTTCAATAGTCTCTACACTTGTTGCCATATGCTAATGATCTCGATACAATCAGAAAAATCAGCGAGCTATCACTGGAGCGCATATGGTCATTAAAACAGAAGCCAGAAAGGTAGTATTAGTGGTAAATCAGGGTAAGACAAAGTTTGTTCTGTCGAGCAAAAAAGACACTCACCACTAACGGCTCGAATAGCACGTCACAATAGGAAATAATAGTTTTGACGTGGTAAAGGGTTTTATCCACCCGAATCCCGATGCTCATGCAGGTGCACGAGTAATGCGACTCGCGGAAAGTTTGATGAACTGACTGCAACTAGGTTGGGAAAATCTAGGAATTTTTGTACACTGCAAGTTTAGGTATATAACTGAACTTTTTGAATGTTAACTTGCAGCAACACAACCGTAAAGACCCTGCGAAGAATCACTACTTTTTTAAGCTTAGAGGGTCAAAGCCTGAACAACTGTAGCTTTCCATCCATTACGGTCCCGGGCTTCTTCCAGATGAAGTATTATGTAGCCGAGCCGATGAAATCGACGGATTCTTACCTCACGTTGTATTTCGACATCTTTGTACAGCCCATAGAGTTCGTGGTTATGTCTTCTTCTTCATACGTCTTTCTCACAGATAGGACCAACTATTCGACGAATGATTATTCTTTCAAAAGGGGCTAAAATTTATTCCACTTTCTTATATTTTATCGTCCAACTTAGGCTCCGTTAAGCAGGACTGGCAAGCTTAACGCTTTATAGAGCATGATTTCGACTCTTTGCGTTTGGAGTTTTGACCCAAATTGTTTCAATAGACCAAAGTAGCATCAGTTGACTTTGGTTAATTTTCGTCGAATCTCTAACCGTTTGTGAAATTAAAATTTTCCCCGAGATAGGTGAATTTTTTGACTACCTCGAATCGAAGTTGAAGCTTTCGATAGTGACATTTTGTCCTCGATGATGTGGGACGGAACGGTTTTTCATCGACATCTGTCTTTATGTAAAAATTTGGTCTGATATCGATTTGCCAGGTCGGAAGCTGTACTGGTATTGGACGATTTGTCGGACGGAGTACGGTTTATAGGCGATGTTTGGTAGGAATATGCCTCGACAGTTTTGTTAGGACATTGGATAAATGTAGATAGCACTAATATTCTAGTTGTCAGGCATGATTTCGTTATCCCATGCTTTGTAAATGATCTGCTACCTACTCCTTGCCAAAACATTGCCTCATATTGTTGTTGCTCAGCTTTTTTGTTTATCATGTTTTCATATGAGCGGAGGTCGAAACCGTTTCCCAGTAATGATTTCCTTGGGTTTCGACAGTTCATAATGAATAACACCGACCTGGTCCCACCAAAAAAACAGCATAACCTTCGCAGCGTGAATATTCGGCGGAGCCAACGACGGATGAGCTTGACCGGGCAGTCCCTATAACTTTTTTCATTGTCTTCAACTTCATCTTCATTGAGTTGTTGTAATGAATCCATTCTTCAACATCTGTCACGATGCGATGAAAAAAAAAAAAAACGTTCCAACGTTCCAACTTCCCTTGGTTTCAAATCATATGGATCCGAAGTTCCTTGTTTTTGAATCATTCCCAACGCATCCAATTGCTGGGAAATGCTAATGCATTTCCTAATGCTGGCGGGTAACTAATGCTGAAGCAAGCTCTTCTTGCATTTGGCATGGCTCCTCATCGAGCAATGGCTCCAATTTTGGCCTTCCTTCACGCGGACGTTTGCCAACATCGAAATCACCATCTTTGAAGAGACAAAACCAATCACGTTGCACGCGGCACGTTGTTTCACTTAGAGCAGCATCTCCGTAACCTTTTTGAAGCTTTCAATACGCTTCGGCTGCCGTTTTTTTCGAATGAAAGAAGAAAATGAACACTTCTCGTAAATGACTATTATTTAGAACAAAATCAGACATTCACACAACCAAAAGTATAGGGCGCCAAAACAAAATCACTAACATAATGTGTCAAAACGGTTTGTTAACCATATGTCTAAGCTTGGTTCATGACTTACTGCTAGAGCCATCTATTGAGAACTTAGTTGAGCACCTAACACTAGTACATTTTATTAATTTCTAGTACTTTTGTATATTATTTCTTTCTGCTTTTTGGACCTATTATTATACATTCGTAATCTGTTGATGAAATAAATATACAAAAAAAAAAAAAAAAAAATGCTTATATTCACCACAATATTGTAAACAAAGAGATAATGCTCTAAAGAGTGGCCCACATTTAAGCCACTAGGAGCAAGTCTTATGTTTGAAGTCTTGTACAAAACATAGCGTCATGGATCATTCGTTGAAACAAATTAAGATTCCTAATCAAAGCGATGTTTGTGTTCAAGCTATTGAAAAAAAACATGCCGACATCTTTAGAGGGAGCGGTTTCAATACTCCAAGTCGAAAGTTTTCAAAGAAGATTTTCCACGTAAATTCCTGTCAGTTTTGAGAGAACGATACTACCGATTGTTATCATTTGCTGTTTTAAAAAAAAAAAACAAAATGGCCATAACGAAACTGTATTTTGAGATAAAAAATTTATTTCAAAAAGGATTTCTGATATAAAGGAAGTTGGCAAGGTAACTTACTCAGTATTCGTCATGTCTGGCATGTGCTTTGATAACCTTGTGGGAACAGGATGTAGATAATGGTTGTGCTTTTCTTCGCCGCTTTTCAATGATGAAGTCAAAATTAATTGCTTGCTTTTCATCACAAATATTTCGATTTGAGGAATTGAAAATACAAAATTTTTGCATTCCTCAAAGAAAGTTAAAGGAAATAAAAATTTCACACTGTTTTGTTTGATTGTGGCATTGTATCCAAGATGCAGTCATGATGAATACCATATTTTATGGTGTAAGGATCTAACTGTCCATTTACTTGTACGCGTATATTCTATATTTTCACAAAACTCTGTCTAGCAAGTCAACCCCTCGCATATGTATATTTTTCATATTTTTTGATTGCACTTGGACCTACAGAGGCAACTATTCAGAGGTTCAATTTCAAGAACACTGGGATGAAATATGTGGGTCTATATTCAAACTGTTTGATCATGTAAACATTCTCAACATACCTAACGACTTGGTCGTATGAGCCTTGGAATTTTCGCATTTGACTTTTTGTATTGAATAACACTTCCTTGGGTACTCTATTTACTTACTTAGTTACTTAAATGACTCTAAAAACAGGGTTGACAACGGTTTCAGCTAACATGTCTCTAGCGAAGTCTCGTCCTCTACTGCGTAGTTCTTCGAAAAGTCGAAAACTTTTCACACACAGCGCCCCTGGTGTACATGTGTTAAAGGTGACCTAGCCCCTAAGTCTGTCATCCGAGCTTTTCTGAAGAGGTTGGAATCAGTATATATCAGTATATATAGTATATATCAGATGCTAACGGCACCAGAAATTAAACGAATAACTTTTCGCTCGAAGCGACGGAGAGCATTTTCATCTGTTTTTGTCAATGTTAAAGCTTCTGCGCCGTAAAGCAGGACTGGTACAATCAATGTCTTATATAAAATCTTTTGAAGGGAGGGCATCACTACTCAATTGCCCTCAAAGTCGAACGTTGCTCGAATTAATAACGGAGTCCCTACTACCTCAAAGTTGTAGCTGCCTATGGTGACGTTTAACCTTAGGCGTCGATGTTACGAGTATGTGTGCTTCTTTGTTGACAAATAGTCTTCCTCTATTGAACACTTAACCCCATCTTCCCCGGTTCTGTTTCATAGTCGTAAGCGCTCCAATGACATCAATTTTTTGGCAAACAATCAGCGAAAGCGAGCGTCAGGAAGCACAGTATCTTTGTTTTTTCCTCGTTGTCGTCATAAAAAAATTTTGTAAGCCTTCAAGTTTGGGTTTACCATTTACAAATTGCCTAATGAGAAAGTGGTCCTCAAAAGGAATCATCTTTTCACCAATGCTAATTTAAAATAGTCTCTCACGACTGAGCATTCAGTTCTGAATACTGTAAATCGAATTTTTCAAAAAATTTCTCCTTATCCACAACCTTGGAATTGTTATTAGATTGATTGCATAGTCTCAGGAATCCCAGCAGATCTTTTTTGGCTTCTTTAGAAATTGTATTCAAGATTTTTCTGAAATAAGACAGGTAGATTGTGTTTGATGTCCCGGTATATTTCTCAAAAAATGTGCCATCAACGAATGTAGCTCGATAAATATACAAATAGTCTCCTTACAGTGGGTGGAAAGGGTGCATCCATTACTACGGACTTATCTCTAGTATTCCTATTTCTATTTCGAATTCCTCCTTTGCAGCTCATTCTTCGATTCTGTGCTGTCCAAAGACCGCGAAATAGAAAAGAAGGAGAAAAAAATATCAAGGGACGTACAGAAAAAGTAGATTGAAGAAAAAATTGGAAATTAAAGGTCTTCCAGTTCATAAAAAACAGGAGTTACTCACTGACCAAAAAAGAAAAAGAAAAGAACCAGTAGCGAGATTTAGAGTGAAAAACACACTTCCCCAAGATGACTCGTACAATGAACCCTTAGCAAGCATTAGGAAAGGCCACAGCACGGGCTCGAAAAGCTTTGCCAAAATGCCCCATTAAAAAGAGGTTAATCTTAAAAAAAAAATGCTTGATACCAGTGATACTGCAGAAGACTGTTGGTCAAAGTCAATCGAAAAGAAACATACATCAGCTCTAAATGAGAAAATAAGAAAACAAATTGAAGAGTTTTTTTCAATCACAATCTCCCGGTCTCAAGTATTCCATCAACATTCGACTTGAAAATAAGAAAAAAGGAAAAGGTCCAAATTCGGCATCTATACTCATGCACTTTTTGTTGAAGAGCATGGTGCGATTATTGGAAAAAGTAAATTTGCAGAATTGAGGCCGAAACACGACTTGCTATCGAATAAATTTCCTCACAATGTTTGCCTTTGCAAATATCATGATCAAAAAAATATAAAAATATTAAAAATAAAGGTTTATTCATCTAAATCTATTGTATATTGTCCTCTTTAAAGTAATCCCCATTGACTGCAACACACTTATGCCAGCGCTTGATCCAATCATCGAAACATTGTGCGACAGTACGTCATCGTTATCGTTATAAATTCTGGTCTCTTTTGGCGAATTGCTTCACTCAAACGTCTCAAACACCAAAATAATACTCTTTGTTTACTGTCTGGCCTTCTGGCAAAAAAAAAAAAATGATGCACTACACCGTTGTAATACATGAAAATCGTGAGGATTGCCTTCTTTTTTGACTGAAAACCGCGTTGTTTTTTTTTTTTTTTTGTCTCAGCTCATTTGGTGAACGCCATTCACTTGCCTGATGTTTGGATTGCGTGTCGTACTCAAAAATCCACATCTCGTCTCCAGTGATGATCCTTTTGATGAATGTGGGATCGGATTCAGCCTCCCAAATCATCTCTTTTGCGACGTCAACATGGTCTCTTTTTTGCATGAAATTGAGATCTTTTGGCACCAACTTTGCTGCTACACGAAGGAAACCCAAATCATTAACCAAAATGTCTTGGACGGATCCATAGGCAATGTTCAAGTCCTCCGCTATCTCTCTGATGGTTAATTTGCATTTATTGACCAACATTTCTTTAACTTCATCAATGTTTTCGTCGGTTTTCGATGTCAATGGTCTGCCACTGCGTTCATCATCTTCGATTGACTCACGACCACGTTGGCGCACCATTAAATCCGTTTTTTACGCAAAATTTAATACAAATCGAATTCCTAATCCATTCCTAAAATAATAAAAAAATCGCAAACACACATAGAGATAGGTGTACTCTTGGCTATGTAAGTTTTGCAAATATCAATCTATGACGCTAAGATTTAGAGGAAAAGTTAACAGAAAAAACAGAACTCAAATCGGAATAATGGGAGCGCCACACAGTGACGCCACCGGGAACTTTTTGATCAAGGTGGTATATATACACCCTGACTGACTCGAACTGCAATCAACTTCAGACTGCTATAATTACCAATTATATAAAATTTTAAACTAATTGCGTCTCAGTTGTGTTGAAAAATTTTTTTCCGCGATGGAATTCAAACGTGATAGTGTGATTGCTTTATATTTGGCTGGAAAACTACAAGTAGCTATCGTTAGAGCCCTCCAGCACCTCAACGTGAATAAATCATTTGTGTCTCGAACCATAACTCGTTATCGTGGTACTGGCAGCGTTGCAAAACGCTATGGAGGTGGTCATAAAAAAACATCAACATCGGCAGAAATGGTTCAGAAAATGAAGGCTCGAGTAGAGCGAAATTCGCGGCGAAGAAAAATGGCTATGAGCTCAACATATCGTTGGAACGGATGCAATACATACTGAAAAATGAGCTTGGGCTCAAGCCATTGAAGTTCCAAAGAGCACACGATCTTACACCGCAACAGAAAAAAGTTAGAGTCGAAAGAACGAAGGTGTTGCTACGCTTTCACGAAAGTGGTGAGTTGCCGAATTCGTTTTTTCCCGATGAATAGCCATTTGTTATCGAGCAATATGTCAACAAGCAGAATGACCGAGTTTACTTGACAGAGAGGTCCTTTGAAAATTTACACCTTCGGACTGCCACCAGGAAGCAGGTAGCACCGATTGTGATGCTTTGGGCCGCCATAACTGCCGATGGCAGCTCTCCGCTTGTATTTTTGGACTGTGGCGTCAAAATTAATGCGATCGTATACCGTGAAACTGTCTTAGAGACAGTATTGAAGCCTTGGGCAAACAATCATTTCGGTTGGAGACCGTGGACATTTCAACAAGACTGGGCACCGTCTCACAAAGCGCACGTCAATTAAGATTGGTTAAAAAACAATGTTCCACACTTCATTTATTCGACACAATGGATTGCAAATTCTCCGGATGCAAATCCGTTGGATTTCTCTGTCTGGGGTATTTTAAAGGCGAAGGTTGGCACTAAATATACCAAAGTTTGGACCACCTTAAACAAGCACTTCGCCGGGAATGGGCCAAAATACTGCAGATCTGCTTGGGTGCAGATTGCAATGCTTTCTTCGGCCGTCTCAAGGCCATTATTCGCGCCAAAGGTGAACCTATTGAAAACTGCTGATACAATTTGAAAATTGATGTAGTTTCCAACATTTTTTGCTTTAGCACAATAAAATTTATCAAAAAATAAAAAAAATTACAGCATTTTAAAAAGTTGCAGTTTGAGTCAGGCAGCGTGTAATATGGGACTATTCCGCAACGTCACATGGGGGCAATTAAATAGGCAGTGCAATTAAAGGAGTTGTTAGAAAAAAATGAATAATTTGCTAATGCAGCAAGGGATTCTTCAGTAAAAATAATTATATGTTCTCCCAAGGAAATGGATTTAGATTCATTTTTTTCCGAAGCAGCACCGATAATTGGGATATCCAAATATCATATAATGTCTTGGGTAAACAATACACTACAAACGGCTCAAACATCAGAAGAATTTGCCGAATTTGCATGGTTTGGAAAGGGATAGTGAAAGCGATATTCCTTTAGCTGGGTTAAAAAAAAAAAAAATTGATTTAACAATTGTTGTATTTAAACTTAAATAAAATAAAAAAAAAAAAAATATTTCACGAATTTAGTTTTCTTTTTTGTAACGGAAGTAACGCGAGTTACCTATTTTCAAAAAAAAAAACTTTAGCTATCTAAATTTTTTCATAAAGCTTAGTTTAGTTTACTTGAACCATGATGAATGTCGCAGACATTTTCAATGAAACAACCTGCTAAAAACATACCGTCCAAATTTGTAACGCAAGTTACCGATAAACCAATCTGTTTTCAAACTTTTTCTTTTTATATTTTCGTAATGGAACACTATTTACCTTTATAGTTTTTTTTTTTTTTTTTCTTTAATTATTTGCGACCTTTAAAAAGATAATGTCAATCAATAAAAAATAAATGCATCTGAATACCATGTGAGTTACCATGAAATTACCCAAATATATTTTTCTTTGCACGATACTCACAATATTTTGTATTAAACTCATGACAAGTAGGAGGCTTTCATAGGGCCAATATTAAAACCATCAAACACGACATCTTCTCATTTATTTACAACTGAAACTACAGCATTAGAAATATGAGTAAATATCTCTTTATTCGGAAAAGCCCACTAGCATGAACATTAGTCGAAACTAATCCAACTAAACTAAAACCCTTGAAATCAATTAGACCATCAATCAGCTCAAAAAGACATGAAAAATGTTCCACACATGCATGCGATAAGGATAAAACAACGAATGCCACGCCACATAAGACAAAGGCCACCACACACTGAGACAGCCTTGATGAAACATGATGCCTTATCATAACAGATACAATTCGCTCTTGAATGCTCATTCACGGATGATCTCAAATCATTAATCAAAAAAATGTTGTTTATCACGTATACTTACATCGTAAGTACATTATGCCCCGATGTGATAAAATAACACTCTGCGTGTGACGACACAATAAAAATTACAAAAACAATAAAAAAAACAAAAAAAAAAAAAACGAAGCATTTGAGAACCTCATTTAAATTTTCACATACTCACAATGTTCTTTAACACGCATATCATGACACAATTCAGTCAAAAGGATTATATCGCCTTCCGAAGCATCGCATCCCATCAAAGGGGTCAATAATGATTGCGCCACTTAAAAATTCACATCGACTTAATGGAGTGTCAAGAACAGGACGAGGACACGTTGAAAACTGAACAAGAATTGCATGTGTTTTCAAAACACATTTGGAAAAGGTCCGTTGTAATTTCAATTGAAAATGCGAACCCTTGAAGTAGTTTGGAAACTGTATCTAATTATAAAATATGAATCAAATCTAGAGAGAGGTAAGCGATGCGACGGGACAGGGTATACATACTCGTATTGTTATTCGTATAATGCCCAAGGAGATTGAGTAGAACAACCATTACAACCCCTAGAGCGGTTTGCTTCTGCGCCTAATTTACACGCAAACGAATAATAGAACATCCTGTGCAAACATATTATCGTTGGTGTAAGCGGCTGTCGAACAATGCCAATGAATCACGAGCAAGATATTCAAAAAGGACCAAAACGCGTACGAACTTCATTTATGTATAGGGGCTGATTGTAATTGCAATTGTAATCAAGGACAAAAAGAAGAAGAAAAAAAAAAAAAAAAAAACAACACAATCCTCGGAGAAGTCTAAAATTCTAATCAACCACCACAGCCCGACAACACTATCGGGGTAATGATAGAAATTTTCTATTTTTGACATTTGTGCACCGACACCCAGGGATTATTTCAACAACTGCCACCATTGTACGTACACCCTAATATCTAACCCTGATGTTGCATCAATACGAGTATATGGTCACAACCAACCCCTCCTCGACAACTGTCTTGATTAGGTTTTACGTATAATTTGCAAATCTGAACTGATTTCGAAAGTTCGTCGTTAAAAATTTGAAACACAAAAAAAAGAAAAAAACGTATCGATCCCCTTTTACTCAGAGGATTTGAGACTTACTTTTCTTTTTTGTGAGTCAAAAGTAGTTTTATCCTCACCCTGCGTCGAAAAGATACAGTGCTGTCGTACTCTCGGGATCAAAGGGCTGACATTATTTATGTTGTCACAAGAGATTAGCATGTTGTTGCCTTTGCCTCGACAAAAGAAATGAAAAGAAAACCCAGGAAACACAAAGACCGACGTTTTTTTGACACAGGATGCCATCAGCCTTAGGCCGAGTCCCACATTCGTATGAAGCTCTGTATCTGAATTCGCTTTGAATCCTCCGCTGGAACAAACGATTAAAAGGATTTAATGCACATCCTATCATCACCAAGTCTGTGTTTTTCCACTCTTTTCGAAGAAACGCAATTAGAGAAGCACAATGATAAGACAGATAAAAGCAAGACATGTTTGACAGAATTTATGGGACCTGATAGATACCTGAGCGTACCTGGCAACAGTATCGGTTTGACATTTTACTTCGATGATACTTTGTGGCGGAAGGCGAACTGAAAATCAACTTGACGCGTCGCTGGTTTTATCTGTGTTTCATATCTTCGGCTAAATGATCTTTGACACTAGGTTTTCGGGTTTTATGGCGGTCAGACCAACTGCTGTTATTTTTCTCTTCTATTTCTTTGGATGTCCAAACTAATCGCGGATCACCTGGCCGAGACAATTGTTTTGACATCGACTATATATATACACTTTGCGTGTGTACAAGTGCTGTGTTGATATTAAGTGACAATTTGATTTGGGATTTATAGCCTGACGTTTGAGTGCGGAATGATGTTTAATGGGTCGCCTGATCGTTTGTTTTGTTGCAAAGTGGTTTTGTGTGACGGCAAGGTACCTACATACATAGGTTAGCTGCAGGAATGTTGGCGTCTAATGTAATGTTCGTTATCAGCTAGTAAAAGAAACGATACACAACATTGTTTTCAGCAAGAACGATGGAGCTATACGACAACTTATTATGGATAAGTACATTACAATATTACTTTAACTATAATCTAGGACGGAAAGATGTCATCAGTTGAAAATTTTAACACTTTCTGTTGTATCTTTAACATGCCATTCACTTTAGATACAATATAGAGGCTTAACTTCGCTTCAATTATTCTGACGATGACAGATAAAGAGCTGGCACCCCTTAAAATAGATTACTTCTATAAGTACTTCTGGCGGGACGCTGGTTTTAGTAGGTAGTAGGAACCAAGTCTTTAGGACTCGAAAATCTGCATATATTGTGTTCTTGAAATAAATTCAAAATGCAATAGAACATAATTGCGCTTATGTTCAAAAATATGGGAATTCAAGTCAAGTACCCCTGATACTGACTTGAATAACAACTATCTGTTTGCTAATTTCTTGTTTTTTTTTTTTTTCAAGGATTCAGGAGGACATTGCGTGGCAATTAATCGGGAAACTGTTGTTTGTCTTACAACATGGACTGGGCCAGCAGCTCAAAAATCAAGTTATTAGCGAAGTGCTTGCTCTACCTCCCAGTGGTGTTTCCCGATAACTGCATGAGTAAACCCTTACTAAATGGCAAATTCATGCTCGGTCAGTAGCATCATACTGGCCTTTGCCATAAAAGGCCTCACAAACTTATACGGAAATGATTAAAAGGGTGTGTGGCCTCGGATAGAAGCGGATCCACTGTTAACAATTGTTGCAAATGTTTAACGGACAGCGAACTTTGGATCTGCACGTGGGATACTCTGATCCTTAAAGGCAACTTGCAAGCTAGCAATAACCAGATGCCCTTGACTGTTATTACGCAGATATCGCCGAATTCCCGGAATTGCGATGGGATAGACCGAACATAAGGGGGATGAACAACTGCTATAGGGTAAAGAAACAGCGCTTATTCGAAGGCGGATTTGCCCCATGCGGCAGACTTAGAAAAGAAGTCTTGAGCTTGCGGCAAGTTAACGAGCTAACACTAACATAAGGCAAATATGCGCCCATGCCCCTACAGAAACTAAGGATGACGCCACTAAAGAATATTTCTACGCTCTTCTCGGCAACACATATGAGCAACATCCTAAGTTCGACAAGGCGATTTAAGCCGCAGAATAGAAAAAAAGGACGTCTTTGACAAGACAGTTGGTAAGTATGACGCAACGGACCGCATGCTCCTAGCATTCTGGACATCCGAATGTTCCGGTTAGTCAAAATTGACTCGCACAACAACTCTGTTGCAGCTTAGGTGCGAATGCTGATTTCCTAAGCGCCACAATAAAGAAAAACTATGTACTGTAAGTAGCTACAACATAGAAAAGATGCAATCGCTAGGGACGATACGCCGAACGTGTATCCTAAAGTCTTTCAAAAACTCCTATGACAGTAGCATTAAATACAGAAAACCAGTGCAACGCCGTCAACGTGCCATCAGAGACGCTGCAACTGCGCTGGGTTTTAACCGACCACCATAAAGAAATACATGGTTCGATGAAGAATTTCGGCAAGTACATGCAGCTAACAAAGCGAAACCGCAATATAAGACGAAATACGCTCCTGAGCTCCGCGACCAGAAAAGACAGGAAGCATATCGGCTTCTCCAGAAGAAGAAAAACGAACACGAAAAGCCCGCGATCGAAGATATTGAAAGGCTAGTTTTTTATAGATAAAAAAAAAACATGTCAGAAACTTACTGAAACCTGTAGAGATGAAGAACGAAACCTTGTAGTGTAGTCGATGCTGATAATATGGAAATAGAATAGGCCATTAAAATTAGACGATGATAGCCGAAGCTTTCGTCCAAAATAAAGTGAGCATTTCAATATTTAAACTGAAACCCAACAAAACAGCTAAACCTGGCGATCCACAGAAAGGAGACTCTCTCAATTACGCCAACGATAGAGGTAATTATAAGATTCCTCAACATCGCATACAAAATATTGTACGATTGAGTGATCGTCTGAAATCCTTCGTGTCAACAACCTTATTGGCAGAAAGGTCCACAATCGACTAAAATCTTCACACCCCGACAGAGTCTGTAGAATCCAAATCGACATCCACTACCTTTTCATTGACTTTAAGGCCATTCATGAAAGCATTTATAGAGAACAAGTTTTATGGAGCCATGTCAAGTTCTCGAATTATTGCCAAGCTCGTCCGTCAATGCAGAACGACAATTGAAAATGCTCCCTGCTCCGGAAAAGTCAGTATGTCAAAAAAGTGTTAGACAAAGTGACACGCCGTCGAGTGATATCTTGAGAGAATTGTGCGGAACTTACAAACGAATATTGGAGGCACAATATTTCAAAATTCTTTGCAACTAAAGGGTGATTCATCGTGAGGATTCATTTATAATGTAAAATAAAATACATAAATTTGAAAATGAACTTAAAATTAAAAACAATTCTTGGCATTTACTTTTTGGAAATAATATCATGTAAATGTTGGCCACGACTATGTCTGAAAGTCAAATTTTGGGCTACAATTACAAGAGTAATGTTGGCTTCCAAAGCGTCTATCGCAGCTGGCTTATTCCTGAAGACCTGAAACTTTACATATCTCCAGAGAAAATAGTCTTGTTGAAACCAGAGCTCACCGAGACCATGTGCTTGAATTTCAGAAAGCGCATATTGTAGTTCGTTAGCATGGCGCGATAACGGTTACCATTGACGGTAACATTCTGATTTGCCTCATTTTTAAAGAAATATGGACCAATGATTCCACCAGCCCATAAACCACACCATACCGTTGATTTTAATAGATGTAATGATAGCCCTTGGTACTCTTCGGGTTGCTCATCAGCCCAAATACGGCAATTGTGTTTATTAACGTATACATTGAGCCAGAAATGGGCTTCATCACTAAACAAAATTTTACACTCTTAGCTACAGCTGCTATAGTCTCTTCACTACGTACTGTATGTGGTCTAACCGGTCGAGTATCATCCACTTATTTAAACTGGGACTCAACTTTGGGAATAGTATTGGCAAAAGTGGTTTCAGTAGGTCGATTAGGCGCACCGTAAGTTCTTCGAATCGCACGAAAATCCTTTCTCACAGAACGCTGATTTTCGTAATACAGCTGAATAATTTGGAGACGCTGTTGCGGTGTGAGTCTTTTTATGATGACTTGGCGAACGATATTGAACAAAAATGACAAAGAGCAGTTTGATAGGAGTCACGCGTGATCTGTCAGAAAAAGGCTTACTAGCGTAAGCCGATGTTATTTATAAAATTGGCAGAGCCCAGCGGGTTGTCATAGGTGCCTTCTTGAATATTGACATAGAAGCTGCACAAATGGGTTTAGCGGCAAATGAGGGAAAAACCAAGAACGTGCTGTTAATAAGAAGGGACACTCAACATCGACAAATTGGACAGAACGTCATAGCTTAAAGGTATAATTTCGAGGTAGTATGGACTTTGTTTACCTTGGCTCTGCTGTTTCTTTGGGCTTAGAAAGTAATTGAGTCGTTAGGCCCTGGAGAATCTTTGTACATATGTATATATGAACTTGATTATTTCAGTCCTACTTTATGGCGCCGGAGGACGATTGTTTCGAAGTTTGCTCTGTTAGTACACATGTCTCAAACATATGTTTAAAGTTTCTTGGCGTACTTATGGTAATTTGTTTTTGACAGAAAGAAAGGTTAGACATGTTTTGGTGTGCTCGTCGATTTTCAATTATTATAAAAAATTGAGCAAAGAATGGCATACGGTGAGTCTGCTCTGATCTCATCCAAGATGGCCGAGAAGATGCCAATGACGAACCTCACTCTAGACGCCCAGGCACATCAACAAAAGATAATAACTCCTAAGCTGTGAAGATAATTGTGTTGGAAAGTCGTCGAATTACCATATGAGAAGTTGCTGAGGATGTTTGTATATTGGTCGGCTCGAGTCATGTAATTATTTCGGATGTTTTGGGCATGAGACGTGTGTTAGCGAAGTTTGTTCCGAAAATTCTTAATTTTGATCACAAGAACAGTCGCATGAGCATTGCTCAGGAACTCTTAAATGAGATCAAAAGTGATCCTGACTTGCTCAAAAGGGTCATAGCTGGTGACGAATCATGGGTATATGGTTATGACGTCGAAACAAATCGCCCCAATGGAAGCCCCTAGAAGAGCCAAGACCGAAAAAAGCACTCCAAGTTCGATCGAATTTCAAAGTTCTGATCACTTTTTTTTTCAATGACTGTAGCGTAGTGCATTAGGAGTTTTTAATTCAAGGTCGTACGGTCAATAAGAAGTATCACCTTGAAATTATGCGACGTTTCCGAGAATCAATACGAAATTCAAGGCTTTTGTGTCAGGGTAACGTACCTGCTCATTCGTCGTTGAGATTTTTTGGCCAACAACAACACGACAATCATACCTCAGCCACCATATTCACCGGATTTGGACCCATGTGACTTTTTCCTATTCCCAAGACTGAAGAGACCTATGAAAGGACGGATATTTGCAACGATTGAGGAAATAAAACCGGCACCGCTGGAAGAGATTAAGGCTATACCAAAAAGTGCATATGAGAAAATCTTCGAAGATTGGAAAAAGCATGGGCACATTTTTTTCAAATATGAAGTCACCCTACTTTTTGAACACACCTCTTAAAGGCGTTTGAATATGGAAATAATCCGAATGATTCTTCTAGCAAATTTGTTAAATTCAATATGTGATTTACTAAAATTATGTTTAGGAGTGAACAAAGCGAATTTTTTTACGAAGAAAAAAAAAATTTAGTGAAGAATTTATACTCGTATGTATAAATTTATTCTGTAAAGTACTTATGTGTGTACATGTAAAAATCCCGTTGAACGAGTGTTTAGTCTTAAACCCCGATTTACATGCAATCGGTATACAATACTAATGAGAGAAATTGAGAGTACGAGGGCTGTTTTAGTACCCGGATTATGCGAGTATCTTTTAGTCTAACGTCTGTTTGCTCGCCTGTCAAAATTTGGTGGCAATCCGAAGCCTATTTTTTGTTGTGTTGAAAAACACAAAAAAAGAGCAGTATCGCTAAGTAATGCGATTCTAGTTTTTAAGTGGCAAAACATGCCAGGAAATCAAGCCCATTCTCGATCGTGTATATGAGACTCATTCACTTTTTCGTACAACTGTTTACCATTGGTTCACAAACATCGCTGATGATTCGCGCCCAGATGGCCCAAAAACGGTTACCACAGAGGAAACCCTGAACAAAGTCCATAATCACGTATTAACGAACCGCCGAGTGAAAATTCGCGAGCTGGCTGAGATAGCAGCCTGTACGAAGTTTTGGGCATGAGAAAGCTGTCCGCGCGATATTTTCCGCTCTTGCTCACACCGGAGAACAAGTGCAATCGTGAAACCACTTCAAAGACTTGCTTGGCCCTGTTTAATCAAAATCCGGAAGAGTTTCTGAGTTCTTTCGTGACCGTCGATGAAACATGGATTTATTGGTATACACCATAGACCAAAGACTAATCAAAATAATGGGTTTTATCCGGTGAACGTGCTCCAAGGAAGGCAAAGACCATGATTTAGGCCAGAAAGTTAATGGCCACCGTTGTCTAGAACGCGCGAGGTTGTGATCCACGTTGACTATTTGGAGAAGGGAAAAACAATCACTGGATAGCCCTTGTAAATTATTAAATTACGATATTAGTTACGATATGGTACATGATTGTAATTGAAATACAATCGTGCTACACATTTGCTTGTATTGTTGTAACTTATGAACAATTATAATTTTTTAGGCGATGATTCTTAAGCAGTGATCTTCAAGTTTATTAGAATGTTTATGTTCGTCTGGCATCTGATGTAGATAAAGAAATGCTGTGTCATACTTACTGAATGTCTCAAATAGCAAGTTGTTAGCTAAGGCTTAGTGGTATTATATCTAAATCCATCTTTAAGGGCAATCCTTCGTTAAGTTTCTCTAAGCCGACTCGATCTGGTTTCAATAAAAAAACGTCTGTCGGCAGAAGCGTTATCGTGTGCTCCAATCATCAAAAATGTTAAACTCTTGTTATACTCGTATGATTTGATTCCTTATTACCGCAGAATAACTTTCCTTATACGGTCAAGATAGTGGCATGGTTCCTGAAAAATCTTAGATAAAGCGGATAATATACGATATGTCTGTACATTTTGGAAAATACAATATAAAGCTTTCAAAAGCAGAACAAGAATACAATAACATATCCTCAAATTACCTACTTATTCGTTCGAATCAATTAAAAACAATGAACTCTTCAAAAATTTACTGTGACTTTTACATCCATCATTGTCTGATCAAAATTACACTCATACTACTTCCTTAGTGACATCTGAGTTAACAAGGATTCTCTCTTAGGCTTATTACCCATCCCATTGTAAGGAGAAATATCCTTCTGATTAGACCTGATACTATGGCTTCCAGTTGTGAAATACAATCCGATCGCATGACCAAACGACATCCCTCTTAATACCACTGATTAACCATCTGAAGAACATCTTCTTTCTCTCTATCTACAACGAAGTACAACGGATTTAGGACATAAAGGAAAAGTTAATCAGGTTTCAAAAAGAAATAAAACGTAAAGCGTTCTGTTCCTTGATGCTTTCAAATTGACTACGTCAATCGAATGTTCTAAGTCCATTCGAAAGCACAGAACCATTTTGGAAAACATCAATTATTTTTGAATCAAAATGTATAATCGAGGAAATCAGAAGATTTTGATATGTGGATCCTGTGCACGAAAAAGGGATTTCGATTTAGAAACTGACCCTCATACAAGAGTGGCAGCAGCAACAACAGCAGCAGCAGCAGATGTAAAACATCAATAACCCTCGAGAGTGACATATCGGAAAGGAGTCCGCACTGGACCATTACCTCAAAAAAAGATTTATTACATCCCAGTTTCTAGGTACAGATACGAGTACCTTCTGAACAGCATCATCGTCATCATCATCATTATCATCATCATCCTCATCATCATGGTTGTTGTTGCCGTCAATGTCCTAAGGAGAGGCGATATTTCTCCCACCACCATCGGAGGGATAACTTTAATAATCTCATCTCTACACAAGAGTACTCTTCAGTTCTCATATAGTGTTCGAGAAGGATTCCAATTTAAATCCAGTTCATACTCAATTCAGCTTAGGCACAACGCACTCTTACGCACGGAATTGGAATCGAGTAAGCCTCAATTAGTGAGATTTCTCAGAACTCACTAGTGCTCATATCTATGAGAATATGATTTTAAATTGAGAGATACGAGTGCAGATACATTGTGGCCACTATGAATGGTCCAGTAAAATCGGGTAAACGTCAGGGAAGAGACAAATATCCATACCCTCATGGGAAAAATCCAAGTTGGACCACAAAAGCGTTTACCATTGTGCAATAATCATTCAGTGTGGTGGTGGACAATTTTGTTGGGATTTCATCTAACTATAAGTACTCGTGCTGTCCCTTATATTATAGATATAGGATGTACCAGAGGAGGGATATATCCATAGCCATTCTCATTCATTCGGATTCAGGACATTCTGTACGGGTATTCGGCACAATCGTGGATTTCTACCGAAATCAATTTATTTCAGTTGAATTCCGCTTAATTGGTTTCATCGGCAGGGTGGAGGTGACTCATTAATCATAACAGACAAAAAATATTCGATATTTTTGTTACAAGGGAAAAAGGATTAAATACATTTCTGTTTGCATTACGCCAATAATGGTATTGAACGGGAGCGCTGTGTGGGGGTTTACATGGTTGTTTGGAATTAATTTATGAACGCAGGTATTTTAGGCACAACATCTGGATGAGAACTCCTACTCTTGTGTGCACTTAAAGGGGATCTGCGGATCAGCAACAGGGCTGGGATGAGGACAAGGATAATACATATATCCGAGACTGGTCGACAAAGGCTATTAACAAAAATGCTAATTACGAATTAATTGGGATATTTACATCAAAGCCGGATGATTTTTTTCTTCTACTTTGTATGTACTTTGCATACTAAATATAAATTTCAAAGTGAACCTACTGGGTGACTAGGTTTACCAATAATTTCAATCAACGCTTTAATGCAATAGTTGGTAAATTTTAATTTTTAATTACAAAATACGTGGCGAATTAATTATGATCACGCGATTAAAATGTGATTTCTATGAACAAAACCGGTTTGAAAAGTCATTAAATCGTGGTGACATGTTAGTTATTTAGATAACCTCCTTTTTAAACCGTGAAAAAGGGAAAAAATTAAATTTAAAATTCAAAATAGTTATAAGCTGACCATTCTTCATAGTTATTAAAAATATTCAAAAGAAATAAGTCAAGACATCCACTAAACAAGTTTGTAGTCGCCTATTCTAAGCAGACTTTATGGAATTGGAAATTCACTTTCTTCAGATAATTTACTATCTGGTACCGCCGTTTCAATCCTGTTCGTATATTGGGGTTGCTTTCATTTTCTAGAGACTGATCTGATATATTCTGGGATATTGTTCTGCTATAAGACTTCTAACTAATTTTCTCAAATTCTCGACACAATTTAATCTAAGTACGACTAAGGCTCTATCTAAGAAGGTTTAATTTATTTCCAAATCAACGCAGACAGGAGACGACTTTCGCGGTATTTATCTATTTTATGAGTATTTATTCAGATTGACCATCAACATTCCAGGTCTGATCATTGTATATGTTGTATACTATACTATATGATGTCGGAAAGACCAGCACCTTATTTTTTTGTGCCGAAATTACACTCCTGTATAGTACCACGTACCACTCTTACCCCCAAGGCAGGAGCCAAACGCATTGAATGCTTTGATTCCGGGAAGTTGAGACTAATCGTATGCCGCAATATGTTCAGAATAATTTTTAGGGAATTAGCAAATTCACTGTGAGAAACAATTATCTGTTGGGCTTCATAGGGTCATCTTACTTTGTGCTAGCTCCCAACCAATCTTTGACTCGAATGTGAAACAATTAAGTAAGAAGGTCAATCCTATCAAAACTATCAAAACTATCAAAACTATCTTAAACTGAAAGTTGTCCTCACCAAATGTTCTAAACTGACGTGGCAAGACAAAAAGAAAAATGCCTGCAGATCAATCATATCTTGGCCTTTTTATCACGTCTTTTAATACAGATTCATAAGAATACTCGAATATAAGTACTTAACTCTGATTTTGAAGACTCTTTCTTGTAAAAAATTTTACAAAAAGTCAGTGAAACCAGAGCGGTAATCAAAGTCCTCAAAAGTTGAGGATCACCCACTCTGAAATCACTAAAAAAATGTGATGAAACCTATGTTGAATTGAAAGCAGATACTCTCCTCATATTTGAGACTCACCTTTCAAGTGACATGATCAGAACTTTTTCAAAACCGGCTCCTATCACTGAAGCTGCATGTGAGTTGAGTAACACAATCTGCTGTACTTGGTATCTGTCATCGGTTGAGGTAACAGATAAGGAAATTAAATCCGCTTCCTTGGTGGCTTGAAGTCTCCTAGTACTGATGGCATATACCCGGTAACGCTACATAAATGTATATACCAGCTGCTGGTATTTTGAAGAAAGTCTTCACTGGTAGACTGGTACTGATAAACGTACCGTGACCTTGGTGAACAGTGAGAGTAGCCCTTATGCCAAAAATCTGAAAATATTATTCTAGTTTCCATCATTTGGAAGTGGATAGAAGAGCACAGAGAGAATTATAGAGCTACATGTGCCTAAAACTGCTTTGCAAATACGTTGAACATTTTTATCGACATAGAGGATGCCTTCGACAGCCAAACTTGGCATTTGTAAGTCGGCCAGACAACACGGCGTAGACAAGTCAGCAACTTTGTGGATAAAAGCATTGCTGGTGAACAGAAACTAGATGCCAAATGCTGAGACCTGTCTCCACCACTATAGTGCATGCTGGTAGGTGAAATCATATTTCAGACTACTAAGTAGGCCAAATCTGGACCAGAAAAGGAATGTAGTAAGGTTTTACGGCTCTTAGGTCGATCTAGGATGCGGCTCTTTTGTCTTTCTGGAGTTCGGTTCTCGCTAGGAAAACATTGCAGCAATCTTGATGGCTGGCGATATAATGTATTGTGAAGAATCGGTCGATTCAATTCGATTAAGGCTTACGATGTACCTTTGTAATGGCTGACATCTCGGAAAGGTCATCTATAGTTATGCTATTTCTCGGAAGATTAAACGTAGTGTAACGTGCACCTTAGGAACTTAGTGTGGTAACCACAAGTGACACATCATCTAACGATACTTGATATGAAAGTGATTACCACACCGCTTAGCAGTATCTCTAAGAGTCCAGCTTATTCTTGAATTAAACTGCAAGTGCTCGGTGCTGATGTGGTAGGTGCTAGTTCTATAGGCACTTTATTTAAAAAGTTTTTGCCCATACTTCTATAAAACGGTGAGAAGTTTCGGTACAATGAACAAACGTTGTAATCGTTCTCCTTACAATAGGCTAATGATAACTTTTCAGGCCTAATCATTTCAAAATCTTGCCAATTTATTTTTTTCTTTTTTTGTCAACCCTCCATCGAATCTGTTACACTTTTTACTGCCAATCACTCATTTTTCAAGTAGCTAAGAAGCTAAAAGTCATCGGGAACAGACGATATCCCAAATGCGCTTTAAAACAGCAATAAACCTAAGTAGAACATCAGACGAAGATCTGATCAACATTGAAACTACCCCAGGCAGCAGAGGTTTTCAATTGAAATGGGTACAAACGGTGGGCAGGCCCACACAATTTCTGATACTTAGAGAAGCAACATTAGGTATCGAAAGAAAATATAAATTGAACGTAAGACTAGTGTAAAAAGACTCATCTTTAAACTGTGTATATAGTATTTATAGGGACACTGTCCATTAATTGAACAGGTTTTGCATAAAACGACCAGCTATATTCCAAATTTCGTAGGTCCCGCTGATAAGGTCAATGTTGCTGTATAGCCCACACAGTTCATTCTTAATTCTTCTCTCAGTTGTATAACATTCGCTTGATCATTAAGGTGGTGTCATTGTTTGAATTAAAAGAGGAATATAGGTTAAAAAATTATTTCACCAACCATTCTAGTTTGGCGTTTGGACAGAGCGTTGATTGATTTTCATCATGTCAATGTCACCAAGGCATGCCAACAAGTATACAGGCTTTTGTATGTTCATGCCCCCTCATTGCATAATCCTTTCAACTGCTAATTCTATTCTCTATAGACACTTTATGTGTCAGATTTTTCCTCATCTTTTGCATGAGTTTCCACAATTATCTCCTCCGGACTATACTACCCAATAGGTGTAGATGCAAAGAAATCTGACTCCTTATAGATCTTTAGTTTAGATATCCCTATCCAGCCTCCTTCTTGGCTGAGTGAATGAAATTGTTGTCGATCAGCATCGGCGTGGTTTCATTCTCACCCTTTTCTTTGAATGTTTCTGCATAATATTAGTATCCGTTGCAAGTTCTTTTCACATTTTGCAGTACTGCCAAATATCATTTGTTCAAAAGCACCTCTCCACATCACCAATCCATCTCGTTTCTGATTTTTTCTATTTTATTTTCCGAGAAATCGAGCTCCTTTACTCATAGAGTTCGTGAGCAGTTCATGTGCTTCTTTACATCGCCGCCGCCACTTATTTCGCTGCATTTGACTACCGGTCCAGTCAGTTGATTTATTTATTGTATTTGTTCAGATGCGGTATCTCCAATTGCTTGCTGATAGTGTTGCGTCTTCTGGGTTAAATATTGGCAGGATAATATTTCTCGAAATGTTTAGGTAGAAAGATGAAAAAAGGTCTAAGGCGATTGTAATCGTTTAATGTCGAATTTGTCTATACGAGAAGTACGTCCGGGATATTAGCATTCGTAGCAACAAGGCAACGGTTCTTAATGAAGCGGGAAATTAGTAGAGTCTCTATGTTTGAAAAGATACAGTACATTTGTGGCTACTAACAACCGACACACGGAAAACAGCATCCAATACTACCCAAGTTGGCAGGACGAATATTTATCCGCTCTACCTAAGGTGTACTTACGGGGTAGATTCGAATACCCTTTTCGCCGGAGCATTAGCGTCCTTTCGCTTTAAATATCCTAGAAATCTCAGGCGACTGATGCGCAGTTTTCTTACTATAGGTCGGTGTTGTTGTACAGCTCGTACAGCTCGTTGCTTAATCTTCTCCTCTAAAGTCCGTCAGTGCAAACGGGATCAAATATTTTTCAAACGATTTTTCTCTCGAAACGATGAAGCGTGTCTTCACTCGCTTTCGACAGAATCCATGTATAAGCGTCGTAAAGTAAGACTGAGATTGGCAAGGTCCTGTGAATAGTCTCTTAAGTTTTTCGGCATAGGGCCTTACTATTCAATTGCCCTCTTAGCCAAAGAAACAGCGATTGGCAAGAGAAATTCTTCGATTATTTCTGCTGAGATGTTCTTGGCAGAGTTCGTAGCAGATCCGAGGTAGCCTCCTGCTGATTGTTCCTGTCGACCGAGCCCCTGCCCAGTTATCAAGGTTTTGCCCATCAAAGACGTTGTCTAACAAAAAGCGGGACAGAGCAAAATGTACTGGTCTTGTTGTAAAGGATTTCGGTATTAAACGCCTCTGAATGCTGCTACAATTTGACCAGTTACAAGCAGCCGGTCAAAGGTCCTTTTGGGTGGCAGGACCACAGGTAGTCCCTACCAGGAAGAGGTTGGCTCCCTTGTGGAAGCGTCATTGCGGCTGTGGTTTAAACCCAAAGTCGCAGGAAGGGTCTTTGACCCCAAGTGGAGTTACTAAAGCTGGGTGCTGTGACTCTAAGATCAGCAAGAGGTCCTACAACGCCTCGACCAATACCAAAGGTGGAACTCTTTGCCTTCAACACGAGTTGGTATATTTTCGTAGCAAATAGCGATGGCAAGACGTATCCTTGCTCTTATGGATGTGTGGGCATCCCGTAGAATAAGGTTATCATGGCAGGTGTCCATGTAAAACACAAGAGACGTTCTGTGCCTGTCGACCGTGCCGTTATGTCAGCCTTCTTGTTGGCAGAATACAATTTCTTTTGCCCTCATTCACCATTAAACCCTTTTTAGCAGATTTCATTTCTATACTAGCGAACGCAAAGGTAACAGCCGCTGAGTTTTCCTGACTATGTCGATATCATAGGCGTACGCTAGTAGTTGCACAGACTTTTGAAAGGTTGTGCCTCCATTGTACGTCTATGAGTTCCGCACAATTCTTTCGGTTATGATTTTAAAGAAGTCACGTTGTCCAAAACTTTTTTGACATCAAAGGTCTCGATTAACTCCTTTCCCATTTTGAATTACCACAGAGCGTTCTAAGTCGTTAATTTTCAAAGACGGACGGGTTTGGTAAGGATGCCAAAACTAAACATGGCTCTATATAGTTTGTCTCTATAAATCCTGTCATATGCGGCTTTAGAACCGATAAAAATGGAAAATGGAAAAATTTGATCGATTGGGGACTATCCTAGACAGAAAATGCATTGATAAGGGCCAATCAGGTTTTCGACGAAGGGTTTCAGACGCTAACACAATATAGCAGATAATATATAGCGCAGTTGAAGAGGTCTCATACATACACGCATACACTCTTCTGACAAAATCTGAGAAATGAGTTGCAGCATGCTATCCACAAAATCACTTCAAGAAGTTTTGAACAGCTCAATAGTGCTTTTGTTGGGTTTCAACGAGCCTTTCGCGCTCGTTTTTCTTCTTATGGAGAAGCCGATGTGCTTCCTGTCTTTTCTACTCGTAGAGCTCATGAGCGGCTCTCGTCCTTCGTTGCGGCATCCTTTGTGCGCTTCTTGTTTAGCTGTATGTGCTTGACAACATTCTTCATCGAACCAGCGATCTATATGCGGTAAAGCTCAGCATTTTAGTTGTAGTGTCTCTGATGGCACGTTGGCAGCCTTGCTACTGGTCTTCTGTATTGGATGCTAGTGGCATAGAAATTTTTGAGGGACTTCGTGATACGCATTCGACGTATCTATGTTATATTTTCCCACTGTAGTTCTTCTTTGTTGTTGCGCTTAGGAAATCCGCATTCGCACCTAGGCTGCAACAAAATTGCGATCCGACTCAGTGTTAGCTGCCTGGAACATTCGGACGTCCAGAATATTGTAGGAATTTTTTACGTTTATTTTTCAGAATCCGGAGGCCGCCATATCCCTTTTGTTATATTGAGATGAGGAAACCATGTGCTTGCCGTAGTGATATTTCGTCCCGCGGCAAAGAAATCGCCTAGTCATACTTATGATAATGCTTTGTTAAAAAGTATATATTAGTCTTGTATTCTGCTTGTGTTCGGTTCATTCCATTGCACTTCCAAGGTAGCGGTGACATTAGGGTGATAGCAGTCAAGAGCTCCTGCTAATTACTGGGCTTACGATAAAAACTGTCAACATCAGCGACAGAATTTTCTTGACTGAATTGGGTTAAAGGAATTCAAGCTGAGAATCGTCTTTATAGTTCGAGAAACTGTCTTCTGATCTATGAAACAAATCTCAAATTACTAGACCTCAAAATAGGTTCCTACACTTTCGTCTGCCTAAAATTTGAAAAGAATTTTGGCTGAAAATTAAAAAAACAAAACAAAGACAAATGAAAAGAATTTTTCATGAGAAATTTCCACAAAATTGTCTTCATGTCATTGCAAAGCAAAGCAACTTGTGGACAATTAAAAATTAAAAAAAAAATTGTCACCGTCATCAAAGTCAAGTGAGAAATTTTTATTGATTGATGACACTCGTCGCGCCATCATTTGAATGCATTTCCCGCGTTTTAGTCGCGCTCCATCAGGTTCGCTCAAAATGCGAAACATTCAAAAGAAATCGAACTTAGGAAAAACCTGAACTACTCGTGCAAGTTGGAATTTTTTTTCGTTCATCAGCACAATAGCAGACAACGATGACAGCGACGACAACGCCAACACAAACAATCCAAGCGTCCACAAGGCGCTTGGTTGACTTTCTTAATTAGTATCTGCATAAATCTCCTCCATGACAGCACTCAGGCGGTCATCAATCAAACAAATTCTACATCGCACAACTGTTTGCTTGTTTTGATTTCTGTTTTTTTAAATATTTTTGAAAAAAAGAAAAAAAAAAAAAACGACGACGATGTACTAGATGCACAGATTGGCTGTATCGCCAGTGTGAAGATACTTTAAAGGCGCGCAAAGACGTGACCTCGTTTCCCCATTTTAAGTGTGATCAAGTGCTACATTGACATGACAGCCGATGCTGTCTAGCCCTCCTCGTGGTCTGCCACTTACAAATGCCAATGTACTCTTACTTTAATGTGCAGCAGCACTGTATTAGTGCACTGCACTCTTGCAACATGAATCCGACAGTGCTGACGATCGGATTATCTTCGTGTGTGAGCTGATGACACATGTTGATGGCACTTTCGCAGTAGCGTTGCTCACTGCACGCTCCCCGATCGGGTATCCTGTATCTTGTGGCAGATACTTTCTTCCAGCCTTCTCCCCCACGAAATTCAGTTAGCACAATAAAACTCCAATGATCAGTAAATCATGGATCCATTAGGTTGCAGTTCTGTAGCTCTCGGAGCTGCACAGCGGCCACAGAGCTGAGTGCTTAATGTCAACACTTTATTAGTCAACCAAATAAATACTGTTGAACAAGCCGTTTTGATGGGAGGCCATATTTTATATGCGTAGCTGCATTAAGAGAGGCATATTTAGCTGGGAGATTTACGGGTCTTTGATGTGAATTCGGGAGGCATCAATGGGAGCATTTTGTACGCATTACACAGCTCAATGACCGAAAGAGTGACTTGTATCCGCCCGTTGAGTTGTAGCTTCCCATTCCAGATGTGAGACCGTTCATGTTTGCCTACCTCAACAGAGTGATAGAGTGATGTCGAAAAGTGTTAGCCCACATGGTTGACACACTTGTAGTATTTAAATTTCCATATACGAGCGAGTTCTCGTATATGATTCGTTTAGATGCGGATAATCTTAGGGATCATTGATGTTCCATTAATGGCTTGGAATAGGATGGTATAGTTTTGAAGAGGGTTACGTGTTGAATGTCAAGGATAAATGAAATGTGAAGAATTTTTACAAATATTCCTTGTTGAGTGCAGGCCACTTGGTTGCTTGGATAGGTAATGCAAACATAGATAAACGAAACATACTCGTACGTACTTGCTTTTTGACGAGTGAAGATAAGTGATAGTGTGGGAACGTATGCAAAATATATTAATTAATGTCAGTCGAAAAAAAAAAATAAACACTTAGAATGCCATCTGACACTGGTTCAATTGTATCCATTAGCAGATACTCGTAGATTGAGTTAAGGACTGGGAAAAATCTGCTCTCTGCGTACAAATATTACACCATTTTGTAAAATCATTTCCATAGGACATTCATATGTTCTAGGTTTCATGATTTCTACAAAAAAATGTAAATCTTGAAATCAAAGCAGGTTGATGAAGAAATTCGGATCATTGGTTCCGATAACAGATTCCATCTGTTCGATAGACTTTTAAGATAAACTGATAGCTTCTTTCGATGAGAGAATTCGCTTCTAAATTTGAGCTCGGAAGGTGATGATTTAAAGAAGACAGAAAGCACGATATGAAACAAACTTCGGTTATGTGCAAGCGAAATGTCAAACAACGTGTGTTTGTTTATTAGAATTCAGAGCGTATGTAGCGAATAAAGGGAGCAAAGAGTTAATCACTTCTTCGCATACGGGTACGTCCACATCTGTACAAATGCAGGGCAGTTGTATTGACGTGACTAAGGCCTCAGCTAAAATACCTCCCCAGCTATAGCGGTCTTTAGCAAGCTATAGCCATTTGTGTACGCCACAAAAGATGAGGTTGTTCTCTACTGCTTTGTCCCTCTGGGTTTGGATCAAAATCTTTCCTGCTCTGGGCGCTGGTGTCTATGCATTCAAGGTGACCTAGCAGTCTACTCTTTTCTGACGATGAAGGCTGTACATGTACATGTTTGCTGTTGAAACTTCTAATTCAATATCCACTGATACAAACGGACTGGAAATTACAAGCAGAATTCCGCGCTGGTGTTATTGTCATAGTCGATAGCGTAACCGAGGTAAACAAAGTTCGTTACTGCCCCAATTTTGTAGCTGTCAACCGCAACGTTTTGTCTTTAACGTTTTCCTCCGTTGACCGCTAAACCTATTCTGATTCAGTATTCACCAACGCTCTATTGATAGCTCACTGTGTTCTTCTCATTATGTCAACATTGTAGTCTACGTATGCGAGTAACTGCACAAACTTTTGAAAGATGATACGCATTTACTGCTTTGATTTTGTCATTACCTTCCACGACGTAGCAGCATGCATTTCCATCACTATCCTTGGAAGTCTAATAAGCTTGTCAGGAATGCCAATACTGTAGTATGTTGAGGAAAATTACTTCGCTGTATTTAGCGCATTTTAGAAGAAAGGTATACTTTTCTCGACGCAAATTTTAGAAGTAATTTGATGTATTTTCTGAATCCAATCATCTGCTGCTTAAACGCCCCTGCTCCTAAGCCTTCGTTTCCAGCTGCTTTGTTCAACTTAAGCTTGTATAGATTGCTCTCTTGACTTCAAATTGATTGCGTCAACGGAAATGTTGTTTGTCTTCGTCCAAGTTAAATGGTTCATTATGTCTGATGGTGAATTATTGTTCGCCATCGCCGTTTAATATGTAGTTTGCAGTTATAATCTCTCCAGATTCTAAGCACTGACCATGGTTCTACTATGAGGTTTTCTTCTCCATCCTTGCAGATTTGAGAAATTCTCGTTTTCTTTCTTTTTTTTTCTGAGGAGCTTCAAATGTTTGTTTATTGGGGCATGTTGAAACCTCTGATTGCTCTTTGGTAATGATGCCACTGATTTTCTTTCGTTAATTATTGACTCCTTTAGAAATTAAGCAAAACCCGATCGAGTTTGTGATTGTAGCCAATCGACGTTAAACTTCCTAACAATAGCTTTTGAGCTATTAAAGATATCCGCATCCGTTTCTTGGATAGAACGCGATAATGATCCAAGTTGATGTTAGCTGCTCGGAGCGATCAAAACACTGGAGGATTTCCTTCCATAATTGATTGCAATATGATCATTGTAGTTGACATTTTGTTGATCAAGCTGTGGAAACCATGTGCTGTCTATAGATGCATTACGTCCCGCCGAAAGAACAATAGACCTGTGTCCGCTTTAAGAGGTGATGGAGGTTGATGAGGTTGAGGAGCTCATAAAAGAAATCTTTAGTAAGACCAGCCACTCTCGCATCCATGTAATCGCTGCAATTTCTGTCTTTATTGCGTCGGTTGTCCGTAACATAACCATTGTAGGTATCACTGCTTTCCATACCCTTTGGGATGGAGGATCTAAGTTAGTTGGTCCGAACATTCCCCGTGCTTATCCGAAAATCGTTGCATTTGAATCGTTTGCAATCAGAGTGAATCATTATCGGACGTTATTAGCTGGTTCGTCATATTTTTATTTCTTCCGAACGGGGTTGTCAACCGTATGATGGCATAGCCTAGCATTATGCCGCTTTTTCCATTTTACCCTGCCTGAGTAGTGATTTACCAAAATAAGGGCAAGCACTGCGCTATGAACTTTATTCCTGCGCTGCTGGCGCAATCCATTGACTAAATTCTAACTGCTTGGCAATATTTGAATAGGAATAAACTGTTTTTTTAGGATATGCGAGCCAGAATCAATTTTATACCTCACATTGTTGTTGTTTTATTTCATTTTTTTTTTCCTATCGTTCTTAACTAGGCACCCTTTACAAAAAATAGAAGGATATCGAAAGCTAACCAACATGGAAATGATCCCGGGTACAAACGATAACCGAATATGTTCGCAAGTTCAAAACGATCGTTTACAGCTCGTAAAAATTTGGAGCATCTTTGAAGATGCAAGTATATACTGTCTTTGTTACTTTAGATGCCCAAAGGAGTTACCTGAAGGCTCGATGGTTTGCAACAGATTTCTAGAAGTATAGTAAGTGAATCCCTTACCAACAATGTGTACGGTAAACGTTTATGTATATAGAGTAGATACAAGTATATAGAGTAGGTATAAGTGTATAGAATAGGTATAAGTATATAGAAACGAGGCTTGAAGGTCTACCTACATTTATATAAACAAATTATGGTTCCTGGGCAGTGGGGCTACTTCACATACATATGTGTGATGAGTTTTATTGTCCTTAAGAATACCGAGGAGCAATATAATGTAAAATTGCGTGACAACTACACCGTCAGCATAATGCAATCGAAACTGTCAAATAGAAGGGAATTATTACATCTTTATTAGCGTACTTGTTCCAAAATTGACAAATAATCCTTTTTCAGTTAGTAACGCAATGGATCATGGATAAAAGATAATTTTTGAAGTTTCCGTGGTGGATAAGAAAAATTGTTTCGTAATGAGAGCTGAGAAAAACAACGGCTTGTATTACTTAGAGGTCGATGAAAAGGCAATGGCCGATAGCTATATAACCAAAACAGCTAAGATACGCTATGGATCTCTCATGGCTTGACACAAAAGATTGCTCATATTAACTCATTGAAGCAAATACTCTCAAAGCAACCAGCATGTGAACTGAAAAAAGTCAGATGCCTGTCATCAACAACAGCGAGAAGATAACCATAACACAATTGCAGTTTTTTCACTCTCACATTTGTGGTCCCATGGGAACGAAATTTCTCGGAAAGGTGAGATACTCGTACTTCATCACTTTTATCGACTATTTCTCGTGTTTTTTTTTATTCTTTTAAAACAAAAAGGGAAGTTCTACATGCGCTTAAAGTTGTTAAGAACTTCGCTGAGAACCAATCTGGCGAGAAAGTCAGAACACTTAGAACTGATAATGGTCTAGAGTATTGTAGCAATGATTTCCAAATTTATTTAGAAGAAAGCAGATTTTTGCACCGGAAGACCCTAGCGCATACACCTGAACAAATTGGTCTCGTTGAAAGAACATACCGTACGTTGACTGAAATGGCCAGATGTTTTATGGTATCAACATTTTTGTGGGCAGAATTAGTCAATACGGCGGTCTTTTTGTAGTCGAATCTCTACCAAAGCTAGCGACTATACTACACTAGAGGAACTATTGAGCGAACTCAAACCGAGTGCAATCTTTCTTAGAAAGATTGGAAAAAAGTTGGATAGCAAGTCGAATATTTAAAAGTTACGATGCAAAAGGGGACAAAATTTGTTTACCAAGCAAACGAAAGTAATCAAAAGCAGACACATCAGATTTGTTCATGGTACCAAGATCAACTAAGAAAACTAAAAGCAATCATAACTATTACTCCTTTTCGTTCCTGAAAAGTGAGGAAACTGTTGAAGCACTCCCCAAAAACCATTTTAATGAAAAGAATTTTGATCAAAACACATCAACACATCAACACATCAAATAAAATATTGATCGAGCCTAAAGTCCCAAACATTTCAAAAGTACGCACTGATCCTTTAACAGTCAAAGAAATCGAAAGTTTGAAAGACGCCAATGAGAGGCGATTTTAATTTGGGTTCTTAGTTTTTTTACTGAATTTGTGTTCGAATGATTATGAAAATTTTTATAAAAAGAATTTATTTGCTCCTCTAAGTATTGACATAACAAAAGCTTTTGATACCACAATCACAAAATTCCTTTCGAGAAACTATATAAATGCGGATTAAGGTGCATAATGCATTTTTGGTTATGTTCATATTTATCTGATAAAAGACAAAGAATGAAATTCAGTTCTTTTAGTTTTATTTCTATAGGAGTTCCGCAAGGTTCTGTGCTTGGTCCGATTTTTTTCTTAATGTTCACTGATTCGCCTCTGTTACAAAATTATCGCAGCAAAGTTAATAGATTCCCTTACATATGCTTTTCACAGAGACTCTGCTTTAAATCTTTCTGCTGATATAACGTAAAATGACTATAAGTACAATAAAAAACAAAAATTATGTCTTTTAACGTTTACCGCATATATTAGACTTGATACATACATAGTCGTACGAGTGCTGTTTGATGAATACCCGGATAAGAAATGAAAACGCAACAGTATTAGGTTTTGATAATTTATTTTTCAATATAATCCCCTCTCAACTCGACACAGTTTTCCCAGCGGTGCTGCAACTTTTTTAACCCCTAAGTATAGTATAACTTTTATTGGCCTGCAAAATACTCCTCCGCGGCGGCGATGATTTCCTCTTTCGACCCGTACTTCTTCCCGGCGAGCGATATTTTAAGGTCTGGGAAATCCGGAGAACACGAAGGATGGGGTGCAATTCGACCAATTTAGTATGGCCAGTGCTTTATCGTGGTGGAAGAGCACTCTTTTCTTCCCCAAATGTGGTCGTTTTTTTTTCTTCAAATCGGCGTTGAATTTTCCCACGTAGTATGCTCCTGTGATTGTTTTTCCCTTCTCCCAATAGTCAACGTGGATCACACCTCGCGCGCCATATAAAACGGTGGCCTTCACCTTTCCGTCCGATAGCACGGTTTTCGCCTTCTTTGAAACACGTTCACCGTGAAACTCATTGTTTCGATTTTTCTTTGGTCTCTGGTGTGTACCAATGAATCCATGTCTCATCGACGATTAAACAGATTAAACTTTGGAGTGTTGGGTATATATTTTAATTCGTGCGGTTTTTTTTTCAAAATTTGAACGTTTATTTAAGAAGAACATGTACAATAGTATTACTCAAAGTATGGCCCATCTGAAGCTATGACTTTTTCCCATCTTTCTGGCAATTTGCGGATCCCATCCCAAAAGAGGGCGTTCTGCATTGACCGGAACAAATGGTAGTCAGAAGGGGCAAGGTCTGGGCTATAAGGCGGGTGGGGTAAGACTTCCCATCCGCTGTTTTCCAAATAGTTCTTAACCGGAATAGCAACGTGGGCCCGAGCGTTGTCATGATGGAAAGTTATTGCCTCGTATCTTGTCGGATTAATTGCGTTCGGTAGCTTTGTCCATTGATGGTTTCACCCGGATTTAGCAGCTCATAATACAGCACACCCATCTGATCCCACCAAATACAGAGTATTACCTTCGCGCCATGGATATTCGGCTTTGCCGTTGATTTGGCTGGTAACAATTCGATGCAAAAATGACTTCCTTTTGTGGCGTTCCAACAGCATTTCGGACATGCAAAACCGCCTTTCGACGTCTCTCGGCTTGAGTTTATGTGGAACCCAATTTCCTTGCTTTTGAATATATCCAGCTGCTTTTAAACGTTTTGAAATGGCTGCTTGAGTGACACCCGAAGATTTTAAGAGCTCTTCTTGTGCTTGGCAACAATCTTCATAGAGTAATGCTTCCAGTTCTTCATCTTCAAGCTTTTTCGGCTGCCCAGGACGTCCATCGTCTTCCAAGCCAAAATCACCACTTTTAAATCGTGCAAACCACTTTTGGCACGTTCGCTCAGCTAGCGCATGTTCACTATAAACTTCCACCAAAATACGATGACTTTCGGCAGCAGTTTTCTTCATATTAAAGTAATGAAGAAGAACCCCCCGCAAAAACACTTTTTGAGGCACAAAGTTCGACATATTTGAGTGAAAAAAAATTATTTTTGTTAACGCTTCAAATGAATGACATATACTGAAATGACGTACAATGACAGTAGCTTTCCAATGCATGTTCCAATGGAATAATACAAGTTACGCCATCTCTTAGCAAACCGCACAAATTAAGTTATAGACCCAATAAATAAATAATCAATAAAAAATCTTAATAATAACAATTACAAATCTTGTTCGAATTGCTTGCCCTCATTCCGTGTGCATGCACTAAGCTTTTTCTGTGATTTTTTGAGTGATTGTTACTCGCGTCGATATGTCTTTTTTTCATTTTTTCTGCAGCTGCTAAAATTTTTTCTCTCAAGTCTGACAACTTACCGGTTTGGAGAATACTCAGATATCTTGTATTGTTACGGAACCGCTGATGGTGACACCGCTGTATTATATAGTATTAACGACGTTTCCCACACCGCCGTTTACCTGATGTAATCGTGTTTAGTGCGACGTACCGTCGTATTCGAGAAACGGGATCGGTTCAACGACGCTAAGTTGATGCTGGAATACCTCCAGTTCATGATAATGTTGAAGAAGAACAAATGCTGGAGTGTTTCCGGGCAGACGACGTTACTTTGACAAGAATTGTGGCTAACCGGCTCGGTGTTTCTCAATGGAAGGTTTGGTTTACACTGCCCTCAGCACGGCAGTATTCATGCCACTACACTCCGGTACACGCCATCAAGGAGGGAGATCCTGCTAGAAGATTGGATTTCTGCAGATTTTTAGTAAATGCTGACATTGAAGATCCGGAGTACCTAAAGAAAATCTTGTGAACAGATGAACCCAACTTCGACCGTGATGGAATCACGAATTCTCACAACAAGCAGTTTTGGGACCCTAAAGGTCAAAACCCAAGAAAATCAAAAGAAGGTGCACATCAGTACAGATTTTCTTTAAGTGTATGGATGGGAATTGTGTGGGAATTGAGATCGGGCCATTCTTTCTGCCAGCACGTTTAATCGGCATCGCCAACGAACATTTTTTAATAGAAGACTTACCCATGCTGCTGTAGGATGTGCCGCTTGTTAGAAGAATGGCCATGGTTTACCAACACGATGACTACCCAGTGAACGACAGTGGATGGATATCAACTGGTCGAGGCGGCCCGATCCCTTGGCCAGCAAGGAGTCCCCATTTAACTTCATGTGACTTCTACATATGGAGTCACATGAAGGCATTAGTGTACGACAGACCAATATGATCTGAAGAAGACTTGAGAGAAATAATTTTAGCAGATTATGCTGTCTTGAGACTTATTAATCTTTTATTTCTAAAGCCTTTATAATTTTTTGACATGATTTTTTTTTTTTAAGTAATCTTTTGTTCAGTGGTTATCAGAAAAGGAAATTTACCATCCTAATGCATGTACATTTTTTACAATTACCACCTTAAGGTCGGATGACGACGTTTTTTTTCGAAAAAACCTTAAAACTCGAATAACTCGAAAACTACTGAATTTCGACCCCTGGTTGTCATAGGTAGAAACATTGTAAATAAGCTCTAGAATAACCCCTTTCAAGGAAAAGGTCGAATGACAAGTCACATTACAAGTTTATTGTATTCACTGCTTTTGCCTCTAGTTCCCCAAAAACTATAAATTTACAGATGCTTAATAAACTTAAATTAATCTTACTTAAGTTACTACTTTGTAAAATTGATTTTATATTGTGAAGAATTTATAAAGAAAAATAATTGAAAAACTGAACTAAAGTTAGATGCGACGCTTTAGGTACTACTACATATTATAAGAATGAAACTGAGAAAACAACTTTGATCGCTGCTTATATTGATGACCTTTTAATTGCAATAAACTATTAAACATCTCAAACAGCTTGCGTACTATATATGGATAGTAAAGCGGACCGATTACACATTCCTACAAATTTGAAATAGGAGAACGAAAAGAATTGAGTCGCTTGATAGGAAGTCTCTGCCATCTTTCAACGTTCAGCACGCCAAATATAGCCTATGCAGTCAACTCATGATCACAATTCATCGGCAACAATATTGAAATGCTGTGATGCCCGTCCTCCGATATCTCCAAGGCTCGAAAAATGCCGGAATTGAGTACAAAAACAAAGGAGAAGATGTTCGCGCGTTTGTTGACGCTAGTTGGGGAATGATTATAGCGACCGGAAATACCAAAATTGTCATGCATTCATCTATGAAGGTAGACTACTTCTTTGGGGATCAAAAAAATCTGAAGATTATGACCGCGTCTAGTACCTAAGTCAAATTCGTAAATTTAAGCTCTGTTGCAAAGGAATTTATTGCTGAATTTTTACAAAATTTTATGGTAGAATTACGTTTCCACCAAGGACAGTGAAAATTTTTAAATTTTAAGTGACAACCGCAGTTCTCAAGCGATTGCCAATGAAATTGGAAGTCAAGCGAGAACGAAACAGCTCGATATCCAATTTCGCTTGGAATCCACAAGATTAGAAGATACGAGTATGCCAGCGGATGCTTTTACCAAGTTCCTACCTGTACCAGCTTATACGAAATGTTTCAAGCATTTGGGAATGATCCCTTGAGCCGAAAAAGGACTATTGACTTTTAGAATTGAGGAGAAATGTTGGATGAATGCACTCAATATTCCACAAGTCACAAATCCATTCACTTTAATTTTCATTCCTCTTTCTATATAAAAATTAAAATCCAAAGAATTCTCTTCTTGAAAATGCGGAACTCAACATTTCACATGCTTTTTTCAACACATACTTTGGACAGAACCTATTCAAGTAAATCGCAGTTGGTCAGTCATAAACTTCGTGACATATTACAGAGCACATAGATAGCGTCATTTGGAACAAATTAACTTACTTCGGCTAATTCACTCTATATTCAGCTAATTTTCAAAAAACTCTCATAAAGTTCTCATTGATTGATTTTCCTGCTGATTTTACAGGACATTACCTACCAAACTCATCGATCAATAAATTCTCTGCTAATGAGAATGGAACGCCGAAAGCTGCAACAGATTTTTGTGAAAGTTTAGATTTTCGAAACACACGCTATGTGAAATTTGTTGTACGATCAATAGTGTTGGGCCAAGGCAACAAAGTCAGACGCCTCGAATGAATGTCCTCTCACACTTACTGTCAAAAATATAACCATTTACAAAGTCAACTCATCTCACACCCTTTGACGATGGTAAAAGGAGAAACCATCAAATTGAAGTCGTCTGTGTACATATGGCGAACTTGACGGTGGACGAAATATAATTGATGCGGCAAATTATAAGGGTAACTCTTCTGTGCCAAATTGTCATCGTTTGTCGTGTGTCATGTCTCTCTCTGTTTTTATTGCGTTCAAAACTCAAATATTAGCATTAATTTTCCCAATGTTCGTCTCTTCCACATCAAATGCCAATGCGAGTGCGACTATGTACATATGTACATCCAACATCCCTCCTACTTGAGCAACCCTCCGCAATGTAAACATCGGCCTTATAAAATTGAAATTAATTTGAAAAAAAAAAAAAATAAAAAAATTGCCAATTCATATGCAAAGCACAGACCATAGGGCTGTTGTTGGCAGTGCATTCAGGAGAACTACCCAATCCACTGAAACCACCGACTGCAGGGGGTTGCTGCTTCTACTAAACAAAGCTCGCCTTTTAGCTAGTCAATGTGGGCTGTAACAACAAGAGCTCTGGCTGAGCAGTGGGCAATTTCCGATATTACTTTAGAATTACCGCGATACATCATTGAAATATTTAATAACAATCGCATGAGTTACGGAAATTGGGGTGAGCGTTCAACTACACTACGGATACAGTACCTATTTCACTCAAGTGGAATACGCCATATGGGCTTCGACTTCAATTTCAATGCAGAGTAGAGCATCAGGCTCGTCCTAGAAATTGTCGTTAATCACACTTTTTAATCGACAACAACAATGAGCATAAGCAACGACAAAATCTCATCTAAATCGAGATTTAAAGTGCATCTTTGAGAATGGGGGTAGAAACATTGAAAAAATCTCAAAGGGGCACTTGATATCCACTTAAGAGCCTTGGCAAGTTGCAACCCCCTCAGAGATGCTGCAACCGATATGTCCATAGAGTAAGTATCCGTACTCTTGCTTTGCTATAACAAAAAAAAAAAAAAAAAAAAAAAAACTCCTCCTCACGACATTGTCATAATTCCAATCGTTGTCGTTATCGTCATCGTCGGTTTCTCATTTTATAGGCTGCTGCCCGCCTCTGTTCCGGCTGACGTTGGAACTTTTTGAAGTGTGTTTCTGTTTACATATGCAGAACGAAATTATTTGATGCACTCCGACTTCGACGACTGTGTACCACGCTACTTCATACTGGAGCTGAGGTTGAGTCTGGAATATGCCATAATGGGAGTCATATTAAATTGTAAACAAAAAGAAAAATGTATTTAAACACAAGGACCCACACAGAGATGGCTCATAAATATCTGAATTCTGGACCAGCCGACAATGGCAAGTCGGGGTGTCTTCACACGACACAACATGACAATTTCTAGATACAAGTACAACCATAGATGAATGCATATTTAATGGCCTGATGGTTATACTCATTCCTTTTGCTGATGTTGTTGTCGTCTTTGTTGGCTTCCGCAAGTCGGTTTTGTAGAAAACCCTTTGAATGGAGTTCACAGACGATCAGGAATCTGAAGGACATGATTGCCATTTCAATAGAGTGTTATTGCGACAAGGACGACTATGACTTGTCCTCGTACTCATACTTATATAGTTCATATGTGATCTGGATGTAAAGACGACTCTACATTAGTAAAGATGCCAATGCAAAAAGCTCAAGCTCTGCATGACATGGGAAATGGGGACTCAAAACAGACCAAAGAATGGGGTGCAATAATATTGCCTAATGAATTATCCTGCTGGTTTTTGGAATATTCTATTTGGAGGGAAAATGTGGGTGGACAAGAAAAGGGTGAGATATTATAAACTTGTTTTTTAGAACATGACTGGAAATATTGAATGCAAAGGAAGAGGCGTATAATTTACTTTGGGCGGTCATTGGCATGGAGGAATCAGTTTGTGGTCATATAGAGCAAAGCCAACTCTGTGGGTTTCTGGATATTATTTCATCAGAAACAAACAAATGCATGTAGGGCGTCCTTATTTGGAGTATGGGTTCTTAGGAACTTATAGGATCTTCATAGAAGTGAACTTTTTTGAACTCAGACGTTGAATGAATTTCAAACGACTTCGTTTGCCATAAAAACCTCCTTCAGTTGCTTCAACTGTGATTATGACTGACTAGAGCTTACAGTAATGTATTGCATCACGAAGACTGATGAGTTCTGAAATTCTGAATTTAATTCAGTCTCATATACTTGTGGGGGCGAACTACCGCCGTAGAATTAGAAGTTTGGCTTTAGAGAATGAGTGGTTCAAAATTGACTGTTTGCGATAAGAAAAGTATCAGAACATTCGCCGCCCTTACTTATGTGTAAGTTCGAATTCGGAGTTAAGACCAAGTACCCTGGTCTCCATGGAGTCCAGCTACACTATAAAGGAAAAGCCAAGGTCAGCAGATCATTCAATGGCATTTTGTATATTCAAAGCTGGTTCCAGCTTTCAACCTTAAAATTGGTAACACTTTTATTGACGGTAACGGTTTCTTCAGAGGAAAACATCGGATCTGAATGCACTCCGATGTACAATTTTTTCTGAGACTTTACATGAGCAGTAAAGAATTACTCCCTATAGACTGTTTCTGTAGGACAAATAACACTACGCCGGTGCGCTTTGGATATAACAGGTTCTCTGGGGTCAACTTAAATCACATGTTCTTCTTTCTTGCATCTTCAAATTAACAAACAAATAAACAAATCGAGCATTAATAACCTTCAATGAATTATTCTTCTTACCATCATGAGATCGCTTTAGCTGAGAGAAGGAAATTGTTATACTAATTCCACTCCCAGCTCACCCAAAATCTCAGTATCATCCTCATAGCGTAGAAGAACGACTTTGAACTGCAAGTTTGCGACAAAGTGTAGCATGTCAATATTACAGTGCAAAGTGCAATATTGAGTTGCAACAGTGCTTCTTGAAAAGCGCATTTCTCGACTGCTCACTTTACCAATCTCACACATTACGCTTACCTGGGCTCACTCATTTGTCGTCCTGGCCTTGTTCAGCTTGCGTGGATCCGAATGTGCACGATGGGGTGAGTAAATATTGGAATCACTTTTATTTGAAGAGCGGATTAATTACACAATTTGAACGCGATCTTGTATGTATATAGTCTGATGGAACTTTACTTCGTATTCGAATATATCCTCAACTGTTCTTTGCCGTGTTTACCTTGGGCGCCCAGCTTTTCTACCTGACAAGGGTTCTATTGAAAGTCGTTTTTTGCAATGGACTTGTCATCGCACCTGAAGTTGTGACCAACCCACAACCACTTCCTTCTTTTTGTCGTGATGTCGCTTCTACCCTGTTCTCTTATAGAGCTCTCCGTTTGAGATTCGGTTGGGCCAAAATACTCTCAAAATGATGAGCAGACATCTGTTAACAAAGAACTGCAACTGCCGAGAACTTGAAAGGCCAATGACTTTGGTTTTAGATGCATTTATTTTAAGCCCCACTCTGCTGGCTTCAGCTTCTAGATTTTGACACATCTGGTGTAGATCTAAAACCCTGTGCACAAGCAAGGAGATAATCATCATGGTAATGAAGATATTTCAGGTAATTTGTCATTGCTGCTATTCTCCGACAGTTCTACGCGGATAACGTCATCTATTATCTGAAGGAAAAGAAGAGGTGATAAAATACAACCCTGTAGAAGTCCGCTTTGAACTTCAAAGGCTCTTGATAACTTATGATTGTGTAGAACGCGGCATTTTGCACGTTTGTACGTAGCCCTCATAGTAGCAACGATTTTAGCAGGAATACCCCTCCTGCGTAAGCCTTACTTTATAATCCCCCGGCTCTCGCTATCAGAAGACTTCTTGAAATCGATAAAAGCAGACAGGCAAAGCGAAGACCTATACTCGACAATGAGAGTTGTGCCTAAAATGTATTTTGATTCTGTCCAGAATTATATTCGCTATTATTTTGGCCACAGCCAAGTCAAGTCTGCAACTTGACAATCATTCCCTGATTCCACTCCTCCGGAATTTGCTACGAAAAGTCTCAGTAGTTCTGCCGATGTATTTCAGGCAGCTTGGAAAGATTTCGCGGGAATTACATTAATGGTCACAGCTTTCTTCTATTTGAGGGCCCTCATCGCTGTTGCAATTTCTGTATTGCTAGGGGAACTAGTACGATTGCGGGATTTTGCTACTTAAGATGGTTCGGTTTGGTTCGAGACATGCTGTCTATATGGTTAAGTGTCATCGCGAAGTGCTCAAGGTCTGTCCTCATCGGGTATAAGTAGCATCCACATTTTTTATAGGATGCTGTTTAGTGCTGCATCTTCCTGTAAACTCCTTGGTAACAGTATAAATGGTCCTACTGTCGCCTCCTTTTTCCTGCCACGGTTTGAGTCAAATACGCTCCCCAATTCATCTATAGGAGTCTGTTGATAATTATGTACTGTAGTTTATCTGCCGTTTACCAATAAACCTTTGCTCTCCAAATGTTAAGACATTTTTCAGATATCTCAGTGTTTGCTCAGATCTGTTGACCTTCTCTGCTCCTAAGCTGAGTTGATATCTAAATTTTTGGCGTACTGGAGATCCAGTAGTCTGTCATTATTGTGTATATAATACCGTCCTGCAGATCGTGGGCGAAAGAAATGAGATGCGCCCTCTTCAAAGGACCAAACCTTTTCATCTAGCGTGAAATAGCAGAACAAGTAGGATTTTCCATTGGTAACACATTAGTTGCAGTAATAAACACAGAAGAATAGAAGAGAGTTGTTTTTGAAGAGTAATAACCTCACACTTATATCAGAACTTCATGTATCTATAGTCCTTCTACTAGTATTTAGCATATCTGACGTAATGGCTTAAGTAGATTAATTTTTGTCATCATTTCATTACGAGTATTGGCTAGGAACTTGTGTGATTCCTCGTTTGTTTCTTTAGAATACCACTGAAGAGTTTTGCCTTCTCCTGCGTTTCTTTATACTATGTGATAGTTGGAAACAACTGCAGCGTTAATTTTTATCTTCTCCAGCGAAGACGTTTCAATGGAGAAAGGACGAATATGTTATAATGATTGCGATTTTATTTATTACCACACATGCGTTAGTTTAAGTGACAACAAGTTCAATATAAGACAACAATTTGCATTTGCCTCTTATATTCCTCGCTGCAATCCACGTGCATTTCTCATACCGCTTATCGAAATAACGCAAATGCGTTAACAAGAGGCTCCTCCGTCTATCCAAATCACAAGTGCACATACATCTCGTATCACTATATTTCTTTCTATTACGGTGTTTGTTGATAGATATTTTGTATTCCAAAACATCAAAGTAAAGTCATTTTGTTTACAGATATGTACGTGTACTGTATACATACATCTGCCTATACATAGACGGAAAGCATAATGAACCTTTAATTGCATCCAAATATTGAGTTTTCAACAAACGATAGGGTAGACGAAGATGAAGAAACTAATTGAAAGGCTACTTTTCATCTCATCTTAGATACTCGAGCTTGTACTCCGAAATGAGTGAGGTATAACTCACTATGCTCAACGACAGAGTGATGGAAGATGATGATTCTTAGCGGCAAGCCAATTTATTTACACTTGCTCGGTTAATGAAACATTTTAATTTGTTGGTTGGTTTTCAAAGAAAAAAGAAAAAAAAAATTAAAAAAAAGAAAAACCGAGTCTCCATCGGAAAAACAAGTCCCACGAGGCCATACAAAAACGATGCGGATACAAAACGGAAAGGAATAAATGGAGTATAAACAAAAATACAGAGAGTACAACTATAAAGTCATAATCACGAGAAATGATTGATCTACTTGAAATGTTTTGGATACAAAAACGCTGGCGGTCTACCAGACGGATTTAAATATTATTCCAATTTTGTGTTATTTGTATCTACACTGAGATACGGATTGGTGTCGGTGTCGGTCGGTCCTTTGATTGTGGCCAGGAAGCAGTTTTATTTACCCCTACATCGAGTTCCCGACTCTTGATAATGTTTATTTCGTTATTCAGATACAAATACACAACTTTCAGCGGAAATTCGTGGTTACTGTAATTGCTTAATAAAATTTCTTAATTTGGACAGGAGATACTAAAGGCGTGCTTGATGTGCCCATCGGTTTTGGCTGTTTTTTGACCTTTTATTGACTTTAATGAAAATTCGTTAATTTTGAGATGTCATAATGGAGAAAAACTGTTCTAAAAAGACATAAAATGCGGCTTCCCTATTTGAGGTTCAAAGTTTTGTACTCTCCCAGATAATGCAATATATGAGTTTCGCCAGATTTCTGAAAGTATCTTTAAATACAAACAAACTTAAGACCATAAATTCCAAAATTGAATGAATCCATATCCGTGGTTGTTGATTTCTTCACAACAAACAGTGTTTCACTTGGTCAGGCAGTTAATCCAACGGTAGTACCTTCTAAAATCTTTTCTGATCGTGTCTTCCAAAACCTTTTAAAAAGTTATATCTTGTATTAAGCGCAGAAAAGTGGTGAAAATGTTAGCAAGACGTAAGAGATGCCGCAGAGAACTACTCATGGGGACTTCTTAGTAGGAAGAGGTTTGAAAGCTCAAAACTTAAGGCCAATAATGCTGTAAAACAGACAGGAGAATACACTAATTTACCTGCAAACAAACACGTGGTTACCCCCCAAATGATGGACAAAAACACAATGTCGGATAGAAATAGGGATGCTGATATGGCCGAAAATTGGACAGAGTAGCAACCATCCAAGTATCCTGCTGCGAAAAAGATCGAATAAATTCGTCGAGAAAAACAAGGGAAAACTACAGCACGAATCGAGCTTAACAACGAGCCAATCACATTGCGCCGAAGCCATAGTCAAAACAAAATCAGGAATAAAAGTTGGTGCCAGTATGTGTGGAAAGAGCGTGAAATAGGTTCTAAAAAGCGCAGGTACTACAATTACCCGTAGACTTACGTTAAAACAAAACGACTAAACACACGTAAGAGGTTTGTTTTCGGCACTTATATATATTTTTTCTAAGAAAATAAATACAAAAATTGACACTGCTTGGTAAAAATTTGCAATTTTGGTTAAAATTAATTAAAAAAACTAAAAGGAAATATATATATAGGAAGTGGTTGCGATTACTTACAATAAATCCTTTCAATACATTTGATACACAAATGACACATCTGCTCCGCTTTTTTGATTGTGGTGAAAAAATCTTGACCGCTTGACAGGTGAACTGGAATCTTCGGTTTCGCTGATGTCCGACAGTGGGTGGCTAAGATGGCTAAGATAGCGTTGATTGTAGCGAAAGTGAACAAGTGATCTTTGGTCAATTCGACACCTAGGGTATAGTAGGTAAAAGTGACTGTTGGAAAGACCAAACCCACTAAGGCCTATTGCCCTATGGTCCTTTTAGTCGTGGAACCAATTTGAGCTTATGATGTAGCGTGGGAGACTTCTAACTTCTATAGTCTCTAAATCGTTAAAGTCATTGTACAATAAAGTTCCTAAGTGAAGTTTTCTTTTTTGGAAGAGAGATGAACATGTACAAATCAGGTGGAGAATTGTTTTCTCTTTCTCCTCCTCCATGCTGCTTCTACAGAAGCGTTTGTAAAGGCGCCAAGTCTTCTTGCATGCTTGTCTATAAGTCAGTGAACAGTGATGACACCGATGATGGCGCTTAGCATTTTAGAGCGATTTAGATCCAGCTTTGACCAGATCTGTTTGTTCGCTATACATGTTGGTCCAACAGTCCACTTAAGGTCTGTTCTTTTGTTAGCATCCAGCCTTAATATTAATTTGCACGTAGTGAGTTGTATACCGAATAGGTAGATTGGTTCTAATTTTGGCGAGCTCGTCGGCCTTTAAATTCCCTGGAATGTCTCTGTAGCTCAGCATCCAACAAAGGTAAAGATGGAACTTGTCTGCTATCTCCATAAGAGATGATCGGCATTCAAGAGCGGTTCTAGAATTTAATAAGACTTATTCCAGGGACTGGATAGTGGCCTGGATATCCGAAAAGTTGCGGATAAGCTTTGCAGATATCACGTTTTTCTTCAGGCAGGACAGAGCTTTTTTAATCACCAAAATTTCCGCCTGAAACATGCTACAGTGATTTTGACGACGAAAAGAAAAAGGGTCTTAGATTAAGCTTATCTAAAAATACATCGCCACCAACCCCGCTATCAATTTAGATCCATCTGTGTAAAAGTGGATTGACTTGTGAAAGCTTGCTGAAGATATCGAGGGGTGTCAAGTGCGACAGATTGTCCTGTTCGTTGGACTGTGCTTAATTTGATCTAGTTCATTGCATTGTCCAAGGCCATTCACCAGACAACCACCCCGAAGGTGATAATCGGTTTTATAACAGAGATGTATAGCTAGTGGGTTATTCGGGGTTGAAAGCCCCATGGCTTTTTTGCAAAATAATAAAGCTACTGTAGCTTTCTATAGGTTTCCAGTTTAGTTTCCTGTCAAAAATGAGACCTAGATATATTGCTGGGAAGGCCTGTAATTAGAAATTTATATTTCCTTGAAAAGAAGACAAGATCCGATTAATGGAGGCTTACTCTCAATCCACAACGATCTGCCTAACGGGTTAATCTGTAAACCCTCGACCCGTGTACTGTACAATTTTAATTTGTCATGTACCTGGGCACTCAGTGCCCCATAAAATAAGTATGGAAGATGGCATTTTTTATATGTGATCACAGTAAAAAAAAGTTCTTTATTTAAATCTAAATTATATACATACTTAAAAAACATAAATATAAATATATTTTGTATATTTGATTGTTTAGGTCGGTGATAAATTTCTGCTGCGATTGGGTTTTGATGCAGAAGCGAATGTTTCATCAACATCATCCCGATTAGGAACGTTGATAGCTCCAGCAGGCACAAATCCTTATGTAGTGCTTTGTGCAGATGGGAACATAACACAAATCGCAAGCTGCAGTTGTTTTGTTATTCTTCTTTAGCGTTTTGCAGGATTCACATCTTTGCTTTTTTATATTTTGCCGTTGTGAAGGGAATGGTAGAATCGTATCTTTTTTATATCCTATCATTGCCACTGCCATTTTTACAGAATTTCGCAAACTTGGTTTCAAAATTCTTTTCTCTAAATGTTTAGCGGCTAATTCTTATGACAGTTCTTTGATAAAGGCTTTTCTTTTTCCGGATCTTTCTTAGTTGTACACCATTCCGGTTGGCTTATAGTATAGGGTTTTCCAATAGGGACTTGACAACTTTGAATTTCATTTGTGAACGCACTCTTTCACTAATCATCAAACTGTCACTGTCAATTTATTCAGTAAACTCAACATTTTCATCATGGTAAAGTGCACTAACTAGTAATTCTCGCCCTAGTAGACAGGCAATAACAAGTTTAGTGCAAAAATTTGAATCTACATATTCGTTGTGTGATGTTGCCGTGTCAGTGAGACAACGGATTGGTCGAAGTGTTAAAAATATCGCTGACGTTCAGACGTCCGTAGCAAACGATCCAAATCAGTCAATTTCACGGCATTCTCAAGAATTGGGCATCGCTCAGATGCCGTATTTTGCGTAAGGATCTTGGTTTACACCCACACAAGATCAAGCTGACTCAAGAATTGAAGCCGATGGACCATTTGTAGCGACGTACGTTCTTCGATTGGGTTCTAGAGAAGATGCGCCAAGATGATGAATTTCATCGCAAAATCATCTTCAACGACGAAACTCATTTTTGGCTCAATGGGTTCGTCAATAAGCAAAATATGCGTTATTGGTCGGGTGAGAACCCACATGTGCTTCATGAATCAGCACTTCATCCACAAAAAATAACTGTTTGGTGCGGTTTGCATGCCGGCGGCGTTATTGGGCCATATTTTTTCGTCGACGATAACGATCGTCACGTTACTGTGAATGGTCAGCGTTATCGCGCCATGATCAACGATTATTTTTGGCCTGAATTGGAAGATATGGACTTGGACAATATGTGGTTTCAACAGGATGGTGCCACAAGCCACACAGCACACGCTACAATCGATTTATTGAAGAGTAAGTATGGTGAGCGTGTTATCTCAAGACATGGGCCAGTCGATTGGCCGCCTCGTTCGTGCGATTTAATGCCGCTTGACTATTTTCTGTGGGGCTGCGTTAAGTCATTGGTTTATGCCAACACACCGACGACGTTAGAAGAGCTCAGAGCCAATATTGAACGCGAAATATCAGCCGTTTCGGCTGAAATGTGTGGCCGAGTCGAGCAAACGTGCCCGCGGTGGCCATATGAACGAAGTCGAGTTCCATTCATAAATGTTTTGATTGTACTTCAAGCCAATAAGTTTGCCTTTTATTTAAAAAAAAAGTTGTCAAGTCGTTATTAGAAAACCCTATATATCATATGAAATGTAGGCAGTTAGGGCTGCAGTATCTATGATATTGTAAAATAATGTGACTGGCGAAAGGTTAGTTTTTCGTTTGCAGCTGTAGGAATGTAACCATTTGGTCAAATGGTCCCTTATTTCTATTATAGTCTTCTGCGATTCCTCGTCAATGTACTCGCCGTGGTGTGAAGTTGACAACATAAGAACGTATTTTTTGTGTTACTCGCATAACTAACTAACTGCATGCACAGTGAAAAACAAAAAATTGAACTAAATTTTTCCCGAGTTCTTTTGAATTCCCTGTCATTTTTTGTAAACTCCGTTGGTAATTGTGGTTTGATGCCTCTTGTTGTGCCCACTAGTGTAGTCTTTCTACTTGCTAGTCATCCAAAAAACCTTCTAAAAGATTCATCACAAGGCCGTGTGCTATGCCATCAACGATCGTTACCAGGTTGCTGTCCTATTGTAAATAAATTTTTCCACGCAGAGGATAATTGGTTTTGACATCTACAACCCAAAATATTTTTAAACCATATCGCCGAACCGAACGAAACGGGATATTTGTTCAAATCGTTCTTAAGACATGCTGGCTCTATAAAAAGGCATATGGTGTTGATCAAATAATTCCTTAGCTTCTTCTTTTGACAATTTTTCGGCACCTGCATACAGTAACACTGCAATATTTTCATACATCTCATCTGCATCCGTATCATACCATCGACGAAGTATCTTTGGTGTTGCTAAAAACGATTTTATTCATAGGCCCCCTTCGCTTTCCTGTTTGTGTCAAGAGCCATAGTGCCAATCATTTCTGGGCTTATCAAATATCTTAAAGCATCGGCTTTTTTGAAAATATTGTTTTGCATTTTGGCTCATGCCTTTTTCGTTCGTTTTGATCATTTATTGCCCTGGATTTCTAAAATTCATCTGGCGTAGCGCATTCCTTTGTTTGGTCCAACAGGTGCATCCTCCTGAAAATCGTCCCGACACCGCTCACCAGATTGAATCTGCATATACATATATTTCTTCTTGTTGTCGCAAGTCATCGCCTACTTGTTCAACGCGCAAATCAGGAAGGGGCACATCCGGAACATAATTAGGGTCAACTTCTGAAAGCTCTTCATCATCAATATCTGCTTCAGAATCTTCAGAATCCTCTGAATAAGCACTTTTTTTATAGCTCCGAGATATGAAAACTAAATACAACATCAATTCAATTGTTTTTTATGTATTATACTTGAGCAGAGAGGTGGCCGTGGTGTAGTGGTATATGCACAGACTCCTCAAGCAGAGGGTCGCGGGTTCGAATCCCGTGCCAGGCAATTCTGTGAAAAAGTCTTTTGATAGAATTTGTATGTAGTTATATGAAAATCCCGTTGGCGTTAACTCTAACATGAAGGCATAACACTGATGTTGGAGAGTTTGCTGGCTGGACTAAATGTAACGAACTAACAACTAGCACGCACTTAAGACCCACTGGTTGAGGAGGATGTACTTGCTCGTCTCGTCCAGTTTGACAACCACCTCTGGAAAAAATATCGAAACCTAATACACCTGAGTTTCAAACTACTACACCACCCGCCCGCGCCCTGTGTTAAAATTCGATTTGAAATTTCCTCTGGGCACTCAGTGCCTAGTACACGGGTCTAGGGTTAAGATTTAACTAAAGGACTTCTTTAATGTTATTAAGATGCTTACCTGAGATGGCTGTAGCAACGTTATCCGCTTAGGGAATCACTCTGTTATCACCCGTTTTCAAATATATCAGCAGTTCATTAATCACACTAAGTTCCTGAGAAAGGGACGCGTACCTTGACGCCTTGACGCGTACCTCTGCTAACACATTTTTAGCAGAAAAAAGTTTTCATCAATTTTAGCTCATATAGTAGAGTTTTCAGAAGGAAAGATGATAGACTTGTAGGTCTGATGTAATTTGGAACAATATGAAAATTTTTTCCAGCCCAGCAGATTTGTATGATTTTAACAGCATTGTCAACAGCATATTTAGTTTTGTTGTAGTATTGGATGATTTCTGGCATCTTCTTCGGCTCAGGTCCAACATCAGGAGTATTATGCATTGTGCTTTGGACGATGGTACACTTATTTTTCTTACTGATGTACGATACCAATGTTGTGATACTAGTAAATGTAAATGTTGATTGAAACTGTGGTTGTTTTTTCTTCAATGAAAGTTTCGGAGATATACTTATTTTATTTATTCCAAGCATGCCAACCATAGTCAAATTCGTTTCTACTAATTTTTGACACAATTCGTGTTGTGACTTTTTAACTCTTCAACTAAATCTAAGACCACGGATTCACTTTGATTCCATTCAGCTGCAGCTCCAGTTTCTTTAAATTGATAAAATTAAACGTAAAATGTTCCAACCCAAAATGGTAATCGGAAAAAAAAACATTAAAAACGAATCAATTAAAATTTCAACACGGGCAATAGCGTAACGAATGACACCTGGTTTCATTGTAAGAATATTTTCGAAACGGGGGCGAGCGACTAAAAACACGAACTTGAGCAAAAATGAACACTACAAGTACATTGCAAATGCTCCTACAAGATGAATTTAACGATGTTAAATATGAAAAGTGGATTTGAATCCGCTGGATTCAGAGTTGTTTCTTCACTTTCACTATCCATTTCACTTAAATCAGATTCTTCATCGAAAGCAATTTCGGCTTCAGACACCAAATTTTCGCTGCTACCGAGATCTCTAACTCTCACTAAACAAATCGGCGAATCCAACAACAGCGGTGTCTATAAAGATAAAATTAAGGAAACACTAGAAAAAGTGCAAAGGTATCAACGAAATGACGTCTAAGGAAGAAATCTGTGTCGTGATTAAGAAAGCGAAAAAAGCTTACGGTGAGACGTTAGAAGCTAGCACAAGCTTTCCGCGGAAATCGCAACCAAGTTGTTAAAAATCAGAAAGGTTTTCATCGGCTTGGTTTATTGTCGAATTCGATAAAAAAAAAACACTGTTGAAACGATGCTTCAGATGCTTCGAGTTCAAACAATTCGCAAGTGCGAAAACGTTAAAGGCTGAATAGTCTTTATAAAGTCAGACAAAATTGTTTGCTCTGCAAGGCCAAGATTTGCTAAATCTATAACATTTCGAAGCGGCTCAAGATCTTCTAGAACAAACGGTTCAATACAGAAACTTTGATGGAAATAACTTGGTTACAGAGGCTACAAATAAGTCAGTGATTTGGTTTTGCGGAAACACCTCCATTCAGTAATACTCTCATATGTTTTCCGTGGATACCTGTTATTGATTAACGAAATTTCAGGGGATCCGCATACATCCGTAAGGGCCAGCATACGACCGGCCACCACTCACCATCATTTCTTTGATACCAATTCGAAACTTATATTGAGGACACTAGGTACTACTCTTGGTTTGAGCCGAGGCCGAACTAAAACCTTTTTGCCGATCTTATTGCAACTCTACATCGGGTCAACCAACAATGGAAGACCCTTTCCAAGATTTTAGGTTTAAACCACAGCTACTATGACGCTCCTACCAAGGGGCCTGCCTCTATCAAGCTTTGACCTCCATGGTACCGACTTTTAAATTCTAGTTGGACTATCGGTAGTCCTGCCATCCAACAAGGCCTTATGACCGGTCGCTTGTAACTGGTCAACAGCTGCTTACATAGGCGATATCTACATACATATGTATATGTATATTGGTCATATAAAAAGTCTCCGCGGTTTTTTATCACTAGATGGTGTTAGTGTCCATTTATCTGGAAACACTAATCTGATTGTGTCAAACGAACACGTGTTTAAAAGGTGACATGTCAGGCTACATTGTTTCTGCAGACAGCTGTGTAATTCGTTGCTCATGTTAAAAGTTATACTGAATTGAATATGAGTAAAATGTCTGAAGAAATACGCTATGTGATGCAAAAACATACCGAAGAATTTGTGCAGTTTACGGTGAGAATGCTGTGAGTTGAACGACGGACCCAGGAATGCTTTGCTCGATTCCGTTTCGGAAATTTCGATGTAAAAGATGCACCTCTCACTGGTCGGCCTGTCACTGAAAAAGTCGATGAAATTTTGCAACTGATGGAGCAAGACCGGCACTGAAGCTGTCTGGAGATAGCGGATGCAGTAAACATCATCCGTGTGACAGTTTGGAATCATCTAAAATGAGCAGGCTACTCAAAGAAGCTCGATGCTTGGGTGCCACATGAATTAACGCAAACAAATTTAATTGACCGAATAACCAGTGGTGAAACGCTGCTGATACGTAACGAAAGTGATTAATTACGGGCGATGAAAAATGGATTAAATACGAGAATATCCAACGCAAGCGATCATGGTCAAAGGGCGGTGACCGACCACAAACGACTTCAAAGCCTGGATTGACGGCAAACAAGGTTATGTTGAGTGTTTGGTGGGATTTTAAGGGAATTGTCTCTAATGAGCTTATAGAACGTGGCGAAACGGTCAATTCGATGCTCTACTGTACACAAATGGACCGTTTGAATGAAGCTATCAAGAAAGAGGAATTGTATTATATCATGACATTGTCAGGCTATACACATTTTTGATTTGATGGTAAAAAAATTGGCCGACCGAAGAGCCGCTGAAAATCACTTGACCAAGTTTTTTGCTGATAAACCACAGAAGTTCTACACCGATGGAATTATGAAACTACCCGGAAAATGGCAAAACGTCATAGATAATAATGGCCAATATGTACTTGATTGAAATTGATTTTTTAGAAAGATTTTAAGGAAAATTTTTTTCCAACAATGTACCAAAAAGCCGTGGAGACTTTTTATATGACAAGCGATAATATCGAAATTTTCGAAATGATCTTGGACAGATTTGTCGCCGACACCATTGGCAAGTTCATATACAAATCGCAGAGGGTCGACTCTTCTTGAAGCACGTTCCTACAAATACGTTCAGCACACCAAGATTAGTTTCTTTCATTGATAATACTTTTGCAAGCAGCGGCCTGCTGAGAGATGATAACTGATGCGTAAGTGATCATTATACGCACAATTCTCAAACGGTCGAAATGGAAAATTTACACCATGGATCAAGATCTTCCAAGCTTCGTTGTTAGTGAGGCGATAAGTGAAACTGGAACAGCAGGGGATTTTGTAATTCAGGTATCGCTGTAATGTAATAAGTCAATCCATGTAATGTGTCAATGTCTAGGTTGTGAAGGCTAATGTTTCAAAGAAAGCCCTAAATATCTCTATTAAAGTACTACCGGACTTAAAGAATACGATTTCGCTGACCCTTAGAAGTGCCAACGGATATGTCTACAAAGTAGACAAACAACTTAAATTACATTATGTTTCTCACACTTAATTTTGCTGAGTGCGTGTCTCGCATTTCAAATTGCCGTACACACTTTGTTATGCGCGTTTCGCATACAAGATTTCATCACATCTTTTTTTGTATTATAAGTTACATTTTAAGTTGAAATGAAATAAAGATTCGTTGTATGTTTTTTAAAAGCATGAAATCAAGTGCCTTTATCTGTGCTTTAAACAGATATCGTTTTTCCCAAAAGGGAAAAGGCAACCAAATAATCTTCGCTCTATCATCGCATTTGTTTGCTTGACAATTCTTGAACGGATGTTACAATAGACTTTTGCCAACAATTAAAACAGTATGAGGTCTCTTGGAACACCAACACGGCTTTTGTAAGTCACGGTCCGCAGTGAGCGCAATAAATGCGGTAATAGCAAGAGCTCGAAACGCAATACAGGGGAGGCGCTGTATTATTTTTATCTCCGTAAAATTCACGAACAGAATACTTCTCTATGATTCTGCGGATGGAGTTAAAGAGTACGAAGCTACTGGGATGTGCAACAAGGCTCAACATACGAGGCTCAACTATTAAGGAGGAAATCTAACGCCAACAAATTCTAAACGCAGCGTCGATTATCGCATTTACAGATGACATTGCCGTGGTGGTTGTATCAAAAACACTAGAAGAAGTCCAGCCCCACAGGTTATTGCAACTCACCGATCTGAAAACTGAAGATGTGCTTATTACGAGAAGGAAAATTCACGGAACTATAACGATTGGAGTTTTTTTTCAACCGTTTCTCAAGCACGTCGGAGTTGTGATTGACACTCGTTTTCGTGAAAATCATCGAAAACAATACGAGTAGATGCACTAACAAGGCCGATGAGCAATATTGAAGGCCCCAAACAGAATAAATGACTTGTTCTTAGTGGAGCTGCGAGTTCTATACTCATGTAAGTAGCAAAAATATGGTCAAACGACGCAAATCTTATATAAGGGGGGAAATAGGGTTAGGACAGCGTTTTCTAAATGATTTTCATGAATTTTCTTAAAGTATAAGAAATGAATATAATTTATTGAAACTCTGAGAATATTTATGTATACATACATACATACATACATATATTTCAGTATATACTACAAAACTTTGTAGTTGTTTAAAAAACACCGAAGATATAAACGACCCCATATTGCAAGTCACAATCAGACTCAGCATTTTGCGTACATTCTGGAAGCCGCAATTTTCATCTGAAATCAAACGAGGTTGGAATTTACTTTATTGTATATCTCTCTTCTACATATATGAACCTAAATGCTATCAAAAAAATAGAAAATTGAATTTTTTACAATCTTTTTGCAAAAAAAAAAAAAAAATATTTTTAATATTGATAATATTCCGATTCCATGTAACTGCCAATTTCCAATAGGGACTTGATAGCTTTGAATTTAATTCGTGAACGCACTCTTTCACAAATCATCAAACTGTCACTGTCAATTTATTCAGTAAACTCAACATTTTCATCATGGTAAAGTACACTAACGAGCAACGTCTGCAAATTATAAAAATTTTCTACATATATTCGGAGTCGGTGACTGCAACTTTAAGAGCTTTACCTCCAATTTTCGGTCGTAATTCTCGCCCTAGTAGACAGGCAATAACAAGTTTAGTGCAAAAATTTGAGTCTACATGTTCGTTGTGTGATGTTGCCGTGCCAGTGAGATAACGGGTTGGCCGAAGTGTCGAAAATATCGCTGCCGTTCAGACGTCCATTGCAAACGATCCAAATCAGTCAATTCCACGGCGTTCTCAAGAATTGGGCATCGCTCAGACTACATTATGGCGTATTTTGCGTAAGGATCATAGTTTACACCCACACAAGATCAAGGTGACTCAAGAATTGAAGCCGATGGACCATTTGTAGTGACGTACGTTTTTCAATTGGGTTCTAGAGAAGATGCGCCAAGATGATAAATTTCATCGCAAAATCATCTTCAGTGACGAAGCTCATTTTTGGCTCAATGAGTTCGTCAATAAGCAAAATATGCGTTATTGGTCGGATGAAAACCCACATGTGCTTCATGAATCACCACTTCATCCACAAAAAATAACTGTTTGGTGCGGTTTGCATGACGGCGGCTTTATTGGGCCATATTTTTTCGTCGACGATAACGATCGTCACGTTACTGTGAATGGTCAACGTTATCGCGCCATGATCACCGATTACTTTTGGTCCAAATTTGAAGATATGGACTTGGACGACATGTAGTTTCAACAGGATGGTGCCACAAGCCACACAGCACACGCTACAATCGATTTATTGAAAAGTAAGTATGGTGAGCGTGTTATGTCAAAACATGAGCCAGTCGATTGGCCGCCTCGTTCGTGCGATTTTACGCCACTTGACTATTTTCTGTGGGGCTACGTTAAGTCATTGGTTTATGCCAATACGCCGACGACGTTTGAAGAGCTCAGAGCCAACATTGAATGCGAAATAGCGGCCATTTCGGCCGAAATGTGTGGCCAAGTCGTTGAAAATTGGGTCCAACGAATCGACCGCTGCAAATGTGCTCGCGGTGACCATATGAACAAAGTCAAGATCCATTCATAAATGTTTTGATCGTACTTTAAGCCAATAATAAATTTTTTGAAATATCTCAAATGGTTTGAATTTTATTTACAAAAAAAGTTGTCAAGTCGTTATTAGAAAACCCTATCGTACCAAGAAAAATAAAGTCAGATACATAAGCATTTTGCCTATAAACTTGATGTTCACTGCTCAAAAGTCTGTACAAAACTGATGAAAACCAACGCTTAGTTTTCAACAGATGCCAAGTTACAATGCGTCTAGAAATTTCTACCTGGGGTGTCTATTGTGAAAATACATAAAAGAACATTTGCTGGCATATTACGTAGTATCTGTCTTATGACAATAGAACGAGTCGGAATTTTCATTTAAAATTTTGGAAACATAAAATTTGGAACAATAATATTTCTAGCAATTTATCAAATAAAAAAAAAATCGATTTTTTGAACCGTCTTACTCTATTTCCCCCTAATAAGGAAGATCAAACCTGTCAATCGACTTAGCGCACTGAGAGTTTCCAGTACTTGTCGAACAATTTCTCAAGATGATATTCTCGACGCATATTCAATACCTCGTGTCGACATACATGCTGACGAATTGGTAAGACTCAAAAGCTAGCGAATCCAAAATGGGCGAGTTAGCGACGAAATACTGAAGAACGAAAATCGCAACCTGGCAACAGCAATGGAGCGTATCCTTAAAAGGAAGATGGATACATCATCTTTAAGCAAGAATCGAAAGAAAACTTCCAAACTGTCCATGATGTGTGTCCGTTTTTTTCATTCTTCGGTATGAATCCGAGCAGACAGCCTTATGGAAACAATTTGCAGAGTGCCCACTCTCGATATTATCGTGGCATATACTATACTCGTGCACGATGGCAGTCCCAGAAGTACCCGACCCAACAAAGAAAACACAAAAATTTTGAAAAACTTTTTATTTATTTTTCAACATATTCGCCTTTCAGAACCTCAAAAAGTTTGATACCCTTTTTATATTGGATATTTTAATTCGTGCGGTTTTTTTTTTCAAAATTTGAACGTTTATTTAAGAAAAACATGTACAATAGTATTATTAAAAGTATTGCCAATCTGAAGCTATGACTTTTTCCCATCTTTCTGACAATTTGTGGATCCCATCCCAAAAGAAATGCGCCGGCTTGGCAGCCAAGAATGAATCAAGCCAATTTTTGGTATTCTGCTCTGATGTGAACCGTATTTCAGTGAGGGCGTTCTGCATAGACCGGAACAAATGGTAGTCAGAAGGGGCAAGGCCTGGGGTATAAGGCGATTGGAGTAAGACTTCCCATCCACTGTTTTCCAAATAGTTCTTAACCGGAATAGCAACGTGGGGCCGAGCGTTGTCATGATAGAAAATTATTGCCTCGTGTCTGGTCGCATATTCCGGGCATTTTTCGGTTACTGCTCTCTTCAATCGGATTAATTGTGGTCGGTAGCGTTGTCCATTGATGGTTTCACCCGGTTTTAGTAGCTAATAATACAGCACACCCATATGATTCCACCAAATACAGAGCATAACCTTTACGGCAAGGATATTCGGCTTTGCCGTTGATTTGGCTGGTTGGCCGGGTTTTACATATGATTTTTTGCGCTTGGAATTGTCGCAATGGTTACATTTTTCATCACCAGTAACAATCCGATCCAAAAATGACTTCCTCTTGTGGCGTTCCAGCAGCATTTCGGACATGCAAAACCGCCTTTCGACGTCTCTCGGCATGAGTTCATGTGGAACCATATTTCCTCGCTTTTGAATATATCCAGCTGCTTTTAAACGTTTTGAAATGGCTGCTTGAGTGACACCCAAAGATTTTGTAAGCTGTTCTTGTGTTTAGCAACAATCTTCATAGAGTAATGCTTCCAGTTCTTCATCTTCAAACTTTTTTGGCTGCCCAGGACGTTCATCGTCTTCCAAGACAAATTCACCACTTTTAAATCATGCAAACCACTTTTGGCACATTCACTCGGCTAGCGCATGTTTACCATAAACTTCCACCAAAATACACTGGCTTTTTCGGCAGCAGTTTCCTTCATATTAAAGTAGTGAAGAACAACTCCGCAAAAACGCAACAACACTTTTTTAGGCACAAAGTTCGACATATTTGAGTGAAAAAAAATTATTGTTGTTTACGCTTTAAATGAATGACATATACTGAAATGACGTACAATGACAGTAGCTTTCCAATGCATGTTCCAATGGAATAATACAAGTTACGCCATCTATTAGCAAACCGCACGAGTTATTAAGTTATAGACCCAATATATATTAAGAACTGCCTTGCTCCTCAAAATAGCCATTGACTGTCGACATTACTTCTTCATCGTTGGAAAATCTTTGACCACTGAGCCATTGGTTTAAGTTTGGGAACAGAAAATAATCCCAGGGAGCTAAATCTGGCGAATAGGTAGCAATTAAAACTTTAATTCATTAATTTTGGCCATTGCAATAGCGGATTAGTGAGCTGGTGCATGCTTGATTTCTTCGCTCAAACGTTGCACTAAGTTCACATAATACTGGCGGTTGATAGTTTTTCCTTTCTCAAGATAGTCAATGAAAATTATTCCACGCGCATCCCAAAAATTCGACGCCCTGAACTTGCCTGCAGATGAAACGGTCTTCGCCTTCTTTGGAACCGGTTCTCTCTTTTGAATCCATTGTTTTGATTGTTCTTTTGTCTCGGTGTAAAGTGATGGACCCATGTTTCATCCATTGTTATGAAACGGAGCAAAAATTCTGCTTTGTTGCTGTAAAACTTTGCTAAACACTCAATTGAAACATCTTCACGACACTGTTTTTGCTCGAGTGTGAGCAAACGCGGCACCCTTCTTGCACACAACTATCTTATGTCCAAATTTTCAAATAATATGCGATGTACCACACTTTTTGAAATGCATTTAATGTCTGCTAGCTCGCGCACTTTCAGTCGACGATCATCCAGTACCGCTTTGTGGATTCTATTCACTAATTCTGGAGTCGTCACCTCATTTGGTCGACCACTGCGATGCTCGTCTTGGCAGCAACCAAAAATTTTACTGTTGTAAACGAAGGAGCAGACTCACCCAGAGTAGAATCCAGTTCAGCTTTTATATTAATTGAGCTGAGGCCTTTCATATATTGTATCTCATAACGATGACCAATTTTCTCCATTTTCACAAATTCACTGACAACGTTCACTATTGATGGCTGCCAAACAAATACTAAACAACGTGGCGCTTTCAAACTTGAAACATATGCTTTATAGACTGCGTACTTTCTAATACAGTAATATTCTCAAACAACACAGTCATGTCTTGATCAGGCCGAGTACTTCTGGACCGCCCTCGTATTTCCAAACGAAGAAAACTGGACCCTTGTTAGTAATACTATATAGCAGCCCATATACTGAGCTACTTAAGACGGTTAGAGCGTTAACCACCCCACAGGGGGGCAAATCGGTCTGTTCAGATGGAGGTGGTTTCAGATGCTAAGAATCCGGCACTACTAGGGGTATTTTATCGATCTAGTCAGTCAATACTAAATATTTAGTTAATTTTTTTTTTTATGTCCTCACTAGTTGACATTGAGGAAACGAACGTGTTTTTCAATTATTATGTGCGCAACTAAGTTATCGTCGGAAAAGATGGGTCCAGCAGCAAGTGCTGGTCTATTTCGACATATCCAAAACGTCATGAATCAAGCTTAGATACGATAACAAACCGTCTTGTTTTGACGTCATACTCGTTTACTATTGGTTGTGTGAAAATGTCTGATTTTGTACCAAATAATCGTCAAAGAAAACGATGGCTGAAGCACATCGAGAGCTCCAAAAATTTTACGAAAATGCTGCTCTGAATTAAACGATGTGCCGTGAATGGTTCCGTCGAATATGCTGAATTGAAGGCATTGCTCCATGAGGATTCGTGCTAAATGCAAGAAGAGCTTGCTTCAGCAGTAGGATTTACCCGCCAAGCCATTTCCAAGCGATTCCACATGATTTTAAGCCAAGAGACGTTGAGCGTCGTTTGTAAACAACTGATCCAGCGGCAAAAAAGGAAGGGGTTTCTTCATCGCATCGTGACAGGTTGTGCTTTGTATTTGGTAGGACTAGGCCGAATTATTGAAACCCCATAAAACCATCACTGGGGAACGGCATCGACTTCAATTGATGCGATTTAGTCGAGAACTGCGCGGAAAACGGCCACAATACGAGCAGAGGGAATACAGCATACAACCCGTTAACACCTACCTGGAAACTATCAAATGGGAAATGCTACCCCAGCTCAAATATTTCCCAGATATTGCGTCGTCCGATTATTACGTGTTCCGTTCGATGGCACATGATCTGGCTGATTAGTAGTTTCGCCAATATGAAGACATTAATAAATGGCTTAATTTGTGGTTACCTCAAAAGATAAACACTTTTACCGTAACGTTGTTTGAACTCTACCAGAAAGATGGGAAAAAGTTGTAACTAGCGATGGACAATACAATAAAATACAATAAATTACAATAAAGTTGCATTTTCATAAAAAAAAAACAGCGATAACTTAGTTGCGTACCTAGTAATTACCAATGCCTTAAAATGTTGGGAAAAAATATAATAAAACTATATTTCAATGATTTATGACCTGGATTTGATTTTTATTTTTCTCTTTAACTGAATCTTAGGTAATCTATACGACTTAGATGATGACGAGTGTCATGATTCTTCATCGTACTCTCCGACACTCTCTGTGTCTCCAGGAAGTTCTTCCAAATCTGCATCTGTGTCAGAGTTAGGGAATCATCAAAGCAATTAATTCGTGAATGAGAATTTTTTTTTTTTTTTTGGTTGTTCTTTGTGATGACTTTATTGAAGGTAGTTCATTATAATGACATTTCTTAGTGGCTTATGGCTGATAGTTACATTATGTTGAAGTTATGCCAAATAATAACACTGATAACAAATAAATCATATTGTAACAACTTTCCTGTATTTTTTTTCTAATTAATAATTCATAAATTTAATTTAAAGGATTTAATAAACTAATTGGTAATTGGTTGGCTTCGAATAGTCAATATCCCTAACCTGATCTGTTTGATGTATCAAACGTTGCGTTGTTGTTGCTCGGTGTCACATTGTTTTCTTCTGTCTGATGTTCATATGCTTTGACAATTTCGGCTGGTTTTTTGATTTCTGGATATGCTGTGATGTTGTGTGGTATTTCCGCTTTCGTGCCTCGGATTTGAGTGGTGTTTTGTCGGTATGGTTTCCCATCTTCCGTTGATACTATCATTAACCTTGGTTGCTATGTTTCACGTAACATTCTAGCTCCTATCCGCTTGCGATATTTTTCTTGCAAGCGAATATTTTTTATTTTGAGAATGATGTCTTGTTTCTTTGCAGTGTGGCCGTAATGCAACTTTTGCCTGTCTCTGGATTTTTGTATTTCATCCGAGATGTCCGGATGAATTTTTGGACATAGAAGTTGTTTTGAAGTTGAAATAATTGAACTTGTTCGCCAACTCTTCAAGCATTGGCTCGGAGATCCCATAAGGTTACTTAATGGCCTATTACGGTAGTTAAATAACGGCAAGTAATAGTCAGTGCCATCAAGTTTGCACTTATAAAGCATGTTCTTTGCAGTTTGGACGTATCTTTCACTTAACCCGTTTGATTGGGCGTATTTTGGTGTAGACGTGATGTGGATAAAGTTCCAGTCCCTCGCGAAGTCGCGAAAGTCTTTCGATGGAAATTGTGGCCTGTTGTCGCTTTCAAGAATTTAAGAGATGCCGTGAATCGAGACATTTATTTTCAAGTGTGTGATGCTGCTTGATCTAATTTTATGACATCGAAAAATCCACTAAAACTATCGGCGCCAACTATCTCATATGGAAACTGAGTGATTGGCTTTATAGTAGTGGCTGCTTCTGTGGTTTTCGTTGAGTGCTTTGACATATGTGACATCATTCCACGAAATTAATAATATCTCTTGCCATCCCTATCCAGATTACGTCTTCTCTAGCTATAGATAAAGTGCGTCGAATTGCTATATGGCCTTTGTGCACCTGCTCAAGGATTTGTTGCTTTTATTTTTTTTTTTTGGGACTATGATTTTACTGCCTTTGTACATGATGCTGTCATCGTATAGTATGTGATTTATTCTCCAAAATTTAAACTAAGTCTTGATATCATCAGGTACTTTGCTTTTCTCATCGGTGGTGTCAAGTTTGGGGTAATCGGTGGCTAAGAACTAAGTAACAACCTTTTTATATATATCCATGCTACACTCAACACTTGAAAATTTTATTCGCGAAATTCTGCCTGTAAAGCCCAAATGTTTTTTTTCGTGCCTTATCTTTGATATCTCTTTTGTGCATCGTAGGTGCCATAGTATGCCACGGATACAAGCTTATGTAAATTTTGCAGTGTCTATGCAATAATCTGCAAACTTTTGCCAATCAAGATTGTGACCACTTGGTATAATTTCAAGGGTGAGACGGGTGTCTAAATTTTTCGTGAATGACCGTTTTCCTCTCTTTTACAATTGCTTTATCAGTATCAGATCCTAACTACCATTTTTTACTGGGAGTTTATATGAGAGCTGCAATATCCTTTCAAACAGACGATTTTTTACGTGCAAAGTGAATAATCTGAATGAAAATACGTCAACATCAATGGTTAAATCATTGAATTCTTTCGATGATGCTCCACAAAAGTAGCACCTTATTGTTGACGTGGTCTGTGTGAAGGCATTACAGACCTTAGTATCTATCATTGCGAGTATCAATATACTCGTATACTTGACTGAATACGACTTTTCGTCTATTGAAACTGTTTTATTTAGTAAAGTGTCGCTTGCATTTTGCATATACTCAATTTCCTTTTCGGTTATATCCACAGTTTCTTTAACGAATGAGATCTTGATGTGGTGATGATGATGTGGTACGATTTTGGCATAGTGTTTTTTTTTTTTTTTTTTTTTGTACCACATACTAGCCGAAGTGGCACAAAACTGTTTTGAAAAATGTTAAAATCTGAAAATAAATAAAAGTAAATAAGTGGCGCGACAGCCTGGTGTGAACCAAGGCCTAGCTTCTCGCACTCATTTGTGTTTTTCACTTTTTGAATTTTTTTTTACACTCCTGAGCAGGGCCTACTGTTTATTGTCGGCTCTGAATGGCTCTCTCCTGAGAAGCTTTTTCATTGGCAGAATTTGACTTTCGGAGGTTTGCCATTGCCCACCGAAAGGAAGATGACGATTTTGAAAAATTTACTGTTGTGCTCCTACCGGGATTCGAACCCATTTGGGTGGCTTGACAGCCAGTCAACGTCAAAGCCATCGCCACCATCATTCTATTCTATTCCATTTTTTGCTTGAATTGTGCCTGAAACGATCCATCGCAGCCACACTTCCAAATCAGTTCTAAAGAGTTACATTCGTCTGGCATAAAACATCATGCCAGTACGTAAGTAATATTGATGTAGTATGGCTTAACAAAACTCGAAGATCTATCTGAGCACATGTTTCAGTCACTTTATATGAATTTTTCTACAGATAACTAGAATATAGCTTTTTACTAGCGCTTCTAATTATTTCACATTGTCGTCGAGGTAGTTTGAGAGAAATGTTTTCATTTTACACAATGATATCAGAGCAATAGCTAAAGTCCATTTATTCATTTAAAAATTCCTAAAATACACATTATTTCAATAAAAAATTCATATGTAATTATGCTTACTATAGTGATGTCCTGCCTCCATTAACAATCGAATAAAACGAAACTAAAATAGAGATAACGCATGGTCAAATGTCAATTTCCATCTCCTGATGTGTCAAATTTATTCACCCTACTTGTGTTTTAGCATTTCCAGATCTTCCACAACACTGCCCCCCAGTATGTGTTCTTAAGGTCCTACCTCCTTCTGTGTCAGACGGAGATCGAGCACTGCTATCTTTGTGGCAGGTCTCCTATATATTCCGGTAACAGTTCTTACTAGAAGTTCCTCACTAATCCATCAGTTCCTTTTTGCATCATCCTACCTTATTTTTTTACGAAATGAGAGAGGAAACACGGTTACCATCAATGGCCTTATATATAGAGTGATTTTAACCGATTTTCTGTAGTCAGAGCTCGACAATATCTATGCACCCTGACTGATTCGAACTGCAACCAACTTCAGACTGTTATAATTTCCAAACCGTTCATTACTGTGAGCTCAACTTTTGACACATGACAGATAATTTTATTATTTACAAGCGATTTGTGTCTCAGTTGTGTTGAAAAATTTTTATCCGCCATCTAATTCAAACGTGATAGTGTGATTGCTTTATATTTGGCTTTAAAACCACAAGTAGCTATCGTTAAAGCCCTCCAGCACCTCAACGTGAGTAAATCATTTGTGTCTAGAATCATAGCTCGTTACCGTGATACTGGAAGCGTTGCAAAACGCCATAGAGGTGGCCATAAAAAAACAGCAACATCGGCAGAAATGGTTCGGAAAGTGAAGGATCGAATTGAGCGAAATCCGCGTCGAAGTGGAAGAAAAATGGCTCGTGAGCTCAACATATCGTTGGAACGGATGCAGCACATACTGAAAAATGAGCTTAGGCGCAAGCCATTGAAGTTCCAAAAAACACACCATCTTACACAGCAACAAAAAACAGTTAGAGTCGAAAGAGCGAAGGAGTTGCTACGCTTGCACGAAAGTGGTGAGTTGCCGAATTTGGTTTTTCCGATGAGTCGCTATTTGTTATAGAGCAATATGTCAACAAACAAAATGACCGAGTTTACTTGCCAGAGAGGTCCTTCGAAAATTTACAACTTCGGACGGCCACCAGAAAGCAGGCAGCACCGACAGTGATGGTTTGAGCCGCCATAACCGCCGATGGTCGCTCTCCGCTCGTCAAAATTGATCGCATTGATCGTATACCGTGAAATTGTCTTAGAGACAGTATTGAAGCCTTGGTCAAACAGTTATTTCGGTCGGAAACTGTGGACATTTCAACAAGACTCGGTACCGTCTCACAAAGCCCGCGTCAACCAAGATTGGTTAAAAAACAATGTTCCACACTTCATTTATTCGACACAATGGATTGCAAATACTCCGGATGCAAATCCGTTGGATTTCTCTGTCTGGGGTATTTTGAAGGCGAAAGTTGGCACTAAAAAATGCCAAAAAGCACTTCGTCGAGAATTGGCCAAAATACCGCAGAGCCACTTGCGTGAAGCGTGCGATGCTTTCTTCAGCCGTCTCAAGGCCATTATTCGCGCAAAGGTGAATATATTGAAAACTACTGATACAATTTGAAAATTGATGTAGTTTTCAACATTTTTTGCTTTGGCACAATAGAATTTATCAAAAAATAAATAAAATTACAGCATTTTAAAAAGTTGCAGTTCGAGTCAGTCACCCTGCATATCCGAACTATGATTCCATCAAGACAGTGCTACAAGCCATATAAGCGACGCAACGATCGGAGTTGTGAAGTAGAAATTTAACAACTGGGTCATACCATATTTTTAGTAAAAATATTGTAAATTTAAGGGGCTTAAGAAACTTTAACGTTTTTTATAGTTCCTAAAATTTTTAAGGGTGGTTGGTATTGAATTATTGACTTCTGTACCACGCATTATAATATCCATGCACAAAATTTTAGCGTTTTTTTTTACGTTTGTGTAGTACATTGTCATATGGCGGCATTTACTGCTCTTTTCGATTAGTTAACGCTCATAACAGCTTTTAAAAACGAAAGAGCTTGTGAGAATACAAGCGAGAAAACATTATCGCTTTACTAAAATTATACTGGTAACTCTGGTCCTGTTAGAAAATCCAGAATACACATGCAATTGGTGATTATGTCTTTAGACAGGTAGACTAGGATTATGTCGGATTGCTAGAAGAGTTACAACAATAATTTCAATATAAATCAGTGGTGTTACAGTGGCAGTTTGTAGTATTTTTAATCGAAAACTAAGCGATAAGCACCCTTGTTCAAACAAAAGCTTCAAATAAGACCTGTACTGCAGATTTTTGTTGAGCAGGGTATAGTTGGAACCGATTCATTTACAATTTCGGAAGAATATCTCTGGTATATAATGCGTTCAGACGAACTCAAATTCATATTAATAGCACATCCGTGAAACAATCACTCGAAATACCATGAAAGGGTCCGATAAAAAATTTTCCGTACAGGATATTGTTAATAAGACAATTCCATAGCTTACACGATTCTTTCCATATTTTCGAAAAATACTCGTATGCAGCTTTTCCAAATATACGGATCCATACACATTTATGTGAGTCAGTGTATCATAGATAAAAAATCATTTCGTTCCTCATCAACATGTGTTGTACTGCAGATAAATTCCGTTTCACAGATAAATCCGGCTAAACATGTTGCACATGTCCGAGTTTTAATAGCTTCACAGAAGCGCGGATTGTTTAGATTTGAAATGATATAAGGCGGCATGGAATGCATGGCACGGCATGCTATGACCGCTACTAGCCATAAAAACGAACAACAATTTGACATGCTCCTGAAGAGGATGCAATTGGGCGCCAAAGAGCGTTTGAGTCTTCTAAAACATGTTTTTCTTACATCGGCTTATGGGTTTTTCATGAAAATGGGTTGAAAGGTCAAATTGCTGGGTTTTATGGCTCACTTTTGAGTGGTGTTTTTTTGTTCGTTACTAGTTTCTTCTTATTTTATTTCATACGTGCCATATGTACATGTGTGCTACTGTACTCCCTTTTACGAGTACCATATAAGCTAAAACAAAAATGTAACTTCCGCAATTTTTCTCGCTGTACAAAGAATTTAATCCGATAATGAATTCGTGAAGCAGTTTTATAGGTATTATAGCAATAAGGTAAACCGTGTCATGTCATTCGAATCTATGTATCTGTGCTAACGAGGAGATAGCTGAAAATGGAATCGTTTTTAGCAGACTGTCAAAAATAATAATAAACTTACTCATAGATAAATACCTTGCTGACATAGTTCTTTCTCTTGGTCTATGGAATTTTGTAGACTTTCTTACAAATTAAGATGCAAGAGATGGCTTTTTTTCTTTTTTTAAATTGTGGCAGCAAAGTCATTGCTGACTTACTAGTGATACGCCAAAGATTACATTCGGATCTTTTACCTGTCATTTCAAAGTTCGGTTCACAAATGTGTCCGTCTAAATCATCATTATTATTGTCCTCTGTCTTTTGGGAAAATAGTGCGAAGGATGACTGCCAACCTAAAAAACACTTCCGCCAATAAGCCTCCCCAACTGTCATTCAAAGTGATACGCTACTAAGGCAAGTCTGGGGTCCAGTAACTCGTTTTTGACTGTGAGGACAGAACACTTACGGAAGGAACTAATCCATTGTACTTTTTGTATTTTTAGTTGTGCTTTTTTAGTGCTTCACCCAAAACATCAGCGTCGATTACCTACAGAACGATGGAAGCGACAAAAACGTCTCTATCGTTTTACGTGAACATCTGTATTGGAATAACTTAATTTTATGGGATTTCTATACATTCATGGGGACCAGAAAATGCCAATATTTGACTTTCATTTCTCTGATACCAAATCGGTACCTGTGTTGGGGGAATCGTTCCGCTCGTTTCTTGCCTATTATAGGACTCTTCATTGGGTCAACCACAAGTAGAAGACCCTTCTCGTGACTTAAAGCTTAAACCACAGCCACCTTGATACTCCAACTAGGCGTTGTACCTCTTTCATTTAAGGTCCAGAATAAAGTCTGCGGGACCCTGATTCTCATGGTATCGAGTTTAAAGTCCTAGTATGGACTAACGGTAGTCCTGAAACCAAATAGGACTTTATGACTGGCCGCTTGTAACTGTCATATCGTGGCAAACTTCGGTGGCATTAGTCAGAAAGGCCAGTATTGTTCTACTCCCGTTTATTATTAGATTACGTCATTGATGACCGTAACTTTGAAAACTAGGCCTGGGCTCCAGATCATGTTCAGAAGGAAGGCTGCAAATCCGGAACACACTCTCTCCCCTTTCACCAATAAGCTTTCCTAACAGCCGTAAAAAGTAGGCGATATGTATTCATCTTGCTATTCAAAGCAACTCACTACTAAGTAAAGGGTTTTCAAATAGGGACTTGACAACTTTGAATTTAATTTGTGAACGCACTCTTTCACAAATCATCAAACTGTCACTGTCAATTTATTCAGTAAACTCAAAATTTTCATCATGGTAAAGTACAGTAACGAGCAACGTCTGCGAATTATAAAAATTTTCTACAGATATTCGAAGTCGGTGACTGCAACTTTAAGAGCGTTTACTCCAATTTTCGGTCGTAATTCTCGCACTAGTAGACAGGCAATAACAAGTTTAGTGCAAAAATTTGAGTTTACATATTCGTTGTGTGATATTGCCGATTGGGTTCTGGAGAAGATGCGCCAAGATGATGAATTTCATCTCAAAATCATCTTCAGTGACGAAGCTCATCTTTGGCTCAATTTGTTCATCAATAAGCAAAATATGCGTTATTGGTCGGGTGAAAACCCACATGTGCTCCATGAATCATCACTTCATCCAAAAAAAATTGGGCCATTGGGCCATATTTTTTCGTCGACGATAACGATCGTCACGATTATGATCACCGATTATTTTTGGCCCGAATTGGAAGACATGGACTTGGACGACATGTGGTTTCAACAGGATGGTGCCACAAGCCACACAGCACACGCTACAATCGATTTATTGAAGAGTAAGTATGGTGAGCGTGTTATCTCAAGACATGGGCCAGTCGATTGGCCGCCTCGTTCGTGTTATTTAACTCCGCTTGACTATTTTCTATGGGGCTACGTTAAGTTATTGGCTTATGCCAATACGCCGACAACGTTGGGAGAGCTCAGAACCAACATTGAACTAGAAATAGCGGCCGTTTCGGCCGAAATGTGTGGCCGAGTCGTTGAAAATTGGGTCCAACGAATCGACCGCTGCAAACGTGCCCGCGGTGACCATATGAACAAAGTCGAGTTCCATTCATAAATGTTTTGATTGTACTTCAAGCTAATAATAAAGATTTTGAAATATCTCAAATGGTTTGCCTTTTATTTAAAAAAGAAAAGTTATCAAGTCGTTATTAGAAAACCCGTTCGTTATTAGAATTAAGACACATCTGCCGTCTAGTAACTCAGACATAAAACTAGTCCATTCTATCCTTTTACTGAAATTTTAATGTCTGTCGTAGAAAGATGAGTAAGCGCTCCAATCCAGCATCCACCTTATCAACAACGATCACCAGCAGCCTGATGCTATCGTAGCGAATACTCACAGAGATATTGCCTTACGGTATCGTCTTAAATCTCGTACACTTAGATGCACAGTGTAGTGCCTCGTCTTAATGCCAGCAAGCAGTCTATAGTGCCATCCGAGATTTGGAATCATTCACACACACTTCACTCCTTTCCTGGCTCAGATTGTAGCCAGAAATATTTCTGGTCACAGTGGATATTGATTTCGCATTTTCGCCAAAAGACACTCGAGGCCATCAAAATCCAGTATCCTCAAGCACCGGCCATATTATAAATATGGAGAACTTTGATATCAATTAGTACATTTAGAGCAGATCCAACCGCGCTAGCAAAACCCTTATGCAGCCAACGTCTACGTAGTCAGCTTAAAGCAGTAGCGAAATATTTTTGTGACAACTTGATCCACGAGACAGCTGGAGGATAAGATATAACTAACATTGTTGGTGTTGTAATGACTCGGGGATTTATAGATGACAAAACAAATACAAAATACAAATACAAATACAAAATTAGGTCAGATCATACTAATCTGAAGCTACCTGGCTACGAACTAGTGCCATTATTCTTCTCTGACCGCGGTCTCTCCATTTACGTGCACAGTGATGTAGCTTACTAAACTCTTCAATGTAATCCCTGTTCCAATCCGGAATTCAATTTCATGTGGTTAAATTCCTATATCCGTAGGAAAACTATTCACTGCTGCTTTCTTTACAGAAGCCTCAAAATGGATAGCAAATCGACTTTTAACGAGTTTGATGCACTGTCTGGCTTCATACAAAGAATTGTATCCCTGTATCCCCATAATGAAATCGTGATTATGGACGGTTTCAGTATACACGATTTTGAGCGGCTTCGACATTCTGAACAGACAACACCCGAAGGGCGTTAGGTTCCTAGATTCCTAAAAGAACCGTATGATAATACGAGAAAGCAAATTAGAGCGGACTTAAGAATTTTAACTGGTCGTTGTGTTTCCTCACTCCTGTGTCGCCCTGCAGACACATTGCACTTAAGTCCCTTCTCACCAATGTCATGGAAAAGCTGGCAAACTGTCAGCTAATGAAATATCTCGAAACACGAAAACTTCCCAATGAGCGGTAGTACAGTCTTCGCAGTAGCAGGTCCACTGATTAACTGATAGCATGTCCCACCGAAAAGTAGAACTAAAGCGTACATGAATCTGTCGAAAGCAAGGTAGTTGCACTTGATATTTCTAAGACATTTGCAGAGTTTGGCGTAAGGCGCTTGATTCTCTTCTTTAATGGATTAGAAATTACCATTCAAGTTGTCTTGGATGGTTTCAAATCTAATATTCAAAAAATAAGTGCCGGTGTGCCCTAGGGCTCTGTTCTGTCTCCGACAAACTTTTGAATTTTAATTTTTTTAATTTAATGTAAAACAGCACATTAAGTTCCGATATCAGCAGCATAACCCATTTGGAAACAATCAACAGAGTGGAATATAACGCTTTCAAAACACAATGCTGTTTGTTGTTGTTAAATCGAAATCCAAGCACCCAGCTATTACCCATGAATTGATAGAAATGCATCGTTGAAACCTGTATGTGTCAGTGACAAACTACAATGGAATGACCATATATTCGATGTCGCCAAAAATGCTGTAAAATGTTTAGGTTTCACCCCCTTTGATCTAGTCTCAATATATAGGCCATTGCCTATATCTGGTCAGGCGTTCCTAAGAGCTCTTTGCACTTCCAGATAGTATCCAGAATCGTGCGCTAAGACTAATAGTTTATCCTAATACGACACAGTCATTACATACCCTCAAGTACCGGCGTAACGCCTCTTGTCTCACCTTGTTCTATCGCTATTTTCACCACCAGTGCTCCTTCAAACTTTAAACCGCAACACCCGTCTTGCTATTAATGCTCATCAGTATACCATCAAACCCATCTTCGGAATTACTCTGAAATATTCTAAGCCGTACAACTCGCCTATGGAATGCTCTGTCTAGATCTTCATTTCCTAATCACTATAACGTGCAAAAATTTAAAACCAACGCACATCGGCATCTCTCTCTTTTCTCTCCCTAACTACAGTTCGCCGATGCTATGTGCAAACATCTTAAGTGCACATAAAATGACAAAATAATTGGTTTTATCATAGCCGTGTAGATCTAGAAGATCCTCTTTGGTGTCAAGTCCGGAGTCTACTCGGAATCTACTTTATACGGACGGAAACACTACAGCCTCTTTGAGCCTTTCGAAGTGACATGTTTAGTCCAAATATTGTACTTATCTTCGTTTGGGAGAGAGATGGTGATTCCTTCAAATACTGGACGGGTCAAGCCAGCCAGCTTCCTCCTCTTCGTAGAGAAAACAACCTCAGTTTTGAGAAAATTAACTAAAAGAATATTCTCTAAGGTCTCACAGGATTAACCGCGTTACTGGACATAACATATTATAGAGGTTGCATTCGGAAATTAGTTACGTACGCAAGTCAGACTAATATGCCTTCTAATTCTACTAATCGGTCACAGAATATCTAATCCAGTTTGCAAGAAGCCTGAGCAATGAAAATGTATTTAGTTAGTTTAGTTAATATGCGTTACTTACCAATTCTCTCAATTCATCACCAAAAAACCCTAAGTCCATTGCTGCAGTGCCTTATCTAATACCGTACGCAGCTGGCTTTATAATACTACCTTATGCATACATATGTGCATAGGTGTGCATCAATTAGTCGCTCTGTACTTGACAAAGTAACTTCTGTTGTCTTCTCAAAGCACAACACTTGCGCCACCTCCAAAAGCTCCAAAGGGCTGTTCAATAATTTTGAAAAAAAAGAAAACAACTTCACTTTCATCCAGCATTCAGAAAATGAAAAATTACTCTCATATCTCAAAAACAGGCGTAGAAAAAATAAAATAACAATTCGACACGTTCAATCCCATCTGCGCATGATGCCAAATGATAACAATCATCATCTTTCGCTTTTGTTAAATTTCGAAAATGTCCGCTCGCTATACATCCAACAACAGGAAGACCTATAATTACAATACTTGAGATCTGTATAGCCAAAAAATGTCACCCCAACACGGATACAAAAGAATTATGACAAAAATGAGGACAAGGGTGCAGTACGAGTATATTGTGAAAGTGTACCAGTTTTCAAATCTGGAAGGGTAGCCCAAATCCGAAACTATGATTAGTGTTGCACATCGGCTAGGGCACGTGCCCTACCAAACGGTGCTATGTCATTGCGATTATGCACCCGGCATTAAAAATCTCTCCTGTGTGGGGGCAGTAGGACGAGATTGCGTAGACGCTTTACAGGATGGGACATAGTTTAAAATCACAAATTAATCCTGATTCTATCCCGATTTTATCCAGTGCGTAAATATTTACTATATCTAAGGGTTGCGCTGATGGGTTCTAGTATTCACACGATACTTTCGGATGCCTGCTTTCAATGGCCGGATCGAATTTCTATCGAATTGCCAAACATAATGATTTCATTCGATACCTCGGTCGTACTCGTAGTGCTAATAGCGAATGTATATTTTCGTCACTTGGAAGCGAGGAATTGTCATTGTTTAGAATGTTTGAAACGGTGGTCGAATTGAACGTTGTCACATGGAGAATTACGACAATTTTACGTGTGTAAGCTGATTCGAGAGTTTACACTCGAATTAGGAGGGAGAATGATCAATGCCGGAATTGTGTTGGATGGCTGCATGCAAGAGCCGCAATTGGCCGGACTTCCGAATCCGAAACCGTGCTGTGAGGTTGAAGTGGAACATAAATTTCATACTTGAATCACGCAATTGTAATGGAGATTCAGCAAACGCGATGATTATCTGAAGGATCAAAATGTGCGAGTAGATGTGGGATAGACTTCGCATGATAGGAAAAGTATTTTAAAAAGTGCGTGAGGAAATGCGGAGATTGTTACTTCAAGTTGAATCCAGACACTAAAAAGTACCTCTGGCTTCCACCACATTAAAAAAACAACTAAACGCCATTAAGCTCATTCATTATAGCTATTCATCTCAGACTCATTGGGGCAAGAAATCGTAATGGTTAACGGCGTGAGAATCCTGAAAGCAAACATAGACCTTTGCAATAATGTCTTTTTCATTGCATTCTTAGAATATTGGGCCTACGTCACAAAGTGTGAAAAGGCAAGCAGCAGTCCCGGAATTTTTTATTGGTGCGCTGTAGCGACTGATGAGCACAGAGAAGAGCAGAGAAGAATTCGGAGCCTTCTGGTCGCGTGCACCAAAAGCTCCAAACAACTCTGATCCACAAAAAGGCTTATCGCCATAGTAAACAGGTCACATCTGTTAAAAATCCAGTCCGTGTACCACCTATTGGCACGAATTTTGAATGTTTTCCAACAGCGTTCGCATCTTTTTTCAATTGAACAACAAAAAAAAAAAAAAAAAAAAAAAAAAAAAAGCGCACGGTTGATACCAATAATCTATAAATAGGTACAGTGTAAGCATAGACACACGAACTTCTAAATGGTTTAACCGTATGCGGATGCTTCAAGAAGTACCTCCATTGAGATTAGCATAATACTGACAAGATTGTGTTGGAGAATCCTTATATTATGAAAGCGTAAAGCAGTGTGTTAGAAAATCACTGAATGTCGGTGGTTATTTTGATTCAAAAGGACTAAACTGTACCATCATTAGATGGTTAAAGCACCCTTCAAGCTATTTAGAACTCTGGAAACATCTGCGTGCAGAAGTGTAATTTTATCGCACCGTTATCTCGAATTTATACACCGTAGAGTAGCTGGTGGATATGGTTACTTAAAGTTTATGATTCTCCTTTCTTGACTTAACTTTTGGATAAGGAAGAATGTCTTCTAGAAGTCTAAAAGAAATTTATAAGAAACAGAATATTCGCAGAAGAATTTAGTTGTTTTCCTTAAACAGAAGGACAGACACCAACTAGAGATACTTCTTAGAATTCGGGGTTCGTTCACTTTTACAAGGATTATAAGCAATTCGCCAGGACTTGAAAGAATGAATAAGCTTTTAAATTGATAAAATTAATGCGCTGACATTCTTCTATTAAGTACTAGGTATTGTACTTCTAGTTATCAACCATGCGCCAAAAGTAACCCGTCTGTTCCGAATAAGCCACACATTCACTTAATTTTTCTACAACAAATCTGCCAAGCTGTTTGCGGTTTTTGTTATATGATATCATCCATGGCAGCTCAGGTGCCTTTTTTAAACCTGGGCATTAGACAAGAAGCCTCTTCAGCTAGCACTATTTCTTGCCAGCTGCTTTCATCGTCGCACTCTAAGTTGGTTGTGGTCTGCTTCCATTTGTGTGCGACATCTTAGATGCAGTCGTCCCCTGCTATGCCGTCTCCTAGGCTAAGACTTGAAAATTTTTTGGACCAGAGATGTGGTGTCCATTCAGTCAACATGGCCCAGCCAACTCAGGCGTTCGATTAGTCTGAGTTCAAGCCTATGCGCCATAGAGCAGGACGTGATAATAAGGGTCTCGCAAAAACCAGTTTGGTCTTAACAGAGAGCTTTGTTGTAACTTCGTGAAACCTTAAAGTTATTACTGCTAGTTCTGACATTCTGACCATGTCATCGTTCTTTTTTGATGGCAGCATGTATTTTGTATGTTTTTCACCTATAGTTGGTACAGTTCAAAGGGTTCCCTTTCTTATGGAAAGAAGAAGCTATTCTTTGATCACATTTTTTAGGTGGTCATGTTCAAAACTAGTTCATCTCCAGTTTCTCAAAAGATCTCACAAAGCATCCGTCTGCGTCAGCATTGATACTGCTACCTAAACTTCGTCTTAGTCTGGGGGACACAACTCTCCGTAGACTACGATTAGGGTAAATAGCTCATTCAATCTGACAGCGAAAGTTTGACTATCATCATCATTATATCTTATAGTCTGCACTTTTTCATCATGTACTATGATTCTCCCAGTAATTGTCCATAACTACCTATTCCGGCCCCATTCTGGCTTTGTAACGATGACGAACATGTAATCGTTGTATTCCTTGATACAATTTTCGAACGCCACTCCTGTATTAACATCTTTTTACTTCCTCGATCTTGCCTTTTTTCTGAGAAGCATTTGCTCTTTGCTTCTTTTCTGCTATTAGCTCTCACGAGCAGATGTCGTCCTTTTTCTTAACTTAGTTGGAACAGAGCACTCACCCAGAGCCCATTGTAATCCTTGTAAGTTCCTTTTAATGGAATTTTTCAGTCTTTTGAAAAAATATTAGTAGGCGGCGTCTGAGTGATAAAGTGTCCATATTACCAGCACCCACCACGTCAACGCTGAGAACCTTCAGCCTGATGCGAGTGTAAGCCATACATTCACAAAGATAGTGCTCCGCGGTGCCGTCATCATTTTCACAGCAAGCCTTGCAGGACGTGACACAACCAGCACATGTTAATTCTGAGCAATAGTGTAGTGCCTCGTCATGACGCCAGTTAGCAACCTGTAGTGTTTTCTGCTGAGGAACAGCAGGAAGCCGATGACTTTTTAGGGACACCGGGAAGCATTTGTTTGGTCTGCCTGCAACCTGGTGAGTCATGCCAACTCCAGTCTAAATTTTCATCCTTAGTCCCAAATACCTCTTATTTGGTTTCATTGTCAAGCCAAAGGTTTCTTTTAAGCAGCTCTTTGTGATTTATCACATCAGACGCAGCTTTTCTGATAATCCAGGAAAAACATTAGCTTCGGTGTGCTTTGGTTTGCCTATGGGCCTAGGTTTTCCGTTGCACCTCTTATATTCGCCTTCGTACCTTGGATGCACGAAGGTAGTTGGAGTCGATGTTTGCGGTTGATTGATTAGGGAACAGGCAAGTCCTTCATGGATGTTGAGAGGTGAGAACCGCGTGCTTACAACGCTTACGTCCCACTACAAATTCTAAAAAACCATTGCTACCTCAGGGAGCTTATTCCAAAAAATTGAAAACCGCATCCAGGGATTGAAGAAGCTGAGCAGTGTAAGCATCACTATATATATGTTCCCATCTTTGTCGCTGTATATTTCTGTCTAGCATCCTTGGCAAGTTTTTTTTCCACATTTTGATAGAAACTCCACGCATCATTTCTTCAGTAACACCCTTCTAAAGCTTCGGTCGAGTGCTTCTCTGCTTCATTATATTTTTTCCCTTAAAAACCACCTTGTATGCGCCTTGCTGAATGCACTCGCCGACACTCTTCGTCAATCCATGAATAACAAGGGTAAAACCTAGTATATGAGATGCGATGCCCCTTTTGGCTTGCTAAAAATTTCACCACTGGTCTTCTGTGGTTGATTCTCTGCTGTTCTGCTGTCCGGGATATTCACATTCACACCTCGGCTACAACAAGGTTTGTGTCTCCTCAAAATTAACCTTAATGAATCTGGAACCTCAACAAGATTCAGAAAAGACAACTTTTCGACTCCGTTCGGAGAACCTTGCATTCTCGAACTATCTTGTATAACTTGAGAGTGCTTAGCTAGGCTTTAAGCGAAGCATAGCTGTTATTACAGATTCTTCCTTCTTCCAACGGTTCTTCACTATATACAGTAGTTTATTGCCATCAGAATGCAAGTTTCCCAAACGAGGAGTGAAGTCTAGCATTGTCGTCCTTGAGAAGATATCGATGTTGTATTTTAAATAGATTTCATAGCCAAACGCAAAGATTCCTTTCCTAGTACAGATTGTAGTCGAAACCATTCTTGGGCACCGGAAAAGTTAATTTCGGTGTTCTTGTGTCATTTCATCAAACAATATTCTACAAGGCCAGAGTCAAAATACAATCGGCGCACAAGGTTATCGAAACTCCAATGTATGTTGTCTCAAAGAGCAATTTTTTTAAATCGAAAAGCGGGCGACACTCCCTGAATGTAGGAGTGGAGTAGGAGTGACGTATTTTTGTAAAAGCTTATCTTATCAGGCACCGACGCGTAGGGTATGACTGTCTTATGATAAAGAGTGTAGATCTAAAGCAGTTTCCTTAGTGTCAAGCCCCGTGTCTTGATGAAGCAGCTTCTTTAAACTGCCCGGAAGTCGACAGCGTCATGGAGGTGTTTTTTTACGTAGCGAATTAGTTCTTAACTCTAGGATGACACCCAAATACCTTAGTTGGAGAAAGAGATGGTGTTGGTTTTAAGCACTAGATGAGTCAGATCAGTCAACTTTCTCCTTCCAATAAGGAAAAAAACCTCAGTCAAACCTCGATCAATCAACCGTCGATCACGTCTACTGCTGCCTCTTAGAGGAGGCATACACCACAGATCTTAAAGCTGTTTATAATCTTATGCTAACTGTTCGCTAATAGCTGGCTAGCAGAGAAGGTTCTCATCAAAGTTGTCAGCAGTTGATCTAAGCCTTCATGAGGCATGACTGGTTACATGCCATCTGTGCAAGGCGACTGCAAAGAAACTAGCAGATGATGGCCTCATCCATCACCACAAACGATGACAGCTACAATTTACGACGCGCTGTGTTACTTAGCTTACTTGCAGTTTAAGCGATAAGTGCAGGTTGTAAGCTGATTCTGGTCAGGTTACCTGGGAAGTGACTCTCGGGCAAAAGGCATGAGACAGAGAGCCTCTGTTTTCAACTCAATAAAGGTGCCATCAGACTTTCTGAGTGATTTCAGTCCGACTGATTTGCGCTTCTGTAGGATTTTGACTGATCCACTGATTTCAGCAAAGCATTTCGATCTTTTCGCGAAACACTTTACTGTTCGTACTAGCTTTTTGTAGATTTCTAACGATTCCAGCTTCCTCTGAATTAGCTAAGAAATTAATTAAGATTTTTCTGCGCTTCACCATATAAAAGGCGATTTGCAGAACTTTCTAGTAGCTTGTCAAGTCAACTCAAAATACTCGTTCAGATTCTAAACAGTTTGCTCTACGTTTTATTTTTCTTCGATTCCGCCTTTGTTTTTTCGCTTCTAAATATCCCTGTGAGGATAAATTTCCTATTTTTCAGTATAGATGTCAGAGTACCAGATGCGTCAGCAGAGACGAAGATGAGTCAATTGAAGAGTTCCGATTTCTGTATCGTAGCCTTTCACTTGAATGCAAACATTATTTGCTTTAGCTAGCTCCCACCGTTCATTAATACTGTATTTGCACTTCGTGTCTTTTAGACAATTGATAGTCCTTGGAACTAGATGTGTCAGCCAGATGATAGTGGCATTCTCATGGGTAAGCTAATTTCGTCCCCTTTGTCGTTTTAATAGTGGATCTTTCTGAGAAAACCAAACCCGAACTCAAACCTAAGCTGGGAGCAGCACTAGTTTGAGACGGACATTAGTAAAACTATCGCTGGTTTTGTTTACATGGTAGTAGAGGAAATGGGATTGCAGGTCAAGGTGCCAGCCTTGAAGGTTTGTTACTCACCAGGATAAATATGAATTGATTCAATCTTTCTTTGCATCTTTAAAGGTTCAATGACTTATCTACTGCCCAAGTTTAAGTTTTGGTAAGCTGTGTCCAGAATAACTTAATTTACTACAGATGGACGCATCGATATATAACTTATCCAAAATAGAGGACATTGAATCGATTAATTTGTAAGACCTTAAAACCTAAAAATACTTCCCTCTTTCTTTCCGAAGACAAAAACACTGTAAATCAATTGATCACAGATCAGTAGCGTGTCAAAATATATTAGCCTTACCTGCCCACAACTCGTAACAAAGTCATAAAAATAAAATTTAAAATCCATTATGCCAGCATTAAGCGATCAAAGAAAATACCAATTCTCACCCAATCCATACTCCTCTTGACATTGTGTATCTTCCAACACCTACACTCCACTTTTTTAAATAAAACCTTCAACAGCATCGTAAACCAAAGAAAAGTATCCCCCAATCGCTTTCCAATGCACTTATGCACTATCTATGACTCTTATGTTATGATTAGCGCCCATCAACATCGCCACAATAAACTAGTTACACCCACCGCAAACACACCTTAATCCTAATCTTCAAATACCACCCAAGCCAGGCCTCATATCATGTTGTAATGATAGTTGAATGCTCTTATCTTGAGCCCTCCTACAACCTCTACCATAAACTGGGAAATTTTCATTGAAATCTTCCGGCTGGAGTACGAGTACGAGTGGTAGTCTCTCCTCCACCAGGGTTATCAATTTCCATAAAAGGCAAATTTAGGAGCTTAGTGGCTTTGGCACCCCAACTTCTTCCCGGATGCATCGAGTCGAGGCTGATAAGAAAACTCATATTCATCCACCATGCCGTGGGAACAGAGTAGAAAGTCAAGAGCCGCCATCAGAAAAGGGTCAACCGGAATAGATACGTGAAGTGCAATCATTGACTCAAGTCAAGCGCTTTATGTGGCGCGATTCAACTTAAATTTAACGGAAATGAAAGGCACGAGAAAGAACAACAACAAATCGAGAAGGTCCCTGGTGAAAAGTTTGTGCACGCTTGCAAGTCTATCGCTATTCCCTATGGGTGTTCAAAACAGATGCACTCTGCATTCCTAATGTGCCATCTCAACTATCCCTGAGAATTATAAATTTATTCGGAACTTTCTGCTGGCGGAATTCAAAAGTCGACGTTCGACGGTGTGGCCTTCATGAATTCGTGAGTCCGTCATTTTGTTTGCCACTAGAGGGATTCGGATTGCCAGTGAATCAGATATTTACTGTCCGACGACGCCCGACCCGGAACTGGCTCTGTTTCAGTGAACTCTGAATGATAATTCTTCATCTCCATCCCGTGGCAAAGCAACGAAGAGGCGAAAAGTTTTTACCCGTAATGGTTAAAATTTTATCACATCCTTGAAACTTGTGATGTAATTCTTCACTTCCTGCTGTGCGGACATGAATTCGAGAAAGGAAACGGAGGAAAGGACATAGACGGTGTACACTGGAGTGCGTTACGGATAAAATGCAGACGGAGTGTGCAAATGATAGTGAGTGCACAACAGAGTCATAGGCACAGGCATATAGTTCATCCACAGGCCAAACAGAGATTTCAAAAATCCCGAATTATTGCCCGTAACGTAAAATTTAATGATTCCCTGAGCTGCTAATTCTGATAAGGACATACACCATGTATGTAGAATGCCAGGGAGAGAGCAACCCTTGGGTGAATTGCATGCGGGATAAATGAGCTAGTGTTAATCCGGCTACGCAATTTCGTCCACAGTGATTATTCAGTGCAGGAGCACGTGTCGTGCAGAATGTCCTAAACATTTTTCATTTTACGACTAAGTGGTGGTAAAAGTTAAAGGGGTGCTCCCGAAGGATGCCGGGGTAACAATTTGTCCTCCCCCTGGCCAGATCACAGTGGTTACTTGTAAGAACAACCTTTCAGACTGTGCAAACGTCGTCGCCGCAACTGTAGAATGCACAATTGTGAGGATATAGTGTGGTGGGTGGTGTTTTTCCTTTTATTTTCCAGTGGGTGGGACGCATCCCAACCACAAAAAAGAGTTACAGTCGTTAAAAGGTTTTTTTTTTTTAATTAAAAATGGTTCCCGAAACATCAGTGACTGCACAGTTTTGCACTTGATTACTTAGAATGATTTCAGCAGACAAGTTGTAGTCCAGGAGTTAGGAGTACAACTACATTCCGTCAGAAATTTTTTTTTAACAAATCCTTCTTCTCTCGGATGCTCTCAAACAGGACGACTGCTCTTGTTAACACGATTATTTGGAGTGTTTTCATTAGCAGAGGTTCCTGGAATAGATGTGGGAGAAGCAGGATATGTTTTGTGGTTTTGTTAACTAGTTAAGCTTGAGTAGGGATTACTTGTGGATAGGTGAGGAGTGTTGAGTTACTTGAGTAAATCTCATAATTGCGGTAGTAAATGGTAAGTTGTTTGTTATTCGTATGCAAATCCGGTTAAAAACGTGCAGGTAACTACTGAAGGAATTTAAGAGCAGTGAATAAATATGAAGACAGGGAATATGCAAATTATTATTACTAAGAAGTATGTATCTACGGTACGTTGCATAGCTTGCAATACTTTATATCGTTCCGGGACTAATAAAACAGTAGTAGATAAAGCATCTCAATCGCCGATATATACTGAAAGCCATCAGCGAAACCATCTTAAGGGAGCAACAAAATTTGCAGTGAATGGAAGGAAAGCTTTAAACATTTCTTCGGGATGAATGGAAAAAATGAAGAGAAATCTGCAGATTTTGCGAAAGCTAAAGTCAACGGATCAGTAAAAAAATTTAACCTGGGAGAGGAGTCGGCCGAGGTCACATAACCTCCCAAATATTGTCGACAATCGAATATCTTAGATTTAAGTGCAGTGAAAGCAAATAAGTGTTAGCCTTCTTGTTCCACTGTATAAAGGCAAATTCGACACGAGAAATTGAAACAAATACTAGTCAGCCGAAAAAGTGTCGCATACTATGAAAATCTACCAAATAGTTTTAGACAGTCGGCACTCCATGGCAATCAATACGACTTCTAAGGGGCAACCCAACATACAACGCGATCCAAAGTTTACGGATAGTACTGAAAAAAAAATCTGCATTTCGTGTTCATCTTTTTAAAAATGCATCCGACAGAGTTCTCAGAGATTCGATGTTAAAATGTACTCATGTGGTATAGGTTTAAGAAAGATACCCGATATCTACGATAACGCTAAAACGAAAGTTAAATGCACAGCAGCAATATGCTGTTAAAGTTGGAATACACCAGGGCAGAAAACCTAGTCCAAAACTTTTAGAGTCGTGCAAGGTTTTGCATTAAGCAGAACATTTTAAAGACTCGAGTGATTTCGTTTCTTTAAAATATTGCTGATGAGAACTCAATCATAAGTCCCTTTAGTCAACTCGTAGTTTTCAGATAAAGACACTGTTTTTTCGAACTTGTAGTACCATCTCTTGAAAACTTATAGAAGATGTAATCATACAGAAGTGAGAAGAACGTTAATCGTAAATCGTTCAAAGAGAATAAACAGATGAGCATTCGTTGCGAGACTGGTGTTAAGAATTGGAAATTTGAAGCAGCGGAATGCTACTGGCAACTTCGTTTGAGCACTGATGGTAAATGAAGTGATAGAACAAAGTATGGCAATAGACAGTGTTTCGGTGCTGAAGAGTGTCAGTTGACTGCGCAAAATTGGTGTCACCAATTAGTTTTAGGGGCACCGGACCAGATGTGAGCATTAAGATGGTATTGGTGGCATTGGGTGGAAAATCCCGAGACTATCATGTCAAAACACAATTTTTTTCACAATATTCGACTTTATTCATTAACATAGTTTTTTTCTAGAGAAATACGAGTGTTATAGCGCCACCTTAACATTCCTATGCCTCTGTTATAGAACGATTTGTCCAACCTTTCAAAATACGTTTCAGTTCTAATGATCGCCTCATCATGGGGGCCATATCTCTTTTCAGCGAATATTTTTTTGATATTTGCGATTAGGTAGTATGACCCATGTTTCATCCATTCTTACATACCGCATGAAAAAATTACTTTTGTCACACTTTAACATCTCCAAAGAGCGCTCTGATTCATCAACACGTTACGTTGTTGTTTATGGTCAACTATGAGCAAACGCGGTACCCACTTTGAACAGAGCTTTCGCATGCCAAAGTACTCGTAAAAAATATGTATGATGTATGATGTACACGGTCTATGATTAACGTTCACTTCTGTTGTGTAAAACTTAATTCCACGGGATGTCCATACACCAATGAGATCAAGGACACGCCTTGCAATCGCTTTACGTCAATTCACTTTAATACCAAAGTAAAACTTGTGTTAGAGGCACAGGTTCCACCCTTAGTATGGGTCGAAGCCGATCTAAAACCTCTTGCTGATCTTAGGATCACAGCACCCAGCGTTTTGCAATTCAACATTGGGTCAAAGATCCTTCCTGCGACTTTGGGTTTAAGCCACAGCCACCATGACGCTCCCACGAGGGGCCTTACTCTTCAAGTCAGGTCCGGACTAAATTACGAGGTGCTTCCGACTCCCATGGTACAGTGTTTTAAGTCCTGGTGGGGGCTACTAGTGGTACTGCCGCCAACAGGACCTATGACCGGCAGCCTGTAACTGGTCAAATCGTAACAACCTTCGGTAGCGTCATCTGCAAACCGTTAAGATAAGACCAGTACATTGATCTGCCCCCGCTTTTTGTTAGGCAACGTTTGATGGGAGAAGCCTTTATAACTGGGAGGGTGTCATTAGATATCTACAATGGGACTTGGAGAACTGACTACTGTTCCAGTTTAACGAATGTCCAAATTCCGAGGGCCAAAATCGACTTCGACTATTACCATCTTGTAGCCAAAATATGGTTGCGGATATAATATACCGAACATCGCAAAGGTAAGCTAATAATGTGAGGAACTTGAAAGTCATCGCCAATAGTCAAATTCTTTCCAGATCGAGTCTCCCTGCATTTATTAAGAGCTCGTATGTAGCCAGTATCAAGTACTGAAGACTAGTGGAGATATTTCCAAAAAGCCATCAGAGATCCGCCTCTGATGTGCTGGGTTTTTACTCGGCTTCCACAACGAAACGACGACGAATGCTGGTAAGCACATGCAGCAAAGCAAGATGCATACAAAGGGCCTCTGCATAGGCAGTGGAGGAGAAACTTACACCGGCTTCTTAGAAAGGAAAAAAAAGAACAAGAGAAGCGGTCGGTCTAGAAAACTAAGCGGAATAAAATTCGGGAATTAAACCAAAAGTTAAAAAAAAAACACGCCACCGATTAGTAGGAATTAACAGTAGTGCAGTCGCAGTTGATGTTTAGGATTTGGATAGAGCACTTCTGTAGACTGTATAACGGCAATGTCCAACTGAATACCGCAATAAGGTACAATAGAATAGACCTTTCAACTTGGATGATGTAGTCCAACAGTTTCATGTGAAGCTTATTTAAGGTTAAGTCCAACAAAGCTCTCTTCAAAGCTGCATGCGATGACTTATTAAGGAACATACACCAACTCATCTGTAAAATATGGTCGGATGAAAGTATTCCCGATGAATGAAAACCTAGCACCGCTTGGCCGATCCTCAAAAAAGGAGACTCTCTAAACTGTGCCAACTAACATCTTCTTAACATCACCTACAAGACCCTATCTGCCGTATTGTGTGAACGTCTGAACAACTTGATTGATACACATTATTATAAAACAGGCCAGGAAAGTCCGCCATAGACCAAATATTCACACTATCGATAGTGAATCGATACACATCACCTATTCATCGAGTTTCGCGTATTACAGTATCTAGAGAGACGAAATATACAGAGCAATGTCTAGTTTCGTGCAGAGTAACCATTGAGAACGCTAGCTGCTTCGTCAAGGACAGGAACGGCTTAACCGACTAAATTGATCTCAAAAAAAAAAAAAAGATTTAGACAAGGAGACGAGCTTTCATGTGACTTTTTTACATCATACTTAAAAGATTTGTGCGGGACTCACAAGCGAACACTGGAGGCACAATTTTTCAAAAGCCTTTGCAAGTACTAGCGTACGCCGATTATATCGATATAATTGACAGAACTCAGAGGCCTGTCTCCGGTGCGTTTGCCAGTATTAAAATGGATGCTGTCAAAAAGGGTTTAGCGGTTAATGTGAACAAGACCAAGTAACATATATGCTGTCAATAAGAAGGGACACACAACATTGACGAATTGGACAGAACATCACAGTAAGTGACTTTGTCTGCATTGGCTCTGCTGCTATAAATTCTGCCAACCTCAGTAGAAATAGAACGAAGAATCACTCCTTCTAATCCCTACTTCCTTGGACTAAGAAAGGCAGTGGATTAAGGGCCATTTATAAAACTTTAATAATCCCAGTTCTGTTCTATAGAGCTGAGGCATAGACTTTATCAAAAATGGATGAAGGGGCTCTTGACTGAATTGAAAGGAAAATCCTTCGGTTGATTTTCGTTGCATAGACTGTAAGTGAAAAAGAACATACAACGAATACCTGTATGGGCTGTACAGTGACATCAACTTAGCCAGAAGAATGAAAGTCCAATAACTACAGTAGCTGGGGCATGTAGAGTGGATAAATATCAATGCTCCGGTCCAAAAAATCTTCGAATCCGCCACTGATGAACGGCGCGGTAGAAGAAAACCACGACTTAGGTGGTGAACGTAAGTGGAAGGAGACCTCAACTAACTTAACGTGAGAAACTGGAGGCAACTATTTGCACCCTGGTCTGTAGCGCCAGCTTAACTAAGAAAGTAAGAATGCCTGACATTGTATATTGTGACTAAGTATGGTGAGCGTGTTATCTCAAGACATGGGCCAATCGATTGGCCGCCTCGTTCGTACGACTTAACGCCGCTTGACTATTTTCTGTGGGGCTACGTAAAGTCATTGGTTTATGTCAACACGCCGACGACGTTGGAAGAGATCAGAGCCAACATTGAAAACGAAATAGCGGCCGTTTCGGCCGAAATGTGTTACCGATTCGTTGAAAATTGGGTCCAACGAATCGACCGCTGCAAACGTGCGGTCCATTTTCTTCAAAAATGAGGCAAATCAGAATGTTACCGTCAATGCTAACCGTTATCGCCCCATGATAACGGACTATGTGCTTCCTGAAATTCAAGCACATGGTCTCGGTGATCCATATAGCACGTGAAGCAATGGACTTGTTGAGAAATCATTTTGGTGAGCACTTAATTTCACGTTTTGCTACGGTAAATTAGCCGCCTAGACCGTGCAATGTCACACCTTTGGAAGCCAATATTACTCGTGTACCAGTCGCTACGCTCGAACGAGTCGCTCGAAATGGGACCTTCCGAATGGACCACCTCAGACGTAGTCGTGGCCAACATTCACATAATATCATTTCCAAAAAGTAAATGCCATGAGTTGTTATTTTAACCCATTGTAAAAATTTTAAATTAACTTTCAAATTTATGTATTTTATTTTACATTGTAAGTAAAACCTCACGATGAATCACCCTATATTATGGCACAACGGTTTCTTAAGCTGAATCCGTTAGAAAGCTACGGCCTTTTAAGAATTTCACCTTTAAATCAGATATTCCTCATTTAATGGCCTATAACTTGGACGGGTTGAAATTAGACCCCCCCCCGACTGCAATAAATTTTTTTTTCGCCATAACTTCAGGAGTATCAGCTATCAGGACAAAAACCTTAACTGGGACACCTTGTATTCCGAGAATGCGGTTTTGATGATGCGATTGCCATTCATGTTTAATAGCTGGATACTTCAAGAAACAGCAAGAAACATTTTGTTTGGGAAGCACTAAGGCTTACTTAGAGGAGAGAGAAGATTAAATTAATTATTAAGATGTCTGTCCATCTGAGAGTACTTTCGGTAGTAAACTCTAGAGAACTACTCTCGAGTGGCTGTCCATTTGAGAGCGATATTTTTGAGATTTTAATAGCGCGAGTACTCTACTAGAATTTTGAACACACATTTTCTGTCAGTCCTCTCATAACTGTGCCCCCTGATATATGTACAGCTGCGGTCAAAAAAATAGCACCAAGAATGTATTATTAGTATTTATGAGCTTAATTTTATATTTAGTTTTTTTTTTTCCAAACTTGACAATAAATATTTTAATAAAAAACGTTCACAATAAAAGCGGTTATTTTCATTATATGCAATTTTCGAACAACAACCACCCACAATATTTCAGGCAAATAAGAGCACCAAGGACCTTTTAAGTAAAAATTTATTTCTTTTTGCCTCTGTAATTAAGTAATAAATATAGTTATTGAATATTCAATAGTTTATCGCAAAACTTTTATTGCAAATAACTGCATTACAGCGTAGTGGCATAGAGTCGACCAATGACTGACACCTCTGCAAGGGTATGGCATACCAGCAACGTTGAATTGTTGACCAAAGGTCGTTAATGTTACTCGGTTGTTGCTCCGAAACTTCTTTTTTTACATCGGCCCATAAATTTTTCAGTGGATTTAAGTCCGGAGACTGAGGTGGCTATTCCGTAACACTGACCTGTTTTTCTTCGAACCACCTTTTAGCTGTTTTGCTGGTATGTTTGGGGTCGTTTTCATGCTGTAAGACCCACCTCAACGGCATTTCCTCAGAAGTAAATGGTTACATAACTTCCTCCATAATTTTTACATAAAGGTTTTGGTCAAGCAAAGACTTGATCCAATATATTGGACCAACACCATTGTAGGAAAAACATACCCAAACCATTATCTTGCAACCGCCGTGTTTTACTGTTTTTAAGGTATAAGCTGAGTTAAATTCCTTGTTTATGGCGACTTCTTACATAGCAACTAGACCCAATACCACCAAACTACACGATCTTGCTCTTGTCAGTCCAGAGAACGTTCCTCCACTTCTAAACTGGCCAATCGATGTGGTTCCTAGCAAACAACAATCTTTTTGCCACATGACAAGGTCTCAGCAGTGGAACTTTTCTTGGCCTCCGGGCATTCAAATTAACTTCCCCCAATCTCCAACGCACTGGCCGATACAACCAGTTCAATTTTTAGCGGCATAGCTGATTTAAGAGGCTCCTTTTTGGCGAGTCTTACTATGAGTTTTATTTCATGAGGCGACATTGCTAGCTTTCTACCATGTGTTTCTTCCTTCGGTTGGTATAAAATCGCATTCCGAATCATTTTATTCGAACATTCAACAATTTTCCGAATTTCCTTGTAAGTTTTACCTTCAGAAATTAATTTTTTTTATTATAGCACACTTCGGTGCAGTGTTTTCCATAGCCCATGTCTGCAAAATTAATGGCTGTTTTCTTTTATTTTTTTGAAGAAAAATATGTATCACTTCATAAATTTACCGAATTAAATTTATTTTGCAAGTTATTTTATAAAATTTTTCTATTTCTTAGCCGACATCATTTGATAGTGCTTTTAATTTGACTGCGCGCGTACAGAGGTGTTGTTGCAAAATTGCAGATAACAAAAACTACTGTTACCATTGTATATAATTTTCAGTAAAATAGCAAAGAGCAAAATAATCAAATAGGAAATATTGCTCATAATAATTTTAATGCGATTATGGTGCTATTTTTTTGACCGCAGCTGTATATTGGAAGTAGTAGAAGTAACATGTATTCCTACATCTAGAAAATGGAACAAAGCACAACTGTAATGTTTCTCAAAAGGATATTAGAGACGAATTTAAAAATTACTCTATGACCCCACAAGATGAAATTCCATGTTCTCCGTGTGGAGAAGTTTAGCCGTGTAGATCCTGAAAATAGGGCCACTTACTACTGAAAACTTCATCAGTCTCGGCTCCACTTTTCCTTTTTTATTATTTTAATTTTTTTTTTTAATTAATTTCGCGGTTATCTATATATAAAATAATAACAATAATAAAAATTATTATTATCTTAACTGGCTTCTCAAATTATAAAGTTGATATTGCAGTTATTTGGTTTCTCTAGCGAAAAGATTTATCCTTAGTTTTACCATATTTCTCTACGGTAAGTGGCGGTTGGAAAGGACCAACGCACTTAGGCATATTGGCCCATTGTAATGCCAAGTGAATCTGCGATCTTACTCACTGAACCAAACTAAGCTTTTGATGAGGCGTATGGGACTGTTAAGATTTATATTTAAGTTTATATAGGGTTTTCCAATAGAGACTGGACAACTTTGAATTTAATTTGTGAACGCACTCTTTCACTAATCATCAAACTGTCACTCTCAATTTATTCACTAAACTCAACATTTTCATGGTAAAGCACACTAACGAGCAACGTCTGCAAATTATAAAAATTTTCTACAGATATTCGGAGTCGCAAAATCATCTTCAGTGACGAAGCTCATTTTTGGCTTAATGGGTTCGTCAATAAGCAAAATATGCGTTATTGGTCGGGTGAAAACCCACATGTGCTTCATGAATCACCACTTCATCATGAAGTATCTTGGCCCGAATTGGAAGATATGGACTTGAACGACATGTGGTTTTAACAGGATGGTGCCACAAGCCACACAGCACACGCTACAATCGATTTATTGAAGAGTAAGTATGGTGAGCGTGTTATCTCAAGACATGGGCCAGTCGATTGGCCGCCTCGTTCGTACGATTTAACTCCGCTTGACTATTTACTGTGTTGCTACGTTAAGTCATTGGTTTATGCCAACATGCCGTCGACGTTGGAAGACCTCAGAGCCAACATTGAACGCAAAATAGCGGCCTTTTCGGCCGAAATGTGTGGTCGAGTCGTTGAAAATTGGGTCCAAGGAATCGACCGCTGCAAACGTTCCCGCTGTTGCCATATGAACGAAGTCGATTTCCATTCATAAATGTTTTGATTGTACTTCAAGCTAATAATAAAGATTTTGAAATATCTCAAATGGTTTGCATTTTATTTAAAAAGAAAAGTTGTCAAGTCGTTATTAGAAAACCCTATATATGTTATATTATGTTGAAGAAAGCTTCTAAGTGAAGTTTTCTTCTCCGGGAGAGAGCTGTACATGTACAGAGAAGGTGGAGGATTGTTCCCTCTTCTTCTTCGTCCATGCAGTTTCTACAAAAATCGTTTGAAAAGGCGATTATCTTTTTTGCATGCTTGCCTATAAGGCAGATTCTAGTGATGACGCCTATGATGGCACTGAGATGTTTCCTGTTAAGAAGGATCAGAATCTTAGAGCGATTCAGATCTAGCTTTGGCCAAATTTGTTTGGTCGCTAGATAGCAATCCACCTTAGATCTGTTCTTTTGTTAGCATCCAACTTTAATATTGATTTGATAGGTAGAGTGTTTCCAATTTTGGCGAGTTCGTCGGCCCCTGGAATGTCTTTGTGGACCGGCACCCAACAAAGGTGAAGGCTGTACTGCTCTGCCATCTTCGTAAGAGATGATCGGCATTCAAGAACAGTTTTAGAATTAAATAAGACTGAGTACAGAGACTTGATAACGGCCTGACTATCCAAAAAGATGAGGATAACCTTTGTAGATATCACGTTTTTCTTCAGCCGGGATAGAGTTTCTTTTATCGCCAAAATTTTCGCCTGAAATACGTTACAGTGATTTAGAAGACGGAACGAGAGGCTTAGATTTAGCTTATCTGATATCGGTTTTAGATCCACTTGTGTAAAAGTGGAGAGGGAGAACATATTCCTCCCAGGGACCAAAGTTCAGGTATGGTGTAATCGTTGTTTTCTGTGAGGATGCCTATTATGGTATATTAAGAACATAAGCGTGGCCGAATAAATTATTTCTAAACTGTGTAGTCTGTACTTGCTTACTGAAGTTATCGAGTGATGTCAGGTGAAACAAAATATCTAGAATTGCGGAGGGAGTATAGCGTAGGGCTCCGCTTATTCATAGACATGCTGTTCTTCGGATTCTGCCTATATTGATGCAGTTGGCTACATTGCTTTAGGACGTCCACCAGACAACTATCCCGAAGATGAGTATCAGTCTTATGACCGAGATGTATAGCCAAAAGGGCCCTTTCATTCCCAATGGTTTTTTTTTTTGCAAAAGAACAAAACTACTGTAGCTTTTTTGACTCTTTTTTGAAGGTTAGGTTTCCAATATAATTTGCTGTCAAAAATGAGACCCAGATATATTACTGTATCTGAAAAGACTAAGCCAATATTTTTGATTGCGGAAGGGTGTATGATTGAAATGTTATATTTTCTGGATAAGAGGACTAGATCAGTTTAATATGGGCTTACTCCCAGTCTAAAGTGATCTGCACTACGGGTTAATCTGTAAGATTTAGCTGAAGGAGTTCTTAAATGGTATAAAGATGCCTACCTGAGACGGCTATGGCAACGTCATCTGCAAAGGAAATTTCTCGTTTACCACCCGATTCCAGGTATATCAGCAGTTCAATAACCACTAAGTTCCAGAAAAGGGGAGAAAGGACACCGCCTTGCGGCGTACCTCAACTGACATTTCTTTTAGCCGAAGTCAAACCCAGTTTGGAGTTGATTTTCCCTGCTCTAAAACTGATACATGATTGTCATGGTTGCGGATGTTTTGACGGTGTTAAAGGTTAAAGGTAAGCGACCATTGTGTACTCTCTATATTGTAAGGATCGTTCGATGTGGCTGTTACGTGAATGCAGAGCCATTTCCATCGACTTTCCTTTACAGTAGGCATGTTGAGCTGCTGACAAAAGTTTTGGATCGATTTTAGCTCATATATGGATATCAGTCGTTCAAGAGTTTCCAGAAGGAAAGATGATAGAGTTATAGGTTTGAGATCTTTTGTGACAACGTAATAGCATTTTCCGGCTTTTTAAATTAACTTCTCTCCATGGTAGTGGAACTTGAATCAGTTCTACACAGCTCCTCATTCTCTAGCCGAGGCAGGATAATATCTGAGAACCTTCGTAGCTCAGCAGGTATTATACCGTCCAGAACAGCTGACTTATATATTGTAGTTTTAAGCTATGCAACGCCCAGAGCAGCATGTGTCTTGTAATCAGACTATGAATATTGATTACGGTTCAGTAGTCTAGTTTGGGTTGCTACTGGCCGCGAATAGGGAGCTACCTGGAAAGTGAGTGTTCAGTAGCAGGTTAAGTGATTTATCACTTGTGGTTGCCCATGAGAAATCGTTTTTTTTTTTTTCAAACAGCTAGGCATCATAGAATTTGTAGAGAGGAATTTTATTAGCCGGGATGCCTCAGAGCTTTCTGTAATTTTCTTATAGAATGATCTCCAGGATTGTTCTTTTTTTTTATATATTTTGAGGGATTTTTTATATGAGTCTCAGTTAGTCACTTTTCTGGTGCTGATGCCCAGCAGTGCAGTTTCGCCTCTAGTTTGAATAAGAGGGCAGGAAGCATCAATAGCCTCATTAAGAGCCAAGGCGAATTCCTTGCCTTTCATGTCAAGCTCGTTGGTGTCACGCGGGGGACTTGAAAATTCAGTGGATAGTGTTTCTGACAGTATTTTCCCCGTATTTTGATCAATAAATTTTTCGATAATTCCGGAAACCTGGTTGACTGAGAGGAGCATCACTCAGGCTGCATTGGATGTATCTGTGATCTAAAAATGACTTTTCAAATGATACTATCCAGTTCGCTAGCATTTGAGTGATAGTGTGGAAGACAAGAGTAATATCTAGCACTTTCTGTTGTTATAAAAGTGGGCTCATTGCCAATATTACAAACAATGAGGTTAGTACTTCAAATATAATTAAAAAGCGACTCATCTTTATCGCAGATGTCGATTCTGTCCTATACCGTCTGATGAGCGCTAGTGCCGCAGCTGATGATGAGGCCAGTTTTTAGCCTTCCAGTTTCCAGTACCACCCTTTCTACGTTATCACTAGGAAGCGCCCACATGTTTCCTGGAAAGGATATCGACGCTGTAAGATCTACAGTTGAATTTGAAGTTTCAGTTTAATTAGAAGGAGGAAAAAAGTTCGAAATTTGGTATTGCGGCTTTGGTATTGCCTCAGGTTCACATGCCTACTCAGTCAAAAATGAGCTTCGTCGGTGAAGATAATTTTTCGACAAAAAAGCGAAATCTCCTCCAGCTTTTATAAGGCCCACTCCTAGAAAATTTGAGGCTGTGGCAGGTCGTTCCTCTTCAGTTCTAGCACTGCATTTTGTAAGGTTTTGGACCAAGATCCTTGCGTAAAATCTTCCACGTAGTCGAATAACGCAATCCCAATTTCTGCGAACGGCGACGAATAGACAAATCACAGTCTTAAATAAGACTGGCGTATACAAAAGCAATTCTTTCCTCTGTACGCACTCTACGGATATGGGAAGGTAGCTTGATGTCCAATAACATAAAATTGGTGTAAAATTTGGTCACTATTGCTTGAATTTCTTGCTCAATAGGTCGAGTGCGCGAAAAACATTTTTCACCGAGCACGAATTTTGATAGCAAAGTTCAATAATTTGTAAGCGTTGTTCGGCTGTAAGTCTTTTCATAATGAAATGGCCATGCTAACTGAGCATGTTTGTCTTTGACATATGTCACGAATCACGCGTAAGCTGTCAAAAATAGAACACTGAGAAACGCAAAAATGTCACCTTTTATATATGTTCCTACGAGTGTCTCACGGACAATATAGAGATTTTTTTATGAACATCAACTCCGTTTACTACTTGAGTTTGCGAAATAGACTGAGTATTCAAAGAACAAGCTCGAAGGCGGTAGGTTTAGTAACTTAGAATCTCAGCGTTCATAACACACTAAATTTTAAAAAAACAGGCTATGATGGATGCCTTGGTGCTCTCGAACATAGATTGGCGGGACGCACTCGGGACGTGATGAAAGGCATTAGCGCCTCATGTTCATGTATCGGGGGCACTCAATTACTACTAATGCCTTGGAAGCATCTTTCAATTCCATTTTTGTAAACCCAAATCATTAGTATTCCATACGAACAGACATTGACTTTCAGAGTGTACAATCACACATCGCTGTGATTTATTTCCTCGTTAGTCACAGACACCACATTACGAGTATCTGTCTCATTTTTCAAAGTCATCAAAAATAGAATTTATCATAGCCAAGGCATGCTTGTCCATAAACACTTGGATCAATTGGTTTTTTATTATTTAAGACGTAAGACCTGACCACTTGACAAGGGTCTTCCAAAAATCAAGTACTGTGATGAAATGTGGCCGTTGAGGTACATCAATCTATCACTATGTCACACAAATATTAAAAATTCATAAAACGATATTCCACCCGGTAACTATGTAATATTTACATTTATAGGAGTTTAATGTGCGTGTTGTTGGGTGCCGAATGCTTATGACAGATATTAAGGGGAAAATAAAATTGTCAATATGGCTTCGTTGGGAAACACCTGTCGAGCTGTCATCAAATAAAAAATTGAAAAAAAAAACTGAGCTCCTACTTAATATTTATTTTGGTTCGTTATCTTTCTATTTCTGTTTTTTTTTAAGAAATTCTGACTTTCTGATTTTTTTTCAATGGATTTTTGAATATTTTTTGGCTACATTTTTGAGACCAAAATTTATTAGAGTGGTTTTTTTTTTGAAACGCATTTACCCGACAAGTCAAACCTTTTGTAAATCTTTGAAAAATTGTAATACGTTAGCCTGATAGGATAGTGAAAAAGTAGTTGCATTACTTATTTACTGAAGATCGGGGTTAACCTGGGTCTCAATTACAAAGTCTCTCCAGTTATCCTGGTGCGCATCAGCTAAAGTGATTTGATTCGAAGTCTCTGCGGGCAGGAGCATTGGTGTCCATTAGTTCTAACTAACAAAGTTTTTTGAGTAGGTCGATGTCGCTGTACAGCTGTACCTTAGTCGATGAATCTTTTCCTCCGAAGCCCGTCAATGCTAACTTGGCCAAATATTTTTCGAAAGAATTTTCTCTCGAAACGACTGAGGATATCTTCACTCGCTTTAGATAGAGTCCATGTTTCAAGGTCATACTGGTACTAACAGGGATGATCAAGGACTTATATAGAGTCTTCTTAGTTTTTCGGGATAGGGCCTTACTATTCAATCGCTGTCTTAGGGCAAAGAAACAGCAATTGGCAAGAGTGATTCTTCATTTGATTTCTGCTGAGGTGTTGTTGATAAAATTTATAGCAGATCCAAGGTGTAGCTGTTGCTTATGACGTTCTGTCCAATAAAACGATGTGTATGTCTCTTCTTATTGACGGCATGTATCTAGTTTTGCCTTCGTTTAACCATTTAGACAGTTTTCGTTTCTATACTGGCGAACCCACAGCTGACAACCCGCTGAGTTCTCCCAATTATGTCGATATCATCGGTGTTCGCTAGTAGTTGAAGAGGATTTTGAAAGATTGTGCCACCGATGTTGGCTTGTTAGTTCCGACAGCGGCTCACTTTGTCTAAGTACTTTTTTTACATCAAAGGTTTCGCTTTAGTCGTTAACGATTTCGACGGAGCAACGAATGCTCGCAATCGTCATTCTGCACGGATGGACAAGTTTGGCAAGGATACCAACAACATGGGTCTATATAGCTCGCTCCTTAATATGCTGTCATATGCGCCCTTAAAATCGATCTTAAGATGGTGTGTATCGACTTGGACTTGTTGTGTTTTTTTCAAGAATTTGCCGGAATGTGAAGAAACGTACAATCAAGTCGTTGGTGAAGGATTTCAAACATTCACACAATATGGCAGAAGGGATCTAGTATGCGATATTGAGGTAACTTATATCCGTTTAGTTGGCACAATTGAGGGGGTCTCCTTTCTTGTGGATCGGACAAACGGTACTGAAATCAGGCATACACTCTTCTTGTCAGATCTGAGAAATAAGTTGGTGTATGCTCTCCATAAAGTCATTTTTGGTAGCTTTGAATACCTAGGTCGCTAAGCATTCAGGACCAACCACTTTGTTGGATTTGAGCTTAGATATTGCTTTCGTTACTTAGTTGTGCTCGGGTGGAAGGAAATTTTAGCTATCATCGTCTAAAGTTTTTCTTTTTTATCTTCATAGGCTTTCGTATGCGTCTTTTTACCTTGACATGTTCTTTTTTTCACTTAGTAAAACTTTCGTACGTTATTCCTGAAGTACAGCCTCTCAATGTACTTCTCGTCTCTTCTGGACGTAAAGTTCATGAGAAATTCTCACACTTCGCTGCAGCGCCGTTTTGTACCTTCTGGTTTAGCTGCATTTGCTGCATAAAACCAGAAAATTATTGGTGGTGGTCGGGTGAAACATCACATCAGTTGCTGCTTCTCTGATGAGACATTGGTAGCGTTGCCACTGGTTTTAGGTACTCGAAGTTGGCGGCACAGGAGTTGTTGAGACAAATTGTGGCAGTCTCCTGCGATTTTAGTCTTTCTGTGTTATATCTTCCTATTGTAGTGAATCTTTATTATAGTTCGTTCGAATGTTTGTTGCAACAAGTTGATGATTCGCGTCAATGTTAAGTGGCCGAAACATTCAGGTGTGCAAAATACTGTGCTCTTGTGCTCTTCACAAAGTTATCTCCTACCGCCTTGAACAGCGCGACAGCTATGTTGGTCGTGAGTTCCAGCAGCTTCGTTAGACCGGCTTGTACCATATATATATTTAATTTCACTTCATCGAGATCAGGTGAACGAAATTGTTACATATCTTCGTCCAGGTTAAATGGTTTGTTTTGCCTTATGGCGTTTTACTGTCTGCTGAAATAATTCATTCATATCATCAGCAACAACTTCGAATCTACCACTAGGTTCGCCTGATCATCCCTTGTTGACTTGGCATCTTCGAACGTCTTTGCTGTTATATCTTTACATTTACTTACCGGTGCTTGTCCATTCCATTTTTGTTCGCAAAGCTTACGGGTCGCTCTATATGTTTTGTGTTTCTGTGCATGCCTCAGCCTGCCTTCATTGTTTGAACACGGGTGGTCGAGGGAAATCTAGCGCATCAGGGAGATCATATTTACCACCGTGCTACCAAGGATGTCTTCCCTTCCTAGCTTTGCGTTTAAGTCATTTAGTCAGCAGATCAGTTAACCCGACAAGGGTCAGAATATTCAGATATAAGAAGCTGGCTAGTTCAATGTCAGTATCCCCGTGCAAAGTAATGAATACTTCCATTAATCTAATTTGAGTTATTTTGTTATCCACTTCACTTTAAACCATAGAGCTGGTTTTTGAGGTCATTTCTTGCCAGTAGTTACCGGCTTAAACTTCGTTAAGGCTGCTTTAAGATACTTCTCTTCACGTTCATGTCTATCCTCCCTAAGTGCCTCAACAACTTGTCAATATATCATATTACAACAGAAACAAACAAATCAACTTCCTTCCCGTTGTCAACGTTCTAAGTTCCACCAAATTGTCCTTAATTCAACGAAATTCAAGCACGTTTTTCAGTTCCGATGGAAATCAGCTTAGTAGCTCAGTCGTAACTAATTTCAAGCAGATGGTGTCCGGTACCGAAAACTCATTGTTGTCAACATCTTTGATTCTGTTGATAACCAATTCTCTTTAAAATAAAAGCGAACTCCTACTCCCACCCCTAGATTATCATCCAGTTTTACCAGGACTCCATGCCTGTTTGTCGTCATTATTGAAAAGCCTTTTGCCCCATCCCAAGGACTTGCATTTATTTCCCACTTGAGAACCATATCGACGTTGATCCAATTTATTCTCAAAAAAGAAAAAAGGAGCCCGGACTCCATCTGATTTCTGTCGTAATGTACCATTTAAATTCCTACTTCGATCGCTTAAACGTTTGTTCGTGGAACCTCGTGGGACACATAAATAACTTTAATAGAGTCCCTATTCTTATTCCCTGGCAGCTTGAAAACGATTGAAATACAACAAACTTCTTATTCTGTATCATGATTCAATCTATCCCATGTCGCCCACGATTCAGGACTCACTCTCCTATGTACATTGTTCACAGTGTGTGTTCAAATCTTTTCTTCTTGGAATTACGGAATCACGTCACTACCATTACACGGGAAATGGCAGGTTATCCTGTGACACACTCAACGGAAATAAAATTCAAATCACAAAAACGAAATTAAGTCGTGAAACACCTCTCGGTTCGGTTTTTGTTGTGTTCAGGTCAGTGAGCGTAGCCACGAGCAAGTCCTAGAAATGGTCCTCTAGAGAAAATCCCAAGGGTGACGCATACCTTATGGCATCGTCTTGGAAAACAATTAGCCATGAAATTGAAATTTTTACTGCACGCGTAGACATATTGCGCCACTCCACGCCGGTGTCCCAAACAAAAAAAAAAAAAACGAAAGAGAACATCTTCAACGGTTTTGATGGAACTTGCTGTGTTGCAGCACTGGGAGTGGTACTCGTACCATTACCAGGACTGGAGACCCTCAGTTTCCGTTTCATTAATATTCAAAAATAGTGGCTAAATTAAAGCGTCCTTAAGCAATGTTTACCACAAATTTATTCCCAATTTATGCATCCTGCTTATTGCCTTCTGTGGGAGCGTGGAAAAGCGTCCCTTGAATGCTGATTAGCATTTGATGGTGGCAGGTATGATTGTCTTGGTGGTTGTTTAATACTGCTGCCTCTAGAAACTGGTGCTGTCAAACACCTTTATAGGCAATGACCCACAGATGTATGATTGTGGGAGTCACTAAAGTATTATGATCCCACCGAAAGAAAAGTTGGTGTGGTTGTTTACTAGTTACAGTGTCGCTTACAGGGAAAGTACAGAACGTAAGATATTTACACAAAAGGATTGAAACTCTAATCAAAGCTCGAACAAATCCAACACCACAAACTCGCTTGCTTTGCTGATACTTTTGTTGTTTGTTGTAGGATGAACTCTTGTTACTGACAAAAAATGATTTAATGAGCACAGCTTCAAATAGTGACATGAAAGGAAGATGCTTCGACACGTGTCAGTTAAACGGTGATTTCGAATGATGACAATGGTCAATGATGTGAAAAGTAAAGGGTTTCCATCACAATTATCAATTAGAGATGGATCTCTTCCTCAGAAATGTAAATTTACTTCTTGGTAAAGGATTCTGTTAAATATTGTTTTTTTTTTTTTTTTTTTTTTTTTATTTCTGAGTAAGCAGTATACAGATATGTACTGCCACCTACAGGAATTGTGATATTGTTTGTTATACCCCATGCATACCTGTTTTCTTCGATGGGGTTGCTGTTACGATTTCTGAGCCTTTTTTGTCATCAGAGGTCACGATAGAATTATTACTGACAATCACCGTGCAGTGAGCTTTCTCAATGGTCATTCTCCAGAGCCGGGCAAACGTAGTAGGGATGGCAAAAACGGACTGCGATATATATATATTTTTTTTTATGATTCCGCACACGCACCAAGGGGATATGAATACCCTTTTACTGACTTTTCATTAGGACGCGAGCGGTTAGTGTAGGTTTCCATATTTTTCCCAGAGGTGGTTGTCAAACTGGACGGGACGAGCCAGTGCATCCTCAACCAGTGGGTCTTAAGTACGTGCTAGTTGTTAGTTCGTTACATTTAGCCCAGTCAGCAGCCACTCCAACATCAGTGTTATCCCTTCATGTCAGAATTGACGCCGACGGGATTTACATATAACTACATACAAATTCCACGAAAAGATTTTTTTCAGAGAATTGTCTCGCATGGGATTCGAACCCTCGACCCTCTGCTTGAAGAGTCTATGCATATACCACTACACCACGGCCACCCCCGTGATATACACATGTATGTTGTCCTGTTGCCTTAAAATGGACAAATAATGATTTGGAGTTCGAGGAGCTGCCCTCTAAGACCTGTCTTAATATAAAAATTCAGTTTAATGGTGGATATATCAGGTTCTCTTGCACGTTCTTAGTTTCTAGTCAAATTTCCGAACGTCTTTCATATTAAAGCATCCATCAATTTTGTCCATCTCCTGCTTGTCAACCTATTTTCCCTTCTTTCTGAGATGCTCACGAGCTACTATAGTCATCTTTTTCAGGGCCGCTCTAACGTACACGAGTATAATTTTTGTTTTTCTACCTGCGTAAGCCGACATTAACCAAAACTTTCGTAGTGGTGGTCGAATGAAACCACGGACATCAGGGGCACCATTTCTGATGGCTCGCTGACGGCTTTAGCACTTCGTCTCTGAACAAGATGCTGATGGCGAACAATATCAAGTGAGATTAAAGGACAAGTGATCACCAAAAGCCCTGACGGCTTCTGGCGATTGCAGTCTTTTGACGTCAATGAAACTTAAAATATTTCCTCCTCTTGGCGACAATACTGATTCGAATTGATATTGGCCTCTCGGAACGTTAGGACATCTAGAACACTCTGAAATCAATCTGGTTGGAGTAAATTGCTCAGAAAACTCGAGTACTTGATACGAAAACATTTCTCTAAGCTTCAATCCGTTGTCGGAGGCGGTGTTGTTCATGCTATATTAACCAACTGTGTTTCTTTGGTATCTTTGCGGTAAAATCGCCATAAGCATAAGGCTTGTTGAGCAGATATTAAGAACACAATGAGTCTTGACACGGAACTGAAACAGGGTGCTCGTTGACATACTCAAGATAACTTAATATATCTAGGTCTGCCTCTAATGTCTCTAATGCCAAATAGGCGTAGCAATCATCATAGTTAATGTTGCAGTTTTTCTTCCTTCTTACATCAGGTGTATTCAATTCTATTATATCTGCTGTACGTGGATTGCTAAAGGACGTAGAATTCCATGCGCAGAACCGAAAATCGTTGTTTTTTTTTCGAGTAACATGGGCCACTAACAGTGGTATCATTCATATCCTTTCGGTTTTTTGTAACCACATATCTGTTTTGCATTGCATGACAGGGAGTTGGTCCAATGAGTAACAACCAACCTGAAAAGCCTGGCTTCTCTGAGATCTATTAAATATAAAGAGCTAATCTTACCGGTGTAGGATTTTTTCCTCCAAAATATTGACGAGAACACTGTACTCGAGCTCGCTTTACTCACTGTCCAAAAGGAATCTGTTGTACGAGAAGATAAGTTTCATAAACAAATGGATGCAACTATAAAACGAACGATGGATAGAACAATTCCTCAGTAGCAACATTTTGGCAACGAAGATCTTTTCACCAATATAACTATTGATTCAAGAAAGTAGACTGTTGTTGCTTCTAAAAGCGCTGTGCACATGTTTTACTGATAAACATAACGCGTAAGACTTGACACTGAAATCGTTCATCAAAAACCTTCAAATATTAATAAAAAGTTTCTGTAAGTTTGCTCTAGAACACTAAAATTCCATTTATAAGCACTAGAAACTCGAGTTACTTGGGCGAATCCAAACGGCTTTCCATACCAAAAGATCGTCCAAACGATGGACATTGAACTTTTAAGTATAGGTGCAGAAGCAACTGTCGATAACAATCCGTAGGAGAGATAGAGACTCAACATTCTAGGAAGTGTACAAAAGATACCATTGGGCCGAATCACGACGTGTTGTAAAAGCGATGGGAACATCATCCTGTTATACAAGTAAAATGCCCATTTTACAACGCACTAATTTGCATCCAATTTGAAAATGAATAAACACGCGCTCAACCCGTGGAATCTTCGGTGGATAAGTTTTATTTCAAATGTGAGTAAGGTATTCGAAAAGGTGATAAATAGAGATTCGACTAAGTTCATTGAATTTAAGAATAATAGACAAGGTCTTCGATACCGAAGTATCTTATTAGAGATTATTTTCTCTAAGCTTATCAGACTGGGCGTAGGTAAAATGCTGCTAAGCATCACACTTTAATATGTCCATTAGTAGATACGTATATCATGTTAATTCAGTGTGTTTAAGTCCTCGATCCAATTCAATATTTACACAAGCAATCTTGTAATTTCCAATATATCAGGTCCAAAGATGGAGGTCATTACCATACTCTTGCAATGTAACTTCGATAAGGTTAAGTTTTATTCCGATAAATGGGAATTGAATTTTTTTTGATGCCTCTATGGATACGGATACCAAAAAGAATTGCCAAAAACTCTCGGTTATGCAATGAAAATATTGTCCTTGGATATATCATACTTAGCTATCTAGATAAATAAATATCTATAATGTTTAACAAACTTCGACGTTGCTCTGGCCAGGGCCAAAGCCGCTTCAATATAGTGAAAGATATTTAGAAAGCATTAGTATCTACTCGGTGATCGAAGGCTATTTTATGAATACCCGAATTAGATATGACAGTGGAACTTTTTTAGGGTTTGACAATTTATATTTCAATATAATCCCCTTTCAACTCGATACACTTTTCCCAGCGGTGCTACAACTTTTTAAACCTCTCCGTGGTATGACTTTTGTTGGCTTGCAAAATACTCCTTCACGTCTGCGATGATTTCCTCGTTTGACCCGTACATCTTTACGGCGAGCGGGGTTTTAAGGTTCAAACAGAAAAAGAAGTCACAGAGGATGGGAGGGCAATTCGTAATGTAATTCAACCAATTTACCTGTGGCGACAACGGAGGTGTGAGTCGGTGCGTTATCGTGGTGGAAGAGCACTTATTTCTTCGCCAAATGTGGTCGTTTTTTCTTTGAATTGGCGTTGAATCGTCCCAATTATTCGACGTAGTATTTTCTTGTGATCGTTTTTCCATTATCCAAATAGTCAAGCCCAATAGTCACGCGTCCCAAAAAACGATGGCCATCACCTTTCCGGTCTTCGCCTTCTTTGGAGTAGGTTCACCAAGTAAAACCGATTGTTTCGATTGTTCTTTGGTCTCTGGTGTGTACCAATGAATCCGTATTTCGATTAAACAAGGCTAAACATATCTTTGAAGTGGTCTCACGATTGTGCCTGTTCTCGCGTGTAAACAAACGACGCGTCAATCGCGCGGATACTTTCTCATGCCCAAAATCTCGTGCAGGATGTGGCTAAAGTGTTCTGTTGAATTGCCTGCTATCTCAGCCATTCCGCGAATTTTCACTCGGCGGTTCGCCAATACGAGATTATGGATTTTGTCCATGGTTTCCTCTGTGGTAACCGTTTTTGGGCGGTTCATCAAAACCCATCGTGCGGCCACGGCAAAACTCAATGAACCAGTGGTAAACGGTTGTACGGGAAAGTCAGTGGGTCCCATACACACTATCGAGAATGGGTTCGGTTTCCTCGCAGGCTATGCCAATCAAAAAAAAAAAAAAAAACCGGGTCATGGCGCGATACTGATCTTTTTCCATGGTCGCAAAAAAACACTAACACGAAATTTTGACTTGGGTGTCAAAGCAAAGCTAAGCGTCGGATTGTCACCAAATTTTGTCAGGCGAGCTAAAAGAGATTATACTAAATTATGGTATACTCATTTTTACACACAGTTGCGCCACCTATCTACCAATCCTGGTACTCATCAAACAGCCCTCTTAGAAGAGAACAGCTCAGCTTTTCAAAAGGTTTAAAATTAAAGGCTGGAGGCTTTGCTGACTTTGCTGAATTTTCATGCCCGATCAACAAAAAAAGTCGTACTACTTGCGGTACATTAAAACAAATGAATGTCTCATAATCCAAAGTCAATACACCTTTACCAAGTGTACTGGTATAGAGTACCGGTTTTTTTTTTTGTGAAAACAGAACACTAGTTTTTAATGGGAAAGTAACAAACATTTTATTCAAAGTATTGGCCATTGTTGGCTAAACATTTTCCCATATTTTAGGCAATTTATGGATTCCACGCCAATAAGCAAACCAAAAAGTCGTAGGATTCGAAGTGCTGCTCAGCTAATGCGTGTCCCATCGATGAAAACAAATGGTAGTCGGAAGGAGCCAAGTCTGGTGAATACGGCGGTGGAGTAGCAGCTCCCAGCCAAGTGCTTTGTTTGTATTCTGAATAAGTTTTGCTTTGTGTTCAGGTGCAATGTCAGGGAGCAAAATTACCTTGCCGTGTCTTCTGGCCCATTCTGGCCGTTTTTCGATCAATGCATGGTTCAAAATGATCATTTGTTGTCAGTAGCGATCTGTATTAACGGTTTTACTAGGTTTTGGAGCATGTGATATACCACACCTTTCTGATTCCACCAGCCACACAGCACTGTCTTCTTGCCGAATCGATCTGGTTTTGCAGTTGATGGTTGTTCTGGATTAGCCCATGATTGCTTCCGTTTAGGCTTCTGAAAATAGATCCATTTTTCATCGCCAGTAATAATTCGATGCAAAACTGATTTTTATCGTGCCTTTGAAGCGAAATATCACAAGTGGTTTTTCGGTTCTCCATCTGTCTTTCACTCAATTGAGTGTAGCACCCATTTTCCAGATTTTTGGATCTTTCCCATAGCTTTTAAACGGTCAGAAATTGTTTGTTGTGCAACATTTAACATTTCTGCCATTTGTTTTTGACTCAAAGTGTCATCTTCATCCAATATTGTTTGCAATTCGGCGTCTTAAGACTTTTTTGGTGGTCTTCCGCGTTCTTCATTACCATATGCCTCGACAAGCATTCGATGCGACTCTGCAGCGCTTTTCTTCAAATGAAAACAAAAGATTAATGCTTTACGCAAGTTATCATTTTCTGGTACAAAATTCGACATTCTTAACACGATGAAAAAATATGATGTTGTTTGCCCAATGACTTGATGTATACTTAATATGTTTGACAGGTGTCATAGCAACCAAAAAAAAAAAATAAAATAAAAATTAAGGCTAGTTCACAATGTTTCCTATCGAGACATTTATAACTTGACGCTCACTTTATACCGGTACACCTGGTACAACACACTTATTGACATCTATCTGACCTACAATTATGGATTCTAGCCCAGCAGATCAATAATATGTGTAGATGAAACCTTTGCATTTAGGAGTCGTAGAGAAGGCTAACGATTTCCATGTTTTCAAAAACTTCAAAGCCACTTTTGATAATATGAATAGGCCTTAGTGCTATAAAGCCGGAAAAACTGAATAACCTTCAGTTTTAATGGCATCTTACAGACCAGATCAGTCCCTTGCAACCTGCCTCCAGTGACGCACACTAAGTAAGGTATTCCTATAATGCTCTGTACCATTGGTGTGGGATCGAAGATACTTCGGACTGGAGCACTGGCGTCCATGCACTCCATGCCCAAAAAGCTCTGCTGACAACCCTATTTATTTATATCGAATATGTCAATGTCATCTGCATATGATGGCAGTTCGACAGATTTTAGAAATGCTGTGCCTTTGCTGGTGATTTACAAGTTGCGCGCAATGCTTTCGAGTATAATCTTTTAGAAGTTGCATGGTCTGAGACTCTTTTAATATCAAAATAAAGAGCAACAGGAATCATCCATCGATCGCATACGGCTCTGTATAGCTATTCTTTGTAAAGAGTATCATATGCAACTTTAAAACCCGTAAAGAGGTGATGGGTATCTATTTGGTATTCTGAGGTCTTCAAGGATCTACCCCAGAGTGCAGATTTGATCGATGATGGATTTTCCATGTCTAAAACTGCAGTGATACGGACCTATAAGATTGCTGATGATCGTTTTGAGACGTTTACATAATGCGGCATCAAAAATATTGTATACAACATTGAATAGACTGTAGTTGGAGTAGTTGATGGGGTCCCTTTACCTTAGAACCGGGCAGACAATAATCAGATTCCACCCAGAGGATATACGTTCCTTTGACCAAATTGTACTTATAAGCTGATGGATGCTTTTTACCAGGTCTTCCATTGATGATTGGAATTCATATGAGCATAACCACAGATGGCACCGCTCACTGCCAGACCAAATGAATGCTTTCCAACGTCTCTAAGAAGTCAGCGGCTTTCCTGCTGTCCCTCAGTAAGAAAGCCGGCAAACTACTTGATGTTTCCTTGATGGGGCATTTTCGTTTGCTAAGTTTTATAACATACCTTCGTGTACTAGGGATAAATGACACATGATCCTGCGACTCTTAACGTGAAAGCTTGAAATTTCACACGATTGTTGAACATTCAGTTATAATTGCGAAGACTTTTGATAAACAAAAACTAGGAGGTTAATAAATTTGGCTCACCACAAAACCAGTGAAAATATTGCGGAAAATTTTCATAAAGTTCGTATTGCTTTTCGTCATAATCAAACGCCTTCTCAATATAAATGTCTCGGACAGGATATTGATGTGAAGACTCCAATTCGGGTTAATTCGGCAAGGACAGCTAAAAATATCGCCGCCATAAGTGAGAATCTTTTTTTTTTTTTTTTCATGGGAAGGTGAAAAATCTTCATAGACACTATAGGCCCGGAGCGTATAGTAGTGTGAGATTCGTACTCACTAAAAAACACGACTGAGTTCACAATCAACAAGCAGTTCTTCTATCGCATTTTATTTTGTTTTTATAAGATATCCTGCCGGCGATTTTCCATTGAAAATTCCTGTGTAATTTAGAAAAATTACACGCTGCTAATTTCCGCGCTAGATCGAGAGGCTTAGTCCTTTTCAGACGGCGCAATAAATTTGTCTCGTCGAGGATCTGTTGAACAGAAATATTCGTATGACCTTGTAATCGATTATTATGTTTTCGCGCAAACAATTTAATTACGTTTTGAACGTTTTCGACTCCTAAGTCTCTGTGGATATCATCGTTTCTAATGTACCACGGCGCATTAACAATACCTCGAAGAACTTTGTTTTGGAATGTCTGTAATACATTAATGTTACTATTTTTAGTACAACCCCAAAGTTGTACACCAGATGTCCAGATCGGTTTTAGCACTTGCTTGTATAACAGCAGTTTGTTCTCTAAGCAAAGCTTGGAATACTTACCAATAAGCCAGTAAGTATCTCTATATTTGATTTCAAGCTCTCCATTTGTGCTCTCCATTTTAGTTTAGCGTCGAGTGTCATACCAAGATATTTGACCTCGTTCGCGTAAGGAATTCGTACTGCGTTGATAAACACCGGTGGAATATTTATTCTCTTAAGAGTGAAGTTCACGTGGACAGACTTGTTTTCATTAAGCGCGATTCGCCAAGTCTTTGTCCAATTGTTAATCCGTGTATGGGCACGTTGCAACTTGGCAGTTGCTTCTCCGACTGTTTTAGCCGTTGACAAAATGGCAGTGTCATCAGCAAATGTGGCTAGGACAGTGTCGTCCGTTTGCGGTATATCACGGGTAAAAAGAAAATGTAGCAGAGGGCCAAGTACACTTCCTTGCGGCACCCCCTCCTTTATTGTCTTAAAAGTGGAATATTCGTTTCCGTGTCTCACACGGAAGAGTCGGTCTTCCAGGTATGAACCTAAAATACAAGACAATTGCTGGGGTAGGGCTTGTCGGAGTTTATATTATAGACCTTCATACCATACCTTATCAAATTCTTGCGAAACGTCAAGGAATGCGCTTGAACAAACTAACTTACACTCGATTGCTCGTTCAATTACATCGGTTATTCGATGCACTTGGTCAACTGTAGAGTGTTGGCTTCTAAAGCCAAAATGATAATCAGGCAAGAGAGAATTGGTGTCGGTAATTGGTTTAAGACGATTAAGAAGGATTCGCTCGAAGACCTTCGATGTAATCGGGAGAAGCGATATTGGTCTATATGACTTGACTTCAGTCACCCGTTTACCGGGTTTCGGAATCATAATAACTTCGGCTACTTTTCACTGGTGCGGTACGTGCTCTAGCAAACCATTTTTCCGCAACGCTTTAAGTATCTCTCCCGTTATTAAGTTATATCCCGGATCTTTATTGGGCTTAAGCGTGTCTATAACTTGTCTATGTTCCCTAAGTGTAGACTTTTCTACTGGAAAGTTTGTCGTCACATCTAGCGTATTGACATTCTCAGAAAGCACCCCCCCATCGAATGGTTTAAACGTTTCTGCAAGATGGTCGGCGAAAACATTAGCAAAACATTTTTTCTTATCTTCTTTCGCCCAGTCATCCTGGTTTCTTCTTATTGGTACCACGTGTATTTGGGGCTTTCGAGCACTTTTAACGGCTCTCTATATGGTATCCTTTGTCGCTGTGAGTCTTTCAAGGTAGTTATTAATACCTTGATTATTGAAGTCCTTGATCGATTTTTTCAACAAGTTGCAGAGCCTATTGAAAGACGTTTTATCTTGTGGTGCCCGGGTTTCATGCCACTTTTTCTGCGCTCTTCGTTTCTTCCTTATCATTTCTCTGATTTTCGGTGGATATCTTATGCCGATTTTGGTAACTTTGTTCGATTCGCGGGGAGTGTTCTTCCAGACCGCTTGCTGTATGACTTCAACTAAGCGTTCAACTTCTTTTTCGAGTTGATACGGCGTTCTAAGTGCTACTTTCAACTCAGTATTGTCTACAACGTCTATTCGGAAATCTTCCCAGTGAGTTTTGCTGTTAGTTAATCTGGGTGGTCTTTGTTTCTTAACCAAGGATTCGCACAGTGAGAGGATAACTGAAGAGTGATCGGAGGAAAGATCGAAGCCCTCTTCAACTTTGACGTAATTAGCGTTTACTCCTTTTTCGATAAAGAAGGCTATTAGATCGGGTGTTTTGGCGACATCCGAGGGCCAATATGTCGGCTTGCCTGTTGAGTAAAAATAGCAACCACATTCCATACGAGCGTTGTAAAGAGTTTTGCCTTTTTGAGAGATACATCTTGAGCCCCAAAAGGTGTGCTTCGCGTTAAAGTCGCCACCGATAATGAAGATTGGTCCAAGAGAGTTGAACAGGTCAATATATTCTTGTTTTTCTATGTTGCAGCGCGATTGGCAATAGATTGAGAATATATCCTCAAAAGAGTAATTTTTATTTTTAGCGCGCACCACGGTCATTTGAAATTTGTCAAGTTCAATGCAGTCTCTTATGTTTCTATTCCCAATGGATGATGAGCATGGTAGTCGTGGTAAACTTTTAGTTCCAAGCGCGATTCTGTTGCCAGGTGAGCTTCAGAAATTAAACATATATCAATTCCTTATACCTGCATGAAAATATTTAGTTCATCAAGCCTTTTCTGTAGCCCGTTGGCATTCCACGCAAGTATATTGAGCTTCTTTGCCATAATTAGTTGCAGAAATTGGCTTCGAACTTAAGAAGCCGTTCAACTATTATCTTATTTATTTTAGTCTGTTCATCTAGTCTCTCGAGAATTAATGATAATACGTTTGAGGCAGGATCCGGTGATGTACAGTTCGTCATATAAACTCGCGCCGCTATTTGCGCGTAAGTTTTTCCACTTTCCATTTGCGCATTGGTATATTTGACGTTGTTGTTATTGGCGTTTGTCACCATTACCTTCTTTAAAGGCTTTGGAGTAGGACCGCTGTTGTTATTTCTTATTCTAGATGTCCCTGCGTTTTTCAAAGGCTTCGTTATAGATTGATGTCATAGCTTTTGCAAATCCTTCGCGACTTCACAGCCTTGATAATTAGCCTGGATGTTTTCCCTTGCAGTTAATGCATATCGCTGGGGACTCTTTCGCGGCATTGCACTCTCGAGTCAGATGTTTGCCAGCGCATTTTGTACAGCGAGATTCCTTTTGGCAGTAGGCCTGAGTATGGCTGAATCCCTGGCAACGTGTACATTGTGGAATCAGCCTAGACTTTTTTCCGCTGAGGTTCTATTTTGACAACAAGTCCTGAAATTGAATTTATGGCATAAATTCTAGGCTTTCGGTTTTGTCGAAAGTTAGCCTAAAGAGGGGAAGACCGCGTCTTGGGGTCGTCTTTTCAATTTCAACATTGTGCTGTTTTTGCGCAAGTATATTATCTGCGTCGATTATCTTAAAATCTTTATTTTTAAGGCCATTTACGATGTTTTCTTTAGGGCAAGAGGGATGCAATCCTCTAGCTACAACGCGTATGGGTCTTTCCGTTTTATTTTCGTAGGTATGCCACTGAATCTTCTCGGCATTTAATTTTTGCGAAAGCGAACGGAAGTTGTCTAAATTAAGGACATTAATAGTCCATGTATCATTATTGCGAGATCTTACTTTTTAATCGGTTGAGCACAGTGATTTCAGGATTATGTGCAACTTGTTGTAGTCCGAGATTCCAAAAACGTTTATTGGCGGCGGCGGTCTTTGTTTGGGTTGCTTTGTTGCCTTATAGATCTCAGCAGTCTTAAAGCTGGCTTGCTTCTTTGTTTGTTCAATATCAGGCGTGGAAGTAGCTTTGTGCTTCTTACCTGGCTTTTTTTTTAAGTATCCAGTCCGTTTCCCGGACTAGCTCTTCTTCGTCCGTGTGAAAACTCGAGTTTTCGGGGCGGTCAAGTAGCGAAACAGACTCAGACTCAGATTTAGATTGCGGCTTAATGGCATCTAGTTGCTTTTTTAGTTCGGCACAGAGCATTTCCAGAGTCTGGCGCGGAGATCAGAATTTTCGCGTTAGAGATTTTATAGCTTATTCGGTGTAATGCTATTGCCCTGAGCTACCGACTGTGTTTGATCTTTGCTTTTGCATGATTTTCCTAGCGATCCGCGTGCTGGACATCTCTTGACCCTTGAGCATTTTTTAAAGGGGTCCTGGTTTATATTTGTATTATTTTGAATATTATTTGAACTCATTTTAGTTCCCACGAGTAGCGGAGAAAGGGTAGTCCGTCCGTCCAGAGATCCGCATTAGACAGATAAGGCTAGCTGATCCGGAGGTCGCCAAGTATCCGGATGCTCCGTTAGAGATTGAGCTATTTTTACACTGGGCCCCCAACCTGGTCGATTCTGGCACGGGTCGCTTAACACCTTAATCCGGCCCAGCAGATTTTAGTCACCTCTTACGACAGGCATGCCTTACCTCGGATATATTCTGACCCCTAACCCGAAGGGTTAACTGAGAGTCTGACTAAGAACCTAAGTGTGCTCATTTCATAGATATCTTGGCCTATATGTTTCAAGGTCCGGTTGAACTATGAATTGAACCCAGCAGACCGCGCTGATATTTGAAAGAAAACCAAACTATCCACTACTGGAACCGATACAAGCGACGCCGAACGTCGCATGAACTTAATTCGTGCGGTTTGCTAAGAGATGGCGTAACTTGTATAATTCCATTGGAACATGAATTGGAAAGATACTGTCATTGTACGTCATTTCAGTATATATCGTTCATTTGAAGCGTAAACAACAATAATTTTTTTTCACTCAAATATGTCGAACTTTGTGCCTGAAAATGTGTTTTTTTTTGTGGGGAGTTCTTCTTCATTACTTTAATATAAAGAAAACTGCTGCCGAAAGACATCGTATTTTGGTGGAAGTTTATGGTGAACATGCGTTAGCTGAGAAAACGTTCCAAAAGAGGTTTGCAGGATCCTGGGCAGCCAAAAAAGTTTGAGGATGAAGAACTGGAAGCATTACTCTATGAAGATTGTTGCCAAACACAAGAAGAGCTCGCAGAATCTTTGGGTGTCACTCAAGCAGCCATTTCAAAACCTTTAAAACCAGCTGGATATATTCAAAAGCAAGGAAATTGGGTTCCACATGAACTCAAGCCGAGAGACGACGAAAGGCAGTTTTGCATGTCCAAAATGCTGCTGGAACACCACAAAAGGAAGTCAATTTTGCATCGGATTGTTACTATTGATGAAAAATGGATCCACTACGACAACCCCAAGTGCAAAAAATCATATGTGATACCCGGGAAACCAGCCAAATCAACGGCAAAGCCGAATATCCATGGCACGAAGATAATGCTCTGTATTTGGTGGGATCAGATGGGTGTGCTGTATTATGAGCTGCTAAAACCGGGTGAAACTATCAACGGACAACGCTACCGAACACAATTAATCAGTTTGAAGAGAGCAGTACCCGAAAAACGCCCTTAATATGCGACCAGACACGAGGCAATAATGTTCCATCATGACAACGCTCGGCCCCACGTTGCTATTCCGGTTAAGAACTGCTTGGAAAACAGTGGATGGGAAGTCTTACCCGCCCGCCTTATAGCCCAGACCTTGCCCCTTTTGACTACCATTTGTTCCGGTCGATGCATAACGCCCTCACTGAAATACGGTTTACATCAGAGCAGAATATTAAAAATTGGCTTGATTCATTCTCGGCTGCCAAGCCGACACTGTTCTTTTGGGTTGGGATCCACAAATTGCCAGAAAGATGGGAAAAAGTCATAGCTTCAGATGGGCAATACTTTGAATACTACTATTGTACATATTTTTCTTAAATAAACGTTTAAATTTTGAAGAAAAAAACCGCACGAATTAAAATATACCCAATAGTATCAGGATATGAAAAAGTTATCCGTCGCGGATTTTTGCAAAAGTAAACGAAATTACAGAACTTGGTGCGGTAATGATATACTATAAACTGGCTACCTATCTCATCCAAACCATTTACCTTTTTAATATTGCCATTGCATAGGTAGTTTCCCTTCTTGCTGTAAACCACTGTAACTCTGCCACACGAGTTTCGCTTTAGTTATTTCGAAAATGCTGAGAAAATTCGGTGACAAAATTCGGCTTAGCTTAGTACGTGATCAGATTTTCAAAAAAAAAAAACTTCATTTTCCCCGGCCACCTTGACGATAGCAGAACATCTGTAGTCGTAGGTCTCGATTGCACTTGATCATAAGAAATTATACGATTTCGTCGGCAGTAATAGTGATGAGGGTTTAACGTTTAAGCCTAACAATATGCCGCCAACTTTATCGCCGCCGCGCAACTGCTCCTACCACCATTCCTGCCAACGTTTCCCTTATGCGGAAATAACTTTTTTCCTATTGCCCCCCGTCGCGTCGGTCGATTGGATGTGTATGGTATGTTTTCACATGGAATTGGTTGGGGATGTCGATTGAGGAACCATAGAAGTAGAAGAAAGAAGAAAACAGGAAATTGTATTGTACTTGGGTTATGTTATTACTTTGGCTAAACGGAAGGAAGGCCTTTTGAGTGCTTACAATATGCCGACAAGTACCCGCGTATGCCATCAGCATTTACATCCCTTTTTCAGGGGAAGGGTAATCCAACCCTTTTACGTGCGTTGTTTAGTCTTTATTCCAATCACATGCCACTTTACATGCAAAAAATGTAATCCCAATTCGACAACATTCGACTACATGTATTCTCAATCAAAACCAAGTCAGGAGTAGAATTTGATTGCTCTAAATTCATCCACTGAAACAAAATGAAAACAGGGTTGTCCATTGTTCAACCCCGGGCTCTGTTGAAAATTCTCATAAAAGTCATACAAGTTGCACACACAATACTTTTGCACAATTGACGTTTTCAAAGACGACTCTTGTGTTCTTCTCTCGTTTTGAAAATAGGATTGCAATTACGAGAGACGAATATAAAATAAAAAAAAATAAAAATAAATAAAAGTGGATAACTGACCAAATATTCAGGCTAATTAGGTTCTCATTCAAAGTCATAGAGTGCCACTTTACCAAGTAAAGTTGCACTTGACTTCCTACCCCTAGTTCAGGCTGTGTTCCACTGCACTGCACTATGACTGTGATCAAACTGTGCTCAGTTAGCCCAGGTTTTTCCCACTGCAAAATGCAAATCAATTAAAGCAATTTTCCAATTAATTTCTGTTCGATTGCACTACTAGGAAACGGTACCGGTACCGTTGAACTGTGGTAGTACTTGAAAAATTGATGACCACCGGTATTGGCCAACAATGGTGCGATGTACTTGTCGAGTTACCGAGTCAAAGCCGCATCCGAATAATAGAAAAGTGGCCAAGAGCTCTTGTTTTTTTTGTTTTTTGTTCATTTTTGGGTTGGGTACATGGGTAACAGGCATGAAGACTTGAAATGACCGTTGAATCCAGTAAGTATGGTGCCATGCCAACTAATTGGCAAAATCAATGGAAAAGTTTTGGTTGGCATTTGTGGGCGGCATACAGGAGCATCCTTGGAGAGATTTAATACAATTAAAGGAATTGAACTAATTGTGGTCGACTAGTTTCTCCGATGGTCGTCTGGCGGAATCAATTAAGTGCGGTCAATTTGATTGGATTAGGAATCAGGGAAAATAGCTTTCTCTGTTTGGAATATATTTGAAGTCGATAAAGATGGTTGACTTAATGGGTGAGGAGAGAAGTCTGGAAAGACTAGTCCACTTTCACACGAAGGTCTTTAATCATTTCGACAATTGAATGGACGTTGGTATATCATTAATTAAATAGTTCCTTAATTAAGGTGACCCTAGATTTTTTTACATATACGAGTAGTTCGAATCTCAGCTTACTGAGGACTTTAATTGAACACTAACGGTTGATAAATATCTCTTATAACACGTGTGCAATCATACTCTACTGCATTGATCTATCATCGGCTTCATATTTTCTTAAATATTTTATGCGCATTTTTCGATCCTAAAGCCATAAAGCTAAAAACATTTTCATGCTCATTCTCAAGAATCGGTAAAATCAGGATGCTATTGAAAGTCTTCAAAAGGAGGAAGTCAGCTAGATTGGAAACACTCATTAGATCTGAAAGCACTTACACTGAATCGAAGCACATACTGTCTGTCACATGCCTGACACTTCACTTTCGGAACAACTTCACAATCAGCTCCAATTAGCGACGCTACAAGAGAGCTGATTAGTATTGAAGCAACAAAAAGATATGGACTAGATACAAATAACTTGGAATAGAATCTTTAGTGTTAGTGTCGAACTCTCAGCTCAAGATTCAGTTTCAGATAGTTACTTACTTAAGTGGCGCTATAGTTCGGGGTGAACCTGGCCCTTTACCTACAAGCCTCTTCAAATCGTCCGGTCTTAAGCTAACTGCCTCCAGTTGCGCACTCCAAATCTGTTAAGGTCCCCTTTTATGTTGGCGCACCAGTTAAGCTCAGCTCTTTCTCTACTGCGTTGTGATTCGAAAACTCAATGAAATTCAGAAAGAATTCACAGCGATTGGTAAGAGTGAGTCTTCGTTTTATTTCTGCTGAGGTGTTGTTGGCAGAATTCAGACACAAGATTCAGATCCTTACTACCTCGAAATAATATGATAGCGGTCGACTGTAATGTTCTGTCCAATTGTTAGATGTTGTATGTCTCTTCTTGTTGACAGCATATACCATTTCAATACTAGCGAACCCAATAATGACAGCCAGCTGAGCTCTGTCAATTATATAAATAGCATCGGCTTACGTTAGTAGTTGCACAAAATTGTGAAAGATTGTGCCTCCGGAGTTCGCTTGTGGGTTTCGCGCAATTCTTTCAAGTATTTTGTTAAAGAAGTCACATGACAGCGCGTCACCGTGTCTAAAACATTTTTTGATATTAAAGGTCTCGGTCGTCATTCTTCACGAATGGGCTTTACAAGGATGCTCTACATTGCAGCTATAAATGCTGTCATATGTAGCCTTCAAATCGACGAAAAGATGGTGGGTATCGATTTGGTCTTCTTGAGTATTTTTCAGGATCTGTAGGAGTGTGAAGATTTGGTCGATTGTGGACTTTCCTGGTCTGAAATTCTACTGATAGGGGGGAATCAAGTTAATGACGAATATTCACAGAATATGGCAGATATGATTTTGTATGCGATGTTGAGGAGACTTTATAGTTGGCGCAGTTGAGGCAGTCTACTACTACAGATCAGAGAAATCAGTTGGTGTATGTTCTCCACAAAGTCATTTCTGTCAGTTTTAAATACCGTGGTCGGTAAGCCGTCAGGGCGAGCTGTTTTTTTTTTTGGATTTGAGCTTAGATATTACTATCCTTACTTCGTGGTGCTCGAGTGGACGAAAGTTTTGCCTATCTTTGCTCACGGTCTATTCCGCTTGACAACGGGATGTTGGTCTTCCTCTCCGTGATACAGTCTGCTGAAAAAGTTTTCCATATTCTCAGCACCGACTGTGACGACTACATCTCTATAGGTTTCTATTCAGATCTTCTTGCCTTGACATTATTGCTGGAGAACAGCCTTTTAATATCCTCCATCGTGAAATGTTCGTGTTGGTTTTTCTACAATACTTCTGCAGACACCGATGTTTTTTCCGTCTCATCCAATCGTACAGCTCACGAGCATCTCTCGTCCTTCGTTACAGCGCAGCTTTGTATGCTTCTAGTTAAGCTGGATGTGCTTGTCGGCCTATTGGGCCTATTGGCCCGTTGTGATGCCACGTGGATCTGTGATTCTCCTCTTCTTGGAAGCATATTGAGATTCTGATGAAGTGTAGTACACTGTTAACGCCTACATTGTTTAGATCGCTTAAGGCTATTTTTCGTTTTTTATTTATTTATTTTTTTTTTTTTAATTTTCTGGATTTGTTAAGAATGCTCCAGCCAAATTTAGGAAAGAAATTCGTAAAATTGTCGGAAATACAGCATATAAAATACAGATATAAAATCTAGTTTGCATGTCGAATTATCCTTCAACAAAACTTTAAACGAGTTTGTCTCGAATAGTGTCTTAAATGTGCTGGGCATAAGTGACACAACATCCTGCGATGCTTTCCGTAAAAGTGATGACGACACCGCAAAGCACTATCTCTGTGAAAGCCTAGCTTACGCTTGCATCAGATGCTGGTACTATGGGCACCGTATCACTGAAACATTGATCTTTCTTCGTCAGACTGAAAAATTTCATTATAAGGAGCTTACAAAGAATACAATGGACTAGATCTTGGTCTGAGTGCTCTATTCCGAATTTTATTGATTAATAAAGTTCCGTCTATGGCAATTAAATTGTGAATGGAATACAACATCGTTCATGTGACCACTGCGGCTTCTGTAGCAAGCGACCATCCGATTGTCAGAATTATCGATGAATTTTTGAAGAATAAGTAGGTCAATGTGCCTCAATTTCAGTTTGGATGTTTTGTTTAATATCCTGAATTGTCTCACGCAGAAGTCTAAAGGTACCAAATCGCATAAACTTTAAGGCCAATAAAATTTTGCTCTAACCAAGATAATGCGATTCAAATTTCGTATGCAATAAATTGATTGATTGATGGCTTGTGTGGGCGGTATCACCATCCTGTTGAAATCAGAGATCGGAAAAAATTGCCGGCTAACGTTCTCCATTCACTTTGACTGTCTCTCCAGTCACATCTTCGAAAAAGTAAGGGCCAATGATGCAACGAACCTATAGTCCTCACCATACAGTGACTTTTTAGAGATGCATTGGTTTTTTGTGAATCTCGTATGGGTTTTCCTGTCCCCAGAAATGACAATTTTGTTTATTTACCATATGTACCCATCCATCCGAAAATGGGCTTCTTCGGAGAAGATCAAATTCGATGACAAATCGTTTCGGCGATCCTACATGCAATTAACAAATTCGCCGTAAAGTGCTATAAGCGAAGCCCAATTGTTGACTTCGGCGACGAATTGAGTTGCCTGGCTAATTTTGAACGCTTTCGCCCACAGTGGCGATTTTTTTTTATCGTGTACGTGCACATATCGCCAATTTCCGTAGTAAGATTATATTAAATTACAGAAATGTGACTCCATCACTAAAATTGCCAAAGATTGTGTGGTATCCGCCAAAAAGATCAATCACATTGAATACAGTAAATGAAAGTAATTGACAGCCAACATCCACATCATTTATTGGCTCAAGCTTTACCTTTGTATACCCCTCACAAAGTAAAAATTATTAAAAAATATGGCATTATATCTATTAAATAATGCCTATTAAACTGCTTTATCATTTTTATTAAATAGTGTCTGGCAAGTCATCATAAAGGACTCACTTTAAAAAATGTTCAGCTGTATTACGAAAATCAGTTTTCTGTGAGAAATGTTTTTCGTACCATTCGAGGAACTTACGGTGGAATAATCGACCTACTCAAACCACTATTGCCAATACCATTCGCAAATTTGAGTTCCAGTTTACATAAGTGGATGATACTCAACCGGTTAGACCACATTCAACACGTAGTGAAGAGACTAAAGCAGCTGTAGCTGAGAGTGTACGCGACGAACGTGACAAATCGATTTGTCGTCGTTCTCAGCAGCTTGGCTTGGCGTATTTGACAACTTGACGTATTTGACAACTTGGCGTAATTTACGTGAGGATTTCGGCCTAAAAGCGTACAAAATTCAACTTGTGTAAGAATTGAAGCCAGACGACTTGAATTTGCGTCATATTTTCAGTGAATGGGCTGAAAATCCGGTGTTTTATCGTGAAATTTTGTTCAGTGATGAAGCCCATTTCTGACCTTAATAAACAAAATTGCCGTATTTGGAATGATGAGCAACCCGAAAAGTTCCATGAGCTACTATCACATTCATTAAAAACAACGGTATGGTGTGGTTTATGGGCTGGTGGAATCATTGGCCCATATTTCTTCAAAAATGAGGCAAATCAGAATGTTACCGACGATGGTAATCATTATCGCGCCATGTTAACGGACTATGTGCTTCCTGAAATTCAAGCACATGGTCTCGGTGAGCTCTGGTTTAAGCGAGCTATATAGCGCGTGAGACAATGGACTTATTGAGAAATCATTTTGGTGAGCACTTAATTTCACGTTTTTCTACGGTAAATTGGCCGCCTAGATCGTGCAATATCATACTTTTGGACTATTTTCTCTGGGGATATGTAAAGTCTCAGGACTTCAGGAATAAAAATAAGCTACGACTGACACTTTCGAAGCAAACATTACTCGTGTTATCCGCGAGATACTAGTCGCTATGCTCGTATGAGTCGCCCAAAATTAGACCTTCCGAATGGACCACCTCAGATGTAGTCGTGGCCAATATTTACATGATATCATTTTCAAAAACTAAATGCCATAAATAGTTCTTTTAACCAATAATAAAAATTTGAAGTTTACTTTCACAATTTGTGTACTTTATTTTACATTATAAATCAAACCTTACGATGAATCACCGTTTATGAATACGGAGAATTAGATTGAATTGAATATAAAGAAAATGTATAGGCTACCCGAACCTGAAATGTACTTTCATGCAATGTTAAAACATTTTAAATTGCATTTGCACGATATTTAATAATCATTAGTCCTGTGACCTAAATTGTTTTAAAGTTGAAGTAGTAGATCACTTCAAATATTTAGGTATTACCTTACACCAACACTTGAGTTGTTCTTTAATTGAACGTTTTAAAAAGTCTTCTCGAAATCGGGCAAAAGAGCCCGATACCAAACTCTGTCACATGTATTTGCCAGATTTGTTAAAACGTTGTTGTTTCCTATTTCTTCGAAAAATGTACCACCGGTCATTAAGAAGTTTTTGACTCTGGGAACACTTCATGAACTGACGAATTGTTGCCGTTTCTATTACCTTTAAGAGGTAAGCTGGAAAATGTGGTTTTGATCTACTCGAAAACAGTCCTAGAAAATATGTACAATTGATTAAGAAAACTTACTCTTGTACAAAAGAGGGTTCTTCTCATGAAATACTCAACGCGCCACGGTCGGGAAAAATAGAACTGACTGCAATTTTACTTGTCAAAAGCGCTGACAGCTGGCTACCGTGAAGGGCATCACGTCGGATACATTCCGTTCAGTTAGAGGTTCAAAAGAAGCTGTTTATTTGCTTTAGCATATAACCATATAGCCATATGGTTCTTTAAGTGTACCGTCCGACGAGTTTAGAGGAGGGAGCACATAAGCACGTGTTCTTATTAGTGGGAGAAGTGAAAAACAAGTCAGGGTGTTTGAAGTATGACTATCGTGGTCTGTTTTCCACATCGACTTTCGATTTTTGTTTATCCAGAATGTTGAAGCCACCCAGAATTGTGTATAATGAATTTTAAGCACAAAAATTCAAATTGCGGATTGGAACAGAGCTCATGTTGTAGTGTAGATAGGAAAGCAATTTTTGATCATCCGAAAGCAATTTAAACTCAAAAATATCTGTGAAGGTTAAAAGGATTTCCTTTTTTAGCAGTCCTTAAAATTAATACTGGTAATATTGGTCCCAATTTTTTTGCTTTTTTCATTGATTTTTTAATTACACTATGGACTGCATCTCCTTTATTATGCGTGTGGCCTCGAATAAGAAATTTATACGTTATGGAAGTTATATCAAGCTTTTCACTGCATACAAATACATTCCAACTATGAACCTAAAATAAAATGGTTGTTGGAGTTACCATCTATTAACACTTACCTAACGTAAATTTATCTTACCTGTTCTTTTGTTGCCCACCACAATCATCAGTGAAAAAGACAACGTCCGCACCAAGGCGAGTTCTTGATAGTTCTTCCAGAATCAAAACATACAAATCTGTCTCATTAGAACCCCTGTTTCCAAAAGCTTTGCGTCAAAAATTACATACGGTGTGGACATTCTTTATTTCCGATATCTTGAATTGCAAAAAGTAATAATTTTATTAAATAATTTCTTATAGTTGAGTTTTAAGGGAACCTAGTTTTTACTTACAGTTAAATTGTAGTCATTAAGTCTTGATTTATAGAAAACTGCAGATGTTTGCCCCATTGGTACTGAAAGCACACTAAGACAGTATTGCATCCACTTTCGCCATAAAGAATTATCTCTTCCTTTCTCTTCCCGACTTAAATTTCTTTTTTCTTCTTGATGCAGTTAATATCCCATTTCCATGCTTCGCAAACATCATATTGATCTTTCTCTGGATCGAAGAATCCTATATTTAATTCCTCATTGAATAAGCGTACATATAATACATGGGCTGAAAGGTCTGTGCAGTTTCTAAGAGAGGGCACCACTTGAATTAAATCCATACTCATGTGTTAAACTGTAACTCGCTGCGACTTTTTGAAGGGAAGCTCGTTCGCTTGCATAATGTCTATGTAGATCAGCAATGGACAAACCGCCATCTATATACTCTCGATACTTTTTTATAATAGGAACTGCCTTGCTGCTGAAAATAGCCATTAACTATGGACATCACTTCTTCATCGTTGAAAATTCCTTGACCACTGAGCCATTTTTTCAAGCTTGGGAACAGAAAAAAATACAAGGGGAGCTAAATCTGGCGAATAGGGTGCATGAGGTAGCAATTCAAACTTTAATTCATTAATTTTGGCCATTGCAATAACGGATTTATGATCTGGTGCATTGTCTTAATGAAACAACACTTTCTTGCTACTCAAATGCGGCCGTTTTTCCTTGATTTCTTCGCTCAAACGTTGCAATAAAATCGCATAATACTGGCCGTTGATAGTTTTTCCTTTTTCGAGATTTTTTTATCCAAAGCACATTCCAAAAAATCGACGCTATGACCTTGCCTGCAGATGAAACGGTCTTCGTCTTCTTTGGAGCCGGTTCTCCCTTTTGAATCCATTGTTTTGATTGTTCTTTTGTCTTGGGTGTAAAGTGATGGACCCATGTTTCATCCATAGTTATGAAACGGAGCAAAAATTCTGCTTTGTTGCTGTGAAACTTCGCTAAACACTGAATTAAAACATCTTCACGACACTGTTTTTGCTCGAGTGTGAGCAAACGCCGTACCCATCTTGCACACAGCTTTCTCATGTCCAAATTTTTAAATAATATGCGATGTACTGCACTTTTTGAAATGCCAGCAATGTCTGCTAGCTCGCGCATTTTAAATCGACGATCATCCAGTATCGCTTCGTGGATAGCGCTTTCAAATTTGAAACATATGCTTTATAGACGGCTTGTTATACAGTGATATCTTCAAACAACTACCGCCATGTCTTGGTCAGGCCAGGTACTACTTCATTGACCGCCGTCGTATGGCCGCCCGTATTGAATCTAGCACTTCGTTTTCGATCCTCGAATGGTTTCCATGTTTGCCATGTCTATCCCCTTTAATGATGCCTACACCTGAAACCTCGGATTGAATTACTGATTGAAGTGTTTTTCGCTAATTGCAAAACTGCTGATCAGAAAACGATTGCACACTCGAAGTGCGCTTCCTTTCGCTGTTCCGTGGCTGTAGTTGTTCAATGCATGAATTTAAAAAATCTCGCTGCTGTTGTAAAGAAGCGAGTTCCCAAAACTTTTTGAATAATTCAGCTCTCAAATTATTATCAAGTTTTGTTGAACATGAACATTACTTTTTCTTTAACAGACTTAGCCCTTGCTTTCACATAGCTTTTTCCTGAGTTCCTTGACAGAATTGTAGCATTCTGTCTCGATTTGTCTGGTTGCCGTAAGCTTTTCTTCCTCTTTTTTTTTTGCAGGTGATTGGTCGAAATACATGTTTATTGGTGGCCGATCACTCTCTTCCTCTATATCCTCCGGCAAGTCCGTGTCCGAAGACCTTTCTGACTTTGAACATGTTGGTTTTATGCTTTCTGATGGTGCATACTCCTTGCTTTTATCCGCTGAAAAATCCTCGATGTCTGAATATACTATTTCACTGTCTTTGGCAGCCGCCGATGTACTTGGTTGGGATCCGCTAAATAAAAACGAGCAAATTTACACTTAAGGCTTTGTTTAAACTGATTGACTTGATTCACCTACGAGATTCAAAACACAACTGACGGTGTATTAGAAAAAAACGGAACAAAGACGCATCTGCCCCCTAGTGGGCAGCATAATTTTTGATGATTTTGACATACTTAACTCTTTTTTTGCACTTACGTCGTTGTTTTACTGGAGGATTTGAAGATATTGAAAATATTGTTGTTTTCAATGTGGTGTGGTGGTTCTGCTTTACACCCACATACTAGGTGGGGTGAAAGGTAACCTCCTTGGGAATGTAAACATTTTTTTTTTAAATTTTTTTTTATTTTATTCAATATAGTCCGCTTTTAGTTTGATACACTTATTCCAACGATTTTCCAACTTTTTGATCCCGCCCGAAAAGTAATTTTCCGTAAGGTCTTCAAAATACTCCTTTGTGGCGTCGATGATTTCCTGGCGTGAGCTGAATTTTTTATTGATGAGCCATATTTTGAGGTTTGGGAAAATATAATAGTCCGAGGGAGCCAAACTGGACCAATACGGTAGATGCGACAGCAATTGGAGCCGTAAGTCATTGATTTTGTGCGCCGGTGCATTCTCTTGCAAAAACAAATTTTTTTTCGCTCCATGTGAGGCCGTCTTGCAGCGATTTCGGCCTTCAATCGCTCCAGTAATGCACAGTAATACTCGCTCTTGATGGTTTTTTTCTTTTTCGAGGTAGAGTATGCCATGACAATTCCAGAAAACCGATGCCATAACCTTTCCGACCCATCAAGCCTCCCTCAGCCGCTTCGGAGCACTCGTGCCGCCTTCAGTCCATTGCCGGGCACTAATTTTGTTCTCTGGTGTATAATAGTTTCATCAACAGTTACCAATTCGCCAAAAGTCCGCCCCATACCGCATCAGCAAGTCCAAACACTCTTTCGAAGTGCTCTCGCGTTCGTGTTTTTGGTCAGGAGTGAGTATGCGCGGCACCCAGCGGCAGGATAATATTGCCCATAATATGGCGTGTGCACTCAGTAATAATCTTTGTGGTATCTGCTAGCTCGCGCACCTTCACTTTCCGGTCAGGCAACACCATTTCATGTATTTTTTTGACATTATCCTCTGTAATCGCATCGGAGGGCCTGTCGCTGCGGACTTGATCGGTAGTGGAGTTGCGGCCACCACGAAACTCTGGAAACCAATATTTGACGATGTAATCTGACGGAGCATTAGCCCCATAATAATTATCCAACTTTTCTTTTGTTTCCTTCGCCGTTTTGCCCCTCAAAAAATAATGTTTTATGAGAGAACGAAAATCGCTGTTGTCCATGCTCAACATGATGCCAAACACGTCAACAACAATCAGCTGTCAAAACAAAACTTAAGACAGTATCGCATTGAAATTTGGCACGTCTGGTTAAATATGAAAGGACTTCAAGGCACTATAACTTTTTTTAAAATAGCAGCGCATTCTGGCGGTCAAAGAGGTTACTTTTGCTACGTTTTTTTTTCTTGTTACGCTTTCTACAAATTTAATTACCCTTCTCATATTAATCCTTTCTTGCCTCGAAAGCATTTTTGATTACGAAAATATCTATCAAGAAGACTCCAAAATATCATATAATCAAATTTCAACACAAATGATCTTATACGGAACTTGAGTAATAATTTATAATCCATTCACTTCTGGTCCTTAAATCCTTCAGCATTTTCGTAGATCCCAAGTCCCGAATCTCTATGCACTTAGCTCTGGATACCAGTTACATCAATTTACTTAATATCAGCATACAATTAATATGTTCTCAATATAATTACGAAGGATAATAATGAAAACCGGCCTACTTCATTCTCTGCCTAATCAAAGCAAGCTCAGCACAAGCATTCCCAAGGGAACACCTCACCTTTGGACATAATCCCTTCGAAATTAAGCCGTATAACCGAATTATTATTTGCGAACAAAGATAATAGTCACAGATATTTTCCCTCTCATGCTAATGCTCATATTTGTGCGATGTACGAGTATTTGCTAGAGATAGATGAATGAGTAAATTTATCCTTGGCAAAGGATGTTATTGAATTTGAATTGAATAGAGGGCTACAATAACGAAATTCCTTTATCGGTTGGCATCCGTTGTGATTGTTTTTGGGGCTATCCAGGGACTCTGTCAAACGGGAGCAGGGATATACAGATACCTCATTCTATGCATTCAACACAGCTTGAACGATGACGTCCTGATGAGCGAACGGTGTTTCTTTTAGATAAATTTCAGCTGTCTGCACTCAATTTGTGAGGATGCGTTGTGCTATGGTTGCACGATGACCCTTTATTCGGGGAAAATTTGATTTTATGAGACCCAGGACATTGTGACGGTATATTGGTTCGTTCCTAGTACTCAGGTTTAGGTTTTTGTTATATTTTATCAAGTATTCGCATGGTGTGCCGTCTAAGTTTTAAGGGAAAACCTTTGTTTGTGAGTCTTTTTTGAATTTATTATGACAGGATATTAATTTTATGAATTTGGAGTTTTAGTTTCTCCATGGCTCAAGTAAAGGTTAGTTATTTTGTATCATCTGAGAACTGTACCTAGGAAATTGGTTCGATTTAACATAGATACATACCTTAAGGTAGTAGTCCGGTGTGACGGTTTTGACGCGCCAACGGCAGCTGTTCTGACCGTTCCCTCTTTAATTGTCCTTCCTGTAGAGTACCAGGTGGGATATCCGCCTTGACCGCCAGAATGGGTTGCTACTGCAAAAAGGGTTATGGTGCCTTGAAGTCCGTTCATATTTGGGCAGACATGCCAAATTTCAGTGCGATACTGTCTTTAGTTTTGTTTTGACAGCTGATTGTTGTTGACGTGTTTGGCATCATGTTGAGTATGGACAAAAACGATTTTCGTTCTCTCATAAAACATTATTTTTTGAAAGGCAAAACTGCGAAGGAAACAAAAGAAAAGTTGGATAAATATTATGGGGCTAATGCTCCGTAAGATAACACCGTCCACTACCGATCAAGTCCGCAGCGGCAGGCCCTCCGATGCGGTTACAGAGGACAATGTCAAAAAAATACATAAAACGGTGTTGGCTGACTGGAATGTGAAGTGCGTGAGCTAGCAGATACCACAAAGATTAGTACTGAGCTCACATGCCATATTTTGGGCAATATTCTGCATATGAAAAAGTGGGTGCCACGCATACTCCAAAAACACGAACGCGAGAGCACTTCGAAAGTGTGTTTTCATGGCATACTCTTCGTAGACTACCTCAGAAAAGGAAAAACCATCAACAGCGAGTATTACTGTGCATTATCGCTGCAAAACGGCCTCACATGAAGTGAAAAAAAGTTTTGTTTTTGCCAGACAATGCACCGGCGCACAAGAGCATCGCAACCACGGCTATAATCAATGACTTACGGCTCCAATTGCTGTCGCATTTGGACTGTATTCGCCCGATTTGGCCCCCTCGGACTATTATCTCTTCCCAAACTCCACAAGATGGCTCATCAATAAAAAATTCAGCTCATGCGAGGAAATCATCGACGCAACGGACGAGTAGAACAAAATTTCACAATAAAACACCGGATTTTCATTGAGTTTTTCCAGAGCCCATTCACTGAAAATATGACGCAAATTCAAGTCGCCTGGCTTCGATTCTTGCGCAAGTTGAATTCTGTACGCTTTTAGGTCAAGATCCTCATGTAAAATACGTCAAGACAAGCTGCTGAGAACGACGACGAGTCTTTCACCTACAGCTGCTATAGTCTCTTCACTACGTGCTGGATGTGGTCTAACCGGTCGAGTATCATCCACGAATGTAACTGGATTCAGTAGGTCGATTATGCGCACCGTAAGTTCTTCGAATTGCACGAAAAAAATTTCTCTCAGAACACTGATTTTCGTAATACGAGTACAGCTGAACAATTCGGAGACACTGCTGTAACTTGCCAAACGATACTGAATAAAAATGACAAAGCTGTTTGATAGGAGTCACGCATGAACTGTCAAAAAAAGCCTATTGGAAATCAAACCTCACGATGAATCACCCTTTAGTATTCATTCCCAAAGTCAGGAAATACTCTCATGTTGTCCCAATTAATCTATCTGAAAACTCTAGAATGACTGCTTGATATCCATAGGCGATCTACAATTGATTGTCTACGGCTCAACGTGTCGGAAAGGAAAGTCGGTGTAAACGGCTCTTCGCACATTGAATTACAGTTGTTGATCAGTCTTATGCTTAATAGCACAATAATTAACTTCAAACTAGTTGGTTCTGCGGTTTAAAGACATGTCAGCAGAGGTACGCCGCAAGACGGTATCCTCTCATCTCTCTGGAAGTGGCCAATGGGTGGTAGCAGAGTGGTTACCTATGAAGATGAAGTTGATGTAGCCGTCTCAGGTAAGGATTTGAATACCATTAAAGAACTTCTACAATTAAGATTTAACAGCCACGGATTAGGTGCGGATTGAACCCCTATAAAATTGAGATTTTAAAAAATTTAAAATTCCAATCATAGGCCTTTCTTCAGTCAACAGTACCAGCTTAGTCTCTTCTGATGGAGCGAAATATCTAGTTCTCATATTCAAGAAAGTAGCAATAAAGCTACAGTAGCTTTATTCTCTTGCAAAAAAGCCATTGGAAACAAACGGTGACTTCAATCCAGCATTACCCACTGGTTATACGTCTAAGTTATAGGGCCGATATTCTGTTTCACTTGACACTCCTCGATATTTTCAGCAGGCAAGTAGCTGCTAACGTGGATATTCGTCTTAAAACGACTGCACCGCAGACAAATAAATTATTTGGCCACGCTAATATTCTTATTACACTAGGAATCCTTCTAGAGAACATTTCAGGGAATTGTAGGGCCGTCAAACTTGCCAAGATTTAAACTACTCTACCTAGCCTTTAGGAAAAAGGTATCTTCGGCTTACTAATAGTAGAAGGACAAACTTAAAGTGGACTGTTTTGTCGCCATGCTTAGCGACAAACAGATCTGGTCAAAGCTGGATCTGAATTGCTCTAAGAGTTTGATCTTTTAAAGTTGGAAATATCTCAGCGCTATCATAGACGTCATCACTGTACATTATCATATAGGCAAGCATACATGACTTCTTGGCATTTGTACAAATGACTTCTGCAGAGGCTGCTCTCTCCCAAAAAAGGAAACTCCACTTAGGAGCTTTCTTCTAAAATGACTTAAGCGATGTAAAAAATATAGACGTAAACAGTCCAAGAGTTGAAGGATCACAGATTTACGTCGCATCACAAAGAGTAAATAGGCCTAAGTGGGAAGATTTTCCCAAGAGCCACTCTTACCTTGACTAACCTACCCTCAAGTCCACTTTTGATTTTCGAGAAGTTACTTGTTTTCGTTATAGTCCGGGGTGGATCTAGGCTTTAACGGATGGGCCTCTCCAGTTAGTGCCCTTTCTGACTAACTGCTACTTCAAGTTGGTTAGGCGAGATCTTCCTTTTCTTTCTTAGCATATCGATAGGCAATTGTATCTATAGATTTTATTCGTACAGTTTAAGGTATGCAACGTCTATTATTAAAAATTTTAATAACGGTAACGGTTATATTTCAAAATTACACTGTGCAAACAAAGAATTCAAACTTGATTATCTGCCGGTGATATCGCTGTTAGCACGGGCATGACAGCTTCTCTGACAACTCTTTTAAAACTCGGTTACTACCAGAGAAATTGCGAGGACGATGACGCACTTAAAGTAGCGTGGTGTGGCAAAATGGCGTGAAACTCCGCATTTTTTGTGTCAGAAATATGCCGCTTAGAAAGGGTGTCCCAAATTCCTGCCATTTGTGCTGTAAAGAATTGTCAACTGTGTGACAGCTAACAGTTCAGGGTTATTGAAAATGGAGCACTACATGAAATAACAACACGTTTTCATTGCTGAACAATATTTCAAAAAGATGTTCGTCACCTATAAAAAGATAATTCAAAGATTAAACCAGACTGGATCAATTAGTGATTTTAGATACTCTCTTTGTTTTTCAATAAGTCGTTCTACACAAAACATTGAAGTAGTTTGAGAGCGTTGATGAGAGTCCGGGAACGTCAATTGGGCACCGTGATCAAGAATTTGGCATTTCAAGGAGCTCTCTACAACGTATAGGGTTTTCCAATAGGGACTTGACAACAACTTTGAATTTCACTAATCATCAAATTGTCACTGTCAATTTATTCAGTAAACTCAACATTTTCATCATGGTAAAGTACACTAACGAGCAACGTCTGCAAACGTTCTCCGATTGGGTTCTGGAGAAGATGCGCCAAGATGATAAATTTCATCGCAAAATCATCTTCAGTGACGAAGCTCATTTTTTGGCTCAATGGGTTCGTCAATAAGCAAAACCAAGAATCACCACTTAATCCACAAAAAATAACTGTTTGGTGCGGTTTGCATGCCGGCGACGTTATTGGGCCATATTTTTTCGTCGACGATAACGATCGTCACGTTACTGTGAATGATCGCGTCATGATCACCGATTATTTTTGCCCAAATTGGAAGATACGGACTTGGACGACATGTGGTTTCAACAGGATGGTGCCACAAGCCATACAGCACACGCTACAATCGATTTATTGAAGAGTAAGTATGGTGAGCGTGTTATCTCAAGACATGGGCCAGTCGATTGGCCGCCTCGTTCGTGCGATTTAACGCCGCTTGACTATTTTCTGTGGGGCTACGTTAAGTCATTGGTTTATGCCAGCTCAGAGCCAACATTGAACGCGAAATAGCGGCCGTTACGGCCGAACTGTGTGTCCGAGTCACTAAAAATTGGATCCAACGAATCGACCGCTGCAAACGTGCCTGCGGTGGCCGTATGAACGAAATCGAGTTCCATTCATAAATGTTTTGATTGTACTTCAAGCCAATAATAAAGTTTTTGAAATATCTCAAATGGTTTGCCATTTATTTAAAAAAAAGTTGTCAAGTCGTTATTAAAAAACCATATATATCTTCTGATGATTTTTCTAGGGTTACCGAAAAGCTTAAACCACCTCTTAAGATACGATTTGAAGGGCTAATATGTATAAGACAGTTGACAAATGGATTAAAAATTGACGCATACCCAAAGCAATAAGTACATTCTCCCATACCATGTCAGGGTATTTATGATTCCGATAAACGGAAATAAGACGTCAAGCAAAAATTTACATCAAGAAAACTGCAGAATTTCAAAGGAAAAAATACCGGCGTAAGTGCTATTAGCTGCTCTCTGACCCTTCTAATTGGGAACAATGATAGTCGTACGCATACTCGTACTGCGTAGATCATGTCAAGCTACTAGCTAAATTAGAGTACATTTACATAAATGCAAATGAAAACGAAACTCTCAAAATAAAGTGATTCAGGCAACATAATTTTGAATGGTTCCTGTAAGCCACGCAACCTAACGCCTCATCTTATAGATCTCGTGACAGGAATACGGCGGATGTGCTGGCGCCTCAAAGTTAGAGACGAAAAAGTGGGAAATCTATTTTGACGAAGAGAGCAAGGATTCAACACAAGGCACGGCTCTTTTCTCATCGTTGGCTTAGATAAAAATTGTATCGGGTCTCTTAGCTCCTAACCTTTGGGGTTGATTAGCAGAGCTCTACTGTGAAAAGAATGAAATTTTTCATTGCGTTAGTTTGCTTTTCCTTTGATTCAGTCCACCGTCACCATAGAATGCAGTATCCAGGCTTATCATATGTTGTGATTCGGGAAAACATTATTACAAGTCTCGATCCTAACGTATTGTAAAAGTCAATCAAGCACCTTCTTTAATTCACACTATTATCATGCCAAAAACGTTGCATCCCAGATAACATTGTTGTTGCAAATTTAACAGCAAATCATCCCTTCAACCCAATCTAAATCAAAATTTGAACGATGCCTTCATCAAATGGTTTAAGCTGACTTTCCCTGATGGGAAAATCGCCAGTAAATAGCTGAATGCCAATTCACTGTAGTTATAGGCTTTCGCGTTATTTTATGACTCTAAGTCATCTTGTACCGTATGTATGCAGCAAAAACATATAGACCGACTGCTGCTAATTATAAAGTGAATCTTCATTGACCTCTCAACTGATTTTGAAATTAATGTACCTATGGTCGAACATGGACGTCTGCAATATTTGCTTAGCCGTTCAAGAGTTTGCTGCATGGAGCACATCATTCTAGCAGATTTTTTTCATATCGCAGCTTTAACTACCTCTTACAATTGATCAGCAAAGTGTCTCAGCGTCGTTCAAACTGTTGTCATTGTTAGCCCTAATATTTCAGAGCACCATCGAGGTGGTAACCTTATCGTTGGGTGCGACAATCACGTCCCCTTTAGCATTTCGAAGTTTTCTTGAGGGTGGGTTTTCTGCCGACATCCAAGTACTGTCCACCTGAAGAGAAAATTTTGCTGGTTGCAGCAGCCGTTTCACCCGTATTCTGTGCACGAGAGAAACCACCACTGAAACTGTTTCTTAATGTATCATCGCTACATCCAACTTCCATCGACCAGATTTACAACCTTTTGTCGATGAGTTTAGCTTCTTCATTCGATTTCCATCCACTGGAATTGGAGCTTTCTTCCTTTTGGCCCTGTTAGGGACGGAAGAAGAGGGCACTGTTTCAACTCCGAGATATTCATCTGTTGCAGTGGGTGTCACTTTTGCCGACCTGTTTCTTTTCACATCCCTGCTGGAGGAGTGAAACTTTTACCACTCGCGTCTGCAACAGCACTTGTCTTTTTCGTCATGCGTTTGCTCTATATCTTCTTTTACTTTTCAGTTGTCCCTTAGACGATAGTCCTTCAAAGTGTTGCGCTTTTGAAGGCCGTTTGACCCTTTAGGTTTGCAGAGCCAAGCAATTGAAAACAACACTCTGACGAATCACTTGGTCAACCTTACCCCTCTTACCACAACCGCTTCGCCCTTCATCTTTGTAGGCCGGTCCGAAATACGAGTGATTTATCTACTTCTGGGTTAAACGCCGAAATCGGTGAATATTTAACGAGCTGGGTTTTAGAGAATTTGTGCGATTAAATCACGGACCGACTATAGCTATGGAAAATAGCGTCTTGAGAAAAATACTATTGGGTCACCGCCTGGGTCCTTTCCAGAACCTTTGGATTTTTGGCTCTTAAGCCATACTGCTTCGACAAAGCAGCCAAAGAAGCAAGAATGAAACACTATAAACTGATTAATGGCGATTAAGCAGATATTACGCTTTTCCTAAACATTTAGCACATCACCTCCAAAAACACTTGATGATAGTGTAACGACGGATTTTCTCTGTCCAACTTACACCGCCCCCTGCCAAATTATCAATGCTTCACCCATCAACAACATTGTCTAATAAAAATCGGGGCCAGAGCAAAGTACTGGTCTTATCGCAACGATAGACAACCGAAGGTTGCTACTATTTGACCAGTTACAAGCTGCCGGTTATTGGTCTTATTGGTGGCAGGGCCACCTGTAGGCCCTACCAGCACTTACATCATAAGTGCATACCATAGGAGAGAGCATAAGAGTTAGGAGCCCCCGGATCTCGGTCCGAGCCTGACTTGTTGAGGTAGGCCCCCTTATGGAAGCATTATGGTGGCTGGTACTGAAAACCAAAATCGGGGTAAGGGTCCTAATATTGATTTGGGCTCAGTGTGGAGTTGCAAAAAATATTGAATGCTGTGACCCTAAGATCAGTTAGAGGTTTTAGATCGGTCTCGACTCATACAAAGGATAGAACTTGTGCCCCCATCACAAATTCCATTTCGGTATTCACATGGATTGACGGAGAGTGATGGCAAGGCGTATCCTTGCTCCCATGAAAGTATGGTCATTCAGTAGAGTTACTATAAGCCTAAGCTGCAGTAGTGCACTACTAGACCAGAGACATCTGTCCAACCTACCCTCGCATCAGTCAGTCAGTGGCCACGTCAATATGGAAGCAATTGGTAATCTTTTGATGGAGATTAAAAACAAAATCTAATTAAAGGAAAATATAAAGAGAACTAGGAGGTAGATCTTTATCTCACTCACATTACCCGTTACCAGGAAGCAGTGATGATAACTGCTTAAATATCATTCAGGGAACCATTCAAACATGCGGACTCAAGGAATTTAAATGCCCTTAAAATGCTTACACATAGGGTGCCCGAAGAAAATCAGGGAAAATAAACAGAGAGTTAACGATGAACGTTGGTTTGAAAGCTAAAATGACTAAGAAATAAAGAGCTAGGCAACGATCACGATATTTTAGAGTATCTACGTCAGAAGGTGGGCTTGGGGGTGTACCGATGAGCATTCATAGCGGGACCGAAGAATGTGGTCACTTCAACGTAAATTGTCAGCTAATTGACACATATACCGAGAATGAAAGTTTTTTTCATTTCGACGATGCAGGTGCCATTCAAGGACAACGCCTGGGTGTTTATATTTCGCTTTAACGACAGCAAACAGCATTTTGTTCTAAAAGCATTAAATCATACATTGTTAGTGGGTTAGTAGTTATGTTGTCATGAGCTTAGCATACGTTGGTGTTCCCGTTTAACAGCCGACGACCAGGGACATGAGTCAGGGAACGAATATGAAAAGCAGAGAACACCGTCAACAGCAAAGGAGCAGATAAGAGATGGTTGATGAAAATTAAAAAGAGTGTCGGGGCACACCAGCATTTATTTTGTGAATATCAGACTTGAAACCAGTTCAAGTTCCGAAAAATAAACTATGCAAATGCCTTAGAAACATCAAGTGCATCTATCTTGCTTTCGCCAGATTCATGCACGCTTTTTTTCCACTTTTTAGTGAGACATGCCATCAAATCACCAGTTGACCTGTTGCTACAAAGAGAGTACTGCCGTTCATTCAGAAATTAGCGCATTTCGAGATATCAGCGTTTTCATGACTTCGGAAAGTTGGAACGTAAGTACAATGAGTCTGTGCGAAGAGGGAGAAGATTCGCCTTCGAGAAAGAATAGCTCTTTAGAAGATATACAATCTGGACCAGCGAATTGGTGAATGTTAAGATCTCTAAGACCTCCTGCTGCTACACGAGTGCGAAAGTGGATTCGTCTTTTTGAAGATTCGATGAACTGAGCCGTAAGAGGAGATAAAGCACAATCTGGAAGTGTTGAGTTGGCCGCCCAATACTATTCAACCGATGAGTGATAAGCAATCTCATTCCAAAAAGGATGATGTCAGTTATGACATCGGCGGCGGCATGCACGTCGTAATCGAGAAAACATCAAAACCAGCTAAAATTCCTAAAAAAGGTGTTAAGTCCGATCCAATTGGCTTTCTCGTATAGCCATACGGTTCTTTTATAAATCTTTTCTCTAACTGTGTGGCCGGCTTACGAGAAATTAGCTTATATTGTATGACACAATTGTCCGCCCAACCTAGAGGATAGCACATCAGCACATCAGCAGTGTTCTAATCAGGGTGAGAAGTTAAAGACAAGTTCAGGATGTTGGCAGTATGACTATCAACGTCTGGTATTCATGGGCTCATTTACAAGCTGGGTGAAGTTATTTTCCGCAGTCGTTCGGTTGTTGAATACCCAGAATGTCGAAGCCACCAAGAGATCTGTATATGGAAATCACATGTAATCACGATTTCAATAGGAGGATTTAGGGATACACTTCCTTGCATGGAGTCAGACAGCGGGTCCAGTTTGGGGCTTCTGTAAATAAAGCAAAAGCTGATACTTTGCTTTCGTAAATAGAATTTTAACCACATGAAGTTAAATTCCGGATTGGAACAGCGATTACAATGTGGTGGAGTTTGGTAAGCTACATCACTACGCAGGTAAATGGCAAGACTGCGGTGAAAGAAGAATAATGGCACTTGTTCGTAGCCAGGTGGCTTTAGATTAGAGTTATCTGAGAGTTGTGGGCAGGGAAAAACCTCTTTCACAGCTGGTTTGATTTCACAGACTTCGACGTAGCAAAAAAGTGATTACTTTTTCTCTCTAAATTCCCGAGTCATAACATATTAAGAAACACAAAAAACAAAAGCACGTAAGTTTTGTACTAACATGGTTCAATATAACTGTGATGGACTAGGCAATTGTTCAGTCGACAAACTACTGGGAAGAGAATCTGTCATCGTATGGAGCTTCTACCTATTCATTATAGTCAGTATTAGCTCCAATCAGAGATTACCAAGATTGCCATCAAGAAAAATATCATAAATAAAATGTTTACCAGGGTTCATAAAGAATTGCTTTACAGTAAAACAAGATGATGTGTGTCATCGCCCCTCCAGAGTAGGATAAACAATTAAATACTCTCTAATGGCCTCACTGAGCCATGATAATAAACATCCATCCCTCCACACATTCTAAGAACAATGTCACTTAGAAGAAAAAAAAAAAAAAAATACCAACCGTTGAAGACTTATCAAGTGCCGTGGTTTAATGTAAGATAACTCAAATCAATACCTTAAATATGTCCTTGCATGGTAGTTAGGTCGTAAGGGGAAATTGGGGCACGTGTCCTAAGTTCAACCTCTAAACAACCTTATCATCAGTTTATGGATAGTAGGGCAAACGTCTTATATATGCACGACGAGTGGGTGTTTTTCCTTGACTGGACATGGTTTGATCAATTTATAGACTGAGACCTCTTCCCTCCTGCAATTGGGCATTGAAACTTTGAATCACAAAGCTGTGACAAAGATCATGTGAATACTCTGGTACTCCTAGTCGGAAACTTAAATGGATAAAAATAAAATAAATTGTACGAGTATCATTAAATTTAAATAAAACACACACGCAGATGTGAAAGGAAAATGATATCAGTTAACATACTCTTAACGTAAAATTAAATATTACCTTATACAAGTGAGATTCAATCTATTGTCCTCTCAGTTTTATATCAAAAAAAAAGAAAAAATCCTGCAACATCTTCACGGCAATAGATAAAGTTTCTTACGAGCCAATAAAAATGCCCATGCCATCTTTGCATACATAGCCGTATCGTAATTTCTCCACAAACAAACTGAACAAAATAGAAAAGAAATTTTCACAATAAAAATTCCTTATGTCCACTTCGTTTATCAAATATGTTATGGAAATCCTAAAAACGATTTCTCTACTCCTGCTCCATCAAATGGCTAAATTGCTAACTCCGACCATCCGACCATCCGGACCATCATCCGAATATATCCAGCCATCCGACAACAACAATATTATCCCAAATGCCACCGTTCTCAAGGGCGATACATTGAATTTGCAAAGAATATAAACATTCACCAGACTGGGTCCAAACGTTTATTCTTTCCCCACCGGGAGAACTGGAAACATCCTACTGAGCTTTTAACCCTCCTTTAGCCGCCTGTCTACGTACTTTCGCCCCCCATTCATTCACCGATAAAACCGCCATAAAGAGCTTCTTGATGTTTTCAAAACTCCATAAATGCCATATGCCACGACGGGATTTTATTTAAAAATTATGCGAATGCCCGCCATAAGGTTTCCAGCATTGCTACCAAGTTGACATTTGGTCGGTATTCTCTTCAGATGGGCCTGGTGGTGGTGGTTGGGGTAGTTGCTGTAGATTCACATTCAAGTGAGGGATCGTCTCTCATTCTATTCAATATTATTTAACATTCACAGCCGATGGCAGTAAGGACCAAGTAGCGGAGGCTTGCCTTTGGATGCTTAATGGTATCTTGAGGCCCAAGTTGCACCTATCATCATTGATATTGAAATGTGGGTAATTCTCACAAACGACCAGGCTTAATTCTGTCACCCAAAAACACCACCCGAACGGTCTATCGTACATGCAAAATCAAATGTGACTCTTGAGTGGCTTACGAAGAAAGATTTACCATCAATAGCTATGGATACATCACGCATCAAATCACTTGTTCATTGTTTGGGTCTGTCGACGAGGATTTTCCCCCCAACTCCGGTATCCGTAACGACACAAAAGCAATCCCCTATTATCACCAAAGTCACAGTGCTTATTTAAATCTGTCCATTTGCTCTCGAATCACCTAATGTCGTCAGAGGCTTTATACATTCATCTACTGTGCACCTCTTCGGTGAGGGCAATATTATCGAGGCCAAGTTTTTTTCAGCATCCAGTTTTAAGTTTTTTCATTTTTACCGTTTTTTCGGTTTTATTCTTTTTTTTGAGATTTTCAAATGTCCTGCGAACTGAAAACTGTCACACAGAAAGAAGAATTTGACTTTACGGATACGAATATGCCTTGCGGTTGAGGCGTTGGAGCAGAGCGAAAAACACCATTAGCATGAAAAATAGATTTCCTTTTCGAAATCGGTTTTGGGCGAGATGAAAGGAAATACAGACAACTTGGGTGAGGAACTGGGATTTTGGGGTTCTAGAAGTTGTTGGACTGCGTTCTTGTCGTGACCGATGTCAGAAAGTTTCATTTTCTTGCCGGTATCGGTAACCTTCTATGTATTGTGTTGTGGTGTCGATGCCGATGTTGCTGTTGCTGTTGCTGGGTTTTAGGATTTATGGTGTTCAATGTTCAATTTCCATTTCGGGGAGTTCTTCCTTTGTTACGCGACCATTTCGAAATTTGCATGTTGTTTGTTGTATCCACATAGGGTAAAGTACCTTCATTGCATTCGGCTTTAACACATTTCGTGCATACTCGTGCTTGCAAAATTTGAATACTTTTTTTACTTTGCGCCTTAAAAAATTAAGTAGATAAGTGTCAAGCAATGATACACATTCCTACAACGTTATTTGGCCAATCACTCAGATCTCAAGCTGGGAGATTTATCAACACCAGCTAAGCAGCTAAAAGACGATGAAACCGCGTGTTCCTGGACAAAATCCAGGATTGTTGTCGTAGGTATGATGCAAATGCACCACCTCGAATTCTTGCAAAAAAAAATTGCGGCTGAATGCATGCTTTTGCTTTATCACGGTCGTACCAAGAGGCGAACATTGACTCATATCACTACTTTTGTTGTGAAATATAAATATGTTTTCAACAAGTTCTTGTCATGAAGGCCTGATCTTCCGGTACGTCTTCATACATGATTTCAAAACAAGCGTTGATCAGCGCCCTTCGGGTAGTACAAGTACCACCACCAGTACCGGATTCAAAGTTGTGTTTAAAGTACGCATTTTATCTTTGGTGAAGTGTCGAGGCCTCTATAATACCTCACTCAGTCATTCTACCCCATTGTATTGTAGTACAATTCCACATCGAGTAGACCGATCAGCTTTTTAAAAACATCAAATGGTTGAACATAAGAAATAGCACACTGCAACATATGCTGAACCATGAGATGTCCAAGCTCCCTTATGCAAAAATGCATTTAAGGGTGAGGGTAAGACTCCGTTCAGGAAACAAACGAATGGTCAGCACATTTTTAAGAAAACTATTGACCCTTCCTCACTGTTAAGCCATTTTCTTCTCTTTAAGGGAGATCTTTTCTTATCTTGAAAACAACACCATTACTTCAAACAATATTTGCATTGTCTTCGTGGCAGAAAAGTATACATACATCTATCCACGTAGGGAACTCTTTGGCAAAAATATATGCCGACGGCACATATGCTGTACAAACAACAAGAAGGCCATCGTATATGATACGAACAGCATGTATGTTAAGCCCTCAGTCAAATCGCGAAAAGTGCCTTACCTGGCCTACAGCATATAACAATCGTTCCTTCATTCGTACAAGATGAAGCATAAAATTCATACACACAGGCCGACTTCTTGTATTCAATTTGCCATTATCTGCTTACGCGAAGCATCTGCAAAGCTCGTTCATTCGTTGCGGAAGCAACGCAAAGCTCGCGTACTAGAAAAATAGCTTTCCCAAAACCCAATTTATCGCTGGCATTTTTAAAGTCAATAAAGACACTTAGAACTACTCAAGCGACCATGCGTCCTTAACACTCCTGCCCTTTTGGAGCCAAATTGGAATAGGGGCATTGATTCAGTCAAACTCTCCTTTCCATCACTTTCCAACACTTTATAGTACAAGCACCCGAAACAGATCAGAAACACCCTACTCGACTTCTTCAGTCCTTATTTCCGGAGGGACCGGAGATTTTTTAGTCAAAGAGTTTTCAACACGTTGCTTTCTTGAGAAGAAATGTCCAAGCAATGTACTTTGGCAATCTCTCCAAGTGGATAAAACAGTGTTTTTAGCCCGAATGCCCTCAATATCAAAAGCCTTCTACATACTTCTTCAAGTTCTACGAATATAAGCATGATGAAAGCCTGCCTCGTCTCCCGACGAGGAAAGATAAAATTAACATTAATTGAATCAGCCTTGAATAGTTTACCAAAAGGTTTAAAGAGCATTCTAGCGTTACAGGCGAAGAGTTGATTATATAAGCAGAATCGATGTTGGTGCTAATGATATTGAATAAATATTTCTTCGTACATCGATAAGGACGATCAAAGGACGAATCACTTTGGAAACGGCAAACAGCTGAAAAAGACAAAGTGGAATTTTCAATCTATCAGCAAGGATCATTTATTTTTACTTCTCTTGGAGGGAGTGTCGTTACTATTATACCAGTTGTACGCATAATTTTTCTCCGTTTTTTTTGGGGGGGGGGGGGGAAAGAATATTACGTAACTTTCTAGGGAAATTAATTTTTTTGTTCAAAAAATTGGCCATCATTCTACACATTTCGCCCATCTTTCAGGTAATTTATGAATCGCTTGCCAGAAAACCTGATTGTTGTCTTTTGCGGCAAACCATTCATTGAGCCATTTTCCATATTCCTCGAAATCGCTGAAGTGCTGCTCTGCGAGCGTGTGCCCCATTGATGCGAAGAGGTGATAGATAGCACCAAGTCTGGGGAGTAGGGCGCGTGCAGAAGGATGTTCCATCCAAGCGATTTCAAGGTGTCTTTCACATTGCTGTGTGAGCCGGTGCGTTGTTGTGTAACAAAATCACTTCGCTATGTCTTCTGGCCTATTCCGGTCGTCTTTCGATTAATGTGTGGCTTAAATTAATCATTTGCTGACGATAGCGTCGTGTATTAACGATTTCACTGAACTTCAAGTGTCCATAATACCTGGTCATCATAAGCCCTCGTACCACCAGACACAGATCATGGTCTTCTTAACGACAAAACAAAGACGCTAGCTCAACTTATGTGTGTTTGTAGTTAAATGTCAGACGAACAAAACGACGTATGTGTCAAAATAATACGCTGCGTACTTTTTGCTGGCGCCATCTCTTATTTAAACCGGGAAAAACTTATGCATACACCGGTAAGTACTGTTCTTAAGTGAAGAAGCAACTCTGTTCGAATAACTTTCTGCCCACTTAACAAAGACAGTGAATGAATGAATGGGTTGTACGGTAACATCGACATCAGAGGGATCCAAATACAATGACAATGATGTTTGTAACATGTACAAGTAGAATAAATGAACGAACCAGCACGCCAGTCTGGATAATCTTCGAACCAATCCGAAATGGAGAGTGCAGAGGAAGACTTAGAGCCAGCTCAGGGTCTTAAGCAACTGGATGCGATTTGCGGCTGGCAGCTATCGGCCAAATCGAATGGAGAGATTAGCTAATTAAGGGGCCAGAGCTAACTAAAATTTAAGCAGGAATCCAAGAAAGTAAAATTTGGTGAGCCCTTATTCATCCTGTAATTACTGCTTGGTAATTACTACAACGCAAATTCTACAAGTTCTCACAGAAGCTTTAAGATTATTTTCCACTGTAAAAACATCACCCTCATCGATCTTCATGAGTTCAAGGATCATAGTGTTACAGAGATTCAAGATTTGGAACACATAGGCATACAAATACACATACACATACATTTAGTAAATGCCTAGATGGAAATCTATTGACTTCGGATGAGGAACAAACTTGATGGACGCCAGGAACATTTTCCAGCAAAGCTTGACCACTAAGTCAATACAGATCTAATCCCAATCCCAAGTACTTCTAGTAATGTTGAAGTAACCTTGGCGCTAAGGGTCCTAAAGAATAACCAGGCAGTTAGCAAGAAGACAAACCTGACTGAATTAAAGTGTTCTTCCAGCAGCAGCTGAATTAGCAGCTTAAATTATCCTGAATCACGTGACAGAATATCTTGTTCAACATCGACATCGACGAAATTGGTTTCCGAGCTGGATTGCCCTACACCACCAACATTAACACCTTGAATATCGTGTCGAGAATTGATCTCCGCTACATATGTCTTGTTCGTCGATTTCGAGACTAGCTTAAAGGGCTTGAATCGATATGCTAAACAGGAAATATACGATTTACCAGGTACCCTAGCTTCTATTTTAAAGGCTACCTAAAATTTGTATTCGAAATTCACAGCATAATACGACTAGTTATATTCTTTTGCCACTGCTATGGTAGTAACCAATTATATGGAATCAGCCGCGAACAGGGTAGGGCTCAAATCAAATATGGCAAGGCCAAAATTTCTAAGCATCAGCACATTCTTGCACAGTACCGATGCAAGAGCTGCTAAATTTGACAGCGCCCAAGAGCTAGATGGAAAAATAATCTGCTTCCTGTCTCTAGGAAGCATGGTCTTAAAACATACTTTTAGTGAAATGGATGTTTTTTTTTTTTTTTTGTGTAATCTTCATAGTTACTAGTTGACCGAGCTACCAGAATGCACAATTCGCTAGCCTGATTTTTCGATTCCAGGAATACGTCTACGTTACTAAACCACACCTTACTCATTTCGACCACTCTCCGCGCGGGACTGCCATTAGGTAGTACTTCGCGGAGTTGGTAAGCAAGTCAAGCTAATCGTGTCCTATCACCTGTTTCAGAGGTTTCTGCAACTTTTAAGGCTTCCGCATCCGTAGCTCATTTTGTAGAGTTGCTATAAAAATACATATTTCCGCCCATTTCTTCTCCGATTGCAACATGTGATCGAGGGTTAGCAACGGGCTGGGCAGAGTTCTCATAGTTCTCCATAAATACTGTGAACAATAAAATACAGTGTGCCCCGTATCATCGTGTTCATTCTGGACAAGATGGCGAACTGTCGTGCACAAATCCGTGAAGATACTTATTTTAACTACCGTGGCCAGACAGGAACCACGTAAAGTAGCAGTCTCCATTTTTACGTTCTATCCAGTCGTGAATTCTCGGTATAAGTTTGTAAGTTTATTCCCACGAGCTTGCCACATAGCCCCTAAAGCTGCCCTTTCTTCATCGTGTTGGCTTAAGGCTCATCTGTTATATATCCTCAACATTTTATCTGCAATAGTATCAACGGAAATCATTCCAGCTATAAAATAGGAGACGTTGACGATTGCCTCTATTGAGCTTCGTTGTGCGCCCAGATTGACGCGGCATACAACAGAATTGATATTACAGCTCTGGAGAGTAGGGTCCTTTTTGCGTATCAAAGTCCACCAATGTAAAGTATTGTCCAGCATTACTCAAAGATATTTAACCGCTTCTTTGGACCTGATTACTTGGTTACCAACCTGAAAGTTAGCGAACTCTACAGTTTTTCACCTGATTATGACGACAGTTTTGTTTTATGATTGGCTAGTTCTAGGCTGGCGGCTGCGAATTCGGCGAATTTATCATGGAGGGACAACGCAGTAAAGGAAGACCTTATCTTAGGCGGCGGCCGCAAATAGAAGAGAACCTCAGCTAACCAAAAATGCGTAGTTGGAGGCAAGTAGCTAGCAGAAACTTTAGAGGTTTGTTTGTTGAGGCCCGGCTTCACCCTGACCTGTGGTGTTAACTATGTAAGGAGGTAAGCAATTCTGTTAAAAAAATCAGCTGATCCTACTCTTCAAGGTATTGGATAGAGAGTGAAACTTGGCCAAATACTGTGGACGAGGAATTATTTCTTTTTTCGTAAGGTTCTGTGGACCAACAGCCAGAATTTACTAGTCTTACAGTACTACAGTTGTACAAATAGGATAGGCACTGAGAGGTGCCAGCTTAGTGATGCCCGACATTGTAATTGTTTCTACACATCATTGTGCTTATTTAACCTCTAAGTGGTAACCATTGGGTACTGGTCGACTTCTATCCGGATTGGACTACCAAACTTATAAGCACGAATGGTGAGCAATAAACAAAAATAGCAGCACTATAAACGGTGAAGTAGAATCTGGGAGCAAAGCATACAAGGCCTTATCCAGGCTACTCAGACATATTTGGAACTCAGACCGGTAAGGACTTCTGAGTAGAAGTCAGGGTTCTGAAAAAGACATGCTGGTTGTTGTGCCTAGCCATGAAAAACAGAAAAGTGACGAAGCAACATTAAGCTTCCGATACGACTTACCGGACAATGAACTTCCGATCTGTCCATGATCTAGAATTCTGCAATGAAGATGTTACCACCGAAAGATGACCAAGCCAAAGATGACGAGCTCTTGGACAAGGCTTACGCGCAGCTCCTGAACTATGGTATTCAAGTTGTCTCCGGCGACTCTAATGAAAAGCATTAGCGGATTCAAACTAATCAACTTTGTGGCGGTTGAATCACTGTTCTACTTAGCACGTGGTTCCCGCATCTCTATATTCATAAGGGGACTTGTATATAGAACTCCCAATCAACTTATAGAGACGTTTACCACATTGCGATTGACGCAAGGCACTTCTCCAGAATTACGGAACGTTCGAACGTTCCGAGGAGCCAACATCGACTTTGGGCTTGTTGTACGGTTACAGTCATCACAAAGGCAAGTTAATAATGTGAAAATGTTTGCCGTCGGATAGGTACAATCGCTACAAAGTGTGTGTTTAGTATTACCATATTCCGATGATATTGACATAATCGGAGGAAAGTAGCGTGATGTCAATGGAGTTTTCGCGAGTAGTGAGGCAGAAACGGCGAAGATAGTTTTACCGGTCCATGAGCTCAAGAAAATGCTGTCAACATGAAAGGACACCCAACACTGACGTCTCGGATAGAATGTCACCATCGACAAATATAACTTTGAGGTAGTTATGGACCACAGAGCTGAGATCAAACGAATAATAACTCTCGTCAGTCGCTGCTTCTTCGAGTTAAGAAAGAAATTGATTAACAAGCCCCTCTCTCGAACAACAAAAGTGATCCTATATAAGACCTTAATAGTCTCGTTCTTGTTCTATGGCATAGAGGCGTGAACTTTATTCAAAAATGTATGATGGTGCTCGTGGCTGCTTTGAGAGAAAAATTCTTCCGATGATTTTCGGTCCCGTCTAAGCGGAGAAAAAAATACAACGACGTAGTGTATGGACTGTACAGCGAAATGGACTTGGACAAAATCCGCCTCCCAGGCATAGACCAGTAGAAAAAGACCGCAACTCAGGTGTCGCAAGTGGAAGGGGACCTCAATCAACTTCCCGTGCGAAATTGGAGGAAGTTAGCTAAAGATCGAGTGGGCTGCAAACGCTTGTTGGGTAAGGCGCAGTTCCACTCTGTACTGTAGTGCCATTTTTATGAAACAGCTGCCCTTTAGATTGTTCCGTACTTCTTACTCATGCTATGGACATCGAAACAATCCATTTATTGTTAAAGTTAAAGTATCACACTCGTCCTTAGGTGGCCATAAAAGAATTGAAATCAACAGCATTATGTTGAGTAAAGCAAACACATCGGATACATGATGTAACACAGTTTTTTCTACAATGGATTGCGCTGATATGAACTATCTTACCAAACGCGGTACAGCTGAAACTAGGCTCACAGAACGGTCGAGGATGTAGGCTACTTCGTGGTAACGAGTAATTATTGTTGAACCTGGAAGATTCGAAGAAAGTAGATCTAACTGTTAGCAAACTACGTCTTCTTCAGATCAATTTTTGCCATCCTAAACCAGCCTCGGCTAACTTTTTTTCTTTCTCTCCAAGTAGTTGAGTAGAATGTATATTGTATATGTTGAAGTTCGTTTTTGTTATTCATCCTAAGGCAATACGAATTAACTGCTTTTGTAGAACTTTATAACAAAAGGCTGAAGCTCTAGGAAGTCACCTATTACAGTCACTATTTCTTCACTCAACATCTCAATGTCACTAATGGCCTTTTGATCATCCAGATCTCGGTCGGTTTTGTACATATGGCTGCAAAATAGAGGTCCCAATGTGATGTGGATGACTTCCTCAATTTTTTCTTGTAGTTTCCATAGGATTTTATAGAAAATGTGCATGGTGCTATTCAAACTATCTATCCGATGATCCTGATTTTCAAAAAGTTCACAAAGAGCTCTGTTGAGCTTAAAAATGCTACACAGATATGTACTTTTACCCCAAAGCACTCAACCAGCCCCCAATGGACTGGCAAAATAACTCTAGGGTATCACACACACCATCCCCTACATAATTTCAATACTCCCTTTTGTGTTACAGTTGCGATTTTGAATTTCGTTGCTCATTTGATAAATTGCCGGGATAAAGTGTTTTTGTTTTGTTTGGCCAAAATCGGTGAGTCTGAGAGTGGAAAAAATGAAGAACCCTAGGTAAGGGCGACAAAAGTATCCCCACAGGGTGGCTTTTGATTGAATAAAGTTGTTAAGTTTACCTTTTCAATTGTATTAAACCTCCAGGGGTAGAATGAGAATAATTGCAATGCTCGCCTTTTTTTTTTTTTGTTTTTTTTTGAATAAATGTCATGAAAAGTTTTCTGACGTTTGAAAAGGAGCCGTAAAAAATGATTGCAAAGGGAATTGATTTTGATGCCTTTTTTTGCGGGAGAAGAAAGTTTTCTTTTCAAAAAAGAATGATGTCAAAGGAACACTTCTGCACTTAAGATTTGTTCTTCTTTTTTTTATTTTTATTTTTTACTTTAAAAGTATGCAAAGTCGATCAATTATTGTCAAGGATTATTTTTGTGTGAGTTGACATATCGCTTAATTGACTTTTGGGGACCTTTTGCTTCTTTGTTTTTGTTTACTGGAAGAGCTGGTTTTTTTTTTTGACCCTTTGGATAGGTGTCAAAAGCGGACAATTCAACCTGAAGAAGGTAGTTCTGTTTTTCTATTTTGTGCCTTTTCTGTTTCTTTTTTTTTTTAAACAATGCAATTGTATGACAACTTCTATGGAAAGCTCTTGTTACTCTTATTTGGAAAAGGTCCTTAAAGAAATCTGTCTAAGTTTTAACACAAATTTCTGTCTATTTCAGGACATTTAAATTCGTATGCCAGGAACGATGGTATTTTGTGCGTTTAACGAAAACAAGACCGGGATCTGTAAGTTATTAGAGATACCCAAACATTCACGGATAAGGATAGAAAACTTGTATATCACCGGAATGGCAACTCAGTATCAAGTCCAACTAAAGACGTGACAAATAGCATAGGCCTACCATACAACTTCGTCAAAAAATGCCAGAACACGTCGGAAGAAGGTGATTAAGATGATTTTAAAGCATGTCGTCAGTAGTTCGACTTCTTTAAGTCGGCAGAAGGAGTGTGAGAGAGCAGATAAAGCTACAGTCCAGGACGATCCCGTAAGCTATCAGCCAAAAAGCTCCTCAAATTAGCACGGTCTTTATTTTGTTGCCTCTGCAATGGCCATGACTCGATCCTTTCTGAAAAGACCAATGTCAATGTGTTTTCATTTAAAGCATGTCATCCCAATGACACCAACGACCATATCGCATGTAAAACGACGAAGAAGAATATCATTCGCCTTCCTTACAATATAATTAAAAAGTGACTCACCTCTAGCGTTGATGTCGGTACTGCCCCATACCGCATGATGAACGTTAGCGTCGCACTCGATGATAAAGTCAGTTTTTAGCATTCCAGCTTCCAGTACAACCCTTTCTACGTTATCATCAACGAGGGGTCCCACATAATCGTGGCCAAGATATGCCAATGCCAGCCAGTAGGAGCCTTTAGCAGTCTCTGGTCTGGCTTCTTTCGTTGTTTCGATCATTGGTGATCAATCGCTGAAAACGATCGCTGATCATGACGGGACTCTATTGCGGTGCTAGCTGTCTGAAGTGATCAGGTAGCTCACACACTAATTCCGATGCTGTGATTCTGGAAGAAGGATGAAGGAACTCACCTAATACCCCAAGGTCTTTTTTCCAAGCTGGTCGCAGACCAAGAAAGACGGCTGGTAAAGTGAGGTACCATAATCCTTTAGGCTGTTCGACGACGACGCGTTCGTCATAATTACCTTTGCGAAGTAAACGATGAATACGACCAACTGGAATTATAAACCAGCACAATTAAAAGACGTTTGTCTTCACTTAACTTTATCGCCTTCATCTCGAAGTTTACGATGGATGACACTGTATAGCAGGTGACCTTGGTGGCTTGGCAGGGAATGCAGCATTTAGACCATTCTACACAGTCCCGGTTCATCGAAGGCCAAACATAGCGTTTTGTAACTATAATAGTTGAAAATCTGAAGTCTGAGGCACTCCAGGACGAAAACCCGTACGACTTATACCGAGACGTCACAGAAAAGCTTAGCGTTGAGAAGCAGCTTAAGTTTGCATGGTTAAAGCGTTGAACTGGGATTTTGAAGGATCTCACTGAGCTTGGGCTAACTCCTCAGGTGAAACAATAGTTGAAATCGCTTTAACGCGAAACAGTGTATCTGTGATGATGTTGTCGTTACCAGCTAAGTGTCGGATGTCTGTTGTAAATTAGCCAATAAATTCAAACATCCCAAATTGCGTTGTTTGGATGCATGCATAATTGGCTTATGGTCGGAATAAATGGTAATATGTCGGTCCTCGAAGATATGCCGAAAATGCTGAGCAGCTTCATATGTGGAATGCAGCTCCATGTCGTACATCGATTGCTTCTCGACAGATGGCGATAACTTACAAATGAAGAAGGCCAATAGTTGCTTGGTTGTTTCATAGCGTTGTTTGAGTACTGCTTCAATACCTTGCTCCTATGCGTTGGTAAAAACAGCCGATTCACGCATTTGCGTGCAACTAACAAATGATTTCAATGCTGATGTCCAGATGATTTCCTGAGAGCCTTTCATACTTGATCCTGTCAGCTTGTTGTTAAGCGGCCCGAGATTCTGGGACGCGCAGCTTTATTAATTTTTTGTAAAAATTGGGAGTACCCAGAAAACACGGAGTTGTTTGATTGTCGTGCTTACCACTTCCTCTTTCCCAAGATCATTTAAGCTTCTTTAATCCCTGAAAGGACGCCACGCACCGATTTTTTTTTTTGGTGCGAGATGAAGAGGAGATGACCATGGACGGCTGAAGCGGCTAGCGATGCGAAGAGAAACCATCTTTTCACACTAAGCCTTTGCTATTTCGAGACGATTCGGTGCCTGGTTGTAAATTGTCGGTCTATCTTTAAACTTGATGTAGTGAAGCGTTGAGTACTGATAAGATAGTTTTGTCTCTACTGGTTATACAATATAATACTTCGAAACTGGCTGAAAAGTGCCGTATAAGGCTCTTTGGTGACTGGTGGAGGAACTCGAATGGAACAAGAGCTACTTGCCTTTTACTGAGCACCCTGTTCCGTCTATGACACGCTGCTTCTTGATGTTGACGAGTAAACCGCAATAACTCAGCAGGTCAGCTCCGATGATGGGAACACAAATATTGGCTATGATTGCGCAAGCCGATATTGCGTGTGATTCTAAGTGCCCCGAATGTATTTATTGACGAGGCATTGGCAGCAATCAAATTGTAGTTGAGAGCTGTCACAGAGCGGCGCACCTTTTCCAATGGGTAGACCGATACGTCCGATCCTGTGTTAATTAGATATCTTTGGCCGTTTACCGCCGTCAATGACTCTCGTTGGAGTTTTCCTAGAATTAACGCACAGGGAGGCACTTTTCTTCTTGTGATACCAACAGATGAAATCAAAATTTAGTTGTGCAGTATTCTCGTGCCTGCTTCTCGACTTGCAGCTAGAAGTATTTTGATGGCTGCCATCTGTCAGTCGGGAGTATTACTACTGGCAAATAGTGTGGTAAACAAACCTCATGAAGAATGTCAGCTTGCTTGACTAGTTCTGGATTCTTGAATTGCATGGCAAGCTTTTGCCCTTTTTGGCAAGTGGGATACTTATTTTTAAAACTATTTCGTCAATGTCTCCTTAGATGATGTTAAGATCTAGTGAGATCTCCTATTTTTTCGCCGTGCGTCATAATTTAACTTCCTTTGACTTCGAAAAACGTGTGATGTTAGTGCTTGGTCGGTCTAACGAAGATGTCTTCTACCTCTACTGCATACCGCGTGTCAATCAATGGAATTGCCCAAAAGAATTTTTGCGTCTCGGAAAAAAGCTGCGAGTTGATGGTCCAAGTTGTTTTGAACGAAGAAAAAACGTTTTAATTTAATATACCGAATTGCGCTTAAAATCATGTCTACAATCACATCGAGATTGTCACTAATTATGTGACAATTGACCACATAAATTAAAAGAGAGCTCCGTTTTAGTTAACAAATGACTTTATTTAAAAATTAATTATAACTAGCTTCTAGTCCAGTCGACAAGGAGGGGTACACCACAGCGATGATCTAGCTATCAATTCTGCTAAAACCACCTCAGTTGAAATTAAAGGAAGGCTAACTCTTGCAAATCACTGTTCCTTTAATAACAAAGGAGGCTCTATGGTATATCAGACCTTTATCACCCCGGTCCTATGGGACTGACGTATAAAATTGTTCGCTAGGTATTCGGTCCTATGTGCGTTGATGAGATTTATATCCGTACTATCACATCGACCTAGCCAGAAAAACGAGCATCAGTAATTAGAGGCGGCTAGGTAGAGCAAATGGGCTACAATGTTACTAGTCGCAGACTCTTTGAATCTAACCCGGAGGGACAATGAATTATATGAAGACCTCACCTTATTTGGTGCGCACAAGTAGACGATATTTAATTTAGGACCTCAATAATAGGAGAGGCTTGCTAGTTGAGGACCAGATTCATTCCGAACTGTAGCGTAGTCTTAGAAAGTAGGTACGCCAAGTTTTTTTTGCAAAATATGACACGGGAACACTCTAGATATGCGCATATTCTTGAAAACATCGCGGAATAGATTGATTGTCTTGGTATTTTAATTTTTTTAATAAATATACTCCTAAAAGGGAGTATTAGGGAGGAAGAAAAGAGAAATACCAATGTACCAATTTTGGTCATAAATGTTTTGCAAGTGCTGATGAGCATTCACAGCAAGACGAGTTTTAAGTTTGGAGGTTTCAAGAACTGGTGGTAGAAATAGCGATAAAACGAAGTGAGACAGGAGAAACAGCAAACAGTATTTAGTTTTGGAAGCATTAAATTCCACTCCGTTGAAATTTAAGACAGTCAAAGATGGTTAATGAAAATTAAAGAAAGAGAGTTGGAGACAGAACGAAGCCCTGGAGCACACCATTGAAGAAAAAAGTCGCCGATCCCAAAAATACGTATTTTTTAAAGAAGAGCCTGATGCTTTTTTGTAAAATGCCTTAGAATTATCAAGTGCAACTATCTTGTTTTCACCAGATTGGTGTACGCTAAGGTTCTGCTATTTAGTGAAATACACCATCAAATCACCCGTGGACCTTTTGCATCGAAAACCGTACTGCCGGTAATTGAGAAGTTTTCGTGCTTTTAGATATTTTAGGAGCTGATGGTCTGTCACCGTTTCAATGACCTTGAAAAGGAAGTACAATGGGTGCAATGGTAAGTCTAGTGATCGCACAAGAAATTAGCTTTTATGACACAATGGTCCGACGAGCCTAAAGGGAAAGCACATAAAGAGAGTACTTATCAGGGTGGGAGACTAACAACAAGTCCAGGGTGTTGGCGTCGGACCATTGTATATACTACAATATATTGAAATCGAAATCGCTCGTTAAAGATCGAATTACTGTCTAGTTTGGAGCTTCTGTAAATAAAGCAATAGTGGGTAATGTTCTTACGGAGGTAGCTTCAGGGCACAGTGACCTGAGAAGTGTGGGCGGGGATCTACCTGTGTTTCCTATGCAGGAAAGTAATTATCCTTTAGCCCGCGTATGTAAGCCCTAAGTTTGCGAGTCATAGCCACAAACGAACACAAAAAATACAAACAGCAAAGAAGTTTCAACCAATAGCATTGAGGTCCTTTACGAATTAAAAGGTATTTTTACGGATTTTCTTTCCATTCATACCATACTGTTTCATAACTGGTAATGAGCCATGGGCAACAAAGTTCTTGAATCCTTCGTAAGACACAGTAGCATACCAAACGCGTAAAACGTCCCCTCAACTCATATATGTATGTTGGTTACGCTATAAAAAATTTTATTTTATATATTTTCCGACTACCTCTCAGACTTTTAAGTGATTTTGCGAGAAAAAAAAACACAACAGCAAAGATTTATTGAATATAAAGGTACAGGTTTGATGTCTGAGAGATGGTGCCACTCAGGATAGACTTGAAAAATCTTCCAATGTTTCGTAATTATTTTCACTCACCCCAGAAAAGTTATTGTTCATCACATGTTTGTCAAAATTCTTTCTACACAACTTTTGAACTACGAGTACTGCTGATACAAACCCTCGTAAAACAAAGAATTCCACGAAAACGTCTTGGTTTTGTACTTATAGCGAAAATATATGGTATTTCTCACATAAAGAAAGTAAATGAAGTCATCAACAAGAGTCTCTTGTTCCATTTCCTTTCTTTTCACAAGACAATACCAACATTTATCTAACATATCTATGATGGAAGAAAAGAAAGACATTTGGGAATGTTTTTCTCTTACAAGTAGATGTACTCGTATTCAGTGAACTTTCTTTATGCTGAAATGTGCATCAAAGCATATCTTTATCCTTCAACACTTTCCGTTTCTTTCCAGCAAAATGTAACTAGATATGTATCTCTGGATAAAGTTTATTCTTAAGTGAAAATTTTGCGACTTTGGTGCTCACAAATGCGGCACCTAAAGGTAATTTGCGTATTGTTTCCTCTATTGAACAATTCCACGAAATAAAGCAAAACATTCATCATTTACATTTTAATCTGTTAATGTGATAAAGTTCAGATACGTCATTACAGCGTATACCCTGGCCTCAGCTTTCTTTTGGCCAAAAAAGTTTAGGTGACATCGCTTACTACCTTTATGGAACAGTGAGTTTTTTTTACCTTGATTCTGTACATTCTGAAAAAAAACTGTTTAATTCAATTTTAGATAGCATACTGAACGAGCTGTTGTTTTGCTAAATCTACTGTTCACGACCACTTCGGTACTACTATCTTCTGAGGCCATATTTTTATAAACCGGTCTTACTCTAAGACTAGCTACTTCTAGGTTCTATGTTAGATTATGATCTTGTCCTCTGTACGTAGAACGTTGACTTACGACGTATCCCAATTCCGATATAATTTAATTTCAGGGTTTTTTTACCGTAGGCAATGAGCCATTGCAACTTTACGAAAGCCTCCTCCCATGGGTAATTGCTATGGTATTTTGCTTGTAATGTGAATGACTAAGTCAATTATTTCCAAACCCCTTATACTTGATTTATTCATCCCTTTAAACTGTCCATGGTTAACCAGTGAAGTAAGTGCTAAATGCACTTTTTGGGGCTCAAGATGTGTTTCCCATAAAGCTAAATTGGTCTATGAAGCTGGTATGGAATACAACTTTGACAATAAAAATTCAGGAAAGATTCAGGAAAGATTCGAAGTTAACTCCTTCGTGGAACAGCACACCTCATCAATGGCAATAAACGGCGAAAAATAGCACAAATTTCTATACCAGCCAGAGATAAAAGAAATAGTAAGGCAAAAAAGGAAATCACGCAAGAAATTTTAATTTACCCGAGCTCTGCAAGATAAATGATGTCTAAATAAACTCTGTAATTTTCTCAAGGAGACTCTAAAAGACTACAAAAATGGCGTAGTAAATACGTGTGCCAAAAATTTCATGACAGGAAACGAAACTAATTACAAGCTTTGGAAAGCATTTAAAGGCTTCCAAAGGCCCAAAACCCCAGCGCCACCAATTAAAATCGATAACAACGAATTGGCAAATGTTTTTCAGTTTCTAGCATAAAGTTTGGAAAAACCTGCGGGAAATAGGCATTGGGAGGCAATCTAAACTGTTACCTGACAATATTGATTGTGATGTTCTTAACAAGAAGTTCACCTCAATGCCACAGTCCTCTGGTATCGCAATTGCCAATAACTCTTTAACTGATAACGAATTAACTTATTTTAGTAGCACTTTCAACTTTATAAGATTACAAGAGGAAGACATTGTTGAGGTAATTCTTTCAATAAAATGTAATGCTATTGGCCTTGACTTAATACATTCAAAATTTATAAAACACCTACTACCGTAAATATTGCGCTTCATAACACACATCTTTAATAGTATATTGACTACCGAGTTTCCTTTGGAATGAAAAAAAGCTAAAATTATCCCTATTCCTAAAAAAAAAAACACAGGTATAGAGACAGAGTTCCGACCAATAGACATACTACCGTTCCTTTCAAAGGTTTGTGAAAAAGCAGCTCTCAAGCAAATACAAAATTACTTGACATCAAACAATTTGTTAATCACCTACCAGTTAGGTTTTTGACCACAACGAAGTTGCAAGTCCACCTTACTCCTAGTAACTAATGAAATAAGAACTACAATATATAGCGTTCACATAGCGCTTTTAACTCTTTTAGACTTTTCCAAGGCATTCGACACTGTCAAATATTCAATTTTAGCTTCAATTCATTCAATCAAAGCTGCAAAACTCTTATGGGTTTACTTTCGGGTCCTGTAAGTTGATCTTCCCGTATCTTAGTGGGAAACAACAATGCGTGGTCGAAAATGGTCACTCATTCAGCTTTATGGACGTTTCGACAGGTGTGCCACAAGGATCTATACTTAGCCCAATCCTCTTTTCACTTTATATCAACGCGCTTCCGCAAGTTGTAAAACACTGTCTAATTCATCTATACGCTGATGATGTACAACTTTTAATTAGTCGACCCTTCTCTGAAAAAAATAAAGCAGTTAATTTAATGAACGAAGACTTGTTTCTTTTATCCAGCTGGTCAAAAACCAACAATCTCTACTTAAATTCTGCCAAGTCGAAAGCCCTGCCCATCTTACGTAAAGCGTTAGATATATCAGTTTTAAACTCATTAAAGCTAGAGGAGGAAACTACTGACTATGTCAGCTCCGCCCGAAACCTAGGAATGATTTTCAATAGTACCCTGACTTGGCAAGACCCTCTTAACAGTGCTATCAGTTCATTCCTTAAAAAAAAACTAAACTGTTACTGGCAAAAACTCTTTTACTTCCCGTTTTACTGTATGGATGTGACTATGCGGCCAGCCAGCAAACTAAATGTTGTATATAACAATATTGCGCGCTTTGTATTCAGCTTACTTCGATATGATCTTATATCTTTTTTCTCGATACAAGTTTGCGGTACCAGTCTAGAAAATTTATTGAAATTTCGTTCTCTAAGCTACATGCATCAAATCATTCAAACACAATAACCTGATTACGTTCAAAGTAGGCTGAATTTCCCCCAATCACAAGGTCTTTTGCACTTATACCACCTCGATTTAAATATTTTAACACTCAGCGTTAATTTTTTATTCATGTTGTACGCCTTTGGAACGCCCTGTGTCTTTGGAAAGTTGCAGAACTAATTATAGTGGCAAAACCAGGTAAACCTCCGATTGATTAAAAATCGTATAGACCGATGTCTTTCCTTCCGATCCTATCAACATTTTTTGAGAGGATCCTGCTCAAACGTTTAATGCCAATTATTGAAGACAAAAATCTTATCCCCAACCATCAGTTTGGATTTCGGATTAAGCATTCAACAATTGACCAGGTGCCTATAATTACCGACATAATTGAAAAAGCTCTGAAAGAGAAAAAGATTTGCTCAAGCGTATTTCTTGACGTCTCACAAGCTTTTGACAAGGCTTGGCACGAAGATTTAAGGCTATAATTACGGCAAAATTTGTCATTGAAACTTTGTACCTTGACTAAGTATCTTGAAAACAGAATTTTTCGTGTTAGATACAGAAATGACGTGTCGCAGTTTAAAGATATATTGGCCGGTGTACCGCAGTTAAGTGTGCTCGGTCCACTCCTGTATCTCATATATACAAGAGATATACCACAAGTCGAGTGGACGACGACACTGACATTTTAGCTGTTGGAAAAACAATAGAAAAATCAACGGCGAAACTGCAAAGCGCTCTAAATAAAATATGTGACTGGACAGAGATCTGGCAAATCGCTCTCAACGAGACCAAATCTGTGCAAGTAAACCTTACTAACAGAAAAATAAGTCACCTGCTCATCCACATAAACTCGGTCTGTATTCCATTTGCTAATAAAGCTAAATATTTGGGCACGAAACTCGATGCAAAGCTCAAGTGGAAGACGCACGTGAAAACTTGGTAAATATTCCAAGCTTAGCGTAGAACACAATTGCTTTTATACGAAGGTTGTCTGAAAAGTTTCGGCTGGGAAAGGGATGGCGATTGTTTTTTGGAATAGTAATGGATTATCTTCAAAAAGGAAAAACCATTACAGGAGCATACTACGCATCATTACTTGCCAAGCTGAAGGCAGAAATTGCGGAAAAATTGGCCACATTTGCAGAGGAAGAAAATCCGGTTTCACCAAGACAACGCGCCGTCTCACATCTCAGCGGTTGCCATGGCGAAAATCCATGAATTACGGTTTGATCTGCTTGACCATTCGCCTTTTTCACCAGATCTAGCCCCAAGCGACTTCTTTTTGTTCCCTTATCTAAAAACTGCGTTCGGAGGACAGAGATTTTCGTCAAATGAGGAGGCAATCACTTGCGTGAACAATTATTTTGCAGAGAAAAACGCCAAGTAACATTTTAAACAGGTTAGAGAGATGGGAGCATCGCTATGAGAAGTGTGTAAAATTACAAGGAGAGTATGTAGAAAAATTAAAAAAAAATTGTAGATTTTATCATTGTTCGGTCGAAAACTTTTCAGACAAGTCTCGTATAAGAAGGTTCTTAAACCGGTGTGGACTTATGGTATACAACTCCGGAGTTGTACCAAGAAAGCAAGTATTAGTATTGTACAAACTTTTGAAAACAAGAAAAATTGTACATGCTTCGTGGTTTATAAGAAATAATGACCTGCATCCTAGCCTTGGAATTACTTCTGTCGAAGATGAAGCAAGAAACTTCGCAAGAAAACATAAGATCCAGTTAAATGGGCATATAATTAATACAATACAATCTTAGAAATTATGGAGGAGTTTTTTTTGGATCACCGCTTTCACTTTTCCTGAAATTTGGAAATTGGCTAGTCATTCCTGCCCCAAAAAGAAAACCCAGCCCTCCTTGCCAAATGACTTCCGCCCGATAAGTATCTTACCATGTGCAAAGTACTTGAGAAGATTCTAGTAAGTCAAATCTCGAATTACATAGGTCAATACAGTTTATTATCCCTAAATCAATCAGTGACTAAAATCCTCGGTAATATAAAAGTAGAATATGATACGGAATTTGTGACGGTTCTATGTAAAAATCGCCATAGATGATTGAAGTATAGATAGGTACAGACTTCAAAATGTGCCTCTGGAAATGTTTTTAAATGAATTCTTCGTCTTTTTAAGCAAAGAAAAAGCGGCTAATCACTGTTCTGTAACCAATGTTACAGTAGACTCGTACGAATCTCTGTTGGCTGAGCATGGGTTAGTATCATTTATTAATGAACCAACTAGACCTATCGCATGTCTTGAGAATGTATTTAGTCGTTTCTTTGACGTCGATATAGATCAATGTGCTGGTCTGAATTTTGATCTTCAAATTACCGTTCATTGTATGACAGCTTAAAAAGCAACACTATTTCTAACTCTGCTAACAAAAAATTCACAAAAGTTAACTATGGCATGTTAAAGGGAAAACTATTGAGAGAAAACATGTATGATGTATATATCGAAGTAAATGCCTTCCCAGGCTATGAATTCTTTTTAAAAACTTTAAGAAAACACACTAATAGCTCTAGCGTTTCTATAGAACAATGTTAATCAGTAGTTTAACTCAAACCTTGGATGAATGATTCACTTCTCAAACAAATTAAGTTGAAACATAAGCTATGTAGTAAAACCTACAAACACCCACTTAATCTTTCCTTAAAAAGTCGTTATACACATTTGTGTCAAAAACTTAATAAAGTAATTAAAAGATGTCGTAACAAATTCTTTGAGAACAAAGTAAGGAGTGCACAAGGGAACCTTAGAAAGGAATGGGAAGTTGTAAACTGCATAACTAATGGAAAACCTAAAAACTATGACGAATCTATAACACTGCAGAATGGAGATGTTAACGTTATTGATCCTGCAGTTGTCGCAGACAGGTTTAATCAATACTTTATCTCTGTTTCGCAGACGTTTTCTTCATGTGATCCTTCTACGTCCTGGAGAGCTTGCCCAGAAACTCATTTTCCAGAAAGTACTTGGTTTTCAAGCCCCTTTCGGGATATGAACTACTGAAAACAATTAACTCTCTTAAAAATTCTAATTCTAGCGGTGGAGATGGTATTTCTAGATAGATGTCTTAGCTCACCTTTTTAATTTAAGGATTTTTACAGGAACCTTTCCTGTAGCCTCAAAATAGGCCTCTGTTTCGGCGATTACTTCTTCATCGGTCTTAAGTCTCTTTCCGGTGAGTATTCTTTTGAGGTCTGCGAATAGGAAATATTCGCTGGGGGCCAAATCTGAAGAATACGGTGGGTGGGGAAGCAATTCGTAACCGAATTCATTCAATTTTGCCATCGTTTTCATCGACTTGTGACACTGTGCACTTTCTTCAAATGCGGCCGTTTTTCTGCGATTTCGTCCTTCAAAAGCTCCAACAACGCAATGTAATAGTCGCTGTTGATAGTCTGCCCCTTTTGGAGATAGTCGATGAAAATTATTCCATGTGTATCCCAAAATACGGATGCCATATCCTTCCCAGCCGACTGTTGAGTTTTTGGTCGTTTTGGACGAGGTTCGTCGCTTGCTCGCCACTCAGCGACTTGACTCTGGTGTGAAGTGATGGAACCAAGTTTCATCCATTGTTACATACCGACGCGAAAATTCGGCTTAAATGTGGTTGAACAGCTTTAAACACTCCTCATAATCATCAACACATTGTTGTTTTTGTTCGACTGTGAGCAAAAGCGGCACCCACTTTGAACAGAGCTCTCGCATGTCCAAATATTCGTGTATGATATATCCAACACGCTCTTTTGATATCTTCAGAGCCTCAGCTATCTTGATCAACTTCACTTTATGGTCATTCGTAAACATTTTGTGGACTTTTTTGATGTTTTCATCTGAAACAGCCTCTTTTGGACGTCCACTGCGTGCATCATCTTCGGTACTTTTATGACCACTTTTAAATTTTTCAATCCACTTGGGAATGGTTCGTTCGGCTGGTGCAGAGTCCGGGTAACACTTTTCAAACCATTTCTTTGCAAAAGCATTGATAAATCAGCACACGAAATTGCTTTGAATCCATTTTTTTCACAATAACAAAAGTTGCTTCACGCACAACGCTTTATCTCGAGAACTAATCGTCCTACAGCTGTCAAATCTATACACGTATCTTTTGAAGGTTGGTACTAACTGAAAATGGTATGGATTTAATTTAAGTGGTGCCCTCTCTTAGAAATGGCACAACGTTTCAGCTCATGTATTAGAGTTGTGAAATATCTCAACAAGATTAACTTCTTTAGTGAAAATCAATTTGGTTTTAGAGAAAACCATTCCACCGAAGACGCCCCTCTGGACTTTTGCCAATATACTTACAAGTGGATTGATGATAGAAAATCGTGATCAGGACTTTTTGTAGATATAACATATATGGTTGATCACAAAATTCTCTTGGGTAAATTGTATCGGGTAGGTTTCCGAGGCTTTATTGCATATTTTTTTACATCGTATCTTCAAAACAGATTGCAAAAGGTAAAAATCGGGGTAACTCCAAAATTATCAACCTCAGTGTTCCACAAGGTTCGGTTCTTGGTCCCTTACTGTTTCTTGTATATGTCAGTTCAATCTCCAGCCTTTAGTTTGTCGGTAAGCTAAAGGCTTTAGCTGATGACTTTGCGTTTGCGTACGGCTCTAGTAATTACTTTCACCTAGTTGCTGAAATCAGCCAAGATGTCCACTTGTTAATACTCTGTTTTGCGCAACACAAGTTAATAGTAAGCAGTAAGACAAAGGTCATGTTCTTTAGCTTTACCGATAAAGTGTCCCCGGAAATTAACATTATGTTCCATGCAACTAACTGTAACAGATTCAACCCATGTAACTGTGGCTTTAACATCTTATACAATGAAGAGTTTGGTTGTAGTGTTAACTGCTTCAAAATTGAAATAGTTAAGAACTATAAGTACTTAGGTGTTATCAAAATCTGAATTGGTGCGATCACATTTATATCTTAAAGCAATACCTGCTATCCACACTGCGAAGCTTCTATCGACTAAATTAGTACTGCTCTACGAGATTGTTAAAAAATATCTATTTTGGTATCTTCCACTCTAGATTACATTGTGGTATTAACTGCTGAGGTAGTTATATTGCTAACAAAATCCAGCAACTAACTGTTCTACAAAAATAACATATAAGAAATATATATTATGCATCTCAATTAGCCAATACCTTAGCCCTCTTTATTAAACTAAACATTCTGCCTGTAAGACATTTGTATTACTACAAAGTTGTCAAAACTTTTTTTATTAGAGGTGGTTACTTGCAAAGTCCCATATATGAAACCTACAACCTTCGAAGCAATACCAGTTCCCTAGTCAGCATTCCACATTTTCGTACCTCTAGTTTAAAAAACTTCTATTCAATTGTATCTTGCAAACTGTTCAATACACTTCCCAATGACATTCGAATCATTAGAACATTAAAAAAGTTTGACTTTTGAATATTGATCATAATGAAATCGAAATTCTGTTGCGCTTCTTCACTTAAACTAATACAACTTTTTAAAGCATCTTAATAATTTTATAACCATAATTGTTATCTTCTTTCGGTTTGTCGCCTTCTTTAAATTTAAATTTGATTCTTTTTCATTTCTAATAAAATTGTTTTGATTTCAATTTCATGAATACTTAACATATGCCTTAGTGTCACCCCACACTGAATTAATTTAAATAATGTATCTAACTATTCTCTTAATTTATTGTAGATACCACTGTAATTATATTATATGGAGTCTTGAGAATAATAAAAAAAAAAGGTTTCCTCAAGGGATGTAAGAAATACTTTACCACCTCTGATCTGACCTCAATATATAAAGCATTTACCCGCCCGAACTTGGAGTACAATGCCTACATCTTGTCGGGCGCGCCTAAAACATCCCTGCACTTACTATATAGGACTCGAAACCATGCGATAAAACTCATAGGTGTTACTTATATCACTGAGATAATGGATACTCTCGAGCACCGACATAATATCTCGTGTCTAACTCTGTTTTATCGCTATGTCCACCACCAGTGCTCCATATAAATCGCCAGTAGTGACATGTTTTTAAATCTTCAACCGTAACGCCCGTCTCGCTATGAATGCTCATGAATGCTATGAATACTCTGAAATGCAGTGATCCATTCCTAAGTCGTACAACTCGCTTATGGAATGCCCTGCCGAGCTCTCTATTTCCTATTCATTAAAACTTGCAAATATTTAAGACCAGTGTATATCGGCATTCCTCTTTTCTTACTCCCTGTTTCTCCCTCATCCGCGCTTTGTACAAATATTTTAGGGGTACTCAAATAATTATTTAAAAAAAATCGTTCGCTATCCTTTATAACTATAGTATACGCGAAGTTATAAAATATATTGCTTTCAGCAAGCAGAAACTTTCCAATAGGGACTTGACAACTTTGAATTTAATTTGTGAACGCACTCTTTCACTAATCATCAAACTGTCATTCAATAAACTCACCATTTTCATCATGTTAAAGTACACTAACGAGCAACGTCTGCAAATTATAAAAATTTTCAACAGATATCATCTTCAGTGATGATGATGGGTTCGTCAATAAGCAATAAGCGGTTTGCATGCAGGCGGCGCTATTGGGCCATATTTTTTCGTCGACGATAACGATAGTCACGTTACTGTGAATGCTCAGCGCTATCGCGCCATGATCACCGATTATTTTTGGCCCGAATAATAAAATATGGACTTGGACGACATTGGTTTCAACAGGATGGTACCACAAGCCACACAATACACGCTACAATCGATTTATTGAAGAGTAAGTATGGTGAGCGTGTTATCTCAAGACATGGGCCAGTCGATTGGCCGCCTCGTTCGTGCGATTTAACGCCGCTTGACTATTTTCTGTGGGGCTACATTAAGTTATTGGCTTATGCCAACACGCTGACGACGTTGGAAGAGCTCAGAGGAAACATTGAACACTAAATAGCGGCCGTTTCTGCCGAAATGTGTGACCGAGTCGTTGACAATTGGGTCCAACGAATCGACCGCTGCAAACGTGCCCGCGGTGGCCATATGAACGAAGTCGAGTTCCATTCATAAATGTTTTGATTGTATTTCAAGCCAATAACAAAGGTTTTGAAATATCTCAAATGGTTTGCCTTTCTATTTAAAAAAAAAAAATTGTCAAGTCGTTATTAGAAAACCCTATATAATGGCTCTAATAAAAGCAGTGTCCACATAAATCTAAAAATCATTCAATCATCTCTATCAGGTATTTTCTCATAGCCTTGGTCTTGTAATATTTTCATCAAAGGTTTTTGTATCATGACTCATCATCATGAACCAGACTCCTTGTATATCCGTATGGTAAATATGTGGTTCTTGTTCCGGTCACTTTCGATTTAGGAGTATCTTGCGACGGTGACCTAAAACTCGACAGCTAAAAGAGAACAAAAACTCACCTACAGATGTGTCTCCTTGTATAATTCAGGACACCCACCACCTTCCCCAAATTGGTATAAACATCACGCAAGGTGGTATTCGTATAATCCACTGGAACTCCTGGCGACCTATGAGAGACCGGTGAGAGAAAACTTTCCATTTGCACTAAGTGAAGTCTTATCCTGAGGATTAGGTGCGCTATGGTCTTGTTAGGGCTTTTGTTTCTTCGTTAAGTAGTAGTAAAACATTAGTGGATAAGGTAGCTGTTCATTGTTGCCGTGGTACTGGCATTAATTCTTCCAAAACAGGAACAAACTTTTCGTTTTATTAGACAAAGTTTTTTTCCTTTCTTTCTTGTTTTCGTGCTTGGTTTTGTCTAAGATTGGTGGAGGGATGACTTTATGAGAGTTTATACTTTGCTGGTTGTTTTTGTTGCTTTGTTTTTGTGTTTTTGATTTTAATCTTCAGCTCACGGTCCGTTTTCTTCTGAGAAGGAAAGTTTTATATGTGGTAAGTTTGCTCCCATATGCTACTGACCGTCTCATTCGACTTAACAACAGTCTTCATGGACAAATGTTTCCCGAGGCCGGCCGCCGCTGCCGTTGCATTCGGTGAATTATTTGATAACTTTGGGAAGTCACATATGGTTTTCGTAATTTTGTGTCTCATATGGTACATTGTTAAGTGGAGGAGGAATGCTTAAGTGGAAAGTCCAACGCAATTTATTTCTGCTCGCTACTTCGAAAGAACTCAGAATGGAACACTTAAAGAAATTTTAAAGTTGACTTAAAATTTTTTTTAAAACACTCATATGTGGGGTTGATGCAATGGGGAATTAAAAGACTCTCGTGTGAAACCATAATGACCTAATATTCCGACAAAAAAAACCAACTCCTCTTTGAATATATGATACTTGATTACATGAATTACGAGGGCAAGGTTAAGAGCTCGCGGCCTAGTAGTGAAAAAATGAGTTTTTTACTTATAAAATGCATTAATCTCTCAATGCAGCCTCCCTTTTGTCACTTTTCCAAAAACTAACTGAAAAACGATTCTACAAGGTTTTCATAACATCTATTTTCAGCGGTCTGACCCAATACGTTTTCTTAAGATTTGGGAGTATATGAAGTCAGAGGGAGCCAAATTCCCCTTTGTGGGCAGGTGCATTGTCCTGGTGAAAAACATTGCGGCATCCATCTTTCACAAAGCTTTCTCATACTGAGTTCTTCGAGTTAAATGTGCCGTAACATTTTTTCTGGGATGCCTTAAGCCTTAGCTATGTCATAAACCTCTAATCGTCGATTTCAATTAAATTTATTTCGTTAGAACAACATAAATAACACATTCGAGCTATGTTCAAAAAGTAGGGTGACTTAATATTTTGTTCTTTAATTATTTATTTTGTCCCCTTCAAAGTAATCATCCTCAAATATAATACACTTGTGCCAACGCTTTTCCCAAACCTGGAAGCACTTCTCAAAAGCACTTGTTGGTATAGCCCATTTTATTTCCTCAATCGTCGCAAATTTTCGTCCTTTAATAGGTCTCTTCAGTTTTTAGAACTGAAAAAAGTCGCATGAGGCCAAATCCGGAGAATATAGTGGCGGAGACATTGATTAACATGCTAATTTTGGCCAAAGAATCCCTCACAAGCAACGATGAATGAGCATGTACATTATCCTGATGCAAAAGCCATGAATTGTTTTTCCACGATTCCGAACATCTTTTTCATATAACTTTTCGCAAACGGCGCATAACTTTAATTTAATACTTCTTATTGACCGCATGACCTTGAGGTTAAAGTACTTGATGCACTACGCAATGGTAACCGAAAAAAACAGTGACCAAAACTTTGACATTTGATCGAACTTGGCTCTCCTGGGTGCACTCATTAGGACGATTGGGCTTTGGTTTCGACGTCATAGCCATATATCCACGATTTGTGACCAGTTATGACCCATTTGAGCAAGTTAGGATCATCATTGACGTCATTCAAAAGCTCCTGAGCGATGCTCATGCGACGAATTAAGAATTTTCTGGACAAACTTCTCTGACAGTAACTTCTCTTATGGCAATTCGACGATTTTCCAAAACAATTTTCTTCACAACTTCGAAGTTATCATCTTTTGTTTTTGTGCTGGGTCGTACAGAGCGAGGTTCGTCATTGGCATCTTCTCGGCCATCTGGGAAGAGCTTGTAACACTTGTAATTTTTTTCTTTTTTAACTTAGAGCATACTCATTGTATACCACTGTCAACAATTCAATTGTTTAGAGCACTCGATGTACACAAAATTTGACGCAAATTCATTGCTCCATTTTTATAATAATTGAAATCCGCTGAGCATACTAAAACACGTCTAATCTTTCTATCTGTCAGAAATTAAAAATCGGTAACCGAATGTTCGTTGTCCGTACACGTACCTAAAGTGCAAAATAGATGACATAAAGTTCAAAAATGATATCATCCAACTACAATATATTGAATTGTTGCACATTTGTGCTCGTTTTACGACGTTTTGAATGGTCGCTCGGAAAATATTTGACTCAAAATTAATGAATTATTCCTCAATGTCGGTTTTCAGAACTTTCAAGATAAGTGGTTTGCTGTGATAAACACGAGATTTCAAAAAGCCTCAGAACAAGAAGTGTGGCGTCGTCAGATCTATTGATTTGGTCGGCCAGTTATAAATGCCGAAACGAGAGATAACGCGGCCTGGAAATTAGTGATTCAAAATCTCTATCGTTACCCAAGCTTTGTGAGCAGTTGCTCCATTCTGCTGGAGACAACAATACTCCAAACCCAATTCAACAACTTATAGCAAAAAATTACATTAACTTAACATCTGTCAGTAGCGCTCACCAGTTAGATTACTGTAGCGTCATCGGCGTCACCGAAAAAAATAAGAGCCAATCACTCTTTCACCAAACACTTACTTTGCGAGGATGCAATGACTCTCCGTGCATTTCATGTGGATTCTCCGTGCCACAGAAATGCAAATTTTGTGTACTCACATAATAACTGGAATGGAAATTGGCTTCGTCACTCATTATAATTTTAGATACGACATCGTTCTCTTCCTACATCAGTTTCAACAGTGCATGGGAGTAAGTTAAACTCACTTGACGATCAGCAAGCGACAATTGGTGAGTAGCTGCAGTGCAGTGCAAGCTGCACTTTATAAGGGAATATCTTAAAGTCTTTCAACAAAATTCGACGCAACAAACGTCTACTGATGCCTAATTTTGTGTTGTCTCGTCGATGTTTGTGGACTCTCTCGGACGTCCTCGGCCACAGCAGTGATATTCTCGGTCGAAAGAGGACTACGGTTTGATTTACGTAATTCTCGATAGGGTGTCAGCAACAGTATTATATTCGTCTTTGAAATACCTCACGCCTGTCCTAAACTGCGATATGAAATTTAGTTGCCTAAGTCTCCTTGTCCGTCTTTTGCTTGAACACAAAAACGAGCGGTTTGTGATCGGTGAAAATGCAGAATGTTCGTCCTTCGATTAGGTGTCTAAAGTGGATCACCTCCTCGCTGTCCGTCTTTGAGTTTTTTTTAGAATAAAATCCAAGAGGTTGTGGAACTCCATCGACGACTTGACGGAGGACGTCGCTAAAGCATGTCATGATGAGCTAAAAGTGTGGCTTGTGCTAGCTCGTTATTGCACCGGTCAAAAGCTGCCTCCGTCTCTAGTGTCCACACAATTAGAGATGTATTATTTCCTTTGTTAGCACTGATGAAATTCTGCAGGATCATCTGGTTGAAGGATCGGTAAAAGTTGATAATGGCAAGGAATCATTTTGGTTTCTAAACTCTTTAATGATCTTTATCTAAGTTTTATGCGGTTGGATGCCTTCGGAGTTGATTTGACGACGCCATTCGCCATTCGCTTTCTAAATCATATGCAGCGGGCTGGCGCAATAGCTGTTCGAGGAGCAGCAGAGACCCTTTGCCATTATATATCAGAATTCGGTTTGTGCGACTGGCGGGACATCCGTCTCGATGCAATGTGTGGTCTTCGTTGATGATATATTCATGCTAAACAGTTTCTCAAACTCAGAATAACCTTTTGTTGTTGTTTTCATTTTGATGGTGGTCGGCTGATGAAAATCAGTTCCAATAATCGGTATTGTGACTTCAGCAATGATGAAGGTCTAGGTAAATGCACGTGTTAATCCTTAATCCACAGTCAGCCGTTTTTGTACAAAAGTTTTTATTTTGTTGCTGTTAGCTGCGAATAGTGTTGTTTTTGCCGATCAACACCGCTCTCTTTATGAACAGCTTCTGACCAATGTGTTGTTTACTAGCTCAAACATTGGTCAATATAGCCGGGTTTAGTTTTTTGATGCTGTTGTAAATGATCACGGTTCATGACACTTTTTAGCACTTCTGCCGATTCGGGTGTGGAACCAGCAAACATCATTGTTTCGTTTCGGATGACAAGAGAATTTACCATGATGGCAAGTACTTACAATTCTGCTGCGGTAACGATAAGCATGTGTACTTAGATTGTTATTCACCTCTTTTAGCTGAAGGCTTATCTGTTGAATTTGTTACTGTAGTTCCTGCAATGAAGACTCGTTCGGCGGTGCACGTGTTTCGTTATGTGTCGTAGAATTTATTGATAAAGTGTCATTTCCGATGTCCATGATTTTGCCTGCAAACTTTGTGAAATGCTGTTAGCTCTTCACTAGAAGCCTGCAGTATAGCAGAGACATGCCATGTTCGTTGTTGCAACCATAAAGACTTAGTAAATCGTTGTTTATTTGATTAACACCTAAATCCCTGAGTTAATTTAAGAGCTGTGATGGTCTTTTGTCGTCCAGGTCCCATTCCTAGAGCAGCGTTTTGATTATTCAGAATCTGAGCCTTTAAATGCTCGTACTTATTATTCAAGGGAGGATTCAACACAGCATCGAAAACCGTTGTCAGAACTTGAGATTCGATTTCTCCAATAATCGCGTTGAATTTAAAAGAATAATTTGCGCGAACCAAATCTTTGGTTTTGCATGCCAAAATGGTGGGATTCGTATTCCAACTCTGGTGAAAATCTCTGGCGAAGTTTCATGTGGCGTGATTGAGCCGGAGGTATTATTCTTCTAATAACTTTCGCTTTGCATGTTGTAGGTGCGTATTCTCGGGTTCACCAATTGTAGACATTAATTGAAAGACACAATTTTGGTAAAATCTAAATCGGACGATTTAGAAGAAGATTTGTCGTATATATATATTGTACTATCGTGAAATCAAAAAGCTAGTTAGGGGTGAAAAGCTTAGAGCTCGCCACAGATGTGAACCAATCCATGATAAAGCCTTGAAATCCTACTCGATACACCTTACCTACGAAATTTTTGTGATCTACCATGTCGAAAGTATACAAAAATTCCGACGCAGGATTTTTTCTCTTCGAGTCCCATGTAGATATATTGACAAAAATCCAAAAGTGCATCTTCAGTGGAAGTTCATTTTAGTAAGAAATTTCATAACTCTAAATTTGATAGCTTTCTTATAAATTCCAGATATAACAGAGTAAAAAAATCGATCTGTAATTCATTTTTTCTTTTCTATTACCCTCTTTGAAAATTGGAATTACTTTTGATCGTTTTAACGATTCAGGAAAGGTGCCTGTGAAATTGCTGAAATTGAAGAGATAAGCCAAAATATTTACCACGCTAAAAGCGATTCTTTTTAAGATGGAAGAAGAAATTCCATCGTCACCTGAGTTTTTGAAAGAATTGATTGTTTTTAATAGTTCAAAACCTGAAATAAAAGTGAAAACAAAGCTGGTTTTAGAAACTGTGCGGTCGATGGGATGTGTCACTAAACAAGAACTGCACAAGGAGAAAACGTCTGTCCTACTGAGGCAAAGTATATTTTGTTTTCGTTTTAAGTGTAAGGGATACATTATGGTTTTTAGTTTTCCAATAAATTATGCAGTTAACAACTTCCCATTCTTTTTGATGGTTCTCTTGTGAATTTCTTAATTTGTTTGCAAAGTATTTGTTACGACATACGACGTGTGTGCAAAAAGTAAGACGACTTTTGAAACGTAGATATTTTTTTTTTTTGAATTGGTACTAATGTCCCCAAGGTATGTTAACAGTTTCAAGTATGTAGCATATTTAGTTTATTTTTGACAAATAGAAATGTTAGACGTAGTTTGGTGTGCTCGGCGATTTTCAATCATTATAAAAAATGGAGCAAAGGATTTGCATCACATTTTGTGTAAAAAATGGAATCAAGTAATCTAAAACACTTGAAGTGTTGCCAGTGGCATACAGTGAGTCTGCTCCAAGCTCTTGCGAGATTGCCTAGGAAATGCCAATGACGAGCCTTGCTCTGGAGGTACTAGCACATCAACAAAAGATGATATCGTCGAAGCTGTGAAGTAAATTGTTTTTGAAAAATCGTCGACTTACCTTTAAAAAAGCCGCTGAGGATGTTGGCATATCGGTCGTCTCGTGTCGACCTGAAATGTATGTCAGCGAAGTTTGTTCTGAAACTTCTTAAATTTGATTAGAAGAACCGTTACATGAGAATCGCTCACTAGCTGTTGAAGGATGTTAATAATAATCCTAACTTGCTCACAAGGGTCATACCTGGTGATGAATCATGGATATATAGTTATGACGTTGAAATCAAAACCCAATCGTCCCAATGGAATCACCCAGGAATGCTAAGACCGACAAAGCACGCCAAGTTCGATCAAATGTCAAAATTTTGATCACTTTTTTTTTCGATTTCCGTGGCGTAGTATATCAGGAATAACGGTCAATAACGAGTATAACCTTAAAGTTAAGCACCGTTTGCGAGAAGCAATACGAAAAAACATACAGGGTTTTGGAAAAACAATTCATGGCTTTTGCATCACGACAATACACTTGCTCACTCATCGTTGCTTTTTTGGCAAAAAAAAAAAAAACACAACAATCATGCCTCAGACATTATATTTACTGGATTTGACCCTATGCGACTTTTTTCTGTTCGCAAAACTGAACAGATCTATGAAATGACGAAGACTTGCAACAATTGAGGAAATAAAAACGACATCGCTGGAACAGCTCAAAGCTATACCAAAATGTGCTTATGAGAAGTGCTTCCAGGTTTGGGGTAAGCGTTGGCACAAGTGTACTTTATCTGAGAGAGATTACCTTGAAGGAGACAACATTAATATTGATGTACAAATAAATATTTTTTTTTTATAAAAATTTAAAGTCGCCTTACTTGCTGAACACACCTCGTATTCTAATTTTTTGACACAGATGGTTGTAACGAGTTGTTGAAGCCAGATTTAGTTGGTGTTTGAAAATCTTACTACGCAACTTATTCATATATGTTTTAAATTTAACTAGAGACTTACTGTGCTGCGTGGAAACGCTAAAGCCCTAATTCACAGGGCTGAGAAGCATTTTCTTCCGCATACGAGTTATGTTTTTTTTTTAAGCTACTAAAGACTAAACCTGTCATGCAGTGAGCAATATTCTGAAGATCGAATCTTAAACCAACACATTGACAAATTTCCCCCTTAAGGAAGCGACCAAATACAAGATCAAGATAGGTATTTTAGATCGGTCTATCTATGTTAAAAACGCCAAAAATTCATTTTTTCATTTTATAATAACATTAGGCTCATAAGAATTGTTCGCAAATACTCTCACTCCTTTCGCTGAAAACGCATCATCAGACTCAATTATCATATCAGGTAAATGCATAAAACCTTCGAGATTACAAACTAACAATTCTAAATTTTGTCAGAAGCTCCTAATATTTTGATGTACTATGACAATAGGCTTTTTATCGTAAGAACTAGACAAGAAAATATAGGGTTTTCCAATAGGGACTTGACAACTTTGAATTTAATTTGTGAACGCACTCTTTCACTAATCATAAAACTGTCACTGTCAATTTATTCAGCGAACTCAACATTTTCATCATGTTAAAGTACACTAACGAGCAACGTCTGCAAATTATAAAAATTTTCTACAGATATTCGGAGTCGGTGACTGCAACTTTAAGAGCGTTAACTCCAATTTTCGGTCGTAATTCTCGCCCTAGTAGACAGGCAATAACAAGTTTAGTGCAAAAATTTGAGTCTACATATTCGTTGTGTGATGTTGCCGTGCCAGTGAGATAACGGGTTGGCCGAAGTGTCGAAAATATCGCTGCCGTTCAGACGTCCGTAGCAAACGATCCAAATCAGTCAATTCCACGGCGTTCTCAAGAATTGGACATCGCTCAGACCACATTATGGCGTATTTTGCGTAAGGACCTTGGTTTACATGCATACAAGATTACTCTGACTCAAGAATTGAAGCCAATGGCTCATTTGAAGCGACGTACGTTCTCCGATTGGTTTCTGGAGAAGATGCGCCAAGATGATGAATTTCATCGCAAAATCATCTTTAGTATCGAAGCTCATTTTTGGTTCAATCACCACTTCATCCACAAAATATAACTGTTTGGTGCGGTTTGCATGCCGGCGGAGTTATTGGGCCATATTTTTTCGTCGACGATAACGATCGTCACGTAACTGTGAATGGTCAGCGTTATCGCGCCATGATCACCGATTATCTTTGGCCCGAACTGGAAGATATGGGCTTGGACGACATGTGGTTTCAACAAGATGGTGCCACAAGCCACACACCACACGCTACAATCGATTTATTGAAGAGTAAGTATGGTGAGCGTGTTATCTCAAGACATGGGCCAGTCGATTGGCCGCCTCGTTCGTGCGATTTAACGCCGCTTGACTATTTTCTGTGGAGCTACGTTAAGTCATTGGTTTATACCAACACGGCGACGACATTGGATAAGCTTAGAACCAACATTGAACACTAAATAGCGGCCGTTTCGGCCGAAATGTGTGGCCGATTCGTTGAAAATTGGGTCCAACGAATCGACCGCTGCAAACGTGCCCGCGGTGGCCATATGAACGAAGTCGAGTTCCATTCATAAATGTTTTGATTGTACTTCAAGCCAATAATAAAGTTTTTGAAATATCTCAAATGATTTTAGGTTTTTCTCAGCTAATCTATTGGTTCTCATAATTCTCTGCTTAGCAACGAGGTGAACGCCTATAATATTACTTTTTGTCAAATTAGCTGTAGCTAAACTTTATCCGACAAACAACTGCGACGATTTTTTATAAAACTGTTGACAATTATTCAAACATTGTAGAACGAACCATCAATGCACGCATAACATAGTATCCCAAACCACAAAATGCTACGGAAGCATTTGATGTTGCAGTAAATTGAAGGAAAGCCACCAAAAAGATGTAAATAACTTTTTGTCTTTTCAGATAGTATCAACACCAACACCAGGATTTGCTCCTTCAGTGCCAAATTTGCGCCCCTGCATTACTCATTTACTTACATAACTCTAGTGTTGCCATCCGGTCATCTGAGTACCTATCGATGTACGTTTTGTTGTTAAATTTATTTTTTTCTATTGGGTCTATAACTTATTATTATTATTATTCGTGCGGTTTGCTAAGAGATGGAGTAACTTGTATTATTCCATTGTTATTATTCCATTGGGACATGCGTTGGAAAGCTACTGTCATTGTTCGTCATTTCAGTATATGTCATTTATTAAGGCGAATGTGCCATAAGTGCTTTGCACGATTTAAAAGTGGTGATTTTGGCTTCGAAGACGATTACCGTCGTGGGCAGCCAAAAAAATTTGAAGATGAAGAACTGGAAGCATTACTCTATAAAGATTGTTGCCAAACACAAGAAGAGCTCGCAGATTCTTTGGGTGTCACTCAAGCAGCCATTTCAAGGAAATTGGGTTCCACATGAACTCAAGCCGAGAGACGTCGAAAGGCGGTTTTGCTTGTCCGAAATGTTGCTGGAACGCCACAAAAGGAAGTCATTTTTGCATCGGATTGTATTATTTGATTTATAATATAAAATAAAACACATAAATTTGAAAGTTAACTTAAAATTTATATTATCAGTTAAAAGGACAATTCATGGCATTTACTATTTACTTTACCTTCCATTTAGAAGGTCCAATTTTGGGCGACTCGTTTGAACATAGCAACTGTTATCGAGCGGATAACACGAGTAATGTTGGTTTCCAAAGCATCAATCGTAGCTGGCTTATTCCTTTACATATCCCCAGTGAAAAAAGTCATAAGGTGTGATATCGCACGATCTAGGCAGCCAATTTACTGTAGCAAAACGTGAAAGTGCTCACCAAAATGATTTCTCAACAAGTCCATTGTTCCACGCCCTATATGGCTTGTAGATCCGCCTTCTTGAAACCAGAGCTCGCCGAGACCATTTGCTTGAATTTCAGGAAACTCATAGTCCGTTAACATGGCACGATAATGGATACCATCGACGGTAACATTCTGATTTGCCTCATTTTTGAAGAAATATCAATACCAGCTCATAGACCACACCATACCGTTGTTTTTAATGGATGTAATGGTAGCTCTTGGTACTCTTCGGATGGATCATCAGTCCAAATACGGCAATCTTGTTTATTAACGTATCCATTGAGTCTTAAATGGGCTTCATCATTGAACAAAATTTCACGATAAAACACCGGATTTTCATTGAGTTCTTCCAGAGCCCATTCACTGAAAATATGTCGCAAATTCAAGTCGCCAGGCTTCAATTCTTCCACAAGTTGAATTTTGTACGCTTTTAGGCTGAGATCCTCGCGTAAAATACGCCAAATTGTCGAATACGCCAAGCCAAGCTGGTGAGAAGGACGACGTCACGTCTCACTCTCAGCTACAGCTGCTATAGTCTCTTCACTACGTGCTGGATATGGTCTTACTGGTCGAGAATTATCCACTAATGTAAACTGGGACACAAATTTGCGAATGATATTGGCAATAGTGGTTTCAGTAGGTCGATTATGCGCACCGTAAGTTCCTTGAATTGCACGAAAAATATTTCTCACAGAACGCTGTTTTTCGTAATAGAGCTGAACACTTTGAAGACGCTGTTGTCGTGTGAGTCCTTTCATGATGACTCGCCAAACGATACTAAACAAAAATGCCAAAGCAGTTTGATAGTTTATAGGAGTCATGCGTGATCTGTCAAAAACAGCCTATTGAAAAACAAACCTCACTATGAATCCCTATAGTAAGTAACGTACGTAGCAATACCGGTGATATCCAAAATAGTGTAAAAAAAAAAACTAGCGGCCATTTGCACGTTCGCTTTTGGATGGAATGTCTCATGCACATTTGAATTATAGTATCAACGACAGCTTTGGTTTTGTTGTAAATCGAAGTCGTCTCTGGTTTCTGTGTAAGATGTGTCAAAGATCGTAATATCATTATGCATCATGCTGAGAAGAATCACCGCTTAGCTTATCTTCGAAACATACGAACAGATGGTGAACGGTCTAGAGTTCGACGGTTTCATTCGTTGAGGAATGAATGTTTTATTTCTTTTTTTCAAGGTCGTGAAAAATCTGTATATGTTTGATCCTTGGTAAGTGGCGACCAGTGCTCTCACAACACGCTCTCTTTGATTGGCTTATCAAGTATAACCTCGTTTACCTGTATAAATAATCCTTTCGAATGGATAGACGTTACTTGCAATTTACAACTAAAATACTTTTAAACTGTATTTAGCAGGCTTCGATGGGATATCCTGGGTAAACATCGTTCTTTCTCGAAAAGGAATGAGCTGTTGGTCAACAGTCAAGTACTCCGTTGGTCTATATACCAATATCAGAAATAGGTGCAGTTTCATCCTTGGCTGCTCATTCTTGTCGTGCAGAGTAATCTTCAAAACGTATAAAAAGTAAAAGTGATTGAAATCAACAGCACAATATAGCTGATATGAATTTTTCTTCCACACATTTCATATATGTGATCTATGTTTGAGTTATTTGCACCAGCAACTATCAAGATACCAATAAAAAGAGTACATTTCCATACACGTAGCCCATTCTGTGGATGCTATTGTAATCTTAATACCCGGTTTCCGCTTTTTTATTTGTGCACCGAAGAATAATGTCAAACGTTACCATCGTCATGAATATTTGGAATGTGCCAGAGATCGATAACATTTCCGTGCTTTTATGCGGTCCAGCTCTCTGCCTAACAATATTTATTTTTTTTTATTTTCCAAACCATTTTGTCTTCTGTCACAAAAGTTGTACTAATGCTGGCTGAAACGTCTTAAGCATCGTCATCGTTGTCTTCTTCTTCTTGAGTTCCGCCATCAATTTCGGCTTCTTCATCAAGCAGTCTTCATTATCCGTTGCTTCAGCATTGGCTAAATTCGGAGCGTTATCGTTGGGAAACCAATTCTCGTCTTCACTGTCCGAATTGTCATCACTTTGGTCATATTCTTCGTCAGAACCCTTTTAAGCGTAACTCAATCTAAAAAATAATACATAAACTTATAATAATATCAAATATATAATACAAATAATACAATACGTTAGCTCAAAAGCTCAAATCTCGACAATTCCTTCATCTTTCTGCTTCTGTTTTCCACAAGCACGTATTGCTTCTTCGAGCGAACGATGAAAACTGAGCTATATGGCTTTACTGCTTTGCTGCTCTTAAATATTCTACAGTTATAAAAGAACAAAAATATCGACCCTTCTGCTTCTGCCCTTCTGTTTTATAACTGCTTTAGGACTCTTAAGGTCGCTGTAAATGCATGATTTAATTATTATACCACCTTGATCAAAAAGTTCCCGGTGGTGTCTCGGTGTTGCGCTGCCATTGTTCAGATTTTGGGTTCTGTTTTTTTTTTTTTTTGTTAAGTTGGTACATCTGTTGTCGACATTCCCTATGAATCTTAGCGTCATAGCTTGATATTTGCGAAGAGTACATCTATCTCTGTGTGTGTGGGCGATTTTTTACATTTTTAGAAATAGATTTAAATTTGCAACAACGAACTTGTATTTAATTTTGCGTAAAAAACGGATTTAATGATGCGCGAACGTTGGAAATGTTGGAAAAGTGTTTCGGAAACGATTCTCTAAAGAAAACGGTCGGTTACCAGTAGCACTAGCGGTTCAAAAGTGGTCGTGAGTCAATCGAAGATGATGAACGCCGTGGCAGCCTATCGACATCGAAAATATCCGAAAACATTGATGAAATGGAAGAACTGTTGGTCAATAACCGCAAATCAACCATCAGAGAGATAGCGCAGGACTTGAACATTGCCTATAAATCCGTCCAATACATTTTGGTTAATGATTTGGGTTTCCGTCGTGTAGCAGCAAAGTTGGTGCCAAAAGACCTCAATTTCATGCAAAACAGAGACCGTGTTGACGTCGCAAAAGAGATGATTTGTGAGGCTGAATCCGATCGCAGATTCATCAAAAGGATCATTACTGAACATGAGACGTGGGTTTATGGGTACGACATGCAATCCAAATATCAGGCAAGTGAATGGCGTTCACCAAATGAGCCGAGACCAAAAAAACCACTTCGTTTTCTGTGAAAAAAGAAGGCAATGCTCAGGGTTTTCATGGATTACAACGGTGTAGTGCATCATGAATTTTTGCCAGAACACCAGGCAGTTAACAAAGAGTATTATTTGGGCGTTTGCGTGAAGCAATTCGCCAAAAGAGACCAGAATTGTGGGCAGAAAACTCGTGGATTTTGCACCATAATAACGCACCGTCGCACATTGCCATCATTATTCGTAATTTTTTGACGAAAAATGCATCAAATACCATCCAACAGCTACCGAACTCACCAGATTTAGTTCCCTGTAACTTCTTTCTGTTCAATCGAGTTAAAAAACCACTACGGAGAACGCGTTTCAGCAGCCGAGAGGAAGTAATGGAAAAATCGCAGGAAGCACTGATGGACATACCGAATATAAAAAATGTTTTGAAGATTGGATCAAGCGCTGGCATAAGTGCGTTGCAGTCGATGAGATTACTTTGAAGGGGACAATATGGATTTAGATGAATAAACTTGTATTTTGAATTTTCTAGATAAATTCCGGGATCTTTTTGATATTAGGAATACCTTCCTAGAATGAGAATAATTAAATATTGATCGAGTGCATATAATTATTTTTAGTTACAATGGACTTTTAACAAGACTTTCGTAGGCGAGGTACCCGGGTACCCGGATTGTAGATGCTGTGAGTTTTTTTGTTTTGGGTGGTAACACAAGGGTTAATAAAACAATAAGTTAACAACCAAAACCATGAACGAACAACTTCTTAATGATAATGCATTGCATTCCTTGAAAAATTGTACACAAATGCCTCTAGGTCCCTAGTGACCTTGTAGCTTGTTCCATAGAACGCTATCAGGACTGTCGTCGATCGGAGGGTTAAATAGAAAGTTCACTAGAAGGCACAGTAAGGACGTTTTGGTGTGATTTTAAAGCACTGCACTATTACAGAAAACAAAAAACAAAAACACAAACTTCCTCTATAATACTGCGGATTTCGGGGAACAATTTATCGACTTTGGTAACTTCATTTCGGGTTTAGTCTAATCAATTCAATTACACTTGGAGTCCTTAACAGTTAAACACCACATAAACAATTCCGTTTAGAAATGGGGTTGTAATCAATCAAGTTTCATAGTCCTCACGGGCAAACACTGAAGACTACAATATTCCAAGGATTGCTTTTCATCCTTATACATTATGCATGAGAGTGCTTTGGCTTACAGCTTTTGGTTAGGTTTCGAACCATAGAACATAGAAACTATGGAAATGATGATGGTGGTGACGAGCACGACTACGACGATGACGAAGAAGACAACGAATATTTCCTAGCATTTTAGCATTTCAGGATTTTATTACGTTTCCTTTCGACTTCCCTCAAAGCAAATGTTAAAGCTATGAATTTTCAAAACTCGTCAAGTGTAGTTGTTTGGAAGGCGGGGGTCTGCAAAGTTTGAAACGAATTCATATTCAACTCTTTATAAAGTAATTTGGTTTCTTAGAGAGCATATGGTGTAAATAGGATAAGTGTACATACTATGAGACATTGTAAATACTCGTAGTTTCGTATCCAAGTATCTTTCTCTCGATGAGAGGATAATAGCTTTTGAATTATGACTAAACTGAATGGATGGTGGTACGGGGATTATCTGAAATGCCTTCGGGGCATAACTATTAATTAAAAATGTAATTTCATACAAAAGATTAGGAATTCTGTGGTGGGATAGGCATTGCCATAGACACAAGCGCAAACACAAATATAAACACAAGAACGAGTAGATACTATTGGAAAAGCAAACAAGTGACGTTTGAACTCTATAGCTTGGGGTTATTGTGACAACTAATGCAATGTAAGCTGATTCAGATTCTACGATTTGTTTGTTCAAGTATTTATGAATGTCAGTGCTGTGTAGAGTTGTTTTTACTTAATCTCTAAAAAACGCCCGTTTGATTTTAATCGCACTCTCAAAACGTTTTATTTCTTGATGCGATGATGGAAAATAGTATACAGTGAGCAGAATCGTGTGTTAAATTATATCATCCTCTCTCGTGGTGCAAAAGATAGTTAGATAGTAAAACCGATCAGAAGCTGAATCTGATTGTAAGCTTGAATACTGGGACTGACGAGCGCACATTCCGGTGATCTATATGAAGATAAAAAGAGATTAAGAATCGCTAGTTGGCTGGCGGTCAAATGCGGACTTGTAGGGTTTAGTCATAGAACGATCTCTTAAAGTAAGACCTAACCTCTTTAAAAAAAAAGAAAACACTAATTCTAAGGTAAAACAGCCAGTGCTGAGGGACGCATAGCTAAGGGGTGTCTCTTAGTTTCTACATAGGGACTTTTAGGGACGCACTGCGCTTCTTTCGGCAGAAACCATCGATCGGATATCTGCTACCCACTCTGACATTGAAATAAGAAATAAGGAAAGGAATTGCTCCCTTCTAAGCCACTCAGATTCAGACGCTTTCTATGCAAATACCATTAGCATGCTATCGAAGACCTTCGGAGAGGATAAGTTTCAAGCAAACCTCGAAATATGGCAACTCTAGGAAAGGTGCTCTAGAGGCTGATACTGCTAAAGCTGAAAGCAACGACATAGAGACCAAACGAACCTGATATGATGACCCAACTAACCTGGCGTTTGAAACGAAGAAAATTCGAAGAGGAAATTCTACAATCGACAAGGTTCTATATAGCAATATACTGGGCGATGTTAGGCTGGGTGTAATTCCTTTAGTTTTGAAGGGATGAAGCCACTGTAAATTGTCTGAGGAGAAATGCGGTCTGAACGTGATGTTAGTGGACGAAGATTCATTTCCGACACCACATGTCAGAGGGGGTAGGTGCAGTTAAACTACCTAAAAGCTAATGTAGCGTACCATTTCTGTAAGCTAAGACTCACTATAAGGAGCTCAGACAAAATTTCATGCAACTGAAGGTGATAGAGTACATGAGTTCCCTTAACACAAGAACCAGCTGCTGGAAACATACCCAACTCTAGAGTCTCTGTATATCTACCGAGGGGACAACAAGCAGAAAACTCACTTCGTCCTGTGAGAGCGGAGTCAAAGGACCACTTTCTTGGTGAAGTTCCCATATGGCAAAGAGATGATAACAAACTGAATCGCTCACGGAACTCCGACGTACAATAATCGCAGCTCTAAAGATTTTTCAGGGAAACCTGCACCTCGCTAAAGGTCCCTCGTTTACCTTTAACTTACGATGCACAAGAAAAAACATCGCTCTAGCACTAATTCAGGAACCTTGTGCTATTGAGTGTAAGATATTTTTCATCAACAATAATGAGCGAAAAATAGAATTTGCCCAATGACATTTTAGACCAAGAGCTACTTCACTGACCAGTTCCAAAATTATATATCTTCTCATTCTAGGATTAATACAGCAAAGATGTAGTTGCACCGATTATCAAACTACCTCAGGAGATTACATTGAAGGAGTTCGTGTGTGCCTCAGCTTACTACCCCGGAGACATAAATGCTGTTCCTCCTGTTTTGGTATAGAACCTGATCGAACTATGCCACCGTGACAGTTGGCATCTCGTTCTTTGATATTCATTTCAAACAATTTTTTTTCCAAAAATCTTCTTCTATGTAATCCGCATATTAAAGGCCCACTTTTATCTATTCTGTAAGAGAGGAGGTGTTTGAGATCAGTCTCCCTTTCTTCATACTTATTAAGGATAGGCATGTGTCAAATGAGGCATTCTTAAAGGACCATATGTATATAAGGTTCAATATAGGATGCAGTATTGGGCACGGTTAAATTAGATACATAAGGTAACTAGCGAACTTTAATAAGAGGGCGAACGGGTATGAGGGTACCCGGCCTGACCAAAACATGGCGGTAGTTGTTTGAAGATATCACTGTATTGAAAAGTACACAGCATATGTTTCAAGTTTGAAAGCGTCACGTTGTTTAGTATTTGTTTGGCAGCCATCAATAGTGAACGTTGTCATTGAATTTGTGAAAATGGAGAAAATTGGTCATCGTTATGAGATACAATACTTTTATATGAAAGGCCTCAGCCCAAACAATATAAAAGCTGAACTGAAATCTACTCCTACGAAATGAGGTGACGACTCCAGAAATGGTGCAGAAAATCCACAAAGCGATACCGGATGATCGTCGATTGAAAGTACGCGAGCTAGCAGACATTGTAGGCATTTCAAAAAGTGCGGTACATTGCATATTATTTGAAAATTTGGACATGAGAAAGCTGTGTGCAAGATGGGTGCCGCGTTTGCTCACACTCGAGCAAAAACAGTGTCGTGAAGATGTTTCAATTGAGTGTCTAGCAAAGTTTTACAGCAACAAAGCATGAAATGGATGAAACATGGGTCCATCACTTTACACAAAGAACAATCAAAACAATGGATTCAAAAGAGAGAACCGGCTCCAAAGAAGGTGTAGACTGTTTCATCTGCAGGCAAGGTCATGGCGATCGAGCGTGAGATAATTTTCATTGACTATCTTGAAAAAGGAAAAAATACCAACGGCCAGTATTATGCGAATTTATTGCAATGTTTGAGCGAAGATATGAAGCAAAAACGGCCGCATTTGGCTAAGAAGAAAGTGTTGTTTCATCAAGACAATGCACCAGCTCACAAATCCGTTGTTGCAATCGGAAAAATTAATGAATTAAAGTTTGATTTGCTACCTCATGCACCCTATTCGCCAGATTTAGCCCCCTCGGATTCTGTTCCCAAACTTGAAAAAATGTCTCAGTGGTCAAAGATTTTCCAACGACAAAGAAGTGATGTCGACAGTTAATGGCTATTTTGAGGAGCAAGGTGGTTCTTATTATAAAAAGAGTATCGAACTTTTTGAACATCTCTGAGAAAAGTGTATAAAGCTGAAAGGCGATTATGTTGGAAAATAGATAATTTTTTACCCAAATTTTTTTTGTTTTGTTTGTTGACCCAAGAAAACAAGAAAAACTCACTATCAAAGCTGACTCACTGCACTCAACTCCGCAGTCCATAGAAGACGTGAATGAGGCAGCGAAGCAGCTAAATGAGACCATTATTTCATAATTTAAATTCAGTTCCAAGTTGAAACGTAATATGTTTAAAAGATCTGTACCGGAACCTTCAAGTTGAGCAAATGGGTAATTTGGTGACAAAAGTTTAATGGACAATAAACTTATTTAAACCTTTTATGGTGAATTCTTTTCAACACTTATTCAGATAGGTCTGGTCCATATTCTTTCTACTTTAACCGCCTTATTGAGTTCTGGCTTCAACTTTGGAATACATCTCACAAGCCTGGGGAGTTAAACGTAGTTTTTATCGCCAAACCAGGTAAACCTAGTGAACTACCTAAATCTTATCGACCCGTTCTTTCTGAAAGCCATAGAAGACTTATCGGTTTACACAACAGAGGCCTTCTTTACATAAATTTACCCCAATGCGTACAAAGAAGAAATATCCACGAAGGCGTTCTACTAAATTTAGTATCATAGATTAAAGAGGTCTACCGATAAAAGAAGATTACAATATGTGACTTCATAGATATTGAAGGAGTCTTTGATAATACCGTATATAAATGCATTTCGTAAGAAATGTCCAAAATGGGTATTGACCAGCACACTAACCTAACTAAAGCAATGCTCTTTTAAAAAAGACTAAAATCTCTGTCTCGGCCGTCACCTCCACAAAAAAGTGTTCTCTCACCGCTCTTACAGTCACTGGTCATGGATGAACAACTATTAAAACTTATTTATCTGGGCGTTCAAACAATAGGATATTAAGACGACTACTTACAAAGTAATAATAGTGAAAGGTGACCACGCTAAAGACAGCTCTAAAGATAGTAAATGACTGGTGCGTTTGAGATAACCTCTCCGTCAACCCCAGTAAAGCTATATTTGTTTTCTTAACTCGTAAAAGAAATCTGAGACTTGACCTCATATAAGTACAGTAATTGTGTATTCAAACGAAGTAAAATATCTTCGAATACGACCCATCACACGTATCGAAATCTGTCATACAAAAGCTGCTGCGGGTACAAAGACTTACCCACAGTAGTTATAGAAGCCTTAATTGGTTTAACGCCTCTTAACTTAATCTCTTTATAGAAAAAAAATGACATTTTACATCACGGTGTTAAAACTACAATCAGGAGAGATTAATCACTCAAATCACATGGATCTAATGAATCTTCTCTCCGAAATACCTAGGACTCTGTGCTTCGGCAGAAGATTTATTATAGTAATCCCCAGGGCGAGAAGCATGGAACTACAAAATCCTAACCTAACCTTTCACAAAAAATCAAAAGAATCCCTTCAATTCAAAAGAGATGTTATCAGAAGACTGGTTAACCTTTTAACTGAATACTGCCACCTTCGATACCATGTATGGTAAACATAATATGTCTTATTCAGGAAACTGAATGTCGTCTTTGGAAAGAAAACGACGAAACTGCGGAACAAATTTTATGTGAATGCATGGCTCTAAGTGCCCTAAGAAGACGATCTTTCCTCAGAGAAAGCCTTTTGGAAATTCTTAAAATCTCCACCCGAGAGATTCTCAATTTCATCAAGAGCCTTTATTGGCTTTGTAATACTGATAAAACGCAATTTGCGGATAGATCCTGGTTGACTCGGTTGATGGTTTTTGTAAGTCTTTTACCGGAACCCATATAGCACGATGTGGAAACAAAAATGAAAAAATTCAAGTTGATCACAGCTGCCCACGATTTTATCGAAAGAAATTTGTTGTCAACCCAACTGTGCGCGACGTCAAAATCACACTTGGGAACTCCAATGTCAGATGTTACAAAAATGTCTTAGTTTCACAACATGACTACAGTCAACAACTTCAAAGTGAGACTACGAGTGCACGTGCTGATAGATGAAAGCGTATGCGATATCTCTTACAAGATATGGTCTCTCATTTTGTGTGAACTACTATTAGTGCGGCTTTATGGCGAGTTAATCAATAAGTGGCCAACTGTTCATAATACGCCTTGGTCTATGAAAAATCCAAGAGTTAGAGATGATGCTTATGTCGATTTCACTATTAAATCTGACAATGCACTGGTCAATCGATTTTTCTTTGGCTGCAGCTTATTGATTTAGGGTTCATAAGCCATAGAAGGCTTATACTAGTCGTTTGCCTTCTTAGCCCAAAAAAAACAGGGATTGGCAAGAGTTATTCTTGGTTTGATCTCAGCGCTTTTGCCATCCTCTGAATTGACAGCGGAGCCAAGTAGGTAAAGTCCTTAACTACCTCAAAGTTATATCTGGCGAGGGTGACATTCTGTCAGAGACGTCAGTGTTTGGTGTCTAGTTGACAGCATATACTTGGTCTTGCCCTCTTTGAACGTTAAGCCCATCTTTGAAAGTCTCAATACTCGCGAAAGCACATCGCCTTGGCTGAATTATTTTATTTGGGAGGAATGCCAAAACTTAAAATTGCTCTGTATAGTTCGTCCCTATTGATACTGTCACACGCGGGGTTAATATCGATGAATAAGTGGTGTGTATGGATTTGGGACTCATGGATTTTTTCTATAATCTGTCCCATTGTGAATATTTTGTCGATGGTAAACTTTCCTGTCAGACACAATAATATGGACCACTTAGGTTTAGGTCTTTCACACAATACGGTTGAGAGGATCTTTAAGGTGATGTTAAGAGCATAGCACAGTTCACTGGTTCTTCTTTCTTGAAGATCGGATAAGCAATGTTGAGGTTCTATTCATCGGGCATACTTCCGTTTGACCATACATTACAGATGAGGTTGTGTTTGCTCCTTACAAAGTCATCACCTGCAGCTTCGAAGAGCTCGGTAGTCAGACTGTTCGAGCCAACAACTTTGTTGGACTTAAGCTTAATTATGGCTATCTTCACTTCATCCAGATTGTTGGTCTACAATCTACATCGTCCAGGTTAAAAGATTAATTCTGCCTGAAAGAGGTATTTGGTTCGTCATCGCCGTTAAAGAGACTACAGAAATGCTCTACTACGACGTTCCCTTGTACGTCTCTACCAGCTTCGGTTCAGGGTTTGTACCCGTGCATGGCATGATTTTTTTTACCTTTTGGCAAAACCTTCAAATCTCATTCCTCTCAATTTTCTCGACCGCGCACTTCACATGCTCCTTTTTTTCCTAAGGCGTTCGTTAGTCTCTCTTCTCTTCTTCTCGAAGAGTTCGTGAGCAGCTCTAGCCCTTCTATGGAGCGCCGCTTTATAAGCATCTTGCTTAACAGCATGTACTTGTCGGCACTCACACCAGGGCTGTCGTTGTGGTGGCCGATTGAAACCCAACATATCAGGAGCGGAATCTCTGATGACTTTTAGCAATGTTGCCACTGGTCTTCAATACTTGATGCTGGCGGCAGAGGAACTTTTAACGGATTAAAAGAAACTCGATCTGGAAAGAATTTGGCCATCTCTTGCGAGTGTAGCCTTCTGACGTCAAATGTCCTCACAATATTAGTTTTCATTTGCGATGTTCGGGATATCCGCAACCGTATCTTGGCTACAAGAAGGTAATGATCGGAGTCGATCTTGGCCTCTTGGAAGGTTCGGTTCCATAATAATGGAGCAGCAATCAATCTGGTGGATGGTGGATTGATCAGGAGTTCTCCAAGTCTCCTTGTTATTCTTGAGATCTGATGTGAAAAACGCGTGTTAGCTATGACACGCTATGACACTTCTTTAAATTCCAAAAATGAAAACTATTTTTTTACTGTGCATCAAAACATACGGAGTTTGCGGCAAAATTTCGATCTCCTAGTGTGTAACCTCGAATCTTTCGTTATACTTCCTGACCTAATATAGTGAAATATGGATTTTTAATAACGAAATAAGCAATTATTGAATTACAGGTTATGAATTTTTTGCGAACACCAATGAAATGTATGTTGCTGGAGGTGTAGGAGTTTTTGTTCGCGAAGAATTATTACTATGCAATTTTGAAGTAAAAAATCTGGTATTTGTGAGTGCCGATTTAATAGAAACTTCTTTTAACCTTTGTATTTGTTTATACAGGCTTCATTTTCATGGTGTGCAAGTGTTTTTGGATGAATTTTCAAGGTTCCTAAATAGTGAAAAGCCAGCTAACCTTATTTTTTTAGGTGACCTTAACATAGACATTTTAAAATCAAGCTGTTTTGCTGATTCTTACCTTACAATAATGGCTCATAACGGCCTGTATTGCTTCATAAACGAGATTTCTAGGCCTATTTCCAGGACATGCATTGACCATGTACTTGGACGATTTCCAAACCTATCTACAAATCAAATTTTTGGTGTCAACTTCGATTTAAGCATAACTGATCATTGTATGACTAGTATATGGTTAAATGATATTATGCGCACAGAGACTATTAAGAATACATGTTCAGCCAGTGTTACAAAGACAAATTATTACTTACTTATTATTGAACTACAATCTGAAAACTGGAGTGAAATTTTCTCTGAAAGTGATGCATCGAAGGCTTATGATTTATTTTTAAAGATTTTTCAAAACTACGTAAAGAATTTTACTTACACTTTTATACACGAGAAATCTAAATACAGATTAAAAGCTTGGATTAATAATAATTTACTTAACAGAATTAAACTTAAAAACAAGTGAGTGACTAAAGCGCACAAGCATCCCTTTAATCGAAGGCTTAAACTAAGAGCCAAGAATATCTATAAAATCGTTAATAAAGAAATAATAGTGCCTCGGGATAGATACTATCATTCAAAGATACATCCGGATACTTGGCGACCTCCGGATCAGCCAGCCTTATCTGTCTAATGCGGATCTCTGGACGGACGGACTACCCTTTCTCCGCTACTCGTGGGAACTAAAATGAGTTCAAATAATATTCAAAATAATACAAATATAAACCAGGACCCCTTTAAAAAATGCTCAAGGGTCACGAGATGTCCAGCACGCGGATCGCTAGGAAAATCATGCAAAAGCAAAGATCAAACACAGTCGGTAGCTCAGGGCAATAGCATTACACCGAATAAGCTACAAAATCTCGAACGCGAAAATTCTGATCTCCGCGCCAGACTCTGGAAATGCTCTGTGCCGAACTAAAAAAGCAACTAGATGCCATTAAACCGCAATCTAAATCTCAGTCTGAGTCTGTTTCGCTACTTGACCGCCCCGAAAACTCGAGTTTTCACACGGACGAAGAAGAGCTAGTCCGCGAAACGGACTGGATACTAAAAAAAGCCAGGTAAGAAGCACAAAGCTACTTCCCCGCCTGATATTGAACAAACAAAGAAGCAAGCTAGCTTTAAGACTGCTGAGGTCGATAAGGCAACAAAGCAACCCAAACAAAGACCGCCGCCGCCAATAAACGTTTTTGGAATCTCGGACTACAACAAGTTGCACATAATCCTGAAATCACTGTGCTCAACCGATTAAAAAGTAAGATCTCGCAATAATGATACATGGACTATTAATGTCCTTAATTTAGACAACTTCCGTTCGCTTTCGCAAAAATTAAATGCCGAGAAGATTCAGTGGCATACCAACGAAAATAAAACGGAAAGACCCATACGCGTTGTAGCTAGAGGATTGCATCCCTCTTGCTTTAAAGAAAACATCGTAAATGACCCTAAAAATAAAGATTTTACGATAATCGACGCAGTTAATATACTTGCGCAAGAATAGCACAATGTTGAAATCGAGAGGACGACCCCTAGAAAGAATTTATGCCATAAATTCAACTCTAGGCTGATTCCCCAATGTACACGTTGCCAGGGATTCAGCCATACTCAGGCCTACTGCCAAAAGGAAACTCGCTGTACAAAATGCGCTGGCAAACATCTGACTCGAGAGTGCAATGCCGCGAAAGAGTCCCCAGCGATATGCATTAACTGCAAGGGAAAACATCCAGGCTAATTATCGAGGCTGCGAAGTCGCGAAGGAGTTGCAAAAGCTATGACATCAATCAATAACGAAGCCTTTGAAAAACGCAGGGACAGCTAGAATGAGAAATAACAACAGCGGTCCTACTCCAAAGCCTTTAAAGAAGGTAATGGTGACAAACGCCAATAACAACAACGTCAAATATAACAATGCGCAAATGGAAAGTGGAAAAACTTACGCGCAAATAGCGGCGCGAGTTTATATGACTAACTGTACATCACCGGATCCTGCCTCAAATGTGTTATCAGTAATTCTCGAGAGACTAGATGAACAGACTAAAATAAATAAGATAATAATTGAACGGCTTCTTAAGTTCGAAGCCAATTTCTGCAACTAATTATGGCAAAGAAGCTCAATATACTTGCGTGGAATACCAACAGGCTACAGAAAAGGCTTGATGAACTAAATAATTTCATGCAGGTAAAAGGAATTGATATATGTTTAATTTCTGAAACTCACCTGGTGACAGAATCGCGTGTGGAAATAAAAGGTTACCGCGACTACCATGCTCATCATTCATCGGGAAACGCAAGAGGCGGGTCATCCCTATTCATAAAAGACTGCATTGAACATACTTTGGAAGCAATAATTGAACTTGACAAATTTCAAATGACTGTGGTGCGCGCTAAAAATAAAAATTGCTCTTTTAATATATCCTCAATCTATTGCCAATCGCGCTGTAACATAGAAAAACAAGAATTTATTGACCTATTCAACTCTCTTGGACCAATCTTCATTGTTGGTGGCGACTTTTGGGGCTCAAGATGTATCTCTCAAAAAGGCAAAACTCTTTACAGGGCTGGTATGGAATGTGGTTGCTATTTTTAATCAACAGGCAAGCCGACATATTGGCCCTCGAATGTCGCCAAAACACCCGATCTAATAGACTTCTTTATCGGAAAAAGGGTAAACGTTAGTTACGTCAAAGTTGAAGAGGGCTTCGATTGTTCCTCCGATCATTATCCAGTTATCATCTCACTGTGCGAATCCTTGGTTGAGAAACAAAGACCACCCAGATTAACTAACAGCAAAACTCACTGGGAAGATTTTCGAATAGACGCTGTAGACAATACTGAGATGAAAGTAGCACTTAGAACGCCGTATCAACTTGAAAAAGAAGTTGAACGTTTTGTTGAAGTCATACAGCAAGCGGCTAGGAGGAACACTCCCCGCGAATCGAACAAAGTTCCCAAAGTCGGCATAAGATATCCACCGAAAATCAGAGAAATGATAAGGAAGAAACGAAGAGCGCAGAAAAAGTGGCATGAAACCCGGGCACCACAAGATAAAACGTCTTTCAATAGGCTCTGCAACTTGTTGAAAAAATCGATCAAGGACTTCAATAATCAAGGTAGTAATAACTACCTTGAAAGACTCACAGCGGCAAAGGACACCAACTACTCCATATGGAGAGCCATTAAAAGTGTTCGAAAGCCCCAAATACACGTGGCGCCAATAAGAAGGAACCAGGAAGACTGGGCGAAAGAAGATAAGGAAAAAGCTAACGTTTTCGCCGACCATCTTGCAAAAACGTTTAAACCATTCGATGGGGGGGTGCTTCCTGAGAATGTCAATACGCTAGATGTGACGACAAACTTTCCAGTAGAAAAGGCTATACTTAGGGAACTTAGACAAGTTATAGACACGCTTAATCCCAATAAAGCCCCGGGATATGACTTAATAACGGGAGAGATACTTAAAGCGTTGCCGAAAAAGGTTTGCTAAAGCTGCTCTATCTGCACCAGTGGAAAATAGCCGAAGTTATTATGGTTCCGAAACCCGGTAAACCGCTAACTGAAGTCAAGTCATATAGACCAATATCGCTTCTTCCGATTACATCGAAGGTCTTCGAGCGAATCCTTTTTAATCACCTTAAACCAATTACCGACACAAATTCCCTCTTGCCTGTTTGGCAACGGCTAAAAGAGTCGAAGAAGCAACTGCCAAGTTGCAACGTGCCCTTACACGGATTAACAATTGGACAAAGACTTGGCGAATCGCGCTTAATGAAAACTGAGAATCCACCGGTGTTTATCAACGCAGTACAAATTCCTTACGCGAACGAGGCCAAATATCTCGGTATGACACTCGACGCTAAATTAAAATGGAGAGCACACGTCCAGAAAAAACGTAAAGAGCTTGAAATCAAATATAGATATATTTACTGGCTTATTGGAAAGTATTCCAAGCTTAGCTTAGAGAATAAACTGCTGTTATACAAGCAAGTGCTAAAACCGATCTGGACATATGGTGTACAACTTTGGGGTTGTACCAAAAATAGTAACATTAATGTATTACAGACATTCCAAAACAAAGTTTTTCGAGGTATTGTTAATGCGCCGTGGTATATTAGAAACGATGATATCCACAGAGACTTAGGAGTCGAAAACGTTCAAAACGTAATTAAAATGTTTGCGCGAAAACATAATAATCGATTACAAGGTCATACGAATATTTCTGTTCAACAGATCCTCGACGAGACAAATTTATTGCGCCGTCTGAAAAGGACTAAGCCTCTCGATCTAGCGCGGAGATTAGCAGCGCGTAATTTTTCTAAATTACACAGGAATTTTCAATGGAAAATCGCCGGCAGGATATCTTATAAAAACAAAATAAAATGCGATAGAAGAACTGCTTGTTGATTGTGAACTCAGTCGTGGTTTGCATAAGGGAGGTGTTTTTTAGTGAGTAAGAATCTCACACTACTATAGGCTCACTATAGGCCTATAGTGTCTATGAAGATTTCAAAGATACATGGTGCCCTAGGAAACCCTAAAAGATCCAGTGCAAATTTCTAACATTTTTAATTTTTTTTTTTTCATCGGTAGGCCTTTAAGCTGATCAAGACACGGATAACTGTAGAAGTTGCTTTAGACACAGCTTTGTGGAAAAAAATATTTGTAATAACAGCAATTCAAGGTCATGTGGCGATGATGGTATCTCAAATATTTCCCTTAAAAAAAGTTGCAATACACGTAGCTGATATTTTAGCCTTTATTTTTAATTTAAGTGTGCTTTCGGGTACTTTTCCCAACAAACCTCTTTTTAAAAGAGCCAAGAAAAAAGACAAAAATAATTACAGCCCATTTACTTGTTACCATCAATATCAAAAGTCGTAAAGAGGTGTATATTAAAATTTCTTAAAAACCAAAAATTTTTTAGCCCTGCTCAATTCGGATTTAGAGAAGGTCTTTGTACAGAAGATGCTCTTCTAGAGTTCTGTTCATTTATCTACAAATCTTTAGATATTAAAATGTGCTGCACAGGGCTTTTTGTGTATATCACCAAGTCCTTTGATATGGTGAATCATAATATTTTATTGAACAAATTATTTTGTGCAGGATTCCGCGGTTTTATGCTCAAATGGTTTACCTCCTACTTGAGTAATAGAACTCTAAAGGTCTTAGTAGACAACTTTGCAAGTAATCCAAAAGTTATCAGTCGAGGTGTCCCCCAAGGTTCAGTCCTTGGCCCAATTTTATTTCTCAATTATTAGGTCTATAACTTAATTCGTTTTGACAAGAGATGGCGTAACTTCTACTATTCTATTGTTATTATTCCTTTGCAACTTGCGTTGGAAAGCTACTGTCATTGTACGTCATTTCAGTATAAGTTATTCATTTGAAGCGTAAACAACAATAATTTTTTTTTTCACTTAAATATGTCGAACTTTGTGCCTGAAAAAGTGTTTTTGCGGGGATTTCTTCTTCTTCTGACTTCTGCCGAAAGTCATCGTATTTTGGTGGAAGTTTATGGTGAACATACGCCAGTCGAGCGAACGTGGCAAAAGTGGTTTGCACGATTTAAAAGTGGTGATTTTGGCTTCGAAGACGATTACCGTCCTGGGCAGCCAAAAAAGATTGAAGATGAAGAACTGGAAGCATTACTCTATGAAGATTGTTGCCAAACACAAGAAGAGCTCGCAGAATCTTTGAGTGTCACTCAAGCAGCCATTTCAAAACGTTTAAAAGCAACTGGATATATTCAAAAGTAAGGAAATTGGGTTCCACATGAACTCAAGCCGAGAGACGTCGAAAGGCGGTTTTGCATGTCCGAAATGCTGCTGGAACGCCACACAAGGAAGTCATTTTTGCATCAGATTGTTACTGGTGATGAAAAATGGATCTATTACGACAACCCCAAGCGCAAAAAATCATATGTGAAACCCGGCAAACCGGACAAATCAACGGCAAAGCCGAATATACATGGCGCAAAGGTAATGCTATGTATTTGTTGGGATCAGATGGGTGTGCTGTATTATGAGCTGCTAAAACTGGGTGAAACTATCAATAGACAACGCTACCGAACACAATCAATCCGTTTGAAGAGAGCAGTAGCCGAAAAACGTCCGGAATATGCGACCAGACACGAGGCAATAATTTTCCATCATGACAACGTTCGGCTCCATGTTGCTATTTCGGTTAAGAACTATTTGGAAAACAGTGGATGGGAAGTCTTACCCCACCCGCTTTATAGCCCAGACCTTGCCCCTTCTGTCTACCATTTGTTCCGGTCGATGCGGAACGCACTCACTGAAATACGGTTCACATCAGAGCAGAATATCAAAAATTGGTTTGATTCATTCTTGGATGCCAATCCGGCGCAGTTCTTTTGGGATGGGATCCACAAATTGCCAGAAAGATGTACATGTTTTTCTTAAATAAACGTTCAAATTTTGGAAAAAAAAAACTGCACGAATTAAAATATATACCCAATATATCAATTCGCTTTCTAGCCAACCGGAACTGGAAATCTGGTTCCACTCAAACAAATGTCCCATATCTAATGCATTGGTCTGCAACTGTAATTTGAATAAGATTGAACCAGTGAATCAATATAAATACCTGGACTGGAACTGGACCATATTACATCATTGAAAAAATATTTATGCTCTGCAATCCATGTCCTATTTCGTCTCAGAAAATCCTGTAAATGAAACTTTGAAGTCAGTGTACATTGGATTGGTTGATTCTAAGCTACAGTATGGTTTAAGTTGCTGGAGAGGTGCCTACCACACAAGGTTATTGCCGTTAATTGTTTTACAAAAATATTTTATTAGAAATGCTAATCGTTTGGTACGATCTATGATCTTGTATTATTGTATTGTATGCACTTATATTACTATAAAGTGTACAAAATTTTTTTTAAAAGAATTTTTTGTAATTTTGTTGGGGACTAATGCCCACATTTATTTTGCTTAATACAAGCTTAAAAAACTATGACTTAAAACTAATAATAAAAAAAATACGGATTAGCGGTATGTGGAACTTATTACTAGGGCTTAAAGGTAGAGATGGTGAAGGGGATCGAATTTGAGGGAATGTGTGCTGCGATCAAAATCGAAAACGGAGAGGTTGGAGTTTACCTTACGCAGCATACGGGATATTGGTTTGTTAGAGCCATATGTGGTGCGGTGGATAGGTAGATAAAAGAGACGGGGGCAACGTAGATTTCAAGGGTTAATGTTAAAGAAAATGGAATTGCAAAGAGACATGCAATCGACGGAGCCTGAGAGGAGTCGGTGAATGAAAAGAATGTCAGCTGCGTCCCTTCGTTCCTCAAGGGTGTTCAGGTTAATGGATTTGAGACGGTCTCGATAGGGAGGTAAGATAAGAGGATCGTTCCAAAGTAGACCTCGAAGAGCAAATCGAAGAAAACGACGCTGGATGCTCTCAATACGGGATACATGAACTCGTTGAAAGGGACACCACGCTTGGCTAGCGTACTCGAGAAGAGGGCGAACGTAAGTGATGTATAGTGATCTGATCACGTACGGGTTGCAGAATTCTTTGGATCATCTTTTAACAAAGCCAAGTGATGAGTTTGCTTTAGTAATTATCTCATCAATATGCGAGCGGAAATTAAGCTCCCTGTCGTATAATATGCCAAGGTCGCGGATAGTCTGAACTAGGGATATAGGTTGACCGTGGAGAACGTAAATTCTGGGAGTAGACATGTTGCACTTACGTGAAAAGGTAATCGATTGACATTTGGTGACATTGAGTTCCAAGCAGTTCTTGATGCACCAGGTGGAAAAACTATTTAGATCTATTTGAAGGAGGCTAGAGTCATGTTGTGAGGAAATGGGTTTAAAAAATTTGGTATCGTCAGCATAGAGAGAAAGTGCTGAGTGTTGAATCACCCGTTCAAGATCGTTGATAGTTAAGATGAAGAGAAGTGGACCAAGGTGACTACCCTGAGGAACACCTGAAGTGGCCAAGAAAGGGGCCGATAGGACAGACCTGAAACGAACACGATTATCCAGGTAAGAAGATATCCATTTAAGCAAAATGGGTTCAAAGCCCAGTACGGACAATTTGAACAGGTTTAGCTTATGAGATATCTTGTCAAAAGCCTTACTGAAATCAATTGTTACAACGTCAACTTCTTTACCACTTTCTAAGGCTGAGAAAACAGAGGACACAAATTCTACGAGGTTAGTGGTAGTTGATCTACCCTTCAGAAAGCCGTGTTGACTAGGGGAAATAAAAGATTTCCACTGGAAGCTTAAGGCTTCATACAAAATGCTCTCGAGAAGTTTGGGTATATGAGAAAGTTTAGCTATAGGGCGGTAATTAGTGACTTCGATCTTTAATCCCTTTTTGTGTATCGGTGTTATGAAAGAAGACTTCCATATTTGTGGAAATTTACCTTAAGAGAGCGATAATCGGAAGAGATTTGCAAGGGGGTGGAAAAGTATTGAGGAACACTTTTTAGGAAATATGGATGGAAGGCCATCTGGGCCGGGTAAGTATTCATCATTAGGTTGCTGTAATTTATTTTCTATTACTGTATGATCAAATCCTTGAGAAATGCCGGTGGGGAAGTTAAGCAAATATTTGAAATAAGAGGAATCCGGTACGAAGGAATTATCGGCAAAAGATTGCTTAAAGAAAGTAGCAAAAAAGTTGGCTATGGTATGCGGATCGTATGAGAGGGATGGAGGAAAACCGTCAGATTTTTTTTTTTTTTTTAGTTAACGAATTGGTAGAAAGACTTAGGATCGTTTATAAGCCTTGATTGCGCACAATCAAGGTATCGCTGATAGAGAACGTTATAAAGCTGGGCGAATTTATGGTATGCCCCGAGATGGTTTGAATAGTCAACAAAAGAGTTGGATTGGAAGAAAACTGCCCATAATTTGTTTGTCTTGTTACGTAAAGAGCGAAGTATACGATTATACCACGGGGGGCTCGTAGAAGGAGTCTTATTGCGCGGAAAGGGGACATAGACAGAAATAGAATTGAATAATTCTCTATAGAAAATAGAGAGAGCACTTTTTAGGGGCATATTGGTGAAATCAAAAGAACACTTACTAAGATATGCGTTAATTTTGCGGAAATTCGCTTTATGAAAGTCGAAAGAGGAGGCGGTTACAGATGGGGTAGGGCGAAAAGGAGAGTGGTGAAAAAGAGAAAGAAGAAATGGTGGATGAAAGTTATCAATGGTCGATAGTGAAAGGGGACAGAGCGAGACAGAGGAGTTTATGGGATCAGTGGTAAAAATGAGGTCTAATTGCCTACCCATATAGTTGCGGACGCCACTAACTTGGCATAAGCTAGAGTCTGTGAGCTTGTCCAAGAAGAGACATTCTTTACTCGAGGTAGGATTAGCGATAAAAAAAGATTCGTCATCAGATTGAGTCCGTGCAGCTAGGGTAGATTGAAATCTCCGAATACAATGATATCATCGAGAGGATCAGATAAGTTAATTATTTGATCAATTGCATCGATGGCGAGTTGGTAGCATTCGATTGGTTGTGCGGGTGGGATGTAAAAACACATAACGTACAGGGACCTACAGGGGAGAGTGATCTTTATTGAAACGTGGTCAATCTTAGAAGAAGTAGAAACAGCGATTGATGAAGAGTTTAGGTCATTGCGGACGGCAAATAGGACATCTCGACAGGGAGAGTCATCATTTGGACGAGTCAGATCGTCATCTGACTAGGGGGAAATAATTTCTGATTCTTTATTAGTTTTGGTCAGAGCGTAGACCTCAAATGGGAGAGCGTAAGATTGGCGCAAGACGGCACGGGTCTTAGATCGCAGTCCTCTAACATTTTGATAGTAGAAGGTAAGAGGAAGGTTATTTCGAGAGGGCGTAGGTGTGGATGGTCGAAACACGTTAGGGACGAAAAAATTTGTCGTTGTCAGCTCTGCTCCGTTGTGAGGTGTGAGATCCTTTTTGAGTGCACATAGTTACCGAAAGCAGCAAGGTCGTCTGAGACTTTTTGGGGAGACATATTGAAAATCTCGTGGAACTTAATATATAAGTTCCTCAGACTTGTAAGACTGAATTGTAAAGTCAGTAAGGAGACCTTCCTGCTGTATGGAGACCATGACGCTTGTTTTGGTTTTTCCCTCATAACAAACTGTGTCTGATTTGTCATGCAGATATGCTAGAAGGAGACGTATATTCGTGTACGTCTTTTTTTCTCTAAGCCTAGAAAGTGCATAACGACATTCTGTTGTGTCAAAAGTTTGTTGAATTATTTTAACAACGAGTGGCAGAAGGAGGTCAAAAAGGAGGCGAGTGGACGGAGAAGTTAATGGTGAAGCAGCGGTAATTGAAGGGGCTTTAGACACATTTTCAGATGAGGGATTTATAATACGAGAACTAATTAAATTGGAATATTTAGCTCCGGTTTTAAGATCAAAATTAGGGAAAGAAGTGATAGTTGGGGCATGTGCAGATGGGTTAGATATTTCAGAGGAGTTAGTATGAGTAGTTGGTGTTAATTTGAAAGAGACGCATCGACGCGGGGGCTTGGGTGAAACGGAGGCTGCAGGTGCAATATAATTGGAGAACTGATGTAGTCGGTTCGGGATGTGAGTGGGAGGGGTGAAATTGGGGATGATGGTAGTTATTTGTGGTTATTTGCAAAGTCCAATCTAAAATTTACATAATTTACGAAGTGGATCTAACAACTTTATTTAAGTGCCGTTATTTCGAACAACTTTATACAAAAACTTCTTCACTGTCGTGTCCTGCAAATTGTTTAACAGGCTTCCAGAAAATATTCGTTTTCATAATTCGTCCAACCAAATTTTTAAAAAAATCAAAAACTGGCTTCTAACTTTGCTGCCGTATGTAAGTTAATTCCGAATTTTGAATACTCAAAACTAAATTATTAATACTTTATACCCCACTCTTTTTTAACTATTTTATAACTTTTTGTAATTTTCTAAATTTTCGCTATAAAGTGGCATTGCTACTATTAAATTTAAAATCAATATGAATGTCACCACTTTTTCTTATGATCTATAATGTTGTTTCATAATTATGAACTAATATTCTATATGGAAAAGAATAAAAAAAAAAAAATATTAAGCCAGCCACAGAGTCGATTAGCCTACATGGAAGGTGGTGTCGTACAGTACTACCAATGATGCTTTGCATTAAAGTCGCCCTCGGACAATTTTGGTGTCACAACTAGAGTACAAGTAGTAAGTCTTGGCTATGTTTGGGATCGTCGGCTAAACGTGGTCTATTAAGCGACCTAAATTTTCACTTACAAATCCAAAGTCGTTGTCCAGCAATACGTAGATATATTTATATACGAGAATTATTTTTGTTTCGTAATTTAAAGTTTTTTCCACAGACGAACAATTATTTCGCCGGCATAAACTGTAACCTCGAGGGCCAGTTCCACTATAGGGACCTCTAAAACAATGGGTCTGTTAGATCGAAGCCAATAAACCTTTTAGGGATGTGAGCGATGCCGTTGGTCTATTAAGGGCTTATCCGCCTCCAACTCTTTTCATTTGTCTCATTTGTTTTATTTCGAAATTTTAACTTCACCTTCCACCTCCACCTTCACTTCCATCTGGGAAATTCATCCGCTGTTCCGTTTATAGTTCTGCAAGTAGAGTCCAATTGACTAGTACCCCGTGGTTTCCATTTCGAGGTAAAATAAACACAATTGATGTGACAATCATTTAACTTTCGAATATCTAAGAATTATATCTCGTTCGATTTATGAATTATGCAAATGCCAGTAGCACCCACATATTTCAACTATCACAGCTGTCTTCAAATCCTCCACCTTCCACCATAGTTATATAATTTCTTTCCACCAAAAACCTGGTCACTGAACCTCATTTGTTATTCTAAGGTAATAAAACCGTTCCATCATTTTCGGATTTCTAAGAAAAAAAAAAAAAAAAAAAAAACCCTGATCCCTGGAAAAGCACCTTTTAGAGATCCGGAATCCGTTTTTCTCATAACACCCAAGGAAAAAGGGATTTACGCAAAGGTAGAGCACATTCCGACAAACGCGGCGAACGTTTATCATTGTTATTTCTTACCAATAATATCCTTTAAGCTCGGCATGCCCTATACCCCATAGTCCCCAATCGTTTATCAAGGCGGCAGCAGCGTTCGGTAGCACTTTTTCTCACATTATGCAAATAAAATTATCGTTTTGTGCAACCCCCGAAAATCCTGGACCGACGGAAGCACATCCTAAAAGTGGATATCGGGTGAGGGTTTAAATATCCATTTTCGAGTACTAACATATTTGACACTCTTTATCTCCTCATAAATCTATCCAACTGGCGTTTTTTTTTTCCCTCTACTTCTGTCTATATGATACTTACATATATATGTACACATGTATCTAAGAGGTGTTATTGAAGAAGGGTTTTCTAAATGGCTTTAAAATATTTTACTATACACTTGTGTCCGACGTTTAGACCAATTGGTGGGCAAGGTGTCCTTTATTAGGGTCTCCATTTGTCAGACCTTCTCCAAGGTCTATACGTATCCCCTATGATTCTGGATAGAAAAAAAAAATCTTTTTGTCATAGTTCAGATGATGACAGGGAAAACGTGATGTCGTTTACTTACAAATGAAAGTTGAAATGGATATGATATTAAAAAAAAAATAATAATAAATGACAATTACACACTATTTTGTCTTTTAACGGTGCTCTAAAAGTGTTGACAAATTGACACCATATTTCAAGTTAAAAGATATCGGCAGGTCGCATCGAGAAGTCTTGTGATCTAAGTTTGCGCTGGTTATAATGACCTAAATGAGGTAAGGTTTTTTAAAGATCTATCAAAGCAAGCATAAGTGCAAAGGACAGTAGATATTTACAGATAGACAGTAGATATTTTACATACTCTTAATTTGAAAGGACTAGCTGGACAACCATGTGACCATGGAGGCTACATTCCCAAAAATGTGAGATTTGAATAAGTACTGGAGAGTGTGCGTGATAAAAACGCAGATGAAAATCATGACAAGAAGGCAAACCATTTAAAATGACATCATAGGAGCTACTGCGAGGGTGAATCAACAAGCAATCAACTTTTTGAATGAATTTCCCTCATCGTGAGTTGGAAAGAACTAGCCCCGCCAGCTACCACCTATTAGTAGACAATTGACGTATTTCGAGCGACTGCCCCATTTCGTTATTCTTTCGTATTTGAGAAAAATGGAAATAAAGTAAATTTATTCTGGCGACTTCAGTTTTGGCGGTGCTTAACCTCAACATATTATCATGTGCGCTTTTGCACACAACCGTGTATGAAACATGGAGACACATCCGGAGACTAAGCAGCAGTCGAAACAATGTATTTCTCCTGGCGAATCGCTGCCAAAAATTCACTGCGAATAGTATGTAACGCCTGGTCATTAGACCGATCGTGTGATTATACATATTAAGTAAAAACGCCAGCATTTGGCTATGAAAATGCTCCTCCATCAAAACAATGCATGTAGCACACGTATGTTGACGTCATAGTGAATCGGGCTACGAATGGCTCCCTCAACCGTCATATTTTGTGAACTTAACCTCTAGTGACCATTTCCTGTCTTCAATCTTGAAAGAATGGCTCAGCGGAAATCGTCAAATCGTCGCCTCTTTCGAGGACCTCGACAAATCTTATTATTTTCACGGGATGTAAAATTTAAAGAAAAGTTGAATAAAGTGTATAGAGCTTATAGGGTGCTATTTTGAATAAAAAATAAATTTTAGCCAAAAACGCACTACTAATGCCTAAAAAGTCACGGACTTCTTGATTCACTTGTCGACAAGCATCTGTGCGACGAATTGGAGTATAAAGAATGCACAGCATACTGAATGATAATGACTGCGCTAAAGGGCTATAGGTGTCCACAATTATCAAGTCCAACAATGCTAAGTTCTATTGTAGAGCACCTTCATATTCCCGAAGAGACCATCGACTCTGTGCGATACAATCAATATAATTGCACAGATGCAATTCCAATAATAACACCAGACGGACTTTTCAACGCATGCAAAAAGATAGGCATCAACAAAGCGCAATGTTCCGATGGCAGTCTCAATAAGGCAGTGAAAGTCGACGTTCAAACGAGACCAGACATGTTTGTAACAACTTTTCTCCAGAGCAGTGGAAGTTGCAACATTTGGTACTCATACCAATGGGAAACAAACCACCTGGAGAACCATCATCATATCGCTCAATATGTCTACTAGACACACTGGGCAACATACCATATAGAAGAAAAGGAACATTATCAGATCAACAGTTTGGATTCAGAAAATCGTGCCCCAACGTCGACGTGGTGGTAGCAGCCGAAGCAATAAAGACAGAAACTCGACAAATTTGCAATGGAGAACAATGGAATATTGTGCAGTAGTGACGTTGAATATCAAAAATGCCTTAAACTAAGCAAATTGGTCATTCATAAGAAGTTAACTACCCAGATTTGATACACCATACTACTTGCGAGAGATTGTATCTGTCTACATCACCAATAGAAGGTTGAGATAAGAAACCGACGAAGTACAAAAGTACTATGTATAAAATCTTCGTGGGAGTTTCACTAAGATCACTTATAGGGCCTCTACTCTGGAATGCTTTCTACGACGGAGTTCTGCAACTAATACACTCTGCCACCAGGAGTGAAAATAATCAATTTCGCTGACGACATCGCTGTTTTAACTGTTGCAAAGTTAACTAGTAACCAAGAGGCGGTAGCCGTCAAAAAGACCAAGTGCTTCAATGACTAGGTTGCAAGCTCAGTAGAATACCACTACGAAGGACAGATAGACATAAATGACAAATCGACATACTAAACTCGATGCCAATAATTGACCAAATGTTGCGGTTAGAAGAAAATTAGATGGAGATTTGCACAATTATAACAAATGTGCAAAACGAATTGCGAAGGTTCGAGAGAATAAGACGTGTTAATGCATCAAATATAGAAGATATATTGTAGCATAGATTGCTTACCAGACTCGTAGGGAGAGCGGTCGAAGTGTGTAGTGTGTGGTTTAGCTACATATGGTATTCATATTCCTATAACCAAACAATCAGAAAAGCGAATTGTGCATGTTGGTAGTTATGAAGAGGAACAGTGATCCAGAAATGTGCCAAGCAGTAAGAGTAAGAAATTTTGAAATGAAATGAAATGAAATTTTGAGTATTTTTTTCAATTTTTAATCAAAAATATGTAGGACCAAAAAAACTCTTCTGATGCTTTTTGTTGTTTCAATATTCCGATCGATGCAAAATTTGCATAATGTTTTTAGCTTTACAGCTAACGAAATTTAGCCGCTCGTCTGGAAGAGTATGGAACAACATGAGATGATTTCAGGTCTAACCGGCCCCAGAACAGTCGTTCTGCTAAGAATATCGCAGCTGTGCTTGAAGATATCGCAGAGGACCCCGGAGTATAGACCAGATGGCGTGGGACGCAATTGGACATCAATCGGCGGTCTTTACAGGAAGTTTTGGTAAAATACTGTAAGATGTTCCCTTACAAAGTGCAGACAGCGCATCAGCTCTTAGCTATTGACCGCCATGTGCGTGTAACCTATCCTCATGCCATCCTGAATCTCGACCACAAGGGAGATAACTTTTTATCGAAAATCATCATGAGCGACGGGGCCCATTTCGATCTCTGTGGATACGTGAATTAGCAAAGTTTTCGCTCTGGGGCACTGAAATTCCGCGTATAACTCACGAAGAGCTATTACACCAGCTTAAAGTCACTGCATTGTGTGCTGCTTACGCTGGAGGCGTTATCGTGCCGACTACTTTTTCCTTCCCCAATTGGATGAATTGTGACTGGTGAACATGTGGTTCCAACAGGATGGATGGAGCAACGGCGCATACTGCTCGGGCCAGAACCAAAATTCTGAGAGCTGCATTTCCGGGTCGCCTAATCACTGTTTTGACGATATACACCGGCCGCCAAATCGCCTTATTTAACCGTTCCAGACTTCGTTTTGTAGGTTTATGTCACAAGTTTATTCTCTTCAAAGAGAATATCCGTCAAGAATACAAGCACATATCGCCGGGAGTTCTGGCAAAAGTGATAGAAAATGCCACAAATCGGGCTCGAATGGTCATCAACTTTAACGGTGGCCACTTAATAGAAAAAAATGCAGCAAGACATCAAGTAAACATAATCCAAAAGCAGAACCAAAGTTTTTCATTCATAAAATTACAGCCAACAAATATCGGATGACAACATTTGCGACAGCTGCATTCACCGCCGATATTTTCTCAGTACGTTATGCGATTTCCTGATAAATGGTTACAGTTCCATCAAGAGATCACATCGTACGGTTCGATTGTAAACTTTCCAGCACAATGAATATGTAGATGATGGTTTTGATGACAACTTTTGCCTTCGTCATATCTATTGCGGTACACTCAATGAATGTGTTCTTCATGTTGTTTATTATCAGTGAACGAACTGTACGTCTCTGGAGTGAAGTTGATATTTCTCAGCACAAAAACAAGAACTTTGTTTTTGCCTTGCTTTAAAACTTTACACTTTAATAAGCTTTATCTTTCCGTGAAAAACGACCAACCCAGTTACCAAGTTCCATACAGAGCAAATCATATCGATATCGGATGCGTCTTGTACTGCGGCAACATCACCTCGTCCTCTGGTTAATATTTGTTTTTCGATGCAGACTACGTCTAATCTCTAATCGCTCTAGGTAAGTTAGCTGCAGATAGTTTATTCAGAGTCGGAACACCCCCCAAATCTGAGCATCGTTGTTTCTTTTTTCGTTTCTTAGGGTTACCAACAGTAGATCTGCCCTCATACGAAACAACTGGTTGCTTGGCAACAGTAGGCATTTTAAAAGGGCAGTTGCTTAAGATAACGAACAGCCTCTAAAGAGGAGATACTAAGCTACAATCTTTATGTGATCCTTTAGGGAAAAAGAAACAGGTATTCCGGAACTAAAAGCCTGTTTTGGAATATGGAAGCTGGCGTTTGGTGCTAATGATCAGAATAGTATTGAAAATCTGTTTTAAAGGATCTGAAGGTAGTTTTAAATAGTTGTCGGCAACCATTTAAACCAACATTTTGGCTGACCTGCTCCTCTACCTTAGGATTTACATATGTTATCTTCGCTCAGGCCTGGATTGTAGAAGTCTTTTACCAACTTAGACTAAGCTACTGTGGCGTGATATCTAAACCCTTGTGAATAGGTGACCTTTCTCTCTGGCAGGGTGTTTATAGTTTTATCCTCATTTACCACTAAACTTGTCTTCGCCACTTGCAAAAACCAGTAATAACAGTATTATCAGCGTATAAAAACAATTGGACGGACTGTGAGTTTTACTGGGCATACTTTCAGCAACCGATTTTATTTTACAGATAAAATGGTGTATGCTCCAAACTAACCCATGTGTTTAAGATAATATAGATACATATGTTATCTTCGCTCAGGCCTGGATTGTAGAAGTCTTTTACCAACTTAGACTAAGCTACTGTGGCGTGATATCTAAACCCTTGTGAATAGGTGACCTTTCTCTCTGGCAGGGTGTTTATAGTTTTATCCTCATTTACCACTAAACTTGTCTTCGCCACTTGCAAAAACCAGTAATAACAGTATTATCAGCGTATAAAAACAATTGGACGGACTGTGAGTTTTACTGGGCATACTTTCAGCAACCGATTTTATTTTACAGATAAAATGGTGTATGCTCCAAACTAACCCATGTGCTTAAGATAATATAGCGGCCTTTTTGTATTTCCTTATACTTATAGAAATCCGGGGGCCAGAATTAGTGTCGAAAATTATCCACATGGTGAGACTCATTCTAATTAAAGCGGAATATTGTCCATGTTCTCAACTTCTTTCTAAGACTTTCCCCCCGTCTACTTTACTCGTCGGGTATGTAAGAAGCTCTCGTCCTTGTTTACAACGCTGCATTGGATGTCTTTTAACTGGCTTCATCCCCTTGTCGACACCCTTAGACAAAACATGGGTTTCATTGTATCGGTCCAGAATGATGATAATAGTCAATAGCGCTTGATGCTGGCAGATTCAATGGTTTTGGTGGTTCGATCAGAAGGGGTTCCAGCAGTCTCCAGTAGCCATACGACATCAATAGTTATTCTGCGATTCAACATTTGCTTTCGCAGCTTGACTGCAGCATAGTAATAGCCTGAGTCGTTGTTGACTACTCGAAATGTTTAGACATCCAGAATACTTGAGATATATCTTGCGTCGATTAATTATGTTGACGGCAGATCTGGTGTCATATTTTTCAACTATACTGCCAGAGATGCTCTCCTCTCCTAACTTGGTGTTAAAATCACCAACAATCTTCTTAATATCTTCCTCATACTATTGTATATGATCGAGGATCTCGTAGAAGTGATCTTTGGGAAAGTTGTCCTTTTCAGGGAAGACAGCAACATTCTCTTTGTAGTGCTTGAGAGCCTCGTTTAACTGTTCGGTTTCCTGCTTAAGTAACCGAAGTTCCTAGGGGCTATGCATGTTGCATTTGTTGCGGTCGTAACTTCAGTAACAGTAACAGTAACTTCAGCCATATCCGAGGCAGTTGCTTCACAACATATGTCATAGAACATTGCGTGGTCGGGCAATTAACCCGACGTTACAATCGCAAACCTGAAATGCCACAAATTGACCCACAGTCAATTTTTCCACTGTATGCATCTTTTATTCGAACCAAAAATTGTATTGTTCTGCTCAGATGAAATCTACCACAATGTCGTATCTGGATTTCTGCAGTTAATGCTAACAGAATACGAATCTTGAGTGGTTCTAGGAAATCGGATCAAAGATGGCACTATCAGTCCTTTACAAAACTGCCAGTTAGTTTCACCGAGGGTAATTCTTAGTTTAGAATTTATTGTAGCGATTTGTTTAATATTGACAACCAATCGAATCAAACTAAAATAAGTGTCAAAGATATAATAATAAAGTAACATTCCCATCCTAAGCTTAAGAGGGTTCAAATTCAGTTCATACCTGGTTTTCAGTCGAAGGAAGGATCGCTGCAATTCATGTTCAGCCCTGTCATCAATTTCTGTTAATTACTCTTGCAATTCCCGAACAAAACCTGTTTAAAGACGACTTCCGGTGGAGGTTGAAATATTAATTCTTGTAGAAGTCGCATATCACGGCCAAAAATCCTTGCAGATGGATTCTCCTTAATGGTTTCATGATATGACGAACGATAGGCCATGCAAAAAAGGGGCAGAAGGTCATGAAGAAGAAGAACGGTGCGATTCAGACACCCAATCATACCATCGGATTTTGGGTGTAGAGGTGGGAGGTTTTTGTATGCCCGTAATATCTCAATGTAATACCGCTCGACGTCTTTCCTTTCTCCGATCTAATAAATCCGGAATCTTAGCTTTTCAAATATCTCATTTGATCCAAAATATCCTGCGGATTGTATATCGTGGTACATCCTGATTAAGTTGCTTGCAAGACGTCGAACTATTAATGGAAGTAAACGTTGCAACTGTCGTCATACAGAAGGGACCAACTTTTTGTATAACAATTTATCTTGCAGAACCTGTGTAAAAATTGTGCCCAATATGCTTTTAAGCCGACTTTCTGTCAATTTGGACTAAGGTCATCCTTGACCTACCGTATTGGAACCAAAAGAACGTCGTCCTTTTCCTAAACATGCTGAAGTTTTTCTTCTAAATCAATACTCACCAGCTGAATTAGACGGAGCAAGCCTCCTTCTTATGGATGAAAACGATTCTCCTTTGATTGATAATGATCGCAGTTCAGGTTCAGACTAGGGTGGCGTGATAGAGCATCCGCATAATCAGTTCATACCAAAAGCCCGCTGCCATACAGATAAACATATATGTACACGTTCGATGGCCTTTATTAAAGGCGGCAATGGTGCTCCGCACGGCTTAAGGATTTACTAAAATGCGCAATAACGCGCTTTGTTTTGCACTGCATCTGAAGCAATACAGCTCCTAAGTCGTAATCACTTGCACCAATATAACGAATTGTACATTTCCTAAGATTGTGAACACCCACCGGTTGGTTTAGATCTACAAAATTTGTTGCACACTGCTCGATCCAGAAAAGTACAGACATTTTTCAGTCAACTGCATCAGTCAAGATGCAGGCGATGGTAGCACACTGGGGTTCAAAACGGGGGTAATAGGTACACAAAAAAAAAAAAAAACCCGCGCTTGCGACAAAAGAAAATATGTATTCAGGGCAGCGCAGTGCAGTATCCCAACTCTTCCTCCCCCGGGCATGGTACTGTAGCTTTCACTTGTTCAGTGCTATATTTGTCGTAGGGCATATGACTGCGTCATACGTTTTGATGACCACATATTCGATTTCAAATGTCTAGGTTCCCTCAAGAGATTTAAGAAATATCTTACCCCCTCTGATCTGGTCTCAATATATAACACATTTGTCGGCCCAAAATTGGAGTACATTGCTCACATTGATCTGCTAGATAGGATTCAAAACCGTGCGATAAAACGCATGAGTGATACTTATATCAGTCAGTCAATTGACACCCTCGAACACCGATGTAATGTTTCCTGTCTCACTTTGTATTATCGCTACTTTCACCACCAGTGCTCCATAGAAATCACCAATAGCACCCCCATCATCAATATTCCTCCCTCTTCAAACATTCATCCGTAACGCCCGTCTCGCTATGAACGCTCATCAGTATACCCTCAAGCTCACTTTTGGACGTACTCTGAAAAATCGTGATTCATTCCTAAGCCGTACAACTTGCTTATGGAATGCCCTGCCAAGCTCTCTGATCCCTATTCATTTTAAATTGCAAACATTTAAGACCAGTTACGTATTTCTCTTTTTTGCCTCCCTGATTTTCCTTCGACGGTACTGTGTACGAACAAAAAAAAAAAATTCAGATATACTCGTTGGAGTAGACCAGCATCGAATATGTACGCATGTACGAACAATATCGATCGTGGTACCAAAAATGTAACTCCTTCTCAAAACATGTTGCATTTGGCTGGACTAAGTTTTACTTCGGAGCGCCTTAGAGGTCTAAAGACAGAACGGTGGTTAGTAATCATTCACTCGAAAGTCTCACCATGGATTAAAAAGCCATCCATATATATTAGACAAGTTTTCATGGGTAGTCCACGCAAGATATTAGATATAAGGTATTCAAAAATGACAGATGCATTGGTCATTGTAAAATTCATGACTTCGAACTCCCACAATCCGTCTCTCGCTCTGCAGTCTTCTCTCTGTCCTCGGGGTGTACTTCAACTTGACAGTATCCAGAATGACAGTCCACTGTGCTGAGATATTTGAAACAGGCACAGAATCGATCAGATGACACGAGTGGGGCAATGTGAACAAATTCTTCATGGTGAAAGAATGGTGATAATGTCGAACTGCATCTGTTAATCGCGTCAACTTATTGTGTGGCTACCAAACGGAGGTGGGAATAAGTTGGTATTTAATAAGAATTTTGGATACCTTGTCTGTCTTTGTTCGCAGCCGTGGAGAAAATTGTATCGCTCAATGTGCGGAGATCCTTTGTGTGCCTTTGTTGAGTTTCTATTATTTCTGCGATGTCCTTACGTTGTTACTCCATACGGTAAGAGAATTCAACTTCGAAGGAATTTTCCGTAAATTTTCAACAAATTTCTCCGCCATATCAAATCGATTATCCCGCTTCTGATACCAGTGTCGCGATTTTGCTAATATTGAACGAATATGAATATTAGAATATAGAATATGAACGAATGAGGAGAACAATTAACATTACGATTACAACAGAACTAAAAGGCAGCCTGAAGTTGGAAAAACATATTTATTCTCATCGTCGAACCAAACTAGAGGCGCGGCAGAGATCCTTTCTTGAATTTCTTTGACGGATCTGAGTTATGATCGCAAAAGTGTAACAGTAGAAAATTTTTCTTGGGATAGCAATTTACTGTACTGCGCAATCTGAGGGACCTTATTTGTTAGAGGATTGTACAAGTTGTCCGAAACAGAAGTTGCTTGCTGGGAACTCCTCCGCCACCACATCTTTTGAAATGTCCTAACTAAAGTCGAGCCCCAAGTATACCGAAGCGGTTTCAATGAAATGGCTATGCTAGTTCCGTTTAAGAGCTCCATCTTCAGTCTGAGTTAAATTGAAATCGTAATATTCAGCGGCTGCCTTTTCACTTTCTAAACCTGGGCATGGGACTACTATCCAGTTCCTATATGTCCATACATATTGTGTCCATAAATACTATTTTTTATTAAATCATACTCATATGTGGGTATCCATCTATCATTATGTTAATTCATTCTCACAACCCCTTCATTCAGGAGTATCTGCAACCCCCTTAACGGATGGAAAATATCTGAAACTTACGAAAATGTAACTAAACCTTTGTACATTGTACGTTAATAAGATTAACTGTAAATTAATTTACTCAAATATGACAATTCGTTGGAATCCCTTTGATAATCTACTTTGAAAGACATTCCGTAGGTCGGGGAGCAGAGCCAGACAAGAAACCTTATCTTCAGCGTCCGTAAATTTTGAGCTCAAAGAGTTTTGTCGAATCGAAATGTTACAAATGAAAATTCGCAAACTTTATATACTTTATGGTATTCATACAAATGTACACATGTGTATTCGCTTCGATGAAAACCATGAAAGTATACAGATACAGTCATATATTTTCCAAGCAAAACCCAAAACATTTAATTAAGTTCGTAAATTCAGTTTATTATTACCGTTGTTCTGTATTTTGATTTATGAAAAAGCAATTCACAAGTGATGAAGTCGTTTTGCAAAGTATATAGCTCTTCATGATGTATGGTATGGTACACAACTGGGATTCCTTATTATTTTGACTTTGAGTTCATTTTTAATTAAACGTATTTAGGTCCTCTTTAAGGAATTCATCCCTGATGTTGATTGATGGGTGGTGTACATATTCAATGTCAATGTCAAGGAAAATGTAATTTGAAAATGATTATAAAGCAAATGGGATTACTGTCTTTTCTTGATGGGAAGTATCCATACATAAGTATGTATGTGGGATCTTCTTCTGCGAAAGAAACAAATGAGCCAGTGTTTAATATTTATATTGTAATTCAAATGTTTTTTTACTTCTGGTTAACACATCATATTCACATTTACGTACTACATCGTCCTCTTGCTTCCTTAAATAGCTATATCAAGAGGAAAGCTTGTCTCATCCAACCAACCCTCTACCCCAGATGATTTATCGATGTTCATTGCATCGGCACACTCAGTTTCTACTAATTTATCGCTTTAATATTGGTCATCATTTTCTTCGAATTGGTCATTATCTGCCCATGGCTTCGTTCTGTCAGCGCTAGTGCTGGTAGATTTCCGTCCAGCATGGTTCCCAGGTTCCCAACCTTCTGTACATCGTATCGGTCAAACCTTTTATTTGCATTAATACAATAAGGGTCAAAAAATGTTGTCCGTACCATCGTATCGAGCATGCGGTATAGAAATTACCGACAGCACTCGGAATTCTTTTTTCTATTTCCCGAAGCTTCCTGTGCAGATCACAGCTAAAAATCTTTTCATCGAACTCTCAGTTATCTCAGTTATTGGTGCAATAGCGGTTCAGTTTTGCATTCTATGAGCAGTATAGCAGCTCCAATGAGGGTTTCTTAATATTGTTCCTATTCTGTTTTCTTGAATTTTTTCCTTCGTCTTGCGCTCATATTAAATTCGACCGACTTGTTCAAGAGGTAAATCAAAAGCACTCTCCACGAGACAAAGCAAAAAACTGTCTTTCACTTATCTACGATCCACTGTTCCAACGTTATTCACGCGCCGACCTTTTTTCTGGATTTTTGTTTCTCTTCTAAATTATTACTCTTATGAATATCTTAATTATATTTGGCATTCAACCAAGCTCCATCTCTTGCCATTATTCGGTTACTAACAGATAGACCTCTTTCCAAAACGTTGTCGAGTATATTAGCCTTGCTATGACTATTGTTCGGCAAATCATCATGCAATATTTCTGGCATAAAATTCTGCAACAATATTGACTTTCTGAACTCGACAAGTTGGATCTAAAAACAACGCTCTAAGCAACACTCTTCCACATCCAGTTCGAGTTAATTGTGGTATCAAAATGGCGTATTCGAGCAGTTTGTGTATCTGGCAAAACCTTAGCAGAAAACAACTTCTACCAACCTACCTACCATCATGCGAAGACTTACACCAGAGCAACGTTAAAAATTGAATATTTATCGCCAAAAGCAGTGTTCAGTAAAAAAATGTTTATAAAGCGCTACACCAATATTACGGTCAACATAACCAACCAATGATTTTACACTGAAACTGATAGCGGGGTTGGTGGCAGGGTTTTCTCAGAGAAGCTAAACCTAAGCCTCTCCTTCCGCCTTCCAAATCACTGTAGCGTGTTCCAGGCGGAAATTTTGACAATTAAAGAAGCTCTGTCCTGGCTTAAGGACGTGATACCTGCAAAGGATATCCGCATCTTTTCAGATAGTCGGGCCGCTATCAAGTCCCTGGATTCCGTCTCACACAATTCTAAAACCTCACTTGAATGCCGATCATCTCTTCTTCACCTTCGTTGGATGTAGGGCCACACAGACATTCCAGAGAATTGGTGGGCCAACCAACTCGCCAAAATTGGAACCACTGTACCTATTCTATCGGAAAAGGGTAGCATAGGTGCGAGTTTATTAGTCGCTACGTACAAATCAATATAAAAGCTGAATGATAATAAAAGAAACAGACCTTAGGTGGAATCTTGGACCAAACAGATTTGGCCAAAGCTGGATCTGAATCGCTCTGAGAGTCTGATACTTGTAAATAGGAAACTTCTCAGTGCCATCATAGGTGTCTGGACACTGCCTTAAATGGATATAGCCATATCTAAGCTCAGGACCAACCAACCAACCCGCGGAAGCGGGGGGGTATGATTGCGCAGCTATCTTAACTTAAGATGCATACGAGTATACCAACTCATCTGTAAAATATGATGACGAAAGTATGCCCAATGAATGGAACCTCAGCATTGTTTGTCCGATCCTCAACAAAGGAGACCCTCTGAACTGCAAAGACTACAGAGGCATCAGTCTTCTTAATATCGCCTACTATATTCTCTCGTCTGTGCGATTTTAGGAAAGGAACGTTTACCATCAACCAAATATTCACACTTCTGTAGATCCTGGGAAAAACCGACGAGCTCCAAGTTTATGTGAAAAAAGGGTTTAGTTGATGAAGTCTCGAACAGGACGCCTTTGAGGCAGTTAAGAACTTTATTTACCTAGACTCCGCTATCAATTCAGACAATGACACCAGCGCTGAGATCAAACGAAGAATAACTCTTGTCAACCGCTTCTTCTTTGAAGTAAGAACACAATTCACCAGCAAAGCCCTCTTTCGAAAAACAAAAGTGACCCTATATTAGATCTTAATAACCCCATGCATGGACTTTATCAACAAATGATAAGGGTACTCTTGGCTGCTTTCAGAGATAAATCCTTCGGGTGATTTTCAGTTCCGTCTGCATAGACGGTGAGTGGAGGAGACGATACAATGACGAACTCTACGGGGGGTACAGCGTCATCGACTTAGCCAGAAGAGTGAAGATCCTAGGACTGAGGTGGCTAGGTCATGTGAGCGGATGAATATCAATGCTCCGGTCTGAAAGCACTTGGAATCCACCCCCGAGTAAAAGCGCAGTAGAGGAGGACCGCGGCTCAAGTGCTTCACGCAAGTTTTTTTTTTTATAATACCGCGCGCGCACCAAGGGGATATGAATACCCTTTTACTGGCTTTTTCTCCAGGGCGCGGGCGGGTGGTGTAGTAGTTTGAAACTCAGGTGTATTAGGTTTCGATATTTTTCCCAGAGGTGGTTGTCAAACTGGACGGGACGAGCTAGTACATCCTCAATCTGTGGGTCTTAAGTACGTGCTAGTTGTTAGTTCGTTACGTTTAGCCCAGTCAGCAACCACTCCAGCATCAGTGTTATCCCTTCATGTCAGAGTTGACGCCGACAGGATTTTCATATAACTACATACAAATTCTATGAAAAGACTTTTTCACATAATTGTCTCGCACAGGATTCGAACCCGCGACCCTCTGCTTGAGGAGTCTATGCATATACCACTACAACACGGCCACCACGGGACCCCAGCCAATTTAGCGTGCGAAACTGAAGGTCCACCACGGACTATAGCGCCACCTTAACTAAGTAAGTAACCACTGCCAGAAGCCCGATAGCGCCTTAGATGTATCCATAGAAGTATGTTATCCACGATGACACCCAAAAACTCTGCTTCTTTGGAAAATTGGATGCTGATGCTTTCAAACATAAATTGAGTCAGACCGGACAGCTTCCTCTTTCTCGTACTATAAAGAAAACATCCTCAATTTTGAGAGGATTGAACAAAATCCCATTTCTAGTTCAGCAATCTTCGATCACTTCTATTGCCGTCTGCGCTTTGGAACAGACAGTCGCTAGACTTGATCCAACAGACAATACAACTACATCGCCCGCATATGCTTGTGCAAAGATATCGGTATTGTTGAGCCCGCTGAGCAGGGAGTCTACCAACATGCACCAAACCTCAGGAGACACATTTTGGTCACAGTCAGCATCCGCGATCAGTTTTTATCTCCAAAGTAGTGCTGCGTCTACGCCGTGTTGTCTGACCAAGTTACACATGCCGTCAGAAGTTGCGTTGTCGGAAGCACCCTGAATGACTCTTTACAGCTTAGTTCGCTACCTGACTTGGTCCTTCTTAGAACCTTAGAATCTTTGACTGCATCGTTCTTTGTTGAACTCTTAATGCTGCGCTTCCTAACTATTTCCTAACTAGGATTTCATAATTAAAAGGGTGGAGAATACGTAGGCAACAACCAACGTACACTATTGAAAGGCAAAACTGAACGACGGAAAAGCAGTCGAGACATGTAGTTCATCTTAAGCATCGTCACCATATACAGTACATACTCGAGTCCCACGATCGATTTTCTTTATTTTCTTCATTTTCACTTTTTAGCAAACGGAAATTAAAAACTAAAAATAAATAATCTTCCCTGCTGTCGGGTAACACCTTCGTATCAAAGTCCCCCATCGATTTATTGGTTCCACTAAACAGAAAGGCGAGATATTGGAACTGGCTGCCATCAAATCTGTTTGCCAGAAGGGATTCACACTTCAACCCCCATTCCACCCTCACTAACTCATATGTTCGCAAAATTCTTCTCGCACCAAACCCCCAGCACCCAATATTTATTAGAGTCGTGCCGAGAACCGGAAATTGCTTATAAACGAAGGAAGCAATGTGCTTCCATCCGTGCCATGTTCTGGGTCAAATGTCGCAAAAAACCACACGTCCCCGAGGTTGTTTTCATTTTCGTTTTCGGTTTCGAACTCGTGTACTCCTACACTTCCTATCTACGCATAATTCCGGGAGAAAATTATATTTCGGGCTCATGTGTTACACCCGGATTGGATTTCATTTCGATTCGTTTGCTGAGTTTTTTCTTTCCCTCTTTTCCAATTCCTTCTTATGACGAATGTATCGGAGTTATGACAGGGTACAACGTAATGATATTAAAGTGAAAAATTGCTTTTTTAATTGGAGCCCAGGTGAGCTTTGTGCTGATTCATGGCTTTCTGCCAACGAGCCCTTGGTACAGACGTGTTAATTGGAAGTAATTTCGCAGAATTTTCTTTCATTTCCGCGCTCAGCGTGAGAATGTACCTGTACGAGTAATTGATTGGAAAATCGTGTTGACAAAAGATTAGCTTCGGAAGCCGAATCTGGGAATTGTTAGGGAGGGAAATTCAACCCGACGAATGACCGTTGAGACGAGTTTTTTGAGGAGATTACTTGGGAGATAATTGATTGCTTTTCGCGAGATTAGACTTCTTTTTAGTCACAAAGTCCAAACAATTTTAAAATCCTCCCGTTGTACTAGAAGAAAAGACCTGAAGCCTGACCCTAATTCAGAAGAATCTTCAGAGTATTGTGCTTGGTATTATTGTATATCAAAAGAATTACAAGAAAATGACATAAATCATGACTTAATGACAAATCATTTCTTATCGTAACTGTAGTAGATGGCAGCTGGCCACACGATGGTTAAACGTTCCACGACAGTTATACAGTTAAAGGCTGTGTAATTGGCTGTTGTTCAACACAAAGTCCATGAACATTAGAGTGCTTGCGCTCTGAAATACTTTTCTCGCTTTAGGTATTAGATGACAGTCGACCAATATTGATGCAATAGTCTTCGAAAATCGATATCACAAGGCCCTAGCAAGTCAGCAGTGGACGCAAAGCTTCTGTTTTTTACCACATTTTCCCTCAAGAATGGATTCTAGCAGGTCATAACCATCTGAGCCGATGAATACCAGACCTTCTCAGCAGTTCGCTTGTTATATTTCGTTGGTTGGTGCTAACGAAGCTTTCTCACTAAACTGTAAGTATAAATTCTACGCCATTTATGAAGTAGGACACCTGTCGGAGTCTCATTGCGTGTCTCAAGGCCTTGCTGATTTGATTTTTCGCTTAATCTCTTCGACGGCGTCATTGTTCGAATTCGAATTCGCAGCGAAGCCAAGAAGTATTGGTTTGTTGGTTCTTTCCGCCTGACAGTAAAATGTTTGTCATCTTCGCCGTTTAACAGTCTAAAAAAGTTATCACGCTACGGACTGTAACTATATGTACTATCATATTCACATCTGTTCGATGTTTATATCCCCGGGAAGCTCTTTCCTTCATATTTGTAGAAGCATTTTTTAATGGTCTTATTCGTACGATTCGTACTGCTTCTTTCTTCTTATATTTGAGTAGCCGATGTTCCTCCAATCACCTTTGTTGCTTGTGAGCAGGTCTCGCCCTTCTTTCTAGCACCGTCTTGTTTGCATCTAAATTCGCTGGTAAACACTCTTCTTGATACCAGGGACCTCGTTATGGTTTGCACTGTTGCCGTTGGTCATCTGCGCTTAATGTTGAAATCATAGGACCTACCGAAAGGGTAGCAACTGTAGCCACTCCTTGTCAAGTTGTCTGCTTCTTCGATGTTTTAGCATTGAAGAGCAATGTCTGAGTAACTACCGATGGAAAGCAGGTTGTGAGTGTGAATTTGATTCTTGTAAAGTTTCTTAATGTTTTAAGGACATAACACCTACAACAATTTGATTCGGCAAACCAACGTCTGAATTTTCACTTCCCAGACTTGCTTAGCATCATCTGTGTTTGTAGTTTTTGTGTTTGTTTTTTATAATGGCTAGCGAATTCAGAGTAGACATAGACATAGCACTACTGCTCTTCTTAAAGAAGCCCCAAGCTGGGCAGGAGTTCGACCATTAACTAATTCGATGCTATCTCAAAGAATTGTATCCCTGTATCCTCATACTGTAATCGTTATTGCGACTTCAATATACACAACTCTGGGTGCCTTTGATATTTTGGACAAACAAGATCAGAAGGACGGTGTGTTGAGATCTTCGCTGCGGATAACAATTTGACGCAGCTTGTAAATGAGCCCACGCAAATACCAGACGTTGGTAGTCATACCGCAACACCCTGGATGTTCACTCTTGATGTGCCTTCCCCTCTAGGCTCGTCTGACCATTGCATCATATCTGCTAATTTAGAGAAAAGATTCCTAAATGAACCGTATGGCAATACAAGAAAGGCAAGGCAAGATTCTTTGGGAATTTTAACTTGTCGTTATGATTCCCCGATAACGACGTGGATGGCGCTGCTGATATGATCACAGACACCATTCTCTCTGGAATAAGATCCTTTATCCCTCATCAGATGAAGAGTATCAAATCAAAGAAAAGACATGGTACGACTGGATCTGTTAAGAGTCTGTCAGGGTAAGAGAAATGCTTTGTTCGATCCTTCTAGAGCAATTCGACTAAAGAAAACCTAAAAAAGTTCAAACGAGCAAGGAATGGCTGCAACATACGATCAAAAAATGAAGCAGAAAATACTATAATGTCCCAAAAGTAGTAAACATATACAGAAGTACTTAAAGATCTTGATATACACTAATTAACTGGTCCAAATGGTATACCTACCCTTCTTCTGAATAGCTGTTCTTTCTTGCTGTTACAGTTAAGGACTCTTTCCGGGGCACGTAGAAAACAGCATTTATACAGCCAATCTCTTCCTACGTCAATAAACGCTTTCGAACCGTTAGCTCAAGAAATATCTCGAAACGCTTTAACTTCTCAATGACCGGCAGTATGGTTTTTGTAGCAACATATTCACTGGTGATTGGTTAGTATGTCGAACCGGAAAGTGGAATCAATGCGTACATCAATTTGGCAAAAGCAAAATAGTTGCACTTAATATTTCTAAGCCATTTGACAGAGTTTGACATCAGGCTCTTCTCTTGGATGGTTTCATGTCTGATATTCACAATAAAATGCTGGTGTGCCCCAGGGCTCTGTTCTGTCTCGGACACTCTTTTTAATTTTCATTTATGATCTCTTGTTAGCAACTCCTAATCCAATATTTTCCTTTGCTGACAACAGCACTCTCTGTTCGTTCTCTCTTCTCATTCGTTCTCGCACTCACGTCCCTGCTCTTCGGCTGTAGAACGAGAACGACAGCGTATGTTAAGTTCATTAAATTGTGGAATTTAATGCTTCCAAAACTCAATGCTGTCAACTGTCATTGAAGTGTAATTTGAAAACCTAGTCATTATCCATGAATGGCACTACCATCATTGAAATTTTCCATTCTCTGTATGCGTGTGAGCGAAAACTTATGTTGGAATCATCACAAATTCGATGTCATCAAAAATGCTGCGAAATGTCTAGATTTCCTCATGCGATGTAAGAGATATTTCACCCCTTTGATCTGGCCTAGATATATAAGGCATTCATCCATATCATACAATACCCACATCTGGCCAGGTGCTCGTAAAACATCTCTGCACCTGCTATATAGGATTCAAAAATATCAGTCAGTCAATCGACACCCTCTAACACCGATGTAATGTCTCGTGTCTCATTTGGTTTTATCGCTGTTTCCACCACAAGTGCTCCATAGAAATTGCCAGTAGCATACCGCTCTTCGAACATTCAACCGTAACAACCGTCTCGCTATGAATATTCACCAGTATATGCTCGAGCCCACTTTCGAACGCACTCTGAAATAAAGTAATTCGTTCCTAAGCCGTACAACTCGCTTATGAAAATCTTTGCATAGCTCTTTGTTTTCTAGTCATTATAACCCCCAAACATTTAAAATCAACGCACACCGATATCTCACTTTTTTCCCTCCCTAACTTTCTTTCGCCCGCGTTATGTGCAAAAATCTTAAGGGTACTTAAAATTCCTTGTACACGCATCAATTATAAAAGAAAAAATCGAAACCCGGGAAACCACTCGGCTACAGTTGGTCTCTTTATGAGTCTTTCGATGAGTAGGCGCTTCGATGATAAAGTATCAGCAACCACAACTTAAGCATCGAATACATTCAGCGTAATACGAACATAGGTCGGACGTTTATAAACGTAGTTCTACGGCGTGTCGTTATTACTTTCACAGTAAGCTTCACAGGATGTTGTGTTACTTATGACCGCCACACCTAAATACTAAGCAGAGCGTAAAGACCCTCACGAGGCCAGTAGATATTCTGCAGTTCTTCTGCTGGGCAAAAGTAGGAACATCGGTAAAATCTTAGATAGGTCGGCTTGTTTGCACTGCCGTCAAAATAGAGTCATTAAGTAATGCATACGCAGATATGCTCATATGAGTCCCAACTGTTAGGGTCTTGAAAACCTCTCTTCTGTGTCTTGCTTAGCAAGTTCATTGGCGACTTCATTTCCCTGCGTTCAATGCAAGACTTTATTATTGAGTTAAATTGAAAGTCGTGAGATGTTTTACAAGCCTTTAAGTGCAGCTTGGCTATCCCTAAAGATGTGATTGCTTCGCTTCATCCACTATTTCTTTGCAATATAACCAGTTGTTATCTGGATTGCGTGCATCTGCGCTTAAAAGATAGATGCAACTTCAACGGTTCTGAAGTTATCTGTAAAAACTCAGCCACATTCCTTTTCTGGATCAGAATCTTTGCGCAACCATTCATTGCCGAAAGGAAAGTCGATTTTGTATTTTCGTAGCAGCAAGTGTTCTGGAGTCATCGCAACAGATGGCGTATCCATAAGACCAAAATCAGAAGACAGTTGTTACTCAAGATCTGATCTGGCTGATCGAAAGCTCAGTCGCTAGCGTAAAACTCTAGGGGTCGGTACAGGATTTCATCCCCTCCGCCGTATTTGTGAGACCAACATAAGGAGAACATAAAACGAAAAAAAAAAAACAACAACAAACAATGACAACCTTAATATTACCTTAAGCGACTCAAATCAAAATCGAACGGTCGAGGATAATAGCCTACTACTTGGGAATCCGCCACCGAAGAAAGTAGTTTCGAATGAGAGAAGTGTCAGAACATTCGTCATTGATATGGAGATTCTACTTCTCCGAGATGACGAAACCTGCTTCATCGCTAGCTCATCATATTCACTGATAAGATAGTGAATAATAAGTAAGCAATAAGGTCAGAGTGAACATCTGACTTCCTCAAGGATATAGACTCAGGAAAGAGCGAGTCTATTGCTCGCACCTTACAAGAACCCAGTCAACAAGTCGCCGATGAAATCAACATATGCCCCGACCGGATCCACTGACAGAAACTGACGCCGAAAATTCTGTAACTAAGTGCTGTTCGACATCCAAGTCTAGGGTGAACGAGCTTATTGCTCGTATCTCTATTAAGAGGACTCTGGTAGAAAAATTCACCAGAAGGGAAAAACAAGTCACGGTTCTGACCTTTAATTTTCATCATGTCAGATTCCAGGGTGAATGAGCCTACCGCTCATTCCAGGAGGTAGAGAAAAGTGAAATGGATAAATCTGACCTCTTCAAAGCTCCAGTCTGAAGGGTTAACGAGCCTATTGCTTGTACTTTTTCGCAGCCAACGAAAATGGATAAGGGCAAATAGAAGGCGACAGAGCCATCCAAGGTCTCTTCGAACCTCGCTACTTCAACAACAGCTCTAGGATAGGACGGAGGGAGGTAAATTCAACATAAGACAGTGCCTGTACAGTTGTTGCCAACCCTAATTCATGTGAGAAAGATCCTGTGCACCGAAAAAGGGTAGACAACGAACTCAAACGGAAATGAAAACGATTATGCTAAATAAGGCTCGCAAAATCAACAAAGAAACTGCCGCGGCATGGCGACAACAACGTAAGAGGAATAGAGGAACTTCAAAGTTACAATCGCTGAGGGGCGGGGAGAAATCTCCTGGCACGCAACCATCAGCCGTCACGACCAAGGGCTCCTCCAAACCTGAGCCGGTTCACGGGACGATAAGCCCCACTTTTTGTGCGGCTTTTGAAGCTCAGTAATTTGGGTCAAAGAACTTTAGGAAGTTAATTCTTCTACGACTTCTCAACGTTAAACTGCTTCGTTTACCTCTCTTTTCAGATTCGCGGATGCAAAAAGATGGCTTAGATCCTCTCAGGGACCAAATGACAATCAACGAAAGGCGGAAAGCGTAAACCAAAACTAGAAACCGCAATCAAATTTTCATCCCCTTCCAGTTCTCCCAATGGATCCACACAGAACTAGATATGTACCTCACCAACCTGCTAACACAACCCAACTTGTAACAATAACTATAGTCACGGTTTTCTATCCGTTTTCTGTACGGTGCTTTGCATCGCATTTCGTAGATAATAATAATGTTCGCCTTGTAGCAACTTAGACTAATTTTTGGCCAGCATGGACACTGTTAAGGGTCCGAAAATTCAAAGTGCATATCCTAAAGTCAATGTTCATATCTCATTTGCTGAGCTCTTCAGAAGTAAGTCCATCTATACCCGGAAATTCTCAATATAAAGTATTTTACGTGATTGAGCAGTTAACACTACGATACAACCCCCAACCTGGTGGAGGATATTACTGCCAATAGGCCACCATGAGAGTCTGAACGCTGCCGTTGCTTCGCTTTTAAGTCCTCCATCACTATCCCTATTCCGAAAACCTGGCTACTATATGCCGAAAAAAAATTAATATTACCTGAGTTAGCTTAAATAAGGTAATCGCTATATCTGCCTGTGACTTTGCCGTTGAATACATCTTTTTGATTTCCTTCGCCAAAACGTACGTATTGTGGTTTAATTGAAAGATGCGCATACGCCAAAATACACCCTTCTGTGCTTGCGTAGTTTTAAGCGTTCAATTAGATTTTGATAATCAGACTTAGCATACCGTACTGCTTTCTTCTTTCTAAATATGTGCTTGGGAACGGTTATGGCACAACAGAAACTTGATGTTTAAGTATCTGTCTGAATAGCAACGCATAAACAAAAGAGAGATCCACCAATCTCAAGAAACTCCGCCTTGAGTCTTTCCTCAACATCGAACGTGCCTACAGAAATGTAAGCACAAATGCGATCGTGGGCAACTTGGAAAAACAAGCCTGGACATCGGCCTATTTTTTCTCGCGCTCAAAGCAAGAGGTTATGGACGCTTTAAAAAAGTTTTCCCAAATCGCTTTGCACTTGGGAGAATACAAACTGTAGAAAGAAGATATGCAGAGCAACTCGTCAGATTGGAGTAATCTTATCAAACATCTAGCTCCTTGCAAAAGATCAGATTTTTGTAGTATTAAAAGACAACGGCTTTTACTTGATGGTATACTCGTACAGCAAGAAGTTCAACAATGCAAAAATATTTGTAAGAAATCGAGATAGCTGCAGAGGATAAGGAATCAGATATTTAGAAGTGCGGACTTAGATTCTAAGGTAATCTGGAAAGAGATAATGTATGCATCCAGGAAGCAAGGGTAAATTTACGCCCTTGTATTGCGTTAGTTTTATAAAACAAATGACTCGCTATTCTAGTGTAGAGCTTTTAATCTTCACCAAAATGTATTTTACTTATGGAACATCAACATGGGCATTGAAGATAATATTGTACTTAATCTCATTGCAAGAATGCCGGCAGGCCCAGATGAAGGAAAAATGAAGTACTTGCTGTCATTGAAAAAAAAAAAAAAAAAAAAACACACAAAAGAGATGACATCTTGAGATTGTAATCCTGCTTATAAGGTGATAAGTTCTCTTCACCTGGGCCAAATTTTTTCTGAAACGAAGGACGATGGGCAAACTATATTTATCTTTTACAATGTCTAAACATAAATGATTATTATAGTAATAATCAGATCAATAAACGTTGACACCACTTAGCCACTAAATAATTTATAACATCTGGGCTTTCTTCTACAGACAACTGGTTAAGCTACCACACCTAACATTCTGCAGACACAGCAACCAGGTTTAACTTATCCGTACCTTCATTGTTACCACCCGTTAAAACTAATAGGGTGATAAATTCGTTGGGAAATTTATGACCGGTGAAATTGCACTTTGATTCTACTATTTATACACCATCACCACCACCTGTAAACGGGTGAAGGGCCAATATCATCAGCGTCACATAGTGCTTTGGGAAATCCATGCATAGTGACATACGAGCCGACAACGACGACGGTCTACCTGTACCTCTGTCTAGACGAGAGCCGTTTTATGTCTCGTTTTAGCGAATTTGTTTCGTGGCACTTTTTCTACATAAAATGTGGCATTCCGACGTTTCTAAGGGTGGACACAAAATGACGAAACACAAATGGTTAGGTTCGCTGTCGATTGGGTACGTAGTATTACTTGAATGGTAGGTCATAGGTTTGTCAAAATGCGGCAAAGGTTTTGTTGTCTAGAACTTTCCGTTTATTGAGAGCCAGGTAAGACATAAAGTAGGAGCAGTTTAGTAAAGTTTGCTGCAGAACTGTAATGGTCAGAATAAGTTAAAATCTGCATATCCATTTTTAAAGAGTTATGAAATTGTCCTAGAGAGTGACAGGTGTGGCTATTTGTGAATAGAATAACCGCCGCGCCGCAGTAACGACTCATTAAAATTTATGCGTACATAAATTGTTCGGTGAGATTGTTAAGGTTTAAGTGGTAGGAGAAGACACAAAGGGAAAAACTTGTGGAAACGGGAATTATTTTGGGTATAATGGAGAAAGATTCCGGGGCCATAACACCCTACGGGATATTCGTATAAAGATTTCTTCAAGCCAAATAGAAGCCTTCTTCGTCATGTGTCTGCTACTGCTACTCTGGGCTAAAGCCTCATAACCCAGAAGTTTGGTCAGATTTGTCAGTTCAAAGCGAATCTTTTGTTCTTAAATCCGGTATATAGAATAGAAAGAGCATTAATGCTTTGAGGGACTTGGTTACCGGCTGTCCAGTAACCTCTGAAAATTGATATGGGCAACACTATGTTCCTTTGGCTTCTGCTTCTAAGAATTTATCTGCTGCAATTTGTATTCTTCTTTACAATCATCCTAGAGATGCTACAGTTTTTAGGTCTAAATGCAAGATCAGTTATACAATATCTATCAAATTGCATATTTCTTGGGACCTATGTAAGAGAAGCATTCAAATAGTTAAGCAGACTCCCAGGTTAGACTCGAAGATGTTCCATGAATTTAGTCGATACAAAAATAGCCTAATAACAATCTACCTTTGAACTTGCAAGGAGTTAACAACACATTTCCGTCTGCAAAACGTTGGTTGCTTGACTTTGATGTATCAAAATCTTGCGTTTATACCTACGTTGCGCCGACTCCACTGTTGTGGTGAAATTTATTACAATATGTTATCCCCTTTCACTTTTGGCTTGTTAAGTTATCCGCCTTTGATTTCACCCTTATCTCTTATCTTAGCCCTTATTTGTCAGTTGTTCTATTCTATTTATAAAGGCCTAGAAGATTGATGAGTAATTATATTCAATATAAGCGTAATCGATTAGCAATTGTTGAAGTTTCTCGTGTTGCCTCTGCAGTAAATCAAGAAAAGTCTCATAGTTGGTTGACAGGTCTTTCAAAGCAAGGCCGATAATTGTTGCAATACTCTAACATTTTTCTAAAGTTTTAGGTATTTATGGCTAAGTTCAGTGTATCGCCATAGGCCTCTGATCAGGGAATGATCGTAGATATTAAAACCCGAAGCTTCAGGTCAATGATTTGAAGCTTCACCCAAGCCAAAAAAAAAGCTAAGACATCCGGCAAAGGGAATATAGTCATGAGATTGTCCATCGTCCTATCCCGGGCGGGCTTTTTGATACAGAAAGCTTAACTGCAAAGTTGTACTCTAATCCGGTTAAAGAAAGAATAAGATCCTTTGGCTGCCGCATCCGACACATTCTCTACCTCTTTTCCCACCATCTTTGAATCATCCTTAGAAGATCTGAATGACATTAGTGGTATAGGTTAACGTCCACAAAGCTAGACACCCTGCCTCAAATCTCATAATCTTCATAACTGAAATCGGTTAGCATATCGCCCTTATCCAGAAGCTGTGGTTTGTCAGAATAGATTCTCCAGAGCACTCATTCCTGGGGTAAGGGCGCCAAATTACAACATACCATATTTAACTTGGCAAGAAAAAAAGATACACCCAGTGCTTGTATTGTTGCCATAGCAGAACTCTGTATATCTTTCTTCATCCATTACAGCACATACGAGCTCGCAGTATCACTGCTTACCTTTATTGACGAGAAAAAGATAAGATTTGCATCGAGGTACCTACCCTATGATCACCATGAACTTGTTCCGCTTCGACACGTCAAGAAGCGAGCTGATATGGTCATCCGCATTGAGGAGAAAATTTTGCTTACCTGCGACACAAGCGTGCACCACTTATGGGGTACAGGCACAGAAACTAGCCAAAAATTCTTTGCAATTCTTTGTAATTTTGGATTGAAACATAATTGATACCACTAACATAGTTAGGTCCTCAAATGTCCTCCATGGAATCGCATACATGAATGGAAGGGATGGACGCAGTTTGTAACGACTTGTTCGCATAATACGGACGATATCACTGCAAATCCGCCAAATCTTCCTCTCCAAGTCGTATAAGGTTTCTGGCTTGGTGGCATAGACCAGAGAAAAGAGCCCAACAGTGCTGCATCGTATGGTTGAGATGGCAGATTGACAGGATCGGTTTTGTTGTTAAGTTGAGTGGCCAATGGAAAAAGTGAAGTCGGTTAATTTTTTCGTATACACATTCGGCTGTTCGCTTGATCAAATGCGATATTGCTTAGACATTTAACCAAAAAATGTGCCTTGTCACTGAGGATGCTTTTTCCGTGAAAATATGTATCTTTTTCCATCAGCAATATACGAGTACAACTTACGAAAGTTGTCTTGCTTCTTAATGCGAAACGATATTAATTGATTGCAGTATCTGGAATCAGCTTCACAAAACTCTAAAACAAACCTTGACTTCCGATCATCTCAAGGGAGATGACAAAGCAGCTTAACTTTCACTTGTGTTGGGCACAGGGGCATAGAGACATTCCAGGGTATTGTAGAGCCGACAAATTTGTCATAATTGGAACCATTCTACTTATTCTAGCGGAAAAGGGTATACCAATCGCTAAGCAAACTACATAATATTGAAGTTGGATGCTAACAAAAGAACAAACATAAGGTGGACTCTTGGTCAAAACTAGATCTGAATCACCCTAAGAGTTTCATCTTTCAAAATAGGAAACTTCTCAGGGCTATCATAGGTGTCATCAGTGGACACTGCCTTATACAATATTTTAGGCAAGCATTCAAGAAGGCTTCGTGTCTTTACAAATTATTTTATGCCGAAGCTGCATGGATGAGGAGGAAGAGGAGATAGTCCCCCAACTAATCTGTACACGCCCAGGAAACTGGACTTGGGAGCTTTCTTCCAAAATGACTTAAACGATCTAGACAATATTGACGTTAACAATCTTCTACACTTTACAATAACACCTTGATCAAAAAAATACCGGAATTTATTCAGAAAATTAAAAATACAAGTTAATTTATCGAAATCTATACTGTCCCCTTTAAAGTAATCTCCATCGACTGCAACACACTTATGCCAGCGCTTGATCCAATCCTCGAAAAATTTTTTATATTCGGTTTTCGGTATGTCCATCATTGCTTCCTGCAATAAAACGCATTCTCCGTAGTGGTTTTTTAACTCGATTGAACAGAAAGAAGTCACAGGGATCCAAATCAGGTGAATTCGGTGGCTGTTGGATGGTATTTGTTGCATTTTTCGTTAAAAAATTACGAATAATGATGGCACTGTGGGACGGTACGTTACAAACGTCTCATAACGCCCAAATAATACTCTTTGTTGATGCACTTCAACGCTGTAATCCATGAAAACCGTGAGAACTGCCTTCTTTTTTGACTGAGAACGACGTAGTTTTTTTGGTGAATGCCATTCACTTGGCCGATGCCTGGATTGCGTGTCATACTCATAAACCCACGTCTCGTCTCCAGTAATGATCCATTTGATGAATATGGGATCGGATTCAGCCTCGCAAATTATCCCTTTTCCGACGTCAACACGGTCTCTTTTTTGATATTGAGGTCTTTTGGCACCAACTTTGCTGCTACACGACGGATGCACAAATCATTAAACAAAATGTCTTGAACGGATCCATAGGCTATATTCAAGTCCTCCGCTATCTCTCTAATGGTTAATTTGCGGTTATTGACCAACATTTCTTTTCCTTCATCAATGTTTTCGTCGGTTTTCGATGTCAATGGTCTGCCACTGGTTTCATCATCTTCGATTGACTCACGACCACTTTGAACCGCTCGTGCCACTGGTAAATGACCGTTTTCTTAAGAGAGTCGTTGCCTTAACACTTTTCCAACATTTCCAACGTTCGCGCACCGTTAAATCCGTTTTTTATGCAAAATTTAATACAAGTTCGTTGTTGCAAATTTAAATCCATTTCTAAAATTGTAAAAAATCGCCAAGACACACAGAGATATATGTCAAGCTATGACGCTAAGATTAAGAGGGAATGTCAACAACAGATGTACCAACTTAACAAAAGAACTCAAATCGGAACGATGGGAGCATCAGACGGTCGTGATTTTGATCAAGGTGGTAATTCATAGCGGAGTAACAGCTATGATTACTTCGGAACCCAAATTGGAAAGAGTTAAGTAGATTATTAGAAGAAAGATTATCTGCTTCGATATAAGTTTCTCAAAATTCTTTGATAGATAAATACTTATGGGCCTAAAGTCACTGACGGAGCTTGCATTCGATTTTTTGACAATCGGTTTAACCCTTGCAATTTTTAAGGACTGTGGAACTGTGGATATCATTATATATGAAGCGAATATGTACGCCCGGTCGAGTAAGATTTAATAGCCATAACACAGTCAACAGCTTCACCTTCGATAACCACTTTAAAATCACCCGACATAGATGAAAGTCAGGCTTGTCGAAGTTATTTCGAAGGAAGAAGTCATTAAGGACATCAGGATCTAGGACACACTCTCCGCTGTTTACACTATTAGGGACGCAAATTAGTACACAGTTGCTTAAATGGAAGTTATGTGCTCAACTTAGAAGCATAATAGTTTCGTTTGCCAGTCCGGATAACTAACGTTGCACTGCTACGCGTTCTTTTCTATGCAGCGAATTTAGAATGGGAGGGGTTGTGCTATAAAGTTTATTCAGATTTTTAATTTGGGCAATTACAGTTTTTATTACCATCAATTCCAGACTTAGTGAGTAAACATGCATTATAAAGTTTACACATAAGGTATTGAAAGTAATTCAGCTTCTCGTAAGGATTAGCACTTAGCCTGCAGCCAAACACAGGAGCTGAACGGGTTGCGGTTTGTAAAGCTGGAGTGTCGACAGCGTTAAAATCATTGAAAGTAAGGGACAGAGGTAAAGAAGAATGAAAAAAGTTGATATTGTAGGTGCAGAAAAGGAGATCATGGTCAGAAATATAGTCCAGAGAACGTTGGTCAACAATTATTAGAAATTATGAATCCGCAAAAATGAAAAGGTCAAGCAAGCTGGAAGTTGAGATGTCAGAAAATCACGTAGGGAAGTATTCATTAACGATTTGAAGTCCAAAAGCAGATACCATATCTTTAATTTGGAAGGCACGAGGGTCATATTTGAATAAGTCATTATTGAGGTCACCATTTATAATGACATTCTGAAATTGGGCAGAAAACACAGAAAGAGCGCTTAAAAAAGGCTGAGGTGAGCACCGAAAAATTGTCTTTAGCGACGATATTAATAAGCAAAACTGCCGTATTTGGCCCGATGAGCGACCTCAGGCCACACAGGCACCAGGAAAAATGCACTGTTTGGTGCGATTTATGGTCAGGTGGAATCACTGACCTGTATTTTTTCAAAGATGACCGTGAGAGCAAGGTGGCTTCTAGAGTTCAATATTTTGAATTTTTTTTTTTTTTTTTTTTGTCTCGGCTCATTTGGTGAACGCCATTTACTTGCCTAATGTCTGGATTGCATGTCGTACTTATAAACCCACGTATCGTCTCCAGTAATGATCCTTTTGATGAATATGGGATCGGATTCAGCCTCGCAAATCATCCCTTTTCCGACGTCAACACGGTCTCTTTTTTGCATGAATTTGAGGTCTTTTGGTACCAACTTTGCTGCTACACGACGGAAACCAAAATCATTAACCAAAATGTCTTGGACGGATCCATAGACAATGTTCAAGTCCTGCGCTATCTCTCTGATTTTTAGTTTGCGGTTATTGATCAACATTTCTTTTACTTCGTCATGTCGATGGTCTGCCACTTTTCCAACATTTCCAAAGTTCGCGCACTATTACATTCGTTTTTTACGTAAAATCTAATACAAGTTCGTTGTTGCAAATTTAACCCTGGACCCGTGTACTGGGCATGGAGTGCCCCGAGGAAATTTCAGATCGAATTTTAACGTATTTATTGGTCTATGACATGCAAAAATGGGATGATTTCCTAAAGAATACGATGCCCAAGTACATTAAAAACAATAGAATTGATGTTGTATTCATTTTTCCTATCTCGGAGCTATAAAAAAAAAATACTGTTATCGGACTCTGTGCCCATTATACTGGTTTTCGAGATTTGGTCTCATAGAAATTTTAATTTTTGAAAAAAAGGATATTTACAACAACAAAAATACGAAAATAATCCCTGATATAGAAAAAATGAAAAAGGACCTGCACACCCATTAATTTCAATTACCCAACTCTCTCTTTGCATGTGGCGGCAGGCCAATTATTTTAGATATTACTATAACACATGGGCTGAAAAGTCAGTGCCGTTTTATAGTAAAACACAAAATTTTTGCAAAATTCAACTTTATTTATCAATATAGTTGCCTTCGAGGGCGATACACTGATTCAAACGATTTTCCAATCTTTCGATACCAGTTTTGTAGTAAGATTTCGGTTTAGCCTCAAAATAGACCTCTGTTTCGGCGATTTCTTCTTCATCGGTCTTAAATCTCTTTCCGGCGAGCATTCTTTTGAGGTCTGAGAACAGAAAATAGTCGCTGGGGGCCAAATCTGAAGAATTCGGTGGGTGGGGAAGCAATTTGTAGCCGAATTCATTCAATTTTGCCATCGTTTTCATCGAATTATGACACGGTGCATTGTCTTAATGAAACAGCACTTTATTTTTCTTCAAACGCGGCCGTTTTTCTGCGATTTCGTCCTTCAAATGCTCCAACAACTTAATGTAATAGTCGCTGTTGATAGTCTGCCCCTTTTGGAAATAGTCGACGAAAATTATTCCATGTGTATCCCAAAATACGGATGTCATAACCTTGCCAGCCGACTGTTGAGTTTTTGGTCGTTTTGGACGAGGTTCGTCGCCTGCTCGCCACTCAGCTGACTACCGACTTGACTCTGGTGTGAAGTGATGGAGCGAAGTTTCATCCATTGTCACATACTGACGCAAAAATTCGGCTTTATTGTGGTTGAACAGCTTTAAAGACTCCTCTGAATCACCAACACGTTGTTGTTTTTGCTCGGTTGTGAGCAAATACGGCACCCACTTTGAACAGAGCTTTCGCATGTCCAAATATTCGAGTATGATATATCCAACAGGCTCTTTTGATATCTTCAGAGCCTCAGCTATCTCGATCAACTTCACTTTACGGTCCCTCGTAATCATTTTGTTGACTTTTTTGATGTTTTCATCTAAAACAGCCTCTTTCGGACGTCCACTGCGTGCATCATCTTCGGTGCTTGTATGACCACTTTTAAATTTTTCAATCCACTTGCGAATGGTTCGTTCGGCTGGTACAGAGTCCGGGTAACACTTATCAAGCCATTTCTTTGCATCGGCTGTATTTTTTCCACATAAAAAAGCAATGATAAATCAACACACGAAATTGCTTTGAATCCATTTTTTTCACAATAACAAAAGTTGCTTCACTCACAACGCTATATCTCGAGAACTAATCGTCCCACAGCTGTCAAATTTATAGACGTATCTTTTGAAGGTTGGAAATTGGAAATGGATTTAATTTAAGTGGTGCCCTCTCTTAGAAACGACTTTTCAGCCCATGTATTACATCTTTATTGAAAAAGCTAGCTTTTTAGCATTCTCAGAGATGTTGCTTGTCGCGTTGAACAAAATTATGTTGTAAATGGGAGATTTAACCAGCGGAAACGATTCAGTGATTACTTTTTTTTTTGAAGTGTTACTGCAAATACCTATAAATGAAAGTATTATCTATTGTTTTTGGTTGCTTTTGATCAGCAAAGTGCTTATTCAGAGGATTCTGAAGGCTCTGAAGCAGATATTGATGATGTAGAGCGTTCAGAAGTTGACCCTGATTATGTTCCAGATGTGCCCCTTCCTGATTTGTGCGTTGAACAAATAGGCGATAACTTGCGACAACAAGAAGAAATATATGTATATGCAGATTCAATCTGATGAGCGGTGTCAGGAGGATTTTCAGGAGGATGAACCTGTTGGACCAAACAGAGTAATGCGCTACACAGCTAGGAACGTTCGTCATTCTGATATTTGGTGGTCTATGCCAGATGAATTTCAGAAATCCAGAACAATAAATGATCAAAACGAACAAAAGAGGCATAAGCCAAAATGCAAAACAATATTTTCAAAAAAAGCTGATGCTTTTAGATTTTTTATAAGCCTAGAAATTATTAGTACTATGGTTCTTGACACAAACAGGAAAGCAAAGAGGGCCTATGAAGACAATAGTTTTTAGCAACACCAAAGATACTTCGTCGATGGTATGATACGGATGCAGATGAGATGTATGCATATATTGCAGTGTTACTGTATTTAGGTGCCGAAAAATTGTCAAAAGAAGAAGCTAAGGACTTATTTGATCAACACAATATGCCTTTTTATAGAGCTAGCACGTCTTTAAAACGATTTGAACAAATATCCCATTTCGCTCGGTTCGATTCAAGAACTAGAGCATTCCGCATACAAACTGATAAGATGGCGCAGCTTTTAGTTATACTTGGGACGTATTTCAATCAAATCTCACTGCACCCTATCATCCATCAAAAGAGCTTACTATAGACGAACAACTAGTAGCTACCAGGGGCAGATGTTCATTTCGACAATATATGTCTAATAAACCTGGCAGATATGGTTTAAAAATATTTTGGGTTGTAGATGCCAAGACCAGTTATCCTCTGCGTGGAAAAATTTATTTAGGACAGCAACCTGGTGACGATCATTCGGATGGCATAGCACACGGCCTTGTGATGCATCTTTTAGAAGGTTTTTTTGATGACAATTTTAACATTACCACCGACAACTTTTTTTACATCTGTGCCATTGGCTTTAAAACTAACAAGTAGAAAGACTACACTAGTGGATACAATAAGAGGTAACAAACCACAATTACCAACGGAGTTTACAACAGGGAATTCAAAAGAACTCGGGAAAAATTTAGTTCAATTTTTTATTTTTCACGATGCATGCAGTTAGTTAGCTATGCGAGTAACATAAAAAATAAATTGTTATGTTGTCAACGTCACACCACGGCGAGTACATTGATGAGGAATCGCAGAAGACTATAATAGAAATAAGGGAAACGTAGACACTTTTGACCAAATGGTTACACTCTATAGCAGCAATCGAAAAACTAACCGTTGGGCAGTCACATTATTTTACAACATCATAGATACTGCAGCCCTAGCTGCCTACATATCATATGATATACTATAAGTCAACCGGAATGGTGTACAACTAAGGAAAGATCCGGAAAAAGAAAAGCCTTTATCAAAAATTTTAAAACCAAGTTTGCGAAATTCTGTAAAAACGGCGATGGCAATGATAGGATATAAAAAAGATACGAGACTACCATTCCTTTCACAACGGCAAAATATAAAAAAGCAAAGATGTGAATCCTGCAAAACGCAAAAGAAAGATAACAAAAGAACTGCAGTTTGCGATTGGTGTTATGTTCCCATCTGCACAAAGCACTACATAAGAATTTGCGAACGATGTTATATAAAAGATGAATCATCTGCTGAAGCTATTGACGTTCCTAATCGGGACGATGTTGATGAAACATTCGCTTCTGCATCAAAACCAAAGCGCAGCAGAAATCAATCACCGTCCTGAACAATTAACTATACAAAATATATTTATATTTATGTTTTTTAAGTATGTATATAATTTAGATTTAAATAAAGAACTTTTTTTACTGTGATCACATATAAAAAATGCCATCCTCCATACTTATTTTATGGGGCACTGAGTGCCCAGGTACATAATAACTTAAAATTTTACAGTACACGGGTCGAGGGTTAAGTCCATTTCTAAAATTGTAAAAAATAGCCAACACACACAGATATATAGAGTTTTCCAATAGGGAATTGACAACTTTGAATTTCATTTGTGAACGCACTCTTTCACTAATCACCAAACTGTCACTCTCAATTTATTCAGTAAACTCACCATTTTCATCATTGTAAAGTACACTACCGAGCAATGTCTGCAAATTATAAAAATTTTCTACAGATATTCGGAGTCGAATAATCATCTTCAATGACAAAGCTCATTTTTGGCTCAAAGGGTTCGTCAATAAGCAAAATATGGGTTATTGGTCGGGTGAAAACCCACATGTGCTTCATGAATCATCACTTCATCCACAAAAAATAACTGTTTGGTGCGGTTTGCATGCCGGCGGCGTTATTAGGACATAATTTTTCGTCGACGATAACGATCGTCACGTTACTGTGAATGGTCAGCGTTATCGCGCCATGATCACCGATTATTTTTGGTCCGAATTGAAAGATATGGACTTGGACGTCATGTGGTTTCAACAGGATAGTGCACAAGCCACACAGCACACGCTACAATCGCCTCGTTCGTGCGATTTAACGCCGCTTGACTATTTTCTGTGGGGCTACGTTAAGTCATTGGTTTATGCCAACACGCCGACGACGTTGAAAGAGCTCAGAGCCAACATTGAACGCGGAATAGCGGCCGTTTCGGCCGAAATGTGTGGTCGAGACGTTGAAAATTTGGTCCAACAATTCGACCGCTGCAAACGTGCCCGCGGTGGCCATATGAACGAAGTCGAGTTCAATTCATAAATGTTTTGATTGTACTTCAAGCCAATAATAAAGTTTTTGAAATATCTCAAATGGTTTGCTTTTATTTAAAAAAAAAAATCAGAAAATCCTATAGATGTACTCTTCGCTACGTAGCTTTTGCAAATATCAAGCTGTAACGAACTTAATAAAAAAAAAAAAAGAGAACTCACATCGGAACAATGGGCGCGCAACACGGTGACGCCACGGGGAACTTTTTAATCAAGGTGGTATGTAACATAGGGTCATATAAAATGTCTCCGTGGTTTTTGTCACTAGATGGTGTTGGTGTTCATTTATCTGGAAACACTAATCTGATCGTGTCAAACGAACACGTGTTTGAAATGTGACATGTCATTCTATATTTCTTGTGAAGACAGCTCTGTAATTCGTTAAAGTTATACTGATTTGAATATGAGTGAAATATCTGAAGAAATACGCTACGTGGTGCTTTTTTACTAAAAAAAGGGAAAAACGCTGCAAAAATATGCCAGAAAATTTATGCAGTTTACAGTGAGAATGCTGTGAGTGAACTCCAGACCCAGGAGTGGTTTGTTCGATTCTGTTCCGAAAATTTCGACGTAAAAGATGCACCTTACACTAGTCGGCCTGTCACTGAACAAGTCGTTGAAACTTTGCAACTGATGGAACAAGACTGGCATGCAGATAGCGGAGGCACTAAACATCAACCGTATGACAATTTGGAATCATCTAAAACGAGCAGGCTACTCAAAGAAGCTCGATGTGTACTACATACAATAAATTAACGCAAAGAAATTAAACTGAGCGAATAACAATCAGTGAAACGCTGCTGAAATGATGGATGAAAAATGGATTAAATACGAGAATATCCAACTCAAGCGATCATAGTCAAAGACCAGTGACCGACTACAAACGACTTCAAAGCCTGGATTGACGGCAAACAATCTTTTGGTGGGATTGGAAGGGAAATGTTTATTATGAGCTGCTAGAACGTGGCGAAACGGTCAATTCGATCCCCTATTGTTCACAAATCAACCGTTTGAATAAAGCTATCAAGAAAGAGCGACCAGAATTGGCCAACAGAAAGGGAGTTGTCTTTCATCATGTCAATGCTGGGCCACACACATTTTTGATGACCCGGAACAAATTGACGGAGCTTGGTTGGGAAGTTTTGATGCATCCACCGTATAGCCCGGACCTTGCACCCTCTGATCACCATTTGTTTTAGTCTTTGCGAAACTCTCTTTTAATGTTAAAAAATGTACCAAACAACCGCGGAGACTTTTATATGGCAATTTTATGCAAAAATTCTATTTACGAGTACTACCTTTTCTTAACCACAAGTAGAGCTTATTAAGTGTTCAAACAATTTTTATTTCTTTTCGTTTATAGTTCATGAGGTAGAGGGCTAACAAAAGAAACCGGAATCGTATTATAATGGTGTACGATGACGACAGAACCCGAGTAATATCTTTGGTATACCCCGTAACTAAGTTTCTGACTGCTGCTGAGTGGCTACTCTTTAAAATGCTGTAAGTCAAAAACTATTTGAGTTTGAAGTTTTAGTATTTTACTTTCAAAAATGATTTTTCAAAATTTCAGACAAGGTGTGCCCCTTAAAGGGATAAATGAAATTGTGCACTTCGCTCTACCTCAGTCTACCTGAATCTTTAGGTTTTAAATTTTTTGTGTTGGATGTAAGTGGTTGTTGTTTTAATTTTTATTTCGTCCAACTTCTTTTTCAAATTTTTGCTTACCTGTTTCCGTAAATGCAGCTTTTCTTTTCAATTTTTGCTTTTAAATCTAATCCTTGTCCAAATTACTTGCTTAATGTTAACAACGAAAAAAAAAAAAAAAAAAAAAAAACCCTTCAGACACAATCCCTTTTTAGTTTTTATTTTTATGTAACCTTCGTGACGTCAGAGCCTGTTGATGTATTGTACAATACGTAAGTCCCTCTGGTAGGCATAGATACGATTTGTATCCAAAAATACAAGCAAGGAAGCGAAAGTTCCCTAGAGACTAATAATTCTATTTAAGAGTACACAATTGCTGACCGTTTCTTAGTTACATACTGGTACGTTCAAAAGGGCGAAATTTTCAGTTGAAAATAATTTCCTTAAAGGAAAGCAAATACAAAAGCCTTGAGGCTTTGGGACTGCTTTATCCTAAATGAATAGTTAATAAATGCTTCGTTATGGCAGGTAAGAAATGAGATGGAATTGATGGAAATGCTAAAAATATTTTTTGTTTGTTTCCAGGCATTGCTGAATTTATTTAATTTTAATTTTTGAGGGGGCTCAGATCACGGTGTATTTGGCTTAATACAAGTTTTATTTAACGTAGATACTAGAACTTAGAAACTAACAGGAATACCTAGAAGCCAGGAACCAAGGAATGGTGGAGGAGATCTTTCATAGTTTCAGACGAGGAGTTCTTAGGTTGAAATTAAAAACGAAGAGGTTTAAGTTCACCTTTCGGAATATACGAGAGGTGGATTCGTTGGAACCATAAGAAGTGCGATGGGTTGGAATATAAATAAGACGAGGACAGAGTAAGTTACGAGGTAAGTGTTGAAGGAAAAAGAATTGTAAAGGACAGCGCAATCCATCGAACCGGCGAGTAGTCGATGTATGAAGCGAATTTCAGCTAAGTATATCCCTGCGTTTTGCAAGGGTATTCAAGTTAAGAAATTAAGGGATCTATCTGATCTCGATTGGGTAGTCAAATAAAATACTTATTGAATGTTCTCAATTCCAGATATATGAACTCGCTCAAAAGGGATCCACACTTGGCTGGCATATCCGAGAATGGGCCGGCTAAAAGTAATGTAAAGTGACTTGGTCACATTAGGGTTGGAAAATTCTTTGGAATATCGATTGGTAAAACCAAGTGATGAGTTGGCTACTGGATTATCTTATAAATATACGGACGGATGCTTAACTCTCTATCGTATAATATTCCACGATCGTGATGGGATTGAACCTGGGGTATAGGTTGGTCATGCAGAAAATAAAGTCGAGGTGGGAAGGTCATAAGATCATAAACGACTTTAACCTCTTAGCAATTTCTTAGACACCAAGAAGAAATTTATCAAAGTCTTCTTTAAGGAAAATGGAGTTTAGGAGTGATGAAATAGTTTTGGAGAACTTAGTGTCGTCAGTGTTAATGGATAGGGGACACTGATCAATAATTCTCCCAAAATCGTTTTTAATTAAAATGAAAAAGAGGGGGCCTAGATGGCTGCCTTGCAGGACACCAAAAGTAGCTAAAAACGGGGAAACGAATGCTATATTTACAATTATCCAGATAAGAAGACATTCATTTTAATAATATGGGTTCAAATCCGAGGGAAGACATTATACAAAATCTTGTTCGAAAACCATATTTTATTTGGCCTTCGAAATTTACCACTGCGATTGGTAAACTAAGAGTTAAAGCCATAAGTTAAGATTGGTCTAATTAAGGTTTAATATAGGAGTAGCTTAGTATCTTGTGGCAGATGTTGAAGGATGATGAAAGCAACTGCTTTAATATGGACGTAGCTGCCTTTGCCTTGCTCAGAACTTTTTTGCGTGTTTGTTAAATTCGAATCTATTGTGTAAATGCCTAAGTACTTCGTTACTGTTTTAAGAGGTATTGGACTGTCAAGAATACGAAAGGAGAGTGTTCTACTTTCTTTTACGGCTAACTGATGTCCTTTTCCATAAGCATTTCTAATGCCAGACAGTCCATGTATTTACACTTAGGCTCCAAGAACTTAGATATGAAACTAAAGCCGATATGTAGTTTCTAATTTTGTTTAGAGAAACACGAGGTCTTCCATCACTAGCTAGGATAATGGTGTCGTCAGCATACAAAATAGCTCCTGGCTAATTCGCATTCGGATCGTTAAAAAATATCTTGAAGGAATATATGGTATTGAACAGCTTAATTCCAAGTATAAGTCCTTGGGGAACGAACGAAAGGACAGAAAATTCATCAAATACTTCTAAACCAATAAATACGCAGGCGCTTCTTGAACATAGGAAGCTAGCAATCATTCGAGCTCTAGAACAGGAAAGTTACTGTTAAATAACTTAAAAATTATTTCTGTTTGCCAAATACTCGTAGAATCAAAAGCCGCCTATAAGTCTATCATATTTCCAATGCAACAGTACATTTTGTTTGCCTTTGGTTACGCACTATCTTGTTGCATCGAACCAAAGAGGCATTTTCTGTTAAATGCCCCTTTCTGAAAGCAAACTGATCATTTGGAATGACATTCATATCCTCGCAAAAGATACCTGTGGCTACCACTAGAGCTCGCTCAAATAGTTTCCCCACATTGAAAAGCAATGAAATAGGACGGAATTGCTTTACATCCCTTGCCCTTTATTTTTTAGCTATAGGTTAGGTTAAGTTGGATTAGGTGTGAGTGGCGTTTAGAGAATCAACCCAATTAGATCTATTCGCCCATTGTGTTGCCACGTGGATCTATGATCCTCTTACTCATGGAACCAATTTGAGCTTATGATGAAACTCAGGAGACTGTTAACGTCTACATTCTTAAAATCGTTTAAGTCATTGTAGAAGAAAGTTCCTAGCTGAAGTTTTCTTTTCTGGGAGAGAGCTGGACATTGTACTATACATAGAAGGTGGAGAATTATCTCCTCTTCCTTCTCGTTTAAGCAGCTTCTACAGAAATCGTTTGAAAGGCGCCAAGTCTTGTTGCATTCTTGCTTATAAGGCAGTGTCCAGTGATGACACCTGTGATCGAGCTGAGATATTTCCTGTTTAGAAGGATCAGACCCTTACAGCGGTTCAAATCCAGCTTTGCACATATCTGTTTAATCACTTTACATGTTGGTCCAACTGTCCATCTAAGATCTGTTTTTTTATTGACATCTAGCCTTAATATTGATTCGCACATAGCGATTGGTATACATATGCTTCTCTTTTCCGGTAGAATAGGTAAAGTGGTTCCAATTTTATCGAGTTCATCGGCCCTGGAATCTTCCTTTGACCCAGCACCCAACAAAGGTGTAGGTTAAACTGCTCTGCCATCTTCGTAAGAGATGACCGGCTTTCAAGGACGGTTTTAGAGTTTAGTGAGACCGAGTCCAAGGAATTGATCGCTATCCCCTGACTATCTGAAATTATGCGAATGTCCTTTGAAGATACATATCAAGTTTTCAGCCAGTACAGAGCTTCCTTAATCGCCAAAATTTGCTCCTGGTACACGCAATAGTGATTTGTAACACGGAAGGAGAGGCTTAGATTTAGCTTATCTTAGAAAACACCACCACTAACCCCACTATCGGTTTTAGATGCATCTCTAGAGAAGTTGTCAAACCGAAGTTTAGGTGTGGTGTAATCGATGTTCTCTATGTGAATTCTTAATATACCCTGACTGACTCGAACTACAACTTTTTAAAATGCAATAATTTTTTTATTTTTTGATAAATTTTATTGTGCCAAAGCAAAAAATGTTTGAAGATACATAAATTTTCAATTTTTTTCAGTAGTTTTCAATATGTCCACCTTTGGCACGAATAATGACCTAGAGACGGCCGAAGAAAGCATTGCACGCTGCATGCAAGTTGCTCTGCGGTATTTTGGCCCATTCCTGTCGAAGTGCTTGTTTGAGGTCGTCCAAACTTTGGTATTTTTTAGTGCCAACCTTGGCCTTCAAAATAACCTAGACAGAGAAATCCAACGGATTTGCATCCGGAAAATTTGCAATCCATTGTGTCGAAGAAATGAATTGTGGAACACTGTTTTTTAACGAATCTTGGTTGACACGCGCTCTGTGAGACGGTGCCGAGTCTTGTTGAAATGTCCACCGTCTCCGACCGAAATGATTGTTTTCCCAAAGCTTCAATACTCTTTCGACTCTAACTTTTTTCTGTTGCTGTGTAAAATCGTGTGTTTTTTGAAACTTCGATGGCTTGAGCCCAAGCTCATTTTTCAGTATGTGTTTCATGCGTTCCAATGATATGTTGAGCTCACGAGCCATTTTTCTTAAACTTCGACGCGGACTTATCTCAATTCAAGCCTTCACTTTCGGAACCATTTCTGCCGATGTTGCTGTTTTTTTATGACCACCTCCATGGCGTTTTGCAACGTTGCCGTTATCACGGTAACGAGCTATGGTTCGAGACAGAAATGATTTATTCTCGTTGAGGTGCTGGAGGGCTCTAACGATAGCTACTTGTGGTTTTCCAGCCAAATATAAATCAATCACATTTTCACGTTTGAATTCAATTCTTGTTATAAAAAATTCACGTATTCAGTAGTCACAGGACTACTACCTTAAACCAATTGTTCACTAGTCTCCCATTGTCATTTTTAGTCGTATCACCCCAATTTGGATGTCTTGCATTTAAGTCACTTCCAAGTGTTACATCATCAAAAGTCTTTGTAATACTGTGTAGCCTATTTATTTCACCGGTTAGGTTTTGACCAACTGATAATGGTATATAAACATTTCTAATTAGTATTCTTTTTGTTGTTCCCATGCTATTTCGAAAACCGAAAGCACATAAACAAATATCTAATCGATAATGACAGCAGTTCCTCTCACATCGTCACTCCTCATGATGTTATAATTATTGAAAAGGGTCGGTTTTTTTTCAATCTGGTTTCTAAAAGATTCTGTTTAGCAGATCTATTGGGTATGTATTTTAATTCGTGCAGTTTTTCTCAAAATTTGAACGTTTATTTAAGAAAAACATGTACAATAGTATTATTCAAAATATTGCCCATCTGAAGCTATGACTTTTTCCCATCTTTCTGACAATTTGTGGATCCCATCCCATTCATTCAAGCCAGTTTTTGATATTCTGCTCTGATGTGAACCGTATTTCAGTGAGGGCATTCCGCATCAACCGGAACAAATGGTAGTCAGAAGGGGCAAGGTCTGGGCTATAAGGCAGGTGGGGTAAACTTCCCATCCACTGTTTTCCAAATAGTTCTTAACCGGAAAATTATTGCCTCGTGTCTGGTCGCATATTCTGGGCATTTTTAGGCTACTGCTCTCTTCAAATGGATTAATTGTGTTCGGTAGCGTTGTCCATTGATGATTTCACTCGGTTTTAGCCGCTCATAATACAGCACACCCATCAGAGCATTACCTTCGCGCCATGGATATTCGACTTTGCCGTTGATTTGGCTGGTTGGCCGGGTTTCACATATGATTTTTTGCGCTTGGGGTTAACGTAATGGATCCATTATTCATCACCAGTAACAATCTGATGCAAAAATGACTTCCTTTTGTGGCGTTCCAGCAGCATTTCGGATATGCAAAACCGCCTTTCGGCGTCTTTCGGCTTGAGTTCATGTGGAACCCAATTTCCTTGCTTTTCAATATATCCAGCTGTTTTTAAACGTTTTGAAATGGCTGCTTGAGTGACACCCAAAGATTCTGCGAGCTCTTCTTGTGCTTGGCAACAATCTTCATAGAGTAATGCTTTCAGTTCTTCATCTTCAAACTTTTTTGGCTGCCCAGGACGTTCATCGTCTTCCAAGCCAAAATCACCACTTTTAAACCGTGTAAACCACTTTTGTCAAGTTCGCTCTTCCACTTCCACCAAAATACGATGACTTTCGGCAGCAGTTTTCTTCATGTTTAAGTAATGAAGAAGAACTCCCCGCAAAAACACTTTTTCAGGCACAAATTTCGACATATTTGAGTGGAAAAAAAATTATTGTTGTTTACGCTTCAAATGAATGACATATACTGAAATGACGTACAATGACAGTAGCTTTCCAACGCATGTTTCAATGGAATAATACAAGTTACGCCATCTCTTAGCAAACCGAAACCGAAACGAATTAAGTTATAGTCCCAATAAATTTTTTGAAAAATTAGAAAAATCATGTATAGTATGGTATTTGGTTGGTAGTTTCTTTCAACCGGCTTAGCTTTTGAGAGAAGAGTGTTGGCGATATTCTGCTGAGTTTAAATTATTGCTACGGTACTTTGCTATATCTACATATGTACATACGAAAATTTGTTATAAGTGAATGTTGTTATTGTATCCCTTACTTGAATTTTTTCTTTTACTTGCTACTTAACTTTTTGGGGCAGTATTTGGTGTTTCTCCTTATACTTAATAAAAAAGGGACAGTTTTTGTTATAAGCAGCATGCCCCCAGAATTGTAACTGACACATGTTAGTGTTGAAATTTTTTGATTCTTCTCTTTGAGGCTCTTATTCGAATCAATACATACATTTGAATCATGAGTTTCAGACGCAATACGCAGCAGCTTGAGTAAGCACAACCTTTGACACATGTAGCAACTTAAAATTTTTTTGTTATACTACTTGTCCCAATAAACTCTCTGGTGTAGTAAATACCCTACGTGCGTTAAGTCCTTAGGCGATTCACCAAATCCTAATTGGATAACAAAGATATTTAATTTCGTATTTGACTCAATGGAATTTGGTGCAGTAAATTTATGAATTTGGCCAATTTCTCTTTCACAGTTGTATCACCATCAAAACCCTTCAACAATATGAATGCCCGCTTATTTCCTTTAGGAGAGAAAGAGAAAACTCCAACACCTGTTACAAAATTTTTTTCAATTGTTAATTTCTGAACATTTGCCCTACCTACAAATACTTGGGTCTTCCTATAACCTAATTATACAAATTTATAATTGAGATTTCCAACTTTATAGGTACATTCAGATGCTGCCATATTTAATACATTGTTTATTAAGCTACAATTAGCATCAAAAATAAATACAGCTGGACAGAACTAAAGGGTGTTTCATCGTGAGGTTTGATTTATAATGTAAAACAAAATACACAAATTTGAAATTTTTTACCATCGGTTAAAAGAACAATTCATGGCATTTACTTTTTAAAAATAATATCATGTAAATGTTGGCCATGACTACGTCTGAGGTGGTCTATTTGGAAGGTCCAATTTTGGGCGACTCGTTCGAGCATAGCGACTGGTATCTCGCGGATAACACGAATAATGTTGACTTCCAAAGCGTCAATCGTAGCTGGCTTATTCCTGAAGACTTGAAACTTTACATATTTCCACAGAAAACAGTTCAAAGGTGTGATATCGCATGATCTAGGTGGCCAATTTACCGTAGCAAAACGTGAAATTAAGTGCTCACCAAAAATATTTCTCAACAAGTCAATTGTTTCACGCGCTGTATGGCTCGTAGTGCCGTCTTATTGAAACCAGAGCTCATCGAGACTATGCGCTTGAATTTCAAGAAGCACATAGTCCGCTAACATGGGGCGACAACGGTTGCCAGTGACTATAACGTTCTTATTTGTCTCATTTTGAAGAAATATGGATTCCACCAGTCCATTAACCATACCATACCGTTGTTTTTAATGGATGTAATGGTAGCTCTTGACTCAGCACAAAAACGGCAATTTTGTTTATTAACGTATTCATTGAACAAATTTCATTACTGAACAAAATTTCACGATAAAACACCGGGTTTTCCTTGAGTTCTTCCACTTTTAGGCCGAGATCCTCACGTAAAATACGCCAAGTTGTCGAATACGCCAAGTCAAGCTGCTGATAACGACGATGAATCGATTCGTCACGGTATTCGCGTACACTCGCAGCTACCGCTGCTATAGTCTCTTCACGTGCTGGATGCGGTCTAACCGGTGGAGTATCATCCAAAAATGTAAACTGGGATTTAAATTTGCGAATGGTATTGGCAATAGTGGTTTCAGTAGGTCGATTATGCGCTCCGTAATTTCCTCGAATCGCTGTTGTGGTGTGAGTCTTTCCACGATGATTTGCCAAACGATACTGAACAAAATGATAAAGCAGTTTGATATTGAAAATCAAACCTAACGATGAATCACCCTATATTTATTGCTTACGGCTTGAATTTTATTTGTTGTTAGTTATGTGTTTATCAATGAAATTGGGGTTTACTCCCATTTTTGATTTCTTGCTATAAGGTGTAATTGATGAAGAAGAACTTAACTTTGAAAGAATAGTAAAGGTATTATTCGCCAACTTAGTTTGAGCAGCTGATCCAGTATCGTTTGAAATATCTCGTTTCCTTTTTTTTGTTCCCATAATTGTTTGCAACTTGCTTAAGTTTTGTGATGACAGTAGTCCAATCAGTATTGTTGATTTGTTGGTACTCTGTGTCTGTCACAATGCGGGTATTTTTGTTTCTGTATTGAGCGGCATCTCCTTTCATCTTTTGAGGCATTAAACATGACTTAGTACCGGCCTGTTACTATGTCAGAAGTGTTAGTACACAAAAGTGTGCACTTTTTCCTTGAACATTGTGCTCCAGAATTCTTGAATAACTCAAAAAATGGTATTTTTTATTTTTTTTTTTTTATTTTTTTATATATAGGGTTTACCACTAGGGACTTGACAACTTTGAATTTAATTTGTGAACGCACTCTTTCACTAATCATCAAACTGTCACTGTCAATTCAGTAAACTCAACATTTTCATTATGATAAAGTACACTAAAGGCCAACGTCTGCAAACGTTCTCCGATTGGGTTCTGAAGAAGACGCGCCAAGATGATGAATTTCATCGCAAAATCATCTTCAGTGACGAAGCTCATTTTTGGCTCAATGGGTTCATCAATAAGCAAAATATGCGTTATTGGTCAGGTGAAAACACACATGTGCTTCATGAATCACCACTTCATCTACAAAAAATAACTGTTTGGTGCGGTTTGCATGCCGGCGGCGTTATTGGGCTATATTTTTTCGTCGACGATAACTATCGTCACGTTACTGTGAATGGTCAGCGTTATCGCGCCATGATTACAGATTATTTTTGGCCGAATTGTAAGATATGGACTTGGACGACATGTGCTTTCAACAGGAGGGTGCCACAAGCCACACAGCACACGCTACGATCGATTTATTGAAGAGTAAGTATGGTGAGCGTGTTATCTCAAGACATGGGCCAATCTATTGGCCGCCTCGTTCGTGCGATTTAACGCCGCTTGACTATTTTCTATTGGTTTATGCCAAGAGCTCAGAGCCAACATAGAACGCGAAATAGCTGCCGTTTCGGCCGAAATGTGTATCCGAGTCGTTGAAAATTTCCGTCCAACGAATCAACCGCTGCAAACGTGCCCGCGGTGGCAAATGAACGAAGTCGAGTTCCATTTATAAATATTTTGATTGTACTTCAAGCCAATAATAATGTTTTTGATATATCTCGAATGGTTTGCCTTTTATTTAAAAAAAAAAGTTGTCAAGTCGGTATTAGAAAACCCTATAGTAAATAGTCACTTTTTGCTTTGTTTGTGCTTTTTTTTTTTTTTTTTTTCCTGCACGATACACTGCCTCGTGTGCAACAAAAAAATCGAACGCAGTTGCAAATTGAAAAATGCTTGTTCGGACTGTGAGGCGTATTTCCACTGCGTTTGTGTGAAAATAGTTCCAGCTGATTTTGACTACATCTGTGCGTACGGCTTACCTTACCGTTGTAACAAGTGCACTACTCTTCGTCGGAAGTATCTGCAACAACAAATTGCACCTCTGAAGTTTCAGTCACAATAAACATCTGCAACAACAAAAGCCCTCACCGAGCAGCAGCATGCGGTCGCTAAAAGAACGAAATCAACGTCGTCCAAAGAGCGAAAAAAAAGGAACACCGCAAATTTGCTCTACACCCCGAACCGATGATGATGAGCAAGTAGCAGCAAGTTCAATAACCCTTCAACTCCTTTATGATGAGATTGTGCCTTTGAAGAAGATTAACTATGACTTTCTCACCACATTCGAACAGCTGAGAGATGACAACACCAAACTGGGAAAGAGGATCGCGTCTTTGGAGAGCAAACTCAATTGAAAAGAGCAATAACAAGTGGAGAATGTAATTGAAATCGTTGGCATACCTGGGATAAACGACAGCAATGACCATGAGCGTGTTCAAACAATTTTCCGTGACGCATTGGAGGTTTCTGTTACTGCAGCTGATATAACACACAACATTGTTTCGTCAAAAGTGTGGGGGAAAAATCAACAACTAACTCTGCTGGCAACATTTCGAGCAACAACGCTAACACCAAAGATGTTGCTTGTGTACATCTTTCTCCCAAGCTATTAAGACTAAGATAATGAAAAGCAAGAGGACTGCAACAAAGAAATTAAACTCGTCTTTATTTGCTCCGGATTCTTTCAATAGGATCTATATTAATCAATCTTTTACTTGTTACACTAGAGCATTATTTATGGAAGCTAAGAAATTTAAAATGGAAAATAATTACAAATATTTATGGTTTCAGAACTCACAAATATTGTTGAGGAAAGTAGAAAAAGGCGATTAGAGCCTTTTTCATTTAATAACGTCATTAAAAATGTTTGATCCAAACGATATCTTCGATCCTTCTATCACCAATTCACCTTCCATTATATAGGGTTTTCCAATAGGGACTTGACAACTTTGAATTTAATTTGTGAAAGCACTCTTTCACTAATCATCAAACTGTCAGTGACAATTTATTCAGTAAACTCAAGATTTTCATCATGGTAAAGTACACTAACGAGCAATGTCTGCAAATTATAAAAATTGTCTGCATATTTTCGGAGTCGGTGACTGCAACTTTAAGAGCGTTAACTCCAATTTTCGGTCGTAATTCTCGCCCTAGCAGACAGGCAATAACAAGTTTAGTGCAAAAATTTGAGTCTACTTATTCGTTGAGTGATGTTGCCCGTGTCAGTGAGACAACGGCTTGGTCAAAGTGTTGAAAATATCGCTGCCGTTCAAAATTCCATAGCAAAAGATTCAAATCAGTCAATTCCACGGCGTTCTCAAGAATTGGGCATCGCTCAGACCACATTATGGCGTATTTTGCGTAAGGATCTTGGTTTACTCCCATAAGATCAAGACAACTCAAGAATTGAAACCAGTGGACCATTTGAAGCGACGTACGTTCTCCGGTTGGGTTCTAGAGAAGATGCGCCAAGATGATGAATTTCGTCGCAAAATCATCTTCAGTGACGAAGCTCATTTTTGGCTCCGGCGGCGTTATTGGGCCATATTTTTTCGTCGACGATAACGATCGTCACGTTACTGTGAATGATCACCGATTACTTTTTGTCCGAATTGGAAGATATGGACTTGGACAACATGTGGTTTCAACAGAATGGTGCCACAAGCCACACACCACACGCTACAATCGATTTATTGAAGAGTAAGTATGGTGAGCGTGTTATCTCAAGACATGGGCCAGTCGATTGGCCGCCTCGTTCGTGCGATTTAACGCCGGTTGACTATTTTCTGAGGGGCTACGTTAAGTCATTTGTTTATGCCAACACGCCGACGACGTTGGAATAGCTCAGAGCCAAGATTGAACGCGAAATAGCGTCCGTTTCGGCCGAAATGTGTGACCGAGTCGTTGAAAATTGGGTCCAACGAATCGACTGCTGCAAACGTGCCCGCGGTGGCCATATGAACGAAGTCGAGTTCCAATCATAAATATTTGTACTTCAAGCCAATAATAAAGTTTTTGAAATATCTCAAATGGTTTGCCTTTTATTTAAAAAAAAAGTTGTCGAGTCGTTATTAGAAAACCCTATATTATAGAGAGATTCGTCCTATGGGCTCGGCTAAAATAATGTTTTATAGGCGGCTCAATCAAAAAACTAAATATTTATTACGTTATTCCTCTTATCGTTCTCACCTATAACCCGAGTACATAGCTGCTTTTTTTTTTTTTTTTTGAAACGTCACTGTCCTTTTTTCATTTCTTCAACGACTAGTAACTGCACATTTCCCGTTTTCGAGGATTTTAGAAGTTAGGCTTAATTAATTTGCACTCACTTGATGTCAATCTGTCGTGAGCTCTGGATTTATTTCAGATTGTATCGTAATAAGATTTGTGAGTAATAAAAATTTATAATGAGTGCTTTTGTGTGGAAAACGTGCTGCAATCCTCTGGATTTACCACTTCATCAACCTGTACGACCATGGATGGTTACGATGCAAACTTTCAAAAGAATGGAGCGTCGACAAAATTATAGAAGAGTTTGCAGGATCGACCAGCTATATGATCAAGAAATCTAGAAAACTTCAAGAAGACCAAAGCGTTCCATCAACTTATGGGAAAAGCTTAGATGCTGATATCAAGCAATTGGTTCTGGCTAACCTTAGGGAGATATATTATAAGTTCACAGATTTGGATTTTCCAAATTCGCGTCTTTAAGATCAAAGAACTGCATTTTGGCTGGGGCATCAGGAACTCATTCCGTGTGTGTTTGCACCATCCTTCAAAATATCAAACCCATGTTTGAGGATAGCAATACGTATATCAAGGCTCAATGACAACAGAGCCTGCTTAGCTTTGGTAATTTGTAAACCTCCTGATATAAACCGTTACTTGGGCAAGTACCTTAATTGCCCAAACTATTCTAAATTAAGGTGAATCTTTGACACTTCTTTTAGTAATCACTTCATAGAAGACGTAACATACTATCAGTGGACACGCAAAGACCGATCAAAATTGGAAGTGAAGATTGAAAACTCTGAGGATTTCATTCAGAGCTTTTTGGACTTTTCCGAAAAGATGCAGTTCAGGGATACCACTGGACTAACAAATAGGGCGATTCACCCTTTCGCAATATTATTACCGGAACCAAATGGATGATATTAAAAATGAAAGTTTTGTTGTAGTCAGTGACTGCTTAAAGCATGACACTATCGTAGTACACTTATTTCAGGCCATCCCTTAGAATTCCTGCCCAAGAAATGCCAACATTTTAAGAAAATTATTTATTTTTCCTATGGATCTGTTGCGCAGTACAAAAACAAAACGAATTTTTTCTAATTTAAGAACTGTGCCGGAAACAAGAAAATTTCATCATATTTCATCTGTTTCACAAGAAGTAATTAAAGGAAAATATTTTTCCTTTTCATCGGAAGAATATGTATATGTATACTCTTAAAAGATAATAAATAATGATCTTTTTTGAGTTTTTAAGGCCTTGGAATACAAAGGCCCCAGTGTGACTTTTTTTTTTAAATGAAAATGTTTATTACAGAATATTTAGCCGCCTATAAAATATTATTTTGACCGAACCAATAGAACCAAATACAAATTCATTACACGTATATAAAAAAAAATAAATAAAAAGGATAATCGTTTATACATTTGAATTCAAGAACATTTTCTTAGCATTTTTTAAAAAAAAATTGGTTTCGGACGGTTGTTTAAATTTGTTGTAAGCTCGTTAAATATTGCCGGAACAGCAAATGCATACTTTCTTCTTGGTCTTGGGACCAAAAACTTATTTTGTTGTCGTCTACGTGTGTTAACTGCTTGATAGGTTTGTAGCTTATAGGTGTTATCATCTTTGAAAGTTGATAGTATGTCCATCTTATACAATTGTTCTATTATGAGGAATTGTTTTATGTCATTATGATGTCGTTCTGACTTCTTAACTATTTTTTGTATGCTGGCATGCAATGAGTTTAGCCTCTGGAGCTGCTGCGTGTTGCCTCACGCTAGGATGCCGTACCTCAGGTGAGACTCCACTAGGCTATAATAGCATTGTTTAAGAGCATCTGCTGGACATCGATAGCTAAGATGGAAAAGAACGGCAGCGGATCCCCTGAATTTTTTTTATTAGTGCCTCAACATGATAGCTCCACTTAAAATTGTAGTCGACGGTGACCCCTAAATATTTGTATATAGATACATTATCCAGGATCGTCGAGCAGTTGTCATCAGCTCAAAGAAGTTGATGACTGTTAACCTTATGTAGGCAATCATAACCATACATAACCAAGATTTTGTGTTTTAGGATATGCGGAGGACGTATGTGCATTACTTTAGTTTTTTTTTTTTTTGCATTTATGATCAGGCCGTTGTCGTGACACCATGCTGTGATTATATCAAACTCCTTCTGCAAGATTTTTTCAGCTGCTTCAACGTCCTTGTGGTTAACGATAATTGCCGTGTCGTCTGCGTACGCGTAAACTCTGCTTTTGTTAAAAGCTGCAAGTATATCGTTCATGTATATAATAAAGATTAACGGTCCTAATTTGGATCCTTGTAGAACTCCATACTTTGAAGATTTTTCTTTGCTTAGGCTTTGTTTAATTTTGACTTTATATTTGCGGTTTCTTAGGTAGTCCTCAAACCATGATAAAAGTGGTCCTCTTATGCCCGTTTTTTCCATCTGTTTTAGAATATTTTATGACATAGCGTATCAAAGGCTTTCTTAAAATCGATAAAAAGTACTATGGTGCTATGGTTTTTTTCTTGATTTTGGTTAATTTGGTTTGGAAAATCACCAATCAACTGATTTATACTTTTTTTCTGTCTGAAGCCGAACTGATTTGTTGACAATTTATTATACTTTTCTAAATATTCAATAAGTCTTTTAAACACCACCTCTTCGAGGACTTTATCCGTTACCGATAGAATTGAAATCGGACGGTAGTTCCGGATATCGTTTTTCGGGCCACCCTTGTATATCGGTCGAATGATGGATATTTTAAGTCTTTCGGGGATCTTTGATTGTTCCAGACTCAAGTTTATAAGTCTGATAATGATCTTTTTTGAGTTTTTAAGGCCTTGGAATACAAAGGCCCCAGTGTGACTTTTTTTTTTAAATGAAAATGTTTATTACAGAATATTTAGCCGCCTATAAAATATTATTTTGACCGAACCAATAGAACCAAATACAAATTCATTACACGTATATAAAAAAAAATAAATAAAAAGGATAATCGTTTATACATTTGAATTCAAGAACATTTTCTTAGCATTTTTTAAAAAAAAATTGGTTTCGGACGGTTGTTTAAATTTGTTGTAAGCTCGTTAAATATTGCCGGAACAGCAAATGCATACTTTCTTCTTGGTCTTGGGACCAAAAACTTATTTTGTTGTCGTCTACGTGTGTTAACTGCTTGATAGGTTTGTAGCTTATAGGTGTTATCATCTTTGAAAGTTGATAGTATGTCCATCTTATACAATTGTTCTATTATGAGGAATTGTTTTATGTCATTATGATGTCGTTCTGACTTCTTAACTATTTTTTGTATGCTGGCATGCAATGAGTTTAGCCTCTGGAGCTGCTGCGTGTTGCCTCACGCTAGGATGCCGTACCTCAGGTGAGACTCCACTAGGCTATAATAGCATTGTTTAAGAGCATCTGCTGGACATCGATAGCTAAGATGGAAAAGAACGGCAGCGGATCCCCTGAATTTTTTTTATTAGTGCCTCAACATGATAGCTCCACTTAAAATTGTAGTCGACGGTGACCCCTAAATATTTGTATATAGATACATTATCCAGGATCGTCGAGCAGTTGTCATCAGCTCAAAGAAGTTGATGACTGTTAACCTTATGTAGGCAATCATAACCATACATAACCAAGATTTTGTGTTTTAGGATATGCGGAGGACGTATGTGCATTACTTTAGTTTTTTTTTTTTTGCATTTATGATCAGGCCGTTGTCGTGACACCATGCTGTGATTATATCAAACTCCTTCTGCAAGATTTTTTCAGCTGCTTCAACGTCCTTGTGGTTAACGATAATTGCCGTGTCGTCTGCGTACGCGTAAACTCTGCTTTTGTTAAAAGCTGCAAGTATATCGTTCATGTATATAATAAAGATTAACGGTCCTAATTTGGATCCTTATAGAACTCCATACTTTGAAGATTTTTCTTTGCTTAGGCTTTGTTTAATTTTGACTTTATATTTGCGGTTTCTTAGGTAGTCCTCAAACCATGATAAAAGTGGTCCTCTTATGCCCGTTTTTTCCATCTGTTTTAGAATATTTTATGACATAGCGTATCAAAGGCTTTCTTAAAATCGATAAAAAGTACTATGGTGCTATGGTTTTTTTCTTGATTTTGGTTAATTTGGTTTGGAAAATCACCAATCAACTGATTTATACTTTTTTTCTGTCTGAAGCCGAACTGATTTGTTGACAATTTATTATACTTTTCTAAATATTCAATAAGTCTTTTAAACACCACCTCTTCGAGGACTTTATCCGTTACCGATAGAATTGAAATCGGACGGTAGTTCCGGATATCGTTTTTCGGGCCACCCTTGTATATCGGTCGAATGATGGATATTTTAAGTCTTTCGGGGATCTTTGATTGTTCCAGACTCAAGTTTATAAGTCTGATAATGATCTTTTTTGAGTTTTTAAGGCCTTGGAATACAAAGGCCCCAGTGTGACTTTTTTTTTTAAATGAAAATGTTTATTACAGAATATTTAGCCGCCTATAAAATATTATTTTGACCGAACCAATAGAACCAAATACAAATTCATTACACGTATATAAAAAAAAATAAATAAAAAGGATAATCGTTTATACATTTGAATTCAAGAACATTTTCTTAGCATTTTTTAAAAAAAAATTGGTTTCGGACGGTTGTTTAAATTTGTTGTAAGCTCGTTAAATATTGCCGGAACAGCAAATGCATACTTTCTTCTTGGTCTTGGGACCAAAAACTTATTTTGTTGTCGTCTACGTGTGTTAACTGCTTGATAGGTTTGTAGCTTATAGGTGTTATCATCTTTGAAAGTTGATAGTATGTCCATCTTATACAATTGTTCTATTATGAGGAATTGTTTTATGTCATTATGATGTCGTTCTGACTTCTTAACTATTTTTTGTATGCTGGCATGCAATGAGTTTAGCCTCTGGAGCTGCTGCGTGTTGCCTCACGCTAGGATGCCGTACCTCAGGTGAGACTCCACTAGGCTATAATAGCATTGTTTAAGAGCATCTGCTGGACATCGATAGCTAAGATGGAAAAGAACGGCAGCGGATCCCCTGAATTTTTTTTATTAGTGCCTCAACATGATAGCTCCACTTAAAATTGTAGTCGACGGTGACCCCTAAATATTTGTATATAGATACATTATCCAGGATCGTCGAGCAGTTGTCATCAGCTCAAAGAAGTTGATGACTGTTAACCTTATGTAGGCAATCATAACCATACATAACCAAGATTTTGTGTTTTAGGATATGCGGAGGACGTATGTGCATTACTTTAGTTTTTTTTTTTTTTGCATTTATGATCAGGCCGTTGTCGTGACACCATGCTGTGATTATATCAAACTCCTTCTGCAAGATTTTTTCAGCTGCTTCAACGTCCTTGTGGTTAACGATAATTGCCGTGTCGTCTGCGTACGCGTTAACTCTGCTTTTGTTAAAAGCTGCAAGTATATCGTTCATGTATATAATAAAGATTAACGGTCCTAATTTGGATCCTTATAGAACTCCATACTTTGAAGATTTTTCTTTGCTTAGGCTTTGTTTAATTTTGACTTTATATTTGCGGTTTCTTAGGTAGTCCTCAAACCATGATAAAAGTGGTCCTCTTATGCCCGTTTTTTCCATCTGTTTTAGAATATTTTATGACATAGCGTATCAAAGGCTTTCTTAAAATCGATAAAAAGTACTATGGTGCTATGGTTTTTTTCTTGATTTTGGTTAATTTGGTTTGGAAAATCACCAATCAACTGATTTATACTTTTTTTCTGTCTGAAGCCGAACTGATTTGTTGACAATTTATTATACTTTTCTAAATATTCAATAAGTCTTTTAAACACCACCTCTTCGAGGACTTTATCCGTTACCGATAGAATTGAAATCGGACGGTAGTTCCGGATATCGTTTTTCGGGCCACCCTTGTATATCGGTCGAATGATGGATATTTTAAGTCTTTCGGGGATCTTTGATTGTTCCAGACTCAAGTTTATAAGTCTGATAATGATCTTTTTTGAGTTTTTAAGGCCTTGGAATACAAAGGCCCCAGTGTGACTTTTTTTTTTAAATGAAAATGTTTATTACAGAATATTTAGCCGCCTATAAAATATTATTTTGACCGAACCAATAGAACCAAATACAAATTCATTACACGTATATAAAAAAAAATAAATAAAAAGGATAATCGTTTATACATTTGAATTCAAGAACATTTTCTTAGCATTTTTTAAAAAAAAAATGGTTTCGGACGGTTGTTTAAATTTGTTGTAAGCTCGTTAAATATTGCCGGAACAGCAAATGCATACTTTCTTCTTGGTCTTGGGACCAAAAACTTATTTTGTTGTCGTCTACGTGTGTTAACTGCTTGATAGGTTTGTAGCTTATAGGTGTTATCATCTTTGAAAGTTGATAGTATGTCCATCTTATACAATTGTTCTATTATGAGGAATTGTTTTATGTCATTATGATGTCGTTCTGACTTCTTAACTATTTTTTGTATGCTGGCATGCAATGAGTTTAGCCTCTGGAGCTGCTGCGTGTTGCCTCACGCTAGGATGCCGTACCTCAGGTGAGACTCCACTAGGCTATAATAGCATTGTTTAAGAGCATCTGCTGGACATCGATAGCTAAGATGGAAAAGAACGGCAGCGGATCCCCTGAATTTTTTTTATTAGTGCCTCAACATGATAGCTCCACTTAAAATTGTAGTCGACGGTGACCCCTAAATATTTGTATATAGATACATTATCCAGGATCGTCGAGCAGTTGTCATCAGCTCAAAGAAGTTGATGACTGTTAACCTTATGTAGGCAATCATAACCATACATAACCAAGATTTTGTGTTTTAGGATATGCGGAGGACGTATGTGCATTACTTTAGTTTTTTTTTTTTTTGCATTTATGATCAGGCCGTTGTCGTGACACCATGCTGTGATTATATCAAACTCCTTCTGCAAGATTTTTTCAGCTGCTTCAACGTCCTTGTGGTTAACGATAATTGCCGTGTCGTCTGCGTACGCGTAAACTCTGCTTTTGTTAAAAGCTGCAAGTATATCGTTCATGTATATAATAAAGATTAACGGTCCTAATTTGGATCCTTATAGAACTCCATACTTTGAAGATTTTTCTTTGCTTAGGCTTTGTTTAATTTTGACTTTATATTTGCGGTTTCTTAGGTAGTCCTCAAACCATGATAAAAGTGGTCCTCTTATGCCCGTTTTTTCCATCTGTTTTAGAATATTTTATGACATAGCGTATCAAAGGCTTTCTTAAAATCGATAAAAAGTACTATGGTGCTATGGTTTTTTTCTTGATTTTGGTTAATTTGGTTTGGAAAATCACCAATCAACTGATTTATACTTTTTTTCTGTCTGAAGCCGAACTGATTTGTTGACAATTTATTATACTTTTCTAAATATTCAATAAGTCTTTTAAACACCACCTCTTCGAGGACTTTATCCGTTACCGATAGAATTGAAATCGGACGGTAGTTCCGGATATCGTTTTTCGGGCCACCCTTGTATATCGGTCGAATGATGGATATTTTAAGTCTTTCGGGGATCTTTGATTGTTCCAGACTCAAGTTTATAAGTCTGATAATGATCTTTTTTGAGTTTTTAAGGCCTTGGAATACAAAGGCCCCAGTGTGACTTTTTTTTTTAAATGAAAATGTTTATTACAGAATATTTAGCCGCCTATAAAATATTATTTTGACCGAACCAATAGAACCAAATACAAATTCATTACACGTATATAAAAAAAAATAAATAAAAAGGATAATCGTTTATACATTTGAATTCAAGAACATTTTCTTAGCATTTTTTAAAAAAAAATTGGTTTCGGACGGTTGTTTAAATTTGTTGTAAGCTCGTTAAATATTGCCGGAACAGCAAATGCATACTTTCTTCTTGGTCTTGGGACCAAAAACTTATTTTGTTGTCGTCTACGTGTGTTAACTGCTTGATAGGTTTGTAGCTTATAGGTGTTATCATCTTTGAAAGTTGATAGTATGTCCATCTTATACAATTGTTCTATTATGAGGAATTGTTTTATGTCATTATGATGTCGTTCTGACTTCTTAACTATTTTTTGTATGCTGGCATGCAATGAGTTTAGCCTCTGGAGCTGCTGCGTGTTGCCTCACGCTAGGATGCCGTACCTCAGGTGAGACTCCACTAGGCTATAATAGCATTGTTTAAGAGCATCTGCTGGACATCGATAGCTAAGATGGAAAAGAACGGCAGCGGATCCCCTGAATTTTTTTTATTAGTGCCTCAACATGATAGCTCCACTTAAAATTGTAGTCGACGGTGACCCCTAAATATTTGTATATAGATACATTATCCAGGATCGTCGAGCAGTTGTCATCAGCTCAAAGAAGTTGATGACTGTTAACCTTATGTAGGCAATCATAACCATACATAACCAAGATTTTGTGTTTTAGGATATGCGGAGGACGTATGTGCATTACTTTAGTTTTTTTTTTTTTTGCATTTATGATCAGGCCGTTGTCGTGACACCATGCTGTGATTATATCAAACTCCTTCTGCAAGATTTTTTCAGCTGCTTCAACGTCCTTGTGGTTAACGATAATTGCCGTGTCGTCTGCGTACGCGTAAACTCTGCTTTTGTTAAAAGCTGCAAGTATATCGTTCATGTATATAATAAAGATTAACGGTCCTAATTTGGATCCTTGTAGAACTCCATACTTTGAAGATTTTTCTTTGCTTAGGCTTTGTTTAATTTTGACTTTATATTTGCGGTTTCTTAGGTAGTCCTCAAACCATGATAAAAGTGGTCCTCTTATGCCCGTTTTTTCCATCTGTTTTAGAATATTTTATGACATAGCGTATCAAAGGCTTTCTTAAAATCGATAAAAAGTACTATGGTGCTATGGTTTTTTTCTTGATTTTGGTTAATTTGGTTTGGAAAATCACCAATCAACTGATTTATACTTTTTTTCTGTCTGAAGCCGAACTGATTTGTTGACAATTTATTATACTTTTCTAAATATTCAATAAGTCTTTTAAACACCACCTCTTCGAGGACTTTATCCGTTACCGATAGAATTGAAATCGGACGGTAGTTCCGGATATCGTTTTTCGGGCCACCCTTGTATATCGGTCGAATGATGGATATTTTAAGTCTTTCGGGGACCTTTGATTGTTCCAGACTCAAGTTTATAAGTTTTACTAAAACCGGAGCCAGAATCTCAGCATTATTTCTTAAGTCCTTTGGTCGTATACCATCTTCACCTGCTGATTTGTTGTCTTTAAGTAATTTTTGAATTTTCTGTACTTCTGCAGTATTAACTTCATTCTTATATTGTACATTGATCGCTGGACACTGCTGGTTGGACCCGAGTAAGGTTTATGTTCGCATATATGGATAGTATTTGTTATGCCTAAAGAAAATTTTTGTGTAAAAAGATTTGCGAGATTATCATACTCGTTTGTAGCAAAGTTTTTAGCCAACAGATCATCCAGATTTATGAGTCTATTGCCAAGTATTGAATTGATGATCTTCCATGTCTCCTTTGGATTGTTTTTTTGCATTTAAGAAATGTTGCTTGAAATAATTCATTTTAGTACTATGTATCTTTTTATTTAGGTGGTTGCGAAACACTTTATATTCTTTTTCATAATCTTAGTTTCTTCTATTTTTTTTATATCTTTTATATAAACGATCTGTGGTTATCCAATTATGCTCATTAGATCTTTTTTTGATTTTTCTGAAATACGTTGTTGATTTTACCATTATTTTAAAATATTCTCTAAAGATATTGTACAAATCGTTTACGTCTGTCAGATCAGTCAACTGTTGAAAGTTAAATTGTTCAATTTGCCGTGACAACTCATAACTACTAATATAACTGAACATTTCAGGAGCCTTTAATGCGAATTAAACAGTGATCAATTAATGTTTTTGTGTTTCGGGATAAGTCGACACGCGTAACCGATTTAATTGTGTTTATAAATCCTCTTGATGCTATCAATGAAAGGTATCTGCTCACATTAGGATGATATACATCATTTGCATCAATGTTGACATCACCAATTATTACCAACGTTTGCCTTTTATCTATTTTGTCCTAATTCATCTATAAATTCATTTACATTAAGTCTAGGCGGTCTGTATATAGCAAATATTGTAGCTTCAATCTGTCTTCTTTGAATGGTTATTGTAACACATTCATAGTACACATAATTCATATTTATTTTTGTGTATTCTATATCATCTTTTATGAAAATCATTAAGCCGCCGGCTTCTTTATCAGTTCAATTATAGGCTAATGGTTCATGAAATCCAGTAATTATATAGAATGAGTTCTCAATTTTTTTTATTTTTATTTCAGAGAGCTCTATTAGATCATATATTTAAAAATCAAATTCTGATGAGCAGAGCCAAAGTTATGATTTTTTTTTTATTTAAAAAAGAAAGCATAAATGTTGATTTTTTGCCAATTTTTGAAGTTCCGTTACACGCAAACTATGTCGAATTCTGCAAAACTTTTTTTGCTTTATGATTTGTACCACTCCAATGAGTATTTCTACCACATTTCAGCCAAATCGGAGTTATGTCGTTCAGAACGTCGGTCGATCCTTCATGGAATGACCCATTTTTATTTGATAACCTTTTGCATAACAAGAATTGCATACAATCGCCACGGTGATCAAAACCCTTCACAGTAAATATTTTCGTCTATTATGCAGAAATGAAAAGGGAAACCGAATTGGAATCGACAGGGAAGATTGTCAAGATCTGTATCTTAACACAATAAGCAAATACATTGCAGCTATTTGGGGTCCCCATGTGCCTTCTTTCATCCAAGGAATGTCTATTAATTGATCGTAAAACAGACTCAAGCCTATGCCTAGTAAGTGGCCTTTCTAATTCCATAGGTAGGCAACTGCCCCTTAACCCTCTCCCGTTTTTTCTCTTTACCTAATCAACTATCAACGACTTTCACTCCCTCTTCTTCTCTTATTTTCCATAACTCTCCACTATTTCACTTCCTCCCCTACTATCTTTTCTTACAACTTCCGTAAAGCAAATTTTGGCAAAATTAACATCTTTCTTAGCAAATCTTTACCAACCTATCTTTATCTGAGCTATCTCCATTTTTTACAGTGAAATATCTAATTCATTTTCAGAGCATAAAACATCATCTACTTTCCCTTCCTTGTATAAGAGAAAAATTCGCTCTTAACGGAACAAAAAATATAAATTTTGGGGGGGTTTTTCTTCGCATCAATTCTCATTCTGATTACTCTAACTATTTTGAAACCTATCTCCAATTTACCCAGCTCTGTAACTGCCGGTATCAGAGCTTTCTCGACACAGCGCAGACCAATTTGTCAGCTCGAAAATCTGACAGATATGTAGACGATATCTACCGACCCACATACTATTGCCAACTATATTGCAACCTATTTTAAATACTCATTTACAGACCCGATATACATACTTTTACCCAGACCAGAGGGGCTCCCAGAAATATTTCTCAAAAAGTGTGCCTCCAAAGTTTCGCAACCACCTTCCTTCTTATTTTATCCATCCCTCACACAAGGGGAACTCTCCCAAGCTTGGAAGACCTCTTTCATAACCCCGATCCACAAAAAGGGATCAAAAAATGATGTAACTAACTACTGTACCATTGTTAAACTTAAATGTTCGAATGTTTTGAATATGTATTTCTAAGCTTTCAGTGTAAGCATGAATTTCAGAAACGTAGATCAAGTACTACAAACTAAGCTGAATTCGTATCCTTTGTGTTTTAGTTCTAGAAAATAGAAACGAAATCGATGTTATTGCTACAGATTTTGATAAGGCCTTCGATGAAATACCTCGGTTTTGAACCCATATTATTAAAATGAATGTCTTTTTATCTGGATAATTGTAATTATAGCATTCGTTTCAGGTCCGCCTTCTCAACCCCGTTTTTAGCTACTTTTGGTGTCCTGCAAGGCAGCCATCTAGGCCCCCTCTTTTTCATTTTAATTAAAAACGATTTTGGGAGAATTATTGATCAGTGTCCCCTATCCATTAACACTGACGACACTAAGTTCTCCAAAACTATTTCATCACTCCAAGACTCCATTTTCCTTCAAGAAGACTTTGATAAATTTCTTCTTGGTGTCTAAGAAATTGCTAAGAGATTAAAGTCGTTTATGATCTTATGACCTTCCCACCTCGACTTTATTTTCTGCATGACCAACCTATACCCTAGGTTCAATCCCATCACGATCGTGGAATATTATACGATAGAGAGTTAAGCTTCCGTCCGTATATTTATAAGATAATCCAATAGCCAACTCATCACTTGGTTTTACCAATCGATTTAACAATTTTAGAATTTTTAAATACAGTGTGTGGCTGCCCCATTTCCATTCTAACTTCAGCAATCAAAACAACGTTCACTAACGAAATGGTTGAATGGTAAAGTAAAACTTATTGCCCAAATTCAGACCAGTAATTTCCGGAATTGCTTTCTTTTTTTTCTTTTAACACCCGAAGCCTGTTCTTCTCGTTCAGATCATCCTTCACGATTTGACTGTAAGCACTTCCATTCGTTTTAATTTATCATATATTAAACCCTTAATGTCTCCATTGCCTCATGTGATACTGCACAAATAGCCGATTAGGTTGGCTTGGAAATTCAATTATTCAGTATTGCTCATCAGTTAACGGCTGTAAAGGACCAAATAAATCGCCTAGTATACGAGTATCGGAAATACCTTTAAAATTTATGCATTCTTAAATTTTATCTCAAGGATATAACATTGAAATGAAAGTGATTATTCGTATTTCCTTTAAGAAGGTTAATAGCGTCGTTGTGAACTAGTGAACGGTGGACAAAGGACTATTATTGTAAACTAATAAATTGCTGGTTTATGGTACGTTTAGTTGTAAACACGTTTTAATGTGGTCGTTGCTGTTTACTGTTTTTTTGGTGCCAATGCCATGTGACAGGACTTGATGTTCACTGAGTCATGATATCGGTTTTGGTGTTTGTGCTTTTGTTTATGAGTGTGATAGTGGTTTCGAAGATGGGGAAGTCTAATGTTTTTTTTTTTTTACGTTTTTCGGTTTGTTTTAGAATCCAATTAAATGCATCCAGTATAAGGGAAATAATTTGGATATCAGAGCCAATTCTCGATGCCTCTAATGAATCTACAGTCAATTTACTTTAAAAGCTTTGGGAAACGTAATTTCTAACTCATTGCGGTCAATCGATTGTTAATAGAAGTGATCCTTCCTAAATTGTTGTAGTTAAGCCATTTTTCTGTAAGAACCAGAAAATATTCAATTAAATAAAGTTTAAAACTGACTGAAGTATAGATTTTAATGATCTGATTCCAAAAAGAAATAAGTAGAGAGTATTAGAGGTCTTCATCGATGGCTGGTATGCGTTTTCCAAGTCAAAGTCTTTGCTATTATTAGTCCGAGACAAGACACTAATTTTTTACGGAAAAAATGGCAAATTCTTAAGTTTTCTCTAAGGTCGGCCATAGAAGCCGGAGATTTTCGTATATAAACTTATGGGGTGCATAATTTGTACTGTGGTTAAAGCTCCAGACATTACCCAGGAAAGGCATTGGATAGTTCTTTGCATGTTTTTAAAGCGGACAAACTCAGATGATGGGGAGAACACTTACCCTCAATCCTGAATGAACTCAAGATGAGATGTTCGCACATTTAATTCGAGTGGATGGATTTTGGATGTGCAAAAATCCACTCCTAAGAAAAGCTGAAAACACCAAAAGAGACAAGATCACCTAACATATAAAAATATCACCTTTTTCCGTCTAACAAAAGTGTTACAGCAGAGGATGTTTGCGATGAAAATTGAATGCAATTCAACTGGGGTTAAGGGCTCTTAGCAGTAAACTTTTGAATGTCTATGCCGAAAACCCCCACGTTAACTAAAACATTTGAGGTTTTCAGGCCACCGAAGCTTACGCACGCCATATTCTAGATTATGGAAGCGGAAATATGGAAGATCCATTAAATCTAGGTAAGTTTTTAGTCAACATTTTTTACCAAAGTAAGACAGCAACAAGAGATTAAAAAATAGAATTTGGAATCAGACGCTAAGTCTCGGCACTGCTAAAGAGGTGGAATCCGATAAAGATCAAATATATAGGCTTTAAGAAGAGTCTTGGTAACTCTATAAATGATCCGTCAAAAACCGGAACGAAGCAGAAAGTAGAGGTTGCTCTTCAGAACCTGAACTGTGACTTCACCAAATGTTTTAAACAAGCGCGTGCGCCAAGGAAAAACTACTGCAGAATGACTGTCATAAGAACAATCTATATCAAGTGTATAAGAAGCAAATTTAGATGAAAAGTCCTTTAAGAAATGATCGAAACATTTCGAATCATAGTCTTTAGAACGGGTAAATCAACCGGACTGGAAACACTCAGAAGACCCGAGTTCATCTGAACTGAGTCAGAAGCAGAGACTCGGTGGACTTTGATGTCGTTTGAAGTCGCTTGGCATCGTTGGCATACTCATATACACGTAAAGTTATGATCTAAAAAGGTACGACTGCTAGCCCAGGACTACCATACATACTGAAACCCTAAGCAATAGAAAGTTATACGAGTATTATCCACGATTCGATATGGCTTTCCTTTCTTTGGCTTCATTGTCGTGGCATGAAGGCTTAAAAGTCAAGGATCCTAAGGTTTAAAAAATAACCCAGGTGAGATGTCGAACTAAGCCCCAAAGACATCCAAACCTAATGAAAAACTGTTAAAGTTATGGAAGTAACCCGAAAGGATTATACTCCAGGTGGTACTCGCAAAAGTGACAATCCAAACGTTATTTTTTCAACTGTATTAATGCTGGAGGCCCTAACCAATAGCTGCTGGATTACTTGACTTCGATGGCTCTTGCGGCTATTTCTATGACAACAAGATGTAGGACAGACGTAAGGCGCAAAGAGAATACAAATGCTGTCGAAGGCTCGAGTGCCAAAAATTTCACTCTCCCAGCGGCGGTAACGGAGAAGACAAACGAGTCGGCGGAAGTGCCCTGGTCGAACACAGAAATGAAGTGAACTCGTAAATATATCAGAAAATTTCTAAATATGTCACTTTAGCCTAATTTGGAGGAAGACTAAAGTCTTTACAGAGATCAAAGTAAAAAGGTTATAAGAAGCTTATGCATATTTCGGAAACAAGGTATATATTCGTACATCATCGGTGTGCGGAGGTCATGAAACATTCGGCTGTATCATTTACAAAACATTAAAAAAGGAGAGGGCTTAGTATGAAACCTTGAGGGACACCCAAGGGGACTTGGAGAAGTGAGGAGTGTTTGGTGCCATTAGGCATATATTTTTGACGGCTAGATAAAAATTTAATTGTAAAGAGTGATTTAGGCTATCAAACGCCTTTGAGAAGTCTAAAAAGACAATGAGGCTCAGCATATCACAATCTAGTCCGACACGCATATACATATTCGCACATTTAGTAAAGCAGCTACGTTTTGCACGAAAGCCAGACTGAATTTTCGTGACAAGATTTTTCCTATTGGGTCTATAACTTCGTACGCTTTGCTAAGAGATGGCGTTACTTGTATTATTCCATTGGGACATGCGTTGGAAAGCTACTGTCATTGTACGTCATTTCAGTATATGTCATTTATTTGAAGCGTTAACAACAATAATTTTTTTTCACTCAAATATGACACAAGAAGAGCTCGCAGAATCTTTCTGTGTCACTCAATCAGCCATTTCAAAACATTTAAAAGCAGCTGGACATATTCAAAAGCAAGGAAATTGGGTTCCACATGAACTCAAGCCGAGAGACGTCGTAAGGCGGTTTGCATGTCCGAAATGCTGCTGGAACGCCACAAAAGGAAGTCATTTTTGCATCATATTGTTACTGGTGATGAAAAATGGATCCATTACGACAACCCAAAATCATATATGAAACCCGGCCAACCATAAAAATCAACGGCAAAGCCGAAAATCCATGGCGCGAAGGTAATGCTCTGTATTTGGTGGGATCAGATGGGTGTGCTGTATTATGAGTTGCTAAAACCGGGTGAAACCATTAATGTACAACGCTACCGAACACAATTATTCCGTTTGAGGAGAGCAGTAGCCGAAAAACGCCCGGAATATGCGACCAGACACGAGGCAATAATTTTCCATCATGACAACGCTCGGCCCCACGTTGCTATTCCGGTTAAGAACAATTTGGAAAACAGTCTTACCCCACCCGCTTTTTAGCCCAGACCTTGCCCCTTCTGACTACGATTTGTTCCGGTCAATGCAGAACGCCCTTACTGAAATACGGTTCACATCAGTATATCAAAAATTGGCTTGATTCATTCTTGGCTGCCAAGCCGGAGCAGTTCTTTTCGGATGGGATCCACAAATTGCCAGAAAGATGGGAAAAAGTCATAGCTTCAGATGGGCAATACTTTGAATAATACAAATGTACATGTTTTTCTTAAATAAACGTTCAAATTTTGAAAAAAAAAAACCGCACAAATTAAAATATATATCCAATATATTTTACTTCACGTCAGAAAGTTTAATTCACCAAGTCTTGTTTGGTTCCCATGTCGCAGTGACATCACAGAAAATTAATGCGGCGATGAACGTGCTAGGCAAGGCTCAGAGAAGAGTTTCTTAGGATTCAAACCTACGCCCTCGATTAGGGCTTCCGTTAACAGTTTGATTTCATATGAGCGTAAATGCAGACGGCAAGATTCTCTAAATTGCCGGCACATTAAATAAATGCTTCCCGACGTCTCTTAAACTTCTTACTGACATCTTGACGGTGGTCTTCGCTTTTGCTCACTTTAGTATGCAGGACATAAGCGATACAAAATGCTGCGCCTACTGATTTGTGAATACTGTCGACACCGTGCTGCACTATCTCTGTGAGTGTTCAGCTCATGCTCGCCTCAGGCTAGGTACTCAATGCTACCACTGAAGCGCTTACTCATATTTCAGTAAAAGTTCTTTGTCTCTATGACAAAAAGATTTTACGACCACACGTCCAAATATCATATTTGTAAAAATTATCCCTCAAGACTACGAAGACGTGCGCGACACATTTCCCAATTGCGATGAAGAATCAGTGACAAAATATAAAATGAATTTGACTTAGAGAAAATATTTGAAAATCATTGAAAGATTTACATAAAAATCCTTTCTTTCCTTGGCAAACCTCTTCGCTGCAGCTATTTAATCAAACAGAATGTTTCCTCCTTTCAGATGTTGTGTTCTGTCACAAGTAACACAACAAACGCAATCTTCTTAAGCATTCAATTCCAGAAAATACTATTTATATCCGGCAGAATGAAAAAAAGATTTGCCAAAATTCAAATGGTGGTCCATAAATTTGACAAAAATAACATTCTCCTCCCAAGTTTGATAGCAACCAGTTCCAGTGAGTCAGGGTTAATGTACTTCTTTGAAAAATGTCTCTTTCCGTCGCCAAATTTACATCACTCTCATACAACACTTTAGTGGATATTCGTACTACAATGGAATGAAAAAACAAAAAAATCCAATCCACACCCACAACGATTTGCTCATTCGCCGACAATTCAAGGATGATCCAATTGCCTTGTTGCTGATGTCTACTCAGTCTATCCGTATCTCTCGGTTTGTCTATTTAGAATCGGGTAATTGGACCACAGAAACGGAACAAGAAAAGAAACAAACAATTTTCTCTATTGCCATTACCAGATCCTTATGGGTTAGGGGTGATTTTTTTTCACCTCCCCCATCCTCATAAACATCTCTAGCCGAATCACCCTCTAATTCATTGATGGCCGGGTTAATATCCTTTATGAAGTGATTCCAAGGAAATGAGAGTTTTTGTGTTTTTATTAGAAAACTGTTGTTTGGCTGGATTGAGGGGGTTACCATAAGGAAGAGCAACTAACACCGAGACAATGGGACGGAGATAGAGATGGAGAAGTTAGAGACCAAGACTGACACCGAGAGCACTAACCTAAAGCACAATGGCCTGTAATGGTTGGTAATTAGTTGTTCTTTTGGTTAAAGTTGGCAGGATTATCTTATATTGGCGCAGATTATCGTTTAGATGTCTGCATGGAGGAGTTTTTTATAATTATGCTCATGGAGCCAAATATGTGATAAAATCCGAAAACGTTGTTGGTGATCATGTGAAGGAACTGACAGCAATACTCGTATACGTTTATTGAAAAACCTTTAAATCAACCTTTAAATCTATGCCATCCTTATTTGTTGTGTAATGACATAGATATTACTTAGATTGAAGTACCCCAATTTGCATTCCTGGCTTAAAGAAATGTGCGTTTTGTGATAATTAGTATGAAGAGGATGCACTTGTTTCCAATCATCAAATATTTTTGCTAACATTTTTATCTCAGCAAGATAGTTCTTCTGCATTGGTTTTGCTTGTTCTGTCTAATTCGGCATCCCTGTGCTATTTTCTATATCAAATAATGATACGTGAATCCGATAAGGCCAAGTGAATTGATGAGGTGATTTTCAAAAACAGCTATCTGATTCGATGGTAATTTTGAGTAAAAATATCTTCTACAAATCTGTTTCTCATGTTTTTTCAATAAGGTTAAAGTTTTCGAAATAAATATATTTATATTCCTTATATAAGAAATCTTCAGTTAAAAATTCAGTTCATCTGCTTTTGGAAGTACAATTATTTAAAAAAGGCTTCTTTTGGAAGTTAATTCACAAAAACAATATTTTTTTTAAATACCATAAACCTTTATTCAATACCAGTCTTTAAGTTTATAAAATGGAACACAAAATACAGTATTAAATATTATTAAAATGAGAAATTGTATTAGTAATTTTATTATAAAATGCAAGTGTATCTGGTTCTAGGCCCATAGATTTTGATGACATCGTTCTATGTGGCTGGCTTAATATAATTTTCCTGTGTCTTTTTTATGAAGACGAGAATCGAGACCAGTCCAATGAAGTCCTATTTTAAGCAGTGTGTGAGAAGTGGTTGCTCCACTATATGTTTTACAAAATTTTATTTGGACCGAAGAAGTCGTCATACCCAGTATCTGGGATTTAAAAATCTTGAAAGTTTTTTTGGTTTGAACCCCGGTTCTTGATAAATTGGGCCAATCAAAGAACGGAACATCATCAAATAGGGTATGTACAATTACATTCACATTCACTGCAAGTATCAGACTTCATTGAGCCAAATCTAAAATGCAAATTTGATTTGATCAAAAAAAAAAAACACTGTGTGGCGCTCATATTGTTCCAATTTGAGTTCTGTTTTTTATTTTGTTAATTTGGTACATCTGTTGTTGACATTTCTTCTAAATCTTAGCGTCATAGCTTGATATTTGTAAAAGTTACGTAGCCAAGAGTACATCTATCTCTGTAGAAAAGGATTTAAATTTGCAACAACGAACTTGTTTAAATTTTTGCGAAAAAAAGCGGATTTAATGGTTAGAAATGTTGGAAAAGTGTTCGGCAAAGATTCTCTAAAGAAAACTGTTGTTTACCAGTGACACGAGCGGTTCAAAAGTGGTCGTGATGAAGTAAAAGAAATAACCGCAATTTAATCATCAGAGAGTTAGTGAAGGACTTAAACATTGCCTATGGATCCGTCCAAGACATTTTGGTTAATGATTTGGGTTTCCGTCGTGTGGCAGCAAAGTTGGTGCCAAACGACCTCAATTTTATTCAAAAAGGAGACCGTATTGACGTCGCAAAAGAGATGATTTACGAGTCTGAATCCGATATCACATTCATCAAAAGGATCAATACTGGAGACGAGACGTGGGTTTATGAGTACGACACGCAATCCAGACATCAGGCAAAAAAAAACAGTCGTTTTCAGTCAAAAAATAAGGCAATGCTCACAGTTTTTATGGATTACAACGGTGTAGTGAATCATGAATTTTTGCCAGAAGGCCAGACAGTAAACAAAGAGTATTATTTGGGCGTTATGAGACGTTTGCGTGAAGCAATTCGCCGAAAGAGATCAGAATTAGGGGCAGAAAACTCGTGGATTTTGCACCATAATAACGCACCGTCGCACAGTGCCATCATTATTCGTAATTTTTTGACGAAAAATGCAACAAATACCATCCAACAGCCACCGAATTCACTTGATTTGGCTCCCTGTGACTTCTTTCTGTTCAATTGAAATAAAAAGTTTTCTTACCGTGTAATATAGCTTATGGCATGGCTTTTTTTGGCTTATTTCAACAGGTGCCATATTTTACCGCTATTTATCTTCAACGCAAACAGTATCTGCTGCTTCGACTTCTATTTTAGTAACTTCAAGATTAGATAGTTCCTCTTCATCACCTAAGACCTCCATAAAAACACAAAATAAAATAGAAGACGAAGTCGACAGATTCATCAAAGTCCTGTAGAACGCTGCCTGGAACAACACTCCAACTCCAACAAGAAAAGAGAAAACAAGTAGTGAAATAAAATATCCGTAGGAAATAATAGAACTGGTAAGAGAAAAGTGGAGAGCGCGAAAAAGATGGCAACAATCCCGTGCTCGCCAGCATAAAACATACTTAAGCCACTTATGCAACAAATTGAAAGAAGCAATACGAGATTACAAAAAAATCGGAATATCTAAACATATCTCGAAGGTCTGACTGCCGAAAGAAGTTCAAATTACTCCCTCTGAAAAGCCATGAAGGGAATCAAAAGGCCTCAAATGCAATTTCCTCCCATAAGAAAAAATAATGGCGAATTGGCAAAAGGAGATAAAGAGAAAGCGGATCTATTGTATTTGCCGAGCACCTATAAGAAACGTTTAAGCATTTTGTTGGACAGGCGTTAACAGGAGGTTCTAATTATATAATTACGGCACCAGCCAGTTTTAGAATAAAAACAGCTACGAGAACTTAACCAAGCAATTAAAAAATTGAAAAATAACAAAGCCCCTTGTTATGATTTAATAACTGCTCAAATTCTCAAGAAGAAAGCCCTGATCAAACTGCTCCAACTTATAAATGCCTCGCTAAGACTATTAAACGTTCCAAGTCAATGGAAATTTGCCGAAGTTATAATGGTCCCGAAACCAGACAAATCTCTAAATGAAAAAAAGTCTTACAGACCCATATCTCTTCTGCCGATAATATCTAAAATCTTTGAAAAACTCCTATTGAAGCGCTTGCAACCGATCATTGAAGAGAGACGTCTAATTCCTGAACATCAATTCGGTTTTAGAACTAAGCACTCCACAATTGACCAGGTTTTTAGAATTACGATTGAAATTGAGAAAACCTTAGAGTGGAGAAAGATATGTTCTAGCGTGTTTCTTGACGTGTCTTAAGCCCTCGATAAGGTATGACACGAAGGCTTAAATTTTAACCTAAGCTAGGTTCTTCCGAGAGATTCTGTATTCATACTTGGAAAACAGACTTTTTCATGTTAAATATGGCACCGAATACTCGGAATTTAAAGAGATAGCTGCTAGAGCTCCGCAAGGAAGTGTACTTGTACCAGTATTGTTTTTATTCCATACTCGAGACATACCGGAAGAATCAGGTACCATAATAGCCACGTTTGCGGCTACTGATACGGCTATACTAGCTACAGAAACTTCAGTCGAGTTAGCTGCTGGAAAGCTACAAACGGCTTTGGATAAAATCTACGAATGGACAAAGATATGGCGAATTGTTCTCAATGAGACCAAATCTACAACCTTCCCATTTTCATTAACTAGGTACAGAAACCATATGTAAATGAAGCAAAGACACTATATGTAAAACTGAAATAGAAGCCGCATGTTACGAAGAAGTGTGATGAAAATAAATTCAGACAAATGTACTGGCTACTAGGAAAACGTTCCAAGTTGAGCATACATAACAAACTGCTCATCTATAAGCAAGTGCTTAAACCTGTTTGGACGTACGATATACAACTTTGGGGCTGTACTAAACCAAGCAACTGAAATATTCTCCAAAGCTATCAAAACAAAGCTCTAAGACAAATCGTGAGCGCCCCATGGTATATCAGAAACAGTGATATCCACAGAGACTTAGGAATAGTTACTGTCGAGGACGAAATAATGAACTTTGCTCGCAAACTCCGTCGTCATGGTCATTGTAATAATAAAATACTCCAAATCCTGGACGAGACAAACTTAGTGCGTCTTTTACAAAGAATGAGACCATTCGATCTGGCACGATAAGGATTATCCGCATATAATAGCGGTACTAGCAGGTGCCTTTCCTAGAAAGCTATCTGCCCCAAGCGGACGTTATTTGAAACGGAAACTACTTGATAAGGTAACTTAGTTGTAGTCGATAAGAAGGTAGGCGTGTTTTTAGTGAGTAAGAATTTCACACTACTATGAGCAACGAGTTCAAAGTGTCTATGAAGATTTTCACACCTACCCATCAAAAAAAAAAAAAAAAAAAAAAAAAAACTAGGACCTCCAAAACAAGATGCTGGATGTTTTCATCTGTTGCAGTTTAAATTTTCGAAGTTTTAGGAATCGTTTCACAACTCAATTAGGAAAACATCAGCCAACATTTTCTTAAATTTAAGCTTGACGTCGAGCAAGGTCGGTATGGGTTCTTATTACGACCAAAGTGTTTCTCCTTACACTTGAATGACTTAATATGGTCCATTATAATTTTCTTCGTCTGCTCCGTCATAAGATTTAAACGTTTTCCATCTCGTGCTTCCCTCCGGTTTATGGCTGGGTATTTCCTAGCATATTTTCTGCTTACGTTTGTGTCCTCTTATAGACAGCTTTACAGAAATGAAATTGGCTTTTAAATTTCGCTTTTCAATTTATTACGTTTTTATAGTCATAATATTATTTATTAAACACATCCCACTCGGACTCTTGGAGCTTCAGTACCTTACAGAAGGAGTCTTGGATATGATCGCAACCTCAATGTTATGTGTCGTGCCCTCCACTCAGCAAATCAAAATGTCAAAGTTACACAAAAGCAAACGTCAACTTTATACTTTTTGTACTGAGAAGGTCTTTTTGTTTTACCTTGCGTCGGGCGCAATAGTAATATGGAAATGAACGGGCGCAGTGTGCCTGTAGTTTTTCAACTTATTAATAGCTTTGTTTGATGCTTCACTGTAAAAATAAAAGCTTTTATATACAAATAGTATCAACAAAAAAAACATTTACTTAACTTATTTAATTTATTAAAAATAAATATTAATTTATATATAAATAATAATTAAATTAAAAAAATTAAATATAATTTTATTAATTTAAAAATTTAATTATTTTCTGTAAGTGAATATGCAGTATTCTCGAAACATTGATGCCAAACGAAATGTTGCAGACAGATAGCTTACTTACCCTTCTTACAGTTGAATCCGGAAAGCCGCTTTAGACCTTCTTCTGAAATACACGGTACACATCTAGACCTTTTCTGGGATGGCTCTTCTAATAATAATAATAATACAACTTTATTTCATGTAAAAACAGGACCAAATATTACAATAATATAATTAAATAATATTTATTTAATTAAATTCAAGATAATGTAATTACAAAAGTTTTAATATAAAATAGTAAGGAGCATTCTTTTATCAGAAGGACGAGAGGCGAACGCATCGTTAATTCAAATATTTAAAAGAATAAATGTGTAGATATGGATTAACAATTGAAGAGATATAAATAGAAAAATAAATAAAATATAAGAGAAAATAACAAAAAAAAAAAACAATCAAGTCATTGGATTCAGCAAATTTTTTATTATATTGGGTATATATTTTAATTCGTGCGGTTTTTTTTTTCAAAATTTGAACGTTTATTTAAGAAAAACATGTACAATAGTATTATTCAAAGTATTGCCTATCTGAAGCTATGACTTTTTCCCATCTTTCTGGCAATTTGTAGATCCCATCCCAAAAGAACTGCGCCGTCTTAGCAGCCAAGAGTAAATCAAGCCAATTTTTGATATTCTGCTCTGATGTGAACCGTATTTCAGTGAGGGCGTTCTGCATCGACCGGAACAAATGGTAGTCAGAAGGGGCAAGGTCTGGACTATAAGGCGGGTGGGATAAGACTTCCCATCCACTGTTTTCCAAATAGTTCTTAACCGGAATAAGAACGTGGGGCCAAGCGTTGTCATGATGGAAAATTATTACCTCGTGTCTGGTCGCATATTCCGGGCGTTTTTCGGCTACTGCTCCCTTCAAACGGATTAATTGTGATCGGTAGCGTTGTCCTTTGTTGGTTTCACCCGGTTTTAGCAGCTCATAATACAGCACACCCATTTGATTACACCAAATACAGAGCATTACCATCGCGCCATGGATATTCGGCTTTGCTGTTGATTGGGCTGGTTGGTCGGGTTTCACATATGATTCTTTGCACTTGTGGTTATCGTAATGGATCCGCCTTTCGACGTCTCTCGGCTTGGGTTCATGTGGAACCCAATTTCCTTGCTTTTGAATATATCCAGCTGCTTTTAAACATTTTGAAATGGCTGCTTAAGTGACACCCAAAGATTCTGCGAGCTCTTCTTGTGTTTGGCAACAATCTTTATAGAGTAATGCTTCCAATTCTTCATCTTCAAACTTTTTTGGCTGCCCAGGACGTTCATCGTCTTCCAAGCCAAAATCACCACTTTTAAATCGTGCAAACCACTTTTAGCACGTTCGCTCAGCTAGCGCATGTTCACCATAAACCTCCACCAAAATACGATGACTTGCAGCAGCAGTTTTCAGTAATGAAGAAGAACTCCCCGCAAAAACACTTTTTCTGGCACAAAGTTCGACATATTTGAGTGAAAAAAAATTATTGTTGTTTACGTTTCAAATGAATGCATATATTAAAATGACGTACAATGACAGTAGCTTTCCAAAGCATGTTCCAATGGAATAATAACAATGGAATAATACAAGTTACGCCATCTCTTAGCAAACCGCACGAATTAAGTTATAGACCCAATACAATGATTAAGCGAAAAGAGCCATGTTCGTATATTTTTTTAAAAAGATGGATTCCTTTCTTTTCCATCTAAGACTTGCAATTAAGGACAATTAAAAAGGCGACATGCGGTTACATTATAAAACAAAAAAATTACTGGCATTAAAGCGTAGATTGTAGTTACCATACAGTCTGGCAGCAATATACCCGGATTTAAGAAAAAATATTTTAAGGACTTTGAAAAAGTATGAGTGTCTTAAAAGAAGAATTTTGAGATTTCTGTACAACTCCATACTTGGAGTTCTTCGATTAACCCGGAAAATAATCCGAAAAGCATGCTTTTGTCTGATTAGCAACGGTTCAATTTTATTGAAATTTGTGCCACCTCAGCACGATATTTCATATTGTAGTTTAGATTTAAATAAACCATTATAAACTAGAGTTAAAACAAAATGATTACAGTAGAGGCCAAGATGATAAAGTTGTCTCATAACTGTATTGGAATTTTGATTTAAATGTGAAGTATGGTCCTTCCAACTCATCCTGGTATACAATATAATACCTTAATATTTAAACTTTCAACACGTTCTATTATGAAACAGTCACATTAGAACAGTTAACATTTTCGTTACAAGTTAACGTGTGTTGATCATGGGAACAAACATTAACTAGATGAAACCTCAAACAACCAGGCGAGTGGTACTGCAAAACCATTTCATCTGCTACTGACCCTATAAGGTTAAATAGCATGAACTTTGTTTTATCACTAATTACTAGCTTATGATATTTAAACCATCTACGGATTATTTCTAGATCAAAGTTCATATCAGCTAAGACATTGAGACGGTTATTATTTGAGTAAGATAGAGCAGTATCGTTGGCGAAAGCTATAATTTTGACTTTGAAAGGTTGAATAAATAAGGAATCAAGAAAAAAATTTGACCCAGAACAGACCCTTGAGGAACACCTATGTTAATTAGATTCTCTGAGCTCAAGCTACTAGCAATTATTACCCTTTGTTTACGGTTACATAGATCAGAATCAAATCACACATACAGCTTAGTAAGCAGCATCTAATGATCTTCCATGTCAACGGCCTTTGTAATACTGTATCTATAAATATTATAGAGCAGCTGAAATTTGAGATTCATTTAAACTATAGGGTTTTCCAATAGTTACTTGACAGCTTTGAATTTAATTTGTGAACGCACTCTTTCACTAATCATCAAACTGTCACTGTCAATTTATTCAGCAAACTCAACATTTTCATCACGGTAAAGTACACTAACGAGCAACGTCTGCAAATTATAAAAATTTTCTACAGATATTTGGAGTCGGTGACTGCAACTTTAAGAGCGTTAACTTCAATTTTCGGTAGTAATTCTCGCCCTATTAGACCGGCAATAACGAGTTTAGTGCAAAAATTTGAGTCTACAAATTCGTTGTGTGATGTTGCCGTGTCAGTGAGACAACGGGTTGGTCGAAGTGTCGAAAATATCGCTGCCGTTCAGACGTCCGTAGCAAAGGAACCAAATCAATCAATTCCACGGCGTTCTCAAGAATTAGGCATCGCTCAGACCACATTATGGCGTATTTTGGGTAAGGATCTTGGTTTACACACATAAAATATTAAGCTGACTCAAGAATTGAAGCCGATGGACCATTTGAAGCGAAGTACGTTCTCCGATTGGGTTCTGTAGCAGATGCGCCAAGTGGATGAATTTCATCGCAAAATCATCTTCAGTGACGAAGCTCATTTTTAGCTCAATGGGTTCGACAATAAGCAAAATATACATTATTGGTCGGGTGAAAACACACATGTGCTTCATGAATCACCACTTCATCCACAAAAAATAACTGTTTGGTGCGGTTTGTATGTCGGCGACGTTATTGGGCCACATTTTTTCGTTGACGATAACGATCGTCACGTTACTGTGAATGGTCAGCGTTATCGCGCCGTGATCACCGATTATTTTTGGCCCAAATTGAAAGATATGGACTTGGACGACATGTGGTTTCAACAGGATGGTGCCACAAGCCACACAGCACACGCTACAATCGATTAATTGTGAGTAAGTATGGTGAGCGTGTTATCTCAAAACATGGGCCAGTCGATTGGCCGCCTCGTTCGTGCGATTTAACGCCGCTCGACTATTTTCTGTGGGGCTACGTTAAGTCATTGGCTTATGCCAACACGCCGACGATGTTGGGAGAGCTCAGAGCCAACATTGAACGCGAAATAGCGGCCGTTTCGGCCGAAATGTGTGGCCGAGTCGTTGAAAATTGGGTCCAACGAATCGACTGCTGCAATCGTGCCCGCAGTGGCCATATGAAGGAAGTCGGGTTCCATTCATAAATGTTTTGATTATACTTCAAGCCAATAATAAAGTTTTTGAAATATCTGAAATGGTTTGCCTTTTATTTAAAAAAAAAGTTGTCAAGTCGTTATTAGAAAACCCTATACAAGTGCCTTCCCCCTTGTACAAACTCCGGCTGAAACCGGTGCTGCAAATAGCAAAAATTGCAGTTTGGATGAAAGGTTTTGGCAATGTTAAAAGTTACGACACCGGTATATCTAATTGTAAAGTGTGGCAATGATAACAGTCTGAACGATGATAAGTTTAAACGTTGTGTTGATCAACGCGGACTAGCAAAAGCAGTGAGTGATTGCATTCAAGCAGAGGGCTGGGATATGAAAAACAGAACTCTTGGTGTGAAGTGCTTCAAGCATCAAGCTCTTGAGTAATAAGTTTACTGAAAATCGCAACATTGGGAACTACGACCAAAACTGACGGACACTATCTTCTGCACTCTGGGAAAAATGATCGAAATCAAGGATGTGTTTAATGTTGTTCGTTGATGCTGACTGCGGATACTATGAAGTAAGATAATAAGGCTTAAAGACCCACTGAATGTAACATGGCATCATGTCTTTCTTCTTAATGCTCTCAACAGTTCTCATTTCAAAGTTCGGGCATATGCAGATGATGTATTTGTACTTATTGTCTGAAAATGTCATGCGATTGGGTTCTATAAAGCGCACGCAGCTTCGAATGGGATAAATGATCAGTGTACCATTGTAGAAAAAGCTTTTCAGTCAATCCTCTAAAATCCAACAATGTTCTCCGTAAGGAGACAGAAGGCTGGATTGACTCATCTAATTCTGGGCTTCTCCATCCATTTCCCGAACGAAACTTAGTCAAGTCGAAAATCTTTAAGAAGCTTGTCATCAAGGAGGGTTATTTGCAACGGTTTTGAGATGTTTTAGGAGTACCTGACCAGATGTGGCCATTGTACTCCAGTTTTGGGCATATAAATGCCTTATATATTGTGGCCAGATCAGAGGGGGTAAAATATTTCTTACATCGCTTGAGGAAACCCAGACATTTCGCAGCATTTTTGGCAACATCGAATATGTGGTCATTCCAATGTAAGTTGTTACTGATACACATATCGAGAATGGAAAGTTTATCGGTTTCGACGATGCAAGTGCCATTCATGGATAATGGCTGGGTATTTGAATTTCGCTTTAATGACAGCAGACAGCATTGAGTTTTGGAAGCATTAAATTCCACTCGGTTGATAGTTTCCCAATTGTTTATGCTGTTAATATCGGAATTTATTGAGCTTAGCATACGATGCCGTTCCCGTTCTACGACCGGAGAGCAGGGGCGAATATGAGAAGCAGAGAGTGCTGTCATCAGCAAAGGAATAAATTGGATTTAAAATAGCAGACAAGAGATCATTAATGTAAATTAAAAAAAAGTGTCGGAGACAGAACGGAGCCCTGGGGTACACCAGCATTTCTTTTGTGGATATCAGACTTGAAACCGTCCATGAAACCGTCTCTTGAAGAAGAGAGTCATCAACCTCAAGAGCACGCATTTTCGACAAGAGAGCCTGATGCCAAATTCTGTCAAATGCCTCAAAAACATCAAGTGCAACAATCTTGCTTTCGCCAGATGTACGCTTTGGTTCCACTTTTCAGTGAGACATGCCATCAAATCACCAGTGGACCTGTTGCTACGAAAACCATATTGCCGGTCATTGAGAAGTTTTCGTGTTCCGAGATATTTCATGAGCTGACGGTTTATCAGCGTTTCCATGACCTTGGAAAGAAGAGACGTAATGCAATAGGTCTGTAGGAAGATAGAGAAGAAGATTCGCCACAAAGAGTAGAATTGATGAAAAAGCTTACGCAGTGGTTTTGCCAGCGTGGAAGAACACCTCTTCAGAAGAAGGGGAGATATACAATCTGGACCAGCGGATTTATGCATGTTAAGATCCTTAAGTACTCTTGCTACTACACGCATGCGAAAGTTGATTCGTCTCATTGTAGATTCGATGCACTCAAATGTAGGCAGGAGTGTTGAGCTAGCCGCAAAGTGTGCAGCACGCAGATTGGCCTTGTCTAAAGAGCTGACAGCTGGAATGTTCTTGTAAATGAGCTTTGGGATGAGGCAGAATTTCTAATGTTTTTGACGAATCACCAAAAGTTTTTACTGCCTTTGGGACATTGCAGTATTTTTTGCCTCAGGTTTTTGGTCGTATTGGAATTTCACATGTTTGAGAAAGACGTTGCAGTCATTTCTGGCTCGTTTAAACTTTTTTCGGTTTTTCTCTGTCGGGTTAGTCTTGTAGGACCGGAAAAACAATTTTCTAACCCTGACAGCATCTTTACAGATCGAGTTCACGAGTGGTTTCTGTTAGAATCTGAGCCAGTAAAGAATGTAGTCGGGTATCTACAGATCATCCCAAGACTGATCTAGGACAAACCGCTGTCGTCTTTTTGGAGAACGTCGTTTTTATCGTCTTTGTATCTATTTTCCAAACGGTGACAAGCCCAATCTTAAAGGGAATCAACTACAATATATCACGAAGTATTATTTGAAAAGCGAAGTATCATATTTGCGTCTGTAGTGACAGCCAAACTATGCCTTAAGATGTGCTTATTCCTCTCACAACATTCTATTCAAGAATGAAACGCTTCTCTGAACGCGGTACACCGAGAAACAAGAACGCGACTAAAAAAAAGCGATTAAGTTTTGAAATTGCCTTTGCATAAAGTATGGGGTGAAGCTTACTAATTTGTGCCATCGAGGCTGAAAGACCCTCACATGAAATCGCCAACATGTCCGATAACAATGCGATAGTTGCGGCATTACGAAAGAACCGTATGAAACATATGTGCTTCAAAACGAGGAAAACTGGACCCTTGTGCTAATAGAGCAGCGCATATACTCAGCAAACTTAGACGATTAGAGCATCAACATGAAGCGAACAGGATAAATAATCGATAAATGTCTGAGTGACTCTTAAACTCCACCGATTATGGTAAAACTTCGAGCTCAACAAATCAACTGATTAAGGCATTTTAAAACTTAGTTGAAAGGGTTATTAAGACCCAAATCCTAGCCGATGTTCAAAGAACGATCCGAGCATCAGTATCATTAGCGAGGTGATTTGAAATAGATAGATTTAAATAGTCTGCAGAATGGTGCTTAAGTAATTATGTGCGTTATATACTTCTATTATTAATAAATGAAGGAGATGATGAAAGTACCCATTGACATGAGTTCAGTTAGGATCTTTTACGTCATCTTAAGCAGTTAACGAAAATCTATCTACCGCAAACAGGAAGAATTTGTCATTATTTTGCGCTCTCTAACTTAAACTATCATAATATCAAAAAATTAACCATTCTACTTCAAGTTTACGTAAGTCATATACCAACCCCCCTGTCCATTCTTCTTTGATCGTCATAAATTCACCATTATGCACATTATTTTATAAGTAAAGTTCCACAGTATTATCCTTGTGTGCATTGTGTAGCACTTGAAAAATAATAATTAATCAACAAATCAGCAATAAGCCTCAAACGAACCTAACTAATCATTTATCCAAGAGAACCGGAACATAAAGCGCAACCATTATGTACACGCCCCATCCTTCGCGTTTCCAAGGCTAAACATCTTTATTATCCTCGTTAGAGTCTATTGCGCCACACTGATGACCATTTGTGCTCATTAATGTTTTACAAGCAGATTAACGTGTCATCTGGTCCAACTGATGGTACTTCAGCATCATTAGATACACATCGCACCCACCTCCACTCATATCTATGAACATTCAAATGGAAATTACTTTTTCGAATCAATCTCCAACCGCGTACTCGTAGGTAAACCACATTTTCATTATGACGCGGTTAGTTCAATAAGTTAAGCCTATCAGGGACTAAAAGTTATCCCTATTTAAAGAGGTGTTTTTGCCATTGAATATCTTTAGATGCGACAGCTTTGGTGTGTGGCACTAATGTGAAGCGGCAAGTTACCGAAACAGGTAGTTATTCATACCAAACCATGAAAAAACCATAATTCAATCTCCTCCACAAAGGACTTGAAAATCAAGGAAATGTAGACACTTGGAAATGGATAGTATAATAGACCCCCTACAAGAGAAGATGTCATGGATCACCAGGATTCTGCTTAACAGCAAGAATATAAATAGATTGTGCCAGTTTTTTGTTTATCTTGAGACACATAATGCTACTAACCGTTTCTGTAAATCCAGGTTTTCTATTCAGTTCCTCTTAGTCATTTGCAAACATATCTTTTTTTTTTTAATTAGCGCGATTTAGAGGGATTTGTGTATCCTTTGTGTACACAGCGCGGTGAAAGGGAAATCAGGAAGGATGGAAAGAGAGGTACCGATGTACATTGTTTTTAAATGTTTGTAAGTTATAATGACCAGGAAATAGAGAGCTCGGTAGGGCATTCCATAAGCAAGATTCAGGGCTAAGGAAGGAATCACAATATTTCAGAGTACGTCCGAAAGTGGCCTTGAGGGTAAATTGATGAGCATTCATAGCGAGACGGGTGTTACGGATGAATGCTTGAAGGGCCGGAATGCTATTGATGATTTCAATGGGAAATGGTGGTGGAGGTAGTGATAAAAAAAGTGAGACAGAATACATTACGTGGGTGTTGTCGGATTACGTCGGATGTCAACCGACTGACTTATATATATAAGTATCACTTATAAATTTTATCGCACGGTGCAATCTAGCAGGTGCAGAGATATTTTAAGAGGAGCATCTGAGAGCCTGGTCAGAAGGGTGAAATAATTTTTACATCGTTTAAGGAAATCATGACATTTCATAGCATTTTTGGAGACATCGAATTAAAACGGTCATTCCAACGTATGTTGTCGTTGACACACATACAGAGAATGGAAAGTTTTTCAGTTTCGACCATGTAAGTGCCATTCATGGAATATTAAAATGCAGAGAGCAGTGTCATTAGCAAAAGCATATATTATGTTAAAAGTAGTAGACAAGGGATCATTAATGGAAATTAAAAAAAGTGTCGGAGACAGAATGGACCCTTGGGGCACACCAGCATTTATTTTGTAAATCAGACTTAAAAGCATCCAAGACATTTGAACGTTGCGAAAAGTAGTTTCTAATCCCTTAAAGAAGAATGTCATCAATCCCTCAAGCACGCATTTTTCAACAAAAAGAGTCTGATGCCAAACTCTGTCAAATGTCTTCTATAAAGCTATAATTGAGTAAATCTTCAAGGTGCTCTAATGAGTAGTATATTTGGGTAAATCCCGATCGAGTTATTATTTTAACTCAATGAAGAGGAGTCAAGACTATATAAGCAAATATATTATCTTATACAAGGCAAACTTAATTTTTTTGATATTGTCTTAGACATCTACAAAGACTTTTTATAAATGTTAGCTTCGGTGTTTCAGTCAAAAAGAGGACATATTATAGATAATGAATAGATAATGAAGTTTTTTCCACAGTAGCATACTGATTCGAAGAGCTCTGCATTAGTTGAAGTATTTCTTCTTTGTATTTATATTCAGCACATTAACATTCGTATCTCATCATCGGTTAAAGTTACATATACGAGAGACAAAAACCTTCGGATACCACGTTCAATGGAGAATACCTGCAAACCGGTCAACTCTCAGAAGCTCTTCCATAAACGGTTTATCCGCAGGGGACAACTTCGAAAAGATTCTCCTTAAGCTAGATAAAGTGAGTACCAATTAGCGTACCATAGAAACGCTATGGTAAAAAAATAAACAATTTCCCTAAACAGTTTCCCTGGTGAAACTCCTAATTTTTTTGTGAAGGCGTAGAGGGCCTTTGAAGTCCGTGTCATTCATTTCCTCCGGATTTTCGAAAAAGTATTTCCCTAGAACTTTCCTTCGATTATGCGATATTGCCTCGCATTCACACAATATGTGAGTTATATCCTCAACTGCTTGCAGATCACCTCAAAATCTGCAAAGATCACCTCAAAATCTGCAAAGATCCGTATCTGAGAACTTGGGCCTTTTTGCGTGTTTTCGCAGGAGACAGTGTCCTGTCTTATTTTTGCCGCCAAAAGGGCCCTCAAAGAGTGCCCTGACTGTGCAGAGGGGTGGTTTGATGTTGGCAACCACACTATTTATTAACCCTCTTTTATTGCAAGCTCATCCACTTATTCATTTTCTTTAATCCAGGTAAAATAGGTGAGTGGCGCATAGAAATTCAGCAACTGCCTCACGAAAGGGCAAGGTCTGATAACTTCATAGTGTCTTAAGATTTTGATTGTTCATTTTGATAGCTAGAAGCAGGGTCTTTTGGTTTCTGTATCGGTTGGAAATCTGGGACGTTTTTTAAGGTGATAAAGTTTTCCATCGAATGTTCACTCACAAACAGGTAAAAGTTTAGAAATAAAGGGCCAAACACTTAGCATATCAAATAAAACGAGTACAAACGGACACTTCAGGCGCCGTCTTAAGTTCATGGTGGAAAATTTTTAGCTTCCGGGGAGTGATCAAGAGAGAATATCTTTGGAAATAATTTTATTTTTGTTCCAAGAGTAAATATCCCTTTGAATGCTAAACAATCAACTATCAACGTTTACTACGATACGAGCTGTAAGTAAAACAGCTCAGTTGATATTAGACGTCTGGGTATTTTCCTTGTCGAATTTTTGTGAAGCAGGGCTAGAAATAAAAAAAAAAAAAAAACAACTGAGATATGGAACACGCCCGGCCTTTTAAAGACGAAAAGCGGCTAAGAAATTTTAGAGTTCGCTGGACAAAGAAGTAAATATAGATAGAGACATCCGAAATGTTAAAAGATTTACTCGCGTTAATGAAAGCATGAAAGCACTTGCTTTCCAGCACATCTTATAGATATTAGGCTGTTCCTTGTGATAGTCATTATGATGTTTCCTGCGGCACCAAAGTTAGCGGAACTTGGTTTATTATCTGAGATTTAGAACCATTTAGATAAAGATGTTGGGTTTCAATTGCGGTCAGGCATTTTTTGAGCAGGTTGATCTTCTTGGTACTCCCAAAAGCTACGAGTATTTCAAATTTTTCGGTCCGGACCCTGGAGTAGAGATGAAGGGGCAAGAGCGCTGGCAAGGTAAAAGGCGCGGCGGCTCTAATTACCCCAGCGACGTTACAAGCAGGACCCTTATTCCATGGGTTTTATTGAGGATTTGGGCCTTCGGGTCGATATTTCGCAAAGAGTTAACTTCGCAACCGTGAGAAAAGGAAACAGATCCAACACTACCAACAGCCTCGAATACGAACGGATATAATGTTGACGACCCCAGCAAACGTTTTTAGGACAACGAATTTCGGCTTAGTAAAGGGTAACCAGATAGCAATGATAGTTTTTCGAATTTTCCAATTGACAACTGTCAACCGTTGACCGTGAATACACTTTTTTAGATCTTAAGAAACCAACCAGACAGAAATTAGTATGGAATGAAGAAAACTCATCTTCTCAGACGAGGCCTATTTTTGTCTCAACGGCTATGTCAACAAGCAAATTTTCATTATTGGAGCGAACACCATCCACAAGGGTTCAGGAAAGTATCAATCCATCCACAAAGATTGACTGTTTGGTGCGGTATAGGCATTGCGGCATCATCGGACCTTATTTCTTTCGAAATGAGGAAGGAGACACCTTAACCGCCAATGGTGTCAGGTATAAAGCGATGTTCACCATCTTTATGTGGACAAAACTTGACAACATCGATATACCACCTTGATCCCGGAATGTATTCCGAATATTAAAAATACAAGTTTATACATCTAAATCCATATTGTCCCCTTCACAGTAATCCCCATCGACTGCAACACACTTATGTCAGCGCTTAATCCAATCCTCGAAACTTTTTTATATTCGGTTTTCGGTATGTCTATCTATCTCGGCTGCTGAAACGCGTTCCCCGCAGTGGTTTTTTAACTCGATTGAGCAGAAAGTAGTCACAGGAAGCCAAATCAGGTGAATTCGGTGGCTGTTGGTGGCATTTTTCGTCAAAAAATTACGAATAATGATGGCACCGTGCGACGGTGCGTTATCATAGTACAAAATCCACGAGTTTTCTGCCCACAATTCTGGTCTCTTTCGACGAATTGCTTCACGTAAACGTCTCATAGGGCCCAAATAATACTCTTTGTATTCATGATGTACTACACCGTTGTAATCCATGAAAACCGTGAGCATTGCCTTCTTTTTTGACTGAAAACGACGTTTTCAGCTAAAGGTCATATTCAACATTGGAAGTTGAAGGTGTCGGGTTAGCAAGTTTGCATAGTGTCATTGCAGGAGGAAAACCAACCACGATTACATCACCCATAACAGCAGTATCTGAAAATAAATGTTAGGTAGGTTTTGCAGGTAGAAGCTTTATTAATTAGGGATAAGTTTCACATGCATTCAATTCTACTGTCATGTTTAACGTTGGATCGGCTGCCGCGAAACAGTATCGTTGGTGGGATCTTATGATGATCCATTATTCGATATATTAGTTGTAATGTAGGAAGCCATGTAATCTTCGTACGTTTTCAAATCGTAAGCGTTAAATTGCGATTTCGGGTATCTCTCAAGATTAAATGAGTGAATGCCTGTTGATTCAAATCCTAATTTAATATTTGATGGCGGAAGATGTTACGCCCAAATTTTTCCAAGAAGTTTCTCTAAATGTTCTTTAGTTAATCGCCCTGTACCTTTTCCCATTATAGACCTTTCATGAACACAGAGCCAAAAACGGTCTTATCAAGAGGTTGCAGCCTATCCGCTAGATGACTTGGAAAACGGTTAAGGACAACATTGTTATTCATATCTGTCTGAACGATGCGCATGCTAATGTGACTCATATGATCATCATAGAATAGATGTGCCTTTTGGTTCAGCAATTTGTGCAAAGTGCTGATATTGATTATATGTGCAAAAAATGTGTCAGAAAACCTTTGGAAAAATTGTGGCTCTTCCTTTAAATACAATAAAGGGTTGCAATACGAACTCATCTGCTGAGACACATACTAAAATAGTAGTGGATTTCTGGGTTTCTAGCATTCATCATGGATTTTTGAAGGTGATCTGTGTGTCGCTTTATAAAACTATAACGCCAGTTATCGCCAGGTATGCCATATTAACATAGTCTCCTACCAGGACTTTGAGCTCTTCTCTGTCACATAGACATCTCATTTCAGATTTTTGAATGCGGCATCTACAAACTTCACCTTCTATTTCTGAGCTTAGAGCTTTTAACCCTTATTACATTTACTTGGTCTTACCCTGTTATCTAGTCGGGTTTTTTGCGCAGTTTGGAATTTTTGTCCTTTATCAAAAATTTTAACTAATTCAATTATTTTTTAATGCTTGCGCATGAATTCACAGATACTAGGTGGAGTGGAAAGTAACCTCCTCGACTACTAGAATGCGCTGCTACTGCAAAAAAGGTTATGGTGCCATGAAGTCCGTTCATATTTAGGCAGGAATGCCAAATTTCAGTGCGATACTGTGTTTCGACAGCTGATTGTTGTTGACGTGTTTGGCATCATATTGAGTATGGACAAAAACGATTTTCATTCTCTCATTAAACATTATTTTTTGAGAGGCAAAACGGCAAAGGAAACAAAAGAAAAGTTGGATAAATATTATGGGGCTAATGCTCCGTCAGATTACACCGTCAAATATTGGTTTCAAAAGTTTCGTTGTGGCCGCAACTCCACTACTGATCAAGTCCGCAGCGGCAGACCCTCCGATGCGGTTACAGAGGACAATGACAAAAAAATACATGAAATGGTGTTGGCTGACCGGAAAGTGAAGGTGCGCAAGCTAGCAGATACCACAAAGATTAGTACAGAGCGCACACGCCATATTTTGGGCAATATTTTGCATATGAAGAAGTTATCCTGACCAAAAACACGAACGCGAGAGCACTTCGAAAGAGTGTTTGGACTTGCTGATGCGGAATCGGCCGGACTTTTGTCATCGATTGGTAACTTTTGAACCCGGCATGAGTACTAAGAAGCCGTCGAAGGAGGCTCGATGGGTCGGAAAGGTTATGGCGTCGGTTTTCTAGGATTGTTATCAGTTTTTTTTTCAGCTTGTATGCATTTTTATTGTATCACTTAATTTACTTTTACTTGCTAGACAAAAAAATGCTTAAAAATTATCTTATTAACTTAAAATTATCTTATTCTAACTTACTGGCCCCATGCGAGCACTCTAAGTTAAACCTAACACGTATACTATTTCTATTCATTATAATTAAAACTAAGAAAACATTTTTTACAAAAAAAAACTTAGTGACCTGACTTTTTTTTATTTTATTATAAAACATAAAACTATGTAAGCCGGCCATGGCTAAAAAAATTAGGCGACCCACTTTGCTTCACATGAAGCTACCAAGTATTGGAGGAATTCGACGACGATTGTTGGTGCTGTTGAGAAACATCCCTCAGATCGCAACTCCCTACCGCCCTACTGAACCGGAGACACTCCGCACTGTTTACTATCTAGGTAGAGAAACGCTTCTGGAGGAATAAAGCCGTTAAAGCGAACACTCTCGTGATTCATATAATTAGCGTAGTAAGCCCCGGAGATCAGGTTGTTCGATGAGGTCATTGCTCTTGCAATATGCCTTCGAGTCAACTTATTGACGAAATTGTCCACTCTTATTAGGTTCGCCCTATTGTACAAGACCTCATTACGATAGAATTTTATGTACTCAGATTCTGGCGTTCTGTATAAGCGAAGACAAGTCCTAAGACAAGCCCTCTCAAACACCCAAATCTTTTCCAATAAACTTGCTCTCACGTTGAACCACACAGGACATCCAAATACGAGCATGGGCCGGATAAGGGCCATGTAGCAGATCACCTTCACCCTCGCATCGAGTTGGCTGTTATAAAACAGTCTCTTTGTAAGGGCAAAAGCACCTTTGGCTCTGGCCAGACCAACATCCATATGTTTGTTAAAATATAGATATTGGTCTAGCCAGATCCCAAGGTATCTGACTACATTTCGACAAGCAAGTGGCTGTCCAAGTTGTCCTACGATAGAGAACTTTCGTCGAAGTCACATTGCAAAAGTGTATTAATGACCTCAATCTTTGGACCCGATCTGTACGCGATTAAGTCGTCTGCGTACGCTATGGCATGGTGAAGTGAACCTATTAGATCACTTGTGTAAATGTTAAACAGGATCGGCGAATTTACCGCACCTTGTTGCAGACCGTTTTTAATGTTAAATATTCCAGCAGAAATCACATCTCCATTCTTCACAATGAACTGTCTACTGGAGAGCATATCAAAAAGAATATACAGCAGTGATTTACTAATGCCCAACTTGTCAAGCTTGAAAAGAGTCCCTCTAATCATACGGTATCGAAGGCCCTTTCCAAGTCAATCAGACAGGCAATTTAGACGCAGCATGAATGATATCATGCCCCGCCTTGAAACCGAATTGATTATTCGGAACTATATGTTTGTCTTCAACCCACTTAGTCAGGACTCTATTGATCACCTTCTCGAAAACCTTACTGATGTTTGGGAGAAGACTGATCGAGCGGAGTTTCGTCGGATTGGAAGTATCTTTATTCCTCTTGGGAATGGGATGTACCACCGCAGTTTTCCAATGCGCTGGATAATATGCATTATTCATTGCATTATTAAACAGGGTGGTATAAATGTGCACCGCTTCTAGTGGGAGATGTCGAAGCACAATGTTCGGTATTTCATCGGTTCCCACTGATTTCTTACTTCTAAGTGATTCGAAGATCGTTTAAAGCTCTTCCTTTGAAATGAACGGTGGTAATACCCTTTCGTTGGTGATGACATTATTTGCCATGTTCTCGTCATTGAACTGGGTGAAACCCGAGCTCTCGAATCGCCAACTTACAATTTCATTTCGAAGGCAGAAATTGTGCACAAGGACTCGACTCTCCAGGTCGTGGTACGGGCCATTGATGTCATTCGCCTTGTACACTTCCTGGAAAGTCGCTCCTATAGCCTCTACCTTCTCCTGCGGATCCTCGATCACAAAGAAGTTGTCATCATCAACTGCCTCATTTGGATCGATACCCGCTGCTACAAGTATTTGTTCGTTGTTCGTCGTTCGGGCGATTTTGAGACATGGAAGGTCGTTTTGATTATTTCTCCTGAATATTTTATTTATTTGTGGAAACATATTCGGGTTGCTGGTGTTTACAGCCCGAATTTTATTGTTCCAATACAAACTTACAGAATTTCTGTAATTTTCCTTTATTAATAACTGGAGGTTTTTAATCGACGACTTCAATGTCATGATCTCCGGGTTATGTCTGTCAGCAAACTGTCTGTACAAGGTTTTTAGTCTTGACAGTAGTCTACTTTTATGTCGGTGCAATGCGTCAATAGTTGCGTTGCAGAATATGTCTTCGTTGTCTGTGATTTGATACCGAGGTATCGTTTTGTCCATAGTTCGTTTAATTGTCTCGTCCATTAGTTTAAGATATCCGTCAATCTCCTCATTTGACAGATTTCTGTTGGACGGCGGGTAGAGCGAATTCGAGGAGAGTGCCCTTGTCAGTATTCTGGAGAAGTATGTCCAACGTACCCTACTATAATTGTAGGAATGCCTTTGAACAAACTCTTCCAATTCCGCAGTTTCGTTGGTCCGCTGAAACCGCAATGGTCACTGTCATACACGAAAGTGCGTAGACAGTTTGTAGTTTGTTGGTTAGTGCAGGTCAGTTGTATTCGTGAGTCGAACAGCAGAAGATCCAAATATGACCCATGTCTGGGAAACGACGGACTATCTGTCGCCTTAAGCCCGAGTCGATACGTTATACTGTGCTGATCCCACCAATTGAATAGTAGGTTCCCTCTAGTATTTGGTGTATTATTTCCATAATCTTTATGTTTGACGTTGAAATCTCCGCCGATAATAAAATAGTTGTCTTCCAATTCCAGCCTCAGGAATCGAAAAAGTGTCTCGAGCTCTGATATGAATAAGGAGGATTGAGTAGACTTAGGTGCATAGACAGACACCATGTACAGCCGCTTTCCACTACGGAGTGGGAAGTACATGACGCATGCTTCTAGCACCTGAAACCCACGTACTACACGACTGTATACTCTTTTGGAATGCAGTTCTTTTCTTACAAAGATTGCAACACCTCCTCCTTGAATGGAGTTCGGTCGGTTTCTTCGTAATATTTTATATCTTCTGTGCCTCATTTTGTGTCTTTTAGTAAGCTTAGTTTCGCTTACCAAAAGCACATCAGGGGCTTGGTCTTTAAGCAACTTAAATAGTGTGGCTCTTCGTTCGAACCTAATCAGTAAATTAACATTCACTGCAAGGACCTTCAGGGTTTGCTCCGCCATGTACGTACCCAATACGACTGGAAGTGCGTTAGGCCCGGCAGCAGCGCATATATTTGATCTACCCGCGTAGCCTGTTCCTGTATTTGACGCTGAAGCTGAGCCATCTGCCCCTGAATAGAGAGCAAGATAGCCAGCATGTCAGGTACAGGTTCTGGTGCTCTAGGCGCTGGGGCCTGAGAAGCTACCTTTGCTTGTTGTACCGTAGTTCTCCTACCTGCCGCCATTTGGGCGTAGGTAATTTGGGGAGTGACGGCTGGTGTTTGTATTTGCACGGGTGGACATTTGACTTCCACCTTCTGCTGTCGAGCCAGATTTACTCTTTTTATGTATTGGAATTTAGGACAACCCCGATAATTTGCGGTATGACCCTTGTTCCTACATAAGGCACAAGAGAGTTGGCTTTTTTCTGACGCTCCATCCATACCCAGAGCGCATTCCTCTGACTTGTTGTTCTCCCCACACTTCACGCATCGAGGCTGCATTTCGCAGTACGACGCGGCGTGCCCGAATCTTTGGCAGCGAACACATTGTAAAATGATTTCACTCCTCTTTAATTTTTCCCAGTGTACAACCTGGTAGTCTAGGACTTTTATACTCCTTAGACCATCCAGTTTGCTGTTGGGACTTAGCTGAACCAGGAAAAACGGTAGTTTCCGCTTCTCCCTTTTGGCTCTAGCCGTGACGAAAGGCTTAACCCCCACGAATTTGAGCTCTTCGCACTCCTTCTCTTTCAGCAGTGCAAGAAGCTCCTCCGGATCAGTCGACGGTTCTAACCCCTTCAGCAGCATTGTTTGCAGCTTCTCCAGCTTCGGGGTGTAAGAGAAGAACTCAGTCGTTGTATCCTTCAGTAAACTTTTAATTTTTTTGGTAGCGCTCTACTGTATTGCTGTGGATCGCATGCCTATTTAAACTTAGTCTTTTAATGTAGAAATTGTTGCCCATGGCCGACTTACACAATTCTAATGTATCTTTTAATTCAATCTTAAATTTGTTGATTGGTGGTACCTGTAGGTTTTTTAATTTCTGATGTTGTTGCTGTTGTTGATTGTGTTGTTGTTGATGTTGATTTTGCTGCTGCTGTTATTGCTGCTTTTTCTGTTGCGATTTTTGCTGTGATAGCGCATTTTTTTTTTAAATTCTTGTATCGGTTTCTGTACTTTTTGTTGATTTGGTGACTGTTTCTGTTTTTGTTGTTTTGGTAGATCCACAATTACATTTTGTTGCTGTTTCTACCCTCCTAGCCACCTGTTTTGCTTTTATAGACAGCACCTTTTGTTGTAGCTGCTTGATATTATTCGACTCAGAGTCGAACCACGAACCTCTGTATCCTCAGGCGAACGTACTACCTCCACGCTGATCGGACTGTATGTAAAATATTTTTAAATGTCTTAAATTTTATTATTTTCACTATCTATTAACTCTAAAGTCGAAACACGTCTAAACTCAACGGAGATCTATGAACAACTGGGATTGTTATGGCATACTCATACCATACCATACCATCCACAGAGAGTATTACTGTGCATTATTGGAGCGATTGAAGATCAAAATCGCTGCAAAACGGACTCACACGAAGTGAAAAAAAAAAATTTGTTTTCGCAAGACAATGCACCGGCGCACAAGAGCATCGCAACCATGGCTAAAATCAATGACTTACGGCTCCAATTGCTGTCGCATCTACCGTATTCGCAAAGTTTGGCTCCCTCGGACTATTTTATCTTCCCAAACCTCAAAAGATGACTCATCAATAAAAAATTCAGCACACGCCAGGAAATCATCAACGCCACGAAGGAGTATTTTGCAGACCTTCCGGAAAATTATTTTTCGGACGGGATCAAGAAGTTGGAAAATCGCTAGAATAAGTGTATCAAACTCTATTGAATACAATAAAAAAACATTCCCAAGGAGGTTACTTTTCACGACACCTAGTATTGGTGGACTTTGTGATCCACCATATTTTGCTGGATTACGAGTTTCGCGACTTGACATGTTTAGAGAGAGCACAAAGGGAAAATGAAATATAATAACAAAAAGCAGTGAACAAAACAACGTAGGTTTAACTCATCACTAAATAATTTTACCAATCGTTTTACTCTGCAAATTTTAATGAAAGAATTGGAAAAAAGATTTAAATATACATCAATCCGTACACAAATATTACATATTTATATTTCATCAATATTTTGATTAATTTTTACTTAAAACTCACAAAGTCAACCAAACCGTTTCCGGTGTATTGAAAAAAAAATGTCACAGATGTCGAATCATCAATATGCACTAAAAGTAAACAAATAAACTTTAGTCAACTTCACCTGTCTAGCTAGGTAAATTAAATCCATCTCTAAGCTGCCGTTAATACCGTCAGTGAAACATAAACTTTCACTACTCAAACGTTCATTTTCCAAAAATCGTTAAAGCATTCGAAGGCCTTTGAGCTGAAAAAGGCTTTCTCCCTTTTGGGACCAACAAAAAAAAAAAAAAATAATAATAATAGAGTTCCGTGTATCTATGAGTAAATTGGAATATCCGCCTCCAACTATTCACAAAAAGTTTAGATACCACTGGGATATGAGAGTGCATGTAGTCGTATGAGATGATGTTGCAGTTTTTATTCCTACCATACAAAGGTTTTTAATAGTCCTGAATAGTGAATACGTAAGTGTGATGACGAAGACCCGGAGCTCTTTTTCATCAACTCTCATACCGTCCGCGTTGGAATTTCCTGCAGCTAAAACAATACATGCATGCATACGAGTAGATATATCTGGATTAACAGCGCTTAGTCTGGGGCATTTGATGACCGGCAGTTTCGAAGTTACATCGAGCTTTCAAATATTTGAAAATCGCACACAGGACGACTGAACTAGAGGTGCACACATTCTCTTTTTCTGGGGATTTTGGTATTTTTGAAAATAGAATCCAATCTAGAGCTGGTTATTTTTGTTTCTTTCAAATAGACCGTTTTAGGATTACCGAAGCTAGAATAAAAAATAAAAGGAAAAAAGGTGAAACATAAAAAAAAGGACCTCGATTCATATGAACTGTACGAGCAGGAGAAGGATTGAGTTGAGTGGTTTTGTTATGGGGTCAGCAAAATTGTTTACAGAAGGCATTCAACTGAACATGAATGTTTCGAGCTTAGGTGAATTTTTTACAGGAACTGTTGTAAATCAATCATCGTGGTGATTCATTGATAGGTAGTAGGTGTATGTGCAGGCTTCGGCGCTTCTGTGCAAAGGCATGGATTATGCAGTCATTCGACAATATTTTTTGATATAAAAACACGAGTGAATTTGACTTTACAGAAAATTGTAGTGCAAGCTTTTGGTTCTTAGTTGTCTCCATACAATACAGTCGGGGGTGAACCAACTCCAGGTTGGTTAAGATTCAGTTTTACTTATTGCTAAGAGATGGCGTAACTTGTATTATTCCATTGTTATTATTCCATTGGAACATGCGTTGAAAAGCTACTGTCATTGTACGTCATTTCAGTATAAGTCATTCATTTGAAGCGTAAACAACAATGACTTTTTTTTCACTCAAATATGTCGAACTTTGTGCCTGAAAAAGTGTTTTTGCGGGGAGTTCTTCTTCATTACTGAAAACTGCTCCCGAAGTTCATCGTATTTTGGTGGAAGTTTATGGTGAACATACGCTAGCTGACCGAACGTGCCAAAAGTGGTGATTTTGGCTTGGAAGACGATGAACGTCAGCCAAAAAAGTTTACAAATGAAGAACTGGAAGCATTACTCTATAAAGATTGTTGCCAAACACAAGAAGGGCTCGCAGAATCTTTGGGTGTCACTCAAGCAGCCATTTCAAAACGTTTAAAAACAGCTGGATATATTCAAAAGCAAGGAAATTGGGTTCCATATGAACTCAAGCCGAGAGACGTCGAAAGGCCGTTTTGCTTGTCCGAAATGTTCCTGGAACGCCACAAAAGGAAGTCATTTTTGCATCGGATTGTTACTGATGATGAAATCATATGTGAAACCCGGCCAACAAAGCCAAATCAACGGCAAAGCCGAATATCCATGGCTCGAAGGTAATGTTCTGCATTTGGTGGGATCAGATGGTGTGCTGTATTATGAGCTTATAAAACTGGGAGAAATCATCAATAAACAACGCTACCGAACACAATAAATCCGTTTGAAGAGAGCAGTAGCCGAAAAACGCCCGGAATATGCTACCAGACACGAGGCAATATTTTTCCATCATGACACCGCTCGGCCCCACGTTGTTATTCCGATTAAGAACTATTTGGAGAACAGTGGATGGGAAGTCTTACCCCACCCGCCTTATAGCCTAGAACTTGCCCTTTCTGACTACCATTTGTTCCGGTCGATGCAGAACGCCCTCACAGAAATACGGTTCAAATCAGAGCAGAATATCAAAAATTGGTTTGATTCATTCTTGGATGCCAAGCCGGCGCAATTCTTTTGGGATGGGATCCACAAATTGCCAGAATAATAGGAAAAAGTCATAGCTTCAAATGGGCAATACTTTGAATAATATTATTGTACATGTTTTTCTTAAATAAACGTTCAAATTAAAAAAAAAAAAACCGCACGAATTAAATTACATACCCTACATGCGCCACCTTAGATGAGACCGTCGAAACAATTTGGCACAACTAATATTCCTTCTACTACAGCGGAAGTTTTGGAGATCTGTAGTTCAACTCTGCTCATAATTTCCCTCGTTCCTCTTCACTGAAGGACAGCTTGGATATTACAATAGAATATAATGCACCCAGTCTTCGTCTGACGATTGCGGTAGGTTGTGTCGTCTCCCATAAGTAGTGATGTGCATTTGATTCATGACAATCTTTCTTTACTGGGTAACTCACCCCAAAATAAGACGCAGAGATCTGAAGAAGCTTCAGTCCTTTTTCTGACGATCAGAGAATACTCTCTCATAGACTTGTAGTTTTTCACCTATCTAAACCAAGTTCTGTATTTAAAAGCCACGGTCTTCACGAAGATTTGTCTTTAGTAAACAAATGTATCTATCGCATGTATTAGCGCCAAATTCAAAAGTGTCGAAAACCAAAGGAGAAAGCGCTTTTAGCAATTCTCACTTTTTTTGAGCCATTAGAAAGCGCAGGACAGACCAGCCACACGGATTCCCATGCTCCAAGAGTCAGTCCCTTTCACCCGAATCTCGGTCTTTTCTACTTAAGCAAGGATGTGAAGACAGGACTTACTAACTTATTATCGGTCAGGGTGCACCTGCTCCTCATCTAACAAGCCCGGAATTTAGCTAACTGCCTTCAGTTGCGTACTCCAAGTTGGTTGAAGTCGCCTTTTACTTGTGCGCGTCACCTTAAGTGAGGTCTTCTTCTACTGCGTTGTCCCTCCGAGTTAGATTCGAAGACATTGTGCGCCAGAGCATTGGTATCCTCTACATGTCCTAGCCAGTCCTAGATGCGCAGTTTTCTGTTCGTTTGTCGTCCAAAGCCCGTCAATGCAAACGGAACCGAAAATTGGTCGAAGGATTTTTCTCTCGAAACTAAGGATATCTTCATCTGATTTCGATAGAATCCATGCTTCAGCCCTATAAATAGGATTTGGATGATCAAGGTCTTATATAGGGTCTCCTGAGTTCTTCAGGATAGGCCCATACTATTGAATTGTCTTCCTAGGCCGAAGAAATAGCGATTGGCAAGATTGATTCTTCGTTTTATTTCTGCTGAATTACTGTTGGCAAAAAAAGTCCTTTATTACCTCGAAATTATTAAGGTTAGGAAATAAGGGAAGGGTGGAGGAGAGGTTAAAATCAAAAACTGGGAGGTTTGAATTAACCTTAAGGAGCATGGGAGGGATTGGTTCGTTGAAACCATAAGTGCTGCAGTGGGTTGGATTAAAGAATATACGAGGACAGCATAAATTACAAGGGCTAGTGCTAAAGGATCCAGAGCAATCTACAGAACCAGAGAACAGTCGATGAAGAAACAGAATATCAACTGCGTCTCTGGATTTTTCGAAGGTATTCAGGTTAAGAAGTTTGAGGCGGTCACGATAGGGAGGTATGATAAAAGGGTCATCCCAGGGTAGTCCTCGAAGGGCAAATGGAAGGAAACGATATTGAATGCTCTCGGGTATATGAACTCGCTGAAAGAGGCGATTGGCATATTTAGGAAGGGGTTGAATAAGAGTAATATAAAGTGGCCTTGTCACATAGGGTTTGAAAAATTCTCTAACGGATCGATTGATAAATCCAAGTGATGAATTGGCCATAAGTGTCATCTCGGAAGGTTGTGTAAGGATTGAATCTGGAGTATCCGGGGCCATATAGAAAATAAACTCAAGGAGGAGGTTGGTTGCACATACGTTGCAAGGTCATAGATAGGCATTTGACGATTTTAATTTCTTAGCAATTTTTTAATTACCAATTGGAAAACCAATCGAGGTCTTCTTGAAGGAGAATAGAGTCTTGGGGTGAAGAAATAGTTTCGAGTTTTGAAGAACTTAGTTTCGTTGGCGTGAATGGATATGGGGCAGTGTTTAATAATGCTCTCAAGATCGTTTATAGTTAAAAAAGAAAAGAGGGAACCTAAATGGTTGCCTTGTGAGACAGCAGGCGTGGTTGAAAGGCTAACCCAAAACGAACGCTATAATAATAATACAATGTCAAAACCGAGGGAAGGTAATTTGAAAAGAATCAATTGATGTTATATCTTATCCGAGGTTTAAGCAAAATCTGTAACAGTAACATCGATTTCGTTGTTATTTTCTAGGGCTGAAAGCGCAAGGGATACATATCCAACGGAGTTTGTAGCAGTTGATTTACCTTTCAGAAATCTATGCGGACTGGATGATATATACTTAGAAAATTTTTGGTATGGTTATGGTATAGGATGGGGTTATGAAAGAGGTCTTCCAAACTAGAGGGAATCCATCAGGTCCGGCTGATCTGTGGATTTTAGCTTGGATATTGCTATCGTTACTTCGTTCTAGTCAGCTAAAACTTCGGCTATCATCATCTTAGTTGAACAATCTATTCTGCATCAAGGCAGAATGTGACTCTATTACAAGGTTTCCCTCTTGATCTCTAAAGGCTTGCCTTAACATCTTCTATAACCTCTCAATTTTGTCGATCGAGAAATTTTTTCCTTCTTCTGGAGAAAACAATGTGCTTACCGTCTTTTCTGCTCGTAGAGCTCATGAACGGTTCTCGTCCTTCATTGCATCTCCGCTTTGTACGCTTCTTATTTAGCTGCATGTGCTTACCGGTATTCTTCATCAAACCAGATATTTCTTGGTGGTGGTTGGGTGAAAACTCAGAAAGAGGAAGAAAGATCTTAGATTTGTCCTCAATGGCGGTTACATCTGCATAGTAGCAATCCTCTGCTAATTGTTCGGTTCAGAAAATTCCAAGTGCAAATTCCAAGGTCGTTTAAGTAAGCTAATATTATGCTACTGGCCGAACATGCTTCTGCCATTTTAACCTGCGACCATCACTGGAGCCGAAATGTGAAGTGGTTAGGAGCTAGAAGGATGGAACGGAATGCCTTAGCTCAACTCAAGACTGGACACCACGCAGAAGGGCAGACAGAACAAAACACGAATCACGGGTCGAATCACGAATGGTTCTCATTGAACCATTACAAAAAAATTCTACCTCTGCTTTTGTAGCGACCTCCTGCCTGCTCTGCTGGTGTTTTGACCGTCGTTCTATCTGTTTATGTTGTCCTTTCAGTATATTGAGAGAATACACCGATGGCTGATGCGTTATATAAAAAAGGTTCGAAGGAGTAAACCAAAGAGTCTTCAGGAAAGGAGTCCAGCTTGTTGCCGTAAATTCTACCGCAAGACGGTTATCCTCTTACAAAACTTGCTGAATATCGTTGTATGACTGGGATCAAACATTGTTAGTAACCCAGTCAGACATTAGTATTAAATCCAAAAAATGATTATCTTTAACGTTGCACTTGCCACTGCACCAGAGGTATTCTGAGCATTATCACAGCAATATACGAGGGCTGATTGATGAGTTACCGGACTGGAAAATATGTGGCACTACTGAGTCAAAATGACAAGCACTTCGCTACGAAATTTTTTTTCGCGCTACTATCCCAATCAAATTTATAGGACAGTTAGCAATTCCTCGATAAATTTCCACCCGAAGACTGGACTTAAAAGCCATAAGCAGCGCCTTTCAAGGTCAAACAGACAGCGATATTGTCATTAAGTCTGAGATTGAACTTACAGTTCTGATCAGTATCTGTTGGTGACAATGCCCATTTTCAGGTCTTTGGTTTATATCCTGTCTCAGCTTGTATTAATAAGCTGAAATCCGTAAAGACAATTATAAATAAATGGTTAAAGCCAACATCTTCCTTAATGTCTTCACAACATAGTGTGTAAGGTGTGTACAACTTTCTTAAGTGAGTCTGGTTTTTTTGTAAATTCTCTTCTTAGATGTTCGCTGTGCAGTGCAGGTAAGAAAAAAAATTTATTTTTTAGTTTTAGTGTTGATTAATGTTGAGTTCACATGTTTAGTGGACATATTTTTGATATGGACCACTTTAATTGTGTTATTTCGGCTTGTAGCGTTACCAATCGTACCAAATCATCGGACCCCAGGTGTATTTTTAGTATGCGTCCTAAACTCCATTTGAATGGAGGCAGCCGTTCATCTTTAATTAGTACTAGGTTGCTTTCCTTCATTTGAAGGAAGTCGGGCCAGGTACTCGTTACTCCACTGCTTCCAAAAAGATTGGGTCAGGGTCTGTACTCTCTCCCTGCGCTCGAAGTCGGACACTTTTTCTAACTCGTACTCAGGTTAGGTCGGTGTGATTAGTGGTTCATCCACAAGGAAGTGGCCGGTATCAACGTGTTAAGGTTATTAACATCGTGTGACTGTGTGATAGTGGTCTGGAGTTCAGACACGCTTCTACCTGTGCGTCAAGCGTGGTGAGCTCTTCAAAGTTTAGAACCTTGTTTCCATAATCACTGTACAGGTTCTTACAATTTCCCCTCTGAGCAACCAATCTTCTGAAAGCTGCTAGAAATACTTGAGCCGTCATATCGCTCACCAGTTTTATGTGAACAACTTTATTTATTTTATTCATTATTCTGTAAATTCCTTATACCATATAATTCAAAATAAATTCACTTACATTAACCTAACACATGGGCTGAAAAGTCGTGGTGTTTCTTAGAGAGGGCACCATTTGAATTAAATCCATACCAGTAAGTACCAACCTTCAAAAGATACATGTATAGACTATCAACAGCGACTATTACATTGCATTGTTGGAGCGTTTGAAGGACGAAATCGCAGAAAAACGGCCGCATTTGAAAAAAGTGCTGTTTCATCAAGACAATGCACAGTGTCACAATTCGATGAAAACGATGGCAAAATTGAATGAATTCGGTTACGAATTGCTTCCCCACCCACCGTATTCTCCAGATTTGGCCCCAGCGACTATTTCCTGTTCGCAGACCTGAAAAGAATGCTCGCCGGAAAGGCTAAACCGAAATCGTACTAGAAAACTGGTATCGAAATCGTTTCAATCAGTGTATCGCCCTCGAAGGCAACTACATTGATACAATAAATAAAGTTGAATTTTGCAGAAACTTTGTGTTTTACTATAAAACGGCACGGACTTTTCATATGTGTTACATCAACTGTTTTCTAAATACTTCTTAACCGGAATAGCAACGTGGGGCCGAGCGTTGTTATGATGGAAAATTATTGCCTCGTGTCTGGTCGCATATTCCGGGCGTTTTTCGGCTACTGCTCTCTTCAAACGGACTAATTGTGTTCGGTAGTGTTGTCCATTGATGGTTTCACCCGGTTTTAGCAGCTCATAATACAGCACACCCATTTGATCCCACCAAACACAGAGCATTACCTTCGCGCCATGGATATTCGGCTTTGCCGTTGATTTGTCTGATTGGCCGGGTTTCACATGTAATTTTTTGCGCTTGGGGTTATCGTAATGGATCCATTTTTCATTACCAGTAACAATCCGATGCAGAAGTGACTTCCTTTTGGGGAGTTCCAGCAGCATTTCGGACATGCAAAACCGCCTTTCGACGTCTCTCGGCTTGAGTTCATGTGGAACCCAATTTCCTTGCTTTTGAATATATCCAGCTGCTTTTAAACGTTTTGCAACGGCTGCTTGAGTGACATAGACTAATGCTTCCATGATGAAGTTCTTCATCTTCAAACTTTTTTGGCTGCCCAGGACGTTCATAGTCTTCCAAGTCAAAATCACCACTTTTAAATCGTGCAAACCACTTTTGGCACGTTCGCTCAGCTAGCGCATGTTCACCATACACTTCCACCAAAATACGATGACTTTCGACAGCAGTTTTCTTCATATTAAAGTTATGAAGAAGAACTCCCCGCAAAAACACTTTTTCAGGCACAAAGTTCGACATATTTGAGTGAAAAAAAATTATTGTTGTTTCCGCGTCAAATGAATGACATACTGAAATGACGTACACTGACAGTATATTTTATTTGTTAGACCCAATTTTCAACGACTCGGCCACACATTTCGGCCCAAACGGCCGCTATTTCGCGTTCAATGTTGGCTCTGAGCTCTTCCAACGTTCGTCGTGTTGGCATAAAGCAATGACTTATCGTAGGCCCACAGAAAATAGTCAAGCGGCGTTAAATCGCACGAACGAGACGGCTAATCGACTGGCCCACGTCTTGAGATAAAACGCTCACCATATTTAGTCTTCAATAAAACGATTTCAGCGTGTGCTGTGTGGCTTGTGGCACCATCCTGTTGAAACCACATGTCGTCCAAGTCCATATCTTCTAATTCGGGCCAAAAATAATCGGTGACCAAGGCCCGATAACGCTGACCATTCACACAAGCGTGACTATCGTTATCGTCGACGAAAAAATATGGCCCAATAACGTCGCCGTTATTGCCTTGTCACTGAAGATGATTTTGCGATAAAATTCATCATCTTGGCGTATCTTTTCCAAAACCCAATCGGAAAACGTACGTCGCTTCAAATAGTCCATCGGCTTCAATTCTTGAGTTAGCTTGATCTTGTATGGATGTAAACCAAGATCCTTACGCAAAATACGCCATAATGTGGTCTGAGTGATGCCCAATTCTTGAGAACGCCGTGGAATTGATTGATTTGGTTCCTTTGCTACGGACGTCTGAACGGCAGCGATATTTTCGACACTTCGACCAACCCGTTTTCTCACTGACACGGCAACATCACACAACGAATATGTAGACTCAAATTTTTGCACTAAACTTGTTATTGCCTGTCTAATAGGGCGAGAATTACTACCGAAAATTGGAGTTAACGTTCGTAAAGTTGCAGTCACCGACTCCGAATATCTGTAGAAAATTTTTATAATTTGCAGACGTTACTCGTTAGTGTACTTTACCATGATGAAAATGTTGGGCTTACTGAATAAATTGACAGTGACAGTTTGATGATTAGTGAAAGAGTGCGTTCACAAATTAAATTCAAAGTTGTCAAGTCTCTATTGGAAAACCCTATATAATAATAAAAATTATGAAATTTAAGAAATTCATTTGACATTCTAAGCTAACGAAGTTGAAATTGAGTAGCAATGGTATGGAAGATTGGAACATATAGAGAATATGAAAAGTTTTCACGCAGTTTAAAGTTAGAAATCAGTCGGAAGTTCCGATTACCATACTTCATAAAGAAGGTCTTCAGCACTTTAAAGCAGTATAAATGTTGGACGGGAAGAATTTTTAAGTCACAGAACAAAGGGTAAGTAGAGTATCTCCTAGGTATGCGGCATAATTTTCGTAGGATATATTTCTGGATAATCAAAAGAGGTTGTATTTTATTCCTATAAGCACCGTCCCAGCAAGTAATACCATATTGTAATTTTGAATGAAAAATACAGATATTTCTCAAATAGAAGAAGTGCCTAAGTGTGCAACAAAAATAGTTCCTCAAAGATTCTACATGATTAGAGAAGCTCATTCTTGAGTCTATGGTAAGTCACAGGTATTTGAATTCACTAACGATATCGATAGGGAAAAATTTATCACTGCAATTCAGGACGCCATCAAAAGAAGGAGAAGATAAGCCAGACCCACATTTACAATTGGCAAACAGAAATCTTTGACACTGTGGTGCGTGAAAGTAAATATTCAGATCCAGATCAAGATTAAACGACAAACTAAAAATCGTTATCTTAGTCTTAGGACTTATAAGCAAGTTGTGTTAATATAACCATATTCTTAAAAGACTAAGGTCCCAATTTAAGTCGGAAACCAGATCTAGGCGACCATATGAGAAACCTATATCATGCACAAAAACCGTTGAAGCACCTTTAAAATTAAGTGTAAAAAGTGAGTTTATGTTGATTAGAAAAAGAGAATCGGACGTAGGACAGAACCTTGGGGTACCCCTAAGTTGAGAATCACAATATCACTCCTGGTTTCATCAATTTTTACTCTTTGTGGTCTATTTTCTAGGTATGATTTAAACCGCTCTAACAGAAAGCCACGAAAACCTGCTTTTTCAAGTTTATCCAGTAAAAGAAGGTGATCAACCATATCAAACGCTTTGGTAATGTCAATATATAAATCAGCAGTACACTTTTTACCATCTAAATTTGAGATTATTTTACCACAAAACTGTAGGAGTGCATCCTCGGTCGATTTGCTCTTTTGAAAGCCAAATTGTGTAGCATTAAAAAACTTAGCTTTTGTGAGATAACTCACTATCTTATTGCCATGCACACAAATATCGCGAAGTAGCCCTTCAATGTCTTCACGTTGCGTTCTCTCCTCTTGTCGATGGTGCCAGCATAGTCCACTCTGATAAAAGTGAATGACTTCGAAACCATTTTCCTTGCTTTAGGGAGATAAAGCAATCGTGAATGTGCTTCTTCACTGCACTTTTCAAATTAAAAATCCAAAGCTGTTGGCGTATGTAGTATTACCGCCATAAAGTGTTTTTTCGTGAGCATCGGCGATCATGTGTTTCAGTAATGTGTTTCATTGGTTTCATTTCCATACATATTTTAAATATAATTAATATAAAAAAAAACTCTTAAATTTAGAATCAAAGGACATTTCAACCCAACACAACACATTACCATACAGCGATACTTGATGGGCTGCTACAAAAACGGTCAGTTGCAAGTCACTGCCTGTTGCCAAATTAGGTTAGGTCTGCTTTTAATTAACCAGCTGAGATTTTTATGATAAAAAAGCCCTCGAGTGTCTTTGGTCGTCAATATATGGACTATAAGATGGGATTAGGCATGAATGCATTAGATCCGGATCAGAGTCAAATAGTTGCTTAATGTTAGCAGTTTTGCACTCCAATCTGATGCTTATTATATGAAAGACTGTCTACTTTATGGAAAAAAATCCTAAGGGGCTTTTGGTGCCATATTCTGTTTCCATATATAAAGTGCAACAACTATCTAACTACTGAAACTAATGTCGCATGCCATAAAAATAAATGGCTGGCAGGAGGTGCTTCCTGCTCTTATCCTCAATCTACGAATTTTGTTGTAGAATATTTTTGAATAATTGGAGTGGACTTTTCTAAAAACTAATTTGTTAAAAACTCCGTAGTTCTACTTAGATTCATAAATTCTTTAGTTTGCCTGCCATACCCAGTTTACTAATTGGTAAGCCACAAGGAATATCCATCGTTTAGTTAATGGGAAGGACTTCTAAATTCAAAAACAAAAGTTCTAAAATAATTGGGGAGCATACCAGGGTTTAAAAGCTTGAAAAAAAGTTGCACAATTTGATCTCTTATAAGCTAACACGTTGCACACAATCTGTATATCAAAAGATACAGCTAGAAGATACTAAAAGTCTTCTCCTATTCCTTAAACCCCAAAATCTGAATTTCCTGAATTTTCGTTCTCTTTAATATTAAAGCACCACTCTGGAGTAATGGAAATACCATCCATTAGTCATCCACCCATCAGAGCAATGATAAATAAAACCGTTTGCAGCTGTTGTATATAACAACATCAAATGTTGGACGAAAACGTAAGAACCTTTCTCCCGGTAGGTTATTTGATATTATTGTATATTTCTTGCTCTCAGTTCATGATAGTTACACAGTAGGATAGTAAAGGATCCACACTCGGGAATGTCTATATATTGTAGATGCACTCAGAGGGTATCACACGGACAGTGTTCTCATGTCGATAGTATGGTGCCGAAGGTCATCTTTTATATTTTGCAATCTAAACAAACTTTTGTCATGTGATATTGGTGCAAGTTCTTTGCCCTTAGATGGTAACATAAAAAAATTAACATGCGCTCATCATTTTGTTTTTTGTTTTGAACTTCTCCTGGACGAGTTTCAGGTTTAGGAGTTTAGGAGTTAAAGTTAGGTATACCAGTTAGTCTACCGTCTAATATGAAAAATCCAAACCAAAAGCTTAGCATGGTAAACAGATAGGGGAGTAAATTTTCAGCAGAACAATAAGTGAGTCCTTTTCCTGATTTAAAAGAAATGAATAAGTTATCTAGTCCAGTGCACTAAAAAGGTGAATAACTAACAGAAGACAATGAAAAACAAGCATTAACCGTACCGGACCGACGTATTTTATTATTATTAGGCCGTTTAATTCGGTATATATTTCAGAAGCTGCAGTGTGTATTTTCAGCATCTTTTTAGCCAGTGGTAAAAGTATCTACATTTTTTTGGTCTACGGCCTTTTCTAAATATGTCGTATTAAAAATTATTGAGGTGGATACAACCAAGCAAGAATATTAAACTCATACGCTGCCCCTCTTTATTCGAAACTCTCTACTACAAACAGTGCGAAAAAGAAAATTTGAGGAGGCAGGCTTTGATGTATCTGTGAGTTTTGCGATTGAAAAATATTTTAATCGGTAGCAACCTGAAAACGTCCAGATTATAACAATGCTATAACTATTAACAAACATTATTTTGACTTCTTTAACCTCCCAGTGGTAGCCACAAGATACTGGTCTTGTCCAACCGGACTTGACAGTGCTATAACACTCAAACGAAGAAAGTCCCACTAATGAATTCAAGCGATTGAATCCAAGAGCGATGTCAACACTCAATATTGCATATACAAACCTCGTCATGGTTCTCATCTGCATATGCATGCATTCCATAAGTGACCGTGGTCAGCTAAAAAACGCAAATGCCTTTTTTGGTGATTATCGCTTCGGAATTGTCAATGCACTAGTATCTGGCGAAGCACTTTCTAACGTGTTCTCCATCGTAGAACCAACGAACTGCGTGTCGTCGAGTGGGACACCAGTACTGGTATGGACTGAAGCGTTAAACACAATTCGGAAATTAGCCGTAAATGCTTGGTGTGGAATACAATATAGATAGATATTTGTTAAATTGACCAACTTTTCCATATGTCCAAAAGCAGCATATTATTACATAAAAGACAGTGAACCTTTCGCAATGCACCATTAAAGAAATCTCCAAGCTTCTACGTGTTACTGGTCATCGGTCATCTCCGGTTCGTGAGTGAGGCGTTGTTAAGAAACATTTATCGCTGCATTTATCTCCAGAGACCTCCTAAAGTTTTCAAAAGTTGCGGACGAGCTCTTCCAAGTTGAGCTCCTCCTCAGACACTTGAGTACGAAATGTGCGAATAGCCGGGGCTTGTACAAATGTTATAGAAGCTGAACCAAAAACTAGCCATCCAAATTGGGTTTGCTAAACATGCGGTTCATCTGATTTGCCACTGATAACTTAACTTTTGACAAGCAAACCCCAAGCATATGATCCAACGGAAGCATCTATAACATCAAATGTACCAAAATTCGGATCAGACAGCTGTAGACTCGCCAAGCCAGTGAGTGAAGTCGACGTGGACCGCTAGAGTTATGAATATGATTGATGAAATAATATACATACATTGATTTCCTCTTAAAAATAGAGTATTTGGTTCTGGGAAGATACAATTGGTAAGCTAAGTGACCCAAGATAAAACTTACCTGCCATCCAGGATCGCAGAGGAAACGAGCTAGGTGTTATTGCAGGAGATCACCCATAAATATCCGCTGTTGTAAGTAAATGCTTCGGGTTAGATAAGTTACCACAAGGTCTGATGGTCACAAAGGTATTTGTGACAACCCTCGTATATGTGTTGAAATATTTGATTGCCAAGTTGGAGTTGATGGAACCAAAGGTTGAGCATAACTGTCACTAAAAAACATATTATGATGCTTACAACCGCACTGACAACATCCACCTGATGAGCACTGCTTTGAAGTAGGTCCATTCTTGAGACAGTTGAAACATAAGCCAACATTTGCCGATGCCCCGAAACATTATTCCGGACTCAATGCCATCATGGTTTGGCACCGTGAAATCCTGTGTGGTCTTGAGAGTAACATCACTCAGAATCCTCTACGAGTATTGCAGCAAAAAAAAAAGATTTGGTGATTTGATTTGCGTTGATTTATATCCTGCTGTCTTGTTGACGACGGTGGATTTTGTTAAGAATCACGAATAATATCTGCAGGTAGACTGTGCGCACTCTTCTCGAAAACTGCAATAAGATCCATCAAGTTAGAATCCGATTGCACTCACAACTCATTGTCCACTCTTGTTGAGTATTGCCTAGTAATTCTGGCACAACAATCGGCACTGATAATGCTCCATGACCTGCAATGTGTCCAAGTCTTTGCAGACTCCTCTGTTTCTGTTTTTATGTTGAGAAAGTGGGCTACATGTATTTCGGTCAAAAATTTTTGGTTGTCGAAATGCTTTCTTAAGGCTGCCCACACTTCCTCATATCTATCTGAGTAAAGCCCACCAATTAAGGTCATAGTATTTACACTGACTACCTGTTGGTGTTTGCCAAGCTTTAACGTTTCTGGGAAGTTCGCTTCATTCGCAAGCGTTTCGAAAAGATATTTGAATGCGAGTCAATTGAAGAATGATCCTTCAAAATCTGGAATCGATACTAGTCCAACTTTATACCCAAATGTAGTGTCGCATGTGGAGTTCCACTTGATGATCTCGAAGATTCGGATGATGTAAAACAGATGTTAGTAAAGAAGCCTTACACTCTAACAACTTCCGATTATGCGCTACGCATGTCTCGTTATATGTGCCTTCCACCTGCTCCCATAACTGAGCATAAGCAGGTAGTTCTTCAGCCTTAGCACCATCCACCAGAGTACCATAGTTGTGCATGAAGCGATTTCTTTTGTCTCCTTTTGTCGTTCGATAGAGATTGGCGATGTCATTTCGTATGCCGTAAAGATTCCTGAGTATTGCTAAAGAAGTGGCGAAGTTACCATATATCTTGATATGAACGTGTACAAAACCTAGAACATGGGTAAAAGTATTTAGAGACCATCTGCGTTCTAGCGCACAAGCGGATCTCAATGACTTTCTCATGGTATCAGAGATGCCAATGGGAAGACCGAGAGCCTCCATCTCGTACACCATCTCGTCTACATTGAGGCTATTAATTTCCACACGATATTATGCTGACATTTCTGTTGGTCCACCGTTGGGGTGTTCCTGTAAAGGCAATAAAGACATCGTCGATCGCCTCGCTTGTTGCTAGCTCTCTGACTAGCTGCATCTACATCAATTGAAGGGATTTGATGCAAGATTTATCCCCACATCGGTAGGGATGTTCCTAAAGCCGCAAGTTTTTTACGTTGCGGTGTAGGCTCCAGAGACCGTCCCAACCCGTCGGCAACTTTCTGATATCCTGTCTGATGCTGCCCGTTGCGAGTCTCCCGTCAACACTACAAGCTCAGAAAACAGTGTTTCTGGCGGACCTCCTGTCACACTTAGGGATCCCGGTTCGTCGTGAGTCTTCCTATTGTCCTTTTGGCTTCATCGAAATAACCTCCTCATGTTAGCGTCATCCAAGAAATACCATAAGATGGGATGGACCGGGCAAAAAGAGGATAAAAAAACTGCGACATCTACTATGGCGATTGTTATCGACGGCTTAAGCAGCCCCTATAGTATTTGGATGCGGATTTGTTGTTAGAAACAGACTTGGGCAAGAATTTTTTTTTGTTTTCGGCTTGTTAATGAGCACCTCATAATAATCCAACATAAGCTTTATATGCGCGCACGCCCGAAAGAGGAGAAAGATGACGACACCAAAAATAGCTCCTATGAGCTCTTGGAAAAGACTTACCAAAAGTGCTCTAGCTATAACATGAAATTATCCTCGTCGACTTTAATTCAAAGCAAGAAAGAAAGTGAATATTCGGTAATACTGCCGAGAAGTATATTCTTCAGGACACCACCTCCGATAACAGATTCAGACAAACTTTGTGGCAATGGTGAAACATTGTATTAACTAGCTTGCGCTTTCCGCATATCGATATTCACAAGGGGCCTTGGATAATTTTTAATTAATCAACCTTCAACCATATTGACCACATTGGTAATAAAAGGTCTCCGGTATTATGGATGTCGAAACTTTCTGAAGGGCCAACATTGACTCGGACCATTACTTTGTTGTAGCCAAAGCACAGTTGCGAATATCCCGTATATCACATAGGGAAGCTATTACTGTGAGGAAGTTTGAAGTCAGGCGGTTAAAATCACAATAAATAGCCAAATACTTTTCCGACCAATGGCAATATTTCCAAAAAGTCATCAGAGATGCCGCTCCATATATGCTGGGTTTTACTCGGCCACCACAACTAAGCCTTTGATTTAACGTCGAGTGCCTGCAAGCGCAGAATGAACCTTTCAACCAGGACGATGTAAGGCAATAATATCGTCCACCTGACACGAATGAAGATTGCTTAAGTCCAACAAAGCTACTCGAGGAGACGGTCTGACTTCCGAGCTCTTCAAAGCGGCGGACGATAACATGGTAAGGAGCATACACCAACTCATGTAAAAAATGGTGGGACGAAGGTATGAATGGAACCTCAACATTGTTTGTCCGATCCTCAAAAAAGGAGACCTTCTGAACTGTACCAACTACATACGCATCAGTCTTCTTAATATCGCCTATAAGATCCTATTTTCCGTATTGTGCAGACGTCCGAAACGTTTTGTCAACAAACTGATTGGTCCATATCAGTGTGGCTTTAGGCCAGGATAGTCGACCATCGACCAAATATTCACACTACAGACGATCATGGAAAAAACCCGTGAGCTCTAAATTGATAGACACCTCCTTTTCATAGATATTAAGGCCGCGTATGACAGCATCTATAGAGATGAGCCATATAAAGCAATGTTTAGTTCTGGTGTCCCAGCCAAGATTGTCCATTTCTTCAGGATGAGGATGGAGAATACAGGCTGCTTCATAAAGCTCGGTAAATAACTCATCTAGGCGATTCGCAGTCATGCGATTTCTTTAACATCGTTCTTGAAAGAATAGTACAAGACTCACACGCCAACACAAACGGCTCAATCTTTCAAAAGATTGGCGTTCTCGCATACGCCTAGGCTCCGCTATCAATTCAGATAACGACACTAGCGCGAATAACTCTTGTCAATTGCTTCTTCTTTGGGGTAAGAAGGCAATTAATTAACAAAGCCATCTCTGGAAAAAACAAAAGTGACCCTTAAAAAGTCCTGTGTAAAAGACCTTAATAATCCCAGTCCTGTGTATGAGGGTTCTCTTGGCTGCTTTGAGAGTAGTATTCTTCGGGTGACTTTCGGTCCCATCTACATAGACGGTAGATGGACGACGAACTGTACGGACTATACAGCGACAACAATTTAGCCAGAATAGTGCAGCTCATGTATAGCGGATGGACATCGCTCGAAAGTTCTTCGAATCTGCCTCCGAGGGACAGCGCAATAGCGGAAGATCACGACTCAGGTAGCGCACGCAAGTGAAAGGGGACCTAAACTAACTTAGCGTACAAAACTGTAGGCAGTCAAGCTAAAGACCGAGCTGTCTGGAGACACCCATGTCCACCACGAACTGTAGCGCCACCTTTAGTAAATAAGAGGTATTTTAACACTTTGTCAACCTTTCCTCCGCTATGAATTCTGACAACTAAGCTAGCATTAAGATCAAACGAAGAGTAACTCTTGCTAACTCTGTATCCTTTTTCGAGAAAAAGTCTGCAATTGAATGGAAGAGACAGTAAAATGTAAATGACGAAAGTCAGATTACAATGAGTTCGAGGCCTGAGGCATGTTGATTGTATGAACGCTAAACTTCCGCCCCCGTACATCTTAAAATCGAACCTACAAAGACCGCGGATTGATTCAAGATCTCAACTTGCATACATAAGAAAAAAGAGACTTCAACTTGGCTTGCGAAACTTGAGGCAGCTGTATTATGATCAACCTCTATATAGAAACTTTTTGGTTAAACCCTAGGTTCAGCCTGGACTGTAGCACTATATAAATCATTTATCTACCAGATTATAGTATTGTAAGTTGACATATTGATATAAGACCACGATAATCACTAAATTCCAACCCATCAGTCGTGACACGCCAATTTATTCAACATTTCCACACATACTCGCATATGATTCGTTTTACCAAAACTATGACTGTGCTCTCTTGGTAAGAACTAATTAATGATCGCAAGGACAAAGCAAAACCGTCATATTGTTAAAAGTTTGTCACAACCACCACATTATAGTTTCGTCAAACTAGTAATCCACAATTGTAAACAAACTTGTAACTTATACTTAACATGGAGAGATCTACGTAAAAATTATAATTGGCTTCAGATACGTCAAATAAGTTGGATTCGCAGGTGATAGTGACTGCTCGAATTGAAATTCGATTTCAATTAGGTTCCGTTTTCATTTTATTTGCCTTTACAGTAACGATGGTGTTGAAAAGTTTAAAATCGACCATCGAGCCACCACTAGGACAGATGCTGTCGACAATAAGCTTGCTGGATTTCGAGTAAGGGATGCAATTCCAAACAACACGGATGTGTAATTACGTAGCTATATTTGAACATCCCCACACATTTGTACAGACTGAAAATCTGTTTATGCACAAGAGTATTTAATTTCCGGTCATAATTTCATTACAAAATTATCATTGTTTAAAACGCGCACAACTGCTAGGATTTGGAGGTAAATGCATGTTACGATGTGCATCTATGTTACATCCGGTAATCACTACCGCTGGAGTATCAATTTAACTCACATTTACAAGGAACAAAGATAACTAGGAATGTTCTGATTTTGGGATGAATTCGCGGGGGAAAGGTTGGAAATATGAACGCACACAAAATGGACATTTGTAGGTTTAACAAATTATAAAGCCACTAAGAGTGCTAGTTTTGGCTTTTACCAAACGAGGTGATTTTTTTCTAAAAAATGAACCCAGATGAGTAGTCAAATTTTGCAAATGTCGTGGACAATAACATGTGATTCGTTACCTGACGTATGCCTCTAAAAGGTCAAACTAACAAAACAATAAAAAAAATCGAAAAGTTTAAGGTCCGGGCTTCTGTGAGGCCATGGGATATCACCTCTGCGAGAAATCATTTCTCTGACCACCGCTAAAGTCACATTTGGCGTATGGCATGGTTCTCCATCTTGTTGCATCTGTGCTGTTCTATCCTTCAAATTCATGAAATTTTACATTAATTCCTTGATGATTTTCAAAGAAATACGGACCGATTATGCCCTTTGCTGATATGGCAGCCCATATCATTGATGTGAAAATGGGCCTTGAGACTAAGCCTAGATAGTGTCAGCCAATTACTTACGTTGAATGTAATCGTTTGGTCTCATATCCTGCACAATCTGAAGCTTAACACATGGGCTGAAAAGTTTATAGTAAAACACAAAATTTTTGCAAAATTCAACTTTATTTATCAATATAGTTGCCTTCGAGGGTGATACACTGATTGAAACTGTTTTTCAATCTTTTGATACCAGTTTTATAGTATGATTTTGGTTAAGCCTCAAATAGACCTCTGTTTCGGCGATTTCTTCTTCATCGGTCTTAAATCTCTTTCCGGCGAGCATTCTTTTGAGGTCTGCGAACAGGAAATAGTCGCTGGGGGCCAAATCTGGAGAAACCGGTGGGTGGGGAAGCAATTCGTAGCCGAATTCATTCAATTTTGCCATCGTTTTCATCGACTTGTGACATGGTGCATTGTCTTGATGAAACAGTACTTTCTTTTCCTTCAAATGCGGCCGTTTTTCTGCGATTTCGTCCTTCAAACGCTCCAACAACGCAATGTAGTAGTCGCTGTTGATAGTCTGCCCCTTTTGGAGATAGTCGATGAAAATTATTCCATGTGTATCCCAAAATATGGATGTCATAACCTTGCCAGAAGACTGTTGAGTTTTTGGTCGTTTTGGACGAGGTTCGTCGCTTGCTTGCCACTCAGCTGACTGCCGACTTGACTCCAGTGTGAAGTGATGGAGCCAAGTCTCATCCATTGTCACATACCAGCGCAAATATTTGGCTTTATTGCGGTTGAACAGCTTTAAACACTCCTCTGAATCATCAACAGGTTGTTGTTTTTGGTCGACTGTGAGCAAACGCGGCACCCACTTTGAACATAGCTTTCGCATGTCCAAATAATGGTGTATGATATATCCAACACGCTATTTTGATATTTTCAGAGCCTCGGCTATCTCGATCAACTTCACTTTACGGTCATTCGCAATCATTTTGTGGACTTTTTTGATGTTTTCATTTGAAACAGCCTCTTTTGGACGTCCACTGCCTGCATCATCCTCGGTGCTTGTATGACCACTTTTAAATTTTTCAATCCAATTGCGAATGTTTCGTTCGACTGGTGCAGAGTCCGGGTAACACTTATCAAGGCATTTCTTTGCATCGGCTGCATTTTTTCTCATCAAATAGCAATGATAAATCAACACACGAAATTGCTTTGAATCCATTTTTTTCACAATAACAAAAGTTGCTTCACTCACAACGCTATATCTCGAGAACTAATCGGCCGACACCTGTCAAATTTAGGTTAGTACTAACTAAAAATGAATTTTAAGTGGTGTCCTCTCCTAAAAACGGAGATGAAACGGACTTTTCAGTCCATGTATTATATGGGTGTAGTTTCAGGTCCAGATGCAAAATTCGCGGCAGACTAGAGCCTCCGAACGCTTACGCGTAGATGATTTTGGGTCATTCCTTACGGAAATTTCATCCCCCCGAATGTTCTCATCATCATCATCTGTTTGTTTAATATTCGTTGTGGATCCCGTTTGGTCGAACTTCTTGAACCAAGCTTTGATTAAATTCACACTGTACACTCATTTAAACGGCATAATCCTTATTCGTTTGTGAGTACTTACTTTGATTTTTAAGGATGTTTTGATTGAAATGGTGATGTTTTTCTGGAGTGACTGTCTTTTCTCTTATACCGGGATTCAGGGATATCCCTTACGAGGCTCCAATAGAAGTCTGGTAGCATATTAGGCTCCCATCTTTCTTGGTAACGCTTCTTAATTGCAGGAACATCTTGATGAAAGCGTTCTCCTTGTTCATCACTAAACGCACCCATAATTTTCGGGAAAAAAATTCAAATGAAAGTAAAGAAAATGCAGCATTAAAGACATATTGCATCCCATTTTATAGTAGCGTGTCCAGCATTATCTTTATATTTTTGTAATAATCGGCGGATTTATTGTTTGCAAGGAAGCTTTTGATCACGTCAATAAAAGCGTTCCATACTTCTTTTATAATCAGGCTTAGAGTAGATGTGAAAGATAAATCTTCAATCGCTCCCTTAATGTCTGGGCCTACGAATACGCCTTCTTTAATTTTTGCCTCACTAAGCTTGGGGAAGTTTTGCTTGAGAAATTTACGAAATTTTTGATGAGTGCCAATTTGATATGCAGCGGTAGCAAAATAATTTTATTTAAATCAACTAAAAGTTTATCTTTAACATTTTTTTGTCCCTTGATGAAAGAGTGCCGTAGCCGCCAATTTTCTCTTAAAAAATGTTCTGATCGTGCTCGGCTGTCGCACTCGCAAAGAAAGCAACAATATTTTGTATAGCCTGTCTGCAGGCCAGTTAAGAAGGAATCCACCTTAAGATCTACATAAATCAGTCATCTATGCAGTCCATAATTAATTTTTTCTAATATGAGTTTCATGATACCATACGTCTCTTTCAAATGAGAACTATAGGCAAGTGGTAAAGATGGGAGCTTATTTCCATTATGGAGCAAAACAGCTTTTAAACTTGCTTTCGAAGAATCTCCATTCATTGTTATCATAATCACTGCAGAAAACTAAACCATCTTGCTTGGAAAAATATGGAACAAATGAACTATATGTTATCTTCACCTATATGAAGTAATCTTCAAATGTGGCTCGCACAGCTTCCATTGGTGTAATCTTGAACTAAGTAATTCTGCTTTCTCGATGGGTAAGTTTAAATCCCTAACAAGGTCATTGAGCCTTGTTTGATTGACAAAGAGTGGTCCTGAATTGTCCTGCAGAAGATCCTAGTCATTACAATCTTCACAGTCCGTTGAACTAGAATTTAGCGAACTTTGGGTTACCCCAGGACATTGTACTGAGTATTCAGGTACAGGTGGATTGTCGGAATGTGGCTTAGGTTTTATGACTGATGATACATCTGCGTACTGAACACCTCGTTTAGATTTTTCTGAAAATCCTTTTAGTGGAGTTAAACAGCATGATTTGTTGGTTCAGTCCAAATCATTGGTGAGTCAAACGACATTTTATCGATGCTTCCATTGCGCCACCCATTTAGATATGTATAACACCTTAAACAGCTAACCTTATGAACCCATGACATATCCTAGCAAAATAAATTAGGACTCTTAATACACACGCGTGACATTTTAAAAAATACCAATTAAACTAACGGGAAAACAAGGTTTTGTTGGAAATGCAGTTATATTGTGGATCTTCCCATGATTTTAAAGCTGAACGTGTGTAAAAACATTAAATGTTGAATTTCTCTATTTCTAGATGTCGTATGTATTGTTAGTCAACCTGATTATGGAACATTATAAGCCGAATCAGATAATTTTTCAGTGTTAAGCAGTGTTATTTTGCACAAAAACTACGCTGTTGTTCCGTGAAGCACTCCATCGTGACTAAAATTGCATGAAACGACGCACAACTCCCCGCCACCAGCGCGCCCCTTCGTCTAACGGTTTTTAAAACATTATGTGTTGCTCTTTGCAAAAATGTATGGCCCACACTGTAGATCGCAAAGATGCAGGATTTCCTGTTCCATCTGAATTTGAGCTTTCTGACTAGTATCTATGATGCTGACCCTCGTTCGTCTGATTTTAATTTTCTAACGTCACGACAACTTCAAATTCGCAACACAAATTACTTAGAAATAATCCACCTGAGCCTCCGCATATGATGGTAAAAGACTTAGTTTTAGGGCACTCGACCAATATAAAGAAAAAACAAAATAATGCCAGCAAGTGGCTTCAGAAAAGCCAAAGGTATGCATGTCGATAGAGCACAGAATGAGAACAGCTTGGTAAAAAACAGAAAAATGAGTTCTGGTGTTGCCAGTTCCTGATGCCCTAGGGATGATACGAATTGGCTGGCTTGCACACCATTTTAACACAACAGATGTGAAAAATATCACTGTTTACGACCCGTCCTACTCGAAAAGTCAATCTAATCGCCATCCGAAAATTGTAATAAATTGACGGAGTTTAAGATGAATTGATGATAGCTACCGGGATGACAAACAACATATATTTGGATGTGAATTTAGCTTTAGAGGCAGATCTAGGCAAGAATATTGATATTCCGGCAGTTCAACGAACAGCTAATCTGATTCATACAGAATTCTCCCATCAGAGGAGAAGAAACAATGACACCAAGAATTGCTTTTATGAGTACTGAGCTTTAAATATTGGGTCTATAACTTTAATACTTAAAGCGAGAAAACATAATCATAATTTTATACTGGTAACTCTGGTCCTGTTAGAAAATCCAAAATACACATGAAATGATCAATACCTGTCTTTATACAGGTAGACTAGGGTTATGTCGCATTGCTAGAAGAGTTACAACAATAAATTCAATATAAATCAGTGGTGTTACAGTGGCAGTTTGTAGTATTTTTAATCGAAAACTAAGCGATAAGCACCCTTGTTCAAACAAAAGCTTCAAATAAGACCTGTACTGCAGATTTTTGTTGAGCGGGGTATAGTTGGAACCGATTCATTTACAATTTCGGAAGAATATCTCTGGTATATAATGCGTTCAGATGAACTCAAATTCATATTAATAGCACATCCGTGAAACAATCACTCGAAATACCATGAAAACGTCCGATAAAAAAATTTCCATACAAGATATTGTTAATAAGCCAAAAAATAAAAAAAAACAACACAATTCCATAGCTTACACGATTCTTTCCATATTTTCGAAAAATACTCGAATGTAGCTTTTCCAAATATACAGATGCATTCACATTTATGTGAGTTAGTGTATCATAGATAAAAAATCATTTCGTTCCTCATCAACATGTGTTGTACTGCAGATAAATTCCGTTTCACAGATAAGTCCGGCTAAACATGTTGCACATGTCCGAGTTTTAATAGCTTCGAAGAAGCGCGGATTGTTTAGATTTGAAATGACATAAGGCGGCATGGAATGCATGGCACGGCATGCTATGACCACTACTGGCCATAAAAACGAACAACAACTTGACATGTTCTTGAAGAGGATGCAATTGGGTGCCAAAAAGCGTTTGTGTCTTCTAAAACACGTTGTTCTTACATCGGTTTATGGGTTTTTCATGAAAATGGGTTGAAAGGTCAAATTGCTGGGTTGTGTTTCTTTGTTCGTTACTAGTTTTTTCTTATTTTATTTCATACGTGCCATATGTATTGTAAAATACTTTATTAAATAGAAGAATTGATTAATGATTAACAGAAAGTTGTAATTCAATATCTTTACTTGACGGCTGCCAGACGACGACAGAGAAAAAGAAAAATGGAAGAAATGCTGTATAAAACCGAAAAAGGAAACGAGGTACTAAGCAGATGTATGAGGGTTGCTTACTGTATCAAAAATCGCCCATATTAAGGCCCAACATGCATCAAATCCCAGTCATTTCAGGCATCTTCAGTGGCTCACTGGAGCCAACGATTTCGTGTTAAAATAAGCTATCATTTGATTTGTCGGTACATGTTCTAGTACAAAATGTTTAGCATTGAAAACAAAATGATTTCTTATATCTATATGTTTCGTGCGAGCCCAATATCGTTAGCCCGACTTTGAACCCCTCGATATCGATAAAGATAACTATGTCAGCTACATCTCTGAAGAACGGCGCACACAGAACACTTTGAAGATGTATAGCTTCTCTGCCACCTCCAATAGACTCAGGTCTTCGTTTTTTGTTTTTCAGCCCTCCCGTTTATTGCAGTTTTTTTTATATAATTAGCACGTGCTAGTTAGGAAAGCCGGGCGAAGGAAACTTAGGAAGGAAGAAAAGAGTGGTCTTAAATGTTTGGAAGTTATAATGATTTGGAAATAAAGAGCTCGGCAGGATATTCAATAAGCGAATTTAAGGGTATGGGAACGAATTACGATATTTTAGAGTACGTCCGAATGTAGGCTTGAGGGTGTACTGATGCGCATTCATAGCGAGCGGGTGTTACGTTAAAAGTTTAAAGGGACGAATTGCTACTAGAGATTTTTATGGAGCACTGGTGGTGAAAATAGTGATAGAACAGAGATAGACACAGACAGATAGACAGTGTTCGAGGATGTCCATTGTCTGAGTGATATTAGTATCTCCTATGGATTTTGTCACACGGTTTTGAATCCTGTCTAGCAGGTGCAGATATGTTCTGGGCGCACCTGACCATATGTGGGCATTGCACTCCGATTTTGGGCGAATGAATGCCAGATCATGAGGCATGAAGAAACCTAGATATTTCACAGCATTTTTTGCGACATCAAATATGTGGCCATTCCAACATAGGTTATCATTGTCCACTTAGCAAATATACATACCCTGAATTGGAGCCACAGTTGATGGCGCAGCATTTTTGTATACATCAATCTAATATTCACACTTCTTGCAAGATAGCTGAGGACCCATTTCTCAGAAACGCAGTGACACTCACTGGACTTCTTCGTAAATTGCGCCAACCAACAGTGTTTCCTTGTTTTTCAGGCCTTTTTGTCACAGATCAGTATCAGTACATTAAAGCACGGATAGATTTCGTGTGAACAATTAACTCTTACGAAATCAAGATCTATCTTTATTTCTGAGGGGTGGTAGAAGTTAAGGTTTTCCCTTTAATATTGCTTGAGTAATCCATGAATCTACCCTCTCTGAGAAAGCTTGATGACGTTTTCAATCAATCTTCCGACCAAAACAATGTTTGCGGGACCAAGATCGTTCACCAGCGAAATTCTCATCCGCGGATTCAATTGCACCTTCCTACAGCAACATTTACTTGAACGTTTTCAAGGAACGTGGCGAGAATTCTTTTTTTTCTTTGGTTTTCAATAAATTTTCCAACACACCCCTATAGTCTTAAACATTTCGATGCACTTCCACAAATTCAACATGTCACACGTGAACTATTTGAAGTTTCCCGGTGAAACCAAAAACGAAAACGCCTTCCCCACGCCTTCTGCGCACGTTTACGTTAGCTAGGATTTTTATTCAAGAAAAGCACCTTCGAGCCAAAGGCTTTTGAGTAATTTAATTTTAATTCCCTTTCACCTGGTCATGTTCATTAGGATTCTATGCGTTCTATTCATATACATCTCATATCAACGTCCCTAATTAGTGATCATAGGAACTAAAATTAAATTTGCTCCTGAACCAGGAACCTAAAGGATGTCCTTGAACTATAACAACCGAGAGCTACTGTCACTTCTCACTGATAAATGCACAACGCCTGTTCCCTTTACTTCAGCTGCTGCTCTACTCGCGAAATTTGATCGTCCACTTGAGAAATCACATATGCTATGGACCTTTCAAGAATCCACTCCTGGTTTGTTGGTGTAACTCTAGCAAGAAAAATATTTTCGGCATTTGTTTTCACCGTAGGGTTCACTGCAAGCAATTCATCAGCGGTATTGACTCCTTCTTCTTCTTCTTGCCTTCGTGGAACACTCGTTTACTTTATGCCCTAGTACACCACACTTGGACCGTTTGATTCATCATCTTTCGGCGATCCCTTTTCACGTTTAAATCGAGTTAGACGAAGATGGACATGCAATTAACACATGTATGTAAGGTACGACCATACTATCAGACGCCTGTTGTCTTATTTCACTTTGCTCGTTGACCTTGACTTTGTGCACCTTAGGTGTAGGCAGATTGTCCCTGTACTCGACTACTCATCGAAACTTTTCATACGAAGAAGGAAGACTGTAAAGAAGCATACTTCATACTCTTCAATATGTCAACATCGTCGTCCTTGACATCGCCGCCGTCGTATAATTTTAGCATTAACTGGTTGAGCATAGTCGGTTCCCTTCCTGGTCCCTTCGATCCATAGATTCCATCCAGCTTCAGCCATATATCCCTCTAAGTTTCGCACCCATGAATCTGTTTTAATTTCGATTGCTGAATAGGTAATACCTATTCTGTTCAGCTTTTCTGTTATTTTTCCGTCATTTATCGAGAGCATTGGCGGCATCTGGGTTCGAATCCACATATTCCCACTTATTTTTGGTTAGGAACGCCTCTACTTGGATAAACCACATATCGTAGTTATGGTTGGATAAGCGCACGAGAAAGGAGAATACTTTTGGCAGCACAATCGGTAAATATAGTCTCTATGAGGCTAACTTCAGGATTCAGACCTATCGAATTCGTATCGGAGTGGAATGTAGTCAAGGCGAGCTACCACCAACTAGATAGACCACTCTACAGTCGACGTAAAGATGAGACGCGTCCTGTATTCTGGATGTCAGAACGTGCCGAAGGGGCAACATTGTTGTAGCGACATAATGATAAGATTATCCCTAACGCCGTTAAGAAAAGAACAGTCAGCAAAGAAGTTTGACATAAGAATACTGAATCGCAAGAAACCATCAGGCCTTTACCTGTCGATCAAATGTTCTATAACCTTGCCGGACATCTTGAACCGAAAGATATTATTTCCAAAACTTAGTGACTACACTGCAAAACGTTCCACCCAACCAACACTGCGAAACCCATGGTTTAACGATGAATGCCAGTTGGCGCGTTCAAAGAAACAAAAATCAAGGCGTGATTCATCATAAGGTTTGATTTTCAATAGGCTTTTTTTGACAGATTACGCGTGACTCCTTCCAAACTGGTTCATCAATTTTGTTCAATATCGTTTGGCAAGTCATTTTGGAAAGACTTACACTACAACAGCATCTCCAAATTGTTCACCTGTATTACGAAAATCAGCGTTTTGTGATAAATGTTTTTCGTGCGATTCGAGGAACTTACTGTGCACATAATGGACCTACTAAAACCACTTTTGCCAAAACCATTCGGAAATTTGATTCCCAGTTCACATAAGTAGATGATACTCTACCGGTTAGACCAGTGAAGAGTAGTGAAAAGACTATAGCAGCTGTAGCTGATAGTGTACGTGATGAATCGATTCGTCGTCGTTCTCAGCAGCTTGGCGTATTCGACAACTTGGCATATTTTACGCAAGGATTTCGGCTTAAAAGCGTTCAAAATTCAACTTGTGCAAGAATTTAAGCCAGGCGACTTGAATTTGCATCATATTTTCAGTGAATGGGCTCCGAAGAAACTCCGATGTTTTAACGTGTAATTTTGTTAAGTGATGAAACCCATTTCTGGCTCGATGGATACGTTAGTAAACAAAATTGCGGGCTGATGAGCAACCCGAATAATACCAAGACCTACCATTTCATCCATTAAAAACAACGGTATGCTGTGGTTTATGGGCTGGTGAAATTATTGATCCATATTTCTTCAAAAATGAGGCAAATCAGAATGTTACCGTCAATGGTAACCGTTATCGCGCCATGTTAACGGACTATGTGCTACCTGAAATTCAAACACATCTCTGGTTTAAGCAAGACGGCGCTACGTGCCATACAGTGCGTGAAACAATGGTGTTAAGAAATCATTTTGGTGAGCACTTAATTTCACGTTTTTCTACGGTCAATTGGCCGCCTAGATCGTTCGATATCACACCTTTGGACTACTTTCTCTGGAGGTATGTTAACTCATGTCCTTAGAAATAAGCCAACTACGATTGACACTTTGAAACAATGTGGAACAACATTACTCGTGTTATCCGCAAGATACCAGTCGCTATGCTCGAACGAGTCGCCCAAAATTGGACCTTCGGAATGGGACACCTCAGACGTATTTATGGTCAATATTTACATGATATGATTTTAAAAAACCAAATGCCATTAATTTTTCTTTTAACCGATAATAAAAATTTTAAGTTTGCTTTCAAATCTATTTATTTTATTTTACATTATAAATCAAAACTTACGATGAATCACACTTTGTATTAAGTGGCGTCACTCAGGAAGAGTAAAAAAGGAAGGACTGGAGCAGAAGGAAAGAAAAAGGAAACGAGTAAAGCGAAATCGAGGAATTCAAGAGATATAATAACGCGAAAGACGTTCAAAAATTTTGCCAGATAATAAAAAGAACATACAAGGTCACCAAAGCATGAACGGAAGCCTCAAAGAACAAACAAGAATGTGACAAGCTTGCAATCGATCAGAGCAGTCCATTACGAAACACTGATGATGTGATTATTTCACTGCTATGCATAACAATTATTTAACATGGACAGCAATGGTCTCTTTCAAAAAGGTTGCCGGAAATGCAGGTCAAGCTGCCGAGCTGTTGAAGGCGACGCGACGAAAGATGACTTTATGAAAACCATGTACCAAATAATGTCTAGAATATGATAGCAAAAACGAATGTCAGACGAATAGAGCTTTAGAATTCTTTGCACGATCCTAATGACTAGAAATGCTCTAGTCGGAGCTAATTATATATAGAGACGTCGTAGGGCCTAATAAGCCCCACCTGTTAGATCTTCTCTGCTGAACTATGTAATCTACTAAAACTTGCTCGTACTTATGGATCGCCGAAATGCAGTTTGTTGTTCTCTATTCCCAACCAAAGAGCGGGTTTTTTTTGGACAGGATTGTAACGTGGATACTATACGATAATCGACGTCGATCTACACAGTGGCTAGAAGCTGATGAGGCTCCATGACTTATGCCAAAACCACAACTCCATGAAGGATAAATAATAGTGACTGTTTGGTAGTCTGTAAGGGGTATAATTCAATATTCTTTCGTGGGGGCATGGAAGAGTTTTACTGTAGACTACATATTGCAGCGAGTGCTATGCTTAATTTCCCTACGATTCGTTATTACCATCACCACTAAAGACGGTAGCCAAACTCATTGTATATTGTGATTCCAGGAAGATGGGATTTATCATATGCTGTGGTGCTAATGCTCAGACTACCTTTTGTGGCAGTAGAAAATGCAACGTTGGAGGCAGACTTTTCCTAGATTTCTTGCTATTGTTTGAACTGGTTGTCAACAATACTGGCTACTTCTGATACGAATGTACGACAGTAAGTAATCGATTTAACGTTATCCAAAAGGTATGCTAAGGAGAACTATACGGGGTCTCCATATCAGATCATAGGTACATCGGATTTAGGTCTAGACCTTGTTGGAGATGAGGAATCCGCAGCAAATCAACTAGACATGATTTAAGGAGGAGCTCGGCAGGTCCAATAGTGCACATCCTATGCTCAGATCAAGAAACAAAAGCTAGCGGATTCTAAATTAGAGATTCTCCCTCTCATGTTTGAGGCTCACTTCCCAGGAAACCTAATCAGAACCAGCTCACAACCAGCTCCTATTAACGAAGCTGTAAGTGAGGTAAATAACACAATGCGCCGTATCTGGTATACCTCATTTGTTGTGGTAACAGACGAGGTCATTAAAAATTGTTATGTTGCAAAAGGATATAGACTAGCTGCTGTCGATTGTTTGATGCAAGAAACTCTCACAAAAATAAATAATTACTGCTTTTACCAGACTCCAAGAAAATGGGACTTTCCCTAGTACGCCTGAATCTCCCTCCCTTTGATATTCATATCATAGGCTGCACTTTCAAAGCCTCTTCCTTTTAAAAAGAAGTAGTCTTGGGTGCAACACGTACTGGAGCTTTGATGACCTTGCGCGCCGACTGTCTTCTGACTCGGGTCTTATGGACATACCATCTAATACAATGACACCAGAACTTCAGCTGCGGCAAAAATACGAAATGGGCTTTCCATCAGCACAATACTAATTTCGGCCACAACCTACCATAAGGGAGTAAAGGAATGTAGTCGGGTCTTCACGGATGGCTCCAAAAGCGATATAGGGTGTGACGCTGGTGTCTTTCTGGAGAATGATAATGTTAGATTGCATTGCTCCTTAGGATAACTTGAGTCTATCATTCAAGCGGAGATATATGCAATCCTGATGGCAGCGAACTATATTCTGAAGGATCGGTGCAAAGCGCGAAACATCTACGTCTGTAGCGGTAGCTAAGCTGCGTCTGGAGCATTACTAAACCTTCTTATCACTTCCAAGCTAGTTTATGAATGCAAGACTTCACTGAACGCGGTAGAGAGGCCAAATATACCTTGTCTGGGTCCCAGGTCACAATGGGATCACGTGATCAACTTCCTAGGCAAGGGTCACAGGACAGTTTTCTCGGATCTGATCTTACGTTGGATCTGTCAGAGTTATCGGTTAAGGTTCTTATTGACAGTTGGATTTCATTTGACCACAACTGCAGATGGCATGATTACACAGGTTTCGGGCACACCAAACGAATGCTTACCGACGTCTTTAAGAGGTCAGTTGCCCCTCAGTAAAAAAGACTGTGGGCTGCTTATTAAGTATTGCTAAATACTTAAATGTGTTGAGCATAAGTGATACAGCATCCTGCGATGCTTGCTGTGAAACTGATGACAATACCACAGATCACTACCTCTGTAAATGTCCGTGTTACATTCGCATCAAACCACATGTACTCGGTGTTAACGTGGTGGGTGTTGACAAACTGAGGAACTCCATTAAAAGGGTCTGACAAGGAGTACAATGCACTAGTTCTTTACATTAATTGAAGATTGCAGCACTGCCTCATCGACCGTATTCAATAGACTTGAAGAAGATGCCAAAACTAGGTTTGAGAAGTGTATTCCTAGCAAAAATACTAAGTTCTATCAAAAAAGTCCTTGTAACACTTCGGAAAAAGTGTATAAATTCCAACATACGCTACTTTCAATAAAAATATGTCTTTTAGACAAAAATTCACAAACTCAAAACAAAATTAAATGTTAAAAACGGACAATTCAATTCCAAAAACCTGTTGTAAATAGCCAGTAGGACTCCTCGACAGAGTGACTCCCATGTCCTAGGCTGACTTAGTATCATCATTCCGAATAACATTTTAAGAAGCGGAAGTAACTCCTGGGGTCGGATTTGTTTCAACCAGGATATAGATTTCGAATGGTGGAGCATGAAATTAACACATAATAGCAAAAGTTTTCGAGCGGAGGTGTTTAGCATCCCAATAAAAAAAGATACGCAGACGTGGTTCGGGTGCAGCCAAAGAAGGCATGTTAAGCAGTGTACGAGGCTGTTTGATGATTACCTGGATTAGAAATGACAACGCAACTTTTTTGGGTGTTGATAATTTACTTTTTAGTATAATCCCCTTTCAACCCGAGATACTTTTCCCAGCGGTGCTGCAACTTTTTTAACCCCTCCGAATAGTATGACTTTGTTGATTTTGTTAACTTTGTTGACCTGCAAAATACTCCACCGTGGCAGCGATGACTTTCTCGTTCGACCTGTACTTCTTTCCGGCGAGCGATCTTTTAGGATTTGGGAACAAAAAAAATAGCAAAGAGCTAAATCCGGAGGATGGGGAAGCAATTCGTAGTGGAATTCGACCAATTTGGCTGTGGCGATTGCGGAGGTGTAAGCCGGTGCGTTATCGTGGTGAAAGAGCACTTTTTTCATCAATAAATGTGGTCGTTTTTTCTTCTTTTTTCGACGTTAAATCGACCTAATAATGTAGTATGCTCCTGCGATTGTTTTTCCCTTCTCCACGGTCTTCGCCTTCTTTGGAGTACATTTACCAGTTAAAATAAATTATTTTGTTGGTCCTTTGACCTACAAATCCGTCTCATTGACGGTCATGAAACGCGGATAGCTATCTCATGCCCAAAATCTTGTGCTGGATATGGCTAACAGGCGATTAGTTGAGATGCCTACTATCTCAACCAACTCGCGAATTTTCACTCTGCAGTCCACTAATATGGATGGATTTTGTCCACGGTTTCCTTTATGGTAACCGTTTTTGGGCAACCTGGGCGGGGTTCATCAAAAACCGACATACGGCCACGGAGAAACTCAGCAAACCAATGGTAAACGGTTGTACAGGAAGGTAAATGAGTTCCATACACACGAACGATTTGGTTTCCTCGCAGGTTTTGCTACTTAAAGAAAAAAATCCGATCACGGAGCGATACTGCTCTTTTCCATTGTCGCAAAAAACACTAACACGATTTTTTGAAATGGGTGTCGCAACAAAAATAAGCATCGGATTGTCACCAAATTTTGACACGCGGGCAAGAGGTTATACTAAATGATGGTATACTCATTGTGGCTCATTAACGCCACCTATCTTTCAATTCGGTTACTCATCAAGTATGTAAAGTTTGTATGTAAAGTAAAGTGCGTTGTTTGTGTGAGGCACAAACTGCTGCGTTTTCAGAGCCGCAAAACAATCATATACTCGTAATGTCTTTAAATATACTAGACGAGGGTAAAATAGCATTATACAATTATTTTTCCCCTCTTCTTCGAACCTTGGCTGGAACTTAGCCCTCTTGTTTTTTTGGAGCGGCTTTTCCGACAAATTTTTTTGAACATGGCATCTGGTTCTCAGGATTGATTTGTCAATTATCGATTTCTCAATGTGAAGATCATCTTAGATACTGCGCCATGTTTTCGTCACAGCTACTGGCACTTGCAACATTTTCATTTGAGCACTATGATTCGTTTGTTGAATCTTGGAGAGCGACTGCCGTGTATAACGCACCTTTTAGTTTAAGTGGGATTTTTGTGACACAAAATACTGTGAACGACAGAGCCTGAGTACATAAATATTTGCACTTTAGCACGATGACTACTTCTAAATATTGTAGATGTCAAGATTTCAGTTAAATTCAAGCTACATAGCAATTTTCCTATTCACAGTTCGATTCCCCTACGTAGCAGGAGTTCCACTTAAAATCTACTTTTACTTTTGAAATGCTCGGGGAGTTGAAATCAGCTTTGGGTTTGCTTCGCAAAGTAGTTCTCCTCTTAGTGTGTTCCATGGCCACAGCATAGAGTATGTTCATTTTTAGATATCTTAATGTCATAGAGTTGAAATCTAGTTGCTTAGAGGGTTTTTTTAATTTAAAAAAATACATGCTAGGCTTCAGGTTATAGAGGTCAGCTTATCACAATGCATGTTTTGGACGAAAAGAATGATAATCCTCTGCGGAAATGTCTTATAGGTGTTGCTTCTTTGATTTTCAGAGTTGTACAACCTCTGACTGTAAGTTTGTATGACTTTTAGGCATTTGTTAAATTTTTTGTAAAGTTAGCATTCAACACTAACTAATTTCATGCAAAACAAAAAGAATTTCTCTTTCTTAAAACTCAGACTTAAACTGTACATCCTGTGTGGGTCAGTCACCCGTAAAGTTAAGTCTAAATTCATTTAAATCCGTTTACCCCAAATTCTCATATCAAATATCAGGTTCGATGTTGATACAGAATCATGGTCGCTTGAATTTTTAATAAAACACATAAATCGTTACAAATGCTTGTACATGTAAATTTGACATATACAAGCCAGAAAAACGTCCTGGAACAGCCTTCTTAATCGTCATGCTAAATAACATTTAGGCCAGCAGAGTGAAAAAGTCATAAACAGCAGGGACAAATTATTTTTTGAAGTATTCATATTCGTACATCCGTTTTCATATTTTGTTTTCCTTAATAACACTATTTTTCTTTCTGTTTTTTTTTTTTTTTTTTTGTATTTTCGTTATCACTGTGCCCTCAATCTGTCGGCCTGTCGTCATTGTGCTTCTTTAGATGCAATCCAATCGTAGATTCGTACATTTATACGACCAGCTGTATAGCTGGGTGGTTGCCAGAGATTTCCACACTTGAATACTTTGAAATGAATACAGTTGACGTCCAGAAATGCATCCTTGTTTCTGTTGGATATTATTCGTGTATAAGCTTTCATCTGTTTGACAGTTCAAAAGTGTTTAATGAAAAATAATATACCCATCTCTGCAGATACTCGTGTTGTTTGTCCTGGATCTTTTGAAGGGCTTCTTTCGAGTATAGGTATCTGTAGGTACATAAAATAAGGGCGGCCATTAAAACGGCAATGATTTAAAAAGACTTCGGCTTAACTTTTAACTTTTACGGAAAATTTATCATTTTTGAGGCAAACAATCCGTTTTTGTACTTTTTTTTTTTAATTGTCATCAAAGGTAAGGAGAGCAGATGGAAAAAGTTATGGTTTTGAATGACTTTGTTTTCAATTTCAATTTATTATTTTTGGCATACGTATTTCAAGTGTACATTAAGAACGTTTTCTTTTATAGTACTCAAAACATATATGGTATAGGGTTTTCAATAAGGACTTGACAACTTTGAATTTAATTTGTGAACACACTCTTTCACTAATCATCAAACTGTCACTGTCAATTCAGTAAACTCAACATTTTCATCATGGTAAAGTACACTAACGAGCAACGTCTGGAAATTATAAAATTTTTTTTACAGATATTCGGAGTCGGTGACTGCGACTTTAAGAGCGTTAACTCCAATTTTCGGTCCTAATTCTCACCCTAGTAGACAGGCAATAACAAGTTTAGTGCAAGAATTTGAATCTACATATTCGTTGCGTGATGTTGCCCGTGTCAGTGAGAGAACGGGTTGGTCGAAGTGTCGAAAATATCGCTGCCGTTCAGACGTCCTTTTCTACGATCCAAATCAGTCAATTCCACGGCGTTCTCAAGAATTGGGCATCGCCCAGACCACATTATGGCGTATTTTGCGTAAGGATCTTGGTTTACACCCATACAAGATCAAGCTGACTCAAGAATTGAAGCCGATGGAACATTTGAAGCGACGTACCTTCTCCGATTGGGTTTTGGAGAAGATGTGCCAAGGTGATGAATTTCATCGCAAAATCATCTTCAGTGACGAAGCTCATTTTTGGCTCAATTATTATTATTAATAAGCAAAATATGCGTTATTGGTCAGGTGAAAACACACATGTGCTTCATGAATCACCACTTCATCCACAAAAAATAACTGTTTTGTGAGGTTTGCATGCCGGCGACGTTATTGGGCCATATTTTTTTGTCGACGATAACGATCGCCACGTTACTGTGAATGGTCAGCGTTATCGCGCCATGATCAACGATTATTTTTGGCCCGAATTAGAAGATATGGACTTGGACGACATGTGGTTTCAACAGAGTGGTGCCACAAGCCACGCAGCACACGCTACAATCGATTTATTGAAGAGTAAGTATGGTTAGCGTGTTATCTCAAGACATGAGCCTGTCGATTGGCCGCCTCGTTCGTGCGATTTAAGGCCGCTTGACTATTTTCTGTGGGGCTACGTTAAGTCATTGGCCGCGAAATAGCGAAATAGCGGCCGTTTTAGCCAAAATGTGTGGCCGAGTTGTTAAAAATTGGGTCCAAAAAATCGACCTCTGCAAACTTGCCCTCGGTGGCCATATGAACGAAGTCGAATTCCATTCATAAAGGCTTTGATTGTACTTCAAGCCAATAATAAAGTTTTTGAAATATCTCAAATGGTTTGCGTTTGATTGAAAAAAAAAAGTTGTCAAGTCGTTATTAGAAAACCCTATATAAGCATAGAAACATTACTGGTAGCATAAAATTCAGCAATTACAATTGCACTATATTGTTTCAAGGTATTGTAAATTTGAATAAGCTTTTCGAATATGCAGAAATAAGTTCATGCCTACGAAGCCCATGTATATGGTACTCGTATATCGCATTGAGTCATTGAAAGTTACTTGAAGTGTTCACTGTGATAAATAATTAAAGTCACTGTATATTACCTCAGAATAGCTTATTAAAAGAACAGTAAAAATCCTTTCTAATTTCTGTCGAGTCGCCATTGGGGTAAAGCTAGCTGTTAGCCAGAGCTTTCGTAGACATCCATAAATACGACCAATGACAAGGTTTGTCAACTTAAGACAAAACCGAAACTTGTTGCTGACTCTACACAGCCATAAGTCTGGTACGACGTTAATGTCAAATTTTCCATTACATATCGGGAGAACTTTTGATTTCACTGGGTTAAGCAACAATTTGTTAGCCACCGACCAGTCACTAATTTTTGCACAAAACCTTCATTTAAATCTGAAGCAAGTTCAACGATCACATTCATGGGACGATATAGCTGAACGTCGTCAGCGTATAAGTGGCATACTGATGGCAAGTCGTTAATGAATGCACAGAATAAGATAGGACCGAGAATCGATCCTTGCGGTACACTTACGTAATTATTTTCTAGGCTGAGGTTTTACTACCAATGACAACTTTTTGTGATCTATTGAAATGATAACTTCTAAGAAGCTGAACACCTTGTTCACTAAAGCCAAACAAGTTATATAATTTCCAGCATAAAATCAATCAAGTAAACAAAAAAGTGTTACGTAACTCTTATCAAAGTCATGTCTAATATCATCTAAGACATACCACCTTGATTAAAAATTTATTCAGAAAATTAAAAATACAAGTTATTCATCTTAATCTATATTGTCCCCTTTAAAGTAATCCCCATCGACTGCAACACACTTATGCCACCGATTGATCCAATCCTCATCCCTTTTCTGACGTCAACACGGTCTCTTTTTTGCATGAAATTGAGGTCTTTTGGCACCAACTTTGCTGCTACACGACGGATGCACAAATCATTAAACAAAATGTCTTGAACGGATCCATAGGCTATATTCAAGTCCTCCGCTATCTCTCTAATGGTTAATTTGCGGTTATTGACCAACATTTCTTTTCCTTCATCAATGTTTTCGTCGGTTTTCGATGTCAATGGTCTGCCACTGCTTTCATTATCTTCGATTGACTCACTACCACTTTTAAATCGCTCGTGCCACTGGTAAATGACCGTTTTCTTTAGAGAATCGTTGCCGAAACACTTTTCCAATATTTCCGACGTTCGCGCACCGGTTTTTTACGCAAAATTTAATACAAGTTCGTTGTTGCAAATTTAAATCCATTTCTAAAATTGTAAAAAATCGCCAAGACACACAGAGATATATGTCAAGCTATGACGCTAAGATTAAGATGGAATGTCAACAACAGATGTACCAACTTAACAAAAGAACTCAAATCGGAACGATGGGAGCATCAGACGGTCGTGATTTTGATCAAGGTGGTAATTCATAGCGGAGTAACAGCTATGATTACTTCAGAACCAAAATTGGAAAGAGTTAAGTAGATTATTAGAAGAAAGATTATCTGCTTCGATATAAGTTTCTCAAAAATCTTTGATAGATAAATACTTATGGGCCTAAAGTCACTGACGGAGGTTGCATTCGATTTTTTGACAATCGGTTTAACCCTTGCAATTTTTAAGGACTGTGGAAATGTGGATATCATTATACATGAAGCGAATATGTACGCCCGATCGAGTAAGATTTAATAGCCATAACACAGTCAACAGCTTCACCTTCGATAACCACTTTAAAATCACCCGACATAAATGAAAGTCAGGCTTGTCGAAGTTATTTCCCAGGAAGAAGTCATTAAGGACATCAGGATCTAGGACACACTCTCCGCTGTTTACACTATTAGGGACGCAAATTAGTACACAGTTGCTTAAATGGAAGTTATGTGTTCAACTTAGAAGCATAATAGTTTCGTTTGCCAGTCCGGATAACTAACGTTGCACTGCTACGCGTTCTTTTCTATGCAGCGAATTTAGAATGGGAGGGGTTGTGCTATAAAGTTTATTCAGATTTTTAATTTGGGCAATTACAGTTTTTATTACCATCAATTCCAGACTTAGTGAGTAAACATGCATTATAAAGTTTACACATAAGGTATTGAAAGTAATTCAGCTTCTCGTAAGAATAAGCACTTAGCCTGCAGCCAAACACAGGAGCTGAACGGGTTGCGGTTTGTAAAGCTGGAGTGTCGACAGCGTTAAAATCATTGAAAGTAAGGGACAGAGGTAAAGAAGAATGAAAAAAGTCGATATTGTAGGTGCAGAAAAGGAGATCATGGTCAGAAATATAGTCCAGAGAACGTTGGTCAACAATTATTAGAAATTATGAATCCGCAAAAATGAAAAGGTCAAGCAAGCTGGAAGTTGAGATGTCAGAAAATCACGTAGGGAAGTATTCATTAACGATTTGAAGTCCAAAAGCAGATACCATATCTTTAATTTGAAAGGCACGAGGGTCATATTTAAATAAGTCATTATTGAGGTCACCATTTATAATGACATTCTGAAATTGGGCAGAAAACACAGAAAGAGCGCTTAAAAAAGGCTGAGGTGAGCACCGAAAAATTGTCTTTAGCGACGATATTAATAAGCAAAACTGCCGTATTTGGCCCGATGAGCAACCTCAGGCCACACAGGCACCAGGAAAAATGCACTGTTTGGTGCGATTTATGGTCAGGTGGAATCACTGACCTGTATTTTTTCAAAGATGACCGTGAGAGCAAGGTGGCTTCTAGAGTTCAATATTTTGATTTTTTTTTTTTTTTTTGCCCAAAATGTATAAGCTGAACCTGGTCGATATGTGATTTCAGAAAGATGGCGCTACATGCCACACAGCACGCCAAGTGATGTAGCAATTGAGAAATGAATTCGGTGAGCAATTTATAATAATTCCTAGCCAAATCTCTCCAAAAAGTGAAAAGTAACCTCCTTAACCGCCAGAATGCGCTGCTACTGCAAAAAAGGTTATGGTGCTATACTGTCTTTAGTTCTATTTTGACAACTGATTGTTGTTGACGTGTTTGGCATCATGTTGAGTATGGACAAAAACGATTTTCGTTCTCTCATAAAACATTATTTTTTGAGAGGAAAAACGGCAAAGGAAACAAAAGAAGAGTTGGATTAATATTATGGGGCTAATGCTCCGTCAGATGACATTGAATGTTGGTTTCGAGAGCTTCGTGGTGGCCGCAACTCCACTACCGATCAAGTCCGCAGCGGCAGGCCCTATGCTGATGCGGTTACAGAGGACATTGTCGAAAAAATACATGAAATGGTGTTGGCTGACCGTAAAGTGAGGGTGCGCGAACTAGCAGATACCACAAAGATTAGTACTGAGTGCACTCGCCATATTTTGGGCAATATTCTGCATATGAAAAAGTTATCCTGCCGCTGGGTGCAGCGCATACTCACTCCTGACCAAAAACACGAACGCGAGAGCACTTCGAAAGAGTGTTTGGACTTGCTGATGCGGAATCGGGTGGACTTTTGGCGTCGATTGGTAACTGTTGATGAAACTTGGATCCACTATTATACACCAAAGAACAAAATGAGTGCCCGGCAATGGACTGAAGGCGGCACGAGTGCTCCGAAGCCGCTGAGGGAGGCTCGATGGGTCGGAAAGATTATGGCGTCGGTTTTCTGGTATTGTCATGGCATACTCTTCATGGACTACATCGAAAAAGAAAAAAACCATCAACAGCGAGTATTACTGTGCATTATTGGAGCGATTGAAGGCCGAAATCGCTGCAAGACGGCCTCACATGACGCGAAAAAAAATTTTGTTTTTGCAAGAGAATGCACCGGCGCACAAGAGCATACATCGTATTCGCCCCATCTGGCTCCCTCGGACTATTATCTCTTCCCAAACCTCAAAATATAGCTCATCAATAAAAAATTCAGCTCACGCGAGGAAATTATCGACGCCACGGAGGAAATTACTTTTCGGACAGGATCAAGAAGTTGGAAAATCGCTGAAATAAGTGTATCAAACTAAAAGGGTACTATATTGGTGCCAGCCAGAGTCGTTTGTAATGGGAAGTGGTACGAGGTTTTCCTGCAGGATGGCTAAGTAGTTGTCCGAAAGCTTCAACTTGATCAATTGCCACCGTTCAGGTATTATTGATTCGTCGGTGTAGTTTTGGTCGAATACCCGATTGCATTTTTTATGACTTTACTAAAAGACATCAGAGATGTGCCATAGGATTTTGGCGTTATTAGTTTTGAGCCTCTTGGGAACCGGCGCGGTTTCTTGCAACGATCTATGGCGCTTGGAAAAGGCACATACTCCTGAGCAGGGCCTACTGTTTATTGCCGATTCCGAACGGCTGAAAAGCTTTTTCATAGGCAGAATTTGACTTTCGGAGGTTAGCTGTAAGGAAGGTGACGTGACAACCAGTAAGTCAACCATCACGCCATCGCTTGATGTCAGTCCACTCAATTTTGCCACTTCTCTCAATCAATGGATGCAAGATTTTGATAATGCGTAAAGTATTTATTTCATTCGACGTCTTTTGTAGAGCACCTTAAATGGAGCTTGCCAATGCAGCTGAGCCCCCGATTCCTGCTTTGGGAGAAAAATTTTATTAGCAACAGCAAGTCCGTGGACTACCACAAACCTGCTGCTGCTAGGGGTAGTAATAGGACCATGGCATGCCACAGGATGCAAAATGGTCTGCCACAGTTTTACTTCCACTTGACAATGCAGGAGCCTTGTCGTTAGTCGGTACAGTCACCGTTCTACCGCACGACATTAAAGAAGTACGGGCACTAGGTTTCGTTTTTTAAAAGGTTTAGTCCATGGTTGGATACCAGGAGTAGCGGAAAAAGGAGATCCATCTGTACAGAGATCCGGTGTATACAGATAAGGCTAGCTTATCCGCAGGTCGCCGGTATCCGGATGCTTCGTTCGCGACTGAGCTACTCTTGGAGATTATGGGCCCTCAGTTAGGTTGATTCTGAGCATGGGTCATTTGACCATGATCCAGCCCAGGTGAAAAAGTGGTGGTTGGGATGGTGGACTGGGGGAGCTTCCTTTATTTTCGGGACTCATCTGGAGAATTTTTTGAAACCCGTTAATTCTACTAAGCCTCTACAACTCGACAAATTCGATACTCAGAGTAGAGCAAAACAAAAACTAATTCTTAATGATCCAGATTGGAGATTTCTTCAAAGCTATTTAGTTTGACATGTAATTGATGAAGCTTTTTAAATGCATTCAATAGTGTATAGAATAATTCGATCGGACTTTGCTCGTTAACTATTTTTTTTTTTTTTACAGATTATAAAATGTTAAATCTCTCTCATGTTTTCAATTTTATCGTGAAAATAAAAAAAAATCACATTTCCTGCTGCTATCATAAGCAAATGATGAATGCTTCCTTCTTCTGTCTAATAGCGTATGTAAGCGTACCCCCTTAATGTAAAGGGTTTAAGATAACACCCAAATGAATTTAAATATGCGTTCTTTTCAAAGAAATCTAATCTATTGTCTGGTTTGGGCCATAATTCTAGTTGATATTACAAGAAAAACCACACAAACTCGTACTTTAACAGCCCTCAGATCTAATAAAAAGACCCGCACTCATAAATACTATAAGACTTCCATTCTTGGCACTTTGTATCCTTCAACTTGAGGGATACAGAAGAGCACCATAACTTGTCATTGGAATTGTTAATAGCTGAATTCATTTAATTAGCCAAACCCTTGTTCCGACTAATTTTACAATATTTATGAAAACAACGCTTTAAGTTTCCTAAAGCCAATTTGTGTAAATGGCTTTGGCAAATTACGTGATCTCATTGCTTTCATTAGACTAGAATCTAAACTCGAACATGGAGACCCAACACCGAACAAGAAAACATCCTTACCAAAGAATAATGAAACGAATCCAATGACTTATCCGAATTTTCAACCCTCCAATCAATAAACTGACCTCGGGCTGAGGTTAATTAAATAAGTTATGTGCGGTTATGGGCTAGAACTACCAATTTACTCATGGGTCACTCTGTATGCAAATTGTTTCACATTGTTTGTTTGTAACGAATAGTTGAATACGAGTACAAGGAGTCTGATTAGATTCCGGGGCGATTAACTTAAGGCAATAAACAGGATTGTATCCTCATTTGGAAACGAAACAATATGGGGTCGGTTCAGTTAGTGCAGACATTCGAAAATGTGACCCATATCGTAACATGCTTAAGTTAAAGGTACACACAAAGTATATCATACTAAATTGGAGTTGGATTTATTTAGCTTCAGCAGCTGGCTAGAGATATCAAATATTGTCTTTTGGTGTTCGTTTGGTGCAGCAGCTAAAGAAAGGACAACAAGTTGTTGCATTCAAGGTTTGCTAGCCTAGAGAGCATGCTGAACTCCATAGAGCAGTTTGAGAATATTGTTAAAATTATTAGAGTGCCTGACGTGAACAACACAAATCTAGGAATGTGTGGACAAAACTGTTGATGAAATACTGATAGTTCATCTGTGTAATGATGATATCCAAAGATGTTTTTTTAAACGAATTGAAAAATAGTAAATCCGCATCGATGCTAAGCTAAAAGTACGAATAATGAGAACCAAGAAACCAAGAACCGCAAGGGTACTTCTCTTACAAGAGGTAACGGGCGTCTGTTCTCCATGTAAAAATCGGCTGCACATATAAATAAAAAATCCAAAAGCTTAAACTTTTCACAAAAGTTAAAAACAAATATGCAATGAACAAAACAAAAGATATTATTACCCCAGGTGGTATGTCAGTTACACTGGTAAATCCACCCCCTTCGTAGAGAGAACATTTCCATCTAAAAAAGAAGAATATGTGGAAATATTTAAAAACATGTGAAGATGGGCATAAGCCATCTCCATTCATTCTTATTCTCATAAGAATACCAGACCAATGAAGGTTGTAGTGAAAAAATTGCATTACTCGTTCTCACCCGAAAGCTTAAAATTAAAGTACCGCTTCCAATCTTTATACTCAGCTTTGAACATCTTCGTAATATATGGCATTAAAAACATACTTGGGATGAAGTACAAAGTGCTAAAAATTATCTTCAAAAGAGCCCACAAAAAAGCTCAAATGAGTAAGCACGAAATGTCAAAGACTTCCAAAATAGCCCACAAAAAGAAAAACTCAAACTCAAAGATCAAGTGGCCATCAAAAACGATCTAGGACAAAAGACAGCGTGGCTCAGGCAGGGGGTGACCGTGGTGTAGTGGTACATGCGTAGACTCCTCAAGCAGAGGGTCGCGGGTTCGAATCCCGTGCAAGGGAATTCTCTGAAAAACACTTTTCATAGAATTTGTATGTAGTTATATGAAAATCTGATGTTGGAGTGGTTGCTAGCTGTGCTAAATGTAACGAACTAGCAACTAGCACGTACTAAGACCCACTAGTTGAGGATGCACTGGCTCGTCCCGTCTAGTTTGACAACCACCTCTGGGAAGAATATCGAAACCAAACACACCTGAGTTTCAAACTAGTACACAACCTGCCCGTCCTGGAGAAAAAGCCAGTAAAAGGGTATTCGTATCGTCTATCAAAAACTACTCATATACCAGCAGAGAAAGCCGTAAAAGACAAAGTAGAGCTTAACACCGCAATGGTAATCCTCAATCCTAAACAAGATTGGTTCCATGGAAAAATGTAATAAGACGATATTAGGTAGAATATCATTACTAGAGAGACAGAACAGCAATAAAAGAGCTGTACCAAAAAGACAAACCCGATGAATAAAATAAAAATTCTGGAATGGAATTCTAATGGTGTCGAGAATAGGAAGGATGAGATGCAAGTCGACATAAACTAGATAGACATATGTCTTATTTTAGAGACACACTTTAAATTGACTACTGACTTCAAACTGCAAGGATATGAATTATATCATTCCCCACATCCTCATAATTGTGCAAAAGGTGGAGCTGCAGAATACGATTGAACACCATATAGAAGCAAAATTCCAATCATATTCTATCCAAGGAATTTCCATTAGTATAAAAACGAGCAGTGGTCAAATATCTGTTGCAGCAGTATACTGCGCTCCTAGCTATAGTCGTTGATTAAAGAAAATTGATTTTAAAAATCTTTTCCGCATATTTCACAATAGATTGCGAATTGCGAATTGAAAATAGCTTGTTCGGACTGAGAGGCGTATTTCCACTGCGCTTGTGTGAAAATAGTTCCAGCTGATTTTGACTACATGTGTGCCTACGGCTTACCTTACCGTTGTAACAAGTGCACTACTCTTCGTCGGAAGTATCTGCAACAACAAATTGCACCTCTGAAGTTTCAGTCACAATAAACATCTGCAACAACAAAAGCCCTCACCGAGCAGCAGCATGCGGTCGCTAAAAGAACGGAATCAACGTCGTCCAAAGAGCGAAAAAAAAGGAACTCCGCAAATTTGCTCTACACCCCGAACCGATGATGATGAGCAACAAGCAGCAAGTTCAATAACCCTTCAACTCCTTTATGATGAGATTGTGCCTTTGAAGAAGATTAACTATGACTTTCTCACCACATTCGAACAGCTGAGAGATGACAACACCAAACTGAGAAAGAGGATCGCGTCTTTGGAGAGCAAACTCAATTGAAAAGAGCAATAACAAGTGGAGAATGTAATTGAAATCGTTGGCATACCTGGGATAAACGACAGCAACGACCATGAGTGTGTGCAAACAATTTTCCGTGACGCATTGGAGGTTTCTGTTACTGCAGCTGATATAACATACAATATTGTTTCGTCAAAAGTGTGGGGGAAAAATCAACAACTAACTCTGCTGGCAACATTTCGAGCAACAACGCTAACACCAAAGATGTTGCTTGTGTTTATCTTTCTTCCCAAGCTATTAAAGCTAAGATAATGAAAAGCAAGAGGAGTGCAACAAAAAAATTAAACTCGTCTTTATTTGCTCCGGATTCTTTCAATAGGATCTATATTAATCAATCTTTTACTTCTTACACTAGAGCATTATTTATGGAAGCTAAGAAATTTAAAATGGAAAATAATTACAAATATTTATGGTTTCAGAACTCACAAATATTGTTGAGGAAAGTAGAAAAAGGCGATTAGAGCCTTTTTCATTTAATAACGTCATTAAAAATGATTGATCCAAACGATATCTTCGATCCTTCTATCACCAATTCACCTTCCATTATATAGGGTTTTCCAATAGGGACTTGACAACTTTGAATTTAATTTGTGAAAGCACTCTTTCACTAATCATCAAACTGTCACTGTCAATTTATTCAGTAAACTCAACATGGTAAAGCACACTAACGAGCAATGTCTGCAAATTATAAAAATTTTCTGCATATATTCGGAGTCGGTGACTGCAACTTTAAGAGCGTTAACTCCAATTTTCGGTCGTAATTCTCGCCCTAGTAGATAGGCAATAACAAGTTTAGTGCAAAAATTTGAGTCTACATATTCGTTGAGTGATGTTGCCCGTGTCAGTGAGACAACGGGTTGGTCGAAGTGTCGAAAATATCGCTGCCGTACAGACGTCCGTAACAAACGATCCAAATCAGTCAATTCCACGGCGTTTTCAAGAATTGGGCATCGCTCAGACCACATTATAGCGTATTTTGCGTAAGGATCTTGGTTTACATCCATACAAGATCAAGCTAACTCAAGAATTGAAGCCGATGGACTATTTGAAGCGACGTACGTTCTCCGATTGGGTTTTGGAAAAGATACGCCAAGGTAATGAATTTCATAGCAAAATCATCTTCAGTGACAAGGCTCATTTTTGGCTCAATGGGTTCGTCAATAAGCAAAATATGCGTTATTGGTCGGGTGAAAACCCACATGTGCTTCATGAATCACAACTTCATCCACAAAAAATAACTGTTTGGTGCGGTTTGCATGCCGGCGACGTTATTGGGCCATATTTTTTCGTCGACGATAGCGATCGTCACGTTACTGTGAATGGTCAGCGTTATCGCGCCATGATCACCGATTATTTTTAGCCCGAATTGGAAGATATGGACTTGCACGACATGTGGTTTCAACAAAATGGTGCCACAAGCCACGCAGCACACGCTACAATCGATTTATTGAAGAGTAAGTTTGGTTAGCGAGTTATCTCAAGACATGGGCCTGTCGATTGGCCGCCTCATTCGTGCGACTTAACGCTGCTTGACTATTTTCTGTGGGGCTACGTTAAGTCATTGGTTTATGCGAACACGCCGACGACGTTTGGAAGAGCTCAGAGCCAACAATGAATGCGACATAGCGGCCGATTTCGGCCTAAATGTGTGGCCGAGTCGTTGAAAATTGGGTCCAACGAATCGACCACTGCAAACGTGCCCGCGGTGGCCATATGAACAAAGTCGAGTTCCATTCATAAATGTATTGATTGTACTTCAAGCCAATAATAAAGTTTTTGAAATATCTCAAATGGTTTGCCTTTTATTTTGAAAAAAAGCTGTCAAGTTGTTATTAAAAAAACTATATACATAGTTTAAGTGACAGTTTACCACATTGTGTTTCTGATAAGGTTTATTCTTTTCTTGTGGTACATCAAAATATACGTAGCTTGCGACAAAACTTTGATTTGTTGGTATGCAATCTTGAAGCGTGCGTATATTTACCAGATTTGATATATGGATATTTGCATGCAAAAGGAAAAATTTTTTAATTGCCGGGTATAACTTTTATTCTAATACAAATGAATCACAGTATTCGGCAGGCGGAGTAGGGGTCTTTTTTAGTGATTCTCTAGAATTTGATATTTACCATCATAGGTTTGTGACTGCGGATGTAATGCAAGTTAGTTGTAAATTATGCAATGAGCCCTTTAACTTCGTCTGCATATACAGACTGCGATTCCATTATACTCAGTCATTCCTAAATGAATTGATTCTATTTCTGACATAAACTAAGATTTAAAACTTTATTATTCTAGGTGATCTTAATATTGACATTCTAGCATCAACCTCAGTCTCGCAGTCACTTCTGTGTCTTATACAATAGCTGCACATGGTCTTACTTCCTTCGTGAATGAACCTACAAGACCTATTTCAAACACCTGTCTAGACCATTTATTTGGTCGTTTTCGTAATATATCTCCCGATCAGTGTGTCGGTGTTAATCTTGACCTCTATATTACGGATCAATACATGACCGGTATTTGGATACGCGCTTTAAAAGATCTTAGAGGCGAAGTTAGAGTTCCTACTCATACCGTTACTAAAATGAGTTTTTAAACCACTTAATTTCAAACTACGGTCTGAAAACTGGGAGGCTGTTTATGCTGAAAATGATTCTTCTGTCGCTTATAACTCCTTTCTAAAGATACTGCAGTCTCATTTTAGCTCATCTATCTCTCTCTCTCTCTGCCAAGAAAGTCGGAAATAAAACTGAAGCCCTGTATAAGCAACTCCATTCTTAAACAAAGTAAGCATAAAAACAAACTGCGCCGGAAATGTGTAAGGCATCCGGTTAATTCTGCATTCCGGAGTCCCTTTAAACAAATATCTATTAAAGGCAACAACGAAATTCAATTGTATCGTGATAGATACTATATTTCTAAAATGCGGAACGCTCAAGGGAACCCTAAAAGGGAATGGGAAGTATTAAATAGCATATTGAACCGCGATTCCTCTAAAATACCTAAACCTATCGAACTTGCGACTGATAACTCCATCGACAAAGATCCTACAATAGTATCAAATATTTTCAATGATTTTTTTGTTAAAGTTGGTGAAGCGTCTCCCTACAATTTAAGATCTGAATACTGTTCGAACTGTATGGCAGGGAATCTGGTGGAAGATCCGGTTTGTAGAGACAGTTTCTTCTTTGAACCAATCACTGGTCTTGAAGTGTTATCCCTTATAAACTCGCTTCCTGTGGAGATGATGGCCTCTCTAATTACATATTAAAGCACATCCCTCTGAATGTATTAGATATACTCGCTTTCCTTTTTAACCTAAGTATTTCCACTGGTCATTCCCTGAGAGGTTAAAATATAGAAACGTTCTACCAATTTTTAAAAAAGGACAACAAAAGAGATAAAAACAACTACAGGCCTATCTCACTCCGCTCTTCCATCTCCAAAATTTTTGGAAAAGCTGTCAAAAATAGAATTCTGCGGTTTCTGAAGAGAATAACTTTTTTTAGTCCCTTGCAATATGACTTTAGGGCGGGACTCTCTATTGAAGATGCTCTCATGAGTTTCTGTTCGATTATAAATAAAGGCCTCAACTCAAAAAAAAGCTGTGCCGGTCTTTTTGTTGACAGAACCAAGGCTTTTGATATGGTAAGCCATACAATTCTCTTGAGGAAATTACATCGTGCTGGATTTCGAGGAGTTATTTTTAGTTGGCTGGTATCGTATCTCAAAGATAGAAAGCAAAAAGTTAAAATTGGAGATTGTTTTAATGAAAATAGGATTATTAAACTAGGGGTACCCCAAGGGTCTGTATTGGGCCCTACTCTTTTCCCAGTTTACATAAACTCCCTGTTCTTCAACCTTTTGCAGGAAAAGTTACGGCTTTTGCCGACGATCTTGGCATCACGTACGACTCTGTTAGCCACCTCCAGCTAGCAGTTGATATAAACCATGATGTAGACGTACTGAGAAAGTGGTTTGCCAAACATATACGTATTGTCAGCAATAAAACGAAACTTAAGTTTTTCAGCCTTAGGTTGCAGGCTGTGCCAGACCTCGATTTTCACTTTCATGCCGCTAATTGTAATCGCCAGAAAGTTTCGGTTTGCACCTGTAATGAAGCTTCTTCTAAAACTGTGTTTGATGTGGATATAGCGTGTCATGCGAACTATTTTAAAATTGACATAGTAAATAACTACAAATACCTGGGTGTTATTATTGACGAAAATATAAATTGGTCTGATCATAGTACAAACCTAAAACAGTATCTTCGTTCTTGTCTCCATAGTTTGTTTCATCTTGTTAATACTGTTTAAGAACTGTTTACTACGGCATATTTCGTGCTTACTGCACGAAAATCCAGTCTCTACTTGTTTTACAGAAATATGCTATAAGAACGATTTGCGGTTTCCTCGACTCACCCATTCCATGACACTCTTTAGAAGCCTTAAAATTTCACCAGTTAGACACCTTTATTACTACAAAGTGCTTAACATTTTCTTTATGGGTAGTGGTTATTTGCAGAGGCCGATCTCTGATGCCCGCAGTCTACGCAGAAACATCTGATCCCTGGTAAACATACCTTCATTCCGAACCACTCATTTTAGAGACTTCTACTCCGTCGTCAGCTTACAAAAGATACCAGTACAGACTACTTGCTCTGGAAGGAAATAGCTCACATTCCGCCAGTAAAAACCAGAGAAGGTAATTGGGCAAAAAGCAGTCAAGAAAAAGCAAAAACTTTTGTAGAGTATCTTAAAAACGTCTTCAAACCTTATAAAGAGAAAGACTATCAAGGAACCGAAGTAAGGTGTGAAGAAAATAGACCTATTCGGCCCGTAATAGCTGAAGAACTTAACAAAGAAATTAAAGAAGGCATAAATATAAAGAAGGCGTCAGTGTTTGATTTGATTACAGGGGAAATTTTAATACAATTTCCACGTAAAGGTTAGAAAAACTAGCGCAGATTATAAATGCTGCATTTAAGTTAGGATATGTGCCAAGCATATGGAAGGTCGTGGAGGTGATATCACATTCCAGGTGATACCAAAAACCAGTTAAACCACCTAATGAAGTAACTTCATACCGCCCAATATCAATACTACCAGTGTTGTCCAAGTAATTCGAAAAAATGCTGTTAAAACGTCTACAAAAAATAATTGATGAAAAATCGCTGGTCCTAATCCACCAATTTGGATTTAGAACTAAGCACTCTACAATTGATCAGGTTAATAGAATCACAGATAAAATCTAAAAAGTATTTGAAGAGAAACAAGTGTGCTCTACAATATTTCTTGATATAGCACAAGCTTTCGGTAAAGTCTGACACAAGGGACTACTCAAGAAATTACAAAGGCAACTGCCAAAGCAGTTTTCGACAATTCTGAAGTCATATATATCAGATCGATTGTTCAGAATTAAACAAGAGACAAAGTACTCAACATTAAGAGAAATTAAAACTGGTATACCACAAGGCAGTATATTAGGTCCAGTGCTATACCTCTTTTTCACTTGCGACCTGCCTGAAATCGCAGAAACCACCAGATGACACTGCTGTACTTGCTGTTGAAGCAACTCTAAAAATAGCAATAGACAGTATCTCAGCATGAACTGAACAGTGGCAGATTAGATTAAATGACCTTAAGTCAGTCCTTATTAATTTTACGTATAAAAACGTACCACACATTCCAGTATAACACATGGGCTGAAAAGTCAGTGCCGTTTTATAGTAAAACATAAAATTTTTGCAAAATTCAACTTTATTTATCATAATAGTTGCCTTTGAGGGCGATACACTGATTGAAACGATTTTTCAATCTTTCGATACCAGTTTTGTAGTACGATTTCGGTTTAGCCTCAAAATAGACCTCTGTTTTGGCGACTACTTCTTCATCGGTCTTAAATCTCTTTCCGGCGAGCATTCTTTTGACTGTTGAGTTTTTGATCGTTTTGGACGAGGTTCATCGCCTGCTCGTCACTCAGCTGACTGCCGACTTGACTCCGGTGTGAAGTGATGGATCCAAGTTTCATCCATTGTCACATACCGGCGCAAAAATTCGGCTTTTTGCGTTGGAACAGCTTTAAATACTCCTCTGAATCATCAACACGTTGTTGTTTTTGATCGACTGTGAGCAAACGCGGCACCCACTTTGAACAGAGCTTTCGCATGTCCAAATATTCGTGTATGATATATCCAACACGCTCTTTTGATATCTTCAGAGCCTCAGCTATCCCGATCAACTTCGCTTTACGGCCATACGAAATCATCTTGTGGACTTTTTTGATGTTTTCATCTGAAACAGCCTCTTTTGGACGTTCACTGCGTGCATCATCTTTAGTGCTTGTATGACCACTTTTAAATTTTTCAATCCACTTGCGAATGGTTCGTTCGGCTGGTGCAGAGTCCGGATAACACTTATCAAGCCGTTTCTTTGCATCGGCTGAATTTTTTTTCATCAAAAAGCAATGATAAATCAACACACGAAATTGCTTTGAATCCATTTTTTTTTTTCACAATAACAAAAGTTGCTTCACTCACAACGTTATATCTCGAGAACTAATCGTCCGACAGCTGTCAAATCTACACACGTATCTTTCAAAGGTTGGTACTAATTGCAAATGGTATAGATTTAATTCAAGTGGTGCCCTCTTTTAAACGACTTTTCAGCCCATGTAATGTAGTGCAATACTCAAATACAGCCAAATATCTAAGCATGACTCTAGATGCTAAGCTGCGTTGGAAAGCGCATGTAAAGAAAAAAAAAAAAACGATGAGTTGAACATGCGATACAGTAAAATGTATTGGCTTATTGGGAGATTCTCATCCCTGTCCAACTACAATAAGTTATTGCTATACAAGCAAGTTCTAAAACCAGTATGGACCTACGGGCTTACAAAAAATTCAAGTCTTCCAAAATAAAGTACTAAGGAACATAGTTAATGCACCTTGGTACATACGCAACTATGTACATATGATCTACATAAAGATCTTAATATTGATATGGTTGAAGATAAAGTTAAAAAAGTTGCTCAAAGGCACAGAAGTGGGCTTTCCAACCATGTTAATATAGAAATAACTGAACTATTGAATACTGACAGTATAACCAGGAGATTAAAGCTTCTTGATCTATAAGAGTTAGCTAAGGCCAAGGAATTAGGTAATATTTCAAACATGAGAGTCCGAAACGGCGGATTTTTCTTCTCAAATGTTCCAAATTAAATAACTAAAAATAAATTGCCGATTAGTCGAACGACTAGGTGCAATCCTATTCGGGATGACAAAAGTCAGTCCCCCAGAATGTTTTTTAGATCGGGTTAAAGTGCATTACTATTGCAGAAGCATCTCTCACGTACAGGTTCTGCAATGTCTTTCGATAATTTTTCCTTCCAAACAAAAAAAATAACTAAAAATGAAAAATAAAAAATTAAAAGTGGAAACTAAACTCGCGGTTTTTAGTGTATGTAGCTCTAATAGTATTTATACTGGCGATAGCTTCACAACAAGGACAACTATTTAATATTTTTAAAAAAAGGTTGTTAATGGTGAGTTTACAGATATAAAATCTTTTCCTTGCCATTAAAACCTTAAGAGCCGTTTGTGATAATGCTTTTTCGACATTAAACTCAGATCTTCTTGTTTTCAAAAGAATACTTACATTAAAAGCCTGCGACAAAATTTTGGCATAATAGTTAGAAACCTAGAAGCTATTGGCAATTTGCTTGATATAATATTTCTTTCTAAAATGCCGATATAATACTGCAAAATATGTAGATGATTACAAACTTCCTTATTACAATTTTTATGCAAATCTCAATGATTCGAATGTTGCAGATGGAGTTGGGGTTTTTGTGTGTGACTATATAGATTGTAAGGTGGTCACGTGCGGATTTTTAAGATAAAACTACAGGACGATCCCTAAAAGTAACCGACACAGGAACACTCATTGCCTTCACTGTGGTTATTTCCCGGCTTATAAATTCCTTTTGACATTGCATACTACGTATGCTCCATGCACTCGCAAGCCTGTAATATTGAAGGGTTTCTCTCTGTGCACTTGTTCTAGGGCGATCACAATAAGAACGATAGGAAAAAAATTTAAATAAAACATTAACGGTATGAAATATAAAATCGATTCTGGTTAGATTATTCCACCACTATGTGTGGAATAGCACATCATTCAAATAGCTGCCTCAGCTTCGCTGGCCAATTCTTGATGAATCGATCCAGTATGTTAGGCGTTATTCAGGCAATAGCGTGTCAAATATTGGCCTCGAACTTGTCCAAAGTGGTTGGCTTGCTAGCGTAAACTAAAGATTTTACGTAGCCATAGAGAAAATAATCGAGTTTTGTCAAATCGCGTAGTCGCGGCGGTCAATTGTTGACCCAGTCGGTAAATTTCTTCTTCACAACTTCGAGCGTTGCGTCGCTCATATGGCATGTAGCGCCGTCTTGTTGGAACCTCAACTCGGATGTATTGATGTTGTCGAGCTCTGACTACAGAAAGTCGGTTAACATTGCTTTGTACCTGAGAACATTGTGTCCTTCCTCATTTCAAAGGAAATAAAGTCCGATGATGCCACACCAAACAGTCAATCTTTGTAGATGCATTCATGCTTTATTGAATACTTGTGGATTGTGTTTACTCGAAAAATGGCAATTTTGCTTGTTGACATAGCTATTGAGCCAAGAATTTTTTGGCCAAAATCCGAATCTCCGACCAACATTTCCAGCGCGCAATTAGCGTATTGACCGCGTTGTCTATGGTCATCCAGAGTTCAATACTTATATGGATCTAGGACCAAATCCAACCACAAAATAAGCCGGGTTGACAATCTGGCGATGTCCAATTCAACTGATCGGCTCCGAATCGGCATTTCTGGGTCTACTGCCTGACATGAGAAGTGTCTCTTCTGAGTGACTCAGACTCAAACACCTTGTGCGATCACTTAATTCCGCCAACGTCGGAAGGTAAAAGAGTCTGAAGAGCAAATGTACAAGTTCCAAGCTTCTCGACGAACTCCGCGTTAATCCTTTCTTCCTTAATCTAAAAAATTTTCTAATAAATGTCCTACCACTTCTGGCATCTTCTTAGAGTATCTTCTTTGATATTCTAGTCTCACTGGTTGACCGTTACTACTGCAGAAACCATGGACATACACCATGTCTGCGCATTCTTGCTTTGAAAAGTTTATCATCGAGGATATTGTGAATTAAATGTCAATATCTCGGTTGAACATATAAACTGGTTATGCAAATAAGGAAATCGTCGTTACTTACACGAGGAGGTCTCTTTTAATCCGTGGTGAATCTGGGCCTCAACCAACAAATGTCTGCAACCAGCTCGATCCTTAGCTAGCTGTCTCCAGTTTCACACGCTAAGTTTGTTGAGGTCCCCTTGCATTTGCGTGTGCAACCTGAGACACGCTCTTCCTCGAGTGCGCTGTCCCTTGGTTAGACCTTCACTCTAATGGCTAAGTCAATTTCGCTGTACAGTTCGTTTTTGTATATCCTCCTCCACTTACCGTCTATGCAGACGGGACCGAAAATCATCCGAAGAATATTCCTCTCAAAACAGTCCAGAGTATCCTCATCCATTTTTCATGAAGTCTATGCTTCTGCGCTATAGAGTAGAACTGGTATTGTCAAAGTCTTATATAGGGTCACTTTTGATGTTCGAGAGAGGACCTTGCTAGAGAATTGCCTTCTTAGTCAATAGAAGCAGCGATTGGCAAGAGTTATTCTTCGTTTGATTTCAATGCTACTGTCGTTGACTGAATTGATTGACAAAAACCTTATTTGCTATACCTAAAAATTCTTGTGTTTAGCGTGTGGTGTATTTGCTGCAGGAAACGCTGGTCATTCATGATATAGACCAACTCAATGAAGTTGTTGACGAAAAGATTCAAGCGTTCACACAATACGGCAGACGGAATCTTGTAGGCGATATTAAGAAGACACATGCCTTCGCACAGTCCAGAAAGTTTCCTTTCTTGAGGATCGAATAAAGTTTGCTGATTATTCTTTCTTCGGACATACTTTAGTTCGACCATATTTTATATATGAGTCGGTGTATGCTCACCTGCTGCTGCCGCCATCTTCGGCAGTTAGGCGGTCAGCTCCAGCAGCTTTGTTGTAATTTAGCTATTTTCACTTCACCCAGGTCAGGTGGTAGGAATTATTAGTCTACATCGTCTAGATTGAAAGATTCATTCCGTCCGACAGAAATGCTTTGCTTTTTCAAAACCCTCAGCATCGACTCCGAGTCTACAACTATATTCCCTTGTTAGTCTCTAAAGTCTTCGGTTCGGGTTTGTATTCATGGCATGTTTTTTTTTTTTTTTTGCCATTTGGTAAAACTTCCAAACCATATTCCTTTAGTAGAATCTCTCGATCGAGTACTTCTCATGCTCCTTTTGTTTCCCCCTAAGTAGCTTTAATTCTTCTATATAGCGCCACTTCTTCACTGGTGCTGGCGGCATGGAATCTCTTAAAAGACTAATTCAGAATCGATTGGAAAAGGATATGGATTCGGGATATTCTCAACAGTACCAGGGATACATCAAGGAGAAGTGCTTTGCGTCTATCTCAGTGTGGTCAAGAATAAATATCGAGATGCGAAAACCGCGAGCTAGCTACGAAAATGCTTCGTCTCTCCACATAGTTAATTAGTCTAAATCTTTTATCGGATGTGGTGTCGTGCAGTCTAGATTTTCCGACAGTACTTCTAAAGATTCCTTCCCTTCATAGCCTCGCATTTAAATCACCGTGGACAACTTTATAGTCATATCTGTGGCAATGCTCATAAGTATTGTCCAAGAGCTCGTAGAAGCTTTCTTTGGTGGTGTCATCTTTTTCCTCTGTCGGACGTCCGCGCATGTAAGACTAATACTGGAAAATGCCGGAAACTTAAGACTTCTTGCCTATGTCTGCCTCTTACAACAATTTCCCCCTTTTTTGCCGTTTTTTTGCAGTTTTTCATCTTCTCTTTGTCTGACAAATACCATGACATTTCTAAAATGGCAGTAAAATCTGCTGTGCAGCAGTCCAGGGTCTCCACTAGTTGTTCGGCTGCATGTAACCTATTAAGGTTCCTAACATTCCACGTACAGATCTGAAGTTCGTTTTTCTTACTGCATTTGCAGGGGTTGCCAACATTATATTTGGTTGTATCCGAGGCTTATTGTGGCTTCAATATAACCTAGACGGCCACTTCTATTACAGAGACCTCTAGGACGACAGGTCAGTTAGACTCAAACTAGTAGCGCGTTTAGAGATGTGAGCTCTGCCATTGGTCCATTAGGGCTCATCCGCCACCATATCTTTTCAAAGACTTTGTCTAAGTCTAGGAAATCCTTACCGGCCTGAGCTATAAATATGTCGGAGTAGCCCAGATAAGGTATCATTTGTTTTGTTCAGAGATTTACTTCACCTATTATTCCATCTCAGGAATTCATCCGCTGTCCCGTTTATAGTGCTGCTGTTTTTGTCTGCTAGTCAGTAGACCTTTTAAGGATCATAAAATGAACCTTTTTTAGATAATGCTTTTTCAACTTATGGTAAGTATCCAGATATCTCCGTATATATTAGGTGCGCAACTACATTATCGCTCTTTTTCTTTTTTTGTTGAAAATGAAACTTTACTGTAAAAAAAAATGGTTACAAATAGATCATTGAAAGTATTGCCCATCAGTAGCTAAGATTTTTTTCCATCTTTCTGGCAGAGCTTGAATACAGTTACGGTAAAAAGTATGGCTATAGACTAATAAAACCATTTTTTGATGTCTTCATATGAGCGGAACTGCTGATCAGCCATCGAACGGAACAAGTAATAATCGGACAGCCCAATATCTGAAGAATATGGTGGGTGGGGTAGGTTTTTCCATCGTCATGCTATGGAATCACTTTTTCGTGCCTCTGCTCGTATTGTGGCCGTTTTTTGCGCAGTGCTCGCAGCACTGCAGCGTGAATATTTGACTACGTAGAAGCATGACCAGGCAGTCCCCATGATTTTCTTCTATTTGAGTTGCTGTAATGAATCTATTTTTCATCACCCATCATGATGCGATGAAAAAAACAATTCCTTTTTTGTCGCTGGAGCAGTTGTTCACAAGCAAAAAATGACGCTCAATATCCCTTGGCTTTAAATCATAAAGAACCCAAGTTCCTTGTTTTTGAATCATTCCCAAGGCATGCAATCAGTTGGAAATGGCTTGGTGGGTAACTTCTAATGATGAAGCATGCTCCTCTTGCACTTGGTACAAATCCTCATCGAGCAATGACTCCAATTCAGCGTCTTCAAAGGACGCTTCACGCGGACGGTCCTCAACATCGAAATTACCGTCTTTGAAGCGACGCAACTAATCACGACACGTTGTTTCACTTAGAGCAGCATCTCGGTAAACATTTTGGTGCTCATGACTCCAGAAACATTGCTCTATAGACACTTTAAAAATCGTTTTTTATGGCATATTTCATTCAAAACTTGACCATGGTATTACTTGTTGGAGTGGTGCGTTTCGAAATAAAATTCAACTTATGACTGTCCTGCAAAAATGTGGCATTCGAGAAATAAGCAAAACTTTAAATATTTTGCTCTGAGATAGTTATGACAGTTTTCTCTCAGATATGCATAACCTACGCAGAAACACAAGTTAATTCGTTACTACCCCATATTTCGAACCACTATTTACATCCATTTTTAGAGTATTATTTCGCGCAGTAGGATGTACGAATTCTACGGAATTTACAGATTTTTTAAATAAAAAAAAAATATGGCATCTTGAATTTAATCATAATAATGTCGGGATATTGTAGCTGAACTGTCTAACAATGAACAAATTATTTTGTGAAACATATACATATATAGAGAATACATATTAAAAGAATATGAATAGAAGAAATAAAATAATAAATAAAAGATTTCGTTCTAAGAAACCTACGAGTACGTCTCTCATACGCCTTTTAGTTTTGTTTCTCATGTTTACTGAAACTTATTCGTCTCATTTTAAAGTAGCAAGACCACAGAATTCGAGCAAAATTTGTTTTCCTAAGCAATGCAAAGGAAACGAAGACAAATGAGCCAATTCACCTTTGCGTGCTTCCGTCTTAACAAGATAAATAAATATACAAAGCATATGTAATTAATGTGAAAGCTGAAAATACACCTCACCGATTCATCTTCTAACATCTCATACAGATGTCACACATCAATCGTGTTAGGCCAATCATTTCATTTATCTTACAAGCCCATACCTGAGAGTCGAAACCTAACGAAAAACCCACCGAGACAAGGTTAAAATAAGCTTAACCTTGTGCTTCCCTATCTCCTTGAGCATCTCTATTCAGTAGAAATAACAAAAGGAAACCCCGTGTCTCGAATACAATACAAAAAGATACGAAAACAAGGATAAGGTTGTACTATACTGAATACTGTGACGACATGCCACAACACCTCTACCCCAATGACGATACTAGTCGCCACAAACAAAATAAATGATAATAATGAAAATGTGATTTTCACCATCACATAAAGGCGGATCAAGCCCCGGAAACTAATTAATTAATTTTTTGTTATTTTTCTATTCTATAAGAAAAGAATCAAAATATTCCGAGCAGGGATTTTCTTGGTCTGCCTCATTCTGCTATATAAATGCCACCACCCTCGTTGACACAAGATTGAAAATCATTCCACCCTTACTGACGAACACAATGCCGACAACCAGAGCACAACCAGAGTAATTCACTTAATTTCGATTAATCTTTTTGTAGAAAATGAGTATCTTCAGGGGTGCAAAAAGTATTTTTAGCTGCATTGCAGTGGAAAGATGTGATAGTATTGGAAATCTTTGAGAAATGTCCTTCTTTTGCGAGATAAAATATTGTAAATGTATCACTTACAAGGGTACTTAATCCAAAAGGTAACTATATATGTATGTAGATACACAATTTACTAAAAAGTATTTATTTAAACAATTGGTTCCAGTTATAAGGCGTAGGTATCCACATCTTTAATTCCACAAGAACTCATGTCATATCATTTTGTCATTTAGATGACTCATTCTTAAAGCAATTTCTGTAGCAACTTACTTATGAGGTGGCACTACAATACGGGGTTTACTTTGGTTTCAGCCAATATCTCTTTCTAACTAGCACGATCTCTCGCCAGGGCAAGTGCCGAACGCTAGGCTGGTTGAGGTCCTTTTCTTATTGAGTCCACCACCTCAGATGTGGTCGCCCTCTGTTGCGTCATTCCACAAAGTAAGACTCGAACGACCTTTGGTCTAGCCCTTTGCCGTTCATTCACTCAACATGGTTAAGCCCGTAGATGCCTGACAAGGCCGTTGTCGATGTTCAGCCCATACAACACAATACAATCTATACAAACGGGGCCCAAAATCACACGCATTATCTGTATCCTGTAACTGTCAAGTTTTCCTTCATCCATTTTCGACAAGGTCTAAGCCTCTGCGCCTGAATTATATGGGGCTTGCATTAAGCCAGTTTGGTCATAACATGGCGTTTCCAAGAGTAATATTTCATAGAATGCCATATAGCAGAGAAAAGCGACGAAAACAGATTTCAGTCGAAGAAATAAAAAGGGCACAATTTAACAATGAAGGAGGCCAGTTCTGGACGCTAAGTTTGCAAGAATGACACCAAAATGCAAAAAACTAAGAAGAAGCACTAAGTGCGCAAGGTATGTGGAAAAACCCTAAGAATAAAGCAAAAACTATTTCCGTATTTTAAAAGCACAAACGCCACATAAATAAAGAAACGTACTGGTAAAACCATGAGATGAAATTGATAGGAAATAACAAGCCTTTGAGGAGTGGACGAAATAGAGCAGAAATACTGAAACAAAATTTGATGCAAATTTGTTGCTCCATTTTTTACAATAATTGAAAATCGTCGAGCACACCAAAACACGTCTAACCTTTCTATCTGTCAAAAATAAACTAAGTGCTACCTTGATCAAAAAGTTTATTCAGAAAATTAAAAATACAAGTTTATTCATCTATGTTAAATCTATATTGTCCCCTTCAAAGTAATCCCCATCGACTGCAACACACTCGAAAAACTTTTTATATTCGGTTTTCGGTATGTCCATTAGTGCTTCCTACGATTTTCCATTACTTCCTCTTGGCTGCTGAAACGCGTTCCCCGCCATAGTTTTTTAACTCGATTGAACAGAAAGAAGTCACAGGGAGCCAAATCAGGTGAATTCGGTGGCTGCTGAATGATATTTGTTGCATTTTTCGCCAAAAAGTTACGAATAATGAGTGCGACGGTGCGTTATTATGGTGCAAAATCCACGAGTTTTCTGCCCCTAATTCTGGTCTCTTTCGGCGAATTACTTCACGCAAACGTCTAATAGGGCCAAAATACTAGGTGGAGTGAAAAGTAACCTCCTTGACCGCCAGAATGCGCTTCTACTGCAAAAAAGGTTATGGTGCCTTGAAGTCCAAATTTCAGTGCGATACTGTCTTTAGTTTTGTTTTGACAGCTGATTGTTGTTGATGCGTTTGGCATCATGCTGAGTATAGACAAAATAAGTTCGTTCTCTCATAAAACATTATTTTTTGAGAGGCAAAACGGCGAAGGAAACAAAAGAAATGTTGGATTAATATTATGAGGCTAATGCTCCGTCAGATTACACCGTCAAATATTGGTTTCGAGAGTTTCGTGGTGGCCTCAACTCCACTACCGATCAAGTCCGCAGCAGCAGGCCCTCCGATGCGGTTACAGAGAATGAGACAATGTCAAAAAAATACATGAAATGGTATTGGCTGACCGGAAAGTGAAAGTGCGCGAGCTAGCAGATACCACAAAGATTAGTACTGAGCGCACACGCCATATTTTGGGCAATATTCTGCATATGAAAAAGTTTTCCTGCCGCTGGGTGCCGCGCACACACACTCCTGACGAAAAACACGAACGCGAGAGTACTTCGAAAGAGTGTTTGGACTTGCTGATGCGAAATCGGACGGACTTTCGATTGGTAACTGTTGAACACCAGAGAACAGAATGAACGAGTGCTCCGAAGCGGCCGAGAGAGACTCGATGGGTTCCAAAAAGTTATGGCGTCAGTTTTCTGGGACTGTCATGGCACCTTGAAAAAGGAAAAATCATCAACAGCGAGTATTACTGTGCATTATTGGAGCTAAATCGCTGCAAAACGGCCTCACATGAAGCGAAAAAAAATTTGTTTTTGCCAGACAATGCACCGGCGAACAAGAGTATCGCAACAATGGCTAAAATTAATGACTTACTGCTCCAATTTCTGTCGCATCCACCGTATTCGCCCGGTTTGGCTCCCTCGGACTATTATCTCTTCCTAAACCTCAAAATATGGCTCATCAATAAAAAATTCAGCTTACGCGAAGAAATCAACTTTTCGGACGGAATCAAGAAGTCGAAAAATTGCTGAAATAAGTGTATCAAACTTTTCATTCCCAAGGAGGTTACATTTCACCCCACCTAGTAATATAATACATGGGCTGTTTCCAAGAGAGAGCACCACTTGAATTAAATTTGACAGCTGTCGGACGATGCAAAAAAATGGCTTTATAAGTCTTACCCGGACTGTGCACCAGCCGAACGAACCATGCATTCAAAAATTGAAAAGTGGTCATACAAGCATCGAAGATGATGCACGCAGTGGACGTCCAAAAGAGGCTGTTTCAGATGAAAACATCAAAAAAGTCCAAAAAATAATTACGAATGACCATAAAGTGAAGCAAATCGAGATAGCTGAGGCTCTGAAGATATCAAAAGAGCGTGTTGGATATATCATACACAAATATTTGGACATGCGAAAGCTCTGTTCAAAGTGATTGCCGCGTTTGCTCACAGTCGACCAAAAACAACAACGCGATGATGATTCAGAGGAGTGTTTAAAGCTGTACAACCGCAATAAAGCCGAATTTTTGCGTCGGTATGTGACAATGGATGAAACTTGGTTCCATCACTTCACACCGGAGTCAAGTCAGCAGTCAGCTGAGTGGCGAGCAGGCGACGAACCTCGTCCAAAACGACCAAAAACTCAACGGTCTGCTGGCAAGGTTATGGCATCCGTATTTTGGGATACACATGGAATAATTTTCATCGACTCTCTCCAAAAGGGGCAGACTATCAACAGCGACTATTACATTGGGTTGTTGGAGCGTTTGAAGGACGAAATCGCAGAAAAACGGCCGCATTTGAAGAAAAAGAAAGTCGATGAAAACGATGGCAAAATTGAATGAATTCGGTTACGAATTGCTTCTCCACCCACCGTATTCATCAGATTTGGCCCCCAACGACTATTTCCTGTTCGCAGACCTCAAAAGAACGCTCGCCGGAAAGAGATTTAAGACCGATGAAGAAGTAATCGCCGAAACAGAGGCCTATTTTGAGGCTTAACCGAAATCGTACTACAAAACTGGTATCGAAAGATTGAAAAATCGTTTCAATCAGTGTATTGCCCTCGAAAGCTACTATATTGATAAATAAAGTTGAATTTTGCAAAAAATTTGTGTTTTACTATAAAACGGCACACACCTTTCAGCCCATGTGATATTACTCGTTGTTTACTGTCAAAATTTCATGATGCACTACACCGCTGTAATCCATGAAAACTGTGAGCATTGCCTTCTTTTTTGACTGAAAAAGACGTGTTTTTTTTTTTTTTTTTTTTTTGTCTCGGCTCATTTGGTGAACGCCATTTACTTGCCTAATGTCTGGATTGCATGTCGTACTCATAAACCCACGTCTCGTCTCCAGTAATGATCCTTTTGATGAATCTGCGATCGGATTCAGCCTCATAAATCATCTCTTTTGCGACGTCAACACGGTCTCTTTTTGCATGAAATTGAGGTCTTTTGGCACCAACTTTGCTGCTACACGACGGAAACCTAAGTCATTAACCAAAATAGCTTATCTCCGCTATATCTCTGATGGTTAATTTGCGGTTATTGGCCAACATTTCTTTTACTTCATCAATTTTTTCATCGGTTTTCGATGTCGATGGTCTGCAGGCTTTGATCAAGGTTGTATACTATGGTGGGTCAAACATTTTGGTTTCTTTAAACGGCTCAGTGCTAAAAATAGTGCCAAATAGTGTAATATTTTTCCGAGTCATTAATTTCCATTTTCGTGTTTTTTTTTTTTAGTTACCATTCATTATTTAACCATTCAGTGTTGGGTTGCATAACAGAGAACAGTCATTTATTTGACCCATCAAAGCAATGGAATGTATTCGAAATAGTTGGAAGTGTCCCTTATTTGGTGAGTTAAGAACTTAAAGAAAACCTATATAACTTAGTTTTTTTTCCAAAATTTGAACGTTTATTTAAGAAAAACATGTACAATAGTAGTATTCAAAGTATTGCCCATCTGAAGCTATGACTTTTTCCCATTTGTGGATCCCATTCCAAAAGAACTGCGCCGGCTTGGCAGCCAAGAATAAATCAAGCCAATTTTTGATATTCTGCTCTGATGTGAACCGTATTTCAGTAAGGGCGTTCTGCATCGACCGGAACAAATAGTAGTCAGAAGGGGCAAGGTCTGGGCTATAAGTCGGGTGGGGTAAAACTTCCCATCCACTGTTTTCCAAATAGTTCTTAACCGGAATAGCAACGTGGGCCCGAGCGTTTTCGTGATGGAAAATTATTGCCTCGTGTCTGGTCGCATATTCCGGGCGTTTTTCGGCTACTGCTCTACTACTAATCTATAAACGGATTAATTGTGTTCGGTAGTGTTGTGCATTGATGGTTTCACCCAGTTTTAGCAGTTCATTCATGGCATTACCTTCGCGCCATGGATATTAGTCTTTGCCGTTGATTTGGCTGGTTGGCCGGGTGTCACATGTGATTTTTTGCGCTTGGGGTTGTCGTAATGGATCCATTTTTCACCACCAGTAACAATCCGATGCAAAAATGACTTCCTTTTGTGGCGCTCCAGCAGCATTTCGGACATGCAAAACCGCCTTTCGACGTCTCTCGGCATGAGTTCATGTGGAACCATATTTCCTTGCTTTTGAATATATCCAGCTGCCTTTAAACGTTTTGAAATGGCTGCTTGAGTGACACCCAAAGATTCTGTGAGCTCTTCTTGTGTTTGGCAGCAATCTTCATAGAGTAATGCTCCCAGTTCTTCATCTTCAAACTTTTTTGGCTGCATAGGGCGTTCATCGTCTTCCAAGCCAAAATCACCACTTTTAAATCGTGCAAACCACTTCTGGCACGTTCGCTCAGCTAGTGCATCTTCATATTGAAGTAATGAAGAAGAACTCCCCGCAAAAACACTTTTTCAGGCACAAAGTTCGACATATTTGAGTGAAAAAAAATTATTGTTGTTTACGCTTCAAATGAATGACATATACTGAAATGACGTACAATGACTGTAGCTTTCCAACGCATGTTCCAATGGAATAATACAAGTTACGCCATCTCTTAGCAAACCACGAATGAAGTTATAGACCCAATATGAGTGGAGCCGCCGTAGGTTAAAATATGAGTAGGAAACTAAAAAAGAGCAAATGTATAAAGAAATAGAAGCTATTATAGTTGCGAAACTAATGGAAATATGGGCGAAATCATCTATTCCTACAGTAGAACCAAAACGAATGACTGTACTGTTACAGACATATCATTTAAAGTGCAAAAAACTTCTCAAGTTGCACTCTAAAATACCTGAAAATAAGTTGGAAGAGTTTAGTCTTGAAAGTAAAGTGTCAAGATTTTGTTAAATGTACTTGTCTAAGAAATAAAAAAATTCCTGCAAGACAAAACACTGTTTTATAACAGATCAAGGAACAGCTAGAAAAATGATGATGAGTGGCATAGACGTTGCCGCAACCAAACATATTACTATCACGCTAAAAAGAAAGCTGTTAAGAAAAAAATCGGAAAGCAAACAACAAAAAGTGGCCGAAATATGTACGGAGAAGTTAAGTAGCCCATCTGAATCCGAATGTTCTCAGTCAGATTTTGAAAAACCAATTGAATATCAGTTCCGGACTCCAAGGGTTGAATAAGGAAGTAATACTGCAACAGCAGTCGATTAAGCTCTTCTATCAAAAAAATGCGAAAGATTTGGAGAATCAGACAGAGCAGGAGTAGCATTTCATCAGCAGTTTTACACGCGTCGAGTTCATAGGTAATAGATAAAAATAAGTTTCGTCGAGAACGAAAAAAAGCAAGAAAAATATTACTTTACATCAAAATATTTCACATATACTTCGATGAAAGAAAAGATCAAACTTTGATTAACTCTGAAAAAGATGGTAAACGTTATAGGCGACGCGTACTTGAGGAACATATTTCTTTGATAAAAGAACCTGACTCGAAGTTTTTTTTTACAATCGGATGTGACAGAACTAACGTAAATGTTGACAAATGTGGAGGTATCATACGGATGCTAGAAAAAAGATTGGATAGACCCTTACAATGGGTTATCTGTTAATTGCAGATGAATGAAATGCCATTTAGACATCTATTCCAAAACATTGATGGAAGTACGTCTGGACCACATACATTTTCAGGGACAATTGGCAGAGAACTTAAAAACTGTGAAAAAAGACCTATAACTCAGTTTCAACCTATTCCAACCAACTTATCGGACCTTTTGCTGAAGATATTAGTACAGACCAGAAATACTTGTACAGAATAGTTCAAGCAGTTTCAACGGGTAACTCGTGCAAATAGGATTCTCCGTCTGCCTCTTTAACATATATTGTCAAGGATCCAGTAATTCAAAGAAATAGGTATTTTGCACACCCGCAAAACTTATTGCTTACTACGTTGACAGATTCTCAGCCGCACCATCGTGAATTAGCTGGCTTTCGAATTTTGAAAGCTAGATCAGAACATCTAACATATTATGACCTTTTGAACTGGCAAAAAAATATGACTGAGCCACTTATTTTAAAATCAGTAGCTGAAGAACATCTTCGATTGTTTGTTCAGCAAAAAGGAGAAGAATTATTAGAGTTATTACGTCTTCCTTGCCACACACAAGCCATAGAAAGAGCAGTCAAGGCTATGACTGAAGCTTCAATTACTTGAAGCAATAAACCAAACAGAGAAGGATTTATTAAGGCCAAGATCGAGTAGATCAATGCCAAAATTTGACAGAAGAAGGATTTTTACACAAACTAAACCCTTCAATACAATAACTTTCCTAGTTGATTCAGTTTCTCTTAAATAAACATTAAATACTATTGATTCACGTTTTTTTTATTTATAAATAATGTTGATTGGTGATTGTATGTCATGCCGTTGAGCATTTTTTAAACACATTTTTGACAATTTGCATGTTAAAACGGAGGCAGAAGAATAACTCCTATTGCTACCAAACTTCATTATCTATTATAAAGGGTGATTCATCGTGAGCTTTGATTTATAATGTAAACTAAAACACATAAATTTGGAGGTGAACTTAAAATTTTTAATATTAATTAAAAGAACAATTTATGGCACTTACTCCTTAAAAATAATATCATGTAAATGTTAGCCACAACTACGTCCGAGGTGTTGCATTTCGAAGGTCTAATTTGGGCGACTCGTTCGAACATAGCGAGTGGTATCTCGCGGATAATACGAGTAATGTTGGCTTCCAAAGCGTCAATCGTAGCTGGCTTATTCCCGAAGACCTGAGACTTTACATATCTCCAGAAGAAGCAGTCCAAAGGTGTGATATCGCACGATCTAGGCGGCCAATTTACCGTAGAAAAACGTGAAATTAAGTGCTCACCAGAACGATTTCTTAACAAGTCCATTGTTTCACGCACTGTATGGTTCGTAGCGCCGTCTTGTTAAATCACCGAGACCATGTGCTTAAATTCCAGGAAGCACATAGTCCGTTAACATGGCGCTATAACCATTACCATTGACGGTAACATTCTGATTTGCCTCATTTTTGAAGAAATAGGGACCAATGATTCCACCAGCCTATACCACAACATACCGTTGAATTTTGTACACTTTTATGCCGAGATCCTCACGTAAAATTTACCAAGTTGTCGAATACGCCAAACCAAGCTACTGAGAACGACGACGAATCGATTCGTCACGGTCTTCGCGTATACGTATACCGAAAGTCATCGTATTTTGGTGGAAGTTTATGGTGAACATGCGCTAGCTGAGCGAACGTGTCAAAAGTGGTTTGCACGATTTTGGTGATTTTGGCTTCGAAGACGATGAACGTCCTGGGCAGCCAAAAAAGTTTGAAGATGAAGAACTGGAAGCATTACTCTATGAAAATTGTTGCCAAATACAAGAAGAGCTCGCAGAATATTTGGGTGTCACTCAAGCAGCCATTTCAAAACGTTTAAAAGCAGCTGGATATATTCAAAAGCAAGGAAATTGGGTTCCACATGAATTCAAGCCGAGAGACCTCGAAAAGCGGTTTTGCATGTCCGAAATGCTCCTGGAACGCCAGAAAAGGAAGTCATTTTTGCATCGGATTGTTACTGGTGATGAAAAATGGATCCATTAGGACAACCCCAAAGGCAAAAAATCATATGTGAAACCCGGCCAACCAGCCAAATCAATGGCAAAGCCTAATATCCATGGCGCGAAGGTAATACTCTGTATTTGGTGGGATCAGATGGGTGTGCTGTATTATGAGCTACTAAAACTGGATGAAACCATCAGTGCACAACACTACCGAACACAATTATCCGTTTGAAGAGAGCAGTAACCGAAAAACGTCCAGTATATGCGACCAGACAAGAGGCAATAATTTTTCATCATGACAACGCTCAGGCCCACGTTACTATTCCGGTTAAGAACTATTTGAAAAACAGTCGATGGGAAGTCTTACCCCACCCGCATTATAGCCCAGACCTTGCCCCTTCTGACTACCATATGTTCCGGTCGATGCAGAACACCCTCACTGAAATACGGTTCACATCACTTTTAGGATGGGATCCACAAATTGCCAGAAAGATGGGAAAAAGTCATAGATTCAGATGGCAATACTTTGAATAATACTATTGTATATGTTTTTCTTAAATAAACGTTCAAATTTTGAAAAAAAAACCGCACTAGTGTGTCCAAACCTTGTCAGAAAAGAAAATAAAAATCCGATCTAGGTTTCCACACACAATAGAAGCCACGCCTGAAAATCTAAGGTTTGTATCGAACATTTTGGACTCTCGTCATTAATGAGCTAAATAACACTTTGTAATACTACGTGAAAGATAAATATTTATCTAAATCTAAGAATCAAATCTAATATAATCATCGACATCTTCCTGATTTGGCATTTTGAACAAACTTTCATTCGGTAATTCTTTGTGGATATATGCAGAACTAACAGATTGAACAAATTCAGAAATCAGGCTATCTTTCAAAGGAGCATACGATCTTGGTTTAAGCAGACCCACATAACGCCTTTTAACGTATGTACCACAATCAAAAGTCTCGGTTTGTTCATCAAAGTCAACAATGCAAGTTTTTACTTGCAGTCGGTCATCATCTCCAGTAAAAGGCTTTATAGTTGATTTGAATAATGAGACGCAGGAATTATCATTTAGTTAGCTTAGGCCTGACGCATTTGACTTATAATGATACCCAGACCGCTTCTTCTTCTATTGCGATTCCCCATATCTTAAGATTTTGCAACAAACGGGCTTACACCAGTTCTAGGCAGCGAATTGTTGCCTTTTAACTGCAACATCTCATATATTAAACATATAATGTGTAAGCATATAAAAGTTTATGACACATAATCTATACCGTTGTTTTCATCAACTATATGTATACAGAAGGTTCTTTTGTAACAAATTAAAGTACGAGTAATTCAATTTATTCCATAGACAGATGCATCCTCAATTAGAATAAAATAATAACATATCGTGCCATCTATAGCAATATATCGTACAACATTTGTTACAATTCACAAATATTTTACCTCTACGTCATTTACAAATCTATACTTTATCCATGACCGCTATAATCACTATTTGGTTAAGCCTTTACCATTTGTTTACGGTGTGGTTGCATGCGATCCCAAAATGAATTTAAATTCTTGTACATTTTGTGGTATTGATAGTGGGCAATGTCAAATTTTAAGGCTGCAGGCTTATGTCTATCTAAACACCAGCATAACAATGACAACAAAATTGTGGATTTCAATTTATTCAACTTTTTTTGTGGTAACGACAACGTTAAACTATGAAGTCCTATTCAAAAATTTGAGGTTGTTTTCCATTACCAAAATAAATTCATACGAAATGAACTCATTATCGGTGTGTGGTGGCGTAAATGGAAAGGGAATTCAGCTAGTTCCTTGATGTTCGTATGGTTTATGTTCAAATATGTGTATGTACAAAATGATACATACATACACTTTCGGAGTTAAGTGAGAAGCTTCTCTGCTAAAGATGCAAAGGGTCTCTATGCTAATTTTCGATTTGAGCTACGACATTGTCAGATCGAATTCTTTTAATTTAGATTGAACGTGGTTACTCTGCCATGATGACTTTCGGACAGAAATTAAATTGATTGTCAGATGGTGGTCAAGCTGTTTATGAAGACGTTAACGTCAACTCCTACTCTTACCTCTACGTAGTGAAACGTGGGAGCCTTGTTCCTCTGACTGAAGGTAGGGTACTCAAGCCCTGTGCCAATGATGGCTCTGCTGACGAAAGAGATCGGGGGAAGTATTTGCACTATGAAACTTTACCTTCACTAGGACGGCGGCGAAGGAATCTCATTGGGCAGCCAATATCCAAAGGGAGCTAAATGGTTGTGTCGGTAGAGTGAAGTGGAACTGACCAACTGAGCTGAATAAGCCAACGGCGGTACTCATTACATCATCGAAGTTACTGGCAATAGATAGTTTAACCGGATTCCTTAAGTTTTTTTATTATGGTCACTTTATATGATATAACTGCAATCGAAGAAGTTCGGGAGAAAAACAACGACGTCTTCTACGGTGACTAGTCTAAACAAGAAAGACGACGCTAATTTGGATGTGGATTTTCCATGCGAGGAAGATTTAGTTTAAATGTCTTCAACTTTCGGAAAAACAATCCGCATCAAGGCCAAATTGAAAAATATAAGCATGGTTTGCGTTCATGCCTTTTCTTTATGACTAGCGCACGCTCAAGGGATTTGCTGTCCCCTTAAAATTTTTGTACATAACGGGGACGAAGAAAGTACGTAGAAGTACGATGTTCATTGGTCTAAAATGTTTGCAAGTTATAACGACCAGGTAATAGAGATGGCATTCGATTAGAGAGTTGTACAGCTCAGGAAAGCATCACTATATTTTAGAGTATGTCCGAAACTGGGCTTACGGGTATACTAATGAGCATTCAATGCGAAACGAGTGTTACGGTTGAGGGTTTGAGAGGACCGAATGCTACTGGCGATTTCAGTGGAGAACTTGTGGTGGAAAAGCAATAAAACAAAGTGAGACAGGAGACATTACGTCGATGCTCGAGGGTGTCAATTGACTGACTGATATGAGTATTACCTATGAGTTTTATCGCACGGGTTTGAATGAATCCTAAATAGGAGGTGAAGAGATGTCTTAGGCGCACCTGACTAGATGTGGGCATTGTACTCCAATTTTGGTTGGACGAATGCCTTATATATAGAGGTCTGGTCAGAGGAGGGGAAATATTTCTTACATCGCTTGAGGAAACCAAGGTATTTAGCGGCATCTTTGACGACGTTAAATATGTAGTCATTCCAACTGTTCCCCAATTGGTTATGCTGTTAATATCAGAATTTAATGGGCTTAACCAGAGACGTGAGGCCGGGAATGAACAGAAAAATCAGAGAGTACTGTCATCAGCTAAGGAATATATTAAATTAGAAGTAGCAGGCAAGAGATCGTTGATGAAAATTAAAACGAGTGTCTGAAACAGCATTTATTTTGTGGATATCAGACTTGAAACCATCCAAGAAAAGATTTATCGATTCCAAATGCACGCATTTTCGATAAAAGGGCTTGATGCCAAACTCTATCAAATGCCTTAGAAATATCAAGTGCAACTATCTTGCTTTCGCCAGATTAAGGTATGTTTGATTCCACTTGTCGTTGAGACATTCCACCTGTTGCTACGAAAACCGTACTGTCGGTTATTGAGAACTTTTCGTGTTTTGAGATATTTCATGAGGTGATGGTCTATCAGTGTTTCCATGACCTTGGAAAGAAGTGACATAAGTAGAATGGGTTTGTACGAAGAGAGAGAAAAAGATTCGCTAAACAAATGCTATTCTCCGTCTGTTCGGAAAGTGTCCTAAGGGGTAGGATTGATGAAAAAGCTTCCCCAGTGGTTTTTCCAGTGAGGAAGAACACCTCTTCAGAAGAAGGGTAGATATACTACCTGGACCAGGTTTGTGTTATTAAGGTTTTTAGGCACTATTGCTACTACAAGAGAACCTACGAAAGTGGGTTCGTCCCTTTGAAGATTCGACGGACTCAAGTGTAGGTGGAGACAAAAGACGATTTGGAAGTGTTGAGATTGTATGACTGAAAAAATATTTCTCTGATCCTGACAGCCTCCTTGCAGCCTTATATACATACATACACATACATGGATCAATTAAATTGTTTTTGAGGAACTCCCTGCATATACGTACATCATATGATGGCCCTGCAAGAAAACTCAGATTGTTTAATCGAATACCCTGAAAGTTATGCGGCAACCTACAAGAACGTAAGCTTCGCAATCGATTGCTCGACTGCTATACTTACATTGTTTTGCTTATTATTAAAATATCGGTTAGCATGAAGTCCATCCTGATGCATAGATCCAGCAGAAACGAGAGTTTTTATATATCTTGTTAAGAAGCTCACATAATTTCCGTACAGAAACCATGGCAGTACAATAAACGCATCTGCGATTTTGAAAATTAGGCGGCTTCACACCACTATATGAAACACAATCTGAAAGACGGAGAACTTGTCTTCTCCACCATCTGTTAGGAGAAGCTCGACAAGGCTGTCAATGCTCTCCCTAAACTAAAAACAAAGCAAAAGGTAAAGAAAGCTGTTTAAAATCTGAACTGTACTCTTACCAAATGCTTTGAGTTGACATGTCTAGCTAAAACAAAAACACCTGCAGATCGTTCCTTCCACGGTGAAACGTAGACATGAATTCCTTGTCATTTGCTTCAGACTTACTTTCTAGATAACTGGCTTACAGCCAGCTCTTATCACTATAGCTGCAAATGAGCTGCAACAACGGCAATACGACGCATCTCTCATCGGTTGTAGTGGAGCTCAGTGGTCTCAAAACGGAGGTTTTATATATTACGAAAAGGATAAGAGCTTCTTTGGACTAAACTCATCATGTCGCAAAACTTAAAGGCGCTGAAGGCTTTCTAGTAGTGTAAATGAGTTTTCGGCATGACATTGGCTTTGACACCAATCTCTGGATCTACATAGTCATGTACAGGCCAATTGAAAAGTTCACAGAATCTTGTTTGGGTCCTTGATTACGACGCGATGATAGATGATGAAACCGCCGAAGAACTTACTAGGTTTGGTTAAGAAGACAGCTTTTCAGGGTCTGAACCTGCGTTAAGAGTGTTTGCGTCCCCAGTTAGGACTTTCATTTGCAATTAGGTTTCATATTAGTATAACTGCAAAATATATGATTCTCAAAGTTACCAGCAGATCTAAGAGGTCAGCGGCATTCTGGTGTGCCTCAGTAGGAGAGGCAGTAGACTGCATGCTGCCATCTTAATGGAGCAATTCTCTTTTGCGTATTGTGTGACACAGCATTTTGCGATGTGACACGAACAGCTGAGAAATGTCAATATAGGTTACATACTCGTACATTTTACTCCTTGTACATACAACACAAGGTGGGGCAAAAGTAATATTATAATGTGAATTGGCTGCCACTTTGCAAGAAATGAAAAAAAATTGGGCTCTGTATAAGAGGGTCATTTAAGGGTGTTTTGAGGTTAATTATTAAGTTGAAAAAATGATATCGGTTAAGTTGATTACGAGGGCGATCCCAGAAGTACCCGACCCAACAAAGAAAACACAAAACTTAAAAACAAAATTTATTAATTTTTCAACATAATCGCCTTTCAGCTCTATACACTTTTACCAGCGCTGTTCAAAAAGTTCGATACCCTTTTAATAATAAGAACTGTCTTGATCCTCAAAATAGCCATTAACTGCCGACATCACTTCTTCATCGTTGGAAAATTTTTGACCACTGATCAATTTTTTCAAGTTTGGGAACAGAAAATAATTCGAGGGGACTAAATCTGTTGAATAGGGTGCATGAAGTAGCAATGCAAACTTTGATTCATTAATTTTGGCCATTGCAATAACGGATTTGTGAGCTCGTGCATTGTCTTGATGGAGCAACACATTCTTCTTAATCAAATGCGGCCGTTTTTGCTTGATTTATTCGCTTAAACGATGCAATAAGTTCTCGTAATACTGGCCGTTGATAGTTTTTCCTTTTTCAAGATAATCAATGAAAATAATCCCACGCATCCCAAAAAATCGACGCCATGACCTTACCTGCAGATGGAATGGTCTTCGCCTACTTTGGAGCCGGTTCTCCCTTTTGAATCCATTGTTTTGATTGTTCTTTTGTTTCGGGTGTAAAATGATAGACCCATGTTTCATCCATTGTAATGAAACGGCGCAAAAATTCTGCTTTGTTGCTGTAAAACTTCGCCAAACACTCAATTGAAACACCTTCACGACACTGTTTTTGCTCAAGTGTGAGCAAACGCGGCACCCATCTTGCACACAGCTTTCACATATCCAAATTTTCAAGTTATATGCGATGTACCGCACTTTTTGAAATGCCTACAATATCTGCTAGCTCGCGCACTTTCAGTCGACCATCATCCAATATCGCTTTGTGGATTTTCTTCACCAATTCTGGAGTCGTCACCTCATTTGGTCGACTACTGCGATGCTCGTCTTGGCAGCTCGTACGGTCTCGTTTAAACCCAGTGACCCAAAAAATTTTTGTTGTAAACGAAGGAGTAGACTCATCCAGAGTAGAATCCAGTTTAGCTTTTATATTGGTTGGGCTGAGGCCTTTCAAATAAAAGTTTTGTATAGTATCACATAACCATGACCAATTTTCTCCATTTCCACAAATTCACTGACAACTTTCACTATTGATGGCTACCAAACAAATACTAAACATATGCTTTATTGACTGCGTACTTTCAAATACAGTGATATTTTCAAACAACTACTGCCATGTCTTGTGCTCGTTTTACGGAATTTTGAATCGTTGCTCGCAAAACATCTGCCTCAAAATTAGTGATTTCTTCTTCAATGTTTGCTTTCAAGATTTGAAAAACACCCAAAAGTAATCTGGTGCGCCAGTTCAAATCGGCAAAAGGTGAGATCAAACGGCTTGGGAATTGGTGATTGCCCGAGCTGTGTGAGCGGTTGCTCCATCGAGATTCAATTCAGCAACTTGCGAAAAACTGACATCTGTCAGTAGCACTCACCAGTTACGGCTACGGTAATGTCGTCGGCATCTTCAGAAAAATAAGGGGCAATAATGTTTCACTGCGATGGCTTTTCGTGCATTTCATATAGATTCTCCGTGCCCTAAAAATGCAAATTTTGTTTACTCACAAAACCACTTATATGGAAATGGGCTTCGCTGCTCATTATGATTTTGACAGAGCATGGGAGTAGGTTTACCTCATTTGACGGCAATACGGGGCCGGCAACTTCTTGCGATATCTCTAGTGGACTCAAGTTTTACGAGATGCTCATCCAAATGCTTAATTGTTCGCACAATTGACCGAAAATTGGTGTATTATTGTAATTCTCTATCTGTCTTCAACATAAATATCAAAGCACAATGCTACTTGACGCCATTTGAAACAATAACAGCGCATTTACATTATGAAATTACTTTTGCCCCACCCTGTACAGAAAATTGGTTCCTTACTGATTACTCTGTTCCAATAGAGAAAAAAAATATCTTGGGGACATTTTTCTGGCGGGTGTTCATTCACAAATGTTTTCATTAAGAATTTCACCTATAATCTGATGAATTCCATCGGACTCCTGAAGGTATAAGTGTTTATCTTGCTGATTAGGAGGCGTTTGTGAGCAAAGAATTTTACCAAAATACTTTCACTTACGTTTTAGCAGCTTTCCCCTTTGTTTTATTTTAATTGTGCGCTTCCATTGACACTTCTTTAATGCTTCATGCAGTTCATATAAGTACCTAAAATTTTTTACTGCCACATCAAAAGTCTCCTGTGATATGCGGCTTCTTAGTTTTATTATATAAAATTTCCCTTTTGTGCAGGATTGTTTAGGCATTGAGTTGTGGCTATACTTTGCGTTATAACTCCAAAGAGAAGATAGTGGTATGAATCAATGGCCGAATCCTCTTTTTCTTCAAATACAGAAGTAATCCATTTCGTTCTCAGTAATATTGTCCGAACATACCCTTCTTTAATTTCTAGGTGACGCGCCTTGTAGAGGAAGCTGTGTTAGAGATGTCAATGTGAGATTCAAAATTGTTATACCTTTTATTGGCACCTTACTAAAACATCTCAGAATTGAGGTCGTCTGTGGTTATTGAAATTTCCCAAAACCGTCAGGAAATGCCTTTTATCGTGGGTTTGAGCGTTTTATTCTAATTTTCGGTAAGCCTGGTGAGCGCATAGGTTTGTTCGTTTGTATGTTTTTATTAATAGACCAATCAGCAGGACTTGGCGCCCTTGGGCCAGCGAATATCGGAAAGTAGCAGACATAATCCGATGATGGCACGATGAAAACTGGGAAGTCATTTTGTTCCTTCCGAAGATAACAAAGCCCTTAGGTTTTCATTTTCTTTATTTTCATGTCATGCCAACTACCTTACGCACTGTGAGTGAGAAACACGATCCTCAATGACTTCCTGCCAAGTTATGTCTGCCTACCCCACACTCCGAATAGCATGCGACAAAACATGAATAGTATGACTTGGAGCAAAAACTGACTAAAGGCGCAAACAAACACTTGGCGAATTACATTTCTAAATACTCGTATCCCATATGTCGACGAGTATGTCAACATTTTCGCATACAACTGCAAAGTACAGGAAACCGAGTATCGGGTACAGAGTACCTACCGAGTGAAGGGACCCCAGTCCCGACATTCCCGTTTGGCAAAGTATGATAAATAATAGAAAACTGGGAGAAATGCCAATCGCATATTTTTTCCTGACTTTTCTATTTCACACTTGTTTCCTTTTCTTACAGAATTTATTTATTTATTTTTTTTTTTTTTTTTTTGTATATCGCCCCCTTAAGACTTCTTTTTAGTTTGTGTCCTTCATCCTTCGGTGCTACTTTTGTTCAGCGCTTTTGGTTTGAGCATCATCTGCTACTCGGTTTCAGCTTAAGCTGATGGTAGTAATGCCCAGCAGGAGCAAGTAAGGACGTTGTTCCTTGAGTCCTTAGCAAAAAAAAAAAAAAAAAACAAAAAAAAAATAAGAGAAACCTCTGACAATGTCGTTGACGTTGCCAGAAGAAAAATCTACAACAACTGGTGCCAATATCGTGCTGCTAGGATAATGAGCCCTGGGTGAGGGTGGTATCTAAGAGTACAACATTTCTTCTTTATAAATGAACACTACGACTGTGTACAGTTAGATATAGGAGTGATGAAGAAAAACTTAACAGACGCTCCTTCGCTGCTTGTTTTATCCCGTATTCGTGATGATGAAAATAAAATGAAAGGGGTGCTAGCGGTAATTGACGTTTTCATTTCGACGACAATGTTTCCATTTCAAAAGGCAAAACAAATCAAGCAAAAGATGTTGAAAACTTATGTCAGGCTACTGTTTAATTTGAACTGAAAGAATTCCCTCTTTATCCTTTTTTTTCCCCTTATCCTGGTTTCATTTATTATTATACATTCAGTATATAGATATATATTTTTTTACTACTAAACAGCTTTGTATTTTTGAAATATTAACGTCTGTAATCAAGATGAAGAGTGCAGAAAAATCCGCACGACTTTATCGATCACCTTTACATTCTTTTGAAGGGTAGGATACAAGAAACGAGTCAAGTAGATGAGGAACTAGAACAAGAAACCGATTAACCCAGAAATGCAGCCATGCCAAAAATATCTTTAAAGTTAGGATGATGCTGCGGATAGGTGTCTATCTTTCTATAGATTTGCGTACTATATCTTTTAGGAAATAAGAAGAAATAGTCCAATAGTTAGAAAGAGGTATTGGAACTAGGAAAAAACCAGTGCCTAAGATCAATAGACATCTGACTATAAATGAAAGAAACCCAAATCTCTGGAACTTTCCCCTCTATTTTCTAATTTCTTGAAAAACTTTCGAATAAAATTTTACCAAATTTTACTAGCTCTACAGTTCAGGGTCAAGTTGACCCTCAGCTAACAAGACTCTCCAGTTAGTTCGGTCTTTAACTAACTGCCTCCAATTGCGCACTCCAAGTCGGTTGAGGACCCTTCTATAATAGTTGTGTATGCCACCTAACGTGAAGTTTTCCTCTATTGTCCTAGCCGTCTCAGGCGACTGGTGCGCAGTATTCTAACTTGACTAATGTCGCTATACAGCCCGTATAGTTCGTCGTTTAATCTTCTCCTCGAAAGCCCGTCAAAAGAAACGGTACAGTATATTTTTTTTTGAAGGATTTTTCTTTTTAAACGACTGAGGATATCTTCATCCGCTTTCGATAGAGCCCCTGCTTCAGCGTCGAAAAGCAGATCAAGGTCTATGATGATCAAGGTCTCATATAGGGTCTCCTTAGTTTTTCGGGATAGAGCCTACTCAATTGCCTTCTCAGCCCAAAAAAGCATCGAGTGATCATTCGATTTATTTCTGTTGATATGTTGCTGGTAAAATTCATAGCAGAGCTAAGGTAGAAAAAGTACTTTATTACCTCGAAATTGCTAACACCGGAGGACAAGCGCAGTCGTGAGACTACTACAAAGATGGTTTCCTAGTACCGTACACACCAGAGACCATAGAACAATCGAAACAATGGGTTTTACCCAGTGAAGGTGCTCCAAAGAAGGCGAAAGACGTTTTTGACAGGGATGTAAAAACTAGACATGGCTCTACATGGCCCGTCTCTAGAAAAGCTGTCATATACGGCCTTAAAATCGATGAAAAGTATGTGGGTATCGATGAGGATTTCTTAAGTTCTTTTCAGGATGTGCCGGAGTGTAAAGATTTGGTCTTTGGGCCTTTTTGGTCTGAAACCGCACTGATAATGACCAATAAGATTGTTGGCGAAGGGTTTTAGGCGTTCATGTAATATGGCAGATAAGATCTTGTATGTGATGTTGAGGAGACTTTTAACTCTATAGTTGACGCTTAACCTTTTTGGTGGATCAGGCAAACGAAGCTGAGATTCTATTCATCTGGCATACACTCTGAACAAATCAGAGAAATAAGTTGAGGCATGCTCTCCACATGATTTGAATACCTCGGCCGATGCTGCTTCGTTGGATTTGAACTTAGTTATTGTTATCCTTACTTTGTTTTGGTCAGGTGGACGGAATTTTTGGCTATCATCGTCTAAGTTGAATGATCTATTTTGTCTGATAGCGGTACGTTGCTTTCCCCTTAATACAGTCTGCAGAAAAAGATTTTCCATACTCATGACTCTACAAGGTTTACTTCTTTATCTCTACAATATTCTGTATGTATTCTTGCCTAAGCCTGTGCAATATTCGTATAGGTACAACCTTTCAGTATCTTCGATCGCGCGCTTCTCGTGCTTATTTTTTTTTTTTTTTTAATCTGGAAAAGCCGATGTTCTTTTCGTCTCTTCTTTCTGCAGAGCTCACGAGCAGCTCTAGTCCTTTATTACAGCGCCGCTTTGTAGCCTTCTTGCTTAGCTGCATGTACTTTCCCGCATTCATCATCACACCAGGGATTTTTTGAAGGTGGTCGGTTAAAAGCCGGCACATCAGTTGGGCGTCTTTAATGACACTTTGCTAGTGCTGAAATGTTTCCTATTTTGAAAATAAAAATCTTAGAGTGATTCAGATAGAAGTTGTTGATAGTTTTCAACATATCTTGGTTCTTGGCTCTTGGTTCTTGGCTATTGGCTCTTTTACTCTTGGCTCTTGGCTCTTGGCTCTTGACTCTTGACTCTTGGCTCTTGACTCTCGGCTCTTGACTCTTGGCTCTTGACTCTTGGCTCTTGACTCTTGGCTCTTGACTCTTCGCTCTTGACTCTTGGCTCTTGACTCTTGACTCTTGACTCTTGGCTCTTGACTCTTGGCTCTTGACTCTTGGCTCTTGACTCTTGGCTCTTGGCTCTTGACTCTTGGCTCTTGACTCTTGGCTCTTGGCTCTTGGCTCTTGACTCTTGGCTCTCGGCTCATACCACATATCATCAATAACGCGCTAAACATTGGTTTTCAAGACCTGCATGGCTTGTGGTTTATCGCTATACATTAAAGGCATTATATAGAACTTCAACTCGTCTTCGGTTGCCAATTTATTGGTCCATTTTGCGATAAAATTTTATCGTTAAATCGAGTTCTTATTAGACCGATGACACGTAGCGCCATCCTGCTGAAATAGAAAAGAAATAATTACTGATCAATGTCTGGTAAGGTTGTCGTGTAATTGAGACCCATAAGTTTCCTCAGGATTTGACTTAGACAATTTTAATTGTTAATCAATTAAAAAAAATGAGACTCATCACTAAAAATGTTTTTTCGATATAAATAAATACCTCAGTGTGCTGAAGAGTCGAATCAACGACCTCTCGTCGCAAGCCACGATGTCGTAGTTTGTACGGGTGGAGGCCAAAATATTTTCGGAAAACTTTTCACATAGTGGATGGACAGAAAACAAATAGTTGGAGTTGACGTCTAATTGATAATTCTGGACTTTCCGCTATTCTTTCACTAATCATTTATCTGTATAGTTTTGAGTCGTACATTGTATCTACACCTTATGTAGAAAACCTGAAGTGACACAATTGACCTAAGGGTTGGTATAAATGAGCAGCTAACCTAAACGCATTGGTTCAAGCTATATTATCTTCAACACATTCAACCCAGTTTCTTCTTAAACAGGGAGGGGGTTAGCACATGAGTGCCATTTTCAACCGTTTAATGCAAGCATTTTGTATGAAATAGCCAGCATACCCGATTTAAGGCGGAATCTATACCCTTAACTACATGGAAAATCATTCTGCTTCTTTTATCTTCTCCCCTCAAATTGTTTCAGTTTACCTAGATCAAGTTGTCAAATGTTATCACTCTTATAAGCCACGGGAGCCACCTAAATAGAATGTTCTAGCAACACTTGTGGTAGTGCGTAGGTTGATGAGTAATTGTGGTAGTATGTAGATTAAAATTTTTAAAATTCGTCGTGGATTCAGATCCAGTATTGTGAATACCACCAGGAGAAACTCGATCGAGTCATCTCTATACTTAATAACATCGAGTCAGAGCATCTGTTTGTTTACTCACCTAGGTTATATCTAGACTATCTGGATACTTGACTTATAACTCTCCTCACCAGACAGATAATTGAAGTCGAATTGCCACATTTTTAAACTCTATGCTCTCTGTAATCTCTCTCCCTCTGTTAGTTTTCCGATGATCCTAGCAGACCAACTCGCTTGGGTAGCGCTTTCTTCAAATAGCTTTCTACCTGGTCTTAGAATAATGTGAAGGTGTAAACACTTTGAAGTGTCAAACCCTATCTGAAGCGTCATGAACTACTTTTCGTGCATACGCTTATGTCTTAGTATTTTGATCATCTTATTCCTAGGATGTCTCCTTGTAATACATTTACCGATACAAGGATACAAAACATTATTTTAGTTACTGAAAGTTTAAAAAGAAACAGCCCTTAACTCTGCGTTGAAATCTTTTTTTTTATGCTTTATACCTCTTAGTTAACTTAAAATTAATATTGCAACATTTATGTACTATATATATATGTAAAACAATGTGTAGTGTTCCTATACAGTGGGATATACCGTTGAATGGAAATAAAAAATCATGATTTCTATGAATAAAGTGTATTTCTACTTAGATTTCTCACACTCCGTGGATAAGTTTAATTTTTTGGAAACACTTTCTGTAATTTGGTTTATGTCAGCTTTCAGCATGATTTCAACAGCGGCATCATTGCTTGAGATTTCATGTTGTTTACGAGTAGTCTCAATAACTATTGCTGCCTGTTCTTTAATCTCATTCCACGAAAAATCCAAATCCTTTTCTTCTGGGTTCAATCCACAAATAACAAAGCGTAAAAAGTGTTTGCCATTATGATTTGCCTGGATCAAGTAAACCTTTTTTCGATCTGTCAATCTGTCCAACAGACTCGTCGTTAATACATTATCGCCCTTCATGCGAAAGCAAACTAGGCCAAGGCTGCGCTTTGTAACAATTTCAAAACGATCATCACTCAACACGAGCTGCTCGAATTTCTTAGCCAACTCCATGTGTTTACGAAGATGTGCTCTAACACCATCTGCTCCATATGATCGTAAGGTGATCCATACCTTAAGAGCTCTAAAACGCCGCCCAAGTGGAATTTGCCAGTGTCTGTAGTCCGGTATCTGTGATCGTCCTTCATATTTGTGCTTTAAATAGATGCGATCTACGTTGAAACTGTCCATAACATGATTTGCATCTCGTAACCACATTGCTGTACAATCGAAGCTCACAAGAAGACTTTTATGTAAATTGAAATTTAAGGAATCCACAAATTCTAAGCCTCTTCGTAGTTCTTCATATTCAGGAAGAGCAAAGGCTCCTCCAGCATAAGCAGCATCAACATGCAACCAAATATCGTGCTCCTTGCAAATCGCCGCAAGGCCTGGAATATCATCGAAGGCACAGGTACCTGTGGAGCCTAATGTGGCTACACATACCATAGGGAAGAGACCCTTTGCTACATCTTCTTCAACGGCCCTTTTTAAGATGTGTCCATGGAAAATCAAGTCATCGCCAGCTGGTAATAAACGAATTGGAACTGCAGCCAGAACACCAGCTTTCTCAACACAACTGTTACTCTGGTCACTAGAATAACCGATAAGACGAGCACGTATCTCGCTTTCAGCTAACTCAGGATGTTTTTCTTTGACACGTCTCACAGTAGTTTCCCGTGCAGCTAAGACAGCCACCAAAACTGCCTCGCTGGCAGAACCTTGAATCACACCACCACCAGGACCCTCAGATGCATGCAGAAATTCCTTGGGAAGGTTTAGAAACTTTGCAACCCAATCCATAACGACGACTTCTAGTTCCGTACATGCTGGGCTGCATATCTTTAAAAAGAAATAGAAAAAATATTAGAAAATTTTATTCATTTTTGTATCATGAGATGTTGTATTTGCAATTCTATCTAGTGGACAGGGCATGGTAAATGTGAGTTTGATGGCAAGGTATTCCTCTTGGCTTTCGTGGGTGGTTATGTAATTTTGAATACCACTTGTTGAAGAAGAATTTTAACAAAAATAAAAAAATTGTTTGGCTCTTTTCGCACATTAGAACGTGGAAGTTAATGTCTATATTCAACAAATTCATATGTCTTCTACATGACTTATTTGTTATAACGAGTCTGTCAGCACTTCAATCTTCCGCAAGAGATACACGATCTAGGCGATCTTAGGTCTTGTGAATTGTTGTATTCGAAACGTTCTAAGACAACGTTCACAGTAATGTGAATTGAATGAACTGTACCCCTGCACCTGTAATCACTGGGTGACCTCAGTTGTCTGCATTTCAAGACCTGGAAACAGTACTAATTTAAAAGAAAAGTGAAATTGTATTCGTATCGTGCAAAAGTGACGAACCAGTTATCCTTAATAAGATACAATGCCTATTGAAGTGTTACGAAAAGGTTTAAGGGACGCTGCTCTTTAAATGTGACAGCAACCCTTACAAGGTTGTTGCTGGGCTGCCAAGATGAACACTTACGAATTTTTCTGAATTTATCTCTTTCTTTACACCAAAGGATGTTAGTACAAAACTATATAATATAGGTAGAAACCGGAGGGTATTTAGTAAGCAATAGAGTATATCTAGTAGCCAGTCTTCTTATGGAATCATTGGAAGAATTGGCTTGATCAATAAGAAGAGCAAGAGCAATCTGTATCATAGCAACATTAAAAGAGCTGGTTACAAGATACAATCAAGATCTAGATCAAGAACACAGGGTATCACAAATCTCAATACATATTGCACATTGAGCCTTGGATGGTTGGGTGCTGTAACTCTGTACAACTGTACTTGTTCCACCTTCAAGTTGTAACCATCAAGTATTGGTCGACGTCCATCCGGAATAAACTTACCCAACTATGTATGTAAAATCTCGCGGTAAATCAAATAGGACCTTATCCGGGCTACTGCAACATATTTGGAGCTCAGACCGGTAAGGATTTCGAAGACTAGGTCAGGATCTTAGGAAAAAAATTGTGGTGGATGAGGTCTTAATGGACTCAGATCCTCGAACTAGTTGTTGGCTTCGGTCTTATAAAAAAAAGTCACAGTTACGAAGCAACTTCGGATCTGTACGTTAGATCTGTTAATAGGATATGTACAGCCGAGACTGGACTCAGCTCTGGACTCTTACAAAGCATATGTTACCGCCATTTACGAAATTCGATGAGATTGGCCGGACAGTAGGAGGATGAAAGACTGTGACATTCACTATGGCGATTATTATCGACAGCGAAAGCAGCGCCTATTTTGATGTGGATAAGTTCTTGGAGGCAGACTTATGCAAAAAGTCGTGAGTTTCCAGCATGTGAAATACGATCGATGCGAGGCATTTATCCTTTATTATGGATGTCCGAACATTTCGAGGGGCTAACATCGACTTGGACCATTACTCTATTGTATGTGTTCAAGGTACAGTTGCGGATATATTGAACATCGCAAAGAAAAGCGAATACTGTGAGGAAGTTCGGTATCGCACGGCTACAATAGCAAGAGATCGCCAAATTCTTTTCCAATCGAATGTCTTTTAATCTTTTAATCAGTGGCAGCTATCAGACATCCTGTCTCGGATGTGCTAGGTTTCACTTGGCCCTCACAATGGAACCCCTGGTGTGATGACGAGTGCCAGTAAGCACATGCAGCCAAGCAAGATGCATATAAAACGGCACTGCATAGAAAAGCAAGAGCTGCTCACGAGCTCTACGAGTATAGGAAGAGCCGACGAAAAAAAAGAAGAAGCATGAGAAGTGTGCGATCAAGAAAATTGAGAGGTGCTTTTCCAGGAATGAGATTCGGAAATTTTACCAAAAATAACAAGCCATGAACATACAGGCGAAAGGCGAACTAGATAACATCGTAGTAGAGGATTTCGAAAGAGCATTTCTGTAGACTGTATAACGGCGATGCCGAATCAAATACCGATGTGAGGCAGAATGAACCTTTCAACTTGGACGATGTAGATCAGCAATTCCGTCCACATGAAGATAGCCATATCTTAGTTTAAGTCCAACAAAACTGCTGCCAAAGTTTTCAAAGCGGCAGGCGGCGACTTTGTAAGGAGCAAACACTAACTCATTTGTGAAGTATGGTCAGACGAATGTATGCCCTATGATGAGATGTATGTTTGTCCCATCTTCAAGAAAAGAGACCCTGTGAACTGTGCTAACTACAGATACACCAGCCTTCTTAACATCGCCTAGAAGATCTTATCTGCCGTACTGTGTGGACGCCTAAGTCGTTCGTCATTGATTGGTCCATATCAGTGTTGCTTCAGGTCAGAAAAGTCTACCAAATATTAACGCCACAACAGATCTTGGAGGAAACCCATGAGCTCCAAATCGATACACACAGCACTTACTCGTCGATTTTAAGGCCGCGTATAACAGCATCTATAGAGACGAACTATACCGAACAATGTTTAGTCTTGGAAGCCCTGCCAAACGCTTCCATTTATGAAGGATGATGAAAAGAATTCACGCTACTCCATCATGGTCGGTAAAGAAACTCACTGAGACCGTTGATGTCAAAAAAGGATTTAGATAAGGCGACGCGCTGTCATGCGATTTCTTAAACATCATTCTCCAAAGAATAGTGCAAGGCTCACACTCCAGCACCAGAGGCAAAAGTCCATTCAATTACTCGCATACGTCGATGATATTGATATAATCGGAAGAAAGCATCGTGATGTCAGTGGTGCTTTTGCGACGATTGAGAAGATGGGTTTAACAGTCAACCGGAAAGGACACCCAACACCGAAGTCTCGAAGAGGACGTCTTTGATGTAGTTAAGGACTTTGTCAACCTAGGCTCCGTTATCAATTCAGACAATAACAACTGCGCTGAGATCAAATAAAGAATAACTCTTGCCAATCACTGCTTATTTGGTCTAAAAATGTAATTTGATAGAAAAAAACACTCTCGAACAACAACTCTATTTAAGACCTTAATAATCCCAGTCCCGTGTTATGGCGCAGAGGCATGGACTTTATCAAAAATGAATGAGGGTGCTTTTGGATGTTTTGAGAGGAAAATTTTCGAACGATTTTCAATTCTATCCACATACACGGTGAGTGAAGGATGAAATACAACGGCGAGCTGTACAGACATCGACTTAGCGAGAAGAGTGAAGGTTCAAATACTAAAGTGGCTGGGTCATGTAGAGCGGATGCACACCAATACTCCGGGGCTGCGCAGTAGATAAAAATCGAGAAGGTGGAGATACCGAAGAATCTGCTTAAAATTTTCTTTCTACTGGAACGCCAGCGTCTCTAAAAATGTATTGTGGTAGCTGCTTAAAGCAGAGCTAAGCACTAGATATTTTAGCTCTTTTTAGCCGTCAACAAAAGTGAATGGCATCACACCAGTCCAACTGTAAAAAAGAGGGACAAAATTTAATCGCATTTGGTCAAGTTAATTCAAAGCCCTAAATTATATAACATAAGCGGATACAAGTATACGTTGTATACATTCCAGATAAAGGAAAAATTTACCTCAAAGGAAATGCTTTACAGACCAATAGCCTAAACCTATTGAAAGTTGTGACGACGATACTTAAATCCAATACCACCGGCATCTAGATTTGTTGGAAACAATGGTGAATGATTTCCAATTGAAGGTGGAGATTCCTTGCACATTCACACGCATAAAAAGTTAATCGCAAGCTCCACAAGGTCAACTCAACAGGAGAACATCCACGACGTAGATGTCCTTACTAAATTAACCAACTTCCGGCATAATTAATTGTCTGAGATTTTTCAAAGTCGTTACACATTATAAAAAATTTTTCAGTTCTCTTGTCGATTGTCCCTAAATGGTGTATACACCTTGATGTTTATTTGGTTAATGATTCTTGGTTATATTCTAAGAAAAATTATTGTTCTACAAGAAGGGTATTCATCGAGGATTTAAGAAAAGTGTACCCTGACGCAAGCTAAAAACTTGGTTGAGGATTTTATTTTTAGCAGGAATATGAGTCCTTATAACTGCGTATAAATAAAGTTAATATCTGTTTTGGGTCTTCAGATATCTAATTGCTAAGCCTGTTCTATTTTTCTTGCCCATGCTGATTTTAAATTTTACGATAACTTTTCCCCAGAAAATGCGTCTAAAACATAACGTTTTACTATTTTTTCTTATGAACGTATCAATAGTAAAGAAAAATCAACAACAAGTTTGCAGCAAATTAAATTAAAATCTTTTTGCTAAAAGCTCCAAAATGTGTATACTAAAACAGCTGCTCAAATTTTCCTCCTTGGTTTTGTATACATGCTAGATCCCATTTTTGGATTTCACTGCTAATGTTTATTGATCTTAACTGCTGCCTCACTTCTGATGACGCCGTAAAAAAAATCCAATACTGTAAGGCCAGGAAATCTTTCAGGCCAATAAACTGGTCCATTTCTTCCTATCCAACGATTAACGTACCCTTCTTCTTGCCAAATCTTAACATTACGACTATAGTGGGCTGGGGCACCATCCAGTTCGAAATATGATGAAGCTTGTTGAATCACTTAAATGTCCTTCAATAGCTCTAGTAAACCAGCCTAGTTCAGCCTAAGTGGTAGTCTGAATGAGCCAATTAACTAGTTTTCAATTACACTTGCCCATATACCACCTTGATCAAAAAAAAATAAAAAATAACCACTGTGTGGCGCTCCCTCAAAATCTTAGCGTTATAGCTTGACATTTGCAAAAGTTTTAAGATTTTATACAATTTTAGAAATGGATTTAAATTTACAACAACAAAATTTGCGTAAAAAACAGATTTAATGGTGCGCGAATGTTGCAAATGTTGGAAAAGTGTTTTGGGAACGCTTCTATAAAGAAAACGGTCATTTACCAGTGATGAACGCAGTGGCAGACCATCGACATCGAAAACCGACGAAAACATTGATGAAGTAAAAGAAATGTTGGTCAATAACCGCAAATTAACCATCAGAGAGAAAGCGGAGGACTTGAACATTGTCTATGGATCCGTCCAAGACATTTTGGTTAATGATTTGGGTTTCCGTCGTGTAGCAGTAAAGTTGGTGCCAAAAGATCTCAGTTTTATGCAAAAAAGGGAATGTGTTGACATCGCAAAAGGGATGATTTGCGAAGCTGAATCCGATCCCATATTCATCAAAAGGATCATTACTGGAGACGATACGTGCGTTTATAAGTACGACACCCAATCCAGACATCAGGCAAGTAAATGGCGTTTACCAAATGAGCCGAAACCAAAAAAACCACGTGGTTTTCAGTCAAAAAAGAAGGCAATGCTCACAAGGCTTACAATGGTGTATTGCATCATGAGTTTTTTCCACAAGTCCAGACAGTAAGCAAAGAGTATTATTTGGGCGTTATAAGACGTTCGCGTCTATTATTTTAAATTTTTTGACGAAAAATGCAACAAATACCATCCAACAGTCACCGAATTCACCTGATTCGGCTCCCTGCAACTTCTTTCAGTTCAGTCGAGTTAAAAAACCACTGCGGGGAACGCGTTTCGGCAGCCGAGAGGAAGTAATGGAAAAATCGCAGGAAGCACTAATGGACATACCGAAAACCGAATACAAAAAATGTTTTCAGGATTGGATCAAGCGCTGTCATAAGTGTGATGCAGTCGATGGGGATTACTTTGTAGGGGACAATATAGATTTAGATGAATAAACTTGTATTTTTAATTTTCTAAATAAATTCCGGGAACTTTTGAACTTTGATCAAGGTGGTATGTATTGACGCATTGACGTATTAAAATGATTTATGTTTCCTTGAATATTATGTGGATTATCCCATGAGATTATGAACATTTGTGAGAGATTGATAAATTGAGATTCGGCCGTCCAAAGAGCTTTGCTTACAAACTAAACTCGTTATCATCCAAGCTCCGCTACAGCAACCACAACGTTAACTCAATTCTCTTTTCCAAATCATCGAAAAGCAGTTCTTTCATAGGTATATGGTGGTCTAGATAAAGATTTTCTCCATGCAGTACATTAGAAATTTTGCATCTGAAAACATTGAATTGCAAAGCTAAAAGTCTGATGCTGATTGATAGATCAGTTATAGATCAGTTTTCTTTCATCGACCGAAATTTTTTTTAATTGTGGAACTCCCGCATTAGGTCGTGTATTTAAACTGATCCCGTTTCTCGAAGCCTTCGATACGTATGGTATTTCCAAATACCTATTCAGTAGAAAGTTGTTGGTTAGGATAAAGTTCATAGTATCTTTGTATTTTTTCATAACTTTTAAGTAACAGGATAAGGAAATGAAGGCTTTGGCTACGAAATTCAATAGCTACCATATGCAACTTTAAAAAAAATATTGCAAAATTATTAGTTCTTGGAAAACCATTCTCATTTACAACTGTTATTAGAAACGTAAGTAAAAAACGATAAATTTTTATCATAAAATCGAAGGGTTTTTCTGCAAAATTGTTTGATGATTTTTTTTATAATATTTTTACGTCATAAGAAAAAATAGTAAAATGTAATGTTTATGAGGCATTGTCAGGAGAAAAGTGACCTCAAAATCAAATAGATTTGGGATTCGGATATCTAGGATTTCAATAAGATATTTCCTTTATTTAAACGCAGTTACAAACAAAATCCTAAACGAAGTTTCTACCTTAAGTATTGGATCTATAACTTGTGCGGTTTGCTAAGAGATGGCGTAACTTGTATTATTCCATTGGAACATGCGTAGGAAAGCTACTGTCATTGTACGTCATTTCAGTGTATGTCATTCATTTGAAGCGTAAACAGCAATAATTTTTTTTCACTCAAATATGTCGGACTTTGTGCCTGAAAAAGTGTTTTTGTGGGGAGTTCTTCTTCATTACTTTAATATGAAAAAAACTGCTGCCGAAAGTCATCGTATTTTGGTGGAAGCTTACGCTGAACATGCGCTAGCTGAGCGAACGTGCCAAAAGTGGTTTGCACGATTTAAAAGTTGTGATTTTGGCTTGGAAGACGATTAACGTCCTAGGCAGCCAAAAAAGTTTGAAGATGAAGAACTGGAAGCATTATTTTATGAAGATTATTGCCAAACACAAGAAGAGCTCACAGAATCTTTGGCTGTCACTCAAGCAGCCATTTCAAAACGTTTAAAAGCAGCTGGATATATTCAAAAGCAAGGAAATTGGGTTCCACATGAGCTCAAGCCGAGAGACGTCGAAAAGCGGTTTTGCTTGCCCGAAATGTTGCTGGAACGCCACAAAAGGAAGTCAATTTTGCATCGGATTGTTACTGGTGATGAAAAATGGATCCATTACGATAACTCCAAGCGCAAAAAATCATATGTCAAACCCGCCCAACCAGCCAAATCAACGACAAAGCTGAATATCCATGGCGCGAAGATAGTGCTCTGTATTTGGTGGGATCAGATGGGCGTGCTGTATTATGAGCTGCTAAAACCGGGTGAAACCATCAATGGACAACGCTACCGAACACGATTAATCCGTTTGAAGAGAGCAGTAGCCGAAAAATTTCCGGAATATGCGACCAGACACGAGGCAATAATTTTCCATCATGACAACTCTCGGCCCCACGTTGCTATTCCGGTTAAGAACTATTTGGAAAACAGTGGATGAGAAGTCTTACCCCACCCGCCTTATAGCGCGGGTAAACTCTTCAGACGCAGTAGTAGCTTCACTAGGTGGAACGCCGAAGTCCCAGTCAAACAATAGTTATCACTCCTGGAGAATTAGAAGAGCATTTTGAAAAAAAACAAACTGATGCCATTATCAATCGTTTCTAGGAGTAAATTCAAAAACCTACGCAGCGACATAATGGACGCAATTGAGAAAAACCGACAGTGTATGAAGAAAAATTAATAAATCCGCGTGGAGAAAATCTTAACGCATGTCAATGAATCATCTTTGCTTGATGAAGATGGAACAGACCTGAGAAAAAAAATATATGACGCATTGGAAAGGGGAGATTTTGCAACTGTTGCAATTCTCTGTGGAGTTCCGCAGCATGAAGAAAATTTAAAATCAATTTTCCACTGTTTGTGCCATGTCATCGAATGCAAAAATCCAACTTTAAAAGCTATTTTCCGCTCTCAGCATTGAGATAAAAACAATGATCTACCCATCATATTAAAAGTAATTCACCACATGAACGTAATAATGTCCTTAAGACTATTGAAGGGAAAACACAAACAATTCGTTAATATGGTAGAATCCTTCAATTTACAAACAATCAACGGACTTTGTACCAAGCAAACGATTCTCGCTTTTAGATGTGTTCATTTAAGTACCCATAAAATGCTTGCACACAGCGCGGGCGAAAGAAAATCGGGGAGGATGGAAAGAGAGGCACCGATGAACGTTGGTTTTAAATGTTTTGAGCTTATAATGAATAGAAAATAAAGAGCTACGCAGGGCATTCAATAAGCCGGTTGTACGACTTAGGAACGAATCACAATATTTTAGAGTACGTCAGAAAGTAAGCTTGAGAGTATACTAATGAGCATTTATAGCGAGACGGATGTTATGGTTAAAAGTTTAAAGGGACGGAACGCTACTGGCGATTTCTATGGAGTACTGGTGGTAGAAAAAGCGATAAAACAGAGCGAGACACGAGACATTATGTTGGGGTTCAAGACTATCCATTGTCGGAGTGATATTAGTATTACCTATGAGTTTTATGGCACGGTTTTGATGGTTTTTGATGCAGGGATATCTCGGACGCACCCGACTAGATGTAGGTATTTACTTCAATTTCGAGTAAATTTCTTACATCGCTTGAGAAATCACAGACATTACACAGCATTTGTGACGACACCGAATATGTGGTCATTCCAACGTAAATTGTCATTGATACACATACCGAGAATGACTGGGTGCTTAAATTTCGCTTAAATACCAGATTCCACTCCGAAAGATAACATAGAAAAAAAAAAGACTTAAACTTAAGTGACGCAAAAAAATGTAAAGGGCCTCAGCCAACTCACTGTGCGTCAACTGAAAGCAGCTAATCTACGATCGATCTGGTGCGAAAGGCTTATTGGTTGAGGCCCAGATTCATTGAAAGTTAAATAAGGTAAGCTACAACGAAATACATAAGAAAACAGCTCAGGGTACTAACGATGCCAAAATTACATTGCTATCATGCTATCATTTACTCAGAACAGAAAAGTAAGAATCAAGTTAAACACACTTTTGTATATGTCACGGAGTAATCAAAAGGGAGTCCCAACAATTACGGCTACCGTAGAAACTATTAAGACATAGAGCACATTAGTCAAATGACAAACAAAAAACTCTTAAGGTATAGCATTCGAACTTACGATAATAATTAATCAGAAATAAGTAAGCATAAAATTTCTCTCTGAATCACAACATCTACACGCTGCTACCTATAGGAATAATTGGCGTTTCATCACAGTAAAATTCCAAATAGACTTACTTCTCTAGACTTTACTTAATTTAAATAATCAAACAGCAACTCTACAGCGAACTATGCAACACATCTGCCAACGAAAATACCTTAAAATCTAAATTTGAGTACCCCTTAAGATTTATTCAAAATCTAGTCACACTTTGGGCTATCTAATCTACACCATGACATTAATGAAAACAAAAGTTTGATACACAATTCAAGAACAGCATACATCTATGACATAAATACGAAACACAAGTGCAACAACGGCGAAAACCATATTGAACTACAACGTGATTTTTTACAAAAATTTCAGAGCTATATCATAAATAACCAGTTTGCAGAGAAAGTTAGCCACAAGAATTTTCTTTTAGAGATCACTTAAAATAATCGAAACCACTCTACACTATACACATACACACCACACAAGACAGTAACTTAAGCTCTAAGCCAATAAATACTGGAAGACCATATCTTCACATAGATAGTTGTACAGAAAATCCTCTACTTACCCAGCTAAATCCAATTACTCCTAGACCACTGGAAATCATTTCCCCAACAATTGACGGAAATGATGTTGCCGTTGGATAGTATGCATGCATATTGGGCGATTGCCAATGTGTCAACCCAGGCAATATTGTTCTGCTTATGTCAGACAAAATATCCTCCCATTTCTCAGGCGCCTCAGGAATTTCCTGTGGCAGTAGGTCAAACAAATATCCTGGTGTAACCGATGGCAGAACGTCACTACAAATCGAAAAACAAAAAATAAACCACTTTAGCTGTTATGTAAAGCTTAACAATTTCATTTCAAATACCGTTGGCGAATATTTTCTAAATAGTCGGCAATAAAATCAATGGCTGCTTTACCAAATTCGCGAAACTCTTTTGAATCCATTTTTGCTATGATGTATCTGTTCCAAATAAAACAACAAATTCAAAACAATACAAATAAAAATATCCAAATGGAAATGCCAGCCGAGATGAAGAATCGATAAGATAGAGACGCGAATAAGTTGATTATAATACGCCGATACACGCGGTTTGAATTTCTTTTACCAAATGGTCGGCATGGTGCCATAATGCTGTTTTTTTATACTTTTGTTGACGGATGTATCGCACGTTGAAAGTTATATGAGTACCTTTCTCATCTCTTCTTTTCGTTGGCTGTTTTTAGTTTTTCTTTGTTATTTAGTTTTTTTTTTTTTTTTTTTTATGTGGAAGGTTCTGAAGAGGCAACTCGCGACAACGAGTTGCAGATTAAAGGCGTAATTAAAAATTAAATTTTCATATCTGATGGAGGTATAGCCAGACACACTCGCAAATTGCAAATAAAAAGGTCAAAGATAGACATCACACAATGTATACTGGACAATTATATTTGGTGGTATAGTAATTTTCAATTTTTAGTGGCACGTTGCATCGTAATAGAAGAAAAAACATCATACCAAACGTATACTTAGATGATGGGGAAAATAAAATAATTATATAGATACGTCGCGCATCTAAGTTAACACAATAGATATGATTTTGTCTCACACTACCCGGGTCACGAAGTTCAAATTATGTACTCGAATATAAGTATTCTTGAGCTCATTACAAGGGATAGTGATGAATATATCTATGGTCTGCACTTGAAGTTGTAATACTCGTATCAAAGCTGTTTTTAGACAAATAGAATTTTGTTTTCGCGAAACATGGTACAAAAGGAGTTTTTATGAGATACTTATGCAAAGTAGCGCTAATTAAAAGTAACTTTAATTTAGTTGTTATTTGTATTTATAATAGATAGAACCGCAAAAGACAAAAACAAGACAAAAATTGATATTTTAATGTGAATGTGAATTTTCACAATCACTTAATTATCATTTTAGTCTTAATTATATAACAATGGCATGTTTTTCTTAAAAATATCAGGGAGAATTGATGCGCATATCTATAAAAACAGATTTCAAGTTTACCCGGTGACTAAAAGATGCCTTTCAGAAATCTATGAGTTTCTCAGCAAGTGCGGATATATTTCAACGATTACTTCTTTAGATAGACGAAAATATATGTACATATGTCTATATCTCGATGATAGATCTGATCTACACGGCCTCCATATCGAAGTTACCATTCTTATAAAAATGTATATAAAGTATCACGAGATTTTCAATAGGACTGCATAAATTTGCAGACGAACCTACCTCTCTTCGCAACTAGACACACTTTAAAATAGTCTCACAGCTACAAGTCAGTCGACTTAATCACGATAAATTTATTCAAATCTAACAATCCATCTAAAAAGTTTTGCGTCAATCTCAATTACTTCTATCTGATATCTACGCTCTAACTGAAACTAATCTTATTTCCAACATAAAAAAACGAGTTATTCCCTCTTTCTCTCAATGTTTTTCGTGATGATAATCGCACACCGCCTACAATTGATTCATCTTGTCGAGGTGTCCTATTGACCATTCACAACAGTGCTGAATCCTCTCTCGTTGCTATTTCGTCTTCTTCTAAATTCGATAAGACTTACGCATTAATACTTGTATATTAGTTATGTTTCGCTACATTTTTGCGGCCCAACCTATCATGTCCTACTAAGCATCTATTGATGCGATTAAAAATTTGATTGACTTATCGAACTCTCTTGAGGATATCGTTATCTTCGACGATTTTTATTTGCCTCAGCTGAAATGGACTCCTATCTTAGAGTAAACACACTCTAATCTATATTAAGTTAGCCGCTATATGGAAAAGTAAATAGACAACGGATCCTAAGGCTTCCTTCGAGCTTACCAATCTATCTCTGGTCGATGCGCTCTCAATTTTTAACAGCGAAATAATCTATTCCATTTCCCTTAATGTGGCCTTTTCCCGCCATAAAATATCTTCTACATTACGTCCTTGGTATAATGATAGACTCCGCTCCCTACGAAACAAGAGCTATCTTTCTACATGCTCGTATCTCCATATCATCAAACTCCATTAAGGCTACCTAAATAATGCGTAAACCAATCTTATAAACGACTTCAAGTCCTTTTGTCAATTGCAAAAGTAAAGCCGACGGTTATCCTTTCTCCCTTTCTTTCGAAAGCAAAACTTTTAGTGATCGACTTACCATCGCCAAATCTGTTGCTATATTTTTCAAGCAATCATTTGCTAACAACTCCCTCGTACCAGATATCTCTTCCTTTAATGACCTACCAAATTTCTGAGTTGTTCCCTTTCTTACTCAAAATTTCGATTCTGTTGTTAAAAAAACTTAAAAATAAATTTCTACCCGACCCAGGTGGCCTAACCGCTAATCCAACCTTTCTCTACTTCTTTCCTATTCCTTTCCTACCTATTTCATCTATCCCTTACAGAGGGAGAACCTCTGGTTTAGAGAATGAAGTTACGAAATATCGTCCCTAAACTCTCTCATATACAAAACCGCTTTGAACAAATTTTATTCGAAGACTCAAACTTTAAGTGGAAGTCTTTTATTTTCCCTAGATAACATAGGTTTTTGAAAAGGAGATCAACTACCACAAACCTAGTTGAATTCAAGTCTTTTGCTCCTACAACCTTAGAAAATTAAATCGATGTTTTCGCAATCGATTTCACTAAGGCTTTTAATAAGACATCTCATCAATTGATCCTTTTCAAATTGTCTGCTCTCGGCACCTCTTTTATTAAAATGGATATCTTCTTACCTAGTAAACCGATATTATAATGTTCCTTTTCTGACCTCATCTGGGGTTCCACAGGGCGGCCATCTTAGTCCAGTTCTCTTCGTTCTTACTATTAACGAATCTTAAGTGGGTAATTAAATACTCGATGCTCTCCCTTTACGCTGAGAGCGTAAAGAAGACCTTGATCGGTTTTCAACTGTTGCCCCAAAAACTCCTAAGAACTTAATATCACCAAATGCCAATCTATTATATAACCTTCTCACGTAAATGCAACCCGTCTCATCTCAGACTTTATTTTCTCTATGGTCAACTTATTCTCCTAGCTCAATCCTTTGAAGACCTTGGTATATTATTCGACTGTGAGCTCCATTTCCGTTCGCATATCGATAAGATGACCCTTAAAGCCAACACATCTCTTGGCTTTATTAAGTGGTGGTCCAAGAAACTTTCCAACCCGTACCAAATCAGATCTCTCTATGTTACCTTTGTTTGCCTCCTGCTTGAAAATGCCAGTCGTGATTGGTCTCCCTTTCACCGAGTTCTTGTGAATTCAGGGTATTCAACGTCGAATCCTCTGACCTGCTCTAACTACCTATCAAAAACGCCTCAAACTTATTAATTCAAATTCCCTAGAAGAATATAGCTGACATCGTGTGAATATATCTGTGTCCTCCCCGGTGGCATCTTTTAGACTGAAATATCTTTTAGACTGAGAGACGCGATTACTGTAACCTGTAGCGTTACTGAAATACTTACGCAGTTCCAGAATGAATTAAACCCTAACACTACAGTAAGTCTCTACGGTGTCCTTAAGTAGGATTTCCCTTCTCTTCTCAAAAACAAAAACAAAGAACAAACATTGAATACTCCTTAAAAGCAAGTGCAAGCTCAATAAAATAGCATCTGTACCTGGGCTTACAAAGATTCATAGACATAGACTTCATCCCAATAGGTGGCAGTACCATAAAGCTCCTCAAGGCTCCGAATAAACCACCAATGACTGTGGCCAACTCAATCACCAGCTACGTAAAAAAGATTGAATTCTTTTTCTGAGAATAATCAAGTAAAAACGAAGAGAAAAACCAGGACGAATGAGCTCTTTAGAGGTCCTATCGCACGAAAAAAAAAAATGGTCAAAAGGACCAGGGTCAAGCAAGTTAGATTTGGAGACTGAAATGGTTTGAATATAAGGAGCCAGAACTGTTGTTGTCAAACTACAAGCAGTTCTGAAAATTGATACATAAGTTTCCTTGAATGCAAACAGGTTCCTGGCTCTCTCTAGAGTGCTGAACCGTCGAAATTGACCTTTTGCCAATAGACGTGAAACAAGCAGCCAGCATTGTAAAGGCGTATTCAAGAAGCACTTCCAGTATCTGCTGAATGAACGTGTTGAGAATTAGAATAGAACTCCGATACAATCAATAAACACGTTCGTATAGAAGAGAAAAACACAACTTTTACAAAGCTAAAGATCACCAAGTTTTAAATACGATACGAAAGTGCTGCTTAGTCAAGGTGCATACACTAATTAATAGTCAACTGAGGGAAGACGACTGATAACTAGAATATCAGCTCCACATATTTCATCGATTTTACAGACAAAAAAAAACCTTTGTCCTGCTCAATATTGCTTACACGTTTCTGTTCAGTACATTGTGTGAACGTCGGAGATCCATTTAATCTGAGAAGATCAACAGTAGGCAATAGACAAATACCGGTAAGATCTAAAAATTTTCAGGTAGAATCACATTACGTTTCTATGTATTTTCAAGCCATTCGCAACAGCATTCAACGTTAGGAAATCTACAGGACGATAGTTTTTAACTATTCTGTATAGTTTTGAAGTAGTTTATCAGATCTTTTTTTAATTTTACTGTATATAGGCAACGACATGAGCATTTAACTGGCTTTTTTAATCTATTATTGGAGCAGATACTGCAAAGGGCAGGTTTTAACACAGAAGCCAGGAAGAGATCCATAAATTAGTCCAGCTTGAATATGTAGACGACATTATCACAATCGCTCATGCCCAGAGAGCTGTAGTAGAGGCGATTAACCGTAGCGTACCGCTTTTACTTCAGTTTGATAGAATGAGTTAGTTTAATACTCCTAACTAGATACACAAAACTAATGCTTTACAGTACCTTAATTCTGTTGGTTCTACTGTTTAAAGTCGAAGGGACGATGAAATTTTTGAGAAAATTACCCCTGAGGGTAATTTGAGGGAAATTTTGTGCAAAGATAGTGAATAGAATGGATGCACCTACTATAGTATGAGATGTCCAACGACTACTCTGACTTCGTCTTATCAACGAATATACCACAATGGTTAAGGATCTTCGAGTCCCAGCTCAAGGTACTAAGAAAGACTGAACCTTTGACTTATATATAAATTCGCTTTAAAAATTTGCAAGCAGAATTAGTTGTGTAACACTATACTGTCACCTACAGCGACCCTTCACAGGTAAGGTGCCTGCTTAATAAATATTTAGCCCTTTTTACTTGCAGAATACTGCTTTCATTCGGTGACGTAAAAGTCATTTTCTCTAAAATATACCATTTTCTCAAGTAAAAAACAAGTTTCATTGTAAAAAACAAGTTTCATGACATGAACTACCTTGCTTGATTAGATCTTTGAAGCTTGAGCTTGGGAGTTAACTGCAGATAAGACCAAGAGTCACCAAGAAGTCTAAATAGTCTGTAAGTACCAAAGGTATTTAGGATCTATCAGTTAACAGATAGGAGAAGCAACAAAATTATTGGAATTGGAAAGGTAATATGAGAACGCAAAGAAAATCAGATTTGAAAAAAGAAGGGAACGAATGTAACGTCAGAGTGCGAATTTCTCTTTGAGGCTTTCCGAACTTCGAAGGTATTTGACGTCTATAACTTAGAACAATAGAAGTTGGCTCAAACAGCATTTTAACGGAATACTGAGTACATAACCTGACTAGACCAATTAGTTAGAAAGTGCAATTTTCACATTTCCTAAAATTTTCGAAAGGTACTTGATACAATTTTCTAGAGAAAAAAGCTTAAAATAGATATAGTTGCTCTATACTCGTCCAATTGAGGTCTACAACCCAATGTCATACGCTTGATCTATATCATAGTTGTGAAGCCAGTTCTCATTTTTAACAACAAATCGTTGACAAAAATCGTTCCTATAGCGGAGCTCTAAGATTTGCTTCATTTGTAGAAATGCACTACTTATTTGTATCTTAATGTAGGAAATACCAGACCTACAATTATTTGAAAGTCACTTCGACATCTACTTTAAGCACCCGGTTCCAGAAGGGAAGGAACGAAGACTATCTGAAGTTTTTTTAAGTAAGCCAATTACCATGTATGCAGCCAGCCTCAAATATCCAAATGCATTTGCGCAGCTACCATTATTCAGGACCTTTCCATTCTTCATACAGTATGGATTTTCCCAGCACAGACTAAATAGGAGCGCCACGTTAGATATTGAAGCATACTCTAACAGATACACTCAAACAAGTATCAACTCCTTATCTTCTAACACCATCAATTCAAGAGTTGTAAGAAACTTCCGTACATCATTAGAGGTGATGCCGAAGCAGCTCTGAGTCACAATCTATTCAGTACCGGAGCAGTCGGATGTCCCAGAGAACTTTGTCACTGATAAACTGACTAGATTTGGATCCCTTGGAATAAGAAGTGACAATGCCAAGCCATTAACTTCCAACGTCAAACAAATGACAAATTTTCAAACGCGTTCTTAGGTCATAGTCATAGGTGAATTCATCTACACTAATATAGTTTACATTTGCCCCTACGTTTTGAAAAGACCTCATCAATCTCAGAAAAGAGATTTCATCTAACCCACTCACTGTGTCCTTCGAAGACACAAGCACCGATTGAATATTGCTTATATTCAAGAAAGCAATTCATACAAAGAAATGGTTACGAACTTCCTTAAAATCTGTCCTACTTTGATACAAAACAGATTCGAGATCTAAATGATCTCTGATCTAATAAAGATCAGCGATCTTGACAAATTTCAGTAATAAACTGCTTTAGTACAGAACTAGCTAGACCATCGCCATCCCACGCTCTCCAAATTGTATCACAATGGATTTACAGCTGGACTAAGCAGACCATAACGAGGAATACTTTATCCCAACCTAATCTACCTTCATGGATTGGTTGCAAATTTTATTTTGGAGCAGTGTTATGTATCGCTACCATACGACATGACTTCAGTCATTCGAATATTTCCTATTAGAAAAAACTGATCACAACGACGTTTATCTTTGACACTCAAGTATAGTCCTAGTTACAACTTTAACACTTATTGAGGTGAAAACAATTTAACGCATTGTACAGCACTTTAAATACTTAATACCCCAGTGGCAATACTTTTTGTAAGGATTGTCAAAAAAAGTACAATTCCATGCCGCAGTTTTCATGTTAGAAATTTACGTACCTCAATAATTTTTTGTTTTTCAATTATTTTGGTTTTAATTAACACAGATCCACTTAAGCGTATGACTGCACACTCAAAAAGCAACTTTAAAACTAGCAACATAGATTCGTAAAAATTGCGAGCAAGAAATTTAATTGGATAAAAGTTGCAACATCAACAAAAGTAGAAAAAAAATTATCTGGGTTATTTATCAGAATTTGCAATACATTTAGGTAGTTCAGTTACTATCACAGAACGATGACAAAGCAGCAAATTAAAAGTTGGTTCCACAGGTGTATTTGTATCTCTCCTTTTCACATTTATCGAATTTGCCAATTCACGTTCTGAATTTTTTTCATTTTAGAAGCTATTTTACGATCACGGCTATCATATGTCTTTTTGAGCATTAAAACTGCTGACAAGAAAATTAAGCCTAAAAGTCTAAACATATAATTCTGACTTCCTTCATATTGAAGAACATAGAGAATGGTCGGAACAATGTGCGCAAAACTGCTTCACAAATCCATCTGCTTGAGATGCAACATGCAAAAAGGGAGAACACTCTGAGGGTGCCTTCGATAACGCAACTTTAGACGGCATGTGTAAACAACATGACGTACACGAATTACTAGTTTTGTGGATCAAAGCAGTGCCGGCGGATGCTGACTGCAGCCAATATGTGATAGCGGAGGTAAGCAGGGACGCCCGCAAGCTGCCGTCCTGTCTCCACTACTATGGTGTATATTGGTCCATTCACTGCTCAACGCGTTTAATGGTTCTGAGGTCTATTCACAAGCACACGCAGATGATGTACCTGTTGGATCGTGTTTAGTGACTATCTAAAGTGCAAACAGCTGTGGACGTCATTTATGCACCAGAAATGGCCTTTCAGTCAATGATGTCAACACTGAAGTTGTTCTCGGTAAGAGAAGAAACAGGCTATTAGCGACATCTGGCTCCGCTCAAGAAGCATTGATGAATCTCCCTTCACTTGATATTCGTATTATGGTCTGCACTCTCAAAGCCATCTTCCGTTTACTAAAAAGTGGTCTTTAATAGAACATACATTGGAGCTTTGATTTTTTTTAACTCTGGTCTTATGGACATGCCGTCTAATGCATGAACTCCTGCTGCAAAAAAAATACGAAATCGACATACTGGCTTCAGCCCTTATCTGAGCCAAAGGAAGTATGTAGTCGCAATATCACGGATGACTCCAAAACAGATCTGGGATACAGTGTTAGTGTCTTTCTGGAGGAAGACAACGTTTAATTTACTCCTTGTAAGGAAAACTTGCGTTGTTCTTCCAAACGGAGATATACGCAATACTGATGGCAACGAACTGTATTGTAAAGAATCAGCGGAGGGGCGAAGCATCTGCATCTGTAGCGATAGCCAAACTGCGCTTACTGTCTTGCTGAATGCTCTTAGGCCTTTCACGTTAGTGAGAGAATGCAGGACTTCACTGAACGTGGTCGGGAGGCTAGGTTCACTAAGTTTTGTCTAGGTCCCAAGTCACAATGTGGTCAGGGGAAATAATATCGCCGTTAAACCTCGTAGGCAAGGGGAGAATTTTTCAGCACCCGAACTTACATTAGGTCGCTATGATCATAGCGAAAATCTAAAAAAGTGTTTGAAACTCTGCAAAGCGCGAATTATTGACATCAGTGTTATGATCTCTCAAGTAAGCTCACAACGAGCATTTCCATAAGTATAAACCTTTAGGTGCAAAAGTTCATTCTTCGCACAGACCACGCAGCTCTGAAATGGATACTACAATTTGAGAACCCTAAAGGCCAAATTGGGAAATACCATAGATCGAGTAATTGCTGGGATACGACTTTCAAGTGCAACACCGCAAGGGAAAGCTTCACTCATATGCTGAAGCTCTCTATCATCGACCGTATGGAATTAAACGTGAACACCTTAAACATAAGGAACCGAAAGAATAAGCCACTGTCCAAATGATGAGGTTTGTGCCTGTCTATGGTTGGAGTGAAGGCGAAATCCGTTCTTTCCAAAAAGCAGACAATAACATTGAACCAATATTTAACTGGAAGGAACACAAAAAAAAGACGAAGCTGGCAAGAGACATCAAACCGGAGCCAGATCCTGAAGGCCTATTGGGCACAGTTTGACTCGCTTTGTATGCAAGATGGTTTGCTGAGGAGAAAATGGGAAAGTTCAGGTGGAACTCGTAGGCAGCTTATCTTGCAACAGTTCAGAGGCAGCCAAGTGCTCAGGAGGAACTTGGAGGTAAATTTGGAAATAAACAACACGTTGAAGATTAGTTTAGGTTTAAGTGGTTATTGAAAAACCAACCCACTTAGGTCTATTGGCCCATTGTGGTGCCACGTGGATCTGTGACCCTCCTACACTAGAAACCATTTGGAGCTCTTAATAAAGCGTAGAAGACTTTTAATGTCTATGTTGTTTAAGTCACTTAAGTCGTTGTGGAAAAAGTCCCCTAGGTGGAGATTTCTTTTTTTAAAAGTGTTTGTCTCCTCTTTCTTCTCATCCATGCAGCTTCCGCAAAAGCCGTAAGTAAACATGCCAAGCCTTCTTGCATGTTTACCTGTGAGGCAGTGTTCAGTGATGACACCTATAATTGCGCTAAAATGTTTTCTATTTAGAAGAATTAAACTCCTGGAGCGATTCAGATCTAGATTTGGCCAGATTTGTTTGGTCGCTAAGCATGTCTATCTAACCGCCCATCTATGGTTTGTTCTTCTATTAGCATCCAGCTTTATTTCTTGTTTGCACGTAGCGATAGGTATACCTATGTTTTCCTTTACAAGTGTGATAGGTATAGTGGTTCCAATTTTGGCAAGTTCGTCGGCCCTACAATTCCCCGGAATGTCACTATGTCCCGGCACCCAGTAAAGGTAAATGTTAAACTGCTCCGCCATCTCCATTAGAGATGATATTCAGTCCATGACTGTTCTTGAATTTAGAGAGCATGAGTCCAGGAATTCGAAAGCTGCCTGACCATCGAAAAAGATGTGGATATCTATTGCAAATATTACTTTTTTGTTCAGCTAGGATAGGGCTTTCTTAATTGCCAGAATTTCTGTCTGGAACACGCTACAATGATTGGGGAGGCGGAAGGACAGGCTAAAGTTAAGCTTATCAACACCAACCCGACTGACAGTCTTTGAACTGTCAGAGTAAAAGTGGATTGAATTATCATCCAGGAAGACATTTACCTTCCACAAGAATCTGGAGGGAATGCTTACATGGAAGCCCTTGTCAAACCGTTGTTTGGTGTAGTCAATGTTTTCTGGAAGGATTCCTAGTGCGCTAAGAATATTTTCGTAGCCAAAATATTTATTTACCCACTGTAAAGTCTCTTTAAGGTGGCTACTTGTCTTCTATAATATTAGTGTCTTCGAGATTAGTGCAAGAAGTGCATTATAAGTGCGGATACCAAGGGCCCAAAAGTCACAGGGACGAAAATTAAGAGCAACATTCGAATGAATATCCATTAATACCGAAGGTCTGTTTCCCGAAACATTTAATGGCAACGTATACACCCACGTGGTCATGGGTTATTTACCATATAAGGATAAGACCGTAGCAGAACAAATATTCAAGAACTGGGTGAGCAGATTTGGAGTCCCAATGGAGCTGCACTCTGATCAATTACGAAAATTTGAACCAAAAGCCTTCTAAAAAGTGTGCCAATATTTAGAAACAAGGAAGACAAGGGCAACCTTGAATGAGCATCTGTCTAAGATCTTAGGCAGTGGGAGTGAGATCGTTGCATACTTCTCTTCTTAATGGCCTACCGAGACGCGGCTCACACTTCAGCAGAACGTATATCATCAGAAATTCTATTTATAGTATTCAAGCAGTTAGGTTCAGGGTCCCCACCTAAGGAGCACAAGGATGTAAACAACAACGTGGATTGCTTGCGCAGCAAGATTCATGATAGCAACCGCATGAAGACAACATCAAAGCGAAATCTTCCGGCTTTAACGAAGGAGAATCTGATGCAGCTATATAATTCTCTGAATAAGAAAACGGCATATCACCAAAATTGCAATAGGATTAGGAAGGTCCATACAAGGTGAAACCCGCATTAATGATGTTGTTTACCGGATCCAGACAGGATCGGTGGAAAATTAAGGTACTCCATGTGGATAGAATGTGTAACTGCAAGGGAACCGGATCAGTGTTATAACTTTTTATTTCGAGGCAAAGCAGTGTCATCCATATTTAAATAACAGAAACTCATCCACTTTACAGCTCGCTAGTACAAAAAGTTCTCGAAAGATGGCATGGAGTAAAAATACCAGCATCCCATAGAGGTGAATTTATTTAAAAAGTTCAATTTGAGAGTGAATGAAGAGTAGTGATTAAGTGGTTAATGTAATAGATTAAGAGAAGTAAAGTAAGGTAGAAATGAATTATAAGTTGTAGAAGTAAAGCAATCGTGTAAAAATAAATAAATTCTATCATTTCAACCCATACAAATATTTCACAATATACTCAATGCCTCGTGCAACCAATGAAATCATTATTTCGCGTGTTTTTCTGAGACTATTTCAGTTAAACGGCTTAGTATACCGTATTCCTTAATTGAACTTGGCTTATTGTCAACTATGAAAAATTAATTTTCTAAATCGCCAAGAGACTTGCTTATTCCACATTATTTCCAGTTGTCGCCAAAACACATTTATAGATATCCACCATCTCTGTATGTACTTCATAAAGATTTCCAAAGGAAAAGCTTCTTTTGTGATTCCTAGGATGCAAATACCTACACAAAGATCACCAATCAATACCAAGATTGTGGGATGATTCCATTCTTTATGGGCGAATACCTTGAGGTAAGCTCCCTTAAACATCAGTTGAAGGCATTGGATTTATTTCCAATTATCGTTTTATTGGGCATCATTTTGGGATATAACCTCATTTCATGTTCTTGCAATGACATCCTATTGAAATGCAATTGTGGGAAGCTATTAAAACGAAATAATACTTGATGACGAATTTATTATCTAAGTTTATTTTCCATTTAATTTCCTTGGTGGTGAGCCTAGCATCTTGACAGAATGATTCTTCAATCTAAAACCAATTTGTGGCTAGTGGTTTCGAAGATGATACAATATATAAAATATCTCTACTTCAACCTCCCTGAAGGCAGTACAAAAGAATTCCTGCTGGAACGCTGCTAGGCAACTTTTCTTCAATAAAAGTGCTACGAATTCATTCGGCGAAAGAATCAGACCAATTTCAATCCTATTGTGCCCCAAAGTCAAAAATAAGTTTAACCTCTTTTATAGACGAGGGTTCCAATGATGGTTTGTTTTTTTGTTTTTAATATTTTCAAATATAGCAAATATACGTGTAGGACCAATTATTACAGAGCCTAATACATATGACAGCTGAAACTGCGTGAGCAGAACATATGTTATCTAGCAGAGAGATTCCACCTTAAAAAAATAAAAAATAAAAAATAAGCACCCTGTAGCGCCCCTATTGTTCCGATTTGAGTTCTGTTTTTTTTTTTTTTTTTGTTAAGTTGGCACATCCGTTATTGACATTCCCTGTAAAAGAGTGTGTGTTGGCGATTTTTTACAATTTTAGAAATGGATTTAAATTTGCAACAACGAACTTTTGTTAAATTTTGCGTAAAAAACGGATTTAATGGCACGAGCGGTTCAAAAGTGGTCGTGGGTCAATCGAAGATGATGAACGCAGTGAAAGACCATAGTCATCGAAAACCAACGAAAACATTGATGAAGTAAAAGAAATAACCGCAAATTAACAATCGGAGAGATAGCGGAGGACTTGAACATTACCTTTGGATCCGTCATTTTGGTTAATGATTTCGGTTTCCGTGGTGTAGTAGCAAAGTTGGTGCCAAAAGACCTCAATTTCATACAAAAAAGAGATCGTGTTGACGGCGCAAAAGAAATGATTTACAAGGCTGAATCCGATCCCACTTTCATCAAAAGGAACATTAGTGAACACATGAAGTGGGTTTATGAGTACGACATGCAATCCAAACATCAGGCAAGTGAATGGCGTTCACCAAATGAGCCGAGACCAAAAAACCACGTCGTTTTCAGTCAAAAAAGAAGGCAATGCTCGGTTTTAATGGATTACAACGGTGTAGTGCATCATGAATTTTTGCCAGAAGGCCAGGCAGTTAACAAAGAGTATTATTTGGGCGTTATGAGACGTTTGTGTGAAGCAATTCGCCTAAAGACACCAGAATTGTGGGCAGAAAACTTTGATTTTGCACCATAATAACGCACCGGCGCACAGTGCCATCATTATTCGTAATTTTTTGACAAAAAATGCAACAAATACCATCCAACAGCCACCGAACTCATCAGATTTAGTTCCCTGTGACTTCCTCTTGACTTCCATAGGAAACCACTACGGGGAACGCGTTTCGGCAGCCAAGAGGAAGTAATGGAAAAATCGCAGGAAGCACTGATGGACATACCGAAAACCTAATATAAAAAATGTTTCGATGATTAGATCAAGCGCTGGTATAAGTGTGTTGCAGTCGATGGGGATTACTTTAAAGGCAATAATATAGATTTCGATGAATAAACTTGTATTTTTAATTTTCTGAATAAATTTTTGATCAAGGTGGTATTTCTGTATCTACTAGATACTAAAATGCTTATTAACTATAGTAACCGAAATATCTATAACTGCGCCAATTTTTTTTATAACTTGATATTGATGCGGGTTTCAGGTAAAAGATATGCCTTAATAGATAGTAGGGGAGAAAGTATCGATCGAATTTAAAAATAAAGGATGACCAGATAAAAACGATAGGAAAAAAATATATATATATATATAACAACAATTCAACTACAAGATACGTTCATGCCATTAAGTGTGTAATATCACTTTATTCAAATGATCGCCTCTGTTTCGCCGGCAGTGCTTAAAGCGGTCGGTCCAGATTTTGATGACTCGGTCCTATATTTGCGACGTTATTCCGAAAATAGCGTGGCAAGTTGTTGGCTTATTAGTGTAGACTAATTTCGAAAGAAATAAGGTGTGTTGATGCCGCCATCCCATAAACCGCACCAAAAAGTCAACCTTTGTGGATACATTGTTGTTTGGCCGAACACTTGTGGATTGTGTTCTCTCCAATAATGGCAATTTTGCTTGGTGACTTAGCCGTTGAGCCAAAGAGGGGCTCCTCCGAGAAAATGATTTTTTGTCCAAAATCCGGATCTCCGATAAACATTTGAGAAACAATCATTGTTATCTATTCACCCATATAAATTGAATTTTGTATTTTTTTTTTTAATTTCCGTCTTTGATTGATTCATAATTATCCGGCTCAAACTGGGGCAGGGTACCCTCATACTTACCATCAAATAAACCAGAAATGTTAGACCTTCTGAAGTGGATCGAATGTTTTCATAGGCATATATGTTAATCAAAAAAATAAAAATGTTGGTAAGAAACATTATTTTTATTGTTGAAAAATTAAATAAACAAATTTATTTACTTAAAGAGAACTTTTGCATTGTACATATGTCATATAATACGCACTATACTATACTTTTATACTCTTCGATATAATGTTCAGAACAGTTAATTATTGAAGATACACTAAAGCACCATCATCTTCATGATCTTCATCATCATCAACTGTTGCATTCTCATCTGATTTATTTACAATAAAAAAGGAACTTTTAACATTAAGAATGCTTCTCTGGGAATATTTTAAACTTTATTTTTGACAGGCTTTTGCTTACGAGTGATAACTGGATCAGAGCTCAGTAAAAAAAAAATTGAAAATATCCCTGTTAGATTTTTTTCTGCTACATTTTCTCGAATTATGCTCTCTGTAGCGCTTAAAGTCCTTATTTCTTCCCTCCTGTGATTGATCCGTTAATTATCCGGTAGGAAGAAGTACAAAGGCTATTATTTCCGGGCCGTGAATCAAATACTTATGCAAAGTAAGTGGCATGTTGTACCATGGGTATAAACACACAAAATACCTGACAGTATCATGTGCAAACAGCCTGTACTTTTCAGGATCTACATCAAATCCACTTGATATCGTAATCAATATAATGTGCAACTTTTTTATTATTTTTTATATGTCTACATATATTTGTAATTTTTGCGGACAACTCAGGATTTTGAAAAAAAAAAAACTACTGCCAAATCTGGGTTTTGGTTTGTCTGCAACAAGGCCAAACTTTTCTCTAAACTCTTTCTGTATCCGAGCTTTATTTTCTGAAACGATTTGTCTGGCTTGGTACCCCATGAATTCGCCATTTTGCTATAGGCAGCTTGTATGCCAAATGTAATAGACATTCGAAGAATCGAATCCAACCATGCAAAATAGAAAGCCCAAATCTCAAATTCTCTCAAATTCTGTGTTCACTTCCCCTCAAACCATTTCATCTATTTTATTGAATTCTTTTGATGTTACACCACACAAAATGCATTTCATTGTTAAGGTAGTTTCTGTGAGGGCATTACACACCTTCCTGTCTACCATTGATAAAATTAATTCATGACGAATTTTTAATGTGTTTGCACCAATAGTAATAATGCTTTCTTGAAGATTTGATATGTGATTTTCTATTTTTCTGTTTTCCTGAATACACACATCAATAGATTTTTTCCGAAATTCAATACTTATTGGTCTACAATACCTTGTAGATGTAGGACTTGGGTTTTGCCATATAATTACATCTTTAGTCATTAATCGAAGCGGTACAAGACATATGAAAAAAAAGCTGAATCATAAGCTTCAGAGTCTTGAAAGGCTTTTTTGTAAGAGCTATGTCCCGACGACCCATCAAATCTCCATTTGGAGATAGGGCACATTTTTCCAACTTGGTCACCTTTTAGGGTATTGAAAACAGCATCCAATGTTTAACATGAACGCATTATCGTATGATTTAATAGAGATTGCAATCTGACGGAAGCACCCGATTCATTTGCAGGATTGTCTGCTGGGTAGCATAGCTTTTTAGCTTCCTGTATTAATTTGTAAGATGGAAATTTTTCTGGAGCACTTCTTTCTATCACATCATACTGTTCACGGGAAAGCTTAGCTTCTATCATGATGGATAGTGCATCTTCAGCTGACAATAGATATTGTGCATTTAAGGTTTTTTGGTAAGCTTCTTGATAACACTTAACATGTTCAGGATATTTAGAAATATCTTTTAAAAGTTTTGAAGCTTGTGTATGACCTTCAGCTCGTAAACTCATGCAAGTAGCGTAAGCTAATTCTAGGGATGAAGTTACTTCACGCAGTTGCTTGGTTTTAGCACGTTTGCTATTTTCCGAGGAATTTTCAAATGAATTTGTTGAACGAAGAATTTGTTTCACCGAGCCTATTTAATAAAGATTTTTTTCTATATAACAACCATAGGTTAATGTTGTTTAGAACATAAACAAGATGTCCTTTTTTTATTAACACCAACAAAAAATGTATTTTATAGTACAACTACTCTAAAAATGCACCCGAATCACTACTGCATAGGTCAACCACAAAACGCAAACTACGCTTCACTCTAATAACGAACCAGTTTTGTAACGGGTCATTTAAGTATTGCAAAAAAAAGTGCAGCTACTAGTATCCTAATTAAGTCATGTAATAGGGTTTTCCCAGAATCACTTTTATTTTTTTTTTTTTTTCGGCAGTTTTTTATGGTTTTTTGCCCCAGTGTGTGGCGTTTTTTACACAATTTTTATAACCACTTTGGGTTATGGGTTAGAATATACCCGAGGTAAGGCACGAGAGTCGTAAGAGGCGACTAAAATCCACTGGGCCGGATTAAGGTGTTAAGCGACCCGTGCCAGAATCGACCAGGTAGGGGGCCCAGTATAAAAATAGCTCAATCTCTAACGGAGCATCCGGATACTTGGCGACCTAAGGATCAGCCAGCTTTATCTGTCTAATGCGGATCTCTGAACAGACGGACTACCCTTTCTCCGCTACTCGTGGGAACTAAAATGAGTGCAAATAATATTCAAAATAATACAAATATAAACCAGGACCCCTTTAAAAAATGCTCAAGGTTCACCAGATGTCCAGCACGCGGATCGCTAGAAAAATCATGCGAAAGCAAAGATCGAACACAGTCGGTAGCTCAGGGCAAAAGCATTACACCGAATAAGCTACGAACGCGAAAATTCTGATCTCCACGCCAGACTCCAAAATGTGGAATTGCTCTGTGCCGAACTAAAAAAGCAACTAGATGTCATTAAGCCGCAATCTAAATCTGAGTCTGAGTCTGTTTCGTTACTTGACCGCCCCGAAAACTCGAGTTTTCACTCGGACGAAGAAGAGCTAGTCCGCGAAACGGACTGGATACTTAAAAAAAAAAACAGGTAAGAAGCGCAAAGCCAAAGAAGCAAGCCAACTTTAACACTGCTGAGGTCGATAAGGCAACAAAGCAACCCAAACAAAGACCGCCGCCGCCAATAAATGTTTTTGGAATCTCGGACTACAACAAGTTGCACATAATCCTGAAATCACTGTACTCAACCGATTATAAAGTAAGATCTCGCAATAATGATACATGGACTATTAATGTCCTTAATCCAGACAACTACCGTTCGCTTTCGCAAAAATTAAATGCCGAGAAGATTCAGTGGCATACCTACGAAAATAAAACGGAAAGACCCATACGCGTTGTAGCTAGAGTATTGCATCCCTTTTGCCTTAAAGAAAACGTCGTAAATGACCTTAAAAATAAAGATTTTAAGATAATCGACGCAGTTAATATACTTGCGCAAAAACAGCACAATGTTGAAATCGAGAGGACGACCCCAAGACGCGGACTTACCCTCTTAAGGCTAACTTTCGACAAAACCGAAAGCCTAGAAAGAATTTATGCCATAAATTCAATTTTGGGATTTGTTGTCAAAATTGAACCTCAGCGGAAAAACTCTAGGCTGATTCCCCAATGTACACGTTGCCAGGGATTCAGCAATACTCAGGCCTACTGCCAAAAGGAACCTCGCTGTGTAAAATGCGCTGGCAAACATCTGACTCGAGAGTGCAATGCCGCGAAAGAGTCCCCAGCGATATGCATTAACTGCAAGGGAAAACATCCAGACTTATTATCGAGGCTGCGAAGTCGCGAAGGAGTTGCAAAAGCTACGAGATCAATCAAAAACGAAGCCTTTGAAAAACGCAATGACAGCTAGAACGAGAAATAACAACAGCGGTCCTACTTCAAAGCCTTTAAAGAAGGTAATGGTGACAAACGCTAAAATCACCAATAACAACAACGTCAAAAATAACAATGTGCAAATGGAAAGTGGAAAAACTTACGCGCAAATAGCGGCGCGAGTTAATATGACTAACTGTACATCACCGGATCCTGCCTCAAATGTGTTATCAGTAATTCTCGAGAGACTAGACGGACAGACTAAAATAAATAAGATAATAGTCGAACGGCTTCTTAAGTTCGAAGCCAATTTCTGCAACTAATTATGGCAAAGAAGCTCAATATACTTGCGTGGAATGCCAACGGGCTACAGAAAAGGCTTGATAACCTAAATAATTTCATGCAGGTAAAAGGAATTGACATATGTTTAATTTCTGAAACTCACCTGGCGACAAAATCGCGTGTGGAAATAAAAGGTTACCGCGACTACCACGCTCATCATCCATCGGGAAACGCAAGAGGCGGGTCATCCCTATTTATAAAAGACTGCATTGAACATACTTTGGAAGCAATAATTGAACTTAACAATTAACTTAACAAATGACCGTGGTGCACGCTAAAAATAAAAATTACTCTTTTAATATATCCCCAATCTACTGCCAATCGCGCTGCAAAATAAAAAAACACGAATTTATTAACCTATTCAACTCTCTTGGACCAATCTTCATTATTTGTGGCGACTTTAACGCGAAGCACACCTTTTGGGGCTCAAGATGTATCTCTCAAAAAGGCAAAACTCTTTACAACGCTCGTATGGAATGCGGTTGCTATTTTTACTCAACAGGCAAGCCGACATATTGGCCCTCGGATGTCGCCAAAACACCCGATCTAATAGACTTCTTTGTCGGAAAAGGAGGAAACGCTAGTTACGTCAAAGTTGAAGAGGGCTTCGATCTTTCCCCCGATCACTATTCAGTTATCCTCTCACTGTGCGAATCCTTGGTTAAGAAACAAAGACCACCCAGATTAACTAGCAGCAAAACTCACTGGGAAGATTTCCGAATAAACGTTGTAGACAATACTGAGTTGAAAGTAGCACTTAGAACGCCGTATCAACTTGAAAAAGAAGTTGAACGTTTTGTTGAAGTCATACAGCAAGCGGCCTGGAAGAACACTCCCCGCGAATCGAACAAAGTTCCCAAAGTCGGCATAAAATATCCACCGGGAATCAGAGAAATGATAAGGAAGAAACGAAGAGCGCGGAAAAAGTGGCATAAAACCCGGGCACCACAAGATAAAACTTCCTTCAATAGCCTCTACAACTTGTTGAAAAAATCGATCAAGGACTTCAATAATCAAGGTATTAATAACTACCTTGAAAGACTCACAGCGACAAAGGATACCAACTACTCCATATTGAGAGCCGTTAAAAGTATTCGAAAGCCCCAAATACACGTGGCGCCAATAAGAAGAAACCAAAATGACTGGGCGAAAGAAGATAAGGAAAAGCTAACGTTTTCGCCGACCATCTTGCAGAAACGTTTAAACCATTCGACGGGGAAGTTCTTCCAGAGAATGTCAATACGCTAGACGTGACGACAAACTTTCCAGTAGAAAAGGCTACACTTAGGGAACTTAGTCAAGTTATAGACACGCTTAAGCCCAATAAAACCCCGGGATATGACTTAATAACGGGAGAGATACTTAAAGCGTTGCCGAAAAAAGGTTTGCTAAAGCTGCTCTATCTTATAAATGCCAGCATTAGATTAGAGCACGTACCGCACCAGTGGAAAGTATCCCAAGTTATTATGCTTCCGAAACCCGGTAAACCGCTGACTGAAGTCAAGTCATATAGACCAATATCGCTTCTCCCGAAGGTCTTCGAGCGAATCCTTCTTAATCGTCTTAAACCAATTACCGACACAACTTCCCTCTTGCCTGATCATCAATTTGGCAAGCCAACACTCTACAGTTGACCAAGTGCATCGAATAACCGATGTAATTGAACGAGCAATCGAGTGTAAGTTAGTCTGTTCAAGCGCATTCCTTGACATTTCGCAAGCCTTTGATAAGATATGGCATGAAGGCCTAAAATATAAACTCCAACAAGCCCTACCCCAGCAATTGTCTTGTATTTTAGGTTCATTCCTGGAAGACCGACTCTTCCGTGTGAGACACGGAAACGAATATTTCACTTTTAAGACAATAAAGGAGGGGGTGCCGCAAGGAAGTGTACTTGGCCCTCTGCTATATTTTCTTTTTACCCCCGATATACCGCAAACGGACGACACTGTCCCAGCCATATTTGCTGATGACACTGCCATTTTGGCAACGGCTAAAACAGTCGGAGAAGCAACTGCCAAGTTGCAACGTGGACATGAATGAAAACAAGTCTGTCTACGTGAACTTCACTCTCAAGAAAATTGAGAATCCACGGGTGTTTAGTGAGTAAGAATCTCACACTACTATAGACTCCGGGCCGTGTCTATGAAGATTTCTCACCTTCCCACTATGTCCATGTGGCGCGTTTTGTCAACAGCACGCGAAGTACTGAGTTCCCATGCCCCACCTACGTACTAACCGCACCCAACGCTGCTTGATTTCGTTGATCTAGTGGGAACCGATGCTTTCAGTGTGGCGAGGCCGTTGACATTTAATTTTTTTTACTTTCCAATATTTCAGAGTGCGATTAATAAGCGTCAATAAGCGCGTCTGTAAGAGAATATGGCAGATTAGCAAGCAGCTACCATCCCTTATTAGCTTTAGTTTCGACAACACGAAGCTCAAAATATAAACACATTATATTGTTTTCTTACATTGAAACGTCTTTAGGTACTCCTTTCGGTTTTTCACCCGTCAAAACGCAAACCTTTTTTTGGCAATTTTAAAGAAAAGCCACTATTCATGCCCAGTGACGGGATCCTCTTCAGCAACGGAATTTGGTCGATTCGCTGCAGCACATCGATAAAAATTCGAACACGTTTAGATTTGATGTTGCCAGATAGTTGGTAGCGCACCCATCCAGCCAATTTTCACACTTTTCAAAGCTTATTTAGCATTTTAATGTGAAATTTAACAAAAATCTCAGTAACAAGAAATGTTTCCAAATTTTATTCGGCACTTATAGGGTCAACCAACAAGAGGTGCCATTTTAAATAAATAGACAGATGCAACATTTTTATGAAAAGTGGAGATGATTTTATTTTACTTCAAAGTAAAAACTCTAAGATTAACAGTGCAATACAATATCTTTGTCAAATCTTTGAATCAGCTTTCCTACAAATAGTCATTCTCTTAAATAATCTTTTCATCGCATTTTCGCACAATTGTAGTTGAATTTCACGAATCGTTGGTGCAGTATTAGTGTAGACTTTATTCTTAAAACACAATAAGCTCAGCTGCTAATTAAAGTCTCCATTTCAAATAATCATGCGTACAGTGGCGCCGCACTATGAGCCCAAATGACATTTTGCGTCTCAAAAATGTCTTTTTCAATATTTTTGTGAGAGCTTATATCTTTCTGCAAATAGATAAAATAATACTTAAATTAAATATTTCTAATAATAATATAACTAAAATAATAATAGAACTAATATGAAAATCAGATAGTTCTGTCATCAGCAAAGGAATACATTGTTCGAATCCAATGTAGCAGACAAGAGATCGTTGATGAAAGTTAAAAAGAGTGTCGGAAACAGAACGGAGCCCTGGGGCACACCAGCATTTATTTTGTGAATATCAGACTTGAAGCCATTCAAGATAACTTGAATTGAATGTTCCCAAAGGTAATTTTTAATCCATTGAAGAAGAGAGTTATCGATCCAAAAAAGACTCTGTCAAATGTCTTAGAAATATCAAGTGCAACTATCTTGCTTTCGCCTGATTGATGTATGGTTTGGTTCCACTTTTCGATGAGACATGCCATCAAATCACCAGTGGACCTGTTACTACGAAAACCGTACTTTGAGAATTTTTCGTATTTCTAGATATTTCATGAACTGAAAATAGGGATGTAAGTGCAATGGGTTTGTAAGAGGAGAGATAAGAAGATTCGCCTTTTTTAGGGATGGACTGGAAAAATGCTGTTTTCAATTTCCTCCTCAAGAGTAGGATTGATATAAAAGCTTACCCAGTGGTTGTGCCAGCAAAACAAGGGGAGATATACCATCTAGAGCAGCAAATTTGTGAATGCTAAGACCTTTAAGAACTATAGCTACCTCAGGAGTGCGAGAGTGGATTTTTCCCATTGAGGATTCGACGCACTCAAGTGTAGGTGGAAACAAAACACAAGTAAGCAGAGTGGCCTTGTGCAAAGAAATTACAACAGGAATACCACTATAAACAAGCGATGGAATGGAAGCTGAGGCAGAATTCCTAAAATTTTCGATGAACGACCAAAAATTGTTACTATCTTTGGGACAATTTAATATTTGTTGCCTCAGCTATTGGTCGTATTGAAATTTCACTTTTTTCGGTTTTCCTCTGTCGGGTTGATCTTGAAGGACCGAAAAAACATTTCTCTAAGGCACAGCCTCTTAACAGCTCAAGTCGTACCATACCTTTTCTTTTGGTTTGAGACTCTAAATCGGATGGGGGATAAGGGATTTTATTCCAAAGAGAAAAGTATCTGTAATCATATCAGTAACGGCATCCACGTCGTTATTGAGGAAACATAATGGCCAGCTAAAATTTCTAAAGAAGGTGTTAAGAAGGAGAGAACTGGTACAAAATAATTCGTATCAGCAATAAGATTTAAGCCCATTGGCAAAAGCACCATCAAGGTTCCAAAGGGTATGTCCTAGACAAATAAATCCAAATCGATGGTATTCGTAATAAGAAAAAATAATAACAAATAAGCAGCCATCCAGCAACTGCTTAACTTCCATTTCGTTCAAACTTACATTGCACAAATTTGAGAATACCCTACTTTCTAACCTTACTTACATATTTATCTGTTTAGATACAATAGTATTACACCTTGATGTGGATCAGGGCTTCAATCAATAAACCTCTCCGGTTAGCATGGTCTTTAGCCAACATCTCTATGTACGCATTCCAAAATAGCTTATGAACTCTTTCTCTTATGGCTGTTACGCAGAAATCTTGGGCCCTTCGAGCCGCAACTATATCTTACCCATCACAGATGACTATTGCGCACTTCTCTGAGCAGACAATGTCGCTATAAGGGTTTCGTAGTGACCAAAATTCACTCGAAGAATCTTAGGTTGAAAATTATCAAGGATTTACTAAAGTTCATACTTCTGCGCATAGCCTACGCAACAACCTTCCTACGATAAATAAAGAGCAATCAGCAATTGTAATTCTTCGTTTCACTTCTGATGAGTTGTCATTATCAGAGTTAATAGTAAAGCCGAGGAAGATGAAATTCCTATCTACCTAAAAGTTGAAGATATCTATTGTGATAGATCTCTCTTATTGAAAGCTATACATAATTTTGTCCTAATTCATAGTTTAACCCATTTTTCCCGCTCCTTCTTCCTTACTTCCAAACACAAAAGCCCTTTTCTGCACAATATGAACATACCTTTGAACTTTACAGAGAAAATATCGTTTTTCATCAGCAATCTCCCTAGTCTGACGGATTTGGCAAGGATGCATGAACTAGACATAGTTTGTCTGTATAAATAGAATCTAGATGTTGATTAGATCTTGAGAAGTACGAGTATCTAGGTTGGAACTATGTAGTGATCAGTGTCTATTATGACGTGTAGGATATTTGGTTTTCTCAATCAATCGCGGCATGACCAATTTCGTCGACTATTCTGTGATCCAGTAAACGCTATGAATACTAAGGTATTTGAAACCATGCCCTTCCATCTATTTCATGTTTTCCTACTGTACTGCCAAGTATATTCTCCTCTTAAGCCTTGATGCGGATTCCCAATAACATTATACCTTACAGGGAGGAATATCATTTTCTTACCTCAATATTCACATAGGAGCATATCGATCTCCAGGTCATAAAGGAGTCAATCAAATTTAACACGTTGCAATCCACGAAAGGACTCCTCCAGTATTATACATAGTTGTACGAACGTTCCGAGCGGCCAATGTGGACTCGGACATCTACGCCTACGAACATCTCAGATGCCACAACAACGCATAAATAAGGAATGATTCATCGTAAGGTTTGATTTTCAATAAGTTTTTTGACAGATCACGCGTGAGTCCTATCAAACTGCTTCGTCATTTTTGTTCAGTATCGTTTGGAAAATCACTATAAAAAGACTCACAGTGTAATAGCGTCTCTAAATTATTCAGTTGTATTACGAAAATCATCGTTCTGTGAGAAATGTTTTTCGTGCGATTCGACCTACTGAAACGCATAATCGACCTACTGAAACGCATAATCGACCTACTGAAACGCATAATCGACCTACTGAAACCACTTTTGCCAATACCATTCGCAAATTTGAGTCCCAGTTTACATTAGTGGATAACACTCGACTAGTAAGACCACATAAAGCACGTAGTGAAGAGACTATAGCAGCTGTAGCTGAGAGTATACATGAAGACCATGACGAATCGATTCGTCGTCGTTCTCAGCAGCTTGGGTTGGCGTATTCGACAACTTGACGTATTTTACGTGAGGATCTCGACCTAAAAAAGCGTAAAAATTCAACTTGTGCAAGAATTGAAGCCAGGCAACTTGAATTTGCGTCATATTTTTAGTGAATGGGCTCTGGAAATACTCAACGAAAATCCGATGTTTTATCGTGAAATTTTGTTCAGTGATGAAGCCCATTTCTGGCTCAATGGATACGTTAATAAGCAAAATTGCCATATTTAGGCTGATGAGCAACCCGAAGAGTAAAAAGAGCTATCACTACATCCATTAAAAACAACGGTATGGTATGGTATGGGGTGGTGGAATCATTGGTCCCTATTTCTTCAAAAATGATGCAAATCAGAATGTTACCGTCAATGGTAATCGTTATCGTGCAATGTTAATGGACTATGTGCTTCCTGAAATTCAAGCACATGGTCTCGGTGAGCTCTGGTTTCAACAAGACTTGTTGAGAAATCATTTTGATGAGCACTTAATTTCACGTTTTGCTACGGTAAATTGACCGCCTAGATTGCGCGGTATCACACCTTTTTACTATTTTGTCTGGGGATATGTAAAGTCTCAGGTCTTCAGGAATAAGCCAACTACGAATGACGCTTTGGAAGCCAACATAACTCGTGTCGCCCGAGTCGCCCAAAATTGGACCTTCCAAATGGACCACCTCAGACGTAGTCGTGGCCATCTTTTACATAATATCATTCTCAAAAAGTAAATGCCATGAAGTGTTTTTTTAACACAAAATAAAAATTTTAAGTTTATTTTCCAATTTATGTGTTTTATTTTACATTACACATCAAACCTCACGATGAATCACCTTATATATGGACAAAGAAAAGTATGCCCATTGAATGGAACCTCGACATTGTTTACATGACTTTTAAGACGGGATATCTTTTGAATAGCTCTAACTCTAGGTTCACAAAACAAAGCCTACAAGATACCATCTGTTGCTCTGTGCGAACGCCTAGAACCATTTATCATTGCTTTAATTAGAAACGTTTGACATCAATCAAATATCTGAGTGAAATCCCATAAATCTCAAATCGGTATTTTCCATCTTTTTGTCGATTTTAACGCCGCTTATGGAACTATTATATGAAATCCGATTCAACTGGCTGGTGTTACGTGTATATAACTCGCGAAACAATCAAATTATGACGCACGAAGTTTCCTGGCCCCTTAATTTGGTCAGACTTCTTGCTATGTTAATAGCAAGCTCCAAGTGATACATTCGCAAACAACTCTAAGTCTGAAAGTGAATATTGAAAACAAAAAGTCAATCCTCCATCACTTATTGAAACACTCTTTATACCCTGTCTACAAAAAATGACGTTTAGCCCAGACCTCCTGAACATAACGTCACTTCAAACAAATATAACTTCGAGGTAGCTAGGGACTTAGTTTACGTTCACTATTATTTTGGGCTAGTGCTGAGAGTATTTCTTAGCAATCGCCATTTCTTTAGGCCCTCAAGACTAACTAAAGTGACTTTACTAATTTCGTGACTAATTTCGGCTCAATTCTGCTCTATGACGTAGGGGCATGGAAGATAAGGCTGTCTGAAATTATTGCGACATTGACCCAAGAGATGAGTACCAGTGGAACAACTGCGATAACACTCCATCTCGAAGAATTCTCTACTTCAGCTCAGGGTACCAGGGACGCCAAAATTATATTGTTTCATGCTCATTTAACCAACGAAAGTTTCAAGAAGACGACTTCATCATTCTTTGTAATGCTATGCAATGGGACTCGTTTACTCAGAATCGAGTAAAGAAGAATCGACTTAAGCACACTTATGTATATTTCACAGAGTAATCCAAAGGGAATCCCAGCAATTAGGGCTACCACAGAAACTATTAAAACATAGAGCGCATTAGTACATAACATGATAAACAAAAAGCTCTTTAGGTAGAGCCTTCGAACTGACAACATTAATCCACCAAGGATAAAGTTAAGTAAGCATATAATTTCTTTCTGAATCACAACATCTACACGCTGCTACCTATAGGAATAATTTAAATAATCAAACAGCAATTCTCGCAACACATCTGCCAACGAGAATACCATACAATCTCAATGTGTGTTCCCCTTAAGTTTTTTTTGAGATCTAATCACACATTGGGCCGGATTAAATCCACACCACATCTGTATTCACCTGAACCAATACGAAATGCATTTTCAAGAACAACATCTATGACATAAACACGAAACACGACTGCAACAACGACGAAAACCATATCGAACTACAGCGTGATTTCTTACGAAAATTTCAAAGCCAAATCATAAATAACCAGTTTGCAGAGAAAGTTAGCCACAAGAATTTTCTTTTCTTTTAGAGATCACTTAAAATAATCGAAACCACTCTTTACTATACACCTAAACGCCACACAAGACAATAACTCAAGCTCTAAGCCAATAAGTCAATGCCAGTATCCACTTGAATCACAAAATACTGGAAGACCGTGTCTTCACATAGATAGTCGTAATGAAAACCCTCTACTTACCCAGCTAAATCCAATTACTCCTAGACCACTGGAAATCATTTCCCCAACAATTGACGGAAATGATGTTGCCGTCAGATAGTATGCATGCATATTGGGCAATTGCCAATGTGTCAGCCCAGGCAATATTGTTCTGGTTATGTCAGCCAGAATATCCTGCCATTTCTCAGGCACCTCAGGAATTTCCTGTGGCAGTAGGTCAAACAAATATTGGTTTTGTATACATGCTAGAGCCCGTTTCAAGGACAACTATCTTGCTTTAGCCAGATTGGATCTGTTGCTATAAAAACCGTTCTGCCGGTCATTGAGAAGTTTTCGTGTTTCAAGATATTTCATGAGCTGACGGTTTATCAGCATTTTCAAGACCTTGGAAAGAACGGACGTAAGTGCAATGGGTCTGTAAGAGGACCTTTTTTAGGGACGAAAGTAGGATTGATGAAAAAGCTTGTGCAAGCGAGAGAGAACACGTCTTCAGAACAAGGGGAGATGTACCATACGGAAGTGTAGATATTGCTATTTTAGAGCTGCAGCAATTGTACAAAGTGTAGTGGCCTTTTCAGGTTATGGTGAAACGCATGACTTGTGTCATTGTAATTTACTCACCAGAAATCGTAACAAAATATCAGATTTTGTAATTTTTACGAGTATGGTGGTAAAGCGCCTGCATGAAATTCGTTGTTTGAAATTCACTGGTGATGCGAGATGATTGGTTGATGTTCTATTTTATTTTTCTCGTGGTTTCTGTCCCGGATCTTGAAAATTTTGTTGATTGCAATTTCATACAACTTTTGCGTGCTAGGTCACAATATTGTTCGTTGGGTGGGGCCGTGTAAGTCCTTCGGTCCATAATAACATAAAAACATCCCCCCCCCCTCCATGGCAGGGGGATGTGAATCATTTCTACTCAGCTCCTCATGATATTCTCTAGCTTATGCAGGATAATATTTGAGGACTTTTGTAGCTCAATAGGTACTAGGTGGGGTGAAAAGTAACCTCCTTGTGAATGAAAAATTTTTTTTTTAAATGTTTTTTTTATTTTATTGAATATAGTCCCCTTTTAGTTCGATAGATTTTCCAATTACTTGATCCCGTCCGAAAAGTAATTTTCCAGAAGGTCTGCAAAATACTCCTCTGTGGCGTCGATGATTTCCTCGCGTGAGCTGAATTTTTTTTTGATGAGCCATCTTTTGAGGTTTGGGAAGAGATAATAGTCCGAGGGAACAGTTTTGCAGCGATTTCGGCCTTCAATCGCTCCAATAATGCACAGTAATACTCGTTGTTGATGGTTTTTCATTTTTCGAGGTAGTCCACGAAGAGTATGCCATGACAATCAAAGAAAACCGACGCCATAACCTTTCCGACCCATTGAGCCTCCCTCGGCCGCTTCGGAGCACTCGCGCCAGCTTTAGTCCATTGCCGGGAACTCATTCTGTTCTCTGGCGTTCAACAGTTACCAATCAATGCCAAAAGTCTGCCCAATTCCGCATCAGCAAGTCCAAACACTCTTTCGAAGTGTTCCCGCGTTCGGGAACATATGCAGAATATTGCCCAAAATATGGCGTGTACACTCAGTACTAATCTTTGTGGTATCTGCTAGCTCGCACACCTTCACCTTCCGGTCAGCCAACACCATTTCATGTATTTTTTTGACATTGTCCTCTGTAACCACATCGGAGGACATGCCGCTGCAGACTTGATCGGTAGTGGAGTTGCGGCCACCAAAAACTCTCGAAATCAATATTTGACGGTGTAATCTGACGGAGCATTAGTCCCATAATATTTATCCAACTTTTTGCCTCTCAAAATGTAGTGTTTTATGAGAGAACGAAAATACTCAACATGATGCCAAACACGTCAACAAAAATCAGCTGTCAAAACACAACTAAAGACAGTATCGCACTGAAATTTAGCATGTCTGCCTAAATATGAACGGACTTCAAGGCACCATAACCTTTTTTGCAGTAGTAGCGCATTATGGCGGTCAAGGAGGTTACTTTTCACTTCCACCCCCGATTATACAACAGACTTGTATAGTTCGAAGTTATGCAGCGCCCAAAGCAGCTTGTCTCTTGTAAATCTGACCGTGAATTTTAGTCACGGTTACAATAATCTTTTTATGGTTCCCACTGGTCCTGAATATGAAAGGTGTGTAGGTGTTCAGTAGCAAGATAAGCGATTCATCGCTTGAGGTTATCCAAGAGCCATCGGTTCTTTTCAAACAGGTATGCATCATAACATTTGTAGAGGGGATTTTTCTAAGCCGTGGTGCCGCGGTTATTTTGTTACAGAATAACCTCCAGGATTGTCACTTTGCCTTCTTCAGTTCTTTTTTATATATTTTGAGTTATTCCTTGTATGAGTCCCAGTCATTCACTTTTCTTGTGTTTTTTGCTAGGTTAAAAAGTTTTCTGCTAAGGTTTCTAAGCAGTTTCAGTTCTGAAGTCCACCAGTGCGGCTTTTTCTTACTTCTAGGGCTGGAAGCAGCCATAGCCTGATTGAGAGCCAGGGTGAATTCTTTGACTTTCATGTCAAGCTTGTTGGTGTCACGTGGGGGACTTGAAAGTCCAGAGGAATGCTGGTTAGCTGGGAGGATCATCACTCAGTCTGAATTGAATATATCTGTGGTCTGAAAATGAGTGTTCAGCCAATACTATCCAGTTCGTTAGCATTTGAGTGGTGTTGTCGGAGACAAGAGTGATATCTAGCACATCCTGTCGGTTTCTTGTTATAAAAGTGGAGTTATTGCCAATATTGCAAACAATGAGGTAGGTACTTATAATATAATCAAGAAGTGACTCAAACTATCTTTGATGTCCGTACTGCCCCAAACCGTGTGTTGAGCGTTAGCGTCGCACCCGATGATGAAGCCATTTTTTAGCCTTCCAGCTTCCAGTACTACCCTTTCTAGGTTATCACCAGGGAGCTGCCCACATGATTGTGGCCCAGATATGCCAATGCCACCCAGTTGGAGCCTTTGTGCAGTTTTTAGTCTGGTAACGGCTAAGTTGGAGTCGCTAAGATTAGGAAGTAAAAATGCATTAAGGCTATATTTCACTCATATACAAGCTCTAATTTTACCTTTATCTTTTGTATAGAGGAACGTATACAGGTCTCCCAAGTACACGAACCATGCCTTCTACGATCCATGATTCCTGGATTAGGATGATGTCTTGTTCGTTTTCGGAAAGACGCAGAATAAGTACAATAAGTGCCTTTTTTGAGTGATGGAGATTAATCTGGAGAAACTGTTTTATTACTACAATTTACCAGAGTAGCCTCCACCACGGTGCTATTCAAGTCTTCCGATTCTGAACATGTACGAAGAGCTCAACTTTATCCTCTGATTGTAAAGGATCTCTTTCGTTTCGAGTTGATGGATTCCTTATTGATCACAATTAATGCGCATCTATAAGGGCCTCTTAGTTCTTGTAGTTTTGCGAATTTCTAGTCATGAGTCGGAAGGGTAAAGTCGCTGAGCCTGATGACATCCAGAATTCTTTCTGAGGGGAAGGGTTCGGCTGGGATCCAGGTCCATTAAGTCTACTAGAGATATCCTTCTTATCCACGACCTCGAGTTTTCCACTTGGCCAAATCTGTTCTAATCCACATTTGTCCTTGGTGTAAAGGTCGAGAAATCATTGATCGGCACAAGCGATAAGTTTGAAATGGGCTTGATGCCAGCCAGTTTTGCTTGCACAGGGAAGTGTTCCGGGGTTTTCCCGCATGATAGCCAAGAAGTTGCACGAAAGATTTAGCTCGACCAACTGCCACAGTTCAGGTGTTCAATTTATCGGTGTTCTTTTTGTCGAACACGGCGATCGTTATTATAGTACATCTTTCAAGACTTCCATAAAGGTCTCAGAAATGTGGTGATGGAAGGCCCAGGTTAATTTTGATGTTTTTGGTTTTGGGGCCTCTTGAGAACCGACATGGTTTTCTCTAACGATCTCCGGCACTTGGAGGAGTTCTTTAGCGTTTTGGGAGCAGTGGGTAATCCGTCTTTGAGGATGTTGTTGAAATTGATCCGAGGTTTTGATAATGCCTATAGCATTTTGGCGTCTGAAATGGTGTACCTTAGATGGAACTTGACGACGCAGCTGAGCGTCCTTTAAGGGATGAAGTACTGCTAATAGGAGTGAGGGAGAGATAGGACTATGACTTGTTACAGTCTTACCACTCCTTGAAAGTTTGTTTGTTGGCTCGTTGCTTTTGCCTATAGAGGATGGTACACAATAACCTGCCACTGTTTTACCTCATCTTCTTCCACGAGTAGTGGAAAAGTATGGTTTTCCTGTACAGAGATCAGCTAGCTAATCCGGGGGTCAACAGGTATCACTCAAAGCCTTAGTACCAGCAATACTGATTGTGATCAAGATGTAAGATAACGATCCTAAAGTTTTTTTTTTTTTTTTTTTGCTAAAACTTATGTCTCTACGCCAAAGGAGAGAACTGGAAAGTCAGTGTTGGTTGTTGGTTGTTAAAGCGTTCAATTGTCTTCTGAGCCCACAAAGACAGCGATTTGCTGGAGTTTTCGTTGCTTGTGTTAAATGCCGAGTCAAAGCTCTTGACTACCTCAAAGGTATACCTTTCTATTGTGCATTTTGTTTGAGTCTTTGTAGTTGTGTATCCTGTATCGATAACATCAGACACTTCGTTTTCCCCTTCTCTCATATCTGCTCCGTTTCTGCTTTAATATTTGAAAATGCTTAACAAACAGTTCACAGGCGATTAAGCCTATGTCGTCTGCAGATTGTGCATCTGGTATAGGTTGGCGAGTTTGTACTATACTCTCAGGTATGATGTACGATTGCCGTGAATCGTCTTCTCGGAAGCGAGCTATTATCGACCGAGCTTAGCTGTGAAACCAGACCGGACATTTCATCGTGTTTCAAATTCGAAGATCTGTGGTAATCAATTGATAGACAAAAGGTTTTATGCGAGTACATGTACGGCTGAGAGATGTGGTAAGCGATTTTGAAGAAATATATGCTTTAATAGGATGGTCCCCTTTCTTCAGTACCGTGCACACAATGTTGAAATTCCATTCAGCTGGCCACACTTCGCCCGATAATATTTTAGAGATGATGCGATTTGGTGTAAAAAAAAAAAAAAAAAAAAATTAGTACTGAAAACCTTGTGAATTTAAGTTTGGATATGGCTATCCTCAAGTCCGAAGACACATTTGCCAGTCATGGTCCAGGTTGAATAGATTTGTTTGCCTAACAACGGAATGTTGATCATCATCTGCATGAATTATTTCCGCACTGACTTCCAATCCATCACAAGTTTACCTTCTTTATGCTTTTAACCTGCCGTTTGTACTGTGTTGACTTTCTTGTAAATATTCCGAATGTTTTTTCTTCTAAATTTCCCTGATCTTATGCTTCTTCTGCTCTCTTTTTGTCATTTTTATAAACCCGTATTTGTCTTTACTCTTTTGCGCACTGAGTTGTCACTCTAGTCGTTTCTTTAGCGTCGTTCTGTGTACATTACATACTTTTTGTCTGCATGCATCAACCGGCATTCGTCGTCAATCCACAGATTGTGTGCAATTCGGGCGAAAATTTGAGCGTCAGAGTCAGTATTTCTAATGGCTTGTTGAGAGCTTTGCCTTTGGGCTTGTTGTCAGCAAAGACCTTGGGAGTATCTTGCAATTGAAGTTCCATACAGTATACAGTTAGCGACATTTTGTATATCATCATTCAAATCTTGGCGAAAAAAGAAAGTGGGCTGAATCGATGTTATGACTTCGGAACATTCGCTCGGACATTCAAAATAGATCACCGATGTCACCATTTCGAGGTGGTATAATAGTGTTGCAGCACAGAATCTAGAGCATTCTTAAGTTAACGCCTACTTTGTTGTTTAAAAATAGGCTACCAAGAACAATACATCTTCATTTCGTTATGATAGCACTTGTAAAAATCGACAAGTCATTTGCGGACTGCCTTAACACGTGAGCTTATAAATACCGCTCCAAATTTCAACAGATCTTTTGTTAAACTTAAACTGAGAGTATAAAATCTTTTTTAAATGCTGCCGGTAATTAGTAAAATTTAAACTTTATTCAAACTCTAAAAACAAAAAAATCTTTCTTTAACAAAAAAATCATGCTTAATCATCCAAAACTAATTGCGGATACTTAACAAACTTGTCGGCGACAAGCAAAGAAGCAGAAGATTTCCATTGATTGATGGTGTTCGCTGATGTTTCGAATGTTTCCGTTTTTAGTTTCCTCTTTGGCTTTGCTGGGTAGAAGTTTCTCAAATGGAAATGGAAAAGAAATGGACAGACATATAGTAGTTCAAACAAAAAACACTCTAAACAAAGTTGTTTCCATTCATTAGGACCATCAAGCAATGCAGCTGTACTAGAGGCACAAGAACCTTCGAGTCCAATTGCTGGAGTAGTTCTTTGACTTTGTTAATTAGTGTCTGCATTTCGGAAGAGCAACAAAGGCAAAAAAAAAAAAAAAAAACAAAAAAACATTAAAAAGACATCAATCACAAATTTAAGGGTTGAACTGTGTGTAGTTTAGTAGTATATCTGGATTCCATTTTTACCATGTTTCTTACCATGATTCTATAAGTATTCCAGTCCGATTTGCTGGTTGAAGCTCATCACATTTTAAAGGATTCCTTTTGAAAAGGTGTTTTGCAGAAACTCACTAAATCGTCTGATATAGGGTAATCCATAGAAGCAATCAATGCACTAGGCCGCAAGGGGTCCGAAGTCCTTTTTTAATGGTATTTTGATTCACAAGTCCTCAGCTCTAAGTATTTACTACGACTCTATCAACTATGATTTTTTTTTAAAGATTTTATGGGAAGGGACCTTGCTAGGACTATGGTATATCTGACCGAGAAGTGAGTGAAGTGTTGAATTTTAGCGGATACTGTGTAGCTCCTCAATGGGCTGCCTCAGCCATATTTTACTTTTGACTGTTTAGTGGCTTTTCGGAATGATTGGCTTGCAAAGAATTGAGTTTAATGACACCAACATGTAAGTTGTTCCTACCTCACAATCTACACTAATCACAGGCTTTTGACATAATTTGTTTAAGACCCAACAACCTTAGGTGTCTCGGTGCCACCAATCAGTCTTTCTCAAATATCCAGAGTTGTGCGATGATGGGCAAAATAGTTCGAAAATTAGAAGTAGGTGCTTAACTAACAACTTAAGCCAATTAATTTTTTGGACCTAGCAATGTCCAATCGGGACTTCGATTCATACATACTTACTGACTTACTTACTCACTCACTCAATTAGTGGAACTTCGGCCTGTGAAAAGTTGCTGGCAAAAATCATAAACGTAATCATGATTGTCGTGCATTCGACGGCGAATATGTGATGTAGCCGGACTGTTCCATATGTGCTGCATCTTGTTTAATCCCTCCGTATAGTACGACTTTTGTTGGCCTCCAAAATACTCCTCTGCGGCAGCGAAGACTTCCTCGTTCCACTCATACTCCTATCCGGCGAGCGATTTTTTAAGGTTTGGGAACAAAAAGAAGTCGCAGAGAGCCAAATCCAGAGAATTTGGAGGATGGGGGAGCAATTCGTAGTGCAATTCATTCAACTTGACTATGGCGACTGCGGAAGTGTAACCGGTGCCATATCGATGGGGAAGAGCACTTTTTTCTTCACCAAATGCGGTCGTTTTTTCTCCAAATCGGCGTTGAATCAGTCCAGTAAATTGAGGTAATATGCTCCAGTGATTGGTTTTCTCTTCTTCAACATAGATCACACCTCGCCCGTCTCAAAAAACGGTGGCCATCCCCATTCTGGCCGAAGGCACGGTCTTCGCCTTCTTTGAAGCACATTAACAGGGTAAAGTCCATTGCTTCGATTGTTCTTTGGTCTCTGGTGTATACCAATGGAATCCTCCGGATTTCGATTAAACAGGGCCAAGCACGACTTTGAAGTGGTTTCACGACTGCGCTTGTTCTCAGTTGTGAGCAAACGCGGCACCCATTAAGCGGACAGCTTTCTCATGCCCAAAATCTCGTGCAGGATATGGCTACCGAGTTCAGTTGAGAGCCCTGCTATCTTAAGAGATCATGGATTTTGTACACCTTTTCCTCTGTGTTAATCGTTTCTGGGCCTCCTGGGCGCGGTTCATCAAAAACCGACGTGAGGCCGAGACGAAATTCTGCGAACCAATGGTAAACGGGTGTACAGAAAGGTAAATGGATCCCATACATACTATCAAGCTTGATTTTCTTGCAGATTTTGCTACTCAAAAAACAAGAATCGGATCACGGAGCGATACTGCTCTTTTGTCATGCTCGCAAAAAACACTAACACGATGTTTTTAATGGGTGTCAATACAAAACAAAGTATCGGAATGTCAAATTTTGAAAGGAGGGCTAAAAGAGGTTATACCAAGTGATGATACACTCATTTTGGCTTAGTAGCGCCACCTATATTCCAATCCGGGTACTCATCAAACAGCAATCGTGCGCAGTCGCAAGGACAAAAAAAACACGTTTTTTAAGAATTTTTTTCTGAAAAGGTGTTTTATTTTACAAAAACAAAAAGTTTATAGTGGCGCTAATGATTTGTAAAAATATCTATCTGGTGAAAACCCGAAAGATTCTTCATATTGCGAAGATTACACGAGATAGGTAATTCAGGACGGTGTTACCTGAAATTCAGATTCAGTAGCTCTCCTCTGATTTTAAAAATAATGTTGATCTTTTCTACTGAGTTGCAGTTAATAAAGAAAGTTTTTTCTGCCAGATCTTATTTCAGCCCTATACTGGGAAGACTGTACATCCGTTACAAAACGATCATACATACTTCGAACTACTTTTTCCAATAAGACGTAGAGTTATAGAGTTGTGTGTTGTCTTTATAAACTCCCCAAAGTCTGATGCAAGGTGTAGCCATTCTTGAACGAAACTCACTCTGCTTCTTATTACACTCTTGGGTACTACTTTTGTTAGTCTATCATCACATAGGCGGTATACCAGTCTCTAGATGCAGCATGTAAATAGACTTAGCACTTGGCAAACGGAACATTCGCTTTAAGAAATACCGAAAAAAAACTTCACAACTTCAACAAAAGAACAGTATCCCCGCCCCTGCGCTCCATATAAATGAACTGAGTTGAGCTGTGGATTACATTCTTGTTGTTGATGCAGCGACCCTATAGCGCTGATATTGCTCGTTTGGCTTCTAGTTGTTTTTTCATATTTAAGTTTGAAGACACCAAAATTCTTAGGTATTTGTACTAACAAACAGCTTTCTCCTTGATACGTCCACCTTTCGCTTTGAGAATATCTGCCACCGCCGCCTCTGAACATCATTACCTTCGATTTATTCAATTTGACGCTCAGATTTATATTTAAACGCTAAGCCTATACATCATAAGCTACAACCCTTCCACAGTGTCGGAAAGGAAAACGATGTCATCCGCATACTTAAGAGCTGAAATTTTCATGCTGCCGAACTTAATTTCACCCTCTACAGCATCTGATATGTCGTTGATGAATAGGATAAACAGTAACGGGCTCAAGATACATCCTTATTTCACACCCATCTCTTCTGTGAATTCTCCAGGTATGGACTCCCCATCTCATATATATGCCACATTGTATGCATACATTCCTATTAGAATATTGATTATTTCATTGAGAAACCAATATTATACAATTTGTAAACAGAGCCTCGCGCGCTATGGTATCGAAAGCTGCTCGAAAATCAACGAAAAAGGCATATAATTTCAGCTTATTTATCTCCGTAGTATAATACTTGATCGACTGTCGAGTATTTCTTCCTAAAACCTGCCTGAAACTCCTGCAAAACTATTTTCTTTTTAACCCAACAGGGAAGTCTGTTCAGGAAAGATATTCCTCTGTAATTTGTAGAATCGTCATAGTCACCCTTTTTGTGCAGTGGATAGATAATGGAATATTTCTGGAATGGAGCTGCATATTAAAGTGATGGTGAGATCTGTGGGGTATTAAGCAGATTGATGGATTGGTCCCTTAGCTTTTTATATACTTTAAAGCTTTTCAATATTCTGCTGAAGATGTGGACCTGTTTATAAAAGCAATACATTACTGTTCGAATTTTATCTTTTTTTCAGAACAAATCCATAGAGCGTTTTAAATATGCTGGTATTATGTTCCCTAAAATGATTAAGTAATTTGAAAGAATTATTTCTAGCTCTCAGACACTTAAAGTCAAACCACTTTTGTGTGGAATTTTTTTTATTTCTTATATGTAAGCTCGGAACTGCGTTTTTAATCAAACTAGTAAGGGCATCGACATCCAGTAAAGTATCCACTGTGAGAAATCGCTTAAGTTCAGACTTTAAATTACTGCGATACATATTTCGCATGCAGTTATTCCATACCAGATTCGGTAAAAATCATAATTTCCTTACATTACTCTTATTCGTGAGAAAAGATATTAACTTCGAGTGGCATATGGCCACGAGAAAGTCTCTATTCTTATCCGAAAGCTGCTAAGGAGGAATTTCCAATTTCTAGTGATGAAGCAGTAGTCAATTACTGAGTATGCTTTTTCACGGATAAATGTGTACTTTTCGCAATAATCGCCTTCAAAACTTTTATATTGAGTACTGCAGTCGTATGCATCCGCAAGATCACAAATTTCATCTTTAGAATTGCGGTTTATATGCATTGTGGATGTTTTTTAACCACTCACAAAATTATTTTGAGAAAGTCCTAGCCGACCATTAAGGTCACCAACGAGCGTTGATTCTAAATTCTGTTGTACTTCCTCAAGATTTCCATAATCGCGTTGCCAATGACTAATGTTCAAAGAAATGGGAAGTATAAACATGGCGCTGTTATTCGTTCTTACATCTAGAACATACGATTCTTCTATTTTTTTATAACTAACCCCTGCGTAATTAAGACCTTTCCGATAGCCATTCAATTTTCCACCACTTCCCCTTCCAAATATTGCCGATTTAATTGTAGGTATCCATTTCAATTCGCATTTTGAAGATATGTTTAAAATGTTTCTGTTTTGTATAGTGTATAGTGTAAATGCACAAATTTCGGAATTTTCTATTATACATCAGAATATTCGTAGCCTAAGAACTAATTTTAATACTTTTCTACTATATCTTGCACCTTTGGATCATATACCGGATATTGTATTGAGTATATATTTTAATTCGTGCGGTTTTTTTTTTCAAAATTTGAACGTTTATTTAAGAAAAACATGTACAATAGTATTATTCAAAGTATTGCCTATCTGAAGCTATGACTTTTTCTCATCTTTCTGGCAATTTGTGGATCCCATCCCAAAAGAACTACGCCGGCTTGGCAGCCAAGAATGAATCAAGCCAATTTTTGATATTCCGCTCTGATTTGAACCGTATTTCTGTGAGGGCGTTCTGCATCGACCGGAACAAATGGTAGGCAGAAGGGGCAAGGTCTGGGCTATAAAGCGGGTGAGGTAAGACTTCCTATCCACTGTTTTCCAAATAGTTCTTAACCGGAATAGCAACGTGGGGCCGACCGTTGTCATGATGGAAAATTATTGCCTCGTGTCTGGTCTCATATTCCTGGCGTTTTTCGGCTACTGCTCTCTTCAAATGGATTAATTGTGTTCGGTAGCGTTATAATACAGCACACCCATCTGATCCCACCAAATACAGAGCATTACCTTTGCGCCATGGATATTCGGCTTTGCCGTTGATTTGGATGGTTGGCTGGGTTTCACATATGATTTTTGCGCTTGGGATTGTCGTAATCGATTCATTTTGCATCCCCAGTAATAATTCGATGCAAAAATGACTTCCTTTTGTGGCGTTCCATCAGCATTTCGGATATGCAAAACCGCCTTTCGACGTCTGTCGGCTTGAGTTCATGTGGAACCCAATTTCCTTGCTCTTGAATATATCCTCGTCCTATAAAAACATCATGTTTTCACGTCCATCGTCGTGGTTTATTTCGGTGTGGATAGTTCCGAATCATTGATATTAGATAAGTTTCAGTTAAAGCAAAAATATCATATGAAAACTTTAGAGCGTTGAGGTAAATAGAAGATGTTTTTGTACGCAGCCCCCTCACATTTTGGAATTAAAGGGTGATTCATCATAAGGTTTGGTTTATAATGTAAAATAAGACACATAAATTTGAAAGTTAACTTAAAATTATTAATATCAGTTAAAGCAACAATTAATGGCATTTACTTCTTGAAATGACGTCGTATAAATGTTGGCTATGACTACGTCTGAGGTGGTCCATTCGGAAGGTCCAATTTTGAGCGACTCCTTCGAGCATAGCGACTGGTATCCAGCGGATAACTCGAGTAATGTTAGCTTCCAAAGCGTCAATCGTAGCTGACTTATTCCTGAAGACCTGAGGCTTTACATATCTCTAGACAAAATGGTATAGAGGTGTGACATGGCACGATCTTGGCGGCCAATTTACTGTAGGAAAACGTGAAATTAGGTGCTCACCAATATGATTTCTCAACAAGTCCATTGTTTCAAGCGCTGTATGGCTCGTAGTGCCATCTTGTTGAACCCAGAGCTCACCGAGACCATGTGCTTGAATTTCAGGAAGCACATAGTCTATTAACATGGCTCGATAACTGCTACCATTGACGGTAACATTCTGATTTGCCTCATCTTTGTAGAAATATGAAGCCCATAAACCACACCATACCGTTGATTTTAATGGATGTAATAGTAGCTCTTGGTTTTTTTCGGGTTGCTCATTAGCCCAAATACGGCAATTTTGTTTATTAACGTATCTATTGAGCCAGAAATGGGCTTCATCACTGAACAAAATTTCACGATAAGACACCAGAATTTCATTGAGTTTTTCCAGAGCCCATTCACTGAAAATATGATGAAAGTTCAAGTCGCCTGGCTTCAATTCTTGCCACACGTTAAATACGCCAAGTTGTCAAATACACCAAACCAAGCTGTTTCGTCACTGTCTTCGCGTACACTCTCAGCTACAGCTGCTATAGTCTCTTCACTACGTGCTGGATGTAGTCTAACCGGTCGAGTATCATCCACTTAAGTAAACTGGGACTTAAATTTGCGAATGGGAAGTCCCGTAAGTTCCTCGAATAGCACGAAAAACATTTCTCACAGAACGCTGATTTTCGTAATAAACTAAACAATTTGAAAAAGTTGAAGTATAAATCTTTCCACGGTAATTTGCCAAATGATATTGAATAAAAATGATAAAGCAGTTTGATAGGAGTCATGCGTGATCTGTCAAAAAAAAACTTTTTAAAATCAAACCCCACGATGAATCACCCCTAAGAGTGATAAACGACTTTTTTGATGAATTATATAGGCTCGTTAGGACCGATAGTAGTTGCAAGAGACGTTTGGAAGAGACATTTAATTTGAAATTGAGATTGATATTGAAATTGTTGTAAAAATTGGCAGAAATTCGTCGAAGATCTTTGGGATCAGTGGGGAGTCCTTCTGGTTTTATTGAAACTATGAGATTTGTACGAGATTACGCGCATAGACCTTCTTCTTGGGCTAAATCATTTTAGAGACACTCACACAAATTTATAATCCAGTGCTGAACTCTTTTCGTGTTTAAGTTATAATCCTGGTTATGGTTGGTTTTTCTTTAGCTTCTTTACGGAGTCTCTGTCAGCAAGAAGCTTTCTTGTTTGTGCATCGGTCAACATCATTTTGCAGCTTTGCTATCCAGCATAGATGGATCCAAATTTATTTGAGTTTGGTGTCAACTACTGTAGTAATATACATAATAGAGCTCCGCTCTTGCCCTATAAATAGCGTACCTTACATAAGTTTATTATCCGCCAGTGAAAGCGATTTCATCCCTTGATGTTTCATTTAGAAGGTTGCCAGGGTCGCATCAAAATCGTACGCTTACTCTTCACTTGTTCACCCAGTCCTGAAACTAATTTTAAGTCCCGTCCCATACATTGACAATATTTTTTTAAGGGGAACCCTTTCAAAAGTAAACAATTTTATAATTTATAATTGAAATTAATTTGGTAACAGTTGTGATTGCATATGCAAAATTGAAATGTAACGCTTCCATCACACATCTTCAACCCTATTTTCCAGTTTGTTCAAGCGAAAGTCCCCTGTCATTCTCGGTCCTTACTTTCTTAAGTTACTATCGTGACATCGTGACATATTACTTTTAGATTATACATAAGTAAAAGGACAGTGGTTGATTAGAATTACAAAAGGGTGGGAGTGTAAGTTGGGATGATAAGCCATATGGGCTTTATAAACACAATTAATGACCTTTTTTTTAAATATGAATTTTTAAAACCTCTGCTAAAGGAAAGTGGTTTCTGAAATAAATTCTAAAGAGTTAAAGAGTTTTCTTTGTACATATGCGCTGGCAATTATCTTTTCTTCTTTTCTTTGAGAAACCTTTCACGTAGATCTCAACCCATACACACCTAAAGCCATATCTAAAGAACAATCTAAATGCGTTGTCCATTAATTACAATTTTTAAAATGTTTTTGATTCAAGTACCTTTGACTGAAGAGAGGGTACAGTTCACAGACAACCAACAGCCTCAGGTACGGACATGTATACAAGTAGCTAGGACATCAAAGTTGTCTTTAGCAAGAATAGGTAAGGAAGCCGTTTTTTAGTGAGCCATAGCAAAATTCTGAATGTCAGAATTTCTCAAGGAGTCAACCTCAACTCTGATCATTATCTTGTTACGGCCAGAGTTTGAATGCGATTATAACAGGCACAAAGGAATCAGAAAATACCACCAAAGTTGAATGTCAAAAAGCTATAATCGCAAGAGACTGCTAGAAACTTTACCAATCGCTTTTTTTTCCTTTCTAAAAACCCTAGCTCTCATACACAAGCCATACAACACGAATGGGAACTTTATCAGCGACCCATCAGATGAGCTTCTTCTTATGTTATTTGTTTTTAAAGTGACGTTACAAGGAAATCTCTTTTTTGATAATGAATGTAGACAGGTACATGCAGCCAAAGAGGAAGCATAATAAGCTACGAAGGACGAGACCTGCTCGTGAGCCATACGAACAGATGAAATAAATAAGGCACAGGTTTTCCCGAAAGAAAAAGGAAGCTAGGAAAGAATGTTACTCTAGGAATGACGTTCGACATTCCAGCGTTACAAAGCCTGAATGGAAGACTGCAAAGATGAAGAACGAAAGAACAACTACTTCTGCAGCCTATATAGGGGCGACTATGGTCAAAATTTCGCTGTCAGGCAGAATAAAGCTTTCACACTGGACGAAAACGACATTTTGATGTCTGTGAGTATTCCCATTTTGCGTTTTTATATTGTACATTTTCCTCCTGATCCATATAAAGTAACCATTTTGAACCATTTACTTATGTACTTGCGAATGAAAATAACTGAAGAAAATTGGCATCCGCTATCTAACACAACTTCTAAAGAACTCTTATTGCCCGTAGTAGAAGGCATTTCCACAACATATGGAAGATTTCTTAAAGCCAGCGAAATCCACATGAATCCGATTTAAAGCGCTGTTTAAGTCAGCTAACCAATTCCTTTCATAAGTTTGATCCTTTTTAATAGGAAACATCATAGTTGTCATCACTGCCCTATATAAATTATTTCTGCAGAAGCTGCGTGGATGAGGAGGAGGAAGAAACAATCCTCCACCTACTCTGTACATGTCTAGCTCTCTCCCAAAGAAGGAAACTCCACTTAGGAGCTTTCTTCTACAATGACTTAAGTGATCTAGAGAATACAGAATTTAACAGTCTCCTACGCTTCATCATAACCTCCAATCTAAGAGTAGGAGAATCACAGATTCACGTGGGAAAACAATAGGCCAATAGGCCCTAGTGGGATGTTTTTTTCAACAGCCACCTTTACCTAATCTATCCCTAGTTGTATCTAACATTTTTGTTCTTCCAAAAAGTTGAAAACTGAGCAATGTTGGAAAATGCTAATTGCACGGAAGTTCACAATCTTAGCAATAATAATCCTCGTTGCTATTTAGGTATTATCTGTGACGACAACGGAACTTCCATAGCATATAGATAACATCATAAGAAAAACCAACTCCGCTCTCATAAAATCGTTCTTTTGTATGGACGTCCCTAAAATAAGTAAAAGAACGGTATTGATTGATAAAATCCATCCAAAAATCTTTTTCGAAATTCCGGCTCAGTGGACAATGTGAATTTCTTCGTCAGATCGGTCGTCATTATGGCTTCAGTGTGCGGGAAATTCGTCGCACCGTGGAAAAGTTTGAGCGTGAGTACACTCTTTTGGATCTTCAGCCAGTAACCAGATAGAGATTAGTGCGAAATGAAGAAAGCATAGCCGAAGTAGCGGCCAGTATCGAAAAAGACTCAGAAATGTCAATTCGTCGCCAATTAGCTGAATTGGGCATCGTCATATGCTTATTGTGTGGTTTGGTTTAGGAATACATCCATATACGATTGTGTTGACGCAATAATTGAAGCATAACGACCGTATACAACGCCTTAAGTTCGCTAATTGGGTCAGGAAATGTAGGCGGGAGATCCGGATTTTGGTCGAAAAATCATGTTCTCGGACGAGGCCCAGTTTTGGCTCTGCGGCTATGTCAGCAAGCAAAATTGCCACTGTTAGAGCGAACATAATCCACAAGTGTTTGGTCAATTTGTTTGATTGACCAATTGGTGCGGCTTATGGCATGGCGGCATCATCGGACCTCATTTTTTTTCGGAAAAAAGGAAGGAGGCACCGTTACCGTCGATGGTCTCAGGTATATAGCAACGGTAATCGACTTTCTGTGGTCAGAGCTCGACAAAGCTCGATATATTCGAGCTGTCATTCCAACAATACGGCGCTACATGCTGTACTAGTAACGTAACGGTCAAAGTTGTAAAGGTAAAATTTGGCGACTGGGTCATCTCTCACCAAGTCATCAAAGTACTCCCCACCTAAGTGCCTTACTCGGTTTAGTGCCCTCTATTTATCACTTTTCTTCGCTCGTTTGCTCATATAAAACTCGTGTAAGTACCTCATTCAAATCCTAAAATTCCATCGAAGCAAACTTCACTTCGTCGCAAAAAATAACATATTCGATTTGTCTCTTTTTGGTTAAGATATATACCGTTTCTAAGAGAGGGCACCACTTAAATTAAATCCATACCATTCTCAGCTAGTACCAACCTTCAAAAGATAAATTTGACAGCTGTCGGACGATTAGTTCTCGAGATATAACGTTGTGAGTGAAGCAACTTTTGTTATTGTGAAAAAAAATGGGTTCAAAGCAATTTCGTTGATTTATCATTATCATTATGAACTCAGTGGACGTCCAAAAGAGGCTGTTTCAGATGAAAACATAAAAAAAAACACAAAATGATTACGAATGACCGTAAAGTGAAGTTGATCGAGATCGATGAGGCTCTGAAGATATCAAAAAAGCGTGTTGGATATATCATACACGAATATTTGGACATGCGAAAGCTCTGTTCAAAAAGGGTGCCGCGTTTGCTCACTATCGACCAAAAACAACAACGTGTTGATGATTCAGAGGAGTGCTTAAAGCTGTTAACCGCAATAAAGCCGAACTTTTGCGTCGGTTTGTGACAATGGATGAAACTTGGCTCCATCACTTCACACCAGTCGGCAGTTAGCTGAGTGGCGAGCCGACGACGAACCTCGTTCAAAACGACCAAAAACTCAACAGTCGGCTGGCAAGGTTATGGCATCCGTATTTTGGGATACTCATGGAATAATTTTCATCGACTATCTCCAAAAGGGGCATACTATCAACAGCGACTATTACATTGCGTTGTTGGAGCGTTTGAGAGACGAAATCGCAGAAAAACGGCCACATTTGAAGAAAAAGAAAGTGCTGTTTCATCAAGACAATGCACCGTGTCACAAGTTGATGAAAACGATGGCAAAATTGAATGAATTCGGCTACGAATTGCTTCCCCACCCACCGTATTCTCCAGATTTGGCCCCCAGCGACTATTTCCTGTTCGCAGACCTCAAAAGAATGCTCGCCAGAAATAGATTTAAGACCGATGAAGAAGTAATCACCGAAACAGAGGCCTATTTTGAGGCTAAACCGAAATCGTACTACAAAACTGGTATCGAAAGATTGAAAAATCGTTTCAATCAGTGTATCGCCCTCGAAGGCAACTATATTGATAAATAAAGTTGAATTTTGCAAAAATTTTGCGTTTTACTATAAAACGGCACAGCCCATGTATTATATATAAAATAATCTAGCGAAAGTTTTCATAGATCTCCACAGAAATGAATAGGCGCGTATCCACACTTTCGATTGAGCAGAAATTAAAATTGCTGTCGCAATTCAAATATGACATATCAACGGTGAATATCAAATAAAAACTTGAAATCAAAACGCCAACGCAAAGGTACGCATGAAGATGTGGAAAATGCTTTAACAAAATGATTTGATCAAGCTCGAGCTGAAAACTCAGTGATATCTGGCCTTTCATTCTTAATAAGGCAAAAAAGTTAGCCCTTAAGCTTAACTCTGATTTTGAGCCCAATATTGGCTGGTTATGGAGATAGAAACATCGAGAGAATATCCAATTTATTAGAATACATGGTGAGTCAAATAAAAGTGATCAAGGCGGTGCAGAAAACTACGTAATCCATTTTTAGGTCCCATTTTAAAAATTATTCGCCTGAAAAACTGTTTAATGCCGACGAAAGTGGTCTGATATACCGAGCACTGCCGAATGACACACTTGTTCGCCATGGAGGATGAGATGAAAAAGTAAAGTAGACACATTCTGTTATTCGTAGACTATGCATCCGGCCACAAAACAACAGTTAAGCTAGGAAATATTTATGTCCAATATCTTCCACCAAACACCACCACCTTGATTCAGCCACGTGATCAGGGAATTATTCTCAGTTTTAAATGTCACTATAGGCAGATAATTATAAGAAAGCAACTGGTTGCCTTAGAAAAAGGTTTGGATGCACTGTTTTTTGTGAAGAGTCCTTGGTGGCTGGTCACAGAAGAAACGATTAAGAATTGTTTTAGAAAGGTTGTTAGTATTCCATACAAGTAAGTGCTGAAATAAAGTTTTTGTTTTTTTTTTTCAGGCGGGATTCTATTTTGGTCAAGAACTTTTGGAAAATGAAGAAATAACAATATCTGAACAAAATACTTTTATCGACGTTGCAATAACTTCTGATAAATTTGATTTGCAAGTTTTGTTGATTGTTACAATGATCTGCATTGCTATGGCCTTCTCACAGATGATGAAATTGTTGATGACCTTCAGAAGCATTTAGGTGAAGCAGAAGAAGACGAAGATTCAGAAGATATTTGTGACAATGAAGATGAGCATAATAATTCTTTTATATTAGGAGGGTTAACCTAATATAAAAGAATTATTATGTATATTAAATGTTCTTAGAAAATTTGCTTTCTATACAGATATTTGCACCCATTATCAACCTTGAAGTGCCCCACATGAATCAGATAAAAATTACTGATTATTTTAACTAGACTTTCTTACTTACTTCTTTTACATCAATCGTAAATATTTTCTGCGTTAATGTATTCATGAACTTTTATAATCGCAGTAATACAAGATGCAATAAGAATGCATGCACAAATGTACGCTTAACATTATATATAGTACAATACATATATAAATGAATTTGAAGCTCTATGATTAACATTATGTTTGTTTTGTTTACAAAATGTTTAACTTAATTTTTATATCTGTAAATTGATTTTTTTTAATAAAATAATGATCAACGATCAAACGATCAATTTTTTTACTTAAATTTTAATGTAAAAAACACGCTTAAGTACCTGCTTGAAAAAAATCGGTCGGGCGGTGTGACGATAAATCGTCTCCATGCCCCATTGTTCATGGACACATGTACTTTGGGTACAAAGTACTCATGATAGGCATTATACTCGCGTGTATAGGGAGACCCCCCTCACCCAATAGATCGTGTAACAAAAGCCTCTAAAAGAGGCCAACGATTCAAAAAACTTGTTGTTGTCTTTTTTTGAATTTTATCCGTTCGACTGGCGCTCGTTCTAGTGAAAAAGTGATTTCCAAAAAAAAAAAAAAAAAATATGATTTCTACTTTTTTTTTTCATGTTGGAAGCATTTTCTACGGGCCGATACTTTCGGTGTGAGTGTGACTTACCAAGTGCCGCTTTACATGGGCTGCGAGTATAAATAAAAAAAAATAAAATAAACAACCTCAAACTCAATTGCATCTTGAACTCTGTCTCTTGAAATATGCGATAGTGCTGCAAATGAAATGGATTTGGATTTTCGCTTTCGAACTATCCCGTACGTGCCTTTGAAAGTGATTTTGTTTTCAAATATTTTCTGGCGCTATATATTGAAATCTATTAGAGATATGTACAAGTTAGTGGAAACGGGAATGAGTCCAGTAATTCAGTGTATGAAAAGATGTCATGTGTCAAAAAGCACGTTTTGGAACACTGTCATGCTGAGTTTTCTATTTATTCTTGTCTATCATATATATAATATCTGAATACATAATTGTAGTCTTTAATCACATCACATGGCACCAATCTACATGCCGCTTTATACTGTATCACCTCGATAATGATAACAAGGGTTACGTGTTTCTCTGACTTTACTTAACTTAGGCTCTCTGACCCCTCGTGAGGCAGAGGGCGCCTTCGTTTTCGGAATTCTGCGATGCCATTGAATCTCCTCCAAGTCATTTTCAAAAATCTGGATTCCTCCTAGACCGTCCTTCTTCATGTCTGCCTAGAATGGCCCACTGGTCTACCTCTTTGTATCAGTGAATTCAATTTTATAGTACGCTATAACGTACGCCGGTTTAGAAAAAAGGTTTTACAGATATTGCGAAGACGTCTATTTACATATGAAGACTTGTGACATTATTGGCCACTTTTCTGGTACTACACGTATAAAGTAACACTGTTACCACGTTTGATCGGAGCAATTTCAGCTTGGTTTTTGTGCTGAAGATAGATATCATTACGAAAGCAACTTTTGCTGTAGAAGTTCTACCTACATCCAGTTTGGTACCACCATCTTTTGTGAATTGTACATAAAGGACGAAGGGTGTTTCAAAATTCACGCCCAAAGTAGTTTTGACAGGTGTTTTCATTAGACATTGTAAATTTTTAATTGATGCATAAAATATTCGTATACAGTATAAGATATACAGCCTCCACTGCTTTGCTGGCATGTACGCACTCTTTTGTCGACTGTTTCCATGATAGCTTTGCATAAATGTGGCTCAATTTTGTTGATAGAGCGCTCCTTCATAGCGTGGGTGCTTGTGGGCTTGTTGGCATAAACCTTATATGTTACTTCAAAAAATTTTGATCACCAAAACGACGGTATTTGGCACCGCCTTGGTGAAACTACATGTCGCCTATATCCATAACTTACAGCTTAGGCACACAAAACGGTATACCCCAGTCACGATAATAAGCATCATTAAGTGCCTGACCAGTCTCATTTTCAAGGAAAAATGGTCCGATGATACCTCCAGCTCAAAATCTCTACCAAACAGTGGTATGCTATGCATGCATTTGTCCACAAGTCCATGTCAAAGTCCACAGAGCTATGAAGATGAAATGAACTTCATCGCTGAAGATGATTTTGTTTACAAAATCAGCCTCCATTTGCTGTTGTTGCATAACCCATTCAATGAACTCTCTTCGTTATGCGTCATCAGTTAGTTTCAGTTCTTAAGTCAATTGCACTTTATACGCATGAAGTTGCAAACTTTTTATGAGGGTACCCTGTAGAGGGTTTCTCTAATTGTTCAATTTTTGACCAGAAAAGCTCCCGAATGAAAAGACATCTTACAGATCGATTTCAATTCTCCCAATTTCCCAATGTTATTAAAAATCCTTAAGAAGATAATTCTAAGACGTTTCTGTCAATTACTGGTGGAAAAAACGTAATCCCTAGTCACCAGTTTGGATTCAGAAGTAAGTATTCAACTATTGCTCAAGCAAATTTCTTGATGTCTCGCAAGCCTTTGATAAGGTATGTCATGAAGGTTTAAAGTTCAAAGTACGGTAGAGATTTTAGCCGGTGTACCGCAAGGGAGTGCTCTCGGCCCACTTCTGTATCTTCTGTTTACTTAAGACATACCCCAAGAATAGAGGAACTTTATAGCTGTGTATAGATAACCGAATTCGGATATCTGAATCATCGCTTAAGTACCCAAAAAAGCTGAAATCTTTGAGAGGCAGTTATCCGGGTTTTACTGTACCAGCGAAACCAAGGCGGCCAATTGAAATATATGCTATTCTTCAAAACAAACCAAGAATAAATGTTATATCTCACACCGTTGTTGATTTGTTTATTTATTTATTTATTTATTTATTCCTATTTTCTTTACAACCGTGTGCTTTGATGGTGTATTTTTATTTTTTTATCGCGAATTGTAATCGTAATTGTAATCCCTAAATTGAGATGACAATAAATGCTTATTACTCATTAAAAATTGAAATTTAGATTTCAGTTTGTAATGAAAGAAGTAAAGGCTAGCCTTCAAATTCAAATCATAAAAGAATGCTAGTTGACGCTTTTAAATATAAAATTAAAAATATATAGGAATTGATTTTCTGCTGAGTTTAGGTCGGGCTCTTTTTTTTTAACTCAACCTTAAGTCTAAAGAGTGCGCCAGAACTTGCATTTCAAAAAACATTATATTAAATAGTTTTAAAAAATTCTAAAAAAAACTGTGTCCATTTTTGACTTCACAAATGAACAGGTATGTCACACAAAACGAAAAAAAAAATTGTAAAACGCTTTGGCTAGTTGTTGTAAATAAATAAAAACAAAAAATTTTTCGGTGACCTTAAAAATTACTTAACTTTGACTGTGTCTACAAGCAAAACTATTGGTCCGAAAGAAACAGTTTTTTCGATTACCAGAGCCCCAGACGTCAAGTTCAAAAAGCTTGTATTATAGACCCAACCGAAAATTTAATTAAACAATCACTTTTGCCTTTATGGACCACTGTACGGCGTTAATCACCAAAACAAGAAATTACATAATCAGGAAATGACTCATGCAGTAACTGAATTGTTTCTTGGGCTATATGGCATGTGGTACCGTCCTGTTTAAACTAGATCTCGTACACATCCATATCTTGCAATTTAGGCACAAGAACCTGGATTATCATGTCTCGAAATGGTCTTCCAGCCATGAATGATGCCTCCAGCCAAAAATCTGGACCTAACAATAACACGTTGTCGATGCATTTCTTTCTCAACAATCACTCATATATTTCCTAAGCCGCAAATTTGGCAATTTTGACGATTAACAATACGATCAAGATAAAAATTAGCCTCATCGCTGAAAATAATTTTGTTTGGAAAATCAGCATCTACTTGTTGCTGTTCCATAATCCATCCAATGAATTATTTTCGCTATGTGTGGTCAGCAGGTTTCATTTAAATACAATAATACCATAGTTACAGACAAAAAATGCTTAAAAGTTAAAATAAACTTAAAGGATTATACGCAGTTGCAAGGACGAAAAGAGAGGTTTTTTTATTAATTTTTCTAAAAAGATATGTTATAGGTACATTTAGTGGCAACATCTAAGTTTATAATGGCACTAATGATTTGTAAAAATATCGATCTGGCGTGCTCCTGTGGACAATCTCCTAAAGGTCCTCTAAAAGAAGCTTTTAGACGATGATCATGATATCCCCGGTTTAGTTCATCTGAAATCAAAAAACCCGAGAAATTCTTTTAGTTGAAAGATAAGATTGGATACTAATCGAAGGAATAAAAATCGAATTTTCGACCAAAATTGTAAGGTAAAATTTTTTAAAAAAATTCGAATAATTACCCGAAATCTTATTCCTGATCTGATTCCTGATATATTTCCATATCTGAGAAATATATCTGAAAAGGTTGTGTTAAAACTTCAGACCGATCGGTTGCGCCGTTATTTAGAGAAAATAAAACATAGTTCGAGAAAAACGCTTTTAGAGTTTCAGAAGATTTACGCATAGATAGAGACGTCCTTACAAATATTCGTATATCTCGAAAAGTAATTTCCGGATCGATTTGAAATTTTCAGGGAATATAGTAAGATGTATTTCATTATATTACGAAAATAGATTTTTCAAAAAATCTTACTGCGTATATATGATCACCTTAAATATCTTATTTTAACCTACTGGCCCTATGCATGGATTCTAAGTTCCTCCTAACACTCAATCTAAGTCTTTCGACGAATATGACTATATGAATATTTTTTTTTTTTAGTTTTTTTTTTTGTTTAGTAACTGCACATTTATTTCGTGTTTTCTAATTATTATGTCTTATTTACTTAAACTAAATTTGTATAATAATTTTTAAATACTTCTTAGATTATTTAAATTATCTTTATCTTGGTTACGTCATTCATTGCGTAGTTTTTTTATTTTTTTATAAATTTTTATTATATCTCTATAATTTTTCTTTTTTTTAAATAAAAAGCAAACCATTTGGGATATTTCAAAAACTTTTTTATTGGCTTGAAGTACAATGAAAACATTTATGAATGGAATTCGACTTCGTTCATATGGCCACCGCGGGCATGTTAGCAGCGGTCGATTCGTTGGACCATATTTTAACAACACGGCCACACATTTCGGCCGAAACGGCCGCTATTTCCAGTTCAATATTGGCTCTGAGCTCTTCCAACGTCGTCGGCGTGTTGGCATAAACCAATGACTTAACGTAGCCCTACAGAAAATAGTCAACTGGCGTTAAATCGCACGAACGAGGCGACCAATAGACTGGCTCATGTCTTGAGATAACACGCTCACCATACTTACTCTTCAATAAATTGATTGTGGCGTGTGCTGTGTGGCACCAACCTGTTGAAACCACATGTCGTCCAAGTCCATATCTTCCAATTCGGGCCAAAAATAATCGGTGATCATGGCGCGATTACGCTGACCATTCACAGTAAAGTGACGATCGTTATCGTCGACGAAAAAATATGGCCCGATAACGCCGCCGGCATGCAAACCACACCAAACAGTTATTTTTTGTGGATGAAGTGGTGATTCATGAAGCAAATGTGGGTTTTCACCCGACCAATAACGCATATTTTGCTTATTGACGAACCCATTGAGCCAAAAATGAGCTTCGTCACTGAAGATGATTTTGCGATGAAATTCATCATCTTGGCGCATCTTCTCCAGAACCCAATCGGAGAACGTAGCTCGTTAGTATACTTTATAATGATGAAAATGTTGAGTTTACTAAATAAATTGACAGTGACAGTTTGATGGTTAGTGAAAGAATGCGTTCACAAATTAAATTCAAAGTTGTCAAGTCCCTATTGGAAAACCCTATATTAACTTAATGCTACCTTCGTCCTACTTAAAATATAAGCGGGCCCTGGCTTTGAGATTAAGTAAGCCGACTTTGCGTTCTAATGGCGCTACACCGAATTAGGAAGGAGTATTCTCTCCTTCACAAAGCCACCAAAATTCGTGGTGCTACCGAGCAACATCCCTAATGTCGAGACTCCCTGAACCGGAGACGTTTCGCACTGCCGTGTGCGTAGTTAAGTCACTTGTTCGCAGCTATTCGAATGACTTGGAAGATTAGCAGCACCGCTAATTTTTTCTGGGTCAGCCCTTTACTAAATAAATAAAGGAACGCTTCTAAGGGAATAAAGCGGTTAAGGCACACTTTCTCGAGATATAAATAGTTTGGGGTACTAACCTCCGGGGATTAGGTTGTTTGTCGAGATCATTGCTTTTGCAATGTGCCTTCTAGTCAACTTAGTAAAAAAATTGGCCACTCTTATTAAATTCGCCCTGTTATACAAAACCTCATTAGGTTAGAATTTTATGTATTTATACTCTGGTGTTATATATGGGGTGATTTATTGTGAGATTTGATTTCCAATAGACACTTTTTCAGAGATCACGCGTGACTTCTATCAAACTGCTTTGTCACTTTTGTTCATTATCGTCTGGCAAGTCATCATGGAAAGACTACATCAGCGTCTCCAAATTCTAGAGAAATGTTTTTCGTGTGATTCGGTGGGCATTATTGACCTACTGAAACCACTATTGCCCAGCTTACATTAGTGGATAACACTCGACCGGTTAAACCACATCCAGCACGTAGTGAAGAAACTATATTATAGCATCTGTAGCTGAGAGTGTATACGAAGAATGTGACGAATCGATTCGTAGTCGTGCTCAGTAGCTTGGCTTGGCGTATTCGACAACTTTAGCGTATTTTACGTGAGAATCTTTGCCTAAAAGCGTACAAAATTCAACTTGTGCAAGAATTGAAGCCAGTCGACTGGAATTTACGTCATATTTTCAGTGAATGGGCTGTGGAAATTTCAATGAAAGTCCGGTGTTTTATCGTGAAATTTTGCTCAGTGATGAAGCCCATTTCTAGCTCAATAGATACGTTAATAAACAAAATTGCCATATTTGAGCTGATAAGAAACTCGAAGAGTACCAAGAGCTACCATTATAGCCATTAAAAACAACGGTATGACGTGGTTTATGGGCTGGTGGAGTCACTGGTCCATATTTCTTCAGAAATGAGGCTAATCAGTATGTTACCGTCAATGGTAACCGTTATCGTGCCATTGTAATGGACTATGTGCTTCCTGAAATTTAAGCACATGGTCTCCGTGAGCTCTGGTTTCAACAAGACGGCGCTATCAACCATACAGCGCATGAAACAATGGACTTGTTGAGAAATCATTTTGGTGAGCACTTAATTTCACGTTTTGCTAAAATTTTAAGTTCGCTTTCAAATTTATGTGTTTTAGTTTACATTATAAATAAAACCTTACGATGAATCAGCCTTTATAAGCGAAGGCAAGCCCTCTCAAACACCCGAATCTTTTCCAATAAACTTGCTACCACGTTGAACCACACGCGACATCCAAATACAAGCATTGGCCTGATAAGGTCCATGTAGCAGACCACTTTTACCCTCGCATCGAGTTGGCTCCTTATAAGACAGTCTCTTTGTAAGGGCAAAAACACCTGTGTCTCTGGTCAGAGAAATATCTGATCTGTTTGTTAAATTATTGATATTGATCTAGTCAGTCATCAGTACTTTGGGATCTGATTTCGATAAGCAAGTGGCTGCCCGTGCTGTCCCGTGATAGAAAACGTTCGCCAATTCATTCTGGTGTCCCTAGAATCCCCAAACAAAGACGCCCTAAAAAGAATGATCTTCAACTTCCAGCCATCGCAATATCGCTTTTTCTAATCGAAGTCAAGTTGCAAGAGCACATTTATGATCACGATCTTGGGACCTGATCTGTACCCGATCAAGTCATTGCACCTTGTTGCAGATTATTTTTATTGTCAAATATTCTAGCAGAAGTTACATTTTTCAAGATAAACTGGTGAGCATATAAAAAATAATGTACTGCAGTGGTTTACCTATGCCGAGCCTTTTTAACTTGAAGAAGAGTTCCTCTAAGCACACAGTCTCGGGCGCCTTTTCCAAGTCAATCAGGCAGGCACTCGTGGACTGCTTCTTGCTTTTCTTCCTGTGGATATCAAATAACAGTTTAGATGCGGCATGTGAGATATCATGCTATGCCTTGAAACCAAATTGATTAGCCGGAACTATGATTTAATCCTCAACCAACTTAGTCAGAACTCTTTTGATCACCTTTTTGAATACCTTGCTGATATTCGGGAGGCGACTTATCGACCGAATATTCGCCGGATTATGTTTGCAACTCTGGGGAATTGCATGTACCACCGTAATGCGTTGTGCATTATTAAACAGTGTGGAGTAAAAGTTCACCGCTTCTATTGGGAGATGTCGAAGCACAATGTTCGGTATTTTATCGGTTCTCATTGATTTCTTAATTCTAAGTGATTCAAAGATCGTTTGGAGCTCTTCCTTCGAAATGAATGGAGGAAGCTCCGTTTCGTCGGCGATGACATTTTTGCCATGTTTTCGTTATTGAACTCAGTAAGGCCTTGAGTTCTCAAATCGCCAGTTGGATATTTCATTGCAGAGATAGAAATTGTGAGAAAGGACCCGATATTATCCAGGTTGTGGTCCAAACAAATGTAATCATTTTGCCAAGTTTCTCCTTGGCCTCTGCAATCTCCTGAGGATCTTCGATCACAAAGAAGTTATCATCACTAACAACTTCTCCGTAGACAGATTCATCAAAGTCTTGCTAAACGCTGCCTGGAACAACACTCCAACTCCAACAAGAAAAGAGAAAGCAAGTAGTAAAATAAAATATCCGCCGGAAATAAAAGAACTGGTAAGAGAAAAGAGGAGAGCGCGAAAAAGATGGCAACAATCCCGTGCTCCCCAGCATAAAACATACTTAAGCCACTTATGCAACAAATTGAAAGAAGCAATACGAGATTATAAAAATCGGAATATCTAAACATATCTCGAAGGTCCGATTTCCAGAAGATGTTCAAAATACTCCTTCTAGAAAGCCATGAAAGGTATCAAAAAGCCTCAAATGCAATTTATTCCCATAAGAAAAAACAATGGCGAATGGGCAAACCGAGATAAAGAGAAGGCGGATCTATTGTATTTGCTGAGCACCTAGAAGAAACGTTTAAGCCTTTTGTTGGACAGGCGTTAACAGGAGGTTCTTATTATAAAATTACGGCACCGGGCAGTTTTAGAATAAAAACAGTGTCGCTACGAGAACTTAACCAAGCAATTACAAAATTGAAAAATAACAAAGCCCCTGGTTATGATTTAATAACTGCTCAAATTCTCAAGGAGCTGCCAAAGAAAGCCCTGATCAAACTGCTCCAACTTATAAATGCCGCGCTAAGACTATTAAACGTTCCAAGCCAATGGAAAGTTGCCGAAGTTATAATGGTCCCGAGACCAGACAAATCTCTAAATGAAAAAAAAGTCCTACAGACCCATATCGCTTCTGCCGATAATATCTAAAATCTTTGAAAAACTCCTATTGAAGCGCTTGCAACCGATCATTGAAGAGAGACGTCTAATTCCTGAACATCAATTCGGTTTTAGAACTAAGCACTCCACAATTGATCAGGTTTTTAGAAACACGAATGAAATTGAGAAAGCCTTAGAGGGGAAAAAGATATGTTCTAGCATATTTCTTGACGTGTCTCAAGCCCTCGATAAGGTATGGCACGAAGGCTTAAATTTTAACCTAAGCCAGGTTCTTCCGAGAGAGCTGCATACGATTCTGTAATCGTACCTGGAAAACAGAATTTTTCGTGTTAAACATGGCACCGAATACTCGGAATTTAAAGAGATAGCTGCTGGAGTTCCGCAAGGAAGTTTACTTGGACCGGTATTGTTTTTACTCTATACTCGAGACATACCGGAAGAATCAGGTAGCATAGTAGCCACATTCGCGGACGACACGGCGATACTAGCTACAGATACTTCAGTCGAGTTAGCTACCGGAAAGCTACAAACGGCTTTGGATAAAATCTACGAATGGACAAAGATATGGCGAACTGTTCTCAATGAGACCAAATCTACAACCTTCCCATTTTCATTAACTCGGTACAAATACCATATGCAAATGAAGCAAAGTATCTAGGAATGACACTATATGTAAAACTGAAATGGAAGCCGCATGTTAAGAAGAAACGTGATGAACTTGAAAATAAATTCAGACAATAGTACTGGCTACTAGTAAAACATTCCAAGTTAAGCATACATAACAAACTGCTCATCTATAAGCAAGTGCTTAAACCTGTTTGGACTTACGGTATACAACTTTAGGGCTCTACTAAGCCAGGCAACCGAAATATTCTCCAAAGCTATCAAAACAAAGCTCTAAGACAAATCGTGAACGCCCCATGCTATATCAGAAACAGTGATATATCCACAGAGACTTAGGAATAGTTACCGTCGAGGACGAAATAATGAACTTTGCTCGCAAACTCTGTATTCGTCTTCATGGTCATTGTAATAATAAAATACTCCAAATCCTGGACGAGACAAACTTAGTGCGTCGATTACAAAGAATGAGACCATTCGATCTGGCACGATAAGGATTATCCGCATATAATAGCGGTACTAGCAGGTTCTTTTTCTGGAAGGCTACCTGCCCCACGCGAATGTTATTAGAAACGGAAACTACTTGATAAGGTAACTTAGTTGTAGTCGATAAAAAGGGAGACATGATTTCAGTGAGTAAGAATCTCACACTACTATGAGCAACGTTTTCATAGTGTCTATGAAAATTTTCACACCTACCCACCAAAAAAAAAAAAAAAACCTACAGCTTCTCCTGAATCTAAACCTGGTATCTGCTCGTTGTTAGTTCTTAGTCACGTAAGTTAATTTTGATCTTTCCTTCGAAATAATTTAATTATTTGCGGGAACATATTCGGGCTGCTAGTGTTCGCAGCTGAATTTTATTGTTCCAGTACAAACTTACAGATACTCTATAAATTTATTTTATTATTGATTGGTGATTTTTGAACAAACAGTTTACGTCTGTCAGTAAACTGTCTGTTTTAAGCCTTGACGTTCAGATCTTGAGTCAACAGAAATAGTTGTGCATTGGGATGGAAATCTTCCGTAGGAATACGCTGTAGAGTGATTCTCAATTCTTGACCACTGTGACCAATTGATGTTCCTGGACTCTTAACAGTACGAGTACGACCAGAGTGTCTAAGATCACTAATTAATCCAGTTCTTCTGAATTTTTTGTACAGAATTTCATCTCTTCACAGTTGAGGATGAAGTTAAATCATTATCCCGAACACATTTTTATTTTTAAAACAATCAAAACGCATTGTTCTTTCTCGTAGAGTTGTAGTTTTAATAACCCTGAACTGTCAGCTGCCACACTGTCACAAGAACACCACCATTAAATCTGTGAAGTGCAATGTTGCTTTGCATCAAAAGTGATCCCTTAATTTTTACTCGGAATTTATATCTTTCTTAATTTCAATATGTTTGTAGACCATCCGTGCCTATCACAGTCTGGGGAGTTATGGGTTAAGTGGATTATTTAAGGATTTACGTATTCAAGGATACACGGAGACATGGTGTCACTTGAAATTTTCAAGACGACTGCAAAAGGCGCAACAAGTTAATTGATACATTGAGCTGACATCTGAAGTGTCATTGTAAATGAGTGTGATGTCTGAGCACAAGTAATTGACTGGTATGGCAAAATGGTCATAGACCCGGCAAGGCATAGAAGTAATAGTTCATTAGCAACATACTTATCATGGTAAGAAGTTAAGAAAACTTCTCAGATTCTGTCATCAGAAATTCATGTTAAGATTGGAGTCGAGTGAAGTAAAGTAAAGTAAAGTAAACAGTTGTTGTTAAACTATGATGACACGCAGTATACTTACTTATTTAAAGGACTTCCGACCAATGAAAAGTCTATGCCTGAGACACTGCAGCCTCCCACTCTCTTCGATACCAAGCGCGCTGTTTCCAGTTGTCTAGACCAAGCGCTAAGGCATCTGCGATGGCTTTGTCCCTAAAACAGACGCTCGGTTTTTCTTCTCGCGTCGATCCTGTGGTCTGTGATTCTAAGATCCACTTCCCTGAAGTATTATTGTCGACGTATTTTAGCTTTTGAGACTACATCCACAACTTGATAAGCTCATAGAGTTCGCAGTTGTATGCTCTTCTTTATTCGTCCTTTTTGCGTACGGGGCCAAGTATTCTACGAAGTTTTTTCTCTTGAAAGCATAGAGTAGAACTGTTAGGATCATTTTATAGAGCATGCATATCGTCTTCCGAGTTAAGAATTTTGAAACCATTTGTCCACTAGGGTTTCATTCGTGGAATTGATGTTTGTTCCGAGGTAAATAAACTCCTAAACCACTTGGAAGTTACTCTTGTCAACAGAAATATTTTCTCCTGGGCGGTGGACAGATGCTTTTTTTGTTTGTTGACAACATGTACTTGGTTTTGTCCTCATTTATGTACATTAAGGCCACATGGTTTCCATTGTTCTTCGATTGCAGTAAAAGCCGCTGGGAGCGATCGATGATGTCGCTGTAGTCTGCATATCCCAGCACCTGCACAGATTTGTTGAACATAGTGCCTTCAGCGTTAACGGAATCCGAATCAGGTAAAGGTTTCGAATAGTTCGGAAAAACTGTTTCCAAATTACATTGGGTTGTTCAAAAAGTTTTGCTGTTTTTTTTTCTTGGAAGTACGGTTTGTTGCGTATACCTTTATGAAATTTTTGTTGTTTATTCCAATAGAGAGGATTATCCTTAAGATTGTTACGAGAGTTTGTTTTGATCGGACGGACGGGTTTTAAGTGCTCAATTTTTTTTTTTTTTTTTTTTTTAATGGAGGATAAGAGACTGCATTTTCGGCATATTTTGCATTTTTTCTTTAAAAAAGATGTCAAAGTGACAGAGGCACAACAGGAGTTTTGCAACGTGTATAGAGATTTGGTTATAAGCGCTAGCACTTGTCACTTGTTGGTTTACCCAATTTTTTTTTGAGAAAATACAGACCTTGCTGATGCTATTCCCTTTGGACATCAAATCTTTGTTGCAGTTACCGTTGAGAGGCATTTGACGACACAGGAGATCGCTCAGCGTCTTAACATCGAACATACAACAGTTCCGCAGGGACTGAAAAGGCTTGGAAAGTCGAACAAAGTGAATGTTTGGGTTCCTCACGAACTCAGTGAAAGAAACATTATGGATTGCATAATGTTCTTTGAGTCTTTGTTGAGACGGAAACGCTTGTGGCTTTCCTGAAAAGAGCGGTAACGGGAGACGAAAAATTGGTGGCTTAAAATAATATTCGGCGTAAGAGGTCATGATGCGCTCCTGGTGCGCATAGCCAAAAGGGCTCGCGAGGTGTCCAATCAAACAATAAGTGCAAATAAATATTGCTCTCAGCTCGATACTTTGATGCAGGCAGTGGAAGAAAAACGGCCAGAGCAGGAAGGGTGTTGTTTTCCATTATGACAATAACAGATCACACACATATTAAGTGACAAAACTAAAGCTGAATTCATTTGTCTGGGAAGTTCTATAGCACCCACCGTGCTCTGAGTACCATATGTTACGTTTTATCCAAAACAATTTAGACGGAAGGCAATCCAATTCCAAAGATGAGATAAAAACGTACCTGAAAAACCTTTTTACCCATAAGTCTGCTAAATTTTACAGAAGAGGCATTATGTCTCTCTCAGAACGTTGGAAGAAAGTAAGAAAGAATAGATGGAGGATATATCTCGAAAGTTGAGAGAAGACGCAGAATTGCCTTTCTTCAAAATGGAGAATGTAGAGCTGATAGTCCCTTCATCGGGCATGGTTTCATCCATCCATACCAAAGCATCACCTCCATGTTTGAAAAACACCGCTGGTAGACCCTCACAGCCGGCGGCCTTCTTGTTCTTTAGTTTTTTGATAGCTGAGCCAACTTCTTCTATACTGAGGGACATGTTCACTAACTGAATGTTCTCTTTTTTCCAATCACTCTCTACATGATGCCTATTACTATTGGTTGCACTTCGGTGACTAGGTTTCCTTCACTGTTTCGAAGAGCCTGCGTTTCGGTCTTGAAGCCAACTACCAGTCGCTTAGTTTTCACGAAAAAGACATCTGGATTTTGTTTTTTCGATGCCATTGAGCTGGGATACTGGGTAGGCCCTTTTTTTAACGCAAAATCTTCTTCTCCTCTCTTCTTATGACTCGATGCTCTTCCCTCGCTACACTTTTTTCACGCTGCAGCGGTTTCAGGTTGTGCATATTCTGTCACCTTTTTCCGGCATACGCTTCGAACGTTGAATTTTTTTTTTTTCTCTGCGGTTTCCAGTTTCTTCTCCTTAGCTCTAAATGGTCAGTATCAACGTTTGCTCCTCTGAATCTGTACACATCCAGAATATCTGATGCATGCCCCGCATCTACCATCTAGAATATGCGAGTTTGCTGTATGGGTTCGTACACTTTGAAACCTGAGCTGCTGTAAAATCAATTATCCCGAAGCCGTTGTCTGTTGTTGTGTCGTAGAGGCTGTGCTTTTTAAATCATCCGCCGAAGATGTTTTCCTTACCAAGTACAATTTTGACATCATACTAGGGACAAGCTTCGTAGGTTCCATAATAGGCTGATGTTTTGGAATGATGTCTTGATGCGGACGACACTAAGGCGATCGCTTATCGGTTTAAACATGTGCAGTCTTCTGTGGCAACTGTAGTAAGTGTCACATTTTTCAAAAGTTGCTTACTTGATTCTATACATCGTATCTCTTGGATAGCGCTAATATCTTCACCAGCTGCACCAGGAGTGTACAGTGTACGTACGTTCTAGAAGCACATTCTCAACGCTAGTTCTTTATATATTCCATTGAAGTTTCGACCACTTGTATGCTACTTGTGGTTGATGATTATATTGTTTTTTAATTAAAATTGACAACTATTGTGCACTGTTTGCGTAGTTTATTGCTTACTTCCTTACATGCTCGATCGGAAGTGGCTTTAGAAGAAAACTACTTCAGAAATTGATGCTTTTAACGGGTATTTCAAGCCCTTTAAAAAATTTCTAAAAGCACTTTGATTGCTCTTGTTGTTGAAAGTGCAATTCACATGGATGGTTCATTGAGAATATACTCTCTCTAAAAGGGTCAGTAAGGCAACAACGGATATACTATAGACTGTTGCCATACATTTTCGTCTAATCGAACTACATTCCATGTTTGTACAGAGTTTTTATCCACAGTGACTATGAAATGTCATGCCACAATGACAGCAGTGAAATCAAATATTCTTTTTGATTCAGAAACGAGTATTTGACTGTACTCGTAGATACTCGTACGTAGATGCAAAAAAGTTAGATGTAACTTCTAAAGTGTACTTTATTGTATTACGTACGAGATATGGGTATGTCCTCGTTCAATATCTTCGACCCTTTACCGAGTATTTATCGGTTTTTGAGTGGATACAATTGAAAGATAGTTTAATTTCTTAATCTGGAGGTATTTCCGGAGTTGTTGAAGTTTGTTGTATAAAAATATATATCGACGCCACATGTTAAACAATTTGCCACTTTAAAAAAAAAAAACTGACTAAGGCATTCGGGTTTTGGTTATGTAAGTTCCGGTGACAGTCTACTTAAAGTGTTACGTTGGATTTGGTTGAACTTGAAAAAACCATTGAAGATTCATATATTTCAACAAACATCTAAGCAGATAATTGCATAGCGCTATAGTTAAACTCGTACCTCGTACAAACTGAAAAATTAATTTCTGATGTTTCCGTAGTATTTAGAGACAGAACAATGTCTGTTTTTGGAAAAGTCTGGTATTCTCCCGCAATTCAAAGTCAGTAAAAAATAATCCGTCGATCCATCACAATGGCAAGATAAGCTAGTACAATGTAAGAAACTGCAGCAATCAGATCTATGTGCTTCATGTACGAAAAGTGTCCCATATTTTACAGGAACTATGCTTGTAATAAGCTCGTGTCCCTGTAAATCGATTATATACCAGATGTCCTTGAGCTTATCCTGTTTTTAATTAATGCTGGAGAAAGCAGGTTATTGAGACAACAGTAGAAGGTCACTAGTTCCAACGAGTACATCAAGTGGTCTAGTTATGCTTACTTGGAGAAACAATTTGTTTGAACACTTCTAGCAGATCCTGCTTATTCTACTTAAGGACCTGTTGATGGATGATAACCAGAAAGGCAAAACTGATATAAGGGCTCTTCGAAGGAAATATGCTTGTTTGAATACAAAACAACATGTACGATTTTTTTTTTTTTTTTTTTGCGCCATCCGCCAACATAACTCTATGGCATCGCCAACGCAATTTTTCCAATATTTCGGATATATTTGTTATGACTGGTGGAACTTGGCAATTGTATGACCATTGTGAGCGTAGTCCGCTGCCAAAATGTTTACCACCAGTTCTGTATGATTGAAGGATGACGTTCCGAAGCTAAGTGAATAAGGATTTTCACGACTTAAAACGGTTCTGACAAAACATACTTAAACTTACTTAGGCTAATTGATCTCGCTGCAAGATAGACACTACATAAACAAAGTGTTCCAAAGAAACCAGAACGGAACATAGAAGTAAGTATTAGCGTCACAGTTGGAGCTCAAGACAGAAGAAATCACTCTTCCGAGCTGTTAAATGACGGAGACGATCCAAACTCTCATGTAAGGCAGAACGAACCATTCAAGCTGGGCGGTGAAAGCCTGTATATCCCAATTCAGTAAAGAAAGCTGAGTACAAAAAAAAAACTATTGGGCGGGACGGTATACCGAGCGAAATATTTATGGCAGCATATGATGTCTTCATATAAAGCATTCACTGAATCATTTCATAGATATTGTGAGTAGCTTGAATGGAAATTAGGGCGATTTACGGAAAAAAGACAGGAAGTGGAAAATCAATGGCGCATATGACAGCATCAGATTGTTCAGGAATTGACGGGTTGAAGGGAGGAAATATAATAGTGGACGCTGCGCACCGTGACATTGCCTTGGTTCCCCAAGATATCTGCGGACGTCCATGACTACACGCACAATATAGTCTCACATGTTAAATCTAACTTTCAATCATGCTGAAGAGCATGGAATGGTATGTAAAACTTTATTCGCAAGCTTTCTCATTCAATAGGAAAGATACTTCACAATCTGGCGAGTTAAATTCGAGGCGCACCCGACAGTTTAGCGACTGTCCTAGAGTGACCGACGATAGGTCCACAACTGAAATCGTTAATCCCATAATGGGAAAGTTGACCGGAACGACTCTTCTAGAACTCAAAGGCATCCCCATCCGTTTCTGCAAAGGAGTTAAATATTTGGGTTTTATCCTCGATGACAATCTTCTTTGGACCAAATATGTCACGTCAAACGCCTCCAAGGTATTGTCTGCCTTCAAGCTTTGTAAAATAGCTTGCGACAAGAAAAGTTATGTTTTGGTCCTAATTTTATGGGCATGCCGACTGATATGACACTGCTATGACACCAGAATTCATTTTGCAGCGAAAGTACAAAATCGACTTTCCCTGTGCCCAATAATAGTTTCGGAAATGATCTGTGTCAGGGAAGGAATATGGTATAGTCGGGTCTTCGCAGATAACTCCACAACCAATTTAGGAAGTGCGGCTGGTAACTTTCTAAAGATCAACACCGTTAAATTGCACCCTCTTTAGGAAAACTTGTATTTTCCAAGCGGAGATATATGTATGTATGCAATCCTCATGGCTACGAACTACATTATGAAGAAATGAAATCGTCGATGAACTATTTAGGTATTACCTAAGAATTTCAAATGAGCATAATTGCATATGGCGTGACTCTCCAGGTTGCCGTCGACCATGATGCAGGAGTAGACGGCTGTGGCACGTTCGCAGCTTGTCGGCTCTAGCTTGTCTGAATGTGCAGGTCTTTGCAACTACCCCGTACATTTCAACTGTATTAACCCCTTTATCTCGTACCAGAGAGCTGGACTGAATTTTTTACAAATGATTTTCCACCATCAAGATCTTATATAGAATCTCCTTAGTTTCTTTGGAAAGAGCCTTGCTATTCAATTGCCTTCTTAGCCCAAAGAAACAACGATCGGCAAGAGTGATTCTTCGTTTCTTGGTAGAACCTATAGCAGATCCAAGGTATATGAAGTCCCTTACTACCTCGAAATTATAATTATTGATTGTGACGTTCTGCTCGATTCTACAATGTTGTGTTGACGGCATATACTTAGTTTTACTCTCACTTTCCACCAAACCTATATATTTTAGCAGCTTCCGTTTCAATACTATCGAACCCATCAGTGACAACCCGCTGAGTTCTCCCTATTATCTCGATATCATCGGTGTACTAGCGTACAGATGGAACGTTGGGTTTCCTCGCCATTATACTTGTACAGTCTGCAGAAGAAGTTTTTACATATTCTTAGCACTAATAGTGACTCTACTACAAGGAATTCTTCTTCATCTAGCGCATTTCCATTGCTCTTTTTTCTTCTTCTGGTGAAGCCCTTGTTCTTCCCGTCTCTTCTTCTTGTTAAGCTCATGAGCGGCTCTGGTCCTTCTTTGTAGCGACTCTTTAAACACTTCTTGTTTAACTGCAAGTGCATGCCGGCATTCTTCACGAAACCAGGGATTTCTTGATGGTGGTCGAGTGAAACTCAGCACATCAGTTGCAGCGTCTCTGATGACATGTTGGCAGATTTCTAAATTAAATCTCCTCACAGTAGTACTTCTTTGATTTGGCGCTTGGGAGATCCACATTCGTACCCTGTCTGCAACAAGGTTATAATTCGATTTAATTTTGCCACCCTAAAAGGTTTTAGCTAACAGAATAACGTGGCACTACTTTCTTTTATAAGCGCCTAAGTGTGTCAGGCTTAAGTGACAAAGCATCCTGCAACGCTTGCTGTGCGATGGCAATAAAACGGAGTACTATCTCTGATGAGGTGAGTGCTGGTACTAAAGCATTTCTACAAAAGATTTATTGTAGATATATTCAAAGAGTACTTTGGACTACTCCTTTGGCTGACTGCTCTGTTTCAATAAAACGGAAAATACACAAATATAAACATTACATAAACAAATCAAATGTCTATCATTAGGAGGAATGTGTGATATCAGAGTTCTAGTCCTGGTAAACAATTGAATGGTTTTTGGATTTCGAAAGAGCTATCAAAATGTATTATTGAAGAAGTATTGGCAATCTGTCCGACCACGATTATCACTTGTTTGGCTTCTGCTATATATTGTATTCTAACGACCGTTTATAGCATAAGGTTAATGTATCTTCTTCTTATCTGAAACTTGTACTACAACTGCATAGTTCCTAAGCTATATAATCTCATACATTCCAAAAATGTCGAAAGCCATCAAACCGAAAGGAAAATCTTAAAAATCTGTTTTCACGGGAATGTCCCAGATATTTGACAATTGTGTCGAAAAAATTGTGAAAAAATTGTGAAAAAATATTCATTTCATACACCAACTTAGGGAGTTATTGAGTCTCATTGGAGAGATTATCGCGGATTATCATGCAACAAAATCGTCAAATGCAAAGTGCAAAGCTAACACGCTCGTAAATGGAACAAATTCCTCTCGCGCCGTATTCTTGTCAATGTGGGGACACAGTCGAATTCCAAAGAAAAGAAAATATTTTTTCTAATAGATTTGATGGAATTCTCGACTTTTTTTAAGCTGTCACATTTCTCTATAGCTAGTTGGCATGCAACATCCCGCTGTCACTCATGGAGAACATAAAACTCACTTCAAATAAAATGAACACGTTTCGAACAAACAATTATTGCTTGGTCCCACTCAACACGATCACCGGTTTTATGTTCTTTTAATTTACTTAACATCATCTGTTCCAATGAGTCGTCATAAAATTTCGATTTTAATTACCCCGTGACAAGGGGGATACTTAAATCTCGGCTGGCTTTCCTTTCCGTGGTTAAGGCAATTCGGAATTTCTCCTTCCCCTTGTTCGACGATTAGATGGTGAAAGAGAAATGCTGTCTAAAAGTGACACTTACACATTTCGAAAGGTAGCGATTCATTTTGTAGAACGTTAATTTATTTTTATGTCTCTCGGATAGTATTTGAAGTCAGTTTGGATGTTTTTTTTTTGCGAACAAGCTAAAATTTATAGATCTGAGAACTCAATCTCAATTCAATTCATGTAAATTGAAATGTTCATGTTAAAACCTAAACTTTTCACTAGAATTTGTATATTCGTAGAACTGTTTCGTACGAGTATGCATAGATACATATGGAGTCATCCTAAACTGGAGGTTACAGTCTCCTAAACATCGTATATAAGATCTTGTCTGCCGTATTGTTCGAGCGCCTGAAACCATTTGTCAACGACCTGATTGGACAGTGCGGTTTTACGCCCGGTTAATCCACAATTGAATAAAAAGTTCAGACCGATACTCACCACCTTTTTATCAATTTTAAAGCCGCATATGACAGCATCAACAGAGACGGGCTACACAGAGCCATGTCTAGTTTTGGCATCTTAGCCAAAATCGTCCGCATGTGCAGGATGATGATGGAGAAAGATCGCTGCTGTATCAAGGTTGGTAACGACCTAGCCTAGACCTTTGATGTTAAAAAAAGAAATTAGGCCAGGCAACGCGCAGTCATGTGACTTCTTCAACATTATACTTGAAAAAATTGTGTAAAACTTACAAGCCAACACACGAGGTACAACCTTTCAAAATTCTTTTCAATTGCCTGCATATGCCGACGATATTATTGGAAGAACACAGCGAGCTACCAGAATTTCACAATCAACAGCTTTTAATTTCAGGTAGTAAGAGACTGTCTACCTAGGCTCTGCTATCACATCTGAAATCGACATCCCTTCAGAAATCAAACAAAGAATAACGTTTGCCAATAGCTGTTTCTTTGGGCTGAGAAGGAAACTATGTAGTAAGGCCCTCTCCTGAGCAACCAAGGAAACTATATATACGACCTTTGTCATCACAGTTCTGTTCGATATTTCCGAAGCATGGAGCCTTTTTAAAGCGGACGAATATATCATTTGTCGTTTTAAGAGAAAAATTCTTTGTAAGCTATTTGGTCCCGTATGCGATGACGGGTTCTGGAGGAGACGATTCAACGATGAACTCTACGAGCTGTATAGTGACAGCGACCTGATCAAAAACTTGCACATTGGGCGTTTGAGATGGCTGGGACATGTAGAGCGAATGAACACCAGTGTTTCAAACTGCAGAATCTTTTACTCTAATCCGGAGGAACATCGCAGTAGAGAAAGGTCTATCCTCACGTGGCGCGCGCAAGCGGAAGGGGACCTCAACCAACTTGGAGTGCGCAATTGAAGGCAGTTAGCTAAAAACCGCACTAATTAGAAGAGCTTATTGGTTAAATCCCGGATCCACCCCGGACTGAAGCGCCGCCTAAGTAAATGAGAGTGACAAGAAGTCTTGAGCGGCAAAGTTAATTTCGGCAACGTTTTTGTTTATTTGTTTAAAAAAAAACATAACACTCAAGTGAGCATTAACAAACTTAAAATGTTTAAAAATGTCTTGAGTATTGATTAATGAGAGGAAGAGAGATCCTGATATACGCTGATGACTCACAAAAGAAAAAGACGATCAAAGAACGTTTCTACGACCTCTTTGATCAGGGCCGCATAATACACCATATTATGACATCAAAGGAACAATATAAGCTCCTTAGAGAATCGCAGAATCGAGTCTTTATTACTATAGGTGCTACTAGAAAAAAGAGTTTTACCAAAAAATCAAACCAACATGACAATGTTCTAAAGCCCAAGCACAATTCTACAAGTATGGAGAAAGATATCTCAAAGTTGAACCAAAGTTGGTGCTGAGACTTTCAAAAGATAATTTCTGCAGACTATGAAACCGTGATAACGAGTTTAAGTTTAAGATGATAACCACAATGACACAGAATAAAATATTCAACCTAAATGTAAACAGGCAACATTACCATCAATTTTGCCAAGATGAGGACAGGAAAGCAATTCCCAAGCTTAATACTAACAACGCTGCTGGACTCGATGGCTCAACTGTGGAGCTCTTTAATTTTATGTGATGATTGAATACGGAGCATACTCTTCACTATTCACGAAAATCGGGGTCCATGAAAGTACTCGCATGCCCGATCCTAAAGAAGGTAGAACCCATGAACTGCAACAACTACAGGATAATAAATTTCCTCAACATCGCATACAAAATCGTGTCTACCGTCGTTCTCAGCTTGATCGGCAACTATTAGTGTGGTCCTAGCCCACCATAGATTGCATTCTTACCAGGTGTACCGGTTGTGAAAATAAAATACTAATTTTTAATGGGAAAGTAAAAAACATTTTATTCAAAGTATTGGCCATTGCTAGCTACACAATTTTCCCATCTTTCAGGCAATTTATGAAATCCACGCCAATAAAACTGTTCGTCTTTTGACGATGTCCCATCGATGAAAACAAATTGTGGCCGGAAGGAGCCAAATCTGGTGAATACTGCGGGTGGGATAGCAGCCCCCAGCCATGTGCTTAGGTTGTATCCTGAACCAGTACTGCTTTGTGTGCAGGTACATTGCCATGGAGCAAAATTACCTTGCTATGTCTTCTGGCCCATCCTGGTAGCTTTTCGATCAATTCCTGGTTTAAATTGATCATTTGTTGCCGGTACTGATCTGTTTTATGGGTTTCACCAGATTTTAGGAGCTCGTGGTACACCACTTTCTGGTCCCACCAGACACATAGCATTGTCTTCTTGCCGAATCGATTTGGTTTTGCAGTCGAAGTTGATGGCTGTCCCGGATTAATCCATAATTGCTTCCGTTTAGGATTCTGAAAATAAATACATTTTTCATCGCCAGTAACAATTCGATGTAAAACTGATTTTTTATCGTCTCTTTGAAGCAAAATTTCACAAGTGGTTTTTCGGTTTTCCATCTGTCTTTCATTCAATTCATTTTACACTCATTTTCTAGACTTTTGGATCTTTCCCACAGCTTTTAAACGGTCAGAAATTATTTGTTGTGCAACATTTAACATTTCTGCCATTCGTTTCTGACTCAAAGTGTCATCTTCATCCAATATTGTTTGCAATTCGGCGTCTTCAAACTTTTTTGATGGTCTTCCACGTTCTTCATTTCTCACATCAAAATCATTATCTCTGAACCGTTGAAACCATCTTTTGCATGTTGCTTCTGATAGAGCATTATCACCATATGCCTTGACAAGCATTCGATGCACTTTTCTTTAAATGAAAACAAAAAATTAATGCTTTCCGCACGTCATCATTTTCTGGTACAAAATTTGACATTTTTAACACTATGAAAAAATATGATGTTGTTTGCTCAATAACTGGATATATACTAAATGTGTTTGACAGGTGTCATAGCAACCAAACAAAAAAATGTAGGCCCGTTCACAATGAATGTTGTCTTTCGAGACATTTATATCTTGACGCTCAGTTTTGAGTCCCGAACACCTTCAAATGTGCACGATGACGATGGAGAATGCACGTTGTTCCGTCCAGTTTGGTATTAGATTCTTCAACAGCATTCTTGTGCAAAATTAACAAGTCAATTCCAGAGACAATATCTCTCAAAAAGCTGGTACTTGCATATGCAACAATGAAATGTTGGCGACAATTGAACCTTTACTATTGAAAGATGGCTTTAGCGGTCAATAAAGAAAAAAACAAAGTTCATCCTTTCAACAAAAAGGGACACACAAAAATCGACAGCTTGGACAAACCCTGAAGATAGGCAGCTACATATAACTCTGAAGTAATAAAGGACTTTGTCTACCTTGGCTGCGCTATCAATCTGACAAGAATCACTTTTGCAAATCCCTGTATTAAAATTGAGAGCCCTTTCTGGAGCACCCAAACGGGTTTTTTGCATGGCCCCGATCATCCCAAGTTTGGAAATATTTTAAATCCATGCCAGGGGGACAATGTAAGACGTAGAGGATTACCTTATCTTAGGTGGCGATTCAAGTAAGTAGTGATTCATCGTGATGTTTTATTTTCAATAGGCCTTCTTTGACGGATTTCGCGTGACTTCTATCAAACTGCTTGTCACTTTTATTCAATGTTGTCTGGCAAGTCAATATAGAAAGACTAGATCAGCGTCTCCAAATTCTTCAGCTGTACTACGAAAATCAGCATTCTGTGAGAAATGTTTTTTCGTGCGATGTGAGGAACTTACGGTGCGCATAATCGACCTACTGAAACCACTTTTGCTCAGTTTACATTAGTGGATAACACTCGACCGGTTAAACCACATCCAGCACGTAGTGAAGAGACTATAGCAGCTGTAGCTGAAAGTGTATGCGAAGATGGTGACGAATCGATTCATCGTCGTTCTCAGCAGCTTAGCTTGGCGTATTCGACAACTTGGCGTATTCAAAAACTTAGCGTATTTTATGTGTGCAAAAGCTGAAGCCAGGCGACTTGAATTTGCGTCATATTTTCAGTGAAAGGGCTCTGGAAAATTTCAATGAAAATCCGGTGTCTTATAGTGAAATTTTGTTCAGTGATGAAGCCCATTTCTGGCTCAATGGATACGTTAATAAACAAAATTGTTATATTTGAGCTGATGAGAAACACGAAGAGTACCAAGAACTACCATTATATCCATTAAAAACAACGGTATGGTGTGGTTTATGGGCTGGTGGAATCACTGGTCCATATTTCTTCAAAAATGAGGCAAATCAGAATGTAACCGTCAATGGTAATCGTTATCGCACCATGTTAACGGACTATATGCTTCCTGAAGTTCAAGCACATGGTCTCGGTGAGCTCTGGTTTCAACAAGACGGCGCACAGTGTGATGAATAGTTGATTTAGCTTGATTTAATGAAATGACATGCACAAAATTAAACAAAAACCGGATTCTCTCAGAGAGTAAACTTCCTACGTAATGACTAATGACTGCAATTTCTTTTTTTTTTTTTTTTGTAGCTTAGTGCAACAAAAAAAATTACCTCAAACTTCATATTGTATACAATTTTTTCTTATAAGAAGGTCAATTTGAAGAGCAAGTGTTTATATTGTTTTTAATTGGTTCGGGTACATTTTATAGCTTTTTTTTTTGTTTTTTCTCAATAAGTAAACAGTCAGTTGATACAAAAGTAAGTTTTTCTTGAATAATTAGAGATTTTGCTTAATATAAGGGTCAAATGAAAGCAAAATTTATAGATAAAATATGTGTTTTTTGTATTCATCAGACGAAAAGTATAGCTGTTTAGTGTTGTTCAAGTTGAAGACCGTGTTTGTTATAAAGCCTTGCATATGCACTGCTAAAATGTGTTGCAACTTCTTGCGCACAGGCGCGACACTCATACTAAATTTTTCGTTTTTTAGGATGTTTATCGAAATTACGAAAGAGCAAATTTTTGATTTTTGGATTTCTAAAATCATACTGTTTTTGCTTTTGTTATGGGTTACTTAAGCCATATATTGGGTCTATAGCTTAAATTTGCTAAGAGATGGCGTAACTTGTATTATTCCATTGGAACATGCGTTGGAGAGCTACTGTCATTGTATGTCATTTCAGTATATGTCATTCAACAATAATTTTTTTTTCACTCAAATATGTTGAACTTTGTGCCTGAAAAAGTGTTTTTGCGGGGAGTTCATCTTCATTACTTTAATATAAAGAAAACTGCTGCCGAAAGTCATCGTATTTTGGTGGCAGTTTATGGTGAACATGCACGTGATATGCACGATTTAAAAGTGGTGATTTTGGCTTGGAAGACGATGACCGTCCTGGGCAGCCAAAAAAGTTTGAAGATGAAGAACTGGAAGCATTACTCTATGAAGATTGTTGACAAACACAAGAAGAGCTCGCAGAATATTTGGGTGTCACTCAAGCAGCCATTTCAAAACGTTTAAAAGCAGCTAGATATATTCAAAAGCAAGAAAATTGGGTTCCACATGAACTCAATCCGAGAGACGTCGAAAGGCGGTTTTGCATGTCCGAAATGCTGCTGGAACGCCTAAAAAGGAAGTCATTTTTGCATCGGATTGTTACTGGTGATGAAAAATGGATCCATTACGACAACCCCAAGCGCAAAAAATGCAGAACGCCCTCACTGAAATACGGTTCGTATCAGAGCAGAATATCAAAAATTGGCTTGATTCATTCTTGGCTGCCAAGCCGGCGCAGTTCTTTTGGGATGAGATCCACAAATTTCCAGAAAGATGGGAAAAAGTCATAGCTTCAGATGGACAATACTTTGAATAATACTATTTTACATGTTTTTCTTAAATAAACATTCAAATTTTGGAAAAAAAACCGCACGAATTAAAATATATACCCAATACTATTTTCTGAGGCTGCAACAAAGTCAATCAAATTAACCTTAAGAACTTTATGTTTACGATTTGACGAGAGATGCGCCAAAAGTGGTCGGCATGGAGAGCGCTTCGAAAATTCAAATTCTCTGGGGCTAAATGAAAATCTAACACTACCACAACAAACTAGATGGGGTGAAAAGTAACCTCCTTGGGAATGAAAAAAAAAAATTTTTTAATGTTTATTTTTATTTTATTCAATATAGTCCCCTTTTAGTTTGATACACTTATTCTAGCGATCTTCCAACTTCTTGATCCCTTCCGAAAAGTTATTTTCTGGAAGGTCTGCAAAATACTCCTCCGTGGCGTCGATGATTTACTCGCGTGAGCTGAATTTTTTATTGATAAGCCATCTTTTGAGGTTTAGGAAGAGATAATAGTCCGGGAGAGCCAAATCGGGCGAACACGGTGGTTGCGACAGCAATTGAAGCCGTAAGTCATTAATTTTAGCCATGGTTGCGATGCTCTTGTGCGCCGGTGCATTGTCTTGCAAAAACCAAATTTTTCTTAGCTTCATGGGAGGCCTTTTTGCAGCATTTCGGCCCTCAATCGCTCCAGTAATGCACAGTTATGTTATACTCGTTGTTGATGGTTTTTCCTTTTTCGAGGTAGTCCACGAAGAGTATGCCATGACAATCCCAAAAAACCGACGCCATAACCTTTCCGACCCATCGAGCCTCCCTCGGCCGCTTCGGAGCACTCGTGTCGGCTTCAGTCCATTGCCGGGCACTCATTCTGTTTTTTGGTGTTCAACAGTTACCAATCGACGCCAAAAGTCCATCCGATTCCGCATAAGCAAGTCCAAACACTCTTTCGAAGTGCTCTCGAGTTCGTCTTTTTGGTCAGGAGTGAGTATGCGCGGCACCCAGCGGCAGGATAACTTTTTCATATGCAGAATATTGCCCAAAATATGGCGTGTGCTCTCAATACTAATCTTTGTGGTATCTGCTAGCTCGCGCACCTTCACTCTCCGGTCAGCCAACACCATTTCATGTATTTTTTTAACATTGTCCTCTTAACCGTATCGGAGGGCCTAGTGGAGTTGCGGCCACCAAGAATCTCTTGAAACCAATATTTGACGGTGTAATCTGACGGAGCATTAGCCCCATAATATTTATGCAACTTTTCTTTTGTTTTCTTCGCCGTGTTGCCTCTAAAAAATGATGTTTTATGAGAGAACGAAAATCGTTTTTGTCCATACTCAAGATGATGCCAAACACGTCAACAACAATCAGCTGTCAAAACAAAACTAAAGACAGTATCGCACTGAAATTTGACATGTATGCCTAAATATGAACGAACTTCAACGCACCATAACTTTTTTTGCAGCAGCAAAAGTAGGAAGACATCTAGAGTAGGAAGACCGAGAAAAAGCTTTGATGAGTGCTGTGAGAAAAGCAAGAAAAGAAAAGTTAAACCATTTTAGATTCTCTTAGAGCTAAAGAAATTGCAATGACTGATGAAAAAAGGCTTTGACAAGACGAAAAAAGATATACTGCTATTGCAGTGAAAAAATCATCTGAAAGTTTTCAGAACCGAGGTTTGATTGTTTTGTTTTTTTTTTTTTAATATTTTTGTTGGTTAAATTTTGTTATTAAGGTTCTATTGTGAGGAAAACTCTAAAAACACCTGCTCCTGGATTTTTACCAATAACTTCAGATGATGCACTAGCATTAATCACAGACATTTAGCTTTCAACGTAACAGTACGAAATACTACGCCTAAAAATTAACAAAATTTCCAATTTATTACGTTCATACTACGAAATTAAAGAAGCTAAAACGAAATGCTTCCCAAATGATAAAACTGTGAGCGAAACATCTGTAAAATGTTGATTGCAAAGTTTAGTTAATCACAACGTTGAGCGTTTATGTTTAGCTCAAAAAGACGTTTTAAGTTCCATTGCTGACCTAAAAGAACTATCCTTGGTAATAAAATTGCGCTGTGATGGTGCTCAACAGAAATCATACAAACAAAAATTTTCTGCTGGTGATAATTCGAATGAAAATCTTTTTTTTATCTCAATGGTTTTTATCCAGATGTATTTCTTTAAGGATGAAACTAAGCAAGTACTTTGGCAAAATTCTGCCCCATCATCAACCCGACCAATAAAATTAAATTCTGCTAAGGAAACCACAGAGCTGATCAAATCAGTAGTAGAATTCATATAGAATTTAACATTGACAATGTGCTTATCATAATTAAACCAGTCTTTTTGTTAACTATGATTGGCGAAAAAATTTGTACTGTTTTATCATCTTCAACATCTTCATCAGAAACATGTTCCATTTGCGGTACCAAACCCTCCGAAATAAACAATTTAACTGATTTTTCAACTAGGCATGTGAACCAAGAAGCAATGTCCTGTGGGAAGCAATGTCCCCTTCACTCATGGTCACGATTTATGGAATGCACCCTTCACGTAGCGTATAGATTAGATGTCAAGGTGTGGCAGGTAAGAGGCCAAGGCAGTAAAGAAAAAGTCAAAGCCAGAAAAAAAACTATTCCAAGAAAAATTTAGAGAAACAGGGTTATTGGTAGATATGCCAACTCAACATTCTGGCAATACTAATGACGAAAACACGGCTACAAGATTTTTTAGAGATGAGGAAAAACTGCCCAAATTACAGGGATAGATAAAGAAATTATCAAAAAGTTTCATATCATCTTAGAAGCTCTTAGGTCTGGGTTCTCAATAGACGCAGATGCTTTTGAGAAGTATGCAAAGGAAACAAGGGAACTATATCTTAAAAATTATGCCAGTAAGTGTGCATAAGGTCTTGTTTCATGGAAAACAAATAACTTCTACTTGTATACTTCCATTCTGACAACTTTCAAAAGAAGCGCAAGAGGCAAAAAACAAGGAAAATAGAAGGTTTGGGGAACTGTTTCCTAGAAACATATCACCTGTACTTACAAATATTGACCTCTTAAATCGATTTGTCATAACCTCAGATCCATTCTTAGATGCTCTCCGAGAAGAAACAAAAGTGTCATGCAACATAAAGTCATGCAACTTTTAGATGTACCAAATAACTAAAAAAATTTAAATAAACTGGTTGTTATGTATTGTTTTGTCTTGAAATTTGTAGTCATATGCTTAAAAAATTTGTTATATTCTATTCTGTGAACAATTTCAATTAAAAAAAAAAAACCTGAACAAAAACATTTATTTGTGAACGCTAATAATTTAATTCCGCTAAATCAGCGATTTGTCACACTGTGAAACAATGGACTTGTTGAGAAATCATTTTGGTGAGCACTTAATTTCATGTTTTGCTACGGTAAAATGGCCGCCTAGAACGTGCGATATCACACCTTCACTATTTTCTCTGGGGATATGTAAAGTCTCAGACCTTCAGGAATAAGCCAGCTACGATTGACGCTTTGAAAGCCAACAAATCTGCGCAAGATACCAGTCGCCCAAAATTGGATCTTCCGAATGGACGACCCAGACGTAGTCTTAGCCAACATTTATACGAAGTCATTTCAAAAAGTAAATGCCATTAATTGGTCTTTTAACCGATAATAAAAATTTTAAGTTTACTTTCAAATTTATGTGCTCTATTTTGCATTATAAATCATACCTTACGATGAATAACCCTTTAGAATTCGAGCTCATCCAATCTGGGGTGCTTAACTGGAAGCACCTGGTAGAAGTTCGCACTAGCTTAAGAGGGATGTTAGGTGAGGCTCTTTTGACTCGCCAATTGCGAAGTACGGTACCTTGACCTAAAAGAACTTTTATACCTTTAGTTAGAACTATAGTTAGGTTTAGTTGAAGTTGATAACACTACTAGCAGACGAATATATTAGTTCGTTGGAGCCGAATTATTCCCTGGAAAAAATCTTTCGTCTAATTCCGTTGAGGGCTGGACATTCACATAAAATATGTTCAGCAGTTTCGTCTTCTTCAAGACAAAGTTGGCACTCCGGAGAGTCGACTAGATTCATGTTGTTGATGTAATATCTTTAACCGAGGTGTGTTGTGAGGTAACCTAATAAGTTTTTGATATCGATCCGACTTAGACATTTTTGTTATATGGCAAGATGGTTCGTTTGGCCTTTCTTAGACCTGAGCTATTCTCCTCTTATGAGATGCATCTCGAATACTCCCAGCTATTAATAGTTAAATTGACTACTGATGTAGGAGTACAGTTTCTGAGCTCTTTCTGGCCAGTTCATCGGCCTTTTCGTTTCACCACAGTTTGCTTTTGTTCATGAAGCAAAATTTTTGGAGGTAATAGTCCACCCCGGATTGTAGCGTTTTGAAGAAATTGGTTCGGTATCGAGTTAAACTCCATTTCAGCATGCTTGGCCAGCACGTACACGCCAAAACATCACCACTATGAGCGAAAGTGTTCAAAACCAGCCAGGCACCGAAGTCAACAATTGGTACTCACTTATGGCACTTTACGGCAAAATGCAAATGTTGATCTTCATTTGCACGTCTTCAAAATTCAAATTACACAATTACGCTAATTAGTTAGTTAGTGCTTCGTGCATTTTGCGGTCAACATACTCGTCAATCTCAGCAAGTTTAATAATTCGAACGACCTTGAATTGTTTTCACATAACTGAGGCTCTGTCCGTTTACATTACATTCACTCACAAACATCCTGAAAACGGATTTGATTGTAATCCTCGTTTTCAACACAAAATTTTGCTCGGCGATGAGGGTCAAATTTGATTATATTTTGTCAACAAACAAAATCGCCGCTTTTGGAATGATGAAAATCCACGCTGTTGCATATACAAAAAGTCACTGTTTCGTGTGTTGTATGGACTGTCTCAACATTCCGATCAGCCAATGTAGACTCAAATTGCTAACTAAATGTAGCTAAAAATTTAACATTGAACGGCTGCAAAAGCAACAAACCTTATTTCGATGAAGAGTGCATGCGAGGACATTCAGTAAACCAACTTTTTTATGAAGCGGGATTGCATAGAAACAGGAATATGTGAAGTGAGTGATCGAAGAAATGCTAAGAAGCTGATTCAGGAACAACTTTCGGCAGAGAAAGAGAACATATCAAGCCAATAAGATTCGAACAGAAACCTGTGGGGGTGAAAAGTGGTAGTCTTGAATAGTAAAGTCACAATTTGTGCTGAGGTATAAACAACTACTTCTGTCAAAATGGCGGTGATTATCCAAACACCGATGTCAGGCAAACAGGACGCATTCAACTTGAGCGATGAAAGCAAAGATTTTCACCTCCCTATCAAAATGAAGAAAAATGCGGTTTCAGAATAGGAAAATCCACAGTTGACTAAGTATTCTCACAATGGCATGTCCTTGAAAAACCAAAAATAAAGATCGACACATACCACCTCCTTATCAATTTAAAGGCCTCCTTATATGACGGCACCTGTAAAGATGAGCTGTACAGCTCTAGCTTTGCTATTCCATAAATCTCCGCCTTCATCGATAGCTTCTTAAAAACATAGAATGTTGCTAAGCTAACTTGGCGCACAACAGCTAATAAAGGCAAATCATTGAGGACTCAACTCCCTCTGGAAAGGTTATTAATATTACAATGCATGAACCTAATGAACTCCCATTTTCAGACTTCAAAGTCAATCGACAGATATTGTCTACTTAACGGGCATTTGTCTGTGCTGGACTTTCATAATGCCATAAAGTCATTTCTTCTTTTGTGGAACTGTGATCTTGACATTATAGACGGAATGGGGCTCTCGATGTCAAACGTTTCAGAAATAGGTGTATTAAAGCGATCTTCCTGACACAACACAACTGTCTGTAACAACTGACTTTATTAGGTCTTCAAGAGTCGTGTTCGTTGGCATATGATGTTTCCCAACATTTAACTTTTTCATATTGTGTAGCTCTTACATTAAACTCTAAGTATCTTCTTAAGAAAGCTTAGACGTGCGTTTTGTTCTGAGACCCATTTAGTTAAATAGAGCGAAACCATAAAATGTTCGTTCTCTTAACTGGCGCCCCTTTTGTTCTTATTCTATTGAGTTCCAGAAAGTTAACGAGCGCCAAATGGATTGAGTAAAAGAAAGGTTCCTCATTGACCTGTTTTGGCCGACACTTGAACAGTCTATCCAGAGAAGAAGTAAATATCTGTTCAAAATAAAACCATTACCCCATAAAGCACTAAATAATCCATAAAATCATCTTCTAGGCCGACAGACGTCATCAAAAATCTACTTCTTCGAGATAAATAGCACTGAAACCTGAAATGCCGAAATGCTCATATAACCATGTAAATAAAGTTGTTCAGTGATTAAATGTGACACTAAAAAACGTCCATTAATTACCCAAGGGTTAGAAAATTTTCTACGTACCGCCGTATAATGTATAAATCGTTCAGTTAACGTACCCGGACATCCCACATTATACACCCGTGGCAATCTCATTTTACTGCGAACAATTTATTTGCCATAAAAATGAATTAAATAAATTCCTTTTCGCATCTTTCACCATTTCAAACATCTGTCACAGTAGAAACGCTCCACTTAATCTCTGTCACTTAAGTGTCTCAAGAACACAACGTAACTTTCGCTAAAAGAGCATCTCTTCAGCTTGAGTCCTCAAAAACAGAAAAAAAAAAAAAAAAAAAAAACAGGACAATTACAGTAAAATGAGGACACTCGTCACAGCTCACTGTCCCATCATTCCGACTGCTATAAATTGGACTCTAATTTTGTGAGTAATTAGTAAGGATTAGCATTCTGCAGCTTAGTTTTGGACAAGTCGGTACCTGAAAATATCGAATTAATTCAGCTTTTTCTACGGAACAGGAGAAAAACGTTACCGGAACAGAAACTGTAACTGGATCCGGGATTCCTTGTTGAAGCACACTTTAAGAAAATGAGTCATACTCATCCCTAATGCAAGTGTTTTCAAACTTCAAGGGTGGAAGTGGAAATTGGAAAGTCTCGTCATCCCTTGGCTGTAAAAATCCAGCCTTGAAATTTAATTTCTCAGTTGTTAACAAAAATAAGATGAAAAATAAAAGAAAACAAATTTGTAAAGGACATTCTGCACGGCACGTGCTGATCTTAGACAGTTTAATCACTGAATTGGATACAATTTCAAAGAGTGAAAAGAGAGAGAAGCATTGCTTTGTATTTCATTGAATTCATTTGCAAAGTAGTAAATGCTCGTATGCACTTCAGATCTAAATGGAAAGCTCTTCGAGTTACGGTTGGTGCTTCCTTGTTGTGAGCGCACTTCTAGATGACGTGTATCCCATGCTTCCGCTTCTAGATTGAGAATCTACATGAAAGAAAAATTTGAAAAATAAAATGCAACACAAAAGCAAGGATTAAATAACCATGTCGATTTTAAAGCATGATATTCGGATACAAGTAGTGTAGCGAAATGAGTTATGGATGTCAAACTTTATTAACATCGGTGCTGTGGTAATTCCCTTATGAATTTATAATTCAATGGTGTTGAGTTGAGATTAGAAATGCATGGCACAGATGCAATGATGCCCATGAGAATTGGGGTGGGAGAGTTGAATTCTATTGGCAAATCAGTTTTTTTTTTTTGAATAAATGAATTTTGATTAGGTACAATGGCTACGAGTAAATATGTATATACAGTGACCAATCAATAATGTAACAAAATCCCTCGTACACTCTTGCATCGTGTATGAATTTAACACAGATTAACTCAACGATATGGGCCATTAGGAGATCTCTTATCAGTTTGTCTGTATTTGACGTGCACATTGGAGCGCAATTAAATTCTAAAATCTTCTGCAAATAGGCACCAGCATATTCATTTGGATTTGGGTTATACAATTCCTCTGTGAACCATAAAAAGTTTAAAATTTAAGGCGGAGAGGCTTGTATACTGTCTTATACCCCAAAGTACTTTCACTAACGTTAAACATTTATAAACTCTCAAAAAAAGGCTCAAAGAAATACTGCGCCATTATAGCCCTGGACATAAAAACCGCATTTTATTAGGCCAATTGGAAACGAAATATGAACCATTTTTATCGCCTTGAATAGCGGACTACCTCCGTAGAATGATAGCGAGGTATTTTTTAAAGAGAATTCTCCTCTATGATGAAGTAAAAGCGTACGAAGTTACTGGTAGTGTGCCACAAGGTTCGTTCTTAGGTACACTACTGTGTAACATTATGTATGATGAAACCAACTGCCTATAGATTCTATGCAAAGCCTCGATTATCGATTTTGCTGATAAAATGCTGGTAAAATGAAATTCTAAATAAAGTTAAACTCTACTCAAAGACAGAACTCAGAAAAAAATACTCTTTCTTGCTAGAGTTACAAGTTCTACACTCATGTACACAGTGAGAATATAGTGAGAGGTTATTTTAAATGATGCTATGCTCGTTGTATCTTTAATCCTACCTGCCAACACACTTGTGGAAGAAATGGTAAGACTCAAGAGTGAGTAAATCCAAAGTGGTTAAGGTCGCAATCCTTAAAATGTTAATGGAAATATCTCGTATTCTATCTGACTCAGTTTTAGCTGTTTGAAACCTGAAATCATTTCAAACTAGAACACGTGTTTCTTTATTGTTTACGAAACGAAACCGAGGGGATAGCGCTACGGAAACAAATTGCAGAGTAGCCTACCTCAATAATATCGTTGCGTACATGCTTTAAAACATGGACTGTTGTTAGTAATATAGCAGTGCACATACTGACCGACTTCACACGGTTAGAACGTCAACGTCTAGCAAACAAGTAAAATAATGTTATCGTATAGAGAAAGGTAAGACTTTAAGCCGACCCCCGTGAAGCTATGCCTTATGACGATACCACAAGCGGCAGAAATCGGTCTGCTCAGATGGAGAGAGTTTTAGCCTGTGAGAATCCGGCACTTCCAATGGGAGTTAGCTAATTGGTGTCAGATTTTTAACTCGCAACCCACATAAAACAAAACCACAACTTATTTCAACATATTCGTACAGCCCATAAATTGGTTTTACAACATTTAATCGCAAACTTATTAGATAACGGTACAGTCCGTTCACACAATATGGGAGACAAAAAATTTACGCGGTCTTAAAAAGACTGATGGGTCTATATTGGGTGCCGTTGAAGAGGTCCTCCTTTCTTGTGGGTCAAACAAACGATTCTGTTCTATTCGAAAGGCTTACATTCTTACTTACTCTAGGCATAGGTGTTGAACCTAAATGTAGATATTGCAGCCTTAACCTCACTTTGGTCGGAGGGCAGAAGACTTTTCGTTCATGAATAGTTCGTTCTTTCTTACATCTGAATTGAGGTCTCCCCCGCCATTTAACAGTTAGGAGAAGCAGTTTTTATATTGGGTCTATAATTCGTGCGGTTTGCTTAGAGATGGCGTAACTTGTATTATTCCATTGGAACATGCGTTGGAATGCTACTGTCATTGCACGTCATTTCAGAATATGTCATTCATTTGAAGCGTAAACAACAATAATTTTTTTTCACTCAAATATGTCGAACTTTGTGCCTGAAAAAGTGTGTTTGTGGGGAGTTCTTCTTCATTTCTTTAATATGAAGAAAACTGCTGCCGAAAGTCATCGTATTTTGGTGGAAGTTTATGGTGAACATGCGCTAGCTGAACAAATGTGCAAAAAGTGGTTTGCACGATTTAAAAGTGGTGATTTTGGCTTGGAAGACGATGAACGTCCTGGGCAGCCAAAAAAGTTTGAAGATGAAGAACTGGAAGCATTACTCTATGAAGATTGTTGCCAAACACAAGAAGAGCTCGCAGAATGTTTGGGTGTCACTCAAGCAGCCATTTCAAAACGTTTAAAAGTAGCTGGTTTTGCATGTCCGAAATGCTGTTTGGAACGCCACAAAAGGAAGTCATTTTTGCATCGGATTGTTACTGGTGATGAAAAATGGATCCATTACGATAACCCCAAGCGCAAAAATTCATATGTGAAACCCGGTCAACCAGCCAAATCAACGGCAAAGCCGAATATCCATACAGCGAAAAACGCCCGGAATATGCGACCAGACACGAGGCAATAATTTTCCATAATGACAACGCTCGGCCCCACGTTGCTATTCCGATTAAGAACTATTTGGAAAACAGTGGATGGGAAGTCTTATCCCACGCGCCTAATAGCCCAGACCTTGCCCCTTCTGACTACCATTTGTTGCGGTCGATGCAGAATGCCCTCACTGAAATACGGTTCACATCAGAGCAGAATATCAAAAATTGACTTGATTCATTCTTGGCTGCCAAGCCGGCGCAGTTCTTTTGGGATGGGATCCACAAATTGCTAAAAAGATGGAAAAAAGTCATAGTACATGCTTTCCTAAAATAAACGTTTAAATTTTGAGAAAAAAAACCGCATGAAATAAATTACATACCCAATAGCTTGACATGAACTTTTCAACTTTCCAACACCTCTCGATTTCCTCAATCGCGCGTTTCCACAATTGCTCGTAGAACGCACTGTCTTTAGCACTTGCGCATTCCAAGTCTTCTTCTATTTGAGCGCTCCACCTGTCTCTCTGATGCGCAGTTTTCTGACTAGGTCAATGTCGCTGTATAGCTCGTATAGTTCGCCGTTGATCCTTCTCCCCCAAACCCCGTCAACGCAAACGGGACTAAATATATTTTACGAAAAAATATTTTCTCGATACCACTGAGGATATCTTCATCCACTTTCGATAGAGTTCATGCTTCAGCGTCATAAAGTAGGATTGATCAAAGTATCATATCGAGTCTCCTCAGTTTTTCGGAGTGAAGCCTTCTTATTCAATTACCTTCTTAGCCCAAAACAACAACGATTGGCAAGACTCATTCTTCGTTTTATTTCTACAGAGAAGTTGTTGGCAGAAATTTTAGCAGAGTCAAAGTAAACTGGTCCCTTACTACCCCGAAATGAGGTGACGTTCTGTCCAATTCGACGATGTTTTGTGTCCTTTCTGTGCTTGGTTGTGCACTCATTTACCTCTAAACTCTTTTGGCAGCTTCCGTTTCAATACTAGCGAGCTCACCGATGACAATCCGCTAAGTTCTCTTAGTTATGTCTGTATCATCGACGCACAGACTTTTAAAATATTGTGCCTCAACTTTTCACTTGTGAGCTCCGCACGATTCTTTCAAGTACGATGTTAGAGAAGTCACATGACAGCGCTTCACTTTGTCTAAAACTTTTTCTGACCTCAAAAGTCTTCGTTAAGCCGTTACAGACCTTGACAGAGCCATCGAGCGTTCTCCATTCGTCATTCTGCGTAGACCGAAGAGTTTGGCAGGGATGCCAAAAGCTCTCGCCTCTATAAATGCTGTGATATACGGCCTTAAAATCGGAAAAAAGATGGTGGGTATCGATTTGGACTTTTTGAATTTTATACAGGATCTGCCGGAGAGTGAAGATTTGATCGATTGTGGACTTTGCTGGTCTCAAACCGCACTGATAGTTGCAAATTGTATTGTTGACGAAAGGTTTCAGAAATTCACACAATATGCTGTTAAGGGTTTGTATCATATATTGAGGAGACTAACTATATACCTCTATAGTTGGCCTAATTTACACAGTTTTCGTTTTTGTGAATCGGTCAAACTATACTAAGGTTCCATTCATCAGAAATACACCCTTATGAACTGATCTCAGAAATGAATTGACGTATGTTCTCCGCAAAGTTATTTTCAGCAACTCTGAATACCTCAGGCTATTGCCACTGTTCTTCTGTAGTTGATGCTAGCGTTATAGGAATTGTTGAGATATTTTGGTCGCAAAGATCTAGTAGTATCTTACGATTACATCTTTTCTAAGTTATATTTTCTCACAGTAATTCTTCTTTGTTGTGGCGCTTAGGAAATATGCTGGTAATCCGAGTACATGTTGGCTGCCCAGAATACTGGAGGCATGCCTTTCGTCTATAGCAATGTGAGACCGCCATATCCCTTTATATATATTGAGGTGAGAAAACCATATGTAAAGTCAATAAGCCGAAGTCAGCTGCCAAACATGTCTATGTTTATTAACTGTCCTACCAAAGATGTACTTCTTTCCAATCCGGAGTTAAAATCGCCTGGTACGATTTTAACATCATACCTCCAACATTGCCCATATGTCCTATCGAGGAGTTCGTAGAAACATTCTATGGTAACGTCGTCCTTGGCTTTCGTAGGGCTATGTCCGCATATTATACATATGTTATCGAATTTAGCCTTATTGCGGATTTTCATAACACACTCGTCCACGTGTCAGAAGGTCAAGACTTCTTTTCTATGTATGCCGCATATGGCAATTCCTTTGTTCTCTCTTTTATCAATCACTACCGTATATGAATGTTATATCACAGGTTTTGATCCTCCTTATGTCCGGCCCTCCTTATATCCTAACGCACTTCATGCATGGCATTAATATCCGCGTGCTGCCAGTAAAGGAATTCTGCTAACTACTCGACTGCACACAGTCTGTTAACTGTCCAAACATTCCACATGCAGATCCTAAAATCGTTGTCCTTTAAACGTTTGCAAGCATCGTCAGCAGTGAATACATTTTTACCCGGGGCTATTAGTTGATTAGTCACATCGTCTGTTTAGTTTCCTCTGTATTGTATTGTAAGCCTTATGACGGCGTAGGCCAGTATTATGCCACTGACCAAGCATGCGCTTGCCATCTTAACCTGCATAGTAAAGGTTTACTTTTCAACGGCCTCGCTGCACTGAAAATATCGTTTCCCATTAGATCACCGAAATCAAGCGGTGTTGAGCGCGATAAGTACCAAGATTGGTACTTACGGAACCGCACGTTCTGAAAAAGACGTTGCGAATTATATGCGAGTGAAAAATTTATCGCAACACTTTAAAAAAAAAAAAAAGATTTACCTAAGAAATAAGACAAGCACTTCCCTACTACGAACTTGACTGTTGCTCTGCTGGGAGCCGCCGCCCAATTATCAAGGCTTCTTCCATCAATGAGGTTGTTTAATAAAAAATTGGTCTTTTCGCAACGATTTTCTGAAATTAACGCCTCTGAAGGTTTGCTACGGTTCGACCAATTACAAGTTGCTTGTCATAGGTCCTCTTGGTAGCAGGACTACCGGTAGTCCATACGAGGACTTAAATCACGGCGGCGTGAAACTCAGGAGCCCCCGGACTTCGGTGCGAGCCTACCTTGGCCTACCTACCAGGCCCATTGTGGGAGCATCACGGTGGCTGCAGTTTAAATCTAAATGCGGAAAAGGTCTTTCAGTTGTTTTCGACCCGATGTGGGGTTACAAAAACTACTGAGTGCTGTGACCCTTAGATCAGCAAGAATTTTAAGGTTATCCCTGATTCATACCAAGGGTGGAACCAAGGCATTCTTCTTCTTCTCCAACATAGATCCTATTTGGTTTCTCAGAAAAGCATCAGGCGATGGCAAGACGTGTCTTTACTCGCATGGATATATGGGCATCCCATGAAATGAAGTTCACGCAAAAGAGTAGAGACATATGTATGTTGCGCTACTGGCCCAACCCAAGTTATAAGACAGTCTGCAGATTCCCGATCTGGCTATTTGTTGCAATAACACTGGTTGAGCGTTAAGTAGTAATCGTAACTTTCAATTTTTTATGGGTCTGAGATATCTGAATGCTGCAGCAGTTGGTCCAAACATTTTTATTTTGATTAACTTTTTCATCGATGATCTGACATGTTCCTTTGTAGATATTTATATGAGGAAATCGCGTGTGAGCTATCGTCATATTCCACCTAACAGTGAAGCAAAATAGTAAGTCCATTTCCAGACTTACTGTCGGGTAGTCTACATAGTATGCTTCTGACTGCTCTATCAAATGTGTCCTATCACATAAATCGCATAAAAATATTCCTTGGTAGCATTATCTGTTTTTTTTGTGGACCGTGATTGATGGTTAGCTTTGATACGAAGACTTCTTACCTAAGTATGATTAATACAATAGATCTGCAGCCATAAAGATGCTTTTTTTCTGTAGCAGTTACCAAATATGATATATGTACGTCACCGTTTTCCATCCTCCTTTCGTGTGGCCTTACTATCGCACTTTTAGGATGAAATGATATCTGCTTTATAGCTGTCTATGGCCTCCGCCAGTTATTCGATATTTCATTAAATTGCAGACTCGTGAACAGTAAATCCAGCCTTATTCTTATCCTTATTCGTTCTTTCGCGCAGCCCCAACTTGGAGGGTCAAGCCTTGATATTTGCAATTTTTTGGCAAAAAGATTCACATTTCCGGAGCCAATTACCCATTTCATAGATACAAGAGCTCCCATTGCCCCATTAGGGATTCAGCCGCATGTCTATTTCAACACCCAAACCAGTCCTGAAAAACCATGAATAACTTCGGCTTAAAATACTTTGAAATTCATGTTGTTTCAAATGTTGCATCGTTCTGCTGCTCAACTCTCATTTGTTAGTTTGTTAAGTCAAGCCTAGTTGAGTGAGACCAGTACACCGTGACACAATTTATGTACAGTCTCAGTTACAGCACTGGCCATCGCAAGGTTGACGCCGCTCAATGCCTACCCTAATTGTACAACACCCACCATTTCCTTATCTTATAGATAAAAATCCTTGAAAAGGACCTCTAAAACAAAATTCAGAAAACAAACCTTTCTACAACTTTGTAATTAAATTGCTTTCTCACAAATATGAATAAAAACACCAAAAGTTAAAACAAAACGAAACAATAATTAGATTCCCATTTGATTTATGAGGTGGGATAGAAATGCCAAAGAAATGTAATTCTCATAAAAAAGTGTATTCAGACCCTTGTCACTGTTTTCAAAAACACCTTTTTGGGTTTTAGGTCAGAGCCCTGCAAAATGGTATTTGACACTGATATTTGCATAATGTGGCAAAGATTGCTGCAGGAATAAAAAGGAACTTAAGAAAGTTTGCCAAATCATGGATTACAGATCTTTCGCAATACTTCAGTCAAAAGATACTACTACATATATTAAAAAATATGTTCAGCATCATCCCAGCATTTGCATTTGTTTCCTGAAAACGGTTAGACACCGACGTAACATAGATGCCTCATAGCTTCCTGTTGCTCCTTAAAATATTTTAGGTAGTCTTAGGCATGGGAACCCCATTAATACTTCTTAAATCTCCGTTCTTATCGTGATCTTGTTGAGAGAGAACAATCCTGAATACTCGGTGGAGTGATAGTGTTGTCCCCCTGAAGTAAGCAAACTGTCTGGAATGACGTGGCGCAGTGAAAACTTTCGCTGACTATTACGGCAGAGAATACGGGTTCAATACTCGGCGAATACGAAAAAATCTGAAAAAGTAGTCTACTTTTTGACGTCAACACCCATCCGCCGGTGCACCGAACAGTACAAGGTGGTTTGGCTGGTATTGCTACTGGTAAGTATCCCACACTATTTTTTCATACAAGAGAATTGTTGCTACTACAACCTTCGTAAAGTCAATATTGAGCTCTCGAAGGAATATTTTCGTAGAAGCTGCGACAAAATTTATCCAAAATATCCACGCAGACGCCTCGTGGTAATTTCGTCTCGGACGATTAGTCTCACCTAAACATTTACACACACGCTTCTATGGGTTGATCCATTAAGAAAGAGGTGGGAGCCAACCCTAAATCTCACTTGTAAAGCGAAGATGTCGAGGCAGCCCGAAAGCTTCATGGTCCTAGGAAGATCTTCTGGGTCCAAATTAAGAAACCATAGTCGATCTCTCGAAAGTCCAAGGTACCAGCTACAGCACCCCAAAACAAAAAACGGACAACAACTCTACTACCAGCGACTGGAGAGAGCAAGCCATCAAAAAAGAAGTGGGTACTGTGCATGAAAATGATTCCGAGGACAAGCTCGGAAGTTGTAGTTGACAAACACATCGAGCATATATTCAACACCAAAAAACACCCTAAGTGGGAGGGAGGTAAAAGAAACCGCTCTCAAGACGGGACCACACAAGCCTTAAGACAAAGCAATCTTGCTAAATCCTCAGCAACCTATCACTCCTTTGCCCCAAAGCCTAAAAACCACAGCAAACTCTTGTCTTTCGCAGACTTAGCAATAGACCAACTTTAGGTCTAACGGCAAAACAGAGCTAACTATATGGGCCAGTATTGAAGAGAGGCTCACCGAGTAAGTGTTGAAACACCAGGTTAGATCTACACCCAGCTATTACGCTGATGAAGTTATCAGAGGTTGCCGGGTAATCAAGATCAGTTTTCCAAGGATTTTCTTGTCTCGTGCATCGCTAAGATAAGTGATGCCTGAGAATACCTTAAACTTAGGATCACCCCTGTTAAGGGAAGCCCCAGGAAACCTAGAACCTGGATTTGGTTGCAAAGGACGAAGATAGGTATCGGAAAAACCCTGGCATCCCTTGGGCAGTCATCAAGCTTAAAGATCCTAAAAAAGAAAACAGCCGAACTTTTCTGCACTTGAAGTGTACATCGGAGTATTTTCTAGTCTTCCTTAGGGAGGAAAACTATGAAACTGCCATCATCCAAGTCCTTCAAGTGGTAGGTATAGGCAAACAACAGCTCTACATAGCCTCTGCGTATATGGCCCATTACAAACGGTCTCCATTAGATTTTTTTTTTTTATAATTCCGCGCGCGTACCAAGCGGATATGAATACCCTTTTACTGGCTTTTCACCAGGGCGCGGGCGGGTGGTGTTGTAGTTTTAAAACTACAAAAACTAGGTTTCGATATTTTTCCAGAGGTGGTTGTCAAATTGGAGGCAGTGCATCCTCAACCAGTGGGTCTTAAATACGTGCTAGTTGTTAGTTCGTTACATTTAGCCCAGTCAGCAACCACTCTAACATCAGTGTTATGCCTTCATGTCAGAGTTGACGCCGACGGGATTTTCATATAACTACATACAAATACAATGAAAAGACCTTTTTCAGAGAATTGCCTAGAACGGGATTCGAATCCGCTACCCTCGGCTTGAGGAGTCTATGCATATACCACTACACCACGGCCACCCCGTAGATGATACTTATCAGAAGATATTGCACCTTTACGCCATGAAGGAGTTGCTGCTTTTGGGATATGATGCCAACGCAAGACACTCATTAACGGAGAGAACTAAAATCTACGAATGAAGTGAGTCTTTATTTTTATTTCCTTATGACCTCTAACTTTAATGTGTGTATTGGGGGCAACACCCTACCCTTCGTGTTTTCAAGCCCTGCAGAGGAAATACTTGACATTACACTAACAGCCAATAACTCCGAATATCAGGTAGATAATTGGAGAGTATTCAATCTTAAATCCATTGCAGGCGAGAGAAGAAACTTAAAACTAGAATCACTCTGTCACAATTGTTGAACAGTCGTAGGCGGCAGGAAGTTATCCCGCCTTTTCTATTGCTCCTGGTCATCACACAATATCTTGACGGAAATCACCGAGAGGGCTCTGAATAAACTGAACTAATGCTATTTACCACCAAGCACAAAATATCGACTTTCAAGCTTTCACGTCTTGACAACCAAACACTTACTCTATCCTCCAGTGCAAGGTACCTTGACCCCAAGCTCAACTGGAAACTAATTATAGAACACTAAGGAAAGAAAGCATGTGTCGCTCTCAACGTCTGCAGCAAGACCTTTTGAGAAAGGTAGGGACTTCAGCTTAAGGTGACCCTCTAGATGTACACTGCCGTAGCTCATCTAATTCTTGCAAATGAATGACTTGTGTAGTTACCCGCCTAAAGCAAAGCCAACAACAATTGGACTTAGCAGAGTCCAATGAGCAGTTGATCTCAACGTGGAGTGGCAAGTTGCTGCCCCTGGATTTCCACAAATACATCGTTTCGTGTAGAACTCTTAAACTCAGGGACTCTGGACTCTTGTCCCTGAAACCCTATGGTTATAGTAAAACTCTTGATCTAATGCCTAAGATTCTGGCTTCGATCATAACTGACTACACAATACCTAAACTCAATTTTAATAATAATGTCGAAATTCACATTCCGGATAGAACAATAATCTATTTCTATCGAAACACCAAGTATCGATCTTCACCGACGAAGATCGAAGCCGATCGGCGTTGGAGCAGGTGTCTTCTCAGTAAAACTGAAGGTATCCAATTCGTAGCGCTTTCCAGACTCTTCGGGTGTCTTTCAGGCGGAAGTATTACAATATAATTAATTTTCTGAACTCCATAGGATGAATCTTAAAACTACGCACTTCAACATCCAGATCAGGTGAGTTTTGGTATCAACCCCGCGCACCCGCGCACCCGCGCACCCACTACTTGTGTTTCTGGTTGGACCCTATAAGACAACCACTTCTATCTATTGTACCTATCTATTGCTTTTTTAGATCTTCCTGTCCGAAGGTCAGCTTATTGGTTTGAGAACGCAGGATATAATTTAAAAAAAGAAAATCTGACATACTATCTTTTATCGAATATTAGTTACGCAGTACTTTGTCAAGTACTCGTACGTATCAATTGTAATATTTAAAATACACTCATGTTGGTGCTGTTTTTTTTTTTTTTGTAATAAACTCGCACTCAAGAGATTTTTAGCTTCCTGAATATATTTGCACATAGCGAGTACGAAATAGTTGGTATCGCTTTCATCCTATAGTTTGATGGCCGCACTATCTGAAACATGTTCTACACATACGATGACGGAAGATATTCCGTATCCTCATTTTTTTAATTTGTGTCACTGCTGTTACCGCATTTCAATGACGGTGGACTAGAAGAGTTAGATTTATCGATGTCCTGGCCAGAATGCAAACCCTGACTTAACCTGGGGTAGGGCCACCACAGAAAATAGCTATCATTGAGACTGATAAGCAGTTGATAATTTGGAAGTACTACAATCACTGATTTAGATTGAAAAGACTTCTTTACCAGTATCTAACTTGCAGATAACCACTTCAACAGGCAGTGATGCTAAATACTTAGGTTGGTTCGCTAGCCAGGTTTCCAGCTTGGGAAGGTTTCAAGTTCAGTCTAATACCTGTAGTAATTATAATGCTGCCTTGTCACTATTCTGTATCTTATTAAGTGGGCGTCGGTCTGACAAGGTACCTTCATTGAGATTGTTCCTCATGATTCTTTCTTTTTATCGTAGCAGTATTCTCCTTTAATGGGGGAACTGTTTGAGGAAAGAGTCCGCAATTTAAATGATAATCTAATTCACTTCATAGCGTTGGACTTCTCGTCAAGTATTTGCAGTCTTTAGGTCGTCCAGAGACGACGCCTAGTTTGATTCAACACACCTCTTTCAATTCAATAAGTTAGTGCGATGAGTTTGGAGAGAGATTAACTTTTTAGTGGAGAGTTGGTATGGTCGGGGTATATGACTATTATCGTTACATATACTACATATAGGTCTCAGATGAACTTCTACTATTTTGAAGTGCAATCTAGTCCTTTTGTAAAAAGACATTATAAGAAATTTCTTATAATGTACTCGTATCGTGTCTGTTTTTGAAGTCTTCTACTGCTTATTTGTAAATCTTTATCTAAGGATCCGCAAGTGTCACTTGACTTCACATACGCTGGCTTGCGTAGTATCGAAATGTTTCAGTTTTTCGGAACTTTGATCCTCATGAATCTTTCTGCTCATCTCTGTAAATAAATTTGGGTAATCTATTCCTAAAAATTTAAACAACTATAGCGCACAGAAACGGACTTAACCGAACTTAGATCATCAGCTCTAAGGAAGCCAAATAGACCACATCCGGATGAGGTTTCGTTTGAATTTTATAACAGAAGTAGAGCACAGAAGGACAACTTTTACCAGCACTATTTCCAACGCTTATTTAAGTTTCAATTTTTGATGTTCTTCTTATCCTTTCCCCCGTCCACACCATGTGCATACAACCAAAGTTCTTCGAAGCTATCAAGTGCAACCAACAATGTCAACATTTGCCATCAATAAAACGCTTACACTTCATGTAACTTACAAAAAAAAAAAAAAAACTCCACATGCCTTACAAAACGGTCCCATCAACATCACTTCGCGCACCCATGATGTTATCCTTGTTCCAAATAGAAGAAAGAAAAAAAGAATATTCACGTCCTCCGCCAGCAGAACAGCGAAAGTTTAAGAAAAAGGGAGGACAAATGTGAATAAAAAATATCGTTCCATGTCCCAATGGAATGCAAATATCGGCCCACATAAATCCTTTTGTTCCTCATCGAAAATAAAGTAGAAAAGTTTTAGAAGGCACGCTCACTTTATGCACACTTTCTTCGCGCAGAGGAATGTCTTCTTAGCGATACTGTTATCAGGAAAAAATATGCAAATGCCAGTCAGATAACTTGTTTGCGAATAGAAAAGTTCATCTTTGATCTGAGCTGATACCTCAGACACTGCTTACGTGGGAAAGTAAAGGTTCCCGAGCTATGGCAAAGTTTCCCAGGGACTTGCATTATGGGAATAACATGCAAACACTTTGATAAATAAAAGTTTCTCCTTTTTATTATTTTTTATTTTTTATTTTTTTTTTTAAAGCCAATGTAAAGATACATATTAAGGTGACAAGGGAGACAAACGATTTCATCCCTTGGTTTGGGTATTCGGAATGTCACTTTTTAATAAAAGAAGAAATAAACGTCCCACTCCATTAAACAGTCGTGGAAAGATGAATTTGTGGTTGTTACTTATTTAAATGCTAAGTGCAGTATTAACAAAAATAGGCCAACCAATACCAGCCTTTCTGCACCATTAGTAGGTGAATAAGTAGGCAATCTTTGCACAAGGATATGAGTTTTGTATTATCCAAATATAATGTTTCAGACTCTTCAAGGGAGTCTAGCAAAAGGTTTTCCTGTTGATGTCAGATCAAGCAACCAGAACCCACTGCATCAAAGCCTAGTACTTGAACTTCATGCAGGAGTAAACAGAAGATTTTTATCCGGTGTCGTTGTTTTTTAGAGACGAAGGCATTCGTTTGGTCTGCCTCTGTGTTCATAAGACATCAAATGAATAATAAAAAGTCTAACTGAAAACACAGTTAAACACCGAGGAATGCCCTTCTGAACCTTGCTTAGCAAGTTCATCGATAATCTCATTTTCCGCAATTCCATTATGACCGAGAAACTAGATATAACTCAGTGAATTGGGCCTTCTGACTGGGCTTAAAGAAACCTGGTTGAAGCAAACTGTTGCTTGCTAGCCGGTTTCAATTTCGTGCCCAAGTTCACTGATGTCCATATCCACTTGCGCGCCACCACTGCTGTGATATCGCTTGATAAGCCATTGCCCATTCGGCCTATGAATTCTGACTCCATTAGTTAAGTCCGTGTCGCTATAAATCCCGTACAGTTGTTAATTAAATCTTCTCCTCTACTCTCCATCGATGTATAGATCACTCAAAGCATCTTGCACTCTTCATCTTCATCTTTTGGTCATTCGAGAGAGGCCTCCGCTACTCAATTGCATCCGGAGTCTAAAAAGGACAACTCTTCAAATGATCTTTTGGGTAGTGCTTTTGTTTATATTACATGCGGAGTCCATCTAGACAAAGAGTTTGACTATCTCAAAGCTATACCTGTTTAATGTGATGTTTTATCCGAGCCGCCAAAATTATGAGTTCTTCCTCCCTCGTTTTACCTTAGTGATCGTGAGACCAATCCGCAACTCTTCTGCAACTCTCCTCACAAATTCCTGTGTTCTCCATAATCATTATGTCATTCGCATATGTACTTACTTGCACAGACTTAAAAGACTGTACCTGCAGTGTTGCCTTGTCGGAGGCGTTTTTTTTTTTTTTTGACATCAAAATTGTCGATAAAATGATTACTGGCTCTCACAGAGCATGGAGCTTTCTCAGTGGTCATTTTTCAAAGTCAGATAAGTTTAGAGGTGCCGAAACAGGACATAGCTTCGTATATATTTTCCCGATATACCGATATACACTGTCATAGAAGGCCTTAAAATCGACGAATGCGTAGTTTCAAGGGTCTTTTCCAAAATCCACGTCATTTATAAATGTGGTTGATGGTGGAGTTTTCCATACTGATATGGGCCAATCACTTAAAAGGCGATGCTGAGGATGAGGATGCGGATGCCTCTATAATTGGCGTAGACTATAGGGTCTTACTGCACTGCCAAAATGCGCTGTTATTGCAAAAAAGGTTATGGTGCCTTGAAGTCCGTTCATATTTAGGCAGATATGTCAAATTTCAGTGCGATACTGTCTTTAGTTTTGATTTGGCAGCTGATTGTTGTTGACGTGTTTGGCAACTCCACTACCGATCTTGTCATCAGCGGCAGACCCTCCGCAGAGGACAATGTCAAAAATATACATGAAATGCTGTTAGCTGATCGGATATCAGATATCAGATACCATAAAGATTAGTACTGAGCGCACACGCCATATTTTGGGCAATATTCTGCATATAAAAAAGTTATCCTGCCGCTCGGTGCCGCGCATACTTTCTCCTGACCAAAAACACGAACAGCAGAGAGTGTTTGGACTTGCTGATGCGGAATCGGGCGGACTTTTGGCGTCGATTGGTAACTGTTGATGAAACTTGGATCCACTATTACACACCAGAAAACAGAATGAGTGCCCGGCAATGGACCGAAGCCGGCACGAGTGCTCCAAAGCGGCCAAGGGAGGCTCGATGGGTCGGAAAAGTTATGGCATCGGTTTTCTGGGATTGTCATGGCATACTCTTCGTAGACTACCTCCAAAAAGGAAAAACCATCAACAGCGAGTATTGTTGTGCAATATTGGAGCGATTGAAGTCCGAAATCACTGCAAAACGGCCTCACATGAAGCGGAAAAAAAATTTTGTTTTTGCAAGACAATGCACCGGCGCACAAGAGCATCGCAGCCATGGCAAAAATCAATGACTTACGGCTCCAATTGCTGTCACATCCACCGTATTCACCCGATTTGGCTCCCTCGAAGCCAAACCTCAAAAGATGGCTCATCAATAAAAAAATTCAGCTCACGCGAGGAAATCATCGACGCCACGGAGGAGTATTTTGCAGACCTTCCGGAAAATTACTTTTCAGACGGGATCAAGAAGTTGCAAAATCGCTAGAATAAGTATATCAAACTAAAAGGGGACTATATTGAATAAAATGAAAAAACGTTTAAAAAAATTTTTTTTCATTCCCTGGGAGATTATTTTGCACCCCACCTAGTATTTCTCCAGAATTAGGCATACGATGTTGAAATTCCATTCGTCAAAATTTTTTTGGTCCAACCATATGAGTATATTAGAGATGGTTTGGTGCATACTCCTTTCACAGTCATTTTCGCACGATTTAAACAACTTGACAGCCCCGTTAAACTTGAGTTTCGAATTGTTAATCATTCAGATTGACTTATTCTGCCAGATAGTATAATCGTTTAACAATCTTCGGAAACGATTCTTTTATAACCTCACCTGTGGCAGTGCCAGTGATCCGTTAAAATTTTTGGCAGGCCCTTAAGAGTCCTCGATGTCGCTATTAAGTTTGTGATGTAGGTGAAGATGTAATATTCCTTGTTACAACGGATCTGGCTCTAGCACAGCACCCCATAAGGGCCCGTGTCAACCCTCACATAGCCTCACTGCTTGCATGAACAACCATGGGATCTCCCACTTTGAGTGGGGACCAAATAAGAATTATTACCATCAAACAAAATAAATTAAACGAAATTAACGAACTTTTTCAGAACCCTTTTCAGAAAAGTTCGAGGGTGCAGAGGTCACCCGGAGACAGTCACAAATCGCTCAGAAGAGTACGGAGAAAAGCGCAGCCACTACAAAATCTGCAGTATCACAGCACAGGGTACCACGATCTGTTTTTTACAAACCTTGAGAGCAGATAAAAACGTTGGTAGAAATGTTGGATGAAAGACGCCATCGAGATGTTCGACGCCAAGTCCAAAGAAGTCATGATCAGCGAGCCCTATAAGTGTTCTATAAGATGTCTGTGACAAAGCAAAACAGACATCTGTTTGAATATATGTGAATGAACAAACATAAGCAATCTGCTATGCAAGTCCCAGCTTGACGGCCAGAGAATGCCAACTGATGCTGAACAATCTGGTTTTAGATACTCTTCACAGATCCGCAGTAGTTATAGGAGGCAACTTTAGTGCATAGGTCACATAGCGACCCTCTGTATTGTTCGACTGCACATGGTCTATAAAGGGACATTTATTTATTTATTTTTTTTTTTTAATGTCGGAACAGAGCACTCAGACAAAGAACTAGTCCATTGTATTCCTTGTAAAGTTTCTTTTTATTGAAATCTTTCAATCTTACGAAGAAAGATGAATAAGTTCTTCAGTGATAAGGTGCCTACAGAACCAGCACCCATCACGTCAGAGCCAAGTACCTGCAACCTGATGCGAGCGTAAGCCGGACATTCACAGAGATAGGACTTCGCGGTGTCGTCATCACTTTCGCAGCAAGCATCCCAGGATGTTTCATCGCTTATATCCAGCGCATTTAAGAGCTTTTCAAAAGTGTAATGTCTCGTCACGACGCCAGTAAGCAAATTGCAGTCTTTCCTGCTGTCTTTCCAACTGTCAATGGAAGGGTTGACAGAGGACGCAGGCAGACCCAACGTAGGTTTGGGCCCTGAAAAATTCTCCTCTGCACTGTGTCTGGTAACTTCGCCTGCGAATTCATTTCCCGTGATCCCATTGTGACCTGGGACCCAAACAAGGGCCACTGAATTAGCCTCCCAACTGCGTTCAGTGATTTCTTTCATTCTCGAACTAGCTTTGAAGTCGTAAAAGGGTTCAGCAAAGTTCTAAACGCAGCTTCGCTGTCACTGCAGATGCAAATTCTTCGCCCCCTCGACCGTTTCTCCGCAATATTGTTCGCTGCCATCAGGATTGCATAACTTCTGCTTAGAGGACAGATGCTAACTCTCCTAACGTGAAGTGAAATCTAACGTTGTCGTCCTCCAGAAAGACACCAGCGCCACATGCTATATTGGTATTGAAGCCATCCGTGAAGACCCGTCTGCATTCCTTTCTTTACTCAAATTCTGGCCGAAGCCAGTCCTGTGCACAAGGAAAGTCGATTTCGTAGTTTTTCCGCAATAGGAGTTCTGGTGGCATTGCATCGGACGGCATGTCCTTAAGACCAAAGTCATAAGACAGCCGGCGCGCAAGATAATCGAAGCTCCAGTGCCTGTTTTTGGTACAACCACTTCTTTTTAATCGGAAGATGGCCTTTAGAGTACAGCCCATGATAGGGGAGGGAGATTCATTAATGCGTCTAGAGCGGAGCCAGGAGTGCTAAGGAAAGCCGCAATGCATCTAAGACAAAACGTTCTTTGGAGTCTGGTCAAAGCAGCAATTACGTATTTTCGCGTGAGCTTATTCCTCCAGACAACCGACGCATAGGATATAATTGGCTTTATTATAGCTATAGAATAGCGCCTAAATATTTAGCTTCTTTGAAGAATTGGATGGTGAAGCCTTTAAGCACTAGATGGGTCAGACCAGGCAGCTTCCTCCTTCTCGTAAAGAGAACAACCTCAGTTTTGAGAGGATTGACTGAAAGCCAATTACTGGTGCACCAGTCGTCGATCACGTTTAGGGCTACCTATGCTTTGGAGCAGACAGTCGCTAGACACGATCCGACAGACAGTACAGCTACATCATCCGCGTATGGTTGTGCTTAGAGCAGTAAGTCGACCAACAAGCACCATAGCAGTGGAGACAGAACACCGCCTTTCAGGCAGCCTCTGTTTACACCCGAAACCACATATTGGCCACGGCCAGCATCCGCAATCAATGCCCTCTTCACTAGCATTGCTTTAATCCACAAAACCAGTGACTCGTCTACGCCGGACAATGCGGCACATGCCATCAAAAGTTGCGTTGTCAAAAGCACCCTCAACGTCGATATAAATGTCCAAGGTATATTCCTTCTTGTCGAGTGCGTCTTCAATTCTGCTAACCAGATTCTGAAGCGCAATCTCGCAGGATCTTTCATTTCGGTAAGCATGTTGCATCGCCGACAGATAATGCATTCGCAAGGCGGTTTTGCGCACATGGATCTCGACAGTTCTTTCGATGCTTTTCAGTATGAAGGAGGTCAGACTTATAGGTATGAAATTCTTAGAGAGCGACTCATTTCGGTAGTCCCAGGGAAGATATTTAATTAATTGCTGAGCGTCCAGATAGAACGGAATGTATGTTTGAATGAGTAGGATTAAAAGAAGCAACGATAACCGAGAGAAGGTATAAATTAAGGTTTTTTTCCAATCGGTTAAGAGCTCTAAGCTATTTGAAGTGTTTCGTTTCTCTCTCAAATTTTAAGATGTCTACATATGATATGCATGTTCATCATGATGCGCACCAGCTGATTGGCAATTTGTGGTTATTGGTTGAGTATTGTGCCCATCACGAAAGATATCACATGATGGCACGTTATGTGTATGTACATCTTCCGCATTTCGTTGTACTTTGTGGTTTTTTACACTGTTTGGCATTTCAGTTTTTACGGTTTTTGAAGATGCAATCTAAACTCAGTCTACCAGGTCAATGGCTGTAAGCTTTTTCTTATTATTCGTCGATTTCCCTTTTATTTTTAACCTTCGCTAGTAATTATTCTTTTTTGCAATGCATTTAATGCAACTTCCGACAAAATTTCTAAAAAGATTATTCGTTTTGAATCAAATTGCATTACAAAAGATTCAAATACATTGATAGATAAAATTCAACAGCGCATAAACCAAGACTCTATGTATAAACACCAGTAACTATGGCAACCGCGGGTGAATTGGCTCAATACTGGTGTAAGTGTAATAAAAATGCCTAAAAAAATTTCATGTTGACAATCGATTAAAAAATCCGCACGACAATGAACACGTCATCGAAGAAAGAAACAAATAAAACTAACCCAAAGGACACTTCCCTATCATTGTCACGAAAAGAGAACGTAATTAGCCACCGATATGAAATCTTATCAGAATCTCCTGCCAGGCACTTCCTTACAGTTGCACCCAACTAAACATTTCAATAAACACAAATGAACAGAAGTAAAAAAAAACAACCGAATCTACGTCAAACGCCGGCAAGCGTTTGATCAATAATCGAATAAGATATTATGGAAAAAATAAACTGGTGTCAATTTCAAATCCGCTAACAGTCACAGTCGCATTCACAGTCATTAGTCAGAAATGGTTCAAGTAACCCAAACGGAGGACGAAATTCGAATTATAATCGAACTAAATCGCCTACTCAGCCGACGTCCGGACATAGTCCTTTTATCGAATTATTTAAAATTCAACAATCCGCCGATATTTTTCGAACGACATCTGACCGACGAAATTGACGAGACGGCGAGTTTTTGTAAGATTTTCAAAAATGAAGCTCGCATCGTGCTCATCAAAAAGACCAAAGGATTTTGGCCGGAAATATTTCAAAAACTTAACAAAGAGGAGCTGTCACGTAAGCGGCTGGAAATCTCCGACTTAATTATTGAAAGGAATAAAGAAAAGGACAAACAAGCCATTGAGAGATATGACCAGAAAAAGCGTGCTGAGATGGATAGGGAGATTCGTAGAGAGACTGAGATACGGGAGCGAGTTAAATCATTTCAAAGTGAAGCGTGCCAACAGGCCATGATGGTGGGAATTAAGAAGGAAACATTCGCGAAGCCTGTTGATGAGAAGAAAAACGAAAAGAAGAAAGTATTGAGTGCGAATTTAGGATTGCGTGAGTCGAAACCTAGGAAAGTAGTGCAAGTTCGGACATCTGGGAAAATCAATTTTAGCTTTTCTGAATTTTCATCGAAAAATCCAAAGAGAGAGTCACAAGAAGTGCTCAGCACTCCAATAGTGAGTAGTGTTGGAAGTGTGGATTAGTGTAACAATTTTTCAAAAGTATCTTGTAAATATAGAAATAGTTTAAATAATAGAGGCTTTCATTTTTATTATTTTTTTTTTTTTTTCCAGATTTTACTTAGAAAGATGAATTACTTTTGATCATGAATTACAATGACAACAAGGATAAACAAATTTGGTTCAATAGGTTCACTTTAGTGAGGTGAGATATTTGTTCTTCTGAGGATAGTCTACACTTGAGGTTTAAAATGCATATACACTTTAAAATCGGTTGAAACCTTCTGATAGATGCCAAGTTTTATGACATTTGTGTCCATATAATGTATTGCAGCGGTAGCTAACCCTTTCGTCACGGCTGGTACATATAAGTACCACAAAATGTATAAATATTTGTAGTGACATTTTTTTTTTTTATGTTTTCCCCAAAAAACTTATAATTTTTATTACTGAACAAACAAACTCTAATCAATCTTTTCAAGTAACTGATACCGATATCCAGCAATTTATTGGAGCAACTTATATGATGTCATTGATACAACTACGAAGAGTGACCAGCCATTGGAATTCATCTATACATTAAGGAAACAATGCCAAAAAAATAGACTGTATATACATTTCAACGATAACTCTTATTTACCTTTACGTAACGCTCCGAATGGTGACAGATTTTTCAAAATTAGACCTATCGTTGACAAATTGAATGAGACTTTTAGTGGAATTCCCATGGAACAATATCTTTGTGTGGATGAACAGATTTGTTCCACTAAGGCAAGAAGTAACTTAAAGAGGTACAATCCAAAGAAACCGCACAAATGGGGTTACAAAATATTTGTTCCCAGTGGGGTTTCAGCCGAAAATGGGAGCATCATCAAACGTCGTTGTGAGGATGGTGCAAGGGATACAAAGACATCAGAATTATCATCTTTATTTTGATAATTACTTCACTTCTCTGCCTTTGGATTAGTACTTAGCTAAAGAGAGTATCTTGAGTCTAGGGACAATGCAATGTAAACGAATTCCCGAATGCAAACTGCCCACCGACAAAGAAGTGATGAAAAAAGAACGCGGATTTTCCGTTGAATATGTGACTGATATGGATGGTATTGAGGTATCAAATTTCATATGGAAAGACAACAAGGTTGTAACGGTTGTGTCATCTTTTGCTTGTGAATTGCCAACGACCCAAGTCAGACGTTACGATAAGGACAACAAGATGTACATCAACATTGATCGCCCATGGGAGGCGTAGATTTGATAGATAGTATTATTTAAAGATACAATATTATGATACGAAGCAAAAGGTGGCAGGTTAGGATGTTCTAACATTTACTGGACCTGACTATGGCAAATTCTTGATTATTTTACCGAAGAGTAAGGAAGGCAAAAAATCTCAATGACAAACAAATTTCTTCAGCGGAATTTCGACTTGAAATAGGTAAGACCTTACGCAAACTTGGTCTGAAACCTAATATTATGAATCGATGGTCTTTAGAAAATGAAATTCAAGCCAAGAGACATAGGGCCCTGCGCAACATGTTCCTCTGTTGGCAGTTAGGCAGTACTGGGGGTGACCATGGTGTAGTGGTATATGCATAGACTCCTCAAGCAGAGGGTCGTGGGTTCGAATCCCGTGCGAGGCAATTCTGTGAAAAAGTCTTTTCATAGAATTTGTATGTAGTTATATGAAAATCCCGTCGGCGTTAACTCTGACATGAAGGCATAACACTGATGTTGGTGTGGTTGCTGACTGGGCTAAATGTAACGAACTAACAACTAGCACGTACTTAAGACCCACTAGTTGAGGATGTACTAGCTCGTCCCGTCCAGTTTGACAACCACCTCTGGGAAAAATATCGAAACCTAATACACCTGAGTTTCAAACTACTACACCACCCGCCCGCGCCCTGGAGTAAAGCCAGTAAAAGGGTATTCATATCCCCTTGGTGCGCGCGCGGTATTATAAAAAAAAAAAAAAAGATCAGCCACTGACCCATTTGGGTTGAAAAAAGAATACGTTGCAAGCTTCCAAAGTGCACTGCTGTCTCACAAACAGTTTGCGAAAAATGCGCTGTAGCATTATGCTACAACAAAGTTCCATACAGCATAGTTGTTTTTTTCATGCGCAGTTTTGGTGTAGATCGTGTAAAAGGCAGTCGCTTTTGTAATTTTTGCTAGTTATTTGATCTAAGAACTATTACGAGGATTTAGCAAACTCTAGTTTTAGCGGAGACACTGATGACGACTTTTCTTCTGAAAGCGAATAATGACTACGTTCCTGATAACTCGAAAAGAAAAGAATCTGAAAGTTATGAGGACAAGTATGTATCTTATGTATCTAGTTCTGACGAAGACTGTAGTGAAGAGGAGCAAAGTGGCGATGTTTCAGAAGAAGTTCAGACTGATAATCAGGCAGTCGTCATATGGTCGCCAGTGTCAGAAATGTTCATCCCTAAGAAAACGGTGAGTGATCCTAACATTTGTGAGATAGGACTTAAGCTGCATCGCAACCTATCCATAATTGACATTTACCACAAGTTGCTGTCGCGATCCGTTTATATTTACATTGCACAATGTAGGAGAAAGTGAGGATAAGGTAATGTAGGTGGAAAATTTTTTCCACACCATCTGACGGTATTTAACAAAAGTTGTTAGTGTCAAAAATAGTTTCTTCGAAGATGAGCACGTTGCAATTTGGTAAGTATTTTTATTATTTTAAATGGTTTTATCTAATTTTTGACGCATATTCAGTGCGTGATTGTTCATAATGTATGGTATACAAGACGTGTGACATATTTTTTTATTGATGTTTGTTAATTTTTCAATTTTAAACTCATTAATTCTTTCCGGTTGGCTTTGATTTATAACCTTAATAAATTTAATACAACTTGGAAGCTCAGTTTGGGAAAGATGGGGTACCTACTTGTAGACAAGACGGGGTTGGCGATTGTTGGATTTCGATTAAATAAAAAATGAATACTAGTTGGGTTAAGGTTATTAATTTTTACAGATAATGGTTCGAAACTACAAAAAAAGAAATTAACCATTCAGGAATTTTTGGATGGAAAAAAGGGTTATAATGGGTATATAACTTAATTCGTGCTAAGAGATGGCGTAACTTTTATTGTTCCATTGTTGGAACAATTGGATGGAACATGCGTTGGAAAGCTACTGTCATTGTACGTCATTTCAGTATATGTCATTCATTTGAAGCGTAAACAACAATAATTTTTTTTCACTCAAATATGTCGAACTTTGTGCCTGAAAAAGTGTTTTTGCGAGGAGTTCTTCTTCATTACTTTAATATGAAGATGCACTAGCTGAGCGAACGTGCCAAAAGTGGTTTGCACGATTTAAAAGTGGTGATTTTGGCTTGGAAGACGATGAACGCCCTATGCAGCCAAAAAAGTTTGAAGATGAAGAACTGGGAGCATTACTCTATGAAGATTGTTGCCAAACACAAGAAGAGCTCACAGAATATTTGAGTGTCACTCAAGCAGCCATTTCAAAACGTTTAAAAGCAGCTGGATATATTCAAAAGCAATTAAATTGGGTTCCACATGAACTCAAGCCGAGAGACGTCGAAAAGCGGTTTTGCATGTCCGAAATGCTGCTGGAACACCACAAAATGAAGTCATTTTTGCATCGGATTGTTAATGGTGATGAAAAATGGATCCATTACGACAACCCCAAGCGCAAAAATTCATATGTGAAACCCGGCCAACCAGCCAAATCAACGGCAAAGCCGAATATCCATGGCGCAAAGGTAATGCTCTGTATTTGGTAGGATCAGATGGGTGTGCTGTATTATGAGCTGCTAAAACCGGGTGAAACCATCAGTGGACAACGCTACCGAACACAATTAATCCATTTGAAGAGAGCAGTAGCCGAAAAACGCCCGGAATATGCGACCAGACACGAGGCATAAATTTTCCATCATGACAACGCTCGACCCCACGTTGCTGTTCCGGTTAAGGTTTGGAAAACAGTGGATGGGAAGTCTTACCCCACCCGCTTTATAGCCCAGACCTTGCCCCTTCTGACTACCATTTGTTCCGGTCAATGCAGAACGCCCTCACTGAAATACGGTTCTCATCAGAGCAGAATATCAAAAATTGGCTTGATTCATTCTTGGCTGCCAAGCCGGCGCAGTTCTTTTGGAATGGGATCCACAAATTGCCAGAAAGATGGGATAAAGTCATAGCTTCAGATAGGCATTACTTTGAATAATACTATTGTACATGTTTTTCTTAAATAAACGTTCATATTTTGAAAAAAAAACCGCACGAATTAAGTTACATACCCAATAAATTAACCAACAAGAATTATAATGTCCCTCAAAGTACATTCGAGCGTAAAGTTACCCAAGTGAGGAAAAATGAAAATGGTATACTAATACATGGGCTGAAAAGTCCGTTTTTAAGAGAGGGCACCACTTGAATTAAATTCATACCATTTTTAGTTAGTACCAACCTTCAAAAGATACCTGTATAAATTTGACAGCTGTCGGACGATTAGTTCTCGAGATATAGCGTTGTGAGTGAAGCAACTTTTGTGATTGTGAAAAAAAAAATGGATTCAAAGCAATTTCGTGTGTTGATTTATCATTGCTAATGATGAGAAAAAATGCAGCCGATGCAAAGAAATGGCTTGATAAGTGTTACCCGGACTCTGCACCAGCCGAACGAACCATTCGCAAGTGGATTGAAAAATTTAAAAGTGGTCATACAAGCAGTGAAGATGATGCACGTAGTGGACGTTCAAAAGAGGCTGTTTCAGATGAAAACATCAAAAAAGTCCACAAAATGATTACGAATGGCGGTAAAGTGAAGTTGATTGAGATAGCTGAGGCTCTGAATATATCAAAAGAGCGTGTTGGATATATCATACACGAATACTTGAACATACGAAAGCTCTGTTCAAAGTGGGTGCCGCGTTTGCTCACAGTCGAACAAAAACAACAACGGCATGTTACAATGGATGAAACTTGGCTCCATCACTTCACACCGGAGTCAAATCGGCAGTCAGCTGAGTGGCGAGCAGGCGACGAACCTCGTCCAAAACGACCAAAGACTCAACAGTCGGCTGGCAAGGTTATGTCATCATTGGGATACACATGGAATAATTTTCATCGACTATCTCCAAAATTGGCAGACTATCAACAGCGACTATTACATTGCGTTGTTGAAGCGTTTGAAGGACGAAACCGCAGAAAAACGGCCGCATTTGAAGAAAAAGAAAGTGCTGTTTCATCAAGACAATGCACCGTGTCACAAGTCGATGAAAACGATGGCAAAATTGAATGAATTCGGCTACGAAATGCTTCCCCACCCACCGTATTCTCCAGATTTGGCAACTATATTGGTAAATAAAGTTGAATTTTGCAAAAATTTTGTTTTTTACTATAAAACGACACTGACTTTTCAGCCCGTGTGTTAAATGTTAAGGTTTCCTTGGGTCCAACTCAGCAAAGAAGAAGAACAAATACTTGTTATTTATTTAAAGGAAATGGAAGGAAGGTTATTTGGTTTGTCAACTTTCGAACTGCAGAAGTTAGCCTATGAGTTAGCAGTTCATAACAGAAAACAACATAAATTTAATGATATTAAGCAAAAAGCTGGTAAGGACTGGCTTCGTGGATCCCTAAACCGCCATCCTGACTTGAATTTGCGAAAGCCATAAAATACGTCAGCGGCTCATGCTGCTGGGTTAAATAGAGTGTCTGTTGGACAATTTTTTCGAACTGCTAGGAAAAACACTTGACTATAACCCTTTTACTTCAGACAAGATCTACAAAAGGTAATCGCAGCAACTGGTAAAAAACAAGTGGGAGCTTTGACATCGGCCGAACGAGGCACTATTATAACGATTTAAATTTGTTTCAACGCTGCAGGGACATACGTTCCTCCTATGTTTATAAGGTATATCCCAGAAAACGTATAAAGTCCGAACTGCTCAATGGAACTCCATCAAATTCATGGGCTGAATGTTCAGTTTCTGGGTGGATCACTGTAGAAATTTTCCTAAGAAGGTTTCAAAAGTTTGTGAAACTCATCTACGCTTCTAAAATCAACACAGTCATGCTCATTTTAGGTAGTCATGCCTCTCACACTCAAAATTTGCAGCTAATCGATAAAGCACGTGAATATGGTGTGACAACAACTCACAAGCTACAGCCAGCTGATGTTGGCTTAATGAGGCCTTTGAGTATCTTTTATGATCAGGCTATAACTGCATAGTTAAGATCAAATCCTGGGAAAGTAATTACCCAATTTCAAGTTGTTGAATTCTTCGGGCAAGCGTTTATTCGGGCAGCAACAATGCCAACTGCAATTAATGCATTTAAAGCATGTGGAATCTCGCCTTATAATGCACACATTTTTAACGAAGATGACTTTATTGCAGCGAAGACCATCAAAGTCTCATTGAACGCTGAAAAGAAACCGGAAGCTGTTACAATTTTGACACCTTCGACAGTAACATCGTCAGCCCCTGATACCCAAACGGCCACCTGCACAATAAACACACTACCTCAACCAACTACTTCAACCTCATCTTCACTACAGCAAGCAACAGTAAGTGATTCTTCGAATAATGCAGCATTTCTTTTGGTAAGCCCGAAACAAATGGACCTCAGACATCCGATGCCGAAGATGCAGAATGTCTGTACTGCAACGGGTTGTATTCCGAGTCCACTGAAGAATGGATCACTTGCCAGACTTGCAGTAAGTAGGCGCATCGGGGCTGTGCAGGAGTGAAGGACAACGATGACGAAGCTGTTCATATCCGCCTGGTTTGTGAAGATAATGACGATTAATTATAATGTACCCCATTTTGCCCTATAGGTGGGGGCCAAGATGGAAACTTAATTATTTTTTTGAATTGTTAATTCTATGAGATGAATTTAATTTGTTTGATTGATTATAATTAGAGGAAGAAAGACTGATTATTTTCCTTAATAGAAGTTCCTACATTGCATGATCAAAATGGAGGGTTTTATATATGAAATACCTTAAAGTCCCCGTTTTACCCCACCTTCCCCGCGGGGCAAATCATAAGAACAAATGCTGATGAAATAGAGGTAATAATCAGATGCATTCCCGTGATGTGCTATAATCGATTAGCTTGCTTGAAAGACTATAGGTTTACTCATGCCTCCTTGGGTAATCAGTCGATAAAGCAATATCACGGCATAGGTTTATGCTAATCATTTCTCACCTCACCAGACTTATTATGGGGAAATCCTAGTTGAATGTCTAAAATAAACATTCAAACAGTGCAGAGAAAACAGCAACTATCAAAGCAATGACGAATCAATGGCGAAATTCAAAGGGCGCAGCATGATGAAGCAATACATGCCTGTGAAACCGTTGAAACGGGGCATCAAAATGTGGTTGAGATGCAATGCTCTATCAGGTTATACATACGACTTCGACATTTATAGCGGAAAAGAAACAGAGCAACGTGAAGGAACATTAGATGAAAGAGTTGTTCAAAAGCTTGCCAGCTCAATAGCTAAAAAGGACGTCACTTTATGTTTCGATCGTTTTTTACTTCAGAAAATTTGTTAAACTCTATTGGATTCCCTCGGTACAGTTATGGCCAATCGAAAAAATTTACCGAAATTTGAAAAAAAAAAAAAACTTCAACGGGGTGAAGCCGAGTTCAAATGAACCTCTGCTGGTATATTGTTCATAAGATTGCAAGACACATACGAAGTTTTAGTACTTTCCAATTGCCATAAGCCAACATGTCTTACCGTGACAAAAAAAAATGAGGACTGGTGAAAGATTTGATGTGCAGTGCCCAGGAGCCATCGAATTTTATCGCGAAATTATGTGCTGGGTCGATTTAGCGGACCAGATGTGTGGTCTTTATGAATACGACAGGAAATCTGATAGGTGGTGAAAAAAAAAATATTTTATTGCTTTATGATGATGGCAGCTGTGAATTCATGGCTCAGACGATTACATTCTGGCCTCAATCGGAAAAAGTCTCCGCTAAAAATGCATTCAGTGACATTGGAAGAATTGCTTGTGGAGGATGGTCATAAATCAGCGCCGGTTCGTAGGTCATCGAAGCCAGGACAAAGACCAAGGAAAAAAAGAGGAATAAAACACTTGCTGCTTCCAAAATAAAAAACAATCAAGAACCAAAGTTTTATGCCGTAAATATCAGGTACCCCTCTACAAAAATTATTGTACTTCCTTCCATTTGTAAAATTACTTTCAGAACTTCGTTCTTTTCTTTTTCTTCAAAATACATTTTTACTTGTACTTTTTGAGAAATATCGTACGAGTTTTGTTTTTGTCTATGAATAAATATATTTTGTCTTATACCACCTTGATCAATAATTTCCCGGTGGCGTCACCGTGTTGTGCTCGCATTGTTCCGATTTCAGTTCTGTTTTTTTTAAATTGGTACATCTGCTGTTGACATTCCCTATAAATCTTAGCGTCATAGCTTGATATTTGCAAAAGTTACAATACGTAGCGAAGAGTACATCTATCTCTGTGTATATTAGAATTTTTTTACAATTTTACAAATGAATTTAAATTTGCAACAACGAACTTGTGTTAAATTTTGCGTAAAAAACGGATTTAATAGTGCGCGAACGTTCAAAATGTTTAAAAAGTGTTTCGGCAATGATTCTCTAAAGAAAAGAGTCGTTTTCCAGTAGCACAAGCGATTCAAAAGTGATCGTGCATCAATCGAAGATGATGAACGCAGAGGTAGATCATCGACATCGAAAGCCGACGAAAACATTGATGGAATAAAAGAAATGTTGGTCAATAACCGCAAATAAACCATCAGAGAGATAGCGGAGGACTTGAACATTGCCAAGACATTTTGGTTAATGATTTGGGTTTCCGTCGTGTAGCATCAGTTGGTGCCAAAAGACCTCAATTTCATGCAAAAATAGTCCGTGTTGACGTTGTAAAAGAGATGATTTTCGAGGCTTATTCCGATCCCACATTCATCGAAAGGATCATTACTGGAGACGAGATGCGGGCTTATGAGTACGACACGCAATCCAGACATCAGGCAAGTCAATGGCGTTCACCATATGAGCTGAGACCAGAAAAAAAGAAGGCAATGCTCATGAATTTTTGCCAGAAGGCCAGACAGTAAACAAAGAGTATTATTTGGGCGATATGAGATGTTTGCGTGAAGCAATTCGCCGAAAATGGGCATAAAACTCTTGTATTTTGCACCATAAAATGCAATGCAAGAAATACCATCCAACAGCCACCGTTTCAGCCTGCGTTTCAGCAGCCGAGAGGAAGTAGTGAAAAAATCTCAGAAAGCACTAATGGATATACCGAAAACCGAATATAAAAAATGTTTCGTGGATTGGATCAAGCGCTGGCATAAGTGTGTTGCAGTCGATGGGGATTACTTTAAAAGGGACAATTTAGATTTAGATGAATAAACTTTTATTTTTAATTTTCTGAATAAATTCCGGGACGAACGGTACATTATTGTACCAGTCAACATCCCGGATGGTTCTTTTTGTACCACCACCCACCGCCCACACCCTGCCAAATAGCGTTATTTTCTTGGCAAAACATCTAATTAAACCCTTTTATATAAATAAAAGAAATAAAAGTGGTCCTAGTTTTACGTCTCGAAAGCCATGACGAAAGGGCTAATGAGTTGCGATTTGTAGGCCACTTCATAGTCAATAGCACTGTCTTCTGTAACTTGTACGCAATATTCGCGTAGAGTGATGTTGTTCTTAATTATAACCGATTTAGATTATTGCTATATTTTTCCAAAGTGATCTGATGACGGTTCTTACAGGATATGGAGCCGCACTTTACAGTCTCGAGGATTTTTAGTGGTTGAAGATTTTTTTGAGTTTATTAGCAAACTGGGGGACTATCGCAAAATGCGCCCTAGACCTAGATCAATCTACGAAGAGAAGTTAACCGTATTTCTGCTTCAGTGATAAAATACTTACCAGGGACCATCACATCAGCACTGACAACATCCAAACCATCGCAGGTATAGCCTGGACACTGGATGCTCACAAAGATACTCGAAGTGATCTGCAGTGTTGACACAGCTATCACAGCAAACGTCGCAGAACATTGTGTCAAACTGGGGGACTATCGCAAAATGCGCCCTAGACCTAGACCAATCTACGAAGAGAAGTTAACCGTATTTCTGCTTCAGTGATAAAGTACTTACCAGCGACCATCACATTCGCACTGAGAACATCCAAACCATCGCAGGTATAGCCCGGACACTAGATGCTCACAAATATACTCGAAGTGATCTGCGGTGTTGTTACAACTATCACACCAAGTGTGATTAAACCCATGTTTAAGTCCTGAGAAGTTCTGCTTTTAGTCTTCCTCCGATCCCATTGTGACCTGGGATCCAAATTAGACTCTGAAAATTCAACTATTCGACCATGTTCAGAAAAGCCTTGAACGGGCTTCATAAGAAAAATGAAACTTGGCTTATGCTACAGATGCAGAAACTTCGGGCACTCCACGGATTCTTCATTGTGTAATTGCCATCATAATTGCATGTATTTCCGCTTAGAAAAAAGCGGCGGATTTCCTAACAAGTAGTGAAATCTAAAGTCAAATTTGGTGGCATACGTAAAGACCCAACTACATTCAGATTCTTGTTGGACCCATTCTTGAACACAGGGAAAGTAGATTTAGGAGGCTTGGAAAGCATCTCCATAAGTCAAAAAACAGTGGACGCATAAAGTCATCAAAACTTCAGTTTGTAACTTTTACAGTGTCCCATGCAGGTGAAACAGAACGTTGCTTGGAGTCCTGTAAAAGCAGAAGTGACGACGTATTTAAGTGAAAGCTTGTTTCACCGAACAATCGACGCATAGGTTCTAATTGTTCATATCATAGCCGTTAAGTTGCAGTCTATTTCCCTTGATGACAAACCTTTTCTTTTTGAGAAAGCTCCTTTACACCACCAGAGAGCTTATAGCAGCGGCTTAAAGATTTTTCCACGTGACATATTTAGAACAAATAAGTTTGCTTTTCAGGATTGCATCCAATTACCAGGTTGTAACTGAATTTTGAAACGCTTATAAGTGTCAGAGTTGGTTAACAAAGTTTTGAAGTGGAAACTTTTACCTAACGAACGAATCTCATTCGGGTAGGCTAGAAGAGCTAGACAATAAACTGCTGAAGTGCACAGCCGAAGAAATCTCATTGCTACGGCAAGTGAACTCAACGTAAGCTATATAACTATCCATAGGAAAGAAGCGTCCCATAGGAAGTTTTACGGCTTAAGAACGAATCATGATACCTCAAAGTGCGTCCGAAAGTGAGCTTGAATATATACCATACTGATGAGTAATCATAGCGGGACGGGTGATACGGTTGAAGGTTTGAAGCAGCGGAATGCTACTGCCATTTTCAGCTGAGTACCGGTGGTGAAAATAGCGATAGAACGAAAGAGGCAAAAGATGTATCGTCTGTGTTCCATTATATCGATTGATTGTACAATATTGGAGTCATCTATGAGTCTTTTCCCACGCACAGTGCAAAGAATTCTTGGGGTACCAGATTAGTTCAAAAAGTAAAGTGACATTCGATTTTCTAACTGTGTTGGTTTAAAACTCTCAAAGTTTGTTTTTGAGAGATAGAGAGGTTAGACGAGTATTCGGCGATTTTCAACTATAACAAAAAAGTAGCAAAGAATTTGCATAAAATTTTGTGTAAAAAATGGAATCAAGTGCACTAAAACACTTGAAATATTGACAGTTGCATACGGTGAGCTTGTGTTAAGCTAAAAAAAAGTTTACAAGTGGCACACGCTCTGGCCGAGAAGATGCCAGTGACGGAACTCGCTCTGGACGCCCCAGCACATCAACAAAAAATAAAGATGACGTAAGAGCTGTAAAGAAATTCGAAATCCCATAAGAGAAGTTTGCTGAAGATGTTGGCATAAGACTTTTCAATTTTGATCAGAAGAACCGTCGCATGAGCTTCGTTCAGGAGCTCTTGAATGACCTCAATGATGATCCTGACTTGCTCAAAAGAGTCATAATTTTTGACGAATTATAGGTTTATGGTTATTACGTCGAAACCAAAGTCCAGTCGTCCCAATGGAAGCATCCAGGAGAGCTAAGACCTAAGACCTAAGCCTACATCTCAAAGTGCTTATAAGAAGTACTTTTAGGATTGGAAATGCGTTGGCACAAATGTTTTACATCTGATGGGGATTAATTTGAATCGGAAAACATTAATACGAAAGAATAATTTTTTTTTATAAAAATAAAGTTACCTTACTTTTTGACACCTCGTTATTTCGCAGCATTTTTAAAATAAATACTTTTACGCGACAAGCCCGGTGTGGGCCAAGGCATAGTTTCTCGCACTCATTTGTGTTTCTCAGTTTGCCAATTTTTACACTCCTGAGCCTACTGTTTATTGCTATCTGCAAACGGCTCTCCTGAGAAGCTCTTTCATAGGCAGAATTTGACTTTCGGAAGTTTGCCATTGCCCGCCGAAAGGGTGATGACGATTTAAAAAATTTTGCTATTGAGCCAGTGAGCCAACCATCATTGGGGACATATGTAGTCAACCCAACGTATATTGTCATTGACAAATGCAATTCAAGGACAATGGCTGTGGGCTTAAATTACGCTTTTACGATTGCTGGCAGCATTGTGTTTTGGGAGCATTAAATTTCACCCAATTGGTCGTTTTCTTGATACAATATCAAAATTTAATGAGCCCAACATACGCTGACGTTCCCGTTCTACAGTCGAAGAGCAGGGACGTGATTCCGGGAAATATCATCAACGAAATATATTAAATTAGAAATAGCAGACAAGAGATCATAGGTGAAAAGTAAAAAGAGTGTTAGAAGACAGAATGGAGTCTTGGGGCACAGCAGGCAATGTTTAATCCATTGAAGAAGGGATTTACAGATCACAAAAGCTCATCAAATACCTTAGAAATACCAAGTGCAATTATCTTGCTTTTGCCAGATTGATATACGCTTTGATTCCACTTTTCGGTGAGACATGCCTTCAAATCACCAGAGCACATATACTGCCGAGCATGAAGAAGTTCGTGCTTGAAGATATTTCATAAGCTGATGGTCTATCAGCGTTAAGATGACTCTGTAGGAGGAGACAGAAGAAAATTCGATTGCTGTTTTTTGTCTACTCGGAAAGTGTCCTCAAGATAAGAATTGACAAAAAAATTTACGAAGTGATTTGCCAGCGAAGAAGAAGAGCTCTTCACAAGAAGGGGGATATACCAACTGAACCAGCGGATTTGTGAATGTTACGAGCTCTAAACACTTGTACTCTTGCAACTACATGAGTGCCAAAGTGGGTTCAACATACTCAGTGTAGGTCCATATATCGGACTATTTCCCTTTAAGAATACTTTTTTGCCAGTTTTCAGGAACTTTTCGTTTTTTTCAACAATTTTATTCTAGCACACATAAAAATTAGTTTACTGTGCTGACACAGGACTAATTAGTTCCAAGAGATACTTCAGACCACAAATTCTGTTTAATTCATTACAATCGTCGTCACCTCTTCTTTGAAGCTATATTCTCGTGTTCTATAGAAGGTTCCTGGATGATATACATAGGATCTCCGATCAGGAAATATTGTAGATAGCTCTGCTTACAAGATAAGAAGAAGTACGTCAACTATCTCTCTCACTGTTACTGAGTGACGTTAAGTCTTCGGACCTGATACCTCAACTTTTGAATTCGCTTTTTTCATGCATAGTCGATGAACTTTACTGCGTATCCAAAAATTGTATAGGACTTTTGGATAAAAAGGGAGTTCATGGGATATATTTGTCGTCCATAGAACGCACTGCACCTCTATTCCGTCTTGCAAGTGTGTTCTTATCCAGAGCTTAAATATCTTCTTGACGGACAAATTGAAGCGTGGTCGATGGAGGTGTTAATAGAGTGACATATGAGTACTTGTATGTTTCGTATTTTAAATCGCAATTTGCAATTATTCGGACCTGATACCTCAACTTTTGAATTCGCGTTTTTCATGCATAGTCGATGAACTTTACTGCGTATCCAAAAATTGTATAGGACTTTTGGATAAAAAGGGAGTTCATGGGATATATTTGTCGTCCATAGAAAGCACTGCACCTCTATTCCGTCTTGCAAGTGTGTTCTTATCCAGAGCTTAAATATCTTCTTGACGGACAAATTGAAGCGTGGTCGATGGAGGTGTTAATAGAGTGACATATGAGTACTTGTATGTTTCGTATTTTAAATTGCAATTTGCAATTATTCTTTATATAAGCAGTTCCACAACTCCTATGTTGAACACAGTTCAGATTTTTAGGTAGCACGAGCTTCTCAGGTATAGCAAACGGCGGGCCACCACACAAAAATTGTAAATGTCCCCAGGTCAATAGGATTCGCTAACAATGGAAGTACGAAGCTCGTCTTCTGTTAATGCCATGCATTCTACGATGTTATGAATCAAGCGTTTCATGACTTCATGACTTATTAGACTCCCATAAGCCTCCATGATGAGGTGTGCGTGGAAAGATGAATGACCATTCTATGTATTCTTTGTTGAGTTCCTTTTCAATAACAGTTTTGTCTCCTTGTAGTTTCCAGAAGTAATTGAAAGCGCCGACAAAGTTAGTAGAATTGTCGAAGTAAATTTTTAGAACTCTACCCCTATCTGAAATAAATCTTCAGTAGAACGATCGGAAAACATCTCTATGTGCATCGCTTTTGTAATGAAACAAACAAATAAAGCCAAGTGCACTTTCTTATTTTGACGGCAGAGAATGTGATGTCGAACAGTCCACCCCAGTTAAATGCCTTGTGTGGTCTTGGCACCACATGAGCTTTAGGTAGATCGCTCATAAACTAAGAGATGAGTCTAGAAACAATGCTTTTCGACAACTGCCAAGATCATTTGCGGTACATATGATGGAAGAGGTGAAACGATGATTCTTCGGCAAAATAATTTGATGCTTTGCATCGCACATAATTTTGACTTCTTTAATTCGTACTCCGACTCTTAAAAGACCATTTTCCTCAAGGAATTTTGCCAGACCATTCTTGAAACAGAGTGCTGTTTTTCAAAAAGCGAATATTCAGAAGCGAAGACGCAGCCCTATATTGCTCTAATAAACATTTCCTTAGCTTGAACCTCTCCTTCCAATGTTGGAATTCCTTAGATTCGAATTTAATGAATTCTATCAAAAATTTCAAGCCAGCGTTTTTGCACAAAACGCAGTGCATATGCAAAAGCACGACGAGTTTCTCGAAAGCTTCCAGAAAAATACATAGTTTTAGTGACGTCCACCATGTTTATAGCTATTAGCGCACATATCTGAGATCGTAATTCTTCCACAATCCATTCCTTGGCAGTTGAAATTTTGTGAGTAAATTCGATAGCGTTTCACGTAAAAACGCCAGTCTACTCCACCAAAGTGCAGAAGTTTCAATTTTAGATAGTAACAATCCATTTGTGATTAGATCGGCTGGATTTAGCTCCCTGGAAAAATGCTTCGACTGATCAAATCTTGAGCGATTCTATGAGCTACAGATCTCTTCCATTTGAAGGGTTCTTCATCCAACCAAGTAAGAACGATATTTGAATCAGTTCAATAAAAAATCTCATCAATTGAAATCTCCCTAAGCACTTCGATGTCCACCAGAAGTTTTGCAGCGCACAGTTCAAGTGTAGCTATTGTATTCGTTTTATATGGTGCTACTCTAGTATATACACAGCCCCTTTCACTTACATCACAGAAAACATTCAGTTTCAGAATTTTGATGTCAATGTCATTCAATGGGTATCGTGGGATTTTAATCTTTTTAAGTTATACTAGTTCTTTACGAAACTTCTTCCACTTTTCAGAAAGATCATCATGTAGCTGTATAGCACAGGCAAAGTTCCCTTTCCACTAGGCTTGAGAAAACATTTTTGCTTATCCGATAAACCTCAGTAAACAATTCGCTTTGTAACCGTTGACGAAACCTCACCTTCATTCTATGAACAAAGAAAAACCTCTGCATTAGGTTGCCAAGCTAATCCTTGTGTCTATATGGTGTTGTCATCGATTTAAAGAAACTACAACAGCTTCTGATCTTGAACACAATTTGGCCAGCTTAAATCCTTCTGGGTATAAAATTCGAACTAGTTGACATCGACCTTCAACGAGTTGTTCAATAGAATTCGCACCTAGCATCGCACTATCGACATAAAAATTCTCCTTAAACCACTTAGCACCAATCGGATAATCCCTAGCTTCGTCATCTGCTAGTTGGTGTATGTGTTAATTACCAAGTAAGGCCCATACGAGACAGTGAGAAGTCGATAAGCCCTTAATGGCTCATTTCGTTGATGTCTTACATGATGCATCAAACACCAGTCTAATTTTTGTACTTGAGGTAGCCATCTTAAAGACGGGATTGTCCGTGGGACTTACAAAAAAGTTTTGCTTGTACTTGTTGCAAGAGTTGTTCTCCCGAAAGCGTTGTACTAACTGATTTAAGAATTCAAAATTCTCTGAGATCACCTTATATGAATAGCATAGGGTGTTCTGCGACAGGACGATGAAGATGAAGCAGGAAGTCCAGCGATTACATAGCCAATCTTGATATTGCACAAGTAAGTGAGGTCTGGCCCCAAAGAGTATGGCTCAAATCCCAAATTTAACCGCCACCTATCAGAAGATCCACGTGCTTATCTAACATGCGATGGTATATTCCATTTTGAAACGTCGAAAGCAATAGCTGGATATGAATCTGTGATCTTTTGTAAAATAGTTGCATGAATATCGAAGCGTTCAGATTCATAAATGATGGAGCCAAAACTTGATTTAACGTGAAGTTATTCCATTGCTTCCTGTACCCCCTATTATGGTATCGCTCTTGATTCTATGTGCATTTATCATCTTAGCAAACCTCTTTGAAAAAATAAAGATCTGTGTATCCCTAATCTAATAAGGCATGACAAGGAATGGCTGAGCAGTTAGCATCGTATACATTTACAATCATGGAGTTTTAATACAATAAAACCTGCTCATTTTCAAAGGATTGTGATGCAATATTACTATATTGCGTCTGAACAACGGGTTGTGTACCTTCAAAACACAGTAGGGTGTGGTGCTTCTTTTACCATTTCTCACACCGGCCTTTACAAGACCGACATATGTACATTGAACAGAACCATGCTACACATGCGCTTATAAATCGACCCCGTTCCGATCGTACTTTAGGTGTAAGGGCCAAAAATATAGGGCAATCAGCTAAAACATGATTAGTCGATCGACAGTCCAGACATTTTATTTCATTCAAACTGGCAATTAATGTACTTTAAGACCTCTTACCTGGCTGCTTCTCGATTTCATTTGCTTTCCACACTTGGTTTCTAGACTGATCCACTCGTTCTTGTGTTGATGTGCACCTTGCAAACTGCTTCCTTTTCATTGGCATCTTTATCATCCGTATCATCTGCGCTCATTTCCTGAATATGTACATATAGTACTGTGCCTGCTATGATAATCATCTATAAGTTGCAGCATTACACTTAAGGCGGAATGTGAAATAGATGACTTCTGTTCTTCTAATACAAAACCTCGGATTTTTTTTAGCGTTTCTTACGTTTCCATCAGCGAAGGACACGTCTCCAGACGGTATCGTTGACGCAACTTAATATCTGATGATTGATGGTTTTTAAAAATGTAAAGACTTCGTTTACCGTGCCGAGACATTTGTTTGGGCGTAAGATGTCTGAATAGACCACCAAAAATGCTAAGTAGCTCTGGAGTATATCTAACTGATGGATGAAGGAATTCATCGGGTAATCTAATCGGTTCTTCATATACCAGCTCGGCAGGGGTTGTATGTAGATCTTCTTTCCACGCAGGGCGCAGCCCAAGAGTTACTATTGATAGAGCATAGTACCATGAATCTTCATAACATAGTAGTGCTGATTTTAATTGCCCGTGAAAACGCTCTAAGTCCGTTTGCTTGTGGGTGGTACGGGGTTGTCCTAATGTGTTTGCAAGCAAGAACCTTCATTAGGCCTTTAGAAATCTCTGATTCGAATTGAGGCCCAAAATCTGATTAATTCTAACTGGAAAGCCGAAACGAGAAATCCAAGATGAAACTAATGCTCGAGCAACAGCTTCGGCAGTTCTATTTTCCAAAACGACAGTTTTAGGAAAACGTGTGAATCTGTCTATTATACTTTAAGTTACATCCACATCTAAATTGATAGTTTCCTATTAGTGAAATTGTATGCCGCGTGACTTTATTTTTGCCTGACACGGAATGCAGCATTTAGTCCATCTGTCGCAATCTTTGGCCATTTAAGGCCTAACATAGCGTTGGGCGATGAGTTTTCTTGATACTCGCTGTCTAGAATGTGCTAAGGAGTGAAGTGAGTCAAAAACCTGTTTCCCTAATTTTTGAGGCACAAATAGGCGAACTGTCCTGACAAAACATTGCAATATAGTTGAACTTCAGGATTATGCTATGCTATACGACGAAGTTGTAGCGAAGAGTCTGGGTTACTAAGAATTTCACGAAGTTTCTCTTACGTAGCTTAAGATTCAGCCAATGTGTTGAGAGAAACTCCCATTGAGATTTCATCTATCCGCGAAAGAGGGTCAGCGACTATGTCGTCATTGCCAAGTCTTATTTCAGTAGAAAACTGACTTATAAAGTTGAACCTCCTGAATTGCCATTGTGGTGCGCGTTCCGGCCGTTGCTTAAAAACATGAATAAGCGACTTAAGGTCCGTATATATGGTCACGTGTCGTCCCTCGAAGATTTGCCGAAACTGTTGTACCGCATGTACGCAGAGTAGAGTGCATGCAACTCCCGGTCATAAGTGGATTGCTTGCGGCTAAAAAAAAGCTAAAAATTCACCATTTTTGAAGCTTAAATCTTGCATCACCCTGACTTCTAGATTCTAGTGATTTCTAATGACAAATCTCTCCTCCTTAAACATAGGAAAATCCTCGGGTTTAATCTTTGATCTTAACGTACTAGTCTTCATATTTGTCTCCGCCAATATTTTAAGGCGAATAGTAACTAAGTATGAAGCCTATGTTCTTCCATAAGCTACAGTATATAATTGGTACACCTTCAACTCGTACGATGGATGAGATATCAAGAGCACACATTGGTAATTCCGATTTCCCTGACAAACGAGTATCCGCCGATACATTTTTAGAAATATCAGCTATTAGAGCGTATCGAAAACAACGAAGAAGGCCACTTTAAACTTTGAAGTCGATGAATCAGGTGTGAAAACCGAGGATGGTGCAAATAAAAGTTTATTTTTTTAAAAAAAAAAAATTATTCAAAAGAGCGAATATTCCTGACTTCTCAATAGCGCATCCTATCAACCTAATATTCCAAGAGCTTGTTGATTGTTTCTGCCTTTATCTTGAAATTTTCAGCTCCGAGGCGCCCAATTGACATTGCCAAGGCTACTGCTAACACGATTACCTAACTAAGTGCGCAAAAGATCGATTGTTTAATGGGCTGTAGATGTGTAGCTCTGTAATGGCTATGTAGCACTCACCGTTGATCTATATGGCGTTTCCAGCAGCATTTTCGAAATATAATGGGAAAAACTACTCGACTCGTACGTGCAGATTTTTCAATGCCCAGATGCGGCAATTTTGTTTGTTAACTTAATCTTCGAGATAAAAACGCGCCTTCTCAGATAAAATATTTTTTCGGCCAAATTCGACATTCAATTCAAGCTTTGGACTCAATTGGACTTTGTAAGGGAATAATCCGAGATCTTTAAGCAGTGTTCTCATCCGTCTGATAGAGGGGGATCGATGGGGAGTCGATGTTGTTGGTCCACAGCAGCCACATTCTCGTCGTTATGTATCGTACAAAGGCGGGTTTTTTTTTTATAATACCGCGCTCGCACCAAGGAGATATGAATACCCTTTTACTGGCTTTTTCTCCAGGGCGCGGGCGGGTGGTATAGTAGTTTGAAACTCAGGTGTATTAGGACTCGATATTTTTCCCAGAGGTGGTTGTCAAACTGGACGGGACGAGCTAATACATCCTCAACTTGTGGGTCTTAAGTACATACTAGTTGTTAGTTCGTTACATTTAGCCCAGCCAGCAACCACTCCAACATCAGTGTTATGCCTTCATGTCAGAGTTGACGCCGACGGGATTTTCATATAACTACATACAAATTCTATGAAAAGACTTTTTCACAGAATTGCCTGGCACGGGATTCGAACTCACGACCCTCTGCTTGAGGAGTCTATGCATATACCACTACACCACGGCCACCCCAGGTTAGTGAGTGTTATCCAGAAGAAAGCCAGTTTCACGAACTTTTTGCACAAACTTGCGTGCAGATGGCGCGTAGGGTGCTTCATTTTGGAAAAAACTTGTTCTCAATGAACGCACTATTTTGGCAATATTGTTCAAAGGCAAAGCGAAGTATGATACTGACTGATAATCAAGATTTCAAGCGGCTAGAATATGTCAGCATCAAAACAACATATGATTAAAACAAAACCTTGTATTTGAACCACCCGTTACATTGGTGGGGAAAAAAATATTTCATTTTGCTAACTTTATTCTCTGAAACTTCTTGCATGTTACCTAAATCTTCATATCCCTTGTTTCTTAACTTTCGATTTACTGCTCAATTTCTTTTCTAATTGAAACTGTTTTTTGACTATTTCGGGTGAGTTGCTTAATATTTCGGGGTTCTCCTTATATGATATTTTTACTACGAAACAGACTTCCTTTTTCCGTACAATACGTATGTTAGTTAAGTTATGTCAGTCCAGGGTTGACTTGGGTCTTAACCAATAAGCCTCTCTTTAGTATTTGGCTAACTTCCTCCAGTTGCGCACTCTAAGTTGGTTGATGTCCCTTTCCACTTGCACGCGCCACCTAAGGCGAGACCTTCCTCTACTGCGTTGTCCCTCCGGATAAGAATCCAAGATTCTGCGGGCTGGAACGTTAGCGTTCATTCGTTCTACATGTCTTAGCTATCTCAAACGACCAATGCGTAGTTTTTTGACCAGGTCGATATGGCTTTACAGATTGTAGGGCTCACCAAACATTTTACGAAGAATTTTTCTCTCAAAATGACCAAGGATATTTTCATCCGGCTTAGAAAGAGTCTGTGCTTCGGAACCATAGAGCAGGACTGGGATTACAAAGGTCTTATATAGAGCTTCCTTGGTCTAAGAGGGTCTCACTACATATGTATTGGTATATATATTAATTCGTGCGGTTTTTTTTTTTTTAAATTTGAACGTTTATTTAAGAAAAACATGTACAATAGTATTATTCAAAGTATTGCCCATCTGAAGCTATGACTTTTTCCCATCTTTCTGGCAATTTGTGGATCCCATCCCAAAAGAACTGCGCCGGCTTGGCAGCCAAGAATGAATCAAGCCAATTTTTGATATTCTGCTCTGATGTGAACCGTTTTTCAGTGAGGGCGTTCTGCATCGACGGGAACAAATGGTAGTCAGAAGGGGCTAGGTGGGGTAAGACTTCCCATCCACTGTTTTCCAAATGGTTCTTAACCGGAATAGCAACGTGAGGCCGAGTGTTGTCATGATGGAAAATTATTGCCTCGTGTCTGGTCGCATATTCCGGGCGTTTTTCGACTACTGCTCTCTTCAAATGAATTAATTGTGTTCGGTAGCGTTGTTCATTGATGGTTTCACCTGGTTTTAACAGCTCATAATACAGCACACCCATCTGATCCCACCAAATACAGAGCATTACCTTCGCGCCATGGATATTCGACATTGCCGTTGATTTGGCTGGTTGGGCGGGTTTCACATATGATTTTTTGTGCTTGTGGTTATCGTAATGGATCCATTTTTCATCACCAGTAACAATCCAATTCAGAAATGATTTCCTTTTGTGGCGTTCCAGCAGCATTTCGGACATGCAAAACCGTATTTCGACGTCTCTCGGCTTGAATTCATGTGGAACCCAATTTCCTCGCTTTTGAATATATCCAGCTGTTTTTAAACGTTTTGAAATGGCTGCTTCAGTGAAAACCAAAGATTCTTTGAGCTCTTCTTGTGTTTGGCAACAATCTTCATGGAGTAATGCTTCCAGTTCTTCATCTTCAAACTTTTTTGGCTGCACCGGACTTTCATCGTCTTCCAAGCCAAAATCATCACTTTTAAATAGTGCAAACCACTTTTGGCACGTTCGCTCAGCTAGCGTATGTTCACCATAAACTTCCACCAAAATACGATGACTTTCGGCAGCAGTTTTCTTCATATTAAAGTAATGAAGAAGAACTCCCCGCAAAAACACTTTTTCAGGCACAAACATATTTGAGTGAAAAAAAAATTATTGTTGTTTACGCTTCAAATGAATGGCATATACTGAAATGACGTACAATGACAGTAGCTTTCCAACGCATGTTCCAATGGAATAATACAAGTTACGCCATCTCTTAGCAAGCCGCACCCAATTAAGTTATAATTAAGTTATAGACCCAATAGTTAAGTTCTCAGCCCAAAGAAACAGCGATTGGCAAGCGTTATTCTTCGTGATGTGATAGCAGAGCCGAGGTAGACAAAGTCCCTTACTACCTCAAAGTTCTACTGTCGATCTGACATTTTGGCCAATTCGTCATTGTTCGGTGTTCCTTCTTGTTGACAGCATATACTTTGTTTTGCCATCGTAACCGCTAGATCCATTACTGCCGCTTCTGTTCCTCTACTTGCCTACGCACTAGTGACAGCTCGCTGTGTTCTACTATTAGTATCAATATCGTTGAGGAACGAAAGCAATTGGACAGACTTTTGAAAGATCGTACCTCGCGTGTTGGCTTCTGATTTTTGCATAATTCTTTCAAATATATATGATGTTAAGGAAGTCACATGACAGTGCGTCGCCTAACCTAAATCATTTGAGATATCAAAGGTCTCAGAAGCGAGCTTTCTCCATTGTCATCCAGCGCAAGCGAACGAGTTGTTGACAGTTGAGTCTCTGTAGATGCTGCCATATGCGTCTTTAAAATCGATAAATAGGTGGTAGTGAGTATTGATCTGAACTTCTTGAGTTTTCTCTAGGATCTGCCGTAGTGTGAATATTTGATCAATTGTAGATTAACCGGACCTAAAACGGCACTGATAGGGTCCAATCCGTTCATCGATAAATGGCTTCAGATGCTCGCATAATACGGCAGACAATATCTTATATGCGATGTTTGGGAGACTGAGAGTTTCCTTTCTAGGTAAACGATGCTGAGGTTCCATTCATCAGGCATACAATCATCCGACTAAATCTTGGAAATAAGTCGGTCATCTCCTGTCATCTCAAGTCATCTCCTGCTGCCTCAAATAGTTCAGCAGGTAGGCCATTTGCCTTGGCAGCCTTGTTCGACTTCAGTTTAGATATTGCTGTCCTTACTTCATTTTCGTTGGGTGAACGGAATTCTTGACTTGCATCGTCAATATTGAGTGGTTCGCTCTGCCTGACAGCGAAATTTGTGTCGTTTTCTTTTAAACCAGGGGTTTCGTGGTGGTGGGCGGATGAAATTCAGCGCGTCAGTTGAGGCATTTCTGTTGCTTCTCAGCATCCAAGTTTTTTTTTTTTTTTTTTTTCTTGAAATATATATTTCATATACAGATTTCTTCTCACATAGAAGGATATTATTGCATTCATACATAATCAGTCTCTAACAAGGAGAAACATATTATGTTATGTAGCCATAAACGAACCCTTTAAGCATCGAAAACAAAAAACGCGGAAAACCGGAAAAGTAATTGATGACAATATCTTAAGGGCAGGTAAAGGTAAAAAACAAAAACACTACAATAAATTTGTGCATCACTTAGCATCAGACACCTAAGTGAACCGATTTTGCACCGGATAGGCAGCTACGATAATTCAGTAAAAGACCCCGGACTTCAGCCCGAAGAGGTATGGGGACAGTCTGGTGGACATCGAAAGGAGCAATTGGATGACATGTTGAGTGAACCTCAATGTATCGGTGCCGAAGCCTTGGTTTTGGTATTTATAATTGGAAGGGGCTTTTGCAAGATGATAAGCTCAACTACATACCTGGCTACAGTGTAAAATAAATAAATGAATTACCCTTTCACTTGAGCGAGAGTAAGCATGTTATAAGGCTTCAACGACCTCAGTCACTTAAAAACTACCAATAGTTAGCAAACTTTTCTTAATTCGTTATATAATTGTGATCAAATAATAGTGTGGCGATTTTTTAAAATGTCTATAACACCAATAACAATTTCATCATAATCAACGTGCTATTCGAATTCATCAAGTGTATGGTCCCCATTTCTACATTGTGGATAACTTCTCAACTTTCTTAAGCAATGGCGAGTCCGAATGGTATTCCAATTTATTCACTGAAAAATCCCCTGGATAGCTGCACAGGCACTTTACAGTCGAAATGCTGAAATTTTTGAATGGAAAGTTAAAATATGTGAAATACGTCCCATTGACAGCGATGATGAATGCTTTATCGCCAAGTCCAAAGGCAATTTTGAATGCCTTCCCCCTTATAAATGGAAATTCACCATCTGTTTCCTCATCTTCGGAATGAAAGCTTAACGATTGGAAGAAATTGTCAGTCCTATTTTTGTTAAACAATTTTCAATATTCTACCTATTGTTCTCTCTTTCGAAAGATCTCACAACAGTCCTTCTCTCGAAATCAACGTGGAATTTCAAGACAACTCGGCTAGATTCGTTACATTGGAAACAAATTGAAAATTCCGTATTGCGAGGACCACGAGCAATGCACTCCATAGCTACCACGGTACCTGGAATTTAAACCAAAAGTTGACAACATACATATAGTCGTATTTACGACTAAAACAAGTATTAAATGTGACAAACAAGAAACGTACCTGTTTCGTATTTCTTCGGAACATCACTTTGGAAGGCAAGTTTCTCCGATGTCAGCAAATTGCGCGGAAACACAAGTGGAAAAAGCATCCGATGATGGAATTGTGTGATTTTTTCAAAGTCCCCATAAACCATGACATAGTTGATTTTCTTGGGGCACTGTAGATACTCAAATGTACCATAAAGATTGTCGTTGACGTAAATCTCGAAGCATTTTTGAAGAACTGCTACACGAAAGTTAAAAGTTTGACCTAAATGGGAACAAATACATGTTAAGTTAGATAATATAGTTTAAGTTAAAGTAAGACTGATGTGACATGAGGTAAGAAAAACCATTAATTTCTCAACATAATCTCCTATACACTACCTTCAACGTTCCTAAAATTTCTTGATCGCTTCCAAATATTGTAATAAGATTCTTCGAGGTCCTTAGTAGACAAATTTAAGAAATTTCACCATGTCGACTACTAAGTTTGTATAATATTGGCTTGATTACGTTTTTCTTTTAAAGGTAAACGATGTGGGTTATGCCACATGCGTGTCGAAAAACTGTCGCCATGACCCTTCTTGCCGAAAGACCCACCTTCGTACTCTTCGGTACCGATTCGCCCTGAGGAATCCACAGTTTCAAATACTGCTTTGTCTCCTGTGTATTGAAACTTGTTCAGATTACGGCTGAACAACGCTAAACCCTCTCCCCAAAATTCAGTTAGTTGTCTGCCTTCAGTGACTATGCCACATAAATAGTATAGTGACAGACGGCAATTGACGGAAGTTGTGTTGCTTTTAAAGTTATACTAAGGTTAGACCCTCGTGTCAATAGTTTGCACACAACACCTCAGTTAATTTGCAGTTGGAGGAAGAAGCAGAAAGAAGTAACCGTGGCCATTTTACGACCAGTTATTGTGAAACAAAATAACATCTGTCTATCGATGCCTTGATGACAGGAAAACAAAGTGCCACCGCTAACACTCAAGGTGCAAAATCAGATATCGACACAGTGCTGGTTCTGGTGGGTACAGATATCGAGTTTTTTCGGAAAGGAAGTAGCTTCAGGCATTGAAATTGAACTGTTCGAATTTTTCGAAACCAAAAAATTTGATTTTTCGGCTTTGGGAGCAACAATGCACCTTTTAAATGGTGACGATACGTACGATGTTCATAAGTTGGACGACGCAAGCCATGTACTTACTGGTACATCAGAATTATTTTTACGCATGAGTACAATCGCTACATATAAGTAAGCTACGGGACAAAGGGCTCGCGTAGTTACTTGCTGTTTTCAACTAGCATGAACTGCATATTCCTAATGTCCGGTTCCCACCTCCACTATGCGTTGCCCCCTGGAAACCAAAGCAAGCCACTGTGAGATACGGTGATCAACCTGCATAGATGATGGGTCGGAACTATGGAGAGCGGGAGACTTCATTGGAGCAATAATCTTAAAAGAGATGTGAAAATGATGATGACCTGGACTAATCTAGATGACTTTATAGAATTGGTTGCCTTGAGCTAGTGGATGTAGTATTCTGTTACGTTGATAACCTACAGCGACATCTTGGGGAAACAGTTTTCAGGCAAATGCTGCATCTAGTCCCATCCTATAAAAACTCCGACTAGGCTTTGGGTACGTTCCGGGTCCGTCGCCGTTATGTAAGTGATTCAGGTTCGGTTGATTCTAAGCCTTGAATATAGACTTTCACTAGGAACTATATTGAGTAGCCTCTCTGCATCCATAGATAACCATAGGGATCGGGGATTGTTAGAAGCGACTGTACAACCGTACGAGGATAGCGACTCAAAGTGAAAACCCAACAGAACAAATGAATAAAACACAAAAACAATTAAAAACAGAAAATAAAGACACCACAAGCCTTAGAAAATGAGAGTACTGAAGGAGTACCCAAGCATATTCAAAAGTAGAACAAAGATCAAACATTCGCTCACACTGACACTTGTGCCAACGATTTTTTCAATCCTCGAAGCATTTTTCGGTAAAACCTTGAGCTCGACGCCGTAATGCGATCGTATTGCTTCTCTCTATTGAGGATAAAACTTCTGATGCACTACCCTAGAGTAGTAAAAAAGTAAAAAAAAAAAAAAACACTTATCAAAACTTTGACATTTGATCGAACTTGTCATGCTTTTTTCGTTCTCGGCGCTCCTAGGTGCTTCCATTTTGACGATGGTTTCGGCGTCATAACCATATACCCATGATTCGCCACCAGTTATGACCCTTTTAAACAGTTCAAGGTCATCATTGACTTCATTCAAAAGATCCTAAGCATGCTCATGCGACGGTTCTTCTGATCAAAATGAAGAAGTTTCGAAAAAAATTTCGCTGAAACACGTCTCATGCTAAAAACATCAAACAAAATTGCATGACACGAGCGGACCGATATGCCAACATCCTCAGCAACTTCTCTTATGGTAAATCGACGATTTTCCAAAACAATTTTCTTCACAGCTTCGACGTTATCATCTTTTGTTGATGTGCTGAGGCGTCCAGAGTGAGGTACGTCAGTGGCATCTTCTCGGCCATCTTGGAAGAGCTGGTACCACTTGTAAACATTTTTTTTTACTTAATACAGACTCACCCTATACTACTGTGAACATCTCAAATGTTTAAGAGCATTTAATTCAATTTTTTACACAAAATTTGAAGCAAATTCTTTGCTACATTTTTAATAACAACTTAATATCGCCGAACATTCCAAAAAAAAAAAATAAAAATCTCTAATTGAATGTACGTCACTACATTGCGTCCACCTTCCCAACCAGCGCAAACAAATTGAAGTACCCCGTTTCCTGTGGTGGATAATTCCTACAATAGGACGTGTTGGAGCTTCCTCCACGTTTTTTTACTGGACGATTGTTAGACGACCGCTCTTTAATGCTCTAAAACACTTGAAATGTTGACAATGGCATACGCTGAGTCTGTTTTAAGTATACAAAAAATGTACAATTGGTACCAAGATGGCCGAGAAGATGCCTATGACGAACCTCGCTCTGGATGCCCCAGCACATCAACAAAAGATGAAGATGACGTAGAAGCTGTGAAGAAAATTGTTTTGGAAAATCTTCGACGTGGCGTGGTTCATAAGGAGTTCATCGTACGGTCAATGAGCAAGTATAACTATGAAGTTATGCGCCGTTTGCGAGAAGCAATATGAAAAAAACTTACGGAATTGTAGAAAAACAAGGACGGAGATTTGCAACATTTGAGGAAATTAAAATGACATCGCTGAAAGCGTTCAAGGCTATTCTAAAAAGTGCTTATGAGAACTGCTCCGAGGATTGGAAAAAGCGCTGGCACAAGTATATTATATCTGAGGATGATTTTTGAAGGGGACAACATTAATATTTTGTCCCTACACGTACCCTGAAAAGACCCTAGGACTACTCCATGTGCACAATTTGGAACGTAGAGCCAATACATAGAAAGTAACTAAAACTAGGTTATTGGTTAAGTAGTCGACCAATAACAAGGACGAGCAGGAACCTCTCCAGGATGAAAGAAGTGCTGCAGATAAACCTGCACCATAGTAAGGCAGCGACGGCATGTCTCATGAAGTTATTACCAAACAGGACGTCACAGCCGTACTCATACAAGAGCCCTGAATCAATAAAGACAACAAGATTCAGGTTCTTAGGCTGAATAATTACGCGTTGTTCTATAAGAAAAAAGGTAAGATAAGGACTTGCATCCTGATCAGAAACTAAATAAAGGCATTTTTTTTTTTTTAAAAAATGCAGCTCAGGTGACTTGACGGCGGCAACATGCGAAAGGAAGTGTAGCAAGCCACATTGTCTGACCTCGGTCTACTTCCTCTACGACTGGAAGGTAGCTTTCTCGGAGAAAAAGAAGGAAGACAATTTTGTTGCTGGTGCTGGGCTGTGACGTAAATATCCATCATACACAATAGGGAAGCGGTGATGTTAACTAAATAGGTGAGTGTTTGTATGAATTCAATACATCTTCTAACCTCAATATTTGCAAAAGAGGAAATTAACTATAATAGACAGAAGGTGCTAGATATTACCTTGCTACAAATACAGAAGAAAAAGTGTCGAAGAAGTGTCGATGTCGATTCACCGATGGATACGCTTCAAGGTGAACTTTCAGAACAGGATATGTTAAAAAAAAAATCATAGAAACACTGATTAGGTCAAGTGCACAGAAGTGGTAAATAGACGGCACGAACTTCAAGTCTTCTTGACTTTTCTAAGGCTCTCTGTTTCACCAGAGAGATTGTTTAGGTTTTTACCATTTCAAGTCAAATTCAACTGGTTCTACAGGGATCGCGATGGGTTCATTTGGGTGCCTTGTGCTTATGTGATGACATATACATCACAAACATTTCCTAACCTAACCTATGAAAATGTGTGGTCGGTGTTCGAAAAATGACATGACTCAGTGGTCCGACGAGCCTAGAGGGAAAATCACATCAACAATGTACTTATCAGGGTGAGAAATTAAAAACAAGTCCATCTTGGTTCTCGTCTAGTTCTCGCGTGAGCTCATTTACAAGCTGAGTAAAGTTATTTTTCGCAGTGAAGATCTCTACACACTATCCTTCAGGTGTTGTCTGTTCAGAATGTCGAAGCCACCCAGAATTGTGTATATTGACATCGCTCGCGATAACGATTTCAGTATCAGGGTACAGGAATACAATTTTTTGTATGGAGTCAGACAGCATATCAAACTCATTAAAGGTCGAATTGCTTTCCAGTTTGTGGCTTCTGTAGATAAAGCAGTAGTTGCTTACGGAGATGGAATTTTAACCACAAGACTTTGAGTTCCGGTTTGGCACGGAACTGGTGGTGAAGTTTGGTAAGCTACATCACTACACATGTAAATGTAGATACCGCGGTGAGAGAAGAATAATGGTACTAAATTCCCGAGTCATTATAAAAAAAAAAAAAATTAAAACACCAACGATACTAAGTACGTTTTAGTTGTTATGCACTTACAACAAAGTTTTCCGATAATAAACTTCCTCACAGTATTTACACTTCTTAGCTGTCCCAGAAATGTCCCAGAATGCTGAAGTCGTTTGGAATATGATTGGTGAGATTGATCACGAGACCGCCAGGTCCATCGGATGTTGATATTTTACCCCGATACGAAGTCGATTAGCCTATACATTTTGCTTCCGATACAACTGTTAAAGACTAAGACTTAAATATCATGCTTAGGACATTTAGCGTTTACATTGTCACTGGTTCCATCATCTTTCTCTCCATTTGGGGCATGCGCTCATATAAGGCTGGTGTTGACGAATTTAGCTATGATTACTATCACTTGCACTCCTGAGGCTCAAGTTTTCCTGCATATGTCTGCCTCTAATAATAAAGCTTCTTCCAATTATCCGCAATCTATGTCACATTTTCATCTTTAATATACCCGTCGTTGGAGCTTAGAATTTACCCATCGTCATCATCATCATCATCGTCATGAAGATCAAGTAGATCAAGTAGAACAAGTTCTCCAATAGTTGTATCATTATGTGTTTGAGGTCTAAGTGTACACTGTGTTTTCAAAACAGATGACAAAGCAAATTATCTTGGGAAGTACACTGACCCCACTCACGGAGGGACTTATTTGTCTCATTCGAGTATTTTGCAAAAAATAAAAAGAAAAACTAGAATTTCGCAATTGCGATGTCAATCGAAACTGAAATGTTAGTAATTGGAAAACCGGTAACCCTTTGATCAGATTTAATTTTTGGAGATCTTTGTACTGAATTCCCATTCAACACTTCTTTTCAAACCGAGCTGTCTTAATAAATTCGCACCTAAGTCAGTTGTTATTTGAAAATGGCACTAACAGGTCGGATTCCGGAATCACTGTTTTTCTGTTGGTTCATAGCAGTTTTGGTGATGTCACAGAAACCCCCTTCAAAAGCTCATCCAAGTACAGATGAACAAGATATTGCACTAGGGATACAAGCTCTACAAAATATTGGATGCAAAAAGCTAATTACAAACCAAGTCAAGTATATTTCTTTTGGAGGAGATACATCGATATGGGAGTTTCCATGGATGGCACTGTTGGTTTACTCGGATGGATTGGAAAAAAGTACACGCTGTGGTGGAACGTTGATCACCAGTCGATATGTCTTGACAGCAGCTCATTGTATCCGTCATGCTTTCTACTCATTGTAAGTTATTTGTTTGATGTATTCTTGAACATTAATTCAGATTTATGACATTTGAATAGAGTAAGTGTACGCTTAGGAGAGTATGACGTCGCGGAAGACCCTGACTGCAGTGGCAGTGGGTGGTCGAAAGTTTGTCAAGATGTGCAGGAAATCGACGTTGAGGAAGCGATTTACCACAGAGACTACAACATTCACAAAGGCTTCAACGATATTGGATTGATCCGCTTGATTAAGGAAGCTGATTTTACTAGTAAGTTGCTCGTATGTTTTAGAGTTCCATATTTATTTTAAAATTTGTTGGTTTCTTTAGTTAACGTGCAACCGATCCGTTTGCCATTAACTTCGTCGAAAGAATTAAATCTGGAAAAAATGACAATCGCTGGATGGGGTCTTCTTGAAACTGGCTTACGAGCTCGCATTCTACAAAGTGGACAAGTGCCAATTACTAACAATAGAGAGTGTCAAGAAGCATATCCGGCAACGCAGGTTACTAACCAACATATCTGTGTCAAATCGGAAAATCGAACATACTCCTGCATCGGAGATTCTGGAGGGCCATTGTTCGATAGTGCTCCCTGTACTAACAACCCTGCAAATCTTGAGCCTATTCAATTTGGTATTATATCATATGGGGCTGCAGAATGTGGTTCAGTTCATCCAGATGTTTTTACAAGGGTGCAATCGCATATCATTTGGATAGCTGCCAATATTCGTCCTTAGAGCTTGGCTTGATTATAAAAATTGATTAAATAAAGAACATTTGACTGATAACAACTGACTATCCAAAACTTGGCTTATATTACTTATATTTCAGAGCAATTTTGTGTGATGTCATTTTTTCAGAGATTCAGACAGGATTTTCTGAGAATTATTTGCGTGTTAGGCACTGTAGTATTATAAAAAACTTCGCTTTTAATTACAGGTATTGCATATTTACATCTATTGTTACACAGTAGTTGTGAGTGACATGTATTTTTAGTGCTCTCTGCTTAATTGATATTTTCAACTAGTTCAAGAATGTAAAATACCCAAATGCAATTAAAACAGATTTTAAGACAGTGACTTCAATAAAACAAGCATATAAGTGTAATAAATATATTTCTTTAATTAAATACCATATATTGTAAATATTGTGTTTATAAAATTTGTGTGTGCCCGTTTTTTACTGCAAATCCCATAAGCAAAAATTTAAGTGTGCACTTGCCACTATGGTGGTAGTCTCCCTCTAGAAGGCGATTTAGCTATATGCATGCTGTGTGACCGCAAACTTCATTTCGTTACTGAGAAATCGAGGAGGATTATGAGGTTCTCTCTGTAGAAAGAGGAGTGATGTCCAAAACATGGACTCAGCAAGCAAAGTGTTACTCTCTCATACACAAGATCTCCTCGGCAAAGAGAGTGGGACCAGCTGGCAGTCCATGCAAAATCAACACTAATGATGACCCTAACACAGCTATTCTAGCTGATATCAAACTTTAAAATAATTAAATCAAAGAAATAACCACTAGCTGCGGGTTCCCAAGCTTAAAATATGATGAACTTAACACAAATATCCGAAAAAAAACAATAACTTGGTTTAAAAATTCACTACAGAAATAATTGAACAAAGGGAAAACAATAAAAAGACGAAATAACACAAAACACGAAATCACAAATTAACAACATGGAACTACAAGTGATAAAAAATAATATAAAAATAAAAAATGTTAAGTCCACGGAACACGAAAACCTTTTAAAAAAAACAGCAGTCAAAGAAATTGGTAAAACTCTGTATTCACCATGAATTAAGGGGTTACATATGTACAGTTAGAATTTTCAAAAAATAGATTTTTTTGATTTCATTTTCGTAATGTACACCCTGCGTAACTCGAGCTGCAACCAACTTCAGACTGCTATAATTTCCAAACCGTTCATAACAGTGAGCTCATGACACATGACAGATAATTTTATTGTTTATAATTTTTTAAACGATTTGCGTCTCAGTTGTGTTGAAAATTTTTTATCCGCGACGGAATTCAAACATGATAGTGTTATTGCTTTATATTTGGCTGGAAAACCACAAGCAGCTATCGTTAGAGCCCTCCAGGAGCTCAACCTGAATAAATCATTTGTGTCTCGAACCATCGCATCGGCAGAAATGTATCGGAAAGTGAAGGCTTGAACTGAGCGAAATCCGCGTCGAAGTGAAAGAAAAATGGCTCGTGAGCTCAACATATCGTTGGAACGGGTGCGACACATACTGAAAAATGAATGTGGGCTCAAGCCATTGATCACGCGATCTTACACCGCAACAGAAAAAAGTTAGAGTCGAAAGAGAGAAGGAGCTGCTACGCTTGCACGAAAGTGGTGAGTTGCCGAATTTGATTTTTTCCGATGAGTCGCCATTTGTTATCGAGCAATATGTCAACAAACAAAACCGAGTTTACTTGCCAGAGAGTTCCTTCGAAAATGTACACCTTCAAACGGCCACCAGATAGCAGGCAGCACCGATGGTGATAGTTTGGGCCGCCATAACCGCCGATGGTCGCTCTCCGCTCGTATTTTTGGACCGTGGTGTCAAAATTAAGGCGATCGGATACCATGAAACTATTTTAGAGGCATTAATGCCTTGGGCAAACAATCATTTCTGTCGGAGACTGTTGACATTTCAACAAGACTCGTCTTACAAACAGTTTTTTTTTTTCATTCATTTCATTTAAATTTTATTGAAATTCACATAAAAAATAATAGTATATTCTTAAGAATAAAAGCGTTACAATGCGAAAAGAATAAAGTGACCATCATTCGAAAGAAAAACGATCAGTGACGAATGGTCTGCTTGAAATTTTACAACTAAAAAAAAATTAACAAAAATTTGCTTAAAAACTTCAATAAAAATTTGTAAAAGAAAAACAAAAATTGCAGCTTATGAAGAAATCAATAGTGAATGCTTGCAATGCTTGCCTACAAGACAATATCCAGTGATGACACATATGATAGCACTAAGATGTTTCATATTATCAGAGCCAAATTTAGACAGATCTTTTTGGTCACTAGACATGCTGATTTAACAGTCCTCCTAACGTTTGTTCTTTTGTTAGCATCCAGCTTTAATATTAGTTTGCACGTAAAGATTGGTATACATATGCTTTTTCCAATAGGATAGGAACAGTCGTTCAAATTTTGCCGAGTTTGCCGGCCTTATAGTCCCCTGGAATGCCTCTGTACCCCGGCATCCATTATATGTGAAGGTTAAACTACTCTGCTATCACCCTAATAGATAATTAACATTCAAGAGCGGGTCTAGATATTGTTGAGACTAAGTCCAGCGATATGAAAGCTGCCTGAATATTCTAAAAGATGCAGATATCCTTTGCAGATGTCACGTTTTTCTTAAGCCAGGACAGGACTTCTATAATCGCTAAAATTTCCGCCTGGAATACGCTAAAGTTTTTTGGAAGATGAAAGGATTAAGATTATCTTAATAAACACTGCCACCGAGCCCGCTATCAATTTGATCAGTCTGATTAACAGTTGATTGTTCGGGAGATTTCTAAGTCCCTTTGTGGATGTTGAGATGTGAGAGCTCCGTTATATCTTCAACAGATTGGATTCCGTTAAAAATTCGAAAAACCTGAACTTTTTGTCGTATAGGCCGTGTTTTCGGATGACCTGCTCAAAGACGTCTTTCTCTTTCTCAGACTTTCTTTAGATCTTATAGCAAAATATTGATATCATAGGTGGGGCAGAATTCAGCCTCTCTATGCACATTACGTTGATAGATTTGGGTCATATAAGTAGATTCCCTGTATGATGAATAGAAAGCTCAGTTATTCAGTTAAGAGGACCTAAGTTTAGTCTTATTCTTCTGAAAGCTGATTTTCAAAATAAGTTTGAATGTTGCATAGTATATGTCGTTTTATAACGATATGGTCAAAAAACTGCTTGAATTTGTGTTTTTTCTTTTTTCAATTTCTCAATGTCACTTGAAACGCAATAAATTACAAAAAAAAAATTTAAATCCGATGTGTCACCGATCTAACTGTTTTCTCGCTCTTATCTCAAAAGTTCAAAGCCAGGTCATGAGTAATCAAATGATGTAGACACAATTAATTGCACCTCTGATGCTGACTGGGAAGCAGAAGTGAGTTGAGTTCTACAGAATCAGTAATCAGTTCCATAGTAATCGGACGGTGCAAAACATTGCAAATTAATCTCCTTCATCAGTAGCTTTATATTTATTAGGAGCATTTACAGAGGTACGTACGTCTACATATGAAGTCAAGTATTCAGAGAGGAAAATAAGAGAACAGAAATATGCTCAAAAAAGCCGCGGTTTTCCGCCCAAAGTTTTAATACAGTCTGCCATTAGACTTGAAAACGAAATTTTTTCCTCTCTGACAGTGCACCCATGTGTATTCAAAAATATGGTATCAGTGGATGTGATTCAATATTTTGTTTGTGAAACCCTATAATGGTTTGCAAACTTATAAATCTCCCATCAGGATTCTCATTCAGCTTTTCCTTGTTGCTAAAACTGTGTAGTGGTGAAGTGGAAGATATTTGAAAGTGAATTCCTGGTGTTTATCGGCTGTGTTGTGTTGATTGTTGTAGACGGATGTCGAAAAAACGTATTCTTCTCATATCCAATACAAAAGGAATGCGAACCTACTTTCGAAATTTCCAAATGGACTAGACCCGAACAGATCTTTTGCATTTTTTGGTGTGGGCATTGGGACCGAAAAAATCTATTGTGTCACAAATTCAGTTTAAGATTCCAGATGAAGCACAACTTTAAACTTGCGAAAAGCTTTGATAGGGATGCATTAGAGTTTCTCAGCCACACTACGATTTCTTTCAGAACAAAATATCTCCTTAGATTGTATATATTTACATTTTCGTCGCCTTCTACATTAAGATGACATTCAGGTTCTGACCAGTCTTCTGATATCATCTCTTTTGAAGTTAAGAGATAATTTGGAGTTTTTTTTAAAGAGTTTCCGAATAGAAAGTTGTTCGTTGAAATTATTGCTGAATCCGGGATGCCGTAGAAAATCTTTGCGGTATTGAATAGATCAGCTGAACCTATACTGGCCAGTTCATCGACTTTTTCATTTCTTTTAATATCCTTGTGTCTTAAAACCCACCAGAGCTTGACCTTTCTATTTCAAGGATAATTTTTATTTTTTTCCAATGTTCTTCTGTATGTTCCTTTTGCTAGAATATCTCAGTTCTTCATAGCAAGATGTGTAAATCAGTAATAAAATGCTTTTAGTACCACCACCCAGTGACGATTGCTTACAGCTTGCTACGAGCGTACATCGGACACTCACAGAGGTAGTTATCATCTTCATCACTTTTTGCTCTTCCGGCAACAACGTGAAATTTATATATCAAATCAATAACCAAGGACGTGGGTATATTTAACATAGGCTCGGGTACTGAATTTTTTTATCATCACCATGATATCACTGTGACCTGAGATCCAGACCAAACTCAAAGAATTTAGCCTTCAATTTAGTTCAGTGAAGTCTTGCATTCTCGAACTACCTTGAAAGCCATAAGAGAATCCACCAAGACTTTAAGCGCAGCTTGGCTGTCAATATGGATGCAGATAGTTTTATAGTTTGTTTGGATTGCGTTTATCTCCGTTTATAAATCTAAATTTGTGTTGTGCTGAAACCATTCCTTGCCATAAGGAAAATTGATTTCATATTTTTCCCACAACTTGAGTTCAGGTGGAATTGCATCAAATGGCATGCCCATAAGACAAGGGCTAAAGGACAGTCGGCAGTCTAGTGTGTGTTGTACCCAAGACAATTTCTCTTTAAACGAAATATGAGAGTACATCCCATGATATGAGTATCAAGCGTATCGAGACTCCTCAGTCCATCTAGAACAGAGCTACGGAAAGCTCCAATGCTCCCACGACAGACCGCTTTTTTGGTTAAAATAGCAGTGACATACTTTCATGAAAACTTTTTCCACTCAGCACAGCCATTTAGATCGAAAGGACCCTCCTCGGTGAAATGGCCCAAGTTTTGCCTTTAAACTACCAGATCGCCGATAGCGCCTTAGACGCTTTCGAGGCAAAACTTTTAGTGCAGATAACTTTATTATCCAGAATGGCACACAAATACTAAGCTTCATTGAATAATTGGAACATAATACCTTTCAGCACTAGTTGAATCAGCTTCCTTTAGTTTTGGGAAGATTGACTGAAAGGACATATCAGACAATCGATAGACATAATGTAACTATATTATTTGCAAGATTCCAGAACTATGCACAATAGCAGTGGAGAGAGGACACCAGTCTGTGAGCAAAGTTTATTGCAAAACATTTCGCGGGTATGGTGATTGACTAACCACTTTCTCCACCATCCTTAACATTGAAGAAATCAGGCTATAGAATAGCTATGAAGCCTTAAAACGTTTACGTCTAGACACCATTTACGATCTTCGGTATAAAGGCTACCAGTAAAGATTTTCTTCAGAGTTACCAACAGTTGGTTTATAACTCTTTTTAGCATAACTATATGTATGCAGTCTTCCTCCAAATTATTCTCAAGTGACTTGTTGGAACAATGCTTCCAATGCCAACCAGGTTAGACGATAGTGTGGAATTCAGAAGATGATTGCATTCTACTTTGCTTTTACTACTGCCTAACAAAGTCGAGCATTAGCAATGCAGCTTATGATAGGTCCAGGTTTCCTGGAATCACAATATTCAATGATTTCTGGTACTTTCTCGGATGATGGCGGTAGTGTTGAAACTTATATTTGCAGCAACTAAATCTTGGTTGCCGGTTTGACCATATTAAAAATAGTGACAGTGAATTCGGCTTAAAAAAGGCAAGTTCTCTGTTTTTTCGAACGCTCATCATATAGTGGTGTGAAACACGCCTTGAAAACCTCAAGATGACAAATGCAATCATACTCGTATACGGCTTTGAAATCGATGAGAAGATGGCTAGTCTTTGAGACTGACCTCTTTCACAATTTTTCTTAGTGTGAACATTTATTCAATTGACAATCCGCTGACTGAAACCTGCACTAATAAGTATTGAAGAATGGCTTGAGATGTTCACATATGAATGAATGATGAGATATGCCTCGATAGTTCTTACAGATCATGAGATTGCTATTTTTGAAAATGTGGCATATACAAAAGAACTAGCAGCCCAATCATCTTGTATACCTTCATCCACCAATGCTAGATGGACGAATCAGTACATGCACTCCAACAAAACATTACCTTCATATTTAAGAAGCTTAGCTGGTAGACAATTTCGCATTATCACTCCCTCTACCTGATGGTGGTTATAAAAATTATAAAAAAACTTAAAAAAAAAAAACATTAAACCAAATATATATTTTATCTAATAGCTATTGAAATATTTTGTAGTTTAGAACATTACGTTACTTTATTTAAAAAGGATTCTATATGCCTGTAGTCAATCGTAAATAACCATTTAACAACTTTTAAAAAAACACGGTAATTATGAGTTCTCCTAATAGAGAGCGCCAACTTCTGCGTGCAATTGGTACACAAACAAGTGACATGCTATTGACGCGCAAATTGTATGATCTCGAGTATCTAGTGGATAAATTCCTACTTTGTTTAAAAAATTCTCTTAAAACCTTAAAAATGTAGAGAAGTCTTATAGGGAGAATACGAAGTACACAAAAAAGAGACAATGAATGACTTAAACGGTTGTTCCTACTAATTATTCTTACAAGATATTTTTGCCTAATAAGTATGGAACCAAAATAACTTACATAAGCTCCTCCCCAACTCGAAAAGCCGTATTGCAGTTTTGAATTAGCCAGACCATAATAAGTCATGGTGAGAACACTTTTTGAACAAACGGGTTGGAGTGGATACATCGTCCTGACAACGCTTCTTAAATGTACCTTTACAGAAGATATATGAGGCTTCCACTTTAATTTAGAATCAATAAGTACTCCCAAGTATTTGAAGCAGTTGACTTCTTCTATCTTAAAGCAACTGGGGGAACAACTAACAGATGAAGAATGACTGCAACACACTTATGCCAGCGTTTGATCCAATCCTCGCAACATTTTTTTTATTCGGTTTTCAGTATGTCCATCAGTGGTTCCTGCGATTTTTCTATTAATTCCTCTCGGCTGCTGAAACCCATTCCCCGTAGTGGATTTTTAACTCGATTGAACAGAAAGAAGTCACAGCGAGCCAAATCAGGTATATTCGGTGGCTGTTGAATGGTATTTGTTTATTATATAAATATAATAAATCCACGACTTTGCTGCCTAAAATTCTGGTCCCTTTCGGCGAATTGCTTCACACAAACGTCTCATAACGCTCAAATAATACTCTTTATTTACTGTCTGGAATATTCTGGCAAAAATTCTTGATGCACTACACCGTTGTAATCCATGAAAATGATGAGGCTTGCCTTATTTTTTGATTGAAAACGACGTGGTTTTTTTTAGTCTCGGCTCATTTGGTTAACATCACCTCACATCACTTGCGCGTCGTACTCATAAGCCCAGGTCTCTTTTTTACATTAAATTGAGGTCTTTTGGCACCAACTTAGCTGCTACACGACGAAAACCCAAATCATTAACCAAAATGTTTTCGAAGGATCCATAAGCAATGTTCAAGTCCTCCGCTATCTCTCTGATGGTTAATTTGCGGTTATTGACCAACATTTCTTTTACTTCATCAATGTTTTCGTCGGTTTTCGATTTCGATGGTCCGCCACTGCATTCATCATCTTCGATTGACTCACGACCACTTTTGAACTGCTCGTGTCATTGATAAATGACCGTTTGTTTCGTTGCCGAAACACTTTCCCAAAATTTCCAACATTCGCGCACCATTAAATCCGTTTTTTACGCAAAATAACAAATCCATTTCTAAAATTGTAAAAAATCGCCAACACACAAATGTCAAGCTATGACACTAAGATTTAGAGAAAATGTCAACAACAGATGTACCAACTTAACAAAAAAAAACAGAACTCAAATCGGAACAATAGGAGGTATTATTGACTTCGGTGATAGAACAAATATTTTTGCGATCTTCTTTGGCAGCGGCGTAGCTAATCTTAAGCCCAACAACTTGTTACTTGAAAGCAACGATGATGTTCGGTTGCTCCAACTGGTCTTCTCCAAACTAGTGTTCTTGCCTTTGTTCCTGTTGTAAACACGGAAAATATAATTCTATAGGCGACAATGTTGTTAGAAGATGTAGCGATGACGCAATATGTAGCTCTGGCGTGGTGGCAACGAATTGACTGGTTGCAATTGTTTTGTCGATATTGACGGTAACGCAATCAACGCTGACTCTGGCGGATGTGATTGATTTACTATATGGGCATCGGCTGTGCAGACGACAGGTGTGTTACGGCAAGCATTGGACACAACGGAGTACTTCACAGTGGCTATGTCTATAGTTGGTTTTTCAGCGTAAAAATGGTTCTTTTGCATGCGGCAGACGGCAAACGGTAGTTGGCAACTGCGATGGCGATAGCGATGGCGTTGGCAATGGTGATTTTCAATTCGTCTGGCCTTTCAATTTAGGCGGAATGAGAAAAATATATAAAATGTTGAACAGAGCAATTGACGGCCCAGGTCCATTTAGTATTTAACGCGCCCTTTGTTATTTGAACGAGTTATATATATTCTAAAGGAATAACCCATTAAGTTAAGTAAAGCACTCTAGTGGTCCTCGTGGCTCCCCATTCAGAGATTAACATAAAATGACCTAGAAAGCGGAAATTATCTTTATAAAACGAATTAAATGAGTGACAGTTCTCTTAATGAAATTAATGAATTTTTACAGCGGTTTTATAGATAGTAAGTCACTACAAAGAGAAATATTCAGCAAGATAAAAAGTTTCTATGAACAATAGAACAATTAATTTTAATCGGAAACAGGGTCCTTTTGGGTACACTTTATTGAAGACTTGTGGCTTTATAAGTTAATTAACCGTCTTATGTACATCTCTTATTTTAGTTACTTTTCTCAACTTTGCAGTATGAGACAATGCATGAGACAAGGCTTCCCTTCTTTCTTTATATATGGACAGCTTATATCACTAGCTGCATGGCCTGATTTATTGCAGTTAACGCATTTAAGCTCTGTAACGCCACACAGAACGCAAAAAACGGTCTACTCTGTAACCAGATAACATCTTACATATAACCACCCCATTATTTTTCCTTTCCCAGTACATCCTTTGAAGCAACAGGGTTCTAATATTTATTAAATCCTTGATGGATTTTGATGGACATTTTAGATTTTTTTTATACCATAGCTAAAAGAAATTGGCTTATTTAACTAACATTCACATTTGGTGCAGATTTTTCCAGAGCTTTATGAATGCTTTTAATAGGTGCAACCTCATTAATACCTTTTGGATGTATAGAAGTCTATTTTGTCTCTTTGGGAGAGAATACATATGCGCCTATACCAGTCTCGCGAAGACGATTAATAATTAGCCTGTACACACTGACACTATCTATTTACATATACATTAGTCCCATGATAACCTTAATTAATGAACTTATACTGGGTATCATAAACATTACATTCGGCCAATTAAATCAGTTAGCAATGCATAATTAGCACCAAGGATATAGTATATCGTATGTAGGAAGTCAAAATACAATTTTGTTGGATTTATCTGATTCAGAATGGTTGCTTCGAGAACTACTCACATCGCTCACTAAGGAACAGTTTTCCATATTGTTCTGGTCTGCTGGCGGGGAGAGGGAATTGTTATCCAGAGTAGGTTGTTTGCATTTATTTTTTCCTTTCTTAAATATTCACGTTGTAGGCGTTTGAAGATCGTTTCAGGTTTCCGGTGACTGCTGTCCACTCGGTCGCGTTTGAGTTGTTATTGTCTTCTCCCATATTTGTATCTTGGAGAGCAGAGATTCCTCGAATGTTTGTCGTTAGTCTCTGAGTATTTACCGAGAGATTATTATTTGCGAAAGAGCTGACATTAGGCTGCTTTAATGCATTTACATTAAAGTTAATTTTATGCCCCAGCGCAAGGGCTGGAAATTTTTTAAATTCTTTATCACTTTCCACTTTTATGAGGCTCTATCTCTTTAAGGAAAATATTGTAAAGCAAAAAACGTTTTACTATTGTGTTACACGTCTGTTCACTAATGCGTTCGGCGTGAAAATCACAATAACACTACTGGCTTTTACAAAACTTCAAACTGTCTACTTCTGCGGTTTCAGCAAGTAATAAGTATTCTCGATGACATTGCAGGATTGGCGGACCCAACGGTGGTTTAGTCCGTCCGCTTAGGGTAAGGTACTGTTGTCAACTTGGCGATGCAACTGTGGGTGCACATTGATTATGCTTATTTTACCTCCGGACGTGACCTGACAAACTTATAAGTAAGAGATTTATAATTCACTGTCAGAAATGACTGAACCTCACGACTGATGGATTCACATCACAGAATCAATGGTGGGTTCAACTGTCAGTGTGGCAGGATAGTTAAATGGGCTACTTTAACGTATTTAGAACTACGGTCAGTAGGATTTTTCAGGATTTGTCAGGGTGCTGAAATAGAGATATGAGCGGATGAAACCTAAATGGGTTAATGTCAACTCTCACACTCTTAAAATGGCTTACTGACTCCAAAATATCCGGCTCCTTGTGCCGCAAGGGTTATAAAAAGCTTGGATCTCCAAGTTGGGTTCTGTGGGGGCATTAAATCTTTTCCAAGATGTGGCATGCACAAATAGAACCCTAGAAACACTAAAAAGAAAATCCTCTTAACAACGCCAATAATAGAGGTATCAGTCGCCTTAACATAGCATATATAGTAAGATCTTATCTGGCATATTGTGTGAACAACTAAAGCCATACAGGTAACATATCTCACAACCCCACCAAAGGTGGATCTCTTTAAAATTCCACAATAATAACACAAATCACTGAAATAAGATCCGTGCTGTTGCAACTGTGTAAGTGTTGACAGATCACGCGTGACTCTTATCAAACTGCTTTGTCATTTTTGTTCAGTATCGTTTGGCAAGTTCTGTGAGAAATGTTTTTTGTGCGATTCGAATATACGCTGCGCATAATCGACCTACTAAAACTACTATTGCCAATACCATTAGCAAATTTGAGTCCCAGTTTACATTAGTAGATGATACTCGACCAATTAAGCCACATCCAGCACGCAGTGAGGAGACTAAAGCAGCTGTAACTAAGAGTGTAAGCGAAGACCGTGACGAATCGATTCGTCGTCGTTCTCAGCAGCGTGGCTTGGCGTATTCGACAACTTGGCGTATTTTACGTGAGGATCTTGGTATAAGAGCGTACAAAATTCAACTTGTACAAGAATTGAAAACAGGCGACTTGAATTCGCGTAATATTTTCAGTGAATAAGCTCTAGAAAAACTCTATGGAAATCCGGTGTTGTATCGTGAAATTTTGTTCAGTGATGAAGCCCATTTCTGTTTCAATGGATACGTTAATAAAAAAAGTTGCCAAACTTGGGGTGATGAGCAACCCGAAGAGTACCAAGAGCTACCATTACATCCATTAAAAACAACGGTATGGGGTGGTTTATGGGCTGGTGGAATCATTGGTCCATATTTCTTCAAACATGAGGCAAATCAGAATGTTACTGTCAATGGTAACCGTTATCGCGTCATTTTAATGGACTGTGTGCTTCCTGATATTCAAGCACATAGTCTTGGTGAGCTCTGATTTCAACAAGACGACGCTTCGAGCCATACAGCGCGTGAAATAATGGACTTGTTCAGAAATCATTTTGGTGAGCACTTAATTCCACGTTTTGCTACTGTAAATTGGCTGCTGGATCGAGCGATATCACACCTTTAGACTATTTTCTCTCAGGATATGCAAAGTTTCAATTCTTCAGGAATAAGTCAGCTACGATTGACGCTTTGGAAGCCAACATTACTCGTGTGATCCGCGAGATACCAGTCGCTATGCTCGAACGAGCTGCCCAAAATTGGACCTTCCGAATGGACCACCTGAGACGTAATCACGGCCAACATTTACATGATATCATAAGAAAGAAATGCCATAAATTGTTCTTTTAACTGATAATACAAATTTTGAGTTCACTTTCAAATTTATGTATTTTATTTTACATTATAATTCAAACCTTACGATGAATCACTCTATATAAGCAAATAAGAGTGTGGGAAACAAATGGGCAAGCAATTCAGAAATTTTTGGAAAAAAAAAATGTTCTTAGTTCAAAATTAATTTCACTTAAGTACATATTGGCCATTATTATCTATGACCTATCTATCAGAGGGTGCAAGCTCCGGGCTATACGGTGGATGCATCAAAACCTTCCAACCAAGCTCCTTCAGTTTGTTTCGCGTCATCAAAGATGTGTGTGGCCTAGCATTGTCATGATGGAAGAGAACTCTCTTTCTGTTGGCCAATTCTAGTCGCTTTTTCTTGATAGCTTCATTAAAATAGTCAAGTTGTGCACAGTAGAAAATCGAATTGACCGTTTCGCCACATTCTTGCAGCTCATAATAGACAATTCCCTTCCAATCCCACCGAACACTCAACATAACCTTGTTTACCGTCAATCCAGGATTTGAAGTCATTTGTAGTCGGTCACCGGCCTTTGACCATGATCGCTTGCGTTGGATATTCTCATATTTAATCCATTTTTCTTCGCCCATAATGAATCGCTTTAAAAATGTTTCCATTTCGTTACGTTTCAGCAGTGTTTCACTAATGGTTATTCGGTCAATTAAATTTCTTTGCGTTAATTCATGTGGCAGCCAAACATCGAGCTTCTTTGAGTAGCCTGCTCATTTTAGATGATTTCGAATTGTCATACGGTTGATATTTAATACCTCCACTATCTTCAGAAAGCTTCCGTGCCAGTATTGCTAGATGAGTTGCGAAATTACATCGACCAGTTCGAGGTGCATATTTTACATCGAAATTTAGGGAACAGAATTGAACAAACCGCTCCTGGGTACGGCGTTCACTCACAGCATTCTCACCACAAACCGCACAAAATTTTCAGCATGTTTTTGCATCGTTTTTGTCTTTTTTATACTAAAAAAGCATAACATAGCGAATTTCTTCAGATATTTCAGTCATATTCAAATCAGCATAACTCTCAACTCGAGCAACGAATTACACAGCTGTCTTACCAAGAATGTAGATTGACATGTCACCTTTCAAACACGTGTTCTTTTGATACAATCAGATTAGTGTTTCTAGATAAATAGACACCAACACCATCTAGTGACAAAAAACCGCGGAGACTTTTTATATGACTCAAACTATTATTATTATTACTATTATTAAGGGAACGATACAAATTAATTTGAAGGGTCCGGGATTTAACGCCGGGATACTATGCCCATGTGGCGCGCTTTGTCAACAGCACAAGGAGTACTGAGATCCCATGCGGTCACCCACCTACGTACTTACCGCTCCCAACACTGCTTGATTTCGGTGATCTAGTGGGAACCGATGCTTTCAGTGTGGCGAGGCCGTTGACGACTCACACAATTGCAACTGAATATTTAAATTGAATGAGTTAATAAACTAACGGCAATGAACCATTAAAAAACGTATTTATTCAAACAGAAACTTGTATATATATATTTTTTTTTTTTTTTCTTCAAATTGAACGGTTATTGTAAGTTACAACGTGTTTCTAGTGTTCAGAAATGTTATTATCTAAAATAGGTGAAAACGTTGCCATCATTTCGTCAACAAAAAAAATCATAGTTCACCTCTCACTGGAACGTGCTGAGGCATTATAATTGAGTGCTGACTTCTTTAAAAAAAAATAAAAAAAAAAAAAAACAAAAAAAAAAGACTGAACCTTCGTCCATTTGGGATTCTTATTTCAACAATTTATTTTAAGATGCCACTTCTGTATTCAAAACATATGAAAAATACTTAAACTCATCATTTTTAACGACCTCGATTAAACTTAATCCCCGGCTAGAATAGTCTTCCCTCCAGTTCTATCAAATTTGTCACCTGATCTTATTGCTTTTATTCTATGTGAAATAACATGTTTTGCACGGGCCCCCAACCTAGAAACCAAATATGGTAATTATTAATCTTATTCAAATCGTTGTATTCAAGTTAGAATTACATGTAAGATACTTTGGTATAATCTGCGTACATTCGTATCTCAAACTATTTAGTATTTAAAATTATTTAAAACTAAAATCGAACAAGTGTATGGTATCTTTGATCTGTTCATAGAAAACGAGGAAAACAAATTAAACCAGTCTCTGCTGCATGCAATTAAGTGAACAAGTTTTAAGATGTCTTCTGTTTGTGGCTCTGATACTACTCAATTCAGACTCTAGTCTAGTTTAGTCACGCGCCAAAACAACACCACTATGAGTAATAAGAAATCATTCCGTGATTGTCTAAGTGAAAACGACCAGAAGGTGTTGGAGTCCCTTTTTGTTCCTTCCGAAATCGGTGGTCCCATTCCGGAGGAGTTTTCTTTGGATGTTGAAGCTGAAGTAACAGATACACCCGAAGAGCAAACACCAGAGGTCAAAGAATCTGTAAAATTAGAAGTAGAAGGCATTCAACTAGCTGAATCAGGAAAATTGGATGAAGCTCTTGATGTATTTGATAGAGCAATAAAAGTGGCACCAAATCGAGGATCAGTTTATAATAATCGAGCACAGACATTGAGGCTTAAAGGAAATGATGAAGGTACTGTTAGTGAAAAAAATTCAAATTGTTATACATCTCTCAAATACTTTTATACGAGTAGATGCATTGAAAGATCTTGCAAAGGCCATCGAGTTGTCAAGTAACAAACCACGTACTAGGTGTCAAGCACTGTGTCAACGAGGTTTACTTTACAGAAAAATGGAAAACAATGACGCAGCCCGACCGAATTTTGAAGAAGCTGCTAGACTTGGTAGTAAATTTGCCAGGATTCAGGTATTTCTACTGAGTATCTACACATTTTTCTTTTGACTAACTTAGTTTGAATTTGACAGCTGGTAGAAATAAATCCATACGCAGCTCTATGCAACCAAATGCTGCAAGCGGCTTTCACAAAAATACAGTAAGAGCAGATCACTAGCTTTTCTTCTAGTTGGACATAAAGAAAATAAGTGTTAAGTCTTAAGATAGTTATTAGTGCCAAAATACATTATTTTTTCTATTATTACAATGGACTCCTTTGCATTTAAATAATTATTGCCTCCTAAAAGATAGCCTAAACGACGGTAACACCAATTCGGAACAGAGGGAATCAGCACGACAACACCTATAGCATTGATGACCATGGTCATTTACATCATCCATAACCTACGTTCATGCCGCCATTATCTCTCGTTGGGTAACTGATCATATGAGATGATCTTTGAGAAGAAAATGCTTATTCGAATTCTGGGCAGGAGTGAGTAGAGAGATAAGAAATCGCCGCCAACATTCAGGAGCAGTCTTCCTAGATCGATTGTAAAATGGACATTGACACTAATATAAAATATCAAGCTCCATGAGCAAACTGTTCCTCTATCTTTCACGCGAAAGTAATTGCCATTATCGAAGTCACAATATTATTATTGAAAATGAAATTGTTGGGTTGTCTACATGGGCACCCATACTTTGGAGTCAACCTACAAGAATCCCATAAGTGAAAAGTCTGGTGTAAATCTGGTGTACAGCCCTACTATGCTGAGCACCAGGCTATGAGAAAGCTGACAAGTATTCGAGAAGGAAGCAGACATAGGATAATTCGCGGGCCGGAAAACAATACACTTTTAATAACTAGAACCACGCATCATTCGAGGATTGGCCTTGTCACATACTCAGTAGCTCGAAACATGGCTGACATAAAGTAAGAAAAGATTACACTCTCTAACAAGACATAGTCGCTCGGACGCACGAACTGTGCGTTCGCACAAGACCCTAAGACTTCAGCATTCAAGCTGAGCACTTAGGTATGCAGCACGATCAATTCGACAAAGTATAAATTAAACATGTCCATCACCGGCTCTTGGAAATTACTTTTTGGAGGACTTATGCATTTTGTCCATATGAATAGGAATAGTCCTGGAAACCTTTTACGACAGATGGGTATAATCGTTAATGATAAAGGTATGAATCTTAAGCTTAGGTGAACCGTGGCTTTTCGTCACAAGACACACTAGGCTTAGCCACCCACTGTGGACATATTAAGAAGAATGACCAGACCAAGATCATGTCTGAATTGCGATATCTAGCTATCGGGCAATAGGGCCACTGGTGCAGACCTATTTAAGGCAGTAAAAATTTATTTGCTAGAAACATACAACAACTTAAATGCTAAATATTCGTATGGCGAATGAAAACGCGGCTACAACATTATCTTCTCGGACGATAGGTGCCGGTAGGATGTAGAAACACACAACATAAAAGGACATGTAGTGGAGTGTTATCTTTATAAAAACGAAGTCAAGCTTAGATGAAGTAGAAACAGCGATTGGAGAAGAATTTAGGACATTGTGGACAAGATCGTCGTCTCGAAAACCATTGAAACTAGGGGGAATAATACCTGATTCCTTACATCAGAGATTAGATTAGTTTAAGTCAGAGGGTAATGATAGAGCGTGAGATTGGCGTAAGATAGCACGAGTTTAAGATCGCAGTCCTCTTACGTTTTGATATTAGAATGTAAGGGGAATTTTATTTCGAGAATGAAAAGTGTATGATTGAAACACTGGCAATGGTAGCACTTTAGGGAAGAAGAAATTTGTCGTTGTCAGCTCTACTCCGTTGAAGGTTTAAAATCATTTTTGAGTGCATCGTTGATGTAGGTGGCACGAACGTAGAATCCTGCTATCTAGAGTGGTGAGTTCGGTCCTCTTCTATGCAGCTCCGTACATCAGCAGTAACACTGAAAGAGTTTAAAAGAAATTATCAGCAGATTCCGATCAATCTCAAAAGACACAGCTTTCGTGTAAGTTGGAATAATCGCTGTCGACATCTTCGCGAATAGGATGCAGAGGGTAGGTCAAAATGGTGAAAAAAAAGATAAGAAACGATATGGCAATTTCGTGTTTTATGAGTAGACTCATAAATTAATCCTTTTCATCGTATCGTGGACAACAATGGCAAGATCAGACTGTAACTACAATCTTACACAATTCCTCTCCGTACACCGTGGCTATCGAAAATACGTTCACAGAGTTGAGCACGATAGCATTTGAATATCTAAGCGAGAAGGAGGATACAGATCATACATTGTTTAACTGCAGACGCTTCGCAGAAGACATGACAAACCTACCACGAGCCAAAGACTTCTTAATGTATATGATGAAATCAGATGGTGAAAGGATATATTCATATCGCGTGTGAAAACTGAGCTGCACAGAGCAGGCTCCTCGGAGAACATAATAAAAATGCCAACCAGTTCCGAGAAGTATTACACAATTGCAGTCCCACGGGAATAGTATTTTACGACCTAAATTCGAGGTGCAGAAGAATCATAGCCGCAAATCGTGCATTTTTGTGGTATCTGTGTAGAAAAAAAACGGTGATAGTGTCTAATTAGACACACCTCAGGAAGTAGTCGTTAACCTGACAAACCAATAAAATGAGAACTTGGCAAACAAGCCAGGCTATGATTTTGAAAAGCAAAGCCAGAAACAAGCGACAATCTCACACTGGCACCCGCACTCTGATGTACTCCAACTTCCGTGTGCGACGTTTAGCCCCCAACTGAAGAATATGTAATAAGTATGTATTGAATATGAATATATATGTAAGATATAAAAAGTCTCCGCGAGTTTTTTGATACTTTTTTGAAAAAAAAATTTTCTTTATTCAAAATCAATTTCAATCAAGTACATATTGGCCTTTATTATCTATTTTCCGGGTAGGTTCATAGGTTCATAATTCCATCAGTGTAGAACTTTTGTGGCTTATCAGGGAAAAACTTGGACAAGAGATTTTCAGCGGCTCTTAGGTCGGTCTACTTTTTGCCATCAAGAGAGTTTTGCAAAGACCGAAACAAATCCGGACTTTACGCTAGATGCATCAAAACCAAATTTGTTCCGGGTCATCAAGGATGTGTGTGGCCTAGCATTGCCATGATGGAATACAATGTTGGCCAATTCTGGTCGCTCTTTCTTCATTAAAACAGTTGAGTTGTGCACAGTAGAAAATCGAATTGACCGTTTCGCCACGTTCTTGCAGCTCATAATAGACAATTCCCTTCCAATCCCACCAAACACTCAACATAACCTTGTTTACCGTCAATCCAGGATTTGAAGTCATTTGTAGTCGGTCACCGGATTTTGACCATGATAGCTTGCGTTGGATATTCTCGTATTTAATCCATATTTCATCGCCCGTAATGAATCGCTTTAAAAATGGTTCCATTTCGTTACGTTTCAGCAGCGTTTCACTGATGGTTACTCGTTCGATTGAATTTCTTTGCGGTAATTTATGTAGCACCCAAACATCGAGCTTCTTTGAGTAGCCTGCTCGTTTAAGATGATTCCAAACTGTAATACGGTTGATGTTTAGTGCCTCCGTTATCTCCAGACAGCTTCCGTGCCGGTTTTGCTCCACCAGTTGCAAATTTTATCGAATTTTTCAGTGATAGGCTGAACAGTGCGACGTGCAATTTTAACATCAAAATTTCTGGAACGGTAATGAATAAACCACTTCTGGGTCCGGCGTTCACTCATAGCATTCTCACCCTAAACTGCACCACATTCTACACTCTGACTGACTCGAACTGCAACCAACTTCAGACTGCTATAATTTTCAAACCGTTCATGACAGATAATTTTATTATTTACAAGTTTTTTAAAAGATTAGGGTCTCAGTTGTGTTGAAAAATTTTTATCAGCGATGGAATTCAAACGTTATAGTGTGATTGCTTATATTTGGCTGGAAAACCACAAGTAGCTATCGTTAGAGCCCTCCATCACCTCAACGTGAATAAATCGTTTGTATCTCGAACCATAACAGCGTTGCAAAAGGCCATGGAGGTGGTCATTAAAAAAAAACAGCAACATCGGCAAAAATGGTTCGGAAAGTGAGGGCTCTAATTGGGCGAAATCCGCATGAAAGTGGAAGAAAAATGTCTCGTGAGCACAACATATCGTTGGAACGGATGCAACACATGCTGAAAAATGAGCTTGAGCTCAAGCCATTAAAATTCCAAAAAGCACACGATCTTAAAAAGTTAGAGTCAAAAGAGCGAAGGAGTTGCTACGCTTGCACGAAAGTGGTGAGTTGCCGAATTTGGTTTTTTCCGATGAGTCGCCATTTGTTATCGAGCAACATGCTAACAAACAAAATGACCGAGTTTACTTGTCGGAGAGGTCCTTCGAAAATTTATACCTTCGGATGGCCACCAGAAAGCAGGCAGCACCGATGGTGATGGTTTGGGCTGCCATAACCGCCGATGGTCGCTCTCCGCTCGTATTTTTGGACCGTGGCGTCAAAATTAATGCGATCGTATACTGTGGAACTATCTTAGAGGCAGTATTGAAGCCTTGGGCAAACAATCATTTCGGTCGGAGACCGTGGACATTTTAACCAAGATTGGTTAAAAAAACAATGTTTCACACTTCATTTCTTCTACACAATGGATTGCAAATTCTCCGGATGCAAATCCGTTGGATTTCTCTGCTTGGGGTATTTTAAAGGCAAAGGCTGACACTTAAAAATACCAAAGTTTAGACCACCTCAAACAAGCACTTCGCCGGGAATGGGCCAAAATACCGCAGAGCCACTTGCGTGCAGCGTGCGATGCTTTCTTCGGCCGTCTCAAGGCTATTATTCGCGCCAAAGGTGGACATATTAAAAACTACTAATACAATTTAAGAATTGATGTATTTTCCAACATTTTTGCTTTGGAACAATAAAATTTATCAAAAAATAAAAAAATTATAGCATTTTAAAAAGTTGCAGTTCGAGTCAGGCAGGGTGTACCGCGTATTTCTTCAGATATTGCACTAGTATTCAAATCATTTTAACTTTTAACGAATAACACAGCTGTCTTCACAAAAAATGTAGCCTGACATGTCACCTTTCAAACACGTGTTCGTTTAACACAATCAGATTAGTGTTTGCAGATAAATGGACACCAACACCATCTAGTGAAAAAAACCGCGTAGACTTTTTATATGACCAATCTGTATATAAGAAAATGCTACCAAAAACGAAAGGTCCAATTGACATTGGACCAACTTATGCCACCTTAGAACAAACATCAACCCTCCATTGGATATAACAAGCATATCACTCCAGGAAATCGCTGCTACTCGTACTATAACTGCTAGTGAATTTCGTTCTAAAAACTACATTAGCTTAGTCACATCGAGTCTAAGCACAAAAGCCGAAATCTTCATTTCTAAAAACCAAACCGGAGTGGAATCCGGAGAACTTTGTATGGAAATTTTTTAAATAGGATGCCTTGGAACGAAGAAAATAGAAGGCTGCTATGCTGTTAGCCCATTCAACCACAATAAATGTGAGGTTGAGACAGCTTTTAATAAAATTTTAAAAATTTTAACAAATATCCCAGACACTCTTAAATATTTCCTTTAACAATCACCCATGGAAGCACTAAAAACAATTAGTTTGAACTGAAATATTTTCCACCAAGCACAGGGCTTAAGTTTTTTTGAATTCATTTCGAAGGAGATACTGATTTCTAACCCACCGATAAAAGTCGTCACAGGAATCAACAAACTTAATGAACACATCCGAATTTCATTCATGCAAAAGCTTTAACTTTACTATTCGCAAAACTTTCTCCAAACCCAACAGTCGTTCAGTAATTAAAACAAACCAATGTTGATTTGAAAATGTTCAGCACAAATTTTCTCCCTCTGATTGCGATGAAGAAGAATTTCAAAACTCCCGTTCTAACTAAAAGATTGAACAATTCCATTTCCGTTTCGATTATGAAATGTCCCGGGATTTCTGGAATACCTACTCGTAAATTCGCTTGAACAATGTTCATCACCGGAAATTAAATAAAACTAAGTCAACTCTAAGGATACTAACCTGGAACTAATGGATTCTTTGGACTCTCACTCTTCCAATTCTTTGAGATCTCCTCCTGTTGCCATCCCTCGCCAGGTTTGAACATACTTCGAATAATTTGGTTCTCTTTGAAGTTAGCTTCGATTTTAAGGAAAATCGTATCACTCTCATTCGAATCCTTAATGTTATCCGTAAGGTCCAGGCAAATCCTTTTTGTTTATGAGCAAAATCAAAATCCAATTCGTACATACAAGTATTTCGGTACACATGGAGATGACGAAAAATTAAGAGAAGACAACGGAAACGAACGGAAATGAGTAGAAGATAATTTGAAAAGTTTCCTCGTTCTATTGACATACTTATTAGGATTGGGTTTAATTTTACCAGCCAGGACCAGGACATGCCCGAAGGGCACTTCCGACAAAACTTTTCCCTTCCAGATGTTCATTTAGTGATTTTCTCAATGCAACTGAAACTGAGCATTGATTTCGAAAGTCATTTGGGTACACTCAAATACAACTTGAAGTCGCAAAATCGACGAGAGAACTTGAGCGATTAAAGGAGAAAGTAGAACGTAATCGGTGGTTCCCCCTAACTGCTATTTAGGAATACAACCAGGACTTTGGAGTGTAGAGTTGAAGAAGTTTTACTATGCCTGCACTTTGTACTTATTCTTGTTTTTGTTGTTACATAGGACACATCTTCTGTTTGCGTGTCTCTCTAAGGCACAACAACGAAAAAATTGATTTGATGTGGATGTCTGGCTTTGGAGGTTTTTCATTTTGATGTTGCATGTTGTTCATGTTTTGAATTTCAGAAAGGCGGCCGGATCCGTACTCGGTGCCAGAGTTGACGGCATAAAGGGGTAAACGGAATACGAATACATGCTCTTAGTATGGGCCTAAAGAATACGATATACGAATAAGGATTCACTTACTCACAGCCCACGTAAATAGAAATGGAAATCGGAAAGGAAGTTTGAAGGAATTTTTCACCCTGATACCATTCGTCTTGTTGGCTTTAGTCTCATGTACCGAGGGTGGAGGAACCTCCATTTAATTGTTACGATTTTCCAATAGGACGTTATGATAAAACCCTTTAAACAAAATGCGCTATGAATAAATTTATTAAAGGAAATGCGGAGATTTTGCCTTGTTGGTAATTATTATGAGTTGAGTCGAATCAGGAGGGGAAAATATTGTAATCCTTGCCACACGCAGCAAAAGAAGTAGGTATCCACAAACTTAATTATGGAGAAAAAAGATTGTGGGGCCTCCCTTAATTATTTTGTGAATGATAGGGATATAATTCGGCGATTATGTAGGCATTTATATTGTAGTACACGACCTTCAGAGTATAACTGCCAAGCCATACAATGAATCCGATAATTAAAGGTACCTACGTATAAAGAATTTGGCATTGAACCCAAAATAAAGGCCATTGAGATAGTTTTGAAAATAAATTTGCCTAGCATGCTGAAATATTTGCTCACGCAAAGAAGATTTTTTCTATACCAAAGAAAGTCTTAAATGTCAACGAAATATGAAAAAAAAAAAAGTGTATCAGTGGTTTTGGTTCTAAAATCTTCAAACTAATCGATTCAAATCAATCTATGTCAGTCGAATCTTACGGTCATGGGAGATTTTAATGCAATGGGATTTAGTCAAATACTAAATGAAGAACCAGAACTAATGCCACGATTGACAAGTGAGGTGAGAGACGCATCAGATAAATGCACTGATACGAATGGAAACAACTTAATTAAAATAGGGCTTACATTATTAAACGGCCGAACCAATAGTGATGAAAAAGAGCACCCAACCTTCATAAGAAGTTCCGCATGCTCAACAATCGATTATTAATTGTTACAGGGAAATTAACCCACTGAGACCAAGTTTATACCATTGAATTGCTTGCTAGGAAAACTGCGTTGGAGAAATAAAAAGCGAAATATATAGTGAGCTCCAAATAGAAATGCTTACGACATGTATCTCAAACACAGCTAGAAATAAACGAAAGCAACCTTGGCATGACTGGAAATGTGAGGAAGCCAAGAAAAAATCATTTTTCTGTCTAAGGCTCAAGAAGCATGGGGCACGAAAAATGCAAAACATATGTGCTAGACTATACATTAAAAGCTTAAATTTAAACCCATTTTGTTGCTAAATTTACCCCAAATCAAAACCATATGCAATGTGCGCTACCTGACATCGAAATAACCTTTTTAGATCGACCTATAACTTTCCAGGATGTATTTTCAGTCATCACCTCGGTTTCGCCATTTACATGCGTAGTGATGTTGCTTACCAAACTCTAACACAATATAGCCACTACTCCAATGGCACAAAACACAAGGTTTGGCTAGATACTATCAGGACCAGTCATCACCATCTTAACCTCAAGAAAGAAGACACAAGTAAATATATTTACAGCATGCATCCATGTGTAGTAGAGATGAAGACTTGAAGAAATTTTAGGATTTTGAAGCAGTTATAAGTGCAAAGGTATAGTCTACAAAAGGCGAAATGTGCGAGAATTAATATCAAATAACGCACAACCGAGATGAAACAGGGCGTTACAATGAGAGTCTTCGGAATGAATATACGAATTTCGTTCGAGAATATATTAATTTTGGACTCATGAAGGAAATATTAGAGGATTATACTGGAAAAAAATATTATCTTCCACATCACGCAGTAATTAAAGTAGACAGTACTACTACCAAACTAAGAGTGATGAATAACAACGACACCCACGGCCAAGCAGAACATTGCATAAAGGATTCTATGTTTAGGATTCTATGTCTAGTAGGTGCAAATTCACCTAGAGAATGCCAAGATCTATAAAAGGAATTGATGCAGCTACTTCGGAAGGATGGATTCAAGTAGGCAGCATTCATTGAAGCGTTGCCAAAAGAACTAATTGACTGGCTGTATGCCAGGACATACCTTTAATAGTGACACAAATTTTAAAATTCTTAGAATAGAATGGTATCCAAGAACAGAAGACTTCCAATTTAAAGTCAATTTTTCGTCAGTCAGCACAAAGGGTTACAAACGAACAATATTGAGCGACGCTGGCAAAATCGTTGATCCTTTCGGTTGGTTGTCACCAATTACTATTAAGGCAATGATCCTTATACAAAGTCTTTGGATTTTGAGCATCGGATGAGACCCGGAAGAGAGAATCGTGCTGACATTCCGTCTAGAGGATCATTTGGAAATATCACCGACAAATCTGGATGCTTACCTGGCAATGCATCCCAGTAATCCTTTACACAAAGTCGACATTTATCTCAATTTTTCATCATTTTCAAAACTTCAATGCGTAAGTGCATATTGTCTACGGTTCAAAGCCAATTGTCAACTGAGCAAGAGGCATGAATCACTACAATATGGCAGACTACCAGTAAAGGAGCTACTGGAAGCAGAAGGATCGTTGGTAAGGAGTGCGTAACGAAGTTTTTCTGAGGATATGATGAGTCTAAATGCAAAAAGTTCAAACTGCAAGATATTATCACTGAACCTATTCATCGACGCCAATGGAATATTGGGAGTGGGAAGTCGGTTGAAACATGCTTACTCATCAACTGATCAGAATCATCCTATGATTCTGTCATTATTGCATCCACTGACAAAACTAACTCTAAGTGTCATTCGAAGAAAATTTTGGATCATCCGAGGAACCAACACTGTCAGGGATATAATAAACCGATGTATCAGGTGTTTCGGATTTAAGGTCAAGGAATCAAATCAACTTATGGAACCACTTCCAAAGGCTCAAGTAAAGTTTTCAAGGCCATTTACACATTTTAGGGTAGATTACGCAGGCCCAATCAACATACGATGCTCACAAATTCGAGTGCACATTGGGCTGACTTCTGTTTCAACAACGGATGGATTCATGGCAGTATTGCGACGTATGATCAGCCGAAGAAGATCTAGACAATATCTCTACAAGAAATTTTATTGGCGCTGCAAAACGCCATGGAGGTGGTCATAAAAAAACAGCAATATCGACAGAAATGGTTCGGAAAGTGAAGGCTCGAATTGAGCGAAATCCGCTTCGAAGTGGAAGAAAAATGGCTCGTGAGCTCAACATATCGTTGGAACGGATGCAACACATACTGAAAAATCAGCTTGAGCTCAAGCCATCGAAGTTCCAAAAAGTACACGATCTTAAAAAGTTAGAGTCGAAAGAGCGAAGGAGTTGCTACGCTTGCACGAAAGTGGTGAGTTCCCGAATTTGGTTTTTTCGGATGAGTCGCTATTTGTTATAGAGCAATATGTCGACAAACAAAATGATCGAGCTTACTTGCCAAAGAGGTCCTTCGAAAATTTACACCTTCGGACGGCCACCAGAAAGGAGGCAGTACGGATGGTGATGGTTTGTGCCGCCATAACCGCCGATGGTCACTCTCCGCTCGTATTTTTGGACCGTGGCGTCAAAATTAATGCGATCGTATACCGTAAAACTGTCTTTGAGGCAGTACTGAAGCCTTGGGCAAACAATCATTTTGGTCGGAGACCGTATACATTTCAACAAGACTCGGCACCGTCTCACAAATCGCTGTTTTAACCAAGATTGGTTAAAAAAAACAATGTTCCACACTTCATTTCTTCGGATTGCAAATTCTTCGGATCCGTTGGATTTCTCTGTCTGAGGTATTTTGAAGGCGAAGGTTGGCATTAAAAAATACCAAAGTTTGGACCACCTCAAGCAAGCACTTCGCCGGGAATGGGCCAAAATACCGCAGAGCCACTTGCGTGCAGCGTGCGGTGCTTTCTTCGGCCGACTCAAGGCCATTTTTCGCGCCAAAGGTGAACATATTAAAAACTACTGATACAATTTGAGAATTTTTGCTTTGGCACAATAAAATTTATCAAAAAATAAAAAAATTATAGAATTTTGAAAAGTTGCAGTTCGAGACAGGCAGGGTTTATAATCTACACAATTTCAAAAGTACATCATATCAGTTTTGGTTCCGCTCTTGCATAGTTTGACTTACGGCGCTTTTTTAGTGTTACAGTAAATATTTAGTGATTAGTACGTAGGTACCTTTGTTTGGAATTCTCTTCAATTGTAGCTGAATTCTCTTTGACCGTATTATCAGATGAAGATGAATCTTGTTCTAAGTTCGAGGATCATGTTGAGGCACCTGATTTATTTTTCAGTGATGTTAAAATTTTCTTTGTGCCTACCGAAATGATGGTGTGAAAAAATCGTCAAATAAATTACTCAAAAAACCTAATGAAAAACAGAGCCGGAAGAACGGAAAATATTATAAAATTGGTGCCAGGATTGACTATAATTACAGAAGTTGAACTTTCCATCTTTGAATTATTTTTTCCACCGTCTTTGATACGTACTATTTCGACCTTTACCACCCTTGAAGGCAGACGAATATATATGGTGAAGAATGGACAGATTTTGATAGCACCGATCTATTTGCATTAATTGGACTACTTTATTAGCTGGCGTTTTTCGATCAAACAACGAAGGCACTGAAAGTTTATGGAAATCTGAAAAAGGAAGACCAATATTTGCTGCAACTATGTCATTGAAGATTTTCAAGAAAATATCAAGAGTTATAAGGTTCGACAACAGGGAAAATCGAAGTGAACGACGACTTTTAGATAAATTTGCTCCTATACGTGAATTGTGAAATCAGTGGGTTGACATACCACCTTGATCAAAAAAAAATGGAATAACAACCGTGTGACGCTCCCATTATTCCGATTTCAGTACCTGTTTTTGACATTATTGTTGACATTCCCTCTAAATATTAGCGTCAGATTGACATTTGCAAAAGTTACGTAGCCAAGAGTACATCTATCTTTGTGTGTGTTGGCGATTTTTTACAATTTTATAAATGGATAGAAACTTGCAACAACGAACTTGTTTAAAATTTTGCGTAAAAAACGAATTTTTTGGTGCGCGAACGTTGGAAATGTTGGAAAAGTGTTTCGGCAACGAATCTCTTAAGAAAACGGTCGTTTACCAGTGGCACGAGCGGTTCAAAAGTAGTCGTGAGTCAATGGAATATAAATTGCGGGCAGAAAACTCGTAGATTTTGCACTATGATAACGCACCGTCACACAGTGCCATCATTATTCGTAATTTTTTGACGTAAAATGCACCATATACCATCCAACAACCACCGAATTCACCTGATTTGGCCCCCTGCAACTTCTTTCAGTTCAATCGAGTTAAAAAACCACTACGGGGAACGCGTTTCAGCAGCCGAGCGGAAGTAATGGAAAAATCGCATGTTTCGAGGAATGGATCAAGCGCTGGCATAAGTGTGTTGCACTCTATGGGAATTACGAGGGCGGTCAAAGAAGTACTCAACCCAACAAAGAAAACACAAGAAATTTATTGTAGAAAAAAATTTATTTATTTCTCAACATAATCGCCTTTCAGCTCTTTCCCATTTTGCAGCGAAGTTCAAAAAGTTCGATACCCTTTTTATAATAAGAACTGTCTTGCTCCTCAAAATAACCATTTACTGCTGACATCACTTCTTCATCGTTGGAAAATCTTTGACCACTGAGCCATTTTTTCAAGTTTGGGAACAGAAAATAATCCGAGTGGCTAAATCTGGTTAATAGGGTGCATGAGGTAGCAATTCAAACTTTAATTCATTAATTTTGGCCATTGCATTAACGGATTTGTGAGCAGGTGCATTGTCTTCTTGGCCAAATGCTTAATTTATTCGCTCAAACGTTGCAATAAGTTCGCATAATACTGGCGGTTGATAGTTTTTTCCTTTTTCAAGATAGTCAATGAAAATTATCCCACACGCATCCCAAAAAGTCGACGCCATGACCTTGCCTGCAGATGACACGGTCTTCGCCTTCTTTAGAGCCTGTTCTCCCTTTTGAATCCATGTTTTTGATTGTCTTTTGTCTCGGGTGTAAAGAGATGGACCCATGTTTCATCCATTGTTATGAAACGGCGCAAAAATTCTGTTTTGTTGCTGTGAATCTTAGCTAAACACTCAATTGAAACATCTTCAAGAGACTGTTTTTGCTCGAGTGTGAGCAAACGCGACACACATCTTGCACACAGCTTTCTCATGTCCAGGCACTTTTTGAAATGCCTACAGTGTCTGCTAGCTCGCGCACTTTCAGTCGACGATCATTCAGTACCGCTTTGTGGATTTTCTTCACCATTTCTGGAGTCGTCACCTCATTTGGTCGACCACTGCGATGCTCGTCTTGGCAGCTCGTACGGCCTCGTTTAAACTCAGCAACCCAAAATTTTTTTGTTGTAAACGAAGGAGCAGACTCACCCAGAGTAGAATCCAGTTCAGCTTTCATATTGAATGGGCTGAGACCTTTCAAATAAAAGTATTGTATCACATAATGATGACCATTTTGCTCTATTTTCACAAATTCACTGACAACTTTCACTATTGATGGCTGAAAAACTAATACTAAACAACGTGGCGCTTTCAAACTTGAAGCATATGCTTTATATACTGCGTACTTTCCAATACAGTGATATAGATTTAGATGAATAAACTTGCATTTTTAATTTTCTAAATAACGTCCCGGAACTTCTTGACCTTTGATTGATAGTATTGCAAAAACTTTACAATCCATCCGAAAATGTGACAATAGATGAACAGTTAGTAGCATTCAGAATATGTCCTTTTCGGCAGTACTTGCAATCAAAACCAGCAAAATATGGAATGAGGTTTTGGGTACTTTGCGATTCAGCCTTCAAAAAAAAAAATAAAAACCAAGGTATGCATGTAGTTCTTGATTTGATTGCAGGGCTAAAAGGACACAATGTCACAACCGACAACTTTTTCACGTCTTATCAATTGGCACAAAAATTACTGGAGAGACAAATTACAATAGTAAATAAACAAACATAAACATATTGCTGCTATGATAGTATAGATAGTATCACGATACAATTACGTGTTAACTTGTCATTGTTTTAGAGATCCTTGTTCAATATACACTATGCTTCCATTCCTGTCGGTCATTCCGTACATCTCAAGGAAACCTACAAGAACTTGGAATTCATTCTTTACAAATTAAAATTTACAGTGACTCAACTTTTTGATCACATGATCAGAGCAAAGTATAATTTTTAGTTGTAGCTCGTCAAGTTTAACAGTTAGAGCAACTAAATTTTTACTCAAGATAAATGGAATGAATATAAATCAGCATAAAAAAAGCAAACGAAAATGCACTGTCATTTTGTGAGAATTTGTAAAAATTCTTAAGCAACGCATGTGATCAATTTGTTGACACTGTCGCAGTTACATATTGTGAGTACAAGGTTTGGAAAAGGATTTAGTTTTCTCTGTAATTTTTGTTAAAAATAAAAATATTTTAAGTAAAATATTAAAATAAGAATTCTACATAAGGTAAATTTAAATTTCAGTTAAAACAATTAAAATAATGGTTAGACAAAAGAACTTGGTATCTTCAAAATTAAGAAAGTGGAAAGGCTAATTGTTTCGAAGGCAAGAGAAATTTCTTGAAAACTTGGAGTTCTAGTGGGAATTGTATCCAAAATACGCAAAAATTTGAAGCCTACGGCTGGAAAAATAGCTCTACAAGGTAACCAATTTTAAACTCAAATATACAAAGGCGTATTCTGCGGCAGATTAAATAAGAAATGAAACCAAAACGATGGAATTAATGTAATAACTGAAGCAGTTCGAAAAATTTTACGCAGAGACGGTTTTCATAAAGGCTACAATTAGCCCAAAAATATAAGGATTATTGTGTTAATGACTGAGCAAGGGTAATTTGGTAGAATGATGGTCGCCAATGGATCTGGAAAAAGCCAGGTGATCCAATCAGCGATCGCCATATCAAACCAACATTAAAATTTGAAGGAGGAAATCTTGTGATTATGGTTTGCATGTGCAAGGAAGGGGTTTGTGAGCTGTGGGTTGCATGAATGCTACTCAATACATCACCATCGGTGAAGACGAACTCCTTACTAGTTTGTAGAAGTGGCATAAAGATATGTCTGACATTATCTTCCAGCGAGATAATGATCCGAAACACAGCCAAAATTACAAAAGTGTGGCTGCAAAATTAGCAATTTTAAATACTTCATTAGCCATCACATTGTCCAGGCCTAAACAGTATTGGACATCTTTAGGTTGAGGTTAAGCGTGCTGATTGTACAGATTTGCATGAATTATGCCGCACTATACCGCACTGAAACTGCTTGGGCAAAATATGGCCGTATGTAAATGTAAAAAGTTAATATTGGGTATATATTTCAATTCGTGTGGTTTTTTTTTTCAAAATGTTAACGTTTATTTAAGAAAAACATGTACAATAGTATTATTCAATGTATTGCCCATCTGAAGCAATGACTTTTTCCCATCTTTCTGGCAATTTTTGGATCCCATCCCAAAAGAACTACACCGGCTTGGCAGCCTAGAATGAATCAAGCCAATTTTTGATATTCTGCTTTGATGTGAATCGTATTTCAGTGAGGGCGTTCTGCATCAACCGGAACAAATGGTAGTCAGAAGGGGCAAGGTCTGGGCTAATAGGCGGGTGGGGTAAGACTTCCCATCCACTGTTTTCCAAATAGTTCTTAACCGGAATAGCAACATGGGGCCGAGCGTTGTTATGATGGAAAATTATTGCCTCGTGTCTGGTCGCATATTTCGGGCATTTTTCGGCTACTAGCGTTGTCCATTGATGGTTTCACCCGGTTTTAGCAGCTCATAATACAGCACACCCATCTGATCCCATCAAATACAGAGCATTACCTTCGCACCATGGATATTCGGCTTTGCCGTTGATTTGGCTGGTTGACCGGGTTTCACATATGATTTTTTGCGCTTGGGGTTAGATCCATTTTTTATCCGATGCAAAAATGACTCCCTTTTGTGACGTTATAGCAGCATTTCGGACATGCAAAACCGGCTTGAGTTCATATGGAACCCAATTTCCTTGCTTTTGAATGTATCCAGCGTTTTGAAATGTCTGCTTGAGTGACATCCAAAGATTTTGCGAGCTCTTCTTGTGTTTGGCAACAATATTTATATAAAGTAATGCTTCCAGTTTTTCATCTTCAAACTTTTTTGGCTGCCCAGGACGCTTATCGTCTTCGAAGCCAAAATCACCACTTTTAAATCGTGCAAACCACTTTTGGCACGTTCGCTCAGCTAGCGCATGTTCACCATAAACTTCCACCAAAATACGATGACTTTCGGCAGCAGTTTTCTTCATATTAAAATAATGAAGAAGAACTCCCCGCAAAAACACTTTTTCAGGCACAAAGTTCGACATACTTGATTGAAAAAAATTATTGTTGTTTACGCTTCAAATGAATGGCATATACTGAAATGACGTACAATGACAGTAGCTTTCCAACGCATGTTCCAATGGAATAATACAAGTTACACCACCTCTCAGCAAACCGCACGAATTAAGTTTTAGACCCAATAGAATCCATGTCAAGAAGAATGAAAGCGATCATTGCAAAAGGAGGCTATACGAAGTTTTAGTTTCGCAAAGTCAACAAATTGATGAAATACCCTACTTTTACTTTTGTTGTATTAAATTATGTTAAATGATAAATTTGGTTCTCATTATTTTTTATACTGAATTATAATACTATTTTATTTCTTTGTTAAAAATTTTGTTGAACTATAATCACATATAAAAAAGATACGAACAAAAGTCTTTTATTCTGCTTTTCATGTGATTAAAAAGTTGAGTCACTGTATATAAAGACCACGGTTTTAAAGTGTGCGGTGATTTAAAAATCTTGGGTAAGTTGCCAATCTGGGCTTACTAAATTCCCTTGCTTTTTGTGTTTATGGGATAGTAGAGACCGAACAAATCATTGGACCAAAAAGTGTTGGCCTCCGAGGGAGCTTAAATTTGGCGAAAAGAACGTCCTGCATGAAACTTTGATGCCTCCTCATAAAAATCTTTTACTGCCGCTTCACATAAAGCTGGGATTACTAAAGCAATTTGTAAAGTCACTTCCAAGAGGTGGAAATTGCTTCAAATACTTAATATCAAAGTCATAAGAAAGTGTTTTCGTTGGGCCAGATATTAGACGGCTTATGGATAATCCACAATTCATCACAACCATGACGGATCCTCAAAGAGAAGGGTAGATTGCCTTTAAAGTGGTCATAGAGAAATTTTTAGGCAATAAAGACCCTAACTACAAACAAATCGTCAAAAGGATGTTAAAAGTATTTCAAGCTTAAAGTTGCCTAATGAGTTTAAAAGTACATTTTCTTTATTCCCACGTCGACTACTTTCCAGAAAATTTAGGAGATGTGAGTGAAGAGCAAGGTGAACGATTTCACCAAGATATTAAGCAGATGGAAAAAAGATACCAGGGAAAATGGAGACTACTGTTGGACGCTTCAGAGAGACCTTCCAGATGCTTCCCGCAAGCGAAAATGTACCAAAAGAAGTCTCACTGGCTGGGAAAAAGAAATGTGTTAAGTGCTTGCTTATGAATGTATTTTAGATAAGAAAATAAGTTTTGTTACGCAATAATAAATTTAAAAAATTTGTTTTAGTCTTTTATATTTCATTTAAAGATAAGAACATGTTTAACATAGATACCTACAGAAAACATGACGTTCTGTGACAAAATGAAAGTCATTTTCGGATTCAGCACACCCAAAAACCTAAGAATTACACAAAAAACCAAAACAGCTCTCATTTTTTTTTTTTTTTTTTGCAGACTTGTGTTATTCTATCGAATCAAGCCTTTTTACAACTTAATGTAAGACCGCATTAGACGATTGAATATAAAATTAAAAAAAAAATTCCAAGTATAGGGTTTTCCAATAGGGACTTGACAGCTTTGAATTTAATTTGTGAACGCACTCTTTCACTAATCATCAAACTGTCACTGTCAATTTATTCAGTAAGCTCAACATTTTCATCATAGTAAAGTACACTAACGAGCAACGTCTGCAAATTATAAAAATTTTCTACAGATATTCGGAGTCGCAAAATCATCTTCAGTGACGAAGCACATTTTTGGCTCAATGGGTTCGTCAATAAGCAAAATATGAGTTATTGGTCAGGTGAAAACCCACATGTGCTTCATGAATCACCACTTCATCCACAAAAAATAACTGTTTCGTGCGGTTTGCATGCCGGCGGCGTTATTGGGCCATATTTTCTCGTCGATGATTACGATCGTCACGTTACTGTGAATGATCGCGCCATGATCACCGATTATTTTTTTTCCCGAATTGGAAAATATGGACTTGGGCAACATGTGGTTTTAACAGGATGGTGCCACAAGCCACACAGTACACGCTACAATCGATTTATTGAAGAGTAAGTATGGTGAGCGTGTTATCTCAAGACATGGACCAGTCGATTGGCCGCCTCGTTCGTGCGATTTAACTCCGCTTGACTATTTTCTGTGGGGCTACGTTAAGTCATTGGTTTATGCCAACACGCCGACGACGTTGGAAGAGCTCAGAGCCAACATTGAACTCGAAATAGCGGCCGTTTCAGCCGAAATGTGTGGCCATGTCGTTGAAAATTGGGTCCAACGAATCGACCGCTGCTAACGTGCCCGCGGTGGCCATATGAACGAAGTCAAATTAAATTCATAAATGTTTTGATTGTACTTCAAGCCAATAATAAAGTTTTTGAAATATCTCAAATAGTTTGCCTTTTATTAAAAAAAAAAGTTGTCAAGTCGTTATTAGAAAACCTTATAGTAGTATTTAATGTCATCAACAACTAATGAATTAAAATATAATTATAGTTACCTTAATAAGAAGCTGTTGCAATTATCACTACACAAACGAAACCAAACACCAATCGAAAAGCTCTTTTTCCTCGAAGGACATTTTCATTTTAGTGGAGTCCATATAACCACACTATATAGTACAATAGAACTGGAATGGTTAGGTTCTTAATCGAATTAATATAAGCACACCAGTGACAGTTAATTAATCTATTCCTATTACGCCCAATTTATCAGCACATGAACTCGTCGAAATGGCCTCTTCTTGGACATCGAAATTGTCGGTGGTGGGATTGACGTTCTTTATAAAGCAGCAACCATTCTCCAAAATCGCGTTGCACAACCGGATTAAATTCCTGAACAGGTCTGAGGGCTAGGTCTCCTGGGTGAAGCGAATATGATTGTCAAGAAATAATTTAATTATTTTTAAAATAAAAGATTTTAAAAAAAAGGCCTGAAATCTTTTGGGGTAAGCTGTAGGCCAACATCACAGAAGAATACTCACCCTATCTCCATAAACATACTACACCCGACAGATTGTAGTGCATACTGTGGTAACTCTTACAAATTAGTTTAAATTTCAATATTTTTCCAAACAGAGCCCATACTTTGAATGGCTCTTTAGAACTTTCTATTTACCCATATAGTCTGTCAACTAATTACCATCTGCTGTGCTGGGGAATTTCAATTACAATAGTGTCCACACCCGTACCCATACAATGCTTCACCATTTTCCTGATAAATGTATACTGTACGAATACACTATACACAAATGCAAAAAGAAAATCTTTGCTGTGAAGTTTATCTCAAAGGGACACTGACCGCTTAGCCATCACTATAGAGACATGAACTGACTGTTTCTACTGGCTGTTGTCGATATAGCCAGGGGTTTACCTAAAATACTGACTGAGAAGGATTATTTTACAATATCATTCAAATAACATGAATATGACCCTTTCGCAAAGTTAAATTACAAACCTGGATACGTACTCATAGTCTGGCTCTGGATTCCCCCTCCATTTCCCATTTTGCAAAGCCCATCACAATTGTGCGAATAAATGACCTTTGTTCCAAAATAACCATTTTATGATGGAAATTGAAAGATTTTAGTATACAATAGGTAGTGCCTGTTGAAAACTTGACCAAGTACTCGTATAAATGAAATCGAAACCACAGTACGCAATTATTTATTACTTAAAAAAAAAATTAACTTTCGAAAATGAGTGCATTTTGATGTAGCTAAAAGCTTTGATTTAACTTAAAACATATTTTTGCATCGGTAGATATCGGTATATGCAAGGCATGTGCAACCGAGCAATTACCAGAGGCCCTTGGCTGAACAAAAAGAGGATGAAAAATTGTGATATGTTCTCGCAGACTAAGGCAAAAAGTATTGAGCTTCCAACAGTTGTTTGAACGTGTTGTGAAAATTCGCATGAAAGCTATATTTGCTAATATTTCCTCATGCTAATACAGAAGACAAGAAGCCACCAAAGAATGTTCCACGAGCGATTTTAGCGCCAGGATAGGAAGGATAGGATAGGAAGGAGACAGCACAGCACGACAGCACGTTCTCCAACGAATTTAGGCTTATTGACTTTGCGGCGGGACGAAATATTAGTATAGCAAGCAGACGGTTTCCACATCTCAATGTACACAAAGGGGCATTGCGGGCTCCAAATCTTTTAACGCTAAATCAAATTGATCACATTGCAATAAACGTAAGGTATATATCCAGTATTTTGGGCGTCGGAACGTTCCGGCCACCACCACTTTGTTACAGCGAAAGTACGAATGCGGATTTCACAAGCGCCACAACACAGAAGAACTACATTGAGAAGATACAATATAACAACATCACAACAGACCTCCAGAATCTTTACCGAATACGTGTACCGAAAACTCTCAACAGCTCTTAAACTAAAAACCCGCGGAAGAGCTGCCAATGTGCCATCAGAAACGCCGCAACTGATGTTTCACTTGGGTTTCACCCGACCACCAACAAGAAATCGTTGGTTTGATAAAGAATGCCGGCAAGCACATTCAGCTCAATAAGAAGCCTACAAAACGGCGCTGCAACGAAGAACAAGAGCTGCTCGTGAGCTTTATGAGCAGAAGAGAAACCGGAAAAACATCGGCTTCTCCATAACAAGAAAGACAGAGTACGAGATGCGTGCGATCTAATATATTGAGAGGTTGAACTTCAGGAATAACAGTATGAAGAAGGAAACCTTATAGTAGAGACACAGTCGGTGCTAAGAATATGGAAAAAACTTTTTCTGCAGACTGTTTAACGGCGATTAAGCCCAAAATTCTGCCGTCAAGTAAAATAGACGATTCAACTAAGACGTTGGTAGCCAAAACCTCTGTCCACCTGACCAGAATGAAGTAAGAATGTCAATATCTAAGCTAACATCCAACAAGTCAGCTGGACTTAACGGTTTAATGGCCGAGGTATTCAAAGCTGCTGGAAATTTTTAGAGTATTTTTAGTATGTCCGAACGACAAAAAAGGTGACCTTATCAAATGCTCCAGCTACAGGGTATAAGTCTCCTCAACATCGGATATAAGATCTTATCTACCATATCGTGTGAACGTCTGAAACCCTTCACCAACAACTTGGTCCCTATCAGTGCGGTTTTAGACTCCGGCTGTTAAAAGCTCGATGATTATTATCATTTCAACGATTTCAAGCCGCATATGGGCTTAACAGTAAATGAGGGGGAAACGAACTATATCCTGTCAACAAGAAGAGTCACACAACATCGGCAAATTGGACAGAACGTCACAATCGACAGCTAAAATTTCGAGGTGATATAGGACTTTGTCTATATCGACTCTGTTCCACATTCTACAAGTAATACCTCAGCAGAAATATGACGAATCCAATTCGCCAATCACTGTTTCTTTGGGCTAAGAGTAGTGAGGCCCTACCCTGAAAAACTAAGGAGGCTCTATATAAGAGTTTGATCAGCCCTACTTTATCTGGCTGAGCCATGGACTACATTGAAAACGGATGAAGATATCCTCAGTAATTTCGTTAGAAAAATTCGGTCCCGTTTGTATTGACGGACTTTAGAGTAGAAGAATGAATGAAAAATGACCTATACGAAGTGTGTTCAAAACGTAAGGTGACTTTTGAAATTTCGCGGGTGATGTACATTCGATTATCGATTTTTTTTTTTTTAGCTGTGTTGGTACACATGTCCCGGACATATGTTAACAGTTCTAAGTATAAAGCATACTTAATTTATTTTTGAGAGATAAAAAGATAGACATGTTTTGGTGTGCACGATGACTTACAATTATTATAAAAAATGGAGCAATGTATTTGCATCAAATTTTGTGTAAAAAATGGAATCAAGTACTTTTAGATATTTAAAATGTTGATAGTTGCATACGGTGAGTCTGCTCTAAGTAAAAGTGCAACAAAATCTTCCAAGCTGGCTGAGAAGATGCCACTGACGGACCTCGCTCTGGACGCCTCAGCACATCAACATGATAACGTCAGAGCTGTGAAGAAAATTGTTTTGGAAAATCGTCAAATATCGGCATATCGGTCCGCTCGTATCATGCAATTTTCTCGGATGTTTTTGCATGAGACGTGTTTCAGCGAAATTTTTTTCGAAACTTCTTGATTTTGATCAAAAGAACCGTCAGTTGAGCATCGCTCAGGAGCTCCTGAATGACGTCAATGATGACCCGGACTTTCTTAAAAGGGTCATAACTGGTGGCGAATCATGGGTATATGGTTATGACGTCGAAACCAAAGCCCAATCGTCCCAATGGAAGCACCCAGGAGAGCCAAAACCGGAAAAAGCACGCCGAGTGCATCAGAAGTTTTTACCTCAAGGTTTTACGGTTCATAAGGAGTATTATCTTGAAGTTATGCGCCGTTTGCGAGAAGTAATACGAAAAAACGTCCGGAGTTTCTGAAAAACAATTCATAGCTTTTGCATCACGATAATGCACCTGTTCATTCATCATACTGGTGAAAGATTTTTTGGCCAAAAAAAACACTTCAATCATGCCTCATCCACCGTATTCGATGGACTTAGCCCCATAAGTCTTTTTCCTGTTCCCAAAACTGAAGAGACCTATGAAAGGACGGAGATTTGCAACGGTTAAGGAAATTAAAACGGCATCGCTGGAAGAGCTCAAGGCTATACCAAGAAGTGCTTATGAGAAGTGCTTCGATGTTTGGAAAAAGCTTCAGCCCAAGTGTATTATATCTGAGGAGGTTATTTTGAACGGGACAACATTAATATTGATGAATAAATAAATATCTTTTTTATAAAAATAAAAATTTTGTTAACACACCTCGTCTGAGGCCTACCCAGAAAACTGCGCATTAGCCGCCTGAAATGACTAAAACATGTAGAGCGAATGGACACCAGTATCCAGGCTTCGGCCCGCAGTGTCTTCGAATCTAACCCAGATGGGTAACGCAGTGGAGTAAGACCTCACCTTGTGGGAAGACCTCCCACAAGTAAAATGGGAACTCAACTGAATTTGAGTGGGAGGAAGTTGACTGAAGTCCTAGAATCACTCCGCGCCACCTTAGTAGTTGCATATGTAAAATAAATAATAACGGCTCAACCTTTACAAATCTTGAGCTCTTATACTTCATTTACTAATTATACTAATCATCCAGGTGAAGGAGAATACAAAAGATGCATCGAAAACTCTAATACCTATGCCTCGCCCATTTACTGATTCGAAAATGTTAAAAAAAAAAAAAAAACTATTATGTGCGGAACTAAGTCCATAGATGGCTCCAGCAATAAGTGCTGGTCGATTTTGATATATCCAAAACGTCATGAACCAAGCTTAGACATATGGTAAACAAACCGTTTTGACACATTAGTGACTTTGTTTTGGCGTCATATACTTTTGGATGTGAGAAAATGTCTGATTTTGTCCCAAATAATCGTCATTTGCGGGAAGTGTTTATTTTCTTCTTTCATTTGAAGAAAACGGCAGCTGAAACGCATCGAGAACTCCAAAAAGTTTACAGAGATGCTGCTCTAAGTGAAACAACGTGCTGTAATTGGTTCAAAGACGGTGATTTCGATGTTGACGACCATCCACGTGAAGGAAGGCCAAAATCCTTCGAAGATGCTGAATTGGAGGCATTGCTCTGTATGAGAATCCATACCAAATGCAAAAAAGAGTTAGGAGCTATCTGGCAAGCCATTTGTAAGCGATTTCAAGCATTGGGAATGACTCAAAAATAAGAAACATGGGTTCTATATGACATGACGCCAAGAGACGTTGAGCGTTGTTTTTTCGCTTGTGAACAACTGCTCCAGCGGCAAAAAAGGAGGGTTTTTCTTCATCGCATCGTAACGGGTAATGAAAAATAGATTCATTACAGCAACTCAAAGAGAAAAAGATAATGGAACCTGCCCGATTCATGCTCCTACGTCGTCAGCTCGGCCGAATATTCACGCTGCGAAAGTTTTGCTGTGTATTTGGTGGAACTAGGTCGGTGTTATTTAGTATGAACTCTTGAAACCCAATGAAACCATCACTGTTGAACGAAAAAGTGATTTTATAGCATGACAACTCTAGGTCTCCACATTGCCAAACACGTTAAACTCTACCTGGAAACGCTCAAATGGTAAGTCGAACATCACCCACCATATTCCCCAGATATCGCGCCGTCCGATTATTACTTGCTCTGTTCGATGGCACATGGTCTGGCTGATCAGCAGTTCCGCTCATATGAAAACATCAAAAAATGGCTTGATTCGTAGATAGCTTCTAAATATTAACACTTTTACAGTTACGGTATTTAAGTTCTGCTAGAAAGATAGAAAAAAGTTGTAGCTAGCGATGGGCAATACAATAAAATGAATGATTCATGTGTAACCATTTTTTCGCAATAAATTAGCATTTTCATAAAAAAACAGCGATAACTTAGTTTCACACCTAATACGTATTTTATATTTGTTATTGCATATTTACTTCATAAACCAACTGTATATGGTTTCATTCCAAAGACATCCCCAACTCAAGATGCTGAGTTTCAATTCACCAGAAAACTGAAGACAGACAAAACTCATTACACCATAAGCCTTTTACTCAAGTGCCACACATCCGTACCACTCTTGGAAATAGGTAACGATGGAATCAACAAAGGTCCTACAGGAAGAGATCCTTGAAATAAATGAACTTCTATTCAAATTTAGGGAAACACAATAAATAAACAAATATTTATATAACATTGAATATATGAGTACTCGTACTGATGGATTGCTGTTTTAAATAGTCTAGAACCTATTACGTCTAACATTTGAAAATATAAAGTTGCTTTGGAAGTCTCTTTGATGTCTGTCACATCAGAAACACATTGACAAAATGTAAGCTCATTACTAACGAAATGTACCCTTATAGAAAGTCTAAGAGAAAATACCAAAATTGCAATTCACCTACGTATCTCAAACGTTACGTACTATGCTTGTCCGGCGTTGTAGTCAAAACAAAGACAAAAGGATACATGCATGGTACGAGTGAGTTGATAGGATTTTCATTATGCGTCAATCCTTTTTTGGAACAATGATATACCAAATATTTCCAGGAGCTTCTCCTTATTTTGGTCTTAAATAAGCTTTTTGTTCAGCATAATAAACTCACTTTATGCTCATATACTACTTAGAAACCAGACTACGAGTAGACACAAGTTTTTAAAGACAAACTGTTTTTGTATTGTGTTCGATATTAAGGCAATACATTTGCAAATGTTTGATCTCAAAAACAAAGCGTATAGATAAAAAGGACTTGGTTACATAATGTGTTCATTTAGAGCATTGTTGATTGAGTATCTGTTCTGAAGTTTCATACGGAGAGATAACTTTAAAATAAAGATTGGAAGAGATATTTATTTTGAAACTGCTGCAAATAATAGTGCTCGTTACTTCAAATAGGAACACTCCGATCAAAAACGAACAAAGCTAGCAATAATATAGTGCCTTGGACATTAAATACGTGGCATAGACCAGCTGCTGGCAACTCTTAAGAGAATCATCACTGCAAGCCTAGCATTGGCATACATACCGAATCCGTAACGAACAATAAGAGATAGCAAATCGAAAAGGTTATTACTCGTTTGCCAAGAACTTCAGACCAATCAATCTGGATGCATATCAAACTGATTTACGAATGATGCGTCCTCCGACCAAACTGGTACATGCCTAACAACGTGGAAGATCCTGCAAGACTGCGCCATAAAATCTTGTGGAAAGAATTAGTAGAGCACTCGGGAAGAAGGAGTGTGCACTCGGTATTTTCATCGACATTCAGCATGCTTTTACAAACGAAATATGTATAATTCGGCCAAACAACCTGACGTACACAAGTCACTAGTTTTATCAATAACAGCAATACTAGTAAACAGAACTCTGATCCCAAATGGTGATGGCAGCCAATAATTGGGGAGGGCAACAATTGGCTTAACGTTCTCAGTAGTTTTTATGTCTAGTTCAGGCAAGATAATGTAGTTTGGACAGTTGCGCTAACGATTCTATCTCTTATGAATCTATTTTTGTCATGGGCTGTACTCTCAAATCCATCTTCCCTTAAAATAAGTGGCCTGGACCTGGGTGGTCTTTCGACTCTGATCTCATGGACTTGTTTTCTGATGTATGATGCAATAACACCAGAACTTATGTTGCTACGAAATGTGAAATCCACTTCCCTGGAGCCAGGTAAGGAATGTAGGTCGTTAGGATCAGAACTTGCATTAGGCTTCGATTGCGAGTTGGGTTTCTTAAGAGCAATGGACCTCTAAAATGGCATCTGTACATATCTGAAATGTCAACGACTTTACTGCTGTCCCCCAGTAGAAACTTAGATGCGCAATTTTCGCGAATACGTGGAGCCCAAAACGCCCTGAAATAGATGGAATTTCTTAGATATTGGAAAATCCGATAGTTAATTCGGCGATAATTCCTCTTCTATTTCGAAAATTTTGCGGAAAGATAATAGTCTACACCGGTTTAACATCTAGTTGGTGCAGGAACCAAAGCCACGAGATCACGAATTGCGAAGGGAGTTCGTGGATTAGGCTACTGCTCAGTGTGTATAATTGTGTGCGTTTGTGAACAAGCAAAATGGTCATTCCTGGAGTGATAAGGGACTTTTAGAACTCAACCACACCATGAAAGTCCACCGTTACTTACTTTTCAAAACTGAAGCCAGAGCTTGCGTTACAGCAATGACTTAGTCGGCGGACAACGTTGTTGATTACTTATTATGGACGACATTGATCCGAACGATGACACTAACAATACTATATCGCAAAATGGACCATTTAGATCGTGCGAATTGACGCCACTCAATTAATTCTTGTGTGACAATATGAAATCTTTGGTGTTTGATAATAAGCGGTAAATTCAGGACCTGGAAGCCAATATTCAGATCGATATTGGTGAGATAGAGCCGAAACGGATAGAAGAGTGGGCCAAAATAAAACGAACAAAATGCTCTTCAAATCAAGGAACCCATATGTCTGAAGTTGCATTCACAACATGCTCGTTATGTCATGAGCTATTATTCGTTTTGAATTATTATTCGTTTGACTCAAAACTCTTTTCCTGTTACCTACATATTTACTTCAGGTGGCGCTAGAGTCCGCGGTGGACTTAGTCCTCAACCTACAACCATCAGCAGCCAGCTGAATCTTCAGTTTCGTACACTAAGTAGATTGAATTGCTGTCTTGCTGTACTGCGCTGTCCCTCGGGGGCGTATTCGAAGACTTTTCGGACCGGAGCATTGAAGTTTATCTGCTCTACCTAACCTAATCAACTCAACCGGTGAACCTTCACTCTGCTGGCTAAGTCGATGTCGCAGTACCTCCCGTACAGTTCTTCATGTTATCTCCCACTCTACTCACCGTCTATGAAGGTGGGACCAAAAATCACCCAAAGAATTTTTAAGAATCTTTAAGCAGCCAAGAGCACCCTCATCCATTTTTGATAATGTACATACCTCAACGCCGTAGAACAGGACTGGGATTATTAAGGTCTACACCAAGGTAGTAGCGTTTGACAAGAGTTATTCTTCGGTTGATCTCAGCGCTGGTGTCGTTGTCTGAATTGATACAGGAGCCTAGGTAGGCAAAGTTATATTTGTCGAGTGTGATGTTCTTACCGGGACGTCGGTTTTGGGTGGCCCTACTTCGCCGTTCCGCCTCGACACTCAAGAAAGTGTCACAGACATTACGCTACTTACTTCCGATTATGTTAGTACCATCGGAGTATGCGAGTAATTTGATGGACATTCGAAGATTTTGCCACTTGTGATGGCGCGTGAGTTTTGCGCCATTCTTTCAAGAATGATGTTAAGAAATGGGATGACAGCTCGTCGCCTAGATTTCTTGTTGGCATCAAATGTTTCGGTAACCTTTTCACCGACTTTGATGGAGCAACGTACATTCTCCATCGTAGTTCTGAACAAACGGGGGAGATATTGCTCTGTATAGCTCACGTCTATTAATGTTGTCATAAGCGGCCTCAAAATCAATGATAAGGTGGTGTGTGGAATGTTCGACCTTGAACAGTACGTGTGCAGCCAAACAATTAGCAGAGGCCATAGACTGCTATAAAGCAGATATCACCGCCATCTAGGAAGTGCGGTGAGACAGGCCAGTCAAAAGAAAGATGAAAAACTGTGAAAAAGTTTGATGAACGTAAGCAGCGTCTATTTCGATATGTATTTTTTGTAAGCGGCAGACTGAAGCAAGACGTCTTGAGCTTGCGCACACACCCCAACAGAGGAAAAGGACGATGTTACCAAAGAAAGTTTCGACGAGTTCCTCGACATAACATACGAGCAATGTCCGATGTATGACGTTAAAATCGTCCTAGACGACTTTAATTCCAAATTGGAAAGGAGAATATCTTTGGTAAAACAATCGGAAGGCATAGCCTATATGACACCACGTCTGTAACGTTACTATAGCAAGCACACGGCTTTCTCTCCTCAATATTTACAAGGGAACATGGTGGACACCAGATCAGCAAATTGTCAACCAAATTGATCATGTTGCGGTCGACGTAAGGCACTTCTCAAGTATTTTAGAAGTCCGAACATTCCGAGTGGCCAACATAGACTCGGACCACTACCTAGTTGCAGCCAAGGTACGGCTATGGATATCTCAGACGCCTTTGCCAATCCCTCAACCTCTCGAGAAGTTCCTTGCAGCCAGCATCAAGTGTTGAAGACCAGCGGCTTAAATGTCCAGAAGCCATCAGAAATATCGCAACTGACCTGCTGGGTTTTAGCCACCCACCAACTCGAAACGCCTGGTTTAATGAAGAATTACAGCACATAAAGCAAAACAACATGCCTACAAAACGGCGCTGAACAAAAGACCGAATTATACATACCTGCCCTTCTTTTCTTTGGGTGCCTTATCGTGGCAGGAAGACTTATATACTAAAGACGAATATACTAACGTTTTGAAAAGAATCCAGGTGGGACGTCGTACTGAGCGCCAGAGATGTCTAAACTAAACGTAAAATAGATTCTGGAAGCCCCAACCAACATACTTCCAAAACCCCATGCCAATATAGGCACTAACCCAGGAGATGCTGGATCACTTAATTCGGATTAATCCTGCGACTCTTTCTACTACACATTCAGTAGATTGAGCTGGAACGATGGACAGAGCAACAAAGAAGCCTTGCCTATTACGGTTGAACTCCATCAGAATAGACCATTGTTTTTTCTGGCTTGTGCCGGGAAACCGAAAAGGTGGAACGAGCTCCAAAAGATTCTCATTTTAAAGGACTGCTGTCTAAGGAGCAGTTGAAGAGGAAACCGAAACATCCCGCAAACGCAAGAGATGGAAAGTGCTGTCGAGATCGGGAGTGTTAAGAGTCTCATTCCCCCCGCGGCGACGGAAAGGAATAACAGATCGACTGAAGTGCCACCCACTGAAACTGGCCAAACTCTCAGATCTGAAACCAGGTAACCTAATCAGAGCCAGCTCACAACCAGCTCTTATTATCGAAGCCGCTAGTGGGCTGAATTACACAATACGCCGTAGCTGATATAATCGTACTCGTATGTCATCAGTTGTGGTTACATAGTGTTGCCTCCTTTGATGGCTTCAAGTCGCCTGACACCGATGGCATATACCCAGTTATGTTACCATATATACCCAGTAACGTTGTACTGGCATACATAGTGAAATCCCGGCGAACGCTCGCTCAGAACTTCAGACCTATAAGTCTGACTTTATTCACGTTGAAGAGCATAAAAAGAATTGTTGAGATCCATTCTCTATATGCGATACAACACGCTTACCAACGCGAAAAATCTGCTCGAAGAAATGAAGGCACACTCGACAAGAAGGAATACGCGATGGGTATTGAGAGTGCTTTCGATAACGCAACATTTGACGGCATGTGTAAATCGGCCAGACAACAGGGCGTAGACAAGTCACCAGTTTGTGCATAAAATGCTGGGGAATAGGACATTGATTACGGATGATGCTTACTGTGGCAAATATGTGATGGCCTGGAGTAAACAGGGATTGCCCGCAAAACGATGTTCTGCCACCACTACTATGGTTCATGTTGGTCACTGCTCAACGCGTTCAACAGTTTTGAAATATATGCGGAAGCAGATACCTCTAAAAACTAAGGTTGTTCTCTTTACCAAAATGGACAACACCATACAATTCTCTAAAGAAACTTAGTATTTGGGTGTCATCCTGGATAATAAAAAACATCTGTGGACTAAACATATAACGTCGAAAGCCTATAAGGCGCTGTCGGACTTTTGGCAAAAGATCTATCGGCAAGATATGTCATAAAGGGTCCTTTGGATCTGCATGGCTTGCATAAACTCAATTGTATCCTATGCGCCAATCGTCTGGTAGAATAAGCTCTCGCAAAAATAGGTGACTGCTGCTTTTACCAGACTCCGAAGAACGATTTGTCTCGGATCCATTGCGGCTTTCCCCAGAACTCCTAGCTCCGCTCTAGATGCATTGATGAATCTCCCTTCCCTTGATATTTATATCATAAGCTGACTCTCAAAGCAATCTTCCGTTTAAAAAGAAGTGTTCTTTAGTACATCACACACTCTAACTTTAATGACCTAGCGCGTCTGCTCTCTTGTGATTCTGGTCTTATTTACATGCAATGACACTAGAACTCCAGCTGCAGAAAAAATATGAAATCAATTTTCCCTGTGCCCAGGACTGGTGTCGGTCAGAATTTGAATCAGAAAGGGAATGTAGTCGTCTCTGGTTAGATACTCCTCGTTAGGGAAACTTTCATCTGTATTCCAAACGGAGATATACGGAATCCTGTGGCAAAAGAACTATAATGTGGAAAATCGGTGAATGGTGCGAAAAATTTCCATCTGTAGCGACAGCCAAGGCGCGCCTAGAAGCTTTCTGAATCCTCGGACGACTTCCAAGGTAGTTCGAGAATGCAAGACATCACTGATGGCAGTCGGAAGCTTGAACTCACTGCTTGGGTCTCAGGTCGCAATGACATCACAATAATGAAATCGGGGATGAACTTGCCAGGCAAGGCTCAAAAAACAGTTTTTCAAGACCCGAACCTACATTAAATCTGTGCCCTCATTTAAGTCTTCCATTGATAGTTAGGTTTTATATGAGCAGATGGTATGACACCCCAGGTTATCTGTAAGAAGTCAGCGGCCTTCCTGCTGTCCCTCAGCAGTAAAGACTTTTAATCACTTACTGGCGTCTTTATAACACTTTTGTTAAACACTTAAATGTGCTGGGCATAAGTGATACACCATCCTGCGATGCTTGCAGTGAAATTAAAATAAACAAAATTATTTGAACTGAAGACATTTTACCCAGAATTTTTAGGGAATTCTCTTTTCCTTAATAAGTCATCAAACACGAAAGAAATCGTTATACCTTAAAAGATTAACAAAAAATTTTTATGCAACGGAAAAACACCGAGAAGACGAAAATCTTACAACCAAATGTAACTACTACAGAATTCCCATAGCCGATTTCACTGCATTTAGATATTATTTTCGCCCTGCAATTTGACAGGCAAGGAAATGTTCAAATAAACCAACAATAACTCCCCCTCTAATTTAACTGGCTTTCGAGGTACATATATTATATGTACCCAGTACCCACAACAACACGTAAGCTCTTGTACACATGATGCATGCACCAAATCGTCAATCAAGTTAGCCTGATGGAAAGCATGCCAAAAATGATGATTGAAATAGTAGTTTTGCCCCAAACGAGACTCGTGGCAATTCTATGTACACCCGAACGCTCTGGAAAAATTGAAATGTTTCGAATTTAATCAAACAGTTTTGAGCGGGCTAACAAATATCAGCTTAACTCATTGAACCGGAAATTAAAAACACAATTCGAATTGTTGCCTCTATTGATCATATAAGATTCGATACAAAGGAAAAGAACGACTTCGTGGAGTGCCTTACCCACAGGGCCCTACATATAGGGCTCTCTGACTCTCTGGCTCTTTGACACAGTCAACGTATTATGTTGGAGTACATTATGTGCTATATGAGTACACTTGTACTCGTATGTTGTGATGGAAATCGGAAATGACTTCATAAAGAAGAAAGAAATTTTAAGTACCCAGTGTGGCAGAACAATGCCACCTCGTGCTATAGTTTTAAAAAATCATTGCCATAAAACTTCTCCACCGTTATAGGCTAAACTTGATTAGGGAGCCTCATTTTTCTGCGCATTAGGTAAATTGGTTCCAAAAACATGGCATCTGCCCAACCTGTAAAAAAGATACGAGTAAGTATTCTTTAAAAATAAAGTTCAATTAAAAAAAAAAAAAAAATGATGACATCCATCGATGTTTTTAGGGTAGATAAAATAGCTCAACAGGAATTCGATCGATACCTATTGGTGTGGTTTCTGTAGGATGCCTCATAGTGGTTTTCCGAGAAGCCGGATAGCTCTGAGATGCAGACGCACACCAAAGTCAGGAAACAAATGGTTTTCGTGTAAATGCCATTCACATTGTTTTGGAATATTTTGATTGGCTCTCATCTAAAGTGGCCTTCTACGTAATCTGTTCTACTCCAAACAGTGTAACTGATTCACCTCATTACCGCATCACCTATGTTAGTGTATCTTTCTATGACCGGTAAGTCACTTGCTTAAACAAAGTACCCCCAATGACTTTACTTTTTGCTTTGTTAAACAGGATAGAGCTTTGGTTACGGGCCTAATTTTGTTGGACTGATTACAGTGCATAGATCATCTCATGCTTAATTGTTTGGACGTATACGCCAGGGTAACAGAATTTGACTCGGTAGTCGTAATTTCTACTTATTACGAATACGGGTCGAAAAAAGTTATTGACGCCACTTTTAAGCAAGTCTCAATGCTGACGTAAGTCCTTTAACATCTTCAGTTCATTTGATTGTGTAATCTCTACAGGACAAGAATAGAAAACTTAAATAAGAAATTATTTTGTTAAAATCTCTAATACAGTGATAAGAAGTACAATATGTGTCACTTGCAACAGATGTCACTGTGCCGATTGTTCTTGTACTTGCAACAGATGTCACTGTGCCGATTGTTCCTGTTAAAACTGATAAGCTTTTCGTAATCCGACAAAGCCTTCCGTAGAAAATCACTGCTATCTTCATTCGCAAAGAAAATATCTTTAGAACTTTATTCTACGAATAATTGTTTCTGACAATTAAACCCTATGCCAACAATTTTTGCACGGAAATAAGAAGAGAAAAACGATTACTGAACCCTTTCACCCAACAATTTGTACACAATCATAACAGGAATAACAACGACACTAGATACAAAAGCAGCAACAGCAATAAGATGTCTACAAGATCTGACTCAAACAAGATATGTCAGCCATCGCATAGCAGCGACCGTCATACCACAAGATATATTCTTAAAAATTATATTAACGGAAAGCAACAATTTAAATAAAGATTTTCGGATCCGGATGAATATTAAGAGCTTACCTGGAGAACGGAACTGTCTGTGAAATGGTCCGTCACGATCAAAACGGAGGGCCTCTCAAAACTGATGGTATGACCTGGTTTCAATCATCACATCAATTCTGTATGTAGACGATAAAAGTTATCAAGCTATCTAGAAGGTATTGGCTGATATTGCTCGCAATTTTGGTCTAATCAGCATTATCAGTACAGTGGTGATACCAGCTAAGATATTCATCAAAACACTTTGAACCTCCAAATCTGGCCCATTGCAGAGGTGCATGCATAATTAATTCCCTTAAGAAATAAATTACTCCATCCCAATACCTTAAAGCATCGTCGACACATAATGTTTACAGAGACCAAGAACTGAGGCAGAAAATACTACAATGTCCCAATAGTAGAAAAATGGTTGGTTGTTTGTCAAAAATTTTTGAAATTTTGTCTCATCCTCCATCCCAACGCTCATTTGCAATGACATTCCAGCTGTCAGCTCTTTGGACAAGATCAATCTGCTTGCTGCAGACTTTGCGATCAGCTTAACACTTCCAGATTGTGCCTTGTCCCCGCACTCGTGTAGTAGCAAGAGTATTTAAAGATTTTTATACACAAAAAAGATGGAATATTTACCCTTCCTCTGAAGAGGTGTTCTTCCTCGCTGGCAAAACCACCTAAAAGTTTTCATCAGTCCTACTTTTTAGGATTCTTTCAGAGCAGATGGACAACATCATTTGTCTACCACCCCCCCCCCTAAAAAATCCTCCTGCAGACCCATTGCACTTACGTCCCTTATTTTCAAGGTCATGGAATCGCTGAAAAACCGTTTTCGTAGCAACAAGTCCACAGGTGATTTGATGGTATGTCTCACCGAAGAGTGGAATCAAGACGTACATCAATCTGGCGAAAGCAAGATAGTTGCATTTGATATTTCTAAGGCATTTGACAGAGTTTGGCATTACACTCTTTTGTCGAAAATGTGTGCATTTGGGATTGACGACACTCTACTTCAATGGATTAGAAACTAACTTTCGAAATGTTTAATTCAAGTTGTTTTGGATGGTCTCCAGTCTGATATTCACAAAATAAATGCTGTTGTGCTGTAGTATAAGGCATTCGAATTGAAGCACAATGCCCACATCTAGTTAGGTTTTTCTTAGACATCTCTGCACCTGCTAGATAGGATTCAAAAACGTGCGATAAAACTCATAGGTAATACAAATATCAGTCAGTCAATGCACACCCTCGAACATTGACGTAATGCAACATACCTCACTTTGTTTTATCGCTATTTCCACCACCAGTGCTCCATAGAAATCCCCCGTACCATTCCGCCGCTTCAAATCTTCAACCGTAATATCGTGATTCGTTTCTAAGCTGTACAATTAGCTTATTGAATGCCCTGCTGAGCTCTCTATTTCCAAGTCGTTATAACTTGCAAACATTCAAAACCAATATTCATCGGTACCTATCTTTTCTTTCTCTCTATCTTAAGTCTTCAAATCAAAAATAAGAATCAGTGGTAAATTGGTGTGGTCAAAATCTCGAATAACCCCGATCAAACAACAAACCTCTCCTCCTCTTGAACTGGAAAAAAGAGAAGCTGGTGAATGAATCCTTAACGGACCAATGACAGCGTTCAAATTCCCGAATAAGTTATTGACTTCGGTATACCCAACGCCTCGTTCTAGGAGATATCTACGAGTATAATGGAATTGGCCCTCCAGGTTGTGCCGCCAGGGTAATTGCCAGGCCATGGAAGACGTTCATAGTTACGCAGCAACAATAAGCCTCAGATATGGATGGATCTATTGTTGATAACCCCTGAAAACGAAACAAGGGCAACGAACTTCAGATCAGAATGTGGAATGTTAGTTATCTTAATAGGCCACGTTCATCCAAACAACTGCTGGACTGCTTCAAAGCAGATGAAGAAATGCGATTGGATGGGCAGATGGATGCGGATCCGTTGTTAGAGGCAGACTTAGGCAAGATGTCTTGAATTTCTGGCATATGAGCGCTTTGTAACAATCCGTATTGGGGCTAAATTTGCCAACATTAGCCTTATATGCACACATGTTACCACAGAGGAGAAAGATGACGACAAAGATGGACAAGATTAACGAGAACTGCCCGAGCTATGACATTAAAATTGTCCTCGGCAGTTTCAATGTAAAACTAGGAAGAGAGGGCATCTTTGGTAGTACTGTGGGAAGATATAACGTGTACGACATCACCTCCGATAAGGGATTCAGGGTAATTGACTACGATTATGCGTCGGGGCTAGGAAGCCGTTCTCACACCTCGATATTCATAAGGGGACTTAGAGAACTCCTGATGAACTCCTCTAATTTACTGGATCTCACTCGGCCACCACAACGAAACTCCTGATTTGATAGCAAGTACCAGAAAGCACATGCAACTGAGTAAGATGCATACAAAGCGTCCCTGCATAGAAGGGCTATAGCTGCTCACGTGATCCTTAGGTAGAAGAGAATAGGCGAACACCGGCTTCTCAGAAGGAAAAAAGCGAGCATAAGAAGCTCACTGTTTAGGAAATTGAGTGAAATTACTACATAAATGAGATTTGGAAATTTTACCAAACCCCGAACCGAAGTCTGTATCCAACAAGAGAATGAAATAGTAAAGCCGCATTCGATTCTGAGGATTTGAAAAGTCATTTCTATAGACTGTATAACGACGATAGCAAACCAAGTACCGCTGTCAGGCTGGATGAATATTTTAACATGGACAATGTAGACCAACAATCCGTCCGCCCGACCTGGATGAAGTGAAGATAGGCATATCCAAACTTAAGTCCAACAAAGCTGCTGCAGCGGACGGCCTGACTGCCGAAATCTTCAAAGCGGCAAGCGATAAATTAGTACGGAGCATACACCAACTCATCTGTAAAATACGATCGCACAAATGTAAATATACCCGATAAATAGAATCTCAGCATTATTTGTCCGATCCTCAAGAAAGGAGACTCTTGAACTAACTACAAAGGCATAAGTCTTCTTAACATCGCCTACAAGATTCCATCTGTCGTCTTCTGTGAACGCATAAAACAACTCGTCAACAAGCTATTTGGTCCCATCAGTGTGGCTTTAGGCAGGAAAGTCAACCATCGAACAAATATTCACACCTCCTCAGATCTGGGAAGAAAGCTATGAACTGCAAATCAATAAACACCACCTGTTCATCGATTTTCAGGCTACCTATTACAGCATCTATAGGAACGAGCTATATGAAGCAATGTGTTGTTTTGGCATTGCTACCAACTTTATCCAGCTGTGCTTAAAAGCATTTATTGTAGATAAGGCGATCCGCTATCATGGCCGCATGACACGAAAAAAATAAGAAGTCTCTGGATATTGAGGTGTTGTTTTATAGTCCAGGAATAGCTTACTGATAGTGATAAACAAAACAAAAATCATGCAGATATAAAATTTAGTTTGTATGTCAAATTATCCTTCAGTAAAACTGTGACCGCGTTTTTCTTGAAACATAATCGTTTGCACGAAAAAAAAAAACTTATGAAAAATATACCCTCGTACCGAGCGTGCACCGTGGTCTAGTGCGCTGCCATTCCCGTTTTACTGTCGAAGAGCAGGGACCCGAGTGTAGAAACGAATATGAAAAGCAGAGAGTTCTGTCGTCAGCAAAGGCACACATTGGATTAGAAGTAGCAGACAAGAGATCGTTGACAACAATTTAAAAGAGTGTCGGAGACAGAACGGAGCCTTGGGTTACACCAGAATTTATTTTGTGAAAATCAGACTTGAAACCATCCAAAACAATTTCGATTGAACGTTCCGAAAGGTAGTTTCTAATTCATTGAAGAAGAGAGTCGTCAATCTCAAATGCACACATTTTCGACAAAAGAACCTGATTTCAAACTCTGTTGAGTTACTCGTATATTATTGCAAGATTTTTTGTTGGCTTGGTAAGAGTTGGAAAGGATGGGAATAAAGTTGGGGAAATGCGGTTCACCTTTAGAGATAGGTATGGCTTTTTTTAATTGGGATTCAGTCTAAGACCATGGGATGCATTTCATCTTCGATCATGCTTATGGAAACCAGCTGATAAGCATGCGACCGACGGCTCACGCCAAGAACTGATAAAGAGAACTTTTAGTGTTCTCCAATAATTTTTGATACTTCATAGCCCATTAGAATTTATGACAATTTAAACCGAAAATGGTCAAAAAAAAAAATAGGTTGAACCTGTCCGGTTAAGCTTGAAAGGTTTTGATTAAGGCAAGAAAAAAAGTTTGTACTTAAAGAGGGTAAACTCCGTAACAACATCAAAATCTGGTCTATATTTGAAGGAATAATGCTGTGTTTCTGGTGGAACAACAAGGGTCCAATAAAATTAAATTTAATTATTTGATTAATTTTTGAAAAAATAGTTAAAAAACATTTTTTTAATAAGAATAGTTTTGAGAACCCTCCAATATGCATATAAGAGAGTGAAGATAAGCCCCACTGTCGTTCTTAATTTAGTCTCACCATATCTATCACCCTTAAAAGTGTGACCGATCAAATCTAAGACTCCCTGTATTAACGAAATCGTAGTTAGTATTGCATTGACAGTTCTAATAATAACTTGAATAACTCAGATAATTCTGGCCCGGTTTCTTTCAAATTTTAGTTAAATGTGTGCTATGTTAATGGATTTCGACTAGTACTGCAAACATTTCGAAAGACTGATTGTATTTTGTGTTAAGTGCGCAAGTTAGTTATCGCTGATGAATGCACTTTTTGATAAAAATGCAACTTTATTGTGAAAAAATTGTTACAAATAAATCATTCAAAGTATGGTATTACCCATCGCTTGCTACAACTTTTTCCCATCTTTTAAGCAGAGGTCGTACACTGTTATGGTAAAAGTGTTTATTTTTTGAGGCTATCCACGAATCAAGCCATTTAATGATGCCTTCATATGAGCGGAACTGCTGATCAGCCAGACCATGTGCCATCGAACGGAACAAGTAATAATCGGTAGGCGCATTTGAGCATTTCCAGGTAGATTTTAACGAGTTTGGCGATGTGAGGCTTAGCGTTGTCATGCTATAGAATCACATTTTCGTGCCTTTGCTTGTATTGTGGGCGTTTTTCACGCAGTTTTTTCTCTTTGAGTTGCTGTAGTGAATCCATTTTTTATCACCCGTCACGATGCGATGAAGAAAACCTCTCCTTTTTTTTCCGCTGGAGCAGTTGTTCACGATTCTCAACGTCTCTTGGCTTCAAATCATAAAGAACCCAAGTTCCTTGTAATCACTTGACTTAGCAGGTAACTCATAATGCTGAAGCAAGCTCATGGGATCCTCATTGAGCAATGCCTCCAATTCAGCGTCTTCGAAAGATTTTGGCCTTGCTTCACGCGGACGATCGTCAACATCGAAATCACAATCCTTGAAGCGACGGAGCAAATCACAGCACGTTGTTTCACTTAGAGTAGAATATCCGCCGTTTTCTTCGACTGAAAGAAGAAAATCAGCGCTTCCCGCCAATGACTTGCTTTAGATTATTGAATATGTCAAAATCGATTAGCACTTACTGCTAATATATTTATTTTTATTCACTTAAATTTGATTAAAATCTAATGGCAACGCTTCTGCATGAAAACGCATCACTTGGCAAAAATTCATATCGATAGCACCCTTTGTTCATGAGTTTGCGAGTTCGGACATACATGCCCAAATACGTAGGCATTTTCTTAAAACCTATAGACACTTTGGAACGTAAAGATATTACGAAATTTTCATTTTCGATTTTCGAAGTATGTAAATGCAAAAACTTCCCTATGACGAAGTTAAAAACTGATGTACGTTTGAGAATACACAGTGATTCAATCCTGGACTCCAACTATAACTCAGCAACCAGTGACACAATCTATGTGCTAAAATAAACATTTCTGACACTTGAATATTTTTTTTTCCATCTGTCGAAATTTCATTTATTTTGATTGTCGAAAAACAAACATATGGCAGTCCTTCCTAAACAATTTTTCATTTGATGTTGAAGTTTTAACCGATGAATAAAAATCTACAAGTGTCAATCATTGAAGAGGAATCGTGGCTGCTACAAAAAACAATTCCAAACTTTCTGAAAATAATTGTTACGAGTGATAAAATATGTTGCTTTCAAAACAATCCAAAAAACAAAGGTTCAAAGTCCGGATTGGAAATCGAAAAATCCACGAGCCAAAAAAACACGAAAAAATCCTACAAAAATCAAGACAATGCTCATCAAATTTTTCGATAGCAAATGAATTATCCATAAGGAGTTCGTTTCATCTAGTCAAACAGTTACTGATGAATATTATCGAAGCATTTGATGGGCAGAACCCGAAGTATTCGACCCCAATATCGCCTATGCAGGAAATTAGTCTCTGTTACACCTTACTCATTGTTCGTCAATTTGATTTGACACTCTGCGACTTATCGCTTTTCCAAAAATTGGAATCGCAATTGAAAGGACGTTTTTTGGACGACACTTCGGCTATTTAAGTGTCTTCAACACAAGCACTGGAGGCAATTTTACAAAATGCGCTGTAGCACCCCGTTAGGAACAAAGTTTTAAAATATTAGGATGTCTTGTTTAAAATTTTCTTTCCAATATAAGTTCAGGAACATTATAGACGCACTGTGTGTACGGGTATGTAATACATGGTGCCGTTTCTAAGAGAGGGCACCACTTGAGTTAAATACATACCATTTTCAGTTAGTACCAACCTTCAAAAGATACATGTATAAATTTGACAGCTGTCGGACGATTAGTTCTCGAGATATAGCTTTGTGAGTGAAGCAACTTTTGTTATTGTGAAAAAAAAATGGATTCCAGTCAATTTCGTGTGTTGATTTATCATTGCTTTTTGATGGGAAAAAATGCAGCCGATGCAAAGAAATGGCTTGATAAGTGTTACCCGGACTCTGTACCAGTCGAACGAACCATTCGCAAGTGGATTGAAAAATTTAAAAGTGGTCATACAAGCACCGAAGATGATGCACGCAGTGGACGTCCGAAAGAGGCTGTTTCAGATCAAAACATCAAAAAAGCCTACAAAATGATTACGAATGACCGTAAAGTGAAGTTGATCGAGATAGCTGAGGCTCGGCAGTCAGCTGAGTGGCGAGCAGGCGACGAACCTCGTCCAAAACGACCAAAAACTCAACAGTCGGCTGAATTGTTCCAATTATTCCAAACAGTTGAATGGAATAATTTTCATCGACTATCTCCAAAAGGGGCAGACTATCAACAGCGACTATTACATTGCGTTGTTGGAGCGTTTGAAGGACGAAACCGCAGAAAAACGGCCGCATTTGAAGAAAAAGAAAGTGCTGTTTCATCAAAAAGACAATGCACCGTGTCACGAGTCGATGAAAACGATGGCAAAATTAACAGGGATATAAAATGTAAGGTAAATATTTAATGAATAAGGAGAAAAATAATGCGCCAAGAATAGATCCTTGAAGGCCACCCGGAAGAAACGATAAAAGCGTGTGTTCAAAAAGTAAGGTGACTTTGGGAATTTCTCGGGTAACGTACATTCGACGTATTTGTGCAGATGTCCCCAACATATGTTCACAGTTTAAGATAGAAAGGAACAAAGAATTTGCATCAAATTTTGTGTAAAAAATGGAATCAAGTGCTGTAAAACACTTAAAATGTTAACAGTGGCATACGGTGAGCCTGCTTTAGGTAAAATTGGTACAAGCTTTCCCAAGATGGCCGAGAAAATGACAATGACTGACCTCGCTCGGGACGCCCAGTACATCAACAAAAAATAATAACGTCAAAGCTGTAAAGAAAATTGTTTTGGAAAATCGTCAATTTACCATAAGAGAAGTTGCTGAGGATGTTGGCATATCCGTGTTATATAATTTTCTCGGGTGTTTTTGGAATGAGACGTGTTTCTGCGAAATTTGTTTCGAAACTGTAGTACATCTGTAGTTTTTACCTCAAGGTCGAACGGTCAGTTGAAGTTAAGTTTGCGAGGAGTGATACGAAAAAAACGTCCTTAATTGTGGAAAAACAATTCTTGGCTTTTGCAACACGATAATGCACCTGCTCATTCATTGTTGCTTGTGAGAAATTTTTTGGCCAAAAACAACGCGACAATTATGCCTCAGCCACTATATTCACCGGATTTGGTCCTGAGGAAATATATGAAAGGACGTAGATTTGCAACGATTGACGAAACAAAAACGGCATCGCTGGAATAGCTCACGGCTATACAAAGAATTCGGAATTGGAAAAAGGGTTGGCACAAGTCTGTTATATCTGAGGAGGATTGCTTTGAAGGGACAACATTGATATTGATGAATAAATTAATATTTATTTATAAAAATATTAAGTCACTTTACTTTTTGAACATATCTCGTATAAGAATAAAAACGATTTTTAGAAGAGTCAAAGAAGTTAAAAAACGTCACTAGCTTATCACAGAGAATATAAGGGTTAACACAGTCAAATAAAAGTCAAGTCATGTTCATACATTGTATAATTAGAGTCAGTACCCAGTGTTTTATCGCCAGGATCTTTAAATGAAGTTGATTGCCAGCTGTTTCGTGGCCGGAAACCTCTTATTTGGCTGCTTAAAATTGAAGCCCTTAGTTATGGGTCTATATTCAGAATATTTTCCATTGTAAGCAACCAGGATGGTTTTTGATTTTTCCCAGTCAGAGGGGCGAGTATATGTCATTATAATGTTGTTACATATGGCTGATGTAAGGCAGGATTTTAATGATGGTAGAACGGGTGTTATCTAATCACACAGTTTTTTTATGATGGAGAGAACAGCATTTCCAATAATGCACTTGTCAATTTATACCAACCAAAATGCATCATCTCTGTCATTCTGTATTGGTATATAGATTGAAGTTAATGATATTATCGTCGTTGTGAATCTAGGATCTTACCCATCTTAATCTTTATTCTCGTCCAAAATTCCGATACTCGTATTTTTCGTATCCAGTCCAATTATAGGAATTTCATTCCAAAAAAACTTAGAAAAACGATCCGTTATTGGAGCAGACAAGACCGCGCTATATGCCGTTCATGCGACGCAACGCTCGAGGTTGTGAAGGAGAAATTTAGCGACTATGTCATCTCACGGCGCATTCATAAATTCGATTATTTTGTCTGGGGCTACTTCAAGTCCTTAGTCTACTCTAAAAAGCCAAGCTAGGTAGGAGAAGATAAGCCTTGTTGAGGGCAACAAGAACTTAAATTCGTTTCTAAACGATAAGAGTGGTTAACTGTGTTGAGGGCTCTCGAGAAGTCAAATAAGGTAAGGATTGACAAGCAACGGCTTGTCTAATTTGATCAAGACCAATAGTAGAGCAGTCTTACAACTCCGTTTACAGCGAAATCCTCACTGAAAAACTTTTTACTCAAAAGATATTTTTGCATTTGCACTAGCATAGTTCTCCCAAATGCCTTTGATAGAAACGGTAAAACCGAAATCGGTCTATATTCCAACGCCTTAACACTCCATTTTTTGAGATAAGTATTACTTTCGCGTCTTTCCATTGCGAGGGAAATACTGCTGTTGTTAAAACTGAGTTGAAGATTTGTGTCACGAATGGCAATATGTATGGGAGCAGGAGTTTACCAATTTAGGGTGGATATTGTCGAGTCCCATGGCATTCGATTGAACGGCTAGTAGGACGAACTACTTGGGTGGGAATGGCCCGAATCGGCCTTTGGCTTTTGATGAACAACTACTAAATATTCCAATATATTCGCTTTACGTTTCTAATTTTAGATACGATTTCATTCCGTATAAAGTGGTATCTGTTAAGAAACTCATCAATTCTTCTTGTTATCCGATACAAGAATTGTATCGATAAGATTCGAGGGTTAAGTGGGTTAGGTTGGTCGTATTTACAGGACTTAGGTCAAGCGAATTCATGTTCTGCAAAAGAACTTTCGAGTTTTTTTAAGTCTAGGAGATTGCAATTTGTAAAACCACAAATTACTGTGCTACTTTTACTGTATGCAAGCTCCTCAAGGGCGCAATAGAGTAGAGTAATAGGAATTGAGTTATTTGGTCAATAAACGACCCCCAGCTAGACCTTTTCCCTTAATATCAATCTTAGAATTTACAAATATGTTTGTATATGCCTAACTTCGACGAGTTTGGGAGGCAGATATGAATACCCTCATTTTTCGTCTGGAAGACCTGACCCATGTCACTCAGATTTCCATTAGCTCCCCCAATAGTAGATCCTTTGGCTTCTGGTGTACTACTCTTGTTCATAGTGAGTACAGACGTTTGGTAAGACAACACAAGTTAGTAGCATTAAACTGAATATTTAATAATAAGAAATTTTTCATTAAAAGGCTTATCATGGCCATTCAAACTGGATAAAAATAAAAGAAATAAAAATCTATTGAATAAAAGAGTGTACACTAGATAGTTGTGTAAGTACTGAAACAGCAACTCTGATGATTCATTGACTGTGTTGTTATCATGTTGTTTTTGTTCGGTGATGCCTTCTAAAGTCTGGTGGTTTTAAATTACAAGGCTCCTTCCATCTTTTTTCAGCTTAATATAAACTAAAGCAAAAAGCTTTTTCTTCTCCTTAAGCTGAACAGCAGAACGTAGAATATCACCAGTCTTTCGTTGACATAGCAGCTAATATGTGAGAATGTATGTGATTTAACCCAGTTAAACTTTTTTCTTTAGGGCTTCGTAAAATCTCTAGTATATTCTTACAAACCAGAAACTTAAGACGACTTGGAGACGATATATTGATATATCGGCTGAATTATGTCAAGCAGCGATGAAAAATTGGATCTACCACATCCATCCGTGAAGGACATTTGAATGATGTTATATATCATAACTAATGGCTATTGTATTTCATTGGGGCGCATCTTGTCAAAAACCCTGTATTTCCTGATTTTGAGCTCTAGTCAGTACTGCCTCCGACGACATTATTATCATCACCGGTACCAAGAACCAAGGATCTACGGGCAAAGAAAACAACACCGTCGACAACAAAAACACATACCACGGAAGTAGTTCTTAGACGATCATCGAAAATTGTTTAACCGTCCCATCGATTGACACTTTAAGAATCAGACTCTCGAGACAAACCCATAGATGACGACTCTAATATACGCAACTTATCCATACGATTTTTCGTTAGCACCAACCATTAAACGATGATATTTCCACCATTTGCCATCGTGATATTGAAGTTTTAGTGACGTACTCTTTGATATTTTCAAAACAATGGAAAGAAACGATATTTGATGGGACAAAATACCATTAAAACTCAAGAATGACTTGCAAAATATTATAAGGAATCTTATAACATTTGTTGCTGGTTTTCTAAATTCAAACAATGACTCTGTACGACATTGATGTTGAGCGCTCTAGACACACCAAATGAAGATGTTACATCGGAAAATAGAAAAAAATTAACAAAATTATTTTTGAACAACCGTAAAGTGAAAGTGTGTGCAATAACTGACATCATAAAGATATCAATAGACCGCGTACGAGATATGTTCAAAAAGCAAGGTGACTTTATATTTTTATGAAAAAATATTTATTTAATCATCACTATTAATGTTGTCCCCTTCAAAGTAATCCCGCTCAAATATAATACACTTATTCCAACGCTTTTCCTTATCCTTGAAGCAATTCTCATACACTTTTTAGTATATCCTTGTGCTCTTACCGTCATGCCGTTTTTATATCCTCAACCGTTGCAAATCTCCGTTCTTTCATAGGTCTCTTCAGTTTTGGGAACAGAAAAAAATCGCATGGAGGTAAGTCTATCGGATACGGTGGCTGAGGCTTGATTGACGTGTTGTTTTTGGCCAAAAAAAACTTTCACAAGTATAATGAATGAATGAATGAACAGGTGCATTATCGTGATGCAAAAGCCATAAATTGTTTTTCCAAAATTCCGGATGTTTTTTTTCGTATTGCTTCTCGCAATACCTGGAAATAAAAATTCCCGATGCACAACACCATGGTAATAGAAAAAAAAAAACAGTGATTAAAAAAAGGTTCTTATGGGTGCTTCTATTGGAACAATTGGGCTTTGGTTTCGACGTCATAACCATATACTCATGATTCGTCACCAGGTATGACCCTTTTGAGCAAGCCAGAGCGATGCTCAATCGGAGCTTCTGAGCAAAATTAAAATGTTTTGAACAAACTTCACTGACACACGTCTCATGCCCAAAACATCCAAAAAAAATGCATCACACGAAACGACCGATATGCCAACATACTCAGCAACTTCTCTTATGGTAATTCGACAATTTACCAAAACAATTTTCTTCACAGCTTCGACGTTATCATCTTTTGTTTATGTACTAGGGCGTCCAGAGCGAGGTTCGTCATTGGGATCTTCTCGGCCATATTGGAAGACCTTGTTCCTCTCGTAAACTTTTTTTTTAATTAGAGCAGACTCACCGTATGCATTTCAAGTATTTAAGATCGCTTGATTCCATTTTATACACAAAGTTCAATTAAAATCCTTTGCTCCATTTTTTATAATTGCAAATCGTTAAGCTCACCAAATCATGTCTAACCTTTCTACGTGTCAAAAACAAACTGAGTATGCTATATACTTGAAACTGTGAACGTTTGTTCGTTACATTTGTATTTTATACCAACACAACAAAAAAAAAAAAAACAATCGATGATCAAGTGTACGCTGCCCGCGAAATTTCAAAAGACACGTTGCTTTTTGAACACACCTCGTACATCGTATTTTGCACGAGTATTAGGATTCGAAACTCTGTTCGAAGTGAATAAAAACAAACACGTATAGAAGATTCAGATTCGAAAAATTAATTTTTCATTCGGTATGTGCCAGTGGATGATACTTGGATCCTATTATCTGTTCGCAAACTTTAAATAAAATGCTCATCGGAAAGAGATACTCGTATGGTCATGTTCGACAAAATTAAATCGCATTTTAAAGGGATAGGCAAATTCTTCTATAAAAAAAGGTGTAGAAATGCTAAAGCGGCACTGCAATGGTTATACTTATCACTCTAAAAGGAGACTATGTAAATAAATAAACTCGAATTTTGCCGTAAGAAATCGTGTTTTGGTCAGTAACCACCTGCTAAGAGCATTTTTGTTATTATACTGAACACACGTCACTTCGAATAAAACGAAATTCTTTTTCGCTTTAATCTCTTAGTGTGATAGTATGGTATGATCACCTTCCCCCGCTTATATCACGTACTTGGTCGGTTAAATAAATAAAAATTTGAACTAAACAAGCATTGGAATTCAATTAATGGATATTCGATTAAATTGGCGCCAATTGCTGGCCTTTCAAGAAAAAAAAATTATATATATATATATATATATGTAATGTGTATATCTAAAATATAAATAAAATTAATTTTATTAAATCGAAACCCGTATCAACACAAACTATCACCTAAATATGACGAACAACATTCCACGAAACGGAAATTAAACGGAAAAATCATTATCAAAACCTCTCTTGCCACATCATTGATCAGTTTATGAGTATTCACAGTCTTCACAATTTTATGGCTTTCACTGTAGTCCAAGTCAGACGACACGTCTACAAAATCTTCCTCTCTCTCACTTAAATAGAAAAAGGAAATTTGCTCACGATTTACAGCGAAGATTCTCTCTCCAAATTTAATATTTTTGCCTACGTATCGGCTTCCATATCTAATCGTCCAAAAAAATCTCTTTAATAAAAATCTATGAAGATTGCTAAGTCAAAAAACAATTCCATCAAAACAAAAATCCTTACAAGTAGCACCCAGTGATTGATTTCAAAAAGCTCAGCCACTATAAGGTATAATAATTGATCGACAGGGTGTTCTTCAAATAGGATTTCAATTTGACTTTGAAGACACATTGACACGTAAATTGAGTAAATAAAAAATAAACACTTTTACAACTTTAATAGGGATTTCCCTTTAAGAATTTCGATTAAGTTATACAGTCATACACATAAGAAAAGTCCTAATCAAAAGATAACACTTTTTTTTATTAGTTTTGATATATTTTTTTATTTTGACTTAGTCTGCCAACGTATAAGATGTAACTTTACTCACTTAAGGCGCACACTTGAAAAAAAAACAAATCTAATCACACACGTTGTCAATTTTTTTATAGCTGCTACTGTAGATAATTAAGTGCGAAAATACTTAAGCCAAACGAACAAACTCTTATCAAATGCAATCTCTCAAGGGACAGTTTATATTCACCTGGCTTAAGTAATTTGCTACTTAAAGATTCGAAATTCAAAATTGCTTATACTTGTATACAAAATTTCTTAAAAAAAAAATCAGATACTTTTAGTAGGGTATAAAGGTTTGATCTGCGCAATAAACTCATTCCGCTTTCAATATTCACCTGTCGCGTATTAAAATGAAACTGAGTTGAACCAATTTTCAGTTAAGTTTAAAAAGTTATGAATGTACAAAAGTATATCTTCTTTTGAGGCGTTTAAATGTTTGTTATCAGAACCTCTCTATCAAGAAGCAGCTATTGAAGTACATACAGTTGTGTACATATGTATGTATATGAACATATAGGTGCACGAGTACGGTGCTTATATAGAAAGGTGGAATACGAACCTACGTTCGTTCTATAGAGACCGATTGTGATAGGCCTTAGTAGGAGTATTCCCATATCGGAGTATGCTTTAAAATGGTACACTTGCATGTCTCTCTAAACAGAAAAAATTTACACGTCGACGACATTGACATGCTTCCATACTTTTAATATTTCCTCACCTGCTTCAATTGTTCTTCGATCACTAGTTCGAACGGGGCCGGGGAATAGCACTGACTGAGAAGCAAACATGGAATGAAGTCTGTTTGAATATTCTTTTTTTTTTCAAAGGGCCTTCTAGAGAAGCCTATTTGAAGTCTACAACAAATTGATAGAAGGAAATGTGCTTTTTTCTTATTACAACCAAAAATCATTCCAACCAATTGTAACAAACGGCATTTCACTATAAAATCACTCAGACAGATAAGTCAAATTTACAATTTATGATCAGCTTAAAAATCGTCGTCAATCGTCATCAGCTTGATTTATTTTGTTATCAGTTTAAGATATTGTATTTTTTTTTCCGTATTTTAGATACTTTTTTTGTAGGTATAAGTGTGTGCACAAGAATTCTGAGATACGAACTTCAAAGGTGCTGTTCGGGTGAAGTTTGAAAATAATAAGAAATTGAATATATATGTACATAAACATATAGTATTTGGGTCACAGGCAGATAAATGAATATTGGTATCAGTTTGACAAAAAAAAAAAAAGATACAATGATTGAATGACAATGTTTTTCAATAACTGAGATTGATGAGACGAGCACTTGCCGCAAATGATCTATTGTACTTAAGATTGTCATGCTTTAATTTTTTTACAGTGTGCCTACGACCGGTATAATGAAAGTGCAATTTACTCGTATCTTTTACAATTTTTTGAGATTCAAACATACTATCAATGTTTGACATCTTTTTACTAACAAATACAACTTTCATGTAACAGTCTCAGACTTTAAGCACTGTACCCATAAAATTGAAATAAAAATCTTTATTGGTATGGACAAGACTTGTCTTTCAAGTTTCGATCAAAATATTGTAATATATATTACGTTCCTAGAGATTTAAGATTCTTTTGAGCTAAGTGCTTTTCAATCGAGATCATGTGACACCTGAATCAAAAGACACATATTCCTTAGTTGGAATCTACTTCATAACTATGTTGATAATTTCCACACTGATGAGTATTGATCTTCTTCATGTGATTGATGGACGTACTTGCCATATTTCGTAAAGGTTTTAGCCGAATAAATTTTACTGATACTTTTTTTTTGTCGAAACAGAGCACTCAGAGAAGGAACTAATCCATAATACTCCTTCTACGTATAGCCTTAGCATCCACCACATCAGCAGTTATGCTCATAGGAAACTCAACTGTTCGTGGAACCCCTAACCGAGGACACATGTAGTCCTAACCCAGTTTCGGGTCCTGAAAAACTCTCATTTCCCGTGATCCCATTATGACCTGCAACACAAAACACGACCAGTAAACTCTGTCTTCTGACTGCATTCAGTGAAGTCTTGCATAGTAGTGTGAGATTCTTACTCACTTAAAACACCTTAAGCCAACAAACAGTTTTTTTTTTTTTAACATAAAATAAGCTCATTTGCAGGTGACTTTCCAATGAAAGTTCCTTCATGCTCCGCTTTTTAAAGCGGTTTCATTTTATAGCGGAAGGTACAAAGGTTTAGCCTTTTGGTAACGGCGCAATAAGTTTCTCTAGTTCAAAATGTGTTTAAAGGACTATTTTTTTTTTTTATAATTTGCGTTCTCAAGGAAGTTAAGTACCTTTAAAAAGCTTATACACAACGCGGGCGAAAAAAAAAATCAGGAAGAAAAGAAAGAGAGATACCGATGAACGTTGGTTTTAAATGTTTGAAAGGCATTCCATAAGCGAGTTGTACGGCTATGGAACGAATCACGATATTTTAGAGTACCGCCAAAAGTGGGCTTGAGGATATACTGATGAGCATTCATAGAGAGACAGGTGTTACGGTTAAAGGTTTGAAGGTGCGGAATGCTACTGGCGATTTCATTGGAGCAATGGTAGTGGATATAGCGATAAAAAAAAAGTGATACAGGAGATATTACGTCGGTGTTCAAGGGTGTGAATTGACTAACTAAAATTAGTATCACCTCTGAGCTTTATCGCACGGTTTTGAATCCTATCTAACAGAGATGCTTTAGACGCACCTGGCCAGGTGTGTGCATTGTTCTGGCTGACACTTCGCAGCATTTTTTATGACACCGAATTCTAAAGTAAGCTGTCATTGACACACGCACATAGAATGGAAAATTGTTTGGTTTCGACGATGTAAGGGCCATTCATGGATAATTTCTGGGTATTTAAATTTCGCTTTAATGACAGCAGACAACATTGTGTTTTAGAAGCATTAAATTTCACTCTGTTGATAGTTCCCCAATTGATTATTTTGTTAATATCAGAATTAAATGAGCTTAACATACGCTGGCGTTCCCTTTCTACAGCCGAAAAGCAGGGACGTGAGTCAGGGAACGAATATGAAAAGCAGAGAGTTATTGGTATTGGATTAGAAGTAGAAGACAAGAGATAATTGATAAAAATTTAAAAGAGTGTCGGAGACAGAACTGAGCTCTGGGGCACACCAGCATTTATTTTGTGAATATCAGACTATAAACCATCCAAGACAACTTGAATTTAACGTTCTGAAAGGTAATTTCTTATCCATTGAGGAAGAGAGTCGCTGATGCACGCATTTTCGGCAAAAAATAAAGTTTTCATCCAAGAAGCTTCTTTCTAAAATATAATTGCAGAATTCCAGATGCTTGCCTGAGTCCCAGGTTTCTATGATATTTCTCGTTCAGGTAATAGTCTTACTGAAAAAAAGGTAATAAGTATAATACTGCCGACTCAGTATTGTATTTTTTCCTATCGTAATTCGTCGACCAGCTAACCCCAAAAACAAATAGGACAACACACAATGGAAAAGTTCTGTGCTTAATTGTTGATCCCAAAGCGAAATGCGTAGCCTGCATTGTCTCTGAAATACGTTACCTACCTCAAGGAGAATTGTGGTTTCTTCAATTTTTACTGCGACGAATGTAAAGAGACCACCTTGGCTCACGTCATGCAATGCTAACGGAGTGCAGTCATATTAGCAGAATAGAAAATATTGAAGACTTAGTAAAAACAGTACATCCCACTCCTCATCCATCAGAAGAGTGTGTGCCAGATGATTTCCCTGCTGAGTCCAACAGTACCAACAACTTCAAAATCAACATCTTCTCGAAGTATTCGTGGTTGTTTCCTACTTCCCCCGTTAAGGCCACAAAACCTGGGCGCATATGTATCACCAAATGGTCTGAGAAACGAGAAAATGTACATCCCGACCATAATCACAGTTCTAAAAATATACGTAGTTTTTTTTATTAAACTTAACAAAAGACCCCTCTCCAACTCCCTTCCAAAAGTAACAAGGAAACATACTGATAAAAACTGAAGCTCCAATCCCGATCCTAATTGAAGCTTCAAAACAAATATATTCGCAATTTTAATCCTCCCTCCTCACTTATCTGACACAAAGCCTTTACACACCAATCCTCTAATCCCCTAATTTCTCCCATTCCACACAAGCCTCCGTGCTAACGCGTCTTCTCCCCCGCTGCCCCTATTCATGATCCCATTTTCCTACTCTAAACTAACACAGCAAACCATTGACACTACAGAAAGTCGTTACGCACTCTCTGGGCTTAGAGAAACAATTTTCGGCGACTTTAATCTTCCTCAGTAACAATAAACTCCATCAGATGGTGTATCGTTTTTTATCGCTTCAAATGAAAACTCAGTTAAAGAATTGCTCTTCTTAGATCGCTTATCAGACTCAAGTCTATGCCAAGTCAGCGGTATATCCAACTACACCCTGACTGACTCGAACTGCAACCAACTTCAGACTGTTATAATTTAAGAACCGTTCATCACAGTGAGCTCAAATTTTGACACATGACAGATAATTTTATTATTTACAAGTCTTTTAAACGATTTGCGTCTCAGTTGTGTTGAAAAATTCAAACGTGATAGTATGATTGCTTTATATTTGGCTGGAAAACCACAAGTAGCTATCGTTAGAGCCCTCCAGCATCTCAACCTGAATAAATCATTTGTGTCTCGAACCATAACTCGTTACCGTGATACTGGCAGCGTTACAAAACGCTATGGAGGTGGCTATAAAAAAAAAACAGCAACATCGGCAGAAATGGTTCGGAAAGAAAGCGCTCGTCAACCAAGATTGTTAAAAAACAATGTTCCACACTTCATTTCTTCGACACAATGGATTGCGAATTCTCCGGATGCAAGTCCGTTGGATTTCTCTGTCTGGAGTATTATGAAGGTTGGCACTAAAAAACAACAACGTTTGGACCACCTCAAACAAGCACTTCGCCGGGAATGGGCTAAAATACCGCAGAGCCACTTGCGTGTAGCGTGCGATGCTTTCTTCGGCCGTCTCGCTTTTTTTCGCGCTAAAAGTGGACATACTGAAAACTACTAATACAATTTGAAAATTGATGTATTTTTCAACCTTTTTTGCTTTGACACAATAAAATTTATCAAAAAATAAAAAAAAATATAGCATTTTAGAAAGTTGCAGTTCGAGTCAGTCACCCTGTATATTGGCAGACAAGTAGACTTTACTTTCACAATCGATTCAATTAATTTCTCAGTCTTACTTTGTCCGCTATCTCTCTCAACAATTGATAACTACCATCCTCCCCTTCATCTCTCGTTTTTTCATAACTCTTCTGTCCAGTCCACTCCCCCCACAACTCACTCAATAAGGCAAACTTTCACAAAATCAGGGACTATCTCAGCAGATCCTCTTTTAACTTTCACAAATTTACTATAAATTATGCCTTACCCATATTTTATAGAAAAATATTTAATTCTTTTTCCTTTACCTTTCGTTTCCATGCCTTAAAACATCACTCTCTGATTCTCATATTCGTTCCCGGACTCACGTACCTGTTCTTCGGTTCTTCGGAACGGAAATTACAGCGTATGTTAAGCACATTAAATTCCGATATATGCAGCATTACTAAGTGGGGAATCATTAACAGAGAGGAATTTAAGACCTTCAAAACGCAATGTTGCCTACTGTCGCTTAAGCGAAATTTAAACACTCAGCCATTATTCATGAATGGCACTTGCATCGTAGAAACAGAAAAACTTTCAATTCTCGGTACGTGTGTCAATGGCAACACACGAACGAACGTTCGTCGATGTCGCCAAAAATGCTGCAAAATATCTAGGTTTCCTCAAACGATGTAAGAAATATGTCACCCTCCCCCTGACCTGGCCACAATATAAAAGACGTTTATTCACCCAAAACTGGTGTACAATGCCCACATCTGGTCAGGAGACCCAAAGACCTCTTTGCACTTGCTATATGGGATCAAAAATCGTGCGATAAAACTCATAGGTGATGTCAATATTACAGTTGTTCGACACAATCGAACGCCAGCGTAACGTCTCCTATCTCACCCTGTACTCGTATATCGTTATTTTCACCACCAGTGCTCCACTAAAATTGCCAGTAGCATTCCGCTGCTTCAAACTTTTAGCCATCACACCCATCTTGCTGTGAATACTCATCAGTACATCCTCAATCCCACCTTCGAACGTACTCCGTAAAACTCGCTTACCATATTTCGTTTAATATAAGGGAAAGAAGTTATGGGCTGTTTTCCTTCGTAATAGATCATTTTTTGACTATTCTATCTCCGTACTTATCTTTATTTCACCGAACTTTATGATTCCCTTTACCACCGCTACCTTAACAATGCGCAGTCAATCTTACAAACGACCCTAAGTCCTTTTTTCAATTGGTTAACTATAAAAAAATCTGATGGTGACCCACCTTCCCTCTCTTTTAACAACAAGTCTTCAACCGATCCACTCACCATTGTCAACTTATTCGCAAACAATTCTTCACTAACTACTCCTTTGTACCAGATCCAACCTATTTTAATTACCTACTGAACTTCTCCATTGGCCGCACTTTTCTCTGACACCTTAGAACCATCTTTAATTCATTATAAGTTACACCAACTTAATGAATTCACACCCGGTCTAGATGATTTCCCTGCCATATTTTTTTAAAAATGTTCTTCCTCCCGTTCCCTTGTCCTTTCTAATCTCTCTCGTATATCCCTTCCACAAGGAGAATTTCGTCAGGCTTGGAAAATTTCCTTCGTAAACCCAATTCACAAAAAAAAATAAAGAATGAAATAACCAACTATCGTCTCATCGCTAAACTCTCCCATATGCCTAAACTCTTCAAAAGTATTTTGTATGAAGCTATAAGCTTCCAATGCAAATAACATTTTTCCCTAGACAGCATGGCTTCCTGAAAGTTAGCCACAAATCTTATTGAATCCTTTGCCCTCTCGGCCTTAGAGAATATTAACGAAGTACACCGACTTCAACAACCGATTTTAACAAGGGCTTCGATAAAATCTCTCATCTATTAACACTCTTCAAATTGTCTGCTCTCGGCTTTGAACCCATACTGTTAAAATTGATATTCGTTTACCTGGAAATTCATTTTAACAGTGTTCGTTTTAGGTCAGCTCACTCAGCTCCACTTTTGGCCACCAGTGGAGTTCCACAAGGCAGCCATCTCGGTCCTCTTCTTTTTATATACCATATACTCATGATCATCAAACACTGGTCTATCTCCCTTTACGCCAACAATACCAAATTTTTCAAAACCATTTCCTCATAACATGACTCCTTCCTCCTTCAACAAGGCCTTAATAGTTTTCCAAACTGGTGCTTTAAAATGTTTTTTGAACTTAATATCTCCAAGTGTCAATCCATCACCTTTTCATATAAGCGACCTCAATCTCCTCTCCGACTCTACCTTCTCCACAATCAACCTATCTCCTTCGTTCAATCTCTCTGCGACCTCGGCATTTTGTTTGATAGGGAGCTCAACTTCCGTTTACATATGGATGAGGTAATCCTTAAAGCCAACTATGCATTAGCTTTTGTAAAACATGGATTTAAAGAATTCACCAACCTCTATATTATCTCTGTTCTTCCCCTCCGGCGGTACTACAGTCAAGTGTGGTCCCAATAGCATCGTGATCATATCTCGAGAATCAATAGCATCCAGAGGTGTTTCCTTCGATTTGTTCTTCGAGATATGCCCTCGAACAATCAATTTATTCTGTTCGCTACCAAAACCGTCTCAACCTTACTAACTTTAATACCCTTGAGGAACGCAGAAGTGCAGCCGACTTTCTCCTCATTCGTCGACTCCTTTCACAACTGTTTTCCTCAACACCTACTATAATCTCTTCTTTCTACCAACCCACCAAATCTTCTATGGCGGGAACTAACCAATCTCTCGTATGCTACGAAAAATCAATTTAACCCTCCGATGAGCGGTGGCATATAAGGTGGTAAAATGAGCGTAAGGGATCTGTCATACATATAAAATGCGTATATTTCAGGACAGGGAACGAATGGTAACCAGAGGTGTACTAAATGTGTGGTTTTGTGTTAGCATATGTGGTATTGGTATTGGCGACATATAACAACACAACAAAGAAAACACAAAAATTTTGGAAAAAAATTTATTTATTTTTCAACATAATCGCCTTTCAGTTCTATACACTTTTCCCAGCGATGTTCAAAAAGTTCGATACCCTTTTTATAATAAGAACTGTCTTGCTCCTAAAAATAGCCATTAACTGCCGACATCGTTGGAAAATCTTTGACCACTGATCCATTTTTTCAAGTTTAGGAACAGAAAATAATCCGAGGGGTCTAAATCTGGCGAATAGGGTGCATGAGGCAGCAATTCAAACTTTAATTCATTAATTGTGGCCATTGTATTCACGGCACTATTTTTGCTGGAATGTGAGCAAACGCGGCACCCAAATTTCTCATGTCCAAATTTTCAAATAATATGCGATGTACCGCACTTTTTGAAATGCCTACAATGTCTGCTAGCTCTCGCACTTTCAGTCGACGATCATCCAGTAACGCTTTGTGGATTTTCTTCACCATTTCTGGAGTCGTCACCTCATTTGGTAGACCACTGCGATGCTCGTCTTGGCAGCTCGTACGGCCTCGTTTAAACTCAACAATCCAAAATTTTACTGCTCGTAAGTGTCTATGGGTGTGTGAAAATATGATGAAACAAATGTTTTAGTCCATTTGAAACGGCGCGGGTACCTTAATTTATTCCCAAATAAAAATACATTATGAACAGCATTCTAGTTTGCACTTTAACATTTGCATAGAATGTTCTTTGAGGCATATAAGACAACTGCATATGCAGCAATGGTATCAAGTTCTACGTCTCGATTTGGAAGAAAAAACGCGAAGATAGCATAATGAACGTGTAGATGCTACCTCAGCATATGGCTTTGGTGGAGCTGCGGATGTCAATAAGCATGAAAATAACGAAATATATACATCTGATCCATTGTTTCTAAGCCTATTTTAAATTGATTGTAATCCAATTTTTGATCCGGCTTTAATGATTTCAATGGATCGGTGTCACGACGGTAATGAACGGTGGACAAAATGACTACTGGCTAATTTTGGCTTTAAGGCATTATTATTGTGAAATCAAAATATGATACTATTCTGTGCACGTTTTGAGTTCAGCAATTGAGGAGGGATGAAGGTTTTTTTTTTTTTCTAAATGTGCCCACAAACACCACGATTCGATCCATCAACATCTCTGCCAAATTATATGACGAAAAAAAAAAAAAGTCAGTGTAAACGCTTTTGCCGCTGGCCATATATTTCTCCATCAATTTCATGACAACCCGCTCGTCTTGGTTCGTCTCTGGTTGGCCAACTGGTGGCTTTCCCGTATAAATTATTTCTTTGAGAATATAATTTGACACGGAATCGCAGACCCAGCAAACCTTTGTTCCCTATTTGTTCCGAATATGTTGAGTAAACCTAGTTCGTGATACGGAAATAACTAATCATCGACGGCCACTTGGCACTCCGGGGGGTATGCTCTTTCTAAATCATCAGCATGAGCCATACATTGACTATTGCCGGAGATTTGCTTTGTTGACGTTTTTCCGGATATAGACATGGTGGCTTTGCGGATGGGCATATTCTTTTTTCTAGCTGCGAATTGGCGTGGAGCACACCAGCAAACAGCAACATCCCAAAGAAGGCATACATTTCCTCCTCTTTGATCATCCAAACTTGCTGTTTTTTTTATTGCGATGAGCTTCGTTCCATGGTCGAAAGGATTCAAAGGCTTTTTGATTATATTCACAATTTCGGGTGACAACAACGATTTGAAAATGGCTCGGTGATGCGGCAATATTCCTCGTAATGGCCTTTTATGTGTAATCGTTGGCACATTATGCGAATGTGGAAGGTAGTGGATTTGCCATCTTTCGAATGGTAAGCCTCTTCCTGAACAGGAGCAGCCACATAATCTGGTGTAACACCACTAGATAAGGGAATTGCCGTTAGTGCTTATGTGTATAATTCCTTCATCATCGTTATCATTCAAAACGGCCTCTAACTCAATCTCTTGTTGAATATCGGACGCGTCATCCACATTTTCATCTTCTTCTGGCACGTAGTCTTCATCGTCCAAGTGATCACCTGATTCTAATGGGTCGAATTCCGACCCCATAATTTGTCCAATTTGCGTTTCAAGTCGCTCTCGTTCTTCCGGATTCAAATTTGGTGCATTAAGTTTACGAACCAGATTTGTCATAATATCAACTTCACTGTCTTCTCGCTCCATTTTACTGAAAATGAAAACATGTAAACTAAAAATAAAATTCAATGAACTAGTAGATATTAGTAACTTGCGATTTTTTCGATAGAAAACTAAATAACACTTGAAAATAATCAAATATCAAATCACCAGCCAATTTACTTTCGCTATGCGCACTATGAATCCTACGCATCAACTGTGGGTCTACTCAGACTCATATGTATGATTCACGAAAGTCGTTTAAAATTAAATGTTTATACTGTAAATATGTAGTAAACTTATTGTTTAGCGTTACTTTGTATACACGTTAACATATTAGATGATGTCATGGACTGCTGCTACTCAGAAATACCAAGAAAAAAACTTAAGCACATTTCCAAACCGGTTTGGTCTGGCCAGACCCATACGCTTATCGGAGGGTTAAACCTTACCGACTTTGACTTTCATCGCACCACCTCCTACCTCAAATCTGTTTTCCTTCCCCACTCCAACCAAGTTTAAGTTTAAGTTTAGTTTAAAGTTACCTATAGTCTGTATGAAGCCGAACTAAAGGAGGCATACGCCTTCACAAAAATGAAATTAAATTTATACTGGATGGTTATACTTTGGCAGGTATTTTGATGATTTCTGATGTAATCTATCATAAAACAAGAGAATCTTTAAACTCCTTATATCCCAGAAGGATGTGAGTCTTTCCCAATTTTCAATCTTAAAAACATTGATTATTGGTGCAGTCCTTTCAGGGTTTTTTCTCCGACAACTTCACTTGTTCACTGTTCACTGGCCAGCTCAATTAGTTTTCTATCCAAAACAATTTCCGCAGATCTTCATATTTTGTGGAAAGACTGGTGTCTTTAAAAAAAAAAAAAAATTATAGTCATACATTTTCTCACGAAGAGAGCTAGTTCAGTTTTTTTTTTTTTTTTAAGAGTAGTAACTGCGACTTTTGAGCAAAACAAGATCATACTGCAGAGTTTTCTTAACAGTGTGAGAGACTTTTTTTCTCTCCTCGAAAATAGAGCTCTTACACCAATAATTAGACTCCTTGTACGAGTATGTTCTTTTTACTGAAATTTTTTAAACTTTCGTATAAAGATGAGTAAACGCTTCTTTGGTAAAGTTTCTACAGAGCCAGCATCTATCAGCGCAGACTGACTCGAGCCTAGATCAAGCATCCACAGAGATAGTGTTCCGCGTTGTCGATATCGTTCTCGCAGCAAATGTACGCACCTTTACTATACGCCAGTATGCAATTAACAGTGTTTCCTGTTGAGAAACAGCAAAGATGTCACTAAGCATTCTTATGATTTCGGGTCCTGAGAAACGGTCCTGTGAGTCCTGCTGAAGTCATCGCCGAAATCAGCGCTCCAACTAGATTCAGAGAAACCTTGCATTCTTGAATTAACATAGCTTAAAATATAAATAACATAAAAGCCTATAATAGGGCATTAAGCGCAGCTTGGTTTTTTGGTGAAGCAGCAGATAGTTCTCTCTCTACACTAGTTTTTTTAAAATGTAGCTCAGTGGCTTCTAACTTCTGCGTAGAAGTTAGACGCAAGTTTTCCTAACGGGATTGAAACATAACATAGTTTTCATCCAAAAAGAAACATCCCCTTCCTGGCTCAGATTGTTCCTGCAGGGAAATCGTGAGCACAGGAAACTCGATTTTATGTTTTTACAGCGACAGAGGTTCTGATGTCATAACCACTGAAAGTTCAGATAGGGTGAACCAATTTCACATACCATACAATGGCTTCCTCTGACATCAATTGGACGTTTTTTTGAACCCATGTATTAGATCAAACCTTCAAACTTTGAAACTTTTCTGGGTCCACTAATAATTCGGGGACGATGCCATAAATCCTGATATTTTAGAAGACTGGAGAACTTTTTACAATTTCACAATTGTAGTTGTGCGTTACTAACATAGTTAATGTAATAACCTTTAGCTACACGTTTTTTGCGATTCGTTGGAAAAGGCAAATATGGTTGCAGTGTACTTTAAAATCGAATATGAAAATGGAGAGATGCATACGCGTTGGCTGATGTTCAAATCCAGTCACTCTTCCGCGCTTGAATTTATATGGGGTTGTCATGATCACCCTGTACTAGATATGTGCAAAGTCCGCGAAGTAGGATACTTTTGTCCGAAACATATTCGGAGTCATACAACGTTTAACGAAGGTTGATAAAGTAATATGGAGCCATGTCTCTATCGTCGTCGGGTGAAAACGCTCAGCTTCAAATGCACACGTTTTGGAATCGGCTAGAATATTTAACACGACTGCAACACATGCTGAAGTGTATAAAACAACTACAACTTTAAAAAATTGCAGTCCTTGTCTTTCTTATAAATGGTCGCTTTTTAGACATCTACCTCAGATTCAAAAATATAATAATGATTGTTAAGATAACAGCATTCACACAAAAGATAGCCCTCTAACTCACATTTGTTGTACAACACAGATTTCAACTCCATTCATACAATATAGCATATGATAGTTACATAAATGAGCTCTTTAGGATCCATTCACAACAGATCCATGTCAATGAACCAGAGTCAAACGACAATCAAGGTGACCAAAACTCCAGTACATGTTGTACATAAAATCACTTACGGATGATTACATTGTTGTTGTATCGCAGCTGTTGTATCGTCTGCTTTGGAGCTTGATAATCCAGTCCATTTGATTTGACAATTCATTTAGGCTTAAGTCACAATATACAATAAAAATAACATATAGGTTATAGTTCACAATAGTAAGGAATATATTTCCATATACTCGTATAACAGTCCTTCCCTCCATCCAGGTATGGGACAAATGAGCGACGAACCCACGAAAAACGTCTTGGGGTATCCTCTCTCCTTCATGGTCATAAGAGCTGTTGATTTTTCCTTTTTAACAACGTTGATAGCACGTGAAACTGTTCGCCATTAATCGAAACACTTGCTTCAACAATACCTTCTCTGGTCCAGCAACTTTACTGGCTTCAGTCTCAGCAATCTCCTTTACGACTCCTGCCTCCATACCACCAGTGGCTTGATGTAAACGAATATTTTCGAAAGGATTGCTCTCAATGAGCGAGCGTCTCACTTGGTCAATATGCCTTTAAAATCTCCATCCACATCCAGGATGTAGTGTAAATGGTCGTCACGCCGGATAATTTTGCCAAATTTCCATTTCGCGTCTTGATTTTGATAAACCCGTATCTGAACTAGGACTCCTGGTTGAAGCGGAAACCTTCTTGTTGGTTTTTCATGAGATCGAGCCTGGTCCTAACATTGAACTTTAAAATCATTTCACCTGGATCTCTTCCAGTCGTTGTTGATTGTGTCTTCCTGCACTGTAATAGAAGTCGATATTGTTTGGTGTGAAAATCTCTTGGATATACTGACGATGAGCGAAGACCATTCCTTAAACTCTGCACATATCTTTCTCCTTATCCATCTATAGAGGGATGTGCAGGTGATGTTAATTTGTGCCGAATATTGTTTAAATTTAAAAAGTCCTGGAATTCCTTAGAGGTGAAGCTTGTACCATTGTCTGAAACGATTGTTTATGGAAGACCGAATCTTGAAAAGATTTTTCTTAAAACAAGTATTGTAAAGGAACTGGTTATATTTTTATGGCATCATACTCGTATTTAGTTTTTCATCGACAATGCTCAACAAATTGCTAGTCATAAACACCCCAGCAAAATCCACATATATCATTTGCCATGGTTGAGGTGGAATTTCTCATAGCTTTATTGACTCTTTAAGAACTTTGGCACACCCTGAACAGCTGTTGGCCAATCCTTTATTTGTTGGGTGTCTGGAAAAGAAGTCTACGTTAGTGTGGTCTTTTGAATTTGAAGTTGAGCAGTAAGTTATGGCAAATTTTTTTGTCATACAGGTTTATTGTGGTTAATCAGGATAAATTCCCTGCCACAAGAGTAATTGAAAAATTTTTTTAGTCCCCAAAATATAGCTGTTGCTTCCTTGTCGAGTTGACTGTAATAGGCACCGTGATACAAAAGCTATGGGTCTTTCCCCTTTATTCATTATATGGAACATTACAGCAAAAAGTCCAAAAGATGAAGCATCCGTTGCTAAAATGAAAGGAAGCCGTTCTCAAAGGTAAGAGACCATTTAAATTAAATTCGGTGCTCTTTTGTAGTAACTTGTAGAGAGGATGGACTTTTCTAGCAACGTCCGGAATAAATCTGTGATAGTAATTAATCAATCCTAAAAATTGTCTTAGTTTTGTAAGGTAAAATTGGGTTTTATGTCGACAATAGCTTCAATTTTCTCACGTCTCTTGTATAAACCTTCTCTGTCAATTCGGTGTCCTAAGTATGAAACACTTTTTTCGAACATCTTACATTTTACTTGTTCAAGTGAAGATTGAAGTTGTGCAACTTATCAAGGAAGAGTGTACATCTTTAGGTAGCTTCATTAAGTGTTGAACCTGTTACTGTAAAGTTGTCAAAAAAGCATGCAGTACCTTCAAAAAAAATCGTTCAATATGTGTTGGTCCATGAGCCTCTGATATATATAGGGTGACTCATCGTGAGGTTTGTTTTTAAATAGGCTTTTTTTGACAGATCACGCTGGACTCCTATAAAACTGCTTCATCATATTTGTTCAGTATCGTTTGGCAAGTCATCATGGAAAGACTCACACCACAACAGCGTCTCCAAATTGTTCAGCGGTATTTTCAGTGTTTTTCGTACGATTCGAGGTACTTACGGTGCGCATAATCGACCTACTGAAACCACTATTGTCAATACCATTCGCAAATTTGAGTCCCAGTTTACATAAGTGGATGAAACTCGATCAGCACGAAGTGAAGAGCCTATAGAAGCTGTAGCTAAGAGTGTACGCGAAGACTGTCACAAATCGATTCGTCGTCATTCTCAGCAGCTTGGCTTGGCGTATTTTACGTGAGGATATCGGCCTAAAAGCGTACAAAATTTAACTTGCATTGAAGCCAGGCGACTTGAATTTGCGTCATATTTTCAGTTAATGGGCTCTGGAAAAACTCAATGAAAATCCGGTGTTTTATCGTAAAATTTTGTTCAGTGATGAAGCCCATTTCTGGCTCAATGGATACGTTAACAGATAAAATTGCCGTATTTGGGCTGATGAGCAACCCGAAGAGTACCAAGAGCTACCATTACATCCATTTAAAACAACGGTATGGTATGGTTTATGGGCTGGTGGAATCATTGGAATCATATTTCTTCAAAAATGAGGAAAATCAGAATGTTACCGTCAATGGTAACCGTTATCGCGCCATGTTATGTGCTTCCTGAAATTCAAGCACATGGTCTCGTCCCAACCCTTGGTACTGGGTATTTATTGTCGACAATGCAATTGTTCAATGTTACTTTGTACAATCCAAATAAGAAATTTTTTCAATGATGTCATCCCTTTCAAACTGTTCCATTTCTCCCTTAACCAACAGACGGATCGCATACGGAATGTCTCGTGTTTTGATGAAAATTGGAGTGGAATTCCTGTCTGGAATAGTCCCGATGTTCGTCTGAAACACGTCAACATGCTCGATTAAAAACTTTTGTCTTATGCTTTCAATTTTAACGTTTGCCATTATTGTGTTAATCGAATTGTTTCTAAATAAATTTAACATCTCTCCCCATTCGCATCCCATCATTGTCTCGAAATTTCCTCTTACCAGGTAAATGTAGCACTTCGCTTTCTGCTCTGTTGTAGTACGCAGCGGCTTTTTTTGTATAAAGGGTCCCCGTCTTCCTTTACATTCCTGCAGTGTTTTTGACCTGATGTACACTTTGCATGTTGCGACTTTCTACTTAAGGGGACTATCTCCACAGTTTTTTCAATCTTTATATTGACCACTCTCAGAAGCCTCTCTTTGACATCAAAGTTCCTCAGCCCACTGATGAATTGTGATCGTAAACGGATATCCAAAGTTGATTTCTTGCAAAAATCACAAGAAAAATTGTAGTACAGTGCAGAGTTTTCTTAACTCTGCGCGATAGTTTGCTCTTGATTCACCACCATGTTGCAAACGAAGAAATTTATGCTGTTTTGTTTTTAGGGTCGCTGACATTACGTAGTGCAAGATAGTTTACCAGTCGTTTAAGAAAGTTCGGGAATACTTACTCGGCTTCGAAATGTACTCGTATGTTTGGTCTATTCGCAGCTGGATTGCTGATGTTAGTGCTTAATTGCTGATGCTGCTTAGGTCGCGTTGTTGCTGGAGTGGGTCCGGTAAATCCATTGTAAATTCTAAATCTCGAAGATTCTTTAGGGAACAAAGAGAAAACACGTGCGCCTGACTATCCATCTAGGTTTAAATCACAATATTAAAATCTATGTTAGGTTATAGTTCACAATAGTAAAGAATATATTTCCATATATAACAATTGAGAACGCAACTCAAGATATAACTATATATATATGGGATTGAGATTCATCAGTGTATCTAGAGAAGGGCCACCCTCTAAATAACGAAGATTAAGGATCTGGTCCTCTTATATTTATGTAGATCTAAAGAACCTTGTTCGATGGCCTCATGTTTTTTACCAAAAGTTCTCTCACACTTCTAAAAGCCGACTTCGACCAAAAAGTTTGTTATTCACGATGAGATGGCAGGCAGCTGTAAGTACCAAATTCACGTGCTTCACGTAAAGAGAAAAGACTGAGAATTGAGTGAAATCCCATTTCTAGTGCATTTTTCGTCGATCACTTCTACGGACAGAGCAGACATCATCAGAGCTACATCATCCGTATTTATATGCCTGAGGGTTGACCTTACTTACTTGAGAACTTTAAGCAGTGAGTTGCCCATCACATCAGTGCAGACAAGACACCACCTTTTCAGCACCACTTTTTTTTTTATAATCCTGCGCTCACACCAAGGGGATATGAATACCATTTTACTGGCTTTTCTCCAGGGCGTGGGCGGGTGGTGTAGTAGTTTAAAACTCAGGTGTATTAGGTTTCGATATTTTTTCCCAGTGGCTCTTAGTACGTTCTAGTTGTTAGTTCGTTACATTTAGCCCAGTTAGCAACCACTCCAACATCAGTGTTGTGCCTTCATATCAGAGTTGACGCCGACGGGATTTTCATATAACTACATACAATTTCTATGAAAAGACTATTTCAGAGAATTGCCTCGCACGGGATTTGAACCCGCGACAGTATGCTTGAGGAGTCTATGCATATACCACTACACCACGCCCACCCACACACATATTGAACGTTGGCAGCATTGCTACAAGTGTTGAGAGTGTGACCCATTTCTTTTTTTTTTACTTATCGCCTTCCAAAATCTGTAAGGCTGGTATCGTCACAAATTATTTTTTCTGTTTTTCAGGCGTGGGTTTGCGATTTAAGGCTAGCCCCTCGGGGCAGTAGTCGACGAATTTAGCCACTGCGCCACACTATCAATATGCCAGAGATCATAAGGGTGAGTCAATTTCCAAAGTGAGAAAGTGAATAAGGTGAGAAAGAAGGTCAAATTCTTTTTACTTTTTTTGTAGCAGCATGCTTTTCTCATGCCAAGAACCAAAGGAACCGATTTATCTACGAATGTGAACTGACTCTTATCGTTCTCAGAAAATAACGATCACCTGTCGTTTTGTTTTACATCACTAGTATCTTTTTATTCTTTTTGTGTAATAAATCATAAGGTACGAGAAGAGCATTTTTATTTTTGAAAATCATTTATCGAAATGTTCTATTCGTACGTATCTTTTCCAGTGATAGTTGTATACCTACATCCGACATCGGTACAATTATGTTGCTCATCTAAAAGGCAAATACACCCTTTTGTGTATCTCAAACAAATGTACGATATTTGTGCTGTCTTGCTTGTTGTTATACATATAAGACCGATACTTGAACTATGATATATTTTTTAAAAAAAAAGAACAAAAGTATAACAAAAACAGTACTTATAGATATGTTTGTCGTCACAAACTTACATGGCAACTATTCGTATGCATGTACATACAAAAGTTCGTTCGAAGATTGGGATAAGAGCAAATGTTCATTCCGCTCACATGTGGTAATTTATTTGCATTCGACAAATATAAAACATACTTGACGCACAAATGAAGGTGGACAATTTCGCTTTTCTACATTCATATACATATTTGAAGGTGAAGAAAAATTAATTTATATATAGATCAATAAAACGTTACAATAGATCAAGATAATTTTTCTATCAGCTAGCGCCTGATAAGTTTTTTTTCTTTTTTAATTGAGAGTAAATTATTCTGGAACGAGCGCTGGTTTCTTTTGATAATTTTCGATTGCTTGCTGGAGAATTTGCTCGACTGGTGAAAAGGTTGATCTGGATCGTAGGCGTGCCTTTGAAATTTCCAAAGACTAGAATTGAAATATTTTGCATTAGTAGATGAAATGATATGGGATACCAACCTTTAATAAATTTGAATTTCGAATCTTTGCTTCCTCTAAGCTGAGTAGCTTATCTATCGCTTCAGATGAAGTACTTTGTTGCTCATCTTCAGTGGCCTTTGACTTCATTTCTTCCTGTTTGCTGAAAAAGATTGAGTGTACTTTTTAAAGACCTTTGAATAGAAAGATATATAAATAAATCGAATGCAAATTTTATTATACATAAATATTAGTGGTCAGAATAAACAATAAGGGACCAAGATGGCTACCTTGAGGAACAACAGAAGAGGCATTAATTGGGTCAGAAACCATGACCTAAATAGAACATAGTAATGTCTTTATGTCCTCAATGGATCCAAAATGGAAACGCTCGCCGAAATAGACTATGCAGCGGAAAAACTGGGGATGATCTTCTCTCAAGCTTTTAATCAAGCATGCCCCACGAAGATCAAGGGATCCAAGAACTCCTCAGGTTGGTGGACTAAAAACCTACAATGCATTAGGAAAGAGGCAAGAAAACTTTTCAATGCAGACAAAAGCTTCAACTGGAAGAAATATAAGGCCAGTCTGAGAAAATACAAGAGCACAAGCTGCAGCGCTCAGAAAAAATCTTGAAGAAAGCTTTGCCCCAACATAGTGTTCGAGGCTAAGAAACCTAGAGCAGTTGGTGATCTAAAACTATCAGGACTACATTGAAAGCAAAACAGAGTGTGCGAGGCTAAGGAGAATCATATCTAAGGAACCTAGAGTAGTTGGTGACCTAAAACTATCAGGACTCCATTGAAAGCAAAACGTAGTGTGCGAGGCTAAGAAAAATCATATCTAAGGAACCTAGAGTAGTTGGTGATCTAAACTATCAGGACTCCTGTTAGAAACCCACATTCCTGGATGCATTCCTACTCCAATACTACCACGGAAACGGCGGCTCATGAAGTTGTCAGCACGATTAAAAAAAGTCTTCTTGACAACGTAGCGGCATTCCTTGACATCAAAGGAGCCTTCAGAAATGTAGAAGCTAAGGAAATGTTAGGTATCGTACTAGATAGCAAGCTGAGTTGGAAGCTCAATGTCAAAAAACGAGTCAAAAAAGCAACGTTCGGCTTCTGCGCTTGCATCCATATATTTGGGAGAAAGTGGGAACCTAACCCAAAGATTGTCCTATGGATGTATACAGCTATCATCGGACTCATTTTAACCTATGTTAGCTTAGGTTAATGACAAAAGTACAGAATATCGCATGTATAGGCACGACTCCAACGGCGGAACTGGAAAATATACTTGATCTCCTGCCCCTAGATTCTATATCTGCAAGAATCTAGTCAGCTTAATGGGTAGAAACCAAACCGAAACGCCACTCCTCGATCTTTACAAGTGAACTGGGTTTATGCTCCAATACGGACTACATAATGCCCCATCACAACTTAGATACACCATTCGCCTGTATTTTCCCAAGCAGAGAGGAATGAGACAGCAACCAAATTGTACCAGACTCGGTATCAATTTTCACGGATGGATCAAAGATGGAGAAAATCAATTGATCAATTGAACTTACGATAGTCACGACGCCTGCCGGACTATCGCAGTGTTTTCCAGACTATAGCAGAAGCGGCCAGACATGCGATAATAAAGGCAATATCCCATGAGGATATTACTATGTTTATTGAAATCCGGGCTGCCATAAAGTCAAAATCATATCAAGGCTAATGAAGCGCCATCCCGAAGAGCTTGAGGCTCTTGGTGGTGGTGGAAAAACCTTCCTAGAAGACCTTAAGACAACAATGGACTGAATTTAGTATATCCAGAACAAGTAAGACTTCCTTTAAAAGCAGAGCTTAATTACCTACGCTTGTTGGAATGCTCATAGGCCATAATCTCCTGGGTGAGCAAGCAATAAAGCTGCGGTTTACCGACGAAAACCTCTGCAGAGTCTGTTTGGGCATAGGCTCATGGGAGGATACCCCCCACTTTTTGTTTCACTGACCAAACCTCAATTGTAACATCTCTCTATTTCCTCGATTGCACGCCTCTCGTGCTCTATGTTAACCTGGAGAAAACACAATTTCTTAAACGAGAAACCGAATTTTTGGGGCACTTCATAACTAACAAGGGTATAAAACCAGATAGGAAGAAAGTGGAAGCCATCCACAAACTAAAACCACTAAAAAGATTTCTTGGACTCACCTTCTACCGTAGACGATTCATAAGGGACTTTACCAGTATTGCAAAGACTTTGACGAAACTAACAAGAGGGAAGAGCGCCCAGGTATAAGCCAATGCGTCAAAAAAGATTAAAATCCAGTTGAATGCTGAGGAAATAAAGGCATTTGAAAATTTAAAAGAACTCTTGACATCTTCTGAAATTCTGACATTTTTAGACTTCGAGACAAGTACAGTACTCTCATAGGGTGAACTCAGTAGAGACAAACCAATAAATCACTTTTGCTTTGGGCAACCGTAATACAAGTGCCAAGCTCAAGAGATGAAAGTCGAGAATAGAAGAATACAACTATTATTTAGTCTACAAGCCAGGGAAAACAAATCTCGTAGCCGACGTCTGGATTAGTCAGAAGCTAACATTCTATCAACATCCGATTCACAGACCATGCACAATGCTGAGAAGGACCACTCAGACCTAATACCACACTGTGAAGCTCCTTTAAGTTTATTTAGGAATTATCTGGTTATCTCAGAATTGAGAGATTTGTTCGCATACGACGAACCCCATCACTCCTTCAGGAAATATTAAATGTTTTTCTAAATTCAAGATCAGAATAACACAGAGGCTAGTCGAAGATTTGCGCAATGAGGAAGATAAGATCAGAATCATTTAAGAAGAACACAATAGAACGCATCGGAGATACCTGGAGAATAAGGAATATTTGATAAAAGAAAATTACGAAGCACTAAGAAACTTGCAACTCAAATAAATATGATAATACATGGATATTTTCGAAATAGACTGAGAAAAATTTATAACCTGTGTTGACAAACTCTCGAAGTTTACGAAGTTCTTCCATATTAACGAAAAGTCGACACTGTATTTAAGGAAAAAAATTTTTAAGATTCTTCACTATTTTTCAGCGCTGATAGCGAGAGCAGCTTCATCAGTCCCATTAAAGCACTTGGCATAAAAACCTTCCTGACTTCTCCTCGAAAAAGCGAGGTTAATGGAACTATAAAAAGGGTTCATTCGACTATATAAGAAATAACAAGATGCTTGGGGAACGAATATCAAGATCTTACAGTGAAGGAAATCGTTAAAATAGCCGTAGACAGATACAAGAATTCCGTCCATTCGGTTACTAAGTGAAAGCCTAGTGATGTATTTTTCGAAAGAAGCCAACGAATCAATTATAAAAATCTTATTGATTTCCAAGCTAAAGTGAACTAGGACCTTACCTGAACTCATCAAAAGGAATCAGATAAGGAAAATCAACAGAGAAAACAAAAAACAAAACGTTCCAAAGACATATCGGCCCGGAGAAGTCAGAGTCACGATCGTTACCGAAACTTGCAAAAAGATCCACAAGTCCCAAATCAAAAACTATTCTGAGTAAATCTGTTTATCCTTTAATTTCACGTCGATTCAAGGGCTGGCATTTGACATCGTCAACATATCCAAGTATAATACACCAGTAGTCACCATGAAGCTAGGGAATGACAAGATCATCAAGATCAGAGATTTTAAGATGGTTCACATTATCAACCTGACGTGCAATCAAGATGTCATAAACGTCATAAACGAACTTACTAGGAAACCAAATAGATAAGAGCAGTATTTTACAACCGCAATTGCTTCACCATATTCAACAAACCGAAAGATTGCTAAGACGACTAAATGGAGTAAACCGAAGCTCAGTGAGATCAATAAATGGGCTTAGATCTGCGTGGAAGTGGATAGCAGGCACACCCGATGCGACAGATTGAAACGTTCTGTTGAAAAAACTAAACGCCATCATTGAAAATAACAACGACCAATTCAAAATAAACAAGCACCTGACAACAATTCTCGAAATTTACAACAAGGTCATCAAGAGAATAGATAGCACCAGCATAGAAAAATATGAACACGGATTAAATAGGATCTTTTAGTGCAGTTCATAGGCAAGTTACCAGAACGGAATCACCAGAACCGCTAGGTGACATTTAGCAGAAAGTTGACCGATTCCTTATCCGGCGGCAAATGTAAAAAAGAGAAAACTCCGAAACTCTGTTCGAAGTGGGTACCGCGTTTGCTCACTTAACCAAAAAACTGTTGGGAGCTTGTATAAGAAATTATACACGCGGACAATTGTTTAAAAAAGGAGGAAATGTAAAAACGGAAACCAGTTAAATTTTAAAGATATTTTTATTCACTTAGAAAATCACAAAAAAAGGAGCTCAAAGAGCTTGCTCGCCAAGACGATAAGAACACAACAGAACAAACAAAAAAAGAATTCATAGTATAAAAAGAAGGCTTCAGTGTCAGTCAAAAAGGAATACAAAATAGTGAAAAACCGCGTTTACAAAAATTTGAAAATCGAATTGATGTACAATAATCTTGTAGATTTACTCCCCGGCTGGGAAGGTAGGCTCAGGAGAAGTGCCAAATAGTCTGCACACCTTTTGTGCTGGTCGTGTTGTCTGCTTCAGTTTCCCGCCAGTGCCTTCATTCTCCAAGAAGTATTCCACAGTGACGTTCCGCACAAGACCGTCACTCCCCGGATGTACGTTGATGATGATGCGTCGGCGGCAGATTCTCGTGCCGAAGTACGTATCTTGAACATTGTTGCAGCGAAGTCAAATATTCGTCGTGCCAACGATACCAGAACGATTGATGCATCTATCGTAGGAGTTGCCAGTGCTTAAGCCGATTTGTAGGCACATCCGGGATAGCAGGTTCGGGTAATGCCACGAGTGAACGGCCGACCAAAAAATCGCCTGGAGAAAGCGCCAAACGGTCGTCCACGCCATCGTGCACCGCAACCAATGGGCGCGAGTTTAAGCAAGCCTCGATTCGCACTAGCTGGGTATGGAGTTGGTCGTAGCATAGCGTCTGTCCTCCAACTACGTGCAGCAAATGCTTCTTCGCCGATTTCATTGCGGCTTCCCATAAGCCACCTTGATGTGCAGTCGCTGTTGAGATGAAATGTCATCCAGTCTTCTGGTTCGCCAACTACTGTTGAGTGTGTTCACTGTGCCATTCTGCCAAATCTGCCTGTAGAAGTTTGTTCGCCTTCCTGAACTGAGTGCCATTATTGCTGTAGAGTTGAGTGCATGGGCCACGACGACGTTTATGAATGCCTTGACTGACAAATCCTCCGCCAGTTCGATGTGTACAGCCTTAGTTGCCATGCAGACGAAAATGACCACATATGTTTTCTTCGTTGTGCGTGTGCGCTCTGCCCCAATCCGAATGTTGAAGGGTCCGCAATAGTCGACGCCTGATGATGAGAAGGGTGGAGATGCTACGACCCTCGCGGTCAGTAGGGATGCCATCTGTTGCCTAGCCATTTGCTGAGAGTGCCGTCGACATATGACACACTCATGTACGCATCGTTTGACGAGCGCACAGCCACTGATGATCCAGTATTGTCGTCGAATTGTTTGTAGCATGAGTGTCGTCTGAGCATGCGAATTGGTGAGATGAATGTCCCGAACGATGAGGCGTGACAACGTAATTTCCTTTGCCATGATAATTGGATGCTGTTGCTCGGGAGTTAACTCAGCGTGCCTAAGTCGACCACCGACTGGCCGGTGAGCCGAGAGAGCCACTGCAAAGCCTCGAAATCGGAAGATGATTGTGACTAGTTGTTCTTGTATGAGCCGTCCACTCAATTGTGTCTCATTCAGGGAAACGCCATTTGATTTCTGCGCCGATGCGTTAAAGAGGACCCGACATTTTGACAGCACTTCATGATGTGGAATGAGGTAGCGTTGTGATGGTTCATGCAGCAAATTAGAGACATCCTTCATATGGCCCAGAGCGATGTAGTCCTGCATGAAAGCCAGGTATTTTGCCTTCAGCTCCGGGTTGTTCGTCAGTTTGCGCTTCAGTTGATGAAACTACCGTAGTGCAAATAGATGTGAGCTGCCAAGCGTCGGTACATCCGGACAAAACGGGATTTGCACGATGTAACGGCCATTGGAATCACGTCGATGTGTAGCCAAGAATAGATTCTCGCAGAATTCGTCATCGCCATCCGTACTTGGGTTGTCTGCATCAGCTTCGAATATACGCGCCATAGCCAAGTCGAGACGTTCATCTTCGTTGCCAATATTGCCATGAACCGTCAGCGATGAACGAATGGATGATGCCAGTGGAATGTGATTTGATGAACCTCGTACGATCCCTTCTTGGATGATATGACCCCAGACGTCTGCGCCACCAAGCGCATCGATTGGACCCGTTTTTCCAAATGACAAAGTACAGCAAGACGGCGCAATATCAGCTACTGGAGTTGGTGTTGTAATTGTGGTTAACAAATAGAAGTTGACATCGATGCCAAATGTGTTATGGCAGAACCAACACCCTCTACTAGAACCGCACATGGTTTTCTGCAAATAGCCAGTTTATTAAAAAAGTTGTACCTCACGAAACTGAGGCAAATGACCCGGCAGCGATGTGTGTAACCATAGGCATCCTTGATGCAAACAATCGCGGTCGCCGACAAAACCACCCTCTCGCCGTTCACTACAAACGTCTTAGCTGCTGATAATAGTCAGGCTGTGTAATTCCTTGGTGGTTGACTTGATGATGCTGCAAGCGGTTGAGCAGCAGTTGATGTCGGCTTGGTGGTTGGTGTAGTGCCGAAAGAGTTGTTGCACAGATGTGTGGTGTCTGCCTTGGCAAACAACAGTCAACTCCAGATAATCTGAATCGTCGTCAGACACCCACTACAGTAAAGAGTAAAAATGGGATCGCCACAGGAACCGTAAAGATAGTACAGTTGCCAAATGATCCGGTATGCAGGATAACTGTACGCCAAAAAACACGCTACGCTCTGGGGTGGATTCGAAGAACTTTAAGACTGGTAACCATGAGTGTAATTGTGGGCAATGCAAATGATTGCAAATGAATTATTGGAATTCGCAATCTATTGTAGTTGGGTTCATTTATGGAATAGACTTACGCCAAAACGATTATGCAAATTTGCATGAATCGATTCATCATCGTTTACAGCAATGGAAGATATTGCTAAAAGGTCATGGTTTACGAGCTAAAAAGTTCTGGTTCATACAAGAATTGAAGCCACTTGACCATTGTGTGCGTCGTATGTTTGGTGTATAAGCCAAAATGCTTTTGATCCACATTTTCACCAAAGCGATGAGGCTCGATTAAATCGCTACGTCAACAAGCAAAATTGCCGAAGGTAATCCACATATCGTTTTAAGAGTTCATTACATCCGAAAAAAGTCACTCTTTGGTGTGATTTATAGGCCGGATAGAATGTTATAATGAACCTGCGTGGTGATTGAACGCGAACGTGGTCCCTGGTAGCTGCATGAGTAAATGCTAAATGATGCTGGCTAAAATGGCAAGAGCATACTCGGCCAGTAGCATTATATTGGCCTCTGCCGTCATAGGGCTCATAACCCTATACAGAAGAGATTAAAAAGGTGTGATAAACCAACTAATGGACTCGGAAAAAAATTAACACACTGTTAACGACCCTAAACATTTAAACGACAACGACCTTCAGATATGCACGTGGAATGTTCGGGTCTTAATAGCCTACATGACACCACTTCTTGCAATATACTTAGGCAATCTATACGAATCATATGGTTTACTCATATCAATATACACAGAAATGGGATTAGAAGCGATGAAAAAAAATAGGTTTCAAATGGAGTCCATTTCAGCTGATGCAGATTAAAATTGCCGGGGATATTAATATCAACAGGACTCTTCATAATTCAATCAAATTTCCATCTATGGTATGCGTAAAAGTAATTTTAACTGACACAATTTCGAGCTTAGAAGAATAAGAAGTGGCCACGAGAGAAAAATCGAAACTGTTGTCAGTGGCCAATAGGACACCTCGACAAGGAGAGTTAATCAAAGGAACTATGCGATCATCATCCCGAAAAGTATTAAAAGATAAGTATTATTTTTTATTTTTTTACCCTCGCAGCACACCGAGTCAGATTTATCGTGTAGATAGATGAGATATAAACGTATGTTGTGCTATCGCTAGTTTGTTTTGGATGTCAAAAGTGGGCCTTAAAATGTGCAAACAGATGAATTTAGGATACTTAGCTCCAGTTATGAGGTCGAAATAAGGGAAAGGTGTGTATATTTGGTGTTGAGAAGTGGCAGTTTAAGGGGTAAAGGCTAATCCAAAAAAGACAGTTAACGTTAATGTTTGTTTTGTTGTAGAATAAAAGAAGTATGGGTGGCAGGCTTGAAATTAGAAAAAAAAAACTCCAATTGGAACTGGATTTTTATGGGAAAGGGACGTGGGTCTTGGTAATTTTGATTGACTTACTAACTTATTTGCTGATTTTGGTATAATGGACTGTTTAGCTTTATACAGCTTTCCCTTTTCGAAAAAATCGACAAGTCAAATCCACATTAGCGTTTGGGCGCTTTTTAAGCAATCGGTTCTTCGAAGAGAACTTGTCTAGCCTACGTTGCCATTCGAAAGGTGTCCACGTTGAATTAAAGTGATTGATGAGCTGGAGGAGCTAATATACATACATAGGTGTATTCTCGGTTGTCAAGTACAAAGAATCATCGCAGGAATCGGTAGATTAGGCCGTCCGCAGAAGATTTAGATGTGGAGTGGAGTTTGAATCGACATCGGGTTCAATCCATGAACGATGTATTATAGTAGACATTCGTGGAAGGCTGCGAGCGGATTAGTGTGTTATCGATTTTAACGTTTATTTTTGCAATGTGGTGTTCAGTATCACACACGAGAAACCGAATCGGAGTTAGCTTAACACTGACATCGTTTATTTTATAGTTGTTTATTGGACCAGGGCTGAAATTTAATGTCAATGTCATCACACAGGGAGCTTGTCAACCCGTACATTTCTTGGTTGGAAATAATATGCGCAGAACCGATAGCTTTGACATCAATCAATACTTTATCCGGTCGACGTAAGGGAGTTTCGTAACGGAAATCTTCAACACTTTTGACACTGTTTTCAATAAGCGAGTATTTTTCCGTAATCTTTTTTGCGTGTACATCTCGCTGGGAGTCATTAGAATCGCTTACGCAGATTATTGCCCAAAGCACATGCGAGAGTGAGATACTCATGCATTCAAAAGAAAAGAAGTTTATCGGAGAGTTATTTGATTAGCACCGTACTTCTTTTGTAAAACCCGACACAAACGACATAAAAGGCTTTGCTAGATTGCCTTGCTAGATGGCCTTGCAAGCTACTCAGCCGGCACTACTGTACTTGAATAGACAATTATTCCTTCAGCAAGATCTGATTAAAATTTAAAAAGGGTGTTGAAAAAATAGCGCGTCAGCAAATACGAGACAATATTGTATGGACACATAAATGGGTTAAGCGGAATTCTTTTTCTTTTTTTTTTTCCTTATCTATGATCGACCTGACTTGCCGTATTATGCTATGCTAATGTTTAAGAATGATACTGTAAAATGTAAAATTCCATTTCAGTGCAATCGTTTTATTCAATCCAATTTAATCGCTTATCGCAACCTTATTACTTTTCTTTTTCTTTTACTTTAGCCACTTAATCACTGTCTTAATTCACATTTTAAATTCAAGGGATGATACTCCAATGACAATCTGCGCCATCCAGCATTCTATACATTTTCCATTTTGATAGAACATTGATTCTACATACTACGCAGTCACGAATGGTTGATGCATCTGCTATCGTAATCTTCTGCTATGGAAACATAGATGACGGTGCCCACATTCAAATGGATATCACAATACGAAAATAGTTTTAACTTACGCTCGCGAAAGTACATAAATTATAATGGGAGCAGATGATAACCATAATCCAATCTAATAAAACCAAACGTTCACAAACTTCTCACTTAACAGTTTGGAGAAACGGTAGAAAGCGCTGATACTTGCTTTGGTTGAAATTCGACAATTTCCACATACACTCATTTGCCTATATCTACCAAATTCAGTCTAACATTCTTTTTGGCGTATTCACGAATTATCTGAACTTTCTTCACAGCATATCACCAGGCTCATAGTCAACAAACAATGACGCAGATTGTTCTACATTCAGTGTCATCAAGATTTCTAGGAATTTCTTTTAAAAAACAGCTTAACTCACATTTTTTCTAGTTTCCTATCCAATTGCTCCTCAGCTTCACCATATTTCAGTAGAATTTCATTGATACCATCGACCTTATCCATTTCTTTTCTATTTTGTGTGTTGTAAATAGAAAAGAAAACCCACGTCACTTCTGTACACAACGATGATTTGTCACCACTAGTAATGTAGATACAAATACATACAAATTAAAAAATTCGCACGACTTACAGGATGACATAGCAATTATTTTTTTATATGTAGCCACGCTGATAGTAAGATTTCATTGATTGTTGATTTTATGAAAGGCTAAACCTCACATCAGCTCATCCATTGTAGAAAAGCAAAACCAAAAGCACTCGGAAGCAAATAGAGGAGACAACTCAGACACACACGACGGCACAGCTAAAAACCCCAAACAATTCTCGGTGTTGCTATGACGATGATTAAACCAAACACTTTTCATTTGTTCGTGCTTTCTTTTTCGTTCCTTCTTTGTGTAACACATTTTATTTTGATTTTATTTAAATCTAGTCTCTGTACAAAAATAAGCCCCACAATGCCAATAACTTTAACAATTCCCCATATGTACGTCTAAATCTCGTCTATTCTCTTACATAAAATGAACAAACTCGCCTTATATTATATATAAATTTAGATTTTAAGAAATTTATTTATTTCACCAGACACCGCTTCCGGCGTGACCAAGTGTAAATGATGAGTTCCAGGTACCTTACAGAATATGACCAGGTCTGCGTTTGCACGAATTGCTTCTATAACTTGTTCGTACATTTGTGGATTTTCAAAATCCATTCCGGGTTGGGCGCGAATGTTTAACACTTTGCACTTGATACGCGATGCGTAAGTTAATACTTGTTCGGCATTTAACATGGCCAATGAGCTGACTTTCAGTCGTAGATCTCTGGCGAAATGATAGCCATTCTTGTTTAGATGCTTTGGTGCAGGTGACATTCCGCGTTTCATTAGTATTTTCACTGATGGTTCATCCACTGAACCACCATAGGCATCTAAAACTAATTTAATCATTTCATTGTATCCATAGCAAGGCATTTTCGATTCGGGTAAGACTTCGTAATCGAGAAATTTATCTATCGCCCAGCCAGTCTTGTCGGCTTGTTTTTTAATATCACGAACTGGTGGTCCAGCGATGTCTATGTTTATCAACTTTGACACATCATCTGGGAATGCGGAAGCATACATAAATGTTAGGGCCCCCCCTAAGGAATGTCCCATCAGAATCATCTTTCCCCAATTGTACTTTTTGACAATTCTTCGAATCAATGAGATTCCATCCCAGAAGAGGAAATACTGCATGCCTTTCGGGTAGGATGATGATTTTCCATGGCCGGGTAAATCAATACAAAACACCGAGTATGATTGATCCAGTAACGGACAGAGACGATCAAAAGTTCCAGCGTTATCTTGCCATCCATGGAGTGCCAAAATGGGCTGTTTATCCTTAGAGCCCCACCATTTACCTGTAAAGACAAGTCACACTTTATTATCATTTTTTTTTTTTTTTTTTATTTGTTGCAGATAAGACACGAAATCGCAATTCAATCGAAAATCACATAATACGCGTCTAAGCACAAGACCACTAATAGCTTATTCACATATGCTGACATTTTAACATAACGGGTTAATTTAAATAGATACTTTTCAGTATTAAATGATAAGCTTACCTTGTACTGTTCCCCAAGGCACCTCAACGCTAACTTCTTCCCAGGAGTATTCATTTCTCGGGCCGAAACCGTCTGTAAATTAAATAAAATCAAACAACGCAATTACATCACTCGCAGAAATGTGAATGCACATGTGTCCGGAAGCAGTGCACAGGCTCGGATGATTATTAATGAACTTGACATGATTCTTTGTTCATTTATAATTGTAACACACTTACTCAATTCACAACCATTTGCGTTTGTACTGCACGACATGGTCAATTTGCATTTCTTTGAAGAACAATCGATAAGAAAAACTGTCGCGTTTGACGACGGTAGAAACTCGATGATCACACTTCAAAAACTTTTGTCGGAATATGGGGAATTGATTTAATTTGTAAAATGGATAATCAACAATTCATCATGAAGTTTATTTTTATTCCATTTTCATCGTTTGACGTTTGTTCGGTTAAGTTTTTTTTAGCTAGACGAAGCCGAACATTGGGCACGTTCGGTAGGTGCAAAAGCTTTGTAAAAGCTTCGCTCAATTGAAGCTCACGTTCAACAAGCGCCAGACAAAAGTATATCTAAAATACCGCAATGCTCAAAGCTGCGCGAAATGTTCCAGTACATCCCATTGTTCTGCTTGTTAGGCGAATCGATTTAAACGAGTGCTTTTTTTTTAATAGGAGCAATATTAGCAATATTTATTGCTGCACATAGATGAATAGACATACATGGCAAATATTTCAGACAATGGAAATCCAAAAATGTGTGTCCACTGATCGCTATATTCATGTGACCCTGTCTGTGATAGCATGTAAATTGTTATCAATGGTAATTTCTCTCCCATTTTACACAAAACCCGCTCAATTTACTCAAAAAACGTCACCCACATTACACAAACATAATGAAACTTACGTGTAAATTGTTCCCATTCTAGGAACTTCACTTGTAATTTGCTATCATTTAAGCCATTCTGGCAGGTTATAGATTTGTACAGTGTTGGTTATTTATTTATAGTACGCCTGGGTGGGGGTTGAGGGTTTGCAAAGTATTAATAGAGTTTGCCATTTAAGTTAGTGAATCTATGTTGCTGCATACCCATCGTTTCTGCTGCTTTCATTACTTGACTCCACATGTGGAGCTCGTCTTTAAAGATCAGATTTGGTCAATATATCCTTATTTAGAAGGTTTGCTACGTTGGAAGTAGTATAATTATAGTAACGTAGAGTAACTTTTAACACAAATCTGCGTGCTTATTTTATCCCTTTGTGGTAGCCACCATATATTAGCCACTTTGGCGTATTTAACACTGAGGTTATAATCTTTTTTTTTTAAGTAGCTAGGTTACTAGGAGAGAGTCCTTAATGGGTCTTATAGCAGATTACTGGTTCCGAATATTCACTCCTCTCTACCTTAAAGCCCCTCTTAAAAGCCTTAGACATCTAGGATGTTGGCTTCTCGTGTAGTTATCTCTCCGGACACGTATGGCAAAGAAGCTTTTAGTACAATCGGAAAACATAGTCAAGATTTAACTGCACTTTGAAACAGACTAAAGCTATTTGATTTTGCTAAGGGACATGTAATCACTTGAATTGCTTATTTATGTTACCTACTTAAATGGCGCTGCATTCATTGGTAGATATGGGTCTTAGCTAAAATGAACCTCCAGCTAGTGCGGTCTTTTGCCAACTGTCTCCAATTATGCACACGAAGTTGACTGAGGTCTCCATCTAATATGAGGTCGTTCTCTACTGCGCTGTCCTTCTTGACAATTGACAGTTGACAATTTTCCGGACCGGGGTGCTGGTGTACATGCGTTCAAGGTGACCTAGCCACCTGTGCCAAGGTTGGCATCGCTGTACAGCCCATACAATTAACTGTCGAAACATCTCCCCGACTCTTCATAGATGAATTTTTCTCTAGAAGCGACCGACAGCATTTTCATCCGGTTTCATCAGTGTCTTGTATAATGTCTTTCTGATTGCTCAAGAAAGAACCTCACTACTCTTTCTAAGACCAAAGAAGTAGAGATTAACAAAAGTAATTCTTAAGGTTAATTAAGGTTAAATCACTGGTTAGCAAATTTCGAATGAGACGACTGCAAACAAATCATTTTTAATACATTTATTGAAAGGCATGTGAATATTTTACAATTCCAAAAGTAAAGAGCTTAATTTACCTGCAGATTTATAGAAACAAAAAGTCAAAATTAGTCTTTGCAAAGAAATCGATGATTTGCATTTTTCTCCGCAAATATTTTTTTAAAACACAAAACGAAAGACAATTTGCTTTCGTTCGTATTCGCAGTTCTTTGAGCTGTGCATGGACCTTAGTACCTCAAAATAGTAGCTGCCTATGGCAACGTTTTGTCCTCCTTTGTTGACAGCATATACTTTGGTTTACCTTCGTTTACCGCTAAGTCCATATTTGCTGCTTCTGCTTCAATAGTCGAAAATACTGCATTGACAGTTCGCTGTGTCCTTCCCACTATATCACTTCCGTCTGCAAATGCGAGTAACTGAAAAGACTTTTGATAGACAGTGCTTTTGGAGTTAGATTGTGAATTTCGCACAATTCTTTCTAGAAAGATAATGAGAAAGGTCTCGATTTTGGCAGTACCGATCTTGACCAAGCAGCATGCACTATAAATCGTGATTGTGCATAGTCAAATGAGCTTGGCAGGAATGCTAAAAATAGACATGGCTCTGTATATGTAGTTCATCACTATACATGCTGTCAGCCTGGGTTTTTTCCAAAACCTGCCGTAATGTAGAAATTTGTCTTATGATGACCACTCCTGACCAAAAACCACTTTGATAGTGACTGGTCAGACCGTTTAGGAATGGTCTAAGGCGTTTATATATTAGGCAGACAAGGTTTCATATGCGATTTTATGTGCATAATTGGCGCAGGATTTGTAGGATCGCACAAACAGTCCGTCGGTCATACCATAGTTTTGTCCACCCAGATTTTTGAAGTTAGTTGATGTGTGCTTCATATCCAATCTTAAAATGCTGCTTTAAACTGCTCAGTAGTTAAGCCATCAGGTCCAACAACTTAAGCTTAGATATGTTTTGTTTTCATCGTGGCTAGGTGGAAAGAAATGTTGGCTGTCTTCGTCAAAGTAGAATGGCAGGCGGCATAATTGGACATGAATTTGGGTGATATTTATTTACAAAAGAATGTCCATAGGAGTCATAAAAGTTGGGCGTTATTATCCTTTTGCGAGAAAAGTTTCCTGGCCTAGTCATTTCTCAGAAGGGTGATCAAAATTTGCAACTGGTAAACTTATGCCACCTCTATGCTATCATCGGTAAAATAAATCCACAAATTGTGCGAGAATGTGATGAGCAATTTTATCAGATGCCTGGAAGTGCAGCAGAAGTCGTTGAAAACATTTAGACAAAAATAAAAATCAAATCTTCAGTCTTAAAAAATAGATCATTTCTTTCGAATTCTAAGAGCATAAGTCAAACAAATTTTACAGATATAGCTTTCCCTTCGCACGGCAACACTGCGCAATTTTTTGCATATGTCAATTTTGACACATTATAACGATTCTAGCATTTTCCTTTCGGTATTTTTCTTTCGACTACTTCTCCGGGAGGTCACAAAATTTCAAAATAAATAATTAAAGTGCCAGTTCTACAACTCATAGCGTGCAAAAATTTAGTTTCATAAACTTTCAACAAATTTATTTCATCTGATCTAACGAAACACAAAAAAGAAAACAACCAAAACGCAGATATCTGTGAAAATTGCAACAACAACTACACAACTGATTATTTCATCACTTCAAGGAAATTTTTGATATTTTCATTTCCAAGGAATTAAAACTGCTCACGATGCTGAGGCTGGCAGTAACTGCGACTTTAAGGCCCTCACTCCAGGTGAGGTCTGCAATTAAAAATGCAGAATTTGCTAAAACCCAATTCGTACGGGGATATTCTCGAAATACCCGTGAGGGTGTAAGCAGAAGTAAGATCCAGACTCCAACACTCAAGGAGAAGCTTATGGGACCTCCAAGTGCCAATGGTAACAGGAGATACTTATTTTTTTCAAAAAATTAATGAATAGCTTGTCTTTTCAGCTTATTCGATTGGAAAAGGAGCTGCAGCTGGGGCTGCTGTAGTTGGAATGGGTGCCCTTTGCTACTATGGCATAGGACTTGGTAGCCCATCAAACATTCAAAACAACTCACTGTAAGATTTGCGACGTAGATTTTCTGTTGAGCTTACTATAAATATTGGTTTCGTTAGATTGTGGCCACAATATGTTAGAGAAAGGATTCACACCACCTACGGGTACTTTGGTGCATCATGCGTCATAACAGCCGCAAGCGCAGTTGCAGTGTTTCGATCACCTAAACTGTTGAACTTGGTCACGCGCAATGGATGGATGGTAATGCAAAATGTTTCTGATTTCTAGAAAAAGTTTTATTGATATATATTTCGTAGTCAATGTTGGGCACTTTTGCTGTTATGATCGGATCTGGGGTATTGACCCAGTCCATACCATATGCCCCTGGAGTCGGAGCTAAGCAATTGGCTTGGGCTACACACTGTGCTATTATTGGTGGTGTCATTGCACCGCTTTGCTTCATGGGAGGCCCAATTCTAACTAGGGCTGCTCTGTATACTGCTGGTATCGTTGGTGGTCTTTCGACTGTGGCAGTTTGTGCCCCAAGTGATAAATTCTTATACATGGGTGGACCACTGGCTGTTGGCTTGGGATTTGTGTTTGCTTCATCTTTAGCATCAATGTGGCTTCCACCCACCACTATGCTTGGAGCTGGTATGCAATTGGAATCTAAGATCTGTTGTGTTCTTTTACTTATCATGCTTTTACAGGTTTAGCTTCACTTTCACTCTACGGTGGATTGGTCTTGTTCAGCGGCTTCTTGCTCTACGATACCCAGCGAATTGTCCGTAAGGCTGAAACTTATCCAGCAATGTTTGCTCAACGACCATTTGACCCTATTAACGCGTAAGCTGAATTTTATTTGAAGTGGTTGCTAGTTAATGTTTTAATTTTTTTTTAAATTGCGTTTTAGGTCATTGTCGATTTACATGGATACCATCAACATTTTTATCCGGATTGCAAGCATTCTGGCTGGAGGTGGCCAGCGACGAAAGTAAATTAAAGGATTGTGATAATTTGTAAGTTATACGTGGGATTTGACTGAGACCAACCAAATTGTTGCTGTGAGAATGAAAATAATTAAATAAACGAAATACCTATTCATATGCTTGCATACCTCTGGTTGCAGTTTACTTTGCTTTGTTAATTCTCTTGATTACGATTCGGAGCTCTTTTAGGTCTATATTACTATTGTATCTAGCAATTTTAACGCAGAATAGGATGCCAATATTTTATCATTTCTGTGTGTATGCATGCACCAGACCACAGTATTTTTTTTTTTTTTTTTCTGAAAGATTTTTTTTGTTAAGAATTATTTAACCAAATTTAGTAAAGAAGTTCGTAAAATTGACGGAAATACAGCATTTTATGCAAAACCATTCCAAGTGCACGACCGTCTCGAACGGCAAACGTTCGGCTGTAAGACTGGTTTGCTACCTGCCCATCCTTTGTTGACCACTACGAATCCTTATCCTCCCTAATATTTTCCGGTTAGCGTTTTGTATTCGCTAGGAGGGAAGAGATGGGAAATTCCCGTTACTAAATTGAATAGAAATCCGGTGACCAATCGTAGAAGATTCCGACACGAAAAATTCAGTTTTTTTTTTTCGGCATTCGTACGATTCGATTCGTATTGTGTATTCTGTGTATCGTGATGGGTAAACAATCAAAAGGACATATCGTCGGAGAACCGACAAGAAGGAGTGATTATAAACAGTCGAAATTGGTTCCATCTAATAAATATAAATTGGAAAAAGAAGAGCCGGGAGCCGTAGCAGCTCTACAAGAAAGTTGAGCAGCGGCCAACTACAATAGATTCTGTTACAGTGAATCCAAGTGTCGGGTAAAGACTGTCATTCCTTTTTTACGGCAATAAAGCTGGAGGAGAACAATTGTGTGCTTTCATGGCCTTGCCGCGTCTTACTTTTATCTTTCTATTGTACTTTCTATTGTGGCACAGATTAGAAATACTACAGAATCTATAAAGACTGTGTCATTCCAACTAGCTGGTAAAAAATAAAAAAAAATTAACCGCCGAAAAGTATGGAAAAGTAGATGGACTGACAGTTTCTGGTGATGGAACTTGGCGCAAACGCTGTTTTAGTTCGTTACATGGTGTCAGTACACTTATCGGTTATTGTTCGAAAAAAGTTATGTATAATCTGCATACTCTAAGGGATGTGCTCTATGGAAATGCAAAACTGACTCAGAGAAATATCAAAATTGGCTAGAAGCCCATGCTGAATCGGTTGTGCAGATTAAATGGAAACTGATGTTATGTTTGAGATGTTTCAAAGAGCGGAGGAATTAAACGGAACGAAATACGTCAATTATATCGGAGACGGTGATTCAAAAATTTGTACCATAATCGTGCTAGCTCTTCCGTTTGATGTGAGGAAAAAGGGATGTGTCAACCATGTTCAAAAACGGATGGGTACACGATTGCGAAATTGTAAAATAGTGAATAAGGGCCTCGGTGGAAAGGGAAAGCTGACTGAAAAGCTCATTAGACAATTAACTGCATTCATGACAACATGAGTATTACCCGGTAGGAGAAGACTCGTGGTGTTCGTGGCATCAGGTGAACGCCAAAGGAACTTTGAACGATTACACACATACTCCTGCATCGCCGGCAAATGTCATTGAGGCAATAAAACCGATATACGTGGACCTTAGTAAAGACGAGCTTCTTAAACGATGTTTAGGCGGGTTTCATCAGAATAACAACAAGTGTTTGAGCTCTGTTCTATGGAAATTTGCGCCAAAGACGTCTTTGGGGGTGGCCGTGGTGTAGTGGTATATGCATACTGAGCTGACTGGGCTAAATGTAACGAACTAACAACTAGCACGTACTAAGACGCACTGGCTCCAGTTTGACAACCACCTCTGGAAAAAATATCGAAACCCAATACACCTGAGTTCCAAACTACTACACCACCCGCCCGAGCCCTGGAGAAAAGCCAGTAAAAGGGTTTTCATATCCCCTCGGTGAGCACGCGGGATTATAAAAAACAAAAACCCACAGTTGAAACTGCGGCTAATATTGCTTCAATACTTTTCAACAATGGTCATATTAATATATTGGAGATATTAAAAATAAAAATTGATGAAGCACTCTACCAATATTGTCTAGACATTGATGAGAAGCCAAAAAAAAAAACACGCATGAGGGTCGCCGGCGTGCAAAACATGAAAAAAATTATAAGTCTCTGGATGCTGAGAAGCTGTTCTATGTTCCAGGAATAAACTGACTGATGGTGAGAAACAAATATAAAATTCAGATTGCATGTCGAATTATCTATTTTTTTCAGCAATACTTTGAACGCGTTTTTTTTTTTAAAAAACTTCGTTTTTCAACCTGATTGGCAACATATGGTGTTTGAAGTCTTAAAATGTTCAAAAATACAGTCTCTATGGCATCACGTAGAGATTTTTTTTTTTTTTTTGTAAAGGCCCCTCTTTTTGTTGTTTTTTCATTAATGATGAAAATTTTCTGTGCTAATGGAAAATAAAATTCGCTGGGCCGCCATTTTTTATTGTGGATATCAAAATTTCCCTACGTATATACAATATATATGTATAAATATATCATTTATTTATAAATATATTTTTTTGTATTTTTCAGATGAACCGTATGGGTTAATTGCTGTCAACCACAAAGCAGCAACTTCGTCGGAGTGTCCTTTTGGAAGCGGCGTACATCACAAACGAATAAAAAAAAATTGTGTAGTATCTTCTATATGTATATATTGAATATTAGTATCAATAAAAAAAAAACATTTACCTTTTGCTCGAAAAAAATTATGAAAAATACACCCTTGAACCGCGCGTGCACCATGGTCTTGTTCCTTAAACGTTTTATGTAATGACTCACGTTGTTTACGCCGAGAAGTACAAATAAATAATTTGTCAGAAATTGTTGTGAAAACTTAACTAAAAATCTTATTTGCATAAAGTGAGACCTGGTGGTACCAGGTGGTCTAAATGATAAACAAGCTCACAACATTAAAAGCAATTTGAAGATTATTTCTTGATAGTTTGTATTGACTGAAGTGAGAGTAGCAGTTAGCCAGAACTAACGAAGGCAAGAATAGATACAGCTTGCCGAGTAGTAGCTTTTACTTTTAAATTCATTTTTATTATTTCTTTCTATATTAACTTATGTTCTAGACAAAATTAACAACAACAATTAAATTTAGCTTACTGGCTCTTACCGAACGCTCTAAACAATGAAACTAATTTATACATTTCGAGGCAAAAAAAACTACCATATGACGAAGCTTGAACATGATTGAGTGAACCTACTAGTTCGCATGGGTAAATATTGAACAGTATCGGGAAAATAATTGCCTCATGTTATAAATAAAATTGTTGTTCGTCATTCTGACGTTCTGCTCATGCTCATGCCTAGCGGTTTTCTGCTCTAAAACCCTGAAGGCATTATATTTAACGGTCGCCTTTGCTTTTTATTTAATTTATTATTTATTTATTCCACCTATTTGCCTTACCCTCAAAGCGAAAGCTTTAACTAGGACATCTAATTCCAAGATATGCAAAGAGGACATCTTTGGTGGGACAGTTGGTAAGCATAGTCTACACGACACCAGTCCTGGCAACGGACTAAGGCTTATTGACTTTGCGGCGGGACGAAATATCAGTATAGCAAGTACACGGTTTCCACATCTTAATATACACAATGGGGCATAGAAGTCTGTAGATCAAGAAACGCTAAATCAAATTGATCACATTGAGGTCGACGTAAGACATGCCTTCAGTATTCTAGACGTCCAAACCTTCCGGAAGCCAACATTAACTAGGATCACTTCCCAATCACAAGAGACAGCCAGAATCCCATCAGGCAGAATAGACGATTCAACTTAGACGTTGATAGCCAAAACTTCCGTCAACCTTAACGAAGTAAGGATAGCAATATCTAAGCTAAAATCCAACAAATCGGCTGGAAGTGACGATTTCCGGCCGAGATATTCAGAACTGCTGGAAATGACTTTGTGGAGAGCATGCACTAACTCATTTCTCAGATTTGGTCAGAAGAGTCAGATCTGGATAGCATAGTATGTCCGATCGACAAAAAAAGTGACCTTATCAACTGCGCCAGCTACAGAGGTATAAGTCTCACCAATATCGGATACAAGATTTTATCTGCCATATTGTCTGAACTTCTGAATCCCTTGGCTAAGAAGTTGATTGGTCCCTATCAGTACTATTTTACACCAGAAAAGTTCACAATCGACCAAATCTTCACACTCCGATCAGATCCTGGAAAAAAGTCAAAAAACCAGACCGATACCCACCATCTTTTCATCGATTTTAAAGGCGCAAATGAGTGGTGTATAGAGCCATGCCTAGTTTTGGCACCTCTGCCAAACTCGTCCGTCTGTATAGAATGACAATTCAAAACGCTCGCTGCTTTATCAAGTTCGGTAATGACTAAACCGAGATGACCTGACCTTTGATGTCAGAAAGAATTTAGACAAAGTGACGCGCTGTCATGTTCTTCTTTAACATCATACTTGAAAGGATTATGCGAAACTTACAAGTGAACACTTGAGGCAAAATCTTTGAAAAGTCTATGTAACCACAAGCGTAGGCCAATGATATTGACATAATCGGTAGAACCGATGCGTTCACTAGTATTCAAATAGAAGCTGCTAAAATGGGTACCTCTTTAGTGTTATTGTTTGAAAGTTGTCATGTGTGAACATTAAGGCTTAGTTACGGAGAAGGTATGGATGAATTGAACCGACACTATTCCAAAATGTCATCGAAAATTTCGGCGAAAGGGCTAGCGTGTGTTGGTATTAAAATAAATCATTTTTGCCAATTGCTGTTTCTTTGGTCTAAGAAAGCAATTGAGTAATAAGGCCGAAAAACTAAATAGACTCTTTATAAGACATTGATCATACCAGTCTATCGAAAACAGATGAAGATATCCTCAGTTGTTTAGAGAAAAGTCCATATTCGGTCCCCTTTTGTTTTGATGGGCTTTGAATGGAAAATTCAACGACGAGTTGTACAGCGACACCGGTCTAATCAGAAAACTGCGCATCAGTCGCCTGATATGGCTAGAACATGTAGAGCAAATAGGCATAAGGGCTACGGCACAGAGAATCTTCGAATGTAATCCAGAGACAACACAGTATAGGAAGACTTGATCTTAGATGGCGCGCAAAAGTAGAAGGGGACTTGGAGTGAAATTCCCAGTTTTGCAATTTTTCGAATCGATCGACTCACCAATACAATTGGATGAAGAGTAGCGATTTATTGCAAGTCGGAACTGAATTGCAAAATTATTTCTAAGATCAGTGGTAGCGAAATTGAATATCTCATTGTTCAAATAAGTGATTGTAATACTAAATGTTTGTTTTCGTGTGCCCTTTTTCTCCACAATACGATGGCGGTCCCAGAACTACCTAATCGACGCCATGATCTTGCCTGCAGATGAAACAGTCTACGCCTTCTTTGGAGCTGGTTCTCCCTTTTGAATCCATTGTTTTGATTGTTCTTTTGTCTCGGGTGTAAAGTGAAAGACTCATTTTTCATCCATTGTTATGAAACGGCGCAAAAGGTCTGCTTTGTTGCTGTGAAACTTCGGTAAACACTCAATTGAAACATCTTCACGACACTGTTCTCATGTCCAAATTTTCAAATAATATGCGATGTACCGCACTTTTTGAAATGCCTACAATGTCTGCTAGCTCGCGCACTTTCAGTCGACGATCATTCAGTACCGCTTTGTGGATTTTCTTCACCATTTCTGGAGTCGTCACCTCATTTCGTCGACCACTGCGATGCTCGTCTTGGCAGCTCGTACAGCCTGGTTTAAACTCAGCAACCCAAAATTTTACTGTTGTAAACGAAGGAGCAGACTCAGAGTAGAATCCAGTTTAGCTTTTATATTGGTTGGGCTGAGGCCTTTCAAATACAATACAAAAAGTATTGTAGTACTTAACGATGACCAATTTTTCCATTTTCACAAATTCACTGATAACGTTCACTATTAATGGCTGCCAAATAAATACTAAACAACGTGGCGCTTTCAAACTCCAAACATATGCTTTATAGATTGCGTACTTTCCAATACAGTGATATTTTCAAACAACTACCGCCATAACTTTGTCAGACCGGATACTTCAGGAACCACCCTCATATCTGAGTATTGTGCACTCTATCAGCACGTAGTCATCTGTGGGGATTTCAATACCAATTTGTTGAAAAGTGATTTGCTTGCTTTTCGACTAAGTGGCTTAGTTAGTGGGAATGAAAATAATTAACACGACTTATCCCATACGTGTCGCTAATAATTATTCTTCTAGCCTTCTTGACCTAACTACTGTTTTCAAATCCATCCCTTGTTTTGCTGTTCGATCAATTGTCATTTGATGTTTTATACCACGTATGTACGTATGAAGTTAATTAAACTCGATGTGTTGTACCCGATACTTCTTCGTACAAAGATTTCAGCGCTATCGACCTAAACACCCTCCAAATAGCTGCTGATTCTACCCCTTGGGAGCAGTGCCGTTCTAGACCTGATCCCAATGATAAAGTTAACATGTTTCAAAAAACGATTGCAAGACTGTTTGATGAATTCGTACCCACTTGAACGGTCAGAATTCGAAACCGTGCATGTCCTTGGTTCACTACTCAAGTGGTTAACTCAATCAAAAAGAGGAATAAGCTACATATTATTCCGAAGAAAGCTCATCCAGCACCATCTTCCGATTTTATGCCAGTAAGCATTCTGCCTTGCTTTTCGAAAGTTTTATAGCAAAACAAATTACAAAGTACTTAACTCTCAATTACCTTTTATACGACAAGCAATCAGGCTTCTGATTCTTCTTCTTTACCTTCTCGCTTTACTAGTTAAAACATTGAAAGCTACCTGTCTTCTGTCTGAAATTACTGATCGCAGTGGGTAACAAGGTTTTCTGTCCGCATCCAAATCGTTGTTTAAACGTTCACGAATGGATTCATTGGAACTGAATGCGTTTTTTGATGGTCTTACAGATCCATAGACGTGAGTTTAATGGATGTAGAAGTAAAACGCGTTCAAAATAAAAATATTGACTTTTAAAGGTTGGACTGGTATCTTGTGTCACCAGTCGAAGTCTAAAAATAACCTACTTGCAGTGAATCATTTACTATCATCTGCTGCAGAAAACAAGTCAAGTCGTGTACTCGACTACACGACTATCTCGTCAAAAATATCTTACTTACCCCTTTTCATGGTAGTCAGATATTAATTTAAATTTCTACTGTTCCTGTCTATTTGGATAAGTTGGTTAGGATAGTTTGGTTATGGTTATGTTATCGAACGTACAAAGCGAATAAAACGACAACAATTTTGAAACAGGCCATCGTTTTAATTAAAAGCAAACCAAATAATCTAAAGCCAATGCTACGTGAAGAGAATATTTCCAATGTTTTCACAAATCTTTGCAATGTCTTCGTTACTCAAGTACTCCGCCGCCAGAATTGCATTACCCAAAGCAATAGTCTCCTTGACAGTCTTAGCTTTAATCCAGATACGTCCATTCAAACCGACAGCAATTTCGAATGGCATTTCTTTCTTAAGTGCGCTCAAGAGTGGACAGTCCTCCCTCAGGATCATTCTTGCCAAATTGAGGCTGCAATTGAAAATGAATCCTTGCGCGAGAACACCCAATTTACCCTTCTTTCCCTCCGAATTAACGCACACTAATTCGGGTTCTAGATCCTTACTAGCGACAATGAGTCGACAATACAAAAGATCACCCGGATTGACGTCTGGGCGGTTCTTTTTGGTGGCAGATTCGAAAGCCAAGTAGGACAAGGCCGCCTGTTCATGTGCACCGATATCTACACGGAAAATATCACCAGCCTTAGTTGTAACGACTCCTATAACGAATTCTCCGCGGACTGGAACGTATCGTTTTTGGTAGCTTTCAATCCAGAAAATATTTGTGTCTTTCTTCACCAGAGTCCCAGCCTTGCAAGCCACTACTTTCTCATCTACTCGTCGAAGTCCAGGACCCAGGACAACTTTTCTAATGTTGGCTACTTCTTCAGCTTCTGTGACCCGATCACCGGGCATTACAATTTGTGCCATTCTTAAAGGAATTATTAAGCAATTTGAAATTGAAACTTAGTTCGTTAGACTTCACACAGCGCACGTGAAAAATCAAAACAAAACTAAAATTGACAGTTTGGCTGAGATTGGTGATGACAGCTTCCGAACTAGTTCAGTTTGTTTGGAGATATAAAGCACACGAAAAGCATAACAATAAAAAATGTCACGGAGATTGTTACATTATTAAAGCTATGTAATTTACCGTTATTTTTCATTGACTCAATTTTAATCGAACTTCAAAAGCTATTAGTTCCATATGACGCGGGACATTAATTACGAATGAGGTACTACTCCAATTATTGTAAACTCTCCTAAGGCTGTTTTTACTCAGCTTCGTTTTGACTGGAAGAAGCAGTTACATTTTTTCTCAAATTTTTCTATTTTTTTTATGGCATGTTAATAAATTTTCTTAAAACATTTAGTGAAAGTGAAATTATGAATTTCTTCACAGAAAAACTTATGAAGAACAGCCACTGTTAAACAGCATTGTTTTCTATGAAATGGGATGCATTAAAATAACTTGTCCAAGCAAGCAAATATAGATAAATAATAAATAAAATAAAACATGATGCTCGAGTAGTCAGATCTACTTTTAAGGGCTGTCGACGTTTTCTTTTCTTTTAATGACAACAGGTCTTAAGTTTAAATTAAAAATCTTTATTTATTATATATAAAAAAAAAAAATGGTTCATGACACTGTGTTTTAAACACGATTTCACGCATATGTCTTCGTCGGCTGTTATGACGAAGCGCATCCTGACAGTACAATGTTGCCCATTTTCAAGCATTTGTGTCTTTATCTCATCAATTACACGATAAATAATAGCTTTTTAGTATTGAATAATTCGTGACTTATTAGCATTCAATGCTGCATCTTAACCATACTTTCACTCACAGGCGCTACAGTTTCTTCTGACACATTTTTGAATTTGAGTCATGTAGATGTATGTAATACGAAATCAACCGATAATTACACGGCGCCGGGCGACCTTAGTTGGTCGGTTATTAAAACCACTTCTTAACGTTTTGCGAGTTGCAGACCTACTTTCAAAATAAGTTTGTATGATATAGACGCGTTCTTATTTTTGTAGTCTATACATAATGGTTTGTAAAATAATACTGAACAAAAATCTTAAGTAACTACTTTAAATGACAGCATGGTTTGAAAATTATCTGTATTGGAATATAGATTGGTTCAACACCCTCTATGTATGTATGTATAACATGCGTTTAAAGAAATTTGTCATTTCTAACTCGAATTGATTTTCTTCCTTCTTAGTTCACCTTATTTTCTTTCTACATCGCCAGTCAATGTCCTGAGATTGTCCACTACCTATTTCTTTGATTGGAGACGTCCGCAAATGCGCGTTGCTCTCATCAGATAATGTCTGTTGATTAATTCTGGATCAACTTTGCGTATGCTTAAGCTGGATTGTCGTGTATAATCTTTAAGTTTAAGTAGCCATCTTTATTACAAAATATTAGTTTTCCCGCCATTTAAGCCACCCTCTGCGAACTGTATGTGCGACATCTTCCATAATTTCCTTTCTGGTTAACATCAATATCTAATTATTTAAATTGTTCGCACTTTGGAAAGATGAATCTTTCTAAATAAATGTTAGTACCGGTATATTTCGGCACATCTATCCAATCACAAAAAAGTCCCCTAAAGGGCTGTCACCTTGTTGCTTATGATAGCGCGAACACTGCTTTGGCGTACCCCAACTTTAATTTCGATTCTCCTGTTATTTCCACAGTGCACTTAACTAACATCTTACATCATCGTATATATCGCGTATCAATTCTTGTTTAAGTTGTATGTGCCTCGGGTACATTTTGAGATCTTAACATTGTCTTGGAACTTTATCGAGTGCTTTTCCCCAAATTGACGGCGATACGCAGATATTTTAAATCTTCACGATGTACTTGTCTCATAAGCCGTAAACTTTGAATCAAGTCGTACTTCGATCTGCCTTGACTTCCATGGAGTTTAATAATATTACATTTTCGTAGTTTACGACATTTCATTGGTATTTTTTTAAAATTTAAAATAAAGTGAAACAAGAAAACCCTAACTCCACCGGTTCTGCATCCGATCCCTTCTTACTATCTTATTGAAAAAATCGAGAGCTATTTAAATCCAAGACTTCCGAATGTTGCCTATACTTCGGTGGATATTTGATCGGATACGATTGCACAGAGGGTACGGTTTTCTTCTTCTCCCGGTTCATTCTTTTCATTACTTCGTTAACTTTTTCTGTAAAATCTGTCATTTCCTCTTCGAGCGCAAACTTTGAGCGAATTGTGCGCCGAAATTCTTCGTTTAATAAGGCTGCAAAGCACTTTTTCCATCTATTGTAAATTTCGTTGTCCCCCGTTAGAAGGTTTACCTGCTCATCTTCAACATATTTCGGTTATTGAATCTCTGGCGAGCTTTTTCTCCGTTGCTCCACATCTGTTGTTTACCGGTGTTTCAACGTTGCACTCTTTTACTTCTTGTCGTCTGCTTAAAGATTATGAAGTTCCGATATAATGCCTTTACTGCTATCGCACCTGATTTTTTCGCCTTTTTTTTTAAACTTTCATAACTCAAGAGGCTTTTTATCAGTCTCACTATTTCCGCTATACTTAGTCCACTCTTCGAAGGCTTGCATTTTGTTCTTTACTGACAATTTTTATTGCATAGTTTTGACATCACGCTTTTTTATTTATGTTAAGATGGCTATTTGAAGTACCAGGCAGAGTTCCCGCACTAATTTTTCTTCGCAGTTTTTCCACATACTTTGTGCCTTTAGTTTATGGCACGTTAGAGCCATTCTTGCAATGATAGCCTCTTTCTTTGATTAAATTATGATAGTTTATTTTTTTTCTACTGATTCTGAATTCAATCTCTTTTAAAATCTTTTACGTGCCGTTTCGCCAGACGGGAATGAATCACGCTATAGTAAGTAATTAAGTGCCGCTCCTGCTTAAAAATGGCGCGCTAAAACGTCCTGATTTGTTATGGGCTTATGACGAGTTTAGTTGTCAAGATAATAGCAACTCCATTTTTATAATATTTTGTTCGACAATAAAACATTCTGTATGTTTTTATTTGTAAGTTTAAGCTGCTGTCTCTGTTTGTAACATTTCACTGCTTGATTTCTGGAACACGTATTATCCCGATTTTCTGTTGCTTTTCTATTTCATGTTGTGATTTTTTATTTTAAAATTTGTACCATATATTGCGCTATCGTTCTAGCTTGGTATACGCTCCTGGAAGCCATAGACCTCTGAGACGAATATTTTCGTTCGCCCGGCTCTGCTGCGGAGAAGTGCCCGTCAGAATAGTATATAGTGTATACTCGTACATTTGCTTCCATGCTGAGGTACTTTCGTACCATTCTCTATTCATCCCTGTGGCGCTGTGAATGTACATATATCCGACTTTTCTTTTGTTCCAGCAATATGCAGTCTTCAGGCAATTAAGCATGTAGAACACAGGTAGTCTCATTAGAGACGAGTGTTCATCCGCCTCAGTCATCTTAAGTGGCAAATTGCCTAAATGTAATTTTTACAATTTAGTCGTCTTTCACGACAAGTAAGAGAATCGACTGAGGCAAAGTTATATAATAAATTGCCTTATGACGATGGTGGTAAATCTGCAGACGGAAGCATGATAAAGCTCACCCAATACTTTTACGGCGTCTTAATCACATTAAGCTCAACGACATGAGCAGTCACCTAGGGGGCGATATCTGTTTTTTGCGTTTCAACCTCTATTAACGTGACAATTTACTCATTCATCTGCATTTTATCTCCAAGGAGAATGTCTAAAATCATAAGAAAATCGGCTCTTTCAGTAAATCTTCTCCAAAACAATTCCAAAAATCCCCTAAAATCAACCACACGAAGTACAAGCATGATTAATCCCAACTTACGTCACAACTTCAGTACAATTTCATTCAAAATCCAACTTTTACCATCATCACATATGTATCACGTTCACATCCCCTCTTTCCCACTGAATCATCCTACACGAACAATTGGATATTATTCTGTTTCGACCTTAAAACGGCAATTCACCAACATAAAATTCGTACAAATTCGCCTGTGGATGCCATGTGGATGGTAAATCACCAGCCGGTTGTCACCTTGTGGAAGGTCATCGTATCTATTCGTCAAGTAACGGCGAAACCACTAATAACCGAGACAGTCGCTCGCCATCAGTACTAGACAATTCTGGTTGGAAAGACTTTCTGGGTGCAGGCAATTTTTTGGAGAAATCATTTTCATACACTTCCTCCTAAAATAATATCATTAACCGTCTAAGGTAAGCTGACGCATTTTCTTTTTGTTTTTCCAAAGTATACTCTCGATTCACTTTGCAATTTTTCTAATTTTTTCTTGCAACCGGAAACCATTTTGAGTTCTTTTTTCAATTTTTGTGCAAAGTATCCCACTTGGCGACTTTAATTCGATATTGTGCAATAAATTTTTTGTGTATTTTGTTCTGGGTTATCTCATTATCCAGTGCAAGTGGATAAACTTTCAAAGATACTTTGCGAGTTGAAATTGGAAATCATCTTTGTTCGCGATTTATCGGTTCTTGCTTTGACCTTTACCCATTGGGTAGAGGTCAAACGAAGAAATTTGCAACGTTGAAACGGATTTTGTCGAGTCGTAGAGATGTGCAAGTTTGGTTAAGGTTTTATTTTATTTTTGTTGGTTTTCATTGCAGCAAGATGCCAATCAAGTCGATCTTAGCTCGTCAAATCTTTGACTCCCGTGGCAACCCCACCGTGGAAGTTGATCTCACCACTGAATTGGGGCTTTTCCGTGCAGCTGTACCATCTGGAGCATCAACTGGTGTGCATGAGGCTTTGGAACTCCGCGATGAGGAGAAGAACAACTACCATGGCAAGAGTGTGAAGAAGGCTGTGGATAACATCAACAAGTCGTTGGCCCCAGAAATTTTGAAGGCTAACTTGGAAGTTACCCAACAGGAGGAGATCGATAATTTCATGATTAAGCTCGATGGTACCGAGAACAAGTCAAAGTTCGGAGCTAATGCTATATTGGGTATTTCATTGGCTGTTGCTAAGGCTGGCGCTGCTAAGAAGGGAGTACCGTTGTACAAGCACTTGGCCGATTTGGCTGGCAACAAGAACATCATTCTACCAGTTCCAGCTTTCAATGTCATCAACGGTGGCAGTCATGCAGGCAACAAATTGGCCATGCAGGAATTCATGATTTTGCCAACTGGTGCTAGCTCCTTCACTGAGGCCATGAAAATCGGCTCTGAAGTGTACCATCACTTGAAGAAGGTCATCAAGGATAAGTTCGGTTTGGATGCCACCGCTGTGGGTGATGAGGGTGGTTTCGCTCCCAACATTCAAAACAACAAGGAAGCTTTGATTTTAATTCAGGATGCCATCGCCAAGGGTGGATACACCGGCAAAGTCGAAATCGGCATGGATGTTGCTGCTTCTGAATTCCACAAGGACGGTCTATATGATTTGGACTTTAAGAACCCCAACAGTGACAAGTCATTGTGGTTGACCCCCGACAAATTGACCAATTTGTACCAAGAGTTCATCAAGGAATTCCCCATCACCAGCATTGAAGATCCCTTCGATCAGGATCATTGGGATGCTTGGACCAACATGACTGCCAATACACCAATTCAAATTGTCGGCGATGATTTGACTGTCACAAATCCCAAGCGTATTGCCACCGCTGTCGAGAAGAAGGCCTGCAACTGCCTGCTGTTGAAGGTCAACCAAATCGGTACCGTCACCGAATCGATCAAGGCACATTTGCTTGCCAAGAGCAATGGCTGGGGCACCATGGTATCGCACAGGTCCGGCGAAACTGAGGACACATTCATTGCTGACTTGGTTGTCGGTCTTAGCACCGGACAAATTAAGACTGGAGCTCCATGCCGTTCAGAACGTTTGGCCAAGTACAATCAAATTCTTCGTATCGAAGAGGAGCTCGGCGCTGCTGCTAAATACGCTGGCAAGTCTTTCCGCAAGCCACAGTAAGGGAGTAACAACACACCAATCCCCCGTTATCACCAACACAACGCATCTCTCTCTGTTTTAAGTTCTATTTTTAATAATTAATGCGATTTACATGTATGTTTAAACAAAATCAATATATACGAATATATTTGTATTGTAATTCCATCTATTGGTGTGCGCACCACAAATTCACTGTTTGGAGTAGGAGAAAACAAGAAAGGATAAGCAGCAGGAGACATCTGCTTACGAATAAAATATCGTTTATTGTTGTTGCTGTTAGACTTAAGCCTTTGAATCAACAAATATAAACAAAACAAAATTACAAAATCCAAAACAAGACGGTGTTTTTTTGTATTAAATAAAAAAAATATATACTTTCAATTGCATGTCGTCCATAGAATGGCTTGGGTGTAAGGCACTGCTTTTTAGCCCTCACTTTGGGTTTGCTGGGTGTGAGGTGATCGACCGATGTGGGCTTATACGAATATATTTGGAGAAGGGAACTTCCCAGTGCGCATAGGTGTTCTAGTCACCAAGGTCAAAGTCAACGTCACTCCCCATGATAAGGGGTGATTTTTGATTTGATTATGTAATTTTGGATGAAAGTGAAAGCTTCGACGTGGACTGTTACATATAACTAATTCTGTATACCTACGATAAGTTATGTTGGCTCCTAAATACGTATACATACATACACAGATTGTGCTAAAATAAAAACGACAAAAATAAATTGTTTATTAAGAACGGTGTGGTGTGAGGAAATCTAGGGGAAATGAAAATGGGATGACATTGTAGCACACTTGCTTGCAAAAAAATATCTGATTGTTTCAGATGAACCATCGAACTTTAGAGCGGATTCTTTTCGGTCGATGAGATGAATACCTAAAAAACCTCTGACTTTAAGTAGATTCCCGCTCATGGATTTTTCTATTTGATTAAATTAAATTCATGTGATCCGGCGTTCATTTCTGTCGCGCTTTGTTGAGATGGACAGAATAATAAATGAGTAGTCAGCCAGGAAGTTCGTAATTTGTGGGGGAGTGTTGTTATTTCCTAATTAGGAGAGCGTCGATTCTCGCATTTTAAGGAAAAAATTCAAATTTCTCTTATGAGCCGTTAACATTAGTAACATGTAACATTTAATGCAGGGATTGTTTGAGGTTCTTTACCATTTATTTTGGTTAAGACTGTCAGTGAGGTTGATATTTTTGGCTTTTTTTTACTAATCTCGGACATAATTCTTCAACAACCCCCGCAGTATAAGATAATAAAGGGTATCCAAGAGACAATTTTCATGTTTTTGAATAAAAAAGTGTACACATCCGCGAAAGCAAAGTGAAGTTGCGGTTATTGGATGTGTATGTCTAGGGTAAGCTCGGAGCAGCTTCAATTTGAAGATGGCCAGGTTACTTCCTCCTGGTAGCCGCTGGGTCCTGGTCTCGTCCAATTAGACGCGACATATGAAAATTATAAGCACTATCAAAAACGACTGAACCCTCGGAAGGTGCACGTACGGCGAATTAATTCACATCATAGAATCAACGGTGGCTTCAACGGTCATTATAGATAACTTAAATAGATTTATTTATTTATTTTATTTTTAATGTGTGAACAGAGCACTCAGATAAAAGACTAGTCCATTACCCTCTTTGTAAAGTTCCTTTGAAAGAAATCTTTCAGTCTTACGAAGAAAGACGAGTAAGTACCTGCAGCCTGATGCCAGCGTAAGCCGGACATTCACAGAGATAGTGCTCCGCGTTGTCGTCATCAGTTTCGCAATCATCGCAGGACGTTGTGTTACTTATACCCAGCACGTTTAAGTGCTTTGCAAAAGTATAGTGTCCTGTCTCGTCGCCGTAAGAACGGAGCCAGGAGTGCTAGGGAAAGCCCCCCCCCCCATATACCCGAGACAAACCGTTCTCTGGAGTCTGGTAAAAGCTGCAATCACGTATTTTCACGAGAGCTTATTCCACTGACAAGCCCCCCATACATCCGAGACAAACCGTTCTGTGGAGTCTGGTAAAAGCTGCAATCACGTATTAATCACGAGCTTATTCCACCAGACAACCAAAGCATAGAATATAATTGGCCTTATTATAGCCATGTAGATCCAAAGGACCTTTCTCGATGACAAGCCCCATGTTTTATCGATAGCTCCTCTGCACTGCCAGAAGGCCGACAGCGCTTTAAATGCTTTCGACGTAATGTGTTTAATAAAGAGAATTTTGTTATCCAAGATAACACCCAAATGCTTAGCTTCTTTGGAGAAATGGATGGTGATGCCTTTGCGTTGTCGTTGAAAATGCCCAAGGCGTATTCCTTCTTGTCGACTGCGTCTTCAATTCTACCTACCAGATTCCGAAGTGCACTCTCGTAGGATTTTCCGCATTGATAGGCATTCGCGAGGCGGTCTTGCGCATATGGATCTCGACAATTTTTTCGATGCTTTTCAGCATGAAGGAAGTCAAACTTAAGGGTCTGAAACTCTTGGCAAGCGAATAGTTCTCCTTTCTCCCTTCCGATACTCGGTATAAAGGCCACTCTTACTGTTTGCCAATGATTTGGTATGTATGCCAGTGGCAGTGAAAATTCTCTTCAGAGTTTCCAGCAGCTGGCCTATACCTTTTTGTAACATAACAGAGTAAATATCATCGGTACTACACGATTTGAAGCCATTAAAGGAAGCAACAGCATGTTCGATGGCCTCATCCGTCACCACAACCGAATAGATATACCAGCTACGGCGTGTTGTGTTTTTCAGCTCACTACCAGCTTTGTTGATTGAGTTTAGTTGTGAGCTGGTTTCGATTAGCTTACCTTTGAAGTGAGAGCATGAGATGGAGAGTCTTTACTTTCGACTCGGTATAGGTACCGTTAGATTTTCTGAGTGGTTCTAGCCTGGCTGGTCTTCCTCTTTTGAGGACTTTGACCAGCCTACTGGTTTCACCGATAGTTTCGGTCTTTTTGCAAAAAGCTTTGTAAAGAAGGATGAAAAACTGTTACATATACTTTAGCGATTGGTACAAAGACATCAAAAAGAATTTATTTGGACGTGGATTCGTTATATGCGGTAGACCTAGTCAAGCAGCCTTGAGCTTTCGGCATGAAAGGAAACGCCTTATCACAATACCCATCAAGGCTCTATTTGCCAACATTGGGCTGATATGCACTCACGCCCCCTCAGAGGAAAAAGAAGAAGTATTTTACTATCTCTAGTCAAAACTTACGAACAATCTCCGAAGTATGATGTTAAAATCGTCCTTGGTGATTTTAATACCAAAATAGGAACGAATGACAATTTTAGCAGCGCCGATGGGAAGGCAGAGCCTCTACAACTTCATGTCTGTCTGGAAACTGACTATTGACTTTGCTGCGGGGCGTAATGATTTATATATATATTATTTCCAAAACATCTATTTTCTTGTATGTCCAGCAGAATATAACAGTATATATAGAACACAATATACCTACCTTAATATCCATAAAGAGGTATGGTAGTTAAATGTTCATTAAACTATCAACTAAACTAATCATACCGCGATCGACGGAAGATACTTTTCAATTAATACAGATGTTCGAACATTTCGAGCGGCAGACATAGACTCTGACCACCACCCCGTTGAAGGTATTTATATCTACAGATATTTCCGACAACGCAACAACAGAGAAGTACTGTGTAGAGATTTAACCTTGCAATGTCGCAATTGCAAGAAACAATCTGAGCCTTTTACGATCGTGTATCCCTTAATCTCTCAGCATGTCCTACGTAACCAACATCAACTGCTTAATAGCAGTGGCATCAATGCCAAAAAGCCACCCGCACACCTTCACGAAACCAATGATTGATGAAGAACTCAGACAACTTGTCTTCAAAAAGACACTGCATAACGAGAACGAGAAAAAACATAGGTTACTCCAGAGGAAAAACACAAAGTATAACAGTTAAGGAAATAGAAAGGTTGGACTCAAGGAGCAATACAGAGAAGTTTTACCAAAAAGTAAAACGAAAATGTCAAGGTAACAAGGCCACTGGTAGAGATGGGTAAGAAAACTTAGTGGTAGAGTCATTGTCAATACTGAGTATATGGAAAAACCACTTCGACAAACTGTTAAACGGCACTGACACCCGAATTCCGCTGTCAGTTAGAATTAACCGTTCAACTTTTAACTTTTAACATTTAAGCTTTAGGACATAAAGGCTGGTGGAGACGAGTTATACAGAGTTACATATGTCTAGCCTTGGTATCTCTATTTAGGAAAGGTAATGCGCTTATATGTAGCTTTTCCAACATCATACTTAAGGAAATTGTGCGAAACTCGCAAGTCAACACAAGAGACACTATTTTCAAAAGTCTGTACCAACACCTATTTACATACGCTGATGACATTGATATCATTGTCAAAACTCAGCAAGCTGTCACTGATGCGATCGCAAGTATTTGAATAGAATAGACAAAAATGGGTTTAGTCGTGAATTGGGAAACACACAAGATGTGTGTCCCAGCATCGACAAATCTGACAGAATGTCACGATAGGCAGTTATAATTTTGAGGTAGTCAAGGGTTTTGCATACCTGACTCCGGATCTGCTATTAAATCTAATAATGACACCTCATCAGTTTGTTCGGGATAAGAAGGGCATATGAGCATAATGCCTTGTCAAGGAACACTGAGGTGACTTTTCGATATTTTGGGAGTATTGTCTCTACTAACTGCGGGACCGAACTAGATATAATCAACCGGATCAGGAAAGCAAAGGCTGCGTTCGGAATGCTGTCCAAAATATGGTGAATTTTGACTGAGCTACGACTGTTCCGCTCCAATGTTGAATCAGTGCTTCTTTTTGGGTGTAGCACTTGGAAAGTCACATTCGCTGTCACAAGAAAACTGCAAACCTTTGTGAATAGATGTCTGCGAAACAGTTTGAGAATCTTCCCATTGAAAAATATAGGAGGAGAATAAGTTAGGGTCGATAATCACTTACTTTCTCATCGGAAAAGGTTCTCGTAAAATGTGCACCTTACAACGAGCTACGTGATGGTGATGTTGTAACCATATCTGTATGGTGTAGCTCCAATTGATCCTATTCGGTCACAAGAAATATCCACTATCCATTACAGCATTTACTATCGCATCCTTAAAGATATCAAGTCCAATAATGCCGCTGGCCTAAATGGCGTAGTCGACCTCCCACTGAATATCAGTCTTCTTGTGTATCCGTTGAGTAATTTCGGTGTTCCAAAAGCAGACTTACTGAGAACTCGTCTTAAGATATGTTGCCATAAATCATTTAATGAACCAATTAATAAAGACTTTTTTTTTTAAATTGTAATAAATTACTGTTGTAATTGACAAAGAAATGTCTATATGGTAAAAAGATAAAAATAAGATCCTTTAGAACAATTTCGTCTACATTCTTTGGTATGAAAACCAGAATTTGTGCTCTCTGCGCAGTCTTATCCCCTACAGTATTTTCTTCGAGTGATTTCGATTAACTTGTCCTTTGGAACATTGCTCTGCAATAATAAATGAAGCAATAAAACTTGAATGTTACTAATTTGCCTGGCAATATAGGATCTAGCATAGACGGATACTCAACCACAGTGAAAATAAGATGCTTCACAAAAAATTGATGAATTTGGCAGCACTACTCGTTAACCAAATGTTTCTGCTTTGACGTCTCTTATGTTCCTGTATTAATTTGTCATCCCACAAAACTTTTAGGTAGTGCACTTATTACTCTTATTACTCGGATCTTATTCGTGTAATTTGCAAATAAAGAAGGGTTCTAACTTGTTTGAATATAAGAAGTTGTGAAATCCCACTATTATGATTGAGGAACCGGAAAACTGTCCCGGTGTAGATAGTGCAAATGCTGGGTTCGGCAACGCCTGTCAGGGATGCCCGAATCAAAGAATTTGCAGTGATCCAAACAAGAAGACCGAAGATCCGGGCAAAGCTCTCGTTGCTGAACGTTTACAAGATGTCAAGAACAAATTATTAATCCTCTCTGGCAAAGGAGGTGTTGGTAAGAGCACTGTTGTGATGCTGGTATCCCGTTTCCTAGGCAAAACGTATCCCGATCAAAACTTTGGCATTCTAGACATTGACATATGTGGACCATCACAGCCGCGGATTTTGGGTGTCGAAAATGAGAATGTCCATCAGTCAGGTTCGGGGTGGTCTCCAGTTAGTGTAGAAGATAATATTTGTCTTATGTCGATTGGATTTCTTCTCGAATCGACAGATAATGCCATCATCTGGCGTGGACCCAAGAAAAACGGAATGATACGACAGTTTCTCAGTGAAGTTGATTGGGGAACTCTCGATTTACTGCTATTGGATACTCCCCCAGGAACTTCAGATGAACATCTTTCTGTTGTCAGCTATCTGAAGGATGAAAAATCGCCCTCATTGAAGGCACTCATAATAACCACACCACAGGAAGTGTCCCTTTTAGACGTGCGTAAGGAAATCTCCTTCTGCAAAAAACAAAACATTCCCATCATTGGTGTTATCGAAAATATGAGCTCTTTTGTATGCGGGCACTGCGGCAATGCATCGGAGATTTTCCCCGCTAAAACCGGCGGTGCTGCTGCTATGTGCGAAGAGATGGCGGTTAAGTTTTTGGGTTCACTTCCTCTAGAACCGGCGATCGCGAGGGCATGCGATTCTGGCGAAGACATAACAAACCTTCCAGGTCCGACAATTGAGGCCCTTAAAAAGATCTGTACATCCATTGTTGAAAGTTTGTGAAAAAAATAAAGACCCCTATTTATACAATGCTTTTGGTTTTCGTTTTATTTTGTCGGAATAACAAAGTTTTACGGTATAAACATGTTTGCCAATGATGTACAAAAGAACAAAAACGCGTTTTTTTTTTTGTTAAATACAAATGTCAGATTAGGAAAAAAGATTGAAGACAAAAACGAAAATGAGAAAATAAGAAAGGAAACACTTAAAACTATTTGCTACGTGCTACGCTATTGTATTTATATTTTATGTATAGATTTAAATTTAGGTTCTGTGGTATAGTCTGGTTTGTTATATAGATGTTGGCGCTGGCGGTGGCTGTGGCTTCTTGAAGAATGAATCAGTAATACTGCTGGTTGGATTTAATTCGATTGGTGTCTGCATTTCGGATATAGCACTATCGTGAACGGAGTCTTCTGTGTGAGCTGTTGTGCTGTTATGCACATTGAAAGCTTGTGACAGGGCTGTACTTTCAATTGTTGGTACGAAACCATCTTCACCGGTGGTTGTATTTTGGGTTGAGTTTTGTTGAAACTTAGGAAATGGAGGCACTGTGTTTCGAATTGTCACGGAGTCTGTACAATCACGAACCTTGAAAATACCAACAATGTAGTCAGATAGCTCAAACATATTGGAACGTAGAGAAATGATAATGAATTGAGCGTTCTTCGTTCGTTCCTGGAAAGAAAAGATGGAAATAAATTTTATTTTGTTTTTAAATTGTAGGCAAATAGATAAATGTATTGGTATTGCTGAATGGATAAAATGACTGCCACCTGTCCATAAAACAATAGCTGCATGGGGGCCGAGCTTAACAAAAGTGGTATGACGCTTACGATTCTTCGTTAAGCCCGTTTCTACAATTAAACGATAATTGCAGCTAAACTCCCTTAGTAAGAGCACCATAGATGACAAAATAACTTGAAACGTAATATCTGAAGATATTTGCTAGAAGTTAGGCAGGATCATAAATCAGCTTCGTAGGCAATGCCTGATAGACTAACAATTAATTATTGAGGAGTTGTAATGACGAAGAAAAGGAGATATACATTTAAATCAGCATCTTGAGAACAGTGCTAAAATATGTAGTTTGCACTCGAGATAATGACCTGTAGAGAGGATCAGAAACGGAGCGATTGCAACTAAACTGCTGCATGAGATGGTAAAAATAATCTTTTCAAGACCGATCTTTTCTTTGTAGAAACATATTCCAATGGCCCATGACGACACCATATCTCTTTAAGAAGAATAACGAAATTCAAGGGAATTATTTAAACTAATTCTCTCTAGCCTTCATTGCAACTTAGAAGGTGCCCTTGTATTGAAGAGTTTTATTAGCTTCGGAGGAGCAGCGGTGGGTGGATGCAGTGGATTCAACCTTTTGAATTAAAGGAGTAAAGCAAAATTCCCAGTTTGAACCGCCCGTAGATAACTAGGATGTAGAAGTGAAAATGAGTCGATGGGGAGAGTTGGCATTGAATCGGTTTAAGACTTATAATTGAAAGCGCAGCGAAAGAATTCGCAAACTGAGTCATCAACAGAAGACTTCTTTTTTCAATAATTCTGCCAAAAGTGATATGTTGTTATGGAAATTCAGGTTTAATGTTTATTTCAATATAATTCTTTGATTGGTTGATCGTGCTGAAGTTAGTTCATCACCGACATGGGTAACTTTGTCGAAGATCACAGCGAGTATAGGATCATACTGCTTGGGGGACTATTGCTTATAAGTGAAGGATTGTAAGTGACTGTCTATACCATCGATCGTTATGTTTCTTTCAAAGATATTCTGCGTTTTATATATATGTAACTTTGATGAAATTAAACAATATATCAAGGCGGCGAATTGTTCCTAGATATAGCAGAATTTTACTCGTTCAAACCAGAAAATAAATGAGGAAATTATTGATTATTAACGGAGAAATAACTTAAGCAGACATTAAATTTACAAAGTGCTTTGTAACAAAAAAAAAAAAAAAAAAAAACTTTGACGAGTAGACCGGAGAAGGCAGCGAAACAAGACTTCAAGAGTGAATATGGAAGAAAGCCAGTCAAGCAAAATAATTTAATCAGGCATATTTCAAACTGATCAATTACAAACGAAACATCGACGCCGACTTTTTTTTTTTTCAACCATTGCCAATGAAATCGGCGCTTTTCAATCAATTTAGCATTGCTTCACAAAAAGCAACAACTTACTGAAGTAACTACATCAGATTAGAGACGTTGTCTCCCATTACTCTCGCATCGAAACGACCTATTACCTATCATACAGAAATACAAGTTAGTTATGATTTACGCAAATTTTAGAAATAATATTTTTAAAATAGCGACCCAAATAGGAGGCGCCTGCAATTTAAAGATGTATTAATCCTCGAATCTGAACCAAACCACTACATTTATTAGTGATTTGACCAGCTACCATAATATCAAAATAATGACGACAATGGTGAGAGAAATGTGTACAAACGACAATTTTGAAGTATCCCCCGACTCTGAAATTGTCAAAGCACCGAGATCAAATGACAAAAACCCGTAAAAAAATGCGGATAGATTTAAGGTCATTCAGAGAAAACAGTAGCTTCAATAACACAGGCTCCTGTACGGACCCATAGTCGCCATATAAAATACTTCACGTTAATATCCCACAGACATAATAGCAGTTTTTGGCCAAATCTAGTTTTATGGTTAGCACTGGGATTTTGGCAGTTAAAACTAAAAAGGTGGCGCACTCGAGGGGTTAAGGTACCCTTTAAAAGTTTGCACACAGTGCGAGCGAAGGAAAGTTAGGAAGGAAAGACAGATAGGTATCGATGTACGTGGATTTTAAATGTCTGAATGTTACAATGAATAGGAAGTTAAGATCTCGGCAGGGCATTAAATAAATAAGTTATTACGATATTTCAACCTATGTCCGAAAGTGGGTTTGGGGATAAACTGAAGAGCATTTATAGCGAGATGGGTGTTACTGTTAAATGTTTTAAGGAGCGGTGTGCTACTGGCAATTTTAATGGAGCACTGATTGTGAAAATAGCGATAGAACAATGTGATGAACAATGTGACATTTTACCGGTGCTTGATGTTGTCTATTAACTGGGTGATATTAGCATCACCTATGAGTTTTATCGCACGATTTTGAATCCTATCCAGCAGATAGGAGGGCACACTTGAGGCACACTTGACCAGATGTGAGCATTATACTTAAATTTTGAGCGGATAAATGCCTTATCTAATGAGGCCTGATCAGGAGAAAAGAATTTCTTACATCGTTTGAGGAAATCTAGACATTTCACAGCATTTTTGGCGACATCGAATATGTGATCATTCCAAAGTAAGTTGTCATTGACACACATTGACAAAAACCGAGTTTTTCGGTTTTGACGACGCAAGTGCCATTAATGGATAATGGCTGGATGTTTAAATTTCGCTTTAACGACAGCAGACAGCATTGTGTTTTGGAAGCATTAAATTCTACTCTGTTAGTGGTTCCCCAATTAATGAGTTTAATATACGTTGCCGTTCCCGTTCTACAGCTGAAGAGCGGGGACGTTAGTCCGAAAACGAATATGATAAGCAGAGAGTACTGTCGTCAGCAAAGAAATATATTGGATTAGAAGTGGCAGACAAGAAATCTTTGATAAAAATTAAAGAGTGTCGGAGACAGAACGGAGCCCTGGGGCGCACCGGCATTATTTTGTGAACATTAGACTTGAAACCATCCAAGACAACTTGACTTGAACATTCCGAAAGGTACTTTCTTTTCCATTGAAGAAGACAGTCATCGTTCCCAAATACACGCATTTCCGACAAAAGAGTCTGATGCCAAACCGTGTCGAATGCCAAGTTCAATTATCTTGCTTTCGCCAGATTGATGTAAACTTTGGTTCCACTTGTCGGTGAGACATGCCATCAAATCACCAGTGGACATGTTGCTACGAAATTCGTATTACCAATCATTGAAATGTTTTCGTGTTTCGAAATATTTTATCAGCTAATGGTTTATCAGCGTTTCCATGACCTTGGAAAGAAGCGACGTAAGTGCAGTCGTTTTCTATGCCCGATGTTCCACGGTTTTCTCTGAAGTACATCAATCGTTCATTGACCAAGTTGCACATGATAAAGCGAAAAGCAATTCCAGATTAGGGCTTATCTATAATTAAGATAATTATGATTCCAATTTTTGTAGGTCTTTTGTTATTATTCTGCATTTCTGTATAAGATTGCTGAGAATAATTTACTTTTTACTTCGCAATAGGTATCGTAGCTGCAATTTTCAACAGCTCTCGGTCTAGCTCTTACTTAATATCTTAATCTACAAATGGATACAAAATCTACACCTATTCTTGAACTCACCTTAATGTAATGTGCCACAATGGAAATGTTTTTAAAATCCAATGCAGCATCAATTTCGTCCATGAAATACAATGGCGACGGTTTGTAGTAATGCAAAGCGAATACCAGCGCTAACGAAGATAGTGTTTTTTCGCCACCGGATAGATTCGAAATATTCTTCCATGTCTTCTTGGGTGGCCGAACGCTGAACGACACACCTTCTGTGAACGGATCCATTGAATCTACCAACTCCAACTCAGCATCACCACCCTGTGTGATCATTTGATACATTTCTTTGAGTTTCCTTGTGATTATATGAAAACCCTGCATAAACTCATTATATCTCTTCTTTCGAACATCATCGTAAAGCTGTCGCATTTCATTACGTTTTGTGGTGATGTCTTCAAGAACTTTCACTCGTTCCAAGTACACTTCACGTTTATTGATGTATTCTTGAATACAAGACAGATTTGGTTTCTTAGATTCTAACTTTTGCTCCTGCACTGAGTACAAATATTGGATATCTTGCAGTTTATGTGTGGAGAGTTCCTCTTCTGTGTAGGTTTTCAGAGGTTCCAGGGGTTCGGTTTCACCGGGTATCTCGTGTAATTTTAACGGTTTTAATTTATTTCGCCAGTGTGGCAATTGACTCTTTACATCGGCGATTTTTTTATCAATCGTTTGTTGTTTCTGTTCAATTTCCACTCTTTTCAGTTTGTATTCACTTTCTTTGTGTTGAATGGCACTGATTTCTTTTTTCACACCTGACGCATCGCTACTAGCATTCTCGATTTCAGCTTTCGCTTCTTTGAACTTTTCTGCCAATTCATTCACCAGCGTGTTCAGTTTCTCTCGATCAAGACTAAGGGAGCGAATTTCTTCTTCGGCTTTCTTGATCTCCGCTTTGAGATTCTCGATTTTCGTTTCGGTTTTTTTACAGTTTCGCTCAGATGTTGTAATCTCCACTTTCAACTTAGATGTATTACCATTAAGCGCCTTGATTTGTTTCAATAAGTTATTGATTTTCGTTTGAACGGTCTTCACTTTCTCACCGTGAATTTCTTCGATTCTCTTTTTAAATTCATCGATTTTGGTGGAGATTTTGGCTGCCTCCTTTTCCGATTGTTCGTACGACTTGCGTTTAACTTCGATTATTGCTTCAAGTTTACTTACTTTTGCTGCGTCAGAGGTTGTCTTTTCCATACGATTTTTTTGCTCTAGTAATTGAACTTTGATACGCGGCAGTTGCTCTTGTAAACTGTTTAGTGTGATATTCAGCCTGTTGAGTTCAGCTTCCATTTTTTGTTTGTTAGAGTTGATTTGAGTTAACTCACGTTCAAGCCGACCTTGTTCTTCTTGGCAGAAATTAATTCTAGATTGGATTTCTTCGGCTTGAACTTGCAGATCTTCGAGTGCTTTTTGTGATATAAGAGATGAGTTGTTCGATTGTATTGTTTTGGTGGTGACTTTTTGACCCATTTTACCACGTATTTGTGTCCGACCACCGCCGGACATTGTACCAGAAGTTTCAATAACATCACCGTTTAGAGTCACAACACGATACCTTCGTGCTCCGTATGCTATTCGGGTGCCTTGTTCTAAATCAGCGGCTACGAGAGTATTGCGCAAGGCAAAATAGAAGGCGGGTAATACACGTTCATCTTCTACACGGACCAAATCGAAGAGTCGAGGGGCATTCTCGGGTCTGTAAAGAGATTTCATAGAAACGTTTTGTAAAATAATTTGTGAATTGTAAATTAGTTTGTAAGTCGTAAGCCATCAAACACTGACTTAAAACTATTGATTCTGAAAAACAATTAAAGCAAAGCATTGAATAAAAATTCAATAAGTCAATAGATGGAGAGATGCACTGAAGTCAGTGCATCCTCAACCAGTGGGCTATTTGAGCTAGTACGTGCTAGTTGTTAGTTCGTTATATATAGCCCAGCCAGCAACCATTCCAACATCAGTTGGAGTTAACGCCGACGGGATTTTCATATAACTACATACAAATCCTCTGAAGACTTTTTCAGAGAATTGCCTCGCACGGGATGGAGTTTTAGAGTACCAAAAGGAGAAATCACTCAGAAAAAGAAGGTAATACATGGGTCATGATTCTGAGTTATACATCAAGAGAAATGGACGACCTAATCGAATATCACAATTTAATAAGTTTGTCGACGTCGTCTCAAGAACGATGTGCAACCTATTTTCGACGGTCGCGAGCTAAAAATCTTATTAGGTTCGGATGCCGCAATCACAATACAAGCACTTATGAAATTATTAAGCATTTCTAACGTCAAGGTGTGTTAACCAAGTGTCACAGACTTCACTTCAGTACCAATTACAAGGTCCAATATATGGGCCTTAAAAACCACCTAACTCCATACACTATTATACATATATCTAGAACAGATGTATATCAAAGGATTTTCTAAGCCAGAGCGTTTTTGATAATTTTACACCGTTCTTTTCTGGATTCAGTTTGTGCAAATACGACAAAATAAAACTTTTCTCTTGAAGCAACTATTTGCTCTTGATCAACTCTATGATTGTGAGATATTCAATATGAACGCCTAAAAAAACAGCGATTGGCAAGAGTGATTTCTAGTGTGCCATAGTTGAGTTTACAGTTTAATCCAGGTAGACGAAACTCTTTGCCATAAATCACACAAAAATCAATTACCGTCGCTGTTCATCAGAGTCCTTCTGCTTCAAAACGTTATTGATCTTTTGTTTGGATATATTTAACTATTTTAACTTTTTTTTGATCAGGTATATGAAATTTCTGTCGAGTGTCTTTATTGGTGAAGATTGTTGGTTATCTTTGCAGTTTAACAGACTGCAAAAGTAATCCTTCCTACAGACTATAGGAGTGTGTGTTTGTGTTATCAAAATGTTATATACTTTCAAGTAAAATTTCAGAACATCATTTCTTTTGTAGCATCTTTCCATGACCTCGATCTGGTGTTTTTTCAGCTCATTTTTTGTTTCTCTTGAAGCTAAGCTTATGTTCCGTCCGAGTCTTTTGCTCGCAGATTTTTGTCATTTTTTGCAGCGTTGCGTTATATGGTATATCTCACATTTTTCTTCAGACATTTCCCAAAGACGATTTAGCATAAAAATCACCAAAGAGGATCCTAACACCATACTTAAGCAAAACTCAGGGGTATTTGTTCGTATATAAGCCCTAGATTCCTGAGCTTAGTCTTGATGCAAATCGAGATAAATGCGCTGCCTAAAACTTAAGATTTCTCGCCTAAATCCTCCGTTGTCATGTATATTTAGGGCTGTTTTTCGCTACACATGCAATGGGAATATGTTTATTCGTCACCATTCGTATTTCGAACCCATGACTAGATCCTGAATTCTCAAATAATCTTAACTTCAAATAAGGAATGACATGTTTACTAAGTTAAGGGCAAAATGTGAAACATGGTAGTATAATTGAGACCATAAACATATTGAATGGCTATATTAAATGCCTTCATTTTTCTCATAATCGTAATTATAAAAAATTTCGCATGCGTAACATCTATGACCATAATAATAATAATTAAACTTATTTTATGTTATATGGTGAAAACTTTTTAGCAGTACATAGCGTTCAAAGGACGCAAAAATCTTTCTCATTAGAACACATATGATTGCTGAACCTAAGTGTTCTATAGAAGACTATGTTTGGAGAGTTCACAAATTCGATTTTTGAATCATTTAATATTTAATTTGAAGAGCAGAAAATGTCTTAACTGCTTTTAGAAATACCGAACTAAAAATTTATCATTTTTAACGGCGATATGAAATTTGAAGAAGCTTCATTTACACCACTAACGCAGCCTAAGAAACAACTTCAATAAATTTGATATCATCATTATAAATATGATCCCATGAGCTCAATATAGCTCAATAGCTATGTTATAATAATATAGACTGAAAATAAAAGGCACCTTAAATCGATCATGGGGGACATCTTGAGTTAAGGTAAGATAAAAAAAAACCCTGATATCTAGATATGATGTAATCAATTAACTAGCGAAAGGAGAAATGGAAGATGTATTTATTGCTCTAAGGACAGGTACCGTGTCAAAAGTCTTCGCTAAGTTCGATGTCTCTTATTACGCCAACTACATTTGACGAAGCCGTTCTTCTCACTGCGTAAATGAAGAAATAAACTATGGCGTACAGATCTCAAATATCGGTCTACTTTAGACTTCTTCGCTTACCAGCCAGCTCGTAGCCTTTTTTCTCGCCTCTGTGAATCACTCTATAACGATTACTTAAACCGAATGCAATCTGAACTTATCTCTCTCTTCCACTTCGTAAACAACCAAACGAAAATCTGGATTTTACCCACATAACGTACTAGGTGGGGTGAAAAGTAATCTCCTTGGGAATGAAAAAAAATTTTTTTTCTTTTAAATGTTTTTTTATTTTATTCAATATAGTCCCCTTTTAGTTTGATACATTTATTCTAGCGATCTTCCAACTTCTTGATCCCGTCCGAAAAGTAATTTTCCGGAAGGTCTTGCAAAATACTCCTCCGTGGCGTCGATGATTTCCTCGCGTGAGCTGAATTTTTTTATTGATGAGCCATCTTTTGAGGTTTGGGAAGAGATAATAGTCCGAGAGAGCCAAATCGGGCGAATACGGTTGATGCGACAGTAATTGGAGCCGTAAGTCAATGATTTTAGCCATGGTTGCGATGCTCTTGTGCGCCGGTGCATTGTCTTGCAAAAACAAAATTTTTTTTCGCTTCATGTGAGGCCGTTTTGCAGCGATTTCGGCCTTCAATCGCTCCAATTATGCACAGGTATACTCGCTGTTGATGGTTGTTCCTTTTTCGAGGTAGTCCACGAAGAGTATGCCATGACAATCCCAGAAAACCGACGCCATAATCTTTCCGACCCATAGAGCCTTCCTCAGCCGCTTCGGAGCATTCGTGCCGGCTTCAGTCCATTGCCGGGCACTTATTCTGTTCTCTGATGTTCAACAGTTACCAATCGATGCTAAAAGTCCGCCCGATTCTGCATCAGCAAGTCCAAACACTCTTTCGATGTGCTCTCGCGTTCGTGTTTTGGACAGGAGAAAGTATGCGCGGCACCCAATGGCAGGATAACTTTTTCATATGCAGAATATTGCCGAAAATATGGCGTGTGCGCTCAGTACTAATCATTGTGGTATCTGCTAGCTCGCGCATCTTCACTTTTCGGTCAGCCAACACCTCTGACCGAATGCCGCTGCGAACTTGATCGATAGTGGAGTTGCGGCCACCACGAAACTCTCGAAACCAATATTTGACGATGCAATCTGACGGAGCATTAGCTCCATAATATTTGTTTCCTTCGCCGTTTTGCCTCTCAAAAAATGTTTCATGAGAAAACGAAAATCGTTTTTCTACATATTCAACATGATGCCAAACACATCAACAACAATCAGCTGTCAAAACAAAACTAAAGATAGTATCGCACTAAATTTTGGCATGTCTGCCTGAATATGAACGGACTTCAAGGCCCCATAACCCAGTAGTAGCGCATTCTGGCGGCCAAGGAGGTTACTTTTCACTCCACCTAGTACCCTTAGCATTCCAAACGAATCCTCGAACAACCCTGAAAAGATCTCAAACTTATTCTCTAAATCTTTTAGATAATCGTTTGCTACGCTGTGCCCAAACTTCACTTACCAAGTGTATACAAAGGTTTTTTTCGCTTTTTTTTGGTAAAAAAAAATCCGTAATTTTCTAGAGAAATTAATTTTTTTTTATACAAAATATTGGCCATCAGCTACTACACATTGCGCCCATTTTTTAGATAATTTAAAAATAGCATGCCAGAAAACCGCTTGTCTTTTGTGAAAAACCATTCGTCAAGCCATTTTTCAATTTTTAAACAGGTGATAGTGCAAAAAGATGTCCCATCCAAGCGATTTTAAGATGTCTTTCACTAGTTTTGCAACGGCACGTTGTCGTGTAACAAAATAGCTTTTCTATGTCTTCTGGCCCATTCCGGCCGTATTTCGATAAGTGTGATTTAAATTAATCATTCGTTGGTGATAGGGTTGTATATTAACGGTTTCGCCCGGCTTCAAGAGTTCATAATACACAATACCACTCTGGTCCCACCAGACGCAGAGCTTGATCTTCTTGCCGAAGCGAATTGCCCTTAGTGTTGAAGCACCGGCTTCGCCAGGTGAAAACCACGATTTTTTCCGCTTCGGGTTTTCAAAATAAATCCATTCTTTGTCACCCGTCACATTACGGTGCAAAAATGATTTCATATCATTTCGTAGCGTTGAAGCCGCATTTTGCAAGTGCTGCTGATTGTTTCTTGTGAAACATGTAATTCTTCTGCTGATTGCCGTTGAGTTTGAGTTGAAATATCATCCAATAACTCCTGCAATTGATCGTCTTCGCATTTATTTTTGTGGTCTACCAGAGCGCTCACTGTCTTACACATTGAAATCACTACTCTAATTTGTCGAAACCATGTCTCAATTGTTCTAATTGATGGAGCGTATTCAACATATGTTTCTACCAGCAAACGATAATTTTCAACAACCTTTTTCTTTTGATTAAATGTTCTTTTTTTTGAAACAAAACTCGACATGAACAATGAACGATAAAACAAAGACGCTAGTTTTTGGTGTGTGTTTGTAGTTAAATGTTAAATGAACAAAATGACGTATGCGTCAAATTAATAGGCTGCGTAATTTTCGCTTAGGTAAACCGGAAAAAAACTTATCAATATACCTGGTATATCAGTTGATATTAATATCGAACATGTAGTGCAGAAAATAAACTTGTTTAAAGGTCTATTTGTCATTGTTTCGAAAAAATGTGAAAATATCTTGACCAAACCTCTCCCCACCCTCTTTCACTTTTCTATGACAAAAAAATATTCTTTCATCATTTTGCAAGAGATCCTACATAATTCCTCTGCATAAAAAGGTATCAAAAATTAAATCTCTAGTTACCATCCCACCGCTAAACTCTCTTGTATACCAAAACATTGTTTACGACCTGATATGCTTTCACTGTAAACTTATCTTCTCAACCTCTATTAGAACGATTTTCTAAAAGGAAAATCAACAATTACTAATTTAACAGAATTCGTTTCTACTATTCTCTGTGCATTGGAATACGGAAGCGTAATCGATGTAATTTCTACCGATTTTAGCAAAGCCTTCGGTAAAATATCGAATGAAATAGTCCTTCTGAAGCTTTAAGCTCTCACCTTTCAACCTGGGTTCATCTGTGGATCAAATCTTATTCCATAAGGCGTCAATATTATGTTTGTATAGCTACATCTGGTGTACCTCAAGGAAGTCACCTCAGCCCCCTGATATTTATATTGACAATCAAGGATATAGACTTCATTATCAAAAATCCCGCATTTCTATCTATGGAGATGATATTGAAATGTATACCTGAAAGCACATCTCAATACCCTCGGCTTTTTAAGCACTATAAGATCATCTGAATAGTTTTTCAACCTGGTGCGAAACAAAAATATTTGGAATTTAATGCTACTAAATGTCAAACTATAACTTATTTTCGTAAGCACGTGCCACCTATTTTAATGGAAATAAATGATTACCATACTGAACTTACCTCCCTTCGTTTCGGGGTCATAGAAAAGCGGATAAATTGTCAGCTCGTGAAATATCTTGAAACACGAAATCTACTTAATGACCGGCAGTGCGGTCTTCGTAGCAACAAGTCCACTGGTGATTTGCATGTCTCACCGAAAAGCATAATACACCAATTGTACTACTTGTACTTGATATTTCTAAGGCATTTCACAGAGTTTGATATCAGGCTCTTTTGTCGAAAATGCGTGCATTTTGGGTCGACGGATCTCATTTTCAACGGATTAGAAATTACCTTTCGGAACGATAAATTCAAGTTGTATTGGCAGATTTCAAATCAAATATTCACAAAATAAATGCTAGTATACCATATATCTCTTGTCTGCAATATATTCCTTTGCAGACGAGAGTACTCTCTGTTTTTCATATTCGATCCTGGATTCACGTCCCTTCTCTTCGGCCGTAGAACGGGAACGGCAGCCTATGTTAAGCTCATTAAATTCCGATATTAACAGCATAACCATAACCATAACAGCATAACCATGTATATAGCATAAAGTATCTATCAACAGAGCAGAAATTGATGCTTCCAAACCACAATGCCATCGTTAAAGAGAAGTTCAAACACCCAGCCATTATCCATAAATGGCACTAGCATCGTTGAAACTGTAAAAATTTCCATTCTCGGTATGTGTGTCGAGCACATATTCGATGTCGTCAAAAATGCTGCGAAATATCTAGATTTCCTCAAGCGATGTACGAAATACTTCACCATCATGCCTTAACATATAATGTATTTACCCACCCAAAATTGCAGTACAATGCCCACATCTCGTCAGATACTCCTAAAACATCTCTACATCTGGCAGATAGGATTCAAAACCGTGCGATAAGACTCGACGAAATGTCTCCTGTCACTTCATTTCCAATGCTCTTTTGAAATTGCCAGTAGCATGTTGCCCCTTAAAACCTTTAACATTAACACCCATCTTTCTTACGTATGTTGAAATATTGCGACTCTTTCCTATCCCGAATAACTTGTTTATGGAATGGCCTGCCGAGTTCTTTATTTTCTAGTCATTATAATCTTCGAACATTCAAAATCAACGCCTGCTCGTTGATTACGAAGTGTTGTTCTTTTGATGTTCTCTCTTATTTTTAACAATTTGCTACAGCCAAGATAAAAAATTTGGATGAAAAACGACCAAACATAACTAAAGAAGATATTTGTTCGAGCTAATGAAAGTACATCACATTCACTAACACTAGTAAGAAATGTTTTTGTTTAATTTTTTTTATTTTCTACTTACGTGTTAATTCTTTGCATTTGACTCTGTAGATGACTGACCTTCTCCAGAGCAATAAACGATGCTCTACCGATATCAAAGCGTTTTAAATACTCAATACAAGATTGCGCTGTATTGACAGTATCAACGATGATATTATCTAAGCGTCCACACGCCGTTGATATTGCTACATCGTATTTTGCGTCGATAGCGCCCAAATCACCCTACAAAAAACAAAATTACTGAATTTATATCACATTGAATGGTTTTAAACTTACCAGCCTCCCTAATATTCCCGGAATTTTACCCTCATTCTTCTGCTTCATAAGAAAATCCAAAACCCTATTGTTCGACCGCGTCGCTTGAAAACTGTTTACCTTCTCAGTTATCTAAAATAATACAGAATAAAAAATTCGTTCATGTTATTTAAGCCACTATCTCACCTCTGCTTTTAACGTTCTCAATCGGTTTTGTAACGTCTCCTCTTCTTGGTGATTCTTTTTCAGTTCTATCGTTATCGCAGAACTTTCCTGGACAAAATTAGGAATCGACTTCCGTAACTCATTTAACCTTTCTTGCTTTTCTTTGTAGCTAACTTGAGAGTCTTCAAAGGAGGACTTTAATGATTCATATTTACGCTTCTCTTGTGTTTCGTCATGTTTTAGAATTTTCAGTTCCTGTTCGGAAAGTGCCAGTTCGGCTTTAGCCTCGTCTACATTTTTCTTGAGGTCTATTAGTTCGGTTTCAAGTACCTCACGCTTTTCTATTATAGGTTTTGTTTGCTCTTCTAGGAGGGCATAGTTTTTTTGTAATTGCTCCTCAAGTTCAGATTTCTGTTTGGTTAGCCTTTCAATTTTTCTCTCACATTCTTCGATTTCTTGTTGGTTTTTTTCCGGCACCTTTTGAAGTTCTAGCAATTCGTTTTCGAATTTCTCCAATTGAGTTTTGTTTTGTTTCCGCCGTTTGTTGGTGGCTTGCATTGTTGTTTGTACTTCGGTGACATCGCTAATAGCCTTCTCATGCTTTTGTTGAAGTTCGTCCTTGTTCTTTCGAAGCTTTTCATATTGTCTGAGATAAAGAAAACGAAAATAATCATGGGCTGATGTAATAAAAAAAAGGGATTGTGTAAATGTGCAATTAGTCGATGCAAAAGCTTTTTATAAAGAATGTGCGTTTTTAGGAGTCCCTAATGATGAATATGTTTATCAGTGCCAAGAAGTGTCAGCCAAGTTAAGCTCGTTTTAATGAAAATTGGCCGTTAAATACATAAGGGGAATAATAAGCATGTTCCTAACCAAGACCTTGCCTAATCTACTTCTGGGGTTATGGGTCAGCACGGTAAAGGAGCGCTTGAGAGCCGACTTGAAATGTGTTTTCAACTTTGCCATTGAAATGAAAGTTCATCTTAAATGATTTGTAAAAATAACAGAGTCTCAACAGATCTAATATGAACGGCATTATAAACACAAAGAGAACCAGGCACGTATACAAGAATAAAGCCTGATCTATGCGTCGATGTCAAAACGAATGATAAGAATCGAGTATATCAATGCGATGTATTGCTTTTCGATGTCGTCCAAGATTTTCTGATGAACGAGCACATTGATGAGTCTGACTAGTCCCTCTTAGTCGATGAAAGATTACCATCATTAACGACTTGACAAGCCTGAAAATTGGTATATCAGTATACACCAAAGATTTAACAAACACATACGGATGATCAATTCATTGGTTCACTTTGCGACAGAATGTTATCGATGAATCGATAGTTACGTAATCCTTCGGAAACCACATAGAGTTCGTAAAAAAAATCACTGATCATTGTCCGGTAACGTTGGCTATTGAGGAAGGACAGATGATGTCACCACGGTGAAAACCACATCAAACCATCCACTTTTGTGGGGTAAGTGGCGCCACAGAGCCAAAATGAGTACACCACCATTTAGTATAATCTCTTTTAGCCCGCCGTGACAATCCGACGCTTAGTTTTGTTTTGACACCAATTTCAAAACATCGTGTTAGTGTTTTTTGCGACCATCGAGAAAGGGCAGTATCGCTCCGTGATCCGATATCTTGTTTTTGAGTGGCAAAACTTGCGAAGAAATCAAGCCCATTCTCGATGGTGTGTATGGGACCTATTCACCTTCCCGTACAACCGTTTACCATTGGTTCGCAGTTTCGCTGTAGCAGCATGTCGGCTCTTGATAAACCGCGTCCAGATGGCTCAAAAACGGTTATCACAGAGGAAATAGTGGACAAAATCCATGATCTCGTATTGGCGGACCGCCAAGTGAAAATTTGTGAGTTGTCTGAAATTGCAGGCATCTCAACTGAAGGCGTTTGCCATATCCGGTACGAGATTTTAGACATATGAGAGCTGTCCGCAGGATGGGTGCCGCGTTTGATCACACCGGAGAACAAGCGCAATCGTGAGACCACTTCAAAGACGTGCTTGGCCCTGTTTAATCGAGATCCGGAGGAGATTTTGCGTTGTTTCGTCACTGAGACGTGGTACAAACCACCAAAGACCAAAAGAATAATCGAAATAATGGAAGAAAAAACTTCTCTTCCACCACGATAATGCACCGGCTCACACCTCCGCAGTCGCCACAGCCAAATTGGTCGAATTGCACTAAGAATTGTTCCCCTTTCCTTCGTATTCTTCGGATTTGGCTCCCTGCGACTTCTTTTTGTTCCCAAACCTTAAAAGATCGCTCGCCGGACAGAAATACGGGTGAAACGAGGAAGTCATCGCTGCCGCGGAGGTGTATTTTACTGGTCAACAAAAGTCGCACTATAAGGAGGGGTTAAAAAAGTGGTAGCACCGTTATAAAAAGTGTATTGAGATGAAAGAGGATTACATTGAAAAATAATTTGACAAAACCTAAAAAAAGTTGCGTTGTCATTTCTAATCCGGGTATTCTTAAACAGCCCTCTTGTTTTGTTCACAAAGGCAGTAAGCTGGGCAAGCCCTTAATTCGCGAATTCTCGTCGCGAACCACGAAATCATGATATTTGTTCCTGCATCAGTTAGATCTTAGGTGTAGGGCGAGATATTTTTGAATAGTAGACGAATAAAAGTGAAACTGTTGCTATCGACAATTCCGGAACTTTCGCAACAATTTCACATATTTTTCACAACACGATGAAAAGCGAGCTCAGTTGGGCGCGATAATGCAGTTTGACATGGATGAGTTTGAGTTGGAAAAGGTTCGGAAAAGCAGGAAAGCTTTGAATAGGGCCACTTCTATCATAAACTCTTAAAGGCCCCATATTTTGGAAACATTTAAGCGAGAAGATGCTTAAGTTCAGTACAAGAGTAAAAAGCTTTATGTCACAAAGTTAACTTCAACAGTCAATTTCCAAAAATTTCAACTAATACAACACCCAATGGGGATATCGTGAGAGCTAATTTGATGGAAATCCCAATGCAAATGTAGGTAAAAATATCAAAAAACTTCGACATGTCATCTGAACTTATAGGCTCGTGAACATGCCAGCCTCAACAACGCTGATAGTTTGGGGTGTCATAATGTGCATTCTATACGAGAATAAGTTCAGCAGGAAACATTAACATTAATAATTAACAGTAGCAGTAAGTAAAAGTAAACTTGAATCCCTGTACCACATAAATCGCATAAAGAGAGAGTTGTAAAGGTTGTGTATGGAGTGACAAAAAAGAACCAGAAAAAAATAGAAAGTAGATGCAACAGTAAAATGACTAAAAAACTGATAAGGATGTCGGAAGAATTTGAGATTCATAGTTGCATTCGGCAAGGATGCGTACTATCACCAAACGTATTTGGTTGGTCATAACTGATGTTATTCAGGGCTCTTTGTCAATAAAAAGTTGATGAATCCAATAGAGGCTTACAGTTATTATTTAACACATCGACTGCGCTGACAATGTTTGCTTGTCACACATAATAATGGATCTATTAGTTGCAAAGGCAAATTCAGTAAAACTTTGATATGCTGTTGCAATGGAAAATCTTGCACGACATTAACAAGCAGCGGACCTTACACACTGCTTTGCAATACTCCAACTTTAAATTCGAATTCTCCGGTTATTCCCGCTGTGCATTTAAGTGTATATCGCGTATCATGTGGATTCTATTGAGTGTAATTTGTTTTTGTTCGGTTCGCTCCCGCCAAGCGATGAAGTCGCCAATCTAAGGAAATTATATAGTCCCTTTTTGATGCAAATTGTTGTCAATCTAATTGTTACTGTTTGAAGTTGTGCGCTCCCCTTTAAATTTCAGGCTCACTCAATCTGCATTTAAAAGACCAACGCAACAACTTATTGCAAAAGCCTCTGGATATTTTTTTATTAACCGACTTACAAGTCATTATAAATACGTCTATACTTGGCGGCTAAAAAGTCAATGGTTAAAACGCTGGTTTTAACAGGTTCAGCCTGAAGAGTCTTGACCCAATGTAAAGTGCTGTGACCCTAAGAGCAGTGAGAGGTTTTAGGTCGGTCTCGAACCTTACCAAGGGTGGAACTTTTTGCATTTAACATGAGTTTCGCTTTGGTATCAAAGGAATGACGGTGAGCGATGGCAAGGCGTATCCTTGCTCCCATGGATGTATGGGCATCCCGTGAAATTAGGCCTCCAAGGCAGGAGTTCACATTAAACACAAGAGACGTTCTGTCGGAACAGACTACTCAGACAAAAAACTAGTCCATTGTACTAGTTATAAGTTCTACGCCGAGTACCTGCAGCCTGATGCGAGCGGGGATTCACAAAGGTTGTGCTCTGTGGAGTCGTCATCACTTTTACAACAAGAGTCGCAGAATATTGTATCACTTATGCCCAGCACATTTAAGTGCAACCTGCAATTTTGCTGGTTGACTTCTTAGAGAGATTGAGAAGCATTCATTTAGTCTGCTGCAACCTGTATAGTTATGCCATCTGCAGTTGTGCTCTTATGAAAACCAACTGTCAATGAAAACCTTGAACGAAAAACTATCCTCTGAGCCTTGATCGCATTGTGACCTGGGACGCAGACAAGACTCTATGAATCAGCCTTCGGACTAGGTTGAGTGATGTCTTGCATTCTCGATCTAACTTGGAAATTGTAAAAGGGTTCACCAATGCTCCAAACGCAAATGCAAGTACTTCGCCCCGTCCACAGGTTCTTCATAAAGATGCCATAAGGATTTTGTATATCTCCGCTTGGAAGATAGACGCAGGTTTTCGTAACGAGTATTGAAATCTAACTTTCTCGTCCTGCAGAAAGACACGAGCGTCGCAAATCACATCGGTTTTGGAGCCATCCGTAAAGACCCGGCTACGTTCCTTTCCTAGCGAAGATTCTAACCGAAATCAGTCTTGGGCACAGGGAAATCGAAAAAATCGATTTCGTATTTTTTCCGAAGTAGGGGTTGTGGTATCATGCATCATTGCCATAAGACTAGAGTCCAAAGACAGTTGACGCGCAACGACATTAAAGCTACAGTGCGTGTTGTACCAAAGATCACTTGTTTTTAAACGGAAAATGACTTTGAAAGTGAAGCATTTGATATGAAAATCAAGGGGAAGGAGATTCATCAATGCGTCTAGAGCGGACATAGGCGTGCTAGAGAAAGCCCCCATGCAACCGAGACAAACCGTTCTTTGGAGTCTTGTAAAAGTAGCAATGATGTATTTTCGTGAGAGGTTATAATCGACACATAGGATATAAAAGACCTTATTAAAGCCGTGTTGATCCAGAGGACCCTTCTTGGTGAAAGACCCAATGATTTGCAGCGGCTACTTTGCTATGCCAGAAGGCCGACAGCGGCTTAAAGGCTTTCGACGTAACATGTTAAGTCCATAGAAGTTTTCTATCCAGGATTTTTTTTGGGGAATTGGATGGTGATGCCTTTAAGCACTAGATGAGTTAGACCAGACATTTCCCTCCTTCTCATAAAGAGAACAACCTCAGTTTTGAGAGGATTGACTGAAAGCCCATTTCTGGTACACCGCTCGTCGATCACGTCTAGCTGCTAGACACAATCCAACAGGCAGTACAGCAACAATCATTCGCACATGCTTGTGTATAGACGTCAGAACGTCAATGAATCAAACAACATACACCATAACAGTGGAGAAAGAACACCGTCTTGTCAGCAATCCCTGTTTACCTTCGACATCACATATTGACCCCAGTCAGCATCCACAACGCAGTTGTGCTCCCATGGATCTTGACTATTCTCTCCGTACGCTTCAACATGAAGGAAGTCAGAATTATATAGGTCTGAAGCTCTTTGCAATCGTGTAGTCCTCTCTTCTGATTTTCTTGATAAAGACTACTCTCATTGTTCATCAGGGTGCCAGTATATCTGCCAGTGGAAGGCTAACTGTGAAGATTCTCTTTAGAGTTACTGGGCATATGCTATCGGTGCCACGCGACTTAAAATCTTCGAAAAAACCAACAGCATGTTCGATCTTTAAAAAATCGATTTTTTTTTTGATATTTTCAAAGTTTAATAAGTTGAGAATATATGTGCTGTGAAAATTTCAGACCGATACACTAAGTCATTTTAAAGTTACAGCAACTAATAGGGGAGAGCGTACCCTGCAGCTTCTTTTCTTCTCCAAACTTTAAATGCGTTTTTCTCGAAACTACTTTTTATCCGTCGGCCCGGATGATTAAAAAAAAAGCTATTGGACCGATTCTGGTTCTGTCCGGTATCAGAATCAGATTTTTATATCCACTTTTTTTTTTATTTTTCACTCAAATCTTTTAAATCTACTACGCGACAGAATGACAACCCTACTAAATACTAATCCTTTTCGGAATTTTGATTTCAGATGATTACAAAAGGAGCAATCAGGGAGGCCAACCACCTACATTTTTTGGAAGAGACCTACTTTACCTCACCAAAATGACGTTAAAATATATATTTTTTTATTTGGCAATTTTTTTTTTTGAGACTACCCCCTTAAGTAACCTGTTTAAAAGTTTTCTGATTACGAAGATGCTGTGAATCTGCATTCGAGTGAGCAAATTTCCAAGATCGCTTTCTAACTTGACAGTTAAAATACTTGTTGAGGGTTCCGTTCAAGTTCTAAAGAGCTTCCTCTAGGTTTTGTTTTGTCCTGATCTTATCAAGCTTCTACTTAAACCGTGTTCAGTTGGTTTTCTGCAGATTATTCCTCTTCCAACAAAGTTGAAACCTAGGCATCCGATTTTGAATTCGATGTACCTATGGTCTAACATGGAGACGTCCGACAGTACTTTCCATCCGGTCATCTTTTTAGCATTACTTGCTGTCTTAATCTTGTAACAAAAGTTGGATAAGAACCAACAATGTTGACAAGCAGGTCAAACGATAGCATGAAATCCAGGAGATGATTGTCCCTCACGTTGCATTTGCTACTGCCTGTGCATACCTTCTATTGAAAAGCTCCCAGTGGGCTGGATATCATAACTATATCATTTATTTCGCTTGATAATTCGGTTGGTGGACTAAAAAGTGCACGACACAGAAAAGTCAAAGAGAAAATCGTGGGTTGGAAAGAAATACTCGTACATGCCGAATGTTTAAAAACTACAACTGCAAACGAATTCAACTAATTTATAAATAATAGTTTTGAAATCTAATACAGAAAAAACCTATTCCAAAGAAATCAAAACAAAGAAAATTTAAAGAAAATTCGTATACATATGTAATTAATGACGAAGCGCTTAAGCATAAAATTACCGCATTCAAGCGCTATAATTAGATGGACTTTGTTCACATAGAGGCAAACAATTAAAAGCGCCTGAACTTGGTGAGCATTGGATATAGCTACTCGAAAGCAAATTCAAAACAATTCCCATTCCCATTCCATTTGTGTAAGTAAAATGACATCAATGTGTGGCTATTATATCATAGAAAGTGTTAAAAAAAGAAACGCAATTTCTGCAAATGAGTTTCATTTAAATGAAGAGTGTAGGACTCTGATATCGATTTAATTTTAATCAATATCGCTATGCATAAAACAAACAAAACAACAAACATAGATCGTAAAAAAATGCTATTTGTATTCCGATAAGAAACTTCATCAATCACTTCTCGCTAAACAAAGTAATTGAGGAAGTTTGCATGCAAATGTCGGCAGATAAAGCGTTTGTTTTGCTTGCAAATATACCCCAACCTGAGTTCTAACTGACGCACACGAACGAAAACATCTGAGATGATTATTTGTCTACGTGCTACAAATCGTAGAGTCATTAACCTCTCATAGTAGGGAAAACTCTTTGATTTCAACTCAATCACACGGCAAATACCGTGAAAACCCCGACATAGTTTCGATTAAGAAGCAGACATTCGCTTAGCCTGTTCAAATGAAGAAAAAGCCACATCATTTGTTTAAACATTCGACAATACACTTTTACTATCGAATCTATTCAAGGTCATTTTCAATCATCTTCGTAATTTTGTGTAGTGTTTTATGTTTCTACACATCATGTTTGCATACGAGCACAGCACAATAAAAAAAAAACTGATATGCTGTAGTTTGACGTTTACCCAAAAATAAAAGGGCGGGGAACTCAGCACATGCGAATGTTTACTCATAGATAAATTGATTCTAACATAACCTTTAACAGTTCGTCAGACAAAAACAAATCAAAAACAAAGTTACTTACGCCAACTCCTCGTTCATTAGCGCTTCCTTTTCAAGTCGTTGTTTTTTTAAAGCTTCCGCTTCATCATCGTGCTGTTTTAACTCTGCCTCAATGTCATCATGTTCTTTTGAGTATTCTTCGAGTTTCTTATTTTTCTCACTTAAATATTTCTGAATTTGTAAATTCGTCGTCCGTGTTAGGGTGTTCTCCAGCTTGAGGTACTCGATCGCCTCGTTGTACGGTTGCTCTAGATCTTTCATTTCTCGCTCTGCTAACTTACACCGATTGTGCTTTTCTGTACGTTCTTCCGTTAATTGTTCGACTCGATTGTTGATTTTTACTAGCGGCTCCTTGTATCGTGTTGTTCCAACAATGTCTTCCAAGTACTCCAGCATGCCGCATTCATTTTCGCTCTGACCTTTCGGTTTCATCATTGCAATAGACTCCACTTCACCCTGGAAATATGCACGATACACCGATGAGGTGTTTATGTAGGATTATCATTTAAACTAAAGTGATGAGAGTACCTGTAGAATAAGAAATCGATTGTGATCCAAATCGACATTGTGTTGCTTCAGCAGCTTGGCTACTTCTTTGAACTGAACCCTTCGTCCATTTATAGTGTAGTAAGAGGTGTTGTCCCGAAATGCAGTTCGTTCTACGATTATTTCACTATTGGGAATCTCATCACAACCTCCGTCTTCCTTGTCAACTACTTGGCGAAAGTGAACGGCCACCGAGCACTTTTGCATGTTGGGGAAGCGCGCTGAGTTATGAAGAAGCACTGATAGCTTCTTGCAACGAATCTTCTGTGCACGATATCCAAACACAAATAACATAGAATCAATGACATTACTTTTACCACTGCCATTGGGCCCAATAATAGCCGTGAAACACTGGAGGCGGGAAAATAGAAAATCGAAAAAAAAAAAAAAATCAATCACAAAACTCGTTTCACTTTGTAGTTACACTTACATGGTGGAATGGTCCTAGGACAACTTTGCCGGCGTAGCTTTTGAAATTGACATTTTCAATCTTTTTAATAATCAATCGCGGTCCTTTACTCTCTGTCGAGCAGTAGGGTTTAATTGGCGGCGGAATGTAAATATCACCAATTCGTGTTCCACCTTCTTCATCGTCAGATAGATTTGCCGAATCTAAATTGTGTTCATCTACATCAGCTTCAGTTGTCTGCTGTTGTGAATTTGCTGGCGTCCTTTGCTGACCACTATTTGATGCTTCTGACGAAGATTTACCTTGTAATTGCAGGGATTTGCGCTTGTTTGCCATTGTCAATTGGAGTTTGTTTCTATAAATATTCGAATTTCACAGAATTCTTCTTTTTTATATAAATTGTTTAAGCCATAAATGCCAGCTTTGTGTAGATGTGTTTATTGATTAATTTGTTCTTAATTATGAAAAAAAAAAAATGCTAAATTCCCCGAAGCAGTAGCAAAATAACGCTTCGTGCGAAGCTATTTTTTAAAATTTTGACAGATGCGCAGGCAAACCAACAGTGGGGCATAAACAAAGCTGAAGTTGAGTGCTGTTGTAGCGACATCTATACATGGATTTGGGAATGAATTTGTGGCTAATGCTGATCTTTCATTTTGGGAGAAGGTTTCTGTTTAAAAAATTTCTTGTCTTGAAAATATTAGTGTTTTGAAGTATTGATTTGAAATTAAAGTTTCAGATATTTAAGTATCGTTGGTCTTGTAGCAGAAAGTATTTATTTTTATATTTACTTGTATCAGACAGATTCAATAAAAAGACATTTTGTGCTGATAGATACTAACTTGAATGATTTGGGAGTTGTCAATTTTACTTCGAAATTCAATGGATTATGAAAACTATTTCGTTTGTTTGCAAAAACGAAAGAATAATGTTGTGAACATAAATAATATGTGTTTTCATCATCATTAATTAATTAATTTGATTACACGAAAAAATCCACATCTGACCAGTGATACTATTAGACATTTCAATTAAGATACTATGGTGTGTTCTGAGTGAATTTTTAATTGAAATCCGGATGCAAAATAGCTGCTAAGAGTGCACCGGAAAGGGCTACATTTTGGGAGAGATTTTGTTTGTAAGTACGTTAAGGTGCGCTTGTTGAAGAAAGCGTTTTTAAACATGAATTCATCCATCCTGCGAATTACCTTTCTATGTTTATTTCTTTCTTTATTTGTAAATGGTGACCAGATTAAAGCGATAGGAAAAAAACTTAAATAAAACATTTAATTTTGGCTTTATTTTGAAATTCCATTCATAACAATATGTGTGAAATAGCACATCATTCAAAATGGCTGCTTCGGCAGCGCTCTCAGTGCGTCAAGCGGTCTGTCTAATACATGCGGCATTATTCCGAAAATAGCATGTCGAATGTTGGCCTCAAACTCATCCAAAGTGGTTGGCTAGTTAGCGTTGACTAAGGACTTGAAGTAGCTTCAGAGAAAATAATCAAGTGGTGTCAAATCGCACGATCGCGGCGGTCAAATGACGAATGCTCTCCGTCAGTTGACCCAGTCGTCAGATATCTTCTTCACAGCATCGAGCGCATGCAGCGCCGCCTTGTTGGAACCACAGCTCCGATATATCGATATTATGGAGCTCTGATCACATAAAGTTGGTTAACATCGCTCTATACCTGAGACCATTGACGGTAACGGTGTCCCCTTCATCATTTCGAAATAAATAAGGACCGATGATGCCGCCATGTCTGCTGATGAAAAATTGTATGAATCGTTGTCTTGTCGATGTTTGTGAACCTTGTTGGATGTCCTCAGTCACAGCAGTGATATTTTCAGCCGAATGAGTAATACGGGGTCGGCCACTTCTTGCTACATCTCTAGTGGCCAAGTTTGCACGAGACGATCAGCCAAATGCTTAATTGTTCGCGCACATGGTGCAGGAGAACGAAATTCACGCTGCGTTAAAACGACAGTCCCAAAATTGGTCAACTAAGCAGTAACAGTTGAGAGATGCTACTGCAGTAATGAAATTCGGAAGTTTTACCAGATGTTAAAAAAACATCCCACGGACACAAACCCCGAACCGAAGCCTGTAGAGACTAACAAGAGAACATACTCGTAGGAGTAGAGTGGCAGCCGATGCTGACGATTCGGAAAGAGCATTTGTGTAGACAAACACTGTTGTAGAATGAAGGTAGAATGAACCTTTTAACCTGGATGAAGTGAAGATAGTCATATCTACCATAAGGTTAAGTCCAACAAAGCAGCTGGAGCGGACAATCTGGTTGCCGAGCTTTTTAAAGTAGCACTGTCGGAAGAAAGCATGTCGGATGAATGGAACCTTAGCATTGTTTGTCTGATCCCCAAGAAATGACACCCTCTGAATTGCGCCGCATTCAGAGGCATCAGTCTTCTTAGCATCGCCTGCAAGGTCCTATCTGCGTAAGGCATGAACGCTTGAAGCTGTTCGTCAACAACCTGATTGGTCCCGATCGAGGTGGCTTTGGGGCATCAAATTCCACCATCGACCAAATATTCACACTACGCCAGATCTATGAATTTCAAATCGATAAATACTACTTATTCATAGATGTTAAAGCCGCGTATCACAGCATCTATAGAGACGAGTTTTAAGGAACAATCTCTAGTTTTTTCATCTTTGCCAAACTCGTCCGTTTGTGCATGATGATGATGGAGAATGCATGCACGCTGCTTCATCTAGGTCGGTAAAGAACTCATCGGAGCGATTTCTTTAACATAATTCTTGAAAGAGTAGTGGAAAACTCACACTCACAAGAGGCATAATCTCCCAAAAGTCCGTCCAATTACTCGCATACGTCGATGATATTTACATAATCGGAAGAAAGAAGTGTGTTGTTAATGGCGTTTTCGCGAGTATTGAGACGGAAGCGTTGAAGATGGGTTTAATGATCAACGAGGGAAAGATCAAGTACTTGTATATGCAGTCAACCAAAAACGACACCCAACACCGACATCTCGGACAGAACTGGAAGGTAGTTAAGCACTCTTGCCAATTGTTCTTTTTTGCACTATGAAGGCAATTAACCAGTTCTCTCGATGAACAAAAGTGACCCAATATAAGACCTTAGCAATCCTAGTCTGCTCTACAGCGCAGTGGAACCGGATAATTTTCGGTTCCGTCTGCAGGCGGTGAGTAAAGGAGGAGGTACATCCACGAAGTATATGGGCTGTACAACGACATTGACTTAGCCAGAAGAGTGAAGGTCAAACGACTGAAATGGCTGGGTCATGTACAGGGGATGGACACCAATGCTTCAGTTTGAAAAGTCTTTGAATCCGCTTGTTGGTTGAGCCCCAGGTACACCCCGGACTGTAAAGTGACCTTAAGTTAGTAAATAAGCTATTCTTATTGGAGCTTAAGAACGAGTTTCTGGGAAACAACTTTGCCTTAAATTCGTATTTTCGTACTTCCCAAGCAAAACTAAACAGATGCATGAGAAGTCTAGAGGACCATTCAATCTGCAAAGTAAATTCACCATGGTTGTTAGCGTTAGATCGAACTTGCGAGCTGGCAGCTCTTATGAAAACAAGTCATGTTAATTGCGAGTACGAGGGAACTCAAAATACATATACTGCATATATCTGCGCGATGGGTGCCGCGTTTGCTCACATCGGAGAACAAGAGCAATCGTGAGAGCACTTCAAAGCACCCTAACAAAAGTCATACTATACGGAGGGGTTAAAAAAGTTGCAGTACTGGGAAGTTCATCGAGTTGAAAGGGGAATATATTCAAAAATTTATTGTCAAAACCTTAAAAAGTTGCTCTGTCATTTTTTTATCCTGGTATTCATCGAACAGCCCTCGTATCTCGCTAATAACACGTGTAATGTTGTCTTCCAAGGCTGAAACTGATGCTGGTTTATCGGCATAGACGAATGATTTGATATATCCCCATTAAAAAATAGTCTAAAGGCATCAAATCGCTCGATATAGCCGGTCGATTAATCTGTAAAAAAAAAGAGATAACTTACTCACCGAACTCATTTCTCAAATGTTGACCAGGTTTAGCTTGTGCATTGTTGGCAAAAAAAAGAAAAAAAGAATTCGAAATCATTGAATGCTCTCATGGTCATCTTTGAAAAAATACAGACCAATGATTCCCCCGAGCCATAAGCCTCACCGAATAGTGCTCTTGTATTGTTTATGGTTGCTCATCGGACCAAATACGGCAGTTTTGTTTATTAATCACCCCATTCAATCAGAAATGAGCTTCGTCGCTGGAGACAATTTTTTGATATATAAGCGGATCTTCCTCAAGCTTTTCTAAGGCCTACTCACCGTAAATTCGACGCTGTGGCAGGTCCTCCGGCGCTTCAGTTTTTGCACGAGCTATGGCAACGAATGGACAAATCATGGTCTTCATTAAAATTGGCGCATACAACAGCAATATTTTTCTTGGTACGCACTCTACGCATACGGGTATGTGGCTTGATGTCCAATAGCGTGAAATTGGTGCGAAATTTGGTCACTATGGCTTGAATTGCTTGCTCAGTAGGTCAATTATACATAATGACCGTAAAATGGTCGAAATGCGTGAAAAATATTTTTCGTAGAACAGGAATTTTGATAATAAAATTCACTGATTTGTTAGCGTTGTTCGGGTGTTAATCTTTCCATCATGAAATGGCAATGCTAACTAAGTATGTTTGACTTTGACATATGTCACGAATTACTTGTGAAAAAACGATTTTTTCATCATTTTAAAATACTATTCAGTTTCGACGATCACCTCTTCATTAGAGCCATATCTCCTTCTGGTGAGCATTTTTTTTTGAAGTTTGCGAATAGGTAATAGTTGTAATGTTTCATCCCTCTTGACAAACCGCTTACAAAATTCCTTTTTATTTCGCTTAAGCAACTCCAAAAAGTTTTTTGGTTAACTGTGAGCAAACGCGGTACAGACTTCGAACAGAGTTATAGTTATAGATTGCCTAAGTATATTGCAAGAAGTGGTGTCATGTAGGCTATTAAGACCCGAACATTCCACGTGCATACCTGAAGGTCGTTGTCGTTTAAACGTTCAGAGTCGTTAACAGTGTGTTAATTTTTTTCTGAGTCCATTAGTTGGTTCATCACACCTTTTTAATCTCTTCTGTATAGGGTTATGAGCCCTATGACGGCAGAGGCCAATATAATGCTACTGGCCGAGTATGCTCTTGCCATTTTAGCCAGCATCAGTTAGCATTTACTCATGCAGCTACCAGGGACCACGTTCGCGTTCAATCACCATGCAGGTTCATTATAACATTCTATCCGGCCTATAAATCACACCAAAGAGTGACTTTTTTCGGATGTAATGACCTCCTAAAACGATATGTGGATTACCTTCGGCAATTTTGCTTGTTGACGTAGCGATTTAATCGAGCCTCATCGCTTTGGTGAAAATGTGGATCAAAAGCAATCTCGATTTTGGCCTTTACACAAAACGTACGACGCACACAATTGTCAAGTGGCTTCAATTCTTGTATGAGCCAGATCTTTTTAGCTCGTAAACCATGACCTTTCCGCAATATCTCCCATTGCTGTGAACTATGATGAATCGATTCATGTAAATTTGCATAATCGTTCTGGCGTAAGTCTATTCCATAAATGAACCCAACTACAATAGATTGCGAATTCCAATAATTCATTTGCAATCGTTTGCATTGCTCACAATTACACTCATGGTCACCAGTCTTAAAGATCTTCGAATCCACCCCAGAGCGTAGCGTGTTTTTTGGCGTACAGTTATTCTGCATACCGGATCATTTGGCAACTGTACTATCTTTACGGTTTCTGTGGCGATCCCATCTTTACTCTTTACTGTAGTGGGTGTCTGACGACGTTTCAGATTATCTGGAGTTGGCTGTTGTTTGTGGCAGCTGTCGAAATTGCCAAGGCAGACACCACACATCTGTGCATCAACTCTTCCGTCACTACACCAACCACCAAGCCGACATCAACTGCTGCTCAACCGCTTGCAGCATCATCAAGTCAACCACCAAGGAATTACACAGCCTGACTATTATCAGCAGCTAAGACGTTTGTAGTGAACGGCGAGAGAGTGGTTTTGTCGGCGACCGCGATTGTTTGCATCAAGGATGCCTATGGTTACACACATCGCTGCCGGGTCATTTGCCTCAGTTTCGTGAGGTACAACTTTTTTAATAAATTGGCTATTTGCAGAAAACCATGTGCGGTTCTAGTAGAGGGTGTTGGTTCTGCCATAACACATTTGGCATCGATGTCAAATTTTACTTGTTGACCACAATTACAACACCAACTCCAGTAGCTGATATCGCACCCCAAGTACGGATAGCAATGACGAATTCTGCGAGAATCTATTCCTGGCTACAAATCGACGTGATTCCAATGGCCGTTACATCGTGCAAATTCCGTTTCGTCCAGTGCACATCCATTTGCACTACGGTAGTTTCATCAACTGAAGCGCAAACTGACGAACAACCCGGAGCTGAAGGCAAAATATCTGGCTTTCATGCAGGACTACATCGTTCTGGGCCATATGAAGGATGTCTCTAATTTGCTGCATGAACCATCACAACGCTACCTCATTCCGCATCTCACCAATTCGCATGCTCAGACGACACTCATGCTACAAACAATTCGACGACAATACTGGATCATCAGTGGCCGTGCGCTCGTCAAACGATGCGTACATGAGTGTGTCATATGTCGACGGCACTCTCAGCAAATGGCTAGGAACAGATGGCATCCCTACCGACCGCGAGGGTCGTAGCATCTCCACCCTTCTCATCATCAGGCGTCGACTATTGCGGACCCTTCAACATTCGGATTGGGGCAGAGCGCACACGCACAACGAAGAAAACATATGTGGTCATTTTCGTCTGCATGGCAACTAAGGCTGTACACATCGAGCTGGCGGAGGATTTGTCAGCCAAGGCATTTATAAACGTCTTCTTGCGATTTATTGGTCGTCGTGGCCCATGCACTCAACTCTACAGCAATAATGGCACTCAGTTCAGGAAGGCGAACAAACTTCTACATGCAGATTTCGCAGAATGGCACAGTGAACACACTTAACAGTAGTTGGCGAACCAGAAGACTGGATGACTTTTCATCTCAACAGCGACTGCACATCAAGGTGGCTTATGGGAAGCCGCAATAAAATCGGCGAAGAAGCATTTGCTGCACGTAGTTGGAGGACAGACGCTATGCTACGACCAACTCCATACCCTGCTAGTGCGAATCGAGGCTTGCTTAAACTCGCGCCCATTGGTTGCGGTGCACGATGGCGTGGACGACCGTTTGGCGTTTTCTCCAGGCGATTTTTTGGTCGGCCGTTCACTCATGGCATTACCAGAACCTGCTATCCCGGATGTACCTACAAATCGGCTTAAGCACTGGCAACTAATACGATAGATGCATCAATAGTTCTGGTATCGTTGGCACGACGAATATTTGACTTCGCTGCAACAATGTTCAAGATACGTACTTCGGCACGAGAATCTGCCGCCGACGCATCATCATCAACGTACATCCGGGGAGTGACGGTCTTGTGCGGAACGTCACTGTGGAATACTTCTTGAAGAATAAAGGCACTGGCGGGAAACTGAAGCAGACAACACGACCAGCACAAAAGGTGTGCAGACTATTTGGCACTTCTCCTGAGCCTACCTTCCCAGCCGGGGAGTAAATCTATAAGATTATTGTACATCAATTCGATTTTCAAATTTTTGTAAACGCGGCTTTTCACTATTTTGGCATCACCAAAAAGCAATTAGCGATTCGTTCCTTTTCCTTTGTATTCCTTTTTGACAGGCACTGAAGCCTTCTTTTTATACTATGAATTCTTTTTTTGTTTGTTCTGTTGTGTTCTTATCGTCTTGGCGAGCAAGCTCTTTGAGCTCCTTTTTTTGTGATTTTCTAAGTGAATAAAAATATCTTTAAAATTTAACTGGTTTCCGTTTTTACATTTCCTCCTTTTTTAAACAATTGTCCGCGTGTATAATTTCTTATGCAAGCTCCCAAAGTTTTTTGGTTAAGTGAGCAAACGCGGTACCCACTTCGAACAGAGTTTCGGAGTTTTCTCTTTTTTACATCTGCCGCCGGATAAGGAATCGGTCAACTTTCTGCTAAATGTCACCTAGCGGTTCTGGTGATTCCGTTCTGGTAACTTGCCTATGAACTGCACTAAAAGATCCTATTTAATCCGTGTTCATATTTTTCTATGCTGGTGCTATCTATTCTCTTGATGACCTTGTTGTAAATTTCGAGAATTACTTGTGTAACAGTTGTCAGGTGCTTGTTTATTTTGAATTGGTCGTTGTTATTTTCGATGATGGCGTTTAGTTTTTTCAACAGAACGTCTCAATCTGTCGCATCGGGTGTGCCTGCTATCCACTTCCACGCAGATCTAAGCCAATTTATTGATATCGCTGAGCTTCGGTTTACTCCATTTAGTCGTCTTAGCAATCTTTCGGTTTGTTGAATCTGGTGAAGCAATTGCGGTTGTAGAATACTGCTCTTATCTATTTGGTTTCCTAGTAAGTTCGTTTATGACGTTTATGACATCTTGATTGCACGTCAGGTTGATAATGTGAACCATCTTAAAATCTCTGATCTTGATGATCTTGTCATTCCCTAGCTTCATGGTGACTACTGGTGTATTATACTTGGATATGTTGACGATGTCAAATGCCAGCCCTTGAATCGACGTGAAATTAAAGGATAAACAGATTTACTCAGAATAGTTTTTGATTTGGGACTTGTGGATCTTTTTGCAAGTTTCGGTAACGATCGTGACTTTGACTTCTCCGGGCCGATATGTCTTTGGAACGTTTTGTTTTTTGTTTTCTCTGTTGATTTTCCTTATCTGATTCCTTTTGATGAGTTCAGGTAAGGTCCTAGTTCACTTTAGCTTGGAAATCAATAAGATTTTTATAATTGATTCGTTGGCTTCTTTCGAAAAATACATCACTAGGCTTTCACTTAGTAACCGAATGGACGGAATTGTTGTATCTGTCTACGGCTATTTTAACGATTTCCTTCACTGTAAGATCTTGATATTCGTTCCCCAAGCATCTTGTTATTTCTTATATAGTCGAATGAACCCTTTTTATAGTTCCATTAACCTCGCTTTTTCGAGGAGAAGTCAGGAAGGTTTTTATGCCAAGTGCTTTAATGGGACTGATGAAGCTGCTCTCGCTATCAGCGCTGAAAAATAGTGAAGAATCTTAAAAATTTTTTTCCTTAAATACAGTGTCGACTTTTCGTTAATATGGAAGAACTTCGTAAACTTCGAGAGTTTGTCAACACAGGTTATAAATTTTTCTCAGTCTATTTCGAAAATATCCATGTATTATCATATTTATTTGAGTTGCAAGTTTCTTAGTGCTTCGTAATTTTCTTTTATCAAATATTCCTTATTCTCCAGGTATCTCCGATGCGTTCTATTGTGTTCTTCTTAAATGATTCTGATCTTATCTTCCTCATTGCGCAAATCTTCGACTAGCCTCTGTGTTATTCTGATCTTGAATTTAGAAAAACATTTAATATTTCCTGAAGGAGTGATGGGGTTCGTCGTATGCGAACAAATCTCTCAATTCTGAGATAACCAGATAATTCCTAAATAAACTTAAAGGAGCTTCACAGTGTGGTATTAGGTCTGAGTGGTCCTTCTCAGCATTATGCATGGTCTGTGAATCGGATGTTGATAGAATGTTAGCTTCTGACTTATCCAGACGTCGGCTACGAGATTTGTTTTCCCTGGCTTGTAGACTAAATAATAGTTGTATTCTTCTATTCTCGCCTTTCATCTCTTGATCTTGGCACTTGTATTACGGTTGCCCAAAGCAAAAGTGAGTTATTGGTTTGTCACTACCGAGTTTACTATATGAGAATACTGTATTTGTCTCGAAGTCTAAAAATGTGAGAATTTCGGAAGATGTCAAGTGCTCTTTTAAATTTTCAAAGACCTTTATTTCTTCAGCATTCAATTGGATTTTAACCTTTTTTGACGCATTGGCCTATACATGGGCCCTCTCCCCTGTTGTTAGTTTCGTCAAAGTCTTTGTAATCTTGGTAAAGTCCCTTATGAATCGTCTATGGTAGGAGGTGAGTCCAAGAAATCTTTTTATTGGTTTAAATTTGTGGATGGCTTCCACTTTCTTCCTATCTGATTTTATACCCTTGTTAGTTATGAAGTACCCAAAAAATTCGGTTTCTCGTTTAAGAAATTGTGTTTTCTCCAGGTTAACACAGTTTCGACTTTCTTAAGGTGTTATTCTTCATTTTTGCCAAATATTATTACATCGTCGAAGTAGACATAACATATTAGGTAATAACATTCGACGCAAGGTACTCCTCCATTATTATGGATGTCCGAGGGGAAAATATTGACTCGGATCACTACCTTACTGTAGTCAAGGTACGGCTTCTGATAACCCGAACACCGCCAAGACAAGTAAATACTGTGAGGAAGTTTCACGTTGGACGGCTAGGACGGAAGGATCACTAGATCCTTTTCCGATCGAGTCTCTCTCAATCTCTCAAGAGGTTCTATGCAGCCAGCATCAAGCATTGAAGACCAGTGGCAACATTGCCAAAAAGCCATCAGAGACGGCGTTCTGATGTGCTTGGTTTCACTTGACCACCATAAAGAAACCTCTGGTTCGACGAGGCATATAAAGCAGCGCTGCAAAGAAGGACCAGAGCTGCTCGTGAGCTTTACGCGCAGAAAAGAAGAGACGAACACCGACTTCTCAGGAGAAGAAAGAAAGAGCACGAGAGGCGCGCTATCCGTCTACCCGTAAGGAAAGCAATATCTAAACTGAAGTAGAGCAAAGCTGCCGGAATGTAGCCGGATGGCCTACCCGGCGACCTATTAAGGAGATGGGATGGTAGAGAGCATACACTAACTTATTTCCAAGATTTTGTTGGATGAATGTGTACCCGTCAAAAATGGGTCTAGTGGTAAACGAGGGCAAAACAAAGTATATGTTGTCAATAAAAAGGAACTCTCAACATCGACGAATTGGCCAGAATATCACTATCAACAGCTATTACTTTGTGGTAGTAAGGGACTTTATCTACCTTGACCCTGATATCACATCTGAAAACGACATTTCTTCAGAAGTCAAACAAAGAATAACGCTTGCCAATCTCTGTTTCTTTTTGCTGAGATTTTGACAGATCACGCGTGACTCCTGTCAAACTGCTTTGTCATTTTTGTTCAGTATCGTTTGTCAAGTTATCATGGAAAGACTCGCAACACAACAGCTTTTCCAAATTATTCAGCTGTATAACGAAAATCAGCGTTCTGTGAGAAATGTTTTTCGTGCGATTCGAGCAATTTACGGTGCGCATAATCGACCTACTGAAACCACTTCTGCCAACATCATTCACAAATTTGAGTCTCAGTTTACATTAATGGATGATACTCAACCGGTTAGACCACATCCAGCACGTAGTGAAGAAGACTATAGCAGCTGTAGCTGAGAGTGTACGCGAAGACCGTGACGAATCGATTTGTCATCGTTCTCATTTCGGCCTAAAAGCGTGCAGAATTCAACTTGTGCATCAATTGAAGCCAGGCGACTTGAATTTGCGTCATATTTTCAGTGAATGAGCTCTTGGAAAAGCTCAATGAAAATCCAGTGTTTTATCGTGATTTCTTGTTTAGTGATGAAGCCCATTTCTGGCTCAATGGATATGTTAATAAATAAAATTGCCGTATTTGGGCTGACGAGCAACCTGAGCTACCATTACATCCATTAAAAACAACGGTATGGTGTGGTTTATGGGCTGGAGGAATCATTGGTCCATATTTCTTCAAAAATTAGGCAAATCAGAATGTTACCGTCAATGGTAACTGTTATCGCGCTATGTTAACGGGCTATGTGCTTCCTGAAATTCAAGTACATGGTCTGTGTGAGCTCTGGTTCCAACAAGATGGCGCCACAAGCCACATATCGCGTAAAACAATGGACTTGTTGAGAAATCATTTTGGTGAGCACTTAATTTCACGTTTTGCTACGGTAAATTGGGCGCCTAGATCGTAGACCTTTGGACTATTTTCTCTGGGCATATGTAAAGTCTCAGGACTTCACGAATAAGCCAGCTACGATTGACATGACATTACCAGTCGCTATGCTCGAACGAATCGTCTAAAATTGGACGTTCCGAATGGACCACCTCAGATGCTGTCGTGGCCAACATTTACATGATATCATTTTCAAAAAGTAAATGCCATAAATTGTTTTTTTAACTGATAATAAAAATTTTAAGTTCACTTTCAAATTTAAGTATTTTATTTTACATTATAAATCAAACCTCACGATAAATTACCCTATATTTGGTCCCGTATGTGTTAAAGGGTTCTGGAGGAGACGATTAAATGATGAACTCTACGGTCTACTGGTCTACTGGTCTACTGGTCTCATCATTTGAGAGAACCATTTAATGATTTTCCATCCTCCTATGGTAAGCGTGATAAGGAAAATTCCCTATGCTAGATAAGTTTTCTTGTTAAAGGTAATCTTAGTTTGTAGGATTGTGTATAAATAGCTGAAGAATGTTTGAAAGTAGATTAGTTGAATTTACGCCTAAGTTCAGTCAGTTGTATTGATTAACGCAATAGATTTGTATCACCGTATTAGTCTACTTCATTTTTTATTTCCAAACACTACTCGTATTTTATGTTTAGCAATTTTTCAGCGTATAAAATATCAACTAATTATTCTGTTTTTATTATAAAAAAGCTTTCATCTGATAATGTGTTAAATTAATTAAAACGTTAAACCTCGAAGATACATATATCGGTGTGATACCTAAAAAAACAACTATACGGACGTCGATATAATGTAGACTTTCTGTAAGTGTTTTTGTTAATTAAAGATTTGACACATATATGTACATACGTGTATCACATCGTTATCATTTCTGAAAGTTTAATGACTAAAACAGTCCGACCAATTTAAGAGATGCTATACAGAATATCTTTTTCGAGTAAACATGGCATTTTGCCAGGAAGCTTATCAGCTAAGAGATTTGCGAAAAGGTCAAAAATTTTCAGTTAGAGGTCAAGTAAGATTATTCAAGACTTCTGCCAATTTAATTTAAGAAAATTTGGTGGTATATGAGACATATAGGAATTTAGATAAGTAATGGATTTGAATTGCATAGAATAATTGGGATGAGAACTAACTAAGGTATAGAATTTTAAGCGTTCATTGCTCCGATAGGGTTTTGTATACATGCCCAGGACCTGCGCGGCGCTCTTATCTGTCAGTTTTTTGTTCTTAGAATCCCTAAATTCTTTTGTTCGTCGACGGGTCTTTGTAGGTATACTTATGTATACTATGTTCTATGCTTCCGGTTTATTGTACAATATATAAGTTTAAACATTTAAAGTTTTTAAAAAAATATTTTTCCGCAGGATTACCCTCTCAATTTAGATGTAACTTAACAACAACTCACTAAGTAGAACTAGATGGGGTGAAAAGTAACCACCTTGGAAATGAAAGAAATTTTTATTTTTTAAATGTTTTTTTATTTTATTCAATATAGTCCCCTTTTAGTTTGATACACTTATTCCAGCAATTTTCCAAGTTCTTGATCCCTTCCGAAAAGTTTCCGGAAGGTCTGTAAAATACTCCTCCGTGGCGTCGATGATTTCTTCGCGTGAGCTGAATTTTTTATTGATGAACCATCTTTTGAGGTTTGGAAAGAGATAATAGTCCGAGGAAGCCAAATCGGGTGAATACGGTGGATGAGACAGCAATTGGAGCCGTAAGTCATTGATTTTAGCCGTGGTTGCGATGCTCTTGTGCACCGGTGCATTGTCTTGCAAAAACAAAATTTTTTTCGCTTCATGTGAGGTCGCTTTGCAGCGATTTCGGCCTTTAATCGCTTCAATAATACACAGTAATACTCGCATTGATGGTTTTCCCTTTTTCGATGTAGTCCACGAAGAGTATGCCATGACAATCCCGGAAAACCGATGCCATAACCTTTCCGACCCATCGAGCCTCCCTCGGCCGCTTCGGAACACTCGTGCCGGCTTCAGTCCATTGCCGGGCACTTATTCTGTTCTCTGATGTTCAACAGTTACCAATCGATGCCAAAAGTCCGCCCGATTCCGCATCAGCAAGTCCAAACACTCTTTCGAAGTGCTCTCGCATTCGTGTTTTGGTCAGGAGTAAGTATGCGCGGCACCCAATGGCAGGATAACTTTTTTATATGCAGAATATTGCCCAAAATGTGGCGTGTGCGCTCAGTACTAATCTTTGTGGTATCTGCTAGCTCGCGCACCTTCACTTTTCGATCAGCCAACACCATTTTATGTATTTTTTTGACATTGTCCTCTGTAACCGCATCGGAGGGCCTGTCGCTGTCTTCGTGTGAGCTGAATTTTTTATTGATGAACCATCTTTTGAGGTTTGGGAAGAGATAATAGTCCGAGGAAGCCAAATCGGGTGAATACGGTGGATGAGACAGCAATTGGAGCCGTAAGTCATTGATTTTAGCCGTGGTTGCGATGCTCTTGTGCACCGGTGCATTGTCTTGCAAAAACAAAATTTTTTTCGCTTCATGTGAGGTCGCTTTGCAGCGATTTCGGCCTTTAATCGCTTCAATAATACACAGTAATACTCGCATTGATGGTTTTCCCTTTTTCGATGTAGTCCACGAAGAGTGTGCCATGACAATCCCGGAAAACCGATGCCATAACCTTTCCGACCCATCGAGCCTCCCTCGGCCGCTTCGGAACACTCGTGCCGGCTTCAGTCCATTGCCGGGCACTTATTCTGTTCTCTGATATTCAACAGTTACCAATCGATGCCAAAAGTCCGCCCGATTCCGCATCAGCAAGTCCAAACACTCTTTCGAAGTGCTCTCGGGTTCGTGTTTTGGTCAGGAGTAAGTATGCGCGGCACCCAATGGCAGGATAACTTTTTTATATGCAGAATATTGCCCAAAATGTGGCATGTGCGCTCAGTACTAATCTTTGTGGTATCTGCTAGCTCGCGCACCTTCACTTTTCGATCAGCCAACACCATTTTATGTATTTTTTTGACATTGTCCTCTGTAACCGCATCGGAGGGCCTGTCGCTGTCTTCGTGTGAGCTGAATTTTTTATTGATGAACCATCTTTTGAGGTTTGGGAAGAGATAATAGTCCGAGGAAGCCAAATCGGGTGAATACGGTGGATGAGACAGCAATTGGAGCCGTAAGTCATTGATTTTAGCCGTGCTTGCAATGCTCTTGTGCACCGGTGCATTGTCTTGCAAAAACAAAATTTTTTTCGCTTCATGTGAGGTCGCTTTGCAGCGATTTCGGCCTTTAATCGCTTCAATAATACACAGTAATACTCGCATTGATGGTTTTCCCTTTTTCGATGTAGTCCACGAAGAGTATGCCATGACAATCCCGGAAAACCGATGCCATAACCTTTCCGACCCATCGAGCCTCCCTCGGCCGCTTCGGAACACTCGTGCCGGCTTCAGTCCATTGCCGGGCACTTATTCTGTTCTCTGATGTTCAACAGTTACCAATCGATGCCAAAAGTCCGCCCGATTCCGCATCAGCAAGTCCAAACACTCTTTCGAAGTGCTCTCGCGTTCGTGTTTTGGTCAGGAGTAAGTATGCGCGACACCCAGAATATTGCCCAAAATGTGGCTTGTGCGCTCAGTACTAATCTTTGTGGTATCTGCTAGCTCGCGCACCTTCACTTTTCGATCAGCCAACACCATTTTATGTATTTTTTTGACATTGTCCTCTGTAACCGCATCGGAGGGCCTGTCGCTGTCTTCGTGTGAGCTGAATTTTTTATTGATGAACCATCTTCTGAGGTTTGGGAAGAGATAATAGTCCGAGGAAGCCAAATCGGGTGAATACGGTGGATGAGACAGCAATTGGAGCCGTAAGTCATTGATTTTAGCCGTGGTTGCAATGCTCTTGTGCACCGGTGCATTGTCTTGCAAAAACAAAATTTTTTTCGCTTCATGTGAGGTCGCTTTGCAGCGATTTCGGCCTTTAATCGCTTCAATAATACACAGTAATACTCGCATTGATGGTTTTCCCTTTTTCGATGTAGTCCACGAAGAGTATGCCATGACAATCCCGGAAAACCGATGCCATAACCTTTCCGACCCATCGAGCCTCCCTCGGCCGCTTCGGAACACTCGTGCCGGCTTCAGTCCATTGCCGGGCACTTATTCTGTTCTCTGATGTTCAACAGTTACCAATCGATGCCAAAAGTCCCGATTCCGCATCAGCAAGTCCAAACACTCTTTCGAAGTGCTCTCGCGTTCGTGTTTTTGTCAGAAGTCAGTATGCGCCGCACCCAGCGGTAAGATAACTTTTTTCTATGCAGAATATTGCCCAAAATATGGCGTGTGCGATCAGTACTAATGCTAGCTCGCGCACTTTCATTTTTCGGTCAGAAAACACCATTTCATGTATTTTTTTGACATTGTCCTCTGTAACCGCATCGGAGGGCTTGTCGCTGCGAACTTGATCGGTAGTGGAGTTGTGGCCACCACGAAACTCTCGAAACCAATATTGTAATCTGACGGAGCATTAACCCCATAATATTTATCCAACTTTTCTTTTTTGCCTCTCAAAAAAAAAATGTTTTAAGAGAGAAAGAAAATCGTTTTTGTTCATACTCAACATGATGCCAAAAACGTCAACAACAATCAGCTGTCAAAACAAAACTAAAGACAATATCACACTGAAATTTGGCATGTCTGCCTAAATATGAACGGACTTCAAACCACCATAACCTTTTTTGCAGTAGCAGCGCATTCTGGCGGTCAAAAAGGTTACATTTCACTCCACCTAGTATTTAAAAACTAACAATTTGACTTATCACCTAACTTATTCTAATGTTGTGCATCGCAATCGTGAGGGAATGTGTGGGATCGCAGATTTCGGTGTGGGAACACAGAGTGAGTTTCAGGTGATGGAATCCACTGTAATAAATGATGTGCATGGGAAATATGGGAAGGTGTCATGTGCCGACTTGTGCACTGAAATGACAAGTAAATCATGTGGATGAAGAATGACCGGATGCTCGGGGAGGTGTTGTCGTGTTAACTTCTGCTTTCTTAACATCAAACGTCCTCGTTTGACCCAAATTCAAAAGAATGGAATTTGGTTTATTCTGGATGGCTTAGTAGGTTGTTTTTGATTTAGGTCTTCTTGGGTTTTACTATTGTCTTCTTCTTGTATTTCGCAATCATTGGGATTCTGGGATTGAATACGGCACTTGGCACAAGTGGTTTTTACTTGTTGATAAACAGGATAAATGTTGAAATTGCTGTTACCAGTCCAAAATTAGTGATCGAGTTTATTTTTGTTTCGGCTTCAACGACGTTGATGACTTCTGCATTGGTGAATATAGGTGAGCATTTCGAGTTTCAGAATTTCTTCGAAAGAGTCTGTATTAAATTGAGGCTGTATGACAGATATATTGTGTTTCCAATAATGACTGAGGAATTTTGAATTTTTATCAAAAATGTACCAGTGAAATTGAGAAGATGTTGTTGGCGAAAATTTTTCCACTGAAATTGTTTAAGAGGATGATTCCGGGGAGTATTTTTTCGATAGTGGGTGTGTGTTGTTGATTTTAGTGCAATTTGAAGGAATACTTTTAAGGAGATTGGGTGTGCACGATGTTGTATTTATATTTATTACATTATTGCTATTACATATGGATAAACCATTTAAACTTTTGCAGGCTAACTTATTACCATAAATTTTAGTTTGACATTTCAAAATATTTTCATAATTAATTTTGTTGACATAAGTTTTCGTTTTAAAAGGATTTATAAGAATGGTTTCACATGGTTCTAGGCTAATAGTAGGTAAACTAAACAATGTAAATAATAGTAGTATTGTTTGTAGCGATTTTTATGTCTGCAAACTCTATGATTTCATTAATTGATTCTTATGGGAATTTCCTATTGTCTGAAATATTTTTTATTATATTTTATTTTGTTTTAGAAAGCGAAAATGAGTTTATTATCTTGTTTTATGCCCAATGTGTGGCATACTCTACGTTTAATAGTTCTACTTTTAGTAATTTCATTTTGTATTGAATAACATTAACAAGGTCTATTTCAAATATTCTATTGGTTTTTAGTTGTTATTTTCGATTATATTATTAATTTTTTTCTTTAGAACGTGGAAGTCGTCATGGTCCGGATTTCCTGCTATCCATTTCCATGCGCTCCCTATATAATTCAGTGAACGTTTTACTCTAGTAGGTTTAATTCTATATAAAAGGTTTTGGATTTGGTACAGTTCTTGAGAGAGAAAATGATAGGTCGGATAATTTTTATTGATTTTAGTGCTAATGCATGTTGATATTTTATCAAGGTCTATTTCGTGAATTAATTTGTATGAGCCATTCTGAAGCCTTGAGGTTTCTGTCTTACTGCTATTGCTTGTGATTTACTATAGTCCAGGATTTGCACTTCGCCGGATGTAACCATGGCGGTAGTTAGTCTATTGGGAAGGATTATGATTTGTAATATTGCTTTTATGAACTACTTTGTTTTATTGGGTTATTATTTGGGTATTCCTATCTTCTTTCACTATTTCCTTTCTGTATTTGGGAGTAAGTTTTGAGCCAAGTCGTTTGTTGATTTTAACATATGGTATATTTCTTCACCAGGGGAAAAGGTTCTAATTGGTTGTCGTTTTTTACATCAGTTTTTACTTTTTCCTAAGTTTCTCAATGTTTTCTTTCCTGAGTTTTTCGTGTTGAGTCGGGTCAGTACTTACATTTCTTCCGAAAAAAAAAGCTGTTGGTTGTTTTTCCGTAGAAGAGTGAAGAAGTTTCTGTGAATCCGGTCTGTTTTTAAACAGCGCATTATTTCGGACAGGGTGGAATGGAACCTTTCAATGAGTCTATTAATGGAACTAGTATAAGGAGGGTCTTTGTAAATTTGTATACCTAGCTGATCTTGAATCATGAATTTGAGGGATTCGGAGTTCAAGCATTTTTAGTTATCTATTACTATCATCTCTGGGAGTCCGAAGGAAAATAATAATCCTCTCAGAGGCTGCCTTATGTCTTCTGTTGCCCTAGATTGAAGAATTTGCGCTTGGGCATATTTAGAGAACTTGTCTATTGCCGTTAGTACTAAATGGTCTTCTGCTATGTAAATGTCTAGGTAGACGATTTGTCCGGGGTATTGAGGAATAGGGATCTCTTTCAATAATGAATTATTAGGGTGTCTATCGTATTTATTCCGCTTGTGTAGTATACACATTGTTTTACGAGAGCTTTTATTTCTGACGTCATTTTAGCAAAGTACAAATTTTCGAGTAACTGAGTTTTGTTCTTACTGGCATTGCGATGAGCACGGTTGTGTGTTTTTAATACTATCTTCTCCTGGTCTCCATCCTTTTTTAGATCTTTGACTTTGGTTTTTGTAAATCTGACTTTAAATTTTCTTAAAGTATTGGGTCTATAACTTAATTCGTGCGGTTTGCTAAGAGATGGCGTAACATGTACTATTTCATTGTTATTATTACATTGGAACATGCGCTGGAAAGCTACTGTCATTGTACGTCATTTCAGTTTTTTTTTTTACTCAAATATGTCGAATTTTGTGCCTGAAAAAGTGTTTTTGCGGGGAGTTCTTCTTCATGAAGAAAACTGTTGCCGAAAGTCATCGTATTTTGGTGGAAGTTTATGGTGAACATGCGCTGGCTGAGCGAACGTGCCAAAAGTAGTTTGCACGATTTAAAAGTGGTGATTTTGGCTTGGAAGACGATGAACGTCCTGGGCAGCCAAAAAAGTTTGAACATGAAGAACTGGAAGCATTACTCTATGAAGATTGTTGCCAAACACAAGAAGAGCTCGCAGAATCTTTAGGTGTCACTCAAGCAGCCATTTCAAAACGTTTAAAAGCAGCTGGATATATTCAAAAGCAAGGAAATTGGGTTCCACATGAACTCAAACCGAAATGCTGCTGGAAGGCCACAAAAGGAAGTAATTTTTGTATCGGATTGTTACTGTTGATGAAAAATGGATCCATTACGACAACCCCAAGCGCAAAAAATCATATGTGAAACCCGGCCAACAAGCCAAATCAACGGCAAAGCCGAATATACATGGCACGAAGGTAATGCTCTGTATTTGGTGGGATCAGATTTGTGTGCTGTATTATGAGCTGCTAAAACCGGGTGGAAACATCAATGGACAACGCTACCGAACACAATTAATCCGTTTGAAGAGAGCAGTAGCCGAAAAACGTCCGGAATATGCGACCAGACACGAGGCAATAATTTTCAATTATGACAACGCTCGGCCCCACGTTGCTATTCCGGTTAAGAACTATTTGAAAACAGTGGAAGGGAAGTCTTATCCCACCCGCCTTATAGCCCAGACCTTGCCCCTTCTGACTACCATTTGTTCCGATCGATGCAGAACGCCCTCACTGAAATACGGTTCATATCAGAGCAGAATATCAAAAATTGGTTTGATTCATTCTTGGCTGCCAAGCTGGAGCAGTTCTTTTGGGATGGGATCCACAAATTGCCAGAAAGATGGGAAAAAATCATAGCTTCAGATGTGCAATACTTTAAATAATACTATTGTACATGTTTTTCTTAAATAAACGTTCAAATTAAAAAAAAAAAAACCGCACGACTTAAATTACATACCCAATATAAATTGTATATTTCTTGAATCTGTTCGGTAGTCATTAAGCCGTTTATAACGAATGGATTTAGATATCTTCTGAATACGGATATAATATTTTCTTTGGTATGTGTTGGTTGAATGAATGTCTTTAGTAATTTGGAAAGGGGTTTTCTAATTGATAGTTATTTTCTGGACCTATGAAAAGAATTATTTGTGTCTTAAAAGCATTTATTGGGGTTTCTGTGCAAGGAATGAATTCTTGTGCGTAATTAGTTCGTAATTATACTCTTCAAGGAAGGCTTTCCAGCGCTTCATTTTGCTGTTATTATTCTTGTTACTTAGAGCGAATATAAAAAGTTGGTGATCTGTTATTATTTACGCCTTAGATGAACTGAATAGATAATTCTTCAGGGACCCTAGAGCCCAGGCTATGGCCAACATCTCCTTTTCGTTGATCGCATAGTTTTCCTAAGTCTTGCTGAGGGTTCTAGAAATAAACGTGATTCGTTTTTGGTCCTGTTCAAGGATAGTGCCAACTAGTAAGCTGAAATTATTTTGTGAAATCGGGATATTTTAAAAGTGGGTCTTCTGACACTAATGTGGTTTTAAATTTCTCGAATGATTCCATAGTTTTAGCGTCGAATTTAATGATGGTTTAATTTGAGACATGTTTGGACGTACGGCCCCTTCTCCTTTAAGGATGGAAGTAAGTGGTTTAGCCACTTTGGCATAATCTTTTATGAACCGTCTATAATACCCGTAAAGGCCAAGGAAAAATCGCAGGTCTCGTAAGGTTTTAGGGCAAGGAAAATTTGAAATAGCTTTTACTTTGGCTGGGTTTGTTTTAATTCCCTTTTCTGATATTATGAAGCCGAGGAATTCGACGTCGTTCTTAAAAAACTCACACTTATCAAGTTGGTTTTTAACATTAGCCTTCTCTAATGTTTGGAAAATTTGATTGATGCCCTAAATATGTGTTTGCTCATCTTTACCGAATATAACAGGTTGTCATCTATTACGCGCTGAAATATGGAAGGCGCGTTCTTAAGTCCAAAGGGGAGACGGATGAATTCGTATATTCCATGGTTTATGGAAAATGTAGTTTTCTCGATTTCAGATTCTTTAAGTGGAATCTGATGAAAACCACTCTTAAGTTCGAGGGCAGTAAGTCACTTGTTCTGGTCGAGTTGAGAAAGAACTCCATTAATTTCCGGAATCGGATAACGATCTGCTATAGTTACTGTGTTCAGCTTTCTGAAATCTATAACTAACCTGTATTTTTTTTAATCCGGATGCGACGGATTTTTTGACACGATCCATACAGATGCATTATAAGGGAACTTTAATTTCCTTATAATGCCGTCATCCAAAAGTTGATTGATTTGTCTCTCGACTTCGTCTTTCGAAGACATGGGATATGGGTAATTTCTAGAGAAGACATGAGTTTCGCAGGATATTCGTATTTCTCCCTTAACGTTAGTTATGTAGGTAGGCTTTCCGTTGGGTTCTGAGAAAAGATTAGGTAAGTTGCTTATGAGTCATTTATGGCGGATTTTTGATCAGGTGTCATAGTCTAAAAAGTTAACTTCAGTAAAAGCTCGGGGTTTTCTATCTGTTCGTAATTGTCAAGGGTTTCCTCGCAATTGTTATTTTCTGACTCGAATGCCTTGTTGTATTCTAGGAGTTCGGGTTCTATATTGTAGTGAGGGACTGGTCTATGTGACTGTTGTGATTGCTTGAACTGAGTTACACCTATCTGGTATTGGGTCTTTACCTGTGCGCTAGGACTTTTATCTATAGGATCTAGCTTGGGTTGCTTTGGAGTCGTAGAAGGATTAGTAGCTCGAGGATTGTATTGTGGCCTGAAAGTTTGTTGATTATTATTTTGATATTGAGTTTTTACTTTTGGGGTAGACTGTTGGTTTTGCTGTGGATATGAATTTTTTCCTGATCTGCTGTGATGGGAAGTTAATTGCGTTGGCGTGGTGAATTCTAAAATTCTGGTTCTTAAGTTTGAGACATAAATGTAAGGCTTGGGGTAGGTCTGAGGATTCGCGTATAGCGAGAAGCCTGAGCAGGTCGCTCTTCAAGCCTCTAATGAATGTATCGAGGGCTTTGTCTCGATATGTTTGATTGAGGAGTCCCATGGCCTCGTTGCCAATGTCAAGAAAACCAATCTTATTAAGGATGAGTGACAAGTGGCCATATACGGTTTGGTAAAAGGCCTCTATTGAGTTACTACCATGAACGAGGGACATGAGTTGATACTCGAGGGTACCTAAGTCTCTTTTGTCAGCATAGTGCACGACAAGGCATCTAGAGATACAACCCCAATTCAATGAAGTATTGTATGACTCTAAGGCTACATCAGCTTCGCCAACGATTTTGTTGCGTACGGCTCTGAAGATGCCGGAGAGCTAGGGATTATCTGCCTACGACTACTAGGGGGCCTTTCTGTTCTTTCTTTTTCCACTTCATTTTCACCACACACACGAGCTTTTTAGGGGGGACCGCAGGAGATTTTTTATATGTGAAACACGTCTGTGCTGCTTGAGGTTCGCGATTCAATTACACCAAACGAAAATAAACTCGTTCACTTTAGTGACTTGTACTCCTGGGTCCCTTCCCGGGCGCCAGTTAAAACATTTAATTAAAAAGGTTATCAAAAAAAAAAATTTTTTTTTTTTTGAGGATTACCCTCTTTATTCAGATGTGACTTAACAACAACTGACTAGTCAAAAACTAACAATTTGACTTATCACCTAACTTATTCTAATGTAGAGCATCGCAATCGTGAGGGAATGTGTGGGATCAGCAGATTTCGGTGTGGGAACACAGAGTGGGTTTCAGGTGGTGGAATCCACTGTGGTAAATGATGTACATGGAATGTGTTGTCTTGCATAATTCTTAAGTGTTTTGGAAAATCACCGATGTCATGTTAACTTATATAAATCAGTTTAGAAGTATACGTGATACTTGAACCGCAATCTCTACCTATATAGGCTCGCTTTTACCAGCATTGCTTTTATTCTCATAGCCTGGCCTGGCCGAGTTATGTATGACGTTAGAAGATTATGTTATTCCTGGATTCACTTTTTATCATAACATGAATGAAAATTATGCAGCAGGTGAGGTTGGCTGTTTTGTAAAAGATGAATATGTGATTCTCGGTGTAAAATAAATAGATAAAATAGCCACGACTACGTTTGAGGCGGTCCATTCGGAAGGTTCAATTCTGGGCTACTCGTTCGAGCGTCAATCGTAGTAGGCTTTTTTCTAAAGACCTGAGACTTTACATATCCCCAGAGTAAATAGTCAACAAAATGACTCGTAGTGCCGTCTTTGTTGAAACTAGAGCTCACAGAGACCATGTGCTTGAATTGCAGGAACACATAGTCCGTTAACATAGCGTATTGACGGTAACATTCTGATTTGCCTCATTTTTGAAGAAATATGGACCAATGATAAATCATGAACCACACCATACCGTTGCTTTTAATGGATGTGATTGTAGTTCTTAGTACTCTTCGGGTTGCTCATCAGCCCAAACATGGCAATTTTGTTTATTAACGTATCCATTGAGCCAGAAATGGGCTTCATCACTGAACACGATAAAACACTGGATTTTCATTGAGCATTTCCAAGAGCCCATTCACTGAAAATATAATGCAAATTCAAGTCGCCTGGCTCTAATTCTTGCACAAGTTTAATTTTGTACTCTTTTAGGCAGAGATCCTCACGTAAAGTACGCCAAGTTGTCGAATACGCCAAGCCAAGCTGCTGAGAACGACGACGAATCGATTCGTCACGGTCTTCGCGTACACTCTCAGCTACAACTGTTAAAGTCTCTTCACTACGTGCTGGATGTAGTCTAACCGGCCAAGTATCATACACTTAAGTAAACTGGGACTTAAATTTGCGAATGGGAAGTTCCGTAAGTTCCTCGAATAGCACGAAAAACATTTCTTACAGAACGTTGATTTTCGTAATACAGCCGAACAATTTGAAAACGCTGTTGTAGTTTAAGTCTCTCCACTATAATTTGACAAACGATATTGAATAAAAATGATAAAGCAGTTTGATAGGAGTCATGCGTGATCTGTCAAAAAAAGTCTATTGAAAATCAAACCTCACGATGAATCACCCCTTATTATATGTAGAAAAAAATAGAAAACTGTAAACAAATGTGTTTCGAGGTATAAAACAATTAAAGCTTTTGAATCTTGGTAAGAAAGATCTTTGGAGGTGAGATTTATAGTGTAATGGTAAATTTAAGAAGATGAACATAAAATAATTTTAAACTCTGTGAATCTTGAATAGGAAGTTGTGAGTTGAAATGATGCCTGCATTGGATTAAAGGGTTTTCATGGGAAAGTACAGGAGTGATGTATTGACATGAGAAAACAGGATAGTCCTGCGCAATACAGGATAGATGGGAGTGTTATTAATGAGCCTACTAGGTTTGCATAACAGTTCATGTAACAGTTCAAATCATATCTATGGACGTTTTAGTAATGTTTCTTCGTTTAACTGTGAGAAATGTGTGCTTGATCTTATATTAACTGACCACTCTATGACAGCACTCATAGTAAATTACTCTAGAAGTAATATGATATTACCAAAAATCCTAAATCCCCTAGCAAGGTTATGAAAATTAACTTCAGTAACTTAAAAATTAGTCTATTGTGTGAGACGTGGGATGATGTCTGTTTACAGAGGGACTGACTCGAACTGCAACTTTTTAAAATGATATAATTTTTTTATTTTTTGATAAATTTTATTGAGCTAAAGCAAAACATGTTGGAAAATACATAAATTTTCAAATTGTGTCAGTAGTTTTCAATATGTCTCATCGGAAAAAACCAAATTCCGCAACTCACCACTTTCGTGCAAGCGTAGCAACTTCCTCGCTCTGTCGACTCTAACTTTTTTTCCTGCGGTGTAAGATCGTTGGAGGGCTCTAACTATAGCTACTTGTGGTTTTCCAGCCAAATATAAAGCAATCACACTATAACGTTTGAATTCCATCGCGGATAAAAAAAATTTTCAACACAACTGAGACGCAAATCGTTTGAAAATCTTATAAACAATAAAATTATCTGTCATGTGTCAAAATTTGAGCTCACTGTCATGAACGGTTTGGAAATTATTACAGTCTGAAGGTTGCAGTTCGAGTCAGTCAGGGTGTATATAGTGATGTTTCAACCTCTTTTACTGTCCTCATTAACACCCTAAATATGTACATGTTGAGTTGTTCCTCTACCTTTCCTGCTAAAAAGGAGGCAAAAAAGGTTTAACCTTGATTCTCAAGGTTTTTAGTGAACAAAGAACAATCTTAGGATCAAATGATACAGACACTCCAGTAATATGAGCTTAGGAAATTTAAAAAATTCGAATTCTTGTGGTGCTGGTGGCATTTCGAACCTGATCCTTAAAAAAGCTACATGTTTCTTAGAAGACGTATTAGCAGATGTCTTTAATCGTTGTGTTTTTGCTGAGATATTTTCAGAATTTTGAAATGTGCAGATGTGATTCCTCTGCTTAAAAAAGGGTCTGCTGCTGAATTATGTTACAGCGATTAACAGCGGGTTTATTTATTGAAATCACTAAAGCCTTAGCTATATTCAACCACAATTGTCTGTTGAAGAAACTGGGAAAAACAGGTTTTCGTGGTTTTATGCTAAATTGGTTTAGGTCGCATCTGAAAAATAGGTCGCCAAGAGTAAAGTTTGACGAATTTAGAAGCGAATTTAAGTTCGTAAATTTTGGCGTACCAGAAGGCTCTGTTCTGTGTTCTATTTTGTTTTTAATTTATATACATTAATTCGCTATTTGCTCTTAGTTTTAAAGGTAGACCTACTGCTTTCGCTGATGATATAGTTTTGCGTATGGCTTGAATAGTCATTTGGACTTGGTCTCCGAAATTAATTGGAATCTCGACCTATTACGACATTGTTTTGCCAAACATAATTTGACTTCTGCACACAACCTTGAAACCAATATGTACTTCCATATGTACCTGAATATGAATAGATACAAGCGTTCTATTTGCAACTGTATGTCCGGCTCTCCCATCTTTTGTAGTAGATTCAGCAGTAGTGAAAAATGTTTTTTAATTGAGATCACTGTTCTGTGATCTAAATATTCTCCCGGCTCGTCACCTTTTCTGCTTTAAGGTATTGAAGACCTTCTTCATGAAATCTGCTAATCGAAAATTTCGCTTTCAGTGCAACTAAAAATAAAACTGCATTCTGTGTTTTAAATTTTTTATGTAATTTATTCAAACATTTATATTTAACATGATTTTATTTATTTATTTGATCAAAAAAAAAAAAAAAAAAACGGAATAACCACCGTGTGGCGCACCCATTGTTCCGATTTGAGTTCTGTTTTTTTGTTAAGTTGGTACATCTGTTGTTGACAATGCCTCTAAATCTTAGCGTCATAGCTTGACATTTGCAAAAGTTACGTAGCCAACAGTAAATCTATCCCTGTGTGTGTTGGCGATTTTTTACAATTTTAGAAATGGATTTAAGTTTGTAACAACGGACTTTGCGTAAAAAACGGATTTAACGGTGCGCGAACGTTGGAAATGTAGGAAAAGTGTTTCGGAAACGATTCTCTAAAGAAAACGGTCGCCTATCAGTGGCACGAGCTGTTCAAAAGTGGTCGTGAGTCAACGTAAGATGATGAACGCAGTTGCAGACCATCGACATGAAACCGACGAAAACATTGATGAAGTAAAATAAATGTTGGTCTATAACCGCAAATTAACCATTAGAGAGATAGCGGAGGACTTGAATATTGCCTATGGATCCGTCCAAGACATTTTGGTTAATGATTTGTGTTTTCGTCGTGTAGCAGCAAAAATGGTGCCAAAAGAACTCAATTTCATGCAAAAAAGAGACTGCGTTGACGTCGCAAAAGAGTTGATTTGCGAGGCTGAATCCGATCCCACATTCATCAAGAGAATCATTACTGGAGACGAGACGTGGATTTATGAGTACAACACGCAATCCAGACATCAGGTAAGTGAATGGCGTTCACCAAATGAGCCGAGACCAAAAAAACCACGTCGTTTTCAGTCAAAAAACAAGGCAATGCTCATGGCTTTCATGGATTACAACGGTGTAGTGCATCATTAATTTTTGCCAGAAGGCCAGACAGTAAACAAAGAGTATTGTTTGAGCGTTATGAGACGTTTGTGTGAACCAATTCGCCGAAAGAGACCAGAATTGTGGGCAGAAAACTCATGGATTTTGCACCATGATAACACACCGTCGCACAGTGTCATCATTATTCGTAATTTTTTGACGGAAAATGCAACAAATACCATCCAACAGCTACCGAATTCACCTGATTTCGCCACCTATGACTTCTTTCTGTTCAATCGAGATAAAAAACCACTCCGGGGAACGCGTTTCAGCAGCCGAGAGGAAGTAATGAAAAAGTTGCAGGAAGCATTGGTGAACATACCTAAAACCGAATATAAAAAATGTTTCAAGGATTGGATCAAGCGCTGGCATAAGTGTTTTTAGTCGATGGCGATTACTTTGAAGGGGACAATATAGATTTAGATGAATAAACTTAATTTCCTGAAAAAATTCCGGGATCAATGCGTTTTCAATTGTGTTCACCAAATTATGAAGCGCAGTCTGAAAGGATCTTCCGCGTCGGGAGGCATGTTGAACGTATGTACATAGGATTAATTTGCAAAACAGCATGATGGTCAATCATTATTTCCATGTCTTCAACTTCAAGGAAATGAGATTGATCAGTTTGAAGCTCTAGGTGAGTATGTAGTTAACTGTTCAAATACAATATGCGTACGAGTATTACATCATTGTATGTTAAAACAGACCGGACAAATTCTGGCCTATTCATTCATATCCATCAAACTATCGGGGCGTACGTTAAGATTAATTTCATAGCAGTCGCATACAGCTTGTGTATGAAAATTGGTTCATAGTCCAAAATGATACTGAAGACTGTAAGGAAGCGTATTGAGCTTGTTTCCCTTTTCGTTTGTGTATCTGTTTTGTCTCCATGAGTTTCGTCAAAAATAGGGTGCAATGTGACACTGCCGCCATATCGGGATACAGTGTTGTATTCTGCGGGCCTCACCATACTACCACGTCCATAATTTTATAATAAGACATGGTTCTAGCTTGTTAGAACCGTCTAGTAGAGTAATTTTATTGATAGATTTTTATCTAGGGCGCAGTGCCTACTTCTCGCTTGAGTCGGGCCCTTGCAAAGAAAGAAGTTAAGAGATTCTTTCTCATTTACATCTTTGCAGCTGCGACAGAACGTATTATAGGCTATATATAGCTGGTACGATCACCTAAAGGTCAGGGGGTTGCGGCTATGGAGATAACTCTACCAATATTTTATCTTGATCTGCTTAGTACTAGGTGGGGTGAAAGGTAACCTTCTTGAGAATGGAAAAAATATTTTTTTTAAATGTTTTTTTTATTTTATTCAATATAGTCTTTTTTTAGTTTGATACACTTATTCTAGCGATTTTCCAACTTCTTGATCCCGTCCGAAAAGCAATTTTCCGCAAGGTCTACAAAATGCTCATTAGTGGCATTGATGATTTCCTCGGTGAACGCGACAGCAATTGGAGCCGTAAGTCAGTGATTTTAGCCAAGGTTCCGATGCTCTTGTGCGCCGGTGCATTGTCTCGCAAAAATCGGCCTTCAATCGCTCCAACAATGCACAGTTATACTCGCTATTGATGGTGTTTCCTTATTCGAGGTAGTCCACGAAGAGTATGCCATGACAATCCCAGGAAACCGACGCCATAACCTTTCCGACCCATCGAGCCTCCCTCGGCCGCTTCGGAGCACTCGTGCCGGTTTCAGTCCATTGCCGGGCACACATTCTGTTCTCTGGTGTTCAACAGTTACCAATCGAAGCCAAAAGTCAGCTAGATTCCGCATCAGCAAGTCCAAACACTCTTTCGAAGTGCTCTCGCGTTCGTGTTTTTGTCAGAAGTCAGTATGCGCCGCAGCCACCGGTAAGATAACTTTTTTCTATGCAGAATATTGCCCAAAATATGGCGTGTGCGATCAGTACTAATGCTAGCTCGCGCACTTTCATTTTTCGGTCAGAAAACACCATTTCATGTATTTTTTTGACATTGTCCTCTGTAACTGCATCGGAGGGCCTGCCGCTGCGGACTTGATCGGTAGTGGAGTTGCAACCACCACGAAACTCTCGAAACTAATACATATTTGACGGATCATAATATTAATCCAACTTTTCTTTTGTGTCCTTCGCCGTTTTGCCTCTCAAAAAAAAAATGTTTTATGAGAGAACGAAAATCGTTTTTGTCCATACTCAACATGATGCCAAACACGTCAACAACAATCAGCTGGCAAAACAAAACTAAAGATAGCATCGCACTGAAATTTGGCATGTCTGCCTATATAAACGGACTTCAAGGCACTATAACCTTTTTTGCAGTAGCAGCGCATTTTGGCGGTCAAGGAGGTTACTTTTCACTCCACCTAGTAGAACTGTTGTTTTTACTTTGTTATAACTGGGTCACATTTTTGTTGCTATGACGCAGTTGTGGAGTAGAAAATAAGCGCTGGTGCCGAAAGCTTAAAATCGATAAGAGGTTTTAGATCAGATTCGACTCAAACCAAGAATGAAGCTTTTGCCCTCAATACAGATCCCGAAATTAACTCAATCAATGATAGGTGCTCACAAATGAGATATTCTTTTTTTACTGTTTCTGTTAGTGAGTCGATAAAAGATTACCCTCGCCTTGCTAGTTTATCTACTGTTTCTTTGTCTTCAATGTCACTGTGTCTTGGAACCCAGACGATGGTAACTACTCGTATTCTACTTTTAAGAATAAAGTAGCTGGATTAATAGCTTCAAATGTAGATTAGCTATCGGTGAAGATAGAATTGCCTTGGGTCCGTACTAGCAAGTTTCTCAATAAAGGTAAGTCCCTCTTATCTCGAAATTCTTTATTTGGAACACTCTGGCGTAGTCTGGTAAACGAAAAGCCATAGATATTTACAATTTTCTGAGAAAATGGCTGCGCCGATTCCCTGTTAATTTTTGGGTCATTGGTGAATATTTTTCACTGGTAGTCTTTAATTTACTTTCCATTGTCTCTGGCTTAGAATTTTACTGGAGTTTCTCGATTGGCCAAGTAGTTTCTACGCAAGCTGCCCTTTAGACTCTCCTAAACTTATCGATATATTTTTTGTTAAGGGCTGACCACCAAGCCGCCGCGATATAGGTAAAGTTCGGACGTATTACGGATATGTACATCTATAGGGTATTCTTGATTGAAGACTCCATTTTTACCCGAAGATTTTATTACAGGTATATATAGCTATGTATGCTTTCTTAGCCCGCTGCTTTATATTTAACTTAGACTTACCTTTGAGATAGACATGTTATGATTTGGATGAAGAGGTACTCGTATGTGTCCAGTCAAAATTAGATGTAACCTGCAGAAAAGACACATGCATCATCCAAATTGAGATATTCGTTTTGATAGTTTTCTATGAGAACTGGATTTCACCTGCTGACCCAAAACTCTACCTAAACTATTTACATTGCGTAGTCAGCTATTAAAACACATTTTTAGATCATCTGGGCAATATTGTTCTTTCCATAATTAGAAATTTCTTGTAGTTTACTGCCATAAAGCTTTATTCGTGTAATTAATCCCTTAACTGCAAAAGGCTATTCAAAGTATGTACGTAAATTTTAATTCAATTTTATTATCATTCGCTTTATGACACATTATACGAGTAAACCTTTTCCCGTCCCTTTAATAATTAGCACATTAACAAGTTGTTTTTCTCCATCTAAAATGCAATTAAAATCCATAAATTAGCAGTGATGAACTTGATGTTGATATCATAACCTCTACATCCATCTAGCTTTTCTTATCTTTGAAGCAGAACGCTTCGTGAGTGGAATTTCCTCTGAAATGCAATCAAAAGCGTCGCTCACATTTTCTAATGAAGTGATTTATATTTTTTTATATTAAAATAAACAAACACTAGAATCTCATGTAATTTTGCCACACATGCATTTATATAATGACACCTTACGGATGGACCGCACTTTATATTCAAATTTGTAAACACTGCTTTTGATAAGAATTCAACTGCGTTTTGTCTTATGTCTACGTTGAAAGATTGATTGGGCAGCTAGAATAACATAATCGAACGGACGGCTTATTGATAAGTTTCCAAGATTAAATCGTCACCAAAAGCCAGCTCGCTGCTTAGTTTGCGTTCAGACTTCACTTGAATTGACTTCAATTCAGATCGTGGTTGTCGGTTTTGAAATCGTTCGTAGTTCGCTTTTAGTTGTATCGGTTAACTAGCTTGTGTTGTTACTTATCTGAGAGATAGAAAAATAAGAAATTCATTTTTTTTTTTTTGAAATTTGATCTTGCTTCTAATGAGCAATTGATCATTTGTAAGTTTAGTGCAGTGAAAAAAAAAAAAAAAAACTCTTCGTCGAAAATGGGTAAAGACGACACGGCTTCATGGAAGGTGACTGGAATAGCCAGCAAATTCCCGACGTATCGTATTTCCAAGTTAATATCGGCACATAGGTATGAATGTTTGTCAGAGTTATATTTATATTTATATATTGAATATCTAGATTAACGATGTCTAATTGATCAGATTAGAATTGATTAGAATCAGTTCAGAGTAAACAAACTTATTTAAGATGAATCGTAACAATAGCAGTTATCTATTAATGGATTTGAGATTTTGATACGTATGCAAGTGATATTTGAATCGCATTCTTTGAGTTGAACTAAGCCTGTTAGGTTAAACAGGGGTATGATGGATTTGCCATTACACGGAGACCATTCACCAAAACGGGCCCATGGCGATCCCTGTGGAACCAGTTGAATTTGCCTTCAAATGGCAAAAACCTAAACAACCTTCTTGGCGAAAAAATCAATTTCTTTGCACAAGCCAAGAAGGCCTACGAAGTCCGTGCCGACTGTTTCTCTAGGTTTTCCAAAAAGTATTTCCCTAAAAATTTCCTTCGACTGCGCGATATTGCCTTCCATTCATACAGTATGTGTGTTATATCCTCAACTGTATGCAGATCAACGCAGAATTTACAAATATCCGTATCTGACAATTTAAGTCTCTTTGCGTTTTTCAGCAGTACGCAGTGTCCTGTCGGGATTCCTATTGCTATCCTAAGCTATCCCTGTTTAATTTTATTAACTTTTTAGATCTTTTGCTGTCAAAATGCAGCCAGAGAGCCTTGAGTACCCTGCGTCCTTCAAGACTTGATCACCTTTGGTTGTCAGTCTGTCTGATTTTTTCCTCGATGGTGCCCCCCATTATGTAGAGGGACGGTTTGATGTTGGCAACCATCCTATTTTCGAGTAGCTCCGCTTTTCTTGTAAGCTCACGCGCTTGTTCATTTTCTTTAATGCCGCAGTGTCCTGGTACTCAGCACAGTCTTACCCGGTTCTAACTGCATAGTACCTTGAACATTGTGCGACAGCCACTGGATATATCAGAGTTTATGTTGGTTGATTTCATTGCCTTAATTGCGGCCTGACTATCGAAGTAGGTAGGGATATCTCTTTCGGATACCGATCTCATCTACATTAGCTCAGGTGCTCTGAGGACTGCCAGAACCTCTGACTAGAAGACACTTATTGTGTCCTTAATTCTGGGTCTTCTGAGAAGATACCAGAACCTGTTCCTTCCTCTGTTTTCAAGCGGTTTGTGGAAATTGCAATTTCATTTGACCTAATTATTGCATTTTTTTTCCCAGTTCTCCCTCTCCGAATATATTACATAGGGCCGTGCCATGTTCGAAACTACTGCTATTGAAGTGAGTCGTATCGCACTCTTGCCAGCAAGTTTTTGATCTGTAAATCAAGAGAGAGGTGTTAGGTCCAATGCTTAGGTCCGCTAATTTTCCGTAAACCATTTTCTTGTTTGTTTCCTTCCATGATACTAGTGTGCCACTATATAGACTCAAATTTTTCCTACCATTCTTTTGCAGATAAAAAGAGTATTAAATGCCTTTTTGATTATTTCTTTACATTAAGATTCCTATTCAGTTGAGTTTTGGGAGTTTGAATTGCGGTATCTTGTACTTTCTGGTAAAAAGAATCAGTTCCGTTTTGAAAGGGTTGGCATTGAGACTACAGGTTTTTGCCCAAGTGCTGATTGTCTTCAGGCAACAATGTCACTGTATTATTATGACCACGTCATCTGTACGCCGTGAAATTTATACCCAATGTACGAGTAATGAGGTTTTATGAGGATGTTATTGATAACCAGCACCCACGATATGACGGCGATATGACACTTGAGGGACTCCCCTGGTTTCGGACATTCTAGAACAGTTTATTTTCCTACTTGTAAGGACGTTGCAAACCCCGTTTGTAATGCCCTGTTCAATTGTAGCCAGGTGATTTTTTCCGCTTCAGATGATTTTCAATAGATGCAATTACATTAATTTCATTAAGTGTGACAAAATGAATTTTTTCATTCAGTTGCTGCACTTCCGGCCATATTTCATCGACTTGTGATTCGTACATCGGCCTTTTCGGCATTTGTCCTAGCCCAGGTGTTTCTTGATCTTGAAGGTGTATGGGACGTTTAAGGTATATGGTGGTATTTTGTTTTCTTATCGGTTTTAAGCTCACTTACAAATCAGTGAAATGATTGGTTTTTGATGTCCTTTAGTTGACGTCTTATCAAGTTAGTTCAATTAAACTATTAAGCTGTGGCTTGTAGAGCGTATAGCCATTTTTTTCTAATCTTTCTCTTTTCAGTCAGAGAAGTACTTTTCCAGGCTATATTTTGTATTTGTTCAGTAAAATTAAGTACTTTGCTTCATAATGAATAAATATTTTTAATCCAAGCTTAACAACAGTGAAAAAAACACTCTTTACAACAAAAAGAGGACGTTTGATCCTATCACTAGATCTCGTATTGATGTTTCCCAATATAAGTCAGCAGCACACACACATGCCCTTCGATGGTGTTGCATCGCTTCCCTTTACAGCAGCCTCTAATAAATTTAACCTAAACTCTATAGAATGGATTTGAAATACGTGGCTAACAAGAGCTACTGTTTATTTGGTTGTAAGCTTGTTAAGAGCCAAATACAGAATTCGTTGTCCTTGTTTTATTTGCTTGTGCTTACAATATGTTTTCATATATTTCTGTGGACGTGAAAACAAAAACGTTGGATGAACGCTCGGACATTCCGCTGCCGTTGCATACAGAGAGCTCACTCGCTACCATAACCTTTTGGCTGAACGCATCATCTACAATATCCGCTCAGGCGTTTCGCATTGTCGGGTTTCGATTGAACGTACACACCTTGTTGGCTCACTACTGTCTGCTTAAGGCTTAATCTGCCCTGTTTTGTCCCTATTGAAAACATCTTTCAAATTTATGCGTGCTTTATTGTTTCAAATTAAATGTTGCCAAAAATTAATGTGTGAAAATCCACTGAAGGCCAAAAGAAATTTTTTTTAAACTTACAATTTTGAATTTGTAAAAATTGTTGTCGAAAAAATATCTTATCGACCCAAACTTATTGTAACTTTGAAACATGTACCTAGTATTTTCAAACTCAAAAAAAGTTAGGTCATTTTATCTCAAGTCTCCAAGGTGGCTTCGGAGGCCACAGAATGGATGCATCTCGCCCTACCCGTGAATTTTCATACACACGATCTAACCACTCATTTACTTCATGGCCTGAGTAGGTGGGAGCGATTTCTTGCTGGTGTTCTCTTAATATGTTTCGCAACATTACGGAAGCCGATAGTGTCTGATCACCTTGTTACCCAATATGCCTGCCTACACATTAACTTTGAACTTACTGCTTGGTGAAAAGCTCGGTGTTTCACAAAGTGGTTGTTCCTTTCTGTCAGATATGTCAATTGTGGAATTTAGTAATCCCTTCTATGACGAATTGGATCTTTTCAGAATGTTTTTTTGGTTCTTTTAGAATTCCAAAAGCTTCTCTGAGTCTCCGGGTTGTAGCTTCTGTACTGGCATATGATGGAATGTATGCGTGCAATCTGATTACAGAGTTCTCCAAATGTAAGTCTTGCTTAGAATAAAATGTCTGCTTGGTAACCTAAGACTAAGTATGTAATGTATCATACAACGTTTTTGTAGTAACAAAAACATTCTGCTTAAGCAATATATTTAGTCTCTCAACGATTTTCGCGGTGTTCCTGTCTCCCTGCATCTGGAAAAGTTCTAATAAATGTTTTGCCACTTAAAGCAGTCCCATCAGGCTATCGTTACCGATGCAGGAACCATAGACATATTTAAGCCATGTCTTCGTATTCTTGTGTTAAAAAGTCTATCATCGAGAATATTATGAATAAGACGTCAATATCTCGGTGAACAACTACAAACTGGATATGCAAATAATTTTGCGTTCATTTTATACTATTTTATAAGAGACCTGCTTGATTTTTGTTTTTAGAAAAAGTACCTGCAATTTTTTTTTTGACCTGAAAAATGTGTTTTATCTACCCAAGGTGGTTTCTTTTATATTGCGCAACAATAAACTTATTTTACGAGGAAAAAAAAAAAATCAAAAACAGCTGTTATTTGATTTTCAGATGCGTTTATTTAATATACGTAATGAACATTAATCAGCGAGGTATTGGGCGTTTTGTTCGATCTCTCGGGCAACTTCATATCTTTCTCTGCAAGAAACTTTTCAAAATGATGTTTGCTGAGATATTCAGAAACAAAAGTTCAAAGAGTTATGCGAAGAACGAAATAAGTGGAACTCTGATGGCGCAAGATCTGGGCTATACGGTGGATGTGGCAACACATCCCAACCAAGCTGCAAGAATTTTTGCTGAATAATCAAATTTGTGTGTAGTTTCGCATTGTCGTAGTGATATATGTCATATGACTGATCAGCTCAGTATGTTTCTGTCTGATGGAATCACATAATTTCTATAGCTGCTCACAGTAGACATTGGCATTCTATGAAAGCAGCTCTTAGAAAACTGGTCCCTTCCAATCCCACCAGTTCCACAGCTTCGTCTTGTTTTGGTGGATGTCCGCCTTTGCTTCCATTTCCGATGCTTCATATCTCCCACTCAAGATTTTTTTCCGATTAACATTGTTGTGACCATCTAATTTTCGTTGGCCGTTATGATACGCTTCAAGAATCGATCGCATTCTTTGCATTGGTGAGTTGATCGCTTTGATTTCGATTTCGAGCTTCTTTGCGATGCCAAGTGTTTTTAATCGACAATTATAGAGCGGTAGCAATCTTCAAAACCATTGAATACTTATTTGCTTGTAAAGTGCTACTTGGAACAGTTGGCTAGTTAATTGCGCAGGTCTCTTAAATTTGCTCTCACAAAAATTCATATTTTTAAAAAATCGGGAACTTCACAAAAACAAATATAAGAAAATAATTAAAGTAAAAAAGCGTTCAGACTGAAAAAAAGACCGGGTTGCGTTAAAAGAAAGACCGAGACTTCAAATTCAGATAACACGTTTATTCTTTGTGAGTTAAGTAGCAACTGAAACTATGTAGATGACAACTCATTCCAGCTCTGTACCATCAGAGTATCGTATTCCGCAAGCACGCACGTTGCCATCACTACCTTTAAAAGTTAGAAGATGCTCCAAGCTATTCGAGGCTTCCCGGAGCCAAACACTAGAACAACATCATTTTTCGTTAGTTATAATAAAATATTACCTTGACTATTGTGATATGCGCGCAGAAGCTGGTGCGCCATCGAACGCATGAATATTGGCAAACAGAAATTGAGATAGGGTAAGAGGAGCGACATCTGAAGAGTCGCTGCTCACATATGTAAGAGGAGGGATGTTCACTATACTTTTAGCTTTAGCAATCACTGTTCTAAGATGCTCAGGCGTAAGTTTCGTCTTCTCTATTACGATCTACAACATATTCTTTATCGTGCGAATAAGCCGCTCAAAAAATCCCTATCAGCATGGAGTTCGTGCCAAAAACTCTTAGAGAACCTCTAATACCAGCCATCTCGAAAGCAGCTCTGCGAAATGTCCGGGCGTTATCAAAATATGGAGCACCTCTTCGAGCTATAAATGGCCTAAATCCAACAAAGCAGTTGTCGGTTGAAAAACCTGTGACCAGCGCAAGTAAAAATAATAAAATAGTTCTTGCTCATCTCACTCGTTAAACTATCAAGGGCCTTGACAATGTCAATTTTTCAGCTAATATAGGCCAAAATGGCTGGAAGATCGGCTTGCCCCACAGCTTTTTGCAAACGATGCACCTTTCAAAACGTTTTTTTCACTAACTGTTGCCTTTTTACAATCCAGAAACACTCCCTGAGGTGTGATTAGACGACGAGGTATGAATTTGATGGCAATATCACAGGATGCTTAAAACCTGATGAATCGGGTAAAAATAGAAGACGACCACCTAGGCACTTAAGTTCATTTTCATACAAAAAAGGTTACAGTTGAAAAATCATCATTGGCCAACTGTTTTGAATAACACAACATTAATGCTTTGCTTTTGTCGTCGTCAATCTCGGAAGCCCTACCGGAGCGACTAGCGCCTTCAACTGAAAACCCACCATCCTGGAATCGACGGAACCAGTTCTGGCACTAGCGTTTGTTGATGACATTTCTGTCGTAAACTTTACGGAACTTTTCTCAGTTACGGCTCAGTTGCTTTCTTACCTTTTTTGGAATAATAAAGCAAAATATGGCGAATAGAATCTTTCAAATCATGCACACTCGAATCACAAAACTCGATACCGAATCGCGCCAACTTCTTTTCTTAATTTTAGGTTAAGTGTCAAAAACAAAATGCGTGTCAACATCTGACATATATGTGACGCTCAGATAGAAATAAACGGGGTAAAAGCCATCTATTGCAAAAAAACGAAATTACTTATTGAAAACCCCAATAGTTGTAAAAGGATACCCAATTTTTGAGTCTTATAGTCTGAACGAGTTAGGTCGTATCTTGCAAACTACTGACTTGATAAATGAAAATAGCAAACTTGATAACCTTAACTGTTGCATAAATTTCATTTATACATTTAAAGATTCAACGTAATACGTAGTAAATAAATCTTCTAGGGGAAAGACCTCATTATATTTAACTGCGCCTTGTTTTTTTTATTAGTAAATCTTAAAATATCAAAACATTCAAGTTGATATGAGAATCTTTATTTGTTTGTTTTTGCTAACTGCGTCTGTGTTCATAAACAACATATAAATTGAAAACAAATAAAATAGTCGCATTAGAAATAAACTATTCATTCCATGATATTGCTCTTAGAGGTCAACAAGAAATGAGCACTTTGGCATTCTAGTTGCATTCTAGGCGTTCAGATGCTATAACGTGATTGGAGTTTTAAGTGTATTGACATTTAGGAGATCAGCTCGAATTAACCAGCAGAAGCAATTACATTTTTTAATTGTTTTTGTTTGGTTTTGTTTTTGTATTTTCTTGTTTTTATAGAACGTTTACTATAGAAGTGAAAATGAAATGAGAAAACTAATTGAAAACTAATATGTGCAATGTGATTTTGTCTATTCTATTAGGTGCTAATTGCGCAGTTATCGCTGCCTTTTTTTTATGGAAATGAGATTTTATTGTGGAAAAATAGTTACAAATACATCATTCAAAGTATTGCCCATCCCTAGCTACAACTTTTTTAAATTTTTCTAGCAGAACTCGAATATCGTAACGACAAAAAGTGTTTTTTCTTTTAACGCTATCCACTATATATACTAAATTCCACTAAATATACAGCATATCCTACGCAGCGTTAATATTCGGCCGAACCGACGACGTATAAGCATGACCGGGCAGTCTCCACGACTTTCTTGCCTTTGTGTTGCTGTAATGAATTCATTTTTCATCACCCGTCACGATGCGATGAAAAAACAACGCCCAATGTCCTTGGACTGAAATCCAAGTTCCTTGTTTTTGATCCATACCCAATGAATGCAATCGCTTGGAAATGGCTTCGCGGGTAACTTCTAATGCTGAAGCAATCTTTTCTTGTGTTTGACATGACATTTTAGCCTTACCTCACGCGGATGGTCGTCAACATCGAAATCACCGCTTTTGAAGCGACGAACCAATCACGACACGTTCTTTCACTTAGAGCAGCATCTTCTCATCTTTTTGAAGCTCCCGGTGCTCTTCAGCCCCCGTTTTCTTTAAATGAAGGAAGAATCAACACTTCCCGCAAATGACGATAATTTGACAAAATATCAGTCATTTTCACACAATCAAAAGTGGGTATATGACGCTAAAACAAAATCACTAATGTGTCAAAACGGTTTGTCTTAGCTTGTTTCATGACGTTTTGGATATATCAAAATCGACCAGCACTTATTGCTGGAGCTACTATATCTGTTGATATCTTGATGGAGTCATCTATTGATGAGATCTTAGTTGCGTACCTAATAACTTATTTATTCGTCCTGCAGGTGAATGATCTTTAGTATCAAAGCAAGTAATTTTTTTTTAAAGAAAACTCGAACACACCCCTTTTGGAGGGATGGAAAAAAAAAATGCAAGCATACATACCTACAGCTTAAGATTCATATTGAGGATAGAAACAAGTTGTCACATAGGATTGCTACTAAATACCATAGCTTGTATTCTGATATGTAAGGCCCACTAAAAAAAGTTTTCCATTTTGAGTTTTAGGAATTCAGAACGTTGTCATTTTTGCGTATAATTCACTTACTGACTATTATCGGCCAAGCTACCCAGTGAATAAAGCAAACTACTGTTACTTTGTGAATATATAGACCACAACAGCGTTTCCAAATTGTTCAGCTGTGTTACGAAAATCAGCGTTCTGTGAGAAATGTTTTTCATGCGATTCGAGGAATTTACTGTGCGCATAATCAACCTACTGAAACCACTATTTCCAATACAATTCGCAAATTTGAGTCCCAGTTTACATTAGTGGATGATACTCGACCGGTTAGACCACATCCAGCACGTAGTGAAGAGGCTATAGCAGCTGTAGCTGAGAGTGTACCCGAAGACCGTGGCGAATTGATTCTTCGTAGTTCAGCAGCTTGACTTGGCGTTTTTTACGTGAGAATTTTGGCCTAAAAGCTAACAAAATTCAACTTGTGCAAAAATTGAAGCCAAGCGACTTGAATTTGCATCAAATTTTCAGTGAATGGGTTCTGGAAAAACTCAATGAAAATCCGGTGTTTTATCGTGAAATTTTATTCAGTGGATACGTTGGTGGAATCATTAGTCCATATTTCTTCAAAAATGAGGCAAACCCGAATGTTACCGTCAATTGTAACTGTTATCGCGCCATCTCGGTGAGCTCTGGCTTCAACAAGACGGCGCTCGAGCCATACAGCGCATGAAACAATAAACTTGTTGAAAAATCATTTTGGTGATCACTTAATTTCTGGTTTTGCTACTGTAAATTGACCGCCTAGATCGTGCGATATCACACCTTTGGACTAAGTCTCAGGTCTTCAGGAATAATCCAGATGCATCGTGTTATCTACGAGATACCAGTCGCTGTGCTCGAACGAGCCACCCAAAATTTGTTTTTCCGAATGGACCATCTTGCACGTAGTCGTGGGTAATATTTACATAATATCATTTTTAAAAGGATAAATGCCATATTCTTTTAACCGATAATAAAAATTTTAAGTTGACTTTAAAATTTATTTGCTTTATTTTACATTATAAATCAAACGATGAATCACCCTATACGTAAATTCGAAGGGACTGGTACCGTTACGTATAAAGTAAGATCTGTGCATTATCGTAATGTTTGTTCTTTCACCGTCATTAATGAAAATGTGGTGCAAGATTCAGAGTTCTCAATTCCAAGGCGTTTGCAGCAATTAGGCAACTCAAATGGTTCCCTGTAACGAGTTTTGCATCTAAGCTTAACGCACCGCACGCACAGTGTCATAATTATTCGTAATTTGTTGACGGAAAATGCAACAAATGCCATCCAACAGCCACCGAATTCACCTGATTTGGCCCCTGTAACTTTTTTCCATTCAATCGAGTTAAAAAACCACTACGGGGAACGCACTGATGGACATACCGAATATAAAAAATGTTTCGAGGATTGGATCAAGCGCTGGCATAAGTGTGTTACAGTCGATGGGGATTACTTTGAAGGGGACAATATAGATTTAGATGAATAAACTTCTATTTTTAATTTTATGAATAAATTCCGGGAACGGTAGTATAATGGAACTGGCCCTCCAGGTTGGGAATTTTTTCGCCGGTCGGGGTAATCACCCATGAAAAAAAAAAAATCCGGTTGTGAACCAAGAACAAGCCTCGGGTACAGTCGGACTGACTTTTAAAGCCACTTCAAACGAATTAAGGTTCCTTAATAGGCCACGTGAAACCGAACAACTACCGTCATCCAAGTAATGCACCTTAAATTGCCGGTCAAAAAGAGGAAGAAAAACTGCCACATCTACTACGGCGATTGATATCGACTACAAAAGCAGGGTTTATTTGTATGCGGATTTGTTGTTAGGGGCAGACTTAGGCAAGAAGTAACGAGCAGGCATGGTAACGAGCGCTTCGTAACAGTTCGTATTAAGACTAAATTTGCCAACAGTAGATTTATACACGCGCACGCCCCCACAGAGGAGAAGGATGACGACACCAAATATAGCTTATACGAGCTATTGAACAAGACTTACGAACAGTGTCCCAGATATGACATTAAGATCGCCCTTGGGGACCTTTATGTAAAGGTAGAAAGTAACGAATACTAGTGGTAACTTTGCCAAAAAGGTCATCAGAAATACCGCCTCTCCATAACGAAACCCCTTGTTGACGACGAGTTCCGGCAAGGACTTGCAGTAAAGCAAGAGGCATTGAAAGCGGGGTTGCAAACCCCAAACCGAAGCCTGTAGAGACGGACAAGGGAACATAGTAGTAGAGTAGTGGTCGATCATTTCTGTAGACCGTGTAATGTCGATAACGAACTAAATACTGCTGTCAGGCAAAACAAACCTTTCAATTTAGAAAATGTTGACCAACACTTCCCTTCACCCGGCTTGAATTTGAAGCTATATTTAAGCTTAAGTCCAACAAAGCTGGTGGAGCGAACGGCCTGACTGAAGAGCTCTTCGAAACAGCAGGCCATGACTTAATAAAATGCATACACCAACTCATATATAAAATATGATCGGACGAAAGTATGCCCGATGAATGGAAGTTCAATATTGTTTGTCCGGTCTTCAAGAAAGAAGACCCTCTGAACTGCGCCAACTAGAGATGCATCAGTCTTCATAATATTGCCTACAAGATCCTATCTGCCATTTTGTGTGAACGCCTTTACACTACAGAAAATTTTGGAAATAATCTATGAACTCTGTATCGATACACAACATCTATTCATCGATTTTAAGCCCGCGTATAACAGGATCTACAAAAACCAGATATACAGAGCAATGTCTAGTTTCGAGATTCCTGTCTAACTCGTCCGTTTGTAGAGGATGACGATGTAGAATGCACGCTGATCCAACAAAGTTTCAAAGAACTCACGGAGACCTTTGTTGTTTTATACAATGCGAAGCGCCGTCATGCGATTTCTTTAACATGATTCTTGAAAGAATAGTGCAAAATTCTTGCGCCGACACAAGTATCACAATTTTTCAAAAGAAGATTCGACGCACTTAATTTTAGGCGCAAGCAATTGCAAAGCCCAATCTGGGAGTGTTAGCACATTGGTCTTGTCTATAGAGCTGACAGCTTTAATATTATTGTAAATGAGCGTTGGAATAAAGGATGAGGCAGCATTTCTAATGTTTTTAACAAACAAAAAATTTGTACTACCTTTGGGACATTGTAGTATTTTTTGCCTTAAGAAAGGCGTTGCAGTCATTCTTGGCCTTTTTTTTAGCTGAAGGCAATCAGGAACTTTACCCTGTATGCTTGCTCCCACGTCGAGCGAGAATGAGAATCTTGTAGCATAAAGACATTGTTTTATATAAGGTGGAGTCAATTTCTAAGAGGAGCAAATCGCGGAGTCTTTATCTTCTCCGCTCAAAAATAGCCCAAGCGGAAATTCAAGGTCAGCTATCATAGACAGAATGAAACTAATTTAGTGATATGTTTTCTTGAATTTAGGTAAAATATAAAATTTACTCTGATCGAAGTCAGACACATCTCGCCTCCCATCAATAAAATCTTAATTTGCCGAATTGTCTTCGGAGAAACATGGTAGTTGCACTTTTGCATTTTCAACATTGCTGTTTACTGACACGAACATTTAATTATCATTTCAGTTGGCTGCTGGGAAAACAGGAAGACGATGGTGCTGAAGGACTATGGCGCATACATGACATGCTTTATGATTTCACTGAATTCATTAACCGTCACCCAGGTGGATCCTTTTGGCTAACCGAAACTCAGGTATATAGTAATTCTTTCTAAGCTGTAGTTTAAATGATTGTTTTTCAATTGTTTGCTACTTTTTCTTAGGGTACCGATATAACTGAAGCATTTGAGGCTCATCACATATCACTAGGTCCAGAAAAGTTGCTTCCCAAATATCAAGTACGTCAAGCAAAAACACCTAGAATTTACAATCTAACTATTAATGAAGGAGGTTTCTATAAAACCTTAAAATCCCGCGTTCGTGAGAAGCTTAAAGATATTGATCAGACTGCTGCTGTCAGTCGAACTAATGTAAGCTTATTTTTTTCACCTAAATTTTAATAAATATACATTTGTCATTTCTTTAGTTGATTCATACGGGACTACTGGTAGCAACCTTTGCCTTTGCAATCGCTAGCGCTCACTTTCAACATTTTCAAAGTCTTTTACTGGCTATCCTGTCCGGGGTGTGCCTCTGTTGGACAACAGTTAGTGCTCACAATTATTTCCATCACAGGGACAATTGGCGTATGTATACCTTCAACTTATGTTTAATGAACTTCTGCTCCTGGCGTATATCACACGGACTTTCCCATCATATCTATCCAAATTCTATGCTTGATCTGGAGCTATCAATGTTCGAACCGTTCCTAGTTTGGCTGCCAAGCGAACATTTTAAATCCAATCTTCAAAGATATTCCTCGATAATACTTGGACCAATTTTGTATACTTTGGCTTTTCTAGGACAAATGATTGTCAGGTAAAAATTCTGATTTATCACTCCTAACAGCCTCTAAAGATATATATATACATTTTTTTTAAATAATTTTAGAATAGTATATTCGTTCAAACAACAGAACGTCATGTATTGGCATGACATAATTGGATTGAGTATTCCATTGTCCATGCTTCTTTTCTCCGATCTCACTTTGATACCGGTCCTAAAGAAATGGATTTTCATCAACTTTTTGGGGAGTTTTAGTTTTGCACTTATTGGATTGAATGCTGCCCACCATGAGCCAGAAATTTTCCATGACGGCGATGCTAATCGAGAGGACAGAGATTGGGGACTGTTTCAAATTGATACGATCACCGATCGTGGTGATTTGAAGGGATCCCTGTTTTTGACTTTGACTCATTTCGGTGATCATGCTCTGCATCATTTGTTCCCAACTTTGGATCATGGTATTCTGCCACAGCTATATCCAGTTTTATATGAAACTTTGGATGAATTTAAAGGACACTTGAGAGAGATTAATCACATTCAACATATCATTGGACAGCATAAGCAGCTGTTGCGGATTACACCAAATAAAATACCCCCAGGATCTGGAAAGTAATATGACGATCATTTGGCATTGTTTAAATGTTGTAGTTAGGTGAAAGAGACTTAGATTAAGAAAATGATGTTATTGTTAATGAAGATAAAAAAATAAAATAAACGTATCCGTTTACTTATTAACATTTTATATTTTTTGACTGGCTGATTAGACAGAATTGGAATTCTTCCTTTGACTAATGCATCAACCACTGAAATCAATTGGATTTCTTCTTCTAACGGAAGACTAAACCGATGAACTTTTTTATCGGGTAAGCTGCTTGAATATTTTCTAAAAAATATGGGCCTGGGTCTGCACAACTAACGTTTCCAAAGATTTGGCTGCGTTAACGACTTATACAAATCTTTTCTTCATAAAGAGTCTTTCAAAAGCCGCCCCTAAATGTCAGTAGTGAATGATTTCTAAATGCTACCTTTGTTTTTGTTATCTTTGACATTTGTAAAGTAGACACATGTACAATTTTAACCATGAATATTAGTTACACGCTAGAACAACGCGTAAAATTCTTGATTTTTTTATTGTAAATACTCGTAATAGTCCAAATGAGTCAACAATTCAATGGTTAGTGGACAAATTGGAATAAACTGGATCTGTCGAGGATCAAAAAAGGTCTGGTAGACCAAAAAGTGAACGTTCTACTGAGAACATTGCTGTTGCAGTACAAAATGTCACTGAAAAATTTTCAACATCGATATCGGTATCACAGGCATTGGGCATTCATCCATCGACTGTTTCGCGTACTTTAAGGTAGTAGTTCGATGTAATAGGTTCAAACATTTTTTAGAAAGAAAGCATCTTAAAAATATACCCTACAATTATCGGACCAAAATTTTTAATATTTTCAAAGTTATAGACAAAAGAAAAGAGCGTGCCGTAGTGTGTAAGAAAGTGTGTAGACGGGCCAGCCGCAGCTGCTCTGACCGTTCCCTCTTTTATTGTCCTTCCCTATTCTATTTACCTTTTTTACTGCTCAGATTCTTGGTGCAAATATCAACAATTAAAAGCGGAAAATCAAGAGAGTACTTATGAGCACCAAGTAGCATTTGACGAGCAAGTTATAAATCTTATAAAATTAGTGTACGAGGCTTTAGTATCTGACGACTTGTTGAAAAGTTGTTTGGGGGGAACACCCAAAATAATAACAAAAGTTTCAATCACTGTGTATGGAATTTTGCTCGGAATCATAATTTTACTGGGAAAAATGTTTTGGAAATTGCAACCTATACGGCTGCCTGCATCTTTAATGAGAGTTACCTGTACCAAAAGTTATGGAGCTGATGGGCGTCACAATATGTCCAACAGCCAGGTACTACACTGACACTGTTGATAATGCACGAATTTTAAGAGCAGAGAAAACTACAGAAGCCAACTATAAAGAATCCAGAACCTTACGCAGGGCTTTCAAAGCTGCTGAAAATGATAACATTGGGAAAACGGAAGGATTGCTCTCTGCACCATGCATAGCTGATTACTTTAAGTATTGTCAAAACTTTAAACGCGCTTTTCTCGTTACCATGTTTTTGAAATTTCGGCGCAAGCACTGACTCAAAACTGTTTAACTGATTTGGCTAAAAAATTTTATTTTAGACATACATGGCTAAATACCTAACCTTTAAAGTATTAAATTTTGTTAAGCAATTTACCAACGAAAAAAATTAGATTTTAAGAATCTTTTTTTCACAAGTGTGTCATTTTTTTTAAATATGCATATTGTTGGTTAGTTCATTAGAATAAAATCTACAAAACAATAATCTCTTTGAACTTTTTGTTTCAGGTGACTACGAAAGGCTATGTGCTTCCTCAAAATAGCTCACCTTTTTTTCGAAGACTCCACTTAAATATAAAAAATTATAAACAAATTTTACATTAATTAAGCCGAACAATTTTTTTGCACACTTTAACGTACTAATAAAAGCATGTAAAAGTTACAAATCGATCGAATTTTATCTATTGCATTCACGAAAAAACGTCGAAATTTCAGCCGGCACACCGGACTACCACCTTAAATAAGGACAAAATGCAATAAGCACCAGAATTGAAGGCAACAGATATTTTTTTTCTGTCGGAACAGAGAACTCAGACAAAGAATTAGTTCATTGTACTCTTTGTAAGTTCCTTTTAATGAAATCTTTCAGTGTTATGAAGACAGATGAGTAAGTGCTTCAGATGCCTACAATACCAGCACCGACAACATCAGAACCGAGCACCTGCAGCTCGATGCGAGAGTAAGTCGGATATTCGTAAGGATAGTAGGTACTGCGCGGTGTCGTCATCACTTTTACAGCAAGCATCTTAGGATGTTGTATCACTTATGTCCGGCACATTTAAGTGCTTTGCAAAGGTTACGGCGAAGGGACAGCAGAAAAACCGCTGACTTTCTAGAAACATCGAGAAGCATTCGTTTGGTCTTCCTGCATCTCGGGGAGCTATGCCATCTGCAGTTGTGCTCATATGAGGGCCAACTGTCTATTACCTGCCAAGTTCATCGGCGATTTCATTTTCCGTCATCTCCCTGTGACCTGGGACCCAGATAGGGATGACTGAGTTTGGAAGTTGTAAAAGGGTTTTGCGAGGCTCTAAGCTAAGCTTGTTTGTCGCTAAAGATGCAAATGCTTCGCGTTCTCCAGTGGTTCTTCGCAAAATAGTTCGCTAAAGTGAAGTGAAATCTAGCGTTGTTGTCCTCCAGAAAGACACCAGCGCCACACCTATATTGGTTTTGGAGACGTCCGTAAAGTCCCGACTGCATTCCTTTCCTGGGTCAGATTTTGGCCGAAGTCGATTTCGTATTTTTTCCGCAACAGGAGTTCCGGTATCATTGCATCGAACGGCATGTCCGTTCTATGACTGAAGTCATAAGACCACTTCTTTAAGTTGGAAGGTGCCTTTGCGTGTGAATACCATGATATGAATATCAAGGGGAGCGAGATTCATCATGCGTCTAAAGCGGAGCCAGGAGTGCTAGGGAAAGCCACCCATGCATCCGAGACAAACCGTTCTTCGTAGTCTGATAAAAGCTGCAATCACGTATTTTCACGAGTGCTTATTGCACCAGACAACTGACTCATAGGATATAATTGACCTTATTATAGCCGTGTAGATCTAAAGGAACTTTCTCCGTGACAGACCCCATGTCTTGCCGATAGCTCCTCTGCACTGCCAGAAGGCCGACAGCACCTTAGATGCTTTCGACGTAGAAGGTTTAATCCAGAGAAGTTTGTTATCCAGATGACACCCAAATGCTTAGTTTCTTTGGAGAATTGGATGGTGATGCCTTCAAGCACTAGATAAGTCAGACCAGGTAGCTCCCTCCTTCTCGTGAATAGAACAAGTTCAGTTTTGAGCGGATTGACTGAAAGCCTGTTATTAGAGAACCAGTTGTCGATTACATCTAGGGTTACTTGTATTTTAGAGAAAACAGTGCTAGACACGATCCAACAGACAGTACAGCTACATCATCCGCGTATGCTTGTGCATAAACGTTAGAACTATTGAGCACGTTGAGCAAAGTGTCGATCAATATGCACCATAGCAGTGAAGAAAGAACGCCGTCTTGCTGGCAATTCCTGTTTACCTTCGTCATCAAATATTGACCCCAGTCAGCATCCGAAATCAGTCTCTTATTCACCAGCATTGCTTTTATCCACAAAACTAGTGATTCGTCTACGCCGTGTTGTCTGGCTGAGTTACAAATGCCGTCATGTAGTTGTCGAAATCACCCTCAACGTCGATGGTAGGCATGTTGCATCGCCGACAGAGGATGTATTCACAAGCGGCTTTTCGCACATGGATCTCGGTGAGCGATTTTCTGTATAAAGGCCAGTTTTACTGTTCGCCATGGATTCGGTTTGTATGCCATTCTCTTCAGAGTTGCCAGCAGCTGATTTATACCTTTTTGTAACATAATTGGGTAAACATCATAGGTGCCAGGCGCCTTGGAGCCATCAAAGGAAGCAACATCATGTTTAATGGCCTCATCCGTCACCACAACCGATGTAATATACCAGCTATGGCGTGTTGTGTTGCTCAGCTCTCTACTGGTTTCACCGATAGTTTCGATCTTTTCGCAAAAAGCTTTGTAAGATGCGCTCTTCGAAGTCCGAATAAGCTTCTTAAAATCTCTTTGCTTTGATCTGCAAAGATTCCAAAGTTCCTTCAAATTAGTCTTAAGTGACCTGTTAAGAAGTATTCTGGATTCTTTACGAAGAAGCTGCATGTCTGCGTTCCGCCAAGGATCGGGCGATCTGCAGGATTACTTACTGGCTGGACATGCCATTTGCCATTTCGAAACACTTGGTGAGGGTGCCGTTCATGTTCTGAGCAGCTTGCTCAAGCTTTTGTTTTGGCATGAGGTTAAAGCACTATTTTATTGTACTTGTCGAGTTCCTCTTTAATTCGAGCCCAGTTGGTTTTATGCGGATTCCTTCTCTTCAACAAAGTCAAGGCCCCACATCCGATTCTAGATTCGATGTATCTATGGTCTGATATGGACATTTCTCAGTGAGTAATCTCTTTAGCATACCTATTGGATAAAGCTAAGTCCATTACTTGCTGTTAAACATCCGAAACCACAGATGCATTTATTCCATACACATGGTTCCTGTTGAGATATAATGTGGGGTTTTGTATTCAACACGGAAAGCCTTCTACATAGGGATGCAGTAGTAGACTTAGAATGTTGAAGGTTGATTTGAGTACACAAAATAGATGGGTGTTGAGATGATCGTCTCCTATCCGCATTCATTTGGAAACAAAGTGGAAATTAACCCTTCCAAGGTGCAGGGATGTGAGTCATACCTAGACTTAATGGTCTGGACAGAAGCTTTGTCTAAGCTCACAACAAGAGCTTGTTTTCTTGATTCCTTCTCACCCTGTGAGTGCAGACTTACGTCGATCAGAGCTACGACCTTTGATGGTTGTAGCAATGACCTCGTACAGACGTCGCGTGCGTATGAAACCACCGCTGGTTTTGTTTTTGGCAATAGGTTTGACGATTTCCGTACACCGGAACTGCAGCCTTTGCTGGTTGCAAGATTAATCTCAATTGAGCATCGTGCGCGGAAAGACCCATAGACAGAAGTGTCGAACATTTTTTTCCTCTTGGCCCTGTTCGGGACAGAAAAAGAAGGCGTAGCTTCAGAACCGAAATGTTGATCGGATTCAGTGGATGTCACTTCCACCTACCTGTTTCTCTTCTCCATCGTTGCTGGGAGGGTGAGAATTTTGGCACTCGCGCATTCGGAAAGGGTTAATACTGTCAAGTTTTGGGAGTATGCCAAGGAAAAAACACAGAAATTTCCCGCAAAACAACTGACAGCTACTCTTCATAAAATGTTCGCTCATAGTTAAAATATAATTGATTATCAATTGCTACCACTGAGCTTCAGAAGAAGCTCATAAATCTAAAAATCAAGACTGCAAGAAATATAGATATTAAAAAACGTGCAAGGTTTCAAGGATGTGGCAGAATAAATACTGAATACCTTTTTAATGAGCTTGCAGCCTCATCGGACACACTTATTTCTTAAGATCTTAAAGCACAATACTTTCCAGAAATGATAAGTTTATTAGAAATTACGCCGGATGTTGACGAAAGTTTCCAAGAAATCTGATTTTTCTTTTTAAATGTTTAGTCCGTTTCCTTTTTTCGCCACTGTTTGACTCCAAGTGAAGCTCTGAAATATTTTATTGTGTACTCTGATGAACTACAAAATAAAAAAAATACACTTTTGATACACCTTCAAAACAAATTTAGAAAATGGTTCGTTTATTTTAATTCACCACTGTTTTGCTGGAATTAGCTTTTAAACACTTTGTTATAAATTCAATCATGGAAATTTGGATATTTTTTAACATAAAATATTGCGTTTATCCCCTGTAGTGAGAGTGTAATGTTGTTCTCCAAAACTACAATTGACGCTAATTTATCGGCATAGAAGAGTGATTTGATGTATCCCCATAAAAATAATCTAAAGGCGTCAAATCGCTCGATCTAGCGGTCCCAAACGAGGGATAAATTCCTCACCGAACTCATTTCTCAATTGGTCCATCGAATGGCGTGCTGTGTGACATGTTGTGCCATTTAGCTGGAACCATATGTCGACTAGGTTCAGGTCGTGCATTTTGGGCGAAAAAAAGTTCGAAATCATTGAACGAAAGCGGGCGTTATTGACGGTAACGTTGTTCTCACGAAAAAATACAGACCAATGATTCACCTGGACCGCATGTCGCACCAAACAGTGCATTTTGCATTTGCCTAAGGACCAAATACAGTAGTTTCGTTTATTAGCATAAACGTAACATAAACATAAATGTTCAACCAAAAATTAGCTTTTTCCAAAAAAAAAAGCGGATCTTTCTCCAGCTTTTCTTAGCTCCACTCACGGAAAATTCGACGCTGTGGCAAGTCGTTCGGCTTAAATTCTTGCACGACCTGTGTTTTGTAAGGTTTTAGACCAAGATCCTATCAAGAAATCTGCCGCGTAGTCGAGTAAAACAATTCCAATTGCTGCAAACGGCGACGAATGGACAAATCACGGTTTTTATTAAAATTGGCCGATACAGCAGTTATATTTTCCTCTGTACGTACTCTACGGCATTCGAGTAGGAAGCTTGATGTCCAATAGCGAAAATTGGTGCGTTACTATGACTTACATTGCTTACTTAACTACCGTAAAATGGTCGAAGAAATAAAATTCAATAATTTGTAAGTTATGCAGGTGTAAGTCTATTCATAATGGAATGGCAATGCTGTTTGACTTTGACACATGTCGAACTTTGAACACTGAAAAACCAAACAGTAAAAAAATTTCCCTTTATACGACGATTGGGCTTGGTCTCGATGTCATAACCATATACCCATAATTCGTCAACAGTTATGACCCTTTTGAGCAAGTCAAGATCATCATTGACGTCATTCAAGAATTTCTAAGCGATGCTCTTCCGAGTTCTTCTGTTCAAAATTAAAAAGTTTTGAAACAAACTTCACTGGCACACGTCTCATGCCCAAAATATCCAAAAAAATTGCATGACACGAGACGACCGATATGCTAAAATCCTTAGTAACTTCTCTTATGGTAATTCGACGATTTTCGAAAACAATTTTCTTCGCAGCTTCGACGCTATCATCTTTTGTTGATGTGCTGGAGTGTCCACAGTGAGGTTTGTCATCGAAATCTTCTCGGTCATCTTGAAAGAGATTTTACCACTTGTAAACATTTTTTTTTTTAATTTGATTCCATTTTTTACACAAAGTTTGATGCAGATTCTTTGATCCATTTTTTATAAAAATATCGATAATCGAATGTATGTTGCCCGCGAAATTTCAAAAGTCATCTTACTTCTTAAACACAAATCGTATGGAAGGAAGATCATCACATCCAGCAGAATAATCATCTTGAGGTTTAATATCGTATCTGTAACTTGCTCTGAAGTTAAAAGAACTGATTACAAAGTTGTTTAATGGTACCTTTTAAAGTAGCAAAAGTAAGATTGGTCTGACTCTTGAAAATGGATGGCGAACGCTTTGTTAAAAAAAATTGCGAAGAGATTTGCAATAATTTAGGGATCGCGCGACGACTTATCAAGAGATTTCAGAGATGATGGATAGTTAACCGATTTGGTTTTAGTTTTAATGAACTGAAAAAATTGTTGGAAATGAATGAAGTGGTCCTTGATACAGCACAAGCTTTGAAATACGAAATCGACATTGTCTTTGCCCAGTCCGAAAGTAGTCGGGTCTTCACGAATGGTCACAGACCTTAGCGCTGGTACATGTATTTTTGGTTGACAACAACTTTATATCTTACTCTTTGTTAGGAAACCTTTTATCTTCCTTTCTAGCAGATATACACTTGCGGTAATAAGAACCGCACCACCTAATGAGTTCTCAAAAAATGCCTAATTACATCAGATCGTAAGGGTCTTTCCCATACTAATGAAAGGTTTTCCACATAGCGGAGTTCGGCCTCGTTTTCAATGCAAAAAAAATCAGTTTGAATTGAGTTATGACGGTGACAAGCAAAAAAAATTAAAATGTCTGGTAAATATCATCAACTGACTCGGGACGAAAAAGTTCAAATAGTGACATTAGTCGAAGAAGGGCTTGGCTATCGCGGTTAAGATAGGATGCTGTCATTCAACTATCGTACGACTGATGAAGAAAAAAGAAAATTTGGATCCACTGGAAAGGAAAAAAGGCTCGGGACGAAAACGTAAAACAACCCAGAAGATGGACAATGTATTACAACGAATTAGCATGAAAGATCGCTTTAAAAGTGCTGTGCGTATAAGAGCAGAGCTGAATGAATTTCATCAAGTTGATCTAAGCGCCGAAACCATACGCTGACGGCTACGAAAAAACCTCTCTTAACCACAAAAGTGAAAAAAGCTCGCTTGACATGAGCAAAAAAGTACGAAGATTGGACGCAGGATGATTGGCGATGTGTGATATGGTCCGATGAAAGAAAATTTAATTTGTTGTGTGCGACGTACGACGGTCATCAGGTGATAGGTTCAAGGACGAGTGCATAGTCAAAACAGTGATGTTTCCTCAAAGCCAGATGGTTTGGGGATGTTTTTCTTTTTACGTTTTGGGCCTTTTGCACTTTGTTAATGGAACTATGAACGCTCAAAAGTATGGAGAAGTAGTAAGAGAGTTTTTGGTACCAGCAATTGAACAGCATCATTTGTATACGGACAAGTGCATTTTTCAAGATGATTCTGCACCTTGCCACCGTGCCAAATCCGTAAGTAAAGGGTCATAAATCAACTTCTAGATGTCTACTTTATAAATAATCAACAGACAAGTAACTAGAGTCTTTCAATAATTTTCAGCTCAACACAACGTTTGATGACCTCGGAATTACCAGACTAGACTGGTCAGCTAATTCGCCCGATTTAAGCCCAATCGAACACTTGTGACATGTAATGAAACGTAAGGTGGCTGAACATAAACCAGAGAGTAAAAAAAAGCTAAATGAAGTTCTGGAACATGTATGGAATACAGATATTTCAAGGGATATTACTGAACTTCTAGTAAACTCGATGCCTTCTAGAATAAAAGCGGTTATAACCGCCAAAGGAGGAGCAACTCGGTATTGATCATTTTTTGGTAAAAGTGGCATATCTAAACATCTCATATACACATACATAAAAAATGTATCGTTTGATTTTGTTAACCAATGACTGTATTAAAATATTTTTAAAAAAATAAGAAAATTAATTGGTTTTTTTTTTTCTTTTTTAATATCTCTTTTCAAACATTAAATAAACAGATGGAAAGTACAACAGATAGAAATACTTATAAGCTACTGCGGAGTGCTCAACAAAACTTTCATTTCATTATAAGAATTATTATCGTAGTTATTAACAAATTTTTTAATCATTTTGATATGGTGCGGTTTTTATGACCGCAAGTGTATACTCGTACGCTGTATTGATGGATGAACTGTGAGGAATCGGTGGAGTATCTGCATCTAAAGCAATAGCCAAGCTGCATTTAAAACCTTTCTCAAGCCTATCAACTTTCAAGATATCTCTGTTTTCTTTTTCCCTAAGTTTCCTTCGCCGCGTTGTGTGCAGTGCAAACATTTTAAGGGAATAATTAACCCTTGAGTGAGCGTTGATTATATAAAAAAAAATTTTTTTTGAGTGCAAGATTTCTCTAACCGTAGAAGACTGCATTCACTGACTTTTGTCTAAGTCCCATGTGAAATAGCCGATGAACTTGTAAGACAAGTTCAAGTAATGTGAGGCTTCCATTACCAGTTGCATTTCGTTTAAGCAAAAATGCAGATGAAATAGGATGCCAGAAACGAATGCTTCCCGATGTTTCTAAGGGTTCAGTAAATTTTCTGACACAACAACCTGCAAAACTTGTTTGGCCACAAGACTAAATAACAAGATATGATTACTTTTTATTGATTTACATTTATTTTGTTCCTTTTTTGTATTTTTTTTTTTTTTTTGTTTTATAAATTAAATAAAGTATTTTCGATAAATAAAAAAAAGAAATAAGAGTAACATAATATAAGCTCCATAACGGTGTTTCTTTTTGTTTTTTTATTTTATTTTTTACATTTAAATAAAAATTAAATAATAAAAAAAAAATTAAAAATATTTTTAAGATGTTGCGCATTCATCCCTCGACGGTGACAATCCCTGAATATTTTTGATTAGGTGGGGAGGGGAACAAAAAAAAAAATAAATACATTTATGTAGGTATAGGTAAAATAATCTTTTTCACAGGTGGAACAAATTTTCTAAAATTGTGTTCGTTTGAATCTCGCTAATGTCTCGTGTTTTTTGTTTTTTTTTTATTTAATAAAAGTAAAAGTTAAAAATAATTAAAAGTTTTCTTTTTTATTTTACCTTGCCTCTCTAACGTAAGATTTATAATTTTTTTCTTCGTCGTTCGAAGTAGTTTTTATTTTATTCAAAACAAAAATAAGTGAAAAAATAAAAATAAAAATATGTGTTTTTTGTTGTTTAAATTAACATAATTAATTAATTAAATATAAATTAAATGAAATGGCATTTAGAATTCGTTTTCTGGAGCAAGGTCGAATCTGGGTGGGAAAGCCAATCCGTCGAGTTGTGGCCGTACGGACGCTCGGGGCTGTAAGAAAATAGAAATTTTCAATGTTATTTTGAGGTAAAAAATTAGGAAAAAGGAAATTAAAAAAAAAAAAAATAACAAAATAACAAAAGAAACGTCTTAAACATGCCAACAATAGTTTGTGGGAAAGTGAGGATGAGCACAATTTAAATTTTGATTTTACTGTTTTCTGTCTTCATTGTCGATCGGTGTACAAGTATAAGGGAGTAAACATTTTAGTCGTGGTTGCTTGTGAAAATATTGGAAATGCACGTTTTGTGGTGCTTAAACAACAACAATATGAACTATGAAACTCAATTAAAAATAGATGCATTTAAAGAAAAAGAAAAATAATAATAATAAAAAGAAAAATTAGAAAACAAAACGATCATACAAGAAAATGTGTACTGGAAAATTTTATGAAAATCTGGACCACTTTATATGTCCACGGCTGCGTTCTATATTATGCCAATTCAGTGCTCTTTTACAGAGTTTGGAGTGTAGAATTGTAACGAGTGTTAAAAAGGTCTAAACAAATAAATAAAACAATGAAAAAAAAACTTTACAGAAACGTCACTGTAAAATCAATCACATCACATAACAACGGTAATATCAACACCAACAGTAGCGGCCTACATATTTCCCACTTACAAATGTAATGAAAAAGAGAGAGAGAGAGAGAGAGATATTGTGTTGTATGAGAAAGAGTGAATTATTTATAGTTCCAGCGCACTCTTGCGGCCACCCTTATTCGTTGTTAGCTGAGATGAGAAAGTAGAGATTTTTTTCTTTTAATAAAAATTATAAAAAAAAAAAAAATTGAATTTTTTGTTTTTGTACAGCTATTTGAATGATGATTTTCTTTTTTAATTTTTTGAACTGATTTTTCTGATTCTGAATTGGATTTTGGATTGGTGGATGTAATAGTAGTAGTTGTAGAACTAGTAGAAGATTTGGTGCTAAATGGTAGATGGTGCGTTATGTCTACAATTCTCTTTGCAATAAATTCTCAATTTTTAATTTCATTGCCGATTGTTGTGCCTATAAATTTGTGGAATTTTTCAATTTGTCAATTTAAAAAATTTCTTTTTTAAGCAATTGGAGAAAAAATAATAAGAAAAATAAAGAAAGACATATATGGAATGCAACTTACCGCTGGGCTGGCACCACGACCGACTGAACCGGCACGTCCCTTGGCACGGAATTTGCTAATTGCTTGTTCGGCTAAGTCAGCGCGCTCTTCGGCTTCTTCCAATTCTTGTTGGGCCTTACGGAATTTGGCCAAGTTCAAGGCAGCAATCTCTTCGGCTTCTTCGATTTGCCTCTTGTATGTCTTAATCTTCTGTTGCAACTTATCTACCAAGTCTTGCATGCGTTCGTGGTTCTTGCGATCTTCCTCAGATTGGAAGGACAATTCCTTAATGCGACGCTCTGATTTGCGGAGATTCTTTTGGGCATCGGCGTGTCTCCTTTGTTCACCGTCCAATTCATTCTCCAATTCACGGACACGTTGTTCCAATTTTTGAATGGCCTTCTTGCCTCCCTTAAGAGCATTAGCTTCAGCTTCATCCAATCGGACTTGCAATTCCTTGATTTGTTGTTCAAGTGCCTTTCTGAGTTTCTCTTGTGTTTGGGCATGATCTTGTTCAGCGCGGAGCTCATCGGCAAGGCGAGCAGCATCAACCATAGCCTTCTTGGCCTTCTCTTCGGAGTTCTTGGCTTCGTTCAACAATTCATCCAAGTCAGAATGGAGTGTCTGAAGTTCGGATTCCAATTTCCTCTTGGCAGCGGAAATAGAAGCGTTTTGAGCTGAAATTTCGTTGAGTTGTTCATGGGCATCAGCCAATTCTTGTTCGGCTTGTCTGCGACCACGGTCGGCTTGTTCGAGCAGAGTGCGGGATTCTTCGAGCTCGTTTTGGAGGGCATTGGCACGACGTTCAGAAATGCCAAGTTGTTCACGGGCATCGTCACGGGCACGTTGTTCTTCTTCGAGGGCAGTTTGGATGTCCTTGAGTTGTTGTTGGTAGCGTTTGATATTCTTTTGGGCCTCGGCGTTAGCCTAATAAAAATGGCAAAAAAAAAGCCAATGTATCATTATGTTTTTTGGAAATTTGATAACAATTAATTTGAAACTCACCTTGTTGGCATGATCCAAAGCAATTTCGAGTTCATTGATGTCAGCTTCCAACTTCTTTTTCATGCGCAGGGCCTCAGCCTTACCCTTGGCTTCGGCTTCCAAAGAGGCTTGCATGGAATCAAGAGCACGTTGGTGATTCTTGCGGGTGTTTTCAAATTCTTCTTCCTTCTCTTGGATGCGACGATCGATTTCTTGACGAACTTGAGACAATTCAAGTTGAGCACGGAGTACCTTGTTTTCTTCTTGTTCCAAAGCAGCTTCAGCTTCTTCAAGAGCAGCTTGGAGTTCATCCTTTTCAGCTTCAAGACGTTTGCGTGCCTTTTCAATTTCATGGATGTTGCGGCCACCCTCACCAATTTGGTCGAGCAGATCCTTAACTTCATCGGCGAGATTCTTGTTCTCACGACGGACGGCTTCAAGTTGTTCCTGGCCTTCTTCGTAGGCACCCTTGAGACGGAACAATTCGGTGGAGTAGTTGCGGCATTCCTTTTGGGAGGCATCCAATTCGGCAGCCAAATCGTCGACCTTGAGTTTCCATTCTCCAATAATCTTGTCGAATGCCTTCTGTTTCTTTTCAGCAGCATTGGCAATAGCATTGGCACGATCGACTTCCAATTGTAAATCTTCGACTTCGGTTGAAAGACGTTGCTTGGTCTTTTCGAGGGCAACGCATTTTTGATTAAGTGATTCAATGGTTTCTTCAGCTTCAGCCAAACGAGCTTGTAGCTTCCTCTTGGCTTCCTCCAATTCTTCAGAGCGGGCAACACCATCAGATTCGTATTTGCTGCGCCATACTTGAGATTCAGCATTGGCCTTGCTAAGTTGGCGTTGCAAATCAGCCTTGCCTTCAGCTTCTTCTTCAACTTGTTCGCGGAGGTTATCGAGGTCGTGTTCCAAGTTACGGAATTTGCCAAGGAGAGTAGCACGTTCACGTCCTTCTTCATCAGCAAGACGTTTGGTATCTTCAAGTTGTGTGGTCAAGGAGATCTTGATCTTGGATAATTGTGAGACTTGTGATTCGGCTTCTTCCAATTGACGCAAGAGATCGGAGTTTTCGATGGAGAGCTTCTTCTTTGAGGCATCGAAATCATTAAGGGTCCTGTTGGTCTCATCCAATTTAGATTGGACTTCATTCAAAGTGTGTTGCAATTGCTTGGCGATCTTTTCTTGGGCAGCCTTAATTTATAAAAAAGACAAAACAAATCCAAAGAATGGTTAGATACTGCTTATCTGGGAAAATGTAGTTAGAGCTGACAAAATTAAGCAAAACATCAGCAAGCAGGCAATTTCATTTTTTTTTTTTTTTAGTTATTGATTAGATTATGGGTGATATCGGGATTGGTTAGTTGTGTTGTAATATTATGATAGGAGCATAAGGTACATTTAAGGAGTAAGGCTTTAGGTTTGGAATATTCTAGCATATAGAGCTGAAGTGCTGGACCTATTTACAATAGAGTCTCTCAGTAAAAGTTCCTTTCAGATCGGCAAAACTTCAGGCGAATTGCAGCGAATTTTTGTTTTTAGCGAAATATTTACAGCGAATATATCATAGTAAAATGCTTTATGCAGCAAATTTTAAAATCCATTTTTTTTTTTTTTTTTTTTTTTTTGTAAATTTTGTTTTGCATTTCAATACCTTCTCGTTGGAAAGGTGATCAACACCGGCACGGAGGTCATTCAATTCACCGAAATATTGGGCCTTCTCCTTTTCAGCCCTAAGGAAATAATAAGTAAATGTTTGTTGTTGTGGTTAAAAGTGTTAAACACAAGAAAACACAATGCTTATAAAAAAAATCATAATTTAAAAAAAAAATCTTTTTAATTGTGTTAAATACTCATTTTGATGCTCGTTGGTGGGATATGTGTCCATTTTTCAGCTTGCTGTAGAATTTATTTATTGAGAGATTTTGTAATGTAATCCTCTTGAGTCAAAAAAAGAGGATTTGGAGTTTTCTTTTTTTTTAGAGGAATTTTTAACATTTTAGGGGGATACATTTATGTGATTTTGTTTTGGTTTTGTTTTCGATTTTATTTTTAATTTATTGCATAAGACGGACTCATGCGATTTAAATTTGAATGCAGTGTTTCAAGTGAGATCCGTTATAAAAAAAAGTAACAATTTTTAAAAACAACAATTGTAAACATTTTAAAATTCAGTGCTGTTTAATTGGTTTACCTTTTCGCGACCAAGTTGATCACAAGCGGCACGAGTTTGATTCAATTCGTTGTGGCAGCTCTGGCGATCATGTTCGGCCCTAATTTTATTTTATTTAAATTGTTTGTTAATAAAAAATTTTAAAAATAAAGCGAACAAGTAACGATTGGACGAAAATACAAACAATTTAGGACAAGACAATAAAATAAGAAAGAAAATGATTTCCTTTCAAAGTGGTCAGAATATTGGCCTCAATATGGCAAATATACTTTGGTTGGAATTAATCAAAAATAGAACCGAAGAGTTGGATTCGAAATTGTTAAATTTCCAACATATTACCAAGAGTAACAATTTGGACCAAAATTGTATATTCTTTCCTTGATCCAAAAACTTCTCAAGCAGCAATGACAGCAAATGACCAAAATTTTAAATGTTGCAATTAGTCATTTACCAAACATATAAGCATGCTCAATTATGGCAAAAGTTGTTCTCTTCAAAATATATACATTTTTTATTTTATTAAAAAATTAGACAAAGCTAAAATTCAGATGTTAATCGGATCGAAAATTTTCCGAAAATCTATTCAGATCAATTTTAGACTTTTTTCTAGTATATCGTTCAAAAATGTTGGTTGCCCTCCTAGTTCATGATATCAGATATCATTTGCAACCGTAAGGATCGTAGTCACATTTTTAGCCAACAATATTTTCTGAAATAAGCCCTATTTATTTACTTTTTTGTATTGTAATTCGAATGAATTCTAAATTTGTGCATCTGCAACATATATATCAGACAGTTTTACTCGGATTGACATGCCAGAAAATTTAGTGGTATGACCAAAGTCAGAATTTCGATCAAAAATTTTGACTAAATGGAATTTTGACCCAAATTTTAAGTCTTTATGTAGTCGGAAGAAACTACCATATCGTCTTCAGTTCCATGTTAGATTTGTAAATAATTCAAGAATTTTGGCTTTGTTTGAAGTGTATCTTTAAAACGTCGGCGTACTTAAATGAGTTTTGTTTGTGAGCAACTTGAATTAAAAAGTCAAATATATTTCATATATTATTTTGATTGAACTGAATGTCATAATGTGACTATTTCGAATAGACAATCACCATTTTACGAGTTCCTATAAAGAAAAACACGAAAAGTATGTTTTCAATAATCAATACTTACTTAGCCTTCAATTTGTTCAATTGGTCAACTTGTTCAGCCATTTCAGCAACGGAGTCGTTGTGCTTCTTGCGTAAGTTAGCCAAGGTAGATTCATGTTGAATGTTAGCTTCTTCCAAGTCACGGCGCAATTTACTCAATTCAGCTTCACGTTTCTTGTTCAATTCAATTTGAGCGGATGTAGCACCACCAGCTTCTTCAAGACGTTCACCCAATTCCTCTAATTCGCGGGCCAAATCAGCACGTTGTTTCTCAGCCTTAGCACGAGCTTGACGTTCAGCTTCGACTTCTTCTTCCAATTCTTCGATGCGAGCCTGCAATTCCTTAATTTGTTTTTGCAATTTACCAACAACAGATTGTTCGTCTTCTAATTTAGCGGTCAATGAGGAAACTTCCTTGTCTTTGCGTTGAATAGTTTGTTCCAATTCCTTTTTGTTACGTTCCAAATCGGATACAGCTTCTTGTGTCAATTTCAAATCACCTTCAACCTTACGTTTCGATTTCTCAACATCACCGCGCAATTTCTTCTCACGTTCCAATGAGTCTTCCAATTCGTCGAGGGTTTGTTCCAATTTAGCCTTAACTTTGTTCAAGTGATTAATCTTATCTTCGGCAGCTTGGAGTTCTTCACCAGTCTTTTGGTTGGTCTCTCCTTGCATTTTCTTTTCTTTGTTCAATTTGTTGATGAGTTCATCTTGGTGAGCGATCTCATCGTTCAAATTGCGGATTTGGTGGTCCTTGGTGGCCTTATCTTGTTCAGCCTTTTGTACAGATAATTCCAAATCTTCGATGTCTTTCTTCAAGCCGGAAACTTCTTGATCTCCCTTTTTCTTTTGTTGGAAGAGTTGGTTGCGGGCATCTTCCTCTTGCGACAGACGGTCTTGAACGTCCTATAAAAGAAAATACAAAAAAACGAAAACCCATATAATTTATAAAAATGTTCTGAGATATTTTTTGCACCGATCTATATTTAGATCACTGCATGATTAATTATGATCGACTGCAGTTTTTTTTGTTTTTTTTTTTGCAAGTAAAAACTTTCATGAAAACGAGAAAAAAAGAATCTCATGTCTCACAAGTATGAAATTTTGTATTTAAAATTAATCGATCGATTTAAAATGTGAAAAATCGATCTACACAAATTCTTTTCACTTAAGCATGATATTTGCAAATTTGTTTTTTTTTTTTAAGGAGAAAATTAATTTTTTCGTTCGACACATAAGCATTTATCAGTTATCCGCTCTAATTAGATTTTTGACTAATCGATTTTGGTAAACAAATATATATAGATACACACGGAAATAGATAGGATTTTTCGATTTCTTTGATGCATGAGAATTTTTTTAATTTCTTCTTTTACATTTTTAGGGATGGAAAATAGTGTTTTTTTTTTTTTTTTTTTTTGAATTTTGATACTTACGCGCAATTGATTTTCGAGGTCGTTCTTTTGGGCAGTGAGCTTAGCACATCTCTCCTGGAAATCTGAGAGTTGACCCTTTTCACCTGAGAGGGAATCCAACAAAGCGGTCTTTTCAGCCAACAATTTAGCATTGAGGGCTTCCAATTCCTTGCGAACCTTAACTTCAGCGGCATGAGCTTCCTCAGCCTTCTTTGCCTTCTCTTCAAGCGCCTGTAAATTTTTTTCAATATTCGATTCATTAGTATTTGTTGGTGATATTTGTGGGCCTTCATCATTAGATGGTTGTGGAGCTGAAGACGATTCACTATCCGCCATTATTTGGATTTAATTTTTATTTATATTTTTAAATTAAACTTAAACTTTCACTCGAGTGCTGGGGTTAAACAATTTTTTTCTTTCGAACGGAATTTCGAATACTTCTTTTTTTTTTATTTTTAAAAATGGAAAAAGAAAGTACCTAAGGCTGACCTTTTTTTTCAATATTTTTCACCAGTCGGTTATTTTATTAAAAATTTTCTTGATAATATCGTTGGACCGTTTATAGTATTTTCTTTTTTAATATTTCGCACTTATTTATTATTAATACTTAAGCTGTTGATTTATTGATTTTGAGTTAGAGTTTGAATTTCAGATTGAGGTTTCGTTAAAAAAAAAAAATACTACGAAAATATTTATCGTCAGTTAACTAGGTCCGATTAGCTAGCTGGTCAACAACTGGAATGTTGCTGCTAAGTCGATTTTACTTCGATGTGTGTCCTGTACGTGGGGCTACAACTGATTAACACTCTGTCTATAACATAAAGTGCTTCAGGTAGATTGAACTTCTTTCTACCGAAAATATTGCAAATTACTCATCATTAAAAATGTGTGTACGAGTAGGAGATTTTTGCAAAGTGTGTATCGCTCAGATACGACTACAACTACATATACAAGTATGGTACATATCTTCATTTTTAGGTTTAGGTGTGTGGTAGGATTTTTGAATTTTTCAATTTCTCAAATTCTATATCCCCACCTTAAAAATATGAAAAAGACATTAATTTTCAATTTTATTGAATATGACTGTTGAACAGCAGATGATGATGATGATGATGATGGTGATGATGATTTTCTTTAAATTGTTTTTGTAGTAGTCATAATTCTAATTAAGTATATCTAAATCTCTGTTTTTTTTTCTTCTTTTTTATAGATACTATCCCCACTTAAGGAGAAGATCGTTCTCTCCATTTACCTATGTATGATATATATACATCAGTCGGATGGGATCACCAGAATATGAATTTGACTACAACTTAATCATAATTTTTAGCTTGGACCAATGGGAGAACACGTTGTTTTTTTAAATTTTAATAAAAATTTATTGCATTTTCTGAAGAGAAGATATCTTTTGGGCATGTGCATATCAAAGAGATTCATAAAAATTTATTCATTTGATTTTACAAAAGAAGTGGAGAGAAAATTTATCTCCCCAATCCCACCCTCTGAATAATAATACAAAAAAAAAAAAGGAAAAAAAAAGATTGATGCGTATAAATATTTATACAGACTAAGATGATAAATTGTTTTTCTAAATTTAATTGAATACGATTATCAGGAGAGGGAATATTCAGTTTTATACCATTCCAGATATATTTATACCATTCAGTTGGAAAGGTGTTTCTATGATATTTAATAGACTAGACACGAGTACGATTACGAGTACGAGTACTTCTTTCTAAAACATATGGCAGAGGGGGAGTCTGATTTTTTTTTTTTTTTTCTAAAAACAATTTTTATTTTCATTTTTTTTTTTTTCTGTATCGTATTGATATTTTGTGCAGAAAAATATTTAGCAACAGATGTTGCAATAAATTTATATCTTATATCAACACCACTTTCATCGAGAAATCGCAAGAACAATCTGGAGAATCATCCTTGTGAAGATCTTAAAATAAGTTTTCGAAATAATTAACGAGTTCATCGAAAGTACTGCGTGGTATGAGTACGAGTATTAATGCTGATGAGGAACACACCTTTCTAGATTTTAAGTATTTCCTTGTTGATTTCTATTTAAATTTTTTGTTTCTATTTGGTTAGAATAGAATTGGTTAAGAAGACCAAGCAACACAGCATCTATGTTTATTGAAGCGTATAAATAACTTAACCCAATAATTTGTATATCTTTAAATGATGATTCTTTTTCTTCTTTTGATACCTCAACTACATATAGATATTTCCCTATGCTTTTTGGCTTTTCAGTTGGTTATTACAAATTTGTAGATTTGTATCTGTACCTAAAATTAACCGAAACACTTTTCAAATCTCTTATGGAATGTGTCATATGAATTTTTGTCATCTGACTAATTGGACAGGTGGAAATCGTTTTTATAAAAAAAGAATTCTGATCATCTAATTTTCAAAAACGAATATAATTGGCCAGAATGGTAAGTGAATGTATAATTTGGATTTGTTTCAATTGGATTTGGTTTGGTTGGTTTTTTTTTTTTTTTTTTTTAAGAAAACGTATTTGCGTGTGATAATTTCGCTGGTATGCGTGATTCGTAGACAAATATTTTTTGAATAAGAATTTGTTTAATTAAAATCATAAAGTAGGTAATCGTGATCAGCAATAGGTTAATTTGTGGTGTAACCCATTCTTTTTTTTTTGCTTTTTTTTTTGCTTTTTTTTTTGCAGTACACCGATTGCCTCTAAATTGTCTGGTCTTAAAAAAGATTTCAAAAATATTTCTTACGCCAAGGTGTCCGAGTAAATATTTTCAATGAAAATTGGACATACTGCTTCCAGTTCAAAAAAAGGAGGATCTAAATTTGGAACATTGTTGACACCTACGACGTATTTAAAAATATAGTTCGATACTCATTCACTTTTATATTTGCAACAGCTGTCGTTTTTTTTTTACAATTCCAAAAAAGGCGAGACCAATTTTCTTTTATGGTAGATGCATCGAATTTTCGGCATGTTATATCGTTATTTTCTGCTGAACGAGTCAGAAAAGCGATCATTTTCATTTAAATTTCAATCACATGCATTTGTTTCCACCTCAAAAAAAGGGGGGCCTAAATTTGAAATTTTTTTGACACCTACGAAGAATCATTCTATTTTCTGTTCAAAAATATTTTTATTTTTGCATTTCCAAAAAGCATGGAGACCAATTTTCCTTTTTTTTCTGATCCTAAGATCGCAGTTTATTGGGAAAGTAGAAATAACTAGAATGTGGTCAGAATGTGCTATTAATTTTCGATGTGTCATAGATTGAAAGCAATTTAAAAATGTTTTTCTATTCGAATTGAATGCATTTATGTTCTTAAAAACGAAAAGCCAGAATTTTGCCAAAAATTCGGCCTAAAATCAGTGATTTTTTTTTTTTTTTAGTTATAAGAGAACAATTTTGTATGCAAGAGTTCTAAATTGTTAAATAAGAAATTAGGAATACTAGGTTGTTTCAAGTCTCATTCTTTATGAAATTTGGGCTTGTAGAGATACTCATTTTATTTTCAAAAAAAGTTGGTCTTAATTTCGGACAAAAGTCAGAAATGAAAAACAGGTTCAAATAGGTTCTATACGATTTTGTTAAAATTAGAAAATAGAGGAGCATATTTAAGTTCGATTATAAAAAAGTTGAAATCAAGTTTCAAAAGGATAGAGCCGAATTGTCAATACGTCAAATTTATTACAAATTGGATTATATTTGATTTTTCTGGTTAACAGAGAGTAGGGCAGCTTATTTTGGTTTTAATATTTAAAACTTACAAAAAAAAGAGAAAAAATATATATTTAGCTAAATTTTTTAATTAATTATGGAAAAATAAATAAAGTATACCATAGAAAGCTATAAACAAAAATTTCATTTCTTTCCTATATTATCGTTGGAATTTTACAAATTTAAGATGAGACTCGACATCTGCGTCATATTGAAGATATCCATAAAGTATCTTAAGGATATATAGAATTGTTGCTAAGTTTCAATCTAACTTGAAGTTAAAATTACCAGATGCTTCTATGTACACAATCAATCATCAAGTAATTCCGGCATTTAAAAGTATTTTTTTGTTCGTTTTAAATAAACAAAAAAAGAAACAATTATTTGATGTTGCAGTTAAATCTATTTATAGTTAACTGCGTTGCAGATAAGTGATTCGTTCAATACTCTCAGCATCCACATCATCAATTTAAGATAAAGTCAACAAAATCTAAACAATTAAAAATAAAAACTACTTACAGCAATTTCATCTTCAATACGGGTGGCGTTAAGGAGGGGCTTGACTTTCTGCCACAATTTGTACCATGGCCATGTGCGCAATTGCAAGTATTTACGCAAGTTACGTTGTACAACCTTAAGGGCGACACGTTGTTCTTGCAATTTCTTAAAGCCTTTACGTGCCAAGTAACCACGGGCCCAACCTTGCATCCAGGACATAATTTTGCCAAGACGTTCATCACGGAACTCTTCCATCTGACCCAGGACACCAGCACGGAAGAAGACCTGTTGTTTTTTTTTTTCGAAGTTAGAACGAGTTTTTTTTTTTTTGTTTTTCTCAATGGTTGGCATAATCGGTGTTGTTAGTCCATGATTCCCGCACAGAATTGTTTAGGACTAACAAAACCAATTTGTGTGTTTTTTTTTTTTTTTTTGTATTTTCAAATAGCACGGTTAATGGATTTTCAACACTCGGTTTTGGGGGAAAAATTTGAAAATATTTCAAAAAAGCGTTAGCGACATTCATTTCTCTGTTTTGAGCTTTTTGTTTGCAGCAGGGAAGGAGTAAAAATAAAGGGGGGAAATAAGACATACACATGGATTTTGTTTTAGTACGGAAAATGTTGAAATGAGTTAAAATAGGATATGAAACATTTTTTATGTCGTTTTTTTGTTTTTTGATTTTTAAATCATTTTTTGGTGTGAATGAGCGTGTATACCTTAGTTCTACCCATGCGGTATTGATCTTCAGGCAAGTCAATGAATTTAATGATGGTCTCAGTGGCCTTACTATCCTTTATGTCACCCTTAAGTAACTTGGGGCACATAATTTTGTAACTAAATGATATAGGTGGTGATGTTGTGTTATTATTGGTAAAAAAACATAAAACTCAAGTATAAAATCTTATTCAAGTTATGTTTAACTACTCAACAAAAATATTATAAAAAAAAAAGAAAGAACAACTAAAACGATGCAAAAAGATGATGAAAATATATTCCTGATAGTGACTTTTTGGAGATTCAATCGTTTTTAAAGCACTACCAGGTTTGAGACACTTGTGAGTATCGATTTTTCAGTGTTTCAATGGATTGTGTATTGTAGGATTTTAAAATCAAATGTCCTCTTAGAAAGGCTTTCAATTTGACTCAATCATGTTTGTGTATGGTGTGTAATATTTCAAATGCTTCGAAAATTTACATGCAATTTGTTTTTGTAAAGTAAAAAAGAATTATGTGTCTATTGTTGCTTTGAAGTAGGTTTGCAACGATGTTTTTTTGTAAAGAATTCCATCCAAGAAAAGGAGTGTATTTCTCTTTTGTCACCGTAACACCTTTATTTTTAGTCAATTTTGTTTTAGTGGAGTCTTTCGGTTATTCTTGGATGTTTAATAGAAAAAAAATTTTTTTTTTTAAATTACAGTGGAACACATTCTCAAAAGAAAAAAAAAATAGAAAAAAATAAAAACAGAATGGAATTTGGTATCGTGCCTTAGTGTGTCCAAGACGGTACATATCCTCAGTGAGCTCAGTTGACTCAATTACAACTTTAGAAGCCTTCTTAGGATCGGGTATGTCTTTAATGAGTTTAGGACAAAGGATTTGGTACCTGTAAAGTGATATGAGAAACACAAAATGATGTAAAAGTAAATGTAAATGTATTCGCTTAGAAGTGATATTTTAAGGTGGTAAATGTTCTGAAAGGTGTTTAGATAACTTTGTAGATTACTAGGCAGGGGTTGAATTTACATATATTTGTAAACTGATTTGGTAGCAATTTTGCACAGTCTCTTGGCATTTGTAAACGAATGTCAAAATCAAAGGAGTTTTCAATCTGACAAATGCCAAAATTGACAAAAAAAAAAAAATTGGACATTACAAGGCGTCTCTGCCATTTTATAATGTCAATTAGATAAAATTTAATTATCATTACGTCATACGATAGTAGCTTGAAAGTACTCATAGACTTATCACAGTTAGTGTATCCTTACATCTCCAATTTGTTCAGAAGAGAAAGTATACAAATCTGTACTTTCAGTGTGAATTGTTTTTGTGTATGGGAGCATATATAAAATAATGTTTTCCTTTAAATGTAAATAGAATTGTTCAGTCTAAAGTTTGAAATATTGCTTGTTGAATGTGAATAATTAAAAGTTTTGTAGAAGAAAACACGAAACATGTATAAACTGTTATAAATTGTTCTTTCATGTTTAACTTTTACACAGTCATGCAGAGTATTCATAACAAATAAAAAGAAAATCATATCTAAGGATGACCTAAATTTAAATGTTTGATTTAAATTTTGTTTTTTTTCCTTTTCGGAAGTGCATTTAAAACAAACCAAAAAAAAAAGGAATGTGCAAAGGGAATTTGAAAACAGTGCATGATATGATTTCTTATTTTTGTCTGAGACTAGGGAATTATAAACTAACAAAAAAAAAAAAAAAATAATAAAAATAATGAAACTCCATAAACTTGAACTTCCATTACATAATATGGGATTCAACATTTACCAAAATTCTAGACAGTTGTGCATACGAAAAAAAAAAACTGCAACTGACTTGAATTGTATATAAAAAAAAACCTTAAACTTCACTACAAAAGGATTGGATTTCAACTTTAACGAAATACAAGGGTTTTTTTTTAATTAATATCGCCTGCCTTAGTGTGACCAATACGGTACATATCAGGATCCAGTCCGATGCTTTCCAAGCACTTAGCGGCAGCATTCTTTGGCTGTTTTTCAGCAGCCATTAGGGCTGGTGCCAAAATCATATAGCTATGAATTTTTAAATTAAAATTGTATATTAAAAAAAAATTTAACTAAAACAGTTTATCGAAAAAAAATCTATCCTAATCTCCTAAGTCCTAACCACTAAATTAAAAAAAAAAAAAAATTGTTTTAATAAGTCTTACTTACCGCATCTTGAAATCGGGGTAAACCATCCTGTTGGGGAAACCTTTACGGCAAATACGGATACCTTCAAGTACACCGTTACATGTCAATTGATGCATAACCAAGTGAGCATCCACAAGACCAGGTTGTTTCATTTCATTTGGAATGATACAACGTACGAAATGAGGTTGTGTTGAGCGCAATGTTGTCATCAAGCTGTTCAACTGTTCTTTGTAGGCTGATGATACAGTAGCGAAGCCACCACCCTTCTTACCACGACCACCCTTAGCTTGTTCAGCTGTACCAGATTGACCTGGATGATCGGCAAAGATTTCAATCAACAGTTTGTTGGCAGATTTCTTGAATTGATCAACAACGGTATCGTTCAAAGGATCCTTGTTCTTCTCTAACCAACCGGTGATGTTGTAGGCGACAACACCAGCATAATGGCCGATGGCAAAGTGAGCAGCTTGTTGACCTGGCTTTGGTGGTTTTGGCTTCTGGAATGGTGCCGATTTACCCAAATGGGTGTTGGTCAATTTTTCGGCGAAGGTCTGATCAGTAGCCTTGGGGAACATAGATTCTTCTTCAAGGATGGACAAGATACCCATAGGCTAGATTTGTGAAAGAAAAAAATAAACAAAATTGAGGAAGAAAATTTATTAATTTAGTCCTTCGAGCCGAATATATGTTAAATATTAGTTGCTCATTTTGGAAGCGTTATTTATTTATTTATTTTTTTTGTAAATTGTTAGGCACATGTTTATTATTTTAATTCTTACCTTTGCATCTTATGGTTTAGATTTTTTAGAAGTTTTAGAATACTGAAAGTAGCGTTACTTGAAGCTGATTAAGTTAGGGTTAATGCAAATGTTTTAGGCAAATTTACACACACTATAACTACGTTTTGTATCTCTATTTTTGGATAATATTAGTTGTTAGATATTTTGTTGCTTTTAAAAAGATATCACCCTGATTTTGAAGGGCTTTGTACCTTTTCAATCAATTCAATACAGGCGAGAAGATCCATGCCGAAATCAATGAAGGTCCATTCAATACCTTCACGTTGGTATTCTTCTTGTTCAAGCACAAACATGTGATGGTTGAAGAATTGTTGCAATTTTTCGTTAGTGAAATTGATACACAATTGTTCGAATCCGTTGTACTAATAGAACGAAACAATTGTTGCGTGTTTGTTTTTTTTTTTTTTTATTGTTATGAAGGGGTAAAAAAAAATTGATCATGTGGTTAGAGTTATGTTATAAATTTGGGTGATTTTTTTTTTTTTTTTATGAATAAGGATAACTTTTGGATGAAAGGTAAAAGTTCTTATACAAAATCATACATTAACTGTATACGAGTAACAAACACAAACTGATGAAGTATTCATTTTTATGAGGATAACCCATATCATAGTATCCTTTGGTTTTCCATAACGCATATTATAATCAAGCAAATTTTCTAAGACACAACATTTCAAATCCCCGAAAATGTCGTTCATGACACTTTATTTTCTGGAGAATTCTCAAAATTAGTATTCATATCTATATATTTGATTGTAAATACAATAGCCAAGTCATTGGTGAATAGTACCTTCTCAATTAAATCGATACAGGCGAGAAGATCCATGCCGAAATCAATGAAGGCCCAATCGATACCTTCCTTCTTGTATTCTTCTTGTTCAAGTACGAACATGTGATGGTTGAAGAATTGTTGCAATTTCTCATTGGTGAAATTGATACACAATTGTTCGAAACCATTGTACTAAATAATATTGTGACATAAAATTTTTCTTAAATTACTGTGCTTTCATTTTTTTTTTTTTTTTATAATAAAAACAAATCGTGTTCTTGAAAAGTGCTGAAAGAGTGCTAAAGAAAACAGATCAAGTGCAATTTTCTTTCGTGAATGACTGTTGCTGATTTCTTTTTAACATGCAAAATAACATTTGATTGGTGCAACACAGATAACATGTATCTTACTTTTTATAAAGGTTCCTCTAAATATAGTTCGATCTGCATCTTAGATTTTTGGTTTTAAAAAAGAAAACTAGACATTTTTACTAAACAAAAATGTACGAAACACATGGGAAGATAAAATGTTGGGAATAGGCACCTTTTCAATGAGATCAATACAGGCCAGCAGATCCATACCGAAATCGATAAACTCCCAGTTGATACCTTCTTTCTTATATTCTTCTTGTTCCAGGACGAACATGTGATGGTTGAAGAATTGTTGTAGTTTTTCATTGGTGAAATTGATACACAATTGTTCGAATCCGTTGTACTAATAGAATTTTTGATATATATATTGAAAAGGCAATTGTCATTTTATTGATATAAAAAGACATAAAAACAAGAAATGGAAACGAGGCAGGTAATGTGTTTTCTGTATGTTTTTCTGGGTCCTATTGTTGGGAGACACTTTTTTTAGTACTAAGATTTTGATAGGACATTTTTAATTAAAATCAATTTCACTAGTTTATTTAAATTGATTTCATAATAGGTTATGCATTCGAAATGCATCCGAATGCAATGAAGTACCTTCAAAGTTTAAATTTTTCCAATGAAACAACTTTTGTTTTTTCTTTTTTCCTCTGTGAAATCTGAGTTCAATTCGAAAGCAATGTAATTCTTTCCAAACTCGAATTTAAATTTTCTGAAGGAAAAATGAATGTGAAATTCTTACTTCAAACCTTCCCCATTCAAATTCTGTTTGAAAATGATGAGAATTTTTTAAATAGAATTCTGCTCTTAGAGCGCTGATTTTTAATTTTCCGATGATATATAGAAATTTGTTATTTGAAAACAGCTCTAGGCTGTAAAGTTTCATTGCACTTCGATGTTGATTTTGTGTATAAGATTATAATGTTGAGGTTGAATGAAAATCGATAAATAAACTTTGAATGGCCAAAATCATTTATCGACCCACTAAGATATTTTTTAAAAAAAAAGAACATAAATAATCACTCCCAAAGTCACCACTTCAAGTTAAAGTTGAAAATAATTATTTTTCTCTTTTTTTTTCAAAAAATATCTTCAGTGTAATTCTGTCAATGATGCATTGATATGAAAGATACTTACGTCGAAAATTTCGAAACCAGCAATATCCAGTACACCAATGAAGTGCTGGCGTTTTTGTTTCGTATCCAGAGTTTCGTTACACTTCTTGACCAACCATTTGAAGAGACGATCGAAGATACCCTTACAAAGGGCACCAACTGAGTTGGAGACTTGTTGGACGTTACGACCTTGGGTGACGAATTCGTTACCGACCTTAATACGTGGTTTCAACAAGTTCTTGTACAAATCAGCTACATCACAACCCAAAAGTTTAGCAACACGACCACCTTCTTCTTCACCATCTTGTTCAGCTTGTTCTTCGCGACCCCTTTGCTTGAATTTCATGCCACCCATATGCATGACAGCGGCGGTGATTTTATAAACATCTTCCTTTTCTTGCTTGGTGAAGCCCAAGATGTCGAAAGCTTGCTATAGTTTTTAAATCATCGTTTGAAAGAGGTGGGCAAGAAAAAATATGACACAAATTAGTTTTAACGAAATGAAAATGAAATTTTAAGATAGCGTACGAATATTTGCAAAAGAAAAAGTGATTTTGTTTTTGTTTTTTTTTTTTTTGAAGCATAAAAATTACATACACATGCTTTTGATAGGACAGTAAGCACTTAACAACTATAGACAAACAAAAGTCGTCAAATTTTGGACAAGCATTTTGGATTTGGTTTTTTTTTTTTTTCTACAAAATACAAAACACACACAAGCCAGATAAATTTTTGCTAAGCATATTCAGATCAGATTATACGAAGCAAGATTTTTGCAGCCTCTAAAAAAAAAAATAATTTGAATAGTCTATCTATTTTTGTTTTTCTAAAACTTTTTAACAATGGGAAGAAAGTGCATACATATATCCATTATGTTGGACTTTTTTTTTTAAATTCAATTTTACTCTTAATTCTAAAAAAAAAAAAAAAAAAAACGTCTGACCGTGCACGTAAAAAATAGGCATTGTTTAAAAACTATCAAATATCTGTTCTCAACAGCTTTGTTCCTCTTACTCTTACTTCAGAATAAAACAAGTGCACACAAAAGTTCTAAGATAAAAAAAAAATTAGATAATAAATCTAAAATTAAAGAAATTAGGAAATTGTAAATTTTAAATAATAAACAAAATCTTACGTATTGATTTTATTTATTTTTTGTTTTACTTGACATATTCCGGAATTCAAAGAATCAAGCAGAAAGTCGAGTAAAGTTTTAAGAAAATAATAAAACAAATACGGCATTCTCTTACAGACAAAAAAAAAAAAAAAAAAAAAAAAAAACAAATAATGCATTTAATATTTATAACATTCATGGAAGTATTTCTTGGTTCTAAAATTTAGCACTGACTATTTTTCATATAGTCGTTGAGCGATCTCAAATTCTATTTAGATCCAAAATTTATAATGCAATTTCTTAGGGCAATAACCTTTTTTGAAATTCATTTCGAGTTCATTCATCATAACAAAAGTGAAACACGTAACATACTCGTAGTACAAAAAAAAAAAAAAGGAATAAATTATAAAACAAGAAACGAAAATACATAACATAACCAAATGTTAACGAAGGAGAGATATAGAGTGCGATCTAGATAAACAAATAATGGAAGTGTAACACTTTCCGGTTCTTTCGGTGTATGACACAGGAACAAATTACTTTTCGTACGAAAATGAGTTCAAATTTGTCCTCATCCTTTATTTTTAAACTTACATCTGTTAGATTAAATTCTTCACCATCGTCCATATTTGGTACAGTGATTTTGCCTTGTGATACGTTAACGTAATCGTAAATATTGTCTGACAGGAGGCACATGTCTATAGAATATTGTAATTGGATTGGTTTTTATGTCATTAAAATTGTCATTACATAACATTCAACGATCGTCAGATATTAAGTTGGAAATTTATTAAAAAAAAAAATAAATCTTATGGATTTAAATATGCTGATGAAGATCATGACGAACCAGGTTCTGTATATCTCAAAAATATTTAAATTTTGAATAAACCTCACACTGGGCGCCAATTTTCGAATGATTTTAAAATGTATGCAAAATTCATGGAATTTATGTATCAGTCTACAAATGTTTTGATCACATTAAGTGTTACTCTTCTGAATGTATAATGTTGAAAATATGATGACAGTTTCGAATTATAAATTTCATAGTGTAAAATATGTTGATGGTAATGAATGGTTGTTTCCTTGGATGGCAATTGGTAAACTTTTTGATAAATGATGTTTTGTGTATTGAGTATTGAGTATGTAGTAATGGCGGAAAAATTGTGTTTCAGTTGTGAATTGCTGATCATGTGCAATGTCGATATACATCAAAAAATAAAGAAAAACTTTTATTCTCATGACCTAAAATTGAGCGTTAAAATTGTTCCTTTCGATGGTGTACAATATCTATGACGAGACTACAACCTAAGTAATCTACCTTCTCCAATATACCTACTCATTTCCTATTTATAAAAATAAATTGCAAAAAAAGTGACTAAGGTGCAGATGAAAGCCAATCCTGTGTGTATGTACAAAGTATTTAAAAAAAAAAAAAAATAATAATAAAAATTTTACCTAAGCCAGGAGCGGGCTTTTATACACTTTTTTTTTTATAAAATTATTTACAGTTGCCTTTTCATATATGCGTGTATATTTTTAACATAATGAGGAAACAAAAATATATATTTTATTTTTTTAAATAGATATTATTTTTGGTAAGATCCCAGTGTCAGTATTTGGTTGCCAATTGGAAAAGTAAATTGCAGATACCTGCTCCTAGCTAAGTTTGTAATGCAAAACAACAAACTTTTCTAACAATTAAAATTAAAAAAAAAGGGATTTACAAGTCTGCATTTGTATATATGGTATTTACATATTTTATTAACTATATAAACCAATAGGTCGATGGAAGAAGAAGTAAATAATAAAATGTTTCTCTTTATACAATAGATAAATTCCGGAATATCCAAAGAAGATATCACCTATATACATCATGAAATAAATTGAAAAAGTAGATAGATGGCAACAGAGAGAAAGAGAGAAAAGAGTGACAGATTGATAGATAAAAATTCTGGACTAAGGGCAAAAAAAGAATGAAATTTATTATTATTTGATTTTTATTTTTTATTTTTATACAATTTGAGGTTTGTTTTTGAAATTGCATGTTTGGTTTTTTGTTTTTACCGACTTACATCAGTTAATTCAAATTCATCACCATCGTTGACACCGGGAATCCTTGTTTTACCCTGACATATTCCAGGATAATCACCAATACGTGGTGAAAGAATTGTTAACTCTAATTTTTCAATAAAATTAATAATTTTATTAAAATATTAAAATCTATATATCTTTTTGTTTTTTGTATATAAAATTTTTTTTGTTTCCTCAGTTAAAAAAAAAAAAATTAAAATATATCTTTTTATATAGGGTTCAATAGACAATATAGGATTTTGGATTCTCAAATAGAACCACCACTAATTTGTGCAAAAATAATAAAAAAAATATATATTAACAAATCTGAAACGTATCTTAACAGCTTTGGTTTAGTTTTTGTTGTATTTGTTTAGCATGTAAGCATGTTTTGCAAAAGCAATTATACATATATATTGTAAATGTAGGTGTAAATGTTTTTTTTTTTTTTTAAATTATGAAAGGCAAACAGCTTGTTAGTTTTCTTATAATTAATATAAGGAAGATTTAATTTATAAAAATTCCTTTTTCTTGTATATTGTTTTTTTTTTTTTTTTTAAGCGGCGATATACAATACATAAACATTAATGACGACATGTAGAGCGGATATGTATATAATTGGTTTTAGTTTTTGGAAATTGTCGCTTACATCGGTAACGTGCATTTCTTCAGTATCATCGATACTAGCAACAGAAACCTTTCCCTGGGATACGATATGGTAATCGTGGATGTTGTTGGACAGCAAACAGTACTCTACGTTTGTTAAGTTAGATGAGGAGTTGTATAATGAATTATACCATACAAACAATTAAATGGAATAAAAATGTTTTTCTTAAGTCTTAAATATGATTTTAAAAACATTTTTATTTATATATTAATGAAATGATTTGTTTGTTTAGGAATGATGGATGAATTTTTAAGAATCTAATAGAAGATTTTTCAGTATTTAAATGTTTTATCATCCATTAGATAGTTAAAAAGTATCTTTTTATTTTTTTGTGCTACATCGCCGCTCATATTGAAAACAAAAAAAAAAAAAAAATGTATCATTCAGTCGTACTGCAATTTTGATTAGTCAAACTATCTATCCTCTCTGTCATTTTGAGGGAGTATTTGTCATTCGAGTTTTTTTTTTCTGTTAGTCAAGAGTGTATTGTGTTTTTGTTGATCTTTTTTTTTTAATTCTTAATCCGTTCCATGGGATAAGATAGAATTTTTGTTTTCAGTGATCATTCATTTCACATCAAACAAAAAAATTTTCAAAAAATTGTATGCAATCAAATTATAAAAGTCAATCATCTACAAGAACAATAAAATAATAAAAAAAAAAGTCAAAAACAATGTTTGATGTGTATCCTATTGCTGTTATGGAACTGCGTTTTTTTTTTCCACAAAATTTAAAATTAACATTAAAACTAAGGAAAAAGAAATTAAATTTGAAAATTACATCGGTAAGTTGGAATTCTTCACTATCGTCGATACTGGCAACAGATATTTTTCCTTGCGATACGATATGATAGTCATAAATGTTATTTGACAGGAGACAAATGTCTAAAGGATTTGAGTTTAAGTAATAAAATAATTGAATTATTATTTTGAACAATTATCATCAAAAAAATATCATGGACGGTTCCTGATAAAAATACAATTTGTGCATTCTCTTTGGAAAATGGATATTAAAGAAAAAAATTCCTAAATTAAAATAATCCAAATTGAAAACAAAAGAACGAAAAATGACAGTTCAAAGACTGCTAATATAATGAATGTGAAATGAGTGATGTTTGAAATGAGTTTTTATACCTTTGACTCCAGCAACGGCACCAGACATAATCTGGTAGAAAATGTGGTAAGAACGTTCCAACGATTGTTGAGAAATGACACGAGCCTTTTCCAATAGATCTTTAATGAAACAAAATAAAAATATTAAGTAAAAAAATTCAATTCATATTGACTAAATTACAAACAAAAAAAAAAACTTACAAGTTTCAATATCAGCACCAGCAAGTTTACCAGTTGGGCCAAAGTGAATACGGATGAATTTACCCTATTCAATTTAAGAAATACACTCTATTAGTTTTACTTTTCAAGAGAAAAGCGAACATTTTATAATACTTACGAAACGAGAAGAGTTATCGTTACGGACGGTCTTTGCGTTACCGAAGGCTTCAAGAACAGGATTGGTTTGGACGACCTGATCTTCAAGGGAACCCTTTGATTTTTGTGATTCATCCTTCTTGGTTGAGGCACCGACAGTGGCGAAGTAGGCAATTACCTTCTTCGTGTTTTCAGTCTTTCCGGCACCAGACTCTCCAGTAATCAACATAGATTGATTAACGTGGTTGGTTAACATGTCGACGTAGGCACCATCAGAAATGGCGAAAATATGTGGTGGCACTTCATTACGGCGCTTGCCACGGTACATCTTAGCGCAACGGTTAGTATAGACGGGGTAACGCTTGTAAGGATTGATGGCAACGCAGAAAAGACCAGAGTAAGTCTATAAGGGTGATACGTATATTTTTATTAGATTTTTTTTTTTAAACAATTCTCATTTCTTATAATAAAAATATCAATATTACAAAAAATAAGGGGAAATTCTACATACTAAAAAAAAAAAACACATCGCCTGGGTTTTTCGTAAAAAACTTTATAAGCGAGGTTCCAGTTTTGTAATGTAGTTTTTTTTTTTTTTTTTTTTAAATAGAAAACAATAGCAAAAAAACAACAGAATTCCCTTATGACATTGTTTTAAGTGTTTTTAAGGAAATTCTCTTTTTAAATTTTGTTTTTGGATATAATTTTGTTATAATTTTGAAAAGAACCAGATTCGAAAGAGCCAAACAAGGATAAAAACTAACAAAAAAAAAAATCTTAAAAACTACAATTCATATTATTATTATTTGCTTTTTGAAAGTATTCAGCTCTTGAAGAATGTTGCGATGTGAATCCATTTAGTCGGTATTTTTTACCGCTTTCTTTCGATTCCATCTTTTTGGTGTGTGCTTCTATCATTCTGAGAATTTTTGAGACTGCATTAACAGAAAGCCAATTAGTGCAAACATTTCAATCAAATGTATTTTGAATTTTACGATTTGAAATTTTTTATCTCATAAGAACGAAAGGAAACGAAAGTTGACGAGCTGCACAAAAAGCCAATACAGAGCATAAAATATCAATTTTTTTGGCTTTTTTTTTTTAATTTTTATTATTTCTTGAGGAAAGGCATTCGATTCATATTAGTGCTGTTGAAGATGGTTAGGGGTTAAGCTAGTTGGATATTGGATTATTCAAAAGTATTTTTTGGGGGTTTTTTTTTTATGTGAGAGCATTTGCAAGCATTAATGCCATTTTTTATATTTCTTTGAAATTTTGTTTTTTTGTTTTTTTTCGAGTATCAAAAGTATATTGGACAAATAGAACAACAAGCTTATAGCATACAAAAACAAACATGGAAAGCCATACTTACGTAAATAAGCTTATGGTAATATCTCTGCCTCAAGTTATGCAAGACAGAGGCATCGTTAAGGTATGTCAAATTTGACATATCTTCGGCTTTTTCGTATTTTGGTGGATTCACTTGTTGGAGCTGATCTTTCTTAAAATCTTTGCTCTAATTTAAGGAAGAAAAAAAAAAATGCTAATTAATAAATTGTTTTTAAGACACTTACGTAAATAAGTTTTTTATAGTATCGTTGTCTTAAATTGTGTAACACACATGGTTCGTTGAGGATAGTTAGATCTGCCATATCTTCGCTTTTTTCGAATTTTGGAGGATTAACCTTCTGTATTTTATCTGCTTTGACATCCCTCCTCTGTTTTGGTTTTTTTTTTTTTGTTTTTTGTTTTTAAGTATATTTTTTATTTTGTTTACAAATTCAAATACAAAAATATATAAAAGTGTTTAAAATATGTAATGAATGACAAATGGAATTGATAGTGATGTAAGTGCGATTTGGGTCAGTTTTTATGAGTGATTTTGAATGAAAAAAAGAAGAAGAAAAAACTTTTGTAATATACCTCTCCACCGGGCAAACCAACGGTGACGATATCACCCTTAGTAGCCTTAATCTCTCCCAAGAGGTAACCCTCCTTCTCATCGGGCACCCAGCAATTCTTCTTCGAGTCATAAGGTTTCGATTGATCGATGCGTCGTTGTTCCAAGGAAACAAACAAGTATGGGGTTGGATCTTCATCCTCTTGGCTTGCTACTGGCTTTGGCATTTTTTCTTAGTTTTTTTTTTTTTTTTAAATTTCAAACTTTAAGAAAAAAATTTCAAAAACACTTGAGAGAGCTTGGGGCTAGAATATTCGCGATATGATTTGGAAGTAAGTCAAGTAATTTTTTTTCTCAGCCCAAATGCTTCCCTGTAAATAAAAATAGGTAAAAATGTATAAGTAAATGAATTTATCAGACAAAAAAGGTAGCATTTTGTAGATTTTTTAGCGAATGATTTAATTTGAAAGTTTTTAATTCTCTGTATCCTTGAAGATTGTTTATTCATTCAATTTGTGTCTTTTATATAAGGTATATTGTAGGCTTCAATTTATGTTCGCATTTTTGATTATATTTTTGAATCTTTTTAAACTTGAATAGTGACAACAGATAACATCTTAAGTGGCGCCCGACTACGGACTCTTGTGTATACCTAAATTTGCGGTGATGCCGCATATCCTCGATATATTTTCCCCATTTTCTAACTGAGACGATAGTTAGATTTCATAATTCCTAATTCTATCTATATCATTTTAACTTTGGATTGGTAAAATATATCAAGAAGTACTGATTCATGACGTCAAGTGCTGCGTCATAGGAGGAAAAACAGAGTTGAAATGTTCGGTTTTAAACAAAGAAATTATTTGTCAAATTTGACCCCGATAGAGGTAAAGATACCACCACGACTTCTATAAAATGGACAAAGTTATGGACACCATAGCATGTTAAAAAAAAAAAAAACAGAGTTTTCTAAAAAGCTAATGGTGCTTTATGCATGGTTGAGAAAGTAAAGAAGAAAGGAGTCCTATATTACCAAGCTGCTAGGGTTCAAAGATGTAGAAAACTGCTGTGGCGATACATGAAATTTCAAAAGAGTGTTATTAATGGACAGGATCTTAAGCTTGGAAGCTATTAAGATTTTTTTCTTTCCGTAGACAAAGCTCATGTCATAAGCAGTTTCAAAATTTTTTTTAAAAATCATTGTACATTTAACATCCGGCAGGACACCGTTTCTGTGCTTTTTCTTAACGTCTAGATTCGATATTTCTTTCGTATTTCAGTTTTCTTGGAAAACATCGTGGAGATAACATCGGTTACTGATAACGTAATCGTAGTCCACCAGTTAGAGTCCATACTTTAATAATGACAACAAGCATGAAACTTTATCTGTTTCTCTTTTTACAGTTAATAGTTACACCAGTGGAAGATGATCAATCAGACCAGACCATAATCTCAAAATTTGGTTCAAATGTCTCAACTATCTGATGAAGAATTGAACAAAAAAACATCAATCGTTGCCAAAAACATATCATTTGGTTCACTTTGAATCTGTTTTAGCTTATGCCGGCTAATAACTGACCAACAACACCTATCCCGGCTACATTCCTGACACTTGCTCTTGGATGAAGTTTGAACTGAAAATTATGATGAAAAAGAGTAATCGATCTCAGCAACGATTTAAACAGAGCCGACCTATCCAACAAATAACAAGTGCCAATCGGACCAAATACGATTATGTTGGATAAACCGAAAGAAAATATTTTGACATATAATCCGAACACAAAACAGTGATCCTATGGAAACGGCTTATTCATGTCATAACCAAAGATTGTATAACTAAGCAAAATCAAAACAAATCACTTTAGGTTAGTTGGGTGGATCAACAGACAGGATTAGGACTTGTTTAACAATTCCTATGGAAGCTGATTGACCAAGGGACCCTAAGAATGAAAAAAATTTGTCGGAAAAGTGGTATCCGCGGTCTTACTTAAGTCTATTCAATTGCAAAGTTCTTGGCATATGTACACCTGGTAATCCATTTTTCATTGATTATGTAAGAAATAAATTTTTTTTGGAAATGGAAAATAATTGAAATAAATTTCGAAGACCCATTGATCCAAGTTGTGGATCTGAAAACTTGTGCAAGACATTTTATAAAAAGATTGTGCTCAATTTAATTTTTTTTCGACATTGCGCAAAGTTTTGAGTTTCTGATTTTTTTTATAAGAGTTAGCTTATAATATTTTTTACAAAATAATAAAAAACTACAATGGAAAATATTATAAAAATGTCGGGTCACTTAAAATTGCTGGCACAATAATTTTATTATTTTTAATTTTTTAAAAACCGAAAAAAAAAAAAATTGGCATAAGCATCGGAACATGCATCTGTTGCAGCTGTCTTGGGTCATAAATACTTTGTTTAAAATTTACGATTAATTTATTTCTTATTCAACTATGAAATGAATGAGAACTCATATATTGGTTCATTAATAACGAGATTTTCTGAAAAAAAAAAAATTCATATTCCATATTAACTTTCTTTTATCTATCAAAAGTAATTTATAAAAATTATTCCCCAAGAAAATTACATTTATTTTTTAGTTTTTTAAACATTTGCATATATAATCAGTTTTTTTTTTTTTCAAAAATTCTACTCATATCCAAATATGTGTATGAGCATAAAAATTCTCTTGTAATTCGATAGGATCTCGCTCTCCTGTGTGTTACAGTTTTAGAATATTTCAACACATATATCGTATCGCAATGTGATGAGGTAATACGCTTGCGTGAGATATTTGCTTTGAAAAGAAAGAAAGAAAAAAAAAAAAAAAAAACAAACAAATTCGAATTCAATTGCATTTACGTTGCTCAAACAAGTGTGTCATTGAATATATATCTCGATCTCGATCTATGTAAAATATTTATAGAGGTATATTAAAAGACTATTACGTAAGTAATGCGAAAAATAATTATACTGCCAACCAACAAGTGCACTCGTAATCGGGGCGCGTAGGTTTATGGAAAAATTGTTAATTATTATTTTAAAGGGCTTTTTTTTATTTGTATGCAACTAACTATTTTTTTTCGATTTAATTTTGTTTTAAATTTAATTAAAAAAAAATATTTTCCATTTAAGTTTTTATAGGAATATTTTCTTAAACTCCAGTTGGATCTAAAAAATTCATTTCCATTTTTAATTCCTGTAACCTTATTAAAAAAATTATAAAATCCGTTTTATTTATTTTTTTTTTGATATGGAAAAAAAATATCCAATTATTTTTTAAAACATTTATTTAAAATTCACTTTTCGAAAAAATATTCCAATAAATTCCGGTTTGATTTGAAAATCTTTAAAAAAAAATTATTACACTTCAACTTACTTCCGATTAAAGCACACTATATTTTCTTTATTTAATCGAAAATCGTTTCAAAAAAGGATCTTTCCCGTAATCCTTTTTGTAAAATTATATCCAACAGTTAGAAAAAAATCCTTCTATTCGAAAACTGCCAGAGCGCAAAATAAAATCTTAAATTCGTTTTGAATAAAATAAAAGAGAACTGTGATCTAAAACGACCGAGTTGCGAGATCGCAATGAATTTAACCGAAGCTTTTTTTTCACGACACAAAAAAATTATTGTTCATCTATTCGGATCAACAAAAACGCGTTTATTTTTAAATATTCTCATACAACAACAACAAAGGCGAGAGAAGTTACAAAAACAAAAAAATTTAAAACTATAAGTATATTTTCCTCTTTCTATTTTGATCACGATCGCGATTTTTCGAGTAAACAGGTATACGAGTCCGTGTAGACGTAATTCGATGTGTAAGTATCTATGTGTATATTTCGAAAAAAGAAAAATGTCTCCTTTCTCTCTTGACCCCAGCGATCTCTCGCCATATTAGCCCTTATCTATTTGAGAAAAAAATATATATATACATAATCATAATCTAGGAGACATGAGTATAGTTTGATTTTCTTTTTCGAAAAAAAAAAATAAATAAATTCTATCCATCCGCTCAAAATTGAGATATTCCATTATCCGTTTGTGAGTTGGTTTTTTAGTTTATTTTTTTTTTTTTTAACTTTTCTATTTTCGTCTGGATTAGGAAAATCGGTTTTTTAGAATGTTTCAAGCTATTTGCGTAACGATAAGCAATTGTTTTCAACAATTTTCAACAGGAAGCATTTTGTTTTTAAAATATCCACTTATAGTGTTTTTAGAATGAAGTTCACTTAAAGAAATCACTTTTACTTGTAAATTTAAGTCTTAAAAAACAATTTAAAGTTAATATTTTATTTCATCCACTATCACCACTTGATAGTGATATTGAAAAAAAAAAATTGGTCTATTACACAAGCATTACTTCACAGCTGTTAGAGAATTTTCAAATCACTTTTTTTAATTTACTTTTAACAATTTGTGTAATAGTTCCAATTTTTTTTTTTAATTCGTTTTCCAATTTCTAAATGTCACTTTTGATTTTATTTCACACTATACTGGTTTCCTTTGATATTTGTGAGGTTAACTGTTGATGATGAATCCTTTCTTGTCATTTGAAGATATAATCCAAAATGTGATTTGTAGTCGTAATAATCCAAAAAATTGGTATCTTTTCTTTGAAAGCACACCACTTAGATGTTAAACGTTTATTTTTTGCATGAGTTTTGTGTGAAATTACCGTTATTTAAGGTAACAAGGATACAGATAAAATAGATTAAATTTGATAGTCTAGTAACAACAATGATTTGAATTTAGGGTAGCAATAGCAAGTAATTTCAGAGAATTATAAGAAAAAAAAAAAAAAAATCAAAAAAAAAAAAAAAATTGAATGAATGAGCAGAAAAAAAAAATCCTAGAATCAGTGTTGCACTTACGCGTTCGAAAGCCGTTCTGACCAATACAGCCGGCAATGTTCCTTTTTATATGAGGCAATTTGATACCACATTCAGTTGTACGAAATTGGCATCGAAAATCGTATCGACAGACACCCGTTCCCGGGTTTGGCTCCCTTTTTGGTACACACAATGAAAAATCCAAATCTATGTGACCGTTCGCACTCACACCTCAAAAACTCACACCACAAAATTTGGTAAAATGAAAAATTAACAAAAAAAAAAAAAAAAATTGCTTTAAGAAAAAATAAAACTAATAAATAAATAAACAGGAGACTCGCGAAATGCAAAAGATACTCTTGAACAAATCAAATCTATGAGAGCGCACGAAATTTCTCACACACAGAATTCCCAACACCGATCGTGTGATCGTGCTTGCCTTTCGATGTGTGTGCATGACTTCGACTCGAACTTCGGCAAATATTCGGATTTTTCCGAGAGCTTGAAATAAGTTAAAAAAAAAATAAATAAATAAATAAAAGAAAAATCGAAATCGACACATACAAAAATTTCGATCTTTTTGTTTTTTTTTTTTTTTTGTCATTATTTTTCTCGTATGTATTTGCTTGAAAGAAATTCTGCGTGAGATGATCTAGTCACCCCGCTTAGATGATACAGAATCTTATTTGCAGCAAGGTGGTAGAATGATCATTTTACGATTTGTCATTTTGGCAACACTGAACGGATATCACCTCGCTCTCGCTAGATTGCTCGAGGTTGCCACAAATGCCATTACAGTTGCTCTTGCCGGCCACCTTAATCATATTTAAGCATCTTGTTTTGGGCACTTAACAATTGGAATTTAGGATTTAATTCTGTGGGAATATTTAGTTTCACCGAATTTTATGTAAATTTATCCCTAAATTCAAACAATATACATTCAAATTTGCTATAAGAAAAAATTCTACAAACTTCTAAAAACAAGACGTTAATCTCTAAAAATTTGCTAACTTTCGTTTGACAGTTCTGAAATTGTATGTCATTTAGATCATATGGCAAATCAGCTGTTTCAGCATTTGATTTAACAATTGTTAAATTTTTAAGACCTTTGATACGATGTGAAACTATTGAAAATAAATATTTTCGCACAAAATTCCTACATAGAAATATTTTTTCTAAATCAAAAAAATAACGAAAAAAATTTTATTTATCTATTTTTTATTTTTTTGTTAAATTCTATTCTTCCTACATTACGATTTAGAACAATATATATTTAGATTTTGTAGGTGTGTGATTTTGTGTGCGTTTTTTCTTTTCTTTCGACTTCTTATTCTTGGTAAAGCAACAAGAGTTTATATTTAAAATAAACTAAAATTAAAAAAAAATTTAAAAAGAAAAAAAATTGTATCCAACTTCTTATCGTATTTTACACAGACATAAAATAAAACAAAGATACTATAGACGACTGCAAAAATTATTATAACAACACAAACTTGGGGTACTTAAGATTTTTTTTTAAATACGTCGCTTAGGTACTTTTTATTGAATGCGTAGCTGTCCTTGAAATATCTTTCATTTTCAATGCTGCATTTCGTGCAGGAAATAGGTTTCAAAAATAAAAAAAATAATTTTAGACATTTTTTATGACCAAATTGCACTTTAAAGATGACATGATTCTTTATAACTATATATTTCTGTTATACCAAATTAAGTTTGATTTTTTTTTTAAATATATATTTTTTGTTTTTATTATGCATGTATATTAAGTAGACTATTTTTGGGTAAAAGAAAATTAGATTTAGATACAACATAATTCTAGTCTCGTGTTCTTTTAATAGAACGATGAATAAGTGAAATTTCTTAATGTTTGGATAGGATTTTGCTTTCAATATTTACAATAAAAGAAAAAAATAAAATAAAATCCAAAACTAATATTCTGATAATGATTTTATCCATTGCAAGACTTGTCCATACAACCATACTGAACAATTATGTTTGTTGCTTTAATTTTTTTTTCTCAGTAAATTAAAAATAAAAAAGAAAAATATTATTCATAGTGTTTATTTTAAAATTTGTTGAGAATGCGATAACGCACGATTCGGCGAAAAATTCTACAGAGGAACGATGATTTAGTTATTTAAATAACATTCCTAGTATCACCTAGCAAAAAAGACAGAATAAAAATATTTTTATCTATCAGTTTTAATATAATTTTTATATTGCTATCTTGAATGTTGAATTGGATGTTTGTACATGTATGAGTATCTAATGCTTAAAGATATCATGTTAAATAGCTTTGAGATTCAACTTTGACATACATTGACCTATATTTGGGCATCCAACCTGCTAATTTTTAAACTGCAGCTCTACTTGGGAGTTAACTTAAGGGCTCTTCATCAGATGTGCCACATTTTTTTATTGAAGATTCTCTTAACTCACGCATATCATCTTTTTTATATTAGTATTCTACAAAAGATTATCTATCATTTAATAATGGAAAGGTAAAAGCTTGAGCAACATTTAAAAATCATCCAATTTCTTTATCAAAATTTGCTGTCAGAGTCTTTACTCCAATTTTAAGCAACATTGTGGTTCCAAATACTAAAAATCATGACATAAATCAATACTCCGATATTTTTATTTGATTATTCTATTTTTGGTTTCCTCAGAAAATATAAAGAGTTTCAAAAACATTAGCCCAAAGATTTTCCAGATTTGTCGGTTAATTTATAGTTCTACGAAACGGAAAATCACTTGAGCAAGCACACAGTTTCCCTATCACAATATACACAAGGGGACATGGCGCAAGAAACTAAATTAAATTAATCACATGGCGATCGACATTGAGTCGGATCACCACTTTGTTGCAGATTATGTTTGAACGCAGATTACTCAAGCACCACAACTAAGGAGAACTTCTTTGAAAAGGTATAACATAGAAAAACCGCAATCGCAAGAAACCTCCAGAATTTTCACAGAATGAGTATACCGAAATCAACACCGACAAAACTGTCAACGTGTCATTAGAGACGCCGCAATTCATGTGCTGGGTTTCACTTGACCGCTACTAAAATAATCCATGGTTTAATGAAGAATGCTATTAACCACATGGAGCTAAATAAGAAGCATACAAAGCGGCGTTACAATAAAGGACAAAACCCGCTCGTGAGCTATAGGAACAAAAGATACGATTACAAGAAAAAAAAAATGCGAAAAGCACGTGATCGAAGATATTAAGAGTTTGCACTCCAGGAATGACGTGCAGAAGTTTTAACAATAGATAAAAAGAGCGTGTCAAGACTAGGAGACCTGTGGAGATGAGGAAAGACACTTTGTAGTAGCGTCACAATCGGTGCTGATATAATAAAAAAATTTCTTCTGCAGACTGTATCACGGCGAAGAAGCCCAACATGTCGCCATTAGGCAGAATAAACCATTCAACATAGACTATGATAGCCAAAACTCCCTTCCCCCTAAGTGAAACCAAGTAAGGATAGCAATATCTAAGCTTACTCATAAATCCAATAAAGCTACTGGACCTGACGGCTCGATGGTTGAAGAATTCAAAGCTGCTGGAAGTGACTTTTGGAGAACACACACCAACTCATTGTTCAGATATTCCCAGAAGAGTGTATCCCTGCTAAATTGAGAAGGAGACTCCCTCAACACCTCAACATTTATTCTGCCATATTGTGTTAATTATTGAAGGCCTACGTCAGCAACTTGATTTGCCTCTATCAGTGCCGTTTCAAACTAGGAAAGGCCACAATCGACTAAATCTTCGCACTCCAGTAGATAATGGAAAAATTGAAGAAGTTCAAATTGAATCTTTAAATTTTTGCAGCGTCAGACTTTTCAGTAGCATTAAATGTCAAATCAGCTGTCACATTAAGCTGCCAGGCTTTATTTATTTTCAATACATTTTGCCATTCCATCGTGGAAAGAGTGACACCATAACAACAATTTCAAATTGTTGAAATTTATTTACAAATTTGAAGCTTTGTTCGCAAACTAATAGAGCACTTCATGATATTTTTGGTAGAGATAATCGGCCATCTGAACGTGCTTTTTTATTAAAAAAAATGTGCACTCAATGCATGCTGTTAAATACTCATACCGTAACAAAAGAAAACAGTACGTTTAAAAAAAAATATCCTGGCTGTGGAAGCTTTTGTTGAAGAGGACCCCAATTCATCGATTCGTGGTCGTTTGCAGTAACTTGACCTTTGACCATTCGCTGTCTGAAAAATCCAGCGAGAGTAAAGATCTTGGTCTCGAGAGTTGTAAAATCCGATTGCTGTGAGAGCTAAAGCAGGGCGACCATTTACTGCGTCACAAGTTTAATGATTTGGCTTGAAACCAACTGAAAGTTGAGCCAGTTTCGTACCCTTAAATTTTGTACAGTGACATCCATCCATGGTGACTTTTCAACAATTTTATCAGGTGTACTGGTATGAAGTGAGTGTGAAGATACAAATGTCTCGATAGGGAACATTTATTGTGAACGTTGCTATGACAGTGGGAGGCAAGGGGACCTACTCTAATTAATCACCCCGAAGGAAACAAAATACTGCTACGTCCACGTCGTTGTTTCTGGGTTATGCTAAACGCAGTATGCAAAAACAAATGACAAGCCTACGAGCAATGCGACTGAGCAATGAAAATCAGGAATTATCATTTGAAAAATTAAAAGTGACCTTCGTTTGACCTTGAAAATGGGTCTCAAGGTCAAACTCGTGGTCACCATCTTATGTCCCCTTCAGAACCTAATGACTTTTGTCTGAAACATTTTTCGCGATATCGCGTATTTTTCGAGTAATTTGGATGTCTCAAGTTAAAAAACTCACCCGGTATACCGGGTATTTGCCCATTACTATTTATGACTCATCCAGTCAACATCCTGTGCTTCTGACGAAAAAATAACATATTTTGATAGAATGTCATATAGGATCGTGATGGTTTCTTTATTTGGTGAATTGTACGACTATCAAACAGGGATAAACTGCTTCAACTATATCTTTTAGGATCAACAGGTACTGTTTGAGTGACTTTGTTTATGAGTTTAAATGGAAGACAAACCAATGATGTCGTTCAATTTAGCTGTTGATGTGTTATACAATACTTTGTGGCGGTTATTCACGCATATTGCAGTAAGCCTTTGAACTGTTGGTTTTAATTGTCATGGCTCACCATACTATTGCAGGCGATTTATTTTCAACTTGTAATTCTTCGCATGGACAGCTTTATTTATCAATGTAAATATACTTTAGGAATTATACGCCATTAGAAATTCATAGACAAATAATGTCTCCTAAAACGACTAAATTCAGACCGAATCTCTAGCCCAATATTGAAACAATTTTTTTATATTGTATGATATTTATATAACTCTAACTGCAACCAACTTCAGACTGCTATAATTTCTAAGCCGTTCATGACAGTGAGCTCAAATTTTGACACATGACAGATAATTCAACAGTTGTGTTGAAAATTTTTTATCCGCGATGGAATTCAAACGTGATAGTGTGATTGCTTTATATTTGGCTGGAAAACCACAAGTAGCTATCGTTAGAGCCCTCCACCACCTCAACGTGAATAAATCATTTGCATCTCGGACCATAGCTCGTTACCGTAATACTGGTAGCGTTGCAAAACGCCATGGAGGTGGTCATAAAAAAACAACAGCATCGGCAGAAATGGTTCGGAAACTGAAGGCTCGAATTGAGCGAAATCCGCGTCGAAGTGGAAGAAAAATGGCTCGTGAGCTCAACATATCGTTGGAACGGATGATGACACATACTGAAAAATGAGCTTGGGCTCAAGCCATTAAAGTTCCAAAAAGAGAAAAAAGTTAGAGTCGAAAGAGCGAAGGAGTTGCTACGCTTGAACGAAAGTGGTGAGTTGCCGAATTTGTTTTTTCCCGATGAGTCGCCATTTGTTATCGACCAATATGACAACAAACAAAATGACCGAGTTTACTTGCCAGAGAGGTCCATCGAAAATTTACACCTTCGGACGACCATCAGCAAGCAGGCATCACCGATGGTGATGGTTTCGGCCGCCGTAACCGCCGATGGTCGCTCTCCGATCGTATTTTTGGACCGTGGCGTCAAAATTAATGCGATCTTATACCGTAAATCTGTCTTGGAGGCAGTATTGAAGCCTTGGGCAAACAATCATTTCGATCGGAGACCGTGGACATTTCAACAAGACTCGGCACCGTCTCAGAAAGCGCGCGTCAACCAAGATTGGTTAAAAAACAATGTTCCACACTTCATTTCTTCGACACAATGCATTGCAAATTTTCCGGATGCAAATCCGTTGAATTTCTCTGTTTGGGGTATTTTGAAGGCGAAGGTTGGCACTAAAAAATACTAAATTTTGGACCACCTCAAACAAGCACTTCGCCAGGAATGGGCTAAAATACGCCACTTGCGTGCAGCGTGCGATGGTTTCTTCGGGAGTCTCAAGGCTATTATTCGCGCCAACGGTGAACATATTGAAAACTACTGATACAATTTGAAGATTGATGTATTTTCCAATATTTTTTGCTTTAGCACAATTAAATTTATCAAAAAATAAAAAAATTATAACATTTTCAAAAGTTACAGTTCGAGTCAGGCAGGGTGTATATTCAAACTTTATTTTTATCCTTGAAAACAGCTGTAGTGGTTTCTCTCCATAGAGGCACAATATAGTTAAACAATTATCATCCTATTTGCATAATGTCTGTGTTTTATAAAATTTTTGAAAGAGGAATGAAGTCGAGAATTATCTCCTATATAGACAAAAGAAATTTTGTAATATATACAGGCCCAAGTACGTATAGAACTTCTGCTGCTCTGTTTATAGATATCACCAAAGCGTGAACCACACTTTAGTCTTTACCATAAGATAAGCTTTGTCATGCGGGTTTTAGATATTTTAACTATGAATGGTTTGCCTCATATTTAAAAAATCGGAAACAAATGAAAAAAAACAAAAACTGTTTTAATTCCCATAATACTATTGTTATAGGTGTTCCTTAAGGCTCTGTTTTGGGTTCCCGAGGGTTCCGTTTCGTCTCATACACTCTTTTTAATTTTAATCAACAATCTCTCGTCTATTACTTCTAATCTAATATATTCCTTTGCTGACGATTGTACTCTCTGCTTTTCATATTCTTTCCCGGACTCACGTCCCTGTTCTTCAGCTATAGAAGGGGAACGACAGTGTATGCAAAGCTCATTAAATCATGATATTAACAGCATAACTAATTGGGGAACCACTAACTGAGAAGAATATAATGCTTCCAAAACACAATGCTGTATGCTGCCGTTAAAGCAGAATTTATACATCCAGCCATTGTCCATGAATAGCACTTGCATCGTTGAAACCGAGAAAATTTAAAATTTCGGTATGTATGTCAATGACAACATACGTTGGAATGACCAGATATCTGTTGTCGTCAAAAATGCTGCGAAATGTTTAGGCTTCCTCAACCGATGTACGGTAAACTTAACCCGCTTTTATCAGGCCTCAATATATAACGAGCACAATTCCCACATCTGGTCAGGTGAGCCGAAAACATCTTTACACCTGCTAAATAGGATTCACTCAGAAAATTCACACCCGCGAACTTCGGTGTAATGTCTCAAGTCACTGTTTTACTGCTATTTCACACCAGTAGCATTCCGCTCTTTCAAACTTTTAACTATAACAATCGTCTCAATACCAAAATCTTGTGTTTCAGCATAGATTTTTGCGTGCCTACACACAGTGTTTGCGGGAGGAAAAAAAGAGAGATCAATATTCATTCAATAATTGTGTTTGAATGTTTTAATTACTTGGGTTTAAAAACTTAGTGAGGCATGAATTTTCAAATCAAAGTTAGTTTTAGATTACGCTCGAAGATGGTCTTAAGGGTAAACTGATGACAATTTGTAGCAGGATGGTTGGTACTGAATAGTTCAATGAAGAATCAAGGGTAAACATAGCGATGAAATAAGGTGAGGTAGGAGTTATTACGCCGTTGTTAAAAGGTGTCTATTGACTGGCAATATTAGCGTCATCTATAATCTTAATAGCACAGTTTTTAATCCTATCTAGCAGCTGAAGATAGGTTTTAGAAGTAATTAGTCAGATGTCGGAATTATACCCAAGTTTTCGAACATATTGTCTTCCAAGGTAAGTTGTCTTTGGCAAACATATCAAGAATGGACGGGGTTCAGATTTCGCTTTAACAATAGGAGACACAATAAGTATTGTGATTTAGCAGCATTCGTTAATTAATTAAAATCAAAATTTAATGAGTTTAACATAAACTACCAGTCCTGTTTAACAACTAAAGAGCAAATGATTTATGAAATCATAAAGAGTGTAGGTGAGAAAACATAGCCCTGAGGCACCCCGTTTCATCATTTCATCATTCATTTTGTGTGTACCAGACTTGAAGCTATTCAAAGCTATTCAAAAATGCACGTATTTTCAACAAAAATGTCACTATACTCTTGAAATACTTTTGAAATTTCAATTACAGCAATCTTCCATGTATCAGATTGGTGCAGACTTCGGACTCATGATGAAAATGTGATCAAGAGGTAACCTGAACAAATAATGTTTTCCATCTGCTTGAAAAGACTCCTTAGGTGTAGGTTTAATAGAAATGCTTACACAGTGGAAGGATACCTCTTCTAAAGTAGAGAAGGAAGACCAAATAGTCCAGCGGATTTACGTATATTGTGATCTTTACATATCCTTGCTACTACACAAGTGCGAAAGTGGATTTGTCTGACCCCACTGAGAGATTATCCACAAATAGATGGAACAATATCTAACTGCCCTTGGTAGTTAGAAACATACTGTAGTATGTTTTGCCTCATCATTAAGCCTTATTGGGACTTTGCCTCGAAACCGATAAGACTCAGCAAAGCATGTATTTGCTGTTTTTGAAATTTATTCGCCTTTTAAAAAGCCACAAAAGGACTCTGATTGAAATGGAAATATAGACCATATCTTGCCAAATGATCTACTCCTTGTTGCATTGCATTGCATTTTTAACTTTGCGTAACATGATGTGCGAAGTTCGCCTTGATTCTTATGTCTTGCTTTTGAAGTATCTAGAAGTGCATCTAAAGAAGACTATAAGTTTATACAAGGTCCTATCAGTACATCATCAATTTAAAGACCAATTCTACTGAAAATATTTAATCAAGAAATATCACCATAAACGTACTGATGATTCTTGCATTGATGGATGAATCAATCAAACTCGCCAGACCATGTGGTAAACATTTTCCAAAGTAGGGCTGATGACATGGTTAATTTTACGAAATTATCAACCGAGTATTCAGAAAAGCTAAAACATTTTTAATTGACAGAACTGATGCTTAGAGTAAAATATTCCATGTATAACCAATTCCACGGGGAGGGGTACTTTATTGATTGACAAATACCAATTTAGCGTTTAAAAGAGATCGCCAGCGAGCAATTAAAATTTCATTTTGAAATTCACACAGAAATTCTTATGGAAATGTCGAAAAGTTTCTTAAATTTTTGAGGAAATTCGAAAATAAGCTCTGCAATAATTTTAAGTGTTTGTAATTTTATTTCCTTCAAAATATTGTAGTAGTAAATTTGTCGTTGAAATTCACCAGGACGATTGCATCTTCATTTAAATATGATTAAACAGTTGAATCATCAAGCGTCATTTTGTCTGAGTAATACTGGCGAGGAAGGTCTTAAGTAATTCGCCTAAGACCTTGACAAGTATTTAGATATTATTTATTTATAAATATTTATACTCGTACATTCGAATGTGGCATAGTGTTTTATGATGAATCATGAAATGTGCTGCAACATTCATTGGCATTTTATTTTCGAACAAAAGTCGCATTTTAAGAGTTGTTTGATGTAAAATTCCAAAATGAATATTTTTAAACCGCTGTTGACAGGGTAAACGATTCATTGCAATTGAAACAAAGGCATCGTTAACAAAGTTGATAAGTCCTTGAGGTATTAATATAGAAATGGGAATACACGCATCCTAAATTGAGGACGTTTTTAGCTATTTTTCTTGTATTTTCTATTGTATTCGGAGATGGAAAATTTTGGATTATTTCTTGACAGCATACTCGCATATTTTCACAAACAGCAAATTTCGAATTCAAATGAAATCTATTTATGGAATTTCTAAAAGTAATTTAGCATTGTTAAATAGAAAGATGCCTTCTAAAAGTCGAAAAGGATTTTTTTTCAAAAAAAAAAAAAAAATAAATAAAAATACATTTAGGATTGCAATAAATATAGACATTTATAGGCAGTGCACAACTTTAAGCAACCCTGCCAACGAATACATTAATAATTAAACGGGCTGTCCTTCAAGTAATAAATGATAATATTCGAATGCCTCACTACGATCATGATACTGGAAAGAAAATGAAAATATTTTACAATACAAGTAGGATCATGAAATGCACATCCTTAAATACAACTCGAAGCAGTACATGACTAACTCATACGAGTACTTACACTTATCGAAAAACGAGTGTACCGTCGGTTGATTAAAGCCCATAAAATGCAAACTAAGATGGCGGTCTTCTCATGGTCTAAGGTCCAAAGTAGAAAACGGATTTGCTGAAGTTTTTTTCTCGGCCCTGTGTACCTTGAATAATCTAGTTCACTGTAACCACGAAATTGAGAACAGATAATATACTATGCAAATCAGAAGAAAATGCGGCGAACGACATTATCGCCAATGAACGAGGCACCCGTTCGAGAATGCCGTTCTTATTTTTTTTTTTTTTTTTTTTGTATAATGTGCGCACGCTCAAAGGCTTGAAGTACCTTTAAAATGCTTGCACACCGCAAGAAAAATCAGGGAGGATGGCAAGAGAGGTACCGATGAATATTGGTTTTAAATGTTTGAAAATTATAATGACATTCCACAAGCGAGTTATATGCTTAGGAACGAATCATGATATTTTGAGGGTAGTAGTAGTAGTAAGTAGTAAGCTTTATTAATGCAAGCAAATAATTATATTACAATGATAAGCGTTGGCTTTTACCGTCCGGCGAGAGAGATTTGAAATACTAAAAATCTTGGTTAATAATTTGCAGCCGGTATTTTAGAGCAGTTTTGTAAAATTTAAATAGTATAGTCCAGTTTTCTCCATTAAGAGCGCAAAAGACTTCTTTCAAAGAGAGAGTGTTTTTTCCATAAAAGGATCTTCTGATTGAGCTCAAAATTGGGCAGGTTCCGATGAAATGAAAACTGTCTTCTCTTGTCCGATGGTTGCACATTCGTCACTTCCGACATCAGTTCTATGTGGCATGTAATTTAATTACAGCAACTCGCTCCTAGCTTTGAATGCAGTTGAGATTACTTCTAAACTGTTCATATCATGAAAATAGTTCTGCAACCCAAGGTCATAATTTAAGGCTCTATAAATGTTTCTCACTTGGCTTTGTTCGCTTGTTCGCATTATTTGTAGCATGTTTGGAGTTTCCTGGAGTATAACAATATATATATATGAGAAATAGCTTGGCACAAATCCAGAACAACACTCTGACCTTGATTGATTTCTGCAAAACAGTTTCTGTTACGGCCAACGTAGACTTGAATATTGTAGGCATACAACGATCCAGCGTTGGCCAGAATAGAAAGTTTGGTGCCATACTTTTAAGGCTTAGATGAAATGTATTGTCAAAAACTGCATCGTTCACAAAATAGCAGCAGTTGCTCATCGACGGTCAGAATATTGCCAGGAACATAAATACATAACTTTCAAGCGCTGCACCCAAAGATCGAACAAATTGCAAATTGGCGCCAGTTTATTGAGTAAACTCTGCTGAACATTACGCCCACTTTCTCGGTTATCAAATCGTATCGATTGGCCAGTGACATTGTCACTGCGAAAATTTGTGGCCCATGCCTAGCAGTCCAAAGCTCATCAGTTGCTTAGCTTTTCGACCGATATGCCCCAGCCAACAGCAAAAGTCCATAAAAGGCGAGCATTTCAGACACATCTACCGGCTTCCACGAGACGCCATGCTTGTGAATACCGTACAAATTGGTCTTTTGTATCACAATATTCTCGCAGAACCGCTAATAGTCCGACATTTTGCAGTAATTGCTTGAAAAAAAAAATCTGAAATAATTCACGGCAAAAGGTTGCACAGTCGAATAATAAAGAAATAACTGACGAAGTGTGACAGCACTAGCGCGAAGAACCTTATTTGAAGGTTTAAACACATTGTGTCAAATTGACACCAAACATCAGATATGTAATAATTCTTCTACAAGTCTTCAGAGCCCTCTGGTGGCGACAGTTTATTTTTGGCAACAGCACTACAAATATTAGGAGTTTTGCTTATTTAAAAAAATGTGTGAAATTGACACTAAATATAGACTAGTGTTAAGTACTCGGCTTAACATTGATGCCGGTTAAACTGTTCATATTCCCAAAGTTTAAATTCATTATTAATTATACGCCATTGTTGTTGTTGTTCATCATTTATCGCAGCATTATGAGTGATCTAACCTACATACGAGTATGTTCGAGTTATCTGATTTGTACATCGCTTGGTGTGCTTCAATTTCCCCTGCGACTTCTCACCAAAATCTCCAGCCATAGCAGATGCTTGTTTTGCCGGGCTAATTAATTATTAAATATTTGTAGATACGCAGTTGCAACTGCTGCATTTAAATTTAATTTCCTTTGTTGTGTACTCTGGTAGATTTTCGCCAGAGTTGCGGTCCTGCAGCACAGACTTTTTTCATAAATTCTGTTTTTAGAATTTGGGATTATTGTTGAATTATTAGCATTTTTCGTTTTGGTTCTATAAATGTTTATTGTGTCGTTTTCTTCTAGATGGTGGTTAATTGTTTTTCCTAATCCTTTTACGATGTCTTGTAGATTTTTTTTTTGGAATTTGATGGAATGTTTTTTAATCCGATATTGTTTTATTTATTTCTTGTTCTAGAATGTTTATGTGACCTTGCCTGTTCTAAGTGATTTCATTGTTTCGTTTGTTTTCTGACTTACGGTCGAATAGTTCCTTGGACAGTTTTTGTATTATGTCATTGGTTTTTATTAGGTACTCGTTCAATTCATTGTATTTCTAATATTATTTAATTTCTCCGGTCATTAAGTGGACCTCCATTAGATACTGTTGGTCCATTTGGTGTGCTTTTGGGGAGTCAATTTTTTGACGAACTTTTTTTTGGTGGGTGTATATTGGAAAGGTTGGAGTTTGAGGTCGATGGAATTTCTGGGATACTAGGTGGTGGATGTAAGCTGTCTACAATGTTGGCAATTTTCATACGAGGCGGCCAATAGACTGGTCCATTTCTTGAGATAACACGCTCACCGAAATTCGAACTTTAAATAGCTCGATTGTTTTTCCCTCTGTCTGGCAAGTGGCGGGGTTCTGTTGAAACCATATTCCACTAATGTTGATTCCACGCAATTGCGGCCAAAAATAACGTTCCAAAATGTCCAAAATGTTTACCAATTGTAACGTGAGTGACGGCCATCATCACTAACGAAAAAATATGATTATTAATGTCGCCAGCGTGAAAACCATACCAAACACCAATTTTTGTAGACGTAATGACGTCTCATGAAGCAAAATTAGGTTTGTAGCCATCCAATAATGCATATTTGACATGCATTGTTGACACAGCTATTTAGCCGCAAATGAGCTTCATCGCTGAAGATGATTTTGTGACAAAATTCCGAATAGTTTGCAACCATTTCTAGATACCAATTTGAGAAGGTTCTTAAGTCAACTTGATTTTGTACAGTTGTAGGCCGAAATCCTTTCACAAAATTTGTCATAATGTTGTTTGAGCGATGCCAAATTCCTGCAAATAGCGGGGATTGGATTGATTTGAGTCGCTGTTAACTAATGCACTTACGGCCCAAACATATGTAGCGTTCTTTGCACTTCATTCTCCCAGTGACACATTAAGCAGCGAAAATGTAGACTCGGGTAGGGCGATTATAACGACCGAAAATTGGCGTTAGCACTCTTAAAGTTGAGGTCACTCACTCCAAATTTTGGTAACAAACTTTAGTAATTTGTAAACGATACTCGTTTGATTGCTGCACCATGACTAAATTGTACACTAGTAATGACAGTTCACAAAAAATATATATTTTAGTTCTTAAGGCACCAGATTAATTTTTTTCCTTTTTTTTTTGAAACATGCATTTTTTAAGAATACTATAACCAAATTTAGTAAAGAAATTCGTAAAATTTATGTTGAAGTTGTTCCAAGCGCACGACCGACCGAGACATTGATGACAAGTGGATATGTGACGTGGAATACGAATCTGAAAAAAAACGCATGAGGGTCTTCTTCGTGCAAAACGCGGAAAAAATGATGAGTCTCTAGAAGCTGTGGAGCTGTTTTATTGTCCAGGAATAGCTGACTGATGGTGACAAATAAAAAAAAAAATACAGATACTAAATTTAGTACTTTGAACGTGTTTTTCTCGAAACTACGTTTTTCAAAAAAAATAGTATTTGAAAAACTATTCATCCGACTTGCATTTACCAGGTCTTAAAATGTGCCCTATGGCACCACGTAGGGATTTTTTTTTATAAAAGGCCCCCTTCTATTTTTTTTTTTCATAAACGATGAAAATTTTCTGTGAAAATGGAAAATAGAATTCGGTGAGCCGTCATTTTAATCCCTTTTTCCATTTCCCTCTGCGATATATAAATATATTATTTATTTATTTACAAATTATATTTTTTTGTATTTCTCAGATGAACCGTATGGCTTAATTGCTTTTAACCACTAAGCAACAACTTCGTCGGAGTGTCCTTTTGGAAGCTCTACTGAGAATCCATTTATCGGTAACAAATTCTGCTAAGCATATTTTGCAGATAAATTAGTTTGTTCAACAGTGAGCCAGCACTTTCAGCCTTTCAATAAGATATCATTATTTTAAACCTGTTAGAAAGGGTGACTAGATAAGAACGTTTGGAACAAAAATTTAAACAAAACAACAGCGGTGTGAGATTGAAATTGATTCTGTGTGTGTTGTGAAGCAAAGTTCATATCATTATGTGTGAAAAAGAACACCTCTGCAGCCTCGGCTTCGTTGACAGTACTAAAAGCGGTTGGTCCAATTTTTGATGATTCGATCCAATAACGTGTCGAATGTTGGACAGAAGCTCGTCCAAAGTGGTTGGCTTGTAAGCGTAGACTAAGGACCTGACGTAGCCCCAGAGAAAATAATCTAGTGGTGTCAAATCGCACGTTCGCCGTGAAATGACCAAGTCGCCAAATTTCTCCTTCGAGAAATTTCGAGCGTTGAGTCTTCGTGGAACTACAGCTCAGATATACCGATGTAGCCGAGCTCTGACCACAGAAATTTGGTTAAAATAGCTTTATACCTACGACAGTTGACGATAACGGTGTCTCCTTCCTCATTTCGAAAGAAATAAGGTCTGATGATGCCACCATGCCATAACCCGCACAAAACAGTCAATCTTTGTGGATATATTGATGCTTGGCCGAAAACTTGTAAATTGTGTTCGCTCCAATAACAGCAATTCCATTTTTTGGCCAAAATCCGGATCTCCAGCTAAAATTTCAAGCGTCAACTTAGCAAACCCACGGCGCTGTCTATAGTCATCCGCTTTCAATTCTTATGTCAGCACAATCTTATATGTATATCGGCCCAAATCCAACCGCAAAAAAAGCCTTGTTGACTTTTTAGCGATACTCGATTTAGCTGATTGGCGCCGGATGGACATTTCTTGGTCTTCTTAGATAGCAGCCGCTACGGCAGCTATGTTTTCTTCATTTCGCACCAATTTCTATCTGGTTGGTGGCTTAAGATACAAAACAGGCTACTCACGCTCAAAATTTTTCACGGTACGACGAATTGCCCGTATACTGAAGCCATGAAGACGACCGACTTTACGACAAAATTCACGTTGCGTATTTACAACTGAGCCGGAATGTCGATATTTTTTTAATAATTTCCACACGTTCGGCAAGCGTAAAACGATGCGTGAGGAAATGGCAAACCTTAGTGAATATTTTGACAACTGGATGTCATTGGTAATGACATCTGTAATGACGAATGTAAAATCTTAACTGCATCCGTGTAGATGGAACTAAAAGTGATGATGATAAAGTACCAAACTCTGATGTGGAACTTGAACAGCACTAAACAACACAATGGCCTTTCAGTGCCTGAAACACATTAACTTAAAAAAAAGGCAGGCCTGAAACAATGGCAAAAAAAAACAATTAGACTGTCAACTACATCAGTCAAACTTAAAAGCTCTTCAGTATATCATAACGAAGCCAGAAAACATAATGAAAATCGAAATGGAGTAGTTCATTGGTTTACATATTTTGTGTTCAACTGACATCTTCGCGACTTTATTGAAGTTCGTTGGCCAGTAAAATTTTTTGAACTCGATGAGATGCATCAGGTGGAAAACAATAAAAAGATTCTTACACTTCAACGATTAGAACGATTTGAAGCCATTTTTAACAGATGAATGCGACAAACTTTTTAAAGTAAAACTATTTTTGGAAAATATAAGTCAACGGATTCTACAATACTTATTTCAAAAGAGTAATACCTTTACCGAAAATGCACCTGATTTAGTAGACACTGGAAACTTAGTGACGAGACTTACATCTACAGTTGTTAAACATGTCAACCACTAACTTTTACCCGATAATTTGTATCACAGTCCTAAATTGCGAGTTCACCTGTATATAAATGGATTACTATCTTTGAGCATAGTTAGACTAAACCGAGTCCCCAATTTTGAACTGAAATAAAAAAACAAGGTACGATTATGGAAGCATGATAAATAGAAACAATGACTACAGTTGATGGAGTTAAATTGGAACTGGTATTCTATTTTAAAAACAAGCTTGCAAACATTCTGTCATCACCAAACAGTGAAAAGAAAAACAGTACAGAGATATTCTCGCTCCTTAGCAGTTGAGGTTTATAACAAATATATGGGTGGTGTTGATTTTCTGGATTCTACGTTAGGGTTATACAGTCCCTTTGGGGGTGCTAAAAGGAAATATATTTTCACATGATAGATTTATGCTTAGCATTGATCCTTTGATCCCGTCAGAATAATTTTCCCTGTCATTATATGACATCAAAACCAGCCGTTTTTGAGAATATACGAAAAAACAAACAAATCACTTTTAAAAAAAACTTGGCCCGCCTTGCAGCATATCAGTTGTCGTCAAATTTGATAAATGTATAAAATAAACATTACATAACATAGCTATGGCTCGGTTTTTTATTTTTTAAACAAATTAACAATTTTAATTTATTTTAGTAAAAGTCGGTTAAGAACCCTCAAACAAAACCACTTTAAGTTATTTGAAGGTTTTTTTGGCTCAGTATTAAATTCATGCAGTAGAGAGTTAAAAGATACCCAATTGTTTCAGCATTTGCAGGAACAAAGATACGAAAAAGTTGGGATTTTATTAAGGCAACCAGTTCTTAGGCATGATCAAGTAGAGTTCGATTCTTCGATGGTTTGACATTTTATATTTCTGAACATAGCGAACAATGTCATTTTGCAAATGATGAAAGAATATTCACACCATATAAATACTTCTCTCTTTCAAATGGAATTACCATTTATCTTTATCTTATTTTCCTTTTAATGAATTTTATATGTTTACTAAATTATTGTCATTCTTCTCCTTTGCCGCTTCCCACTATTTTCCCTAAAGGTAACAATTAAGAATTCAGATTTGCGTAAAGATGAATTGAACTCCGTTACTTTAAAAAAAATACAATTGGTCGAATATCGACCATAAGCGATACTCTACACATTAAATAAAAAAATAATAATAATAATAACTTCAGAGTGAAAATTATAAAACATGGGCTGAAAAGTCCGTTTCTAAGAGAGGGCACCACTTGAATTAAATCCATACCATTTTCAGTTAGTACCAACCTTCAAAAGACACGTGTATAAATTTGACAGCTGTCGGACAATTAGTTCTCGAGATATAGCGTTGTGAGTGAAGCAACTTTTGATATTGTAAAAAAAAAAAAAAAAAATGGATTCAAAGCAATTTCGTATGTTGATTTATCATTTGATGGAAAAAAATGCAGCTTGATAAGTGTTACCCGGACTCTGCACCAGTCGTTCGAACCATTTGCAAGTGGACCGAAAAATTTAAAAGTGGTCATACAAGCACCGAAGATCATGCACGCAGTGGACGTCCAAAAGAGGCTGTTTCAGATGAAAACATCAAAAAAGTCCACAAAATGATTACGAATGACCGTAAAGTGAAGTTGATCAAGATAGCTGAGGCTCTGAAGATATCAAGAGAGCGTGTTAGATATATCATACGCGAATATTTGGACATGCGAAAGCTCTGTTCAAAGTGGTTGCCGCTGTTGCTCACAGTCGATCAAAAACAACAACGTGTTGATGATTCAGAGGAGTGTTTAAAGCTGTTCAACCGCAATAAAGCCGAATTTTTGCGTCGGTATGTGGCAATGGATGAAACTTGGCTCCAACACTTCACACCAGAGTCAAGTCGGCAGTCAGCTGAGTGGCGAGCAGGCGACGAACCTCTTCCAAAACGGTCAAAAACTCAACAGTCGGCTGGCAAGGTTATGGCATCCAAAAGGGGCAGACTATCAACAGCGACTATTACATTGCGTTATTGGAGAATGAAGGACGAAATCGCAGAAGAACTTCCGCATTTGAAGAAAATGAAAGTGCTGTTTTATCAAGACAATGCACCGTGTCACAAGTCGATGAAAACGATGGCAAAATTTAATGAATTCGGTTACGAATTGCTTCCCCACCCACCGTATTCTTCAGATTTGGCCCCCAGCGACTATTTCCTGTTCGCAGACCTCAAAGAAAGAGATTTAAGACCGATGAAGAAGTAATCGCCGAAACAGAAGCTATTTTGAAGCTAAACCGAAATCGTACTACAAAACTGGTATCGGAAAATTGAAAAATCGTTTCAATCAGTGTATCGCCCTCGAAGGCATCTATATTGATAAATAAAGTTGAATTTTGCAAAAATTTTGTGTCTTACTATAAAACGGACTTTTCAGCCCATGTGTTACGAGTATACGGGGTGTAATCAGATCAATTACTTACTGCTGTCCGGTGTTGGTTATTGAAACGCCACATAATTTTGACAGACAGTGTTTTAGGACTTGTCTCCTACTGTCCAGAGTACCAACGTCTGAGTACTATACTAGCAAACCTCTTGCGCTGGGGCTAAACTAAACATCATTAACAGTAACCTCAATAAAATGACCCAAAAACACATCGCAAGGCGGTTTATCATTAAATATTGCTCGATTTTTGAAGCTTGTTGTCCCAAATAAATGTATCAATCTTTCCGATCCAACTTATTTTGCTTAACGCATTCCTCCAATTGCATTGAGGACAAAGCAATACCACAACCAATACAGTGCGAGGAAATATAGCATCATCTATAGTATGACCGGTATATCGTTAATATTCTGGGCTTCTTTCGTTTTAGTTCCGCGACTGTGGGAGCAGTTATAAGATCGATGCCTTGTCATGAGTTATAATAAGAATTTTTGTGGAGAGGCCTTTTCATGAGGAGGTGATCTCGGTTAGGTCTATATATACACGACGTTGATGACTATGAGGTATCTGTAAATGATGGTAATAACCTATCAAACAAACGCCTGTTCGACACCATGAACAGTCGGTTAAGAAGTTTAAGTAGGCAAAGTTAAGATTAGATTAAACCGGGGGTGGGGACTATGTACCTTTATCACTGCGGCTATGGTAGACCTATTGTGATTTAAGTAGACTAAGTAGGTTAGGTAGTTTCAAATTTATAAACAATATATTCGGCAATAATGTCTAGAAGTGACTTTTTTCGAAAAGCATTTTAATTTATGAATATTGGGACAGTGTTTATGCTGAAAGAAATGCTTCCTTAGCATATAGTACATAAATTTATTAATATTCTGAAAAACTACATAAGCGCATCTACTTGCACTCTAACACTCAAAAAATCGGAGTTTCGCCTTAAGCCTTGGATAACTCGTACCCTTACCAAAAAAATAAATATCAAAAACAAATTAAGAAAAAAAATTTTGGAAACATCCTTTGAATAGTAATTTAAAAAATCGTTTTGATAAATTCTGCAAAAAAGTGAGAAAGGAAGTTAAAAAAGCTTGGGATGACTATTTTCGTTCGAAAATACAAGCGGCAAGTGGGAAAAAGTTAACAGTATTGTTGGTCCTTTGGAAATAGCTAACGAGTTCAGCAGTTACTTTGCTTCTATTGGACAAACATCTTTTCCAAGTAATTCGCAGATTTCTTGTAACTGTTGCCCTAAAGCTGGCTCTTAAAACAACTGTTTTAGAAACAGTTTCGTGCTTAAGTTCATTACGGGATTTGAATTGCAAAAATCTATTAATTCCCTTCCTAATTCCAATTCAAATGGAAATGATAAAATATCGAATTCGGTACTCAAGTACATTGGACTCAATTTAGTAGATATTTTAGCTTTCCGCGCTGTAGTAACTCCGTTATTTGAGAAGGGCAGGACAGATAAATCAAACTATTGGTTTAGTGAAAAGTAATCGCCTTGACTGCTAGAATGCGCTGCTACTACAAAAACGGTTATGGTGCCTTAAAGTCCGTTCATATTCAGGCAGACATGCCAAATTTCAGCGCGATACTGTATTTAGTTTTGTTTTGACAGCTGATTGTTTTTGACGTGTTTGGCATCATGTTGAGTATGGACAAAAACGATTTTCGTTCTCTCAATAAACATTATTTTTTGAGAGGCAAAACGGCGAAGGAAACAAAAGAAAAGTTGGATAAATATTATGGAGCTAATGCTCCGTCAGATTACGCCGTCAAATATTGGTTTCGAGAGTTTCGTGGTGCGGCCAACCCCACTACCGATCCAGTCCGCAGCGGCAGGCCCTCCGATGCGGTTACAGAGGACACACGCCATATTTTGGGCAATATTCTGCATATGAAAAAGTTATCCTGACGCTGGGTGCCGCGCATTCACTCCTGACCAAAAACACGAACGCGAAAGCACTTCGAAAGAGTGTTTCGACTTGCTGATGCGGAATCGGGCGGACTTTTGGCGTCGATTGGTAACTGTTGAACAGCAGAGAACAGAATGAGTGCCCGGCAATGGACTGAAACTGGCACGAGTGCTCCGAAGCGGCCGAGGGAGGCTCGATGAGTCCGAAAGGTTATGGCGTCGGTTTTCTGGGATTGTCATGGCATACTCTTCGTGCACTACCTCGAAAAATGAAAACCCATCATCAGCGAGTATCACTGTTGGAGCGATTGAAGGCCGAAATCGCTGCAAAACGGCCTCACATAAAGTGAAAAAAAATTTTGTTTTTGCAAGACAATCCACCGGCGCACAAGAGCATCGCAGCCACGGCTAAAATCAATGACTTACGGCTCCAATTGCTGTCTCATCCACCGTATTCGCCCGATTTGGCTCCCTCGGACTATTATCTCTTCTCAAACCTCAAAAGATGGCTCATCAATAAAAAATTCAGTTCACGCGAGGAAATCATCAACGCCAAGGCTCTGTACTTGGTCCAATTTTATTTCTAATTTACGTAAATTCGACCTTGGAGTTGCATATTGTTCAGCCAGTCCGTTAGATCTAGTCGCTGATATAAACCATGATGTTTTCCTACGGAGATGCTGGTTTGCTAATCACAAACTTATTTTTAGTAGTTGTTGTTGTAGTTGATGTCTATCAGTTTTACCGAGCAAGAGTACCCCGACTTAGACATAATATTTCATTCTCAATTTTGCTCGTGTCACGACTTGATATGCAGCCAATGCAGAATCCAAGGTGGTCAAACTTTCAACAGGAATACTAACTGCAGTATTGATTGTTTTAAAATTGAAGTTGTAGATAATTTCAAGTATCTTTGTGTTACCAAAGACCAAAATTTGAACTGGTCCAAGCAAATTTCTGCCTTGGAAAAATATTTTCTTTCTGCTACTTGTTGTCTTTTCCGCCTTAGAAATTATTACTCTCTTATCACGTTGAAAAGGGTTAATTATGGTGTATTCCAATCAAGATTGCAATATAGGCTTTGTAGTTGGGGTGGCGCTTATATTAGTAAACTTCAGCAATTAATTGTCTATCAAAAACCTGCAATTTGTAGCGTTTGTAGCTTTCACCGTTATGAGCACACAATGGACCTTTTCAGGACTTTAAATATTCTTCCTTTGCGCCATTTATTCTATTTTAAAGTCCTTAAGGTCTTTTTCATGCGAGGCTCGTATCTGGAGAGTCCAATTTCTGACTTTCGCCGCTTACGCAGCCATTCAAACTTTGTTGTAAACGTCCCTGCTTTTCGCACTACAAGTTACAGAAACGTTTACTCCATTGTTTCATGCAAACTATTTAACACTTTGCCCTTAGAAATTCGATCCATAAGAAATTTTTCCGCATTTACTAAAGTAGTTAAACCATGACTTCTTAGTTTTAATCATCTTGAAATCGAAACTCTGCTAAGTTATTCAATTTAACATATAGTTAAGTAAATAAATAAAAATATTTTGCTCATTTGCTCAACTACGTATTTACCTGTGAGATATTGTAAGTGAATAACTTTGGGGGTAAAAATGACAACTCCCTTCTACATAGGATGTTATTCAACTTAGAATCCGGCAATTCTAATGGTGTGGGTGTTGGCTGTCAATTACCGTCATTTGTTGGTCTTTTTTACAGATACCATACAATCTTTGGAAATTTTAGTTGCGTTTACAATGTACTTTTGTTTTTCAATCTTATTACGAAAATTAGGATCTGTAAAAGTAACATTTCGTAAAATTCTTAAATTTTTCGGTCAATATACAATAATTGCCCTAGTCAGTCCGGAATTCGTGCAATGATGAAGCGTTTTGTAGAAACTGATTCGTTATAGTCTCAAACTCCATATCAACATGCTCAGCTAGCACGTATATGCTAGAACATCACCACTGTGAACGAAAATGTTCAAAACCAGCCAGGCCTAAGTTAACAATTGGGCCTCACATACGGCACTTTACGGCGAATTTTAAAAGTTGATGTACTTTTGCATGCCTATAAAATCGTCGCTGATTTGTTAACTGGATATTAGATCGCCAGGACAATTTGTCATCGTCCATTTTTAAATGGATGAGTACGTAAATAAACAAAATTGTCGTTTCTGGGGATCGGAAAACACATACGAGATTCACAAAAAACCAATACATCCCAAAAAAGTCACTGTTAGGTGCGAATAATGGGTTGCCGGCAACATTGGCCTGTATTTTTTCGAAGATGAGTCTGGAGAGACATATGCAGTGAATGGAAAACGTTACCGCAATAGCCGGATTTTTTTTTTTTTCAAAATTGAATGAATTAGTTCTGGATAAATTTTGTCTTCAACAGGAGGATGCTAACGCCCACATAAGCCATCTATCATTGCGTACGAAATTTGAAGATTATTTCGGTTAGAGGAAAAGTTGATTGTGTTCCAAAGACATGCGATTTGAGACCTTTATACTTCTACCTGTTAGGTTATTTGAAGAGTATGTTAAGGTCTAAGACAATAACCTAAAGACAATTCAGGATCTCAAACATAACATTCAAACTGAAATTATTTTATTATTTTTTTGACCCTTGGATGGTCGCTTGCAATAGAAGCCGTGGTTAAATGCAGGATTTACGTGATCAAAGAAAAAATGTTACCACCAACAACCATAACATACCACCTTGAACAAAAATTCCCGGTGGCGTAACCGTGTGGCGCTCGCATTCTTCCGATTTGAGTTCTGTTATTGTTAAATTGGTACATCTGTTGTTGACATTGCCTCTAAATTAGAGCATCATAGCTTGACATTTGCAAAAGTTACGTAGCCAAGAGTACATCTATCTCTGTGTGTGTTGGCGATGTTTTACAATTTTAGAAATGGATTTCAATTTGCAACAACGAATCTGTATTAAATTTTGCGTAAAAAACGGATTTAATGGTGCGCGAATGTTGGAAATGTTGGAAAAGTGTTTCGGCAACGATTCTCTAAAGAAAACGGTCATTTACCAGTGGCACGAGCGGTTCAAAAGTTTTCGTGAGTCAATCGAAGATGATGAACGCAGTGGCAGACCATCGACATCGAAAACCGACGAAAACATTGATGAATGAAGTAAAAGAAATGTTGGTCAATAACCGCAAATTAACCATCAGAGAGATAGCGGAGGACTTGAACATTGCCTATGGATCCGTTCAAGACATTTTGGTTAATGTTTTTGGTTTCCGTCGTGTAGCAGCAAAGATAGTGCCAAAAGACCTCAATTTCATGCAAAGAAGAGACCGTGTTGACTTCGCAAAAGGGATGATTTGCGAATCCGATCCCACATTCATCAAAAGGATCATTACTGGAGACGAGACATGGGTTTATGAGTACGACACGCAATCCAAACATCAGGCAAGTGAATGGCGTTCACCAAATGAGCCGAGACCAAAAAAACCACGTCGTTTTCAGTCAAAAAAGAAGGCAATGCCCACGGTTTTCATGGATTACAGCGGTGTGGTGCATCATGAATTTTTGCCAGAAGCGTGAAGCAATTCGCCGAAAGAGACCAGAATTGTGGGCAGATAAACTCGTGGATTTTGCACCATGATAACGCACCGTCGCACACCGTCATCATTATTCGTAATTTTTTGACGAAAAATGCAACAAATACCATCCGACAGCCACCGAATTCACCTGATTTGGCCTCCTGTGACTTGTTTCTGTTCATTCGAGTTAAAAAACCACTACGCGGAACGCGTTTCAGCAGCCGATAGGAAGTAGTGGAAAAATCGCAGGAAGCACTAACGGATATACCGAAAACCGAATATAAAAAATGTTTCGAGGATTGGATCAAGCGCTGGCAGAAGTGTGTTGCAGTCGATGGGGATTATTTTAAGGGGCACAATATAGATTTAGATAAATAAACTTGTATCTTTTATTTTCTGAATAAATTCCAGGAACTTTTTGATCAATGTGATCATGATTTGTGGACTTTATCAGCCCAAAATTAGAGTAAAATGCACACATCTGGTCAGGTGCGCCTAAAGTATCTCTGCACTTGCTAGAAAGGATTCAAAACCGTTCGACAAAACTCATAAGTTCAGGCAATAACGTCTGCTAGCTATCTTGTTTTGATTTCTGCATGTTTTTTTTAATACTACAGCTCATCTCCAATATGTTGATTTTGTATAGTATGTCAGTGAATTCCAGTGAAAAAGCCTTCTTTGCACCTTAAAGTGTGATCAATATGGCGTTCGGATGTTGATGTTATCAGTTATTGATAAGCCAAGCAAACGTTGTCCAGTTGCTTGAAAGAATTGTCTACAACTCTTAAGCCAACAACATTTATGACATGTGCGGAGATCAACTGAGGAACAGTTCCAACCAAAAGCTTTATCTATTGTTTAAGATGGGAATTAAGACGCTCTTTAAACCAGATAAAAGCTCAATTAGCTGCTTTGAGCAAAAGATTTTTCGTATGATCCTTGATCATATCTGGGTTGAAGGGGTACACCGAAAGCATTATACCGCCTTTACAATGACATGAATCTGGTCGGAACAGCAATAAAGTATTTTTAAGTACAGCCCGAAAGACCTCCCAATTGCCGATGCACGCAGTTGGAAGGGACATCAATCAACTTGATATATGTTACATACTCAACTTGAGGCAAGTATCTACATAAGTATCAAGTTGAGTGGACAGGAGTATTGATACCAGCCCAGTGCCGTGGAAAAATAAAATATTCAAAAATTTAAAGACTGGCTGGACAAGCAAAATTCACAGAAAGTTGATCAACCTCAAAGCGGAAAGTAAACCGCAAGTTGAGTTGCGTACATGTTTCTGTAGACATTTGTAAAATTATTCTTTTCTTGGAATGTTGGAGATTAAGATGAACGCTATAGTCTATGAAAACTTCCTAAGGAAGATTGGCTGGTTTGTTTAAAGTGACTCTGTTGTATAGCACTGGGAACATCCAGTTGAATTATACAGTTTGCTACTAGACCAATTTAATTTTTTATTTTTTTCTTAAATTAAAAAAAAATTCACAAATTGACAAGTTTTAGTCATCGCTAATGTCGTTTATATAACGGAAAGGGTAGTAACCTAATAGGCAAGAGACAAGATAATTGTCTCTTCTATCTTTTAACTGGAGCTCCTGCAGACGTTATCGTAGATGAATCTCTGAGCATACCAAAATATCACAGTCTTCCTCATACATATCGTATATTTACCGGTATGTAAATAGGTTTGCGTTTTATATTTTAAAAATTCATTGGGCATTCACAGGCTTAATTATGGTTCGTTCGCATTTATCAAGCCGATTCCCTGCAATGTTTCAAGTACTCTAGAGTACATTCGGTTCGAAAACATTTGGTGTTTCAATATCGGATTTTAATTTTTTTATTTTTACCTAACACTCATTCTCCGTTAAAATTTTAGTAATTTTTTTGCGACTATTTTATTCTTCGTCTAAATGGCCACTTTCAATCAAGCAATCCCAGTGTACTCGTAATTCCCCTAATAGGCATATACAATGTATCTGTGAATCCCAGATTTTTAATAGCTCACAACAATATCTCTGCCTAATGGCACAAGACAAGCCAATCCCAAATTGAATGTCACTTGGTCTTCAGAAATGAAATTTCAATGCGTGGTACGTGCATGTTCACGCGAAAAATTCGAAAAACAAATTCCTTAAAGATTTAATAAAATGTGAATATTGTATTTCAACATTTTATACCTAAAATTTGTAGTCAAAAAAAACTTTTTTTTTTTTTTTTGTCTATTCAATATATGTATTTATTTTATACGAAAAAAATCAAAATCTCTTCAAAATAATATCTCTCTTGGCATTTGGCATAGAGAAATGATTTTGACTTTGCCTATACAGATCCACACTCACACAGTAGTGATGTAAGATTTGTCGCCACCTCGCCGAACATATTCCCGCGCATTTGAAGAACAACAATTTCCTAAATCAGATACAAATTATTGTTCGCTGGCTTTATGGCGGATACATTTTTGGCAGGTTGTCCAAATTTTAACATTCACATACTTAGCAAAATGTTCGAAGCTATATGAACATTACATTTATCACCTTTGCTACACAGATAAACGTGTGTATCTTTCAAAATATGTTCGACTAACATGGATACGGTGGTTTTTTAGAAATGAATATGCCACGTATACTCGTACAGTGTTGAGGGAAACGCTTTTGATAGCCCAAAAACAACGACAAGAGGGTTTTTCGGGTTCATATTGCAGGCTCACAACAGGTGGTTTTTAGTTTTTAACATTTTCAAACGAATTTAGATTTAATGCATCATTTCGATTGCAATTGTTTCTCTACCATATATTGACTTGTCATACATACACATTACCACAAAAAATTATTCTCTCGTACAAAAAAAAATTCATTTGTCCCACTGTAGGTGGCAAAGATTTCAACGCTAATTTTTGACTTAATTGAATAATCTTACACTCGTACGATATTCGAAATATTTTTCGCGATGTTCATACCAAATAATTAAAAATAATTTGTGTGGGATTTATTGAAGCAAGTTGTTGCGGCAATATAATTGCAGTTTTAAGAATACCCTGAAGGATACGAATGAAAATTTATTTTTGCATTATGTGTATTGGCATCAAAGAAAAACTTGCAATGGATGTCAACTTAAATATGAAGGTATGTACCAATGATGACAAATTGCCGACATATTGACTGGTTCAGATATTGATTGATGTTCAATAGATATTGAGACGATGTATTGTGGTTACTCCAAAAGAAGTGAGAAATATTTGAAATGGACATTTTTACTGCAGTTTGGTTACGGAGCTTATCGGATTGGAAAATTAAGCTGACGAAATCTTCATATTGGTGCTTAGTACAGGATAGAATAGCACTATACGGGCCAATTAGTCAGCGTCACAAAGACGAATTTGAAGTAAGAAATCTTGACAGAAGACAAACGAAGAATACTCAAGCAAATATTAATTACGGCGGTCGTTAATAGAACTATTAGGTGCGAGTTAAGCTTGTATCATTCTGAAATTTCATAAATAACCACCATTCATAATAAAAAAAAACACAACTTTTTGACTATGCCATTCCAGGATTCATTTAAAAATTACCCTCAGTACTTTGAGGTGGTTGGTTCATCGGCTACTATTCATGAGATCTGAGTTCTATTCCGAGCAGTAATTCCGAAAAATAGAAAAACAAATCGAACGTCCACACACAAAGGAAATAAAACCATTTCTCAGACTCTGGCCCTCTTTAAACCGCCGCAATATTTTCGGTCCTGTAATCTCTAATGATCTAATGGAATGTCAATTTCCTTAGAAATATTAAATGCAACTGTCTTGCTTTTTTCAAATGGTGTACGATTTGGTTCCACTTGGCATCAGGCTCTTTGTCGAAAATGCGTCTTCTTGGGATCGACGATGCTGGTGTGCCACTCACGTCATTGAGAACTAGCAACCGAGTAGAATTTTTTGCTTACAAAATAAAATGATATCAGCTGTCTTGAAAGCTAATTTCCATTATCGATATGTGTGTCAATGTTAACTTACGTTGGAATGACCATATACTGTATTCGGTGTCGTCAATAATGCTGTGAAGTGTGCTAGGTTTCTTCAAGCGATGTAAAAATACTTCATCTCCTCTGATCTAACCTCAATATATAAAGCGTTTATCCGCCCAAATTTGGAGTACAATTCTCACATCTGGTCAAGTGCTCCTGAGAACTTCTAGCACTCGATAGATATAATCCAAAACCGTGATAAAATCATAGGTGACTCCAATATTAAACAATTAATAGATACTCCCGGATACCGAAATAATGTCTCGTGTCTCACTCTGTTTCATCGCTATTTCCACCACTAGTGTTCCATAGAAATCGCCATTAGCATTCCGCCCTTTCAAACTTTTAATCTTAATACACATCTCGCTATGAATGCTCAACAGTATACCCTTAAGCCGTACAGTTTGCTTATGCAATGCCCTGTCGAGCTCTTTATTTCCTAGGCATTATAACTTGCAAACATTTAAGACCAACGCACATCGGTATCTCTCTTTTTTCCTTCACCAATCATAAAAAAAAACTCATCGAATGTTGTTATTTCTGGTGACGTCATTCGTCATTCGTTCCCATGAATAAAAGTTTATTAACGTCAAATGCAGAGAATATGGAGGCCAGAATGGGTCCATCCCGTACTATTCAAGAATTTACATACACTCGATCTAACACTGCCCTGAGTGTTGTTGTGGATTCGTTCTAGGATACAATGACACTTCTTGTCTTTTTTTTTATAATCCCGCGTACATCAAGGGAATATGAATACCCTTTTACTGGCTGTTCTAGAGGGCGGGTGGTGTAGTAGTTTGAAATTCAGGTGTATTAGGTTTCGATATTTTTCCCAGAGGTGGTTGTCAAACCACTGGACGGGACGAGCCAGGTCTTTGTACGTGCTAGTTGTTAGTTCGTTATATTTAGCGCAGCCAGCAACCAGTCCAACATCAGTGTTATGCCTTCATGTCAGAGTTGACACCGACGGGATTTTCATATAACTACCCCTATTGTTGCAGTGATATATAATCTAAAAGTTTTCTTAATATTGGGTCATATAAAAAATATTTCTTTATTCAAAATCAATTTCAATCGAGTACATAGTTATTAGCCATTATTAACTATAGTATGACCTCTTGCCATTTTCCGTGTAGAGGATCGAATTGACCGTTTGAATTGCTTCCAAAATGGTTCCATTTCGTTACGATTCAGCAGTGTTTCACTGATGGTTATTCGGTCAATTAAATTTGCTTGCGTTAATTTATGTGGCACCCAAACATCGACCTTCTCTGAGTATTATTATTATTATTATTATCAAGGGAACGATACAAATTAATTTAAAGCCGGGGTACTATGCCCACGTGGCGCGTTTTGTCAACAGCACGCGGAGTACTGAGTTCCGGAGTACACAAAGAACAATTCTAGCAGATATTTTTTAATTTCTTTTATTCTTTCCTTGAAGTTCCTAATATTTTTTAAATTTTGTGGTATTTCGTTTAATATCGTCGGGATAATTAATCTAAGTTTTCTATTCCCGTACACGTTAAACGTTGTCAGGATTTCGAACATCTCAAGTGCTCTTCTTCTGGTGTTTTGATTATGTCTTATTAGCTGTAGGAACCTTTGATCATCCATATATTGTTGTAATGCAGTCATGCGATAAATTGCGTTTATATCTACAATAGAACTTTAAAGTCGACATTATTACGTTTAATCAGTTTAATTAGACGATGTTGTAGGTTCAGTATTTTGTCTAGATGTGTTTTTGAGGCGTTACCACATGCCAGGATCCCATATCGGATTCGTGTTTCTGCTAACGAGTACTATACTTGTTTAAGAACTTCGAAGTTTGAAAATCTTTTTAGATAAACCAAGGCAAACAGGGTGCTTTTGAGTTGAAGCCGTAAAATATTTATATGTTCACGCCAAAAAATTTGATTGACTTCTTGTTGGCTGACAATAAACACTGGTCGTTTCGGTGATATATATTGAATATATCTTCTCTCTTAAATGGATGGCGTATATGCATCACTTTTGTTTTGATAATTAGTCCATGATCATGACACCACCATGATATATCTATCATCAAATTGCTCTTGAAGTATTTCTATTGCTGAGTTTAGTTGTTTGTGTTTTACTAAGATGGCTATATCGTCTGCATATGCGTAGGCTGTATTGTATTTAATTAACCTTAAAAATTCATAAGTATATAAAATGAACAGAATGGGGCCCAGTTTGGAACCTTGTGGAACACCATATACACTAGATTTTTCCTGACTCAAAGTTGTTGATACCTTTACTCTAATTGTTCTATCAGTTAAGTAGTTTTTGAGCCAGTTTGACAAGTATCCTCTTACACAAATTCTATTTAAGGTTTCTAAAAGCTTTTCCTGACTGAGAGTGCTGAAGTCTTGACAAGAAGTCGATGAGTAGTACAAGAACGTAATGGTTCTGATTAAGGCCTGCATTAACTGTATTTGTGAACTCTCCTAGAAGTTTTTTGAAATCAGTATTAATTAGGGTGTAAAATTTGGTGTTTGCTGATAAATGTATTAAGGCGCTTGACGACTATTTCTTCCAAACACTTTTCTACGACTGACATAATTGCGATTGGTCTATAATTTTCAGCTTTGATGCCACCTTTATAAATAGGACGAATAATAGATGCTTTCATGAGTCTTGGCACGCAACCTTGTATCAGGCTACGATTAATCATGGTTTGTACCATATGCGTCCAGGTCCTTTATTGATGTTTATTTTGCTCAGGATTTAAAATATCTCTTCCTCGCTAGCTTCTTCAACGTTTTTTTTCTTCCTAAAATTTCATTTACAACCTTTGGGGTCATTTTGTGCATTTAAGAATTGTTGTTGTAAATAGTTGGCTTTTTGTATTCACGTTCATAATTTTGGCTTCTTGGATTATTTTTCCATCTCCTATATAACACATTGTTATTAATTTATTATTAATCCACGGCTTTTGTATTCGTTTTCCTTTTGTTTTCTTATATTTACTTAATTCCGTATATAACACATGGGCTGAAATGTCCGTGCCGTTTTATAGTAAAACACAAAATTTTTGCAAAATTCAATTTTAGTTATCAATATAGTTGCCTTCGAGGGCGATACACTGATTGAAACGATTTTTCAATCTTTCGATACCAGTTTTGTAGTACGATTTTGGTTTAGCCTCAAAATAGGCTTCAGTTTCGGTGATTACTTCTTCATCGGTCTTAAATCTCCTTCGCGAGCATTCTTTTGAGGTCTGCTAACAGGAAATAGTCGTTGGGGGCCAAATCCGGAGAATATGCTGGGTGGGGAAGCAATTCGTAGCAGAATTCATTCAATTTTGCCATCGTTTTCATCAACTTGTGACACGGTGCATTGTCTTGATGAAACAGCACTTTCTTTTTCTTCAAATGCTGCCGTTTTTCTGCGATTTCGTCCTTCAAACACTCCAACAACGCAATGTAATAGTCGCTGTTGATAGTCTGCCCCTGTTGCAGATAGTCGATGAGTATCCCAAAATACGGATGCCATAACCTTGCCAGCCGACTGTTGAGTTTTTGGTCGTTTAGGACGAGGTTCGTCGCCTGCTCGCCACTCAGCTGACTGCCGACTTGACTCTGGTGTGAAGTGATGGAGCCAAATTTCATTCATTGTCACATACCGACGCAAAAATTCGGCTTTATTGCGGTTGAACAGCTTTAAACACTCCTCTGAATCATCAACACGTTGTTGTTTTTGGTCGACTGTGAGCAAACGCGGCACCCACTTTGAACAGAGCTTTCGCATGTCCAAATATTCGTGTATGATATATCCAACACGCTCTCTTGATATCTTCAGAGCCTCAGCTATCTCGATCAACTTCACTTTACGTTCATTCGTAATCATTTTGTGGACTTTTTTGATGTTTTCATCTGAAACAGCCTCTTTTGGACTTGCGAATCGTTCGTTCGGCTGGTGCAGGGTCCGGGTAACACTTATCAAGCCATTTCTCTGCATCGGCTGTATTTTTTCCCATCAAAAAGCAATGATAAATCAACACACGAAATTGCTTTGAATCCATTTTTTTCACAATAACAAAACTTGCTTCACTCACAACGCTATGGTATGGATTTAATTCAAGTGGTGCCCTCTTCTAGAAGCGTATTATACCTAATACGTCCTCAGGTTTCAGGAACTCTTCCGTTTCAGTTCCCCAACTTAGGAAAAGGAGATGATCGATATGCTTTTCCAAAGTGTGAACAGATAAGAACGATAGGAAAAAAAAATTAAACAAAACAACAGCGGCATGAGATATAAAATTGATTCTGACTTTGGTTTGAAGCTAGGTTCATGCCATTATGTGCAGAATAGAACTTAATTCAAATAGCCGCATTGGCTTTGCTGACAGGGCTTCAAGCTGTCAGTCAAATTTTTGATGACTCGGTCCAATATGTGCGATGTTATTCCGACAATAGCACGTCGAATGTTGGCCTCGAGCTCGTCCAAAGTGGTTGGCTTGTTAACGTAGATTATGGATTTGACATTGCCCGTGAAAAAATAATCGACTGGTGTCAAGTCGCATTATTGCGACGTGAGATGACCCAGTCGCCAAATTTCTCCTTAACAAATTTGACAATTGCGTCGCTTGTATAGCTCGGATATATGGATGTTGTCGAGCTCTGACCACAGAATGTTGGTAAACAACGCTCTATACCTGAGACCATTGACGGTAACGGTATCTCCTTCCTCATTTCGAAAGAAATAAAGTCCGATGATGCCGCCATGACGTTAACCGCACCAAACAGTCAATCTTTGTGGATGCATTGATGCTAGGCTGAGCTCTTGTGGATTGTGCTCGCTCCAATAACGGTAATTTCGTTTGTTAACATAGCCGCTGAGCCAAAAATGGGCTTGGTTTGTGGTTTAAAATCCACAAAAATGTGCTCAATCTCAAACTTTTCCACACTGCCTGCATACTGGAGCCATGAAGACGACCGACCTCATTATGATATTCACGGTGCATATTTACAACTGAACCGGAATTATTTAATAATTTTCGCACATTTGGCAAGCCGTACTGCATATTTTGACAACTGGAGGTCATTGGTAACTTTGACATCTGCTAAAACATAACAATTGGAAAAACTACCATTGCTATCTAAAGATCGCTACTTTCCTTTTGTTACATGTTGCTCTTAGCTTTAAATTAAATTTAGTTTGGCTGAGGGATTTCCGTGTATAGGCTGGTCTCGAAATTACAATCAGTATTGTGGCTACTCGGGCAAGAGACAACGATTGCTTCCCATCAGATCACAAATTATTTAAGTTAAGCACCGTAGTTTAAAGTTTTAAATAAATAAGTGAAAGTAATAATAGTTTATTATGAAGAATGTTTCATGATCTTAGCGAATAGCATTTATCCACCCCATTTTCGAGCCACACCTCCGAGCACTTGGGGGCTTATCACACCAGTTATGCGCTAAATATAGGATTCCAAAGTCTGAATAGCTTGCGGTTTATTATTATATACCTTTATGCAATTTTACTTGTTCACAAACACATTGAGCCAAAGGTGAGTATCATCACTTAACACGATTCTTCAATAAAATAGGGCTCGACTTAAAGCTGATCAAAAGTCCATTCGCAAACACCCGTCGCAAACTACAGAATCGAGCTTTTCGGCACCAGCTGGATCTGATTTCCCATAATTGACACATAAAGGCCAAACTTTTTCATGATTTTGAATCTTCTACCACGCTGTCATTTACAGTGGCTTCAGTCTCTTCTGCACGCAGATTACGCCAACGCGTCGTTGGCTTTGCATCCTGTTGAGCGGAAGGTGTAGTTGTAGTTTATTTATTTATATCTACAACCCACTTAAGTGCTAACAGATTTCAGAAAACAAAATATACATACATAAATGAAATTTAAAAATGTATAGGGCTTTGACTAAATTTTTGAATTGAGCTCTATTTATATAAACGTCCAAGAGGATACTAACTTCGTTGAAGGCCTCGACGTTCTATGGTATTCAATAAATAAAATCCTATTTTTGATAATAGAATATGGCATCTTATATGATAACTGAGAAGGTCTCTTACAAACATTATGTTGTGTATATGTTAGTACGTCTAGACTTTAGTGATGTTAAGCCAAGGAGTAAACATCTTGCTATATAATTGGGGCAAAAATTCCAATGCATTCTATGAAAAATTAATCTTGTGAAACGCTTTTGATCACGATCAATTCGGTCGGAATCAGAAGATATATTGGGATTCCAAATCACAACTACGTATTCGAGATAAGGTCCAGCAAGGGCATACGACAGGAAAGAAAATGGATCAGAAAAGCTTTTGCTATTTCTCTTAATGAAACCTATTGCAGAATAAGCTTTAGATAAGACACGTTTCAAATGTTCTTTAAAGGAAAAAGTAGTATTCAACATAACTCCCATAAAATCTTTGACTACACTTATTCGAGAGAGGGGTGTGGGATCAATCGAATAATCAAATTGAATTATAGAAGATTTGGAGAATGAAATGACACTTGCCTGTGTTTAACTTCAGGGCATTGATTATGCCCCATTCCGTGATTAAATCTAGTTGCAGTAAAGAGCAATCCTCATTATTTTTAATGGCTCTAAATAATTTTAGATCATCGGCAAACAATAAACACTGTCCATATTTAACATTTATCACGATATGACGAATGAAGATGACGAAGAGAAGCGCACCCAAATGGCTCCCTTGTGGAACACCAAAGCTACATTTAATTTCTTTTGATATGAAGTTACCGATTTTGATCTGTTGGGTCCGGTCGAGAGGAAAGGAAGACAACCAACTAAGCAATTGCGAATGAAATCCGAAAGTTTCAATTTTATAGATTTGCCTATCATGTTTGGCTGAGTCAAAAGCTTGCTGAAATCTATATATATGGTGTCAACTTGATTTTCTTTTTCAATTTGTTTCAGAACAAAGGACGAAAAAAGTGCAAGGTTTGTGGTAGTAGATCGACCAGCGACAAAACCATGTTATTCATCGGGCAGATACTCTTTTACAATATAAGGAATTCAGTTTTAGTTTACAGAATTCCTCTGTAATTCTCAACATTGCTTTTTGTCTCAGACTTATGAATGGGAATTAAAAAGGATTTCTTCCAAACATCAAGAAAAAAGAACCGATACATTTATTGAGTAGGATGACAGGAATACCGTCTGAACCACTGCATAAAGTAGGTTTTAATGATTGAAGAGCGGTGGAAACAACGTGATGGCTTAGAGTCAAGGAACCGATTTCGACACAGGAATGGTGTTAGTTTGATCAAGGCAGGTGTATACGGACTGAAAGAAATTTGCGAAAAGCTCAAGAGTAGAGTCTATATTTTCCGATTCACGGTTTCTCAAATGCATTGAATTTGGAATCCCCGCGACTTCCTTTTTGAATTGATAAAAAGACAAAACGTTTTACTATCAGATTTAATATTATGTTCAACAGACATGATATAATTTTTGAAAAGGAATTTATTAAGACCATTGAAATCTTTACGAAGTTTACTATATATTTTGTATTCTGACTGCGATTTAGTTTTTTTTAAATGTCTTAAAAGCTTTGTTTTTTTAGATTTTTTAGATTCCCTAAATGTTTATTATGCCAACAAAGTTTATTCGAATTTCAGTAGGATGAGAGCGGTACAAATCTTGAAAAGTTGTCGGTCAGTATTTCAGCGAACCGTTCATACATATGCACTAAATTTAGATTGGACATTTTATCAATCCAGTTTACATTATTGAAAAAGTTATTTAGTTCGCTGTTAGTTTGGCTTTGAAAAATTTAAATGTTTTAGGTTATGGTTAGCGTTAAGTTTCAAATAACAGAACAATGACAGCTCGATATAAATGTCTTTATGATTAATAGAATTTTTCAGAAGAGATATAGAAATTTCAGTTACATTTGCATCAAATTGAATACCGTTGTTTGAAAATGATTAAAATTATACGAAGGCGTTCTTAGCAATTCATGACGATTTCTCAAAAAAAAAAAAAAAAATGTATAATTGATAGAAATGTCAAAAAACTGACAAAAATGACAGCATGAATGTCACCCATAATCTCGTTTATCGAAATAGATCGATTCCTCAGAAAATAATCCAAAAGTGTAAATTCCCATGATCTTGAATGTCAATTTACAGGCCCATTATCAAAAATATGTTAATGCGCTTATCGAATGTTTCCCTTAATAAATTTATTATGGTCTGCCCTGCGTGGCATGTTGTATCGTCATTTTGAAACCATTGCTCTTCCGGCCAGCAACATTCTGAAAGAAGCTTTGACCAATAAAGCCTATTAAGCATGCCAAACAAGTAAAGGGTGTTTTTTAGAGGTCCAGACTTTTTTCTTTAAATAAAAGAAATAACTATTTCATGCCGTTTAATATTTGAAAATAGTTTCAGTACAAGGCACATTCTAAAAGTTAAATTCGCGACCACTTTACCGGGCAATTGCGGGCGTATATTGCATATTATTCTAACAATGTTTTGTTCCACAGCGTCAATCGTTTCTGTTTTATCGACATAAAATAAAGACTCAACGTATTAACCCATTAAACTAATAATTGCAATTACATGGTCCATTTCTTGAAATCACTTTACTTCCAAATTGTGTTTTCAGTAAAGTGATGTATTCATTGGAAGCAATTGGTGGAGCACCATTCTGTTGGAACCACAGGTGTTCTACATTAAGGGCACGCAAATTTGGCAAAAAATAATTGTGAATCATCGCATTGTACCTGTGTCTATTGACAGTAACTTTATATCTAGCCTCATTTTTGAAGAAAAAAGGAGCAGTGATGCCACCGGCGCGGCTTACAAGGCGGTACATTCCTCGCTCCCAATACAGCAATTCTGCTTGTTTACGTAGCCGTGGAAATGAGTCACATAACTGGAAAAAAATAAAAAATACGATAAAAAGCTGGGTAGGTAGCTTACAGTTGATTTAAAGTCCTATCACTAAACACCCGACGCAATAAAAGGTCACGCGGCTTAAGCTCTAACTCTATTTGGATCTTTAAAACATTGACACCAAGATCAAAGATTAAATTTGCACAATTTTTAAGCATTGCTGTTCCATAAGTCTATTTGTAGTGAAATTGCAAGTTAAACTGAGTGCAAGTCAACTGTCAGCTGTCAAATTGCCTGTCACTGGAAAAACTGTTGAATTAAACTAACCTCGACAAGAAAAAAAAACATTATTATACGAAATTTAGTCATAACATGGTTACTAGCCCAATAGTCAATAGTTTTAGTTATATGTTTAGGTGGATATAATCTATGCTCATTTGTCTTTTTAAACTTTATTCGTAAAATCTACAAATGTTGTGAATTGTTTGCGATTACATTAAAAAAAATGAGCAAACAAAGTTCAAACATCTTTATACAAATACATGAATAATGCATAATTTTAAGTTCCGAGAAACGCTTGGAATTCCTAAACAATTTACTATTGCTCCACACAATTGATTGCAAGCAACGGATGAGTAAAATTGAGACAACATGGGTTGGTAACATGGCATTTTCCTATCACAAAAGCATTATATGAGAGTATTTTTAAAATATCTACTTGGAGTCCATCCAATGCATTAGACAACTAATCAGGGGCGGCCAGCGCTTGAAAACATCAAATACCAAGCAACGAATAACAAACAGCAAGCGCAGCGGTACGTTATTTCAATATGCAACCTCACTTGAATGAGTAAGCCTCACTAACCAAAAAAATAATAAAAACAAAAAAATAAATAAATTAAAAATTAAAAATAGACGTGTACATATGTTTTTGGCATATAGTGCATAATTTGCCGATAATTCTTGAATTGCTCTATTCTTTGGTCACGGTTTGTTTGATATATCGGCTGACAGGATGACAACAGAGTATATTTTCTAAATTTACTCATTGTCCCTTTGATATCACTAAATATAACAAAAATAAAAATGAAATTTAAAAAAAATGAAAGCAACTAAACAGTGTGTCACAGCAAACATTATATAGTTTTTTCCTTTATTCATACTTTTTTTTTTTTTATTTATCTTTCTCTAAAACTGCCAATTTTTCATTATTCGTACTATAAATGGGATTTTGTTTTAATTCATATTTACCAAATAAAAAATTTTTCGTGATAGTGCTACTAAAGTTACATAAGATGGTACTAGATTCCGAGATGGACCTGAGGCTCAACAAAAAGCTATTTCAATTAAGCGCGATCTTGCTGTTATCGCTTCCATCTGTGCGCACTTAGTTGGCTGAGATCACATTCTACTTCAGAGCGCCTTTCCTAACCGGGAGGTAAAAGCGAGGTCTTTCTTTACCGCGTTGTCCCTCTGGAATAGATTCGTGGACATTTCGAGCCAAAACGGCGATGTTCATTCGTTTAATCGGAGCTAATGAATTCTAGCTCTTCTAACCAAGTTGTTGAATAGCACATATAGTTCCCTTTAATATATTCTTATCTAAATTCTTCTTATGCAGACGGTATCAAAAGTCACTTGAAGGCTCACTCTCTCTCGAAGCAAGGGTATTCTCGTTTGCTTTAAATAAAGTCCATAACACAGCGTCTTACACTTAGACTGGGGCCATAAGGGCTTTCTTCGGTATTCGTAAGAAGAAAGGGTTATTTTCTTAGTCCAAAGAAATATCGACGATCAAGAGTACACAGCTCAGGTAGACAGCTTTTTACAGCTTGTCAAAGCCTTTCAGATTGTTGATACCATGTTTTAAACATTTATTTGCGAGTTATAAGAGATATGTTAAGGACGCAGTTTAGAGGATCAGACAAACGGTGCTAAGATTAAATTCATCAGATATATCATACCATCCGACAATAGTTTACAGATGAGTTGGTTTATATGCCTTTCCATTTAAGTTCCCACTATTTCAAATAATTTGGCAATGACTCCGTCTGCTTTTTAATTGATATTTAATTATTATTCAGATCTCTTCTTGACACGAGTGAACGGAGTTGCTGACGATTATGGTATCATCCACGTTTAGTAGATCATTGCACTTGACAGTTGATAATAAGTAATCCATTCAAATTGTCCGCATCGACTGTGAGTCTACAATTTCGTTTCCATATTAAACTTAAGTCAACATGGTTCGGTAGACCCCTCCCTTGGCAAGCTCTTTTAATTGTTTGGTAGAACAATTGAAACATTATTTCTGCAGAAAAACCTCTCCATGGCCTCTATTAAATTGTTCTATGTTTTTTTTTCTGCACTTTTGCTCATATGATAGAATTCATGATCAATTCTTGCTTTTTTTGCTGCATAAAATTTTCAACTAGCAGCATAAAACTACTCGAATGGTGTTGGAATATTTGATCACAAAAACTGATCAACATCACCATTTTCATCTGCGTTGAGTCGAAGTTGTCTCCTAAAGATGTGTTTTTGCTAGTTGAGCGGTTTTTGATGAGGTGAGTGCCAGGTCGCTTTTTGGATGTTGGGGTTCGGGGAAAGTGTGATAGCTATGATGACATTTCGCCCGCTGTGAAGTTGTTAACATTGAGTCCACTTTATTAGCTGGTGTCATCGAAGGAATCTCTTAACTTGGAGTTAAGCTCATCAAGGACAATTTTAACGTCGTACTTAAGACATACCATTTAGCATATCATGCTTTTGTTCACAAATTTAGCCTCGATGTTGCGTTCGCTAAGATCTCTAAAGCTCAAAATTGTTTGCTTAAGCGTTCCTTGATGACAAATCTATATCGAAAAGGAGCTGCTTGTGCTCTCTATAACAATCACAATAGTAGATGTTACAGTTGACCAACCTTTTCGGCTCAAACCATCGCTCTTGTTGGATGGCCGTGATATGCGTTAAGTAGCGGTTTAGTGCCTCTGATAATTTTTGAGCTCCAAATATTTGTTTACATTCAAGAGGATACGAACACAATCAAAGTGCAATCACACTATCACGTTTGAATTCCATCGCGGATAAAAAATTTTCAACACAACTGTTGAATTATCTGTCATGTGTCAAAATTTGAGCTCACTGTCATGAACGGCTTAGAAATTATAGCAGTCTGAAGTTGGTTGCAGTTAGAGTTATATAAATATCATACAATATGAAAAAATTGTTTTAATATTGGGCTAGAGATTCGGTCTGAATTTAGTCGTTTTAGGAGACATTATTTGTCTATGAATTTCTAATGGCGTATAATTCCTAAAGTATATTTACATTGATAAATAAAGCTGTCCATGCGAAGAATTACAAGTTGAAAATAAATCGCCTGCAATAGTATGGTGAGCCATGACAATTAAAACCAACAGTTCAAAGGCTTACTGCAATATGCGTGACTAACCGCCACAAAGTATTGTATAACACATCAACAGCTAAATTGAACGACATCATTGGTTTGTCTTCCATTTAAACTTATAAACAAAGTCACTCAAACAGTACCTGTTGATCCTAAAAGATATAGTTGAAGCAGTTTATCCCTGTTTGATAGTCGTACAATTCACCAAATAAAGAAACCATCACGATCCTATATGACATTCTATCAAAATATGTTATTTTTTCGTCAGAAGCACAGGATGTTGACTGGATGAGTCATAAATAGTAATGGGCAAATACCCGGTATACCGGGTGAGTTTTTTAACTTGAGACATCCAAATTACTCGAAAAATACGCGATATCGCGAAAAATGTTTCAGACAAAAGTCATTAGGTTCTGAAGGGGACATAAGATGGTGACCACGAGTTTGACCTTGAGACCCATTTTCAAGGTCAAACGAAGGTCACTTTTAATTTTTCAAATGATAATTCCTGATTTTCATTGCTCAGTCGCATTGCTCGTAGGCTTGTCATTTGTTTTTGCATACTGCGTTTAGCATAACCCAGAAACAACGACGTGGACGTAGCAGTATTTTGTTTCCTTCGGGGTGATTAATTAGAGTAGGTCCCCTTGCCTCCCACTGTCATAGCAACGTTCACAATAAATGTTCCCTATCGAGACATTTGTATCTTCACACTCACTTCATACCAGTACACCTGATAAAATTGTTGAAAAGTCACCATGGATGGATGTCACTGTACAAAATTTAAGGGTACGAAACTGGCTCAACTTTCAGTTGGTTTCAAGCCAAATCATTAAACTTGTGACGCAGTAAATGGTCGCCCTGCTTTAGCTCTCACAGCAATCGGATTTTACAACTCTCGAGACCAAGATCTTTACTCTCGCTGGATTTTTCAGACAGCGAATGGTCAAAGGTCAAGTTACTGCAAACGACCACGAATCGATGAATTGGGGTCCTCTTCAACAAAAGCTTCCACAGCCAGGATATTTTTTTTTTAAACGTACTGTTTTCTTTTGTTACGGTATGAGTATTTAACAGCATGCATTGAGTGCACATTTTTTTTAATAAAAAAGCACGTTCAGATGGCCGATTATCTCTACCAAAAATATCATGAAGTGCTCTATTAGTTTGCGAACAAAGCTTCAAATTTGTAAATAAATTTCAACAATTTGAAATTGTTGTTGTGGTGTCACTCTTTCCACGATGGAATGGCAAAATGTATTGAAAATAAATAAAGCCTGGCAGCTTAATGTGACAGCTGATTTGACATTTAATGCTACTGAAAAGTCTGACGCTGCAAAAATTTAAAGATTCAATTTGAACTTCTTCAATTTTTCCATTATCTACTGGAGTGCGAAGATTTAGTCGATTGTGGCCTTTCCTAGTTTGAAACGGCACTGATAGAGGCAAATCAAGTTGCTGACGTAGGCCTTCAATAATTAACACAATATGGCAGAATAAATGTTGAGGTGTTGAGGGAGTCTCCTTCTCAATTTAGCAGGGATACACTCTTCTGGGAATATCTGAACAATGAGTTGGTGTGTGTTCTCCAAAAGTCACTTCCAGCAGCTTTGAATTCTTCAACCATCGAGCCGTCAGGTCCAGTAGCTTTATTGGATTTATGAGTAAGCTTAGATATTGCTATCCTTACTTGGTTTCACTTAGGGGGAAGGGAGTTTTGGCTATCATAGTCTATGTTGAATGGTTTATTCTGCCTAATGGCGACATGTTGGGCTTCTTCGCCGTGATACAGTCTGCAGAAGATATTTTTTTATTATATCAGCACCGATTGTGACGCTACTACAAAGTGTCTTTCCTCATCTCCACAGGTCTCCTAGTCTTGACACGCTCTTTTTATCTATTGTTAAAACTTCTGCACGTCATTCCTGGAGTGCAAACTCTTAATATCTTCGATCACGTGCTTTTCGCATTTTTTTTTTTCTTGTAATCGTATCTTTTGTTCCTATAGCTCACGAGCGGGTTTTGTCCTTTATTGTAACGCCGCTTTGTATGCTTCTTATTTAGCTCCATGTGGTTAATAGCATTCTTCATTAAACCATGGATTATTTTAGTAGCGGTCAAGTGAAACCCAGCACATGAATTGCGGCGTCTCTAATGACACGTTGACAGTTTTGTCGGTGTTGATTTCGGTATACTCATTCTGTGAAAATTCTGGAGGTTTCTTGCGATTGCGGTTTTTCTATGTTATACCTTTTCAAAGAAGTTCTCCTTAGTTGTGGTGCTTGAGTAATCTGCGTTCAAACATAATCTGCAACAAAGTGGTGATCCGACTCAATGTCGATCGCCATGTGATTAATTTAATTTAGTTTCTTGCGCCATGTCCCCTTGTGTATATTGTGATAGGGAAACTGTGTGCTTGCTCAAGTGATTTTCCGTCCCGTAGAACTATAAATTAACCGACATATCTGGAAAATCTTTGGGCTAATGTTTTTGAAACTCTTTATATTTTCTGAGGAAACCAAAAATAGAATAATCAAATAAAAATATCGGAGTATTGATTTATGTCATGATTTTTAGTATTTGGAACCACAATGTTGCTTAAAATTGGAGTAAAGACTCTGACAGCAAATTTTGATAAAGAAATTGGATGATTTTTAAATGTTGCTCAAGCTTTTACCTTTCCATTATTAAATGATAGATAATCTTTTGTAGAATACTAATATAAAAAAGATGATATGCGTGAGTTAAGAGAATCTTCAATAAAAAAATGTGGCACATCTGATGAAGAGCCCTTAAGTTAACTCCCAAGTAGAGCTGCAGTTTAAAAATTAGCAGGTTGGATGCCCAAATATAGGTCAATGTATGTCAAAGTTGAATCTCAAAGCTATTTAACATGATATCTTTAAGCATTAGATACTCATACATGTACAAACATCCAATTCAACATTCAAGATAGCAATATAAAAATTATATTAAAACTGATAGATAAAAATATTTTTATTCTGTCTTTTTTGCTAGGTGATACTAGGAATGTTATTTAAATAACTAAATCATCGTTCCTCTGTAGAATTTTTCGCCGAAATAACTGTTTGGTGCGGTTTGCATGAGAAATGAGAATGAGAAATGAAATGAGAATAGCCTTAATGAAATGTTATTCAAATTTGTTCTTTTTCTTCTTTACGAGTATTGTACCCAACTTCACTTCGTATCGCAGTTGAAAATGTTAAATAGAATTTGGTGTGCGCATATGAGTTGATTGTTTCGAGATATTTCATACAAAGTATACCATATATTTGAAAAAATTGAAACGAGATTATTGTCTTTTTTGAGCATGACTAAGGTTTTCAGTCTATTGCAATTTGGTTTTCAACAAGGTGTAAATTTAATGAGGATGCCCTTCTACATTTTTGTTCTAGTGCTTTTCCAAATCTTGCAGGCGACAATTTCACTGCAGGCTTAACAGATTCTCCCGATAATTACGTATTAATACTCAATTATTTGACAAAATTCCACTTTGTTCATCAACATAGTCTCTTTCTAGAGTGAAACAATCATCCCAGCGCCGCTCTAAAATTAGATTTGTCAAGCCTTTCAAAATACGCTTCAGTTCATTGGTGCCATATCTCGTTCCGGTGAGCATTCTTATGAAGTTTCCGAACTGTTAATAGCATTCACGTTTCATCCATTGTCTCATTCCATATAAAAAAGAAAACTTATTTCGCTTAAACAGCTCCAAACAGTGCTCTAAATCATCAACATGTTGTTATTTTTGGTCATTTGTGAGCAAACATGGTACCCACTTCGAACAGAGATTTTGCATACCAAAATACTCGTGCAAAATATGGTCTATTGATATTCTTACGATATTAACTATGTTACACACTTTCACTTACTAATGTTCTAAAGCATTTTGTTTTTTCTTCCGTTTAGCTTTATTTGTGTTTTTACGACTGTGCTCGCGTTTGAGTTTTGAAAACCAGCGACAAATGGTTGCCTTCGACAGAACGAATTCCTTATAGTAGTTTTCAGGCATTTCTTGAATTTTAACGGTATTTGTCCGTCCCTTAAACTTCAATACATTGATGACTTATTGGCAAAATGTCATAAAATTTTGACACGTATCGTTTGAAGGGTGGTAGGTAGTAACTAAAAATCATATTGATATATTATTAGAATCGCCATTTATGTGTCAGTCTCGGTACTACCTCTCATAAGCTTTCGACATCGTTAACTCTAAGCCTGGATATCATGGCTTTATTCTTAATTGGTTCAAATCTTATCTCTCAAATAGAACTCAAAGACTAAAATTTTGAGGAAAATTTCAATTTTTGAAATTTGGACTACCTCAGGGTTCTATTTTGGGACTTATTTTGTTTCTGGTTTACATTAATTCGCTGTTTGAACTGCATTTTAAAGGATCAGTTACTGATTTCGCTGTTGGCATAGCCTGTAAGTACAGTGCCGAGAGTGTTTTTAACTTGGCTGCTGACATCAATTGGTATCTTAATACAATATATTGTATGTATTTAACATCTAGTTCGCTGAACATAAATTAAGTATAAACTCTAAATCTAAAATTATGTTTTTAGTTTATTGTATGTAACTGGTCCTAATGTTGAGCTATATTTGTATACATCAGATTGTCAACGATCAGGTAACATCAACTTCAATTAATCTCTGATTATAATCTTCGTGGAAACTTAGCTTTTCGCAATTTTAATACAGTTTCATGGTGCCGATTATTCAATACTGTTAAGTAGAAACGACAACCGGACTGTGTACCATATGTTAACAGGTCCACTATCCTAAACTCTTCGTCTCCTCATGATCATATCCTAATTGTCGTCACCATCATCAGCTTTGTGATCGGTTCAGATGGAAGCATTATGAGTCTGAAATGGATTTACCACCCGCAACAGAACAATTTTGGTTTTCTTCAACGAGACCCTCGTCTTGCAATTCATACCAGGACTTAAGCTTGTCCGAACTCATCACCGTGCTAAATCGGCGTTGATTTTTCTGAATTCCAGGGATGTCCTCAAAAATGGCTAGCTCCTTACTTACCATATGTGGTCCCCGGTAAAGCAGTTCTGGTCTGGTCGAGGAGGTCAATAAAGCTGTCTTTTTCCCTTATACGGACGTGTAGGTAGTATATAACAGATGGTTTGAAAGTTCACGAGGCTGACAGATAGATGGCGGCTCTAATAACATATTAATATTTTTAGTTAGTACCAGCTTTCAAACAATACGTGTCAAAATTTGATGATATTTGATAATATGTTAAAAAAACGATTTTCATACCTAGATAAAACATTGTTATTTGATGAGGAAGCATACCGTTAAGACTCAAGAATGGTTTAAAAAGTGTTATGGGAAATCTACTCCATCGAAAGCAACCATTAGTCACATCTGCTGAATCCATACGCGGTCGTACAGACACAAATGACAGTGAACGCTTTGGGCGCCAAAATGAGCCTATTACGCCGGAAAACATAAAAAAATTTCACAAAATCGTTTTGAGCGATCGTAAAACGAAAATGTGTAAGAAAGTTGACATCGTAAAGATATCAATAGACCATGTACGTCATGTTTTGCACGAGTGTTAGGGTACGTTTGAAGTGGATACTGCGTTTGTCCACAGTTGACCAAAAACAACAACGTGTTGATGATTCAGACCACCATTTGGAGCTGTTTAATCGAAATAAAAATAATTTTTTCATACGGAATGTGACAACGGATGAAATATGGATTCTATTACCTGTTTGCAAAATGAAGAAGTGATCGCTGAAACTGAATGGTGTTTTGATTAGTTGGACAAACCGTTCTACATATAAGAATAGCATAGAAATGTTAGAGCGGCGCTGGAATTTTTAGTCTCAGGACTTTTCGTACCACTTGTTAGTTTTTTATGTTGACAGATTTGGTGTCTGTGCGGATTATAATCAATTGTTTACTCCTATGCACGAAGGTCGAAAATGTTCGCCTAGGCCTTCTTTTGATTCGCTGCTGTTGCAGCAAAAACACAGTTTTTTATCATTCTTTTGCTCGGTCCATCCTATCGCACTTCTTAGGATTCAGTGACATTTTTTTTGGGGGGGGGGGGGGGATTTCGAATATAGATTTCGAGATAGTGCGCTTCTGTAATTGCCGTAGTTTAGATCGGGCAAACGAAGTTACACTTATCACGCTTACTTTCCTCCGAAAAAAAATTTGGAAATGAGGTTCGTAGGCTCAATGGCATCATTGTTATATATTGAGAACTAAATCTTGATTTCTTTACTGCATTTGGCTATGGTGGGCAAAAATCTTGACTTTCGTCACTAAGTCTGAATGGTTCGATCTACTTGACAGCGGAGTTCGTGTGACACCCACTGTTGATAGTTTGCAAAAATGTTTTTAGCTTATCCATAACATCGACTGTGATTCTGCTGCTGAATTTCCTTGCTCATCTCCACAAATTAGAGATCTGTAAGTTAGTCATGTCATCTGAAATTGATAAAAGGGAACTCGTTAGTGATTGATTAACCTTCAAGAATTTCATCCTGGAAAAGACTTACTTTTCGCTTCCACAGCAATTGAATCGGAATAAACATTATTACTTCATTATGGTCTAGTATTGCAAATTGTGTCAATGTGAGTATCATAAAGTTTTATATTTTATAAGTTGATAAATTTAGTGATGACAACTTATATTCAGGTCATCTTAAAAACATCTTCAACTTCTTAATATATACTTGTCAGAATATTGTATATAAATTCAGATACTTGTATATCTTGTCGCGTTTTAAATGAGTCACTTCCTCTTCAATAAGAAAATAAATCATATAGCAAAGAGATGATTATTTATTTCATACATTACGAAATGTAACCTCCTCTAAGAACTTAATAAATTTCTAATCCGTCTAATAAAATTTGTCACGGATTCGATTTCAATAGCTTCTCACTGGCTCGATTTTTTGGCACTTTTTATTATTTACAGACAACCATAAAAGCTGTCTATTTTTACTTGGCCACATATGCAGAATAGCATTGCGTTGTACTATATTTAGAAAATCCTAGCCGTTGATGTTCTCGAATTCATCTCATTTCCTGCTTAAGATGCATTTTTATGTAATAGATAAATAGACAAACCGCTTACCATCACCTTTTCGAACTAAAAAACTGAAACAAAAAAACTATTCACATAGCTTGTTTAAGGTTGATTGCATCAAATTATCTTAAATGAAATGAGAAGTGATTTTTATATTTTATTTAAATAATTTTTTGGTTAGTAAACTTTTATTGAAAAATCAAAATTGAACTACTCAGAGTCTGAAGAGTTAAATCAGCTAGCAACTATTGGGTATATATTTTAATTCGTGCGTTTTTTTAAATTTGAACGTTTATTTAAGGAAAACATGTACAATAGTATTATTCAAAGTATTGCCCATCTGAAGCTATGACTTTCTCCCATCCCAAAAGAACTGCGCCGGCTTGGCAGCCAAGAATGAATCAAGCCAATTTTTGACATTCTGCTCTGATGTGAACCGTATTTCAGTGAGGGCCTTTCGACGTCTCTCGGCTTGAACTCATGTGGTAAGCAATTTCCTTGCTTTTGAATATATCCAGCTGAGTGACACCCAAAAATTCTGCGAGCTCTTCTGTGTTTGGCAACAATCTTCATAGAGTAATGCTTCCGGTTCTTCATCTTCAAACTTTTTTGGCTGCCCAGAACGTTCATCGTCTTCCAAGCCAAAATCATCGCTTTTAAATCATGGAAACATGGCACGTTCGTTCAGCTAGCGCATGTTCACCATAAACTTCCACCATTAAAGTAATGAAGAAGAACTCCCCAAAAAAACTCTTTTTCAGACACAAAGTTCGACATATTTGAGTGAAAAAAAATTATTATTGTTTGCGCTTCAAATGAATGACATGTACTGAAACGACGAACAATGACAGTAGCTTTCCAACGCATGTTCCAATGGAATAATACAAGTTACGCCATCTCTTAACAAACCGCGCGAAGTTATAGACCCAATAATATTTGAATTTGGAATTTTGACACTGGTCTATTGAGGACACATATACGGATTCATTCAAATGAGTTATGAGATACTGTCTCCAAACTGTCAAATAGAACAATAACAGAAGCTATTCTGACAAGTGTCATTCCAAAGTTTCTGAATAAATCATCAAATTTTTGAATAAGCAGAACATAACCTGAAAGCGAACGACTAATAGACATTTAAATGATGTTTTATTCCAAATGTTAGTAGCCTATATTTAAAAGAAAACAACATATCTTTAATACACTGTTCAACAAAAGTCAATTTTTTTGTGCTCCATGCATAAAACATAGTGTTTTTCAAACAAAATAACACTAGAAAACAGAAAAGGACCTCAGATTTTGTCTATGGTATATAGATTTTTTGCTACAAAGTATCGTGTTTTATACTGAATCTAAACCTATATCAATATGTTTGTCATGTTACACTTAAATACTTAAAAATATGTTAACGGATGTTTCACGGCGATATTTTGTCCCTGTGGCATCTCGGAGTAATATCCAGCAGTACTCAGCAAGCATAGTAGGAATCCATTTGCCTTGGTATCGCTTTTCCATTGTTGCAGTGTCCTGGTGGAACCTTTCTCCATGTTCGTCGCTTACTGCACCCAAATTCTCCGAAAAAAAAATCGAGATGAACATCCAGAAAGTGAAGTTTTAGTGGCATGTTACATCCCATTTCCTTATAAGCACTAAGCAATTTAGCTAAAAGATCCCTGTAACTTTCGGCCTCACAATTTCAAGAAAATCCGTTTTAAATTTTAAAAGCTCCCCATGCTTTTAGTTCAACATCAGTTAGCATACTGTCAAATTCACTGTTTTTCAAAAGTAATTTTTGCCTCAGTAGCTTTCAGAAATTTTTCTTTCCAATACAAGAATCATCTACCGGTTAGATCTAGAACTTTAATCAAATTTTACATTAAGCCCAATTTGATATGGGCAAAATACGTGTTAAGGATCAACCAAGGGGTTCATTAGTAATATTTTTTTGATCCCGGAGTTAGTGCTCAACGTAGTGGCCATTCCTTCTATATTTAATGACGATTTTGTCCACGACTGTCCTATTCACACAGAAAACAGCAGTGCTTCGTATACCCCAGCTGCAGTTCAACAAGAAGCGCTATAACTTTTAAATCTCCATAGGTTGAACACTTGTTATCTTCATACTGAATGTGTTGAAGGAGATATCGCATATATGGTATTTTCGTATGATTCCTTCATATAACAGCGTAAACTAAAGGTACAGATGGGTATATGTACAAATATTGCCGTTGTGAAGTAAAATCGATTTTAGGCTAAGTTTACCGGAATCAAGAAATAGGCGCCAATTGCTTGGTTCATGTTTTTATCCTAACGCATCAAATAAGTTGTCAACAGTATCTTAAAGTCCCTTCTTGAGCGAAACAATGTATAGGGTTTTCTAATAACAACTTGACAACTTTTTTTTTTAAATAAAAGGCAAACCATTTGAGATATTTCAAAAACTTTATTATTGGCTTGAAGTACAATCAAAACATTTATGAAAGAAACTCGACTTCATTCATATGGCCACCGCACGTTTGCAGCGGTCGATTCTTTGGACACAATTTTCAACAACTCGGCCACACATTTCGGCACCATCCTGTTGATACCACATGTCGTCCAAGTCCATATCTTCCAATTCGGGCCAAAAATAATCGGTGATCATGGCGCGATAACGCTGACCATTCACAGTAACGTGACGATCATTATCGTCGACGAAAAATATGGCCCAATAACGCCGCCGGCATGCAAACCGCACCAAACAGTTATTTTTTGTGGATGAAGTGGTGATTCATGAAGCACATGTGGGTTTTAACCCGATCAATAACGCATATTTTGCTTATTGACAAACATATTGAGCCAATAATGAGCTTCGTCACTGAAGATGATTTTGCGATGAAATACATCATCTTGGCGCATCTTCTCCAAAACCCAATCGGAGAACGTACGTCGCTTCAAATGGTCCATCAGCTTCAATTCTTGAGCCAGCTTGATCTTGTATGGGTGTAAACCAAGATTCTTACGCAAAATACGCCATAATGTGGTCTGAGCGATGTCCAATTCTTGAGAACTGATTTGGATCGTTTGCTACGGACGTCTGAACGGCAGCGATATTTTCGACACTTCGACCAACCTGTTGTCTCACTGACACGGCAACATCACACAACGAATATGTAGACTCAAATTTTTCCACTAAACTTGTTATTGCCTGTCTACAAGGGCAAGAATTACGACCGAAAATTAGAGTTAACGCTCTTTAAGTTGCAGTCACCAACTCCAAATATCAGTAGAAAATCTTTATAATTTGCAGCCGTTGCTCGTTAGTGTTCTTTACCATGATTAAAACGTTGAGCTTACTGAATAAATTGACAGTGACAGTTTGATGATTAGTGAAGGAGTGCGTTCACAAATTAAATTCAAAGTTGTCAAGTCCCTATTGGAAAACCCTATACAAGTACGTCACCTTTGACGAGATTCCATTCTTTTTATCTGTTTTAAATCTCTAACCAAATCATTCAGCTCAGCGTTTGAAATTAAATCCGGCTTTGTTGAATATACTGTGGTTTGAATGATTGTCGATTTCCTGTTCGAATTGCATATCATCATTAGTTGATTCACTGGCACATTCAAGTTCTTCGTCCAAACTCCACAATTCTCGTGGTTTTAGAATAGGATATTCTTCATTATGTTCGACAGGCCGTTAAGCTGATGGTAAATTGGGATACAGCACAGTAAGTTTGGACTTCGGGCCGATTCCCTGTACGTTAGTGAGACAAAAGTAACAATCTGCGGCATGGTCTTTCGGTTCTGGTGTATGTACCTTTCAACCAACTTGTTAACAATGTTATAAAAGTCTTACAACATATGTGAGGAGTCCATGATTTAAAAGTTAGTTCCCTACACACACATAACATAGAATATTTAGCGATCATTTGTGCTAAATGGTCATACAGTTAAGTTTCTCTTTATAATTGGCGCTGGCTCAAGGGATTTGAGCAAGGGGAAGTTAGGGAGAAAACAAGAGAGATACCGATTTGCGTTGATCTTTAATGTTTGCAAGTTATAATGACCAGGAAATAGAGAGCTCAGAAGGACATTCTTAAGCGATTTCTACGGCTTATAAATAATCACGATATTTTAGTGGCTTGAGGGTATACTGACGAGCATTCATAGCGAGACGTGTGTTACGGTTGAAAGGGTAGAATGCTACTGGCGATTTCTATGGAGTACTGGTCGCGGAAAAATCGATGAAATAAAATGAGACAGGAGACATTACGTCGGGGTTCGAGGGTGTCAATTGGCTGACTGATATTAGTATTACCTATGAATTTTTTCGCACGATTTCGAATCCTATCTAGCAGGTGCATAGTTGTTTTAGGAATTTCTGACTAGACATGACCATTATACACGTACTCCAATTTTGGGCAGATGGATGGCTTATATATTGAGGCCGCTTGAGGAAACCTAGACATTTCGCGGCAATTCTGCTGCCGGTCATTGAGAAGTTCTCGCGTTTCTAGATATTTCATGAGCTAATGGCTTATCAGCGTTTCTATTACCTTGGAAATAAGGGATGTAAGCGCAATGGGTCTGAAGGAGAAGAGAGAAGAAGATTTGCCTCTTTTAGGGGCTGGCAGGTCGGAAAGATTGTGTAGGAATGATGAAAAAGCTTACGCAGTGGTTTCGCATCTTCTGAAGAAGTAGAGATATACCACCTGGCCCAGCAGATTTGTGTTTATTGAGATCTTTAAGTACCCTTGCTACTTTACGAGTGCGAAAATGGATTCGTTGCATTTAAGATTCGACGCACTCAAGTGTAGGCGGAGACAAGGCACAAACTGGAAGTATTGAGCTGGCCGCAAAGTATTCAGCAAAGATATTGTCATTGTTCAAAAAGCTTGGAATGCCAATATAAATGAGCGATGAAATGGAGGATGTCTAGGAAACGTAAAGACCAGATAAAATTCCCAAGGAAGCTGTTGAGTCCAGTCCAATTAGCTTTCTCGTATTTTCATACGGTTCTCTTAGGAATCTTTTCTCTAACTGTGTGGTCGATAAACGAGAAATTAGCTGATATGGCACAGTGATCCGAGAAACCTAAAGGGGATAGCACATTGATCTTGTATTTATCAGGGTGAGAAGTTAAAAACAAGTCGATTTACAAGCTGGGTCAAGTTGTTTTCTGCAGCGAAGATCTCAACTCACTGTTCTTCGCATGTTGTCTGCTCAGAATATCGAAACCACCCAGAGTATGAGGATACAGGGATACAATTGTTTGAATGGACTCAGACAGCGCATTAAACTCGTTAAAGATCTTAGATAATTTGCTTACGGAGATGGAATTTTAACCACACGAAATTTAATTCCGGATTGCAACAGGGACTACATTGTGGTGGAGTTTGGTAAGCTGTATCACCACGCCCGCAACGGGTGAGACCGCGGTGAGAGAAGAATAATGGCGTCTGGGACGTTTAAAAAAAAAAATTAAGATGTGTAACAAGAGATGAAAAGCCGTCCCTCAGTCTTTTAACATTCTGGTGAATCATAAAAAGTTTATCATTTCAATAGAAACTATTATTCGTAGTAAAAATAACATCACAGTATATGTTACAGTTTGTCAAAAAAGTGATATGACAGTGAAAAAAGCTTGTTTAGCATTCTTCGTAAGAAAACAATGCAGTATCTGAGCCAGGACAGGAGTGTAGTCAAGTTTTCATGAATGGCTCAAAAATTCATTTAGGATGTTGCGCTGGTATCTTTATGGAAGACGATAACGTTAGATTTCACTCCTCGTTAGAAGAACTTGCCTATGTCTTCCAAGCGCAAATATACGCAATTCAGATGGGAACGAACTATATTGTGAAGAACTATGAGAGGAGGCAAAGCATCTACACCTATTGTTAGGTGCGCAACTAAGTCATCTTTTGTGAAAAAATGGTTACAAATGAACCATTCAAAGTACTGCCCATCACTACCTACATATTTTTTATATCTTTTTGGCAGATCTTGAATACTGTTACGGTAAACGTGTTTATCTTTTGAGGCTATCCACTAATCAAGCCATTTTTTATGTCTTCAAATGAGCGGAACTGTTGATCAGCCCGAACGTGATCTATCGAACAGAACAAGTAATAATTGGACGGGGCAATATCTGGGAAATATGACGGGTGAGGTAGGACTTCCTATTTAAGCGCTTCCAGGTAGGCTCTAGCGGGTTTAGCAAGGTGAGGCCGAGCGTTTCTCGCGTATTGTTGCCGTTTCTCGCGCAGTGCTCATCTTAATCGCATCAATTGAAGTCGATACCATTCCCAGTGATAGTTTCGTTGGGTTTTAACAGTTAATTATAAATAACACCGACCTGGTCTCACCAAATGCGGAGCATAACCTTCGCAGCGTAAATATTCGGTCGATCCGGGAACAGCGTAAAAGCATGACTGGGCAGTCCACATGACTTTCTTCTTTTTATGTTGCTGTAATGAATTCGTTTTTTATCACCCGTCACGATGCGCTAAAGGAAACTCTTCCTTTTGCAGTTGTTTATAGTTGTTCACAGGCGAACAAACGACGCTCAACGTCCCTTGGCTTCAAACCATAACAACCCCAATTTCTTTGTTTTTAAATCATTCCAAACGCATTCAATTGCCCTGAAATGGCTTGATGGGTAACTCCTAATGCTGAAGCAAGCTATTTTTCCGTTTAGCATAGATCCTCATCGAACAATGTTTCTAATTCAGGGTCTTTGAAGGGATTTTGGCCTTCCTTCACGCGGACGGTCGTCAACATCGAAATCACTGTTTTTGAAGCGGCGTAACCAATCACGGCACGTTTTTTCACTTAGAGCAACATCTTCGTAAACTTTTTGGAACTCTCAATGCGCTTCAGCCGCCGTTTTCTTCAAATGAAAGAAGAAAATTAACACTTCCTGCAAATAACGATTATTTGGCACAAAATTAGACATTTTCACTTAACCAAAAGTATATGACACCAAAACTAAATCACTAATGTGTCAAAACAGTTTGTTTACCATATGTCTAAGTTTGGTTCATGACGTTTTGGATATGTTAAAATATACCTCCACTTACTGCTGGATCCATCTATTGACAAACAGAGAACTTAGTTGCGCACCTAATACAACTTCCAAGTTAGTTCACGAATGCAAGACCTCGCTGAACGCAGTCAGAAGCCTGAATTCACTGAGCCTTGTATGGATCCCAGGTCACAATTGGATTTCGGTAAATGAAAATGTCGATGAACTTGCCACGATTGGAACGGAAAAGAGTTCTTTCAGGACCCGAACTTACTTAACGCCTGCGTGTGTTCCCGGTTAAGGCTACCGTTGAGAATTGGGTTTCATATGAGCACGACTGCAGATGGCATGACTCCCTATAAGTGACACAACATCCTGCGACGCTTATTATCAAAGCGTTGACGAAACGGCTTACGCTTACGCACCAGACGAGTACTGGTGAGTGCTGGTACTGTGGGCACTTTATCACTGAAGGGCTTTTTCTTAGAAAGATTGAAAAATTCCATTAAAACCAAATTACAAGGAGTACAATGGACTAGTTCTTTGTCTGAATTTTCTGTTCCAACAGGAAAAAAATTTATCCAACGGTCGATAAATGTTCGGCTCTTGAGATAAGCTGATTGGAACTTCTTCACTAACCGCTCAATTGTTCGAATATCGAGACAATTATAAAACCGAAAAATTGAAGTCAAACCACGTAACATAATCATAACTGAAGCGTATTCCATTCCATGTTTAAATAATAGGCAAATACTGGGTAACTAAAGTAACCTCCTTGACCGTCAGAATGCGCTGCTACTGCAAAAAAGGTTATGGTGCCTTGAAGTCCGTTCATATTTAAGCAGACATGCCAAATATCAGTGCGATACTGTCTTTAGTTTTGTTTTTACAGCTGATTCTTGTTAACGTGTTTGGCATCATGTTGACTATGGACAAAAACGATTTTCGTTCTCTCATAAAACATTATTTTTTGAGAGGCAAAACGCCGAAGGAAACAAAAGAAAATTTGGATAAATATTATGGGGCTAATGCTCCGTCATATTACACCGTCAAATATTGGTTTCGAGAGTTTTGTGGTGGACGCAACTCCACAACCGATCGACAGGCCCTCCGATGCGGTTAGAAAGGACAATGTCAAAAAAATACATGAAATGGTGTTGGCTGACCGGAAAGTGAAGGTGCGCGAGCTAGCAGATACCACAAAGATTAGTACTGAGAGCATACGCCATATTTTGGGCAATATTCCGCATATGAAAAAGTTATCCTGCCGCTGGGTGCCGCGCATACTCACTCCTGACCAAAAACACAAACGCGAAAGCACTTCGAAAGAGTGTTTGGATGAAACACACCAGAGAACAGAATGAGTGCTCCGAAGCGGCCGAGGGAGGTTCAATGGATCAGAAAGGTTATGGCGTCGGTTTTCTGGGATTGTCATGGCATACTCTTCGTGGACTACCTCGAAAAAGGAAAAACCATCAACAGCGAGTATTACTGTGCATAATTGGAGCGAATCGCTGCAAAACAGTCTCACATGAAGCGAAAAAAAATTTTGTTTTTGCAAGACAATGCACCGGCGCACAAGAGCATCGCAACCACGGCTCCAATTGCTGTCGCATCCACCATATTAGCCCGATTTGGCTCCCTCGAACTATTATCTCTTCCCAAACCTCAAAAGATGGCTCATCAATAAAAAATTCATTGACGCCACGGAGGAGTATTTTGCAGACCTTCCGGAAAATTACTTTTTGGAAAATCGTTAGAATATAAATAGTAAGTGTATCAAACTAAAAGGGGACTATATTGAATAAGATAAAAAAACATTTAAAAAAAAAATTTCTTTTCATTCCCAAGGAGGTTATTTTTCACCCCACCTAGTACGACAAAAGATGAGTAAGCTGAAATATTATTTGATGGTCTAAACATTTGGGATTCAAAAATTGACCTTGGCTTTATGCTAGATATATTCCATGAATATAATATCTAACGACGACTACTGCATTAAATAAAGCTCTCTGGGATACACACTTGCTCATATAAGAACCATGGTCTGTTGTAAAGAAGAAAATAGCTCAACTATGGTAGGATCTCAACATCAAAACTATTCCAGTCACTCCAAGAGTCCTTAAATACCTATCTTAAATTGTATGTCAATCAATTCATATTCTGCATCAATATCGAATTTAATTGTCACTTTTTAGCTAATTTTCATTTGGTCATATGTTGGTGCTTCTGTCATAGTGTTTATTACCCAGTACATAAGAAATGTATCATTAATTTTGACAAATGGATGCGTTCGAAAGTCTACATGTCACAACCCTCACACCGTCAGAGCGTTTAATTTTACATCTGTCAATTTATATAAGCAAAAACCGGCCAATTCAAATCCCAGCTAATCGATCATCATAAACTGTCCGTGCAAACATAAAAGCCCGCAAACGACACACTAATCGCATTTGCACGTAAATCTCATTTATAGTTGCCGCCGTGGTTCCAATTGCGTGTTAGATGCCTCAGATTGGACCACAAGATTATACCATATTTTCAATATTCAATTAAATGGCTAATTAATGTCACTTGCAGTTTGGTGTTTTTTTTTTTCGTTCTTTTTCTGATAGAGATATTATTTCGTTCGTCTGTTGCCAATATAGTACCTGGCTGTCATCTGATGCAATTTTGGCATATTAATGGCAAGCAGACAGCCTAACGGTGAGTTATCTTTGTTCAGATGGCTGCGTGCAGTTCTTATAAATGAATTTGACTTACCACACAAACACATTCCACGCATTTCGCTTAAGTTCCACTGTAAGATTGCTACATTTTGGTGTTCTGTCATCAAAAATTTTTGTGACATAATAAAAAAGGACATAAATCAAAAAATAAATTTCTTTAAATAAATTTATCAGATAAGATAAAAATGAACGTAAATTTTATTTATCGTAGAAACTGTGACATCGAGAAGGCGGAAGACAACGCTTAAGAAGAATAGCCTGGATATTAAGGAAGGGATTATACATTCGAGTATAGTCGGGTACAGAACGTAATAAGGTGTTAATTTGGAAGCAGGGTAACACATTTCCCACTCATCAAGAGTCGTAGGCTTTATATGGTAAGTACTGAAGCCAGAACTTTGGTTTAACCCTTTCGAACCTGAATTCAAGTACATTGCTTTTTAAATTTATTTCAATGCAGCTTTGAAGATTTTGCAACTGTTGAATACATCATAGGAGACTGTACCACCAGAAGGCACCACCAGTATTTATGAGTGGTACATATGTGTAGTACTTCTACCGCTCACGTCACGGAAAAAAATTATCGAAACAGTTTTTAAATTGAACTTTTTCATTTGAATTTCGTGCAGGGGTTTTTTTTTATTTCCTCTTTTATGGGCGCATTTTGAGCCTTCTTCTCTACTTTTTGATCTTCGAATATCTGTTATTTCAACACCTACAGCAATAAGACTCTCCAATATAGTTATAAAGTATTCAATGAATGGAGTCTTCTTTCTATATGATCCAAACATTGAATATTTTCCGGTTATGATCATTGACTGCAGCCATCAGCAAGGTCGACTCCTCCCATCATTTCTCCGTAGTTTTTCAAAACAAAGAATTGACTCCTCTTGTCCATTTTGCACAATTTTCGTAACGCATGTCAATATTGGGTTGTGGCAATTCCTTAAATGATAACTTCTTTTGTGTCTTGCCATTTGACATATGTTAACGCTGAAGAATTAGTTTTAAAGATTGTCTCTCCTCGTTTGAGTTTCTCGCTTATTTTTGGCAATTTTTTTCTTTCCAGTAAATTACTGAAAGTAAAAAAATCTATCGAAACAAAGCATAACATCGGGTTCTGTTATTGTCCAGTCTTATTTGCGACTCTTTCATCTAAAGTTTCCTCTGCAGATTGTTGTTCCCTTTCAGTGTAAATATTGAAGTCATAAATAAACCCAGTTACAGAGTCACACCCCAGCTACATTTTTTTGGTTTTTTAAATGTGCCTTTCAAGCAAGAAACAATATCATTTATCAGGTTGGCAACTAAGTAATTGCCAATTTTTTCATATAAATAAAATACGGGTTCGAATCCCGTGAGAGGCAATTCTGTGAAAAAGTCTTTTCATAGAATTTGTATGTAGTTATATGAACATGAAGATTACACTGATGTTGGAGTGGTTGCTGGCTGGGCTAAATGTAACGAACTAGCAACTAGCACGTACTGAGACCCACTGGTTGAGGATGTACTAGCTCGTCCCGTCCAGTTTGACAACCACCTCTGGAAAAAATATCGAAACCTAATACACCTGAGTCTCAAACTACTACACCACCCGCCCGCGCCCAGGGGGGAAAAAGTCAGTAAAAGGGTATTCATATCCCCTTGGTGCACGCGCGGTATTATAAAAAAAAAAAAAAATGGTATGATATTTTGCTCTGATCTTAATCGGCAAAAATCTGAACCAAGCGCGACTTCACAGCGTCACCGTCATTGAAAGTTAGTTTTACCGTCCAAAGAGTTTTGCAAAGATCAAAGTAAATGGTAATCTGATGGAGCAAGATCAGGGCTATATGGTGAATGTAACGTCAATTTCCAACCAAAGTCCAATAATTTTTGGCGAGTGATCAAAGCTGTAGGTCTCTACATCTCGTCTAAGATGTAAATTTTAACCGTTGATGCGCTTCGTTAATAGAGTTTCTTTTAAATCATGTGGAACCCAAATATCAAACTTTTTAATGAGTTTCGTGCTTTTCAAATGTTTCTCAATTGCTGTATATGACATATTAATCTTTTTTTGCTATCTCTTGTAGAGTTACATCACGTTCCGACTCGATTATGGCTTTAATTTGATCATCATTAAGCTCATCTGATCGACCGTTTAGTGAAAAATCTTCGGAACGAAATTTTTCAAACCAACTCCGGCAATGCCTTTCTTTGAAGGGTTCTTCACTACACTTTTTGCATTTTGCATTTTCATGGAGCAAAATTACCTTACCGTGTCTTCATGGCTTATTCTGGTCGTTTTTCTATCAATGCACGGTTTAAATTGATCACTCGTTGTCGGTAGCGATCTGTATTAACGGTTTCACCAGGTTTTAGAAGCTCGTAGTACACCACACCTTTCTGGTCCCACCAGACACACAGCATTGTCTTCTTGCCGAATCGATCTGGTTTTGCAGTCAAAGTTGATGGTTGTCCCGGATTAACCCATATTTTTTTCCGTTTAGAATTCTGAAAATAAATCCATTTTTCATCGCCAATAACAATTCGATGCAAAACTAATTTTTTATCGTGTCTTTGAAGCAAATTTTCACAAGTGGTTTTTCTGTTTTCCATCTGTCTTTCATTCAATTCATTTGGCACTCATTTTCCAGACTTTTGGATCTTTCCCATAGCTTTTAAACGCTCAGAAATTGTTTGTTGTGCAACATTTAACATTTCTACCATATGTTTCTGACTCAAAGTTTCATCTTCATTCAATATTGTTTGCAGTTCGGCGTCTTCAAACTTTTTTCTGGTCTTCCACGTTCTTCATTTCTCCCATCAAAATCGTTATCTCTGAACCATTGAAACCATCTTTTGCATGTTGCTTCTGATACTGCATGATCACCATATACCTCGATAAACATTCGATGCGACTCTGCAGCCCTTTTCTTCAAATGAAAACAAAAAAATAATCCTTTCTGCAAATCATCATTTTCTGGTGCAAGGTTCGACCCATTTAACATGATGAAAATATATGATGTTGTTTGCTCAATGACTTGATGTATACTAAATATGTTTGAGAGGTGTCATAGCAACGTTCACAATAAATGTTCCCTATCGAGACATTTGTATCTTGACGCTCACTTCATACCGGAACACCTCGTACCATAGGTCATGATGAACATACAACCTGAAACAATCTTGATTTCACCTGCTTCTGTTAGTGTGTATTTCATCCGCTTGCTGCTTGAGGGCAACATTTTACTTCTTTCGTTGCTGCATTGAGCTATGTATACATTGAGTATGTACAAGCTTTTTGGAAACAGTCAGTAAAAAATATCGATGTATGGGAAATACCTGGATTTACTGTACATTTTCGCGGTATAGGTGATGTCGATCGTGGAACAAAACTGTCCACAGGATCATTCTTAATCCGCTGCATTAACCCTGGATTATGTATGAAGGTAAAAAACTGAAGGATAGCGGGTTATGCGTGAGAATTTTGTTGGCGCACTGTTTCATATTGTTGAAAGAGCATAACACCTTCACCAAGGACTCAGAAATTGAGGATTGAGGAAGCAACCATACGCGGGCTAAGAAGTAATCACTTTTCCGTGTACGTCCACGTCTGTAAATACAGACCAGCTGTTTTGGCACGTAGTGAAACACAGGCAGATCTCCGCCCATACCTCTCAGATCACACTGATTTGAAGCAGCCCGGCTACGAACTAGTTCCATTGTTCTTTTTTCACCGCAGTCTAGTCATTTACGTGCATAGTGATATAGCTTACCAAACTCCACCACAATGAGGGACTTCCAATTCGGAATTCAATTTCATATAGTTAATTTCCATCTTCTTAGCAAATAATACACTATTTCTTTATGTACAAAAGCCCCAAACTGAACAGCTATTCGACCTTTAATGACTCCAAACAAAGAATTGAATCCCTGTACTCTTATACTGAAATCGTTATTACGGGCGATTTCAATACAAAATTCTGGGTGGCTTCGATATTCTGGATAGTCAACAACCGTCTTGGAGATCTTCGCAGCGGAAAATGAGTTGACCCAATTTGTAAATGAGCCCACACGAATACCAGACGTTGATAGTCATAAGGCCAACACCCTGGACTTGTTTTTAACTTCTCACCCTGATAAGTACACTGTTGATGTGATTTCCCCTGTTCCCACGCTGTTAGAGAAAAGCTCCTTAGACAAGGCCAAGGCTGCTTGTGGCCAGCTCAAGACTTCCAGATTGTGCGTGCGTCGTGTGAGTGCGTCGAATCTTCAATTTGGCGCATCCACTTTCGCACTCGTGTAGTAGCAAGAGTACATAAATGTTCAACATACATATATAGATCCACTGGTTCAGATGGTATATCCCCCTTTCTTCTGAAGAGGTGTTCTTCCACGCCGGCAAAAACCACTGCGTAAGCTTTCCCATAGATCCTACTCTTTAGGACTCTTTCTAAACAGATGAAAAACAGCATTTATTCACCCCGTCCCTAAAAGAGGCGAATCTTCCTCTCTTTCCCTCTACAGACTTATTCCTTTTACGTCTCTTCTTTCCAAGGGAATGGAAACGCTGATTAATCGTCAGCTCATGAAATATCTCGAAACACAAAAACTTCTCAATGACCGGCATTACGATTTTCGTAGCAACAGCAACAACTCACCGAAAAGTGGAATCAAAGTGTATATCAATCTGACGAAACCAAGATAGTTCCTCTCGATATTTCTTATGTCGAAAATGCGTGCATTTGGGATCGACTCTTTCCTTTTCTAAAATTCATTTCAGTTCAAAAATACCTTTTGGAACGTTCAATTCAAGTTTTCTTGGATGGTTTCAAGACTGATATTCACAAGACAAATTCTGTTGAGCCCCAGGGCTCTGTTCTGCCTCCGACACTCTTTTTAATTTTCATCAATTATGTCTCGTCCCATATATTCTTTTGCTGACAACAGTACTTTTCATATTCCTTATCGGACTCACGTCCCTGCACTTCAGCTGGAGAACTTCAAATGACAACGTATGCAAAGCTCATTTAATTCCGATATCAACACCACAACGAATTGGGAGTGGAATTTATTGCTTCCAAAACACAATTCTGTCTGCTGTCGTCAAAATATATATCCAGGAATTGTCCATGTATGGCAATTGCATCGTCGGAACCGAGAAACTTGACATTCTCGGTGGGTGTGCCAATGACAACTTAGGTTAGAATGACCACATATGCCAAGTCCCCAAAAATGTTGCGAAATGTCTCGGTTTCGTCAATTAATATACCCCTCTCATATGAACTGCAATTTTTTAAAATGCTAAAATTTTTTTATAAATTTTATTGTGCCAAAACAAAAAATGTTGGAAAATACATCAGTTTTCAAATTGTATCAGTAGTTTCCAATATGTCTACCTTTGGCGCGAATAATGGCCTTGAGACGGCCAAAGAAAGCATCACACGCTGCACACAAGTGGCTCTGCGGTGAAGTGCTTGTTTGAGGTGGTCCAAACTTTTGTATTTTTTAGTGACAACCTTTGCCTTCAAAATACCCCAGACAGAGAAATCCAACGGAGAACTTGCAATCCATTGTGTCGAAGAAATGAAGCGTGGAACATTGTTTTTTAACCAATCTTGGTTGACACGCGCTTTGTGAGACGGTGCCGAGTCTTGTTAAAATGCCCACGGTCTCTTACCGAAATGATTGTTTGCCCAAGGCTTCAATACTGCCTCTAAGACAGTTTCACGATATACGATCGATGTTGCTGTTTTCTTATAGCCACCTCCATGGCGTTTTGCAACGCTGCCAGTTTCACGGTAACGAGCTATGGTTTGAGACACAAATGATGTATTCAGGTTGAGGTATTGAAGGGCTCTAATAGTAGCTACTTGTGGTTTTCCAGCCAAATATAAAGCAATCACACTATCACATTTGAATTCCATCGCGGATAAAAATTTCAACACAACTGAAACGCAAATCGTTTAAGAGGCTTGTAAATAGTAAAATGATCTGTCATGTGTCAAAATTTGAGCTCACTGTCATGAACGGTTTGGAAATTATAGCAATCTGAAGTTGGTTGCAGGTCGAGTCAGGCAGGGTGTATAGGGTGATTCATCGATTTATGATGTAAAATAAAACACATAAATTTGAAAGAACAATTCAACATCATGTAAATGTTGGTCACGACTACGTCTGAGCTGGTCCATTCGGAAGGTCAAATTTTGGGCAACTCGTTCGAGCATAGCGACTGGTATCTCGCGGATAACATGAGCAATGTTGGGTTCCAAAGCGTCAATCGTAGCTGACTTATTCCTGAAGACCTGAGACTTTACATATCCCCATAGAAAAAAAGTCCAAAGGTATGATATCGCACGAATTAGGCGTCCAGACGTGAAATTAAGTGCTCAGCAAAATGATTTCTCAACAAGTCCATTGTTTCACTCGCTATATGGCTCATAGCACCGTCTTGTTAACCAGAGCTCACCAAGATCATGTGCTTGAATTTCAGGAAGCACATAGTCCGTTAACATGACGCGATAACGGTTACCATTGACGGTAACATTCTGATTTGCCTCATTTTTGAAGAAATATGGACCAATGATTCCACCAGCCCATAAACCACATCATACCATTATTTTTAATGGATGTAATGGTATCTCTTGGTACTCTTCGGGTTGCTCATCAGCTCAAATATGGCAATTTTGTTTATTAACTTATCGATTGAGCCAGAAATGGGCTTCATTACTGAACAAAATTTCACGATAAAACTCCGGATTTTCATTGAGTTTTCCCAGAGCCCATTCACTGAAAATATGACGCAAATTCAAGCCGCCTGGCTTGAATTCTGGCACAAGTTCAAATTTGTATGTTATAGCCCGGGAACGGGGCTATAGTCTCTTCACTACGTGCTGGATATGGTCTGACCGGTCGAGTATCATCCACTATTGTAAACTGGAACTCAAATTTGCGAATGGTATTGGCAGTAGTGGTTTCAGTAGGTGCGTAGTTTCCTCGAATCGCACGAACATTTCCCACAGAACGCTGATTTTCGTAATACAGTTGAACAATTTGGAGACACTGTTGTGATGTGAGTCTTTTCATAATGACTTGCCAAACGATACTAAATATCACGATGAATCATCCGTTCATCCACCTAAAATTGGAGTATAATGTGCCCGCATCTGGCCAAGTGCCTCCAAGACTTCTTTGCATTGCCTAGGTAAGATTCAAAGTTCATAGGTGACGCCACTGCCACTGAACTGAACACCCACGTAACGTCTCTTGCCTCACCGTGTTCACCTTTCACAAGTAGTGGTCCACCGAAATTGCCAGTAGCATTCCGTGCCTTTAAACTTTTAAGCGTAAGGCTCGTATCACTTTGAATGCTCATCAGTATACCCTCAAGGCCAGTTTTGAACCTACTCTGAAATATCGTGATCCTTTCCTAAGCCTTTCAACTCGCTTATGGAATGCTTATAAATTATTTAAAAAAGTAACATCTTTTATGAACTAAAGATGATAATTTATCTTTTTTTTTTTAATTTAAAACAACGACTTTAGTAAGTCCTTAACAAACTCATTCCAATAGCTTATCATCAAGTTTGGGTTTCATTCCATGTGTAAGTATTTTGTCTTTCTAGTTTGAACTTGTAAGCAGAAACGAATCAAATGGATGTCAATTTACCCTATTCGTGATTAGTGATATAAATGTGAAGAGAAGAATTTGATGTGCGGCAGCTATTTATAGCCGGAGTCATTAACGCTCGTACCATTAATTTGTTATTCGCGAGCACCTTGTCTATTATTGTTAGTGGCACCGTGTGTATTTTTATGTTGAATGTTCTAGAATGGCTGCACCTATACAAAAACGACACAAAATTTATACTTGTGAACAAGGAACAAGAATCATTCCTTCTGCAAATTGTTGACGAAATGCTAGAACATATTGAATGTCTGCATTTTGCAAAAAGAAAACCGAAAATCTCAAATTTATAACGATAAGGTGGGATTCTTTTTATTTGTGACACCTTAATGGAATTTCATGCCGCAAATTATTTGATTAATTCTTTATTCTTTATTATTTTTAAAGAACGTTTTTTTTTTGTATAAAAAAAAAAAACAATATAAAACTCATTGAACAAAGACAAGACAAATTAGATGTTGAGACTGTTTTGGTTTTTTATTTCTGTGAATTTATTACTTTTCGGCCTTTAGAAAAAATTCGACGATGGGAATTATTTTTTGGCAGTGACAGCTTTGAATTTAGGTTATTATTTTTTTTTTTTAATAATATATCTAAAAATAAAATAATTGTACTTATGGAATTTTTTCACAGCTCTAGAAATTTAAAAGAAGAATTATTCATCTACGAAGGTTACATCCTTGTAATGCTTTTGGGACTTGTAGAAAGTTTCCGTGAAAATTAATGAAAATTTTCGGAAGGACATTCATAAATATTTTTAATAGCAGACAGATCCGATGAAGTGTTCAGTCCACGAAGTGGTTGTCCACCTAAATCATTATCAGATATCAAAATTTGAAAGAAAAAATAATAAATCTTAAATATTGATCAGTTTCATTCATGCATTTCTAGCAGGTAGACAACCTCGTTCAAACAACTAAAATGATTGTTAAGTTTTCTTTGATATTATTGTATAATAAACGACTCTCTCGACTTTGCTGTTCGAATAAATACCTAGCGCTCAAGTGCAACGCTCCGATCAAGTCGACTGCTCAGCGAGAAATGAAGAACATTTCACACATACATTCAAACATTTATATCTGTGTACAGGAGAATAAAAATACTCAGCAGGTTGGCGATAGTTTATATTCGAAAGTGAGTATTTTTAAAAACCCGATTTTGCAACTTTTATCATCGCAACACGTGTCAATCGAGAAAGAATGACGATCTTAACACGTTCAAATGAGAATACATTGTTTCATTGAATGCTTTGTTGAACAGATATTTGGCTAAAAAAAAAAATCAATTGGCGGTTACAAGCCATATGGTATCAGCTAAAGATCTAGTTTTTCTTTATCTTATTTTCTTTTTCAAAACCCTGCAAAATTGGCTAGTATTGGAATGTGTTACTACCACCAAAACTTGCAAAAACTACATATATGAACCGACAACGTGGTTAATGGTTAATTTTAACTTCAGGCCCATAAGCCTAACATCGTAATCGAAAAACTGCTTTACATTCGTATTCCCAACACACTAATCCCCAATTAGCATGCAACTAAAGTTAATGAGGCGTAAACGACTCTGCATGAAGTTGCCACACCTTTTAAAATAGGCCGCTACGTAAAGAATACTAATTGGAATCATTCGTTGACATGCAAGTAGCTTCTAATAACGCTAACGTCCTCTTTATAAAGTAGATACTTGGAAAATGATGGAGTTAATCTGACATTAACGAATCTGATAGCCTTTATTTTCCGCAATAGAAGGGTCAATATCTCAAGAAGTACCCCTGAAAAAGGAATAATATCACCTTTTCTGTGGACCCTAGTTGTCAACGGAATACTTCTGAACCTATAAACTGGTGGAATTAAAGCCTTCCCACAATCAGCGAAATTCTAAAGTATGCCTTTAGAATCCTCCGTGAATGGGCCAGGATCGATACATATACAATAATGCCACAATCTGATCTTCCATCCATAAATGGGACTATCTAATATACTCGTAGCTAAATGCTTTAATATCACACTGAACTGGAAGTTGAATTGCGCGCAATGAAAGCAGTAATCGCTTTGTACATTTACATTACATTTATCAATCTTTTCAAATAAACTGGGTTCCTATACGGACTGAAAGATCATGATGAGATTAGATTAAGCGGGAAGATGGAACTATGTACCCTTATGACTGCGGCCAGGTTAGGACTGTTGTGATTTCCTCAGGTTAGAGCTCACCCTTTAATTTAAATAATTGCCTGATTTTTGAATAAGCCCGGCTATCTGTAAGTGAGCTGGCAATGATATCTTCTGCCTCAAGGTATGGCTTACCAAGATGAAGTGGCAAAGGGTTAGGTCTGCTGTATTTTCTTCCTCATTGCGCATGCGATAGTCGTTGTCTTATGATATTTCCACAGTCATAAGGTGTTTTTTTGTCTCTGCCGTAACCAGTTGGGAATCCGGTTACTGTGTGTACCTGCGTGTATCTGACATATAGAAGCTGTGGGAGTTGTTTTGCTGTTTTGAGGGAAGGGGTTGATAAAAAGTTGTTGGTCTGCCGGTTACCGTCTAGTAATAGAATGCCTTTGTTTTAAACCAGTTATTTACAAACCTTTTTATGGTGCTAATTGGTACAATGGTCGTTGCAATATGGATGGTGAGGCCGAACATTTTCTGGCCAAATCGTCTGCTATGTCTGTGGTTTATCAGCGAAAATCAAGAGAGTTTTACAAAGACCGAAACAAATGGTTTCTATAGGATCTGGGCTATACGGTGGATGCATCAAAACTTCCCAACTAAGAAGACTAGCACAGACTAGCCTTGTCATAATGGAAGACAACCCCTTTCTGTTGGCCAATTCTGATCGCTCTTTCTTAAAAGCTTCATTCAAACGGTTGAGTTGTGCACAGTAGAGGATCAAATTGACCGTTTCGCCACGTTCTAGCAGCTCATAATAGACAATTGCCTTCCAATCCCACCAAACACTCAACATAATCTTATTTGCCGTCAACCCAGGCTCTGAAGTCGTGTGTAGTCGGTCACCGATCTTTGAACATGATTGCTTGCATTGGATATTCTCGTATTTAATCTATTTTTCATCGCCCGTACTGAATGGCTTCAAAAATGGTTCCATTTCGTCTTTTTCAGTGACAGGCTGACCAGTGCGCTGAATAGGCTGGCGCTGGGTCTTCGGCTGGCCATTACGGCGGCTATGTTTTCTTCACTTTTATCTCTATCCGGTTTGTGGCCTACTATCCAAAAGAATGTATTCACCGTCAAACTTTTCCACAGTGCGATGAATTGCCTGCACACTGAAGCCTCACGACGAAATTCCGGTTGCGTATATATAACTCAGCCGCAATTTCAAAAATATTTTTTAATAATTTCTGCACGTGCGCAAGCGTTAAACGATGCATGATGAAATGGCAAACCTTGGCAGCTGGATGTCATTGGTAACTTTAGCAGCTGCTGAAACATAACGATTGAAAAAATTATCATTGCTATCTCTTCACCGGTTATTAAGCATACCGACTTTGCCCCCAAATAGGGCTTCTCCCAATTGGAAGGAAACGACGAAGAAGAACTGGACTGGAGACGTTCCGCACTGCCATGTCATAGTTAAATCACTTGTCCGCAGCTGTTCGAGATATGTACGTAGAAGAAGAAAGTTGTGCACGCTGTGACATTTCAAAACAGAGTAATGCAGCTCAAATACTGCGCGATTGTAAACTCATAGTTCGACACATAAAAATAGTTTTGAAACACTAAACAAAACTCTAAAAGATTTTAAAGGGAACAATGACATAATAAATGGAGTCAACGTATTGCTAGCTGAAGACTTCCGTCAGACTCTGCTAATAGTATCGATAGTGCCGGGGAAAACTTAAGCTGACGAACTTACGGCCTGTATTAAGGCCTCAAATCTTTAGCCGAATTCACTTAAAGAGCGATGTTTGCGCCGTACAATTCTCCGATCTCCTCCTTAAAATAAAAAATCACCAGATCTTACCTCAATTATGTCTATCGTTGACGACCTAATATATCCAGATGTCCAAAACTTACACAGCGAATTCACCGGGTGACTGTACGAACGTGCACTTCTGACACCTAAGAACGATCAGCCTTCCGTCATTAATGACACTTTGTTTGAAGGTGCAGAATACCAGTACAAATTTGTAGTCGCCGTAGTGCATACAATAACCTATTGAGTTCCTAAATATACTCAACGCATCTGGTCTACCTTCTCACACACTTATCCTTAAAGTGGAAGCTTCAATAATTTTACTGAGAAATCACAACTAGCCCAAGTTGTTTGTGTTACGTGTGAACGCCTTATATAAAAAATATCGGTAGCGACTACTGTATTTACTGGCTCAAGAGTCCGAGTTGAATCGGCGTACATAATATATATTGTTACGCCAGGGCATTTTACATAAATATAAAAATAGCAAAAAAAAAAAAACATTATCTAGTATTTACCGTTTTGTTTAAAAATGACCGGAGTGGAGGCTGACAACAACAATAAGCCGGAGTGGAAGCCGACAACAACAATAAACCGGAGTGGAAGCCGACAACAATAATAAAAAATTATATCGAGAGAACCGAATGAAGAGAATACACTGAGTTACTATTAGAATAACTTTATTGTTCTAATGTTTTCTTACTCAACTTAACACATGGGCTGAAAAGTCAGTGGGCACCACTTGAATTAAATCCATACCATTTTCAGTTAGTACCAACCTTCAAAAGATACGTGTATAAATTTGACAGCTGTCGGACGATTAGTTCTCGAGATATAGCGTTGTGAGTGAAGCAACTTTTATTATTGTGAAAAAAATGGATTCAAAGCAATATCGTGTGTTGATGCAAAGAAATGGCTTGATAAGTGTTACACGGACTCTGCACCATGGACATGCATTTGGACATGCGAAAGCTCTTTTCAAAGTGGGTGCCGCGTTTGCTCACAGTCGACCAAAAACAACAACGTGTTGATGATTCAGAGGAGTGTTTAAAGCTGTTCAACCGCAATTTTTCAGCCGAATTTTTGCGTCGGTATGTGACAATAGATGAAACTTGGCTCCATCACTTCACAACAGAGTCAAGTCGGCAGTCAGTTGAGTGGCGAGCAGACGACGAACCTCGTCCAAAACGACTAAAAACTCAAAGGTCGGCTGGCAAGGTTATGGCATCCGTATTTTGGGATACACATGAATGCACTGTGTCAAAAGTCGATGAAAACGATGGCAAAATTGAATGAATTCGGCTACGAATTGCTTGCCCACCCACTGTATCTATTCGCAGACCTCAAAAGAATTCTCGCCGAAAAGAGATTTCAGACCGATGAAGAAGTAATAGCCGAAACAGAGGCCTATTTTGAGGCTAAACCAAAATCGTACTACAAAACTAGTACCGAAAGATTGAAAAATCGATTCAATAATTGTTCGCCCTCGAATACAACTATATTGATAAATAAAGTTGAATTTTGCAAAAATTTTGTGTTCTACTATAAAACGGCACTGATTTTTCAGCCGTTGTGTTATACTAGCAATTACAAAAACTTCAAATTACTCCACGAGCGGTTACAAAAATCAACTTAACTTAAAATTCGTATTCGGACCTATTTATAAATTAATAATGCTTACACGGCAGAACTGCTATAGTTGGATTCATGGGAAACTGCTTTGCCGTTTATGATATTTGATCGTGGGAAACTGCTATGTTGTTTATAATAATTGGGTCGCTTAGGCACCTACATACAGATATTTCAGTTGCGCGTGCATATCGTTCACCATATACCACGGATACCACTTATACCATGGCAGTACCCATTCGAGGTACTATAAGGTCTGTTTCGGAATGATGAGTAATAAGTCTCAGTCGAAAGTCTGTGGTCGAAAGTGAGCAGATCCCTAATGTAGTATACGAGTATAAGAAGATACTTAAAGAGGTAATTTAAGTGCTAATTAAAAAAATAAGGAGTCTTAACTGTGCGAGCGAAGCCGCGGTAATAGCTATATAAAATATGTGGGCGTGCAGAGTTTGAGAGTGGGCTTGCACAAGTGCAACATATATGTAAACCATGTTTCATCTGTTTTTCCACAGTAAAGTATTGAAGTTTTAAAATGTGGATGACACTTGACCGGTTAGACCACATCCAGCATGTAGTGAAGAGACTATAGCAGCTGTAGCTAAGAGTGTACGCGACGACCGTAACGAATCGATTCGTCGTTATTCTCAGCAGTTTGGCATATTCGATAACTTGGCGTATTTTACGTGAGGATCTCTGCCTTAATTCGTACAGAATTCAACTTGTGCAAAAATTGAAGCCAGGCGACTTGAATTTGCGTCATATTTTCGGTGAATGGGCTCTGAAAAAACTCAATGAAAATCCGGTGTTTTATCGTGAAATTTTGTTCAGTAATGAAGCCCATTTCTGGCTCAATGGATACGTTAAGAAAGAAAATTGCCGTATTTGAGCTGGTGAGCAACCCGAAGAGTACCAAGAGCTACCATTACATCCATTAAAAACAACGATATGGTTTGGTTTATGGGCTGATGGAATCGTTGGTCTATATGTATTCAAAAAAGAGGCAAATCAATGGTAACCGTTATCGCGCCATGTTAACAGACTATGTGCTTAATGAAAAAAAAAATCAACAAGACGGCGCTACAAGCCATACAGCGCGTGAACCAATGGACTTGTTCGTTTAGCTAAGGCAAATTGGCCGCCTAGATCATGCGATATCACACCTTTGGACTATTTTCTCTGTTGATATGTAAAGTGTTAGGTCTTCAGGAATAATCCAGCTACGATTGACGCTTTGGAAGCCAACATTACTCGTGTTATCCGCGAGATACCATGACCAGACGTAGTCATGGTCAACATTTACGTGATATCATTTTCAAAAAGTAAATACCATGAATTGTTCTTTGAACCGATAGTAAAAATTTTAAGTTCACTTTCAAATTTATGTGTTTTATTTTACATTTTATATGAAACCTTACGATGAATCCCCTTTATTAGGGAAAAGTCTTAAAGGGCCAACACAATAAATCGTCTTATGAGTCCACATACCTAATGTCCTATATCTAAGAGCTCTTGGCAGCTGAGCTCGATTAGATCATAGCCATACCAAAATCAGAGGCCGATTAATGACAAAAAAAAAGGAATATTATTAGGACAACTAGGCAGTGAGCAATCGGAGAAGCGAATACTTAAGCATGATATGAAAAATTGTTTGAATGGAACTTTAAAGAAGTTACCATTGTTGACATGTGGGGATTTTAGGTTTGTTTATCAAGCTGTAAATACCAAGTCATGGAAAAAACGGTTTCGGAATGAGACTCTTAGCTTAAACAAATGTACTTAACTTGTGCAAATAAACCGGTCTAACTTTAGTAATACTTTTTATTAAATAAAAGTGACACTTGATAAGCTCAGGTAGACTCTGTAGTGTACACCATACACTGACCTTAAGTGTAATTGCTCTTTGAGCATTATTTGCGGATTTTAAGAGCATCAGAACGGCAAATTTTGTTTGTTAACGTATCTACCTTGGATGGAAATGGGTCTCGCCACTCATGTTATTTTCGACGCAAAATCATCCACTTCGTTGTTGAGATTCAGGTTAAACTGTCTGCACTTTGTAAGAAAATATCTTCAAGTCTTTCACCAAAATGCGCCACAGAGACGCGCGTGTAATGGCCAATTTTGTGACACACCAATAAATATTGGTGTGCCCCAGAGCTCCATTTAGTCTCCGAGAGTAATTTTAATTTTCATCAATGATCTCTTGTCTGCTATCTCTAATCCAATACGGCAGCGTATTTTAAGCTCATTAAATGCCGATATTAAGAGCATAACCAATTGGGGAACTATCAACAGAGTGGAGTTTTAATGCTTCCAAAACTCTGTCTGCTGTCATAAAAGTGAAATTTAAGTACCCAGCCACTATCCATGAATGGCACTTACATTGTCGAAACTGAAAAGCTTTCTATTTTTGGTATATGTATTAGTGACAACTTTTGTTGAAATGACCACATAATTGATGTTGTCAAATATGCTGCGAAATGTTTAGGTTTCTTCAAACGATGTAAGAAATATTTCACCCCTCTGGCATTCATCCGCCCAAAATTGAAGTACAACGCCCACATCTGTTCAGGTGCTTCTAAGACGCATCTGCCGTTGCTACATAGGATTCAAGAAGCTATAAAGCCCATAGGTGAGACTAACATTAGTCAGTCAATAGACATCCTCGAACACCGACGTAATGTCTTCTGTCTCACTTCGTCTTATCGCTATTTCCACTAACAGTGGAAATCGCCAGTAGCATTCCGCCTATTCAAACATTCAAATGTAACACCTGTCTGGCTCTGAATGCTCATCAGTATACCTTGAAGCCCACTTTCGCACGTACTCTAAAATGTCGTGATTCGTTCCTAAGGCGTACAACTCGCTTATGGAATGCCCTGCAGAGCTCTCTATTTTTTATTCATTATAACCTACAAACATTTAAAACCAACGTTTTCGGTACCTCTCTATCCATCCTCCCTGATTTTCCTTCGCCCACGCTGTGTGCAATCATTTTAAGGGTACTAACCTTCATTGGGCGAACGCAAATTATAAAAAAAAAATTTTAAGTGGAAGATAACCTCAACTAACTTGAAGTCACCAACTATGTCACAGTTAGTAAAAGATTTGTCAAGGCCTAAACGTCTGATACTGGCGAACAGTCTTAAAGTAACTAACTTCGGTTAGGTATCAATAATTAGTGATAACCCAATATTCCCTTGTTCAATGACTCATGTAAGCGCCCATACCTTTTTACCTATCTCTGTGTACTATAGAGATTCGTCATTTCTTTTTTGAAATATAAGATAGCCTTCAGCATCAGAAGAAAACTATTTTGACAGTTTCTAGCAACTGAAATTTGATCAGCTGACACACAAACCTTTGTCCGCATTACCTATTTTCTGAACTTTGGCAATATTTCAAAAATTAGTGTCAATTCTTTGTAGAATACTATTTCATTATTTTGAATGATAAAATAAACAATTAACCGAAAAAAACCCTTAAGTAATTTAAATTCCCTCGAAAAGAATAAACCCATTAATCGCTCATCTATGTATAAGCTATGTATGTTGGCAGCTATTATCCGATACATGAACGAAATTTCTTTCTCTATCTCTTCCTACCTTCCTTATGAGCTTTGTATGGCGTCAGAGAAATCTTCTCATTTCTCCCGGTCCCAGAAAATAGAAAATCAAAAAATACAACCCAAAAACCAAAGAAAAGGAAGAAAAGCAAAAAAACACCATTGCACCCACATTCATATCCATTAGGGGATTGTATTTTTAAAAAAAGATCTCAAAATCTTTTCGAACCAAAACGTTTCCATTTTAAAGCATTTTCCATTCAAAAATCCACTCACACATGAACGAGAAGTCACAGTCACCGACACGTAGGCCAAAACGCCTCATATCTGAGGAGATGAAAAAATTAATTTTCTTCTTGGCCTTAGTATTGTGCGGTATCTGCAAAATTTCACAAACGCTCACATACAAACAGGTAGAGGGTAGTAGATGGTGGTACGAGTATTTGAATAAGACATGTTAAACATGTTTCCAATAAAAAAAAAAAAATATCGAACCTGAGCGCTGAAATTCCTTCCTAGTGACGTTGAAATTTTACAAAAAACAAAACCCACCATAAAAAACCGATTCTCATTTGTATAAACAGAAAATGCTCACTCGAAAATAGAACCAGTTCATATTTGATTGTATGACATAGCTCTACACCTATTCGATAAGCAAAATTACAATAATTTCTCCTCAGATACTCAAATAATTAGATAGTCAGATCTTTAGATACTCTCCTAGGCCAAATGAAAGTTTCACACATCACCCCGACGAGGCCTCATGGAGCACCAGGGGAAGTGTATCTGTGAATTTCTGACAGCGAAAAATTCGTTTTCCACCTCTGCATGTGTGTGTGTTAGAAATTGCCTTTGTTATAAATTTAGATTGGACTATATAAACACGGATGTACCGTTTGTTTTTCCCATTTTCAAGTTCTCAAAAGTGTCGAAAAGAATGAACTTCTCTCAGCTTTGGATAAAATATACCAGCAATTCTATTTCATAGAAAATTTCTTTAAAAAATCTTTTAATTTGAATTAAGAGCCCCCAAATGTTCTCAATTTGCAGTAAAATGATCGTTTCATGGGCAGTTACTTGTCAGCTATACAGAATGCGAGAGAATTCGCTTTGGATTAGTCACTTTTTCTAATAATATGAATGTATCTCACAGACTATTTGCGAAGTAACATTCATTTAACGCATAAATTTAAATGAAGTGCAAACGAAAATAATATGAGATACGATTCTAAAACCTCAAAAAAAAAAAAAAAAAAAACCTAAAAAGATATAATGATGCAATTGGCAGGTATCATCCAATAAGCCAGTTTGAAAATATTCTATTTGAATTCAATTTCTAACTGCCAATCTTAGCTAATACCTTTTATGAAGGACTTAATGAGCATTAATACACAATAAAGTAGAAAATTGTGTGCAATTTTAACAATTTTTAGCGCAGTCCCAGAAAGAATTAAATTTTTAAGGTATTCACATTCAGTTAAACATTTTGCTATACGAAAATATTGTGTGCATATTTTGAAATCTACACCTACTACATTGTTGAAAATATTTGGTGTGATGTGACTCGTATGTATGTATTTCTGAAAAATCTGATGAAACTATTGTTATATAAAAACATACAACAAATCTGTAGTCGGATTGAGATAGATTGTTGTGCACCCTATCTTTTTATGTGAAGACATTTTCTTTAATCGTTCTGAGGAAAGAATATGAAGCAAAAGTACACCGGGTTCCCGGAGCTTATCCACAATCCACTTCATATTCTAGTTTTTGTTGGTACAATATTTAATTTTCCTTCTGTGATAAATGCCTATAGTATCAGCACCTATCACATCAGGCTGGATACTCATAGAGCTAGTGGCCAGAGGTGGCGTCATCGTTCTCACATCAAGCATCGTAGGATGCTGATACTTAACAAAAACGAAATACGAGTCGTATTTGTATAGTCTTTCTTGCTGAGAAAAAATCGCTGACGACTTTGGCCAGACGTGCTTGGCCCGTTTAATAAAAATCCGGAGGAGTTTCAGCGTCGTTTTGTGACCGTCAATGAGACATAGATTCATTGATGTAAACCAGAGACCAAAGAACAATCGATAAAATGAATTTTAGCCGGTGAACGTTCCTTTTGGGGGAAAGGTGATGGCTACCGTGTGATGACTCGCGAGGTGTAATCCACTTTGAATATTTAGAGAAGGGAAAAACAATCACAGAAGCATACTACGTCGATTTATTGAGCCGATACAACGCCGATTTGAAGAATAAACGACCACCTTTGGCGAAGAAAAAAGTGCTCTTCCACCGTACAATAACGCACCAGTTCACACCTCCGCAGCGCCACAGCCAAATTGGTCGAATTGCACTACGCATTGCTCCCCCATCTCTGTATTCTCCGGATTTGGCTCCCTGCGACTTAAAAGATCGCTCGCCGAAAAGAAGTACGGGTCGAACGAGGAAGTGATCGCCGCAGCGGAGGAGTGTTATAAGCATCACCTATGAGTTTTATCGCACGGTTTGAAATTATATCTCGCAACAGCAGATATGTTTAAGGAGCACCTGACCAGATGAAGGCATTGAGGGAACCTAGACATTTCGCAGCATTTTTAGTGACATGGGATATGTGGTCATTCCAACGTAGATTGTCACTGACACCCATACCGAGAAGGTATGATTTCGGCGATTCGAGTGCCATTTATAGACAATAGCTGGATATTTCAATTTCATTTAAACGACAGCAGACATCATTGTGTTTTAGAATCATCAAATTCTGTTGATAGTTTCCCGATTGGTTATCCGGTTAATATGGGAATTCAATCAGCTTAACATATGCTGCCGTTCCCGTTCTAAAGCCGAAGAGCAGAGACATGAGTCCGGGAACGAATATGAAAAGCAGTGAGTACTGTCATCAGCAAAGGAATATATTGGATTAGTACTAACAGACAAGAGATCATTAAAGAGATAGAACGGAGCCCTGGGGTACACCAGCATTTATTTTGTGAATATCAGACATGAAACCATCCAAGACATCCCAAAGAGTAGGATTGATGAAAAAGCCTACGCAGTGGTTTTGCCTGCCTCCCAAAAGAAACGGAGTAGCGCCATCAGGATCAGCGGATTTAAGTATTCCTGCTACTACATGAGTGCGAAAGTGGATTCGTCCCATTGAAGATTCGACGCACTCAAGTGAAGACGGAGACAAAGCACAATCTTGGAGTATTGATCTGTTCGCAAAATGTGCACCAATCAGATTAGCCTGGTCTAAAAAGCTAACAACTGAAATGTCATTGTAAATATGCGTTGGGATGGATGATAAGGCAGAATTTCTAATATTTTCGAAGAACCACCTATAATTGTTACTACCTTTTGGAGGTTGTAGTATTTTTTGACTCAGTTTTTGTCACATTGAAATGCTTATGAAAAGCGTTACAGTCTTTCCTGGCTCATTTGAACGTTTTTTGATTTCCCTTTGTAGGTTCAGTCTTATAGAACCGAAAAAATATTTCTCGAACCGTGACAGCCCCTTTGCAGCTCCAATCATACCATGCCTTTTTTTTTTTTGTTGGTTTGATACTCTTTCTCTCATGAGGGATAAAGCATCTGATTCCAAAGCGAATAATGGATCATGTCAGCAGCAACATCCACGTCATTATCGAAAGAACATAACAACCAGTTGAAAATTCTAAAGAAAGTGTTAATCCGCTTCGTTTGGCATTCTCGTAATGCCATACAGTTCTTTTAGGAATCTTTTCTTTAACTATGTGGTCGATGTTCGAGAAATTAGCTGCCATGACACAATAGTCCGGCGAGCCTAGAAGGGATAGCACATCGACTTTGTACTCATCAGACTTAGAAGTTGAAAAAAAAGTCCAGGGTGATCTCAAGGCCTCTACAAACTATGCAGAATTTCGTATACTGAAATCTCCCGTAATAATAATTTCTGTATTAGGATACAGGGATACAATTCTTTGTATGGAGTCAGACAGCGCATCAAACTCGTTAAAGGTCGAATTGCTGTGCAGTTTGGGGCTTCTGTAAATAAAGCAATAGTGGATAATTTGCTAACGGAGATGGAATTTTAACTGCAATAATTTGAATTTCAGATTGGAACAGGGACTACATTGTGATAGAGTTTGGTAAGCTACTTCATATACGCACGTAAATGGTCAGACCGCGGTGAGAGACGAATGATGGCACTAGTTTGCAGCCAGGTAGCCTCAAACCAGGGTGATCTGAGAGATGTGAGAGCCGATCTACTTTTGTTTCACTAAATGCCAAAATAGCTGGTTGGTTTTTTGCGACACGAGAGATAATGAAATATTAATTAAATCAATCCAACCCACACATCAATAGGCATAACGCTCATCAAACAAAATCTAACATTCATTGATGTTCGTCAATCAGACTTCATCAAATGTATTTGATGCACACAGACGCACTTTCACAAATACATATTAATGATTGACGTGAATCGATTGATCGTGTAAGGGCCGCTTAGCGACAAGTAAAATCTACTCTTGTCGTTCTCCAAAAAGACATGCCGTGCCGCATCCTACATCGATTTAAGGAGGCTACGTGAAGAAATTCCTTTTCTAGCTCAGATTTTGGCTGGAATCATTACTGGTTCAGAGAAAGTCAATTTTGGTTTTCTACAGCAACAGCAGTTCTGGTGTCTTTGCACCAAACGGTATGAGCACAAGTTCAGAGTCAACAGACAGTCGCCATTGTTCGCGGTGGACCAGAGAATCAGTTAAAATGTCTCTCTAACTAGCAGACTTTTGAGAGATGGTGCCTCAAGGCTAAACTTGTGAGTTTTACACAATTCTTTTAGAAACGATGTTGAAAATCATCTAACAGGTCATCGCCTTACATACATCCTGGCATTGTCATATATGCGAGTTGGAGTGAGCGTAACTCAGGGATCACCTTCTTTAGGATCGGACAAATAGTGCTGGGATTCCATTCCTAGGGCATACTTTCGTCAACTTAGATTTGACGAAATAGTTGATTATGATCCGGATTTAATCATTACAAGCTTTGTGGAGGTTAAGCTTGGACGTGGCTGACCTGACTTCATCTTAGTCGGGTGAACGGAAGTGTTGTTTGTCTTCATCAAGGTTAAATAGTTTTTCCTATTGTAATTGAAGGAGGAACGTTATCTACCATCACTGTTTAACAGTGTGCAGAAATAATCTTTCCAGATTCTCAGTATCGACTGGGGCTCCACTATGAGGTTTCGTTCCCCATCTTTGCAAATTTCTGTTCGGGCTTTTCAGCTTTGGCATGTTCGTTTCATTTTTTGGTAAAACTTCCAAACTTCATTCTTTCAGTTGCACCTCTCTAAGGACTTGATCGAGCGCTTCTCGTGTTCTATGTTATTCCCTTCTACTTCTACATTGAGCTTACGAGTTGCTCTGATTGCTCTTTGGCAGTGACGCCATTGGTCTTTTACAATCGGTGCTGCTAATACTAGATTTCACGAAAGTTTAAGGGATTAGAAATGGCTATAGCGGTCTCTTGCTTGAATTTCCTCATAATACTTCTGTGGCCTTGGGCTGTTACGGATATCTGCATCCGTACCTTAGCTACAACTGGGTTATAGCCCGAGTGGATGTTAGCTGCACGAACAGTTCGGATATTCAAAACATAAGATGAGTACCTTGCGTCAGTCGCAATATGATTAATTTGGTAAACCGTTGGTTGATCAGGAGACAGCCAAGTCCGTTTATAGATATTGATGTTTGTAACTATAGTTATAAAATAACATCTTAGTACTCCCGTTGTGTTTTCTTCCGGAGGTGATGACGTGGAGAATGTGCTTTCCCACTGTCCTTCTCCTTTGTTGGCGCGTAGGTGTGTATGAGGCTTATGTTAGCGAATTTACCCTTTATGCGGATCGCCAGGCATTTCCCAACGTTCCTCAAAACTTGTTCCGTAAATCATTCTCTCACGGCAAATATGCATCTGCAATATTCTCCATAGTAGATACATAGTTTTTCACTCACTTTTTGCCCGGTCCATCCAATCGCACTTCTCGTATGGTGATTATGTCTGCTTTGTAGCAGTCCACGATCTCCGCTAGTTGTTTGGCTGCAAGCGGAAGCTTTCGAACATTCCACGTGCAGATCCGACGATCGACGTGAATTCGTTAGGAGCTTCGTCACATTTTTTTTAATCTCATCCGTATAAGGTTACAAGCCCTAGGTCCAGTATTATGCTACTGGTACCAAAGACCACTTTTTGTTAATTACAAGATGGGCTTGATGGCATATTCATAAGTGCGTCCACAGCAGAATCAGACACACCGCTAATGCAGCCGGGAGAGACCAATTTTTTTTTGAAGTCCAGTAATAGTAGCAGTGAACGTTTTTTTTTTGTTTAAAACTTGTTTCACCAGGTAAACGATATAAAGTACAATACCATATATAATTGGTCTCCTAATATACTGGTAGATTCAAAAATCCTCGATGACAGCGCCTTGAAGGTTTTTGGTTTTACAAGTTTAGCCCAAAAAACTTTATTATCCAGGATGTATTTAAATGCAAAACTTCTTTGGAGATTCCTGTAAGCAATAGATGCATCTGACAAGACAGCTTTGCATAGGCGTCAGAACTTTTGAGCGCATTGAGGAGTTAGTCGACCAACATACACCAAAGCAGTGGAGACAGAACGCCGCTTTGCTTCCAACCCTTGTGTACCCCGGCCTTCACATATTGGCCGCAGTCATTATCCGCAATCAGTGTCCTATTCACCAGCATTATTTGGGCTTACAAAACTAGTACTCCGTCACTTCCGTGAAAATGTCCAGCGCGTATTCATTCTTGTCGAATACACCTTTAATTCTGCCTACCAGATTTTGAAGCGCCCTCTCGTAAGATGTTCCGCGTTGGAAAGCATATTGCATCTTAAACATGCGAACAAGAGTCTTTAAAGCTCTTTGCGAGCATGCGCTCCTTTTTTCCGATTCGATATGAAGACTAATGTTCCGCAGTGTTTCAGTGTGTATGCCAGTGTCAAGCTACAAGTGAAGATTCTCTTCAGAGTTACCAGCAGTTGGTCTATACATTTTTGTAACATAACTGCAACAGCACGTTTAATGGCTTCACCCGTCATCACAGCCGATGAGATATACCATCTATGACGTGTTGTGTAATTCATTCAGATCACTAGCAGTTTCGTTAGTAGAAGCTGGTTGTGAGCTGGTCCCGATTAGGTTACCTGGGAAGCGATCCCTAAGCATAAGTCTTTACTTTCGACTCAGAATGGGTACAATCAAATATTTTGAGTGGTTCCAGCCTGGTTGATCTTCCCTTTTTGAGGACTACTGGTTTAACCGTCAATTTGGATCTTATCGCAGAAGTCTTTATAATGGGTACTCTTCGAAATTCGAATTAGCTTATTATATTCTTTGTGCTTCAATCTGTAAAGACTCCATTCCTCCTCCAAATTAATCATTTGTGACCCATGCTAAACATGCCATTTCAAAACAGTTTGCGAGGATACCGATCAGGTTTCGAACAGCTTCCTCTAGTTATTGTTTGCCGTGAGCTTAAGAGGCGAACTGTTGGACTTCCCGAGCTTCTTCTTAAATCGTGTCCAGTTGGTCCAGATTCTATCTCTTCAACAAGGTTGGAAACTGGCATTCGATTCTAAATTCGATGACCATGTCAGACGATAATTTGAAATCAAGGAGATGAGCAACTCTCAGTTATGATTTGCTACTTTCCAAAAAAGTATTATGAAAATGGGTGCTGGCGATTTAGGAAAATAAAGCTCACGCAATGATGAATTTTCGATTCGTTTCGTATAAGCAACTAAATCTTGTTTACCGATTTGCTTTAGTCGAGATAATAAGGGTGAATTAGGCATAAATAGACAAGTGCTCCATCTACCAATCGCTCGTCTGTAGTAGTATGAAAGTTCTATTATTTTAGTCCTCACCCATGGTTCATGTATGGATACAACGAGTATGTTAAAATTTGTATCTAACAAAGAAAGTCTTCAACTTTGGGATGTAGTAGCCGACTAGAAATGTTGAAGGTAGCCTAATTAAATATGAAAAGTAAATACTGGTTCGTTTCTTATATGAACACATTTGGAAATAAAATACAAATTAACGTAAGTCATATCTAGATTCAATGGTCTTGACAGGGGATTTGTGTAAAACCAAAATTATAGAAAGTCGCCTAGGTCTTTTTCGCACTTTTTAGCATTTAGTCCAAGATTCTGGGTCCCCTTACCTCCCACTGTTCAATCATTGAATTCTTCCCATTTCGACGTTTATTTCCCGAGACTATGTCAACAAATGCTCGAAAATGTGACAATTCACTTCAATACACTTGTCTATCCGCGCTCTAAATGAAAAAACAGAACTGAGAAGTATTTCTGGCATAATCTTCCGACAAGCTTCAGTTAATCGTCTTTTCATGTGCTCACGTGTTGTTGGCTTTTTTCTGTAAACCTCACTTTTTAAGTAGCCCCACAAGAAGAAATCAAATGACAAAAGATCAGGTGATCTAGCAGGCCATTGCCTCGGACCCCCTCGTCCGATCCATCGTTGATGGTAAACATTATTTAATGCGCCCCGGGCTACTTGGGAATAATGGGCTGGACAACCATCATGTTGAAATCACATTGTTTGTCGCAACTCCAATGGCAGTTCTTCTAGTAATACTGGAAGATGGTCCCGCAAGAAGTTTGCATACTTTTCGCCATTCAAGTTGCCTTCAATAAAATATGGACCTATTAATTTATCCCCAATAATTCCCGCCCAAACATTAACATTCCAAGGGTGCTGGCGTTCAACTTGTCGCAACCAAAAAGGGTTTTCAGTAGCCCAGTAATGCATATTATGTCGATTGACCGTACCGTGATTGGTGAAAATCGACTCTTCAGAGAATAACACATTGGCGAAGAAAAGGGGGTCTCGTTCAATTTGCTGAAGTGCCCATCGACAAAAGGAAACCCGGTTGCGAAAATCCCCACTAGAAAGTTCTTGATTCATTGAAACATGATAAGGATGGTATTTATGCCGATGTAATATCTTACAGACAGTCGTTTGAGAAACTCCTGATTCATGACTTATTTGGCGAGTGCTAATGTAAGGATCGTGTGCAACGGCAGCTAACACTGCTATTTCATTGTCCTCAACAGCCACCCTATCTGCCCGATCCCTTTTCTTTGGTTGCACACTTCCATCACCAGTGAATTATTGGATGACCCGATAAAAGGAAGCGCGCGATCGTAAAGAGCAACAGCACCATCGATGTACAATTCCGTTCAAGTAGAAAAAAAGGGCAGAGTGCACATAATACACTCTCAGATAAGTTTAGGACAATTTGTCTCTGCCTGAAATTTCTTTGAGTTTTAACTTCACTCGAGGCAATAATGACTTCCTCAGAACAAATCTCGACCTTCTAACACCCTAACAACGTTGGAAACCGATTAATGATTTAGGCGTGCCAGTGCAGTGGTATCTAGCACTGAATGAATAAGATCTTTGAGACAAAGTCGTGTGCCCCATTGAGGAATACGACTGAGCAATGAAAATCGGGAATTATCATTTGAAAAATCAAAAGTGACTTTCGTTTGACCTTAAAAATGGGGCTCAAGGTCAAACTCGTGGTCACCATCTTATGTCCCCTTCAGAGCCTTGTGACTTTTGTCTGACACATTTTTCGCGATATCGCGTATTTTTCAAGTAAAAAACTCACCCTGTATACTAGCTATGTACTAACCAAATAAATATTTTCGACGAAGAAGAACTATTGCGCAAATCTAGTCCGATTCGCTTGATAACTGCGTGTCAGATTTGTGAATATATCAAAACAAGGAGACACTCTGAGACATAGAAACTTTTTCGGCGACATACATACGTGTCGTAAGTCATAACTGGATTTGAATATGATACAAAATAATGCTTATACCCTTAAACAGTTTAACGGTGATAATGTTACATGGATACAAACCGTGATTTACGGAATAACTTCCACTGTAAGCTTTCGCATTACATTCGACGCATGAAATACAATTTACAGCCTTATTTACAAAAAAGACTCCACCAATAGCTAATACCTGTGTCATTTGATTTTATGGTAATCATAAACGATAAGCATTTCACGTTGTACATGTGTATTCAATCCACTGAATTGGCGTTTTAGACACCAATTTCCTTTATTTTCACTTTCAAAACTAGTAAATTCATACAAACTTGTGTGGCAATCTTTTTAGCCGTGGGAAACGCAACATATCTCCGCAACGAGATTGTCCCGCGAATAGCGATAAGAAAATCCAGTCAGCCAGATGGAAACAGAAATACCACATACTCGTATTCCTGTCCAAATGCCAGTTCGAAAAATGTCGAGCTACTGGGTAGAATTACGAAACTGGGTCTTTCGTGATCCGGGAAAATTAATACGTTACGTCGTCCTATTTGCATGCGGTATTGTCGTGATTGTGCAGGTATTTAAAAGTGCAGCTTAAAATAAATTATAAAAAAATGTTATATAAAGAAAATAAATAGTGAAAGTGTATTACAAAGAAGATATGTATTTAAAAAAATATTTTTTTTAATATTTTTACAGTTGTGTGAGTGTTTTTCGAAGCTACGAAAACCGCCAATATCTACGCATTCCTATTACAACCTTACCGACACGATCGAAATGCCTGCAGTCACAATTTGCCGTGAACCTCCATATAAGGCAGATGTCCTGGGGGTAAGCCTTATGTATATCATTATAATCTTCGCCAAAATCTGTCAAACTATAATTTGGAATAAAGCCTCAGAGTATGTGTATTATATTGAGGAAAGGAACATGAGAAATGGCTACTATTCTATATCATAGTTTTAAGTCTAAAGTTGATTTGTTATTTATATCTTTAGCTATAAGAAAAATTTGGAATTTATATTTGGTATAGAAAATGTAAGGTATACCATATGTCTTCGTTGAAATTCTTTGTCAAATTCACAAACAAGCACAATGGAGATGTCTAAGACTGATTGAGTATGAAATATCTACGTGATTGACACTATCGTAGCAATTTTGTTAAAAGCAACTGTCTAGGTACTCAAATTTTTATATTTCGTTTTTCATTTAATTTTTTGCTGTACACAAAATTACTATATATATCTGACCTTGCTTAACCACAGCTATTTTACAATATTGTATTTGTGTTTCAACTCCATGAAGAGTCTAGCAAAAGTTAAGAATATATAGATATTCGAGTATGAAAGTAGAACTTTTTTTTTAATAGAAAAAATCAACTTGCAACTGCCCTTGTCTTGAAAAACCTTAAGGGAATCCTTTTCTCCTTTTATATTAATTTCCAAGAAGTAACAACTAATCATTGCGTTGGCTAAAGTGAGCCAATGATGTCACCAGCATGAAGACCACATCACTGCACTTTTGTGGGTTTTAATGTGTAATTTTGGCTGAGTTAAAAATAACCCACTTAACACGATTTTTAGATAAAGATAAGAGTCGATTTCAGGCTGCTCGAAAGCCCAATCCCCGAGCTGTCATCACACACTATGATTCGGTGGCTTTAGTTCCCTTTCGCAAAATATTTTGAATAAGACAAATTCCAAACTGATTCTGAACTGACGATTGCTCACTTGAACTTACAGCAGCTACAGTTTCGGCTTTAGGTACTTTAGTTACTGGCCAATTGTGATGCCAAGTGGATTTTTGATCCTCTGAATCATGGAACAAATTTGAGCTTATGATGAAGCGCAAGAGACTGTTAACATCTATATTCTTTACAGCGTTTAAGTCATTGTAGAAGATAGCACCTAAGTAGAGATTCCTTCTTTGGGAAAGAGCTGGACATGTCCTGAGATGGTGGTGGATTGTCTCATCTTTTTCCGCGTCCATGCAGCTTCTACAGACGTCGTTTGTAAAAGCGCCAGCCTTCTTGCATGCTTGCCTATAAGGCAGTATCCAGTGATGACACCTATGACGGCGCTGAGATGTTTCTTGTTTAGAAGAATCAGACTCTTAGAGTGATTCAGATCCAGCTTTGGCCAGATCTGTTTAGACGCTAGACAAGTTGGTTCAACAGTCCACCTAAGGTCTGTTCTTTTATTAGCATTAATATTGATTTCACGTAGCAATTGGTATACCTATGCTAATCTTTTTCTATGACCTTTTGCCATATTCCGGGTAGTTTCATAATTCCATCGGTGTAGAACTTCTGTAGTTTATCAGCGAAAAATTTGGCCAAGTGATTTTCAGAGGGTTTGCGGTCGGCCAATTTTTTACCATCAAAAGAGTTTTGCAAAGACCGAAATAAATGGTATTCAGAGGGTGCAAAGTCTGGGTTTTGCGATGGATGCATCAAAACTTCCCAACCAAGCTCAGCTCCGTCAATTTGTTCCGAGACATCAAAGATTTGAATGGCCTAGCATTGTCATGATAGAAGACAACTCCCTTTCTGTTGGCCAATCCTGATCGCTCTTTCTTGATAGCTTCATTCAAACGGTCGAGTTGTGCACAGTAGAGGATCGAATTGACCGTTTCGCCACGTTCTAGTGGCTCATAATAGACCATTGCCTTCCAATCCCACCAAACACTCAACATAATCTTGTTTCAACCCAGGCTCTGAAGTCGTGTGTGGTCGGTCACCGGAATATTCTCGTATTTAATCCATTTTTCATCGTCCATTCATTACGGCTTCAAATATGGTTCTATTTCGTTACGTTTCAGCAGCGTTTTACTGATGGTTATTCGGTCAATAAAATTTATTTTCGTTAATTTATGTTGAACCCAAACATCGAGCTTCTTTGAGTAGCCTGCTCGTTTTAGATGAATCTAAACTGTCATATTGTTGTTGTTTAGTGTACCCGCTATCTCCAGATAGGTTCCGTGCTGGTCTTACTCCATCAGTTGCAAAATTTCATCGACTTTTTCAGCGACAGGCCGACCAGTGCGAGGTGCACCTTTTACATCAAAATTTCCGGAACGAAATCGAACAAACCACTCCTGGGTCCGGCGTTCACTCACAGCATTCTCACCGTAAACTTTTCGGCATGTTTTTGCAGGTTTTTTCCCTTTTTTATAGTAAAAAAGCATCACATAGTGTATTTCTTCAGATATTTTACTCATATTCCAATCAGTATAACTTTAAACACGAGCAACGAATTACACAGCGGTCTTCAAAAAAATGTAGCCTGACATGTCACCTTTCAAACACTTGTTTGTTTGACACAATCAGATTAGTGTTTCCAGATAAATGAACACCAACACCATCTAGTGACAGAAAAGCGCGAAGACTTTTTATATGACCATTTAAGAATATTAGCGTGGCCAAATGAATTATTTGGCAACTGTGTAATTACTTTAAAGCGAATAACTGCAGTCGTAGCTACTTATCTGCTGAAGATGTCGAGGGGTGTCTGGTGAAACAGAATGTCTAAAGTCGCGGAGGGAGTATGTTAGAACGTAGAGTTCCGCTTATGCATAGAAATTCCATTCTTTGGACTCTGCTTAATTTGTTGCAGTTGACTACATTGTCTAAGGCCGTCCACCAGAAAACTACACCATAGGTGAGTATCGATCTTATGACCGAGATGTATAGCCAGTGGGTTATGCAGGGTTGAAGGCCCCATTTATTCTCAATGGCTTTTTTGCAAGAGAATAAAGCTAATGTGGGTAGCTTACTTGAACCTTTTTTGTATCCTGTCAAAAATGAGACCCATATATTTTTCTGTATCGGAAAACACTAGACTGGTACCGTTTATTGAGGGAAGGTCTGTAGTTGGAATTTTATATTTCCTGAAAAAGAGGACAAGATCAGTTTTATGGGGGTTTACTCCCAATCCATAGCGATCCGCTCAACGGGTTAATCTGTTAAGATTAAGCTGAATGAGTCCTTTGATGGTATTAAGATCCTTACCTGAGACGGCTATAGCAACGTCATCTGCATAGGCAATTATCTTCTAGCTCCTGCACCAAGTAACATATATCAGCAGTTCATTAAACACAAAGTTTCATAAAAGGGGAGAAAGGACACCGTCTTGCGGCGTACCTCTTCTAACACAGTTTGGAACTGATTATCCTGCTATTTAGCATTAGACTGATTAACTCCCCAAGTGAGTCGTCTACCTGCAGATGTGACAGCGCTGTCGTGATTGAGGAAGTGTCGACGTTGTCCAGGAAAGCAACCATTGTGTACTCTCTATATAAGGGATCGTTCAATGTGGCTAGTCAGCGAATCCAGAGCCGTTTTTAACGACTTTTCTTCACAGTAGGAATGTTGAGCTGATGGCAAAAATCTTGGATCAATTTTAGCTCGAATAGGGATAGCAATCAGTCGTTCTAGAGTTTTTAGAAGAAAAGATGTTAGACTTATAGGTCTGAGGTCCTTTTGAAACAACATGAGACAATTTTTCGGCCTTGGGAATGAAAACTAATATACATTGACTTCTCTCCATGACAGTGGAGTGTGGATCATTTCTACATAGCTCTTCATGATATTCTCTAGCGTGGGCAGGATAATATCTGAGGATCTTTGTAGTTCGGCAAGTATTATACCGTCCGGATCAGCAGACTTGTATGGTTTGAAGCTATGCAGCGCCCAAAGCAGTTTATCTCTTGTAATCAGACTATGAATTTTGGTGCTTTGCATCATGTAGAATGTAAGAGGCTGGATGCAAAAGAGAACGAACTTATTGCGCAATCTTCTCAAAGCGTTGTTAACTATCTGTCTGACTTGATTGTTGCTTCGTTGTAATGACATTGGAAATAAAGCTTGGATCATTTCGTAACTCTTATTCCACAGCATGCTTCTAAGCGACCTTTTCTTTGTTCACCGTTCATGCTATATGCTACAGCATGTAGCTATGGTAGATAACATTTTATTCGATAATTTTATTGTAGTTTAATGTAAGCTGATATTCTTGAGACCCAACATCTAGGTTTTGTAGCCAGTCTATCATAGATAGATTGATATTATGTGGCGGATAGTCTGCCGTTGATCTCCGGAATCACAAGCGGAGGAATTAACACTTCCCCAGCGGAACAGCGAATCTACGCATCTTACGTAGTTGGTTCAGATTCTGTTGAATCTCTTTCATAGGTTGCGCAGTTGGTCAAATCCGAAAAGTCAGCATGATGAATTTGGAATAATCAACTCGCATTAATACTGTTCATTCTTCTGAAAAAGTAATACCCATATTGAGAGCACCACATATCAGCGAGATATACAGTTGGGTGCCGAGTTGGGTGCGTGGAAAAGCGTAAATTAAATGGGTCAATGTTGCACAGTACCAGTAGCCATCGTGTATAAAATACACATTGAGTTACTCAAAGTTTAGCGTTAAGGTTCTTTCTGTGATCGCTATTTCGCTATCCTGAGCGGCGATTGCCAAGTCATTTGCATATTTAAACATATGCATATCGCAGGTATATCGCTGATATAAAGATTAAGGTTTAAATGAGCGAGGACGGAGCCTTCGCAAACCGTTGTTAAGCTTTCTCATTTTGTTTTTGTTATCGTTGATGAAGACTTGGAACAGGCGGCTTGAAATTAGGTTGTTAATAAGACTCAAAGCCCTCAGGCGCAGAATCGCTTTCAACGAGCTCGTGGATGGAAAGGTTTATTCGATTATAGATAAAGTGTTCGAGTAGTTTTATAGAAAGTATTTAAGCATGCAATTGGACGGTAACTTCCCGGTACGTCTCTGGGTTTACCGGGGTAGAGAATGCCTATAACTTTTGTTCATCTGAATGCGGTTGGGATTATTCCTGATTCAAGTATGTTACGGTAGAAATTCAACTAGACGTTTGAAAGACATCAAAATCCTCCATGTTTCTTGCCAAAAGAGCGGTGCTAACTTCTTCGAGTGCTATGATGACTGTGGGGTATTGGTCTTGAGTTCGTTCAGAACCCGTTTTATGATGACTATATGTTCCTTGTCTACCGGAGTAAGAGAAACGGAGAAAAGGAGAATTCATGCTTTATTTGTAGAGTAAATGGACCGTTGGTATTCATTTCTTTTTGCGGGTCTCGTATTAGATCTTAATAGTTCTTTGCCAGTTTCTTGATCTTAAGACACCTGGAAATTATCGTATAGTCCACTTTCTTCTGTCCAAGAATGTACTCTTTGCAAAAGCTCTGGGTCAGCGGCGGAATAAACTTTAAACATGACTCGAGCTCGTGAGAGAAGCCATTCCAACCGGCCTTGGTGAAGTTTCAGTGAGGCTTTTGTATGAAAACAGTTAGAGGAGTCTGGATTCCAACATCGATTAGGACTGGAAGATGTTGGTTATGCGGAAAATCTGACGGTACTGTTCTGAAAGTAAGTAGTTTCTCTCGTTGCTGTCATGTATGATTGATGAAGGGAGGCTCCAGTTCGATAGTAGCGGGAGATAGTCCCTCTAACCTTTTAAGTATCGCCGAATCAGTATTTGTCTCTTAGATAACGGCTACCTCGATGTTGGTAGGCAGTAATAGTTCAAATAAGTAATCGCTTTTGTATTTGCTTATACTTTATATATTATTCTAACAAAATACACATGTAACACATGTTACACATGCCAACCATTAGTTCAGTGGCTTAAGACGTCGCTTGAGTATCAGAATCATAAGAACCTTATCATCCATGGCGCAAAACTACAGAAGGTACCAAAAGCGGATTGATTGTTTTAAGTGCAAGACTATCCGAGTGATTTTTTCGGTTTTGCGTTGCCGAAATTTGGAAGATGAGATAAAATATCAACATCGACCTGGTCAGAAAAAGAAAGAGCACCTGAAACAACTTGGAGCGGGCAACTAAAGGCAGTTGGCCAAAGCCAAAGCTATGTTAAGTGGAGAGGTTTTGTGATTGGGCTTCAGTTACATCCGGAACTCCATTTCTATCTAAATACTATATATATGTATAAATCTCTAAAATATGTTCCAATTAAATGTGCCAGACGAAGAGAACCTCAGCATTGTATAGTATATAAGATAAAAGACCCTCTTATCGGCACCAAATATAAAGGCATAAGTATCCTGAACATCGCCTATAAGATCTTCTCTGTCGTATTATGTAATCGAATAAAACCTTTTGCCAAGCAACTGTCAGATTATCACTGTGATTTCAGATCTGGAGAGTCCACTATAGATCAGATCTTAGAAAAACCCAAATCGAACAGAGCGTGCAAAGAGAGGGTTATGATTTTACCGAGATCTGTGATCTAAAGGATTCCGGCAAGGCGACCCACTGTCATATAATTTCTTCAACATCGTACTGGAGACTACTGTCTGAAGCTCGCACGCCAACACAAGAGGGATAATCTTTCAAAAGTCTGTAAAACCGCTTGCCTATGAGGATCACATAGAAATTATCAGCAACATACATGGTATCTGATCTATGGCCCTATTTATCACGAGTGGAGTAGGGGATTTAATTAAGAGTAAGTACAGTGACAGTCAGAATTTATTAGCTTAGATATTCGGGTCAATTACACTGGATGTTCATCAGGGATCCAGCTCAGAAAATTTTTGAATCCATCACTTCCAAAAATTGGAAGTACCTAACAAACAAGCTAAAGAGCCATATTGGATGAGGCCCAAGTTCTATTAACACATGGGCTGAAAAGTCAGCGCCGTTTTATAATATTGGGTCTATAACTTAATTCGTTCGGTTTGCTAAGAGATGGCGTAACTTGTATTGTTCCATTGTTATTATTCCATTGGAACATGCGTTGGAAAGTTACAGTTATTGTACGTCATTTCAGTATGTGTCATTCATTTGAAGCGTAAACAACAATATTTTTTTTTCACTCAAATATGTCGAACTTTGTGCCTGAAAAAGTGTTTTTGCGGGGAGTTCTTCTTCATTACTGAAAACTGCTCCCGAAAGTCATCGTATTTTGGTGGAAGTTTATGGTGAACATGCGCTAGCTGAGCGAATGTTCCAAAAGTGGTTTTCACGATTTAAAAGTGGTGATTTTGGCTTGGAAGACGATGAACGTCCTGGGCAGCCAAGAAAGTTTAAAAATGAAGAACTGGAAGCATTACTCTATGAAGATTGTTGCCAAACACAAGAAGAGCTCGCAGAATCTTTGGGTGTCACCCAAGCAGCCATTTCAAAACGTTAAAGAGCAGCTGGATATATTCAAAAGCAAGGTTTTGAATGTCCGAAATGTTGCTGGAACGCCAAGTCATTTTTGCATCGGATTGATACTGGTGATGAAAAATGGATCCATTACGACAACCCCAAACACAAAAAGTCGTATATAAAGCCCGGCCAACCAGTTAAATCAGCGGCAAAGCCGAATGTTCATAACGCAAAGGTAATGCTCTGTATTCGGTGGGATCAGATGGGTATGCTGTATTATGAAATGCTAAAACTGGGTGAAACCATCAACGGACAACGCTACCGAACACAATTAATCCGTTTGAAGAGAGCAGTAGATGAAAAACGCCCAGAATATGGGACCAGATATGAGGCAATAATTTTCCATCATGACAACGCTAGGCCCCACGTTGCTATTCCGGTTAAGAACTATTTGGAAAACAATGGATGGGAAGTCTTACCCCACTCGCTTTATAGCCCAGACCTTGCCCCTTCTGACTGCCATTTGTTCCGGTCGATGCAGAACGCCCTCACAGAAATACGATTCACATCAGAGCAGAATATCAAAAATTGGCTTGATTCATTCTTGGCTGCCAAGCCGGCGCAGTTCTTTTGGGATGGGATCCACAAATTGCCAGAAAGATGGAAAAAAGTCATAGCTTCAGATGGGCAATACTTCGAATAATACTATTGTACATGTTTTTCTTAAAAAAAAGTTCAAATTTTGAAAAAAAACGGCACGAATTAAATTACATACCCAATAAAACACAAAATTTTTGCAAAATTCAACTTTATTTATCAATATAGATGCCTTCGATAGCGATACACTGATTGAAACGATTTTTCAATCTTCCGATACCAGTTTTGTAATACGATTTCGGTTTAGCCTCAAAATAGGCCTCTGTTTCGGCGATTACTTCTTCATCGGTCTTAAATCACTTTTCGGCGAGCATTCTTTTGAGGTCTGCGAACAGGAAATAGTCGTTGGGGGCCAAATCCGGAGAATATGCTGGGTGGGGAAGCAATTCGTAGCAGAATTCATTTATTTTGCCATCGTTTTCATCAACTTGTGACACGGTGCATTGTCTTGATGAAACAGCACTTTCTTTTTCTTCAAATGCGGCCGTTTTTCTGCGATTTCGTCATTCAAACGCTCCAACAACGCAATGTAATAGTCGCTGTAGATAGTCTGCCCCTTTTGGAGATAGTTGATGAAAATTATTCCATGTGTATCCCAAAATACGGATGCCATAACCTTGCCAGCCGACCGTTGAGTTTTTGGTCGTTTTGGATGAGGTTCGTTGCCTGCTCGCCACTCAGCTGACTGCCGACTTTACTCTGGTGTGAAGTGCTGGAGCCAAGTTTCATCCATTGTCACATACCGATGCAAAAATCCGGCTTTATTGCGGTTGAACAGCTTTAAACACTCCTCTGAATCATCAACACGTTGTTGTTTTCGGTCGACTGTGAGCAAACGCGGCACCCACTTTGAACCGAGCTTTCGCATGTCCAAATATTCGTGTATAATATATCCAACACCCTCTTTTGATATCTTCAGAGCCTCAACTATTTCCATCAACTTCACTTTACGGTCATTCGTAATCATTTTGTGGACTTTTTTGATGTTTTCATCTGAAACAGCCTCTTTTGGACGTCCACTGCGTGCATCATCTTCGGTGCTTTCAAATTTTTCAATCCACTTGCGAATGGTTCGTTCGGCTGGTGCAGAGTCCGGATAACACTTATCAAACCATTTCTTTGCATCGGCTGCATTTTTTCCCATCAAAAAGCAATGATAAATCAACACACGAAATTGCTTTGAATCCATTTTTTTTCACAATACAAAAGTTGCTTCACTCACAACGCTATATCTCGAGAACTAATTGTCCGACAGCTGTTAAAATTATACACGTATCTTTTGAAGGTTGGTACTAACTGAAAATGGTATGGATTTAATTCAAGTATAGGTGCCCTCTTTTAGAAAAAGCACGCACTTTTTAGCCCATGTATTATATTTGGGTAAGTAATAAAGGAAAACATCAATTAACTGATTTCTTCGTTTTCAAATGCATAATGATCAGCTATCCGCAGCAATGGCTTTCGGTGATTAGATTTTGTGACTTCAGCATTTAAATAAATATATGGACTACCTTAAAATGTTGGCTAAATCAAGTCTGTGGCACACAATCAATTGCATATAAGTTCGATAAATTTTTATGAAGATATAGTGAATGTAAATTATCGCTGAATTGCTTAATTCCTATCAATGTGATGTGCCCACCGATCCTGCATCGTTATTATTTTTTTTTTTTAAATATTTAGATACACCTTTTATCGATGTAACTTTAGTAAAAAAAAAGGACTTCCGATGACTTATTATGTTTGTTTTTTTTTTTTTTAGGAACTCTTTCACCATCCGAATTGCTACCATCCGAAGTATACGAACTGCTGGAATACGTTTCCTTACGATGAGATACCTTTAGATGAAATTTTCGTAAACGGAACTTTCGAGCAGAGTGAAACATTTCAAGCTTACGGATATAATGGCGAAGACGAAAGTAAGGTGACTTTCCCTACATCTTTTTACAGAAATTTTGAATTATTTATATTTATAGATCTGGAAGTAGTAAGTAGCATTCACTTTAATCTGGGCCGATGCTATACGCTTAAGCCAAAAGTTGCATCAAAGCGGATTTCAAAAACCGCTGGATATTCCATGATGTTAACTCATAATGTTAAAAAGTATGACAGCTTTAAATACGAGGAGCCACCAGGATGGCATGTGTATGTTCATGATTCTGCTGAGGAGTTCACAGGTTATACATATTTTTTGCATGTTCCGATTTATTTCTGTGCAAAATCAAATCCTTCCTGTTTCAGAAATAAATATGAAAGCATCTGGACGTGTTGAATATGTATTTGCTGAGATTGACGAAGAAATTGAAATCAAATTGCAAAGCCAATACTTTTCGAGAGTCTCAACAAAAGATGATATGTGTGAGGATCGCGATGATTACAGTGACATTAAGGTAATCATATAATTGTTCTATTCGTACGTTGTAATTTTTTAAAATATCGTTTCAATCTCTATTTGATTTCAGTGTGGTGAAAGCTGCATCTGGAAGCAGGTTACAGATAATTCCAATTGTTCTGGCCCATGGATGCCAACTATAGAAAAGGAGCCATGCGACGATGTGGATTCTATGAAGAATCTTGTTGTCTCCTATCAAACGTGAGAAAATGGATTTGATTTATACGAGTAATTTTGAAATACATATCAATTTTATTTTCAGTAAATACAATGATGAAGAAGATACTTCTTGTGAATGTGTGGAACCATGTCATTCGAAAATATTCTCAACTTTCATACAAAATCGAAAAGAATTCAAACAGCCAACACCGACAACACAAGTTTGGGTTTATTATACAACAAAACTTATAACTGTATTTGCTTCATTTAACTTTTAAACCATATGTGTAATATATTAATTTTTTTTGTATACATATATGTAGATGATAGAAGACAGACCTAGCTATGATATGACGCAGTTTATTGCTGATATGGGTGGCACATTGGGCTTTCTACTAGGCCTTTCAGTACTAGGACTCATCGGAATTTTAGAACATGTAAGTTCTAAGAATTATTGTTTGCATATGTTACACGAAAGCTTAAATTTCAAGCGTAAGTTATTATTGTTCTACAAGTTGGATCAGATTTTACAAATCTTGAAATCCATGCTCAATTCTTCGTTACTTTACTACAACTCAAGTAGGGGCTTCGCAACAAACAATCCGTCAACTCATCTCAACCAAGAATTTACATTTTTTTTTTTTTTTTTTTTTTGTCAAGATCTTAGCCATTTGTCTGTCTAATGATCTGAAGTTTACATATATCTGAAGCAACGTGATTGTTGTTGGTGATCTTTGTGATTGTAGACTTCCTCACAGCATTTTTTTACCTTTAAGATGCTCAGTATATACGCATCCGTATATTGCTTAAAACAAAATACTGGTACGAATCAACATATGACACTCGGAATTTTCGGACACTCGCTTGTGAATATTTAAAATAGAGAAACGCGCAACTAGCCACCATAAGATTTCGTCTTGCCGCAAGGCTATTAGTATGAATTCGTTACATCGAGGTTGTTTTGTCTAAGGTTGGTACCTCGTTTTAGCGTATGGCATATTGCCTTCACACGAATTGTCATAAGGCGCTCATTCGCATATCGAAGATTGAAAAATTATTGCCTATGTACATATGGCTGCAATGCTAATATTTTTGTGTAAAATATGAAGGAATTGATATTTTTGACAATTCACAGACAGGGCCACACGGATAGGAGCACTAAGTGGAAAGCGGTTTTCTACTAAGCTTGCCTCTTGGAATTTTTCGCATCGTTGCCACGATTGAACATGAGTTTATGTAATAAAGTTCAACTACTTGGATTTTTTGTTTCACTGTGTAGCATTCCATTGTAAACTTTCCAAATTTATAGATAACATTTGTCACCATAGGCGAGTCTTGCTTGCAGGAGCTTTAAAATATTCGTAATAGGCCTTTCAAATCCTACACCTTTTGTTGAAACACCTGTTGCTTTAGAAACTTTCATTGATGATACAACCATTTATTGGTAGTACGAAGGTGAATCAATAAGTACGTGACTTTTTGAATTTTCTGCATTGTAACTTGTAAAGCATTAGGTCAATCACCATCTGTCAAATTTTATGCAATATGAATCATTTTGCAATCCGAACGAGTTTGTGAACCGTTTCATAACCATTGTCTAAAAATGGCGTCAGCTTTTTGGCAGTACGCGACGTAAGCCATATCAATATCCTTCAAAAGGGGAAAACAAAAATCAACGGCAATTTGGCCAAGAAGAAAGTACTCTTCCATTAAGACGGGTTCACTATGGCGAAATTTCATTAGATGGGCTACACCATATTCTATGAACTTAGCCCCCAGCGACTATTTTCTCTTTCCAAACCCGAAGAAGAAATTGGACTCCAACGATCGCTGAAGCAAATGCAAATTGTGATGCCGTTGACAAATCTTATTATTAGGAAGGGACCAAAAAACCATTTTGACCACTTACTCAATGAGTTTAGATAACCCGCATACAGACATCCTTACGAGTACGTTCTCACAAAATACACCCTCACCAATTGTTTTCTTTAGCAGAGAAATGTCAAGCAAACCTTAACATCCAGTACGAAACTCAACAAATTTTGAGACAACAGATCTTTAACCTTTTAGAACTGTCTGACATTAACTGTAAACTTAACTACGATCTAATGAATGCAAATTATTTTAACGATTGTACAGCTTAAAGACAATATCCTTTCTATGTAAAGGAAAGTGTGAAATTCTAACCAAAACCGGGCAGCTTTTAAAAAAATTATTTCAATCCTTTATACTTCAGACAATCTGAAATCAAAGGAACATACATTTCACTTATTGGCAAAATCTCAGATTTACAAGGATATTAGAAATTTATTTCGAAAAGCGTTCGTAAAATAAAAAAGAATAATCTGATTGAAAGGCTATTCTTGAATACATGGTTTTACATTATAGTACATGCGCCCCAATTTTTTTTAATAGAAAGATTTCAAGAAGCTTGAATGGAAGCACTGGATTCTGGCTTGTTGATCAGAGAATTAATGTAGACTCAAAAAGAAGAGTCTAAAAGTGTTTGATCGCAAACAATGTTTAATCTTTATTATGTTAATGGCACACATAGAGCGAGCGTGGATTCCGCTGACTGTAACCGTTTTGTCGTCAACACCTCAGAAGGAGTATAGGTAATGTCACCTCCGGCATGAAAACCACTCTAAACAGTCCACTTTTTCGTATGCAATGGCTGCTGTTGGAACACCTTGGGATGTTCGCTTAACCAAATGCAGCAATTTTACTTACAAACATGTATCAAGAATTTATCTCTCCAATGAAGATGAAATTTTGGTGAATAGTTGGGTATATTTCCAAGTTCAACCAATCAGTGAAAATTCGACGGGTCAATGTGTTCTTCTACGGACGTATAGCGTATAGTCAAGAGTTTTCACAAAATACGTCATAGAGACGTTGGCGAGATGCCCAGCTCTTGAGAATGGGGCACAGAATCGATTGATTGCGGTTTTGACTTATCGACTTGCATATGGCCACAATATTTTCTTCAATTCTGGCGTTGCGATATCTCTAACGCATGTAACGTAGTCCTAATTGACAGTAAATTTTTCTAGAAAATTTAAAAGATTTCTAAACGTGGAGTATAAGGCCTTTTATCATGTTTTCATAGTAACCTTAGTCGTTCTAAAATTTAAATTCGATAAATTTGTACATATGTATATAAAAACTTAAGCCATTATCTACATATTTTTTTAGTATATTTTGATGTATTTTTATGTCATATAAAATAATTGAAATACTCTAATCTAATTCCATCAAAAGGAGCATGAGTTGTCAGAAGTAAACCTTGCATTGTTTTAACGTGGTCTAAGAGTTAACACTTCAAACAATTCCCGGCCTTCAGTTCTGTGAAGTTCTCTTATTTCTTATCATTAAAAAGTAAAGTTCTAGGGATTCTAAAGTTACACCACGCTATACATATTTATCTATTCCTAAGCAAGAGTGAATAGTTTTCCTCATAAAAAATGTGTAGTCTCTATAACCTATCATAAGACAATGGAACCTAGATTCAACTTCTGTGGAACCCCACACCTGTCTCGTCATATTCTGAAGCTTTCATTTTTTTAAGAGTAGAAATATTGTAAATCTAATTTTTGATAATATCTCAACATTGTTACATTTTCTTTTAGTTAACACTACTTATTTTCGGCGGCATAATCAAGAAAATTCAACTTAAGGAAGAAAAGCGTCTTCATGCAGAAAAAGAAGAAGAGGAAAGGCGTTCCAATACCAGTGATGAGACTCTAGATATTTCGTCGATCGATAAAAGGAAATACCAACAAACAATAATTAAACATTGATTTTTACTCCTTTCCTTAGATACAAAAGTTCTTCACTTTTAATAATTATTTATTTTCACTTTCCATTACATTCGTTCTATAAAAAAAGAAGAACCTTTAACAAATCTTTTAATAAAACAAAAAAGAAAAATATATATATTAACCTCATGTATCTTCATTAGAAAAGTAATATAACTAAATCGTTTTCAGTAAAAGAAAACTTTTTTCACTTAATATCTACATAATAACTAGTTTTCATAATTAAAATTAAAAAAAAAATTAAATATTTTACATGTTTATCTATCGTATATATATTTACAAAACAAAAATCTTCTTATATCCTAAAGTATCTGCAAGATCCTAACTTAATTAATTCTTTTTTTTTTTTCTTTTTTTTTTTAATGTAACTATCATAAGCTTTTCGACGATCAGCGATCTTGAATTTAGTTGTTTTTGATTTCCATGCAAATTTTTCTAAAATCTGTTTAAAATAAAAAATTATAAAATGTAAATTGTATCTTTGATAAATTATTATAATGTCCCTGCTAAGAATTTCAACAGTTTTTGGTTTTACAAAATTGTTTGCAACAAAAGCCCAATCGAGAATAAAACTTGGAAAACTTGTGACACCGAAACAGTGCTACTTGCTGACTTTGTTGGCCTCAGGATGTCACCTAATTTATTAATGATGTCAGGTAGAGGTTTCGTTTTGATATCACAGGCTGTATTTTCAATGGCATCCTTGACATGTGCTGTTAGAATTCTGAAATTATAGTCTCCTGGATATAGATCGGCATAGATGAATTCATGCAATCGATCGGATAGAACCCATAGGCGATCTTGATCATCGACTTTAACATCATTCGGGAATACCATTTCGACGGGACTCATGTAGACACGACCTTGTGATTTGATTGTGTAAGCCCTGTTTGAAGTCTTCCAACAGGCAACAGCATTTAAATTTGGTAAGGCATAGAAAAGAACACCAGTGAGTTGATCGAGGAAGGCGGCACCAGCTTGGGCATTAGGACCTCTTGAGCCGAGAATTTTGTATTCCTTATAAACGTCATTGGAGGTGGCAAGAGTTTTATTGCGTAGTATCATCGTTGATACTGAAAATTCCATGGTGGAGCTAAGCGGATGGAAATACAATGTAGCATATCCATCTGGTTGAGCTTTTGAAAGAGCTAAACCGAATAAGCCATCGTCCCACTGGAAGTTAATTCCACCGATACTGTAGTTACCAGCTAGTGGATCAGGATGGAAGAAGTTATGGTGAATTCTCCATGATTCTTGATCCCGCCATGAGTAGACTATTAAGCCAGGAGATCCAAGATCACCCGCGTAGGCGAAAGTATTTTCACAATCGCCATCTTCGACGGCAATGTTAGCAAAGAAAGAGTTCTCCTTCATTTGATCCCTTGGTAAGACATATCTCCTAAGCAAATTGTCGTTATGAAGATCATAGACTAGAAGTTGTGCTGGTCCATAGAGTTTTGAGTGGGTGAGAACATTTGCAATTCTAGAATCTAGTACCCATAGACGACCACACTTATCCGCACGGATTCTGAAAGGTGATACTAATTCAGGGTCCTCTTCGTTTAGTTGATGAGCTTCCCAGCTGGGAAATGGTGTTAGGGGTGGTGATTTTGTTGAATTATCTGAAACGAAAATATAAATAGAATTACTAAAGTCATAAACTTCATAAATTAGATTTCTATTTTACATAAGATCTGTGTGAGAATGGCAAAGTACTTTAAAAACTGGAAACGATACCAAGGATTTTAGGTTAAGCCGCAAAAGTAATTGGTGTAAAACATCTGATGTAACTAAATAAGTGGAACAATTTGAATAATGACTGCACGGAGCAGTAGTAGGCAACTCTAAATTGAGTAGCCTTGACTAGTTGTATGCCCCTCTGCCTAGGTAATGCAAAGAGATATTATAGCTAAAAACAGGACACACAACTGGAATGTATCATTCATTACTGAGATATGGCAATATTATGTGGATACGTCAAATCTGACGTTTTTAGTGTACACGTGCTTAAATCATTTCCTCATACGGGTGCTATTTAGACTTGAAAAACTCATCTCAGCCAAGAAATGGAATTAAACCGTGAGCATTTTCGTGCGACGTTGTTTAACTAACAACAATGCTCCGATCAACTCGCTTCGACTTTTGATGATAAAGCACCATGCCAGGCCAGTGGTGGTCGTCGTTCGTTTCCAAAATCGGTTGTTGTGCCAGAAAATATCGATGCTGTGGGGTCACTGTGCGGGCAGATCATCATGTGATTTATTGTGAAATTGAGGCATGCTTGGGTGTTAATTTCGCCCGCATTGATTCAATATTGGAAAAGGGGGTCTCACAGGTCGACTCTAACAAGTGATTTTTTGAGTACTCAAAACATCGAATTGATTGGTCATCTGCCGTAAAACCCTGATTTGGCACCCAATACCAAAAGTGTATTGATATTCATGGAGAATAATATAAAAAAACAATAAAGCCATTTTCAATTATAAATATTTGGTTTTCTCCAAACTTATGAAATAAGTTTTGAATTTTCGTGAGGTAAGCCTCCGTTCACCTTGTGATACAATCCTAATTTCAATATCCACATAAATGGCCAGCATACTTCGGATTAAATAAGTTACCAATCAAACTGACAATTTTTAAATCAATGCAATCTTTCCCACTTTAGAATCCGGCGGACTTCATTCCTGAATTCAAAGTCAATATTGTAAGGGGTGAGCCAACAGCTCATTATTATAGAATCAATGTAGAATTTTATTGATTAATAAAGTTTTGTCTATGGCAATTATGAATGGAACACAAGATCGTTCATGTTATTACCACGGCTTCTGTTGCAAGCGACCATCCGAAGGTCAAAATTGTCGACGACTTTTTGAATGATATGTTTGAGATCCTGAATTGTTGCTGGGCATAGACTTTACTCTTCAAATAAACCCACAGGAAGAAGTCTAAAGGTATCAAATCGCATGAACTTGGAGGCCAATCAGCTGTTTCTCCTCCAACCGAAATAAGGCGATCTTCAATTGATTAAAAGTTGATTAATCTTAGATGGTGAGTGATGATTAAATTAATCATTCAATCAATCTTATTCATTTCTCTTTACTCCTGTTTGGCATAAATCATGCATTACAATCAATCGCAATGCTTATTTGAATAATTGCAAAGCATTATAAAGGAATAAATAATCTTTTTACTAAGTAATATATACCTTATTTTACGTAACCATAAATACTGCGCATTGGCACGGTATTGGTTCTAAAACAAATCTTCTTCGTATGAATTGATTTATCAGGATTCAGGTAGGGTTTATGAAAGACTAAGGACCGAAATGTGAATAAGAATTATGTGCTAAGAAAAAAAAAAAAAAAAAAAAAAACTGCAATAATTATGATATTTCAATACTTTCTTACCACCTTGATCAAAAGGTTCCCGGTGGCTACACCGAATTGAGTTTTTTTTTTTTTTTTGTTAAGTTGGTACATCTATTGTTGAAATTCCCTCTAAATCTTAGCGTCATAGCTTGACATTTGCAAAAGTAACGTAGCCAAGAGTACATCTATCTCTGTGTGTGTTGGCGAGTGGTTCAAAAGTGGCCGTGAGTCAATCTAAGATGATGAACGCAGTGGCAGACCATCGACATCGAAAACCGAAAAAAACATTGATGAAGTAAAAAAAATGTTGGTCAATAACCGCAAATTAACCATCAGAGAGATAGCGGAGGACTTGAACATTGCCTATGGATCCATCCAAGACATTTTGGTTAATGATTTGAGTTTCCGTCGTGTAGCAGCAAAGTTGGATCCAAAAGATCTCAATTTCATGCAAAAAAAGAGACCGTGTTGACGTCGCAAAAGAGATGATTTGCGAGTCTGAATTCGATCCCACATTCATCAAAAAGATCATTACTGGAGATGAAACGTGGGTTTATGAATACGGCACGCAATCCAGACATCAGGCAAGTGAATGGGGTTCACCAAATGAGCCGAAACAAAAAAAAACCAAGTCGCTTTCAGTCAAAAAATAAGGCAATTCTCACGGTTTTCATGGATTACTACGGTGTAGTGCATCATGAATTTTTGCCAGAAGGCCAGACAGTAAACAAAGAGTATTATTTGGGCGTTATGACACGTTTTCGTAAAGCAATTCGCCGAAAGAGACCAGAATTGTGGGCAGAAAACTCGTGGATTTTGCACCATGATAACGCACTGTCGCACAGTGCCATCATTATTCGTAATTTTTTGAATAAAAATGCAACAAATACCATCCAATAGCCACCGAATTCACCTGATTTGGCTTCCTGTGATTTCTTTCTGTTCAATCGAGTTAAAAAACCAGTACGGGGAAAGCGTTTCAGCAGCCGAGATGAAAAGAAGTAATGGAAAAATCGCAGGAAGCACTGATGGACATACCGAAAACCGAATATAAAAAATGTTTCGAGGATTGGATTAAGCGCTGGCATAAGTGTGTTGCAGTCGATGGGGATAACTTTGAAGCGGACAATATAGATTCAGATGAATAAACTTGTATTTCTAATTGTCTGAATAAAATAAAAATAAACTTTTTGATCAAAATCGTATGTATTAGAAATTTACAAAATAACGGATAAAATAATAATAATTTCTGCTTTAAACATAAAAATAAAAAAATACCGAAAATATTTTTAATGTTAATTACAAGAAGGTTTTTCTATTGTAGTAATGAAATATTTGCCTTAAGTACGACTCTTTTTTCAAATAAATTATCCGACAGCTTATTAGCTTTTGGTAGATTGGTCATAGTTGCGTACGAGAAGAGCCTCTCCACTGGGGCTGATAAAGGCAGCGGAGTGTTGAACTTGTAAGAAACCTTTTTAATATAGGATTTTCCAATAGGGACTTGACAACTTTGAATTTAATTTGTGAATGCACTCTTTCACTAATCATCAAACTGTCACTGTCAATTTATTCAGTAAGCTCAACATTTTCATCTAACACTAACGAGCTACGTTCGCCGATTTTGTTCTGGAGAAGATGCGCTAAGATGATGAATTTCATCGCAAAATCATATTCAGTGACGAGTTCATTTTTGGCTCAATGGATTCATCAATAAGCAAAATATGTGTTATTGGTCGGGTGAAAACCCACATGTGCTTCATGAATCACCACTTCATGTACAAAAAATAACTATTTGGTGCGGTTTGCCAGCCGGCGGAGTTATTGGACCATATTTTTTCGTCGACGATAACGATCGTCACGTTACTGTGAATAGTCAGCGTTATCGCGCCATGATCACCGATTATTTTTGGTCCGAATTGGAAGATATCGACTTGGACGACATGTGGTTTTAACAGGATGGGCCCACAAGTCACACAGCACACTCTACAATCGATTTATTGAAGAGTATGTATGGTGAGCGTGTTATCTCAAGTTGTCAAGTCGTTATTAGAAAACCCTATACAATACATGGATATTTTTCCAAACTCTAGAGACTTACTAGATGGATCGTCAAAGATGTGTTTCTAATTAAATTCTTAATCCATCGAAGAATGGAATTTCCGAACTCAAAATATGAGTCGTCGTTTTTGTCGGACTCGGTGAGGGTCACCATTTGGTGAAACTCATGATTTTCACCCTTGACTGCTTCTCTAAATATATTTATTAAATAATCACGGTGAATCGCGTATACTCCCTGCAGCTATCTTCATTTAAAACGTGGATATGAAAGTGCTGCAACAGTTGCATTTTGAGAAAGTGTGGTATTAAATGAAAGCACGTCTGAAACGAGCTGGACAAAATGGTTTGTAGTATACCCAATCTCGTTGAGGTAAAATTTGCAATTTATTGTTTATGGCAACTATAGATGGGAGAAAAATGCCATAAAAAAACATTATTTTCTCCTTGCAAAATGTCTATCAGTTCCTCAAAACGCTTGGTGCAGTCTAGGTGCTCAGAAATATATAGGAAATCTTGTTCACTTAATGGACAGTTGCTCTGAATAACTGGAAACTTTTTCTTTTATTTGCAATATTTGTCTCAAGGAACCATATAACGAATCCCATCTCATTTCCATCAGATTTCCATAATGAGTTGCATTTTTTAATGACACTATTATGGATATCATTCAATTCTCCCGAATTTTGAATTGCTCTGATACCATCTATGGCCAAACACAAACATAAGGTGTAGCTGAGGATCTTATGTGACTTGAGAAGAATCAGTGTAAATCAAAATTTTCCAAGTTTTCGTCTTGGTTACCATTTTTATTTTAATGTACACTTTCTGAAAAACAATATGTAATTAGAGCATAATCTCTAGTATCAGTAGTTGAATAATTACTCTTACTCTACTCTATAAATTTATTCATGGCCAATGAGTTAACACTCTCTTTTGTTAGTGATAAGAGACGAGTAAGTATATGATTATATGATTAATGAGTGATGATTTAATGTTTTATTCATAATAAAAATTCGTTACTCATTCACTCGAGTAATGACCAACTCTGGTGCGCGGTAGCACCATTCTGTTGAAATCAAAGATCAGCCAGACCGAATTCATTAAATTTTGGAATAAAATAACCAGTCAACATGTTGTAACATTCTCTATTCACTGTAACTGTCTCTCTAGCCTCATCTTCGAAAAAGTATGGGCCAATGATGCCGCCAACCTATAATCCGCACCATACAGTGACTTTTTTGGGATGCGTTGGTTCTTTGTGAATCTCGTGTGAGTTTTCCGGTCCCCTGAAACGAATTTTTTTTTTTTTTAATACCCATCCATTACCCATCACTCACAGCGGTGACGTTTTGGCGTGTACGTGCTGACCGAGCATGCCGATACGGAGTTTGACCCGATACCGAACCAGTTTCTTCAAAACGCTTTACATTTCCACGAATTTTGTATTCACTGACATATAGATGGCGACTGTAATAATATATCTATACGATTTATAATTAGCACTGACCTTCCAACGGTACGTTGGACTCATTAGTTATCGAAGTATTTAGGTTTTAATGACGTCCTTTTGATACTATATTTTCGAAGCCATGGAAAGAAAAGAGTTTCATACGTTGACAAAATACTCAGATTCGATGGGGAGGTTTACAGTTAAAACTCAAGAATGGCTTAGAAAAAAAAGCTTGAAGAGAAATACGCTCCGTCGTAAGCAACCTTTGGTCGCTGGTTTACTGAATTCAAACTTAGTCGTACAGACACAAATGAGGCTGTTACGCCGGAAAACGTAAAAAAATTAACAAAATTGTTCTGAACAACTTAAAGCAAAAATTCGTGAGATAGTTGACATCGTAAAGATATTAATAGACTACGTACCTCGCAAACCTCAAAAAAATGTTTCGCCTCAAAGAGATATGGCCCCATTGAAGAGGTGATCCGTGAAACTGAAGCGTATTTTGAAGGATTCGACAAATCGCATAGAAATGTTAGAGCGATGAATAAAATCGAATTTTGCCAAAGAATTGCGTTCGAACTACATGTTATCAGTAGTGAGATGGGATATACTATATATTATCTGATATTTATAATAAAATAAATTTGGAAACCTTGAAAAGAAAGTCGACTGGGTAATATGAGAGTGGAGTAAGAATGACATCTTGGGGGAAGTTCCTGTTTATACTTGCCATAACCTAGTGAAAATATGCGTCCAAAAGAAGGCTTAATCATCTCAATTTGTTCAAATGAAAACATCTCTCTTGTTAACTTTATACCCTTCACTGATAATCTCCTGAAAAAGATTTTTTTTATAATCCCGCGCGCGCACCAAGGGGTTATGAATACCCTTTTACTGGCTTTTCTCCAGGGCGCGGGCGGGTGGTGTAGTAGTTTGAAACTCAGGTGTATTGGGTTTCGATATTTTTCCAGAGATGGTTGTCAAACTGTAGAGTGCATCCTCAACCAGTGTGTCTTAGTACGTGCTAGTTGTTAGTTCGTTACATTTAGCCCAGCAAGCAACAACTGCAGCCAGCAGCACGGGATTTGAACCCGCGACGTTCTGCTTGAGGTGTCTATGCATGTACCACTACACCACGGCCACCACAATCTATCTATAAATGTGAGACTCTTCAGTCGTCGGCAAAGACAAACTTCTGGGAATTCTTAAGTTACTTCAGAACAGAAGTACCTGTGGAATACTATTATGTTTTCGTCCCTATGCAATAAATTAACGGCTCGCTAATAAATCCAAAAAAAGGATCTGCCTATATAGATACAGATTTTAGATTTCTATTTCCAATAGATCGCGCCAAATAATACCAGGCTTTCCATAGTGCACTATTAAATAGTTTCAAAAGCATTCTTAGCCAGAGCAGCAATGTTAATTCGCTCAACATCCCTTAGTCATCACAGACCGTGAATTCAGCACTTCATTTCAATAAACACAATTCTAGATGGCTTTGACATTCTGGACAGAGAACAATCGAAAGACGCTTTGTTGAGATCTTCGCCTGGAAAAACAACTTAACCCAGCTTGTAAATTATAATATGCGAATACCAAACGTTGGTGGCCATACCGACAACACACTGGACTTATTTTTCAACTGCCTCTTCTTACATCACAACACTCATTTAAAATGACATTTCAGCTGTCAACTCTTTGGACAAGGACAATCTGCTTGCTGCATACTTTACCGCCAGCTCAACACCTCCAGATTGTGCTTTGTTTTTTCCTACACGTGAGTGGTTCGAATCTTCAATGGGACGAGCACACGTTCGCTCTCGTGTAGTAGCAAGAGTATTTAAAGATCTTAACATACACAAATATGCTGGTCTAAATAGTATATCACCCGTTCTTCTGAAGAGGGTTTCTTCCACGCTCGCAAAACCACAGCGAAATATCTCGAAACACGAAAACTTCTTAATCACCAGCAATACGATTTTCATAGCATCAGCTCGACTGGTGATTTGATGAGATGTCTCATCGAAAAGTGGAACCAAAGCGTACATCAATCTGACGAAAACAAGATAGTTGCACTTGATATTTTTTTAAAGCATTTGACAGAGTTTGACATCAAGGTAAAAACCTCAAAAATGCTTGCATTTGCGATCGACGAATCTCATCTTCAATGGATTTGAAATTACTTTCCGGAACGCTCAATTCAAATTGTATTTGATAGTTTCAAGTCTGATATCCACAAATTAAATGTTGAAGTGCCCCAAAGGCTCTATTCAGTCCTTGACACTCCTTTTAATTTTCATCAATGATCCCTTGTCTGCTACCTCTAATCCAATACATTCTTCTGCCAATATATCCAATATATACTCTCTGCTTTTCATATTCGTTCCTGGACAGAGCGGAATTTGATGTTTCCAAAACAAAATGCCGTCTGCTGTCGTTAAAGCAAAGTCTAAAAACACCCAGCCATAATCCATGAAACCGGTTTGCACCATTGAAACCGAAAAAAATTCGATTCTCGGTATGTGTGTCAGTAACAAGCCCCACATATTTGACATCTCCAAAAATGCTACGAAATGTCTAGGTTTCCTCAAATAATGTTAAAATTATATCACTCCCTCTGATCTGGCCTCAATATATAAGGCAATTACCAGTCCAAATTTAGAATATAATGCCACCAGTGCTTCAGTGAAATTAGCAGTAGCAATCCGCCCCTTTAAACTTTGAACCGTAACACCCGTCAAGCTTTGAGTGCTCATTGGTTTACCTACAAGCCCACTTTCAGAAGGCCATTAAAATATGAAATGCCCTGCCGAGCTCTTTACTTCCAAGCCATTATAACTTGCAAATATTTAAGACAATGTACATGGGTACCTATCTTTTCTTCATCCCTAATTTTTCTCCGCCCGCGCTGCACAGTGGACCGTTTCATACATGCTAGACGTAAAAAATTCTCAAGTTTGAGTGAACGCTTTAATTTTCGATTTTTTTACATACAATTCATATAAAACAACATTTTTTGCTGAAAACATTAAATTTTGCTATCCGAAGTTAAAATAAAAATGAAAAACACTTTTGCTTATGACAGAATTACCAAAAAGTAAAACAAGCGATTTTTCCTCTTTTTTTTACAGATTTAATCTGATGAATCCAAATCGGTACTGAATGCATCTGAAATTATGGTATCTAGGTCCTCATCTTCTTGATTTGTTTGTTGTCTTGTGTTTTTAACCAGTTTAGGTTCAGCTAAAAATCGTGTGATGTCTGATGGTATTAAACTTACATTTTTGAAAGGTTTTTCTCGAAAAGAATCTATTATCGGATCAGAGGTTATCAAAAGCATATTTAAAATGTCTCGGTTAGTATTTAGTCTTGAAGTTTTTCTGGTATGAGACATTCGAAAACGTCTGCAGTCTTTGTTCCGAACCTCTTGGCTTTCTTCGGATAATTGTCTTATCGGAAGTATGCATTGTTTAATTACTTCGACAGAATGACAATGCAATTTATGTATGCTGATGGGCATTGAAATCCAGTTGTACATTCCTAAATATGCTAGTTTTGTTTCCTCCAAATATTTTTCAAAAAGGCCAATGTTAATTTAGTGGCCCGATGATATACAACTTAAAATGATATAAAACCGTTTTAATATATTCTCATCAATTCCTGTTATTTCAGCGCTTTTCAGATGATTTTTGAAAAACCTCCTGGCAGTATTGCCATCATTTGTGTTTCCGAAACCCGTTTTCGGTTTGTCTACAATAAGACCCATTTTTGTTTTAAAACGAAATTGAATATTTTTTTTTCGCGTCTCTACTGAAGCCTTGTCTTTTTCATTTCTTATAGCCCATTTTTTACGTCAAGTCTATATGCTATATGTAAAAACACTTAAGTGCTTTAATCCAAGCATGCAAACTTGACAAACCATATTAATAAAATTCTGTTTTTAGAAATCTATTAATCATTACTTGATTCATCTCACTTGGTTTGGCTGCACAAATATAACACGATTGAGTTGACCGGTTGGATGTAAGGAAGTTAGCAACTTTACCGTCTATCATCGTAAAAACAAATTTAAAAATAATTTTGACATTTTTGCCGCCTTCGAGCTCTTCGATATTTGCAATCTGATTCCGAACTGCGTTAAATTCTCTAAGCGCTATATTTTCTGTTTCTTTAGCAAACATTAATTTAATTGGACGGCATAAACGTGTGGATGAAGGATGGGGATTTTGCCATATAATCATTGTCGGATCCGAAACCAATCTAAGCTGAAGAGGAACAAATGAAATAAGGAAAAAAGATTCGTCTGAATTCGCTTGGTTTTCAAAAGCTTGCATCATCACCTCCCCAAACGCTTAACTGTGTGATAAACTATGTATGACGCGTAAGTTTTGTGTCTATATATAGGGTTTTCTAATAACGACTTGACAACTTTTTTTTTAAATAAAAGGCAAACCATTTGAGATATTTCAAGAACTTTATTATTGGCTTGAAGTACAATGAAAACATTTATGAATGGAACTCGACTTCGTTCATATGGCCACAGCGGGCAGGTTTGCAGCGGTCAATTTTCAACGACTTGGCCACACATTTCGGACGAAACGGCAGCTATTTTGCGTTCAATGTTGGCTCTAAGCTCTTCCAACGTTGTCGGCGTGCTGGCATAAGCCAATGACTTAACGTAGCCCCACAGAAAATAGTCAAGCGGCGTTATGTCGCACGAACGAGCCGGCCAATCGACTGGCCCATGTCTTGAGATAACACGTTCACCATACTTACTCTTCAATAAATCGATTGTAGCGTGGCTTGTGGCACCATCCTGTTGAAACCATATATCGTCCAAGTCCATATCTTCCAATTCGGGACAAAAATAATCGGTGATCATGGCGCGATAACGCTGACCATTCACAGTAACGTGAAGATCATTATCGTCGACGAAAAAATATGGCCCAATAACGCCGCCGACATGCAAACCGCACCAAACAGTTATTTTTTGTGGATGAAGTGGTGATTCATGAGGCACATGTAGGTTTTCACCCGACCAATAATGCATATTTTGCTTATTGACGAATCCATTGAGCCAAAAATGAGCTTCGTCACTGAAGATGATTTTGCGATGAAATTCATCATCTTGGTGCATCTTCTCCAGAACCCAATCGGAGAACGTACGTCGCTTTAAATGCTCCATCGGCTTCAATTCTTGAGTCAGCTTGATCTTGTGTGGGTGTAAACCAAGATCCTTATGCAAAATACGCCATAATGTGGTCTGAGCGATGCCCAATTCTTGAGAAAGCCGTGGAATTGATTGATTTGGATCGTTTGCTACGGACGTCTGAACGCCAGTGATATTTTCGACACTTAGACCAACCCGTTGTCTCATTGACACCGCAATATCACACAACGAATATGTAGACTCAAATTTTTGCACTAAACTTGTTATTGCCTGTCTACTAGGGCGAGAATTACGATCGAAAATTGGAGTTAACGCTCTTAAAGTTGCAGTCACCAACTCCGAATATCTGTAGAAAATTTTTATAATTTGCAGACGTTGCTCGTTAGTGTACTTTACCATGATGAAAATTTTGAGTTTACTTAATAAATTGACAGTGACAGTTTGATGATTAAAGAAAGAGTGCGTTCACAAATTAAATTCAAAGTTGTCAATTCCCTATTGGAAAACCCTTAACAAAGCAGGGGCCTCGTCATTACTGTAGAATCGAACTTTATCTAACTTCCTTTGACTAGTTTTAAAATCTTTCGCAGCTTGGGTATGCTCTGTTACCTCTTTTATAACATCCGCAATTATACACTTTCCACTTGCACGTGAAGCCATTTGAGCAACATAAAAATCATTGCCCTTCAACCAATGTTCATATTTCAAAAGAAACTTTTCTTTTCTCAATCCGGCTGCTTTCCATTTCTTATCGAAATTTACTGACAACAGTCGAATTTTATTTTTTATTTGCTTGAAAAGCTCGCAATTTTCTTTAGAAATATTTATTTTGTTGGAAACATATTCAAAAATTTTATTAATACGGTTTTTCTTTTCATTGGACACCAAATTTCAAAATACTCCATTCGCGGAATCCCATACTCTATCAATTAAAAGGAAAAAAAATCAAGTTTTGCACATTCGTGCGGAGCAAAAACGACACATATTCTTTAACTAGAAACGATACACTTTACAAAAATATATAACTCATCTGGACACATTGACACACTCATATTTAGATTATCTAAAAAAAAAAAAAAATCTTCAATTTTACACCACAAAATACGACTCGCTTTTGAGGCTTATTAACAAGACAATTAAACGAGGCACAAGAAATCAAAAATGGATAAATAAAAGAGAACATACCGACTAATAACCCTGCCATTTCTTGTAAATTGTTTCCTTTTCAATTTAGAGTTATGTTACAATATAATAAAATATATGAGAAGCTCACAATGCAATTAATACACGCAATCACTGATAATAACTAAAAATTAGCCTTTGATTAGCCAGAACTTGTTGCTAAATCAATTAAACAGAATTTGGATTACAATAGTATGATCAGTTTGGAATTGTTTTTGTTCGGAGCTACATCAAAACCAATGAGTCGCAGTTGACTTTTTTACGTCTAGCATGTATGAAACAGTCCACTGTGCGCTGTGTACAAACATTTTAAGACTACTCAAAATCTTTCGCGCCTATTATAAAATAAACAATTTCTGCTGTTTTAAATAATTCGGTTTGCTTCTTCAGCTTTATTGTCTTTTGTTAAAATATCGCCTTAACTGTAGAAATACTTATCATAAATTTCCACTACAGAATGTGACTCTACTATGAACTTCCGATATCTGTGTATTTCTGTTCGCTATTTAAGTCACTGGAAAGTTATTTTCATATTTTGGTGTAACTTCCGAGTATCTCTTCTGTAAAAGAACCTCGATCATGTGAAACTCATTTACAATAATATTACACAGTGACATCCCTGGTAATAAAGATGCTCACGAACTTGTCAGAACGGGTGCAAAGACTCCCTTGATGGGTCTTAACTTTTTTGTACCAAGCAGATAGCAACATCTAATAATCGCCTAAGCGGATGGTACAAAACATCACTTGAGATCGATAGAGGCATCCCCCAAAATCTTAAAGGCCAAAAAAATGTTCCAAGGAACTGGTAATAAGCCTAGTGACGCATTGGGTCAAACAGAATGTTTTTTTCATCACAACAGACAGTTCCCGGTCCAAACTAGATTGTCTTCCGTCTGTTTAGTAGTTAGAGTTAGAGAATTGCGAATTTAGTCATGTTAACTTAGTCATTATATATTTAAAAAGCCATTAATATCCAAATTTCAAATATTACGTATTTTTTTATTCACTTAATGTCGTTCGCACACTAACCTTAGGTACTCCGTCTTGTTTTTATGACACGAAATGCAAAAACAAGATTTCAGACGACAGAAGAAGGAATAATAACAAAAATTGCGCAGGTATTAACTACGCAAAATCCAATGTTGGTTTTGGAGGAGTGGTTAGCCTGGCATTTCAAATGGCCAACCACTGACGAATACCGATTGACGGAATCTACCTCGAAGCCATATATGAGCAATGAATCATTCCAAACAAGTTCACAAAAAGTACAAAAAATTAGTCAGACTTTTTCCTTTCCACCACTCTATTGCTGTCCACTAAGAGTCAACAGAAAACACATGAGTCACCGTTGCGAAACCTATCACAAGTTATACGTACTCATGTAAACTTTAAAAAAAAATAAAAAAATAAATAAAAAAAACAATATACGAGTTCTATACATGCTTGTATCTACCAAAACATTTGTACTTGTGCTCGTACCTTAAGGATGGCATGACATCGTTAACCAAGTCAAACGAAATCAAATTTTAACGAACCGAAGAAGTGCTTATTCGAAACACAAATACATTGCCAAATTATTCCAAAATTCAATTTCGGCCTTATTGTGTTGATAAATAATTTTCCCAACAAATTATCACAATATGTTTCCGATGGCAATTGTTTATACACTTTTTGCTACCATATATCTTATCACTATACACTCTCTACGATCATTAGCACATCAAAAATCGGTCTTTCGCCTGAAAGAGACAAAAATGAAACATAGAAAGCCAACAAACCAAAATCTAATTCAAATTGAAATCCAAATCAACAAAATCCGATTGACCGTTGTTGACATTGAAAATGCCATAAATTTTGCTAGCGACTGATTGAAAAGCGTTACTGCTCGATTTGAAAGGCACTTATGTAAGACGGTGAGGTTTCTTTTATTTAAAACGAAGGTTACAAAGATTGTATGATACATATTTTGTTGAACATACAATATTCAGAAAATTGGATTGAATTGACAATATGAAAAATATTGATTAGAAGAAAAACTGGATTGTTGGCAAATTTTGTATTTTTTTGAAAAGGTTAATTGGACTTCAGAATGTGTTACGAACACTGAATTGGCATAGATTTTAGTTCTAAATAAATATAAAACAGGAAATAACCGGAGATTGATTAAATCACTTTTAGAATGGAAGTAATTTGCAATAAAAAAATGGGAACTGGTTATTTCAGGAAACCTTATTGTCTTCTGGGGGACTTGGCTGATGGATTCGAGTACAATAGTATCGATATGGTCGATACAAGTATACAATACTTCAGGTTTAGGTATATCGAAAGTTGATTAATAAAACGCTCACTTTTCAGTAAAATGACGACTAAAAGAATTTTGGTGATAGCATCTATGATACATTCTTAATTATACAAGTTTCCAGAAGTCAGTCTGACCTCTTTAGACCTTAAATTCCAAAATAAGTAGGAGGGTGATTAAAAATTTAAAAGCCAAGAAAGGAGCCACCTCAAAGGAGAATTTTGCAATTACACCTGTCAATACAAATTTTGAATCTGCGTTTTGGTTATCTGATTCTTATTTCTCTCACCCTACTGAAAAAAAAAAAAGTTTGCTTATGTGCCTCTTAAAAAATGAAAATACGGATTTTATGAGCATTTTCTTTTTTTTATCTCTTTATTATACAAGATAGGGCATAATGTATGAAGTTATCGGAAAGTGCAGTATATTTAACGAATGGCGTCGAATGTCAATTCGGTTTTGACACTTGTGAAGCAAACTAGAATTTGTGTAAATAACCAATGGAATGCTATATTCCTGCAGAATGCGTAATAATCGTCACAATGTTTTTCATGAACAATTCGTCAGTGATTTTGCGGCATTTAGCCACACGATCTTAGCAACTAGAACAACACGAAACCAAGCAAATCTTGGAAGGTCTCGTGGCTAAAGATGTGGTAGAGGCTCTGTTGACATCGACCAATCGACGTGCCACGCAATTGACAATTCCACACACGTCTCTGTGGAACATTTTGGTGGAAGACTTGAAATTGTTTCCAGACAGTCCATCAGCCGATGGGTGTTCACCGTGAATCGGGTCTTATCTACGCTCACGCAGTCTTGAATCTCAACAACGAAGTGGACGACTTTGCGTCAAAAATTATCATGAGTGACGAGGCCCATTTCCACCTATGTGGATACGTGAACAAACAAAATTTTCAGTTCTGGGACACTAAATGTAATGCAGGAAAAGCTATTACACCATTCAAAATCACAGCTGGAGGAACAATTGGACCATTTTTTTTAGAACGGCACTGACCGAACTATTACTATGGATGGTGAGCGCTACAGAATGACGATCAATGAATTTTTTTATTCCCCAATTGGTTGAATTAGGACTTGGGGACGTTTGGTTGCAGTAAGACGGAACAACGCACTGTGGAATATATGAGTCAGTTGTTGATCAAAAAACTATAACTTTTTGATTTTTAATATAAAGACTTGAAATTTTGCATAGACATAGTATGTAGACGAGTACATATTTAACAAAAACTTACGTTTGCTTGCGGCCCTACTCACGTTTGAATTTACAATTCTATCCGAAATTCATTTAAATATGATATTTCAAATTTACCAGTTTTTATAACTAAATAGGAATTTGAATACATATGTATGTAGATATGAGCATAATTTTGTCAAACTACAGTCTAAGTTGAGTTACTTTTAAAAAGTGTAGAGTGTCTTCATCTAGTTCCTTGAAATTTTTTTCATAAGGCTTACGGATGCTTGTTATATAGATATTTGATGACTCTGCGAATCAGTGCTTCATCAACACTTATTTCCGGTTATTTCTGCATAACGAATGGTATAACTAAAAAATCTTCTTGCTGTATTACCATTATTAGAGTTACCACTTACTTGTCGCGGTTTATCTATGGTTAAACCCAACTCCTCACGAAAGCGTCTTCGAACTATAGGATGATTCATCGTGAGGTTCAATTTATAATGTAAAATAAAATACACAAATTCGAAAGTGAACTTACAATTTTTACTATCGGTTAAAAGAAAAATTCATGGCATTTACTTTTTGAAAATGATCTCATGTAAATGTTGGCCACGACTACGTCTGAAGCGGTTCATTCGAAAGGATTCCTGAAGACCTGACACTTTACATATCCTTGGTGAAAATGGCGGAAAATTTACCTTAGCAAAATGTGAAATTAAGTGCTCTACAAAATGATTTATCAACAAGTCAATTGTTTCACGCGCTGTATGGCACGCAGCGCCGTCTTGTTGAAACCAGAGCTCACCGAGAACATGTGCTTGAATTTCAGGAAGCACATAGTCCGTTAACATGGCGCGATAACGATTACCATTGACGGTAACATTCTGATTTGCCTCATTTTTGAAGAAATATGGACCAATGATTCCACCGCCTATAAATCACACCATACCGTTGTTTTTTTAATGGATGTAATGGTAACTCTTGGTACACTTCGGGTTGCTTATCAGCCCAAATACGGCAATTTTGTTTATTAACGTATATATGAGCCCGAAATGAACTTCATCACTGAAAAAAAAAAATCAAAATAAAACACCGGACTTTCATTGAGTTTTTCCAAAGCCCATTCACTGAAAATATGGCGCAAATTCAAGTCGCCTGACTTCAATTCTTGCACAAGTTGAATTTTATACGCTTTTATGCCGCGATCCTCAAATAAAATTCGTCACGGTCTTCGTGTACACTCTCAGTTACAACTGTTATAGTCTCTTCACTACGTGCTGAATGTGGTCTAACCGGTCGAGTATCATCCACTTATGTAAACTGGGATTCAAATTTGCGAATGGTTTTGGCAATCAAGATTTCAGTAGTTCGAATCGCACGAAAAAAATTTCTCACTCTGTTGAGGTGTAAGTCTTTCCATGATGACTTGCCAAACGATACTGAACAAAAATGACATAGCACTTTGATAGGAGTCACATGTGATCTGTCAAAAAAAGCCTAATGAAAATCAAATCTCACGAAGGAAAGGTTGTATGATATGTGTAAAATCATATCCATGCACCTAATCCGGGCATGTAATGTGGACGGAAACAATTTTCGTCTTCTGGCATAGCAGTGACTTACGCCAAGTCGGCATTACAAATAGTACATGTAGAACTTGAAGGAGTGTCAGATAATATCTGAGCCCCTTTTCCGTCTATCATTGCTAGGAAAAGTTTATGTTTAATCTGGATTTTTTCACCATGTCTTTTAATCAATTATGGATACAAATTGTCAATTTGATTTTCAATATTACCCACAATAGCTCTAGTTTTCTCGGGAGTTTCTTCGGAAAACTCGATCGAAATAGGCCAACAAATCCTGACAGACGAGGTCACGGGATTTTGCCAGATTATATAGCCAGTTGCTTCATCAACTAATCTTATGGGAACAACGGACGTTATGAACAAATTTGCATCTGAAATAAGTTCAGACTCCTCGGGAAGTTTTTGTTTGTATTCACTTTGCCCAAATGAGCCGTCAGAGCCCCCATTGTTATATAAAATCAAGTTTTTTGACCCAATTGTACACACAGTGTCAATTAATAGAATTCTAGCTGCTGTGTAATTCAACAAATCTTGTTAAAAAATAATTTTTGCATATGTTTATGTGATTTCATTCGATGAGAAGGGTGGGTAACAGTTTTGTTTACAGTTCTCTATTTTGTAATAAAGTGAAATCATTTGTAAGATTTCTGAAATAGAAATACTGAGCTTTGATAAGATCCAAGTCAATGTAAATACTTAAAGCTTCTTCATCGGACAACATTTCAGTTTTATCTGAAGTAGTCAGATCTAAAATTGTCTTCTGTTTTCTGTGTCTGCAGTCCTTATAATTTCCACAAGATTTGCCTCGATTTCTTTACCCATCAATCGTAATCCTTGCAAATATGCTTCGTAGATATGCTCAAATCCGTATTCTCTGAGTAGTGTAGTATTTTTTACCCTTTTACTCGATTTTGAAGTCTTCGTTAAGAACACTAAGAACACTTCCTCGCTTCTCAAAAGAAGTTGAAAGCATTCAGAGACTTGATTCGTCTTCTGCCATTCTTGTAGGCAGACTTACTATATACTCCGTGTCAAGCCAACTGCTGGTAATAATTTCTTCTGGAAATCACAAATTATCAATTTTATACTGTCTTCCGAAATTTGATAGTTTTCACATAAAAATGTAGACAGGGCCAAAATATTTTTTCCGTTCTCAATATACTAACTAACACTTCCCTTTTTGAACAGATAAAAGAACTCATTTTTAACAATCTGAATATTAATATTCGGTATATATTAATATTGAAAACTTACAAAAAAATATTAATGTATAGGTAAAATAACGTTTGTGACACACAATTGAAAACTCCGCGTGATAATACACTGTTGGACGTTTTATTACAAAATATCTTATAATTTCCAAAACCGCAAATAACCACAACTATTTCTTATATATACATGTAATAGGTAGACGCTTTTCGCTCAAAAAAATTTGCGACTTAGGTCAAAAGTCTTGTTGAAATTGAAAAAATAATTTTTGTTTGGTCATTTTATTGGAAAAATTACAGCAGCAATATTTTATTTCAAAATATAAAGACAATATTTTTTTTTAATCTACACACAGTAAGCTTTCCATATATGTATCATACAATATGAGTTTTCTTTGAGCTCAATTTCACTTTGAAAATATATATTTTGCGATAATGTAATGTAAGTAATGTAAGTATCCAATGTAGTTTTCTTTGTGTTTTTTGAATTAAGTTCATAAAAAACGAATTAAATATTAAAGTATGACCTCTTAACTAACAAATAAAACCAAAAAATATGTAATTTTCAACATAACTAAAAAGCATTTTTGATCAGAAAATGTACTACCATATTCCGTAGTGCATCCTACATCCTACATCCTACATCCTAAAGCGGACCCATTATGGCCCATCTTGTACTTAGTTAGATTAAACAGGGGTGTGACAGACACCAGGCACCAAAACAGGCCGATCACAGTTCTTGTGAAACCAGTTGAATTTGTCTTTGAATGGCAAAAACCTAAACAATCTCCTTGGCGAAACACTCATTTTTTTACAAAACCTAAGAAGACTTTTGAAATGTATTTCCTTAAGGTTTTCGAAAAAGTATTACCCTAAAAAGTTCCTTCGACTGCGTCATATTGCCACAGTATAATATATGTGCAATGTCCTCAACTGCTTGCAGATCACCACAGAATCTGCAAATATCCGTATCTAAAAATTTAAGACGCTTTTCGAGCTTCCGCAGGAGACATTGTACTGTCAGAATACCTATTGCTGTCCTAAGCTTATCCCCGTTTAATTTTAATAACTTTCTAGATATTTTGTCGTCAGAAAGCCTTGGATACTCCTCCAAGGCTTGAACACCTTAGCTTGTCAGTCTTTGTGATTTTTTTCTCGATAGTGCCTCTCACTATGCAGATGGGTGGTTTAATGTTGGCAACCATACTATTTTCAAGAAGCCACCCTTTCCTTGCAAGCTCTTCCGCTTGACTTGAGCACTGTGCAACAGCCCCTGACTTTATCAGAGTTGATGTTGGTTGATTCCATTGCCTTGAGTGCGGCCCGACTATCGATGTAGATAGCGATATATCTTTTGGCTACCGATCTCATCTGAGGGCAGCCAGAGCCTCTGATTGTAGGACACTGCCTACGTTCGGTAGTCCTATAGACGCCCTTATTCTGAGTCTTCTGAGAAGATACCAGAACCTGTTTCTTGTACTGATTTCGAGCCGTCTGTGGAAATCGTAATTTCACTTGACATCACTATTACCAGTCCTCCCTCTACGGATATATTGAATTGGATTGATAAAAAAAGCATTATATGCCTTTTTAATTCTTTCCGCTGTATTAAGATTCCAATTCAGTTTTTTTTTTTTTTTTTTTTTTTGTCTAGAATCACACCCAGATACTTCGCACTGTCCAAAATGGATAGTTCCACTCCGTTGAGTTTTCGGGGTTTGAATTGCGGTATCTTGTACTTTCTAGTTAAAAGAACCAACTCCGTTTTGGAAGGGTTGGCATTGAGACTACAGCTCGTTGCCCAAGTGATGATCGTTTTCAGGGCAACCTCAATAATGTCGCTTAAAATATTTGAGTATGTTCCCTGTATTATTGTGACCACGTCATCTGCGTACGCCATGGCACGTATACCCAATTTTCGAGTACTGCGCTTTTTTTTATAACTAGTACCCACAGAAGTCGCGATATGACTCCCCCTGATAGAAGGTTCAATTGGTTACAGACATCCTTACCGAGCTTTGCCCAATGGAACAATTTGTTTTCTTACTTGCAAGCACGTTTCAAACCCAGTTTGTAATCTGTTCAACATTATCCTTTAATATCGAGGAAAGCCGACATCGCAAACTCGCCTAAGTGTAGAATCTTCTTGTACTTAAAAATAAAAATAAACATTTGAATCGAATTCAAATGTTTTTTACCAACTAAAAACTTAAAAAAAAAAACTATACCAAAACATTATACAAAAAATACAAAAAATATAATAATGTTCCTCATTTTAATTATCATGGACTTATTGATTCATCCTCGTAGTACTAAAATCATGTGGCGTTGGAAGACCGTAATAAGACCGATACGGATATTTAGTAATTCGGTATGGCAGCAACACAACCGAAGGATCTTTGACCTTCCTTAAGTCTATGACTTAGATACAAAGTATGGCCTTCATGGATATCAAATGAATATGAAAAGCACTGCTTCAAAAGTGAGGAAGGCCATCTTTTATCTAGGACCACTAGACTTGTTCAAGAATGCAAGAAAGTGCAGAAGTGCTCTTCGACTAAACCAAATTAAAAACTTAAAACTAAGTCTAAAGGGACATGCGTACACTCTATAAAAATACACTACACAATTCTCTGTCTAAATTTTGGAAAACGTTTGTCTTTTCTTTTTGTTATAGAGAAGAATGAAGCGAAAATCAACTACCAGCCTATAGTACATTAATGGCGGACATTGGCTTTGGCGCAATTTTCCAGCATGAAATACTAAACAAAGATAGGTGGGTGGCCGTGGCTCAAGTGGTAGTAGATTGGGTTCCAAATCTGAAGGTTCGCTGTTCGAATGTTGCAAGCCGCCCATGAAACGAAATAACCACTGAGCCCAAACATCTTTCTCTGTATCTAATTTTCCAGAAAACTTAACACATGGTGACGCATTATAAGCATTTTCATACCCACTTGAGTGTTAAGTTCTTAATAAAAAAAAAATAAAAAAAAACCTATCACACGCTGATTTTACCTCATCAATTTATACCCAACGGAGGCGGTTGTCAGCCGTCACAAGCAGCTACTGCTTCTGGGTCCATAACGACAAACTTCGCTGGGTTCTCGGGCACAAAAATGGAAGAGCTTATAAGCTGGCAAGAAAGGGATCATCTCTTGAATTAACGCAAACAATTACTACAGCGAACATCTCATGTAATTTTTGACAAGCAATTGAAAACTAAATAGTAGCGGTTAAAAATAATAATATAGATAGAGTTACTGATTTATTATAACCAAAAAAGTATGATCAATCAACAACACACAAAGAGTAGACTGCCGTTTTGGTTATATGACTGAACAGCAAGGATATGAGTCCGGGAAAGAATATGAAAAGCTGAAAGAACTAATTCAGTCATGATTGTGCAGCTCATACTCCGTTTAGTGTAATTTATAGACTTTTTTACTACACAGAATATCAATCACCAAAAATAGCATTCCACAAGCGAATTCTTAACTGCTGGGGTTTGAAAAAAGTACAAAGAATACCATTTGTCTTACCGACAAGGGAATTTACGAGAATGTGGTACTTCCATAACAACCTTCTAGTGAAGGTTGTTGTTTTACTCATTTCTTAAGATACGTTCCCTTAAGTAATAACAGCGATCCATAAATCTATGGAAACATGGGTTTCCAGTAAATATTTTGAGCACAGTTTTCGAACATTATTTAACATATTGTTTCTTCACAATAGTCAAAGAAGAGAGACTCATTTGTCACTTTGAAAGTGTGCATTGGAATCTTCTGCGATCACCAAGGTTCAATATGGGATGTATCGTCCTCAATTATGTAAACTTCCATCTAACTTTTGTAAACGAAACGGAGAAAATAAGTGATCGACTTAGATAAATTTAATAGGTGCTTCGAAAAGATAACCACTTGGAAAGTTATATTGTAAGCTTCCACGTTAGGCTAACTGTACTTCAAATTCCGAATCCAATATGAAACCACATCTTTGCTAAGGCAACATGAACAAGACATGCTTTAAGGAAAAGCTACGCAAATTTGCAAATCGGCAATCAGCTTGAAATTAAATCATGACTAATGGTATAAGGACCTGCTTAATATTTGGATAGTGTTTTTAGAAAATGTTTTGACTAATGTGGCCGCAGTAATACTCAGAAAGAGAATGACTTCTTAAGAGAACTAGAAAATTTTTAAAATATCGCTCAAAACATACCATATTTGGAGGAAGCCAAAAAACAAGAAAGAAATATAAACACATAAATTTCTAATTCTAAAAAGACCACTTGAAAAACACAAATCTGACGGGACCAAATCAAAGTAACAGGTGTGTGAATATGAATAGTCGATTTGACTAATAGATGGCTTAACTACTACATATGGTTTGTGTCAATGATAAATAAAATCCAGTATGTCAAGGGCTGTGACTGTTAGTTTTTTTTTCTAAGAAAGCCGCTGGTAAAAGTCATCGATTGTTAATAGAAGTTTAGAGTAAGTCCTTAACTCAAAGGATATGTGAACATGGGTTTATTCGTTTCAAAAGTGGTGATTATGGCACTAACAACAAAAACCGTGGCAGGCCAGAGAAAAAATTCTTTGATGCAGAATTGCAAGCATTATTTGATGAAGAGTGGACTTAACCACAAGATCAGCCCTGAAAAAGATCTAAAAAGAAAGAAAATGAGCTCCATATCAATTGAAAGAAAGAGACATCGACAGGCAAAAAGGCATTTCAAAAATTTTGCTTGATCGGCACAAAAGAATTATTATTATTACTGGCAATGAAAAGTAAATCTTTTCGACAATTCCAAGAGCAAAAAATCATGGGTAGATCCAGAAAAAACCATCAACCTCGCAACAAGTACGCAATATCCATGGAAAGAAGGTTAAGATGTAGATTTGGTAGGACAGGAGGAAATGGTGTACTATAAACTGCTAAAACCTGTTAAAACGATTACTGCGGATCACTGCCGCCAACTACTAATAAAATTGAATCATGCATTGAAGGAAAAAATTACCTTTATATGCCCAAACACACGCATCAACTATTTTTCATCATGACAATGCTCGTCCACTTGCTGCAAAACAGGTTAACAACTATTTGAAAATATTAATTGGGAAGTTTTGCCCCATCAGCTTGGCCCTTTCTGATCACTACTTATTTCGATCGCAACAGGACGAACTTTCAGAACAGCTCTTTCATTTTTACGAAGAAGTTAAAAATTGGCTTGATGAACGGTTGGCCTCAAAAGACGAGTAGTGGTATTTGCGCGGAATCCATCAATTGAAAGAAAGATGAGAAAAAGTCAAAACTAACGATAGTCAATACTTTGATTATTGGATGATTTTTGAGTGAAAATATCGACACTTCATATTAACACACCTATTTGCTTGAAAAATGTTACGTGGGTTCATGGCGCACTTAAGTGGAAAGGTACCTCAGGCAATTTGGTGTATGCAACTAAGATCATGCTAAATGTAAACAGCTGTTAGCTAAAGCCCATATCTACTTCGGGTCGTAGTGCCATAATGTATGAGCCTATCGTAAAGTGCCATAAATTTTACAAATGGCATCAAATGTCAACTTGGTTTTGACATTCGTGAACCAAACAGAATTAGAATTTGTCTGAATAAGAAATGGAACGCAGAACAATCGTTACGATATTTTTGATTAAACTCGTTAGTGTGTCATGCATTATCGCCCATCCAGTAAAAAGACACGTAGAAAAAACTCAACCGAGGGGTATCATAGTTTGCAAAAACATTATCCGTATAAGATGCAACATGCCTTACAATGCGAAAGATCTAGTAGGCAAAAGTGCATATGCATTTAGATAGAGAGTACACACCAGGAATTTTCATCTACATGTAATATACATAGGCTGTGTTAAATCTTCTAGTAAACTTCTTCTGTGACCATTACTGCGCTTGCAGTGACGAAAGAACTAATAAGGGATTGCCCCAAAAAGGATTTCCTGATTTTACTGCTGTTGTCTACGTTTCCAACATCTCTAAGTTTTACGGATATACGCACGCAGATAATAGAGCCATTTCTGTCCAAGTGCCTTGTAATTACAAACTGCTTTCAATCAATTCTCTTAAAGATAAATTTGACCCCTTCAGGAGAAAGAATAAATCGTCGAATTCAGTTTAGTCTAGGTGTTCAGCTCAGTTACAAAAGATGATTCCTCTCGCCTGCGTAGAGCCCTTTTTCTATTACCCCTGATTCTACTCTACCTGCGATAATGAATCTCCACCCTTATAATCTTAACATCGGTTGCTTCCCCAAAAGCGTATTTAACGAAGGTAGTCTTAGTGCCATACGCACTCATGTTTCAATGGCTTTACAAGTCGACCGTCTCCTAACCCTGCAAAATATACCATCCAACGCAATGACACAGAGTTCCGGCTGTTGCAAAAATATGAAGTTCACTGTCTTTTTACTCGGGACAGATCTAGTTATTACAAAAAGCTTAGCCAACAAAAAATTGTAGTAATGTCTTCAATCAAGAATGTGACGTTGGGTGGACGATCAAGTGGGAGCAAAGTAGATAAACCAAAGGAATGTTTGCGAATATTTCTCGACAAAACAGGCTTACTATTTTACAATAGGTATAAGTAAACCAACATTTGGGACACTAAATAAAATGAATCATTTAACTTGTACAGTAGGTGCTAAATCTGAATAACCAAGTGGAAAGCAGTTCAAACAAGTGTAAAAGAAATTCAAAAACGTAAGGAACTAGAAAGGTTTTTTGTTTAGGTCAAACTTGATCCAGATTGGAGCAACATATACAATACATTATTTAGGAAATAATTCCGTCAACACGAGATCAGTACTCAACACGAACTCAGAAGTAGTGATGCACAAAACAAATAAAGATTAATGTCTCAATGAAATTCTGTAACAGGTTCTCTTATTTTGAAATGAAACAAGTTCTTAAATTACTTAAGTACATGTTGTTCATTCAGAAACCTTGAAGTTGCTTTAAACCTGGTTTCACTTATGAATTTCACACCATCGCAAGGCAATCTAAAATTTCACGAATAAAGATCACTAGAAATCACTTCAACAGTTTGAACAATTTCGAAAATGAGTGCTTAATTCAATTAAATTTGGAATCACTCACAAACCGGAAGAATGCATGGCTAACCACCACTTTTCTATAGAAAAGAAAATTTCACGTAGCTTCACCAACACTTGAATACGTTAAACCTTCTCTGCCATAATTCTAAAAATCGTTTCATTCGCATTAAAAGACAAAAATAAAACAAAAAAAAACCTTTCCCCATTAAACCTTGAAAAAGTTCTCAATCAAATGTTAAATTCGCAGGCAACCGTTTAAAATACGTTACGTAACCCAAAAAGATACATACGAGTATTATATGAAACTAAAAGAGGATACTGAAAAGTTTTAGGTGTTCTTATCTTAAAAAAATTTATAAAAAAATTTAAATCAAAACATCTTTCTGAAACGCAATCAACTGAATTTTGGTCTGCTTAAATGAGTAAATTAAATAACAATCCACACGGTTACTCGTGCGATAATTAAGATAACAAAATACACAAAGAAAAAAAAATTAAGTTCATTTTTTAAGAAGCAACATAACTTACCATTAAGATCAAGGTAAGCCAACGAAGCTGGTACGCCTTCTTTCCATCGTGGCAATGTGACAAATAGCCTTGATCGGTAGACTTCCAAGCCAAGTGGTATAACATTTTCTGGTATAAATTCATAACTTTCGATTGCCAGCTGTTTCTGTTCCTTGCTCGGATACTTAAAGTCGATTTCTTTCCATTCGTATGCAACACGAAGATTATCATTGCATGCGACTGATGTCATCAATCCGAAGACCACTAGAAGGCCAATAAAAAGTTGACTCGTTTGGATCTGTTGATATCGATGTCGTTGATGATGTTGTTTCTGTTGCAACTGCGCGGTTGAATGCCAACATTTTTGACCAAAACCCATTGCAGATACAATTTTTATATTTTTTATATTTTTTAAAAGTTTTTCTTATAACAAAAAATGTTTGGTTCTTAAAATGAAATCTATTCACAACCAATTTGATTAGCCCATGTAACGATCGGCACGATCAGTAAAAATGGAACAACACATATATACAAATTATGTATATGTTTTATCTAGATGTTTTCTTTTTTTTCACAAAATCAACAACCTATTGGTAGTAGGTGCACATGTGCAGCATAAATCTTTTATATCTACACGAGTATGCAGTATACGAGTACGAGTATACGTTTGACAGATAGAAGTTGTTTGACGTTTGGTATTTCAGTTATATAACTCAGGTAGGTTGTTGATTAGAGATTGACTTATATTTTAGACAACTAGAATTGTATATTATTGTATTTACTTTACCATATAAAAATACGAGTATGTATCTGGCACATGCAGCCGGCTTTTTAGAGATTTTTTTTAATATTTTTTGAGACGTGTTCTGTTTACAGATTCATTTAGTATCTATTCATATATGCGATCGTTTTCGCTTCACACGTAATAGGATTTTGATTTTAAATTCTTTTTCTCTTTATAAAAATCCAATTATGATTTAAAACTCACGACACTACTACTACTCGTAATTGTAGTACACACAGTTTGAACATTGGATCACATACTTTCTCAAAATAAAATAAAAAAAATAAAATAAAAATATTTCACAATTTAGTAATAAATAAATAAACACTGCTCGGATAAATAATTTAACTTTCTCGCTTAAACCACAAGTCAAGACTGACTGTCCAAATCCAATGTTGAGTATTGAAACTTCAAAGTATCCAAGAGATAGGTTCATGAGTCGATCGGCAATCGTACACAACTTTCGGTTAGTTAAGCTTTTACAGAATATTTGAATTATTTTCTCAATTTTCTATGGTCTTCTGAAGAGAGGCTTAGCTTTTGAGTCAGCTTTAATATCGGTATCGCCAATAAGATCTACAATTGCCGGGGAGGAAGAGTATTTTATTTAATCTTAATGGAGTTTTCGACATGGGTTGATGACTAATCATTCATGAGAATTCGAGATACAATTTTGTTGCTTGAGTGAAAACATTTGTGTTACAAATTACGTTTCATTACACTTTTTTTTATTTTATTCATGGCAATGTTCTTAGAACGGTGCGATAATTTAGTAGGTTAAGCGATATACGAATGAGATATAAAGAAACTATATTCGATAAAAAAAGTCCACAATTACTTGCAAAAAATGCATTCTGGATGGTAATGTAACAATGATTGCATCCTTAGAGTAGAGGACATCAAAATATCTACCGTTTATTCAATCCCCGAAACAAGAATTTGGTCCTAAGGCTGCTTGTTTTGGCGTGATTATCAGAGCATGTAAAACTATACAGTGTACTCAAACAAAAGATTTTATTTTGAAAAATCCGCTTATTTGCCGCCTGCCAACAATTTTTTCAACACTTCACAAAGAAAACCTAAACCAATAATAAAGAGGGAACGTTACGTGCTTCAACAACGCATTGAAACTGTCAAAATTTACTACAAAATTATGTACAATCTCGTACATCACTTGAAAGTAATGTGAAGAACTAAAATCGTGCCCGTCTTGAAATAACAACTGGAAATTTTCGTTCTGTAACTCGCAGTATGGCCAAAAATCCAGATAAGCCGATTTCATGTTGATCACAGAAATTGGAAATATCACAAACCACACTTCAGCCAAGTCCTGGGTCAAAGAGCCCATAAGGTTCAACTGGCGCGATAACTTAAATCTGCGTACCATCAGTAGCGTTGTACATATGGAAATTTATTGTTGGAAATCCATGAAATTGATGAAGAATTTAACCAAAAAATCATTTTGGGCGACTAGGTACATTTTCATTTTCAAGGCTTTGTTTATAAGGAGAATTTGCGCATTTGGAAAACCTGTTTCTGCATCATTAATACTGAAGGTATGGGTATATATGTATAAGTGGGTAAGACGCAAGTGCCAAAATCCTGGCTCAACTGCCAAAATTTTTTTCTAGCCGAGTCATTTCGCAAAATGGTGACCAAAACTAGTAGCCAGGAACATATGATTTAACACCGTTCGACTTGCTCCTTTAAAACCATGTGACGAAGTAGATTTATGCCTGGAGGTCGTTTGGCTGTTTTTTTTTTTTTTATTTTTATTTTTATTTTTTTTTTTTTTCATTCTTCTGTCGATTTAAGTAAAAGCCAAATCATACTTGTTTTCTTGATAAATCAAAATTAATTTAATTTATAACAAACGGATAGCATGCCTAAGATATAAGTTCAGGGAAAGGAAAAAAAAGGAAAAGGACAACGGCCTCTGGGTATGTATATATTTGAACTGTTAGAGTTCCTATTAGGAACTCACCGGATTTAGTTTAAAAATCTCTATGCTCTCTTAGTAGGAACTGGGAAAATAATGTCGCTGTTTTCGACGTCTACATGTCTGCAAGTACACATTGTCGATTCCAAATCGTATTTCTGCCGGATTTCTCAATGTAAGAGCAACAGAAGACGTATGCTTGTCAAGAACAACCCTCGTGCCTTCTAAAAATGTTGACGTCTTTCCCGGTAGCCGACATTAAAACTGACGGTAATCAAGGAAAACGTCTGAAAGATAGTGTGATTTTCGCTATTTCATGCAGAGCATTGCAAAGGCAATTCAATGTCCTCCTATGCTGCGAGAAACGTTCATGCTGACAACCGCATATTTCTATACACTCGAAATCAGGGAAATAATAGAAACAGGCTTATCCGAAAGAAAAATCTAAAAAAGGGCTGACGGGCTATCATCTGTGAAAGCTTTACAAAGAGATAAGAATAAAATGTGAGTAAATAAACCAGATATGAATGCAGAGACAAACTCGCAGACGCTGCTGAAAACCTGAAAGATATTTCTGCAGATTGTTTAAGGGCGATGATGACTAGCATTTCACAGGCAGCATGATTAACAAGTAAACGTAAACGAAGATCAACAGCAATTCTACAAACTTATGCAAGAAAAGATTCAAAAGGCGATATTTTAACTAGAAATCTATAAGGCTGCTGGAGCAAACAGGTTTTACGATGAATTCATCATTCCTTTAAAGCAACAGCTATTGGTTTCAAAAAAAAAAAAACATTCACTAATTCATCTCCAAAATATGGCTATTTTAAAGTACGGGTATGCCCGAAAAATAAAACCTCAACTATAGAAAAATGCGATTAAGCCTTCTTAACATTGTGTTCAAGATCCTATCTGTTATTTTATATGAACGCCTTAAACCTTTATCAACAATTCAAGCCATTTTCCGTCATTAGTTCATCGATTTCAAGGCCGAGTATTGTACCATGTCTAGTTTTTACATGTCATGGGATTTCTTCAATACCCTTTATTCAAAGGATATAAGACATTAACAGCTAAGATAGGTTAAGCACTAAACAAAAACACCCAAGACATTGGATTGTATGCTAAAACGTGAAACTACAGCTCTGAGGTCGCAAGAGCCAATTCTTAGCGAGCCTCTCAAGAAAATTCAAACAACGACAATGGGAAAAGTCATTCTTGTTAATCGCTGTTTAAAATAGGACCCTCTTATAAACAACAAATAAAGAACGCTTTGGATAACACACCTATCGGGTCAACCTTACTGTATGTATAACTTGAAAACATGGGCTTTGTCAAAAGCGGAAAAAAAATGTCCACGGTTGTTTTTAGAGAAACGTTCTTCATGTGATATTTGCTCCCTTTGTATACATACTTGTACAAGGTTCGATCCAAAGTAAACAGAATTTTTTTAAATATATGCTTTTCCAATAGGGACTTGACAACTATGAATTTAATTTGTGAACGCACTCTTTCACTACGTTCTCCGATTGTGTTCTGGAGAAGATGCGCTAAGATGATGAATTTCATCGCAAAATCATCTTCAGTGACGAAGCTCATTTTTGGCTCAATGGGTTCGTCAAAATCACCACTTCATCCACAAAAAATAACTGTTTGGTGCGGTTTGCATGCCGGCGGCGTTATTGGGCCATATTTTTTCGTCAACGATAACGATTGTCACGTTACTGTGAATGGTAAGCGTTATCACGCCCTGATCACCGATTATTTTGGCCCGAATTGGAAGATATGGACTTGGACGACATGTGGTTTCAACAGGATTGTGCCACAAGCCACACTGCACACGCTACAATCGATTTATTGAAGAGTAAGTATGGTAAGCGCGTTATCTCAAGACATGGGCCAGTCGATTGGCCGCCTCGTTAGTGCGCGCTATGTTAAGTCATTGGCTTATACCAACACGCCGATGACCTTGGAAGAGCTCAGAGCCAACATTGAACGCAAAATAGCGCCCGTTTCGGCCGAAATGTGTGGCCGAGTCGTTGAAAATTGGGTCCAACGAATCGACCGCTGCAAACGTGCCCGCGGTGGGCATATGAACGAAGTCAAGTTCCATTCATAAATGTTTTGATTGTACTTCAAGCCAATAATTTGAAATATCTCAAATGGTTTGCCTTTTATTTAAAAAAAAAGTTGTCAAGTCGTTATTGGAAAACCCTATATATGAACATATACAAATAATTTTTTATTTTTTCTTGTGAAAATGATTTATTTTATTCATAAAACATACTGAGATTTGAACGGTCTAAAAGCATGTAAAATGAGTGTTTTAGATTGTCGGCCGCGATGTCTTTTATGATGTCGGTACAAGTTTTTTAAATGGGCTTCTACGTCCACAAAATGATTTCCTTTCATCGGCTATTGCATTTTTCCGAAAAGGTAAAATTCGCACGGTGCCAAATTAGATGAATACGGAAAGTGATTAACAGTTAAAATGCGATTTTAAGCCAAAAAATTGGTCGAAGTATCGATCGATGAGATGGCGCATTATCGTGCAACAAACGTCGAACGAATACTATGCACCAAAGGCTTCAAAAAACCAAGATAATATAAAATTGTGCTTTAACTCCTTGGCCGGATCGAATAGACTCTTTGTGGACAATTCCCTTGGAATAGTAGAAGCAAATCAACGTTGTCTCAACTTTTGACCTCTCCAAACAAGATTTTTTGAATTTTGGCTTATCAGGATCATATTGAAAACACCACGTTTCATCACCAGTCACAACGTTGTGAAGGAAGTTTTTTATTTTTTTTGGCCTCCTTGATAATGAGTTCTGAGCGATTTCTGCTAATTTTTGATGACACGAACATACTGTCACTTCAGACGCAATAGTTCCGTTTCTATTCGTTTAAATCTCATGAAATTTTGACAGTACATAAGTGTGGGATCTACCTTCCCTACCTGGTCTCACTAGAAATACATATTTTTAAAAAGTCCTCCTTTAGAACGGACTTTGTATATAAGAAACTTAGAAAAGAGATAAAAATGAACTATGCAATAGCTATACAGCAGCATTGATCAGTTCAAACTCATCGGCTTGGATCATATCTTCAGATCTATTCAGTAGGGATATTCGCTAATGAAAGTTCTTCCTTCAGGCCATGGACAGTACCCTCAATCAACCAGTTAGCAGTTAATAAAGTTTTGATACATGCTCATGGGGATTTTTTTATTAAACTGTACACAATATGGGTGAGCTAAAAACTACTGCAGAAACTATATGGTACAAACGCCGTAGTCCACTATCATACAGCTGCATCCCAATAATAAAGCATTCTCGGCAAATATGAATTTTTTAAGCCTCGGTACCAGAAAGGACCAATTATGATCTAAGTGTTAGAACTTTGTTAGAATTATGCTAACTAATCTAAATTTATTTGATCGATTTAAGAATGGTGAACAATCAATATTCCGAATCACTTAACCATCCTTGTCAGGTACAATGGGACTTTTCCGTTTCCTATCATATTATAAAGGAAGAGAAATAAAAGAAAGGGTTTTTGAAATAATTTCGTTTAACTAAAGCCGTTAGACAAAAAAATTGATAACCTTGACTAAAAAATCAAATGTACAATGCTTTTATTAATAAGTTACAAATCACTCGAAGAATATTTTGTTCCAGCTAACTATAGGTTAAATCTATAGAGCATAGGGAGACGGACACGGAGCTTAAGTCCTTAGGTAAAGCAGCAATGGAAGCTTCCATCCAATTTTACTTAAATCAAACAAGGTTTTTTTGTAACACCTTAGGATCTCAATGCTCTATCATCTGCTGCGTTGACATAATGCCACCGGCATCTGGACAAATATCTACTTAAGATTTAAACACTAGAGCTAATTTTGTCGTATTTTGTCTGATTTTCATTATCCATTTAATAATGTAGAGGCTTAAATATTGCTTACCACAGACGTCCAAATGCTGTAGCATTTGTAGTTAGTGCCTTTGGAATATATCTCAAAGCTGAAGCACATGCAAGGCGATCTTTGCAATATCTCTGGATAATTGGAATTGTTCTGTTTGCCACTAAAAATCTGTACCACATATGCTATAAATATGGGCAGAAAGACAATTTAGATATGAAGATAAGGTAACCAAGAGCTAAGTGAAACCACCGAATAATTCGTAGCTAACAAGTCTTTTCTGAGAAATTTTCTAAGTCTTCCTATCTATCCACGTCGGGATTATATGAGCGTTGGTAGAAAGAAAAGAAGGAAAAGTTACAGAATTATCAACAAGGCTTACAAACAAACATAGTCCAAACTACGATGTTTAGATTGTTCCTACCGATTATCATGTGAAAACAAGGGTTTTCCAAAAACGCTCAAGTACTGTCTCAAACATAAAGCGCAGAAATAAGAAACTGCCCTGCCAATAGGAAAAAACTCTGATGATAAGCGCCTCTTATCACACTTCGAATAGAAGCAGGTACCCAATGAATTTGAGTTAAAAACAACATCCCTGAAGTCATTAAAAGAAATGTGGATAAGGCTTCCCCCAAATAGCAATTACGATCCCAATCTTCTAAATGTTTTTCCAAATCAAAGTCTTCTAAATCATGGTATGAACGAGTATGATAGCTATGAATAAAATCCTTTCCCCAATTCTGTAAAATTATCAATGCAATAATAATTCCGGAAATATACATTGACCGCGTATTCCCACTTATTTGTTTCTCAGAAAGCATCTTATAGCTACAATTTACTACATCATAATTTGGAATTTCCACAAAAAATTGTTTATCATACATATTATATATATATATATATATATATATATATATATATATATATATATAAAAATTCGAGTAAATTTAATTTACAGTTCAAGGTCAGTGTTTTTAAGAAAACAAATTTTTTTTCGATTTAAAGTATACGAGCGGTAGATAGTCTACTTCCATTTACGAATTTAAGTTTTAATGCCACTACGACTACTCAACTTTTTTTTTTCATTAATTTACCTACGTCACCTTTCCATAAACAAAAAATATATGTACATATTCATATACTATATATTGAAAGCGGAAATGTATATATTATTCATAGAAGCTGTCTTGAATTTAATCAAGATTTTGAAGAGTTATAGTATGAGTATCTACGTACCGATGGCACCATTTTAAAATTATTCACTACTATTAGGAGTTAAAAATTGAAAATAATTTGTCGCATATGCAGTTGGTGTACTAATTAATTATTTAATCAATACTCATCAGGAGGACGATTTATTTGGGAGAAATACTCGTATTTTACTGAATATTATTTTATTGTATTGCACAATCGATTAAATGCATTTCATTTCATTTCGTTTTGATGATTCGTAACCCAGAGATTTTCCATTTTATCGGGCCCGATAAACCGATTAATATTTGGTTGATCATTTTTTATTTGGTTTTGCCTAATTAATCTTTTTGAGATTTAAATGTTGCCAGCAAAAAGGTTATCATTTCTCAGATGGCCATATTTAAGAACAAATAATCTGTTGTTGAAAACCGGTTTAGAAATTCGATGTTCTAATATTCGTTTCGAATACAATTAACAATGCAAATTGTATTTTAAACTCAAAATTAGCATATCAAAACCTTTCAAACGGCTTAGTATTAAAATAGCATGATTTTGGATAAAGTTTTGCCATCTGCTCAGGCTACTCATATCTTTATATGATAGTGTAGTATTTTGAAAAAGGAAAATAATATAATTTAAATATAATACAATATATTACGTAGGCTTTTTAACCGCAGAAAAATGCGGGTTCCTGCTATTTATAAAAATAGAAGTAAATTAGATTTATTTTTTTAATTACAATCTCAAGGTTGTTGTGGTTTTCATCAGATTATGATGCCCTTCAAATATTTGCACATAGCGCGGGCGAAGAAGAGTTAGAAAGAAAGAAAATAGAGGTACTGATGTACGTTGGTCTTAAATGTTTGAAAATTACAATGACAAGAAAATAAAGAGCTCGACAGGGTATTCCATTAGTTGTTCGGTTTGGGAAAGTATCACGATATGTTGGAGTTCGTCCGAATACTTAAAGGTATACTGATGACCATTCGTACGCGTGTTACGGTTGAAAGTTTAAAAGCACGATGGAGCACTGGTGGTGTAAATAGCGATAGAACAGTGTGAGGCAATAAACGTAACATTGGTGTGCAAGCGTGTTAAACGACTGTGCAGTAAAGGCGTCACCTATGTGTATTATCGAACGGTTTTGAATTTTATCAAATAAATGCAGAGGTCTTACGCACATCTGACCAGATGTCGGCATTGTACTTCAATTTTAGGCGGACAAATGCCTTACATATTGAGGCCAGATCAAAGGAGGAAAAGTATTTCTTACGTCGTATGAGAGTCAACATCAAATCAGGAGTTATTCCAACGTGAGTTGTCATTGACATACAGATCGAGAATTACAAGTTCTTCGGATTCGGCGATCCAATTAATAGTCATGGATAGTGGTTGGGTATTTAAATTTCGCTTTAACGACAGAAGACAACATTATGTTTTGAAAGCATTTAATTCGACTCTGTTGGTAGTTCCCCAATTCGTTATGTTATTGATGTCGAAATTTAAGAAGGTTAATTTATGCTGCCATTCCCGCGAACGAATATGAAAAGCAGAGAATACTGTCGTCAGCAAAGGAGCATATTGGATTAGAAGTAGCAGACAAGAGATTACTCACAACGGCTAGAGTTTCTTCTGTTCGCACTTTATGTTGACGTGTTGTTGGCTTTGCGTCACGCAGAGTGTAATGAAGTCCATCCATAACACGTATAAATGTAAAAGAACTGTCGAAAATGACAGAACTGCATATGGAAAAAAAAACAAAAAAACACCATTTGAAGGACATCTCTTTTTTTGGTCAACATAAGAACAAGTTGAAACGAAAGAGGAAGAAAAATGCCCGATTGAGGCAATTGACAGCTGATTCTAAAGAAATCACGTTTTAAGCTCTGCCAGATGGTATTGATAATTTGAAAGTATAATCTTTACACACAGTTTAATAAAGCGAGCCATCGATAGTTAGAAGACCTATAATTCACCGGGGCTAGGACATATTGAGCGAACAAACACCATAACTTTGCCAAGAAGGGTCTTCGAATTCAAGAAACACATCACATTAGGTGGCAGACTCAACCTGGAAATTGATTTTATACAACTAAGTTTGCTAAATTGCAAAATGTAAGAGCGCATCCTATAAAGTAGACTTAAACAGAGAGCGAAGATATGTGTATGTATTCTCGTTTATTCTTCGCAAAGAATAAAGATACTATGTCCGGAGTGAGTGGTCTACCACTAGTAATATCGAACAATTAGTTCGTGTCTGCCAACTCAATATAAAAGGTATTTGTAAATCTAAATCGAAGGCTCCTTTTGGAAAAACTTTTCTATGGACGTACATATTTTGTAAACTATAAGGGAAACTTAACTCGTCTGCAGAAGGCTTAAAACTTGTACTTAAAACCGCATTAAACCGACTCTCCCAGACAATGTCAACGTTAAAGGTCCCAATAAAAGCATTACTAGTTTATTGAAGACGTACGAAAGCAATATTTTCAGCACAAGTTGAGAATGGTTAAATGTGAAAACAATGCTATTTTATGAGTGTTGTACCTGAAAAGTGACCAACACCGTCATAAGAAAGTCATAAGGATCTTCTGTTCAAATCCTATATCAAACGACCACGATACAAAAGCTAATAGATACCAAAATCCGGAAAAGGAAGTGGCAATGGAATGGTAACACCCCACAGTACACCATGCAATGGAATTATCTTACATACCATAGTCAGGTAGACAAGTGGGCTGCCATAAATACGAGTAAATGGCAGACGAGAAGTGGATTACTTCTTTGGATATATAGTAAATTAGAGGGAATTTAAGCGCATTACCGAGTTCCGAATACGATAGCGCACAGGTGTTGTTAATGCCTTAAGCCCCACAGGGGGTCAAGAGAATGTTAAGTCTTTCAAGGCCGGTCAAACTTACAAAAAAAAAAAAGAAGTTAAAGGGAATGTAAAAACTAAAAGGCAATAGATATGAAGGGGCCATCTATGCGTACCCCCGACTTTCGATTTTAAACAGGAATATTTCTCAACTTTCCACTTCCAGTATAGACCACATGAACACCACGAGGGTTATGAGTGAAATACAAATTTTTGCCACACTAACAGTTCAACCATATTTAAAGGGCTTCCAGCAGTCTTAAATATTTAATTAATTAACCCGTCAATGTCAAACCATGAGAGACATCCCGAACAAAGACTGAGTCCAAACAACAGCACTATAACTAATATGCTATATTCATTGGGGTGGAGGATGATATGTTTTTACTACCTTTGGGAAATTTTAGTATTTTTTTGCCTCAATTTCAAATGATCTGATTCCAAAGAATAGTGTTTGTGATTTACGGCATCCACGTCCTGATCGAGAAAACATAACAACTAACTATTGTAGTTAAAATTTCGAAAGAAACTGTAAAGCGTGTACGAAAAATTAGCTAATATGACACCGTGGAGAGAAGCAGTTCGACAGTCTATTTGTCAGGATGAGAAGTTAAAAACAAGTCCACCTGCAATGTCAATTTCAGTATGAGGATATACAGAATTACTTTCTACGGGGTCGAGTTTGGGACTTCAGTAGATTATTTGCTTACAGATATATGTAGAATCTCGAATACATTAAATAGAATTTAGGACTGGAATAGAACACATTTTTGCAGAATATAACAACCTTCATCACTGCGCAAGTAAATGTCGTGACTGTGGAGAGGAAATTATATACAAGATATACAAGATCTCAAAATCCACAGTTTATATGCATACAGAACTTTCGCGACGGTGTCAAGTGACGAATTTCTTGTTAATTTGATTCATTCATAATTTGATTCTATGATGTATTTCTTTAAAATATCAAAGCTAACCATATTTTGTATTGTACTGGAAGTACATAACGTTTCGGGTCTTTGTTTCGACATATTTTTTCTCCAGTTCGGCACTTCTTTAACATCCGTTCTTCTAATTGTAGAACATTTCCATCAATGGAGTCAACGGTGACTACCAGAGTCATGGTAACGGGAGCTTTATTTCAGCTAATCCGACCTATTGGGAGCTCAAGTTAATAAAGAACTTTCAAGACAGAAGTAGGATATTGAAAAAAAGATGGCATCTCTTCAGGTGTGGTTGGTGCGTCGAGGTAATTCTCTACTGCAGAAAAACTAAAAGAAGTTCCGAAACAATAAAAGGCCTCGGATATGCATGACCTTACTGTTGACGGCTCTAGCAACCGACTCAAGGAAAACGACCTTCGGATATGAACCCGCAATGTGCGAACCCTTAACAGGCCACATGCAGCAGAGCAATTAGTAGAAAAAACCCTCGACTGCTATAATGCAAATATCATTTAAAGGAGGATAAAAAACGGTAACATCTACTACAACTACTATGTGGAACAGAATCAGGGCTTGTTTAGGTGTAGATTTGACGTATGTGGCAGGTTAAGGAAAGAAACCTTGAGTTTCCAGCATGTGAATGAACGTCTCATGACAATCCACATCAAAGCTAAATTCACTAACATAGTCCGATTTACGAATTGCGTTCAAATTGCAATATTTACCACTGTATAGACCGTGCGTCTGAATTGCAATATTTTCAATCTCATCTCAGGCATGCAACTCGCCCGAAAAGGATTAAGGAAGAGCTAATATTTCTTGGTAATGTCAGACCTCCAAAAGAAAAGGTTCTCGCCGTCAGGTATTACCCAGTCCCCAAAAATATAAAAGCCATAATGCAGTTCCTGAGTCTAACAGTTAATTTTAAGAAATTTATTTCGGGGTACACAGATATAGCGAAGCCATTTTCGGATTTATCAAGAAAAGCTCATAGTTTTGTGTGGGGTCCTTCTGAATCTACTGCTTTTAACCGTCTCAAAGTGATATTGTGTGCTGATCCAGTGATAAAGCTTTTCAATCCTAATCTCCCTACACAGTAGAGGAAGACCTCGCCTCAGGTGGCTCGCACCTACGTAAAAGGCGTCTTAAATCCGAAGTTATTAATTTCAAAACTGAATGATGGTTGCATTTTTTAAATTAAATGAAACCTTTTTTTCAGATAATTCAAAAGGAATAAATTTTTAAATGGTTGCATTCTTTTACAACCCTGTTGAGAAGAAACAAAAATAGTTTTCCCACACGAATGCGTAGCTGAGAAACAATTAAAAAATGTTACATTTGCGTCCAAGCCAAAAGAAATACTTTAGAATCATTTCAGTAATGAGAAACTAGTGCACCAATCGAATTTAAGCGCCGCACACAGGCAACAATAACATGGTAAAAACTATTTAAAAAAAAATACATATGAGACATTATATGCCTCAGAAAAAGTGAACTAAGTTCGCATCTGAATATAAAAGTAGATGATTAGTCTCCTCAATGAATTACAAAGCTTTTAAAAATAATAATAAAACTTGATTGGAATTTAAAATTACGTTTCCATGCCCACGGAACTTGTTGGCCGGCTACAAACTGTTTTTTTTTTTAAAGCTAATTTTGCTATGTTGCACAAATGCAACTTTGGTAACAAGGAATATTAAATTCTTTTAATGTGATGAAAAGCTTTTCAACTCCTACTAATTGGACAATGATATTACTCCCTATACCATAGACAAAGGTTTGTTAATACTTGTTGAAGCCAAATTAACAAAGTGTCAGTATAATGTAATAAAGTATACGGCCAAAGAACACAATACTAATATGTGCCCTACCTATGAATCTGTTACGGAAGTGTTAACTTCAGAATTTGAACATAACCGAGTCAGGCACAGAATCATCACTGCAAAATGTACTCGACCACACAGTTTAGCATTTATCGTGTTTTAAGCTTTCAAAGAGTTTGTAAATAGTTCACATTGCAATGAATTGCGTAACCCTCACTTTATTTCCAAGTGGGCTTGCGACGGAAACGCAAGCATGAGTGAATACAAGCAATGGTTTTACAGACCCTAATATTTCAGATGCTAACATTTTTTTAAAAGAGGTAACGTTTTTAAACTTTTTTTGTATATGATATGATATGATTGTACATCTTAAGATTGTTTTACCAAAATTTGAAACAAATCGGAGCAAAACAAATTAAAATATAGAACTTTAAGCGTTTGTTGCTCCGATACGGTTTTGTATACCTGTCCGGGAGCCGCGCGACGTGCTTACCTGCCAGCTTTGTGCTCTTAGAATCCCTAAATTATTTTGTTCGTCGTTCTATACTTCTATATTCGTGTTCTATACACGTTGCGTTGAGCAGTTTTAGACGACGCTAAAATTTCGCTGTGCGTGTATGTTCATAGTTTGCTCTGTTTCGTTGGATTTTTTCATTGATTTAGTATTTATTATCAGAAAAATGTCGAGAAAAGTAAGCAAAGAAGAACGGCAGAAAACTGGTGCTAATTTAAGTCGACCGAAAAATATCATACCTCCACAAAAACGTAAGAAAGACAATGTTCGATGTAGTAGGTCGTCATCTAAGAAAATCAAATTAAATACTAGTTTGCACATGTTCCTAAGGTCATCAAACCTATTTATGGGGACTTGAGCAATGACGAACTTTTAAAACGATGTCTTACAGGCTTTATTTAAAATAATAAAAAAAGCCTGAATAACTTATCCGGAAAAACAGTCCAAAATCAGTGAGTGGTACTTCAATTATTGTAGAAATTGCAGCTTATATACTATAGCAGCATGTACCTTCAATGAAGGTAATTTTGCTTTACTGACCTTTATGCAAGACATGAACGTCGGGACAGGGACCAAGCGCACATGAATGGGCGCGTGCAGAGGACAGTAATTGAATCAATAGAGCGGAGCAACAAGCTGCATATGACAGCAAAGATTGCAGAGTTTTACGTAGACAAAACCAAAAAGATGCTCTAGATATGGGTAGTGCATTGCTGCATCTTATGGACCAGGAATCGATGACTCTGTTTAGGTATGAGCAAATGTTTCATGTTTAATATTGGATTTTCTGGTATACAAAATTTTAAAACAATTTTCTGACACTTGTCACTTCATTTAAAGCCGGTGAATAGTTAGATCTAAATCTACTCTACCGAATCTTTTGAAATTGAGTATACTACTTCCTTATATATATGACCAGGTATCAATGGGAGTTTTTTTTTTATTTTTCATAATTAATAATTTTACAATAACAAATTGACGCATTTTTAGGCGAAAACCTTCGTGTTTTCACTTCTAAGTGTCACCAAAAATTAAGAAATCAAAAAAAAAATAAATAAATAAATTTCCTTCTCAAGGGTACTTTGGAAAAGCGATTATATGATAGCATTTTCGAGGCAACTTCGAGGATTTGCTACCATCGGCTTAATTATAAATATTTTGCTTTCAAAAATTAAGGAAATATTTTTCATATATTGCATTATAATGTCACAATTATATAAAATTATATATCATGTAGCGTCTAAAAAAATTCTTAAAAATTGGCCTTTCCTTCGCTGAATTAATGTTACCCCCTCCCCCTTAAATTCTTTTGATTCTGTTTAGCAAAATAATTTTATGGTAAAATCCTCGACCATAATCGCCAAGATTTTATAGACCAATCCGAATTCAATCGAAACCAGAAGTTAAGAAAGCAGAGTTCATATTGGTTTCACAACAAAATCATTTAAAATATTTTATTGATCAATAAGTTATGCGGATTTTTTTTTTTGGGCGTCAAAAGTTTTATCGTCACAGAAAATCCCTGTATATACCATTATGAATTTTTTTTTTTGTTCATTCCAATAGAGAGGGTTATCCTGCTATCCTTTACATTGTTACGAGAATTTGTTTTGATCGGACGTGCTCAATATTATTATTTTTTTTTTTTAAATAGAGGATAAGAAAATGCATTTTTGACATATTTTGCCTTTTTTTTTCTTTAAAAAAGGTGTCAAAGCGAGAGAGACACGACAGTAGATTTGCAGCGTGTATGGAGATTCGGCTATAACCGCTGACATTTGTCAGCGTTGGTTTACACGTTTACCTTCATCAAATACAGACTTTACTGATGCTGTTCGCTCTGGACGTCCAACCACCACAGGATACAATCAAATGCAGTAACCGTTAATAGGCATTTGACGACACGGGAAATCGCCCAGTGGTTTAACATCGGCCACACAACTTTTTCGCAGAGACTGAAAAGACTTGGATAATCGGAAAAGGTCGATGTTTGGGTTCCTCACAAATTCAGTGAAACTAATATTATTGATCGCACAATGGTCTCTGAGTCTTTGTTGAAATGGAACTCGCTTGGGGCTTTCCTGAAAAGAGTGGTAACTTGGGGCGAAAAATGGGTGGTTTACAAAAAACATTAGGCGTGAGAAGTCATGATGTCGCTCATGCTGAAGCACCGCAATAGGTCGGTAAACAAGATTTGCGTCCCAAAAAGGTTAATTTGAGCATTTAGTGGGACTGGTGAGGTGTGCTTTACTTCGAGTTGCCTCCACGCAATCAGACAACAAATTGCCCTCAGCTATTGGGTCTATAACTTTATTCGTGCGGTTTGCTAAGAGATGGCGTACCTTGTATTATTCCATTGGAACATGCGTTGGAAAGCTACTGTCATTGTACGTCATTTCAGTATGTCATTCATTTGAAGCGTAAACAACATTTTTTTTCCACTCAAATATGTCGAAATTTGTGCCTGAAAAAGTGATTTTGCGAGGAGTTCTTCTTCATTACTTTAATATGAAGAAAACTGCTGCCGAAAGTCACAGTATTTTGGTGGAAGTTTATGGTGAACATGCGCTAGCTGAGCGAACGTGCCGAAAGTGGTTTGCACGATTTAAAATGGTGATTTTGGCTTGGAAGACGATGAACGTCCTGAGCAGCCAAAAAAGTTTGAAGATGAAGAACTGGAAGCATTACTCTTTGAAGATTGTTGCCAAACACAAGAAAAGCTCGCAGAATCTTTGAGTGCCACTCAAGCAGCCATTTCAAAACTTTTAAAAGCAGCTGGATATATTCAAAAGCAAGGAAATTAGGTTCCACATGAACTCAAGCCGAGAGACGTCGAAAGGCGGTTTTGCATGTTCGAAATTCTGCTGGAACGCCACAAAAGGAATCATATGTGAAACCCGACCAACCAGCCAAATCAACGGCAAAGCCGAACATCCATGGCGCGAAGGTTATGCTCTGTATTTGGTGGGATCAGATGGGTGTTAGCTGCTAACACCGGGTAAAACCATCAATGGACAACGCTACCGAACACAATTAATCCGTTTGAAGAGAGCAGTAACCGAAAAATGCCCGGAATATGCGTTAATTGGAAAACAGTGGATGGGAAGTCTTACCCCACCCGCCTTATAGCCCAGACCTTGCCCCTTCTGACTACCATTTGTTCCGGTCGATGCAGAACGTCCTCACTGAAATACGGTTCACATCAGAGCAGAATATCAAAAATTGGCTTGATTCATTCTTGGCTGCCAAGCCGGCGCAGTTCTTTTGGGATGGGATCCACAAATTGCCAGAAAGATGGGGAAAAGTCATAGCTTCAGATGGGCAACACTTTGAATTATACTATTGTACATGTTTTTCTTGAATAAACGTTCAAATTTAAAAAAAAAACCGCACGAATTAAATTACATGCCTAGATACTTTGAGGCTTTTAGTAGAAAAAAACGGCCAGAGTTGGCGAACAGGAAAGGCGTTGTTTTCCATCATGACAACGCCGGACCACACACAGCTTTAGTGAAAAAGAAAATGCTGAATTTATTTGGCTGGGAAGTTATGCAGCAACCACCGTACTCTCCAGATCTTCCGCCTTCTGACTACCATCTATTCCGCTCTCCACAAAACAATTTGGACGGAAGGCAATTCAGTTCCTAAGATGAGATCAAAACGAACCTGGAAAACTTTTTTACCCATAAGTCTGCTAACTTTTACAAAAACTTTTACTTTTAGAAAAAAGTAATAGGACATGATAAACCATATCTGATTTATTAAATATAAGCTTCTATACCAAAACTGTGTGTTTGCCTTTAACCCTAAAAAAAACCGCAGGACTTATTGAACAGCCCAATAGTTGAATGATATTACTGCCTCTTTACGATAATTTATTTTATTTATTACACAACTCTACAAAACAAAAAAAAATCCTAAAATTTACTTTATGATTTTTCTATTCGTTACGCTTAAAAAAAAAATAAATAAATAACCATACTAGGTGGAGTGAAAAGTAACCACCTTTACCGCCAGAATGCACTGCTACTGCAAATAAGGTTACGGTCCCTACGGCGTCTACAGATGTCACTCAAAATATAAATAATATTAACTTTTTTGTAGAAAACTCAAAGATGTTTAAATATCGTCTTAAAAGAGTAAATATGATGCTGGTGCATTTTATTAAAGTACGAGATATAAAATTTTTATTAAACGCATATGAAAAGTTTCGGAAGCTTACGAAGCTTATTTCAACTCAGAAGAACAAGGAGAACGTTTTCATCAAGATATCATGCTCATCGAACAACGTTATCAGGGCCAATACAACGAAAATAAGAAGAGGATATTTGGGGTTTATTGAGAGAAACTACTTATAAATATGAAAATTTTATGTTTTTTTAGGCCTTTTGTCTTTCTTCTTTTTCATTTTCATACGACTTGAATTCTGCATTTTTTTCGGATTCTTTGTAATATAAAATAAAATAATTTCAGTCTTTTTTTTTACTTATAACTATCTGGAGTTAAAAATAAAAAATAATTTTGCCCGTTTTTGGGAAAATCCGCCTGTTGGCGCCGTCCATCAGGTGTCACATATACTCAGGCAATGAAAGTGACTGTTTTTTTTTTTTTTTTTTAAATAAGAAAAACTTTGAAAACTAACTTAGGACAGCGTTGCCTTTATTTAAGTGAACCGAAATGTATATTGGAATATTACGTTATGCATTTAAAAAATAAAAAATAAAATAAATAAATACTCGTACATAAAATAAAGCCACATTTTGGGTATGAAACAAAATAAAACTATTTTGTGAAACAGCAAATGCATGCACAAAAATTTGTCCAATGAAGTAGTAATCGACAGTAAAATAAAGAATAATAAATTGAATAAATAAAACAACAATTTCGTTTTTTGTTTTTGTTTTAATGGAACTATTTAATATTTATATATATTTTTTATTGTTTCTTTTTTGCAAATATAATAGTAAATATTGTAAGATTAAAAATAAGAATAATAATAGCAACAAATTCAATCAGTTAATATTTATATTTGTTTGTTTTTTTTTCCTATTTTTGCTTATTTTTGCAAAAAAACACTTTATACTAAAGTTAGAAGAGCAAAATGTACATGACCTTAACGTCCTGAGAATTGTTTATATATATATATATATTTAACACAAGTTACAAAAAAAGTAATAATGAAAATAAATTAAAAAGAAAAATAAATTCTAGTAGCAATCTGCAACGAAACAACTACATATTTATTTATATCTTTTGTTTTTTTTTTTTTTTTTTTACTTTTAAAAAAGTTTAAATTGTACTTGGTAAAAAAAAATTTGATTAAAAATAAAATCAAACTGTTTGTGGGAGCAGAAAAAAAGGCAGATGCGACATTGACCACAAAAACAAACAAATCGAAAGGAATTTACCTTTATATAAATTTTTGTTTTAAACTATATTTTGCTTCTTTGTATGATTATGTTTATTTTCTCTTTTTTAATTGTACCTACTTTCTTGTTTTGCTTTGCTATGCTTCTTTAACAATTATACAATTAGTAGATGTTTTGTTTTGTTCTCTGGATTTACTGTTGCTGTTTTATTTTTCTATGTAAAGTTTTTTTTTTTCTTGTTTTCATAAATTGAGAATATATTTTTGTAAAATTGTTTTATTGCTTTTTTATATAATAATTAATAAACAATGACAAGGACCGGGTAATCCAACAGTTTTTCATTTTCGTTATTAGCAAAAAATAATTATAATAAAATTAAAAAAAAAAAAATACCTAACATCCCAATAAACTGTGATGAGTTTCACCTGCGGGTAAAATTATTTCAAAATAAAGAAGTAAAATGATAATGAACAAAAAAAAAATTAAAAATAATTATTACCACACAAGGAATTGCCCGATCAACAAAACTGATGTGACAAACTTTAAATGGCGTTTCGTTCGCGAAAATATTTGTTTTTTTTCTTTTTTTTTATAGGGAACATCACGATCCATCTACTTGCTTGTCGCCCATCTTTTCCAGACTCAAATAAATGTAATAAAGCGTTTTTTTGTATTTTTTTTTTTTTCATAATTTTATTTAAACAATATAAATTCAAAAAAAGCGGTTTTATTTTGATATTTTATTTTTATACAAATTCTACAATAATTTTATTGCCTACTTGTAGACATAATACGAGTACATCCAAGAAACAGAGATAGAAAAGTGAAAATAGAAATACGAGTATAATAAGTATAGTTTAACAGTTTTAAATATTTTTTTCTTTTTTAGATTTTTTACCTTTGGCAAACTGATGTACCGACTATGTAGGAGTATCTTATGTACACATAAATATGTAGATAATATGTTTGTATACTTGTCTGGAAAACGGTGAGGTACATTCATCTAAATATGCTTAGACAAAAGTCCAACATCAATTTTGCGAATATCTAAAATTCTCTTTGATGCACTTAATGTGATATCAAATTGGAATTCTAAACATCACTTGTCATGTTTATCATTTTAATCAGGTAAATGTATTTTGTAATATTAACGTGCTTTCATATATTGTTTTTTTAATTATTATTATACATGTAAACGAGTATATGTAGATACTTTCTTGAGCTGTAAATAAATACCATTACCCAAAATGTAAAAGATCAAACAAAAAATTAAAACAATTTATTGGGAAGACAAGTGCTGCTGATTTATTGGGGGCTGGAGATGGATACAATATAGGAAGAATGTGTGGAGGAAAAATTATGTGTAAAAGGTCAATCATGATGTAGGGAATTCTTCATGAGAACAATGGTCAAAATTAGAATTTCAATTGGGCAATATTTAGTACAAACAATTGTCTCTTTTATCAATTTGAAGTAAATACCTCCCCTACGCGGAAGTTGCTGTAATCCGACAGCGCTGATATTGATTAATTTTTTGGTTTTTGTTATGAATGATGCGAATGTTATTATATAGTAAATTTTTGATATAAGCTAGATGTCCATTACAAAACGCAACGATAATGCTAATGACGTTTGATAATTCTACTGTGTTAACTTAAGTCAGATGTACCAATTTAGATATGATCAATTTGTTAATTACAAACTACAATCTTCCCCTTTTTAAATTTGATATTGACTATTTTACATAAGTGTGCTAAATTGTTTGCTAAGTATTTAAATTTAACTCTAATCAGTTTTGTTTTATAACGTAGTCGAACTCATTTGCCAAAAATGACCAGTGTCTTCAACTACTACTCGTAAATAATCAATAATCATACAACTATCTTACCTCAATCGACGTTCGGTTTTTTTCAAACTTTAATATAGAGTCAAAATCTGTCCCCAGGTACACCATTTATCATTTCGTTTTTAAATCACATATTTATTCGACTGATAACAAACGAAGTGAATATTTCTGAATAATTCAAATCTATCACTGGTGTTCATATTTGTTGACTGAATACTTGAGTACATTTATCGAGTAAGGTGTAACTAATGTTAGTAAATGTATTTTTGATTTTGATCAAACTCCATTTGATGATAGCACAGCAAAACTTGATGCTTAAAACATCCCAAAAAATACACAATGAACTGTGCCTAAACACCATCTTAAAATTCTACATACGGTATAAAATAAAATGAAAAAAAAGAAAAAGAATTGCCGGCAGAGTCCCTAAGAATCGCAAATACCCATTAATGACTTCGGCTTCGTGTTAGTTTCGAGCATAAATGTCAAGTAAAGTTGACTTTTACCAAGTGGTTTCCTAAATAAACCGAATATACAATTCTGGGGTACACACAATATTATATCTTATTCGAATGACAAATGAATCCACTCAAAGTGACAACATTTATTTTTGAAGATGATATCTGAAGTTACAGAAGACCGAAAAAACGTAGTAATCTTCTAATAATTAATTTTTTATTTAAAATAAAAATAGTCTTCGTATAGATAATGGTGATGGCCATCGGTGTAATTCAGATGATATGCCTTTTACAATGTTTTAAGGATAAGTTATGATCTTTCTAATTAAGAAAGCACAGAGACACCTCGTCTCTGCAGCAAATTTATATAATTATTTACTAAAATATAAATATGAAACTGAGGTGGTTCAGAGTGTCAATATCGTATCGGGTTTAAGAACATCTAATAAGCGTACATCGCAATGGTGCTTTGAAAAGGTCCGAAGATGAAAAATTCCATATGTGCTCTATGGTTATTAACAGACTAAATTATGAAAGTGCTGAATAAAGCAGATCGTAACGCACAATGATATAAGAGCTTGCAAATGATTTTAGTGTAAGCAAGTTAAAAATTAATTCTGTATAACAATCGACTCCTTTCAGCACTAAGTTGTTTTAACCAATCAAAAGAATAAAAAGAAAAAATAAAATAAAAAAATAAAAACAATAACGTCTGTTTGGTGTCCAAAAGCTAAAATGTTTCACTATAAATTTCTAAATCGGGCGGAGCAGAAAAAGTTATCAAATTGCAACAGAAACTATTTCGTCAACATAAAATCTCGACCCACCTTTGAATTTCGCATAAGATTTCACGTACCGATCGCACATAAGTAAAAATGCTTCAGGAGTAAGACAATACGAACACTTGACCAGAAACTATTGTCAGACACGTAAACTCTGAGAATGTAGACAGCTTGCATCAAAAACAAAAGAAATTTATTCTATCTGCAGCATTCAACTTAGTGTTAAAAGCTAACCTAACGCAACAGCCGAATATTTCACATATTTATTATATGCAACGACGTAACAGCTTATCACGCAGCTCTTTAATACTTGGATAAAAACACTAAAAGATGACGGGTTTCAAATCAGGGAAACTTAGACTTTTTTTTAGGAACTCAAGTGAGTATTAGTCCACTTAAAATGCCTGAGCACGTGTTAAGTTTTTAGGAAAGTGGGACAGATAGAGAAAGGAAGATGTTTGGGCTCAGTGGTTATTTCGACCCATGGGTGACATCCAACATTTAATGGGGAGACTAAATTATTAGTGTAATTGGACTCGTTGTATTCTAGGCAACCACTCATTTTACGTGATTTTAGTTGCATGAAAAAAAGAATGTCTTTTGAGCGCAGATGGGATTAAACGCCGAACCGTCCGATTCAGAAACTAATACACTACCACTATAGCTAGCAACGTCTGCCTCCATTGTCGTGCCTCTGTATCCGTATTTAAATCCGTATTTATATCCGTATTGTATAATATTCCTTAAATTTATTTAGAAAGAGTCATCGTGACGAAATGCGAAGAATTTAATACTTAGGCTCTGTCGTTAAGCACGAAGCAAATTACGATAAAAATGTCGCACATACAAATGTCTCTCAAGCTTGAAGGTTTGTTACACGACATTCGTTCGCATAGATTTAACATACGCATCGCAGACGAACTAGGAGCAATACAAATGAAAAATTACAATGACAATAAGGAAAATATTACCAACGTCAGCGGGTATAATGAAACCTATAAATGTGATAATCTATTATGTACTCAGTACTGTTGCAACAGGCAATGTTGTTTTTCTTTCAGATATACTGCTGACATCATGGCGAACAAAGATCGAATATCTGCAAAACCCAAATATTCCCTTGATAAAAACTTACAAAAAAAAATTACAGGTAGCAGTTTCACCAGCACATTCGGTTAAAAACAATTACAAGGAAGCTCTGTTAGTCTAGAGAAAAACAGGTTCGGGTCGAAAACTTAGCCCCCAAGCAAAAAAATGAAGGCAGCGAAAAAGGTTTCTACATCAACTGGTATCAATTAGCGAGGTAAAAAGTTTTTACGTAAAAGCGTGATATATAGACGTTAGATTGGCCGTCTCAAAGTCCTGGTGCAAATCCAATAGAAAATCCATATCCATCCATAAATATGGAGGCCTAGGTTTAGAATATGAGCAAAAATTAGGTGAAAGTTACACTTAAAGGGGCTAAGCAATTATGAATAATAATTATGATGGCCTTCCTACTAATATAATCGCTCAATTCATTTTGTTATATATTTTAATAAAAAAAAAATTAGATTTTACAAAATTCTTGCAATTCCTGCTATTTCATTTAACACAAAAACATATTTTCCTTTCCAGATTTCATGCGTCACTTACTATATACCCATGCACACATGTAGCATTAGATGTTAAAAATTTCAATGGTCAATCAAAGATGAAAAAGGAAAACAGATGGATGCAAGAGGTCAAGAGCAAGTTATGATCATTGGCAATGATCAATTAAAGCTTCTGGTTTAGGCAAATCCACGTACACCAGAAGAGAACTTGCAAGAGATTGGAACGGTTTCTATCCACCTGCGAGAAATTGGGAAATCAAAGAAGCTCGAGAAGTGGGTTCCGAACGAATCAAATGATCCTTTTCTCGATTGGATTGTAACGTGCGATGAAAAATGGATCCTGTACGACAACTGGCGTCACTCAGCTCAATTGTTGGATCAAGATGAAGCACCACGACACTTTACAAAGCCAACATTGCACCAAAAGAAAATAATGGTGACTGTTTGGTGGTCTGCAGCTGATTTGATCCATCTCAGCTTTCTGAATCCTGTCGAAACCAGCACGGCTGAGAAATATTGTCAGCAAATCGATAAAATGCACGGAAAACTTAAACGCATGCGCCGGGCTTTGATCAATAAAAAAGGACCAATCCTTACAGAAGTTGAACGAGCTGGACGAAACCTTGTTCCATCCACCGTACTCGCCGGACCTTTTTCTAACCGATTACTACTTGTTCAAGCATCTCGACGACTTCTTGCGTGAGAAATGCTGACAGAGCCAAGACGACGCCAATACTGCCTTCAGGAATAAATAAACTTTCAACCGTTGCTATTTTGATTAATAAAGTTTTGTCGGTTTAAAACCGACATTATTTTTTGAACAACATAATACTTTTACCCTATTCTAACTCATTCCAGGATATAGCAATTTATTCGCCGGAGACGGAGCTATAACTTAGACGGAATAAATGTAATTGTTAAAGAATATAATTGAAAACTAATATTGCTCCAGAAGTGTTTTGTAAGACAAAAATAGAGGAATCTATACATATGACCATTTAATGTTAGAAGGTCATGATGTGTTTCTGTGACAAGTTCTGTGCTTGAGTGCTCTGTTCCGACAGGAAAAAGAAAACTATATTAAAAATATGCATACAATTTGCACTAAATATATCTCTTAAGCCTGTTAAAAGTAAACTAAACACCAAAATAGGCGGTAAACACATGACTTTTATATGATAATTGATACCAGAATTTTTTGTTATTTGAAGAAAATAGTATGGGTTGGGGTTCCTCATTCGTTCTAAACTTACTTCATTGCATTAAATAATTAAATGTACTCCGGGCAAATTTGAAGAGGCAGACTCTAACTACGACCCGGAATGAGGGAATTATTATTATTATTTTTTTTTTTTTTAATAAACGTACGACTACGAAATAAACATAAAATTTATTATGATTGTATCATAATTTAGTAAGATTTAAGAATGTCTAACCGTTTTTCACAATACACAAAGTATTTCGAATGCCAACTTCTACAATTTCATATCGAATCGATTAGAACGAAGATTTTAAATACAACTATTCTGAACAATTAAATAAAATATAATAATCAACAAATACCAAACTGGTGACAAGTGAATAGACAACAATGACCAAAATTCATCATATGAAATACGAAACTTCCCCACTGAAATTGAAGGAAAAAAGCAATACTAATTGAATAAAACAATTTATTACACTCACCTAAAATACAATAGTTAGGGGCATAGAAAGCATACGAGTATAAAAGGATAACACAGCACATAAGTTGTACACAAATTTCAAGATATTTTTCTTTCAACGAAAAATTTCACAGCTTGGCATAAAGGTTAAAGCATTATATAGTATCATACTAACTGCACAGCTGTCACCCTTTCCCTACAACGTTTTAAAACTCATAAACAAAATATAGCAAAACTTCTAACAAAAAAATTACCGTGTTGTTGGTTATATTATAGAATAATGTGTATATAAGAGTTAACGAATTTTAGTTATTATTTTTTTTTTAACACTCCATTCCTTAAATATTTACGTACTTCTAAGCTACATAATGTTTAAACATACGCGATACCTTTTACCATATACAGAAAATACAGATGCTGTATAACTTATTTATTTATTTTTTTTTTTTTTTAATGATAACATATACATATGAGTACATAAGTAGCGTGCAATTGCAACAAACAATAATTATAAAACCTTCTGATACTGCATAATCCGTTCTTCTTTATTAAGACAAAAAAAAAAAAAAAAAAAAAAAAACACCAAGCAATAAATATTTTAAATCAACGTTTATATTTTCTTTTTTGTTTTACAATTCAATAGTCCAACACAATACTTGTGAAAAACGTGTGTAAACATTTAATGGAAAGTGTAAGAGTAAATATTGGAAATATGAATACGAGTAAGTTTTCTTTTTTCTAATAAATTTTTGTATACCATATGCTTAGCTGGTTTTTGCATTTTTATGTGTTAACAAATATCTCGTCACCACAATGCAGAAATTTCTTCTTTCTTGGTATGAAAATTGATGGAGAGTCAGAGATAAGATATGAGAAAATTATAAAATTATTAAAGTTGTACTTACTAATTTTTGTTATGCGACGATGGTATGGAATAAAATAAAAACAAAATTCATAAATATACTTATAACAAATATAGATACTATTTGGGCAACTAACCTGTTTTTTTTTTTATATCAATTCAATTTTTCGGTTTTAAATTTTGTATTCTTTTACATAGCTTACCTGGTGGACGATTGTTTTAAAATAACTAATAAGCAAAATATTTGTACTTATACCATTGAGAAATATTTGAAAGATATATGAATGTTATTTGCACCCAAACCAAAATGTTGTGATTGAATTGCTGGTGTAGAAATGCATTTGATTTGAAGAAGTTTAAGATACGTTTTCAAGAGCTGAATAATTATCAATCAATTAAAATTTCTTAATAACTTGCTCTTATAGTACTTCAGAAATGGATATTTGCCCATTGGCTTTGAATTTGAGATTAGACCTTCGGTAAAACGCTGCTGCTTTATCTTAAATCATGCCAGCCAATTAAAAAAAGAAATTGGTATCGCGGTTCGTAAACAGTTTATCATGGCCGTACTACATTTTACAGACTCTGATGAGTAAGAGCAATTTGAGTTTTTCGCATTTCCTAATAAACATGTCGGGCATAATATACTTCTATTATTTGACGACCAATTATTCAATGTTACTGAAAATGGTTTTGTGGATAGCACGCACCAACTCATTTCTCAGACCTGATCAAAAGAGTGTATGCCTGAAGAATGAAATATCAGCATCGTATGTCCGATCTACTAAAAGGAGACCCCCTCAATTGCGCCAACTATAGAAGTAATAAGTGTCATCAATATCGGATACAAGATCTTATCTGCAATATTATGTGAACGTCTGAAACCCTTCGCCAACAATCTGAAATTCCACAATCAAAAAAAATTTGGATATCCTCAGTCGTTTCGAGAGAAAAATACTTCCTTTAACAGACTTTGGAGGAGAAGATTCAACGACGAAGTATACGAGCTGTACAGTGATATCGACCTATAATTAGAAAACTGCACATCAGCCCCTTGACATGGCTAAGACATGTAGAGCGAATGGACAACAATGCCCCGCAAAGTCTTCGAATCTAACCCGGAGGGACAATGCAGTAGAGAAAGACCTCATCTTAGAAAAATAGAAAAAGGCCTCACCCGACTTGGAGTGCGCAACTGGAGGCAGTTAGCTAAAGGCCGGACTGTAGCGCCACCTTAGGATAAAAAGAAGAATCTGATTCTAACCCCATACTCGAACAAATCAACTGTTCCTCCAGTTATTTACTCGTAATTTTAAGCTGAAATTCGGAGATTAACAACATTGATTTCAGACAGTTGTTGAAAAGTGGAGTTTAAAACTGAATTTGGAGTAAGTGATAGCGTGCTTTCCAAAATACTTACTCTACCAGAATAAACAAAATAAGGGCAACCAAGGAAGCCCTGTCCTTTCTGAGTCGTAATTTTAAATCTTCATAGTAAGCGTTGTCTGTCTCGGGCTGATGCGACAACACACATCTGTACTAGGTACCGAAACGTTGGAAAAAAAAAAGATAAAACATGCACTATTTGAATGGTAGTTGCTAATCAGTTAGATAAATTTGATTTTAGTGAAATTAGAAGCGCTTGCTTTTAAAGTAATCAGTTTTGAAGATGGAGAGCGCAGCAAATATTTGCTTTAATAGTTTTGCCGTGTCCATAATTCAAACTGTAAAAGACCAAATGGGGGAAATTTTTTCTTTCTGCAACACAGTGATTGTTGATAGCACACGATATACCCTTACAGGTGGCTCGAAATTCTTCATTAAGTAAATCCGACACAAGCTACACATTCGTTCATCTGTTGATGTTTTCGGTCTTCCTGAGCGCCGGTCATACCTTATGCTTTCACTATTTCATAAAACCGGCTAGCTAAACAAAACACTGAAACTGACTACAATCTATTGTCCGTCCAATGTAAGCCAGTAAATTTCTGTAAAATGTTTGCCACGTAAAGTTTCAATTTTATTGTAAGATGTTTTTATTTTTAACGGTCAATTTATCGTCTTACTCTTTAAATGTTCAACTAAAACTCAGTTTTGCTAATGTGTGCGTTATTTTTGAAGATAAAAACTGAACTTAGAGATAACCCATTTCAGTATGTGCAGAACAAATTCCTATCCCAATCATCAAGTAGTTTTTGTATTTTCCGTCAGTGACTAATATTCTAGAAAAGATATTTCTACCAAGTATCAGAACACACATACTTCACCACGAAGAAGAAATTTTCGGCTTCCATGCTCCTACATCAATCATATTAACAACCTGCGGACCATTTAAAGTCAATTTGTTGAATAGGTTTGCACTCTAGTTAGTTTACGACATTGATCGTGTGGATCGAGATAATCTTGCGCAGGAAAAGCCTTATACAAAATATCATATAATGCATAGGGATGCATACTTCAACCACTACTTTTCCTGGTTTTCATGAACGAAGTTTTTAATACTCGTAGATATAATTTTGCATCTAAAATACCTAGACTACGCCAACGATAATTGCCCTTTTTTGCCTTATGGACCTACACACAGACATGAAAAATGAAAAGGGAAAAAGTTAAGAATTGTCTGTCTTTGTTAATAATCACCCCAATTGGGATGTACACTATTAAGCGAATACTAATTCCATCGTAATGAAGGGGTGAAGTATCTGTGTCTGCACCAACAGGGCACGTTTGCAGCGGTCGATTCGTTGGACCCAATTTTCAACGAATCGGCCACACATTTCAGCCGAAACGGCCGCTATTTCGCGTTCAATGTTGGCTCTGAGCTCTTCCAACGTCGTCGGCGTGTTGCCATAAACCAATGACTTAACGTAGCCCCACAGAAAATAGTCTAGCGGCGTTAAATCGCACGAACGAAGCGGCCAATCGACTGGCCCAAGTCTTGAGATAACACGCTCACCGTACTTACTCTTCAATAAATCGATTGTAGCACGTGCTGTGTGGCTTGTGGCATCATCCTGTTGAAACCACTTGTCGTTCAAGTCCATATCTTCCAATTCGGGCCAAATATAATCGGTGATCATGGCCCGATAACGCTGACCATTCACAGTAACGTGACGATCGTTATCGTCGACGATAAAATATGGCCCAATAACGCCGCCGGCATGCAAACCGCACTAAACAGTTATTTTTTGTGGATGAAGTGGTGATTCATGAAGCACATGTGGGTTTTCACCCGACCTATAACGCATATTTTGCTTATTGACGAACCCATTGAGCCAAAAATGAGCTTCGTCACTGAAGATAATTTTGCGATGAAATTCATCATCTTGGCGCATCTTCTCAAGAACCCAATCGAAGAACGTAGCTCGTTAGTGTACTTTACCATGATGAAAATGTTGAGTTTAAATTGACAGTGACAGTTTGATGATTAGTGAAAGAGTGCGTTCACAAATTAAATTCAAAGTTTTCAAGTCCCTATTGGAAAACCCTATATTTCAAAAATCTAAGGCATGACTGATCTTAGACAAAAGACTGTGTTCTCTAAATTCCGTTTGGGTCACAAGCCACAATGGGAATTTAGATTTTAATTTGGACTATCTGTAATTCTTTAGCGATGAAGAGAGGCCAAACGAGTATCTCTAAACGTATCCATGTCTGCGGGAATCTTGCTGTCCCACAGTAAAAAAAAAAACATTAAATTCCTCATATTTCAAATATTTTGATATTTGCTCATCAAAAGTAACGACAATACCACAGGTCACTCGCTTTGTGAGAGTCCAACTTGAGTTCCCATTTGGCTATAAATACTAGTCGCTGATGTAGTGGATACTGTTACTGTAGACCCATATTCACCAGCAACTACATTAGAAGGGGTACAATAGGTCAATTGTTCTCTGAATGTCTCCGATATAAACAGAAATTTCAACTCAATGCATTATGAACCGTTGAAGTCTAAAAACAAAAAAAAAGAAACAAATAAACATCCTACTGCTGGCAGTAGTTTTTGTTAGTTGACTTTCCGTTCAATGTTAGTAAGTATGAGAGCACCAGCGGAACACTTAAGTTAAGTTGACCAAGCTCTACATTACTATTTTATAGTATCTCAGCATTTGAGAAGCAATCACAAGCTTCTAGATAAAAGATTTTATTTTGCCCAGTTTGACGTTGTGCCAATAATAACTAGGCTTATGGAATTACATGTAAAAAAATGTCTAATTACAGGAAATAAAAATCAAATGCACATTCTACAACCCAACTAAAACAAGCGATACTACGAGTAAATGTCGCATTACAGACATACAACAATTACATGTCAAATACGCTATGTAAGTAATAAGTAATAATTATTATTTGTTTAGTTAATTTAATTGTAAAACCCGTCTCTGTTTTAATTCAAATCCAAAATAATAACAATAATAATAATTCCAACTAACTTGAATAATTAAATAATAAATAAAAAAAATCCAAATTAAAGAAAAACAAAATATTACACACCAACTGACTTGTGCAAAACACAAATAAGCCCAGGGGGAGATAATATAAGATATGAAATGTATAGCTATACGCAAGAGCAGGGAGTATATAAATATACCGAGACAATTTCCATATTAACAATTTAAAAGCTAACAAATACGAGTACATGAGAGTTAAAATGCATTTTGTGATAAATGAGAAGACGAAAAAAAAAATAAAAATAAAAAATTAAATTAAAAAGAAATAAATGTAATTTATAACAGGAAAAGGTCAGCACAACAAAATGATATCATTTTCTTATATATTTTTTTTTTTTTTTTTAAGAAAAATCAAACTATAAAAAAAGAGAGAAATCCTTACCAGGCAACTTTTGTTTGTTCGAATACGAGTACAAGTATTCTCTTTGTGTTTGGAGAAAGATTTGCATTTGCATTTGCATTTTAGTTTTTTTTTTTCTTTTTTTTTTTTTTAATTTTAAAGAAATTTTGGAAGGAAAAAGTAACTAGTTTCTTTCGACATACCAGCTGTAGTAGTAGTATTTACGTACTGTCAAGCATGTGTGATGTGAAGAGGAGTAGTAGCAGGAGAAACTCTAACAAAAAAACGCCCCCAAAAAATCGACTTTTATTTTTTTCTATAAACTGTGATGAAGAGGTAGGTTTTCTCTTTACCGATCGATCGACCTGTTAAGAATGCATTAGAGAGAGAGAGAAAGAAAAAAAAAAGTACAACGATGATATTTATCAGAAAAATTAATAAATTTTGTTTTGTTGTTTTCTAACTGCAAAAAAAAAAAAATAGTAATTCTTTGAAAAAAAAAATGTTTAAAGGCTACTTTAACAAAAAAAATATATATATAACATATGTATGTATATAAAAAAAAAAAGAAATCATAAAAAAATGAAAAATGAAACTAAAATAATGAAATTCGGATGCATGTTGCGGTTGCCCAACAGTTTTTTTTTTTTTTTTTTTTTGATATTTACAAACAAATGAGAAATTATTAATTAATTAGTGCTGCTTAGCTACTAAATTATTATTATAATTACTTATAATTTGATTAGGAAGAAATAAAATAAATAAATTGCTACATTGCTTTTGCACGAAACTAACAAATTTAATTTAAATTCCAACTTAGCTTTCTGATTATCGGTTTTTCATTTTTCTGATACCGTTTTTGTTTTTTGTTTTTTTCAAATGTTTCTAATGTTTCCCTTTAAAATGTTATTGTTATGTGTATGAGGTGGTCAGATTGATGGTTGGTTGAGATATAATTCAAAATGCATAAAAATTAACTATGCCTCTACAGCTGCAGAGAAAACATGTCGATGAGAAATGAGAGGTGAAATAAAAAGAAGAAAAAAAATATAGAGAAATTAATTAAATTTGTTTTGTTTTTGTTTTTTCGCTTGCATTGTCATTTCTTATCTAGTTAATGTTGTTTTTTTTTTCCTTTTTTTGTTTTCTATTCTTCATATCCTTCTTTTATGGCTTAACATTACTGTGATTATTAATTTTTTGTTGTATTGTTTTCTTAATTCTGTTTAATAATTATTAAATAGTATTTTGTAATAAGAATTGTTGGTTTTAGAATTTAAAAAAAAAAAAAAAAAATCATTTTCACTTGCTTTCTGTTGTACCAGAGTTTTGTTTTGTTGTACCGCCTCTGTGCTGTAGTTGTTGTAGTTGCCTTTTACACACACAAACAGGACAAAGTGTATGATGTTCTTTTTATTTATATATTTTATTTATTTATTAATCTATTTTTTTTTTTTTTTTTTTGTTCTTTTTTTTAAATTGATGTTGTTGATGCCACCAGTATACGACAAAGTAGTGGATCATTATTTCATATGGATTATTAGATTTTCTTTTCATCCATCTGGGTAGATAATTGGCATTGGTAAGTTTAAAATTGGAGCCAAACATATTGGCCCCTGTGGAGTGGATCACCGAAATCTCGGTTGCATCATCTGAAGCATCGGGTGACCGGGTAACATAACACCCATTCCAGGAACTCCCATACCTGGTACAGGTGCTAACAAACCTATTAACGTCCAGTAGAAAAAAAAGAAAGACAGAAAAAACAAAAAACACATATAGATAACATTTTTTTTTAACATTTTTATTTTATTTTTTTTTTTTTTTTTGCAAAATCAAATAAGAAAACTTAAAACAAAATGGTTCTCTTTTTTTTCAATTGCATTGCATTAATATATTTATATATTTATATATATATATATAATATATATATATATATATATAGTAAACGATTTATTTGAATAGAAAAAACAAAAATAGAAAGGATACTGATCATATTTAAATTAAATTTAAAAAACGCAACGTACGAATCGAACATTCAAAAATATATATTTATATATATGTATATATAAAGACAAAGTAAAAAACTAAAAATGTGAAAAAAAGAATACGAGTACGAATACGAGTATATATATATGTCTGATTATTAATATTTTTTTTTTTTTTTAATCAATTAACATATTTTTCTTTCTAATAGTTTTGCGAAAAAATTTAATTTGATAGGTAAACACTTGCAAAATACAGAAGAGAAATCCTAATAGGTAGAAAAGGCCAACAATACAAGTACAAAAGAGTACAAAAAAAGCTAAACTAAAACATGAAAAATTCTTTAGATACTATTTTTTTTTTTTTGTTTTGTTTTACTTTAACGAAAATTTAATTTTTAATATGATCAATTTAAAGTCTTATTAAAAAAAAGGGTGTTTTCATTAGATAAAAATAAATAGATAATTAAATTCTGGTTTATACCTGTTTAATAAACCAGAAATAGTTTAAACAAAAAGTGTTACAATATAAAAAAAAAACATATGTAGACTTTATTTAAAAAAAAAAGTAAGAAAAAAAACTAAAAACCAACATGAATATTAAGAGAAAGAGTACATTTTTGCAGAAATTTTAATTTAATTTTTTTTTTTTTTATTAAATTTTATTATTTTTGGTTTATTGAAAGCATTTTTTTGGTTAAATATAGTTACAGTTGCTAAAATTGATAAATAAAACTCGAGAAAACGAAAAATTTTAACGCCAAACAAAAAGCAAATCTTGCGTATATTTATTTTCTGCATTTTCTTTTACAGCAATTTAAGTTTTTAACCGAATTAGCAGCTATCGCAAGCAGCGTACGAAGAGCTGCTAAGTCTGATTTTAAGTTTGAATCAAGTCTTTTTTCATTATGAAGTACTTGTGTGGTTCATGACATGGTTTCAACACAAACAATTTTTAGTCACTCTTTCGAGCATTTGGAAGGCTATCTCACAAATAGCACGCTGAACATTGTCTTATAATATCTAAATATTTTGTGGTTTATCAGCATACACCAAATACTGGGTTGACAAGAAAGGAACTTCGGTTTTTACAAGTATACAAGGGCTGTTTGATGAGTACTCGGATTGGAAGACAGGTGGCGCTACTGATACAAAATTTGTATAACCTCTTTTAGCCAGTCTGTCAAAATTTGGTGACAGACCAACGCTTAGTTTCGTTTTGACACCCATTTGATCCGATTCTTGTTTTTGAGTGGCAAAACCTGCGAGGAAATCAAACCCATTCTCGATGGTGTATGGGACCCATTTACCTTCCCGTAAAACCGTTTACCATTGGTTCATAGAGTTTCGCCGTGTACGCACGTTGGTTTTTAATGAACCGCCCCCAGGTGGTGCAAAAAGAGTTACCGTAAAGGAAACTGTAGACAAAATGCATGATCTCGTATTGGCGGACCGCCGAGTGAAAATTTGCGAGTTGGCTGAGATAGCAGGCATATCAACTAAACGCGTTAGCCATATCCTGTCCGTGCGATGGGTGCTGTGGTTGCTCACACCGGGGAACAAGCGAAATCGTGAGACCACTTCAAAGACGTGCTGGACCCTGTTTAATTGAAGTCCGGATGAATTTCTGCGTCGTTTCGTGACCATCGATTAGAGATGGATTCATTTTACCCGCTTAACGTGCTCCAAAGGCGAAGACCGCGAAGACTGGCCGGAATGGCCAGTTTTTTGGGATGTGTGAGATGTGAGAAAAACAATCACAGGAACATACTACGTCGATTTATTGGACCGATTTGAAGAAAACACGACCACATTTGGCGAAGAAAAAAGTGCTCTTCCACTACGATAACGCACCGGCTCATACCTTCACATCCGCCACAGCAAAATTGGTCGGATTGCACTACGAATTGTTCCTCTATCCTCCGTATTCTCCGGATTTGGCTCCCTGTGACTTCTTTTTGTTCCCAAACTTTAAAAGACCGCTCGCCGGAAAAAAGTACGGGTCGAACGAGAAAGTCATCCCCGTCGCAAAGGAGTATTTTGCAGGCCAACAAAAGTTGTGCTACACAGAGGAGTTAAAAAAGTTGCAGCACCACTATAAATTGTCAAAACCTAAAAAAGTTGCGTTGTCATTTCTAATCCGAGTATTCATCACACAGCCCTCGTAAAGTATGAACTGCTTGACAGAACGTTCAAGTTTTTCCATCCTGAAGACTTTTCACTCAAAGATGGCCATCGATTTGGTAGATCAACATAAGTTGATGACTAAATCAAAGTCATAGCTGAATCACATTGTTATTATGCTGTGCGTGTATTTTGAGCTCTTCCAAGGAACCAAACGATCGATGTGAACGAAAGCTGGAGGAAGCAATCATAGCAAAACGGCTAGAATTGGCAAATCGTAATCGTATTCCACCATGGCAGCACTTGACCACACATATCGTTAGTAACTCGTGAAAAAATATTTAATCTTAGTTAGGAAGTGATGATTATCGAAAAAATAATCAATGATCATAATCCGGCAACTTTGGGCATTAACCATAATGCGAACTCTGGCCTCTTGTTTGATGATGACACTAAATGAGAATCTCACTAAACACTGCACCTTTGTGTTTGTAATAGAATTCCATGAGTCTTTTTTCTTATCAGTTCGCAAACACACTGAGCCAAAAGTGAATCTCATCACTAAACACAAATTATCGATAAAAATAAGAGGCGACTCAAACTGCTCAAAAGCTCAATCCCCCAACTGCCGTCGCAAGCCATGGTCTCGTGGCTTCAGTTTTACCACTAGCTGGATCTTATATGGCTGTAGGCGGAGATCTGAAAAACTGTACTGAACGGTCAACTTTTGTGGATGTATGGATTCAATCGTCGTAGACATGGAAAAACAATTTCTGCAGTTTACGACTAAAACGAATTAAAGATAACAATATCTCAACTAATAAGACTTTGGACCTACCTGTGGTACTATTTAAACCAGCATGGTACAGAGCATGCATCAACTCATTTTCAAGATTTAGTCGGAGGTATGTATAAGTTTAGATGCATCAGTCTCGTATTGTCTGAACACTTGAAACCATTATTCAGCGAACTAAATATATATATAGTTTGGACACGGTGATGCCACTAGCAAACAAACATCAGAGGCATACTTTCACAAGTCTATTACTATCATACTTGCATACGCTGATAACATTAATATTGTTCTCAGAATAGAGCGAATTGCCTCTGGATTTTGTTTTCTTTGACTTTGCTTTCAAATCTGGTAATGATACCTCATCAAAAGCCAAACGAAAAGTTACGCTTGCCAATCGCTGTTTGTTGGGCCTAAGTAGGCAATTCAGTAATATGGTCGTTTAGAAATGCAAGAAAAGTCTATTTAGAGCCCAAATTATCACAATTCTGCTTTATTTGCCAGGACGATTCTCCGAGCGATTTTTAGCACTGTTTGAGTTGATAGGCTTTGAACATGTTAATATAACAGCCATTTCTACAACCTGGTCAGTAAAATACGCATCATATGCTTAAAATGGCGAAAACCCCGCTATAGTGAATTAACAGCAACGATCCGGCCCGGAAAATCTTCTATTCCTAAGACAATGCAATAGAGGAAAATCTTGCATTATTTGACACACACAAGGGGAGTACATAACCGTGGGCGGTGGACCAAAGAATGGTCTATCCTGGACTATAGCATCATCTTAGTCAGTACTTTACGGAGGAGAGTTATCCTTTGCAAATTGATTACAATAAGGAAGATTAGACATGAGTTTTTCTTTTTTATGTAAAACACGATTTAATTATTCTAATGTTTGATTGATAAAGTGAATACGAGGTGTATTCAAAAAGTAATGACTTTTGAAATTTCGCAGGCAGTACGTTGTTTTTTTTTTTACTGTGTTACCCCGAACATATGTTCACAGTTTCAAGTATAAAGCATAATTAGTTTGTTTTTGACATAAAGAAAGGTTAGACGTACTTTGGTGTGCTTGGCGATTTCCAATTATTATAAAAAATTGAGCTCAAAAGGGTCATGACTGATCACGAATCACGGGTGTATGGTTTTGACGTTGAAACTAAAGCCAAATCGTCCCAATGGAAACACCCAGGAGAGCCAAGAGCGAAAAAATCACACCAAGTTCCATCAAATGTCAAAGTTTTGATCATCAGGAGTTTTTACCTCAATAAGGAGTATTACCTTGAAGTTATGCCGTTAGCGTGAAGATATATGAAAAAAAAAGTCTGGAAAAACAACTGGGCTTTTGCATCACGATAATTCACGTGCTCATTAATCGTTGCATGTGAAGGATTTATTGTCCAAAAACAACACGACAAACATACCTAAGCCACCATATTCACCGGATTTGGCCCCATGCAACTATTTAATGTTCCCAAAGCTAAAGAGATCTATGAAAGGACTGAAATTTGAAACGATTGAAGAAATAAAAACGGCATCGCTGGAAGAGCCCAAGGCTATACCTAAAACTTCTTATGAGAAGTGCTTCGAGAATTGGAAAAAGCATTGGCACAAGTATATTATATCTAAGGGGTTTTTCTTTGAAAGGGACAACATTAATATTGATGAATTAATAAATATTTTTTTTCTTTTTTTATAAAAATATAAAGTCACCTTTCTTTTTAAACACCTCGTATGTTCGCTGACTACTAAGCAAGAGGATTTGGGTTCAAAGCCAAAGAGTAGAAACAGTAATGTACTTTTCTCACGCTACCATCCATTCGAAGGACAACGGCACACTTTTAAAAGTGAAGTATCCTGCCTAGAAAAAAAATATTCTTGCACTCTCCCGCCATTCGCAGTCGGCAAAAAAACTCCATCTTACTGTGCATAAAATGACAAAGCGAACAACGATATTTTACACCAAAAATATGCGAAAATTGCGAACCGGAATACGTCAGTGCAAGTTAGTGGTGTTATCTTCGTAGTTTAATCGAAATTCCCAAAGAAAATGGCAAACAAGAAAAATAGTCTGGATAATTATGAGAATAAGTACTACCAGTACAAAATTTACGAAAAGAACATTGTGGTAAGTTGCATTACAAATATTTTCCACATTGTGGTAAGACACATTCAAGTAAAGTAAATTAGTTTGTGTTTTTGTTCAACTGCTAGTTCCAATAAAAACTTAAAAAGCTTCAAATAAAGAGTGCACTAGATTGGCATCGTCATCGCGTTGCTTTCAATTATAATAAATTAAAAAAAAAAAATCTTTATCATTTAACATATGAAAAATGTACTTTTACCAAACGTACAAATACACAAAAATAAAGCCGCAAACTATTGTTAACATAGTGATTCAAGAAAAAAGTAAAAAACTATACAAATAAGTGTGAATATATATATATTTAAAGCACCATAATGACGATTTTACTGCCACCACATGCACTCTAACTTGTCATTTACAAAATGCTCTACGCCCAATAAAATGTCGGAAACCACTAAGAATTTTTTTTTTTTCTTTTGTAAATAGTACGCAAAATATTAAATGAACTACATTAATGCATTGTTCTCAACATAAAGATTTATATATATATATATTTATATAAAACATTAAACAAATGAAATTAAAATCAACAAATGATTACAATGAAAAACAAAATTAAAATAAAAAACGTTAAAATTTAAAAACTAAATAAAAAATAAATAAGAACAATTATTCTTTGCTTTGTTTGTTTATCAATTAGAAAGAAAGCAACAGGTATAAAATATTTATCCAATCACCTCGCATCATTTTATTTGCTATTTTACTCAAATTAACATTAGTTTACTGAAATAACGAAAGAAATATATATTTGTTGGTTTTTTTTCTGTTGTTGTTGAAAATTTTTTTTTTTTTTTAAATGTATTTTGTATCTATTCAATGATATAGAGAGATAGAGAGAGATAATAATATCTATAAAATGTAGATTTTGTTTTTCAAATTTTAATTGTTATTGCTAGAACCAAAGGTTGGTCTATCATGTGTTTTTAATTTTCTTTTTTTGTTTTAATGTAAAATTTGTTAAATAATTTTAATTTTTCACAGAAATCAAACACAAAAATAGTATAAGTAGATAATGTAAGAGAAGACTGAAAAAAAAGACAGAATTTTGGTTAAAAAGAGGTTAGTTGCCATAATATCTCACTATAGGGTGGACATTTAGGACCCTTGGCGTTATAGTATCCATTAAACGGTAATATTAATAAGAAAAAAAAGTAAAACAAAAAACTGAATTGATAAATAATGCAACTCTACCAATATCCTATGAAAGAACGATTTAACACAAAGTTATGCTGTGAATAACACATTCAATAAACATTAAAAAAAAAAAAAACAATAATGTATAGTATCTTAATAGAAATCAAAGCAGAAGAAACCATAAAAAACAAATGGTGTGTGTTTTTTAAAGAATATGTAATATCTTTAGAGAAGAAAAATGGTGGCAAATGAAAATTAAGCATTGGTTCCGTTGGTCGAAACCATTTGTAAATGCTATATGTTAACTTTGCTATTTCTAAAAGATGTAGAGATAGTGAATGCAAATAATTTCTAAAAGAAATAACCTTGAAACAAAAACGTAAAAACTCCTACAACTAAGACCTTATGAAAAACTTCTCTCATTGCAAAGAATATTGCAGTAGTCTTATTTTATTCTACTAAAGGAACATAAAGTACAATGGAAATTGAACTATTTAATGTAATTTTATAAAAGACTGTTTTTCTTATACCTATATCCGTACATATCGTACGGTCTCGCTTGTGTTTATACGAAAACTCGGCGAATCATTACTATCTTACAATTTTTCTATACATCCATCGATACGAGTACAGCAGAAAATTTATTAATTAATTTTAAACCCAAAGTGATGTCCGCATATTATCCGAACTTATGTCAACTCAACAAATAGAAACTTATTAAGACTAAAAACACACCTGATCAGACAAAAAATTTTTTGTTGACTAATTAAAAAACAATTAATTGCAAAAGCAGGCGAAACAAAAAACATGTTTTTGACTTGATGTATTTCTTGACTATTTGTCGAAAATATATGGCTTTCTATAAGTCCAAAACACACCGAATACAAAAAATATGTTTCGTCGGTGCCGATTATTTCACACTTGCTTACGGCGCAAACACGTCTTGTTACCGATGCACAGGCGTTTATTTATTTGAGAGTTTCCGTTGAGAATGTGTGATGAACTTCACAATTAATAAGTCGCAAACTCAGTTTTATTATTTCTTAACGCACATCAAACGAAACAGAAAAACGAAATGATTTGTTTTGTGTGTGTTGCAATAAAAACACTTTTCTTGACTATGAAACAAAACACGTTTTGTCTAATTCGGTGTGTTTTCAGCCTTCGAAAGAAGTAAAACTTTTCGATGTATGATGTGTCCCAGTTTCCAATAAAATTTCTTTGAATTCACACATGCAATACTAGTCAAATTTGTGTTACAGGTTGTCAACTATTAAATCATGAAAAGATATACGAAAAGGTGTACAAATCATTCAAAATTTTTGTTGAAATTCTCGGTCAGTTACGACTACGTTACGTACGCTTGTTCTAATTTTAAACTCGTTCAGCGTGTGGTCAACAAATTTAAATCGGCTTCTTTACTCCATAATATTGCCGTGTTGTCTCACTGAAAAAACGCCAGAAGTGAAGAAAATATTATAGCTGTACACGAGTTGGTAAGACAAGACCGCAATCAACCGATTCTGCACCGTTCTCAAGAACTGGGCATCTCTCGAATACCATTGTGGCGTAGTTTGCAGAAAGTTCTGGCTATACGTCCGTATAAGATTATATTGACCAAAGAGCTAAAAAAAATTCACCATCATGCACGTCAAATTTTCGTTTGCGATTTTTTGAAGATGGAAAATCCGAATTTTCCTGAAAATTCATCATCGTTGAATGGCTTTGTTATTAACAGCAGCCATTGTATACGATCTATTGACTGCTTGCTGTGGTCATCATATCAGAGATCTCATTGGGTGGTACTTCTTCCGAAACGTTGACTGCGAGTGGATTACAATGTGGCATAAATTAGAACTGGATGAATTGAAGGATATGTGGTTTCAAGAGAACGGTCCCACAATTAGCTTATTATTTGGGGCTGCGTCAAGTCTCTGGTCTATGCCAGGAACATAAGACAACTTGGAGACGAACATTCGACATGAAATTTCTAAAAAAATCGGCTGAATTATGCGGAGAAGTTATGGAAAATCACACAACGTAGCTCATCTGGTTCAAAAATCCAAAAAATTGTATAAGTGTAAGTTGAACTGCGGAAAAAACAAACATAACATACAAAGCGTGTGGCTCATTAAAATGAACCCGATAGTCTTAGGACGAAAACAATTGTTTATTTACCTTAGAATTCATCGTCGCCTAGTGTGCAGTAAATTTTAACAACTTACAAGACCTATGTACCATATGATTTGGTTTGAAGCTGCGTTTCTTGTTGCTCATTCACGGGACCAAAATTATCCGTTACAGCTGCAATAAAATAGCTCGAAAAGTCAGAGTTTTAAGAGGAAGTGGGTAAAACGATTTAACAAATATGAAAACGATGACGATTTGCCTGAACGGGAATAACCAGTGACCAGTTCAAATGCTGTTAGAAACAAGGGCTTACAATTTCTGGAAAAACAAAAACAGGAAAATTGGTGTTAGAGAAATCACGGAGTTTCTATCTTCATTTTAATAGTAGTGCACACATTAGCAGCACTGGTTAGTGGATGACGTAATTTTAATACATGGATTGAGCGCTTGATGAGTGAGAGTGAACACACTTTTCCCTGATTGTATACACTTGGCAGGTTTTGTTAAGTATTAGGGTGTTCAATAAGTTCTGCAGTTTTTTTTTCTTGAAAGTAGCGCTTGTCGTATCAGAAAATCTCTGTGTATACCGTTACGAAATTTTTGTTGTTTGTTCCAATAGAGGATTATCCTTTATATTGTTACGAGGATTTGTTTTGATAGGACGTGTTTTAAATGCTCAATATTTTTTTTTTTTTTTTAATGGAGGATAAAAAAGTGAATTTTCGGTATATTTTCCTTTTTTTTTCCTTTAAAAAAGGTGTCAAAGCGACATAGGTACATGAGATTTGCAGCATGTATCTTATTCGGCTATAGCCGTTTGGTTTTGGCTTACACGTTTTCGCTCAAGAAATACAGAACTTGCTGATGCTGCTCGTTGTGAACGTCCAACCAAAACAGACGACAATCAAATCTTGGCTGTAGTAACGGTTGATAGGCATTTGACGATCGCCCAATGGTTTAATATCGCCCATACAACTTTTTCGCAGAGACTGAAAAGGCTTAGATAGTCGATATATGGGTTCCTCACAAATTCAGTGAGACTAACATTATGAATCGCACAATGGTCTGTGAGTCTTTGTTGAAATGGAATCCGCTAAAGGCTTTCCTGAAAAGACTGGTTACGGGACACGAAAAATGGGTGGTTTACAACAACAACATTCGGCATTTAGTGACAAAACAAAAGATGAATTCATTTGGCTCGGAAATCATGCAGCACTATCATCTGTTCCGCTTTCATCAAAGCAATTTGGACGGAAGGCAATTCAATTCCGAAAATGAGATCAAAACGTACCGAAAAAAATTTTTTATCCATAAATCTATTAAATTTTACAAAGGAGGTACTGTGTCTTTTCCGTTGGAAGAAAGTATTAGACCACGATGCACAATATCTAATGGACTAAATATAAGCTTTTATACCAAAAATGTGTCTTTAACTTTAACCCTAAAAAACTAGCAAAACTTATTGAACAACCCAATAATATCACACAACTCATTCCGCATTTGAATAGAAATCGTGAACTGACTGGCATATCAAACCTTTCGAGACAAGCAGAATCAGTTATCTGGAAATTTTGATTTGGGATTTATAGAAACACTAGCCTTCAATAAATCACACTTCTTGACAAAGGATACAAAATATTGACAAATGTGTTCGAAAAACTTAAGGAAATACCAGAAAATAAAATAGGAGAATACCAAAGCGGCTTTAGAACCGGACGGTCAACAACAGATCAGATATTTAATCGTATAATAAGGCAAACAACAGAAAAATCATACGAATACAACATAGATCTTCAGATGTTATTTGTTGATTTTAAACAAGCATTTGACAGCATTAAAAGCATAATAAATAAAGCGCTTGTGAGTATAGGGACCCTAGAAAACTCCTAGGAACCTAGAAATTTGGTGTTAATGACACTTAAAGAAACCAGAGATAAATTTACTTTACAAAACTAAATATCAGAAACGTTTACTACCAACTCTGGGGTCAAATAAGGAGACGCGTTATCTGTCCCCATATTTAATGTCGTACTACATTACGCAATAAGTAAACTTGAGAACATCTGAAATATTTTTTGCAAATCCTACCAAATACATGTTTATGCAGACCAAATTTTAATAGTTAGTAGAAACTACAACACAATGAAGGAGATTTTTGAAAAATTGAAAAAAAGTGCTAAGGAGGTAGAACTTCAAATAAACACAAGCAAAACAATAACGTCTGACGAGACAAATATATGGACAAAGAGAAATGCAGATGATTCGTATACCATAAGAATACGCAATTAAATCGTGGCTCTAATAGAAAGCGAAAACATAGTACGATATATTAAAGCTCAAAGGCTGAAATGGATATTTCACGTTCAACGCCTACCAGAAGAAAGGAATACAAAAAGAATAATGACAAGCGTACCTGAAGGAAAAAGAAATAGAGGCAGACCACAACTATGATGGATCAACAACATCGAAGAAGATCTTAGTAAAAGGGGAATCCAAAACCAGAGGACAGTCGGAAACCAATAAGACTGGAAAAAAAGTCGTAAAAGAAGCCAAAGCTCATAACAGACTGTAGTGCTAACAGAAGAAGAAAAAGAAGAAGAAGAAGGAGATGCTTACGATGAGTACTCTCGTATATTAGTTTGATGAAACGAAATGTGGCTTAACATTCAATCAAAACTATCAGTTAAAAATTAAACCAAACGCAGAGAACCAATTTTCAAAATATATGTTACGTGTTTGTGGAAAATAGAACCTCATGATTCAGACTGCGTTATGTGTAGAAGTTTTCAAATCGAAGTATTGTAGTATTGTAGAAGTATAAATTGATTACATCAATTCGGCATGCCCATCAGTAAGTAGAGATTTCCGGAAACGGAATATCAATTGAAAATTAGATTTCAGACCCCGACTGCTAAAATAAATATAATTATTAAGGCAGTTATTCGAATATAAAAGCAAAAAAAAAAAAAGTGCAAGCAAATACTCAGGCAATTTATTTATACTACCTTTAGTTTCCTACAGTTCTTCATAGTCATAACATATGAGTAATAAACCAAAGTGAAAATAAAAATAAATGCAAACACAATCTCGTTTACCATCTTTATAAGTAGTTGTCAATGTTTTTTGTTTTTTTTTTTTTTAATTAAAAAATTTCCCCAACAATCGATATGATATTATTTCAAAAAGTAAGCAGCAAAAATCCAAACTTAACAAAAAACAAAGAAAAAAAATTGAATAGAAGAAATAAAATTGTTTATATCCACACCATACTACAGTGAAACCGCCAATACTACACAAACATTTTTGATTGATCTTTAAAAATTGATTTAGTAGCGACGAGCACTGTCGTACGTTAAATACTCACCGCAAAAGGAGCGAAACAGTCTTTTATTCAAATTTGTTTTCAATTTTTAAACTATGTTTTGTGACAAAAAAAAAAAAAAAAAAAAAAAACTAATCTCTTTGTTTTTGTATAATTTTCAAACCCATCAAATAAAATATTTAGCTATGTCAAATTTGTTTGAATAAAATAAAATATGGATGAAAAATATGTTTATGTATACATAAAAAAAAACATGAAATTCAATTTTAATTTAATAATCTCTTTTTAAATGTGTGTACCTATGTATCTGGGGGAAACGAGTGTGTACAATCCCAACAAATAAAATACTAAAATAAATTATTTCAAGAAACCAATCTAGAAATTCAGAATATTTTCTTACATGCAGCTAATTATGATTACTATTCAAGACGAATAAATAAAAACAGTAACAAGAATAATTGAATAACGTTTAAAACATACTTTTATCTTCTCGGTATTTTTTAACGAATGCATCAGGAATTCATTTTACTCTTTTTTTTTTTGTAACAAAAACGAAACTATAAAAAGTGAAAAAATAATGTTAATAATCAAAACGATCGCCGATTTTCTTTTACAAAATCGGTTGTCTTACTTACTGGCATAATGAGGTATTTTTTTTTTTTAATTTTATTTTAATTTCTATTACTTATTTGCGTAGTCTTAACAAAAAATAAATTAAACAAAAAAAAATATATATATATATATATATATATATATAAGCGGATGTAAATGGAGAATTGTTGAGGGGCTTTTCAAGAGGTTTATTGTTGATTTGTTTTGATTATAAACTATTTATTTAAGTAATAAATAGGGTCATGAACGCCAAGGTCAATTTGTTAGTGACGATCGTTGGTAAAAATATTAATGGAGTTCTCCATCTAGTTTAGGTTATTTATGTTCATGTTGTTTATAATTATGTAATGGGCCGAAAAGCAAGCATTAAAGACAGGAATTTAGCAGGAAGCATATGGCTTCCTCGGCTGTTTTAGACAAAGCGCATCTTGTCGGTCCGATTTTGGACCACTCTTACGTATTGTATATTTTGGGTTCTGTCTCATCAATAGCGTGCTTAATATTTGTAGTTGATTACAGTTTACTTATATAGATTAACGACTTTATATTACGCCACAAAAAACTATCAAATGGCGTCTAGTACCACAATCACGGTAATCAATTCACTGTTCCATTTCGCGATATGTCGTCGAATCAAGTGCTCAATAAATCAATGGTTTCATGGACATAGCACATGGGCTAAGTGTCATACTTATCGTCATCCTGCTAGAACCACATATTGTATGGATCAATTTCATCTATATGTGCGAAGAAATATAGATTGTCCGATCACGTTAACCATTACACACCAGTGAGAAGTCCACATCAAACAATACACTGTTTGGGTGTTATTGAGTCTCTCAAGTCTCTTCTGCACTGGGATGCAATTTTGCTTTTTCGCAAACCCATAGAACCTCGTTTCTAAACACGATTTTCAATAAAATTAAACGTCCACTATAAGCCGCTCAGTAGCCCAATGCGTGAGCTCCCGTTGCAAGTCATAATCTCGTGGAATTAAGTGGATTTTATACGGGTGTATGCGGGGATATTGTAGAATGTAAGAGTTTTGGTACGAAATTTATTCACAACACGACGGATAACAAGCTTTCGAATTGAATTCGGTTATGAAAACGGGTTCGAATGATATAAAAACATTTTTAGCGATGACGTGTCGCACATAGAAACAGTGTGGGATGGCTTAAAGGGCGCAAGAATTTTGTGCCAGAAAGAATTCTGCTAAAACTAAAAAGTTTGTTGTGTTCAACAGTCGTTCGACGGGCTTTAGAAAACACCTCTTTTTGTTCGACAATGTACGAAAAATATGGGGAAAAAATGACCGACGGAAATGAAAATATCACGAATGTCAGCGGTTGTAGCATAACATTATCTTATAAGATGTACGCTCACCCGCGCAAGTCTTCACATTAAAAACTGATAATAGAGAAACTTCGGGATGAACAAAGCAGCTTATTTTGCCATGGTCAACGAAGGTCGTCAGAAAATCCGATCAAAAAAGCAACAGTGTGCCAAAGAGGCCGAGAAAAATTATTATGCAATTGAGAAAACAACAGCAAACTCTCATTAACGAGGTGATCAAAAATAGAGTGGCCTGTAGAATGGTTCTAAAATCCACAAATTTGACTAGCCTTACAAACGGCGCAGTAGCAATCCAGATAATCCAGAAAAATATGTAACATTAAATGTATACGCGATACATATTTTAACGGTTAATAAAAGAAGAAAGCGCTCGTCTTGTGTAAATCTTTTGAACAACATTGAACATAAATGATTGGGAACTGTCAAAAGTGACAGCACGATTTGATACGTATTAAAGTTATGCCTACTGGAATGTGTTAATAAATAGAACGATGGAGTGTAGGTTCGTTGGGCAACGGAAGCATAAAAACTCAACACTGGTAAAACGTGGCCACCATCCCGCATTAGTAATGGAATAGTATGAATTGAGTTATAATTACGTTATATGAATATTAGGTGGCGCAAAATTTACAGATGAGTACCCGGATTGGAAGATAGTTGGCTCTACTGAATTTAGTACAACCTCTTTTAGCCCGCCTGTCGAGATTTGGTAACAATCCGACGTTTAGTTTTGTTTTGACACCCATTTCGAAATATCGTTTTAGTGTTTTTTGCGACCATGAAAAAGAGTCTCGCTCCGTGATACGATTCTTATTTTTGAGTGGCAGAGCCTGAAAGGAAATCAAGCCATTCTCGACGGTGTATTTGGGATCCATTCAAAGTTTCGTCGTGGCCGCACGTCGGTTTTTGATGAACCGCGCCCACGTGACCCAAAAACGGTTACCACAGAGGAAACATGATCTTGTATTGGCGGACCGCCAAGTGAAAATTCGCGAGTTGGCTGAGATAGCAGGCATCTCAACTGAACGCGTAAGCCATATTCATATCTAGATTTTGGGCATGAGAAAGCTGTCCGCGCGATGGGTGCCGAATTTGCTCACTTTCCGGGGTGAGACCACTTGGCCCTGTTTAATCTTGACCGTCGATAAGGCAATCGAAGAACAATCGAAACAATGATTTTTACCCGGTGAAAGTGCTCCAAAGAATGCGAAGACCATGCGTTTGGCCGGAAAGGTGGTGGTCTCCGTTTTTGGGACGCGCGAGTGTGATCCACTTTGAATATTTGGAGAAGGGAAAAACAATCACAGGAGCATACTACGTCGATTTATTGGGCCTATTCAAAGCCGATTTGAAGAAAAAACGACCACATTTGGCGAAGAAAAAAATGCGCTTGCACCACAATAACGTACCGGCTTACATCTCCGCAGTCAACACAGTCAAATTAGTCTAATTTCACTACGAATCTCTCCCTCATCCTCCGTATTCTTCGGATTTTACTCCTTGCGAATTCTTTTTGTTCCCAAGTGCCTCGGGTCGAACGAGGAAGTCATCGCCGCCGCGAAGAAGTATTTTGCAGGCCAACAAAAGTCGTACTATACGGAGGGGTTAAAAAAGTTACAGCACCGCTGGGAAAAGTGTATCAACCTGAGAGGAGATTATTTTGAAAAATAAATTGTTAAAACCTAAAAAAGTTGCGTTGTATTAAAGAAATAACTTAGCTTAAACAACATTGGAAAAAAAGCGGACGTTTGAAGAAACTGGTTTAATACAAGATAATGCTCCACATTATAAACAAATATCTAGCATTTAGTGCTAAATCGGTTTGTCGTCGATTGGCCTTCAAAGAAGCCTTTTGATATCGAATCGAAACACGAAAAAAACGATTGGGTATTGGAAAGCATCATTTGGTTGGAACACCCAGAATTGAACATTATTGGGAGTAACGGCATGTGCTTTGTAAAGGCTCTGTCAAACAGACCGCGTTTCACGTAGCGGTGAGCCGCAGTGATATATTAATATACAAATAATTCATTTCAATGCGGCATTGATATTGCTTCTTTTTGTGATACAATTGAAATATTAATTGAATTTGTGCGTAACTCATGTTTATACGCCCAGAAACTATAAGAACATTGTTTTTAAGGCCGAAATATGGGAAATGAAAATGGTAAAAATTATTATTTTTTTTTTTATTTGACGTCTTATAAATTTGACGTCTTTTACCGCAGCGGTAAAGAATCTAACTGATACGATTGACGACCTGATTTATACTTTTACTGGACATTTCTTACAATTTTAGGTAAAAAAAGTGAAAAATGGAGGGGGATGTCACACATGGATCGCCCACAATTTTATTTTTTTCCTATGCTGCATCCTCTTTTATAGTTATTTATTCGTTATTCGTTATACTCTTGGGTGTTTGAGATTAGTATTTGTATGGTAATGTTTGCTTTTGTACTATTATCCTGTTGCAAGGAAGCTTAAAGTGGTGCAGAGATGTTTTAGAAGCACCTGACCAGATGTGGGCATTATACTCAAATTTTGGGCGGACTAATGCCTTATACGGTTGTATTGAAGCCAGATCCGTTTCCGTTGATGCCGATCCGATCCGATGCCGTTCCCGTTCTACAGTCGAAGAGCAGGGACATGAGTCTGGCAACGAATATAAAAAGCAGAGAGTACTGTCATCAATAAAGGAATATATTGGATTAGAAGTAGCAAACAGGAGATCATTAATACAAATTAAAAAGAGTGTCGGACAGAGAACGGAGCCCTGTTGCACACCAACATTTATTTGGTTAATATTAGATTTGAAACCATCCAAGACAACTTGAATTAAACGTTCACGTTCCGAAAGGTCATTTCTAATCCATTGAAGAAGAGAGTTATCAACCACAAACGGACGCATTTTCGACAATAGAGCCTGATGACAAACTCTGTTAAATGTTTAAGAAATATCAAGTGCAACTATGTTGCATTCGCCAGATTGATGTAAACTTTGGTTCCACTTTTGGTGAGACATGCCATCAAACCACCAGTGGACCTGTTGCTAAGAAAACCGTACTGCCGCTCATTGATTAGTTTTCGTATTTTGAGATATTTCATAAGCTGAAATAAGTTTATCAGAGATTCCATGACCTTGGAAAGAAGGGACGTAAGTTCAATGGGTCTGTAGGAATAGAGAGAAGAGAAATTCATTTGTCTTTTTTTAGGAATGGGCTGGATAAATGCTGTTTTCCATCTGCTCGGAAAGAGTCCGAAAGAGTAGGATTGATGAAAAAATGATTCCACGCTCTCAAGTGTAGGTGGAGACAAAGCATAACCTATAAGGGTTGCTAGCCGCAAAGTGTGCAACAAGCAGATTGGCCTTGTCCAAAGAACTGACAGCTGGAATGTCATCGTAAATGAGTGTTGGGATGGAAGTTGAGACAGCATTTCTAATGTTTTTAACGAACGACCAAAAATTTGTAGTACCTTTGGGACATTGTAGTATTTTCTGTCTCAGTTTTTGGTCGTATTGGAATTTCACACGAAAGACGTTGCAGTCATTCTTGGCGCGTTTGAACTTTTTTCGGTTTTCCTCTATAGGATGGTTCTTGTAGGATCGAATAAATATTTTTCTTACCTTTACAGCTCGAGTCGTACCACGCTTTTTCTTTTGGTTTGATACTCTACATCCGATGAGGGATAAAGCATCTCATTCCAAAGAGAATAATATATGTGATCATATCAGTAGCGGCATCCACGTCGTTATCGAGGAAAAATAACGACTATTTAAAATTCTTAAATGTGTGGTGAGTGTACGAGAAATTAGCTGATATGATACTATGACAAGCCTAAAAGGGAGAGCACATCAACGGTGTATTTATTAGGGTGAAAGGTTAAAAACAAGTCCAGGGTGGTGGCGGTATAACTGTCAACATCTGGTATTCGCGTGGGTTCATTTACAAGCTGCGTCAAGTAGTTTTCCGCAGCGAAAATTTCAACACACCGACCTTCGGGTATTGTCTATTCAGAATGTCGAAGCCACCCAGAATTGTGTATATTGGAATCGGATGTAATAGGAATTTCAGTATGAGGATACAGGGATACAATTCTTTGAATGGAGTCAAGACAGCGCATCAAACTCGTTAAAGATCGAATTGTTAAATTGTTGTCCAGTTTGGGACAAAGCAGTTCGGGATTAGAACAGGGGCTACATTGTGGTGGAGTTTGGTAAGCTATGCACGTAAATGGCGAGACCGCGATGAGGAAAGTATAGTGGCACTAGTTCATAGACAGGTAGCTTCAGATCAGAGTGATCTAAAAGGTGTGGGCGGGGTCCTACGTATGTTTTTCAAGTGCCAAAATAGCTGGTCTGCAGACATGGACGTACACAGAAAAGAGATTACTTTTTAGCCCGCATATATTGCCAACGTCTAGCCTACGTTTAATACGTCTTCAATTAATTCAAATTACTACACACTCATATTACCACAAGCAAATGAAAAACCCCTCTAATGACAAGAGCTGCAGACCTCTGGCGAATGGCGAAGGAAGAAAACAGAAAGAACTTTAACATCAAAGCCGGAGTGAAATTTGAATACTGCAAATGCAGAGCACCATTTAGGTGCAAAACAAAACAAAAAAATGAATATTATATATATAAATTCTAATGAATAAAAACCGTGTGGAGAAAAATTAAACAGAAACAATTACAATTTTAATTAAATCAATAGTTGTTTACAGGCTAAAAAACGACGCTCAACGTCCCTTAGCTTCAAATCATAAGAAACCCAAGTTCCTTGTTTTTGAATCATGCCCATCGCTTGCAATCGCTTGGAAACGGCTTGGCGGCTGAAACAAGCTCTTCTTGCGTTTGGCACGGAGTCTCCAAGTCTTCGAATCATTTTGGCCTTCTTTCACGCAGACGGTCGTCAACACCGAAATCACCCTTTTTGAAGCGACGAAACTAATTACGGTACGTTGTTTCACTTAAAGCAGCATCTCTGTAAACTTTTTGGAGCTCTCGATGCGCTTCTTTGAATAAAAGAATAAAGTCAACACTCAACCCGCAAATGAAGATTATTTGGCACAAAATCAGACATTTTCACACAACCAAAAGTTTATGACGCCAAAACACAATCACTAATGTGTCAAAACGGTTTGTTTGGTCCATGACGTTTTGGTATATCAAAATCGACCAGCACTTACTGCTGGAGCCATCTATTGACAAACAGAGAACTTAGTTGCGCACCTAATACAAGAATTTCGACATGATCGATGAACATTTCGAAAACACTATAACAAAACGTAAACTTCAAACAACAATTCCTTTTTTTTTTTTTTTTTTCAAAGCTAGGGAAAATTTATACATGTTTTAATTCAATTAACCATGTGTATTCTGCTTTTTCTGTGATCCATAACTCGAACGTTCCATAAATCGTACATATTATTTGATCCTGTGGCGATTCGACTTATGGAGGTTCAAATGCAACTCAACCAGATTTGTAAATGTTATATAAACCTTTTTTCTCTTAAAAATTTAAAAACAAGACTTCAGTTTGGACAACCGTTTAGTCGGAGCAAAAGATCAAGCCATATCACCAGAATATGGGTGTATGCGGGTCGAAGAAAGTATGGTTCTAAGGTTAAGGGCCAAGTATAGAAAAGAAATTTGAAACATTCATTTTCAATTCACCTATTCAGAAGATAAGTCTTCCCAAACTATTTTTTTTTTTTTTTTTTTACAGAAAAAAGAATTTTACATTTTTAGTACATTTTATTAATCATAATATTTTGTTAAATATTTTGTTTTTCTTTAAGAAAACGATAACATGGGTTTTCTTTCATTTGGCAAAAATAAAAAATTAAAATTATAAAACAAAATGTATTTTTATAAAGTAAAAGTTAAATAAATAAACTTGTCATGCAATATTAATAAATCATAAGAGAAAAAAAGAACAACCATTAGAACGAGAAGAATTTGAGAAAAAAAAAATAAACAAAACTATGGCAAAACAAAAGAGTTTCCAACCAATTCTATATCATTGATTGCTAATGAAGTTGTAATTTTTTTTTCTTTGTAAAATACCTGATGTCTGAAATAAACTGTCGATGGGTGGTAATTTATTAAAAAAAAAAAAAAAAAAAAAAAAACAGAAAAATCAAAAGAGTAAAAATACAGATAACGTCTATAAATTTTTTAGGAATAAAAAAATTATGAAATGCTTACTTTTTATTCGAAGTTTCTTTTTTTTTTTTAATACACAATTAGTAGCAAGTAAAAGTATTTGTTTTTTTTTAAATATGAAGGTAAACAAAAATAATTGTTTGTGCAATACGGTACGATGTGATATTGCTTTTCTTTTTTGTTTTGTTGTTCTTTTTTTTTTTGTTATGACTTTGTTTTCATGTTTTTTTTTTTTTTTCTTTTTTGAGCATGAAATGATATTTTTTTTTTTTTTTAATTATAATTGATATTTTTTGTCGACATTGTTGGAGTCGTTGAAGACTTTTGGGAATGTTGTGTGGAAGTGTGTGTCTTTTGTTTATCGATAGTAATTAAAATTGTTGAACCTACCTGCAGGCATTCCGCCCATGCCTGGCGGTCCCGGTCGCAACATATTTCCGCCGATGAGAGCTCCATGTGGCCCTATTCCCATAGCTGGACGCATAATAGGTTGAACTAATTGCATTTGTCCAGGACCCATTGGTACCTAAGTGAGAAGACATTGTACAAGATGTTAGAATGTGCGTGGGCAATTGTTTTTTAAGTTGTTTGTTTGTTCTGGCTTGGCTCGTTATTATTAACAAAAGAAAAAACAAAAAAAAAAAAAACAAAAAAAAAGAATAATAATAAATTATATCCAACATTAAGACAATATCATATATTCAAAATTTTATTAAGAAACTTTACTTTTTTTCTATAAATATGTATTTTTATTTTTATTTTTTTTATTTTTTTTTTTTTTAGCTAGAAAAAGGGTATGAAAGTACTTACAAGTCTTGGAATATTCACAACACATTTCTATACAAAGTGATTTGTTTTAATCGGCGTCTAGTTTCACGCGTCTATTTAATAGCATCTTCCAAAAGACTGGAATTGTTTATTGGATTTATTTATGTGTATATATGCATAGATTAATACATATAAACGAACAGTCCAGTAGTAAGTGGTAAGATTTATTATTTTTTTTTTGTATATGTACAGTACAGTCTAAGGCTTTAAATAACTTAAAACTATAAATACACTACAAAATTGTCGATAGTTTTATCAAATTATAAAAAAGTTGGAAAGTCACAAAAGACAAACAAAACAATGCTATCCAATTCTGTAAACCTCAATTTAAACAAACAGCGAAACACCTACACACATATTTCAACTCCAAGAGCACTCTTTTTTGACAAAGAATTTAAATATACACTCTAGTCAATTTGGCTAATCTTCTAATGGTTTACTGATAGAAGTTCACATCTCTTCTTACTTGTGTAAGCAAATATTATCTTTTAAATGGCTTACCTGGGATAAATCAAATCCAAGTATGTTGCTTGCGATATGCAACACTTCATCAAACGCAGTCGAAAGGCTGAATCCGCCCAGTCTTGCATGGGTCCCAGGTTGCAGTGGGATTACTGGAAATGAAATCGCCGATGAACTTGCTAGGCAAAGCTTAGAGAAGAGCTTTTTAGCGCCTGAACCTACGTTAGAGAGGTCTGCGCCCTCGGTTAGAGGTTCCATTGGCATCTGATATGAGCAAAACTAAAGATGACTTGACTCTCCAGGTTGCCGGCAGATCAAACAATTCCTTCCGACATCTTTAAGAGGTCAGCTGCTTTTCTCTTCTCCCTCAGTAGGAAAGCTGCTTACTGACAATGTGCCGGGGCATTAACCTTTTGACTAAAACTTAAGTGTACTGGGAATAAATGATACAATACCCTGCGACTCTTGGTATAAAAGTGGTGATAACACCGCGGAGCAATAACTCTGTAAATGTCCGGACTATGTTCGTATTAGTCCGTTAGTATTCAGCGCTAATGTGGTGGGTGCTGGTACATTACGTACTTTATCACTGAAACACTTACTCATCTTTCTTCGAAAGTTAAAGGAGCATACAAGGAGTACAACGGACTAGTTCTTTGTCTGAATGCTCTGTTTCGACATAAAAAAAAGATTCCGTCTGAGGCGCTCTATCAAAAATACTTTGTCTACACTATGCGAGAAAAATAGCACATTACATTATTTTCCAAAATTATAGGTAGCCATGAGTTTATATATTGTTTCTATCGTTTAATTGTAGTTAGTTGTTGCACTCTTCCGCTTGTGGCTGCAGAAACGTGAACACGCTCAGAGATATTTACCGTAATCGGACAAAGAGATAGCACAAGAGTTTTAATTGAAAACGACTTAAAATTGCAGGGATTCAAGTGGCTCTAAGCCTTTAAAAAAAAAATTATGAAAATGTTCTCGGAAAACTATGGTAAAACTTATAATAGCGGGGATCCAATTGGGCTTACGCGTAGTGGTGCGAGAACCGCTTCTAATTCTAACCTTATTGCTAGAAAAATCACTGAAGTTAAAACTAATTTACCCAATGTACAAAAAATTTAAAAAAAACACCAAGCAGCCGGACTTAAGTTTGCAGATGATCTCATAAAGTGGGTAAAAAGATGGCATCACGTCCTTTTTACGAATGGAAAAAAGTTTAATTTGGATGTCACAGATGGTTGGTCCTTTCCATGATCTGAGAAAAGAACAACACTTTATTAGTCGTTGCCAACATGAAGGTGGATGTGTAATAATTTGGGCAGGATTTGGCTATTATTTAAAATTTCGTTCCAGAAAAAATAAAATCACGATTACTTTAATTTGATCGGGAACATAATAACTAAACCTGAACAATGATTTTTCAACTGATCTTAATATGATTGAAAACAGTTGGTTTTTATGTTCAACCGTCGTTCGGCGGGCTTTAGAAAGCACTTCTTTTTGTTCGACAATGTACGAAAAATATGGGAGAAAAATAATAGCGACTAAAATGAAAATATCACAAATGTCAGCGGGTGTACCAAAACAATATCTTATAAGATGTACGCTCACCCGCGCAAGTCTTCACATTAAAAAACTGATAATAGAGAAACTTCGGGCTGAACAAAGCGGCTTATTTTGCCATGGTCAACGAAGGTTGTCAGAAAATCCGTTGAAAAAAGCAACAGTGTGCCAAAGAGGCCGAGAAAAATAATTGTGCAATTGAGAAAACAACAGCAAACTCTCATTAACGAGGTGATCAAAAATAGAGTGGCCTGAAGAATGTTTCTAAGATCCGCAAATTTGACTAGCCTTACAAACGGCGCAGTAGCAATCCAGATAATCCAGAAAAATATGTAACATTAAATGTATACGCGATACATATTTTAACGGTTAATAAAAGAAGAAATCGCTCGTCTAGTGTATGTCTTTTGAACAATATTGAACATAAATGATTGGGAACTGTCAAAAGTGACAGCACGATTTGATATGTATTAAAGTTATGCTTACTGGAATGTGTTTATAAAAAGAACGATGGAGTGTAGGTTCGTTGGTCAACGGAAGCATGAAAACTCAACACTGGTAAAACGTGGCTACCATCCCGCATTAGTAATGGAATAGTATGAAGTGAGTTATAATTACGTTATATGTATATTAGGTGAACCGAAACTTACAGAGATCATCTAAACAAGAAGTTTTCCAATGTGCCGCCACCGACCATAAATGCAAACTATCAGTTAATCCGATATCGCAACATTACAAGGGCTGTTTGATGAGTACCCGGATTGGAAGATAGGTGGCGCAACTGAATCAAAATTTAGTATAACCTCTTTTAGCCGCATGTCGAGATTTGGTAACAATCCGACGCTTAGTTTTGGCCACCATTTCGAAACATCGTGTTAGTGTTTTTTGTGACCATGGAAAAAGAGCAGTATCGCTTCGTGATCCGATTCTTGTTTTTGAGTGGCAAAACCTGCGAGGGAATCAAACCCATACTCGATGGTGTGTATGGGACCCATTCATCTTTCCGTAAACCCGTTTACCTTATGTTCGCACAGTTTCACCGTGGCCACACGTGCGTCGGGTTTTGATGAACTGCGCCCAGATGGCCCAAAAACGGTTAACAGAGGAAACCGTGCACAAAATTTGTGACCTCGTGTTGGCGGACCGCCGAGTGAAATTTCGCGAGTTGTCTGAGATAGCAGGCATCTCAACTAAGTGCCGCGTTTGCTCACACCGGAGAACAAGCGCAATCGTGAGACTACTTCAAAGACGTGCTTGGCCCTATTTAATCGAAATAAGGAGGAGTTTCTGCGTCGTTTCGTAACCGTCGATGAGACATGTATACACCAAAGACCAAAGAACAATCGAAGCAATGGATTTTACCAGATGAACGTGCTCCAAAGAAAGCGCAGACCGTGCTTTCAGACGGAAAGGTGATGTCCACCGTTTTTTGGGACGCGGGAAGTGTGATTCACATTGACTATTTGAAGAAGGGAAAAGCAAACACTGAAACATAATACGTCGATTTATTGGGCCTATTCAACGCCGATTTGAAGAAAACACAACCACATTTGGCAAAGAAAAAAGTGCTCCGCAACTGTACGATAACGCACCGGTTCACACCTCCGCAGTTGCTACAGCCAAATTGGTCGAATTACACTACGCATTGCGTCCCCATCTCTGTAATCTCCGAATTAAGCCCCCTACGATTTCTTTTTGGTCCCAAACCTTAAAAGATCGCTCGCCAGAAAAAAAAAAAAAAAAAACGGGTCGAACGGTCTTTTTACCTAACTTGTACGTTCTAGTTGGACAACTTTAACAACCAAAAAAGCAATAATGTGAGGGAACCAGTAAAAACGTTTTTTTCACAAATATTTGGGATGCCCGTTACTTACAAGCATTTTCATATTATTCTAGCCAATGTCACTATATGATAGTCTTATAATAGACTTGTCCTCTCTGGTAGCTGGCCAGATCCGGTCATGTAGCAATTGTGATATAAATCAATTTTTGGCAACATCTTCGACTTAAGGTAGCGCTGACTTCAAGAATGCATCGATTTATTTGTAATCAAAATAATGTCGAAGTATAACAAATCGCATTTTGGCGAGGAAAATATATGCAGGACTATATATATATACTATAGGTATTATTCCTTTAAAAGAAGTAAATTTTTCTCTAAAAAGGAAGACCAACGGAATTCTTGCTAAGTGGAAATAGTCAAAAACTTTCCTTTTTTCAGAGCTGAGGTTCAATTTTTTAAACATACATTTCATAGAGAAATCGTATGATCTAACAGTCTTAATTTGAATCAAGGCCTGGACACCCTTATTTACTGTTATTTGTCTTATCATTTTGTGAACACATAGAAGTAAATCAAATTTTTGCCAGCTCCGAACGGCTGAATATTGAGAAAGTTTTTCCAAGGCAGATGTCTTCTCTTGCGGGGCAGTGTCTCCGTGTGTGGTGACGTTGGAAGTTATATTTTCTGTTTTTCTTTGTATGACCTGGGAATCGTACCAAGACCTCTGATATGACCTCGTTTGTTAAAAGTGAGGATAAGGTAGCAACCTTCCGAAATTCCGAAATTGAAAAACTAACTACTATGAGGCTAACTTTAAAAATTAAAATGTACAAAAAAACATAAGGTTTTAACCTCTACGTATTTAATTCAACTTTCCCCTTTGGCAACTAAAAGATATCTAGTACTAATAAATGATTTATTTATTTTTTTTTTATGGGAAATCAATACTATAATTGTGTTATGATGAGCCTTAGAAAAATTCTTTCTACGAACTATTTTAACATGTTCGGAACTCCCTCAAGCCATCAAGATTTATATGCCTGGTAAAAGCTTTAGAAAAAAGCTGATGGAGGATGAGCTTTGAATCAGCCAAAAAGACCCGCTTTCATCGCTGTCACAGAAGTACATACAATTAAATGAGTCTGGTTGATTGTAAGTAGGTCAATTTTCCTACAACAAAACGTAAGTCGGCTTTAAAAAAAGAAGTAAAATGTCAGCTTTTCTGTAAGAGGAGGCATTAGTTGCACGTCCACAAAAATACAAATGATGAGTAAACACATCAATTCTTAAAAATTTCGACATCACCTTATTTTGAACTCCGATCAGGGCAACAGAGGAACCGAACCTGGAATCTGCCAGGACGCACTGCAGATACCAATCATGAAGAGTGAATACATCGGAATAATTTCGACATTCACCTGAATATCACAAAGTCGTGAAGCTAAGTAAACAGAATGGATCTTGATATTCAAACTCAAAACAAAAATATTGTTCAACTGCAAGGCTAAAGACTTATCCAGACAGAAATCGGGAACAAGGCTCAAACAATTAAAATCTAAGTTCTGCATTTTAAATCAATCAGTACTTACGCATAGTTAAAACTGTTTAAATATTCACCTGAAACACTCGATTGTTAAAACCGGTAAATCGATGGCATAGGAACGTCATATAATATAGTGACTATTAAAAGATAGTACATTTCTTTTCAATGCAGAAGAATATCTTGGATTAATGTAGCGAAGCTTAATAGAAAAGTTGTTTATTGGACAATGCGGAACAAATCGGAATAAATATTCAGACAAATTTTTTGTCTAATTTAAACATTCTCGAATTCTAGAATTTCCTAACCACAGGGTGAATCCCTTCTTGCCTCCCTGAAAATATATTTGAAACGGATTTAAGAACTACCACCTTGATAAACGGAATAAGCACCGTGTGGCGCTCACATTGTTCCGATTTGAGTTGTTTTTTTTTTTTTGTAAAGTTGGTACATCTGTTGTTGACACTTCCCCTAAATCTTAGCGTCATAGCTTGACATTTGCAAAAGTTACGTAGCCAAGAGTACATCTATCTCTGTGTTTGTTGGCGATTTTTCACAATTTTAAAAATGGATTTAAATTTGCAACAACGAACTTGTATAAAATTTTGCGTAAAAACGGATTTAATGGTGTTTAAAAAAAGAAAACGGTCGTTTACCAGTGCCACGAGCGGTTCAAAAGTGGTCGTGACTCAATCGAAGATGATGAACGCAGTGTCAGACCATCGACATCGAAAACCGACGAAAACATTGATGAAGTAAAAGAAATGTTGGTCAATAGCCGCAAATTAACCATCAGACAGATAGCGGAGGACTTGAACATTGCCTATGGATCCTTCCAAGACATTTTGGTTAATGATTGGGATTTCCGTCCTGTAGCAGCGAAGTTGGTGCCAAAAGACCTCAATTTCATGCAATAAAGAGACCGTGTTGACATCGAAAAAGAAATAATTTGCGAGGCTGAATCCGATCCCACATTCATCAAAAGGATCATTACTGGAGACGAGACGTGGGTTTATGAGTACGACACGCAATCCAGACATCAGGCAAGTGAATGGCGTTCACCAAATATGCCGAGACCAAAAAAACCACGTCGTTTTCAGTTAACAAAGGCAATGCTCACGGCTTTCATGGATTACAACGGTGTAGTGCATCATGAATTTTTGCTAGAAGGCCAGACAGTAAACAAAGAGTATTATTTTGGCGTTATGAGACGTTTGCGTGAAGCAATTCGCCAAAAGAGACCAGAATTGTGGTTAGAAAACTCGTGGATTTTGCACCATAATAACGCACCGTCGTACGGTGCCATCATTATTCGTAATTTTTTGACTAAAAATGCAACAAATACCATCCAATAGCCACCGAATTCACCTGATTTGGCTCCCTGTGACTTCTTTCTGTTCAATCGAGTAAAAAAAAAACACTACGGGGAACGAGTTTCAGCAGCCGAGAGGAATTAATAAAAATCGCAGGAAGCACTAAGGGAAATACCAAAAACCGAACATAAAAAATGTTTCGAGGATTGGATCAAGCGTTAACATGGGTATGTTGCAGTCGATGGGGATTACTTTGAAGGGGACAATATAGATTAAGATGAATAAACTTGTATTTTTAATTTTCTGAATTTTCGGGAACTTTTTGATTTATTTGAATTACGCACAAATCATACTGTCAACGAATTGCAACGCATGAGATAATGAACAGATGTCATTTGTGAAGCCCAATAAAAATAAAATGACGAGTTTGCGACCAAGTGCCACCGTGCCACAATAAGTGTATACGATGGACAAATAAGTACATCATATAGACTTAAAATGCATATAGCGTAGAAAAACCATCTAGTGCAGTACTTTTGATGACAAGCAGCTAATTTTCAAAAACGAAAGGCATCTCAGCTTAGAAGATTGGATCATGTAGTGCTCATGACATACCGTGCCATCAAGCAAATTGATACTGGTAAGAATTCTATAAATCAATCGTTCGCTAATTCTTAGATCTAAATTCTACTTATGATTTGCCTTGTATACACTTTAAAGGCTCATTGACCAACTAAACATAGCAGATAAAGTAATTTCTATTTTCAGTAGGAAGTGCAAGCTGGAAGTAAATGACTGCTTCTCATTTTCCAAAAAGGATTTTCTGAACTCACGCACCATTTAATGATGGAAAGCTATAAGCTTTAACAACGAATACAAAACATCCAAATTTTTTATCAAATATGACTACGTTACGTGCGCTTGCTACAATGTTCGGCTGATATAATCGTAACAATAAGCGTTTAGTAAAGAAACTCGAATTGACCTATTTACTCCATTCATTGCCTTGCCAGTGAGACAGCGAAAACCCAGAACTGAACAGAATATTGCGACTATATGCGACTCGATAGGACCGCAATCAATCGATTCTGCGCCGTCCTCTAGAGCTAGATATCTTGGGCCTGTTCTAGAACATTTTTACCTAAGAGCTTAACCCAAATGATCATCGTGTCCGCCACACCTTCGCTGATGGAGCTATATCGAAGATGGAAGAAAATCCGAATATTCACAGAAAAATCAAGAATCAGTTTTGATTAAAGGCCTATCGAATTTAGTCAAGTCAAGTGCCGAAGGTAATATAACAGCAGCGATTGTATACGAAGAAACTGACTGTTTGTTTTGGTTTTCAGTCTGGCGGAGGTGTCATTCGGCCATACACTTCCGGGAATGTTTGGTTTGACTCAAGGTTAACCAATTTGTTGGTGATAAATTAAAACTGTAACTGCCCTGTCAGTTGGCCGCCTAGCTCACGTTATTTAATAGATTTGGACTTTTTCTTTAGGGCTATAACAAAACTCTAGTGTATGTCTACGAGGCAGAAACTTTAGACGTAAGAAACATAAGATTCGGCTTGGAATACTCAGAATATCAGGCAAATTATGCGAATTATGGACAGAATTCTATGAAATCTTAAATAAACGGCAAAGAAATCAATTGAAAATTGTAGAGCCAAACAAAAAACCATCAGGCATGTTAGCCTTCCGTTTAAAGAGTCACACATCAAGTAATAGGGCGGCAGTCACATCCTTGTGCCGTATCACAAAAACGGTTTGAACCAACGGTTCAAACTAAATATGTGAATATGTGCCAATATTCGGTGTGTTTTCGATCTTATTACGAAAGGTAGTTAATAAAGTTAAGTTAATAAATTAACCACATCAACACCAAGAGCAATGCTGTTGTTTAAACTGTTCCAACTCTCCATTAGAAGCATTAGATATACTACTTTTTAAAGATCTAAACAACTTTAATCGATAATCATTACAACAATGACTAGATTACATAAATAGTAAATATAATTTCCCTTATAACTGTCGAAATGAAGGCCCTATTCACCCTGATTCACTTACGGGGATATTCTTAGAATTCTGTTATATATTAAAATGTGTGCATGTCGAGATGAGATTATGGTTTAAATGCATTAAGCGATATTAATCTCAACAACTATAGCCAAGATAAAATAATAATAATAGAAAAAAAAAACAACATTCTGCAAAAGCAAGCGATATCAATCAATTATTCATTCACTACATACAAGTTTCATATTAATAAGTGCACCGATGAGATCAATATTATTCTTAAGACTAAAATATTAACCTACTTATCACTTATCACTTATAGTACGTACAAAAAAAAAGAAGAAAAATAAATAATCGCACTTACAGCACGAGGTAAACCCAAGGTACACTCTGTGAACAGGATATCAACACAAAAGATTTTCTTCAACACTTACCATGCCAAGAGGGGGACCACCTGGCCGAGCTGCTTGTAATCTTTGCAGCATAACTGCACGATTAAGATCCTCCAATTGCTTTTGTTGTTGATGCTGAACAACTGCTTGCGCTTGAGCATGCGCATGTGCTTGGGCTTGAGCAGCCGCTTGCGCATGCGCCTGAGCATGTGCATGTGCTTGTGCCTGAGCTTGTGCATGCGCCACCTGTGCTTGAGCTTGAGCAACTTGTGCTTGTGCTACGGCTGCTATTGCTGCTGCCTATTATAGAAATAGAACACGGATATCATACAGAGTGTGGATAGACTTTTCTTTCCATTCACTTACTTCTTGAGCTTTAGAAATTGCAGCTTGTGTTGTTGTTGTGGTCGCTGTTGAAATTCCTGAAGTTGATTGAGCTGTACTATGGGCACTTGACGGTCTTGAAGTCGTTGCTGTCGAGAATTTATTCTGATATTTGGGTTTTCTTGCACGTATCTCTTCTAAACTTAAGTCTTCTGGCGGATGAATGATTTTAGAAGTCGTTCCACTAGTGACGACGTTTGCTTTTGGTTGCTGAACTGGTTCTACTGTACTATTGTTGGCGCTTGCAGAACTAGGATTATTTGTTGTCGGTGGCGCACTGATTGTTGCGTTGCTAAAAACAAACAAAAATAAAGTTTTATAATTAAAATTATCTAAATGAACAAGATGAGACAAAAAAACCAATATCTCGCGTCAGGCAGAATAGACCATATCAGTATCTTTTACTCGATCCACAAAAGAGACCTCCTTAACTCCTTAACTATATGTAGAAATATAAAACTCCTCGACATCGCATACAAGATGCTCCAAGTTCGATAACGACCTAACCAAAACCTTTGATGTCAAAAACCGTTGAAAAAAAAACGAGGTACATTCTATCAGAAGTTTGTGCAACTACTAGCGTACACCCATTATATCGACATAATTGGAAAAACTTAGCGGACCATTACCGGCACGTTCGCTACTATTGAAAGGAAAGCTGCCAAAACGAGGGCAAAATTAAGTATATGGACACACAATATCTTTGGACTAAGAAGGCAATTGAGTAGCGAGGAGACCCTATATATGCTACTTTATGCCGCAACTCTATCGAAATCGAAAAAATATTCGTAAGATATTCGATTTCATTTGCATTGACGGACTGTGGAGAAGAAAATTCAACGAAGAACTATACGACATCGAATGAGTCAGAAAACTGCGCCTGCGTCAGATTGCTGTGACACCAATTCTCCATCCCACAGAGTCCTCGAATCTTACCCGGAGAGACAACGCAGAATAGGACGTCAACCGACTTGGAGTGCGCAACTGGATACAGCTAAAGACCAGACTAACTGAAAACGTTTGTTAGTTAAGGTCCAGGTTCATCCCGAAATGCAGCATCATTTATGTAAGTAAGTATTCTGTTTTACGACGGATCCTGAAGAGACCACTGATTTCAGAACCATTCAGAAAAGGTATAAAACTCAGAATATCGATCCAAACTTCAAGTTTCTAATGCCATCAGTAACAAGATGGCACACGGTTCCAATGGAGTCCCCATCTAAGAACTAATCGGTTAATGATCGAGTAAACACTGTGTATGAATGAGAGTCGATGTATTCAGTGTGGAAAAGCAGAATTGTTTGAGTTCAGAGAGAAAGAGTTATACATAGTTCTGCAAATCTAAATTGACGCTTGTAAAAGAAATAAACGGACAATTGGCTTTCTTGGATATATAAATCGCTTTTCAACAAATCCGTTGTGTATCAACTAGCACTTACCTGTAAGCGGGAAAAGTCGGTTTAGTCTGAGCTGCGGCTGCACTCGAAACAATAACAGCAGGGAACAGCGGTCTGGGTGGCGCGCCCATCATTGGTGGCATCATTGGTATACCTCCTGGTCCGATATAAGGAGGCATACCCATCGGCGCCATCATTGGACCCATCGGTCCAAATTGTCCCATCATATGTGGCGCCATCATATTCTGCATCATTATCGGCGGCGGGGCAGCTAACGACACTAAACACAATCACAAGACAAAAACAAACCAATCTCTCAATGCGCTTCTCTCCAACTTATACCACATCGATCGTACTTACCTTCTACTTTCTTCTTCGCCACTGGCTCGTCGTCTTCCGAATCCGACTTGCCACCGTTCTTCTGTCTCTCGTGCTCCCGCAAATCCTCTGGCGGGATACCATCCATACCGAAAATCTCTATCTCAATATTCGAGCGATTTGGAAGTGAATTGGGCACTTTGTCGATTGTTTCCTTGTGCACCTGCATGCAGTGTATCGATAAGCCGGGCCCTGTGTACAATTTCTTGTGACAAATGTGGCACTTGAAATGTTTCGCCTTTTGGTGTTGCACCAAAATTTTTTCATCCTCGAACTCACGATTGCAGTACCTAGATTATAACGAATCAATAGAGTCAAGGAAATTACCCCGAAAACAGTGTAGAATATAGAAAATTAGTAGTTATGTAAAATAAAAAATTAAATAAAAAAATAAGTAAGTAAACGTTGCGATTGGTCCTTTCTTTTTTGAGTTGAAAAGGATACCAGCACCAGGGTTTGGAAGCCTTCTTCTTCTTGCGTCCCATTTTAAGGATTATTTAATTATTTTAGCAAGTAAAAAGAAATTCGATAAATTTGCGATTTAAATGGCTGAAATGTTAAAAATGCAATTAAGCGAAAATTTTCACAACTATTGTAAAAACAAAATGGCCTACAGCACGAATACTTTTTCTTTCCGTGTAGATCTGTCCTTGTTTCGCGCACGCAAGTAAAAAGGATGTCATATGGAAAATGACATTCACTTAAGGTACGTTTGTATGTACATGAATTGGTGTTTGAATGCTGATCCACTTTAGAGATGTTCTGTAATAGAAAACATTTATATGTTTCGGAATTTGTTTGTTTGTTTCGAATTGGTTTGCTTTCAAAATGGAGTGTTTTGTGGATATTAAGATTAATTTCTATGAGCATATAAAACAATATTTTTTTAAGAAGTTACAAGAATTTGGGATTCCTGGAAAGCTCTTAAAGGAGAATTGAATCATTAAAATTGTAAAAGAATGTATCTTACATTCGGTAAAAACTGGTGAAAAATGAAAACGTTAAGATACCTCTACTCGCTCGTTTAAGCGAGTCAACAGAGAAAGTGCATACTATTCATTGGCGTTACAATAAGCGGACTTCCAGGTTGTGTTAAAACAGATTCGATCGCATTCGTAAAGACAGAATGACTGAAACAGAATATAAAAAAACAAAATGCCACGGCGGCTTAAAGCTTTATTTCCCTCTGTGTTAAATGTCCTGCGTTGACCTGGGCAATACTAACAGGTCTCTCTATACAGCTAGATCGTGAGCCAATTGCGAACACGGAGTTGAATTAAGTCTCTTTGTACTTGCGCCTAAGCTGCGCACAACTTTTCAAAAATATCAAGGAAAATGCGGGACAGCGCGTCGCATTGCGTAAATTATTCTCATCCTGTACGATCGGACGAGTTTGGCAGGGTTACTAAAATCAGACATTCATCTATATAGGTTGCCTCAACAATATCATATGACGCCTTAAAATTGATAAAAAGGTGAAGTATGTCGATCTAAATTTTATAGATTATTTTTAAAAGAGCTCCTATAGCGCTTAAATACATAAAATCAAGTGGTCATGGTATGTTTTTGGCATCGATGCCACTGGTATTTTGAATGCTTACGAGGCAGTCGATAAGTAAGGACCCTGGGTCTGTTGTACTCACAATATTTCCTTTTACATTTTTTTAATATCTATAGTCATGCCATAGGCACAACACGATAGTGATACCGTGGTTTGAACCTCAATCAAAAGCTATCATCGTTTAGCGCGACTTGGCGCTAATCGTCTCCCACTGCACACACATAAAGTTGGCTGACATCCGATTACACTTGAGAGTCCCATATAAGACGAGGACTTTCCTATTCGAAATGGATTCGGGGATACTTCGGGTTGGAGTGATTATATTCTTTTTTGTCGCAATCCTTTTTACAGGGTCAAGGTTAATGCATAGTCCATGTTATATTGCCTTCACTTAATTCAATTTTTGCGGATGGGACACAAGATCACAAGATTGCTTCTCCCGAAGCAATCGTCCGCCTGAGATGAAGTCCATACTTTCGCGAAAAATCAATAGGTTATCATCGTTTTTCGTTTCGTAAGAGGGATTTACTTATTTTTTTAGTGTCTTTCTTAGTGCAAAGACAAAGTGATTGGCAAGAGTTATTCTTTACTTCATATTTATTTATTTTTATTTTATTATTATTATTATGATATATACAATTGTTTGAACGCATAGACAAAAGAAGCACTGGTAGACAAAGCGTTGCACCACCTTAAATTTATAGTTTGCCGTTTTGGCGCGCGAACTTTTAGTGTTGGATATTCCTTTATATTTATAGCCTAAACTTTCTTCTGCTTTGTTGTTTTATCGTCAAAACCAATCTTCGCCACTTTTTCTTTACAGAATCTTCAACTACAGGTACTTCAACCAAACATGTTTCATAGATGAGTTGAAGTATGCTTCTTAACTCAATCATTTCTGGTTACAAAACTTCGAAAGTCTGTCAACTGCCTCTTCAGATTAGATCTCATTATCCAGCCTTTTTCTTGAACGGCTGGAAAAAGTTGCTGTCGATAATCATTCACGTTCATTCCATCTGGCAACGAAATGTTGGTCATCTTCATCGTTAAACAGTCTACGTAAGTAATCCTTTCAAATTGTCAGCATTAACAGTGGCTCTACTATAACGTTCCCATCCTTAATTCAGCACGTTTCTGTTTGGTATTTGTGTCCTTAGCAGGTCCTTTTCACTTTCTGGTTGCAGAAAGCGTATAGACTTTACGTAGCCCGACAGGACAAATCGCAACTTGGAAGAACATATCTTTTAGAGGATAGTTCCAGTAGCCCACTATGGAAACTCCTTCGTTACCACCACTACTTCAGCGACCTGGCTATAAACCGACAAATTCTCATATGAACTGAGCTCCGAATATGTTGAAGCAGCTCAAATAAAGTTATCATTATAAAGTTATAAAGTTATCAGGGATTACCCTCTACCTTTCTTATTATGAGCTTGGAAACAAGTTGTATTCTTAAAAATAAATAAATACTTTCTACGATTGTCAAATTAGAAAATACGAACTGGAGTCTGATGCACTCTTGCATTACTCTCCGCAAAATTAAACATGATTTGGTATCACTATTCCTCATCCTAATTTTATTTGTCACGTAATGATAACAAGTTATCAACAGAATATCTCTATTTGCTTAGTGGTCTATTGCAATTCCAATTTCGGAAATTCCTCTCGTCGCCTTCTTGCATCTTTTTAATTCGCCGACTTTTAATACATAAGCTCGAAAAGTATTGACTAAATCTGCAATGGACTTTTTTGAACTTATCGGAATCGCTCTGGTTCTATACTACCTGATCAGTTTGATTCTCTGGATTGTGTTTGATGCCGACATAAAATTATCCTTCAAGGAGCGCTTCGGACAACCCATATCTAGCCTTCGTGGTCAGGTTGTTTGGGTAACAGGTGCCTCCAGTGGAATCGGTAAATATCTTGCAATAGTTTTAGCTAAAAATGGAATCAAAGTAGCAATCTCCGCGCGGAGAGAGAAGGAATTGGAAAAAGTGCGTGATGAGTGTTTGGCTGTGTCCAACGGTCTTCTGGGTAACGATGATGTATTCATTCTCCCCATGGATATGTTAGACTTGAAGTCACATGACAAGTGTCTGAAGTCAGTCGTGAATCACTTCGGCAGACTTGATATTCTGGTAAATAACGCAGGCCGTTCGCAGAGAGCCAATTGGGGTGCGATCGACATCGAAGTTGACAGGGAAATGTTTGAGTTGAATGTCTTCTCTGTGATCAATTTGTCGCGGAAAACCTTAAAGTACTTCAAAGAGAACAGAATAACTGGACATCTGGCTGTCACATCAAGTGGCGCTGCTCTGACCTCGGTTCCATTTTCGGCGAGCTACTCTGCTGCTAAGTGTGCTCTTCATGGCTATTTTGCATCACTGAAAGGGGAAGATCCTTTAATCAATATCACCTTGTTTTGTCCAGGGCCAGTTGCAACGAATTTCCTTGAGGAAGCTTTTACAGCAAATACAATCGAGAAGTATGGACAAAGTGCCCTCCAAGATAAACGACGAATGACTGCTGAAAGGTGTGCTGAGCTCTTCGGAATTGCTCTGGCCAACAAGCTGATGTTAAGCTGGGTGGGACTGTTCCCAGTAAATATTTTGTTGTATATATCGCAGTACTATCCCAACGTGTCGCTAATGATTATGAAAATATTGGGCCCAGCTGGAATGAAAAAGATCCGCGAGGCAAAGTGAACGGTGGGTTCGCCAAGTGAAAGACAAACTTAAGTTGAACCAAAAGAGCCGGACGAGTAGGCGGAAGCTGCTTTAAATTGTTTTGTAAACTTTTATACGAATTTACTTATAAAGAAGTCTACTGTGGCTAATTGGTGTAATCTTTCTTGTAATCTTTCAGTTGGATTAGCTGCGGGCAGTGGGCAATGCTGACAAATGAAATCGGTTAACATAGAGTTTTATAGGTATATTCGGTTGTGACGTATTCTTTGCTCGGAAGTCGATGAATGAAGAGAAAATCGGCTGCATCTTTGCGTTCTTTAAGAGTGTTTAAGCTAATAAGGTAGGTAGGTAGGAATGGCGGTTGGAAAAAACCAACCCACTTAGGCCTATTGTGATGCCAAAGCTTATGATGAAGCGCAGGAGGCTGTTAACTGTTATATTCTTAAGATCGTCTATGTCATCGTACAAGTACGCAGAAGCTTCTACAGAAATCGTTTGTAAGCCTTCTTGCATGTAGGCAAGCAGTAAGCAAGGCAGTGTCCAGTGATGGCGCCTATAATGGCGCTGAGATGTTTCCTGTTCAGAAGAATCAGACTCTTAGAGCGATCCAGCTTTAGCCAGATCTGTTTGGTCGCTGGACATGTTGGTCAACAGTCCACCTAGCATCCAGGTTTAATATTAATTTGCACGTAGCGATTGGTATACCTATACCTCCCTTTTCCAGGGAATAGGTAGAGTGGTCCCAATTTCGGGGACATCGTCGGCCCTAAAATTCCCTAAAATGTCTGTGGCCCGGCATCCAACAAAGATGAAGGTTGAACTGCTCTGCCGTCTCCGTAAGAGATAATCGGCATTAAATAGCGTTTTATAATTGAATGAACCTGAGCCCAGTCACTTGGTAGCGGCCTGACTATCCGAAGAGATGCGGATATCCTTTGCAGATATCACGCTTTTCTTCAGCCAGGACAGAGCTTCTTTAATCACGCTACAGTGATTTGGAACACGGAAGAATGGTTAGATTTAGCTTATATGAGAAAACACTGCCACCAACTCCGCTATGGGTTTTAGATCCATCTGTGTAAAAGTGGATTGACTTGTCCTCCATGAAAGCATTTTCCTCCCAGAAGGATCTAGAGAAGTTTTATTTTTATTGCGATAAAGTCGACTTTAGAGGATGAAGAAATAGTAATGGGAGAACTAAAGCTGTTTTGAATAACCAGTAGGACGCCTCGACAGGGGGAATTATCATTTGGGCGTTTAGGATCGCCGCGAATCATATTGCTTTTAGTCAGGGCGTAAGTATCAAAGGGAAGAGCATGCGATTGGCGTAGAACAGCATTGGCTTAAAAGTGAAGCCCTCTTATGTTCTGGTAGTAAAAAGTAAGAGTGATGTTGTGAGGTGGAGGTGTGAGGCGGGATGACTTAAGTGCTGGCAAGAGAAGCAAGCTATGAATGAAAAAATTTATCGTGGTCGGCTGGAAGTATGAGACTCACTAAGAGTGAACGGAGTGGGCGAATGCAGCAAGGTCGTCCGCTATTTTTTGAGGGGATATGCTAAAAATCTCGTATTAAGGTTCCTAAGACTGATAGAGTCGGTAGAGAGGCAGGCCTTCCTGCTGAATGGAAACAATGACGGTAATTTTCGTCTTCTTTTCTTAACAGACCGAGTCCGATTGGTCATGTATATAGGCAAGAAAGAGACGAATGTTTTCATATATCTTTCTTTCTTTAAGCCTGGAGCCGACTTTCTGTAGTGCCATTGTTGTGTTAGTTTAACTGTGGTAATGAAAAAAGGATCATGAGTAGGGGCAGTGGAGGAGGAGGATTGGGATAAATGGTTGGATATGGGGTTGGACGAAAGATGAGATATGAGGTTTAGGGTATGGAAGTAAATAAAATTAGTGTACTTAGCTCCAGTTTTAAGTTTTAAGCTCGAAGTTAGGAAATGAGTTGCTTGCTGGGATTGGTGGCGAAGAAGATTGAGAAGGGATATGGGTCGCGTTGGCGTGGGGCTTGGGTGGAACGTGGGGAATTAGGGGATTAGAGGGTTGGTACATGAGAGTTTTGTGTCGGATAAGTAAAGAGTGAGGACTAAAATTAGGAAGAATGTTTGTTTTGAAGCCCCAGTTAGGGTCGCTTTATGTTAGCATGTTTCTTTGTTACCTTTGCAAGAGGGTTTGAAAGGTTTTTGTTTTTTACTAAGCTTATTAAAACTACGATTATTTTTGGAGTTATGATTATGTTCGATATGTGGGTTTTCGCATTCATCAGGCCATTTGGTGAAACTTATCTGTGCAGGTTTAGTGGCCTTACCAGGGGAAGTCGGGAACGACCACTTATATTTAGAAAGGATTTCGATTTTGAAGCTGCTAGGATTGTTGGAGAAGCATTAGCGTATTGAGGTGCATCTTCAACGTAGAATGCCGTATGGATTCCTTTTTTCATCTTTTCGAGTCTGCTTTTATATTCATCAGAGCTTAGGATCTGATGGATGCGGGGTGGGATGTATTGTTTTGGAGGCGGATTTAAAAAAACAAGTTGAGATCTGAACGGAGACTTAAATAAAACAAGCATATAAGTGTAATAAATATATTTCTTAAATTAAATACCATATAAATATTGTGTTTATAAAATTTGTGTGTTCCCGTTTTTTACTGCAATTCCCACAAGCAAAAATTTAAGTGTGCAATCGCTGTGGTGGTTATCTTCCTCTAGAAGGCGATTTCGCTGTATGCATGCTGTGTGACCGCAAACTTCATTTCGAATGCACTACGGTTACGGAGAAATCGAGGAGGATTACAGGGTTCTCTCTGTAGAAACAGGGGTGTTGTCCAAAACGTGGACTCAGCAAGCAAAGTGTTAGTGTCTCATACACAAGAACTCCCCTCGGCAAAGAGAGTGGGACCAGCTGGTAGTCCATGTAAAATCAACACTAATGATGACCCTAACACAGCTATTCTAGCTGAGATCAAACTTTAAAGGAATGAAATCAAAGAAATAACCACTAGCTCGAGTTCCTCAGTTTAAAATATGATCAACTCAACGCAAATATACAAAAATAAAGCAATAACTTGGTTGAAAAATTCACTACAGAAATGAACAAAAGGAAAACAATAAAAAAAGAGGAAATAACAAAACACGAAATCACAAATTAATACCATGGAACTACAAATGATAAAAAAACAATATAGAAATAAAAAATGTTAAGTCAACGGAACATGAAAACCTTTTAAAAATAGCAGTCAAAGAAATTGGTAAAACTATGTATTCACCATGAATAAAGGGGTTATATATGTACAGTTGGAATTTTCAAAAAAATTGATTTTTTTGATATAGTTTTCGTAATGTACACCCTGCCTAACTCGAGCTGCAACCAACTTCAGACTGCTATAATTTCCAACCGTTCATGACAGTGAGCTCAAGTTTTGACACATGACAGATAATTTTATTATTTACAAGCCTTTTAAATTCAAACGTGATAGTGTGATTGCTTTATATTTGGCTGGTAAGCCACAAGTATCTATCGTTAGAGCCCTCCAGCATCTCAACCTGAATAAGTCATTTATAGATCATCATAATTCGTTACCGTGATACTGGCAGCGTTGCAAAACGCCATAAAAAAAAAACAGCAACATCGGCAGAAATGTATCGGAAAGTGAAGGCTCGAATTGAGCGAAATCCGCGTCGAAGTGGAAGAAAAGTGGCTCGTGAGCTCAACATATCATTGGAACGGATGCAACACATACTGAAAAATGAGCTTGAGCTCAAGCCATTGAAGTTCCAAAAAGCACGCGATTTTACACCGCAACAGAAAAAAGTTAGAGTCGAAAGTGCGAAGGAGCTGCTACGCTTGCACAAAAGTGGTGAGTTGCCGAATTTGGTTTTTTCCGATGAGTCGCCATTTGTTATCGAGCAATAAGTCAACAAACAAAATGACCAAATTTACTTTCCAGAGAGGTCCTTCAACAATTTACACCTTCGAACGGCCACCAGAAAGCAGGCAGCATCGATGGTGATGGTTTGGGCCGCCATAACCGCCGATGCCCGCTCTCCGCTCGTATTTTTGGACCCTGGCGTCAAAATTAATACGATCGTATACCGTGAAACTGTCTTAGATGTAGTATTGAAGCCTTGAGCAAACAATCATTTCGGTCGGAGATCGTGGACATTTCAACAAGACTCGGCGCCGTCTCACAAAGCGCGCGTCAACCACTAAAAACATTTTTTTTTTTTTTTTTCATTCATTTCATTTAAATTTTATTCAAATTCACATAAAAAATAATACAAAATTCTTAAGAATAAACGCGTTACAATGCGAAAAGTATTAAGTTACCATTTTTTGAAAGAAAAACGATCAGTGATGAATGGTCTGCTTGAAAATGTACAACTAAATTTCTGATGTGGGGTACAATTGAGAAACATTAACAAAAATTTGCTTAAAAACTTCAATAATAATTTGTAAAGAAAAATAAAAATTACATAACAAACAATGGTGGTTATAAAAGAAAAACTTAAAAAAAAAAAACATCAAATCAAATATATATTATATCTAAAAGCTATTGAAATATTTTGTAGCTCAGAACATTACTTTAATATTTTTAAAAAGGATTTTATATGCCTGTAGTCAATCGTGAATAACCATTTTTTGACAACTTTTAAAAAAGCACGGTAATTATGAGTTCTCCTAATAGAGAGCGGCAACTTATTAAAATATGTAGGGGCGAAAAATAAAAAGAAGCCAAAAAAATGTGTTCTGCGTGCAATTGGTACACAAACAAGTGACATGTTATTGACGCGCAATTTGTATGATCTCGAGTATCTAGTGACTAAATTCCCACTTTGTTTGAAAAATTCTCTTAAAACCTTAAAAACGTAGAGAAGTCTTATAGGGAGAATAGGAAGTATACAGAAAAGAGGCTTAAAGAGACTTAAACGGTTTTTAGGGATTGATAGGGTCGTTTATGTGAGTAAGCATGTTGGATTTAAGGAGATTGGCGAAATTTGTTTTGGGGAATGATTTTTAATCCATCGAAGTCATATTTGATCACTTCACTTGTCGTCGTGATTAGCTTGGTTTTTAAACAGATTTTGGATCGCTGCCAGTTACTTTTCAATGTTCCTTCCTGTAGACTTATAAGCTTCCACGACACTGTCAATGCAGTTTACTGAATTATCAATCCTTTCTATTCTATCAAGAATTGTCAGCATGATGTGAGCCAAGGTGATCTCTTTGCAATTTTTACACTTACAAGTGTAAAAAACGAATAAGTGTGCAAAAAAAAAAAAAAATAAATTTCCAAGTTTTCGGTAACCGCGGTGGTAGAGAACCTCGCATCGAAGTGGTTGTTGCCTAAAAACCAAGGGTCGTAGGTCGATCCTCTAATTAAAAAAAAAAATCAAAAAAAAAAAAAATAAATAATAAATAAATAAATAAACATATAGAAAAGTGTTTTTTCGGAATATGAGTGGTAGAGGGCGGTCCGCTATTCCTATAGCGGGATCAGAAGGTGGCATGTTGCCATCGGACGATCAAACCACAAAACCAGGCCCAACAACAACAACAGCTAGGAGGAGGAAGCTAAGACCAAATGGCGCCAGGTAGGGTGAACAAAGCAAAGCAAAGGCAAGCAAAGGTTGCTTCTCAGGCTCCAGCGCCTAAAGCACAGAAACCTGGAACTGACGTGCTATCTATCTTGCTCTCTATCCAAGGGCAGATGGCTTAGCTTCAACGTCAGATAACCGAACAAGCTACGCTCGTGATTCAAATCTACGCATTGCTGCCGGGACTAACGCACCGCCAGTCGTAATGGGTACGTACATAGCGGTGCAAACCCTGAAGATCCTTGCAGTGAATATTAATTCACTGATTAGGATTGAGCGAAGAGCTGCACTATTCAAGTTGCTTAAAGACCAATCCCCTGATGTACTTTTGGTTAGCGAAACTAAGCTTTCCAAAAGACACAAAATGAGGCACAGAAGGTATAAAATAATACGAAGAAATCGACCCAATTTCATACAAGGAGGAGGCGTTGCGATCTTCGTAAGAAAAGGTATACGTTTTAAGTGCGTAGGTTTCAGGTGCTTGAAGCATGCATCGTGTATATCCCTCTCCGTAGTGGAAAGCGGTTGTACATGGTGTCTGTTTATGGACCTAAGGCTACTCAATCCACCCTATTCATCTCAGAGCTCGAAACACTTTTTCGATTTCTGAGACTGGAATTGGAGGAAAACTATTTTATTATCGGCGGAGATTTCAACGCCAAACAGCTATTGGGGAAATAATACACCAAATACTAGAGGAAACCTGCTATTCAATTGGTGGGGTCAGCACAGTATAATGTATCGATTCACCCTTAAGGCGATGGATAGTCCGTCGTTTCCTAGACATGGGTCCTATTTGGATCTCCTGCTGTTCGACTCACGAATAGATCTGACTTGCACTAACCAACAAACTGTGAACTGTCTTCGTCCTTTTGTGTATGACAGTGACCATTGCGGAAGAGTTTGTTCAAAGGCATTCATGCAACTATAGTAAGGTGCGTTGGACACACTTCTCCAGAACAGTGACTAGAGCACTTTACTCGAATTCTCTCTACCCACCGTTCAATAGAAATCTGTCAAACGATGAGATTGACAGATATCTAAAACTAATGGACGAGACAATTAAACCAACAATGAACAAAACGATACCCCGGTATCAACACACTGACAACGAAGACTTATTCCGCAACGCAACTATTGACGCACTGCACCGACATAAAAGTAGACTGCTGTCAAGACTAAAAAACTTGTACAGACAGTTTACTGACAGACACAACCCGGAGATCATGACATTAAAGTCGTCGATCAAAAACCTCCAAACATTAATAAAAGAAAATTACAGAAACTCTGTAAGTTTGTATTGGAACAACAAAATGTTTCCGCAAATAAATAAAATATTTCGGAGGAAAGATCAAATCGACCTTTCGTCTCTTAAAATAGCCCGTACGACGGACAACGAACACATACTTTTAGCAGCAGGCATCGATCCAAATGAGGCCGTTGATGACGACAAATTCTTTGTGATCGAGGCTCCGCAGGAGAAGAAGGCTATAGGAGCAACTTTCCAGGAAGTGTACAAGGCGAATGACATTATTGACTAGAACCACGACCTGGAAAGTCGAGTTCTCGTGCACAATTTCTACATTCGAAAAGAAATAGTGAACTGACGATTCGAGAGATAGGGTATTACCCCCGTTCATTTCAAAGGAAGAGCTCCAAACGATCTTCAAATCGCTTAGAAGTAAGAAATCAGTGGGAACCGATGAAATACCGAACATTGTGCTTAGACATCTCCCACTAGAAGCGGCGAATATTTATACCACCCTCTTTAACATTATCCAGCGCATTGGAAAACTGCGGTTGTACATCCAATCCCTAAAAGGGATAATGACACATCCAATCCAGCAAATCTCCGCTCGATCAGTCTTCTTAAAAATATCAGTAAGGTTTTCGAGAAGGTGATCAATAGAGTCCTGACTAAGTGGGTTGAGGATAAAAATATAGTCATTCATTCCGCGTCTAAACTGGTTTCTAATATTCAATGGAACAAAGACAAGAACTAGTGTCTGCCTGATTGACTTGGAAAAAGCCTTCGATACCGTATGGTTAGAGGGACTCTTCTTCAAACTGAACAGGCTGGGCATTAGTAAACCACTTCTGTATGTTCTTTACAAGATGTTAACAGATAGACAGTTCATCGTAAAAAATGGCGATGTGACTTCTGCTGGAACATTTTACATTAAAAACGGCCTGCAAAAAGTTGCGGTAAATTCGCCGTTCCTGTTCAACATTTACACAAGTGATCTGATAGGTTCACTTCACCATGCCATAGCGTACGCAGACGACTTAATCGCGTATAGATCAGGTCCAAAGATTGAGGTCATTAATATACTTTTGCAACGTGACTTCGACAAAATTAAGCGATATTGCGATGACTGGAAGTTGAAAATCAACTTTCAGAAGTCAAAAACCATTTTGTTAAGGACGCCTTTGTCTGGGGCCCCTGGGGATACCAGAAAGAATTGGCGAAAGTTTTCGATCGTTGGGCATCACGGGCAGCCACTTGCTTGTCAAAATGTAGTCAGATACCTTGGGATCTGGCTAGATCAATATCTGTATTTTAACAAACATATAGATGTTGCTCTGGCAAGAGCCAGAGGTGCTTTTGCCCTTACAAAGAGACTGTTTTATAACAGCCAACTCGATGCGAGGGTGAAGTTGAACTGCTACATGGCCCTTATCAGGCCCATGCTTGTATTTCGATGTCTCGTGTGGTTCAACGTGAGAGCAAGTTTATTGGAAAAGATTCGGGTGTTTGAGAGGGCTTGTCTTAGGACTTGTCTTCGCTTATACAGAACACCAGAGTCTGAGTACATAAAATTCTATCCTAATGAGGTCTTGTTCAATAGGGCGAACCTAAGAAGAAAGAGAAGAGGCACATTGCAGGAGCAATGACCTCGTCGAATAACCTGATCTCCGGGGCTTACTACCCCAATTATATGTATCACGAGAGAGTACGCTTTGACGGCTTTATTCCTACAGAGGCGTTCCTCTACCTAGATAAAAAAGGTCTGATACAGGATAGATTAGCGGACAGGCGACCCAACTACGACAGAGACGTTGTACACGGCAGTGTGGAACGTCTCCGGTTCAGTAGGTCGGTAGGGAGTCCCGACATGAGGGATGTTGCTCAGCAGCACCAACAATTTTGGTGGAATGTTGAAGGAAGGGGGATCTACCTCATCGAATTCCTCTAGTGCAGGATAGCTCCAATAAGGAGCACAGTTGGTCAGCCTAATTTTTTAGCCGTGGCCGGCTTACATAGCTTTAGGTAGGTTGAAGATAGTAGTTAAGAACAAAAAATTAAAAAACCAAAAAAAAAAAAAAAAATTAAAAACAGAAGTGGGTAACCTTCTGAAAAAAAGGAATAAAACCTTGAATAAGATAATTTAAGTAGGCTAAGCTGATTAATGCTTATTTTAGGTAGTTTTAATTTTTAGCTTTAAGTTTTATAATATAATAAAAAAAATGTTAGCTTACTACGTTTTTAAATTAAAAAAAAAAATGTTTCTTAGTTTTAATTTTATTTAATGCAAAAAATTAATATTGTACTGCACGTCGAAAGACAAAATATGATTGTTAGGTTTAACTTAGAGTGTCCGCATGGGGCCAGTAAGTTAGAATAAAATAGTTTTTTTAAGTAATTCAAGCTAAAAATGCTTTTAAACTGTAAACTGTAAAACTGCATCGATTCCCACTAGATCACCGAAATCAAGCAGTGTTGGGCGCGGTACTCAGTACTCCGCATGCTGTTGACAAAACTCGCCACATGGCATAGTGCCCTCGGCGTTAAATCCCGGACCCTTACAAACTAATTTGTATCGTTCCCTTGATAATAATAATAATAATTAACGCTTTAAATTCAACTGATGAACTGATTTTGCATATCTTGGGGATGCTGATATTTATACACCAATGACATATTTGAAGAAGAATCTGCGCCACGCAGTATACCATACGCATATCCAATTTGTTAGAAAACATGCTTAATGGTTCGTGCTTTTGCTATCGAAATTTTCTCCTATGGAAACATAGATGACGCTGTTCACATTAAAATGGATTTCTCTATATTGTGGAATGTTTGTTGGGTACAAATGATAGAACTTATTACTTTCAAGACAATCTATTCAATCCAATTAGAATTCACAATGTAATCGCTTATCTTAACCTATTTACTTCAATTTATCTTTTACTTAAACTCTTTATCATTGTCGAAATTCACACTTTAAATTCAACTGATAAACTAACATGCATACCTTGGGGATGCTGATGTTTATACTCCAAGGATATATTTCGAGAAGAATATGCGCCATCAGCAGTATAAATATCAGCATCCCCAAGGTATGCAAATGAGTTCATCAGTTGAATTTAAAATGTGAATTAACACAGTGGTTTAAGTAAAAGATAAAGAAAAGTATGTTTTAAGTGGATGAGATTACAGATTAGATTGTGAATTGTAACTGAGTTGAATAAAGATATAGTATTGAAAGTAATAAATTCTATCATTTGTAGCCACACAAACATATATGGTTCTTATTAAATTCGATGCATGCATTTTATTATCCTCACCATATTAATTATATTTACGAGTAGCTACGTCAACAAAAAATCAAATTTTTAAACTTGGTCCAATCCTGAAAAATCGTATTATTTACTTTACATCATTCACTTCCTCAGGGACGAAGTGACGCCTTACGTCAATATGCTTGTTATGTGAGTGATAAATGTTAGTCGAGGCTAATTGTATCGCACTTTTATTGTCTCAGTCAGAGAGCTTATTAAGTTACCACCTTCAAAGGCATATATTCGGCTTTCGTATTTGACAGAGCTACTGTTGTCAGTTTCTTCGAACTTCATGCTATCGCCGCATCCTACAACAAGAAAACATATCATGTTATAGATCGAGTTAAAACCTTCGGGCAATTTTTTGGCCATTATGCGGGAAAACCCAGAACCACCCATCACAAGCAATTTATCCGAAGCGACTATTAAGCCGTCGGTCTCCTCTTCTGTCACTCTGTCGGAAATAGAAACCGAGATCCTTCCTTCTTTCAGAGGAAGAAGATAAGCTCTTGTTCTCATGTCCAGAATCGGAGAACTCGAACAACACCGTGATGGAGGCCACTCTGGTAAATTGTTGCAATGATACGGTTTCTCCAGATTTATCTCCACCAATTTCTTTCCAAAAACGCAGAAAACATCATCCCAATCCAGGAACCATGGCTCGTAGAAGACCTGGTTCGTGGACTTGGGACACCTTTATACGCTCCACTCTATACAAGAGACAGAGGTAAGATTAGAACTTGTATATTAGTGAAACGTATAACGGCATATCTTGGGCATGATTATGTGGGCCCTCTCCCTGATGATAACCTAGATAGGGTGATACTGGAAGCTGGAAGGCTAATTATTGTGTGATGCTCATTACACGGTATGGGGCAGTATCGACGTTAACGATTGCAACATTGACAATGAGCCCACTTTTACAACAAGAAACCGACAGGAAGTGGTATATATCACTTTTGTCTCCGAAAATATTACTCAAATGGTAATATGGATGGTATCGTCTGAACACTCTTTTTTAGACCACAGGTACATCCAATTCAGCCTGAGTACTGCTCCTCACAGCCTACCATCATTTCGAAACTATCGGAAAACTGATTGGTCAAAATATAGTGGAATACTGTCAGAAACACTATCCGCTGAACTCTCAAGTCCCCCGCGTGACGCCAATGAGCTTGAGATGAAAGTCAAGGAATTTACCCTGGCTCTCAATCAGGCCATGACTGCTTCCTGCCCTCTTATTTAACCTAGAGGCAAGAAAAAATTGCACTGGTGGACATCAGCACCAGAGCCGCTTAGAAATACCTGCAGAAAACTTTTCAACCAAGCAAAAAACACAAAAAAAGTGACTGGATGGGACTCATACAAAGAAGAATATATGTATTAAAAAGAACTGAGGAAAGCAAAGCGACAATCCTGGAGATCTTTTGCTAAGAAAAATCCTTTCTATAAATCCTATGATGCCTAGTTGTTTGGAAAAAAAAAGATGGCTCTTGAACAATCTCAAGTGATGAATAACTCAACTTGCTTTCGCGGCAGTAACCCAAACAGGACTACTGCAACCGTGACCAAAATGCATGGTCTGATTATAAGAGACAAACTGCTTTGGGAGCTCCATAGCTTCGAACCATACAAGTCTGCTGGTCCGGACGGTATAATACCTGCCGAGCTACAAAGGTCTTCAGATATTATTCTGCACATGCTAGAGAATATCATGAGGAGCTGTGTAGAACTGATCCAGATTCCACTGTCATGGAGAGAAGTCAGTGTAGTTTTCATTTCTAAGGCCGAAAATGCTCTCATGTTGTTCCAAAGAACCTCAGACCTATAAGTCTATCATTTTTCTTTCTGAAAACTCTAGAATGACTGACTGATATCCATATTTGAGCTTAAATTGATCTAACACTTTAACAACGGCTCAACATGCCTACTTTAAAGGAAACTGATGTCCTCTTTTTCAGAAAATATAAAATTCCAATTATAGACCATCCCTTAATAAACGGTACCAGTTTGGTGTTTTTAGATTTAGCAAAAAAATTTGGGTCTCATTTTTGATAAGAAACTTAACTGGAAGCCTAATATTCAAGAAAGAGTCAAGAAGGCTGCAGTAGCTTTATTCTCTTGCAAAAAAGCCATTGGGAATTAATGGGGCCTTCAACCTTGAATAACTCACCGGTTATACATCTCGGTCATAAGACCGATACTCACCTATGGTGTTATTGCTTGGTGGACGGTTTTAGACAATGCAGTCTAAAACTGCAACAAATTAAGCAGAGTCTAAATAACAGCATGCCTTTGCATAAAATTTAAAAAATTCATAAAATTCAATTAAAAATTATACGTAAAAAGGTAATTGTATAAAATAGCTGAGTACAATCTTTAGCCTAATCAAAACAGTGATGAAAGTACTTATCAAGTTATACAAAAAAAATTCAAATAGTTCTATTGATGGGAAAACAATAGAAATTGTTATTGAATCAAAAAGTGCAATTATATATAATTTTTTAAAGTCTATAAATTAGTTTACATCATAGGATTTAATAAAACATGAACTTCTGAATGTTTAAATGAGAAAAGCCACTTTTTTATTTCATTTAAAAATACTGTAGGCATTTTAATGGTTGGTACAATTACCAAATTTCTGGAGTTGATTCCCAAGCTATAGTCTTCTTGCACTCTGGCTTTAAAATAGCCTGAATTGTTGAAAAAATCTTTAAAACTTTGTAATAGTAAAGATGCCATAGAGAAAGAAATTCAAGAGATCTGATAAGCTCAAAACTTGGTGTCCTGCGATTAGCTTTGGAAATAATTCTTATCGCATGCTTCTTTATTATTAATAATAGTTTTATTAAGAAATTCCATATTTCAACTTTAATTTTAATAATCCGTTGTAAACCAATTTTAAAACAGGAAGATTGCAGTACATACTAAAGTGGAATAATTCTTTCAAGTAGGTTGAGTGGTCAAGTGGTCATTTCAACAAAATTTTCGATCGAATAAAATACCTAAATATTTAAAGCTGTCAACACGATCGATCAAAAAACAATTTGCGTTGTAGGTAATCTGTTTGTTGAAAACCATATTTCCCAAGACAAATCGGTTGCACGTTGGTGAATGATAATATAAAGGTATTTCTTGGGAAACGTTACCTCTGATATTAAATAATATGAATTTCGTTTTGTTGCTTATTATCAGCTTATGAAAATTAAACCATCTTCTAATAATATCTAAGTCACAATATCAATTAAATTATTGTTTGAATAGAAAAGGTTGTAAAAAATAATGAGTCAGCATAAATAAGAAAGAGGGTTGGACCCAAAACTGATCCTTGAGGAACACCCATATTTAAGAAGTTTTGTGAACTGAAAGCATTTTTCATTTTAACTACGGTTGGATAAATTGGAAGCATGCCATTTATAAATCGAGCCTCTAAAACCCGCTCTATAGAGCTTTTCAAAAAGCAAAGAACCAGATAACTTTAATAAAGAACCTTCTGTTGATTTTCCACTCCTAAAACCAAATTGGCAATCACTTAAAAAACGAGTTCTATCTAAGAATGTTAAGATTCTCCTTTTAAAAACTTTAGACTCCTCAAGCAGAGGATCGCGGGTTCGAATCCCGTGCGAGTCTTTTCATAGAATTTGTATGTAGTTATATGAAAATCCCGTCGGCGTCAACTCTGACATGAAGGAATAACACTGATGTTGGAGTGGTTGCTGGCTGGGCTAAATGTAACAAACTAACAACTAGCACGTACTAAGACCCACTGGTTGAGGATGCACTGGGTTCAGTTTGACAACCATCTCTGAAAAAATTTTGAAACCTAATACACCTGGGTTTCAAACTATTACACCACCCGCCTGCGCTCTGAAGAAAAGCAAGTAAAATGGTATTCATATATCCTTGATGCGCGTGCGGGATTATATAAAAAAAAAAATCTATCTCCTTTTTTATGCAAAGGAAGAAACACAGCAGTTTTCAAGCTTTTAGGAAAAACTCCTTTTTCTACACAAAAGTTGAAAATGTAGCAAGTAACATCAGACATATGAAAACTTATATGTTTTAAAAGGAAACTTGAAATATTATCAGTAGATGGGAACTAGATGTTTTAAGAGACATAATGATTTTTGAAATTTCAAGGGCAGAAAATTGATCAAAGTAATCAGAGGTTTCACAAAGAAGTGTAGAATTATTTACATTTGAATCACCATTATTAAATAAGTTAGCAACTTCAGAGGGTTCTGAAGGGAATTATCGTTTTGAGCAAAAATATCAGAGCGAGATTTATTTTTATTAAGTATATCATGAACAACTCTCCATTCTTCTTTAGAGTTCCAAATATTTCGTGCTAGTTCTTACAAAGTGGAATTTCGATTTTAACCTTTTTACATAACTTTTCATAATATTTATTTAATCTCTGATTTCTTGGATGTTCTTCATAATAAAAGAAAGTTTATTTTTCTTTTTGATTTATTTTTTTTTAACTAATGACGGAGTCATCAATTGCTTAAATTTAACATTTAAGTAACAACATTTAAATTTGTTGTTACTTTTACTCATTATTTGGCTACAGCTATGAACATGATATTGTAGTCTATTAAGAAGCAAATCAAATGCAACTGTGGGATCGATCGCAGAGTAAACTTCATCCCAAAACTCTAGACTTAAACTAAGAGCGAGGCTAAAAAATCAGTTTTTTAATAATCGAAATTCTCAAAATTCTTTTCTTTAAACTGGCAATAACTGAGTTGAATACCAGTTAGATGATGATCTGTTATTTTTAAATCAAGGGCAATTGTTTTATATTCGACCAATATGTTTCTGTGAAGTCTTAAAACTACATGATCTAGGCAAGAATTTAATCAAAGCTCAAAACCAAATGATGAAATCGCAGTTAGATAGCTATCAACATCTGGTGAATCACACAGAATGTTTATATTAAAATCACCCAAAAGAATTTTATTTCTACATTTTTGGTTATCCAAAAATCCCAGGATTTCTTTCAAGAAGCATCCTACTAAACTTATGAAATTTATAGACAAAGATAAAACAATAACTTACGCCAGAAATTCAATTAACGCTTATCATATCAGCACTTTCAAATTGGTATTTGCTAACTATACAATTGGATACATTGGTGTTATAATATACAGCAACTATATATTGGGTCTATAACTTCGTGCGGATTGCTAAGTGATGGCGTAACTTGTATTATTCCATTGGAACATGCGTTGGAAATCGACTGTCATTGTAAGTCATTTCAGTATATGTCATTCATTTGAAGCCTAAGCAACAATAATTTTTTTTTGTCGAACTTTGTTCCTGAAAAAGTGTTTTTGCGGGGAGTTCTTCTTCGTTACTTTATTATGAAGAATACTGCTGTCATCGTATTTTGGTGGAAGTTTATGGTGAACATGCGCTAGCTGAGCGAACGTGCCAAAAGTGGTTTGCACGATTTAAAAGTGGTGATTTTGGCTTGGAAGACGATGAACGTCCTGGGCAGCCAAAAAAGTTTGAAGATGAAGAACTGGTAGCATTACTCTATGAAGATTGTTGCCAAATACAAGAAAAGCTCGCAGAATCTTTGAGTGTCACTCAAGCAGCCATTTCAAAACGTTTAAAAGCAGCTGGATATATTCAAAAGCAAGGAAATTAGGTTCCACATGAACTCAAGCCGAGAGACGTCGAAAGGCGGTTTTGCATGTCCGAAATGCTGCTATAACGCCATAAAAGGAAGTCATTTTTGCATCGGATTGTTACTGGTGATGAAAAATGGATCCATTACGACAACCCCAAGCGCAAAAAATCATATGTGAAACCCAACCAGCCAAATCAACGGCAAAACCGAATATCCATGGCGCGAAGGTAATGCTCTGTAATTGGTGGGATCAGATGGGTGTGCTGTATTATGAGCTGCTAAAACCGGGTGAAACCATCAATGGACAACGCTACCGAACACAATTAATCCGTTTGAAGAGAGCAGTAGCCGAAAAACGCCCGAAATATGCGACCAGACACGAGGCAATTGCGTGCACACTGAAGCTATGATTATGACAACTGAGCTGATTATGTTGAGAGCTGGATTTCATTGGTAACTTTGACAGCTGCTGAAACATCACAATTGGAAAAACTATCATTACTATCTGTTCACGCGGCACAAGACACTGACTTTGGGTAATTTTCAGTCTCATTTGCATCAATGGAGAATGGAGGAAACGTTTCAACAGCGAAATGTATGCTCAGTACAGCGAAGCCGAATTCGTTGAATAAACTGAAGTTCAAATAAACCAGCTTAGATGACTAGATCAGCTTGGACGAATGGATACGAGCACCCTGCCATGACAAGTTTTCGATTCCAACCCAGAGAGACAATTCAGTAGAGGAGGACCTCATCTTATGTGCCGCACCAAAAGAAAAAAAAAACATCAGCCAACTTCGTCTGTTCAATTGGAGGCAGCTGATAAATGATCGATGGAGAGGCATATAAGCTGAGGCTTTGGTCCATTCTGGAGAATTGAATTTGACTAAATCTTAATCGAAATCTACACATTGAAGTATTGTGTTTCCGAAAAAGACGGACATTGCTTAAAATCTGCCTTAAACTGATGAAATATGTACACAAATGCTAAAAAGATCAAACGAATGCGGATGAGTGATAACTTTAATTGTGTTACTCATCATTGAGCGTACGAAATTGAGTTCATTTTCATTTGTGAAAAATTACAGTAAGAAATCCTTGCAATATTATTGGGTTCAAGTTTAAAGCATCTCACTCTATGGACCAAAATCATGCTCTGATAACACTATTCTTATTTGTTAAGCTGATTTTGTAGCTTCTTAGCTAATCCCTAAAAAAAAAGTGTATAAATTCTGCCTCAAGTTATTAGTTAAATTCCAATCAACTAATGGTCTATTTAGTGAAAACCACAACAAAAGCCGAAAAATAGTATTGTAAGATTCATAAGATTCATTAAAAGTCGCTTCAAAACAGTAGCTTGGAATCAAATCATAGAAATATGTTTCTTTTTCAAATAACCAAATTTCAGTAAGAAAAATTAAATCTGGTAAACGATCCAGAGATGTGAGATGAGAGGGAAAAGTATTGAAATTTTGGTGTATAACAGAAAAACCAGACATTAGTTCATTATTTTGATGTTCTATGTACACAAAAACATTTAACATCATCAGTATTAAAAGAGGAAGAATTATAGTTATTGCTTAAATCATTTTGAGGAGGTGTAACTAAACTATTACTCATCACTCTGGCTGAGTCTGCTCCTTCGTTTATAACAGTAAAATTTTGGTTTCTGAATTAAAACTAGGCCGTACGAGCTGCCAAGACGAGCATCGCAGTGGTCGACCAAATGAGGTGACGACTCCAGAAATGGTAAAGAAAATCCACAAAGCGGTACTGGATGATCATCGGCTGAAAGTGCGTGAGCTAGCAGACATTATTGGCATTTCAAAAAGTGCGGTACATCGCATAATATTTGAACATTTTAACATGAGAAAGCTGTGTGCAAGATGGGCGCCGCGTTTGCTCACACTCGAGCAAAAACAGTGTCGCGAATTCAATAGCCAAAATTATTATAATTATTATCAAGGGAACGATACAAATTAATTTGTAGGGTCCGGGATTTAACGCCGGGGTACTATGCCCATGTGGCGCGTTTTGTCAACAGCACGCGGAGTACTGAGTTCCCATGTGGTCACCCACCTACGTACTTACCGCGCCCGTAGCGTAGCGCCTGGATTGAAAGCTACCAAAAACGATACCTTCCAGTCCGCGGAGAATTCGTTATAGGAGTCGTTACAACTAATGCTGGTGATATATTCCGTGTAGATATCGGTGCACATGAGCAGGCGGCGTTCGGCTTTCGAATCTGCCACCAAAAAGAACCGCCCAGACGTCAATCCGGGTGATCTTTTGTATTGTCGACTCATTGTCGTTAGTAAGGATCTAGAGCCCGAATTAGTGTGCGTTAATTCGGATGGAAAGAAGGGTAAATTGGGTATTCTTGCGCAATGATTCATTTTCAATTTCAGCCTTAATTTGGCAAGAATGATCCTGAGGGATCATTCCCCCCACTCCTGGGCGCACTTAAGAAAGAATTGCCATTCGAAATTGCTATCGGTTCGAATGGACGTATTTGGATTAAAGCTAAGACTGTCAAGGAGACTATTGGCGGCGGAGTACTTGAGTAACGAAGACATTGCAAAGATTTTTGAAAACATTGGGAATATTCTCTTCACGTAGCATTGGCTTTAGATTATTTGATTTGCTTTAAATTAAGACGATGGCCTGTTTCGAAATTGTTGTCGTTTTATTCGATTTGTACGTTCGATAACATAACCATAACCAAACTATCCTAACCAACTTATCCAAGTAGGCAGAAACAGTAGAAATTTAAATTAATATCTGACTACCATCAGGGGGGTGGCCGTGGTGTAGTGGTATATTCATAGACTCCTCAAGCAGAGGGTCGCGGGTTCGAATCCCGTGCGATGAAATTCTCTGGAAATGTCTTTTCATGGAATTTGTAAATCCTGTCGGCGTCAACTCTGACATGAAGGCATAACACTGATGTTGGAGTGGTTGCTGGCTGGGCTAAATGTAACGAACTAACTAGATGCACTGGCTCGTTTCGTCCAGTTTGACAACCACCTCTGGGAAAAATATCGAAACTTAACACCTGAATTTCAAAACTACTACACCACCCGCCCGCGCCCTGGTGAAAAGCCAATAAAAGGGTATTCTTATCCCTTTGGAGCGCGCGCGGAATTTAAACAAAAAAAGGGGTAAGTAAGATATTTTTGACGAGATAATCGTGTAGTCGAGTGCACGACTTGACAAGAGATAGAATTGTTTTCTGCAGCAGATGATAGTAATTGATTCACTGCAAGTTGGCTATTTTTAAATTTCGACTGGTGACACAAGATACCAGTCCAACCTTTAAAAGGGAATATTTTTATTTTGAACGCGTTTTACCTCTACATCCATTAAACTCACGTCTATGGATCTGCAAGGCCATCAAAAAACGCTTTCAGCTCCAATGAATCCATTCCTGCACGTTTAAACAGAATTTTGGAATATTAATTCAATTAAATTCTATTTATTCATACATTAATGGATCAGTGAGTTAGAAAACTTTTTTAGTACTTAGTAACTAAATATTGGAATTCAAAAATTCAAGTTGACTTAGCCCTAAGTCATATTATAATACATTATAATATAATACTTAAAATTATTGGGTATATATTTTAATTCGTGCGGTTTTTTTTCTTCAAAATTTGAACGTTTATTTAAGAAAAACATGTACAATAGTATTATTCAAAGTATTGCCCATCTGAAGCTATGACTTTTTCCCATCTTTCTGGCAATTTGTGGATCCCATCCTAAAAGAACTGCGCCAGCTTGGCAGCCAAGAATGAATCAAGCTAATTTTTGATATTCTGCTCTGATTTGAACTGTATTTCAGTGAGGTCGTTCTGCATCGACCAAAACAAATGGTAGTCAGAAGGGGCAAGGTCTGGGCTAAAAAGCGGGTGGGGTAAGACTTCCCATCCACTGTTTTCCAAATAGTTCTTAACCGGAATATCAACGTGGGGCCGAGCGTTGTCATGATGGAAAATTATTGCCTCGTGTCTGGTCGCATATTCCGGGAGTTTTTCGGCTACTGCTCTCTTCAAAGGGATTAATTGTGTTCGGTAGCGTTGTCCATTGATGGTTTCACCCGGTTTCAGCAGCTCATAACACAACACACCCATCTGATCCCACCAAATACAGAGCATTACCTTCGCGCCATTGGCTGGTTGGCCGTGTTTCACATATGATTTTTTGCGCTTGGGGTTGTCGTAATGGACCCATTTTTCATCACCAGTAACAATCCGATGCAAAAATGACTTCCTTTTGTGGCGTTCCAGCAGCATTTCTGACATGCAAAACCGCCTTTCGACGTCTCTCGGCTTGAGTTCATGTGGAACCCAATTTCCTTGCTTTTGAATATATCCAGCTGCTTTTAAACGTTTTGAAATGACTGCTTGAGTGACACCCAAAGATTCTGCGAGCTCTTCTTGTGTTTGGCAACAATCTTCATATAGTAAAGCTTCCAGTTCTTCATCTTCAAACTTTTTTGGCTGCCCAGGACGTTCATCGTTTTCCAAGCCAAAATCACCACTTTTAAATCGTGCAAACCACTTTTGGCACATTCGCTCAGCTAGCACATGTTCACCATAAATTTCCACGATGACTTTTAGTAGCAGTTTTCTTCATATTAAAGTAATGAAGAAGAACTTCCCGCAAAAACACTTTTTCAGGCACAAAGTTCGACATATTTGAGTGAAAAAAAATTATTGTTGTTTACGCTTCAAATGAATGACATATACTGAAATGACGTACAATGACAGTAGCTTTCCAACGCATGTTCCAATTGAATAATGACAATGGAATAATATAAGTTACGCCATCTCTTAGCAAACCGCACGAATACGAATACCCAATAGATGATTTGATGGATTGATGGAAGGATGGTATAGGTTTATTGCGGGTGTATGAAGAAATGTCGTAGGACTGCACTTTTAAACAGAGAATAGTTACATATGGATCTGATAGATGATGGTAATGAGTTCCACAGCCTAACAATGTGAATGAAAAATAAACTAGAGGAATTAAGAGAATTCCAATGGTGAGAATTAGTTGTTTTAGAAGATCAAGTGAAATTGAGTCGGTTAAATAAATATGGCTGACATCGTTTATTCATAATTTTGTGTTAAAAAAAACACAGTTTCTGGTATCGAGATATTGTTGCAGATGCACCCAAGCAGTTCCCTGATGTAGAAGGAAATATTTTGTGCTTACGAATGCCATAGACATATCGCACACAATCATTAAAAGCGACCTGTAATTTACGCTAGGACAATGAGTTCAGGCTACTATAGACTACTTTGGCATATGTAACCAAAGGCAAAATTAGCGCAATAACTAGTCTGTGTCGCGTCTCAAGTGGAGTAAAAAACGCGCTAACCCAAAGCTTACGAAGACATCCGCCGATACGAACTACGACCACGTTGGTATGATTATGATTATAACCCATAACAAATCCAAGGCTAGTAATAGACTTTACGGCTTTAATTTTCGAGTTGTCAGGCAGATATTGGATATTGGAATTACTCGACTTTAAGTCAGGTTCAGTTGTAGTCCATTTGTAATTGACCAAGTATAGACGCGTTGCAAGTCATCATTGAGCAGTAGGGTCAGTTCGTTGATCTTGCGAAATGGTTTGGCTAGATGTAATTGTATATCATCAGCATACATGTGCACAAAAAATACCTGCATACTGATGGTACATCGTTGATAAATATACAAAATAGAATTGGACCCAATATCAAGCCTTGAGGAACGCCTGGCTTGAGTCACATAAAAGATGAGCTGCATCCATTGAAGAAAACTCTTTGTGCACCTTTCGGAGAGAAAACTATCCAGCAAACCAAATAGTGTGTTAGCTTCCAACAAAATATCTTGTGGTTGACTTTATCGAAAGCCTTCGAATTATCTAGCAGACAAAGTAGAGTGTCGAACCTCTCCAAGCAGGTTGACCATGGTTAAGAACTCTGTAATTTGTTTTGCTATAAAACTTTCGAAAAGCAAGGCAGAATGCTTACTGGCATAAAGTCGGCAGATGGTGCTGGATGAGCTTTCTTAGCGATACGCATAACTTGTGCAATTTTCCATGGCTTCGGAAAGGTTGTTATGATTATGCACTAATTAATTACATGGGTCAGAGCCGAAACAATTTGCGGTAGGATGAGTTTGACGAAGAGCACCGGAATGCTATTTTCATCGATAGAATCAGATTTTACAGCCATTACATATCTGAATACTTCGTCCTCCCTAGCTACCGCAAAATATTCTAGTCCCGGCCGCAAGTAAATACAGTCCACATTCTGGTTGAAGTCAAAATCACACGAGTAAGCAACATCCCCTAGAAAGGCATGATTCAAGGCATTCACATTTTTCGTTTCTATAAGTTATACCAATTTTTTGGAGATCACTCCATAACTTTTTTGACGAGAGGGATGGATATAGCTTTGAAGCGATATAATTTTTCTTTACGTTACGTTACGTTACAAATAATTAAGTTAGCAATGTTACGTGCCGTTTTGTTAAAAGACCAGTCGTAATGAGTTGGAGAGTGCTTCCATTTAATATGTAGCTTATGCCTCTTTTTGATCGAGTTAACCACTTGAGTAGTGAACCAAGGACATGTACGGTTTTGAATTCTGACCTTTTAAGTAGGTACGAATTCATCAAACAGTCTTGCAATCGTTTTTTGAAGCATGTTAACTTTATCATTGGGACCATGTCTAGAACGGCACTGCTCCCAAGGGGTAGAATCAGCAGCTATTTGGAGGGTGTTTAGGTCGATAGCGCTGAAATCTTTGTACGAAGAAATATCGGGTACAACACATCGAGTTTAATTAACATCATACGTACTTACGTGGTATAAAACATCAAATGATAATTGATCGAACAGTAAAACAAGAGATGGATTAGAAACAGTAATTAGGTCAAGAAGGCTAGGAATGATTTTTCAACAAATTGGTATTGAAATCCCCACAGATGACTACGTGCTGATACTCAGATACGAGGGTGGTTCCTGAAGTACTCGGTCTGACAAAGTTATGGCGGTAGTTGTTTGAAAATATCACTGTATTGGAAAGTACGCAATCTTTAAAGCATATGTTTCGAGTTTGAAAGCGCCACGTTGTTTAGTTTGGCAGCCATCAATAGTGGACGTTGTCAGTGAATTTGTGAAAATGGAGAAAATTGGTCATCGTTAAGTTCTACAATACTTTTTGTATTGTATTTGAAATGCCTCAGCCCAACCAATATAAAAGCTAAACTGGATTCTACTCTGGGTAAGTCTGCTCCTTCGTTTACAAAAGTAAAATTTTGGGTTGCTGAGTTTAAACGAGGCCGTACGAGCTGCCAAGACGAGCATCGCAGTGGTCGACCAAATGAGGTGACAACTCCAGAAATAGTGAATAAAATCCACAAAGCGGTACTAGATGATCATCGACTGGAAGTGCACGAGTTAGCAGACATTGTAGGCATTTCAAAAAGTGCGGTACATCGCATGTTATTTGAAAATTTGGACATGAGAAAGCTGTGTGCAAGATGGGTGCCACGTTTGCTCACGCTAGAGCAAAGACAGTGTCGTGATTGCAATAGCCAAAATTAATGAATTAAAGTTTGAATTGCTACCTCATGCACCCTATTCACCAGATTTAGCCTCCTTGGATTATTTTTTGTTCCCAAACTTGAAAAATGGCTCAGTGGACAAAGATTCTCCAGCGATGAAGAAGTGATGTTGGCATATAATAGCTCTTTTGAGGAGCAAGACAGTTCTTATTATAAAAAGAGTATCAAACTTTTTTAACATCGCTGAGAAAAGTGTGTAGAGCTGAAAGGCGATTATGTTGCAAAATAAATAATTTTTTTCCCAACGTTTTTGTGTTTTCTTTGTTGAGTCGGGTACTTATTTATAAATGTCCTCAAAAGATTTAATTTTCATAACTTTATCTCCCTATTTTATTCTAATACAAACAGTTGAGTCTCTAACGCATACAAACTTACATTTATTATTCTGTTTAAGTTCATTTGCCATTTTTAGTAAAGATCTAGTGTTCTCGGTTAGACAATCTGGTTAGAACAAGTCTATCCATTTCCATACAGATAGATCTAAAACCAATAGCGGGGTTATTGGGGATGTTTTCTGCGATAAGCTAAATCCAAACCTCTACTTCCGTCGTCCAAGTCCTGTAGGATGTTCCAGGCGGAAACTTTGGAGATTAAAGATGCTCTGTCCTGGCTGAATAAAAACGTGATATCTGCAAAGAAAATCTCGGATAGTCAAGTAGGAGCTTTCTTCTTTAATGACTTAATCTATCTAAAGAATATAGACGTTAATAGTCTCCTGCGCTTTATTAAAAGCTCAAATTTTTTCCATGAGTAAGAGGATCATAGTTTAACGTGGCAGCATAATTGGCTAATAGGCCTAAGTGGGTTAGCCTTTTCCAATTTCCACTCTCACTTTGAAGAGATATACTCTTCAACAACTGTTGATGTATTGTACATCTAATTGCACTGATGCACAGCGTTTAACATCGTTCAAGCGCCAGAGATCGTTGGAGGAAGCGGAAGGCTACCAAAAGGCCAAAATTAGGAATATGGTATCAAAGCCCAAATGGGCCTTGCAATGTCACATCTCTGAGGTCTTTTAGCGAAGTTCTAAAGATGCTATAACGATTGCGGTGATCGATAAAAACGACGTACCAATGTAATAACACCTAGAAGCTTTAGGGCAACTTCCTGCCCATCATGCGGGAAAACTCAGGACCACTACCTATCACAAGCGATGCTGACTGTTTTAAGTCAATAAACCTAAGAGTTAACAAAAAGTATGATGTGCATGCGAATGCGATGCTATAACACATTATACGGTATGGGGCAGCACTGACACTAACGACTGAGCTGAGCCAATTCTGATTACATTGTAAATATTTACCTCATTGTTTCCAACGTTGGCAATTTACCCACGTGATGAAACTAACAGGCAAGACAAGAATTGCGAGATATCATTCTTGCCTCCGACAACATCATTCAAATGATAATGAAGTGGAAGGTATCATCTGAACATTATTTTTCAGATGTATGTATAATTCAGTCTGAATAATTCTGTTCCGCCAACTAGCATTTTGGAATTATGGAAAAAACTGATTGGCCAAAATACAAAGCTTTTAAAAACACTGTTCTTTAAACTCTTAAGTCCCCCGCGTAACATCAACTTAACAGTCTCCTACTCTTGATCAGAAGTTTAAAATGGTTCCAAGAGTTGGAGGTCCACGTATAGTGAGTTGGTTTCTCCAAAAGCCACTTTTACTTAACACATGTAACGTAGAACGCCTTGCAAATTTTTGAAGATCATGACCAACCTATGCTTGATTTGTTCCCCAAGCCCAATATCATTCGAAAATAGCAACAATTCATCAACATACACTGAAAAGATTAACATTTTTGCAGCATCTGATTTGAGATATATAGGGTGGTTCATCGTAAGGTTTGAAATATAATATCAATGATATATATATAATGATATATAATATATATATATATAATATAATGATATATAATATAGTATAAAATAAAATACATATATTTGAAAATAAACTTGAAATTTTTAATATTTAGTTAAAAGAAAAATGCATGGCATTTAATTTTTAAAAATGATATTGTGCAAATATTGGCCATGACTACGTCGGAAGTGGTTTATTCAGAAGGTCTAATTTTAGGCGACTCGTTTGAGCATAACGACTGGTATCTCGCGGATAACACGAGTAAAAATTGTAGCTGGCTTATTTCTGAAGACCTGAGACTTTATATATCCTCAGAGAAAATAGTCCAAAGGTGTGATATCGCACGATCTAGGCGGCAAGTTTACCGAAGCAAAACGTGAAATTAAGTGCTCACCAAAATGATTTCTCAACAAGTCCATTGTTTCACGCGCTATATAGCTCGTGACACCGTTTTGTTAAAACCAGAGCTCACCGAGATCATATGCTTGAATTTCAGGAAGCACATAGGCCGTTGACATGTAGCGATAACGGTTACCATAGACGGTAACATTCTGATTTGTCTTATTTTTGAAGAAATATGGACCAATGATTCCACCAGCCCATAAACCACACCATACCGTTGTTTTTAATGGATGTAATGGTAGATCTTGGTACTCTTCGGGTTGCTCATCAGCCCAAATACGGCAATTTTGTTTACTAACGTATCCAATGAGCCAGAAACGGGCTTCATCATTGAACAAAATTTCACGATAAAACATCGGATTTTCATTGAGTTCTTTCAGAGCCCATTCACTTAAAATATAACAAAATTTCAAGTCGCCTGGCTGTAACTTTTGCGCAAGTTAAATTCTGTACGCTTTTAAGCCGAGATCATCACATAAAATACGCCAAGCGGAGCTGCTGAGAAGAACGACGAATCGATTCGTCACGGTCTTTGCGCAAACTCTCAGCTACAGCTGCTATAGTCCTTTCACTATGTGCCGGATGTGGTATCATCTACTTATAGTGGTTTCAGTAGGTCGATTATGTGCACCGTAAGTTCCTCGAATCGCACGAACATTTCTCACAGAACGCTGAATTTCGTAATACAGTTGAATAATTTGGAGACACTGTTGTGATATAAGTCTTTTCATAATGACTTGCCAAACGATACTGAATAAAAATGATAAAGCAGTTTGATAGTAGTCACGCGTGGTCTGTCAAAAAAAGCCTATAGAAAATGTATTACCTAGTATGGGCTGAAAAGTCCGTTTCTCAGAGAGGGCACCACTTGAATTAAATCCGTACCATTTTCAGTTAGTACCAACCTTCAAAAGACACGTGTATAAATTTGACAGCTATCGGGCGATTAGTTCTCGAGATATAGCGTTATGAGTGAAGCAATGGATGTGAAAAAAATGGATTCAAAGCAATTTCGTGTGTTGATTTATCATTGTTTTTTGATGGGAAAAAATGCAGCCGATGCAAAGAAATGGTTTGATGAGTGTTACCCGGACTCTGCACCAGCCGAACGAGCCATACGCAAGTGGATTGAAAAATTTAAAAGTGGTCATACCAGCACCGAAGATGATTCACGCAGTGGATGTCCAAAAGAGGTTGTTTCAGATGAAAACATCAAAAAAGTCCACAAAATGATTACGAATGACCGTAAAGTGAAGTTGATCGAGATAGCTGAGGCTCTGAAGATATCAAAAGAGCGTGTTGGATATATCATACACGAATATTTGGACATGCGAAAGCTCTGTTTAAAGTGGGCGCCGCGTTTGCTCACAGTCGACCAAAAACAACAACGTGTTGATGATTCAGAGGAGTGCTTAAAGCTGTTCAACCGCAATTTTTCAGCCGAGTTTTTGCGTCGGTATGTGACAATAGATGAAACTTGGCTCCATCACTTTACACCAGAGTCAATTCGGCAGTCAGCTGAGTGGCGAGCAGGCGACGAACCTCGTCCAAAACGACCAAAAACTCAACAGTCGGCTGGCAAGGTTATGGCATCCTTTTTTTTCGGATACACATGGAATAATTTTCATCGACTATCTTCAAATGTGGCAGACTATCAACAGCGACTATTATATTGCGCTGTTGGAGCGTTTGAAGGACGAAAGTGCTGTTTCATCAAGACAAGATGAAAACGATGGCGAAATTGAATGAATTCGGCTACGAATTGCTTCCTCACCCACCGTATTCTCCAGATTTGGCCCCCAGCGACTAATGCTCGCCGGAAAGAGACTTAAGACCGATGAAGAAGTAATCGCCGAAACAGAGGCCTATTTTGAGGCTAAACCGAAATCGTACCACAAAACTGGTATCGAAAGATTGAAAAATCGTTTCAATCAGTGTATCGCCCTCGAAGGCAACTATATTGATAAATAAAGTTGAATTTTGCAAAAATTTTGTGTTTTACTATAAAACGGCACTGACTTTTCAGCCCATGTGTTAAATGTGACAATACAAAACGCATCCGTTATCACATATCCATTATCGCTCTACATATAACAGGTGAGTAACATATCTCTTAAAAAAAAAATCAAAGTTTGTGGTTTGTTGGTAGCTTCAGCTGTTCGGTATCAACCGAATGTTCGTTCATCGGTGGATTTTTTTGAAGAGAATGGAGATATAAACGATCGCCCACGTTCTGAACGACCGCGATCAGTACGTACGTGTTACCAGCAAAGACTTAGGCCTTATTTCCTACAAATGTCATACAGGAAAGGTGTTCACAGCAGATCCTAATGTGTTGGGTATAACTGATAACAGCAAAAATCGTTATGAGGATGACGATTATCCTGATATTGTTCGAATCCAGACTCTAAGTATGAGCGTTATTTGCTGTAGATAGTGTTTGTTGAATTGTTTTTACCGAAAACTGTGACACTACATCAAAAGCATAAGGGATGCACTAGAGAAGTCATTTGCTGAATGTCCTATTTCAATAAAAAATTCAACACAAATATCATGGGGTATTCAAAATTCCATTCAAAACTTCCAAAGAATGGCATGTCTTCGTTGAAGTCCTGCACTCCTCGTTGTACAACAAACCAACATCCATCGAAGATGGTATTTCTTCCAGAGCTTTGGCACCCTATGCAAAACTTCCATTTAGATGAAATTCACATGTAAGAAACCTCAGTCTAAACACTTGATTCACCTCGAACAGTTCAAATTTTACAAATACTCGTACATTTATTGTAAACGGGATATCGAGATAAAAACCAGATATTATACTTAGTAACCCCATTAATTGGCTTTGCTGTCTAGTAACAGTCTAGGACAGAAATTCAGCCTGAACCTGTTTACCAAAATTAAGAATTTAGTGGCCTATTTATGTTTTGTTTTTGTGATTAATTAGTTAAACTGAAGTATTAACGAGTACGAGTTACCTCTTTACAAGTTACCAACCAGGTAATTTTTGTTTCCGTTTCTCAAAATAGAGCAACAGTTTGGAAAAATATGTGTATCCTTTCATTTGCCCGTTTTTAAAAAAAAATGTATTTCTATGAGAGGAGTTCACGTAGTCTTGTGTTTGTATTGTACTTACTTTAGCGAAATACAATATACCATATTTATTGCCCTCCAATAAAATGCAACTTTCCCTGTTGTAGTCGACGGTACTAAAATTACAGAAGTACGTAAAATACTTACAGATATTTATTAGTATCTTTTGTAATTTATGATTGCCGATAACGTTTTCCACCTATTTATTCAGTGCTCAATAGTGTAATACAAAATAAATTTGAGTCGTGGGCGAATTGGATAACGTGAGTTGGACGTCGGTGGCACTGTGGAGCAACGTACTTATTGAAGTCAGAGAAAAGTGCAATACAAATTTCATTAGAGGTAGAACTTCGACATGTCTCCTAGGTTTAGTTAGCCTAAGAATAAGAGAGTTACCTTAATTTATAACTGCCTACATCAATTGTAGAACCCTTATATGGCTGCTGTTGCTGTTTTACCCGACAGGACCATGTAAATATAGGGTTTTCTAATAACGACTTGAAAACTTTTTTTTTAAATAAAAGGCAAACCATTTGAGGTATTTCAAAAACTTTATTATTGGCTTGAAGTACAATCAAAACATTTGTGAATGGAACTCGACTGGAACTGCACGTTTGCAGCGGTCGATTCGTTGGACTCAATTTTCAACGACTCGGCCACACATTTCGGCTGAAACGGCCGCTATTTCTCATTCAATGTTGGCTCTGAGCTCCTACAATGTCGTCGGCGTGTTGGCATAAACCAATGACTTAACAGAAAATAGTCAAGCGGCGTTAAATCGCACGAACGAGCCGGCCAATAGACTGGCCCATGTCTTGAGATTACACGCTCACCATACTTACTCTTCAATAAATCGATTGTAGCGTGTGCTGTGTGGCTTGTGGCACCATTCTGTTGAAACCACATGTCGTCCAAGTCCACATCTTCCAATTCGGGCCAAAAATAATCGGTGATCATGGCGCGTTCACAGTAACGTGACGATCGTTATCGTCGACGAAAAAATATGGCCCAATAACGCCGCCGGCATGCAAACCGCACCAAACAGTTATTTTTTGTGGATGAAGTGGTGATTCATGAAGCACATGTGGATTTTCACCCGACCAATAACGCATATTTTGTTTATTGACGAACCCATTGAGCCAAAAATGAGCTTCGTCACTGAAGATGATTTTGCGCTGAAATTCATCATCTTGGCTCATCTTCTCCAGAACCCAATCGGAGAACGTACGTCGCTTCAAATGGTCCATCGGCTTAAATTCTTCAGTCAGCTTGATCTTGTATGGGTGTAAACCAAGATCTTTACGCAAAATACGCCATAATGTGTCTGAGCGATGCCCAATTCTTGAGAACACCGTGAAATTGACTGATTTTGATCGTTTGCTACGGACGTCTGAACGGCAGCGATATTTTCGACACTTCGACCAACCCGTTGTCTCACTGACACGACAACATCACACAACGAATATGTAGACTCAAATTTTTGCACTAAACTTGTTATTGCCTGTTTACTAAGGCGAGAATTACGACCGAAAACTGGAGTTAACGCTCTTAAAATTGCAGTCACCGACTCCGAATATCTGTAGAAAACTTTTATAATTTGCAAACGTTGCTTGTTAGTTTACTTTATCATGATGAAAATGTTAAGTTTACTGAATAAATTGACAGTGACAGTTTAATGATTAGTGAAAGAGTGCGTTCACAAATTAAATTCAAAGTTATCAAGTCCCTATTGGAAAACCTTATATTAGAAAAAAAAAATCTTATAGAGGTACATCTTAATGGTAATGAAATTCAAAAACACTTCTCCAAACTATTTAACAGCGTAGGCGACTGAAAAGCCACTGAAAGTAAAAATGAACCGTCCAACCTAGCGATGAGATTTAAGACTTCCGTTCATCCGAGCAAAATGAAGGTAGGTGGGAATATCCAAACACCAACTTATTTCCAACCTCCGAATTGAACAACAACTGATTCACTATAGGAGCACTAGCCGCTTTAACATCGTTCCTGTTTGTGGTATTGTATGAACGCTTTAAACGATTTGTCAATGTGGCTTAAGGCCGCATTTTCACGCTACAACAGATTCTGGAGTAAACTCAAAAAGTCAAAATTGATATCCACAACATCTTTCTCGGTTTCAAGGCCGCATCTGACGACATCTATAAAGATAAACTATACAGAACTATGGCTACTCTTAGCAGCCCTGCTAAATGCGTCACATTGTGCAGGTAAACGATTTATCATAGAACACTTGGTTGCCCGTAAGGGTCGGAAGCATTCAATGTTAATAAGTGTTTAGACAAGGTGATGATGCGAGGTCATGTGACATCTTCAATATCATACCTGGGAAATTTGTTCGAGACTTGCATGCCAATACCAGAGGCACAAATTTCCCGGCTTGTCGAGGCAAACCTCATGAGGTTTAATTTTTAATTTAATTTTGGTGTGGGCTGAGGCCCCGTTTATTTGGCTTCATAAAAATTTATTCTAATATAAAACTAGGATTGAAAAACTAACAAAAAGTAATAGTTAGAAACTAAGGGAATGGTGTTGGAACTCTAGTTTGAGACAAGAAGTGCTCAGGTTAAAATCAAAAACGGAGAGATTTGAGTTAAAAGGCGCAATCGACAAAACCAGAAAGCAAACGCAGTCTCTGTGTTTTTCGAAGGTATTCCAGTTAAGAAGTTTAAGGCGGTCATGAAAGGGAAGTCAGATAAAGGGGTCATCCCAGGGTAGTCCTATGAAGAGCAAATCGAAGCAAACGACGTTTCTAAGAGAGGGCACCACTTGAATTAAATCCATACCATTTTCAGTTAGTACCAACCTTCAAAAGACACGTGTATAAATTTGACAGCTGTCGGACAATTAGTTCTCGAGATATAGCGTTGTGAGTGAAGCAACTTTTGTTATTGTGAAAAAAAAAAAAATGAATTCAAAGCAATTTCGTATGTTGATTTATCATTTGATGAAAAAAAAATGCAGCCGATGCAAAGAAATGGCTTGATAAGTGTTACCCGGACTCTGCACCAGCCGAGCGAACCATTCGCAAGTGGATTGAAAAATTTAAAAGTGGTCATACAAGCACCGAAGATGATGCACGCAGTGGACGCCCAAAAAAGGCTGTTTCAGATGAAAACATCAAAAAAGTCCACAAAATGATTACGAATGACCGTAAAGTGAAGTTGATCGAGATAGCTGAGGCTCTGAAGATATCAAAAGAGCGTGTTGGATATATATACACGAATATTTGGACATGCGAAAGCTCTGTTCAAAGTGGGCGCCGCGTTTGCTCACAGTCGACAAAAAACAATTGATGATTCAGAGGAGTGTTTAAAGCTGTTCAACTGCAATAAAGCCGAATTTTTGCATCGGTAGGTGACAATGGAAGAAACTTGGCTAGATTATTTCACACCAGAGTCAAGTCGGCAGTCAGCTGAGTGGCGAGTAGGCGACGAACCTCGTCCAAAACGACCAAAAACTCAACAGTCGGCTTGCAAGGTTATGGCATCCGTATATTGGGATACACATGGAATAATTTTTATCGACTATCTCCAAAAGGGGCAGACTATCAACAGTGACAATTACATTCCGTTGTTGGAGCGTTTGAAGGACTAAATCGCAGAAAAACGGCCGCATTTGAAGTGAAAGAAAGTGCTGTTTCATCAAGAAAATGCACCGTGTCAAAAGTCGATAAAAGCGATAATAAAATTGAATGAATTAGGCTACGAATTGCTTCCCCACCCACCGTATTCTCCAGATTTGCCTCCCAGCGACTATTTCCTGTTCGCAGACCTCAAAAGAATGCTCGCCGGAAAGAGATTTAAGACCGATGAAGAAGTAATCGCCGAAACAGAGGCCTATTTTGAGGCTAAACCGAAATCGTACCACAAAACTAGTATCGAAAGATTGAAAAATCGTTTCAATCAGTGTATCGCCGTCGAAGGCAACTATATTGATAAATAAAGTTGAATTTTGCAAAAATTTTATGTTACTATAAAACGGCACTGACTTTTTAGCCCATGTGTTAGAGAGTAGTATAATATTTCAAGGTTGCGAGGGGATTTAGCCTGGGGTACAGGTTGGCCATGCAGAAAGCAGAGTCGATTGGATTTACGTGACAAAGTCATAGATTGACATTTGGTGACATTAAGCTCTAAGCAAGCAACACCAAGTGGGAAAAACCTATCGAGGTCTTGTTGGAGGAGAATAGAGTAAAGAAATAGTTTTGGAAAACTTAGTGTCGTCGGCGTAAATAAATAGGGGACAGTTTTTAATACCATAAAGTTATCAAAATCGTTTATAGATAAAATGAAAAAGACGGGACCCAGATGGCTACCTTATGGGACACCAGAAATGGCTAAGAACGTAATGGTTCTCCAGATAAGAAGATATCCATTTTAACAATGTGGAATCAAAACCGAAGGAAGGCAATTTCAAAAGGATCAATTGGTGTGATATTTTATCGAAGGCCTTAGCAAAATGGGTAGCAATAACATCGATTTCGTTGCCATTTTCTAGGACTAAAAGTGCAAAGGATACGAATTCAACTATGTTTGTAGTAGTTGATCTACCTTTCAGAAATCCATGCTGATTGGGTGATTTTAGTGACTTGGACTGAAAGCTTAGAAATTCATATAAAAAATTTTCGAATATTTTAGGTATGTGAGAAAGTTTAGTAATGGCACAGTAGTTAGATACTTAAATTTTTTAATTACTCTTTGTGAACCGGGGATATGAAAAAGTTCTTCTAAACTTGGGGGAATCCTCTTGTGTGAGGGATAGATGAAATAGGAAGGAAAGTAGGTGCGAAAAGCTGGAGGCACACTTTTTAATAAATATTACGGGTAGACCGTCTGGTTCGGGTAAAAATTCATCATTGAAATTTTGTAATATTTCTTCGATAGGGTTAGAATCAAAAGATTGAGATAGCAAGGGGTATATGCTAAAATTGAGAAGGTACTTGAAATATATGAGGTCAGGTACGAAGAAGTTGTCTGCAAATGATTTTTTAAAAAAGTTTGCAAAATAGTTGTCAATAGTATGTGGGTCTGTCGATGATATATAATCGAACGAGAGAGAGGGGGATAACCATCTGATTTTCTTTTGTAGTTGACGAATTGATAAAAAGTCTTAGGATCATTTTGTCGAGAAAGCGCTGATGAAGTGAGTTATAGAGCTGGGTGAATTGAAGATGGATTTCAAGATAGTTAGAGTAGTCAGAATAAAAATTGGTGCAAGGAAAAACTGCTCATAGTTTGTTTCTTTTGTTTTGTAAAAAACTAAGTCTTCTGTTATACCAGGCTGGAGAACGCGGAGCAAGGGAAGAGCGCGGTTTTTAACGATTCAATGTCAGTATATCTTTTACAATATACTATTTTTTCCAATACCGTCCATAGCTTGTAGTCTAGTAGAGTGCAGAATTAGCTGAGTAGTTCTTGACCCACTGCTGGTTCTGAAACCAAGTGCAATTAAGTGGGGTGACCTGTTCCAGAACGGATTCTTGGTACATTTTAACCAATGTTTTCATCACTTTTCACAAAAATGGAGATCTGTTACCCTGTCGTAGGTAACCCACCAAACCATGATTGCCACTGGATGATGACCTTTCTCGACTCGTGAAATCAATTGTGAAGCCTAACTAGATGACCGGGCATAAATCTGGTCAGAATGAACCTTGTTGTGGTTGGCAACAATCTTCATAGAGTAATGCTTCCAGTTCTTCATCTTCAAACTTTTTTGGCTGCCCAGGACGTTCATCGTCTTCCAAGCCATAATCACCACTTTTAAATCGTGCAAACCACTTTTGGCACGTTCGCTTAGTTAGCGCATGTTCACCATAAACTTCCACCAAAATACGATGACTTTCGGCAGCAGTTTTCTTCATATTAAAGTAATGAAGAAGAACTCCCCGCAAAAACACTTTTTCAGACACAAAGTTCGACATATTTGAGTGAAAAAAAATTATTGTTGTTTACGCTTCATATGAATGACATATACTGAAATGACGTAGAATGACAGTAGCTTTCCAACGCATGTTCCAATGGAACAATAACAATGGAATAATACAAGTTACGCCATCTCTTAGCAAACCGCATTAAGTTATAGACATATTACTTTTGCAATCGACTAGTTTGGAAGGCGAAACAAGCAGCAAGCAGTTGCTAGCTAAAAATAAATTAACTGTCTGTGTCACAAGCGGGACTTGCAAATGCCTAGTATACCTCACTTATTATAGTAATTGTCTAGTCAAAGATTTAGCTTTCGTAGGCTTACCATTGTCGTCATAATTGTGGAGACGTCAGCTGGCCGTCTGGAGGTGGATTCAACACCCTTCTGAAAATGGCTATTTTTATCTGCGGTATACATCTATTTAAAAAAAAGCAACCACTCAATTTGTAGACTTTTAAATTCTGATTCTTGATCACGATCTCACACTGATGGACAGTTCCTATGAATTGACTATTGTCCGGATACCACAACAATGTTATTCAGTCCCGAATCCATATATTGTATTTTGAGATTCGCTTAATCTTTTAAGAGTGTTTAACAAGAATTTACCAACTATTATATGTTAATGTAGTTCTACATACATATGTATGTACGAGTATGTACTTTGATTGTTAATTAATGAGCACTTATGTTGACTTATTACCAGCAACTGGTACTCGATTATTTTAGTATTATATCCGTTAAAAAAAGAAAAACACAAAAAAAAAAAAAAAAAAAAAAACAAAATTATTGATATGTGCAGCTATTGAATGGCAATACAAATGAATGGACGACGTGGTCCTTAATTACAAAGTGAAAGCTCATTCCTGTTTCGCAGTTGGATACTTAAATCCATCTTGTCGATGGTCAGGATTAACTATCGAAAAAATGCTCGTATTTCAATGATGCTCAACACTTACTCAACCAGTGTTGAAGTACGATTATGATATATTAAACGTGCGCCACATTGACCTTCCGATTGTTTTATCATGTTGCGTGGGTTTTGAAAAGAGAGTAGATATACTCGTAATACATAACATACATATCTACATATATTCACATAAAGAGTGTTTGTTCTTAGACTGAAAGATCTTCCAAGGGATTACTTTTAAACCGCGCGCGCTCTCATTATAGAGAGTACCTAGTAATATATACATACACATATGTTTAATATCATGAGTAGAGGTCCATTCAAACCATTCAAACTTATCTTGAAAGTTGGTCTTCTATTCGTGAAATGTAAAGAAGATTATGTGGTTATATTGATCCTCATAAGCGACCAACTGAGTTTGGTGTTCGTCGTGTTGTGCATAGATTTAAAAAAGAACATAGCATCAATGTACTTGACGCAAAGCTACAAAGTGTTATTCCAAATTGTCAATTTGGCATCGATCGCAGCAGTATGGCATCATATAGAAGATTCGTAAAGATATCTTGGTATACACCTGTATAGGACCCAGCTGCTGCAGAAACTGAAGGTATGAAACCATAGCTCCCACGTGACGGGAGCTTGGGCTCTTGAGCAGATTGAAGCAAGCAATACTGCTGCTTCTGATGTGGTCAAACCCATAAAATGCTGCTGAACGTGGTTCTTGAACTGTGCCAACGGTTCAACCTTCGAAAGTATTATTACACAACGTATTCCTTTATTGCAGATGAATCCTTAGCCTATTAGTGCATGGAGAACGTGTTGGTCGCTCTTATCGATCTGTCATCATATCCTAATATTTTTCGTTAAGTACTAATCGCCCATAAAGAAATATCCAGTCATCGTGGTTTCACCGGCTACATTTACACTGATTTGGCTATAATTTATGAACATGCCGGACGTGTTGAATGCCGTAATAAATCTATTTCTCAAATACCCATTCTTACTTTGACTAATGACGATATTACCCATTCAATCGTCCATCGACACTTATACAACTGAGAAGTTTATTCACTAGACATCGTGTTGCAATGACTGTCTTGAAATAAATTCTGGCACCGATGAAAGAACGATCAGAAAGGATCACTCTGATGTATCAAATAAGCGGTATGCTTGCTACAGTATCAGTTATGATGTGGAATTCGTCGGTGAGGAAGCTCTTATCCTTGATGACTTTGTCTACTTGACGTTATTGAGAATAAATTTTGCCTTTTAGGATTGCTGCAAGGAAATGCCTAGGTAAAATCCAGTATCCCGAAATTCTATCTAAGATATACCCGCCATTAAGCATAGCACAACAGCTATGTATGTATACTTCAACACCTAATCAAGAACCATCCTTTTCTTATCCAAAATTACTATAAAATACAAAATTATTCAGAAATACTTTACCGCCACTGATATGGCCTCAAGATATAAGGCATTTATCCGACCGCAATTTGAGCAGAATGCCCACATCTGATCGGGTGCGCCCAAAACATCTCTGCACTTGCTAGATAGGATTCAAAACCGTGCGATAAAACTCATAGGTGATAATAATATCACCCAGGTATTAGACACCCTTGAATATCGACGTAATGTCTTCTGTCTCACTCTATTTTATAGCTATTTTCATCACCAATGCTCCATAGAATTTGCTATTAGTCTTCCGCCCTTTCAAACTTTTAACCGTAACACCCGTCTCGCCATGAGTGCTCATCAGTATACCCTCAGGCCCACTTTCGGACCTACTCTAAAATATCATGATTCGTTCCTAAGTCGCACAACTCGTTTATGAAATGCCCTGCCTAGCTCTTTATTTCCTAGTCATTATAACGTTCAAACATTTAAAATCAACGTTCATCGGCACCTCTCTTTCCATTATCTGTGACTTTCCTTCGCCTGCGCTGTGTACAAGCACATTACGGGTACTCAGCTCCCTTGAGCGCGCGCAAATTAAAAATAAAAAAAAAGAGATGGCATGGGCCGGATAGAAAGAGAATGAAAAATTGTGACATCTACTACGGCGATTGTTATCGATGGAACAGCAGCGCTTATTTGGATTTGTTGTTGGAAGCAGACTTAGGCAAGAAGTCTTGAGTTTCTCCATGTAAACGAGTGCCTCGTCACAATCCGCATTAAGTTTAACTCTACCAAAATGAGACTTGCATGCACAGAGGAGAAAGATGACGACACCAAATATAGCTTCTACTAGTTTCTGGACAAGACCATGGAGTAGTGCCAAAGCTAGGAAGAGAGGCATTTTTGGTAGTACTGTGGGAAAGTATAGCCTGCACGATAGCACCTCCGATAACGAATTCAGGCTAATCGATTTTGCGACGGGGCGAAACATTGTCCTATTTAGATAGTTAGATATCCTATACCACTAGAATCAAGTATCGAAGATTAGTGGAAAATTTTCTAGAAAGCCATAAGGGATGTCGCCTCTGACGTGCTGGGTTTCACTCGGCCATCACAACGAAATTTCTGGTTTGATGACCAATGCCGGCTGTTACATGCAGCTAAGCAAGTGTATCCAAAGTGGAGCTGCATAGTAGGACTAGAGCAGCTTACGAGTTTTACGAGCAGAAGATGAAAGACAAGCATCGGCTTCTCAGGAAGAAAAAGAAGGAGCATGAGAAGCGCGCGGTCGAGGAAATTGAGAGAAGCTACTTCAGGAATAAGATACGGAAGTTTTGTCAAAAAGCAAACATAACATGCTACAGACACAAACTCCGAACCGAGACCTATAGAGACGAAGAAAGGAACATAGTGTTAGAATAGCAATCGATGCTGATACTAACGAACCAAATAAATAAATAAACTTTTCAACTTGGTTGACGTAGACCAACAATTTCGTCCACCCGACCTGGATGAAATTAAGATAGCCATACATAAGCGTAAGTCTAACAAAGTTGCTGGAGCAGACGGCCTGACTGTCAACCTCTTCAAAGCGTAGGCTCTGACTTGGTAAGGAGCAGATGCCAGCTCATCTGTAAAATATGGCCGGACGAAAGTACGCCCGATGAATGGAACCGATCCTCAAAAAAGGAGACCCTCTAAACTTCGCAAACTAGAGAGACATCAGCCTCCTTACCATGTCTGAAGCTGTTCGTCAACAACCTAACTGAACCACATCAGTGTGGCTTCAAGCCAGGAAAGTCCACCATCGACCAAATATTCACACTAAGGCAGATCCTGCAAAAAAACCCATGAGCTCCGAATGAAATGCACCACCTATTCATCGATTTTAAGGCGAGCTATATAGGGCAATGTTAAGTTTTGGCATCCTTGCCAAACTCGTCCATTTGTGCAGTATCGAGATGCACGCTACTACTCGCTGATTCTTCGGGTTTAGAAAGCAATTGACTAGCAAAACCCTCTCTCGAACAATAAAAGTGGCCCTATATAAGATCACAATAATCCTAGCCCTGATTTATGGAGGCATGGACTTTATCCAAAGTGTATGAGGGTGATCTAGGATGCTTTGAGAGGAAAATTCTTTGGGTGATTTTCGGTCCGTCTACTTAGACGGTGAGTTGAGGAGGAGATACAGCGACGACTATACTATACGATCTTTTTTTCTTTTATCAACCATTAAAATATGTAACGCGTACAATAACATCTAATACAACAAAGATATTTCTCTTTGGCTTTGGCAAAATTTGCAAACCTTAGATGCATTCTAACCTCATTACTAAAGAAAAGAGTTTGCTGACGATTTTCCATTTGAGTGATCCAATTTTTTTGTTTGGAACTTGAGCCCCTATTGCTTTCTGGATCTGATTTCCAGACCACCTTCGACTAACCAGCAGATTGGCTCAGCTTGAAGTATGTCAATTTGGTTTCTTGATGTGGAGATGTCCTTGAATGCGCGTACTTTTTATTAGATCACGCTGAGATTCGTTATAGGTTCATTTCGTATACAGCCACTGTTATTTTACATTTCTACTTCTTGTACATCTGCACGAATGACTGGATTGGAGTCGAAAATTTCAGTACACGGACCCCTGGTGTCCATGCGCTCAAGGTCGGCATCAGTGTACAGTCCGGGTAGTTCGCTGCGAAACTTGTCCGGCTCTACAGGAAAAAAAGGCTCCGGCAGAGCGATTCACTGTCATGCGTTAACAGTTACTATAAATGCAAAACTCATAAGCCAACATACTCGTATGAAACAAAAGTTTATACATCTACTTGCCTATCGGCAGAATATTGAAATATGTTTGTGAGGCATTTGCAAGCATTGAAACAGAATCGTTGAAGATGGGGTCATTAAGAAAGGACTCATATATGTTACATTGTCGGCTAGAATAGCACAAAACAGTGGACAGTTATAACTTCAAGGTAGTAAAGTCGTTGTTTACATAGCTTACGCAGTTGTTGCCAACCGCTTTTTTTGTCTTTTCTTTAGCTCAGAAGCTTTCTTATGGCTTACAGGCATCGACTTTATCAGAAAAGAATGAGGAAGCACTTGGACGTTTGGAGAAACATTTGCTTCAAGGATCACGGTTCTATCTGTATTGATGGAGAGTGGAGTAGTAAATAATCAAAAATCTTTAAGGGCTGTAAAGCGACATGGAATAAGCTAAAAGAGTCAGAACTCATCGGCTTGACTGGAGAAGCATGTTGGTTTAGGCCCAGGCCCACCTCGCGGTGTACCGCCACCTAAATAAGAAAGTAATTATAATTTAGAAATATTGCGCTGTTTCGAATACCTTCATCCCTTAGGAAAAAGGAGTCACTACATTTTCCAAATGTATCTTCATGTATCAATATTGTGGATTGTACCATTCTCGAGTTATAGGTTCAGAAAGGCATTTGTTTAAATCACCTTAACAGCATTCTAATATATAGACAGTGAAAGGCATTTTATATATTCATTCATAAGGAGCCTTTAATGTCCGAGATTAGCTTCCTAACCAACTAAACGTGGGCTTTTAAGGATTCTTATGTCAATTTTCAGATTCTTATGTCAATCAGATTTTCTCTGGTAGAGAAAGTTAGTATCCCAAAATGTTACTCAACGTTGACGTTAGCTGAAGGTGCATCTATATTCGATTATCGAATGTTGGTCGAATTCTGGTGTGTTGGTACACATGTCCCGAACATATGTTTAAACTTTCAAGTATACTTATGTTAGTTTGTTTTTAACAGATAGAAAGGTTAGACGCATTTTAGTGTGCTCGGCGATTTTCAATTACTATAAAAACTGGAGCTAAGAATTTGCATCAAAATTTTGTAAAAAATGGAGTCAAGCTCTAAAATACTTGAAATTTTGACAGTGGCATACGGTGAGTCTGCTCTAAGTAAAAAATATTTACATTCGAAGGGGCGGAATGATACTGGTCATTGGTGGTGCAAATAGCGATACAACCAGATAAGACAGGAGACGTTACGCCGGTGTTCGAGGGTGTCGAATAATTGTGTCGTATGGGCATCACTTACGAGTTTTATCGCAATACTATCTAGTAAGCGTAAGGGCCCAGGCCCATAGAATCCTTTGCGTCCGTTGCGTCGACATAATCGACTGACAGCTTGATAGAATATACTCTTCGTTATAGAAGCTGGTCCACAAGCAACGGATATGACGGGAAAAACGGATGAAGTAGTTTTAATTTCTACTTTTTCAATTAGTTGATCCGTTGGCACTTCATACATTCAGACATTGAGAACCATACATTCACATATTGAGGTTCACGCATTCACAAAATGATAGTAAGCACTTTCATTGGTGGAGACATTGAGAGAATGAAGGGAAATTGTCATAGCTTGAAAAGAAAATATTGACAATAATTTAAGTTTTAATTATTTCGTTTCGTTTGCGACGGATTCTATGGAACTGTCATTCAAGTCAAATAAGTCAGCGTCAACCTTACCAGCATCGTAACGGATTCTATGGGCCGGGGCCTCAAAGAGGTCTTAAGGGCACCTGACCTAGATATTCCTCAACATTTTCGACGACATAAAATATGTGGTCATTCCAACGTAAGTTGTCATTGACACACACTTCGAGAATGGAAGGCTTTTCGGTTTCGACGATGTTTAAATTTCGCTTTAACGACAGTAGGAATGTGAATCAGTGAATGAATATGAGAAGCAGAGTGTACGAGTACTGTCGTCAGCAAAGGAGTATATTGGATAAGAAGCAGCAGATAAGAGATCATTGATGTAAATTAAATAGAGTGTCGGAGACAGAACGGAGCCCTGGGGCACACCAGCATTTATTTTGTCAATATCAGACTTGAAACCATCCAAGACAACTTCAATTGAACATTTTTAAATGTAGTTTCTACTCCATTGCAGAAGAGAGTCATCGATCGCTTGCCAAACTTTGCCAAATGACTTAAAAATATCAAGCGCAACTATCTTTCTTTCGGCAGATTGATATACGTTTTGATTTCACTTTTAGGTGAGACATGCCATCAAATCGCAAGTGCACCTGTTGTGTTTCGAGATATTTCATGAGCTGACGGTTTATCAGCGTTTCCATGACCTTGGAAAGAAGGAACGTAAGTGTAATGGTCTGTAAAAGGAGAGAGAAGAAGATTCGTCTTTGTTAAGAACGGGGTGGACGAATGTTGTTTTCCAACTTCTCGGAAAGGGTCCTAAAGAGTAGGATTGATGAAAAAGCTTACGCAGTGGTTTATCCAGCATTAAAGAACACCTCTTCAGAAGAAGGGGATATACTCGTACACCATGCGGATCCGCGGATTTGTGAATGTTAAGACCTTTAAGAACTCTTGCTACCACATGTGTGCGAAAGTGGGTTTGTCCCATTGAACATTCGACGCACTCAAGTGTATGCGGAGACAAGGCACTTTGAGCTGATCACAAAGTATGCAGCAAGCAGATTGGTCATGCCCAAAGAGCTAATAGCTGGAATGTCATTGTAAATGAGCGTTGGGATGGAGGATGAGGCAGAATTTCTAATGTTTTTTTTACAAACGACTAAACATTTTTAATATCTTTAGGACACTGTAATATTTTTTGCCTCAGTTTCCGTCGTATTGGCATTTCACAGGCTTTAGAAAGGCGTTACATTCATTACTGATTCGTTTGTGTTCTTTCGGTTTTCCTCTGTTATTTTTGTCTTGAAAGACTGAAAAAACATTTCTCTAATTCTGACCGCTAATTTACAGCTAGAGTCATACCATACCTTTTCCTTTTGTTTGATACTCTTCATCCGATAAGTATAAAGGATCTCATTTCAAAGAGAATAGTGTCTGTGGTCATATCAGCAGCGGTATCCATGTCGTTATCGGAGAAACATAGCGACCAGTTAAAATTCCTAAAAAATGTGTTAAATCCACCCCAATCTTTTCTCTAACTGTGTGATCGGTGTACGAGAAATTAGCTGTTAAGTTAAAAACAAGTCCTTAGTTAGCAAACCTCGCTGCTGAGAACTCTGTTGACATTGCACTCAATTTAATCAACCCGTTGGGACAAGCCGAATATGGCTTGATGTTGTTGATGTTTTCAGTTAATTACTTTTCCATTGAAGACAGTTGAAAGAATTTAAAATTTAGTTCTCTTCTCAATTTGTGACCATAGTTCAGCAGTATCGATGATTTTTGTTGGTGTATTTTTCTGAGCTAACGTCAACTTATTCCTTGTGCCAGATGACATATGGTATTCGGCAGAAATTACAAAAACGCAATCTGTAATTTTACAGAAATACAAAGAAGACTCGGATATATTATGACTATAATCGCGGATAAGAGACGATTACAGGTATTTTCAAAGAAAATTAAGGTTTGTTTAGGCGGTTCTACTTCATAAATTTGAACAAAACACCCGGAGCAGAAAGGACACACTTCTTAGAATCATTACTATGTACATTTTCATCTCTAGAGGCATATTCCTGTCTTTTTTTTTTTGTGACAAATCAATTTTCTTCTCCTCATCTAAAATCTTACTTACCGTAAATATACGGTCATTGTTAGGATAAGACGATTTGAAAGTCTTTTGAACTTCAGGTACAGAATAAAAAAGACAGTGCTCCTGGGAAACATTGTGTACTCGCCAGAGCCTCAATATCTAGCCCAGCTTTGCAGAATGTCATTCGCATTAGTCAGTTCACAGCTTCCCAGGATATTCCCGAGTGACGCTAGGAGAAACGCTTGGCAAGGTTGTCCTGCTAATTCCCCAATAAAATGTTGAATATTGTATATTCTTCCTTGTACATACTCAAACGTTATTGGTATGTAAAATCAGTGCTGTTTCCTTCTTAAAATAGAAACAACAACGTTATTTACCAAAAAATAGAGTGAGGGAGAGGGGCAAACCTAAAATGTTTTAGTTATTATCCTGGTTATGCAGAACTAATGACAAACCTTAACCAAATGCTATTCATTGGATTCAATTTCGAATTAAATTTTAATGAGTTCGGATGTGCGGATACCAAATGCTCCCTTGTTCGTATTTATTTTTATACTTTATAAGGCAAATGTCAGACTTAAAGGCAAATAGAAACTCGGTTTCGGCCTAAAAGTTTTGAAATTGAATTTAGACAATTTCTCCAATACCTTCACATTTGAGGTTAACATAAGTCATAGGGGTTCGCCGTCTTTCTCCGTAGCTAAGATGTAACGAATTCTGGTGGTTCGCGTATATCTTCCTCGAAAGCTCGAATTGAAAAGGATTCCTAATGGATAAGTTAGAAAATAAGGGAAAAAAAAGAAAATAAAAAGTTCTGTTATGTTTTCAGTGGTGTTTTCACTCAATAGGGACACCGCAGCTCGAACATGGTCATTTCCATCACAGGAACATTGGCCTGAGAGTGATTGCTTCGTCAATGTGTCGTAGATACGAGTGCACTTGTTGAGTTCGCTTACTCCTTCGCCTGTCAACACTAAGCCACAGTGATGAAGGTAGTGGTGGGTGGTTTTGATTTTCGGTACTTGTTCCTATTTTTCCTCCCCTTGCTGTCGATATATGAGCACAGCTACAGTACACTTACTCGTTTCCACATAAAGTCCCACATAACGTTAATATGTATGATGGTGTTATTATACACTGATGGTCATACATATGCATGTTACTCATGTGCGTATGAGACTTTTTTCTTGTAGTCTCCCCGATGGTGAACACAAAATTTTACTATAAAAGCCGTTACGAAGTAGCACTTAAAATCAGTTACCAATCAGTTTGCCCACTCACTGGCAATACGGATCAAAAAGTCAAAAATTTCCAATTTTGATACACCAAAGTGGTAAAGTAGTGAAGTGGTGAAGTGTCGATATATTCCGGATTTAGTGCAAACACCTTTTAAGTTTTGGGGGCATATCATCGTGTCCAATTTACAGTAGTGCAGAGTGACGAGATAAAGTTTTTTTTGAAAAATTCCTAAGGATATGGCAACGATAGATAGACCTAGACTAACATTTGGTTCATGTGTGTTACTGATGATTGTTATGGGAAGAGTTGTGCAGAGTATAGATTCAGCAGGCTTAACCGAAGGAATATATCCGGTTGAGACAAAAAGGGATGCTGCGTCAGATAGTGAGATGGGAGAATTCATTGACTCTACCAACCTCAAGAATAGTTATGATGAATATCCGGTACGAAAATTGCATTTTAATTGATCGTTTAGAGAGTGTGTCCTGTGAGTGTATTTCTGGTTGAGAAATTAAAAAAAAAAATTAATTTTGAAAGGAATTTTGGAAAGATTCGTATGCCAAAGTATGATATATCTTGTGTCCTCTATTAACCCCTGTGATAATATAAATATATCTAACTAGTCTGATCCGTTAAACCTTTGTTAAATTCAATTTAATAAGGACACCTTTTCCCCCACCTTCCACTCTCTCATTATCCTCATAACTGCGAGCTTTGCGAAATAGATACATATACAGCCACTCCACGACAATGTCTTTGGATGAAAATATCGAAGCTTTACACTGTAAAATATTGCGAATCTCACTGTTAAAATGAACCAGTTATTGGTTTTTTCAAATATAAAGGTAAGACGATTTTGATCGCCTAAATGCATCGAATTTGAAATTTCGGTGCAGCAAAATCGTATCCAAATCAGTCGTTGTTGTACTTATCTGGGATTCCTCAAGAAAGTCGTCTTAGGCCAATATTTTTATTTTGACGTTGACATCACCATCAAAGTTTGCTAGTTATACTAACAACATAAAAATCTTCGGTTTTTCCTTAGTAGATAAATTGTTTTTCAGACCTCACTAGGAGCTTAATTTTTCTGATCATATGTAAAAAGAGTGCTCGCATCTTTTAACTTCTGATTTATCAAGGTATGGGATGGTACCATAAACTAGTGCATCCATCTTCTTTTGTCAGTTGTATGACACTTACACCGCGACTTTTCTTCAATGAGTATCTATCTTGTTTACAGCGCAATCCACCTGAGTGGGAGTTTCTGATGTTTTCGAAGTCCTTAGTTAGATAATTGTTGGTCTCGATAGCCGATAGTCCGATGTAAATGGCTTTTCAAGAACGAAAAGTTCGCCAAGTATTTGTGAACATCTCTATCCTTAAAACACAATATACGTAAATACTTGCACCTCTGAGAGTAATAATTTTAACTGATTTTCCACTTGCTATGAATATATATGTAAATCTTCGATCTTATATCGAATCTACCACGTAACCTTGTGGCACAGCACCACTTTGCTTAGCTCCCACTCAAGGGATTATGAACTCTCTAAAATGTTCTGACACAGTGCCTGTGGAAAACCAGGGCGAAAAAAGGGAGATTCCAATGTACGTTGGTCTAGAATGTTTGTATATTATAATGACTAGGAAATAAAGAGCTCCACAGGGCGTTTCATAAGCGAATTCTTGGGCTCGAAAAGCAATGAAGATTATTCAGGGTATGTCCGTAAGTCGGCTGGAGGGTTTAGTAATGAGCATCCATTGCAAGGGGAGTGTTACAGTAGCAGGTTTGAGGAGAAGTAAAGTTGGAGAACTGGTTAAAATAGCCATAGCATGAGAAAAGGCGAACTGAATAATGTCAATTAACTACACAATATAAGCGTAACCTGGTGACTTTATCGTACCGTTTTGAATCTTACCTAGCAAGTACTTAGAAGTTTTAGAGCACTTGACCAGATGTAAGGGTGTATCACCATTTTTTTAAATCAATCGATTGGGGAACATCACATCACTTTCACGAGCAGTATGGTCATCTTACTAAAATCAGCAATTCTCTATCCATATATCGTTCTGCGTTGATCGTAGCAGTTTTGCCATTATCATTTTCAAAAAAGTTGGGGCCAATGACACTTTCAGAGAATACACCGTTTAAATGCTCCCACATATGAGCTTCGTTGGTCATGATTACAAGGTCAATTTGTACCTTGTATAGGAAATTGTAGAATTCAACCTTTAAAATCTTCCACATAGGCGATGGACGCAAGTCAAACTGCTGAACGGGCGACGATATGAAGTTTCTGGATGTTGGGGAACATTAGCTTTTATAGCATCATTGGTCTCATTACTTCTACGTTGGCCGGGTTCAATCTTTGACTTTGATGTTGCTTACTGCCACCACTTTCAGTGAATTTGGTCACCAAATTTTGGATGGTGGTACTGTTAGAACGCGATACGAGTATTCCTAACAGAGGACTGATTTTGATATTTAGGACTTAGGTTGCTACTGAAGTTTCGAAAAAAAAAAAACAAGTAAAAACAAATTTTTTCATCAAAAATTACTTTATTGTTTTCAAAATACCCTAGATGCCTGCCTACAAAGTACTTTTACATGCGTTTGAACTAATTTTCGAAGCAGTTTTCTACTCCGAAAAAGGTAACTCCAAAATACCATATGGGTTTTAAACGCATTAACCGCTTCTTTAGACGTCGGCAAACGCTGATTTCGCAATTTATTGTGATGTGGGAGAATTAAAATAAGTCATTCGGTGCAAAATTACGGCTATACGGTCGGTGACCCATCAATTTAATGTTTTGAGTGCTGAAAAAGTGACTTCTTTGAGCCGACCTGTGAGGACTCGCATTATCGTTGTGTAGAATTATTTGCGTTCGGTGGATGCTTTTCCTTATTTCTTCAATGACTTTTGCCAAACAACTGGTGGTGTACCATTCCAAATAGACCGTTCTACGTTGGTCTAATGGCACTGAAGAAACATTCTACTATTTGCTTCGAAGTAGCACTGCATTGATGCTGTGTGGGAATTGATATTGCAAGATCGGCATGTGACTTATAGTGAAATTGAGGCATATTTTGGCATAAGTTCCACTTGCATACCTTTAATAGTGCATGAAAATTTGGCCATCAATCATTTCGCCACGTTGTATACCGCATAATTTGACAATCGCTCAAAAAAATGCTCATGTCAATTCGATCGCAGTGTTGGCTTTCAGCCAACTTTTGTTACGAGAGTGAGACAGCAAGTAATCGACTTAGCTTTATCCAACAGGTATGCTTAGGAGATTAATCACTGGGAAATGTCCATATCAGACCATAGATACATCGAATCTAGAATCGGATGCGAGGCCTCGACTTTGTTGAAGAGAAGGAATCCGCATAAAACCAACTCGACTCGAATTAAGGAGGAACTCGACAAGTACAATAAAATAGTGCTCCTCTTAACTTCATGCCAAAACAAAAGCTTGAGCAAGCTGCTCAGAACATGAACGGCACCCTCACCAAGTGTTTCGAAATGGCATGTCCAGCCAGTAAGTAGTCCTGCAGATTGCCCGTTCCTTGATGGAACGCAGACATGCAGCTTTTTCGTAAAGAATCCAGAAAACTTCTTAACAGGTTACTTAAGACTAATTTGAAGAAAGTTTGGAATCTTTGCAGATCAAAGCAAAGAGATTTTAAGAAGCTTATTCGGACTTCGAAGAGCGCATCTTACAAAGCTCTTTGCGAAAAGATCGAAACTATCGGTGAAACTAGTAGTGAGCTGAGTAACACAACACGCCATAGCTGGTATATCTCATCGGTTGTGGTGACGAATGATGCCATTAAACATGATGTTGCTTCTTTTGATGGCTCCAAGGCGTCTGGCACCGATGATGTTTACCCAATTATGTTACAAAAAGGTATAAACCAGCTGCTGCCAACTCTGAAGAGAAGAGCCCATGTAATATTTTGTTAATGGTGACGTAAACGTCACACCGTCCAAGATACCTTGAATTTAATGTTCCAAAAGGTAATTTCTTAATCATTAATCATTGAGAAAATATCAATGAATTTTCGACAAAAGAGCCTACTTCTTCTTACAGCGAAGAAGAATCCCTCTTTTGTAGAAGAGAAGATATAACACTTTTACCAACGGCTTTGTGTATATTGAAATTTTTGAGTATTCCTCTAGGAAAAGATTCGTCTCAAAGAATATTTGTAAAGCACGTTAAATATTATGTCTCTAGACATAAAGCAATCTGAGAGCGTTGAGCGCTGCAGATTGACCTTGTCTAGACCAACTTTCCACCCGATTATAAAAATTATGAGTTAATCACTCAAGATAAGGATGTCTTCCGTAACGATGCTATAGAGATAAACAATAAATCAACTGGTTACTGAATTCTTTTAGCAACACCAACTCCTCTCAAATCTGCTGATATTGCCATGTCAAAGCCCAATTTTTGCATTTGTTTTTTTTTTTTTTTACATTCGTCGGCTCTAGCGATGTTTGACATATTTTGGGGGATTTTAATCTACGTAAGCCGAAATGGGCTTAGATACATCAAACACATTTTACCATTGCTAACGCGATGTCTGAAAAAGAATTCTTTACATCGACTGCCTTACTGGCTCTGATTTATTCCAATTAGGTGGTATCGCCAACAATCTCGAAAGACAGCTTGATCTCATCTCTTCTTCATTGTATTGCATTCTTCAAAGCATAATTGCATTGTTTCAGCGAACAGTCACCTGCTCTCTAATCTAGGTCATTACCATCCACCTCTATCGTATGACAGTATGACAACGGTCTCAAAATTCTTTGCTATGAACTCGCCTATATCTTTTCGTAGAGCAGACTACGGGTAACTAAACAGCTTACAAAGTACAACCAATTGCAACTCTTTATGAAAAGCCTTGCTTTTCTACAGATAATTCTCTTACTAATTTTTATACCAAAATTTTCAATTGTTTTTCACAATCTATCCAATTTTTGCCCCAAAAGAACTCCCCATTATCTCCACCGTGGTATACCAAGAATTATGCGGAATCCGTAACAAGAGAAATAAACTATGACGCATTTATCTGAAATCACGCTTGAAGTAGATTTTCATAACTACTAGCTTGTTAACACCTAATTCTCTGACCCTTGTGAATCACTATATATAAATTATTTAAACCGTATGTTAAATTAAAAAAAAGCCGACAACTACCCCTAAAACTTAAACCAGGCAATATATGCTCTCCTCAATTAAGCTATTTGCTCAATTGTTTAGCAAATCGTTTGCTAACCACTCAGAAGATATAGACGATCTATACTTCTCCTACTTGAATATCTGTCAATAAACATCATTTCTTTCGCGGGCATTACTCCAGAGTTAGTAAAAACAAAAGATCGAACAATTTAAGTACGATAATTCTGCTGATCATTTCAAAATGATGTGTGAATTACTTGTCACAATCTCTCACAACTCTTCATTTCACATACTCACTTCCTCTTCATAAAAAAAGGTCGAAAGGACAAAATCTCCAATTATAGGCCAATCACGAAACTGTCCTAATTGATTTCTCATTTCATTGCAAGTCCATTCTTTCGAAGAACCTACATGGATTTTTAAAGGGTAGATCTACAATTAAAAGCCTAAAAGAGTTTTTATTAAGTACTCTGTGCGCTCTAGAAGATGTCAAAGAAGCTGATGTACATATACAATTACTACCGATTTCAGTAAAGCTTTCAATAAAATTTCGCATAAAGTCATTCTTCTCAAACTAAAAGCTCTTGGCTTTCAATCAGATTTTATACTTGAAAGAAAGACACTTCAGTGTCTTCTTTGGGCCAACATTACCTAAATTCATTAAAGCCCCTTCCGGCCTGCCCCAAGGAAGTCATCTCGGTCCACTATTATTCATCCTGACACATGACCGTGTTAAATGTATTATTGCTAATTAATTTATATCAATGTATGCAAACGACATCAAAACCTAGTCTTTTGATAACGAATCTGTTCCCATAGAAGAGAACGCGATTTATTATTATCTGTGACAATTATTCAAAAAGCTTCGCCGAAATATTGAGCACTTAAAACACATCAGATCAAAACAAACTCTGGTAACAATGTTAAGGATAACTCTCTCTATTGAAAAACCGCAGAACTTATTGAATAACCCACTATTAATACAGATTACCCCTCGTCACTTTAAATAAATTTATAAGCTATTCTTGTGATTTGCTAAAGATATTCTTTCCGTATGTGCTTCTAACCTGCGTGTCAAGAAGCCTTTTAAGCTTTCTTGCGTACTAAAAAGGCATTGGAGTCAGGGTGGAGATAGACCTCAAGCAATCTCTAGTTGGCCTGGTCTTCAGTCAACTGGATTCAGTTGCGCCCTTTAAGTTGGCACAACTTGGGGTCCTCATTGTTCTCGTCCTCGTCTTGTACTAACTATCTTAGTCAAGAAGTTAGATTAGCTATTCAAATCTTACTCAGTATTACTCGGGTGCTAGCTGTCTACTGTCCAGATGGTTAAAGTCATTCATTTCCACTTTAAGGCATCGTGAAAGACAACTGTATACTTACAAGTTGTTCTTTGGTAGGAAATAGGGACTTCAGAATGTTTGGGTATACAAAGAGTGAACAATTGAAGAATATTCAATTACATGTGGAGTAATAATCTCGACGTGTTTCTTGCTGACCGAGTCGTATTGCATCGTAGAATCAAAAAATGCTAATCGTATGCAATATCTTGCATTTGTTACTTTGAATTTCCAACAATTAGTGCGTGTTAATGCATATGTTTTCCAGATACATTCAGCTGTTGGTAACTCGGGCTCAATTGAAAGTATTGGCATGCTCATTGGTAGCTACCTTGATGTTAATAGCTTGGTACGTCAGTAATATATCCCAAACAATTAGAGCAATGCAAAAGCGAGTTAATTCAATTAACTCCATATTTCCATTTCAATCATCTCTGGGTATCGCATTTTGTATCATACTTTTTAGTACTGTGCATTTTCAACTCTCTTTGGAGTTAGATAAGTTTCAAGGAATTCACAGGTTTAAATGTTGCCATCAATGAATTTGGGTTTCTTAGGAAGAAGTTCTTTTGAGCTACCACGTCACCCTAAACCATTTTATACAACTCAATTTTTTTTTTGCTAATATAAGGGTGGTCCAAATGCAAGTTTTTTTCTTTTTTTTTTTAATAAAATAAAATGAACAAAAATGAATTATATTCAATATGTTATGATTTTGTAAGAAGGAGCAAACATTCCTATTAGTTAAAAAATACGATTTCATTCATTTGGCTAGTTCTGTTGGCTTCGCAGAAGCGCATCCCGTCAATCCAATTTTGTAAAACTTTGTTGACTATTGCTGCCTTTAATCGATTTTGGATTCCCGCATAATATCGATCTTTAAAGGCAACCCACAAAACAACTAGTCAATTGATATCGCTTAGATGGCTGATAACACGATTACCGAACTAAGAGCGCAAAAGATCGATTGTTTGATGCGCCGTGTGGTATGGCGCGCCATCGTACTGAAACCAAAGTGGTCTGTCATCTCCATGTCATGTCAGCCCATGTCATGTCAGTCCATGTCATCAATTTTAGCTCACAAAAATTCGGTTATCATGGCTCTATAGTGCTTGCCATTGACCGAAATCGTGTTTATAGCAGCATTTTCGAAATAAGTTTAGTTGAGTTTAGTACTATTTATTTCATAAAAAATTATATATATTGTACATAGGTTCAATCGCTCGGTCTTTTTTTTTTTTTTTGGTTTGGCTGAATGACTGAAGACTACCAGACTGATTATTGTAAATTTGTAGTCATATATGTACCTCATATCGTACATTTATACCTTTTGTTAATGTTTCCTAATTTGGAAGCTTAGTTTTAGAAATTTTTTCAATTATACAGCTTCTGTAACGCAGAGCATTCGTCATGTACATATATAATGAATCCCAGCTTCTGTCGCCGTTGAGTGTGCTTATTACTTCCTACTACTCGCCTGTATGCGCTCCAAAGATATTTATACGGAATTCCTTAAGAATGGGACATAGTGCTAGAAAGTGGTTGATATCCTCACGTTCTATCCGGTTGCATATATTGGTATATATTTTAATTCGTGCGGTTTTTTTTTTTTATCAAAATTTGAACGTTTATTTAAGAAAAACATGTACAGTAGTATTATTCAAAGTATTGTCCATCTGAAGCTATGACTTTTTCCCATCTTTCTGGTAATTTGTGGATCCCAAAAGAATTGCGCCGGCTTGGCAGCCTAAAAAAGGGCGTTCTGCATCGACCGGAACAAATGGTAGTCAGAAGGGGCAAGGTCTGGGCAAGGTCTGGGCAAGGTCTGGGCAAGGTCTGGGCAAGGTCTGGGCAAGGTCTGGGCAAGGTCTGTTTTCCAAATAGTTCTAAATCGGAAGAGCAACGTGGGGCCTAGCGTTGTCATGATGGAAAATTATTGCCTCGTGTCTGGTCGCATATTCCGGGCGTTTTTCGGCTACTGCTCTCTTTAAACGGATTAATTGTGTTCGGTAGCGTTGTCCATTGATGGTTTCACCCGGTTTTAGCAGCTCATAATACAGCACACCCATCTGATCCCACCAAATACAGATCATTACCCTAGCGCCATGCATATTCGGCTTTGCCGTTGATTTGGCTGGTTGGCCGGGTTTCATATATGATTTTTTGCTCTTGGGGTTGTCGTAATGGATCCATTTTTCATCACCAGTAACAATGCGATGCAAAAATGGTTTCCTTTTGTGGCGTTCCAGCAGCATTTCGGACATGCAAAACCGCCTTTCGAAGTCTCTCGGCTTGAGCTCATGAGGAACCCAATTTCCTTGCTTTTGAAAATATCCAGCTGCTTTTAAACGTTTTAAAATGGCTGCTTGAGTGGCACCCAAAGGTTCTGCGAGCTCTTCTTGTATTTGGCAACAACCTTCATAGAGTAATGCTACCAGTTCTTCATCTTCAAACTTTTTTGGCTGGCCAGGACGTTCATCGTCTTCCAAGCCAAAATCACCACTTTTAAATCGTGCAAACCACTTTTGGCACGTTCGCTCAGCTAGCGCATGTTCACCATAAACTTCCACCAAAATACGATGACTTTCGGCAGCAGTTTTCTTCATATTAAAGTAATGAAGAAGAACTAACCGCAAAAACACTTTTTCAGGCACAAAGTTCGACATATTTGAGTGAAAAAAAAAAAATTGTTGTTTACGCTTCAAATGAATGACATATAATGAAATGACGTACAATGACAGTAGCTTTCCAACGCATGTTCCAATAGAACAATAACAATGGAAGAATACAAGTTACGCCATCTCTTAGCAAACCGCAATTAAGTTATAGAACCAATATTACACATGATAGGAAGTTCTCACCGATGCGGCGTATAATTAAGGGGTAAGAGTTCCCCTCTTATTTTAAAAACAGTACTCATCATGTCGGTGGTGTTGTCAATTTAAAAATATGTTCTATTGTAGTTTAATCTCTGCTGCGATACCTAAGCTTCACTTATGAGCACATCATATAACTTTTGACCAGTTTCCTCCAGTAGGGTGTTCAACTTTTTACTTGACCGCTACTAATTGCTCATTGCGGTTAATCGACTGATTAAATTCGCAATCGTATTTTAACCTTTCCCTAGTTCGTGCTGTAGGATGCTTTTTTTGTTGATGCAACTTCCCTAAAATGAACCAACAGCATGCTTTGGTTTTGCTAATTTTAATATAAAATGCTTCATGTTAAATTTAAAGCAACCGAAACTCCTTAGTACTTATGTTGTCGCATCACTTCAATTTGCTCACCCTGATACGGCCACTTTTCTCTTCGGCTGTATCTACCTCCGCCGTCCCTAAAAATCATTATCTCCGACTTTGCTAGGTTAAGAGACAGATTCTAGGTTTTGTAATAGTTTTCTAATTGATTTGGAATAACTTTTACAGTATCTATGAGGATAGCCATATCATTTGCAAATAACTGCGTCGGAATTTTCGATTTGCTTTTCCCTTCTCTAATCACATTTGCTATGTCTTTATTAAATAAAACAAACTCCGTTCATTGGGTTGAGGAGGTTGTTAAAATGGTCTTCGAGCCTATTTGCTTGTTAGCCCGGACTAATAATATTTCTCTTTCCATTTATGAGCTTAACAGCGATTGACGAATGATTTGACGTATCCGCATAAAAAAATAGTCTAAAGGCGTCAAAATGCACGATCTAGCCGGCTAATTCATCGATCCAAAACGAGAAATAAAATTCTCTCCGAACTCATTTCTCAATTGGTGCATCGATGAGATGTACCATGCATGCATGTAGCGCCTTCTTGCTAGGTTCAGGTTGTGCATTTTGGGCAAAAAATGAACGATAGCGGGCCCCATTGACGGTAACGTTGTTCTCACGGTCATTTTGTGAAAAAATACAGACCAGTGACCATATATCGCACCAAACAGTACATTTTTCGGGGTGCATTGACAGCTCTTGTACTAGGTGGAGTGAAAAGTAACCTCCTTGAACGCCAGAATGCGCTGCTACTCCAAAAAAGGGTATGGTGGTCCGTTCATACTTAGGCAGACATGCCAAATTTCAGTGCGATACTGTCTTCAGTTTTGTTTTGACAGCTGATTGTTGTTGACGTGTTTGGCATCATGTTGAGTATGGACAAAAACGATTTTCGCTCTCTCATAAAACATTATTTTTTGAGAGGCAAAACGATGAAGGAAACAAAAGAAAAGTTGGGTAAATATTATGGGGCTAATGCTCTATCAGATTACATCGTCAAATATTGGTTTCTAGAATTTTGTGGTGGCCGCAACTCCACTACCGATCAAGTCCGCGGCGGAAGGTCCTCCGATGCGGTTACAGAGGACAATGTCAAAAAAGTACATCAAATGGTGTTGACTGACCGGAAAGTGAAGGTGAGCGAGGTAGCAGATCCCACAAAGATTAGTACTGAGGGCACACGCCATATTTTGGACAATATTCTGCACAATATTCCTGCCGCTGGGTGCCGCGCATACTCACTCCTGACCAAAAACACGAATGCGAGAATACTTCGAAAGAGTGTTTGGACTTACTGATGCGGAATCGGGCGGACTTTTTGCATCGATTGGTAACTGTTGAACACCAGAGAACAGAATGAGTGCCCTGCAATCGACTGAAGGCGGCACGAGTGCTCCGAAGCGGCCGAGGGAGGCTCGATGGGTCGGAAAGGTTATGGCGTCGGTTTTCTAGGATTGTCATGGCATACTCTTCGTGGACTACCTCGAAAAAGGAAAAACCATCAACAGCGAGTATTACTGTGCATTATTGGAGCGATTGAAGGCTGAAATCGCTGCCTCACGTAAAGCGAAAAAAATTTTTGTTTTTGCAAGACAATGCACCGGCGCACAAGAGCATCGCAACCACGGCTAAAATCAATGACTTTGGCTCCCTCGGACTATTATCTCTTCCCAAACCTCAAAAGATGGCTCATCAATAAAAAATTCAGCTCACGCGAGGAAATCATCGACGCCACAGAGGAGTATTTTGCAGACCTTCCGGAAAATTACTTTTCGGACGGGATCAAGAAGTTGGAAAATCGCTAGAATAAGTGTATCAAACTAAAACGGGACTATGTTGAATAAAATAAAAAAAACATTTAAAAAAAAAAAATTGTTTTCCATTCCCAAGGAGATTACTTTTCACCCAACCTAGTATTGCCTGAGGTTGCTCATTGGACGGCAGTTTTGTTTGTTAACATGTCCATTCATCCAGAAATGAGCTTCATTGCTGAAGACAATTTTTTCATAAAAAAGCGGATCCTGCTTCAGTTTTTCTAAGGCCCATTTACCGAACATCAGGTAAATTTTTTCGAAATGGCCAAAGTACCCGAAAAACAGAGCATAAATTTTGATAATGAAATTCAATAATTTGTAAGCGTTCGGGTGTAAGCCTTTCTATAATAAAATGGCAATACTAAGCGAGTGTGATTGACTTTGTCACGAACCACACGTGAGCTGTCAAAAATAGAACACTGAAAAATAAAACAGCAAAAAAATCACCCTTTATTATTTTCCATTTGTGTGCTTTGTGAGCGGCTCTTTTTATGATCTCTGTTTACTGAGTTAAGTTTTGATGGTATAGATCCTAGAGTCCACTTTCATGTAATAGTCCTATATTTGCACTTTATAGCTCCCATTAAGTATTCGGCTATCAAAGGCATCTGCTGGTTTGACGATTCTGCGGCACTTTTACTATCGCTGATCTTATCCTTTGAGTTGCGGGTTACTTGTAAATATGGTAAATCTGAATTATTTTGCGATATCCCGATTCTTAAAGTAACCGATTAATATTAAATCTATTGATTCTGATTTGATTAGTAAGTCCTTGCTTTATCAAAATCGCGCGGACAAAGACAACAATTTAACTGGAATTATACTGGAACTATATGTTCGATTTTGGCGTCCACCTTTAGTCCTAGCAGAATAGCTTGCTCCACTTTTGCTTTTCCATGCTTTGCCGAATGTTGGGTGAATTATAGTACACCCACGCCTTTTCTAATGCCACATCTTAGTCCGTCGGATAGGTCACAGTAATACATTTTCTAGTCCACTTAAAGTTTGTCGACTTTCAAAGCAATATTTACAGACGGTCGGAATTTGCGATGAACTTTTATTACAGCAACCAGCTTAGTCCTCCTTTGGCGTATATTGTGATGCCAATAATTCCACCACAATTTTGTTTGTAAACATAGCCGTCGAGATAAAAATGCGCTTCGCCAAAAAAAAAAAAAATCATTTTTCGCCCAAATTTGACGTCCAATTCGAGCTGCTGTAAAGCCCAGATTGAGAAGCGATAACGAAGCGGATGATCGTTTGCCTTGACTGGTGCGTGAAATGTTGAGTTGTTGAAATCAATGGCGAGTCGATGTTCTTGAATTGAGTCGAACACTCTCTTCCACAGCAGTCACACACTCGTCGGTACGTACCATACGACGTAGGAGACCGTGAGTGTTGTCCGCAAGCAAGCCAATCGAACAAACATTTTGCACAATCTTGCGTACAGCAGAAGCGATGGGTGCTTCATTTCGGCCAAAACTTATTTTTGGCAACGCAGAACTCACTTTTGAAATAAGTTTGCAATATTTCCTAACGTTGTTCGTAAAGCGTAAAGCGATTCATTTGGTATGGCTGTTAGTGTCAAAATAACATGTGATTCACAAAGAAACTTGTATTTGGACCACCTGTTAGATGTTTCTAAAGTGATTGTTGGCCTTAATTTCGTAATGCTTTTGCAGAAGTAAGTGTGACATTTTTTTATCCTGGGCTGAAGCCGCATTGATCTGAGGGTTTATGCTGTGATGAGTTAGGACTACACAGCACTATAGTGAAGATCCTATATTTCAAGACGTCGCTAACTCTTTTACAAGTATCATGTTTAAGTTATTCTTTCTCTAAAAGAGTGAGGATCACTCTAAGATTAATATAACTGATGAATTTCCTTCTGAACGTGTTTGTAAGTGTAAGCAGAAATGTGGAGAAATAGGATTTTTTAAAGGTCCTGAGAAAAGTAGGAGTAGTAAGTTGGAGTAAGGCCCTTTACTCCTATAGTCTAAGTAGCTATGGTAATGAATATACTTAACTGGCGTAATAATATCAAAATTTACTGATTTCTGTCAAAATAATCAAGCAAACCGAAGCTCGAATACGCTGTAAGGAGACATGGTCTTACGTAGATTTGTGGAACATGGTGGTCTTCTTGTACTTGGCTAGGTTTGGGAGGGTACTGAAGTAGTCTGCTTCAGATTTTGAGTTGATACGAAAAACCAGCTCCTTAAGTTCTACTACACCATTAATGAATATGGGTATAACATATTTATGGTGAAACTTGTTAGGCCTGTCCCGTGATCTTTGGACAAATCTCTAATATGCTTTTGTGAGTTTGCGATTTAGAACATATACTCGTATATTTATCAGCTCCAATACCAGATAAAACTTTTAACTCATCAGTCCTGTAGCAATCAACGGAGATCCTAAGCGCTTCATCCAATCTCCACGATTTAAGATCTTAGTTTATATTTTCGACGAAAGCTTATGGAACATGAAATTGATTGCATACTCCGTTGCATGTAATATTAATTTTCGGTCGTAATTCTCGCCCTAGTAGACAGGCAATAACAAGATTAGTGCAAACATTTGAGTCTACATATTCGTTGTTTGATGTTGCCGTGTCAGTGAGATAACGGGTGGGTCGAAGTGTCGAAAATATCGCTGCCGTTCAGACGTCCGTAGCAAACGATCTAAATCAGTCAATTCCACGACGTTCTCAAGAATTGGGCATCATTCAGACCACATTATGGAGTATTTTGCGTAGGGATCATGGTTTACACTCACACAAGATCAAGCTGGCTCAAGAATTGAAGCCGATGGACCATTTGAAGCGACGTACGTTCTCCGATTGGGTTCTGGAGAAGATGTGCCAAGATGTGCCAAGATGCGCCAAGATGATGAATTTCATCGCAAAATCATCTTCAATGACGAAGCTCATTTTTGGCTCAATGGGTTCGTCAATAAGCAAAATATGCGTTATTGGTCGGGTGAAAACCCACATGTGCTTCATGAATTACTACTTCATCCACAAAAAATAACTGTTTGGTGCGGTTTACATGCCGGCGGCATTATTGGGCCATATTTTTTCGTCGACGATAACGATCGTCACGTTACTGTGAATGGCTAGCGTTATCGCGCCATGATCACCGATTATTTTTGGCCCGAATTGGAAGATATGGACTTAGACGATATGTGATTTCAACAGGATGGTGCCACAAGCCACACAGCACACGCTACAATCGATTTATTGAAGAGTAAGTATGATGAGAGTGTTATCTCAAGACATTGGCCAGTCGATTGCGATGCCTCGTTCGTGCGATTTAACGCTACTTGACTATTTTCTTTTGGGCTACGTTAAGTCATTGGTTTATGCCAACACGCCGACGACGTTGGAAGTGCTCAGAGCCAACAAAGCGAAATAGCGGCCGTTTTGGCCGAAATGTGTGGCTGAGTCGTTGAAAATTGGGTCCAACGAATCGAGAGCAACAAATGTGCCCGCGGTGGCCATATGAACGAAGTCGAGTTCTATTTATAAATGTTTTGATTGTACTTCAAGACAATAATAAAGTTTTTAAAATACCTTAAATGGTTTGCCTTTTATTTAAAAAAAAAAAGTTGTCAAGTCGTTATTAGAAAACCCTATATATTCACACTGCGGGAAGGTTTTATTTTAATCAAAGGTCGTCTGATTAACTAAGTGCTTACATAACTATTCGTCTATTCTTGGTATCTGGACACAGTTAATTGTAGCTACGTATTATACATATGTTATATGTAGTATCTGTTGAGAATTCCGAGTTCTCCTTAGTATACCTCTTGGATATAGTTAAGTCGATTACTTGCTGTCTTACTCTCGTAACAAAAGTTGGCTGAGAGCATTTGCTACTGTTACCGCCCCAAAAAAGTGTTCTGAGCATTAGCATCGCAGCATAAAATAAGTCCTCCTGGAGTCACAATATTCAATGAGTTTTGCTACGGCCTCCGGTGGTGGTAGCAGTGACGAATAATTGGGAAAATAAGCAGACGCAACGATGAATTTGTGCCATTCTCCTTTTGTTTCGTAGCTTATGTCGGCAGCAACTGAATCTTGGTTACAGAATTGCACAAGTTTAAATGGTGAGAGTGAGTTCGGGACATAAAGACAAGCTCCCAGCTTTTCCGATTGCTCGTCATAAAGTGGTGTGAAACCTTTTAACCTTTGCAGTGGCTATATCTGTATGGCTGTATTGCTTTAGAGTAATCGTCTTAAGTACTCATCAAGATCGTTTTTAACGTCTTAAAAAAAATCTGCATTCAAATGTGCTCTGTTTCCATTGCCGATAGGGATTGCTGAAAACCTTAGAGATAGGAATGGATCGCAAGATTTTATATATGTATATGTATATGTATAAAACAGATCTTTTTTCCATTTTCCAGATGATCGTACCAAAGCGTGCCGCTCTTTTGCTTGATAGACTAATGGTAGCCTTGCATCATGCTCTTGAAGAGGAACGCAATGACAGACGACGCATCAGTGAGATTTACGGTCGAGAAAGAACAACTCCGACCTTCCTCTTAAAAGGTGGATCCTTGGCCGACTTTGATCCAAGTAAGTTTTGTATCCTTTGATGTTGTACTATCTTGAAATATTGGTTTCATTTGTGAAAATATCCTCAACAGCTGAACAAGACAACATGTATAGCGACGAAGAGCAACCCGATTTTGATTTAAGAAATTTACGAGATTTGAAATCAGCGAATCGCGGCAGTGGCGAAACTGTAAGTTGGATAATAAAGCCTTAATGCATTTGATGGAGAAGTAAAAGAAATTTCAGTTAATGGGAAAGAGCTTTCAGAGAAGAGCACCGCAAGATGACGATTCCGCATCTGGCCGAAATAATGGACGAGTGTATTGGCGTTGTTATTTTAATGCAGTCAGCTGTTTTTAAATAAAACAAAAACTCAATTCGATGTATATCTAATAATGAAACTTTGTTAAATTTGTAAATTCATTTAATTCAACATCAATAGATACTTTCAAAAGACAGTTTATTGTTTTGTGAATATTACTAGTGCATACGAATACATATGTATATTACATCAAAAAATTAAATTAAATATTTTATTTATAAGAAGCTATTGAAGGTATATTGTAATTATTTCTTCAGATACATTTAAATACACACGTACGAGTTTGATGGGAGAGAAAGGGCAAATTTAACTGAAAGATTCATATGGAGTGGAACTTTTGTTAATGAAAATAAAACTATAAATTTAAGTAAAATACATATATCTTCATTTTTTTGTAGTTTTATTGGATCATGTGGAGATAGGCTAATGAAAACTATAAGTTTGTAGTACAAGAAGGGTATTTTATTTTGAGCCCTGTTTTTTCTGTCGGAACAGATCCTTCAGACTATGGAGTTGGTCCATTGTATGTTCCTTTTAATGAAATTTCTGAATATTTCGACGAAAGGTGCTCATTCGCTTCAGTGAAAATGTGGCTATTACATCATCAACTACCACATCAATGCCAAGAATAATGCAGCCGTGGTGTCATCATCACTTTTCATGATGTTGTATCACCCTTACCCAGTACATTTAAGTGCTTAGCAAAAGTGTAGTGCTCTGTCACGACGATAGTAAGCAGCCTGCAGTGTTTTCTACTGAGGGACAGCCGGAAAGCCGCTGACATTTAAGAGAAGTCGGGAAGTATTCGTTTGGTCTGCCGGAAATCTATAGAGTCATGCCATCTGGATTTATGACATATGAAACCCAACCGACAACGGTTGCAGACCCAATGTAGGTTCAGGTCCCAGAAAAATATCGCTTGAGCCTTGCCTAGGAAGTTCGTCGCAAATTTCATTTCCCGTAATCCCATTGTGACAGAGGACACTGACAAGGCCTAATGAACTTAACCTTCCAACACCAACTCCGATCACATAAGTTTTCATTGTCAAACCAGCTTAAAATTAGTGGGTTGGTTGAGATGGCTATCGCTACAGATTCTTCACTGTATATTTAATCGTCATGAGGATTGCGTATATCTCCGCTTGCAAGCCAGACATAAATTTTCTTAACGAGGAGAGAAATTTATCTTTGTCGTCCTCTAAAAATTATCCTAAATCGACTTTGACGGCGTAAGTGAAGACCTGACTACATTCCCTTTCAACCTAAGATTCTAGTCGATTTTGCATAGGGAAAGTCGATCTCGTATTTTTTCCGCAGCAGGAGTTCTGGTGTCATTACATCAAATAGCTTGTCCAGAACACCAGAGTCAGAAAGCAGGTAAGCAAGGTCATCAAAGCTTCAGTGCATAGTGCACAAAAGACTTTTTAAACGGAAGATGGCTCTGAGAGTGAAGCCCATAATATGAAGATAAAGGAAAGGGATGTCAATCAATGCGTCTAGTGCGGAGCCAGGCGTACTAGAAGAAACTCCAACCTAGTCAAGACAGACCATTCTTTGAAGTCTGGCAAAAGCAGCAAATATCGTATGAAACTTTGTTCCATGAGACAAAATAATTGGCCTTATCATAGGTGTGTAAATGCAAAGGATCCTTCTCGGTGACAGGCCCGATATCTTGCCAACAGCTCCTTTGCGTAAACGTTCCACAGAAGTTTGTTATCTATTATTACACTCAAATCCTTCTTTGAAGAATTGGATAGTGATGAATTTGATCACTAGATGAGTCAGACATATTCATCTTCCTCCTTCTAATAAAGAGACCAGTCTCAACTTTTGAGAAAATTGACTGCAAGTCAGTTTCTAGTGTACTAATTGTCCATTACGGTTATTGCTACTTGAGTTTTCTAGCAAACCGTCAGTAGACACGTTCCAATGGACAATACAGCTATATCATCCGCGTATGCTTCTCCATAGACGCCAGAACTTTTGAGAGCTTTAAGCAGTGAACCGACCAATATGCGCAAAGCAGTTGAGATAGAACGCCATATTGCGGGCAACCCCTGTTTACTCCATATCACATATTGGGTGCAGTCTACGTCCGCAACCAGTGTCCTTTTCACCAGCATTGCTTTTATTCACAAAACGCCATATTGCCTGGCCTAGTTACGAATGCCGTTAAAAATTGCGTTGTCGATAGCACTCTCAACGTCGATGAAAATGCCCAATGCGTATTCCCTCTTCTAGGGTGCACCTTCAATTCTGCCTATTAGATTCTGAAGCGCACTCTCGCACTTCGCCACGTTGGTAGGTACGGTGCATATTACACAGAAGATGCATTCGCAAAGCAGTTTTGCGTACATAGTGCTCCCCCATTCCTTACATTCTCTTCAGCCTTTTCAGCATGAAGGAAGTCAGGCCCGCAGGTCTGAAGGTCTTGGCGAGCGTGTAGTCCTCTCTTACGACTTTCGGTATAAAGACTACTTTCACTGTTCGCCAAGGTTTCCATGTGTATGCCAGTGTCAGGCTATGGGTGAAGATTCTCTATATTGCTGCCATCGGATAGTCTATACCTTTTATTGACATAACTGGCTGTCAGGCAGCTTGAAGCTATCACAGGAAGCAAAATCATGTTAAATAGCCTCATCTGCCACCCAAACTGATGAGATATACCAACTAGGTATGCTGTGTCATCCAGCTCACTAGCAGATTTATTAATATGAGATAGTTGTGAGATGGTTCTGGTTAGGTCACTTGGGAAGTGAGCCTCAAGCATGAGACGTAGAGTTTCTGTTTTTGAGCCAGTGTAGGTACCATCAGATTTTCTGAGTAATTGTAGCCTTGTTGATTCTCCATTTTTGTGGACTTGGAGTAGCCTATTGGTTTCACCGATATTAGTAAAGCTATTCGAAATACAGATAAGCTTTTTATATTCTTTTGGCTTCGATCAGTCTTCCTCCAAGCTAATCTTAAGTGAACGGATTGGAAGTTTTTTTGGTTCTTTATATCGTCGATGTTGATCTGCTTTTCATCAAGGAACGGACGATCTGCGGAAAGCTTTCTAGGTATGCCCGTTAAAAACAGTTGGTGAGGGTACCGTTGTCTTGTTCTGAGTTTAGGGGGAGCACTGTTAGACTTGCGAGCTCCTCCTGAAATCGTGACCAGGTGTCCATGAACTCCTCCTCTTCAACGCAGTTGAGACTGCATTCGTTTCTGAATTCGATTTACTTATGGTCTGACATTGAAACTTCCGATAGCACTATCCAGCCGGTAATCTCTTTAGTAAAGCTATTGGATAATGTTAAGTCGATTAGTGGATATTTTACCTTTGTAAATGTCCAGCTGACAACCTGCTTAGACACTTTTATGAAATCCAGGAGATGAATAGCTCTCACGTTACATCATACTAGAATCACAGTATCCAATATATATACGTATACGGCTACCGGCTTCGGTGGCGGTGATAATAACGAATAATAGGGAAAGTAAGCAGACACAACGACGAATTTGTTCCATTTTCAATGCAAAATTGCCCAAGTTTATATGGTGAGAGAGATGTGTGCGTCACATATGGTAGTGGTGTGAAAGCTCTTAAACATCATTAATTAGAGATGTGTGTATTCCAAACCCATGGTTCTTGTATGGATATTATTCGGAGTTTTGTATTCAACATGGAACACGGAAGGCCTCCTACATAGGTATGCAGTAGCAGACTTAAAATATTGAAGGTTGATTTCAGTACACAGAATAGATGGGTGCTGAGATGGTCGTCTCCTATCCGCATTCAGTTGGAAACAAAGTGGAAATTAACCCTATCAAGGTGCACATAGTGACGTGAGTCATATTTAGACTTAATGGTCTCGATAGAAGCTTTGTATAAGCGCACAACAAGAAAAGAGCCGTCCTTGTTTTCATGATTCTGGTTTTCCTTGTAACAGTAGGTTTTCCACTTTTCAGTATGGAGTCAACGATTCTGGGTATAAACACGCATCAACAAATCCTCCGTATTCCTGAGTTGCTCTAAGTGATCTGAAAACATCAAACATCAAAACTTTAGACTTCTTCACTGTTCAGTCTGTTATCCATATCAGCGTTCCTTATTTGAAGCACTCGCATTTTGCGCGGCACTTGACTTTTTTATTTGAGAGGAGAGCTAGGTATTTAGGCGGCAACTCGGACAGCAATTTGATGTCAGAGATGAGATTTAATGGGTAAACACCATAATCGTGAGACAAATTGTCTTGTGAGATAGTCGTATGGTGGCCTGCATTAGAAATATTGACTTACAATAACCTTTTAGAAAAAATCCAAAGAGCTGCCTGCATATGCAGAACCTTTGCAACGGCGGCTCTTCAAACGACGACTGTAATTAACTTTGTCATCAGGCTAAAAGACACTCAAAAATGACAATAGCTAGTGAAGGACATGTTACTGTAATATTACATTATTATTATAAAATAATGTCCAAGATTGAAGGTGAATCGTTTATTGTTCTCGGGTAATAACAATGATTGCATGAAAGTGGGGTTGCAACCAATTGTAAGGCATTGCTGTCTACAGAAAGGTAGTCTCTGAGGAGAAAAAAAGAGAGATTCAAGCCATGGTTAGCTGATTTTAAAGTAAGTCGTAGGAAGAGAAATTGGAGAAAAGAGTCTATCTTAGAATTTAACTCCCGACATCTCAGTTGAGGCAGCTAAATCCATTATAAGGTCACCTTTAAAGGCTACTTGATTGAGCAGACGTTGATAGTCATACCACCAATACCCTGGAATTGTTTTTAACAACTCACCCAGATAAGTACACCGTTGATGTACTCTCCCCTCTGGACTCGTCTGACCATTGTGTCGTATTAGCTAATTTCTCGTACATCGACCACAGAGTTAGAGAAAAGATTCCAAAAAGAAACTTAAAACCTTCTGTGGCAATTTTAACTGGTCTTAATGTTTCCTCGATAACAACGTAGATACCGCTGCTAATATGATCACAGTCACCATTCTCATCGGATGAAGAGTATCAAACCAAAAGAAAAGGTGTGGTAAGATTCAAACCGTAAAGAGGTTGCGAGGGTTAGAGAAATTTTTTTTTTTCGGTCCTACAAGATCAACCCTATTGAGGAAAATCGAATAAAGTTCAAACAAGCCAGACATTCCAATATTCTGCCTTATAATCCATCCCAACGCTCATTTACAATGACATTCTAGCTGTCATCTCTTTGGACAAGACCAATTCTCTTGCTGCACATTTTGTGGCCAGTTTAACACTTCCAGATCGTGTTTTTCACCGCCTTCACTTGAGTGTGTCGAATGCTGAATAAGACCAATCCACTTTCGCACCCGTGTAGTTGCAAGAGTACTTAAAATCTCTATATACACAAATCCGCTGGTCCAGATGGTATATCTCCCCTTCTTCTGAAGAGGTGGTCTTTCTTGCAGGCAAAACTACTGCGTAAGTTTACTCTTTAGGATTTTTCCGAAGAAAACAGCATTTGTTCAGCCAGTCCTATAGACCCATTGCACTTGTGTCCCTTCTTAACAAAGTCATGAGAACGTTTATAAAAAGTCAGATCATGTAATATCTTGAAACGCGGAAATTTAGCAATGATCAGCAACAGATACACTGGTGGTTTGATGGCATGTCTCACCCAAAAGTGGAACCAAAGCTTACATCAATCTGGCGAAAGTAAGATAGTTGCATTTGATATTTCTAAGGCATTTGACAGAGTTTGGCATTTTTGCTAATCTAATCTTCAATGGATTAGAAATTACCCTTCGGATGTTTTGGATGTTTTCTAGTCTGATGTTCACGAAATAAATGCTGGTGTGCCCCAGGACTCCGTTCTGTCTCCGACACACTTTTTAATTTTCATCATTTCATTTGCTAATGACAGTACTTTTTGCTTTTCATATTCGTTCCTCTACTTACGTTCCTGCTCTACAGCTGTACAACGGTAACGACGCGTATGTAAAGGTCAGTAAATTTTAATATTAGCAGCATAACCAATTGGGGAAATATAAAAGAAGTGGAATTTAATTCTTCCAAGACTCAATGCTATCATTAAAGTGAAATTCAAATGTCCATCCGAATGTCTAGGTTTCCTCAAGAGATGTAAGAAATATTTTATCTCCTCTGATAATGCTTCAATATATAAGGCATTTATCCACTCAAGATTGGAGTACAATGCCCACGTCAGGTCAGGTGTTCCTAAAACATCTCTCCACCTGCTAGATAGGATTCAAACTAGTGCGATAAAACTCATAGGTGATACTAATATCAGTTAGTCAATCGACACCCTTATACATGGACGTAAGCCGTGCAACTCGATTATGGAATGCTCTGCCGAGCTCTCTATTTCTAATTCATTATGACTTACATACATTTAAGACCAATGTACATACATTAGTATTTCTGTTTTCTTCCTTCCTGATTCTCCTTCGCGAGCGTTGTTTACTTAGCCTGTAGGAGAGAAAACGACACCATACACGAAATACAATGATGAGTATGATGGCTAAATGCACATCGTAGAATGACTATCCAAATCAACCACGAACAGATCGATCGTGCAAAGAAGAAAAAAAAAAAAAGAAATAAAGTGTTTAAGTTGTAGATCTTATCATTTTCTGATCACCGGTCGCAGATCCAAATCAGAGTCCAGATGCTCAACGAGAAGACGCTGATAAAGGCCAGAATAAAATATTGACGTTCAGATTAACGACTACATAACGCCTTCACCACCATCTTCCATAAACACCAAGTAGGCACCATCACTAGGTATTACGTGGTTTTATCAGACAATTCATGCTTCATGTGCTACACTGAGGTATATCTTCAAAAATTCTGTCCAGCCTCTGCATCAGAGGGTCAGTTAGCTGACCCCATAGACACAATGGATCTCATTTAAAATTCCGGCGGGAAAGCATTTGCAACAATGGAAGAAAAGACGAAAGAGCAAATTTGAAAGCTAGTAAGGACAAGAGAATCAGTTTTCATAGTTCTAAGCTATTATCAACAGAGAACTGTGAAAAAGTGTTGGCTACATTCGATCGAATGTACCGACGACCTATCAAGGATCATGCAGAGTACCACAGAAATTGACTCTGCTCAAATAGTTTCGGTCTTCAGCGATAGGTTGGTAGAGTGTTTAATGGAAATGAGCTCCACAATTTTCTACTGCTCGGGTAATTCGCTACTTATTGTCGAAAGCCGCTTCGTTTTGGTTTTTTCATGAATTGAATTTTCTAATATTTACAATAAGTTAACGTAAAAGCAAAAAAAAATTATACTTACTTATACTTAGGGTACTTATACCCTATAATTTTATTATAGGGTGATTCATCGTGAGGTTTGATTTTCAATAGACCTTTTTTGACAGATCGTGCGTGACTCCTACCAAAGTGCTTTATCATTTTTGTTCAGTATCGTTGGGCAAGTCATCATGGAAAGACTCAGACTACAACAGTGTCTCCAAATTGTTCAGTTTACTATGGAAATCAGCGTTTTGTAAGAAATTTTTTTCGTGCGATTCGAGGAATTTACTGTGCACATATCCGACCTACTGAAACCACTATTGCCAATTCCATTAGCAAATTTGAGTCCCAGTTTACATAAGTGGATGATACTAGACCGGTTAGATCACATCCAGCACGTAGTGAAGAGACTAAAGTAGCTGTAGCTGAGAGTGTACGCGAAGACCGTGACGAATCGATTCGTCGTCGTTCTCAGCAGCTTGGCTTGGCGTATTCGACAACTTGGCGTATTTTACTGAGAATCTCGGCCTAAAAGCGCACAAAATTCAACTTGTGCAAGAGTTACAGCCAGGCGACTTGAATTTGCGTCATATTTTCAGTGAATGTGCTCTGGAAAAACTCTATGAAAATCCAGTGTTTTATCGTGAAATTTTGTTCAGTGATGAAGCCCATTTCTGGCTCAATACGTTAATAAACAAAATTGCCATATTTGGGCTGTTGAGTAACCCGAAGAGTACCAAGAGCTACCATTACATCCATTAAAAACGGTATGGTTTGTTTTATGGGCTGGTGGAATCATTGGTCCATATTTCTTCAAAAATGAGGCAAATCAGAGTGTTACCGTCTATGGTAACCATTATCGCGCCATGTTAAAGGTCTATGTGCTTCCTGAAATTCAAGCATATGGTCTCGGTGAGCTCTGGTTTTAACAAGACGGCACTACAAGCCATACAGCGCGTGAAACAATGGACTTATTGAGAAATTATTTAGGTGAGCACTTAATTTCACGTTTTACTACGGTAAATTGGTCACCCAGATAGTGTTATGTCACACCTTTGGACTATTTTTTCTGGGGATATATAAAGCCTCAGGTCTTCAGGAATAAGCCAGCTACGATTGACGCTTCGAAAGTTAAAGGTAAAGTACACTAACGAGCTACGTTCTCCGATTGGGTTCAGGAGAAGATGCGCCAAGATGATGAATTTCATCGCAAAATCATCTTCAGTGACGAAGCTCATTTTTGGCTCAATGGGTTCGTCAATAAGCAAAATATGTGTTATTGGTCGGGTGGAAACCCACATGTGCTTCATGAATCACCACTTCATCCACAAAAAATAACTGTTTGTTATTGGGCCATCATCACCGATTATTTTTGCCCCGAATTGGAAGATATGGACTTGGACGACATGTGGTTTCAACAGGATGGTGTCACAAGCCACACAGCACATGCTACAATCGATTTATTGAAGAGTCAGTATGGTGAGCGTGCTATCTCAAGACATGGACCAGTCGATTGGCCGCCTCGTTTGTGCGATTTAACGCCGCTTGACTATTTTCTGTGGGGCTACGTTAAGTCATTGGTTTATGCCAACATGCCGACGACGTTGGAAGAGCTGAAAGCCAACATTTAACGCGAAATAGCTGCCGTTTCGGCCGAAATGTGTGGCCGAGTCGTTGAAAATTAGGTAAAACGAATCGACCGCTGCAAACGTGCCCGCGGTGGCCACATAAACGAAGTGGAGTTCCATTCATAAATGTTTTGATTGTACTTCAAGCCAATAATTAAGTTTTTGAAATATCTTAAATGGTTTGCATTTTATTTAAAAAAAAAGTTGTCAAGTCGTTATTAGAAAACCCTATAGAAATCTTTTTACAGGAAGAATGACAGTTATTTCAGTCACTGAACAATATTTTGAAAATTAACTTTAGCAGACTGGAAAACAAGTTGATTTTTGAGTTTTGGGATGACGTTTACATGTATAGAGATGCGTCGTCTCAATTTCTTACACAATATTCACTGAATGTCTTATGGAGTACATTTCTGACTGTTGATCTTATTGTATCAAGTCAATGCAAAAGAATTAAATCTATCGATATCCTAGTAATTGGAGACTACCAACTAAATATAATAAGATTGTAGGTTGAACCGAAAAGGGATATTCCAATTTTCCGGGATACCTATTACTGTAATTGTTTTAATTCTGTCAGAGGTAACCTTAGAAACGAATGGAAGACAGTTTACTTAAAAATCTTTTTCCACAAAAAAAAAACCTTCTTTGCGCATCAGAAACTTTAAGTCTCTGACAAATTCCAAATCGCTGAAGCATTCAATGATTAGTTTTTGGTCAGAACGAAGGTCTCAATTTATTCGGCTTAATACAAGCTATACAATCTAATTTAGCTAAGTTAACTAAGTTAAAGTAAAAATCTTCAACTTAAACTTAAAACTAAAGTTGGTTGGAGTGGTGAAGGAGATCGGATTTGAAGTAGGTAGTGGTGCGGTTAAATTCAAAGATAAAAATATAATAAAGACAAGTCAGGTGTCAGGATTTGGGAGCGTAGATTACGAGGATTAGTGTTGAGAGGAAAGAGTTGTGAAGGAACGCGCATTCAACGTGACCTGAAAGAAGTCAATGAATGCAGAGAAAGTCGGCTGCATCAGTGCTTAAATTAATAATATTGAGACAGTTTTGATAAGGGGTAGAATAAAAGGATCGATCAATGGCATAACTCGAAGAGTAAATCGAAGAAAATGAAGTTGGATGCTTTCGATTCTCGAGATTTGAACACCACGATGATATGCGGACCACACTTTACTGGCGTACTCTAGCAGGGGACGAACAACGGTTATATAGAGAGTTTTGGTCACGTATGGGTTGGTGAATTCTTTGGAGCATCGTTTTACAAAACCTAATATAGAGTTGGCTTTAAGGATTATCTCATCCATATGTAAATGAAAGTTGAGCTCGAAAAACTATCAAGGTCTTGTTGAAAGAGGAAATAGTTATGGGGTGAGAAAATGGTTTTGAAAAATTTGATATCGTCGGTGTAAAGAAAGACAGACGAGTGTTTGATGATTCTATCAAGATCCTTTGTGTTTAATATATTAAAAAAAAAAGGACCTAAATGGCCAGAGGTGGCCAAAAATGGAGCCGAGTGAACTTATCTAAAACAAGAGCCAAGAGGATATCCATTTTACTCGCAACAGTATAAATTCAAAGCATATTGAAGAGTATAAATCGATGAGAGATTTTATAGAATGTCATGTTAAAATCGGTTTCAACTACATCGACTTCGTTATTATTCTCTAGGGCTCCGAGGGCAAAGGATACAAATTCAACGAGATTTGTGGTGGTTGACCTATTCTTCAGGAAGCCATGTTGTCTAAGAGAAATAAATGATTTGCATTGGAAACTTAGAGTCTCATACAAAAAATTTTGAAGTGTTTGGGTATATTGGATAGTTTAGTGACGGGACGATAGTTGGTTACTTTATTCGTTGATCCTTATTTTATGGATCGGGGCAATGAAGGAGGTTTCCCAATGCTAAGGAAATTCTTCTTGTGAAAGGAATAGATGAAAGGGATTAAAAATGGCAAGGGAAAGAGGGGAAGAAAATTTTTTAAGAAATATGGCAGGGAGACCATTTGGGTTGGGTGTAAATTCGTCATTAAATTGGTGTAACCTAATTAAAATAGACGGGGTTAGTGAAGGATTGTTAAGAGAAGGTGGCAAATATATTAGCAATGATGAGTGGATCGGTTGATGATTTGTTATTGAAAGAGAGGGAAGAAAGGTAGCCATCGGAGTCTATTTTGTAGGTAACAAATTGAAAAAAGGACTTATGCCGTTTATAAGGATGAATTGCGCTTGTAAAGGGAATCGTAAAGTTCGATGAAATGAAGATAAGTACCAAGATAGTTGGAATAGTTGGAAAAGGATCTGGTACGAAGTAAAACAGAACATAAATTGTTTCTCTCATTCCGTAAGGAACGAAGCAGTCTGATGCAGACTAGTGCGCGTACTACAACGTTTATAACTGCCGAATGATCTTTGTTGCTGTATATGTAGACTCTCCAGCGACAAACGTATAGAAAATAATTTAAAGCAATTATTTTGCGAACGTTTTCAGATAAAGGACTAAGGAGAGGCTTCTTCGATCCTTGGTATTCGAATTTCTCGGGATAGGTCGGCTGAAACTATCTCTATTGATCAGTCACAATACATCGCTAGCATTTTAAATCGAATCTCTCAATTCGAATCAAAAAAATTCATCGAAAACGTGCCCGTCGTCGCCTGAAGACCAAGATAAAATGGCTGGTGTCCCACATATGGAAGCAGTAGGTTATTTACAAGGCCAGACATAAGCTATGCCGTAAATCTTTTGAGCGGATACTCTACGAATCCTGGTCAAGCACACTGGGCCGCTATAAAACGCGTACTCGTACTTCGATACTTGAAGGGTATAATAGACAAAAAGCTTGTATACAAGTAATCTTGCAGCGAGGTGGAGGGTTTTTGTGACGCCGATTTGGCTGGTGATGCAGATGAAATAAAGTCAACATCCGGCAACGTTTTCGCCATACAGGGAGCACCATATCCTGGTCCTCAAAACTCAAATCTACCACTGCGTTCTCATCGACGGAATCCGAGTTGTTAGCAGTTGCATCGGCGAATCAGGAGTCAATGTGGCTTAAGCGGTTGGAGGCAGAAATGCTTCTGAATTATCCGAAGCAAATCATCTTCCATTGCGACAACAAGAGTGCGATACAACGCATTAAAAACATGGTATAAGGAGGACTAGTAGATGATGTAATATTAAAATGTAGATCAAGAAGAATTAAATATTTCTCCATAAAAAATAGATGGGGCATCATTTATAGTTAGGTTGTGAAAGTTAAATTCGGATCTGATGAGATGATCCTTGATTTTGTGAAAGTTTGCTTTATGAAAGTTGTAAGATAAGAGAGTTGTGGAAGGAGTGGACTGGACAGAAGAGTTATGAAAAAAACAAGAGAAGAAGGGGAGTGTGGTAGCTATCAATTGTCGAGAGAGATAGGGGACAAAGTGAGACTGAGGAGTGAATTGAATATGTTGTGAAAATAAAGTCTAATTGTAAGCCCATGTATTTAGATATACCACTGACTTGGCATAGACTTGTTAAGCGATCTAAGAAGAGACATTCTTTAGATGAGCTGGCATTTGAAGCGATGAAAAACGATTAATCTATAGCTGAGGAAGATTAAAGTCACTAAAAATAAGGATATCGTTAATAGAGTCGGACAGGTCAATTAAAAGGTCGATCGTATCGAAGCTAAGTTGGTAGGATTTGACAGGTTGTGCTGGTAGGATGTAGCAACATATAAAGTAAAGTAACTTGAAGGAGAGTGTTATTTTGAATGCGACAAAATCGACTTTAGGAAAAGAAGAAATGGTAATGGGTGAAGAGCCAAGGTAGTCTACAACCTTATTCAGTCAATTCAGTGCTCCTTGTCTGTTTGCTTAACTATTTTTAAAATAGTTTTGTTTAAAAGTCCATAACTCCTCTTGAAATGTTAACAGGCATTCACAGTTTAAAAAATACCAGTTCAGCAGACGGTATCTTGAGTTTAATTCATGCTGTTTAGAACTCCATTGAGATGAACTTCCAGGGATACCAGATATAACTGGCAAATTTTGGCCATCATTGGACAGCATTGAGTGTTGTCTTGTTGATGCTAAGAAGGCTTTGACCTGACAAGAAGGCTGTTTCATAGCAGTCAACTTGTCTCCAGGGTGAAGGGCATATGCTATGTGGTCCTAATCAGGCCATCAAGGCTTATGGTTGTCCCGTGTGATTCAATGAAGCTTTGTATCAGATGGAAAGGATTCGGGTGTTTGAAAGGCAGTGCATTAGGACCTGTATCGGTTTGTACAGGACACCAGAATCAGAGCACAACAAAATATTATCCCAACAAAGTCTTTTACGATAGGGCTAATTTGAATAGTATTGACAATTTCCTGATTAAGGTGATTCGAAGACACTTTGCAAGAGCAATGATCTTTAGGGCTTACTACCCCAATAAAATGTAACACGAGAGCTCGCTTCTATCGGGTTTTATCCCGCCATAGGTTTTTCTCCATATTAATGCTAAAGGGTTAGTACAAAGCAGGGCTGGTATCCCAGTAATATACCACCGCCACCACCCTACTAGGTAATAGCCAGTAAGCTAGGATAAGTAACTGTTGTTGTCAAATAAGATTTAAGCATTTTTGTCCAGAATGTAAGTTAATAATGGATGTGCATGTAATTTTGATTATATCGTCAACGGAACTTATTAATATCGGCTGCTTACCATCCTTTTGTCTGGCCAATATTATTTTCGCACTCTCCCAAACAAATCTCCAGTTTTCTAGTCTTGCTTTCTCCTTTGCCATCCACATCAAGTGTTTGTTATTTCTGGTCAGCTGATTGTTGACATACTCCGAAGCATCAGGCAGAGCTGCGCTCGCATTTGAGCATCTGTTAGTTTTTGCATTATAGCTTTAAGTTTGATGAAGCGGGTTGTTTGACGAATTGCAGTTTCGTTATACTGGATGCAAATGTCGCAATTATTGGGAATTTCTCTGGGTTTTTTGTTTTCGTTCAATATATATCCGTTATATCGATGTCGTTTATCTCACAGTTAATAGTTTTCTCTATTCCCTTTAAAATTTCTATACCTGTGAGGTACACCCTCGAATATCCCTGCAGCCCGGCACTCAGAGCAGGTGAATATTGAACTGCTCTGCCATCTCCCTGAGAGACGATGGGCAACCAAGGGCGGTTTTAATTTTTTTTTTCCACTGTGCAGTCGCTTTTTAGCGACTTTAGCAGTCGCTTTAATGTTGAAAATATCTTGGAGTGTCAGGCGGAATACAACATCCAGTGCCAAGGAGGGAATAGTGCATAAGGCTCCGCTTCTACACAAACGAGCTAGTTTTTGGTCTTTGCTTAGTTTTGCTATATATGGCTGCATTGGCTAAAGTCATCCACCAGACAACCACAATGTAGTATCGGTCTTATAACTTAGATATAAGATATGGGTTATGCGAGGTTAAAGGCAACATTTATACCCAATGGTTTTTTTGTAAGAAAATAGAGCTACTGTAGCTTTCCTGACTCTTTCTTGAATCTAAGGTTTCCAGCTTAGTTTCCTGTCGAAATAGGACAGAGATATTTAACTGTGTCGGAAAAAAATAATCTGGTGCCTTTGATTGGGGGAGCTTCTATGATTAAAGTTTTATATTTCATAGACATAATGGACAAGATCGGCTTTATGGGGGCTTACGCCAAATCCACAACGATCCACCCAACGGGTTAATCTGTTAAGATTTTGCTGTAAGAGTTCTTTAATGGTATTGAGATGCTTTTCTGAGACGGCTATAACAACTTGATCCGCATAGGCAACCACTTTACTCTCACCCGCTTCTATGTATATCAGCAGTTCGTTGACCACTTAGTTTCACAGAACTTAGGAGAAGCTCCACCCAGTTTGGAGTTGATTATCCTGCTGTTAACATAAGACTGATGAACCCCCTAAGTGAGTCATCTACCTTCAGAGTTGACAGCGCAGTCGTGATTGCGTATGTGTTGACGTTGTTAAAGCCACTCTTTATGTCTAGGAATGCGATCAATTTAAGATCGTATATGGATATCAATCAGTTGTTCTGGAGCTTTCAGAAGTGAAGATGACATATTTATAGGTCTTATGGAATGAAAAGTAGCTCCTTATGAAAATCTCTAGCGTAGGGAGAATCATATCTGAGGATTTTTGTTGCCCCGCAGGTAATATACAGATCGGGCCAGCAGACTTGTATAGTTTAAAGATATGCATCGCGGAAAGCAGCTTGTTTTTTGAATCAGATCGTAAATCTTAGTTATGGTTCCAGTAGTTCTGTTATGATTGTTACTGGCTGCGAAAGTGGGAGCTACCTGGAAAATGGGTGTTCAGTAGCAAGTTGAGTGATTCACCACTTGCTATCGAACAAGAGCCATAAGTTTTTTTCAAACGGGTGGCCATCATAGGACTTGTAGAGAGTATTTTTCTTAGCAGCGATGCCTGATAGGTTTCTGCTATTTTGTCCCCCAGCATCGCCGCTTTGCCTTTTTCAGTTATTTGTTGATATATTTTGAGTTGCTTTTCAGTTACTTTTCTTGTGCTTTTGCTTGGTTGAAATATTTTTTGCAAATGTTTCTATGGGGTCCCAGTGTTGATATCCACGTGCGGCTTTTTTTTTGCCAGAAAGCACCGTTGTCTGGTTGAGAGCCACGGTGAAATCCTTGAATTCTATGTTAAGTTCGTTAGTGTAATATGGAGGAGTTAAGAGTTCAGAGGAAAGTACTTTTAAAAGTATTTTGGCCAAATTGTTTTCCGATATTTCTGGAATGCTAATTGCTAGAGAGCAGCATTGTTCAGACTATATTGAACCTATCTGTGGCCTGAAAAGTCGTGTTCAGATGATACCATTCAGATCGTTTTAATTTAGTAATATTATTAGAGACAAGAGTAATATATAGCACTTTTTGGTTTTAGGTTATGAAAGTGGACTCATTACCAATATTGCAAACAATGAGGTTGATTCTTGCAAAACAATCAAAAAGTGACTAATCTCTATCGCTAGTGTCTGCCTCATAGGATGTGATGTGGATTAGAATTGTACCCGATGATGAGGCCAGTTGTTTGCCTTCCAGCATTTAAGACCACTCTTTCTAGGATGTCACTAGGGAGAGATCCAAGATATGCCGATTAAAAGAAAATATGTAAATGACCTGAATCTTTGGACCTGATTTGTACGCTAATAAGTCGTTAGCGTATGTTATGGCATGGTGAAGTGAACCTATTAGATCACTTGTGTAAATAGCAGTATAAGGCCAATTAATCGACTGTACACAATGAGAGTTGGGAAGCGACTCGCGTCTGCTGCTCGACTAAAATTGAGCATGGATACCTATCATTACAGTGAAGTTCTGAGACAAGGAAAGTAGTCACAATGTCAGACTATGTGACCTTAGCTTTATTAGTTCTTTAATAGGACGCAACCATTTGGATGAACACTAGAAAACTAGAACCTAAAAGCTAAACTAGAAAACACTGCACCCCTAGCCAGAGCACTAAAGAAGGCCGACCATCTTTCTACGTAACTTCAAAGATATAAATCGATGCAAGCAACTGACTTTGAGTTGTATTCAGAAATTTAAACAGAATATTGAATATTTAGGCCATGTTACTCTCATAGTCACCATATCAAAGTCAACTCAAAGGTTTTCTCATTATTACCAAAATCCTTTCTGGCCAATAGTCCATCCCTACTATAAGAATGTCATCCTTAAATCTGGTTGTGCCTGAAATCTGATGTTGTATTCAATAAAAATAGAAATATGTATATCGCAATTTATTAATTTATTTTACATATCCTCAAGGCTAAGTACACTTGAAAAAGGAGCAGTTTTTTTTTTTTTTTTTTGTTAAAAGAGGAGAGATGAAATACCTGGTTGACAAGTGCTTAACATAAGTCATAGCTAAAGGATAATAAAAGGCTTCATGCCTGAGGCTGTCAAGAACTTTTGTTTTCTTTTTTTTTCTTTTCGAACTTCAAATAGATGTCATGCATCCTTCAAAACAATAAAACTCAATTACGTGCCCTCTCATTGTTTAACTTTGCTCGCGACCCTTCAATTATTATTATAATATATTTCGTTTCATTTATTATCCATTTAAAAGTTTTATCGTCGTTTTTCTTAGGCACAGAGGCCAGTAAGTTTTGATGGAATTTTAAGAACAGTGTCTGTATAACAGGTATACGAGTACCAATGAATAGTATCCTTTGAAAAATGCCTCCCAATAAATTAGCATGCATGTTTGCATATTTTCAGGATGTTTTTTTTTATGACAGGATGCACTATCCAAAGCCGTCAATAAACTTTTCCAATCTACATCGTCATAAAGAGTCACATCTTGTGCCTAACCCTTTCGCGACAAATACTTGTACAACATGTCTGCGGTCAATCAATGGATTTCCGATAAGACTGCAATGGTGTGCTGACGATACTGCGATTGTTAACACAGGTGCTGACATGTAGCAAATTATAATATAAATAATCTAACTACTATATCATCTATAAATCAAAAGACTTGTAGTGTCAGAATGTATTCAAATAAATTCCAGATAGTGGTTTATCAGATAATCGCACATCGCTTAACATTAGCCCCTTTTAGTGTTGCACTTCCATCGTCGTTGGGAAAATTTACATCCAGCTCCCAATCGGAATTCGTAATTTATGATGAAATAAAATCATTTTGCCATTTTACTGTTTTCCACCACCAACACCAACCCTCCGAAAATACATTCCATGCAGACTGAAGGAAAATCCTGCGCAAGCAACAGGTTTCCAACATCAAAATGCAACGAAAGGCTCTTAATCAGTGTGAACAGAGTGTGTTAAACAAACGAAAATTGATTGTATTGTAACAAACAGTTTATTCTATAAGCAAACATTTTTAAAGATTGGAATTATGTCCAATAGGAGCCTGTATTCTTTAATTCTTCTCCCTCGGTTTTAAGGCAAACATATACATATGCAGTCGATACGTAAATACGTTAAGCATCAATCGATCTTTCAAGAGTGCCACATCAACTGGCCATTCGGTTCAGGGTTTCGGTAGGAGATGTTTAGATAACATACAGAGGGCGTGTTTTTTACTTTACACATTTCGCTGTCTACATCCTATGCGGTAAAAAAAACATCTTCTTGGACCATACTTCTTAGATATAGAAATGTGGTTATTTTCTCGACTTGCTGTCCAAGTTAACCAGGGATGGTACTGAGAAATTAAAGTATTTAGTGTCCTTTCTTTGTACGCCTCTGATTCTTTTAGAGGGTCATCTCTTACAGGTCCAATATTCTGTGTGAGAACAGACAAACGTCAACAAGCGTAGTCAAGATGTTCAAGGTATGATGTCGTTACCCATCTGTCTTATGCTTCCCCACTGATTACTACAAGTGGTAGCAGTGGAGAAAGAATGCAATCCTCTCTAATTCATCTTCACTTCTAATTCCTTATTCACTTTACTGTTCCTAGGCAGCCTTTATGTGTAATATCGAATGGTTGTTCGAATCTCTCCCACGCAAGACTCGGATATAATACCCCGATTCAAGCTGTCGAAAGCGAGATCTACACTAGACGCATTAGTCAATGATGATCCGCAAGGTGTTGATGCCGCCCATGCAGGATCTAGTTTGAAAGTCTGACTATTCGATGTCGAGCGATAATTCAAAACGTTCTTTCACTTGATCCGGATGTATTCTAGATATTACGAGTTTAAGGCTAAGCCACGATCAGAAAAACTTATATATACGAGATTCGCTCAAGTTGCTATATTCCGTCAGGTTTCCTTCTTGGGCAGCTTAACGATCATCAGCTTTTCCCTTCTAATCTTCAAGAAAGTCTTTGAACTCCCATGCTTTTCTGGTTACTATCTGAAGAATATTTGCCAAGGTGTTGGACGCAGCTTGGAAGAGTTGCACTGGGATGTGGTCTAGATTAGGTTAAGTAATAAGCGATGTGCTAGCCCTTAAAGGATGGACATACACGGAGGCCGACTGGTCGGTTGTATTTCCCTGTTGATGTTGTTAGGTGCTTAGGACGGCGTATTTGGAGGTTAGAGCAGTCGAACAAGCAAAGTTTGTGATAGTCTCTATTTTAGCTTCTGCAATTTTTTTTATAATTTGTGCGCGCTCAAGTATTTGAGTAGCCTTAAAATCTTTGCTCACAGCGCAGGTAAAGAAAGATCAGAGAGAAGTGAAAGAGAGGTACCGATATACGTTGGTTTTGATTGTATGGAGTTTATAATGACTAGAATGTAAAGAGCTCGGCGGAGAATTCCATAGGCGAGTTTAACGGCCTAGAAATAAGTCACAATATTTCAGTGTACGTCCGAATGTGGGCTTGAGGGTGTACTAATTAGCATTCATAGAGAGATGGGTGTTACGGTAATAATATTGAGAAGAAGCTCCTATTTTCCTGTCCATATTGCCTATGAGGCTGTGGGCAGTTAGGACGCCTGTGGTGATACGGATGTCTTCTTTGTTGAGTCCGACGAGAGCAAGTGTTTTCCCGTTCTCTAGATTTGTCCGAAGGCAGCGTGAAATGGCAATGTAATTACTCGAGATCCATGCTTTTTTGGTTAGATTTAGATTAAGATTGTTGTGGGAGGTGGTATAATGAATCCCAGATCACTGAAGACACAGATGGGCCTATTGTGATGTCCTCCATTTAGAGCTCATCTATGATGCCGCAATTTGTGAGGAAGGCGGCTAAATCATTAGGTGAGCTGGCAGCTATGTCCGACTCTTCAAGGTAAAATTTATCTAGGTAAAACCATTGCAGTCACATAGTATGTGCTATGCTGTTTCCACGTCCTCGTTACACAGTCTGCATGTATTGTCTTGTGCTATACCCATGGTCAACAGGTGTTTTTTACACGGCAGTGCCCAGTGAGAAAACCTGTATTGAGTCGAATCAGACTTCTATTTAATTGTAGTAGTTGTTTTGTTTTTTGTGGCAACTGCTTCGCATAACGTTTTTGGCTTGTATATTTCCTTGTCAGACGGACAGTTTTGATATGTCTGTTTAGATTCTTTTTAATTCAAAGCTTTATTGTATGGATTTCAGCCTGAAATACGATGCTGCTTGTATCTATATTGGCATGTATTTATGTCTTAATGCGACGACCATATACTCCGGCTCCATCTCCTTCATTTTTTTTGGATCCGTTTGTGTACCATACATGTGAGTCTTTGGCAAATGTTGTTTTTTCTGCTCCCAGTTAAGACGATCTGGAAATGTAAACTTAAAGTTGTACTGAAAGTTATGTCGTGGTACACATTTATTTACTAAGTGTACTCCAAGTAGTTCGTTTTTTCTGAATTAATGAGGTATTGCAGTAAGAACTAGCTTAAAATTAGATTCATCTTCTGTGATGAGCATGTAGGCATTGCTTATTTCATGAGCTCTAGATGAACTGGTGGGATGTTTAGGATAACTTCGAGTGTAGCTGTTCGTGGGGTTTTTATTATACCAGTTGCACAGACACAGGCTAATCTTTGTAATTGGTTAAATTTAGCTTGTGTTGACTTCTGCGTTGCTTTATGCCATCAAACGGCGGCTGCATACGTAATGATAGGTCTCGGTATTGCCATGTACATCCACAGTGTCACTTTGGGATTAAATCCCCAATTTTTTCCGACTAGACTTTTGCTGATCCATAGAGAGGTCTTGGCCTTGTCTATAGTCTTAGAAAGATGAGTGTTCCACGTAAGTTTTTCATCCGGTGTGATTCCTAGATATTTGATGACCGTTGAGAACTCTATTGTTTCACCCAAGAGTGTAGCATTTCTGAGTCTTCTTCGCCTTCTTCTCTTAGTGACACTAACGGTGGTGCTTTTCTTGGGATTGACTTTTAGGCCAACTTTGGTACACCCTTCAGCAACTAGGATAGGAGGCGACCCGATATTGTGTCCTCAAATTAACCTCCGATTAGGAAGCAATTTCGTCTGCATATCCTTAGATATATGAAGCCATCATTGTTGGGAATAATCAGTACTTCATGTACCATAGAAGAGGTGATAGTACCCCTCCCTGAAGACAATCTTTCGTAGCTATCACACTGAGTTTGTGAAATGCCCTTTTGTAGTAAACCTGCGAATATTTCATCCTCACTAGGGGCTTCAAAGAGTTGAAAAGAGTTGATCGCACAATTTTATTTTGCCTTCATGAAAAAATCCTTTGGTTCAAGTTCTCTCTGAACGGTCTATTTATCATTCTCTGGAGAGGACTTCTGGAACTATCGTCGAGTCTGGGAAGTGTGTTTCCGTTAAGAGCTGAAGCACCTGTAGCTCGTTTTCGACATCATCAGGTTATTTCATTGAACCAATAGGATTAATGTGCTGCTTAGAGAGCATTTTATTAATGCGGGCACAATTTCTGGTGCCGTTGATTGTATGATAGAACTTTCTCTACGATTTTCCCTTGGCCCATCTAATTTCTTGGCAGTACATGGTGAATGTTTTTCTGTATATTTTTCATTCACCATTACGTTAAGCCTGGTTGAAGAGCTTTCTCGGCTCTGTTCTGAGTTTGACAAGTTTTTTGTTCCACCAGGTGTTAGTCGATTGTCTGTTTTTTCTTTTTTTTGCTAAGCTTGATGAAAATTAGTTATAATTGCCATATTGAGGTTATCACAAGTTAGCTCATTACTGTCTTTATCTCTGATGTTTGTTTTACATCTACCCAGACTATCCACGAGTTGTTGACAGTAAATGTGCCAGTCTGTGGATTTGGGTTGTCTGTTTCAGATATAATAGTATCAAATTCAAGGTCGAACAGAATGTGGCAATAGTCTAACATTGAGACTTCTGATGAGACACGCCAATTTCTAGTAAATTTTTTTTTATGATATGGTGTATAGGGTTAGATATAGGACTACTGTCCTAATGCTATTTATATGGTATATGTAGGGTTGCTTCCCTGGCTTAGAATTTGTATATGATTTGAATTTATAAATTCTAGTAAAGACTCAGCGCGTTTGCTTATTTTTGAGCTACTGCAGACCGTGTGGTTGGCGTTTGTGTCGCAGCCTAGAATAAGTTGCAGGATCTTCTTAATACAATAGTCCACCAGTCCCCTCAATTGCAAAAAGTCTGCTGGAGTCACCGGACAGGTAAGCTGAGGATATAACAGCTTCTGTCTTACCTGCGTTGTTATGCAGCTCAGCTTTTGCAGCTAATAGATCTTTGTTGTTTTTTTTTTTCCTGGAAATGGAAAGATCTTTGAGCTGTCTGTACCACTTTTTGTTGTAGGCTGGGAATCTATTAGGACTTTTTGTGCTCCAGTTTGTTCTTCGATGTTACGCTTCCAACTTCCAGCTTAGGAAGAAAGTTGTATCTTAACACCGTTGTTTCTTCAAAGACCAAACTTTCCTTAATTTTTTTTTTTTGTGAACAGCACCATTTCGGTTTTTCATGAATTTATTACTGAACCTTGGGCGCTCAAAGCCGACTCCATTATTTTGCTGATCGTTGGAATATCTTTTACTTCCACCAAACTGACTATGTCTACGACTGACTACCCGTCAGCTCGAAGTTTGTAAGGAAGTCTTTTACAACAAGAAGCCACAGAAGGGAGAAATAACTCCTCTTTGTGGAGTTCCTCTTGTAACCGTTTTGCTGACATTGTTTGTAATTCTGACTTTTACCATGTTCTCTATCCATTGTGCTATCGCTGCTTCTACATGGAGCTTGTTCAAGGCCATCCTTATAGCTCCGATTTACATTATTAAATACACTTTCGATATCTAGCGGATATTTTCCGACGTCTGCGTAAAAAGCAAAAAACTATCTCTTTGTATTGTATGATCATTTATGATTTTTCTGTCCTTGCGTTTGAAGTTTTTGCCTACATCTGAAGGTTACACTTAAAAATTTTACGATACAGTAATTTTAGTTTACCATTTTAAGCGGGAATAAGTTGGAGTTATCGCTTATCAACTCCAAAGCCGGAGTTGAGCCTATCAATGTTCATTAAAATCCCTGCAATGAAGTGTGCAATACATTTCACAAACCTATCATCGAGTTGGAGCCTTCGCTATGGAGCGTCCTCATATTTTAAGTATATCCTTAAGATATTTTGTATAAAACCTTGCGTAGACATCTTTTAAATTAGATGTCCTTATCCGAGACATTTGGGTGTTATAAGGCTATTTAAGAAGCTAGCTCCAAGCCCGATGCACAATTTTTATGGGCTGTTGTATCAACATGCATTTGAAATGGTGTACATCAAAAACGGTCTCACTGACTAAGTATAATTAAGGGTACAGTAGCGCTCAACAGGTGCTGCATTCTCTTGAATAACCAAAATAAGAAAAAAAAAAAAAAAACGCACAAAAATCCACCATGTCTGTTGTTAATATTGGCTGTTGTGGGGTTGACTTGGTATCCGTAATGTTGGCTTATCCTGTCTATATCGCGCAAAAGCACTTTGATACTGGAAATCGCCTAATCGCCCAATCGCTTTTCCTTTTTTTGTTGTTGTTGTTTTTCGGGGGTGGTAGATATTTGCTACATTTTAAGCGCTAGTTCTACAATAGGCAAAGATACCTACTCACCACCCACACGTTGGCATACGCATACACTTAAAATATCCTTGGGGTTGATTATTCCTTCAAGTATGTAGACTTGTATCCATCACTGAATGGTGGTTCGTTTCGTTGCTGGATGGTATAAAAAGCTGTTGCCACAGCGAATTGGTATCGAGTTATTGCTGTGAGTTCGTGTTGAGAAGATCATATCCGTTAGAGAAACATTTTCCTTTTTCAAAGTGACGGTTGATACACTTAAGAGTGCAACAGTTTCGTTGTTAATAATTGGTTCGCTCAAACGAGTTTAAATTTAAAGTGATTTGAGAAAGTATCTTCAGTGGTAGCTACGTTTGAAATTTGTTAATAAGTGAATTTTTCAAAGGTATGTTGAAGTGTAAATTTTTAAAAATTTACCAAGTGTTTAAATATTTTAGTATTGGTGGTCTTCCGGTTTTGTAATTATCTTCAAAGTACTCGTATCCTTTATTTTTTCTTTTGAAATTTTGGTGCATGGTGTAAGTTAATAAATGTGGGTAGTGGTTGCCTTCATTTTAATTCAATAAGTTCGCTCATCTCATCTCAGTGGAGAGATTTCATATTTTAAAAATAAGATATTGTATCTAAAATATCTGTTGTAATCAGGTTAGCTTTAACAAAGTCCCTGAATTTGGCTGTTTATTCCAATATTTTGCAGATTAACTAATTTAAGGATTCTGTGCCTCGTTTTTAAAAATTCAAAAATTGTAAAAACGAAAATTGATAAATTTCCTATTTCGTTCCAAACTTCTAACATTCAAAACCAATCCAATTTCCAAAACGAAAATAATAAAAGCTAAAATCAGTTTTTAAAGCACTGAATTAGCCGTTCTAGGATCATTTTTAAAAAATACAAAAAAAGCGAAAAAATTGTTTAGCTCGGACTGGCTGTTGAGTGAGTTGTTTTCCATTTTTGGGCGAATTGTACAGTTTGAGGGGTAGCTACAGTTTGAGAAATATTTCCTTTCCTGGTTGTTTCTTCAAAACGTATGAAAATATGTTAAGTAAATTAAAAACGTCCATTTTTTGGTGTGTGGCTAATCAGTATCTCTTTGAAGAAACAAGGTTTATCAGAGAAATGTGAAAGTTTATCAGAGCTCTGGGCTCATACATACCATATACCCTCCTACTATGCATATCAGGAAAAAATGTAGTATACAAAATTTTCATCACAGTATAAATTGTATTGGTGGCGTTGCCTGTGGTTAAGTTTATCGGCTAAGGCATGGGTTCGAATCCAAAACCATATACCAAAATACTGAAAAAATCAATTCTGATGCCATTATCCTTAGCCTTTGAGATCTAAAATTGTGTTCAATGTCGACATAGACATGGACAGAACGAAAAACACAGTAAATGTACAGACAAGGCTGTGGTCCATACCGAAAACTATTGCACCATCAGTATGCCTGTATGTTTGTTTAAGTTTATATAATTTTAAGTGATATCGTATTAATCATGAAGGCCTAAGAGATAAATAACTCAACGTATTAGTGTCCAGTATTTATAGCCTGACAGCAAAAGAGACATATTTAAATCCAGAGGAGTTATCCGCTGAACTTTTAATAGGTAATACATCAGAAGTCACATTTTCCGATATTTCATTGTGATTTAAGGTCTAGGTAAGACGCAGTTGAAGATTTTAATAAAACAGAATTTCACACATTCCACGTTTGATTGTAAACATCCCGTTCAGACTTTGGTGCAAGTTGATCTTTAGGCAGAAACATTTTACAATAAAGAATTTTATTTAATCCAAAGACATTTAGTTGTTAGTTAGCCCTGTAAGCCTGATGAATTCCATCTATTGGGACAAAGGTCTCTATTAGTAATTTATGAAACTCGAAAAAGTCACTGTGCGACTATGGTACAGCAAACGTGAGACTTAGTTTCATTTACCTTTTAGAAATTACCTATTTATGTACATATATGAGTGACCATACAAAAAATAGATAATATTTTCTGAGCCGTTTCACTATGTACTCCTACTGTGCTGTTTCGGCGAACTTCTTTAAGAGTGCAATTTGGTTTTTGGTTACTACTTAGATAAGAAGATATTCTTACAGATCCTCGGCGAAATATTTAAAGAGTTTCGCTAAATCAAATGGGTTTTGAGGATACAAATGAATACACAGCTGAAGAAAGCAAAGAAAGCAAAGTATTGGTCTTATCATAACGGTTTTCAGATGATGCCACCGAAGGTTGCTACGATTTGACCAGTTACAAGTTGCCGTTCAAAGGTCCTGTTGGTGGCAGGACCACCGGAAGTCCCTACTAGGACTTATAACACGGTATCATGGGAGTCAGGAGGCCCTCGTTTCTCGGCCCGGGTCTGACTTTAAGAGGTAGGCCCTTTTGTGGCTGTGGTTTAAGCCCAAAGTTGCAGCAAGGATGTTTGACCCAATGTAGAGTTGCAAAATACTGGGTGCTGTGACCTTAATATCAGCAAGAGGTCTTAGATCGGCTTCGACCCATACCAAAGGTGGAACTTGTGCCTCCAACACAAGTTCTATTTTGGAATCAATGGATTGACGGAGAGCGATGGCAAGGCGTATCCTTGCTTCCATGGATGTATGGGCATCCCGTGGACTTAAGGCGTTCACGTAAACCACTAGAGACATCTACAGATAGGGAAGAAAAACAGATGTCTGAACAAGTGTATTCAATTAACTTAAGAGCTACGAAGTTGGCCCTATGACAGTCGTTAACATAGACGAAACAACCTATGGAGTTAGTACGGTCCCAAAGGAAACCAAATTTTGGATATCGAAAATTAAGCTAGCAGAATAACAAGTGATTCCACCTATTTCGAACTCATGAGTTGATATCTAAAGCCAACCTCTTTTTACATAGTTACATCTACTTCATGGAACCAATAGTCCTTTCTTTAATTAATTGCTAAACTTGTGCTAAATAAAAATCAGGAAAACGCTCAGGTGTGTGTATACAGTACGATGCAAGACATTTGCAAGTTTTTTCCAAATACAGTGATTTTCTAAATAATTGTTCTATGGGGAAAATTCGAAAAAAACCTCTAGTCAAAAGGGTTATTTACAGTTTAATATTTAAAAGGAAGCAAACAAATCATCAACATTTTAATAATGTTAATACAATGTTTAATAATGATCAATATTTGGTCCAAAAATTATTACTTTTTATTACTTACGCCATGGCATGTAAGCAAAAAATAGTTTGTTAACTCACAGGGACTCATCCCTTAAAGTTTCATAACGAGGTAAGCCATTGTCCCTTTAAACCTTATTTTAAGATACTCCACAAGTTCTCTATGAGGTTTAAATCGGGGGAATGTGGAGGGCAATCCAAAACATTAACCCCCGATCCGTTCAAAATTCTTTATCGAACGATGTCTTGTTAAAACCTCCACAACAACGGCATCTCTTCCTCAGCATATGAGAACTTGATTGTGTCTAATATATCCTATTCCCGTAATTTGGTGTAAGGGCGACACGCTTGAGCCGAAAAGCACCCCCAGATTACAACTGAACCGCCTCCATACTTCAGAGCAGCCCGTATATTTCTGGAAAGTTTCTCAACGGATTAAATCGATGATATCGATATCAGTTTGTCTGTCTGTTTTTCTGGGATGACCACCAGAATAAAGCGTTGCAATGCATGAATTTTGTGAAAACTTAGCAATTATTCGACAGACATTTGACTCGTAAATTTTGAATCGTTAGGTTGTCTCTCTTTGCTTCGATCCGTTTTTTTAATCAAAGATATTTTGGGATTTGGTATATTGATGGGAATATCTCAGAGATCAAAACAAAAATGAGGAAGAAATAAAAAAACGGGACTTTCTTGCTTTGATCTAAAAATGTACTGTCAGCAACAGATCCTTTTTAAAAAAAATTTACGACAATATCCTTTCCTTTACGGTAGATCAAACAAAACGTGTCGTAGAAAAATAACTTGCAAATGGCTGTAAACAATGGTTGATTTTTTAAGCGTTTGGTTTTTATTTGCTAAAAACAAATACAGAAGAATTACACAAGTGTATAAAAGTTTTATTTGGTTTTTGCAATCAACGCATGCCATTTACTTTTTGAAGATTAGTTTATGTAAAAATTGACCATGACTACGTTTTAAGGAATCCATACGGAGAGTCCAAATTTGAATAGCTTTATCGAGCATATTGGCTGGTAAATCGCTGATTACACGAGTAATGTTGTCTTACAAGGTCGCCGTTGATGCTGATTTATCGGCATAGACGAGTAATTTGACGTAGCCCATAAAAAATAGCCTAAAGGCGTCAAAACACACGATCTAGCTAGCCAATTCAATGGTAAAAAACGAGAGAAAAATTGTTCACCGAATTCATTTCTCAATTCGCACGCTGTCTGGCATGTAGCATCATCTTACTGGAACCACATGTCGACCAGGTTCAGCTCGTGCTTTCTGGGTAAGAAACTTTGAAATCATTGAACGATAATGACCGCCATTGACGATAACATTGATCTCACGGTTATCTTTGAAAAAGTATGACCACCGGACCATAAACCGCACCAAATAGTGCAGCTCTTATATTGCCTGAGGTTGCATATCGGACCAATTACGTTTATTGTTTTATTTTGTTTATTAACATATCCATTCATCCTGAAATGAGCTTCGTCGCTGAAGACAATTTTTTGATGAAAAAGCGGATCTTGTTCCAGCTTTTCTAAAAATTTGGCGCTGTGGTAAGTCGTTCGGCTTCAGTTTTTGCACGAGCTGTAATTTGTAATATCCTTGCGCAAAATCTTCCACATAGTCGAGCAATACAATCCCAATTACTGCGACCGGCAACGAATGAACAAAACACTGGCAGATAAAACTGCAATATTTTCCTCTGTAAGCACTCTACGCATGTGGGAAGATGGCTTGATGTTCCAATTGCGTAATATTGGTGCGAAAGTTGGTCACTATCGTTTGGATTGCTTTTTAATTTTTTAAAAGCACGAATTTTGATAGTAAAATTCAATTATTTGTAGGCATTGTTCTGGTGTAATGGCAATACACAAGGAGTATGTATGATATTGGAACATCTCACAAATCACGTGTGAACTATCAAAAATAGAATACTGCAAACCAACCAGCAAACAAATCAGAATTTACAATATTAAGTTGACTTCTTTCAGAAAGGAAGGCACATAAACTTTCCTTTTTTCACTATTTTCTTCACTTAATCATTTGCTGCGTGTTGATTCGTGGGACTGTGATTTGGTCTTCATACCAACATTCAATAAATATAAGCACCCACAAGAAAAACTATCTAAGTTTCCTGTCAAATACTATGACTGACGGTTTTATTTTTTTCATTTTAAATTTATCGACAATATTTGGAACACCTTAGGTTGTAGTAATAAGTGCTGATTAATGCGCATATTTAAATGATAAATATCCTTTACTTCACTTGAAATGAAAAACATCAAATACCTTTTAAAATAGCTGTGGATTTATTTTTTATTACATTGTGGAGTAAGGTTGCATCTTCTTATTTATTTACGTAGAAAATCAATTTACGGAAGCGGAAAGCAGCTCCAACATTTGTTGTTAATTTAAAAATCATTTATTTAAATTTGGTGGTCGATGGCAGTAGGGAATGTATGGTATGTATTTGGGAGAAAGAATTATGTCAATGTTACTTCCAATGAACATTTCGTAGTTTTTCTGTTAAAGAATCTTACGAACTAAGAAATCTGAACACCTGAAAGATAGCACTCATATAAGTGTATAAGAAGTCCGGAATTAATAAATGCTAATTTGATGATATATCTACACCAAAGAAATATTCGGAAATCGTTTTCAGACAAATTCGGTTTACTTTTCAAAATTATGTTCTACTTGGGACAGGATTTTGTTTCTTAAATGTTTCTTAAGAGGTTAGGCAACTTTATAGAACGTAAAAATAAATCGACTGTAAAACATAATTTTTATGGAATAATAATAAGATGAACTCTCTATTTTGAAAGGGTCTATGGCCGTACCAACAGCTTCTGGAAATTTTGAATTATGATGAGACATAATTCATAATTTTGATGTATTGATTTTTGGTCGAATGGAGCAGTTCCAAAGTTCCAAAGAAGTTCCAAAGAAACTTGCAAAATTCGTAGAGAAATCTCCAGAAAATAACAAATGAACTATTCCACAAAAAAATTCCAAAAAAAAAAAAAAAATCCTACGTTCTTATTTAGACAATGTATTTTTAAAGATCTAGATCTAGTGAATTGGTTGAAAATTGTTCAAGTTATCAACTTCAAAAGTCCAGTTTTGAGATATACGCGTTTAAAATTTTAGCTCATGAAATGTCATGAAAAATTTTGCAACACTTATAAGCAGCTATATTACACCATATAATTGGCCTTCTAGGTAGGTGTCTTGGTTTTCCATTTCTTTTTGTGTTCTTTGTCAATCTCCAAGCATATATCGTAGCTGTTCGGGCCGATTTTTAGATCCATTGCTTTCATTATGTGCAAAATTGAAGCAAATATGTCATTGAACACTAAAACTGAATATCCATAGCAATATCCAACACAGTTTTACACAAGAAATGAGTCAATGCTCACACAATCGGATTTAAATCTTCATTACAGTTGCATCGAGTAAGAAGATCGTCTTTGGTCAATTCGTAAACTGGCTTGGTAGCTTCATACACTTCAAACTATTTGTAGCTTTAGCATTTAGCCATGAGCAACATGAATCCTCTCTGATCGAAGGTTTATCGTTCTACGGTTTTGCATCAGTAGATAATTTACGATCGAATCACAGTTTCTATGAATGGCTAATCCTTAACAAATAGAGAGTTCATCTATTCGGTTTAACGTCAATTTTCCCCTTCCACCGAGACCTTTTTTATTCTTTTTCAAATTACGTAAGCGGGTACCCTTTTGCTTTTGAACGTGATCTATGTATTCACTCTTTATTGAGTACTGTGACATTGAAATAGAGCTTCGCATCAGTAATGCCTTTAAAAGTTTTGGAATTATCTTTCACTTGCTGCCTCTAACTCGTGTCGATTCAGCCGTCTTCTTCCAGATATTTTCGGTCTCTTCTTGTTGTATGAACTTGTCTTTTTTGCAACTTTTTGTCCACAATACACTTTGTCCGTCCTTCACGAATGTTTCACTGTACGAAACTGACTGAAACCGACCCTTCTAAAAACTAAACAAGCAATAGTCTGAACACGAGGCATATAACTTTAAAAACATCTGCTCTAGTCCTCTAAAATACCGTTACTCGTTTCGGTCATAAGAGGCTCGCTGACTACCTGGTGGCCTTGTACTACACTGCCATTAAGCAGTAGCATCTTAGACCGCATTAGATATATCATTTCACCACATCATCGCTATTGAATTCTTTAAGTCCTTGTTATTGAATTTTACTCAATTTATTATTTTCTATTTATACTTCTTCGAAGACAGGTGTCTTTTGTATCTCGGGACAGTATGTTTTATTGTACCGCTGGGCTATGGTATTCAATACTCGACTATTTGTAGAGATCGAGTTTTCCTGTTTGATTAAACAATGTGGCTCTGTTTTATTGTGTTACTATCTATTTAAACAGATAATTTGCAGCCGGAGCTTTTTTTTTTTTTTTAGTTTTTAGGAGGCGTAATGTATACGAGTATAGTATGGCATCTCTCTTTGGTAATTAATTGACTGCAAGCATTTGTTTAACATTTTCAACTATTTTAACCTGTTGATTTACAATACTCGACAGGAACTTATTCCAACGGATTATCCAATCATGAGAATGACCGATGTCACCTTTCATTTGTGCGTACCACGTAACGAAAGGTTTTACTCATACCTTGTTGCGTTTTCTTTCCTGCGGTTAGCAGGAAGCGGAACGGTAATGTTCATACGCTTCAAAGCCCGTCATCATAAACGGCACACACTGTTTGACCGCCAAAAACTCAAAATGTGATTTTTGTGAGTATAAAAAAAAAACTACTGTATCAAATGTTATTCTTATACATAAATAATGCATACACACTGAGATTTTTAAAGGAAAAAATTTAATTTTCAGCGAGTTATTCGCTACCTCCTAAGTCACAAAAAAAGAGGTCCTCCATTGCTGCAGTGATTGCGTCGTTCACCGTGGTTAAAATAAAAAAAACAAAAAAGATTATTAAACACGAAGGTATTACATATAATACATGGGCTGAAAGGCTTACAATTACTTCTTAAATTTCTTTCCAGTGAGCATTCTTTTGAGGTCTGCGAACAGGAAATAGTCTCTGGGGGCCAAATCTGGAGAATACGGTGGGTGGGGAAGCAATTCGTAGCCAAATTTATTCAATTTTGCCATCGTTTTCATCGACTTGTTACACGGTGCATTGTTTTGATGAAACAGCACTTACTTTTTCTTCAAATGCGGCCTTTTTTCTGCGATTTCGTCCTTCAAACGCTCCAACAACGCAATGTAATAGTCGCTGTTGATAGTCTGCCCCTTTTGGAGATAGTCGATGAAAATTATTCCATGTGTATCACAAAATACAGATGCCATAACCTTGCCAGGCGACTGTTGAATTTTTGGTCGTTTTGGACGAGGTTCGTCGTGATGGAGTCAAGCACCCGCTTTGAACAGAGCTTTCGCATGTCCAAATATTCGTTATGATATATCCAACACCCTCTTTTGATATCTTCAGAGCCTCAGCTATCTTAGCTTCACTTTACGGTCATTCGTAATCATTTTGTAGACTTTTTTGATGTTTTCATCTGAAACAGCCTCTTTTGGACGTCCACTGCGTGCATCATCTTCGGTGCTGGTATGACCACTTTTAAATTTTTCAATCCACTTGCGAATGGTTCGTTCGGCTGGTGCAGAGTCCGGGCAACACTTATCAAGCCATTTCTTTGCATCGGCTGCATTTTTTCCCATCAAAAAGCAACAACAACGAAATTGCTTTTCATCCATTTTTTTTTCACAATAACGAAAGTAGTGAAGCAACGCTATATCTCGAGAACTAACCGTCCGACAGCTGTCAAATTTATACACGTATCTTTTGAAGGTTGGTACTAACTGAAAATGGTATGGATTTAATTCAAGTGGTGCCCTCTCTTAGAAACGGCACGGCAGCCCATGTATTAGATGTATAATCGTCATTGAATATTGAAGTAGCAAAGTAATTTGATAATTCAATAGTTTTGAGGCCACAGTGGAGGTGTTTCGGAGCAAAGTGCCAAAGTAAACCATTGTAGCTTTCGCTATCATTGTGCTTCTTATAACCCTGCCGAAACTAGTCCTCGTATATTCGCTTCAGGGCTTTTCGAACACTTGGATCAAGTGGGAGATAATCCTGCTTGAACTTGCTTTTGTGCAACTCTTGAAAACTCTTAAGGTTTCGCGCGAATCAATATACTTTTGTATATAATTAAAATAATATTTTTTGTAGGATCAATGATCCTGTTTATTATTTTTATTTGATTAATTCTCGTTCCTTAACACAATTAAAAATAACTTAAATATAAAATGTTAGATCGGAATTGTGGTCTAAGTTGATGAAGGTTTAAGACTGCCTGACTACTTACTGGTCCTGACTGCTTTCTCATATTTGTTTGCTTCTTAAAATCATCTTACAATCATTTCGTCGTTCTTAGTTTATCAATACATTAGTATTGGTTTTCTTATTTAACAGATGCTGCTTTGGTGTCGTGTGTAAACATCATTTGGTGTGAAATATATTTTCTTTTTCTTGTCTAGGCAGATGCGCCTTTGGTGCGAACATGACTCTTACGACATTTGATTTATTATTGTTTTTAAAACATATATGTAGTTAAGGGTTCTAAATTCGCGGCGATAAGCGCACCAACTCTATGTGGCTTCTGGATAGTTTCCATGGTTTGGACTCTTATCAGTCGAACTCAAATGATTAAATGTTGACCAGATTGCTTCTACTACGGCATTGTGATCCCATTCTTTTTTTAACAAATTTTCTTGTTTTTCTACAGAAATATCATATGGATTCAAATCTATTAATCTTTTATATGTGGCACTATCACCATAGCCAATATACCGCGAATATTTCACCCCGTATTTACTAAGCTAGCGACCGAACGTGTCTTTCACACTGTCGACTTCCATGATTTATGTCGCAATCACCTTAGCGTAGTAAGAGCCATTCTTCGTAAGCTTCGTAAGGATCGCTGTCTTTTTTATTTTTCTAAAAGACGCAACTCGACGATTTTTTTACAGAGTTACTACACCCAAACGTGAAGTATGGCCATGTTTTTTCCACGTACCAACTTTCGAAACTGACCAGAATTTGTCTTTGAATTTTCTTTCTCTAAGATCGGTTTGTTTTCTTTTTCAACAGCTCTTGCCGTACTAAATTTACAAACTGATTCTTCTGCTTTCCATAAATTCGTAAAACATCTAGCGAAAGTTTTATGATAAAATTTACTTGCTAAACCCATCAAACCCCAAAAAAGATTCATTTTGTTTATTTCGATACACAAAAGACGCTTCACAGCCACTAAATGTCTGTTTATTTCAAATTGATTTTCAATCATAGGCCTGGAATTGATGTACGAAACACCCCATTCACACATGACAGCAATTTTGAATCCTAAACCTCGCGGAAGTGCTTGATTAAAAGTCACATTTTTGTTACAAGTTTTACACATTACTTAACTGTTAAATGTAAAAAAACCAAAACAATCTGAATACTGCATGAGTCCATGAGTTGGATCAATCATAACATTATTACCATTATTTTGTGATCGTTCTTCAGTGGACGTACTGGTATTCGCGGTAGATTGCTCGAACGTATGTTGATTTCCTGTAAACCTTGGTTTTCTTGAAACTGATCTATGCCTGGGATATCCGGGAGTACTTTTCTGGTTTGAATACAGAAGTTGACCACTCATGTGACGTATATTAGTTATAAACGAAAAATCCTTAAAAAGTAGACCTATTTATGCATTTCTGTATACCTGAAGGTCAACAATAGAAACTGGAATCGTATTCTAATGGTGTAGAATGACGACAGAGCCCGAAAAATAACTCTGGTAGACCCCGTAGCAAACGTAACTTTCTAACCGTAAAGCGGCTATTCTTTAGAAGACTGTAACTGTAACTATTTGAGATATTCATTTCAAATTATAGTATGTTATTTTTAAAGGTATAGACTACCGAAAATTTTACACTAGATATGCCACTTAAAAAAAAAACTCACTCAGTGAATCTGTGCGGTCAAAGAAAATGACTGATATGATAAAGGTCTTGATAGAGTCTTCTAAGTGTACCTTGGCAATGCACGTTTACTTCATTGCATAGTTACGCCGGCTCATTCCGAGTCAAGCCGCTTCTTTTTCAACACTTAAACTTGCAAGTTTCGGACAGTTTTCACAAGGATGGTATTTAAGAATTCATATTGCAGGGCATTACCTTTTTTAGGCGAAATTACGTGTTACTTATACGGAGCTGCAAGTGTTTTCCATTGTGATTTTGCTAATTTTTTTTAGCTTGGCAGAAATGTTAAAACTTGATATTGCTCTGTTCATCTCTATGGATGCATATGCACCCTAAAATCGAAAAAAGGGTGGTGGGCAGGTGGAAGTTCGATCTGAACTTCCTAGGATTTGCGCAATTCAACTGAAAACCGAATGAATAACGGCCAATCAGATCATTGACAAATGGTTTCAGGCGTTTTCATTATATCATATGCCACAAGACTAAATCTTGTAAGTAATATTAAGAACGCCTCTAAAGTTAGCTTCGTTCTGAGGGTGTCCTTTCTCGTAGATGGGATAAACTTGGCTTTAATCCACAAAGTTTAGTGCTTCGTCATCGTTTAACAGTGAGCAAACGTATTTTCTTCATATCATAGGCACTACAACAAAATGTCATTACATTGTTCCTATAGTTGGGCCTCCTTCTTCTGGAAAATCTGAGGTTTTCCCTCATGCATGAGCCGCTATCATTCTCAACAAATCGAACAGCTATAATAATAGCTTTAACTTCGAGGAAGTAAGTTATCCAAACTCTTCTACTCGCATAACTACAGAAAAAGCACCTTAAAGGTAATGAAACGAAACACAATTGTTAAGATCGCTCTATGCTAAAGAGCTAAGGAGACTCAGTATAAGACCTTTATCTATAGCTTTGACACCTGATATTCTTTATCCAAAATGTGTGAAGACATCCTTAGTCGGCTTGAGGGAAATATTTTTTCGAATATATAGTATTTGGTTCGACTTGCGATGGCTGGTTATGGAGACTGTTAGCTAATCGACCTAGTAGGAAAACAGCCAGAAGACATCGACTAGGCTGAAGCACACAAGTAATGAATCGACGTTGTGACAGAAGTCCAAGCCCGGCAAGCCTACTTTTAACTTTCCGATTTCTGCTGTTCGAATTTAGTTCGGTGCTAATAACTATCTGAGACCATGCTACAGAAAAAAATTTTGTTCTACTTCGTCCTGAAAGCTTTAAATTGCTACAGCCGTGAATCCTTTTTATTAGCGCACATAAAATATTTGCCCACAGTCTGGACGAGGGAAAGTTAGGAAAGAGAAAACAGAGATGCACCGATGTATTATACAAAATGTTGGTCTTAAATGTTCGAAAATTACAATGGCTGGGAAATAAAGAGCTCGGCAGGGCATTCCATAAGCGAGTTGACCGGCTTAGGAAAGAATCGAAACATTTCAGCGTACGTAAGGAAGTGGGCTTGAGGGTATACTGATAAGCATTTATTGCGAGACGAGTGTTATGGTTGAGGGTTTGAAGGGGCTATAAATGCTACTATCGATTTATACAGAACACTGGTGGTGGAAATAGCGAAGCAACAAGGTGTTCAAGCGCGTGAATTGATTTTGTTGAATCTTATCTAGCAAGTGCAAAGAGGTCTTAAGGGCACCTAACCGGATCTGTGCATTATATTCCAATTTTGTGTGGAAAAATGCCGTATATATTGAGATCATATCATAGGAAGAAAGATATTTCTTGCATCGTTTGAGGAAACCTAGATATTTTGCAGCATTTTCGACGACATCGACTAGGTGGTCGTTGAAACGTAGGTTGTCATTGATACACATACCGAGAATGGAAACTTTTTCAAATTTCCATGAAATTTCAAATTTCTTGAAACTATCCACTGAAGGAGAAATTCATCGATCCTAAATACACGTATTTTCGACAAAAGAGCCTGATGCCAAATCCTCGCAAATGTGTTAGAAATGTCAAGAGCAACTACCTTGCTTTCACCAGATTGTGTCTCACAGGAGACTTGTCATCAAATCACCTCGTGTTTCAAGATTGTCTTAATCCCTTAATTGTTTACGCAACCTTTTTATTTCACACCATTTAACAGAGATTCATCATTCAGATTCATTAAAGTGTGGAAAAGTAATATAATGTCATCAGAATCGTCGGGGTGTTTGAAAAATCCCTGAAATTTAAAACGGATTAACGTTTCGGTCTCCCAATTGAGACCACCACACTAGAAATGGTCGATAAAATCCACGGTTTGATATTAGACGATCGGCGAGTGAATGTGGGCGAACCTGAAGAGGCATTCATCACAAGACACCAAAAATCAAGAAACAGTCGTGACAGTGAACTTCTCCACTGGTGAATCGAAGCCGAAGAAGCCCAGTAGAGCAATTGGCGAGGAAAAAACATATTCTCCAGATTTAGCTCCCCGTGACTACCAGCTTTAGCTACCGCTAAAGAGGTAAGAGATTTGTGTCAAATAAAGAAGTTATCGGTGAAACAAACGCCTCTTTTGGGGACCTCGAGAAATCGTATTATTTGGAGAGAATTAAAGAATTGAGGAAACTTTGGGCGAAGTGTAATGAGCTGAAAGAAGATTATATTGAAAAATAATAGTTTTTTTACCCACTCCTGTATGGCTTGGCTCAATTTAGTTATTGGGCTCTATTTCAATGCAGTTTCAAGTAAATACTTTACTGCAGAGTAGAAAGTACTTCGTTATAGTAAAGAAATCCATTAAAAATACAATAAAATATGTATGTCCGAAAACCTAGTAGTGGGGACCTGTATTCAACGGATTGTTCTATTATGAACCACAGTTTTATCTTTACTTCCTTTTTGATATACTCCTACTCGTAAGTGGATGAACGCATGGTCTCTTGCAGTCTTATCATCCACATAGTTCGTTTTCTTAGACCTTGCGGATTATTGATTCGGAGTTTCTTGTCGATGAATTAAGGGTTACTTGTAGATTGTAGATTAGGGGATTGCCATCAGTATTTATTGCTTTGTGTTACTAAGAGATGTAGTTCCTTCTGAAATGGTGGTAAGTCTTGTTGGCATTTCGGAACTTGAAATTATCAACATCTTGATTAAGCGCCTTTTCTTTCACCCATCTGTTGACTAGACTAGCGTCAATCTGAAACAGGAAAAGATTCCTTAATTTTTACTTAGCAAAGTGTCTTCAGCACACATAGTATCAATTTACAAGGAAAGGACTTACTTTTATGTAGTAAGATTCAATTTTTATTTTAGTCGATAGAAAAAGGCTTACTATTAATAATAAGGTACAATATGGGCCAAAGGACCTCCATGATTACTGTTGTATATCCAAGGCCTTTTAAGAGAATTGTTTACTACAGTATTGCACATTTGTGGTTCTATTTCATCGATAACATTTCAATTTTTGGTTTTCTAAGCTTCAATTGACTGAGGAGCCTTATTTTTCTCATGGCCGTTTTTGGTGACCATTTCGAGAAAATAACTAAGTTTCTCACAAAAGAGCAATGATTTCACCAGCAGGCAAAGAGCGCCTGCTTGTTGGAATTTATCATCATCCTCAAGCTCCACTATATCCATACAATTTTATTGATCATGGTTTAATAGCGTATTCCATTCACGGTACCAGCCACATCCGGTTTATTTTTCGAGATATAACTATGGTCCAATAATGGCCTTCTGCTCAAAACCCGCATCAAACAGAAACAAGTTGTGGATAGAGGTCTTCTAAGTCCTACAGTTCTAATTTTGTTATTTATAAAACCGTGATGATGAAAAGGACCTTATCGCTCAGAAAGATTTTTCGGTTAACATTTCGAACCACAAAAGTAATATTATCAGTTGTTCTTGCACGAATGGCAGGCTTTAGATTTCTCCCATCGTTTACTTACTTAACACAACAGGTCAAATTTCAGAAGGTGCTTCACGTTGACCGAGAAAGTTTTAAAGTTTTATAGTGAAGTTGAACAATATGGAATGACAGTTGAACCATATATCTTTCCACTTATCAGTTGTCAAAAAATTAGTGCCAACTTTTTCATATGTGGCAAAAAAGCGGTCTACTCGAAATGTAACCTTTTATTCGAATTCCCTGTATTTGCTTGAGGTAATAATATTAGATTTCGGATAGATCGAAGGAGTGAAAGTTAATCAAAATGGTTTTTAGTCGATTTGTGGAAATGGATTACTTCATCAAAGTGTTGCCAAATTGAGAAATTGAGCCGTCATCGTCATTGAGCAGATTTGGGCAGCTGGTGTAATTGTATATAGTCCTTACACCTGCTTTCTGGTCTCGCAAAAGATAGAAGAAATTCCACAACAAAGCACTTTGTTCGTGAGGGAGTTTATTGTGGATTTCACTAATTATTGTGGATTTCAAAAAAAAAGTTTGAGTCCGAACTAGAAGGTACATTGAATACCTTCTTATGTATAGGGTTTTCTAATAACGACTTGACAACATTTTTTTTTTTAAATAAAAGGCTAACCATTTGAGATATTTCAAGAACTTTATTATTGGCTTGAAGTACAATCAAAACATGGAACTCGATTTCGTTCATATGGCCACCGCGGGCACGTTTTCAGTGGTTGATTCGTTGGACCCAATTTTCAAAGACTCGGCCACACATTTCGGCTGAAAAGGCCGCTATTTCGCGCTCAATTTTGGCTCTGAACTCTTCTAACGTCGTCGGCGTGTTGGCATAAACCAATCACTTAACGTAGCCCCACAGCAAATAGTTAAGCGGCGTTAAGTCGCACGAACGAGGCGGTCAATCGACTGGCCCATGTCTTGAGATAACCCGCTCACCATACTTACTCTTTAATAAATCAATTGTAGCGTGTGCTGTGTGACTTGTGGCACCATCCTGTTGAAACCACATGTCGTTTTCGTCCATAACTTTAAATTCGGGCCAAAAATAATCGGTGATCATGGCGCGATAGCGCTGACCATTCACAGTAACGTGACGATCTTTATCGTCGACGAAAAAATATGGCCCAATAACGCCGCCGGCATGCAAACCGCACCAAACAGTTATTTTTTGTGGATGAAGTAGTGATTCATGAAGCACATGTGGGTTTTCACCCGACCAATAACGCGTATTTTGCTTATTGACAAACACATTGAGCCAAAAATGAGCTTCATCACTGAAGATGATTTTGCGACTCCGAATATCTGTAGAAATTTTTTATAATTTGCATAAATTGACAGTGACAGTTTGATGATGAGTGAAAGAATGCGTTCACAAATTAAATTCAAAGCTATCAAGTCCTTATTGGAAAATCTTGTATTAGCGACTAGAGACTAAATGACGGTCTTAGTCTTTTAGTCTTGGTTCCACAATGCGACCGGTTCATGTATTTATTTTATTTTTCAAAATATCTTTGGCAATAAACTACTATTCTCCATTCTTTGGCCTTCTCTTCTGAATTAGTACCTAACATCGCCAACATTAAACTAATCTCTATTACGCAGGGCAGTGGTTGCTGGCAGTTAGTCTATAACTTCTTTGTTATTAACAAATAAACAATTGTTTAGATGTCGTTGGAGGATTCTGATAATTTCTAATAATAATCTCAAATTTCTGATCATGTATTCCTAAGGGAATTCTTCCTTTTGAACTCTACAGGATCCTATCTAAATCTACCAGTTGCTAAATTTCAGACATCATTAATATTATTATATACATTAATTTCCATATTTGCCCCAATGTACTCGTTTACGGACACTAATGAGTCCAATTGAAATGCCTTAATAGAAACCGCAATTACGAGTATGTATCTATACAAAAACACATGTTTATCTGCCTTAAGGCTCCAGTTAAATACATTCATATTGTGAGACTATACCCCGCAGAGATATATGTATACATAAATGCAAATTCTATAGCAAACATTTAATGTGCCCAGCTTATGAAATCGTTACGTTTTAATCATGAAAAAGGCAATAATTTAGAATAACATAAAACTGAAAGGATAAACTATCTACGTCCAGTAGATAGACGTAAATGAACAATCTATTTACGCAAGACCTCTAATTGACCCATTTATTCGAATAACAATTTATCCAGAAATCAAAATGGTAATCTTGTTAGACAGAGTGTATATTGAATCACTTAAGTTCAATGATGTTGGTAATATCACTTTAAGAGAGGGCTGGAACCGTAGTTGACGGTGGTTCAGGTTCATGTAATCAGTTACTCGTACCTATAGGCAAGCCAAGAATAGTGATACGAATAGCTTCTTATTAGGGACGATTCCAGAAGGTATCTGCTTACATCATGACATCAATTCTCACAAAAAGTGCAGTGGTAGTCTTCGTAATGGTGATACGATGCGAATCGTGTCATTGTAGGATTATATCTACATAATTACCCATAGTTATGAGGACACATTGTTTTTGCAACACGTTATAGATTGTATGCAAGTTTCAGGGATTTCTTGTGATTTGTTTCTAGTGACTTGTGACTTGTAATCGCCTGTAGGTACCAGACGATTACGTTACATCATCTAAGGACTGCTTAATGATCAAATATCTAATTAACCAGAGAACCATGTGTTTGTTGAACTTGTGTACAAAGCGATGTTCTATGTAGGTTATGGTATACTTGTATCCAATGAACTGAAATGTGCTTCATGCAACAAGAGGTTGGTAGCACATAACAAATGTCAAGTAGGGCAAAAGTGATTATGCTTGACTGACTATTCTTGAAATATGACACTGAATTTTCACGGAATTGAAAAAAAATTGTTTCGGCAACGTGTGTTATTTACACATGTATCTTAGATTTTAAAAGAAATAACAATAATGAATATATGTACTTGCGGGTTAGGCCAGGTCATGGTTTTCATATATAGACAAGGTAGTGCGTACACGACTAGGTAGTTTGGGTTTGTGTCTCACATTGGGCGCCAAATTATGCGGTAAGTAAATATTGACATTTCATTACGAGAATCCACAATTTGCATGAATAAGGTGTGAGCTACAATTACAACAAATGCATCAGATGTATATCATTTGGTCAATGTTTATCTGGTTAAAGTCTATCGAAACCACATGGTGTAAAATAAAAACTCCTTTCTTTTTCACGTTTTATGAAAGGTGACACAATGTTCCGCCTTTCCCTTATTACAAAACCAGAAAAAGAAGTGATCTACTACCTGACTTATCAGGTCCGTTCCTGAACGACTGTGAATTCTAAGGATTTGTTAAAAATTTGATTTATAATCGATATGTTATCATTAGTTGTTTTATGAAAGGTCCTCTTAGTCAAAACTGTTGAGCAACTGCTAAAAATCTCTTAATGAAGCGCCTTCAATTCTGAAGGTCTGCTTTGGAACTTGCCGGTTATTTGTTGTGTCCGTTTTTGAATCTTGCCTTGCACTCGTTGGAAACTTACATCAATTCTTGAAGCTCTGTATTCAACCTAGCTGTCTTGGTTTTTCATTTGGAAGTCTTCAGAGAAGTAACAACGATTGTCTTGTCTTCTGGACGCTTCCTTGTTCACGTTGGTGTTAAATATTGAATCTCCCTTTGTATGTCTGTTGCAGATCTTCAGTACTTAGAGAGTCTTATAAATGTCCGCATATTCCAGATGTTTGTCGGGTGTTTTCAGCGTATTTCCTATATGTATACTGATTCTCCATTTAGTAAAGAGCCTTCTGTAACTTGTTACTTATCAACTTATAGGTCCACTTCTTCATCAAAATTTTTAAACTTAGTTTCTTAGCTTAAGTTTCTTGAATATGGCTTTTACAACTCATCGCAAAATCCTATTAACTATTAAAGATTAAGAGCTTACCACTTAGCTTACTGCTTCCAGTTACGCATTTTAAGTTGTTCAAGTTAACGTCTCTTGCTTCTATTTCGTTGGTTGCTTAAATGTAAAGACCCCAAGCCGTAAGTATTTATTCATTCTAGGCATCTAGTGAGCATTCGTCGTCATTTTACAGTCTCGCGAAGTAAGAGTTCTATGTGGAATTTGGTGCCTTGACAGATCCTTACTCCCTTTTCTTCTTTCATATAAATAAGCAATCTTTTTACCGTTTATCCTTTTAGAGCTATTTTGACAGACTTTTTAAGTCTCGTTAGCAGCTCGCCGCGGTTGCAGTTTTAGATATTACTCGGGCTATCCTATTGAACTTCCTAGAAAGCTGCGATGATTAAAGTAGTAAAGGACCTCTGATTGCTATTTGAGTGTTCCAGTCTGAAAACTCATTTCTTTTTTTAACTTGCTGCAGTCATCTAAAATAAACCTATCCGTTTTCCTTCTAAACCTGTCGCTTTAGTTGGTGGTGAACCAGTGCCTCAGCTTACATGCCTCTCCAGCTATAGTGGTCTTTTACCAGTTGACTCCAGTTGCGCATACGAAGTTGACTGGGATCCCCATTTATATACTTGTATGCACCTACTAAGATGAGCTCATCCATCTATTGCGTTGTCTCCTTGGGTTTGAGTCGAAAGGTGACCTAGACCATTGAAGCAAACATATCCATGTAGCTTTGCTATTACTAAACATACCATGGTATGGTAGATAAACAATACTCCCTGCCTCATCCTGACACAGTCTACGGCAAAAATCTTCAAGAAAACTTTTTCAATAGGATAACTCGTCGTTTTATGCATAATAGGTTTTGGTTCATATCGAAATAGTACATGGAAGAACATAAAGAAAATTATGTCATCACCATTTCAGACGTAAACCTCTAAATGCAAAAATCTGATCGGCAGAGATTCTGGCGCCTTATCGAGGTTGCAGCCGCTCACCTTTATATCTCCTCACAGAATTTCTCAGCTCGTCTAGCACCTGAGATATCTGTAAACGTACCTCGGCTGCAACTGGTAGTAGTGCCAGTATACCTTGGGAGCTCAGAATTTTTTTACATCCATTAGGTATACCGAAAGATCGGCATACTTTTATAGCAAGTCGATCAATTTGGTGGTAATGATCTGGTGTCCGCCATGTATCTTTGGGAACATTAAGGTAAGGAAACCGTGTAACCGTGCGTTGTTGTGTAGGATGTACTACCAAATCTCCTTAAACAATGTTAGCGTCTTACTTAGGGTATTACTTGTAGATATTGTCGAGGAGTGGTCGCAGTCCCTTTGTGATATATACAGCCTTTCACCCACCATTTGTTTGGCCCAAACATTTCCTAGATGGCGGTAATATCTGCTTTCAGCAGTCGCCCGTCTGTTGCTTAGCTGACCGCTAATGGTGCGAATTTTCTGTATGTAGATTTAAACGTTCTTGCTTTTTTCGTCTTGCAGTTCCGAGACTTTTTGTTGCGACTAAGGGTTTTAATGTGTGCTGATAGTTTACCTTATGCATTACGCAGAGAGCCAGGGTTTTGTTGGGATCCTTTTTTTATATATAGCCCGCTCTCAATAGGTTTCAAATGCCCTTAAAATGTTTGCACACACCGCGTGCAAAAAATAGTTAGGGAGGAAGAAAAGAGAAGTACCGATCACGTTGGTTTTGAATGTTTGCAGGTTACAATGACTCGGAAATAAAGAGTACGGCAATACATTACATAAACGAGTTAACCAGCTTAAGAAAGAATCAAGATATTTTAGAATAAGTCCGAAAGTGTGGTTGAGGGTGTATTAATGAGCATTCATAATGAGACGGGTGTAACGGTTGAAAGTTTGAAAATTTGAAGGGGCAAAATGCTACTGGCTATATCGGCAGAGCACTGGTGCTGAAAATAGCGATAGAATAAAGTGATGCAAGAAACGTTACGTAGATGAATTGACGGCGCAATTTCACGGTTTTAAATCTCAACAAGCAATTGCAAAGAGGCCCTGGGGGCACCTGATCGGATGTGGAGATTGTACTTCCATTTTGCGCTGCTCGATCAGGAAGGCGAAAAGTATTTCTTACATCGCTTGAGAAAACGTAAACATTTCGTAGTGTTTCTGATGACATCGAATATGTGTTCGTTATTACGTAGGCTCTCATTGACACACATACCGAGAATGGACATTTTTTTTATGTCGACGATTTTGGATAAGAGTTGGAGTTTGTATTTCGCTGAAAGGACGGCAGACAGCATTGTGTCTAGAAGCATTAAATTCCACTCTGTTAATAGTTCTACAATTAGTTTTGTTGTTTCGGAATTGAATGTGCTTTACATACGCTGGCGTTCCTGTTCTTCAGCCGCAGAGCAGGGATATGAGTCCGGGAAGGAATACGAAAAGCAGAGTATACTGTCATCATAAAAGGAATATATTAGATAAGAAGTAGCAGAAAAGCGATATTAATGAAAATTTGAAAGAGTATCGGAAACAAAATGGAGTCCTGGGGCACATCTGAATTTATTTTGAATTTATTTTGTGGATATCAGACTTGAAACCGTCCAAGACAACTTGAATTGAAATTTTCTAAAGGTAATTTCTATAGTAATACATAGAAGAAAAGAGCCATTGACCCCAAAAGCACGCATTTTTGATAAAAGAGCCTAATGCCAAACTCTTTCAAATGCTTTAGAAATATCAAGTGCAACTATCTTGCTGCCATCAGACATGCCATCAAATCACCAGTGGACCTGTTGCAACGAAAATAGTATTACCGGTCATTGAGTAGTTTTCGTGATATTTCATGAGCTGACGGCTTATCAGACGTTTGGAAAGAAGGGTCTGTAGGAGAAGAAAAGTCGCCTTTTTTAGGGATGAGCTGGACAAATGCAATTTTTCATCTGCCTGGTAAAGGTCTTAAAGAGCATTATTGACGAAAAAGCTTACGCAGTGGTTTTGCCACAGCGGAAGAACATCTCTTCAGAAGAAGGGGAGATATATGGTATACATCTCCAGGGAACAAGGTACAACCTGGAAGTATTGAGCTGGCCGCAAAGTGTGTCTTTTTCCAAAGAACTGATAACTAGAATATCAATATAAATTAGTGTTGGAATGGAGGATGAGGTTGAATTCCTAATGCTTAAAGGATGATACAGGAACAAAATTCTTTGTATCGAGTTGCTATCCAGGGTTTTTCGGGGATGGAATTTTAACCACATAAAGTTGAATTATGTATTGGAACAGGGATCACGAGTTTTTAAAAACACTTATTGACCTTAATTCCAAGTATATACAATACGTTGATGTGCTTATACATAATGAGTCTGTCATGCACCACCGACGATTCAACTAAGCGAATTCCAACGCCATATGTACTCCTTCTGAGGTTCAGTCATTTGAAATAGAACATTACTCGTGTACTCGTAGCATTGCGCTATTTTTTCCCGATCAACATTCGGTCGGCTTATAAGTATGGAAATTCATAGTTAAACACTGGACATTTCCAAATTGATGCTGCTCAGTGCCTTCTCTAATCGCACAAAATCAAGTCAACTTGTTTCGGATATGAAAATCCTTAAGATGTGATTTAGTTCAGTGCAAAGGTATTCGAAAGAATGTCTCGGTTATCCTACAAAGAGTGTTGTTTTTGAACAGCATAGAGACTTATGAATGTAGCTAGCAGCACAAATCGTAACATATTACGAAAGATGCGCTTCAGTTTAGAAATGACTTTGTCTAGACACTTATCTGGAAGGGGCGTGTAATCGTAGGTATGCGTAAAGAAACCATCCAATGATACCACAGTCACTCGTTATACAGGTATTGCGAAGTATACATAGATCGAGAATAAGGTTCACTTGCACTTGTTATCACAGTAAAGTTGTATTTAATTCTTAAATTAACCCTTCAAGCATTTAAAAACAGTGTGAATCTGGCCAGAAGACTTAATTCATAGAAACTTTTCTGTATTTTGGGCAACACTGTAACGATAGAAAAAAGGAATGTTGTTAAGATGTCTCCTTCTAGGAAAATTAACTTTAAAAACACCACAGATTGGCAAAACCAATACTTTCTCTCCTTGTGAAGGAGACGGCATTGTAGAATATTTACTTTGTCCTGCCGATTCCATAGCAAGTATAACATACGTATTTAGACATATTGTACCGATAATCGTAGCTCTAAAAATTTGTCTACCTTATTTCCCAAAAAAAAACCTCTACAAGCACTTCGATTTGTTTAACAAATTCACTTATGTACGAGTATGATTGTTTATCTCTTCACATTTGAACAAAAAACTCGAAAAAAGCTTTTTCCCTTGATGTCAATTTAAATCAGATTTAATTAGGTACTTACAGAGGTTACTAAGGTTCGCCACAGGGCACTTCTCTCATATCTTTTTCCGAAGAGTCTTTTAAGTAGATAATTGGCTTTCAAAAAACTGAAAAGGCTTTCTGGCTGCCTCTCTTGATTTAATTCCAAATGAAAACCTGATGTCATTACTCAATGTTAGGACATTCAATCACCACATCATAACCTATTCAATCGAATTGAGCTCTCTTAATTTAAGATAAGGGCATTCTTAAATTTTTTGTACGCATACGAATATGTCATTGGCCTAGGTTTCCTTTTTCTGATCTTTCGACGTAGGATTCGTTTCCATTCATTCCCAAATTCCAACATTAATTCTAGTCAAAGCAAATTCGTATGTCTAAAAGGATAAAAATAAAATACATACTCGTACTTACTTCCCTGCAAGCACTTGTTGTAAATATTTGCACATAAAAATTGAAAGGATATGAGGCTAAAAGGTTATCGTGACACCATTCAACAGAGTCTCGAAGTAAGTCTACCGAAAAATATGGATATTTGATAAAATATCAAATTATAGTTTGCTTAAGAAGGAGGGTGTCTCAATGTATGAATAGATAATTTTTCTTAAAAAAATATACGAATACCACGGTCTATGCCAGGACTTCAAGTGGAGTAGGTCCTCTGATGGAGGCTCAGGATGTGGGTGCTTCTGTATTTTTTTTTTTTAAGAAAAAGAAGTCAGTATACTTTGATTGATATGTTGGTGAAATAAATTTTATGAATAAAGACTTTTCTTTTATTTTTAAATAATATTGAAATTGTATGCATTTTATCGGGTGATTAAAATTGTTAAAACAGGCCACCTTTTTTCCCTATAAAATAGTTTTATGGACAATTTTTCATTTTTTTGGGTTTCATGACACATGATACACGAGTATCTTTTATTAAACCTTCGCCATTTGCTTCTGTACGAGCCACGTATGAATATGGAAAATATAAAAATAAATACACATTTACAGGATATCTTGCATTTTTTCACTAGCAATGGTTAAAAGTATAAAAATTAATTTCACTAGGAAGCTCTGAGTTATGGATTAAGGGTCGCCGATATCTGTATACTGCTGATCGCCTCATTATCTTTAATTCCATTAAAAGAAATGTAAATTTGGTTGCGCTAAATTAAAGGTTTTAAATATCGAAGACGCAACAATTATGGTAGTTTTGAGTTCTTTCAATCATGTCGATATTCAGTAGTATATGTTGGAAGAATTTAAAAATGAAACATAAACTAAAGGCGCCCTAAATCCTTTTTCACATCCATCTTTTTACTATTTTTCTCATTTTCCTAAAACAGGCGAGATTTTTCAGAATCCTTTCAGGTACACATTTAAAAAATTAAAAAGGACATTTTTGAAAATGTATTGTTTGTATTGTTTGGCAAGTCATCATGGAAAGACTCATACTATAACAGTGCCTCCAAATTGTTTAGCTGTATTACGAAAATCAACGTTCTGTGATAAATGTTTTTCGTGTCAATATCATTAGCAAATTTGAGTCCCAGTTTACATTAGGAGATGATACTCGACCAGTTTGACCACATCCAGCACGTAGTAAAGAGACTATACTAGCTGTAGCTGAGAGTGTACGCGAAGACTGTGATGAATCGATTCGTCGCCGTTTTCAGCAGCTTGGATTGGCGTATTCGACAACTTGCGTATTTTACGTGAGGGTCTCGGCCTAATAGCGTACAAAATTCAACTTGTGCAAGAATTGAAGCCAGGCGATTCGAATTTGCGTCATATTTTCAGTGAATGAGCTCTGTAAAAACTCAATGAAAATCCAGTGTTTTATCGTGAAACCTTGTTCAGTTATGAAGTCCATTTCTGTCTCAATGGATACGTTAATAAACAGAATTGCCGTATATGGGCTGATGAGCAACCCGAAGAGTACCAAGAACTACCATTACATCCATTAAAAACAACGGTATGGTGTGGGTTATGGGCTGGTGGAATTGGTCCATATTTCTTTAAAAATGAAGCAAATCAGAATGTTACCTTCAATGGTAATCGTTATCGCACCATGTTAACGGATTATGTGCTTCCTTAAATTCAAGCACATGGTCTCGGTGAGCTGTGGTTTCAACAAAATGGCGCTACGAACCATCCAGGTCTTCAGGAATAAGCCAGCTAAGTGTTATCCGCGGAATAGTAGTCGCTATACTCGAACAAGTCTTCCAAAATTCGACCTTCTGAATGGACCACCTCAGACGTAGTCGTGGCCAACATTTACAAGATATCATTTTTAAAAAGTAAGCGCCATGAATTATTCTTTTAACCGATAATAAAAATTTTAAGTTCACTTTCAAATGTATTTTATTTTAAATTATAAATTAAACCTCACAATGAATCACCATAAATAAACAATTTTCCAAACGTCAAGGGTGATCCTAAAAAAGGATAGAAATTAGTTATAGAAATACTGGATAAAGCAAACCGGAATGAATGTGGGCAACTCTTAAGAGATTGGGATAAAATCATAACAAACACCATAGAATTTGCTGATAGGTTCAATAAATATTTTTTAAGTGTCAGCTCGGCTTTCACTCTGGTCGATCGAACGAAGGTACTTTTTGAATTTATGTTTTAATATTTATAATAGCTCCAATGACAGAAATTTACCTGTGGCTCTCTTTGTCGATATAACTAAAATATTTGGCATAGTCGACCTCCCAATACTTACTTACTTAAGGTAGCGTTACAGTCCGATATGAACCTGGGCTTCAACCAATAAGCGTCTCCAGTCAGCACGATCTTTTGCCAGTTGTTTACAGTTACACATGCTTAGTTGGTTTAAGTCCCTACATGATCCAGCCATCTGAGTCTTTGGATCTAAACTCTTTTCTTTAGATCGATGTCGCTCTACAGCCCGTAAAGTTCGTCCATTCGTCCTCCATTCATCGTCTGTGCAGACAAGACCAAAACTGGGATGATTAGGGTCTTATAAAGGATCACTCTAGTTGTTCGAGAAAGGATTTTGCTACGCAGTTGCTTTCTTAGTCCAAAGAAACAGCGATTGGCAAGAGTTATTCTTCGTTTAATCTCAGCGCTGGTGTCATTGCCTGAGTTCACAGCGGAGTCTAGGTAGACAAAGTCCTTAACCATCTTCAAGTTATATCTGTCTAATACATGGGCTGTTTCCGTACCGTTTCTAAGAGAGGGCACTACCAACTTTCAAAAGATACGTGTATAAACTTGACAGCTATCGAATGATTAGTTCTCGAGATATAGCGTTTTGAGTGAAGCAACTTTTGTTATTGTGAAAAAAATGGATTCAAAGCAATTTCGTGTGTTGATTTATCATTGTTTTTTGATGGGAAAACATTCAGCCGATGCAAAGAAATGGTTTGATAAGTGTAACCCGGACTCTGCACCAGCCGAACGAGCCATTCGCAAGTGGATTGAAAAATTTAAAAGTGGTCATACCAGCACCGAAGATGATTCACGCAGTGGATGTCCAAAAGAGGTTGTTTCAGATGAAAACATCAAAAAAGTCCACAAAATGATTACGAATGACCGTAAAGTGAAGTTGATCGAGATAGCTGAGGCTCTGAAGATATCAAAAGAGCGTGTTGGATATATCATACACGAATATTTGGACATGCGAAAGCTCTGTTCAAAGTGGGCGCCGCGTTTGCTCACAGTCGACCAAAAACAACAACGTGTTGATGATTCAGAGGAGTGTTTAAAGCTGTTCAACCCCAATAAAGCCGAATTTTTGCGTCGGTATGTAATAATGGATGAAACTTGGCTCCATCACTTCACACCAGAGTCAAGTCGCCAGTCAGCTGAGTGGCGAGCAGGCGACGAACCTCGTCCAAAACGACCAAAAACTCAACAGTCGGCTGGCAAGGTTATGGCATCCGTATTTTGGGATACTCATGGAATAATTTTCATCGACTATCTCCAACAGGGGCAGACTATCAACAGCGACTATTACATTGCGTTGTTGGAGTGTTTGAAGGACGAAATCGCAGAAAAACGGCCGCATTTGAAGAAAAAGAAAGTGCTGTTTCATCAAAACAATGCACTGTGTCACAAGTCGATGAAAACGATGGCAAAATTGAATGAATTCGGCTACGAATTGCTTCCCCACCCACCGTATTCTCCAGATTTGGCCCCCAGCGACTATTTCTTGTTCGCAGACCTCAAAAGAATGCTCGCCGGAAAGAGATTTAAGACCGATGAAGAAGTAATCGCCGAAACAGAGGCCTACTTTGAGGCTAAACTGAAATCGTACTACAAAACTGGTATCGAAAGATTGAAAAATCGATTCAATCAGTGTATCGCCCTCGAAGGCAACTATATTGATAAAAGAAGTTGAATTTTGCAAAAATTTTGTGTTTTACTATAAAACGGCACTGAGTTGTCAGCCCATGTGTTATAGTGACATTATAATAATAATACCTCAGAGGGTCAGTTCAGAGGATCTCCCTTCTTGAGGATCGGGCAAATAATGCCATAATAGTAATGACCATATTTTGCGAATGAGTTGGTGCAAGTTTCTAACCAAGTCATCGCCTGCCGCTTTTAATAGCTCGGCGGTTAGGCCATCTGGTCCAGTGGTTTTGTTAGACCTTAGCTTAGATATGGCTATCTTCACTTCGTCCAGTTCGGGTAGACGGAATTGTTGGTCTTCATCGTCCGGGTTAAATGGTTTATTCTGCCTGACAGCGGGATTTAATTCGTCATCGCCGTTAAACGGTTTGCAGAAGTAGCTCTTCCATATCTTCAGCATCAAATGCGATTCTACTATGATGTTCCCATGTTCGCAGGCTTCAGCTCGGCCTCTGTAGCCTTTGCGGATTCTATTTACCTTTTGGTAAAACTTCCAAACCTCATTCCTGCTGTAACATCTCTCTATTTCCTTGATCGCGCGCTTCTCGTGTTCTTTCTTTTGTCTCTTCCTTTCTGTGCGTAGAGCTCACGAGCAGCTCTGGTCCTTCATTGCAGGGCCGATTTTCTTTTTTCACTGAATGTGCTTGCTGGAACCCGTTTTTGACTCAGGGGTCGAGTGAAACCGAGCACATCAGTTGCAACGTCTCTAATGCCTTTTTGGCAATGTTGCCACTGGTCTCAATGCTTGATGCTGATTGCATAGAACCTGTTGAGAGATTGAGAGAGACTCGATCGGAGAAATATCTGCTGATCTCTTGCAATTTTAACCGTCTGGCGTCAAACTTCTTCACAGTATTTACTTGTCCTGGCGGTGTTCGGGATATTCGAAGTCGACCACACAATACTTTTGTACATACGAATATAATCTTTCTAAGTGTGGATTTAGAGGTATTATTTACGAATGGTGTTGTTCTTACTTATCTCTTCGAAAGCAAAGAGTTAAAATCAATGGTATGCTTATTTCTTTTAGTACAACCTCATTGGGAGTACCTTAGGAATCCATACTTGGGCCAATATTGTTTTCAATATGATTTAGCTGACTTTTGAAATCTTGCGGGCAACTTACATTCGATTATCGATTTTTTTTTGCAGTGTTGGTACACATACCACGAACATATGGTATGTTCACAGTTTCAAGTATAGAACATACTTAGTTTGTTTTTGACAGATAAAAAGGTTAAATTTAGGTTTTGCGATTTGCTCGGCGATTTGCAATTATTACAAAAAATGGAGCAAAGTATTTTCATCAAATTTTGTGTAAAAAATGCTCTAAGTAAAAACAATGTTTACGAGTGGTAAAAGCTTTTCCAAGATGGCCAAGAAGATGCCGATGCTGAATCTTGCTGTGGATGCAGCGGCACATCAACAAAAGATTATAACGCCGAAGCTGTGAAGAAAATTGTTTTGCTAATTCCTTCAATTACCATAAGAAGAAGTTGCTGAGGATGTTTGCATATCTGTCGGCTTGAGTCATACAATTTTTTCATATGTTTTGGGCATGAAACTTGTGTCAGCGAAGTTTGTTCCGCTCAGGAGCTCTTGAATGACGTCAATGATAGTCCTGACTTGCTCGAAAAGGTCATAACTGGTGTTGAATCATGGGTATACAGCTATGACGTCGAAATCAAGGCCCAGTCGTCACAATCGAAGCACCCAGGATTACCAATACCGAAAAAAGCATGTATCGCTGGAAGAGCTCGTGACTACACTAAAAAGAGCTTATGGAAAGTGCTTCGAGGATTGGAAAAAGCGTTGTCAGTTAGCAAGTGTATTATATCTAAGGGGCATTACTTTGAAGGGAACAACATTAATATGAATGAATAAATAAATATTTTTTTATAAAAAAATATAAAGTCACCTTACTTTTTGAACGCACAGTCATAATCATATTTTTTAAAGTGACTGATGTTTCGATCCATTTACTTTTGCTCTAAAGATCTTTTTAAGCGCGCCTATTATGCCTTAGCCCATTTTTAGCTAGAATATGGCAAAGGTTGTTGGGGTGGCTCATAAATTACTCCGTTCTATTGTCTCAGAAAAACATCATTCGTTTGATTTGCAATAAAGGCCGTCTGTATAGTAGTTTCATTTGTTCAAAAGCTTAAACATAGTACCACTAAAACACTTATAGATGGTTATACAACAACAGGTGTCATTTAAAATTTCATGCCATTGTTGAATTGTCAATATTCAACAATCATGGTGATGACTTTTGATAAGTAAAAGCTAGGAGGTTATAAAATATGGAACGATACATATTGGAAGAACTTGTTGAAGTAGTGAAAATTCACTATAAAACGGTGAAAATATCGCGGAAACCTTTCGTAAAGTTTTTACTGCTTTTGGTCATCATCAAGTACCTTCTTGTACGGCTGTAGTAATTTACTCGATAAATTTGTACCTCTTAGACAGGTTAGTAGTGTGGAGGCTCCAACTGATCGAGATCACAATAATTGAGCCTACTTGCAACCACTTTGCACTGTATTTTGCATAAAGATATTAGCCTACATGACCTAAGGTTCAGTTGGCACAGGAATTAAAGCCAGCAGACCACGCATAACGTCGTACTTTCGTTGATTGTGTGCCAGAAATGAATGAGTAAAATCAGAATTCTTTACACAAAATTATTCTGAGTGATAAGGTTCTTTTCCATTTGACCGGGTACGTAATCAAACAAAACTTTCACATCTGGGGCTCAAAATATTGCATATAGTGGAACAACCCCTCCAGCCACAACAAGCGACAGTTTGGTGCGGTTTTTGGACTGGCGGCGTCATTGGGCCACATTTTTGCGAAAATGATGCTGGTTCGACTGTTTGAGTGAATTAACCGAGCGATGTTGACTGATTATTTTTTGACTAAAATTGATGCCATGGACGTGGACGGCGTTTATTTTTAGCAAAACTGTGCCACAGGTAAAATAATGGTTCTATTGCGTGATAAATTTCTTAGACATCTGATTTATCGAAATGGAGATTTAACATCATTCGACTTTTTCGTTTGGGGCTATATTAAAGTCTTCGCAAATGCTGTACAAATGATTTCTGAACTGAAGGAAAATATCTGAGCTGTTATTTGCGAAATACAGCCGCAACTATGCGAAAACGTGATGAAAAATTTCATCAAAAAAATGTCTATTTGTAGGCAGATCCAAAGGGGACATTTAGCAAATATTTATTACTTATGAAGTTAAAGGTAAAAAAAAGTAAAGGAAGATTACAAAAGTGTATAAAATTTTTATTTGAGCTAATAAATCAATGCTTGCCATTTATTCTTAAAGATTATTTCAAGTAAATTTTGACCACGACTACATTTTAAGTGGTCCCTACTGAGAGTCTCCAATTTTGAACCACCTTTTTGAGCATATTGGACGGTATCACGCTAATAACACGTGCAATGTTGTCTTTCAATGATGCAATGCTGGTTTATTGCCATAGATGAGTGATTTCACGTATCTCTATAAATAAAATATTCTAACGGAGTCAAATCACACGATCTAGCTGGCAAATTCATTGATCCAAAACGAGAGAAAAATTGCTCACCGAACTCATTTCTCAATTGGTCTATCGATTCAGGTGTGAAATGTAGCACCATCTTGCTGAAACCACATGTTGACTAGGTTCAGTTTGTACATTTTGGACGAAAAAAAATTCGAAATCAATGAATGATAGCGGTCGCCATTGACGGTAACGTTGTTCTCACGGTCATCTTTAAAAAAGATAAACGAACAGCGCAATTTTCTGAGTGCATTAGCAGCTCTTGTATTACCTGAGGTTGCTCATCGGACCAAATATGGCAGTTTTGTTTATTAACATATTCATTCAAGCAGAAATGAGCTTCGTCGCTGAAGACAATAAAAAAGCGGATCTTCCTCTAGCTTTTCTAAGGCCCACTCACTGAAAATTTGACGCTGTAGCTGATTGTTTGGCTTCTGTTTTTGCACGAGCTGTATTTTTGTAAAGTTTAAGACTAAGATCCTTGCGTAAAATTATCCACGTAGTCGAGTGACACAATCCCAATTGCTGTAAATGGCGATGAATGGACAAATCACGGTCCTTATTAACATAATGTAAAATTGGTGCGAAATTTGGTCTCTATGGCCTGAACTGTTTGCTCAGTAGGTCAATTATGACGAAAGCACGAATTTGATAGTAAAATTCAATAAATTTTAAGCGTTGTTTGGGTGTAAGTTTTTCAATGAAATGGCAATGCTAACTGAGCATGTTTGACTTTGACACATGTCACAAAGCACTTGTGGGCTATTAAAAATAAAACACTGAAAACCAATTTTTTTTATTGTATTAAAGGCGTTCTACTCAGGATCTGGCTATCAATCGAGTAGATGCTCTTACAACTATCAACTTAGAATGAATAACGATAATCTTGTTGTGATACCTCCTCCCAACTTGTAAATCTTTTTTGACCGGGTGAAGGCGCCGGTCACTCCAAATCATCCCCTAGTCAGATGAGGCGGCCTAAGAAGTATTCTCGCATCACAGCCATCGACGCCCTTGAAATATATGCCGTTGCTACAACCTGTTGAAACCATATGTCTCCCTAAGTCAATTTTATCCTTTTTTGTTTTATCATATTGAAACATTGATAGGGCAAGAAGAGAATCCACTTCTAGTCAATAAAGGTGGAGAATGCGATCTTAGTACTAAGGAGGTTCCCATGACTACTAAAAAAACTGAAGAGCGACAAAACCGTCAGGACTGACTGACTGTTACCAAACGGTTACAAAGTCCCTTCTAATGCATTGTGTGACTATCTGAAGCACACCAATCGGCATATGTATAAAGCTAAGCAGATCGACAATAGACCAAACAAAATAAGGCTACGATAAGAGTAGTCACACTCTCTTGAGTGTTAAGTTCTTTAAAGAAAGAAAAAAAAAAAAAAAAAAAAAAAAAAAAAAAACAAAAAAGCTCTGATTAGTACTAAGTAGTTGAGGGTCCCGTCAAAACTCACCCGGATCCGGAAAAAAATTGAAAACAGTATTTCCAAATTTGTACCCGATCTTTTGCAAGGAGATGAGTTCTCATGTGATACCACAAGTGCAGGATTCAAGAATGCATACGGCAGGTATCAGGTTATTGGGACAGGCAGACAACATGGACGTAGAGGCGAATATGGCAAGTGAAGAAGAAGCGCAATGTTTGGTCTTCTAGTAGACAACACAAAAACCAAATGGGTATACGTTATCAAATAGCAAATGGCTTAGGCCTTAAATTCGGTTGCAACTGCCTCATAAGAGTTCTTTTCCACAAGTTTTGAAATTTCTGATGAACTTTTTCATGCAGACGCTTCAAAACGACCAAATAGTATTCCCTATTGACCGTCTGTCGTGGAATAAATTCGTGATGCACCCAACCAAAAATATCGAAAATAAAAACAAATACCACGTTGACTTGGTTTCTTTTAGGTTTGACCTGTTTTTTGGCCTCCTTGCTGATGACTGTAATTTGCTTGTCCCTCGAACTTCTCATCCCTTAGTTCGAAGTAGTTAATGAGTTCAACTATTCTTATCCTACAAAACCAAGTTGATGCTCAAGTTTGCAGAGCTGAATTGTGAAATATTTCCTATTTTTCAGAGGACTTAAGTGCGACAAGTCTTTGACAAAGTCCATTTTCGCATGCTTTTTCTGTCAAGAATTCATTCCATTCCTCTTCCGGGAATAAAATGTTAAATCAAGTGGTTTGCAACTGGTTTTTTTTATAGAATTTCCTCCTAAAAAAATGATTTATTTAACTAATCATATTTTTTTTAGGCCGAAAAAAAAAGGAATGTAGACACTGGTGTACTCGGTTTAAGATAATTCAGTTTGGGTAATTTTCTAGTGTCGAGCAAGGGATGAACAGATTAACGCGTATTTAAATAAATCACTCTTTCATTCGCCACCCTAATAATTTAATACGGCCAATTTTCCTACTGTTTTTGTGAACCACATAAATACTATATGTACCCCTCACAAAAGTATCTGCGAGTATCAGCCGTATTTTGAATTTCTCCATTCATTCATGAAGCAAGCTGAAAAGGAGTAAACGGTGCTCCACGATGCACAGATACAGAAATAAATTGAAAAAGAAGATTTCGATTAAAAAAATGTTCAAAGTCAATATCCGTATCAATATTCCGCGTTCAATTCACGCGTGTGGCTTGCGGCCAAATATCTAATATTCATCTTTAGATATAAATAAAATATTATTTGCTTTTTGTCGGAATAAAGCCAATTAAAATCAATGGCCAGGATGTACACTATACGAGAACGCATTTTTATCTTTGGGAAATATTGATATTTGTATTCTTACGCGAATCCGGATATCTACGCAGCCTCATCGAATGGGGGCTGGAGGGTTAGAACTTGGGTAAGGATGCCCTTATTCGAATGGTATCCTTCAATTTGTGTTTTATTTTTTACGAGCTTCCGGTTCGAATAAGAATACAAGAAGGTTCCCAGAACGAGTAGACGTTAAATGGCTTCGAAAACTCATAAACTCAATTAAACTTTTAATACGTTGGCTCTGTTTCGAATTGTAACACAATGCGGGTGGTAGTGGTGTTGCATTTAAGGGGTTACGAACGATAAAGTGAATAAAAGAATCTATTCTATTGGTGACAACAATTTTAATTTGATTTTAGTCACGTTCTTGAAGGGAAGGAGCTAATGTTCCAATTATGCTGCAACCGATTGGCCTTCACCTGAATTATGATTACACGAAACGTTTTCGAAAGACGAAAAAGGATTTTCCAAACGACAAACGGGTGCTCATAAAGAATCCATTGATGGATAGCAAACCAACTCAATACTCGTTAGGTACAACATCATGTTGGATAGAGAGTTCGGTGACAAAATGTTCATTCCATGTTAGGGGTAAGTGTTTTCCTTTTCGGTTTCCTTGTAGATTGCAATGCGCGTCGTGTCCTTTTGAGAAAAGGAAAACCACAAATATGGCGGTTAGTTTGACTGGGTGCTACAGGTCGATAACATTGAACAATGCGTTGCCCATTTATCCTGTAAATGTCACAAGGAAGTGCATACCGATTGTGTCCATAAGTGTAAGCACATGCCTTTTAAGTTGGTATTCAGAAAAAGTAATTAAGTTTTGTAATGAGGAAATAAAAGCGGAAATTCTTGTGGCTAGTAGGTGGATGGAAACAGACACAAGTGGCAGTAGTTGGTGTGTCACCGTCTTTAGGTGGAAATGGCTATTGCAGTAATTGAATACAAATTGAAATCGACTGGCCAATTACATTTTCTTAATCTGCAGCGGTTATTAAAATCTCAACCCATAGTAAACGGATTATGGAAATCGATTTTAAGGAGTTGACATTGATGTCTGCAGACGATATTCTCGTTTATGAAGGTCAATTTCAGACAGACAGAGGCATACATTTATGCATTTGATGACTTTTTTATGACTACTCGTATGAGTATATGGATATGAATGGAATTGAGCTGGATTTTATAAAATTGGATAACGTTACCTAGTGTGGTTATGTATGATTAACTATTTACCTAACTACATCACTTTTCAGCTGCCTTTTCACTTTCTTCAAAAATTCTAAGTGCAACTGGGATTTTTGTCATAATGCGGGGAAATAGCATTTGTAGATTGAAGGCAAGGTTCGCTTGATCATTCTAAAGGCATGAGCCTCAGACACCTGTACATCCTTAACAGAAACTCGTACGAATATTTTGTTTGATTGTTTGCTCCGATTATCCAGCACAACAAGAGGTTCAATAAGGGAACAAATTGTGTAGGAAGCTCTACCATTTGGTTGACAGCAAGCTCCTTTTAGGTCTCTCAGAATTTTGTGTAGAAGGTGTCTTACCTTTTCGCACAAAGTTCATCTCGCACGCTAACTCCATTTTCAGCAGAGATTCTTTAAAGGATTTTTGAAGGGATTTCAAGACTTAAAATACAGACACGCAAGTTTTCATAGGAATTGTAAGGCTGCAAATTCTTAACTTGCATACTATATAACTCCTCCACTAGCTTGTATTTTAGACAGCATATATATCTACCAATCTGGAGCATGTCTTCAAATTCTGCTGAACATCCTACCGCACTATCTGGAAATGGGAACTTAGAGTTCACAACCAATTCTTATCACTGAAGCTGCAATGTTTATCCAGTTATATAACAAAAAAAAAAAAAAAGTATAAACCAACTGTTGACAACTCTTAAAAGAGCTCTGGCAAAGAGTAAGAGTAGCCTTTATATCCAAAAACGGTTGAAGAACAAAAGAGTTGAGCTTCATGTGTGCATAGCTGAACCCTCTCTTTAACGTTTCTACCAACGTGGAAGATCCTGCGAGACTGCGCTCTGAAATTTGGTGGGCAGTATTAAAACCTCTGTTTTTGGATGGATTTTTTATCACCTAGAAATCAAAATTATCCATGCTCCCTCTTTGTCTAGGACGCCAGCGTTCATTGTCCTTTTTCGATGGCAGCAAATTTTTTGTCTTTATTTCGTTAGCCGTAAGACTCAGTTTCCCATTTTTCTGTTTCAATACTTACAAATCGTCCTACTGGGTTCGCCTGATTATGTCTATGTCATCTGCATATGATAGAACTTGGGCAGATTTTGAAATAATATGCCTCTGGTGTTGGCCTGATGCTAAAAAAGTCTCACAGTAATGAATAGCTCTGTCTAAGACCATTTTCAACTGGCTTTGATAAAGCAACGGGAGTTGTCTGTCCTAAACCTGCATAAACGAATAAGTTTAATAAACGAGTAGATACCTGTCAAAACCAGACTTGGCTGTATAGTTCGTGTCTGTATATCTTATCATAAGCAACCTTCAAACACGTGAGTATCGATTTTGTATATTTGGGTCTAGGACTACACTGATAAAGACCCATCAGGTTGCCAACGATTTGTTTAAGACGTTCTCACATAGCCTAACAAAACTGAACTATTCTCTTTTCCGGCATGCACTGCGATTGAAAAAGAAAGCTCATATAACTAACATCCGTCCACACATACAAAGGGCAAGTGCACATTCGTACTCCAATTTGCCAAACGCCAATTGTCGTTTAAGACGTTAGAAATCTAAGGAACGCCATCGGACTTGACGCTAACGACACCACTTGTCGCACCAAGATCCATCTCTATTTGTTATTTCTGTTTATGTACAAGTAAATTCAGTTCTGATTGGTTGCCAATTATTTTGATTCTCTTATATAGGATTTTCTAATAACGACTTGATAACTTTTTTTTTTTTTAAATAAAAGGCAAACCATTTGAGATATTTCAAAAACTGTAATATTGGCTTGAAGTACAATCAAAACATTTATGAATGGAAATCGACTTCGTTCATATGGCCACCGTGGGTACGTTTGCAGCGGTCGATTCGTTGGACCCAATTTTCAACGACTCGGCCACACATTTCGGCCGAAACGGCCGCTATTTCGCGTTCAATGTTGGCTCTGAGCTCTTCCAACGTCGTCGGCGTGTTGGCATAAGCCAATGACTTAACGTAGCACCACAGAAAATAGTCAAGTGGCGTTAAACTGCACGAACGAGGTGGCCAATCGACTGGCCCATGTCTTGAGATAACACGCTCACCATACTTACTCTTCAATAAATCGATTGTAGCGTGTGATGTGTGGCTTGTAGCACCATCCTGTTGAAACCACATGTCGTTCAAGTCCATATCTTCCAATTCGGGCCAAAAATAATCGGTGGTCATGGCACTGACTATTCACAGTAACGTGATGACCGTTATCGTCGACGAAAAAATATGGCCCAATAACGCCGCCGGCATGCAAACCGCACCAAACAGTTATTTTTTGTGGATCAAGTGGTGATTCATGAAGCACATGTGGGTTTTCATCCGACCAATAACGAACATTTTGCTTATTGACGAACCCATTGAGCTAAAAATGAGCTTCGTCACTGAAGATGATTTTGCGAACCCAATCGGAGAACGTTTGCTGACGTTGCTCGTTAGTGTACTTTACCATGGTGAAAAATGTTTAATGTTTACTGAATAAATTGACAGTGATAGTTTGATGATTAGTGAAAGAGTGCGTTCACAAATTAAATTCAAAGTTGTCAACTCCCTATTGGAAAACCCCATATATATACCTGCAACTTGACTGTATTCGATTTGAACTTCTTTTATTTTATTAATTTTAATGAATTCCACTAACGCTGGTTTTGGCAGCATAAATAAAAAAATTAATTTCCTTTTAAATACCCTTTGCAAAAGTCTAAATGGTTTACATACAAAATCTGCCATCTAAATGCATTAAGTCTTATGAATAAGTTAGACGAATTTAAATTAATATTTGAACATAGCTTAATTGATATAGTATATGTTACTGAAACTAGGCTTCACCCTGATCTCAACAGTGGTTTCTTTTCTATGAGGGGGTTTAAGTGACCTTACCGTGCAGATCGCACTCACTTCATAGGTGGAGTCGTTGCTATATATACCAGAAAGTCAATCAAATCTTTCCGGTATCTTGCTTCTAGTGACTTTAGTTTTATTGCAATTCTGAATAGTGAAAATAAATTTATCGTTGGAGTTGCCTAAATGCCACCACATGTAGAATACCCAAGTTTAATATATCAAGTAGTCGAAGAGATCTCTCATCTTGCTCCTAAGCTCATTATATTGTGGGGACTGGAATATAAACTTTTTTCACTCCTCATCAAATACTTTGAAATCCTTTATAACCTTTCTCTGTGTTTTTTTTTTGTCAACTCCATTGAACCTACTCATTTTAAACCCAAATGTATCCCGTCCTTACTTGATAAGTGATGAGCATTTTGTAAAATGTTCTGGTCAATTACCTGTTTCAATGTTTTCATATCATGATCTCCTTTTTGCCACAGCAACCGTTGCTACTTCTGTCTGTCGAAACAACTTGGGTCATGCTTTACAAGTGTTAATCTTGTCAGTCCTGCTTTACGGAGCCGGTGGATAAGTAGACGGTGGAACAAGTTTTAGGCTCGAATATTCGTCGAATTCATCGACTTCGTTGGTTCTGCCACAGATAAGAGGATCTTCGAATTCAAGCCAACAGGTTCGAGAAGAAAAGGAAGACCGAAGTTCCCGTTTAAAATCAGGCGATTGCGGATATAAGTCAGCTTGGTCTATTCAACTAAAAGTAGCACGCCTGAGACCGTAATGGATGGAAGTTGTTCAGGCTTTCACTCTCAAAGGTTTACCAGCCTAATAAGTAAGTAAGTAAGTATTTCCATGTATCCTCAGAAAGCCAAGTGTTCCAACTTCCTTCTCATCTCCTGACAATGTTATCGGCTTCGGAAAAGAAAACAATTTCAACGAAAGTCTAATATTATTGAATTGTAAACAACTGCTTTATTCTCAAGTTTTCCACTCCTTATGAAGGATGTTCTCTTTGTTTTTAATGCATTGAGTTGATACCCAACTGACTAACTGATAAGTCTTGTTCAGTCTTGCGCTTAATCATAACAAATTGGTTGCATTGTGAAAATCTACAAACCGTTTAACGTCACAAGAAGATTACTCCGTTTCCTCCTGCATTGTTTAAGGCGCTCAGCTGGTTGCAGTGGTATGATGCTAATATTCCTTCCTTTTATCGAAAACCTAGCCGTTAAGATTATTTCACCGTTTATGCCAAATCAGCCAGTATCGCTAATTCTCTATTTATTTGTAATTATGACGTTGTTCACTAACTGGTTTCGATAGCCGAAAGGCGACATGGTCTGAAAAACGACTATCCGAGGGTTAGTGTCCGTTTCAGTTTCGGTATAGGTTCAGTAATGCAGTATAGTTAAGTAACTTAGAAAGAGGAGGCAAGCCTATACAATATGATTTTACCAAGAAACCATCCCGACGAGGTAAGACAAGCAATTGTTTGCCCTGCACATTAATGTAATACAAAGAAATGATTATATACTCAAGTTCTGAATGTTCATCTCGTAGTATCACTGTGACCGTTGACTGGTCGTGTTATGTGCTGAGTGTATTAGGTTTCCATATTTTTCCCAGAGATGATTGTCAAACTGGACGGGACGAGCCAGTGCATCCTCAACCAGTGGGTCTTAGTACGTGCTAGTTGTTAGTTCGTTATATTTTAGCCCAGCCAGCAACAACTACAGCATCAGTGTTATGCCTTCATGCCAGAGTTGACGCCGACGGGATTTTCATATAACATACATACATATAACATACAAATCCTATGAAAAGACTTTTTCAAAGAATTGCCTTGCACGGGATTCGAACCCGTGACCCTCTGCTTAAGAAGTCTATGCATATACCACTACACCCTCGTCACGCGATGGTGTTTTGGGAGTATAACGGGGCGTCTAGTCTCAATCGGAACCGTTGTAGCGACGTCTATCCGACCCGAAACGCGAACGAGTCCGCAGTCATCAAGGTACGGCGAAAGCTTCTAGATCTGGCTGTCTCTTTTGACGAGATTCCCTGCGTAGGATGGCAATATCGGAACTGAAGACATCACTTTGAACTTGACGGCATATTACACGTTCCGAGCTATGAAGCTCGGATGCAGTGAGCTCACCTCGTTCATCTCTTTTTCCCCGGCAAAAGGTCACAAAACGTAGTAGCCATACGATGGTCCTTTGAAGCCTAGAGTACTAGGAAAACCTCGTCGTGTCGAATAGAGTTGCCTTTGCAGCGTTGATGCGTAGTAGATACTTCGGTCGCAGTTCATCCCGGCACTCACCAATTGAGACGTCATCCGGAAGTGTTGGCCATTCCGCTTCAGCTAACTCCAGGAAGGCAGGCTCCTTTATACATTTGTTGTCCGCCTGTAACTGGGGCGGGTATTTCGCTCTTGTGACTTCATCCGTGGGGTTTTCCTTCGATGCAACCCAGCGCCATTGGTTGACTCGACAGCTCTTGAATATCTTCGCAATTCTGAAGCCCACGAATTCTTTATGTCGGAGAGGATCCGACTGAAGGCAGTGAAGTACCGTCTTGGAGTCGCTCCAAATTATTCGGTTGGCAAAGGACAACTTGTAGCTATCGACGATAGAATTGCATAGCCTCACGCCAAGAGCAGCAGCTTTTTTTCTATCAGAAAATCTGTGACTCAAGTCCAAATTGATGAAAATCTAGAATTCCATGCCACAGTATATTTTAACATTATTTGCAATCTATATCTTACTAATATCTATCTCGTACACTATAGTAAATGTTATTTAAAGTCCTTCCAGTATTGGGATTTCCGTTGTGTGAATATTGAAAATCTTTAAAATGACTGTTTCTTGTGTAATTGGCGTACAATTTTTTCAACATCTAACATCAATAGACAAATAGACTTTTTTAATACCAAACTCGAGGAATTTTTTTATTAAATATATTCCTATTAAGACCGGTGTTAACAAGCCTAATAATAGCCCCTGGCTATCAGCTGAGATTCTAAGTGCGATCAGAAGAAGAAACATGTTATGCGTCAGATGGAAGCAATATGGATACGCTGACATGCATAGAGACTTTAAAATATGTAGAAATCTTGTAACAAAGTTGATTCAGCCTGTTAAATATGACTTTTACTCCAACAAATTTAATAGCAATAGATCCTCAAAATTTCTTTGGACTCAAGTGCGCACTATTGGCCACATTAATAAGTGTAGACTTACTACACTGACGAACTAAACCGTAAGTTTACAGCCCCGATTTCTAATCCATTGCCAAGTTCCATACCATAAATGCTTAGGATGAACGACAGATATGATACTTATTCGCTGTCTGCAGTTGATGACTACAACGTTGGTTGTGCTATTTTTGCTGTTAAGAGCAAACCCGTAAGACTTGACAACATTTATTTATACTCCTTTATATCACCCACGTCTATAACACAATTATAATGACCTCAATATACCCTACTAACTGGAAAAAAAAACTAAAATTATGAAAATTATCCCAAAATTGCCCATTCCTATCCAAAACCTTTGAAACAATTCTTATCACCCAAATCAAACAGTATATTGAGAGGGAAAAACTATTAAATTCTCTTTAGTCGCGCTTGCGATCTGGGTATAGCTGCGTCTCAGCTCTTTTAAAGATTTCTGATGATATTCGACAAGCAATAGATGACAACAAAACAACAGTTTTAACCTTATTGGACTTAATTTAACTCTTTTCTGTGATAAACTGACTACAAATTTCAATTTTTCTAATACATCCTGTAAGATGATTTTTCCTTATTTGACTAAGCACGCAAGCTATTTTTTGTGATAATAAATTCTCCTTCTTCTGTCCTGTTAATAGTGGTGTTCCCCAAGAATCCATTCTTGGTCCACATCTGTTTTCTTTATTTATCAATGACCTACCAACTGTGATATTCCATTGTCGTTAACATATCTACGCTGACGATGTCCAGCTTTAACTAAGCTTTCCCATTAAACTGGTTGAAAATGAAATATCCAAATCAGCGAAGACATATCTTCAATAGTAAACTGGTCATCACGCAACGGTCTAAAGTTTAATCCCCTTAAAACTAAAGCAAAACCTATTTTCAAGTATTCAACATCCTTCTCAAATTTTCCACCAATACAAATAAACTCCTCTGTTTACCAGCAGATTACCTTGGGACAGACAAATAAACTGCATCATCACCAAGGTTTATGCCTCGCTCCGAGGGCTGTCTGTCGCCAAAAAATATCTCTCGACTGAGTTTAAACTAAAATTGGTAAAGTCTCTTATAACTTCAATAATAAGGTACGGTTGCGAGTTGTTCGCCAATTGTGCTTCTGATACTTTTCAAAGACTCATGGTTGCCTTCAATGCGATTGCTCGGCTCGTCTTTGGCCTTCGCAGGTTCGATTATATCTTAAGAGAAATGCGTCAGCTCCTAGGGTACAGCTTAGAAAACTTTTTTAAACTTCGGTGCTGTGTTCAACTATTTAAAAAAATTCTCCTAAAGCAACCTGACTATTTATTCGAAAAGATTAAGCTCTGTGCATCTAATCGGTACATCGTTTTAAGAGCACTCAACCATACCAACATACAACAACGTGTTGATGATTCAGATGGGTGCTTAAAGCTGTTTAACCGCAGTAAAGCCGAATTTTCGCGTCTGTATGTGACAATGGATGAAACTTGGCTCCATCACTTCACACCAGAGTCAAGTCGGCAGTCAGCTGAGTGCTGAGCAGGCGACGAATCTCGTCCAAAACGACCAAAAACTCAACAGTCGGCTGGTAAGGTTATGGCATCCGTATTTTCGGTTATACATGGAATAATTTTCATCGACTATCTCCAAAAAGGGCAGACTATCAACAGCGACTATTACGTTGCGTTCTTGGAGCGTTTAAAGGACGAAATGAAAAAAAAGAAAGTGCTGTTTCATCAAGACAATGCACCGTGTCACAAGACGATGAAAACGATGGCAAAATTGAATGAATTCGGTTACGAATTGCTTCCCCACCCACCATATCCTCCTGATTTGGTCCCCAGCCGGAAAGAGATTTAAGACCGATGAAGAATTAATCGCTGAAACAGAGGCCTATTTTGAGGCTAAACCGAAATCGTACTACAAAACTGGTATCGAAAGATTGAAAAATCGTTTCAATCAGTGTATCGCCCTCGAAGGCAACTATATTGATAAATAAAGTTGAATTGTGCAAGAATTTTGTGTTTTGCTATAAAACGGTGTTACGTGAGCTGAATTTTTTATTGATGAGCCATCTTTTGAGGTTTGGGAAGAGATATTCGTCCGAGGGAGCCAAATCGGGTGAATACGGTGGATGCGACATCAATTGGCGCCGTAAATCACTGATTTTAGCCATGGTTGTGATGCACTTGTGCGCCGGTGCATTGTCTTGCAAAAACAAAATTTTTTTTCGCTTCATGGGAGGCCGTTTTGCAGCGATTTCGGCCTTCAATCGCACCAGTATGATGGTTTTTCCTTTTTTGAGGTAGTCCACGAAGAGTATGCTATGACAATTGCAGAAAACCGACGTCATAACCTTTCCGACTCATCGAGCACTCGTGCGGGCTTCAGTCCATTTCCGGCATTCACTTATTCTGTTCTCTGGTGTGTAATAGTGGATCCAAGTTTCATTAACAGTTACCAATCGACGCCAAAAGTCCGCCCGATTCCGCATCTGGAAGTCCAAACACTCTTTCGAAGTGCCCTCGCGTTCGTGTTTTTGGTCAAGAGTGAGGATGCGCGGCACCCAGCGGCAGGATAACTTTTTCATATGTAGAATATTGCCCAAAATATGGCGTGTGCGCTCAGTACTAATCTTTGTGGTATCTGCTAGCTTGCGCACCTTCACTTTCCGGTCGGCCAACACCATTTCATGTATTTTTTTGACATTGTCCTCTGTAACCGCATCGGAGGGCCTGCTGCTGTGGACTTGATCGGTAGTGGAGTTGCGGCCACCGATACCATCGCACTGAAATTTGGCATGAAATATGGAAATATATATGAACGGACTTCAAGGCATCATAAGCTTTTTTACAGTAGCAGCGCATTTTGGCGGTCAAGCAGGATACTTTTCACCCCACCTAGTATTTTAACTTCTTTGGGTTCAAGTAGAGGGAAGTTTTCTCGGCCTGCGTGGTTATTGAATGGGGTTACCTAACTGACCGAAATATTTTCATCACAATTTAACAGTCTACAGACGTGATTCTTTCAAATTTTCAATAAAGATTGTGCCTCTACTACGATATTTCCGTGTCCAGAAATTTTGCAGGCTTCGGCTTAGATTTATTTGACATGTCTTTCAATCTCCTCTGCTGATACGTGTCAAAAGCAGCTCTCAACTTAGCCCTCGTCCTTACATGCAGTTTTGAACAATATGACTAATATTTGGCTAACTTTAATCACCGAATAAAGGATTTTTTTGTTATGTCAACTTGTGAAACCTTGCGCAATGGAAGCGAAATTTCTGATCGCCGCCTAATAGTATTGCCACTGGTCCTTGCACTTGATGCTGTTGATGAGGGATTATGGGAGAGATTGTGGGATTGTCGGCAAAAGATCTTCTCACAGTGTTATGCTGGCCTTATATTGCCTTTGATATTCGAATTCATATCTTGTCTATTACTAGGCAGTGATGCGTGTATTTCGTCTGTGGCAGTTTGATTAATTTTGCTTTTCGTATTTAGATCAAGAGATCGCCTATGCTTTTGTAGGATCTAAGATGGAAGAAGCTTTCAAAGTCTATCAGCCTGTATCCGTTTATGGAAGCGATGTTATTCAGGCTATGTCCTCAGTTCGTAAATGCCCTCCTTGGAATCGTGATTTTATCAGCCTTTGTAAGCACATTTTTCCATACATATAGAAGAATTTCGTTGTGAAGCAGATTGTCCTCAGTCGCTGGATTTTATACCTAAAACACTTGACTTTATCCTTAAGTCTGTAAAAGTAGCAGTTTTGTATTGTTTTGTTGACGGACCACCTCATCCCATTTCTTGGATTGCGGTTATATCAGCCTTATTTGCCACCAATGTCTCGCCTAGGTTTTCGAGGGAACTAGGTCTGTGTAGTGTCCTTACACTCCAGGTACATGCCCAAACCCTGTTGTCCTTGTAACGTTTGCATGGGTCGTCCATTACAGTTGAGTTTATCTTACGTAGATCGTTCTACATCTCAGAAACATTTCATCCTACGTATGAATACTTGTCTTGCGTTACATTTAACTTCTTGAGTATGGAATGAATTAATTATGGAAAAAAGTTGGTGAAGTTAATAAATGCAAGACCACGAAAAAACTTTGCTTTCAAGTTGGTGTTCTTGTAGTTTTGGTGGTTGTTTTGGTACCCATATGTAAGATTGAAAGAATTCAAATCACCTGCCTAGTGCTACTATCCAGGAATTTGAAATTCTTTTAAACCTCCCAGCTGCGACAGAAAGTTTTCATTCTATGACATTACTCATAGTTGGTCTTGGCAAAAGAGTGCAGAAACAAATTGAAGAGCTTAAGAATTTTGAGGTTTTTAGTTATTGTGGTTGCACCATATACTTACATAAGTACTCGTATCTTCGTAGCAGTAGCTGGAAGTGAGATTTAACTAATATGGTAGCCAAATTTCTTTTATTTTTTAAAGATATCTATATTCGCTTTCAAGGATTTGAGAGTAGTGATTACTTACAAATTTTTAAACCTTTTTGAATGAATCCTTATCAGCACACTTCTTATTACATACTCGTACATATCGCTTAATGTTTTTGCATTTGAATAATAAATTATTTCCCACTCGGCTTATATTCTCCAGTCATCTTCAATTTCCAGTGCAAACGTTCTTGATTAAGCTCTCAAATCGTATAGCCATTCATAAAATAAATATTTTCAGTATTTTTCGACCTCTAAAGAAGTCTCTTATTTTCTTCAAATAGCTGACTAATCTGCACTGAGGGATGTGGTGCTAGGATACTCAAATACCCAGCATTTGAAACGATCTCTGCCAAAGCCAGACAGAAAAGATATTGAACTCGTTTAACCGAAGATGACATAACTTGGAAACCGAATCTAAGACATGCATCCTACGTGATTAAACATGAAACAGAAACCGCTCAAAATTAAATTGTTCGTCTTGGCCTGTGTTCCTTACATTAACTTTCCATTTGTAGTACTATACATTCGATTCATTAGGTATTACCCAAGATCCATGGTTTATCTGTATTTTATGTAGGAAAATTCGGTCTCTTTTATATGTGATTGATACCCTGAGCATTCAATCTGTTCTACTTTCTAGTTTATATACTGAATGACCCGAAGTGACCACCTCATCTAATAACTAAAGGTTGATTCATCGTAAGGTTTGATTTATAATAAAAAATAAAATACAGAAATTTGAAAGTTAACTCAAAATTTTTATTATTAGTTAAAAGAATAATTCATGGCATTTACTCTTGAAAATTAAATTATGTTAATATTGGCCACGACTAGGTCCATTCGGAAGGTATAATTTTCGGCGACTCGTTCGAGCATAGCGACTGGTATCTCAAGGATAACACGAGTAATGTTGGCTTCCAAAGCTTCAATCGTAGCTGGCTTATTCCTGAAAATCTGAGATTTTACATATCCTCAGAGAAAGTAGTCCAAAGGTGTGGTATCGCGCGATCCAGGCGGTCAATTTACCGTAGCAAAATGTGAAATTAAGTGTTCACCAAAATGATTTCTCAACAAGTCCATTGTTTCACGCGCTGTATAGCTCGTAGCGCCGTCTTGTTAAAACCAGAGCTCACCGAGACCATGTGCTTGAATTTTAGGAAGCACATAGCGCTATAACGGTTACCATAGACGGTAACATTCTGATTTGCCTCATTTTTGAAGAAATATGGACCAATGATCCCACCAGCCCATAAACCACGCCATACCGTTGTTTTTAATGGATGTAATGGTAGCTCTTGGTACTCTTCGGGTTGCTCATCAGCCCAAATACTTCAATTTGGTTTATTAACGTATCCATTAAGCAAGCAATGGGCTTCATCTCTGAACAAAATTTCACGATAAAACATCGGATTTTCATGCCCATTCACTGAAAATGTGAATCAAGTTTAAGCCGGCTGGCTTCAATTCTTGCACAAGTTGAATTTTGTACGCTTTAAGGCCGAGATCCTCACGTAAAATGCGCCAAGTTATCGAATACGCCAAGCTGCTGAGAACGACGACGAATCGATTCTTCACGGTCTTCGCGTACACTCTCAGATACAGCTGCTATAGTCTCTTCACTACGTGCTGGATGTGATATTAACGGTCGAGTATCATCCACTAATGTAAAATGGGACTTAAATTTGCGAACGGTATTGGCAATAGTGGTTTCAATAGCTCAATTATGCGAACAAAACAAACAAAAATGACAAAGCAGTTTGATTGGAGTCACGCGTAATCTGTCAAGGAAAGCCTAATGAAAATGAATGAATCACCTTATGTATATGATACTACTTTGTCTCTACACTATAGATTATCTAGAACACCCAACGTAGTCAAAGTCCAACGACTACAAAAACATATTCTGCCGTCTGTATAAAAAGACCATCCTCTGTCGAAAGGGAATCATCAAGCCTTCGGTTCTCAAGTTTGCCTCGACACAGGAGATACTACGAGTATGTCTTCTGTAAATGAACAAGACGATAGAAAATACTCGTAGCTTAGATTTGTAGACATCTGGTTTACTGTGTTTTTCTTAGGACGAAAGCTAACATACTTCGTTGGTTAGAAACACGCTTCCTGCATCCTAATAAGTGGCATACAGGCACTTCTCACTGAGATGAAGATTTTGATCTATGGTTCCCAGTAGCATAGTGTCCATTGATATGGGCCAATTTTGTATTCTTCTGGACAATGTGCAGCATATGGTTGCTTAACTAATTTATAATCAGTGAATTGTTCGTAGAGTCAAACTCCCAAAAGGAGGATGATCTCAGTGTTGATTCTTTCCTCGCGAGTTCATCCGCTCTTATATTGCCTTTGACATCTATATGATCTTAAATAAGACGGAAGTACATTTCAGAAGTGTGGTTCAGTAATATATTTACCTCTCATTCCTAAGGGGAAACACATTAGAAAATCATTGGAAAAGTACTTTCCCTTCAATAAAAGCGTTGAACACTTCAAGGCGGTTTTTCTATGTAGTATTGGTAAATTTACCAACCTTTAGGCAATATCCGTCTTATTGAAAACAAAAAGACTTTCATTTTCAGTATCCTGCTTGGATACGCAGGAAAATCAGAGAAGTTCTTGATCCATCAACACAAGATGCCCATCTTCTTAGAAATATTGTAGATCAATTTGGGTTTTATCTCTTTCAATGATATTCAACTTACTTCCTCTATGCCTGCGGATGGTTTGACTCAATCTCAGGATTAACTTCTTTCAAGCCCGTTCTTTATTTGCTTCAACAGTTACTTAGCAATTCTGATTGCATTACGCATGAATTCGCCAACATAAACCTAATATGAGCTCACACTTTTACAGACGAAAAGGACGACTTTGCCAAAGATTTCTTCTACAAGCATGTTGATTCGATGTTCAAGTAAACTAAGCACGTCAAGTTAGGAAACAATAGAATATTTGCCGGCACCGTTGTCAAATATAGCCAATGCGATAAAAGCTCTTAAAATCGACACACGTCAATATATATACAGGCTCTTGGCAGTCACTGGAGCAAAGATAACATACATTTCGTCCTATATCTTATGCTCCCTGGCATACCCGACTACATACAAAAACGATTAAGTCTAGAAAGCGTCTTTGCTTTAGAAATCTATGGGAACGATGTATGGGGTAAAGGCTTCGGATGCAATTGTCAACATATCCGATCAATGACGCGGTCAAATTAATCACGACGCTACCCCATACTTATGATTACATGCGAAGAAGTATTTAAAGCACTCAAAAGGTGCGCGAAAAAAAATCACTGGGACTGCATGGTGTTCCAAATAAATAAACCACGACCCGATTTATTTGTCCAAAATGTCTAGCACGTGTTTTCAAGAAGGCGTTTTTTTTGACTCTTGGAAAAGCCAACGGCTATTGCTTTTACTTAAGGGGACAGGGAACCCAAATGATCCTTTGTTCAGTTGCTTTATTTGTTTGCTTGATTGGCACGGTTGGAAAAATTCTTGAGCCGATCATTTACAATTGACTCTTGCCAGCAATTATAATCGGAATCGGAAAACGAGTAGAACATTGAAAATTCTTCCACTTAAACATAGATAGTGTTTATTTCCAGAGTCCTGTACTAAATCTTCGTAATCTACGTAGCAATTCAATTAGTATTGTCGTCTTACCTACATTCCGAACGACGGTATTCAAAAACGTTTACGGTGTGGTATCCTGTAAATTGTTTAATACGCTTCCTTTAAAAGCTTGTGCTATAAGATCTTTGCTAGTCTTCTTAAACAAAGTTAAAATATGGCATCTCAGTTTTGATCACAAAGAAATTAAAATTTACTGCTGTTTGAATTGAGATAAAATTGGATTTTTTCTTACTGGTTAACATTGATATAACAAGAGTTGTTATTTACAATATGTTTACATTTATTCACCAGGATTTTTTTTTCTTGCTTTTATCGTTTATCGCTTTCGGGTCGGGGAACTCCACCATATTTATAAATATCTACAGAATAGTGTCGTACGGGAAATAAGGGCTGCTAAGACACAATTTTATTCTAGGCAATTAAATACTCAGTTATATAGCAGCAAACTATGGCAGAACCACCGTATATTAGGGATTGGTAAACAAAAGTTAGATTGCTCAATCACCATTGACGGCAATGAACTAAGTCGCAGGTGTTTATCGACTCCGCAACCTCCAGCCACAATAGTACGAAATTGTAATTCTGGTCCTACAGTTCAAACAGAATCACCTTTTGTTTTTATTGGGTATATAACTACGCCATCTCTTAGCAAACAGCACGAATAAGTTTTAATGGCCAGTATTTTTTCACGTAAATTTAAAATGGCTAAAATAATTCAGATCCCTAAGACTTCAATGACTGACGAGTTTCGACCTATATCAATTCTGCCATTTCTTTCGAAATTGTGTGAGCGGATTATGCAAAAGCAAATCAATGAATATGTGAAAAGGTATAAAATACTGGTACCAATCCAATATGGTTTTCGAGCTTTAATGAGTGCGGTAGAAAATATACGAAAGAAATTGGACCAAGAAAATATGACTTTTTTAGTTCTTCTAGATTTTCCAAAGGCGTTTGATATGGTTGATCACCCAACTCTTATCTATAAACTTAGCCATGAGTTTAACTTGTCTCCTTCTGCAATCAGGCTACTTTTATCTTATCTTTGTGGAAGAAAGCAGACTGTGTTCCTGGGAGGATCTCTATCAAAGTTTCTTGATGTGAAAGGAGGGGTTCCCCAAGGCTCGATTTTTGATCTCCACTTATTCTCATTGTATTGTTTATAAACAATATAGCGGCGGTTATTCGAAATTCATCAAAGCATTTTTATGCTGACGACATTCCAATTTATCTAAGTTGTCCTCTCGGCCTTATTGAACACTGTGTTACTGAATTGAATGAAGATCTTCAGCGTATTTTAGGTTCGTCTTTTTTAAAACAAAAGAACCGACATATCTTTACAATAAATTCGAGTTTCCGGCATCTAATATTCTTTTACGTTTCTCTTGTTTAACATCTGAGAGACAGTTCCTCTGGAATTCGCTTCCGCGTAACTTGAGAGAACTTAGTGACACACCGATTTAAGGGCAACTTACGACTTTTCCTTTTTTTCTTCTTTCTAACGTGAAAGAAATTTATATAATTTACACTCCTGTTATATAAATTATTACTGATTTTTAAAGTGTTAAGCTATCACAAACTTATAGGTTAATATTTACTGTGTTAGAATTAGTTATCACGAAAAATAAATTCTTAATGAAATAGTTACGAGTACTGCTCACCTCGTCTTGTAATGATGCTGCGTGGTGAACTTGAGCTTTAATTAATAAATCTCTTCAGTTAGCGCAGTTTTTGGTTAACTGCTTCCTATTACGATAAATGAGATCCCCTTCTTTAACACGTGCCACGAAAGGCAAGCACTTGCTTTACTGCGTTGATCCACCAGAGAAGATCCACCCAGAGAAGAGCGATAATGTTCATTCGCTCAACATGCCCTTGTCGGATCCGACAAATTCTATCTGTTCCTACGAGGACATTATCGATTTACGCATTAAATTGCCTTATTATTCTAAGGAAACTACTATTAGCAAGATTGATTCTTCGTTCGATCCCTACGATAGTGTCATTGTTTGAATTTACAGCGAAACCCAACTAGGAAAAAGTCGTTAACAACCTCAAAGATGTACAATATTTTGGGATTGTAGTATTTTACATGTTCGATGTTCTTTTTTATTAACATCATACGTTTTGTTTTACCCTCATTTATTTCCAATTAATAACAAATGTCAATGACTTCAGAGTACGTTAGCAATTGTACAATCTTTTGAAGTATTGGGTCAAGTATTAGGTGCGCAAGTTATCGCTGTTTTTCTTTTTGATGAAAATGCAACTTTATTGTGAAAAAGGGTTATAAATGAATCATTTAAAGTATTGCCCATTGCTAGATACAACTTTTTCCCATCTTTCTAGCTGAACTCGAATACCGTTATGGTAAAAGTGTGTATCTTTTGAGGCTATCTACGAATCGAGCCATTTTTTGATGTCTTCATATGAGTCGAACTACTAATCAGCCATACCATTTGCCATCAATCGGAACAAGTAATAATCAGACTCCGCAATATCTGGGAAATATAGCGAGTGCTGTAGGACTTCCCATTTAAGGTAGATTTTAACGGGTTTGGCAACGTAAGGACGAGCGTTATCATGCTGTGGAGTCAGTTTTTCGTGCCTCTGCTCGCATTGTGGCCAGTGACGATTTACGTTGGGTTTCAACGGTTCATAATAAATAACACCGACCTGGTCCCACCAAATATACTGCATAACTTTCGCAGCGTCAATATTTGGCCTAGTCAACAACGTACAAGCATGACCGGGCTGTCGCCATTACTTTTTTCTCTTTGAGTTGCTTTAATAAATTCATTTTTCATCATTCATCACGATGCGATGAAGAAAACCCTTCCTTTTTTACCACTGGAGCGGTTGTTCATAGGCGAAAAAACGACGCTCAACGTCTCTTGGCCTTAAATCATAAGGAACCCATGTTCTTTGCTTTTGAAACATTCCCTTGAAAATGGCTTGGCGGGTAACTCCTAACGCTGAAGCAAGCTCTTCTTGCGTACAACTCAGCGCCTTCGAAGGATTTTGACCTTTCTTCACGCTGACGATCGTCAACATCGAAATCACCGTCTTTTACGAAACGAATCACGGCACGTTGTTTCACTCAGAGTAGCATATCCGTAAACTTTCACATTATCGGCTCTTCAGTGCCGATAATGTGAAAATATCAGCAAATACCTGGCCTCAGTAACGAGGTAATCCAAGGTCTGCAAATTTAGTCAGGTATAGTAACATAAGATGTAGTTATACACGTTGCATATTTCAAAGGTTAATACGACCCAACAAAGAAAACACAAAAATTTTGAAAATTTTTTTATTTTTTTCAACATTTCTTTTTCAACATAATCGCCTTTTAGTTCTATATACTTTTCCCAGCGATGTTCAAAAATTTCGATACCCTTTTTATAATAAGAACTGTCTTGCTCCTCAAAACGGCCATTAACCGCTGACATCACTTCTTCATCATTGGGAAATCTTTGACCACTGAACCATTTTTTTACAAGTTTGGGAACAGAAAATAATCCGAGGGGGCTAAATCTGGCGAATAACTGATTATTGAGCTGGTGCATTTTCTTGATGAAACAACACTTTCTTCTTAGCCAAATGCGGCCGTTTTTGCTTGATCGCTCAAACGTTGCAATAGGTTCGCATAATACTGACCGTTGATGGTTTTTCCTTTTTCAAGATAGTCAATGAAAATTATCCCACGCGCATCCCAAAAAATTGACGCTATGACCTTGCCTAAAGATAAAACGATCTTCAGCTTCTTTGGAATCGGTTCTTCCATTTGAATCCATTGTTTTGATTGTTCTTTTGTCTGGGGTGTAAAGTGATGGACCCATGTTTCATCCATTGTTATGAAACGGCGGAAAATCTCTGATTTGTTGCTGTGAAACTTCGCTAAACACTCAATTGAAACATCTTCACGACACTGTTTTTGCTCGAGTGTGAGCAAACGCGAAACCCATCTTGCACACAGCTTTCTCATGTCCAAATTTTCAAATAATATGGGATGTAGCGCACTTTTTGAAATGCCTACAATGTCTTCTAGATCGCGCAATTTCAGACGATCATCCAGTACCGCTTTGTGGATTTTCTTCACGAGTTTTTTTCAGTGGCTCTTCGGTCGGCCAATTTTTTATCATTAAGAGAGCTTTGCAAAGACCGAAACAAATTGTAATCAGAGGGTGCAAGATCCGGGATAAACAATGGATGCATTAAAAATTCCCAACGAAGCTCCGTCAATTTGTTCCGGGTCATCAAAGATGTGTGTGGCATAGCATTATCATGATGAAAGACAACTCCTCTTCTATTGGTTAATTATGGTCACTCTTTCTTGATAGCTTCAAGATAGCTTCAAACGAGTTGTGCAGTAGAGGATCGAATTGACCGTTTCGCCAATTCCTAGCAGCTCATAATAGACAATTCCCTTAAATTCCACCAAACACTCAGCATAACCTTGTTTTCCGTAAATCCAAGCTTTGAAGTCGTTTATGTTCGGTCATCTGCCTTCGACCATGATCGCTTGCGTTGGATATTCTTGTTTTCTTCCATTTTTCATCGCCCGTAATGAATGGCTTCAAAAATAGTTCCATTTCGTTACATTTCAGCAGCTATTCACTGATGGTTATTCGGTCAATTAAATTTCTTTGCGTTTTAGTTGATTCCAAACTGTCATACGTTTGATGTTTAGTGCCTCCGCTATCTCCAGACAACTTTCGTGCCGGTCTTGCACGACCGACTTTTTCAGTGACAGGTCGACCAGTGCGAGGTGCATCTTTTACATCGAAATTTCCGGAACAGAATTGAACAAACCACTCCTGGGTCCGGCGTTCACTCACAGCATTCTCACCGTAAACTGCACAAAATTTTCGGCATCCGTTTGCAGCGTTTTTCCCTATTTTATAGTAAAAAAGCATCACATAGCGTATTTCTTCAGATATTTCACTCATATTCAAATCAGTATATCTTTAAACATGAACAACGAATTACACAGCTGTCTTCACGAAAAATGTAGCCAGACATGTCACCTTGAAACAGGTGTTCGTTTGATACAATCAGATTAGTGTTTCCAGATAAATGGACACCAACACCATCTAGTGAAAAAACGTTTTTATATTATATCATCTGCGTAGACAGATATATATGAATTTTTAATTTTCTTAAAAACTCAGAATAAATAATAAGGGGCCAAGGTGGTTACCTTGAGGGACACCAGAGGAGGGTCAGAAAACATGGACCTAAATATAACACAGAAATGTCGTTCATTTAAATTGGATTAATCTCAAGTTATGAAACTTATTTGGGAATCAAGACCCTTTAATTTTTGAAGGATTGTATTATGGGAAATTCTAGTGCACGTAAAGTGTTTGATACGAATTTCATTATGTGGGTGGTTGTAGGTCTACCTTTGAAAACACCAAAAACTTATGGGAAATAATAGATTTACAATGGAAAAGCATTATGTCATAAATAATATTCTTAAAAGGCTTAGGTATACAGGACAGTTTAGCAATTGGTCGATAGTTGGAAATATCATCTTTGCGGCCTTTTTATATAGGGGAATAATAAAAGACATTTTCAAGGTTTAGGGAAATAATCATTGGGTAATAGAAAGCTGAAAGAGAGGTTTGGCTCGATCACATTTCTTTAAAAGATAAGTTGAACTCACAGAACATGTTTCGTTCGAACCATAAAAGGGTTAATGGTAAAGGAAATAGAATTGTAAAGGAAAGCGCAATCCACAGAACCAGAGAGCAGTCGATGAATGAAGAGAATATCAGCGACATCCCTGCGTTTTTCGAGGGTATTCAGATTTAGAAGTTTGAGGCGGTCGCGATAGGGAGGTAAGATAAAAGGGTCATCCCAGAGTAGTCTTCGAAAGGAAAATCAAAAGAAATGATGTGGAATGTTCTCGATTCGGGATATATGAACTCGATGAAAGAGGGACCACTACTGACTAACATATTCGAGAAGCGACCGGACAAGGATAATGTAAAGGGATTTTGCCACATATGGGTTTTTAAATTTTTTAGACCATTGTTTGACGCAGATGAGTTGGATTGAAGGATTATCTTATAAATACGCAAACGGAAGTTTTACTCTTTATCATATAAAACTGGAAGGTCTCATGGGATACAGGTTGGCCATGCAGAAAATAAAGTCGAGGAGAAGATTTATTGGACTTTTTTTAGGTATCAAGTCGAAAACCTATCGAGATCGTCTTAAAGGGGAATAGAGACTTGGGGTGAAAAAATAGGGGTAGTGTTTAATATCCTCTCCCGATCGTTTATAGATTAAATGAAAAAGAGGGGACCTAAGTGGCTGCCTTGTGGAACGGCAGAAGTGGCTAAACACGAATTTGAGAAGGCTGACCTAAACCGAACGCTATAATAATAGCTCTCCAGATAAGAAGATATTCACCATAAAGTTAGAATTATCGTAGAGAAAGTTAAAATTGGCCGTAGTTTGCCCATATATATTTAAAACTGTAATAATACTCGTAGGAAACGGGATTAATATCATACAAAAGCGGAAACGAAAAGGAAGGATATTTTAAGTCTTCCCAGGAACTTTGTTTTAATTTTGTTCTGCCTTCTTTTTTTCTCATCACAATTACATACGGCTTTATTCATCCACAAAAAAGATTTTTTTTTTTTCATTTTAATTAATTTATCTTTGTTTAATAGCACTCTCGCTAACATACATACCCAGATCAACTGTAACAACCTTCTTCTGTAACTTCTATAACAACCAGTGTTGTTTTTTTTTTCTAGTGTCTAGTACTCATTTCGCCAAAATGAAGAATTATTTCCTGGACAAGAGGACACCCAATAGTTCTGATACACAGTTGAATTTTTGGATTCTTTTCCACCAAAGGAACCTACAAATTGTGACCTTTTAGCTCACTTCTCATATTGTGGTCTTCTTGACAAATAGCAAATTACGTCCTTATTTCTTAATTCAACCGCAAGTTTAAGAAACCTCAACCGTTCTAACATCACCCCAATATGAGTGTCTTTCAAATTCAAGTTTCAGCCGGCGGCTGTTTAATGCTCACATATCATACCAAGTCTACAAAACTCAAACACAGACAGAAACGGAATTCCATCTCATTCTCTATTTACATGCATATTAATTATATTGTCTATTCGAGCAATGAGGTGGCAATGCCAACATGAAGGATATTTGTTTCATGTTTTTTTTAAAGGGGTTTTTGTCAATGCACTTTGACCTTCTGGTTAGTCTGTGATATTTAACTATAAGTGCCTGAGCTTTTATTTCGAGGGAAAGGTGTTATTTTGCTGAAGTATAATAGCTTTAGGATATTGCACATATGTACTCGTATGTACTCATAGATATGCCTGATTTGCCATTGAAATTGGCTGCCTAATTTAAATTCTACTCGCAAAAGGCAATATTGGAACAGTCGAAACCGAAAAAGAGAAAAGTTCAAAAAAAGATTCAATAATGAGTTAACCATCATGATTTCGGGGATAAAGGTTAATTGACATTGGGATAACCTTCTTTAGGGACTACTTTAACTGAGACAAGGAATGACTCTTAATCTCCTTAAAGAAGAATATGTAAGAACCTCCGGTAGCCCAGGTTGTCAAAGAATCTGTGGCCAGATTAGATTCGTGTACATAAATCAATTTCTACAGTCCCTTTATTATTCAGTAAGGTTAGTTTAGTTTAAGTGGGTATCCGAGAAATTTGGTAGAAGCCACATAAGCTGATTTTCTGGTTACTTTTGGAACCATTACGAGCTCTGAATAAATATTTCCGTATTATAATGACTCCCGTCGGATTGCCGAAAACTCTTTCATACTATGTATATTGATGGGGACTAGCTTAAAAACCAAAAACAAAGAAATACAGGCTTACATCTAAGATCAGTTTGTACAGATTTACATTAAGTACAGAGCTCAAGGGTATCAGTCTCAGTTTTAACATTAAAATTTAGGAGCACGGTAAGATAATCAGTAGCTTCTACAGTATTTGTAGATTATTTCGTACTAAAATGGTGGCTTGGATTAAGTTGAAGAACTTGCCTTGCGTTGTGTCTCTCAATCCAAATCAAATGGGAGCAACGTTGATCCATATGACAGATGTACAGATGTCCCGCTTTTGACTTTATTTTAGTGATTAACATTGACTAGTGGCAACTGCCGCCGCAGTAAGGACATACTCCTCATCAGCTGATCAATCAAAGTTTCTCTTAAAAATATGAAGTTCAGCTTCCTGTCAAGGACACGACCCAAGTATAATATTTGGTGAAGATTCAGACTTGGAAGATGCAGTATTTCTTGGTCCGGGGCCGTTTTGTAGATCTACAGCTGTTACATCAGAACTGTCAGCTACCGATAGATAGATTTTCTAATATGGTTTAGCTGTCAACATCCATAAATTCGAGTTCTGCTCTTTGTTATGTGCGTGCCTAGTGGGCAGTTTGAAATGAAAATGGAAAACATTGAATTTTTTATGTGAACTTCTCCATCTGGTAACTCATTCTCCGCCTGCCATATGGCAGCTTTGGTCTGCCGTCGTTGTTATTTTCGGAGCACGTTGTTGTTGTTGTTTGTTTTATGCTTTTGTATTGGATTTCGCCGAAGACCCATTGCGTTTTACCAAAGATTTTTTTATTTTCCGAATTTTCAAAAATTATGAAATTTTTTCGAATGGTCTTAATGGAAATGAAATTCAATTTGTCATCAATGTCCGGGCCACGGGTGGACCTTAACGTTGGATTTAAGCTCTAATATTGTGTTCGGAGAATAGCCATGATGAGTTGCTGACATGATGACATGCTGACACATATGTTCATGTGTGATTCGTGAATTATCAAGCTTGGTAACACTTTACCGCATGAATTATTAAAGAGATGAAACATTTTTTTTTTGCAAAAATGTGTTTATTTAACCTTAAATGCTGAGATCAAACTGAAAAAAAAATTATTTACTTATATTTTAGAAGTTACATATATAAGACAGCTCCGTATGCACTGTAGCTAAAATTCAGTCAGTCATATACCATATGGCTTCGTATGCAAATACTTTTACTCGTGAAATTCTTTATAACAATTGCTTTTGTCATTATAACACAAAAAAACATTACATATTTCACATAATGTGAAAAAACAGAATTTGGAACAATATTAGTTGTCAGACGTTCTTCTTCCAAATCGGATGATGGCTAATCCCATCACAACGTACCGAATCCAAAGGCGTACCTTGATGTCTTTAGGAAGTTTGTCGTGGATTTTTCGCGGGTACTGGAGAGTCAAGTAAACCAGAGGGAATGCCGCTCCGTCTGAATGTCGGTGTTCCGAGACTACTTGATGAACGACCACGTTTTTTGTAATAACAAGCTTCCCTGACTTTCGCATATGCTCGGAAACAGCGAGCTTTAAATCATACAAAGACATGGAGGTGTCAGCGTCTGCATTAATTCGGCGCCATAACAACCAAGCAACAGACAAGGGACATGTCCACCATGTGAAAAAAAAATCCTTTTCTACCACTGACGAGACCGCAGATAGATTCTGTAATAACCCAGCATGGAGTCAAGTAGATCGACTCTTCCCATATGCTGGTTATAAACATCGACAGCTTGCGGAGAAGGTATGCAAACATATTTTTTATCTTGTCGAACATAATGGCGTTTTGTTGTCGTTGGCTCGCTTCCAACGTGGGCTGAAAGAAGGTTCAAGTTCTTGTTATCAAACCAGGAAACTAGGCTTAACTTTACTTCATCTATGACTGCTACTTTTTCTTTTTCGACCTCGCTTCTTCAGCTCCTTCTTTGTAGGCATATGGTATTTAAATTTGGAACACAATTGAGTCGCACAGTTCCCAAGGGAAGTAAACCGTTTTTGTAGGGATATACTTGAAGATTTGGGCTGTTGAACCAGTTATCAAAACAAATCTTGAAGTTGTGGAACTGTGGATATCAATCGAGTGATCAAATTTGAGCCTACTCCGAGATCAGACGCGTCTGAATTGTACGAACTGCTTTGGTCTCTAGCAAAGATGTCGAAGTCATAGATTAAGCCACTGACGCCGCTCAGGACTTGGTTTTTGTAACCCCATTTGTGAGGTTTAGCTAGGTTATTGTTTTAATTCCTTGCGACAATTGGTAGGGATTATTTGTTCGTCTACGGCTAAATATTCTTCTTTAGGGACTAACATCAAGCGCCCACGAATCATATCCAATAAAGGTCGAATTTTAAATAATTTGTCATGGTTTAACTTCATGACTCCATGAGTCTCATTATTATTAAAATGTAAAAATCGTTTAATAGCTTCGTATCTGTTACATTTTATTATTTCTTAAGCTTGCGACATCCCTATTTCTTTTGATCAATACTTCCTCGCTGATGGTAACTTCTCGTACGACATTAAGATCACAATTCCCATAGATTTTCCCATTTCGTCTTTCGTGATCATTGCTGGTTTGTTGATATTGCCTTGAACAGTTTTGAGGTTAGATTGCTCAGTAATAAAATTAATCATATCAGCTGTAAACAAGAACTTGAAAACGTCTGCAGGAGAATTCAGTTTTTCTATAGTATCCGGTAAATCTGTGTTTCTCAAGAATTGGAAATTGGTAACATCGTAAGCTGGCGTTTTCCCTTTTTTTCAAATAAGCCTTTTAGCAGTTTCTCCTCTGGATTTGATTTAGTTGCAAACTGTAAATTTATGAAAGGTGCGTCGCCTTCTTCAGAAAAAACAGAGTCAGACTCGGGTATGACAATGTGCCTTTTTTGGAACTGAACTAAGATCATCATCACAATCGGAATCAATGTCATCATCACTCACGTTCCCATCACCAGGAATAGTTTTAACATACTCAGCAGAGCCGTACAAGCGTGCTGGTTGCATTTCTGGAATAAGTGTATAACTTAACTTAATTCACGCGGTTTGCTAAGAGATGGCGTAACTTGTATTATTTCATTGTTATTATTCCATTGGAACATGCGTTGGAAAGCTACTGTCATTGTACGTCATTTCAGTATTTATTTGAAGCGTAAACAACAATTTTTTTTTTTCACTCAAATATGTCGAACTTTGTGCCTGAAAAAGTATTTTTGCGGGGAGTGCTTCTTCATTACTTTAATATGAAGAAAACTGCTGCCGAAAGTCATCGTATTTTGGTGGAAGTGGTGATTTTGGCTTGGAAAACGATGAACGTCCTGGGCAGCCAAAAAAGTTTGAAGATGAAGAACTAGAAGCATAACTCTATGAAGATTGTTGCCAAACACAAGAAGAGCTCGCAGAATCTTTGGGTGTCACTCATGCAGCCATTTCAAAACGTTTAAAAGCAGCTGGATATATTCAAAAGCAAGGAAATTGGGTTCCACATGAACTCAAGCCGAGAGACGTCGAAAGGCGGTCTTGCATGTCCGAAATGCTGTTGGAACGCCACAAAAGGAAGTCATTTTTGCATCGGATTGTTACTGGTGATGAAAAATGGATCTATTACGACAACCCCAAGCGCAAAAAATCATAGCCAAATCAACCATCAAAGGACAACGCTACCGAACACAATTAATCCGTTTGAAGAGAGCAGTAGCCGAAAAATGCCCGGAATATGCGACCAGACACGAGGCAATAATTTTTCATCATGACAACGCTCGGCCCCACGTTGCTATTCCGGTTAAGAACTATTTGGAAAACAGCGGATGGGAAGTTTTACCCCACCCGCCTTATAGCCCAGACCTTGCCCCTTCTGACTACCATTTGTTCCGGTCGATGCAGAACGCCCTCACTGAAATACGGTTCACATCAGAGCAGAATATCAAAAATTGGCTTGATTCATTCTTGGCTGCCCAGCCGGCGCAGTTCTTTTGGGATGGGATCCACAAATTGCCAGAAAGATGGGAAAAATTCATAGCTTCAGATGGGCAATACTTTGAATAATACTATTGTACATGTTTTTCCTATATAAACGTTCATATTTTGAAAAAAAAACCACACGAATTAATATATATACCCAATATATTGTAATAGGTATATATTTTAAAGTTATAGACCCAACACATAATATAATAAAGTTAAAATAAAGCTCAAAAACTTAATAAATCCAACACTTCTTAAACTAGAAATAAGTGAATCTGAATTAATAAGAAACCTGTGCAAGAGATCCATATTTGTTACATCTCGGGAATGTTTCCTAGTATTATTGCGCCTGAATATATTAGTTTGACTAATTTGTTACAAGACTCAACGGCCTCCTCAGATAATTCACTAATAGATAATAAAAAACTATCTATCAATTCTGCTCCGTGAATCAATACTTTGCGATGAAGATAAGTTATACCAAGGGTATTCCTCCAAAAGCATTTGGCAGTATCAAAAGCATAACTTTTAAGTTTTTCTGAATTTATTTTATAACCAGAAGAAAGGCTCTGCAGAAGATGACTTTATCTGTCAATAAGATCTTTTCTAATACATGTTATTTCAGATGAAATATCAGAGTTATGGAAAAATGTACGTACTGTGTTTCCATCACTGGATGTGCCACTTCCTCCACTTCGAGGTTTGTCTACAATTAAACCTAATTTTTCCCTAAACTGCCGTTGAACTAGCTATTTTCTCTGAACAAGACTAGCTTTATCTTCTGCAGAACGCGCTTGAAACTTTTAAATATTAATTCGATAAGAAATGTGAATAAAATACTCGAAAAATCTAATGTGTGAATGCGGAGGAGATAAGCCAAACTCAAATTTAATAGTATCAAGGACCTCTTTTAGGCATATATAACATAAATCGTTCATCTCCTTTGGTGTTGCATCACAAATGTAACACCTACTCATAGATAAGTCGCTACCATCGTCAATTGTAAGGAGCAGGTAAGAAGCGCAAAGCTACTTTCCCACCTGATATCGAACAAACAAAGAAGCAAACCAGCTTTAACACTGCTGATGTCGATTAGGCAACAAAACAACCCAAACAAAGACCGCCGCCGCCAATAAACGTTTTTGGAATCTCGGACTACAACCAGTTGCACATAATCCTGAAATCACTGTGCTCAACCGATTATAAAGTAAGATCTCGCAATAATGACACATGGACTATTAATGTCCTTAATCCAGACAACTACCGTTCGCTTTCGCAAAAATTAAATGCCGAGAAGATTCAAAGGCATACCTACGAAAATAAAACGAAAAGACCCATACGCGTTGTAGCTAGAAGATTGCATCCCTCTTGCCTTAAAGAATACATCGTAAACCTAAACGATCGAATAAAGATTTTAAGATAATCGACGCAGTTAATATACTTGCGCAAAAACAGCGCAATGTTGAAAGCGAGAGGACGACCCCAAGTCGCGGTCTTCCCCTCTTTAGGCTAACTTTCGACAAAACCGAAAGCCTAGAAAGAATTTATGCCATAAATTCAATTTTGGGACTTGTTGTCAAAATTGTACCTCCGCGGAAAAACTCTACGCTGATTCCCCAATGTACACGTTGCCAGGGATTCAGCCATACTCAGGCCTACTGCCAGAAGGAACTTCGCTGTGTAAAATGCGCTGGCAAACATCTGACTTGAGAGTCAGAGAAAGAGTCCCCAGCGATATGCATTCACTGCAAGGGAAAACATCCAGCTAATTATCGAGGCTGCGAAGTCGCGAAGAAGTTGCAAAAGCTACGAGATCAATCAAAAACGAAGCCTTTGAAAAACGCAGGGACAGCTAGAATGAGAAATAACAACAGCGGTCCAACTCCAAAGCCTTTAAAGAAAGTAATGGTGACAAACGCTAAAATCACCAATAACAACAACGTCAAAAATAACAATGCGCAAGTGGAAAGAGGGAAAACTTACGCGCAAATAGCGTCGCGAGTTAATATGACTAACTGTACATCACCGGATCCTGCCTCAAATGTGTTATCAGTAATTCTCGGGAGACTAGAAAAACAGATTAAAATAAATAAGATAATAGTCGAACGGCTTCTTAAGTTTGAAGCCAATTTCTGCAACTAATTATGGCAAAGAAGCTCAATATACTTGCATGGAATGCCAACGGGCTACAGAAAAGGCTTGATGAGATATGTTTAATTTCTGAAACTCACCTGGCGACAGAATCGCGCGTGGAACTAAAAGGTTACCGCGACTACCACGCTCATCATCCATCGGGAAACGCAAGAGGCGAGTCATCCCTATTCATAAAAGACTGCATTGAACATACTCTGGAAGCAATAATTGAACTTGACAAATTTCAAATGACCGTGGTGCGCGCTAAAAATAAAAATTACTCTTTTAATATATCCTCAATCTATTGCCAATCGCGCTGCAAAATAGAAAAACAAGAATTTATTGACCTATTCAACTCTCTTGGACCAATCTTCATTATTGGTGGCGACTTTAACGCGAAGCACACCTTTTGGGGCTCAAGATGTATCTCTCAAAAAGGCAAAACTCTTTACAGGGCAGGTATGGAATGTGGTTGTTATTTTTACTCAACATTCAAGCCGACATATTGGCCCTCGGATGTCGCCAAAACACTCGATCTAATAGACTTCTTTATCGGAAAAGGAGTAAACGTTAGTTATGACTAAGTTGAAGAATGCTTCGATCTTTCCTTCGATCATTCTCCAGTTATCCTCTGAATACTGAATACTGAGTTGAAAGTAGCACTTAGAACGCCGTATCAATTTGAAAAAGAAGTTGAACGTTTCATTGAAGTCATACAGCAAGCGGTCTGGAAGAACACTCCCAGCGAATCGAACAAAGTTCCAAAAGTCGGCATAAGATATCCACCGGAAATCAGAGAAATGATAAGGAAGAAACGAAGAGCGAGAAAAAAGTGGCATGAAACCCGGGCACCACAAGATAAAACGTCCTTCAATAGGCTCTGCAACTTGTTGAAAAAATCGATCAAGGACTTCAATAATCAAGGTATTAATAACTACCTTGAAAGACTCACAGCGACAAAGGATACCAACTACTCCATATGGAGAGCCGATAAAAATGTTCGAAAGCCCCAAATACACGTGGCGGCAATAAGAAGAAACCAGGATGACTGGTCGAAAGAAGATAAGGAAAAAGCTAATGTTTTCGCCGACCATCTTGCAGAAACGTTTAAACCATTCGATAGGGGGGTGCTTCCTGAGAATACGCTAGACGTGACGACAAACTATCCAGTAGAAAAGGCTACACTTAATGAACTTAGACAAGTTATAGACACGCTTAAGCCCAATAAAGCCCCAGGATATGACTTAATAACGGAAGAGATACTTAAAGCGTTGCCGAAAAAAGGTTCTTATAAATGCCAGCATTAGATTAGAGCACGTACCGCACCAGTGGAAAGTCACCGAAGTTATTATGGTTTCGAAACCCGGTAAACCGCTGACTGAAGTCAAGTCATGTAGACCAATATCGCTTCTCCCGATTACATCGAAGGTCTTCGAGCGAATCCTTCTTAATCGTCTTAAACCAATTACCAACACAAATTCCCTCTTGCCTAATCATCAATTTTTTATTTTAGAAGCCAACACTCTGAAGTTGACCAAGTGCATCGAATAACCGATGTAATTGAACGAGCAATCGAGTGTAAGTTAGTTTGTCCCCTTGATAAGGTATGGCATGAAGGCCTAAAATATAAACTCCGACAAGCTCTACCCCAGCAATTGTCTTGTATTTTAGGTTCATAAATGGAAGATTGACTCTTCCGTGTGAGACACGGAAACGAATATTCCACTTTTAAGACAATAAAGGCGGGGGTGCCGCAAGGTAGTGTACTTGGCCCTCTGCTATATTTGCTTTTTACCCGCGATATACCGCAAACGGACGACACTGTCCTAGCCACATTTGCTGATGACACTGCCATTTTGGCAACGGCTAAAACAGTCGAAGAAGCAACTGCTAAGTTGCAACGTGCCCTTACACGGATTAAAAATTGGACAAAGACTTGGCGAATCGCGCTTAATGAAAACAAGTCTGTCCACGTAAACTTCACTCTCGAGAAAATTGAGAATCCACCGGTGTTTATCAACACAGTACGAATTCCTTACGCGAACGAGGCCAAATATCTCGGTATGACACTCGACGCTAAACTAAAATGGAGAGCACACGTCAAGAAAAAAACGTGATGAGCTTGAAATCAAATATAGAGATATTTTCTGGCCTATTGGAAAGTATTCCAAGCTTAGCTTAGAGAACAAACTGCTGTTATACAAGCAAGTGTTAAAACCGATCTGGACATATGGTGTACAATTTTGGGGTTGTACTAAAAATAGTAACATTAATGTATTACAGACATTTCAAAGGTATTGTTAATGCGCCGTGGTACATTAGAAACGATGATATCCACAGAGACTTAGGAGTCGAAAACGTTCAGAACGTAATTAAATATTTGCGAAAACATAATAATCGATTAAAATTTTTCTAAAGTACACAGGAATTTTCAGTGGAAAATCGCCTGCAGGATATCTTATAAAAACAAACTAAAATGCGCGATAGAAGAACTGCTTGTTGAGTGTGAACTCAGTCGTGGTTTGCATAAGGGAGGTGTTTTTTATTGACTAAGAATCTCACACTATTATAGGCTCAGGGCCTTCATAGTGTCTATGAAGATTTCTCACGGAAAGGGTGATTTTAATTTCATGGCCGTTAATAAGCACTGAAGTAGGGACTAACTTTTTAATTTGGCTTTTGAAATAAACTTCTTCTTGCAAGGTGACTTTCTTTGTTTCTTTTGTTCTTTTGTAAATTGAAAAGGAATTGGTCCGCACCACCTGGTAGAGGAAACGCGTGGGTTTTTCCAAATCATTGATTCATCACAGGTATTTGGTTTATAAACAAGTTGAGGAGGTACATAAGATGTGACAAATAAACTCGAATCTTCGATAGTTGAATCTGAAAACTTCTGCTTATATTCACTATATCCTGTGCTGCCATCAAAACCCCATTAACCAATTAAAACTAAGTCATCCTTAGGTTCGTGAAGACTTTCAAACACAGCTTTTTGAGATTCAACAATGCGACTTGATGTATGATATAACAAATATATCAGTTGAATAGCAACGTTTTTTGGCTTCCAACACTGATAGGACGGAAAAACATTTGGTATTTTAGAATGAATCACTTCTCCAAGTGATTGAACTGCTAAGTAAAGTGTTACAGTGGAATCTTCCATCTGTGATAGGACTGCTTATCTGTCAGTCTTCAAACTCCTTCCTGTATTGCGTTCCACTTGTAGATTGAAGAGATTCCTTTTGCTCGTCGTTGTAGTTTCCCCATACTTCTCCATCAGATACTTTAAGTATGCAAACTTCGGTCTCATTTAACCAGCTTTCGTATTTGGCCACTAGCTTAGCTTTTGATCTCCTAAATTGCTTCCAATATGCGGCAAACCGTTTACAGAGATTCAAAAAGTGATTTTTCAAGCAATCAGTCTGGATATTTTCAGCATCCGTTAAAGAATTCGCAAGGGACCCAAACACTTCCCGAAACCATTCCCGAAAGCATTCGGGTATAAGAACACGTAATGGTTGTACCTGCAAAAGAAAAATACAAAAAATAAAAAATATATATATTTTCTAGTACTGGACCTAGTCTCTTCAATGACCTTTAACAACCCTCAGAGCACCTAGGAGCACCTAGACTTCGCGGTTATCAAAACTAGGAAAATAAGAAATTATATTGATATATGACTCATTTATGGCGATTCGTGCCTTCATAAGAAAAAGCTCAGTTAAATATGGAAAATGGTTAAAAAATATCATACATACCTTCAATTTGAATATCCATTGCACAAAATTAGCTGTGCCGTGTTTGTAATTGCAATATTTTTTATATTTTTATTTTTTATGTTTCCTAAAAATAACATCATATTTGCAACATCGGTATTTCGGCCCTTTGACATCGTGATCTTCTATTCTTTCAAAATTCAATTCTCCTTGTTATTAAAAGCATACGAATCTTGTTGCTGGATATCCGGTGATCTAGATTTAGTTCGTGCAAACTGCAGGTTAAGTTCATCTGGATTCACGTCCGCGTACGGTGTTTGCTTTTTACGAACAACCCTAATTCACGAACACGATTCCAAAGTATTTTTGGCAGTAAGTTTGTGTTCAGTCTTTTGGACATTGGTCTTTGTTTCTAAGCTGAGTCAATTAAAATTGCTTTCATCTTCTATAGGCAGGATATCTCAGCCTTATAGCTTCATGTATGCCTTAATTGGTATGTGTCTATTAAATAAATCACTGACTGCTCCTTGTAAAAAGTTTACTTGGGCATCTGAAGAATACAAAAAATAAATTTGCTGCCAATCGATTTGAAAGATATCGTTCAACGATTGATCGGTTGACTAAATTAATGTTTTTGAAGTCTCTAAATTCAAAGGTATTGTTGGAGTTATTTTAAAAATTTGCAAAAATAAGGTTATGTTTGGAGCTGATAATTGTGAAAAATGCAAAACGTTGTCAGAATTATTTGTGAGAAAGAAATCTGGTAAGAGGATAGTTTAAGAACTCTTGACAGCAATGGTTATAGGTATATTTTTGTCAGCTGTGATGTATGGTATCTTGCTTAGGTTTAGAGGCCACGATCACTGAAGGCAATTAAGATAACAGATCTTCAAGCTTTTGGGTTATTGAAAACTAATATGTTTTTAACATGCAATTTACATCTATTAAGGATTTTTAATTAGCCAGAATTTCTTTAATGTCAAATCAGTAGATTTGTAAATAATAGACGTCATACAATAGAACTCGTATTTATGTGCACAATTATCTGTGGTATCTAGGAGCTGAGTATCTAGGAAAAGTTGTATTAATATTTGAATGGATATCTTCTCTGATCTGTCGGAGTTTTTGATGTTGCTTGTCATAGTATGAGTTCTTGTTGATTCGTTTTTTTTTTTTATTACCTCTGCTTGCACAGCAATCTTTAAGATTGTTTTTATAATTTTTCCACCATTAAGGCTTCCTGATATATTGGTGAAAACCCAATATCTATCGATCGATGAAATGCGGTTGGTACAGGGCTTGTTCAGCGATTTCCTTTGTAGCCATAGAGTTAAGTCTTAGGTCGGGTTAGATCTACTCAGGCGTACAAATTAGCAAAAGTCTCACCAAGGCTTCTTGGTGTTCCTTATAGATATTTTAGATGGAAGACATTGTTTGGATAAAAAATTTATTGCGAGAATGTTCAGTTTTCGGTGAAGTCGTAGACACAATTTTCTACATTAATTTCAGAACTCAGGATGGTTGGGAAATCTATTATCGCACCTCAGATATGGGTGAGACTACAACGAGGATAATTCTAGTTTCGTCCTTGTGAATTGAAGCAGGAAACGGTGGAGGAAATCTTGTTTGAGAAGAGGTTGAAATCAAAAACGGTGAGGTTTGAGTTGACCTTTCGGAGCATATTGGTTCCTTGGACCATGAGGTGGGTTAGTGTTGAAGTTAGAGTTGAATAAATGATAAATGAAAGGAATGTCAGCTACATATATTCGTTCTGTGGAAGACCACAAACAAATCGGAGGAATCGACGTTAAATGCCCTTGTTTCGGCAAACATGAACTCTGTGAAAGGAGGACCAAGTTTGGGTGGCATTGTCAAGCAGTGGGCGAACAAAGGTAACATAGAGAGATCTGGTTACGTACGGATTGAATAATTCCTTGGATCATCCGAACGGAAATTAAGCTCACTGTCGAATAATATGGTTGACTACAGAGCAAATAAAGTCAGCAAAGAGAGACAGGTTACATTTACGTAAGAAGTTTATAGATTGTCATTTGGCAATAATTAGTTTTCGAAAACTGATCGAGGTTTTTGAATAAGCGCGGAGTCTTGTTGTGTCATTAATGTAAAGGGAGACGGAGTAGTCTTAAATGACCCTCTCAAGGTATAGTAAAAACTAAGAAAAGGGGACCAAGATGGCTGCCTTGTAGAACCCTAGAGGAAGCCAAGAAAGGTATTGAAAGGGAGGATATACCTTATCAAAAACTTTAGTGAAATCGGTAGCGATAACTTTGCTATTTTCTAAGGCTGATAAAGCAAAAGACAGGAATTCATCTAGGTTTGTGGCAGTTGGGAAAATAAAAGATTTGCACTTAAAGTTTAAGGCTTCGGATAAAATTTTTTCAAAGAGTTTGAGTACATAAGAGGATTCGGCAATAGGATGATAATTAGTAACTTCATTCTTTGATCCCTTTTTGTATTTTAGGATTATATAAAAGGTCTTCCAAATCTGAGGAAATTCTCCCTGTGTAAGGGATTGACAAAATATGTAAGAAAGGGGAGGAGAAAGGTTTAAAGAACATTTCTTAAGAAAAACGGAGAAATTTGGGAAGTCATTGAAGTTAAAGCGATGTGATAGAAGGAGTATTTGGCAAATAATTGCTTGAAAAATGTAGAAAAAAAAATTGGCAATTGAAAGATTGAAAAAAGTACTTTGGGTCGTTTACCTATAAGATTGGTTTGCTTATTATTTAGAGAGAGTTGTTGAGATCAATGAAATGAAGATATGTACCTAGGTAATTTGAATAGTCGGAAGAGGAGAAGGTGCGAAGGAATACCGCCCTTACCCGTTCATTTTTTTTAAGAACTTTAAAAGCAAACAATTGTTGTGAAAAAATGAAAGAAGAAGAGGAGAATGAAAGTTTCCAATAGTTGTCAATAGTTGAAAGTGTTAAGTTGCAACATGATACTAAGGATTAATGGGGTCAGTTGCGAAAATAAGGTCTAATTGCCTTTCCATATAGTTGAAAACGTCAATAGCTTGATTTTGCCTAGAATCTATTAAGCGATCTAAGAAGAGACACTCCTTAGTGAAAATGGGATTAGAAGCTATGCAAAAAGTTAGTTCTTCAGATCAAGCTGAGGCAGACTAAAATTGTCGAAGATGATGATATCATCAAGAGAGTCCGATAAGTCAATCAATTTGTCAATTGCATCAATAGCAAGTTGGTAGGATTCGGAAGAATGTAACAACACATAACGCACAAGGATCTTAGCGTCTGCAACTTCTTGGGGAGGCGTTTAGAAAATCTCGTGATACTTTATAAAAAGCTTCCTAAGACTGCTTCCTTTCTTCCTGCTTGGTGGAAACCATGACGTTTATTTTCGTTTTATCTTCCTAGCACACCGAGACAGATTTATTGTGTAGATAGTCGGGATATAGACGTACATATCTTTAAGTGGTATCACTAGTTTGCTGTATTAATTTAACAGTGGTCGTGGAAGGGGGGGTCAATGGAAGAGCAAGATATTGTGGAAAAAGAGTTTGATGGCGCAACAGGCAGCATGTCAGAAGCGGGGCTTAAAATTGTGAGAACTGAAGTAAGAATACTTAGCTCCGGTTCTGAGCTCGAAATTAGGAAAAGGCGTATGTGTGAAAGAGACACGTTGACGTAGGGAGTTATTTTGGGTTGAAAAACAGGAGCAGCACTTGCTTACTTATTTGCTGGTTTTGGCATGAAGGGCAGATTGTCTTTATCCTGCTTCCTGGTGAAATTTTCTAACTGCTTTCAGAAACACATCTTTCTAAGATTGAAATTGCTGTTGGCTGTTTATATTAAGCTGAAAGTTTGAGTTTGAAGGTGCGCTTTTTTCTGTGGTCAGCTGTTGAAAACAAATTGTCGTTGGTGATGGTGATGCCATACTTCTTTTCGAAGACATTCGAAATCCAACCAACATCAGCGTTTGAGGGTCGCCTTTGATAAGAAGCGGTTTAACCAGTTGGTTTTTCGAAACAAGCTGTTCTAGTCTACATTGCTATTCGGAAGGTGTCCAAATTAAATTGATGAGCTTCTGTGAGGCGACTGGAGGGGTTGACATAGATGTGTTCTCAGTTGTTAAGTAAGAAGTAGTAAGAAGTAGCCTAGCAAAAGACTTAGTTGTGGAGGTGGGTGTGAACCGACTTTGGGTTCCATTAATTCAGTCACTAGTGTGTCATTGATTTTGCTATTTATTGTGGCAATGTGGTGTTTAATACCACACGCGGAGTGTCGAGTCGCAGTTAGTTTTTCACTGATAACTTTCACTTTCACTTTATTTCAGACTATTTGGGAGAGAGTTGTTTATTTGATGAGGACTGGAATTGTATATCAATGTCATTATGCAGAGTTTTTGATTGGAAACAACCTGGGCAGAACAGATAGCTTTAATGTTACTCAACACTTCTGTAGCTTCTGTAGACCTGCAATTTGCTTACTCACTGCTTAAATAATAGTTTGTATTTGATATGGTCGGCTGAGTTCTGGAACGCGTTCCGCAACTCTTCAAAACTTTTGACACTTTTTTCAATGTAATCTTTTCCGCGAGTGCGTCTTGGTTGGAGTTATTACAATCACAGATGCTCTTTCACTCATCAAAAATCTCAACTGACTATGTTCCTGTGGTGTCCGTGTGCCGACTCAAGACGGCGTAGAATTAATGACATTAAATTGGAAACATCTGTCTCCAATTTTCTGATTTGTTTTTCAAGTTTGGTTCTAAAGGTTTGTGGTTTATTGTGAAAAACTCGAGATTTTACAAAGCCTCAAAGTAAAAAGTCTAGCGCCTTTAGATCTGACGATATGAATTGGCCTTCTGAATCACAAGATCCAACGGCGCCAGACTTTTTTCTATAAGGCTTTGCGAAAGTTGGAAGATCACACAGCCTGAAAATTTGTGATTCAAAATCTCCATCGTTGCCCAAGCTTTGTGAGCACTAACAATGCTCGAGACTAAATTCAGAAATTTGCGGCAAAAAACAATCGTTTAACACCTGTCTTTAGCGCTTATCAGTTATTGTTACGGCTGTGCCATCGGCATACTCAAAAAAATAAGGGTCAATTACTTTTTCGCTGCAAATGCCAAACCAAACAGTCACTTTGTAGTGACGCAATGGCTCTTCGTGCATTTCATGTGGATTCTTCGTGCCTCTGAAATGCAAATTTTGTTTATTCAGATTAATGGAAATGGGCGTCCTTCTCTTCTTGCACCAGGTTTGCATGATTCACCAGATTTGCACCATTGCATGGGAGTAAGTTAACCTCACTTGATCGTCAGTAGGCAGGAATTGGTGAACATTTTTAGGTCTTTCACCAAAATTCGATACATCGTTTCCAAATCCTTCTAACTAAAGCCAATCGGTTGAAAACTAATAAAGTTATTAGACATTTCTATACCGAAGCCTCCAGATGGCTCATCCTGTAGATAGTTTGTGATTCACATATCTGTAACACTGTTATGATGATGCTCTTAATAGTTGAGTTGAAAGCATTCCTGATATCAAGAAATTGTTTCGTATGCAAAATTACTTACAGTTCTTCGAGAACGAACTCTACAGACACAGAAGGGAGCATTCATAGGGCTCTCTTTAGATTTGTTGTTTTTTGCGATGAGTACAACCATTTATCTGTTTTATAGCAGTGGATATTTTCCTTCTGGTAAGCATTTTGTCACGATGCTCTGATAAGGATGGCGTTCTTTAGTACGAAGATATCTTTTTCCATCCATTCCGGAAGAATTCTTGGTTTTTATGGAGTTCACTATTGCCAGGACATCGACTTCTGTGACAGGTATTATTGATATCGGTTCATATTTTCCTCATACCCGTAGGCAGATGGCGTACTGCTGTGCAGATGTTATTTTTAAGCGTTTACTAAAATTTTTTAGGGCCACACCAAGTATGATCGCCAAAAAATGTGATTTTTAGGATTTTTTTTTAAAGAAAACTACTGAATTATATGTTTTTAAATTTAGAGGATATATTTATACATAAATCGGGGGTGGCCGTGATGTAGTGGTATATGCATAGACTCCTCAAGCAGAGGGTCGCGGGTTCGAATCCCGTGCCAGGAAATTCTGTGAAAAAGTGTTTTCATAGAATTTGTATGTAGTTATATGAAAATCCCGTCGGCGTCAACTCTGACATGAAGGCATAACACTGATGTTGGAGTGGTTGCTGGCTGGGCTAAATGTAACGAACTAACAACTAGCACGTACTTAAGACCCACTGGTTGAGGAGGATGTACTAGCTCGTCCCGTCCAGTTTGACAACCACCTCTGGGAAAAATATCAAAACCTAATACACCTGAGTTTCAAACTACTAAAAAATGTCGAATTTTTCCCTAAAATTTGATGATTTTTGGTCCCCAAAAATTACATTTTTCATATAATTGCAAACTAGAAGGTCATTGTATACCTTCATTGAAACCTATACAAAATAAGCAAACACAATGAAAGCAATCGGATGATTTGTCTTCGAGTTACACTTGCAGCAAATTTGAAAAATGCTCTTCATCCAGATGATCGGCCCACTTTCGCGGCAGCCTGTTGGCTATGCTCTGCTACTTTTTCATCTTTGCTAGCGACATAATCTCTTGCTACAGGTCCAATTTTCATTCCCATCACATTAAATATTTTTAAAATAACACCTGGGCTGAAAAGTCCGTTTTGTAGTGAAACATACATTTTTTGCAAAATTCAACTTTATTTATCAATACAGTTGCCTTCGATGGCGATACACTGATTGAAAAGATTTTTCAATCTCTCGATACCAGTTTTGTAGTACGATTTCGGTTTAGCCTCAAAATAGGCCTCTGTTTCAGCGATATCTTCTTCATCGGTCTTAAATCTCTTTCCGGCGAGCATTCTTTTGAGGTCTGCGAACAGGAAATAGTCGCTGGGGGCCAAATCTGGAGAATACGGTGGGTGGGGAAGCAATTCGTAGCCAAATTCATTTAATTTTGCCATCGTTTTCATCGACTTGTGACACGGTGCATTGTCTTGATGAAAAGTTTTTCTGCGATTTCGTCTTTCAAATGCTCCAACAACGCAATGTAATAGTCGCTGTTGATAGTCTGCCCCTTTTGGAGATAGTCGATGAAAATTATTCCATGTGTATCCCAAAATACGGATATGGCATCCGTCCCAGCCGACTGTTGAGTTTTTGGTCGTTTTGGACGAGGTTTGTCGCCTGCTCGCCACTCAGCTGACTGCCGACTTGACTCTGGTGTGAAGTGATGGAGCCACGTTTCATCCATTGTCACATTCTGACGCAAAAATTCGGCTTTATTGCGGTCGAACAGCTTTAAACACTCCTCTGAATCATCAACACGTTATTGTTTTTGGTCGACTGTGAGCAAACGCGGCACCCACCTTGAACAGAGCTTTCGCATGTCCAAATATTCGTGTATGATATCTTTTGATATCTTCAGAGCCTCAGCTATCTCGATCACCTTCACTTTACGGTCATTCGTAATCATTTTGTAGACTTTTTTTATGTTTTCATCCGAAACAGCCTCTTTTGGACGTCCACTGCGTGCATCATCTTCGGTGGTGCAGAGTCCGGGTAGCACTTATCAAGCCATTTCATTGCATCGGCTGCATTTTTTCCCATCAAAAAGGAATGATAAGTCAACACACGAAATTGCTTTGAATCCATTTTTTTCACAATTTCAAAAGTTGCTTCACTCACAACGCTATATCTCGAGAACTAACCGTCCGACAGCTGTCAAATCTATACACATATCTTTTGAAGGTTGGTACTAACTGAAAATTGTATGGATTTAATTCAAGTGGCCACGGCAGCCCATGTATTAGATGTATAATCGTCATTGAATATTGAAGTAGCAAAGTAATTTGATAATTCAATAGTTTTGAGGCCACAGTGGAGGTGTTTCGGAGCAAAGTGCCAAAGTAAACCATTGTAGCTTTCGCTATCATTGTGCTTCTTATAACCCTGCCGAAACTAGTCCTCGTATATTCGCTTTAGGGCTTATAGAACACTTGGATTAAGTGGGAGATAATCCTGCTTGAACTTGCTCTTGTGCAACTCTTGAAAACTCTTAAGGTTTCGCGCGAATTAATATACTTTTGTATATAATTAAAATAATATTTTTTGTAGGATCAATGATCCTGTTTATTATTTTTATTTGATTAATTCTCGTTCCTTAACACAATTAAAAATAACTTAAATATAAAATGTAAGATCGGAACAGTGGTCTAAGTTGATGAAGGTTTAAGACTGCCTGACTACCTACTGGTCCTGACTGCTTTCTCATATTTGTTTGCTTCTTAAAATACAATCATTTCGTCGTTCTTAGTTTATCAATACATTAGTATTGGTTTTCTTATTTAACAGATGCTGCTTTGGTGTCGTGTGTAAACATCATTTGGTGTGAAATATATTTTCTTTTTCTTGTCTAGGCAGATGCGCCTTTGGTGCGAACATGACTCTTACGACATTTGATTTATTATTGTTTTTAAAACATATATGTAGTTAAGGGTTCTAAATTCGCGGCGATAAGCGCACCAACTCTATGTGGCTTCTGGATAGTTTCCATGGTTTGGACTCTTATCAGTCGAACTCAAATGATTAAATGTTGACCAGATTGCTTCTACTACGGCATTGTGATCCCATTCTTTTTTTAACAAATTTTCTTGTTTTTCTACAGAAATATCATATGGATTCAAATCTATTAATCTTTTATATGTGGCACTATCACCATAGCCAATATACCGCGAATATTTCACCCCGTATTTACTAAGCGAGCGACTGAACGTGTCTTTCACACTGTCGACTTCCATGTTTGAAGCCAATCCTTTATAATTTATGTCGCAATCACCTTAGCGTAGGAAGAGCCATTCTTCGTAAGCTTCGTAAGGATCGCTGTCTTTTTTATTTTTCTAAAAGACGCAACTCGACGATTTTTTTTACAGAGTTACTACACCCAAACGTGAAGTATGGCCATGTTTTTTCCACGTACCAACTTCCGAAACTGACCAGAATTTGTCTTTGAATTTTCTTTCTCTAAGATCGGCTTGTTTTCTTTTTCAACAGCTCTTGCCGTACTAAATTTACAAACTGATTTTTCTGCTTTCCACAAATTCGTAAAACATCTAACGAAAGTTTGATGATAAAATTTACTTGCTAAACCCATCAGACCCCAAAAAAGATTCATTTTGTTTATTTCGATACACAAAAGACGCTTCACAGCCACTAAACGTCTGTTTATTTCAAATTGATTTTCAATCATAGGCCTGGAATTGATGTACGAAACACCCCATTCACACATGACAGCAATTTTGAATCCTAAACCTCGCGGAAGTGCTTGATTAAAAGTCACATTTTTGTTACAAGTTTTACACATAACTTAACTGCTAAATGTACAAAAAACCGTAAAAAACTGAATACTGCAATGCCCATGAGTTGGATCAATCATAACATTATTACCATTATTTTGTGATCGTTCTTCAGCGGACGTACTAGTATTCGCGGTAGACTGCTCGAATGTATGTTGATTTCCCGTAAACCTTCGTTTTCTTGAAACTGATCTATGCCTGGGAAATTCGGGAGCACTTTTCTGGTTTGAATACAGAAGTTGATTACTCATTTGTACTTAAATAACTTACAAAGTGCTAAGTATAACGGTCACAGTTAAACTAAATATGTCTGGTTCCGAAAACATGTGACGTAGTTATAAACGAAAAATCTTTAAAAAGTAGACCTATTCATGCATTTCTGTATACCTGAAGGTCAACAATAGAAACCGGAATCGTATTCTAATGGTGTAGGATGACGACAGAGCCCGAAAAATAACTCTGGTAGAACCCGTAGCAAACGTAACTTTCTAACCGTTGAGCGGCTACTCTTTAGAAGGCTGTAACTCAAAAACTATTTGAGATATTCATTTCAAGTTTTAGTATGTTATTTAAGTGTGCCCCTTAATGCATCTGCTCACGGTTTATGTTATAAGCTTTTTGTCAGCGCTTGCTCTTATTTTATTATATAGGGTTTTCTAATTACGACTTGACAACTTTTTTTTTAAATAAAAGGCAAACCATTTGAGATATTTCAAAAACTTTATTATTGGCTTGATGTACAATCAACACATTAATGAATGGAACTCGACTTCGTTCATATGGCCACCACGGGCACGTTTGCAGCGGTCAATTCGTTGGACCGAATTTTTAACGACTCGGCCACACATTTTGGCCTGAGCTCTGAGCTCTTCCAACGTCGTCGGCGTGTTGGCATAAGCCAATGACTTAACGTCATAACATAACGCATATTTTGTGTATTGACGAACCCATTGAGCAAAAAATGAGCTTCGTCACTGAAGATGATTTTGCGATGAAATTCATCATCTTTGCGCATCTTCTCCAGAACCCAATCGGAGAACGTACGTCGCTTCAAATGGTCCATCGGCTTCCATTCTTGAGTCAGCTTGATCTTGTGTGGGTGTAAACCAAGATCCTTACGCAAAATAAAAAATTCTTGAGAGCGCCGTGGAATTGACAGATTTGGATCGTTTGCTACGGACGTCTGAACGGCAGCGATATTTTTGACACTTCGACCAATCCGTTGTCTCACTGACACGACAACATCACACAACGAATATGTAGACTCAAATTTTTGCACTAAACTTGTTATTGCCTGTCTACTACGGCGAGAATTAAGACCGAAAACTGGAGTTAACGCTCTTAAAGTTGCAGTCACCGATTCCGAATATCTGTAGAAAATTTTTATAATTTTCAGACGTTGCTCGTTAGTGTACTTTACCATGATGAAAATGCTGAGTTTATTGAATAAATTGACAGTGACAGTTTGATGATTAGTGAAAGAGTGCGTTCACAAATTAAATTCAAAGTTGTCAAGTCTCTATTGGAAAACCCTATACATGCTGTTGGCTTTGCTCTCATCTTAGCAATGCAAATGTTTCAGCAGTATACCGTTGCTTTTTCGTTTTTACTTCTTTTCGAAATATTTTGCTTTGATGATTCCTCAAATTTATTTCGAAAAACTCCATGGGAGAAGAAGGTCTATCAGTGGCATATACGTGATGATATTTTATATCAACTAACTGTGTGACAACACACTTGATTGCTATTAAAATATCCGTTAAGCCATTTGTACCTTTTACTGTATAAAATAAGAGAGTTTTTCGATTTTTTTTTTCTGATTTATTTATTTTCTAAAACTCCTCAATAACTTTAATTTTCTTGCAGCTCCATCTCATCTACAAAATGACCAGTTTCGGGCAAAATCTCCATGGACTTCTCTTGGTTGTCGTACTTGTGTTTGCCTCCATCGAAGCTAGACCTCCATACTATGAAGAAAATGTAAGTTTTCTCTGAAAATATATATTTTTAAGAGCTTATCCTAATCATTTAAATATTTTAGGAAATCGAGAAAGCCCAACCCGGGATAGTTTACAATCCCTACTATCTCAGCCCGGCTATGAATCTTTATCCAGAAAATCAATATGAAAAGCTGCGTTTGCTCTTCGAAGGACAAGACCCTAAGACTGGTTCTGGTGTGGAAAATATGCTTCGTGAACCTGAATCGAAAAGACAAGCTGTGCGGTATCGACAATGCTACTTCAATCCAATTTCCTGCTTCAGAAAATAAATCATTCCATATTTATGTATCCTTGCCGTAGTTGAAATCGCATTGTCTATTGTAAAGAAGTTTTCCTTTCTTTGATTGAGTTTGAAACGTGTTTACACGAAGGCCAAAAAATAAATGTTACTTATGTACTAGACTACAAATATATGTGTTATTATCTATATTCTGCTCAGAAAATATAACCAAAAGTGAATCTAAATAAATGTGCATATCAAATTAACAGATCGAATACCACACATACTTTTTACCCACAACGAATGCTGATGATCCTTCTATAGACCTGTAGGTTGGCACAGTGGGTTTTAATGGTTTTAAGCGCTTTGTAATATGTGAAGAGATACTTTCAAGCTTAAACCCTAAGAAATTGAGATAGCTCATTCGAATTTTTCTAAATAAATTTTCTTTTTATTTTGTCGGAACAGAGAACTATTCTATTGATGATGAAGTGTCGACAGTACTATAACCCATGGCAGTAGTTCTCAGTACTTGCGGCCTGATCAGAGAATAAGCTGGACACTCACAAGAATAGTCGCCCGGGGTGTTGTCACCACCCTACAAAAAGCATCAGAGCCATCATCTGTATCACTTATGCCTAATACACTAAGGTGTTAAGCAAAAGCTTGGTTTCGACGTCGGTAAGTTTTCTACATTATTTTCTACCAAGAGACACCAGGAAAGTTTCTGACGTGTGTTGATTTATCATAGCATTTTGATGGGAAAAAATGCAGCCGATGCAAAAAAATGGCTTGATAAGTGTTACCCGGACTCTGCACCAGCCGAACGAACCATTCGCAAGTGGATTGAAAATTTTAAAAGTGGTCATACAAGCAGTGGACGTCCAAAAGAGGCTGTTTCAAATGAAAACATCAAAAAAGTCCGCAAAATGATTACGAATGATAGTAAAGTGAAGGTGATCGAGATAGCTGAAGCTCTGAAGATATCAAAAGAGCGTGTTGGATGTATCATACACGAATATTTGGACATGCGAAAACTCTGCTCACAGTCGACCAAAAAGAATAACGTGTTGATGATTCAGAGAAGTGTTTAAAGCTGTTCAACTGCAATAAAGCCGAATTTTTGCATCGGAATATGACAATGGATGATACGTGGCTCTATCACTTTACACCAGAGTCAAGTCGACAGTCAGCTGAGTAGCGAGCAGGCGACGAACCTCGTCCAAAACGACCAAAAATTCAACAGTCGGCTGGCAAGGTTATGGCATCCGCATTTTGGGATACACATGGAATAATATTCATCGACTATCTCCAAAAGGGGCAGACTATCAACAGCGACTATTACATAGCGTTGTTGGAGCGTTTGAATTACGAAATCACAGAAAAACGGCCGCATTTTAAAAGAAAGTGCTGTTTCATCAAGCCAATACACCGTGTCACAAGTAGATAAAAACGATGGCAAAATTAAATGAATTCGGCTACGAATTGCTTCCCCACCCACCATATTCTCCAGATTTGCCACCCAAGGGACTATTTCCTGTTCGCAGACCTCAAAAGAATGCTCGCCGGAAAGAGATTTAAGACCGATGAAGAAGTAATCGCCGAAACAGAGGCCTATTTTGAGGCTAAACCGAAATCGTACTACAAAACTGGTATCGAAAGATTGAAAAATCGTTTCAATCAGTGTATCGCCCTCGAAGGCAACTATATTGATAAATAAAGTTGAATTTTGCAAAAATTTTGTGGACTTTTCAGCCCATGTGTTATGTTCTTCAACATATCAAAATCCGACAGGTCTGAAGTCCGTGGCGAGCGCGAGTGTAGTTATCTATTTCGATTTTCAGCAGAGTTTTTCCAGTGCCAGATGTGAAAAGATTCTCTTCAGAGTTACCAAATGCTAGTATATACCTTTTTATAGCACAACAAGGTGTACACATGCCATCGGTGGCAGGTGACTGAAAGTCATCAAAGAAATTAACCCAAGATTTGATGGAGTCATCCGTCACAACAGCCGATGGCGTACCCGGACCGTGGGTACTCACTTGCAGCTACAGTAATAGGAGCCGGTTTATTTGCTGGTTCTGATCAGTGGGAAGTTAGATAGAGAATCTCTGTTTTCGGTTCAGTGTAGTTGCCACTACATCTTCTAAGCATGTCGAGGCAGGCTGATGTTCTCCTTTCGAGTTGGGAGTTACAAAATCTCTGCAAAAATATATTTCACCATACAATGGCGATCTGCCAGAGTTTTCCGAACACATCAGCTGAGGTCGTATGGTAAAGGGATTGTTTAAACTCTGAACGGTTTGCTTCACCTTTTGTTTCGTTCTGAATTTAGGCGGAGTATTGATCAACCTGTCGAGGTTCTAATTCCAGTTAATTTTTCGCGGATTCCTTCACCACAATAAGGCCGACAGCTTGCAGCTGGTTCTGAACTCGATGTTCTTATACTCTGACATGGAAGCCTCTGGTATGCTGAAAGCCAAAACTTTTGATAATACTGACAATACTTTCTGGAGATGACTGTCTCTAAGTTTGGGTTTCCTACCCTCCCAAAGAGTATTCTGAGCATAAGCTGCATTGTCGCTATAAGACAGATACTATGAATACAGACAACCGGCAAATAAATTAAATGACTTGGCTGGCTCCAGTTTAGCAAACTGTCAACCAAATTAATCAGTTTTTAATCCAGTGTTTTGGATGGTTTAAAGTAATGATTTTGTCATAATTTTTTTTTTTTTTTGGAAAAATATGTAACTAACTCCCACTTTTTGCAACTTTGGAATACGAGTTTGTACCCAATATGTTATGGTAGTATGATACGGTGTCGCAAAAGTCATCGCCCTATTGGAAGATGCTATAATTTTTGCAAATGGCCTGGTGACCTGTCAAATAATACACCAGGAGTCAATAAATTCCTCGCACTCAAAGAGCGACTAGTGAACCGTTTCGCTCCCACACCAGAGTCACAGTTACAAGGTGAAGACATGTCTGGTAAGAAGCCAATATTGCATATATGAGACATCACCCTGATGGACGGTGCGACCCATCAATAATGCGCACTCTCCTTCGACTGATTGACCGACTGAACATGTGCACGGTGTTGCTAGCAATAGGTCAGGACGACCAATCTTGCCGAAGTTAAAGACAACATTTGCGAACCAGAGACGGTTCAGGCGATTCCAAGGTAAATCATAGAAACAACGTTGGATGAACTCAAACGGTCAGTGGACGCCTTGGGTCAAGAGGCCCACACCATAACGATGAGGAATTAGCCCAGCAGCAGGTCAATGTCTCGTTAGTAGATCCAGTGCCACCAGAAGCGGCGAAGCAAAGCTTTGATTTAGTACCTGGTTGTTCAAACTAGGATTGCCGTAGGGCGTACAAGCGTATGCCTGCACAAAACAAACATCACCGTCTGCAAATAAGTGACAAAACAAGCGATTTCCATCCTGCCCAAGAAATTTGCCGACACCAAAACAGCTGTCTCGTTTGAATTTTATCCTGCTGGACTATTGTAATTGCCGACGTCAGACAATCAATCATCGGTGCCAACTTCATTCACCACTTTGATTTATCAATCCGGTTAAGTCAAAGAATGCTCAGCGACAAAATCTCCAACCTATGCGTTCGAGGCAGCATAATCAACAGTTCGCAGCCAACATTCAAAACAATCGACGAAACGAACCGTTTTGCCAACATCTTCCAGGATTTTATGGATATCACACTCGAGGGGAACTCTAGTATTCAAGAACATAAGAACATTCTGTCTACCATCATATTATTGTCAGGGGACATCAATTCCCAAGAAGGAGTTCCAGGATACGATGTAACGAGGAATCTGTCGGTCATCCAAAAGCGAGTTAGCATCTCCTCTTCAAATTGTGCAAAACAAATCCGGAGGCTAGAGACTATGTGGTCGCTTTAAATATATCATCATTGCGGACAGGTATCCTAAACCATATCAGTCAACAACTTGCTAATTGTACCACCATTTTCACCACACTGGACCAGAAGGGAGCTTGCCATCAGATACCCCTTGCAACGGAGGATCGACCAAAGCTAACCTTTGCGCTTCTCTTGAATTTAACGTCACGACGTTTGGCTTGTGCAACACAGTGCTGATAGGACTTAATTTTTGCTTCTGTTTCACTGACGCTGTCCTCTATGACGAAGCGAAGAAGCCCATCGAGAATACCTGCGATAATATTCAATAAGTTACAGCAACTCCATCTAGTCGTGAAGGTGCTTCTTAGCACACAATGAGGTAAAATACTTGGAATACAGTGTCAACAAGACCGGCATAAAACCTCCCACAGTGAAAATTGTGGTATTAATCAGCTATCCAAAACTGCTAACAATGGATAGGATAGCAGAATTTTTATTGAAGTTGTGTGCCCAGCACTTCAGAGCGAAAAAAGGCGATTAACAACAAGTTCTGTGGATACCTGAAGCAAAAAGATCATTTGAATGATGCAAAGTTAAGTTGAGAGATACAATTCAACTAGCCCAAACACTATTTGATGTACCAAGCTTGCGACCGTGTAACACTATGTCGGGTCGCAATATGTGCCGGGTATGAAAAATATTGTGGCAGATGCTTATTCTCGTATCGATACCGTTAAAATGTCTGTCATGGTCAGCTCTGCAGATTTGGCTGAGATGTAGAAATATGACGACGAGCTGAAGCTTCTTATGACAACTCAAGAAATGCCTTAACTCCAGCATCGACGACACTGCGACGTTGGAGGCGCTGACATCCGTCTATATGTGACATGGTCTTTCTTATCCAAGCGGAAGAGCAGAATCCGCAGACACGTAAAAAACTCCCAACAAAATATTCCGATACGGAGCGACAGACTCCAGCACGCCCACATCGTCATAACGCTTCTTATACATGACTACAGGTTTATAATGACGATGATCGACCACTTCTCAAAACGGCCAGAATCAATACCACTAAAGGACATCAGAGCGAAGAAGATTATCACCACAGGGTATGCAGATTCTAAACTAATCGGGAGCACACACATCAGGACAACTACCTACTATCCAGCCCCTAATGGAAAGATTGAGCCTTGGCACAGTCTGGATCAGTGTTCTCTCAACTGCCTTACTATGATTGCTTACCAGCTTCAAGGAAGATATTTAATAAGCCGTTGCATAACTTGTCTTCGAAACAACACTGAAGAAGTGACGCCGGAGCCGCAAATCTTTGTTGAAAAGTTCCTGGAACAAGTGCAACAAGTGGGATCAACTCCATCAGCACATCACTGCAGAAAAAAACCGTATTTCCGACTCCGTTTTCAGGAAAAACGAACGGAACGACTACAACAATGTTTGTAAAAAGACTAGAACCAGTATTGCAGCAACCTGCAAACACATTGTAAAATGTTTGTGTGGGTACAAATGATAGAACTTATTACTTTCAATACAATCACTTTATTCAATACAATTACAATTTACAATTCAATCGCTTTTCTCAACTCCTTTCACTTTACTTTATCTTCACACTTACGTTTCGAATTCCACTTTAGAACTGACTTGCACCTTTTGTGGGACGCTAATATGTGGGAATTTCTCCACAATAATTTCTTTTGGTCTTAAATAATTTTTGACACATTAATTTTAGGACAACATTCACGTTAAAGCAATAAAGTGTACAACGATACCTCACTTGTTACCATGCACTCATAGATGTAAAAGATGATATTTTCCATGGGAGCTTAAAAGATCTCTATCTCGGATGAGATGTAAAATATTTCCTACCCCTGCAGCCGTACAATTTTTTCTGAAAATATGTCAAAGAAACTATATTTAATGTTTTCGACACCTTATCCGGAACACCCTATATTTCCGCATAACAATCATTGAATGCTCATATGGCGGCATCTCTTGGTTACTAGTGAAATACTCTTGGTTTGTGTATTCGACATTTATACATTCAAAAATTAGTTTCCGGTGGTATTCTTTGATGTAGGCTCATTATTTGAAATTTGGCAGTTTGCATGTTAAATCGACCACAATTTTGTATCTCTAATAATTAGATAATAGTTGTGAGCGTGCCCCACATTTCCATTTGTATATGTATTTACTATTTGAAACAAAATTGCCTTTAAGAATTTAAGCAAGAATTTTCTTCAGAACGCAGTCATTACGTTCAATAAATATATTGATGGCGCAATAGTTTAGTTTGGACCAACGCACAGTCCACCACTCACTCTGTGGTTAGTTTCAGTTTTTAGACGAAGAGATAAACCAACGGTATTTGCCACTTTGGATGAAATAGGAGTTTTAATCGGTAAAATATTTTTCTCTCGGTAATTTTCAATTACCTGGCAAATGTTTGGTGATATCACCTGGTATTCGGTATTCGACTGTGTTTTAAACTTAGACCCTCTGGCATTGTAGTCGACGAACTTCATTTCATTTCATTTTAAATGCATTTTTCTTTAATTTATTAAATAATTCTTATATGCTAGACAAGAAAACGGTAAAAAATTTGCTTAAAAAAATGCGGGCACTCTAAGTTAAACCTGACAGTTATAACGGGTGACCGGATGGGAATAATTTTTCCAATTGTTATGTTGCAGCAGCTGTCAAAGTTACCAATGACATTTAGCTGTCAAAATAATCAGTAAGGTTTGGCATTTCATCATTCATCGTTTTAAGCTTGCCGAATGTGCGGAAACTATTAAAAAAATATCGAAATCCCGGCTCAGTTGTAAATACGCAACGTGAATTTCGTCCTGAGGTCGGTCGTCATCATGGCTTCAGTATGCAGGCAATTTTGCTGGATCTTAAGCCAGAAGAACCAGAAGAAAACATACCCGCCGTAGCGGCCAGTATCGAATTGGACATTGCCAGAGAGTCAATCTGACTTATTTTGCGGTTTGGTTTAGGGCTACATTCATATGGCCATAGACAATGCCGCGAGTTCGCTTATTGAGCACTAGAAATTTTGGCAGGAGATCCGAATTTTGGTCAAAAAATCATCTTCTCAGACGAGGCCCATTTTTGGCTTGACGGCTATGTCAACAAGTAAAATTTCCGTTATTGGAGCGAAAAAAATTCACAAGCGTTCAGTCAAGCATCGCTCAAAAATTGACTGTTTGGTGCGGTTTATGGCATGGCGGTATCATCTGACCATAATGAGGAGACACCGTTACCGTCAATGGTCTCAGATATTGGGTCTATAGCTTACAACTTAATTGGGTCTAATAACTTAATTCGTTACGTTAAGAGATGGCGTAACTTGTTTTATTCCATTGTTATTATTCCATTGGAACATGTGTTGGAAAGCTACTGTCATTGTACGTCACTTCAGTATATGTCATTCATTTGAAGCGTAAACAACAATATTTTTTTTCACTCAAATATGTCGAACTTTGTGCTTGAAAAAGTGTTTTTGCGGGGAGTTCTTCTTCATTACTTTAATATGAAGAAAACTGCTGCCGAAAGTCATCGTATTTTGGTGGAAGTTTATGGTGAACATGCGCTAGCTAAGCGAACGTGCCAAAGGTGTTTTGCACGATTTAAATGTGGTGATTTTGACTTATAAGACGATGAACGTCCTGGGCAGCCAAACAAAATTAAAGATGAAGAACTGGAAGCATTACTCTATGAAGATTGTTGTCAAACACAAGAAGAGCTCGCAGAAACTTTGGGTGTCACTCAAGCAGCCATTTCAAAACGTTTAAAAACAGCTGGATATATTCAAAAGGAAGGAAATTGGGTCCCACATGAACTCAAGCCGAGAGACGTCGAAAGGCGGTTTTGCATGTCCGAAATGCTGTTGGAACGCCACAAAAGGAAGTCATTTCTGCATCGGATTGTTACTGGTGATGAAAAATGGATCCATTACGACAACCCCAAGCGCAAAAAATCATATGTGAAACCCGGCCAACCAGCCAAATCAACGGCAAAGCCGAATATCCATGGCGCGAAGGTAATGCTCTGTATTTGGTGGGATCAGATGGGTGTGCTGTATTATGAGCTACTAAAATCGGAAAAAACCATCAATGGACAGCGCTACCGAACACAATTAATCCATTTGAAGAGAGCAGTAGCCGAAAAACGCCCAGAATATGAGACCAGACACGAGGCAATAATTTTCCATCATGACAACGCTTGGCCCTATCCTCGGTTGCTATTCTGGTTAAGAACTATTTGGAAAACAGTGGATGGGAAGTCTTACCCCACCCGCCTTATAGCCCAGACCTTACCCCTTCTGACTACCATTTGTTCCGGTCGATGCAGAACGCCCTCACTGAAATACGGTTCACATCAGAGCAGAATATCAAAAATTGGCTTGATTCATTCTTGGCTGCCAAGCCGGCGCAGTTCTTTTGGGATGGGATCCACAAATTGCCAAAAATATGGGAAAAAGTCATAGCTTCAGATGGGCAATACTTTGAATAATACTATTGTACATGTTTTTCTTAAATAAACGTTCAAATTTTGAAAAAAAAAAACCGCATGAATTAAATTACATACCCAATATAAAGCGGTGTTGAGCGACTTTCTGTAGTCAGAGCTCGACAACATCGATATGTACTAGCTGTGGTTCCAACAAGACGGCACTACATGTCATACAAGCGACGCAGCGCTCGAAGTTGTGAAGGAGAAATTTGGTGACTGGGTCTTCTCGCGGGGAGTGTTCATCAATTGGTCGCCGGGATCATGCGATTTAACACCACCCGATTATTTTCTCTGGGGCTACGTCAAGTCCTTAGTCTACGCTAACAATCCAACCGCTTTTAACGAGCTCGAGGTCAACATTATCCGACATGCTATTGCCAGAATAACCCCCACATATTGAACCGTGTCATCAAAAATTGGATTGTCCGCTTGAAGTACAGCAAGCGAAGCTGAGACGGTCTTTTGAATGATGTGCTATTCCACATAAAATGGCATGAACGTAGCTTTAAGATAAGGCCAGAATAAGTTTTATATCTCACACCCTTTACTTCCCGTGCAACGTCCAATATTGCAATGTCGGATTTGCGACTGTCATCTATGTTATATAACCAATCTTCTAGCTCAGGTATTTTTCCGTCATAAATTACTGAGTTTTGTTGAATTTAAGCCATACTACGGTAGCTCTATGAGCAAGATCGTCCTCACAATCTCTTTGACGTTTTACGAATTAGCCAAGTTAATTTTTTCAGATTTCCGCACGATCATATAGGTACTCCTGCATCGAAAACTTGGCCAAAAGTAGATTCTTTGAAAAGTTTTGTGTAGCGGACGGTATTTATACATGTTTCAATAAAATGATTTTTTTTTTGTTGTTTTAAGATGAAATCAAAGTTAGATGTTGCATTATTTGAACTTTTTTTTTGCAATGACTGACAGTTCAGTAAGTGATTGCGAGTGGTTGTGATTGTAAATTTAAAGTTTTCAAATGGAAAATTCAATTTTATGAGTGTATTAGGGCGTAGGAACATTATGGCAACCACTATTTTATGTGGTTTTGGTATAGCTAGTATACTCTGTCATTCTTCATTGATTTGGAGCATTTAAGTTACTTTGAATGTTCTTTTGAACAATGTAAAAAGAAATGACCGCCATAATTTTGCAATATTAAACATTGTAGTGCGAATGAGTCTTTCAATTTCTTATTAAAAGCACTCATACGCCATACAAGACAATCTACAGATGGTGTAGATTTTGGCTGTCAATTACTGTCATTCACTGAATTCAATGTGGTTGATCTTTTTGACAGATGTCATACAATCTTTGGCAATTTTAGTCATAGAGTCGTTTACTAAGAAACAACGCATTTTTGTTATTCAATTTTATCTGTAAAAGTAACATTCCGTAAAATTCGTGAATTTTTCGGTCAACATAATCGCTCTAGTTAGCCCGGAATTCGTGCAATGGTGAAACGCTTTAAAGGCACTTTTTCGGTATGAAGTCAAACTCCATATCACCACTGTGAACGAAAGTGTTCACAACAAGCTAGGTACCCCAATTCATTGTCGAAATAAACAATTTTTCAGTTAGTTAGTTGCCTTAGAAAGTTAACATGGAAAACAAAGAAGATATTTTCGAAGGAAACCTTAAAAATGCTTTTTCTAGGGGCCACAAAGCAACTAATTGTCATATCTCATGACAATGATGAAGATAATGAAGGTTGTAGAGCTTTTTTGATAAGGAGTGATTGATTTCACCATATTTAATAATAATAATGAAAAACACAAAGTTTTTTAAAAACTTTCTCAAATTATGAAAAAAAACCTGAAAGTTGTATTCCAACAGTTACTTCCAACAAAAGATTTGTACATTGCTTGCAAAAATAGTTTTGGCCAGGTTTTTGATGTTAGTGTCCCTATGGGCGATGGCTCCTTTTAATTGAATGCCAATAGTTGGGTTTGGGGGTTCGGAAAGACAAAAATCCTGATATTCGGTGTGAGTACCACCTTATACCCGGAATAACCACCGTGTGGCGCTCCCATTATTCCGATCTGAGTTCTGTTTTTTTCTTAAGTTGGTACATCCGTTGTTGACAGTTCCTCTAAGTCTAAAGGTCATAGCTTCACATTTGAAAAAGTTACGTAGCCAAGAGTACATCTATATCTGTGTGTGTTATTTTTTACAATTTTGGAAATGGATTTATATAGGGTTTTCTAATAACGACTTGACAACTTTTTTTAAATAAAAGGCAAACCATTTGAGATATTTTAAAAACGTTATTATTGGCTTGAAGTACAATCAAAACATTTATGAATGGATATCGACTTCGTTTGGCCACCGCGGGCACGTTTGCAGCGGTCAATTCGTTGGACTCAATTTTCAACGACTCGGCCACACATTTCGGCCGAAACGGCCGCTATTTCGCGTTCGACGTTGGCTCTGAGCTCTTCCAACGTCGTCGGCGTGTTGGCATAAACCAATGACTTAACGTAGCCCCACAGAAAATAGTCAAGCGGCATTAAATCACACGAACGAGGCGGCCAATCGACTGGGCCATGTCTTGAGATGACACGCTCACCATACTTACTCTTCAATAAATCGATTGTAGCGTGTGCTGTGTGGCTTGTGGCACCATCCTGTTGAAACCACATGTCGTCCAAGTCCATATCTTCCAATTCGGACCAAAAATAATCGGTGATCAAGGCGCGATAACGCTGACCATTCAAAGTAACGTGACGATCGTTATCGTCGACGAAAAAATATGGCCCAATAAGGCCGCCGGCATGCAAACCGCTCAAACAGTTATTTTTTGTGGATGAAGTGGTGATTCATGAAGCACATGTGGGTTTTCACCCGACCAATAACGCATATTTTGTGTATTGACGAACCCATTGAGCAAAAAATGAGCTTCGTCACTGAAGATGATTTTGCGATGAATTTCATCATCTTGGCGCATCTTCTCCAGAACCCAATCGGAGTACGTACGTCGCTTCAAATGGTCCATATGCTTCAATTCTTGAGTCAGCTTGATCTTGTATGGGTGTAAACCAAGATCCTTACGCAAAATACGCCATAATGTGGTCTGAGCAATGCCCAATTCTTGAGAACCCCGTGGAATTGACTGATTTGGATCATTTGCTACGGACGTCTGAACAGCAGCGATATTTTCGACACTTCGACCAACCCGTTGTCTCACTGACACGGCAACATCACACAACGAATATCTAGACTCAAGTTTTTGCACTAAACTTGTTATTGCCTGTCTACTAGGGCGAGAATTACGACCGAAAATTGGAGTTAACGCTTTTAAAGTTGCAGTCACCGACTCCGAATATCTGTAGAAAATTTTTATAATTTGCATACGTTGCTCGTTAGTGTACTTTACCATGATGAAAATGTTGAGTTTACTGAATAAATTGACAGTGACACTTTGATGATTGGTGAAAGAGAGCGTTTACAAATTAAATTCAAAATTGTCAAGTCCCTATTGGAAAACCCTATATTTGCAATAACGAACTTGTATTAAATTTTGCGTAAAAAATCGATTTAATGGTGCGCGAACGTTGTAAATGTTAGAAACGTATTTCGACAACGATTCTCTAAAGAAAACGGTCGTTTAGAAGTTGCACGAACGGTTTAAAAGTGGTCGTGAGTCAATCGAAAATGATGAATGCAGTGGTAGACCATCGACGTCGAAAACCGAAGAAAACATTGATGAAGTAAAAGAAATGTTGGCCAATAACTGCAAATTAACCATCAGAGAGATAGCGGAGGACTTGAACATTGCCTATGAATCCGTCCAAGACATTTTGGTTAAAGATTTGGGTTTCCGTATAGCAGCAAAGTTTGTGCCAAAAGACCTCAATTTCATGCAAGAAAGACACCGTGTTGACGTCACAAAAAAGATGATTTGCGAGGCTGAATCCGATCCTAACATCCGATACGCAATCCAGACATAAGGCAAGTGAATAGCGTTCACCAAATAAGCCGAGAACAAAAAAAACACGTCATTTTCAGTCAAAAAAGAAAGCAATGCTCACGGTTTTCATGGATTATAACGGTGTAGTGCATCATGAATTTTTGCCAGAAGGCCATATAGTAAACAAAGAGTAATATTTTGGCGTTATGACACGTTTTCGTGAAGCAATTCGAAAAAAAAGACCAGAATTATGGGCAGAAAACTCGTAGATTTTGCACCATGATAACGCACCGTCGCACAGTGCCATCATTATTCGTAATTTTTTGACGAAAAATGCAACAAATATGATTCCAACAGCCACCGAATTCATCTGATTTGGCTCCCTGTTACTTATTTCTGTTCAATCGAGTTAAAAAACCACTACGGGGAACGCGTTTTAGGAGCCGAGAGGAATTAATGGAAAAATCGCAGGAAGCACTATTAGACATACCAAAAACCATATATAAAAAAAAACGTTTCGAGGATTCGATCAAGCGCTGACATAAGTGTGTTACAGTCGATGGGGATAACTTTAAAAGGGACAATATAGACTTAGATGAATAAACTTGTATTTCTAATTTTCTGAACATACCACATGTTGTAAGTGATTCCAAAACCTTTCTTTTCTAGAGCCCACTTTTGTTATTATATTATATTAGGGGTTGTCTGATGGGCTGTGGCATTGCCGTCTTCGATAGTGCTATCATCAGCGAAAAGCACTTACGTCGGTCTTCGAGAGTGTCAATTGACTGTGCAATATGGCATCATTTGTGGATAATGCCAGACAGCTTTATATTTTAGTAGCATTAGATTCCACTCTATTAGTGGTTTCCCAATTAGATATGCTTTTACGTTTAACATACGCTGTCATTCTCGTTTTACACTTTTCATATGAAAATAGTATAAAGAGGAATATAAAGCATTAGACCTGGCAGAAAAGAGATCATAATTTTTTTTTTTCTTGTCATGGGAAGGTGAGAAATCTTCATAGACACTATGAAGGCCCTGAGCCTATAATAGTGTGAGATTCTTACTCACTAAAAAACACCTCCTTTATGCAAACCACGACTGAGTTCACACTCCACAAGCAGTTCTTCTATCGCGCATTTTATTTTGCTTTTATAAGATATCCTGCAGGCGATTTTCCACTGAAAATTCCTGTGTACTTTAGAAAAATTACGCGCTGCTAATCACTGCGCTAGATCGAGATGCTTAACCCTTTTCAGACGGCGCAATTAATTTGTCTTATCGAGGATCTGTTGAACAGAAATATTCGTATGACCTTGTAATCGATTATTATGTTTTCGCGCAAATATTTAATTACGTTCTGAACGTTTTCGACTCCTAAGTCTCTGTGGATATCATCGTTTCTAATGTACCACGGCGCATTAACAATACCTCGAAGAACTTTGTTTTGAAATGTCTGTTATACATTAATGTTACTATTTTTAGTACAACCCCAAAGTTGTATACCATATGTCCAGATCGGTTTTAGCACTTTCTTGTATAACAGCAGTTTGTTCTCTAAGCTAAGCTTGGAATACTTTCCAATAGGCCAGTAAATATCTCTATATTTGATTTCAAGCTCATCACGTTTTTTTCTTGACGTGTGCTCTCCATTTTAGTTTAGCGTCGAGTGTCATACCGAGATATTTGGCCTCGTTCGCGTAGGGAATTCGTACTGTGTTGATAAACACCGGTGGATTCTCAATTTTCTTGAGAGTGAAGTTTACGTGGACAGACTTGTTTTCATTAAGCGCGATTCGCCAAGTCTTTGTCCAATTTTTAATCCGTGTAAGGGCACGTTGCAACTTAGCAGTTGCTTCTTCGACTGTTTTAGCCGTTGCCAAAATGGCAGTGTCATCAGCAAATGTGGCTAGGACAGTGTCGTCCGTTTGCGGTATATCGCGGGTAAAAAGCAAATATAGCAGAGGGCCAAGTACACTACCTTGCGGCACCCCCGCCTTTATTGTCTTAAAAGTGGAATATTCGTTTCCGTGTCTCACACGGAAGAGTCAATCTTCCATTTATGAACCTAAAATACAAGACAATTGCTGGGGTAGAGCTTGTCGGAGTTTATATTTTAGGCCTTCATGCCATACCTTATCAAGGGAACAAACTAACTTACACTCGATTGCTCGTTCAATTACATCGGTTATTCGATGCACTTGGTCAACTTCAGAGTGTTGGCTTCTAAAATAAAAAATTGATGATTAGGCAAGAGGGAATTTGTGTTGGTAATTGGTTTAAGACGATTAAGAAGGATTCGCTCGAAGACCTTCGATGTAATCGGGAGAAGCGATATTGGTCTACATGACTTGACTTCAGTCAGCGGTTTACCGGGTTTCGGAACCATAATAACTTCGGTTACTTTCCACTGGTGCGGTACGTGCTCTAATCTAATGCTGGCATTTATAAGAACCTTTTTTCGGCAACGCTTTAAGTATCTCTTCCGTTATTAAGTCATATCCTGGGGCTTTATTGGGCTTAAGCGTGTCTATAACTTGTCTAAGTTCATTAAGTGTAACCTTTTCTACTGGATAGTTTGTCGTCACGTCTAGCGTATTCTCAGGAAGCACCCCCCTATCGAATGGTTTAAACGTTTCTGCAAGATGGTCGGCGAAAACATTAGCTTTTTCCTTATCTTCTTTCGCCCAGTCGTCCTTATTGGCGCCACGTGTATTTGGGGCTTTCGAACACTTTTAACGGGTCTCCATATGGAGTAGTTGGTATCCTTTGTCGCTGTGAGTCTTTCAAGGTAGTCATTAATACCTTGATTATTGAAGTCCTTGATCGATTTTTTCAACAAGTTGCAGAGCCTATTGAAGGACGTTTTATCTTGTGGTGCCCGGGTTTCATGCCACTCTTTCCTCGCTCTTCGTTTCTTCCTTATCATTTCTCTGATTTTCGGTGGATATCTTATGCCGACTTTGGAAACTTTGTTCGATTCGCGGGGAGTGTTCTTCCAGGCCGCTTGCTGTATGACTTCAACAAAACGTTCAACTTCTTTTTCAAATTGTTACGGCATTCTAAGTGCTACTTTCAACTCAGTATTCAGTATTCAGAGGATAACTGGAGAATGATCGGAGGAAAGATCGAAGCATTCTTCAACTTTGACGTAACTAGCGTTTACTCCTTTTCCGATAAAGAAGTCTATTAGATCGAGTGTTTTGGCGACATCCGAGGGCCAATATGTCGGCTTGCCTGTTGAGTGAAAATAGCAACCACATTCCATATCAGCCATGTAAAGAGTTTTGCCTTTTTGAGAGATACATCTTGAGTCTCAAAAGGTGTGCTTCGCGTTAAAGTCGCCACCAATAATGAAGATTGGTCCAAGAGAGTTGAATAGGTCAATAAATTCGTGTTTTTCTATTTTGCAGCGCGATTGCCAATAGATTGAGGATATATTAAAAGAGTAATTTTTATTTTTAGCGCGCACCACGATCATTTGAAATTTGTCAAGTTCAATTATTATTATTATGTTCAATGCAGTCTTTTATGAATAGGGATGACCCGCCTCTTGCGTTGCCCGATGGATGATGAGCATGGTAGTCGCATTAACCGTTTAGTTCCACGCGCGATTCTGTCGCCAGGTGAGTTTCAGAAATTAAACATATCTCAATTACTTTATCCTGCATGAAAATATTTAGTTCATCAAGCCTTTTCTGTAGCTTCTTTGCCATATTAGGTTGCAGAAATTAGCTTCGAGCTTAAGAAGCCGTTCGACTATTATCTTATTTACTTTAGTCTGTTCTTCTAGTCTCTCGAGAATTACTGATAACACATTTGAGGCAGGATCCGGTGATGTACAGTTAGTCATATTAACTCGCGACGCTATTTGCGCGTAAGTTTTCCCTCTTTCCACTTGCGCATTGTTATTTTTGACGTTGTTGTTATTGGTGATTTTAGCGTTTGTCACCATTCCCTTCTTTAAAGGCTTTGGAGTAGGACAGCTGTTGTTATTTCTCATTCTAGCTGTCCCTGCGTTTTTCAAAGGCTTCGTTTTTGATTGATCTCGTAGCTTTTGCAACTCCTTCGCGACTTCGCAGCCTCGATAATTAGCTGGATGTTTTCCCTTGCAGTTAATGCATATCGCTAGGGACTCTTTCGCGGCATTGCACTCTCGAGTCAGATGTTTGCCAGCGCATTTTACAATAGTTTTTTAGAGTTTCCTTCTGGCAGTAGGCCTGAGTATGGTTGAATCCCTGGCAACGTATACATTGGGGAATCAGAGTAGAGTTTTTCAGCAGAGGTTCAATTTTGACAACAAGTCCCAAAATTGAATTTATGGCATAAATTCTTTCTAGGCTTTCGGTTTTGTCGAAAGTTAGCCTAAAGAGGGGAAAACCGCGTCTTGGGGTCGTCCTTTCGCTTTCAACATTACGCTGTTTTTGCGCAAGTATATTAACTGCGTCTATTATCTTAAAATCTTTATTTTTAAGGTCGTTTACGATGTTTTCTTTAAGGCAAGAGGGATGCAATCTTCTAGCTACAACGCGTATGGGTCTTTTCGTTTTATTTTCGTAGGTATGCCATTGAATCTTCTCGGCATTTAATTTTTGCGAAAGCGAACGGTAGTTGTCTGGATTAAGGACATTAATAGTCCATGTGTCATTATTGCGAGATCTTACTTTATAATCGGTTGAGCACAGTGATTTCAGGATTATGTGCGACTGGTTGTAATCCGAGATTCCAAAAACGTTTATTGGCGGCGGCGGTCTTTGTTTGGGTTGCTTTGTTGCCTTATCGACATCAGCAGTGTTAAAGCTGGTTTGCTTCTTTGTTTGTTCAATATCAGACGGGCAAGCAGCTTTGCGCTTCTTACCTGGCTTTTTTTTAAGTATCCAGTCCGTTTCGCAGACTAGCTCTTCTTCGTGTGAAAACTCGAGTTTTCGGGGCGGTCAAGTAGCGAAACAGACTCAGACTCAGATTTAGATTGCGGCTTAATGGCATCTAGTTGCTTTTTTAGTTCGGCACAGAGCTAAGTCTAGCGCGGAGATCAGAATTTTCGCGTTCGAGATTTTTTAGCTTATTTGGTATAATGCTATTACCCTGAGCTACTGACTGTGTTTGGTCTTTGCTTTCGCATGATTTTCCTGGCGATCCGCGTGCTGGAGATCTCGTGACCCTTGAGCATTTTTTAAAGGGGTCCTGGTTTATATTTGTATTATTTTGAATATTATTTGAACTCATTTTAGTTCCCACGAGTAGCGGAGAAAGGGTAGTCCGTCTGTCCAGAGATCCGCATTAGACAGATAAGGCTGGCTCCGTTAGAGATTGAGCTATTTTTATACTGGACCCCCAACCTGGTCGATTCTGGCACGGGTCGCTTAACGCGTTAATCCGGCCCAGTGGATTTTAGTCGCCTCTTACGACATGCATGCCTTACCTAGGGTATATTCTATCCCCTATCCCGAAGGGGTAGAGATCATAAATGAAAATTTAAAAAAATATATCAGAGACAGAACAAATGTTAGCGTTTATTTTATTGATATTAATCTAAAAACCATCCAAGACAACTTGAACGTTACAAAAGATAGTTTTTAATGAAAAATTTCAAAGAAGGAAAAATTCGTTGATGCCATTTGCACCCAAACTTATCTAGACTTTGGCTCTATAGAGTCATCCAACAACAACATTTTTATGAAGAGTGTATGATAGTTTCATTTCAGTCTAAGGTACAAGCTCTGGGGTTAGTAATGGAATATAATATGCTTCAAAAATCCATCATGGCTCTACCTACAAATAGTCATCCATCACGTCTTGGGATGACTGCGGCTGCACTTCGCTCGGATATTTTCTTTTAGTGCAGAAATTGTTGGTATAGCATTGGCGTCGACTTGGCGTAGACTTGAACACTCTAATAGTGTTAAATCGCATGATTCTGACGGTTAATTGAAGTCTCCATAAGGAGAAATCAAACGTCCAGAAAATTTGTTACGCAATAGAGCCATTGCGCAGTCGCACCAGCATCATTTTTAAAAAAATATGGCTGAAGGACACCTCCAGCACAAAAACTGTCTCTCATTGTAGGTCTAGAGGTTGTTCTACTTTTTCTCAGAATAATTTTATGTAAAGAATTATGATTTTGTCCATTCATTTCCGGCGCCCGTTGAGCGAAACTACGGCGTTGTGCGTGGTCTGAACCTTATAAGCATGTAGGCCAAGACCTTTATGAAAAATGCGGTGCAAATGGATTTTCAGTCAGGAATCTTGACGTCACTTACCCATCCGAGAGGTTCAAATTTATCGAATAAATTCACTACAGTTATGCGAGAAGTATATTTGAGAGACTTTTCGCCTCAGTTAAACAAACATCTTGTTTGATGGATTATAAAAAAAAAAACACCAGTGCTCGCCAGAAATCGAACTTAAAAAACGCTTGCGTCATATTATCACCGTTTTTGTAGTGAATTTTCACTATTTCAGCACGTTGTTCGAATACGTGTCGATTCACATTTTATAACCTCCTAGTTTTTACTTATCAAGAGTCATCACAATCATAATTGAATGTTGACAGTTTGTTTCATAATTTATACGGTCTAAACAAAGCTAAATGTTTTCAATTGCTGGGCTGCCGCGAAATCAAAAAAAAAAAAAAAAAAACCAAAGAAACGAAAACCAATTTAAATTCCAAAAACAACCGAACCATACAGTTGGTGGCTGAGATCCGTGTGACGATCTGTCACTTGGCATTCGAGGAGAAAAGAAAATGTCGAGCCTACCGCAATTGACGTGTCATTACCCTTACAAAAAAAGGCCTCAGCCTCTCCAGATAGCTCGAGCTTTAGCCAGATGCCTCCAGTTTTGAATCCTAAGTTGGTTGAAATCTCCCTCTACCTAAGTTACGGTCATTCTCTACTGCGCTGTCCCTCGGGGACGAATTTTAAGATTTTTTGGGTTGAAGGATTGGTGTTAATAGCTTTACATGACCTAGCTTCCTCAATCATTGGAGCTTCTTTCTTCTGGCAAGGTCGATGTCGCTGTACAGCCAGTAGAGTTCGTCATTGTCTATGCAGTCGGGATTGAAAATCACCCGAAGAATTTTCCTCAAACAGCCAAGAACACCCTAATCCATTTTAGATAACGTCCATGCCTCTGCGCCATAGACCAGGACTGGGATAATTAAGATCTTATATAGGGCCACTTTTGTTATTCGAGAGATTGCTTTGCCAGTCAACTGCCTTCTTAGCCCAAAGAAGCAGGGATTGTCAAGAATTATTCTTCGTTTGATCGAAGCGCTGGTAGCCTAGGTAGACAAAGTCCTTAACTGCTTCAAAGTCAAGGGTGTTGTTCTATCCGAAACGTCAGTGTTGGGGTGCTTTTATTTTTGTTAAGAGCATATACTTGGTCTAGACTCATTGATCGCTAAACACATCTTCGCTAATCCCACCAAAATACTCATGAAAACGCCACTAAAAACACGCTGCTTTCTTCCGATTATGTCAATATATCGGAATATCGGAATTTGAAAGATTATGCCTTTTGTGTTGGCGCGTAAGTTATGCACTATTCATTCAAAAATGGTTTTAAAGGAATCGCATGTTAGCGTGTCACCTTGTCTAAATCATTTCTTGACTTCAAAGGTCCGTGCACAAACGGACGAATTTGGTAGGGATGCTAAATCTAAACAATGCTCTGTATAGCACATCTCTAAAGATGCTGGCATACGCGGGCTTAAAATAGATGAATAGGTAGTGTGCATCAATTTCGAGCTCATGGTGTGAAGCTTGTGGTCTGAATATTTGGTCGATGTTGGACCTTCCTGGCCTAAAGGCACACTAATATGCACAAATCAGGTTGTTGACGAACGGCTTCAGGCATTGACACAATACGGCAGAAAGTATCTTGAAGTCGATGTTAAGGAGACTGATACCTCGGTAGTTGCCACCACTTCAGTGGGTCCCCTCACTTGAGGATCGGTCAGACAATGCTTTGGTACCATTTATCGAGCGCACTTTCGTCTGACCATATTTTACAATTGAGTTGGTGTTTGCTCCTTGCCCAGTCATCGCCTGCCGCTGAGAAAAGCTCGGTGTTCAAACCATCCGCACCAGTAATCTTGTTTGACTTTAACTAATATGGCTATCTTCACTTTATCCGGGTCGGGTGGACGGAATTGCTTGTCTACATCATCCAGGTTGAGGCTTGATTCTGCTCGACAGCCGTATTACGTTTGTGATTGCCGTTATACAGTCTACAGAAATGCTTTTTCCAAATTCTCAGCAACGACTGCCACCCCACTGCCATGTTCACTTGTTCGGTTCGAGGTTTGTGTCTTTGGCATATTTTTTTTAACTTTTGATAAAACTTCCGAATCTCATTTCTAGAGTAGCATCTTTCAATATTCTCGACCACGCACTTCTCATGCTTCCTCTTTTCCTTCCTGAGAAGCCGGTGTTCGTCTTTCCTTTTCTGTTCTTGAGCAGCTCAAGTCCTTCTATGCAGCGCCGCTTTTTTTTTAAGAACTTAAAACTCAAGAGGGCATGATTACACTTAAAGTGCCACAGCACGTGTTAGGTTTTTAAAAAATGGTACAGATAGAGTACGAAAGATTTTTGGGCTCAGTAAATGTATGGATCTTGCCTAGATGCATGTGCTTGCCGGCACTCGTCATTAAACCAGGGGTTTCATTGCGGTGGCCAAATGAAACTCAGAAAATCAAAGGCGGCATCTTTAATTGGTTTTTGGCACTGTTGTCACTGGTCTTTGAGATTTAGGAACCCCGATCAGAAAAGGATTTGGTTACCTCTTGCGATCGACTTCGAATTTCCTCACAGTATAATGAGGAATATGTATGTATATGAATGTTTGAGATATACGCTACTACAAATAGGTAGTGATCCGAGTCGACGCCACTAGGAACAACCGAACATCCATAATACTGGAGAAGTACCTTTTTTCGATCGTAATGTGGTTAATCTAGCTGACGGCTGATTGATCATTAGATCTTCAATTCCTATTATAAATATCGAGATGCGCGAACCGCGTTCTGGCTTAGACAATGTCGATCAGTCTGAAACCGTTATCTGAAGTTATGTCTTGCAGGCTGTACCTTTCGACAAAACTACTAAAGATGCCCTCTCTTTCTAGCTTAACGCCAAAATTGCCTTGGGGGCATTGCTTGTAGGTCTTATCCAGGAGCTCGGTGAAGCTATTTTCGATGTCGTTATCTTTTTTCTCTATGGGGGCGTGCACGCATATAAGGATAATGTTGGCAAATTTAGTTTTAATAGGAATTGTTATGCGGCGCTCGGTAATATGCCGGAAACTCAAGACTACTTGTCTAAGTTTGCCTCCAACAACGAAGGATAATATTATAAAGATTGCGTCATGTCTCCGTCATGTCTGATCGAAGAAGCTGTGTACAAACTTTTGGAGAGAACCCAGGAGCGTTGTTCTAAGCACGATGTAAAAATATTACTCAGTTCGTTGCTTTTCAAGCTCACCAAAGCTGAAACGATGAGGAAATAATCTGTTAAGGAGCATGCACTAGCTCATCTGCAAAATATGCTCTGAGGAATACACGTTTAATGGGTGGAGTCCTTGCATTGTCTGTCCGATCGTAAATTGCTCCAACAACAGGAGCATAAGTGTATCCCATATCCATTACAAGGTTAATGCCCAAAACAGCCTTAAAACTTTTGAGAACATCTCTTGAGATAAGCTTTACAAGGAAATATTTTGCAAAACTCGTTTGTTTGTGCTGGATATCCATAAAAAACTCGCAATACTCTACCAAAGTCGGAAGAGACATTACCGACCCTTTTGATGCTAAATAGTGTCTTAGACAGGCCAAAAAACTATTGTATGACTTCTTAAATACCATGCGCTTAAAGGATTGGGAGCAGGCCTTAAGACAACAGCAGACGCATATTTTTTGAAACCCAGAACTTCTCCGGTCTGTGAGATGCCATAGAAAGTACGGTAAGTAAAGTAATTTAAATAATTTTGAATATCAATAAACCTGAGAGAGTTCAAGATTTTTGAGTGAATGGAAAAGATTATTGATTCTCAAAGAGGTACACTTATCTCCAGTCGCTGCGAAAATAATAAAACAAAGCTAGCTCAAAACTCTGTGCTCGATGTTGAATAAGCAGGCTTCCAGACCGAAACCTTTTGTATGGACTCCAAAAACAAATTGAGCATCATTGTTGAGTACAAACGTCTTCGCTTCATCAATTGGCTTCAAGAAAAACTTTGGCAGCTAAGACGAAAATGGTATATGCGTGAGATAACATCCACCAAAGCCAAATACCAAGATAGCCAGTAGATTGTACTTAAAGAAGCATTGTGTAAGGGCAACCAATACCAAAGTAGTCAACAAAAGCAAGTGTGCATTTAAGGTAAATTAACGCGGAACCGAAGAGAGTGAATTCACAAAAGTAGGGTTTAAAGCCCGTGGAATTGAAGCCCGACACACTGGAACATAAAAACCCTCAGGTACCTTGTATAAACGCCTTCAGGACTGAAGTACGTTTATTAAACAGGGGATGACATTACTCAAATGTCCAAATTGCAACACTAGTTAGTTAGATTTATGGTAAAGGTGACACTATTTTGAGGAAACTAGTAGGACTACTAATGGAAAGAGAGTGACTTTAGATATAAAGAACATGATTACTTTGATCTGCTTATACGATATAATGGATTTATTGTAGTTCAAAAGCCCGCTATTAGTCCTTCGACCAACACGTCGACCAAACTACTAAATCCATGATGATTTTCGAGCAGTAACTCTCCGCCAAAAAAAGACCACAAATATCGAATGGCAAACTCTTAGTCAAGTTTCTCGTGAAGCCTCAAAACTTTAAATTAGGCGTCTTTACTCAAATCTCATACCGCACATAAAGTATAAACTCCGTGTAAAGTTCAATCCAGACGACCACCAAATGAACGTCCCACCAATGATGATAGTTAAACTACAATTCTCGATACTCATGTTGTTCTGGCAATAGCACAGCTAAGCCAAGTCGCGCCACAAGCCCAAGTCAGAAGTCAAAAAGTCGTTCGCAATCCGCAAAGGGAAACAGCATTCAAGAATGTGGTAGCCACTTGTTGAGTTCGTGTTTTACGTTTCTCTTAAGTTTTTTTCCCCATCTGCACCTCCTTGAGATGTTGGAGTCTACGCCAAGTTACTTTACTACCAGCGACCACGTTCTTGGAGAGGTTTTTTTGTTCATCCGGAACGTCTGTCCGCCTGCTAAGCTCAGCAACTTCGCCCATTCGTCAGTTACCAACTCGTACAACGGCCGGTCGGTCGGCTAACTGGCCCGCCTGACTCCTGCGGTCTTCCTTACCTTTTATGAAATAACTATACGTGTGTGAATTTGATTTTCTTTCATGTTCAATTCACTTTTTTATTGTTCTTAATTTTGAACAGTAGGCAGCCAAAGCCGATGCTAAAGCCCAAGACACACTAGTCAGTGGCTACCTGGCAGTAGAAATGGCAGGAGTTGCAGAGCGGGTAGGTGGTCATAGCGAAACCGTACCTAATACTTAATAAAGCATTTGTACCATGATGATGATCATGACGATGATGACGATGATGATGATGATGATGATAGGTATAGGTACTACGACGACTCCGACGACAATCATGATGATCATGAGGATGATAGTTATGCTGGCCCCGGATCTCCTCGGATACCATATGGAATAAAAAACTGGTGCAGTCAGTGCAAAGTGACCAAATGAGGAGAACCAGGGCGATGGTGAGGCCAGGGCCATTCGTACAGGTGATTAGGAAAAATAAAAATAAAAATCTCTACCAAGAGGAAATGAAGATCTCGCCATCGATTGTGTGTATACATGAGTTAGTGTATGTGTAAGTGTGTATCTGGATGATCTGGTTCAACCAGCATCTAGAGAAAGAGGGCCACCTCCTTAGCTGTGAACTTTGGGGGCCTCCAGGAGAACAAGTAGTAGAATCCTATGTGCAACTGCACTGCTGACCGTTCGTCGTTGCCGCAGTGGTGGCAACCAATCAACCATACTAACCGAATGCTATGCCTCTGGCTTCCAACCTACGACTTTGTCCTGAAGACTCAAAGTGCATCAGGGAGCAATAGAAGCCAATGCCTATGTTAAATTGAATTCGACCTTTTTTTCTATTTTTTTTTTTTTTTTTTTCTTGTTCTTCATTTTTGCAGTACACGCCTGGGCAGAATGTACATAGTTGGGCGGATGTGGTGCGGTCTAAGAATGTCGCCGTAGATGGAGAGTGAAGAGTGGTAAAAGAAGAGTAAAGCATCGGATGGTGGGGTACATGATTTAAATGTATCGCAACGAGGTTTCGGGTTGTGCGGATAGTTTTTCTTTAGTGTCCATGTACTCTGGTCTGGTTTTATAATTGCTTGCAGTTTGAAATACATCATTAGGAGGAAAATAAGTTATCGCTATCGTGGTTGGATGCAAAAGTTTATCCTAAGGCCTCTGAGAGGGAGGTGGTTTCGTTATAAAGATGCACGCGTTCGTTCTCGACCACCATAGTTGAACTTTGAGGTACTTTCGTATGGCTGTTATTAAAAAGGTTTTTTTCCAATTTTTACCTCATTTTGAAGATGGACTACGAGTGGATATTAGATTTCTCTAAACCGTACCTCCGATGTCAAATATCAGGAAGAACTTTGTTTTGAAGTTTGTTGATGTGATTTCAGCTACTTTGAGGTAGGTTACATTACCCATACACGAGATTTGAATGATGTCGGACTTATAAGAAGCAAAATCTCCAGAAGAGTTTTGTTATTACCTGTTCAAAGCTTCTCTATCAGATAAATGTAGAAAGTTATATAAATGCCAATTGACTGTGACACAGAGTGTCAGAGCAAAAGGTTGACACAGGGCTGCTCTTAAATGAATTCATACTAATACTCTTTTACTATTAAAAATGTTAAAAATGAAAGGATGCTAAGCGATGCGGTGAAATTGCATCACCACCTCCAGCTAGTGCCACTCCAGCTGCTTATAAAGGTTTTTAATGTTTCGTTGAAAGAATAATGTTGGATTTCGAAGCTAAATAAAAAGGTCTGCAGATTAATTGCCTGCACTTTTATAGGAAAAATATATCCAAACAAGTTGCGAAGAATCCGGGCTTTTACGAGAAGTCAATATTACAGACATACTAAGGGTATGCTGGGATATAACTGCGATAAGGAGAATGAAAACCTCTAACACCTTATTTTGTCAGATAACGAAGAAAAATGAGCAAGTGCTTCAGTGACAAAGTACCAACACTCACCACGTCAGCGAAGAGTAGCTTCAGCTTAATTAGAGCGCAAGCGGAACATTCACAAAGGTAGTAATTCACGGTGTCGCCATCATCTTCACAACAAGGATGGCAGGGTGTTGTATCACTTTTGCCAAGCACATTTAAGCGCTTATCAAAAGTGTATGCCGCTTCACGACCTCAGTAAACAGCCTACTTAGAGAAAACATGAAAGATGGTGGTATCTATGAGACGTCGGGAAGCATTCGCTTGGTCTGCCGGCAACTGGGATAGTCATGCCAAATGCTGAAACTCAACTGCCAATAGGGGCCGTAACCGAGGAACCTAACGTAAGTTCGGGTCCTAAAAAACTCTCCTCTGAACCTTGTCTAGCATATTCATCGGCGATTTAATTTCCTGTGATACCATTGTGACAGAATAAACAAACAAGTCTCAGCGAATTTAGTCTTCCGACTGTATTCAGCGAGGTCTTGTATTTTTGAATTAACTTGGATGTGGTGACAGGGCTCAGTAAGGGCTAAAGTTTGGATGGCTATCGTTACCATTATTCACTGTATACATAATTAATTGCCATCAGGATTGCGTGAATATCCGCTTGAAAGACAGACACAAGTTTTTCTTAAGAGGAGTACAATCTGGCATTATCGCCCTCAAGAGAGCGACAGCGCCGCATTCTTTATCATCTGGGAAGACCTGAGTACATTCCTTTTCTGTCTTAGATTCTGAAAAAGCCGATTTTGAATCTTTTCCGTAGCAGGAGTTCTGATGGCATTGCATCAGACGGCATATCCATAAGACCATAGGCATAATACAGTAAGACCTTACGAGCCATCAAGGCTCTAGTGCATGTTGTACGAAAGACCACTTCTTTTAAACGGACAATCGCCTTGAGATTGAAGCCCATGATAAAACTATCAAGAGGAGGGAGATTCATCAATGCGACTAGAGCGAAGCCCAGAATGCCAAGCAAAGCCCAGAATGCCAAGCAAAACCACCATGCAGGCGAGACAGAAAGATTTTTGGAGTCTGGTAAAAACTGCAATAATATATTTTCGTGAGAGCTTATTCCACCAGACAACCGACCCATACGATGTATGTAGTTCCAAAGGACCCTTTTAGGTGGCATGTCCCATGTCTTGCCTATAACTCCTTTGTACTGCCAGAGGGCCAACAGCGCCTTGGAGCCTGTCGACGTAACATGTTTAGTTTACAGAAGTTTGATATTCAGGCTGACACCCATATATTTAGCTTCTTTGGAGAATTGGATGGTGATGCCTTTAACCATTAGATAAGTCAGACCACTCAGCTTCGTCGTTCTTATAGAGAGAAAAACCTCAGTTTTGAGATGATTGACTGAAAGCCCATTTATTGTGCATCAATCGTCGATCACGTCTATGTCTTCTGCATAGACGTCAGAACTATTAAGTGCGTTGAGCAGTGAGTCAACCAACATGCACAATAGCAGTGGAGACAGAACGCTCCCTTAGGGATAACCCCTGTTTACCACGGCTATAATATATTGGCCAAAGTCTCTTCGTTTTCCGTGTCGACTTAAAGGCAACGTTTGACACTGTTAATTGGAATGCTTTAATGTACAAGCACGAGTATGTGTAATATGGGGATGTGTTGGGAGCTCGAAAGGGTTTTACAAAATGACCGAATAATCCGCAGTGAGGTTAGGAGATCAGGCAATGTTGTGCAGCGTTTCAGCCAACTCGATTTTTAGCCAGCTGCTACCATTTCGCCACTTCCATCTCAATACTCGTAAAATTGCCGCTGACATCGTGCTATTTTCTTCCAATTATGTCAACATAATCGGCGTATGCGAGTAGTTGGACGGACTTATGAAAGATTTTGCCAATTGTGTTGGCGCGTGAGTTTTGCACTATTCAACATTATTTGCCTTGCCCTGTTTAAGTCCTTTTTTAACATCAAAAATCTTGGTGAAGGATCAGCGTGTATTCTCCATTCTCATCGTCACCCTGCACAAGACAAAGAAGTTTGGTAGGGATACCAAAACTATACATTGCTCTCTAGGGCTCGTCTCTATAGGTGCTGTCAAACCGTCAAAATCGATGAGTAGGTGGGGTGTGTATCTACAATATATAAAGCTCATTGGTTTTTTCCAAGATCTGCCGTGTGGTGTGAATATTTGGTCGATGGTGGACTTTCCTGTCTTGAAGCCACAGGAAAAATCGACGAGGTTCTATTCATCGAGCTTATTTTCTTCCAACTGTATTTTACAGATGAGTTGATGTATCTTCATTACTAAGTCTTCGCTTGTTGCTAAGAATAGCTCGGCAGCCAAGCCGTCCTTTCCAGCATCTTTGTTGGAATTAAGTTTAGATATGGGTATCTTCCCTTCGTCCAGGTCAGATGAACGGAATTGTTGGTTTACATTGTCAAGGTTGAAAGCTTCATTCTGCCCGACAGCGGTATTTGATTTGTCATCACTCTTTCGTTCTCTTTCTAAATTTTCAGCATCGACTGCCATTCTACTACCATGTTCACTTGTTCGTCTCTGCAGTCTTTGATTCGGGGTTTGTGTCCTTTTTTTTTTTTTGATAAAATTTCAGAATCTTATTGTCATTCTAGAATATCATCTCCTAATATCCTCGACCGGTTCTCTCTTTTCTCTCCTGAGAAGCCGGTGTTCCGCTTTCCACTTCTGCTCGTGAGCAGCTCAAGTTCCTTTTTTTTAATTCAACACTCAAATGGGCATGATTATATTTCAAGTGCTTGAGCAGGTGTTAAGTTTTTAATTAAATGATACAGAGAGAGAACGAAAAATGTTTGGGCTCAGCGGACGTATGCATCTTGCTTAGTTGCATGTGCTTGCCGGCTCTTTTCGTCAAACCAAGTGTTTTTTGGCTTTTTGGTAATATAGCCACTAGTCTTCGAGATTAATGAGGCTCGATTGGAAAAGGATTTTTTGACGTCAAATTTCCTATACAGCATTAGCTTGCCCTTGCGATGTTCGGGATATCCGCAACCGTACCTTAGCTATAAAAAGGTAATGGTGCGAGTCGATGTTGGCCACTCGCAACGTTCATACATCTACAATACTGCCTTGCTTCGATTGCAAGGTGGTTAATCTAGCTGGCGGTTGATTGATCATTAGATCTTCAAGTCTCATTAGGAATATAGAGATGCGCGAATGCCAAAGATGTCCTCTCTTCCTAGCTTTGCACAAAAATCGCGTTGGACAATTTTAATGTCAAAGCAAGGGCACTGCTCGTAGATCTTGTCCAAAAGCTCTCTTTGGGGACGTGTGCTAACGTTGTCAAATTTAAACTTAAAAGGAGGGCTAACACAATAGCTCTTGCTGGAGTATGCTTCTAACAACAAATCTGCATCCAAATAGGCTCTGCTTTTGCCGACGATAATAATCGGCCTAGTAGATGTCGTAGTTTTTCAACCTCTTTTTGTCCGGCCCATCCCATCGCATATTTTGAATGACGATAATATCTGCTTTGCAGGAATCCAGGGCCTTCGCTAGTTGTTTGGCTGCACGTGGCCATGTGTTGTCAACAGTAGATCCGTCCGTATCCGAGGCATTTTGTTGCTTGGTAAATTAATTTTCTTTTTCAGGCTCGGGCTGTAAGCCCAGCGACACAACACCCAACCTGAATGCCAGTTTCATTATTATACCCTTACGACGAGGGGTCGGTCAGACTGAAGCCAGCAACCCGTTTGATAGTGTGAGCCCTGCCGTTGGTCCATTAAATGTTTATCCGTCACCATCTCTGTTCCAAGACCCTGACTTAGTCTCGGAAATCCTTACCGGCCTGGACTCAAAATATGTCGAAGTAGACCGGATAAAGTCTAATTTGTTCAGTAATTTTACTTCACCGTTGATTCTATCTGCTGCTATTTTTGTCTGCTGGTCAGGACTCGGGCTTATAAATTTGGCAAGTCAAGTCCGAATAGACATCGACCAGTACCCGATTGTTACTACTTGAAGGTGAGAAAAAACACAACTGATGTGCGAAAATAATTGCAACACTGGGAAACGCCAGATTGACAGTTCTTAGTGCCTACCCAATTTCTGCAGCACCCAACCACCCATTGGCTGGTTCCACACCCATACATTGTTGAACTCTTAGTTCTCCTTTGTTGACTTCGTTAGGATTTATTAAGATTGGTGAAGATATTCATACTTTAGGCCGTTATTTAATCACATCCAGAGCAGGACAATTGTAAAAAAAGCTTCAGATAAGCATTGGTATTTATAAGGATATATGTAGATGTACATGTATACCCGTGCTTAGAAATTGCTACCTTAGTTTCGATGCTCCAACAACCCTAGTTTAATCTGAGAGTACCAAACAGCTTTATCAGCAAGATTTCAATGAATTTCTAGGACTTACGGATATCTAGATAAATGTTAGATTAATCAGTTTTACTCATTCGAGAAAATGGAGTAAATAGCTATATGAGGCAGCTGTTTTAACTTGGATAATGCTTGCCGACCGTCAGCTCTAAAACGCAGGCAGCCATAGATGTGATTAACTATTGGTGAAATAGATCGGAGCTTCTGTCAAGGCTCTTAGAACTAAGGTGGTTCTTTTTACCTAGTTCTGAAATTTCTTTAGACTAAATATGACAGTGTAAATGAGCCTTCGGCAAAATGAGGACTTACTATAGGGAAAGCGTCGTCTAAATCTACTCGTACAAGGCTATAATAAGATCAATTATTTCCTATGCGTCGGAGCGTCCCGACTGTCTTTGACCCTGAACTCTCGTTGCTGGGAACATATGAATTCAACTTTCCCTGTGCCCATGTACGATTTTGATCAGAATCTGAGCCAATGAAAGCATGTAGAAAGGTGATTCCATAACCGCTCTAAGATGCGGCGCTGGCGTTTTCCTAGGAAACCTTGTCTCTTTCTTCCAAGCTGCGATACTGAAATCCTCACGGCAAATGAAATATATTTTAAAGAGAGTTGAGGGAAGGTATCTGTAGCATTTATAGCCACAGTTGAACTATGCTTAACCCTCATACAGCTTTTAATCTTGTTCGAGAATGCAAGGCTTCTGTGAACGAAGTCAGAAGACTGAATTCACTTAGTCTTATTTGCGGTTCCCAAACGACAATGAGATCACGGACTTGTATTTGCGCTAGGTCTTGCATTTCATATGAGCATAACAACATGACTCTCTAGATTGCCGCTAAAACTAATACTTGCTGACGTCTCGACTGTAATCGACTTTCTGCTGCCCCTCAGTGAAAAAGACTGTTAGTATCGCAGGCACCTTACCACTGAAGAAAAAAAGTAACTTGGCTATAGTTTTGCCAAGTGTTAGATGCGGTTAGATTAATCATAGCCTGATTGGCAATGAAATATTACAATGCTCTTACAAACAAGAAACACTGAATACAAGAATTCAGATTTGGTTTGACCTTTGACGACTAAGGAGTGTAAAATAAATCAATGGTTTCCCATAAAAAACATCTCTCCATTAGTTCACCTTTAGCTCGGAAGCAAAAATGTCTTATATGTGGTCTATGGCAATAACTCACAAACGATCTCTAGGAAAAAGCCGAGTTCTTATACTCAAAAATTAAGATGCATAAACTGAAGGTTACGAAGCGTTTAAGTGAAAAAAAAAACTCGTTGTTCCTTAATAAAAATCAATCAAAGTAAAGAATCATCTCAAAATACGGACAGGGGTCCCACTCAGTCATAAATTATTTGTCAACGACGATCAACAATGTTGCCTCTGGTTAAATGTATTTTCCATTTAAACTACAGCATGCGTTTTAAAGAGGAAAAAACAAAAACAAAAATAATTAGCTCTTCAGTGAACTCATAAATATTTAACGCGGGTTAATGCTCACATTACAAGATACCTCAGCATCTATAGTAGTTCACGCAAAATCAATATGACAAGCATCGAAAGCCAACATCAGCGGCTACCATCGCATCAGGGCATCATCATGATGGTGGACGCACAGCGGCTACCAGTATATGGTCAAGGTATTTGGAAAATCCGCTCAAAAATGCTGCTCCTTGCTGTTTCTACTGGCAATTCCAATGTCCATTGGAAATTGTTGTATCTTCTCATTAAAGTTTTTTTTTTTTTTTTTTGTCGTCTTCAGCGCGCAAGATTGTTTGTATCCGTGCATAGCTGACTGGCGTTTGTATTCTGTTTTAAGATATTATGCGGAAGCCAAAGGGCTTTGCAATGACGACCAAACCATCAACATCTTTCAGAAGAACCATCATCATTATCATTATCATCGTGCGTCGTCTTCGTCGTCATGATGAGACAGTAGAAACATCAGTATAGTCCACCTAGATAGATTGGTCCTCTTGGTAGATGTACTCTTTCGTACTTGTGCCATTAAAAATATTGTTTTCCGCTCTGAACGGAGATGTGCTGCTGAACGATCGCAGGTCCTCGCGGTTCTAGCAATTCTTTAATCAGCGTGTTTGCTGGGTATCGCAGGAACTTATCCCGCAGTCGTACTCGTATTGTTCACAGATACATAGAAAGACTTTAACGTACACTTTTTCAAATGACAGAGAGGCTTGAAGAAAAAATCAGAGCACAACCGGCCAGATAGTGGTGCATCCATTGCCATCCTTTGCAGTGCAGAGATAATATATCCGAGTATCTGTAGAACGTGGCATGACTTGCATACCAATATCAATGGTTATAACCTGCCACTTGTTTATGCTTCGTTTCTTATGAACGAGGGCTTAGAGTCGGGCGTGTTTCTCTTTTCTTATTTTACTTTGGTTTTTTGGGCGAAGGAAGTGGGTGAAGGGATAGGCGAATTGAAATCGACCTGCTACCGGCTTGGTAACTTCATCGAACTGGAATTTTCAACTACGGCACACTTGGGTTCCTCATTATCATCTCTGAAGGGAGTTCATTTGTCCCAGTGCTGGATTTAGTACAGTAGGAGCCTGAAACAGGGAATATGTTTCAGATGAAGGGCATTAGAACCGAGTGCAAGGTATACTTTGAAGAAATTATAAGAAGAAAAATATTGCTCTAAACTTTCTTGTACTTAGTAATCTGACCTAATCACCGATGTGTCTATAATTTATTAAGTACAAGATTGTTGGTTGGGATAAGCGGATTCTATGTATGAGCAATATAGTCCATGTGTATAGCAGCTGTTAGAAATACTGCTTAAAGACATTTACTATCCTCTGTACTTCGATTAGTGGATTTACCTCAGTTTTCCGAAGGGTCTGCATCTTGGCATAAGAATAGTACACAACTACTTTGCTTTCAGGAAGCTGAAGTTGGCGACGACGACCACGATATTTGTTTCAGTTGGGGTGATTTGGCGCACCCTACATTACTGAAAACATCTTCATAAAACGTGAACATGTTCTTCAATTATCAAAAAGACGTCCCTCAAAACTCCGGATGTCTCTAACATCCAGCGCCAAGACAGCCACTCATATAGAAAGAATATTTTGGGAAAAAGTCAAATAAAAAGACGAGTACCGAGTACGATTAGGATGGACTTACTTTTGATAACCCAGCAAAACAAAAAGAAAATAAAATAGAAATAGAATAGAATGTTCGGACCTCAAAAAAGCAGACATCCATAAAGTGAGGTGGTACGATTCGAACTAAAAGGGGAAACAAAACTGACAAAGGCATATACTACAGCTATTGCTACAGAAACCAAAAGCAAGGGTACTTGGGCCCGAGTTTGTTGTAAGAGACTAAGGCAAATAAGTTCAGTGCCTTCAGATGCAATAATAAGCATCGTGGCTAATTCCGATACCATGGTACTGACATACGCTCACATCTGCACAGAAGAAAAAGATGACGCCACCAAAGAGTGTTTCACAACACAAACCTAAAAGCAATGTCCTCATTATGACTTTTATTTCGTTTTAGGTGATTTTAGGGTCAAAATTGGAAAAGAGGACATTTTTGGCATCACAATTGTAAGCTTGGCCTATCTGAACTTAAACTTATTGACTTTGGCGGTGAAAATACAACTGTACTTGGCATACGGTTTTCTCGACTCACTAGGAACATGCTGACACCAGATTATAGCATAGTCAACCAAATTGATTATATCGGCGAAAAAGCACTCCTCCCGTATAGTAGATGTCTGAACCTTTACTCGCACATGTATCTAGTTGAGGAGATGCACTATTGGACGGCTGCAATCGTAATAACCCACCAGACATTTTCCGATCGTGGCCTCCTTAATATCTCACCAAAGTATTTACAATCTGCAAGCCAGTTGCGCTTAAGCCGTTCCATGACTTCCTTGAACGCCGTCGATAAGCTAAATTCACTGAGTCTTGCTCAGGTACCAAGTGAGAATAGGATTACGGTTTGCTAGGCAAAGTTCAGAGAAGCATTTTCAGGGACAGTAACGTGAATTAGGACTGCTTGCATTCTCAGTTAGGACTTTCATTGACGGTTGGGTTTCTCTCAGATTGCGGAATATAAAATTAATGCTTTTCGACTTCTTTAAGAGGCTGCGTGTTGCAGTCAATGCCTTCCTTCGTAGAAACGTTCGAATCTACTTTTCGGAAACCTAGAGACAGGGTAACATGTCCCATGGCATGAAGAGTGAACCCCGATCCAGGGTTATACGGGATTCGGCGAGGGATGCATGGATAAGTGGATGCTTAGTTACTAATAATCTTTGAAGTAGATCTTCGTTAGGGAACTTATTGTAGGAATTGCTACATCGCTACATACTACACCGACAGAAAGAGTACCGAAATGAAGCATATGTGATCCGAAGACTCAGTCCCACTTATATAGGAAGCTAAGAAAATTCGAACCGGAAACACACTAGCCAATGGGATTTCCTATAGACTTCCTATATATACTTCCATCAATGTATCGAATGAGCTTAACCGCGGTGCTGAGCTCAAATCATTCTTCGATCCACAAAGCAGGATCGCTTCTGTTCGTAGGTTCCAATGAAACCATCCGGCTGAGGAGAATTTTCCCCAAAGAGAAATACGATCTGGATATGATGTAAGTAGAAGATGAATCTCCGAAATCACATATTACGCAAAGTATCTAAGATTTTCAAACACGGGGATCAACACAATAATCTGGAAGGTGTAAAACCTTGCTCACATTATCTTTGCCATAAAGTAGTTGAATGACCTTAAGGGTGATGTAAATCCACGATACTGAAGGCTGAGGCTCATTATAAAGAGCTCAGACAAAAAAAAAAAAACTGTCGAAAAACCAATTACCTGCAACTCTCAGAAAAGGCTGGGAGACGAAACTTTAAGCATCGCTACTGTTGCCACTTGTTTAACACCTGAGCTAACTGCTGCTACAAGTGATACCAACAGCCATACAGCACCTAGTGCTCTGGATCAAGGTCAATAACTTGCAATCTCCCCCAATAGACAAAAGCCTACAAATGAAAAATGCACTACTAAGAGTAGATCTGAGGGCCACTCTATCAAAAAGGGTTACGTACGTCGGTGATTATAAACCTAACCGCATACGCAATACAGGATGACTTGGTATTGGTACTAAATTGAATGAGCTTTCTCCGGGATGATCTAAAGATTGAGAATGAGGATTATTCCCCTATCAATATCAAGGCGGTGATTGACACATTGTATTAATCCCAATATGAGTATAGGCGCTCAGTGGAATAAGGCCTATATGGCAGATGTCCACGTTAAACCATTAAAACTTTTTGTATCAGTACAGGACCTTTTAGAACTTTGCCATCATCACTGCAGACATCTGGTCATTGGATATGATGCTAGGCCCGCAGTATCGTCTGTTATAGTTGTGATACAATAAAAGGGATGACAGTTTATCAATACATTATCAGTAAAAACCAACCAATATGCGATCGAGGTAAAAAACCAACAGTAGTCCACTGGGGATATAGATGAAACATCTTTACAGCTCAATGAATTTATCACATAATCTTTCAGATTTAAAGCTTAAGCTGAAGTGATTAAAAGGTATGCAGCACCATTATGGAATAAAAACCAGGCCAACTAAGTAGAAGGTCGCGAAAACTTTTCAATTAAGCAAAACACACCGGTTAATGGTATGTTACAAGTCTAACCAAATCCAATAGAAAGAAAATCAAAGAGAAAACCCTGGATAAAGAACTACGAAAGACTGGAAGATATTCCGGCTCTCACTAAAGATCCAACAAAGAGTTCAAATCAGATGGTATCTTCACATCTAGACGAAAGACCCTAGAAACTCTTTTTGAGGTACACTTAACAGGATTAACTTTAATTAAATTTTGCACCAAATGTTGGTTATAATCCTTGTATCTATCCTAACGATAACAGATAACCCCTTCTGCGGTCATTTGCCTTCGACAACTTACAAGTCAAACACCTCTACATTCGCCACAGACAAATTGGTCGAATTGAACTACGAATTGCTCGCCCACCTTCCGTATATTCCAGATTTGGCTTCCTGCGACTTCTTTTTGTTATCAAAACTTAAAAGATCGCTCACCGGACAGAAGTATGGGTCAAATGAGGAAGTTATCGCAACCGCGGAGGAGTATTTTGCAAATAAAAGTCGTACTACACGGAGGGGTTAAACAAGTTGCAGCACCGCTGTTAATAATTCATCGAGTTGAAAGGGGATTATACTTTATTAAAAAACAAAAAGATCAAAACATAAAAAAGTTGCGTTATCATTTCCAATCTGGGTATTCATCAAACAGACCTCGTATGAGTTGGGTAGACGCTAGTTTTGTAAGACATTGAATGGACAAAACGATGGTCAGGCGGATTATATCCTACTCGTCAATAATATGGAAGAGTAACGCAAAGGAAAACGCCGCAATATCAATGTATTGGCTGCACACTACTTCGCACATATTTTTTAAAAAAATGGCATAGACGAAACTCGCAATATAATCGAGCTTCTCTGTGATTCCTGAACTCAAAATGATCTGCGCGATAATTAAACGCATCTCAAAAACTTAATTCTTCGGCAGGAGGTTGAACATAGCGATCTCAGGATTACGGTGCCTGAGCCGTGGACGAATATTTTTAACGCCTACCATAAGCTTACAGCTTAGCACTGGAAATACCCCACCAAGAGCATCGATGAGAGTCCTGATAAAGTCCGCCGAACTTAGGTTCTTTCATGCCATTAGCTTTACAAATTTTTTTTTTGTGCTAGTGTCGCGTTTGCAAAGGCACTTTAATAACCAGCACTTTTCCGATCAATTTCAGATGCTAAGGTAACATCCATTAGGATGTATAGACAAGCTAGCCTTTGGCCTAGCTTGGGCCTCAGCAATTTATCAGAGTCCCAAAGAAATGAGTCGTTTTCTGCCAGATCCTAACTTTTGACCCCACTGTTGATGGCCCTTCGGATTTGCACGCGGAATATTTATACCCCTAACAGGCCAAGTGCAGCCGAACAATTGACTGCTATTACGCAGATATCACCGCCATACAGGAAGTGTGATGGGATGAGCCGGACATAAGGAGGACGAAAAACTGTGATATACGAGGATATCACGATGATTGCTATAGGAAAAAGAAACAACGCTTAATCAGATACGAATTTGCATATGTGGCAGACTTGAGTTTCCTACACGTAAGCAATTGTCTTATAATAATCCGAATCAAGCTTAAATTTGTTAAGTATGCCTAATATGCCCCTGTGCCCCAACAGAAGACAGAGAAGACGCCACCAGAGAATGTTTCCTCGACACGACATATGAGCAATGTACAGAACGACATCTTTGGTGGGACAGTTAGTAACCATAGCCTACACGACATCACGTTTGGCAACTGACTTAGGACATTGACTTTGCGGTGGTACGAAATATCACTATAGCAAGCATACGGTTTCCTCATCTCATCCGGGTCATCAAACTGATCATTTTGCGATAGAAGTAAGGCATGGCTCCAGCGTTCTTTATGCCCAGAGGTTCCGAGCACAAAGAAGAACTAAGAAGAACTACTGTGAGAAGATATAACGTGGAAAAGTTGCAATCGTATGAGAGCCCCGGAATCTTCGAGGACCGCGTGTTAGGAAATCTCTCGCAAGCATTAAGCACTGAAGATCAGCAGCAACTCTGTAAACGTGCAATCAGAAGCGTACAAAGAGTCGCTGTACCGAAAGACGAGAGCTGTTCGTGACGTCTTCAAGCAGAACAGACGGAAAGAACATTGGCTTCTCTAGAAAAAAAAGAAAACGAGAAGCACGTGATCGAAGATATTGCGATGTTTCACTCCAAAAATAAGTTACAGAAGTTATACCAATAAGTAAAAATATTGTTTCAAGGCAAGAAGACCCGCACAAAACCCTGTAGAGATGAAGAAGGAAACATTGTAATAGAGTCACAATGGGTGCTGAGAATATGGAAAAAGTTTTTTCGCAGATTGTATATCGGCGAAGAAGCCCAACATTCTGCAGGCAGGCAGAATAAACCATTCAACTTAAACGACGATAATCAAAATTTTTATCCATCTGATCAGAACGAAGTTAGGATAGCAACATCTAAGCTAAAATCTAACAAATTAGCTGGACCTGACGGCTTACCTACCGAGGTATTTAAATTGCCAAAAATGACTTTCTGGAGAGCAGGCTTCAACTAATTTCTTAGATCTGGTCAGAAGTGGTCAGAGTGTTTGCCTGATCCAAAAAAAGATATATTCTCAACTGCGCCAACTATAGAGGTATACATAAGTCTCCTTAATATCAGATACAAGATCTTCTATTATCTGCCGTATTGTATCAATGTCCGAAACCCTTTGTTAACAACTTGATTGGCCTCTATTCTGTCTTAGAATAGAATCGACAAAATTTTAACACTCCGGCAAATTCTGGAAAAAATTCAAGAAAGCCAAATCGATACATTTATAGGGAGAGCTATATAGAGCCATGCCTTTGCCAAAGTTGTCCGTCTGTACAAAATGACGTTCGAGAAAGCTCAGCGCTGATTCAAGCTCGGTTACGACTTAAACGAGACGTTTGATGTCAAAAAAGGTTCTATACCCTGACTATAAATTTTTTATTTTTTTTATTTTTTTGATAAATTTTATAATGCCAAAGCAAAAAATATTGGAAAGTACATCAATTTTCAAATTGTATCAGTAGTTTTCAATATGTCAACCTTTGGCGCGAATAATGACATTGAGACCGCCGAAGAAAGCAACACACGCTCCACGCAAGTGGCTCTGTGGTATTGTGGCCCATTCTCGGCGAAGTGCTTGTTTGAGAAGAATTTGCAATCCATTGTGTCGATGAAATGAAGTGTGGAACATTGTTTTTTAGCCAATCTTGGTTGACGCGCGTTTTTGTGAGACGGTGCCGAGTCTTGTTGAAATGTCCACGTTCTCCGACCGAAATGATTGTTTGCCCAAGGCTTCAATACTGCCTCTAAGACATTTTCACGGTATACGATCGAATTAATTTTGACGCCACGGTCCAAAAATACGAGCGGAGAGCGACCATCGGTAGTTATGGCAGCCCAAACCATCACAATCGGTGCTGCCTGCTTTCCGGTGGCCGTCCGAAAGTTTAAATTTTCGAAGGACCTCTCTGGCACGTAGACTCGGTCATTTTGTTTGTTGACATATTTCTCGATAAGAAACGGCTACTCACCGGAAAAACCAAATTCGGCAACTCACCACTTTCGTGCAAGCGTAGCAACTTCTTCGCTCTTTCGACTCTAACTTTTTTCTGTTGCGGTGTAAGATCGTGTGCTCCGAACTCCAATGGCTTGAGCCCAAGCTCATTTTTCATTATGTGTTGCATCTGTTCCAACGATATGTTGAGCTCACGAGCCATTTATCTTCCACTTCGACGCGGAATTTGCTCAATTCGAGCCTTCACTTTCCGAACCATTTCTGCCGATGTTGCTGGTTTTTTATGACCACCTCCATGGCGTTTTGCAACGCTGCCAGTATCACGGTAACGAGCTATGGTTCGAGACACAAATGATTAATTCACTTTGAGTTGCTGGAGGGCTCTAACTATAGCTACTTGTGGTTTTCCAGCCAAATATAAAGCAATCACACTATCACGTTTGAATTCCATTGCGGATTCAACACAACTGAGACGCAAATCGTCTCAGTAAATAATAAAAATATCTGTCATGTGTCAAAATTTGAGTTCACTGTCATGAACGGTTTGGAAATTATAGCAGTCTGAAGTTGGTTGCAGTTTGAGTCAGTCAAGGTGTAGACACGGTGACGGGCTGTCATGGTACTTCTTTAACACCATACTTAGAAGAATTGTGCGGAACTCACAAGTGAACACCGATGATACTGATATACGAGTAACTGGGAGAACTCAGCGTTCTCAGAAGGGTCCTATCCCGAAAAAATAAAGTGACTATCTCAGTTCTACTTTATGGTGAATAAAGATATCGTCATTCAGAGTTGACGGGCTATAGAAGCGAAGATTGAACGCGTGAGATGTCTGGCGACTGATTTCGAGGGAGACCTTAACTAAAGTGGCGGGCATAAGTAGAAGAGGACCCCAACCGATTTTGACTGCGCAACTGGAAGCAGTTAGATAAAGACTGGACTAACTAGGGATGATTCCTATATAAGGCCTGGGTTTACCCCGAGTTATAGCTCACCTAAATAAGTAAGTAGCAAGGAAGTAAAAAGTAACACTTTTCTCCAGAAATGCGGCCGGTAACGTGACCCACCGTACAGGTTTCAATTTGGCTGTGATTTCTGTCTTGATAGTTTGAGGAAAATAACTGAATGAATGCTAACCCTTTAAATAGTCCTTATTAGAACGCTGGTTTTTACTATTTACAAGCGCTTGTATGAGCTATAAATTACTTGTGTATCACATGGTATCTGTTCTCTTAGATATACATCAGTATGTATAGATTGAAAATCCTTAACGACCTCTTTTTAGCGCTCAATATAGAATTTTACTTCAAACATATTTCAGAAAACAATTGCGGAATTCAAATAAACTGTATTCCAATTCAATTTCCCACAATCGAATGGACTTTGATGATAACTTTAACTTGGCAATTGAGATATCGAACGCCCAACCTTCGCAATGAGTAAGCAAAGGTTAAAGCTGTCGCACCCTCAATAAAAGCTGCCACCATCATCTATGAACAACGATGTGATGTAGTTTCCTGAAATACATAAATTATCTTCAAACAGATTGTGCCCATGTTCTCCCCAAGTTCCCTCACGTCTTGAGTTTGCGAACGAACGAGAAAAAGAAAAACATCGCACACCTACCATCATCGGTCACATTCCCCCTATAAGCAACTTTATTTCAGATTCAAAGCTGACTCTAGCAATCCGTTCAGTCGGCATTGCTGCGGTGACCTCCATTGATTGGTGCTTGACCTCCTACTTACTAGTAGACTAGTAGACTATAGCCATCATCCACCACTACCACCATTAGCGCATTTTGCCCTCAGACAACATAGGTATGGCCGCCAACGCTTATATTTTTCCGATCGTACTCTGCCTTCAGCTACGGATACAACTCGGTGCTTATTTTAATTGTCGCGCGCAGTAAGCACCTCTTTCTACACAGTAGTGGATAATGCGCGCGATCAAGTGATTCCGCACGATCACTGCTGAATGGCTTAAAAAAAAAAAAAAACAAAACAAAAACAAAAACAATACTCATGTGGATTTACTATAGTCTTGCATGCTCCAATCGAGCTCTAAACACGGCATACCGACCATAGAGCGCCGGCCGTGCCGCATTCAATCTTGCCAAGTTGCAGCTGCTCTCTGAACTGAATGAAAATAGAAATTCAGACGCGAATGCGCGCGCGCGATCAATTCCAGCTATACTCGTACAACTACTACCCGGTGGATACGATACGAGTACTCGTACTTGTCGTATGGCTGTGGCACAGAAGACAGTACGATGCTTTGGCTGATCGTGATTAAGAGCGTGAAAAAGGAACACCGAAGGAGTGCACCCGCAAAGCAAATGAGTGGGCTGACTACTGGCGGGCACTATATTCTTTTGGCTGATCGTCTCATTAAAATCTGAGAATGCTTCTGATCATCGTCATCGTACGTAGTCGGAACAGTCGTTGTAGTGGTGATGGTCACTATATTGTATCGATCAGAAGAGAACTATCTCAACGATCGTGAACGTATACTACTTTAAGGTCCCTAGAAAGACTTACGTCCAACCATCTCCACCCGCCCCTATTATAAACATGCTCTTCTCTCTCTTTCTCTTTCTGACAGTGTCGTTGGTAAACTTGCTGATTGTTGATCGCTGCCACACCGCAACCGCCTATCGTCTTGCTCTCTGTGCGGGTCACATTTGGATCACTTATTATTCTGAGTATGTTCCCCAACGTGTGTGGCTATGTATTAGTGGGGTTAAATATTGCGGATGATGAGTGTATACGGGAGCTTTGGATCGTGAAGATACAATAGCTCCGACTTCCACACGATGAAAATTAGAGGCGTTCATTGATAAACATTACACTCATCAGGTGCTGCGGCTGTAGCACTTTTGAATCTCTTTATTCTCTTGAGATGTATCTGATGGTTTAGTATGAGTTGTATATTGGTATAACCGGAAGTATTGTCGATATATTGTCGGTTCATGAAAGACAGGACAGTAAAGCAGATGAACGTAATCTGTGTCATGTCTTTATTGCAATGGTCAAATATAGACTTTAGACTCTTTTAAATGCAGGTGACATATGTGAGGTGAAGAGAAGTACAATTACATAGTGGAAGCACTCGGTTGGTAGATCAAAATTTTACGATTAAAGGCCGAAGAAGAGTGTCGTAAGTGCGAATCGAAAATAAAATCAGAGCTTACTGTCGTCAGCAAAGGAATATATATTAGAAGTAGTAGACATCAAATCATTTGTTAAAACTAAGGAGAGTATCGGAGACATAATAGAGCCCTGAATCACTAACTTACATACTTAGGTGGCACTACAGTTCGGGGTGAACCTGTGTCTCAACAAGCCTGGTCTTAAGCAAACTGCCTCCATGTGCACACCAAGTCAAGCTGAAGTCCCCTTCTATTTGTGCGCGCCACCTAAGATGAAGTCTTCCTCTACTGGTTTGTCCTTCTGGATTAGATTCGACACCTCTGCGGACCGGAGCATTGGCGAACATTTGCTCTGTATGTCCCAGCCATCTTAGTTGACCGATGTTTAGTTTTCTGAAAAGTTCGATATCGCTTTACAGCTCGTACAATTCAGCGATTGGTAAAGGTAGTTCTTCGTTTTATTTCTGCTGAGGTGCTGTTGGCAGAATTGATAGCAGAGCTAAGGAAGACAAAGTTCTTTACTACCTCGAAATTTTAGCTGTCGATTGTGACGTTCTGTTTAATTAGTCGATGTTGTTGACAGCAAGTAGTTCGTTTTGCCCTCATTTACCGCTAAACTCATTTTAATACCAGCGAACGCAGCGGTGACAGTTCACTGAGCTCTTCCAATTATGTCAATATCATTGGAGTACGCTAGTAGCTCCATAGACTTTTGAAAGATTGTGTATCCAGTGTTAACTTGTGAATTCCGCAAAATTCTTTCAAGTATGATATTGAAGAAGTCACATGACAGCTCGTCACCTTCTGCAAAGATGGGCGAGTTTAGAAGAGAAGAAAACAAGACACGACTCTAATCGGCCTTAAAAAGATGATAGGTAACGATTTGGACTTCTTGAGTTATTTCCAGGATCTGCTGAAGTATGAAGATTTGATTTTCTGGTCTGAAATCCCACCAATAAGGACCAATTAGGTTGTTGGAGAGGGGTTTCAGATATTAATTCATAAGATTCCATTCATCAGGCATAAACCCTTCTGACCAGACCTGGTAAATAAGTTAGTGTATGCTCTCCACGAAGTTATTTCAAGCAGCTTAAAATACTTCGGTCAGTCCAGCTGTTTTTTTTTTTTTTTGTTTTTATTTTGGATTTTAGCTAACACATTGCTATCCTTACTTTATTTAAGTCAGGGATATTGGGCTTCTTCGCCGTTATATAGTATGCATATAACCAGGACCGAATGTGACTCTACTACACGGTTTCCTTTTACATCTTTACATGCTTCTGTACGGGTTTTCTTGCCTTTACACGATCTTCTTACCTGTTGGTTAAACTTCCGGTATTCCTGGAGAGGTTGTCTCTCGATTCCTTCGCTCGCAAGTTTATCGTGCTATTTTTTCTTCTTCTGGAGATGGAGATGTTCTTGCCGCTTTGTAAGCTTCTTGTTTAGCTGTATGTGTTTGCTGGCATTTTTCATCAAACCAGAGATTTCTTGATTGCGGTCGGATGAAACCCAGCATTACAGTTGTGACATATCTTATGGCACGTTGGCGGCGTTGCCACTAGTCTTCGGTACTTGATGCTGGCGGCATAGGAGTTATTGAGAAATTTCGGGATACGCGTTCAGCGAAGTTTCTTATGGTCTTTTGCCATTACAATAGTTCTACTTTTTAGTGGCTGTTGGAAAATCCGCATTCGCACAATGGCTGTAACAAGGTGGTGATTATAGTCAATGTTGCCTGACCGTAACGTTCGGACATCTGCAATAATGCTAGTGATCAATGTGATCAATTTGATTTTGATCATCCGGGGACCGCCTTTTCCCCTTGTGTGTATTAAGATGAGGAAGCCATGTGCTTGCCTTAATAATGTATCATCCCACCGCAAAGGCAATAAGCCTTAGTCGTTGCCAGACTTGGAGTCATATAAGATATGCTTACCAACTGTCCTACCAAAGATGTCCTATCGCCTAGTACGATTTTAACATCATTCTTCGCTATTATGTCTTATCGAGCAGTTCATAGAAACGTTCTTTGATGACATGTCTTCTATAGAGAAATTGGCGGATATTAGGCTTATGTTAGCGAATTTAGTTTTGATGCAGGTTGCCCCAAGATGCTCACTGAAGTATCGGAAGCCTAAAATATCTTTCCTAAGCGCTATTTCTTTTTATTTTGTCCCAAATTTCCGAAAACCTTATACGTGCTCAGGCACTTTAAGTGTAATCATACCCACTTGTGTGTTAAGTTCTTTTTATATATCATAGTTTTTTGCGGTGATATCTGCGTGATAGCAGTCAAGGGCATCTATTAATTGCTCCAAAGGTTGTTATCCTTTAAACGCTTGCTAGGGTCGTCAACAGTGAGTCTATTTGTATCCGAAACCATTAATTGATTCGTCACATACTTTAATTTTTTCCGTATGGAAGGGTTTGCTCATTTGCTTTTAAAATTCGGTCTCGTAAAGTACATAAGAATATATGAGTACTCATTACCAAACAGCTGAGCTCAGTATTCGTCGGTTCGTAGACATATTTCTTACCACATACGCTCTACATGACTCAAAACGAAAGATACATCAAAACGTTAAATTAGGTTAATGTGCGTAGATGAGATTTGTTTACCCTTATGTGGGAAATTTGGCGAAATTATCTCGTATAAGATCCAGTCATTGCAGGAAATAAAGGCACGAGACCACGAATAGCGACGGTATTTCGTGGATTAAGAGCTTTCAGAATAGAAGTCGACCATTTTTTTTCGATCATGATTTATGATTTGGCTCACTTTTGGATCAATATGCTTGTGAAGAAGAGATTCACACGACTCAATTGAACCCAAAAAAGGCATGTTTGGCCAATTTTATCGGACAATAATTCAAAAATACGGACGGAATTGATTTGTAGGATTGCACTTCGTGCCATACTTGCGACGAAATCATTCAGCAACAACATCATGTAACGAAATGGACCAGCCAATCAGCGAATTAGAAAAGATAGAAAAAGAAAAAACAAAAATTCTATGATTATATATTTTTTTATAAGCCACAAAAACTAAATGACATTGACGGTTGCCATCTTTCAAATGCTTATGGTTTATGCTGATCATTTAGGTTTCTTAGTTCTCTTCTGTTTTGTCACCTGAACCACCAACGAATCCATAATCGTTAAGCAGCACATTTTTGTTCGAATCAAAATGAAAATTATGCTCTCACTCTCGCCGCAAGATTATGAAAAAAAAAGGTAAAGCGTGCGACGACGTACTAGTAGAGCAAGAGCAACGCGCACAATGTTTTTACAGAGCAGGCAAAGTAGTACCAGCTCGCTTTTTCCACTTTAACTTCAAAATCCGATCAGTTGGTTAGGTTACGCTATTGCATTAAGGTCGTACCGCAAAAAAATTCTCATTCGAGCGGTTGCGTCTGTGTTTATCTCTCGTACTTAAACAAATAAAAGAAAAGGAGTAAAATAAATAAAACATCACACAATCGCTTATCAATGAAAGATTTGATTTAATTTTTTGCCTTCGAGTCGATTTGGTTTCGGTCCCGTTTTCTTTTCATTTATCGATATCGGTTTTATTTATTTATTTATTTATTTTTTTTTTGATTTAAACGATTAATCGCATTCGAATAACGAATAGCCCGTTCGTGTCTGATTCATGTGCGGGACAAAAAGCCAGTAAGCACAATATCCGGCGGCGGCGTGCTGATAAGTCGTAACCAACATGATGTTAATGATATGCCAATGGAACGAATTTAGACCATAACCACCTTTTCAAAAAAAAAGAAAAAAATAAGACAAAAACTGTCCCCCCGGAACGGGAGTGTTTTAAAATGCCCATAACCAGTGTGAGAAGTTAAATGTTTTAATTAAATAGCTCATCTCATAGATTACAAACAAAAGTTCTATTCAAAAATTTTACCGGTAAAAGTTTTGAAAGAAAAAAGAAAAAAATCGAGCATTTGTGTTGTGATCTGTGACAACCGCTGAAAAACGCCTACGAAAAAATATCTGTTTTTGTGAATAAATCTAAATACATCAGCAATCGAGAAAAAATTAAAAAAAAAGAAAAAAAAAATCATACAGAAAGGTTTTGGTGAAGCTCAAGCCGATTGCGATTGCGATCGCGATCGCAATCGCGAATGCCTAACTCACTTTACCTCTCGCGTCCGTCACCGGTCAAAACGCAATCGCTGTGGTGAAGCTGCTTCATACACATATGAATTTACTTGTGCAATCGCACCACCCAGAGCCAAAGCCAGAGTACTATACACGGTCTCACACAGTACGACACGACGCACGGTCGTCGGTTGTGAGAGATGATATGTCAAATGAAAAATGACATGCGCGATCGATAGATGTTTTCAGTGGTTTTATTGTTTATTGAAGGTGTGTACTTGTTATTATTATTATTATTATTATTTCTCTAGTGATTTTTTCACATTTGTTAAATGTTACGTATTCATAGATACATCCAATTCACCTTTAGATACAATTTGTTTGTTTAAGATTTTTTTTTGCTTTTTGATAGTCTTGCGTATAGTTGAGGATCGGCAGTTGAGTTTTGATAAGATTACAGACGTACTGATCGACTTGAGTTGGTTTATTTATGTATTCTCTTCCTTCACGTTGATTGGCGACTGTTTGGGACAAGACAAGACGCAAGCGATGAGAGTGATCTTTTGACAGGCAGAGAAAGATCAAAGATCTACTTGTAGCTAGCCTCACTCGTATCGTAATCAGAAAAGTTGTCATTCGGTCATATGAATATGTAGTTGTTTGTCGATGTTGTTGCAGCCATTGATCGTTGTCGTCTCGTTGTCAGTCGTTTTGTTGTCATTATTGATGCTGTCGGGTCTTTTATCGTTGTTAGTCGTAGCCGTTACATATTGTCAGTCTGAACTCGAGGATCAGTTTGAAATTTGGATTGATGTTTTGTAGATCAGTATGATCGGTAACACAGATTGGTACGAAATCAAATTCGCTGTACTATTTAAGTTTTATCTAGAAATTGTGGGGGTGGATCCCACTCATATGTACATTTGCCTAGACTTGTGTTTTTTTCCTGTTGTTGAGTCTTTGTCAATTGTCAATTGTCAATTGTCACCTCGTGATCAGTTGAGTGCCCTGGAGGGTTCATTGTGATTTCAAGTGTTGTTGTCCTTAAATACAACAGAGAGAGAGAGAGAGGGAGAAAGAGAGAAAAAGAGATTGAGAGACAGAGAGTGGAGAGATAGAGAGAGCGTATATTTAAAGTAAATATTTGTGAATAAGGTGTGTAAATCAGACGTGGCTTTCATAGTCGGGTAGTAATTAATAAATCATTCTCATTAATCAGTCTAAACTATTCCAATGCTATGACAATTGAATCTACGTACGAGTACCTAGACGGTGTAAAATACGTATCTACGATGAGAGAAAGGGTAGGTACATATTTGAGTACCGTCTAAACTGCAATATAATATAGTGATAGTATAGCCAGTTGAAAGCTAAAAATAAATCGTATTCGCTAAAAAGCCCACCAAGTCGACATCTTTTGCTCAACCCCTTCACCTCGGCCATTGCAGATCTTGGTTCTGATCGTTGGTTGTTGGTTTGTTGGTTTGTTGGTTTGTTGGTTTGTTGGTCGTTGGTCGTAGTGCGTTCTCGTCCTAGAAGAGAACATTTTATGGGACCTGTCTTTAGAAAAACCACGAAAAAAAACGACAAAAATGAATATAAGAATATTCATCCTCAGCAGCGCCTTCGCTTCGAGTACGAATAAGTAGTAGCCATCGCTTTCGTATCTCGTAACCCGGGCGAATAAATATGTATTTTCGAACTACCCACCTCTTTTGCGCGCACAGTTGTCGTTCGTTTTCGTATTCAGTTTGGTCTTTCTTGCTTTTTTATTTTTTTTATTATAGTGGATTCTTTTTTGAAGCCTACACTACCTACACACGTCTACTACGCACGGCAAGAGAGCACAGACCTTATGACCTATGTTCCCCAGCGTTTCGACATTCGACGAGAGATCAACAGAAAAAGTCGGAAATTCTAAAAATACTCACATCGTAGCCAGCTCGTGTCTGCAGTATCTTGAATTGTCGTTTATGAGATACTTGTACGAGTACGAGTATTTAAGAATTTCTATTTTATTTTATTTTTATTTTTTTATTTTTCAGTCTTACACTGTGGATCTGTAGGCCGATATTTATGCACCAAAGTGTACTCATACAAATATCCCATGACATGCGGAGATGTGACAAATTTTTTTTTTTACAATTTTTTGCCAAAAAAAAATAAAAATAAAATAACCGATACAATATACTCTGATACATAGGTACTCGTACATAGTTTTTCGTTTTTTGAATTCTACAATAGATTTTGTTTTTCTACAGTCTGAACGTATTCTGATGCTACTCGCATAAAACGACTTTTTATCAATTTTTTTAAAAAAAAATATTTCGAAACGTAGTCGGAGAGATCCCTATTAACCGCGGTTGGAGAAGACCGAGTTCATTCGGTCAAGGGAAGGGAAGAATTATCTGAGACGAAAGTTCACTCGAAAAAAAACATTCTTTTCATACGGATATTTTATTGTATTTATTTTTTTGCGCAATCTTATCTATTGGATTAGGTTTTTTGTTTATTTTTGGTATGCCATATATGTAGTTTGTTTGTTTGTTAATTTTTTTTCTCAAATTTATTTATTTAAGGGTAATTATAGTCAAAGTTGTGGATTGGATTTCTTTTCCGTCTTTTCCGGTAGATGTCTATTTCGTAACCGTCCTCAGATTTGCAGAATTTTGAATTAGATTACAAAATCTAAATACGGTCTATGTGTCAAGACCTACACCTATGGGTCAGTAAAGATTCGTAGGCAATCAACATCGAAAGAATATATCAAATTGAGTTATTAAGTTAGTGAATTCAGTTCAAATGTTTTTTGTCGCTTTCGTGAGTGTGAACGGAATATTTGGTAGCTTTTTGAGCGTTTAGATAGATGATGGAATGAAGAAAAATCATGTTAATTAAGTTTGTTAAGAGTATTCGATATAGTTTGGCAATTTGATGACGTTGGACGACAGTTTTGATGGAATTTTTTTTGTTTAAATTTCTAACAACGCCTCAGGTTTAGGTGGGATTTTTAAAAATTTGCAAATTAACACCAAGACTGACTCAGTTTTTTTACTTGTAACATATAACTTCTATCCATCCACAACTTACGTGTATATATTAAAGTTAAATAACACTTGATTAATGCTAAAAATGTTGAACAGTCGCTTGAAAATCTCTTCGTTTCGACTAGTTGGGGTTGTACTTAAGACTTACTTAAGAGTTCAACAACAAGTTACAACTTAATATCTTTACGTATGTTCAAAATATTTAGATTTTTCTCTAACTTCCTACGTGACACACTTTGAAGATGATCCAATTTTTTTGTTTCATAGGGAGTTACTAAAGAACAAACGGCAATGTTTATACCTTTTTATTGGGTACTATCCTCTAAAGGATCTGTCTCTTTAAGTTGCGCGTTGTTCCGTCGGCTAAACTACCCAACCAAGTGGATAGTTCAGACTTTTAACAGTTCCTGGATTCCTACAAATTAAATGTCACTGACGTCCAAAATTGCAATGACTTAGTCGGGGCAAAATAAGGATAAACAGTTGTGATATCTACTGTGGTGATTACTATTGAAAGCAGAAGGAGCACCTGAATGTGTATTTGTCATCAGAAGAAGAAGGTTACAATGCCAATTCAAACTTGTTTCGCCAAAATAAGCTTCATAGGCGCTCACGTCCCATAGAGGAAAATGAACTTTTACCCAAAGAATATTTCTATGAGCTCTTCGAACGTCTTAAGCAAAAAATTAAGATTTTTCCTGGTAATTACAAAACCTTCCGACTTCACGGCAGATCGAAAGACCTTATCTAACACACAATTCGCACACCTAAATATTTACAAACACGACAGCTTCATAGTAAAAAAAATTTGCAATAGGTTGTTCACTTTGGGATCGCTGCAAAACTACTTATTTAATTAGATGGCGCTACAGTCCAGGGTGAACTAGAAAACATGCCTCTCCAGCTGGCGTGGTCCTTTGCTAGTTGCCTTCAGTTGCGCATATGAAGTTGGGTGAGGTCCCCTTTCACTTGGATGCGCTACCTAATATGAGGTCGTCCTCTGCTGCGTTGTCTTTATGGGTTGGAATTCAAAACTTAAGGTGACCCAACCATGCAAGCCGGATTATCTGATCTTTTCGGACGAGGTCGACATTATCCGTCTATATTGATCGAAATGGGACCAAAAGTAAAATTTCACGCTTTAATCACTGTCCATGCTTCTGAGGCATAAAGCAGTATTGGGATAATTAGGTTTCTGTATAAAGTCTTATTGGCTACCCGAGAGAGGGTTTTACTACTCAATTGCATTCCAAGCCCAAAGAAACAGCGACTGGCAAGAGTGATTCCTCGCATGACATTCGTGTTAGTGTCGTTTCCCGAGTTGAAAGCGGAGCTGAGTTAGATAAAGTCCCTTTCTACTTTAACTTTGCAGCTGGTGTGTCATTCATTTTTGATAGCACATTCTTGTTTCCCTCATTAACCGCTAAAGCCATCTTTGGTGTTTCAATAGTTGCAAACGCTCCGTTGATAATGTTGTCTGCATAACCATGCAACTGAACAGATATTGCTTATATATTCTTTCAAAAACGTTGAGGAAAGAATAACATGACAACGATCGCCTTGTTTAATCTCTTTTTTAACAATGAAGGCCTCGGCTTAGTCATTACCGACCTTTACAGAGGTGCATGTGTTCTCCATCATCATCTTGCATAGTCAAATAATCTTGGCAGGGATGCTAAAGTAGACCTGGCTCTATATAGTTCATCTCTATAGAGGTGGGGTGTGTCGATTTGGTGTTTTTTTTTTTTTCAAGAACTGCCACAATGTGAAGATTTGATCTATTGTGAATTTTCCTGGTGTAAGACAGCACTGCCAGGAGCTTATTAGACTGCTTACGAAGGTTGTTATGTGTAGTAATGCGGCAGACAAAACTTAATGTGCGATGTTGAGGACGCTTATTTCCCTGTAGTTCGCGCAGATCACAGGATTTCCATCCTCCTAAGTATACTTGTATAATTTGTCGAGTATACTTTCGTCGACGCAGACTTTGGAAACGAATTGATGTTTGAGCTCAGTGGTTACTTCTCTGCATGAGTGGCATCATCCAAGATTTGATGGATCCAATCTTTTCTATTCTAATAGCTCGCGTTTCACAATTGTTCTGTATATCCGCTGCTTTTCTTGTTTTGCAAGAACCAGGAGGTTCTTGGTTAAGGCTTGTTAAAACCAATCACATCAGAGGCGGTCTCTCTGATTGCTCTTTGGCAGTGATGCTGCAGTGATGATTAATGCTGGTTGACTCAGACCCTCAGAGACTCGATCGGTAAAGGCGATGGCGGTCACTTACGATTCTAGCCGTCGAACTTGTCCACAATGGTTTGTTTGCTTTGGGGTGTTTGGATATCCGCATCCGTATCTTGACTACGACGGGATATTGGTCCGCGTTGATGAAAGCTGCTCGAAACGTTCAGACATCCAGAACACTGGTTGAATGTCTTCCGTCGATCGTGGAAAACGTGTGCTGGTTATAGTTACATTACGCCCCGCCACAAAATAAATATATAAGCCTGTGCCCATTTTCAGAGACGATGTCGTGAAGGCCACTTCTACTAATTACTTAATTATATCCATATGATTTTCTGAGATGCAAAATGATGTTTTGGAAGAGTAGGGTTGCTATTACGCTTTAAAAAGAAATGAAGAAAAAAATACAATTAAATACAGAATGGTTGCAAAGTTTGGAAATTGATCGAATACAGCTGGGACGCTGATCATCGGGACTTTTAATATTCTTTAGGCCCTTCTTCTAGTGTGTTGCTGTTGATCTATCCGGTCTTTGAAAGGGGTTTCATCATAATATTCAAGAAGTAGTGTAATATTTATGTAATATTTTTAGGACACTTGAAAATTCTGTCAATTGGAGCGGTCTTAGTAGCTTCTTTAGAAATTTTAACTGGTCGTTTTGTTTCCTCGATAACGACGTGAATGCCGCAGCTGATATGATCACAGACAATATTCTTTTTGGAATGAGTCCCTTTATCCCTTATCGGATGAAGAGTATCAAACTAAAGGTGAAAACACGGTAAAAGACACCTGTAAAGAGCCTGCCAGTGTCAGAGAAATGTTTTTTTTTGGTATTTCAAGAGGAAAATCTAAAAAAGTTTAAACCAGGAATATCTGCAACGTTTCCCTTTTCTAGTGGCGAAACCACTGGGTAAGTTTTTACATCGATCCTATGTTTAAGGACTTTTTTCGCGCAGATAAAAAACAGCATTTATCCAGCCCGTCCCTAAAAACGGCGAATATTTTTCTCTCTCCTCTTATAAACCCTTTTTTTTCAAGGTCTTGGAAACGCTGATATAACGTCAGCTCATAAAATACAATATCTCGCTTTTCGGAGCAACAGTGATTTGACGGAATGTCTAACCGAAAAGCTAACCCAAAGTCTACACCAATCTGGCGAAAGCAAGATAGTTGCACTTGATATTTCTAAGGCATTTGACAGAGTTTGGTATCTGGCTCTTTTGTTGAAAATACGTGCGTTTGCAATCGACGAATGTCTTCTTCAATGGATTAGAAATTTCTTTTCAAAACGTTCAATTCAAGTTATATTAAATGCTTTCAAGTCTGATATTCACAAAATAAATGCTGGTGTTCAACAAGGCTCCGTTCTGTCTCCGACACTTTTTAATTTTCAACAACGATCTCTTGTCTGCTATTTCTAATCCAATACACTAACAGAGTAGAATTGAATGCTTCTATTGTAAAACACAAAGCTGTCTACTGTCGTTAAAGTTTAAACACCCAGCCATTATCCATGAACGGCACTTGCCAAAAGCGAAAAAATGTCTTTTCTGTGTATGTGGTTCAATGACACAAACATTGACATTAGGTCGTCATAAATGCTGCGAAATATCTAGGATTCCTCAAGCAATGTTAGAAATACTTTACTTCCTCTGATCTCTGGCCTCAATATATAAGGCATTTATCTGCCCGAAATTGGAGAACGATTCCCACATCTGGTCAAGAACGCCTTAAACATCTCTGCACCTGCTAGGTAGGATTCAAAATCGTCTGACAAATCTCATAGGTGAAACTAATATCACTAGGACAATGGACAACCTCGACCACCGACTTAATGTCTCGTGTCTTACTCTGTTCTTTCGCTATTTCCAGCACCAGTTCTCCATCGAAATCGCCAGTAGCACTCCATCCTTTCAAATGTTAAATCTTAACACCCGTCCCGTTATGAATGCAATCAATACACCCTCAAGCCCTACTTTCGGACGTACTCTAAAATATCGTGATCCGTTCCTAAGCCGCTAATGGGGTGCCCTGCCGAGCTCTTTATTTCCTATTCATTATAACCTTTAAACATTTAAAACCAACGTTCATTGGTACCTCTCTTTCTTTCCTCCCTAATTTGCCTTCCCGCGCGAAGATTGGTGATCATTGTGGCGATTAATACAAACACATCCGCATGCATTTAAATGTCTCTTGCTCGAATGTCGTAGGTGATTTATTTTAATCCAGTAATTTGATTATGTGGTAAACCTCTTCAATACACGTTTCCCCTGTAAAGATGGAGTTAGGCATGGTTTTATTGTTGTGTGTTGACGTTATATTGTCACAATTGTGGTGATATGAAGCGCTTGCCCAAGGAAATGCTTTGCACATTTGTTTGAAAACGCTGTTGGACTTTTTCCGATGGGAAGTTCTTCACAAGTATGGGGTTTTCTAATAACGACTTGACAATTTTTTTTTAAATAAAAGGCAAACCATTTGAGATACTTCAAAAACTTGAAGTGGAATCAAAACATTTATGAAAGGAGCTCGACTTCGTTCATATGGCCACCGCGGGCACGTTTGCATCGGCCGATTCGTTGAACCCAATTTTCAACGACTTGGCCACACATTTCGACCGAAACGGCCGCTATTTCGCGTTCATTGTTGGCTCTGAGCTCTTCCAACGTCGTCGGCGTATTGGCATAAACAAATGACTTAACGTAGCCCCACAGAAAATAGTTAAGCGGCATTAAATCACACGAACGAGGCGGCCAATCGACTGGCCCATGTCTTGAGATGACACGCTCACCATACTTACTCTTCAATAAATCGATTGTAGCGTGTGCTGTGTGGCTTGTGGCACCATCCTGTTGAATCCACATGTCGTCCAAGTCCATATCTTCCAATTCGGCCAAAAATAATAGGTGATCATGGCGCGATAACGCTGACCATTCACAATAACGTGACGATCGTTATCGTCGACGAAAAAATATGGCCCAATAACGCCGCCAACATGCAAACCGCACCAAACAGTTATTTTTTGTGCATGAAGTGGTGATTCATGAAGCACATGTGGGTTTTCACCCGACCAATAACGCATATTTTGCTTATTGACGAACCCATTGAGCCAAAAATGAGCTTCGTCATTGAAGACGATTTTGCGATAAATTTCATCATCTTGGCGCATCTTCTCCAAAACCCAATCGGAGAACGTACGTCACTTCAAATGGTCCATCGGTTTTAATTCTTGAGTCAGCTTGATCTTGTATGGTTGTAAACCAAGATCCTTACGCAAAATACGCCATTATGTGGTCTGAGCGATGCCCAATTCTTGAGAACCCCGTGGAATTGACTGATTTGGATCATTTGCTACGGACGTCTGAACGGCAGCGATATTTTTGACACTTCGACCAACCCGTTGTCTCACTGACACGGCAACATCACACAACGAATATCTAGACTCAAGTTTTTGCACTAAACTTGTTATTGCCTGTCTACTAGGGCGAGAATTACGACCGAAAATTGGAGTTAACGCTCTTAAAGTTGCAGTCACCGATTCCGAATATCTTTAGAAAATTTTTATAATTTGCATACGTTGCTCGTTAGTGTACTTTACCATGATGAAAATGAGTTTACTGAATAAATTGACAGTGACAGTTTAATGATTGCTTTGTGCTTTTACAAATTAAATTCAAAGTTGTCAAGTCGCTATTGGAAAACCCTGTACTTACTCCAAATTTTGTTGTTTTCTTCCCATTTATTCATTGACTAGGCTCCAAGTTTTACGGGGGTCATTTCTAGCCTGATTAAGGTTTTCTATATAAAAGCTCGACTTTTGTCAGAATATGTTTTTTGTTAACTTTGTTTCGAAATTTCTTGTACTCTGTTTCGTAACTTTCATTTCGTCTGTCGTTTTTCCACTTTCTGTTCATCCACAGATCTCTCTGTGGGTGTAATCCATGGCTTTAGTCGGCATTTATGCCCTGATTTTTCAAGAATCGTCGAGTTTTTTATATTTATTGTAAATTCCTCCACATTATAATCAATAGATATCTCCTAATCAATCCATTGATAGATCCCTTGGGATGTATTTTCTCGCCCACCAAGCTATTTTTTAAGCAAGTTCCTCTATCTTTCTCGACTGGGAGAAATGTCCCATAAACGACTGGGTAGTGGTCAGAAATTTTGCTTTCCATGACTGCTAAAATCACTTGGGTTATTGTTAAATTTACTGCTATATGGTCGAAATTAACTCTTATATATTCTTTGATCACGTTAATTAAACTATTGAGAGTCAGGATCTCTAAGTAGGCTCTCATGTAATTTTGATCATGATCCTGTCATCCATAAGAACCACATCTCAACTGTTTTGCCTTGCCGTTTCTTGGAGCACGTTTTCCAACTCTTCAACGAAGTCTTTTATGCTTAAGGTCGGTTGCCTTTAAACTCAAAATACAGCATAAAAATGTTTTACTTTAGCTCCTTTTGTAATTTTTATCCTGAGAAATTCATAATTCCTCTTTTTACATATATTGCGTTTCCTCCACCTCTTCGCTTGCTTCTGTTTATATATTCTGGATTAAACCCGTCTATTGTATAATATTTGTTGCTTTATTTTTTCTTAGCATTTATTTCTATTATTTCTTTGTCTTTGCTTTCTCCTCTTTCGGGATTTGCGCGTTTGTGAGGTTAACCCAGTTCTCTGAGTGTTCAAAAATTCCGAGAAACCAACATTGACTCAGACTTTTATTATATTACAGCCAAGATGCAAAAACCAATGGCTTGGTGGTATCTTCGAAAAAATAATATGAAGAAGAAGCTAGAGCACTTTCTGATCGATATAGAGAACACCCATCTAACGTGTTAGGTTTTGAAAGACCACCAAAATGAAGCCCTTGTCTTTACGAAGAATCCCGGTAAGTCCTTCCAGTAATATACTGTATCGTATGGTGTGCAGCGCCGCAGCGAAGAAGGAGAACTGCTCCCGAATTTTATGAGCAAAGGAGCCGGGAGGAACATCGGCTTCTCAGAAAGAGAAATAAATAAACAGAGAAGCACTCGATCGAGGCAATGGAGAGGCTCTTCTCTAGAAATGATGGTCGGAAGTTCTACCAAAATGTGAGAAAAATCTGTTAAGAACACAAATACCCAACAGAATCCTGCAGGAACATGAATTAGCATGGGAACGTAAAATTAGAGATCGCCTTGAAATGATTTGGATTGATTTTGAAAGGACTGTACTCGCACACCAATTCATTTGTAAGCTTGCCCAGTGATTGGAATCTCAGAATAGCATAATCTACCCGAAACACTTCCTGTATCTAAGCCAACTATAGGGGAATCAGTCTTTTTAGTAAAGCATATACGATTTTATCTTTAAAGACCAGAAACTCTATGGTATGTCACCAATCTGATAAATCCTTATCAGTAGGTGATAAGATCTTGGTAAAAACCCCAGTTACTTCGAATCAGTTGATATTGAGGCCACATATTACAGCACTTACGAAGACTAGCTATACAGAGTGATGTTGAATTTTGAGATCACTCTCAAAAACTCATCCGCTTATTCAATGTGGTAGTGGAAAACGGTCGCCGTAACATGAAAGCCGGTAATGACATCACCGGGGCATTTGACCTCAAAAAAGGGTTTCAAAAAGGTTTCTTCCTGCCAAATGATTTATTCAATGTCAACTTAAAATAACTGTTCCAATCGTCGTTTCTGCCTACTTTGATGTCTATGGGACCTAATCCACTATTTTGCAGGGCAATCTCCACTGCAGCTCCGTTGCTCAATAGATGCATACGTCTCTTACTCGACATTCTTACCGTCGGTTGTGAATCTCGTTTCATAATTACAGCTCCCTGGTTTTCATATATGTCCTTAGAGCCAAAAATGGTCTTTCGCAGTTCAACATCGTAGGTAGGAAGCCGGTGACACAGTGATTGAAGTTGATCGGTTTTTCTGCGAGCTTTGGGAAAAAAAAACCTGCGTCAGCAATTAAACGCTTTTTCTCCATTAGGAACCCCCTTGAACGACGCAGTTCAATGACATTTTGTCCACGGTACACATATATCAGTTGCTTCGGCTTAATTAATTAGGAAATATCGACATCAAGCAGGTTTCGATGATGATGGTGTTTGGGTCAACTCTGGCGTTATTCTTGTCCTTTTGATATTTAAAACTTCCCAGATGACTAGGTTAGGTTAGATGAGAATGGTCTTCCTTGAAATCCAATTTGATAAGTTGTAGACTATTGCGGTATCACTGAAAGAGTCGAAGAGATTTTTTTGATAAATTTCCTAAGGTCGCAGATCTTTACACTGATCATGTAGATTTCCGTGATTTTGTTGACTGAAAAAAGGAAGTCTTTCGGGCGCAGTTGATATTAGACCCCGATTTGAAAGCAACCACTTGAGTAGCACAAGAAGCACGCCATAGATTTCTGTTCCTATTCGATCCCGTAACTCCAGCAGAAATCTTTATACGAAGAACTCAATTGATACACGTATCTTCCAATAGCACCGTCTCCTGTTTTTGTGGGCTTAGAGATACTGCCTTTATTGCGGTTGATCAGTTTTGTTGATCATTTGGTATCGAATATGCACAATATCAGACTAAATGTCCTAGAGAGCTCTTGAAACGGTGTCATTTGCGTGGCGTAGAACATTGATGGCTTAATTGAACTTTCTAACTTACTCAAAAGCGCAGGGTGTTCCTAGGAATCAAACAATAATCCTTCAAATGAGGAAAAGTTCTTTTCTCCTCTTTTACTCGTAAAGCTCGCGAGCTGCTTTCATCGTTCTGTTCATATGCAGCATCACTTTGTAGATAAGTTGTTTTACAACGTACTGAACCAGCTATTTTAAGAGATTTATAGGATGAAACCCAACACATTAGTTGCTTCATTTCTAACGCTTTATTGTCACTGATCTTCAGCACTTGATGTATAGAATGTCTCAAGGAGTTGAGCGATGGACAAAAGTTCTGGCGGTTTCAACCATTTCAGTTAAATTCTTAATAGATGTACTTTAGGAGCAAATAGGCAGTATTGTGAGTCCATACTCGTCCCATGGCATGTTCCCAGATACTAGGGGAATACCTTGCGGCTATCGTATCGTCATTAATATGTTCAAAGGCTTAATGATGTGGTAGTTGCTGGCTGCGATAAAGCGATCGTCTTTGTTCTGCTATCAAAGGTTTGTAGTCAAGATTTGTTGCGGAGCTGAATTTACGATCATTGGCTTACAGATGTTCTCCTTGTCATTGGGGTAGCCCTCAAGGTTGCTTAAAAAGTGCGTCATTCTTCTCAATAGTTGGACTATTGGGACAAGTAAAGCTAACTGTCAAAGTACTTCGTATAAATGCGTACGGTGCCAAGGCAATCTGACATAGTTACATTTCGATAGCAAGGTTAAGACCCTGTTATTGTGCATACATATGGGAGTCCTGAAGTGCGACTATGTTAGTTCAAATTTTTATGGACCTCATCCAGATGCATAGAGAATTTTTCCTTATTTGAGTGGTGCATCCTTACCTACTTACTTACCTTCGCGCAAGTCATCATTATAATACAATGTTCGTATTCGAAGCATTTTTGACGCAATAGCTTGCGTTACACTATCGTCCATCACCCAACAAAAGTTGAGGTAGCTTAACAGTGACGCCGCAAAAAAGCTGTTCCATGAACAGATGGAAAGACCACAATGTTAGGTAATCGCAGACTTCTGGTTGTATGCTCGGACGATTGTCCAATGATTTTGATTCTGATGAGAAGGCCGTTTCAGATTTGTTAAAAAAAAAAAAAAAACACTAAAAATTGACTGTTAATTTTGATGTCCATTGGTTGCTGATTGTAGGTACTCGTATATCTACGTATATCTGTGAAAACTAGTCAACCTCACGATTTAAAATACCTCAATAGTCTTTCATCAAACAAGTTAGAATCCCCATCTTTTGGCAAACAAATGTTCTCCAAGATTTATTGTAAGACAACTAGGTAACAAATTTATATATAGTATAATCCTTCTTCAACTTTATACAAAAAACACAACGTTACGTGAATACCTTTTTCATTATAAATATTAATATCTGTAAATAAATAGATGCAAACAAGACACAATGGACAAAACTAGACTTTACTGATGATATTTCTGAATTGGTGCCTTTGTAAGCGACTTTATTATAATTAGTTAGCATATGTAATCATATTACTCACATTTAAGTTAATTTAATGAATTTGCAGCAACGCCTCTAGGCACTACTTCATTTTATAAAGTTTGTGAGTACAATACTTCCGCAACAAGAAAAACTTAATACGAGTTCGAAATCGTATTCTAATCTTCAAATTTCTAAGGAATTTTTTTCGGATTGGAGTTCTGATTGATAGGTTACATGAACAATGCTTCCGGCTGTTTACGTGTCTATAAGTGCTTCTGGATTGCTGTTTATGGCTTTGAAGAAACGTGAAGATTAAATTTCGTTTTCGATTCATATGAAACTGCTAAGACCTTAATTGGTTTGCAATTGAATTCCCACTCTTACGGATACATCACTTACATATTACCATTCTAGTCGTCTTTGCAGCTGAAGGGAATAATTGGATTTTCTCAAGGGTTTTTCAAAAGTTAATAGGTCAAATTTTACAAGTGTAGGTGACTTATTAAAATAAGATTCAAAAGCTATAGCTTGCGAAGTCTATTCGTCGGTGATTTTATATTTTTTGTTTTATTTCTAAGTCCCGGACTTTGATTTTTGCTAGAAATTATCGTATTTCCACCGGGCATTGGTCTCGCCCAATCGAACTTGATTTACTGAGGTGATGAGGCATATGGAAAATACCGGTGGAATTAAAGGAAAGTCTTATGTATATACATTCATAAATTTATGCATACCAGCGCCACAGGGATGAAAAGAGAATATAATGAATTTGAGGCATCATGACTTCTTCTGCCCAGCGGCGGAGTTATCGCATGATGAATAGCAATATTCCAGTCAGAATACGACCCTTTATAGGGCCAAGCAATATGATATTTTTCAGAAATAAATTACATAACGCGGATAAAAGTTTTGTGTTAGAAAACGTGTAACGGCAAAGTAAAATAGGTATACTATACTCGAAATATGCGTAAAACGTATCTCTGCTACTTAAACTTGCAACGAAAGTATATAAAATGTATTGTTACGGGACGAAGCAGAATAAGAACAGAGTCGCCAGTATCTTGACAGCTGAGCTCTTAGATAAGATCGTCAGTGTATCAAAAATTAGCCATTGACATGGCAATAACACCGATAATTGAACATGAAACTTGGAATATTGTTAGCGCGTACCTAGTGCACTTAGGTAGAGTACAATCGGGAAAAGATATAGTTATTTTGTCGCGACTTTACCAAGCAGTAAAGGAACAAATGCTTTTCAACTTCTTCAAAAGTTACGGATAATCATAATGAAACATCGCGACGCTTTGAAAGATCTTGATATGCAGATAAATTCAATTCAATTTCAATATCAATTGGATTGTACATTAAGATTTTATCTTTTATAACACAATACATATACTTAAATAAATATGGTATTATTTAATACAAAATTAATAATCTATGTATATAATATGAGTGGGAATGGGAAGGGAAATAGATGGGAGAAGAATGAATTGTATTGTAGATACAAAAATAAATGTAATAATTGTAATTTTATGTTGAGAGAAAGGAAGATATTATTGCTTTTTTGGAGTGATTTTGGTAAGGAATATCTTAAATGCGAAATGGTAAAGAATTCCAAAGTTGAACAGAGCAGACAAAGAATAGACAGGATGAGTTTATGTGTAATACTGCTTATTGTTCTGCTTTAACGACCGGGTGTCAGTTAACTTATTTACTTCCATAGACGGCGCTACAGAACATCTCTTGTGTTTGGCGTGAACACCTGTCTGTTAAGGCTTGATTTCACAGGATGCAATAACATCCATGTGAGCAGAGATACGTCTTGTCATCGCTTGCTGCATGTCTTATAAATATAAAATCGGAAAAGTGTTGGAAACACAAGTTCCACCCTTGATATGTGTTGAGACCGATCTAAAACCTCTTGCTGATCTTAGGGTCACATCATCCAGCACTTATTGCAACTCTTTATTGGATCAAAAAAAAAAAAAAACGGGAAGACCCTTCCCGCGAATTTGGGCTTAGACCACAGCCATCATGACGCTCCCACAAGGGGGTCTGACTCCCATGGTACCGTAATGTAAATCTTGCTAGGAACCACTGATGGTCCTGCCGCCAACAAGACCTAGAACTGGCAGCTTGTAACTGTTCAAATCGTAGCGGCCTTTAGAGGTGTTTAATTCAGAAAACCGTTATGATAAGACCAGTACTCTGCACTGCCCCCGCTTTTTATTAGACAAATTCTATAATAGGCGAATCCATGATAATTGGGCGGGGGTCATAACTGACGCTTCAGTTCGGAGTGAGCCTGAGCCTCAACTAACAACATCAGTTAGTCCGGTTCGGTTAGTACGCTAGTATCCAGTGTGTATCCAGTGTTCACTTGTGACGCACAATTCTTTCAAGTATGATGTTAAAGAAGTCACATGACAGCACGTAATCATATCTAAAACCTTTGACAACAAAGGTCTCTGTTAAGTCGCTACCGACTTTGATGGAGCAGCAAGAGTTCTCAATCGCCATTCTGCGCAGACGGACGTGTTTGGTAGGGATGATAAAACTAGAAGAGGCTCTAATAGACCTTAAAAATGGTGGGTATCGATTTTTACTTCTTAAGTTTTTTCCAGGATCTGCCGAAATGTGAAAATTTTTGTCGATTGTGGATTTTCCTGGTCTAACATCAGGTTGTTGGCGAATTGTTACAGACGTTTACACCATGGTAAAAAAAATTTTGTGTCTTGCGTCGCCTTTTTTGTGGATTGGGCATACGGTGTTGAGATTCCATTCATCAAGTATGCTTTCCACAAAGTAATTTCAAGCAGCTTTGAATACCTCCGTCGGTAAGCCATCAGATCCAGCTGATTTGTTTAATTTTAGCTTAAACATTGCTATTCTTACTTCGTTCTGGTCAGATGGACGGAAGTTTTGGCTATCGTCATTGAATGGCTTATTCTGTCTGACTGCGGAATGTTGGGTTTCGTCGCCGATATACAATCTGTTGGTGAAACTTTCGTACGTTATTACTGAAGTACAACCTCTCAATATCGTGCTCTTTTCTCTTCTTCTGTAGAAGCCAATGTACTTCAATGATGGCATTCTTCCATCAAAACAGCAACTTCTTGGAGGAAGTCGGATGAAACCCAGCATATCAGTTGCGGCGTCTCCGATGTCACGTTGGCAGCGTTTCCACTGGTATTCGTTACTTGATACTGGCGACATAGGATTTATTAGGAGATTTCGGGATAAGCGTTCTACGAAGATTTTGTGATTGCTTTAGTAATGTATAAATCATTAATATGTAGTTATTGTCAGACGTGGTGTCGTGTAAGCTATGCTTACCAACTGGCGTTAATAATTTTAACATCATACTTCGGAAATAACTCATATGTAAGCTCGTAAAAACGTTCCTTGGTGTGTGGTCCTTGTCTTCCGTAGGAAAATGAGCGCATATTAGGCTTATGTTACCGAATTTAGCCTTGATGCGATTTTGTCATAAAATGCTCGCTAACGTATCAGAAGCTCGAAATTGCTTGCCTAAATCTGCTGTATGTGGGAACATTTAAAGGTCGTTGTCTTTTTAACGTTTGCTAGGGTCATCAGTAGTGAGTCCATTTTTTTCCGTCACATTGGTTCGTCACATCTTTTAAATCTCTTCCATATAGGTTTTTGAGTGCTATGACGGCGTAGGCCAGTATTATGCTATTGGCCGAACATGCCCCTGCCGTTTTAGCCTGCATGCATGTTAGCTTACACTACAAATAAGATGGCGGGTAAATAAATAGACTCCGAGAGATCAGTAAAGAACGTACCAAATCATTGAAGGTCACTTGCAACTTACGTGAGACAATGAGTCTTGGATGCCATAGACATTTTCAGCGTTAGTACCTAAAAAATGGTTCAATATTAATGGCAAAATTACACAGTCATTCGATACCTTCTAACACCGAAGTAATGTCTTTCGCCTTACCTTGTTCAATCGCTATTTCCACCACCAGTGCTCCATTAAAATTGTCAGTAGCATTCCGCTTCTTCAACCCTTCAACCGTAATATCCGTCTCGCTATGAATGCTCATCAGTATACCCATTGTTATCATTTGAGTATAATTTTTTCAGACGATCAACACACGTGAATATCGGACGAGGAAGACATTAATCCCTACAGCTCGGCAATTTGTATGCCCACTACCAGACTTAAGCCAATATAAATGTCGATTTCCTGACTTCTGCTGTGCAAATAAGTTAGTTTGAAAACATATATCTTCAGTCAGTTTTATAGGCCAAAATTTGTTAAAGATGTCAGCGAGCTTAGGGTTAGTCATATCTTTAATGCTCACTTGTTTGACGTCTTTCAAAATGCAAGTAGTAAAGTTTGAATGGGAAGTTGTACTCCATTTTGGCTCTTATCGTGATGCAATTATGCTTTCGTCCACAGAGGTAGATGGCGAATTTCCGTAACAGAATCTTGTTCACTATTTCTTCCATTTGATTGAGCAAAAGTGAATGCCGGATCTTTGATATGAACTAATGCGAAATCATCTTCACTATCCGAAGAAGTAAAAAATTCGACAATTGTATGTTGCAAATCATCATCGTTAAAAAATCAGAAGCTTTTCACACAAGATTGATGAACGCTCGTCGTGAGATGACCTATTCTCCAAATTTCTTCTTCAAATCTTCGAGCGTTGCGTCGCTTGTATGGCTTGTAGCGCCGTCTTGTTGGAATAACAGGTCGGATATATCGATGTTGTCGAGCTTAACACCGCTATGTCATAAACCACACAAAACAGTAAATTTTTGTGGATGCATTGATTCTTGACCGAGCACTTGGGATTATTTTTACTCTAATAATAGGCCTCGTCCGAAAAGATGATTTTTTAGCCAAAATCCAGACGTCCGGCCTACATATCCAGTGCCTTGACCGCGAGAATGCGCTGCTACTTCAAAAAAGGTTATGGTGCCTTGAAGTCTGTTCATATTTAGGCAGACATGCCAAATTTCAGTGCGATACTGTGTTTAGTTTAGTTTTGACAGCTGATTGTTGTTGACGTGTTTGGCATCATGTTGAGTATGAACAAAAACGATTTTCATTCTCTCATAAAACATTATTTTTTGAGAGGCAAAACGGCGAAGGAAACAAAAGAAAAGTTGGGTAGATATTATGGGGCTAATGCTCAATCAGATTACACCATCAAATATTGGTTTCGGGAGTTTCGTGGGTGCCGCAACTCCACTACCGATCAAATCCGCAGCGGCAGGCCTTCAGATGCGGTTACAGAGAACAATGTCAAAAAAATACATGAAATTGTTTTGGCCGACCGGAAAGTGAAGGTGCGCAAGCTAGCAGATACCACAAATGTTAGTACTGAGCGCACACGCCATATTTTGGACAATATTCTGCATATGAAAAAATTATCCTGCCGCTGGGTGCCGCGCATACTCACTACTGACCAAAAACACGAACGCGAGAGCACTTCGAAAGAGTGTTTGGACTTGCTGATGCGGAATCGGGCGGGCTTTTTACGTCGATTGGTAACTGTTAAACACCTGAGAACAGAATGAGTGCCCGGTAATGGACTGAAGCCGGCACGAGAGCTCCGAAGCGGCCGACTGAGGCTCGATGGGTCGGAAAGGTTATGGCGTCGGTTTTCTGAGATTGTCATGGCATACTCTTCGTGGACTACCTCGAAAAAGGAAAAACCATCAACAGCGAGTATTACTGTGCATTATTGGAGCGATTGAAGGTTGAAATCGCTGAAAAACGGTCTTACATGAAGAGAAAAAAAATTTTGTTTTTGCAAGACACTGCACCGGCGCACAAGAGCATCGAAACCACGGCTAAAATCAATGACTTACGGCTCCAATTGCTGTCACATTCACCGTATTCGCCCGATTTGGCTCCCTCGGATTATTATCTCTTTACAAACCTCAAAAGATGGCTCATCAGATGGCCACGGAGGAGTATTTTGCAGACCTTCCGGAAAATTACTTTTGGGACGGGATCAAGAAGTTGGAAAATTCGCTGGAATAAGTGTATCAAACTAAAAGGGGACTATATTGAATAAAATAAAAAAAAACATTCAAAAAAATTTTTTCATTCCCAAAGAGGTTACTTTTCACCCCACCTAGTACTCGGTCCATTTAAATTAAATTTAAATTATCAAGCGCAACAATCTTGCTTTCGCCAGATCGGTTAGCCATCCATTTAAACACTAGTCAACATGTTCTGTTTGTCTCGAAAATATTCTGCTTGTCTCAAGACATTTCATAAGTCGACGATTTACTTGCGATTTAATGAACTTGGTAGAAAGGTTGGCATGTAGGGGTCTACTCAGAAACAGTCATAAAAAGTGAGAGTAAAAAGTCTTGCAATGTTTTCTCCATTTTTATATTTCCTACCATCAGGACTGCTGCATCATTTTTCTGTTGATTTCAGTTTTCAGAAATCAGAAGTTTCAAAGCATTAAAGTGTAACAAAAGCGGATGATGTCCTTTTCAAAAACCAAATATACGGAATCCCAACTTAAATCAAAATTTTAATGGGGAGATTGGAAGTGATACTCTCTGTGATTTATACAGACATTAGTGTCTTATGACAAGGGTGCAGCAGATCTTTACATAGAAGTAGCAACATTACCATGATTATCAAATAATTAACCATGTATTGTATATAATAACTAATCTCAATCCCATCTAAAATATCATCAAAATCGCTGTTGTACAGCTCGTTTTTCACTATTCTAAAAAAGAAAACAAAAAACACTGTAACAAATCTTTTTCTCTATGTTTTGCCAGAGTTCAAACCATGAACTTCATGAACTTTTTTTTTGCAATAACTAAGCCTGTAAATCCACACTCGAGTGCGGTATTATGTGTCACCTCAAGACCTTAGCATTCTGTTCTTGTTCTGGTTAAGCAATCATGCCAGAAGACCTAGGTATCTCTTCAACTGCAGCTTAACTGAACCCACACGCATTGTAACCTTCTACCCACCTATTAAACCAGCAGAGGTACTTATAAATAGTAGGTGTAGTTTCTACATATAACCACGGATACATGCTTTTTTCTATAAACTGCAACAAAACACCATCTCTGTTGTGTTATAGAGCCCTCACACACATATCCATATTCATTTTAATTGTAACGTCTTTTACATACAATTTTTTTTATCTCTTACAGGTTCTGTGATTATCAGTGTCACCTTTTGGCCAAGTGTAAAGGCCACCATATAGTCAATACAACAGAATTGGCCCAACATCGGATAAAGGTTGAACAAAGTGATAATTTGCCAAAACCAAGCCAACACTATCAACCACCAACAAAAGGAGGAACAGCAACATAAAACAAAAATTCAACAAAAACAAAACAAAAAAAAAAACAAAACAAAACAAAACAAAAACAAACAAACGAAAAAGAGCTAAGTGTAAAATTAAAAAGTAAATCGCCAGAGAATTGTGCTATGACGTGCGGCGTGCACTGTATTTACAGTGTGTGTTAAAATTGTTTTTTTTTTTTTTTGCATTTTGTATTATTTTCGCCGAGGAGTGGTGCTCCCACTGTCTTCCGCCTTCAAACCACCCGCCCACCCACCATTTATAACCTTCAGTCTGACTTACTGACTATCTGACTATAGACTAGACCGTATAGAGTCGCTCTCCCTCTTCGATACACCGATACATCGTCTGTCGGTCGTCGCTATAGCCCCTACACAACGCTGCTCCGTCGCGCCGTTGCCACTGTCGCGCTTTTCGCAGTTGTAGTCGTTGTCGTTTTCGTGGTCGCACTCTACTCACAAACTATCAACACAAACCACTCATCCACTCGTACACACCAACACCGTCTCAATCCGAAAGAGTATCTGAAATGTTGAGGGAAAAATCTTGAACTCTGACCGATGACCCGGGCTGAACCCTTTTTCTTTAGTGCATTTTAATGTCAATGTAAATGAAATATTTCTCTCTCTGTGTCTCTGTACGGTGGTAGGGGTCTGTTCATTTGTGAGTGAGTCTTTTTATTTCAGTTCGGTCTGTTCGTTTTATATGTACGAGTACGCCGGGGAGGAGGAGAAAATCGTACGAGTATCGGATTGTGTGTAGTGTGCACTTTAGTTGAAACTATCAGTCGATTAAGGTTCCACAAGTCACCAAATCATTCTGCGGCCTACGGGTACATCACATTCGGTCGTCGTTTCGTATCGTTTCTGTTTCGTACGTACACATAGTGTCAGTTAGTTCTGCAGATTCTCTGACTTTAGCCCCTGCTCTGGATCTAGTTTTAGTTCTAACTCTATCTCAGATCAATCAACGAGTTCGCGAGATTTAAGTGATTTTTACCTGTTTGCCACAGTGTGACACATCTAAACAAAGTCAACCTCAGCAAATCTATCTAAATAAAAAAATAAAAAAAAATCTGTTGTGCGATTCGAATTCGAATCTAAGCAAACAAATGTGTTTTCTTTTCTGAATTGTCTATCCAAATTGGGCCAATAAAATTCATATCACCTGCGCCGTGTCGATTTAATTGACGACCGTTGGAGCAACTCGACCATTGGATAAGTCAACAAGTTTGTTTGGCGTTGACAGAAGTCATCTAAAGTCGTGTGAAGTATCTAGAGACATCCGGGGCGAAGGGAATTCCAAACAGAAAAGTAAAAATAAAAATTGGCCTAAAGTATCTAAATGTAAATAAAAGATAACTACCAACTATAGGCATAGCTGCAAGAGATAAAAAATAAAATAAGAAATAAAAAAAAAATAAGAAAAAGAAAATGTGCTACTTAGTGTGTGCCAAGCCGATGGTGGACAATGAAGGAAATTGATACCGAAGCTCCAGTTGTATGGCCCGCATGGTGTTATTCAGGTGAGTTGTGGTCGTATACTTGAGATACATTTTGTTTGCACCTATCCCACCTCTCACCCACTATGTAACCACCTTATTTTCTCCAACCTTGTTTCAGGGTTTTCTATGAATTGTTTGAGCAGTTTTGTCGATTTTTTTTTTTTTTTTTTTTTTATTTCATTCTAGCCTTCTTGTGTAGTTTGCTCGCTATGCGTAATAGGCTCTAATCAGTGCTTGGAAATTTATATCAGTAAAATTTACTGAGCACCTACTTCACAGTAGCGTACTCATAGACGAGACAGTTGTTGCTGGTGTTGTCGGTTTGTCATATTTGAATTCGTATTCGTTGTTATGGGGTAAAATAAAAATACTATTGAACGCGATTTCTTTTGAATTGACATTGGTGAGCATTGTCGTTTTGGGGGGATTATTGGATGTGATGACGATAATTGTTTGGCGTTTACAGTGTTAAATGATGTCATTGACTGTTAATTGGGGAATTCTCTTTTTGGTGAAATTCTCCTCCTCTGGAGCATTGTGTTGAGGGTGTCATAGTGAAGGCTTTGGAAGAGAGAAAAAAAAATTGGATTGCACGTGACAGCTGTCAATGAACTTAGGCGGAAGTGAGCTTATTATGTTGAAAGCGTCAAAGGGCCTTTAATTTCAACTTGTCTGTTTCGGATTGTCACTTTGTTCAGTTATAATTTTTTTTTTTTTTTTGACTGTGTCTTCCTTTCACCTTAGAATTAAGGGCTTTGTGATTGTAGATACCCAATGTCAGTTGTTTAGCTAGAATTGTATGTCATTCTTCTAAGTTCCTCAATCGACACTGGGTGCCATGGACAAAAGTAAGATAGTCTTCCATAGGACCTCCTCCCGATTCTTATCGTTTGTAGAGCGATTTTGTCTAATTTTAATTTTTACAGTCTTTGCGCCTTCAACTTATGCTGGTAGTTTAAATGATTTGGATCAAATTGTGCCCCTTAGGCTGGAGGTCTGAGTTTTTCCAAAGCATGGGAAGGTTGTTGACATCGAAGGAAGCTGTGAAAGCTTTCTGTTGACATCCTGAACGTGATGTCTTCATTTATATAAAGAATCGAAGTTGGTTGATTTTCAGTGTAATCAACATATCTTAAGTAGAAAATTAATGTAGTCTTTCAAGCCGATTGACTACTACATGAATACGTTTTCAACGTATCCACAGCGGACTGTATGGCGATGAAATATTGCCGTAGCAGTATGATACATATATTTTGCCTATTTTAGTTCCCAGTGGTAGGCATCGGGTACTGATCACGTCCAACCGGACTTAGGGGGCCGGAGCATTGGTGTCCATTCACTCTATATGTTCTGTCTATCTATTTCTCTCGAATCGATTGAGGATATTTATCATTCCATGTTTCAGCGCCATAAAGTAGGATCGTCATAATTGAGGTCTTATATAGAATATCCTTATGTTTGGGGATAAGGCCTTACTACTCAATTGCCTTCTTGACAAATCTTCTTACTACCTTAAAGTTATAGATGTTGCCTGTGAGGTAATGTTCTTCTTGTTGACGGAATATATTTAGCTCTACCCTTATATTTAAAACCGTTTTGGCAACTAACGAAAGTCCCTGTGAGTGCTCGCTGCAATCATTAGAGCTAGTTTTACAGACTTTTGACAGATTATGCCGTTAATGCTATTTCAAGTATGATGTTGAAGTCACATTGTCGATTGGTAGGGACGTCAAAACTAAACATAGCTCTACAAAACTGTCTATATAAATGCTGTCAAGTACGGCCTTAAAATCGATGAAAAGATCCAATAGGACTTCTTGAGTTTTTTATACCTCTATAGTTGGCGCAGTAGAGGGGTCTCCTTTTTTGTGGATTGGGCATACTGTGCTGAGATTTCATTCATTAGGAATTCAACTCTTCTATGCAGGTGTAGAAAATGAGTTGGTGTCTGCTCTCCACAAAGTCATTTCTAGCAGCTTTGAATGCCACGGCCCGTAAACCGTCATGTCCAACTGATTTATTGGATTTTAGCTCAGATATTAATATCCTTACTGCCTTTTAGGCAGGTGAATAAGTTTTGGCTGTCATCGTCTTAGTTGAATGATTCTGCCTGACGGCAGGAAGAGTGTTTTCATATTTTCAACGCAGACTGTGACTCTACTACAAAGTTCCCTTGCTCACTTCTACAGGTGAGCCTGTACGGGTCTTCTTGCCCTGAAACTTTCTTTTTACCTCTTGGTAAAACGTACGTTATTGTTGGAGGACAACCTACCAATATCTTCGATCGCGTGCTTTTTCCCATCTTTCCTGCCTGCGCCGCTTTGTATGATTCTTATTTAGCTACATGTGTTCGCCGACATTCTTTATCAAACCATAGATTTCTTGGTTCTGGTCGGGTGAAACCCAGCATATCAGTTGCGCCGTCTCTAATGTCTTGTCGTGGAGTTCGTAGAAACAAACTTTGGTCACCCACATGTCTGAAGCTCAAGAATTCTTGCTCAACTCTGCCGCATATGGCAAATTCGCATCCGAATAAACGCTGTTTCTTTTCCTTATAGCCATATAGGTGTGTTCAAGAAGTAAGGTGACTTTATATTTTTATAAAAACATATTTATTTATTCATCAATATTAATGTCGTCCCCTTCAAAATAATCCCCCTAGGATATAATACACTTGTGCCCACACTTTTTTCAATCCTCAAAGCACTTCTCATAAACACTTTTTGGTATAGGCTTGGCTCTTTTGGGTACTTTCATTGGAACGATTTTGCTTTAATTTCGACGTCGAATCATAGTTACGACCCTTTTGAGCTAGTTAGGATCATCATTTACGTCATTCAAGAGCTCCTGAGCGATGCTCATGCGGCGGTTCTTCTGATCAAAATTAAGAAGTTTCGGAACAATCTTCGCTGACACACGTCTCATGCCCAAAACATTCGAAAAAATTGCTTGACACGGGTCGACCGATATGGTCGAGAGCGAAATTCTTCATTGGCATCTTCTCGATCATCTTGGAAAGGCTTGTACCAATGGTAAACTTTTTGTTTTAGAGGAGACTCTGTCAACATTTCAAGTGGTTTAGAGCACTTGATTCCATTTTTGACACAAAGTTTGATGCAAATTTCTTGCTCCATTTTTTATAATAATTAAAAATTGTCGAGCACATCAAAAAACGTCTAACATTTCTATCTGTCAAAAACAAACTAAGTATGCTGTATACTTGAAACTATAAACATGTGTACCAATACAGCAAAAAAAAAAACTATAGTGATGTCTATAAGAAAAAGTGCGAAAGGTTATATCTGCTTGATAGCAGTCATGGGCCTTATTGCTCGGCTGTACGTAGCTTGTTTAGGGTCCGAACATTCCGCGTGCATATCCGAAGGTGGTTTTCTTTAAACGTTTACTCGTCCATTTTTATTAGAGGGCATTAGTTAGTGCGTCATTTTTTTTTTTAATCTCTTCCGTATGACGGCGTAGGGCTTATGCTACTGGCCGAGCCTGTCCTTGCCATGTAGAGTAAGCCTTTACTCATGTAGTTACGGGAAACAACCAGGGAGGTAATTCAAACACTTCGTTACGAACTTAATAATTGCGTAGCTGAACCAGTACAAGTTTCCCAATCAATGCCATTTAGGTCCCCGAAAGGAGCTAATAGCCACTGATAAAATCGGATTTGCAACCCGAACAATAAGCGGTACCTCAGTGCCATCCAGAAAGTGCGGTTTGATTCGCTGGACAAAATAAAAATGAAAACCTCCTACAATGACTGATGAAGAGAACGGAAGCGGTGTTTGCAGCGATTTTTACCTCGTACTTAGGACATTGCTTTTACTTCTGCTTAGGAGCTTATAGAAGAAAGGCTGTGATTGCATATAAGAATTCTTATATGCGGATTTAGCCTTTGATGATGATTGTAATCAGAAGCGGGTTAAGACTTCCTCTGATGACGAATTCTCATCTAAATGGGCTCTGTTTCAGCAGATTCCATATTTTATTACCCCACTACAGGTCGTCCCGTCCTATCTTCTCAAATTGTAGTAATATCCCCTTTATAATGATGCACGTCCTGCGCTAATAGTTCAGCTGCATGTGGACATTTCATGTCAGAATATTTCACTCAGGGTTATTTTTCACGTCACAACATAAAATATTTTCCTGCGATTGGGAATATGATAGAACAACCTTTAACCGGGAGCATCAGATTCTTCTGAGGAGAATTACAGTAGCTCATTTACTGCGGCTTTAACATTATGATTGGTTTTCTCATGGTAAGCCATGAGATTAATTAAGCTAGTAATTAAGACATGTCGATATATTTTTTTATAATTTGCAGTTGCTCGTGCTTTTGAAATAGTATAGTTTGAGCCTTAAGTATGACACTACACTACGCGACCACTTCCCAGGTATCTATCAACTCAAAACCATGAGCTTTTACTTAGATGAATGGGTAACAGATTTATATAGGTTTATCATATGCAATAAGGTCTTGTTTTCTTCTGCCTCTATATGAGATAGTTTCTGAATTGTTGTCGCCACTATTCGTCACTCATCGCGGCTTATTTCAGGACTAGAACTGGGCGATGTAATTATCAGTTGTGAGAGTCTTATATTCGATAGCTTAAGATCGGATTTGCTTCTCCAGCATTAAAATCAGACCTACACATATCTATTAGGACCCTACAATTGCATAGATAATACTTTTTGTCATATCCATGAGGTGTGCTAAAAATCTTCAGTTGATAGATGGGATAATCAACCATTGCGATCCCCAGTTTTTTTTTTTTTTTTTTTTTACAGAAAACCTTCAACTCTTCGAAAGTTGAACGACCTGACCTGCTCTCGATAGCCCAAAGACATAAGGCCCTCCAAACTCAAGAACTTAAAATTCGAATTACTAAACATGTAACACATGTTAAGTAATATAGTAACATAAAGAATGCTAAAAAAAAAAAAAACAATGTATCTCAGCAATAGCCAAACACTATATCCATGTCTGGATGGACTGAGTATGGGCAGTACGTACTGGGTAGCCTCTATTCTCGGTCGGCCAAGTCCATTGTGTGCACACGGATGACCTTTAAAAATATTCCAGTCACGAACTTTGGCCGCCGAATATTTTTTTTTTTTTTTTTCTTACTTTAGTTTTGTTGCCTCCTCTACTGTTTCTTGTTTCCTTTTAGAAAAAAAGGAAAAGGTTTGGCTTTCATTGCACAGTCGTATAGTATCCGTTGATGTGTTCTGTGTGTGTTAGAGATTTCTTTTGGCTGGGGGCAAGTGGCACACGTGAATCAGAAACGCCTTGTGCTGCTGCTACATGTTTCCCATTCAGATCGCCTTCGATCACCTACTATTCGTATTGACTACGAGTTTCTACACTACACAAGGCACTGCGGTGAGCGCGAAGAAGCAACAACTCTCCATGACTCCATGAACACTCAACGCCCGTTTCTATGTGGTGTAGTGCTGCTGCTACGTCGCTTTGGGTCGCCTGTATTCCGCTCTTGACTACCGGGTCCGAGTACCAAAGTAGCTCGCTTAATTATATTCCAAAAGCAAAGCAAGTTAATTCGTTTGCGGCTGCGCACAAATCACTTTTAGAAATTCCTCTTGCTTTAGCCTCTTCTCATCTTTCCACCCCTTGTTTTCGCAACCGAATATGGAAGACTATACGAATACAAGGAGAATCTATCAAACAAGATGTAAGAGGGGCAGATTAGGAGCAGGAAAAATGAACGGTGATATGAGAAGAATTCCATTTCGGGGCGTTCGGACTAGTAGCCGGGATGAGTTGGGTCCACTTTTTCGACGGTCAGTGGAAAGCTGTATCCATTGGGTGGTTAGTTGGAGATGGGAACTCGTGTAAAAACATCTGGACATGGTTTTGGTTACCTTTTAAGTTCCATGTTGTAGTAGTGCACTTGTCTTGAGGTCGACATTGTTATGTTACTGTGTCCGACCATAAGCAGGTGAACAAAAACACGAAGTAAGTACAAAAGGTATATGTCCCATTAGTCATTATGAATTTTTAACTCAAAGATTGTAACGATTTCAGTTGAACATACTAAGCAAACCATATGAGAAAGATACATCGACTTTGTTAGGCTTTTTGTCCATCTTAGGTTGCGGAGCCCATGCGGATAAAAGAGTCTTTAGTATTATAAAGGTGCTATATTGGGTGAAGAAATTTTATTTTAATTTTTTCTTTGAGAGAACATGGTTATAAAGGTCCCAAGAGAGTTTTAGCTGTCAACTTTGATAGTGTAAGGAAAGTCATGACCACGTAAGTTGACTAGACAGGCCTTGACTTTGGAGTTACTTGGAAAATCCAGCGGACACTACAAAAACGGCATCCATGCGATAGCAAGTTGAAACCCATCTTTCTAAGTCTTGAGAAACACGCTAAATTGCAAAAACTATGTTGGTTCTTGGTATCATATAGCTCGGCCGTTGATATAAAAAAAAAAAAACTTGATGACTGACTGTATGCCACAAGGTTCTGTGTTAGGGCCTTGTTATTAAACCTAGAAAATGAGCTTTCTTTTAAATGTTACAAAAGGTGTCCAATGCGCTCCTAAAAGGGTTTTTTAGGCAATATGAGTCGACAGAGTTTAAGGCGTTCTTCTTCAAAATCAAGAAGCCGATAATGATTTGTCATCTGTTTACTTCTTCTCTGTAACGTTACTGCGTGTTTTCTCTTTCAATACAGTCGTTTGCTGTCGGTCTTCATCAAATCTTCATTTTCATTTCTGATGACTATTAACTGACAATAGCGAGACGTGTCTTCTCCGCTTGTTGTAACAAAAATAAAACTTTCCGATAGTTATTGGGAAACTCGATTAGAAAATGTCCTAGCAATTTCTTGCTATTTGAGCTGTTCGAAGTCAAATTTTCGGAATTTTGAAATACTGGCGCTATCCTTGTGGCGATCGCCAAGTGATAAGCGCTAGTTCTTTTCTCTATTGGCCATTGCCATAGTACAAGTATACTTGTATGTCATAGTTTTTCCTTTTGTTGTCCCTTTCATCTCAATGCATTTCTTGGATGATAGTACCTCAATTCTATACTATGACATCCGTTTATTGTTCGGCTTTTGTCGCAATATTTTGTAATTAACTACACAATCCTTAACTGTATCTGCCGGGAGCAATTACCAACAGAATATCTTGACATTCTGACTTGAGGTATAGGAATTTAAATGGTGTAAGCCCGTTTATAATAAAGTTGAATCACAGCCAAAAGTTGTTATGAAAGCGTCGTAATGCCATCCAATAAGAACGCTTAGGAGATAATTGGATTCAGAATTGAATGAGAGGTTTAGGTCCAGCTGAGGTGAAGGAATCCGTGAAAAGCCAATAAAATATGTTTTAAGAAGGAGTCCGACAAGTACGTCTATGGTTCATTTCAGAACCTGAACGGTACTCTCAACAATGTTTTGAGCTAAAATCATAGCGACTATGTACATAAGCGACCGAGAAAACATCTAAACAGGTCAACAGAGAGGACTTTGCAAGACTGAAATCTTTATAGTTCGAAGCAAAAAGCCAAAACACGAAAAGTTCGGATTTTTTTAGGTGAAATTAGAAGGCTGGCTAAAAGCTCTTCAAAATAGGCAACCCAGATAGAGTGAAAAAACTAAGAAGATCTGATGGCAACTATACCCAGTCGAAAGCAGAGATTCTATGTCTTATGCTTGACACTTATTTCTCAGTTAACCTGATTAGAACAAGCTTACGAGCTGTAAGTGAGTTGAGTATCTTAATACGTTTTATGTAGCTTTTAATGGCTTCAAGTTATATATATATACCTTTTTAAAAAGGTATAGACTAGCCGCTGGTAAATCTGCAGGCCACCTTCACTCCACATAGCGAAAGAGTAAAACAGTAAAACACATTGCGAACAGTAAAAGTAAACTTTACACCGAAAATTAAAAAAAAAAAAAAAAACAAGGTACGCGCGTCAAGAAGCTAAACGCTTATGAGTCTGAGTTTCTCCAATGCCAGAGAGTGCGAGGTGTACCTGGGTCTTAACTAACAAGTGTCTCCAGCTAGCTTAATCTTTGGCCAGCTGCTAAAGTTTCGCACGCTAAGTTTGTTGAGATCCCATTCCACTTGCGTACGCTACCTAAGCTGCGGAATTCTTCTACCGCGCCGGGCAGATTCGAAGATTTTTCGGACCGAATGATTGGTGTTTATCCGCTCTACATGCTCCAACTACCTTAGTTGTTCGACCTTCACTCTAAGTCAATGTTGTTTTACAGCCGGTACAACTCGTTGTTGTATCTCTTCCTCCAATCATCGTCACTACAGGTGGGATGGAAAATAACTCAAAGAGCACCTTCTGACATTTTAGATAAACTGGGATTATTAAGGTCTTATATAGCGTCACTTTTGCTGATCGATCGATAGATGGCTTTGTTAGTTAATTGCCTACCTAGGCCAAAGAAACAGGTATTGACAAGAGCTATTCTTTGTTTGATATCAGCGGTGGCGTCGTTGTCTGAATTAATAGCGGAGCCTTGGAAGACAAAGTCCTTAACTACCTCAAAGTCGTATCTATCGAGGATGACGTTCTATCAGAGATCACCTTAAAACGGCGTTTAGTTGCGGTAGGGTCTAATTAACGCAGTGTTACTCGAAAAAAAAAGACTATAGCCTGCTCGTCATCATAAAGATTGACCCATTGAAATGTGGAAGAAAGTCTTATGGATCAATTAATCCAAATTGTTTTTTTCCATCGATCAGACCAAACACAATGTGTGTTTCCAGCTGTGAAACATGGAGGTGGTTCGGTTATGGTCTGAGGATGGTTGTGTTATGAAGGAGTTGGAAATTTAGTAAAAATCGATGGCGCATTGAACAAAGAGTGATATAAAAGCATTTTGATGGACCTCGCTCTCCCATCAGCACGTCGTTTGATTGGGGATAACTTTTGGCTCCAACAAAATATGATATGGCAAAGTTAATACCCAGACCTAAACGCAATAGAGCTTCGATAGAAAAGTACGAGAAAGCTGTTCAAAATCAAAACTACATATTCAAACACTCTTATACAACTTGGAAATTACTGTCAAGTGAAACCTTAACCAAATGAACTGAAAGAATGTCTAGAATTTGTGAAACGGTGATCAAAAATAAAGGAATCTACTTTAATGAAAAGAAGTTTAAATAGATTATTGTAATTTAAAAAAAAAATTAGTAAAATTTTCAATAACATTCTGCTTTCTTCTAGTAAACAAAATACGTCCCTATAATTGCAAAAAAGAATTTTTAAATTATCTCTAATCGTTTAAAAGTGATATCTATTCAAATTGTCGAATATTCTTTGACCCCAAACATTTGAGCGTTAGTGTATGATCAAGTATATGTAATGTCTGTAGGGTCGTGTGTTGTGACGTGATCGACGACTAGCGTATTAGAAATGTGCTTTCAATAAATCCTCTCAAAACTGAAGTTGTTCTCATCTACAGTCTAAAGGCATCACCATCAAGTTCTCCAACGATGAATCATCCTGGATAACTATATTCTCTGGACCAAACATTGAAATCCTTTTAGGCATCTTGAACTTCTGGCACTGCAAAGGAGCTGTTGACAAGTCATGGGGTTGTCACAGAAAAGCGTTCTTAAATCTACTCGGCTGTAGATTCTCTGCGTTGGTTGTCTAATGAAACAAACTTTCACGAAAATACGTCACTCCTGCTTTTACCAAAAGCTTTAAAGAACGATCTGTCTTGGTTGCAAAGGAGCTTTCCCTAGTACGCCTTGCTACACTTTAGACAAACTCGTAAATTTCACTTCCATTTTGATATTCGTATCATAGTGGTCTTCGGTTCAACATTCACCTTGCACGGCGACTATCTTTTGATTTTGGTCCTTGTAAAATTATTTCCGTCCTAAGCAATGATATCAGAACTCTTGTTGCTGCGAAAATACGAAATCGATGTTTCCTGTGCCTTGCAATGATTTCGCCCAGAATCTGGAAAGACGCCCACAAAGAAGACAAGTTTAATGAATCGCTGAAAAAATTATCTAGGATGTAACTCTTGAGTCATTTTTGACGATGACAATGTTGAATTTCATTCCGCGTTAGAAAAGCTTGCTTCTGTCTTCCATGCGGAAATATACGCGATTTCGATGACAATGCATTATAATGTGTATGTAACGACAACCAAGCTGCGCTCAAAGCCTGCCTGACCCCTTTCACGATTTGAAAGGTTGTTCAATAACGTAAGTCTTTTTTGAATGAAATCGAAAGGTTGAATTCACTGGGTCTTGTTTGGGTCCCAGGTCGCAATTTGATCACGGGAAATTAAATCACTGAAGAACTAGCTCATAAGGGTTCATAGTCTAGTTTTTCAGAAACTGAACCTGCGTTAGGACTTCGTATGAGCATAACTGTAAATGAATTGCCTCTCCAGATTAACGGTAGACCGGAAGAGGTCAGCTTTTTTCTGCTGTCTATCAGCAGGAAAGTTTACAGATCGTGACGGGACATATGAACGTTCTGGACATAAGAGAACTACCTCTGTGAGTGTCCCACTTACGGTTACATCAAGCCGGTACTGTTAAAAATTTATCATTTGAAGAAAAGAACGTGCAACGAGTACAATGGACTAGTTCTTTGTTTGAGTGCTTTGTTCGGTAAGTTAAGCAGGTCAAATAAATTTACCATTGAATCGACTTTTAATTTCGATGTTCATTAGTGTTTCCCTGTCGGTTTTTCGAATGGGAATTCGACGGGCTATGGCAGTACTCTCTTGTACTTTTCACTCTTGCAGATTCTACTTTTGTACCTTTTCAGGTGCTCAATACCAAAAACCTGTTAACTTGGTCACAATATGCAATCATACTGGCATCCCACTAAATAATGGCACTCAACATCTATTGTCAAATCCTAAATGATGTCAATCTGATCTGTATAACCACTTAATTGCGACTCAAACTTAATGAGCTCATTAGCTAGGTTAACAGAAGCTATGGTAACAATCAATTCAATCAAAAGTAACTTCCTCTGCCAACCTCCGTCACTTGGTATCTGTAGATTTTAGCCAAAATATTGATTGAACTACATTTATGGGTTGTTTCAGAAAAAAACTTATGTGCCACAATGGCTTTGGGAATTCATCTTAATCTCCTTTGAAATACATATTCGTATTCATATTCGTATTTATATTCATGTTCGAATACGTACGCGACAACACTATCTAGAAGATACTTGAAAACTGGATTGGCTTGGTATAAAAAGACGATTTAGTTCTGTCACGTCAGTAGTACTCGTATGTTGGGAAGTTGAGAAGGTGACGCGAACGATGTCATACGAGATGTCTACCACAGAAATGTATCCGTTTATAAGGTCACCCTCAAAACCTACTGCATTGTGTCTTTTTAAAATGTATACACACAGATACATATTTCTATTAGTGTGCTCTAAGTAGGAAATATAAATTCAATCTTCTGATTGGATTCGAATTGTAGATTATCCGTACAATGGCGATTCGTCGTTTATCTAAATAGAAAATATGTATCTGCATTCGGTAGGAATTAGTTAGACACGATTCGAATCAAATCTACCCCCCACCGAATCACAATGAAGTGTCAATAGTTATTGGCGCATATTTTAATCAAACGTTTTGGGTAGTACAACATTTGAAAAGCCCCCTACGCTCAGGGACACCTGTTTTTGGCTAACGACGTAATTGAATATTCAGCGGTTCGCCGAAGAAGTTGCAAATACCTGAACGCCTACATCAATTTTGGAGCAGACGCGAGTGGTTTTGTTGTTCGACTGTATGAAGTGCGTGTAAGCCTGAGTCTTGAGTCCTCTATGTGTTGTTTATTCAATAGAAATCCAGAAAATATTATTCTAGGTTGTGAATATACAGTGATGAGTCAGAGAAACGACGACTCAGATGGTTATATGATAGCCAACTTGAATTTGTGGATATCGATTGCTATCTTTGGCAAGAAATCATCACGCATCTGCGGACATGTAATCGAAAAAGATCCTCTTTTTCATTTTTTGGTACATATGTTTGTACAGCAAGACCAGATCCAACAAAGAATATTTCATGATAGGCATCCTTCTAAGGAACTTCTAGAGAATCCTCGATCTCCGCATCAAGTGGTCAATCTTCGAAGACGGTCAAACTACCTATCAATAAGGAAAATCGGTTAAGACTGTACTCTCTGCACACACTCCCACACAACGGTGGCGTTCCTTGATATGGAAGGAGCTTTCAACATTGCTGATTCCTGCTCGATCACCAACTCTCTACAAGAAGTATACGACCCTGCCTGCAGTTTGATCCACTGTATCTCCAGTCATAAATGCAAACTTTGACCGCTGCTCCAGAAGAAAAAAAAATCTACAAAGGGGTACACAACAAAGGGATTTGCTCCCTCATCTAAAATGTAAATTCGTCCTCAATTGGTTGCTTACCAAATTAAAGGACAAGAGATGTGGCGTGGTAACTTATACACTCTTAAATAGCATACACCTCTTGAGCACCTAGTTGGTACCTTGCCAATACTGGCTCAAATTAAATAACACCCATCTATGCTTCTCAAAGTCGCTGCTATGTTCGTGAGATCAACTTCTTAAAAACGATTTAAACGAGCTTCCTGTATTAGCATCATCTTTTACAACGGCCCCTCCAGCTATTGTCCATTTTCTGCCTAATAGTTCCTTCGCCATCAAGATTGCAATTAATAATACCCTTAGGCTGCAAGACACTCAGCAAGGGAAAGCTCTAAATGTAAGGCATCCCAGTCTCACTACTCACTCTGCATTGCGGTCTATCTCAATCCAACGACTTTCAATTATCTGAAAGTGACTTCAGCGTCGACTTCAATCCCCTGATTCCAGAAAGGAAGCAATGGGAAACAACGCAAAGTCTTCTTCATTAGATATATTTCCATTTTCACAGATAAATCTAAGATAAAACCTACAGTTTTTCCACATGCTGTACCGTCTTTCAAAACGAAGTCTTAGACATTCATCAGACCGCTGCTTGACCCTACTTTGAACACCATAAATTCGAAAGTGGTAAGAGACTTTCGCGCATTTCTTAATGAGATGCAAAGCAGCACAAGATCTAATGAACTGCTCAGATTAGGAGCAACTAATAGGCAGCGTGGCAACATCTTATCACAAATGACCTACGCCAAACCAATGGCACTTTCTCAAGCGCTCTAAGGCCAGACATTGCTGCATCCATCGAGATATCTATTAAGTTTCTAGACTTATATGGCCCATACCTCGGTTCTTTACGACCAAAATGGCTGATCAACCTTACAAGAAGAGACACGTGCCGCGATTATATTTTTACAGCAGCCGCAGAGATGAAGGTGAAGAGGAATCTGTAGATTTTTACAGCAGCTGCAGAGATGAAGGTGAAGAGTAATCCAATTGAACTGCCTTAGCGCGCATCAGCGTCCAATAACAAGTTACATCGAGTAATCATATCTCTATTTGCAGGGACCGGCAACAAACTGAGACTTTTCCTGAAGTGAAGTATTTTCATGACGCTAAGCAACTTCAATTAGTTTATTTTGATGAAGTGAAAACCCCGCTTAAAACCCCATCATCCTTATTAAAGGATAAAGCAAAGAAGTACCCATCCAGTCGTTCTTAATCGTGACTGTAGGACTGAAATTTCTTTCAAAAACAGGAACAAGTGCTACCATATGTGATCAGTATGTTGCCCTATTTGGCTTTTGGGTATACATATAGTCTGTTTAGAATCAAGACCATTACGGGGTAAGTTAGGTTAGGTAAAAATAGCTGTTGGCGAAACTAACACACTAGGACGTATTGAATCTGTGATCCTCCTACGCTTGGAACCAATTTGAGCTTTTGATGAAACGTAGAAGACTGTTAACGTCTATATTCTCTTGATCGCTTAAATCAGTAGAGAGCTGAGTATGTACAGAGTATCGTCTCTTCCTCCTCCTCGTCCTTGCAGCCTCTACAGAAATCATTTGTAAAGACGTCAAGCCTTTTATATGCTTGCCTATAAGGCAGTATCCAGTGATGACACCTATGATAGCGCTGAAATGTTTTCTATCTTGAAACATCAAACTCTTAGAGCGATTGAGATCCAGCTTTGACCAGATTTATTTGGTCGCTAGATATGTTGATCCAACGTCCGCTTTAAGTTTGTTTTCCATAAGCATTCAGCTTTAGTACTAGTTTGCACCTAGTGATTGGTATACCGATGATTCCTTTTTCAAGTAGGATAGGTAGAGTGGTTCCAATTTTGGCGAGTTCGTTGGCCTTTTAATTCCTGGAGCTCTGTGACCGACACCTAACATAGGTGAAAGTTGAACTGCTCTGCCATCTCCCTAAAAGTTGATCGACAGTGGCAGGCGGTTTTAAAATTTTGTGAGACTGAGTTCAGGGACTTGTTTCACCCTGACTCAGATACTGGTATCCCTTGCATTTATCCATCTGTAAAGGAATGGATTGGCTTGGCGTTCATAAAGGCATCCTCCCAAAAGGATCTAGATGGGGTACTTACATGAAAGTCTTTGTCAACCCAATGTTGGGGCATAGTGTAATCGATGTTCTCTGGAAGGGTTTCTTGTACATTAGCGTAGCCAAATAATTTATTTGTCCACTATGTAGTGGGATGAAGGCGAATAGGTGCTTAAGCACCCACATGCTTGCTGAAAATGTCAAATTGGTTCAGTTGATTGCATTGTCTAAGGCTGTCCATCGGTCAAACAACCCGTAAGTGAGTATCGGTCTTATAAAAGATTAGTATACGACCTATATATACATATATAGGCCAATGGGTAATGCGATGTTAACGGACCAATTAGTTCCCAGTTTCTTTTTTGCAAGAGAATGGAGGTACTTTAGCTTTCTTTACTCTTTCTGGATTCCACTTTCATTTCCTGGAAAAGGGGACACGATCAGTTTAATGAAGGAACCACAGCTATCCGCTCAAGAGTTAAGCTGTTAAGATTTTTGCTGTAAGAGTTCCTTAATGGGATTGGGTATTAAGATACTAGTTAGACTAGTAGGTTTTACATATGTTAGTGTATCTGTGCAACTAGTAGCCTTAAGAGCAGACGAATTTTGCCTGTGAGTATAGGCTGATAGATAGCCTGCAATTTGAAAAAACTGACATTTTGATAGAACACTACTAATTTTACTCAAGTGTGTAAACCCTAGGTCAGACGGCTTTAACAATTTGACCGCATAAGCAACCACTCGCTTTCAGTTATATCAGCAGAGTTCCAGAGAAGGAATAAAAGGACGTCGCCTTGCGGCGTATCTCTGCTGACTAATCTTTTAGTAAAAGCTCCAGTCAATTTGGATTTGATTATCCTGCTATTAAGCATTAAACTCTGCAAGTGATTGCGAATGTGTTGACATTGTTAAAGGAACATTCTATGTTCAGGAATGCGACCATTATGTACTCTCTATAATGTAGGGATCGTTTGATGTGGCTAGTGATAGAGTGTGGAGCCGTGGACCAAGTTCGAATCGTATATCAGAAGGAAAAACTTTAGACTTATAGGCCTGAGGACCTTTGGAACAACATGAGAACATTTTCCGGCTTTAGGAATGAAAACTACATCTACATGTGGATCATTTTTACACAGTTCCTCATGATATTTCTTAGTGTTGGAAGGATGATATTTGAGTATCTTTGTAGCTCGGCTGGTATTATACCACCCTGAAGGGGACCTATCTTTCATATTATACAGCAGCAAGAATCTTGTATGCTGCGCATAGAAGGCTTTTGTCCCTGTAGCAGGATCGGCCAATATGCTGAGATTCTATTCACCGGGATAGGTCTTCTTTAATCAAATTTTATCGAAACCATTTCCTTTACCTATGAAAAGCTTATTGGCTGCTGTGTACTTATTAGATTTGAGTTAAGATATCATAACTTTGGTTGAATGAACTCTCGTCCAATTATCAAGGCTTCTACTATTCGTGAAATTGTCTATTAAAAAGTGAAGGTAGATAGTATTTGATCGTCTTATCGTAATCGTTTTCAGAACGCGCCGAAGGTTGCTACGATTTGACCAATTATAATCTGCCGATTATACGCCCTGTTGAGTGGCAGGACCATTGGTAGTCCATACCCGGACTTAAAACACGGTACCGTGGAAGGAAGGGTCTTCCCGTTGTTTCTACCCTATGTAGAGTTGCAATAAGCACTGGGCGCTTGGAGCTTAAGATCAGCAAGAGGGCAATGGATAGGCCTGGAGTCATACTAAGGGGGGAACTTCGCCATCGACACGGTTCTGTCTTGGTATCAAAGGAATGAAGGATAGCGATGGTAAGTCGTATCCTTGTTCCCATGAATGAAACACACAATAAACACATGACATATGCCTTAATGGGTGCTTTTCGCCATCTGGTTATATTGCAAATCTCATTGCTACAGGTGCAGCAGTTTGTATTGTATGCGCCTCCACTGCTCTACTGGTACGTAATAACAGCAGTTCTCATCTTTGTCCACATTTGAGATCATGAGATCATTGGCTTATTGTCTATGGTCGTCTTGTGTAACCTAGGCTTCTCTAATGGCCTCCTGGTCTTCCGTCACTGGTCTTCCGCATTATCTACTGATGCTAATCGTTGGCGATTATTGTCTTCTGATTTTAAAATCTTCTTACAATATTCTCATATCTGAAAACTTCTAGAACAGTGGATTAGTGTTTTGGGTCTATCGTTTTTTCTCTGTGCCCTAGTACATTCTAAGATGCAGAAAAAACGTACTTGCCGAAAATTATGCTGGCGAATTAAGATACCGGTAGCAACTAGTACCTCTAATAAAGCATGACTTCATTCTTAAGTCTGTTTTAAATGGCAAACCTTCTTCCGCCTCATCCAGAAATGTCACGGTTCTTTTTACCAATGGCGATGTTATGGTTTTGGTCCAACGTCTTTATGTCGGGTTCGCCCTATAGTATTTTTAAGATGGCGGTTTTAACATCCTCATCAGGTTCTACTAGATACTCGTGGCACCTGCTCTGTTTAGAGTCCTCAAATTTCAAACACATACCCCAAAGATTTTGTCCTTGTTACGAAAGTAAGGATCATCAACAGTAAAATCGACTTTCGCTGGCTTTCTAAAGCTACGTAAAATTCTCAGTGGAGGATCAATACCAACATTCTGGCTGGCTTCTTGTTATTACTTCTAAAATACATTTTGCAGGCGATCGCATCAACAAGATACGGTTATGTGCCCACACCTTATAGTGAGTTTTAGTTTGCTACAGCAATCAATGACGCACTTGGCCACTCTGATGGAATGATATGGTATTTAATGCCAAATCCATAAAGAAGAGCAAGATCAGTTTTGTATATTCAACTTAGACGGGAGACTTCACGTGATTATTTCGAACTCCGAGGACAATCCTGAAGCCATTGTCTCAATAACTTTCTAATTACCTTGCACGACGTAGCTCATCTTCAATACCGATCTTGATCTTGGATCGAAAAATGCAAATTTGACAATAAAGCATGTGTCACCATTATTCGCATGCATAAATCTTCGCCAGGCAAATTACTCGACAGCCATGTGTCGGTTTCTACAAAACCTTTCGCTTGCAGTCCATTAAGACAAACGCTCCAGTAAAATAATTAATTTACTGCGACAGCGAAGTACCCCACTGACAGCTACCTGGCACTTCCTTCAAAAATTTATTAGTTCACCTTAGCCATTAACAAAGCCTTACTCAAACCACACATCTAAGCGATCGCAGTTTCCTAGATTTCAGTATACTTATTCCATACGAGTATGTCGCCACATCGTCGTATTGTCGGATTGTCATTTCGTTTAACTTCCCTTCGATCGTGCTACAGTAGCCGATTTGATTTGCCAAAGTACGAGTATGTAGCCGCACCTACAAAAATTCTCATCTCACAAAATTAATTCACGGAACGATTCGCCGTGAGGTCAAATAACTACTTAAAATCAAATCAATTTACTTTATGGCAAGAATCCCGCTTAGTATTTCGTTCACGCGGCGACATTTTGTCAATATCATCAGTCAGTGATCAATGCTTTTTGAAATTCAATTCGAAAAAAACGAGAAAAAAATAGGGAGAGGGGGTAGAAGAAAAAACTACAAACTCAATCTATCTACCTTGTGGAATGTGCATGGTCAATGACGAACTGCGAACTGTGCGAACAACTTTAACAACAACGATGATCGCCGCGACGTTGGTCGCGTTGGGAAAAAATATTGTCACCGGGGCATATGGCGGCGTAAGAATACGAGTATAACGCGCTAGTACTACGGATACTGCCTAACCGAGAGTGCCTTACCTTCTCTGGGACATTCGAACACAAAGTTAACTTCGGCGTACTCAAGTGGGTACTTACGAAAATTTTAGTTTTTTTTTTTTTTTTTTTTTTTTTTTTTTTTTTTTTTTTGAAAAAAGTACGCACATACGTACATAATCACGTCAGTTGCGAATCGATCGATCGGTCGGTCGGTCGATCGATGGTGGAGACGAAGGGTTAAGGGGAACCCAAACCGACCAAAAGACGCTTTTGTGATGTGCATTCCGTATAAGGTGGCCCAACTGGCGAATTAGTATTCAAGCGACCACCTCAAGTTTGAGGCGAATTTGTTGAAAATTCTGTACAAAATATTTTTTTTTCTTTTTTATTTAATTGTTCATTTGGAATTTAGTATCTCTCACTCTTACTTCAGCTAATAGGCGGCTATTTGCATAAACAAAAAAAGTCATAGAAAAACAGGTCCTGTACGAAAATCATTGTTCGCTGGCGACTGAGCCACCTTATAAGGAAGCCAACGAGTCAAGGTTTAGGAGTGATTTTTCTCCGAAATCGCGTTTCCAAAGAATTGACTGACGCGGACATTTGTCCGATGAAGAGGTTTTTCAAACTTTATATAAGCCAGACTTTCTATTTCAAGGAAGATACTATACGTATTTAAGATACGAGTATGCTTTGACTTTTGTCCATTTTTGTTTCTAGGTTACGTTAATTAATTAATTTTTTTAATTTAAACACTATCCTCACACCCTTACTCCGGTAAAAATATCTACCTAAAGCGTCATATCATGTCAATGGCATGGTGATTTCCTCTTTAGTTTGATAGGTCTTTCTGATACTTTTTGATGCTCTTTTCATTGAGAACCAGCTAGAAAAGTCGTAGAATACTGGCTTTGATTAGTTCGTCGACTTGAGTAAAATGTTTGACATACAGCATCTAGGAAAGAACGGTGTTAAGAAGAGTTCTGGTGCTGATGCCACAGTGGCCAAAGCCATAGCAGTTGGTGAAGTTATACTGCCTAACTATCTTACTCAATAGAGTCTTTCACTTAATTCTTTTAAAGCTGAATACTAGGGTTATATTTGACGACTGACTGTCGGTGCAGATAGTATCGCTTATAGAGATTTTAGCGTAGTAGACAATGTAGAGACTGGGAAGGCTGAAAGATAACGACATGTCCAGATCTTAAGGAAAGGCAGGACATAGAACAGAACATACACTTTGCGGATTTTTAGCCATTCAATTCAATTTGAATGAAATTTTTTACAGAGTTTTAAAAAGTGTTGAGGACCTTTTTCGGTGACGCTAAATTGTTTATTCCTTGAGATGAAGTTGATCTGTTGATGACTACGAGTGATTATGTAGCTTTTCTAGCGTGCTGGCATGGGTTTTGGTGCATGATTTTCATCCTTACCGCCTAATTAAGAGCAAGGCTTGCACCAATAATATTACACGGAAGCTTGATACACTCAAGATGCATATACAATCAGCTCGCTAAGCATCCTCGGTCATCCAAACATTTGGCTTTTGATCGATGAATATCGACTTCGGGGATGTGGGAAGGTACTAGATATTTTCAAGTAACCTTCCTGTTATTGGTTATAGTATTTATATAGAGGTCATAGTACTTTTTAAATTGCTCCTGATAAAGCCAGAAATTATATGCTTCATGCAGTTCCATTTTAGCTGCATTAAAAAGTAAATAACGGTCAGTTCAGTCGGTATGTTAATGCAAAGTAAATTAAAAAATATCACGTAGACACCATTACCGCCATGTCAATCGCATGAACTACCGCCACTTACTTGTACTTAGAGTTCTTTAATTTCAGAAGTTTTTATTGAGGTCGTGAAGGAACAGATTTAAATGCGATGGAGACACCATTCCTCAGTGTGGCTTATCTCATTTCATAGAATATCTTTACAGAGTTTGACTATTTACTCCGATCCCCAATAAATAGACTATAAGCTAGAGAACATCTGGCTGATGTAGAGTTCGTTTTTTATTACATTATTTACAGAGTTCCCAGGCAAAGAGCCTCTTGTATGTTCCTTTTACTGGAATATCTCAGTGAAATATGAAATATCTAAGCACCCACCAAGTCAGCGCCGATTACCTGCAGCCCGATGTGGGCACAGGCCGGACATTCGCAGAGGTGCTGCTCTGCAGTGTCATCATTACTTACACGTCAAGCACGTTATATCCAGTAAGTAACCTTCAGTTTTCTATATCGAGGAACAAGCGAAAAGCCACTGAACTCTTAGAAACGTCTGGAAGCATTAGTTTGGTCTGCGAGCAACCTAGCAAGTCATGACACCTGCAATTATGATCATATGAAACACAGCTCTAATCGTAGACCTATCGTAGTTTTGGGTCCTGAAAACTTCTTCTCTGATCCTTGCTTAGCAAGTTCATCGGCGATTTCATTTCAGGGTTCAGTAAAGTTTTACATTCTGAAACTAACGTAAGAGATTTATAAAAGACTCTAAGCGCAACTTGGTTGTCCCTATAGATGCAAATGCTTTGCTCTCTCCATCGGCCCTTCACAATATACTTAGTTCGTTTCCATCAGGATTGCGTATATCTCTGCTTGCAAATATAACTTTGTCGTCCTTCAGAAAGCCACCAGCTCCATATCGTAAATCGGTTTTCTTTCCTGGCTCAGATTCTAACCGAAATCAGTCTTGGACACATTAAAAGAGGATTTCGTATTTTTTCTGCAACAGGAATTCTGTTGCCATTGCTTCAGACGTCATACCCATAAGACCAGAGTCATAAGACAGTCAGCGTTAAAGATCAACAAAGCTCCAATGCGTGTTGTACCACCGAACACTTCTTCTTTAACGGAAGATGGCTTTGAGATTCCAGCCAATTATATTGATTTGATATCAGCAATCCGTCTATAGCAGAGCCAGGTGTTCTAAGAAAAAGTATAGTAAAAGCAGCAATCACGTATTTTTGTGAGAGCTTACTCCACCAGACAACCGGCGCATGGGATATAATTGACCTTATTATAGACGTGTAGATGCAGAGGACCCTTCTCTTGTCGATAGCTTATTTGCACTGACAGAAGACCGACATGCTTAGTCCATAGAAGTTTCTTATCCATGATGATACCCAAATACTTCTTTGGAGAATTAGGTGGTAATGCCTTTAAGCACCAGGCAGCTTGAACCTGCTCGTAAAGAGAAAAATCTCAGTTTTGAGAAGGTCGACTGAAAGCCTATCACTTATGCACCAATCGCCGATCACGTCTATGGCTGCCTGCGCTTTAGAGGTAAAAAATGGCTAGACACGTTTCAACAGACAGTATAGCTACATCATACGCGTATGCTTGTGCATAGACGTTAGAACTATTAGAACATACACCATAGACTATTAGAACATACACCATAGACTATTAGAACATACACCATAGCAGTAAAGACAGAATGCCGCCTTGCTGAAAATCTCTGTTTACAGCCGCCTCCACGTATTAGCCACAGCCAGCATCCGTCCTATTCACCAACATTGCTTTTATCTGTTCCGTTTTTTCTGGCCGAGTTACCGAAAGTCGATAAAATGCCCAAAGCGTATTCCTTCTTGTCGAGTGCGCCTCCAATTCTGCTTACCAGTCTAAGAAGCGTACTATCGCATGATCTCACACGTTGGAAGGGGTTTTTTATTGCAGATAGAGGATTAATTTGCAAGGCAGTTTCTGCACGTGGATCTCGACCATTCTCTCCATGCTTTTCAACAGAATTATAGGCCTGAAGCTTTTGGCGAGCGTTAAGTAATCGGCATAAAGGCTACTCTCACTGTTCGTCAGGGTTCTAGTATGTATGCCAGTGCCAGATTAGCAGTGAATATTCTCTTCAGAGTTGCCAGTGACTGGTCTATATCTTTTTGTGACATAACTGGGTATATGCCATCGGTGCCAGGTGACTTGAAACCGTCAAAGCCTGCAACAGTACGTTAATACGTCACTACAAGCGATGAGATATACCGGCTACAGCGTGTTGTGTTATTTAACTCACTAGCAGCTTCGTTAATATTACCTGGTAGTGAGCTGGTTTTGATAAGGTCACCTGGGAAGTGAGCCTCAAGTATGAGATGGAGAGTTTTTCTGCTTTCAATTCAGTATAGATACCATAAAATTTTTTGAGTGGTTCCAGCCTGGTTGTTCTGGTTGAAACCCCTTAAACATCCGAAACCCCAAACGCGTTTATTCCAGAATCATGATTCCTGAATAGATATTATGTGATAGATCGTAGATGTGATAGACTGTTTAGTTTGTAGAAAAAAAAATTCCTGTTAATCTAGTCAAATGCTGCTTTAAAATCCCTTCTTTTGGTTAAATACGTTCTGGGAATGCTTGTCAGCTTACAAATGTTGTCTACTGAGACCGGCTTGGACCTCGCTTAGTGTAAAATTTGCCTCGACTCAAAATGCCAAGAGTTCCAAGAAGATTCCCGTAAATAATTTCATTATAACATTGAGGAACGATATGTCTCTGTAATCGTTCGGGTCGCTTCACTCTCCTCTCTTGAATACTGGGAAAATTATATTCTTTCTGAAACTTGCCGGGAACTCAACTACGTCGAAAATTTCGCCATATTTGAGGAATTAGTTTGGTATACGGTCTTCTCTTGGTGCCTTATTTAGATTATTTCATTGAATGACTCTGCAGAGCATAATTTTGCCATCCAATATTTCGATTTTCACGAATGGCAGGGCATACTGCAGTTGAACTGTGCTACATGGTGCATTCAGTAGCTGTTTAAAATGTTCTGCTCGTGCGGGTACATTGATTTGGATAATCAGCGTAAAGGTCAATTCGTTAAGGGATCTAGCCAATCTCCAAAACGCACTGCTATCTTCAGTTTCAGTTAATTTTCTCTCTATATGGTTAGAGTACATCGTTTGTGTCTGCTTGCATATCATTTTGTTCGTATTTTTATGCCATATTGGTTTATTGGTACAAAGTAACATATTTACGAAAGTTTTGCCACCATATTTGGTTTCTCTCGCACCTTTTTGACTTGTCGGCGTCCAAGATATAGAAAGTAAGTATGTCTGGGTTGTGGATGGATTGCAATTAAATTTAGCATTGAGACTGGATATGTATCTATTTGCAAATAAGTTCTTCTATTCCACAAAAGCCGCATTTGTAGGGCTCGTCGTGCTTCAAGATTATCCGAAACAGCTTAAGGTAGGTGGCCTGATTATGTAAGTTCATAAGAATCACGCTTAAATCAGTTACATATTCTATACATTTTTCAGTAATGAATCCTTGAACAGGCAGTGCCTCTGACAAATATTAAGTGACCCGAATTGTCGGATTTAGATCGCCCATTTAATAATGTTAGCCCAAGCGCTTTACACATTTCTATGAACTCTAATCTAATTGCATCCAATTTTGTGTCTTCTGCCTTAAGCATCTCGGATCCCCATTCCCAATGCAGACTGGGACGATTGGTGGCAATTTCTGTTATAATTCGAATAAGTTCCCTTAGAAATCGGAGTCCAATACAATTGTTTATTTGTTTTTTTTTTCTATGCCAAATAGTCGGCCTCCTCAAGCTCGTGCGTGTGTAGATGATCTAGATGAAAAGTTCGATCAGTTGATTGCATAAAACCCGCAACGTTTACAGAATTGGTAATGATTATCATCATATGCGTACCACCTTATGATCATTACGATAAGTGGAAAAGAGCTGTTATTACTTAGCTATGTGGGATGCTAGGCCATTGGTGAAAGGTTCAAGAACGAATAAAAGTCAAAGGACAAAATACAAACGTGTGTGTTATATTGCCGAAGTAAAGATGTGTATCTTTTTCCACCGTAATGATATAAATTAGGAGACCAGTTAAAGCCAAAGACACCAATATCAAATTTGAGGCGTTTCAGCTGTTTAGATATCCTCAGGCATGGAATACCTCTCAAGGACATTCACCTTATTATAACTTCAAATATTGGCACTTGGAGTACAGTCGCGCATCGCACGTGCGGATCTCATTCTCTATCCATGATTTCTAACAAATGAAAACTTATTTAACATTAGTGAGAATGAGGCCAACCCATGAATCGGTTTGTTCCAACTTCATTGCCTTTCCAAAGAAGATTTAAATTGAGAACCGTTACATAACAAAACTAGAATATTAGTAGTCTAGTAGTCAACCTCTGGCGTGAATTGAAAAACGAAGAGACCACTCTAAGTACACAACGCAGTCTTTTCGCTTTTCAAAGACAGAAATCAGCATTCATCTGAAGTACGAGTATCTGCGGCTGTATACGAGTATCTACGAGTATGCCTGCGTCGGTTTTTAAATCTGTATCTATATCTCTGTATCTCTGATAAAATGCACGCAAACAAATTGTAAATTCCATCCAACCCCTGTTTTGTTAAGTACGCAGTAAAAGCTATCGAGGGTTGACCTCGATTACAAATGCGTATTGCCGTATGGGGCATTCGCTTATGGCTCCATTCTCTGTTTGTTCTGTTGGGTTCTCTCTTGTCACTGTCGTCGTTATTATTATCGTCTTCGTCGCCGTAGTCTCATTTGGTATTCTACAGGTCCAGTGAGGAAGCTTTACACCTAAGTATTTACTTGTCGGTTCCTCTCTTGTCTCCTCCAAAAACGCCTCATCTGCATATATGGTATGTCGCCTTGTCGCGGTTGATAAAACTTACTTCGTATCCCCGTATCTTTCCAATCCACAAGCATGCAAAAGATCCATCCGAAGGCAAGCCGAACAACCAGATCCATCTACTCTACCAACAGTTTCATCACATTTCGAATTCGTTAATGATAGCTTCTTATCGTGCACACTTAACTGCCCGATAGGTGAGCCACGATAAGACTAGAAGCCTTTGATAAGACCTCTCTCGAGTGTGTGTAAGTGTTTTGATTTTTGATTTTTTACTACTTGTCATGGCACTATGCATGCCAAGCAGACACGTCAAGTCATATACAGATAGTTTGCTGCCACTACATACGAGTAGGAACAAATTTTCAACTCATTCTAGTGACCCGTCTTGAATGTGACGTTTGTCTCAGAGTAGAACCGTCTAGAGGGGTCTCGGGGACGATTTGATTTTAATGAGAACAGTAAACATTTGCTCAGAAGTATGAGTACTTGATGGGTGTAATAGTGTGCGTAGATTGGAACAAAACAGTACTCAACCACAATTGTACGTGGTTAATGGTGATAAGGCCTGCCTACAAGCAAAGCTACATGAGTTGCTATTCTTTGATACGAACTCTTGAACCTATGATTGATTTCGGACAGAATCTACTGCGTCAAGTTAGATACTGTGGCAACGTAGAACTCTGTACGTAGCCTTACCTTGTGACTAAAGTAAAATTTTTGAAGTGGAATATTGGTTTGATAACCACTGCTGTCCTAGTGTTAAAATCTTGACGCACTAATTCTTTATCTTAAAGGTCAAAATGGAAATGTTTTCGTCAAATCTAATTCCGCGTGATTTAGGGGCGTCGAGATAAAACTGCTGATAGTAGTAATTCTTGCGCGTACGCCATTTATTGCTTCTAAATATTTTTTCTTTATTTTTAATTCTTCGGGAGAGAATTCTTAAGAATGATTAACGAATGACTGTGGTGAATGAATGATGGTTTTATAGCTTCTATTAAGGATTTTCTAGGAGTAGACGTGGACTAAAAATTCTGTATCGGCTTTAAAAGTCCATGATAAGCAGCCTGATAAGACCAGATATTGACCAGATATAAGACTGAAATTGGTATTTATTGAATGGGAATAACGTGAATCACGGTTCAGAGAAATCGATGATGACTCTATATATTTCAAGTCCGAAAAATCAAACCAAGCAAGCACTGCAAATGCAGGCAAACGATATTTTAAGATCTTTGGACGACAATATTGGTTTGACTGTTTCTTTCAGCCTTTCTAAAAAATTCATTCTTCATAACCTTCTGCCTTTGGCCCTGAATATGTTAGTCATCACCGTATAATCACGAGTTCTCTTTCTGCCTGTACTCATTCTAAATAATACATAAAGAAGTCAGAAATGACTGGAGCTACATAATTCTAGACCTGCTGAACGAACAATCTAATAAATGAATCATGAAACTTTGTCACCAACAGCTGTTTTAAGTACATGGTTCCCTACCGTCTTACTGAACTGGAAACGCTCCGCACCGCCATGAGGGATTGTTGTAGTTGAGTACCCTGTTCGAGCGCCGTGGAAGATTATCAAAACCCCTAATCTGTCCCAAATCAGAACTTTTTGTTCAAGATGTAGGAAAGCTTCGGGGGGATAAAGTTGTTAAGGACCACACTCTCTTGATACATTTAATTGGGCCTCAGAGATTAGGTTGCTTATCTAGGCGAATGCACTTGCAATGTGCATTCGAGCCAACTTAATGACAAAACTGTCCACTCTTACTAAGGTCGCCCTGTTGTACAAGAGATCAAAAAAACAGAATGGTATGTACTCCGACTCTAGTGCTCTGTAAAAGCGACAACAGTGCCTAAGACAAGTGTTCTCATCATATCTTTACTGATAAACTTGCCTCCACGTTAAGCTACATGGGACAACCAAGTATAGAGTGATTCATCATGAGGTTGGATTTTCAATAGGCTTTTGTGTTTTTTTATTTTTGTTCAGTATCGTTTGGCAAGTCATCATGGAAAGACTCATACTACAACAGCGTCTCCAAATTGTTCAGCTGTATAACGAAAATCCTGCGATTCGAGGAACTTACGGTGCTCATACTGAAACCTACTGAAACCACTATTGCCAATACCATTCGCAAATTCGAGTCCCAGTTTACATTAGTGGATGATACTCGATCGGTTAGACCACATCCAGCACGTAGTGAACTATAGTGAAGACTATAGCAGCTGTAGCTGAGAGTGTACGCGAAGACCGTGACGAATCGATTCGTTGTCGTTCTCAGCAGCTTGGGTTGGCGTATTCGACAACTTGGCGTATTTTGTGTGAAGATCTGGACCTGAAAGCTTTCAAAATTCAACTTGTGCAAGAATTTGCTCTGGAAAAACTCAATGAAAATCCGGTGTTTTACCGTGAAATTTTGTTCAGTGATGAAGCCCTTTTCTGCCTCAATGGATACGTTAATAAAGAAAATTGCCGTATTTAAGCTGATGAGCAAACCGAGGAGTACCAAGAGCTACCATTACATCCATTAAAAACAACAACATGATGTGGTTTATGGGCTGGTGAAATCATTGGTCCATATTTCTTCAAAAATGATTAAAATCAGAATGTTAACGTCAATGGTAACCGTTATCGCGCCATGTTAACGGACTATGTGCTTCCTGAAATTCAAGCACATGGTCTCGCTTGAACAAGATAGGAGCCATACAGAGCGTGAAATGATGGACTTGTTGAGAAATCATTTTGGTGAGCACTTAATTTCAAGTTTTGCTACGGTTAATTGGCCGCCTAGATCGTGCGACATCACTATCACACACTTGGACTATTTTCTCTGGGGATATGTAAAGTCTCAGGTCTTCAGGAATAAGCCAGCTATGATTGACGCTTTGGCAGCCAACATTACTCGTGTTATCCGCGAGATACCAGTCGCTATGCTCGAACGAGTCGCGAAAAATTGGATCTACCGAATGGACCACCTCCACCTCCACCTCGACGTAGTCGTGGCCAACATTTACATGATATCATTTTCATGAAGTAAATGCCATGAATTGTCCTTTTAACCGATAGTAAAAATTTTAAGTTCACTTTCAAATTTATGTGTTTTATTTTACATTATAAATCAAACCTCACGATGAATCACCCTATACAAACATAGGCTTGAAGAGGTGTATATAGCATATTAACTTCACCCTCGCATGGAGTTGGCTTTGTAAAGACGAAAGCACCTTTATATTTGTTTAAATAAATATAATTATTTAAATAAATAGTTACCTGTATCTGACCCAATTTCGACAAGCAAGTGGCGTATTGTCTCACGTCTGAAAATTGTAGAGGCACCATGTAAAAGCGTACTAAAAAGACTGGTTTCCGAGTTTTTCTGTTCTGCACGCTATGTCATGGGCAAGTGAACCCACGAGATTGCTTATGTAGATGTTGAAAAGAATCGATGATATACCTGCATCTTGTTGCAGATTATCCTACCACCGTTTTTCAGAAAGAACTATAAACTGGTGCTTTACTTATACCCAGTTTATTCAGCCAGAAGAAGAGAACCTCTACCCATATGATTGTCCAATCAGCTTAGCCCTCGTGTTTTGTTCCTTGCTTTTGTTTCATTGAATATCTGATACTAGTTTAGACGCGTCAAGAAGCGTCATTCAAAAGGACATATCCGCCGAATTGAAAGGGCATTTACCCTTTTGGGAACATGATGCAGTAACACTGTTTTTCAATGCGCTTGCAGAAGGGCATTATGAAGTGTCCAACGCTTCTGGTGCGAGCTGTCAAAGCACAATCTTCGGTAGTAGTAGTAGTAATACTAATAATCTTTATTATTCCATTAATTTTTTTTCTTTGAAATTTACAAAATTTATGTTTACATTGGCATTTGCCGTCTGCCAGAAACGAGATTTGATTTCTTCTTCCGTATTTATTCCCATATTAAATAATACCATTAAAAGTAAACATATCATTAAAAAGCTTCATTCAAAATTTGTTACATATACTTCAAGGCTATTCTCAGAAAAAGATACAATGCCCTCCAATTGTTTCCATTAAGTGCAGCGAGGACTTCTGTATACGACAGCGTGTTCTTTCCCCAAATTGTTCTTCGTAGTTCTTTTAGAATGGGACATACACCCAATAAGTGGTGATTGTCTTCTCTTGTCCTGAGATTACACAAAGCACACTTATCATTCCCTACTGCTCTTGGAGGCCTTGCATTTAAATATAGCAGCTCTTCCCGCGCCTTGAAGATTAGGGAAATTGTATTTGTACTATGTTTATCTTTAAAGTAGTTTCCGTCTCCTTGGTCATAGGTTAGAGTGCTATACGTGCATCTAGTTAGGGTTTCTGCTCAAAGAGAGATCGGCAGGTGGTATCTATTTTTATTAGAAGTTCCTGTAAAGATCGCTTTAGTGAGGCGACATAATCTACAGGGAGAGTAACTCCATGTTCGTGGCATAGATTATCCCAGTTTCTTGCAAACTGTAACTTTCGGGTTAGAAGATATTTTGCGACAACATGTGGTGTTGGGGAGTGAAAGGGCTTTAAGGACGTATGTAAAGTGCATTTTCATGGTGAATAAGTACAAAGGCGATAAACTGGTTTCTAGGTGAAGCATGAAGTTCGGCGTGTTCACTGGTAGTCTTAATATTTTCTTTATGAAATATCTCAGCTATTTATCTACTTCTTCATATTGAGTGTTACCCCAAATTTGCGCTGCCTAACACATAATAGATCTGACTACCGCTTCGAAAACTTTATATTTCGTACTCAATGGAATATCTTTTTTATTAAGTACTCCTTTCCAAATGCAGTTTATGGCCTTTTTTGGTTCTCTTATTTTGTCCCCAAGATGCTTCTCAAAGAAAAGTTTTGGTGTTACTATAACTCCAAGGTACTTGTATTCCTTAACTCTGTAAATTTCTTTATTTTGCCACGTCCACTTTTCACCCCTCGCATAACGTCCGATTGACACACCTAAGTTGCTTAATTTGTATATAGAACAGCGACCTTCTATCAACGGAGTCGAAAATCGGCCTGAAGTCCACGAAAACCGTTCCACGTAGTACCCCGCGATACTAGTGAGCGAGAGTAAATTGTCTACTGTTGAATATTTCTCCGAAAGCTCGCTTGAAATTCGCTTCAAAATGTTGTTTGCTTTAACCCAAGTGGACAGTCGATGCAGAACAACTCCCGTGAAAATTTTCATTATAGAGTTTAAAAATGTTTTTCTTAAGATTTGATGTCACCTCCCCTACCTCAAGGATGTAATTGTACACTGCCGTTAGCTTCTCCAAAAATTCCTCCGAAAAACTCGTAATGCACTCGGTCTTCTACGGGTCTTCGACCTCCTAGAGTCGAATTTTTCTGTCCAACGGAATTGGAATGGCAACGCGTAGTGCAAATGGGTAGAACTGGTTGGAGGGTCAAATATTGGCTTAAAATTTTCTGTTAGGATGCCCACCTCAACGTGGATACCTCGCGCGAATGACGTGCCATTGAGAAGTCTTACATGTTTCCAGAAAGAGCGACTGTCGGTAATTTCCGAAAGAATTTTGGCGAGTTGATTCGAAAACCTTTTTTGTATTTCTCAGCATATTTTTCTTTATTCTCGGTTGCCATGTTTGTAAAGGTTCTTCGCATAACCGCTGCCGTTTTCCCTCAACAATCACAAATAAGCAAAAGACTTCTTCCTGGCCGCCTGACACTCCCAGTCAGGGACCTATAAGATTTATTGTTTTGAAAAGGCCTAGCAGGGTCTCAGATGCAGAACGTAAGAAGGTTCACTCCGTTTATAGAACGTAAACCATTTTCGTTTCTAGATCTGAGTTCTTCATTGAGCTTTTGTTTATAAACAAATCGGTATTCTATCGGTATTCATCCCACTGATTACTTACTTTCCTATCATCCTATGATCGATGTGAGGTCTTTCTTTGAAATGAACGGAGATAGTCCCCTCGGCAACGATATTATTTGTCACATTTTCGTCTTTGAATTAGGTGAAATCTGAATTCTCGAATGGCCAGTTTTCATAATAAGGACTTGGTTTGAACAAAAATCATCATTCGCTTCTGACCTCTTACTTCTCCTGAATATCCCGACAGCAGCCTTCTTTTGTGTTGTGTCGATGATTGGTGTTATTGCCTCGTCCATTAGTCTTAGGTTATTGTCCTCTTAGACGTTAAGCGAATTCGAGCAACCTGCCCGGGTCAATGTTTTGGAAAAGTATGTCTAACGTAGCCTACTATTATAAAGTTGGGGGAATAACTTTGGACAAACTCATTTCATAGTGCGCGGTTATTTCGGTACTGAGACCGTAATGGCTTATAGTGTGTTGGTTCGTGCCTCTCAGTCATATCCGTTGTTGTATTTGATGCGAAATTGATGCGTAACGCTATGCTGACCCCATCAATTGAGTACATAGTAGTATCTCCCTAGTGTTTGGTGTATTATTTTCCCAATCTCCGCTGGATATGAATAATTCCTTCATCGATTCCAACCTTAGTGATCGAAAAGTTGTCTCGAGCTCTGATTTAAATATGCTCGGTTAGTAGAGGCGCATTGACATAGACCATGTACAAAACTGTCACACCACACGCCTCAAAACGCTACCTCCTTTTCGGAGTTGGTTTGATTTCTTCTTATAACCTATCGTTTTGTGCGTTTTACTTAGCTTAAATCTGCTAACCAACAGGAGCCTGGTCTTAAAAGGTGCAGCTCTTTGTTCCATCCTTACCAGTGAATTTAGGACTTTTCAGGTTCCTTCCACTACGAATTGATGTACATATGTATGTTAGGGCCGGCAACAGTGTGAAGATCTGATCCATTCGCTTTACTTGTTCCTGTGTCTGATGTTGAAGTTCGGTCATGGTTCTTGCAAAAGCACTGGATGATGCAGTCATCATCATGCTGCTGCTTTTTATAGTGATACTTAACTCAAATATTTTAGTTCTTTGTTGTCGAGGTTCGAGGGTTGTCTCGTTCACTATTTGGAGTATGGATTTTTTGTAATTTTGGACAAAATGTCTAAATGATGCGCCAGACCAGAGATGGACCACGTAAATTCAAAAAATGTGATTCTTCTGAAAAGATCTCTTTTTATGAAAGACAGTGTCCCTTGAGTGAGATAGTGACTTCATGTGTAGTCAAGTGTCTTTAATTGTTGTGCCCTTTAGATCTTTTATGGTAATAGCAATGCCCAATTGTTAACCTCGGAGACGAATCAACTTACAGTTGTGATGTTTTGTATGTTACGGGTCACGGGTCACGGGTCAACGTGATTGGACAATTTATCCGAAAAGCTTAACCATTGGGCGATTTTGTTGACGAAAAAGTCTAGAATCTTTTGGAACGTATCTTTCACAGAAGGCGCATTTTAATTGTCTGCTTTAAGCAGCTTGGTATACCTTCTTATATAGGGTGTTCCTATTATAAAGTGTAATCCAGTAAGAAGACATTCGTGTAGTTCCTTCGAATAAAAAAATGCCCGGCAGAGGGATCAGTTTTCTTACGCCGTACTATTGTATATTTGCAACAATCCGCGCATGGTTACCTTCGCATTATTTTTGGAGATGAGTTTACGTTGGAGACTCATTTTCTTCACAGACTAGATGTACAATATGTACATGGTGATGCAAAAGTTGTGACCCGGCTGGAAATGTTTTATGAATCAAAAACTTTTATTCTGCTCTTGGATTATGTTTATTTGATATTTTATATTTTTTTTCCATTAAGTCGAGTAAATGATATCGCTAAGTGGACGCCGTCAGAATTGATGACTAATCGGTCCCGATTTGTGGCATTTTCCA